>CAKJTW010000021.1:22720000-27720000 GCA_917880005.1 Nanger dama
CTCTTTCCTGAGAGCATTTAGTTTGGAAAACTTATCTTAAATTCTTTTTCTACCCCTTTTAGGTGGAAAACATTTTAAAAGCCTCCTGCCAGATTTACAACCTAAGACTCTCTCTCAGGACCCTGGGAACCAGATCTTTGAGATGGAATTCCCATGGAAGGTAGGGTCCCATGCTCCAGCTTCTGTGAAGTCAGAACCCTAACTCGCACAGGCCTCCTCGCTCTAAGCTGCACACCATCTCTCATCACGAAAATATGAGACAGTTATTTTTCCTCTGGGCAAGACCAGTTATCAAACATGGGTGCTCTGTAATTCTCCCTACTCATCTCTCCTTTCCTTCATCTCTTAAAAACTGCCTAGCCCTTTGTCTTAGTGGAAATGAGCTCAGTCTGAGTTTTGGCCTCTCTGCCTTGATCTCGAGTCATCTTGCTTACCTGTTTCACTGCATCCTGTGCAAGTTACACTTGGACACAGACCTCTAGAAACAGCAAGAACAGATGCTCCTCTGCTTAAACTTATACTGCCATAATCATACGAAACTTTATTTATCAGAGAGAAGCAGGCTGCTTAAAAACTCTTTCCCCCTCACCCAAGGAAAACTTTTTGCTATTGGTGATGGCAAGAAAAAAAACTATGGAGAAAGCAGTTACAATAAAACTAACAAAAAGCTGAAATGAACAGCTTTATAGTTGTGCACTGTGTGTAAATACATTGATCAGCTTCCTGAAAAGCACTGACCCAGCACTTCTAATGTATATATCCTTGTGTGAAATTGCCTTTAGACCCTGAAGGCCTCACAGGAACTCTTAAGAGTATTGAAAGTGTATTTTACTGCCTATTAGTAACTATGAACGTTATGCTCATTTCTTCTTGGTAGAGTAACAGAATTTAAGTCATCCAGGGTTAGAGGTAAGAAGAAGCCCATCTGAGCCTTTTCTGTACCTTTCTTTTCAGCTGGGCTGCCTACTACAGGCTGTTTGCTCAGGTTCGCAATGGAGAATGTGCTTGACAATCCACTTTGAACCATAAAGGCTGAGTGCCAAAGAATCGATGCTTTTTAACTGTGGTGGTGAAGACTCTTGAGAGTCCCTTGTACATCAAGGACCAGTCCATCCTAAAGAAAATCAACCCTGAATATTCACTGGAAGGACTGATGCTGAACTGAAACTCCAATACTTTGGCCACCTGATGTGAAGAGCCAACTCATTGGAAAAGACCCTGATGCTGGGAAAGACTGTAGGCAGGAGAAGGGGATGTCAGTGGATGGTTGGATGGCATCACCAACTCAATGGACATGAGTTTGAGCAAGCTCCAGGAGAAGGTGATGGACAGGGAAGCCTGGTGTGCTGCGGTCCGTGGGGTCACAAAGAGTTAGACACAATTGAACAACAATCCATCCTGAATTCACTTAGAGTTGTAAAAAGCAGAATTAGCCCCAGGAAATATAAGGAGGTAACCAGTTTCCTGGAATTTTAGGCTGAAAATGATATTTGTTGTTAAAGAGCCCCACCCTTTCATTTTGCAGATGAAGAAAATATGGCTTTCCTGGAGTCACAAAATGAGCTAATGACAGAAATTACACTGAGAATTAGGAATCACAGAATCCTAGTTCACTGTCTTTCTATTAATTTCATGTCTGTTCCTGATGTTTTTCTCTTTTTGCCATCCATTCCTATGTGCTCTGATTCTCTGCTTCCATGTTATCTCATATAGATCCCATAAATCTAGCCACTCTTGGATTTTATGGACTGCCTGAGTCACTCTATCTGGAAATATGTCTTTTAAAAGAAGAGTGCAAAGAAACATTGCATGGGAAATCACGAATGACCCTTTGTGAGATTTCTTTCTTAGAGGGTTTTTTTTTGTACCAGGAGAGAGTGTCTTCTCCATGTCTTCCATCCCCTGTGTTATCTCTGCTATAAACACGAAGCTTTGACATTACAATTCAGGGGTGAATTCAGTTCAGATCACTGGCAGATTCTGAACACAGGGCAGTATCTGAACACAAATGACTTCAACATACAATTTACAAGAAGGTGACTCAATATATTTTCATTTAAGTTCTCTCTTTCCAGACGGGAGAAATCCTTAGTTGGTACATACTCATTTCTATTTACTGAGAGAAGAAAAGATAACAGGAACAATCTGAAAAATAACCATTGCTTCTTTTGGACAGTTCCATCTCCTTTTATGTGAGTTTCATTCCCAGGTTTAAATAGAATCAACTGAAGAAATCCCAACATTTTATATATATATTTCAATTAGTCAGCTTACACACACACACACATACACACATACTTTGGTGAGTCTTGTGCAAAATCCTTTCTTAATCAACTAGATCTGCAATATAATGTGTTAAGAGTTGGTTCATCATATTATTTAACTTTCTTCTCCTTTAAATGTTTTTCCCCCACACTGGGAAATTTCAGCCTCCATTTTCATTAATAAACCTATAACTTCATATAACTCTGCATTGGTTCTGAAGCATATATGCTGTTTCTATACGCAGCTTCCATGTAGTTTCCAACATTTTCGGTCTTTCCAATGCAACTCCTGGAATCATCAAAATATTATTGCCTTTTAAGACACCTCATGTTCCCACAGGGGTATCCTCTGAACAGATAAAAGCTTAGAGTGGAGCTGACCTTTTAGCAGATCCTTCATTTTTATGCTTGTTAGCAAGTTGTACATTTTGAGAACTACTTTTCTGAGAGTTTTAAGGCAGTGGATCCATTCTGTAGTTTCCTTCCCCTACATAAAATAGCATTCTCTAAAAGGGGAAGTGACTCTGTTTAACATTACACGTTAGAAAATCTGTAAGAAGAGCTGTTTAAAATCCTTATGAATCTAATGGTATCAAATATTATGAGTAATAGGACACATATTAAAGGAAATATATTTGACTTTACAAATGAAAAGACAAAAATGAAAATAAGAGGATATAGGGATAGAAATCCAGGAGGGCATAGGAATGAAGTACATTTCTTTTGTCATTTTATGTTACTTATATCAATGCTTGGGGTTTTACTTTAAAATTATGCTAGATGTTGATATGAAAAGATCTAACTGTGAGAAAATTGAGGTTATAATTTGGTACTATTCACCCACTGAAAACTTAGAGAACAAGAAAGTAGCTATTTCTATAAATGAGATTTTAGAGAATAAATGATCACAATCTGAAATGCCAGAATGGGAACCGCAATGTTAACAGTGTCATTTTTTCTCAGTAAATATTATGGTAGTATTAAAAATTCTAAAAGTAAAATCCTTATTCTATGCTTCAATTAAAAATTGTATCAGTTCAGTTCAGTTGCTCGGTTGTTCCTGAATCTTGGCAAGCCCTTGGACTGCAACACACCAGGCTTCACGGTCCATCACCAATTCCTGGGGCTTGCCTAAACTCATGTCCATTGAGTCAGTGATGCCATCCAACCAGCTCATCCTCTGTCATCCCATTTTCCTCCTGCCCTCAATTTTTCCCAGCATCAGGGTTTTTCCAGTGAGCCATTCTTCGAATCAGGTGGGCAAAATATGGAGTTTCAGCTTCAGCATCAATCCTTCCAATGAATATTCAGGACTGATTTCCTTTAGGATGGACTGGTTGGATCTCCTTGATGTCCAAGGGACTCTCAAGAGTCTTCTCCAACACCACAGTTCAAAAGCATCAATTATTCGATGCTCAGCTTTCTTTGTGGTCCAACTCTCACATCCATACATGACTACTGGAAAAACCATAGATTTGACTAGACAACCTTTGTTGGCAAAGTAATGTGTCTGCTTTTAATATGCTGTCTAGGATGGTCATAGCTTTTCTTCCAAAGAGCAAGCATGTTTTACTTTCCTGGCTACAGTCACCATCTGAAGTGATTTTCGAGCTCAAAAATATAATGTCTCTCACTGTTTCCATTGTTTCCCTGTCTATTTGCCATGAAGTGATGGGATCAGATGCCATAATCTTAGTTTTCTGAATATTGAATCTTAAGCCTACCTTTTTTCTCTCCTCTCTCTTTCATCAAGAGGCTCTTTAGTTCTTCTCCACTTTCTGCCAAAAGGGTGGTGTCATCTGCATATCTGAAGTTATTGATATTTCTCCCGGCAATCTTGATTCCAGCTTGTGCTTCATCCAGCGTGGCATTTCACATGATATATACTCTGCATATAAGTTAAATAAGCAGGGCGACAGTATATAGCCTTGACGTACTCCTTTCCTGATTTGGAACCAGTCTGTTGTTCCATGTCCTGTTCTAACTGTTGCTTCTTGACCTGCATACAGATTTTCCAGGGGGCTGGTCAGGTGGTCTGGTATTCCCATCTCTTTAATAATTTTTCACAGTTTGTTGTGATCCACACAGTCAAAGGCTTTGGAATAATCAATAATGCAGAAGTAGATGTTTCTCTGGAACTCTCTTGCTTTTTCTATGATCCAATGGATATTGGCAATTTGATCTCTGGTTCCTCTGCCTTTTCTAAAACCAGCTTAAACATCTGGGAATTTCACTGTTCACATATTGTTGAAGCCTGGCTTGAGAGCATTACTTTGTTAGCCTGTGAGATGAATGCAATTGTCTGATAGTTTGAGCATTCTTTGGCACTGCCTTTCTTTGAGATTGGAATGATAACTGACCTTTTCCAGTCCTGTGGCCACTGCTGAGTTTTCCAAATTTCCTGGCATATTGAGTGCAGCACTTTCACAGCATCATCTTTCAGGATTTGAAACAGCTCAACTAGAATTCCATCACCTCTACCAGCTTTGTTCATAGTGATGCTTTCTAAGGCCCACTTGACTTCACATTCCAGGATGTCTGGCTCTAGGTAAGTGATCACACCATCATGGTTATCTGTGTCGTGAAGATCTTTTTTCTCTAGTTCTTCTGTGTATTCTTGCCACCTCTTCTTAATATCTTCTGCTTCTGTTAGGTCTAAACCATTTCTGTCCTTTATCGAGCCCATCTTTGCATGAAATGTTCCTTGGTATCTCTAATTTTCTTGAAGAGATCTCTAGTCTTTCCCATTCTATTGTTTTCCTCTATTTCTTTTCATTGATCATTGAGGAAGGCTTTATTATCTCTCTTTGCTATGCTTTGGAAATCTGCATTCAAATGGCATATCTTTTCTTTTCTTCTTTGCCTTTCACTTCTCTTCTTTTCTCAGCTACTTGTAAGGCCTTTAAGACAGCCATTTTGCCTTTTTGTGTTTCTTTTTCTTGGGAATGGTCACTGCCTCCTCTATAATGTCATGAACCTCAGCCCATAGTTCATCAGGCACTCTGTCAGCTCTAATCCCTTGAATCTATTTGTCATTTCCAGTGTATAATCATAAGGGGTTTGATTTAGATCATACCAGAATGGTCTCATGGTTTTCCCTACTTTCTTCAATTTAAGTCTGAATGTGGCAATAAGGAGTTCATGATCTGAGCCACAGTCAGCTTGCAGTCTTGTTTTTGCTGACTGTATATAGTTTCTCCAAAGAAAATAATCTGATTTTGGTATTGACCATAATGTGATGTCCATGTGTAGAATCTTCTCTTGTCTTGTTGGAAGTGGGTGTTTCCTATGACGAGTGCATTCTCTTTGCAAAACTCTGTTAATCTCTTCCCTGCTTCATTTTGTACTCCAAGGCCAAATTTGCCTGTCACTCCAGGTATCTCTTGACTTCCTACTGTTGCATTCAATCCCAGATGATGAAAAGGATATCTTCTCTGGGTGTTAGTTCTAGAAGGTCTTATAGGTCTTCATAGAATTGTTCAACTTCAGCTTCTCCAGCATTACTGTTTGGGGCATAGATTTGGATCACTGTGATACTGAATGGTTTGCCTTGGAAACAAACAGAGATCATTCTGCCATTTTTGAGACTGTACCCAAGTACTGCATTTCAGACTCTTTTGATGACTATGAGGGCTACTCCATTTCTTCTAAGGGATTTCTGTTCACAGTAGTAGATATAATGGTCATCTGAGTTAAATTCACCCATTCCTGTCCATTCCTAAAATGTCGATGTTCAATCTTGCAATCTTTTGTTTGACCACTTCTGATTTATCTTGATTCATGGACCTAACACTCCAGGTTCCTATCTATATTGCTCTTTACAGCATTGACTTTATTTCCAGCACTAGTCACATCCACACCTGGGTGTTGTTCTTGTTTTGGCTCTGTCTCTTCATTCTTTCTAAAATTATTCCTCCACTCTTCTCCAGTAGCATATTGGACACCTACCTGGGGAGTTCATCTTTCAGTGTCCTATCTTTTGGCTTTTCATGCTGTTCGTGGGGTTCTCAAGGCAAGAATACTGAAATGGTTTGTCATTGCCTTCTCCAGTGGACCACGTTTTGTCATATCTCTTCACCATGACCCATCCATCTTGGGTGGCCCCACACAGCATGGCTCATAGTTTCACTGAGTTAGACAAGGATGTGGTCCACGTGATCAATTTGATCAGTTTTCTGCGACTGTGACTTTCATTCTGTCTGCCCTCTGAAGAATAAGGATAAGAGGCTTATGGAAGCTTCCTGATGGGAGACACTGATTGTGGGGGAAACTGGGTCTTGTTCTGATGGTGGGGTCTTGGTCAGTAAATCTTTAATCCAGTTTTCTGTTGGTGGGCAGGTCTGTGTTCCCTCCCTATTGTTTGGCCTGAGACCAAACTATGGTGGAGGTAATGAGGATGATGGGACCTTCTTCAAAAGGTCCAGTGCAAGCACTGCTGAACTCAGTGTGCCCACTCCGCATCAGGCCACTGCTGACACACTCCTCTGCCAGAGACTCCTGGACACTCACAGGCAAGTCTGGGCCACACTGCTCCTTTCTCCTGGGTCTTGGTGCACACAAGGTTTTGTTTGTGCCCTCCAAGAGTCTGTTTTTCCAGTCCTGTGTAAGTTCTGGCGGCTCTATGGTGGGGTTAACAGTCACCTCCTCCAAGAGGGCTTATGCCACTTGCAGGTCTGTGGCACCCAGAGCCCCTGCACTTGTGGCAGGCCACTGCTGACCTGTGCCTCCACAGGAGACACTCAGGCACTCAAACGCAGGTCTGACTCAGTTTCTGTGGGATCTCCTGGTGCACACAAGGGTTTGAGTCCTCCGAGTGTCTCTGGCGGGTATAAGGTTTGATTCTAAACATGATTTTGCCCCTCTTACCATCTTGCTGGGGTCTCCTTTGCCCTTGGACATGAGGTATCCTTTTTTGGTGGGATCTAACATTCTCCTGTTGATGGTTGTTCAGCAGCGAGTTGTAAGTTTGAAATTCTCGCAGGAGAAGATGAGCGCATGTCCTTCTACTTTGCCCTCTTGGCACAAAATGTGTATTAGTTCAGTTCAGTCGCTCAGTTATGTCTGACTCTTTGCAACCCCATGAATTGCAGCATGCCAGGCCTCCTTGTCCATCACCAACTTCTGGAGTTCACTCAAACTCATGTCCATCGAATCAGTGATGCCATCCAGCCATCTCATCCTCTGTCGTTCCCTTCTCCTCCTGCCCCTAATCCCTCCCAGCATCAGAGTCTTTTCCAATGAGTCAACTCTTCACATGAGGTGGTCAAAGTATTGGAGTTTCAGCTTTAGCATCATTCCTTCCAAAGAATACCCAGGACTGATCTCCTTCAGAATGGACTGGTTGGATCTCCTTGCTGTCCAAGGGACTCTCAAGAGTCTTCTCCAACACCACAGTTCAAAAGCATCAATTCTTCGGTGCTTAGCTTTCTTCACAGTCCAACTCTCACATCCATACATAAGTATTCAAGAAACGCAAACCAAAAACTTACAGTGAGGTTACACCTCACACCTGTCAGAATGGCCATCATTTAAAAATTTACAAACAATAAAGGATGAAGATGAGCAAAAAGGGAACCCTTGGGCACTGTTGGTGGGACTGTAACTTGATATAGCCACTATGGAGAACAGTATGGAGGTTCATTAAAAAACTAAAAATAGAACTACCAAATGACCCAGAAATTTCACTTCTGGGCATATACCCAAAGAAAACCATAATTCAAAAAGCCACATACACTCAAAGTTCATTGCAGCACTGTTTACAATAGCCAGGACATGGAAGCAACCGAGATGTTCATCAATAGAGGAGTGGATAAAGAAGATGCGGTACATACATATACAATAGAATATTACTCAGCCATAAAAAGGAACAAAATTGGGTCATTTGTTGAGGTGTGGAAGGACCCAGAGACTCTCATACAGAGTAAAGTCAGTCAGAAAGAGATAAATATCATATATTAACACAGATATGTGGAATCTAGAAAAATGGTATAGATGATCTTATTTCCAAAACAGAGCAGAGACACAAACACAGAGCACAAACGTATGGACACCAAGCAGGGAAAGGGGAGTGGGATGAATTGGAAGACTGGGATTGACATATATACACTATTGATACTACATATAAAATAGACAGCTAATGAGAACCTATTGTTTAGCACAGAGAACTCTACTCACGGTACTGACCTAAATGGGAATGAAAACCAAAAAAAAGAGGGGATCTATGTATACATTCATGGTGATGGACAGGGAGGCCTGGCGTGCTACGATTCATGGGGAACAAAGAGTCAGACACGACTGAGCGACTGAACTGAACTGATGTATACATACAGCTGATTCATTTTATTGTACAGTAGAAACTAATACAACATTGCAAAGCAACTATAAAAAAATTTAAAAATAAAAATTATGTGACAAATTGTAGAGAACTGGATTGAACACACAGTATTAGGTAGCAAGCAATTAAAAGGGATGAGTGTTTAAATGATATTTGGAATGAAAATTTGTTTATAGAGTTGTAATTTTTGTGCATCTCGAGTACCTAGAATTTTCACCTTAGCATAAATTAGGTAAGCAGTAGATAGTTGCTGGATTGATGCTCTGGATCAACATTTCTTACAGCACTGTCAAAGAAATACTGGGGTGCTCCATTTTGCTGTTAATAAATGTGAAAGGGGGGTTCTCTGGTTAAAGACATTTGGGAACTGCAGCATATAAAGATTCCAGATACTCAGGTTGTGTATAATCACAGGTCTCTGAGAATTCCTTTGTTGAAGGAAGATGTGGTTGTGGTTCATTTCACTGACTATGTCCCCGGCAGCTCAGCTGGTAAAGAATCTGCTGCAATGCAGAAGACCTCGGATTGATTCCTGGGTCAGAAAGATTCCCTGGAGAAGAGACAGGCTACCCACTCCACTATTCTTGGGCTTTCCTGGTGGCTCAGCTGGTAAAGAATCCACCTGCAATGTGATCCCTGGGTTGGGAAGATCCCCTGGAGAAGGGAACAGCTACCCACAGCCGTATTCTGGCCTGGAGAATTCCATGGAGTGTACAGTCCACAGGGTCACAAAGAGTTGGACAGGACTGAGTGGCTTTCACTTCATTGACTATGTAACCTTTTCCTAAGTAATAACCATGGTCATTTTCCAGTTCCAGTGGGAGGTTCTGTTTAAGCCTTTCTTGCTTTCATACACGGTATGTCTGGATACTGGCTGTCAGCTCCACCAGGAGTCTGCTTTGAGTACAGATCCCATCCAGAAAATCATTTTCTTGAAAATAGATGGAAAGTCAACATTCATTGTTTGATGATCTTCCAAAGAAAGTAAAGATCTCTTTCACTAATTGATGCAACAAATTAACATCATCATATTTTGCAAAAATAGGTCTAAAGAAATTGTGATTACCATAGCATTTAAGCCATAGATAAATTTTGGGAGAATTGGTGTCTTAACTATATTATTTTTCTGATAGATCAACACCACATTCCTCTCCATTTATATAAGGCTTCTTCAGCTTCTCTCTGCAATGTTATAGTTCTCTATGTACATGACTTGCAAAACTTTGTCAGATTTACATTTACTATTTCATATCTGTTGATGCTTTCTTACAATCAATTTCAATTTCTGATTGTCCTTTGCTAACATATAGGAATCAAACTGATTTTTGTATTTGAATACATATTACATGTATTCTTCAATTATTCTTAAATATACTTTCCAGTAGCTTTTTACATTTTATGAAGGATTTTTCACATAGACAAAATCCTTTGTGAATAAGGAGAGATTTGCTTCTTTCTTTCTGGATGCTTTTTATCTCTTTTCTTAGGACGTATAATATGGAATAGAAATGGTGAGAGTGAACATTTTCGCCTTGTCCCACTTGGTTAGGGAGAAAGCACTGAGGCTTTCATCATTGAATATGATGTTACCTGTAGGTGTTTTTTTTTTTTTTTTTTTTTTGGTAGATACTCTTT
Source organism: Nanger dama (assembly GCA_917880005.1). Classification (NCBI taxonomy): domain Eukaryota; kingdom Metazoa; phylum Chordata; class Mammalia; order Artiodactyla; family Bovidae; genus Nanger; species Nanger dama. The sequence continues at coordinate 22,730,234 of CAKJTW010000021.1, forward strand.
GCCAAATAAGGAGTCTTCCTTCTGTTCCTAATTTGCAGAGCTTATTTTTCCCTTTTCAGAAATGGCTGTAAGATTGTTGTCATCTGCTTTTTCCTGCATCTATTGACATGATCATGTTTCAATATGGTGAATTAAAATGAATTTTTAAAAACTGAATAAATTTGGCCGGCACAGACATGGAAGTTATCTCACTTTCAAGGAAGCAGACATAAGACTCCTGTACTTTTATGGACCTATTCTAAGGGTGGGGGGCTGTGATGGATGGGGAGGATTGGAAAAATAATGGTAGGAGTCAGATAGGGGGAAAAGTGGCTTCTTCAAAGTTACTTCCTCCTCTCTTGATTAGGAGGGCTGTAAGATGACTTCAGCAGAAGACTCAGATAGAAAGACCTAGGAAAGAGTGCACTTGAATTCGGAATGCAAACATTCCTCAGAGCATGGCCTGGAGAGGGGTCCAGGGTCCTTGACTGTGTCTCTCTTCAGAGACTGCAGGGCAGGAGCTCTGGACCAAGTCTAGGGTGGGGAGGCAACATTCCCTAGTGAGCTCCCCAGGTGAAGCCCTGGTAATTGCTGAAGGTAGCAGATCCCAGGATACTTAAAGTGAGGAATGCTGTTTAATGCTGTTCATTAAAAAAAAAAATGGAATTTGGGGCTTAATATCAAACCCTTGCTTGATTCAATATTAATATATTTTTTCCCAAAACATTTCACACTCATCATCTATATCTTGTGGCTGTGAGGATTGCCTCGGACATCTTTATGTTCCCAAAGTTCACAAGTATCTGAGCTTGAGGAACATATCACTGGATAAAGGGAGTCTCTAGTACTCATTTCTGATTTTATGTTACCTGAACTTAGATGAAAACTTTGAAATGTATGGGGAAAAGAAAACTGTATTTTTTTTTTTAGTAAATTATGAGCTTACACAGATTGATAGGTATATATTTTCTTTAAAAACTGTCTATTATTTTCAGGAAAATAAAAATGAGACACACATATAGAGGAAATCACTCACAAATGGAATTTGAGAATTGGTATTAAAGATCAGAACCCCTGGGAAGTGTAGAGCCTTTCTAACTCTGTAGGTTTACCTCTCCTGTTCTTTTGAACTCATATTTTCTGACATATATTCTCTAGGAATGACAGACAGCCCCAGTGTCCTGCATCCGCCAGAAGACGGTCCCAGTCATGTTAGCCAACGACATCCTTTTTGAATTTTCACTTTTCAAGACATTCGCATTTTTAAAACATTCTGAGCTCACTTACAATTTTCAGGTAGAATTTTATAAGACTAACTAAGGTTAATTATTGTCTAACAGGTGTGACAAAAGGAAAAGCTTTTTCTGTTTTACAGACTTTTAAATTCCTTTACAAAAATGTGTGCTTTAATTTCTCAGGTAGTGATAAACATTTATTTCAGCAAAACTGCAGTGAAAAATAGTCTTCTTCATAACTTCTTTTCCAGTTCATTCAAGCACGCTGCCTAGCCTTACCTTTTGTCAGGCCTGTAACTATTCCATTACTAAATATGTCAGTTTCAGGGGCACCTTCCATTGTCTCTAACTAATTACTTCCAAGGTTCTCCCCAGCTATGTTTTCCCTTGGGTCCTGCCGTCTCCTTCCCTCAGTCAGTCTCCCTGCATCCTCCTTGGACTGTCTGTTCTCATAATTCTTAACCAAGTGAGAATGTTCCCTACAATATGCTGCTTCACGCATCCTGACGCCAGCTGGAAAAAAATCCTGGCCGAGTTCCAGTTTGTTCTCTACTCAAGATTTTTAGTTGAAGCCAGTTTGCTCCCAGAAGGTTTTTTTTTTCACCCAAGTCATCTTTCATAAGAATAACTTAGCATCATATATTAATGTATATATATGGAATCTAGAAATATGGTACTGATGAACTTATTTGCAGGCAGAAATTGAGATGCAGCCATAGAGAAAGAAGAGACTTGTGGACACACTGGGGCAAGGAGAGGGTGGGACGAATTGAGAGAGTAGCAATGAACATATTTATTACCGTATATAAAACAGATAGCCAGTGGGAATTCGCTGTATGACACAGGGAGCTGAGCCTGGTGCGCTCTGACAACCTAGAGGGGTGGGAGGGAGGCTCAAGAGGGAGGGGACATATGCATGCCTACGGCTGATTCATGCTGGTGTATGGCAGAGAGCAACACAATATTGTAAAGCAACTATTCTCCAATTAAAAACAAATTTTAAACAGCATATTTTTTTACTTATAATTTTTATGGCATTTACTCTCTTTGGCTTTTATTTTAGCAGTTCTTATGGATTACTTAATTTAATACGGGACTTTTATATTACATTGTAATTTTTTTAGCTTAATTGGAGGCTTCACTGACAAACAAAATTATGATATAAAGTATATCATACAACATCATTATACACTGTGAAAGATTCCCCATTCAATACTGTATTATTCTACTATACCTGTCATGCCAGAATATAATCCTCAGGCTTTATTTTATAGCTCTGTTTGTATCATTTTACCAGTGATAGCTGATGATGAACAGTGTCAGATTTGTGATCTCCAGAAGATTTAGACTCAGGATCAGGGACCAGGCTTGATTACTTAGACCTTTAGCCTGGCAGATACGGTGGAAGTGAGAAATAGATTTAAGGGGCTAGATCTGATAGATAGAGTGCCTGATGAACTATGGACGGAGGTTCATGACATTATACAGGAGACAGGGATCAAGACCATTCCCATGGAAAAGAAATGGAAAAAGAAAAATGGCTGTCTGAGGAGGCCTTACAAAGAGCTGTGAAAAGAAGAGACGCAAAAAGCAAAGGAGAAAAGGAAAGATATAGCATCTGAATGCAGAGTTCCAAAGAATAGCAAGAAGAGATGAAAAAGCCTTCCTCAGCGATCAATGCAAAGAAAGAGAGGAAAACAACAGAATGGGAAACACTAGATATCTCAAGAAAATTAGAGATACCAAGGGAATATTTCATGCAAAGATGGGCTAGATAAAGGAGAGAAATGATATGGACCTAACAGAAGCAGAAGATATTAAGAAGAGGTGGTGAGAAAATCCAGAACAACTGTACAAAAAGATCTTCATGACCAAGATAATCACAATGCTGTGATCACTCATCTGGAGCAAGACATCCTGGAGTAAGACATCCTGGAATGTGAAGTCAAGTAGGCCTTAGAAAGCATCACTACAAACAAAGCTAGTGGAGATGATGGAATTCCACTTGAGCTATTTCAAATCCTGAAAGATGATGCTATGAAAGTGCTGTACTCAATATGCCAGCAAATTTGGAAAACTCAGCAGTGGCCACAGGACTGGAAACGGTCAGTTTTCATTCCAATCCCAAAGCAAGGCATTGCCAAAGAATGCTCAGACTACCGCCCAATTGTACTCATCTCACATGCTACTCAAGTAATGCTCAAAATTCTCCAAGCCAGGCTTCAGCAATATGTGAACCGTGAACTAACAGATGTTCAAGCTGGTTTTAGAAAAGGCAGAGGAACCAGAGATCAAATTGCCAACATCCGCTGGGTCATGGAAAAAACAAGAGAGTTCCAGGAAAAATCTACTTCTGCTTTATTGACTATGCCAAAGCCTTTCACTGTGTACATCACAATAAACTGTGGAAAATTCTGAAAGTAATGGGAATACCAAACCACTTGACCTTCCTCTTGAGAAACCTGTATGCAGGTCAGGAAGCAACAGTTAGAACTGGACATGGAACAATAGACTGGTTTCAAATAGGAAAAGGAATACATCAAGGCTGTATATTGTCATCCTGCTTATTTAACTTATATGCACAGCACATCATGAGAAACGATGGGATGGAAGAAGCACAAGCTCGAATCAAGACTGCCGGGAGAAATATCAATAACCTCAGATATGCAGATGACACCACCCTTATGGCAGAGAGTGAAAAGGAACTAAAAAGCCTCTTGAAGAAAGTAAAAGAGGAGAGTGAAAAAGTTGGCTTAAAGCTCAACATTCAGAAAACGAAGATCATGGCATCTGGTCCCATCACTTCATGGGAAATAGATGGGGAAACAGTGGAAACAGTGTCAGACTTGATTTTTCTGGGCTCCAAAATCACAGCAGATGGTGACTGCAGCCATGAAATTAAAGACACTGCTTCGAAGGAAAGTTATGACCAACCTAGGTAGCATATTCAAAAGCAGAGACATTACTTTGCCAGCAAAGGTCCATCTAATCAAGGCTATGGTTTTTCCAGTAGTCATGTATGGCTGTGAGAGTTGGACTGTGAAGAAAGCTGAGCACAGAATTGATGCTTCTGAACTGTGGAGTTGGAGAAGACTCTAGAGAGTCCCTTGGACTGCAAAGGAGATCCAACCAGTCCATTCTAAAGATCAGTCCTGGGCGTTCATTGGAAGGACTGATGCTGAAGCTGAAAGTCCAATACTTTGGCCACCTCATGTGAAGAGTTCACTCATTGGAAAAGACTCTGATGCTGGGAGGGATTGGGAGCAGGAGGAAAAGGGGACGACAGAGGATGAGATGGCTGGATGGCCTCACCAACTCGGATGGACATGAGTTTGGGTAAACTCTGGGAGTTGCTGATTGACAGGGAGGCCTGGTGTGCTGTGATTCATGGGGTCACAAAGAGTCGGATATGACTGAGTGACTGAACTGAACTGAACTAGCTTGGGAGAAGTTTGATACAGTGAGAAAGGATGGAGAAAGCTTCTGACATAGATATCAGAAGGGGGACAGAGACTGACACATTCCCTAGTCTGATCAAGCCCTTACATACTTTTTACCAGATCCACTCTTAATACTTCTTAAATTAACATGATTAGAATTAACAATAGAAAGGTCTTACCATACGCACTCCTACAACTTTTAAGAAAGATTAGTTAGGGGTTCTTGTTAAGAAGGAGAAACATGTCCTCGAGCAAGATATCTTGTTGTTATATAATCATTAGTACAAAGTTTAAGGAAAAATCTACCTTGGGCAAGATGAGTTGTCTTGTGTAATCATTAGCTTCCCTGGTGGCTCAGAAGTAAAGAATCTGCCTGCAATGAAGGACACCTGGGTTCATCCCTGGGTTGGGAAGATCCCCTGGAGAAGGGCATGGCAATCCCCTCCAGTATTCTTGCCTGGAGAATCCACATGCACAGAGGAGCCTGGTGGTCTATAGTCCACGGGGTCACAAAGAGTTGGACACAACTGAGCAACTAAGCACACACAGCACATTAGCTCTGAGCTTAATGAAAGTTAGTCTTAAAGATTGTTGTCATAACAACAAAGTTTAAGAATAAATTTATGTGACTAAGACAAGCAATGTAGAAGAAAATGTTTGTCTTTTTTTCTCCTCCTTGAGAGCCCCAGAGCCCTTTCTCCTTGAGGGTCCCTGACTCCTTATCAACCTACCTAAGAATTGGCTCTAAGAATCCCATAGAAGAAATGGAGTAGCCATCATGGTCAACAAGAGTGTGAAATGTAGTACTTGGATGCAGTTTCAAAAACAACAGAATGATCTCTGTTCATTTCCAAGGCAAACCATACAGTATCACAGTAATCCAAGTCTATGCCCCAACCAGTAACTCTGAAGAAGCTGAACAGTTCTATGAAGACCTACAAGACCCTTTAGAACTAACACCCAAAAGGACATCCTTTTCATTACAGGGGACTGGAATGCAAAAGTAGGAAGGCAAGAAACACCTGGAGTAACAGGCAAATTTGGCCTTGGAATATGGAATGAAACAGGACAAAGGCTAATAGAGTTTTGCCAAGAGAACACACTGGTCATAGCAAACACCCTCTTCCAACAACACAAGAGAAGACTCTACACATGGACATCACCAGACGGTCAACACCGAAATCAGATTGATTATATTCCTTGTAGCCAAAGATGGAGAAGCTTTATACAGTCAGCAAAAACAAGACCAGGAGCTGACTGTTGCTCAGATCATGAACTCCTGATTGCCAAATTCAGACTTTAATTGAAGAAAGTAGGGAAAACCATTAGACCATTCAGGTATGACCTAAATCAAATCCCTTATGATTATACAGTGGAAGTGAGAAACAGATTTAAGGGCCTAGATCTGATACATAGAGTGCCTGATGAACTATGGACTGAGGTTTGTGACACTGTACAGCAGACAGGCATCAAGAAGATTCCCATGGAAAAGAAATGCAAAAAGCAAAACGGCTGTTTGAGGAGGCTTTAGAAATAGCTGTGGAAAGAGAAGTAAAAGCAAAGGAGGAAAGGAAAGATATAAGCATCTGAATGCAGAATTCCAAGGAATAGCAAGAACAGACAAGAAAACCTTCTTCAGTGATCAATGCAAAGAAAGAGAGGAAAACAACAGAATGGGAAAGACCAAAGATCTCTTCAAGAAAATTAGAGATATCAAGGGAACATTTCATGCAAAGATGGGCTCGATAAAGGACAGAAGTGGTATGGACCTAACAGAAGCAGAAGATATTAAGAAGAGGTGGCAAGAATACACAGAACAACTGTACAAAAAAATCTTCATGACCAAGATAATCATGATGGTGTGATCACTCATCTAGAGCCAGACATCCTGGAATGTGAAGTCAAGTAGGCCTTAGAAAGCATCACTATGAACAAAGCTAGTGGAGATGATGGAATTCCACTTGAGCTGTTTCAAATCCTGAAAGATGATGCTGTGAAAGTGCTGCACTCAATATGCCAGCAAATTTGGACAACTCAGCAGTGGCCACAGGACTAGAAAAGGTCAGTTTTCATTCCAATCCCAAAGCAAGGCATTGCCAAAGAATGCTCAAACTACCGCACAATTGCACTCACCTCACACGCTAGTAAAGTAATGCTCAAAATTCTCCAAGCCAGGCTTCAGCAATATGTGAACTGTGAACTTCCTGATTTTCAAGCTGGTTCTAGAAAAGGCAGAGGAACCAGAGATCAAATTGCCAACATCTGCTGGACCATCGAAAAAGCAAGAGAGTTCCAGAAAAACATCTATTTCTGCTTTATTGACTATGCCAAAGCCTTTCACTGTGTGGATCACAATAAACTGGAAAATTTTTCAAGAGATGGGAATACCAGACCACCTAACCTGCCTCTTGAGAAATCTGTATGCAGATCAGGATGCAACAGTTAGAACTGGACATGGAACAACAGAGTGGTTCCAAATAGGAAAAGGAGTACGTCAAGGCTGTATATTGTCACCTTGCTTATTTAACTTATATGCAGAGTACATCATGAGAAATGATGGGCTGGAAGAAGCACAAGCTGGAATCAAGAGTGCTGGGAGAAATATGAATAACCTCAGATATGCAGATGACACCACCCTTATGGCAGAAGGTGAAGAGAACTAAAGGGCCTCTTGATGAAAGTGAAAGAGGAGAGTGAGAAAGGTGGCTTAAAGCTCAACATTCAGAAAACAAAGATCATGGCTTCTGGTCCCGTAACTTCATGGGAAATAGATGGGGAAACAGTGGAAACAGTGTCAGACTTTATTTTTTGGGCTCCAAAATCACTGCAGATGGTGATTGCAGCCATGAAATTAAAGATGCTTACTCCTTGGAAGGAAAGTTATGACCAACCTAGATAGCATATTCAAAAGCAGACACATTACTTTGCCAACAATGGTCCGTCTAATCAAGGGTATGGTTTTTCCAGTAGTCATGTGTGGATGTGAGAGTTGGACTGTGAAGAAAGCTGAGCACCAAAGAATTGATGCTTTTGAACTGTGGTGTTGGAGAAGACTCTTGAGAGTCCCTTGGACTGCAAGGAGATCCAACCAGTCCATTCTAAAGGAGATCAGCCCTGGGATTTCTTTGGAAGGAATGATGCTAAAGCTGGAACTCCAGTACTTTGGCCACCTCAAGCGAAGAGCTGACTCATTGGAAAAGACTCTGATGCTGGGAGGGATTGGGAGCAGGAGGAAAAGGGGACGATGGAGGATGAGATGGCTGGATGACATCACCGACTTGATGGACGTGGGTTTGAGTGAACTCCGGGAGTTGGTGATGGACATTGAGGCCTGGCGTACTGTGATTCATGGGGTTGCAATGAGTCAGACACGACTGAGCGACTGAACTGAAGAATTAGCTCTCTTACCAGCCTCTCCCTATTTTTCTGGTTTTGCAATGCCAGGCAAGCAGTTTTCTACCTTTTGTAAATTTGATGGTCTTCCCTGGTAGCTCAGAAGGTAAAGCTTCTGCCTGCATTGCCAGAGACCCGGGTTTTATCCCTGGGTCAGGAAGATCTCCTGGAGAAGGAAACGTCAACCCACTCCATTACTCTTGCCTGGAAAATTCCATGGGTGGAGGAACCTGGTAGGCTACAGTCCACAGGGTTGTATAGAGTTGGACATGACTGAACGACCTCATTTCCACTTTCTTTCATACATTTTACTTCTCTTTTTCAGGATTTCTCATGCAAGTGATGCCATGTGTCTTTCTCTCTTTGGCTTATTTTACTTAGCTTCATCCACTTTGTTGCAGATGACAAGATTTTTTTCATTTATAATTTTGTATGAATAATCTATCTATCTTTCATTTATCCATTCTATCCAAACAATAGAAAGAAACTTTGTTTCCATATCTTGGCTATTGTGAATAATGCCATAATCAACACAGTAGTAGAGACAATCTCTTTGAGATGACAGTTTTACTTCCTATTGAAAGGATGAGCCGTCCAACACATGACCAAAAGGACATCCGGCCAGCACTGGTAGTTGGCTGGTGCCCAAGCAGGAACCAAAAGCAGACTAGACTTCCGGGGCCAGCCCTGAAGCCCCGATCCAATCAGGGGACAACAGGGAAACCACAGACACCAATCACCGCTGTAGCCTGTGCTTGTTGCCTTAATGGGAAAAGCTTGGCCTGTCCGCCAGCCCTTGCTATAAAACCTTCCCGCACCCCTCCCCGCCTCGCAGACTCCCTTTGTTCCTCGCTTGCTTGCCCCCCGGGAGTTCTGCCCGGGAGCGACCGCCCAATAAAGGCCTTTTACCAACGGTCCCTAGAGGTGGCTTTTTCTTCCCACGGCGTTTTCTTACATCTGGCGCCCAACGTGGGGCTCGAGGTGAGGGCCTCCAGCACTCGCCGTTGAGGCCCCCTCGAGCTCCACCGCCGCAGTAGCCATGGACCCAGGCGACTGATCAACCTCCCGAACGGCAGAATACGGGGTAAGTCCCTTCGGCTTTGGGGCCTGCCCTCCCTGGCGACCACTTCCTAGGGCCCTGTAACAGGTGCACACTTACTGGGCCCTCCCGGTCACCAGTTCGTGAGGGAGACGTCCTGAACGACTGAATAGACCTCCGGCTTCGGGCTCCTCCGGTCCTGCAGTCCGCGAGGAAGACGTTCCGACCGGCTGCTCGGACCTCCGGCTTCCCTTAGTGTGTCCAAAGACGTTTGGACACTGGGGTTCGCCTCCGCGTCACGTGGTTGCCATGGGATCGACAGCTTCCAAACCCAATCCCCAATATTCTACTCCTTTGGAGTGCCTACTGGCTAATTTACAGACCCTAAGACTGAAAGGATATATCCGCCCTAAACAGCTTACCTTCTTGTGCTCTCAGGCCTGGCCACAGTATTCTCTGGATAACGGCTCATGGTGGCCGGCCGCAGGGACATTAGACTTTGATGTCCTCCGTGATTTGGACAATTACTGCCGGAGAACGGGAAAATGGTCAGAGGTTGATCGTGGACTTTTTGCATCTGCGTATAGTGTGGCCGCTGCCGCTAGTGCTCGCAGACAGGGACACCATCCCCTGGCCGTGGGGTCCAGCTGTTTAGACACATAAGCAATAGGCAGCAGTTCCAGGCCAACTGGTTGTACCAGGGCTCCAAAGGCTATTCCTCCCTTTTCGTCAGTATATAGATGGTGTGGATAATTCGGGTTTGGAAGAAAGAGAGGAGGTGAAGCCAGTAAGGTGGAGCGTAAAGCATGAAAGGCCTGAGTTACTTCAGTGGGGGAAGACAGTGGTCCGGTGGGGGTCTCTTTAGCTGCAGCATACAGAGGCTTGGCCAGGGTGGCGTAATTTGGGACCCAGTGTCGGAAAAATCCCGTCAGCCCTAAAAAGGACAATATCTGGTCTCCATTGGCTGGAGGACAGATGGACCGGAGGAGGCTACACCGATCTGCTGTCAGGGCTTTAGTGGTGGGAGTGATTTGGAGACCTAGATAGACAACAGAGGTCTGGGTTAGTTGAGCCTTGGATTTCGAGGCCCTATAGCCCTGGGAGCCGAGGAAATTAAGGAGGGTCGCAGTGTGTTGTCGGGAGGTCTCTTCTGAGGGGCTGCAAAGAAGCAAATCGTCCACGTACTGGATGAGAGCGCTAGGGCGAAGAGAGCACTGAGCCAGATCTCGGGACAGGGCTTGCCCAAAGTAATGGGGGCTGTCTCTGAACCCCTGAGGTAGTACAGTCCACGTGAGCTGGGTGGTCAGCTGAGTGTCTGGATCAGTCCAGGTGAAAGCAAAGAGGAATTGACAGTCGGGATGAAGCGGGATGGTAAAGAAAGCATCTTTGAGGTCAATGACAGTGAAATGAGAAGTTTGAGGAGGAATAGAGGAGAGGAGGGGGTAGGGGTTAGGGACAAGCGGATGGGCGGGGACCACCGCCGCGTTAATCAGGCGGAGATCCTGCACCGGCCGGTAGTCTCCGGAAGCCTTCCGGACAGGAAGGATAGGCGTGTTACAAGGGGAGGTCGTGGGGATTAGGAGACCCTGTCCCATGAGACGGTCGATGATGGGCTTTAATCCTTTAAGGCTACGAACTGACAAGGGAAATTGGGGTCGAGCCGGAAAAGAGGTGGGATCTCTTAGCCGAATGAGGACTGGAGGGTGGTGCCGAGCCACCACCGGAACTCGGGTATCCCAGACCTCAGGACTAACAGGAGGAGTCAGGGGGTCCGCGAGTAGCATCAGGAAGGCCCCTGATGTGGGGGCCGATCCGGGAGTCAGGTGGAGGGTGGCTTTTAGCTTAACGAGTATATCTCTCCCCAAAAGCGGGGTAGGGCAGGAAGGAATGACTAAAAAGGAGTGAGTGAACATGCAGGAGTCCAACTGACAGGACAGTGGTTGGGTTTGGAGAGGACGTGAAGGTTGGCCATCAATTCCCATAACCGAAACCTGAGAAGGATGCAGAGTGCCCCCAAAAGAGGAAAGAACCGAATAGGTAGCCCCCATATCAACCAGAAAGTTGATAGACTTACCCGCTACCTGGAGCGTTACCCTGGGCTCGGCTTGGGTTATCGGGGTCCCCAAGTCTGGGCGGCATCAGTCTTCGTCGAAGCTCAGTAGCTCCAAAGCCGGAGTAGGGCAGGAAGTCTCCCTGGGGTGCTCTGGTCCCTGGCCCCTAGAGGTCGGGGCCCGAGAGGCCTGGGGACAGTCACTAGCCCAGTGTCCTTGTTGCTTGCACAACGGACACGGCTTGGATGGAGGGTGTGGGTTAGGGGCACGTCTTGGCCCAGTGTCCTTCTTGGCTGCACTTGAAGCAGGCCCCCGGAGGGGGTTTTGGGGCCCCGAGCCCGTTGCCGGCCGCAGGGCCGCTACTAAAGCCTGGATTTGCTGATTAAAAAGGCTCGCTTGCTGGTTGAGGAGGCTTGCCTGAAATTCAGCTTTTTGCTTAAGCCTTGCCTTTTGGCTGGCCTCAGCAGTTTCTCTACGGGCGTTGTAGACCTTAAAGGCCATTTTTATCAAGTCTTGGATAGGGGTCTGAGGGCCGTCCTCAGCCTTGGCCAGTTTTTTCCGAATATCAGGGGCAGGCTGAGAGATAAAATGACTGGCCAAGGTGGCTGCCCTGACAGGAGACTCAGGGGACAGCCTGGTGTATTGAATGAGGGCCTCGGTAAGCCGATTGAGGAACATGGCTGGGTTTTTATCAGGCCCCTGAGTCACCTCATCCAATTTGAGCAAATTTACAACTTTGTGAGAGGACACCTCCATCCCATCAAGAAGCCACTCTATCATATAGCGTACTCGCTGCTGGCCACCATCCCCCTCCTGGTAGCTCCAATCAGGGTCAACGTCAGGGACCGCCTGAGCCCCCGGGGGGCGCTCGGGAGAGGGATTAGCAATGTGCCTCTGATCGGCCTGAGCTTTGGCCGCCGTCCAAATGGCCTGCCTCTCCTCGGGAGTGGTGGTAGACCCTAAAATGACATAGATGTCCTGCCAGGTCAAAGCATAAGCACGAGTCAAGCCAGTGAACTGTTTAATGTACTGAGTGGGATTGGAGGAGAAGGATCCCAGTTTGGCCTCAATCTGTGCCAGATCTGGAGAGAAAAGGGGACATGGACTTGGGCTAGGCCCTCAGCGCCAGCTACTTGTCGAAGAGGCTTCCGGAGACTACCGGCCGGTGCAGGATCTCCGCCTGATTAACGCGGCGGTGGTCCCCGCCCATCCGCTTGTCCCTAACCCTTACACCCTCCTCTCCTCTATTCCTCCTCAAACTTCTCATTTCACTGTCATTGACCTCAAAGATGCTTTCTTTACCATCCCGCTTCATCCCGACTGTCAATTCCTCTTTGCTTTCACCTGGACTGATCCAGACACTCAGCTGACCACCCAGCTCACGTGGACTGTACTACCTCAGGGGTTCAGAGACAGCCCCCATTACTTTGGGCAAGCCCTGTCCCGAGATCTGGCTCAGTGCTCTCTTCGCCCTAGCGCTCTCATCCAGTACGTGGACGATTTGCTTCTTTGCAGCCCCTCAGAAGAGACCTCCCGACAACACACTGCGACCCTCCTTAATTTCCTCGGCTCCCAGGGCTATAGGGCCTCGAAATCCAAGGCTCAACTAACCCAGACCTCTGTTGTCTATCTAGGTCTCCAAATCACTCCCACCACTAAAGCCCTGACAGCAGATCGGTGTAGCCTCCTCCGGTCCATCTGTCCTCCAGCCAATGGAGACCAGATATTGTCCTTTTTAGGGCTGACGGGATTTTTCCGACACTGGGTCCCAAATTACGCCACCCTGGCCAAGCCTCTGTATGCTGCAGCTAAAGAGACCCCCACAGGACCACTGTCTTCCCCCACTGAAGTAACTCAGGCCTTTCATGCTTTACGCTCCACCTTACTGGCTTCACCTCCTCTCTTTCTTCCAAACCCGAATTATCCACACCATCTATATACTGACGAAAAGGGAGGAATAGCCTTTGGAGCCCTGGTACAACCAGTTGGCCCGGAACTGCTGCCTATTGCTTATGTGTCTAAACAGCTGGACCCCACGGCCAGGGGATGGTGTCCCTGTCTGCGAGCACTAGCGGCAGCGGCCACACTATATGCAGATGCAAAAAGTTAGTCCACGATCAATCTCTGACCATTTTCTCACCTCACCGCTTAAGTGATCTTTTAGCTTCCAGATTTCTCTCTGATCTCAGTGACTCTAGGCTCCAGCAATTTCATTTGGTGTTCTTAGATAACCCACAAGTTTCTGTGGGTCGTTCTCCGCAACTAAATCCCCTCTCATCATTACCTTCTCTTCCCTTTATGGAACCTTCAGCTCACTGATGTATTGAGACCCTTGAGTCCCTCATGCAGCCGCCTCACAATTTGTTTGCCAGACCTTTGCAAAACCCAGATTTGACACTGTTCGTGGACGGAAGTTCAAAGCGAGACTCTGACGGGATCCGGGAGGGCGGCCTATGCTGTGGTAACCACCCGAGGAGTCCTAGAGGCCCAGCCCCTGGCTCCAGGGACGACCTCCCAGAAGGCGGAGCTAATAGCTTTAACTAGAGCCTTACATCTGGTGAAAGGAAAAAGGGCTAACATTTATACCGATTCCAAATACGCTTTCTTAATCGCCCATTCCCACGCAGCAATCTGGAAAGAGCGGGGCTTCCTGACCACTAAAGGATCTCCCATTTGCAATGCCTCCCATATTACCCGATTGTTAGACGCCTTATCCTTGCCCAAGGAAGTAGCTATCATACACTGCAAGGGACATCAGAATGCTCATGATTCGGTCACCTTGGGTAACAACATGGCCGACCAAGTGGCTCAACAGACTGCCTTACAGCAAGCCCCCGAATCTGTGTTGGCCTTAAGGTCGGCATTTATACCCAAATACGCTGATGAAGAAGCCCAGATGTTACTGACGCAGGAGGGGGCCCAGAAGCATTCATCGGGGTGGATACTGTATTATGGCAAGCCGGTACTCCCCGAGCACCAGGCGAAGGGCATCATATCCCAAATCCATAACACTCTGCACATTGGACCAAGGGCCCTCCTCTCTTTCCTTAGTCCTATCTTTGCCCCCTGGCATCTTAGGCGTGCAGTATATGATGTTCATCATTCTTGCTTGACATGTGCCTCCACCTCTCCTCAGGGAGGACTTAGGCCCCCTCAGACCATGCATCAACTCAGGGGGCACTTGCCTGGGCAAGATTGGCAGATAGACTTCACTCACATGCCCAGGCGTTGAAGCCACCGCTATCTGCTAGGCTTGGTGGACACTTTCTTGGGTTGGGTCGAGGCCTTCCCCATCGCCCGAGAGACCGCGGCGGTGGTGGCGGAGGTCTTGACAACCCATCTCATTCCCAGGTTTGGGCTACCTAATTCCCTCCAGTCTGACAATGGGCCTGCATTCATCTCACAGATCTCCCAGCAGGTGACTGCGGCCTTGGGCATCGCCTGGCATCTCCACATCCCTCACCGGCCTCAATCATCAGGCAAGGTAGAGCAGGTGAATGGGATCATCAAGACGCACCTGACCAAATTTGCTTCGGAATTGCGACTGTCCTGGGTCGACCTCCTCCCTCTGGCGCTCACTCATATGCGCACCATGCCTCACTCAAAGACAGGTTTGACCCCCTTCGAACTGCTTTACGGAAGGCCCTATCTTCTGACCTACCTCCCAGAGGGAGAGACTCCCCCACTCGCGGGGTACCTCCCTCTCTTTTCCCTCCTACGGTCTTTATTGAGAGAACATGCTGACTGGGTCTTGCTGCAACCGACGGACGACAAAGGGCTGGTCCGGCCTTTGGCCCCAGGAGATCAGGTACTGCTAAAAGTTCTTAACCCCCACCCGCTGCAACCCCACTGGATGGGACCCCATACGGTAATCCTCACCACTCCTATGGCAGCCAAACTCCTGGGACACGAGCCCTGGTACCACCTGACCTGACTTAAGCTCGCACTCCCAGGTTTTCCTGACCCTGACCTTGAAGGGAGAGGATCCTACCGCTCTGTCCTTACTGGACCAACTAAGCTAACTATCACCCGGACTCCTCTTCCCCCAATTCCGGAATAACCAAAGACATTGCCTCCTGTCATTTACTGAAATTGCTGTTCCTTACCTCTAAGGTGCTATTCCCATGAGGAGCCCAGATTGGACGGTGCTCTTTTTCCATTGACTCTGTCCAGGGTCCACAGGTCCCTACAGGACCCTGGCTGAAGGAGCAGTGCAGATTGGATTCACGAAAACTTACCGGCCAGCCCAGAAAGAGACAACCTGTTACACATTCCCCAAATTGGGTCTGCTACGAGGCCGCCACCCAAATAAAGGATTCAACGCGTTTCTTATCTTACAGACCGGGCTTGTCATCATGGCAAGCCCCCAAGTTGTGGGCATTCTGCCTGACAGGTGTAATGCTCGGCCTAAGTCCTGACTCTTCTCGGGCTCAGGCTAATGTTTTTATCTCTTGGGCACACTACTATGCTAATTACTATAATACCTCCACATGCTGGGTTTGCACTGCCATGCCACTGTCGGTCCAAAGTGGGCTGCCATGGTGGGCAATGCCAATAGGTGACAGTGCTATAAAATCCCTTTGTGGCTTCCTAGAACAACAAAAACGGTTTTATTCAAGCCTCACGTACAAATATTCCAGTTTTTCTTGGTGTAAAAACACCACCACTCTCCCGGGTATTGTTGTTTTTGATGTTACTGTCAGTTATCAGGTTATAGTTTCTGCATTTACAGGATACGTTAATGACACCCAAAAGGAAGACCAACTTCAAATGTCGTCTTGCTTCCTCGGAGACTACTATCAGATTTGGGACAAGTACTTCTGGATGACACCAGAAGCAGGACAGCTCATTAGATCTGCAGACCTGTGTTGGAAACAGAGAGAACACCAGCCTCGATATGGACAGACGGCCTTGTCAAAACATCTGTTAAAGCATGTGGGGATATTGTCCCAAACTCTATGTAAAACGGTTTTTGATGTGACCTTTACTGTGATAAGGCCAATATATGTCCAGGATCTGATTGGACAAACAACCCGGGTATCCGCTGGGTGGCGCCCAACGGCACCAGGTGGATATGTGGCACCAACGTGTGGCTGTGGCTCCCTGTCGGGTGGGTAGGCAGGTGCACCCTGGGGTTTGTCTTTGCCCCAGGTCGGATACACATGGGAAAAATGCCCAGACCGGCAAATTTACCCCTCATCAGGGCCAGGTGGACCAGGTCACTCTTCCGCTGGTATGATTACTTGGCAGCTGTATTCATACCCCCATCGGAAACCTAGATGTCATGACCCGTGTCAACTCCCTCGCAAACTTCACTAAACAGTCTTTGTTAAAAACCACCAAGGCCCTTGAGGCCTTAAACGAGGAGCAAAAGCAAATGCAAAAGGCCGTATTACAAAACAGGATGGCTCTAGATATCCTTACAGCAGCCCAGGGCGGAACTTGCGCTATTATAAAAACAGAATGCTGTGTGTATATTCCAGACCTTTCCCAAAATGTTACAGATGCTCTCACTGAGATACAAGACAGTGTCTCCAGGTTGGGAGATGGCTCTCCCTCCCTTTTGGACGAGATCACGTTCTGGTTTAAGTTTGGTTGGTGGAAGCCCATTTTCATGTTCATCCTCACAGTACTGGCCCTTCTCATTTTGGGGCCTTGTATCCTTAACTGCTTGTCAAACATGACCTTAAATATATGCCAGCAAAGGCGACGGCCCAATGCGGTCCAGCTAATGGTGCTGAGACAGCAGTACCAAGGGCCTCCACCAAGCGCCCGAGGCAAATTTGACGGCAAATGCCCCTATCATCCTGGTCACACTTATCCCCCTCGTCGCCCCCGTTCAGCAGGAAGTAGTTAGAGAAAACCGGCGCCCCTCATCCTATATCAAAAGGCCGGGATGAAAGGGTGAGCCGTCCAACACATGACCAAAAGGACATCCGGCCAGCACCGGTAGTTGGCTGGTGCCCAAGCAGGAACCAAAAAGCAGACTAGACTTCCGGGGCCAGCCCTGAAGCCCCGATCCAATCAGGGGACAACAGGGAAACCACAGACACCAATCACCACTGTAGCCTGTGCTTGTTGCCTTAATGGGAAAAGCTTGGCCTGTCCGCCAGCCCTTGCTATAAAACCTTCCCGCACCCCTCCCCGCCTTGCAGACTCCCTTTGTTCCCTCGCTTGCTTGCCCCCGGGAGTTCTGCCCGGGAGCGACCGCCCAATAAAGGCCTTTTACCAACGGTCCCTAGAGGTGGCTTTTTCTTCCCACGGCGTTTTCTTACACCTATGAATATATTCCTAGAAATAGGATTGCTGAATCACATAGCAAGTCTATTTTTAATTTCTTAAGGAACTGCCACGAAGGGTGAAGGGTGAAGTCGCTCAGTCATGTCTGACTCTTTGCGATCCAATGGACTGTAGTCCAGCAGGCTTCTCTGTCCATGGGAATTTCCAGGCAAGAGTACTGGAGTGGGTTGCCATTTCCTTTCTCCAGGGGATCTTCCTGACCCAGGGATCGAACCCAGGTCTCCTGCATTGCAGGCAGACTCTTTACCCTCTGAGCCAACAGGGAAGCCCAAGGAACTGCCATACTATTTTCCATATTAGCTCTACTAGTTTACATTCCCACCAACACTGCACAAAGGCTCTCCTTTTACACATACTAGCCAGTGTTTATTGTTTCTTGTTTTTTTGATAATGGCCATCTTAACAGGTGGTATCTCTTTATGGTTTTCTTTTCTGTTTCACATACCTTTTGGCTATCTATGTGTCTTTCTTGGGGCAAAAATGTCTATTAGGATCTGCTCATTTTTTAATCTGTTTTTCCCCCCTGCTGAGTTAGAGTTGCTCGTATAGTCTGGATATGTGGTTTGCAGATATTGGTTGCCTTCTCATTTTGCTGATGGTTTCCTTTATTGTGCAGAGGCTTTTAAATTTGATTCTGCAACTGTTCTGCCTAAAAATCTTCAATGTTTTCCCAATGCAATGAAACAAAATTCTAACCCATTACAATAGCCCCGTTTAATCTGGCCTCTGCCTCATTTTCAAGACCTCATTCTGTTACATTACTTTCTGATATCGTCAATCCTGTGTTCTGGACACACCAAGTTTATTCCTATCCCAGAGACTGCTTTTTGCTCTTTCTTTTAGGCAAATGCTTCTCCCCAAGGTTTTTGTGCCCCCTTGGCCCAAAGTCTCAAGCTTTATTCCAGCATCCTGTTTTATTTTCTGTATAGCAATTAGCATTTGTGCAAAATATATTCTTTATTTACAATGCACTGTTACTAATATGTGAGGTTTGAGACGACAGAACTGAATTTATCTTGCTCACCTTTATAGTGTCAAATGTCTAGAAGAATATCTGGCAAAGATGATAAGACTGAACTGATTAGATATAGCCAAGGTACACTTTGACTCAGGGGGAATTTTTCTGCACCTTTCCTTCCCTCTCGTAACCCCATCTATTTTTAATCAAAACATAGCTGTTCTCCAGAAATCTTTTAATTATACAACATTAGTAAAAACTGAAACAATAGGTTAACTCTTCTATAGGACCTTTTAATTTCAAGGTACTTTTCTAAATATGGCGTAAAAGAACAGAAAAGAGACACACGTGGAGACAACATGAGGCTATCCAATAGCCCTGAAACCACACCACGGTCCAACAACTTTCTTGGGAGCTCATGGGTTGACATTAGACAAAGAAATCATGTTCATTGTTCTCTTGAGATATTTACTGTCTTATGCCAGCTGTGATACAAGTCTGAGGAAACCTAATTCCTCTTCACAGCTTAATAAAGTGTTTTACCTTGCATATGAAGAATCTAGATCATTGTATTTAAAAGGTACCATTGTATAATGCTATGATTTTAGGAAAAATTATAATTAAAGAAATTACACAACACAGTGGTCTTGCAGAGAAAAGGCAGAACAAGCTTTAATAAGTCCTTGCTGGTTCATTACCAATATTCTCTAAATTTTATGATGAAATGAGACTGAGTCTATAATTAAACTCCATGCTACCAAAAAACAATTTGCTTGCTACTCAACATTCTATGAAAATGAAAACATATTGCTATGAAATAACATTCCATTTGATTCAAGTAATTTCTAATGCATTTGTGGAAAAAGGATTAAAAAAAATCAAATCTGTTTGCAGTATCCCAACCTTGGGCCATTCAATTAGCTGTATAATACTAACTATAGACATTGTCATCAATTACTGAATAGGATAGAAAGATGTATGAAAATCATAATCCTTGCTGTCAATTTTTCCCAAAACATTCTATCAGAGATAGCTATTGACTAATTTGAATTTTATCTTTCTATGCTCTCCTAATTATGATGAATTAACAATGACAGAAGCTAGGGCAAAATGAAGGTAGCAAGAGGAAAAAGAAACAAACAATAAATACAGAGATAAAATATTGACCAGTCGCGCCTCAGTTCAGTTCAGTTGCTCAGTCGTGTCTCTTTGCGACCTCATGGACTGCAGCACACTAGGTTTCCCCATTCATCACCAACTCCCCGGAGCTTGCTCACACCCAGGTTCATCGAATCGTCACAGATCCTTCTGCCTTCAATCTTTCCCAGCATCAGTCTTTTCCATTGAGTTAGTTCTTTTCATCAGGTGGCCAAAATATTGAAGCTTCACCTTCAGCATCAGTCCTTCCAATGGATATTCAGGACTGATTTCCTTTAGGAGTAACTGGTTGGATCTCCTTGCAGTGCAACAGATTCTCAAGTCTTCTCCAACACCACAGTTCAAAAGCGTCAGTTCTTCGGCACTCAGCTTTCTTTGTGGTCCAGCTCTCACATCCATACATGGCTGCTAGAAAAACTATAGCTTTGACTAGATGGACCTCTATTGGCAAAGTAATCTCTGCTTTTTAATATGCTGTCTAGGCTCATCATAACTTTTCTTACAAGAAGCAAGTGTCTTTTAATTGCATGGCTGCAGTCACCTTTGCAGTGATTTTGGAGACCCCCAAAATAAAATGTCTTTCACTGTTTCCATTGTTGCCCCATTTATTCACCATGAAGTGATGGGACTAGATGCCATGATCTTTGTTTTTCGGATGTTGAGTTTTTAGCCAGCTTTTTCACTCTCCTCTTTCACTTTCATCAAGAAGTTCTTTACTTTCTTTTCACTTTCTGCCATTAAAGTTGTATCACCTGCATATCTGAGATTATTGGTATTTCTCCCGGCCATCTTGATTCCACCTTGTGCTTCATCCAGCGTAGCATTTCACATGATGTACTCTGCATATAAGTTAAATAAGCAGGGCGATAATATGCAGCCTTGACATACTTCTTTCTCAATTTTGAACCAGTCCATTGTTCCATGTCATTAGAACTGTTGTTTCTTGGCTTGCATACAGATTTCTCAGGAGGCTGTCAAGGTGCTCTGGTGTTCCAATCTCTTTAAGAATTTTCTACATTTTGTTGTGATACACAGTCAAAGGCTTTGGTATAGTCAATAAAGCAGAATGGTTTTCTGGAACTATCTCGCTTTTCTATCAGCCAACGGATGTTAACAATTTGATCTCTGGTTCCTCCAACTTTTCTAAATCCAGCTTGAAAATCTGGAAGTTC
The DNA here is from genome assembly GCA_917880005.1 of Nanger dama. Classification (NCBI taxonomy): domain Eukaryota; kingdom Metazoa; phylum Chordata; class Mammalia; order Artiodactyla; family Bovidae; genus Nanger; species Nanger dama. The sequence goes on from CAKJTW010000021.1 coordinate 22,750,959, forward strand.
TCGATTCATATATTGTTGAATCCTTGCTTGGAGAATTTTGAGCATTACTTTGCTAGCCTGTGAGATGAGTGCAACTGTGCAGTAGAGTGAACATTCTTTGCCACTGCCCTTCTTTGGGACTGGAAAACTGACCTTTTCCAGTTCTGTAGCCACTGCAGGTTAACTATAAATATAACTTCTGATATTGTGACAGGCCTCCCCAGTGGCTAAGACTATAAGGAATCTTCCTTCAATGTGGGAGAACCCAGGTTCAATCCCTGGATTGGGAAGATCCCCTGAAGAAGAGAATGGCAACCCACTCCAGCATTCTTGCCTGGAGAATTCCAAGGACAGAGGAGCCTGGTGAGCAGTCTATGGGGTTGCGAAGAGTCAGAAACAACTGAGCAATTAACACTACCATTGTGACAGGCAGTCACTCAGGTGACTGAGTGACTGACCCCAACCTGATCCCAACCCCTGGTATTCCCTGCCTTACACAACTCATTTGAGTGACTTGCTTTTAATCAGTAGTACAGTATGACCACATACAGAAGCTATCAGTTCTATGATCTGGTTACAATAGAGTGTGCTATTTTTTTCTTGATAGTAGACTCTGTAATTCTCTTTTTTCTTATAGACTTTGATGAAGCAAGCATGTTGGAGAAGACCAGGTATTAAGAAGTTGAGGACAGCCTCCAAGCAACAGAAAATGACTGAGGTCCTCAGCCAAATAAGTCCCGAGCAACTATTATAGGGGCTTCCCTGGTGGCTCAGATGGTAAAGCATCTGCCTGCAATGTGGGAGACCAGGGTTTGATCCCTGGGTCAGAAAGATCTCCTGGTGAAGGGAATGGCTACTCACTCCACTATTCTTGCCTGGGAAATCCCACGGACAGAGGAGTCTTGTGGGCTCTAGCCCATGGGGTCACAAAGAGGTGGACATGACTGAGTGACTAAAACTTAACTATTATAAATCCTGTCACTAACCATGTGAGGGAGCTTGGACACAGATCCTTCATCAGATAAGCCTCAGCTCTCAGCCTCAGCCAGCTAGATTCCACGGCCATGAGAGACCATTAACTATATTAGAGGGATCCACCTAAGCTGTGTACAGTTCTGACCCACAGAAACGTTGAGATTAAAAAATGCATGATGTTTTAAGACATTAGATTTTGAGGTAACTTGTAGCAACAGATAACTATACATATTACATGTGCAATAATATACATATTACATGCATATTGAATTTTATTCCTACCAAAGAGGTCAGATTATCTTTTAGCTAAACTATCAGAAACAAGCTGACTTTAACTCAATGCTTTTCATCCTTCTTTTCAATGTTGTAAGTATGCTATGGATTAAAAACAACTCACTAAATGCAAAGGAATTCTATAAGGCAGAGTACCACATGAAGCCATTTTAGGGGCTGCCTGACACAATAGCAAAAGTCACATTTTTAAATACTGGGATTCTTTTTTTTCCAGTTAACTATGAAGACTCATTTAAATGAAAGACGTATCATGTTTAAAAAATATTGTCATATTTTACTTACAATTCATTTCGTTATGCTTCAGCATTTCTCTGTTTAAATTACATAGCTTATTTTTTTCTGGGCAGGTAACTGGCACACTCATGAGATCAAGTTTTTGCAGGTTCTAGCAAACACTTTTTTGTTTTGTTTTGTTTTGACATTACATTTTCTTCTGTTTAACCTTTATTCTTACTCACATTGGTACTCTGTTTTGTTTTACAATCATTTCTTTTGAAATTTTCATGTGAAAAATTTAATTATAGGTAAATCTATTTCAGCATACTTGCAAAAGATCCCTGGTGCCCCAGCCTGTCTCCAAAAAGCACACGGTGCTCCTTCCTATTCTACACCACAGTGCCTTCAAGGGAGGCCCTAAACATTATATTCAAGAGAGTGAGTTTGAACAGCTGAGACCTGGATTCTCGGGGTAGAACTGGTGAACATTTCTTTAGGAGAACCAGTGCTTTTTATGAGACACAGAGATATATGATGGCCACAGATGGGCTGCCATGTAATGTATGCCTACATCTGCTCACTGTGAAACAAACTGTCATTTTATGAGTCAATTTTGTTTGTGCAAAAGATGAATGATTAAGATAGCTGGATTGCAAGAGTTTGATGCAAAATGAAGTTTAACTCTGTTGGGGGAAAAAAAAAGGCCAGTAGAGATTTATAGTCCCACACATTGCTTATTTTTATAGCTTAACTTCATCATTTTCAACTACAAACACACAAGATCAACCAAAGTATAGAAACTGCAGTAAGGACATCCAAGAGCCCGAGTATACATGCTGCTGTCTCCTGAATTACTAGGTCATTGCTTATATTTCTACAATTATTTTATTTTTGATGATGTATCCCCAGAGTCCATGCTTTTATGATAGAAAACTAGTGAGAGATTAGCTCAATTTTATATTACTTTAATGCACAACTCATTCTGATCAAAATGATTATAAATCATCAGTGTATGTATGCTTGCATGCTAAGTCACTTCAGTCATGTCCGACTCTGCGACCCCATGGACTGTAGCCTGCCAGGCTCCTCTGTCCATAGGATTCTCAAGGTAAGAGTACTGGAGTGGGTTGCCATGTCCTCCTCCAGGTGATCTTCCCGACCCAGGGATTGAACTTGCATCTCTTATGTCTCCCATGTTAGTAGGCAGGTTCTTTACCACTACCACCTCCCTTACAATCTATTTTTTGCATTTATGTAATTACATTTAAGATGATGGATGGATCATTACAAAATATGCTGCTCACAGAAATACTTGCTTCCAAAAATATACCAAATAAGAAAGTATGTATCATAACAGTAACAAGGATAGTGTACCTAAAAGTAATTCACAATTATAGACAGTTGCAACTCCAAAATATGCAAGTCCATACAAACTGTCAAACAGTAAGATTGATTCATAATGAAGCTAATATGTAAGTGAGAAAATCTGTGTTAAATTCTAGACCAATAAGCAATAAAAATGGAGTATGAAAGACTGAAGGGCAAGAGGAAGAGACTGTAGTCTAAATGTATTTGGTTGGAAAAATCAAAAGATATTTGTGTAAATACTTAACATCTCAAGATCAATTAATTCAAACTAATTCTATGTGAAATTTGCTCAGTCATGTCCGACTCTTTGGGACCCCATGGACTATACTATACAGTCCATGGAATTCTCCAGGCCAGAATACTGGAGAGGGTAGCCGGTTCCCTTCTCCAGGGGATCTTCCCAACCCAGGGATCAAATCCAGGTCTCATGCATTGCAGGCAGATTCTTTACCAGCTGAACCACCAGGGAAGCCAAACAACCTCAGTGGTCTGAATTAAAAGTAATATTAGCTTTAATGTATAAGTGGAAGTACATTAATTATTAGACACTAATTTTTTAAAAGAAGTAAAAAAATACTATTTTAACTTGGCAGAGAACTTTAAAAGATTTTCTAAAGTTAAAATGATCCAAAAATGTATTTAATATAGAAACCCTATTACTGACACACCCAAATACAAATATAAATAGAGCCAGGGAGAGGCATTCCAAACGTATGAGTCACATTTAAGCCTGAAACCACAAATGAACATGAATAAGAGCCATTTTTAACCACGTTATTTTGACTATAACAATTACATAATCTTTAAGGACAGTATAGATGTAGTGAATCATATTATAACTTTGATGAGTTAAGGTAACTAATTTGATCTAAAATAATCTGGTACTGTTTTGATACTTCTTTCATATCCATGAAGGAGAAGCACTCAGAGAGGATTAGCTCACCATCCAATACTCACATTACTTTAATTCCATATAAAATATACAGATAGGATATTCCATCTGCATAATATTCATACCATCTATTTACTTCAATGTTATTGATGTCTATCATTGATCACACTTCAGTGTTAAAGAACTCCTGTTAACATGCAAATATTTTAGCTACATATAACCATGTGTAACTTTGCTGACTAAGGTCTGTCTAGTCAAGGCTATGGTTTTTCCAGTGGTTATGATGTGAGAGTTGGACTGTGAAGAAGGCTGAGCGCCGATTGATGCTTTTGAACTGTGGTGTTGGAGAAGACTCTTGAGAGTCCCTTGGACTGCAAGGAGATCCAACCAGTCCATTCTGAAGGAGATCAGCCCTGGGATTTCTTTGGAAGGAATGATGCTACAGCTGAAACTCCAGTACTTTGGCCACCTCATGCGAAGAGTTGACTCATTGGAAAAGACTTTGATGCTGGGAGGGATTGGGGGCAGAAGGAAAGGGGACGACCGAGGATGAGATGGCTGGATGGCATCACTGACTCAATGGACACAAGTCTGAGTAAACTCCGGGAGTTGGTGATGGACAAGGAGGCCTGGCGTGCTGCGATTCATGGGGTCGCAAAGAGTCGGACACGACTGAGCGACTGAACTGAACAATTAACAACAGCAATAAAATGTAGTCATATATGGAAGAGTTAAGTGACAAGAGTGAAGTTATTAAGATAAGGAAGCACTTCTGAGAAAAATGGATGCAGCCTCTGGTTTCAGGGTTCTGGCCTTGAAAAGGATAAGAAAACATAAAGCCCAAAGGCCGAGAAGAGCAAGAACTCACACACAGGTCACTAGCTTCCCTACAGGCCGAATTATGCGACTTCACCGTTTCTTAAAGAATTTTAAAAGAAATTCTGAAGTGCTGAACTTTTTTTCCAGTCATATTAACCCTAAACATTATGAAGTCTGTGGCAAACATCAGTGTCCTTACTCAAGAGCATTCTTTGGGAACCAAAGTATGCTTTAACATTTGGAGAGAGAGACCAAGATGGTGACCCAGGAGACTTGAAATTTCTTCTTTCCGTAGATGTATCAAATGTAAAGTAACACACAGAGCACTTCCTTCTGAAAATAATCCAGAAACTATGTGAGTGACTCCTGCAAACTGGGTAAATGAGACACAGGACATAGGGAGGAAAGGCTGAGAGACACACCCTCACCATCAATCCCAGTCCTGCTACAGCACCAAGCAAACAGCAGGAGCTATGCAACTCCCAGCTTCGCCCCAAGGAGCTGAAGACCTGGACCACACACCCAGCACCTCACAGATTCTCATCTGAGCTATGAGCACCCAAAACTCTTAGCTCTGAAAGCCAATGAAACTTGAGTGGACATGTCACACAGAATTATAGCAAAGACAGAACAGTTCTTAATAGACAAACAGGGACTCCCGGCATGTGTTTCTCAGGGCACAGCACAAAGAGGGCAGATATACACACCCAACTCCCTGGAAGGAGTGTGACTCCTACTTCACAAGCTGTCTCCTGAGGATGTAACATCTAATTAGAAAGCATCCTGGTGCTGCCCGTGATTCTCCCTGAAGTCTGAAAGAGCCAGTGTGTACTTCTCCCAGCTTCTCCCTTCAGCTCTCTCTCCAATTTAAAAAACTAAACAAAACAAAACAAACAAACAAACCAAAAGAAGTCGCCAGCACTGGTGCTGGAAATTGGAAGGAGCTTATTGACGCATCTAGCACCCTAAACTTCACGAATGCCACCTGAAGATGGATCCTAAGTCCCGTAGCTCTGATCACCACTGGGGTTTGAGCTGATGAGTCCCACAGGGCAACAAGAAGCAGCAGTTTTTAACCAGGCACAAGAGTGATACCCCCCAAGCCCATGGCTACACAGCCTAGCTCAGCACAAAGGGACAGAAGACGAAAATGCCCACTCCCCAGGTGTCCTCCTGGGAGTGGTTTAATTTCATAGCTTCTCAGCTGCTGCCTGAGAGTCTGGCTTCTAATCAGCCTCCATCTAGGTGCTATGATCCCTTCCTTCAGAACACTGACTGCTCTTCACACAGCCTCACTTCCTGGGAGCCATAAAGAACAAAGACAGCAGCTCAGGCAACCACAAAGGTTGAGAGACAACCACAAGTTTGGGTTTGGCTTATTCATTTACATGACATCAGTCCATCAAGACTGGGAGAGGAAGCTATCTCATCCAATGAGCAGAAAGCAACACAGGGGATCTAGGAAAGTGCAGAAGTGATAGGTCTCAAGTAAAGGAATATTAACTCTTCAGAAACTGATCTCAGTGAAACAAAAGTGAATGGTTCACTAAATGGAGAGGTTCAAAATATCAGGCATCAAGGTGCTCACTGAAGTCAGGAGAACAATGCATGAACAAATTGGGGATTTCAACAAAGATAGAAAATACTACTAATACCAAACAAAGTGGAAGAATACCATAAAGTGAACTGAAAAATTAAACAGAAGAGTTTGACAAGAGACCAGATCAACTGGAAGAACCGATTCATGAATTCAAAGACAGGGCAATGAAATTCAAGCAGAGAAACCAAAGAAAGAAGAAGCAAGGCTGATTAAAGAACTTATCAGACATCATCAAGAGGACACACTACACTTTACAGGGGATCCAGAAGGAGAAGAAAAAGAGAAAGGGGAAGAAAATCTATTTGAAGAAATAATAACTGGAAACATCCCTAACTTGGTAATCTTCCAGATCCAGGAAGTCCAATGATTACCAAATAAGTTGAGTTAAAAAAATCCCACACCAAGATACATTAATATTCATGATAATTTCCCTACAAGGTTTACCAGTGAATTTTCAGTAGAAACTGTTTTATAGATATGATGGGACAGCCATAAATAGAACACAGTGTCATCTGCGATAACATGGATGACCCTAGACAGCATTATTCTAAATGAAATAAGTCACAGAGAGAAACACTTACTGCACGGTTCTTACTTACATGTGGACTCAGAAAGAAAGGAAAAAAAAAAAAAGTCAAACTCACAGAAACAGAGTAGGATGGTGGATGCCAGAGGCTGGAAGGTGAGAAAAAAGGAAGAGGCTGGCAAATGGTTACAAACTTTCAGTTATAAGATGAATAAGAGCGGAGGTTTTCGCGGGAAACATGGTGACCCTAGTTGATAATACTGTATCATATAACTGAAATTTGGTAGGAGCCTAGGAACTAAAAGTTCTCCCTAAAAATAAAAAAGATAAATGTCAGGAGATGGATGTGTCAATTAACTGGATGGGGGGAAAGGTTTCATAATGTATATCAAATCATTATGTACACTTTATATATTTTTCACCTTTACCTTAATAAAACTTTTAAAACATTAGTTTACTAATGTGCCAAATTGTTCTAATTTTTCAAGTGCAGTGTTATTAAATGAAAACTATGGAGTAAATTTGTCTCTAAATAATAGAACACTAGCCTAACACTTAAACAAAAATAAAGAAAATTCAGGAGGAAGCATTTGTAATTGCATTCAACTTTCACAATAATGCATAACAAAACTGATACCTATGATGCAGATATTAATATTAGCACTTTACATGTAAGGAAACTTTCAGAAATTTGTAGTTCAGAACTTTCTGAAGTTTCAGAACGTTCTGAAGTTCAATATGGGCACAGGATTTGAAAATACATGTGCCTCTAAAAATCTAAATGCTCTTTATACTATTGATATAATTTAATACATAACTTGAGAGCTATACTTGTCATTTCTGCTGAGGTTACATTTCTAATTCCTTAATCTAAACGGAATTGGCATTCAGTTGAATTAGCTAGATTTTAACTGAGCACCTCCTTCCTCAACCATAGTGAACTTAATGGAAAGTGGCAAGGGTGACTTAGCTGCTTGAAAGCAGGCATTCTAATGTGATTCTATACGTACTTGACATAATGACATATGTGTAGCACAGCCCAGATGACAACAAATATGTTCACTTAATCACTGTGATTTCTAAAAACAGAAAATCACAGGAATTTTGTTTCTTCGGATGGTCACATACTTAGCACATAGAAACACATGCACACCAAAAAAAAACAAAACGGAAGTCATACATCTAAAACACAGTCCAAAATGAATTTCAAACAGCTTTTGAAAGTTAGAAAGAAAAATGTAATAGGATTTAAAACTGTAATGTGAGCTGAAACCAATTTTTTCTGAACTTGAAGTGAACTAAAACCTATTTGCATATATATTTATTCATCAGTTGCCAAAGATTTAATTTTATAATTAACGTATGCTCTCATTAAGTACAAATTAAACATATATTTCTCTAATATCTATGCTAGTAAGTATATTTTTTCAATCATTAGAAAATCAACAAAAGCAATCCAGTTAAAATAGTGGATAAAAGTTTTTACTAGGCAGTTTATATGATGTGAAAAACAAACTTTCCTACTGACATGAAAAGATGCTCAACCTCATTAATAATTAGAAAATACAAATTTGAACAATAGTGAGATACTGCTTAATATCCATTATCTTGGCAAAAATAAGTTATATATTACCAACGGCTGGATGGGGAAATGATTTATATGTGTGTGTGTGTATATATATATATATATATATATGTATGCACTGTGTGTGTGTGTACTTATATACAAGTAAAAATTGTAGTTATTGTAAAGAGTATTTCTGTCATAACTGGTAACACTTTGAATGGATACATCACATCACTCAACATCCCCACTCTTGAATGCATTTCTCAGAGAAACTATAACTGTTCCCAGGGCACAAGGTTAATATGAAGATGTTCATAACAGCATCACTCACAGCAAAATAAGTAAAGGTAATACAAAAATAAAACATATTGGATGGATATATAAAATATCCTATAGCAGTCAGGAGATCTGAAAACTCTGGTGTTGTACATTGAACCACTTGAGTGAATGTGTTTGGGAGGCATATACATTAGGCTCTGCACTGAGGGATAATACACACAAGAAGGCTTTCAATGACTACTGGCATAGTGTGTCATAAGGCGAGGAATATGATTCACCTCCAGTCTCTGCATCTGAGGCAAATATAAAACATTAAAGAGCCTATGAATTAAAACATCAGACTCGGTAAAAGTTTGTTTTTCTTCCTAAAATCTGATAGGCCAGAATATATTTAAAAATAAGGCTAATTCACTGAAGTTTAGGGTGATACAAAGTCTTTTGGACTGAATTGAGGAGATAGCAATCATATGAAATCACTGATGGGGGAAAGCGATATGGCAGAATAACAACACAAGAAAGGAGCAGTCCAGTACTCCCTGAAAGTGGGGTTTCCCACCAAAACCTTGGAGAGGTCACACAAGCAGAGATAGCAGGGTCTAACAGGGAAACGTCTTCAAATCAATTAATTTAAGATAATGGGAAAACTGACCCATTCTCTCAGTTCCACAGCTGCTGGGTCTGGCATTTGCTTTAAAGGTACAAGGATAACGTAAAACACTTATAAGCAATCTGCCACAGGGAATCATAAAATGGGTATTACTGTCAGGCAAAAAAGCAACACAGGACTTAGTTTCCATTTGTTTACCTCAAAGGACATGAAATACAAATCCCTAGAAAATACATTCCATTCCCATCTATCTGAAGGCAAGCCTACCTGGTTGCTTATTCAAAAACCAACTCCTAAGCTTTAGCTTCGTACTTCATTTCAGGCAGCCCCTACACTGTCTGTAAAAATTGCTTTACTGTCAGAAAGCTTGGGAAGTCAGAGTGCTTAGGAAACACTCCAGCTAGAAATATTTTACAATTTAAGCTTTTGTTTCATGAAAATTAAGTAGGCAACCAAAAATCACTGTGTTTTTGAATAAAATCAGAAGCATGAAAGAAAATCACTAGACTGAAAAATCCCAAGAATTGAAACAGCAGCGAACTTTAAACTAAATAGCATCTTCAGAGGGATGAAGAGATGTCACAAACTAAAAATACAAATTTGCTTAAGAACCAAATAACATGAAGAAATGAAAATAAAGAGGAAGAATATAATACAAAGATGGAATCACAGAATGAGAATGCAAACTGGCTAAATCATGACTTGGAATTCTTAGAATGTGGAATAAAATACCAAAGGTACCACTAATGAGCACAAAGAAGACATGGGGATAGATTCTGGAGTTGTTATTGTTGCTGTTGAGCCACTAAGTTCTGTCCAACTCTTTGTGACCCAAGGGCTGTAGCCCACCAGGCTCCTCTGTCCATGGGATTTCCCAGGCAAGAACACTGGAGTGGGCTGCCCTCCAGGCGGTCTTCCCCAACCCAGGGATGGAACCTGCGTTTCCTGCATTGCAAGCAGACACTTTACCACTGAGCTACCAGGAATTCCAGAAAACCCTGGCTAAACTGGCATCCAAAAATAGAGACTGGAGGACAGCATAGGGGAAAATATCAAGGAAGGAACTATTCTTGAGCTGAAGCAAGACCTGAAGAAACAGCCAAGTAACCGTCTGTCCTTAGAGAAAGACTGAAAACAGACCTATATTAGACTGTTGCCTGGTAAAATGAGAAAAGAAAAATATCGAAGAGAAATAGTTCATAAGAATGGAAATCAAACTCACCTTACGCTTTTGCTCCCACATGGCATACTGGGTGTATTGGCAGGCAGATTCTTGATGAGGTTTACATTTGAATGAGCAGACTGAGCAAAGCGCACTGTCCTCCTTGTGGGGTGGCCCTGCCCAATTCACTGAAGGTCAGACTAAACAGAAAGGCTGAGGAAGGGAGAATCTGCCCTCACTGTCCAACTGTGTTTGAGTTGGGACACTGGTTTTCTGCCTTTAAACTCAGAGTCTCATGAGTTTATACCATCAGCTCTCCTAGTCTCAGGCCTTTAGATTCTAACCGAGGTTATACCACTGGTTCTCTTGGGTTTTATATGTAAAATGTGCCCTACACTCATCCGTGTATCTTTATATCTATCTCTATCCATCCACCCATCCATCTGTCCATCCATCCATCCATGACCCATCTATCATCTTTTATTGGTTTGTTTCTCTAGAGAACTCAAATATATTGGGGAAATAAGAAAAACACTAGAGAAAACTGTTAAATAATTAGTCTTAAATGAGCCAATCTATAGTCAAATTTGAGGGAAAAATATTTTTATACATCCCCCAAATCAGAAAATGTACAAGTTACAAATAGCTCTCGCTTCAATAAGTACTTTGGAGAAGGAAATGGCCATCCACTCCAGTAATGTTGCCTGGAGAATTCCATGAACAGAGGAGCCTGGCAGGCTATAGTCTATGGGGCTGCAGAGTCAGGCATGACTGAGTGACTACCACTCACTTCGTTCACTCAATAAGTACTCAGTGAATGATGAAGCCTGAACATATTTCATTTATTCAGTGTCCATAAAGTCAGTGCTCATTTACTATCTTCTCTAGAATACCATACTCAAGATTCATATCTTGACTGTTCATCTACTGGCCTTATCGATTCCGGATATTCTTTGCTTTCTCCCTTTCTGTGTTTCAACTCCACAGTAACTAATAAGACAATAGATGATGGTAGCATGTAATTACCGGGGCAAGTTGTTTTGGGTACAAATTTTAGAAAATTTCAGGAAACAAGTATTCCAATGTTATTTATATCTACAAACTGTTTCAGAGCATAGAAATGGATGATGATAATTGATTTTAAATGACTAACATAAATAGTAAAAATCCAGTAGAGCTATTTCAAATCCTGGAATATGATGCTGTGAAAGTGCTGCACTCAATATGCCAGCAAATTTGGAAAACTCAGCAGTGGCCACAGGACTGGAAAAGGTCAGTTTTCATTCCAATCCCAAACAGAGGCAATGCCAAAGAATGCTCAAACTACCGCACAATTGCACTCACCTCACACGCTAGTAAAGTAATGCTCAAAATTCTCCAAGCCAGGCTTCAGCAACATGTGAACCGTGAACTACCAGATGTTTAAGCTGGTTTTAGGAAAGGCAGAGGAACCAGAGATCAAATTGCCAACATCCGCTGGGTCATGGAAAAAAAAGAGAGTTCCAGGAAAAATCTACTTCTGCTTTATTGACTATGCCAAAGCCTTTGACTCTGTGGATCACAATAAACTGTGGAAAATTCTGAAAGAGATGGGAATACCAGACCACCTAACCCGCCTCTTGAGAAATCTGTATGCAGGTCAGGAAGCAACAGTCAGAACTGGACATGGAACAACAGACTGGTTCCAAATAGGAAGAGGACTATGTCAAGGCTGTATATTGTCACCCTGCTTATTTAACTTATATGCAGAGTACATCATGAGAAATGCTGGACTGGAAGAAGCACAAGCTGGAATCAAGATTGCCAGGAGAAATATCAATAACCTCAGATATGCAGATGACACCACCCTTATGGCAGAAAGTGAAGAGGAGCTAAAAAGCCTCTTGATGAAAGTGAAAGAGGAGAGTGAAAAGGTTGGCTTAAAGCTCAACATTCAGAAAACGAAGATCATGGCATCTGCTCCCATCACTTCATGGGAAATAGATGGGGAAACAGTGGAAACAGTGTCAGATTTTATTTTTTTTGGCTCCCAAATCACAGCAGATGGTGATTGCAGCCATGAAATTAAAAGATGCTTACTCCTTGGAAGAAAAGTTATGACAAACCTAGATAGTATATTCAAAAGCAGAGACATTACTTTGCTGACTAAGGTCTGTCTAGTCAAGGCTATGGTTTTTCCAGTGGTCATGTATGGATGTGAGAGTTGGACTGTGAAGAAGGCTGAGCGCCAAAGAATTGATGCTTTTGAACTGTGGTGTTGGAGAAGACTCTTGAGAGTCCCTTGGACTGCAAGGAGATCCAGTCCATTCTGAAGGAGATCAGCCCTGGGATTTCTTTGGAAGTAATGATGCTGAAGCTGAAACTCCAGTACTTTGGCCACCTCATGCAAAGAGTTGACTGATTGGAAAAGACTTTGATGCTAGGAGGGATTGGGGGCAGGAGAAGAAGGGGACAACCGAGGATGAGATGGCTGGATGGCATCACGGACTCAATGGACATGAGTTTAAGTCAACTGCAGGAGTTGGTGATGGACAGGGAGGCCTGGCATGCTGCAATTCATGGGGTCACAAAGAGTCAGACACGACTGAACGACTGAACTGAACTGAGAAACAGGAAAGGAAAAAAAAATTCTATGACTGGTTGTACCTGTGAATAAGTTCACAAAGATTCAGAAAAGTTCTTAGCACATTTATTATGATATCAAATGCAAAATATATTCAATGCACCATTTGTCTCACAGTAAATATTAGTAATAACCAAATATTAATGATGAAATAGCTAAGTAAATTAAAAAGTTATTTTTAAATGAGTTACATGAGAGTATAATGTTATAAAAGTATATCTAGAACATATATTTTGATTAAATAATTAAGGTACAAAAGAGCATGTATGATGGTCTCCTTTTTAAAATAAATGTATCTGTGCATGTATGAAAATAAGAGCAAGCGTGATGCTCCCCAGTGAATTAGGAGTCTCTTTCTTCCAAATTATCTGAATTTCTTACAAACATTTGAAAATTTTATTGTTGATGTCAACTACAATTTGGCACTTGTTATCTACCTCTACAGGGGTTATATCGTGTGATGCTGCAGCTGCTGACCTTCAACACCCCATGAAAGGAGCTGAGGGTGGAGATCAGAAATGAGGCACTATGTGCTTTGGGAAAAACAGGCAGAACAGGTCTTTAGATAGATATGTTCAGGAGACAATTTTGGGAGCCCAATTCTTGTATGTCATACCTAAAAGTGCCCTAAAATCCTGCATGGTGAAGGCTCCTCCTGTGAGTAGAAACTTTGTGAAAAATCTGTCTGGTTGCTTGTACCCCGCGTTCACCAAAATCACACACATATCGTCCTTCCCCCTACCTCTTTGGAGCAATTTTTCAGAGTTATCTGAGATCCTGTCACCTGGGCTATAGTCCTCATTTTGCCCCCAATAAAACTTGCAACTCTTATGTTGTACATTTTCTTAAGTTGGCGTTAAAAATTATAAATTTACTTAAAAGACTAAAGAAAACACTAAAGGTTATGAATTACATAAAAAGTATCAGGAGTATACTTTCCTTCCCGTGGAACAGTCTCTTAAGAGAATTTTAAGAGAATTTTAAGAGTCTCTTAAGAGAATTCTCTTAAGAGAATTTTAAACCTATCTACATGAAAATATAAATCTAAGGGCACAACTGGCAGCTCAAACGGTAAAGAGTCTACCTGCAATGAGGGGAGACCCGGGTTCCATCCCTGGGATGGGAAGATCCCCTGGAGAAGGAAATGGCAATCCACTCCAGGATTCTTGCCTGGAAAATTCCATGGAAGGAGGAGCCTGGTAGGCTACAGTCCATGGGGTCACAAAGAGTCAGACACGACTGAGTGACTTCACTCTCACTTTAAGGGCATAACATTATTTTTGTTTTTCTCAGTGTTAATACCTGAGGGTTTTGTGTTTGTATGACTATCACCATTTTAAATATGAGCTCAAGTGTTTTGCTAAGATTTCACCAACTCTAGTGAAGCCAAGATTTGTTTCAGGGACTCTATGATTTCATTGTTCATGTTTCAAGTTTCCTCCCTGAAGGAAATAAACCTAAGAAATAATTATATGCTATCTGAAGACACCTCAGAGTACAGTGAAATTACCACACATCTTTTATTAAAAACTATTAAAATATTTGGACACAGGTGCAGTTACCTGCTTGGGGTGGTCTTCATACGTGTGAGATGACTGCAACGATGTAGAACTATGGCATAAAACCAAAGAGATTTCCTCTAGCTTTCTACATATCATGCAATATATTTTATTGGTTTCCTGGGAATGTAGAAAAATCCTTTGCTGAAACTTTTGCTACAGTTTATTCCTTGACTTCAAAATTTAAAATATGTTCACCAAGACCCAGGAGGTTTCCTAAAGAACAAAATTGCTCTGGACATTGCCCATAAACTTTGTAATATACTGGGCTTCATTTCACCTAAGATCTTAGATTTCCTTGGTAGCTGTTAAGCCTTTTTCTTGATAGAGAAAAGATTTTTTAGATGACATACCCTTTAGGCTGACTTTGCCCTGGAGTGGCTTGGAAGCGTTCCCGAGATTACTGACTACCTTTCCTGCTCTATATCCCCAGTGTCCTCACTAGGCCTAGTAAAATGGAAGGATCATTTTCTGAATGTACGTTTCCTTTAAAAAACAAAAGTTCATTTTAAATAGGGGACTTGGCAATAGCAAATTGTTTCTTTTTACTTAAGAATAATTTGTGATCAGTAAGTATAGAGTGATTTTAATGTTTTCATTTTAAACCTTAAATTAAATGTAAACTCATAACAATTTTGTGTGGACAAATCATGTTGGCAACAAATTCCTAAAAGGTAACAAAGCAGTAAAGGTTATTAACCTTTGTTTGTGTGCTCTTTGTAATAAATCCTGCTTTGCCCACACAGATAATAACCTGTGGGCTTGAGAAATCGTGCATTTTCTTACTCCTCTGCTCCTAAAAGGATATCAGTAAATCACATTCTAAGAAAAGAAAAACAAAATCTTGTTTTGATAGTTTGATTACATTTTAATGACAAACTTTTCATGAAACTAATGAACCAGTAGCTTTAGGGGCCCTCACAGGCACAGACCCCTTTCCAAGTTGGCAGTGGCCTGCAATATGTTCCTGGAAATTTACAAAGTTAAATAATTTGCTGCAAGTAGTTAAGGACAGTGACGTGCTCCATACAACTTTTCCCCATCACAATTTCCTTTCAGTGCCATTGGAGGAAACGCCAGAGGCACTTTCTGATGTCTAGGTAGGAGGAGGTTAGTTGGGGATCTATCTGGTTTGGATTCAGTGGGATAAAGTGATTCTTTTCATAGTCTTTTCCAGGTACAATCATTTTAGCTGTTCCCATGTAGATACCAGGAAATCTGCTATCTACCATTGTCCCAACTCACCTACCACTGTGACAGACAAAAAGGGGTGGAATCACATATTATTTTGTGATGTAAATATATCCTATGGTATGAAACACTGGAGATATATGAGTATTGAAGAAGTAAGGACTGGAAAATATGCAGCTGAACACTACCCTGCAGAAAATTCTTCCAACCATCGCACAGGTACTGGTGTATGTGGACGATATAGTGGCTGTTGACACCTAAGCAAAACAAATTATCTTCTAACAGCAAGTACTAAATGATATAACACGTGTTTAGTTGCTCAGTCATGTCTGACTCTTTACGTTCCCATGGACTGTACTCTGCCAGGGATTCTCCAGGCAAGAATAGTAGAGTGGGTTGCCATTTTTCTACTCCAAGGGATCTTCACAACTCAGGGATTGAACCCAGGTGTCCCACACTGCAGGTGGATTCTTTACTATCTGAGCCACCAGAGGAGTCCCAAATGATCTAACATATATAATTAAAATATGCCTTTCGTATTTCCAAGAATCCTTGTATTTGTGCAGCACAAATCCTTAGCAGAACTGTAAACAGTACTGTAAGCACTATCATTAATAATAAACAAATCTAGATCAGTCTATCAACAGAAACACTAATGCATTCCACAGAAAATATAAAATTGGTTCATACAAATGAGTGAACATTTTATTGTCTAGATCCCCAAACATTGAACTTTCAGTCTTTTTCCTCACATTACACCACTTCAGTGGGAACACCCGCGCTAACTCCAGTCCCACATGGTCATCTACACCTGCTCAAACATAGCCCTCAGTGAGGTGGACAATCTAGAACAACAGGGATCAAGTTTCCCAAATTTCCAAAATGGGAGGCTACAGCATCATAGAGTTATAAAAGATGTTCTAAAAATCATCTTATGACACTCAGTAACAACTCTCTGCAGACAATGTACGTTTAAAAATTCAGCCAGGAAGTTCAGAAATTAAGAAGAAATGTCTGGAGAATGATATTGGAGGGTTGTGGTATTTCCCTAATGAAACTTTTGAGAGGGGTGAGAGAGGACTCAGACCCCACCTTTATTCAAGCTAGAAAGCTATTAAGCAGTAACACAAACAGTATACAGAAATCTCTAAAAGCCTGGAAAGCATTCATTTCTCTTGTAACCCAGCCCTAAAACAGCTGAAAACACTGTGGCAGTTGCCACCTATTTCGTGGAGAGCAGAGTGATACATTGGGAAGGAGAACCCTTGAAGACAGAATGCTGCGTGTGGTCTCATGTGATTCAGACATGAATCGCATGGGAAGAAACTACCCTGCATGTGGTTTTAAAAGAGCAACCATCCCAAACACTGTCCCTTCAGGAGCTGGTGATATTAGAAAACTAGCTGTTGCTGTTTTGTTGGATGATGGGTCAACACTGTATGTAGCTAGTTCTAGAAAAGACAGAAAGAGGAAAAAAAAAAAAGATGCAGCAGAGGTTAGCAATGGGGGTATCTTCAAGTTGTTCACAAAATATTAACCAAAGAAGGTGATCTTCTCCATAATGCCATTCCAGGGACTGGCTCCAAGGTCGGAGGTCTCATAAACTGAATTTATGATAAAGAGAATAGATACCTATCATATCCCTGTGATCCTAGCCAAGTTCAAACTTTCCAGTTGAATGCAACCACAACAGGCAAAATAGAGAATTTTAACTGCCAAAAAAAAAAAAAAAAAACACCTAATGAAAATCTGATTGAACTGAATGGGGGCCTCATTTTTACAGATACAATCCAAGTGAAGTCAAGAATGGCTGAAAAACCTAAAAACCATGAACTCTGCCTAACAATATTCATTAGAATTAAGAAGTCCATAGATGGAAGGAAGGACCTTCTTGCGCATATCACCTTTCTTCCTGACCCCTGGATGAGGGGGTGGGAAAAGAAAAGCATTTGGAATAGTAAATATTTATGTCATCATTCACCCCTTAGACCTCATTTGGGAAGATGCTACAGGACTGAAGGGGCATAATGAAGGAAGAAAAAATTATAGAACATGGGCTACTCACTGGAATCTGAAGAAGAAAATTAAGTAAGGTTATTTTCATAATGTACTTTCAGAACAAGAGACTAAACTCTTAACTACATAGCTCAGATTCATACTGTTGAGATAATCTTCTGGTGCCTCACTATTCTTTTCCTTATTTTAGAGAATGATGCTCTGTAGCCAAACCTGTTTTTGACCCTTGGGTCTTTCCATTGTAGTATTCGCAGGTGATTTTTAACTTGTTTTTTTGTTTACATTAGAAAGCAATGTATAATTAGTGCAATGACCAACTTGGACATTTCTCTACTATTTACCCCAATGTGAACACAAAGAGAGAAACACAGTATTGTGTATTGTGGCACAATTTTTCTTTTTTTTTTTTTTGGTCTCCTTACTTACGAGAGAGTACGAAATGGGAAATGACCTCAAAAGTCTGGGAAGGGACTTCCCTGGTGGTCCAGTGGATAAGACTCTGTGTTCCCAATGCAGGGGGACCAGGTTCGATCCCTGGTCAGGGAACTAAATCCCACATGCCACAAATAAGACCTGGCACAGCCTAAACAAGTAAAGAAAATACATAAACAAACAAACAAAATGTTTGGGGAAAGAAGAACTTAGGATGGAGCATAGTCTTCCCATTTTTACATGGATTCTTGGTTTCATACTTTGTTGTAAAACTATCACAATTCTATAGGGACCTTTAATAGGAGCAGCTAGGAAGGAGTACAGGGTTAAGGAGATTATTTCACACTGTGGATAGTAGTCGGAACTATTTTATGCTTCTGGGGAAAAGATGACGATTATCAAGGTAGTCTACAGAAAAGAATTAAAAGACTGTGGTCAATTGTTTCTGGCAAGTGTAAGCAAAACATTATTACAGTGGAAATTAAGAGCCATCAAGTTTAGAAAAGGGGATAATGGACGCAACTAGGCATGTTCTTTTCTAATAGTTATAGGGACAGTTAAGCTTACCACTAACTCTTCAGGCCACCATGGTCCTGTAACCTAAGCTGAAACAAAGGATACTCATGGAGGCAACAGTTACTAAAGGGGATGTGAGGGAAAATAATCTATGTATGTATGTATGTATGTATCTATAACTACGTATTGGCCAGAGCCAGAATACCCTATTCATCCCAATGGACAAAGGGCAAAGGGTGTGAGCCCATATAGCCAATGGTTTTGCCCAGTCTTGCCAAGAGAGGCTTGCCCTAGTCAAAGCATCAAGGCAGCTTAGTTACCAGAACAAAACATTTTGATTATATACAACTGGAAATAGGGTGATGTGTGTTTTAGTAGAGCTTTATAATTTTACTCACTATCCATATGGAAAATAGTGAGAAAATATGTATACTTCAACTACTGCTATCAGTCAGATTATATAAGGTTATTTGTATTTGCTGCAAAGATCAATCTATTATTGGCTCATGAAATAGATTTCACAATTAATCATCAGTATTTTCTTAGATATTCCTATGAAATGATTATGTATACTTTTGTGAATCATATTAACTTTACATATGTATATATTTGCTTGTATAGTAGTGTCTGACAAATGAAAGTATTTTGTACTGTGAGGTGCAGTCAAATTTTTAATGGTCATTGACCTAAGCTACTAAGAGACCAAAATTGTCAATTAAATTTTTGCAACTAGCATTTTAATTTTTTTATATCTGTAATTATAGATTAGATATTTCCTTATTATTTCTCTAGCCCAAGAGACTGAAACAGTGAAGGCTATTAATTCCAACTGAATCAGAGGTTAGAGGTTTAGAATGATTAAGGAGAAAAAGAATAAATTCACTTGCACAAGAGAAGAAAAAGACTAAGGTATTTTTACCTTGCTTGTTTTGGGGAAAATTAAGTGAAAAGATAGAACAGTTCAAATTCAGTTCTTCAGTAGTATTTGCTTACATCTGAGCAAATTTTAGTTGATAATATTAATTTGTATTTTTTCAATTTAACCATGCTCATGAAATTAAAACTTTGCATTTTTTTCTAAGAATATTTTAGGTTGTGTTCATTGCTATAGTTTTAAAGGTCACAAATCTATTCTTAAAGTAATTAGAGAAGTCTGTTTGCTCATGTATCTGTAAAATACCAAGTAGTCAGAGAGAACAATGGCATAGAGACAGTCAACTTCAAAGAAGATATCTTTGTACTAATAGCTCTTCAGAAGAATGGCAAAACAGCACACCCTCTAACTCAAGGTTTCTTCCTCAAGTGCCTATATTACAGAAATAGTATTTCTTTGTTTTCTTAAGTAATTGATTAACAGATATTTATTGAGAACCTATATCCTGCTAGGCATTAAGGCTAGGGATGCAGAGATTTCCCAGTCTCAAAAGACAGTAAAACTTAAACACTTTCAATATTGTATACTAAGCATATATTAGTGATGGAAGAAACTGTCATGTTTAAGCATATAAAGGCAAGTGTCTAGAAAAGAAACAGGTAAGACATAGTTCTGTATGAATAAAGCAAGGAGTAAAGTTTTTAACAAGGAAAGAAAGAGAAAAAAGGCAAATCAATGGATGTTGGTGCTTGGAAGAAAGGCTTGAATCGGACCATGTAGGATATTAGACACAGTCTTTGTATATTTGAGTATCATTCTCAAAGCAACTGAGGAGCAATTACAGTCTTTAAATATAGAAGTTATTTAATTAAATTTCATTTTAGGAAGTCCATTTGGGCTATAATTTGAAGAATTAAGTCAAAAGGGCAATGCTTAGGATCAGGGAAATCTACTGGTACACGTTTGTAGAAATTCCAGTGCAAGTGTTAAAGTTATCAACTAAGATGCTGACAAAGATGATGGGGAAATTGCTGAATTATTTCATATATTTGAGGAAGATATATGGGCCAACTGTCACGAATAACTTGAGCTAGTTATGAGTAACTTTTTAATTCAAACTTCTAATTATTTTGGCTTAGATGACTGTGAAGGTAGTATTTTTATCTATTATAATTAAGAATAAGAAAAAAAAGGTAGGTTTTAGGGTGTAATAAAAACTGTCAATTTAACTTCTTGGGATTCTGAGTTTATGTGTGGGAACACCCAATAATCAGTTCACAACATGGAGTTGGGAACATAGGTCCCTGGTAGAGAAGATGTGTAGCTCTCAGATGAAGAATAAGTGTAGAGTAAGGAGAAAAAAGTTCAGGGACAGAACAAGGAAGAATACTCACATTTAAAGGGTTAGTTAAATAGAGAACAGACTGGTGTTGCCAAGGAGGAGAGGGTTGCGGAAGGGACAGAGAGGTAGAGTGGGGTTAGCAGAGATAAGGTGTTATATAGAGAATGGATAAGCAATCAGGTCCTAC
Source organism: Nanger dama (assembly GCA_917880005.1). Classification (NCBI taxonomy): domain Eukaryota; kingdom Metazoa; phylum Chordata; class Mammalia; order Artiodactyla; family Bovidae; genus Nanger; species Nanger dama. Next base: position 22,771,983 of record CAKJTW010000021.1, read on the forward strand.
TGTATAGCACAGAGAACTGTGCTCACTACCCTAGGATAAATCATATTGGAAAAGAATATTTAAAAAAGAATATATTTACACATACACCCCCATATATATATATATATAAAATTGAATAACTTTGCTATATACCAGTAATACAACACTGTACATCAACCATACTTCAATTACAAAAGCAAATAATTACTGGAAAAGTTAAAGCTAGAGAATGTTAAAGGGTGTTTAGAGAATTATGAAGGAAAAATCGGGAAAGAATGAAACCATGGAAGTGAATTCCTCCAGGAGATCCTTACTCTCATAAATACAGGTTCACTTGCTATACACTAGTCAAAAGAGGTACACACACAAACGGTACAGTTTTTAACTTGGGAATACTCTTTCATCCTTAGATTCTAGCATAGAAAGGAAGTAAATCCCAAAGAATACAATTATCAGTCACTGGGGAAGATGGGGGTAAGAATTAGGATCAGTGGAGTCTAACATTTGATGGTTTCTTTTTAAAATATGCTTTTGCATATGCATATTTGTAAATGTTTTAACATTATATTTTATTAATATTATAATTTTAATATTTTATCCCTAATTTAAGTAAACCATCTGTTATATCTTGACACAGCAATATTCTAGCCTGGTTGACTTATGAAGGTGGGCCAGCCTAATACTAGCTCAGAGGATCTATTTTTGTTCCAGTGTGCCTCACACTTTGGGGCATTCCTATAATCACTCCCTGTTTTCAGCATTTTCAAACAATTCAGTCATGAGTGTTATCAGAGTAGACAAGCATGAAATGAATTTTTTATCATGGTTTATGAATGCCAGGAGAGCTCAGAGATCAGTAACATTAGAAGTCATTGGTGCTTGATGTTTAACTTTTCCTTTTAAGTAGGCAAATCCCTTCAAGCATTATTTTAAAATCCCAAGGACAGCGGTTGTCCTAATTTTAGAGTAACATATTACTTTAAATAGATGACTCTCTTATATAGTAGTCTTTGCTAATTGAAATCATGTATATAAGTTTTGTGATTACATTTAGCTATTATACCATTTATATTTATCTCAATAATATATTTTTAATTCAGTACTGATTGTGAAAACTATTTCATTGTTTAAAGTGTCTAATACTCTAATTTGAAGGGTAGTTTATCATGTTATTAACTTGAGAATACTCAAACAAGATTCTGTATTAAAAATCAAATATAGTAAGCAGATAAATATCTGTACACAGTTTTCATTCTATTAAATTTGCAAATAAGTACCATGTTTGAATAATACATAATTGACCTATATCTCTCAACTGCTAACACATACTAAAATTGTCAAACCAAATATCCTCAGAAGTTACACCCTACTTATTTTACATCTATACATTCACATTAAACATTCATGACCATTATTTATTGACCAAAAGGATTTAAATGAAATTTACTGGTGTTAAAAACCTACAAGGAAAACAGATTTTGTTTTTATTCCTCATTCCAATTTTTCAAGGGCATTGGAAGAATTTGGGGGCCTTGAATGTGAGAAATTATTTCTTTTAAGGTCATGATGCGGGTGGGCAGCTGGTCAGTGGCCATCATTATTTGAGGTGGTCTAACAATTCTATTTCCACTCTCCTTGGTCTGAGGGATTGTAAAATATACAGTAATAACAGACAGGACTAAACATAGATTCTCAGTTGTTTCTGCCATCAGGCAACGTAAGCCCCTTTCCACTGTACAGCACTGAAGAGAACCGCTGCAAAAGTTTGCAGACAGCTAGCGAATTTTCTACCAGTGCAATTAAACTGCTACCACCTGGCAGGAAAAACAACGTGCAGAGAAAAGCCAAACAGCGTAAGGCATGTCTTCCACCCAAGGACTCAGAAGATGAAGCCTGGACGCACTCTGATGTGGCTCCTGTGGCAACATGCGTCTATTACCTGTCTGCCCCTCTATAATTTCTTTGTGCCTATTTATCTTGTTTCCAGAACAAGATTTTTGAAGCCAGGAAAGATCATGCAGTCTTATTTTTTGTGTACTGTAAGTCTAGAGCAAAAATACATGTGATAAAAGTTTATTATATGAATTCTGATTATGTTAGTGGTCAGGTAAAAGTCTAAAGTTGTGGGGTTTAAATGTTCTGTACTTGAAATCCTTTTTCCGATATCTGCATTTCAGAGGCATTTGTGAAAATGCACTCAACATCATCTCTCCCAACTTCCTAAGATGAAAACCAGCACAATCCAAAATGAGGACAGAGGAATTTGAGGAAGGGTGGGAGAGAGAGCTCAAATAATTACTTAGGAAACAATGCTCAACTGAAGGAAATCAATGCAGTGTTCCCTCAGGACATCCAGATTTTCTTGAAAGAGAAACTACTAGAAAAGATAAAATAACATGAAAGATGCGAAGGTGCTGAATCTATATCATGCCTCAGAAGCCAGAGTTTGACAGAAAATTGGAAAGCTATTTCCTTAGTCTGTGTAACTTGTTTTTATTGAGGTATCCAAAGTAATAATCTTCTTTTTGTTCCCCAAGGAGCATCTTTGCAGAACTGACCAGTGAACAACTAGGAAGAAAGCTGTTGTGTGTGCATGTTTTACTGTGAGAAGTTAGAGGTGGATGGGAGAGGCATTTGAAGGGTAGCACAAAAGCAGCGTCGGTTAGAGAGGCGAGAAGGACTCGGATCAGGAATGGCTGTCTTCCAGTGATCTGTACAATTAGAATATCAACAAACCTGATAGGAGGGCGTTACAGACGGAGCAGCGTGTTCCGCCCCATTTGTGTGTTGAGGTTCTAACCTCCAATGTGACTATATTTAAGGTAATGAAGAGTAAATGAAGTCATAAGAGTGGGGCCCAGATCTGATAGGCTTGCTGCCCCTATAAGAGGAGGAGGAGACACCAGAGATGGCTGGTCTGCACAGAGAAGAGGTAATACGAGGAGAGGCGCGTGGCCATCCACAAGACTGGAGGGAAGGCCTCGACAGACACTGACTCTGCTGGCATCTTAATCTCAGATTTATAACTCTCAGAACTGTGAGGGGAAAAAACCACCCAGTCTACAGTATTTGTTGGGACAGTCTGCAAAGACTATGGCAGAGGGTAAAAGAACATGTCTCCTTTTCAAAGGAAAATCAAGCTAGTCAAGAGCTTCTGAATTTCCGTAATTAGCCATAGAGTGAATGCCATTTGTGGATTGAGGAGGTTATTTAGATTTCAATAGGAGATGGAAAATGAGCAAAGCAGAACCCATCATAGTGCCCTCTGCCAAGCATTGTATTTGCTTCATTTTGCCTCAATTAAGTGGGAACATCATCATAAGATATATAAAAAGCAATTTACAATAAAATAATTTTTAAATTATTTGAATTTAAATGACTTGAAATGAGTAAGTACAGCAGTATCTAAAGGAAAATGTCAGGAATGTATATGGAATTTTTAAGAGAATGTTTAAAAATGTTAAAAAGAAGAACTATGAAATTATGTGATAATGAAATAGAATGAGGAAGGATTACAACAAATAGGCAATGCCAGAAATAAAGTCAATGATTGATATGCTTGCTATTGTAGAAAACTGAAGCAATGTTATTTAGCTAAGAAATTATTCCAGAAGGTAGCATTAAACAACAAATTCATAAATAGAATTAAGGTACAAAGAGTTGTCTCATATCTAGCATAACTAAAAGCTGATTTATGCAACTATTAGAAACATATAACAAATGCTTTCATTGTTGTCATTTCAATTGTAGAAGTCCATGAGAGACTTCCTTTCCTAGAAAGATAAACTAAATGTGCTTTTTTCTTTTCCCCCTCCGGAGGAAAATTAAAAACCCTAGACATTTATATGAAACAAGCATAAAAATCTGCTTCTAGGTGGAGAAAAGAAGGTCGACTGGTCAGCAACTGTGGATTTCCACTGCAGAAGCTAGCAACCCAGAAGTACCAACAGACCCAAACAAACAACTCCGTGAAAAACCTCCTCTCTCTACCCAAAATGTGAGGAAACAGTAAACCTCATTTGTTTTGGGCAATAGCCACTCCAGTTTAGGGTCCTCAGTTGTGTCCAACTCTTTGCAGCCCTGCGGACCGTGGCCTGCCAGGCCCCTCTCCATGGGATTCTCCAGGCCGGGATACTGAAGCGGGTTGTCATTTCCTCCTCCAGGAGATCTTCCCGACACAGGGGTTGAACCCAAGTCTCCTGCATCTCCTGCATTGCAGGCAGATTCTTTAATCGCTAGAGCCAGTCAGAGAAGCCCAGTTTAGCCATATACATAAGAAAAAAAAGGGGGGTGGTTTGGCCTTTCTCCCAGCCCTGCTAACAAAGACTGAAAGTGGGGGCAGACTTTTTCCCTGGTCAGGTTGTAATGGGGAGCCAGCCCCTATGCTGGAGCGGTGTCAGAGAATGTAGAGACTGGAACTTCTATATTTGCCACAAGAGAATGAGCCTTCATCCAAGCCTCCGGTGTCGGTGGAGACCAGCTAGTGAGCCTGGACTTCGCCCTGATCCTGTGGAGCAAAGCGCAGCTTCTCTTCAAGCTGAGGTGGTGTCACAGGAGGCCAGCTGGATGGTTCTGCACAACAAAACCACATCCCTCCACTGAGGCTGTAGAGGATACTGGGGCCAATAATGAGATACTCCTCTAGTTTAGTCAGACACCCTCACACACACAAAAGTGGCTTTACTCCCACTACTGACAAAAAACGAATTCTAATAACAGTTGTATGTATTGAAAGTGAAACTGTCAGTAGCTCAGTCATGTCTGACTCTTGGCGACTCCAGCGAGTAAAGCCCACTGGGCTCCTCTGTCCATGGGATTCTCCAGGCAAGAATATTGGAGTGGGCAGCCATTCCCTTTTCCAGGGGATCTTCCAGACGCAGGGACTGAATCCAGGTCCCCTTGTATGTATTAGCATGTATACTGACTGTGAGAGCTAGATTTTCCTAGTATCCTTTCATAAACTTAAATTTACTTAACGTGTCCCCCAGCATTTCAGTTGGTTGCATTTTTTTTGCTATTTCCCTATCTTTTCTTCTCTGCCATCTGGTTTTCTATTGTAAATGGTCTTTTAGAGATGGCAATATAGTCAAAGAGGCAAGCTACAGGGAATTTCTTTGGAAGCACAGAGTCCACTGAAAAGTTGTCACAAATGCTCAGCAGTCTCTCCTGGAAGAAACTCAGAAGTTATTATCAATATGAGCACCAGCAAATATCTGTGTTTATCACAAAGACATCATGATTCTTGTTTCAAAGGCTATCTTTACTGTCTCGACATTTATAATTATTGGAGTGTCCATCATTCTTTAGCAGCACAGAAATATTATCCTAAATGTCTCATGCAATGTAGGAAAGTTGACATTTTATTTAATTTGATGTGTTAAAGGCTGTCAGTTTAATTCTATTTGTGACTATCAAAAATTTGAAAAACAAATGAAAATCACAAAGATGATTACTCTGTGTAAATTTAGTCAACAATGTTCTGAGGACACTTGTTCAGTGTCATCCAAAAATGGTGCTCCTGTCAAGGCTTTGTCATCATTATTTGAGATTTATGTAAAATCTTTCATCTTGAGAAACAACTATTTGTTCTTGTAAGAACCTAAAAGTGGTTTAATTAATCCAATTTTAATTCATGCTAGTGATCAGAAATAGAGAAACAACTATTTGTTCTTATAAGAACATAAAACTGGTTTAATTAGTCCAATTTTAATTCATGCAAATGATCAGAAATATTTGAATTTTAAAAACCATTTCCATCTTATCTTCGACAAAGGAGGCAAGAATATACAATGGAGTAAAGACAGTCTCTCTAACAGGTGGTGCTGGGAAAACTGGCCAACCACCTGTAAAGGAAGGAAACTAAAACACTTTCTAACACCATACACAAAAATAAACTCAAAATGGATTAAAGATCTAAATGTAAGAACAGAAACTATAAAATTCCTAGAGGAAAACATAGGCAAAACACTCTCCGACATAAATCACAGCAGGATCCTCTATAACCCACCTCCCAGAATATTGGAAATAAAAGCAAAAATAAACAAATGGGACCTAATTAAATTAAAAGCTTCTGCACAACAAAGGAAACTATAAGCAAGGTGAAAAGACAGCCTTCAGATTGGGAGAAAATAATAGCAAATGAAGCAACTGACAAAGAATTAATCTCAAAAATATACAAGCAACTCCTGCAGCTCAATCCCAGAAAAATAAACAATCCAATCAAAAAATGGGTCAAAGAATAGACATTTCTCCAAAGAAGACATACAGATGGCTAACAAACACATGAAAAGATGCTCAACATCACTCATTATCAGAGAAATGCAAATCAAAACCACAATGAGGTACCATTTCACACCAGTCAGAATGGCTGCAATCCAAAAGTCTACAAGCAATAAATGCTGGAGAGGATGTGGAGAAAAGGGAACCCTCTTACACTGCTGGTGGGAATGCAAACTAGTACAGCCACTATGGAGAACAGTGTGGAGATTCCTTAAAAAATTGCAAATAGAACTGCCTTATGACCCAGCAATCCCACTGCTGGGCATACACACCAAGGAAATCAGAACTGAAAGAGACACATGTATCCCAATGTTCATCGCAGCACTGTTTATAATAGCCAGGACATGGAAGCAACCTAGATGTCCATCAGCAGACAAATGGATAAGAAAGCTGCAGTACATATACACAGTGGAATATTACTCAGCCATTAAAAAGAATACATTTGAATCAGTTCTAATGAGGTGGATAAAACTGGAGTCTATTATACAGAGTGAAGTAAGCCAGAAAGAGAAACACCAAAACAGTATACTAATGCATATATATGGAATTTAGAAAAATGGTAATGATAATCTTGTATGCGAGACAGCAAAAGAGACACAGATGTATAGAACAGTCTTTTGGACTCTATGGGAGAGGGTGAGGGTGGGATGATTTGGGAGAATGGCACTGAAACATGTATATTATCATATGTGAAATGGATCGCCAGTCCAGGTTTGATGCATGATACAGGATGCTCGGGGCTGGTGCACTGGGATGACCCAAAGGGATGGGATGGGGGAGGTGGGGGGGGGATTCAGGATGGGGAAACACATGTACACCCCTGGCGGATTCATGTCAATGTAGGGCAAAAACCACTACAATATTGTAAAGTAATTAGCCTCCAATTAAAAAAAAAAACAAAAACATTTTAACTGATATAACATTTTTTCCTTGGAGTTAGCATGTCTTAAAAGAGCAAATGACACCATTTATTATTCAAAGTACCTCCAAAATTAAATTGTTATGAGTATGACTTGAATATTGAATATTTCTGGTGACATGCACATACAGATATTAACAGGCAGGTGACAGTTTTCCTTTGGGCATTTTAAAGCAGAGAGAAGATATTAAATAAACACAGAACACTAAAAGTTTCAAGAAAAACAGTCACTAGTATTTATACCATACCACTAAGCATTCCAACCTCAGAAAGCTCCACACAGCTTTTTGTTGTTACAGAGGAAATTCTTTAGAGACTGCTAAAATATTCTCAACATAGCAGTACCTGTTCATCCTAGACAAAATCAGAGCCAGACTTTATACTATGGCTTTCAAAGGTTTTCAGTGCCAGACCATTACTATCAGTACTTGATTACTTGCTCTAAATCACATCTCAGAAGAGCTTCAGGCAAAATTGTGATGTTGGAAAAGGAGTTTTCAAAACTTATTGCAATTTCTTTACTTCTGTGTGACAGAGTTGCCCTGTTAATGCACCCCAGCTATTTCGTTATGTGAGCTCCTAAGGCTAAGTCCACGCTGTTCAATACACTCTTATGAATCCAGTGCATTGGGTCTTGCCTTATCCACACCAGTGCTACCTGGTCACCAACTAAATTAACCTCTCTGAAGTCCTAGTCCACTGATAAATAACTTAATTGTTGAAGTAGTTTTATCTGAAAGGGAAATGGCTACAAATTCTCAAAACATAAACAAACCAAAAAAAAAAACCCACCCAAAAACATAGCTGCATATTATTAGGCATTTTTAAGGCTTGGGTAAATATTCTGGTTTGTTAGGGAGAAAACTTTGGAATCTATGTCAGCTTGGCTTCTCTAGGAAGCAGATGCTAAGGAGTCAGAAGCAGAAGAGTTTTGCTGGAGAGGATGGTGGTTCAGATGGTAAAGAATCTGCCTGCAATGCAGGAGACCCAGGTTCGATCCCTGGGTTGGGAAGATCCCCTCGGGAAGGGAATGGTAACCCAGTCTAGTATTCTTGCTTGGAGACCTCCATGGACAGAGGAGTCTGGCAGGCTACAGTCCATGGAGTTGCAAAGAGTCTGACATGACTGAGCGATTAATACACTACACATGTGCCAGAGAAAGAGGGGAGGAGTCAAGTGTCTTAAGACACACACTGATGCAAGTCTGACACTTGTGAAATGACTGAGGCATTGAGTGGAAAATGGGGTGCAGCTCTGAGAAATGTGTTGGGAACCCCAATGGAGAGAGTCACATAAAGACAGCAGAAACAGCCAGACCCCAGGCACCCACTGTGCTCAGTCATTGGCTCCTAGTTACTAAGGAAGATGCCCTTGACCTGAGCATCAGGATAGATCCCCAAGACACAGTAGCTGGAATATTCTTACCCAGACGGAGATCTGAAGGAAGCCATGGCTGCAAATTCCTCGACTAAATAAGTAAATAAAAATACACATACATCTAAAAGCTGCAGTGCTCATCCACGCATTTTTTATTTATTTATTTTTTATTTTTTTAATTACAATACTGTATTTGTTTTGCCATACATTGACATGAATCAGCCACAGGTGTCCACGATCTCCCAATGCCAAAGCCCCCTCCCACCTCCCACCCCACATCCTCTCCCTGAATCATCCCGTGCACCAGCCCCATGCGTCCTGCATCCTGTATTGAACATAGACTGGTGCTTCATTCTTACAAGATAGTATACATGTTTCAATGCCGTTCTCCCAAATCATCCCACCCTCTCCCTCTCCCTCAGAGTCCAAAAGTCCGTTCTATATCTCTGAGTCTCTTTTGTTGTCTCACATAGAGGGTCTTCATTACTATCCTTCTAAATTCCATATATATGTGTCAGTATACTGTATTGGTGTTTCTCTTTCTGGCTTACTTCACTCTGTATAATCGGCTCCAATTTCATCCATCTCATTAGAACTGAGTCGAATTTATTCTTTTTAAGGGCTGAGTAGTACTCTATTGTGTATATGTACCACAGCTTCCTTATCCATTCATCTGCTGATGGACATCTAGGTTGCTTCCATGTCTTGGCTATTATGAACAGTGCTGCAATGAACATTGGGGTACATGTGTCTCTTTCAATTCTGGTTTCCTCGGTGTGTATGCCCAGCAGTGGGATTGCTGGGTCATAAGGCAGTTCTATTTGCAATTTTTTAAGGAATCTCCACACTGTTTTCCATAGTGGCTGTACTAGTTTGCATTCCCACAAGCAGTGTAAGAGGGTTCCCTTTTCTCCACATCCTCTCCAGCATTTATTGCTTGTAGACTTTTGGATCGCAGCCATTCTGACTGGTGTGAAATGATACCTCATTGTGGTCTTGATTTGCATTTCTCTGATAATAAGTGATGTTGAACATCTTTTCATGTGTTTGTTAGCCATCTGTATGTCTTCTTTGAAGAAATGCCTATTTATTTCTTTGGCCCATTTTTTTATTGGTTCATTTATTTTTCTGGAGTTGAGCTGCATAAGTTGCTTGTATATCTTTGAGATTAGTTGTTTGCCAGTTGTTTCATTTGCTATTGTTTTCTCCCATTCAGAAGGCTGTCTTTTCACCTTGCTTATAGTTTCCTTTGTTGTGCAGAAGCTTTTAATTTTAATTAGATCCCGTTTATTTTTGCTTTTATTTCCAGTATATTGGGAGGTGGATCATAGAGGATCCTGCTGTGATTTATGTCAGAGAGTGTTTTGCCTATGTTTTCCTCTAGGAGTTTTATAGTTTCTGGTCTTACATTTAGATCTTTAATCCATTTTGAGTTTATTTTTGTGTATGGTGTTAGAAAGAGATCTAGTTTCATTCTTTTACAAGTGGTTGACCAGTTTTCCCAGCACCACCTGTTAGAGAGACTGTCTTTACTCCATTGTATATTCTTGCCTCCTTTGTCGAAGATAAGGTGTCCATAGGTGTGTGGGTTTATCTCAGGGCTTTCTATTTTGTTCCATTGATCTATATTTCTGTCTTTGTGCCAGTACCATACTGTCTTAATGACTGTGGCTTTGTAGTAGAGCCTGAAGTCAGGCAAGTTGATTCCTCCAGTTCCATTCTTCTTTCTCAAGATTGCTTTGGCTATTCGAGGTTTTTTGTCTTTCCATACAAATCTTGAGATTATTTGATCTAGTTCTGTGAAAAATACTGCTGGTAGCTTGATAGGAATTGCATTGAATCTGTAGATTGCTTTGGGTAGTATACTCATTTTCACTATATTGATTCTTCCAACCCATGAGCATGGTATATTTCTCCATCTATTAGTGTCCTCTTTGATTTCTTTCATCAGTGTTTTATAGTTTTCGATATATAGGTCTTTAGTTTCTTTAGGAAGGCATATTCCTAAGTATTTTATTCTTTTTGTTGCAATGGTGAATGGGATTGTTTCCTTGACTTCTTTTTCTACTTTCTCATTATTAGTGTATAGGAATGCAAGGGATTTCTGAGTGTTGATTTTATATCCTGCAACTTTACTATATTCGTTGATTAGCTCTAGTAGTTTTCTGGTCGAGTCTTTAGGATTTTCTATATAGAGGATCATGTCATCTGCAAACAGTGAGAGTTTTACTTCTTCTTTTCCAATTTGGATTCCTTGTATTTCTTTTTCTGCTCTGATTGCTATGGCCAAAACTTCCAGTACGATGTTGAATAGTAGTGGTGAAAGTGGACACCCTTGTCTTGTTCCTGACTTTAGGGGAAATGGTTTCAATTTTTCACCATTGAGGATAATGTTAGCTGTGGGTTTGTCATATATAGCTTTTATTATGTTGAGGTACGTTCCTTCTATTCCTGCTTTCTGGAGCGTTTTTATCATAAATGGATGTTGAATTTTGTCAAAGGCTTTTTCTGCATCTATTGAAATAATCATATGATTTTTATTTTTCAGAAGAAATCAAAAAAGAAATCAAATTATGCATCGAGATGAATGAAAATGAAAACACAACTACACAGAACCTATGGAACACTATAAAAGCAGTGCTAAGAGGAAAGTTCATAGCCATACAGGCATACCTCAAGAAACAAGAAAGAAGCCAAATAAATAACCTAACTCTACACCTAAAGCAACTAGAAAAGGAAGAAATAGAGAACCCCAGAGTTTGTAGAAGGAAAGAAATCCTAAAAATTAGGGCAGAAATAAATGCAAAAGAAACAAAAGAGACCATAGCAAAAATCAACAAAGCAAAAAGCTGGTTCTTTGAAAGGATAAATAAAATTGACAAACCATTAGCCAGACTCATCAAGAAACAAAGAGAAAAAAATCAAATCAATAAAATTAGAAATGAAAATGGAGAGATCATGACAGACAACACAGAAATACAAAGAAGCATAAGAGACTACTATCAGCAATTATATGCCAATAAAATGGACAACTTGGAAGAAATGGACAAATTCTTAGAAAAGTACAACTTTCCAAAACTGAACCAGGAAGAAATAAAAATCTTAACAGACCCATTACAAGCATGGAAATTGAAACTGTAATCAGAAATCTTCCAGCAAACAAAAGCCCAGGTCCAGATGGCTTCACAGCTGAATTCTACCAAAAATTCAGAGAAGAGCTAACACCTATCTTACTGAAGCTATTCCAGAAAATTGCAGAGGAAGGTAAACGTCCAAACTCATTCTATGAGGCCACCATCACCCTAATACCAAAACCTGACAAAGACACCACAAAAAAAGAAAACTATAGGCCAATATCACTGATGAACATAGATGCAAAAATCCTTAACAAAATCCTAGCAATCAGAATCCAGCAACACATTAAAAAGATCATACACCATGACCAAGTGGGCTTTATCCCAGGGATGCAAGGATTCTTCAATATCCGCAAATCAATCAATGTAATTCATCTCATCCATGCATTTTGTCCTGTACACAGTCAATTTATTCTGAGCATACTCATCTACTACGCTATTTCTATATTTTTGCCCATGTTTTAACAAAAGTGTGAAAAAACTTCTATCCTTCTCCTTTCCTTCGCTTTTAACTTTATCCGGTTCTTCTTTACTTCTCTACTTTTATTCATTATTTACTTTATTTAGGCAGATCGCTACACACGTAAGGTAAACACATAATTTGAATAGGTAATATATGCACTTTGTAGAAAAATCAAAGGGTACTCCACTTTTATTTCTAGTCTAAGGACCAGATTAAGGGATCCTTCATTGATTTCTACAAACCTACAAGCTTCCAGCACATGCCGTGATCCCCCGCTATACTACAACGCGTATGTGTAATTATTTCATGTATGTTGAAACCCAGCTAAAATGAGAATCCTTTCAATATGATTTTATATGTCTTCGTTCAAGGAAGTCTCTGTGAGAAAAACTTTTGATACAGAATAAGGCAAAATATAGGATACATGGTAATGGTTGGCATGTTTTTCCAATAAAAATGCTGTCCTGTTCCTGTGATTGGGCAGCATGATTTGTAGCGCCTGTACCTACAATATTTCCAATATTCTGATGGTGATATTTGAGTAATATTGTGTGCCTATGAATGCCTGGCAATATAAGCCCACCTATAGCTTTATAAATTCTAAAAAGAGAATGTAACTTTCTGCTTTTTGCATTTCTTTTGCATTTCCCTGGAATGCAAAAGTAGGAAGCCAAGAGATACCTGGAGTAACAGGCACATTTGGCCTTGGAGTACAAAATGAAGCAGGGCAAAGTCTAACAGACTGTTGCCTAGAGAAAAAACTGATCATAGCAAACACCATCTTCAAACAACACAAGAGACAACTCTGTACATGGACATCACCAGATGGTCAATATCAAAATCAGACTGATTATATTTTTGCAGCCAAAGCTGGAGAAGCTCTATAGAGTCAGCAAAAACAAGACTGGGAGCTGACTATGGCTCAGATCATGGACTTCTTGTTGCCAAGTTCAGACTTAAATTGAAGAAAGTCGGGAAAACTACTAAGCTATTCAGGAATGATTTAAATCAATCCCTTATGATTATACAGTGGAAGTGAGAAATAGATTCAAGGGATTAGATCTGATAGAGTGCTTGAAGAACTATTGATGGAGGTTCATAACACTGTACAGGAGGTGGTGATCAAAACCATGCCCAAGAAAAAGAAACGCAAAAAAAGGGCAAAGTCATTGTCTGGGGAAAAGAAAAATGAAGGGGAAAAGAGAAAAGGAAAGTTATACCCATTTGAATGCATAGTTCCAAAGAATAGCAAGGAAAACTCAAGAAAGCCTTCCTAAGTGAACAATGCAAAGAGAAAGAGGAAAAAAATAGAATGGGAAAGACTCTAGTCTCAAAAAAATTACAGATACTAAGGGAATATTTCATGCAAAGACGGGCACAATAAAGGACAGAAATGGTATGGATCTAAGAGAAGCAGAAGATATTAAGAACAGATGGCAAGAATACACAGAACTATACAAAAAGATCTTAATGACCTAGATAACCATGATTGTATGATCACTAACCCAGAATCAGACATCCTGGAGTATGAAGTCAAGTTGGCTTTAGAAAGCATCACTATGAACAAAGTGAGTGGAGGTGATGGAATTCCAGTTGAGCTATTTCAAACCCTAAAAGATGATGCTATAAAAGTGCTGCACTCAATATGCCAGCAAATTTGGAAAACTCAGCAGTGGCCACAGGACTGGAAAAGGTCAGTTTCATTCCAAAGAATGTTCAAACTATCGCACAATTGCACTCATTTCACATGCTAGTGAGGTCATGCTCAAAATCCTCCAAGCTAGGCATCAGCAGTATGTAAACTGAGAACTTCCAAATGTACAAGCTGGATTTATAAAAGGAAGATGAGCCAGAGATCAAATTGCCAACATCTGTTAGATCATAGAAAAAGCAAGAGAATTCCAGAAAAACATATACTTCTTCTTCATTGACTATGCTAAAGCCTTTGACTGTGTGGATCACAATAAACTGTGGAAAATTCTTCAAGAGATGGGAATACCAGACCACCTTACCTGTCTTCTGAGAAACCTGTATGAAGGTCAAGAAGCAACAGAACCAAACATGGAACATGGAACCAAACATGGAAATTGGGAAAGAAGTACCTCCAGCTTGCATATCATCACCCTGTTTATTTAACTTATATGCAGAGTACATCATGAGAAACGCTGAGCTGGAAGAAGCACAAGCTGGAATCAAGATTGCCAGGAGAAATATCAATAACCTCAGATATGCATATGACACCACCCTTATGGCACAAAGTGAAGAAGAACTAAAGAGCCTCTTGATGAAAGGGAAACTGGAGAGTGAAAAAGCTGGCTTAAAACTCAACCTTCAAAAAATGAAGATCATGACATCTGGTCCCATCACTTCATGGGATATAGATGGGGAAACAGTGGAAACAGTGACAGACTTTTTAGTTTGGGTGGCTCCAAAATTACTGTGGATGGTGACTGTAGCCATGAAATTAAAAGACACTTGCTCCTTGGAAGAAATGCTATGACAAACCTAGACAGTGTATTAAAAAGCAGAGACATTACTTTGCCAACAAAGGTCTGTTTAGTCAAAGCTATGGTTTTTTGAGTAGTCATGTATGGATGTGAGAGTTGGACCATAAAGAATGCTGAGTGTCAAAGAACTGATGCTTTTGAACTGTGCTGTTAGAGAAGACTCTTGAGAGTCCCTTGGACTGCAAGGAGATCAAACCAGTCAATCCTAAAGGAAATGAACTCTGAATATTCATTGGAAGGACTGATGCTGAAGCTGAAACGCCAATACTTCGGCCACCTGATATGAAAAGTCGACTCATTGGAAAAAGACCCTGATGCTGGGAAAAACTGAGGGCAGGAAGAGAGGGGCAACAGAGGATGAAATGGTTGAAGGCATCATAGACTCAATGGATATGAGTCTGAGCAAGCTCCAGGAGGTAGTGAAGGACAGGGAAGCCTGGCGTGCTGTAGTCCATGGGGTGGCGAAGAGTTGGGCATGACTGAGCGACTGACCAACAACAATAAAAAGGGAAAGATCTTTACATGCTTTTCCAATTTAGGCAACAAAGTAAAGAGAAATCTCTGCTAAATGATTTCTATTCATCTGGAGCCTTATGTCTTCAAAATAATTCTGAACCAAGAAAGAGCTTGAGTTATTTCTGCTTAGTGCTCAGCAGGGATTAATAAGGCCAAGAAGAGCAGAGTGTGAAATGTAATGCCTGTGCAATGTGATGGGCCAATCTCCTGCCCAGCAGGGACTCTGACTGACTAGGGCTAATGCTTCTGTCCCTGGCATTCCTTCTTTCCCATTTAACTTGCCTGTCATATGATTAGCTTTCCATGAAAGCTGCAAAGAATTGAAGAGAAAGTATAATACAAGAATGAAAGCAGGGAGAATATAGAGGGTAGCAGTCAGACAGACAGGATCTAAAAAGAGGATGGCAAAACAGGGAACATTCTGAATATATCAGGATGCAGTCATAGAAGAGTTATGAAATCAACATCAGTCTGGCCTCTGAGAAGTAAGGCAGAACCTTCACATCAGTATCCTATTAAAATCTTGAGAGCACTACTTTTCTTTGCTGTCCCTTTATACTGAATACGGTTCTTTTTTAATTACACATGCTAATACATGTAAGATACTTAGAATAGTGCATACTAATATAAAAAGAATTCTACAGACTCAATAAACTATCAAGCACACACACAGAAAAAAATGCCAAAAGGAATGACAGGGAATCTGGTTCAACAACTGTAGGTAAGTAAGATTCACTTTATAAAATAGAGCAGTGCTTTTTCACACCAGAGTGCATACATACATAAGTAATAATGTTTGTATGGCACCATATATGGTAGACTGGAGGAGACTCAAGAGACCCAGATAGGGTTGCTGGCAATGCGTACAACTGACATAGTGGTTCTAGCCACCCGACGCCTCCTCTGTATGCACTGAGCCTGAAGCGTATATCATGAAACAGACATGACATGCCAGTGGAGAGCTCTGCATCAACGGTACATTGACAGGCTAAGTCACTCAGCTTTTTACCTTTGGGATGGCATTCAACTAGCAGTGATGAAAACCATCAGCCTGGAGTCCCTGAAGCAGAAGGGTATGTATACACAGCTTATTAGTCCTGCTTCTCTGGAGAACCATAATCCACATTTATTTTAGATCCTACTGGCACACCCTATTCTCTTTCTTGTTTAATTTGTGCCTATATTTACTATCTGTCTCCTCCCACTAGAAGGCAAGCTACACCTGGGCAAGATTATTTTCCTTTCAGCTTTAGAGTTGGGCCTGGCACGTGGTAGATTCTCAACAATGACAAGATGAATAAAAATAAAAATAAATCCTGATGTTGCCTTGCTCCAATCCGTTCGATAATCCCCCAGCTCCGGTGACTGAGATGATTGAGACTACGAGTGAGAATGTAAAAAGGAAGCACAAAGGCAGTTCAACGAAGATACATTCAGTTCAGTTCAGTCGCTCAGTCGTGTCCGACTCTTTGCCACCCCATGGACCGCAGCATGCCAGGCCTCCCTGTGCATCACCAACTCCCGGAGTTCACTCAGACTTATGTCCATCGAGTCCGTGATGCCATCCAGCCATCTCATCCTCAGTCGTCCCCTTCTCCTCCTGCCCCCAATCCCTCTCAGCATCAGAGTCTTTTCCAATGAGTCAGCTCTTCCCATGAAGTGGCCAAAGTACTGGAGTTTCAGCTTTAGCATCATTCCTTCCAACGAAATCCCAGGGTTGATCTCCTTCCAGAATGGACCGGCTGGATCTCCTTGCAGTCCAAGGCACCCTCAAGAGTCTTCTCCAACACCACAGTTCAAAAGCATCAATTCTTCGGCACTCAGCCTTCTTCACAGTCCAACTCTCACCTCCATACATGACCACAGGAAAAACCATAGCCTTGACTAGATGGACCTTAGTCGGCAAAGTGATATCTCTCCTTTTGAATATGCTGTCTAGGTTGGTCATAACTTTCTTTCCAAGGAGTAAGTGTCTGTTAATTTCATGGCTGCAATCACCATCTGCAGTGATCTTGCAGCCCCCAAAATAAAGTCTGACACCATTTCCACTGTTTCCCCATCTATCTCCCATGGATTGATGGGACCGGATGCCATGATCTTTGTTTTCTGAATGTTGAGCTTTAAGCCAACCTTTTCACTCTCCACTTTCACTTTCATCAAGAGGCTTTTTAGTTCCTCTTCACTTTCTGCCATGAGGGTGGTATCATCTGCATATCTGAGGTTACTGATATTTCTCCCGGCAATCTTGATGCCAGCTTGTGCTTCTTCCAGTCCAGTGTTTCTCATGATGTACTCTGCATATAAGTTAAATAAACAAGGTGACAATATACAGCCTTGACGTACTCCTTTTCCTATTTGGAACCAGACTGTTGTTCCATGTCCAGTTCTAACTGTTGCTTCCTCATCTGCATACAGATTTCTCAAGAGGCAGGTCAAGTGGTCTGGTATTCCCATCTCTTTCAGAATTTTCCACAGTTTATTGTGATCCACATAGTCAAAGGCTTTGGCATAGTCAATAAAACAGAAATAGATGTTTTTCTGGAACTCTCTTGCTTTTTCCATAATCCAGCGGATGTTGGCAATTTGATCTCTGGTTCGTCTGCCTTTTCTAAAACTAGCTGGAACATCAGGAAATTCATGGTTCACGTATTGCTGAAGCCTGGCTTGGAGAATTTTGAGCATTACTTTACTAGCATGTGAGATGAGTGCAACTGTGAGGTAGTTTGAGCATTCTTTGGCATTGCCTTTCTTTGGAATTGGAAACAACACTGACCTTTTCCAGTCCTGTGGCCACTGCTGAGTTTTCCAAATTTGCTGGCATATTGAATGCAGCACTTTCACAGCATCATCTTTTGGGATTTGAAAGAGCTCAACTGGAATTCCATCATCTCCACTAGCTTTGTTCATAGTGATGCCTTCTAAGGCCCACTTGACTTCACATTCCAGGATGTCTGGCTCTAGGTGAGTCATCATACCATTGTGATAATCTGGGTTGTGAAGCTCTTTTTTGTTCAGTTCTTCTGTGTATTCTTGCCACTTCTTCTTAATATCTTCTGCTTCTGTTAGGTCCATACTGTTTCTGTCCCTTATCTAGCCCATCTTTGCATGAAATGTTCCCTTGGTATCTCTAATTTTTTTTGAAGAGACCTCTAGTCTTTCCCATTCTGTTGTTTTCCTCCATTTCTTTGCATTGATTGATGAAGGCTTTCTTATTTCTCCTTGCTATTCTTTGGAACTCTGCATTCAGATGCTTGTATCTTTCCTCTTCCTCTTTGCTTTCGCTTGTCTTCTTTTCACAGATCTTTGTAAGGCCTTAGACAGCCATTTTACTTTTTTGCATTTCTTTCCATGGGAAAGGTCATGATCTCTGTCTCCTGTACAATGTCACAAACCTCTGTCCATAGTTCATCAGGCACGCTGTCTATCAGATCTAGTCCCTTAAATCTATTTCTCACTTCCACTGTATAATCACAAGGGATTTGATTTAGGTCATACCTGAATGGTCTAGTTGTTTTCCCTATTTTCTTCAATTTCAGTCTGAATTTGGCAGTAAGGAGTTCATGATCTAAGCCACAGTGAGCTCTTGGTCTTGTTTTTGTTGACTATATAGAGCTTCTCCATCTTTGGCTGCAAAGAATATAATCAATCTGATTTCAGTTGATCATCTGGTGTTGTCCATGAGTGAAGTCTTCTCTTGTGTGTTGGAAGAGGGTGTTTGTTATGACCAGTGCCTTCTCTTGACAAAACCTCTATTTTAGCCTTTACCCTGTTTCATTCCATATTCTAAGGCCAAATTTACCTGTTATGCCAGGTGTTTCTTGACTTCCTACTTTTGTGTTCCAGTCCAAATCACATATTTCAGAGACAAAAGGAAGTGAGGATGTAAAAACAGAATGCTCAGTTGTACTACTAACTTTTCAGCAAATCCAGCAGAAAAATGAGCAAAAGTTGAGAACAGCTTTGGAACTGAAAGAGTACATTTTTTGAGAGGAATTTTGGTGGCTCAGATGATAAAGAATCTGCTTGCAATGCAGAGGACCAGGGTTTGATCCCTGGGTCAGGAAGATCTACTGGACAAAGAAATGGCCACCCACTTCTAATATTCTTGCCTGCAGAATTCCACAGACAGAGGAGCCTAGTGGGCTACAGTCCATGGCGTTCAAAGAGTCACACACTACTGAGAGACTTTCATTTTCACTTTTCATTAAAAATGAGAAAGGATGTCTCTAGAAATAGGCTTAAAAAGCATGCTTCTGGAAGTGCACAAATTGATGTGGTGAAGTCTTTCTAAATGTAGAATTAAGAGACCTGACTTCTACTACTAATTAATTGTGTGAACATATGTAATGCATGTGGTATTGTGGTATTTTCCCCAGCTCTAATAGAAAGATTATGACGTATGCTTTCCTTCCTTCAGTCAGTTCAGTCGCTCAGTTGTGTCTGACTCTTTTCAACCCCATGGACTGCAGCACTCCAGGCTTCACTGTCCATCACCAGCTCCTGGAACTTGCTCAAACTCATGTTCATCGAGTTGGTGATGCCATCCAACCATCTCATCCTCTTACCTCCTTATGGTAATTTTATCCGCCCTCCCCAAGACTGAATCAGGTAACAGATGTGAAAAATATCATGAAAAAACTATATAGGTAAACATGCAAGTTATTGTTATAAGAATGTTTATTAAAATAATGCTTAATTTTTTTTTTCTTTTTTTGCCACTCCATGCAGCATGTGGGATTTTAGTTCCCCAACCAGAGATTGAACTTGTGCTCTCTGCAGTGGAAGCATAACATCTGAACCTCTGTGCTGCCAGGGAAGTCCCATAGTAATAGTTTTGACAGGTTATGCTTTAAAACACTTCTAAGTATAAAACCAAAAATTCAAAACAAAAAATTCAAAGTAAAAAGTCAAAATAGTGATAAGCATGAGTTACTGTAGTGTGATGAAGCATTTAATTTTGGGGAGGCTGGGGGAGAGAGATACTTACTCCTATATTTTTGCCAAGCAGGCATGTGGAGAGACTGATATCCTCTGGTGCACTAGAGAAAACTGGAAAGAAAACCACAAGTCTAGTCTCTCACTCTTTCTGATTCTTATAAAATACATTATTTAAGGTTATCGCACAGTTGTCTCCCCTACAGATGTGTTTCAGGTACACAGTGTTACCTAAATGTGTTATTCTGTTGCCACAGTTCTCAAGGCAGACTTGCAGACATGCCTAGGATTGGACTGTCCAACATGCTATGACTATTCTCCCCCAAAAGTCAAATGACACTCTGCTTATTAAAAATGAACTGTCATTATTTTTTGATGAACGGAATACAGTCTGTAACTTGAGTATAAACTCTGTAATTCTTTTGTTTCCAAAGACTTTTAATTAATTAAGGAATTCAAAAGAATTAACAAAAAATCATAGCTAAGTGTATGGAAGAAAAATATTCAAATGAAATTTTAATGATATAAGGTCAGGGGAGAGTAGAAATTTTGTTGACAATTTTGGAGAAACATAAAGATTAGTTTAATGACAACATAAAGAGACTGCAAGAAGATCAAACCAGTCAATCCTGAAGGAAATGAACCCTGAATATTCATTGGAAGGACTGATGCGGAAGCTGAAACTCCAGCTTTGGCCACCTCATGTGAAGAACTGACTCCTGGAAAAGAACCTGATGCTGGGCAAGAATGAAGGCAGGAAAAGAAGGGGACGACAGAGGATGAGATGATTAGATGGCATCACCGACTCAATAGACATGTGTTTGAGCATGCTCTGGGAGTTGGTGATAGACAGGGAAGCCTGGAATGCTGCAGTCCATGAGATCGCAAAGAGTTGGATATGACTGAGCAACTGAACTGAACTGAATGACAACATAAAATTCAGATTCTATTCCTGTTTGGTATTTAAAACACTGAAGTGATCATTACACAATCTTTAATTACAGTTTTTTAGTAAAATCTACTCTCTTCTATTTAACATCAGCAACTTACATCTTAACTATGGTTTATAGATCTATCAAATCTTAACTACACTCCGCAAATCTATCAATGAATACTGAATTTTTTCCTGTTGTATTTAGAACTCTTAAGTACATTTTGTTGACATAGTACTATTTGGCTGAAGAAGTAATCATTCTGTACAAATAAGCTTGGTGTTTCATGACCACATTTGTGTCCCAAATAGACACATGATACAGTAAAATGTCTGCAGGTGATACTAAAACAGGGGAGGGCCCCATGGTCCTTGCCCCCTCCCAATCCCGCCATGTTCTCAGCCTGTCTTTTGTCTGTGGAAAAACTCTAGCGAAAGAATAAGTTTAATTAGGGAAGTGAAAACATGGAGAAGCAAAAGAAAGCTTAGGCAAACAAGACAAAATAATGATAGTTTAGTCATTAAGCAAAGTCAAGGACTTTTAGTTCCTCCTAAGGGACTATAGATAATATTCTATGTCCTTTGAGCTCTTTCATAGCTACTGAAACCCCACTAGGCGGAAAAGTTAACTGGGCTACGACCAGACGGCATCATGACACAAGCTGCCCCAATTCTCAGAACTGCCCTCAGGAAATGGGAACCAACTGCCCTTGGAGCTGAAGATGACTTGTACTCAAAGCAATGAAGAGGACGCTGGCCAGGCCACTGATAACCGATTTGAAGATGATCGTCAGAGCTGACTGCATTGTTTCTACATGCAGCCCCCTCCTTCCATCTATAAAAACTCTGACCCACAGACTGCCAGTGAGGGCGAGGTGGCCTTTGGACAGGCATCGATGCTTACCCCAGTGCCCCCTACCCCAGTTGCAGGCATTTGAAATAAAGCAAACTTTCCACCAACTTGTCTTTTGGTTGGCTTTTGTGCAGGGAGCAGCTGGACCCCTATTTTCGGTTACAAAACTCTAAGTGTAATGGAATGGTAACCTAGGAATGAGGTTTTTACACCACCTCCATTGGGACTTAGATCTATTTAGACTGTTCACACTGATATTTGTGCCTTTGTGAGTCCAGGTCACTACAAGTTCTGAAAATTTGGTTCAGACCAAAAAAAAAAAAAAATTTCCAATCTTAGAGTGTTTGCATTTGGGAAGGAAGCTTTGTCAAGGGTGATAAGACTAGGGTTTAGAAAAATGCTTACTACCTCTATGACTAGACATTGGCATATGTACTGAAAGGGCTAACAAACAACAAGTGAGTCTTTTACACTCAGTGTAGAACAGAGGCAGGAAACGCTGACAGTAATGGATGGATACTACATGTTAGTAACTCCTCTGAGAGGGTGAGTCGGAACAAGAATTTGTATACCTCCATCTTCCATTCTTCATGAAAGTGGAAGATCTGGGTACTGCTTAGAAAGGTCTTCCCATGGTACTGCATCCTAAATATCTGATGAGAAGCTAATGTACAACAACTGCATCGTGGAAAGTTGTCACAAGGTTATACCCATGGGACAAAGGAGTCTGGGTGATTAAAGTTGGATATTGAAAGAAAGGGCACCAGGGAATGGAAGCAGGTGAGAAAGACTGGATTCAGGGGACTGTAACACATTTGGATACAGAAAGGTGGTCTCTCTACCTGCATCTATATGTCTGTTTATCTATCTTATACACCTTTTTCCAGCTCTCAGAAATAATTGTGTTGTTAAATTTGCAGTGAAAGGTCATATCCAGGAATAAACTTTTAGGAAAGCCTCATAGAGTTTATGAATTCCCAAGGGACCAGGTATGGACGATGAAGCAAGGAGGACACAGGTTGTCCTAGTCGGATATGTGACTATTTTCTCACTTAAGGCTCAAAGGACAGAGGAAAGATGATTTTTAAAAATATTTTCTGATAGTATGTACAAATATTTTTGCTTAAGAGAAAAAGTCAATTTTAGAAGAGAGTCTTCTCACTGTATTGGTAAGAGTGTTCACAGAGAGCTCTGACAGCGTGTTAGAAAGTCCCTTGTGTTAACCACATCGTGACTCTATGTATTCAGGAGGCAGTTACAAATGAATTGCAATTTCAGATCCAGTAGCAAGCTTAATTTCAGCACTAATGTCGGAGTTCTCAAATATTTGTCTCATCAGGGCCTGAAAGGCTTCAGTGGTGCACTTAAAATCATGCTGAATTTCTTCCTTTCTGTCAATCTTTTGTGGAAAACTTCTTCAAGTTCCTTGGGTCAGACGTGATGAGAATGGCTGATGCGTGAAAACAAACCAACACCAGTCTCAGCATTGAGCCAAAAGGCACTGAAGATATTTTTTAAACTTCCTTAAGCTGGCCTTAAAGAGTGACAGCTGAAGCAAACACAGAAAAGGGACTATAGCCATACTGTAGAATAGATCAACTGCTTTTGGAAAAATAAAACCATTTCAGCTTTTATATTTTCAAGGGCAAGACGAAAGAAAAAACAGCAAGAAAGCATAACAAGTCATACCTAAAATTATAGTATCTGGGCTAAACTCACTGTAGGAGACATTTACTTTAGGTGTTTTATAGAACCTCAGCCTGCAGACTAAGCTGAGTTTTAAAATAAAAGTAAGTCATACTAGAGTAAAATTATAGCTATCTGGTTTTCTCAAAGAATAAGGAATTTGTATGCAAATCCCAGGCACTGGAGTTTTAAAATCAGGACAGTGTAATTATGGCAGAAAGCGCTGTTACCAAAGTATAGTCAAAAACAAAACGCACACTTTACTTTTCTCTCCCTATATAGAGGCTGTGATGTAACAGGAAATTTTACTACATTTCAGTAGAAGTAAATTTCTTTATTTCTGATTCCCAGGTGTTGCAGTGGTAAAGCATCCACCTGCCAGTGCAGGAGATGCAAGAGACACAGGTTCGATCCCTGGGTTGGGAAGATCCCCTGGAGCAGGAAGTGGCAACCTGCTCCAGTCTTCTTGCCTGGAAAATTCCATGGACAGTGACGCCTGGCTGGGCTACTGTCCATGGGGTTGCAAAGAGTCAGACACAACAGAGCACATACACGTGCGCACACACGCACGCGCGCACACACACACACACACACACACACACACTTCTTCAGGAAAGAAGATAGTGGAAGCTGACAATTGTTGTTACACTATTTCTCACTAAGCTGTTAAACAAATATGAAGGATCTAATACTAGCAAATGAGCAGACCAATGTACAATTCCTGGTCATATTTATCACCATTTACTATTAGATCAATAATAAACTTGAAATGTGTGACAGAATGAACAACAATACTAGGGCTTTATAATACACTGAAGTACACATCGATGGGAATAAATAAAGTTGAAATGTTTGTATTCACACATATGCTTAGTAGAAGAATTACGATCAATACCAAAGGCCTTTTGGAAAATTCAAAGTGTCACAATAAAAATAGAAGTTCTTTTATTGTCACAACAAAGTCAAATCTTTATTATTTGTACTCTCTCTTCCTGTCAATAGACTGTAAATCTACGTACATATTCTTTAGCTGCGTGAGAGAAGGTACATTTGTTGTCTTAAATCTCCATTATTGACTCAACTGCCTCCACTTCACTCATAAAAGATTATCTCAGTTTCTCCATGAACTTGCCAACTAATTTCCAGAAATCCTTAACTCTTTCTTTACACTCAAAATAGAACACTAAATAAATTGAGATTTGTTGAAAAATACATAGCATAAAGTTAGAAAACTTCTGATCATATTTTCCACTTTCTAGCATTTGGAGAAGGCAATGGCAACCCACTCCAGTACTCTTGCCTGGAAAATCCCATGGACGGAGGAGCCTGGTGGGCAGCAGTTCATGGGGCTGCAAAGAGTCGGACAGCACTGAGCGACTTCACTTTCACTTTTCACTGTTTTTCACTTTCATGCACTGAAGAAGGAAATGGCAACCCACTCCAGTGTTCTTGCCTGGAGAAACCCAGGGACAGGGGAGCCTGTATGGGCTGCCGTCTATGGGGTTGCAAAGAGTTGGACACGACTGAAGTGACTTAGATGCAGCAGCATAGACATTCAATTATTAGAAACACAAGAAAGTGTTTCTTAATTACAATTATGTTCACAATATCTGCACTGATTAATCATTCAGGGAAAAATCTCACAAACTAGTAAATGGTGATAATTTTTCAATGAAAATCTTCCTTTATTAAGGGATCTCTCTGGCTCACCTTGCATTGTAGGCACAAGAAATGTTTATCCTAAATGAGTATATCCCATGCAGTAGCTTTCATGACAGGAAAAGTGGATCTCTTAGAGTATCCTCCTTTCCTGAGCAAAATGCCCTTCATCTGGAAATAATCATTTTTGCAAAACTACTTTATATCTGGCTGGTCTTTTATAACACAGCCTTAACTAATTTGAGGGCAAATGATTAACTCTGGCATATCTTTTCATGTGTCTTTTGCAATCTCTTTGTCTTTTCCCAAGAAGTGTATTCTTTCATGGGCATAGCGTGTGTCATCCAGTCCTTTTCCCTTCTGTATAATGCCTGGCAGAACACTGGGCATTTATAGATACTTCTTTTCAGCTACTTCAATGTCATAATCTCTGAGTTTCTCTCTAGAAAAGCACTGCAGTGCTATTTCAATGATGATTCAACCACATTTCAAATCATTGCTAAAACAGACCATTTAAGGACTAACTATAATATTCCATAATAGTACATATTTGAAATACTTATAATGGAATGGATGATTACAATGATTATATTACAATGACTATCATATTTTAAATAGTTTTCTAAATAATTTTGTTTCTCATTTTTATTTGATATTAGCAAACTATATATTACATACTATCTTATTTTGAACAGTGAAATACCTCTTGGCATTCACTTAAATCATAAATGACATCTAGGTGCCAATGTTTTCCACAAAAGGCTTAAGAATTATAATAATTCATAGTATTTATTAAACATTTTACAATTTATAAAATATTTTCATATACCTAAATCATTCAAAATCTGCTTTGTTTATAGACTGTTTATAGAGTTGCTAACAATCTAAGATTAATTTTGAGTCAATGCAAGAGACATTTCATAATGAAACTGCTATCCCAAAACTGCAGTGAGGAAAACAACACACAGCAAAAAGGAAAACCAGGCTCCCTAGGTTAGCAAGTGGCCTGATACTTCTAAATGAAAGTTTACAGAGTAACGTTCTAGAGAGCACGCTAGAAGAGCTGTAGAGAGGGGTCCTCACTGATCTCAGGAGAATCAGAATCTACCTGTGCTTATGTGCTCAGTTGTGTCTGACTCTTTGTGACCCCATGGACTGTAGCCCACCAGGCTCCTCTGTCCATGGGGATTCTCCAGGCAAGAATACTGGAGTGGGTTGCTACTTTCTTCTTCAGCAGATCCTCCTGACTCAGGGGTTGAACTCTTGTCTCCTGGATCTTCTCCATTATGTGTAGATTCTTTACTTGCTGAGCCTTCGGGGAGACCCTGCTGCTGCTGCTGCTAAGTCACTTCAGTCGTGTCTGACTTTGTGCGACCCCATAAATGGCAGCCCACCAGGTGCCCCCGTTCCTGGGATTCTCCAGGCAAGAACGCTGGAGTGGGTTGCCATTGCCTTCTCCAATGTAGGAAAGTGAAAAGGGAAAGTGAAGTTGCTCAGTTGTGTCTGACTCTTAGTGACCTCATGGATTGCAGCCCACCAGGCTCCTCTGTCCATGGGATTCTCCAGGCAAGAGGACTGGAGTGGGGTGCCATTTGGTCCTAAAGAAGCAACTGACTGAAAGTCTCTTTCAAGTCAAAGACTTCCTGCTAAGACATTTTAGTTACACTGTGATCATTTCAAACATTCCAACTCATCCAAAATCTCCTTTAAAAACAATTGCTGATTTTTTCAAGCCTATGTTAAAAATAAAAAGAACTGAAAATTTTAAAATCACGATGGAAGTTGAAGTTTTTATTATAGTGTTCAGAGCTTGACTAAGCGTAAAGTTAAATTATGTAATTACAGCAATTAAGTGTGGAACAGGTACGACATGTCCAGCATACTATATGTCATATCAGACAAATTAAGAATCACCCATGAACTGGAAATATCATATGTGTTGAATTCTAGCATATCTGAAGTGAATTTCTAGATTAGCAGAATTTATGGCAATCAAAGAAAACTAAATATTTTAAATGATTACATAGACAATATTCATTATAGTATTATTATTTTCCTACCACTGATAATGGTCCCTCTTAGGAAAAGACAAGAAAACTTTCTAGTCTTGTTCGCCCAGGCGGCTTGAACTGTTGGTACATGCATGGGTGGTAACTGAGCAATCTGAGTACATATTTGGCCAGTGCACGTTTTTAACTCAGATCTAAGTCAATGGAAGAGAATAAGGGACAGCCTGTGCTGGGTGATGATTCTTTGGAGAAATTCTAGGTATACATACAGGAAGTGGGTTCATCAGTTTTAAGCCCTACCAGGCATCACACAAATGGATAAAACGACCTTTCAAAATAGGTCCTCCAACCAGATTAGTAATGGATAAAACACATGGTAAAGAAGTATAAAACAAAATATTCAATTCGATATAAACATGTATGGCAGCAAATGTTTTCAAAAGTCAGCAGAAGAAACAACTGACTGTAGTGCATTTTGTAAAAGACACTGCCAAAGAATTTCTACTTTCTGAAATACCTAGATGATTTAGAAGTTGTTGTTGTTCCATTGCTAAGTCATGTCTGACTCAGAGCAACCCCATGGACTGCAGCATGACAGGCTTCCCTGTCCTTCGGTGTATCCTGGAGTTTGCATAAATTCATGTCCACTGAGTTTATGATGCTATCTAACCATCTCACCCTCTGTCATCCCCTCCCCTTCTCCTCCTGACTTCCATCTTTCCCAGCATCAAT
Organism: Nanger dama; assembly: GCA_917880005.1. Lineage (NCBI taxonomy): Eukaryota > Metazoa > Chordata > Mammalia > Artiodactyla > Bovidae > Nanger > Nanger dama. The sequence continues at coordinate 22,799,962 of CAKJTW010000021.1, forward strand.
GAGTCAGCTGTTTGCATCAGGTGCCCAAAGTATCAGAGCTTCAGCTTCAGCATCAGCCCTTCCAATGAATAGTCAGGGTTGATTTCCTCTAGGACTGACTGGTTTCATCTTGCAGTCTAGGGGACTCTCAAGAGTTTTTTTTTTTTTTTTTTTTTGGGGATCAATTATGTTGGCCAAGACACTGTGCCTCCAAGAGTCTTGCCTTGAGATACAAACACCCCTTAGAAGAAGCTACAGAGTGTGTGAAGAGTCTGAGAAACGGTGACCAGTATACAAAGAAAGAAGAGCTCGCTGAGGTGTCGTGGAGGAAGCGGGACAAGGGACTGCTGAGTTTTATAGGTGGTGCTTAGATGTCACTGGGACCTGAGGGAGGACCTGTCCTAAAAGTAGGAAGGAAAACTTAAAGAGCTCTTAAATTAATCTCCTATTTTGCTACTTTGGCTAACGACAACCTACAGAACAAATCCAGCCCACCACTTGTTTCTGTAATTGAAGTTTTATTGAAACATAGCCACACTAATTCAGTTACTTATTGCCTATGGCTGCTTTTGTGCTACTGGTGGCAGACGTGGGTAGCCGTGACCTTATGGATGAAGAGGCCTTACAGCTGACGCAGACTAAACTGGTGTTTGCCCCTTTACAGAAAAACTTACCAAGCTTGCAGGAGAATAAACCCACAGTCTGGTTATTCTACTTAAAAAGTAAAAGGAGGCATGCATATATTTTCATCTCTCACATAGAACTGTCTTACTTTATATTTCCTGTGTAAGTGGCTCCCTTCCTCAGCTTCTCTAGTTTAGTTTCTTAGCTTGTTCATGTGGACCCAGGGATTTGCTGAATATTGAAATGATTATCATTTTGAAATGCTATGATGTATTTACACAATGCTTCCTCCTTTAACAGAAATGATTACATAATGAGAAAAATCTACAAGCTGTGCTATTTCTATTACTAACTAAATGGAAATCATACCTAAACTTTTTAATTAAGCATTTAAAAATTATAGTTGACTGACAGTATTACATTAGTTTCAGGTGTACAACACTGATTCAGTATTATAGGTTATACTCCATATAACGTTGTTATAAGGACTATATTTCCTGCACTGTGCATTACATCCTTGTAACATATTTTTCTTAGTTGCTCAGTTGTGTCCGACTGTGACCCTTTGGAATGTAGCCTACCAGGCTTCTCTGTCCGTGGGATTTTTCAGGCCGAGAATACTGGAGTGGATTGCCATTTCCTCCTCTAGGGAATCTTCACTACCCAGGGATCAAACTGACTTTTCCTGTGTCTCCTGCATTGGAGGCAGATCCTTTACCTGCTGAGCCTTTATTTTATACCTAATGGTTTGTACCTTTAAATTCTCTTCACCTTTCTTTTCCTTCTCCCCTCCACACTTCCCTCTGGTAAGTGCCAGTTTATTCTCTGTATCTATGAGTCAGTTTTTATTTTAATGGATCATTCATCATATTTTTATAGATTTCACATATAATTGAAAGCATCTAGTATTTATCTTTCTCTGACTTGTTTCACTAGGCATAAATCATAGCTAAATCTTACTCTTGAACTGAAAACTTAAAATAAATTTCAAATAGATATCTGCTATTGCTAAATTAATTTTAGAGAAATTTTAAATAATTATTCTTTCAAAGTAACATACGTGCCCAAATATAGACCAGTGAGACATCTATTTATTATCTGTAAATCATTTATGTGAGGTAGGTAAGTACTGGGCTAGCAAATGGGAATGCAGAGATGCAGACACAACCCTTTTTCCATAAGAGAGTCGCAGCTGAGTGTGGGGACAGACTCTCTCTATCATGGGCTAAACTCCACAGCAACTCTTACCCTGAGCAGAGCCACCTGGACCTTCTGTGGGGCACGTGGCTGGACCCAGGACACTCTGCTGCGGTGCTGCAATTCTTGTACCTGAACAAAACCCTCTGTCAGCAACAAAAACAAAGAAACTATTTGGGACTTAAAATAACTGCTTGCACAGTGCAGCTGGGACAAATTCTGGACATGAGATACAAAAAGACACAAAAACTTAGCAGCCTCTTCTAAAGAGTCAGGAGCAAAAACAGTGTGTTTGGAGTAAAAGCAGAACCCTGAGCATGCCCCCTGCACCCACCACCACCGGAGGGGTGGGCCAAAACACCCAAGCCATCCATACCCTCATCGGATATAAGAAACAAGTCTGCATCTCCTCGGTGAGCTAGCAAGCAAGAGAACCTGTTCTATGTTCCTGTGCCCATTGCTGCAGCAAGGGGCCCCAACAAAGCCATGTCAGAACTTCTCGTCTGGTCTCTAGTCCATTTCTATTGATTGAGGAAGGCTAAGAACCCTGGTCCATATGACCGTGATACTCACAGAGTGGGTCTGAAGTCCCCTGGCTGTTTAGTCAGAAAGCTGTGGGTTTGAATTTAGACTTTACCACTTTCAGATGTGTAACTTTGGGCAAATTTCTTAATTTCTCTTGTATCTCCTCCTGTCTGAAATGTGATCAATATAAGATTGTGAATATTGTATAATGCTGAACTCACACAGTTTAGCTTAGCACATTAATGAATTAGATTAAGAAAACAACTTGGCTTTTCATATACTTATTATTTCTCTTATCTTGTATTTAATCAGTGAATGTCATCATTTTCCAGGTGTTAGTGTTGTAAGAACAAGATATAAGAGTGTATATTATTTAAACCTGAGTTTTTGTTGTAGGATTTTTTTCCTTAATATTGAGCAAATTGAAGTATTGGTTCACAGTTCATACCTGGAAAAGACTACATTCAACGCACTCCAACCCAAACCATCACATCCTGTGATTTGACTGAAGTCCAGTTATTAATACAGAAAAGGAGAAACTGACAAAAACAAAAAACAAAACAAAACTGTGTCTTAATAAACCAATACATCACTGTCAAAGTGCATATGGAGAACCACGTCAATAAAGCCACCAGAATCAGAACAAATTGAAATCTATTAAAAATGTGTTGCCTAAAATTTGTCATCATTTATTATCTTTATATGTAGAACAAGCAGCACAGTGCATTATAAAGAACAAGAGTTTCAGTGTCAGAATCTAGATTTAAATCCCATCTATATCACTTACAGGTGTCATCCTCAAAAAGTGAGTATTTGTGATTTCATACATGCCCAGAATTGCTTCTTCCATGATCCTCATGGGATAATCAATCATGTACCCCACCCTCCCACTACAGCATGTGAGGGGGAAAAAACAATCTGCCTCCCTCACTGATTGCTTGAGAGAGGTGCATGTGACCAAAGCAAGACAGATTAGTCTTTCCTGGGATTGTTATATAGGTTTTGAGGAAAGAAAAGTTGTCTTCTTACCTCGGAAGATTAGACATTGCTAGCAATTTTCTTTCTCTGAAGAGTAAATCCAGACAATAACAAATGGAGAGATAGAGACTTAAGGGCTGCTCTGAACCCGTGATTGAAACCCTGGATGATATCAGAGCCAGAAAAAGCAGAACTAAGGAAGAGCGCTTTAGTAAAGCCACTCATGAAAGATTAGCTCTAAAGACATGGGATTTTGACAACAATAACAGTTAGGTCACAAGGTAGATTCAAGATGGCCCCAGATTTTCCCAGTTGCCCCAAAGAATTATAAGAGTGTCCCATGTACTCTCAAACATGACCTGCTTCGGAATAATTGCTTCCCATAGTTTGGTGTCTGTATGATCCCCACATTAAATATATTAGTGACATCTTTTTCTATACCTGTTGGGATTAGGGTTGAAGCAAGGTCAGCCAGGGACATTGTCAGGAAACTCATAGAAAGGATTAAGTAGTGAGAAGTTTTGGATTCTTATCAGTGTTATCCAAGTGCAGAGTAGGTAGGAGTAATTGAGTATAAACTGAATAGGAACATTAAGTTTTTACATTTATCAAAGCAGAACTAATGAAAGAATATCCCTAACACTTCCCACATAAGATAAATTGTACTCTCAGTAGCCTTTACACAAAGATCATGTTTTATGACATGTAAGAAGTGGAAAAGGAATTATTTTTGATAATACTTCCTATGCTAATATTTTCAAAACATTTGCTTAAAAATAAGCCATCTATATTGCCATATGGCGGACAATACTACTCCCACTTACGTGCACTCTGCCATACTTTTTAGAGTATGAAGGGCAGATCAACGTTATAAAGACATCCTGGTAAGAACATACCTGAATGCTGTAGCCTGTGGGGACGTTTTAAAAACCTGAGTATTTGTGAATCAGTTCAGTTCAATTGCTCAGTCGTGTCCGACTCTTTGCAACCCCATGGACTGCAGCATGCCAGGCTTCCCACTGAATATTTGTGAATATTTATTCTAAATATCCTGAATAATTTTTACTCTGAATATTCTGAATAATTACTCTAAAAAGCCTTCCAACTAATTGAAAATCTGAATTTCTTTTTTTTTTTTTATTGGTAGCTAAGGTTCATATCTTTATTTTAAACTTATAGTATGGTAAATGATATTCAATTTTATGTAAATAGTGTGAATATGCAGGTTTTAGATGTATATGAGGAGAAAAAACATGCCATTTTAATTTGATCCTTCAAGAGATGATGACCCAAATAGGAAGCACCCGATGTGTGTAAGTCACCCACAGACTTCAAAGTCATTGCTACAGCACTGCCACGATCTCTGTGTGAGTCAGTTTCAAAGGATGTCTGTTTCAGAGCAGGTTTGCCACTTTCACATTCTGAGTGTTCTCTGTCCAGTTATGAAACTAGTCCACTAAAGGACCTCCCAGAAAATTAGTCCCTTTTCTTTCAACAGTCACGAACTCAGTGAATTCTCATTTTCTTCTTTAGCTTCTCATTAAATTACATGAGTGAGCAGTGGTCTTGTTTTACACAAAACTTTCAGTGGCAAATCTTCATTTAGAAGAAAGCCTAAACATGAAAACAAAATGCCCAAGCCATGTTTGGAGACTTATTTGTCAAACACTTTGATCTCTGGTTTTCTAGTTCAAACAGATGGAGATGGCTTTGTCACACATTTCATTTCAGATTACTTCAGCTCTGCTTGTATCAGTGTATGACAGAGAAGGGCACAACTCACAGGGCAGTAAATATGAGTCGTTATGCCCATTCTGGGCATATAACAGTCAACACAAGGCTGTGTCCAGAGGGACAGATCAGAGGCCCCTAATTTCCTGTAACTCGTATCGCTGTGTTACTGCCGTTCCCCTTACACAATTATTCAGCTATTTAGATGGTTGTCAATGAGATAAGTTGGCTAGGAACTGAACGTATTTAATTACTTTTTCTGTCATTGGAAAACTGATTTTCATCAAGGGAAATTAGACTTTCAAGAGCAATACACGAAGAAGGAATGGAATGATCTTTGCCAGAGTCTTCCCAAATAAACATATGAAAAATCATCCCAGCTTATGTGAATGCTGACTATTAAATGACTGGAGGTAAGATCATTATCTTTTAATAAAAGAAATTGGTGTCATTGTGTGTGCATTTGACAGATGGTGTGTTAAACTGGCGCCACCCAAGTGAGGCTACCTCAGCCTCCAACAGAGGGATGAACAGTACATCCCAGGTTTTGACAGCCTCATTCACGTTCCTCATTTAGAATGGACCGCAGAGCACTCATTTTAGTACCCCAAACTCCCTTTTCTTCTTCTCTGGCAGAAAAGCCTCTGCAAATTCAATTTAGTTTGCTCCTCATCCCCCATATCCAAATCAATCCTCAGATCAGTAATATGTGATGAAAGATCTAGATGCCTGGGCTACAGGACTGCCGGTCTCAAAAATGATTTGGCAGGCTGAGAAAACCATTACAGCAAATAGATAAATCTATCATTTTAATGAAAAAATTAATTACAAGCAAATGAAAGCTATGCATATTGAAATCTGCATTTGCCCTGCACTGTAATGAGATGCAGGTGGCCAGAAATAGGCTGACCATTCACTCTACTCTTCATTGCAAAGGAAGATATACCTTAATCCTAAATACACTATGTAGTTAATAAACAGTGATGCCATTGCACTTGCTCCATGGATAAACTGCACATTCTGCAAAGGGATACAACCAAGGGATCTCTGAAGTTATTAAAAGACAAACAAGCCTATTAAAAAACTGAGGGGCTTATTGGAACAAAAATCAATTATAATCTTGACAGTGCCAAACCAGAAGTGGTTGGGAGTGCTCTACCCACAGGAACTCAGGACAGACTTTTATAGAGAAAAGGCAGAAGTACAGAAAGAACTGGTTGGCTATGGCTTAAAGCCTAGTTGGCAGTTTGTGACTGACTGCCCTTAGCTTTTTGACTTTATAACCTGCAGGCATTTATAGGTTTAGGTTTGGTGACGTGGGCTGTCAGGACTCTAGAGCCCTCTCAGTCTCAGGGTCTCCTTGCTTAATTAATTAAACACCAATAAACTCGACTCAGTGGCTTCTCTGGTGGCTCAGTTGGTAGAGTCCACTGGCAATGCGGGAGGCCTGGGTTCGATCCCTGGGTTGGGAAGATCCCCTGGAGAAGGAAATGGCAACCCACCTGAGTATTCTTGCCTGGAGAATCCCATGGACGGAGGAGCTCAGTGGGGTCCATGGGGTCACAAAGAGTCAGACACGACCAAGTGACTTTCACTTTCAAACTCCACTCAGTCATGCCTATCAAGCCCCTTTCTTCAAAATATTTTGGATCTTTTAAATGGGTTAATTCCTTGGACAAGAAATACCTGTTTTAGATTTAAATCCACTCCCTTTCCAACATTTGTGTCTCTGTAAGTAAGAGCTGTCAGACGGGCCGGTGGGTTTGGGTGTTGTTCCCTAACACTGTGGCAGATTTTCTGCTGGCCTTTTCTCATTTATTGTTTGATCAGAGAGGAAGATCTGCATATTCCAATCAGAGACTTTGAAAGGAAGACCCTATCATACAGAGCGGGCCCTTTCATTTCACTTTCTTTCTGAGAGTGAGCTGTCTCTGGGGAGGGAGTTGTGCAGGGAATTCCAGTGGAGGCTCTTTGGCTGGAAGGAAAGGTGGAGAAGCTGACCTCGGTGCCTGCAGTGCTGGCTGCCTGGGTCTGGGCATATGGTATTAGGACACCCAGCTCTCCGCAAAAATAGTCTATTCTTTAATATTTGCTTTATCATAAATTAAAGTGAGATTTTGGCTCTTTCATGTTTATACTCTTGTCTTATTTCTAAGTTGACTTAGGACTTGGATAAGAAATCAGATGATTTTTTACTAGATATTTCTTAGAATGAGGAAAGACTATTATGGATGCTCTGACTTCTTAACACTTCTGAGAGTAGTCAAACCATGTAGCCCCTTTTGCTAAAATAATACATAGAGACACCAAAGATTTGGATTGACTGTGGGCTAACTTGATTTGTTTCATTCTGGCTGAAAGCTATGAAAATCTAGGAACAAATGGGCACTGGCTTTTGCCAAATCCATTTGTGATGCAACCCACCACAGAGAAGGCAGATCAGTTGCAGTAGTCTCCAGTCCCAGTGCTGGGTTGCCTCAAGGAGGAAAATTAAATGGTGGGTGACATATACATTCATACAAACAAGAACCTCACTGGACAGGTCAGATTTCTTAAAAGAAAAGAATATTTGCTTCACTGTCAATTGCTTGAGCCCAAAGTTTTCTCCTTGCATTTTCACAGTAGATAGCTACATCATCTGTAAGGATTCTGTGAAGGTATCATCCCTCTCAAATTTACTTTAACTGTTTGACACCATTCCTATACAATCCATAACCACCCATCTGTTCCATCCCCATCTTAACAGGCAACTTGCTGTGGCAGTTTTTTCAGAGTCAATACAGTCATGAAACTGTTTGACTTAAGATTATACATTTGACCTAAATAATCCACTCATCATCCACTAAGCGCTATATGGGCTCTAAGACAAAAGATACTCTTCCACAGAAGTGGAAAAACACTGGCTTTATCATCCAATAAATGACTACCATTTTTCAGGTTCTAAAGATCTCTATCCTTGAACCACTTGAGTCACCATAATTCAACACCTTCTATTCCTGTGACTGACACAGGGGTTTACTTTCTGAAAAGGAATAGCTTCAGCCATTGGTTAGAAAGTATTTATAATCTTACTGTACAGGCGCTATCCCTAGGAAATGCAGTCTTCTCTTCTGAGCTATAGGCTGAGAGCACAGAACTGAAATTGCCTTCCCCTTGCACATGGAAAGTACACCAATTTTATAAGAAAATGGATTTCCATCGAGGGTAAAAGAAAAAAAAATGAATCCCAGTTTATAACTTCATGAAGGAATTTTGGTAAACACTTTAGAAGGTCTAGAAAATCTAACTCTCTACTTGAAAAAAAATGTATCTGCAGGATGTTTCTTTAACTTGGCTCTTGATTTCTGAGAATCATAAGGGTTCTTACCTGTCTGGCTTCCCCTCTCTGTTCTCCAGCACAATTTTGCCTTCAGTAAAGGTTGCGGATCTTAATACGAACTACAGCAGTAAATTGACTCTTAGCTCCCAAATCAAGTGCAACAGCTTTAAAATAAAATCTGCGCAAGACCTGGGGTTTGTCTAGGACCTGAGGCCTGCTCAGAGACATATCTAAACAATGCTAGAACTGCAATTAACAGTGATTTAAAAGAAATTTACTTTTTATTTTAATATCTCAAAGCATGTTGAAGGGGAGCCAAACTGTATGCTGTGGAAAGTACTTTTCAAGATTCCATCTCATAGTTCCTGACATCCTACATCTTCCCTAAATCCTCTCACAATTTCAGTCTTCCAACTGTCAGTGATTATGATGACGAATGGTGGCTCAGACAGTAAAGCATCTGTCTACAATGCAAAAGACCTGGGTTGACCTGGGTCAGGAAGATCCCCTGGAGAAGGCAATGGCACCCCACTCCAGTACTCTTGCCTGGAAAATCCCATGGACAGAAGAGCTTGGTAGGCTACAGTCCATGGGGTCGCAAAGAGCTGGACACGAGTGAGCAACTTCACTTCACTAGCGTTTATTTACTAGATAAAAGAGTGCTTACTATTGTCCTCAGTATTTTACATGTTTATCACCCCTAGAATGGTCTGGATTTGTCCTTCTCTTTTTCTCTTCCTTTTCTACCTTTCTTTCTGAAGTCTCTCTCACATTATACATGTGTGCAGCCTGACAGTTTTCCTGGCTATATATTTTAAAATCATTTTTTCATCCTTTCTAACTGTTACCGATATTCTTTATCACAAAAGACCCAAACAGAACAGGACTGTTAAAGAGCTGAATTCTCCAATAGGGGAAAGGGACTGGAGGGAGGTAGAAGGAACTGTGGCTAACTGGGAACACACAGACTTCAGTATCTCTTGTCTCTAGCATATAAGTTTTACCTAATTTTAACTGACTTGCCTAATGTACATGAAATTTGGGGACTCATTTTAAATAAATATATTAATTTTAAAGGAGTATATTCATACATACAGTGGAACATGATATAAATATAATTTCTTAAAGTAGCTTTCAAATATGGTGAGCTTATGGATCCTTATGAGAATCAGACAGAACCATGCATCATTATAGAAGATAATGGCCTAAAAACAACACTGTATTTATGCTATTCACTTTAAGTGAAAATAAATGTCTGGAATACAAAATGTCTTGTGTATGAATGTACTTATAAAATATTTCTTTGATTCTTATAGTTTTTCATGTAAAATCTGTCACTGCTGACAAAGAACTAGATTTAATTGGACATCTACCAAAGGGAAGTATACTTTAATTCTAACCTAAAGTAAGAATCAATGACAAAGATATTGCTGTTCGGCATAAATGCAATTTTGAAATTGTAGCAAGATCTCTGATATGACAATGATCAAATTGTTTTGGAAACCCAGTCAATTTTGACTCTTTGTTTTAATGGCAATACAGTGCTGAAATCTGAGACTTATAAAGACATTTCACAGAAAATGGAACCTGAGCTGCTGCTGCTGCCTCTGCTATATAAAGGTAGGCTTTCGTCAAAGAAAACCATCTTGAGTTGAAATTACATCCTAACATTTACTTTGTCCCAAGATGAGTGAGGTTCTGTTGGCAATGTGTCTGCCACTCACGGCTTCGTCAGCAAGAAATCAATCATGAGAGCATGTTTCAATGTTCAGGTTGTCTGAAATAAAGTAATGTTTGAAAGCATTTAGCATTAGTTCAAGTATTAGAAGATTTCTGTCTGTAGCCAAGTTAATAACGCTTTGTCCAGCTCAATCCTCTGAAGCTCTGAAGTTTTGCAAAATTGTCTCCTCCAGTCTCTCCTTCCAAAATGGCAGATTAACCAAATGAGCCTGTGGGTTTTTTGGCAGCATAATTGGTACTGTTTATGTGCCCTTGAAACAAAAGATTTGCCTCACTTATGAAGCTGCATTAAGTCTGATGAATCAGTGAAACTGACCCTGGAAAACTTTTCTCAAAGTCATATTTTCTATTTAAAAAGAATATAGAGTTATTTTCAAATTTATCAACAGATGGCTCAAAGATTGTTCTCCAAAAAGGTAGTTTACTTCATGAAATAGGGGAGAACAGTATATTCAGTACCTATTTCCTAAGAAAAATTCTCAAAATGATAGGAATCCAAAAGTTAGCTGGATGAATTGAGAACTTGCCTCTGCCAGCAGATACATATTTAAGGATTTTTGAAGAGATTTTTAGTACCAGTGCATACAGATGCAGAAAGCCAATGATTACAATGAATGATGCCACTATCGTTGCACCTATTGTGTTCTGATTATGTGGTATCCTGGCAAATTTTCCATGATCCATATTAAAATAAATGTCAGAAGTTCTGGAGAATTTCTTCTACAATGCTGTCTCTGCTTCAAGTATTAGGTCCGTAACATATCCATGGCTCATAGCCTCTCTCTGTAAGAGAACCCTAAGTTCTCTTAAAAATCAGGGCCTTCTTTTATCTGAAAGCTAACCTTGTAAAAAACTTCAGGTTGATACTACAATGGATCCAAACTGTTGGGAAAACATTGTGAAATCAAGCTTATTACATAAACGAATAGAAATTCACTTCTGGGTACTCTTGACCATGGACAGACTCTTATTCTTTTCTTCATCAAGATTTTTGACAAGCATCTGATAGATGAGAAGTTACTTCAACTATTTGCTAAGTCATACATGGTAAGAAACTAAAGCTGAGTTACCTAGTTTTACTCAACTCTAGTAGGCAGAATAATGTCCACATCCTAATTCCTCGAAGCTTGATATGTGACCTGGCATGGCATAAGGAATTTTGCAGGTATGACTAAATTAAGGATCTTGAGATAGAGCAATTACCCTGAACTGGTTAGGTGGGCCCCTGTGATAACAGGGATGTTTAATAGATAAAGGAGGCAAGGGGACACTCAGAGTCGGAGATCTGAAGAAGCTGTGCTGCCGGTTTAAAAACAGAGGAGGCAGCCCCAAGTCAAGGAATGCAAGCAGCCTCTAGAAGCTGGGAAGAGGTAGGCAAACATTCTCCTCCAGCTTGTTGATTCGTGCTTCTAGCCCAAGAAGAGCCATCTCAAACTTCTGCTCTCCTGAATTGGAAAATATAAACTTTGTGCTTTAAGCCACCAAGTTTGTGTTAACTTGTTATAGCAGCAACGGAAAACTAGTATACCAGCTTAGGGAAAATTTTTTTTTCCACTTGTAAGTTATGTAAAATAAACATTCTATAATCATATGCATTGGTTGTTTACTCAACATCCTGCCAACTGAAAACCAGTCTAGGAGAAAAGGTCATAACGATTTTGAGGAACCAGCAATGAAGAGACGCATTCTGTGTAGTACCTAGTACTTCTGGAGATAAAAATGCCTAGCTGGTAAAAAAAGCTGTATATGGAAATCCTTTTTTGATTGGTCTGTTTCTGGGTTGTGTAGATACTGGTAGAGCAGATAGGATTGACTCTGAATGAGCCACTCTACTAAACCGCTCTACTAAGCAATGCATATATATGTTTGCGGATATCAAGTTGACCCTTAAAACATAACAGGATTGAATGGTGCAGGTGCACTTATTCATGGATTTTAAAAAATAAACACTACAGTACTACACCAGCCACAGTTCGTTAAATCCAAAGATGTGGAAATCTCAATAGGGAGGAACCAAGGATAAGGAGGGCTGACCATAAATTATACACAGATTTTTCAACTGCAGAGTCAGAGCCCTAACCCCACATTGTTCAAGGTACAACTGTGTGTGTGTGTGCATATATATACAAATATTTATGCATGTGTATATATAATGTGATATACATGAATACATACATATATACTTATTACACATATAAAAATTTAATTCTTACTCTAGCTATGGCTCTTTAACTTATTTTTGTTATCATTTCATGAGTCTACTTATTCAAAAGACATTTACTAACCATCGACTATGTTTCTGACCCAGTGCAATGAATAAGATTTTACATACTAGTTGCTTTGATGAAGATATTATAAAAGTTCAGAGAAAGTAACTGAGGTCCAGAAAAATTAAAAAAAAAAAGCCTAATAAAATCCATTTACCAAAGCCAAGAAGTTTTCATTTGGGAAAATAAAAGTTATATTGCTATTATACCCCTTTGCTTTTGGCTGTTCTCTACTATCCCTTTTGACCCAACAGTCAAAGATATATCTCAGTCATTGGACCATACTGCTGCTGCTGCTAAGTCTCTTCAGTCGTGTCCAACTCTGTCCAATTCCATAGATGGCATTGCACCAGGCTCCCCAGTCCCTGGGATTATCCAGGCAAGAACACTACAGTGGGTTGCCATTTCCTTCTCCAATGCATGAAAGTGAAAAGTGAAAGTGAAGTTGCTCAGTCGTGTCCGATGCTGGCGACCCCGTGGACTGCAGCCTACCAGGCTCCTCTGTCCATGGGATTTTCCAGGCAAGATTACATGGAGCCTTCTCCATGGACCATACTGCTCCTGCCCAAACACATTTTCTCTGTTAATATCCTCTAATTTTCAAGATTAGCTAAATTGCCACTGATAGCTTATCTTATCCCTAAATATAAATTTGATCAACCTTTTATTCTTTCATAGAATTCTATTCTTTAATTCTTTAGTACTGATCCTTAAATTCAATTATGCACCTAGTTTATACTAATTTAATGCTTGATCTCTGTGGTGTTGGAGAAGACTCTTGAGAGTCCCTTGGACTGCAAGGAGATCCAATCAGTCCATCCTATAGGAGATCAGTTCTGAGTGTTCATTGGAAGGACTGATGTTGAAGCTGAAACAACAATACTTTGGCCACCTGATGCAAAGAGCTGACCCATTTGAAAAGACCCTGATGCTGGAAAAGATTGAAGGCAGGAGGAGAAGGGGAAGACAGAGGATGAGATAGTTGGATGGCATCACTGACTCAATGGACATGAGTTTGGGTAAACTCTGGGAGTTTGTGATGGACAGGGAGGCCTGGTGCACTGCAGTCCATGCGACCGCAAAGAGTCGGACACAACTGAGCCACTGAACTGAACTGAATGTTTGATCTCGGCTAGAGTTTCATGAAGACTGAAAACATTTCTGCTTGTTTGTTCCTTTATACTAATTCAGCTTTACCAAGTGACTGGTGTAGTATATGGTTTATATAATTTACTGTATAGTTTATATCATTTACTTGAAATATATCTGTGGAACAAAGGTAGACGTGAACATTTACCCACTGGTACAGGGCATGTACCTACCAACAAAATCAGGTATGAGTGCTCTCTTACTATGTCAGGCATTGACTCTTGGGTGTTGAAATGTGGGGAATCCCGAGAGGTTCAAAACATTGGCCAGTACACCTTGGGAACACTGTGGAGCTTGTGGAACTCAATGAGATCTATATTTTAACAACGAGTGTACTACCTAAATATCAGCATGAAGAGATAGATCAAGTGGAGCTACACTTTAACTTCTCTTTCAAAGCCTATAATAACAAAGCTCGTTAAAATTTGAACTGATTCAATCATATGGTTTCATTTCATGTCATGCCCAAATAAGCCTGAAAACAAAGCATAAGCATCGAGTTCATTTGAACTTGGATTCATTTTTATAACATATTTCCAAAGTTTTCTTAGTTTTTCACCAAAATGTTAATCTTTATACAAGAGAAGACATCTCATAGATGTAAATAACTTACTGTGTTTAGGTAAACCAATGCTTTAAATGTTTTATATGTTTGAAATTTTAGTAGAGTGATTTTTTTCTCATATATGAAACTGTTTTGAAATTCATATTGTTTTTAAAATATGATTCAAATAAAATTTGCTAAAGCTTTTTATGATTATTGGAACCTTGCTTCTGTGCAACACAGCAGCTGTGGCCACAGTCTTTGCCAACAATTGAGCAATGCCAACAGTTGTCTTTTGAAATAAGAATCTGGACATACACCAAAATTACAGAAGGTAAAATTTAACAAAACTTCCATGGAATAAAAATCTACCATATGGATTTTCCAACAACTTCTAGATAAACTGTAATGTTTTGATAATATTAAGTACTTTAATCTGATAGCTTTAGGAAGTTTATGAGCTATCTGTTGTTGTGTAGTTCCAAACTCTATTTTGTGGCATACGTGTCCTTTTGCGTTCCAATGAAACAGACACCTCTCAAGACTGACCATCTACCATCCATTCTCCCCTTCAAATATTGCTCCAATAGCAGTGAAAATATCATATAATCTTTGTGTATGTGTCCTCTGTCTAATACATTCTGCCTGGAATTATTACTCTTTAAGAACGTTATATTTTTCTTGTTAAATATTTCTGATTCCTCAAGACAGATTAGTTCTTTCTCCTCTGGTTTCCAGTATCACACTGAACAACTTTTATTTTGGAACTTTAAAAATTATAGGATAATTCTGGCCACCGGATGTAAACAGCTGACTCATTTGAAAAGACCCTGATTGTGGGAAAGATTTAGGCAGGAGGAGAGGGGGACAGGAAATGAGATGGTTGGACGACATCACTGATTCAATGGGTATGAGTTAGAGCAAACTCCAGAAAACAGTGAAGGACAGGGAAATCTGGCGAGCTGCAGTCCACGGGGTCGCAGAGTTGGACGTGACTGAGCCACTGAATAACAACACAAATTGTCTTATATCTCTATGTTCTGTACTAGACTGAGAATTCTTAAAGGCTAGGTCAACTATTTGATCACCTACGTAATTCTATGACCTAACCTAGTACTTAAAATTAAGTGGATTTTTCAATGAAAATGTGTGGAAATATAATTATCACTATCATCACTATCATCATCATTATCACTACTCTTTCTTACAAATCCCAAACTTAGGTAATTTTTAAGACAATTAAAAGGGCTTTCCCTTAGCTATACCTTGACTTTCTTTGTTATTGCTTCCTAATTATCATTAGTGCCTTTTATTGCTTCAATTGTTAATTTTTCTTGGTCTGTCTTATAATTCCCTTTCTCTCAGATGAGTGACAGAGAGATAAAATATAAATTTAAAAAAATGGCCTAGTTATTAAAATATACTGTCATAGACTTGTCACCTGGCACATTTGTTCTGTTTACCTTTATGCAAAACACTTTGATACATTATTTATAATGCTTTTTCTAGCTCATCTATTAAAGGCAATTAAAACAAAAGGGGGAATAATGTTCTACAGCTGCTTTTACCCCTAGGATCTTCTAGGAAAAGGAACAGGAGCGAGTTTTGGTATTTATGAAGTTTGTTGTCTGTTAGCCCTCTTAACTGAGGCTAACACAACCTTTCACACAATCTTAATTAGATTTGATGTTTTATTTGTCTTCATTAGGAGGCAAATTAATTTTTAATTAAAAATAAAAGATTACTGCATCGCTGCATTATTAAAAAAACTTTTCATTCCTTAATTCTATAAGCAAGACATAATTATAAATGACTCTGGCTTCAGGGCAATAATCTAACCTGTTAAATAACTCACTTGTTTGGGAAAAAAGAAAAACATCCAAATAGTTTTACCTGAGATATTTTCTATTTTCAAAATATCTTGTGCTAAAAACATAAACTCTTAGAAGAATTCTAGTACCTTCTAAAACCACTGGATTTAAGTCACATAGTGTGAATTCCTACTGGTAATTTCTTTCCTACTTTGACCACAACACTATAGAACTATATAAAAGAACTGTATAATAAGTAAACTATAAAATGGCATTTTAAAGGTATATAATGAATGAAAACAACAAGTAAAGCTAATCTAACTTGTTGGAACTCTAAAAGTTAATCTAACTTGAGAACTCTGAAAAATGTTTAGCCCTCACTTCAATGTTATCTCACCCAAAGCATAAAGAAACAAGATTGTTTATACTGATTAAGAACTGATCCTGGACTTCCCTAGAAGTATAGCAGCTAAGGGTCAGCCTGCTAGTGCAAGGGACATGGGTTCGATCCTTGGACTGGGAGGATTCCATATACCACAAAGCAACTAAGTTCATGCATCTCAACTACTGAGCCTGTGTTATAAAGTCCGCAAAGTGCAACTACTGAGCCCATGTGCCTCAACTACTGAAGCCTCTGCGTGGAGAGCCTGTGCTCCACCATAAGAGAAGATACTGCAATGAGAAGCCTGCATGCCGCAACTAGAGAGTTGCCTCCACTCGCTGAACTAGAGAAAAGCCCGCACAGCAACAAAGACTCAGCACAGCCAAAAATAAATAAATAAATAAATATTTAAAATGAAAAAAAAAAAAAAAGGAGCTGATCCTCAGAGAAACTAATTTTCTTACTCATCTGGCCTGCCCGTAAGTTTGAGCAACAACAAAAAAGACGACACCAGGCAGAGAAATGCAGGAGATAAAAGCCAGAAGAATGGAAGATACGCACTGAAACTTAAAGAAGGCATATTGTTTGGGTGTGGTGTCTCCCAGGCCATGAAGTCCACATATATGAACATGTATTTGGTTTATAACTGATACTGACTCGAGACAAATTGTCATAGCTTTCAGTTCAGTCGCTCAGTCATGTCCAACTCTTTGAGACTCCATGGGCTGCAGTACGCCAGACATCCCTGTCCATCACTAACTGCTGGAGCTTGCTAAAACTCATGTTTATTGAGTCATTGATGCCATCCAATCATCTCATCCTCTGTTGTCCCTTTCTCCTCCCACCTTCAATCTTTCCCAGCATCAGGGTCTTTTCCATTGTGTAAGTTCTTTGCATCAGGTGGCCAGCAATTGGAGCTTTAGCATCAGTCTTTCCAATGAATATTCAGGACTTATTTCCTTTAGGATGGGCTGGTTGGATCTTCTTGCAGTCCAAGGGACTCTCAAGAGTCTTCTCCAATACCACAGTTCAAAAGCATCAGTTCTTTGGCGCTCAGCTTTCTTTATGGTCCAACTCTCACATCCATACATGACTACTGGAAAAACCATAGCTTTGACTATGATGGACCTTTGTTGGCAAAGTAATGTTTCTGCTTTTTAATATGCTGTCTAGGTTGGTCATAACTTTTCTTCCAAGGAGCAAGTGTCTTTTAATTTCTTGGCTGCAGTCATCATCTACAGTAATTTTGGAGCCCCCAAAAATAAAGTCTGACAGTTTCCATTGTTTCCCCATCTATTTCCCATGAAGTGATGTGATGGGATGCCATGATCTTAGTCTTTTGAATGTTGAGTTTTAAGCTGACTTTTTCACTCTCCTCTTTCACTTTCACCAAGAGGCTCTTTAGTTCTGCTTCACTTTCTGCCATAAGGGTGGTGTCATCTGCATATCTGAGGTTATTGATATTTCTCCTACCAATCTTGTTTCCAGCTTGTGCTTCACCCAGTCTGGCTTTATCCATATCATTTCACATGATGTACTCAGCATATAAGTTAAATAAGCAGGGTGACAATATACAACTATAGCTAAGAGGCCTTACAAATAGCTGAGAAAAGAAGAGAAGCTAAAGTGAAAGGAGAAAAGGAAAGATATACTCATTTGAACAGAGTTCCAAAGAATAACAAGGAGAGATAAGAAAGCCTTCCTCAGTGATCAATGCAAAGAAATAGAGGAAAACAATAGAATGGAAAGACTAGAGATCTCTTCAAGAAAATTAGAGATACCAAGGGAACATTTCATGCAAAGATGGGCTCGATAAAGGACAGAAGAGGTACGGACCTAACAGAAGCAGAAGATATTAAGAAGAGGTGGTAAGAATACACAGAAGAAATGTACAAAAAAGATCTTCATGGCCAAGATAATTATGATGGTGTGATCACTCACCTAGAGCCAGACATTCTGGAATGTGAAGTCAAGTGGGCCTTAGGAAGCATCACTACAAAGCACCAGTCACATCCACAACTATGTTTATTTATGCTTGGCTCTGTCTCTTCATTCTTTCTTGAATTATTTTTCCACTGTTCTCCAGTAGCATACTGGGCACCTACCAACCTGGGGAGTTCTTCTTTCAGTCTCCTTTTTGCCTTTTGATACTGTTCATGGGGTTCTCAAGGCAAGAATACAGAAGTGGTTTGCCAGCCCCTTCTTCAGTGGACCACGTTTTGTTAGAACTCTCCACCATGACCTGTCCGTCCTGGGTGGCCCTAAACAGCATGGCATATAGTTTCATTGAGCTAGATAAGGCTGTGGTCTATATGGTCAGTTTGGTTCGTTTTCTGTGATTGTGGTTTTCAGTTTGTCTGCCCTCTGATGGAGAAGGTTAAGAGGCTTATGGAAGCTTCCTGATGGGAGAGACTGACTGAGGGGGAAACTGGGTCTTGTTCTGATGGGTGGGCCTGTGCTCAGTAAATCTTTAATCCTACTAATGGCAGGGCTGTGTTCCTTCCTATTGTTTGACCTGAGGCCAAACTATGGTGGATCAAATGAAGAGAATGGTGACCTCCTTCAAAAGGTCCCATGCAGGCCCTGCTGCACTCAGTGCCTGCAACCCTGCAGCAGCCCACGGCCGACCCATGCCTCCGCCCGGAGACACCTGGATGCTCTTGGGCAAGTCTGGGTCAGTCTTTTGTGGGGTCACTGCTCCTTTCTTCTGGGTCCTGGTGCACACAAGGTTTTGTTTGTGCCCTCCAAGAGTCTGTTTCCCCAGTTCTGAGTAAGTTCTGGTGGCTCTATGGTGGGGTTAACAGTGACATCCTCCAGGAGGGCTTATGTCTACTACACCCAGAATCCCTGCCACTGTGGCAGGACACTGAGGACTTACAGTCAGGCACTGGGACACTGATAAATTAGTTTTGATTCCTGGCCTATGACTTTAATCAGAAAAATTGAAACCTATCTACAGGTTACGGTCATAATAATAAGAACAATAATGTGTGTTAAATAAATATATACTTATATATTCATTATATTTTAGTGGTGAGTCCTAATGGTTTGATGAGATGACACTGAGGAAAAATGAAGCATGAGAGTCTTTAGCATCCATCGTAATTAGTGCTGCTAAACAGAGTTAATGAAGGTGTGAGCATTATTACATCCTTAATGAAAAATGATCTCTAAACATAGTGGGTAAACTTATGATATATGAACTTATTATCCAACATCAAATTCTGGGGAAGATTTACCTAATTAAAGTGGAGGCTGTTTTGCCCCAGAGGAAAGAAGGGAAACACGATTTGAAAATAAATGAAGCTCTAAGTCTCACATAATTTTCAACTCATGAAATAGAAAATTAATTGACTTTTGACAGAATTCTAGACTTTTTGTCAAGACTTTGAAAATCTCTTTATACTAAAAAGCATGTCTTCTTGAGGGTGGGATGGGAAGAATGCCTTTGTAGGCAGTTTTGAAAATGATAAAACAAACAGCCAACAACAACCTTAGTGAATAAAAAGTCATTTCAATAAATGCATTCAGGTACTTGTTAAAACGAGTCTATCCATTCAGTCCTTGGGAGCAGGGTAGCTCCTCCCGGCCACTGCCCCTGGCCTCGGCAGAGGGGTAGCTTCTCTCCGCCACGCTTCTGCATGGTCTGTTGCAGCCAGCGCACTTCTGCCACATGGTCTGCTGCCCAAGGTCAGGAGCAGCAGCCTGGAGGAGCTACCCCATGTCCAAGGAGTGGTGGCTGTGCAGGCGCAGGACGGCTGAGAGGACCTACTCCACATTCAAGGTCGGGAGGGACAGCTGTGAGGAGATACCCCTTGTCCAAGGTAAGGAGCAGCGGCTGTGCTTTGCTGGAGTAGCCATGAAAAGATAACCCACGTCCAAGATAAGAGAAACCCAAGTAAGATGGTAGGTGTTGTGAGAGGCATTGGAGGGCAGACACACAAACCATAATCACAGAAAACTAGTCAGTCTAATCATATGGACCACAGCCTTGTCTAACTCAATGAAACCAAGCCATGTCGTGTGGGGCCACCCAAGATGGGCGGGTCATGGTGGAGAGGTCTGACAGAATGCGGTCCACTGGAGAAGGGAACAGCAAACCACTTCAGTATTCTTGCCTTGAGAACCCCATGAACAGTATGAAAAGGCAAAATGACAGGATACTGAAAGAGGAACTCCCCAAGTCAGTAGGTGCCAAATATGCTACCAGAGATCAGTGGAGAAATAACTCCAGAAAGAATGAAGGGATGGAGCTGAAGCAAAAATAATACTGACTTGTGAATGTGACTGGTGATAGAAGCAAGGTCCGATGCTATAAATATCAATATTGCAAAGGAACCTGGAATGTTAGATCCATGAATCAAGGCAACTTGGAAGTAGTCAAACAGGAGATGGCACGAGTGAACGTTGACGTTCTAGGAATCAGTGAATTAAAATGGACTGGAATGGGTGAATTTAACTCAGATGACCATTATATCTACTACTGTGGGAAGGAATCTCTTAGAAGAAATGGAGTAGCCATCATGGTCAACAAAAGAGTCTGAAATGCTGTACTTGGATGCAGTCTCAAAAACGACAGAATGATCTCTGTTCGTTTCCAAGGCAAACCATTCAGTATCACAGTAATCCAAGTCTATACCCCAACCAGTAATGCTGAAGAAGCTGAACTTTAACAGTTCTATGAAGACCTCCAAGACCTTTTAGAACTAATACCCCCAAAAGATGTCCTTTTCATTATAGGGGACTGGAATGCAAAAGTAGGAAGTCAAGAAACACCTGGAGTAAAAGGCAAATTTGGCCTTGGAACAGAATGAAGCAGGGCAAAGACTAATAGAGTTTTGCGAAGAGAACACACAGGTCATAGCAAACACCCTCTTCCAACAACACAAGAGAAAACTCTACTCATGGACATCACCAGATGGTCAACACTGAAATCAGACTGATTATATTCTTTGCAGCCAAAGATGGAGAAGCTCTATACAGCTAGCAAAAACAAGACTGGGAGCTGACTGTGGCTCAGATCATGAACTCCTTATTGCCAAATTCAGACTTGAGTTGAAGAAAGTAGGGAAAACCGCTAGGGGACCTAAATCAAATTCCTTATGATTATACAGTGGAAGTGAGAAATAGATTTAAGGGACTAGATCTGATAGAGTGCTTGATGAACTATGGAATGAGGTCCATGACACTGTACAGGAGACAGGCATCAAGACCATCCCCATGGAAAAGAAATGCAAAAAGCAAAACGGCTGTTTGAGGAGGCTTTAGAAATAGCTGTGGAAAGAGAAGTAAAAGCAAAGGAGGAAAGGAAAGATATAAGCATCTGAATGCAGAGTTCAAAGAATAGCAAGGAGAGATAAGAAAGCCTTCCTCAGTGAAAATGCAAAGCAATAGAGGAAAAAAAAGAATGGGAAAGACTAGAGATCTCTTCAAGAAAATTAGAGATACCAAGGGAACATTTCATGCAAAGATGGGCTCGATAAAGGACAGAGATGCATAAAATATTAAGAATAGGTGGCAAGAATACACAGAACTGTACAAACAAGATCTTCACGACCCATATAATCATGATGGTGTGATCACTCACCTACAGCCAGACATCCTGGAATGTGAACTAAAGTGGGCCTTAGAAAGCATCACTATGAACAAAGCTAGTGGAGGTGATGGAATTCCAGTCAAGCTATTTCAAATCCTGAAAGATGATGCTGTGAAAGTGCTGCACTCAATATGCCAGCAAATTTGGACAACTCAGCAGTGGCCACAGGACTGGAAAAGGTCAGTTATCATTCCAGTCCCAAAGAAAGTCAATGCCAAAGAATGCTCAAACTACCACACAGTTTCACTCATCTCACATGCTAGTATGGAGAAGCTGGAGGCACCCCACTCCAGTACTCTTGCCTAGAAAATCCCATTGGACAGAGGAGCCTGGTAGGCTGCAATCCATGGGGTCACGAACAGTTGGACACAACTGAGAGACTTTAATTTCACTTTTTACTTTCATGTATTGGAGAAGGAAATGGCAACCCACTCCAGTGTTCTTGCCTGGAGAATCCCAGGGATGTGGCAGCCTGGTGGGCTGCCCTCTATGGGGTCACACAGAGTTGGACACAAATGAAGCGACTTAGTGTAGCACATGCTACTAAACTAATGCTCAAAATTCCCCAAGCCAGGCTTCAGCAATACGTGAACCGTGAACTTCCTGATGTTCAAGCTGGTTTTAGAAAAGGCAGAGGCACCAGAGATCAAATTGCCATAATCCGCTGGATCATCAAAAAAGCAAGAGACTTCCAGAAAAACATCTATTTCTGCTTTCTTGACTATGCCAAAGCCTTTGACTGTGTGGATCACAATAAACTGGAAAATTCTGAAAGAGATGGGCATACCAGACCATTTGACCTGCCTCCTGAGAAATCTGTATGCAAGTCAGGAATCAACAAGTAGAACTGGATATGGGACAACAGACTGGTTCCAAATAGGAAAAGGAGTAAGTCAAGGCTGTATATTGTCATCCTGCTTATTTAACTTCTATGCAGAGTACATCATGAGAAACGCTGGGCTGGAGGAAACACAAGCTGGAATCAAGATTGCTGGGAGAAATATCAATAACCTCAGATATGCAGATGACACCACCCTTATGGCAGAAAGTGAAGAAGAACTAAAGAGCCTCTTGATGAAGGTGAAAGAGGAGAGTGAAAAAAGTTGGCTTAAAGCTCAACATTCAGAAAACGAAGATCATGGCATCTGCTCCCATCACTTAATGGGAAATAGATGGGGAAACAGTGGAAACAGTGGCTGACTGTATTTTTGGGCTTCAAAATCACTTCAGATGGTGACTGTAGCCATGAAATTAAGAGACACTTACTCCTTGGAAGGAAAGTTATGACCAACCTAGATAGCATATTAAAAAGCAGAGACATTACTTTGTCAGCAAAGGTCCATCTAGTCAAGGCTATGGTTTTTCCAATAGTCGTGCATCGATGTGAGATTTGGACTATAGAGAAAGCTGAATGCCGAAGAACTGATGCTTTTAAACTGTGGTGTTGGAGAAGACTCTTGAGAGTCCCTTGGTCTGCAAGGAGATCCAACCAGTCCATTCTGAAGGAGGTCAGTCCTGGGTATTCTTTGGAAGGACTGACACTAAAGCTGAAAATCCAATACTTTGGCCACCTGATGCAAAGAGTTGACTCACTGGAAAAGACTCTGATGCTGGGAGGGATTGGGGGCAGGAGGAGAAGGGGATGACAGAGGATGAGATGGCTGGATGGCATCACCGACTCAATGGACATGAGTTTGGGTGAACTCCGGGAGTTGGTGATGGACAGGAAGCCTGGTGTGCTGCAGTTCATGGGGTCACAAAGAGCTGGACACAAGTGAGCCACTGAACTGAACTGATTCAGTCCTACACTGCATTAGTTTTCTATTGCTGCCTTGACAAATGATCAAACTAAGATTTTTTAATACGGACCAGAGTTCCTATTTCCACAGGGCTTGGTTGGCTTTCAAGGTCTCATTCACAACAGGCTGAAGTCAAGGTTTCCATCAGTCAAGTCTGCTCCTTTTATTGTGGCAGAATTCAGTTCTGCGTGGTTGAGGCTCGCGGGCCCACGCTGGCTGTCATCTGAGGCTCAGTCTCAGTTTCTTATATTCCCTGGCTCACAGTCCCCACAGCCTTCAAAGTTATCACTACTGGAAAAAGTTCTCCTATTTTGAATCTCTGTGATCTGCCTCTCTGTCTCATTTCTCCAAAATTCTCCTTCTGCCAGTCTGTCTGACTCCAGCTAGAGAAGTTCTCGGCTTCTATGGATGCCTAAAATTAGACTGAGCACATTGGGATAATCTAAGATACTTTCTCTGTTTTAGTCTGTAACTGTAATTACATTTGGAAAGTCTTTTTTTTTTTTTTTTTGCATGTGTGTGATATAACATATTCAGAGATTAGAGTCTTTAGGGAGAAGGGAAGATTCTTCCCCTGGAGAAGGAAACAGCAACCCATTCCATTATTCTCCCTTTGGAAATCTCATGGACAGAGGAGCCTGGCAGGGTACAGTTAATGGACAGGGCAGGGTACAGTTGTGTCTCAAAACTGAGTGACTAAAGAAAAACAATAACCTACTAGCTTAACTTTTGTGAAAAGCAATCTGCACTCTGCTCACCAAGGAATTTTATTTCAAACTACTGCTAAATATCATATATGAAAAACAGAAGTAAAAGAAGTAGGCTGCTAGTATAGTTTTTATTTATATATAGCTATGAGGGAATACCACTAGCTTTGTCTTTACATCAGACATTCTCTACAGTTTGTCATTCAGCTTGTACATTCTCTACAATTTGTCAGTCAGTCACTCTATCCATGTCTGAGTCATACTTCCTACAGATAAAGAACTTACTTCATTTTTCCTTTTAAAGAACAGACTGTACTATTTCTCAGTATATAATCTTTAAATCAGTCCAGACATTCTAACAGAATTAGTTCCACTAAAACAACAATAAAATAAATAAGTAACATTTACACTTCAGTTCAATCACTCAGCCATCTCCAAATCTTTGCGAGCCCATGAACTGCAACACACCAGGCCTCCCTGTCCATCACGAAGTCCCAGAGTTTACCCAAACTCATGTCCATTGAGTTGGTGATGCCATCTAACCATCTCATTCTCTGTCATCCCCTTCTCCTCCTGCCTTCAATCTTTCCCAACATCAGAATCTTTTCAAATTAGTCAGCTCTTCACATCAGGTTTCAGCTTTAACACCAGTCCTTCCAAAGAACACCCAGGACTGATTTCCTTCAGGATGGACTGGTTGGATCTCCTTGCAGACCAAGGGACTCTCAAGAGTCTTCTCCAACACCACAGTTCAAAAGCATCAATTCTTCTGTGCTCAGCTTTCTTTATAGTCCAACTCTCACATCCATACACGACTATTGGAAAAACCATAGCCTTGACTAGATGGACCTTTGCTGGCAAAGTAATGTCTCTGCTTTTTAATATGCTATCTAGGTTGGTCATAACTTTCCTTCCAAGGAGTAAGTGTTTTTAATTTGATGGCTGCAGTCACCATCTGAAGTGATTTTGGAGCCCACCAGAATACAGTCAGCCACTGTTTCCACTGTTTCCCTATCTATCTCCCATGAAGTGATGGGACTGGATGCCATGATCTTCGTTTTCTGAATGTTGAGCTTTAAGCCAACTTTTTCACTCTCCTCTTTCACTTTCATCAAGAGGCTCTTCAGTTACTCTTCACTTTCTGCCATAAGGGTGGTGTCATCTGCATATCTGAGGTTATTGATATTTCTCCCGGCAATCTTGATTCCAGCTTGTGTTTTCTCCAGCCCAGCGTTTCTCATGATGCACTCTGCATAGAAGTTAAATAAGCAGGATGACAATATACAGCCTTGACTTACTCCTTTTCCTATTTGGAACCAGTCTGTTGTCCCATGTCCAGTTCTACCTGTTGCTTCCTGACTTGCATACAGATTTCTCAGGAGGCAGGTCAGGTGGTCTGGTATGCCCATCTCTTTCAGAATTTTCCAGTTTATTGTGATCCACACAGTCAATGGCTTCAGCATAGTCAAGAAAGCAGAAATAGATGTTTTTCTGGAACTCTCTTGCTTTTTTCGATGATCCAGTTAATGCTGGCAATTTGATCTCTGGTGCCTCTGCCTTTTCTAAAACCAGCTTGAACATCTGGAATTTCACGGTTCACATATTGCTGAAGCCTGGCTTTGAGAATTTTGAGCATTACTTTGCTAGCGTGTGAGATGAATGCAATTGTGTGGTAGTTTGAGTATTCTTTGGTATTACCTTTGGAACTGGAATGAAAACTGACCTTTTCCAGTCCTGTGGTCACTGCTGAGTTTTCCTAATTTGCTCGTATATTGAGTGCAGCACTTTCACAGCATCATCTTTTAGGATTCAAAATAGCTCAACTGGAATTCCATCACCTCCACTAGCTTTGCTCATAGTGATGCTTCTTAAGCCTCACTTGACTTCACATTCCAAGATGTCTGGCTCTAGGTGAGTGATCACACCATTGTGATTATCTGGGTCATGAAGATCTTTTCGTATAGTTCCTCTGGGTATTTCTGCCACCTCTTCTTAATATCTTTTATTTCTTAATATCTTAATAGCTTCTGTTAGGTCCATACAATTTCTGTCCTTTAGTGAGCCTCTCTTTGCATGAAATGTTCCCTTGGTATCTCTATTTTTGAAGAGATCTCTAGTAAGTTCCTTTTTAAAAATTTACTTTAGTAATTCATTTACATCTCCTAATGAAGAAAGACTATTGTTATGTTCATTTGTACAAGAGTGATTCTAGGGAAAACAAGAGTGAATAGCTTCTCTGAAGGCATCCAGTGAGGCAGTAAAGATTGTAACATTTGAACTGAGAGTCCGACCCCAGAAGCTGTATTTTTAACCAGTGCACCGTCAGGCAGTCCTCTGTTTGCACAGCACTGCACTGACGGACGCCCTGTCCGTGGGAATCCTCCAAAGTGAGCCACGTGCCCCTTTGTGATGTGCACATGTTCTAGTTAACTCTGTGCCACGTGAGTACTATTTGTATTAGGCAAAATTCAAAAGACTAACAATTTCAATAAGATTTCATACAGTAGTCATCTGTAATGTTTATTATCTTGCTGTATGCTACCTCAGAAAGCAATTCATAATAATAATTATCTCGGTATTTCTGTTTTTAGCAAACACACTTTCGTGCATATCCACTGCCCATAAAATGGGTTAGCTATCCTTTAAATTCTCTGATTCTCAACAATTTATACTTAAAATTTTCCTTATATAATTTTCAAAGTGTGTAATAAAAGCTATATGAACTATACTCAGTAGGACAACATTATCTACATTTAAAAGCAGAGAGATTTTGCAAGAGCTCTTTGAAAGGGAAAAATAATCCCATGCCAGAACACTTTATTTTGGTCAGATATTAAAATGAACCACCTAGGACAGATTGAGGTCAGACATTTCTTTTGATTAAGTGAAATGTTGAAGCAAGATATTATTAAAAAATATACAGACAGGCTAGCATGCTTTAAGCACCTCCTATAAACCAGGGAAAATCCCTACATCTGACAGTGGGGCTCAGAAGGATTAAATAATTCATTCAAGGTTTATCATTAGTAAGTGGCAGGGCTGAGATTTGAATCTGGACCTATTTCCAAAGTTAATTATCCTTCTAACTGGTCAACCTGTTTTATCCAGGTCACAGACGTTGGCTTGCAGGTTAATTGTGCTCTTCTGAATTTACTTCAAGATTGGATAAAGCTACTGGATATATCTCCAGTATGTGTTGGCTACTTAATAAACATTTGTTGTGCACCTACAAGGTGTCAGATTCTGAGCTTGGAATCAACAATACAACAAGGAAGAAAACAGACAAGATAACTATTTCCATGAAGCTTATAGTCTAACAAGAAAAAATTATTTAATAAACAATTAAACAAGTACATGTCATCAGAGTTGGAGAATGTTGTAGAAAACAAGAGTGTGGAGGTCAGGGCCTTGTTCTGATATTTATTTAGAGTGTTCAGTAAGGTCTTTATAACCAAATAACATTTAAATAGAAGCACAAAGGAAGAGAATGAGAAGGACATTTCAGGAAGAATGAACTGAAACTCTAAGGTTCTAAAGCAGAAGAAAGCATGATATAGTTAAGGGCCAGTATGACTAGAGCATATCAAGCAGAGGGTGACATCAGGAGATGAAATAGGAGGTATAAGGCTTGGCTGTGGCTATCGTACACTGTATCCTCTCATTATATGGTCAGAATGTGTCTACTCTCTTAGCAACTTTGAGAAGTACAGCACAGTGTTCTTGACTATAGTCAACATGTGTACATTACATCCCAGGCTTTACTCATCTCATAACTAGACGTTTATACCTTTAGAGCATCTTCATCCATTTCCCCTGGATGTTTCTTTTTCATCATTGCTGTTTCTCAGTGAAACAGAAAAAGGTCATGTGAGAATGCAGGTGAGGAGTTGTTAAAGATTTGAGAACTGAACTGACTCAGTGACCTAGGAGAGGAGGAAGGTGGATGGGCTGGAAAATGAAACAGGATTGCTGGGCAGGTAATACCTGAGATGATTATGAGAGCCAGAATTTTTATTTTTGCCAGGGGCATGGAGAGAAGAGGAAGAAAATGTTTCTAGTCTATGTTGTACTATTCCTATATCATACTTTAAATAAAGTCTTTCTTTGTTTTTTTAGACGTTCAAGGTAAATAAGCACATGGTGCTTTTACTTGGAATGTTTATTTTCCCTAAAAAGCCTTGAACATCACATATTTACATAAAACTATTAATTTTTGCTTCTAAACATGTTTTAGTACTAGATATACAGGAATGAATGAAATTCTAGTGAATTCTAATTAGTCTCTTGGCATTAATCCAAATTCCAGTTCCTGTTTGATACTTTACAGAACGTGAAAGATTTCTTCAACTTATTTTGTATGAATTTATAAGAACTGGTCCTTGGGGAGAGCTATCTTTTCCTTCCTATTAACATAAACATAAAAATAAGTATAAAAATAACAGTAATATTTCCCAAATGATATATATATATATACACATATGCCTTTTTACTATTAGAAATTAAGTGTTTGACAAATATGTTTAACAGAATAACACAATGTTGAAGCTGCAAATATTTTAGAGTTCAAAGATAATCCATTTAAGGCTTCCCTGGTAGCTCAGATGGTAAAGAATCAGCCTGCAGTACAAGAGACCTGGGTTCAATCCCTGGGTTGGGAAGATCCCCTGGAGAAGGGAATGGCAACCCACTCCAACCCATTCCAATATTCTTGCCTAGAGAATTCCATGGACAGAGGAGCCTCGCAGGCTACAGTCCATGGGGTGACAAAGAGTCGGACACAATTGAGCAACTAACATGGACATGGATCAAACATTTAATTTAGAAATGATAAAACTGAGATCCAGAGAGTTTAGAAATTTGCTAATAATCTTAAACCTGATGATGAAATTAAAGACTGCTTTGCCTGTGATGCCCTTGGCACCTGGGTGGTGGTGGTGGGTGTTGTGGTAAGTCTGCCCACTAGTGATGCCTGCTGTTCTTCCACCTGCATCCTGCCCAACCACGCCCTCCCCCCCGCCTCCCTGCCACTACCCCAAACTGATCCAGCCATCTGCCATAGACACAGCCCATCCCCGAGAAGCTTAGAGATGGGCAGTCCCAGTGGAGGAATGAAGCAGGTCAGACTTTATCTTCTGCTTTTGACCCTCAGGGACCATTCCTGAATCTCAGCTTTATTATTTGTGGCTCAGATGGTAAAGCATCTGCCTGCAATGTAGGAGACCCGGGTTCGATCCCTGGGTCAGGAAGATCCCCTGAAGAAGGAAATGGCAGCCCACTCTAGTACTCTTGCCTAGAGAATTCCATGGATGGAGGAGCCTGGTGGGCTACAGTCCATGGGGTTGCAAAGAGTTGGACATGACTGAGTGACTTCACTTTTGCTTTGCAATAATAATTGCCACATTATTCAATTATCAACTTGTTTACATATTAAAGATAAAAAATATGTCCAGCAGAATATATATTTTTCTCTATGGATGCAATCAGTGGGTCAAAATTCTAATCTACCTGGAACTCAAAATATGACTTTATGTGGAAATAGGATCTTTTACAGATATAGTTGAGGTAAGGATTGAGATAAGACAAATACTGGGTATGAGTAAACCCTGAATCCACTGAGAGGGTTCTTATGAGAGAGAAAGAAAAAAAAATGCACACACTGACGCAGAAGGTAAGCAAAATGACAAGGCACGGATGAGAGAGGTGGGTCTACAAGCCAAGGAATGCCAACAATCGCCAGAAATTACCAAAATCTTGGAGAAAGGCACGGGACTGTTTCTCCCTCAAAACCTCCAGAAGCAACTAACCATGCTGACACCTTGATTTTGGACTTTCAGTCTTTTGAACTGTGAGACCATACATTTCTGTTGTTTAAAACCACCCAGTTTGTGGTGAAGTGTTATGGCATTCCTAGGAAACGAGCACCTTAGAAAAGGAAATTTCAAAGCCCATCACCTGAAAAAGCGATAAAATCAAGGAAACAGAAAAAGGAAAACCAATCCTTTAGTTTATGGCCAGTAGTTAGCATTACGCTGAAGCTTCCTCATGCAGTTGACAACTATGCCCCTTCTTCCTTGTCATTAAAGTGGAAAAAAATAAGGTAATTTTTATGATTTCTAACAACACCATGTTTTATATTACAAGGACAATATGATATAGCATTGGAGACTATCAATGACAAGCCCTTTAGAATTTATTCTATTTTCACGCCAACACTGAAGAATATTACACTGATCATATGTATCGTATCTTGCTTGAGAAAGGGCTAACACCATGTGAATATAAGAGCAATTATTTCATAAGTGGCTGCTCTGCACCAGCCTGTGTGTTAAGGGACTTTACATATTTTAGCTCATATAATTATGAAGCATTGCATTCACACACTGCCTCAAGTTACTGCAAGCTTAGTGGCTTAAAACAACACACATTTATTGCCTCAGTTTCTGTGGGTCAGGGGTCTGGACACTGCTTAGCTGGGTCCACACCAAGAGCGTGTAGCCCTAGCTCTTCTTATCTGAGGCTCAGGGTCCTCTTTCAAGATCATTCAGGTTGTTGGCAGATTTCAGTTCTTGGTAGCTGTACAACTGATATCCCTGTGTTGTTGTTGTTATTTTGTTTTCTGGTTGTTGACTGAGGGTCACTCTCAGCAGCTTGGGATCCTGGTCCCCTGGTCTCCTCTACACATGCTGTTCACTGCGTGGCTCTTTGCTATTTTCCAGGCCAGGAATTCTCCAGGCCAGAATACTTGAATGGGTAGCTTTTCCCTTCTTCAGGGGATCTTCCCAACCCAGGGATCAAACCCAGGTCTCCTGCATTGCAGGCAGATTCTTTACCAGCTGAGCCATCCCGGTAAGGATACCAACATGAGCTGCCATGCAACCCAGGGATGGAAACAAGATCTCTGCATCTCCTGCACTGGCAGGAAGATTCTTTACTACTGTGCCACCTGGGAAGCTGAGACCATGTCATGCCTACTTAAAGTCAACTACTAATGGATCCTAAAGCTACCTTTTCCATGGAGTATGACCTAATCAGAGGACTGCAAGGCTCCATGTTTATAATGTCCCGCCCACACGCTCAGGGAGAGGGTTATGCAGGAGGCGCTCACCAGGGTGTGGGGATCCTAGGGACCGAATTACTAACATTGAATGTTGATTTATCCCAGCATGTGCTTTCATAAATAACCTCTCTTAAATTTGGAACATGAATACTGGCAGGGGTTTCAGAGATCGTTGGTTTCATGCACTGTAGACTCCCTTGCACTTCCTGCTTCCTGCAACATTTTTCCTCATTTCATAGGTTTTTTTTTTTAATAATATTACAAATGACCCCAGTAGCCTCACATCTTTTGTTCTCACTTATTTCTAATAGAAGTGGGTCATCTTAAGTTTCACATGACAGCAGCAATACCTAAGGTGAAAAATGAGTTATATATTTTTGAATGAAATTACATGATCAGAGTTAGGTAACATGTTTCAGAGTTCTGGTAATAGATGTACTTTTAACATTTTGAGGAAAGGTTTTCCTTGAAGCTCTGAATGAGACCCCTCAGAAGTTCCCTACTGAAATAGCTGCAGAACATTAAAAAATTAAAAATAAAGAGAAGAAAACTCAAAGGACTACTGGGAACTAGACACAGAAATCCACCCAAGGGAAAGAGTCGACTTGCTGCAGGGCTGACAGGAACAGTGGCCAGAGTAATTCAAGGACTCCCCGCTCCCTTCTGAAGCAGCATGAACATGTTCAAATGAAAGCATATGCATTTACAAAGATGACCCTTTTCTTTCCTCATTTTTGCTGCTTGACCTTTATTTAAGCAATACAATCTTTTGTGAAGGTGAAAGCTATGTGACTACTGATTTTTGGGTCACCCTCACTGTTTTACTGACTGTATTCCAAAATCATTTTGTCAAAGTATATTACAAAAACAAAAAGGAGAGGAAGGAGGAGAGGTGGCATGGGAGCACAAGGAGTGTGTGTGTGAAGGCTGGTGGTGAAGCCTCATCCTAGATATATAGTCCTTGGAATAAAGCCTCATCAACTGTTAGGTGTGATGGAGTTCAGATGACTCCTGGCTCAACAAGCAAAGCAAAAGAATACAAAATCATAAAATTGATAGTAGGCCAGAAATCATACGAGTCCAGCAGAGCTAAGCGTGTTTTAGACTCTCAGCATATCAAGCTGCCACTGTGAAGAGTAGCAAATCAGAACTCAAGTGCTTTGTGAATGGGGTCAAGGACGATTCACATGCTCTGCTTTAAGTAAATAGTAGGAAGGAAACGATTTTCCGTCATCAAAACATCAGTAACCACAAGAAAATCAACACAAAGCTTGTGAAAAATAGGCCAGGAGTAAAAAGAAAGAAAAAAAGCTTTGGGGACATGATTCTCAAGATTCAGAAACACAGATGCTTAGGGAAACAAATGATAAATAGCTAACAGATATCAAAAACAAAATCAACAGACAAACTACATTTGGAAACATACCTAATACAGATATTAGAGGGCTAATAGTCATCATATTTAAATAATTCTTTTAAATTGCCGGAAATGTCATAAATATTGTAATGAATAATGATTACAAGTTAACTATCAGAAGAGCAAATCCTACCAACAAGGGCAAAAATTTTTTTTTACAGATTCTCTTGTGCACAAACTCAATGATTTTACCTCCCATGCATTTTCCGAAATACTTAAAAGATTCAAAGAAGAAAAAAGACTCTTTGATGAAATCAACTACAGTAGGTTGACAATGTATATTTAGATTTGAAAAGAAGAGAGCCAATATTATTTGAATAGGACATAAATGAGTATAATATTGAGGGAAGAAAAGATGAAGGACACATATTTTATGCTACTTAACATTCCGACTTTTACGGTATGTGCCATAAAGTTCTTTCACTTGTAGATGAGATGATTTTGTCATTACTAACTACTATGTGTGTATTGAGGGCAGAGACTATCAAAGAGGCGCTTCTATCAAAAATAAGCTAAACATACAACAGTCAAATTCTTGCTTTGTTGTCTGTTTGGAATGTTGGCATCTGGCTGTCTAGTTGGCCTTGCAGGGGTAACCTGGCCCCAGGACTTCTAGTTCACTGCTATTTTTACTACCTCAATTCATCACTAAGCTTTTTCCAGGAACAAATTTCCTTTTGTCACATAGTTTGGAAATGATGCAAAATAAACCCTTTGCTATGTCTAAAAAATGCAAAGCCAAGTTAAAATTCTACAACAAAATTTTCTGCGGAGCATGATTATTTGTTTGGAGATTAAAATTGTCTTTTTTTTTTTTTTAAAAGAGCATACATAACAAGGAAATATCAGTAATATATAAAAAGAAAAACTTGCACTCTATAGCTAGCTCAATACACATACACACACACACACACACAAAGTGAACAGAATGGAAAACAACATGAACTGATCTGGAGAACTGAGAGAAAACATTTTGTGTTACAATCAAGAAAGGTAAGAAGGCTCTTCTGGATTTGGGGCAGGGAGTGGGCTGAGAGGCACTATTCCTAGCTAAGCTATGGTTTGCACTTGCTATCTTTTTTTTTTTTGGCTTTTAAGTAATTGACAATTAGTGAATTCCACTAGCTGTTTCTGCAGCCAGCTATATTGGCTATTGCTATGAATTGCAGCTTTCTCCTCATTATCTAGAATATACAATCTCCCTAACTTCTTACTCCATTTCTTCAGGAACTCCATTTCTGAAATGTATCTTTGGCCAACTACTGCCAAATCTTTCATTACAGAATTGATTTTATTTTCTCCTCCATGGACACATCCCGTAGATACTACCCACCCAGCATGACACCTGTTAAATAGTTCTATAAATCATTCCCCTACTCAGTTGCTTTGCCACCATTCAAGAGAAACCTGCGGTAATTGATCCTGATGCAGTCTTTCCGGAAGATCTATTTTACCAACCAAAAGGGACTTTTCAACTGCCCCACTAAATTCTTCCAACAGTTTTCAAGTGATATATGGTAACTTATGCCTTTCCAAGGGGAAACCTTTTTGACAGTTTAAACTTAAGAAAAAAATCTGTGACAAAGTACCTGCAGCCTCTTCTATATACTTAAGTCCATCTCTGCAGCTCTTCAGCATCACTGATTTCTCTGTGAGCTCTCTGAGGAGGTTTTCATATCCCCTGGCCTAGTGTAAAACAATCACTGATCATCAACCCGCACTTTACTAGGCCACTGATTTCCCTTAGGTCTGCCTTTCTGAGTCCAGTCACAGGGCTGACGCTTCATTTCATGACTGTCTTTAAAATAATGTTGCTGCTGCTGCTGCTAAGTCGCTTTAGTCGTGTCCGACTCTGTGCGACCCTATAGAGGGCAGTCCACCAGGCTCCCCCCGTCCCTGGGATTCTCCAGGCAAGAACACTGCAGTGGGTAAGCACATCGATTTTTTTCCCTTAACTTGAAAGCTAAATTGGTACCACTGGCTTAGCAACCAAGACTTGGATTTCTCGATAAACTCTTATAGAGTTGACAGCCATGTTTAAGACCTAAAATATAATCCAGATGCTCAGAAAGAAGCAGAAAGTAGTTGCTAAACTCTATCATCATTACATCTGCTCTAAGATCTATGATTTTGTTGGAAGATCATAAATGCACTTGTATCTTAGAACCTTAGGAAGGCAATTCCTTATATCTGACAAGCGGCACTATGACAAGGACAATTATTCATCCAGTTTTCTAATGTGTTCATTTTTATCTTGTTAATTGTGACATAAACCTAAAATTACTAAGACTTCTCTCTCAGCATGCTACATGAGAAACAAATCAAAATCAGGTCCTGTGGTTAAGAAAATAGTGTTAAAAGGTTTGTTAAGAATCTCTAATTGCCTCATTAACATCATACCAGTCTTTTAAAACAATTGAAGTAAAATAAGAAAAATGAATCAGAAACTTGATCATTACATTGCCCTAATAATAAATACATTTTTAAAAAAGGAAAAGCCTTTCTTGGGGATCAATACCAAATAGAGTATACAATTAAGTTCATCTATAATATAACAAAGTATATTTGGGTTTTGAACCCATTAAACTGAACTGTCTGACTTTACAGTACTGTTAGCATGCACTTTGAGGATCAAAATTTCTGGATCTTCACAATGGAAAACTTAGTACATTTGAAACTAAGAATCTTCTTATAGATGATTTCTGCTGCTATAGGTCAACAAATGTTTGAATTATCCTCAGCTTTAAGAGGATTTTCTTTAGTCAGTAGTTTGTATATAATTAGAGCCAAATAAATTTCCTGTAATTTTTAAATATATTTTACAAGTTGATAAAAGATATGGTGTTTTGAGTGTAGTGTGAGTTTTGCTTATACGTTTAAGTTTTGTATTATCAATATTGTCGGATTTTTAAAACATAGTTAGCAAATGTTGTATAATTATGATTTAATCTCCAAGGAGAAGTTCTCTGCGTAGTAAGAAGATGACAAGGCTGAGTCAATTTCAGGCAAAGAGTAGGCATAAAAAATACTCTTACTGTACCAAGAAATAATAAGTCCTCTGTGTAAAAATGTTAGGAAAATATGCCTGATGAATATGTAATTCAAAAATGGAAACAGCCCCAGCTCACTTGAATGCAAATGCTTTTAAAGCAG
Source organism: Nanger dama (assembly GCA_917880005.1). NCBI lineage: Eukaryota > Metazoa > Chordata > Mammalia > Artiodactyla > Bovidae > Nanger > Nanger dama. The sequence goes on from CAKJTW010000021.1 coordinate 22,835,937, forward strand.
AGAGAGTCCTTGAGCCTAACGTGGAACTGCCTGTTTTCATATGGCTAAAGAATACTTTTTACAAATGCACTTTTATCATAGATTTAATAGCAAGGAATACTAACTGTGAACTTCATTTAAGTGGAATTTATCCTCTCCCATTGCCAATGAATTATATTCTTCTCATCAGTACACGTATATTACAAAATTGTTCTCGGGTAGAATATTTTGAATGTAATCAATATAAATTTGTGAATACTGCTTTATCTTTGTTCTATAAGTACCTACATAATAACCTCAATTTTGCCTCTTCAACCCCCAAATTATTTACTTTCTAGTCCTTACAGAAACGGTATGCTTACTAGTATCTTAGAACATGATGAGACTCTATATAGAGATGGAAAAGTTTGCAAAGTGGTGAGAACATCAACTTCATATTTAAATAGGGCTTAACTGAGCCCAGGAACTGTCATTTATTAAATCTGTGGGTCTAGATAAGTCACTGCACTCACTAAACTTAATTCGTCTATAAATTTGAGTTATTTTGATGTCTTAACTGGGTTAATAATAAGGGTACCTATTCACTGGGTTGCTACAAAAAATTAAACTACTAGACTTGCAGAAAGATCTAAACATGTATTATAGCAAAACAAATGTTCAGACTCTCAACCAGGTTTTATAGGAAAGTTCAGCTCCTGACAACCTCCATGACGTCTGTAAACACAATAAGCAAAAACATAATTGGAGAATACTAATTTGCTCCCAAATAATTCAAGGTAAAGTTTGAAGAGTGAGCCTTCTCTGTTTAGAATTTTTGGTCTATTTACTTGTTTGGTTTTGTCATTGTCAATTTAGGATTTGAGTTTTTGGGCCATTATGATCAATAATATTCTGTGATAAGTTGCAAGTTTGGGTAGTGGGAACCTACCAAGAGAGGGTTTTGGAAGAGATCCTACAGAGCTTTGAGACCTGTTTCCTAGCCTCTGTTTACCCCCACACACCCAGGAAGTGCCAGATGGTTTGCTCAATAGAAGAGGTCCAAGTTTTCAGTTTGATGCTTTTGAATTATGGTGTTGGAAAAGACTCTTGAGGGCCCCTTGAACTGCAAAGAGATCAAACCAGTCAATCCTAAAGGAAATCAATCCTGAATATCATTGGAAGGACTGATGCTGAAGCTTTAATACTTTGGTCACCTGATACGAAAAGCTGACTCATTAGAAAAGACCCTGATGCTGGGAAAGATTGAAGGCAGGAGGAGAAGGGGGTGACAGAGGATGAGATGGTTGGATGGCATCACCAACTCAATGGACATGAGTTTGAGCAAACTCCAGGAGATGGTGAAGGACAGGGAAGCCTGGCATGCTGCAGTGCATGGGGTTGCAAAGAGCAACTGAACAATAACAACAACAACAAGTTCTGGTTGTCCAGTTGCAGGAAATCATAGCCCTTCCTAGGATCCTCAAGCTTTCAGAGAAATGACTGAGAACCACTCCTCCTTTCATGAAAAAGAGTTACCCTACACCAGGGACCCAGAGCTGACTTCCCAGAAGGACGGGCACAAAGCCAAGTACTAAGAAACACCACCAACACAGCTATCTTTTCAGCAAAGTGCTGACAGACACTTTGTGCCCAAGGAGGACTGCTGCCCACCTTGCAGATCAGGAGGAGGAGATCCCGCACTGACACCCCATGGGGAAAGCACCCTTGCAAGCAGCTGTGGCTCCTGGAGATGGGTATCTTTCCTCTTTTAAAAGGCTGCACTCAATATGCCAGCAAATTTGGAAAACTCAGCAGTGGTGACACGACTGGAAAAGGTCAGTTTTCATTCCAATTCCAAAGAAAGGCAATGCCAAAGAATGCTCAAACTACCGCACAATTGCACACATCTCACATGCTAGTAAAGTAATGCTCAAAATTCTCCAGCCAGGCTTCAGCAGTATGTGAACCGTGAACTTCCAGATGTTCAAGCTGGTTTTAGAAAAGGAGAAAAGGCAGAGGAACCAGAGATCAAATTGCCAACATCTGCTGGATCATGGAAAAAGCAAGAGGGTTCCAGAAAAACATCTATTTCTGCTTTATTGACTATGCCAAAGCCTTTCACTGTGTGGATCACAAGAAACTGTGGAAAATTCTGAAAGAGATGGGAATAACAGACCATCTGACCTGCCTCTTGAGAAACCTATATGCAAGTCAGGAAGCAACAGGTAGAACTGGACATGGAGCAACAGACTGGTTCCAAATAGGAAAAGGAGTACGTCAAGGCTGTATATTGTCACCCTGCTAATTTAACTTCTATGCAGAGTACATCATGAGAAACGCTGGGCTGGAAGAAGCACAAGCTGGAATCAAGATTGCCAGGAGAAATATCAATAACCTCAGATATGCAGATGACACCAACCTTATGGCAGAAAGTGAAGAGTAACTAAAGAGCCTCTTGATGAAAGTGAAAGAGGAGAGTGAAAAAGTTGGCTTAAAGCTCAACATTCAGAAAACGAAGATCATGGCATCTGGTCCCATCACTTAATAGGAAATAATGGGGAAACAGTGGAAACAATGTCAGACTTTATTTTGGGGGCTCCAAAATGACTGCAGATGGTGATTGCAGCCATGAAATTAAAAGATGCTTACTCCTTGAAAGAAAAGTTATGACCAACCTAGATAGCATATTCAAAAGCAGAAACATTACTTTGCCGACTAAGGTCCGTCTAGTCAAGGCTATGGTTTTTCCAGTGGTCATGTATGGATGTGGGAGCTGGACTGTGAAGAAGGCTGAGTGCCGAAGAATTGATGCTTTTGAACTGTGGTGTTGGAAAAGACTCTTGAGAGTCTCTTGGACTGCAAGGAGATCCAACCAGTCCATTCTGAAGGATATCAGCCCTGGGATTTCTTTGGAAGGAATGATGCTACAGCTGAAACTCCAGTACTTTGGCCACCTCATGTGAAAAGTTCACTCATTGGAAAAGACTCTGATGCTGGGAGGGATTGGGGGAAGGAGGAGAAGGGGATGATAGAGGATGAGATGGCTGGATGGCATTACCCACTTGATGAACCTGAGTCTGAGTGAACTTCAGGAGTTGGTGATGGACAGGGAGGCCTGGCGTGCTGCAATTCATGGGGTCACAAAGAGTCGGACGACTGAGCAACTGAACTAAAAAGGCAAAAGCAAATTTTTTTTTGCTCTTTCCTGTTGTTACATTGTATATTCTGCAACCCTGAGGAAGGATTTCAAAGCAATGTATTCTTGAACACGGAATGAGACTATAAAATAAAAGACTAATACAGTGGAGTCTGTTGAATTCTAAATGCTTGAAAACTTAGGCACTCTTAACCTCAGTAGAAATGCCTCTTGGAGAGAGAGGCTTTCCATTTGTAATTGAGCCACATTCTCTATGAAAAATAAAATGAACCAACAGCATAGATTTCCCAAAATATCTCACTTCGGCATTCCTTCCTTGATCACACAAGTACTCTATCTTCTTAATTGTAAAGAAGATTGAAGATGTGGCTGATCAGCTTTATGGAAGCTGTATTTTCCTTAGATGAATAACTTGCTTTTTATGAATATTCCAAAAGCAAATGAGAGATTTATTTGCATACCTCATTAATGATCTCTTTTTAGCAGGAGCATGTTCCTAATTTTATATATCCATAAACATGTCTTTCCATCATCTGAATGAAAAGTAATATATTTTCTGCCAGAATTTACACTTGGGTACTGGTGTTTGAAAAACATAAATTATGCTAAAGATTTTGGTATTTGAGAAGAATAAATTACAATAGTGAGATTCCTTGCAGGGTGGCCGTCGCTTATTGGACTCATTTCTTGTCTCTGTCCTTAGAGTTTCATCTGTTCGGTCACTATCGCCTTTCTTGCTTTGTTATTCATGACTTCTCATGTGAATATGGGAGAAATGTGAGTAACAAATAATGTTTAATTTTCAGACACTTGATAAAATCTTATTTTCTTTATAAATGTAACAATTTACATTCATGAATAAGGGTTTCACTTATAGCTGTGTTTGTCTTATGTTTTTTTCTTTATGACATAGCATGTCACAATTGAGCAAAAGCAACATAAGCTAATTTGAGCAACTATCTTCATCCACACACTCCTAATTAGAACAGTAACTAAGTATTAGCAAACTTGCACAAAATGTAATTCTTTATTTTCAAAATAAGACTAATATGAATTGCATGAAGGGAATAGATTTGACCTCATATTTTCCTCCATACATTCATTCAAAGGTTACTTACTGAATGGCCACTATGTATTAGGAACTCTACAGGGCAATAAAGATTCAGAAACAAGGCAGCTCACCCCTTATTAACCAAAATAAGCTAAATTCAGTAACAACAGGAATGATAATGTGTTATTACAGAAGTATACATATTGGAGCATGGGAGTACATAAGAGGACCATGGATGTCATGATCAAGGAAGGCTTCTTAGAAGAAGAGTTTTGTGAACTGAGCTTCCAAAAATAGGTAACAGTCAGAAGAGAAGAGGGGTGTCACTTCCTGAGGGACACTGGTGGAAATCCAGATGACAGGACTGTTTTTAGGACTTCATATATTGATTAGCAAGAGATAAGTTTGAAGTCGTAGGCTTGGAATTGGAGGGTTTGTATTTATCTTGGAATTAAGGAGAATTTTGAAAAAGTTAAACAAGGTAATGACTATAGTGAGATTTATTTTGATTTCACATCCTTGGTATTCTTTTATTCATTCTGAATGTTTATAGACTTTAACATGTACAAGTTCCCCCGTCTCTGTTCTTTAAAATGAAGACAATTAGACACAGAAACTTAGCCAACTGATCCCTATTTCAGGTGATTAAACAGCACCAGAAGCCAGAATTGTTCATTTTCTTAAATAAGTATTAAGAGTAACTGAACATGAGGACCTTTTCCCAGACTATCTTTTGCTTTCCAAGATAATAGTGAATAGTTCAATAATGTACTTAAATAACCTAACACAGTTACAAACTGCGTAAGTCCAATCGGAAACGATTTTAGATACTGAGTTAAACATGCAGTCTATGCTCAGAAAACCCACACAAAACACACACTGTATGCCAGCTGCTCAGAAAAAGCCTGTCAACTCACTGCAGGTGATCAATCAGACGATATGTCTCTTCCAAGTGGCAGCTCTTCCTGTCTGGAGAGCAGAAAGCACCATGAAAATGCCCTGTTGACTAGCTATCTCATTTGACCATGCTATTAGGAGACAGTTCTGAATTTTTTTTTATGAATATGTAACTCCTAGATGTTGCCCAGATGTTATACCATTTTAATCATTATAAATACAACAGATATTTTCTATTAGAGAAATAGATCATCACTGAAGGGGTGGATACTGTATCAATTCAATTCATTCTAATATATAAACATACTTAGGTCCCTATTTATTCATTATCTGTGAAGTAGAATATTAATATGATTCCAAAACACTCTGCTCAAGACTTAGCCCAAGTAGAATGTATTACATTACACTGGAGAAGGCGATGGCACCCCACTCCAGTCAGTACTCTTGCCTGGAAAATCCCATGGACAGAGGAGCCTGGTAGGCTGCAGTCCATGGGGTCGTCAAGAGTCGGACACGACTGAGCGACTTCCCTTTCACTTTTCACTTTCATGCATTGGAGAAGGAAATGGCAACCCACTCCAGTGTTCTTGCCTGGAGAATCCCAGGGACGGGGAGCCTGCTGGGCTGCTGTCTATGGGGTCACACAGAGTCGGACACGACTGAAGTGACTTAGCAGCAGTAGCAGAAGAGCAGTTAGGACACACACACACAAAATCACAATACTAGACCACTGGGAGGTATTTATGGGTATAAATACAAACAATATAAATTAGGCTCTGAATCTTAACAGAAGAAATTCAGTGACACTGAAGTGAAGGGGAGAAAGGCTCCTTTTCATTTGCTCATCCCTTCAAGGACACCCACCTCCTATACCTTCCTAACCCCTCCTTTATTATTTTTTTCTTTCAGTGTCAGACTTATTTTGCAAACTGAAAAAAAAGTATTAGTCGTTCAGTCATGTCCAGCTCTTTGTGACCACACAAACTATAGCCTGCCAAGTTCCTTTGTCTATGGGATTCTCCAGGCAAGAATACTGAAGTGGGTTGCCATTCCCTTCTCCAGGGGACCTTCCTAACCCAGAGATCGAACCTGGGTCTCTTGCACTGCAGTCAGATGCTTTACCGCCTGAGCCTCCAGGGAAGCCCCAAACTGAGGTCGTGCTATTATTGACAGCACTCAAGCCCCAGCCCTTCCACTGTTTCTCTCTCTCCCCTACCCCTTACCTCACATTCCTTGTAACCCTTTGTACAGTCACATATTTTCTTTCTGGTCTATTTGATGAACATTAAATGGTCTATTATTATTGCCATACATCTTACCTTCAGTATACTTGTGAAAATAAGACTCTGCCATGTATGTGCCCAAACTTTGGCTTGTCCTCTTTTTATTGGGAATTTTCACCCCAAACAGAAAAGTTTTACATCTTAACATAGACAAACCTATCAGGTATTTTATTTATGGCTTATTCTTATCATACAGACTATCTGTCATAATCACTCGTTTCCTGGAGAAAGTAACAATTCTGGGGATCTGAGTAGGAGTGGTATCTACCTAGAAGTTGTCTTTCTATTATAGACCCCAATTTCAACACAAGCCTCTCATTTCAACTGTATTGAGCTCGAGTTCTATAGTGAAGATAATACATATATACTGTTGGTTCAAGACAATCCCAACAATAGTGATGACATATCTAGCTAGATGTTTGCGGAAAAGGAAAACATAAGAACAAAGATAAATAACAGATAAGTCAAATTTCCAACAAAAAATTTCAACTATGGATTAAATACCTAAATGTAAGATCAGAAATTATAAAACTCTTTGAGGAAAACATAGGCAGACCACTCTATGACATAAATCACAGTAAAATCCTCTATGACCCATCTCCTAAAGTAATATAAATAAAAACAAAAATAAACAATTAGGACCTAATTAAACTTAAAAGCTTTCGCATAGTAAAGGAAACTATAAACAAAGTGAAAAGACAACCTTCAGAATGGCAGAAAAAAATAGCAAATGAACCAAGTGAAAAATGATTAATCTCCAAGATATACAAAGAGTTCATACAAGTCAATACCAGAAAAACAACAACCCAATCAAAATGTGGGGAAAACATCGAAACAGACATCTCTCCAAAGAAGATATACAGATGGCTAACAATCACAAGAAAAGATGCTCAATATCACTTGTTATTAGAGTGCAAATCAAAATCGCAATGAGGTATCTATCGCCTTATACCTGTCAGAATGGCCATCATCAAAAAGTCTACAAACAATAAATGCTGGAGATGGCATAGAGAAAAGGGAATGCTTTTGCACTGTTGATGGGAATGTGAATTGTTACAGCCACTATGGGAGACAGTATGATTTGTTAAAAAAAAAAAAAAACAAAAAACACAAAACTATGAATAAAACCACCACATGACCCAGCAATCCCACTCCTAGACATATACCCTGAGAAAACCTAAACTGAAAAGACACATGTACCCCTCATTGCAGCACTATTTAGAATAGCTGGAACATGGAAGCAACCTAGATGTCCATCAACAAATGAATGGATAAAGAAACTGTGGTACATATATCCAATGGAATATTACTCAGCCATTAAAAGGAATGCATTTGAGTCATTTCTAGTGAGGTGGATGAACCTAGAGACTATTATACAGAGTGAAGTAAGTCAGAGAAGAAAAACAAAAACAACAAATAACTGTATACTAGGGATTTTCCCAACCCAAGTCTCCCACATTGTGGGCAGATTCTTTACCATTGGAGCCACAAGGGAAGCCCAAGAAAACTGGAGTGGGTAGCCTATCCCTTCTCCAGGGGATCTTTCCAAACCAGGGATTGAACTGGGGTCTTCTGCATTGCAAGTGGATTCTTTACCAACTGAGCTATTAGGGAAGCCTTCTGAACAATGGAGACATAGAGAACAGACTTATGGATATGAAATGGGGGAGGAAGAAGAGGGTGAGATGTATGGAGAGAGCAACATGGAAATGTATATCCCCATATGTGAAATAGATAACCAATGGGACTTTGCTGTATGACTCAGGGAACTCAGACTAGGGCTCTGCAACCACCTAGAGGAGTGGGATAGGAAGGGAAGTGAGAGGGAGTTTCAAGAAGGAGGGAACATAGGTTACTAGGGCTGATTCATGGTGATGTCTGGCAGAAATCAACAAAATTCTGTAAAGCAATTATCCTTCAGCCAAAAAAAATTTAAAATAAAAAAATTTTTTTCAACCATGAAGGTGATGGAAAAAATAAAGGTGAATATTTTCATAATCTTTGAGTTTCAGAAATATTCAGATTTTTAGGCAACTTGGAGACCATAAATTCATGTTTAAATTTGAATTCATAAATGAAAACTTTCATATGACAGGATGATAAAAAGAAAGTAAGAATAAAACTAAGGAAAAAGATGACAAATTTTTCTGAGACAAACATGCTATACAAAGGTATTAGTATTTTCACTATATAAAATTACTTACAAACTGAAAGAAAATGATTATATAGCAACAGTAATATTAACAATGAACACAAGCTGCCAGTAAAGAAAAAAATATGAGTGCTTGATATTTCATTAAGTAGTAGAAAGACAGAGCAGGACCCTCTGGTTCTTCCCCACCGTGTCTCCTTCCTGTCTTTTGTCTGTAGAAAAACTTTAGTCAAAGAATAAGTTTAATCAGAGAAGTGAGAAAATGAAGAAGCAAAAGAAAGCATGTGAACAGGACAAGATAATAGCCTAGTCATTAAAAAAAGTCAAGAGTCTTTAGTCCCTCCTCAAAGTCTATAGAGAATATTCTGAGCCATGTCCTTCAAGCTGTTTTGTAGATACTGAAATCCCCACCGGGTGTTAGAAGTTAACTACAGGATGACCAGACTGTAGCCATGACACAAGCTGCCACAATTCCCAGAGCTAGCCTCAGAGAAATGGGAACCAACCAACCCTGGAACTAAAGACTAACTGTACCTAAAACAACTAGGTTAGCACTGACCAGACCATTGCGTGACCAATTTCAAGATGACTGTCAGAGCCGACTACGCTTTTTCTACATGCAGCCCCCTCCCTCTGCTTACACATCCCTGAAACTACCGTTTAAAAGCTCTTGCCCATTGACTGTCAAAGAGGGAGTCGGCCTTTGGACATAAACCTGCCTGCCTGCCCAGTTGCCAGCACCTGAAATAAAGCACCCTTTTCTTTCCACCAAGCTTGTCGGTTTATTGGCTTTCGAGCTGCGAGTGACCCAACCTCACTTTTGATAACAGTAGTCTTACAGAAATTTCAAATAAAAACCGAGGTGGTAATGTTTGTCTCAGTTCAGTTCAGTTGCTCAGTCGTGTCTAACTCTTTGTGACTCCACGAACTGCAGCACGCCAGGCCTCCCTGTCCATCACCAACTCCCGGAGTTTACTCAGACTCACATTCATCGAGTCAGTGATGCCATGCAGCCATCTCATTCTCTGTCGTCCCCTTCTCCTCCTGCCCCCAATCCCTCCCAGCATCAGGGTCTTTTCCAATGAGTCAGCTCTTCGCATGAGGTGGCCAAAGTACTGGAGTTTCAGCTTTAGCATCATTCCTTCCAAAGAAATCCCAGGGCTTATCTCCGTGCAGTCCAAGGGACTCTCAAGAGTCTTCTCCAACACCACAGTCCAAAAGCATCAATTCTTCGGTGCTCAGCTTCTTCACAGTCTCACATCCATACGTGACTACAGGAAAAGCCACAGCCTTGACTAGACAGACCTTAGTTGGCAAAGTAATGTCTCTGCTTTTTAATATGCTATCTAGGTTTGTCTTACCAGATTGTAAAAGAGGATTAACAAGATTAATTACATAAAGTATGACAATAAAGTGGTTTTATAAAGCTCTTAATTTATATTTTTAGTGAATATTCAATTAACAGTACTGTCTATTAAGAATGCTGGTTGAGGATATGGAGAAAATAGTACTGTATTTACGTCCAATACTACTGTTTGTTTGTATGTATGTATGTATGTATGTATGTATGTATGTATGTATGTATGTATGGAGGTGTAAATTAGTATAACTTAATGTTTCAAAAATATACTCAGGTGGCAATATAGAATGGATTGTTAGAATTATACACAAGGTTGAGTGAATTAAGGACTTTCCTCAAACTAATGTGTATGCTAGTACCAAACTGGGAAGGACTCAAATGATTAACTACTGTTGCTGCTGTCAAGTCACTAAGTCATGTTCGACTCTTTGCAATCCCATGGACTGTAGCCCTCCAGGATCCTCTTTCCTCCATTATCTCCCAAAGTTTGCTCAGTTATGATTAGAGAAGCAATTAATTATTGTATATCCCGGCAATGGGAGGCTACAATCTATTACAAATGACATTGTATATCAAAGATCTCCTTGATAGATTTTTAGGTGAGAAATACTACTTGCAAAAGAGGACAGGATGTAAAATGTCATTTATAATATAGTTTATTATACCTAATATTTAAACATTAAAATTAATATTTTTGGTGTATAAAATTTATATAACATACTTAAGTCTATAATATATAAATGCAAGTAAAATTATACACATACATATAGAATCTTCTTCATTGAACCGTCCTGATATAGAAAGATGCAAAAGAAAACATTTTTGTTTTTCTTAGGTCACTGCTTCAATCACATTCCAAAAGAGATTCAGCGACTTTGGATGGTATTTTTGACAGATCTCATATGTATCAGTCTGGGTCACATTAGAAAACAGACGACATACTCAACATTGAAATGAAAGTGTAATAAGGTTCTATTATAGAGATAATGTTAAGAGTAAGGAAACCAGGAAGAGATAGTGAAGCTCTCACACCAACAGACACTAATAGCAGCTGTATGCCTTCAGAGGAGAGGTTAGGGAACGATTACTTGAAGCAGGAAATGGCAGACATGGTATTCTACAGGAGTTGTTCACATTGGTAAAAACAGACACTACCAGCCCAGTAAAGAAGCTTCCCTGGTGGCTTAGTGGTAAAGAACCCACCTGCCAGTGCAGGAGATGGTTCAACCCCTGGGTTGGGAAGATCCCTTGGAGAAGGAAATGGCAACCCACTCCGGTGTTCTTGCCTGGGAAATCCCATACAGAGACTGGCAGGCTACATACAGTTCATGGGGTCACAAAAGAGTAGGACACAACTTAGCGACTAAACAACAACAACAGAGAGGGTGCAAGTTAAATGAATTCTTTAGATTCCCTTTCCTCCCTCTCCCTGAGGTCTTCATAGTGCCTTAACCGATGGACACAATCAGAAGCCAAAGCACATGGGGGCCAGGCAAGTGCAGGGATCAGTGTCCTGGGCAAGAAGCTGGGCAGGGAAGAGCAAGGAACTGATGAGGAGGTGCAAACCAGCACAATATAGTTTGCAGGCAAAATTTTTAGGCAATAAAATAGTCTATCAAGTCTAGACTAGTCTATACAAAAACTTGAGCTTCTATTCGATTTAAAGCTCATCCCTCTCTACCCATAGGGGCCAACAGTGGCCTGTGTATCACAGCCTCTTCCCAGCTCCTTCCCTACCCAGCGTGTTGCCTCTCCATTCTCCAGTGATGGGCAGGTCCTGGGAGATAGCAGTGGAAGGGACGACAATAGAGACCTTTTTTCTCAGGTTGTTTCTTGCCCCGCCTTGACTAATACATGTTCACTGTCCCAGCAAGAATCCAAAATGATCATTCATTTAAGGCCAATTTGTGGGATGGTTGGGCACCTTCATATCATGAAGCTTTTACATGGACCATGCACTCTTCTGCTGCTGTTCTGAGATGCCCTTCAGCTTCTGTCCTTTGGTGACATCTGAATATTTGTGGCTTTCTATATAGGTCACTCGTCTGAGTATCTTTTCCTCTATTGTACAACTATACTTTACAGAAAATTGATAGTGATGCAAATAATTTATGTCCATAGAAATGCAAATTGTGTTTACTGGAATGCAACTGCCCATTGTCCTGTGGACTGTTGCCAGTTTTGTATCTATTAAGCAAGTTAGTTTTAACATTCCCAATGGGCTTATAAATTTGTCCATGCTTTAGATTTGTTTTTAAACTAGTTGTGAACACTAAATGATTCCCTCACTAGGAAATAAGCTCAAGTCTTTGGTATGTATTTTATATGAGAGTCCTGGTTTTGCTTTCTTTCTTTCAATATTCTTTAATGGTATGACGTATTCTTCTTCAAGCATCTACTTACTCTAGCAGGAGGCTCTTTGTGGTAAGGTCCTTTCCAGATGACTGACTGAGTCACATTTGACAGGCTCCTTTTGGCCCATGGCAATTCATACACCCTTGACTCAACAGAGGCTGGCAGCAGCCTGTTTCTCTTTTCATTCTGCTGTTCAGAATACCTCCAGACAGGCATGGGCCAGGGAGGGGGATTTACTGTCATGCTTTTCTTGAAGTCACACAAAATTTCCTAAACTTTATTTATCCGAGTTCTTTATCTTGTGCCCTACTGGCTTAAGTGTTTTAGAAAATGATGCTTCTCACTTCTCTCATGGAGAGGAAAACAGAAAACACGGAAGTACTGTTTATATCTTAGGAATCCCTAATACTCATATACTCAGCCCACCTGGATCCCAGGCCCCAAGTGTTGAGTATTCTCTTTGATTGGTTTTCAGGAATGGTTTGCTATCATTGCAATAGAATTCTCTGGAAAGCAGGCTTATAGAAATGAGTAACATATGAGTTTACAGGGGTTGATTTCGACATGTGTAACAGGGTAAGGGAAATGGGATTTGGGGCAGATAGAGGTTTACCTGTGATACAGCCACAGATCCTGTGGAGACCTCTGAAGCTGGGAAGGCTGTTGTTGTCTCAATTTGAAGTAAGAGGGCTGGTCCTTTTAAACCCATCCCCAATTAGTAGTTGGACACGGGTCACCTCTGGGAAGGAGGAAGTGACAGCTTTGTTTAGCTGAGTATAAATTGTGGAAAGTCACTAAGGCTATCCAAATTGTAACTGAAAGAATGAATGTTTTGGTCCTGGAATATTTTGGTCTGGTCTTTGAGGAGGGGCTTTATCTTCTAATTAATCCTTTGCCAATACACTTAACATCTATTAATGTGTTACAATTAATTAATGTTACTTGTTTGCCCATATTTTCAGCATCATTGGGATTTCACCCTACATATATAATAGAAACTATCTGATTCAACATATAGTTATGAGTAGTATGTATGTGTAGGTGAGTATGTGCATACCATTTCAATGCATATAGAGATATCTGAAAAGATTGTGGTTGATATATTAACTGTATTTCCAAAGGGTGGGATTTTTTTGTGTCTGTGTGTTTTCAAAGCATATTATTGAATTTTCTAAATATAATTTTCTGGAAATAAAGGCTATGAATTAAAAAAACAAGCAAGCAGATGGAAAACAAATAAACCTACATTTTTGGAGTGGCCAAGATGATGTAGTAGAGGAACCTTGAGTTTGCCTCCTCTCAGGAGCACACCAAAATCACAACTATCCACAGCAAACCATAAAACTAAACAAAAAACTCTGGAACCTACCAGAAAAGATCTTCAACCACTGAAGACAAGAACCACAAGGAGACGCAGGGAGGGGAGGCAGACACGCAGTACACTTAAATCCTACACCAAGGCGTGGGCGACCCACAAACTGGCGGGTAATTACACCCTCCAGAAGCTCTCCCACAGGAGTGAGAATTCTGAAGCCCTATGTCAGGCTCCCCAGCCCAGGGGTCCAGCACTAGGAAGGCCTCAGAACATTAGGCTTTGAGGCCTAGCAGGCCTTACTGCAGGAACCCCCTACGACTGAGTAAAACAGAGGCTTCACTCTTCAAGGACACACACAAAATCTCACGCAAAGGCATTAATTTGAAAAGTGCTTGGCCCAGACCTACCTGCTGGCTTCGGAGAATCTCCTGGAGACTTGGGTGGGGGGGTGGTCGACCGCAGCTCCCTCAGGAACACAGAGCCATACCCGCGAGTGCCTTCTCGGAGAAAGCCGAGGACGCGGGCACTGGCGCACGAGTCAGGAGCCTCCATGCTGCTGAATCTGGACTCCTCAAGCCACACAACCCCATCAGCAATCAGGCTAATAAAAGACTAAAGGGCCCACAGCTGTACCCAGAGGGCTCCTGAGCTGCAACTCAACCCATTGGAGGGCCAGAACCTAGCTCCACTCCACAGTGAGCAGGCCCCGGCCCTCCCATCAGGAAGCCTCACCCACAAGCAGCCAGACACCAGAAACAAGGAAGTCACGATCCTCGGTGCAGCCCAGGCTGCAGCCTGGGACCAGCTGACCCTAGCCCAGCCCCCTAGCGGGCCAGCACTCCCCTCTCTGACACCCTGGACCCCATACTCAATTATGCTATGACTTGGCCTCCCCTTCAACAATCTGAAGCAAGCTCTGGGATCTCTGGCCCTGCAGCCAGACTCCAGGAACCAGCTCTGCTTCCCAGTAGTCCAGCCCTAGCCAGATGCCAGTGGGTAGGCAACTGCACCAGTCTTCAGGACCCTGACTCCACCCACCACTGAGCCAGCACTAATCGTGAGGGCTCCTAGGATTCTACCACCGGCCACCTAGTGACCAGGCCTCACTCAACAGCAGCCAGCAGCGGCCTCACAGGCAGGGCCTGGCAATCCAGCCAGAGTAGCGGCCAACCAAGCCTATCCAGCCGCCCACACAGTCAGCCTGGCACAACAGAAGGACCCACGCAGCCCTCTTGGGGGAACCCCTAGAGCATACAGCTTGAGTGACGAGAGGGCAGGGCACTGCCAGGAGGCACAGGACACAGAGGATACAGTAGGAAGCCACTACTCCAAGGTCAAGAAAACCTAACCTACCGCATCCATGGCAATACAGTGATATAGACAAATAAACAGTCTACTTCAGGCCATAATGGAATTACTAAAGGATACTCAGTATTCAGTTTATTCACTCAGCTTCAGAGTGAAGACTTGACCACCACTGCTTCCAGAAAAGGCACAAGAAAATTACATTGCTGACATTGGCCATAAGATGTCATTTCTCTAAGAGAATGGATGCCTTTGGTAATGCATTGGCCTGAAAATGGATGCTACATGGAAGCCAACTTGAAAAGCAATTTGCATGGGTATGTTCTACCCATGATATCTATGTCACATGCTCACACTCTAGTTTTTACATCTCCACTGTCTAAGCAGGATTTATAAGGTACACAAGTCCCCCAGATAGAGAGTATTTAAAAGGTGCTTCAGTTCAGTTCAGTCACTCAGTCGTGTCCGACTCTTTGCAACCCCATGAACTGCAGCACCCCAGGTCTCCCTGTTCATTACCATCTCTCAGAGTTCACTCAGACTCACGTCCATCGAGTCTGTGATGCCATCCAGCCATCTCATCCTCCGTCGTCCCCTTCTCCTCCTGCCCCCAACCCCTCACAGCATCAGAGTCTTTTCCAGTGAGTCAACTCTTCACATGAGGTGGCCAAAGTACTGGAGTTTCAGCTTTAACATCATTCCTTCCAAAGAAATCCCAGGGTTGATCTCCTTCAGGATGGACTGGCTGGCTCTCCTTGCAGTCCAAGGGTCTCTCAAGAGTCTTCTCCAACCCACAGCTCAAAAGCATCAATTCTTCGGCGCTCAGCCTTCTACACAGTCCAACTCTCACATCCATACATGACCACAGGTAAAGGTGCTTAGTAGCCAGAAAATGTAATGAATGACCATTACCATATATAGGGTAATGGTAATTTGTCTGCTGCTGCTGCTAAGTCACTTAAGTCATGTCTGACTCTGTGCGACCCCACAGACCACCCCTCCTCTGCTATCTACAGCAGAAACCCTTATCAGATACAATGTGGTCCACTCAGGGACCTGGGCATAGCACAGTTTGTGCCTATTTTATTTCTCTCTACATATGCTATGGACTGAATGTGGATTCTCCAAATTCATATCTGGAAATCCTAACTCATAATGTGATGGTGTTGCTGCTGCTGCTGCTAAGCCACTTCAGTCGTGTCCGACTCTGTGCGAACCCATATATGGCAGCCCACCAGGCTCCCCTGTCCCTGGGGTTCTCCAGGCAAGAACACTGGAGTGGGTTGCCATTTCCTTCTTCAATGCATGAAAGTGAAAAGTGAAAGTGAAGTCGCTCAGTCGTGTCCTACTCTTAGCGACCCCATGGATAGCAGCCTACCAGGCTCCTCCATCCATGGGATTCTCCAGGCAAGAGTACTGGAGTTGGGTGCCATCGCCTTCTCTGACCATATATATATTCTCATATAATTAGAAAAAAATTAAGTAATAATCTTTAATTATAAAAGTTATTAATGCTCTTTTCTAGATTTCTAATCTTCCTCTCACAAACTGTTGTTTGTGTTTCCAAAATGGTTTTCTATACAATTTTGAAATATGATGGGATTCCCTCATAGCTCAGTTGGTAAAACAACAGGCGACCCCAGGGACAGGCTACCCACTCCAGTATTCTTGGGCTTCCCTTGTGGCTCAGCTGGTAAAGAATCTGCCTGCAATGTGGGAGACCTGGGTGCCATCCCTGGGTTGGGAAGATCCCCTGGAGAAGGGAAAGGCTACCCAGTCCAGTATTCTGGCCTAGAGAATTCCATGGACTCTATAATCTCTGTGATTGCAAAGAGTTGGACAGGACGAACAACTTTCACTTTCTTTCTTTCTTTGAAATATGATTAATAAAACCAGCTTGTGTTTACAGTTCTGCTTCTTGGTCCAAGTTTCATTTTTCCTTATTTGTTAAACGGGAGCAATAATATCCATTTTGAAGTGTTGTTTGTATTCTGAAAAATGGTTATGGAATAGCTGACTCATAGTAATCCCTCGATAAGAAGTAACTGAGTACATTAACATTACTTTGCCATTATTGCCACTGCTCTATTCATAAGAGTAGGGCAGGCACGACAAATTTTCAGGTTACCTCTCTCTCCTAAGAGTTTTGGTAGTTATGCCACCTGTTTAATGCAGAGGGTTGACTTTTTGTCCTATAGATAACTGAATAGGTTTGCTTATCCTTCAGACCCTGTGCACATATAGTATATACTTCTGTTCTTAAGAGGCACTTTGTTCTTCAGCTTCTTGAGAACTCTCTCAAATGTACCCATTTTCCCATCACTGGATATTCTGCTTCCTGTTCATGTAGTTATCCTTGCAATAACTGCCTGCATTCTTTTCCCTGAACAATGTCTGTAAATCAAACTAAGTTACAATTAAAGATTCCACAATTTATGGATAGTTTTTTTAAAAAGATAGGCTACCTTTGTGTATCTTTGACTCTAGCAAACATGGTATCAGATACAGTCTTTGGTTTTGTCCTATTAAAATATTTCCTGTAGTAATAGGAAAATAATCTGACCCTAACTGTGTTGAAGGACACTGATATCTCTAGCTTTAAACCAATCCATAATATATTTCTGTCTTGGTACTATTGTGCTTGGTACTATTTTTAACTCTTTCTCATGTGTATTGCTCTATTTTCCTGCCAATATATATGCTAATACCTTCACATATATTGAATATGTTTCTTAGCTCTTTCCTGTATTATTGGATTGACATTTCCTCTGTTTTAAATGTAATTTGAGGTAGTACATATTTATAACAATTTATAATTCCAAAAGAAAGGAATGAGAAAGTTATTTAATATGTGTGTATTTTATGAGAGTGCTGGGCTTCTCATAGTCTGGAAAGTGCTTTTTCTTTATGCATCTTTTGCTAGAAATAGTACTTCTTGGATGTCATAATAATGTAAATGAATTGTTTTTAAACTGTTGGGGAGCTTTTTTTTTTTTTAACTGTTATTGGTATCCTTTTGCAAGAACATCAGATATTCCAATTTATTCACTTGCTCTCAGTTGCTCAGTCATGTCCGACTCTTTGCAACCCCATGAACTATAGCCCACCAAGCTCCTCTGTCCCAGGCAGGAATACTAGAGTGGGTTGCATTTCCTCCTCCTAGGGATCTTTCTGACCTGGGGATCGAACCTGTGTCTCTTGTGTCTCCTGCATTGGCAGGTGGGATTTTTTTTTTTTTTTTTTAACCACTGAGACACCTGGGAAGCCCAAATTAATAAGTATAGTCTAGAGGTAATAAGATTATATTGTTAATGCTTATAAATAATGTACAAAGAAGACAGAGATTTGAATCAGTGAATAGATTATCTGACTACTGGACTACTTGGACTGCAAGGATATCAAACCAGTCGATCTTAAAGGAAATTAGTCCTGAATATTCATTGGAAGGACTGATGCTAAAGCTGAAGCTCTAATGCTTTGGCCATCTGATGTGAAGAACTGACTCACTGGAAAAGACCCTGACATTTGGAAAGATTGAAGGCAGGAGAAGAAGGGGACAACAGAGGATGAGATGGTTGGATGGCATCACTGACTTGATGGACATAAATTTGAGCAAGCTCCAGGAGTTGGTGATTGACAGGGAAGCCTGGTGTGCTGCAGTCCATGGGGTCGCAAAGAGTCAGACATGACTGAGTGAGTGAACTGAACCTCTTCACAAGAGAATATTTTTATCAAACACTATGTATTTTTATTCTCATAAATCTTTAACAAAAGCATTAAACTTAAAATATAAATAAAATAAAAGGTGCTCTGGGAACAAATAATTTTTAAATATACTGTATAAAGAGAGTATTACAAAATAACTGGGGAATTATAGCGTTGCAACCTCTATATGTCAGTACTAAATATAAAAATGTCACATTTCTCCAAATTCACAAAATCTTGGCTTGAGCAGTCTAAATTCTGGTAAAAGAGGAAATGATGATCCAGGTCTAAGACAAGTTTTGTGAAATATGTAATTTTATATGCTTGCCATCAATAGGCAGGCATTGAAGATTTCGTGACTATCAAAAAGACAGAGGAGAGGATCAGATTTCAAAATGGCAGAATAAATACAACACATGGAAAATTCTTACAGTAAATTAGGATTTTTAATTTAAAAAGTATTAAATTACCTGGATGTGCTACAGACATGTGGCTGGAGAGCATTTCTTTGCACAATAATGTGGTGACTTACGTAAGTGAAATTTCAATTAATAGCAAGGTTCACTGCTGAAAAACCTAGAAAAGCTTTTCCCAAGATATGTTTTACAATGATGTTTTCTGTAAAAACAGATTTCTGTTGTTAAATAACTGAGAGGCACTGCAAAATGTATCTCCATCTTGAGGTTATGAAATATTAATATTTAAATATACATATTAAAGGCTTTAACAAGAGATATGTTTCAATTGTCCTCTCTTTCCAGTGATTTTTGTTGTTGGCACTGTGAACGTGGTTTCCTTTGTTTTTCGTCCATATGACTTTTTTTCATATTCTTGTTTATATTTTGTGGAACTAGAAATCAATGAAACATGTTCAGAAACACTGATTCAATATAATATGTGTAGGTTCACATGAAGAGGCTTATCCTGCATTGCAGGTGGATTCTTTACCAACTGAGCTATCAGGGAAGCACAGCGCCAGCTCCATGTAAAGGTAAATATTGCCTTCTTTCATAGGCTGTGGTTTAAAAAAATATATTGAGGAAAGTACTTATTTGCAGACCATTCTCACTTATGAAAAGTAAAAGGCATATTATACAAAATGAAATAAAGGCTCAGCCTCTATTTTGAGTGACTATTTCAATCTGGTGGTCACCTGCTGCTGCTAAGTCGCTTCATTCATGTCCGACTCTGTGTGACCCCATAGACGGCAGCCCACCAGGCTCCCCCGTCCCTGGGATTCTCCAGGCAAGAACACTGGGGTGGGTTGCATTTCCTTCTCCAATGCAGGAAAGTGGAAAGTGAAGTCGCTCCGTCGTGTTCGACTCTTCACGACCCCATGGACTGCAGCCCACCAGGCTCCTCCACCCATGGGATTTTCCAGGCAAGAGTACTGGAGTGGGGTGCCATCACCTTCTCCGTGTTCACCTAGGTAGATGTTTTAATGCTTTAAAATATTATTTGCTTACTGCTATTTTCCCAGGGAGTTTTTTCTTCTTAAAATAAATGATGTTATTACAATGGTAAAAGTCTTACATGTAATATGAGAGACAAAGTTATCACCTCTAACTGTAAGTTTTACTAAATGTTTTTATTTATATTTACTTCTAAAAATCCAATGCAATATGCATTTAAAATTTTATAGTATATTAATGTATATATGCTAATAATACCAATAAACACATATTTCTAAAAGGATGTAGTATATTTATAGATTTTATTGGAATTTAAATATTTAATTATAATAATTTGGCTACAGTGACATTTTAAAATTAAACTCTATAATATATTACTTTTGGAGGAAGTGCTTATACTCCTTCATATTATATAGAGCCATTAGCTCTACAGCTATAAATTATATTGTCATAGAAAGTAGAGTTATGAGGCTAAAATTTTCTTTTATAAAAATGCATGGTAGTTATTGTTTTTATGTATTTATTATAGATATAAAATGTATATGTATTTATTATAGATATAAAATTGTCTCTCAAAAAGCATAAATTGCACTCTACATATGGAAAAATTTTAAATTTATCACACTTTAAAAGTATGTAAGGTTTTGAAACAAGAGGTTTAAGAAAAAAATAACCAAGAGAAAAAAGCAGTATGCTTGCAGCATACTCTTAAAATAGGCAATGTTTTTCTGCAAACAGAATTTCTAATGGTGAATAAGCATAGACTACTAATGAAAGTATTTGTGAATAGTTAGCACTCTGCTTCTATGTTTCCCAAAGGAAATAAGGGTGTATGTGTTAGATAATAAAAATATTGGGTAACCATAATTATACTCTAGTTTTCCTATACTTTTTGAATAATCACAAAATCATTTCTGTTGAAAAGTATATAATTGAGTTCAAGTAGCCCATTTTTTCAGGTAAAAGCAGAGCGTGTTTCTATTAGTATAGGATGAATATGAGATATAATGAATCGAATTTTCTTTACATAAGCAATTAAGGGAATTCTATTTAAATGTTATTCCAACAACTATTTTATGGTAGGGAAATTCAATCTTTTCCTTTGGAAAGCAGCTTTATTTTGTTGCAATCCTTGGTTTTTCTTTCCAATAGGAAATTTGGGTGTTTGCAGTTAAGACCATTTTGCTGGATTCTCTGGGAAAAGAAAAAAGTGTCCCAGTTACATTTAAATCTGTTGGGCTCAGTTCCTCAGTCACGTCCAACTCTTTGCAACCCTATGGGCTATAGCCCACCAGGCTCCCTCTCTCCATGGGATTTTCCAGGCAAGGATACTGGAGTGGGTTGCCATTTCCTTCTCCAGGGATTTTAATCTATTAGATAAAGATAACTAGGGAGAAGTACAGAGGATTAAATGAAAGCTTTTAGGTACCAGATCATTATTACTTAAATACATCTTCAGAACACAATAAGGATGAGAAAAATGCAACATTCAAACAATGAACAATTAATGCTTTCAGTCATGTACTTTTCCTTCTGTTTACTTATTTTTGAAATGATTCATCTTTTCTGTGATCATAAAAACCAGGCTAATCCAGACACCTTGGACTGAGAAGCTAAGCCTATGGAAATTGCAATACTTGAAGAATATACTTTGTCTTTTATTTTCTCAATATATATTATTGAATTTGTTGAAGCCACCATATAGATGGTCATATTTATAAATAATTGCTTTGAGTTCAAAGCAAATTGTGAATTTTAGTGAGAGTTAATTGCCTTTAATCTTTGACTACTTTTTGGTTACTCATTTGCCTTCAGTTTTCAAAATATAACATGGTTCCTATAATTCATTCTCATTCTTGAACACTGTGTTTTATTGGCAATGACTGATCATTGTTATTTAGCAAATTGGCATTTGAATTCCCTTCAGCTAACCATTCCCGCAGAAAGCAGAGACATGGTAGGTCTGTCAAAAGCTAAAGTCATTTCTTGACAATTCAGATCAAGTCTTGCTGTTACACAAAATGGATTAAAATATATTTCCCTACCAAAGCAGAAAAATTTAACCCGATGTTGCAGATCTGATGTGGGGTTTTCTGTGACATTTTTAGCATGTCTTAAATTTGAAACTGAACTACTTTAAAAAAAAAAACTATACATTTTAGACAAAGTAGCCACCATGTTAAAATATTCCTCTAATTTGTCTCGCATTTAGTCATTAAGAGTTCATGCTAGGAAAATTTTAACAGTTTTCTTTTTTGCATTTATCATATTATTACATTGATCCAACTACATCAATCTTACTTCAACTCTTGCAAGTATGTAGAGAACTATACAAGCATTTGTAATCTGCAGAATAAAACTGATTATAAATAACACAGAACAAAACAAATAGAGAAAGTTGAGGCAGAATTATTTCAATTAGTTTTATTCCCACTTCTATATCTTTAATAAGGTAAATGATCTTTTGACCTTCTTAATCATGATCTAAATATGGACAGAAGATTATTCCGGGGTACTCGTAACAAAATAACTAACTTAAATGATGAAATGACACTTACCACTTCTTAGAAGAAATAAGTATATTTTGCAGATATCTAGAGTATATTTGCATTTATTTGGTTGTACACATTTAGGGGGTGGTGAAAATATGGTAGATCAATTTTCTTTAAAGCAATGTGGGAAACTGATGAATCAGTCAGAGCTTGGAAATACATTTTTCATGTCAAACTGAAAATAATTCACCCTTGAAAACCAGAGTTATTGCAATGAAAATGGTGGTTAACTACTAAATTGGTAATATTAGATACTGGTCCTCTGATTCAGCTGTTTTTCTGTTTTAATTGTTCTAATTAATAAGTATTTATCACCATGCATTTCCCTCTAGTAACATGCTAAGATAACCATCCAAAATCATACAAGCTGAATCCAAGGAAATGAACCAGTCTGTGCACTCTTAAAAAAATTAAAAATCTAAAGTTTCTGAATTGGAAAACTATCTGGTCTAAATAGCTTTATACAATTTGTTAAATATATTGCAAGTTAAATATCAGAACTTTCAAATATACCATTTTTAGATCAATCAATATGGTTTGCCAGAAAGATTCATTAGACTATATTCTGGGTCACCTTAACAATACAAAACTTTAGGATGCCCAACTTCAAAGTAATAATGTGTCCGAAACCCTACCCCATTTATATGATTCCACTTTCCCTTAGGGACATTTGGCCATGGTGTGAGTTTATAATTTATTATGTTCCATGATAAATATTTTAAAAATGCCTTCAGAACAAAATTCAGGAAACTAAGATTGAAAATTTACTGTTCAGTCATTATAGAATTGCAGGGATAGAAAGAATCTTGTCAAACTATAAAGAGAATTTTGCAGTCCCATGTTAGAATTACCCCTAAAAATTCCAGAATGATGTAGAAATACCTGACTCAATAGCATTGTCCCAGAGAGAGACAAAACTGCCTTGTTTGGGGTATATTTTGTGATAATACTCAGATCAGTTTTACTAAGTTATTCTAAGAGACACATTAAAAGGAAAAGCAATTAATAAGTCACTCAACATAACATAAGCAACATTGAGGGGTTTAAGCATAGAACTTCTCACATTATCACATTATCTGATTTATTAATTTTTACATTATTTGTGGTCTTCATTTTCTTACCAGCCCCAAAACTCCACAAGAGTCATGGCCTTCTCCATTGGTTTGGTTAACCACTATTTATCAGTGTCCAGAACATGGCGATAGTAGCTACCATTTAGCAAACAAATGAGCAAATGCATGCATTAAATCTAAAACACAAAAAGGTATAACAGGTGATTTACTTGACTACTCCTAAACAGAGCTTTTATATTTATAAAATTGGGATTAATTAAATTTAATCCAAAAATATTTGAGATTATAATTAAATGAGTAACATAAGTTGTCTTAAGTGTAGAATAAAAAATATATGCTTAACCAATGTTAGTTCATGTACTTCTCTCTTTGAACAGTTGATTATCAAGTAAAATAGTTATGTGGAGTTCAGATAACTCTTATAGCCCAGGTAATTCTATTGTATGCTCTGAATTATGTAATAGACTGTAATTTATCAAGGGCTTGACAACTCCTCACCTCTGTTCCTTGTTTATTTCATTTCAGTACATTGTTCTATTGGTTAAACTTCCACATTAGTGTAAAAGTCTATATAGCACAAACTTATAATACTTTAAAGGATATTAAAGGAACATTGATGCATTTAAGAATTATTTTGAATTTATCACCCTTAGTTTACATTTTGGGAAAGTGAGGCCCTGAACTGAGTTGAGAGATCATGAGACTATCTCACTGCTAAACAGAGCAGAGGTACTGCCATTGATCAGTCAGGCCGGAACCTCTGACATGACAGACCACAATGGCACTCCTTCTTAGAGAGCTTGAATGTAGTTCTAGAAACATTCTCAGTAACATGTAGCATGTTGATAACTCTTCTCTGAAGTTTGTGGTGAGATGCAGAAGTAAGCTTCTGCTTGGTAACTAACAAGAAGCAACAGTAACACTTTCAGTTTATATAAGTTCCATCTTCAGTAGCCTTTAGCATGTTCTTTTAGCAATATGCCTATGTTCTGTAAACACTAGTATAATATTGCTTTGGAATTATCTGGCTTAATGTCCAATCTCCACTCGGCATTATTACGATTGGTAAATGGTGTGAGAATCTGCTGGAAAGAAGTTTGTGTCTGGTTGCTTACTGGAACCATCTGAAACTTTGTTATAGATTAAATAAAATTATGAGATATATATATCTATATAATTCCCCAAAGTAACAGAACTCATTTAGTTTCTATTTAGATTTAACATTTGAAAGCTTTTGTAAGGAGTGTAAATGATTCTGGTTTTGTTTAGTTTATTTCTAATATTCAGACTACTGTAGATATTTGAATGACAAAGGAAAAAAAAGTAATAGTGAATGAAAATACAATTTTTCAAGGGTTCCTATTTCTTTTTTGGACCTTGAGAGGAATAATGTCACTCTCAAAGCCTATAAGGTACTGCATTGGGAACTGCATCTCTAAAGGTAATAATATCCATGTTATTGTCTTGAACATGCTTGTTTTTGATATTCTGAGTGTAACAAGGAAGTGAAGAAGTTCAGCATCAAGTAAATAAATGACAATTAGTATGCTGTATCTATTCAGTACTGCACATGTATGTGTATTAGTGGTGATGGTTTTTGTCTGTGTGGGGGTGTGTGTTTGAGCAAATTGCAATTAGTCTAGTCTTATCCTCAAAATCAAATCACAGCTTCAGAATGGCTTAAACTATTAGCTAACCATTTCACAAAATGTAGTGACCATGATCTTTAATTCTTTAGTTTCATTGGTCATGTGTTTAAGTGGGAAAATACATTCAGCTTTTCATGAGAAGCATCTCTAGCAAATATAAATATAGATAAAACTAAAATTTTAAAAACATATATCTTAATAGAGTTGATATTTAAAACACATAATCGAAAAAGGTCTCTATGCAATACTCATATTCTCCCTCTTTAACTTTTTCTTAATAAAATAAATGAAATGATAGCATATGCGTTGTGATCCTCTTTGTTTGACTATCATATTTAATCATGGTTACACAGTAGCACCAAAATCAGGACAAAATACAAGAATTACAGGAGAGATCTTAAATTAGGTGAGCTCACTGCATGCTTCAAATGTCTCATTTTCTGAGAAAAAAAGTTTCCAACTGCCAACTTGGCTGCATTTTCTCCCGAAAGAAATATAACCCAATCCACCCCAAACTAAACAAAAGATACAATAGACTGAGTTTCGAATAGATATGTTATCTACAATTTATGGGACAGATAGTCCATTTAAATAGAAAAAGATTGATTTTACATAAAGCAAGGATAGAGTACAAAAGCACAGCTTTTGTAATTTTGGTAATATTGCAATTTTACAAACATATTGCATAGTATGTGTAAGAAAATAGTTCCATTTTTTCATATTTCTCTATATACAAGAAAACATTTACATGAAAGTTACAAAACAAAATAAATGAGTAGTGGACCTGGTTTAAAGAACTGTATAAATAACGAGACACTCAAACTTGAAATTACATATTTCCATTGTTAGTGAATGTTCTTGCACATCTTTAACCCTGTTTGGCTTTTATTTATATATATTCAAACAAATGAGATATTAAGACTGCAAAAACCAAATGAATCACAGTTCATTATACCTCATTTCCTTTCATGTTTTTTTCCATTGACTTTCTCAAAGAATGAAACTGCTTCAATCCCCACTTAAAAAAAATAGCCCTCTGGTTCTAAAAGAATTTCAAATTGATTATATTTTCCAAGGAATTTTTAGCAAGCAATGAAAGTTTAAACTCAGCAGAGTAAATCCATCCTGGGCCCATTTTATGGTACAGTCTTTATATACTGATTTTATGAATATCGAGGTGTTTACTACGCATGTATAGAAGGTACGTGGACTATACTAACGCAGTTTTCCTTCTAAAACAAAAGCATTAATCAATGATCTACAGCTCAGAATCCTGCAAGGAGGATGTGCACTACTTCATGTTGTAATTATAAGCCCTCCTATTAATTTGAATAAATTAGTAGAAGCAGCAGTGTTTAGAGTTAAATACAATAGAAATCCCAGTCTTTGGTCTTTGACATTTAAACAATTAATGAACTATGGTATAAAACAATATGAATTACAGTGTTCAAGGAGGTCATTCATTAGTTTATGACTGTTTTAAATGAATAAAAATGCAGTGTTATTTTTCTTTGTGATCATAACATTTGGAAATATTCATTATTACAATATACACTAGTATGCAGAGGAAAATAATTTCTCCAAGTATTTATAAATATGGTCACATGAGCAATTCTAATTAGACCAAAGCTACTGGAAGAATAAGGTGACAAGACCTCACGCATAAAAGACTCAAAGATGAGTTTAGTTTTGATGGCTATATGAAGAATTTGGCCATTAGATATCTTCAACTATTTTAAGAATTTAGTATTATGATATTGATATTACTTGCCATAAAAAGCAGCACTTAAATGCCTTAAACCCTCTCCATATCTCTACCTATTGCTGCCTCATACAGAGATACCAAGTTTGCAAGGGTTCATGAGGAGTTTTACTGTATCAAATGCCAGTTTTATAAAATGAGGCACTGTCCAACTAAGTAATTCAGATGGCAGAATATATAGGAATGGCATAACATGTTACAAGGAATCCAGCAACTGACCTTTGTGATCAAATTACCATTTCTTCAAAAGACCAATGCCTTTTAGTTTGATGGAGATAAGTAATCATAGAATGATTAATAGAGAATAAATTGAATAATAAAGAATATTTGGTAAATAATAAAGAATATTTGGTAAATACTTCTAATAGTTTCCTAAATGATCATATGTAATCAGACCTAAATACATTTGCTTTCTCTTTAATGTTAACCATATTACTGAAGCCTGTCAACAAAGTGTGGTTTTCTGAAAGGTACATTAATGTTCCAATAATTAGAGTAAGAAAGGGCGTGTTAAAAAGGAATAGGGATTGGCTTCTGGGTTATAAACATGATGTTTAGGTATAGAAGGAGATAAGTTCAGAAGAGGCTACTGAACTCAAGATTGCTGAGTCTTTTCTTACGGGAATCACTGAAATTTAGAGATGAAGGTAACCAAACATAACTTTCAGTTTGGTGTAGCTGTTTCAAAGAGAAGTAAATGGTGATCATGAAAATTAAATATATTTCTTAATATCATATGAATAAGTCAGGGGAGAAACACAGTTGTAACTCCTGGCTCCATTTTCAGAGATCTGAGATACTGAAATCCAAGATTTCTAGGTTAATGTAAAATACAAAGCATACAATTTTTCAGTAATTGGTTAAGTCGCTGAAAAGTAGTTTTATACCAGATTATTCAGTTTATGGTTCACAGTAAAATAAGAGAAAAATGCACTAAGAAGTACAGAATAGAAATTTTGGAAGAAATTTGGAATTGTGTTTTTTGGGTGGGAGAAGGGTAAGTGTCTTACTGAAATATTCTGAAAGAAAAAATTAGTTTGTCCTCTTGGCTTCTCTCATTTTGACCTCAGAACCTGAAGGCAAATACCCCTCTGGGCATCCGTTCTCAGCTAAAAATTTAAATGCTAGGAATGCTGTCAGTTCTTTCTTCTCTTTCCTTCTTTCCTGTCTGCTTGCCTGCCTTCCTCCTTTCTTCCCTTACTGTCTTCTCCAGTTAAACCAGTACCAAGCTTAGGGCCCATATAGTACACTCTACAGAAATCATTTTTCTAAGTTTAATTTGGGAAAGACGAAATTTGCATCTAAGTAAAGTGCACTATATTTATAGCCCTTGTAACACAAAAATGGCCCTGGAAAACCAGATAGCCGATCTGTTTGGGTAGTCTGCAATTAAGGAAACTCTGTATTGAAAAACAAGCCAGTCTTCTTTTATGAGGAAATTAAGGACATTTCAGAGCAAACTTCTATGCTTTTAATAAAAGCATAGAAGGCTGAGTTTATACTTAGATTCTAAGAATCTAAAACAGCCAGTCAACTACTTTAAACCAACCACTTAGTTGGGTAGGAAATCCATCAGTATCACTATTTTTTTTCTACTACATTGAGCAGATATTTTTACATCATCTATACATAGTTTAAATCTCTTATACATTTCTTTTGAATTGTGTTTATAGCATTTAAACTACATGTGAATTCAAAATTTGACCGCCCTTCACTGGAATTGGTTTTTACACTTTTAATCTTTTCTCCTCTCATTACATATAGTTTAAAATTTTGACGGCCCCTTTCACTTTCTATAATATTTGCTCTTGGAACTAGGACATGTTAGAGCTGGAAGGAATCTCAAGAGATCATTTGATTCAACACTGTAAAAGTTGTAAAGTTGAGTAAACTAAAGCCTGGATATATTCCCAGACTGCCTAAATCAGCTGATTGATTAGAAGACAGAGCTGAGATTAGAAACAGGGTTAATCACTAAACAAAATAATTGTTCCCATTTGACTAAAAACTTTAATTTAGGGATGTTTATAATTTGAATATGCCTCAAATTAATAAACAGTATTTTCCTAAAAGGTCCAGAATACAGTGCTTAGCACCTATAATTTCTCAAAATTTTTCATGTTATAATTTGTGTATTATGCAAAAACCAATGTGAAAGTTTTTCACAGTAAATTCTAATGTTTTACCTTAAATAAATTAAACAAATATGTTAGGATATGACTTTTTAAGGAATTTCACTTCTTATTTTTACTCTGATATTGACTTAAAGTTTTATATAATAACACCCGACACAAGTTCTATTTTAAAAGCAATAAAATCGCACTGGCTTTCTGACTTTGCCTAGTACAGAATACAATTAGTGAAACGCAGCTTTTTCAGGTATTTGATGTGTTACATTGTCCAAAGAATATAATTCTGGTCAAAGGGTTCACTCCGCTGCTTGCGTTACTTGAATATCTTACTTCAACTAATCAAATTATTTCTACAAGTTCCAATCTCCAACTTCACCCTGTGCCACAGAGTCCTGAACTCCGAAGTTTCTACAGTCATGGACCCCCAAAATGAAACTTCCACACACCTGTAATATAGTGTGTATTGGGGAGAAAGATGGACTGACATGTGAAAATTAAAGACTTACCTTATAGTAATCAAGTCATCTTCCCATAGTAGGAACTATTTAATACAATTTTCTATTCTTGGATTCTGTAAATTGCAATAATTTGAATTAAGGAGTGTTGTGGAAAGTGAACCTACAGTATTTTGGAGTTATTTATTAGAAGTGAATTTACAAAAATAAGCACTGGAGGATAGAAGAAACTATGCTCTGAGGTCAGGGTAGCTTAACAGTCTAATATAAATAACTAAATATTAACAGCTGCAAGGGAATGTGACTAAATTCCTTAAAATAAGAATCTGATGGAGAAACACATTTTCAACATGTTTGCTAACAGTTTATGTTTTACTGTTTAAGCAGGGATTTTTAATTTAATTTCTACCATCCTTAAGTCTTAATCTCCAATAAAAAATACATAGATATAATTCTGTAGATGATATTCCAATGGAAAGTGAATTCATTCTCAGCATTAGGCATCATAGTAGTTTTTATTTAGGATGTTTGAATTTTAGCAGTCTGAGTTAAGTATAAAGTGAATGAAGCAAACAGAAATTGTACTATTGGAGACTAGTGGATATTATGTCAATTAAAAAAAAAAACCTATGGATTCTATACCATCAGTATGTCCCTCTTAATCCTATCTTATATTGCAGTAAATTAGATGTTTTGTTAAAAGCAAATACGTCACATGCAATAGCCAAGTAAATACTACATCAGGCCATTCAGATCTGACAAATGATGGTATAATGGCATTTTGTTAATTCTGTAAAGATTCTATTGCTGAGAGCTTTCAAAATTACCTAATGTACAAAATTCTAGACTTAGTAGACAAAGAGTAACAACACATTGAATTTAAAGAAACAAATAAAACTCAGGGTGGGATTCTGTCTTGTCTTGTTAAAAACCATGTATTGAATTGAATTTTTAGTAAAGCAAGCATTACATAATGCTTTAAAATTTTAAAATTCGGGGATAAAAGTTTACATCCAAAAAGATGAATGGAAAATTGTGCTTTCAGACTGTAGAGTTAGTTTTCTTACAGGGTTAACCATGTCACCTTGCCATTGGATACTGGGAATTTCATCTGTGTCAATGGATATATGTGCAGTCCATATCCAGGTCCTGCAAAAATCTAAAACTGTGTGCTTCACTTCATGTAGCAAAGGCACCTATGTTAGTCTCCCTTCTGAGCAAAGATTATGATCCAGTTTTCCTGCTGAAGATGGTTCTTCCACTGTTCTGTCACTCACACTCGCCGGGTCGAGCAGCACAGAAAATCGAGGGGGAAGGTGGCCAGACTCCCTGCTTACCCCGGAAGGAGGTGCTCTGTGGACCGTTTGGAGAAGCTCTGGACTGATCACGAGGGAAACGGAGCAGAACTGTGAAGCAGACGGACGGGAACAAAAGGCTATTCTGGTGTGAGGAGAGATCAGTCACTTCAGCTCCACAAGCAGATGTTGCTACTGGACTGACACGTGGACCCGACCCCGGCTGGAGACAGGTACAGTTTGCCGCTGGGGCAGACACACAGTTCGTACACTGTCTGCCGAGAGTGCGAGGAACTGGGTGAAGAAGGGGAAAAGGAGCCGCTCGGTAGGTTTCCCAGCCGGATTGTATCCGCGTTCAAAAATATCTAGGGGAAAGAAACTGCATTTTACTTCCTTTTAGCATTCTGTCTTCTTAAGAGCTCTACAACATGGTATAATAAGACCACGGGACAAACAATTCTGCTGGTTTAGCTGCCAAGCTTTGTGGAACCAACAAATTGTATTCCCGCGGGACAACCCCGCCACCCCAGCCTTTGACACGTGGTGTTTTCAGAGAGATGGTCCTTGATCGGAAAAGCAAGATGGCACAGTCTGCTTAGGGGGCCAATCCAGTTATTCAAACAGCCCAGAAACTGAATGATTTTGAGTGTCTCTTAATTTCACTTAATCTTGCCAGTCTAAAGAATATACGGAGAAATAACCATTAGTGAAGTGATGGGCAATTAATTAAAAAATTTTTTTGACTCTCTGGTTTAATTTTTAAAAAAATACTCATAAAACCATGTTGACTCACAGTAGACATCAAGTAGATAAAGTGCACAATAAGCAACAGATAATTAAATATAATCAGGTTTGAAGTCTCCATGAAAAAAATATATTACCTGTACCTAACACCTATGCTGCTAAATCTTCTAACTTGTAAAATTACTTCACTTATTTCAAATCATGGACTCAACACTTTCTGGGCCAGCAATCATATGGTTTTGACATGCATGGGGAACCATCCAAAGAAAGGAACATTAGATCATGAATTTGAATGAGCAAAGAAACTGGACTCTTTCTAGTTGTGTCTTGATTCTATTGTTATGTAGCTAATTGTTGCCTACAGGCATCTCTAAATTGACAGGAAAACAAAAGAATACTCCATTTTCTACATTTTTGCCTTCATCCTGAGTCCTAATCATTTCTCCCTAGGACTCTTGCACTAGCCCCCCTAATTGGCCTCCCAGGGGCCATTCTTGTCCTATAGTCTATGATACAAAGGGCTGGAGTGAACTTCTAAGAAACACAAATCAAATCATGTCATGTCATGCTCACAATTCCCTAACGGCCTCCACCACACTTAAAATGAATCTTGATTACTTTTCACGGTCCACAAGTCCTATAAGATCTGGTCTATCTCTCTAGTATCATTTCCTTTAATTCTTCTTACTGGAGCGCTCACATTTTCTCAAACATACCGGAACAACTCTGGCCTCAGGGCTTTTAATTCCTTCTGTTCCTAGCCTGAAAAGAATTTCTTCAAATATTTATGAGTGAGGATGGATATTAATGGGGTGGTTAGAAAACAGGGGTGAGGGCTTCCTTGGTAGCTCAGTGGTAAAGAATCTGCCTGCTAACACAGGAGATGTGAGTTCGATTCCTGGGTTGGGAAGATCCCTGGAGAAGGAAATGGCAACTAACTTTAGTATTCTTGCCTGGAGAATCCCATGGACAGAGGAGCCTGGTGGGCTGTAGGTTTCAAAGGAGTTGGTCACGACTTAGTGACTAAACAGAGAACAGGGATAGGAGGGAGATTTCCCCTGTTTGCCTTGCTTTTTATACATTAAAATTATTTTTGAAATACAGAAATCTATGGCACATTTAGAATAAGCCAGAAAAATAATTCCTATACCATAGATGTGTATATTTCAGATAAATTTTACATGTGAGCATATTTGTTCAGGTCTCTACTAAAAGGTCAGCTGCTAAAAGAGGATTTTCCTAACCACTCTATTAAAATGACACAAATCCAGCAATCTCTCCTTACCAGCTTTACTTAGCTCAGTAGTAACAATCCCTTTCTAACATTATATTAAGTGTGCATTCATTCATTCATTGTTTACTTCTCTTATTTGCAAGTAATATCCGTTAGGGCGGGACCTGTCATTGGTTCAAGATTATAGAACAGTGAATAGAATCATGCTGCAAGTTGCAGGATATACTGCTTTTCCTGCACTTGTACATGTCTCTCTCCTCTAGGCTAAAATTCTCAGCCTCAAGAATAAAAAATTCTATGCCTCAAGATGGAAAGACTTATTTGGTTCCCACGTGGCATTTTATTAATATCTTTTTGGTTTATCACTTAAAATTTTATAGTCATATTGATATATTACTTTCTCTAAAAAACCATGACCTTCTTGAAGTCTGATTTTTAAAATAACATCACAGTGTTTGATCTTGCATGTACAGCTTCCATATAATACAAATAGTTTTTTAATAAATGGATAAATTATGAAGTAAAAATGATTGCCTTTACCAACAGTATTCAAAGTTAAAAAAAAAGCATAATTAAAGGTTTTATTTGTAGGTATCAGAGGCTGAAATTTTATTACCTCATAATTTTTTCTAGGTTAAGTAACCAAAAAGCAAACAGAAAGAAAGGACTCCTATTTTTTTAAATAAGATTTTTTTCCCCCTGATGCAAAAGTTAAAAGTATACAAAACTAAGCAAAGAAAATGACAACACATTTTGAGGGTATAAATGTTGGGCCTCATTTCCTTAGTAAGCATAGAAACAGGTGCTACTGCCAACCCCAGTGGCTTTCAGAGGCTTGCTGACACCAGGCCACAGCACTGCATTTTATAGTTTGAAACTGATTGTGTTTCCATTGGTGTAGCCTGACTGAATAAATGTGGAGAGTAGCTATTTTCATGCAAGCAGGGCATTCAGGTAGCAGCCTCAGAAAGCAAGCCCAGCTGTGGTGGCCCATCAATGGAGTTGGCCTTGTACCTCCTGTGTGGCCTCCAGCAGTGCCCTCCAGTTCCTGGGCTTCCCAGGTGGTGCTAGTGGTAAAGAACGTGCCTGCCAGTGCAGGAGATGTAAGCGATGCAGGTTCGATCCTTGGGTTGGGAAGATACCCTGGCAACCTACTCCAGTGTTCTTGCCTGGAGAATCCCACGTGTAGAGAAGCCTGGAGTGCTATAGTCCATAGGGTTGCACAGAGTCAAACATGACTGAAACAACTTAGCATGCATGCTCTAGACAATATTTAGCTACATGAGAATACTTAATTCCATAAACTTCTGAGATCCACAGTGTAGCCTCATCCACTTATGGGAAGTAGCTTTTATTAACAGATAAATTAAAATGAATAGGATATTTGAAAAGAATGTTAATTACTGCTTGGTTAAAAATTTGTTCATGTTTTTTCCATAACATCTTACAGAAAAACCTGAATGGACTTTTTAGCCAACAGAAAGACTGAAGGCAGGAGGAGAAGGGGACAACAGAGGATGAGATGGTTGGATAGCATGAGTGACTTGATGGACATGAGTTTGAGCAAGCTCCTGGAGTTGGTGATGGATAGGGAAGCCTGGCGTGCTGCAGTCCATGGGGCCACAAAGCATCAGACACGACTAAGCAACTCAACTGGACTAATTATATGGGAATGGATGATAACTGGATCTTTGGTGGTGATTATTTTGTAGTGTATGAAGTAAAGTGAAAGTTGCTCAGTCATGTCCGACATTTTGTGACCCCATGGAGTATAGTCCATGGAATTCTCCAGGCCAGAATACTGGAGTGGTGGGTAGCCTTGTAGTGTATACAGATGTCAAATTATGATGGTGTACACCTGAAATGTATACAATGTTATATACAACTTTTACCTCAATAATAATATAAAATTACATAAGAAAAGAAACAAGGAAAGAAAGAGAAAAAGAAGAAAATGCTTGTAAACAGTCTAATTCTAGTGAATTTTTAAATAAAATCCTGAATTTTGAGTTAGCCTTACAGATATAAAATCCTTCCACAAAAGGATAGGTGATTGAATAAACAATGGATTTCCACATAAAAAATAGAAAAAGAAAAGAAAGGAGAGGGAAAATAATGTTTTCTGGATTTGAGACAGAAAAGCAAGTTATGAAGTAAAATGGAGTATTGTATATTCCTTTCAAACCTTCCATCTTCTCCCAGCTTCTGCAACTAGGACGGACTTGCTCATAACTCTGTCTGTTCTGCTTAAGGCAGTTACTGTGACACTGCTCACTTCCCAGCTTCTAAAACTGATATTTTTATTCCATATTGCCCTATAAACTATATATTCCATTCACTCTGAAACTCCTCCAGGCAGTCAGACTAGCATCCCTGAGCTCTTCAGTCAAGGCTCACTCACTGTCTTCTCCCAACAAGAATGCATTTATTTCATCTTACCTGTTGAAATCAGACCTATTGCTGTAGCAGAATATTTAATTAGTTTGCAAAGTAAAAACTGATTTCTCCTTCCTCTGTCATCTTGTAACATATACGTTAAGTTGCTGCATTACATATGTTATTATAACACTTTCAGTATTTCACATACAGTTGTCATTCATGATGTTTTCGGAGCTGGATTTGAAATTCCTTGCAAAACTCTGTCTGAGGTGGTCGAAACTTTTGCAGTGTCCAACTGTGTGTGCAGTTTTCTTACTTATTTGGGCTACTTCAATATAATTTTTGTTTTGATCTTAGAGAATTTAAGTACTGTCTAAGGGTAGGGACTTCATATTTTTCTATATTGTTAATTGGTTGATCTGCTTTTTTGTGACATAGTCAATGAAGCAAAGAGAAAGATTTTATAT
The DNA here is from genome assembly GCA_917880005.1 of Nanger dama. Classification (NCBI taxonomy): domain Eukaryota; kingdom Metazoa; phylum Chordata; class Mammalia; order Artiodactyla; family Bovidae; genus Nanger; species Nanger dama. Next base: position 22,871,629 of record CAKJTW010000021.1, read on the forward strand.
AATTTCTATCTCTTCTTAGAAAAATTACATGCTATTTTATTCTAATAGAAAGTGATGTGCTTTTCTGTAACTTTATTTTATTAATATAAAAAATGGCCACAGCTGAAAACCTTTGGCTATAACTTATGGATAGCATAATACTCAATTCACAATTAAATCTTAATCTGTAATTAAAATCAAGGATTCTGCTGATACTTTGAATACGAGAACATAAGTAAAGTAGGGCATAAATAGGAGAGGAATGGAGATTAATTACCATCAATACTTATGATGATTCATTATGAATAATTTGAATGAAATGATTACCATGACAAAAACAATGCTTTTAAAAAAGATGTGAGATATTTAAGAAAGATTTCTTTCTTGCTGTGGTAGACAAAGTATTGTAGTCTGCAATTGTAGTGGAAAGAAATCCTGAAAGGTAGTATGGATACATATTTTCAATATTATAAACATATTTCTAGAACATTTAATCTGTAATATACACTAAGATACTAATGATCCTGGAGATAAATCTGTTTATAAAAAGGAAGCCAAGAAGTTGTGGTACATATATATAGTGGAATGTTACTCAGCCATAAAAAGGAACAAATTTGAATCAGTTCTAGTGAGGTGGATGAACCTAGAGCCTGTTATACAGAGTGAAATCAGAAAGAGAAAAACAAATGTCACATGTTAACACATATATATGGAATCTAGAAAAATGGTGCTGTCCAACCTAGTTGCAGGGCAGGAATAGAGACTCAAGCATAGAGAACAGACTTAAAGACAAAGCAAGAAATGAGATAGTGGGACAAATTGAGAGAATAGCATTAAAATATATACATTACGATATGTAAAATAGTTAATGGGAAGTTGCTGTATAACACAGGGAGCTCAACCTGGCGCTCCATGACAACCTAGAGGGGTGGGATGGGGTGGGAAGTGGAAGGGAGGTTCGAGAGGAAGGGGACTTATGTATACCTATGTCTGATTCATGTTGATATATGGCAGAAACCAGTACAACATTGTAAAGTGATTATCCTCTAATTAAAAAAAAATAATTAAAAAGGAAGCCACATGTGCAATTCAAATTTATCTCAGATCAATAACAGATACCGGCATAAAGGTAAGATAGGAAGTTTTCCTTTGATTCTATTAATGTCTGCCCTCGTCTTTACATGTAAGAAGGTCTGAAAGGCTCTAGAGCATCTCTCTTTAATCACTCTTCCATGCTTTTCCTTCTCAGCTTGACCTTTATAAACTCATTAAAAAAAGCATATGAAGAAATAAACTATGAAGGGAAGTAACTGGTAGAAATAGCATCACAACAGATTTAGGCCTTCAAGGACTTTGGGAATTATGACAAAAATATACAGAATCGATATGCATTATATATCAGGTTTTGAAATAGTTAAGGGAGAATTAAAAGCAAATGAGAGGAACTACCAAGATGTCCAAGCAGATTTGAACAACAACAAAAACAAGAGATGAGAAACTTAGAAATGAATGACAAAATTACTAAAATTAAAAGTTTGATGGAGGGATTGAAAGAGAGATTAGACACTGAGTAGGAACTGGGGCATGTAGATCTGAATAAACACACAGAGTGAGGCACAGGGTAACAAAGAAATAGGAATGAAGAAGGTGAGCTAAGGGATGTGGAAGGTTAAGAGAATGAAAAGATGCATCTTCAGAGCTACTGAAAAAGGCCTAGAGAGCGAGAGAAAGAGGGGAGAGGGAATATCTGAAGACATAATGCTGAGGAATTTCCAAAATGGACAAAAATGTGATTTTGCAGACATGATGGTCACAATGTATACAGAAAGTAGACAAAATAAATGCGTGCCTATCACATTCCAATAAAAAGAGTGGAAAGCCGAAGACAAGGGGGTAAATCAGGCAGTGAGAGAAAGCAAGTTTCTTTAAAGGAATGAGGACAACCGACTTCAAACAGGTGCTTGGGTGAAATAAAGTGACACAAAAGAAACCCATCATGTTATCTCTTTATCTGGGAAATAACTGCGTGAAATAGCAAAATAAGCTTGTGACTTTTGTTTCTCTTTTAGAAAAAAATAGGTACTCTTTCTACCGAAACAAACACACGAACTTTCAAAGCACTTGGTGGAAAAACTTTTTGAAGACCAACACAGAACAAAGACAGCAAAGATCGCCTTCTTTCTGGGTGTTATCTTGGTGTTTGTTCTGTTCATCTGTTGATTTTGAAATTGCAGGAACTTAGTGCCCAACTTACAATCAAATTATGAATGAGTATTTTCAGTAGAAAAAAACCCCCAAAACTTTGACTTATGAAAACAATATTTGGTTTACCCAGTCTCATATTCAAGAAGTATTCATATTTTCATAATTTGAGCCCTCTTATGCTACCTCATGTGAAGAGTTGACTCATTGGAAAGGACTCTGATGCTGGGAGGGACTGGGGGCAGGAGGAGAAGGGGACGACAGAGGATGAGATGGCTGGATGGCATCACTGACTCGATGGACGTGAGTCTGAGTGAACTCTGGGAGTTGGTGATGGACAGGGAGGCCTGGCGTGCTGCAATTCATGGGGATGCAAAGAGTCGGACATGACTGAGCGACTGAACTGAACTGAACTGATGATCTTATGAAGTAGTTCCTTATGCTTCCCTGGGAACTATAAGCTTGTAATATGATAAGAAGCAAATGCACCCCTCCACCCCCGCCCCTGCATTAAAGGGCCAGCGTCTGCTCCTCAGAACTCACCTCCCCCTCTGTGGATTGCAAATGAAGCTCCTTCCTGCAGGTGGCCTTGAAGTCTCCAGCTGCGGCACTCACCTGGACTCCCCGAGGAGCTTCCATTATCAAGGACCTGGTTGGTGATTCGAGCCTAAAAAAAAATTAACAAAAACAAAATCCCGAAAACCTTAATGTTGAAAAGATAATGCTAGTCAACTAAAACAAACAGGCAGGCATAAATACCAATGCTTGCCATTAAAAAAAAAAGAAATCTAAAATGGGTTTTACAAAGATTTTTTTATTGTATTCTTTATTTTTTGGCTCTTTATGAACTTCTTCAATTGTTAGCATCAGTTCTTTAGTCTCATTTGCATAACGATTTAGTAACAGTTTCCTGTGTTGTTTCCTTCACAATGCCCATGAAAAGTAGATCCTGATAAGTTTACCAGTTTAAATCTCTTATACATTTTCAATATTAATGATGGAGTTTTAAGAAGTAAATTTGTAGCAAGTTAGCATGTAAGTATCCCCCAATTGCCTTGCTAAGATGAGTTTTAACGAAAATCTTTACTATTGCGAACTTTTAAGTGTGCCCAGTCAAAATTCTGTGAACTAAACAATTCTCAAAAGGTTCTTTACAGTTCTAGAAATTAATTAAAATGAAGATAAGATATTTCCTACATCAACTGACCTCTATTAGCCCAAGAAAATGTCCTCAGAATGAAAGACATTAGTCTGAGAAAGAAAAATTAAATGAAGAGTGAGACACAAGTGTTTTAGATAGGCTGCAAAAGGATAGTTGGAAGGCATTTCAAAATTATCTTCAAATATAAACCTAGAGAAAGAAAAAATGGAGGTAAAATACAGAAGCAAGAAAACAGGCATAAAAAACACTCTGTGTGATAAGAGATCTTATCCTGGAGTGGGTCATTCTGGATAATAGCTCTGCTCTGGGGCTGCGATTGCCTGCATTCTGTTGACCATGGGACTCCAGAACAAAAGTTCCTTCAGGTTTACCTTCACCATCATCCAGAATAACTTGTCTTCTTGGAGGCTACCAACTGAGAACAGATTTGCAGAGAGAACCTCATGGAATAGTTTGAGCACTGAAGATTAGCTTGCTCTCTCTCAGTGGTAAAGCTGAGCTTAAAGACTTGAAAGTGATATTGAAGGACTAGAGCCAGCATTTAGAAGTGATTTTGATGCTCTAAACATTTTTTCACTCACCAGAGAAACTTTGAAACTTTGATTTCTGGGTCTTTGAGATATCTTCATAAAAATCCCTGGAGGGGGCAGGTTTTGATTATATGAAAGTATTAGTCACTCAGTCATGTCTGACCCTTGGCAACCCCATGGACTATAGCCCACCAGGCTCCTCTATCCATGGGATTTCCCAGGCAAGGACACTGGAGTGGGTTGCCATTTCTTTCTCCAGGGGATCTTCCTGACCCCAGATCAAACCCGGGTCTCCTGGACTGCAGGCAGATTCTTTACCGTCTGAGCCACCAGGAAAGCCCTTGATTTTATATATATATAAAAGAAATGTCTGTTTGGTTTTTCTCTAAACACAAATCACATGTTTTCATAGAATATTTGCAAACTTCAAAAGAATTACCCATAAGTTTTTTGATTTATAATCCTTATACTTTGTACATAGCATCTAAATTTCAAGCTCTGAATATTTATTTATTTTATTTATTTATTTGATGTGTTCATTTACTTTAATAAAACTACATTTACCATGTTATCACCATGGAATGTAAATTCAGGTTAGACGAGAATTTCACAAGTACAACAAAGCATTCTGTGATATACCAAAGTTTGTATAATGTCTGACCAAAGCAGCTGCTCATCAATGACTTCCATTATAGGCATTTTATTTAGTTGATGATTCTTTTGGAGAAAATAAACATACTGCCCACATTTAAAGTGTTTTTCATTTACCTTTGCATTAGCACTTAAAATACATGTTTCAAAATAATTTAAAATTATTCTAATATAACAGCAGCAAAATATAATTCTGCAATTACAAAAGAGCTAAAAGGGATGTACAAGTTAAGTTACTCTCATGTTTATAACTATGATTCTAAAATAAATACTACTTCAAAGTGGCTCTGTTACCAGCTTTTTAGGTATGGTTTAAAAACACACACAGACTTGCAGGGAGGTTTATAATGTTGTATTCCATGCACTGTTCTGAAAGGGTTCCTCAAGAGCCAACCAGCCCTTGACACAGTACTCAGTCCACAAGGCCGTCAGAAAGTTAACTGGGGTAAATAGGATTCCTACGTTACATCAAAAGCATATGATATTCTGCAGCAACTGGGAGCATTTTCAGGATTGGCATGCTGTCTTCTTTAGAACTAATTTCAACAGAAAAGGTTAAGAAGGTGGACAGGTACCACTATCAAGTGTATTTAAAAGTGACATGTTTCTTTTGTGCCGCTCTGACTTCCCTGAATGACCTAGCTAGTGAACTAGTCACCAGTAACTTGGTCACCAGGCAAATCAAGCCTGTAAGAAAGGAAGCCAGTTTTCAAATTACCATGTTCTTGTCTGACCCAAACAATTTATTTTCAGCATAAACATATAACCTCAATATGAGATGTCTAACTAAAGCAAGCACCACCAAGACCAAGACAGTATCTCCTCTTCTAAGGTTTAGGTTTTCCCCAGAATTCTTGATACAGGGAATAGCCCATACCAAGGGTCATTGCTCCCACAACAAAGCCTTGGGCTGCCACACGCATGTGGATCAGGTGAACAGACATTTTAGTATTTCCCCTGCTCTTTAATCTATATAATCCATATGCAACAATTGCTGCAAAACCTGCCATTCCAGTCGGGACAAATGGTGCTTCTCTAGCTTTTCGGATAAGTTTAGATCCCTGATCTTCATCATATGAAGAAAGAGAAATATCTGTGTTGCTTGACATAGTGACTGAAGAATCTTCAGCTTCAAGACGTTTCAACTTCCTACCGGACTCTGATTCCACTCCAGCAACCGCCGTCTGAATATTTAAATGTATGTTTATGTGATGTCCTATGATACACCCTCAAATATACTCCATCTTAAATGGTGCATCTGAGACCATTACTATTTCTATTTGGTAATTACCTATAACATTAAGTGTAATTACGTATGTTTAGACATGACTAAACCACTCAAACAGAAGTCAGGTAAGAATTTAACTAACATGGATTAATGTTCTGAAACAGATTATAAATCTGACAACTAAGGAAACACAACTCAATGAACTTGGGGTTATTTTATCAAATAGTTGATATGGTTTAGTTTACAAGGATAAGGGAGCGAGATACTTATATTTGACAGTAAAATATCTCTCTTAAGTGTGAACAGTTTTTGTACCATATTTCTACTAGCATATTAAAATATATTAAGTCCTTCTGGGCTTTTGAGTTTTTCCATTCTCATCCTTACTAATTCAGTTCAGTTCAGTCGCTCAGTTGTGCTGAACTCTTTGTCACGCCATGGAGTGCAGCACACCAGGCTTCCCTGTCCATCACCAACTTCTGGAGCTTGCTCAGTCTCATGTCCATCGAGTCAGTGATGCCATTCAACCATCTGATCCTCTGTCATGCCCTTCTCCTCCTGCCTTCAATCTTTCTCAGCATTAGGGTCTTTTCTAATGAGTCAGTTCTTCACATCAGGTGGCCAAAATATTGGAGTTTCAGCTTCAGCATCAGTCCTTCCAATGAATATTCAGGATTGATTTCCTTTAGGATGGACTGACCAGATCTCCTTGCAGTCCAAGGGACTCTCAAGAGTCTTCTCCATCACCACAGTTCAAAAGCATCAGTTTTTCAGTGCTCAGTTTTCTTTAATGTCTAATTATTTAATTAGAATTGCTAATTTTTATTTAATTAGAATTTCAAATTATTTAATTAAAAAAATGTTTATTGTCTTCATCTTCATTTTAGACCTTAGGAACTCACTTATAGTGTTGCCTTAGAGCCTTTTTGCTAGCCCTGACTTAGGGGAACCCTATTCAAAGAAGCAAAGACTCAGATAGGACTTAGTGATTCAGCAGCAACAACAATTCAAAGAAGCAGTAAAGACGGACAGCTGGCCAGACCTGGGTTTAGGAAACTGAGCCAGCAGAAATAAACTTCAGTTTTATCTTCTCTAAATATGCCTGCTTCCTTATAGGATTGTAAGAAATTTCTTAAATTGATTCAGGGAAATAAGAATGTAGTGGGATAGTATTCTGAAATATAATGTGATTTCCTCCCTTGTCCCATTTCCTTGCACTCTAAACCATCCTCCCATTCATTAAATATCATCCTTTGCAATACATTGTTGATAACAGAGCAGATAAACTGTTAAAAATCTTGCATTTCCTAATGTTATAAACATTTTGAGTTGAAAAAAATCCAGCTATTTATTGTGTTGAAAATGATTCAAGACATAAATAAAAACAGAGAAAACCAATATCCATGAGACCTTGTTGTTTATTTCACTAGTTGGAGAACTGTTTTCTTGTTTCACAGGCTAGAGAAGATTTGAAGAGAAATGAACAGAATTGGTCTTGAATGGCTCTCTGTATTCTGCTACCTGAGGTCATTTTCTAGGTTGTGGGATCTTCTTTAGTTGTTAGAGATCTCAGGAGAGAGGGATATTCCGGGATAACTGAGAAGAGACCATGGATCCTCAAAGGAGAATAGTGACCTGCATTGACTGAGGACTTGATGATGCTAAGGAGAACATCTTGGGACCTGCCAGTTGGATCATGCGGCTACCAAGGACCAAATGTCACCCAGATGCTTTGGCAGTGCACGTGTCTTGGCGCAGTGATGCAACCACCACAGAGCTGAATAGCCTGGGACTTAGTGTCGGATATTGAGTGCAATGGAGACCAAACATGTAAATTAAAGTTTGGGGGAATATTTTCATTTCTTATGAAGCTAAGTTTGTGCACTAAGACAATATGTGTGTACATGTGCTCAGTCACGTCCAACACTTTGTGACTCATGGACTATAGCCCACCAGGTTCTTCTTCCATGGAATTTTCCAGGCAAGAATACTGGAGTAGATTGACTTGCCATATGTATTAAAAACTTATCAAGGGGTCAAGGGATACAGAAAACATGCTGTATTTTATATGTATTTTATATATATATATATATAATATAAAATGCATTAAAAAAACTTATTAAGAACTACATAGATACCTGCTCAAACCCAGGTCTCCTGCATTGCAGGCAGACTCTTTACTGGCTGAGCCACCGTGGAAGCCAATACACCTGCCATATGATATATGCCATACATATTGGATTGCCATTTCTTTCTCCAATAACTTACCAAGTGGTTCATAAAACATAAAAAAAATGACAATTTTACAGTATGGATAAATCAGGTTCTGAAAGTGATTAAGATTTTGAATTAAATAGGTTTCTACTGTATGCTTTGATAAGCTTGATAAAATTAAAAGTAGTGATCTCTAAGAAATGATATAAATTTTTATTAAAAAGTACTGTTTTATATAGTATCCATCATTCAGATGAGTAATATACATTAGGAACTTAAATTATGGAGAATATGTAGGTAGAGTATATATTGAATTTTTATTAGACTATTTGGAGGATTTCATAATTCTGTTTTCAAAGGAACACATTGTGGTAGTCAAATATTTCTTATGAACATGAAAATAAAAGTAAGCTGCAAACTTTTTTTATGAGCTTGCTTATGCTGTTGAGCATAAGCAAATAAGTTAAATTTGGGGGAGCAAAAATTTCATAGTGCAACCACAATGTATATAGGTAGTGTTAGTCTCTCAGTTTTGTCTGACACTTTGTGACCCCAAAGACTAGAGCCGGTCAGGCTCCTCTGTCCATGGGATTTTGCAGGCAAGAATACTGGAGTGGGTTGCCATTTCCTTCTCCAGCCACAGTGTATATGGAGAACTAAAAATTTCAAACTAACACCATTGTGAGTAGCAGAGATTCACTGTGAGCATTTACAGATGTATGTGTTAATCTGAATTATCCAGTGTTAATAATTACATGTCTACTTACATTTAGCCACATTACCTAACTAAACCTGCACATCATCTCTAGGTCTTTCACTTGGTGAATCGGGAAAAACACATTTTTCACAAGCAGTGTATAAATTTGCTCCATACTGCCATCTAGAATGCAAGTGTTAAACGTCATGAACTCTAACAACAAGAAAACAATCTTTGCATTTAAGCATGAGGCATTTTTAAAATGTTCTGAATTCAAGCAAGCATATGATCATTATATTAACTATCCAAAGAACATTATAGAACAAGTAGATGTAGATACAAAATTTAAAGTAAATAAAATAAAATGTAGTTATGATATTACCAGTTATCCCACCTTATGAAAAGGATTTAATGATTGTGTAACAACATATTTCATTGACTATTTTATAAATAATATTTTCACAGGTCTTTACTAGAAAGTTGGGTACTTCTAGAGGCTGCATTATAAAGTGCAGGATATAGAAAAGGATTTCTTTTATTGAAAGTGTGGCTACATACTATAGTATGCAATAATACAAGTTATTTAAAGCATGCGGTATTATAAGTTATTTAAAAGTAATATGTTATTTCCAAGAAGCAGTATAGGAAATTCAGGTGTAAACTCACTGACACAATTATTACATGCAAGAGTTGCATCAATCTAATGAAAAAATTAAACATAGGACTTTGAATAAAAATCTCACAGATTGTACTAGAAATTTTAAATCCAGTTAACCTCACTGAGGCTCAGTTACCTAATAAATAAAATTACAGAGCACCTGAAATATAAAAGATTTTAATCATTGCAAACCATCATTAAATCTCTTCTTTATTAATTTGATAGCCATCTATTTATAGTAATATACTAAAAGCTAGTACTGGGAACTTATTCTATACTTAAAACTTTACATGGATTATCTTTTAATCATCCCACCAGCACTGTGAAATGTACTCTAATAAATGGAAATATTTCCAAAAACTTTAATTTACATGTTTGGTCTCCACTGCACTCAGTATCAGCACTCTAATAATCTATATTTTACCTAGAAAGTCTTTGAATTTGATACTTTAGAATATTCATCAGTTCAGTTCAGTTCAGTCGCTCAGCCGTGTCCAACTCTTTGCATAGCAATCTTTGAAAAAGAACAACAGTGTTGGAGAACTTAAAAACTATTGCAAAGCCACAGTAAACAAGACGGTGCTGACCTGACAGAGACCCAGAAAGAGTTACATGTGTGAGCTTCTGAGTTTTGACAAAGTCAGTAAAGTGATTCAACGAGAAAAAGCAAAGTCTTTTCAACAAATGGTGCTGGAATAGTTGATCTCTATATGGACAAAATAAACCTCAATTTATGCCACACAGTTATCAAAATTAAAAGCTAAAAAGAAGGTTTTTAAAGAAAAGCATCTTTGTGACTTGGGAGTAGGCAAAACTTTTTAGGCCGCAAAAAGCAGTAACTAGGAAATATTTAAAATTATACATTAGATATCTTCAAGATGAAAATCTGTCTTTCAAAATTACCATCAATAAAATGCATATATGATCCCTATATTGAGGGGTAACATCAGAGGACTAGTTCTTAGATATATAAATAATCATCCAGCTCAGAGACAAAAATACAAAAACAAAATTAAAATATGGAGGAAAATTTGAATAAATGCTTCATTAAAGGATATGGTTGTTCCACATGTATATGAAAAAGTGATTAATATTAATTATCAAGTAATAGCAAATTAATAATGTGAAATTCCACAGAACAGCCAACAGAATGGCTTGAATTAATAAAAATGCTATACTAAATATTAGTGAACATGTGAAACATGAAAATCTCTTTCACATTTGATGGAGGATGATGAAATAAAATTTTATTTTAAAGAAGGACAAGAAAATTTAAAAGCAAAATTCTCTCTCTTAGCTGGTCCTCTTCCCTCTGTTCCTAAAGTGCTATGTACATCTGTGCCTCATGTTAACCAGAGCACCTCAAAGGTGGGAATGCCTGCTCCATAGGAAGATCTTTGTTTTTCCTTCTTCTAACACTAGCTATGTAACCTCTTAAAAGAATATCATTTCTTCCTATATCTGTAGGGGGTCATGTACTATGCTTGTGAAAAGTGAAAGTGTTAGTTACTTAGTTGTGTCCAACTCTTTGCAACCCCATGGACTATAGCTAGCTAGTCTTCTATGTCTATGGAATTCTCCAGACAAGAAATACTGGTGAGTGAGTGAATGAGTGAAAGTCACTCAGTCGTGTCTGACTCTTTGAGACCCCATGGGCTACATAGTCCATGGAATTCTCCAGACCAGAATACTGGATTGGGTAGCCTTTCCCTTTTCCAGTGGATCTTCCCAACCCAGGGACTGAACCCAGGTCTCCCACATTGCAGGTGCATTCTTTACTAGCTTAGCCACAAGGGAGGCCCAAGAGTACTGGAGTGAGTAGCCTATCCCTTCTCCAGTGGAACTTCCCAACCCAGGAAATCGAACCGGGGTCTCCTGCATTGTAGGCGGATTCTTTACCAACTGAGCTACTAGGAGTGGGTTGCCATTCCCTTCTCCAAGGGATCTTCCCTGATAAAGGAATTGAACCTGGATCTCCTGCAATGCAGGCAGGTTCTTTACCATTTGAGCCACCGAGGAAGGCCCTTGTACTATACTTACTTGGACTATTAGTCTTTGGTGAACTTTATGTAAAATATCAGTATATCCTGTGTCTTGAAAATGTACATGACTGTGCCATCCCCTTCTAACAGACAGAATAGCTCTCAGGGCTTCTGAGAGTTTGTCTCCTGGATTATAATCTTTAGTGTGGCTTGAATAAGATTTCCTTTCATTAATTCTTCTTAGCTTGACTGTTAACTGCAATTTCATTGACAAAGAGTTAAATGATACAACCACTTTGGAAAGTTCTGGCATTTTTATATAAAACTGAACATGGCTAGATATAGCCCATGCATCTTTCAATTAGGAAAATGCATAAATAAAATATTGTATGTTCATACAGCCAATCAGTAATAAAGCAGAAGGAATACAGACAACATCATGGATAGATCTCCAAAACACTGTGTGGAATGAAATAAATCTTACAAAGAATAATGCATCTTCTATGATCAATTTATGTTAGTACTAAAAGAAGTGAAGTCGCTCAGTCGTGTCTGACTCTGCGACCCCATGGACTGTTGCCTATCAGGCTCCTCCATCCATGGGATTTTCCAGGCAAGAGTGCTGGAGTGGACTGCCATTTCCTTCTCCAAACCTAACGCAGGGTTAAAAATAAAAGGAGAGTAGAGTTTGCTTCTGGTGGGTCATGGTAGGGATTTACCAGGAAAGAAATGAGGGAACTTTCTTGAGTGATGATGTTTTTATCTGACAAAATTTTGGGTTACACAAGGGTATGCATTTTTAAAAACCCAGCAAATATGCATTTAGGCTTTGTGAATATCATTGCATAATTATTTTACAATGAAAGGAAAGAAGCTGTAAGTGACCTTGAATGCTAGTTAATGATGTACATGCTGAAGTGATAAGGAAAAGTGTACAGATTTATACAACTTATGTTCGAATGAATAAAAATAAGATATATTGGTGGACGGATAGTTGAAATGTATGCATAATTAAAGATAGAGAAAAATGATACTAGAAGAATCTAGCTGGGGATATAGGTGCTTTCCGTAAAATGCTCTTCACATGTAGTATGGGGCTTCCCTGGTGGCTCAGTGGTAAAGAATCCGCCTGCAATGTGGTGGTTCAATCCTTGGGTTGGGAAGATCTCCTGGAGAAGGGCATGGCAACCCCCTCCAATATTCTTACCCAGAAAATCCCCCTGGACAGAGGCGCCTGATGGGCTACAGTCCATGAGGTTGCAAAGAATCCGATGCGACTGAGTGACTATGCACAACATGTAGAATGCTTGAGAATGTCTGTAATAAGTAGTGGGGAAAGAAGGTGTGGTCACAGATCCTATAGGATTATCCAGTTTTGGGGGTAAAGTTTGTCAAACTGTGTGCTATGAAAGTCTAAATAAAAAATGTTAACTGATGCTAATGTTTGATGCTTATTGACTATAATAAAGATATTAATGATATACAGGAATACTGAAAAAATATGTAATTCCTATTGCTAATCACAATATTAATATAAATGTTATATTATTCAAAGACTGTGTTTTACAATATTTCCAGCAAAGGAGTATCTAGAAAATACATCTGATATTAATAGTTTACCTGGAAATTAAAGAGTTTTAGGTATTTCTGGATAAAAATAAATTCATATGTACTACCATATTATAAAAATTCAAATATGTCAAAATAATAAACATATGTAATAAAATTCCAACAAGAATCTCAGTAGAGTCTCCTGAAACTTAAAACTTTATGTCAAAATATTTTTAGAGGAAAAATATGTATGACAGTTATCAGATATGTTAAATGGAGGTAAAGTAGGAGATTCTCCTTTTAAAATTAGAAGTTAATATAAAGGTATTTTAATTAAAATGATATCAGAATTATAAATAGAATATTTGGTCAATGAAACACAATACAATCTAAAACAAATGGCAAGTATATATGAGAAGTTAATATTTGACAAGCTGTTTTTAGAGAAGGAAATGGTGACCCACTCCAGTGTTTTTGCCTGGAAAATCCCAGGGACGGAGCCCGGTGGGCTGCCGCCTATGGGGTTGCACAGAGTCGGACACGACTGATGTGACTTAGCAGCAGCAGCAGCAATCATTTTGGGGTAGAAAATATGAGGTTATTTAATAAATGATGCTTAATAAATTGACTTTCCAGACAGAAGAAATAATATTAGATACTTAACAAATTCTATAAGAATAATTTATAGATTTGTCTATTAAAAATATGAATAAATTAGAGACTTTTTCCTATAGAAAATTGGAAGAAAATTTAAAACATAATTTCCCATTTTATTACTCAAAATATAAAACTAAGAAATAAGCTAGTGTACAAAATAAACAATAAAATTAGAGGAAATCCAAATGTAGAAAAGGGAAACCACTGAAACAAAACTAAAGCCCAGAATTCATAAGGAACAAGAAGTTAGATCATTTACAATTTCAGCCTTTGGTTGGACTGATTTTCTCCAGTTGCCCTCCACTTCTCAAACTAGCCTAGTATCCCTTTAGAATGCCCTGGGCTCAGATTAGGAGACTCAAATCAGACTAAACCTGAATATAAGTAGACTTTTGGCAACAGAATATCAACAGTTAAATGATGCCCTGAATTTCTTCTCTATTGAAATTTTCAAGCTTTCACTAAGGAAAGTTTACAACATACACTTTTAATTTTACTACAAAATACTTTCTAAAAGGCCTGTTGAAAAATGAAGCCCACGTGTATTAGAAGAACTTGTGGATTTCTATGCCATTAGTCTCTGGAATTAGTGAAGAACAATTGTGTTCATTTTTATAGCATTATAGTAATCACAGTAATGGATTGCAGGGGAGTTTTCATAGTGGGTACTCAGGGGTTACAGCAGAGAGAAGGATTAATGTTGAAAGTCATTCGTCTGCTTATGTTTTCCAAGCAATTCAGTTTTGATGTTTAGATACCAAAAATGTTACAAGATTTTGTTTTCAAGGTGTTCTGCAGTTATCAAATTTGAAAATGAGTGGTCAAGATCTCTAGAATTCTCAACATTCTGAGAAAATGATTCAGACTTCTCTTACTCTAAGTTGTAAAATGCAATTACTAAATGCAAACTTAAGCAGAACTTGAGTATGATGTATCTTGTTTTTGCTAAATATTTAACACAGTACCAGAGATAGAGTTGGCATTCATTATTTGCCATTTGAAGGATGAAATAAATGGAGAATTGAATAGAAAAGTGTTTTAAGAAATAATAAAATGCAAACTGTGACCTGAACATATGTTCTTATACTATCTCATCACTGTTACTGTCTTATCACTTTAGGCTACCCCAAGCTTTCATTAGCTGCAAAGGACATGGTTTCTGTTATCACATTTGTATTATTGCCTGTCCATTTGCATACCCTTCATAGTCTCTTCCTGAAATTAGATCAAACAAATTCCTCTGTCAATCATTACTCCCAGTTCTCAAGTGAAGGGAAGCATCTCATGTGCATTTGCTAGTAACTCTAAACAAATATATAAATACAGAGAATGAAAGAACAAAAGGAAGGAAAGAGGAGAGAGAGGGAGGGAAGAAGAGAAAAGGGAAGAGGGAGAGGTATGGGGAAGGGAAGGGAGAGGAGAAAAACACTACTTCATCATCATATTTTTTTTTCTCATAGGTAGAAAAATACCAGCAAAGAATTTCACCTCTTTACTAACAAATTCTCTCAGGAAAAAACCTATACCATTTAATAACTGGTGGCTTTTCCTTGAACACAAGAACGATGCAAATTAAAGCTCCGTGTTTCCAGAGACTAATTAGGAGCCTGTCAACCTCACATTTTTGTTTTAAATTATATACATATGAGAATGGAAATGATAAAAAGATCCCAATTCTATCATTAAATATTAACTCATTTTACTGATTCAGTCTAGATTCTCACCTTATTCTTGAACTGGGAGAACTGATGACCAAGGGATTTGTTTGATCTAATTTGCAGGAAGAGACCATAAAGGGTGTGCAAATGGGCAGGAAATAATACAAATATGAAAATGGAAACCATGTGCTTTGCAACTAGAGAAAGTTCAAGGTAGCCATAAGTTAATAGAATGAAGATCCAAACAATCCTTGGACAATGGGCATTACATTATACATGTTATCACTTCTCACCAAAGACTGCAGAAATTCTATTGAACTGCAATGATTTAGCTACATATTAATTAAAGAAAAAAATAAAACAGAACATTTATACTTGGATGATTTCAGGCAAATAGGCTATGATGTCCTTAATGGCTATTTGTTGTTTAGTTAACAAATATGTCCCTGCCAAAACCCAGTATCACTTGATATAAAAAAAAATAAACTCTACGTATGTATGTATAAAAGTCACATGAAGACTAGTGCAGACCTTGGCACATATTAAGCATTCATCAAACAGCTGTTGAGTAAATAAATTATAGCAACCTAAAAAGGAAGAGAGTTCCAGAAAAACATCTATTTCTGCTTTATTGACTATGCCAAAGCCTTTCACTGTGTGGATCACAATAAACTGTGGAAAATTCTGAAAGAGATGGGACTACCCAGACCACCTGACCTGCCTCTTGAGAAACCTATATGCAGGTCAGGAAGCAACAGTTAGAACTGGACATGGAACAACAGACTGGTTCCAAATAGGAAAAGGAGTACGTCAAGGCTGTATATTGTCACCCTGCTTATTTAACGTATATGCGGAGTACATCATGAAAAACGCTGGGCTGGAAGAAGCACAAGCTGGAATCAAGATTGCCAGGAGAAATATCAATAACCTCAGAGATGCAGATGACACCACCCTTATGGCAGAAAGTGAAGAGGAACTAAAGAGCCTCTTGATGAAAGTGAAAGAGGACAGTGAAAAAGTTGGCTTAAAGCTCAACATTCAGAAAACGAAGATCATGGCATCCGGTCCCATCACTTCATGGGAAATAGATGGGGAAACAGTGGAAACAGCGTCAGACTTTATTTTGGGGGCTCCAAAATGACTGCAGATGGTGACTGCAGCCATGAAATTAAAAGATGCTTACTCCTTGGAAGGAAAGTTATGACCAACCTAAATAGCCTATTGAAAAGCAGAAACATTACTTTGCCAACAAAGGTCTGTCTAATCAAGGCTATAGTTTTTCCAGTGGTCATGTGTGGATGTGAGAGTTGGACTGTGAAGAAAGTTAAGCACCGAAGAATTGATGCTTTTGAACTGTGGTATTGGAGAAGACTGTTGAGAGTCCCTTGGACTGCAAGGAGATCCAACCAGTCCATTCTAAAGGTGATCAGCTCTGGGTGTTGTTTGGAAGGACTGATGCTAAAGCTGAAACTCCAGTACTTTGGCCACCTCATACAAAGAGTTGACTCATTGGAAAAGACTCTGATGCTGGGAGGGATTGGGGGCAGGAGGAGAAGGGGATGACAGAGGATGAGATGGCTATATGGCATCACCAACTCTATGGACATGAGTTTGGGTGAACTCCAGGAGTTGGTGATGGACAGGGAGGCCTGGCGTGCTGCGATTCATGGGGTTGCAAAGAGTCGGACACGACTGAGCAACTGAACTGAACTGAACCTCATATCCACACCAAAATATTACCTAAATTCTATAATAAACTTTTTGAAATGTTTCTTTCTAAAGTCTTTTATTCTTGACAAAAACAAAATCAAGAGCAGCATAACTTCTTACCCCTGAATTACACATTTACTTGGTCAACCAATGTCACCGTGTTGATTAGACCCAGGTGTCAACTAAGGGTATTTCTTATTGCCCTGAATTGAAAACTGTCTGCAGGGCTTGTAAGGATCTTCTCAGACACTGCTTTGAATCTTCAGTGCACAAATGAATAATTGAATACTGCCATCATTACTGTGCTTTGCTTCTGTTTCAGTTTTGGAATTTAGATCAGTACCACTCATCTTGAGGGCTGCCAATCTGCTTTTAGCACTAGCAGATAAGTCTAGCTTAGCTCAGTGTTTAAATAATTTATGAATAATTAGAAAATAAAAGCCAGAAACGTGATGTACTAATTATACTTTAATTCACATCCATACTTATGAAAGCTGAGACATGTCAGCAAGGTAATTAAAATAGCAATTGGTTCTTACTCCTTTTTTGGCAAATAGGTTTTTCATAATGAAATTTGTGAAACGAGTACATTATTACTAAAATGTTAGAGGCAAAAAGAAACGTTTATTTTAGAACTTAGTAATTAAAATTTTTATTGAATGAAACTCTGGTATCTGTGGTAAAACACAGCTCAAAAAAGTAGGAATTTTAAGTAGTCTAGTATGGATGTGAGGGTTAAAGAAAGCTGTTGATGAAAAAGAATTGATGCTTTTGAACTGTGGTGTTGGAGAAGACTCTTGAGAATCCCTGGACTGCAAGGATATCCATCCAGTCAATCCTAAAGGAAATCAGTCCTGAATGTTCATTGGAAAGATTGATGCTGAAGCTGAAACTCCAATACTTTGGCCACCTGATGCGAAGAACTGACTCATTGGAAAAGACCCGGATGCTGGGAATGATTGAAGGCAGCAGGAGAAGGGGACGACTGAGGATGAGATGGTTGGATGGAATCACTGACTTGATGGACTTAAATTTGAGCAAGCTCAGGGAGTTGGTGATGGACAGGGAGGCCTGGTGTGCTGCAGTCCATGGAGTCACAAAGAGTTGGACACGACTGAGCAACTGAACTGAACTGAACTGAATGTTAGTCACATGTATCTTAGTAATACAATAACAAATGATACTACATCTCTTATATGTAGACATTTAGCATCTTCATTATTCAGTTTTAATAAGTAACAAATTATAAGCACACTACTATGTGTGAGATAGAGTGCCTGGCTGTTACTGAACTAAAGATAAATAAGGAAGATGTAGTTAGTGTTGTAGTGGGAACACAACCTTGTAAGTAGAAAAGGTAAAAATAATTTATACAAAAATGTTGAGTTGCCAACTGAGAATAGACTCATAAATCAAGATTACAACAGACTATGAGACACTTTTCACATATTCTTCAAGCTCCTAAATCCTTGGGGTTCAGTATAAATAGTTTTTATATTTGTCTTATTAAAAATGCTTTGATCACATGAAGAGGGCCATTTTCTCTGTTATTAACGATCTGTTTATATCTGCGCTAGTCACCTAGTGAGAAGCTGCATTTTTAAAAGACTTTTATCACAGAAATATAAGGGCTGCAAAATTTACTGTTGTAAAAGTGTGACTTTTTTCATGAACATTTTTCCACTTGATTTTTCTAATTTTATTTGAGTATTTTTTCCACTCATCCATATAGGAAGCACTGAGCCTGCTCTTCATGAAATAAAACGAGTATTTTGTTCAATATTTTATTGTGTTTTCAAGACAAATACTCTCTCTCAGGTTAATATTTTAATTTAGCTTTAAAAGTGATTTTAAATATGTAATTTAGTTTTTAATATCAGTAAGGTTGTCTTCTTTAATATCATAAAAAATGCATTTTAGTATGCTCTGTGTGTTAGTCACTTAGTCGTGTCTGACACTTTGTGACCCCATGGACTGTAGCCCATCAGGCCCCTCTGTCCATGGGATTCTCCAGGCAAGAATACTGGAGTGGGTTGCCATTTCCTTTCCAGGGGATCTTCTTGACCCAGGGATTGAACCCAGGTCTCCTGCATCACAGGCAGATTCTTTACCATCTGGACTATAGGGAAATCCAGTATGCTATTTACCTATTTGAAATTAATGATGGAATATAATATTGTATTGGTTTAACGTATGATAATTTTAATATATGTATATATTGCAAATATATATAATATACAATATATACCACTGCAAGTTATATGTAATTTTATATGCAATTTATATAATATATATTGAATATAATTTATTTCTTGAATTAAGAACAATAGATAAGTTGTTATCTTATCTAAACAATAGACTAGGTTTTAGTATTTTAACTTTTATCAGTGATTGCCATGATTATTCTGGGGAGAATACTCTATAAAATTGTCCTCTCAAACTGACAGACAGAGCTTATTTCACCAAATATATAAGATTAAGAAGTCCATCATAGGGCAGTTAAGTTCTGCCTTTTACTGATGACTGTTTCCTTTGGTTTCTGTATTTCCCTCTACTTAACCGTCTCTGACTGTTTACAGCTTTCTCTCATCGTCTGCCTCCCCTTTTTATGCCTATGCGTGCCACATATTTCATTATCTACATCAGATTTTCTGAAATTCCTATTTGTATTAGTCCTCCTGTCAACGTCCTGCATAACTGCCTTTTCTTTTCTTTTTCCACACTTCTCCTGTCTGATATATTTATTTTATATCCATTGTACATTTGTAGAGGAAAAATATACAGAAGGATAGAATGGTAACTCACATGTTCTTGCCCTCTATCAGATAGCTGATTATCTATTTACCATGTAGACAGGGAGTGTCAACTCCTTATACAGTTTCATAGCATATCTTCTACTTCAGTTCTTTACATATCAAGGGCCATCCTCAGTGATGGAAACTATGACACAGGTGTAGAGGCCAGGACTTACCTGAGGTCTTGGGAAGGTTCTGCTCTGATGTGTGGTGTCTCAACAGAGTGCCCGAACACTGCTCCTTCAGTGCCTGAGGGCAACATGAATGCAAGAGTCAGTATAAGCAAATGGACAGACACAGTAGTTTTCATTTCTATTTTATGCATTAAATATTCTTCTAAGAATGGGAAAACTTAAAATAGGACTACAACAAATAAAAAGAGAAAACCTGGAAAAAGAGTTCAAGGTCGTGAAGGACCAAAAAAGGGTAAATGTAAGTCCCACCATTAGCTGCTGTTCAGTTGCCAAGTCGTGTCTAACTCTTTGCAGTCCGACCGTGTTGACCCTTCTTAAGATGATCATTCATAAAAGTTCAGACTGAGTGAAAATTGTTAACCCTCTGATCACAGAACAAATATCTATCTCTTTCCTGTTCCTTTATCCTCAGGTAAGTGAATTTGAAGTAGGGGTATATTACAATATTCAGTTCTTTCTACAAGCAGCAAAATTGAAATGAAAATGTGGACAGTGAGCTCTGATGTAATATAGTATTAACTGCTTAAAGGCATGGGTTTCATAGGGCATTTAGCAATTCACCCACAAGCAGCTCCCACCTTCGGTTAGAGTGATCAAACTGCAGAGAACAGGGCGCCTTACTTTGACTTTTGTGAAATTAAGGCTCAATCTAAAACCATAAATGGCTAGAACTCATTAGAGTGGACTTTATATGGGATCATAGTTGTCTCAAGAGGTCACATGCTCAGGCAGTTGAATTATATTCTATCTAAACTTTTGTTTATTATTTTCCCGGATGACAAGAGTTCTAATTTAACTGAGAAAAATAGAACGATTTTCTTTTCCAAAAATGAAATGCAAAGACATTTGTTAAAGATGATGAAAAAACACAGCCTCCTTTTTTCTTTTGTAATTTTACATAAATGAAATCATTCCCTTGGAAATAAACTCTATTATCTTTTGGTTTAATCTTATTCAAACATCTTGGTGTAAGAATGTCATACCTTCTCCATCAACGGCTCCAACAGCAGCTTGATAATACAGTGCAAACACAAATACAGATTTTATACCTTCAACGTGAAGCTGCTTCTACTTATCATGAACAGTGTAAAGTAAACTGATTCCATAAGCAATGGAGACAGAAAGCATTTAAATTCCTTAAAAGTAAGTGTATATATATGGGGAGATATACTAGAATCACCAGAGGACTCTACATAAAACAGTAATGCAGATCTTCCACCTTGAATCATGGAGGAAGAAATTGTTTCCAAAATATGTTACATGGTTCCATCTGTATTATGGTTCGAAGTGTAAATGTATAAGGTTCTGCTCCTGTAAATTCCCAAGATTACAGATTTTAGTTTGTAAACTAAAAGCTATCTACCATTGTTAACTTCTTACTGGATTTTAGTAGTTGTTGTTGGGTTTTTTGTTTTGTTCTGTTTTTTCTTAGAGAGGCTATGTAGGCATACCGTTTATTTATTTAACTGTTTTTACACAGTTAGAGTAATTATTTCTTTAAGGAGTTCTCTCTTTTGATATTTTGTAAAACATTTTATTTCTGTTAGTGAACAATTCTCAGAAATAAGTCTTTGGAAGTAAGATAACAGTTTTAGATAAAACTCTTGATTTTGTGATTGTGGAGGGTGGCATTTGAATAAATATTTTAGGGTACATAGTCCCATTTCTCAAGGAGAGACTCCTTTGGCATTTTAACATAATATGTAATTTACAGATGGGATAGATATCCATGTGCAGGGTTCAAAAATTAATTTCTATTATTTTATAATTTTGAAAACTTCCAAGATAAGATGCCAGAAATATAATTAATGAATAGTAGCAAAATTTATTGTGAAACAGAATGCCACATATAGTAACTTAGTACAGAATATATTAGTGAAAGTAGAATGTTATCAAATGTTTAATTTTACAGTGAGGATGAAAACTTGATAAAGTCTTGGTTCTAAGTATCAACAGAAAAATATTGGTGATTTTGTTTAGAAAATATTCTTGAAAAAATAAATGTATAATCATACCATCTAAGGGGCTAAATTGAAAACTGCATAACATAAATAATTAACTAGCTTCAGACTTCCAGATAATGAGAAAATTAATCTCATCCTCTCACTTTTTGTCCCAAAATGAGTCAAAAGGGCATCAGTAAATAAGCAACAAGGATGATCTTAAAAGGAAATCAGTGAGGAAGAATAAAAACTATCTGAGCCAGAAACAAACTCTCAAAGTATAAAAAATTTAAAAATGTATAAATATAGATTTCCCACGAACAGGAAAGTTCTACAAATACCAGATTATTGGTGGGATTTCCAGATTTAGCAATTTAAAATACTAGAAACAATTAATTTTAAAGATTGGTTAAACATAAAATCATATTTTAGTATAAGTATGCAAACTTGCAGGGGACATAATTATTCTAAAAATCACTTGCTGTTTGTTTGAAATTCAAAATTTACTTGGCACCGTATATTTTCCCTGGTAAATCTAACCATTGTGCATGTGTGTTAGTCACTCAGTCATGTCTGACTCTGATCCCATGGGCTGCAGACCCCCAGGCTCTTCTGTCCATGGATTACTCCGAGCAAGAATACTGGAGTGGGTTGCCATTCTCTTCACCAGGGAATTTTCCCACGACAGGGATCGAACCTGCGTCTCCTGCATTGCAAGCAGACTCTTTACCGTCTGAGCCACCAGTCATATAACCATTAGTCAACATTTATTTGGGACAAAAAGTACAGATCTGCTTTACCCTCACTTCAGCAAAACAAAAATGTGTGATGAATTCTCACATCTTAAGTTATAGAAACCATGGAAACCAAAAAGGAAGAGAGACAAAAACAGAGAAAAAGGAACATAACTTAGACATTTATTAATATGTACAGTTAAACTTATTGACTAAATAAATATTTTTTGTTCATTGCTTTTGGGAAGGATTGTTCAAAAGGGCAGAGTGTCAGTTTTGCTTCACTATATAGGTGCTAAAGGATATTTCTGATAATTTAATGTGAATATTATAAGATGTAGAGAAAATAAAGACTTATTTTTTGTAATGGACAGGAAAAATGAGGCAGGCAAACCTCATGGTCAAAAAATGAGGCAGGCAAACCTCATGGCTCTCATTCATATGATAATTTCTAGCCTCAAAACAAAATAATAACAATGTCATATTTTTTGGAAAAAGAAGACAAAGTATATGAATTGTGGTCCTACTTTATATATAAAAACAGTTTTAGATATAAGCTACTAGGGTAGGATGCTATTCTTTACAAATGCCTAACATAAAATAACCCCCCACCATTAAAAAAATCAACAAAAATAAATTTATATATCCTTCCAAATATGGCTGTCCATAAATGCAATACTCTAATAAGCTATTCATTATCAACTATTGGCCTTCCTGTATCCTTTGGGAAGGCCAGCGCAGGACAAGGAAAGGAAACCCAAAACACCTGGCACTCCCAGCTCCTCAACTTGATAGTAAGTGAAAAAAATTCTGTGTGACGTAGTGACTCTCCAGACACTGACCAGCTTCATGAATTCTATTGTGGTTAATTTCAGATAATATTTTACTGAGGGTTTTGGCTTTGTGTAGAAGAATCTGTGATCAGTAATATATATATATATATATATATATATGTATGTATGTATGTATGTATGTATGTATGTATGTATATATATACATACAAGGCAAAGATACCTCTATGCCTTGAAACTTTAGTTTTATTTATTTAGTTTTTCTCACTGACACTTGATAATAGATTATCTACTTCTGAAAAATGAAAAGCTCTAATCAGATATTTTAAATACCTCATGACAAGGTTAGAATCTTGGAGTTCAGGTTTTCTTATGGATACACTATATACTTTGAAATTAGTCAATTTGGGAAGCAATCCCAGCTCCTTTATTCCATCTAAATGACCTCAAGCAAGCTATTTAATCTCTCCAAACTCCAGTTTCCATAGCTACAAATACATATATGGCAATGCCCACCTTACAGGCCAGGTTAAGTTTTAAACAGGAGAAAATGTACCTGTTTTTATGTAAGAATTCAATATTCCTTAATTCCCTCTATCAATTTCCTTTATGAAAGTCAAACACAAAAGGCATACACATTGTGTCTACAGAGCTAATGTCTCAACATAAGTCCACTCATTATTATGTGAAGTCTCTATTCCCAAATGTCAGAGCTTCAAGTAACATAGTCTCATGTTGAATTTTAAAATCTGAAATTTAAACACTGAAAAGATATTCTTGAATTTAAATAGTAGGTACATTTTATTAATCAAAACTCTCACTAAGTCAAGGAATTCCTTAATGCAGCTGCTTGTAC
Source organism: Nanger dama (assembly GCA_917880005.1). NCBI lineage: Eukaryota > Metazoa > Chordata > Mammalia > Artiodactyla > Bovidae > Nanger > Nanger dama. The sequence goes on from CAKJTW010000021.1 coordinate 22,895,821, forward strand.
CAGTTAAAATCAATCGATGGTTAACTAAACTTTGAGAAAGAAGTTTCTTCTTAAAAAATGTCCAGCACAATCTTACTTTTAATTGGACTTCATCATAATGTTAAAATTACTGGAAATAAAACAAAAATGCATAGTAGACCCTTTAGTAACTAAAATGGATGGATTGCTATGATCTTTTTGTATATTTTATACTTATTAGTTCTTTGTGCAGGATATAATAGAAATGCATCATTTGAATAACTGGAATAGGTAAAACAGTCATTAACTGTATCAGGATTTTAGTTTCCATTTAAAAATCAAAGGAAAAGTTTAAAAAAGAGTAGTACAAGGCATTGTTCCTTAGAATATTTCTCTTCTCAAAGTGAAACCTTAGTCTTGTATTGGTAAGAATTCCAACCTAAAATCTTAAGGTGAATGAATTTGACTAATATCAACCACCTATTATATCTAATCCATGGGATTATTAGGAGACTTAAATAAACAAAATATTCATTAACATTAGGCAGCATTTTAAATTGCTCTACTGAAATAGAGCTGAAGTTCAGGGGAAGTTCATTTAGATTTCAGGGCCAAAAATATTCCTATTTATTCATTATCTTCAAGTTTGATCCTGTGTGCTATTAAATGCATATACATTTTTTGTTAATTAAATTGAAAGAGACTTTCTAAATCTTTATTATTATTATTATTCTATTTGGGATCAGGGGCCTTTTTCATTTCTGTGGTTCCTTTTCTAACACTTTATCTGTATAATACAGACATTCATTGGGATGTCTATCTGAAGTCGTAGAATACATAAATGTTTTCTTTGGTTTGGAAGTAAGATGAAGAACACAGCAGCAGAAAGCTGCCTAGGAGGAGAGCTGTTCACGAGGGTCTCTATATGCTGCCAGAAAGGCTTCACAGGAGGGGGCTAGGGTCTGGCACAGAGTGCTTGCTGTTCTGGAGAACCAGAAAGAAAAGGATAAAAGAGAAAACCCAGATGGATCGTGAACAAAGGAACCAAGAAAGACTGGAGCACTCTGTGAAAGGAAGCTAAGAAGGAGTTCAGTTCAGTCGCTCAGTCGTGTCTGACTCTTCGCGATGCCATGAATTGCAGCACGCCAGGCCTCCCTGTCCATCACCAACTCCTGGAGTTCACTCAAACTCAGGAGGAGAAACATGTAAATTCTATTGTTATTTGTCTAGATAGTTGCCAACGAGTTCTCTTACTACCTTCAGTTTTTCAATAAAATCTACTATTATCACTTTATATATATATATATATATATATATATATGGAGAAGGCAATGGCATCCCACTCCAGTACTCTGGCCTGGAAACTCCCATGGATGGAGGAGCCTGGTGGGCTGCAGTCCATGGGGTCACTGAGTCAGACACGACTGAGCAACTTCACTTTCCCTTTTCACTTTCATGCATTGGAGAAGGAAATGGCAACCCACTTCAGTGTTCTTGCCTGGAGAATCCCAGGGATGGCGGAGCCCAATGGGCTGCCGTCTGTGGGGTCGCACAGAGTTGGACACGACTGAAGCGACTTAGCAGCAGCTATATATATATATATATATATATATATATATATATATATATATTTGAAAGGGACAAAGAAGAGCATGAATGTCACTACCAGATCAATATGGGACAGAAGAGATAATACATGAGGCGAAAAAGTTTAAGAGAATGGAGTATCTGTCCTCCTACCACCTCCTCATGACAATTAATGGGAACTTAGGCAGCATTTTAAATTCCTGCAGTAGAACGGGGGTGAGGTTCAGGGCAAGTTTATATAGATCTCAAGGGCCAGGAGGATTCCTCTTATTCATTATCTTCAAATTTAAACCTATGCTTACTGGGCTTCCCTGATTGCTCAAATAATAAAGAACTGGCCTGCAATGCAGGGGACTGGGGTTCAATCCCTGGGTTGGGAAGATCCCCTGATGAAGGGAATGGCAATCCACTCCAGTATTCCTGCCTGAAGAATTCCATGGACAGAGGAACCTGGCGGGCTACAGTCCTTCGCATCACAAAGAGTCAGATATGACTGAGTGACTAACACACACACATGCTGAATATTTCGAATTCTTTGGCAGTCTTCACACCTTGGTTTCTTTTTCTTTTATTTGTATCTCTTGCCACCCCTCCTTGCCCACCTCAGATCTAAATTGGTAAAGTAAAAGACTGGATAGGGGACAGTTTCATTTTATTCTCAAATCAGCTCCTAAGTCATTCTTTGATTTCTGACAAGTATTTAAACCTTGCTTCCTCCTCAGTTGCTATTTGTAAAATGAAGCTCCAAATAAAATGATTCTCGGGTACCTTCAATTTTTAACTGTCACAGTTACATAATTTTTCTCAGACATGTTGAAATCTGTACACTATACCTCTTTTCATTTCTCCTTAATACAAGTGGAAATAAATTTGCCCCTACAAGTTGACAGAAAAATTATTTGGGGGAAGGGACAGAGTAATCATATTGGCAAAAGTAAATTATTAACTACCATTTCTTTTACGCCATTAAAATGAGTTTCTTGGAATTCTGAAAGCATCATTACCCTTTAAAAAGAGAAATGTCAATTCATTTTAACATACACTATGTCTCTTACCTGTGTTAAATGTTATTCCTGCTTCGAACTAACTGCATAAAATACCACCAATATCACCTAACCTATAAGAAAACGCATAATAATTTTCTCGGATACCATTTTTGCCCACCATTCAAGACTTCTGCCTGATAAAAAACAAATATCATGTATTAATTAACATTAATAACTGATGAAACTATTTACAGGTCAAAAATGGAGATGCAGACATAGAGAGCAGTATTGAAACATATACACTACCATATGTAAACTAGATGGCTAGTGGGAATTTGCCGTATGATGCGAAGTGCTCATCCCAGTGCTCTGTGACTACCAAGAAGGGTGGGATGGGCTGGGAGGTGGGAGGGAGGTCACGGGGGAGGGGACATATGTACACCTACTGCTGATTCATGCTGATGCATGGCAGAAACTAACACAACATTGAAAAGCAATTATCCCCCGATTAAAAATTAATAAATTAAAAAGACTTCTGCTTGAATTTAAAATCCATTCATTCAGACTTATTTTCCTCTACTCATTTATAAAATCATGCACTTACTTTCCCACCTTTTTAGGCACATAAAATCTGCTCATTCTCCAAATAAATTTGGGATTTACCACCAACTTGGAAGCTATCATGTCTATTCTGGGGGCTTCCCAGGTGACACTAGTGGCAAAGAACCTGCTTGTCAATGCAGGAGACATAAAAGACAAGGGTTGACCCCTGGATCAGGAAGACCCCCTGGAGTAGGAAATGTCAACTCACTCTGGTATTCATGCTTGGAGAATCCCCATAGACAGAGGAGCTTGGTGGGCTATAGTCCACAAGGTGACACAGAGTCGGACACGACTGAAGAATTTAGGAAGCACTGATATCTATTCTGAAATTTTACATGCTAAATTATATGCTACTCCCCTTCTAGACTGAAAAAAAAATCAGACATTCCTTATATCCCACTGTATTCTTGTGTACAACATGGTATCTTACACATATAAGGTAATTGGCAAATACTGATTAATAATTCACAACTTTCTTCTTGAAAGCTTTTTCCTCTTTTAAACTCTTCTAGTTTGATTAACGGTATCATCATACCCTAATAACTCAAGTCAGAAACTGGGGAAGTATCCTGAGATGCCCTTTTTTGTTCTACAATCAGATTAGTTTACTTCTTTCTACAAATTGAGTATCACCTAAATTTTCTCTCAATTATTCCTTGATACCACCACCAACTAACACTTGGAAACACTAAGTTGACCGTTATGCTTACTTAAGATGCTTCTGGAATCCAATTGTCTATGGAAGTCAAACCCAAATTCCTGAGTAGGGCTCACCTCTCAGCAGTTCTCTGTACTTTATACTCCAGTGACAATAAAACCTTTGCAGATTTTGAAATGTCTATAACTGTCAAGAGTATCACTTCTTTCTGTTATTGTCTTTCAGTCACTCAGTCATGGCCGACTCTTTGTGACCCCATGGACTGCAGCACACCAGACTTCCCTGTCCTTCACTGTCTCCTGGAGTTTGCTCAAACTCATGTCCATTGAGTCAGTGATGCCATCCAACCATCTCATCCTGTGTCGACCCCTTCTCCTCTTGCCCTAAATCTTTCCCAGCATCAGGGGCTTTTCCAAAGAGTTTCTCATCCCTTTGATGGTAATCTACTCATTCTTCAGGATCTGATTCTAGATGATTTTCTCCATGAAACACTTTCTGTGCCCTTCATACACTTCCTCTTTCTCTTTCTACTCAGCTTCCCCAACTCCTTATGAAAATTATTGTACATAGCAGTCATCATATTGCTTTTAATTCATTTAAACTCCTCCCCAGTAACTTATGAATTCCTTGAGCTCAAGGACTTTGTCCTAATATATTTTGTATGCTTAGTACTGATCTTAGATTCTGATATATAAATAAGGATCAGTAAATGAAAGAAAGAATGGGAATGAAAAAATTGATAAAAGTATGAATAGCAAATTATTCTGTGGTATTTTATGATATGTAAAACTTGCTGTTCCTGCTTCTCATTATATTTCTTTGTTTCATATTTCAGTCAGTACAAATCAGGTTATTAATATCTTTAGGTGATGATCTGAATTTATTAACACTGTTATTATGACCCTACCCAGTGTTAATTTTTCTAGTAAAACAGGGAAACAATATTGTTAAATTGTCTCTTTGAAACACAAACAAACCCCTACCATGTTGTTCATTTGAAAGTAGAGAATAAGCTGCCAATATTTATGAATATATATTATTTCAAAGTCTGTTTTTACTTTTCAGGCAGCATTTTTCATAATTTAAAAAGTATCTTAAGGCATTTTCTCTCAGATGGCAAATTATGTCCTTTTTTCCACTTCTGATGGTTTTCAGAAGATAAAACGAGAGCATGGAAAAGATACTTGATGATCAGATGGAAAATACGTTAGAAAAAAACTATTTCCTTCAAGATGAAATATATTCAAAAATAAAATGCTTTGTTATTAACAAAGAAAATTAAACTTAAATATATCAAGACAAAATAATACAGAGACCCTTCTTATTCATATTTTATAACCTTCAAGTAGCTTTTATTTTTCTAGCACTTATCTCTGATGTTTAGAGGGAAACAACTCTATGTTATTTCCTTCTATTCTTTTTAATGAGGCAAAAAATAACTGAAATTTAAAAGTGTGTGTGGAGAAAACAGAAAAGAAAAATCAGTATCTTCAAATTGAATGACACTTGAAGGAAATTACATCTAGGAAAAAGATATATAAATAATACCTCTTTCAAATTTTCACCTTCAGAAAAGAATATTAGCAGGTCAAGCAGAGCTTTCATTATTCACTCTTAGGATATATATTTTCTGAAAATAATAAGTAATTCCAAGGTCTCTAATTACTAACATTGTCATTTTGCCCTTTTCCTTAATAATCACTAAAAGGAATAAGATGCAATACATGCCTGACATCTTTAAAAGTCTTAAAAGAATAAGTGTCACCAGCAGCACATCTTGAGCAAACACAATCATAAGATTCTTTCATTATGGATTTATTAAAAGGCAGCTGCATGTGACAAATCAATTCAGTGTACACACTCGGAGGTTGAAACATCAAAATATGAAATTACTTGATTAGAAACTATCTTATATTTTTGCTATTTTTTGCAAAACAGTTGATAAAAATTAATCAATGATGAGATTTGAAAAATTAATAAGACAAGCCCTCTATGTGAATTATTTTTTCTACTACATTTAAATAATCTTTGCAGGCTTTTAGACACTTAATTTAGTAGTATATTTTGTTTTGAGGTTTGGGCATTTTACATAAATGTCCAAATCTCAGATAGCATAGCTAATGCTAGGTTTGCTTCTTGAAGGTCACATTCATTTTCATGCAGGTACATTTTTCTGTATAGTGTTTTTCTTTATAAACTTTCATTAATTAATCCACATGCAATTAAAGCTTGCTTATCCTTGGGAAAATCATTTATCTCAAAATGTATGGTTAATTATACCATAAACTCAGGTTCTTTGGGAAAAGAAAGTGAATACTCTAAGCCTGCCTTTTCATCTCATTCTTCAGGCTCTTCATCCCTATTTAAACTATTTTCTGGAGAGAAGTAAGATCATCTTTCTACTGCTGTTAATCATAAGCAGGAAGACTGTGCTTCCAGCTGGCATACCATGCTGATCATTACAGTGAAATGCACAAGAATAGGGACTCAGCTCAGCAGCACTTTTACTTCCTAATGGTTTTTCCCTGATAACTTTTGACACGTTGCACATTCTATGGAAAATAGAAACCCATAGAAAAGTTATCCAAAAGAGACAGTACCCAACTCTCTTTAGTGGTTTCAGATATGACATGTGTTTATGTATTTACAGATATACCTTGGAGATATTGTGGGTTTGGTTCCAAACCAGGGTAAGAAATCAAATAACAGGAAGAAAGCAAGTTTACACAAATGTCTTGGTTTCCCAGAGCACATAAAAGTTGTGTTTATACTGTACTATAGTACATTAAGTGACTTAAAAAATGTACGTACCTTAATTAGAAATATTTCCTTCCTAAAAATACTATCATCTGAGCCTCCAGAGGGTCATAATATTTTTGTGTGAGGGGATCAAAATATTGCAAGAATTATCAAAATGTGACACAGAGCTATGAAGTGAGCAAAAACTGTTGGGAAAATGGTGCTCATAGAATTGCTTAATACAGAGTAGTCACATACCTTCAGTTTGTATAAAACACTGTATCTGCAAAGTACAATAAAGCAAAGCATACACACACAAAAAGGTATGCTTGTATTTGAAACATCTTACAATCATTTTTTAAATTAAATAAAAAGGTATGTTCAAAAGATCCTAATTCTATAAACATGTTTATGGATCTGAGTTACACAGTTAACATATGTACAAATCAGCATCTGAACACAACCAGGACTTTTAAAATGGTATCTTATTAAACATAATTTATGTAGACTTTGCTTATTTCAATATATCTAAATGATTCTAAAACATCAGAGCATCACCAGTCATTTTCTGAGTGTCTGTGCAGTTGTGGACAAAATTATAATATGGAATCTTTATATAGGTAACCTGACTTAATACATATGTTTTCACGCTTTTAGCAGTAACCAAATTTTTTAAAAATTGAGGTGAAAAATTCAAGTCTCAAAAGTCTATCCTCCAGTAGTATGGCATTCATAGATAGAGGCCAGCTGGGAAACAGTCAGAAAGAAAGCACTTGCTAATACCGAAACAAATAGCCTTCATCCTGTTGTTCCTGTGAGGTTGTGGTTTTTTTTTTTTTTTCCCTTTTTCTTTTTAGCTCTTGTTGTTCCAGATTGCTCCTGTGGATTTTATGTTATCACTTGCCAGGTAATTCATTGTGTGCCAAAGGGAAACAAAGAGAGCTCTCCATTTATTTGCGTTTGTTTTCTTCTCACAAGAGGTTTGGTGGCACTGCTTTTAATTAATATAAAGAAGTGGCAGGTTTTCACCAGAACTAACATCGTTATCCTCTGTAATGACGGTTCTTTAGCCAAGAAAACCCATCACAGTCCCTGTCATGATTGCCACGAATATCTTTACAAGTATCTTTAGAACAATTCCAAGCAGAGCAAGCCATTAAAACTTTACTCAAATCATAACCAACCTAAGTATCCACAGACAAATCCAGGGATCTTCAGAATGTTAATGCTAGTCAGTCACCCTGTGTTTTATGTGGGGTGCTGTTTATGTGCCATACCAAATATCTTTAAAGATTGTGGCCCTCTGAGCTACAAAAATTATGCTTCAGATTTTAGCATTAGATCTTTTGATATAAAGAAGTCGGTCCTAGCAAATCAAGGTTAAGGTACAACAGAAAAATAAAACCCTTATCTGTGATTTTATATTTCTGAAATCAACTAATATACTCAGGAGATATCTCACCTTTAACTGGCTAAGCAGAGGTGCAATATTTTCAATACAAAATGTTGATTTATATTGTAGAAAGCATAAGTTGAGATATAAATATACATATCTGTAAGTGCCTAAGCGTGTGTGCGTAAGTAGATTATAGCATCTTGCTAGAGAGTATCAGCGGAGAAGGCAATTTTCCAGTACTCTTGCCTGGAAAATCCCATGGATGGAGGAGCCTGGTAGGCTGGAAGTCCATGGGGTCATGAAGAGTTGGACACGACTGAGGTGACTTAGCAGTAGCAGCAAGTACCAGACTCAGATGTTGTTTGTGAGTTCTGACAATACCTCTAAATACCTCTAAATACTCTAAATAGAGTTCTGATCTAATAGAAACTTCTCTAGAGAATTGGGAAAAAACTGATAGATGAAGTCCAAATATATCAAGAATTTTCAGGGAAAACCTGGACAAGAGCAAAATAGGATAGGAAATTTAATGGTTCATATTTATTCAAAACTACAAATACCAACATCCTAAAGACAATATTATCATGCTGAAACCAAAAATTAACCAATCCCAGAACAATTTCTTTTAAATTTATCATAGGGATATAAACTTGGTTTAACAGCAGGAAATTAATTAATAAAATTCTCCATAATAATTTTTTTTATGAACAACATGTACCCATATCAAAAGATATAGATAAATCATTCTAAAACTTTAGCATTCTTTTATGCTTAACAACAACAGTAGTAATTACTACTTTTAAGAATAATAGGAATGTAAGTGAATGTACTACCATCAGTTAGAAACATTTTCCAAAAACCTATAGCATCCTCAAATTTATTGGTGACATGTTAAAACATTTCACTTAAGGGCAGCAACTTTACAAGGTACAATATGATTTAACCTTTTGGCTAGATTCACCACTTCAATTCAATTCTGGTATAATTCTTCCCTCACCACATGGTAGTAAGAGGAGAAAAAACACAAGTATATGAAATAGAGGCTGTTTGAGGGGAAAAAGAAAAATAATTCTCATCTTCATATATATATAATACGGTTGTCTACATAGAAAATCTAAAAGAACCTGCAGAGAAATTAATAAGATTAATAAGAGAATTGCTTTGACTTAAAATTTAATAAATGTCTGTGCTCACTTTAGAGAATGAATTATTAAATTTAATCAAAAGGCTTTAAAGCAATTTTAAGTATAAAGAGATCATAATGTGAACATAAATAAGATCTTAACCTAAAGTTGTTAATTTTCCCCCAAATCTTGAATAGACTTAATGCAATCTCAGATCATCAACATTTCAGACTTGTCTGAAACCAAAATATGTGAGAGTCTTGGGCCAAGAATACTAGGAAAATTCTGAACCTCTCCTTCCCAAATCCATGTGGGCGATTTTTTCCTAACAGATAGAAACATTTATATAAAGTTCTAGTTCCTAAGTCACTTTGACTGTGGTCGAGACAGAGAAATAGACCAATGGGGTAGAAGAGGCTTCAGAAACAGACCAACAAATTTGCATCTATATGGAAACTTGATTTATGACAGTTACTATTGAACATAAGTGTGCAAACAAGTGACTATTCTATAAATGATGCTAGAATAACTGTTTAACCATATGGGAAAATCATATTTATTGCCACATGCAAAGATCAATTTCAGCTGTATTAAAAATTTGGGTAATATTGGAGAATATCTTTTACTTCAGATTAGAGAATTCTAATTCAGATCAGAGAATTCACATTTGCCATATAGTAAAGGAAAAAATGATGTTAAATACATTCAAATCAAGAACTTCTCTCAATAAAGGACACCATAAGCAACTGAAAGGCAGACTTTGACCCCAAAGGAGATAATTACAACACATATAATTAAAAAAAGAGTGATTTCCAAATATACAAAAATACTCTTAAAAGTAATAAGAAAAAGATAAACCAATAGAAAATAACTAAGAACTTGAAGAGAAACCTTACAAAAGAAATATCATGAATAGCCTATAGCCAATTAAAAAATATTCATTAGTGATCAAAACAAAGCAAATTAAAACTGCATTCTGGTACCAATGTAAACCCCCTGGTCTTACAGAAACTTTAAAGTCAAAGAACATTCTTCTTATGGAAAGGTGAGGATAAATTATTAAGACAAAAATATATGAAGCTTTAAAGTAGTTGATAAATTTGACTATTTAACATAAAGTTTTTCTTCATAAAAGACACTGTGTGTGTGCGTGGATGCTAAGTTGCTTCAGCTGTGTCTGACTCTTTGCCAACCAAATGACTGTATAGCCCACCAGGCTCCTCTATCCATGGGATTCTCCAGGAAAGAATACTGGAGTGGGTTGCTATGCTCTCCTCCGGGGATCTTCCTGACCCAGGGACTGAATATAAAATACAAAAATATGGGCAATTCACACAAAAGATATAACTTACAAATACACACACACAGAGTCTATAAAATGTGTTACTGATTAACAATTGACATCCAGAAAATATAAGGATCTTCTACAAATCAATAAGAAAAAAAACTAGCTCATTAAAAACGACTAAAATATGAGTAATTTACACAAAAAAATTAACCTGAATGAATTAGTCAATATACTAGGGAAAAAAAAAAATCCAAAGCAGCTCCACATTGCTGTTAATCAGAACCTTACAAATGACAACTAAAATGAGATGAAATTTTCTTTGAATGCTCTCTAGCAACCAAGAGGTGAGAAAAATCAGTTCACGATTTAGGTTTGCAGTGCTTTCACAGCTGAATAGAGTGCTCCTTTCTCTCACTGCTCTCCACTTTAGACTCATAGCAAATGGATGCCAGTATGTGGCTGTTTGGAAACGGGCTATTTTAAAGTATTTGTGGAACCTGTAAAAGAGCATTTTTACACTAAAAAAAAAAAAAAACCCTTTTAAGAAAAAGCAGTCAACTGTTTTAGGCAGCTATTTTAAAATAGCATGTTACAGATACACACTAGTATAGTGAAAGACAGGGAAGCCTGGCGGGCTGCAGTCCATGGGGTTGCAAAGAATCAGACATGACTTAGTATCTGAACCACAACTATATATAAATAGATAACCAACAAGGACCTACTGTATCGCATTGGGACCTATATTCAATATCGTGTAATAACTTGTAATGGAAAATAATCTGGAAAAGAATATACATATATAACTGATACATACATATATATATATACACATATCTGAATCATTTTGCTGTATGCCAGAAAACACACAACACAACACTGTAAATCAACTATATTTCAATTAAAATAAAATAATGTTATGTATTACCAAATTTCCATGCTTGTTTCATATTATAAAGGCTTTGTTTGTATTGTTATTATAGTGACTAAAGTCCTATATGGCATAAAAAATAGAAATTGGACTCAAAATTATACAATCCAAAGTTTTCTATCCAATTAAATTATTGTATGACAATATTCATTATGAAAGTTCACTAGAAAAAGTATCAGAAAGTATATAGTTTTGCTACTAGAGTAACATTAGAGAGAACACATGATATAATAGCTTGCATGCCAGGTCAATTTGTTGTCTCATTAGAAATGGAATAAAATTTGAAACCTTAATTTTTTCACTTGCAAAAATTAAAAAAAATTATTTTCTCCTTCTCAAAGGAGATTTATATATATATATATAATATATATTACATACATACATATTATGTATTATATGTATAATATATGCATTATTATATACATATTTACATATAAAATAAACACATACAAATGCACTTATAAACTATAACTATGATATATATCTTTACATATAACATATATATTATTATATATTATAGACATATACATATATTATATATTACAGTATAATGTGCACTTTACAATTGCTTAGCATTATTCATGTGTGTAAAGTCAGTTTAAAAGACTTAGTAATCCATAGTGGTTCAGGCATATGAGAATTATCATGCACTGCTCGTACAGGGCAAAATGATTAAAATCTTTATTAGTCCTTAAACACTGAACAAACAATTCAGTTTCAAATAATTTATCCTAAAGAGATATCATGTGCACAAAGCTGCAGGTACAAGAAAGTTGATAACTACTGTTTAGATTCATTTTATACAACCTAAATGTCCCAAGGTAGGGAACTAATTGGTAAATACGTAGTTTAATAAATGGAATATTTTAGTCATTTAAAATATTATAGGACATTACTGAATAGCATGAATTAAAAATGACTATTAGATATCCACACGATATGCATAAATATCTGATTTCTTAACACGGCCAATAAAATGTTTACTGGTCAAAATTCCATATGGTAGCTTTCTTTTCAAGCTGTGCTCGCCTTCACTTCCTCCTCTTATTCTTGGGTGCTTGGGTGTTAAGTCACTTCAGTCCTGTCTGACTCTTTGTGACTCTATGGACTGTTGCCAACCAGGCTCATTTGTCCGTGGGAATTCTCAAGACAAGAATACTGGAACAGGTTGCCATTTCCTCCTCCAGGAGATCTTTCCCACCCAGGGATTGAACCCATGTTTCTTATGTCTCCTGCATTGGCAGGTGGATTCTTTACCACTAGTGCCACCTGGAAGCTTTTTATTTCTCCTTTGCCCCAGTTAAAAATTCAAACTTACTGCTTAATATGCAAAGAAATTCAGGAAATGTCACTTGTCTTTCTACTTTAATACATAAAGGGTTGTGCAAAAGTATTTTTCTAAAAACTTGAGCTAGCTAACCTCACCAAGATGTATACAGTTCTTAAATGGCAGCTGTATCTCAATTAGATGTTATCTTAAGTAGAAGTATTTTGTTATCTACTTTAGAGATAAAGTGACTTTTCATCTGAAGTGCAGAGATAAATCAGACTGTCTTTGAGATGTTTTGCTATTCCTGTCATTAAGTGTTGAAACAGAGTGACCACTTTACAGAGATATAAGAGAAAAGATTCAAACTTGGTTGGAAGTTTGAAATAATTAAAATTTCAGATAATTTTGAAGGTGAGATTTCATGATGTTTTTTTCACCCACCACGCAAAAGAAAAATGATGTGTAAATAGATTGGTTGCTTAAAGCTTATTCCAATACACTTGTCTTAAAGTCCAGAATAACCAGGATAATTATCAATAATTAACAACAAATAATTCATTTGATTTATCAGTCATAAACTTCAAAGAAGACAAGCTATGAAGCAAGTTATTCACCAATATTGTATGTGTTTTGTGCTTGTATTTGAGGAAAGAAGTGATGTTATGACATTTGTGCATAAATAAGCTGAGTCTATAAATGAGTATTTTACTTGATACAGAAAAATTAGTAGATTTATGGTTGTGATTAAATTGTCCTTAAACATCACCCTTTTCAATTTCTGTTCATATCACATGAGATTAACAGTTCATAAAACCTATTCTGTTTTAATTTCTGATGGAAATGAGCAACTCGCCTTATATGTGACTTCACCCACAGATGTGAATGGAGAGCTCCAGGACATCTCAGATTCACGAGCACTACATCCTACTTCTTGCACGTGCTTCCTGTGTCTCTGCTTCTCAGAGCTCCAGGAAGAACGTTTAGCACAAACAGCACAGGAGAGGCATCCCCAAACGCCTCGCCAGGGACTTAATCCTCCTGAAGTTACCTTTCAACCAGGGAGGAGAGAGCTATGAAATTATGCACCAGCCTTGATCTTTGAGTTAGCCAATTGCCAGAGGCGGTTTGGAACTTCTTTCTCAGTTTGGCCACATTGCAAGGAGGAAATTACTCTGCCCTATTCTCAAGTCGTTTGTATTGTGTTTCCTCACACAAAATATTATTGATCCTTAGATTTACCCTGTAGGAAATCAGAAACTAATAAATGAATCAACTGGTAACAATATAATGATGACTATTACTACTACTAAAGCAATATTAAGTCAGATAACATCCCCATTTTATAGCTGAAGAACTGAAGGCACAGACAGGCTAAATAACTGACCCAAAGGCATACAGCATTTAGATGACCCAAAGTTAGAAAAACTAATTATGGCCTAGGCACAAATACACTAGTCCTAGTTTGGTGTGTTTATTTTGTGTTGTTTTATTAATTAGTCGCTCAGTCATATCTGACTCTGCGACCCCATGGAACTGTAACCCGTTAGACTCCTCTGTCCACGAAATTCTTCAAGCAAGAATACTGGGGTGGGTTGCCATTTCGTTCTCCAAGGGACCTTCCCTACCCAGGGACCAAACTAGCATCTCTTTTTCATCTCCTGCCTTGCAGGCAGATTCTTTTCCACTGAGCCACTAGGGCCTGAATTCAAGAGAGTAGGAAACCTGTAGCTATTCCTCCTTTCAGGAAATCTCAATTTGTTGAAAAAAATTTATTGTTTGATGAAACATATCAATTATCAGTGTGGTGGCAGAATAATTGTCTTCCTCACCATCGCCCCAAGGATCCAAATCCCAATCTCTGAAACCTGTGAATATGCTTCCTTAAAAGCAAAGGGGATTTTATTTAATAGATGGCAAGTGGAACTAAAATTGCTGATCTGACTACTTCAAGATAGGAAAATTATCCTGGGTTTCTAGGAGGGTCTAAAATAATCACAAGGATTATTAGAAATGAATGAGGGAGTCAGAATATGGAGAATCAGAGAGGTAGCAATGTGAGAACATCTTGGCTTGCCTTTGCTGGCTTTAAAAATAAAGAGAGGGGCCAGGAGCAGAGGACTGTCAAAGGCTTCCAGAAGCTGCAAAAGGCAAGGATATGGCTTCTCTCAAAAGGAGCGCAGTCCATCAGACACCTTGATTTTAGCCTAGTGAAAAATGGTGCAGACTTCCAGGCCCCAGAACTGTAAATAATAAATATGTGCCTCCTAAGCCACTGTTTGTGGTAATTATTATAGCAGCAACAGAAAATTAATGCATCTGGTTAGTAACTGGAAAATGACAGGAACCCATTCAAGCTTATAATATTTTTTCCTTTCTCCTTTCCTCTTTCCCTTCTAATCTTTATAGTGAAATGAAACATTGCCCTTGTTATGATTTATAGGAACATGGAAATTTTATCTACTTATGCAAAACATACTGACACAAAACTCCACAGGTGAAATTAGGAATAAAATGCATTTTGACACACTCTAGCACACTCCTTTTGAAGACAAAGGTCAGCCTGATTAATGACTATACAGGTGAGTTAAAACTAAAATTAGTTCTTTCTCAAATTGCAATAGACCTTTTAAATCACAGACCAAGATTATGTTACTGTTTTTCCAAAGTAATTCTAACATCAATCATTTATCTCAATCTCTTCTCATGACACTGTTTGGCTTATTCTAAGCTTTCAATTTACATAGCTACATGAAGATAGAGAGTTTATCCCAGGAATGCACTATGATTTAGCTGAGAAAGTCAGATATGTAGTATTTAAGTATGCTCATTCTTCTTTACCGCTAACTTTTTTCTAGACTAGACTACTACATAAATCTGCTTGAAATAATGACCTGGGTGCTAAATAAATCAGATCCTAGAAAGTCTCCTTCTTGTTATAGAAATTCTAATTCCGGATCTGAATGTATTATATACACATGCATATATTGACAAAGATAAAATTAAGTGGAAATGAGACTGGACTTTAGTGAGGAAAAATAAATATACTTCCTTGTCTGCTGTTGATAGCTATATGTATTTTGTGAAAGTCACTTAACCTGAGACTCAGTTTGCAAAGTGAAGATAGTAATACATATTTTCCTAAGTACTAAGAGCAAAAGAATTCAATGTAAGTGATTATATCCTGTCAATGGTAAAGTTTATGCCAACATGTTATTAATTACATTTTTTTTGTTGTGCTGCTTTATTTTTTATCTTCTAAAATTTTTCATTTTACTTCTCCTTATTGGGATCATACATAATTGTCACTTAAATGCTTCTGAAAGACCTACTAAATTACTTTTAGTAACCATTATTACTAATTACTAAGTCCATTACTATACTGGATTAAACATTATTCAGTATTACATAAAATGTTCAGCACTATCTTGTATATAGTTTGTGTGTGAGAGAAAGATAAATGATAAATAATAAAATTTAGGTCTTTACAGTGGGTGCTACAGTAGGAAGAATGTCATTTAATTAACTAAAGCAGTGCCTTTATGTCTGTTATAATAATAATAATATCTAACATTTATTGACCACTTTCAATGTGTCAGACATGTGCTTTACATGGATCAGCTCACATGAATTCAATGAAAATCCAATGAGGTATAAATTGATTATGATTACTCTTCCAGAAAGCAGTGGAGTTGTAATGCCAGAGGCAACATTCTTTACCACTGTACATCAAATCTTTCCAGCAATTACAGCCCAGCTTGTTTCTCTGAGAGCCTTCTTCTCCATCTTCCTCACCTGACCCTTTAAAACAGATACACTGACGTGAAACTTAACATTTGTATTCAGTGACAAGTTATCATTGTTCAGATCTTATTTTCTTGAATACATTTCTGATGGCTAGCTTTTAGTGGGCTGAAGTTAGAATTTTTTTCTTAGTGTTTTCCATCATAACAGTAACTCAGAAATAATACATAAATAGCCAATTTTTGTCAAACTGGGGATAAAATCTATAGCAATGAAAGAGGATTGGATATGATATATTTATTTGGACTTAGAACTTCATTTGCACATTTCCCCCTATTTCTCTGTTGTTTTAAAAAACAGATTTGGCCAATGATATTTTCTTTATTTAAAGAGTGCCACTTTTCATCATGACCTCTGGAATGCACACACATTCTTACCACTTTGAAACAATAATTAGTGCTTTTCTTATCTGAAGTTTTGATTCACGAGGAATATGAGTAACTATAGACTAGTTATGTTCTATGGAGCACTTATGACTTTTGAGTATTTTCAATATACATATTCAATAAGGAAACACATATGATCTAAGTAATGTTAAAATTAATTACAAGAAAACAATATACATAATCACTATTCTTGAAACAGACTGGCCAGAACCTCATAAATCCTAGCAGCTTAATATTTTTTTCAACAAACTTGTTAGGCAAACAACTTCCTCCCTTGCATAATTTTTATCCAAATAGAACTGAAATTTGTAGTAACTGTAATGAAAATGAAAAAGAAATGAATGACATATAGATTAAAAAGGAAAAGATAAAATTGTCTTTATTTGCATAAGAGATGATTATCTACGTAAAAATTCCCTGAGGTCTGCAAAAATTGCTATAACTGTTAAGTTCACTAAAGTCACAGGATAAAAAGATACAAGATAATACATGAAAAACTAAATTAAATTTTATATATTAAAATAAATGTATAGAATAAAAAGTGATGAACTCTGTACCAATTATAATTGCTTCAAAGAAAATTAAAAAATGAAAACATGGACAGGATATGTATGGTGGAAGTGACAAAATGTTCATGAAAAATGTCAAAGAAAGGCTAAATAAATGAAGATGCATTATTTCATGAGCCAGAATAATTGATATAGCAAAGATGTCAACTATAAAATTCATCTGTTGGTTTATTCCTATCAAAATCTAAGCAAGTTTTTCTTTTTAAGGCGTAGAAATAAATATTCTAAAATGTTTGTTTCTAAATTCTCTATCTTCTAGGGCCTGTGCCTTTATATGTATATATTTCAGAATATTTATCCCAGATGAATGAAATTTATGTTTATAACAAAACATGTACACAAATGTTCATAATAGCTATAAAACCTAAACAACTCAGATATATGGTTAAACACACTGTAGTATAATCATACTAGGGGCTTCCCTGTGACTCAGACGGTAAAGAATCTGCCTACAATATGGGAGACCCAGGTTCAGTCCCTGGGTTGGGAAGATCGCCTGGAGAAGGAAATGGCAATCCACTCCAGTATTCTTGCCTGGAGAATCCCATGGACAGAGGAGCCTGGCTGGCTACAGACCATGGAGTCACAAAGAGCTGGACTTGACTGGGTGACTGACACTTTCACTTTCACATTCATACCATGGGATACTACTCAGTAATAAAAAAAAAAAAGAAAGAAAGAAAGAAAGAAACTACTAATATATTCAATAGAACAAATGAATCTCCAGGGAATTATACTGATTGAAAAAAAAAAATCCCCAAAGGCCACTATAGCATGATTTTGTCTGTAAACCATTCTTAACCTGAAAAAAATTATAGAAATGAAGAACAGATATACAATTGACAGGGGTTAAGATGAGGGTAGTTGTGGTCCCCATAGGGCAACATGGGATCCCTGTGGTGGTGGAAATGCCTGTGTCTTGACTGTAACAATGCCAATATCCTTTTTGGGGTGTTACACTATGGTTTGGAATATGTCACCATGGTGAGAAACTGGGTTAATGTTGCACGGAATCTCACTGCATCATTTCTTACAAACACATGTGAACTTTTAAAAATTTTTTTTTTCAAAACAAAAGTTTACAGTTAGTGTTCAGTTGGGAATTTTCTTCCTATGGTCAGAATTTTGGGGTTTCTACCTGAACACTACTTTGACACTTAAGCCTATTCAAAAGGTGTTCCTAAGCACATTTTGATTTTGTCAAAAAAATGATCTCTAGTTTAACTCAGAGCATGAATGGAAGGGTTAAAATATCTGGAGTTATCTAATCAGGTCAGTGAAATCAGGGTTGAGACCCTATTTCAGTGATGAAATGATGGATCATACAGAGTAAAGTATCCAGAAGTGTGACACGTCCACTGATAAAAAGAACAAAAGGATAAATGGAACTGCAAGATCGTTTTCAATCAATAATACAGGCCTGTGCTTCTCTCACTCAGCAGGGGCTACAGTCTTCCACTGTTAGCAATTCAACTACTTTAAAACTTACTTGGTGTTTTATCAAATCGGCAATTGATATTTAAGAGGAATAGTCTAAGGGATCACATACTCGTTGATAAGTCTAGACTCTCCAAGATTTACCATTATACTAAAGCCATATCCAACCAGTAAAGCTGAAGAAGCTGAAGTTGAATGGTTCTATGAAGACCTACAAGATCTTCTAGAACTAACATCACCAAAGAATGCCCTTTTCATTATAGGGGACTGGAATGCAAAAGTAGGAAGTTAAGAGCTACCAGGAGTAACAGGCAAATTTGGCTTTGAAGTACAAATTGAAGCAGGTCAAAGGCTAACAGAGTTTTGCGAAGAGAACACACTGGTCTAGCAAACACCCTCTTCCAACAACACAAGAGAAGACTCTACACATGGACATCACCAGATGGTCAAAACTGAAATCAGATTAATTATATTATTTGCAGCCCAAGATGGAGAAGCTCTATGCAGTCAGCAAAAACAAGACCAGGAGCTGACTGTGGCTCAGATTATGAACTCCTTATTGAAAAATTTAGACTTAAATTGAAGAAAGTAGGGAAGATGACTAGATCATTCAGATATGACCTAAAAAAATCCCTTATGATTATACAGTGGAAGTGACAAATAGATTCAAGGGATTAGATCTGATAGACAGAGTCCCTCAAGAACTTTGGATGGAGTTTAGTGACATTGTACAGGAGGCAGTGATCAAGACCATCCCCAGGAAAAAGAAATGCAAAAACGCAAAATGGATTTCTGAGGAGACCTTGCAAATAGCTGACAAAATAAGAGAAGTGAAAGGCAAAGGAGAAAAGCAAAGATATACCCATCTGAGGCCTTCCCTGGTGGCTCAGAGGATAAAGAATCTGCCTGCAATGCAGGAGACCAGGGTTTGATCCCTGGGTTGGAAAGATCCCCTGGAGAAGGAAATGGCAACCCACTCCAGTATTCTTGCCTGGAGAATCCCATGGACAGAGGAGCCTGGTGGGCTACAGTCCACGGGGTCTCAAAGAGTCGGACATGACTGAGAAACTTCACTTCATACCCATCTGAATTCAGCTTTCCAAAGAATAGTAAGGAAAAATAAGCCTTCCTCAGTGATTAATGCAAAGAAATAGAGAAAAACAATAGAATGGAAAGACTAGAGATCTCTTCAAGAAAATTAGAGATAGTAAGGGAACATTTCATGTTCAGACAGGCACAATAAAGGACAGAAATGGTACGGACCTAACAGAAGCAGAAGATATTAAGAGGTGGCAATAATATGCAGAAGAGCTATACAAAAAGATCTTCATGACCCAGATAACCACGATGGTGTGATCAGCCACCTAGAGCCAGACATCCTGGAACGTGAAGTCAAGTGACCTTAGGAAACATCACTATGAACAAAGCTATTGGAGGTGATGGAATTTCAGTTGAGCTATTTCAGATCTTAAGATGATTCTGTGAAAGTGCTGCACTCAATATGCCGGCAAATTTGGAAATTTTCATGAATTTCCTCATATTTCTGTTATACCAAGTGTAGGAAGTTTTACTTTAACAAAAGAGGAACTATTTGAGTCAGGGCTCAGAGAAATAAAATAAATCATGGAGAAGATTGTTAGTAAGGTGCTCAGAGGAAGCAGCTATTTTCTTGAAGATGGCATAATTCATTTGAATATTCAGTTCTGGAAGGCCTGAATATTCATTGGAAGGACTGATGCTGAACCTCCAATACTTTTGCTATCTGATGGGAAAAGCCAACTTATGGGAAAAAACGCTGATGCTGGGAAAGATTGAAGGCAGGAGGAGAAAAGGGTGATAGGATGAGATGATTAGATGGAATCACTGACTCAATGGATATGAGTTTGAGCAAGCTCCAGGAGGTAGTGAAGGACAGGGAAGCCTGCTGTGCTGCAGGCTTTGCGGGGGGTCGCAGAGTTGGACATGACTAAGTGACTGAATAACAACATAGTTCATTATTTATAGCCTTCAAAACCATTATATATACCCTTCAAAACCAATCAGTTTTCACCTAGAAATCTGGGAGTCAGAGTGGTTCTCCGCTTTAACATCTCCAAAAACTTTATCCTCACTAGGTTTAAAAAACAACTAGAGGCCATAACCATGTGGACTTGGTGCTGAAGCATTTCCTCAGCTCACTGGGGGTGGTGGAATGGGGGTGGAGTGGCTGGGTGGGGGGCTAGGGGGAGAAGAGGAAGAAGACGAGGGGGTGGGGGAGGAGGAGGCTAATAAAAAAACAACAGCTAGAAAATTGAGTGATTTACCTCCCTAATAGCTCAGTCGGTAAAGAATTTGCCTGTAATGCAGGAGACCTGGATTCAATTCCTGGGTCAGGAAAATCCCCTGCAGAGGGAAATGGCAATCCACTCCAGTATTGTTGTTTGGAAAATCCCTTGGACAGAGGATCCTGGTGGGGTTGCAAGAGGTGGACACGACTTAGCAACTAAACTAACTACAGACTTAAAATTTTACACTAAAGAAAATGAAATGACTGCACCTTAGAATCCTCAGCAGCTGATCTGATCATTTTTTTTCAGGTGCTGTTCAGACCTAGCAGCTCTATCCTGCAGGCTGCATGCCACCAGGCTCTTGGCATTTGGACAGCCCAGAGGAACAATGGTCCTATGTAAGAGAAAGGTTGATTCCAAAGCTGACCTCATCACAGCCTGCCCTGAGTTAACAGACAAGAGCAAGGATGTGAAGACCAACTAATAAAAACAAACCAGAGAATATTGATTCCGGCCCAGAAACATAGTGTTTAATTTATTAATAAAAGACAGCTCTTTGGAAAATCCTTTCTTCTGTTGTCAAACAAGCACTGGGACCTTTCTATCTTTCCAATCATTCAATTAGAGTAGAGACAAGAGAATGACACTCTTGGCTTTCAAGCAAGCCCGAGGGCACAGGGTGGATACATGATTCGAATGCACTATTCTTTCAGATTGCCAGTTTTAATTTCTACCATCTGATAAAAAAGAGATCCTTTCTTCTCATACACTGAACTATTTTTCACTTTTCTCTCAAAGGCAAAATGGAGAGATCTAACTTCACCTAATGGCTTTTAATTTAACATGAAAGTATCCTATAGGGCTAAAGTCTTTCACTTTATAAAGTCAAATAAGTTGCACTTGGTTTTCTAAGTTAATATACTACTTGGAATACAAATGAAAGAACAAATTACAGTTGACTGATTCTGCCTGAAAGACCTAAATTTAAGAGTCTTCTGAGTGTAAAGGTTTATATCTTTCATTTACTGACCTGGTCTCAAAAGATAATTGCATTAAGTAATATCTTTGATCAATATTAGGGAATACAAATACAAAGGAAAATAAAATTGTCAAGTATGCATATATGAGCCAAATGTGTGAAACGCCCATATATTCAATGATATAGAGGTGGCATTTTAAGGTCATGTAAGTATATTCAAATTAAAATTTAAGCGAGCAAGCGAAGCTATATCAAGGGTAAAAAATTACAAGTTGAAAGCATATGCTTGATTACTGATCAAGCTGATGGGGTAATGAGGGGTGGTGGTGTTCGGGGAGCTGTTTTGCCACTTCAGTTCTACTCTCCTGCACCCTAAGAGTATTTAAATGCATGCTTCAATAGAGGAAATTTAAATATCCTGAACTACACTAGATTTGCAAATAAATATAGTCACACATGATTTTGTGTCAGGAGTATAGACACATGTATTGTCTAAATAAATTCATCTACTTCTGTTGCCCTGAAAGAGAAGTCCATGTATGTAACACCATTTTTCTTAAAATGTAAATTAGAAAGGATCCATTTTAATCCCCACGGATATTGCTTAAACAGAAAAATTTCTTGTCTCAAATTTAAAATTCTCGAGTCAACCTCACACAGATCTCTTGTCACACCCAACTCTGAAGTCTTGTCAGCACTGCTACGTAATTTATATGAAATACCCTGGAGTCACTGATTCTTTGTAGTTTTATTTGTTAAATATTCAAGCACTGCTTTAAAGTACATATGAGGTTACTAATCAATCCCGGTGCCCTTAAATGGCATTCTGTGCTATGCAGTTTTCTCCTCTAAGCATGGGAAATTCTCAATCATATTTTCCTTTGATAACTTTATTTTCCTTTATTTTAGAAGTATCACAGGAAGGAATAAAGCCATGACAAAGTTCATATGCGGTATTCTGGTAATGGAGTAAAGCACTCTGCAGGAATTTGAGAATGCACCCAAGTATGTGTATGTTTGTGTCTGTGTCTGCTGGGTGTATCTGGGCTCTTCTGTAAGAAACAGGAGTGTGGCTAGGTTCTGGGAGAGATTCTAATCATGTTAAAGTTCTCCCCAACTTAGCACTTATTTTTGAATATGTGGAGTCCCTTGCATATCTGCAATGGTTGAAAAGCCAGGGTTACTTATTACAAATGCCTTCATTCTTCCCTCCTGTGTTAAACCGCCATCCTTTACAAAAGTCTGCCTGGATTCTGTAATTAATGACCTCAAAATCAAATTATTTAACATCTTCTGGAGTCATATGATACATTAATATATTATTTCAATTTTTGAGATAACACAGATCAAAAGAGAGTATCCAAGAAAAAATTCATAGCTATGTGTATACATTTGAGACAGGGAAAAATGGAAAAAGAGAGCTAGCATGAGATACATATATCTAACCAAGTAGACATGATACAGTGTACCACACTTACTTCACACACACATTCACACACATGCACACAGAGAGGAGAGAGAGAAAGTGACTAGGTCAGCAGAGATGCCTGCCAAACACAGTTCAGCAAAAAGCAGAGAAATGGAGTTTTTTTCAGAGAACACTCTCTTCTGAATTGAGTCCAATTAACAGTTCAAGGATGGCTGCCAGGCTACCAAGAAAAAGAGGAAATATGGTGAGTACCTACTTACCTCAAAGAAAAATTTAAAAAGACTAGGTAATGGGTCTAATTTTGTGAAGAAAGTATTTCACTGCAACAGTTATGAGGAAAATCAAGGTAATATAAAGATCAGAAAAAGTTAGAATTCTGTGAGATCATAAACACTGCTAAGTGCTCTAGAATTTACCTTTACTTATGAATACAAAGTACTCAATGTGAATACCTGAACATGGATGAAATAATCTTTGGATAAGTACAATATCCTAAGAGCTATGAGGATTACATTGATATCAAAGCTGATAACTGGCAGGTACTACCAACGTGCAAAAATTGTTAAATATTAAAATCATAAATGCCTAATCCTCCTAAGTGCATTTCTACCCTGGTTCTTGACTTGCCCGTCAACTAGCAACTCAAATATTATCACCAACGGCCCTATAGTCAATGACCTTTCTGATTTGTCTGTGCCCTTTGTCAGCGCAAATCCTCATGCTTTTTCACTGAATAAAAAAGGTTTTTGGTTCCCTGACTGTCAACTCAGGACTTAGGAAAGCCAGTGTTTACCTCATGTGCATGATTTCTTCTCTGGATCTTCCAAGGAGTTTTTAGAAAGAGAATGAGGCTGACAGGCAGTCATGAAGACCAGTCCAAACACCAGCCCAGTCGTGCACACTCCAGCTACTCAGCAAACTCACAGAATAAAGATAGGAGGCCCTGCGGGGCAGTAAGTCTGGTGGTAGTAGATTGTGAGCCAGACCAGAGATGCCCAGTGAGGATCCCCATTTTGCAATCCTTGCCAAATTTAATTGCCATCTACTTGTGTATCTTTCTTGAAATCCACACAAGCCCTCCTATCTGGGATATTGGCCATATTATCGTTATTAATAAAAATAGAAGGCTAACCTTCACAGTGTCTTCAGTATGTGCCCAAGACATTTTAAACACACACAGGCATACGTAGGCACGTGCACACACATGCACACACACACACATAATTTGAGCACTAATAATCATTATCATTTCAATCATTTACATTTAAGAAAATAGACAGCATGGAATTTACTCAAAATACTGAGTGGTAGAAGCAGGATTAAACCCAAACAGCCCAAGAGCTGAGGTCATTTACCATGTAAACTGACTCAATAGCCTACAGTCTCCATTTACCTAAATAGATATGACAGATATCCCATGAACTGTCCCCAAACTCAAATTTGGGAAATACTAAGCCACACATATTTCATTTTTTAAATATAGGCCTCCTTAAGTATTTTAAAAATATTTTAGCAAAATAATATGTATTGTGGTTATAACAGATAATTCAAAAGATATTGTTCTTAAACTGTTTAAAATAGTCTTAGTAAAATTCTTCCCTATTCCCAATCCTGCTTTTAAATTTCCATTTTCTTGTTTTTTGCTTTTACTTTTTCACTTCAGCTGGTGGTTGACACTAATGGCCCTAATATTAGAA
This sequence comes from Nanger dama, assembly GCA_917880005.1. NCBI lineage: Eukaryota > Metazoa > Chordata > Mammalia > Artiodactyla > Bovidae > Nanger > Nanger dama. Next base: position 22,920,923 of record CAKJTW010000021.1, read on the forward strand.
TAATGACTTTAATAATGTCTCAATAATAGGTGATTAGCACTATTTCCTGATTTATATGCTTTGGAAGACAATTATGATCCCTAAAGAACAAGAATTTAATTTATTTATAACCTTTCCCGTTACTTCAGGTGATATTTACATTTTAGATCTTCTTTGCATATCTTTTACTTTTAATAATACCTCTAGATTATATTTATCTATCACCTTGAGTCTTTGTACCCCCACCTTATCTTCCACCATCCATACTCAATTTCCTCCCTCTAACCCTGCCTGAGACATGCAGCTTTGCTTTTATATCACTAAGGCTAATATATATTTATAGTCTTTTCTGCAACCTCAACCTAGGGCTTTCTGTTTGATTACTATTAGAAAATCAAATGATGTTATACCATGATATTATGTGAGACTCAATTTCTGGCATGTGAACCACAGATATTAAAAGGTCATTTCTTGTTCAGTTGCATATTCGTTCAGGAAGTAAACAATGTTCGAAGACCTCCATCTACAGTACCTGTAACTTTCAGCTTTTCAGCCCCAATGGTAATCTCATCTTCATCTGCAGAAAACAGCACCCTGCCATCTTCACTCGCTCTGACTTCAAATCTTTTACACTGAGCTTCCACAGCATCAGCTCCTATGGTCAGAGGAAAGGTTTAAAAATGAATCTTGTATCCAAGAAACCATGAACATGTATTTTTTCTTTTTTAGAAAAAGAAGCAAAATACATATATTATTTAATCGCTACAGTATGTTTTATACCTAAATTAGTATTTTAAAATTACCATCCTTTCAGGATTCTAATTTGGTAGAATATTGCTGGGCCGGGATGGTCGGGTACATATTTGCCATCTACATCCCTGACATAGGCCTGACAAAGTCTGGGGGTTAGCCAGCTGGGAGATCTTTGCATGTACACAAGGAGAGACGATGTTTGCTCTGTTCTTGGTGGCTGCCTGCAGACTTGGCATTTTACTTGGCATGTGCTAGATGCTTCATAGGGACTTGTGGACAAGACTCTCATTTTTCTCTCTGCAAGTAGACAATAGTGTCTATATTTGCCATAGTGCAAGGAAATTGTGAACCTTTAGTTATTCAACAGTTCATAGATGCTAATATTGACATTTGTTCACTCTTTATTACTACCTAATATGAATCCATTTTAGATTCAATATTGTAAATGTATGTGTGTATCACATACACACATATATTAGCACATATATATTTAATGCTCTCTAATTTATCTTCTAATCAATATTTTTCATTATTAAAATGTAATATTAAATAAATATAATTGTATCATGTAATGGAAAATCTGTTTTCAATTTACTGGACCATTTTGCATATTAATCCACAAAGCCAGCTCCCATATTTAAAAAAAACCATAATTAATTTGAGAGCATGATTTCAGCAAGAAGAGCAAACTGGTCAGGGGCTAGGGAATTGCTATTTCCATAACACTAATTTATTTATTTTGGCATATGCATTTGGCATATGCATCTATATCTTCGTCTCTTGTTAAGATTTGGACCATCCCTCCTCTGCTATCTACAGCAGAAACTCTTGTCAGATACAATGTGGTCCACTCAGGGACCTGGGCATAGCACAGTTTGTGCCTATTTTCATTTCTTTCTACCTATGCTATGGCTGAATGTGGATTCTCCAAATTCATATCTGGAAATCCTAACTCATAATGGGATGCTGTTAGGACATGGGATCTTTGGAAGGTAATTAGGTCGTGTGAATGGAGCCCTCATGTGTCAGGCTGGTGCCCTAATCAAAAGACACAAGTGAGCTTGCTTTCTCCCTGTGTGTAATCTACCACGTGAAGACACAAGGAGAAGCTGGCTGTCTGCAAGCTAGGAAGTGGCCTCTCACCAGACACTGGATTTGTTGCCACTTTAATCTTGGACTTCCCTCCAGAACTGTGAGAAATAAAATTCTGTTGCTCAAACCACCCAGCGTCTGGTATTTTGTTATAGCAGTCTGAATGGACTAAGACGATGTACTATCTATCATGTTGTGTTAGCTATATTTCCCCCAGGAATTCAAAACATGAGGTTATATTTGTACTTCAAAATAACCTCCAAATTTAATTTAATTTATCTCTAGCTTCTAGTAGGCATTTCGAACTTTCTTCCCCTTTCCTCGTCCTCAACCCCACCTCAGAACTACTCTCAATACCTGTCTGGGGGCTTTAGTAACTTACACCTCCCACCATTACAGCTTCTTAGGAGCCCTTAATAAAACAAAGGCATTAATTTACATACCCTGATAACGTGGGATAATTTCTCTGAAAACAGGAAACTTTTCTCATATTCTGAAACTACTCATATATTTTCAGATCTACAAAGAAAGTGTGACAAACTCCAAGTAGAGCAATGCTAAGTACTTTAAAACTGTGCTAACCATGCAAGCTATCAAGTTCAAAACAGCATGAACAGTATTTTAAAGTCTGGTGTTTTTTTTTTTTTTTTTTAAGCAAATAACTTTCCTTACAGGATTTAATGGTAATATTGGAGAAACTGTGGAATGCCTGTTGTTCATGTTCAAAATCATTGCATTTGATCTTGTAAACATTATTTCAGCAGCCTGTGTTCAGCTGATTGTGTGTGTGTGTGTTTTTAATCACGGTCTAACTTCCCTGTATTGAGCTTTTAATCTTTGAACCATAATAACTCAAATGGATGATGTTCAAAAAGTCATGCTTGAGGCCAGAAGTGCTGATAAAAGTGATTTCTGGGTTTTGAGGCTTCTGTGTTTGAATCTATCTTCTGGGCACTGAAGCATACATGGAATATGGACTGCCTAAAGATATCACAGACACTGTACACAGAAAACCTCGCTTCCTGCAAATGTATTCAATTACCGGATAAATTGGTCCACAAAATATATCACTGACCTTAACGACATCGAACTGTAAAGATCACTGTGCTTATGTATACATATATCCACATACACTACACACACACACACCCCAGGAAGACTTTTCTTGGCATAATACTTAATGTTGTTATATTGGAGATACTTTATGAGTTGAGTGTCTGGATGTGGTGAAATGAGTTGATATCTTAATTCATTACATTTAAATAAGCACAAGAAAATAAGCAGATGAGCAAACATTCATGCACCTGGAATAGAAGAGAGGCATCTGGGCTGTAAATAAATGGAGGCAGACTCATCCAATTGACTAATAGATATATAAATTAATACCTCAGACTACACTTTATTCAGCATATTAGTATAATTACAGAAGGCAAAATTACAAGCAATTAGCAATGCATTGATAGTAAGTAAATAAATAACTTTGAATATAGGGTGCTTCTATACGTTGCTTTCATTCTATGCAAATAGAAAGCAGTTAATATATGTAATTGGACACATACTGCATAGTTGTGAATGTTTATGTTTAAAGTTAATATATTAGGCTATATGAAACTGAATTTAGTATTCTAACATGCTTTGTGTTGTCTTATTCAGATAATTCAAAAGTCAGCATCTCATATTCTCTAAGCTATGTCACCTTAGGATCCAGTTGTTCAGAGGGGCAGTGATACCCATTTCCATCTTGTCTCAATCAAAGATGCTTTTAGAGATGCAGGAGAGCAACATATTTGAATGTCTCTGGGTAAAGAGCTCTGGTTCCTTAGCAGGTAGATCATGGGAGATGAGTTATCCAGGCAGTTCTACATTTTATTAGTCATCTTAAAACAATAACTTGCTCACTAAAATACCCAGGCTTCTCTGAGAAGTTCACGTCAGCAACTTCAAAATCAAACAAGGAACAATGAGGCACAGAACAAGAAAGGATGGGGATTGATCAAGATGGCATCAACCTCCCCCATCAACACATCAAAAAGACGTCTCTGTGTGGAAAACTTCTCACTGAAAACTAACTGGAAACTGGCAGGAGGGCTGCTGTACAACCAAGCTCTAAGACAAGCTACAGGTAATCAGGAAGCAAGGGAAGAAATGAAAAGTCATGTGATTTGGACCTGTGCTCCCTGGGAGTGACTTGGAGGAAAGGAAGAATACAGAGGTGGACACACTGGGGAGTGAGAGCCTCGATTGGGCGCCTGGGTCCTGGGATCTGCTGTGGGGAAGACCAGATGGTTAGAGGACCACTGTGGGAGAGAAGAGGGCTTTGGGAGGCCTGGATGCTGATGGCAAGGGGTGTGCTCACTGTCTTGCCCTCAAGGCAAGTCTGAAAGGGCAGAGAGGACTGCTCTAGAGCCTCTAGGTTTCTTGTGACCCAGACTGAGCCGAGAAAATGCTCTGGCAATACTGAACGTCTTTTCATGTGCCTGTTGGTAATCTGTGGTGCTTCCCCGGTGGCGCTGCAGGTAAAGAACCTGCCTGCCAGTGTAGGAGAAGTGAGGGACCCGAGTTCTATTCCTGGGTTGGGAGATCCCCTGGAGGAGGGCATGGCAAACCCACTCCAGTAGTCTTTCTTGCCTGGAGAATCCCATGGACAGAGGAGCATGGTGTGCTACGTTCACAGGGTCACAGAGTCAAACACAACTGAAGCAAAGCAGCATGCACATAATCTGTACATGCTGGTGAAAATGTAAATTTGTGTAGCCACTGTGGAAAACACTACAGAAGTTTCTCAAAAAACTAAAAAAATCGAACTGTCACATGACTAAGCATTTCCATTTTCCACTGAAAATCTTTTAGGTTTTTCCTGGGTTCAGTTCGGTTCAGTTCAGTTGCTCAGTTGTGTCTGACTCTTTGCAACCCCAAGAATCGCAGCACGCCAGGCCTCCCTGTCCATCACCAACTCCCGGAGTTCACTCAGACTCACGTCCATTGAGTCGGTGATGCCATCCAGACATCTCATCCTCAGTCGTCCCCTTCTTCTCCTGCCCCTAATCCCTCCCAGCATCAGTCTTTTCCAATGAGTCAACTCTTCGCATGAGGTGGCCAAAGTACTGCAGTTTCAGCTTTAGCATCATTCCTTCCATAGAAATCCCAGGGTTAATCTCCTGTGTACATATCCCCAAATCCCCAAAATACTAATTTGAAAAGATATATTCACACCAATATTCATAGCAACGTTGTTTACAATTGTCAAGATACGGAACAACCTAAGTGTACATCAGTGGCTGATTGGATGAAGAAGATATGGAATATTACTCAGCCATAAAATAATGAAATTCTGCCATTTGCAACAACATGAATGGACCTAGATGAGCTTCCCTCATGGCTCAGATGGCAAAGAATCTGCCTACAATGCAGGAGACCTGGGTTTGATCCCTAGGTGGGAAGAATCCCTAGGAGAAGGGAATGGGTACTCATGGACCGAGAAATTACTATGCATAGTGAAATAAGACAGAAAAAGACAAATAGTGTATGATATCACTTACACGTGGAATCTAAAAAAATAAAGCAAAGGAATGCATGTCAGGAAAATAGAAACAGACTCATAGAAAGCAAATTAGTGGTTACCAGAGGGAAGAGAAATATGAAGGCAAGATAGAGGTATGTGATTAAGAGATACAAACTATTATGCATGAGATAGATAAGCAACAGGGATATATTGCACAGCACAGAGACTCATACCATTATCTAGTATTAACCTTTAATGAAATATAACTTGCAAAAATACTGAAACACTACGCTGTGCACCTGAAACTAACATAATATTGTAAATTAGCTACCTTTCAATTTTAAAAAGAAGAAGAAAAGAAAATTGGCAGGAAAAAAAGAGGAAATACATAAGAAAAACAATAGGTGTCTTTAAAGGACTGAAGTGTTCAATATATATCCTAATATTTTCTCCAGTCCATTTAATATTCTATGTAGTTTCTTTAAAAGCAAACAAAGCAACAACAATGTTAATATCTTATTTCCCTCAGAGATGGCTCCACTGCCCTTTTTGAAATATTCATATTTCTGACAGTCATATTCAGTAGTCAAAGGCATGTTTTGCTGACAAGTAGAGAGGCTCCATTAATTTACCCACTGACTTGGCATTTTCTATGTTAAATCAGTCAAAGACATGAATTGGAAAATTTTCTTCAATAGAAATCTCTAATGGGGCTCAAATAATATATTTCCATGGGGCCTCTTGGTACTATTTAGTACTGATTTAGAGAAAACAAGGCAAAAAGCAAAATGGATATATCTGATTATCTCTGGTATGTTTTCCTCAAGCATAGCAGGATGAATTCTTTCTCCCTATATAACTCTAATTTAATATGTCTGTCAATATTTTCAAGGCCTTGAAGAAGAACATTATTAAAAGATTCAAAATTCCCACAAGAAAAACTAAAACAAGATTCAATATAGTCAGCTACATTCATTGTTCTAAAATGGCTGATTTAGAATTATCATGGGTCAGGAACAAAACAAAATCAAGTTTGAAACAAAACAAAATAAGCTGCTTTCATGGAATATAAACAAAAATAAGCCTGTAGTTTATATGTTTGTCATTAAAATCTTGCACATGGAAAAATCTACTCTGAGTGTGTTGGGGGAAAAGAGGAGAAGCAGCAGAAAAAGGAAAAGTCCTCATGGCCCAGCTGGGAAGCTTGTCTCAGAAGGGCTACTGAGCCCAGGACATCTGCAATTCTCAGGTCATCTTGTCAGAGATGAGTCTTTGTTTCTTTCTCCTGGCCTCCAGGAACTGCCTCTGCTTTGTAATTGGAGGAGCAGCCATTCTTCCACTAGCAATTAGGTAATATATCAACCCTGAGGTTATATCCACCTTTGTTTCTTTCCCTAGAACTCCCTACCATCCATTGACTAGACTGATGCCTCTTGACAGCAATGCTTCAGTTGAAGTGTGTTTTTAAGTTGAAATAAATCCCAAGGCTCTTCACCCTTTGTACTTCTGAGCTTTTTTTTTTTTTTATCATTTCCTTGTTAATCGATACTACCCCTATGGTCATATACTATTGCTTGCCATCTTCCTTTTCTAAAAAGTTATGAAAAATGTATGCATATAATAATTATATAGATAATGTTACTCATCACCCTGTTGAAGAAATGTCTACTATTTCCCCAATAGGGGAAGCTTTCGCTGTAACTTTTCCTTCATTACCTGTCCTTTCATCCTCAGTGAGCACCAGACGTCAACATTGTCTCGAAAAAGGTTTTCATCACTCCTGGTTTTTAACCTTTTTTGACCTTCAAATATTTCTTCTTAGTTTTGCATGTTCTGCACAACACACACATACACACCCTGCTATCTTATTTTATATTTTCTCAGTGACTAGACTATTTTTTGTCAATTTAGATTCGTGAAATTCATTATTTCCACACATGTAGCACTGGTTTATTCATCTTCACCGCTATATTTTGTCATATGGATATATCACAAATTGGTGATCCATTTTCCACTGACAATCTTTTAGGCTGTTTCTAGACTATCAGAAGCAGTAACAGTGATTCTATAAACATTTTGCACATATCTCCTTTTACATGTGGGCATGAGTTTTCCAGGTTTTATATTTGGGTGTGGGATGGCTGGACAGTAGAGTGTACTTCAAATTTTACTAGATAGTAATTTTTTCCCAAACTGTTGTACTGATTTATATTCCCTACAGAGAAAGCATGAATGTTCCAATAGTTCTACAACACTGCAAGCACTCAATGTTAAAAGACTAATTTTTACCAATCTAAGTGTTAAAAGGTATACCAGTATGGTTTCAATTTGCAACTCCCTGATTACTGTTGAAGTAAACATCCGTTTTTGTGCCCTTGCTCCTCAATCTTCTTTACTGACAATATACTCCCCATAGTGAGTCAATGGGTGCGTGGGGGCCAACTCTCTCTCTCGAAGTGGTTCAGTTCTCATAGGGTATTATCTTCTCTGACCAAAGCAATTAATCCATACACATGCATGTAACTTAAATGCTCTCCTGACTTTTGCTCTAGGTTTTGAAAAAGAGGCACATTCTTCTTTTGAGATCAGACACTTAGCATGATGTAAACTTGAAGCTTTTAGGGCTAGCAATATTCTCAACATGGAGAACATCTGCCTGAGAATTCAGCCAGTCAGTGGAAAGGAGAAACATGGCAGAAACAGAATAAAAGGGCAGAATGATACTTCTGAAATTATTCCTTACCTAGCGGGATCCAGAGATAGATGAATCAAGCTCTAAACTTTCCATTTATATAAATCAATAAATTACTCACCCATCCCATCCACGTTGAAAGGTTAACAAATTTTGTATTGGGTTTTCCCTTTTACTTTTTATCTTCTTTTTTAAGTTTCTATGCATTCTCTCTCTGTCATGTTCATCTTTATTCAACAGGAATTTAATAATTTTCCACCATTAAAGCATTGCTGCATTTCTTCACAAAAATTCATCAGTGTATAATTAAAAGGTAAAACTATGCCCTGTATTTCTACATTAAAAAGCATTAATAACAGATCAAAAGTTATTTCAATTGATTTATCGTGAATACTTAGCAATTAAAATTATTATAGATATAGAAACAGGATGTCAAAACAAAGCAACATTTGACAACACTAGAAGAAAAAATAACCAAATGCAGATTGTTTATGGGAGATTATAAGATATTTCTCTCAGTAATGTAGAAAAAAAGTAATAATAGTAATGAGAGAATTAATATATATTTTTACCAAATTTGACATATTGGTGATGCATTGAATGTTAAAATATTTTGCCCCTCTGCAATTGAATTTTTTCCCAGTTTTATTGAAATATAATTGTCATACTATATTCAGCTCAATTCAGTTGCTCAGTCGTGTCCGACTCTTTGCAACCCCATGATTCGCAGCATGCCAGGCCTCCCTGTCTATCACCAACTCCCAGAGTTCACTCAGACTCACGTCCATCAAGTCAGTGATGCCATCCAGCCATCTCATCCTCTGCCGTCCCCTTCACCTCCTGCCCCCAATCCCTCTCAGCATCAGAGTCTTTTCCAATGAGTCAACTCTTCGCATGAGGTGGCCAAAGTACTGGAGTTTCAGCTTTAGCATCATTCCCTCCAAAGAAATCCCAGGGCTGATCTCCTTCAGAATGGACTGGTGGGATCTCCTTGCAGTCCAAGGGACTCTCGAGAGTCTTCTCCAACACCACAGTTCAAAAGCAGCAATTCTTCAGCACTCAGCCTTCTTCACAGTCCAACTCTCACATCCATACATGACCACAGGAAAAATCATAGCCTTGACTAGACGGACCTTAGTCGTCAAAGTAATGTCTCTGCTTTTGAATATACTATCTAGGTTGGTCATAACTTTTCTTCCAAGGAGTAAGTGTCTTTTAATTTCATGGCTGTAATCATCATCTGCAGTGATTTTGGAGCCCCAAAATATAAAGTCTGACACTGTTTCCACTGTTTCCCCATCTATTTCCCATGGAGTGATGGGACCAGATGCCACGATCTTCGCTTTCTGAATGTTGAGCTTTAAGCCAACTTTTTCACTCTCCTCTTTCACTTTCATCAAGAGGCTCTTTAGTTCCTCTTCACTTTCTTCCATAAGGGTGGTGTCATCTGCATATCTGAGGTTATTGATATTTCGCCTGGCAATCTTGATTCCAGCTTGTGCTTCTTCCAGCCCAGCATTTCTCATGATGTACTCTGCATAGAAGTTAAATAAGCAGGCTGACAATATACAGCCTTGACATACTCCTTTTCCTATTTGGAACCAGTCTGTTGTTCCATGTCCAGTTCTAACTGTTGCTTCCTGACCTGCATACAGATTTCTCAAGAGGCAGGTCAGGTGGTCTGGTATTCCCATCTCTTTCAGAATTTTCCAGTTTATTGTGATCCACACAGTCAAAGGGTTTGGCATAGCCAATAAAGCAGAAATAAATGTTTTTCTGGAACTCTCTTACTTTTTCCATGATCCAGCAGATGTGGCAATTTGATCTCTGGTTCCTCTGCCTTTTCTAAAACCAGCTTGAACACCAGTGAGTTCACGGTTCACATATTGCTGAAGCCTGGCTTGGAGAATTTTGAGCATTACTTTACTACCATGTGAGATGAGTGCAGTTGTGTGGTAGTTTGAACATTCTTTGGCATTGCCTTTCTTTGAGATTGGAATGAAAACTGACCTTTTCCAGTCCTGTGGCCACTGCTGAGTTTCTCAAATTTGTTGGCATATTGAGTGCAGCACTTTCACAGCATCATCTTTCAGGATTTGAAACAGCTCAACTGGAATTCCATCATACTATATTATGTAAGTATAAAGCTTTTAGCATAACAACTTATATACATTAGGGAATAATTGACTTAATTGATGATTTTATTTCAATCTACTCTATCAAATACTTTAAAAAGTATATCATTACTCTTGCTTAATGCAAATCTTAACAGATTATAGCATGAAAATTATAGAGATTTTTATCTGACCACAGTACAATCTCTTTTAACTAACAAATTTTAATTGACAATTCACATATGTTTAGAAATTAATAAATTCACATTAAAATGAGCAAGATACAAATCTAATTTAAATTAGAAAATGTTTCAAACTAAACAATGATTACAATATTATTATTATTAACACTTGTAAAATGTGGTAAGTCAATACTTACAACAAAATGTCTAGCCTCAAATGCTATATTGGAAGAAAAGACTAAAAATTAATGAGAAGCTAGATAACAATGATAAGACAAAAGATAAATACTCAAAATGTAAATAGAAAAAATAATGAGTAGATATTAATGAAATAGAATACAAACCTAAAATATACTAGGTCAATGAGGTCAAAAGCAGGTTTAATACAACTAATAAAACTGACTAACTTATGGTGAAATTAATTAATAGAAGATTTAAATATAACCATATATATCAGTAATATAAAGGACATTAATACACATATTATAGATGTTTAAAAGTTACAAATATTTTATAGGAATATTATACCCATAAATTTGCAAATTTGACTTGAAAAAAATGCCTGCAAAATATTACTTGCAACATTGACTCCAAGAAAAAGAACAAACAGAAAAGTTGAGCACTTGTAGTATAATAAAGTATAGCATAAAATAATACAGAAGTTACAAAATAATTTTAATCCTTTACACATATACACATACACATATAAGACGCGTGCGCACGCACACACACACACACAGATTCTGGTCTGTACTATTCAGGAAAGAATTAATTTGAATAATGCATCTTTTAATGAGAACAGTATAATAGGAAATACTCCCCAACTAATTTCATTAAGATAGCATAATTCTGACACAAAAACTTTATAGAGATAGCACATGAAATACTACAGTATAATTTTCCTTATAATCAAAAGGCTAAGTAAAACATGAGCAGACTATGTTTACCCCAGGCATGTAAGAGTGATTTATACATTCAGTAAATGTATTTAACTATCTTTAAGTTTTAACAGAAAAGACAGGATTGGTTCATATTGGTTTAAAAATTGTTTGACAAAATTCAACACTCTTCATAAGAATAGTCATTCAGTCATGTCTGACGCTTTGCGACCGCACGGACTGTAGCCTGCCTGAGTTCTGTGCATGGAATTCTGCAGGCAAGAATACTGGATTGCCATTCCCTCCTTCAGGGGATCTTTCTGACCCAGGGATCAAACCTGGGTCTCCTGCACTGCAGGCAGATTCTTTAATCTTTGCGCCACCAGGGAAGCCCCTTTATAAGAAAACCATCAACTAAACTTCGTTTCCTTTATCTGATAAAGGGATTCTCAAAAACCTATTAAACACCTGACACTTAAGGAAGTTCTGAAAGCTTTCCTTACAACATAAGGAAGCAGAAAATAATGCCTACTATTAACAATTATATTCATCATTGTTCTAGAGATCATAATCAGTGAAATATAACTAGAGAATGATTTGGCAATTTTTGAGAATTGTAGAGATAGAAACAAAATGAGATTGTTCATTGGTGACATGTTTTCATCTATGGAGAATCCAAAGAATCCACAAAGAAATCCTTACAATTGGGAAATCAATGTATCAAGGTCTCTGAATACAAGGTCAATATACAAATATCAATTCTACTTTAGAAAACAAAAGCTAAATGATATTATATATTAGCAGAATTAGAGAAAAACTGTCCTCATTTTCATATAAGAATTTATTCAGACTGACAAAGAATCTACAGAAAAATAATTAAATGATTAAGAATTTAACAAATTGTTTAGATAGTCAAGAATGACTCTTGATTCCAGATTTTCAATACAAATGTAGTTTTGTATAGTCCAAGGTCTACAATTGTGACCTTGTACACAATACAATACAATTGTATTGTTGTGTATGTCTGCATGCTCAGTTGCTTCAGTGTCTGACTCTTTGCGACCGCATGGACTGTAGCCAGCCAGGCTCTTCTGTCCACAGGATTCTTCAGGCAAGAATACTGGAGTGTATAGCCACGCCCTCCCTCGGGGGATCTTCAAGATCCTTGGATCAAACACATGTCTCCCGTGTCTCTTGCACTGCAGGCAGATTCTTTACCCAGTGCCACCTAGATGATAATGGTTTTTTCCAATAACACTTCTATAATCTTATATATTATACACCCTTGTCCTGGACACAAGTTACACACTAGGAAGCATTCATTTATATTGAAGTGGTATTTAAACCATGTTTCTTTAGTCTTATATGATTCAAAGTATTAATTATCAACAACTTAAAAGTATCATTAAACATTCACTATATTTCAGATATTAGGTTAAATGCTGAGTATATGAAAATAAAGAACAAAATTGTTTTGTATCCAAGGATATGATAGTATATTCGAATTACTAAACAATTATATAAGGCTAATAAACCAAAATCTATATTGATTGTCTGATTAGGCTTATCCGTGCTACTTCCTTACTAGAGGCACCACAATCAATCTATAGATATTCACAGGTACAGTTTTAAATAGTAGCTTTAAATAGCACAGCTTGTAAAGAAAAGACACATATTTTAAAAAGAAAATGTTTTCTCTTTAAAAACATAATGTAACATCGACTTCATATTCCCTGTGTATGCTTACTCTGTTAGATTTTAGTTCCGTTTACTTGATGATCGAACCTGGTTCTCCTGCATTGCAGGCAGACTTTTACCATATGACCCACAGCGAAGCCCTTGTTCCACCATAGCAACACGGGTTTGATAAAAGTATTTTTATAACTTGAGTCTACAGGAAAATTCATTAGAGCACAATGAGATTCAGTACTTTCTAAAATGGAGTACCCCACCCTAATGGTTGTTATGGCAACAAGAGTCTATCACTGTGTGCATGAACTAATATTGACTAAGAGGAAGTAATTTTCTTTTTAATTAGGCTTTATAACATTTAAGTATCTTCTCAATCTATAATATCTAATCAATAGCTTAGTTATATATCTGGACTACAAAATTTTTCCACTTCAAATGATCAATCAATTCAGGTTCTCGCTACTCACTCTAATTGGTCTTATCAAGATTTGGAATAAACCTTATTTTTCAAAATTTAATAGCCCTGAATCTCATCGTACAGGGTCTCTCAGTAGCAGCTGATGCATTCAATACCTTTTTCCTTAAGAGCTTTCTCACTGGACTTGATAAACCACACTCTTGGCATTGTTACTGGCTCACAATCATACTTTCCCAGCCTGCATCCTTGCTTTCTTCTTTCCTTCCTATTCTCTAAACATTTATATGCTGCAGAGGTCAGACTAGTGACTCTTAAACTGTATTCTGGGTGGAAAGTGTACAGAGAAAAAGAAAAAGAAAAAAGAATCAAAGGAAATTCTCTCTATTTATTCCTCTCCTTTCAGCATTTATCTTGGGTTTCTCATCCAGGATCATGGCTTTAAGTAATATGCATGTGTTGAATCCATAATTTCTAACATATGCTCTAATAGTTACCTGGATATCTAAGTTTACATAAACAACTGTTTATAGATGTCTAGGGGGCATTGAAATACAGTGTATCTTAATAACTGATTTTTACACACTTGTCAAATGATTTTTTCCTCAATAATTTCCTTTTCAGTGACTAGGACCACAATTTATCCCAATCGTTTAGCCCTCTACTTTTAAGGTTTGTCTCAGCTCCCACTCCTACTTTTTTCCATTGTGCCATTTTTCCTTCTAAGCCCCTGAATGATACAGAACCCCAAAGAAAGAGGTAAATACACTGAAATATTTATTTTCATAAAAGAATGACAAAAGCACAGTTAGTGAATAAAGACTGAATCGTTTCACACAAAAGTTCAGTTAATTCAGAAATAGCATTTCTCTAACCTATTGCTTTCTTCCAGCTTAATAAAATGGCAGTCTAATGAACTGTTTAAAAAAGTTAATAGGATTTTCAGTTTAAAAAAAAAAAGAAATAATATTTCACTAAGATCCACTTTCCCTCTACATCCATCTTTCTCATAACATTCTTACTTAGTCTCTAGAAAGTTTTCTTGGTATCCTAGATATTTTAAAATATTCAAGAACAATTGTTAATAACTAAAACTCCCCTATGCTCAAGCTAAGTTTTTGGATATACTAGTAATTTTTAGGGGTGAGGATATGACAAAATCATTTACTTAAATATTTGTGTTATTTCTGATACTTTAGGCAGTTAACTGTGTTTCAGTAAAGATCACTTGAATTTGTTCAAAATAATTTGCAAAATGGATTTCTAAGTTTCTGATTTCCTGATCTATTACTCGCTATGTATTTTTTTTTAATTGCCCAGTGTCTCCCTTTCAAAATAGGTCTTTAAAACAGTATGTGTTTTAGAGTCACCTAAAGTAACTTCCTACATTGTTATCATCCAAATTAAGCTTCTAATTCTTTTCAACATATTGTTATTCACTTTAATACATATTTTTAAAAACTCCAAGGAAATTTGTCATTCAAAGCACTCTTTGTTATCAGATTATCCAGCTAAACATGAAAAAAATTTTATAGACACATGAGCAGCATATTTAAAATACTAGTCTGAATTTCCCTCTCCAGCATAAGCCTCCAATGTGTCTTTCCCTGGAAATAGCTTTTTGGTTTTCAGAGAATGTAAATAATCTGAAGATGAAATTAAACAGAATATTATTAGGATATCTGAAAAACTGGTATGACAAATTCTTTTGTCATCATTTATTACAGGCATATTAAAGAGTTGAAAGTACATTTCCAAAATGTTCATTCTGGATATTCCCATGTATGAATGCTTGTTAGGGTGTTTATTTTTCTGATACGTGTTTGGTATGTGGTCCACAGTTATAATGGAGATATGACGGTCATGGGGATACCAGCTTCTTCTACTTTTTCCTCTGCCCCTCTCAAACTACACTTCATCTTGGAAACCAACATAGGTCCTGCTGGTCATTTTCTTTTTCCTACAAGAATATCAGCTACATTTTGTTTAGGAAAGTTGTGTTTGTATGTCTCCTCCTTGAGACAGTAAATTGTATAGAATTTAAGGACCATTTTCTATCAATTCCTTCACTGTGTGGTATAATTCTAGATCATGAATGACTGAATGAATGTTATAAATTCTGTAAAGAGGCACCTTTCTGAATAGAACCTTGATGCAAGTGGTATTTTTTTCATTATTAAAATTACTTGATTTTTGAAAGTTAAACGTCATTTCAACAAACATAATGAATCTCATTCTAGTGAACAGCAAGAGAGAATAGAGGGTAGTTCCAATTTTTAAAGACAGCATCTGAAATTATACAGATCTTCTTATTTATATCTCATTGGCTAGAACTCAGGCACATCTGATTGTAAGGGAGACAAATAGTCTTGAACTGAATAGTCATATGCCCAGCTGAGACTTGAGATTGTATTACTAAAAGAGAAGGAAAGAATAGTTATGGGCAAGAAGCAACTAACATTACCTATAACATCATCCAAGTGCTTTTCTTCAGAAGTTAATCTTGATAATTCCTCAGACTTTGGAAAACTCTACAGTCAACATTTATATATCTTTCTCTTACTATTCTTTTGCTATGACTGTTTGGATTCTGTATCTTGTAGGATTTCTCATCCTAATTTTAGTTGTACTTTATCTAAAAGAATACTGAACCCCTTGCCTATAAACAAAAGAGAGGAAGACTAACAGAAGCAAAACCACTTATATTTGAGTCATATGTACTTTGCAAACACAGTATTTTGTTAATACAAAATATGTATGACCTGCTGAAGAAATGCCATCTATCAATTACTCTTAAAAGCAAACCACAAGAGCCGCTGGGAGTGAGCATCCCCCGTCAGGGATACCCAGCTCCGTGGCATCTCCTGCGCGTGCCCTGGCCCCAACGGACCTGCCACCCCCAGGGAACAAAAGCAGAGCCCCCTCACCCTCTCCTGCTGCAGCCAGAGGATGAGTCGAGAGGGCTGAGCGGAGAGTGTGGTCCTCGGCGGCCGGCACGGAAGGAGGAATGAGAAATGGCTCCTCCATCTTTATGTGCAATCCCAAAGCTGCACTCCCTTGCCTTTCCCTGCTCCCTTTAAAAATATTGTGAGAGGCGGAAGAAAAAAGATGGCGGAGGAATAGGAGGGGAGAACACTTTCTCCCTCACTACTTCATCAAAAGAACATTTCAAAGCTGAGTAAATTCCACAAAACAACTTCTGACTGCTGGCAGAGGACATCAGGCATCCAGCAAAGAGGATCATCGGCTTCAAAACCAGTAACTCAGCGATCCTCTAGGGACGACCCTCAAAGTGGAGAAACCTATCATCATTAACCCAGATGTTTCAACAATAGTGCTGAATAGATGGAGAAATCATGAGGCTATTGTAAAAATAAATCTGAAAACCAGAATCAGGAGGCGTAAGTCCAAATCCTGAGATCATCATAGAATTCCTGAATACAGGGAACATTATCCAATAAGAGCTCATCAAACGCCTTCATACCTATACTGAAATTGAGCACCACCCAAGGGCCAACAAGCTCCAGAGCAAGACATACCACGCAAATTCTCCAGCAACACAAGAACAAGCCCCTGAGCTTCAATACACAGGCGGCTCAAAATACTCCAAAATCATTGACGTCCCATAATCCATTACTTGACACTTCACAGCACTCCAGAGAGAGGAAATCCAACTCCACCCACCAGAGCCTCAACACAAGCCTCTCTAATCAAGAAACTTTGACAAGCCACTGATATAACCCCAAACACAGAGAGGAAGCTCTATAATGAAGAGAATTCCACAAATTCCCAGAATATAGAAAAGCCACCCCAAACGCAGCAATATAACCAGGATGAAGAGACAGAGGAATACCCAGCAGGTAAAGGATCAGGAGACATGCCCACCAAACCAAACAAAAGAGGAAGAGATAGGGAATCTACCTGAGAAAGAATTCCGAATACTGATAATGAAAATGATCCAAAATCTTGAAATCAAAATGGAATCACAGATAAATAGCCTGGGGTCAAGGATTGAGAAGATGCAAGAAAGGTTTAACAAGGACCTAGAAGAAATAAAAAAGAGTCAACATATAATGAATAATGCAATAAATGAGATCAGAAACACTCTGGAGGCTACAAATAGTAGAATATCTGAGGCAGAAGATAGGATTAGTGAAATAGAAGATAAAATGGTAGAAATAAATGAATCAGCAAGGGAAAAAGAAAGACGAATTAAAAGAAATGAGGACAACCTCAGAGACCTCCAAGACAATATGAAATGCTCCAACATTCGAATTATAGGAGTCCCAGAAGAAGAAGACAAAAAGAAAGACCATGAGAAAATACTTGAGGAGATAATAGTTGAAAACTTCCCTAAAATAGGGAAGGAAATAATCACCCAAGTCCAAGAAACCCAGAGAGTGCCAAACAGGATAAACCCAAGGCGGAACACCCCAAGACATATACTAATCAAACTAACAAAGACCAAACACAAAGAACAAATATTAAAAGCAGCAAGGGAAAAACAACAAATAACACACAAGGGGATCCCCATAAGAATAACTGCAGATCTTTCAATAGAAACTCTTCAGGCTAGGAGGGAATGGCAAGACATACTTAAAGTGATGAAAGATAATAACCTTCAACCAAGACTACTGTACCCAGCAAGAATCTCATTCAAATACGAAGAAGAAATCAAAAGCTTTACAGACAAACAAAAGCTGAGAGAATTCAGCACCACCACACCAGCTCTCCAACAAATACTAAAGGATAGACTTTAGACAGGAAACACAAAAGGATGAATAAACCTGAACCCAAAACACTAAAGTAAATGGCAACAGGTGCATACTTATCAATAATTACCTTAAATGTAAATGGGTTGAATGCCCCAACCAAAAGGCAAAGACTGGCTGAATGGATACAAAAACAAGATCCCTATATATGCTGCTTACAAGAAACCCACCTCAAAACAACGGACACATACAGACTGAAAGTGAAGGGCTGGAAAAAGATATTCCATGCAAATAAAGACCAAAAGAAAGCAGGAGTAGCAATACTCATATCCGATAAAATAGACTTTAAAACAAAGGCGGTGAAAAGGGACAAAGAAGGCCACTACATAATGATTAAAGGATCAATCCAAGAAGAAGATATAACAATTATAAATATATATGCACTCAACATAGGAGCACTGCAATATGTAAGACAATTGCTAACAAGCATGAAAGGGGAAATTAATAATAACACAATAATAGTGGGAGACTTTAATACTCCACTCACACCTATGGACAGATCAACTAAGCAGAAAATTAACAAAGAAACACAAACTTTAAACGACACAATAGACAAGTTAGACCTAATTGATATCTATAGGACATTTCACCCCAAAACAATGAATTTCACCTTTTACTCAAGTGCACACGGAACCTTCTCCAGAATAGATCACATCCTGGGTCATAAATCTAACCTTGATAAATTCAAAAAAATCAAAATTATTCCAAGCATCTTCTCGGACCATAATGCACTAAGGTTAGATCTCAATTACAGGAGAAAAGCTATTAAAAATTCCAACATTTGGAGGCTGAACAACACCCTTCTGAATAATCAACAAATCACAGAAGAAATAAAAAAGAAACCAAATTATGCATTGAAACGAACGAAAATGAAAACACAACTACACAGAACCTATGGGACACTATAAAAGCAGTGCTAAGAGGAAAGTTCATAGCCATACAGGCATACCTCAAGAAACAAGAAAGAAGCCAAATAAATAACCTAACTCTACACCTAAAGCAACTAGAAAAGGAAGAAATAGAGAACCCCAGAGTTAGTAGAAGGAAAGAAATCCTAAAAATTAGGGCAGAAATAAATGCAAAAGAAACAAAAGAGACCATAGCAAAAATCAACAAAGCAAAAAGCTGGTTCTTTGAAAGGATAAATAAAATTGACAAACCATTAGCCAGACTCATCAAGAAACAAAGAGAAAAAAATCTAATTAATAAAATTAGAAGTGAAAATGGAGAGATCACGACAGACAACACAGAAATACACAGAATCATGAGACTACTATCAGCAATTATATGCCAATAAAATGGACAACTTGGAAGAAATGGACAAATTCTTAGAAAAGTACAACTTTCCAAAACTGAACCAGGAAGAAATAGAAAATCTTAACAGACCCATCACAAGCATGGAAATTGAAACTGTAATCAGAAATCTTCCAGCAAACAAAAGCCCAGGTCCAGACGGCTTCACAGCTGAATTCTACCAAAAATTTCGAGAAGAGCTAACACCTATCTTACTGAAGCTATTCCAGAAAATTGAAGAGGGAGGTAAACTTCCAAACTCATTCTATGAGGCCACCATCACCCTAACACCAAAACCTGACAAAGACACCACAAAAAAAAGAAAACTACAGGCCAATATCACTGATGAACATAGATGCAAAAATCCTTAACAAAATCCTAGCAATCAGAATCCAGCAACACATTAAAAAGATCATACACCATGACCAAGTGGGCTTTATCCCAGGGATGCAAGGATTCTTCAATATTCGCAAATCAATCAATGTAATTCATCACATTAACAAACTGAGAAATAAAAATCATATGATTATTTCAATAGATGCAGAAAAAGCCTTTGACAAAATTCAACATCCATTTATGATAAAAATGCTCCAGAAAGAAGGAATAGAAGGAACGTACCTCAACATAATAAAAGCTATATATGACAAATCCACAGCTAACATTATCCTCAATGGTGAAAAATTGAAACCATTTCCCCTAAAGTCAGGAACAAGACAAGGGTGTCCACTCTCACCATTACTATTCAATATCGTACTGGAAGTTTTGGCCACAGCAATCAGAGCAGAAAAAGAAATAAAAGGAATCCAAATTGGAAAAGAAGAAGTAAAACTCTCACTGTTTGCGGACGACATGATCCTCTATATAGAAAATCCTAAAGACTCGACCAGAAAACTACTAGAGCTAATCAACGAATATAGTAAAGTTGCAGGATATAAAATCAACACTCAGAAATCCCTTGCATTCCTATACACTAATAATGAGAAAGTAGAAAAAGAAGTCAAGGAAACAATCCCATTCACCATTGCAACGAAAAGATTAAAATACTTAGGAATACACCTACCTAAAGAAACTAAAGACCTATATATCGAAAACTATAAAACACTGATGAAAGAAATCAAAGAGGACACTAATAGATGGAGAAATATACCATGCTCATGGGTTGGAAGAATCAATATAGTGAAAATGAGTATACTACCCAAAGCAATCTACAGATTCAATGCAATTCCTATCAAGTTACCAGCAGTATTTTTCACAGAACTAGATCAAATAATCTCAAGATTTATATGGAAATACAAAAAACCTCGAATAGCCAAAGCAATCTTGAGAGAGAAGAATGGAACTGGAGGAATCAACTTGCCTGACTTCAGGCTCTACTACAAAGCCACAGTCATTAAGACAGTCATTAAGACAGTATGGTACTGGCACAAAGACAGAAATATAGATCAATGGAACAAAATAGAAAGCCCTGAGATAAACCCACACACCTATGGACACCTTATCATCGACAAAGGAGGCAAGAATATACAATGGAGTAAAGACAGTCTCTTTAACAGGTGGTGCTGAGAAAACTGGTCAACCACTTGTAAAAGAATGAAACTAGACCTCTTTCTAACACCATACACAAAAATAAACTCAAAATGGATTAAAGATCTAAATGTAAGACCAGAAACTATAAAACTCCTAGAGGAAAACATAGGCAAAACACTCTCCGACATAAATCACAGCAGGATCCTCTATGATCTACCTCCCAATATACTGGAAATAAAAGCAAAAATAAACAAATGGGATATAATTAAAATTAAAAGCTTCTGCACAACAAAGGAAACTATAAGCAAGGTGAAAGCAGCCTTCTGAATGGGAGAAAACAATAGCAAATGAAACAACTGGCAAACAACTAATCTC
Source organism: Nanger dama (assembly GCA_917880005.1). Taxonomy (NCBI): domain Eukaryota; kingdom Metazoa; phylum Chordata; class Mammalia; order Artiodactyla; family Bovidae; genus Nanger; species Nanger dama. The sequence goes on from CAKJTW010000021.1 coordinate 22,942,189, forward strand.
AAAGATATACAAGCAACTTATGCAGCTCAACTCCAGAAAAATGAACGATCCAATGAAAAAAATGGGCCAAAGAACTAAATAGGCATTTCTCCAAAGAAGACATACGGATGGCTAACAAACACATGAAAAGATGCTCAACATCACTCATTATCAGAGAAATGCAAATCAAAACCACAATGAGGTACCATTTCACACCAGTCAGAATGGCTGCGATCCAAAAGTCTACAAGCAATAAATGCTGGAGAGGATGTGGAGAAAAGGGAACCCTCTTACACTGCTGGTGGGAATGCAGACTAGTACAGCTACTATGGAAAACAGTGTGGAGATTCCTTAAAAATTGCAAATAGAACTGCCTTATGATCCAGCAATCCCACTGCTGGGCATACACACTGAGGAAACCAGAATTGAAAGAGACACATGTACCCCAATGTTCATTGCAGCGCTGTTTATAATAGCCAGGGCATGGAAACAACCTAGATGTCCATCAGCAGATGAATGGATAAGAAAGCTGTGGTACATATACACAATGGAGTACTACTCAGCCCTTAAAAAGAATAAATTTGACTCAGTTCTAATGAGATGGATGAAATTGGAGCCGATTATACAGAGTGAAGTAAGCCAGAAAGAAAAACGCCAATACAGTATACTGACACATATATATGGAATTTAGAAGGATAATAATGAAGACCCTCTATGTGAGACCAGAAAAGAGACTCAGAGGTATAGAACGGACTTTTGGACTCTGAGGGAGAGGGAGAGGGTGGGATGATTTGGGAGAACGGCATTGAAATGTATACTATCTTGTAAGAATGAAGCGCCAGTCTATGTTCAATACAGGATGCAGGACGCATGGGGCGGGTGCACGGGATGATTCTGGGAGAGGATGTGGGGTGGGAGGTGGGAGGGGGGCTTCGGCATTGGGAGATTGTGTTCACCTATGGCTGATTCGTGTCAATATATGGCAAAACAAATACAGTATTGTAATTAAAAAAATAAATAAATTTAATTAAAAAAATAAAAATAAAAAAATTAAAAAAAAAAGCAAACCACATATGTAAGAAGGTACTTGCTATATTTCTTCTGAAAATTCTAACTGGGTGGAGCTTTATAGTCAAAACAGAACGTAGATAATATTATTGTTTTCTTTAGCAAATTAGTAATACTATGTTTTTCAGTAAATTTTTTCATTTAAAGGAAAATAAATGATAAGAAGGAAAAGAACACTGCTGTCTTGCTAATAGCATCGTCTTTGATAATAACCACCAAATACCCTCATCCAATATGCATTTCTTTCTTAATAACACATAACTTACATATTGTTAAACACTCTTCACTTTTTATAACTAAATATCTAATATTTCTTTCCAAAATATACACATTTAAAAAGTAATGTCACATTCAGATGTGAAATGCTTTGCTACCTCCAAGCATTCTTTTATGAAAATTATCAGTAAACTACTATGAATAAATTCAATATGATATTTGAACTTTATTCCAGAATTCTAAGCAATTTTAATATTTTATTTATTTTACTTGGTTCTTTATTTATTTTTCATCTTTACTAATTAGATCAGAATGAACTGATACTAGTAGTTTCTCAATATTACCTTAATATCATTCTAGCATTACATTTAGCTATGTAAGTCATAAACTGCTGTAAAGGAGAAAAGTAGATAGACTTCATGGAGTACACATTTGAATCTGGAATCAACTTTCAGTTTTAAAATTAAATTAGCATGTCAAGCAACCTGAAAAAATTTAATACAATATGAAGAAATTAAGGTGCATTCTGTAAAAGACTATACTCCCTACCTAGATAAAAATTATAAATACATTTTTACATATGTGTGTATGTTTGCAATTACTGAAAGAAATGAAAATATTTTTAAATTGCCACAGTTAAATATATGATGAGATAACTTTTTAAATACCTAATCTCCTGATGGAAAACTGTATTTTATAGGCTATCAAAAACTTCTCCTACACTATTGCCATAAATCAAATTTTACTTTTTGACAAGGTAGTGTATGTACATGATAACAATAGTTAGAAGCATAAGGTATACAAAGGAAGTCTCATTTCTACTCCTCCCTAGAAATCCTTTTTACTATTTCCCCTAAGTGGAAAAATTCTGTGACTCCTTTTGAAATTTTCTTCTAATTTTTAGCAAATAGAAACACAGATAATTACATCCCTCTTTCATAAACAAAATACACTCTTTTCATAATGTTTGTTCATTCCTTTTCCTATAACAATTGTAGTCCATTTAAAAATATTTTTTCAACTTATGACAATTAAAATGAATGAGGGGATATAATAATTCAAACACCCAAACTTCTCTAGTTTTGTCTTTTTGACAAATGCTTCTTTTATATTTGCATGGGGTTATACTGATAAGTTGTGACTGCTTAACTGTTATTCATCAACAACATATTTATCATTTTGTTGACTACACTGATGCCATATTAATTAAATTTTCACATGACACAGAAACTAGAGAAATAACTACATAACAAATCAGAATACCAAAGGATTTTGACAAGTTGTCATGATGGGATTGGATAATAGTTTTTAAATATATTTTGAGATAACTTATTTTGGGGGTATAAAGAGACACCTTTGAAAAGCAACACAAAAACAGAATATGAAGAAGGAGAATCATCAACACCTACGGGATAAAAGTGTTTTATCTGCTAGACAACTATGCCCAACGTGTTTAAGGAGTAGCTATCATCAAGACTGTACAAATGGAAATGCAATGTTGATGAACAAGAAAATGATCAAGCTAAACTCTGAGCTGACTGAATCATATCTATCTGGATTATTGCACTTTATTATAGGCTTTCTATGATGGATGACTGTTGATGTGAATTAAAAATGTGACCAGAGTAAGAGCATCCCTGCTAGTGAAGAGATACAAAATTCAGTCAACATAATGAAATTACGATCAGAGGTCTAAGTGGAATCTTAGTCTGAATGAATAAGAGTGTCATATAAGAGAGAGGATAAGTGTGCCACACAGTTTGGTTATACATTCCTGGAGTATTCATTCATATTTTGAACTCTAAGATTTCAGAAGGATATTAACATAGCTTGACATGATAAGAAATAATCAAAATGCTATACATATATATATATATATATATATATATATATATTTTCATGATTCTGACCAAGATGAAATATCTGGGATTACATTTACCCTCTCGTGTGAAATGACAACAAAAGGACAAAATTCATGAAATTATGATTTTCAAGACACTGGACCTCTGAAAATGATGAACAGTGATCCCTAAGAGACAGAAAAAAAGGAGATGAACCACACAATGACTGCATGTTACTGCTTCATGGAGCTCCTGAGCTGTGGGCAGAGAAGGGGAACCCAGGCAGAATCCAGTAGACTGCCTGAGCTGTGGAGATGGAACAGAGACTATGACAGGTAGTTTTTAGGACAGAGTACCAAGAAGAACAGAGATGCAAAGATAAAGGAACTTCAGAGATCTGCAGAGGATCCCTCTCCAATAGTCAGCAGATTACACATTAGTGGGAGTATGTGAGACAGTTACCCCAGTCAGGGAAAGACAGAGGGCATAGAGTCTGGCATTCACAGAGGGCTGGGAATAGTAGCTGCCAGATTTGAAAATAACAAAATCAAAACACACAAAACAAAAATCACAATACATGGGGCATGTGTGTTGAGTCATGATAGGAAATGATTAGCCCTACAGCTAGCAAAGTCAGAGATCTTTTAAAGAAACAGCAAATGCAGGACCCTGAAGGGAGAATCTATTTTCAATTAACTTTACTACATCCAGGTTAAGGGATTTGAGACTATTTATATGAATCAAAAATACCCAGCACCAAAAAAAAAAAAAAATGCACTGTGCCTCACATCAAACACTGAAAGGTTACTAGGCATGAAAGGAAGCCGAAAAACACAGCCCATAATGAGGATAACAGTTAATCAAATGTGACTGAGAACTGAAGAAAGATGTTTAAATGAACAGAAAGGGACAATAAAACAACTATTATGATTGTATGCTCAATTGTTAAAGACACGAATTAAAAAGACCCAAATCAAACTTCTGGCAATGAAAGCTACAATGAATTGAAAAATACACTAAATGGGATTAGCAGCAGATTAGGCATTATAAAAGAAAAGTGAACCTGATCCATAATTAAATAGAGAAAGTGGAAATCTTTTAAAAAATGAAAATACCATCAGTACTATTTGAAACAACTTCCTGTGAGTTTATATACTTATATCTGGAGCCCCTGAGGAAGAAGAGAAGGTATGCAGAGGACAGAAAAGTATTTGAAGATATAATAGATAGAACATCTCTAAATTTGATGAAAACTATAAATCCATATCTCAACAAACCCTAAGCACAAAAATACTAAGAAAATACTGCAAAGAAAACCATAGTCAAATTGCTCAAACAAGTGATGGAGTGAAAATTATAAAAATAATCATGGAAGACACTTTTATACCCAGAGTGTCAAAGATCAGAAGGGCAGCAGATTTTTACTAGGAATAATTCAAGGGATAAGATGGAAATGGGCATCATTAAGGATTCTTTGTTTCATGCCCCCACCAAATAAAGAACAACTTAAAATTCTGCCTAGTGAAAGTTTTTTTCAAATAAAGGGAAAAAAGAGGTAAAGCACCGAAGACTTTATTACCAGAAATATGTCCTATGTTGTTGTTCAGTTGCTAAGTCATGTCCATCATGTCCAACCCTTTGCTAACCCATCAACTGCAGTACGCCAGTCTCCTCTGTCCTCCACGCTCTCCTGGAGTTGGCTCAACTTCATGTGCATGGAATCAGTGATGCTATCTAACTATCTCATCCTCTGTTACCCCCTTCTCCTCCTGCCCTCAATCTTTCCCAGCCTTGGGGTCTTTTCCAACAAGTCAGCACTTCGCATCAGGTGGTCAAAATATTGGAGCTTCAACATCAGTCCTTTCCATGATTATTCAGAGTTGATTTCCTCAGGATTAGCTGAGATTTCCCAGGCAAGAATATTGCAGTGGGTTGCTTTACTTCCTTCTCCAGGGGATCTTTCTGACCCAGGAATTCCTGACCCATGTCTCCCGCATTGCCCATGAACTCTTTACCAATGATCCACCAAGGAAATCTCATCAGTATTATAGGAAATGTTACGGGGAATTCTTAGAGGGAAGGAAATAATATCAGATGGAAATAAGGATATGTGCAGAAGGAAAGGGGGGAATGATAACTATACTGGCTCAGTAAGTATACTTCTCTAATTATTTATACTTCTTAAAAGAGAATTAAATAAAGGAAAATAATGACAATATATTGAGGAATTTATAACTTAGATACCTAAAATCTATGACTACTAGATCTCCTAAAATTTGGGAGGGGAGAGATGAAAGTAAACTATTCTAAGGTCCTATTGAAGAGGTATGTTATCACTTGAAGGCAGCTGTTTTAAGTTAAAGATATGTATTATAAGCACTAAGCAACCAGAAAAATAACAAAACAAATAACACAATAAGAATACCAATAGGATTAGACAAAATACTTAACTAATCTGACAGAAGACAGAAAAGGAAGAAAAAGAAAACATATAAGGAAATAAATAGAAAACAAACAGTGCAATGAAAGACAATGTCAATTATGTCAACTGAATAGAAACAATTTAAACACCGGTCAAACGTAAAGATTGGCAAATTGGGTAAAAAGTTAGAGCTTACCTATAAGGAATCCACTTTAGATACAAAGATATAAAGAAGTTAAAACAAAAAAAATGGGAAAGGATATGCCAAGCTAACTCTAGTCAAATGAAAACAGTAGTTTCAATATCCAGTAAAATAAATTTTAAGGTAAAGTATATTACCAGGTGTGAAGAAGGTCATTTTACAATGATAAAGAGGTCAGTTCATCAAGGTGGCAAAAAGAAAACAAAGGATTTATACATTTATAACAGAGCTATAACATATATAAAGGAAAAATTTATAAAACTGAAGTGAAATCAACATTATAGTCAGTGATTTCAAGCCCCATATCAAACAACAAATATGATAAGCAGTCCAAAAAATCAGCAAGGATATAGCAGAGTTAAGCAACAAAATCAAACTACTGAACCTAATCGTCATTAATAGAAAGCACAACTTAACAAAACAGAATAAACTATTGATAGTTTCCCAAGAGTTCATGCAGTATTTTCCAAGACAGAAAATATTTCAGGCCTTAACACAGTCTCATTTCAGTTCAGTTCAGTCATTCAGGCATGTCTGACTCTTTGAGAACCCATGGACTGCAGCACACCAGGCCTCCCTGTCCATCACCAACTCCCAGAGTTTATTCAAATTCATGTCCATTGAGTCAGTGATGTTATCCAACCATCTCAACCTCTGTCCTTCCCTTCTCCTCCCACCTTCAATCTTTCTCAGCATCAGGATCTTTTCCAACGAGTAGGTTCTTAGCATCAGGTGGCCAAAGTACTGGAGTTTCAGCTTCAGCATCAGTCCTGACAATGAATATTCAGGACTGATCTCCTTTAGGATGGACTGGTTGGATCTCCTTGCAGTCCAAGGGACTCTCCAGAGTCTTCTCCAACACCACAGTTCAAAAGCATCAATTCTTTGGCACTCAGCTTTCTTTATGGTCCAACTTTCACATCCATACATGACTACTGGAAAAACCATAGTTTTGACTAGATGGACGTTTGATGGCAAAGTAATGTCTCTGCTTTTTAATATGCTGTCTAGACTGGCCATAACTTTTCTTCCAAGGAGCAAGCATCTTTTAATTTCATGGCTGCAGTCACCATTTGCAGTGATGTTGGAGTCCCCAAAATAAAATCTGTCACTATTTCCATTGCTTCCCCATCTCTTTGCCATGAAGACAGTCTCAGTAAACTGAAAAAAGTTTGATGTTTTCTAAATTATGTTATGATAGCAATGTAATTAAATAAGAAATAGGAATTATGAAAAAAAAGATCAGAAAATCCCCAAATATTTAAAAATAAAACAATACAATTCTATATGTACATCAGTCAAAGAAGAAATCAAAGCAAAACATAGAAAGTATTTAGAAATGAATGAAAATGAAAACAAAGTATATGTGCTGGATCAAGCCTGAAGTTGAGTTTAAGTGTAAATTTATAATACTAAGAATATATACAAGAAAAGTGGAAAAATCTAATATCCATGACCTCAGTTTTCATCTCAAAAACTAGAAAGAGGAGAGCAAATTAAATCTAAAGTAGCAAAGAGTAAAGCAGAGATCAAAGTAGAAATCAATGAAATGGAAAAAGAAAAACAATAGAGAATATCAATAAAACTAAATATTACTGCTTGAGAAAAGATCAATAAAAATGATAAACATTTAGTTAGGAAAAATGTGAAAGACAGTGGAGTGCAGAGGCTGAAACTCCAATACTTTGGCCACCTGATGCAGAGAACTGAATCATTGGAAAAGACCCTGATGTTGGGAAAGATTGGAAGGAGGAGAAGGGGACGACAGAGGATGAGATGATTGGATGGCATCACTGACTCGATGGACATGAGTCTGAGCAAGCTTCTGGGGTGGTGATGAACAGGAAGCCTGGTGTGCTGCAGTCCATGGGGTCGCAAAGAGTCAGACATGACTGAGCGACTGAACTGAAATATTACCGTTTGAGAAAAGATCAATAAAAGCGACAAACTTTTAGTTAGGAAAAAAGTGAGAAGACACAAATTACCAATATCAATAATGAGCAAAGTAGCATCACAATAGATTCAAGATATTTTAAAAGTTAATGAATACATACATTATAAATGACTTATGCCTAAAAACTTGAAAATGTGGATGAAATGGACATATTTCTTGAAGGACACAAAGTACAAAAGCTCACTCAAAGAGAAATATATAAATTGTATGGCTCTTTATTTAGAAAAGATACGAGTTTTGTTTAAAATTTTTCTGTAGAACTCTAACAAGTCAATTAGAAGACAAGTGACCTAGTTTAGACCTGGACAACATTTCTGAATAGACATTTCACCAAACAAAGGGAATGCCATATTATGAGCCTATGAAAAGATGCTCAGCACTATTAGCAAGAAAACGCAAATTAAGAAACGAAGCGCTAATCTATGTTTGGTGTAGGATGCAGGATGCATGGGGCTGATGCACAGGAGGATTCAGGTAGAGGATGTGGGGTGGGAGGTGGGAGGGGGCTTCGGCATTGGGCGATTGTGTTCACCTATGGCTGATTCGTGTCAATGTATGGCAAAACAAATACAGTATTGTAATTAAAAAAATAAATAAATTTAATTAAAAAAATTAAAAAAAAAAAAAAGGCAAAAGAGTTACCACTTCACATCCACTAGAAGAACTATTCCTAAAGAGAGACAATAAATGTTGGCACATTTATGGAGAAACTTGAAAACAAAAATTTTCAACCTCTTTAGAAAACAACTTGGTAGGATTTTAAATTAATACAAAACACCACATAACTCAGTTATCTACCTAAGAGAAATGAAAACCTGAGCACACACAGATTTGTACATGAATCTTCACAACAGTGTTTTTCTTGATAGCCCCAAACTTAAACTGGATTTGTTAACTGGTGAATGAAAAAACATAATGTGGTAAAGTTATACAGTGGAATGTATTTAGAAATAAAAGTAATGGGCTACACATAGATAACCAGCAAAAATCACATAGTATGTGATTTCATCATATAAAATATCCAAGATTTTTGTTAGAGAAGATGTGGTACATATATGCAATGGAATATCATTCAGCCAGAATAAAAAGAAATAATGCAATTTGTAGCAACACGGATGGACCTGGAGATTACCATACTAAGTGAAATAAGTCAGACAGAGAAAGACAATTACCATATGACAGCACTTACATGTGCAACCTTCAAAAAATGATACAAATGAACTTTTCTACAAAATAAACACAGATTCGTAGAACTAAAGAATGAACTCGCAGTTGCCAGGGGGAAAGAGTGGGGGAAAGAGATAGTAAGGGAGCTTCGGATAGATAGGGACACACTGATACATTTAAAACTGATAACCAATAAGGTCCTACTGTATAGCACAGGGAACTTTGCTTAACATTGTGTCATAACCTAAATGGGAAAGGAATTTGAAAAATGATAGAAAATAAAAAGTAAAACAAAACAAAACAAAAATGTCCATGAAAGGCAAACATATATCCTACAGAGGAAATAAATTATTGGTTGACTGAGAAGGCATACAAAAAGTGGAGATAACTGTGAATGTGGAATAGGTACATTTTGGAGGCAATGAAAATGATTTAAAATTGGATTGTGACAATAGTTCCACTCTTCTGAAAATTTACTAAAAACCATTGCAATGTACATGCTAAATGAATGTATTTAAATTATGTAAATTATCACCAACTAAACTTTTAGTAAAATTTCCCTATAGAAACTATCAGGTCAAGATGACTTCACTTGCATAATTTTAGCAAGAAAAAAATATACTTTTAAATAAGAAAGAAAATACTGAATACTGTTCCTAGACTTGCTGTTCCTGAAAATAGAAATGGAAGGAACACCTTTTAACTTATTACAAAGAAAGTATTATTCTGATACTAAAATGTGACAGGTACTACAAGAAGAAAAAACTACAGGCCAATATCCCTCTTGAATACAGAACATCTTAAATCTTCAAAATAATCATATATATGAGCAAATCAAATCAATCTGTATTTATAAAAAGGATAATACATCACAATGTTTATCTCAGGATAAACATAAAAATCAATGTTCAGCTTTTAAAAATCAATCAGTGTAATTCACTATATTATGCCAGACTAAGTAAGAAAAATCGTATGACATCTCATTAGCTAGGAAAAAGGCATTTGCAAAATTCAAACTTCATTTATTGTAAAAACTCTTAGTAAACCTGGCATTGGAAGGAAACTTCCTTTCCCTGATCAAGGGAATCTATAAACATCTTAAAGCTAACAGTACATTTACAGACTGAACAAGGAGTGCCTCCTTTCACTACTCCTAAAGTTTTCTTTATATTCTTTAACTTTTAAATTATAAAAGTATGATAGCACATTTACAGGATACTTGGAAAATACAAAAACAAGGTTACATTGAGTTCCACTGTATATTACAATGATTTTTTAATAGATAAATTAATATTTTTAGTTGGAGTTTCAATATCTACCTAATAGAAAAATTAATACAATGAATATACATAGAAGTAGAAGGACATAGCAGACCTGAAAAGCACTGTGAACCAATTCAACAGAATTAGGATTTATACAATTTTCACACAACAGGAGGATATAAATTCTACTCAAGGCATTTTCTAACAAAGAATGTCTCCTTTCATTACTCCTAGTGAATCCTGTACTAGAGGGTCAGACAAAACTATGAAAACAAAAAAAATTAATAAATAGCATATAGTTTGGAAAGGAAGGAATGAAGGGGTTTCTATTTGTAGATGGCATGATTCTAGAAATCAAGCAAAAAGTTACTAAAAGTAATGTGATTTTAGCTAACTTGTAGGAAAAAAAGGTCAACATACAAAAACTTAAATGTACATATTTACAATGGCAATGAATTAGTGGAAATTTAAGTTAAATGTAACACTGTTATCAGTTCAGTTCAGTCTCTCAGTCGTGTCCGATTCTTTGCCACCCCATGAATCGCAGCACGCCAGGCCTCCCTTGTTCATCACCATCTCTCGGAGTTCACTCAGACTAGTGTCCATCGAGTCCGTGATGCCATCCAGCCATCTCATCCTCTGTTGTCCCCTTCTCCTGCTGCCCCCAATCCCTCCCAGCATCAGAATGTTTACCAGTGAGTCAACTCTTCGCATGAGGTGTCCAAAGTACTGGAGTTTCAGCTTTAGCATCATTCCTTCCAAAGAAATCCCAGGGCTGATCGCCTTCAGAATGGACTGGTGGATCTCCTTGCAGTCCAAGGGACTCTCAAGAGTCTTCTCCAACACCACAGTTCAAAAGCAGCAATTCTTCAGCGCTCAGCCTTCTTCACAGTCCAACTCTCACATCCATACATGACCACAGGGAAAACCATAGCCTTGACTAGATGGACCTTAGTCGGCAAAGTAATGTCTCTGCTTTGGAATATACTATCTAGGTTGGTCATAGCATCTTTTAATTTCATGGCTGCAGTCACCATCTGTAGTGATTTTGGAGCCACAAAAAATAAAGTCTGACACTGTTTCCACTGTTTCCCCATCTATTTCCCATGAAGTGATGGGACCGGATGCCATGATCTTCGTTTTCTTTGAGCTTTAAGACAACTTTTCACTCTCCTCTTTCACTTTCATCAAGAGGCTTTTTAGCTCCTCTTCACTTTCTGCCATAAGGGTGGTGTCATCTGCATATCTGAGGTTATTGATATTTCTCCCAGCAATCTTGATTCCAGCTTGTGTTTCTTCCAGTCCAGCGTTTCTCATGATGTACTCTGCATAGAAGTTAAATAAGCAGGATGACAATATACAGCCTTGACGTACTCCTTTTCCTATTTGGAACCAGTCTGTTGTTCTATGTCCAGTTCTAACTGTTGCTTCCTGACCTGCATACAGATTTCTCAAGAGGCAGATTAGGTGGTCTGGTATTTCCATCTCTTTCAGAATTTTCCACAGTTTATTGTGATCCACACAGTCAAAGGCTTTGGCATAGTCAATAAAGCAGAAATAGATGCTTTTCTAGAACTCTCTTGCTTTTTCCATGATCCAGCGGATGTTGGCAATTTGATCTCTGGTTCCTCTGCCTTTTCTAAAACTAGCTTGAACATCAGTGAGTTCACGGTTCACATATTCCTGAAGCCTGGCTTGTAGAATTTTGAGCATTACTTTACTAGCATGTGAGATGAGTGCAATTGTGAGGTAGTTTGAGCATTCTTTGGCATTGCCTTTGTTTGGGATTGGAATGAAAACTGACCTTTGCCAGTCCTGTGGCTATTGCTGAGTTTTCCAAGTTTGCTGGCATATTGAGTGCAGCACTTTCACAGCATCATCTTTCAGGATTTGAAACAGCTCCACTGGAATTCCATCACCTCCACTAGCTTTGTTCGTAGTGATGCTTTCTAAGGCCCACTTGACTTCACATTCCAGGATGTCTGGCTCTAGATGAGTGATCACACTATCATGATTATCTGGGTCGTTAAGATCTTTTTAGTACAGTTCTTCCATGTATTCTTGCCACCTCTTCTTAATATCTTCTGCTTCTGTTAGGTCCATACCATTTCTGTCCTTTATCGAGCCCATCTTTGCATGAAATGTTCCCTTGATATCTCTAATTTTCTTGAAGAGATCTCTAGTCTTTCCCATTCTGTTGTTTTCCTCTATTTCTTTGCATTGATTGCTTAAGAAGGTTTTCTTATCTCTTCTTGTTATTCTTTGGAACTCTGCATTCAGATGCTTGTATCTTTCCTTTTCTCCTTTGCTTTTTGCCTCTCTTCTTTTCACAGCTATTTGTAAGGCCTCTCAGACAGCCATTTTGCTTTTTTGCATTTCTTATAGCCCCCAAATACGTTACTTGCTAGGTAACTGAATATACCCACAAGTTATGTATGGTTAAAATTTTGACATTAAGAAAGACAATCAATGACCTAAACAAATGGTGAGAACCTACATTTTTATGGAAAAGCAAGTAATCCTAAATAGTTAAAACAATTTTTATGGAGAACAATGTTGAACAAGTCAACAGTAACTAATTTAATAGCCTACTATAAAGAATCATGTAGAAAACTGCAAGAATCATGACCCTGTGGTATCTATGAAAGGACAGATCCATAGATCAATGTAACAAAATAGAGAGCCCAAGAATAGAGCTGCATATATAAAATCAGTGATTTTTTGGCACAAATTCCAAAGCAATTTTAAAGAGTCCTGGGAGATAGTCTTTTCCATAAATGGTGCTGAAACATTCGTACCTTCATTAAAAAAAGGAAAGAAAATTGGTCCCTATCTCAAACATATATAAAAACCAACTCAGAAAGACAAAATGGATTGTAAACTATAAAATTTGTGAGTAGAACAGAGAAGAAACTTTTATGACCTTGGATTAATCAATATATTTTTAGAGATGTCATTCAAAATATGATCCATTTTAGAAAATTAATGCATTCAAGTTTATCAAAATTAAAAATATCTGCTCTTCAAAATACAGTTAAGAAATGAAAAGAGAAGCCAGTCACAGACTAAATTATTTATGAAATACACATCTGAACTTCTGTTCAACATGTATAAAGGACCCTCAAGATTCAATACTTGGAAGACAACTCATACAGATAATGTATAAAATATTTAAACAGATATTTCATCAGAGAAGAAATGCAAATAGAAGATAAGCACATGAAAAGAAACTCAGTATCATTAGTCATTATAGAAATAAACATCAAAACCATCACATACACATTAGAATGGCTAGAATTAAAACAAAACAGAACAGATTCAGAGCAAGTGGAAACGGTCATGTTGTTGGCAGAAACACAAAATGGTACTGCCACTCTGGACAACAGCTTGAAATGCTCTTATAAATTAACCCTACTCTAACCACATGGCTTCGTAATCCCTTTCCTAGGTGTTTACCACATCAAATGGAAATTTATGTTTACATAAAAACCTGTATGCATATGTATATAGCAGCTTTACATTCACATTCACCAAAACTCAAAAAAGTTCTGAATGTCCTTTCAATGCTCGGAAGATAAACAGCTTGTGTTACATCTGTGCAATGGAATACTGTCAGAGATACAAGGAGTTGTGTATACTAGCCTCCTTCAGCTCATCACTTATAGTTCAGGTTTTCCTACTTCTGGCCAAAACTTCCCCAGAACCAGAGGTTTCACAGAGAAATTCCATCAAGTTGTGATTCTCTGTATTGACTGTTTATTTTACTTAATTTTTTTTTAAACTTCATTTTGTATTGGTGTATAGCCTGTTAAGAACGTGATCAGTTCAGTTGAGTCACTCAGTTGTGTCTGACTCTTTGTGACCCCATGGCCTGCAGCATGCCAGGCCTCCCTGTCCATCACCAACTCCTGGAATTTACCCAAACTCATGTCCATTGAGTTGGTGATGCCGTCCAACCTTCTCATCCTCTGCTGTCCCCTTCTCCTCCTGCCCTCTGTCTTTTCCAGCATCAGGGTCTTTTCAAATGTGTCAACTCTTCTCATCTGGTGGCCAAAGTATTGATTTTAGCTTCATCATCAGTCCTTCCAATGAACACCCAGGACTGATCTCCTTTTGGATGGACTGGTTGGATCTCCTTGCAGTCCAAGGGACTCTCAAGAGTCTTCTCCAACACCACAGCTCAAAGGCATCAATTCTTCAGGGCTCAGCTTTCTTTATAGTCCAACTTTTACATACATACATGACTACCGGAAAAACTGTAGCCTTGGCTAGAAGGACCTTTGTTGACAAAGTAATGTCTCTGCTTTTTAATAAGCTATCTAGGTTGGTTATTACTTTTCTACCAAGGAGCAAGAGTCTTTTAATTTCATGGCTGCAGTCACCATTTGCAGTGATTTTGGAGGCCCAGAAAATAAAGTCTGACACTGTTTCCCCATCTATTTGCCATAAAGTGATGGGACAGGAGGCCATGATCTTAGTTTTCTGAATGTTGAGCTTTAAAGTAACGTCACTCTCCTCTTTCACTTTTATCAAGAGGCTCTTTAGTTCTTCTTTACTTTCTGCCATAAGGGTGGTGTCATCTGCATATCTGAGGTTATTGATATTTCTCCCAGCAATCTTGATTCCAGCTTGTGTTTCTTCCAGTCCAGTGTTTCTCATGATGTACTCTGCATAGAAGTTAAATAAGCAGGGTGACAAATATACAGCCTTGAAGTACTCGTTTTCCTATTTGGAACCACTGTTGTTCCATGTCCAGTTCTAACTGTTGCTTCCTGACCTGCATACAGATTTCTCAAGAGGCAGGTCAGGTGGTCTGGTATTCCCATCTCTTTCTGAATTTTCCACAGTTTATTGTGATCTACACAGTCAAAGGCTTTAGCATAGTCAATAAAGCAGGAATAGATGTTTTTCTGGAACTCTCTTGCTTTTTTGATGGTCCAGCAGATGTTGGCAATTTGATCTCTGGTTCCTCTGCCTTTTCTAAAACCAGCTTGAACATGTAGAAATTCATGGTTCACATATTGCTGAATCCTGGCTTGTAGAATTTGGAGCATTACTTTACTAGTGTGTGAGATGAGTGCAACTGTGCGGTAGTTTGAGTATTCTTTGGCATTGCCTTTCTTTGGGATTGGAATGAAAACTGACTTTTCCAGTCCTGTGGCCACTGCTGAGTTTTCCACATTTGCTGGCATATTGAGTACAGCACTTTCACAGCATCATCTTTTAGGATTTGAAACAGCTCAACTGGAATTCCAACACCTCCACTGGCTTTGTTTGTGGCGAGGCTTCCTAAGGCCCACTTGACTTCACATTCCAGGATGTCTGGCTCTAGCTGAGTGATCACACCATCATGATTATCTGGGTCAGGTGAATAGCAAAGGGACTCAGCCATAAATATACATATATCTATTTTCCCCCAAACTCCTTTCCCATCCAGGCTCGCACATCATATTGAATAGAGCTCCCTGTGCTTGAACACTGGAAGTTTGGGCTTGGTTTATGGTTTTATTTTGCTTAAGAATTGGAAACTATATTTTCTAGCACACTTTCTATGCCTGGTAGAGTCTCAGTATATGGTGGTTGCTATCAATACATTTTTCCCCCTACTGTTACTTTCTGAGCCTTCCCTCTCATTTATTTTTCAGCATCTAAATTTGCAAAAATTAAGGAATGGTCAACGCCTTTAAATTCACCAGCTTGCAGATCTAACTAAGAAAATTTAAAAGCAATGTCACTTACTAAATTTTCAGAGTAGAAATTGGAGTTAAGGACCATCTATTTGTAAGTAAATTAGTAGATGTAAGATTGAACATAACTTTGATGACTGGGCCTACAATTTACCATAATTTTATCATCCCCATATATGAGCTAAAGTTTTCCCTATTTAAAACCTTGTTCAGAAGAAGGTGTTTATATAATGCTCTTTAAACATTTTTTCTGGTGAATAAAGCTAGTTTTATACTTAAAATTCTTTCTCAATATAATTATTATCTCTGTCCACTTTCTTACTGAGTTTCACAAAGAAAAAAAAAAAAAATCCATAGTAGGAAAATCTTTTAATACCTTATATTGATGAAAGGCAGACTGACATAATAAGTTTTATTTTAAAACCATGTTAATGTGAGAACATATGCAAATATTTGATTAAAGATTTTCTATTTTACTTCCTTCCAAGATGTTTCATGAAAGACTTTAAGATCCCTTGGTGATTTTGTAGAATTAATCTAGTATGGAAGTTATACTGAGTTCCTTCTATGTGTATATAAAACTCAACTTCCTTTTCCCTAGAATTTAAAGTTGCTTAGTGCACTATTTGGTAATTTAATCATGTCCCTTGGAACATTTCAAAATAAAATAAAAATGCATTTCGCTGAATTATAATATTCCCAAAGATATATTTATGTCTATTTGGCTTTTAATTAAAGTTCAATCAGCAAAGGTGTATTAAATAGATATTATCCTACACAAAACAAATTGGTAGATGCTATTAGACCAAAAGATAATTGAGGAGCTTTTCTTATCTAGGTGCATAAATTTTATTGGAGCAAAGGATGAACTAGTCACTTGCTTTGGTTAACTTAGAACTTTTACAATTTAAAATACTTATTATAAATCTATTCCTCTTGATTTTCATACAAATAATTTAAAAGACTTGTATCACTTTACAAAAATCTCTCCCATTCATATGCACAAATTTTTGTTTTGCAAGTATCAACTTTTAAAAATTTTGGCCATGTCTGAGGCTTGTGGGATATTCAGTCTCTACCAGAGATCAAATTCATGTCCCCAAGCAGTGGAAGTTCAGAATCTTAACCACTGGACCATCAGAGAAGTCCCCTTTCTCTCAATCTGATTTCCTAAATTTTATCTTTTGCATATTTTTGGCAACTATTGTGGGATAATATGTTTTGATCAGAAAATTATATACCTGACTTTATTTTAAGTTATGGCAAGGTCTGAGCTGTTACCATGAAAAGTTTGTATGAAGAGGAATAGAGGTCACTAGAGGTCACCTGAGGTAGGCACAAGGAAGACAAATGTAACATTTTTCTTGTCCTTAAGGACCTTATGGCCAAGTAAGAGTTATGATGAAGAACTGGGTAATTAAAGCAGAAAACAATTAACACTATGAAACAGTGAATTAGAGGCTACTTTAGGTGCACATGGCTGGGCAAATAAATTAGGCAGGTATTACATGGAAGCGAAGAGTACAGGTGGTTGTAAGAGTTACCTACGAAAAGGGTTGGAAGAAAACTGTTCTAAGAAGAAAGAAAAAGAGCTGAAATACATGGAGAGCAGAGAGAGTATAGTACAGTGTGGAACTACAGTCATTTTTATTTTGATGGAAAATAATCCCATCTCTGGACCTGATATTGCTGTCTTTACCCATTTGCTATCAGGGCTCTAAAATCTGATACATCTATTTGTAAATTCCTGTTTATCAGCCTTTAATCGATTACATACCAAAGTAGCATCTTAGTAATTTTTTTTCAAAAGAGAATTAGTCTATAAGCAGACTACAAAATGACACTTGTCAAAGATTCATTTAAGACATCAATTGAAATAAACTCCCCCTCAACATGCTAACTAGTCATTAGACAATGTTCTCCAGGCTTTTTTTTTCTTTCTTTTGTATATTGTCAGATGTTCAGAAAGCAATGTATTTGGATCATATTTTCTTAGCAACCTGATAAAATGCTTTCTGGAGAGTTAAAATTTAATATGATTTCTTGAATTTTATGCACAGGTTACATAAGAAATATTCAACTGATGAATACTTCAGATTTTTCCTGAACAAACCATGGTGCAAAACATTGTCCATGATGTCATCTGCTGTTACTTATGTAAGAATAAACCTACAGCTCAGGGCCTGAGGAGAAGGTCCTTCTCCTAGAAGTGCTAATGGGTGTTAATGTGACCAAGAGAATTATGTAATCAAATATAAGCATTGTTTGCTTGTGGCCTTGTTTTGTTTTTAATCTAAACGGCAGGTAGCTCAGATCTAATTTTAAGGTAGTCATCCAGTGAGTCATAGCTATGCCTCTTCCACATGTTCTTGATCTCAGTTTAGAGGGGAGGGAGCCATAGCTCTTCTTTGGATTCTATCTCAATTGTAGTTTAGCTGCTGCTCATTATATCTGCTATCTCTGCATTGTTTAGAGCTCATTATATCTGCTATCTCTGCATTTAACAGTCAAATCTTTCACTGTTCCACCCGGCAGCAAAGGGCAGTCCAGGCCCAGCATCTCTCATCTATTCACTTAATGGCAAAAGCAACCAGAACTGGTGTCTCTTGATCTTCCCTCTGCAAGTAGAAGATGGCTTACATTGGCTCTTCCTTTCCCTGGAAGTACCAGCAGGATTGCATGAAAAGTCTGAGAGAAACAGGCAGCTGGAAAAGAGGCCAGGGAAATCACGAGGTGTCCTGAGGGCCTGACATCTTCGACCCCTTGCCTGTGAACACTGAGTGACCCAGAAAAATGCTTCTGCCCTCAGGGAGGCACCAGTATGGGTCAAGCAGGAGCTTAATCCTCTTGATCCTCTTAATCCTCTTGGCCTTTGCTTAATCCTCAACTAGAGCAAAAATTCTCTCCTTCCCCACCACCCTCAACAACAACAAAAAATAGTTGGCCACAAAAACTTTGCAAGAGCTTAGAAAACCAGACTGTCATTGGAACTCTGTCCCTCTAAGTAGTCCAGAACCTACAGTAAACTTAAAGATGATGACTGCTTGTTAAAACAGAAACTTTAAATAGGACTGACTATGCCTTAAGATAATATCCATAATCATCAGGAGTCAATCAGAAATTATGCATTCTACTAAGAAGCAGGGAAATCACAATTTTAATGGGACAAGACAGTCAACTGAAGCCAATTATGAGATAAATTGGATGTTGGATTTTAAAGCAGCGATAATAAAATCACTTCTACAAGTAAGTACACATTCTCCTGAAACTAATTAAAAACAGAAAATAGAAGAAAAGAAATCAGTTATGAAAAACAGTCAAGTGGAAATTGTAGAACTGAATGCTAGTATAATGAAAATAGAAACCTGCTGGAGAGATTAAGAGTAAACTGGAAATGACAGAAGGTAGAATCAGTGAACTTCAGGATGGATCAAGAACACTATTTAATTAGAACAACAGAAAAATAAAAGACCAGAAATGGTAAACAGATCATCAGGGACTGTGGAACAGTTACACCATATCTAACATTTGTATCATAAGAGTGCCAGAAAGAAAGAAGGTAGAACGAGGGGCTGAAAAGGTATTCAAAGAAGCAATGGATGAATTCTCCCCAAATCTAGGGAAAGAAACTACAAAGTTAAGGAGCTAAAATGGGATAGAAACAAAAAAACACAAAACACACATAATTAACCCTCTGAAAACTAAAAATGAAGGAAAAGTCTAGGAAGCAACCAGAGAGAAAAGATGCATTACCTTTAGAAATGACACTCTAATGACAGAAAGTGAAGGGGAACTAAAGAACCTCTTGATGAAGGTTAAAAAGGAGAGTGAAAAAGCTGGCTTAAAACCCAGCATTCAAAAAAATAAGATCATAGCATCCAGTTCCATCACTTCATGGCAAATACATGGGGAAAATGTGGAAACAGTGACAAATTTTACTTTCCCAGGCTCCAAAATCACTATGGACGGCAATGGTACCCATGAAATTAAAAACGCTTGCTCCTTGGAATAACGTCTATGACAAACCTAGACAGCATATTACAAAGCAGAGACATCGCTTGTGGTCAAAGGTCCATATAGTCAAAGCTATGGTGTTTCCAGCAGTCATGTATGGATGTCAGAGTCAGACTGAGTGTCGAAGAACTGATGATTCTGAACTGTGGAGAAGACTCTTGAGAGTGCCTTGGACCACAAGGAGATCAAACCAGTCAATCCTAAAGGAAATCAGCCCTGAATATTCACTGCAAGGACTGATGCTGAAGGTATAGCTGCAATATTTTGGCCACCTGACGCGAAGAGCTGACTCACTGGAAAAATACCCTCATGCTGGGGAAGATCGAGGACAGAAGGAAAAGTGGGTGACAGAGGATTAGACGGTTGGATGGCATCACTGATACAATGGACCTGAGCTTCAGCAAACTCCAGGAGACAGTGAAGGACAAGGAAGCCTGGCGTGCTGCAGTCCATGGGGTTGCAAAGAGTCAGACGTGACTTAGTGACTGAACAATAACAACCCTTAGAAAAACATCAATTCTTTTGAATTATTTCTCCTTTAAAACCATGGAGACCAGAATAGGTGGCACAGTATTGTTTGAAAGGTGAAACGAAAAAACTGTTAACTTCAAAGTCTTTCTTTAATTGAACTTTAGTTTATTATATAACTTTCAGGTCACATTTTTTAGAATTACTATTATCAAAAAGACCACAAAAGAAAGTGTTGGTGAGGATGTGGTGAAAAGGGAACCTCGGTATACTATTGGTGGGAATGTAAATTGGTCAAACCACTATGGAAAACAGTATGGAGAGTCCTCAAAAATTACTACTAATAGATATACCAAATCATCCAGAATTTCCATTTCTGGGTGTTTATCCAAGGAAACAGAAACACTAATTTGAAAAGATACATGCAGCCTTATGTTCACTGTAGCTTTATTTACAATAGGCAAGATATGGAAACAAGCTAAGTGTCCATCTATAGATGAATGGATAAAGAAGATGTATATATACACAGTGAAATGTTACTCAGACACTGAAAATTCTGAAATGAAATTTTACCATTTGGGCCAACATGGATGGACTTGGAGAGTATTTCAATTATCTTAATACCCTTAGTACAGGAGTTGTACTTCAGTCTACTGCATTACAGGCAGATTGTTTACTGTCTGAGCCACCAGGGAAACCCCAATTGAAATGTCAGACAAAGACAAATACTGTATGATCTCACTTATATGTGTAATCTAAAAAAATGTATAAACAGAAACAGATTTATAGATACAGAGAACAAACAAGGGTTTACCAGAGAGGAGGCAGAATAGAATACTTGGAAAAATAGGTTAAAGGGATTAAAAGGTATAAATGTCCAGATATAAAATAAAGTCACTGAGATGTAATGTACAGTGTAATGAATACAGTCAATACTATTGCAGTAATTTTGCATGGTGATAGATGGTTACTAGACTTACTGTAGTGATCAAATTCAAAATGTATATAAAATGTTGAATCACAATGTTTCACACCTGAAACTAATACAGTATAGTGTGTCAACTACAATTCAATTAAAAATGAAAAGTTATAAAAAGACAAACCATGTAATAATATAAATTGAAGCAGAAAAATATTTGTCAAAGTATAATATCTATACATGTTAAGAATTCTCGGCAAACTAGAAGTAGAGAACTTCTTCAATTGAGATCTATTTTGCATCCCAGTGTCTATTCTCTGAGTGTGAAATACTCTTTTCCTTTGTTAAGATCCTGGAGGAGTTTTTTGTTTGTTTGTTTTTTGTTTTTTAATAATAAAAGGAGTTGTTTTATTAAAAAAATCATCTTTGCCCCTAAAATAAAATAAGTTCAAATCTATATCTAACATTAGAAAGGCTGAATACAGTTGACCCTTGATCAGCTGGGAGTTAGGGGCAACAACTTTCCCTGCAATAAAAAAATCCAGCTATAATTTACAGTCTGCCCTCCACATTGCCAAGGTTCCTTCCTAATTGACGTCCTTATATATCTGTTCTTCATCCACTAATTAAACTAATCTTGGGTTGTAGTAGTTACTATTGATTGCCTATAGTAATTACTATTGAAGAAAATATGCTTCTGAGTGGACCCTCACAGTTCAAACCCATGTTGTTCAAGGGGCAACTGTATTTTTCTCCCAAGATCAGTAAGCAGGCAAGGATGTTGGGTTTTTTCCACTCATTCACTGTAGTTCTAATTGTTCTAGTCAGCAAAATAAGACATTAAAAATCTGGGCTTGTAAGAGCACAAGAGAACTTTGGAGTGGAAGAGTTATGTATCTTGATGTGGTGGTAGTTAAATAAAAAGTATTTAATACATAAGTGGTACAACTGCATAGAAAAGTCTAAATGAATAATATAACCCACTCAATTGGCTGAATAAAAGAGAAAGTCATGATTATTTTAATAGATGAATAAAAAGTATTTCAGAACATTTACAATGTACTAATGATTTTTTAAAGGTACAAAACAGTAAACAAAAAAAGGGAGCTACCTTAATATGATTTTAAAAAGATTATAGCTACTTCCAACATCTAAAATTGTGAGAAGCACAAAAGGAAAGACAAATTTCAAAATCTGCACAAGTTATATTATGTTAATTGTTGAGACAGCATATTCATGGGTATTTGGCCAGGAACACTGAGGTTAAATAAATGTACCCCAATGTTCATCGCAGCACTGTTTATAATAGCCAGGACATGGAAACAACCTAGATGTCCATCAGCAGATGAATGGATAAGAAAGCTGTGGTACATATACACAATGGAGTATTACTCAGCCATTAAAAAGAATACATTTGAATCAGTTCTAATGAGATGGATGAAACTGGAGCCGGTTATACAGAGTGAAGTAAGCCAGAAAGAAAAACACCAATACAGTATACTAACACATATATATGGAATTTAGAAAGATGGTAATGATGACCCTGTATGCGAGACAGCAAAAGAGACACAGATGTGTAGAGTGGACTTTTGGACTCTGAGGGAGAGGGAGAGAGTGGGATGATTTGGGATAATGGCATTGAAACATGTATACTATCATGTGAGAAATGAATCGCCAGCCTATGTTTGATGCAGGATACAGGATGCTTGGGGCAGGTGCACGGGGATGATCAGGGGGATGATATAGGGTGGGAGGTGGGAGGGATGTTCATGTTTGGGAACTCATGTACACCCGTGGTTGGATTCATGTCAATGTATTGCAAAACCAATACAGTATTGTAAAGTAAAATAAAGTAAAAATAAAAATTAAAAAAGAAAAAAACAAATGGAAGTAAAGAATTCATTTGGTCTGCAAAAATTGGAAAAGAATTAAATTTCAAGCAGAAATTAAGGAAAGGGGCATAAAATAGAGAGGCCAAGAGCTTTCAAGGAAGAAGGCCAACAAATGAAAATGCAAATCACTTCTGCAGGTTCAAATGTAGACAGTGTAACTATCAACAGCCTCTTATGTACATGTGTAACTGTGTGTGTGCATGTGTGTGCAAAACTTGGAAAAGAAGATTTGATCAACTTATAGAAAAATGGTAGTTCTGAACTGGGAAAATCTATGTCAGAAGACAACTGATAAGTTATTAAATACTTTCTTGTGTGCTAAGTTGCTAAGTCGTATGCAGCTCTTTGCAACCTCATGCAAAGCTCTTTGCAGCCTTTAGTCTGCCAGGCTTCTCTGTCCATGGGGATTCTCTAGGCAAGAATACTGGAGTGGGTTGCCATACCCTTCTCCAGGGAATCTTCCCAACCCAGGGATCAAACCCAGGTCTCTTAAGTCTCTTGCACTGGCAGGCAAGTTCTTTACTGCTAGCTCCAAGGCACTTACCATATATGTACATTTAGATGTGATTTTATGATTGATAGATTAACAACTGTAATTCCCACTAGAGTCAACCATTGTTGCTTTTTTTTAATTTTTATTTTTACTTTATTTTACTTTATAATACTGTATTGGTTTTGCCATACATTGACATGAATCCACCACGGGTGTACATGAGTTCCCAAACATGAACCCCTCCCACCTCCCACCCCATACCTACAGTCTTGGCATAGTGCCTGATACATGGTGGGACTCAATAAACACTTGCTAAAAAATAAAAATATTCAACAAATCCACTGAAATAGAAAAAAAACAATATGACAATAGCTAGCACAGAGTGGTTTCTACTTGGGAGGCATTATGCTTTATACACATTAGATAAATTCTCATGACAACAACATAGATGTAATCCCAACTAGTCTATCACAGGGTGGATTCCAATCAGAAGTGGATGTGGGGACTCAAAACCAGAAGAGAGTGAGAAAAACATGGCAGGCAGGAGCAGGAATTCTCCAGGAGACCAAGAGAAATGACATCACCTACTAGAAGCCTTCATAAAACCTCATGTGAGATGTGCTTTTGCTGATATTTAATTCAGTTTTGTTTATGGATTATTGACTTTCAGAAGAATTTTAGTTTTCAATCAACCAGTTTTCCTGCAGCTTCTGATGTGAAGTATACTCTAGAAGACTTTCTCTACACAAAATCAGCTGGCTCTTCTAATAGTTTTTCTATTATATTTTCCCATTATTTGTTTAAAATTTAAATTAAAACTTTTACTGTATGGTCAATTTATTTTATTGTTTAGAGACATAGAGATTTAACTTTTGCCTCTAAGCTGTTAACCAATTATGCCAATCTTATTTTTTAAATAAGTAATTCCTCCTCTCACTTCTTTGTTGATCTGAAACACTATCTTTACCTTATACTGAACTATTATAGGTATCATTCTCAGTTTTATATCATGTTCTACTGTTCTTGCTATTTCTAATCCCAGACTACACTAGTTATTGTGCTTTTAATGGTTGATGTACACTTATTAAAATTCTCTAGGCTCTTCATTTAAATAATATTATTTTGGGAACACTTCATCCAGTTGTGAAATATCCATTAGTATTTTTATTAGAATTGCTTTACATTTGTAAGTTAATTTTGGAGACAGTGGATCATTTTAATGAATAAAGATGTATATCGTAGAGTTCAGATTACTTATTAATGTATATATCCAATAAATATCAATGTAAAATGATGTAATTAATAGAAGACCTTAAATTCACTATTCATTTTTATGTTCATCTAAAATATCCACATCTAGAATAGTACTTTTTTGACCAGAATTAATGAGCTGTTGGAATGTCAGAAAGCTAAGAGGGAACCAATATAAAACCTTAATGTCCTGTCAGTGACTGGTTAAAGGGCCAGATGCTGTGGGTAATTTAATTGTGCTTATCGCCCAGCAGCAGCCTCATGAATGTCATGACATGTGGAAGCACCTGCCTATACCGATAAATCAAGTGATAACGCTTATTAAAATTAAGATGCTAGGATGAAATGTTACCTTGAGTGATCATCTATACCATCCAATATAAATTAGGCTAATTCTCTAAAGAGTTTCTTCTACTTGATCTCCCCTTACAAAACCAATGCTACTGCTACTACTGGAATGTGGCTCAGCCTGCAATGCAGGAAACCTCGGTTCCTTTCCCGGGTGGGGAGACCCCCTGGAGAAGGGAGTGGCTACCCACTCCAGTATTCTTGCCTGGAGAATCCCATGCACAGAGGAGCCTGGCGGGCTACAGTCCCTTTGGTCTAAAGGAGTCAGACGCAACTGAGTATACACTTTATTTCTTTTCACTACTGCTAATGATAGCAGGCAGACTCCTATAGTTCTTAAAATTTTCTAAGATTTTCACTTACATCAACTCAATTATCAAAGTAAGTCCACAAGTATTATCATTATACCCGTTTCACAGAAAACTCAGGCATAGAGAGGTTAACTAACTTGATCAAATCACACAGCTTACTATTAATAGGATGCTTACTATTAATAGGATGCTTACTATTAATAGGATGCATGAGATTAAAACTCATATAGTCTGGTTCCAGAGTCCATTTTCTTCACTTCCAGAAAACTGAACTGATACTGAACTCCCAGCAGCAGTTGGTCCCTGAGATCCTCCTTGCAGGATCAGCTGAAGCCCCAATTGTAGGGTGTTAAGGACCAGCTTCTTCTCTTGCCCAGTCCTGTGTTCCTGCTTTCCACATTATATTTGCTGCTGTTCATTCGCCAAGTCGTGTCTGACTCTTTGTGACTCCATGGACTGCAGCACACCAGGCCTCCCTGTCCCTCACTATCTCTTATAGGTTGTCCAAGTTCATGTCCATTGAATCAGTGATGCCATCCAACCATCTGGCCTCTAAAAACCACGTGTACGCCCATGGAGGATTCATGTTGATGTGTGGCAGAACCAATACAATATTGTAAAGTAATTAGCCTCCAATTAAATAAATTTAAATTAAAAAAAATAAATAAAAACCACTCCTCAGTATAATGTCTACACCCAGCTGACTATCTCTGTTTTCAGGAAGCCAAACAAAGACATGTTAAATATACTTGCATCTTCTAGGTACATGTTGCTGCTGCTGCTAAGTTGCTTCAGTCGTGTCCAACTCTGTGGGACCGCAGAGATGGCAGCCCACCAGGCTCCGCTGTCCCTGGGATTCTCCAGGCAAGAACACTGGAGTGCGTGGCCATTTCCTTCTCCAGGCACATGCTACTTGTACCCAAATAATTGGCTTATTTCTAATTTACATCACAAAACATTGCCTTAATATTAATGTGCCACTCTGAGCTCAAACTTGTAAAATGATTCTTCGTAACAAATAATGTTAATTTTTTTTTTTTACCTTGAAAATGATACAATTCTAACCCAATTTTTCAAGTTTAAACCTAGTTCTACCATATGCAAACTACTTCTCCAGACAAACTAGATAATTATTTGCTATATCAATACATTCAGAATACATTTACTAGGGTATGGGAGTACCAAGCACAGAACAGAACCAATGGTCATACTGCAGTAAGTTGAGTATTCTCCTTGTTGGCAGATGAGATAGCACTGGGTATGGGAGGGATGGTGTAAAAAATGGAGGGGGTAAAAGCGGTGGCAGGTGCACAGAAGATTTTTCTAGCTCTGAAGGCTAGAAGCATGCAGAATTGGTGGTCAGAGAAGTATTCAAACTTTCTAATTGTGCCTTCCATGACTTTGAACCAAAAATCACTGTCACAACTTAGTACATGTTATGTAACTTTGTGCTTCTTGAATTAAGTCCATACGTAAAGCATCTGCCTCTGATGCAGGAGACCTGGGTTCGATCCCTGGGTCGGGAAGATCCCCTGGAGAAGGAAATGGCAATCCACTCCAGTATTCTTGCCTGGAGAATCCCATGGACCAAGGAGCCTGGTGGGCTACAGTCCACGGGGTTGCAGAGTCGGACACGACTGAGCGACCTCACACGCACACACACATGCTAAAATAATGTTTCTTTATTTTGATTACTTTGCTTATGTCTGCTACACAGAAAGAAAGAAAAGTATAATTTCAAATCTATTGATGTCCTGCCATAGAACAGCTTTTATTATGGTATCATAAAAATAATAAAATTACTAGGGGGAAGAGGCACAATAAAAGAAAAATGGAAGGAGGCCAGAAAGCCCATTAGAGATCAGAATCATTATTAAATTATTTCTAATGCAACATGATATTCTTTCCTTGAAACACTTACCAGATTCTCTTTCAAAACTATTTATTCTTGATACTTACACTGTGACCCAACCAATATTTTCGTCAATCTGTTAAGCATTCTGCACATAAAGAAAATTCTTCGGTGTATTTTAAGAAAGTATTTTTGGTGTTCATCATTTTTTATCCTCAGCCAGTGACCTCATGAACTACTTTCTGCCACAAAAGCAGCTTTGCAGTATTTCTTTTATATTATAACTGTATTCTCCTTTGAAAATACTTATTCCTAAGAACCATGAACTATTCAACATAGTACGTGTAATTTTCAGTAGTTAACATTGTTTGCATTGCTATTATTTCAACAATCTCTATAGTATTCATAGATAATTTCTATTTTCATTGAGCTTTAAGGTTATTAAGAAGTTGAGGTGTCTTATTTAGTGTAAAAGTTATGGCTATTCTAAATGGTCAGTTGATTAGTTGATTATAGGTGAGAAATTTGATATTTGTAGGAAAGCTGATTAATTTTATTATTTAAATTTTTGCTATATAGAGAATATTAGTGTTGAAAGGAAAATTAGCCTCCACTGTCTTTTAAAACTAAATACATAGGCAGATATAGATTATTTGTTAGCTTCTTGAAAATACCCAGTAGTTAGATTCCTGTTGAGTTTCAGATAAGCATGACCATCAGATGGACACAACCAAGAATGGTTGACTTGTTGGTGATTAAATCTTTAAATCTTGCAATAAAGAAAAAGAGAAGAAAATTTAAAGGAGTATATTTGGTAGCTACCCACCTATGTGTGATAAAGCAGCATATCATGTAACAATTAGAAGCAGGAACATAAAAATGGGTAGAACAAAAAACAGGTGGAACAAGCTTTAGTAATGGTAATGCTTGCTGGAAATTATTTGCAAATAATTTTAGTAGCTAAGACTGAACATGAAATGATGCTAAGCTAACTTTCAATCAATAATGAGGACTCAGTGATTTCAATAGTTAATAAGGATCCCCGCCAAACACAACAAGGATCTTGGCAGCAAATGACACTTCATTATACACTTTCGATGCCTGAGAAAGAACTATGGTTAGATTTGTACAACAGTATAGTTTATTTGCTCAGTCGTGTCCAACTTCTTACGACCCCATGGACTGCAGCATGCCAGGCTTCCCTGTCCATCACCAACACCCAGAGCTTAGTCAAAATCACGTCCATTGCGTCGGTGAGGCCATCCAGCAACCTCATTCTCTATCATCTCTTCTCCTGCCCTCAGTCTTTCCCAGCATCAGGGTCTTTTACAATGAGTTGGTTTTTCACATCATGGCCAAAGTATTGGAGTTTCAGCTTCAGCATTAGTCCTTCTAATGAATATTCAGGACTGATTTCCTTTAGGATTGATTGGTTGGATCTCCTTGCAGTCTAAGGGACTCTCAAGAGTCTTCTCCAACACCACAGTTCAAAAGCATCAATTCTTTGGTGCCCAGCTTTCTTTACAGTCCAACTCTCACATCCAAAAATGACCACTGGAAAAACCATAGCCTTGATTAGATGGACCTTTGTTGGTAAAGTAATGCCTCTGCTTTTAGTATGCTCCCTAGGTTGGTCATTGGAGAAGGCAATGGCACCCCCACTCCAGTACTTTTGCCTGGAAAATCCCATGGACAGAGGAGCCTGGTAGGCTGCAGTCCATGGGGTCTTAAAGAGTCAGACACGCCTGAGTGACTTCTTTTTCACTTTTCACTTTCATGCACTGGAGAAGGAAATGGCAACCCACTCCAGTGTTCTTGCCTGGAGAATTCCAGGAACGGGGGTAGCCTGGTGGGCTGCCGTCTCTGGGGTCGCACAGAGTTGGACACAACTGAAGCGACTTAGCAGCAGCAGCAGGTAGGTCACGGTTTTTATTCTAAGGAGCAAACGTCTTTTAATTTCATGGCTGCAATCACCATCTGCAATGATTTTGGAGCCCCCCAAAATAAAGTCTCTCACTGTTTCCACTGTTTCCCCATTTATTTGTCATGAAGTGATGGGACCAGATGGCATGACCTTAGTTTTTTGAATGTTGAGTTTTAAGCCAACTTATCACTCTCCTCTTTCACTTTCATCAAGAGAGTCTTTAGTTTTTTGCTGTCTGTCATAAGGGTGGTGTCATCTGCATATCTGAGGTTATTGATATTTCTCCCTGCAATCTGAACTCCAATTTGTGCTTCATCCAGCCCAGGATTTCACATGATATATTCTTCATGTAAGTTAAATAAGCAGGGTGACAATATAGAGCCTTAACATACTCCTTTCCCGATTTGGAACCAGTCTGTTGTTCCATGTCCAGTTCTAACTGTTGCTTTTTGACCTGCACACAGATTTCTCAAGAGGCAGGTAAGGTGCTCTGGTATTCCCATTTCTTGAAGAATTTTCTACATTTTGTTGTGATACACATAGTCAAATGCTTTGGCATAGTCAATAAAGCAAAACAGATGTTTTTCTGGAATTGTCTTGCTTTTTCGATGATCCAGCAGATGTTGGTAATTTGATCTCTGGTTCCTCTGCCTTTTCTAAATCCAGTTTAAACATCTGGAAGTTCATGGTTCACATACTGTTGAAGCCTGGCGTGGAGAATTTTGAGCATTACTTTGCTAGCATGTGAGATGAGTGCAATTGTGTGGTAGTTTGAGCATTCTTTGGCATTGCCTTTCTTTGGGATTGGAATGAAAACTGACCTTTTCCAATTCTGTAGCCACTGCTGAGTTTCCAGATTTGCTGGCATATTGAGTACAACACTTTCACAGTATCATCTTTTAGGATTTGATATAGCTCAACTGGAATTTCATCAGCTCCACTAGCTTTGTTTGTAGTGATGTTTCTTAAGACCCACTTGACTTTGCATTCCAGGATGTCTGGCTGTATGTGAGTGATCACAGCATTGTGGTTATGTGGGGTCATGAAGTTCTTTTTGTACAGTTCTTCTGTGTATTCTTGCCACCTCGTCTTAACATCTTCTGCGTCTGTTAGGTCCATACCATTTCTGTCCTTTATTGAGCCCACCTTTGCATGAAATGCTTCCTTGGTATCTCTAATTTTCTTACAGTGATCTCTAGCCTTTCCCAGTCTATTATTTTCTTCCTTTTCTTTGCATTTTCACCGAGGAAGGCTTTCTTATCCCTCCTTGCTATTCTTTGGAACTCTGCATTCAAATGAGTATGTCTTTCCTTTTCTCTTTTACCTTTAGCTTCTCTTCTTTTCTCAGCTATTTGTAAGGCCTCACCAGACAGCCATTTTGCCCTTTTGCATTTATTTTTCTGGGAATGGTCTTGACCACTGCCTCCTGTACAATGTCATGAATCTCTGTTCACAGTTGGCATTCTGTCTATCAGATCTAATCCCTTGAATCTATTTGTGATTTGATTTAGGTCATACCTGAATGGTCCAGTGGTTTTCCCTACTTTTTTTCAATTTACATCTGAATTTGGCAATAAGGAGTTCATGATCTGAGCCACAGCCTGATCCTGGTCTTGGTTTTGCTGATTATATAGAGCTTCTCCGTCTTTGGCTGCAAAGAATATAATCAATCTGATTTTGGTATTGACCATCTGGTGATGTCTATGTGTAGAATCTTCTCTTCTGTTGTTGTAAGAGGGTGTTTGTAGCACAGATCTTACTAAAAGTGATTTTAATAAGACCTTGTGACCTTGTTAATTTGATAGGACACAGGCAGTCTTTTCCTGAGTGCCTGGATCATTTTGCACTTCCAGTAGCAGAGTGTAGGTATTCCAGGAGCTCTGCATCCATTCTGGCCCTCAGTACCATCCCTATCTTTTATTTCAGTAATTGTAATTTTTGTAAATTTGTAATTTTTTAAACTGTAATTTTTGATTCCTCAGAGCTTTGAATGTGAAAATACCTATGATTAAGTGGGAAATTTGTTTGACTAGTCTCCTTGTAAGGAGTTGTGGTAAATTTACTGATTCCATTAAAATAGTTCACAAACTGGGTGAGAAATGAGCCTGCAGGGGAGGAGAGGAAGGAGACAGTCATGAAGACTCAAGAAGACAGAGACCTGGGGAAAGGAAGTTCATTCCTTTAGAATCACCTGCCCCACAAATCCCCCCCTTCCCCCAAGAACTGCATGACTGGCCTGTTAAGTATTTTCGGTAATATTCATAGAATGATAAAGAATGGCAAAATAATGTAAGATGAAAATGAGAGATTTTGTTCTCAGTATTGTGACATGAGAGAAGGCGAGGTCCAAGCAGTCTGAGTTGTCAGCATGCTTTAATTCCTTGGGAGCGAGTGGTAAAGGAAGATGGAATATTAAACATACATTAGACTGTAGTGTTTGTGAGCATTTAGAAAGCAAAGCAGCAGGCATATGACCTCAGAATGGAAGATTCAAAACAAGCCATGCCAAAACCATTACATAAAAGGAGTGTATAGCAGTGGATATTATTGATTTCAGGCAAATACAAGACAAAATATCCAAAGATAATAGTGTGAGAAAATATTGCAAAACTGATTACATACGTTAACCAACAAATACAGATTAAAGGATTGACCTTAATCTTAAGGTATTTTTAAAAGATTTTGGAAATGTTGTCTCCTAATTACAAGTGTATTGTAAAAATCCAATGAAAACTTGGAAACAAGACTTGTTATGGCCTATTTTCCCCTATGCTTATACTTAATTTTCTCTTCCCATCATGCTATATTTTTCTGATGATGCATTATCTTACTTGGAATAACGCCAAAATTATATATATGAAAATAGACACATAATATGAAATGAATATTAAGCAAAAAGAGCTAATGTAGTTTTCAGACCTGGACCATCATAAATAATGGCCTCTGATGGTTTGTCTCCCTCTCCATGACCTGGCAATTAGTACTGCTCTTTGGTAGACTAGGTTTGGCTGAGATGTCATGTTAGGCCCCTGATACTGAAGTAAATAATCTGTGTACACGTGGACCCCTACATTTTATTTAGCTTCCTACCACCAGATGTCTGCTGATAATTAGTCTCATAACCTTACATTTGTGAACTGTATGCCCCATTAACCAAATTTCCAAAGACAAGTTTCTTTTTAATGCCAACACAGAACTGCATGTTCTGTAAGTCAATTATACATGAAACTCAAGTACACCTGCAGTTCTGAGGTCCCACAAATGGAGCCTCATTAAAAACAAAGTTGGGCTTAGCGTATAAGCTGTAGACTCATTAACTCCAGGTAGGTCATATAGCCATAATGCCAATGAAATGCCTAAAATAGGAAAATGGAAACCACTGTTTTACTGTTTTGTGTGCATTTTCAACCACTCACTCATGTCCAACTCTTTGCAATCTCATGGACTATAGCCCTGTCCATGGGATTCTCCAGGCAAAAATACTGGAGTGGGCTTCTATGCCCTGCTCCAGGGGCTCTTCATGACCCAGGGACTGAAGCTATGACTCTTGTGTCTACTGCACTGGCGTGCAGGCTCTTTACCACTAGCACCACCTGGGAAGCCCAATATTTTGTTTATTCTACTTTAATCCTACAGTCCATAGGGTCTCAAACAGTTGGACACAATATACCATGCACACAGATCCTTCAGTGAGCTCTGTAATATATCATTTTTAAAAAAGCATTACAACTGCTTAATATTAAAGTTTAAATACTGAGCTATAGTCATAGCATATTCTGAATAGTTTTACATAATTATAGAATGAATAAAATGTTAATCCATCTTCAGTGCTTTCCTCAGTATTATGAAGTTAGAAATACTTCACAAATATGTGTATTATATTTGTTGAAAAATATCTGTATTATCTCTGGTTATCATTATATAAGGAGATGGACCAGTCTGAGAGTGCCATGATGCAGGTGTCTGCCATTTTTATACGATTAATATGATTAGAATGACCATATTTCACCTCTCATTCTCATGTCTATATACTCAAGACTATATTTATTTCTTTGACAACTAAGAGCATTATTACCAAAGACTATATGTTGAAAAAATATATGTTTTGCCAGAAGGAGAACAAGTTCAAAGATATTGTCCTGTCAAACAAAACCTTCGGTTCTAAGAAGTCTAGGCCAACACCTTGAAGGGCTGGCATAGCACAGAGCACTGTTGAGTGGAGATGGCCTGGCGGAAATGCAGCGATTGATCTCAGGCTAAGGCATCAAAACCCTGGAAGAGAAGGAGGACAGGGGCGGGCACATGCTGGACAAGACTAGCCAGACCAATCTTTCAGAACTTGGTCTAGGTCCTCCAGGAAGAAATATTCTTGGTATGACTTGATGCTGCACTCCTAAATATACAGACACTTGAGAAATTATTAAATTAAATACAAACACTAAGTTTAAAAGGTAGTATAATGCTTTAGAATGTTAACACATGATAAAAAAATACTGTAATAAAATGTTTCAAAACATGTACATCATTGTCTTTCCTTCAGGCATTATAACTCTTTTTATACCTGAGTTACACTGATTTGAGGTCCTAATTTCCAGGAATGCCATCTTTTCCCTCATATCAGAGGCATTTATTTCCTAAACTGATAAAGTAATGTTAGTTTAATTACTGTAAATGAATGAATGCATTTTAATAATGAACAAAAAATTCAACAATGTATTTAATCATTTAAAATGTACATGCAAAGTTATTCCTAAATGTTTTGTGGATCCACTATTCAAGGTTTGCACAACTTATTTTACATAAAATACTCATCCTTATTAAGTTGTCCCAGACTATTACAGTATTCTCTAAGTTAAAAAAATGAGTCAGTGACAGAAAACATAAATTTGGTACGTGAGAATAATCTGTAACCTTCTACTTTTTACATGTCCTACACCATCTGCAGTCAATTAAGCGATTCCCAGGTGTTCACAGTAATTGCTTTAACTCAAGATTACATGTCACTTTAGGGGTCTTTAAATATTTATTATAAAACCTTCATCTACATTTTCTCTATTCATTTAGGGACAAAACATGCTGATTTTTAGTATAGACAAAAATAAGTTGATGGCACTTGTTGAAATATTTTGTGGATTAACTTTCAATAAAAAACAAAATTTCTAAGCCAAAATTTGATGAAAGAATTACAACATGCTGATTTAGTTGTGCTTATTTACATTCTCCATTTCAATGAAAAAATATGTGCATATAATTTGGGGCTAAGATGTCAATAATCAAATTAGATGTCATTTTTTGTCAGGAGTGTGGGGAAGTTAATTGACCAGAGGATTTATCAACTAATTTCTCTAAACATAAAAAAATATTTTTTTCACTTTAAGGCTTGGAACAGGAAAGAACCATGGAGACAATCTCAAATAATATTCCTTTTATAGATAAGGAAAATAAAATTGAGAGATTTGGTCAACTACACAGAATTATTTACAGGTAGATAAAATAAAATTTACAGTTACTAACATATGCATAATGCATACCCTGCTCCAGGAAATGTTCTAAGCACTTCACATATATTCACTCATTTCATTCTCACATCTACTGTATTAGTACTTGTGTGATTCTCACAGATGCCTGGAGAGACTGCCCAGAGTAATTTGCATGTGGTCACAGAGTTGGAAATGACTCGTCTAGGATTAGGTTGGCCCCTGAATCTATGTTATTAACTATCAAAACATAATTTCTTTCTAAAACTAGTTTATGAGAAAATTATGATTTCTAGGTCCACATACTCTTCTACAACAATGTGATATATAATTCATATGATTAGATTCACAATAGTGTTAGTGAAAATCCATATATTCCTAAAATTTAATTTTAAATTTATGGGCTGATTTTTTTGGTTTTAATAATTAGTCACATTAGAATGCCTTTTTAGCAAGCATATTTTGTATCTGATATTGTGAGACTTTCAGATGTATAGCATAAGTTTGCGGAACATTAGAAATATGCTCAGTGGTTTTGACAATCTAATATGGATTAGTGTATATTAAATTATTGATAGTAACATTTCCCTTAAAATTATGTTATTTTAAACTCATTATAAACATATTTAAGCTATTGTTCTATATAACATATGCACAATAAATTTGTATTTGGATTTGCTACTGCAAAAAAATATATGTTATTTTACTCACTGCCTGTGTTACTGCATTTTTATTTTGCCATGATTTTTGGAAAAGCTTCAAGACAAATTAACCTGGGGCATAAGTAATTAATTGCATGAAATAAAATTCTGCTGTGTCCATCAAGCCTGCTGTATGCAGTAGTAGACTCAGGACTGATTCCCAGTGCTCTCCATATACCAGTTCTGTGGGAGGCCTGTTGCTGTGTGTGTGTGTGTGTGTGTGTGTGTGTTGTCTGTCTTGGATATACTGAGGTGGGCAGAGACATCAACATAGTTGAAACTTAGTGTTTTCAGTTTTTACTGAACGATGGCCGCTTTATCAGTGATTCACTTTATTTCTTAAGTGAAAAGATCCAGTAACAATTACTAAGGATTTGGATTCTTACTTTCTCTGATCAATAACAAACCTAGGTGTAAGTGCGTGTCATTTAAGGAATATTTAAAACACACACACATGATCTCTTGCAGATAAAGCTATATTCTTATAACTGAATTAAGTTGAACTGGTAAACATGTTTCTTGCTCCCTATAATGCTTTTATGCAACAGCATTTTGCTATTGTGAGCTCAGCCTTCTTTAAAGCATTTTGCCAGAGTATTAGCACACCCAGTGCTTCTTTTGATGTAGATGCTAAAAATAGTCTACACTATATCATGTTTTCTTTCAACTAAACAATGTATACTTTTTAATTCCGTGTATGTGAACAAGAATATCTGGTTTCCTATAAGAAGCTTATATGTTTCTCCTTAAATATAGTGGGATCATGCCATCAGTCACATTTCCCTTTACATCTTTATTAAGGGGAAGGTCAATACCGTTTAAGTAATCAATAGGATACAAATGGCTTTCCTATGGACAAATAATGTACTAAATTTAATTAGTACATTTTTACTTGTATCCTTACACACTTAATATATTTCAAAAATATTTGTTTTGTCCTATAGACGGCATTGATTTGTATATATTTACTCAAAATGGTAAGAAAACAAATCAAATAAAAATACTTTCCTTACAGAACCATAATTAATGTGTAAGTTTGTTTATCAAGGTTATCTTCTCTGAGGTGTGCTATGCTTAGTTGCTCAGTCATGTCCAGCTCTTTGCAACCCATGGACTAATTTAGCCTGTCAGGCTCCTATGTCCATGAAATTCTCCAGGCAAGAATACTGCAGTGGGTTGCTATGCTCTCCTGCAGGGGATCTTCTCAACCCAGGTCTCCTGCATTGCAGACAGATTTTTACTGTCTCAGCCACCAGGGAATCCCATGGATACTGGAGTGGGTAGCGGGTCCCTTCTTCAGTGTATCTTCTCTAGACATGAGTAAAACATACTTGATTTTTAAGTGCATAGCTGATTGACAGCCCCTGGAAAGGCAAAGGATGGGTACAGACATCTCTATCTGGGCATAGAGACTGCTTATATGTCCTACTCCCTGATGGGCCCTCTCATAAATCCCCTTAAGCATCGAAGGCAAGCTCTTTCAGAAGAAATCACAGAATCAACCCTGCTGTAGAAGCTGTTAATAACCATTTTCATTATTATATGATGTTTAAGCCTCAAAATTTGAAATGTTAAAAGAAAACTGGCACTAAATGTAAATATTTTATTTAACTTCTTACAAATTACATTCTCTCTTATTACCATAGAGTCAACCATGACTCTGAGCATTGAAGTATAGAAGAAAGAAAAAAATGAGGTGTTATATTGGTAGATTATAATTACGTTTTTTATATAATTTGGTTATATCACTGATTTTTGATAAATTGATTTAAGAATATCAAAGAAGAGTAAATGATCCGACAATAATAGCTAGCAGTTCCTAGGAGTTAATTGATTCTCTAAATGTATTGAGTGCTAAACAAGTAAAATTATGATGACATATGAGATTCCATTTGAATTGTGAATTTGGGCACATTTGAAAAGTAAATTTTAGGACAATGACATTATAATTATTTAATACACAATTAGTCTTAATGCTTTACTGGGATAATGGTAGACATGGCATCATGGAACTTGTTTATGACACAGGACCCCATTAACAGCCATTCTGGGTTTCTCAAACATCATTGTTTGTGACTGAGATTTAAATAAGGGGGCTACAGAAGAAAAATAATTAAGAACAAAAACTAGTTCTATTCACTACTATCATTCCTTGCTCAACTTTTCAGTTTATCCTTTTATTTTTATCCACCAACTATAGACTCATGACAAAAGATGTAAGAGATGGAAAAAATATGTTATTATTTTTAGTTATTACTTTATCAAAGATAAGCAATACCTGTAAGGGAATGTAAGAAAAAGCAATATAGAATTCCATACCTTGATCAAAATTGGCTAAGAGCTACAAAAAACTGAATTATTTTGCTGAAATTAACATTTATATTGTTTAAACTACTTACGAGGGTAGTTTAAATATTTTCCATTATAGATCAATATAATGTTATTGGCAAATAAAAGATAACAAATTATCCCCATTATACTGTGGTAAGTCACTTCCACGGTGAAAGGTTACTACATTTTTAGCAAATATAATTACTATAGCATTAATTATCACTGTTATCAGTATTATGAACAACGTTTATATAAAAACTGCATGACAATATTTTATATGCACTGGTTTATGGAAGTGGTTTTTATTTTATAGACCACACTGATGAATTATCCTGAGTGACTATGATAAGTTTCACATTGCTAGTATATGATTTACATATTTTATCTACATTGTTTGATTGAAATGTTCTGAATATAAAGTATCATACTATCAATATATATGGACATGTAACACCTAAAATCAGACAGTTTTCCTCTCTTATATAAAAAGGAATGATCTGATAACATAGGAATTACAGATTGAATAAACAGGAAGTTTGACTTGGAGAATGATTCTGAGAATTAAGTTCTTTTTTTTTTCTTCAAGGAGTCTGAACTTCTGGGATCCTGTATTTTCTTTACCCACTTCCCAGTAATAATCTTATACCTCTCTTTCAGCTTTATTCTAAGAAGAGAAATCTGTAGGAAGAAATCTTGAGTTCATTGATCTTCAACTATGTTATGAAGGTCATAAAATATTAGCATAAAACTTTGTGGGGAGATTCTGATATTATCAGAAATTTACGTAAAGCCTGGAACTTCAAGTACACACAAATTTTGTCTTTTTAAAAATTTACCCGAGGGTAAAATATTTAGTTTTAGTTTTTATTATGCCTGAACTGGCATATATTGCTTTTTTATGTGAAAGTTTACTTTTACTTATTTTTAATATAAATTTATTTAATTGGAGGCTAACTACTTTATAATATTGTATTGGTTTGCCATACATCAACATGAATCCGCCATGGATGTATTGTGAAAATTTACTTTTACTTATTTATTTTTAATATAAATTTATTTATTTTAATTGGAGGATAATTACTTTACAGTATTGTATTGGTTTGCCATACATCAACATGAATCTGGCATGGAGGTATTGTTGTTTAGTCGATAAGCTGTGTTTGATTTTTTTGTGACCCCATGGACTGTAGCTCGCCAGGCTTCTATGTCTATGGGATTTCCCAGGCAAGAATACTGGAGTGAGTTTCCTTTTCCTTCTTCAGGGAATTTCCTAACCCAGGGATTGAACTCATGTCTCCTGCACTGACAGGTAGGTTCTCTGGATAGACAGACAGAAAGATAGATAGATATATAGATAGATAGATGGGTTTCTCTAGTGGCTCAGAATCTGTCTGCAACGCCAGAGACCTGGGTTCTGTCTCTGGGTTAGGAAGATCCCCTGGAGAAGGCAATGGCAACCCACTCCAGTATCTTGGCCTGGAGAACTGTATGGACTGATGAGCCTGGCAGGCTACATTTTATTGGTTCTCAAAGAGTTGGACACAAGCGAGTGACTAACAGTTTTACTCGATATATATACATATATACACATATATACACATACATACATACACATACACATATATATATATACATACATACATACTACTACTAAGTTAAGTCACTTCAGTCGTGTCCGATTCTGTGCGACCCCATAGACGGCAGCCCACAAGGCTCCTCCGTCCCTGGGATTCTCCAGGCAAGAACACTGGAGTAGGCTGCCATTTCCTTCTCTAATACATGAAAGTGAAAAGTGAAAGTGAAGTTACTCAGTCGTGTCCGACCCTCAGTGACTCCATGGACTGCAGCCTTCCAGGCTCCTCTGTCCATGGGATTTTCCAGGCAAAAGTACTGGAGTGGGGTGCCATTGCCTTCTCCACATACATACATATATATATATGGGACCATGCCCAGGACCATGTCCCTAAATAAAAACTGAAAAATTAAGAAAAAAAAGGAAATAAGAGGCTTAAAATGGTTACTTTATGTCAATATGATTAAAAATGAAGAGTGATTGGATACCTTAGTTAAATTTGTCTGCATATTTCTTCAAATTATACCTAAAGACAATTTTATCCTGCTATGATTAAAGCATGATCCACACATCAGGCACACTTTCTGTGATGTGTTTTGTGGTATATCTTTGCAACAGTATTACAATACAACACGTATGCCCCCACTAAAATTCCAGACATAATGGACAGAAAAGCATCATGAGATCTTTCACACTCTAACAATGTATTTGTAACTCAAGTGACAACAAAAATTACAAACACCATCATGCAAATAATAACAGATTAGCAACATAATTCTCTAAGATTTGCAGACACTGAAATTTCCCCAATTCTTATGTACAGGTCTAAATGAATGTCCTTATCTCTGTTTTAGAGATGAGAAAACTGAGTCTCCAAGAGATAAACATATATATATTTTGGAGTCCTATATGGTTTGACTCCAGATGTGAATACATTATCTCTTTCCGACTCCCCTTCATCTACTCTTCCTTTGTTTTTGCATGGTTAATGAGAAATACAAAGTGGTGGAAAGATGGAGGTCATCAACAGTACACCCAGAGGAGCAGGATATTAAAAGTTTTCGGTTTAAGCCTCATTGGAAAGAGTGTGCTTCTAGCCACAGAAATATGCTGGCGCATCATTAACTTATTGATTTGCTTCAGCTAAACCTAAGCTTAATCTTTCTCCCCAGCCCATCACTCCTTCTCTCTCTTCATTCTTCTCTCTTTTCCCATACATAACTGGCAAGTATTGATTCTATATTAAAATTAACTTAGAACAGTGGTTGAAAACGTAAGTCCAATGCTATCCTTCTTTATGTTTCCTGTGGGAAAGCAGGCAGTGAAATGTAAATGATATTTGATTATCCTTCATATAATCAAACAGCCACTTTGTTCCACAGGCAGTACACTAGTTATGCAGTGATCGCATTTGACAGTCGACATTGGTATGTAGTCTTTGTGG
Organism: Nanger dama; assembly: GCA_917880005.1. Classification (NCBI taxonomy): domain Eukaryota; kingdom Metazoa; phylum Chordata; class Mammalia; order Artiodactyla; family Bovidae; genus Nanger; species Nanger dama. Next base: position 22,982,985 of record CAKJTW010000021.1, read on the forward strand.
GTTCAATTTACAGGTTGGCATTTCCACTAAGGATCTTTTTTCTTTTTTAAATCTAGAAAAGGATGCAAAATAAAGTTCTATTCTAGGTTAAGAGTTCTCTACATTAAAAAGAAAAAAATGAGATGGAAAATATGACCACTTTAGGCCTGTTTCTGTAGTTCCAACATAGCAATAGTTAATTGACATGAACATTTAAATGAAGTACCTGGTGCTTCTGAATCACTTTTGTGTCGATAGATATATTTCTTCTCTCTAATTTTTAGTCCATTAGCCTATAGTTCCCCTTTGTAATAGATGTGTGTGTGTGTGTGTGTGTGTGTGTGTGTGTGTGTGTGTGTTCGTGCGTTCGAGCGCTCAGTCTCTCTGACTCTGTGACCCCGTGGACTCCAGCCAGCTAGGCCCCTCTGTTCATGGGATTTCTCAGGCAAGAATACTGGGGCTGCCATTTCCTCGTCCAGGGATCTATCTGACTCAGAGATTTGGATTCTTTACGACTAGTGTCACCTGGAAGCCCCTTATAATTGATATCATACTGCAAAATACTATCAAATTATAGCAATTGATAGATATCTGCTGACCATATTTTATAGTATAAAGGAAAAGAAAAGTAAACAATTATAAATAAAATTTAATTATATGTTTTTTGGAATACAAAAATTTCACAATGTAAGTTTTACTTTTGGCTTCATTGAAGTGAATACATAACAAAAATTATTTTATATACTTAGAAATAAGTGGGGAGAATTAAGCTCACATTTATAAACCTTGCATTTCATTGTCATATTCTTGTGTAATTTAATCAGAAATACTGGAAATATACATTTGCATTAAATGATAATTATTTTCTCATCAAGGTAACCATAACTTAGCTCCCCAAAATGCAGTTTAGTCTTTATAATATACTATCACATACACACAATATCAATAAGTATTAGGTAATTTTCCCACAGAAAAATATAATATTTCCAAAATATATTAGCAATTAAACAAAAATCAAGTCTTTGTATTGTTTGACATAATTATATCTGACTCTTAATTTCCCATTCCTCTCATAGAAATTAAGTTATATAACAATGCCATATAATATGAATCTCTAAATTTTTGACAATGAGAAAACATTAGTAATACTTTACTATAAACATATTTACAACTTCTAAAGCCTATAAACCTTAACTATATATAATTTCAACACCAAATTTATAACTGGTCAATGTTAAGTTTATATTCAATTATTATGTCATTTCTAATTTATACAAGCAGATAATATTTAGTAAATTATTTAGAAGAAAGATAAATGATGTTGCATTTCATGTTTATTTAAGCCTATTTACTATAATTTAATATAGTAGGTAGATATTTGTTAGAAAATGGTGCATTTCATAATTCAAGAGTAATAAGAGCAAAATATATGTAATTCAGCCTCACATTAACACACTGACATGAGTAACAATGACCTTAACTAGCCTATGATAAATCAAATCCTCTGAAAGCTAGTAGGGCTGTATGGGAATGTCTATATATAGAGAGAAATAATATATTAGAGAAAGAATATATTTTGCTTTTCCCAGTTTAAACAACAACAGAGCTTTAAATGGAGTTAGATGATGTGAGCAATCTTTACCCCAAAGCACTCACCTACTGTCAGCTGTCCAGTTAACTGCCCCATGTGATTTCTTGCATTCACTGTTACATTCCTGTCAGACTGTAAGACCAGTGGACTATCCTGGGAAACATGTATAAAATAAAGAAATCAAATAAAAAATAGAAATATAGTCAAGATTTTATATATAAAATTATATTGCACTTGTTTGGGTATTATCAAAATTCTATTTCTTTGTTTTTTATTAAGCAGCTTTTTTAACACCCCAAATACTGTTTGAAAAATACAAAATAAGAAGGGTGCTTCATAATAACTATTTGACATAATAGGAATGTTTCCATTTGGATAAACAGGAATTAACTACTTGGTGCAAACATTTCCAGCACTATTGATTATCATACATCACTGCTGTAGTAACTTCTCTTTTGCTCGCCCTTCCATTGGCATAGAGGCCTGCCTTTGGAGATATTTTAAACTCTGTAGAAATGGGGAAGTCCCTTTTAAGCTGAACTTGCAACTTTCAGATCTAAGCTTAAATGTTTCCTCCTTGAAAGTGCCTCCCCTGATCACTGTAACTACAGATTCATTTAATCCTCAAACTCCTAATCTCTACTTATTTTGTTCAGAGCACTTATCCCAAGACATATTTATTTTGCTAATGTATGTGTTTACTTGTTTTTAATTTGTTTCTATCACAAGAGGAAATGTCCATGGGACAAGAACCATAACAGTCATGTTGACAAATTTTATTCCCACTACCTGGCATACTGCTGAAGGAAAGCATTTACTAAATGGTTATTGAATGGACAAATAAATCATCATAATAAAATTGATATTATCTTATGTATCTAGCTCAAGTAGGAATGATTTTTAAATCATAAGATGATTTAAGAAAGGAGGTATATAGAATAAGAGAATGCAAGATAGCTTCTTATAGCATAAATAATCTTGCTTAGATGTTTGCTTTTATCACAATTTAGCATTCAACAGTAAAATAATTTATCTGAAGGACAATATCACTCTTTCAGAAATCTATGTACTAGGCTATTGCCACCACTTCAGACAAGTAACTAACAACTGACTATTCTCATATTTTTATGACCTAAAACAAGCACGGTGATCGTTTACAAATAGTTCATTCGTTTATTCATTAAACAAAAATACTTTGATAATAATGAGAATATATTACGTACAGGCTTGGGACACTTCAGGAATCAAAATATAAAACAATACCTGTCTTCATGGAGCCTGTACCCAAGATATTGAAACTATGAAAATCTCTCCCAAGGTCATCCTTAACATGTAAGTGGTTTGTCACCTCTATGTGAATGTAAATAAAATGCTTTCCTACATGTATCATATAAAAACCCTTTTGAGAACAGAATTTGAAATTTGTGACGAATATACATAAGATTTTATATATATTTTTCTAAAGCTATTTTTGCCTCTTCTGACTAGATGCAAAGCACTAAGCAAAGATACACAAACACACACTCACACACACAAATTTTCCTTTAAAAGTGGACCTTGTTAGTATGTCTAAACTAAGGCTTAATTTTTAAAAGTAAATTTCTACATTTTTAAGAACAGATGTGTTCTCAAAAGTGAGACATAGTTGTACAAAACAATGCAAATTTCATCCTATCTCATCACAACTCATTTATTTTTGGCACAAATCAAAAGTGTGTTATCTGTAGTTAAAAATAAACCTAGTTCTTTTTGCATAGGTGTTTCTATGCTGCAGACATTCATTTTTGAAAATATATGAAGTATATTTAATTAATTCCATCATTCCTTTCAAGTGATATATTCAAATTCTGTTAACAATATGGTTGTGGAGTAAGGACTGTTTGCAAATAATTATGCCCAGTAAGGAAACTGCACAAAGAGGATGGCTCACTAAAGAACAAAAATATTTTATTTTAAACTGGTAGAATTAAATATATGTTGCCTATGTTTTTAAAAAATGAAATTAATTTGAATGTCAGAAAAAAGCAGAAGCCTATAAAGCACCTTGAAGTTCAAAACATTGTAAAAATAGGTTAGCTGCATTTTCATTCATATATTTTAATATTTTCATTATATAATATATATGACTATTAGGATTTTTAAAATTGATGACACTATGTGCTCTTATTTGAATTACTAAACATAAATTTCTGTGATATATAGCATAAGCGCATAATCATTAGAATATACAGGGATTATGTAAGTATGTTAAAATAGATATTTTTATTAAATATTTTAAGATGAGAGAAAAGTTCATTTTAAAAAGACAATAAGCATTTAAGTTGATCTAACAGAGAAAGAGATTTGGGTTAGGATTGAAAGTTTAATCATTGCATCTCTTTGTTTACGACATACCAATCTTCTCTTACTCTAACCACCGATATCCAATTGAGGTTCTATCCCTGGCATTCTTTCCTTTTCATTACATGATTCCACCAATCTTCCCCTCTAAATTAAAATTTAATGTCTAGATTAAAATTTTAATATAATAAAAACAGCAATCTTTTATTGACTATACTATAAACATATAGCTATCAGAGGTCATGAACAATTCTCCATAGGTATTCAGGTAGATATCAGTATGATATGTTATACAGATTTATTAAAATGTGATCAGGTGAAATTAATCAAAATTGAGTAACATTTTTCACAGACAAAATGCAATGCATGTGAGAGCATTGTTTTCATTGACAAGTCACACTATCTTTTCTGTGTTATGTATCACCCCAACGACAACTTTTGGGATTAGAACCATGGCTTATGCCTCTTAGGTCCACACTATGACCTTTTACACAATATACACTCTGTATATTAATTACAACACAATTAATTAAAATATACACAGGTGATTAAAAAATATATATGATAAAACTAATAGCAACTATTTCAAGAAATCTTAATTTATAAATCTGATTACAAACACGTTCTTAGATGAAAATTAGTATCAAGAAGTTATTTTTTTTTTACCAAATTTGACATTTATTGTGCTTATTTTCCCAAAGATCTGCATATAAGAAAATAACTGCCACTAATAAATCATTGTTTTTCACTCTTTTAAAATAGTCCCTCTTTGTGATCCTTTATAATTCTGTGCTCCAGATCTTTGAAAGCTAGTGTCTAGTTTCAGATATTAAAATATATATAGCAATATCCCTTGGAGTTTATTCTTGCTGAGATCATGAAGGCGGGAAAATCATATGGTGGTATTAACTCTCAAATAGGCATAAGACAGACAAGTCTATAAGGGTAAAAAGTTCCATAGGTGCTATATTATTCTGCATGGTTCATAATATAAATATCTCTTTTGGAGAAAGAACAATTTCTTCATTGAAGTCAACTATTTTCCCACCAACTGCATCTTTGCTTTGATGCTAAGAAATATACTTTCCTTCTTATGCTTCTATTCAGACATAGCAGGTAGGAGATCCAGGGGAAAGGCCTGAGAACCCTCACTTACGATTCTTTCACATCCACATTTTTAAGACAACGCCTGCTTGTCACCTTGTTAATGGTCATAGAGAAATAAAGCACTATGCTCTCATTTCAATGCTTTTGTTATAATCTACACAAGTGACTAAGGGAAAAATGATTCTATTCGTATTTCCATTGTGTTCACCTTTGTTTATCATAAATATTTACTAAGGGCCTATGAGGTGTCCAGCTCTTTGCTGTGTATAAAACAGAAACAGAGGGGACCAACTTTCTTCTCTTATGGAGTTTATTATCTAGGAAGTCAGACAAACAATAAACCCAGTATAGAAAAAACAGAGAGAATGTAACTAATAACAAGCTTTTGCGATAGAGACTTCTCTAATAAAAAGTACCAGTTCTGCTAGTGAGAAGATGTACATGTAAGAGGTCGTGTGTATATCAGGCACTTCAGCTTGTGATATTCATTCTCTCAAGGTTTGAACTATTAAACTGTAGTAGAAAAGAGTAGTACTAGGAAAAGCAATTAACATTTCTGGCACTTAGTCAATGCTGGACATGCGTGTAAACTTCTAAATAGTTTACATGTATGAGCTTACCTATTTATGAAACTTAAAATAAAATTCACCCAGGAAAGAGTTAAGAAATAAAGTGCTTGTAAGACAGTGAACCCTGACTGTTTAAATTCAAATAGTGAGACTGCCAGACTCGGGCTTCTTGACTAGGCAAGCCATTCAGCATCTCTGTATCATGACTTCCTCATCAGTAAACAGGGTAATAATACTTAATGTGTGGGCTTCTCATAAAGAATTAATGAAACGATATATGAACATGATTAAATCAGGGCCTATTAGCCTTTGCTAAGGGCACTCAGTGTTTACTTTTATTATTTATTCCACATTGTAATTACAGTACTCAACTAACAATGGTATTATTTATTATCATTCTTGTTTTACGGATGAAGAAACTTCAGCAAGGAGAGTATAAGTCACTTGCTTTAAATCATGCAGCCAATAAATAATAAAGTATTTGAAGCCAGTTATCTGGGTATAGAATCTCACGTGTTAACTACCATGATACTGTATCTCTGGTGGGTGATAACAGTCTAGGCTTTCTAAAATGCAAATCCGTATCTGAAAATAAATGTTAAAATTAATGGAACAAAATGTCTTTTAAAATTCCTTTAAACATTTCAGTCTCTTCTGTAAATATCTGGAACATATACAGTCATAAATTGTAAGATACAACTTCACATTGCCATAGTCTATGTTTCAGTGAGTCTGGTTCATTTTCAAAATCTTGTTTTCTCAGGTTCCAGAGGAAAAGCAATAATTCCTGAACTGCCCTCTGCACACATATTTTAAAATATATCACTTATGAGAATTTCCCTACTTTCAATCCTAAAAGAGAACATAACTAAGTGTCCATATTGTTCAATGTAGACGGCACACATTTGATATCTCATTTCCTGAGTTTAGAGTTTTACCAGGTAAGTTTTCTTATCTTCTCTGATAGAAATTATTATAATAAACCTATCTTACCCCCAATTCTCTATCTTCTTCTTCCTCTATATCAAATCAGTGACATCAGATATGTTTCTTAATTATACATTTTTCTGTAATTTTTCTTATAATGGACTTGCAGCTCACATCACAAAATCATTTCCTCCTTGTATTAATTTTTCATATCCAGTGTTATTTTCATAAAATATTTTAAAATTAAAAATATTGATATGATTGAATTAAAGCAAAATAAAATGTTTATTGATTCCTTGATCTCTGCTGGGAACAAAATTCACATTTATTACACATAAGGTGCTTTTTATATGATCCAGTTCTACTTTTTAGCTCTATTTCACACCACTTCACCATGCAAGAATTGCCCAAATTTTCATGTTTCTGAAAATATGCCACTTCTGTGCATCTTCATCTTCTGTTCCCTACATCTGAAATTCCTATCCATTGCCCCATAACTGGCAAAACCATAGTCATTTTTCAAGTCCCAATTCAGTTATGTCCTCTGTGATGCTTTCCTGCTCCTCCAGAGTCTAAATTTACCTCCCACCCTCTAGTTTCTCTGTGTTCATGTCTATCACGGTAGTTGTCACAGGATCTTTGGTTTGCCTTGCTTTGATCATTCTGTCCTGAAAGCACAGTGTGTTGTCATTTTCTTTTACTCATACAGATTTTTAAAAATATGTTTTGTGCCATGTTTGGCACCTCATTCCTCTATATTAAATGTCTGTTAAGTGAATGAACTGAACTGGGCATATTTACTTCTTAATGCACTCAGGCTATATGTGTTTACTTGATTTGAGTTCAGGTCACACAAAACTTATCAATCTCTTGCACCATTTTTTTTTTTTTTTTTGGACCCAGAGCAAGTTTTCTAAAAAGCCATTTAAGTGGAACGAGTTATATTACATTTCGATTTGATTTATATTCATCATCTCTCTCTGCCCAAGGCAGCCACTTCTCTAAGAATTTGACCCACTTAAGAAGATGAAAACCAGGTAGTTTTTAATTCTTTGGTTAATAAAACACTTACTTGAAATTTCATTTAATTGCTGAATGCAAATCATTTAATTGCTGAAATTTGTAATTTAAGGTACAAGTATTAATCATGAAGATATCTAGAGGTGTTAAACTGCTTTCCCCAGTCCTCTGAGTTCACATTTTAACTTGAATGTGAAGTGGTACAGCAGAGAGAGAGCATTTCCTCAATGATCTTTTCTGTATTTCTATTCTGACACTTTCACTGAGTTGCCAGACCACAGGTGAAGTCATAAAGAATGACACCACAGTACTGGATGATAATAGCAGAGCAGTTACCTGTTCTCTTTGGTTACTTGTTTCATCCTTAAAAATAGATTCGATTACATTTTCTAGAAGGGTTATGGGAGTTCATATATGAAAAAATAATCTTTATATGTGTGCCAAAGCTGATCCATTATTTTCAAAATATTTTAAAAGCACAGAGGAAAAACAAGTTGCTTTACAAAACAAATTACTGTTAAAATTAAAAACAAATGGAGACCAGCCTTGAAAATCTCTAAGCAGACAAAATCAGTTTGGTCATACAAGGAAAGCTTATTATAGCTTACTTTGCAAGACTAGCTTGAACTGGGTCATTTCTTGCTTATGTCTCTAGAAGTCGTAAGCAAAATTTGCATTGTTTTCCAGGGTTGATATGAGGTAACCACTAACTGATTCCCTATCATTTAAGACAAAATCACTGTAAAGAACAGTTATTGTCTATTTACCTTATAAGTTGCTTTATAACAATATTCCTCTGAGCCTCATTCCATATTTTGGCTTGAATGCTCACAGTTCTCAATCTATCTTTTTATTTTTTATTTTATTTATTTTTTAAAATACTTTATTCTACATTACAATACTGTATTGGTTTTGCCATACATTGACATCAATCAGCCACAGGTGTACACGATTTCCCAATGCTGAAGCCCCCTCCCACCTCCCACCCCATATCATCTCTCTAGATCATCCCATGCACCAGCCCCAAGCATCCTGTATCCTGTATTGAACATAGACTGGCGCTTCGTTTCTTATATGAGAGTATACATGTTTCAATGCCATTCTCCCAAATCATCCCACCCTCTCCCTCTCCCTCAGAGGCCAAAAGTCCGTTCTATACCCCTGAGTCTCTTTTGTTGTCTCACATACAGGGTCATCTTTTCTATCTTTCTAAATTCCATATATATGTGTCAGTATACTGTATTGGTGTTTTTCTTTCTGGCTTACTTCACTCTGTATAATTGGCTCCAGTTGGATGAAACTGGAGTCAATCTATCTTTAAAATACTCCTGCAGTGATTCATTGGTTTTACTTCTGTTATTTCTTATCTTTGATACAATCTATATTAAAATAACAGAAACTGCTGCTGCTGCTGCTGCGTCACTTCAGTCGTGTCCGACTCTGTGCGACCCCATAGACAGCAGCCCACCAGGCGCCCCCATCCCTGGGATTCTCCAGGCAAGAACACTGGAGTGGGTTGCCATTTCCTTCTCCAGTGCATAAAAGTGAAAAGTGAAAGTGAAGTCACTCACTCATGTCTGACTCTTAGCAACCTCATGGACTGCAGCCCACCAGGCTTCTCCGTCCATGGGATTTTCCAGGCAAGAATACTGGAGTGGGGAGCTGTCGGGAATTTCTTAATGCAATAATTTCACCGGTTTAATATTAGTATATGTTGTATTTAAAGGCATTTTTGTGTTAAAACCCAGAATTAGTGATATATTGAGAAATAAGTGAACTCTTTTTTGGCTGAAAAATTACCACAGCCTTTGAAATACTTTTAAGTGTGAAAAGTATTATAGTTTCCCTTAATTATTCTTTTTTCATAAAAAACAGAAGACAGATGCCATATGAAGAGCAAACAGAAAGAGGATAAAAACGTAAAATATTCATGCTTTTATTAAAACAGTACTTCTTCCCAAAAGATATTGTGTTACAAACTTAACACAATATTTAATTAGGCACTAAAATATATAAACAGAACTAAAGAGCTTTCAAACCATGAGAAATAATTGTGTTCAAACACATAGCTTGTTGCTAGAGTTGAATCCCAAATTTCACTTTGATTTTCCAGGCAGTTAAGGCAAAATTAAAATGCTATGTTATAAAATTTTCATTGCCTGATAAGAAACAAGCCAAGGAATTTATAGGAAAAATATTTTCCCCAATACTAGCATTTCATTTTCTCAATAAGGAGTTTAAATACTCTCATTTAAAGCATTTGTTTTCAAATTCAGGCAAATCAAATGTTGTACTGCATTCTCTGCCCTGAGGCTTGCCTAACTTATTGCTATTGGCAACCAGATGTTGAATACTAAGGAAAAGTCAGAATTTCTACTTCTGTCAGAAAATCAGTGAAATGGTAAAAATGAATGAATGAATAAACGTTTAAAAACATATTTTAAAAGATTCCAGCTATTACATTGTGTTTCATCTCCCATTATGTGTATACAAGAGTAATATATTAATTGTGTACCCATTAATGACTTACATTAATAACATACAAGATAAAAACCTTTTCCTATTAAATTCCTCTGCTGAACATATTTAGAAGTAGAATGAATGTGTGTACTTTACCATTTTAGAAGTGAAAGATATAATTTACCTTGTTATCTGCAGGAGGAGTTTGTAATGCCTGAGATTCATTATTCTAAATATGAGCGATCAATTTAATAAAGCTGTAGAGAGTGTAAGGGACTATTTGTATTCATATATATTCACATTCTGCACTGTAAAATTCTTCACAATTAAGTAACTATGAATTTGCAAAACGTTAAAAATAACTTCCTCATCTATGATGTGAAGAGGGAACTAGATTCAAAACAATCATATGTTGATTTCCTGCTCTCTCTCCAACTCTAGCTGCTTTTGCTTCTTTTTTAAAGGGCAAAGAGAAAGGAGGTGCACCCTCTTTGCATCTCAGAGCTTGTTTCAGAGAATTCTTCCTTCCTCTTTCCTCTTCCCTAACCTCTGAATCTCATAGCACCCTAATATATATTCCACTCTCTCTGATTGCTCTCATTCCTGGAAGATTTTCTCTCTTAACTCATTCATTGTCATTCCAGAAACATCACAGTCATAGCTCTTAGTTGTTTCATTTACAACACAATTTTCTGATGCTCTAAATTGTTGAATTCTTGGTCTCTCCTCCAATGACTTTATCACACATCCTGCATTAGCCTCCCTGGTAATTATACTAAGATTATGACATTAATAATAACTGAAATTCTTGCACTGGCTCCAGTTGAAGCTGTAGACAAGAAATGATGACTGCCATTTCAGTAAACAAGGAACGTTGTCTGCAGCAAACTGTTAGCCCCTGGAGCTGCCTTGATGGTACTCGCTGGGGGAATTCAGGGTGCAGGAAAACAGGACAGGAGCCCTGGACAGTTAAGATGCATTGTGGTGTGTTAGTCACTCAGTCGTGTGAAGAATAATTTCAGTGAACCCAGACTCTTGAATCTTCTCATACATAGGAATAAGCTAAAAATCACTAACTTGAGATGTCTATTTGAATTAGCAGTAATCTTCTGATGTTTGACTACATGTTTTGATTTTTTTAAGCAAATACTTTTATATATCCCAAATCTTCCTTTTCTTCTTTGGAATAGTTCCTCAGAGATATCTGAGAGGCTGCCTTCCTAGCCTAGTCCTCAGTAACAATTCTGAATAATCTGCAGCTTTGAGACTGAGCACTTTTTTTTTTTTTTTTACGGTCAACTATATAGCTATCCTTTCAACTTGCTCTTCATAGAAACTGACACTAGATTTTTCAAAAATTCTTCTGGATTGAGGTAAAAGTAAAATTAATAGTTAATGAAAAAACAACTATGCGATACATTTGCTTATAATCATCAAAAAATAGATTAATCAGAAATGATTACCACAGTTAAAATTTTTTAAAAATTTAACCAACTTCCTCCCTCCAAAGCCTATGAGAAATGTATCCAAATTGCTTTTATAAATGATTTAGGTAATCTCCTCCCACCAATTAGTTGACATAACTGTGAATCAATGTAACTTGTTGGAATTAGAAATCATTCAGGGACTTCCCTGGTGGTCCAGTGGTTAAGACTCCACGCTTACAATGCAGGGATCCAGGGATCGTGTAGCAGGCAGTGTGGGTTTGCTCCTTGGTCAGGGAACTAAGATCCCACACGAAGCGAGTGGCCCAAAAAATAAAACGATTTAGCATGGCATATATGCTACTTTTCCTGAGTACCTCTACTGTATAATGCATAGATTGAGAAACCTATTAAGCAGCTAGAAAAAAATGGATTCACTATACAAATGTTACTTAATTTTTGAAAATTTTTGAAGTACATTAAAAAAATAATATCACACTGATTTATCATCAATATTGTAACTGACAATAACTCAAAGAGTTACAACTTCAATTTTGCAATAAGGAGGTGATTGGAAAGCAAGTAACTTACAAAATATTCTGTTTCCCAGTCATTAGAGTTATTATCTTTCTCACTTCTTAGGAAGTATGCCTAAAAGGCTTTACTAAAGTGAATTAAATGATTGCTTATTTTGTCTCTTATTCTCTCTCCAAGAGGTACTTTGTTTAACTGGATATTCTTTGGAATATGTTGGGTAAGTTCCGAGTAATTGAAGCCTGTGATATATGAAATAGTTTTTTTTTAATCACATGCTTCACCCACGTTTTACTCTAACTTTGGAGCCAAAAATCTGCTTTATTCTGTTCATGAAAAATATGCCATATAACTTAAGTCTAAGAAAGATATAAGAGGATATACAGATGAGACATGAATTTTGCCATGTAATTGTTGGCTATATTAAATAAGGTACCATAAATGTCTCCTTTTGTGGCATTCTTTAAACTTTTCTATTATAGGACACCCCTCAGAAAAGATGCCCTTTGTTAACACTAGTCAGGGGTTGGAAAATGTGAGATCCCTAATGGAACTTGCTAGCATTCCTGCTACATCATTATACAAGATAAATGAACTCAGAATATCTCAGATCTCAAAATAACTGAGAACTTACCATGTGGCACATGGAACTCTGCTCAGTGTTATGTGGCAGCCTGGGTGGGAGGGGAGTTGGGAGAGAATAGATGTATGTGCATGTATGGCTGAGTCCCTTTGCTGTTCACCTGAAACCATCACAATATGTTAATCAGGTATACTGGAATATAAAATTAAAAGTTTCAAAAAGGAGTAAAAAAACTTGCCTTAGTTTAAGATAACATATTGATAAATCCTACCATGAGTTTTTGATATACTTAGTTTGCAAATTTCTTTCTTTCTCTCTCTCTATTCTTTCTGACCCTCTGAAGGTTATTACATCCAAAGACAATGAATCTTAGATAAAGATAAAATCCATATTTTCATATGAGAAAGATCTGGGCTTTCATCAGAGGCAATGCTTTCCAACTCTCTGATATTTATTCTTATTGCAATCTCAGCTGAGAAAAACATTTGTGTGTTTTTGTGATTTTCATTGCAGTTTTTGGAATGAAAGTGAAAGTCGCTCAGTCGTGTCTGTGTTAGTTGTGTCTGACTCTTTGCAACCCCATGGACTGTATAGTCCATAGAACGCTTCAGCCCAGAATAGTGGAGTGGGTAGCCTTTCCCTTCTCCAGGGGATCTTCCCAAACCAGGGATCAAACCCAGGTCTCCTGCGTTGCAGGCAGATTCTTTGCAAGCTGAGCCACAGGGGAAGCCCAAGAATACTGGAGTCGGTAGCCTCTCATTTCTCCAGCGGATCTTCCCAACCCAGGAGTTGAACTGGAGTCTCTTGCACCGCACGCAGATTCTTTACCATCTGAGTTATCAGGGAAGCCCGAAAGTTTTTGGGGTGAATAAGTATAAATAGAAAAGTAATGCATAACTTTATGTTACTTTGCATATAACCATATTTAGCATGGAAATAATAAATGCTGTGACAATTTAAATTGATATTAAGCAATACTGAAAGTCTAGATATAAATACAGATAAATAGCTATATTACCTAATAATTAATTATCAACATATGGATAATTTTCTTCAATGTACCTTTAAACAATGAAATGGCAGGGGAATTTGGTAGTTGGTTGAAGTAAGAACCTTGCAGACATTTTGGATGACGCTAAGTTTTTATGAATTTGGGGTAGGGGTCAGGTTGCTTAGGAGGAAAAAAGTGAAATAAGAAGAGGGTAATGTAGACTTTACTTAGGAAAAATATACAAATTAGGTTATTTTACACAGTTATGGTTTATTGTGGGAGAAGGCAATGGCAACCCACTCCAGTACTCTTGCCTGGAAAATCCCATGGATGGAGGAGCCTGGTAGGCTGCAGTGCATGGGGTCCCTAGGAGTCAGACACGACTGAGCGACTTCACTTTCACTTTCCTGCATTGGCGAAGGAAATGGCAACCCGCTCCAGTGTTCTTGCCTGGAGAATCTCAGGGACAGGGGAGCCTGGTGGGCTGCCGTCTATGGGGTCGCAGAGAGTCAGACACGACTGAAGCGACCTAGCAGCAGCAGCAGGTTTTTATTATAAAACAATCAAAGCAATGTGGTAGTATTGTGTAAAAGAAGTATTATTAACTAGATAACTTTATATTTTAAGATATATTACCTTATATCCTAGCAGAGAACATGGAAATTTGATGGTCATTTGCATGTCTTAAGATACTTGAGCAATATTAGTTTTCTCCACATATGAAAACTATAATGGAAATAACTAAAAGATAGATGTGTCTTTTGAGGAATCAAAGGAAACTTTTTTCTTTCAGTTCAGAGTTTCTCTGGACACCAAATTTATGCCATTAATCAATAGTCTAGGATGTTTCATTGAAATCTATGGAGCAGTGGATTAATCCTCTGCATGCCGAAAATGGCACATGACCTATATATCCCTAATCTTTTGGGACTTTTCTAGTTATGCATTAGGATAGTCATACTTACATTGAAAAAGATAGTTTAGAATCTTAGACTAGTCCAAGAAATCCAATTGACATTCTGAATGACCAAGGTTAACAAGTTACAAGTTAACATTAGGTTTGTAGGTTGTAGGTACAGTAAGTTAATGGACAAGATAGATAGAAATATAACAGAAGAATTACTAACTCTTCAGATAAACCGAGTGCTCAGATTTATGTCAGCTGATAAAAAATAACATTCATATAAAAATTGATAGTGAGCTCTTATTGAATGTCTTCCATAAAACATAATATAAAAATTTCACTGAATTAATGTAGCATGCTTATGATTTCCTGCAAGCAGGGAAAACAGACATTAAATTAATTTCTACATCTTAGAGCATTTTAAATGAACTTGTATAATCTTCATGTGTGAGAATCATGTGCATCATGATAGAAATAAATGAGATATAGAAATTATTGGAATGATGTGTCTTTGCCATTTTCAAGCTGGCAACCTAATTTCTAAAAATCATTAGACATTCTAACTAGTGCAGCATAATGCAAAGGCAGAGAGCAAGTTTTTAACCTTACAAAATGTTCAATAAGCAGCTTAACCATCATCATGACACATACTTGGCTGCATCTTTGTGTTTGATTCCAGAGAGTGCTAAAATCCTACCTTCCATATTTTAGTCACTTAGATTATAAAGAAACATTTTTAGTTTTATGTAACCTTTCATATATGGATGTGTTGGTTGCATTAAATAAATTAAATATAGTTGTTTAGAGAGGATCCTCTTCTTTAAATATTTTACTAACTCTCATTCTACTAGTTTCAGGTATCAGCTCAGGTTTTCATGTGTTAAAGAGCGGTAAAGGAATATAATTCTGCTCGGGCAAGATCTGATGGCTTAAGAATTTAGTCAAATTTCATATTGCAAAAGCAATCATTTTGTTTTCTAAAGGAATAAAAATTTCTTTTTTCTTGAATGTTTTTGTGGCACTGCTTTTATTCATGTATCCTTTTAATAATGCAGAAATATATAGTATATACGGTATAATTGGAACACCCTGTGACAAACTGAAAACTGCATTTACATTGTAATTTAGAAAACTCAGCAGTGGCCACAGAATTGGAAAAGGTTAGTTTTCATTCCAATCCCAAAGAAAGGCAATGCCAAAGAATGCTCAAACTACTGCACAACTGCACTCATTGCACATGCTAGCAAAGTAATGCTTAAAATTCTCCAAGCCAGGCTTCAACAGAATGTGAACAGAGAACTTAGATGTTCAAGCAGAGGAACCAGAGATCAAATTGCCAACATCAACTGGATCATAGAAAAGCAAGAGAATTTCAGAAAAAGGTTCACTGACTACGCTAAAGCCTTTGACTATGTGAATCACAACAAACTGTGGAAAATTATTAAAGAGATGAGCATACCAGACCACCTTGTCTGCCTCCTGAGAAATCTGTATGCAGGTCAAGAAGCAACAGATAGAACTGGACATGAACCAACAGACTAGTTCCAGTTTGGGAGAGGAGTATGTTAAGGCTCTATATTGTCACCCTGCTTATTTAACTTACATGCAGAATATATCATGTGAAATCCCAGGTTGGATGAAGCACAAATTGGAGTTCATTTGCTGGGAGAAATATCAATAACCTCAGATATGCAGGTGACACCACCCTTACTGGACTTCCCTGGTGGCTCACACAGTAAAGTGTCTGCCTACAATGCGAGAGACCTGGGTTCAGCCTCTGGCTCGGGAAGATCTCCTGGAAAGGAAATGGCACCCCATTCCAGTATTCTGCCTGGAAAGTCTCATGGACGGAGGGAGAATGGTAGGCTACAGTCCATGGGGTCACAGAGAGTTGGACATGACCGAGTGACTTCACTTTCACTTTTCACTTACTGCAGAGAGCGAAGAGGAACTAAAGAACTTCTTGATGAAAGTAAAAGAGGAGAATGAAAAAGCTGGCTTAAAACTCAACATTCAGAACAAGAATATCATGTTATGTGGTCCCATCACTTAATGGTAAATAGATGGGGAAACAGTGGAAACATTTACAGACTTGGTTTTCTTGGGCTCCAAAATCACTGCAGATGGTGGCTGCAGCCATGAAAATAAAACACATTTGCTCCTTGGAAGAAAAGCTATGATAAACTTAGACAGTGTTAAAAGTAGAGACATTCCTTTGCCAACAAAGGTCTGTATAGTTAAAGCTATGGCTTTTCCATTAAACATGTACAGATATGAGAGTTGGACCATAAAGAAGGCTGAGCACCAAAGAATTGATACTTGTTAACTGTGGTGTTGGAGAAGACTCTTGAGAATTCCTTGGACAGCAAAGAGATCAAACCAGTCATTCCTAAAGGAAATAAATCCTGAATTTCATTGGAAGGACTGATGCTGAATGTTCAATACTTTGCTGAAGTATTAAAACTGAAGGTCCAATATTTTGGCCACTTGATACAAAGAGCTGACTCACTGGAAAAGACCCTGATGCTGGGAAAGATCGAAGGCAAGAGGAGAAGCGGGTGACAGAGGATGAGATGGTTGGATGCCATCATCAACTCAATGCATTAGCCAAACATTTAGATTGTTTATGCTCTTTGTATTGAAGTATAATTTTACTATAAATATTTCTTTGGAAACTGAGGTCATATAGATCACTAATTTTTTCCGAAAATTTTTTTTTTAACTGAAGGTCTATGATGAATTTACTTCCTTAAAAATTTTGACTGAACATTATATTTACCAGACTTTATGGGATTTCTTTGGAAGGAATGATGCTAAAGCTGAAACTCCAGTACTTTGGCACCTCATGCGAAGAGTTGACTCACTGGAAAAGACTCTGATGCTGGGAGGGATTGAGGGCAGGAGAAGAAGGGGACGACGGAGGATGAGATGGCTGGATGGCATCACGGACTCGATGGGCATGAGTCTGAGTGAACTCCGGGAGTTGGTGATGGACAGGGAGGCCTGGCGTGCTGCGATTCATGGGGTCGCAAAGAGTTGGACATGACTGAGCGACTGAACTGAACTGAACTGACTAGAACAATGCATGGTTAATCTGCTCTTTTGAATAAATGTCAAGTATAAGTTTACTGAGCTAACTAGATGGCTTATACTTATCCATAAATTTACTTGTCAAATATTGACCAAATGAGGAACTAATTCAAAGTTTTAATACTAGTTAATTTAAGATCCAATATTCCACTTGGCTAGTAGTATTGGAAAGTACAAGAATAATTAAACTATCTAGTACCATCAAAATATAGTCTAGGAGAAGGCAATGGCAACCCACTCTAGTAATCTTGCCTGGAAAATCCCATGGACGAAGCAGCCTGGAAGAGTGCAGTCCATGGGGTCGCTAAGAGTCAGGCACGACTGAGCGACTTCACTTTCACTTTTCACTTTCGCATTAGAGAAGGAAATGGCAACCCTCTCTAGTGTTTTTACCTGGAGAATCCCAGGGATGTGGGAACCTGGTGGGCTGCTATCTATGGGGTCGCACAGAGTCGGACATGACTGAAGCGACTTAGCAGCAGTAGCAGCAGCAGAGAGAATTTGTTCCCTCTGTTATATTCAATTTGAAAAAACATATATTATTTTTTTTTAATTTCTTAAAGTAATTTAGATTAGTGTTTGCCTTTTTACTGTATTCAAATTTGAAAACATCAGAGCCTTGGATTAATAACCCATGGGGCTTTCCTGATAGCTCAGATAAGTAAAGAATCCACTTGCAATGCCAGAGACCTGGGTTCAATCCCTGAGTTGAGAAGATCCTCTGGAGAAGGAAAAGGCTATCCATTCCAGTATTCTGACCTGGAGAATTCTATGGACTGCATGATCCATGGGGTTGCAAAGAGTTGGACATGACTGAGTGACTTTCACTTTCACTATAATTTATCATCACCAAATATGTATCATGACACATACAATAAAAACTAGGAAAAAGGATGCAAGGCCCAATCAAAAGGTATTTCAAACAATGTTAAAAAAATGCATACACGGACATACAAATAGCTATCTAAATTAAGAAAATATGTATCATATAAGAAGCATAATCCTGTACCCTAAGTACCCACTGTGTCACAAGAACAAAATCATACAAAATTGAGAAATCCTTTACCAACATTTTTTATTTTAACACTTATCTGCATTTGTAGATAAAGGATTTCTCAATTTTGTTTGATTTTGTTCTTGTGACACAGTGGGTGTACATCCTGAGACACGCTGGGCTGGAAGATGCACAAGCTAGAATCAAGATTGCCGGGAGAAATATCAATAACCTCAGATATGCAGATGACACCACCCTCATGGCAGAAAGTGAAGAGGAACTAAAAAGCCTCTTGATGAAAGTGAAAGAGGAGAGTGAAAAAGTTGGCTTGAAGCTCAACATTCAGAAAATGAAGATCATGGCATCTGGTCCCATCACTTCATGGGAAATAGATGGGGAAACAGTGGAAACAGTGTCAGACTTTATTTTTTTGGACTCCAAAATCACTGCAGATGGTGACTGAAGCCATAAAATTAAAAGGGCTTATCTCTTGGAAGAAAAAGTTGTGACCAACCTAGACAGCATATTAAAAAGCAGAGATATTACTTTGCCAACAAAGGTCTGTCTAGTCAAGACTATGGCTTTTCCAGTAGTCATGTATGGATGTGAGAGTTGGACTGTGAAGAAGGCTGAGCACTGAAGAATTGATGCTTTTGAACTGTAGTGTTGGAGAAGACTCTTGAGAGTCCCTTGGACTGCAAGGAGATCCAACCAGTCCATTCTGAAGGAGATCAGCCCCAGAATTTCTTCGGAGGGAATGATGCTGAAGCTAAAACTCCAGTAGTTTGGCCACCTCATGCGAAGAGTTGACTCATTGGAAAAGACTGATGGTGGGAGGGATTAGGGGCAGGAGGAGAAGGGGACGACAGAGGATGAGACGGTTGGATGGCATCATCGACTTGATGGATGTGAGTCTGAGTGAACTCTGGGAGTTGGTTATGGACAGAGAGGCCTGGTGTGCTGCGATTCATGGGGTCGCAAAGAGTTGGATACAACTGAGCGACTGAACTGAACTGAACTATCTGCATTTGTGTTTTTACACAAATGTTTTTCTGAAATTTTAAATCAAGCATTTTCTGAAAAGTAAAACAAGAAATCTCTTTTGGAATTGCTTCACGTTAAAACAAATATTTTTCTGTTTCAGTTTTGTTTTCACTGTTTTGTTTGTGTTTAATGAAAGTAGGACTTTCTTTAACACTACATAGTAAACAATAACATTTTAAACTTTGCTTAAGCCAACTGTAGAATGCAAATAAAACTATAGTAGTTTATGAGAGAGAAATACAGAAGGGCATAGTACTATAGTTTAAGTCTATGAAAAATTGAAAAATCATTAAGAATACTATTGTAAAGTTTTGTATTTTGAGGTCTCTGTGCTATTGGTGATAGTGTCCAACAAGACAAGAAAATAATTCTGCAGGGGATCACTTTTCAAGCTCTAAGAATTTACAATAAAACCAAACATTTCATCCTAACCAAAGTCATCAAATTTGTCACTCAAAAAATTTAACCTGTACTAGTGTTGATTCCATGCAGCACCTTTAAGTCAGCCCTGGCCTACAAGAATCTACTAGAATTATGCTCGGCCACTATATGTCTGTCTATTTAAACCTTGTCCAGAGCTACTTCATCTGATTCATTTTGAGTACCAACTCAAGTCCTCCCACTCTCTCAGGATGTTCCCAACATCTAGTTCTCATCAAATCTCCTGGTGAGCTTTCTCAATACTTATAATAGCATTTAAAGGTATATTTCTAATACTATGAATTAAAAGTTTATACTACCAAACTGCTCCAAATCCCTGTGTGTTTAAAGGTTAAGAATGTTTAAATATTCTATTCTGAATCTTCAACCAAAAAAATCCAAAGATAAGTGATAGCATACATTTTAACTTATATATGTTGGGTAAGAAGGGACTTCCCTGAGAACCCAGGTGATAAAGAATCCATCTGCAATGTAGGAGACCCAAATTCAATTCCTGGGTTGGGAAGATCCACTGGAGAAGGGATAGGCTACCCACTCCAGTATTCTTGGACTTCCCTTGTGGCTCAGCTGGTAAAGAATCTGCCTACAATGAGGGAGATCTGGTTTTGGCCCCTGGGTTGGGAAGATTTCCTGGAGAAGGGAAAGGTTGCCCACTCCAGGATTCTGACCTGGAGAATTCCATGGACTTTATAGTCCAAGGGGTCACAAAGATTCAGACATGACTGGTTGGGTAAGGGCTTCCTGGTGGATCAAATGGTAAAGAATCTGCCTGCAATGTGGTATATCTGGTATATATATAAGGACAAGTATTTCAGTACTTGTCCTTAACAAAAAGAAGAAATATGGGCAATATCAAATGCAAGCTGAATACTAAGTATATATCTCAGAGATTTTAAAGTTGTTCAGTTCTTTTTGTTGTTTTACAAGAAAGATGTGATTATTTTAGCAAATATACCTGCAAATTTATAACAAGCAAGCACTCAAACAGATGGCCTTCTCTTCTGATGCTATTTATTAGTAACAGGCTTTAGGAAAGAAGTCTTCAGGTTATCTTTTATTAAATCTTTTTCTAAACATATTTTAGAAACATATTTGCTTGTTTTATTGATAGTTTATTTGTATACATTGATATAGATAAAGGTATATTTGTATATATTGATAAAGAATCTTAAGAATCAGTTCAGTTCTGTTCAGTTGCTCAGTCGTATCCAACTCTTTGCGACCCCATGGACTGCAGCACTGCAGACCTCCCTGTCCATCACCAACACCCAGAGTTTACTCAAACTCATGTCCATTTCGTCGGTTGATGCCACCCAACCATCTCATCCTCTGTCTCTTCTTCTCCTCCTGCCTTCAATCTTTCCCAGCATCAGGGTCTTTTCAAATGAGTCAGTTCTTCACATCAGATGGCCAAAGCATTGGAGTTTCAGCTTCAGCATCAGTCCTTCCAAAGAATATTCAGGATTGATTTCCTTTAGAATGGACTGGTTGGATCTCCTTGCTGTTCAAGGGACTCTCAAGAGCCTTCTCCAACATCACAGTTCAAAAGCACCAATTCTTTCACCCTCAGCTTTCTTTATAGTCCAACTCTCACATCCATACATGACTACTGGCAAAACCATAGCCTTGATGAGACGGACCTCTATTGGCAAAGTAATGCTCCAGGAGCGATAGATGTTTAGGTTGTTTAAAAAAGTAGTCGAAGTATTTCAATTTCGAGATAAAGGAAGAGCACCACCACATCCAGTACTAGATTGGCTGTTGGGTATGGGAGCAGGAGACCTTTATACAGAAATACGAAGAGTTCCAGCAGGAAATAGGGAGCATAACACCACCCATTCAGAAAGAACAGAATTTCCATCAACGTGGAGGACAGCTGTTTACCTCTGTAATCTCACCTTGCAGTCCCATCTCCAGTCCCCATGGAAACTACTCTTAAGAATACAATTTCTTAAACTATTCTTGTTGTTTTAAATTATAATGAAATAAATTTTATTCTAAACATTTGAGACCACATTACCTGCCTCCTGAGAAACCTGTATGCAGGACAAGAAGCCACAGTTAGAACTGGATATGGGACAATGGACTGGTTTTAAATTGGGAAAGGAGCACGTCAGGTACTGTACTGTATATTGTGACCCTGCTTATGTAACTTATCTGCAGAGTACAACACACGAAATGCTGGGCTGGATGAAGCACAGGCTGGAATCAAGAGTGCTGGGAGAAATATCAACAACCTTAAATATGCAGATGACACCACCCTAACAGCAGAAAGCAAAGAGGAACTGAAGAGTCTCTTGACGAAGGTAAAGAGGAGAGTGAAAAAGCTGGCTTAAAACACAACATTCAGTATACTGTATTGGTGTTTTTCTTTCTGGCTTACTTCACTCTGTATAATTGGTTCCAATTTCATCCATCTCATTAGAACTGAGTCAAATTTATTCTTTTTAAGGGCTGAGTAGTATTCCATAGTGTATATGTACCACAGCTTTCTTATCCATTCATCTGCTGATGGACATCTAGGTTGCTTCCATGTCCTGGCTATTATAAACAGCGCTGCAATGAACATTGGGGTACATGTGTCTCTTTCAATTCTGGTTTCCTCGGTGTGTATGCCCAGCAGGGGGATTGCTGGGTCATAAGGCAGTTCTATTTGCAATTTTTTAAGGAATCTCCACACTGTTTTCCATAATGGCTGTACTAGTTTGCATTCCCACCAGCAGTGTAAGAGGGTTCCCTTTTCTCCACATCCTCTCCAGCATTTATTGCTTGTAGACTTTTGGATCGCAGCTATTCTGACTGGTGTGAAATGGTACCTCATTGTAGTCTTGATTTGCATTTCTCTGATATTTTTGTGTAAGAAACGAAGCGCCAATCTATGTTCAATGTAGGATGCAGGATGCATGGGGCTGATGCACAGGATGATTCAAGTAGAGGATGTGGGGTGGGAGGTGGGAGGGGGCTTCGGCATTGGGAGATTGTGTTCACCTATGGCTGATTCGTGTCAATGTATGGCAAAACAAATACAGTATTGTAATTAAAAATAAATAAATAAAAGTGCAAGAAAAACAAAAACAAAAACAAAAACACAACATTCAAAAAACAAAGATCATGGCACCCAGTCCTATTACGTGTGTGTTCTACTCTTTGCAATCCATAGACTGTAGCCTGCCAAGCCCCAGGCTCCTCTCTCCATGGAATTCTCCAGGCAACAGTGGGTATTCTAGTATTCTAGTGGGTATTCTTCTAATAATGGAAGATTCTCTGGAGAAGGGAATCAAACTCAGGTTTCCAACACTGCAGGCAGCTTGGTTACCACCTGAGCAACCAGGGGATTCCTATTACTTCATAGGACTAACTAACAGTGTCAGATTTCATTTTCTTGGGCTCCAAAATCAATGCAGTGACTGACTGCAGCTGAAAAATTAAAGACAGTTGCTCCTTGGAAGAAAAGCTATGACAAACCTAGTCAGTGTATTAAAAACCAGAGACAGCGCTTTGCCAACAAAGGTCCGTTTAGTCAGAACTGTTTTTCCAGTAGTCATGTATGGATGTGAGTTGGACTATAAGGAAATCTGAGTGCCAAAGAACTGATGCTTTTGAACTGTGGTGTTGGATAAAACACTTGAGAGTCCCTTGGACTGCAAGGAGATTCAACCAGTCCATCCTAAAGGAAATCAGTCCTGAATAGTCATTGGAAGAACTAATGCTGAAGCTGAAACTCCAATACTTTGGCCACGTGGTGTGAAAAATCAACTCATTTGAAAAGACCCTGATGCTGGGAAAGATTGAAGGCAGAAGGAGAAGGGGAGCATCACTGATTCAATGGACATGAGTTTGAGCAGGCTCTGGGAGATAGTGAAGGATATGAAAGCCTGGCGTGCTGCAGTTCATGGGGTCACAGAGTCAGAGACAACTTAGTGACTGAACAAAAAAACATTTCAGAGCAAAAATAAAGTATTAAAAACCACAGGAGGAGTTCAATAGAAATTTCAAGTGAATTCAACACTTGACTTCCAGCATTTTTAAAGATTATGACTGTGTGTGCATTTGTGTTAGTGACTTAGTCGTGTTTGACTCTTTGAAATCCATGGATTGTAGCCTGCTGGGCACCAGGTTCCTATGTCCATGGAATTCTCCAGGTAAGAATACTGGAGTGGGTTGCCACTCTCTTCTTCAGGAAGAAGAAGTGATGTCGCTCAGTCATGCCTGACTCTTTGCGACCCCGTGGACTGTGGTTTACAAGGCTCCTCTGTCCATGGAATTTTCCAGGCAAGAGTACTGGAGTGGGTTACCATTTCCTTCTCCAGGGGATCTTCCTGACCCAGGGATCGAATCCAGGTCTCCCACATTGTGGGCAGACACTTTACCATCTGAGCCACCAGGGAAGCCCAACCCAGGGATCAAACCTGGGTCTCCCACATTGCAGGCAGATTCTTTACCATTGAGCCACCAGAGAAGTTAAAGATTATAACTAGTTCTGCCCCATAAAGGAAACAGTTGATTTTTATAAATATTCAACTTACTAAATTATGCACAAGCCACTTGTTTTAAATTCTGATGGACTTTAACTAGAAACATTTGAGGAAATCAAATTGAGCTTGATTTTAGATCACAGGTTTAAGTTATAAGCAATTTAAAATCTGTACATTGTAGTTTTTTAGTGTAACCAAAATTTAATATAGCCTTCTCTTACTTTCCTTCCATGCTATATTATATGACAATCTTCTTCAAAATGTATTCCAAATTTAGTTTTCTCTTACATGATATTCATTTGGAGACTTCATAAACATTTATTTGAACAATCTCAAATGTATTTTTCTCTATACTTTTTAAAAACAAAAATTTAATGCTTATACTTTTGTATTCATGGTTCCCAGACATTCAAATGAGACAGGCATTCAGATTTTCCCAGTCATTAATGTCTCTTAAACAAGTTAAATATATGAGAGAAATATTCTTCAACTGAACTCAGAATTTTATATTTGGATATGAGACTTCAGAGAGATCACCTACTTTATTTCTGTCATGGACATAGGAGAATGCAGAGAATGTGGGGTGGGCTGACCGTGTGCCCACAGTTATAGGGATCAGAGCCAGCATCTAGGTCTCTGGACTCACAGGCAAATTTCAATTAACTAGCTATGGTTTTTCCTGTGGTCATGTATGGATGTGAGAGTTGGACTGTGAAGAAGGCTGAGCACCAAAGAATTGATGCTTTTGAACTGTGGTGTTGGAGAAGACTTGAGGGTCCCTTGGACTGCAAGGAGATCCAATCAGTCCATTCTAAAGGAGATCAGCCCTGGGATTTCTTTGGAAGGACTGATGCTAAAGCTGAAACTCCAGTACTTTAGCCACCTCAAGAGTTGACTCATTGGAAAAGACTCTGATGGTGGGAGGGATTGGGGGCAGGAGGAGAAGGGGACGACAGTCATTCATCACTGACTCGATGAACGTGAGTCTGAGTGAACTCCGGGAGTTGGTGATGGACAGGGAGGCCCTGGCATGCTGCAATTCATGGGGTCGCGAAGAGTCAGACACGATGGAACGACTGAACTGAACTGAACCATGGCCAAATATTCAAGCATTTGAAAACTGCAAGCTTTCTAATCATTATGGAAACCAAGTGTCAACCCGTAGAGGGAATTATGATTTTCCTTTATGGCTTATTCTAACCTGCTTAGTAGAACCACTTCTTCCCTATCCCTTTGAATGAAATCTATAGTCAAAGCCCAATGACTTTTCTGAATATTCTGAGAAAATGGAAAGTCCTTTTTTTAATAATCAATGTGCCTAATCCGGTGTACTACTTAAGAGCGTCAGACTTCGGCTCCACCCCCTCATCTCGGGCCTCCTGACTCGAGCTTTCTTCACACTTCAAGAGAAGATGCATAGATTTCCTTCCTCTCTTTGACCTCTCAGCACTTCACACTCCCTTTTTCTTCTACTCTGTATCAGACCATGTCGGGGGTGGGGGAAAATAAAGGAACCGGAAATGTTCTTATTTCACTAACACTGCTCTGGGCTGGAGTTAGCACTTTATGTCCACTGAAGGTGCTTAGAGGCTTTCATCTTTTGGAAAGCTTGTTTCTTTGATTTACTGGGGACAACTCCCAAGTGTAGGAGATTTATCACCTGCAGGATTCTTTATACAATGGACTACTTCTCCCCAAGCTGGTAGTTTGAGACTGGTTTCTTACTCCTAGAATCCTGGACCACACCCGTATACAAGCCACTTTCTCCCTGCTGACAGCCCATTTAGCTCTAAGATAGCCCAGGGAAGCTCCCATCCATGCAGGACTAACAGTGTGTTCAGGGGAGACACTCAGGATTCTTAGTTTGCCAAATTTGAGCAGTGACAGTCACCACGATGTGCCAGCTCTCACCTTTTAAATCTGTCAGGCGGCCAGGGCCCCCCCGCCGGGGCTGGGGGGGCGCCCCCCCCCCCCCCGCCCCCCCCCCCCCGGCTCTCTCGCAAGTCCTGTATGGTGGTCTTGCACTTTACTTTGAAACATAGTATTTTCTTGAATCTCAACTGAAACTGTGATTAAAACAATTCCATTTACTCATCTTGTCATAGATTGTCAGATAACATGTAGAATTCATTTTTGTATCCCCACTGCTTATCACAGTGATTGAAATGTAGCAGGTATTTGATAAGTCTTTTTTTTTTTAAATTATTGAAGTGATTTTGAATTTACATCCTTTACCATGTGCTCTAATGAAGAAACATGGAAGTGCTTCTTGATTTATTTCTCTCTCATGAGACCACTGACAAATTTTCACCAGGTCTGAAAAATTTTATATATTTTCTATCACTAGAATCTTTCTAGAATCTTTGCTTCATCTACACATATTCTGTATCTATGAACTTAATTTAGGGGCTTATCCTTTACTTGGAAGATTCTAAAACATTCTTGTTTCCCTACAATGCTTTTGTCTTCTTCAGTTCAGTTCAGTTCAATTCAGTCGCTCAGTCATGTCCGACTCTTTGCCACCCCATGAATCGCAGCACGCCAGGCCTCCCTGTTCATCCTCCAAATAACATGTTGCAGTATAGAATAATTTACCGTACCAGCAACAGTAGCTTGGCACATACATAGATGCTGTTCAATCAGTGTGTGTGGTATTGACTCACTTGAAAAGCACCCAAGAAGAGTTCCATTTTCTCAGGATAAAAATCTGATGCTCACTTATTGAAAAAGAAGTGCTGACTTCAAACAGAGTTGTGTGGCATTTTGCTACTTCAGTTCAGTTCAGTTCAGTCGCTCAGTCGTGTCCGACTCTTTGCGACCCCATGAATCGCAGCACGCCAGGCCTCCTTGTTCATCACCATCTCCCGGAGTTCACTCAGACTCACGTCCATCGAGTCCGTGATGCCATCAGCCATCTCATCCTCTGTCGTCCCCTTCTCCTCCTGCCCCCAATCTCTCCCAGCATCACAGTCTTTTCCAATGAGTCAACTCTTCTCATGAGGTGACCAAAGTACTGAAGTTTCAGTTTTAGCATCATTCCTTCCAAAGAAATCCCAGGGCTGATCTCCTCTAGAATGGACTGGTTGGATCTCCTTGCAGTCCAAGGGACTCTCAAGAGTCTTCTCCAACACCACAGTTCAAAAGCATCAATTCTTCGGCACTCAGCCTTCCTCACAGTCCAACTCTCACATCCATACATGACCACAGGAAAACCATAGCCTTGACTAGATGGACCTTAGTTGGCAAAGTAATGTCTCTGCGTTTGAATATACTATCTAGGTTGGTCATAACTTTTCTTCTAAGGAGTAAGCGTCTTCTAATTTCATGGCTGCAGTCACCATCTGCAGTGATTTTTGAGCCCCCAAAATAAAGTCTGACACTGTTTCCACTCTTTCCCCATCTATTTCCCATGAAGTGATGGGACCAGATGCCATGATCTTCGTTTTCTGAATGTTGAGCTTTAAGCCAACTTTTTCACTCTCCCTTTCACTTTCATCAAGAGGCTTTTAGTTCCTCTTCACTTTCTGCCATAAGGGTGGCCTTATCTGCATATCTGAGGTTATTGTCTCCTGGCAATCTTGATTCCAGCTTGTGCTTCTTCCAGCCCAGCGTTTCTCATGATGTACTCTGCATAAAAGTTAAATAAGCAGGGTGACAATATACAGCCTTAACGTACTCCTTTTCCTGTTTGGAACCAGCCTGTTGTTCCATGTCCAGTTCTAACTGTTGCTTCCTGACCTGCATACAGATTTCTCAAGAGGCAGGTTAGGTAGTCTGGTATTCCCATCTTTTTCAGAATTTTCCAAAGTTTATTGTGATCCACACAGTCAAAGGCTTTGGCATAGTCAATAAAGCAGAAATAGATGCTTTTCTGGAACTCTCTTGCTTTTTCCATGATCCAGAGGATGTTGGCAATTTGATCTCTGGTTGCTATGCCTTTTCTAAAACCAGCTTGAACATCAGGGAGTTCACGGTTCATGTGTTGCTGAAGCCTGGCTTGGAGAATTTTGAGCATTACTTTACTAGCATGTGAGATCAGTGCAATTGTGTGGTAGTTTGAGCATTCTTTGGCATTGCCTTTGTTTGGGATTAGAATGAAAACTGACTGTTTCTAGTCCTGTGGCCACTGCTGAGTTTTCCAAGTTTGCTGGCATATTGAGTGCAGTACTTTCACAGCATCATCTTTCAGGATTTGAAACAGCTCCACTGGAATTCCATCACCTCCACTAACTTTGTTCCTAGTGATGCTTTCTAAGACCCACTTGACTTCACATTCCAAGATGTCTGGCTCTAGATGAGTGATCACATCATCATGATTATCTGGGTCATGAAGATCTTTTTTGTACAATTCTTCCATGTATTCTTGCCCCCTCTTCTTAATATTTTCTGCTTCTGTTAGGTCCATACCATTTCTGTCCTTTATCAAGCCCATCTTTGCATGAAATATTCCCTTGGTATCTCTAATTTTCTTGAAGAGATCTCTAGTCTTTCCCATTCTGTTGTTTTCCTCTATTTCTTTGCATTGATTGCTGAAGAAGGCTTTCTTATCTCTTCTTGCTATTCTTTGGAACTCTGCATTCAGATGCTGATATCTTTCCTTTTCTCCTTTGCTTTTCGCCTCTCCTCTTTTCACAGATATTTGTAAGGCCTCCCCAGACAGCCATTTTGCTTTTTTGCATTTCTTTTCCATGAGGATGTTCTTGATCCCTGTCTCTTTTACAGTGTCATGAACCTCATTCCATAGTTCATCAGGCACTCCATCCATCAGATCTAGGCCCTTCAATCTATTTCTCACTTCCACTGTATAATCATAAGGGATTTGATTTAGATCATACCTGAATGGTCTAGCGGTTTTCCCTACTTTCTTCAATTTCAGTCTGTATTTGGTAATGAGGAGTTCATGATCTGAGCCACAGTCAGCTCCTGGTCTTGTTTTTGTTGACTGTATAGAGCTTCTCCAAGAAGACAATGCTTTTGTCTTCTAATCAGTGTCTTCAAGAGAATGAGTCTAAAATTTTTTTGATCATTTTATTCTTTCTTCCCATCCTGCTCATTGTTTAAATCATTCCAGGTGTTATTTCACATATCAAATAGAGTCCAATTTCCCCAGAATGATACAGCCAACATTTTTATTTGGACATCTGCCTAAGTCCTCATTACTGACTCCCAACATTCCTCACTTCTTTCTGAAAGTTCAAAAACATTCGACTACAAAGAGATTGCAGAATGGGCTATGTTTTTTCATAATTTCCAACTTCTTTGGAAGGACTGATGTTGAAGCTGAAATTCCAATACTTTGGCCACCTGATGCAAAGAGCTGACTCATTTGAAAAGACCCTGATGCTGGGAAAGATTGAAGGAGGGAGGAGAGGGGATGACAGAGGATGAGATGGTTGGATGGCATCACCGACTCAACGGACATGAGTTTGAGTAAACTCCAGGAGTTGGTGATGAACAGGGAGGGCTGGCGTGCTGTAGTCCATGGGGTCGCAAAGAGTCGGACACGACTGGAGTGACTGAACTGAACTGAACTGATAAACCTGCTTCCTTTGCATGAAGTACCTTTCTCTCTTCTTTATCTACTGAAATTCAAATGCTAGCACAAATGATATTTCATTGCTCCAATCAGAAATAGTCACTTCCCCTTTTTCTAACCCCAGCTTTTAATGAATATGTGGTTCTACATGATTTGTTCACATATCTATCTGCCTTTTCAAATTGACTGAAGGCAGTCTCATTAAAATCAATCAATCAATAAATGATTGATGAGTTAAGAATTGCTAAATTGCTATTAATAGTATGTTGACTGTAGGAAAAAGTGTCACAAGCACACATCATCTGGAACATATGTGGGAGGAACAAAGTTAAAAGACTGATTACATAAAATGTATAATATTCATTATTTCTACTTATTTTCAAACAGTTTAATAGTCACTAGAATATAACAGGAGGCTTCCTTGTGGCTCAGATGGTAAAGAGTCTGCTTGCAAGGCAGGAGACTTGGGTTCGATCCCTGGGTCAGGAAGGTCCCCTGGGGGAGGGCATGGCAATCCACTCCAATATTCTTGCTTGGAGAATTCCACAGACAGAGAAGCCAGGTGGGCTACAGTCCATGGGGTAACATAGAGTCGGACATGACTGAGTAACTAACACACACACAGAGTATAACAACATCTAATGATCTACTTCTCCGTACTCAGACCTCCAAACAGTTAAATTAAGACTACAGGGAACAAAATGACCTCAGTGGTAAAAGTATGCCTAGAAGCAATATTGTGAGATTAGTGATTGCATTAAGATTCTCCTAATCAACTGCTTGTGGGCAACTCATGTCAAGTTGAAAAGGTCTTAAAGGAGAGTGAAAGACTGTGAGATAGTGATAGCAGGGTCTCAGAGGTTTCCATATTCTCTAGATCACTACTTTCCAAGCAGCATATATATTCTGCCAGGTATAATATTCAAGCTAAAAGCTAAATCTCCTTGCAATCATCAGACCAAATATTTGGCTCACTAACAGCAGTAGTATGTCATTAAATTATCATAATGAATAAGCTGATGTTCTGCTATGATTGACCTCTATGTTGGACTTCACGTTTTCTGATGGGCTCAAGACACACACAAATGCCCAAGAAAATTAACTCTAAGAATCTTCAAGTTGCTTTTAAATTTTCAGCCCACAGAAATACATCAGTTTCTGTCACAGATTCCTAGAAGACCACATCTACCCCCTGATAAATGGATGTTTTAAAGAAATGGTCCTAGTTCTCGTCTAGGCATTTAATGAGATGTCTCTTAAAAATGAAATAAAAAGACATTGCTCCACTTTTGTTTTGCTACCTAATTTAATCTTAATTATCTGTCCTAAGTTTAATTCCCTAGAAATCAGAGCCTGAGATAAAAGTTTATGTGCTGACATTTTATTAAGGAGTGCCAGTTGTTTCTGAGGAGCAGTGATGAGGGGTGGAGGCATGAGACTAGCAAGAAGGAAGAACATATATAATGAGAAGGGTTACCCAGATAGCTGCTGATTGACATTCATCATCAGAGAAGCCTTAGGAACAGTGACATCTGAGAAGACTCATCTGTCAGAGTCAGTAATGATCTGGTTCCCTAACCCCTACTGATCAAAGGCTGCGCCACAGGGTCTTAACTCCCACATGCTCCTGGCTTGCATTTAAGGAATTCAGAGCTTCCATGGAACTGGTCAGTCAACCTCACAGGCATCTTTTGTTTGTCAGTGTCAAGCATGGGGTTTCATGAACTCTTATAGGAACAGTTGCAACTGTAGAGTAACTTCATAACTGGAGACCAAAATAAACAGTCTTCAGGACTTCAGCCAGCAAGCCAGGTGAGTGGATGGAGCCCAAGTGAAGCAAAAACACAACCTATCACCCTACTTCTATCTCATGGTTTTTCAAAACAACAGTATGTAAAAGCTAGTGGTACCCAAGATCTGTCTATCTTAGGTGGTGGGGTTATTTACTTTTTTCTTGGTTTGCTTGCGTCAGAAGAAGCAGCTGTACACAATTCCTGGAGTTGATCGACCCAGAATGAATAGGTGATCTACTTCCAGTTTTGCAACAAATAAAGAAACAAGCCAAGTAAGTCAGTGGGTCTGGAGATTATACGCACACATGTCTTCTTACCATCAGAACATTGGCCTGGAGCTTTTTCCTTCCTGACTCCAGGCAGGGCTAATTACAGACTGCCAACAGTGCGTGGGAGTGACGGCAAAAGGAGTGGGGGTGATCTGATGAGCCGTTTCAGAAGATCATGTTTTCTACTGTTTATGTTATTCATCAGTCGTAAGTATCTTTTTAGTCAAAATGAAAAAATTTTCTTCTCTAGTGTCAATCAATCGCTATGATTAGTTGCTTCTGGAAAAAGAATCAGTGCCAGTACTTGTAATGAATCACACACAGTGATGTTTTATGGAAAAGGGTGGTGATGTTGAAGAGATCACTTCATGGGTCACTAATAGAACCGAATCTCCTGTAGAAAAATGTACAATATTTTGAGCTTTTAATCTAAAGAAGTATTAGTCTAGTCTATGAACTAAATAATACCACAAGGTGTTATTTTAGCTCCTGATCCTCAAACTGCAGCTATCTAGTTTGTTTTTGTAAATGAAAAATCAAAGACCTAATTGAGTGTTTGCAGAGGTACCTTTAGAGGTTAAAACAAAGAAAACAGGTGTAGGTATGTCTTATCTTTGCAAAATCCATCACAGATGAACACTTTATTGTCCAAACAGTTTCTGACTATGGTTAATTTTGAGATACATTGATCTGAAACTTTATTGGAACACAGTAACTAACACTCATTTTATAACTATATATTATTGAAGTTTGTGTGCTGGTTTACAAGATTCATAAACCTCTTGCTTCTGGAACCTCTCTCAGGTTAAGTTTTGAGGAACAGAATCAGTAGCCATATTAGCTCACCATGTAATGTAAAATTATACATTTTTAATTGCTAAAATGGTTAATTATTAATTTTCTTCATAGGACTTTATAATGTCTATACAAAACTTCAGAGCTATAACGCTGTCAATTATGCTTATTGTTGAAATAACACTGGGGTGAAGCTTTTGATAGTAGACCCACATAAATAGGAATTTATAATATTTTAATTGTATAGATTTTAGTAATCAAAACTTTCACTGGACATTTGATACAGAATTGAAGGGCAACTTGACTCATTTGCTAATCAATTTTGTTTATTTATAAGGGGCAAAATCAAGTTATTCTCTTGTTTCTCTATATATCACTGGACAATCGTTGCTCCAATTTCAATAACTTTCAATTTCATTTCCTGAATTCAACCTCTAGGGTACTGCATAGGTTTTGTAAAAATAACCGTAAATATCTGTACAACCAGTGCAATGAAATACCCAGGAACATATTGAATACAGATGCAGAAAATGGAAGGAAAAGCTGCAATGTGTAACATGCTCTTTTTTGTGTGGAAATGTACAAAAACTAGTTACCTGAGTTCACCTTTGTATTTTCCTTGAGACTTTAAGAATATAGAACTTTAAGAATATAGAGCATTCCTAAAACATACATTTGCAAACTTCATGATATGTTAAATAACTTACAGTTCAGGTTCATCTGTATACTTGCTAAAACAAAACAAAAACTATAGATATCCAGGATCATAAAAGCTATAGACTACTGCAATGAGATGCATGCAAATCTTAAATTCTGTAGAGGATTTTTTTTTAATTAAAGATTACATTTTTAAAAATATTAAATCTTAAACTTTAATTAAGATTAAATTTTTAAAACATTCTATAATAAAGATAACAAGTGAACTAGAATAGATGAGTGCATAAATCTAATTATTTCAAAATAAAAATAAATTTTGAATCTAGTTTATTAATGAAAGTGCAAAGATACATGAAGGATCCTTAACTGTGGCTCATATTATCACACCACAATATTAAATGTGTTTTCGGTGCACAACTTTTGGCAGCTAAAGCTGCATGCATTATCCCACACAGATGATAGAAGGAGGCCAATCTTAAAATATGCAAAAGAAATTCAATAACATTCGAAGTGATAGTTACTAACTCTGAATAAAACATTCTCTATTTTTTCTAATCTGAATCATAATGAATTGGATTCCAATTTTTCTCATTTAGTCCTTAGAGGAAATAAATATTAACTGGCCCCTGGTGAAAACTCCTTCTTTAACTCAGTCTGTTAAGTAACATTTGATCTTAGTCAAATGAAAGAGCTCTAAATGTAAACATTAATCAGTTTTGGGGATTTGCTCAACTCCTTCCCATTTTGTCAATGACTTTTTAATTGTGGAAGGCAAAATAGACTGTTCAGAGCCATATGATTTGGGATTTTGTTCAAATGGAATAAAATTTGAATAAGGAACAAATTAATCTAATATACTTGTATTGCAGGTATAGGCAGATTACATACAAAGTCTTCCATCATTGTCAATTATAATAACATAATGCTATAGATGATAACTAGGATTATCCTATTCCAAATCCATATGAATGAATGGTCTGTATGTTCTGGATATGACAGAACGTGGAAAATGTCTTAAATCTCATTTTCAAAAATAGGTGGGAATATAAATCTAGTTAATGTAATATACATTATAGCAAAGTAGGAGAAAATCAAGATGATTAAATATTTCTATAACCTCAAGGTAAGATTTTATTCCTCTGCCTAACACTATTAAATTCTTCCCTTTAAAAACTAGGAATATTGTTATCACTAAATTTTCAGAGGGACTAGAATACATAGAATATCATCATTAATATTATGTTCATAAAAAGTGTGACACTAAGAAGATTAATGAAAAAGGAAGAGAGTTCCAGAAAAACATCTATTTCTGTTTTATTGACTATGCCAAAGCCTTTGACTGTGTGGATCACAATAAACTGTGAAAAATTCTGAAAGAGATGGGAATACCAGACCACCTGACCTGCCTCCTGAGAAACATGTATGCAGAAACATGTAAGCAACAGTTAGAACTGGACATGGAACAATAGACTGGTTCTAAATAGGAAAAGGAGTACATCAAGGCTGTATATTGTCACCCTGCTTATGTAACTTCTATGCAGAGTACATCATGAGAAACGCTGGGCTGGAAGAAGCACAAGCTGGAATCAAGATTGCCGGGAGAAATATCATTAACCTCAGACATGCAGATGATACCACCCTTATGGCAGAAAGTGAAGAGGAACTAAAAAGCCTCTTGATGAAAGTGAAAGAGGAGAGGAAAAGTTGGCTTAAAGCTCAACATTCAGAAAACGAAGATCATGGGATCTGGTCCCACCACTTCATGGGAAATAGATGGGGAAACAGTGGAAACAGTGTCAGACTTTATTTTGGGGGCTCAAAAATCACTGCAGATGGTGACTGCAGCCATGAAATTAAAAGATGCTTATTCCTTGTAAGGAAAGTTATGACCAACCTAGACAGCATATTCAAAAGCAGAGACATTACTTTGCCAACAAAGGTCCATCTAGTCAAGGCTATGGTTTTTCCAGTGGTCATGTATGGATGTGAGAGTTGGAGTGTGAAGAAAGCTGAGAGCCAAAGAATTGATGCTTTTGAACTGTGGTGTTGGAGTAGACTCTTGAGAGTACCTTGGACTGCAAGGATATCCAACCAGTCCATCCTAAAGGAGATCAGTTCTGGGTGTTCTTTGGAAGGACTGATGCTAAAGCTGAAACTGCAGTACTTTGGCCACCTCATGCAAAGAGTTGACTCATCGGAAAAGATCTGATGCTGGGCGGGACTAGGGGCAGGAGGAGAAGGGGATGACAGAGGATGAGACGGCTGGTTGGCATCATCGACTTGACGCACTTGAGTTTGGGTGAACTCTGGGAGTTGGTGATGGACACGGAGGCCTGGTGTGCTGCGGTCCATGGGGTCACAAAGACTTGGACATGACTGAGCGACTGAACTGAACTGAACTGAACTGAAGATGAATAATGCTTTGAGCTCCTAAACCTAAGGCTCCAAATTTCTAATAGTTTCTTAACAGCACTTAGACTTTGTATACTGTCATACTCAACACTGGAAAACACCATGACCAATAATGATCATTACCGATGACTGTTTTGAGGTTGGAAAGAGAATTTTTGTGCAATTGACTTTGAACATCTTTCCACCAAGAAAAATCAGATTTTAAGGTTTTTGTAACTATTAACTTGACTCTTTCTTCAGTGCACTTAGTTCATACGTTTTGGCTTTTTCACCCAGCTTATAAAAAAGATGAATTGCTTAGCCAATTATCATATATAAGGTGGCAAGATTGCTAAGACAAGAGAAAGAGAAAGTATAAGAAAAGAAAATGGCATAACATAGAGAATAAAAGTGGAATTTTTATTTTGATAATTAAACCCCTCTTTAAATGAGGTTGACGTTATTACATATAAGACAAAGTTTTCCTTTGCTATGGTATATATTTTATCACAGCTATAAATTTTGAGACCTTATATGATTTTCATTACTAAAGTGGTAAAAACAGTTTATATTCACATTCTTGGGATAGAGTCCTAGCTTTATTGCTTCATAAAATGGGTATATTCAAACATAACTTAAAATAGAGAAGCCATGAGACTTAGTGTTCTACTTCATATAATCAACATAAGCATGAATACCTCATTACTAACTATAATTAAATAAGTTTATATAATATTAATAAGAACTTTTTCATGAGTGCTTATGTGCCAGGCACTAATCTCACAATTCTGTATGTATATTATTTAAAATACCTGATGTGCAATCTACCACCATTAGTTCTACTGTTTCCCAACTGTGAGTTTCCTATGTTATTCTTAATTTATGCAACATTTTTTTCCAATAGGTAGATTTTTAACTTTTCTATATTACAAATCTTTGAGAATCAGAAACAAAGTATCCTTTTACTACCCAATCAAATTGAATTTTAAAAAGTGGAGACTCAAGTGTATAGATTGTGTCGAGATTCATAAAATCTAAACACTAGGTAAATAGAAACAGGATGATCATGGCCAACTCTTTTTACCAAATATACATTAAAAAATACTCTTTTGAATTAAAAATATTTAATGTGAGAGAACAACAAAGGATCTTGGGGTCAATCCAGAACATATAGAGGAGATTGGGATATGACATCTTACTATAATACAAAAACATGCTTTCAAGACATATGTGGACCTATATTTGTGAGTCTTGAGACAAAACATGACGTTATTCTTGAAACATAAAATTCTTTTGCATCTCAAATTCAACGTGCCCAAATAAATAAATATTTTCCTTGCACTGTATTCTAATATTTCTCAATGTCATCAATCTCCTACCAACATTGACATTACTAAATGTATTCATCTTAGTCTATATCAAACAAGTCTTCAAGCCACATTGGCTGCAGCTAAAGGCAATGAACCTAGTCTTCTTTATTCCTTGTGTGTGAGTGTGCTCAGTTGTGTATGACTCTGTGTGACCCTATGGACTGCAGCCTGCCAGGCTCCTCTGTCCATGAGATTCTGCAAGAAAGAATACTGGAGCGCATTGCCATGCCCTCCTCCAAGCAACCTTCCCAACCCAGGGATCGAACTCACGTCTCCTACGTCTACCTGCATTGGCAGGAGGGTTCTTTACCACTAGCGCCACCTGGGAAGCCCCCTTTATTTCTTACATGTTATAAAAACAAGGAATCCAATAAATGTTGATTGTATATTGACTAACTGAAGAACATTTTCGTTATGTCCCAAACATTATTCAGAAAAATTTTCTCCTTCTTTGTTTTAATTGAATTCTGTTAGCCCCATGGATACCGATCTACCTACAAAACTCCCTAAAAGCTATTAATTCTCAAATACCACTGTAGCTCAGAGTCAGAGGTATATTATATATCTTTGTTCCACATCCACATCATCAGTCCTCTTTCTCCTAAATACCAAATATTTTTGAGAATTCTGTTATCAATTTAATTCATTTCTGTTCCTGTACTCATTTACAACATTAACCATCTCCTGGTCATTCCCATTGTGACTTTTTCATACACGTACACACACACACACACATATTCATGAATATTATAAACCAGCTCGTTCTCTTACTCTGTGTTCCTATGATCATTCTTGGTATTCTAAGTACCAAGGGTCTCATTTTACCTCTCATGTACAACCCCTTTTCCTCAACTCTTCCTCAGCCACTGACCTCTATGGCTGCTTAATGAAATCAGAAAATAGATCTTCAAAGTCACAAATAAAGCTTTCCACTCTGTTCACTGCTACCTTCATCCTTTGATTTGCCCCAGTTACAATGTCTGGTTTCAGTTTAGAAAGACCTCTGATCCTTTGAATGACACTCTTCTCACTATCCGTTATTCCTTCATAACTGTGCTTTCTTTCTTTTCAAATACCATTTATCTTCTTCATCATTATAATCATTCTCTTGCAAATACATTCCACGTACTTACTCCTTCTCCATTTGTTCATCTAGACTGAGAAATGCCAACTTTGAATGAGTATCTAGGTGATAATTCTCTACGCCTTTTCCCACAAAACAGAACTGCTGTAAAAATTGCACAGATAAGGGAGGGGATATCATAGTGGGTTCACAACTGAAAACTCAAGTAGAACCTTAATATGACTCAGTAATCCTACTAGGTGTCCTCACAAATCCATTTTTCACATTACGCTCAACTAAATTGTATTTTTTTTCATTTTTCAGAAACTGTCCATCTCTTTCCCTCTGTCTTAACTCTCTCAGCTTATTATTACAAGTTCTCTTTAAAAGAATGAGAGAGTACCAAAAGTTTTCATATTCAGCAGATAGCCTCCCTACTTTGAAAAGTGCCAAGGAGTCTACATGTGTTTTGAATACTTACCCTCTTATCTTCCCAATAATTTTTCCACATATAAATAAAAAATTACTTTTCTTGAAGCAGTTGAGAATATTTTGAATACATCACATTTCTTTATGCTAAATACTTAAGTGCATATTATAAAATAAGAACAACATTCTCTTATATAATCATGGTATAATTCTCAATCCTGATTTTCAACATTGTTGAGATATAATTATTTAACACAAGAAATGGCAAATTTTTTTTTCTTTCTTTTGCAGAAGGCCAGATAGCAAATATTTTAAGACTTGTAGGCCATATGGTCTCCGTCACAACCAATCAGCTTTACTGTAGTAGCACAAATGCAGCCATAGGCAATACATAGCTTGACTTTGGCTGTGTCTACTACAACTTCATCTACAAAAATAGTTGGAGGCCCTAAATTAAACTACAGTTTTTATTCCAAACTTGTCAAGTAAAAACTGTAATAGAATTTTTCTAGGGTTTAGAACCTATTTTGTTGCTTGTTTGATTTTTCCTTTTATTTCTTTCAACTTTTGCTTTATTTATTTTGAAATTAAGGATTGTTATATCTTCCTCTTGAGTTGACCATTTTATCATTAACAGATGTCCCTCTAATTCTTGTGACAATATTCTTATACTAAAGTAGGTGGCTCAGACAGTAAAGTATCTGCCTGCAGAAGATGCTTGGTTTGATCCTGGATCAGGAAGGTCCTTGGAGAAGGAAATGACAACTCAATTCCACAGACAGAGGAAAGGCCATGGACAGAGGATCCCGCAGGCTATAGTCCAAGGGGTTGCAAAGAGTTGGACATGACTAAGCGACAAACACTACTTTTCAAAGCAGACTTTATTTGATTTGAATACATATAGCTATATGATCTCATTTTAGTTATTATGTGCCTGGTATATGTTTTTCCTCTTTTTGTTTACAAATTGCCCATCTCTTTAAATTTAAGGTGTTTCTCCTGTAAACAATTGGTTTTCTCTCTCTCTATTCATTCGAACAATCTTTGACTTCTACTTGGATTTCATGCCATTTAAATTTAATATTAGTGTTGATGTGGCTGAATTTAAGCCCATCATCATTTGATTTCATTTTATCCCAACTGGGATTGAGCCTGTCAGCATCTGCATCAGTCCTACTAATTAAACCAAACAATGCTTTCCATAATTTTAAATACTGACATTTTTTCATTATAGAATTTGTATGTGCTGCCAACTTTCAACAGAAAAGTTTGTATGCATCTTCTCTATTATTTTTATTGATATTAATATAAGATTCACAATTATGCTAATAACCTTTTCTGCTTATTCTAACACTGAGATCATCTGTGTCTTATCTTGCTATCTGTTTTTCTCTTGATTTTTGGTTATTCCTGCCTTTTTGCATGTCCAGTAATATTAAACTCTATGCTAAGCATTGTATCAATATATAAGGTGTATGAAAGATATCTCCAGATGATATCTTACACCAGAAAAGAAATTCCCCTTTTCACACTAGGTAGTTAAGGTGAGGTACTTATTACATCTCCCACATTGCAGGTAGATTCTTTACTGTTTGAGCCACCAGGAAATCCAAGAATACTTGAGTGGATAGCCTATCCCTTCTCCAGGGGATCTTCCCTATCCAGGAATCGAATCAGGGTCTCCTGCGTTGCAGGCAGATTCTTTACCAGCTGAGCTACCAGGGAAGCCTCAGCTAAGGTAAGGTACTTATTACATCAATCTTGTGAGAGTCTGATTTGGGTCAAGGCTGGGCTTTTAAATCTCAATGTTTTCTGGGTTTTGTTAGTTCTTTATTATGATCTTTCTTAGGCTTTTATTGAGGGCTGGAAAAAAATCTCTTGCTATACCATATAAAAGATATTTGGAATTCCTTTCTTCTTTAAGGGGACTTTTGAGCTTGGCTCTAGAAAAGCACCTTCCTGGATGGAAATTGTGCCAAAGGTTTTAATGAAGGAACAACCTGTCTACTTGAGAGTCACCTCCTCTCTGTATCGGCACTTTGTAACCCAGAGATTATTGGAGAGTTTATTCTGAGTTTTAGATGCAATCATTCTGACATCTGAACCTTTTCAGTCTAGCTTTAGTTCCAGAAATCTTTAGCTTTCCTTTGGGAGATATAGTTTTATATTTAGAATCAATATACTCCCATCCAACCATATCTGGCCAGTAAGAATAACAAAATGTCAATGGATTCTTATTCTCCAGGTAAAGTCCATCTGTGTGGAATAAGGCAAATCCATAGTTCACACAGGAAATTTTAAATAACTCCAAGAAAGAAAAAGCTTGGGACCATCAGTCTTTTCATAAATCCTCCCTGCGTATTTCTAATTCATTTAGTTTTTAACTGATTACAAGATCTTTCATACCTTTAAAAAACTTTTTCAGATTAGTTTACCTTATCCACTTTATTCTCTTTGTAGCAGTGAGAATTTCAGTTGACTGATCTATGACCTTTTTAAGAGTGGATGTTAAAGTCATTATTTGTTTATCTCACTATTCAATTAATACATTACTAGAATAAAGAAATGTTGTAAATAGATGCTCAGTTCAGTTCAGTTCAGTCACTCAGTCATGTACAATTCTTTGTGACCCCATGGACTGCAGCACGCCGGGCCTCCCTGTTCATCACCAACTCCTGGAGCATACTCAAACTCGTGTCCATTGAGTTGGTGATGCCATCCAACCATCTGATCCTCATCATCCCCTTCTTCTCCTGCCTTCAATCTTTCCCAGCATCAGGGTCTTTTCAAACCAGTCAGTTTTTCACATCAGGTGGCCAAAGTATTGGAGTTTCAACTTTAGCATCAGTCCTGCCAATGAATATTCAGGACTTATCTCCTTTAGGATGGACTAATTGGATCTCCTTGCAGTCCAAAGGACTCTCAAGAGTTTTCTCCAACACCAAAGTTCAAAAACATCAATTCTTTGGTGCTCAGCTTTTTTTTTTTTTTTTATAGTCCAGCTCTCACATCCATACATGACCAATGGAAAAACCATAGCCTTGACTAGATGGACATTTGTTGGCAAAGTAATGTCTCTGCTTTTTAATATGCTGTCTAGGTTGGTCATAACTTTTCTTCCAAAGAGCAAGTATCTTTTAATCTCGTGGCTGCAGTCAGCATCTGCAGTGATTTTGGAGCCCCCAAAATAAAGTCTATCACCATTTCCACTGTTTCTCCATCTATTTGTCATGAAGTGATGGGACTAGATGCCATGATCTTAGTTTTCTGAATGATGAGTTTTAAGCCAGCTTTTTCACTCTCCTCTTTCACTTTCATCAAGAAGCTCTTTAGTTCTTCCTCACTTTCTTCCATAAGGATGGTGTCATCTGCATCTCTGAGGTTACTGATATTTCGCCTGGCAATCTTGATTCCAGTTTGTGCTTCATCCAGCCCAGTGTTTCTCATGATGTACTCTGCATAGAAATTAAATAAGCAGGGTGACAGTATATAGCCTTGATGTACTCCTTTTCCTGTTTGGAACCAGTCTGTTGTTCCCTGTCCATTCCTAACTGTTGCTTCCTGACCTGCATGCAGATTTCTCAAGAGACAGGTCAGGTGGTCTGGTATGCCCATCTCTTTACGAAATAGATGCTAGTATTTGCCAAATCTTTAACTGAGTAACATGAGAATTTTGGTATGAGACAGTGAGATCTGAATAGGTTACAATAAACTGTGCTCATTGTATTGACTCTTGTGTCCCTACGGATTGTAGCCTGCCAGACTACTCTGTCCATGGGAATTCTCAAGCAAGAATACTGGAGTGGATTTCCATTTCCTTCTCCAGGGAGTCTTCCTGATCCAGGGACTGGACTTGGGTCTCCTGTATTGCAGGTGGATTCTTTTACTGACTGAGCTATGAGGAAAGCACTATTCCCCACCAAAATATAGCACTAATATGGCAAGACTAATGTCAACATGAAGGAACGTTTCTCAAGGTATGCTAGAGGGTACTCTGGTTTATCCTGTTCAAATTAAAAATACATATATATGGATAAAGCCCATAAGACATTTTAATCAAATTCTTTACATCTCACAGAACAGAATGAGTAATAACCTCAAAACAAAAGTGCTGTGTTTATAAAACTAAAATAAAAGTATTTATATTTAAAGTGCTACATCACAGTGACAAAAAGTAAATACAGCAAAAGGGCAAGAATGGGCTTATCAGTACATGTGAAAAGACCTATGTGAGTAATTGCCTGCCAGTAAACAGGAAAAAAAGGGTGTTTTGGCTGTCAAAAACTAGAAAAATCATAGTCACATTAGTAGAAACATACAGTTGGAAAAAAGGCATTGTTTTACCTGTGGCTATATCAATATTGAAAAATCTGAAATATCAAGTTTAGCTGCAGATCCAGTTACATTTCTCCCACAGATTGAAGTTAGCGCAGGGGAGATTAAGCCCAGTTATGTCAAAAACAAATAAACTTGTCAAATGGAGAATAACTGAATAACCTGGGTAAATTTAGCTTAAGATCATTGATCTTGGAATATAAATTTGATATATTATGTCCAACTCTTAAGAGAAAAACTCAGTCAAATGAGTTATAAGAGGCAGCTATAAGAGTGGCAGAATTTCCCAAGAGAGCGATAGAGGGGGCCTTGCATAAG
This sequence comes from Nanger dama, assembly GCA_917880005.1. Classification (NCBI taxonomy): domain Eukaryota; kingdom Metazoa; phylum Chordata; class Mammalia; order Artiodactyla; family Bovidae; genus Nanger; species Nanger dama. Next base: position 23,026,414 of record CAKJTW010000021.1, read on the forward strand.
GACTGCTCCATGACAGTGGAAAATCCTTAGGACTCCACCCACCTTTCAGGAAGCATAAAATATTACATATTGAGATATGAAGGTCATATTTCATGAGGAAATATTTCACAATATTTACAGAAAACATATGGGTGCACCTACAATGTTTGATATTGATGTGTTAGTAAGAAATCATTCTTGCTGTTGAAGAAAACAAAACTAAAAAAAAAAAAAGAAAAGAAGGAGGAGGAGGAGGAGAGGAAGGGAAAAAAAGGAAGAGGAGGAAGAGGAGGGAAAAGGGAAGGAGAAGGGAAGGGAGATGTGGAGAGGGCGGGGGGCGAGAAGAAGTAGCAGCTTTCCTGTCCCACACCACTCAGGGCAGTTGCTTCTAAGCCTCTGCACTTAATGATTCCAGATCTATGATTTACTCATGGAGGAGAAACAAACAATGCAGGGTTCTCTATCAGTGTACATCTATGGGTCAAAACTGGAGAGAGGCTCCTCTCATAACTTTCAGGGGTTTATATTAGTTACTATAAGAAATTCCTTAATTTTCTGCAATGAATCCTCCATTTTCTTGCATGACATTGTCTCCTTAGGTTACCAATGTATCCTGCTAATTCCTAGAAGTTGCCTTATCCCTAGCATACTGTGCTCATTATATTCCTACCTATTATCATTTTACCCACCTTGCCCAGATCTAAATTAAAAATGGCTTCTTTCATGAATCCTGATCCAATCAGGCTAGTCAAAAGGAATTCATCATTCTCTGGCTCCAGTAACACTAGCCAGGCACTCAGAGTACACATCAGAGGGAATGGATAGCTCAGCTGAAGCAAAGAGGTTGCCTTATCACAAACAATGGTGCCATCTGTTTGACTGCCCTACCTAAAGTGTGTTGAAGAGTATTCAGAGGCTCCCTGAGTTTTTAGTCCTTGGAAGAAAAGTTATGAGCAACCTAGACAGCTTATTAAAAAGAAGAGACATTACTTTCCATAAAAAGGTCCATCTAATCAAAGCTATGGTTTTTTCCAGTAGTCATGTATGGATGTGAGAGTTGCCCTATAGAGAAAGCCGAGTGCTGAAGAATTGATGCTTTTGAACTGTGCTTTGGAGAAGACTCTTAAGAGTCTCTTGGACTGCAAGAAGGTCCAAGCAGACCATCTTAAAGGAAATCAGTCCTGAATATCATTGGCAGGACTGATGCTGAAGCTGAAATTCCAATACTTTGACCACCTGATACAAAGAACTGACTCATTTGCAATGACCCTGATGCTGGGAAAGATCAAAGGTGGGAGAAGAGGATGGCAGAGGATGAAATGGTTGAATGGTATCCCCAACTCAACGGACATGAGTTTGAGTAAACTCCGGGAGTTGGTGATAACAGGGAGGCCTGGCATGTTGCAGTCCATGGGGTTGCAAAGTCGGTCAGACATGACTGAGGAACTGAACTGAGTTTGTAGTACTGTATATCTAACATCATACCAGGCATTATAGAATAGTATTACTTGGTTTATCATGATTGGTATCTCATAATATTAAAAATATTTGATCATTTCCATGGAAATATTAACATTACATCATATAAATCTTATTGTAAGTTATTTTCAAATTTTGCTATTAGAATATTATAAATACTCATTATAGTGTTAGGATAGACATTTCCAGATATAAATCTGTCACACAGCAGTCTTTGAGCCCATTTAAAGCTGTTAAGACATATGGGTAAAAGCAATTTATATCCCTGGTGGCTCAGATGATAAAGAATCCACCTGCAATGTGGGAGACCTCTGTTTGATCCTTGGGTTGGGAAGATCCCCTGGAGAAGGGAAATGCTACCCACCCCAGTATTCTGACCTGGAGAATCCCAGGGACAGTGGAGCCTGGCGGCCAAAGTGTATGGACTCACAGAGTTGGACCCAGCTTAAAATGAAAAGTGACTGTCACTTTATATTCCCATTCAGTTCAGTTCAGTTCAGTCATTCAGTTGTGTCCATCTCTTTGCGACCCCATGAATCGCAGCACGCCAGGCCTCCCTGTCCATCACCATCTCCCGGAGTTCACTCAAACTCACGTCCATAGAGTCAGTGATGCCATCCAGCCATCTCATCTTCTGTCATCCCCTTTTCTTCCTGCCCTCAATACCTCCCAGCATCAAAGTCTTTTCCAATGAGTCAACTCTTCACATGAGGTGGCCAAAGTACTGGAGTTTCAGCTTTAGCATCATTTCTTCCAAAGAAATCCCGGAGGTCATCTCATTCAGAATGGACTGGTTGCAGTCCAAGGGACTCTCAAGAGTCTTCTCCAACACCACAGTTTAAAAGCATCAATTCTTCAGTGCTCAGCTTTCTTCACAGTCCAACTCTCACATCCATACATGACCACTGGAAAAACCATAGCCTTGACTAGATGGACTTTGTTGGCAAAGTAACGTCTCTGCTTTTCAATATGCTATCTAGGTTGGTCATAACTTTCCTTCCAAGGAGTAAGCGCCTTTTAATTTCATGGTTGCAGTCATCATCTGCAGTGATTTTGGAGCCCCAAAATATAAAGTCTGACACTGTTTCCACTGTTTCCCCATCTATTTCCCATGAAGTGATGGGACTAGATGCCATGATCTTCATTTTCTGAATGTTGAGCTTTAAGCCAACTTTTTTCACCCTCCTCTTTCACTTTCATCAAGAGGCTTTTTAGTTCCTCTTCACTTTCTGCCATGAGGGTGGTGTCATCTGCATATCTGAGGTTACTGATATTTCTCCCGGTTATCTTGATTCCAGCATGTGCTTCTTCCAGCCCAGCGTTTCTCATGATGTACTCTGCATAGAAGTTAAATAAGCAGGGTGACAATATACAGCCTTGATGTACTCGTTTTCCTATTTGGAACCAGTCTATTGTTCCATGTCCAGTTCTAACTGTTGCTTTCTGACCTGCATATAGGTTTCTCAAGAGGGAGGTCAAGTGGTCTGGTATTCCCATCTTTTTCAGAATTTTTCATAGTTTATTGTGATCCACACAGTCAAAGGCTTTGGCATAGTCAATAAAACAGAAATAGATGTTTTTCTGGAACTCTCTTGCTTTTTCCAAGATCCAGTAGATGTTGGCAGTTTGATCTCTGGTTCCTGTCTTTTCTAAAGCCAGCTTGAACATCTGGAAGTTCATGGTTCACGTGTTGCTGAAGCCTGGCTTGGAGAATTTTGAGCATTACTTTACTAGCATGTGAGATGAGTGAAATTGTGTGGTAGTTTGAGCATTCTTTGGCATTGCCTTTCTTTGGCATGTTGTAAACATCTGAATCATCGACATGACAAAGCCATCATTTAAAATTTTCATTTGAAAAGTAAACAAACATATGTCATTATACTTTTGATATGCATTTTCTCTGTGAGTTATTTTTGGGTTATACTAGTGACTTAGTTCTTTCTTTCCTTATATGTATTAGTCATGTTTTTGTGAATTACTTGTGGTTTCTTTTTAAAGAAAGCACTGGCTCCAAGAACACTGCCCATTCCTTGAGCCTCTGACAACTGCCACCACAGAGGAAGCCTACCTACCTCACTCTCCATGCGTATTCTAAGTCTCCCCTCTAAGAAGAACCAAGTCTTCAAAATCGAAGTTGAAAGGACATTAAAGAACTCTGCTCAAACAAAGCCTTAGGAGGAAAATGAAGTGAAAGAGCTAGAAAGAGAAGTGGGTTTCTCTCCTTCCCTGGCAGCCCTAAGAACCAAGAATCTCCTGATTTTAAAAACATGGAGGAACTGAAGCCCTAGGAGACCAAGTGATTCGCTCAGAAATCTCAGGCTCCTCTCTCCCACTGACATGTTCCCTCTTCTGACCAGAAGGGTTTGGTCTTCACAGTGCTTTTCCTCCAGATTTCTCATCACAGATTTTTCAATTTCTCTAATACAATACTTATGTTTTCCTATAAACACATAAGTAATTGTTATATATGAAGCATATAAACATTTTTGGCCAAAAGGCACACAAATGTTTTAGAAGGTACATAAAACTTATTAGCTGTTGCAAATTATTTCCCATTTGCCAATTCTTTACTTTTTAATATCATCCATGTCTCTCTCTGTGTGTGTGTGTGTGTGTGTGTGTGTGTGTGTGTGTGTGTGTGTGAGATATAATGTTAAAATGTTTAAACTGGAAGATAAGGCAGAAGGTAGTCTTCAGGTTCTTTCAATGTCATTTTAGGGCATTTATTACAAGCTTTATTAACATTATTTAATTATTCAGGAGAATGTACCTCTATTTGACTTTGATATTTACTAGCAAATTAATGGCTTAGACCTTGTGAGGAATGTATTAAATTATAGATCTCTGCCCAGTAGAATAAAATAGCCCCAAAGGTTACAGTTTTATTACTCTCCAAGATATGAATGAGTTTGGTTTCTAAGTCAGGAAACTTATTTCAGAATATCTTCCTATCTTCAATATAGTTTCCACTACCTGAAGTATTAGCTGTTCCACTAATAAATTAGGTTTAAAATACTTCTTAAACTGTAAGATGTGAAAAAATAAACAAAGAAAAACAGCTCTTTTCTGGTTTCAGGAAAACAGTTTTCTCTGTTTAACATGCTATTTACAATAATAGCTTTCTCTATTTCAATTTATACATTTTAACCTTGTGATATCTCCCTTCTGTGGCGTTAAAAGATGACTCAATGTATAAGTTTCCCCAATTCTATGTTATAAAATTCAAAGACAGCTTGGCTATATGAGAATTCTTTAACACAGATATTTTCTTTAGGAAAAAAAAAGAGTCAGTCTTGTCTTTCCTGGGCTTTTCTCACATATAAAAAGTAGGAATTCTACCGTGTAATTTAGGCCTTCATTTTCTGTGTAAAAGCCCCAACTACTTTAATACATTCAGGCAGAAGAAAGATAATAGATATCCTGTCCATCACCTCAAGAGAAAATGTATTATTTCTCTGGGCAAATCAATAAGTAGAAGGATTTCAAGCTTTGAGGCTTAAGACAATGATAAATAGATTTCCCAATTTCATGTTTAATTTTATAAAACATCATAAAGTAGCTTGCTAAATTTACAAACATTTTTCAAGTGCAAAAGGTAAATAAAAGAGATCATGTGTTTTTCTTTAATTTTTCTACTCAGGAGATGGAAACATGAACAAAGAATTACAGTTCATACACAAGAGTCGGGGAGGTTTGCTAAATCAACATGGAGCAGACAGAGTGGCAACCACCCAATTATGGAGGCAGAAGCAGTTAAGGAAGATCTAATGAAGAACATAACTCTTGAATTAATTAGTAACATGATAATAATGATGAGTCAGGTGAAATTTAAGAAAACATTAAGGGAAGAAGAAGGAATACATGCAAACGCATCGATTCACGGCACCATAGTAAACCAGGATCAACAAGGAATGCATCTTACCCTGAAGACAGAAAAACGAGGAAGCAAGTGAGAAGACTTTCTATTGTTGGTGAAATAAAAGGCTGGTTTATGTGTGTTAGCTCCTAAGTATTCTATGTTCATGTATTATATACTCAGCAACGTAGCATGGTAATTCAGCATATGTCGCTAAAGGCTATTTAGACTTCTCTCTATCTGGGTCAAATCTCAGCTTTCCTACTTATTGTGGTATATGACCTTATCTAGTTACTTAACAGTTTCAAGCCTCAAGATTGCATCAAGTAGTTATAAATACATTAGTATGTTATACACAATAATAAACATCAGGCATCATTATAAGGGTTTTACTATTTCTATTATTTTCTAGCATTAGTATACAAATCACACATATACTAGAATGTATTAATTCATAATATCAAAACACAACTTCAAAAGCCTTTTCATAATTCTTTAGGTTTCAGGATACAGAGAAAAAATGGTCAGCTTCATATCCCTGAGGAAAAGTAAACATAATTTACCAAAGATATATTTACCTATTGAACTTTTCAGAAGTAATCTAAAATATACAGCCAAAAATGGCCTTTTCAACTTAAACAGATTTAGAGAAGGACACTCTGAAAAGAAAGAAAATCAAAAGAATACGGGAGAAAGCATAATTTAGCTATACATATCTAATGCAAATGAAGGAAAATCCCTGTGGACAATGAGTGTGAGACTTGTAAGAGTGAATGCATGTAAATTTTATCCAAACTCTATGCCTGCCATACATAAGTGTCCAAAAGTTCTTTACTTTTTTTTCTCTAATCTCCATAGACAAAGAGAAAAGGTTTCTAGATAATAGTGGCATTTCAATTTTCACAAAGACCAAACTTTAGGATAATAAAATACTTAGGGTCAAAATTAAACATCTGATGTCTACATATAGAGAATGATGTCACATGACACAGAATCTTCTTCAGTAATTTCAACTTGTAGCCCTCTCAAAATGAGTCAGTTTTGGTATAACTACTCCAAAGATTCCCAAATAGTATAAAGAATAGTTTCATTCTTAAAATACAAAATAATGTATTTAAACAATTCTCCAGTCTATATAAAAATCTTTAAACTAGTAAATGCTATCTGAAGAACATCAATTATCTATTGAAGTTCATGGATCTCTGAAAGTATGGTGGAATTATAGGCAATTATTGATCCGAGACGGAGAAAACTCAATCCCACTGCTGGGCATACACACTGAGGAAACCAGAATTGAAAGAGACACATGTACCCCAATGTTCATTGCAGCACTGTTTATAATAGCCAGGACATGGAAACAACCCAGATATCCATCAGCAGATGAATGGATAAGAAAGCTGTGGTACATATACACAATGGAGTATTACTCAGCCCTTAAAAAGAATAAATTTGACTCAGTTCTAATGAGATGGATGAAACTGGAGCCGATTATACACAGTGAAGTAAGCCAGAAAGAAAAACACCAATACAGTATACTGACACATATATATGGAATTTAGAAAGATAGTAATGATGACCCTGTATGTGAGACAACAGAAGAGACACAGAGGTATAGAATGGACTCTTGGACTCTGAGGTAGAGGGAGAGGGTGGGATGATTTGGGAGAATGGCATTGAAACATGTATACTATCATGTAAGAAACGAAGTGCCAGTTTATGTTCGATACAGGATACAGGATGCTTGGGGCTGGTGCACGGGGATGATCCAAAGAGATGATATCGGGTGAGAGGTGGGAGGGGGTTTCAGGATTGGGAGCTCGTGTACACCTGTGGCTGATTCATGTCCATGTATGGCAAAACTAATACAGTATTGTAAAGTAGAATAAAGTAAAAATAAAATAAAAAATAAAAAAATAAAGAGAATTATAATTAAGCATTTTCTAACTTTCTATGTAACTCTACCCCTTTGAGAGAATTAGAAATAGATTTGAACATCTAATTAAGCCAGGTCATTAATTAAAATGCTGTGCTGCCTCATTACTGGCCCACACTGGTAACATAACACTGCAACAAACACAACCCAGCCTAGGTCTCCTCTCACTCTTATAATCATCCTTGGTTGTGGTTCACAATGTCCTTGCCTCTCAAGACTCTGGTATGGATGAGAGTTCATTTTATTAGAACTCATTTTATTACAGGTTGTTTTATTCAAGCTTAAGAACAAGAAAAATAACCTAAAATATTTTTATTTTAATGTATGTTCTGAATGTTCCTTGCAATGCTTACTACATTCTTTCTAGTAAAATCTTACTGGTATTTATATCAAAATCATTGGAGAAAGCAGCTTCAAACATTCTCTGTTCTTCATCCTACCCTGTTGCTTCTACTGCTCCTTGGAAGAGTGAACCAAATAATCTATTCCTGCCACAGCAGGTAAGGTCTGAGTTAAGTGCAAAGCCCAGAAGCCCATACATGAGACACTAGAATAGTGACTTTTCTTAAATGCCTCTTTATGCCTCTTCTGTGGCACCGGGACTGATTACTGTAGGGTTGCATAGGGTGGGCACTTGACTTCTCTGGGAAACAAAAAGGAAAAACAGACTTGAAAATCAGGTTTGATGCAACAGCCTATAGAGTTCTAAGTAAGAGAGTTCTCTTCAGGAAAACTAGGAGGAGGGATAGGTCACACCTTCTGACCCATGGTAGACAGAGGAGGAAAAGGCCAGAAAGACAGAGGTAGGAAATCAAAGCTATATAATTTGTGTGATCTGACAGTCTATCTCTGGAAATGTTCATAGTACTTTTATTCATAGACAAAGGTTGATATATTCATCCAATAAAATACTATTCAGCAATTAAAAGGTATGAACTACTAAATACTGAAACCACATGGATAAATCTCAACAATAGTAGGCTGAGAGGTAAAAAGACAAAATGGTACACAGTATGATTCCATTATATGAAGCTCAAGAATAGGCAAAACCGATCCATGACTTTTTATAGATCTGTGGCATCAGAATAATGCTTGCTCTGGGTGGCAGAGCAAGATTTTGGTGCAGTGGGCATTAGGAAACTCTCTAGAGAAATAGAAATATTTCTGTCTTGACATTGGAGTGGGTGGCAAGGGTATATACATTTGAATTACATTTCAAAACTATGCATTTCACTGTGTGTGTGTGTGTGTGTGTGTGTGTGTAGTTTTAATTAACAAAAAGTTTTACAGCCAAATACAGGAAGGAAGGAAGATGCACAGGAGAAGGAGAGGGGAGCACCCTCGGACTCTGAGATTTATGAATACAGTTCATCCCTCTACTTTTACTGTAGTATGACATTAGTCATGTGGTAAGCTTATCTGATTTTTTATTTTGTTACCTAAATAAAACTATAATGAGATACAACTTCACAATGGCCAGAAGGCCATCATTAAAAATATATATAATAACAAATGCTAGAGATGCTGTGGAGAAAAGGGGACCCACTAACACTGCTGATGGGAATGTAACTTGGTACAGCCACTATGAGAAGATGAGCCTCTATGATGAGATATTTGGATGACATCACCAACTCAATGGATATGAGTTTACAAAACTCCAGGAGACAGTGAGGGGACAGGGAAGCCTGGCCTGGTACAGTCCATGGGGTCTAAAGATCCGAACATGACTTAGGGACTGAACAACATGGAAAACTTCATGTTCACACACTGTATCTGGTTTATCTAGTTTTACCACTTAGAGCTACCTTGTTGAGATCTATGTATAAAATTCCTCAAATGTACATGTTACTTAAACCAAAAAAAAGAGTCTGTACACATTTTCTTTACTTTCTCCCCCTCTTTGGTAGAGCTAATTCATACTTCCTGATCAAAGTTTATAATACAATTTCTACCTGGATGGGACTCAAATCTCACAAAGACAACTTTGAAAAGCCTAATAACTCCTTTTCTGGAATTAACTATAAATTGTCACCTGTTTACACATAGATTTGCTTTTGTCTGATTTTTAACATTTTATAGAGAACATGATACCAAATCTCATGGAAGCCTTTTACCAAAAGAATAAAATGTAGGCCTTCTCAATTGGCTTAACAGAATCTAGAGTAGTAAAGTTACTTCTCAGTATTTCAACTTTGGTTCTTCTAAAATGAAAATAACTTTACTTGGCACCAGTTTATTTCATTGGAAACTTCTATGCAAGGCACTATCTTTGTCCTCAGATCCCTTTGAATAAATGTTAGAAAAATAAAACTACACCGAGGTGAACAAGTTGAAAGTTTGGGAATGCTTTTGAAATGTGTTTTATCTATTTATTTACATTTACTGCACACTTAGTTTTTAAGTTATAACTTCATATTGTTCATCTTTCTCCTTTAGAAAACAGATTTTTAAACCCAAAGCAATTTCAGATGAAAATAATAATTTTGTAGCTGTTTGAACATTTTCAAAATCCTCTTTTCAAAGGCTGCCTTTCATTTAGCTCACTGATATTTTCCCCAAATTTTAGAAGTATCTGTCAATTACTTTATAAGCACTAATTAAAAGAAGTCACTGATTTATAAAGAGTGATTTTTCAGACACTATATCCGTATATACTCACACAGAAAGCATCAAGGGAGTACAGAAAATGAAGTTATGCCTCTAAAATATCTTCTCTTTCTCTAAGATTGCAATTTAAAGGCACATGCATCAGTGTAATTGGGCCAAAATGTGAGCGAGGAGAGAATCTTTTACAGTATTTTAATAACTGCTTTAAAAATTTTTAACTAAATCTAGCTCTTAAAAATAGAAAACATTTTTATATAATCTCTCCCAGAAGGAAAATAACAACATATGACATGAAATGTAAGCACTTCTGTAAAAGCACTGGATTGGGTATTTGGAATTTTCTCATGAATTGACTGAATATATGATCTTGACAAATAAAAGCTACACTTCTAAGTGTTTAGCTTTGTTGTTTATAAAATCAGATAAATTTTACCTGCCCAGTATTTATTCAGAGAAGAGTTTCTTATGTGTTTACATCATGTATATATATAGATGGGGCTTCCCCAGTGGGGAAGCGATAGATGGGGCTTAGCGATAAACAATCTGCCTGCAATGAAGGAGACGCAGGAGATGTGGGTTCAATCCCTGGTGGGGAAAATCCCCTGCAGCAGTGCATGGCAACCCACTCCAGTACTCTTGCCTGGAGAATCCCATAGACAAAGGAGCCTGGTGGGCTGGAATCCATAGGATCACAAAGAGTTGGAAGCGACTGAAGTGGCTGAGCATGCACGCGAACATGTTTAGGTATAAGACAGAGAGTGAAATTTCATATTTTTTGTTTGTTTGTTTTCACACTTCAGTTTTCTTACTTATCTTCCCACTGTTTCACAGGGACATTTTTCTCCTCCAGAAAAAAACATGATTCACAAAGTCCTAACCTATACCTGGTGCCTTCTGTCGCTCCAGTTTCACTCAATTGTGATTCAGTTACAGACCGTTGACCATTTCCTCACCCGCTGCTCCCTTGCTTGTCCTCCAGCGTTATTCTTAACTGAGATACTGTCTTATGAAGACCTGCGGATATTTTCAACAAAACATTTCTCTGCAAACTTGAGCTTCATCTGTCGCAAACTAATGCTATTTTTGTTAAGAAATGAACTGAAACACAGACCTTAATATTTTTCTTCCTGCCTCAAATTCATTCTGTATATAACTGCCAGGATCTTATTCCTAAATAAAATTCTAAGTCACTAAAATGCTCAAAAACTACTTAATGGCTCTTTAGCTTTCAGTGAGTAAAATCCAGATTCTTGACTCATATTCACAGAGACAGCTTCAGCCCTGCTTGTATTTTTACCTTGATTACGTGTTCAACTCTCCCTCTGTCTAGCATGCTTCTTAGATGTGTCACTTTAGAAGACCCTCATCAAAGGTCAGCAGTGGCACCCCACTCCAGTACTCTTGCCTGGAAAATCCCATGGATGAAGGAGCCTGGTAGGCTGCAGTCCATGGGGTCACTAAGAGTCAGGCACAACTGAGCGACTTCACTTTCACTTTTCACTTTCATGCATTGGAGAAGGAAATGGAAACCCACTCCAGTGTTCTTGCCTGCAGAATCCCAGGGACGGCGGAGCCCTGGTGGGCTGTCGTCTATGGGGTCGCACAGAGTCGGACACGACTGAAGACTTAGCAGCAGCAGCATCAAAGGTCATTACCTCTATGAGGTATTCAAAGGACCCTTTGTCTGAAATATAATAACTTGGGAAGTGAAAATTTTAAAATATCAAGTTAAACAAACTTATTTAAAATATCCAAGCATATTTTAGAATCAGCTTCTGCAAGGAACATTATCAGTTAGTTAAGTTCAGTCACTCAGTTGTGCCTGAATCTTTGCAACATATAATATAAGGAATATAATAGAATATAACACAATATATAATATAATCATATAAATATAATAATATATAATATAAGGCATATTATACCTTAATATTTTCTCAAATTAGCTAAAAAGCAAAGCCATAACAAGAAGTATTATATAAGGTAAACTAATTGTTGTATGTGCCTGCTAAGTCTTGTCTGACTCTTTGAGATTCTATGGACTGTAGCCTGCTAGGCTCCTCTGTCCATGGGACTCTCCAGGTAGGGATATTGGAGTGGGTGGCCATGCCCTCTTCCAGGGAATCTTCCCGACCTAGGGACTGAACCTAGGTCTCTTACGTCTCCTGCATTGGCAGGCAGGTTCTTTACCACTAGTGCTACATGGAAAGCCCAAGGTAAACCAAATTTGCTAAAAACATATATGAGAAGGATAACGTAAATACAGAGGATAGACATATTTTAAAAATAAAATGGAATCTTTGCTTATCTCACACAAAAATAAAATATCAAGATTAGAAATTCAAAATATTAAAAAGGACATGAGTTTGTTTAAAAACCAGTAACATACACACTTACAAGATCCTGGATATTCAACAAGTTAGAAGTCCTCTATAATAAACTCTAAATACTCATATGGAAAACCAAGCACTGCTTCAATGAATAACGAGCCAGTAGATTTACAGATGTGCTAAACTAAATTCCAAAGATTCATGTATTTTTGTTAAAACTAAATGCCTCTAAAAACATGCCAGTGAAACAGAAACATCAACAGTGACATCCTGAAATATCAGAGTCTCTTATCAGTAAAGATAATAGGATAACCAATCACATTAGGCAGCAAAATATCAATGAATATTTCATTCTAAAATAAAAACTATAGACTCATACTCAATTCAATATTGACTCAATCATTTTTAGTAATTACAAAAAATATTACACTGTTATTTTTATTGCTAGAATAATAAATGCAGTTGCATTGTAGCTACATTGGTGATAGAAATTATTCCCTTAGTTGAGCCAAATAGTTATAGTTATTTTTAAATAAATAAAGATATTTATAAGGCAGTAAAAATCCCTTCTACTCTAATTATCATTTATTATTTTATAGATTTATTCTTAGTATTTTTCTGAAACACTATAATGAAAATGACAATTCATATAGTCTGATATACTTCTTACATGGTTTCACATTTGTGAAGAAAGAAATAGAAAATCATAAGGTCCCCTGTAAATGATACTGCAAAATCATTTTCAAATGAAAATAATAGGTGCATTTTTATATCAGGAAAAACCCTAAAAGACATGTATCTCATAATTATGTGGCTCTGGATCCCATTGCTATGGTAATGTATCATCCTTTTGGATTTACTTTCCTTACTGAAAAAGTAGCTAAAGTATTTAATAAATGTTCTCTATGGCTACAATTTCAAACTTTAGGGTTATTTTAACTAGGTTAAATGAAAATTGTAGCCATCAGTTATAATTCTGGAAATAGCACACCTATTCTCACATTAATTATAGACATAATTTGGTTATATTAGAGCAGTAAGACACTGTCTGATTAAAAAAATAAAAGACAATCAAATTTCAGAGATTTGTAGCCTTAGTGAAATGATCAATTAATGGCAATTTAGGGAAGTTAAACTGTGGGGGTTACATCAAAATCTATAATATTCATTAAATCAAGTGCTGAGACAAACAGCACATACAAGACATTATAATAATCTGTCCCAGCTTAGGGTGCTTTGTTGTATTAAGAGTCTAGATAAAATAGATTGGTCATATATCTTATCTGCTGGTGCTTAATATAAAGCCAAGCTATAAATCTTCAGAGGGAAATCAACGTCAACAAATAATCCACCAATATTACTATCATAAGGGCAACATAATCACATAAATTCAAAGAGACGAGTAATGATTAGCAGATAGATGCCTTATAAATCATAGTAATAGCACATAAAATCACATTTGTTGATTTGATCATAGGAGCCAACATTTTAAATATTTATATTGCTTATTCTAAAATTTCAGGAAAGATTCAGTGCCCTAAAACCAAGGCTGTCTAATTAACTCAAATAAACAGGTTGTCCATATCTTCAAATGCTACTCAAAGTGCTGCCATAAAGAAAAAAATAACAAAAATCTAGAAATTTTACCTGACTTTTAGTGAAAAAAAAAATCCACCTCCTTAGGCTTGATTAACAAATGTGACCTTTTAAACAAGAGCATGAGTATACAATTTAATTATTCATAGTGTTACTGATAAACTTCAAAATAAAAACATACTAAAGTTATTAGGACTTTCCTGGTGGCTCAGAAGGTAAAGAATCTTCCTGCAATGAAGTAAACCCAGAACTGTGTTATTGGAGAGGACTGTTGAGAGTCCCTTGGGCAGCAAGGAGATCAAAGCAATCAATCCTAAAGAAAAATCAACTCTGAGTATTCATTGGATGGACTGGTACTGAAGCTGAAGTTCCAATATTTTGGCCACCAGATGCAAAGAGTCAACTCATTGGAAAAGACCCGGATGCTGGGAAAGATTGAAGGCAAAAGGAGAAGAGGGTGGTAGAGGATGAGATGGTTGGATAGTATCATTGACATGAACTCCAGCAAACACCAGGAGATAGTGAAGGACAGGAAGGCCTGGCCTGCTGCAATTCATGGGGTGACAAAGAGTCTGAACGGTCACTTAGCAACTGAACAACAATGAAGTTATTCAGCCAAGAAATAATGATAGCCTTGTGTTTGCCTGCAACATGCATGCATGCTTAGTCAGACCCTTTGCGACCCCATGGACTGTAGCCCACCAGGCTCCTCTGCCCATGGGATTCTCCAAGCATGAATACTGGGTGGTTGCCCTCCTCCAGAGATCTTCCTAACCCAGGGATCAAACCCAAGTGTCTTACATCTCCTGCACTGTCAGGCAGCTTCTTTACCACTGGCATCACCTAGAAAGCTCCTAAAGTGGACACCAATTCCTCCCATTGCTGTATGCTGCTTTGTTAAGTGTCTTTACCATTCAATCAGTAGCCAGGCAACTTTCATCCCTAGAATCTGGGCTCAGATATGACTGGTATTTGTGATGGGCACTGGCTAAGGGACATTAACAAACTCACCACAGGCAGAAGTTTAGGAAGCATCTGCGCATGTCTGGGCTGCCCTCTCTTGCTGCTGGGAACCATTTGTCACCAGGAGGTCAAGCAGGGACTAACCTCTCACAGGAGGAGAGTCCCCATGGTATACCATCCTCAGCTCTCAAAGCCAGCCAAGACACTCCTGTGAGGACATTCGAGATTATCCAGTCCCACGCCGGCTAGTTAGTACAAACTGGAAAAACTGTCTAGTGTTTTGTAAGCAAAATTTTGAGGGATATAATAAAGACACAGGGTTTCCCGGGTGGTGGTAGTGGTAAAGAACCCACTTGTCATGCCAGTGAAGGAGACATAAGAGACTGGGGTTCAATCCCTGGGTCAGGAAGATCCCCTGGAGGAGGGCACGGCAACCCACTACAGTATTCTTGCCTGGAGAATCCCATGGACAGAGGAACCTGGTGGGCTACCGTAGGGTCATAAAGATATGGTGGACACGACTGAAATGACTTAGCATGCACACATGGTTCTGTCCTATTATTTGTAGCAAAAGCTAGCTGGATGAGTCTTCATTATTGCTTTTACATACTTATTTTCCATATCTATCATAACAACAAAAACCTGACCCACCTCCCAGAATATTGGAAATAAAAGCAAAAATAAACAAATGGGACCTAATTAAACTTAAAAGCTTCTGCACAACAAAGGAAACTATAAGCAAGGTGAAAAGACAGCCTTCAGAATGGGAGAAAATAATAGCAAATGAAACAACTGACAAACAACTAATCTCAAAAATATACAAGCAACTCCTGCAGCTCAATTCCAGAAAAATAAACGACCCAATCAAAAAATGGGCCAAAGAACTAAACAGACATTTTTCCAAAGAAGACATACAGATGTCTAACAAACACATGAAAAGATGCTCAACATCACTCATTATCAGAGAAATGCAAATCAAAACCACAGTAAGGTACCATTTCACACCAGTCAGATTGGCTGTGATCCAAAAGTCTACAAGCAATAAATGCTGGAGAGGGTGTGGAGAAAAGGGAACCCTCTTACACTGTTGGTGGGAATGCAAACTAGTACAGCCACTATGGAAAACAGTGTGGAGATTCCTTAAAAAACTGGAAATAGAACTGCCTTATGACCCAGCAATCCCACTGCTGGGCTTACACACCAAGGAAACCAGAACTGAAAGAGACATGTGCACCCCAATGTTCATCACTGCACTGTTTATAATAGCCAGGACATGGAAGCAATCTAGATGTCCATCAGCAGATGAACGGTTAAGAAAGCTATGGTACATATACACAATGGAGTATTACTCAGCCATTAAAAAGAATACATTTGAATCAGTTCTAGTGAGGTGGATAAAACTGGAGCCTATTATACAGAGTGAAGCAAGCCAGAAAGAAAAACACCAATACAGTATACTAATGCATATATATGGAATTTAGAAAGATGGTAACAATAACCCTGTATGCGAGACAGCAAAAGAGACACAGATGTATAGAACAGTCTTTTGGACTCTGTGGGAGAGGGGGGGGGTGGGCTGATTTGGGAGAATGGCATTGAAACATGTATAATATCATATATGAAACGAATCGCCAGTCCAGGTTCGATGCATGATACCGGATGCTTGGGGCTGGTGCACTGTGACGACCCAGAGGGATGGTATGGGGAGGGAGGAGTGAGGGGAGTTCAAGATGGGGAACACGTGTATACCTGTGGCGGATTCATGTTGATGTATGGCAAAGCCAATACAACATTGTAAAGTAATTAACCTCCAATTAAAATAAATAAATTTATATTAAAAAATTAAAGCAAAACAGCAAGTTAGATGTGATAACATCATAGAATTACATAAAATTCTTAATCAAAACTAACAGTTTCTATGCTTCCCCATAGCAACTCTGTACCTATCCATCCATCACATGGGTTTTTTTTTATTTTTTTTAATACTTTATTCTACATTACAATACTGTATTTGTTCTGCCATACATTGACATGAATCAGCCACAGGTGTCTACTATCTCCCAATGCCGAAGCCCCCTCCCACCTCCCACCCCATATCATCTCCCTGAATCATCCTGTGCACCAGCCCCATGCATCCTGTATCCTGTATTGAACATAGACTGGTGCTTCATTCTTACGAGATAGTATACTTGTTTCAATGCCATTCTCCCAAATCATCCCACCCTCTCCCTCTACCTCAGAGTCCAAGAGTCCATTCTATACCTCTGAGTCTCTTCTGTTGTCTCACATACAGGGTCATCATTACTATCTTTCTAAATTCCATATATATGTGTCAGTATACTGTATTGGTGTTTTTCTTTCTGGCTTACTTCACTCTGTATAATCAGCTCCAGTTTCATCCATCTCATTAGAACTGAGTCAAATTTATTCTTTTTAAGGGCTGAGTAGTACTCCATTGTGTATATGTACCACAGCTTTCTTATCCATTCATCTGCTGATGGACATCTAGGTTGCTTCCATGTCTTGGCTATTATAAACAGTGCTGCAATGAACATTGGGGTACATGTGTCTCTTTCAATTCTGGTTTCTTCAGTGTGTATGCCCAGCAGTGGGATTGCTGGATCATAAGGTAGTTCTATTTGCAATTTTTAAGGAATCTCCACACTGTTTTCCATAGTGGCTGTACTAGTTTGCATTCCCACCAGCAGTGTAAGAGGGTTCCCTTTTTCTCCACATCCTCTCCAGCATTTATTGCTTGTAGACTTTTGGATCACAGCCATTCTGATTGGTGTGAAATGGTACCTCATTGTGGTCTTGATTTGCATTTCTCTGATAATGAGTGATGTTGAGCATCTTTTCATGTGTTTGTTAGCCATCCGTATGTCTTCTTTGGAGAAATGCCTATTTAGTTTTTTTGGCCCATTTTTTTATTGGTTCATTTATTTTCCTGGAGTTGAGCTGGATAAGGTGCTTGTATATCTTTGAGATTAGTTGTTTGTCAGTTGTTTCATTTGCTATTGTTTTCTCCCATTCAGAAGGCTGTCTTTTCACCTTGCTTATAGTTTCCTTTGTTGTGCAGAAGCTTTTACCAGCAGTATTTTTCACAGAACTAGATCAAATAATCTCAAGATTTGTGTGGAAATACAAAAAACCTCAAATAGCCAAAGCAATCTTGAGAAAGAAGAATGGAACTGGAGGAATCAACTTGCCTGACTTCAGGCTCTACTACAAAGCCACAGTCATTAAGACAGTATGGTACTGGCACAAAGACAGAAATATAGATCAATGGAACAAAATAGAAAGCCCTGAGATAAACCCCACACCTATGGACACCTTATCTTTGACAAAGGAGGCAAGAATATACAATGGAGTAAAGACAGTCTCTTTAACAGGTGGTGCTGGGAAAACTGGTCAACCACTTGTAAAAGAATGAAACTAGACCTCTGTCTAACACCATACACAAAAATAAACTCAAAATGAATTAAAGATCTAAATGTAAGACCAGAAACTATAAAACTCCTAGAGGAAAACATAGGCAAAACACTCTCCGACATAAATCACAGCAGGATCCTCTATGATCCACCTCCCAGTATACTGGAAATAAAAGCAAAAATAAACAAATGGCATCACATGGGTTTTGAAATAATCTACAAGGTTAGATGTTTGATTGACTATTTAGCTAATTAAACCATATTCCAAATAAAACATAAAACATTTTAACTATTAAGATCAAATTTTCTACAAAAGTCTTTTACTATATTGGATTATCTCTCAAGTTTTCTCTCTGATAATCTCTGTTATCTATCATGGTCAGGAATATTTTGACTCTAAATTCCTGATTTACTTTGTGGTGGTCAAAAGAAGTCAATATGGCAGAAGTGTGGTAAGTCAAGTAAAACGCAACATAAGATGTTTATTGCAAATCATAAACAGATGACGAGAACAAGAATGGTGTGGTTACATCGGTGCTGAGTTCTTCAAAGAAGCAGTAAGTGAAGGCATTTAGATAAATTATGTTAAATTCATCTTTTCCTACTTCAGGATACAATAAAAAGATGGTAATTTACACTATAAGATCGAAATGAAACTTAGAAATAGAATAGAAGAAAGGGAACCAAGCAGGTATTTAATCACTTTTTAAATCTTCCACAAGTACAGAGGATAAATGATGAAAAGATGACACAGCTTTATAATAGCATGTTTTAATACAAATACTCTTTAGAAAGAAAGGAAATGGCAGATAGTTACTAATTACACGTAAAATAAATTGAACAGGAATATTTTCACTACTTTGCATTTAATGAAGTAAGTAAAAGATAAGAGAGAAAATTTATGAATTGAACAAATATTTTATCAGGGCAATAAAATAACAGTGCTAAAATAACTTTAAGTTTACTACTTACAACTAGAATATAAGGAGAAATGAAATAGCGACTATGGGACTCAAAAATATGGCATTTAATCAGCTATTCCTATTGTCTCTTTCCTTATTTTCTATTCATTCAAATTTTATTTTCAAAATATAGGAATATTCTATTTTTTATTATTATTATTTTTAATTTTTAGTGGAGTTGATTTGTTTTACAATGTGTTAGTTTCAGGTGTAAAAGAAAATTAGCTGTGTATTAGCTATGTATATACATATACCCACTCCTTTTAATTTTTTACATTCTTTTCCTCATATAGGCCACCACAGAGTATTGACTAGAGCTCCCTGTGCTTATTATTTATCTATCTTATGTAGTAGTGTGTATATGTCAATCTCAGTCTCTCAATTTATCCCTCCCTCCCATTCCTCGTAACCATAAGTTTTTTTCTACATTTGTGACTCTTCTGCTGCTTTGCAAATAAGTTCATTGGTGCTCTTTTTTTTTTTTTAAATTCTATGTATAAGTGATATAATACAGGATTTGCCTTTTTCTGTCTGACTTACTCAGTATGGACCTTCTAGGCCCATCTATGCTGCTGCTGATGGCATTGTTTGGTTCTTTTTAGGGCTGAGTTAAAAAAAAAAAAATCCCTCTGTATATATGTAGATCTTCTTTATCCATTCCTCTACACATGGACATTTAGGTTGTTTGCATGCCCTGGCTATTCGATCAAATCTTAAGATGAATATTTTTGCAACCTGGTTAACGACCAGAAGTCTAACAGGTAGTGGTAGTGGTAAAGAAATCACCTGCCAATGCAGGAGACGCAAGAGATGTGGGTTTGTTCCTGGACTGGGAAGATCCCTGGAGGAGGAAATGGCAACCCACTCCAGTATTCTGGCCTGGAGAATCCCATGGACAGAGGAGCCTGGTGGGCTACAGTCCATGCGGTTGCAAAGAGTTGGGCAGGACTCAAGTGGTTTAGCAGCAGCAGCAACGACCAGAAACACGCAATTCAGTATCAGAGTGGTGTCACTGTCCAAAAGCTGTCCAACAGAGCAAAGCACATTTTAAAAGCTCAATTTATTTGTATATCTTAAAATCTACAAAAAAATCTGAATTTTTCCCATCCCATCCTTTGTTTTACAGAGTCCGAAAAACCTCTAGTCCTTCCTACATTTTCATTTTCTATCTCTATTTTTATCCTTTCCTAAACTATAGAGGTTGACCTAAACTTTATTTAGGAAAAAAAATACTCTTTCATTTTAGGTTTGTAACTAAGGATAAAAGACAAAATCACAAGATTCTCTTTGACAATGAGGAACAGTGTTAAAACCAGAACCCTGAACTGAATTAAAATTGCTATCCTATGGCATGTGCATGTTGTAATACTTTAAAAACACAAAGGTGAGTGAGTTTGAATTGTCTCCTGTCCTTATGTTTAACTCCATTATCTGATGGAAATACTCTTAACAAAATGATGGGCATTTTTCCATCCACTTTTTTTTTCTTACAGGAAAATATTCTCATAGATGAAAGAATTTTTGGTGGTTACTTTTGAGAGGGTGGGAAAGAGAAAAGGAGGAAGGACAGGAGATCAGGAAGGACTCAGTGATATAATAAAATAAATCTAAATAATAGGATGTCTAACAAAATTTCATTTAGGTTTCCCAGGTGGTTCAGTAGTAAAGAATCTGCCTGTCAATGTAGGAGACACAGGTTGGATCCTTGGGTCGGGAAGAGCCCCTGGAGAAGGAAATGGCAATCATCTCCAGCATTCTTGTCTGGGAAATGCCATGGACAGAGGAGCCTGGTGTGCTACAGTCTATGGAATCATAAAAGAGTTGGACATGACTTAGTGACCAAACAACAACAAATATTTCATTCAAAATGATTTGCACACCACAATGTATATACTCAGTCTCCTTAAGACATTAGTGAAATCTTTATGGAAGAAAAAAATGATATGTGAATATATGTGCAAATTATAGAGAGTTAAGAAAGTGGGAAAATCTAGGAAATGACTGAGATCCATATATGGGTAGAGGTCACAGAAAAGGAAAAGAACCGTCATATAACATGAAAATGAAAGTCGCTCCTTCGTGTCCACTCTTTGCGACGCCATGGACTACACAGTACATGAAATTCTCCAGACCAGAATACTGGAGTGGGTAGCCTTTCCCTTCTCCAGGTTATGTTCCCTGACCCAGGAATCGAATCAGGGTCTCCTGCATTGCAGGTGGATGCTTTACCAACTGAGCTGTGAGGGAAGCTGAAATAAATGGTGACAGAAACTGGAAACCAGAGGACCTAAGTTCCCTGGAAATTAACAAAAATTTTATGACTATAATTGGATCATCCATAGGATATGGAACACGTGTTGAAGACTAAACTGAAAAACTGTTGGAACTAATCAACTAATTCAGTAAAGTTGCAGGATATAAATTTCTTAAGTTTCTAAATAACAAGGTGATCAAAGGCAACATATGGATTCACTGTAATGAAAATGTTGCTTAGCAAATATTAAATCAGTGAAATCAAAATTACACTGAATGTAATTTTTCTTTCTTTGCTTAATTCCTGGGAGTTTCAGGATCTTGATATCTCTTTGTAGTTTGTGACAAAGATTATATATTTTGTCACAGATATGCTAATTTAAAGCAAGTTCTGATTTATAGAAGACTGTGTATTACTTCAAAAAAGAGATTTCAAATGTTATGGAGATGGGAAATTAACGAGAAGTAATTATACCATAAGTCTTTCAATTTTTCTTATTAATGTAAATCAAAGAAAAAATCAGAGAAGTGTGGGAGAAGCATGTAAAAATGCAAAATCATGACAATAATAAATTATAAGTTTTTACAGTGAAGAGGAAGCTTACTACATAAAATATAGACAGCAAAGCAGTTATAGTATTTGTGACTGGATTTTATTTTGATAGCTCTACAGAGATTTTTCTCTAATGAGAAAAGTGCAGGATGAGACTTAACATGATATTGGTCAAAACCAGGGTTGTTTGTGCTATAAGGCAAGAGTACCAAGGTTTCCCAGATTTCTATCACAAATCAGCAGACTCTATGCCTGTTTGTTTTATATTGCTTTTTTGGATAATATTTTATTTGATGGAACAATCTCATATCACAAATCATTTATAAACCAAGAATCCAGTAATAACAATATCTAATTTGTAATAATTAAGAGTAATGGAGTTCAGTAGTGATACTGAATATTTCTTTTTATTTACTTATTATTACTTTTAGGCTCTGCTGGGTCTCTGTTGCTTCACGGGCTTTTTTCTAGTTGTGGCACGTGGGGGCTACTTTCTAGCTTCTGTACGCAGGCTTCTCACTGTGACTCCATGGACCGCAGCCTGCTAGGCTCAGTTGCTGGTAATGAATCTGCCTGCCAGTGCAGGAGACTTGGGTTTAGTGCCTGGGTTGGGAAGACTCCCTGGTGGAGGAAACAGCAGCCCACCCAGTATTCTTGCCGGGAGAATCCGCCTTGCAGGCTACAGTAAATGGGTTCTCAAAGACTTGAACACGACTGAGCGCCTGAGCTCACACAGCACAGTGGTAACCAAAGTTGGAAAAATGTGAAATAGTAGCTACAGGGTCATTCTTGGGCTGATGAAATTTAGGAACAAGGACATTTGAAACCTGAGAGTCTGGAAACAGATCTCCATGCATCTGTACCCCATGCATAGTTCTGGAACACCCACAGGGGTATGCCTGCCTGAGTCTGAGACTGTTGCCTTATAGAATTCCTCAGCCAAACTGTTCTACTCAGTATTTCCTGAGAAACTTTTGTCTTCTATAAACTATTTCCTTGCTTCTAAAGGTATCTAATTTGGAATCCAAATTTCAATCATTCTTCAAAGTCCAGCTCTCCTGCTTTCATATGGAAGCATACTAGCTTGATATATGGATAGTGATTTGGTGTGGAGGACCCAATTTAAAGCAAAAATATCATCACTAAGATTGTTCCCATACATAGTTCCTAGACCTGACCTCTAAGGACAAGGAACTACAAAATAAAAAATACTGTGCTTTCCTGTTTGCAAGGTTTGCTGTCTCATCACCTCACATCTTTTCTAGGGGAAGAAGCAAGTGGAGGGCAAGTGCTCCTCCATGTGTGTACGTTCTGGTGGAGAGCAAGACAGGACCCTGTAGGTAACTGGTTTGTTTATAAAAATAACTGAATTTGAAGTAATGAAAGAATCTTCATGTCCTTGGAAGGCTTATGCAGTGTGTGAGAAAAAACACCAGTGAGAAGACAATAGCATCATTTTTGGAAACAATATATGGTAATCAGTACTCCTTTTAGAGCATTTCCACACTTAAAAAAAAAAATCCATGAACTACTGCATTTCTAGAACCAAGCTAACCTACACTTGTATATTTAACAACATCAAACTGTGTCCTAGCTTAATGAAGACTTCCTACTGTGGCATTTTTTATCTTATTTTTAAACAAGGTTCATTGTATTCAAATTATCCATATGCTTTCTTCTGTGGGTCTAGATCAGCACACCAAACACAGAAAAAGAAATATAGATTTCCTGAATAATATGTAAAAACTTATTTTGAAGACTGTTATGAATTGTTTTAAAAATATATTATCTTGGTAATGAAAGATAATGTTTTTCTCTTATTTGGACAATAAGACATTTTAATCAGTTTAATGTATCTTTTGATAGCTCAAATGTTTTAATTTTCCTTTCAAATAAAATTTTTCAGGGGTCAAATCAGACTATCTATAGAGCTACCTAATAAATATTCTTTCTTTAAATCTGGAATAATTTTTACATTTATGAAGTGTTTAAAAGGAATGAATCAGAATGGAGAATTTAGGTTTCAGTCATAGTATTAAGATTTTTCTTTGTACAATTTGAGACAGCTAAATTGCCATTCACAAATGAAGACAATATCTCCTATTGAGCAGTATGAATTAAGTAGCTTAATATGTATAAATGTTTCATGAACAGCAAAATTTAAAGCTCAGGATTATTAAACATTATTCAGTAGTTAGATGGGCAGTTTCAGTGTTTTCATCAGTTGACAAATGGTTGAGGGACATGTGAACTACGGATAGAGGTTCGTGATACTGTACAGGAGATAGGAATGAAGACCGTCCTCAAGAAAAAGAAATGCAAAAAGCAAAATGGCTGTCTGAGGAGGCCTTACAAACAGCTGTGAAAAAAAAGGGAAGTGAAAAGCAAAGGAGAAAAGGAAAGACACACCCATTTGAATACAGAGATCCAAAGAATAGCAAGGAGAGATAATAAAGCCTTCCTCAGTGATCAATGCAAAGAAATAGAGGAAAACAACAGAATGGGAAAGACTAGAGATCTCTTCAAGAAAATTAATGATACCAAGGGAAAATTTCATGCAAAGATGGGCTCAATAAAGGACAGAAGTGGTATGGAGCTAACAGAAGCAGAAGATATTAAGAAGAGGTGGCAAGAATACACAGAAGAACTAAACAAAAATTCTTCATGACCCAGATAATCATGATGGTGTGATCACTCACCTGGAGCTAGACATCCTGGAATGTGAAGTCAAGTGGGCCTTAGGAAGCATTACTATGACCAAATCTAGTGGAGGTGATGGAATTCCAGCTCAACTGTTTCAAATCCTGGAAGACGATGCTGTGAAAGTGCTGAACTCGATATGTCAGCAAAAGTGGAAAACTCAGCAGTAGCCACAGGAATGGAAAAGGTCAGTTTTCATTCCAATCCCAAACAAGGCAATGCCAAAGAATGCTCAAACTACATTAGTAATGTAATGCCTAAAATTCTCCAAGCCAGGCTTTAGCAATACGTGAACTATAAACTTTGAGTTGTGCAAGCTGGTTTTAGAAAAGGCAGAGGAACCAGAGATCAAATTGCCAACATCTGCTGGATCATGGAAAAAGCAAGAGAGTTCCAGAAAAACATCTACTTCTGCTTTATTGACTAATCCAAAGCCTTTGACTGTGTGGATCACAATAAACTGTGGAAAATTCTTCAAGAGATGGGAATACCAGACCACCTGACCTGCCTCTTGAGAAACCTGTATGCAGGTCAGGAAGCAACAGTTAGAACTGGACATGGAACAACGGACTGGTTCCAAATAGGAAAAGGAGTAAGTCAAGGCTGTATATTGTCACCCTGCTTATTTAACTTCTATGCAGAGTACATCATGAGAAATGTTGGGCTGGAGGAAGCACAGGGTGGAATCAAGATTGCCAGGAGAAATATCAATAATCTCAGATATGCAGATGACACCACCCTTATGGCAGAAAGTGAAGAGGAACTAAAGAGCCTCTTGATGAAAGTGGAAGAGGAGAGTCAAAAGGTTGGCTTAAAGCTCAACATTCAGAAAACGCAGATCATGGCATCCGGTCCCATCACTTCATGGGAAATAGATGGGGAAACAGTGGAAACAGTGGCTGACTTTATTTTTCTGGCCTCCAAAGTCACTGCAGGTGGTGACTGCAGTCATGAATTTAAAAGGTCTGTGCTCCTTGGAAGGAAATTTATGACCAACCTAGACAGCATATTCAAAGCAGAGAGATTACTTTGCCAACAAGATCCATCTAGTCAAGGCTATGGTTTTTCCTGTGGTCATGTATGGATGTGAGAGTTGGACTATAAAGAAAGCCGAGTACAGAAGAATTGATGCTTTTGAACTGTGGTGTTGGAGAAGACTCTTGAGAGTCCCTTGGACTGCAAGGAGATCCAACCAGTCCATCCTAAAGGAAATCAGTCCTGAACATTCATTGCAAGGACTGATGTTGAAGCTGAAACTCCAATACTTTGGCCACTTGATGCAAAGAGCTGATTCGTTTGAAAAGACCCTGATGCTGGGAAAGATTGAGGGCAGGAGGAGAAGGGGATGACAGAGGATGAGATGGTTCGATGTCATCACCGACTCAATGGCCATGGGTTTGGGTGGACTCCGGGAGTTGGTGATGGACAGGGAGGCCTGGTGTGCTGCCGTTCATGGGGTCGCAAACTTTGGGCACGACTGAGCGACTGAACTGAAGTGAACTGCACTGAACTGAGGGACATGTATGAACCACTTTTAAATGTATATATTTATTTTTATCCTTATATTCAGATATTTTCCTCAGGTTTCTGTGGATTTTACAAAGATGTCTTGATTTACAAACATTAAAAAAGCACTTAATTGCACAAATGTGTTACCTTTTCTGTATTCACTCTACTGTTCCTCAACTAGCATGTAATGTAATCTTGATAAAGAGGCTCAGATGTATTATTTGTAGATATTTGGTAAATATAACAGAAAAGGTTTAAGTTTATCAAAAGTGAGGATAATAAATTGGTACAACCACTGTGGAGAATAGTTTTGAGATTCTTTAAAAACTAAAAACAGAGCTACCATATGATCCAGCAATCCTACTCCCGGGCATATACCTGGAGGAAACCATAATTTGAAAGGATATATACATCCTAATGTTCACTGCAGCACTATTAAAAATAGCCAGGACATGGAAGCAAACTAAATAATCATCAACAGAAGAATGGATAAAGAAGATGTTGCACGCACGCGCACACACACACACACACACACACACACACACACACAATGGAATATTACTTAGTCATAAAAAAGAATGAAAGAATGTCATTTGGAGCAACATGGATGAACTTAGAGGTTGTCATACTGAATGAAGTAAGTCAGACAGAGAAAACCAAATATCACATGATATTACTTACATGTGGAATTTTAAAAAATGGTACTGAGGAATCTGTTTACAAAACAGAAATTGAGTCACAGACATAAAAAAACAAGGTTAAGGGTATTAAGGGGGAAATGGGGAGAGGCATAATTTGGGAGATAGGGACTGACATATACACACTATTATATATAAAATAGATAACTAGTAAGAACCTACTGTACAGCACAGGAAACTCTATTCATACCCTGTAATGACCTGTACGGGATTAAAATCTAAAAACAGAGTGGATTTATGTATATGCATAACTAACTCACTTTGTTGTTCACTTGAAACTAACACAACTTTGTAAATCAACTATACTTCAATTAAAAAAAAAAAACTGAGGAACTTAAAGTCCTATTATTTCCAGTGCTGTCAGACTGTAAATATTTACAGCAATTATTGGAATAGCAGGTCTACAATGTACAGAAACACCCGTAGAAGAAACTTTTATAAAAACTAGGTGGCTAGAACAAGAAGCAGTGACTTGAGATGTGAATTCTGCCTCACTTTCGAGTCCTCAGATCTTGACTATCTCATTTAAATTCTCTAAGTCTTGAGGTAAAGTATCTGTAAAATGGGAATAAAATTATCTGCTCTGCTCACTCCACAAGATTGTTGCTTTGACATTTAGATATCTTTACATGGAATTCACTGAATATATTAATTAAGAGAAATAATAAATATTACATTGATAAATATCTTAAAATATGGGGAAAAAACATTGATTTCTGAACAAGCTAATAACAGGATGGATTTTCAGACTTCATGTTCATTGGCCCATCAGAAACAGTTCTGCATTCTATCAACCTCTTTCCTTTCAGGATACCATCCTCTTCTGGTTTTCTTCCTACTTCACCAGTCTCCCCTTCTTAGTCTGTGGTTGGTTCTTACACTTCTTTCTAAGCTCTTCAATACCGGGGTAAAGGATTATAGTGAACATAGACAGAATGTCCAATATTATATCCACACTCACTGATACTCTTGTTTGATCTCATGTATTTAAATTAGATAATAATAGCTATGGATATTAATGTTGATATTAAAATGTCTCTAATTTGAGTCTCTAAGTTATTGCTCAACATGAAATACACACTCAGATATCTTGCTAACTTGAACTGCCTGCTCTTCTAAGTAGGCAAAATTAATAGCTCCAAAATTGTGCTCAAAATCTTCCTCCACTCCCTGCTTTGCCCCAAACTGGCTAACAGTGACTACTCAGAACAAAAACCTTGATATTATACTAGGTTAGCAAATCCTTGGAGAAGGAAATGGCAACCCACTCCAGTACTGTTGCCTGGAGAATCCCAGGGATGGGGGAGCCTGGTGGGCTGCTGTCTATGGTGTCGCACAGAGTCGGACACAACTGAAGTGACTTAGCAGTAGCAGTAACAGCAAATCCTTAAATTGTTACTTCCTAAATATACTGTTTTTACTCATTATACTCATCACATAGTAAGGATTAAATAAGTTAAAATATGCAAAGCATTTAGTATAGTATTTGGCTTTCATTAAAAATAATACTATTCCTCATGTTAGATTCTGTGGTAAAGGCTTTACCTCTTATCTCTCCTAACAATAACCACAATACTCTGTCTAGTCTCTAAAAATATTAGGAGCTATTATAAACTTTATTTTGCAGATGACAAAAGAAAGACCTAAAGAGGTTAAATAAGGTAACTAGTCTCAACTACTAAGTAACAGAGACAGGATTTGAAGCCAGGAACTGGACTTCAGAAATCTACTCTATGCCGAATGTTAGCTTGTATTAAAATCCATTATCTGTCTGAACAGCCACAAAAATGATTTGAAATATAATAGAAATGAAAAAAAAAAAATCAAGAAAATGGCCAGCTGACATTCACAACACCAAAAGGCACAGCTTTTCTCCACAAGCACAAAGGCAAAGGGAAGAAGTAATGGAAAATTCACCCCCATATGCAACATGACCCACAAAGTGATTGATAAGAAACTTGTAATGCGTATATGGAAAAGAATGTTACAGAATGTTTCTCAGCAATACAAAGTAAGTTCTCAAAAAAAAAAAAAAAAAATTCAGGAGAGAAGCCATATTCTTAGAAAAATCTCAGAACTATAAAGATGTCAATTTTATCTAATTAAATGTAGCCATAATTAAGTTTCCAGCTGAAACTTTTATGAAACTTGACAGCTGATTAATAAATTCTTTTGGAAGAGAAAATGCACACTAGTCAAAAGGTTTTTTGAAAAGAGCAATAACACAGAACTTGGTGTAACAGTCCCTTAAAGTTACAATTTAGTTTTAGTCGAAATATATCGATAGAACAGGTAGAGGGACCGGAAGTAAGTCTATGAGCATTTAGTAATGTAGTATATCAGGAAAGCTGTATTTAATCAGTGATGGGAAAAAATGGAGTATTCGAATTATGGTATTGGGGGCTATTGGTCATGAAGGAAATGAGCATAGTAAGGAAAGAAGGCAGGGAGGGGGAGAGAGAAAGAAAGAGAAAGGAGAACACAGAGAGAAAGAAAGAAAGGAGAAAAAAAGAAAAGCAAGGAAAGAGGGATGGAGGAAGGATCGTACCTAACAGGATACATCAAAATAGAAAAGTCTCAAAAACTCTCTCACTACCAAACAAATAAAATAATTATTTCTTTTTAAAAATAAAATTTTATTGGAACAGCCAATAATTTATTCATACAAATGTATGCTGCAAACATGAAAAAGTGAAAGCCAAGGAAAGAAAGATTACTTCACAGCAGCATATAGTATGCCTCCTGACCTATTTTCACCCACATCCCAGAAGAAAGGAAGGAATGGTGATATATTCTGAAAATATAAAGAAAAGTTTAACCCAAATCAACTAATTTGGATAGAGGAAAGAAAGGTGGTAGAGTAGACAGTACTGGAAAAAAACCAAAAACAAAAACCCAGACTGTATAAGTCATTGGAAGACATCTGCAGAGGCAGAAAGGGCCACAAACTTCCATGAAACTAAGATAGTCCAAGTCTGGTTGGTACAGGCATTTACTCACAGTTTGGTTGCTCCTTCCCATCAGCAATGTCTCCAGGGAAACAAAGCTGCTAGACAGTAACTCTCTACCTCAAATGTGGTAGAGGCTCACTGGGGACGATGCAAACTAGGGAAGGAAAGTGCTGCCAGTTTTAGTATTTAAAACTTTTGATTTTAATAAAATCAGAGCTCAAAGACAATAAAATAACCTTCAAAGATTTAAAAGACTATGGACCTAAGGCAAATTCTGACAACACCCTTGTAAATAAAATGCATGAATTAGATAGAGCAGAGGCAAAATTAATATGGAGAAAAATAAACTAATGGCATAGAAGAAAGACTCTAGATAATAACTTCCTTCTATAAGAGAAAACATACAAAGTTTAAAATAATTAGAGAAATGATGATAGCTGCAGAGGATAAAAAGATCGTAAGAATTATTGCTTTCTCCTGAAGACCCTCAACAAATGGAACTGAATGATATTGAGTGATATAATATAGAAAAGGTCCCTGAAATGAAGGAAGTGAAATGGCAAAAATGTATCAGGCATCCAGGCAGAACATGCCTGGCCCTCAACAGGAGAAAAATGCCAGGCTTTCCTGAGACTTTCACTGGCAATATTCGGTGCTAGAATTTTATAGAGCAATGAGGTAACAGGAAAAGAAGTGATGAACCATTAATAATATTCCAGAAAAGAATAAAGACAACAGAAACCTTTCATGTGAAATAGTTTAAGGAACAGCAAACAACAAACAAAACTAATTAAAAATGAAATACAAATAAGGAAGAATGATTTGAATAGTAAAATCAGTCCTGGATAATCCATAATAAAAGAAGGACTGGTGGTGAGACTGACAGCCATCTGTATGTAAATTAAGACAAAGTGCCAAGGCAATTAAACTAGCAGAACAGAATGTAAATATTATGAACTCTGACAAAGTTAAGCATATAATTATTAAAAAAAAAAACCTGAAAATGAATAGGAGTGAAGACAAATTGGAGGAAAGCTAATCACCTCAAATAGCACGGCAGGGAGTTAATGAACACTGTCTGAAATTAAAGCATGGGGCTAATGCATCCAGCTTTTAATGGTATTCATCATCTTTTCTTCTTAACCATAAAGATAAGTTTAGAAAAACCTTTCTCATGGTGAAAAAAATATTTAAGTTCAGCAATTCTTGCCAATTTGTTTCTGTTTATTTCTATTTAATTATGTATAATATACTAATTATAAATAGCAGGTACATGTTTCTCAATATATTGATCTTTTCATTTGTACAAATCTGTACATAACTGTCATGATATTTACCAAATGTTAATCTTTTTTTCTGAGTGTTAAGATTTTGGGACAATTAGTGTGTGTGTTTTAACTTGAATAAAGACACTAGAGTAAAATAATAAACCCCATCTGCATTAAACATCTGAATGTGAAATAACGATGATAAGAATGCTAATAACAAAAAGATTATAGAAGCTTACAGGTATCTATTTGTATGGATTGGTTTTGCAAGGGAGAAAGGAACCTGAGTAGAGAATTTCCAGGGCAGCTGAGGAACACAGGGTCAGGAGATTATCATGCTGTGTAAGCAGGAGAGAGGTGTGTTGAACTTGCCTGGCCCCATGGCTTTGTGTCTGAACTCTCTAAAGAACTGAACACAGGAAGTGAAAACCTGATTGCAACCAAGAACCCAGATAGCATCAGAGCTTCGAAGCCAAATGAAATGACTGGAAGTAAAGGGAAGGTAAAACCTTGCTCATAGAACTGCTAATGCAGGAATCCTGAAAAATGCAAATTTGGTTGCTTTGTTGTGGAGTTACTGGAATTGGAATTAGCTGGTAGTTGTCCCTGACACAATTATCTGCCTGTCATGCAGGATGCTGGGGTGGGGGGCAGGGTGAGGTACCAGCTTAACTGAGGATCCTTAAATAGGAAAAAAAAAAAAAAAAGAAAACCAAAAAACTAAGAGAAGTGTTCAGCTAAAATCAAATGAAGTTATTGTTGCTGTGGTTCAGTCAGTAAGCCGTGTCCAACTCCATGAATTGCAGCATGCCAGGCTTCTCTGTCCATCATTATCCCCCAAGTTTGCTCAAACAATGAAGTTGGACAATATTTAAAATTGCCCTAGAGAACTCATGATGCAATTTTTTTCCAGTAGAAATTAGTGAAATGTAGATAGTTTAACCATCTCAGTATTCTGAATTTTTGAAACCTCGAGAAACATTTAAATTACATTAAAAGCTGGTGATACAAATCTTAAATTCCTGATAATTTAAATATTTAACCTAATGTTAGACTGCATGTATTAAAGTCCCATTCAGAATATTATATATAAGGTCAAATTCCATATTCTTTGAATATTTTATACCCAAAGAAAACTATACACTTAACCTCACAAATGTTGAGTACCTACTCTACGAAAATAATGTTAATTTTGAAGATGCATTGAATTCTAAGACATTTAAACATACAACATGCTTTTCTGTGTGTGCTGATATGATCAACCACTTTAAAAGGTTGTTTTCTTAAAAGCATGAAGAAGAGAGTAAACTTCATTGGGTAATAACAGAACTTCATACATCTATAGAATTTTGGTGGTGAGCACAGGGTCTGTGAGCTTGTAGGGTAGAAACAGCCCATGATTTATTAAGTTAGGAGGTTAGGTGCTTATGTCTATGGGCAACTGCACTTTCTGACCAATAGAAATGTACTACCTTTCTACAGGATTAAATAACTACATAACTAGAAAATAAATTTCAGAGTGGAATACTGGCTAAATATAAAGAAGGCAATCCACTGGCCTTACTGCAGGAAAGCACACACACACACATTAATACACACAAATCAAAATTGCAGGAAAAAAATTTGCACAAACCAAAATTGTAATACACTTCTATTTTTCTCACATAATTAAATTTTCATAATTAGATTTTGAATTTATTAGATTTTCTTATCTTACCTACAGAAACTTTGACACTTTATCACAAAAACATTTGAGTATATGAAAATTGTAGAAAGATTGAAATGTACAGTGGACTTTAAAAATTGATGTAAAATCTCATCTCTACAAGTATTACTGAGTATTTTGTGTTCTTTTTAACCTAAGAATTAGGCATTTTGATCAGTTTCTACCAAACTCATATTATTCATGAGAAAATGAAGGCTCAGGAACATTGTGGCTGACTTTTTAAAACACTACATAAAGTTTATGGCAGAGAAAAAACAACTGCATGCGTTCAGGGGTAAGAGAGTCTTAATGTGGAGCCTGCTTATAAAGATACATTTTTCTCCTTAGTTTAAATATTTATTTTTGTGGCATATGGGTAGAGACATTTTCAAGGAGTAAATGAGTCTCTTTTTTGTTCTCAAACCAGACATCCAGTCTGACTGCTAATGGAGCATGTTCCCTCCTGCCTGGGCAGTACCACACTTCACAGGTACTGAGAGGCAAAGGATAATGAGAGGAGAAGCGCCAGGGCTGGGGATGGGAAAGGGAGCATACAGATTTCAATCAATATGGTGGGTTTCAGAAGTGCTTGTGAACTTTCCCAGGGATAAAGGTTAGAAAGCCCATCTGTCACTACCTCACATTTAAATGCTATAACAGTAAATTCCTTCTTATTTGGTCCACAGATGCAGTGAACACACATTGCAGGTTCTTAGGAGAATCCTTGTTTACACCTGTTGCTATACTCTCAAAAATGTTCCTACTGAGAAGGTAAAAATAAATCTTTTTTTTGGGGGGGTGGGGTCATCCCTGGATTTATCAATAGGATATATTTTCAAAGATGTTCCTGCCCATGATGACTCTCACTTTTGTCCTGTGTTAAGTACTATTTTTGTTTTCATGTATGAGTTTGCATTTCTTCAAATATGAAATTATTTAATAGTGCCAAACACAAGAAGGAATCAGAAAATAACTGAGTGGTGATGACTTCCAATCAAAGGGAAGATGCTAATATGTGTTAGCATGCCATTTTTTCAGTTTTATAAAAATAAAAAAGAACACCAAACTTTTAAATCTAATTGGTTTTGCTTGTTTATTCATGTAAGGTCAGGTGTGCATATGGATCTACTGTGTTATTTATTCTCTGACCAAAATCTAGAAAATAATTTTAATAAAAAATTTCCAATACCCAGAGTAGCAGTCACTATAGTAGTATATATAATACATTAGGAAGCATTGTGGTTCACACATAACAAAATAAAAGTTAAATGTAATATAATTATCCTATTTAGAATTTTTATAGAAAAGAATCCATTGTTCTGTATTCACTTTGATATTTAAGGGGAAAAAATAGCCTTCAAGCAGATAATAAAATTTTGGCTTACTGTGCAGCTCATTTGCTAATATATTATATTGATAATATTCAAATATTATTCTAGTCTAAAATACACTTTGATATTTATGAAGTAAGGTTAATAATATTTCCATATTTTATATAACGATCTTTCTAATCATTATCTTTTATTAAATTAATTTCCCACACATACACACTTGTCCCAGGGGAGTGCCTGTTAAATTTGAAAGAGTCTAGTGAGATTTTGATGTACCAAAGATACTACGTTCTGAGAAATAACACACTTAAGCCAAAATAAGCAACGTTAAGCTATAATGTTTTGCTTTGTAACATGCTGCCAGCTGATAAAATACACATAGCACACACACATACATACACATTTAAACGAGTAAATATTCTTACTGGTTTTAAATAATGTAGATCCAGAAATAAACTTAATTTCTGTACTAAGACTTTTGTCACCTCTTTAAAAAAATGCATGTCCATTAAAGCTGAAAAGATGTATAATGTATTGAGTTAGAATCATTTATTCAAGCCAAGGTTCTTGCAAAAATTACTCAAAATATGTTAAATGCCCCTTTTGGAATGAATATAACTGGATTTTTAATGCCAGAGGGGCATATTTTATAGACTAACAAAAGCAACAGTGCAGTTTAATTCAAAAAGGCTCTCTAATTTATCAGTTTGAAACTAACCTTCTCCACGGGTTTTTGAATTGCTTCATTGTTTTGATTTCTTCAAATAAGTCTTAGCATAGAGTAACTAAATGCATACTGAGGTGTTAAGGGGTTTTTGTCTTTCTATTTCAAGCTAAAACATAACCTCTAAATTATCTTTTACAGTAAGCCAAAGCCAGTATCACATACCTTTCGGGAATGAATTTCTTTCACATACAATGGAAGTAGAAACTCAGATATACCTTCAAGTCGGATTCCCTTCTTGGTGACTCTCAGATTTCCCATACCATCCTACAAGCAATGAAATATAGTTCACTTTTAGGTTAACTGGAGAATGAATAACTGGCCGTAATTTTCTTAGGCCTAAATTGAGAAAACAGTAAGCTCAAATCCGTGATGATTTAAGGAAAATGAGAGGCTGACTCTACTTAATGAATGATTGCAGCAGTTGGCATGCATATAGAGGGCTCTGTGTAAAATGAACAGGAAAAGAGGAAGATAAAGGACCTGGAAGCTTCTTTCCAATCTAACAGAGACTAAGACTCATCTGTGAATAACGCCTATACTTTCTTCATGCACCAACACTTTTAATTATTTATTAGGCATAATTACACTTGCTTCCTGATTATTAAAAACAACTTAATGTTTGCAGAGAGATCTAATGATATTTTGCATGACCGTTATACACATATTTCTACTATAAGTGCTCACATTTGTACAAGCAATTAATGATTGACTAGTGTAAGTAAGCATGGTGTCCCAGTATTTTAATCATGGGTAACACTTATGTCCTTTACTTTAGATAATAATACTCCATGAGTATGATAAAACAGGGCACAAATAATATTTATGAGGCAAAAATAAAAATAGTAAGAACAGAGTACTGATAGGTATCAAAGAAAGGAGATTTCACATCTGGTTGGAGAGTACACCATTTCTCATGGAGGAGATTGACTATGATAAAGACCTTAAGAATATGGGGTTTCAACAACAGATGTCCCTAGAGGGAGGAACGAACTGACAGTTCTGGTCACAATCAGGAAATAACATTCCACCCAACCTGGCTAATGAGTGAAAACAATTAGGAGTATGTTTTGAGGTCAGAGAAAGGAAAGCCAGGAGCGTAGAGGTAAGGAATCTGTATGTACTGATACAACAGCCTCCAAGAGAAGGAACAGAAAAAGTTCTTGAATAGCTCAATGGCTTGGAAATGATCCGAGTTGCACTTTAAGGAAAATCTGGAGATATCTGACAGAGTGTCAGAAATAATGTGCAACTCTGTAATAAGTGAGAGGAGTGTGGTGGAAGAGCAACTTTCAAGACCTGGTGACTAACTTTTTCTTGAGATACTGAAAAGGGGGCCATGTACGATTGCCCCAAGGATTCACAACTATGACTATAGAAGGACAAGTAATGAGTTTTACAGTTGGAATAGGGAAATCTGTACGTTCAGTGGCAAAAAAAGTTCAGCTTTGAACTTTCTAACTATACTTCCAGAAGTATCACAAAAAATTCAGAATTTTATTCATCAACCAGCACAACTGTAGAGTGCAGGCTGGGGAGTGACAGTGGCTTTGGTCTTGCTTGACTTTATCATGATGGAAGAACAAGTTCCATGTGGGAAAAAATGTATATAAAAACAAAGGAGAACCTCTTAGATAATGAGTAGGCCTGTAGGTTGGAAAGACATATTCTTTACATTCTGGAAGCCTGGGATTAGTAGAAGAGGAAAGGCAAGAGATTCAGATAGTCCTAGCCTCTACCCTCTGCTCTGACCTCAAAAGAAAGCCAGTGAAATAGTAGAACAATGGATAGAATTTTGAATAAGAACTGAACGCCTTTTTTCTTTCACTCAAACAAAGAAAAACACTAAGAAAGGAAATGGAAATATTTTGAAGTGGAGAGATATCAGTCTTCTCACAGAAGGAGGAAATAATTGATTCTGGTTGAATTGAACTTTGGCTCAAACAGAGGAATTCACTTCTTGAGCTTGAACTTTTATCAGCTTGAACTTCAAGCTGACACTGAAAAATGCCTAAAAGGGAAATGAACTAATTTTTTTTAACATGAAAATTTCAATCATCACTGAAGACAAATTCTGATGAGGAGAAAACAGGCATACTTTTTTTACTCTGAGACAGAACTAATTAATACCAGTTTTATAACATCCTCTTTCCCTTTTGAAACTGAAGTGTCTGATATAGATATTAGTTACAGGCCATTCATTCAGTGACTCTTAGGAGTTTTGCAATAATATGCAACAGAAACATGCAGAATTAACAGTGATAGAGTTTTAAAATTGAGGATTTATTAGACATGAATGGCAAAAAGTCATAGGAATGTGGCGTCCTAAAGTAACAAAAGATTATGTCCCTCAAATGACTATTATTTTTCTTATTAAGTAGAGATACGTAAAGCCAGAAAAGTAGAATTAGGCTGCAAAAATAGCACAGAATAAAGAATACCAACAGGTGACAAATTAATGATCAAGTTCAACAGAGGTAAAAAATATAAGAAATTCTAAGGCAGGTTTGTCATCAGAAATTGGAAGCTCAGATTTTGAAATCTTGAAGGTGAGAACATTTCCAGACACAATAAGGTCTGGAGGACACAGGAAGCTACAAAAGCAGACTAGAGACAGAACTCTTTCAGTACTAAAATAGTAGCGCATATAAAGTGATAAGTGGCCTTCAAATATTGTTTTGTTTCAGAGGGGTTTTCTTGAGTTAATCTCACACAGTGGCTGTCCAGGTATGTTCTCAAATGCCTACCTGAAAGAAGTGTTCTGAAGTGCTCCTATGAAGTCGCTTTGCAAAGGTTTAAGGCAACTGCTAGACTATTTCAACATGCCAGCAAATTTAGGAAACTCAGCCATGGCCACAGGACTGGAAAAGGTCAGTTTTCATTCCAACCCAAATGAAAGGCAATGCCAAAATAATGCTCAAACTATCCCACAATTGCACTCATTTCACACACTAGCAAAAATAATGCTCAAAATTCTCCAAGCCAGGCTTCAAGAGTATGTGAACCGTGAACTTCCAGAAGCTCAAGCTGGATTTAGAAAAGGCAGAGGAATCAAAGATCAAATTTCCAACATCCACTGGATCATTGCAAAAGGAAGAGAGTTCCAGAAAAATATTTACCTCTGCTTTATTGACTATGCCAAAGCCTCTGACTGTGGACCACAATAAACTCTGGAAAATTCTAGAAAGAGATGGGAATACCTGACCACTTGACTTCCCTTTGAGAAATCTGTATGCAGGTGAGGAAGCAACAGTTAGAACTGGACATGGAACAACAGACTGGTTCCAAATGGGAAAAGGAGAACATCAAGGCTGTATATTGTTACCCTGCTTATTTGACATATATACAGAGTACATAATGAAAAACACTGGGATGGATGAAGCACAAGCTGGAATCAAGATTGCCAGGAGAAATATCAATAACCTCAGATATAGAGATGACACCACCCTTATAGCAGAAAGCAAAGCACTGAAGAGCCTCTTAATGAAAGTGCAAAAAGAGAGTGAAAAAAATGGCTTAAAGTGAAAAATTAAGAAGACTGAGATCATGGCATCTGGTCCCATCACTTCATGGGAAATAGATGGGGAAACAGTGGGAACAGTGACAGACATTTTGGGCTCCAAAATCACTGCAGATGGTGACTACAGCCATGAGATTAAAAGATGCTTGCTCCTTGGAAGAAAAGTTATGACCAACCTAGACAGCATATTGAAAAGCAGAGACATTACTTTGCCAAAAAGTCCATCTAGTCAAAGCTATGGTTTTTCCAGTGGTCATGTATGGATGTGAGAGTTGGACTGTGAAGAAAGCTGAGGGCTGAAGAATTGATGCTTTTGAACCGTGGTGTTGGACGATTCTTGAGAGTCCCTTGGACTGCAAGGAGATCCAACCAGTCCATCCTAAAGGAAATCAGCCCTGAATATTCATTGGGAGGACTGATGCTAAAGCTGAAACTCCAGTACTTTGGCCACTGGTATGAAGAAATGACTCATTTAAAAAGACCCTGATGCTGGTAAAGATTGAAGTCAGGAGGAGATGAGGACAACAGAGGATAAGATGGCTGGATGGCATCACCGACTCAATGGACATGAGTTTGAGTAAGTGCTGGGAGTTGGTGATGGACAGGGAAGCCTGGTGTGCTGCCCTTGGAGTTGCCAAGAGTCGGACACAACTGAATGACTGAACTGAACTATCTCAGGGCAATAGAAATAAATTCTATCATGAATATAATTCACAGTTCAATAGTATTCTTAAAAATGTTTTCATAAGATGTTTAAAAATAAAAGAACTGGATATCCATATTAAAGGTGATATTACGCATATTATATGCATATTTAATTTGGGAAAGTTTTGAATCTTAAGATCAGTGTTATCTTTCTATATAACATACAATTAAGGGGAATTTAGATATATTTCATTTAAATTAGAAGACATGGAACTTCCCTAGGAAAATGTAGAACTGTTACCATAGGTTAGGGGTGTGAATCTAACCTTGCTCCACTATGTTCATCAGTCCTTTTTCTGTGAGTTTCTCTATATTATTTACATGTAGTTATAACATACATGGAACTGTATAATATATATTCACTGTATAATTGACCTGATGTTCACATTCACACACCAAGTCCACCAATAAATTATGAGATGATGAAATAATCTGGTTTCTCTTATGTAGGAGAGCTGGAAAAGTGAATTTCTTCCTACTGTCAGTATAGCTTCTTGTTTCACTGTATTCCTGGTCCCTTTCAATCTAAAGGAAGAAAAATAATTTCTGGATTTGCTATTAAGACTGACATTGCCAAAACACCAGAAAATAACAGAATCTAATGGACCTATAGTACAGACCCCAACCTTGGCTGTGCTACCTTCATCCTGTGTAAGCTCGAACAATTTAACTAAGCATTTTCTATGTTAATTTTTGTTATATGTAAAAGGAATAATATTTAGCTATGAGTTTATAGCAAGGATGACATGAGGATGTAAACTGATTAAAATCATGCTTATCTTTTGAGTTCTTCTATATATGTGCAGAAGTACTCAAAAGTTTTAACCATTATTACATTTTATTTGAAATTTTATATTATTATAAAAATTCATATTGTTTACTTTCAAGGGATTATATTTGAACTTCAGCAGACATTAAATACATTAAATTTTATCATCATTATAGTTATAATCTATAGTAGGAGAGCTTGGATTTGAAACGTGACTACTATTTACTAACCGTTGCCTTGGGCATATTCTTTATCTAAACCTAAATCATTTTTTATAAGAATCAGAAAACAATTGTTTTCCTTACATGGATGTCATAGTAATTGAACAAGATAATATGTAAATGCCTTGTGCCTGGATCTAGCATATTCTTGATAGTTATTCTCTGTAGTTTATTTAAATTAATACTCTGATAATAAATATAATTAATCTCTATTCAACCTACTTTTTATCTGTCTCTCCCATTTTTCATTTCTTCCTTTCTATTCCCAAGGGCAATCATCTTCAACTTGGTAATTGCCTTCATACTTAAACTGTTTGGAGTGTAAACCTAACATTGTTTACACTGTTATTTTTGAATTACTCCTTACATCATCTAAACCCTTGGATTATAGATTTATGCCATTCCTTTTAAATATTTAATGTGCTTTCTAAATAAACCATTATAAATATTATCACTTTTGTGTTAAGGAATAATATTAAAAAATAATCTCTTCTACTGAATCTTTTTAAATTTATTTTTTTAATTGGTAGAAAATTGTTTTACATTATTTTATTGGTTTCTGCTGTACAACAATACAATTCAGTCATAATTATAATCCTTCCCTTCCTCTTCTCTCTCCCTTACCCCATCCGACCCCTGTGGGTGATCACAGGGCACCAGGCTGGCTCCCTGTTTTATTTAGCAACTCTCCCCTAACTGTCCGTTTCACACATGATCGTGTGTATATGTCAATGCTACTCTCTCAGTTTGCCCCACCCCCCACCTTCCCCTGATGTGTCCACAAGTCAGTTCTCTACTAGGTTCATCAGGACCATTTTTCTAAATTCCATATTGATGCATTTATATACGATACTTGTTTTCCCCTTTCTGACTTCACTCTCTTTTAAGAGGCTCTAGATTCATCCACCTCACTACAACTGACTCAGATTAGTTCCTCTTTACAGCTGGGTAGTATTTCATTGTATAGTTACACCACAACGTCTTTATCCAGTTACCTGTGAATGACATCTAAGTTGTTTCTACATCCTATTATAAATATTGCTACAGTGAACACTGGTGCATGTGTCTTTTAAAGGTGTGGTGTTCTCAATTTATATGCCCAGTAGTGGGATTGCTGGGTCATGTGGTAGATTTATTCCTAGTTGTTATTGTTGTTGTTTTAGGAACTCTTCATATTGTTTCCCACAGTGGCTGTATCAGTTATCAGCTTCCAGTTTTCAATGGTACAGGAAGGTTCCCTTTTCTCCACACTTCTCCAGCATTTATTGGTTGTAGACTTTTTGATGATGGCCATGCAGACTGGTATAAGGTGATACCTCATTTCTCCTGCTATATCTTAAGCTTCTTCTATGGAGTTATTTTCAAGACCCTTGGAGCGTCTCATGTAATTCTTTGTTTTACAGATTATTTGTTCTTTTCTCATCATTATCCACTCTTTACCTCCACTATACTATAAAGTTAATATTTTTCAAAAAGTTCTGTTTTGTCATTTAAATTTCTTTTTTAAAAACTGGGTTACAAAGAACATAAAATATTATACTGATATTAGCTTCATGTGTGCAACATAATATTTCAATATTTTTATGCATTATAAAATGATCACCATGATAACACCAGTTGCCATCCGGTCACCATGTGAAGTTGTTATAATATTATTGACTATCTTCCTTATGTCACAGCTCAGTAACTTATTTTATATCTGAGAGTCTACAGTTGCAGCATTATTTATGCTATTCAAGATATGGAAACACCTAAGTGCTCACTGTGAGATGAATGGATAAGGAAATTGTATTTCTCTCTCTCTTGCTCTCTCCCATCCCCGCCCCCACACACTGAAATATTACTCAGCCATTTAAATTTCCTGATTCAAATATTTTGTTTGAACCGATGTTCATTCTCATCTCTTCTTAATACTCTTACCCATCATTCAAGGCTAGTATGATTTGCATTTAGAGACTGCAAAGCCATCTTTATTACAATTTTCACACACTTGATTTCTTGGAAAAGGTAAAGGATGCTTTATTCAGAAGTACTTTTTTGGAGTTTATTATAAGAGACTGTCTTTAAAATAAAT
Source organism: Nanger dama (assembly GCA_917880005.1). Classification (NCBI taxonomy): domain Eukaryota; kingdom Metazoa; phylum Chordata; class Mammalia; order Artiodactyla; family Bovidae; genus Nanger; species Nanger dama. The sequence goes on from CAKJTW010000021.1 coordinate 23,068,531, forward strand.
CATAGATATGAATGTTAACAAAGAATATTGATAGCCATGTTATGTCGAATTTAAAATCCACAATCATAACTTTGCAATCATCTGACAATAATTCACTCTGTCCTATCTCATACAGAGTTTTTAAGACCTTTGACTGCCTGGTATTAGAAGGTGTCCTTAGATGGTGGCCATTCTCAGAATCTGAATTACTCCTAACAGGCATGTAATTGTCAAAGAAATGAGTGCATTTACATGGAATGGAGAAAAGTTTTTAAAAATGATATGATCATTAAATAACACAGAAAATCTGGAATATGATTATATTAAAAATCTTTTCAAAGAAAGGTGAAAGAATCCAGGAGACAATTACATATAGATTTTAGACATTTTTTTGGATGTTAAAAAATAAATATCTTGCAAATTACTAGCATCATACATTTAAAAATTTTGATTATGAAGGAAGATAAATCCATATTTTATATGGATTTGAGTATCTAATGATATTTCTTCTGTAATTCAACTTGCATGAGGAAACAACCTTTAAGGCAAATTAGAGACAAATTGGAGCTCAGTATGGTGGGTATTTGTGAGACTTTGGGAATTAAATATCTTAAATAAAGAAATATATGGAGAAATTGAGGTATTAGATTGCCAAAATATAATTACAAATTATTTTTAAAGGTCTTTTTGTTATTTATTCTTTCTTGCATGCTAAAAGAATAAAAATATCTATTTAATTTCCAACTGTTATTTAAAGATGAGAAAATTCCTTTTAAAGTATCTAAGGATTTTCTTTTTCTTACCTGTTTTATGATATTATTTATAATTTATAATGAACTGTTTTTCCCCAAGCATAAGAGAAAGAAGAAATAAAACATTTGTTGGTAGGTTGCTTTATATGTGTGTCTTTACGATGCTGTTTGCTGTAGGCCTGTATTTTATTTTCATTATAATTGGACTTCCTTGTTCCTGCCTATTATTAGAAAATAAACTCTACAGTAATAAAGATTGATAGACAGAAAACTGATCTCTCATTCAGCTTATATAGAAACATCTTTAGGGATTATTTTTAATAATATAACTTTTGTTATCTGGAGCAATATTTATTCCTTTAGTTCTTAGCCAGTTATTGTTTCATAATTTATACTTTACCAATTGTCAGAGCTGTAAAAAGTTTTAAATATATGATATATTAAATAAAATAAATACTGTACTTTGTATCTCTTATTTGGTATTCTTTTAACTATGTGAGTGGTTTGTCTTTCCAGTTTTTTTCTACTTATAATACAATTCCTTGACAAATAAGTCCTTCTTTTTCTAACAATCCTCATATCACTAGTCTCACTGAACATATGTCATTAACAACAAAATCATCAAAGTCAATATATACTGGATAAAAATAAAACCCCAAACAAAAATATATTAATCTGATGTGGCATATATGATCATAATTATCCAGTTAATGGAGGAAAAATGGATATGTTTGATAAATCCAATGAGTCTATATATAAGGAGACCAGCAATATATATTATATATATGTATATACACATATATATGCACACACATACATATAAACAGCTACTTAAAATAATGGAGAAATAGATCATAGTTATTTATTCCAATAAGAATGTTTGAACATTATTTTATTTTTAATATTCTTGAAAACAGTTTTCTTACAGGACATCTTTTGGAATCACAATCAGGAAAAAATAAACTGGTGTGGTTTAGTCTAATGATCTAAATTTAACCATATGATACAACCTTAAACGTGCATGGACGCACTGATATTGTGTCACTTTAACATGACGTTAAGGTTATATTCTGAGGATGCTGGAGAAGGCAATGGCGACCCACTCCAGTATTCTTGCCTGGAGAATCCCATGGAAGGAGGAGCCTGGAGGGGTACAGTCCATGGGTGGCAAAGAGTCGGACACGACTGAGTGACTAATAACAATGAGGATGTTCAAGACACAGAGACTTGCTACTGAAGAGTGCTGTAGGAAAACCAAGCGTGCTGTTAAGAACAAATTATATTTCTTCGTGCAGAGACAATGGCAAAGAACCTCAGGCATTTGACTCATGGAAAATAATAAATAAAAAATTAATGATAACAATGTGTACCTTGAAAACTGTTGTCTGTAAATGGGTGACTGAAAAATAAAATCCATATTTTCATCTGTGTAACAAAAGTATAAAGCCTCAAGCTTCACTATTATTGTGTCTGTGTTGCCCAAACATGTTTAATAGTATATCAGAATCATAATAAACTCAGTGGAAAAAGAGCTCAGTTTTCAAATAAATTTAGGAAACCGCTGCAAGATATGGTCCCACTCAGAGATTCATAATGCATATCAGCATTCTCAACACTCTGAGAAGTCTAGAAGAGAGAAATACTTTGTCTAATACAAACTTCCCCAAACGAATGTGCAAAGGGACGCCTCCCCACCTCACTCATTTACCTTTTGAAATAGGTGCAGTGGTGTTCCTTTGAACACACCGTGTTCACTTACATTTGATAAACTCTGAAGGAAGACCTACTTAAAGAGGAGGTGCACTGTTTAGCATGAAAGCTTGAAAAGATCTGATGAAAGAATTAAAAGCTGCCATGTCTCCACAGACACTTACAGAAAGCCTATGTAGAGTGCCACTAAATTCTGCTGATAATTCAGCTTCCCAGTTATACTGAAAGACTGAAGAGGCTACAGTGAGCATGGCTAAGCATCCAGGCTGCTTCTGAGATATAACTTCTTGTCCATAAGATAGGCAGTGCTGAGGACATCTCTGGTTTGTGCACATATATGTCTGTTACTGTCAAGATAATTTAGTTTCTAAAACAAGAATCACTTCTTTGAACAAGATCACATTTCTGGACCTGTAAATTAAGAATAAGACCTTAGAGTATGGTAACTATACATAGGCAGGCCTCAAGGTAAGGTCTTGTATAAAAATTTCTTCTAAATGTCCAACAGTTTTGGTTTCTACCCTAACTATGGAATTAATCCTAAGAGCTTAGTACAGAGAAATTTAGCAAATAGCCAATTACCATTGTCACAACAACTCTGTAAAATAGACACATTATTGCCCTCATTTAAAACACACACACACACACACACACACACACACACACACACAAAGTAAGTGAATTGTATGCAGCTAGTGAAAGTGAAAGTGAAGTCGCTCAGTCGTGTCTGACTCTTTGTGACCCCATGGACTGTAGCCTATCAGGCTCCCTCCGTCCATGGGATTTTCTAGGCAAGAGTGCTGGAGTGGATTGCCATTTCCTTCTCCAGGGGACCTTCCCGACCCAGGAATTGAACCCAGGTCTCCCACCTTGCTGGAGAAGGCAATGGCACCCCACTCCAGTACCCTTGCCTGGAAAATCCCATGGACGGAGGAGCCTGGTAGGCTGCAGTAAATGGGGTCGCTGAGGGTGAGACACGACTGAGCCGATTTCACTTTCACTTTTCACTTTCATGCACTGGGGAAGGAAATGGCAACCCACTCCAGTGTTCTTGCCGGGAGAATCCCAGGGACAGGGAGCCTGGTGGGCTGCTGTCTATGGGGTCTCACAGAGTCGGACACGACTGAAGTGACTTAGCAGCTTAACAGCTCCCACATTGCAGGCAGACGCTTTAACGTCTGAGCCACCAGCCCAAAGTTTAGTTATCTCATTCTTAGTTTAACAACTATAGGGATAGAGAATATAAGCTGAAGTTATTTCACTATGTAACCCCATTCAGTTCAGTTCAGTTCAGTCGCTCAGTCATGTTAATATTTTTCATTATTATTTATGAACTAATGTGTACTTCTTTTCTTAGATTGCTTGCCTTTTAATTTTCAAAACATTTCCTTCTCTCACTGACTTCTTTACCAGCACATATTTCTCATTTGACTCAGATGTGTATCATGGTATTCTGAAAACAAATTAATTTTGATAAGACAAAAGTCTGCTTCCAAGTGATTATAAAGTTGATCTTAAAAACGAAGCTACCCAGAACAAATTATTGATATTTGTATAGTCACAGACATTTTAAAAGAGCCTCAGAACAATATTTTTGGTAAATAAAATCACTGTTTCACATTCTTCCTATTAACCGCTTTGTAATTACTCTCATTCTATAAAACAGTTGTGTGTATGCATGCATGTGTGCATGTGTGTGTATGTGTGTGTGTGTTTAGAAGAGATGTGTTGCATAGGATGGGTAGGTAAAGTTAACTTATTGAACTTCAAATTGTAGTCATCTTACTAGCTTGAGACTAAGAGGATATTACGTGAATGTGAAGACTGGATGAATGAAGATCAGACTGAAGGCAGTTGCCCCAATAAACAAGCCATAATTGCTTGCCAAATTTTTGTCATGAAACAACTTTTTGACCCAGAATTCATTGACCTCTCTTGACAAATTTTTACAGTCATTGGACAAGTGCAGCTGCCTTAGCCTGAGATTCTTCAGAAATGAGAATGTTGGTTATTGCTATCAGGTAAGTCCAGCAAAAATCAGATCTCACTTCAATGAAAGCCTTTCCCTACCTACTGGGAAAACCAATTGCAGAAGACTCTTAACTTTCAGTCTTACCGGGAAATATCTTAGCTGCAAAGAGGTGTCTTGTCCAAAATCATGCCCCCAAGCCCCACCTGGGATTGCTTGCATGGCTTTCATGTGGCGATATTAATATCCAGCCCCTCTGGATAATCTTGGGATTGTTTTAGCTGCTGAGCTCACTGCGAGATCAATCAAGGGTGCTATTCCTCTGTACCACATTTTGACTTCTTTCTTCTCTCATCTCAACCCTACTCTCTTGATGCAATGTTACTATCTAGTTTATTCAGAAATCTTTTAATCAAAATGCATCTAACTCCACGATATGTTTTAGATTAAAATTAAATTAAAAACAGCACAAGGATAAGACTGATGCTAAAAATGTCAGTGAATTATAATCTATGTTAGAGAGATATTAATATTTCTGGCAGGTGAGAAGAAGTAGGATAATATGGTATTCATATTGACAACTCAAATAAATGATTTTTTTTCTTCCAGAGAGCACTTTATTAATATATTATCACACCAGGAAAGCTCTTTCATCTTCAATGCCTATGCTGCAATCTTTCTCTATGGTTATTCATTTATCACAGAATTTCTTAAAATATTTGTTTTCAATCAATGGTAATTTTTATAATAACCCAGATCCAGACAAATAATGTAGATCTGGGTTAGTTTCAACCTACCTGGATGACAGAAAAAGGACATCTCTTCATCTGAATGTTAAATTAAAATTTTGAAGATGACCGCTTAGACTTGTGTTTTTTTTAAATTTTTACACATGTGATGTGTACATTTGGAAACTTTTAAGAAGTAAAATATGATTTTTGTTGGGATATTAGTAGGAATTATTGTAGGTAATAGCTTTATTATCGATCTTGTTTCTAGCTTTTTATACACAATTTAGAGTCATGGGTAAATAACTTCTTTTTCATCCACACAATGAATTAGTTGTCAATATCCTATGAAAATGTGGGGATAGGTTTGTGTACTGCCTTTTGTGAGTGTGGGGCAGGGGCGGGGGGAGGTGTGTGTACATGCTTTGGAGGGGTGTGTTGGTTTTTGGATAAAATCTGAGGATCTATCCCAGAAAACATGAAGGAGTAAAATATAGGGGATATCTTGCAGCCACGTGCAGCAAATGAATAAATGCACACCTATAAACAATACCTAGAAAATGTGAAAAAAGGAATAATATTTATATAAATTAAAAATACCTGCATAACCAATGATATTTGTGTCAAAACACATAGAACCACCAACAGGAATACAATGGTTGACTACAAAGAGAGGGCAAGTGCTGATAATAGGAGTGAAAACAGATATATAAATAAAAGGAATGAAACAATAAATAAATGAATAAAAAATAGTAAACATTAAGTGAGAATTTTTATGGACAAACGATGTAATAATGACACAGTTTGATAAATTGATGGACATAATTATCTCAATCTTCTGCACATGAATTTAAAATTCTCATTCTCATTAATGTATCCAATTAAAATTCTTTTTCATATTTGTGATGGCCTTATCCTCTTATATTGCAAATTTTATTTTATCAGTGTCCAAGGATAAATTTAACCTAAAATATCTTTCATATTCCAAACTATATTCTGGTAAGTTATGATCTAATCACAACAACAGTTTACTGTTTTACAAACATTCCCATAATGTATCATTTTCTTTGTCTCCTTAAAAACTTCTCTTATTTTATTCCACTGTTTTTTTGCAATGCCTTATAAATCCTTGTTTACTAGAAACTCTGTCCCTGTGTTCTGACTTTACTAAGAGAAGATATTATGCCTCTGAGTTGGAAAAAAATCTCTTGTATTTTTCCTTTACTCACAATATTTCTGATACTGGATGTGTAGGTTTTCCACACAGTCAAGCATCCTCTCAGACACCAGGTGGGTATCCTACAACTTAACCCAATTCTGACACTATGTACCTGGACACAGACCCCTCAAGTTAAGGTTTAAGTCCCATGAGATCTCCCCCTACCCTCACTTCACATGCACATTGTAAGGTCAGGTTGTTACTTGTGCTTCTGAACAACTGGCTATAAATCAGAGGTTCCCAGGGGCCCCCCTCTTCAGGTTTAATTAATTCGGCAGAGGCACTCAAAGAACTCACAGGAACATTATTTTACTAGATTACTGGTCTATTATGAAAGATAAAACTCAGGAAGAGCCAGATGGAAGTGATGTACAGGGTCAGGTGTAGGAGAGGATGTGGAGCTTCCATGCACTCTCCAGTCACCAGAGTCCAAGCACCTCCACGGGTTCACCAACAGAGGAGCTCACCAACTTTTGTAATTTTGGAGTTTTTACAAAGGCCTCATCATGTAATCATGATCAATCATTAACAACCTCTAGCTCCTCAATCATTCTTTGGAGAGAGGCTGGGCTGAATATTCCAAGCTTCTAATCATAGGTTGGTCTTTCTTATGACTGTCCCCATCCTGAATCTACCTAGGAGTCCAGGAAGAGCCTCCTCAATAGAACAAAAGACACTCCTATCACCCAAGACATTACCCAGGAAATTCACCCAAAAACAGGGTTAAAGAGCAAATAGCAGAACGAAATAAAGATGTCCCTATTGTTTTTCTCAGAAAATTATAAGAGTTTTAGGAGCTCTGATCTGGGAACCAGGAGCAGAACTCAATATCCACAGTTGACCCTTGAACAGCAAGCATCAGGGCTAGGGGCACAGAACTTCCTTTTGGTCAAAAATTGACCTTCCATACCCACATTTCCACATTTTCATATTAAGCCAACATCAGATTAGTTAGCACTATAATACAGATTTACTGAAAAATATCCACATATAAGTGGAACAATTCAAATTGATGTTTTCCAAGTCAGTTATGTATTTTCTATTATTTCACTTATATTTTTGTCTTTAGAATTTATTACAATACCAGTATAGACAAGCACAAGTACTAGTAAGTTCTTGATAAACATCAATTGAGGTATATGCATTTTTATAATGTCTAAGACATGTTTACTCCTTGGAAGAAAAGTTATGCAGAGATATTACTTTGCTGACTAAGGTCCGTCTAGTCAAGGCTATGGTTTTTCCTGTGGTCATGGATGGATGTGAGAGTTGGACTGTGAAGAAGGCTGAGCGCTGAAGAATAGATGCTTTTGAACTGTGGTGTTGGAGAAGACTCTTGAGAGTCCCTTGGACTGCAAGGAGATCCAACCAGTCCATTCTGAAGGAGATCAGCCCTGGGATTTCTTTGGAAGGAATGATGCTAAAGCTGAAACTCCAGTACTTTGGCCACCTCATGCGAAGAGTTGACTCATTGGAAAAGACTCTGATGCTTGGAGGGATTGGGGGCAGGAGGAGAAGGGGACAACAGAGGATGAGATGTCTGGATGGCATCACTGACTCGATGGACCTGAATTTGAGTGAACTCTGGGAGTTGGTGATGGATAGGGAGGCTTGGCGTGCTGAGATTCATGGGGTTGCAAAGAGTCGGACATGACTGAGCGACTGAACTGAACTGATATGATGGCAGAGTAGCTCATAGCATAGTAAAGCACTCACTGAAAATATCTACAAAATGTTTAACAACATAATAAAGTACAAACACATTGCCTTTGAAGCAAACACATTGCTGTTGTGGTGAAATGTACATCACATAATATTTTCTATGTTTACCATTTCTAAGTACATAGTTCAGTGACTTTAAGTACCTTTGCATTATTATTCAGTCATCACTATACATCATCAGATATTTGACCATCTCCAATGGCAACTGGAAAAGGTCATTTTTCATTCCAATCCCAAAGAAAGGCAATGACAAAGAATGCTCAAACTGCTGCACAATTGCACTCAACTCACACACTAGTAAAGTAATGCCTAAAATTCTCCAAGCCAGGCTTTAGCAATACGTGAACCATGACCTTCCAGATGTTCAAGCTGGTTTTAGAAAAGGCAGAGGATCCAGAGATCAAATTGCCAACATCCAATGGATCACTGAAAAAGCAAGAGAGTTCCAGAAAAACATCTACTTCTGCTTTATTGACTAATCCAAAGCCTTTGACTGTGTGGATCACAATAAACTGTGGAAAATTCTTTGAGAGATGAGAATACCAGACCACTTGACCTGTCTCTTGAGAAACCTATATGCAGGTCAGGAAGCAACAGTTAGAACTGGACATGGAACAACAGATTGGTTCCAAATAGGAAAAGGAGTACGTCAAGGCTGTATATTGTCACCTGCTTATTTAACTTACATGCAGAGTACATCATGAGAAATGTTGGGCTGGAGGAAGCACAAGCTGGAATCAAGATTGCTGGGAGAAATATCAATAACCTCAGATATGCAGATGACACCACCCTTATGGCAGAAAGTGAAGAGGAACTAAAGAGCCTCTTGATGAAAGTGGAAGAGGAGAGTCAAAAGGTTGGCTTAAAGCTCAACATTCAGAAAACGAAGATCATGGCATCCGGTCCCATCAGTTCATGGGAAATAGATGGGGAAACAGTGGAAACAGTGTCAGACTTTATTTTTCTGGGCTCCAAAATCACTGCAGATGGTGATTGCAGCCATGAATTTAAAAATGCTTACTCCTTGGAAGGAAATTTATGACCAACCTAGACAGTATATTAAAAAGCAGAGAAAACAATAGCAAATGAAGCAACTGACAAACAACTAATCTCAAAAATATACAAGCAACTTATGCAGCTCGACTCCAGAAAAATAAACGATCCAATCAAAAAATGGGCCAAATAACTAAGGCATTTCTCCAAAGAAGACATATGGATGGCTAAAAAAACCACACACACGAAAAGATGCTCAACATCACTCATTATCAGAGAAATGCAAATCAAGACCACAATGAGGTACCATTTCACACCAGTCAGAATGGCTGCGATCCAAAAGTCTACAAGCAATAAATGCTGGAGAGGATGTGGAAAAAAGGGAACCCTCTTACACTGTTGGTGGGAATGCAAACTAGTACAGCCACTATGGAAAACAGTGTGGAGATTCCTTAAAAAACTGAAAATAGATCTGCCTTATGACCCAGCAATCCCACTGCTGGGCATACACACCAAAGAAACCAGAATTGAAAGAGACACATGTACCCCAATGTTCATTGCAGCACTGTTTATAATAGCCAGGACATGGAAACAACTTAGATGTCCATCAGCAGATGAATGGATAAGAAAGCTGTGGTACATATACACAATGGAGTGTTACTCAGCCATTAAAAAGAATACATTTGAATCAGTTCTAATGAGATAGATGAAACTGGAGCCGATTATACAGAGTGAAGTAAGCCAGAAAGAAAAACACCAATACAGTATACTGACACATATATATGGAATTTAGAAAGATAGTAATGATCACCTTGTATGTGAGACAACAAAAGAGACACAGAGGTATAGAATGGACTTTTGGCCTCTGAGGGAGAGGGTGGGATGATTTGGGAGAATGGCATTGAAACATGTATACTATCAGGTAAGAAACGAAGCGCCAGCCTATGTTCAATACAGGATACAGGATGCTTGGGGCTGGTGCACGGGGATGATCCAGAGAGATGATATGGGGTGAGAGGTGGGAGGTGGGAGGGGGTTTCAGGATTAGGAACTCGAGTACACCTGTGGCTGATTCATGTCAATGTATGCCAAAACCAATACAGTATTGTAAAGTAGAATAAAATAAAAATAAAATTGAAAAATATATAAAGAAACCAGATCAAAAATAAAAAAATAAAAAGCAGAGACTATTTTGTCAACAAACGTCCGTCTAGTCAAGGCTATGGTTTTTCTAGTGGTTATGTATGGATGGGAGTGTTGGACTATAGAGAAGGCTGAGCACCGAAGAATTGATGCTTTGAAGTGTGGTGTTAGGGAAAACTCTTGAGAGTCCCTTGGACTGCGAGGAAATCCTTGCAGTCCATCCTAAAGGAGATCAGTCCTTCAGTCCTGGGTTTTCATCCAAAGGACTGATATTGAAGCTGAAACTCCAGTTCTTTGGCCACCTGATGTGAAGAGCTGACTCATTTGAAAAGACTCTGATGCTGGGAAAGATTGAGGGCAGAAGAAGAAGGGGATGTCAGAGGATGAGATGGTTGGAACTGCATCACCAACTCAATGGATATGGGTTTGGGTGGACTCTGGGAGTTGGTGATGGACAGGGAGGCCTGGTGTGCTGCGGTTCATGCGGTTGCAAAGAGTAGGACATGACTGAGTGACTGAACTGAACTCTACGGCAACTCTGTACCCATTAAATAATAATTTCCCAATAAGCACTCCCCTGTTTCTGGAAGCCACTATTCTACTTATTTATCTCAGTGCTTTACATCTTTAAACTTTACAACTCTAAGTGCTAAATGTGAGTATAATCACACAAAATTTGTCCTTCTGCCTCTTTCTTATTTCACTTAGATTAATGTCTTTGAAATGGACCTTTGTTATTGCTTTTGGCCTTCTGGCTAAGATCAACTGAAATTAACTATTGTTGTTAGAATTAACCTCAGAATTTCTTCCTTTTTTCAGTCTAAATAATATTTCATTGTATGTATATACCATATTTTTTCTTTAATCCATTCATTCATGGATGTACACATAGGTTGCTTCCATAGTTTGGCAATTATGAATATAAACATGCATGTATACATATCTCTGTGAGATTAACCTTTCAATTTTGTGGTATAAATATGTGGAAGTAGATTTACTGGGACCAATAACAGATTATTTTACTTTTAAAATTCTATATTTAATTTCCTGAGTTACCTTATACTATTTTCCAGAATGACAGTACCATTTTATACCTATATCAGTAGTTCACATGGGTTCCAATATCTCTACATCCTCACCAACTCTTGTTCTTTTGTTTTTCTTTGTGTTTCAATATGACAGCAACCCTGTTCACTGTGAAGAGGGGTAACATATTTCAGGATAGACTTGCAGGGCCAAGATGCTGAAAGAAAAGGTACTTATGGCCTAGCTTCTTGTTTACTTATTGTCCTTCTGATGCACTTGCCAACTTAAACAGCTCAAGACAAGGGGCTGAGGTTAAAAAGCTAGAAGAGAATCGATAAGTTATAGAGAGGATAGCATCACTGTCTGCAATCTCACGGTCCTAAGGAGATAAAAATGAAATCCCAGGCTTGTCAAAGCAGCTAGATCTTGAGGGACTAATGCACAAACAGAGAAAGGGTAGCTGAAAAAAATTGAAGCTTGGACTCTGTGCAGGGTTTTCTTCAAGCTATTTGCTATTAGGCCACTCAGGATGAGGATGAAAGGCTAAACTAAAAACATTTGAGTATTTAATGGAAATTTTTAGCAGCTGAATAATGCTGGAGAACAAAAGCACTAAGGGGACTAAATACTGAAAAGTTCGTTTGGGAGCCATAGAGGGCTTTACCTTACAGAGGTCACAAACCATAGTCAGAGGAGACTCAGACCACACAAATTTTATTATCAAGTGATCTTCTACCTTGATTTTATTGAGTGAAGGGGCTTAGGGTATATCTTTTCTAGACAAAGACAACATTGTCTACATCCTCTATAACCTTTCAGACACCAGGTCTGAAATTGACTCCAAATTACCAATTATACCAAGAGTTAGTACAAAAGGGGGAAGGAAAAAAAAAAACAAACAGAAAAGAAAAACTAACAGGCAAGAAGTGCCTCAGTGGTTCTAGACTGCAGATACAGATCAAAAATAATGACTCATATATTAAGAAAATATATGAACAGATAAAACTGTTATCACAGAAACCAACAAAAATATCAAGTGGAAATTCCAGAACTGAACAATTCAATAATTTATATTAAAAACCTGATGATGAGCAGGGCATTGGAAATAGCTGGAGAGTGAACCAATGAAGTGAGAAGAGGTCATTAGCAAATATGGAGATTGAAGTGGAAAAAAAAAAAAAGGAATGAGAGGTACAGAAAAGAGCAAAACAAAAAGTGGACAGTGAGGCAAATATCAAATATATTTTAACTGAGACTATGGATAATGAATTCACCAAGCAAATATCTATTTTTCTTAGATATCAAATATCTAAGAAAGTCTATAAAATTCGATCAAGGAAAAATACAAATAAAGTCATACTTGGCACAGTGTAGTCAGTCTTCTAAAATCAAAAATAAAATAAATCTTCAAATCAGTAATAAAAAGAAGATATTAAGTAGATAGATGCTGCTGCTGCTGCTGCTCAGTCGCTTCAGTCATGTCTGACTCTATGCGACTGCATAGATGGCAGCCCACCAGGCTCCCCCGTCCCTGGGATTCTCCAGGCAAGAACATTGGAGTGGGTTGCCATTTCCTTCTCCAATACATAAAAGTGAAATTGAAGTCGCCCAATCGTGTCTGACTCTTCGCGACCCCATGGATTGCAGCCTACTAGGCTCCTCCATCCGTGGGATTTTCCAGGCTAGAGTACTGGAGTGGGTTGCCATTGCCTTCTCCAAGTAGATAGATATTAAGATACAAAGTAAGAACATTAAGACTGATAGCTTATATCAGAGAAACAGATACCAGAGCAGCCTAGGCTAATGTAGTAGATATTCCGAAGTTTAATAATACTGGCTTCAGTAGAAACAAAATATTGTAACCTCAGGAACCTGAATTTGACACCAAACTACTACTTCTAACGGTATGACTTTATCAAATCTTTCTGCTTCTCAAGTTCTTTGACTTATTAGCAGCTAGAGGTAGACAGGCTCCTAGGTCCTTTCTTACTTTAACTTGCCAGGATCTGATTTTACGTTTGGGCAGAACAGTACTGTTATTCTTCAAATGATAATTTTATTCCCTGCTCATCTTTATCTTTTACTATCAATATCATGGCTTCATTTGACTTATATTGTTTTCATTTGGCTTTTATTTGGTTTCACTCATATTACCTAGCAAGGTTTCTTATTTGCTTTTTGAAAACACTTCAAAAATATGCTTAGCAATTTAAAATAAATATATGTATGAGTATACATTCTAGGTATATTTTTCTCATGCATACTAAAGTATTTGGGAAACTTTTAAAAATATGCATTTAAGTATTTTTCATCTTAAATATAGTTGAATAATAACATAAAAATTCCATTATAGCAATAAGTGAACCGGAAAAGATTACATGCTGTATGATTCCAACTAGGTATCAGGTAAAAGGTAAAATTATGGAGACAGGGAATAGATCAGTAGTTTCTAGTTCAGGGAAGAGAGGAATGTCTGTATAGATGAACAGGAGATTTTTATGGTAGGAAACTATTCTGTGGCTTCCCAGGGGGCTCAGCAGTAAAAATCTGCCTGCCAATGCAGGCGACAAAAATTCAGGGTTTCATCCTGGGTTGGGGAGATCCCTTGAAGAAAGAAATGGCAACCCACTCTAGTATTCTTGCCTGGGGAATCCTATGGTCAGAGGAGCCTGGGGTCTTACAGTCCATGGAGTTGTAAAAGAGTGACTTGACTTAGCAGCTAAGTTACTAAATAAACAGCAACAAACTATTCTGATACCATAAATCGTGGACACATTTTATGAATTTGTCAATACTCATAGAACACACAGCACAAAGAGTGAAACAATGTAAACTATGAACTTTTGTTAACAATGGAACATTATTGACTCATCATTTCAAATGTATCACATGAACATAAAATTTTAATAATAAGGGATACAAGGGTAGGCAGAGAGGGGATACATGGAAACTGTAGTTTGTGCTTACTCTTCTGTACACCTAAAACTCCTGAAAAATTAAAATGAAACCTTGGAAGTTACTGAGATGTCCTCTGATATGTGAATGATTTTTAAAAACTGTGGTACATCCAATGGAATATTATTCAGCAATAAAAAGAAGTGAACTATTAAGCCATCAAAAGGCATGAGGGGAGCTGAAATGTATGTTACTAAGTGCAAGAAACCTATATGAAAAAGCTACATACTATATAATTCAGGTTACATGACATTCTGGAAAAGAATGCCAAATTAAAGAGGCAGTTAATTTGTGTTTGCAAAGGGTTGGGCGGGGGAGAAAATGAATAGGAAAAGCACAGAGGCATTTTAGGGCTATGAAACTACTTCGTATGATACTATAATAATGGTTGTTGTTGTTTAGTCACTTAAGTCTTGTCTCTTTTGTGATCTCATGGACTGTAGCCCCCCAGGATCCTCTCTCCACATAATTTCCCATGGAGGAATACTGGAGTGGGTTGTCAATTCCCTTGTCCAGGGATTGAACTCACATTTCCTGTATTGGCAGTCAGATTCTTTGCCACTGAGCCACTGGTGTTAGTTGTTCAGTCGTGTCCGACTCTTTGTGACTGCATGGACTGTGGCCTGCCAGGCTCCTCTGTCCATGGAATTCTCCAGGCAAGAATACTGGAGTGGGATGCAATTTCCTTCTTCAAGTGATCTTCCCAACCCAGGGATTGAACCTGGGTGTCCTGCATTGCAGGTGTATTATTTAATGTCTGAGGCACCAGGGAAGCCCCATAATGTTGGATGTATGTCACCACAATTTTTTCCAAATCTATAGTTTGTACATTGACAGTGAACCCTAATATAAAGTATCCATAAAGAAGAATGAATGTGAAAGGATTGATGCATTGGACTTTGGTATTGGAGAAGATTCTTGAGAAGACTCCTTGGACTGCAAGGAGATCAAACCAATCAATCCTAAAGGAAATCAACCCTGAATATTCATTGGAAGGACTGTTGCTGAAGCTAAAGCTCCATTGTTTTGGCCACCCAATGCGAAGAGCTGACTTATTGGAAAAGACCCTGATGCTGGGAAAGACTGGAGGCAAAGAAGAGGGTGGCAGAGGACAAGATGGCTGGATAGCATCACTGACTTGGTGAACATGAATCTGAGCAAGGTCTGGGAGACAGTGGAAGACAGAGGAGCCTGGTGTGCTACAGCCTATGGGGTTGCCAAGAGTGGGACATGATTTTGCGACTGAACAACAACAACAAATGCAAACTATGGGCTTTGGGTGATAATGATATGTGAGTGCAATTTCATCAATTGTAACAAATGTACCACTCTGGTGAGGGATGTTGATAACAGGGAACACACGTGGACCCAGGATACATGGTAAGTCTCTGGACTTCCTGCTCAATTTTGCTGTGAAACTAAAAGTGCTCTAAAAAGTAAAGTCTGTTAAAACAAAATAAGTACATAGAAATTAAACATAAAATTAGGGGATTAAGAAAACTGGTCAAATGAATACATTGACTATTTCAAGTCATAGAGTTATAACATTTATTTTGCATAAAATTTAAAAACATATGCATATGTCAAATTATGTCAGCACAAAGCATGGAGGAACATGGGTGTTATACAGCTAAAGGGAAATAAAATAAGCTATTTGAATTAGAAGATAAATTAAGAGTGTACAAAAGGTAAGCACACTTTAGTATGTTTTGTAATTTTTATGGGTAATGAGCTAGAGAAAAAGTGATCTTTTATCTTTCTGTATGATACATTCATATATGAGTGTGTATACCTACATGCATTAAAAAAAAGAATAAAACACTAGCTGTTTCCTTTATTTTTACATGTTGTAAACATTCTAATCAAAAGAAATTGTCCATGACAGAAGTTTTTGACAATATTTTTGTAGATAAATCATCTGTTAGTTTGTTTTCTTAATCCTTATAAAAATGCTTATTCTAGCACCTGCTGAAGAAGACTAATGCCTCTGCCCTTAATTAGCCCTACTGATTATTAGCCCTAGTTACCTACCAGAAGTTGTCATTTCTTGTCAAAATTCCAGCTGAGAGAGATTACATTGCTTTAAAGAATATACTATAGAAGAAGAACTACTCATTTTTCTTAGAAGTCTACATTCTAGCATTTGATAGAGTCTGGCAGCCAAAGGACTCCACATTGGGATAATATGAGTGCAGCCACTGGCAGAATCCTGGACTGATGTGAACTTCAATGCAGTGTATTGAATTTTATTGCAGATTTCTAAAATAAGTAGCCACATGTATTCCACTTTTCAAAATTGCTATATAACTTTTACTGGGATTACTTTTCTTTACATCACTCATTGTTCTTCACATGAAATATTCCTTAAGAATATTGTAACAGGAAAAACTAATGTGTTTCTTAGGAAATGGTATGCTTCTTTTCTCATATTTGACATCATATTTTCTTCAATTTTTAGTTTATCACATTTAGACTTTAGGTTTAGCCATAAAAATGATCAGTCTCTATATTTAAATTTTAATCCTACACATTTTATTTTCTATCTTACTAATCCAATTACAATGCTTTATAAAATAAATGATTACAAATTCTTTTCTAAAATAGAAAAAAATACATATCAGTTCAGTTCAGTCGCTCAGTCGTGTCCGACTCTTTGCGACTCCATGAATCGCAGCATGCCAGGCCTCCCTGTTCATTACCATCTCCCGGAGATCACCCGGACTCACATCCATCAAGTCAGTGATGCCATCCAGCCATCTCATCCTCTGTTGTCCCCCTTCTCCTCCTGCCCCCAATCCCTCCCACCATCAGAGTCTTTTCCAATGAGTCAGCTCTTCGCATGAGGTGGCCAAAGTACTGGGAGTTTCAGCTTTAGCATCATTCCTTCCAAAGAAATCCCAGGGCTGATCTCCTTTAGAGTGGACTGGTTGGATCTCCTTGCAGTCCAAGGGACTCTCAAGAGTCTTCTCCAACACCACAGTTCAAAAGCAGCAATTCTTCAGCGCTCAGGCTTCTTCACAGTCCAACTCTCACATCCATCCATGACCACAGGAAAAACCATAGCCTTGACTAAACGGACCTTCGTCGGCAAAGTAATGTCTCTGCTTTTTAATATGCTATCTAAGTTGGTCATAACTTTTCTTCCAAGGAGTAAAGGTCTTTTAATTTCATGGCTATAGTCACCATCTGCAGTGATTTTGGAGCCCCCAAAAATAAAGTCTGATGCTGTTTCCACTGTTTCTTCATCTATTTCCCATGAAGTGATGGGACCAAATGCCATGATCTTCGTTTTCTGAATGTTGAGCTTTAAGCCAACTTTTTCACTCTCCTCTTTCACTTTCATCAAGAGGCTTTTTAGTTCCTCTTCACTTTCTGCCATAAGGGTGCTATCATCTGCATATCAGGTTATTGATATTTCTCGCGGCAATCTTGATTCCAGCTTGTGTTTCTTCCAGTCCAGCGTTTCTCATGATGTACTCTGCATAGAAGTTACATAAGCAGGGTGACAATATACAGCCTTGACGTACTCCTTTTCCTAGTTGGAACCAGTCTGTTGCTCCATGTCCAGGTCTAACTGCTGCTTCCTGACCTGCATACAGATTTCTCAAGAAGCAGGTTAGGTGGTCTGGTATGCCCATCTCTTTCAGAATTTTCCACAGTTTACTGTGATCCACACAGTCAAAGGTTTTGGCACATAGCCAATAAAGCAGAAGTAGATGTTTTTCTGGAACTCTCTTGCTTTTTCCATGATCCAGCAGATGTTGGCAATTTGATCTCCGGTTCCTCTGCCTTTTCTAAAACCAGCTTGAACATCAGGAAGTTCACGGTTCACATATTGCTCAAGCCTGGTTTGGAGAATTTTGAGCATTACTTTACTAGCATGTGAGATGAGTGCAACTGTGCGGTAGTTTGAGCATTCTTTGGCATTGCCTTTCTTTGGAATTGGAATGAAAACTGACCTTTTCCAGTCCTGTGGCCACTGCTGAGTTTTCCAAATTTGTTGGCATATTGAGTGCAGCACTTTCACAGCATCATCTTTCAGGATTTGAAACAGCTCCACTGGAATTCCATCACCTCCACTAGCTTTGTTCGTAGTGAAGCTTTCTAAGGCCCACTTAACTCTTCACATTCCAAGATGTCTGGCTCTAGGTTAGTGATCATATCATCATGATTATCTGGGTCTTGAAGATCTTTTTGTACAGTTCTTCCATGTATTCTTGCCATCTGTTCTTAATATCTTCTGCTTCTGTTAGGTCCACACCATTTCCGTCCTTTATCGAGCCCATCTTTGCATGAAATGTTCCCTCGGTATCTCTAATTTTCTTGAAGAGATCTCTAGTCTTTCTCATTCTGTTGTTTTCCTGTTTCTTTGCCCTGATTGCTGAGGAAGGCTTTCTTATCTCTCCTTGCTATTCTTTGGAACACTGCATTCAGATGCTTATATCTTTCCTTTTCACCTCTCCTCTTTTCACAGATATTTGTAAGGCCTCCTCAGACAGCCATTTTGCTTTTTTGCATTTCTTTTCCATGGGGATGGTCTTGATCCCTGTCTCCTGTACAACGTCACGAACCTCATTCCATAGTTCATGAGGCACTCTATCAGATCTAGGCCCTTAAATCTATTTCTCACTTCCACTGTATAATCATAAGGGATTTGATTTAGGTATACACATATGTAAATGTCAAGATTAAATAAAGTTCTTTTTATCAACTAGGTAGAGTATATTTTAAATATATTCTATAAGTTATATATGAAATAACTTTGGGGAGCCGTATAAGAGAGCATCAATGAAATAACTCATTATCCTCTAGAGTAGCTGACAGTTAAAACAAAACTTCAGAAAATTTGGTTGGAGAATAATTTACTCTGGTGTAGATTCCAGAAGGGAAGCCAAAAATAAAAATACATCTAGGAATTTATTTATTTATTGAAATAAATGAATATATATAAAGTTTCTTTAACTTTGAAATTCTTTGGTTCTGGAGTCAATAATATTGTGTCATCTTGAATTACTATCAATGGGTTTTGTCCTGAAGTACAATAGTGAACTTAAGGATTAGTGAAATTCTGTTCAAATTACTAAACTTTCAAAAATTTTTAGATGTTCTTCAGTAATCTAATAATAATAAAATTTCTAAGATGAAAAATATAATCAACTAGTTTTGACTTTGTTTTTATTTTTATTTTTACATATTTCTCCCTCAGCTACTTCCATTCTGGAGTAGCAGACATAATATGAATTAAGTTCTCATAAATACATCTTGAACCTGAAGAGTCTATTTCTTAAGAATTTTGTGGCTCATGTTCTATTACGATGGTGCAAAAGTAATTGCAGCTGTGCATTGTTGAACTTTGTTGTTTGGCACTGGAATACATCCTTAAATAAATGTGGTTATGTTATCATTTTAATCATTTATGATGAGTCACTTTAATAGTTTACATGATTTTAAAGCACACTTTTTGTTTTCATTTTGCTAATGACATTACTTGCTGTTCATTATATATTTCTTTTAGACTAGGGAAATGAAGTTATAAAAAATGATGTTCTTCTTCAAGTTCAAAATGGTTCATAAAGCAGCAGAGAACTCGTAACATCAACAACGCATTTGGCCCAGGAACTGCTAACGAAAGTGCATTGTAGTGCTTGGTTCAAGAAGTTATGCAAAGGATACAGGAGCCTTGAAGATGAGGAAGGCAGTGGCCAGCCATCAGAAGCTGATCATGAACAACTGAAAGGATCAATAAAGCTGATCCTCTTACAACACAAGAAGCTGCCAAACAACTCAACATGGACCATTCTAGATTGTTAAGCATTTGAAGCAAACTGGAAAGGTGAGAAAGCTCGATATGTGAGAGCTTCATGAGCTGACTGGGAGAAGGCAATGGCACTCCACTCCAGCACTCTTGCCTGGAAAATCCCATGGATGGAGGAGCCTGGTGGGCTGCAGTCCATGGGATCGCTAAGAGTTGGACACAACTGAGTGAGTTCACTTTCACTTTTCCCTTTCTTGCGTTGGAGAAGGAAGTGGCAACCCACTCCAATGTTCTTGCCTGGAGAATCCCAGGGATGGGGGAGCCTGGTGGGCTGCCGTCTATAGGGTCGCACAGAATCGGACATGACTGAAGTGACTTAGCAGCAGCAGTACCAGCATGAGATGACTGCAAATCAAAAACATTATTGTTTTGAAATGTTATCTTCTCTTATTCTATGCACCATTTCTCGATTGTATTGTGACATGTGATGGAAAGTGGATTTTATTTTATTTTTTGGGGGACCAAGGGCATCCTTGGCCCTTTCTGCCTCCCTGAGGGGCCTCGACACCCACGGGGCTCCCAAAAGTGGATTTTATATGACAACCAGCAATGACTAGCTCAGGGGCTGGACAGAGAAGAACTCTAAAACACTTACCAAAGCCAAACTTGCATGTAAAAAGATCGTGGTTGCTGGTGGTCTGCTGCCAGTCTAGTCCACTACAGCATACTGAATCCCAGCGAAAACATTACATCTGAAAAGTATGCTCAGCAAACTGATGAGCTGCACCAAAACCTGCAAAAATGAACCCTAACCCCTACCCCTACCCCTACCCCTGACCCTAATTCTTTCGATGGCATTGGCCAACAGAAAATGCCCAGTTCTTCTCCATGATAGTCTTGACTGCACAACCAGTCCTAAGCACACAATCAGCGCTTCAAAAGTTGAAAATTGGGGGTGTGAAGGTTTGCCTCATCCACCATAACCACCTGACCTCTAACCAACCAGCTACCATGTCTTCAAGCATCTTGAGGACAGCTTTTTGCAGGGAAAATACTTCCACAAGCAGAAATGACAGAAAATGCTTTCCAAGAGTTCACTGAATCCTGAAGCATGGATTTTTATGTTACAGGAATAAATAAACCCATTTTTTGTTGGCAAAAGTGTTGATTATAATGGTTCCTATTCTGATTAATAAAGATATATTTGAGCCTAATTATAGTGATTTAAAATTCATGGTCTGAAACTGCAATTAATTTTTCACCAACCTAAATACCTGCTTTCAGGCTTAGACCCTAAGTCTTTTCTTTAATTTTAAGCAGGACAGCATTTTATATCTGTTTACAAAAGTGCATCTTTCTCACTGTAATTTAATGACCTTTTATATATTTGTTCCCACAATAAAGAATAAATCAAGCTTGTAATATTAGTGGCTCACATAGCTCCTAGGAAAAGGAAGACAATAAATGTTTGTTGAATGACTAACTAGACAGTGTTGATTTTAAGAAAAGAATCTGGAATTAATTTTATTAAACAATAACCTTACATTTTTATTAGGAAAGTAATATATTTTATTGCACAAAATATGGGTAAGGTAGAAAAGCATTAAAAAGAAAATAATTCCCTGTATGCAAGACAGCAAAAGGACACAGATGTATAGAACAGTCTTTTGGACTCTGTGGGAGAGGGCGAAGGCGGGATGATATGGGAGAATGGCGTTGAAACAGGTAAATTATCACATATGAAACGAATAGCCAGTCCAGGTTCGATGCATGATACAGGGTGCTCGGGGCTGGTGCACTGGGATAACCCAGAGGGAAGGGATGGGGAGGGAGTTGGGAGGGGAGTTCAAGATGGGGAGCACATGTACACCCATGGCGGATTCATGTCAATGTATGGCAAAACCAAGACAATATTGTAAAGTAAAAATAAATAAATAAATAAAACTGGGGGTGGGGGGGTGGGGAGAAGAAACTAATTCCCATGTTGCTGCCATTCACATGTAAACACAGTAAGATTATTTTCTATGGAAAATGGGGTAAAATATAACAAAAATGAGTGAGTCTTGCAAATTAAGAATAATAAGATCTTACTTTTAGGAAAGTGATAATCTTCTGACACACTAGTATTCAAATATAAATAGTATGTATCATATACACTGAAAAGACATAAATATACTATAGGAGCCAATCAGAGAAGACAAAACATAAAGTAAATGAGTAAAATATGATATTATAGTGTCTGTGTAGTATTGAATTCCTAAGCATCATTGTTAAATCTGTAGACACACATATATATAATTTATGTATCTAAAACAATATATAGAGAATATAAAATATTACCTTAGATTGATTTTAAAATTTCCTATAAAACATTTGATGTGAACTTCTGAAGGTAAAACACTAAGTTCTCATATAACTTTTATTTCCTGAGCAAGTCTTAACACTTATATGTTTGAATATTTTGTTACTGAAACAACTAAATGTATACAAAGCCATACTCAAATGGCAAAATTCAATTCTCTCAATAGTTGACATAATTGAACTGCAAACCTCTGGATTTACTCCCAAGCAATTTTCTGTAGTAAAGCTTTGATAACAAATGTATTTGCTGAATAGTTTCAAAAATTGTAAGTGTATTTCATATTTAATTTGGCAAGCTTACATTCCAGTGCTACAAATAAGGCATTTGTTCTAACACTGTTCTTGAATCCAAATATGTTATTATTATATCTAACTTCTGATGTCAATTTTTAAAACCTTTATTGTGTACTTTATTCATTAATTTTGTGCTTTGTTGGTTTACAAGCTACAAGCAGATGTTTTACTATAACCACGTCAGGAATTCAAGATGACTTATATATTTGATCAGCAGTAAAAAAAAGGACAAAATTTTTATTTGCACTAAAAACTCAGCCTATTATTCTCTTTATTCGTGATTCCAAATAAACTCGTTATTTGATTGCTAATCTT
Organism: Nanger dama; assembly: GCA_917880005.1. Taxonomy (NCBI): domain Eukaryota; kingdom Metazoa; phylum Chordata; class Mammalia; order Artiodactyla; family Bovidae; genus Nanger; species Nanger dama. The sequence goes on from CAKJTW010000021.1 coordinate 23,091,452, forward strand.
GCCAGTTAGTAGCTAGACTGATTCTTTTTATTTGCGAGGTAAATTTCACAAACCAGATGGAACCACTTATTGTATTCTTCAGTGAAAATTACCATATTTATTCAACTTAAATCCACGTTTTCTGATTCTCTAGGTCCACTATTTAAAGATCTTGGTAGGACTAGAAAAAGATGGCGGAGGAATAGGATGGGGAGAACACTCCTCCCTCTCTACCCATCAAAAGAACATTCAACGCGAGCAAATCCACAAATAACCTGACGCGGCAGAGGACACAGGCACCAGCAAGCAGACAGGCCAAGCCAGGAGGGAATATTTATTTAAAGAACGAGATAGACAGAGGAGGAGGGGAGGGAACCCCGGCACGGGAGGGAACCCGTCCCAGGAAGAGACCTTAAGAGAGAGGTTCCCAAAATTGGGGAACTTCTCACAGCGGCATGGGGCGAGCCCTGGAAGCACAGAGGGCAACATAACAGGAAGGGAGAATAAATAAATAATTAAAACCAACAGATTACGAATCAACAGTAAACCCCCAGCGGACAGCGCGCAACGCCCGCCGGCAGCGCGGGGCGGGCAGGGAGGAGCGCGCGCGACAGGCTCCCAAGAATTGGGCCGGGGACGAGGCGCAGGGCCCGAGAATCGGGGCGAACAGGGCCAGAATCGGGCCGCGCGGGATAGAACGAATTATCCCGGACAGCAAACGAGACTGGGAGATAACAACACGCGAAACACCCGAACAAAGGCACGACAGGCCCGCGCACAGAACAAAGGACGGATCGGAAATAGCGGCGCAGACCACCCCCACCGGCGACAGGCAGCCAGAGCCAAGGGGAAAGAGGGCAGACGAGCGCAAGAGAGACATTACCACCAAAGCAAGCGGGCCCGATGAGACCTGGGGGTATCTGAGTGGCATCACGCCGAAAGAGCCCGGCGGAGATCCCAGAAAAGAGCGACCGAAAGCCCAGAGAGAACAAAGCGCGCCAAACCCCAGCCACTGGACTGGGACCAAACGGCACCCGGGGGGGACCCGAGCGCCAACCGGCGGCAAAACCAGGGAGCAGAAACAAGGAGGCCCACGGTATCCCGGGATTGGGAAGGGGCAAGCCCAGGCAGAGCCACCACCACCCTCCCTGGGCAAGACAGAAACAGACACGGAGAGACCAGCAAACAGAGGAGGCAACAGAGGGAACGCCGAAGCGACCCCACACAGCCCAACGACAGAGAAGCGACAGAACGCCGCCACAGACCAAAAAATTTTTGGTGGGGGGGATGTGGAAGCGGATTTTCTTTAAGAATTTTTTCTTCTTTAAAAATTATTTTTCTCCAAATGTTATCCTCCTTTCATCCTTTTCCCCAAACCCTTAAATTTAAGCCTTCATATTTCTAGTTTTTATTTTTATAACCAATATTACTAAAAAAAAACAAAAACCCCACATAAGCAAGCTGTATGTAGTCTAATGGGAAGGAAGTGTCTTAATAACGGAATCATTATATTTACTTCTTTTCTCTATTTTAAAATGCCTCTCTCCTCACTCTCTCTCAATAACTACTGAAAACAACTATACCCAGTTTTAATCTGGCATTTGGTATTTGTGCCAATGACAAAAAACCCAAACCCAGTACAGAGTGCAGACACGGAACCACCCCCACCGCTCTCCCCAGGGGGCCCCCCACCCCCCCCTCACCCAACCCAGAACCCGGGCCAGAAGGAGGAGAACCTAAGGGAACTGGTCACTGACGGATCTGTATCCCCCCCCATCTCCCCATCCCCGACCACCCATCTACCCTCCCCCCCAAGTATAACCGTGACCACCCGAGCGGCCAGACGGAGCACACACAAGAAAGTGGCCGGGCAACCCTCCCTCTGATTCCACCCATCCCATTCCACCACCCAACTACCCCCCCTCTCTCCCCCAGGCAACCCACCATCCCTAGGGACGACCCCAAGGTGGAGAAACCATCATCATTAACCAGATGTTTTAACATTAGTGCTGAATAGATGGAGAAATCATGAGGCTATTCTAAAAATAAATCTGAAAACCAGAATCAGGAGGCGATTCCAAACCGGACAACAAAGAATCCGAACACAGGGAACATTATCCAATTAGAGCCATCAAACGCCCATACCTATACAAAACTGAGCACGCCCAAGGGCCAACAAGCCCAGAGCAAGACATACCACGCATATTGACAACCACGATATCCCAGCAACACAAGAACAAGCCCCGAGCTCAATACAAGGCAACTCAAAATACCCAAAACCATTGACGTCTCATAACCCATTACTTCACACTCACAACACCCAGAGAGAGGAAACCAGATCCACCCACCAGAATCCAACACAAGCCTCCCTGACAAGAAACTTTGACAAACCAGTGATATAACACCAAACACAGAGAGGAAACTCTATAATAAAGAGAACCCACAAATTCCCAGAAATAGAAAAGCCACCAAAGGCAATATAACAGGATGAAGAGACAGAGGAATTCCCAGCAGGTAAAGGAACAGGAGACAGCCCACCAAACCAAACAAAGGGAAGAGATAGGGAATCTACCGAGAAAGAATTCCGAATACTGATAGTGAAAATGATCCAAAATCTTGAAATCAAAATGGAATACAGATAAATAGCCTGGGGTCAAGGATTGAGAAGATGCAAGAAAGGTTTAACAAGGACCTAGAAGAAATAAAAAGAGTCAACATATAATGAATAATGCAATAAATGAGATCAGAAACACCTGGAGGCTACAAATAGTAGAATATCGGAGGCAGAAGATAGGATTAGTGAAATAGAAGATAGAATGGTAGAAATAAATGAATCAGGAGGGAAAAGAAAGAGAATTAAAAGAAATGAGGACAACCAGAGACCCCAAGACAATATGAAAGCCCAACATTCGAATTATAGGAGTCCCAGAAGAAGAAGACAAAAGAAAGACTGAGAAAATACTGAGGAGATAATAGTGAAAACTTCCCCAAAATGGGGAAGGAAATAATCACCCAAGTCCAAGAAACCCAGAGAGTGCCAAACAGGATAAACCCAAGGCGAAACACCCAAGACACATTTTAATCAAACTAACAAAGACCAAACACAAAGAACAATTACTAAAAGCAGCAAGGGAAAACAACAAATAACACACAAGGGGATCCCCATAAGAATAACGAGATCTTCAATAGAAACCTTCAGGCCAGGAGGGAATGGCAAGACATACTTAAAGTGATGAAGGATAATAACTCAGCCAAGACTACTGTACCCAGCAAGGATCTCATTCAAATACGAAGGAGAAATCAAAAGCTTTCCAGACAAGCAAAAGCTGAGAGAATTAGCACCACAAACCAGCTCTCCAACAAATACTAAAGGATAGACTTTAGAAAGGAAACACAAAAGGACGTATAAACCCGAACCCAAAACAATAAAGTAAATGGCAACAGGAGCATACTTATCAATAATTACCTTAAATGTAAATGGGTTGAATGCAACAAAAGGCAAAGATGGCTGAATGGATACAAAAACAAGATCCCTATATGCGCCACGAGACCCACCCAAACAACGGACACAACAGACTGAAAGTCAAGGGCTGGAAAAAGATATTATGCAAATAAAGACCAAAAGAAAGCAGGAGTAGAATACCATATCCGATAAAATAGACTTTAAAACAAAGGCTGTGAAAAGGGACAAAGAAGGCCACTACATAATGATTAAAGGAGATCCAAGAAGAAGATATAACAATTATAAATATATATGCACCCAACATAGGAGCACGCAATATGTAAGACAATGCAACAAGCAGAAAGGGAAATTAATAATAACACAATAATAGTGGGAGACTTTAATACCCCACTCACACCAGGACAGATCAACTAAACAGAAAATTAACAAAGAAAGCAAACGTTAACGATACAATAGACCAGTTAGACCTAATTGATATCTATAGGACATTTCACCCCAAAACAACGAACTTCACCTTTACCAAGTGCACACGGAACCTTCTCCAGAATAGATCACATTCTGGGTCATAAATCTAACCTTGATAAATTCAAAAAATTGAAATTATTCCAAGCATCTTCTCTGACCATAATGCACTAAGGTTAGATCTCAATTATAGGAGAAAACTATTAAAAATTCCAACATTTGGAGGCTGAACAACACCCTACTGAATAATCAACAAATCACAGAAGAAATCAAAAGAAATCAAAATATGCATCGAAACAAATGAAAATGAAAACACAACTACACAGAACTGGGACACTATAAAAGCAGTCCTAAGAGGAAAGTTCATAGCAAACAGGCATACCCAAGAAACAAGAAAAAGTCAAATAAATAACCAACTCTACACCTAAAGCAACTAGAGAAGGAAGAAATAGAGAACCAGAGTTAGTAGAAGGAAAGAAATCCTAAAAATTAGGGCAGAAATAAATGCAAAAGAAACAAAAGAGACCATAGCAAAATCAACAAAACAAAAGCTGGTTCTTTGAAAGGATAAATAAAATTGACAAACCATTAGCCAGACTCATCAAGAAACAAAGAGAAAAAAATCAAATCAACAAAATTAGAAATGAAAATAGAGAGATACGACAGACAACACAGAAATACAAAGAATCATAAGAGACTACTATCAGCAATTATATGCCAATAAATGGACAACTTGGAAGAAATGGACAAATTCTTAGAAAAGTACAACTTTCCAAAACTGAACCAGGAAGAAATAGAAAATCTTAACAGACCCATCACAAGCATGGAAATTGAAACTGTAATCAGAAATCTCCAGCAAAAAAAGCAGGCAGACGGCTCAAGCTGAATTCTACCAAAAATGAGAAGAGCTAACACCTATCTTACTGAAACTATTCCAGAAAATTGCAGAGGAAGGTAAACGCAAACCGTTCATGAGGCCACCATCACCCTAATACCAAAACGACAAAGACACCACAAAAAAGAAAACTACAGGCCAATATCACTGATGAACATAGATGCAAAAATCCTCAACAAAATCTGCAATCAGAATCCAGCAACACATTAAAAGATCATACACCATGACCAAGTGGGCTTTATCCCAGGGATGCAAGGATTCTTCAATATCCGCAAGTCAATCAATGTAATTCATCACATTAACAAACTGAGAAATAAAAATCATATGATTATCTCAATAGATGCAGAAAAAGCCTTTGACAAATTCAGCATCCATTTAGATAAAAACTCTCCAGAAAGCAGGAATAGAAGGACCATACCTCAACATAATAAAAGCTATATATGACAAACCCACAGCTAACATTATCCTCAATGGTGAAAAATTGAAACCATTTCCCCAAAGTCAGGAACAAGACAAGGGTGTCCACTTTACCACTACTCTTCAACATCGTACTGGAAGTTTTGGCCACAGCAATCAGAGCAGAAAAAGAAATACAAGGAATCCAAATTGGAAAAGAAGAAGTAAAACTCTCACTGTTTGCAGATGACATGATCCTCTACATAGAAAATCCTAAAGACTCGACCAGAAAACTACTAGAGCTAATCAGTGAATATAGTAAAGTTGCAGGATATAAAATCAACACAGAAATCCCTTGCATTCCTATACACTAATAATGAGAAAGTAGAAAAAGAAGTTAAGGAAACAATTCCATTCACCATTGCAACGAAAAGAATAAAATACTTAGGAATATTCCTACCTAAAGAAACTAAAGACCTATATATTGAAAACTATAAAACACTGATGAAAGAAATCAAAGAAGACACTAATAGATGGAGGAATATACCATGCTCATGGGTTGGAAGAATCAATATAGTGAAAATGAGTATACTACCCAAAGCAATCTACAGATTCAATGCAATTCCATCAAGCTACCAGCAGTATTTTTCTCAGAACTAGATCAAATAATCTCAAGATTTGTATGGAAATACAAAAACCTGAATAGCCAAAGCAATCTTGAGAAAGAAAATGGAACTGGAGGAATCAACTTGCCTGACTTCAGGCTCTACTACAAAGCCACAGTCATTAAGACAGTATGGTACTGGCACAAAGACAGAAATATAGATCAATGGAACAAAATCGAAAGCCCTGAGATTAACCTACATACCTATGGACACCTTATCTTCGACAAAGGAGGCAAGAATATACAATGGAGTAAAGACAGTCTCTTTAACAGGTGGTGCTGGGAAAACTGGTCAACCACTTGTAAAAGAATGAAATTAGACCCTCTCTAACACCATACACAAAAATAAACTCAAAATGGATTAAAGATCTAAATGTAAGACCAGAAACTATAAAACTCCTAGAGGAGAACATAGGCAAAACACTCTCTGACATAAATCACAGCAGGATCCTCTATGATCCATCTCCCAGTATACTGGAAATAAAAGCAAAGATAAACAAATGGGATCTAATTAAAATTAAAAGCTTCTGCACAACAAAGGAAACTATAAGCAAGGTGAAAAGACAGCCTTCTGAATGGGAGAAAACAATAGCAAATGAAACAACTGACAAACAACTAATCTCAAAGACATATAAGCAACTTATGCAGCTCAACTCCAGAAAAATAAATGATCCAATAAAAAATGGGCCAAAGAACTAAATAGGCATTTCTCCAAAGAAGACATACGGATGGCTAACAAACACATGAAAAGATGCTCAACATCACTCATTATCAGAGAAATGCAAATCAAGACCACAATGAGGTATCATTTCACACCAGTCAGAATGGCTGCGATCCAAAAGTCTACAAGCAATAAATGCTGGAGAGGGTGTGGAGAAAAGGGAACCCTCTTACACTGCTGGTGGGAATGCAAACTAGTACAGCCATTATGGAAAACAGTGTGGAGATTCCTTAAAAATTGCAAATAGAACTGCCTTATGACCCAGCAATCCCACTGCTGGGCATACACACCGAGGAAACCAGAATTGAAAGAGACACGTGTACCCCAATGTTCATTGCAGCGCTGTTTATAATAGCCAGGACATGGAAGCAACCTAGATGTCCATCAGCAGATGAATGGATAAGAAAGCTGTGGTTCATATACACTATGGAATACTACTCAGCCCTTAAAAAGAATAAATTTGACTCAGTTCTAATGAGATGGATGAAATTGGAACCGATTATACAGAGTGAAGTAAGCCAGAAAGAAAAACACCGATACAGTATACTGACACATATATATGGAATTTAGAAGACAGTAATGATGACCCTATATGTGAGACAACAAGAGACACAGAGGTATAGAGTGGACTTTTGGACTCTGAGGGAGAGGGAAAGGGTGGGATGGTTTGGGAGAATGGCAGTGAAGCATGTGTATTTTCCTGTAAGAAACGAAGCGCTAATCTATGTTTGGTGTAGGATGCAGGATGCATGGGGCTGATGCACAGGATGATTCAGGTAGAGGATGTGGGGTCGGAGGTGGGAGGGGGCTTCGGCATTGGGCGATTGTGTTCACCTATGGCTGATTCGTGTCAATGTATGGCAAAACAAATACAGTATTGTAATTAAAAAATAAATAAATTTAATTTAAAAAATAAATAAACATTAAGAGCTTCACAGTGGAAAAAAATAAAATAAAAATAAAGATCTTGGTAAAAACACTTAATCTGAGATTTAACTTAATTAATTTACAATTTAATAGTCCTGTATATCCATTCTACTTGACAGATTTGATTAAAAGATTGAAACAGAGTAGCAAATCAAAGATGTTTGGAAACTACTGAACATGTGGATAATAATTTTGCATGTTATTGTCAAGGCTACTTTCAAGGTGACATTCTGGATAAAGGAGAGACTGTGATAGAGTGTTCCTAATTGGGAGTCTAAATGCAAAAACATTCTTTATTACCTTGATACTTCCATAGGACTAAAGACATCTGAAAACAGCAGTGTGATTGATAGGTGACATTCTGTACGCTGAGTGCAGACAGGTTCTATGAAGACAATTTGAACTATATGAGACTTTTCATACCATGCTGCTTTTCTCTCAGTCTTTGTTCACTGATAGTCTTATGTCCAGAGTCAGGTAATAAGGGAAAAATATTAACTTTCAGCCTGAGACTGAACTCCTACAGTTACAATCTAGAGATGATATCTTCCACATCCAGAAGCTACAATACAGCGCTATTTAATTTTGGATTGGTTTCAAGCAGCACTTTGGCATTTTGTTTTATCCCCATAGGTAATAAGCACAAGACTGCAGTTAGAACAGAAGGGTGTTTGTAGCCAGATGGCATCTTCTATTACTTTTCCCATTTTTCCCTCAAGCAACAGTTTACTTTTAACAGTAAAGAAGATCTGAAAATTTGGCGCTTTACCAAACTTCACCTCACCCACTGGCTAACAAAAAATAGGAAATATTCAATCCTTCCTTCATTTTTATTTAGCTAACATTTATTGCATGACAATTTTGTAACAGAAACTGGACCAGGTATTGAGGCTGCACAAACCCTATTCAGAAATGGCACTACTTATTCTTTCCATCATCTCCTGACTGAAAACATTTACACGTGTCTGGTATTTTAATTTCATGATCTACATTTCTCTGATGTCATTCCCACTTGACAAATATATTTCCTCCTTAATTCTTGTTTATTTAGAAAATGCTTGTCAGGTTGACATATTACTATTTCCTTGTCTGTCTCATTATATTTTTGGAATTCAGTGCAGAATTGAGATAACCCCATCCCTTTAGTCATGGCATATTATTATCAGCAATCCCTCTCTCCCCTTTTAGCTATAATTTCCAATTCTTTCCTCTCTATCTCATAAACACTATAATTTAGTTTATAAACTTTTTCTACATGTTGTTTCAACATTTATGTAAATGTATTTTACCTTTATATACATCCTAGTTTCCATACTTGCTTTTAAAATCACTTCATGTTGTTTTGTGCACGAATAATTCTGCACTTTCAGTGTTATACAGATACTATGAAAAGTATATAGCTTATATATTTACATATTCCCATACTGATGGGCTGAGATTGTTTCTCTCTGCCTGCCAACATAAATGATGCTGGACATTTTCATACATCCCCTTCTGTATCCCCAATTTTCTTCTGGTTTATATAACAAAAGAGCTATTGATGGGTCACTCACACATAGTTTTTATACTTTAAGATACATTTTAGACTTGCACTGAGTTTCTCAAAAACACATATCCTCCCATACCCTTCTGTTTCATTTTGGCCATTTCAATAACCAATAATTATTTTTTTCAAATAATCTTTGAATCATATATACAACATTTACTGTACTTTGCTTTATCCATTGAATAATTCTTTCAATACCTCTAAGCTCTCTAAGTCAATTGACAAAGTTTTGATATATCATCATTTTTATATACTAATTGATTCAATTTACTAGTATATAAGGTAGAATTTTTTTTGCTTTTATGTCCATGATGCAAATTTGGCTGTAATTTTTAATGTTTGCTGAAGATTTTGGAAGCAACGTCATACTGGTCTCATCAAATGAATTAGGAATTCTTTTTATAGCTGATATTCTCTGGAAGAGTTTATTAACATTGGTGTTATTTCTCACTTAAATACTTGGAGAAACATCAGGGAATCTATCTGCAAAGATTAGAAATAACAAAGACATTTAAAAACAGATAATATGTTTCTCTTTCTGATAACATTTAACTTACATTTTAATATTTTTATCATTTTTGGTAGAGAATGTTTTTCAAGAAATTTGTTTACTTTATCTAAACTGTCAAATTTATTGGCATAAGGTACTTAAAATTATCTTATTATCATACTCTTACTGTCTGATTATATTGATTTTCTTCATTTTGATACAGGTATTAATTACAGTATTGCATTTTCTTATGTTTCTTGACTAATATTGAAAGTGTGCTGTCAACTTTATTAATCTTTTCAAAGACCTAACTTCTGGCCTTAATGATTTCTTTCCACCATCTGTGCCTATTTTTCTGTCATATGCCATTCTGCCTCTTTTCACACTCACACACACCACACACACACACACTGAAGGTGTTCATGTCTATACAGTCACCTATTTCCCAGACCTGTTGCCACACAGGAAGCTGCAATGAGCAATGAGTACATCCAATGCCCACGCATTGTCTTAGTACTGTTTCCAACTGAAAGAAACTGGGAAAAATAGGTGTTTTCACAGCTGGGGCAGGGAAAGTACAAGATGAGTACAAAATATCTTCTTGTGCCTAAAAGCAGACAAATACAGAATGATTGGGACCTGTCAAACAGACACAGAATCCAATTACAAGGGTCTAATCCGGCACAAATTGAACACCAGAATAAATAATGATATGAAAGTTGTAGAGCCCAGGAGCTGCAATTACTGAGCCGACATGCCACAGCCAAAGACTGTGCACCCCAGAGCCCGTGCTCCACAACAAGAGGGGCCACCACAGTGAGAAGCCAGTGCACAGCCAGAGGGCAGCCCCAGCTCATCACAGCTAGAAAAAAGCCCACGCAGCAATGGAGACTAAGTACAGCCCCAAATAAACAAATAAACAAAAATTTTAAAAATGTGCAGTAGACCTGAATAGACATCTTTCCAAAGAATATATACAGATGGCCAAAAGGCACATTAAAAGATACTCAACATCACTAATTATTAGTGAAATGCAAATCAAAACCACAATGAGATATAACCTTGAAGTGAAGTGAAGTCGCTCAGTCGGATCCGACTGTTTGCGACCCCATGGACTGTAGCCTATCAGGCTCCTCCGTCCATAGGATTTTCCAGGCAGACTGCTGGAGTGGGTTGCCATTTCCTTCTCCAGGGATCTTCCCGACCCAGGAAACGAACCACTTGTTAAAATGGCTATCATCCAAAAGTCTGCAAAGAACAAATGTTGGCAAGGATGTGATGAAAAGGGAATCCCCCTACACTGTTGATGGGAACGTAAATTGGTGCAGATGCTATATATGCTGCTCAAAAACTAAAAATAGAACTACCCTATCGCCCAGCAATTCCAATCCTGGAACCCTTAGAAAGCAAAAGCACTAGTTTGAAAAGATACATGCCCTTTAATGTTCACAGGAGCATTATTTATAATTGCCAGTTGGACTTCCCTGGTGGTCTACTGGTTCAGACTGCATTTCCACGGAAAGGGGCACGTGGAGATCTTTGTTCCACACCAGGTGGATCCACACCACCTGCCGTGGAAGCACAGAGTCTTGACCACTGGACGGCCAGGGAAGTCTCCAGGAAATATTTTTTAAGATGTAGGTTAGGTTTCACATCTAAGCTGATATATCTTTGTCTCTGTACACAATTAAGGAACACTACAGAGTGATTCAGAGGGAGTTCAGCTATTAAAGTTGTGGGCAACTCATTTCAGAGCTCCGCTAAGGAGTTGAAAAGCTCTGCTGAGGTGACAAGTTTCACACAAGAACTAGCACAAAGAAGAATGGAAAGCTTTAAATGCAAAGAGTAAATTGTAGGAACACAGATTTCTCAGTCCCCTGTAAATCAAAAGGATTCTAGAGCATAACAGACAAAGACATGTTTTACCAATTGGTTATTAAATGCATGAAACTGTCAGCTCGACCATCTGAAATTCCTCAATTGAATAGCCTGTTGTATATTGCTCTAATTGGCTTCACTGATTTTTTTATAAATATATTGACTATCAAAAATCAGGTATTCTGGAAGCAAAACAGAATAAGTCATTTAGATACTTAAAGTTCCTGAAACAAGTCAATTATATAAATGATCAAATTCCAAACATGAAAATATAAACTAACAATTTATGTAATTCACTTAAGATAACACAACTAGCAAGTACATTTGAATAAATTTAAATGCTTTTACTCAAGTTTTCTTTTATTACTAATCCAAAATATCTTCTATTTATATTTATATTGAAAAGTAACTGTGAAGAAGGCTGAGCACTGAAGAATTGATGCTTTTGAACTGTGGTGCTGGAGAAGACTCTTGAGAGTCCCTTGGACTGCAAGGAGATCCAACCAGTCCATTCTGAAGGAGATCAGCTCTGGGATTTCTTTGGAAGGATGATGCTAAAGCTGAAACTCCAGTACTTTGTCCACCTCATGCAAAGAGTTGACTCACTGGAAAAGACTTTGATGCTGGGAGGGATTGGGGGCAGGAGGAGAAGGGGACAACAGAGGATGAGATGGCTGGATGGCATCACTGACTCGATGGACGTGAGTCTGAGTGAACTCTGGGAGTTGGTGATGGACAGGGAGGCCTGCCGTGCTGTGATTCATGGGGTCGCAAAGAGTTGGACACGACTGAGCGACTGAACAGAACTGAACTGAACTGTTTATTAATACTTATACAAATAATTAATAAAGAGCATTTTGGAAACTCTACTAGGCATACTGGTAATAGAGTAGGGGCTTCCCTGGTGGCTCAGCGTAAAGAATCTGCCTGTCAATGCAGGTTTAATCCCTGGGTCAGGAAGATTCCCTGGAGAAGGAAATGGTAACCCTCTCCAGTATTCTTGCCTGGGAAATTTTATAGAAAAGAGGAGCCTGGTAGGTCCAGAGTGTTGCAGAGTCAGACATGACTTACTGACTACATGATAACAATATGAGTTGATGTCTTGATTTTTTTCTACTTATTAAGTACCAAACACCAAGCTCAAAGATTAGCCTACAGTATCTGCCGAATAGTATGCATAATTACATTAACCAATAAAACTAATTTATAGGTAAAAATATAAATTTTGAAATTAGTTAATACAAATTTGGCTTGCATTTTTCTTACTAGACATTAGTACAAATGTAATATGGAAGCCTCACAGAATAAGGAACTTTACAGTGCATGTCTAAGCATTTTTGCTACTCACAATAATGAATGTATCATTTCATGGAGGTTATAAATGAAACACACAAATGAATAAGTTAGCATTGTAAAGGATATGCTTAACTTTTATATTATGGAAGCTGATAAAATTACTCTTTTGCTCTTTTTGTTTCATATATATGAAAATGCTCAAAATGTTCAAAGAAAAATAAGATTCCTCCCAGATGGTAGGCACCTTTAGGAAATCTCTGGCATTTAGCAAATCTTTCAAAGATTCCAGATGCCCACAAAAGAATATAATTTTCTATAACAAATTCATGGAACAGTTAGTGACTAAATCCCTTGAATAAGAGATCAGAAACAAGTATCATTAGAAACATTGAAAAGTCTTTTTGTAAGCAAGTCATTTCAGCAAAGCTATAACATTTTCTTGTTTTAGAAAGTGGCCAAAAATATAAGTTCAGATAAAGAAGTCTTAAGCATAATAATCGGTAACATAATCACTAACAAGATTGCCTAGCTAGCAACTATCTACCTATCTATTTTTGAGGGAAGCCTTATAATATTTTGTGCCTTTAAAGGGCTTCCCTGGTGGCTCAGATGGTAAAACATCTGCTTGCAATGCAGGAGACCTGGGTTTGATTCCTGGGTCAGGAAGATCCCCTGGAGAAGGAAATGGCAATCCACTCCAGCACTCTTGCCTAGAAAATCCCATGGACAGAGGAGCCTGATAGGCTACAGTCCATGGGGTCGCAAACAGTCGGACACGACTGAGCAACTTCATTTAAAAGGCATGAGTAAATGCCATAAAGTCGAATTATTAAAATAAAATAAAACTCTGATCACTATGTAATAAAGTTCAAAATTGGTAATCAAAAGTTAAAAGGCCTTCACCATGGAAATAAAAGTATCTGCCTATTAAACAACACCTGGGCATCTGAATGAGAGGGGATATATAAACCAAAATTATACACTGGTGTAAAATAAAAACAATAAAAACACTTCATACCCAAACATATGGAAAATATTTAAGGCAGTGACCAGAGGAAGGCACATAGCCTTAAATATGTGTACTGATTAGAAAGAAAGAATAAAAATGAATAAATTTCCATCCAAAAGCAATAAACAAAAATAAGCTAAAGGAAATCATAAGAGATGCAAAAATAAAGATAAAGGCAGCAATGAATAAGATACAGAAAGAAAAACAAGAGCTTTGATTGTCATGTCTAAATCCTGGTCCTTGGAATAGCTAAGACTATATACAAACCACTACCTGATATAATCAAGTAGAAAGAGCACAAATAATCATAAAGATGGGGTTCCCTAGTGGCTCAGACAGTAAGGAATCCACCTGCAATGCAGAAGACCTGGGTTCATTCCCTGGGTTGGGAAGATTCCCCTGGAAGAGGGCATGGCAAACTACTCCAGTGTTCTTGCCTGGAGAATCCCCATGAACAGAGGAGGCTGGAGGGCTTCAGTCCATGGGGTTGCAAAGAGATGGACACGACTGAGTGACTAAGCACACAGCAATCACAAAGATGAAATACATAACGAGAGAAAATAATCAAGATACAAATTTATTAAAATCAGCTTATTTTGAAGCCTTCTATGTAAATCAATTTAAAAAGTTAGCTGAAATGTATATTACCATAAGAAAGCATAGTTTATGAAAATCAATTCCACTAGAGATAGAAACTTTAGATCAATTATCACTAAATAAATAGAAAAATGTATGTACCAGACTTAGATTGGTTTTCAAGGGAATTCACTAAGTCTTCAAAAACAGATCAGGTTCTAACACTACATATATTTTTTTTCAGAGCATGAAACTAAAAAGAGTTCTGATTATTATTATCAAAAATATAATATGAATATCTAATTCTGATAGTTTCCACAAAAATGTGCACAACAAAATTACCTGTGAATATCAAGGTAAATAGCCTAAATAAAGACTTTTTTCAGTATCACGTTAAGAACATAATAATGGATTTTCCATTAGTTATGTCTGGATGTGTGGAGAAGGAAATGGCAACCCACTCCAGTATTCTTGCCTAGAGAATCCTGTGGACAGAGGAGCCTGGTGGGCTGCTGTCCATAGGGTCACCCAGAGTTGGACATGACTGAAGTGACTTAGCATGTATGCATGTATTGGAGAAGGAAATGGCAACCAACTCCAGGATTCTTGCCTGGAGAATCCCAGGGACAGAGGAGCCTGGTGGGCTGCCATCTATAGGGTCACACAGAGTCGGACACGACTGAAGCGACTTAGCAATAGCAGTAGCATGTATGGATGTGAGAGTTAAACTATAAAGAAAGTGAGCACCAAAGAATCAATGCTTTTGAACTGTGGTGTCGGAGAAAACTCTTGAGAGTCCCTTGGACTGCAAGGAGATCCAACCAGTCCATCCTAAAGGAAATCAGTCCTGAATATGCATAGGAAGGATTGATATTGAAGCTGAAACTCCAATACTCTAGCCATCTGATGCGAAGAACTGACTCATTGGAAAAGACTCTGATGTTGGGAAAGATTGAGGGCAAGAGGGAGTGTGAGTAAGCTCTGGAAGTTGGTGATGGACAGGAGAGCCTGGCGTGCTGCAGTCTACAGGGTCGCAAAGGGTCAGACACGACTGAGTGACTGAACTGAACTGAACCAAACGTAAAACCAGGTAGGGTTTATTAAGGAATGCAATGTTGTTTAAATATTGGAAAATCAGTTGACATAACATATCATACTAATAGATATGAAAACATATCCTTATTTTTGTAGACTTTAAAAGCTTTTGATAAATCTACTTATTTCTTTACAAAACAGTAAAAACAGGATTTGAAGGGTGCTTTCCTTTTTTTTTGATGAATGTTTTCTTTAATGATATTTTTACCTTGGTATCTTTGTTAAATGTAAAATAACTAAAGACTTTTCACTAATATTAAGAAAAGGCAAGTCTGCACACTATTTTCACTGCCATTTATAATTCTTCTAAAAGTATCAACAAATGCAAACAAGAAAATCAGTTAGAATTTTAAGAACTGGGAAGGAAATACTGAACCTATTTCTATTTGTCAAAGACATGCCATATATCAAGAAAACCCTGAAGAATCAATGGAAAACCCCTACTATTTTAAGATAATGATAGAAGAATTTAATAAAGTAACAAGACATAAAATTAACTTACAAAAATAAGATATCTTCAAAGATTACACAAACCAGACAGATGATATAATGGTAGAGAAAACCCCATCTGCAATAACATAACACAGATCAAATACACGGGGACATGCTTAAAAACTGTAAAAACTTATCTGAGGAAAAACTTTAATGTCTTCCTCTAAGTCACAAGTGCAATCTTGAGCAAATGGAAAGACATTCCCTGCTCTCAGACAGGAAAACTGAATATCATAAAATTGTCAAAGTTTCTTATGATAATTTATAAAATCCAATCAAATATGAATACACTATTTTTAGACCTAATCAATTAGATGCTATGTTTATATGAGCATGTGATAAGTCATATACTAAGTCATATACTATGTTAATAGGTATGTGATACTATCTTGGCAAACTCTGTAGGAAAAAAGCTCTAAGGGGAGAGGAGTTTTGCCCCACCAGATGTTAAAACATTAGAATCAGAATGTTCTAGTATTCATTCCTAATAAAGCTGAATATTTCTAATCTTATCATCTATTTGCATTTTCTCTTCTGTAAGTCTGTCAAGTTCTTTAATAGGGACATGGGAATTTTTTTTCTTATTGATTTTTGTATGTTACATTAACATTGTACAGGTCAATTGATTGTGACTATTTTTCTGTCTATGGTTTGCAGGTATTATGTTATTGACATTGTCAAATAAATTAACTTTTGCTTTCTCCAATGCTTTGTTGTTTTGTTGAAAGGCTTTCTTCAATTGATAATCATCTATATTTTTCTGTGACATTTGAATGTCATAGTTCTAGCTTTAACTCTAATCCATCTAGAATTTGTCTTGAAATAATAATATAGTGAACTGTTATCAAAATATATTTTCCAAGAACCTACAAAAATTTTCCAATTGAATGCATTAAATAATGTATTAATTCTTTATTGATTTTGTTTGCACTGTACTTTAGCTGAAGACTTATAGGCATCAAAACTCAAACAATAAGGAATTATATAATGTAAAATGTAAAACTACTATTCTCTAAATTTTAAAGAATGCTCTAAATTCTAATCCCCAGGGGTAACCATTTAAAACATTTTAGTGTGTATTTATAATGATTCTTGACACTTTCTTTACTGTACATAAATTTCTTTTCATAACTAGAATAAGCTTCTGATGCAGGTTATTTTGTCATCAGACCTGGTGATGGGCAAAAGTGGGAAAAAAAAGTTTTTTTTTTTTTTTCAAATTGGAGGAAAATTGCTTTACAATGTTATGTTGGTTTCTGCCATACAACAATGCAAATTATTCATAACTAGCCTCCCTCTTGATCCTCTCTTCCCACCCTCATTCTACCCCTGTAAGTTATTACAGAATGCCAGGCTGGGCTCCCTGTGTGATATAGCAACTTTTCCCTAGCTATGTATTTTATGCATGATAGTGTACATATATCAATGCTACATTCTCAGTTTGTCCCACCACTTCCTTACCCTACTTGGCCAAAAGTCCATTCACTGCAACTGCCTCTCCATTCTTTCTCTGTAAATAGGTTCATCAGTACCATTTTTCTAGACTCCATATATATGCTATAATATATGATTTTTTTTTTTACTTTCTTCACTGTGTATAACAGGCTTTAGGTTCATCCACCTCCCTAGAGCTGACACAAATTTGTTTCCTTTATGACCAATATTCCATTCTGCATTTGCACCACATCTTTATCCATTCATCTGTCAATGGACATTTAGGTTTCTTCCATATCCTGGCTATTGTAAAGAGTGCTCCAGTGAACACTGGGGTATATGTATCTTTTAGGACTGTGGCATATAACCTGAGAAAAACACATTTTGTAATATTTAATAAAAATTTGAACTTGTTTGCCTGAGAATTCATAGTGTTTACTGATTAACTTAAAATTTGTGTTAGCTGTATTAATGGTTGAATTCGGACACTAAAGTTTTGGTCAGAGGTAATTACAAAACTTGGACAAAGAAGCAAGCATGCAATTTGATTCTCAGAAAAAGCTATAAATGTTCAGGGAGCAGAGTTAGAAAGAAGTTATGAGTACACAAATATGGAATATTCTAAAATCAGAACTTTTATAGGCACCCTGATAGCATTGATGAGGGTCATGCTATGAACAATAATCCCTGTTTTACCAGATCTTGCTCCCAAATGACTCCTTGTCCAACACGGTTGTTTCATAAATGTATTGAAGCCCCAGAGTTTATCCACATAAATGGTTCAATTGTCAGTCATTCCCTGAAAGTTGTTCCTAGCTTCATGTTAAGCATTCCAGGTCTATTGACACCTCACTAGTTCTCAGCACCTGGGGAGAATTGTTCTTTATCGGTCACACCTGTACAGCTGTGCCATTTCCTGAGCCTTACTGTGCTAACTTTTGGAAAAAGGTTATTGTGTGAAAGTGACAAAAGAAATGAATAGTCCCTCCAGTCTTCTTATTACATAATGATAAAATGGACCCTAGGGATGTGTTGTTTGTGTAACAGAATCTTTCTGCTGAATCAGAGCTAAACTCTTGCCAGGCTGATGATGGAATTAGGAATTTTACTCCCTTGAGGCCTTGAGAAGAGTATCTCAACTTAAGAATATGTACAGAACTTTTCTATATATGGGATTTTCTTTCTGTACCAATATCAATTGTTTTGCATGAGAACCAAGACATCTGGGAAAACACTTAGACCCAAGAAGGGCTCAGAAATACATGGACTTGTCTGACAGTCACCAACTAAATTGAAATATTGTATTATTATAGCACATAGGCTGCCGTGAGGTGCAACAAACATGACATATGATTACTCGAGCATGTGTGCTGAGTCACTCATCTTGTCTGACTGTTTGCGATCCCATGGAGTATAGCTTGCCAGGTTCCTCTATCCATGCAATTTTCCCAGCAAGAATAATGGAGTGGGTTGCCATTTCCCACCCCAGGGTATCTTCCAGACCCAGGGATCAAACCTGTGTCTCCTGCATTGAGAGGCGGATTCTTCACTAAGCTCCCTGAGAATCCCTATATGATTACTCACCAGTAGACTGAGTGTTGAATACATAACTGAGTTGAAAGAACCAGTTTTATAATGCTTATTTATGGCCCTCTCATTTCTCAAAACATACAGGAGTCTCCAGTGTTTTTTCCAGAGACAAACTCAAATTGAACAGCTAGAATGCTGTATTAAGATGCATTATTCTGCCAGTAACTAAAGTTTTGATACTGGCTGTAACTCATCATGCCTTTTTCTTCTCTCAGGCTCATTTCTCTCCCATCCCCTGAGAAGAAACTTTCATGGAATCACCCAACAATTTCATGCACCTGAATCAACCCAGCAGTGATACAACTTCCTTCAATTCCCAGAAATTTTTCTAACCTTGTGAAGAAAAATGTCTGTTGGTTCTGTCCCAATCACCCACCAAATATAAACCCTGGAGTAGATAGCAGAAAGCTATAAATCAAGCTTACATCTCTGTTATGTATAAGCCATTTCAAAACTTGCTTTATAAAACCAATTAATGTAAATAGTTACAGTGTCAAAAGTAAAAGCTCTAATTTTGAAGAAAATTGATGTAACGTTTTGCTAAATCAATGGAGAATATGATAGAAATGGTCCCAAGAAGAGCATAGAAGAAAACAGAAAATGACAGAAAAGTAATAATAAAATAATAAAAAGCCTTAGAGCTTAGAATTTTTCAGAATTAAAGAAAAAATATAAATGCTTAGGTTAAAATAGCAAATCATGTTAGAGTAGATGTAAGAGAAGCAAATTCAGAGTAGACATCTTGATGAAACTGTTGAACATCAGAGACAAAAAGAAAATTGTTAGACTGACCTGAGAGGGAAAAAAATGTATCAACAGAAGTGGTGAGAGTCACACAGAAAGAGAGGCTTTTGTGACAAGAGAGGTACAATGGAATGGAAATTTCAAAGAGCCGAAACAAAGCAACTATCAATTTGGAGTTCTAATTCTATCAACCTTGAAACTCTGTAATGAGAGTAGAAAATAAAAAACATTTGTAGACAAAGGCTAAGATAATTTGTTTCTGTAGATCCTTATAGAAACATAAAAGGATACACTTAAGTAAGAAGAAAAATATGCCTGGGAAGAAGGGTTAAGGTGTGAGAGGGAGTGGAAATCAAAGAGACTTGTAAACAATTAACATGGAACACTGAACAAGTATTGAGTATAAAAATTAAAAGTATGACTAATATCTGAAAATGTTTTAAATTATTACTTAGCATCTTATTTTCCCCAAAATGGATTTGCCCAGACATACTGAAAGTAACCATGAAGCATTGTCAAAAGCATAAGAACCTACAAAGCATCAAGAAAAGAAAAGGTGATCTCGGTGACTGACATGCTGAAAGACTAACGATTTTTATAGATAATTGCAATTCTTTTCTTTCTGCAAAATTAAATGAAGACTAAATTGAGATGTCTGTTTGTATAACATTAAAAATAACTTTAATAATAGGTAGATCACTATGAATGTCTTTATTGTTATAACAAATTGTGATTGCTAGATAAAAATTCCATTCCCTTCTCCCTATTTAGGATTTATGCAGAATTTGTATTAAAAACAAATAATGAGAATACAGTTGAAATCTAGTCTATTTTAGCATATATTCTTGCCTATATGAGACAAAGGAAGGGCAATAATAAATTATCCCTAAAATATGTTTCTAATGAATTATTATTTTATTATTAAAAAATACATATTACTTGTAAAGTTTTTCAGCTATTCTAATTGTAACAAATAACTTGATAAGAAAACACATTTACAGCTTTCTGGAGAAAAATATAAAAGTTTTAAAATTAAATTTATATATTTTGCAGAACTCTATGAAACTTAAGCATATATGTTAGGATAAAGCCCTATGGGAAAATAAAATTAAAATGCAAGTTCAAAAAGACTATGAAACATTAAAAATTTTGACATTTAAAAAATATGTATTATTTAAATAAATTATGGTAAGGACTGAATTGGTATGGTGTGTAGATTCCATTATATATATTAAAAATAAGTTTGCAGTCATTCTGTATTTATATAAGGTGCTTCATTTGAAGCTATTTAAAATTATAAAAAATTAGATGCTGACTATAATGCTGCAGACACATATTTTTTTTCATATTTCTTAGCAGTACATTAGCAAAAGAATATTTCTAAAGAGTCTCTATTTCTCTAGAAGAATATAGAGCTACTCATTATCTTCAATCTTGTTAAGGATAGTTATTAAAATAACAATACGGTAGAATAGAACTTCCATACTATTAGCAAGAAATCAGAGGAATAAAGCAAATACATTCAACCTAGAAGGAAGAAAAGATGGGGGAAGTATGCAATGAAAATGATGGCAAATAAAATAAACTTCTGCCCTCCTTCAAGATGCAGGGAACTAAGAAAACTCATGTCTCCCATCTCTGACACAATCAGTAACAAGCCTCTCCAAGACTACAGAAGCCCATGTATATATGCCCTAACTGAGGCTCCATGGGCGACCGGGGCAAGGAGTGGTGGAAACAATAAGACCGACCTAGCAAAATGATCTTATGTCATCATTGGAGACGTTTCTCCCCCAACATGATCAGTCTCCTGAAAGAAGATTTTTAAAGTGTTTTCTTTTTCCTTTTGTAATTTAAACGTTTTCTTTTTTTCTCATAAAAACCAGTATATGATTACTGTAGATATTAAAAAAATAACAAGAAGAATAGAAACAAAAACAAGAAAACAATGCATGCATAATCCACAGTGTAGAATAGGCCTTGCTAAGGTTTCAGTCTGTGTTTTATGCACATATTCCTGAGGGATTCCATAGGTACCTGAGAAAGATGAGTAGTGTATGTATTGACTTGTATTACGGCCACAGGAAGCTACTGACATACTTCCAGCAGGGAGGTCTATGCTCAGTGGCAGTACTGAAGGGGACAGATACTGCAAAAGCCAGTCTACTGGAGGGCACCAGTTAGGAGACTTTGAGCACAGCAGAGAGACAAGTATGCATTAGTCCACTAAAACATAGTATGAACGGTATCTGCGGTTCATTGCATATAGGAAGGACTATGGTAAAGAGTAAGGGAGAGGGAGAAATGTTGAATGATTCCCAGCATGCTGATTTAATCTCCTAAATTTAATATTTTAGATAAATAACACATTATCAGTTATTTTAATGTAATAATTAACATTAATGCATTATTATAACAGCTATACATTAATGCATAATTATAAGTTCTCTAATCACACATATATATGCACGCATAATTGTCCTCAATTTAGGAAATGATAATAAAATTACATGGAAGTTAATATTGTGTATAAAATAATGATTTTTTTCGTAATACATACATATTTAATACCTTTAGCCTAAAAAGATTAAACTTTACTATATAAAAATGCTTCAGGTTTACATATGGGCTCTACTTTTGTAAATATTAACAATTTTTATGCTTTAATAATGAAAGTAAAAAGTTACTATATCTGTCCTTTAAGTTAGAAACTTTGTTATATTAATTTAATTGTATTATAGCCTATACTTTGATTTTTATTAGGAGATATACAACAGAGAGCAAAACTCAAACTCTACTTCTAACAGTTAGAAAATTATCCTTTGTATTGATTTCTGTCTGGGCCCAATGGAGAGGAGGAGTAGAAAAATACTTCTGCATTATCTTTATTTGGTTGCCTTTCTACATTTTAAGATCTTTGCTTTCTGTAGGCTAATATAATTGTCCCCTATATATAAGAAATAAATTAGTGCTTTTTTATTTATAAACAAGAGGAGATATATCTTGTGTCTTTAGATGCTCCCAGAATTATTCCAATAAGCCTTCTGATTTATAGATTCTAATGAACTCTGAGCACTCTACAAAGCATAAAATCTTAGAAGGAAATTTTCTGTTGTCATCTTTGTGTAAATTAACTTTCAAACCTGGTTGTTTTTTATATGCATTAATTTCCTGGACTTGTCCTTTAATTAATGTGTGGGATTTAACTAGAAATATTTTTTTCTTTAAAGCAGATATTAAATCTAAAATTGCTGAGTTTATTTTAAAATATATAATGTTTAGTACAAAAACAGAAGTAAAATATAAAAGCACACTTCTATATCCTGAGATCCTGAGCTACTTTGTGCGCTTCCTTATTGCCAATATCCTCAAAACACATACTTATATTGTTACTTTTAAGAAAGCCTTCTTCAGCGATCAGTGCAAAGAAATAGAGGAAAACAACAGAATGAGAGACTAGAGATCTCTTCAGGAAAATTAGAGGTAAAAGGGAACATTTCATGTAAAGATGGGCTCGATAAAGGACAGAAATAGTATGGACCTAATAGAAGCAGAAGATATTAAGAAGAGGTGGCAAGAATACACAGAAGAACTGTACAAAAAGATCTTCACAACTCAGATAATCACGATGGTGTGATCACTCATCTTGAGCCAGACATCCTGGAATGTGAAGTCAAGTGGGCATAGGAAATCATCACTACGAACAAAGCTAGTGGAGGAGATGGAATTCCAGTTGAGCGATTTCAAATCCTGAAAGATGATGCTGTAAAACTGCTGCACTTAATATGCCAGTGAATTTGGAAAACTCAGCAGTGGCCACAGGACTGGAGAAGGTCAGTTTTCATTCCAATCCCAAAGAAAAGCAATGCCAAAGAATGCTCAAACTACCACACAATTGCTCTCATCTCACACGCTAGTAGAGTAATGCTCAAAATTCTCCAAGCCAGGCTTTAGCAATATGTGAACCATGAACTTCCTGATGTTCAAGCTGGTTTTAAAAAGGCAGAGGAACCAGAGATCAAATTGCCAACATCCGCTGGATCATGGAAAAACAAACAGAGCTCCAGAAAAACATCTACTTCTGCTTTATTGACTATGCCAAAGCCTTTGACTGTGTGGATCACAATAAACTGTGGAAAATTCTTCAAGAGATGGGAATACCAGACCACCTGACCTGCCCTTTGAGAAATCTGTATGTAGGTCAGGAAGCAACAGTTAGAACTGGACATGGAATAATACACTGGTTCCAAATAGGAAAAGGAGTACGTCAAGGCTGTATATTGTCACCTTGCTTATTTAACTTCTATGCAGAGTACATCATGAGAAACGCTGGGCTGGAAGAAGCAGAAGCTGAAATCAAGATTGCCAGGAGAAATATCAATAACCTCAGATATGCAGATAACGTCACGCTTACGGCAGAAAGTGAAGAGGAATTAAAAAACCTCTTGATGAAAGTGAAAGAGGAGAGTGAAAAAGCTGGCCTAAAGCTCAACATTCAGAAAACAAAGATCATGGCATCCGGTCCCATCACTTCATGGGAAATAGATGGGGAAACAGTGGAAACAGTGTCAGACTTTATATTTTGGGGCTCCAAAATCACTGCAGATGGTGACTGCAGCCATGAAATTAAAAAGACGCTTACTCCTTGGAAGAAAAGTTATGACCAACCTAGATAGCATATCAAAAGCAGAGACATTACTTTGCCAACTAAGGCCCATCTAGTCAAGGCTATGGTTTTTCCTATGGTCATGTATGGATGTGAGAGTTGGACTGTGAAGAAAGCTGAGCACCGAGGAATTGATGCTTTTGAACTGTGGTGCTGGAGTAGACTCTTGAGAGTCCCCTAGACTGCAAGGAGATCCAATCAGTCCATTCTGAAGGAGATCAGCCCTGGGATTTCTTTGGAAGGAATGATGCTAAAGCTGAAACTCCAGTACTTTGACTCATTTGGAAAAGACTCTGATGCTGGGAGGGATTGGGGGCAGGAGGAGAAGGGGATGACAGAGGATGAGATGGCTGGATGGCATCACTGACTTGATGGAAGTGAGTCTGAGTGAACTCCGGGAGTTGGTGATGGACAGGGAGGCCTGGCATGCTGCGATTCATGGGGTCGCAAAGAGTTGGACATGACTGAGCGACTGAACTGAACTGAACTGATACACCACCTGAGTCAAACTCAAATACGTGAGGTCATACCTGGCTTAAGTGCCTGCTCTCAAATTCTCATCCATTGATCAATGTGAATTTCTGATCCTCTCATTCAAGCAGTGATATTTGAGAATATAAAAGGGTCCAGCATCTTAGTTTGGTGATTTGCTGGAGAGATTAACTTAAATAGAGAATAAAGAAGATTAAGAGAGATAAGGATAAATAATGAACCTATGGAGTAAGGTTCTCTTTGGATATGTTGGCACCATTCATGTTTCCAAGGATTCTACTACATGTATGGACATTATTTTGTAGGTATCAAAAACAACATTGTCAGATTACTTGTTTTTTTATCCTGGTTTCATTATTTGCTAGATGGTGACATGAGCAGTTTGTTTTATCACTCAGGATCTTCATTTTCTAAGCTGTAAAGTTACCATAATAGTAATTATCACCTCAGAGAATTCTGAGCCTTAAACAAAATTGAATAGGAAAAGTACTTTGAAAGTATTAGAGAGAATGAATGTACTCAAAAAGTCTACCTAAAATTATTCTGCCATTAGTCTTCTTGTAACAGTCTGTATAATCTCTTTAGGTCATTTTATTTACTGTAATATTTTCCACTATCATTTGATGATTCTGCAATTTCTGTACAAACACAGATTTTGCCCTTGAAGTTCAAACTCATGTAATTCAACTGTCAAGGGAATAGCAGAGAAAGAGATGAGTTAGGATTCTGAAAGAGAAGAGGAAGCAGTGTTTATCAGTCATGTTAGTGGAAGGAAACAGAAGACACTCAAATTAGGATGTTTGATAAAATATTAAAACAAGAAATATTGAAAAAGGAGGGCTTTTTACATAAAGGTGTTTCCCACTTGACAAGAAATAGTGAAACACATAGTTTCTACACATTTTCTGCTTTGTACTACAGAAAGTCCCCTACATATAAGCCTTCAAGTTGAGAACTTTCAAAGATGCAAAAGTGTATTTGCACATCTGACCTTGTAAATTAGTTTACATGTCTGGCATAAATTGTCACGTATGTGCATTCTCTACAGGTAGTTGTGCTTTTGTGTACTTTACTGTACAGTAAGTACTGTATAGAGCACAGTGGCACAGTACCAGTGAAAAACAGAAGTCTTTATTTTTCAGTGCCAGTGCAGAACTTCTTAGAATATGCAGCTTTAGAATAAAATATTTCTTTAAAAATTATATTTCATGTCCATAAACTAATTTCATTCTGAAGAATTTTTTTCCCTTGCTCATTGTTTTTTTTTTTCTTTAATTTAATTGGAGGCTAATTACTTTACAGTGTTGTGGTGGTTTTTGCCACACATTCACATGAATCAGCCATGGGTGGACACGTGCTCCCCATCCTGACCCTCCCTCCCATCTCCCTCCCCATCGCATGCCTCAAGGTCATCCCAGTGCACCGGTCCTGAACACCCTGTCTCATGCATCAATCCCGGACCGGCGATCTATTTCACATATGGTAATATTAAATGTTTCAATGCTATTCTCTCAAATCATCCCACCCTCGCCTTCTGCCACAGTATCCAAAAATCTGTTCTTTACATCTGTGTCTCTTTTGCTGTCTCGCATATAGGGTCATCGTTACCATCTTTCTAAATTCCATATATATGTGTTAATATACTGTATTGGTGTTTTTCTTTCTGACTTACTTTGCTCTGTATAATAGGTTCAAGTTTCATCCACCTCATTAGGACTGACTCAAATGCATTCTTTTTAATACCTGAGTAATATTTCATTATGTAAATGTACCACAACTTTCTTATCCATTTGTCTGTCAATGGACATCTAGGTTGCTTCCATGTCCTGGCTACTGTAAACAGTGCTGCAATGAACACTATGGTACACGTGTCTGAAGAATTCTGAATAGGAATGTACAGTACATATTACAGGTGTTGAATTGATAGATAAAAATCAGATATCATCTTTTATATCTAAACACATCTCTGTGTGGAGAAGGAAATGGCAACCCACTCCAGTATTCTTGCCTGGAGAATTCCATGAACAGAGGATCCTAGTGGCCTACAGTCCATGGGGTTATAAAAGGGTTGCACCCCTTCACCATGATCACATTTATTAAAACTAAATTCAATAGTATGTGGGGTCTTTATGATTTCTTTGGACTCCTAGTACCTATATTCATTTCAGAGACACAATATACTTGTTTGAAAAGTATTATAAAGCTATTACAGTAAAGTATTATGTAGCAGGGGGTGTTGGTTGGGTAACTAGGCCAACTCTGTTGGACTTAAGCATGTGCTCTCAGAATGGAACTCATTCATATGTGGCGCTCACTGTAGTGCTAGTAACGTGGAGCCCTCAAGTCCCCAGAGACATTCCCAGAGGAGGAGGTCAAGGTCTCCCTAACTCAGAAGGTGAACACTTAATGGAAAGGGCAATATTAAATGGATCATTAATCTTCAGCAAGGACACAGTCAGTCAGAGGTGACCCCACAAGAAGGATGGCAAGGGAATAACTATTCAAAATATCTTGATGTAACTCCATCTACTTCCTCTGCTATCCCAATAGGGCCACCCATTGGATGAACACATCACAAAACAGAGGGCAAGGAGCCCAAAGCAAGTGTCAGAGAGAGGGGTGGAGAATGTATTTGCAGGGGCAAACTTGCGGTATCTGGACATAGTGTTTAACAGAGGGACTATCAAAACAAGTAGAAAAACCAAATAAGATAAATGCAAAAAATAACCATTAGCTTATCCACAAATTCTGATTTCTACTGGAGGACATTTCTAGCTGCAGAAGGATCAGGATAAGAATCAAAGTAAAATTACCCACATTTAATGAATTTTCATTATGTATATTGAATTATGTATATGAATTTTTATGTATATTGAAGATAAGGGAGAGGATAAGTGCAAGAGAAAAACACTTTTTAAAGATGCAAGACCAGGGTATAGATGCTAATTTCTCCCTCTTCCTGGCAGTTCTTCCCACCATGACTGTAGGCGGCTACACCTTGCCAATGTTGTCTTCAATGCTCTTGAGGTCTGACTGGAAAGATTACCATTGTCATCTATGAACCACTTTAGCCTCTGTTTCCTCTTCTATTAATAGCTCTAGGGCAATATGTTTTTAATTTAGGGTAAAGTGAGAAGACTCTACACATGGATATTACCAGATGGTAAACACTGAAATCAGATTGATTATATTCTTTGCAGTCAAAGATGGAGAAGCTCTATATAGTCAGCAAAACCAAGACCAGGAGCTGACTGTGGCTGAGATCATGAATGCCTTATTGCCAAATTCAGACTTAAATTGAAGAAACTAGGGACGACCACTAGACCATTCAAATATGACCTAAATAAAATTATTATGTTTATAGAGTGGAAGTGAGAAATAGATTTAAGGGCCTAGATCTGATAGATAGAGTGCCTGATGAACTATGGACGGAGGTTCATGACATTGTGTAGGAGACAGGGATCAAGACCATCTCCATGGAAAAGAAACACAAAAAAGCAAAATGGCTGTCTGGAGAGGCCTTACAAATAGCTGTGAAAAGAAGAGAAGTGAAAAGCAAAGGAGAAAAGGAAAGATATAAGCATCTGAATGCAGAGTTCCAAAGAATAGCAAGGAGAGATAAGAAAGCCTTCCACAGCGATCAATGCAAAGAAATAGAGGAAAACAACAGAATGGGAAAGACTAGGGATCTCTTCTTAAAAATTAGAGATACCAAGGGAACATTTCATGCAAAGATGGGCTCAATAAAGGACAGAAATGGTAGGGACCTAACAGAAGCAGAAAATATTAAGAAGAGGTGGCAAGAATACACTGAAGAACTTAGAAAAGAGATCTTCACAAACAAGATAATCACGATGGTGTAATCACTCACCTAGAGCCAGACATCCTGGAATGTGAAGTCAAGTGGGCCTTAAAGAGCATCACTACAAACAAAGCTAGTGGAAGTGATGGAATTCCAGTGGAGCTGTTTCAAATCCTGAAAGATGATGCTGTGAAAGTGCTGCACTTAATATGCCAACAAATTTGGAAAACTCAGCAGTGGCCACAGGACTGGAGAAGGTCAGTTTTCATTCCAATCCCAAAGAAAGGCAATGCCAAAGAATGCTCAGACTGCTGCACAATTGCACTCATCTCACATGCTAGTAAAGTAATGCTCAAAATTCTCCAAGCCAGGCTTCAGCAATACATGAACCGTGAACTCCCTGATGTTCAAGCTGGTTTTAGAAAAGGCAGAGGAACCAGAGATCAAATTGCCAACATCCGCTGGATCATGGAAAAAGCAAGAGAGTTCCAGAAAAACATCTACTTCTGCTTTATTGACTATGCCAAAGCTTTTGACTGTGTGGATCACAATAAACTGTGGAAAATTCTGAAAGAGATGGGCATAACAGACCACCTGACCTGCCTCTTGAGAAACCTGTATGCAGGTCAGGAAGCAACAGTTAGAACTGGACATGGAACAACAGACTGGTTCCAAATAGGAAAAGAGTATGCCAAGGCTGTATATCGTCATCATTCTTATTTAACTTATATGCAGAGTACATCAAGAAAAACACTGGACTGGAAGAAACACAAGCTGGAATCAAGATTGCCAGGAGAAATATCAATAACCTCAGATATACAGATGACACCACCCTTATGGCAGAAAGTGAAGAGGAGCTAAAAAGCCTCTTGATGAAAGTGAAAGAGGAGAGTGAAAACGTTGGCTTAAAGCTCAACATTCAGAAAATGAAGATCATGGCATCTGATCCCATCACTTCATGGGAAATAGGTGGGGAAACACTGGAAACAATGTCAGACTTTACTTTGGGGGCTCCAAAATCACTGCAGATGGTAACTGCAGCCATGAAATTAAAAGACACTTACTCATTCAAAGGAAAGTTATGGCCGACCTAGAGAGCAGATTTGAAAGCAGAGACATTACTTTGCCAATAAAGGTCCATTTAGTCAGGGCTATGGTTTTTCCAGTGGTCATGTATGGATGTGAGAGTTGGACTTTGAAGAAGGCTGAGCGACGATGAATTGATGCTTTTGAACTGTGGTGTTGGAGAAGACTCTTGAGAGTCCCTTGGACTGCAAGGAGATCCAACCAGTCCATCCTAAAGGAGATCAGCCCTGGGTGTTGTTTGGAAGGCCTGATGCTAAAGCTGAAACTCCAATATTTTGGCCACCTCATGCAAAGTGTTGAATCATTGGAAAAGACCTTGATGCTGGGAAGGATTGGAGGCAAGAGGAGAAGGGGACGACAGACGATGAGGTGGCTGGATGGCATCACCGACTCGATGGACATGAGTCTGGGTGAACTCTGGGAGTTGGTGATGGACAGGGAGGTCTGGAGTGCTGCAATTCATGGGGTCACAAAGAGTTGGACACGACTGAGTGACTGAACTGAACTGAAGGTGAGGATGTCAAATGAACATACCTTGTGAACAGGAAAAATAGATATTATTGTAAGATTTCCCTTTATTGTTCTGACTCATTGATGTTTCTAACCTTTGAGAGCAACTAAAGAAATAGGAGTGATAGGTGGACAATTGGTTCACTGAAATCCTGTCTTAATTCATGCTCAGTCATGTCTGGGTCTCTATAACCACATGGATTGCAACCCACCAGGCTCCTCTGTGCATGGAATTTTCCAGGCAAGAATACTAGAGTGGGTTGCCACTCCCTCCCTCCAGGGGATCTTCCCAACTCAAGGATCAAAACTGCATCTCTTGTGTCTCCTGCATTGGCACGCAGATTCTTTACCAACTGTGTCACCTGTGATGGGTGGGCAATTAGCTCACTGAAATCCCTATCTGATAGCAGATTTTCATGGACGATGATGAAAATTAGACAACTTAAGCTTGAAGAACTTAGAAATAATATCCAGCTTCTTCCTCTGCCTATTATAGTCACATATATTCATTCATTCAATATTCAATACAAATGTCTTGAGAACTTTCTATTTACCAGGCTCTTTTCTAAGTGCTAGGTATACTGAAGTAGACAAGATAGCATGCTAAGTCACTTCAGTCCTGTCTGACTCTATGTGACCCTACAGACTGTAGCCCTCCAGGCTCCTCTGTCCGTAGGGATTCTTCAGACAAGAATACTGGAGTGGGTTGCCATTCCCTACTCCAGGGGATCTTCCCCACCCAGGAATCAAACATGTCTCTTATGTCTTCAGCATTGGCAGGAGGGTTCTTTACCACTAGTGCCAGCTGGAAAGCTCAGACAAGATAGACAAACAAGGTCCTTATTCTCACTGGATGCTGCATTGAGACTAACTAATAGCTAAGGTAATGACTGCAGATTTATCATCTCTTCAATTCCTCAGGGTTTTTCTATGAGCATTTTCATGATAAGTGTTTGTAGAGGCTTATTCTGACTCTGGTCATCCTGTGTCATTCCTTATGTTCAAGATAAATGAAACTCCAAAAGAACACGTGGAAGAGAATTAAAACAACAACAACAACAACACAACACTGGACTATTTGGAGGAAGTCAGATGCACAGACTGGTCTTTTGCAGAGAGTTCATTCTTTAACCATGAGACATTTGCTTATTTACCTTAAGAAGTAGTTCTTTTATTGGTAAAATGGTCATATGCATGTTCCCTTATAAGGCAGTTAAGAGTTGATGACAATATATAGAAGGGTCTTAACACTAGATGCCAGTAAATAGTAGCAAATTTCACTTCAGTTCAGTTAAGTCTCTCAGTCGTGTCTGACTCTTTGCGACCCTATGAATCGCAGCACGCCAGGCCTCCCTGTCCATCACTAATACCCAGAGTTCACCCAAACTCATCTCCATCCAGTGATGCTATCCAGCCATCTCATCCTGTCGTCCCCTTCTCCTCTGCCCCCAATTCCTCCCAGCATCAGAGTCTTTTCCAATGAGCCAGTCATTGCATGAGGTGGCCAAAGTACTGGAGTTTCAGCCTTAGCATCATTCCTTCCAAAGAAATCCCAGGGCTGATCTCCTTCAGAATGGACTGGTTGGATCTCCTTGCAGTCCAAGGGACTCTCAAGAGTCTTCTCCAACACCACAGTTCAAAAGAATCAATTCTTCGGTGCTCAGTCTTCTTCACAGTCCAACTCTCACATCCATACATGACTATTGGAGAAACCACAGCCTTGACTAGATGGACCTTTGTTGGTAATGTCTCTGCTTTTGAATATGCTATCTAGGTTGGGCATAACTTTACATCCAAGGAGCAAGTGTCTTTTAATTTCATGGCTGCAGTTACCATCTGCAGTGATTTTGGAGCCCCTCAAAATAAAGCCTGACATTGTTTCCACTGTTTCCCCACCTATTTCCCATGAAGTGATGGGACCAGATGTCATGATCTTCATTTTCTGAATGTTGAGCTTTAAGCCAATGTTTTCACTCTCCACTTTCACTTTCATCAAGAGGCTTTTTAGCTCCTCTTCACTTTCTGCCATAAGGGTGGTGTCATCTGTATATCTGAGGTTATTGATATTTCTCCTGGCAATCTTGATTTCAGCTTGTTTCTTCCTGTCCAGAGTTTCTCATGATGTACTCTGCATATAAATTAAATATCCAGGGTGACAACATACAGCCTTGATGTACGCCTTTTCCTATTTGGAACCAGTGTATTATTCCATGTCCAGTTCTCTTGCTTCCTAACCTGCATATAAGTTTCTCAAGAGGCAATTCAGGTGGTCTGTTATGCCCATCTCTTTCAGAATTTTCCACAGTTTATTGTGATCCACACAGTCAAAAGCTTTGGCATAGTCAATAAAGCAGAAGTAGATGTTTTTCTGGATCTCTGTTTTTCCATGATACAGCAGATGTTGGCAATTTGATCTCTGGTTCCTCTGCCTTTTCTAAAACCAGCTTGAACATCAGGGAGTTCACGTATTGCTGAAGCCTGGCTTGGAGAATTTTGAGCATTACTTTACTAGCATGTGAGATGAGTGCAATTGTGTGATAGTTTGAGCATTCTTTGCCATTTCCTTTCTTTGGGATTGGAATGAAAACTGACCTTCTCCAGTCCTGTGGCCACTGCTGAGTTTTCCAAATTTGTTGGCATATTGAGTGCAGCACTTTCACAGCATCATTTTTGGGGATTTGAAAGAGCTCAACTGGAATTCCTCACCTCTACTAGCTTTGTTTGTAATGATGCTTCCTAAGGCCCACTTGACTTCACATTCCAGGATGGCTGGCTCTAGGTGAGTGATCACACCATTATGATTATCTGGGTCATGAAGATCTTTTTTCTACAGTAGTTCTCTGTGTCCTTGCCACCTCTTCTTAATATCTTCTGCTTCTGTTAGGTCCCTATCATTTCTGTCCTTTATTGAGCCCATATTTGCATGAAATCTTCCCTTGTTTCTCTAATTTTTTTGAAGAGATCTCTAGTCTTTCCCATTCTGTTGTTTTCCTCTATTTCTTTGCATTGATCGATGAGGAAGGCTTTCTTATCTCTCTTAGCTATTCTTTGGAACTCTGCATTCAGATGCTTATATTTTTCCTTTTCTCCTTTGCTTTTTGCTTCTCTTCTTTCCACAGCTATTTGTAAGGTCTCTCCAGACAGCCATTTTTCCTTTTTTTTGCCTTACTTTCCATGGGGATGGCCTTGATCCCTGTCTCCTACACATTGTCATGAACCTCTGTCCATAGTTCATCAGGTACTCTGTCTATCAGATCTAGACCCTTAAATCTATTATCACTTCCACTGTATAATTATAAGGGATTTGTTTTAGGTCATCCCTGAATGGTCTAGTGGTTGTCCCTACTTTCTTCAATTTCAGTCTGAATTTGGCAATAAGGAGTTCATGATCTGAACCACAGTCAGCTCCCGGTCCTGTTTTTGCTGACTGTATAAAGCTTCTCCATCTTTGGCTGCAAAGAATATAATTAATCTGATTTCTCTGCTAACCGTCTGGTGTTGTTCATGTATAGAGTCTTCTCTGGTGTTGTTGGAAGAGGGTGTTTACTGTGAACAGTGTATTCTCTTGGCAAAACTCTATTAGCCTTTGCCCTGCTTCATTCCGTATTCCAAGGCCAAATTTGCCTGTTATCCCAGGTGTTTCTTAACTTCCTACTTTTGCATTCCAGTCCCCTATAATGAAAAGGACATCTTTTTGTGTGTGTTAGCAAAGTTAACAGCTTTCAAAGACTCAATTTTCTTATCTTTAAAGCAAAAATAATATTATCTATCCCTTTTTTGTTAAATCTTTGGGCTTTGGTGTTTTCTACTAATGAGAGGTACAAAATTTTGATTGACTACTCATTTTTCCTTAAGAGATGTTTATTCTTTATTCTATATTGATAAATATTATATACATGGAAGGCTTTAAATATTTTTTCAAGTTTATAGTAGAAAATAGTAATATTCAACTATAATAGCATTTCTGGTGCAACAGAACATGAGAACTGAAATTACACAATTTAGAGTTAGGTCAAACTGCATAAATCATTTTCAATTCATTGTGCTTTTATTTGTCATTAAAATAACTGCTAAAATTCTGTTTTGAATAGGCATTCAACACTGAATGATGGAAGTAATTGCTCCAGAGGAATTTTTTTTTCCCCTTTTCTGTTGCATTGGCACTTCTACTTCTAATCAAGTAGAAATGACACATAATACTTCTAATCAAGCTACAGTATCACCTACTTTAAATTCTATGTAAAGAATAGGAATAACTC
The DNA here is from genome assembly GCA_917880005.1 of Nanger dama. Lineage (NCBI taxonomy): Eukaryota > Metazoa > Chordata > Mammalia > Artiodactyla > Bovidae > Nanger > Nanger dama. The sequence continues at coordinate 23,125,924 of CAKJTW010000021.1, forward strand.
CCCATTTCAAGATATTCAACAGACTGCAATATTATTGTACTTAATAAATATGGCAGCAACATGTTTTATTCTATCATATAAAACAAAACATCAATATCTCCAATTCAAGGAGTCAGATATGAGCATAATCACATTTTACTAAAAGTGTTCATATTTTCTCCTACTGATTAAATATGGAGGACACACAAAACCATTTGCTATACAAATAAATCCTTCAAACATCACAGAAGCTTATCAGTGACCCCATTCACCATCTGTCACTAGTATCTTTTATGGAAGTTCCAGAACATATAAAGCATTTTACAAGGGCATTTCAACATATTTAGTGTTGTCAACCCCGAGAAGAGTTGGGACACTTAGATCACTTCTCTTCATCAAAACATCCTTTCCTTGTATGTAATTCCCCTGAGCCCTGTACTCTGACTACTGGCAAAATGTCTGATAAAATTTCCTTGATCTAAGAAATTGTTCTCCTCTAAGAATGTCTACGTAAGTTAATGATTCAGGCCATCAGCTCAACTGAGAGCTTTTGTGACCCTCAATTGACATCAAGTCATCAGGATTTTTCCTGACTGGAAAAATCACAGAGTAATGTAAAAGAACAAGAAAGTGAAATCAGACAAATTGGCTTCTCTTAGCTGTGTAGAGGTGTGCAAGTTTTTTCAATGTTCTAAAACTCAACGTTCTCATCTTTAATGAGAATAATCTTACTCATTAGAATTGCTTTCTAGATTAGATAAAATAATAACTTTAAAGAACACTATTATGATAGTTTTCTCTTATCTATGTATCTTTTCCTCCTAGTTGCAAACTCTGTCTTCATATCTATACATTTACCATCAAATATCTAGTTCAGGACCATTTAGTATAGGCAAGCCTTTGACCATCAATTATGAAATTCCACTTCAACAAGTACAAATGCCTACTGAAATAAATAACAAATTTCAATAATAAATTTCAATATTCATTTCTATAAAACTGAGATGTTTACTTGCAATTATTATTTACTTCTAAAAGAAATATTTCTTTTCCTAAGCTTTCATCTCCCAAATCTGTCAGGTTTAGAAAGTGGACCCTTATTCTTTTGAGATATGAGTAGAGAATGACTCTATTATTACTTTGAGTGAGCAGTAAAATATTTAAAAATTTAAATTTTGTTGACTATAGATGTTATGTTATTTTTCAGTTATATATCACACTTCTTTAGATGGATTTTTGTAGAGATTTCTATATAATAGCCATTGCTTATTACAGAATAGCCTGTGATTATAATCGCTTAGATAGTTGGTAAATCAGGATTCACTTCTCAACCGATATTTTACATCACTGGTAGAATCCCATGGGACTGGGAATCAGCGGCTTTTTGATAGTGTATACAATTCCTTGGTGATTGCAGCCATGAAATTAAAAGACGCTTACTCCTTGGAAGAAAAGTTATGACCAACCTAGACAGCATATTCAAAAGCAGAGACATTACTTTGCCAACTAAGGTCCGTCTAGTCAAGGCTATGGTTTTTCCTGTGGTCATGTATGGGTATGAGAGTTGGACTGTGAAGAAGGCTGAGCACCAAAGAATTGATGATTTTGAACTGTGGTGTTGAAGAAGACTCTTGAGAGTCCCTTGGACTGCAAGGAGATCCAACCAGTCCATTCTAAAGGAGATCAGCCCTGGGATTTCTTTGGAAGGAATGATGCTAAGGCTGAAACTCCAGTCCTTTGGCCATCTCATGCGAAGAGTTGACTCACTGGAAAAGACTCATGCTGGGAGGGATTGGGTGCAGGAGGAGAAGGGGACGACCAAGGATGAGATGGCTGAATGGCATCACGGACTCGATGGACGCGAGTCTGAGTGAACTTCGGGAGATGGTGATGGACAGGGAGGTCTGGCGTGCTGCGATTCATGGGGTCGCAAAGAGTCGAACATGACTGAGCGACTGAACTGAACTGACAATGCCTTTTGGAGGAGGCAATGGCACCCCACTCCAGCGCTCTTGCCTGGAAAATCCCATGGATGGAGGAGCCTGGCAGGCTGCAGTCCATGGGGTTGTGAAGAGTTGGACACGACTTCACTTTCACTTTTCACTTTCATGCATTGGAGAAGGAAATGGCAACCCACTCTAGTTTTTTTGCCTGGAGAATCCCAGGGATGGGGGAGCCTGGTCAGCTGCCGTCTATGGGGTCACACAGAGTTAGACACGACTGAAGTGACTTAGCAGACAATGCCTTTATCCAATCATGCTCTATCAAACCTGATACATCAAAAAATTTTAAGACCTTTCTCATAGGTTTCTTATTTAAGTTTTAGATGTATACTTTCTTTCCTACTTAGTTAATTCATTAGTATGAAGAAATTTTTCATAGTCTTACTAACTAGAAGTTAAAATGACCTTTTTCTAGAGAGACATTTTGCAACATTTTTGAGTACTTTGCAAATTCACAATAATATGTATGTATTTCAACTGTAGAAGGCATTAGTTGAATTCAAGAGCAAATCTTACTCATTGTTTTTAGTCTCTTCAGAACTCATCCGGCATTCTTTGAAATTAATCAGTACTTTTCAAACCGGCATTCTTTTAAATTAATCAATACTTTTCAATTAATTGATGATACATTTTACATTTCTTGGGCTTTCCTGGTGGTTCAGATGGTAAAGAATCTGCCTGCAATGTGGGAGACCCAGATTACATCCCTGGGTTGGTAAGATCCCCTGGAGAAGGGAATGACAACTCACTCGAGTATCCTTGCCTGGAGAACTCCATGAACAGAGGAGCCTGGCAGGGTACAGTTCATAGGGTCACAAAGAGCTAGACATGACTGACCAACACTTACATTTCTTAATACAACTCTCTCAGGTACTAACAAGCTAATACCTGACAATATACATCTAAAATTTAGTTCTAATAGCTTTGCTGAGCTAACATTCATATGCTAGAACATTCACCTATTTAAAGTTTGCAATTCAACCGTTTTTAGTATATATACAGAGTTAGGCAACCATCAGCATAATCTAGTTTTCGAAGATTATCACACAGAAACTCCATGCCCATTGGCTTTCAGTTCCCCTTTCCTCTCTCTTCTCCCCCTCCATCCTTCCTGCCACTAACCAGCCCTAGACAATCATTACTTTACTTCAAGCCTGCCAGTGCAGGAGACATAGGAGACCTGGGCTCAAACCCTGGGTCAGGAAGATCCCCTGGAGGAGGGATGGCAATTCACTCCAGTATTCTTGCTTGGGAAATCCTGTGGACAGAGGAGCCTGGCAGGCTACAGACGATAGGGTTGCACAGAGTAGTACATGACTGAAGCAACTTAGTGCACACATATATGTCTTTTCTGGACATTTCCTATAAATGGTATAATACATCATGTAGTCTTTTATGGCTAGCTTCTTTCTTAGCACACTGTTTTACAGATACTATATTCACGCAATTCATGTAACAACATTCTTCATTCCTTTTTTTACAATATTTTATAATATTATTATAAAATAATATCCCATTGTATGGACATACAACATTTTGTTTATCGATTTATCAGTTGCTGAATATTTCAACTATTCACATTTTTCAACCATTATGAATAATGCTCCTATGAATAAGCACATGCAAATTTTTACATTTGTGTGGTTACATGTTTACATTTATTTTTGGTAGTTCCCTCCAAGTGAAATTGTTGGTACATGCTGGGTTTCCCATTCTAAGAAGAAAATCTAAATATAATGCAATAGAAACACCATCTGAATGACCAGATTCACTTGTTTTACACCACGGCTAGTATATTATTATGTGACCAAAACACGTACTAAATATATGAATCTTAATATATGTCTTAATTAAACATGGCATGCTTATGCTATTTTGTGCTTTTTAATGGGTGCCCCCATTCTCACATCTGTATTTTTAAAATGCAAAAGCTACAACTGCTTAATCAATAGCTTAATTACAGAAGAGCAAAATATACAGATGGAGATGAAAATGGGACTGCACGCATGTTACACTCAACAATGAGTTAGCTTGGCAGCACAAGCAAATTCATTGTTGATCTTCTAAGACTTCAAATTAATTTATGTAATTGAATAGGTATGGCAATTATATTTCTGTTTTGTTATGTTAAATATGTTTCTAGAAATGAAAGCCTAACCACACAGTTGCATATCTGAAACCCTGGCAGTCAGTGGAACATAACTTGAAAAATCAGTGGTTCACTGCAAGCAGACCAGTCCCATCCTATACATTAATTTTTCTCTGTTGTTAATGGTCCTGACATAGCCTTGCTTCTATTCTACCAATCCCAGTCATTCAAGTTATAGCTCATTTTATATCTATAGTTAGTAACTTTCCTAGGTTGGTTTTGCCCATAACAATGGAAGTGCAAATACTATTTAATCTTCTTTGCATTATCCATAAAATCAAAGCAACTAGCTCACAGTAGATAATGACCCTTATGAAAAGCACATTGATTTTTTTCTTCTCATATTGTCATTTTATTTCTTCAACAGGTTGGACACAACTGGTTTTCAAAATCAAAGTCTTACAAAAAGCTTTTCTTGTTCTTTGGGAGGTCTGAGAATTTCTACAAAATCACTGTTTAAAAAAATTCTACTAACCTGTCATCTTAAAATATAAAACCTCATACATTTTTAGTTATTAAACAACTGTCTTCGTAATAATAAAGCACAATTCATTTCAATTCAGTTCAGTTCAGTTCAATCGCTCAGTCGTGTCCGACTCTTTGCGACCCCATGAATCACAGCAGGATTTATTTATATTTCCATAGAAAAATTTTGCTTAATGAGTCAATATTTCTCAAACTGGCATGCTTTTTTCCCTAAAAGAAGTCTGTTCATTGCTCGTTTAGGAAAAAAGTATGCATACAATAGTCATGTAAACTATATGTCTACAGATCATTTTACTTGTATCTAAAAAATCTGGTAAATCTGTCAATTATACACTTTTTATTCCTCAGAGATTTAAAAATCACCAGGCATAGCAGGCAAGTCTAGGCCTCAGTTGGGAAAAGTATTCTGATGGGAAAGTGAAGGAAGAGAAATGAGTGTTCTGGCAACTGGATATGCGCCATGCATAAATCTCAGAGAGGAAGACCCAGAAGGAGACAGAGAAGATGGATGGGAGTCTAATAAATGATGGACCTGACTATCATGAAGGAGAGAGAATAGATGAATAGACAATATGAGATCAGGGGAGGGATGGCACCAGTGGTGGAGATGTATTACCTGTCGCTCAACTTAAATTTCACTCTGTGTTATAACCATCATATACTTAGACGAGGCTATAAATACTCCATCTATCCACATTTGTCTAGTGCAATTTTCTTTTTCTAATTACATAAAACGTTTCCAGTGCACAGTGTAAAACTGCTAGAAAAATCTTTGACTTTCTATTGTAAATGCTAGAAAAAAACTGTCTATTTTTGTGAAGTATGAGCATCAAATCAATACTAGCATGCCCTTTAGAAAGGAGGCTGCATTTATGAGCACAGGAAGAGGTGGAGGTGGGAGAAAGTTCAAAGAAGATTCAAATAATCTTAGGAGTTCTTTCCACACTCAGGAAAAGTGATAAATGATTAAAGTGACATTTAGATTTTCAAATTAGGTGAGGAAAGTCAGGCCTCAGGTTGTCATTTCAAATTAGATGTTGTACTGTTTTTCTTGAATCATTAGGAAAGATCTTTCTGATTTGGCACCACTGAGAATTCAGGAGGATCTTTTGATTCTGATTCTGAAAGGAAGTACACATTTTCTGGTCCTTTCCCTTTTGACTCTCAGATTCATGCCTTATTTTATTCATTTTTTTACCTTGCTCTGCTCAGAGGTTAAGGGGCTGAAACCAGAAAATGACATCATCTAAATTTCCTTTGCCTACAATGTTTCAAGTTAGTTTTGGTTAACAGAAAGCAATGATGGGAAACCAGAGGGCAAGTTAAGAGGGGTGAATTTGCTTCCTTCTCCACGATTCCCTGTGGCAATGCAGGTGGTAGCTTTAAATCCTTGGACTTTAGATCTGACCCGGCGATCTTTCCTCCATGATTTAAGGTCCAATCGGGTGGGCCCAGTTGTCTAAACCCTCCTGTGTCCACTTTCCCCTTATTCCCTTCTGGGTTGCACTGGCCCCTGAATTCTGTAATTACCAAATCCTTTCCTTCTCCCCAGACCAAGATTGGATATGGGCTGCCGGTAAGTGTGGACTCATCTCCCTCCTAACTTCTCTGAATTAGCTCCTAGTGTTAAATTCCCTCTGTTGAAACAGACAATGCGGATTCTCTTTTCTTTAACCGGAAGTGGACAGATAAAATATTGTTTCATTGAATACACAAGCTTTGCAACTTATAGCATTATTGAAGTCCATGATGTGAGTTATTACTACTTGACATATCCTCTCCATGAAATATTATTTTTTTCACACATATTCCATTAAAATTTATACCAAAATGAACACATAACATTCCATCAGACTACCACTGGATAAAAAAATGTCTTTGACTTGTGAATTGTTTTTATCTACCTCAGTGTGCACTTCATTGGTTATTTAAATAATACACTATCTTCCACAGAATATCAAGTATGGCAGGGAGACTAATTTGCTTTTAATATATCCTTATGTTGAGAATCACACTTGCCTACTTTATGGCTGCTTTGCACATTTATAAAACAGATGAAGCATAGAATTAAATGTGATGGAAATACTAAAGTAATTCTGCTTTAAAATTCTGTGGATGTGACCATATCAAAGCCTTAAAATTACTGATTTTCAAGCTTGTGATTTCCAACCATATTGTACGGCAGAGCTATGACTTTCACCATGTTATTTGCTACTTACAATGGTTAAGTATTAATGGCCACACATAAATTACTTTTTAAGACATTAGAACATTTCAGTACTATTTTTTAGAACAATATCACAATCCCTAGCATTTCACTAATATTTTTATTTTTAATAAGAGCTAAGCAGATAATTTTGAATGAGGGTGCAGGCAAGTTTGCATTGGGAACAGTCTAGTCAGTTCACCCTCAGGATAGTTATTTACATTCATTTGAACAGCTGTTTGTTAAGTCATGCAAATAACTTGTTAGACATTTGTATCTCTTCCCAACACTGACCCTTGCTGTCAAAGCTACAGTTGACCATCTTCCTTTTGGTCCTTGAACATAGCAAGCGTGTGTCTCCACAGAGAAAGCTTTGCCTCAGTCCCTCTACAGCCCTCTGCCTATGTGTCTTTGCAAGACTTCTTCCTTCTTCCAACACAGGGCTCAAATCTTGGTCTCAAAGAATCTCCTGGAATAAACAATCTGGACGAGACCCTGACATACCCCATGCCGGTCATTCTCTTATTATATTTTGTTTGTTTTCCATAGTACAGATAACTGAAACTATTTTCCAGGTTTTAAAAATATTCTTAATTATTTTCTGATTTTAGGATATAAATCCCATGAGAAGAAGGACCTTGATAGTCTTGTTCACTGCTCTAAGGCTATTTCCTCAAATGAAACTTGACCTAGAGTATAAAAGTTTGTTGAGTAAATCTGATCTATGACTTAGCACCATATAAACATAGATACAGACCAAGTCCATGTGTGGTGACAGGTTTCTTAATCAATTGCCATTGCTAGTTTTAAAACTAAACTTTCTTAATCATCTGTCATAGCTATTTTACGGCTATTGTCTGTCATGTTTTATAGATAAAAACATTGAGATTCACAACATTTATCATGGTAGCCAAATATTATCCAAGCAGTGGTGAATTCAGGATTAGGACAAATATATCTATACAACTAGTTTCATGTTTTGACCTATTATATAATGTCTTCCTTAAGTATCATAAAATGCTAAGTAAAATTATATCATAATAATCAAAGAGGTACTAAAGCATCACAGCATAAGTATACAATATATAAACATATGATTCACATGCATTATATGCTATTCCTACCATATATAGTTTCAATGTCAAAAACAAACAGGTTCTCATCAAAATGATAATATATCTGTCACTAAGAGATCATTCCAAAATTTACAGTTAAGGCTTTTTTTTTTTTGCATATATTTTCCTGTATCCACAAGGGATTTTTGAAATGGTAACTTTGTTATTCTTTGCAAAGTTGTTTCCAAAGCGCTTAAATATGCTTGTAGGCAGTCATTGAATTCTGATTATGGGGAAAGAAGAAAGCTCTTGAATCTCATCTGTTTGTTTTTCTCTTAATTGCATTGTCTTAAATTAAGTCATTGAAGTAGACAGGAGGTAGAAGAGTAGTTATTTAAGGGCGGAAGGGTAGTATGTCTAAATAAGAGGGAAAGAAATGAGACTGCATTTTAGAGATTGATTTTATGTACTGGAAGTTTACTTCCTTTTCACATTCTTCAGCTATTTTTTCTACCTTGATAATCAACTGTGGAACATAGATATAATATAGTATACATTAAAAAGAAGTAGAAATTGAGGAAAAATGAAGGGGCTAACCAGACACCATAGAATTAGAGAGACAATGTAAGTTAATTATCGCAATTCAAGGACCCAGAGAGAATGACTGAACCTGCTCTTTTTGATTGGAAGCATCAGTTGTAAACTTTGTGACCACAATGTCTATTGAAAGAAAAGCAACTACTCACAGATGTGCCTTAATGTCATAAGTAGCTCCTTCTAGACCCCTGGGAGTTGTATACACACCTTTCCTCCACTCCTCTCATTCCCCAAATCCAACTGTTACTAAAGGGATCTTCAGTTCTTCTAATTCTCTTCATCTTCTCTGCCACCACCTCTTCCATGTTACCACCACCTCTCCCTTGAACTTCTGGACGTATCTCCTGGTTCTGTATTTCCAAATTTACTTCTCTCCAATTCATTTTCTTTTTCTTTTTCCCGGCCAGAGTGACTTTTTCTATACAAACCACTTTATAGCTCTCCCTATTTAAAACCCCTCAACAACATCCCCCTGTAATTAGATGGCCACATGGGCATAACGTTATCAGATCTCCCCTGTAACCTCAGCTAATCCTACAGGTACCTTGCTTGCCAGGCCCCAGAGGCTTTCATTTTCCTGAATTTTCCATGTTTTTGTCTGCTTAGGGTCTTTGGTCTTCCTTTCAGTCTTTAGCTGGCTACTAATTTCAGGATTTAGATTATTATTTTTTGATTGAAACTTTCCCTGACTCCTACTCTATTCAGAATTATCCTTATTATACTTTCCTTTTCTAAACTTATTTTTATAATCTTTTATACAACATAACAAAACTTTTAATTATGCATGCATTTACTCGGTCAGCGTCTGCCTCATTAACCAGATTTTCGGCTTCAGGCTTATTTTCTGTCTTTGATACAACACAGAGCATACCGTTTAGCATGAAATGAGTTCTCAATAGTGAATAGTGATTTAAGTTTTTGAATCAGCTATTACAGAGGTACAGTGGTAATTCATTCAAACCACCAACATGCATTTATTCAGCATTTATCTATACCAGAAATTCACATGCACATTTACAAAGCAAGACTTTAAAATAATGACTCAAATTACACTTTCATATTAAATATTCTGACACATGGCTTTAGGAGGGGACTTCTTTAAAAGATAAATTTAAAAAAATGTGGTTTAGAAATGAATATCATCAAGTAAGTGACTATTTGTGTACCTTCTATTTTGATTAGGTATCAACCTTTGGTCACTGAGGAAGTCTGACTCAGCACTTGAGATAATCAAAAGGGGATTAACTTTCATAAAAATGTTCTACATACTAACTCATCAAACTTATCACTGTCGGAGACAAGGAGCATTGTCAAACTTTTACTCTGTACAGAGATGCCAGATACAAAATTTACATTAATTATATCAGTAATATACTTGGTAAAACACTCCTGCTATTACCTATAAGTAAAAATATTTAAAGCTAACCAGCATGTTTCTGAAAATACTAATGATGACTTGTTGAGAACTTTGATTCAATCCCTCTTTTGTCTTACATATGTGAAATATATTGATGTGCATATATTGTGAAACAGATGTACATATACACTGATTTGCAAAGTAGATTACCAGTGTGAAAATATTACTATGCCATTTCAAAATATGAACAATTACTATAGAAGTAAAAACTGAGATAATATATAGGAAAGAAAAAAATAACTTATTTAGACAATGTGCTTAGAGTTCTCATGAGAGACAGTAAAAATCAATGAATTAGCTAGAAGATACTTGCTTCTATACACAGGCTTGAAATACAGAGGGGTGATAACTCTGAAAGGCAAAATTAACTTTTAATTGTGCAACAATATAAGGAAAGATAAAAATGTGTTGATTTTAATGACTCAACTGGATCTCTAAGTATAACTGACTCTGTATCAAAATCTGTTAAAAGAACAAGGACAAAACTATATTTGGGGATTGCAACATGGGTATTCTGTATAATTCTAATTTAATATAAAAACCAAACAGGATCAACCTGAAAAAGGAAGTGAATGCTGACACAGGCTTCAGTATGGCTGAACCTTGAGAAAAATATGCTAAGTAAAACCAAATAGTCACAAAAGGAAAAAAAATTTATATAATACCTTTACATGTGGTGCTTAAAGAAGTCAAATTCATAGATACAGAAAGGAGAAAAGAAACTGCTAGGGGTTGAGGGGAGGGACTAGTTACAGAATTTCATACTGGATATACGAAAAAGTTCTAGAGAGAGTGGTGATGGTTATACAATAATGAATGTACTTAATAGCACTGAACTATAAACTGCTTAAAATTATAAAATTCATGCTATTATACTTTCACACAATAAAAATTTAAATAAACAGGAATTGTAAGAGTTTCAATGAGGCTTTCATTTCAAACACTTCTTTTCCAGTTGAACACTGATTCTAATAGAAAAGTTAAACAGAAACCTTGAATTTGTCAGTTTACATCAAATGATGGTGATGACTTTTCTTTGAAACAACTCTGAAATTCATTTTTCTCTTTTTATTAACATATAGTTGATTTTTATGTTGTAATAATGGAGTCATTCTTTTTCAGAAGAAATAAGACATATTTTTTCTGAAAAAAATTTTTTTGAATAAACATTGTCATAGAAACCATTATTTTTAGCTATAAGACATACAAAATACATTAGCATTGTGTTCTTTAGTAAACTTAAGTTTATATCTCCTTCAATTTAGAAAACTTTTGGTTCATTCTACCTACTAGTTCATTCCACCTGCCTAGTTATGCTGAAACCAAGATCAAGTCTCCAACGACATAACCAAGGAAAGATGGAGAATACAAAATTTCACTTTGCTGTGTTTAGTATATAAAGTCCAAGATTGCATAAGAGTAATTATATATCTCTTACTTTCCCAGACTATAAAGTTCCTGAGGGTATGGGCCATATCTACTATTGTAGACCATTGTAAAGTGTGAAAGTGAAAGTTGCTCTGTCATGTCTGACTCTGTGACCCCATGGTCTATACAGCCCGTGGAATTCTCCAGACCATTGAAACCCACCATCTAATAAAGAATCTAGTACACTAAATATCTGCCTCACAAATTTTTACAATAGCATCTAGAACTCCTTGATTATATATAAAGATATTCAATATTAGTCATCAATGAAACACAATCTTTCAGCAGAGTCTTAGAAATATGTTCTCTTTCCAATAAGAACACTTCCAGACGTTCTCAGGGGCTCTAAGGAGAGGAGTGCCAGCAAATATTTCAATCACACAGCCTTCTGAAGGAAAGCAGAAAAACACTGAAGGAGGGAGGTGATGAGTAAAAATATACTACATTCTCCTCAAAGCCAGGACATGCATCTTTTGTTCATAATTGTATGTACATCCTCACTACAAAGCCAGTGCCAAGCTTAGAACTGACATTCAAAAACTGACTTGCAGAAAAGCATGACATGTGTTTTCACAGACCCCACTCAAATCCTGCAGTGAAAAACCCACCCTCAATTTACTCAGTTTTTCTATGAGCTTTGAACCATATAGTTCAGATCCCCTAATATTTGGGGAAGTGATTCAAGATAATATATGTAAAGCATCAAGTAGATTGTCTGGCGCATCGATTGTACCTAATAAACAACAGCTATTATGTGTTTCCCTTTGGATCAATGGATATGTGTACATATGAATGTCTAATTTATATGAATGCAGAAATGTGGTGAAATATTCAAATGAATTCCATTTCCAATTTAAACAGATAATCTCAGCATAAGTGCTGCCAGACCTTACCTTTTGCAGCTGTTCTGTGTAAATAATTCACCTAGTAGTCAGGTAAAAACACATTCTCTGCATTAACTTTAAAGAAGTGCATGACAGTGAGCATCTTAATAAGTAAGCTAACCTTTCACTCAGCTTCATTTTCTTGAGCTACTTATTTTAATCAAATATTACAGCCAACCATCGTGGAAATTTCTCACAGAGGCTAATGTATTCAATAAACACCTATGCTGCATATTAAAAAGCTCACAAAGGATGCATGCGTGACAAGACAGCAAAATATTCAGCCGCGACTACAGGATGACATAATTTTAGTTAAATCAGTTGAATTTATCGAGTGTTTTCCATTTGAAAACTTGATGGATATAAAGTACAAGAAAAGAAAAAAATTTTTATCACTGAATTATTAGTTGAGTAGCATTTTATCAGATGCATAAGCAAACAGTAAAAGTATAACAGATTACAAAAGTTAAATCATGACATTTACAATCTAGATGTCAAGCTCTTAAGTATGAGTTGGAAATTTACTTCAAATTTTAAGATAATTTTAGAATTATTATGCTTTAAATCAAATCACTATATTAAAAATAAAATTTTTATTCTTAATGATAAATTCTTACTATTAATTACTACTTAACATTAGTATTTTTATCAACAACTTTCTACCAGTTGATAAGGAAGCATGAGAAAGTACCATAGATGAGAGCACCAAAATCATATGAAAATCTGTTTCTATAATGTTGCATCGACAGGCTCTTAGATCTCATTGAGTGTGTGCTAAGTCGCTTCAGTCGTATCTGACTCTTTGAGGCTCTATGGACTGTTGTCCACCAGGTTCCTCTGCCCATGAGATTTTCCAAGCAAGAATACTGGAGTGGGTCATCATTTTCTCCTACAAGGGATCTTTCAGACCCAGGGCTTGAACCTGTTGCTTCTTATGTCTCCTGCATGGGAGGCAGGTTCTTTACCACTAGTGCAACCTGGGAAGCCCGTATGTTTCAGAAGCACATAGTAAAATGTGTTAGGTCTCTCTGTATCATTATTTTATAATGCTAGGTTAAGTACCTTTCTAATTCATGCTGGAGATGTTTACTCCTTAGGTTTCACTCTCTTTAAGTTGCTAAATGTTCTGAAAACACCCACAACACCTCTCTGCAATCTCCTTTATTCTGGAATAGGAAAAATCACATTTCCTTTGTATCTACCTGCTTAAGTGCCCTTTGTAAGCTTATAAGAACACACTTATATACTAAAAACAGAATCTGTCTTATAAATCCATTCATGAACTTATCTTTTAGATAGACCATAAGCCCTAGGAACAAGAGTCTTTTCTTTGGTTGATTTTAACCTCAGGTATATCTAGACTCCAAGAATTTTATAAATTCACAATGAAAGTGTATTAAATCAGTGAAAACATCATCTACTCATCCACTCAATAAGAGTGGTTTCTACCCCCTACTCTTATCTAGATATTTAATCTAGATGTTTTTCTCAATTTATAACTCATGAAAATAAATTAACATGGTTTGAATGTAGGTGTTTCACAACAGTTGGGTCCCTAAGACTGTTAGTTTCAAAATCAGATAAAATTTTGCAATCTTAGATTTTCAGTGGAACTTGCATATGAATTTTAAGAGATCAAAAAAATAAAATATCACACACAAAATCTTTTAAATAAAAAAATGAGTTTGCATCCCTAATCTATCAATTTTTTATTTTGTTGTTATTTAGTTTAAATAGATCATAAAAATTCCCTAGAGAATTCAAGTTGAGTTCTGGGGTCCCACTCTCAGGACCCATCCTGATTGTGTAGGCCTAGGGTGGGCTTCCCAGGTGGTGCTAGTGGTAAAGAACTCAAGAGATGCAGGTTCATACCCTGGATTGGAAAGATCCCCTGGAGGAGGGTACAGGATCCACTCCAGTGTTCTTCTCTGGAGAATCCCATGAAGAGAGGAGCCTGGCGGGCTATAGTCCTTAGGGTTGCAAAGAGTCAGACATGGCTGAAAGGATTCAGCGTGCATGCAGGGTGAAACCTGTATGAGATAAACTTAGACAAATACACATCATCACTTCATCTACTACTACTTGATAAACTTATATGCCATCGGAAGAGTATTTACAAGTCATGGAATTCAAAACAGGTGTAAGAGCAAGGAAAAAAAATGTGTGTTATGCCACCTCAAACCAATGAATAAGCATGGCTCATAATCAGCCCACTAGAATAGGATAACGAAAGACTGGTCAGTCTTGCTCACACGTGTTGGAAAAAAAGTCACATCTTAGAAATGGAGGGAGAAACTTCTAGTCAGTATGTGTGTGTACGTATGTATTTGCTCAGTCATGTCTGAATCTTTGTGAGTCCATGGACTACCAGGCTCCTCTGTCTGTGGAATTCTCCAGGCAAACATAGTGGCTGCTGTTGCTGCTGCTAAGTCCGTTCAGTCGTGTCCGACTCTGTGCGTGTATGGCTCTGTGTGACCCCACAGAAGGCAGCCCACCAGGCTCCCCTATTCCTCTGGTGAGTGGCTATTTTCTTCTCCAGGAGATATTCCCAACCCAATGATTGAACCCAGGTCTCCTGCACTGCAGGCGGATTCTTTATTGTTTGAGCCACCTGGAAAGCCCCCAGTCAGTATGTGTGTGTGTGCGCTATTTGTTTGTGTCCAACTCTTTACGACCCCAGGGACTGTAGTCTGTCAGCCTCCTCTGTCCAAGGGATTCTCCAGGCAAGAATACTGGAGTGGGTTACCATTTCCTTCTCCAGGAGTCAGCATGTGGAGGTAGATAAATAAATACATATGTTAGTATTTGAAGCATTTCATAACAATTGTTACAATAAGATACATATGAAATTGTGATCATAAAATTGAAACTGGAAGGTTTAATATAATTGACAATCTACTTTAAATTACTGTTTCTAGAAATGCTGATTAAAGTAGACACAAAAAATTGGAAAAGCACTACAAGAAAATCACTGTTATTCACTTTTGATCTCATTTAATAGTATTTTAGAAAATTATACTTAATGGGGCACTTGAAGATATTACAAAATTATCCTACTACTTCTATCTTTTGTGTTAATAGAAGAGTGTTTTTACAATGCCCTGAAGTAGGAATTTTCTATAATTCCAGCAAGTTTCAAAGAAATAACAATTGATTCATTGGATCCTCTGATATTAATGAAAAGGAGAACATTAAATAATGCTTCACAAGTGTTCATAATTCATTTAAATATAAATACAAGTTTCCAGACATAGAAGTACCAAAATTACATTATAAGGCATGTCGTTAATTAAAAATCAGTTTATCATAACACACAATATAAATGTTTTCAGAAATAGCATGAGTACATTATATTTAAAATGTAATGTATTTTAAAATGTAATGTAAAAATATACAAGAAAATTACTTAAAATATGAATCAATCAGGTAACTATTTCAAAACTGAATCTGCTTCCCTGGTGGCTCAGAGGTTAAAGCATCTGCCTCCAATGCGGGAGACCAGGGTTCGATCCCTGGGTCGGGAAGATGCCCTGGAGAAGGAAATGGCAACCCACTCCAGTACTCTCACCTGGAGAATCCCATGGAGGGAGGAGCCTGGTAGGCTACAGTCCATGGGGTCGCAAAGAGTCGGACACGACTGAGTGACTTCACCTTAATGCATACTTGAGTAAAAATTTTATTGTCTCATAGCTCCTGAGAAAAGCAAAGATGAAATAAATAAAGCATTGTTGAGTTAGAAAAATATGCATGTTGTCAAAGAAAGTGTATCATTCTACTTAATAAGAAAATGTGTGTAAGTAAATTAGCTGACATTTTCCATGGAGTTTTAGTTCCTTTGACTGAGATCCAGCCTTAGCACTTTTGAATAGCTCCTCAAGAATAAAGCAGGCTTATTAAAGATATACTTTGCTTGTTTAGATTTGGCTTTGGGGTAGCAAGTGAGAAAATACCTTAAAATTTAAGAGAAGGTGCACATAAACCACTTCCAATCTTTGATGGAAAAAAAGAGCTCATTAATTTGGTCACTTTGCATTGCACACAGTCAATGGACTGAGTGAATATAAGCTGGCCAGAGTGACTCATTAGGACCTAGAACTGCCCATACTGCCAAAAACTATATCCTTCCCTGATTTGCTTTTATGTAAGAAAACCTAATCATTTTAATCACTTCTTTGGAATAATGGAAACATGCTTATTTATTTTACAGTTTGCAAAGAACTTTCCAATAAGCTATTTAATTTTATCACCAGAAAAATCCTGTGAGTTGGAAAAGTCAATTTCTGTTAATATTCTGATACTACTTCAGATTATATAGCATGTTGAAAGAACAAACAGAGAATCCAGCTTTAGACCTGTTCTCATAATTAAAAACACACACACACACACACACACACACACACACGCACGCACACACACTTTTATACTAAACGAGGAAACAAGTTATTTCCAGAAAGTCTTTTTAAAGATGGATATTTCCTATGGGAAGTAACACATCTAGACAATGAATTAGAAATGAAAGTATTTATAAGACTGAGCAGCTGTTGTCTTATGTAAAAAATTTATACTTGGGTTCCATTTAGTGTTTAATTTCAATGTAGAATTTCTATACTCTGAATATTCTTATTATATTAGGAAAATAAAGAAAAACATAATAAAGTCATGTTCGGAGAATGGGAAAGTACTTGAAATTTATTAGAGACCACAGTGGCATGCCTGAGTCTGAGTAGCCTGGAAGCAAGCTGAGATCCTAGATGACTCAGAGAGAGGTTGGGCTGAGAAACAAAATGTTGACTTGCTTAAATTTTTGCCCAAATTTGCCAAAAGTAGTAAAATTTTAAATGGATGTTAATGACTCTCTTACTTAGACTCAAAAATAAAATTCTGTGTTTTTAATGTATCAAAATTATGCCTAATAAACTTCTGCTATTTTTAGAGTAGGTAATTTTCCCCATCATTATTGAAAGATGCATGCTGATTTTAAATAAGGAAAGTTTTACTGTGGGCAAAATATAGCAGGACTTCCAGCAATTTACTAGCTCAGTGGCATAGTCATTTAGTTCTGTCTGGGTCTTGATTTTCTCTTTTGGAAATTGGAGACAGCAATAAAAATCTCATAGCTTATTTAAATTTTTTAAATGAATGCAAAGGTGTTTATATCCTATGTGTAAAGTATTATTATGAGAAAAATAGCATGTACATAATACTGTTTTCATGTCACCAATGAGGTCAACATAGGTGAGGATTATGGAAGGAGTCTAGGTGACGTCATGCTTTTTGGTTTATTTAATTTTTAATATTTGTTCTCAGAATCATACCAGCCAATTGAAATTCCTCAAGAAAATAATGAAGCTAAGAAAGAAATCTTACTCCAGCTTAGTCTGTTTCTGAGCTCACATTTTAAGACCCTGTCTGAGATTTCTAAGACATGAAAATGAGAGTAGCTAGAAAAGTAGTTTCAACGTGTAAGAAGGGTTCCAAACAGGGAAAGGAGTGCATCGAGGCTGTATATTGTCACCCTGCTTATTTAACTTCTATGCAGAATACATCATGAGAAACGCTGGGCTGGAAGATGCACAAGCTGGAATCAAGATTGCCTGGAGAAATATCAATAACCTCAGATATGCAGATGACACCACCCTTATGGCAGAAAGTGAAGAGGAACTAAAAAGCCTCTTGATGAAAGTGAAAGAGGAGAGCGAAAAAGTTGGCTTAAAGCTCAACATTCAGAAAACTAAGATCATGGCATCCGGTCCCATCACTTCATGGAAATAGATGAGGAAACAGCATCAGACTTTATTTTTTGGGGGCTCCAAAATCACTGCAGATGGTGACTACAGCCATGAAATTAGAAGAAGTGCTGGGAGCCAGTGTGAGAAATCCTGCCCGTGACAGGGTCATGTGGAAGGAAGTCTGGCATATGCAGGGCGTGATCAAACTTTAGGGGTTCCCCACAGCATTTCCTAAGCCTCCACCCCCACCAAAAAATAAGAATCTGCTGGCCTCTGCACTCTGCTTTTCCACTCTTCTGATATTCTCTGGGAAAAAGTCAACTCAGAGCTTTAGTCTTCTGCATTTGAAAGGGATGTTTCAGTTAAACCCCCTCTGATAGCTCTCTAACTTGCCTAACAGGTTCCCCAGACTTCTTACAGCTTGTGAATTGCTTACAGCCCCCCAGCCTCGAGAGGCACAAAGCTTGAAAGCATCTTAAAGATACAGAGCCTTTCTAAAGAGTTAAAAGGATCCTCTATGATCCACCTCCCAATATACTGGAAATGAAAGCAAAGATAAACAAATGGGATCTAATTAAAATTAAAAGCTTCTGCACAACAAAGGAAACTATAAGCAAGGCGAAAAGACAGCCTTCTGAATGGGAGAAAACAATAGCAAATGAAACAACTGACAAACAACTAATCTCAAAGATATATAAGCAACTTATGCAGCTCAACTCCAGAAAAATAAATGATCCAATAAAAAATTGGGCCAAAGAACTAAATAGGCATTTCTCCAAAGAAGACATACGGATGGCTAACAAACACATGAAAAGATGTTCAACATCACTCATTATCAGAGAAATGCAAATCAAGACCACAATGAGGTATCATTTCACACCAGTCAGAATGGCTGTGATCCAAAAGTCTACAAGCAATAAATGCTGGAGAGGGTGTGGAGAAAAGGGAACCCTCTTACACTGCTGGTGGGAATGCAAACTAGTACAGCCATTATGGAAAACGGTGTGGAGATTCCTTAAAAAATTGCAAATAGAACTGCCTTATGATCCAGCAATCCCACTGCTGGGCATACACACTGAGGAAACCAGAATTGAAAGAGACACATGTACCCCAATGTTCATTGCAGCGCTGTTTATAATAGCCAGGACATGGAAGCAACCTAGATGTCCATCAGCAGATGAATGGATAAGAAAGCTGTGGTTCATATACACTATGGAATACTACTCAGCCCTTAAAAAGAATAAATTTGACTCAGTTCTAATGAGATGGATGAAATTGGAACCGATTATACAGAGTGAAGTAAGCCAGAAAGAAAAACACCAATACAGTATACTGACACATATATATGGAATTTAGAAGACAGTAATGATGACCCTATATGTGAGACAACAAGAGACACAGAGGTATAGAGTGGACTTTTGGACTCTGAGGGAGAGGGAAAGGGTGGGATGGTTTGGGAGAATGGCAGTGAAGCATGTGTATTTTCCTGTAAGAAACGAAGCGCTAATCTATGTTTGGTGTAGGATGCAGGATGCATGGGGCTGATGCACAGGATGATTCAGGGAGAGGATGTGGGGTGGGAGGTGGGAGGGGGCTTCGGCATTGGGCGATTGTGTTCACCTATGGCTGATTCATGTCAATGTATGGCAAAACAAATACAGTATTGTAATTAAAAAAATAAATAAATTTAATTAAAAAAATAAAGAGTTAAAAATCATATTGGTGACGGGTTTTCACTGTTGACTCAAGGATTGCTGCCAGACCTCCATATTCTTTATCTTTTAGGCACCTGGGAGGATGATACTCAATGTAAGCAGGATGTAGAAAAAGATATATAGCAGTTTTGATGTTAGCAACACTAGAATTTGAGTTAATTGCTTCTCTTCTGCTGTAAATCACTGTACTCCCTTTACTTGTTATAAGTTGCTGTATCTTTGCTGTGTAAGAATGCAACTTCATTTAGTACTTTTCTGAGAGTGACACCAGACCTTGGGAAGATCAACACAAATAAGTCTTCTGGTTGACAAACCCTTATCAGAAAAAGGCTGTAAAATGTTAATTGGCCCTTTTGGCTGGAAGAAGATGTAAATTACCTAAGACTTGTGTATACAATTAGATATGCAGAGAGAAAAGCCTGGTTTTGATAAGAGTCTGGGCTGCTAATGCTGCATAATTTTGTATTACCCATTGATCTCTATGTACAATCAAAAGGTATAAAAGGCCTTCTGAACAATAGAGGCCAAAGCTAGTCGCTGGACTGGTTTCCCCCCGTGTCTCTCTCTTTCTTCTCCTCTTCACTCTAATTTCAGGCTGAATTCCCAACTGGACCGGAGGGGGCGGGTGGGGGCGGGGGTCCCCTGGTCTACTTACTTGCCCCGGCCATGACATTAGAAGACGCTTACTCCTTGGAAGAAAAGTTATGACCAACCTAGATAGCATATTCAAAAGCAGACACATTACTTTGCCGATTAAGGTCCGTCTAGTCAAGGCTATGGTTTTTCCTGTGGTCATGTATAGATGTGAGAGTTGGACTGTGAAGAAGGCTGAGCACTTTGAAGAATTGATCCTTGAACTGTGGTGTTGGAGAAGACTCTTGAGAGTCCCTTGGACTGCAAGGAGATCCAACCAGTCTATTCTGAAGGAGATCAGCCCTGGGATTTCTTTGGAAAGAATGATGCTAAAGCTGAAACTCCAGTACTTTAGCCACCTCATGCGAAGAGTTGACTCATTGGAAAAGACCCTGATGCTGGGAGGGATTGGGGGCAGGAGGAGAAGGGGACGACTGAGGATGAGATGGCTGGATGGTATCAGGGACTCAATGAACATGAGTCTGAGTGAACTCTGGGAGTTGGTGATGGACAGGGAGGCCTGGCTTGCTGCGATTCATGGGGTTGCAAAGAGTTGGACATGACTGAGCGACTGAGCTGAACTGAACTGAACTGAAAATCACTGCAGATGGTGATTGCAGTCATGAAATTAAAAGACACTTACTCTTTGGAAGAAAAGTTATGATCAACCTAGACAGAATGTTAAAAAGCAGAGACATTACTTTGCCAACAAACGTCCATCTAGTTAAAGCTAGGGTTTTTCCAGTAGTCACGTATGCATTTGACAGTTGGACTATAAAGAAAGCTGAGCGCTGAAGAACTGATGCTTTTGAACTGTGGCACTGGAGAAGACTCCTGAGTGTTGAGAGTCCTTTGGACTGCAAGGATATCCAACCAGTGCAACCTAAAGGAAATCAGTTCTGAATATTCATTGGAAGGATTGATGCTGAAGCTGAAACTCCAATACTTTGGCCACCTCATGTGAAGAGTTGACTCAGTGGAAAAGACCCTGATGCTGGGAGAGATTGGGGGCAGGAGGAGAAGGGGATGACAGAGGATGAGATGATGGACAAGAGTCTGAAACTCCGGTAGCTGGTGATGGACAGGGAGGCTTGGCATACTGCAGTCCATGGGGTTGCAAAGAGTCGGACATGCCTGTGCGACTGCACTGAACTGAACTGAATGTGTGACATGTTTGAATATTGACTTAAGGCTATTTGATTCCACTGTTAATGCAAATGGCAAGTAATGCCCCAAATGAAACATGCAATCCATTTCTTCCTTCAGTAATTCCATGCAGTGAGGCATATATTGTTTTCTTTATACAAATTTAAAATGGTTCAACCTTGTATTCCTCTGGTGGTTATGACAGTAGACTTATAACTCAGTTTTTACTCATCAAGTTTAGGTTCCTCACTCTTATCACTACTTTTTTCTCCTCAATTATTACTTGAGGAGTACTCAGCGATCATTATTTTTGTTCATCTCTTGATTATTTTTCAACTTCGTGAAGATACACACACACACACACACACACACACACACACACACACACACACACACACATCAGTTGTTCCATCAACTGTAATCATTATCTTTTTCCCTTTCCTTAATTTCACTTATATATTCTGGCAGCTACATTTTTACTACATTGTCACTATTATTAATATATACATTCTTTGAACAAAATAACAAAGCTGTGTGTTCTTCTTCTACAAGTTGGGAGGAAAAGTTGAAAAACAATGAAGATAAATTACATTATTAAAAATACATAAACATTGCTTAGTGTTAAGTCAAATGTGCTAGATAAATTCTTATTTATTATTTCAATACCATTTTTCCTGGTCCACTTAAAGGAAAATGTTTCTAGCCTTAGAGGCCGATGACTTATTTTTAAATAGTTGTTTAAAATTATGTCCCTTTTTTAAATGTTCAGATTTCTGCTCTAAGTTTTAGTTTCTGAATTGGGCTTTTTAGGTTTTGAGATTTTTATCACATATTCAAATTTCCCACAATATATTTGCTATCATTTGTTGAAGAAACATATTTTCCCCTCCTACTTCTTCAATGTCCCCCTGATCCACATCTTTTGGAACCAGTTTTGTAGGCTATGATTGCCTTGTGCTAGATTCTTTGCTAGTGGCTGAAGATACAAGGGCACGTTAGGAATACAGACATGTCCTGCCTTCGCTGGACTCCTACTTCAAGAGAGGAAGGAATTAACATATTAAGAAGAGCAGCCTAAATGTCCATCAATGGATGAATTGATAAAGATGTGGTGGGATATTACTCAGCCATAAAAAAGAATGATATAATGCCATTTACAATGACATGGAAGAATCTAAAGATTGTCATATTGAGTAAAGTAGGTCAGACATAAAAAGACAAACATCATGTAATATCACTTATATGTGGCATCTAAAAAAAAAAAAGAACTTATTTATAAAAGAGAGGTAGAGTCGCAGGTGAAGGAAAAAAACTTATGGTTACCAATTGGGAAAGGAGTGTGGGAGGAATAAACTGGGAGACTGGAACTGACATATACACACTGCTATATATAAAATAGATATCTAATAAGGACCTACTATATAACACAGGTAGCTATACTCAGCACGCTAACGTCTTATGCTAGAAAGGAATCTAAAAAAGAATGGACACATGTATAACTGATTCACTCTGCTGTATAGCAGAGATAAACACAACACTGTAAATCAACTAGACTCCAATAAAAATTAATTTTAAAAAGAAAAGCATTTTAAGGAAATGTATATCATGAACACATTTTCCATCACATTGTAAGTATTCAAACATGATTTGGTCCATAAGACATTCTTCTCAAAGTTTGGAGAATTGAGAGTTAGTATTTAACAAGCATGTAGAATTGAAAATGGGATGGATCTAAAGAACTGCTTGTGGAAGCATTAGTCTTAAGAAATCAAAGCTCTACAAGAAAAGGGACTCCTTAGAGGTATCAGGAAACAGTCAAGTCACACTTCTGTAGTATGTTTACAGTTTAGGAGACCTTCCTCCAAAAACTGCTTTTGAGAAAAGGAAGTCATTTTTAACACTTTCTGTTTATAAAATAGTTTGTCTCAATGTATTACCTAATACTATTCACACACAGTTCAGAGAATGGTGTTGGTTTTCAAAGTCTGAGAACTATTGGTTAATGACCAACAATAAGATAGAGAAATTCAGACTGAATAATAGCTTGAAACTTTTATGGAAGTTTGACTTTGCCACTCAAATTCATTGTTATTTTTCTTTTTAAATTTTATTTTATTTTACTTTACAGTACTGTATTGGTTTTGTCATATATCAATATGAATCCACCACGGGTGTACCACGTGTTCCCAATCCTGAACCCCCTCCCAACTCCCTCCCCACACCATGTCTCTGGGTCATCCCAGTGCACCAGCCCCAAGCATCCTGTATCCTGCATCGAACCTAGACTGGCGATTCGTTTCTTATATATTATACATGTTTCAATGCCATTCTCCCAAATCATTTCACCCGCTCCCTCTCCCACAGAGTCCAAAAGACTGTTCTATACATCTGTGTCTCTTTTGTTGTCTCGCATACAGGATTATCATTACCATCTTTCTAAATTCCATATATATGTGTTAGTATACTGTATTGGTGTTTTTCTTTCTGGCTTACTTCACTCTGTATAATCGGTGTAATTTTTCTTTAATAAAACTATTTGTCTATAAGGAACTAGAAAGAAAATAAAGAACAGTGAAAAACATCCTTCTCCACAGCTAGTTTAGGAAGCAGGCCAGTGCTGCTACATATTATCAAGAACATACTGAAATCAGACATGATTTAATCAGAAGTTTTGTGGGTTTAAAGCATTTTAATCAGAAACCTATCAGGAAGCTATCCATTGGATGCCTCAAATGTACATTTCATAAATGCAGCTTTGAATTAAAGGCACTACATCTCATTGTTAACTATCTGCTGGCTCTTTTGATTCAACTATATGGCATTGTCATCTATAGGTTAATATTAAGTATTTACCAGAGTGTTTGCTTTCAGTCACATGACAGCTTGAGAAATCCAGAAACAGACCAAGAGCAAAAATTATTGAGTCTGAGAAAAGAGTAAAAATGATAGCTAAAATGTATGAATCATTCTGTGCAGGGCCACCCAAGACGCATGGGTCCTGGTGGAGAGTTCTGACAAAACATGGGCCGCTGAAGGAGGGAACGACAAATCACTTCAGTGTTTTTGCTTTGAGAACCATGAACAGAATGAAAAAGTAAAAAGAACAACTCAATAATACCATTTACACACATTAATTTGGAAACTAAAAGGAAATAGAAAGCCAGAAAGTTTAGTGAGTGAGCTAAAGTGGAAAAAAACATTCATCTCAGTTCTTAGACACAGAAAAATACCCTAATAGCTGGATAATAAGAGTTAGGTAACTCATTTGATTCCACTCATTGATTTGACTGCTAAGAAATAAGAAATGACTTTTGGTAAGTATTTTCTCATTCACTTTCCCCCAACATTTTGTCAATTTCCTTTTAAACTTCTATCCCATCTGAGTGTGCGTCTGTTTGTGTTTCATTGTACTTAGCTGTTCGTGCGTTCATTCAGTGCGAGTCTCTTCAGTTGTGTCAGACTCTTGGTGACTCTGGACTGTGGCTGGCCAGGCTCCCCTGTTCATGGAATTCCCCACGCAAGAGTACAGAAGTGGGTTACCATGCCCTCCTCCAGGGGATCTTCCAATCCAAGGGTGAACCCAGGTCTCTTACATTTACCTGCATTGCCAAGTGGGTTCTTTACCCTAGTGCCAACTGGCAAGCCCACTTAGCTGTTGGTCTAAGCTATTTTGTCTCCTTCATGAATCAAGGGAACATAAAAACATATTTTCAATTATTTATTCCTTTTCTTGCTCAGGTGACACATAAATTGCATATTCTTAATTATTTCTTAATATAATGGCAAATATACTACTTGATGAAAAGAAAATCTCAACCATCCCTCTCTCTATTATCCCAATTTAATAAACAAGGTGGACACACTTTGGGGTAATAGGAGCTTGATTTCCACTTCTGTTAAACTTCCAATTAGGTTTAATTAGGCTTCCCAAATTAGGCTTTCAAATATGCTTCCAATTAGGCCTCACCAACACTAAATAGGCATAGTAGAAGGAAGTACACTCATCTTCTCCTGAGAGAACTCTAAAACTACAACTAACTGCTGAACAATCATCAACAGGAGAATACTGGATCTCACCAAAAAAAGATACCCCATGTCCAAGGGCAAAGGAGAACAAGATGGTAGGAGGGCTGAAATCATGTTTAGAGTCAAATCCCATACCCATCAGAGATGCTCAGAGGGCTCAAACAAAACACTGTGTACACCAAGACTCAGGAACCCCAAAGAGACTAAGCCAAACCTGCCTTTGAGTGTTTGAGTTTCGCCTATGGAGGCATAGGTAAGCAGTGGCTTGCCACAGGGACAAAGGCTCTGGATGCAGCAGATCTGGGAGATGCCAGGTTGGCATCAATCCTTTAGAGGAGGTTGCCATTAGCCCCACCACAGAGCAGCCAAGTAGACAACCCACAAACTGTAGAACAATTGTACCAAATAAGATCTTGCACTGTTGCAAAGTTCCAGGGCCCACAGTAGATTCCCCAACCTGGGGATCCAGCAAAGGGACTGAGAACCCCAGGGAATTTGATTTTGAAGGCCAGTGAGATTTGATTAACAGAACTTCCACAGGACTGGGGAAATAGACTCTTGGAGGGCACAGACAAAACCTTGTATGCTCCAGGAACCAGGAGGAAGGATCAGTGATGCCACAAGAGATGGAGACAGACTTGCCTGTGAGTCTCCAGGAGTTTCCAGAGGAGCTTGGGTAGACAGCGGCCTTCAGTGGGATCAGAGGCAATCAATAAAACAGTCCTGGGAACCCTGGCATGCTGGCATTAGTCCTTTTCAAAGCATGTCTGACTCTTTGCAACCCCATGGACTGCAGCCTACCGGGCTCCTCCCTCCATGGGTTTCTCCAAGAAAGAGTACTGGAGTGGGTTGCCATTTCCTTCTCCAGGGGATCTTCCTGACCCAGGGATCGAACCCAGGTCTCCTGCATTCCAGGAAGACACTTTAACCTCTTATCTACCAGGGAAGCCCTTTACTGACATTACCTCAGGCCAAACTACAGGTAGGGAACACAGTCCCACCCATCAATAGAAAATTGGACTAACGACTTACTGAGCATGGCCCCACCCATCAAAGCAAGACCCAGATTCCCCCACAGCCAGTCCCTCCCATCAGAGAGCTTCCATAAGCCTCTTATCCAACAGAAAGCAGACAGAATGAAAAACACAATCACAGAAAGCTAACCAAACTGGTCACTTGGATCACAGCCTTGTCTAACTCAATGAAATTATAAGTCATCCCATGTAGGATCACCAGAGACCGATGGGTCATGGTGGAGAGATGTGACAAAACGTGGTCCACTGGATAAGGGAATGGAAAACCACTTCAGTATTCTTGCCTTGAGAACTCCATGAACAGTATGAAAAGGAAAAAGATATGACACTGAAAGGTGAACTCCCCAAGTTGGTAGGTGCCCAGTATTCTACTGAAAAAGAGTGGAGAAATAGCTCTAGAAAGAATGAAGAGGCTGAGTATAAACAATGCCCAGGTCTGGATGTGACTGGTGATGGATGTAAAGTCCGTGCTGGAAAGAACAATATTGCATAGGAACATGGAATGTTAGGTCCAAGAATGAAGGTAAATTAGAAGCGGTCAAACAGGAGATGGCAAGAATGAACATTGACATTTTAGGAATCAGTGGACTAAAATGGAACAGAATGGGCGAATTTAATTCGGATGACAATTATAACTACTACTGCAGGTAAGAATCTCTTAGAAGAAATGGAATTGCTATTATAGTTAACAAAAGGGTCCAAAATGTAATACTTGGGTGCAATCTCAATCATGACAAAATGATCTCTGTTGGTATCCAAGGCAAACCATTCAATATCACAGTAATCCAAGTCTTTCTCCCAATCACTTATGCTGAAGAAGCTGAAGATGCACTGTTCTATGAAGACCTACAAGACCTTCTAGAACTAATACCAAAAAAAAAAAAAAAAAAGATGTCCTTTTAATCATAGGGACTGGAATGCAAAAGTAAGAAGTCAAGAGATACCTGGAGTAACAGGCAAATTTGGCCTTGGAGTACAACATGAAGCAGGGTAAAGACTAACGGAGTTACACCAACAGAACATCCTATTAGTAGCAAACACCCTCTTCCAACAACACAAGTGACGACTCTACAAATGGACATCACCAAGTGGTCAAAACTGAAATCAGACTGATTATATTATTTGCAGCCATAAATGGAGAAACTCTATTCAGTCAGCAAAAACATGACCAGGAGCTAACGGTGGCTCAGATCATGAACTCCGTATTGCAAAATTCAGACTTAAATTGAAGAAAGTAGGGAAAACCACTGCCCCATGTGACATAAATCAAATCCCTTACAATCATACAGTAGACGTGACAAATAGTTTCAAGGGACTAGATGTGACAGGCAGAATGCCTGAAGAATTATGTACAGAGGTTCCTAACACTATACAGGAGGTGGTGATCAGAACCATTCCCAAGGGGAAAAAAAAATGCAAAAAGGCAAAATGATTGTCTTAGGAGGCCTTATAAATAGCTGAGAAAATAAGTGAAAGGCAAGGGAGAGGAAAGATATATCCATCTGAAAGCAGAATTCCAAAGAACAGCAAGGAGAAATAATTGTCTTCCTAAGCGATCAATGCAAAGAAATAGAGGAAAACAATAGAATGGGAAAGACTAGAGATATCTTCAAGAAAATTAGAGATACCAAGGGAACATTTCATGCAAACACGCACAAAATAAAGGACAGAAGTGGTATGGACCTAACAGAAGCAGAAGATATTAAGAAGAGGTGGCAAGAATACACAGAAAAACTATATTAAAAAAATCTTAATGACTCAGGTAATTATGATGGAGTGATCATTTACCCAGAGCCAGTCATCCTGGAGTGCAAAATCAAGTGGGCTTAGGAAGTATCACTACAAACAAAGCAAGTGGAGGTGATGGAATTCCAGTTGAGCTATTTCACATTCTAAAAGATGATGCTGTTTAAGTGCTGCACTCAATATGCCAGCTAATTTGGAAAACTTAGCAGTGGCCACAGGACTGGAAAAGGTCAGTTTTCATTCCAATTCCAAAGAAAGGAAATGCCAAAGAATGCTCAGACTACCACACAATTGCACTCATCTCACATGCTAGCAAAGTAATGCTCAAAATTCTCCAAGCTAAGCTTCAAAAGTACATGAACTGAGAACTTCCAGATGTTCAAGCTGGACTGAGAAAAGGCAGAGGAACCCAGAGATCAAATTGCAAACGTCCACTGGATCATAGAAAAAGCAAGATAATTCCAGAAAAACATCTACTTCAGCTTCATTGACTGCACTAAAGCCTTTGACTGTGGATTTCCAAAAGTGTGGGAAAATTCGAGATGGGGAAGACCAGACCACCTTACCTGTCTCGTGAGAAACCTGTATGCTGGTCAAGAAGCTACAGTTAGAACCTACCATGGAACTATGGACTGGCTCCAAATTGGGAAAGGAGTATGTCATGGCAGCATATCATCACCCTACTTATATGCAGAGTATATCATGTGAAATGCCAGGCTGGATAAAGTGCAAGCTGGAGTAAAGATTGCTGGGAGAAATATCAACAACCTCAGATATGCAGATTATACCACCCTTAGGATCATGGAAAAGGAAAGAGAGTTCCAGAAAAACATCTATTTCTGCTTTCTTGACTATGCCAAAGCCTTTGACTGTGTGGATCACAATAAACTGTGGAAAATTCTGAAAGAGATGGGAATATCAGACCACCTAACTTGCCTCTTGAGAAATCTGTATGCAGGTCAGGAAGCAACAGTTAGAACTGGACACGGAACAACAGACTGGTTCCAAACAGGAAAAGGAGTACGTCAACGCTGCATATTGTCACCTTGCTTATTTAACTTCTATGCAGAGTACACCATGAGAAACGCTGGACTGGAAGAAACACAAGCTGGAATCAAGATTGCCAGGTGAAATATCAATAACCTCAGATATGTAGATGATACCACCCTTATGGCAGAAAGTGAAGAGGAGCTAAAAAGCCTCTTGATGAAAGTAAAAGAGGAGAGCTAAAAATTGGCCTAAAGGTCAACATTCAGAAAACGAAGATCATGGCATCCGGTCCCATCATTTCATGGGAAATAGATGGGGAAACAGTGGAAACAGTGTCAGACTTTTTGGGGGGCTCCAAGATCACTGCAGATGGTGACTGCAGCCATGAAATTAGAAGACGCTTACTCCTTGGAAGAAAAGTTATGACCAACCTAGATAGCATATTAAAAAGCAGAGACATTACTTGCTGACTAAGGTCCATCTAGTCAAGGCTATGGTTTTTCCTGTGGTCATGTATGGATGTGAGAGTTGGACTGTGAAGAAGGCTGAGCGCTGAATGCTTTTGAACTGTGGTGTTGGAGAAGACTCTTGAGAGTCCCTTGGACTGCAAGGAGATCCAACCAGTCCATTCTGAAGGAGATCAGCCCTGGGATTTCTTTGGAAGGAATGATGCTAAAGCTGAAACTCCAGTACTTTGGCCACTTCATGAGAAGAGTTCACTCATTGGAAAAGACTTTGATGCTAGGAGGGATTGGGGCAGGAGGAGAAGGGGATGACCAAGGATGAGATGGCTGGATGTCATCACTGACTGGATGGACGCGAGTCTGAGTGAACTCCGGGAGTTGGTGATGGACAGGAAGGCCTGGCGTGATACGGTCCATGGGGTCACAAGGAGTCGGACACGACTGAGCAACTGAACTGAACTGTCTGAACTGATGGCAGAGAGTGAATAGGAACTAGGAGCCTCCTGATGAAAGTGAAAGAGGAGAGTGAAAAAGCTGGCTTAAAACTTAACATTCAAATATCATGGCATCGGTCCCATTACTTCATGGTAATTAGATGGGGAAACAATGGAAATAGTGACAGACTGTATATTCTTGGGCTCCAAAATCACTACAGGGGGTGCCTGCATCCATGAAACTAAAAGACATTTGCCCCTTGGAAAGAGAACTATGACAAACCTAAACAGCGGATTCACAAGCAGAGACATTACTTTGCCGACAAAGGTCCATCTAGTCAAAGCTATGGTTTTTCCAGTAGTCATGGACTGTTGAACCAAATAGAAGGCTGAAAGCTGATGAACTGATGCTTTTGAACTGTGGTGTTGAAGACTCTTGAGAGTCCCTTGGACTGCAAGTAGATAAAGCCAGTCAATCCTAAATGAAATCAACTCTGAATATTCACTGGCAGGACTGATGCTGAAAATGAAGCTCAACTACTTTGGCACCTAATGTGAACAGCTGACTCATTAGAAAAGATCCTGATGCTGGAAAAGATTGAAGGCATGAGGAGAAGGAGATGACAGAGGATGAGATGGCTGGATGGCACCACCAACTCAATGGCCATGAATTAGAGCAAGCTCTGGGAGCTGGTAATGGATAGGGGAAGCCTGGTGTGTTGCAGTCTGTAGGGTCACAAAAAGTCAGGCACGACTGAACAACTGAATTGAAGTGAACTGAAGTGTATTTAGTACATGGTATTATAAACTTATTGGAATTAAAAGTGATATTGATTTTGCTGATTTCAAAGTCCAACTGTCAGGCTGAAATGACTAGCACTTGTTTCCATAGTGATGGAAAGCATGTACCTTTCTCATCCTCAATATTATTCTAGAACAATGGTCTCTTTTCTGCTTCACAATTTATATGACTGAGCAACAAATGTGATTTGTTTAAAGTATGTTTTCTTTAATTGCTGCTAAAAATAATTTCCACTATCACCACTGTACAGGTCATATTAATCTTATTGTATTTAGTACATTTACTTGCTATATTATAATCCAGCCTGTAAAACTGTATTGAATGACTTATGATTTTGAACATTAATAATTCTACATTTTTCTAGAGTATGTTATCCAGTTTTGACTTTAATTTCTCAATCGATTAATTTTTTTGTTTGTTTTCAGTTCCCTCAAAGATGGCTGAAATATTACAAAAGAAAATACAGATAAATCATATAGTATATCTTAGCACGAAAAGGACTAGTAACCATGGTTAACTATTACTGTGTACTGCTATTCACAGCAGCCTCAAATTGTTATTTACAGCAAAATCACTGCTTTATTCTAACATTTTCTAAATCTTAGCTTTGTGTGTTGGTGTTTATTCATTTTTAAATTTATTTTCGCTTTAATGTTTTTTAGCTCTGCTTTCAATATTCACTATTCTTCAGGAGCTCTAATATTTTCTTTAACATTTTACCTCCTTGTATGTATTCCTTTTACTTCTTCAACTCCCTGACAGATACCAAAAGACCGACAGCCCTGAAGTTCTGACCCTGGAAATCTATTTGCCCAACATAGAGAGGTCAGACCCCACTTAGCAGAAGAATTGTAGAAAACACACGTGATTGACACACCGACAATAACCAGCACAGACTTGCTCCCAAGGCCCTGGCTGGAATATGTTTGTGCAAGGCCAGGACCATACCTTTCCCAGTGAATACATTTGTTCTTCTTTTCCTTATTAAAATATTTCTGAGTATTTTAACTCTATTAGAAGAAAGGAGCTAGTTGCTTTATATTTATATGCAATTCTTTCCAAATTTAAGCAAATGGCTAGCAGATATTCCTGATATATTTATTTCATTTAACAAGACATTTATCGACTGCACTGTTTCAATTGACATTTGGTTAGAACTTTGATTAAGATGCTTTAAAATTAATACGATAACTTTATTTAGGTTATTCTGAATTGTGATTTTCTTTTCCATTTTCCTGTATTAAATTAATCAAAAATACATTTTAAAATGTGAGAGAATCTTGTTAGAACTCATTCAAGTGAAGAGTGCAACATTCTCACATTTGAAACCGATTACATGCACCGAAAGTCTGAGATATACAGTTGTCACTCTTCCTTTTCTTCCCCTCTCATACAAAATGGAAACTGTGGGAGATTTAATTTTTTTTTTTTTTTGGCTCCAAAATCACTGCAGACGGTGATTGCAGGCATGAAATCAAAAGTTGCTTGCTTCTGGGAAGAAAAGCTATGACAAACCTAGACAGCATATTAAAAAGCAGAGAGATCACTTTGATGACAAAGTTCCATATAGTCGAACCTATGGTTTCTCTAGTAGTCATGTACGGATGTGAGAGTTGGACCATAAAGAAGAGTGACTGCCAAAGAATTGATGCTCTTGAACTGTGTACTTGAGAGTCCCTTGGACTGTAAGGAGATTGAACCAGTTAATCCTAAAGGAAATCAACTTGAGTATTTTTGGTAAGGACTGATGCTGAAGCTGAAGCGCCAATACTTTGGCCACCTGATGCAAAGAGCTGACTCATTAGAAAGATCCTGATGCTGGGAAAGATTTAGGCCAGGAGGAGATGGGAATGAGAGAGAGAGAGAGAGAGAGACAGTTGGATGGCATCACTGACTCAATGGACATGAATTTGAGCAAACTCTGGGACATAGTGAAGGACAGGGAAGCCTGGTGTGCTGCAGTCCATGGGGTCATAAAGAGCTGGACGTGACTGAGAGACTGAACAACAACAACAACCTAAGTTATACACATGATATCAGACAAGGACATGAACATCTATGGTGGTATGCCCAGAGAAATATGAAGTTTAATTAGGCAGGACCACAGACTTGTCTAATCTTTTCAACCTTCAAATTAAGACTCCTACAGGGTGTGAATATTCAGGACAGAATATTCATTGTCCTGAATCTTCATCGGAAGGATTGATGCTGAAGCTGAAACTCCAATATTTTGGCCACCTGATGTGAAGAACTGACTCCTTGTAAGAGACCCTGATGCTGGGAAAGATTGAAGGCAGGAGGAGAAGGGGAAGACATAGGATGAGATGGCTGGATGGCATCACCAACTCAATGGACATGAGTCTGAGTAAGCTCCAGGAGTTAGTGATGGACAGGGAAGCCTGGCGTGCTGCAGTTCATGGGGTTGCAAGAGTTGGACACGACTGAGAGACTGAACTGAACTGAACAGGGTGTGAACTAAGAATGTCACCTGCCGTATCAGTTAAAAAAAGGATATTGCAGTCATCAAGCCACCACACTGCAGGCACTCTGAAGGTGAGCCCTGAGGTAGCTCAGGATGGAAACAAATTATGCCTACCATCTAGGAACTACCACAGCCACCCCTGACAATGCACGTAAGTGGACTCAAGAGGAGAAAACACAGGATACTGGCCCCAGATGCTGAGGGGCATGTCAAAGGAATGATTTCAGTGAGCCCAGACTTTGTATCTTCCCATATATTAAAACAAACAAACAAAATGCTAATTTCATTAACTTGAGTTATCTGGCTTTCTTTAGTTAAAAATGGTCTTTTGATGTCCTGATTATCTGGCCTTTGTTGCAAACCCTCCTACATATCCTGGTTCCCCTGCCTCGCTTAGAAGAGTTTGTCAGCATTATTTGAAATGCTGTGTCCCAGGCTTGAAGTTCTCACAATGTCAGTTTAATAAAACATATCTCTCAACTTTTAGTTTGTGTATTTTTTTCAGTTTCCAGTTTTCCTGTGTTTTTCAAGTGTTCTAGTTCAGGATGGTGATAGGGACAGAGTAAAGGGACAAAGTAGGTAATTAAATAGTTAATCCCATTAAGGCAGTTTACAAGTAGGTGTGCTTGACCACAAAACCAAGCAGGCTTGCTTAGCAACAAAACCATGTAACAGAAGCATGAGACAGGCCCCAAAACGATAAAACAATGTTGGCATGAGCCCCACATCCTGCCCAATGAGCTCAGTAAGTTAGGACATGCTCCTCTGTGTGCACTAAAACAAAAAATATAAGAAACAGGTGATATTATATGAATTTTTATTATTTTATCCTAAAACCCAAGATGGTTTTCCATGTTTAGCATATGTCACCACACTTCTGCCAATTTAGGTAGCACCATGATAGTCCAGCTTGGCCATGCAGGGACAAGAAATCTCTCTTGTCTGATGTGGAGCAGCTGATGGTGGAAGCTTGACGTCTGCATAAGAATGAGGAAGAAGGTGATCTTCTTCCCCTCCCTACTTTTCCTTTGATTATAAAACTGTAGCCCACTAAGTTCTTGGGGTAGGTCACCCTCTTGCCCACCTTCCTGTAAGCCTCACAGGCATTCTAATCTGATAAATCACTTCTTACCTATCAATATCATTTTGCCTCTTACAGAATTCTTTCTGTACTGAGACATAAACAACTGGAGTTCCTCAGAGTCCCTTGATATACCTTTCTGCAGGTTCAGAGGCAACACAGGAGGCACCTAAATTCAGCTCCTTTAATAGACACATTGAATCTACAGCCAACAAGAGACAAATGCCTTTAAAAAATCGAGAAACTACCTGAGCAATGCTTATATGTCAGGTCCACTCCAGTACTGTTGCCTGGAAAATCCCATGGACAGAGGAGCCTGGTAGGCTGTGGTCCATGGGGTCGCAAAGAGTCAGACACGACTGAGCGACTTCACTTTCACTTTTCACTTTCATGCATTGGAAAAGGAAATGGCAACCCACTCCAGTGTTCTTGCCTGGAGAATCCAAGGGACGGGGGAGCCTGATGGGCTGCCATCTCTGGAGTGGCACAGAATCAGACACGACTGAAGTGACTTAGCAGAGAGACAAGAAAATACCTACAATGAAATAGGAAAGGCTGAGATAAACTCTCACCACACACTTTACCCATGGCACAGAAATACACAGTGGAGAGGAAACTCTCAGTTGAGAGGAAACCCCCAGTTTCTCCCTGAGGAGAGAAGGGTTTGAGTCCAACATTTACTATCCTAATTTTTAAGACTTCTATCTTAAGAATGAACACCTAGCTCTGAAAGCCACCAGGGTTTATGCCCATGAAATCCATGTGACTATAGCAAACAAAGGAAGAGTTTTGAATGGGCTCACAAGGATCAGCTCTGGCTAGTACCCTATGGCTCAGCAAAAAGAGTCCAAATAGAAATGCATATCTCCAAGTTTTTCTTGAAAGAATATACTCCAAAAACTAATGCCTGGAGGTTAGGCTTCTAATTTAGCACATCTGTGTGGATGACTGTGCCTGTCGCCTGAGAATGGACATTGTATTCACATTCTCTCTGTGCCCTGCTTCAGGTTGCCAGTGTCTCCCTGGAAGGAGACATTTGGAGCCCGGCTTTTGCAGCAGCTGACACTCAGTTCAAGGAAGGATAATCTCTTCAATGGATAAAGTCGGTAATACCAAATGGCCATGTGCAAAAGAATGAAACTGAAGCCCTATCTTACACCAAAACCAAAAAAACCAAGTCAAAAGAGATTAGACTTGAAAATAAGACATGAAACCATAAAACTTTTAGATGAAAATGTAGGTGGTAAGCTACTTGACATTGCTTTTGATGAGGACTCTTTATTTTGGATTTGACACAGAAAGCAAAGGCAATAAAACAAAACAAACAAACAAACAAAAAAAGTGGGACATATACCAAAGTATAAAAGCTTTTGCACAGTAAAGGAAACCATAAACAAAGTGAAAAGGCAATGTACAGAATGGGAGAATATATTTGTACACTACATGGCTGATGCTGCTAAGCTAAGTTGCTTCAGTCGTGTCCAACTCTGTGCGACCCCATAGCTGGCAGCCCACCAGGCTCCCCGTCCCTGGGATTCTCCAGGCAAGAACACTGGAGTGGGTTGCCATTTCCTTCTCCAGTGCATGAAAGTGAAAAGTGAAAGTGAAGTGGCTCAGTCATGCCTGACTCTTAGCGACCCCGTGGACTGCAGCTTACCAGGCTCCTCCGTCCATGGGATTTTCCAGGCAAGAGTACTGGAGTGGAGTGCCATTGCCTTCTCCGACATGGCTGATACAGTTAAGTTAATGTCAAGAACTCAATAAAGAGTAAAGAACTCAATAATGGAAAATCAAAAAGTTCTATTAAAAATTGGCAGAAGAACAGAATGGACATTTTTCTAACGAAGGCATACAAATGGTGAACAGGTACATGAAAAAATGCTTAATACAACTATTCATGAGGAAAATGCAAATCAAACCCAAAATGAGTCATCATTTCAGACCTATCAGAATGGCTATCATCAAAAAGACAAGAAAAAAATGGTGTTCGCAAGAATATGAAGAAAAGGGAACTTGTGCACTCTTGGTGGGAGTACAAGTTGGAGTAGTCACTATGGAAAACAGTATGGAGGTTTCTCAAGAATTAAAAAAACAAAAACCCAAAAACCTATAATCCTCCAATCCCACTTATGAGTATAGATCCAAAGAAAATGAAATCAGGATATCAAAAAGATATGACTTCCATGTTTATTGCATCATTATTTATAATAGACAAAATATATTTGTGTGTGTGTCAGGTTTCCCAGTGGTGTCAGACTCTTTGCAACCCTATGGACTGTACCCACCAAGCTCCTCTGTCCATGGGAATTTCCTGTCAAGAACACTGTAGTGGGTTGCCATTACCTCTTCCAGGAGATTTTCTGAACTCAGGGATGGAATCTGCATCTCCTGCACTGCAGGTGGATTCCTTACTGCTGAGCCACCAGGGAAGCCCATACATATATTTATGTGACTATTATTCAGCATGAGAAGGAAGGTAATCGGGCTATTTGCAATGACATGAATGGAACTTGAAGGCATTATGCTAGATGAGTAACCAGCAGAGACAGAAAATGAAAAACACTGCATGGAGTCATTTTAGGAGAATGATTAAAAAAAAAAAAAAAGAAAAGAAAAAAAAAAGTTAAGTTGAAACAGACTAGAAAATTTGTTGCAGGGGCTATGGGGTAGGGGAAATAGGGAGAGTTTGGTAAAATGTACAAGCTTCCAGCTGTAAAAGTAGTAAAATCTGAAGACTGAAGGTTAAATTAGTTTTCTTTGGTGGCTCAGTGGTAAACAATCTGCCTGCCAATGCAGGAGACACGGGTTCAATTCCTGTGTTGGGAAGATCGCTTGGAGAAGGCAATGGCAACCCACTCCAGTATTCTTGCTTGGAAAATCCCATGGACAGAGGAGCCTGGCGGGCTACAGTCCATGGGGTTGCAAAGAGTTGGATATAACTTAGTGACTAAACAACAACACGGTGACTACAGTTGATAGCAGTGTATGGTATAATTGGACTTTGTTAAGAGAGTAGGCTTACATGTTCTCATTAAAATAAAATAAAAAGAAAAACAAGAATATGTGAGACAATAGATGTGCTAATTAACTAGATGGGAAATGCTTTCAGAATGTATACATATATCAAATCACCATTACACACATGTTTATATCTCAAAATTTCATGTCTATCAAAGTTCAATAAATGTAAAATAATTTTTTTTAATATAGCTGCTAAGTCGCTTCAGTCATGTCCGACTCTGTGCGACCCCATAGACGGCAGCCCACCAGGCTCCCTGTCCCTGGGATTCTCCAGGCAAGAACACTGGAGTGGGGTGCCATTTCCTTCTCCAATGCATGTAAGTGAAAAGTGAAAGTGAAGTTGTTCAGTCGTGTCCGACTCTTAGTGATCTCATGGACTGCAGCCCACCAGGCTCCTCGGTCCATTGGGTTTTCCAGGCAAGAATATTGGAGTGGAGTGCCATTGCCACAGTCAAAAATAATATAAAATTAAAAATAATATAAAGTAAAAATACAAATATCACCTGTCTGGTAGCTTAAAAAAACCCCTAATTATGACAGATTGCTGACTTTAACCTGAATCTTCACATTCATTTATGTTTTGAAGTTTATTAAGAAGATACTTTAGGTTCTGATTTCAATCTTTTTCACTCACACTTCCTACCCTCATTGCCAATAAGCTACTAGGATGATGCCTTCCCCTAACTAAAGTTTAAACATAGCAAAATAATGTATGCTCTTAGACATTCTGAGACTTATTATTTAAAATATGATCAAAACACTCTTAAAAATTAAGAGGAAGGATAACATGAGACAAATGAAAACTAGCAAAGAAAATAAGAGTTGAGTCAAAGTTTTTCAACTTAATACAAATGATATAGAGACTCATAGAAATTAGAGTGTAAGAATAAACCCTAAGGATAGAAATTATTGTCTATCTTTTGCCATCATGTATCCAAAAGCCCACAGTAGAGCTTGATACATAAAAAGCAGTTAACAAAATGTCTCTTAAATTTAAAAATCTAATGGAAAGATAGGTTACACAAAGTAGAAAAGTTTATTTAGAACTTATACTTTAATGAAATATTTTAAGAATTTTGTTTGGAAATGTATAAACTAAGACTTTTTATAACCAAGAGGACTTCAGCCTTGTTTTAATAAGGTTTCCCAATTATGCAAACCATACATATTTTTAATAACTCATACTTCCTTGATATGTATTCAATTGCAAAGGCTTAAAAGTTACATGCCCTTAATCATTAGTTAATTCAAAATTTAAAAAATGAGAAAACACAATTCCATTTGAAGTCTATCATTAGGAAGATGTGAGCTCCAAAATCACTATGGATGGTGAGTGCAGCCATGAAATTAAAAGATGCTTGCTACTTGGTAGAAAAGCAAAAAGATGGCTAATTGCTGAAGAATTGATGCTTTTGAGCTGTGGCTGGAGAAAACTTTTGAGAGTCTCTTGGACTGCAAGGAGATCAAACCAGGCAATCCTAAAGGAAATCAACCCTGAATATTTAATGGAAGGACTGATGCTGAAGCTGAAGCTTCAATACTTCAGCAAGCTGATGTGAAGAGCTGACTCATTGGAAAAGAGCTTGATGTTGGGAAAGATTGAAGGCTGGAGAAGGGGGGTAACGGAATCTGAGATGCTTGGATGGCATCACCAACTTAATGGATATGAGTTTGAGCAAACTCTGAAAGACAGTGAAGGACAGGAATGCCTGGCATGCTGCAGTCCACGGGGTTGCAAAGAGTTGGACAAAACAGTCACTGAACAAAATTAGGAAGTTTTCCAAAATATAGGAAACTGTATGAGATTTATGCTTCATCCAGAGATACTAAATTATATAAAATGTTCATGGAATCAGTATTTAATCTCTAGTATTAAGATTAGTGGGTTTTTTTGATAATTTGGATCTGTTAGATGATTTTATGTGCTGAATCAAAAGATACCTATATATAACAGTAAGTAAGTAAGTAAGTAAAGTCGCTCAGTCGTGTCCGACTCTTTGCGACCCCATGGACTGTAGCCTACCAGGCTCCTCCCTCCATGGGATTCTCCAGGCAGGAGTACTGGAGTGGGTTGCACAGCGTGTATATACAAATATATAGCCCCCTAGTGGCTCAGATGCAGATGATGACTGCAGCCATGAAATTAAAAGACGCTTATTCCTTGGAAGAAAAGTTATGACCAATCTAGATAGCAGATTCAAAAACAGAGACATTACTTTGCCAACACAGGTCCATCTAGTCAAGGCTATGGTTTTTCCTGTGGTCATGTATGGATGTGAGAGTTGGACTGTGAAGAAAGCTGAGTGCCGAAGAATTGATGCTTTTGAACTGTGGTGTTGGAGAAGACTCTTGAGAGTCCCTTGGACTGCAAGGAGATCCAACCAGTCCATTCTGAAGATCAAACCTGGGTGTTCTTTGGAAGGAATGATGTTAAATCTGAAACTCTAGTACTTTGGCCACCTCATGCAAAGAGTTGACTCATAGGAAAAGACTCTGATGCTGGGAGGGATTGGGGGCAGGAGGAGAAGGGGACGACAGAGGATGAGATGGCTGGATGGCATCACGAACTCGATGGACGTGAGTCTGAGTGAACTCCAGGAGTTGGTGATGGACAGGGAGGCCTGGTGTGCTGCAATTCATAGGTCGTAAAGAGTCGGACATGACTGAGCAACTGAACTAAACTGAACTGAGTGGCTCAGATGGTAAAGAATCTGCCTGCAAAGAGGGGGACCTGGGTTCAATCTCTGGATTGGGAAGATTGTCTGGAGGAGGGCATGGAAACACACTCCAGTCATCTCACCTGGAGAATTCCATGGACAGAGGAGCCTGGTAGGCTACAGTCCATGGGGTCGCAAAGAGTCAGACATGACTGAGCAGCTAAGCACATACTATATATATATATGTGTGTGTGTGTGTGTGTGTGTGTGTGTGTGTGTATACATATATATATATATATATATATATATATAGTTTATATTCAGTTGATTTAATAGGCAAGACTTCACTACACTATGTTACTTTCCCTGATGAAAATTTTCTTGCAGGCAATTTCAGACTACTTAATTTAAACACTGAAAATCTCATTCTGAATTCCCGTTTCAAGTATGCCACAAACGCCTTAGGCACTGATTGGTGCAAAGCAAAGTAAAATACTGTAATTGGAAACTATAAAGAAAACTCACATTTATATTGAGTTATTTTTTGCATAATGTAAAAGATATCTTATATATAGAAAAGAATTAAAAAAAAAAAAAGAGCTTTGACTTACTGGATTTGCTGAATAAGGATGGCCTGTGGGGAAACGCAGATGAGCTAGTGTAGGACCAGTCTAGACAAACTCAGAAGCACCCAAAAATTGCTTTTGTTACTCTAGATCTTTCCTAGTTATTAACACTGCTAACTTTGATTTACTAATCACCAGTGCCCATATTTAAACACTTTCTTGGCAGTATCATGTGTTTCACAATTTTTCTGACTACATATCCTATCCTAAATTTTCAAAAGATGCTGTTAATTAATAAATAACATTTTCAACAAAAACACTGCTACAATTAATATTCTATTTTGATTTTCTTTCTCTGCTTCCCTGCCTACTGTCCCTCCTCCTTTTCCTTCCTCCTTTCTCTCTTTTCTCCCTCCCTCCCTGCTAAACACCAGATATATTCATATTGAGGTAAATCCTGAATTATTAAACTGTAGTAAATGCAAAACAGAAAACCTATAATGTGTATAATGATAAGATAGCATACACACACACACATATATATATACGATGGAATATTACTTAGTCATAAAATACTATTTTTTGCCATTGTGACAACATGGATATACTTGGAGGGCATTATGCTAATACTAAATGAAATAAGTCAAAGACAAATACTGTACGATATCACATGTGGAATCTAAAAAATTAAACAAACTGCTGCTGCTGCTAAGTCACTTCAGTCATGTCCGACTCTGCGACCCCATAGATGGCAGCCCACCAGGCTCCCCCGTCCCTGGGATTCTCCAGGCAAGAACACTGGAGTGGGTTGCCATTTCCTTCTCCAATCCATGAAAGTGAAAAGTGAAAGTGAAGTCGCTCAGTCGTGTCCTTAGTGACCCCATGGACTGCAGCCCACCAGGCTCCTCCACCCATGGGATTTTCCAGGCAAGAGTACTGGAGTGGGGTGCCATTGACAAACTAGTGAGTATAATAAAAATGAAGCAGATTCACAGATATGGAGAATAAACTAGTAGTTACCAGCGGGGAGAGGAGCAATTTAGGGGTAGAGGAGTAAGACGGACAAACTATTATGTATAAAATAAGCTACTGCTGCTGCTGCTGTTCGGAGAAGGCAATGGCAAACCCACTCCAGTACTCTTGCCTGGAAAATCCCATGCTGCTGCTGCTGAGTCGCTTCAGTCGTGTCCGACTCTGTGTGACCCCATAGACGGCAGCCCACCAGGCTCCCTCGTCCCTGGGATTCTCCAGGCAAGAACATGAGTTGGTTGCCATTTCCTCTAAGCTACTAGCATGAGCTTTAAATCCAATCAGTGATGTCTTTTCAAGAAACACTTTGTTCTACCATATAACAATGTGAACATGTCCACTTTAATTAACTTTTATAAGCCTAGTTTTCTTCAAATGTACAAGAATTTCTTTCTTCTTCCTATACACTGCTTTTGAATCACTAGTCTTCTGTAAAATGAAAGTGAAGATTAAGTCACTCAGTTGTGTCTGACTCTGCGACCCCATGGACTGTAGCCTATCTGGTTCCTATGTCCATGGAATTTTCCCAGCAAGAATACTTGAGTGGCTTGCCATTTCCTTCTCCAGGAGATCTTCCCAACCCCAGAATTGAACCCGGCTCCCCTGCATTATAGGCAGAAGCTTTACCGTCTGAGCCCCCAAGGAAGTCTTCTGCAAATGATCACACATTTAGAATAATCTACACAATGAACTGTGGAAAATTCTGAAAGAGATGGGAATATCAGACCACCTAACCTGCCTCTTGAGAAATCTGTATGCAGGTCAGGAAGCAACAGTTAGAACTAGACATGGAACAACAGACTGGTTGCAAATAGGAAAAGGAGTACGTCAAGGCTGTATACTGTCACCCTGCTTATTTAACTTCTATGCAGAGTACATCATGAGAAACGCTGGACTGGAAGAAACACAAGCTGGAATCAAGATTGATGGGAGAAATATCAATAACCTCAGATATGCAGATGACACCACCCTTATGGCAGAAAGTGAAGAGGAACTAAGAAGCCTCTTGATGAAAGTGAAAGTGGAGAGTAAAAAGTTGGCTTAAAGCTCAACATTCAGAAAACGAAGATCATGGCATCCGGTCCCACCACTTCATGGGAAATAGATGGGGAAACAGTGGAAACAGCATCAGACTTTTTTGGGGGGCTCCAGGATCACTGTAGATGGTGACTGCAGCCATGAAATTAGAAGATGCTTACTGTTTGGAAGAAAAGTTATGACCAACCTAGATAGTATATTCAAAAGCAGAGACATTACTTTGCGGACTAAGGTCCATCTAGTCAAGGCTATGGTTTTTCCTGTGGTCACGTATGGATGTGAGAGTTGGACTGTGAAGAAGGCTGAGCGCTGAAGAATTGATGCTTTTGAACTGTGGTGTTGGAGAAGACTCTTGAGAGTCCCTTGGACTGCAAGGAGATCCAACCAGTCCATTCTGGAGGAGATCAACCTGGGATTTCTTTGGAAGGAATGATGCTAAAGCTGAAACTGCAGTACTTTGGCCATCTCATGCGAAGAGTTGACTCATAGGAAAAGACTCTGATGCTGGGAGGGATTGGAGGAAGGAGGAGAAGGGGACGACTGAGGACGATATGGCTGGATAAAATCACGGACTTGATGGACGTGAGTCTGAGTGAACTCCGGGAGAAGGTGATGGACAGAGAGGCCTGGCGTGCTGCGATTCATGGGGTCGCAAAGAGTCGGACACGACTGAGTGACTGAACTGAACTGATTGAACCCAGTGGTACTCAGAGCCTGTGCATGGACTCCTGGGATCTAAATACATTCCAGGGTTCTATGAAGTCAAAACTAGTTGTATAAAGACAGTAAGATCCTATGTGCATTTTAACTGTGTGGATATTTGCACTAATAGTACACACTCAGTGGTGGTAATGCTTTCATGTGAATCAAGGCAGAGGTATCAAACTGTAACAGTAGCAACTGACTTTTTCACTATTATCATCTTGAATCTAAAGAGGAAATCCCTTTAGAATATCCTTCATGTACCAGTGCATTTACTAATGTCTTTAAATTTCATTCTCTCTTATTCATATGTTTTTAATGGCATAGGAAGTCTATAATGAGAACTTCTGCTGCAGTCAAGGTGTACTGGCTGTCTAGAGGAAAAGCACTCGTTTGACTGAATTGTGAGTTCAACTTGTCATTCTTTGATGGGGGAAAAACTTTTTACTTTAAAGAAAAACTGATCAAATAGTTATTCAGACTTGGGAACTAACGAGATATTTTCTCATGAAAAGAATGAAGGTAGCCTGTTATTTCAAAGAAAACAACTGAAAGTGATTATCTATGAACATTCAAGCTTTCAAGCAAAAAATTAGAATTTTGAAAATTATCTGTCCATTACTAGGACCTTAACCAGGCTTTCTTGGTGGCTCAGATGGTAAAGAATCTGCCCACAATGCAGGACACCTGGGTTCGATCCCTCCCATTGGGGAGATCCACTGGAAGAGGGCATAGCAACCCACTCCAGTGTTCTTGCCTGGAGAATCCCAGGGACAGTGGGGCCTGGTGGGCTGCCGTCTATGGGGTCACACAGAGTCAGACACAACTGAAGCGATTTAGCAGCAGCAGCCTCAGTTTTAAATTCTAATTAGTATCAAGATGTGTTAACATCTCATAAACAAAAGCTCTTCATTGTCTCAATAACATGTTAAAATATACAAAGAAGCTTGAGACTGTGTTTAGAATTGCTCAACAAAAAATGTCATGTCTGTATATAAGATGGTATTAAAATTTTACTGTCATTTGGTTAAAAACAACAGGATAATTCTACACTTTGTACATTATATGAAAATGAAAACACATTTTCAACATAAGGATTTGTACCTTTTGGACAACGTTGTATGAAGTTATATCTCAAAAGTCACAGAAGTAAAAATACATGAAATTACAGATATGTGTCGTAAATATAGGCATGTGTGTTTGTTCATGCGTCCTAAGTCACTTTAGTCACCTGACT
Organism: Nanger dama; assembly: GCA_917880005.1. Taxonomy (NCBI): domain Eukaryota; kingdom Metazoa; phylum Chordata; class Mammalia; order Artiodactyla; family Bovidae; genus Nanger; species Nanger dama. The sequence goes on from CAKJTW010000021.1 coordinate 23,170,660, forward strand.
CTTTGCAACCTTATGGACTGTAGCCCCCCAGGCTGCTCTGTCCATGGGATTCTCCAGGCAAGAATACTGCAGTGGGTTGCCATGCCCTCCCCCAGGGGATCTTCCTGACTCAGGGATCGAACACACGTCTCTTTCTATCTCCTGTGTTGGCAGATGGGTTCTTTACCACTAGTGCCACCTGGGAAGCCCAAATAGAGGAATACTTCATTTTATTATGCTTCTTTTTCTAATGCTTTGTGGATATTGCATTTTTACACATTAAAGGTTTGTGGCAACTTTTCATTGAATGATTGTATTGGTGCCATTTTTCCAATATCATTTGCTCACTTCATGTTTTTGTCATATTTTCATAATTCTCACAGTACTTTGGACACCTGATTCAAAGAGATGACTCAGTGGAAAAGACCCTGATGCTGGGAAAGATATATAATGGAATGCTATAATGGAATTTTAAAAAAAAATATATATATATATATATATATTATATATAATGGAATGCTATTCAGCAATAAAAAGAAGGAAATCCTTCCATTTGTAACATGTTTGATACATACAAGGGTACAAGCAATATACTAACTGAAATAAATCAGAGGAAGAAAATATGATATACATTTCTGGGTACAATATATAACATGGAAGGAAATGGCAATCCACTCCAGTACTATTGTCTGGAAAATCCCATGGACAGAGGAGCTTGGTAGGCTAGAGTCCATGGGGTCGCAAAGAGTCGGACGTGAATGAGCGACTTCACTACTCACTACTACTACTATAATACTAAAATAATTAATGATTCAGTTCAGTTCAGTTGCTCAGTCGTGTCCGACTCTTTGCACCCTCATGAATTGCAGCACACCAGGCCTCCCTGTCCATCACCAACTCCCAGAGTTCACTCAAACTCATGTCCATTGAGTCAGTGATGCCATTCAGCCATCTCATCCTCTGTCGTCCCCTTCTCCTCCTGCCCCCAATCCCTCCCAGCATCAGGGTCTTTTCCAATGAGTCAACTCTTGGCATGAAGTGGCCAAAGTATTGGAGTTTCAGCTTCAGCATCATTCCTTCCAAAGAACACCCAGGACTGATCTCCTTTAGAATGGAATGGTTGGATCTCTTTGCAGTCCAAGGGACTCTCAGGAGTCTTCTCCAACACCACAGTTCAAAAGCATCAGTTCTTCGGTGCTCAGCTTTCTTCACAGTCCAACTCTCACATCCATACATGACCACTGGAAAAACCATAGCCTTGACTAGATGGACCTTAGTCGGCAAAGTAATGTCTCTGCTTTCGAATCTGCTATCTAGATTGGTCATAGCTTTCCTTCCGAGGAGTAATTGTCTTTTAATTTCATGGCTGCAATCACCATCTGCAGCAATTTTCGAGCCCCCCAAAATAAAGTCTGACGCTGTTTCCACTGTTTCCCCATCTATTTGCCATGAAGTGATGGGACCAGATGCCATGATCTTCGTTTTCTGAATGCTGAGCTTTAAGGCAACTTTTTTCACTCTCCTCTTTCACTTTCATCAAGAGGCTTTTAGTTCCTCTTTACTTTCTGCCATAAGGGTGACGTTATCTGCATATCTCAGGTTATTGATATTTCTCCTGGCAATCTTGATTCCAGCTTGTGTTTCTTCCAGCCCAGCATTTCTCATGATTAGAAAATCATTATTGTAATTATATCAGCATACATGCTCTATCACAAAACTCTTCATTTCTTATTTGTTAGGAAAAAAACATTTTTTTTCTGACTACATTGGTATTACAGTGAATACAGTGACTTTGAGAAGAGATATTTTATTTCCTTTTTATAATACCTTTATAACCCCAAAACAATTTTTGTAACTCTCAGAGGACCAGAGATAATTAAGACAGAGGACCTTTTATAAAGGTCCTCTGCAGCGTTTTACAGATGCCAAGGATTAACCCTGCCTAGTGGCATGGTGAGGTATTTCATGACACCAAAGTTGAAGGGATTCATATCCCCACTCCCATCCCCCACCATGGGTTCTGTCTCTAACCATTATACATTTGTTATAGGGAATAAATACTATTTTATTTATTGAGAAATTGTGTTTTAAATACTTATTTAAGGTTTTAAATAAATTTTATAGGAATTTTCCAGCCTGATATGATTGCTTAATCAATTGCTGATATGATTGCTTAAATCCTCTGATTTAAGTATTATTATATTCTTAAATATATATGGATATAGTCAATTTGTGTTACATTATAATTTTTCAAAAAAATGATTTGCTTTTGTTTAAGAGATTAGGTTTAGGAGTATTAAGTCTCACCAGTATGATCAAAATTGCAGTGCAAATCAAGAAGTATTCTGAACTCAAAGATTTAAAAAGCAAAATCCCTCTAAATATGGAGTATTGATTAGGTACTGAAAAACAGTCGTGCAATACATGGTGTTGACATCTGCTGAATGCTGTTCAGGATTATTCAAGGCAAATTGTTAGAACCAGCTCTCAAGAAAAATTGCTGATAATTGTAAATGCTGCTTCAAATCCTATAATAACATTTTGTAAAAGCAACACTCAAACAGATGAAGCTGACTTTTAACACTGCAAGGTTACTACTGTTCTCTCTCACTGATCTTGCTGCTTTCAGAGTTCTTCATTTTAAAATCTAAGACATTACTTTACTATAAAATGCAATACTTTCTAATATCACTGCCATGAACACTATCTTACCTCAATGCTCCTTTAATTTCTACTTCCTTAAAGAATACTATTTCAGTATTAGTTGATGCTTCATATATATTTATATAACAGCTGCAGACAAAAAAAAAGCTCCCACCAAAGCTTTCTTTCTATACCTAAAGGACTGAGAAAGGAACAGCCTAGCAAGAGGGAAAGATTTAGGTATCCATTTCTTTACTTCACTCAAAATCGCAAGAAAAATAAAATTAAGCATTGTGGTGCTTCTGTTACCCAGGGCAGCAAAGACAAAGGCAGGAGCCAAGACTTTCACTCTAACCAGACTGCAATGACAAATACCAATCCTCCACTCCGGGTTGGGTGTTACTGGAGAAGGACAAAACTAGCCAGGGCTCACCACAGGCAAGAAGGAGTCCCTGCCTCTCCGTTCTTTCTCCCGCTACACAGAGATTCTGGAGAGACTACGTGGGGATTCGTGACCTCTGTCTCATCCAACAGGGTGAAGACTCCCTGCCCTTTGACTGGATAGTGTCAAAGGAAGCTAGCTAAAAGAGAAAGTTTAAATAATATCCATAGTCTCATAACATAATACTCCCAAATGTCCAATACAGAAATAACCAATTCAATTATATCCAATATAGAAATACACAATCCAAATAGAAAACGTGCAAAACATATGAAAAGACATTTCATTGACTAGGATATGTCCCTAGCGTGTGAATACATGAAAGATGGTCAGCATCATTGCCTATGATGCAAATTAAGACAGCAATGAGATACCACCTTATACCTATTTAGAAAGTCCATATACAGAATAATGAAAGGAAATGCTGGTAAGAATAGGGAAGAAATAAGCTGGGAATATAAAATGGTAAAGCACGCTGCAAAACTGTTTTGCCATTTCTTATAAAACTCAGTATGCAATTGTCATATAATTAAGTAATTGCAAGTATTTATTCCAGAGAAATAAAAATTTACCTTCACACACAAATCTGTACAGTCATGCTTTATGACATCTATGGTTATAATAGTGAAACCTGGAAACATCTCAGATAACCTTCAGCTGCTGACTAGCTAAACAAGCTGTGATGTGATGTATTTATGCCACCAAACGTCATTCATCATTAAGAAAGAAAAAAATTATTGACACACACAAAAACCTGGAGGAAGCTCCAGAGGACAATGTTGAATAAAAATGTCAATTCCAAAGATTACCTATTATATGCTTCTATTTATTTAACATTTTTGAGGTGATAAAATTATTGAAATACAGGAACGATCATGCATTAAGGAGGGGGTGTGTGAATAATAGAAACAGGTGCAGCTATAAAAGTACAGTATGACTGATGCCTTTTTAATGAAAACATTTGCATCATGATTGTGTCAACATTAATATCCTGCTGAGATTTTACAGATTTGAAAAATGCTGCCTCTGGAAGGAATGGGTAGAGGATACAAGGATTGTCTCTAGATTATTTCTTAAAACTGCATGATAATGTATGATTATTTTAAAATAGAATTTTAATTTTAAAAAGCTTCAGCACTAATTTCATTGTATTAATGCTAAATAAATGATTCTAATAAGCAACATATTTACCCCAACAAAACTACCAATGTAATTCATCATTTGTTATAGTCTTCCATTATAAAAAATTTTGAAGCTTGATTTATATAACATAAAATGTACAGAGATAAACCCATGCATCTACGGTTACCTAATCTATGACAAAGGAGGGTAGAATATACGACGAAGCAAAGACAACCTCTTTAATAATAGTGCTGGAAAAACAAGACAGCTACACATGAAAGAATTAAACACTATAGACCAAAAAATACTCAAAATAGATTAAAACCTTAAATGTAAGGCCAGACAGTATAATACTCTTAGAGGAAAATATAGGCAGAATACTCTTTGACATAAATCACAGAGATCTTTTTTTGACCCACCTCCTAGAGTAGTGAGAATAAAAACAAAAATAAACAAACAGGACCTAATTAAACTTAAAAGCTTCTGCACAGCAAAGGAAACCATAAATAAGACAAAAAACAACCTTCATAATGGGAGAAAATATTTGCAAATGAAGCAACTGACAAAGGATTAATCTCCAAAACATACAAATAGCTCAAATAGCTCATGGTGCTCATTATCAAAAACACAAACAACTCAATCAAAAATATAAGCAACTCGATCAAAAAATGGGCAGAAAACCAAAATTGACATCTCTCCAAAGAATATATACAGAAGGCCAACAAACTCATGAAAAGATGCTCTACCTTACTAATTATTAGAGAAATGAAAATCAAAAGTACAATGAGGTATCACCTGCCAGAATGGCCATCATCAAAAAATGTATAAAATAAAAAATGCTGGAGAATTGTGTGGAGAAAAGGGACCCCTCTTACACTGTTGAGGGAAATGTAAATTGATACAGCCACTATGGAGAATAGTATGGAAATTCCTTAAAAAACTAAAACTAGAACTACCATATGACCCAGCAATCACGTTCCTGGGCATATACCCTGAGAAAACCACAATTCAAAGAGACATATGCACCCCAGTGTTCACAGCAACATTGTTTACAATAGGGAGGACACTAAGACAACCTAAATGTCTCTCAAAAGAGGGATGGATGAAGAAGATGTGGTACATACATGCAATGGAATATTACTCAGGCATAAAAAGGAATGAAACTGGGTCATTTGTAGAGAGGTGGATGGACACAGAGACTGTCATACAGAGTGAAATAAGTCAGAAAGAGGAAAACAAATATTGTATATTAATGCATATATGTGAAATCTGAAATAAAAATGGAATAGCTCACCTTATTTACAAAGAAAAATAGAGATACAGACCTAAAGAACAAACGTGGATTCCAAGGGGGTAACAAGCGGGTAAGATGGATTGGGAGATTAGGACTGACATACATACATTTGATACTAATGTACAAAATAGACAACTGATGGGAACCTACTGTATAGAGCAGGGAACTCTGCTCAGTGCTCTGTGGTGACCTAAATGGGAAGGAAATTCAAAAAGATGGATACATGTATATGTATAGCAGATTCATTTTTCTGTAGAGTAGAAACTAATAAGCATTTTAGAGCAACTATATTTAAACAAACTTAAAAAAATTTAAAAATTTGAAGCTTGATTTGTATAACATAAAATGTACAGATTTTAATTGTACATATTACTAAATTTTTAAATGTGAATACTCATATAACTCTAGTGAAGACATTTCTGCCACCCATAAAATTCCTCTATTTATGTCATTTAATATATGCAAAATAAAATATTTATTGCCATTTTGGTATCCCTTAGATTAGTGCACTTAACTCCTAAATCTACATTTCATTAAGATTGATCACTTCATCTTAAATGTCAACTGAGCTTTAAGAGGGTGTGCACAAATTTGAAAATCAAAGCAACTCAGTAAGTGAAAGACACCATTTAGAACCAACCCCAAATGTATTGTAATCTTTTTCTATCATGTCTACTGAGTGCATTCATGTTTATATTCAGATTTATTTTTTCTAATGTAACTTTACAATTAAAAATTACATTTATCATCTTTGTGCAGCTTCTATTCAGTCAATAAAGAAGGAAATGGTTACCAACTTTATAGTTGTTTACTCATTAATTTAAGGTATTCTGAAATATAAACTTTTGTATAAATATATAAATAATAATGTTATACATTCAGAAATTATTTGTTGTATAAATTCTTATATGGCACACAAAAATATTTCTTCAGCATATGATAAAAAGATGCTTACACTCTCCAGTTAAAACAATCATGGCATTGTTTAGATAAACTATAAACTGTACTTAAGTTACTTTATCCCCCACTGGAGACCAACTTCAAGTAAATCAGGGGCACCAAACATAATATTTAATTTTACCATAGATATTCCAATCTCAAGATGATAATAAATGACAAGGCAGATATTACTCTAACGTTAAATCTCATACAAAAACTGTTTTTCATATCTAGATGGATATTATCTATAAAAATATATGACAACGAGTACAGTATATACTTATCCACTCATGAATTATATGAGCATTCTACATTATTAGCAGTGATAAATTCTGATACAATTTTCAGGAACTATGTTTTCCATAACAATACAAAGCCAATTCAGAAATGCATTTCAGTGTGCTAAAAAGTGTTCAATTTTTCTTCTCTGCCTACTTTACATACGAATATATTATTAATTTATAAAAATTTAAGGATCCTTTATTTTGTATAAAATTTACATTAGATATGATAGTATGTCTCAGTTGGTAAAGAATCCTCCCACAATGCAGGAAACTTGGGTCCATCTCTGAGTCGGGAAGATCCCCTGGAGGTGGGCATGGCAGCTGACTCCAGTATTCTTGCCTGGGGATCCCCATAGACAGAGGAGCCTGGCGGGCTCACAAAGAGTCAAACACTACTGAGCAACTCAGCACAGCACAGCACAGCATGAGTGTAGGAAGAAATTAAAGGTTCTGTTTTTGTTTTTCACTTGCATTTTGCTGATGAGGCAGTCTTTGAGTCAGCCTTCACATTGGTATAAATTAAGGGCTCAGACAAATTTACTGTGAAAACCAACACAAATAGGGACATTATGCTATTATTTTTCAAAATCAAAAGAGAAATATATTTGAAAATATAACAAGAAGATCAGAACAAATCAATATTCATATTTATTACCCTAAGTGAAATATAGTTTAATGTTAGTTTCAAAGCAGTTTGTATCCAAAATATAATTTTTATGCAAAAGTTTTAGGCCTTTCAAAGTAATGGAATTAAAGATAAAAATAGGAAAGATACATAATTCATTGCAGCAGTTTTCCAAGAAATATTCTACATTTTCCAGAAAATAATACTTACAAAAAGTGAACTCTCTTTAGGATATTAGAATTTAATCTTGCACAATAGGTCAAACATGATGAAAGGCCTTAAGTATGAAGCCTCGTGAAGCAAAACTTGAGACAAAGATATTTAAGTGACTTAGTTTTGTTGTTGCTGTTCAGTCATTCAGTTGTGTATGACTTTTTGCAACTCCATGCAGCAGCATGCCAGGCTTTCCTGTCCTTTCTCACCTCCCAGAGCTTGCTCAAACTTATGTCCATCGAGTCAGTGATACCATCCAACCATCTCATCCTGTCATCCCCTTCTCCTTTCACCTTCAAACTTTCCCAGTATCAGGGTCTTTTCTAACGAGTCAGCTCTTCATATCAGGTGGCCAGATTATTGGAGGGAGCTTCAGTTTCAGCATCAGTCCTGACAATGAATATTCAGTGTTGATTTCCTTTAAGACTGACTGGTTTGATCTCCTTGCAGTCCAAGGGAGTCTTCTCAAGAGTCTTCTCCAACACACAGTTAAGAAGCGTCAGTTTCTTGGCACTCAGCTTTCTTTATGGTCCAACTCACATCTGTACATGACTACTAGAACAACCACAGCTTTGACTAGATGGACCTTTGTCGGCAAAGTGACGTCTCTGCTTTTGAATACACTGCCTGGGTTAGTTATAGCTTTTCTTCCAAGGAGCTAGCATCTTTTAATTTCATAGCTGTAGTCATCCTCTGAAGTGATTTTGGAGCCCAAGCAAATAAAGTCTGTCACTATTTCCATTGTTTCTCCATCAATTTGCCAAAAAGTGAGGTTGTTGATATTTCTTAAGCAATCTTGTTTCCAGTTTATGCTTCATCCAGCCCAGCATTTTGCATGATGTACTCTGCATATAAGTTAAATAAGGAGGGTGACAATATACAGCTTCAACATACTCCTTTCCCAATTTTGAACCAGTCCATTGGTCCATGTCCAGTTCTAACTGTAGCTTCTTGACCTGAATACAGGTTTCACAGGAGACAGGTAAGGTCTCTTTAAGAATTTTCCACAGTTTGTTGTGATCGTACAGTCAAAGGCTGTACATAGTCAATGAAGCAGAAGTAGATGTTTTCCTGGAACTCTCCTGCTTTTTCTATGACCCAACGGATGTTGGCAATTTGATCTCTGGTTCCTCTGCCTTTTCTCAATCCAGCTTGAACATCTGGAAGTTCTTTGTTCAAATCCTGTTGAAGCCTAGCTTGGAGGATTTTGAGCATTACCTTTATAGCATGTGAAATGAGTGTAACTGTGTGGTAGTTTGAGCATTCTTTGGCATTGACCTTCTTTGAAATTGGAATGAAAACTGACCTTTCTCAGTCCTGTGGCCACTGCTGAGTATTCCTAATTTGCTAGCATATGGAGTAAAGAACTTTAGCAGCATCACTTTTTAGGGCTTGAAATAGCTCAGTGGAATTCCATCACCTCCACCTCCATTAGTTTATCAGCTTATAGTTGAAGAAGCCAACAGTGAAGCCAAGATTCTGTTACTAAAATTACTGGGCTTTCTATGAGGCTTAGTGAACATTATTTGGGGTTTATTAGGTAAAACCGGCTTCCCAGGTGGCACTATTTGTAAAGAATCCCCCTGCCAATGCAGGAGACACAACAGACACAGCTTTGATCCCTCGGTCAGGAAGATCCCCTGGAAGAGGAAATGACAACCCACTCCAATAATCTTCCCTGGAGAAACCCATGGACAGAGGAGCCTGACAGGATTCAAAGAAACATAAATTGTGAATCATTTTAACATGTCTCTTGGGTAAAAGTTTAATATTTTTAAACATCTACTAAAATCCAATATATAGCAGTTTATTAAAACATACAGTTAAATATTTAAGAGAAAATGAAATTTTTTTTTTCGTTTTCATTTCAGAAAGAGAAAATTCCTAATGAAATGAGTCAGTTTTTCTGATAGCAACAAGCATAAGTAATCGATATATGTTATTAAATGTAACATAACCTAAATGCATTCATCCATTCTTTTATTCTCTCACATAAAACATAATGAAAGATGAGTTAGAATAACCAGAGGGATTAATTAAAGAAGGACTATCCTTGATACTGCATCAGCAAGAAAAAAAAGATAGCTGGTAGAGTTAAAAACGTCATCACAGTTTATCTTGGCAACATTCTGAAGCATATGTAAAGAAAGACTTTTTACTATTTCTACAGTTCAGTTCAGTTCAGTCGCTCAGTCATGTCCAACTCTTTGCAACCCCATGAATCGCAGCACGCCAGGCCTCCCTGTCCATCACCAACTCCCGGAGTTCACTCAGACTCACGTTCATTGAGTCCCTGATGCCATCCAGCCATTTCATCCTCTGTCGTCCCCTTTTCCTCCTTCCCCCAATCCTTCCCAGCATCAGAGTCTTTTCCAATGAGTCAACTCTTCCCATGAGGTGGCCAAAGTACTGGAGTTTCAGTCTTAGCATCATTCCTTCCAAAGAAATCCCAGGGCTGATCTCCTTCAGAATGGACTGGTTGGATCTCCTTGCAGTCCAAAGGACTCTCAAGAGTCTTCTCCAACACCACAGTTCAAAAGCATCAATTCTTCGGTGCTCAGCCTTCTTCACAGTCCAACTCTCACATCCATACATGACCACTGGAAAAACCATAGCCTTGACTAGACGGACCTTAGTCGGCACAGTAATGTCTCTGCTTTTGAATATACTATCTAGGTTGGCCATAACTTTTCTTCCAAGGAGCAAGCATCTTTTAATTTCATGGCTGCAGTCACCATCTACAGTGATTTTGGAGCCCCCCAAAAAAAAATAAAGTCTGACACTGTTTCCACTGTTTCCCCATCTATTTCCCATGAAGTGATGGGACCTGATACCATGAACTTCGTTTTCTGAATGTTGAGCCTTAAGCCAACTTTTTCGCTCTCCTCTTTCACTTTCATCAAGAGGCTTTTTAGTTCCTCTTCACTTTCTGCCATAAGGGTGGCTATCGTATCTGCATATCAGGTTATTGATATTTCTCCGGCAATCTTGATTCCAGCTTGTGTTTCTTCCAGTCCAGCATTTCTCATGATGTACTCTGAACATAGAAGTTAAATAACCAGGGTGACAATATACAGCCTTGATGTATTTCTTTTCCTATTTGGAACGAGTCTGTTGTTCCATGTCCAGTTCTAACTGTTGCTTACTGACCTGCATACAGTTTTCTCAAGAGGCAGGTTAGGCGGTCTGGTATTCCCATCTCTTTCAGAATTTTCCACAGTTTATTGTGATCCATACAGTCAAAGCCTTTGACAATCATCTCTTTGGGAATCATAATTGACAAGGCCCATTATAAAAGTTCATGTTAGAAAAGATAAGTCAGCTTACTTAATATATACAGAAAATGTACCTATTTGTACCATCTTCAGCTCCAAAGTACACATATGGTCATAGAAGTGAATTTTCTTTTTGATATTAGAATAGGTGCAAATGGGGTGAAAAATTTAAAAAGAAGGGGAGAGCCCACAAATAACAATAAAGTACATCACAAATGAATGAATTTCCATGGAACTGCTGCTGCTGCTAAGTCGCTTCAGTCGTGTCCGACTCTGTGTGACCCCATAGACAGCAGCCCACCAGGCTCCTCTGTCCCTGGATTCTCCAGGCAAAAACACTGGAGTGGGTTGCCATTTCCTTCTCCAATGCATGAAAGGGAAAACTGAAAGTTAAGTCGCTCAGTCGTGTCTGACTCTTAGTGACCTCATGGACTGTAGCCTACCAGACTCCTCCATCCATGGGATTTTCCAGGCAAGAGTACTGGAGTGGGGTGCCATTGCCTTCTCCATTCATGGAACTAGTAACAGTTAAATAGTAGATCGGCCAAGGATGGTATACAAATGCTAAGAAGATGTCAATAAGGAAAGCATAAGACTCCAGATGCTCTTGTTACTAAAAAAGCAGATTCAGGGATCACCATCTGCAGTACTGTGTTGCCAAGTACATCTTGTATATGGCCACTGGCACTGGCTACAGTGAAGATTCATATTAAGAAAACATCAAAAAGACCACATGGCAGATACTTCTCTGATACCAGGAGACCAATTTAACTATAATTCTCTACATGATGCCAACTTCCTCTGATGTAAAACTGTAACACTGGGCCTCATACATCAGTCAGTGAATTTGAGCCATCTTTTAATTATTGCATAATCTACCTAAAAAGACTAAACCAAGACTCTAGGCATTGCAGAATCAAGAGGAGAAACACTGCAAATATTCATAAGATAGTGATATTACCTTGGCTTATGGTGATTGTTGAGTACAATAACTAAAAAAGATCAATTTTTTTTTTTGAAAACCTAACTCCATGATTAGGTCCAGGCACAGCAGCTATATATGAATGAAATAACAATAAGAACAACAGTAATTTGAATTTTCTCAGCTCATCAGTGTTCTTAGAATTTTTTTTCTTTGTGTCTTTGCGGGTCAGAAACAATATCACTGATTTTTAGTATCTTTCTTATGAACTTTTGGACACTTCTTTGCTTATCCACTGCCACTGCTCCTTCTGCTTTTCCATCAGCCTCTGGATTGGCCAAGTAAGGATTTTGGTTTCCTGTAGCCTCAGATATAGGCTTCCCAGGTGATGCTAGTGATAAAGAACTGGCCTGCCAAAGCACGTTAGACACAGGAGACATGGGTTTGATCCCTGGGTCAGGAAGATCCACTGGAGGAGGGGATAGCAACCCACTGCGGCATTCTTGCCTGAAGAATCCCCATGGATGAGGAGACTGGTGGGCGACAGTCCATAGGGCTGCAAAGAGTTGAACACTACTGAAGGGACTTAGCACACCCAGCCTTGGATATGACTCCATGATCCTGGCTGAGGCAGTGGCAGACACCACAGTCTCCTCTATTATTCCACCACCCTATACCTGTGTGTTTGGCCTTTGCTTCTTCCCTATATCTCTGTATATGCACTTGAGATCTAATTTGACAAAGCAAAGCCTGAATGTATTGATCTTCCACTTTATACTAGGTGGGAACAAAGAGGTTAATCTGAGATCAAAAATTAATACCAATGACCACTTGGCTTTCATTCACGGTCGATTATATGTGCAATGCAAACAAATATATCATATCCCAGACTAATAGATACAGTGAGTGGACATATTTCCTGATGTCTTGCTAGCTTTCCATAGGGTGGAAAATAAGTTCCTGCTAGCCGGTCCCTGCAGTTCATCAGAGCAAGGAGCCTGCAGAGGAGGAAGAGTGTTACACAGTGGTCTGAGCAACTTCACATGTTAAGCAGCCCTCAAGGGCCTGCTTAAGACCTTTAAGCAAATTCCACGTTAGGCCACAGTCATGAACTTCCTTGTTCTCTTTCTAAACAATACATTGGATACACATGCAGCCCTGAACAAGGTTTTCCACTTTAGTACTATTTTCTTACCCACTTTATTCTCAGAGAATACTATCTGAATGGTCTCCCAGCCAAGTATTAACCAGGCCTGACTCTGCTTAGCTTCCGAGATCAGACAAGATTGGAAGGGTGCAGGATAGCATGGCCATAGACTTCTATCTCAATAGTGTTGTACAATAGATACAGTGACCCTGGAGCATCTCTTTTCTAAATTCAAAAGGTTTGTGTCCCAATATTTTATAGTTATTTTTGTGTGTGTGCAAAGAAACATTTTTAAATTCTTACTGCTACTACTTCCCACCACTGCACAGTCAGTTGCGTATTCATGTGACCACCTGGTCCTCAGAATCACGCTTCCTGGATGACACACTAAGGCTCTCCCTCTAGGTCAGATGTTGAGCTTGAGTCTCTCCACCTCCCTCACCTTCCACCATAGGAAGCATCATCATAAGAAAGCTTGTCAACAGCCCTACAAACAGAACCAGCTCCAGTTTTCAGAGGAAGCTACTTCTTACTCATGAAAGGTTTGTTCTCCCTTTGCAGCAGTTGACCAGATGAAATTCAACCAGCATGCAACTACGTGAATTTAAGACTAGGCTTAAACTCAGATAGCTTTGGAAAGAAGGTGCTGATGCAGTGTGAGGTTCAAGAAACGTCAAGCTAGGAAACATTTAATTTGCATTCCAGGTTTGCCAGTTACGAAGGCTGTTACCTTGAACACTATTTTTTTTTGTTTGTTTGATTGCTTCATTTTGGAGTCTTATTTTTCAAATTTGTAAAAGGGAGACAGTAGCTATTAATATCTCACAGGCTTTATTTTGTTAAATAATTTTATCATAATGTTGATGAAATACTTGGCACAACATCTGGCCTCTTCTATATATTCAAGAATTCTTGGTTGCTGCCAGTCACTGCTATTTCTATAACTAACTCAACTTTTGATATTCTAACACTTCTATTTCATGACTGAAACAATATTTTCACACTAGAAAGACTTTATTATTATTTGGTGTCATTTCTAGCTAAGGGTAAAATAAGTTAGAGGCCCTCATCCAAATATCAGCTTCCAAAGGGATATAAAAATTCAGTCTTATAATGACCCAAGGGGGTTATAGAATTACAGCAATTTTCATCCTCAGATGATAGACCAATTGTTATGGGTTATATCATAACCTTCCAAAACAGATGGCGAAGTCCTATTCACCAGTACCCTTTGTGACCTTATTTGAAAATAGGGTCTTTGCACACGATCAAGTCTGATGAGATCATTAGAACTATCTCTAAGCCAATATGACAGGTATACTTAGAAAAGGGGGAATCTGGACACAGTGATAGATACGTACAGATGGAAGATGGCATGAAGACAAGGAGAGCTCTGGAAGTTAGGAACAGGCATGGAACAGATTCTACCTCAGAAAGAACCAACCCTGCTGACAACCTGATTCAGACTTCTAACCTCGAAAACTACTTGGAGGCAATACATCACTGTTGTTTAAACCACTGGTGGGTTTTTGTTAGAGCACCTTTGTTAGAAAATTAACAAAATAAGTGTCGTGTAAAAAAACTGAGTCCATGAATAATTCACTGAATGCCAGACAGACTCTCAAATATTAAATTAAGAAGCTATTATTATTCTTAGTGTATCGGACTCTTATGAGTTTGAACACCTAGGAAATTCCCCAGAACTCAATTCCTCCTGCAGAGACTCAGAAAGTAACTTTGATGTGCATTTAACAATTAGAATAAGATTTTGAATTTGTGGTGGAATATTACTAAATTCACCTCAAAGTCCTCTCCTTTACCATAGTAAATAGCGCAACACTGGACAATACTGTGTACAAAGGGAACATCATAATGTGAACAACATAATGAGAGCAATGCCATGTATTATAAATAGCATATATATAACACATATAATAAAATAGCAACAGTATAATCCAGAACTCCTTTAGAGCAAAGAGAAAATCAAAGGAAAATGTGAAAAATGAACTATTCAAAATGTGCACCACCAAAGCAGAAAGGAAATGAGAATCTTCCAGTCATTGTGGACAAAGGTGCTAATATGAATGTGTGGCAAGACTACGGTTATGTGCTGAAGCAGAGATACAGAGTGCGACCCTCAACAAGGTTCTACACCAACAACCGAATTCTCCATCAACAGGAGCAGATGAATGCAGAAGCATCAAGATCCTCTCTACAAAGGCGTCTCAAGGATGCCTCAGCATGCAAGTATGTGACATGACTGAGCAGACTGAACTGAACCGAACCGACGTGGGCTATGCTTGTTTGATTTCAATTTCCACTGTGGAATAAAAAATGAAGTGTAGGAAGAGGTATAGAAATAAGCTTTATAGTCAGCATAGCCTAACATAAAGGGTCAGGAGTGTAACGAGAAGTACTGAATTAACTTGAAAGTATAGGTGAAAATGTCTGTGTTGAAATATAATCATCTGCCTTATCAAGAGTGTCCTGGTATCTCTGGTTGTAATTTGAAAGCAGCTATAATTTTAGTTAAATGTATCATCAGGAAATCACAACCTCCAGTGACCACTGCTGTCATACAGAATCAGACCAGTTCTTTTCACATATGAGGAAGTACATCAGTCAGTAGCATGCCACGGTGACCACTTAGATTTTAATTTAACCTGTTTTAAGATTCTCAGGAAGTTTAAACCTCTCATCTCTGTCATTACAATAGATTTCTGTGCCATTGCTACAGGGCAAAAATCGTTTGGAGGAGAGCTCTGAAGTGCACACTAAGGACAGAATTACCTGGGCTCCAGTTCTCTTTTTCCTGGTGTGTGTATTCTTTTCAAGGATACTACAAAAGTGATATTTCAAATCCCTCCAGCAGCATCCACTGGAATCATCTTGGGGCAGGCAGAATATGGTAGCTTTATGAATATTCATAGCAGCACATGGCCCATTACAATTTAGTGTGCTGTGCAAAATACAGCTGCCTTTGCTCCAAGCCCACCAGGAGAGCAGAGGGTACTTGTTTTAAGTGGTCCCCAAGGTCAAAAACTAGTTAGCAATTTCACAGTTAGAAAATTATCTGTCTCACTATTCACGTTAAAAGCAGAGTCTCTTCTAAAGCATTCAGGGATCTATAAACTGACTTCACTCTTTGCTACTAAAAATGAACTTTTTGAAGATTGATGAAAACAAAAATAGACTCCATAGGCAATTTAGCTCCTTTCATGTCTTCACTTTTTTTCTGTCCTATATTTATTTTTGAGGAATATTTATATGATGACAGGTTCAACGATTTTAAAATAGAAAATATGCAATCTGTTAGTCCATTGTTAACAGAAATCCAATCATGTAAGGACACAGCATAACCTAGCAGATATATATCATTAAAGAAACAGATACTTTCCCTTATATTATAGCTTACACTTTTGCTTACATTTGAGAAAGTTACTTTTTCACCTTTTTTATAGGGGACTGGAATGCAAAAGTAGGAAGTCAGGAAACACCTGGAGTAACAGGCAAATTCGGCCTTGGAGTACAGAATGAAGCAGGGCAGAGGCTAATAGAGTTTTGTTAAGAGAAGGCACTGGTCATAGCAAACATCCTCTTCCAACACCACAAGAGAAGACTCTACATAAGGACATTACCACATGGTCAACACCAAAATCAGATTGATTATATTCTTTGCAGCCAAAGATGGAGAAACTCTATACAGTCAGCCAAAACAAGACCAGGAGCTAAGCTCAGATCATGAACCCCTTATTGCCAAATTTAGACTGAAATGGAAGAAAATAGGGAAAACCACTAAACCATTCAAGTATAACCTAAATCAAATCCCTTATGATTATACAGTGGAAGTGAGAAATAGATTTAAGGGACTAGATCTGATAGAGTGCCTGATGAACTATGGACAGAGGTTTGTAACACTGTTCAGGAGACAGGGATCAAAACCATCCCCAGGAAAAATAAATGCAAAAAAACAAAATGGCTGTCTGAGAGGCCCTACAAATAGCTGTGAAAATAAGAGAAGTGAAAAGCAAAGAAGAAAAGGAAAGTTATACCCATTTGAATGCAAATTTCTAAAGAATAGCAAGGAGAGATAAGAAAGCCTTCCTCAGTGATCAACGGAAAAAAAGAGAGGAAAACAATAGAATGGGAAAGATTAGAGATCGCTTCAAGAAAATTAGAGATACCAAAGGAACATTTCATGCAAAGATGGGCTCAATAAAGGACAGAAATGGTAGGGACCTAACAAAAGCAGAAGATATTAAGAAGAGGTGGCAAGAATACACAGAAGAACTGCACAAAAATAGCTTCATGACCCAGATAATCATGATGGTGTGACCACTCACCTAGAGCCAGACATCCTGGAATGTGGAGTCAAGTGGGCCTTAGGAAGCACCACTATGAACAAAGCTAGTGGAGGTGATGGAATTCCAGTTGAGCTGTTTCAAATCCTGATGCTGTGAAAGTGCTGCACTCAATATGCCAGCAAATTTGGAAAACTCAGCAGTGGCCACAGGACTGGAAAAGGTCAGTTTTCATTCTGATCTCAAAGAAAGGAAATGCAAAAAAATGCTCAAACTACCGCATAATTGCACTCATCTCACATGCTAATAAAGTAATGCTCAAAATTCTCCAAGCCAGGCTTCAACAGTACATGAACTGTGAACTTCTAGATGTTCAAGCTGGTTTTAGAAAAGGCAGATGAACCAGAGATCAAACTGCCAACATCCACTGGATCATGGAAAAAAGCAAGAGGGTTCCAGAAAATCATCTACTTCTGCTTTATTGACTATGCCAAAGCCTTTGATTGTGTGGATCACAATAAACTGTAGAAAATTCTGAAAGATGAGAATACCTGATCACCTGACATGCCTCTTGAAAAACCTGTATGCAGGTGAGGAAGCAATAGTTAGAATGGGACATGGAACAATAGACTGGTTCCAAATAGGAAAAGGAGTATGTCAAGTCTGTATATTGTCACCCTGCTTATTTAACTTATATGCACAGTACATTATGAGAAATGCTGGGCTGGAAGAAACACAAGCTGGAATCGAGATTCCTGGGAGAAATATCAATAACCTCAGATATGCAGATGACACCACCCTTATGGCAGAAAGTGAAGAGGAACTAAAAAGCCTCTTGATGAAAATGAAAGAAGAGAGTGAACAAGTTGGCTTAAAGCTCAACATTCAGAAAACTAAGATCATGGCATCTGGTCCCATCACCTCATGGCAAATAGATGGGGAAACAGTGGAAACTGTCAGACTTAATTTTTTGGGCTCCAAAATCACTGCGGATGGTGACTGCAGCCATGAAATTAAAAGATGCTTACTCCTTGGAAGGAAAGTTATGACCAACCTAGATAGCATATTAAAAAGCAGAGACAGTACTTTGTCGACAAAGGTCTGTCTAGTCCAGGTTATGGTTTTTCCTGTGGTCATGTATGGATTTGAGAGTCAGACTATAAAGAAAGCAGAGCACCAAAGAATTGATGCTTTTGAACTGTGGTGTTGGAGAAGACTCTTGAGAGTCCCTTGGACTGCAAGAATATTCAGCCAGTCCATCCTAAAGGAGATCATTCCTGGGTGTTCATTAGAGAGTCTGATGCTGAAGCTGAAACTCCAGTACTTTGGCCAGCTGATGCGATGAGCTGACTCATTGGAAAAGACCCTGATGCTGGGAAAGATTGAAGGCAGGAGTAGAAGGGGATGACAGAGGAGGAGATGGTTGGATGGCATCACCGACTTAATGGACATGAATTTGAGTGGGCCAGGCAGTTGGTACTGGACAGGGAGGCCACATGTGCTGCGGTTCATGGGGTTGCCAAGAGTCAGATACAACTGAGCGACTGAACTGAACTGATTATGATATAAAACATAACCACTTAAAGTTTGGTTTAAAAGAGACATGTTTAACAGAATGAGAAGGCAAGCACAGACTGGGAGAGAATGTAAAAGACATAATTCGTGTAGAATTGTTACCTAAAATATACAAATAACTCAATTCCCAACAACAAGTACATGAAAAATCTACACAAAAATGGGAAAAGAAGTGGGTACCTCACCAAAGAAGACATGCAGATGACAAGTTAGCATATGAAAAGATACTCAACATTATATATCACTCAGTTCAGTTCAGTTCAGTCGCTCAGTAATGTCCGACTCTTTGAGACCCCATGAACTGCAGCACGCCAGGCCTCCCTGTCCATCACCAACTCCCAGAGTTCATTCAGACTCATGTCCATCGAGTCAGTGATGCCATATATCACTAGGGAATTACAAATTAAAACAGTGATGAGATTCTACTACACACCTATTAAAAATAACCAAAATCCAAAACATGACAACTTGATATGCTGGGAAGGATGTGGGATAGCAGGAAGCTTCATTCATTGTCTTGAAGATAGTTTGGCAGTGCCTTACAAAACTAAACATATTCTAGTAATACAATCCAGCTATCATGTTCTCTGTTAGTTACCCAAATGAAATGAAAACTAATGCCCACAGACACACCTGCAAACAGCTGTCTATAGCAACTTTATTCATAATTACCAAAACTTGGAAGCAACCACGATGCCCTTCAGTAGGTGAATGGATAAATAAACTGCAGTACATCCAGACAGTGGAATATAATCAGTGTTAAAAAGAAAATGAACTATAAATTCATGCAAAGACATGGAGGAAACACTTAGTGAAAGAAGCCAGTCTAAAAATGCTCCGTACTATGATTCTAACTATATGACATTCTGAAAAAGGTAAAACTATGGAGATAATAGAAAAATGTTGGTTTCAAGGGACGAGGGAAGGAAGCATGAACAGGTGGAACACAGGGCATTTTCTGGGCAGTGGCTCTACTCTGTGTGATACTACAACAGTAGGTGTGTACTATTACATATTTGTCAAAAACTAGAAAATGTACACCAAAAGAAGACCCTAATGTAAACCCTGGACTTCAGGTGGTAATGATGAGTCAGTGTAGGTTCACCTATAATAATAAAGCTGCCACTGTGGTGGAGGACGTCGTTAGTGGAGGAGGTTGTACTTAAAGCTCTGCAGTTTGTAGCAAAGTTTTGCACCATAACAGCTGACATTTGCAAAGACCAAGAGGATATTCACTCATTGTGAAACACTGAGAGGAAACCAGAAAGGGCTTCAAAGTATGAAGAAGTAGATTTTGTCACCTTCGGCCTTGTTTATTACATTGAAAGTGGAAAGTGGAAGCGCTCAGTCCTGTCCGACTCTTTGCGACCCCGTGGACTGTAGCCCGCCAGGCTCCTCTGTCCATGGGATTCGCCAGACAAGAACACTGGAGTGGGTTGCCATTTCCTTCTCCAGGGGATCTTCCCAACCCAAGGACTGAACCCAGGTCTCCTGCATCGCAGGCAGACGCTTTATCCTCTGAGCCACCAGGGAAGCCCGTTTATTACATTAGGAAAGATAAAACTGTGAAAAGGTATAGAACTGACTGCTGATATCTTGCTTAACCCTGGAGGCTAAAGTTCGGATTGCCAGATTCTTATTCAATTTAGATAATGGTTTCAGAATAGCACTGTCAATTAATTTAAATGTTATTAAATATATTAGCAAAGTGATAATCGACACTTTTATTTGGTCCATATCGTTTTGTTAAAATCAGATATCCAACCTAAACTTCTGCTGCTGCTAAGTCGCTTCAGTCGTGTCCGACTCTGTGCGATCCCATAGACGGCAGCCCACCAGGCTCCCCCGTCCCTGGGATTCTCTAGGCAAGAACACTGGAGTGGGTTGCCATTTCCTTCTCCAATGCATGAAAGTGAAAAGTGAAAGTGAAGTTGCTCAATCTTGTCCGACCCTCAGCGACTACATGGACTGCAGCCCACCAGACTCCTCCATCCATGGGATTTTCCAGGCAAGAGTACTGGAGTGGGGTGCCATTGCCTTCTCCAAACCTAAACTTCGATTAATCTCAATTTCCCAATACAAAAATGTTACTCTCTGTATTCATTACTTAGCATATGGAAACATCAACACAAGTGTGAAAAGGGACTCCTACTGGTCGGTGGATCAGAATGTTATTTTTACACAATAAAGTCCTTTCAATAGACACGCTGACTGTGAGATTCACTGCCAACTCCCATTCACAGCACCTCCTGTATTTCTTGTAGATGATTCTCTCATGCTGATAACTTGTCTGGTAGCAGTAGTCAACAGCTAGACCCATGGGATATATCTTCTTCAATTCTAATGACTTCCATTCAGAGCCACTCTGAGTTTTAGCATTTTGCCCTTTCTAGAAAGAATATCGCTCTCACTCTCAGCAGCATTTGTGATATCCTCAATGAATCTTACCAGCTTACATTTGTCTAATTCCTTGCATAGCCAGGTCTTGCTACTCACACTGTAGTCTGCAGAGCCTTTTAGAAATGCAGAATCTCGGGCTCTACCTAGAATTACTGAATCAGAAACCATACTTTAACAAGATTCACAGGTGATTCATTTGCCATTAAAGGTACCCTGATATAGGCGGTCAGTGGGGCAATTCAGTGCCATGTTTAAAGGCCAGTTCATGCCAGTCCCTGAGGAATTTTTGAGTGACAGATTGCTTCAGAACTCTTCCATGACCTAATACATACAGGCTTTAGACCTGCAAAATATTCAATGTACAGTTCTAATAAAGATAGCTTAAATACATCCTGCAAGATTTTTCTTTTTAAGGATATTTTGTGAACAAACTTTTTATAAGTTATGAAAACTTGTCAAGAGTCACATCTAAAAATTCCAGAGCAAGCAATAGTCATTTAATTCCAGCGCCAATACTAATCTTTATCTCAGTCTTCTTGAAAAATCACTTTTAGAAAACCACTTCTCATCTACTTATTCTCATTATTTTCTTTCTCAGTGCATTTCTGAATATATAATAAGGAGCAAATATATGATGATTGGAGAAAATAAATAATCAAACTACACCATTCTAACACTGAAGAGAGGAGCACAGAAAGGTGTGGATGACAAGTGCCAGGGATACAATATTCCTCCTTGAAAGAGTGTAGGAGAAAATAACTTGGGGCATAGTGCTAAGAAAAGACTGGTTTGCCAAAACACTCATTGATATCAACAAAGCAGGTCCTCTGGTGAATTTAAACAGCTGCCTTAAAAGTGGTTTTTAAGAATTCCACTTGCTTAAAAAAGCTAAATGGCTGTCTGAGGAGGCATTACAAATAGCTGTGAAAAGAAGGGAAGCAAAAAGCAAAGGAGAAAAGGAAAGATATAAACATCTGATGCAGAGTTCCAAAGAATAGCAAGGAGAGATAAGAAAGCCTTCCTCAGTGATCAATGCAATGAAATAGAGAAAAACAACAGAATGGGAAAGACTAGCGATCTCTTCAAGAAAATTAGAGATACCAAGGGAACATTTCATGCAAAGATGCGTTCAATAAAGGACAGAAATGGTAGGGACCTAAGAGAAGCAGAAAATATTAAGAAGAGATGGCAAGAATACACAGAAGAAATGTACAAAAAAGAGCTTCACAACCCAGATAATCACAATGGTGTGATCACTCATCTAGAGCCAGACATCCTGGAATGTGAAGTCAAGTGGGATTTAGGAAGCATCACTATGAACAAAGCTAGTGGAGGTGATGGAATTCCAGTTGAGCGATTTCAAATCCTGAAAGATGATGCTGTGAAAGTGCTGTACTCAATATGCCAGCAAATTTGGAAAACTCAGCAGTGGCCACAGGACTAGAAAACGTCAGTTTTCATTCCAATCCCAAAGAAAGGCAATTTCAAAGAATGCTCAAACTACCGCACAATTGCACTCATCTCACATGCTAGTAAAGTAATGCTCAAAATTCTCCAAGCCAGGCTTCAGCAATACGTGAACTCCCTGATGTTCAAGCTGGTTGTAGAAAAGGCAGAGGAACCAGAGATCAAATTGCTAACATCTGTTGGATCATGGAAAAAGCAAGAGAGTTCCAGTTTCTGCTTTATTGACTATGCCAAAGCCTTTGTGTGGATCACACACAATAAACTGTGGAAAATTCTGAAAGAGATTGGAATACCACCACCTGACCTGCCTCTTGAGAAATCTGTATGCAGGTCAGGAAGCAACAGTTAGAACTGGACATGGAACAACAGACTGGTTTCAAATAGGAAAAGAAGTACGTCAAGGCTGTATATTGTCACCCTGCTTATTTGACTTCTATGCAGAGTACATCATGAGAAACGCTGGGCTGGAGGAAGTACAAGCTGGAATCAAGACTGCCGGGAGAAATATCAATAACCTCAGATATGCAGATGACACCACCCTTATGGCAGAAAGTGAAGAGAAACTAAAAGCTTCTTGATGAAACTGAAAGAGGAGAGTGAAAAAGTTGGCTTAAAGCTCAACATTTGGAAAACTAAGATCACGGCATCTGGTCCCATCACTTCATGGCAAACAGATGGGGAAACAGTGTAAAGAGTGACTGACTTTATTTTTTGGGCTCCAAAATCACTGCAGATGGTGATTGCAGCCATGAAATTATAGACACTTACTCCTTGGAAGAAAAGTTATGACCAACCTAGACAGCATATTGAAAAGCAGAGAATATTACTTTGCCAACAAAGGTCCGTCTAGTCAAGGCTGTGGTTTTTCCAATGGTCATGTATGGATATGAGAGTTGGACTGTGAAGAAGGCTGAGCACTGAAGAATTGATGCTTTTGAACTGTGGGGTTGGAGAAGACTCTTGAGAGTCCCTTGGACTGCAAGGAGATCCAACCAGTCCATTCTAAAGGAGATCAGTCTTGGGTGTTCTTTGGAAGGACTGACGCTGAAGCTGAAACTCCAATACTTTGGCCACCTCATGGGAAGAGTCGACTCACTGGAAAAGTCCCTGATGGTGAGAGGGATTGGGGGCAGGAGGAGAAGGGGACGACAGAGAATGAGATGGCTGGCTGGATGGACATCACCAACTTGATGGACATGAGTTTGAGTGAACTCCGGGAGTTGGTTATGGACAGGGAAGCCTGGCGTGCTGTGATTCATGGGTCACAAAGAGTCGGACACAACGGAGCGACTGAACTGAACTGATTAGATCTTTAATGATCTAGCAATGGGTACAATGATTACTTCACCATTCTATTTTCTAGCTTGTTTGATGCAGAACCTTCAAAAAACCTGCTTTTATATTTTTTTAAAAAGCAATGGCACCCCACTCCAGTACTCTTGCCTGGAAAATCCCAGGGATGGAGAAGTCTGGTGGGCTGCAGTCCATGGGGTCACTGAGAGTTGGACACGACTGATCGACTCAGTTTCATTTTTCACTTTCATGCATTGGAGAAGGAAATGGCAACCCACTCCAGTGTTCTTGCCTGGAGAATCCCAGGGACGGGGGAGCCTGGTGGCCTGCCATCTATGGGATCTTACAGAGTTGTACACGACTGAAGAGACTTAGCAGCAGCAGAAGCAGCAGCAGCAGCAGCAGCAGCAATGCTTTGGAAAAAGTATCATCTCAGGCAGACAGATGCATATACATTTTAATTTTTTTCTAAACCTGCTGTAAGCAAAACCTACATCCTATTTTAATGGAATATTTATTACCTTTAACAACTCTAAAAGGCTTTCATAACTTGTGTTTTCTCCAAAATGTAAAGCATAGCAAATTAGTGTTTCCCAAAATGGTTAAATACTTTGAAATGTAGACTATCTGTGTCATGTAGAATGTCATTATACTCCACTCATGTAGTGTACTTGATATGACAGAAGAGTCAATGATTTACAGTGCTGATAAATACAGTAATTAGCATAAGTTCACTAATGGTATTTTTATAAAGGGAGCATATTATTACAGATGCTGATTAAACTCATGAGATGTATACTATTTTCTGTCAGTAACTACATATATCAGCCCAATCTAATACTAAACATATGATATAATCTTCAGTTATTTTGATGGCATATTCAATGAGGACTTAATCTCTCAATTGAATACTCAATGGAGGTTATTCTTCCCATAAAAATTGTCACAAATAAAGCTCCCTTTGGCTAATAAATTATTCAGTGTGTCCTCTAATTATTACCAACTCAGTTGAAGTAATTTATCACATTTGTCACATTAGTAACCTAAATTTTAAAGCCAATTCAATATTTATAAATAATACAAATTAGCTATTAAATTAATATAAATAACTTTATTAGTGCCTGTTTAACAGTGTTGAATACATTTTTCCACATATAATTTAAATATAAAATAAAGATCTATCAAGAAATTCTATTATAATGATTCTAAATAAATGATTAATTTTAATTTATTCGTAAGTAGATTTACAAAGGATTCAAATGAATTTCATATCCAAATAAAAGTAATCTTTCTAAATAAGTACATCAGTGTCTAAAATAACTAGAAATGCCCATTAGCTTTTCCAAATGTAAAAGAAATCTGCAAATGTGGTGATTTATTTATCTATGATACTATTAAAAATATCAATATTCTTATTTCTTCTAATATATCAGGGATTTATTTGTATCAAAAATGGATTAGTCAGAGTAAGTTAAATGTATACAATCTTTACAGAATCTTATCCTGAATTTGGTTATAGCTCTCACATCTCACAGTAGTTATGTAATAAAAAAACCTGTTAACACAATTTGTGTATATACAGACCCATTGCTCCTGGAAGGAAACTTATGTAAAACACATGCATTTTCTTGTAAGCTTAGGAACACTGATGGTAGAGTATGAGAGTTTCCACACCAAAGCACAGTCTCCAAGTCCCTCCACAGCTAGGAACGTCCAACTGAGGTGATTTAAATGTTCCTGAATTCCCAAAGCACCGGGAATATTTATCTTGAAGTTACACACAATTTTTGCAGACAAATTCACAAAACTGCCAATAATACAGATCAATTGTTTATTATTTAAGATGTGCAATTTGGGGCCTGCAATATTCCGGGTGAACTAAGGAAAGAGATTGTTTATGATCAATTATTTGAGTAACTGAAGTAGCTCAGTCGTGTCTACTCTTTGCATCCTCATGGACTGTAGCCTACCAGGCTGTTCTGTCCATGGAATTTTCCAGACAAGGGTACTGGAGTGGGCTGTCATTTCCTTCTCCAATGATCTTTTATAGCAGTACAAAAACAAGATGGAAGGAGGATCCCCTAGATACTGGATAAAGCTTGAATTCACATATTTCAAGTAATAATTTTTATCAAAAATAATGATTTTAATTTAAAATACTTAAAAATCAAATTTCTAAATGTAAGCTTTTTGAGAAGAATTATCACATCTCTTAACAAACCAAACTGATAGCTTTGGGAGTACTCTATATGTGTGTGTGCGCACAGTTGCTCAGCTGTGTCTAGCTCTAAGGCTTCATGGACTGTAGCTCGCCAAACTCCTCTGTCCATGGGGTTTTTCAGACAGTACTGGAGTGGGTTGCCACTTCCTCCTCCAGGGGCTCTTCCTAATCCAGGGATCGAATCCACGTCTCCTGTGTTGGCAGGTGGATTCATCACCACTGAGCCTCCTGGAAAGCCTAGTGCTGTACATATATGTGTCATAATGAAAAGACAGTATAATAGTTTATGTTTGGTTGTACATGTATTATATGCTGAATATGTTACATCACTCAATCTATAATTCTAGGTATCTTCTGCTTCCTTTATGTGCTTGACCTTATTGTTTATGAGTAACTACAATTGTTTTCCTTTAACTCCACCAGAGTAAAAACATTAAAATGATTTATTCTTCTATACAATTTAAAGAAATTATTGATAAGCTTCTTGATAAATATATGTTCATTAAAGCTATATTTAGCCCCAAACTAAAAAAATAAATTCTTATGACTAAAAAGTATTTACTGTAACAAATTTGAAGTGAAAGTAGTAAAAAAAGACCTATATTAAGCAATTAATGATTATATATAATAATATGATAATAAGGATGTGTTGATTCTTTAGGATCTGAGAATCAAAACTATAACATCTACATCTTTATTACAGAAGTATTTACAAACTTCTCATGTATTATCTCACAAATATACATATATTACAAGTTTTTAATCATAAACACTGATGAATATCATCAGTGATGATGAGTAAAAACTGAGAGTAAAACTGTCCAATAAATGTAAGATTTCTTGTTACCTGAAAATTATTAGAAAAAAATGATAAAATATAAATGTACAATTTTAACATATTGTTTATTAGCAAATGGCTGATATAAGTGATGACTATGGCAGAAAAAGACAGAAATAATAATTCATAATAGTAAGAAATTCTGATAAGAACAAAAACATCAATGAGAAAATGTCATTGCAAAATATTCATATATAGGCATTAATCCAGATTTTTAAAAAATGCTAATAATAACTATTTAAAATGACTGGGCATTGTAAAAATAATACCGAAATTATTTCCTCATTGGAATTTACTCTGAAGAATACTTTCCTGATGAACAGTTATTTAAACACAATTTGAATTAAAATATTTTGGTTTTATTAATGTAAACACAAATAAAAATATACTTAAAAATTCAAAATATATATCAGATCACTGTGCCAGTGTTAAAATAATACTGTGCTTTCTCTATAATATCAATTTAAAATTGCACTCTGGAAGGCTTCCCTGGTGATTCAGTCATAAATAATCCACCTTGCAATGCAAGGGACACTGGATTCAGTCCTTGATCCAGGAAGATCCCATATGTCGCAGAGAAACTAAGGCCCTTGCCACAGCTATTGAGTCTGTGCTCTGGAGCCCAGGAGCCGTAACTACTGAGCCCCCGTGTGGCAGCTACTGAAGATGGAGCCCCCTGGAGCCTGTGCCCAGGAACAAGAGACGCCACTGCAGTGAGAAGCCCAGGCGCCGCTACTCGAGAGTAGCCGCCGCTCAAGCAGCAAGAGAAATGCCTGGGCAGCAGCAAACACCCAGCACAGACTAAAATAAATTAATTACTAAATTAAAAACAATTACACTCGAGGTGGGAAACACCAGTCAGTGTTCATGATGACACTTTTGTGATTTGTATGTAACAGTTTGGGTCACAAAATCACTACCATTTTTCATACCACCTAAAAGTAAGCTAATATAATCAGTTTTATAAAAATCAAGGACACCTGTGGCTGATTCATGTCAATGTATGGCAAAACAAATACAGTATTGTAATGTAGAATAAAGTGTTAAAAAAAAAAAAAAAGAGGTGGGGAGTTTTTTGGCGGTCCAGTGGTTAAAACTCTGTGCATCTAATGCGAGGGAGCAGCAGGGGGCGGGGGGTGGGGGGGGTGGGGGTGGGCAGTTTGATTCCAGGTCAGGGAGCTAAGAGCCCACATGCCATGTAGTGTGGCAAAAATTAAATTAGAAAAACAAACATTGAAAAGTGGTCATGATCTCTTCCTCTTGAGAGTCCCTGGGACAGCAAAGAGATCAAACCAGTCAAACCTAAAGGAAATCAACTCTGAATATTCACTGGAAGGGCTGATGCTGAAGCTGAAACTCAATACTTTGGCCACCTGATGCAAAGAACTGACTCACTGGAAAAGACCCTGAGGCTGGGAAAGATTGAAGGCGGGAGAAGAAGGGGGAGACAGAGGATGAGATGGTTGGATGGCATCACCAACTCGATGGACATGAGTCTGAGCAAGCTCCAGAAGTTAGTGATGAACAGGGAAGCCTGGGGTGCTGCAGTCCATGAGGTTGCAAGGAGTTGGACAAGACTGAGGGACTGAACTGAACTGAAGATCCACTTTATTATTTTCCCCTGTTTTTGAAAGGCTTTCCCATCAAACTGCATTTCTCAAATCATAAGAAATTTGCTTTCTCAGTTTTCACTATCCATTGTTTTTAGTGTGTGATCATAAGTAATTTTAAATGGGTCCAACTACAAGCAAACACATTGCCTTTTAAGTATTAGTGTTGGTTTGTGAAGCTTTATTATGTGTACAATTTGGTTGTTGTACAGCTTTATTGTGGGTACATTGGTTTGGGCAGCTTTATTGTGGACACAATTTCAGATAAACTTTTTGATATACTAGGAAAAATGATGAATCTCCACTAATGTCTTAATTTAATAAATCTGCTTGTTCATGATTTTAATTGGATTAAAAGCTAAATTGAGATAGTTGCTCAGTCATCATTCCTCTCAGAGACCTACAGTATCACTGTCTTCAACCTGAGACATTTTGCAGAATTACTCTCGTTAATGAGTTGATGAACTCAAGATGTGACTTTCACATATCCACTGTATGATCACACTGTCAAAGTTTTAAGTGGCACATAGTATAACCCAAACTGTTCCGTGATATTTATTTCTTCCACCTGCTGGGCTATCTTAAATTATAAGAAACTCAGTGATGATGTATCAGAACATGGCAATACATATTTCTCTGTATTAAAAGGATTCTCTTCTCTTATGTTGATCTCACAAGGCCCAATATGATTCCTGTTGAACTCGGAGTAGAAGGAGGAATATATCAATATGTAAATGTTCTTCTATACAAATAAAATATTCTCCTTAGATAAATATGTATGTGTGCATGTGTGTCTTTTGTCAGTTAAAAACTAACATTGTTTCTGTAAATAATTCAACACTAAAATTTTCTGGTTTTCAATGTAAACACACAAAAAAATATGATAGCAACAATCTCTAACATAAATTCAGCCAAATTCTCTCTAAACTACAAAAGTAACCCATCTTTTCATGGTTTTTCAAGAACTACAAGGCCCAGTTTGTGTTTGCTATTGGTGAAGAGGATAATCAATGTCTTTATAAAAAAATAAATAGCATTTACATTTCATGGGTTTTGCTATTCTGAATGATACCTAAGAGAAATTAAAGTAAATAACTAAATGGTTCACTGAACATTAAATGACAATTTAGAATGAACTGAAATGTGTAATAAAATTCACACCTGCTCTGATATATATTAAAATGTATTACAATGGTTTGTGAAGTACTCTGTTTATGTCTTATTACAGAAATAAAGCTCGATTTCTATGAGATAATAGCTTAAAATCATACCTATTTTCCAATTACATTTTTATGTATAATATAATTAAGAATGAAAAAACTTTCTTCTACATCTGCTTTTGCTATACATCAAAACTCTTTAATTTCATTATCACAATATGCATATGGGGTAACCTCATTAAAAACATGGCTGATTTCTTATCCTCAACCCTGGAATACATATTAGGCAAGAAAGTATATACGACATGAATATGATTTTATTACATAAGCTATTATTCTAGAGTCTTTTCAGGTGACTCTGTGGTAAAGAATCATCTGCCAGTGTAGGATACACCGGAGACACAGACACTATACCTGGGTTGGGAAGACCCCCTGAAGAAGGAAATGGCAACCCATCCCAACATTCTTGCCTGGGAAATTCCACAGACAGAGGAGCCTGGGCTACAGTCCATGGGGTTTCAAAGAGGCAGTCACAATTAAGTGACTGAGCATGCACGCATGAAAATAAATATTTCTACCAACAATAACATTAATTTCCATCAATAATTTTAATTATACAGGAGTTAGTGAAAACATTTGATGAAAATCCATAAATAAATAGGATTAACTTTTCTTGCTATTTTTCAACAAAAGTAAAAATAGCTTCTATGAAAAATAACAACTTTAAACAATTTCCTCATTTGTATTAGTATCCATTGACAAATTTGAGTAAGTCATTGTGTGGGGGAAAATGTACAGATGAAATAAGAAATTCCTAATTGAAAGGGATAGAAAACTTTCCGTTGATGAAGGGCATTTGCCACTGGGAAGAGTGACTTGCAACAACCTCATTTAACATTTTCCAAAAAGCTTATTCTGTACCCCAAACTGAAGCATTAAAAAATTTATGTGATTTGGATAACAATACATTCATTAGGGAGTCCCTGGTGGTCTAGCTGTTAAGAATCTGCTTGCCAATGCAGGGGAAAGAGATTGGATCCGTGGTCTGAGTGGAGATTAAGCTCATGAGCCACAACAGCTGAGCCTGTGCTCCAGAGCCAGGGAGCCACAGAGATGCCACTGCAGTGAGAAGCTCATGTGTCAGAGCTAAAGAAAGCCCACACACAGCCACAAAGACCCAGCACAGACAAAAATAAGGAAATCAACCCCCAAAATCCCAGCAAAACATGAATTAGATAACTATATCCTTTTCCACTTGGATTATTGTAAAATCTAATCTCTTTCCTGAGCATGCAAATACTCAAACTTCTACATTATTTTCCAAGTCTTGGATATTTAGGGTATGTGGTTCAGATGCTTTTTTTTGTCTGTGTATGTCTCTTATAGGCTTCCCTGGTAGCTGAGACTGTAAAGAACCTGTTTGCCAGTGCAGAAGACATAGGAGATGCAGGTTCAGCCCCTGGGTTGGGAAGATCCTCTGGAGAAGGGACTACCCACTTCCGTATTTCAATCTGGAGAACCCCATGGACAGAGGAGACTGGAGGGCTACAGTCCATGGGGTCGCAAAGAATTGGACACGACTAAGCAGCTAAACACACATGCACATACATACATGAATGCACGTGCAGGCTCATGTGTTCATGTAGAATGAAATGCTAAACATTCGTTCTTAAGCCTGTTTGATTACTATCAGAAGTACATTTTTCAGTAAGAGTCATCATAATTCTTTCTCAATGTTTAGGCAGATTTTTACTATTTACAGAGCTCTTGGAATTAATTCCAAGATTGGAAAAGATAAATCACACAAGGTAGCCCTTCACACAAAATTAAAATATATCTGTCCATTAGAAAGAACAAAATACTTTTCTAAATTATATATTGCAGACATTCTGCTCCAAAGAACTTTGAAACTATTCAGAAGCTAAAATACTACAATTTACTATTAGATTTTGATTCACACTGAAAAATCAATTACTTGCCCTTGACAAAGCCTTTTATTATTTCCAAATGATTTTAGCCACTGAAAAGAAACTGAAAAAAAAAAAAATTAAGCCAGAGACAGTTTTAATCTGCAAGCACATCATTCCAAAATATGTGAGATAATATTGAAAAGGTCAAATTTGCTATAATGCTATAATAAAACCCGTTCTTTGGATTTCTTCACAATTGAAGTCACCAAAAATCTAGGCTGAATACCAAGAAGTTTAAAGAATTCAGGTTTATATTCTTTCTTCAGCAATCTGACATCATAATGTAGACTTGTTCAATGTGTTATTATATTGCAATTTTATAAAATAAACTATTTGAAATCATATAAAGACATTGTGGTAAAGCTCTGAATCTTACATTACAAACTGAACAGATTTATATTTAATTTTGTAGTATTAAAGAAAAAGGAATCAGATTTTACTATACTGTTAACAAATATATATAGTTTTCTTTTTTATTTCATGTATATATCAATTTTCTAAGAGTTGTCTTCATATATAGATGGCATAGTTTCTAACTCATAATAGAAGAATTGTGGAATTAGTGCCAGAATACCATTATTTCAAGTGTAATAAAACTAAAAAATAAAGTAAAAGATAAAGCAGCAAGATCATTAACGAGAATTTTACATAGAAATTGCCTTCTGTTGTCATTTAAACAACTGAAATGTTTGTGAATGGTCCATTTTAATAACAGCAATTGTTACTAAAACAGAAGAAAACATGTCTGGTTGAAATGTACTAAAATTAAATTTTCATTTGTTGGTTTCTATTTACAAGAAAGTTATATTCTAGAATTTGTTGGAAGTACACTAAAACCAAAATTCCTATTTCAATTTTCCATAATCTTATAATCAGGCTTAAATCGAGAGGATAAAATAATCAGAAATAATTCAAATTTAAGGAAGAATATGGCAAATTCCATATGGGTGATATACACACAACAAATACATTAGTTAAAATGGTTCAATATTAGATACATGTGTATATGTCTAACTTATGAAAATGATACACAATTTAAAAAAACTTATTCTCTTAAATAGAGTAATAATTAAAGCAGAACCCACAGGATACCAAACTCTATAGCTAACCAAAATTTAATAATAATATAATTTCAATTATTAAGCACTTTCTACATTGCAAACCTTTAACAAGTACTATTATAAATGTTAATGCAGATTTCTATAATAACTTGGTCAAGTAGTTATTATTATCTCCACTTTCAGATGACATGATGGAGTTGTTACAAGTTAAGCTATTTGCCAGTTTTGTACAGTT
Source organism: Nanger dama (assembly GCA_917880005.1). Classification (NCBI taxonomy): domain Eukaryota; kingdom Metazoa; phylum Chordata; class Mammalia; order Artiodactyla; family Bovidae; genus Nanger; species Nanger dama. The sequence continues at coordinate 23,203,676 of CAKJTW010000021.1, forward strand.
AAATAGTCAAACAAGAACTAAAACTCAGTCCTGTTTGATTTCTACCTTGATGCATTTTTACCTGTGTCACACTGTCTTGGAGAAACAGTTTCTAAACTTTTCCATGCATTTCTCACAAGAGGCAGAAACTCACCTATTCATTAACAAGCTGATGCATTTCCCTAATGTCCTTTCCTAAATACCCTGCCTAAGAATACAGAAAACAATACTTGGTCATCTTTCAGAAATTTCTAAAGAACTGCTCTGGTGGCAAGTGCTTCTTTCTCTAATTTATAATTTGGATATTTTCAATTTATTCTACTTTATGTAATATTTCTTACCTTTTAAATTCTTTGTTTCTTTTTGCTTCTGTAATTATTAATTTTTAACTCTAAAAGTGTCTCTCCATAAAATTACTTGTGTGAATTCCCCTGGCATGCTACTATTTCATTAATAAGAAAATGTCCAACCTGCTGGCAAAAATCTTTAAAATAAACTTTGAGTTACTGAACTACTTTGGTTTCAAGCATTTTATGAGTTCATTAATGAATGTTAATATTTGTCATTGAAATTTACTACCTGTATTTTTGTGCCTCTTAGCACTGTGAGTTGTTTTACATACTAGTGATTTTTATATCCTATTAGTATTCTAAATTGAGTTTGGTTGTAGAAATGACAGAATTATCTTATTTTTATTAGATACCTCCTCATAGTAGTTTTATGCTATTTTGTTTTCTTCCCATAGTTCATCAACTACTTAACCTAAGACAATATGTACAACAGACTAATGAATGTTTCTGCTTGCCTAAATCTACTGTGGTTTCATAATCATGAAAATATTAGGTGTGAATTTCCTAAATTTCTAAACATGATAAACAACTTTTTGAAGAGTTCTGATTTTCAGCACAACACATAACACTCCAGATTATCTTATTTTCAAAAATGTAAAAAGAAGGAGACATGATACAATGCCACACCTCTTCTGCAGCTATTGGAATATATTCAGCTAATGAGGTTTCCATCATCATAAATTCAATTTCACTGCTTTATTCTGCAATCTCTTGCTCTCTGTATGTGGTTAGGGCTTCCCTTGTGGGTCAGCTGGTAAAGAGTTCCCCTGCAATGAGGGAGACCTGGGTTCAATCCCAGGTTGGGAAGATTCTTTGGAGAAGGGAAAGACTATTGCTCCAGAATATTGGCCTGGAGAATTCCAAAGGTGTTGCAAAGAGTCAGACATGACTGAGCGACCTAACACATTTTTTTTTGCTTTATGTATTGTTTTTCCTGGAGTTGTTTTTGTTTTTTGAAGATTTCAAGGAACTCAATACTGTCTATAAAAGGAGGTAGGGGTAGGGGATGAGTTGAAAAAATTTATTTTAGAAATTGAATGTATTAAGAAAACAATGAAGATGAAACCCAGAAAATGAAAGGCAGACAACATCAGATGCTAGTGAGAATGTGGAACAACAGAAACTAATCCATTGCCAGTGGGAATGGAAAATGGTCCAGCTGCTTTGGAAGACAGTTTAGCAGTTGTCTTACAAAACCAAATATACTCTTATCATGGGATCGAACAACTGTGCTCCTTGGTAGGTGCTCATAGAGTTGAAACAGTGTGTTCACAAAATAATCTGTAGACAGATGTTTCTACCAGCTTTATTCATAACTGGCAACCCTTGAAAGCAAACAAGATGCCCTTCAGTAGGTGAATGAACAAACAGTGGTACATCCAGACAATGGAATTTTATCCAGCACTGAAAATAAATGAGCTATCAAGTCATGAAAACAAACAAACAACAACAAAACTTAGAGGAACTTGTTTGGTGGGGGGAAAAAGGCCAATCTGAAAATATTACATGATTTCACCTATACAACATCTGGAAAAGGCAAAGCTTTTTCCTAGGACACAGTCCTTTGGATTCCAAGACCATCTGGTTGGGTCCCCACTCTTGACATATCATAAACAAACAAACAAACAAACAAACAAAAACAAAACACTTTTTCTCCCCCTTAATTCCCAAGTCTCCTGAATTTACAGCTTAGTTTTTCAGCTGCTTCGTCCAGAGGGTTGAACACCTCAACTTGAAAAGATGTATGAATGCTAGATTCACCTGACTTCCTCTGGTCTTTTCTAAGATTATAGTCCCTACTATCTCAATTAAGTACAAATTCTCAGACACCCAGTTGTGTCTAACTCTTTGAAACTACATAGACTATAGCTCGTCAGGCTCCTCTGTCCATGGGATCTTCCAGGCAAGAATACTGGAGTGGGTTGCCATTCCCTACTCCAGGGTATCTTCCTGACCCAGGGATTGAACCCACATCTCTTGTATCTTCTGCACTGGCAGCGGGATTCTTTATCACTAGCACCACCAGGAAAACATGAGTACAAGACTTTTTTCTCTATCTTTGAGTCTGTTTCTGCTTTGTTTTGCAGCCAGAGAGGAGAAGGATGAGTGAGTGAGTGAAAGTCGCTCAGTCATGTCTGACTCTTTGCGATCCCATGGACTATACTGCCCATGGAATTCTCCAGGCCAGAATACTGGAGTGGGTAGCCTATCCCTTCTCTAGTGGGATCTTCCTGACCCAGGAATTGAACCAGGGTCTCCTGCGCTGCAGGTGGATTCTTTACTGGCTGAGCTACCAGGGAAGCCACATAGAAGCAACAAAACAGATGAAGGGGGGTTAAGCTGTCCAAACTATCAGCCATAAAAGAAGTAAGTCATAGGGAATATATATAGTGAGAGGGAATTTGGTCCATAATATAGTAAATTCAATTCAAATACTGATAGAATTCAATTGTATAGAACATGTCCATTATTTCAGGCTCTTAATTTTACTAAATATGAAAAATTAGTAGAACTACTTAGAGAATTCTCATTTTATTTAAAAATTCATTATCAGTAAATTAGGTTAACAATGCCATTTTGTAAGAGGCTATGGTTGCATTAAAAACTGAAATGAGAACAATGATCTGAAAAACTTCATTTTAAATTATTACTTAGCTTCATCACTGTGCCTATGGCTGGACAATCTGTTCCAGAGGCCACAAAACTTATGAAATGGATACAGAATAATCTCCTCAAAAAATTAAGCAAGGACTTCCCTGGTAGTCCAGTGTTTAAGAATCCACCTGCCAAATCAGGGGACACAGGTTCCATCTCTGGTCCAGGAAGATCACACATGCCTTTGGGCAACTAAGCCCACACCACAACTACTAAAACCTGCATGCCTAGAGCCCAGGCTCTGCAACAAGAGACCCATGCACCCCTGCTCACCGCAACTAGAGAAAGCCCACAGGCAGCAACAAAGTCCTAGTGCAGCCCAAAATGTAAATAAAATTAAAAATTAATCAAAATCTTTCTTATTAAAAGAATTACAGATATAATCTAACTTGCATGACACTTTTACTAATCTAAATAAACTGTTTGCTCTAAAGACTCTGTTTTTCCACCTGAATGAATTTTGGTCAGTGTGTGTGGGTGTGTGTGTATAAATGGGCAGTGAAGTGTAGAAATGGAAGATAAGAAGAAGGCTTAAATTAGTTGCATTTTTATTATACACAAAGCATACATACTAAGAAACAATGATGTAAGAGCTATTGAAAATACTTGTAATTGGCATTTTATGAGGCTTTAGGGTACACAGAATACATCTGATTACATTTCACAGATTGATTATTGACCCTGTCTAACATCTTGCTTACATGAGTTTACCCATATTTTACATAAATGAAACAGCTTTCAAGTCCATATGGCTTCTGTGTATTGTATTGCTATTTACTGTAGCATGAACATATAGAATATCTTTGACCTTCCATATTCTGCATTGGAAATAAAACTATTGTTTGAGCACGATGCTAAGTGCTTCAAAATACAGGTTTCACTTGGTCCAGGAATGGGCTCAATGACAGAGTAAGAAATATACTGCAAAGTGAAACCTGCTGATTCTCTTCTCTTAGTCTCAGTCAATCACCTCCTCTCCACTTCTTCCTTCCTCTTCATCTCTTCCTCTTCCCACCTCTTCTCCCACATCTCTCTCTGATGAGCATAAAAACTCAGTAGTTTTCATATGAAGATAAAATTCATGGACTCAATGTATTGATTTGATTAATCATCAACCATTTATTGAATGGCTATTATAGACCAGGCTGTGTTTCAAATAACTCAGGAAAGCAATGGGTTTTTTTACATTCATGTATATAACATATTCCATTGTTTTAAATAAAGCTCTGTTAAGATTATTTGGCTGTGTTTCAAATAACTCAGGAAAGCAATGGGATTTTTACATTCATGTACATAACATATTCCATTGTTTTAAATAAAGCTCTGTTAAGATTATTTGGAAAGAGAATAAAAAAGAAAAAAAAACCCTTATTTTAACAAGTTATTTCTGAGACAGAATAATGAAAGTAGAAAATTATATAAGTCTGTTCTATTAGCTGAGAACTTAAGTACTGTTCTTAATTAATTGACAACCTTATTATTGCTAGTTTAATATGCTCACATTCATCAGATATTAAAAAACTTTAAAGGAATTTCTGATTCACTACTCATCAATTTTTAAAATCTAACTCATGCCTTTGGATATATTTCTTCATTTTTCTTGATGCTGAAGACTTCTTTCTGATTCAGCAGGAAAATCATTTAATGTCTAATTTGTTGACTTTGTTGAACTACTTTTGACCACTTTTGGTATACTTCCTACAGTGATTATGTAGGTAGGTTTACAAGGTCATGATACTTTCTCCTCCAAATCCCTAATGGCCACTCTTTGGTGAACACACAGAACAACACAGGCACATACACATACCCACGTGGAGACGTGTAGACACCTACATACATATACACACCACTGGATCGAAAGACAAAATCATTTGAGGGATAATACATCATACATAAATGATCTCAGTGCATTACATGCTCCTGCGAACTGTTTGTCATATTCATCTGAGGTGAGTATACAGAGATTTCTGAGGTTATCTGAGAGCTAAGCATTCTTACAAACAGCAGGACAATATTTTAGTAATACACTAAACAGTGACAGAATGTGGTCCACTGGAGAAGGTAATGGCAAACTACTTCAGTATTCTTGCCTTGAGAACCCCATGAACAGTATGAAAAGGCAAAATGATAGGATACTGAAAGAGGAACTCCCCAGGTCAGTAGGTGCCCAACACGCTACTGGAGATCAGTGGAAAAATAACTCCAGAAAGAATGAAAGGATGGAGCCAAAGAAAAAACAACTGTGGATGTGACTGGTGATAGAAGCAAGGTCTGATGCTGTAAAGAGCAATACTGCATAGGAACCTGGAATGTCAGGTCCATGAATCAAGGCAAATTGGAAGTGGTCAAACAAGAGATGGCAAGAGTGAACGTCGACATTCTAGGAATCAGCGATCCAAAATGTACTGGAATGGGTGAATTTAACTCAGATTACCATTATATCTACTACTGTGCACAGGAATTCCTCAGAAGAAATGGAGTAGTCATCATGGTCAACAGAGTCCGAAATGCAGTACTTGGATGCAATCTCAAAAACTACAGAATGATCTCTGCTTGTTTCCAAGGCAAACAATTCAATATCACAGTAATCCAAGTCTATGCCCTAACCAGTAACGCTGAAGAAGCTGAAGTTGAGTGGTTTTATGAACACCTACAAGACCTTTTAGAACTAACACCCAAAAAAGATGTCCTTTTCATTATAGGGGACTGGAATGCAAAAGTAGGAAGTCAAGAAACACCTGGAGCAACAGGCAAATTTGGCCTTGGAATACGGAATGAAGCAGGGCAAAGACTAATAGAGTTTTGCCAAGAAAATGCACTGGTCATAGCAAACATCCTCTTCCAACAAGACAAGAGAAGACTCTACACATGGACATCACCAGATGGTCAACATCGAAATCAGATTGATTACATTCTTTGCAGCCAAAGATGGAGAAGCTCTATACAGTCAACAAAAACAAGACCAGGAGCTGACTGTAGCTCAGATCATGAACTCCTTATTACCAAATTCAGACTTAAATTGAAGAAAATGGGGATAACTGCTAGACCATTCAGGTATGACCTAAATCAAATACCTTATGATTATACAGTGGAAGTGAGAAATAGATTTAAGGGCCTAGATCTGATATATAGAGTGCCTGATGCACTATGGAATGAGGTTCGTGACACTGTACGGGAGACAGGGAAGAAGACCATCCCCATGGAAAAGAAATGCAAAAAAGCAAAATGGTTGTCTGGGGAGGCCTTACAAATAGCTGTGAAAAGGAAAGATATAAGCATCTGAATGCAGAGTTCCAAAGAATAGCTAAGAGAGATAAGAAAGCCTTCCTCATCGATCAATGCAAAGAAATAGAGGAAAACAACAGAATGGGAAAGACTAGAGATCTCTTCAAGAAAATTAGAGATACCAAGGGAACATTTCATGCAAAGATGGGCTCGATAAAGGACAAAAATGGTCTGGACCTAATAGAAGCAGAAGATATTAAGAAGAAGTGGCAAGAATATACAGAAGAAATGTACAAAAAAAGAGCTTTACAACTTAGATAATCATGATGGTGTGATCACTCATCTAGAGCCAGGCATCCTGGAATGTGAAGTCAAGTGGGCTTGGAAAGCATCACTACGAACAAAGCTAGTGGAGGAGATGGAATTCCAGTTGAGCTACCTCAAATCCTGAAAAATGATGCTATGAAAGTGCTATACTCAATATGCCAGCAAATTTGGAAAACTCAGCAGTGGCCACAGAACTGGAAAAGGTCAGTTTTCATCCCAATAGAAAGAAAGGCAATTCCAAAGAATGCTCAAACTACCGCACAATTGCACTCATCTCACATGCTAGTAAAGTAGTGCTCAAAATTCTCCAAGCCAGGCTTTAGCAATATGTGAATCGTGAACTTCCAGATGTTCAAGCTGGTTTTAGATAAGGCAGAGGAACCAGAGATCAAATTGCCAACATCCACTGGATCATGGAAAAAGCAAGAGGGTTCCAGAAAAACATCTATTTCTGTTTTATTGACTATGCCAAAGCCTTTGACTATGTGGATCAAAATAAACTGTAGAAAATTCTACAAGAGATGAGAAATACCAGACCACTTGATCTGCCTCTTGAGAAATCTGTATGCAGATCAGGAGGCAACAGTTAGAACTGGACATGGAACAACAGACTGGTTCCAAATAGGAAAAGGAGTATGTCAAGGCTGTACATTGTCACCCTGCTTATTTAACTTCTATGCAGAGTACATCATGAGAAACACTGGACTGGAAGAAACACAAGCTGGAATCAAGATTGCTGGGAGAAATATCAATAACCTCAGATATGCAGATGATAGCACCCTTATGGCAGAAAGTGAAAAGGAGCTAAAGGGCCTCTTGATGAAAGTGAAAGAGGGGAGTGAAAACGTTGGCTTAAAGCTCAACATTCAGAAAACTAAGATCATGGCATCTGGTCCCATCACTTCACGGGAAATAGATGGGGAAACAGTGGAAACAGTGTCAGACTTTATTTTGGGGGCTCCAAAATCACTGCAGATGGTGACTCAGCCATGAAATTAAAAGACGCTTACTCCTTGCAAGAAAAGTTATGACCAACCTAGACAGTATATTCAAAAGCAGAGGCATTACTTTGCCGACTAAGGTCCATCTGATCAATGCTATGATTTTTCCTGTGGTCATGTATGGATGTGAGAGTTGGACTGTGAAGAAGGCTGAGCACCGAAGTATTGATGCTTTTGAACTGTGGTGTTGGAGAAGACTCTTCAGAGTCCCTTGGATTGCAAGGAGATCCAACCAGTCCATTCTGAAGGAGATCAGATCTGGGATTTCTTTGGAAGGAATGATGCTAAAGCTGAATCTCCAGTACTCTGGTCACCTTATGTGAAGAGGTGACTCATTGGAAAAGATTCTGATGCTGGGAGGGATTGGGGGCAGGAGGAGAAGGGGACGCCAGAGGATGAGATGGCTGGATGGCATCACTGACTCGATGGACGTGAGTCTGAGTGAACTTCGGGAGTTGGTGGTGGACAGGGAGGCCTGGCGTGCTGCGATTCATGGGGTCGCAAAGAGTTGGACACAACTGAGTGACTGAACTGAACTGAACTGAAATAGTGTCCTTGGGTCTTTCAAGAATTTCTGCAGTTTCCAATGAAAAAGAGTAACAAAATCTTGAAAATGTAATTTTATTATATGCTTTAATAATAAAGTAAAACTGATATCAATATATTCTAAATTTATATATATATTTGTACATTTTTCCTTTCTTGAAATACACATTTTTGAGGTTACTGGAAATGAGAAACACCTTAAGGAAAGAAGTCAAGATATAAAGCACTCATCTTTACCCTGAGCTTTCAGGCTACTACCCTGCTGCTGCACATACAGCTTATAAATTGGTGTCTTGCGGAACTTCCTTGGTATTTCATTTTAATAGCTCATCTTAGAGAATATATTTGGCTCGTGTATCACTGACATTTAAATCTTGACCCATATAGAAATGAATTTTCAAAAATATGTCAGAAGCCTAGATAATATAAATCCTTTTTCATTGTAGAATAATAATACTCTTGCCACTAGTTGCTTAGAAATTGTCCAGTAAATCTAAGATAGTTTGGGCATAAATAATCATGGGTCAGTACAATTCATCATTAATGTTAGTACAATCATTTTCGGTTGAGAATAAAATGTAGACATGATCTTAATTTGATAGAGCTAGCTAGAGGTAAATATGCTTTTCTTAAAGTAAATTTAATAACAAGATATGTGTAAAATGTTTGTTCTATAGATGCATTCAGATAAAACTGGGCTGAACAACATGAATTAAATAAGTTTTATGTGCTGCAGAAACAGTTATACTATCATAACTTTTAAAAAATTTTGCTAATTTCAAGTAGAGGATGTGGGGTGGGAGGTGGGAGGGGGCTTCGGCATTGGGAGATTGTGTTCACCTATGGCTGATTTGTGTCAATGTATGGCAAAACAAATACAGTATTGTAATTTAAAAAAGAAATAAATTTAATAATAAAAAAACAAACAAACAAACAAACAAAAAAACAAAATGTAATCTCACTGAAATAATCTGACGTAATAAATTGGGTCAATGAATAAGGATGGCTATTAGCTGAGCAATTACACATTACAAAATTATACTTCCTTTTTACTAATGCAAATACTTTTTGAGAAGCAGTTCTATAAAGTGATTACTAGAAAATGAATATCATGTTACTCAAACCTGAAAGGAATTCAACAACTCTTTAGTGAATTCAGTTGTGTGGAGGTAACTTCAGTGAGTTGCATTCATTTTAAGCTATTTCTACCTGTTTTATGGGCTTCCCTGGTGGCTCAGTGGTAATGAATCTGCCTGCCAGTTCATGAACATGGGTTCGATCCCTGGGTTGGGAAGAATCGCTAGAGAAGGAAATTCCATGGACAGTGGAGCCTGGCAGGCTACAGTCCATGGTGTCACAAAAGAGTTGGACGTGACTTAGTGACTAAGCAACAATAACAACATATATGTTATAGCTTATCCAAGTTTGCGGCCATGAATAAAAGCTCACACATTTAATCCTTCAAATAGAATAAGACTATGGGGAGGAAAGAAAGCTCTTTCCATTCAAGTGTTCCACCCTTTGCATCAAATCAAACTAACCTTCACAAGCACCTTCCGAGCTCTTCTGTCTCAAGGTTTAACACCCCTGGTTTTCTTGAATGGATTTGGAAAAGTTCGATTGCATGATATTTTAACCAGCCAGATCCCTGATGCCTCTCTCTCTCAAGCTGATATTCTTCCCATGTTCCTTATTTTTTTTTTTTTTTTCAGGGAATGAAACCAACTTCTACCTACATCAATCATCAAGAAACCATCAGTAACATTTCTTTCTCCCTCACATTCTAGTTTTTGATTATCAAGCTTTGTCAGATGTTATCTGTACTTCTTGATTCTATTTTTCTCTTTCTATCTTCATCATCGTCATTGGATTCAAGTCCATCATCTCTCACCTGGGCTACTATGATATCTTCTCAACTGCTCTCTCTGCATTTATTCTGTTCTTTAGCTAAATCAGTTTTTGTGCTATATCCAGAAGGATTTACTTGAAATGTAAGTATAGCTCTCTTCTATCACAGTTGCAAGGAACTGAATTAATCATACTCCTTAGTTCAGGTGATATGATAATAGTTTTCTGCAAGTTTCTTTCTAGTTTTACTTATTCATTTCTTTCCATTTATTCTGTATTCCTGTGTGATAGGCAGGGACATTAGTATTGCTATTATCCTAATATTGTTGATATCAGCCCATGAACCTGTAAGAATTCTTGCAAAATATGAAAAGTTGTTTTCCCGGCATGTTATGTGTATATGCCTGAATGTACATATTCTTTCATAAATAGTTTTGCACTATAAACCTAATTGGGGGCTTCCCTTGTGACTCTGTGGTAAAGAATCTGCCTGCCAATGCAGAAAAATCAGGAACGATCCCTGGGTCACAAAGATCCCCTGGGGAAGGGAATGGCAACTCATTCCAGTATTCTTACTGGGAAATATCATGGACAGAGGAACCTGTGGGCTATAGTCCGTGGGGTCACAAAGAGTCAGAAATGACTGGGTAACTATACAACAATAACATGAACCTAATTCCATTTCTAACTTTATTTTTTCACATAGCATAGTGTTCTTAATATGTTACCACATTGCTTTAGATTCTTTGGGGTTCATTTTTCCTTGCTCTCTAATTGCTGCTGCTGCTAAGTCACTTCAGTCGTGTCCCACTCTGTGCGACCCCATAGACATCAGCCCACCAGGCTCCCCCATCCCGGGGATTCTCCAGGCAAGAACACTGGAGTGGGTTGCCATTTCCTTCTCCAATGCATGAAAGTGAAAAGTGAAGTCTCTAATTGCTACACAGTTTCAATAAAATGAATCCACCACATTTCACTTATCCAACCCTGGAGAACTGATAGCAATACCCTGTTACCAAAAGATCAACCTACATGAACGGCAACCCTATAAAGCCATCTTTTTGACCAAGTGTCTCTATTTGAATGTATACTGAGAATGCAATATTTAGGTCACAAGATACCTATACATATTTTTTAAACGGTCCTAAATAATTCTCCAAATGTCTATAGCCATTTAATTTCTCATCCACTGTACATAACTGTGGTTTATCCTCATATCCCCATCCAATAATATCACCTATGACTCATATTTACTAAACATGTAGTATAAATATATATCTCATTTTATTTGTAGACATTGGCATATGTTAGATTGCTGACAATATTTGGGGATTTGAGGCCTCATTTTTCTAATGATTTTACTATCAGCTTTTGGTGTTGGTGACTTGAATTATAACTATATTCATTTTGTCTATCTTAGCAATATAAATGTCTCCTATAAATCTATCAAATGTCTGATAACTTCATATTGCTATCATTTGCTGAAATGGATTCTCATGTTATGTTCCTTTTAGAGTTTAATTTTCCTTTTTGTTTACTTTTTAATTTAATAAATATTTGGATGTAAATATAGCATACATACAAAATTTATGTCTTGGGGCATTATTTAGATTTAGAATATACTTTTGGTGGACAGACCCCTTTAATGTAATGAACTGTGACTATTTGTGCTAGTGTATCTAATCTCCAAAGTTAACGTTTCAATTTTATTGTAAATGTATGGATTTTCTTGATTGATGTTTATGTAGTGTGCTTTTTTTCATCCTTTTCCTTCCAACCTGTTAGTTTCTTCTTATACTTTAACAATATTTGCCCCTTTATGATAAAAATATGGCCTATCTTGTTGAATTTGCAATTCAAAAAGGTGTACTCCACTACTGTATGTTGAATATATGGATTTTCTAGTCAAAACAATCACATACAAACTGGCTCCTCCCCTACGTCTTTAGAACTTAAAGGCTTTCTCCCAGGCTATAGTCTTCAGTAAGACTGAATAAAATGAGCTCATGGCTACTCTGTTGTATTTTTGAGATCACATTTGTTCTCTTGTACTTATAATTTAATAGAGATGTTCCTGTCTCAGGTCCTTTGCTAATGCTCCTTCTGATGGAATGCAATTCCTTAAGTTTTTCACATGGCTCACTTTCTCAACTCTTTTAGGTCTTAATTTATACTATGCTTTCTCAGTGATACCTGTCCTTCAAAATGCAACTCATTCTCATCTTAATTTTCCTAAGAACATATCACTGTCTAGCATACTATAGAATATATATATATATATTTTGATTATTTCTCTCCATCACTAGAATAAAAGTTCCTTGAGACCAAGGATATCCAGCTCTTTTACTCACTGGTTTATTTCCATCATGTAGAACAGTGCTTGGCATACACTAGGACCCCAAAGATATCTTTAACGTTAAGTGAGTGATGAATGAAATAGAAAACTTACCAGAAACTTAAAACAAGTGATGAGTGACTAAAGGCACTGAACACTGTCTTTTTAACAGAAATATATTTAAAGTCAGATAAGAAGAAACCTCTGCCTGCTACAACTAAAACCCTAGAGATGAAACTCAGAATCTTCAGCATGTTAATCTTATTTTCCATTCCACCACTTGAACTGTGAATATTCATTTTTATAAGAGCTATGAATTCATTTGTCCAAATCTTTTGGGAAAATTTAAATTCCAGGGATATGCCACTGTGAGCTTATAACTTTTCTCCTCAGTGGAATTCTATCCAGTATCTGTTTGAGGAGCATGACTTCAAGCAAAGCACCTTTCTAGTTAAAACAGATTACATTGCAATGCCTGCCAAGTTGATTGTGAAGTTTCAGACTAAATTATTTTAGTAGATTATACTCTTCTAGAAGGATTTATTTGAATAACATTCTTCAATTATTCTGATTTAAGATAAAATGAAAATGGGTTCACTATACTATTTGAATAAATGCACTTTTGTATGCTTAAACAGAATTAGGGCTGACCCATAGAGTAAAGAGATAATTTGATATTTTGTCTTATTATTGCACAAACTTCAAATAAATGTGTATTATTAATTGAAAACAAAAGAAACACACTTAAATCCAAATACTAGGCTTTCTAATGTTAACAGAGCACGTTCAGATTCTCGGCGCTCTATCCCTGCATTGCCCCTGCATGGCAGGTGGATTCTTCACTGCGGACCAACCGGGAAACCCAAAACAAGTGTATTCCAAAAAGAGAGAGACAAATATCAATATGCAAAATAAAATAGAATTTGAATCCCTTCCCTTTTGTTGACAATCAAAATTAAATACAGAGAAAGAAAATTATACCCAAAAGGACAGTCAACTTGGCTTCAAGAGTGTTTAAATGCTCTACAGGTTGGTGAAATCAGTTATTAGTTTTTAGGTAAGTTGCATTCAGAAGATGATGAATGGGGCAATTTTAATCTAGTGGAGAGAGATTAAAACATGGAGTGATACAGGATTAGAATTTTATAAGTACTATATCATAAAGGTAAAAGCAACAACCACAGAGAGTTTAACGTAAAGGACAGTGTCAAAATAAAAGAGGCATGTCAATATTATCTAATTCTCAAAACTGACGCTTTCCATGTTTTACCAAAATTTAGACAATACGAGATAAGCCAAATGAATGACTAAAGACATAAAACTAAGGGATAATTATGGATAATAACTTTTAATTTAAAATGGCATTTACTTGCTTAGAAGATGTAAAACATATTAACTAGGTGCAATTTGTACTTCCACCTATTAGTACTGAAAAATGACACATTTTTCTTAATAATTAGAAAACCATTGAAACTTAAGATATCAGAGAACATTTTAATGACTGTAACTAATTTACTATTTCTACTTCATTTACCTAATAAAATAATTTCCAATGCAGATAAGAATACAAAGCAAAGACCTTAAGATGTAGAAATTCCTTTTGGACCATTTAGAAAATATAATTTTATACTTACAAATACCTAATAAGTTTTGGGCTTACCATTATATATACTCACCCTTATATACATACAACTATACTATTACAAAAATAAAATCAGATGGACAATGGTCTAGTAATAAAAATTTCTAATTAAAACTGTTAAGTTGTACTTAAAGTTCTGTTAATAACTATTTCACACTAGGAAAATGAAAGCTATTGGCTTTGGTGATATGTAAAGATTTTCTAATTTCAAAAAATGTTAATATAAAACTGATCTTTGCACTCTGGACAATACACTAAAAAACTTTATACTTTATAACAGCAGATGTTTTGCATATTAACCTAAATAACTGGCTTGTAATCTACTAACAGAAAAAAAATTAAATTTAAATTGCAGCTGTCTCTAGTCACCTTTACCTCCTGTTGATATGCCATGATGTTCTTTTGGTTATTAAAATACAATGACAAACCACTTTGACGGGTGAAGCCTGTAGAGCAAATATATATTTAAAACAAGAAAAACAAATATTCAATCTCAGATTCAAAAAAGGAAAGCAATTCTCGTTCTTTTTTGTTAGAGTATTTAGGAAATTTAGAATTTAACTTTAGAAAATGACAAATAAAAAGTGAATACAAGTTATGAATTCTTCTCTGCTCTCTTGAGATGTATGTAAATCTTTGCACAACCTAAATGAAACTTTCTCCAGCATTACTAGCCAGGAATGTCTTTCTTAGGGACCTGAAACCATCTCTTAGAACTCTGAAACATTTCTGGAACCACCTCTTGTGAACAAAATGGAAGACAGTGCCTTATGATTCAGTTTCTGTGGGAAGGTGGGGAGTCAGCTAGTTCTTAATACTTAATACTTCCTGTTAAAAATATATGAAAATTTTATTTTTTTTTTTTGGATAAAGGCAATTAACAAACACAGATGGCTGCCCGGATTACCAGGTGAATTTAGAAGGAACTATGTGTAACGAATGATGCTGTCTTCTTCCTTGAGGACTAGCTGTTGCTTACCTTGAGAAAATATATGGATGGCTTTGATCTGCTTGATTATGTAAGAGAATGTGATGTTTTTCAGTCCTTGCGATTCTTTTAGTGGATTGCCTATGATACACATCACATTCTAATGTAATGTTTATTCAGCAATAAAGCTGTTAAATTTCTCTTCTACTTTGTGGAGAGGTTTTTGCTTGTTTGCTTATTTTATTGTCAATTGTATTTCCACAATAGGCCCAAAGGTCACATTCTAAAGAGATTGCATAAGCAAAGAGGAATAGACTTAGTTCTTCATAAGAACCAAAGAAAAAGTGAGAGCAAGTTTTTTAGAGAAAGTGAAAGTGTTAGTTGCTCAGTTATGTCTGATTCTTGCAACCCCATGGCCTGTAGCCCTCCAGGCTCCTGTGTCCATGGGTTTCTCCAGGCAAGAATACTGGAGTGGGTTGCCATTTCCTTCTCCAGGGAATCTTCCTGACCCAGGGACTGAACCTGCATCCCTTGCATCTCTGGCACTGCAGGTGGATTTTTACCAAGAGCACCACCTGGGATACCCATAAAATAAAATAGGAATATTCTCATTAAATTTTAAGTTGCCCTTATTATTTTGCCCTAAATCTTCAAACTCTTCAGATTTTGTGCTAAATCTTGTATATTGTGATAAAAACAGGCCTCCACAAATTCTATGTTGGGAGTGAAAAAAATTGAGCTACAATGTAATATGAAGAACTCACAGATGAAAAGGACATTAAGCATACTATACTTAATCCAAGTTCTTAAAAAAAGATGCTGGAGTCAAAGATAACATAATTCCCCACCAATAGTAATGGGATTTTAGGAGAAATGCTCAAATAGGTCCATTTCCTTTCACTCTCAAAGGACAGTGTACCCCTTGAATATATCTGAGAATCTCAGCACATTCTATAGATTATTAGTAATAATCTAAAATTTTGAAAGGCTTTTAAATTTTGTATGATAAAAGTTGAAAACAACAGCTGAACTCTTGAGGATAAATAAAATAAGTTGTGAACCTGGGATTTCTGTCAGAAACACTCCTGGAATGTGAAACATTTTAGGCTATATGCATTCATTGATATATTAATAAATAAGTTGTTATTAATAATCACAACTAAAATTTAGCCATGTTAATGAAAATTTCAAGATCTTAGGTATTTCCCACACTGTTTGGAAGTAGGCTGGATCCCTAATTATTTGAGTAAATAGATGCTCAGGAAGCAGAGAGCTGGCCTTGAATAGGAGACACAGGAAACAGACAGAAGCTGAATGATTAATTGTTCAGATATAAAAAGTGGTTTATACATCAAGCAGGTTAATCATTTAGGTACCTATGTAAAACTTTCTAACTAAATCAAAATTCTCTGTCGCCTGCCAATACATCTATCTATCTATCGATTTTTTCTTTTGGTGTGTTCCCTGCTCGTTTATAGCTCCTTGTAAATATGTAATAGTTGATTCTCAAAATATGATATTTACAATTTAAGAAACTAAGAACTTTAAGAAACTTTAGAGATTGTCTAACCTCATGCTTCTCAAATTTCATTAACGACTGCGCTAGATGTTTGTCAAACACAGATCTTCAAACACTCCCTTCCCTGAAGATTACGTTTCTGTAACTGAGGAATGAGCCCTGGGTATTTATACTGGTAGTAAGTATCCTCAGTAAGTCTTACCATCAGGGGTATAAAAAGGAAAGTTTATCAAGTTCAAATTTCCCTTTGTACACGGTGGCCTGCCCAAGGGTACACAGTAAGTTTCACAGTAAACAGTAGAACCCAGATCTCCTGAACTGAGATTTGGTGAGTTTTTCACATTCCCACACTCTTAAGTTTTCTCACTGATACACAAATCTGCTTGTGTAATCAAAATCCAAATAGTAACAATAATCTTAGAACATGAGCACTACTAGCAATTTCAACATGAAAAATTATTTTAACATGCAGTTGTGTTGGAGGAAATTCATTTTCAAAGACTAAAAGAAAAATATGAAACCTAAGTCCATAGTGTTTGGTTATAAACCATTATATTACAGTTTATTTTAGACTAATTTATTCCTAAATATGGTACACGGGATGATCCAGGGAGATGATATGGGGTGGGAGGTGGGAGGGGGCTTCGGCATTGGGAGATTGTGTACACCTGTGGCTGATTCATGTCAATGTATGGCAAAACAAATACAGTACTGTAATGCAGAATAAAGTATTAAAAATAAATAAATAAATAAATAAATAAATAAAATAGTTTATAATACACATCATAAAACAGCTCTATAAATCTGGAAGTTGGTCTACAGTTTTGTTTTTTTTTTTTTTAAACTAGGCCATACCCAGGCATAGAATCTAGTCTTTTAGATGCATACTTGATGCATGCCATTTAAGGATCTGTCCAATTAAGATTGTGTCAGTGATTTAACAGAAAACAAACAAGACCAGTCTCCTTCAATAATGCCTTAGAAAGATGCCCTTGGATATAGGTAGTCTGCCAGAACATTTCAATTAAAATATGCAGTAACTTCGCTAGATTATAAATAATCTTCCTCTGAGAAAAAGTCAATGGCCTAAATGATCTTTACACCCTCCCATGGATAAAAGTCATTATTTTCTTAGTGGTCTCTCAAGAAACAAAATTGTTGAGAAGCTGTTGACAAGGTGCCACCTGGGACATATTTTAAATATTTTAGGAGTTTACAGCTCAAGTGTTTTGGATTTGATGGACAATGATAACAGCATTTTAGGAGTGGTGCTGATGTGAGAGAAGCTCATGAATTTCTCTCAGAGGGTTATTTTTAGTCAGAAAAATCCAGATGGATAAGAGTGATGTTTTACTTCATAACAATGATATGCTGAACTGAAAATATAATGGCGCCACTAGTACTCAATTATAGTACAAATTAACTACCGTTAGAAATACACTATTATAAGTGATCACCTGATGCTAATAGTATCAGAGAGAGAGAGAGAAGTCACTCGGTTGTGTCCTACTCTTTGCGACCCCAAGGACTGTAGCCCACCAGGCTCCTCTGTCCATGGGATTTTCCAGGAAAGAGTACTGGAGTGGGTTGCCATTTCCTTCTACAGCGGATCTTCCCAATCCAGGGATCGAACCCAGGTCTCCTGCATTGCAGGCAGATGCTTTATTGTCTGAGCCACCAGGGAAGATACAATAGTATCAGAGATGTCATCAAATAAAGAGCCAAGCTGGCACTGTGAAAAAGACTTGAGATATAAAAGGACCTATTTTTGAAGTCTGTTTCTGCTACCTATTCCTTAGATGAAAAATTACTTAATTCTCTTTCAATTCTTCACCTGTAGGATAGGAATGATATTTAGCATTATAAAAGCTCAAATGGGAAGAATATGTATACTTCCAAGAATATGGCAAGGATTTGATAACTAGGAGCTAGTTTGAAGTCAATTTTCTGCTTTAATTTTATCATCAATGGAGGATTTTGCCAAGGCTTGTAAGCATATATATATGTTGTTGTTGCTCAGTCACCCAGCTCTGTCTGACTCTTTGTGATCCCATGGACTGCAGCATGTCAGGCCTCTCAGACCCTCACCATCTACCAAAGTTTGCCCAAGTTCATGTTCATTGCATCGGTGATACCATCCAGCCATATCATCCTCTGACACTCTCTTCTCCTCCTGCCCTTAATCTTTCCTAGCATCAGGGACTTTTCCAATGAGTCAGTTGTTCACATTAGATGATGAAAATACTGGAGTTTCATATACAGTTTCTATACTGGAGTGTGTATATCTATCTATCTATCTATCTATCTATCTATCTATCATCTATCTACACATACATATATATTATTTAAAATATATAAATGAAACATATTTATATAATAAATTTATATTTATAAATATATGCATAAATTTTAGGTAGATTTATCTATGTGAGTAAATATATACACACATATATTAATATTTACATATATGTTTACATATGTATGAAGATAGAGAAAATGTTGATCTAACATTTATTAAAAATAGTACCTTTACTATATACATGCTCACAGACAGAAATTACCAAAATATAACTTCTGTTCAATTTGTTTTCTTTGTTATATTATACCCTAGGGAAATGACTTATGGAATATTTCAAATAAATAGCAAACGACTCAGGTATTAAAATTTCCTTGTCTCCTGAAAACAGAAACTAGACTACAAGAAATGTGTTTTTATGTGTCACACAACCATAAACATGACAAATGTGAAAAGGTCAGCTTATCTCTAGGGTAAATAAGCCCCTATCCAATTATTGGTCCCAACTCTATGCCAATAGCCTGAGACATGTTGGCCTCTCCATTAAAACTGCTTCATACATCCTTATTCCTCCCCCATGAAAGCTGAATTTCTAGGCCACTGGGAATGGTAGATGTATTCAGGACAAAGAGATGGTTCCAGCACTCACTGGCTTTGTTAAGTCTGTGCTTCTGTATTCCAGCCTCAGAGGTTTTCAAACAACTTCCTATGTTATAAAAGTTTTAGTAAAACTATTTTAAAATATTTAGAATTATTAGGATGCTTCAATAGCAAAAAGGATATCAAGAGCATTATATTTCCTGCATAAGATTTTGTGCCCTTGTTTTGTATATTTGTTTTCAATTAGTAATTTGTCATGAACAAATATTCAATAAACCTATAAATATTCCCAAATGTAAAGGTGCCTCATTTCTATGTAAATATTCATTTTAAGGGTTTATCAAAAGAGATGTCTCTAGGCTTGGTAATGCACATTTAGTGTATCTCTAATTAACTGTATTAGAAACCATTATACAATACAAATTGTTATATAAATGTCTTTGCATCTATTAGTGAGTTTATATGTGAGAAGCAAATTTTTTGGTATGCATCTTGCTTTCAAATATTGAGAGGTATTGTCCACTGAAATTAAAGATGGTCACATTAATTTAAATTTCCAATAATGGTATGTGAGCTAGCCAGTTTTCCAGCACCTTAGCCACTATCACTTATTAAAAAGTGTTGTTCTTTTGCAATTAAATAAATGCTTTGCTAAGATTCGCTTTGAAGATGGATGATTTTGAGAATATTTTATTACATTATTTATTAGTTTTCAATGTATTTCAATTCTCATGTTGGGAAACATTTTAAAATATATTAACATTATGTTACAAATTATCTGTGATATGAAAGAATGTTAGATGTTAGGAATCCATAAAAAACAGAACACCTCATAGCTTCCTCTACCTTTCCTCATACAATTTCATGTCGTGAAAATTCAGGATTTGCTGTCCCTGTGTTTGCAAGCATCTCTCCTTTGGGGTCTTCTCCTCATTAGTCTTGACTTAGAATACATTGATTTTATTGTTGACTCCCTTTTATCATTGACTCTTATGTCATTGAAAAAAATCAGTTATTTCATTATCTATGTTTACAAATGCCTTAAAAGAATACCACATATATGTCTGTGTGTGCATATATATATAAACCATTGTGGTTACATGTACTATATTATATACATTTATGCCTGCATATGCATATGCTTAATTATACTCTTCAACTTCAGCTTTTCGTACAGCAGTCATGTCTTACCAACATATATCACAATGTTTAAAATATTGCATTTCCTCAAGAAGTACTGGTTGTGAAAACACTGAGTCAGTTCTTTAAGAAACTTTAGGATAAAACCATGATGATAACTTCATTATGAGAAAGAATTTGTCACAACAAATATGTGAATAACAATCATTCCACAAGGACATTATACACAAAGTAGTTTATAGCACAACCTGTGAAATCCTCCACAGGATGTTAGTACGCTGGAATTTGGTTCTTGTTATTTAACAGTGCATTCGAACTATGAAAACGCAGTTCGATTTTTGTCTTGATGACTACGGAACATTGGGGAATTGACATATTGAAGTGCTCCCTAGCAGTCATATGGTTTCTAATGACAGCTTCCCTACAGGGATCTTCTGTTCATGAAAGTAGCTATTACGATTCACAGTTGTTGTAGCTCATGTCAGCCCAGTGAAACTTGAGAATGTTGTAATCAATGGCAATTGAAACTGCTAATAACATTAAAATTTAATTTGGACACAGGTACCAGACACAAGTGCTTTAGACAGATCTCTTGGCACGCTGCTGGCACATATGAAACATCCAAGCATGTTAATAAATGAATGCTTAATCAGGAAGAACAATTAAACAGGAAAACAATATAAAACACATCAATTTTCTCCCTAGATGCAATAGTACTGAACCAAAAATTGTTATATAACAGTCACTTAACAAAATGAATGAAGCAGGGATGAAGGCATTTATGTTCCTAGGTGGCAATGAAAGACAAGTGCTAAAAATTGAAAGCAAGCAAAATATATATTAAAATGAACTATTTTCAGTCGAGCACTCAAAAGGAATTTTGTGCCAATTTGACCTTTTATTATTGTGTTTGAAAATGTTAATTTGGAAAACTCTCTATTTCTTTCCTTGTAATAATAGCACACATTTTCAGGTTCTACTTTTCTAACAATTATTATTGTATACTAAGCATGTTTGCATTTGCTATAAATGTAACGACTAACTTTAGCAATAGCAAAACATAAATTCAAGAAGATATTTTCTCTAGTATATAGGCAATTTAATTAAATTTTATCTTGAAGTAATTATAGATTCACAAGCAGCCTCTAAAAAATAATACCAAAAGTTCCTGTGAACACTCTATTCAACTTCCCCATCAATAACATCCACCTTATAAAACTACTAAAATGTCACAACCAGAATGTTGATATTGAGCAGAAAAGATACAGAACATTTCCATTCCCAGAAGGATCCCACATATTGTCTGTTATGATCACATGTTACTCTCCTGACTCCATTCCTTCATAATCCCTGCAAACATTAATTTCTTTTCCATTACTATAACTGTCATTTAAAGAATATTATGCAAATAGAATCACACAAACTTCAACTTAGGGGGATGGTTTTTACACTGAGCATGATTTTCTGGAGATTCATCTAGGACTTTGTATATATCAATAATTTCTTTTTATCATGGAGTAGTATTCCATAGTGTGGGTGTGTCCAAGTTTGTTTTAGTATCAATCTACTGAAAAACACTTGGGCCATTTCTAAATGCTGACTGCTGCAAACAAAACTACTATAAACATTTATGTACAGGTTTTCTATGAATGTAAATCTTCGTTTCTCTAGGATAAGTGCCCACGAGTTCAATTACTTTGGTAATTAAATGCTTAGTTTTGCACATATATTTTAAAAAACTGGCAAATGAATTTCCAGAAATTTCTTACCATTTTACATTTCAACCAACAATGTATGAGTAATCCAGTTTCTCTATATTCTTGCCAGCATTTGCTAGTGACATTACTGTTTTTAATATTAGCCATTCTGGAAGGTATGCAATGATATAATTGTGGTTTTTAACTTGCATTTCTCTACATCTAATAATATTTAACTTCTTTCCATGTGCCAATTTTCCCTCCATATATTTCCTCCATCAAAATGTTTGTTCATGTCTTTTGTCCATTTTCTACTTTGTGTGTGTGTTTAGTAGTCAGTTTTGACAAAAATGTATATATTTCAAATACTACACTTTTCTCAGTTAAGCGTTGTGAAACATCTTCCTTCACCAGTAGCTTCTCATTTAATGTTCTTTTGCAGAGCAAAAGTTTTTCATTTTGATGAATTCAGCTTATAATATTTCCTTTTAAAGATCATGATTTGGTGGAAAGCCAAAAATTGCCTCGCCCTAAGTCCTAAACATTTTTACCCTGTATTTTTCTAAAAGTTTTACACGGCTACATCTTATCCTTAAGACTGTGATCAATTTTAGTACATTTTTGAATGCCTGAAGCCTAAGTCAAGGTTGTTTTTTTGTTTGTTTTATGTCCATGAATGCTCAGTTATTCCAATGCTATTTGTTGAAAACAGTATCTATCCTCTATTGACTATTTATACCTTATTTGATTTTTTCATCAGCACTCTTTTTCAATAGAAAATGCTGTACATTAAAAAAAAAAAAAATTCACCTAAGTGTCTGATTTTGAGTCAATATAATTATTTTACTCAATTTAAAAATAAGCCATTATATTATTAGAAGCAAGTTCACCACTAAAATAGAAACACTAAGTCAGAGGTTAAAGCGTCTGCCTCCAATGCTGGAAACCCGGGTTCTATCCCTGGGTCGAGAAGACCCCCTGGAGAAGGAAATGGCAACCCACTCCAGTATTATTGCCTGGAGAATCCCATGGACAGAGGAGCTTGTTAGGCTACAGTCCACGGGGTCACAAAGAGTCGGACACGACTGAGTGACTTCACTTCAACAATCTGTAATGTTTATCTTGTATCCAGCAATTTTACTGGATTCATCAGATATAGGAATTCTTTTCAAAATTCCTTAGGATTTGCTTCATAGAAAATTTACGTCTTCTGAAAATGAGGCTTGTTTTCTTTCTTCTTTTGCTATCTGAATGTCTTTCTTGCCTTACTGCACCGGCTGGAGTTCCAGCACTGCTCTAAATGAGTGATGAGTGGGAACACCATTGTCTTGTATCTGATCTCTGGAAGAAAGCATTAGTACTTTCATAGTAATGTTTTTCTATAGTTTATTTTATTTTATTTTATTTATTTTTATTGTTAGGTAGGTAAAATAGAGAAAAGGAGTCCAAAATGGCGGTGGCTAAAAGACAAAGAAGGGAAAAGCCTGCAAAAAATAGAACAAAAGAAGGTCTGAGGACTGGAGTGAGGACCTCAGGTAAAATAAACAACACTCCTGCCTGGCCCAATTTACATAGGACAGGCCTAGGGAGAGATAAACATATAAAAAGAGAAGCCAAAGCTAGCTATCTCTCTCCCATTCGCTGGGGTGCTCTTCTCTTCAAGTCTTTGGATCTACGTGCCCTCACACCTACCTCGAAGATGGATTTTCCTGCTATTTTCTAAATAAAATAGAGCTATAACATGGAGCTGTAACACTGATTTGTCTAAGAGCTATAACATGGTCCTTTTGAGACCTGAGAGCTATAACACAGTCTATCCAAGACCCAAAGGCTGTGACTTGCCGAGGGGGCTTTAATGTCCATCACTCCCAAATCTTTGTTGTGATGAGACAAAGAACCGAGGAACATACACTCATATGACATTATCACTTTTTCTCAGCTGTGTGGATAGGTAGATAGTAGAGCAACATAAACTCCTATTAGCAAATGACTGACTAACTTTATTTTTTGCCAGGTGAAACCTGCAAATTCAGTCCTATGCTTGTCTTTTCCCTGTGCTTCTTGAGGCAGATATTAGTGTTATTTTGTGTTTGTGAAATACATTGAAAAAAATAATGTCTTCTGTCTTGCTTGTAACTGATTCTAAAATTTCTGAGGTAAATCAAAATGTTTTCTTAAAAAATTGTATTTCCTGTTTTGTACTTAGCTTTCATCTTCCTAGCACGCTCTTAATATATAACTACTAATTGTGCAGTATAAAAATAATACCATTTACATGTGAAAGCAATTACTGTATCTTATGAAGAAGATTATGTATGTCTTTAAATTGTTTCAGATCCTTTACTTGTAATTTGATTTGCAAATACCTCCATTTATATGTTTTTTAAATATGGTTAACTGGTCATAACATAAAGAAAAAAACACCAACAAATTAAAATGAAAGTTTAACACCAATAATTGGACCTTTGTAAGGAAGAAATATCTAGCTCAGTGATAATGTTAAATAGCTCAATCACTGTTGAATAACGATTAACTTCAAGAGAGGTAGTAAGCTGTACACACTGTTGAAACACGTACAAAATGTGAAACAATATGTGAGACTCCAGAAATCTTATACATCTAGATTTAAGATAGTTTGCACAGGAGGAAAATATGGTGCACAGTGTTTTAACAAACTCTAACTATTAATATCTTTAACAGAAATGTGCCTAAGTTAGAGAAGGTTAAAAAAAAAGTGTTCGGTTATCAAAAACAAAAAAAAATCATAAAGCATTAAGTTTTTGTAATGCTTCATTTGAAGATTTTAAGATGTTCTTTCTGACCACATTTGACATAGTATCTTGATATCTGACAGATAAACTCTGACATGAGTGTACAATG
This sequence comes from Nanger dama, assembly GCA_917880005.1. Classification (NCBI taxonomy): domain Eukaryota; kingdom Metazoa; phylum Chordata; class Mammalia; order Artiodactyla; family Bovidae; genus Nanger; species Nanger dama. The sequence continues at coordinate 23,228,644 of CAKJTW010000021.1, forward strand.
CAACAGTGCTTTTTATGGTGTCAAGCTTACATTCATTTGTTGTTTTGTCACCTGTAAAACTGACTAGCCTAATTTCTCATGCCTGCAATTAATTTCACATAAATACATGCCATTAATATGTAGCAGTGATTTTCACAGAAATCTTAAGTTTTTTCACATAATCTTGATGTGTTTTGTCTCTTTATCTCTAGAGCTGTTGTTGCTGCTAAGTTGCTAAATAGGGGCTTCCCAGGTGGTTTAGATGCTAAAGAATCTGTCTGCGGTGCAGAAGACTCAGGTTCAATCCCTGAGTTGGGAAGATCCCCTTGAGAAGTGAATGACTACCCACTCCAGTATTCTTTCCTGGGAAATCATGGACAGAGGAGCCTGGTGGGCTACAGTCCATGGGGTCACAAAGAGTTGGACATGACTGAGCAACTAGATATGTTACTATATGGCAAAATAATTTTAGTAGTTGAGGTAAGAATAGCTATAATTGTTTTCTCTTTGAGGAAACGTGTCTCAGTTTTCAGAACTAGATTAAAGAAACTAATAAAGAAACTTCTGCACAAAGAGTTCAACTACATCGAAAAACTATAAACCTACATTTAAAAATACCATTTACTCCAGTGTGTTACCTTTGAATTACAGTATTTGTGTGATTTTTCTCTGATTATAGTTCCACATAGTTGATAAGAAATGATTTTCTTTTGAGCAAAACATGCATATCTAATTCTCAAACTGGTTAGTGCATTTCTTGATCTCCTGGGATCCTTTGGTTTCCCATGGGATATTCAGTACAGCTGCTATCTGTTCCCAGCTGTTTCACTGTTCTGAGGGTGTGAAACGCATATTGCACCAATTCTTCACATGTGAGCTTTTTCTTTTCAAGAGGTTTCTATCTTCTCTCCCACACTGAAACAGGAAAACTTCTCTGACAGATGTATACCACATACACAAAAACTGAGCTTCAACTTCTACTCTGTGCTCATCTAAAAGAAGCTTGTGGTTCCAGGAACTTTTGCTTACGAGACACAAGCACAGTCAACTGCCCACTTGCACTCATGAAAATTTCTGAACTCTGTCTTATTATTTTCAAAATTCTAAGGTATTTCGTCATTACCTTCCTAAAATGAAAGGATTCATTTGTAGTCAGTACCAGGTGTATAAATTTCACGTAAAACAAAACGTTATGAAAATTCTCAGCAGACTCTTCCAAGATAATCAATCAGCTCTTCTTTTCATAGACTAGGTAATGCTGGATTAGAAAAGCCAGTGTAAGTATGAAGCAGGAATTTGGTAAATATGGAACTGTTTATAGATATTTTTGCATGTATGATGCATAATTTCAGTTGTGAGTGTTTAAACTACACATCTACTTTAATTTCAATAACTCACTGTCTATCACTGAGCTACTGAAAATAGTAGCCACAGTTTATTCAAGGTTGTGTGCATGTGCTAAGTCACTTCAGTCGTGTCTGACTCTTTGTGACCCTATAGACTGTAGCCCATCAGGCTCCTTTATCCATGGGATTCTCCAGGCAACAATACTGGAGTGGGTTGTCATGCCCTCCTCCAGGTGATCTTCCCCAACCCAGGGATCGGACCGGCATCTCTTATGTCTCTTGCATTGGCAGGTGGACTCTTAAAATTCAGTATCTCCATCATGCTGGCGGTATTTCAAGTGCCCAATAGACATGCATACTAGTGAACATAGCACAATGGAGCATTTCCTTCATTTTACCAAGTTCTTTAGGACAGCCTTTATCTACAGCATTTTTAGGTTATTAACATGCTACATTTATATTGTTGAAAAGATTGTTGTTGAAATTCTTAAAAATTCTATAAATTAGTAAAACTATAAAAATAAAAAGAGAGATACCATTCAGAAATACACTGAAAGCAGCACTACTGTATGACTATTTATCACGTGTCAACTGAAATATTTCAAAAATAACTGTAAATGTAGCTGAGAGGTGACTCCTCCCTTATCTTATGTGTGCTTAGTCACACAGTCATGACCATCTCTTTGTGACCCCATGGACTCTAGCCCACCAGGCTCCTCTGTCCATGGGGATTCTCCAGGGAAGAATACTAGAGGGGCTTGCCATGCCCTTCTCCAGGGGATCTTCCCAACCCAGGGATGAACCCAGGTCTCCAGCATTGCAGGCAGATTCTTTACCATCTGAGCCACCAGGGAAGCCCCAAAATGCTGGAGTGGGTAACCTATCCCTTCTTCATCTTCCCCACCCAGGAACTGAACATGTGTCTCCTGCATTCCTCGCAGATTCTTTACCAGTGGAGCTAGCAGGGAAGCCCTTATAAATAAATCGAATTTCTCAGTCTGATAAAACAGATCCTAACCTAGACCTTATGTTGTTCATATACATGATATTCATGTTCCAAGTCCACTCTGTGGTATATTTTATGGAGAAGAGTAAGAGGAGACTGATTGATACCACACTTGTGAACACATACCAAATGAATCACTGTAAACCTATGGCTTTCTCAAGTCTTAGATAGAAGTGATGATTTTTGACAATGAATTTGTAAATGAACTACACCATCTGCACTTATTGCCTTTATTCTCAGAGGCTGCTCTCCTAGAGTCAGAGAAAGCAGACAGTACAAGACTTTAGTAACAATATTATGTAGGATCATAGTTTGTGTGTGTGTGTGTGTGTGTGTGTGTGTGTGGACTCCTCTTCAAGCCACTTCTTTCTCTTAGTGCAAGATCTCATATAGATTATGAGGTAGGGTGGTATAGAGCCACACATAGCAAATAAATGTCATACACACTAACTTTGCCTTCATCCAGCTTTGGGACTATTAGTCACTCAGGGCCTTGATTTCCTTTAAAACAAACTCTCTCAGTGATTATCAGCTTTATGCCACAGACCCCTTGCTTCAACACAAACAGAAAACTTCAGACTAGACTTCCATTAAGAACTTAGATGAGAAAACAGATATGTGTACTGGAAAGAAGCTGAGAATGGCCTCCTTTCCTGGCCCATATTTTTTTCTGTTCCCTTCTTCCCCCAGGTTGATACAAACTGAATTAATGGCACCCAGTCTTATGTAACAAAACAAAACAAAAAAATACAACAACAAACAAACAAATAAAAATACAAAGATAAAACTCTGAAACTGTGATATATATAAATGCACATTGGGTTTTCACACACGGAAAGGGACTCAGATATCATCCACCCTAATATCCTAATTTTATGGATGAATGAATTAAAACCGAGAAAATCAGAACCATTTAAACCAAAAATGGTTTATAATCTTAATTGAATTCTTTGCCATCAACATATTTCTGTTTTATACTGATGTACTTTTTATGAATGAGCATTATCATTTAGATTTTTAGAGAAACAACAGTCAGTTCAGCAGATGTGTAGTCCAGCATATATGTGTATTTCATATTTAATATCTATAATGTTCTAACTGTTTGCATTATTTGGATCGAATTATTTGAGCATTAGTTTTTTTCCCTTATGGTCCTGCAGCCATATGCTGAAGGGCAAGTAAGACACACCTGGGGAAAGCCCACTTCTAACTCATTCCAGCACACCTGCTTGGTTCTTTCTACCTATTTGCCCTGTGTTCCTGCTGACTGCAATTTTACTAATCCTCTGACCTCATAAAGACTGCCAGGGGCTGGCGTGCGTGAGCAGCATGAAATCAAACGTGCCATATTGTTTAGCATCTGTTCCCAACTCCCCATGAAGTTTTCTCCGCAAAAAGCGTAGGGCTGTCAGCTTCAATCAGCTCCGTAGTGAACTCTGCTAAGAAGCATCAGTCTTCATCCAGAATTGCTCTCTACATGACATACCTTCGCCTATGAACGCAATGGAGAGGTTTAATGCTAATGTTCCTATATTACCAAAAGAGAAATCCCTTAAATGTTGCAAATATTTCTATGTGTTTAATGAGATCTAAATGTTAAGTATTTGTCCTGGGACAAACAGCACACTTTTAGCAATTACTGTATGTTTATTTTTCTTGAAATGCTTCACTGAAGGCTTTGATAAACTCAGCTTTAACGCCTCAAGCTTTCCCTTAATCTCCTCTTCATTGTAAACAAAAATAAAATTAAAATGTATTAGTGCCCCTTTGCAGAAACACATTTCTAAGATTTGTAATGCATTGTGAAATTGGTTTTATTTGACATTCCTATCAGGAATAGTAAATAAAGGAAAATTATTTCATAAATTAGGAATGCACAAGAGCTTCATAATAGGCAATGCCTAATTTTAGGTTTTTCACACATGGATGTATTAAAGTTTAAACATTCTCAATCTGTCAAATAGTTAATCCAAAAGATAAATATCTCCACATTTCCCAATATACGAAACACTTATTTGCATATTATACAATTATAGATAATCATTTGAATGCTCATAAAAATTATATGCCTGTTCTTAAGATATCTAAGGAAAACCATTGTGGAGATAAAGGAAAAATATATTTTGTTAACCTAAAACACGGTAATGCCTTTTTTTCTTACAATCTGGTCCAAAATATCATTAATATAAAATGTATTTTTTATTTATACTTTATGATTTTCTCACAGATGATTCAACCAATGAACACCATGTTTTCTAATTCAAAGGTTTATTTTTTCTTTTTTGATAAGAAAATCATCTGACTCTGATCATGTTTTTATTAACAACTTATATAAAATTGATCTAATATTTTCTGAGCATTTTATTTTTAAAATTTATTTTAATTGGAGGATAATTGCTTCACAACGTTGTGTTGATTTCTGCCATACATCAACATGAATGAGCCACAGGTATACATACATCCCTTCCCTCTTGAACTTCCCTCTCATCTTCTTCTCTACTCCACCTCTGCAGGTTGTCACAGGGCACCAGGCTAAGGTCCCTGATCTATACAGCAACTTCACATTAGCTATCTATTTTACACATTGTAATACATATATTTCAATGCTACTTTCTCAATTTGTCTCATCCTCTCCTTCCCTTGCTGTGTCCATAAGTCTGTTCTCTATGCCTGAATATCTATTCCTGCCCTGCAAATAAGTTCATCAGTACCATTTTTCTAGATTCCATATATATGTGTTAATATACAGTATTTGTTTTTCTCTTTCTGACTTATTTCACTCTGTATAACTGGCTCTGGGTTCATCCACCTCAATAGAACTGACTCAGATATGTTCTTTTTATGACTGAATAATATTTCATTCCTCACTGCAAAACTCGGGCTTAAATTGAAGAGAGTAGGGGAAAAATCCAGGCCATTCAGGTATGACCTAAATAAAATTCCTTATGATTTTACAATGGAGGTGACAAATAATTCAAGGGATTTGATCTAGTAGACAAAATGTCTGAACAACTATGGACAGAGGTTGGTAACACTGTACAGGAGGCAGTGACCAAAATCATCCCAAAGAAAAAGAAATGCAAGAAGCCAAAGTGTTTGTCTGAGGAGTCTTTACATATGGCTGAAGAAAGAAGAGAAGTGAGAAGCAAAGGAGAAAGGGAAAAGTATACCCAACTGAATGCAGAGATTCAGAGAACAGCAAGGAGAGATAAGAAGGCCTTCTCCAATGAACAATGCAAAGAATTAGAGTGAGAAAGATTAGAGATTTCTTAAAGAAAATTGCAGAGAGCAACAGAACATTTCATATAAAAGTACAATAAAGGACAGAAACAGTAAGGACCTAATGGAGGCAAAAGAGATGAATAAGGATGGTAAGAATACACAGAAGAACTATATAAAAAGAGCTCTTAATGAGCAGGATAACCATGATGGTGTAGCCACTCACCTAGAGCCTGACATCTTGGAGTGTGAAGTCAAGTGGGCCTTAGGAAGCATCACTATAAACAAAGCTAGTGTAGGTGGTGGAATTCCAGCTGAACTATATAAAATCCTAAAAGATGATGCTGTTAAAGTGCTACACTCAGTGAAAGAAAGAGAAAGTTGCTCAGTGTGTCTGACTCTTTGTGACCCCGTGGACATACAGTGGCATGAAATTTTCCAGGTCAAAATACTGGAGTAGGTAGCCCTTCCTTTCTCCTGAGGATCTTCCCAACCCACAGATCAAAGCAAGGTCTCCTGCACTGCAAGCAGATTGTTTATTAGCTGAACTACCAGGGAAGCACAAGAATACTGGAATGGGTAGCCTATCCCTTCTTCAGCAGATCTTCCCAACCCAGGAGTTGAACCAGGGTCTCCTGAATTGCAAGCAGATTCTTTACCAGCTGAACTACCAGGGAATCTTACTGCACTTGATATGTCAGCAAATTTGGAACTCAGCAGTAACCACAGGACTGGAAAAGCTAAGTTCCAGTCCCAAAGAAAGGCTGTGCCAAAAAATGGTCCAACTACCAGGCAGCGGTACTCATTTCACATGCTAGCAAGGCTATGCTCAAAATTCTTTAAGACAGGCTTCAGCAGTATATGAATAATAACTTCCAGATATATAAGCTGGGTTTAGAAAAATCAGAGGAGCCAGAGATAAAATTACCAACATTCGTTGAATCATAGAGAAAGAAAATTCCAGAAAAACATCTACTTCTGTTTCATTGACTACACTAAAGCCTTTGACTGTATGGATAACAACAACTATGGAAAATTTTAAAGAAAGGAGAATATCAGACCATCTTACCTGTCTCCTGAGAGACCTGTCTCTCCTGAGAAACCTGTATGCAGGGCAAGAAGCAACAGTTATAACCTTATAAGAAATGGACTGGTTGAAAATTGGAAAAGAAGTATGACAAGGCTGTATATTGTCACCCGTTTACTCGACTTATATGCAGAGTACATCATGAGAAATGCCAGGCTGGATGAATCACAAGCTGAAACCAAGATTGCTGGGAGAAATATCACCAACTTCAGATATGCAGAGGAAAGCACTCAAATGGCAGAAAATGTAGAGGAACTAAAGAGCCTCTCGACGAGGGTGAAAGAGAAGAGTGAAAAATCTGGCTAAAAGCCTAACATTCAAAAAACTAAGATCATAGCATTCAGTCATACTACTTCGTGGAAAATAGAAAGGGAAAAGTGGAAGCAGTGACAGATTTTCTTTTCTTGGTCTCCAAAATCACTGCAAACAGTGACTGCTGCCATGAAATTATAAGCTTTCCTTGGAAGGAAAGCTGTGACAAACCTAGACAGCATATCAAAAAGCAAAGACATCACCTTGCCAACAAAGGTTCATATAGTCAAAGCTATGGTTTTTCCAGAAGTCATGAAGAGATGTTACAGCTGAACCATAAAGAAAACAGCCCTGAAGAACTGGTGCTGTGGTGTTGGAGAAGACGCTTGTGAGTCCCTTGGACTGCAAGGAGATCCAACCAGTCTGATTTGGAGACCAAATCAGTCAATCCTAAAGAAATCAACTCTGAACATTCATTGGAAGGACTGATGCTGAGCTGAAGCTCCAATACTTTGGTCATCTGATGTGAAGAGCTGATTCATTTGAAAAGACCCTGATGCTATGAAAGAAAGAAGGCAAAAGGAGAAGAGGGAGGCAGAGGATAAGATGGTACAGTAGCATCACTGACACAGTGGACATGGTTTTGAGCAAACTCTGGGAGATAGTGAAGGACAGAGAAGCCTGCAGTGTTGCATTCCAAGGGGTTGCAAAGAGTCAGAGACAACTTAGTGATTGTACAACAACAAAATATTTCATGGTATATATGTACCAGAACTTCTTTAGCCATTCATCTTCCAATGGATATCTAGGCTTCCTCCATATCCTGGCTATTGTAAATAGCATTTGTTTTCACATTCACATTTCAGATCATTCTTGAATGTCTGGCATTTAGCAGATAACATTTAAATGTATTAAGTACAAAAGTACTCTTGTGACTTCTTTGAAGGGGCAATGAGGTTGGCATATTCCTGTAATAATGTAGGGGTCACTATGGAATATTTAGCAATGAAAATTAGTCATCAAAAGCAGTTAAACTACTTTGAAACTATATATCATTTAAATATTTTTATAAAGCATGATTTTAATAGTACTGAGTAGTGACAACAATATGAAGAAAATTAAATTATGTGGAAAATTAATAATCTTGACTATAAAGGATAAATGAGGTTCTACTATATGTATATAGATGAGACCTAAGTGTTCATGGTAGCTGGCAATCTAACTGGCAGACATGTAGTTGGCTACATGTCAGTTAATAGATCCTCCCTTCTTTTGCTTTCCAATCCCAAATTTTGTCTCCTTTCCTACTAATTTATTTCCTTACCAACTTAAACTCTAATCATATCCAAACTTCTAAGCAGCATAACTTATAGTTACCAGATTGTAGTTTCATTAATGCAATATCATATTAGAAGAAATTAAAAGTTAAATAAGATTAAAAGATATTTTGATCTCTAAGGAAGACCTCAACAGACTCTATGAAATCAGCTTTAACTGAATAAATATCTTAATTAAAATCCCAAGTACAAAACTTGATTTAAAAGAGCAGATTTCTATCACATAAAAATATATAGAAGCAATTATTTCAATGATTTCAATAGAAGATCTTTTCCTTCTAGCAAACAGTATATGTTACAAATCTTGCCAGGTAATTGTTTTGGTTAAAAGACAAAAAAAGGAAAATATTGTGAGATACCTGGATAATATTATAAAAGGAACTTGGAGGCCCAGATATGTCTGTGTATCTAAGGCGAAGCACTAAAAGTCACTGAGGTATTTAGATCATGGAGAATAAAATTATGTGTGTGCCAGAATCTGAAAAATTAAATTTCCATTGCAAGAGTATATCTACTCTTAAGGAGCAGAAGCTTGAATCCTTCGGTTAAATCTAAATGGAGTATTAGAGCTCTTCAGTAGAAAGTTAAGTGGAAAATGAAGAGTTAGTCACTTAGTTGTGTCTGACTCTGTGACCCCATGGACTATATAGCCTGTCAGGCTCCTCTGTCCATGGAATTTCCTAGGCAAGAATACTGGAATGGATTACCATTTCCTTCTCCAGGGGATCTTCCCAACCCAGGGATTGAACCTCCCTTTCCTGCATTAAATCCACGAATACTTTACTGCTGAGCCACAAGGGAAGCTCATATATTTATAATAACTACATTCAAAATAAATCACACTATTCTGGGTTAATTCAAATGTCTAAATGCATAATTTAATTAACTTACATTTTAAAAGAATTTTTGAATAATACAGAAGCTTACTGTTTATTACTGATTCAAGCTGACCAATAAAGTTTTTTTTTTTAATTTTATGCTACTAAGTAATGTGAAGTAATTAAGAAATATGAAATAAGTAATTGCTTCAAAGAAATTCATGATGATATAATTTTGAATCTCTAAATGCAAAAATTAAAGGAATGCAGTATGTGGAGAAGACCCCAATCAAGGTATCAGTCAGATTCATTTTAGGAATCTAAGTGTACTGTTTTATTGATTAGTATATTTTTCTCTTACATTATATCTTTTATAATTCATAGCCACTGATTAGTTTTAATCGCATTAATCAAAAATGCATCTTCTTCATGAATAAGAATCATTATTGTATTAATTTGAATAGCATTCAGAAATGTTCCAGAAGTCTTTCTGTGTGAGATATGGCTACCTGAACCTGGATTTTCAAGTTCTCAGGGTGACTGAATTTCACCAGAATAATAATGTGTTAGCAGAGCTCTTGAAAACAAAAATGAGAGCAAGTACAAAGGGGAGAAGGCTGCTAAGAAATAAGAGGCCCTGGGCCATGTGAACAAGGCTGGCGGCCAGAGGCAGGTGTTTAGCACGAGCAGGCAGTTAGTCTAAGGGCACCACAGCAGCACACCGAAGAACATGGGAAGATACGGGAGCTAAGCTCAACAGACCTACATATAAGCCAAGAGAACTGGACAACCAAGCGGAGGGAACTGTGGTTGGAATGTTGAGACCAGGGAAATATGGAAATGTCAGATGGAAGTGGAGGTTGGATGCAGGAGGCTCTACGAGGGAGCAGCTAAGTCTGTTGTGAGAGTAGAGCTGGTGCACAGAGAGAAACTGGGATAACTAGAGGTTAGCCTGGTGGGCTGCTGTCTTTGGGGTCACACAGAGTCAGACACGACTGAAGTGACTTAGCAGCAGCAGCAGCAGAGGTTCATGAAAAAGATAGCAGAGCCACTTCATTCCTGACTCCTAAGCGCTCTTGGTTTTTCAATATTTGAAATGAGACAAGTGATTACTTTCTCCTCATACTTAAAGATTTCAAGGCGAGACAACCACACTTTAATTTTTAAAATCGTCATTTGCATTATTTGCTTTCCTTTCATCATTCATCCAATAACTGAGTACTTATTGATCATCTAATAATGAGGGTCACTCTGTAGGCATGGGATGATAAATAAGAAGCTATTTTAGTTTTGAGGTGTTCACCCTTGTGGTTCAGGAGGCAAAGACATCCTACTCTAAATTTGTTTGGCAATACTGCATAAAGTTTCTGAAAAGAAAAATGCAATCTATTAGAATTACATAACTCACTTCATTTATTACTCGTTTTTTTCATTTATAACTATTATCAGATTGTTCAATGCATTCAGGATTGCTCCAGAGTTTTTTAAGATGAGTTTACAGCGACAATGAAATGTCAAGATACCTCTGGAGACATTTTAGAGAATGGTCTAGGGATATTAATAATCTTAAAATAATGAATTAGATTGACTCTAGGGATATTAAGAATTTTAAAGTAATGAATTAGATAATAATATAAGGGAGAGAAAAATTCATGAACTGAGATTAAGCAGTAGTACTTATGTAAACTCACTGGAAAAGACTCTGATGCTGGGAAGGATTGGGGGCAGGAGGAGAAGGGGACGACCGAGGATGAGATGGCTGGATGGCATCACGGACTCAAAGAACGTGAGTCTGAGTGAACTCCAGGAGATGGTGATGGACAGGGAGGCCTGGCGTGCTGCGATTCATGGGGTCGCAAAGAGTTGGACATGACTGAGCAACTGAATTGAACTGAACTTATGTAAAATATTATCACGGGGTAAATCTGTGTGACGGGTACATGGGGATTCTGTACTTTTATGTATTTTTATAGTCTTAAATTATCACAAAAATAAAATAATTATACAATGAATTTACAAGGCAGGGAATAATTTTGATAACTATCATTTAAAAAACCCTAAAACTGGTGAAATACGTTAAAATCTCAGTGTTGACTTTCAATGCCACAAAGTAATAAACTGTCAAAATATTCTACCAGTTCTGTATTTCATACATAGTATTCTTCTGAAAAGTATAGTATGTATGAATAGATCATATTTCTCTTTTAAAACTGTACTTTACTTGAAAGGTACATTTCTATCCAAAGACCCAGCATCAAGTCAATCATAGAAATAAACACGCTTCATCATTATATTAATGAATATGCCCATGCAGTAAGTGTAAAACAATTGCTGTTATGCTTGAAATTGCTATCAAATCAGAAAAAGTAACCTGAAAATATTGATTTCATGAAGAGTTTAGTTCATAATGTAAGCATACAGCATAATGAAGCACTAACGTGATCTCAAAGTAAGGATCTGGCATTTGAAGACAAGATCTGCATCTAATTCTTCATGGCTTCTACTGAACGCAACTGGTTCCCTGGCATGCAGGCATCAACAAAATGTTTCAATTTAAAAGTGAATGGAATTTCAGAAAAATCTTTCCATAATATCAGATATGGAAGCTTTCTAAAGAATTTGAATGGATTTTTTTCTTTGAGTAAATCATTATTATGGGAAATGGAAGCATTTACATAACATGCCTTTGATCTTCATCTATGCCCAAAGTAGTGTGTGTGTGTGTGTGTGTGTATAGAAGATCATAATGCACATTTTAACAAATCAAGGACTTTCAATACTTCTCCCATTCATCATCAGTTAATGACAAGATACAAGTACTGCAAGAAAACAAGAGCAATGCTTTTCACTGTTCCTTGGTTTTCACTGCCCAACAGAGGAGTGACACTTATACAGCATTTCACTTATAATATAGGAAGCTATAAAAGTTATTATGTAGGTCATAAGCCAAAATCCAGTAAAACGAAATTCAGAACAACCCTTTTGAACCGTGAAAGTAGGCAGTAGTAACCTTCCTAAACAACAGAAGCATTTTTGGGGAAATGATTAGTTATAATGCATACCAGTTCCTTAGGTGAAAGTGAGAAGTGAAAGAGTTAGTCCCTCAATTGTGTCTGACTCTTTGTGACCCCATGCATTATAACTCATCAGGCTCCTCTGACCATGGAATTCTCCAGGCAAGAATACTACAGTTCCTTAGGTATCACTAACTAAAGCTTAATTAAACTTACTCTGTATCTGCTATTTGCCAAGCACTGGAAGAAACCCTTTTGAGCAATATTTCATTTAGCATTCATGCAATATTCACAACAATTCTATTAGTTATTTAACATTCAACAAAAGAGACAACTGAGACTTACAGAGGTGAACTAATCTGCTTATGGTCACACTTGTCATTTGTTGTCAAAACAAAATTTGAACTCAGGTCTGTTTTTTATAGGTCTAGACTCTTAAAGCAACTACCTGCCAAAGTATTTTGAAGTAAAGAATGCCTTAAAAAGATATCCTGGCCAAACTATTACATCAGAAAAACTCTAAGTACTCATTTTGATCTTCTAAACATGATGAGAATTTATGTGGTGATGAGCATGGGCAATTTCAGCTCATAGGTTGTAAGGAAGACTCTTTGTCTGTCAGTGGTTAACTTTAAGGCTCTGTCTTCTTTGGCCTTTGGTTACTGGCTTTCTTTTTCAATATCCCACTTTGCAACAAAAAACTGTACTCAGAGGCTTTAGTCATTGCTTATATGCTCATTAGAATTGGATAAAAAATACTCATCTAAAAAGTAAATAACTGAATGAATAAGAGAATATGAGTGGGAGACTCTTCAACATTCTGCTACCATCAGTCTAAATTAAATTTAGGCCACAGAAACTGGAATCCACTCTCACTGATTACTAAACACAAGTATCTTGCATTTCATACTTTCTGCCAAGAACAGAATATTTATTTATATTTAACAAGGAATGAAACCTATATAACTATGGAATAAAATGATATGCAACACCCACAGAATGGCATGTAAAATATTTTTGAAATGATCTATATATAATTCAAGGGCTGAAAACTTCTAGCAGTCTGTTACTAACTGTAAATTAGTTTACTGAGAATATTTTTATTCCAAAATAACATGTAATGAATATATCATAAGACTTTAAAATTAATTTCATATAGTCTTTATTTGATTTGTGAATTGCTAAGCATCTGATTTAATCAGTAGTCAGTTTAAAATCAGAATGTGTTAATATTGATTAAACTAAAAATATACTAACTCTTTCCTTGTGGCTCAACTGGTAAAGAATCCGCCTGCAATGTTGGAGACCTGGGTTTGATCTCTGCATTGGGAAGATCACTTGGAAAAGGGAAAAGCTACCCACTCCAGTATTCTGGCCTGGAGAATTCCATGGACAGCCCATGGAGTCACAAAGAATCGGACACGACTGAGTCACTTTCACTTTTCACTTTCATAGTAAATCTAGCTTGATTGTAGATTTCCATAGGAGTCTAAATTGAAGAACATTATGCCAGTAAATGTTCAGTAAATATGAAGGGATGGAGCCAACGCAAAAACAACACACAGTTGTGGATGGGACTGGTGATAGAAGCAAGGTTCAATAGTGTAAAGAGCAATATTGCATAGGAACCTGGAATGTTAGGTCCATGAATCAAGGCAAATTGGAAGTGGTCAAACAGGAGATGACAAGAGTGAACATCGACATTCTAGGAATCAGTGAACTAAGATGGACTGGAATGGGTGAATTTAACTCAGATGACCATTGTATCTACTACTGTGGGTAGGAATTCCTTAGAAGAAATGGAGTAGCCATCATAGTCAACAAAAGATTCTGGAATGCAGTACTTGGATGCAATCTCAAAAATGACAGAATGATCTCTGTTTGTCTCCAAGGCAAACCATTCAATATCATACTAATCCAAGTCTATGTCCCAACCAGTAAAGCTGAAGAAGCTGAACAGTTCTATGAAGACCTACAAGACCTTCTAGAACTAACACCCCCAAAAGATGCCATGCTCATTATAGGGGACTGGAATGCAAAAGTAGGAAGTCAAGAAACACCTGGAGTAACAGGCAAATTTGGCCTTGGGGTACAGAATGAAGCAGGAAAGGCTAATAGAGTTCTGCCAAGAAAATGCAGTGGTCATAGCAAACACTCTCTTCCAACAACACAAGAGAAGACTCTACACATGGACATCACCAGATGGTTGACACCGAAATCAGATTGATTACATTCTTTGCAGCCAAAGATGGAGAAGCTCTATACAGTCAGCCAAAACAAGACCAGGAGCGGACTGTGGCTCTGATCATGAACTCCTTATTGCCAAATTCAGACTGAAATTGAAGAAAGTGGAGAAAAGAACTAGACCATTCAAGTATGACCTAAATCAAATCCCTTATGACTACACAGTGGAAGTGAGATATAGATCTAAGGGACTAGATGTGATAGAGTGCGTGATGAACTATGGATGGAGGTTCGTGACATTATACCGGGGACAGGGATTAAGACCATCCTCAAAAAAAGAAATGCAAAAAAGCAAAATAGCTGTCTGAGGAGGCTTTACAAATAGCTGTGAAAAAGAGAGAAGCAAAAGCAAAGGAGAAAAGGAAAGATAAACCCATTTGGATGCAGAGTTCCAAAGAATAGCAAGGAGAGATAAGAAAGCCTTCCTCAGCAATCAAAGAAATAGAGAACAATAGAATCGGAAAGACTAGAGAGCTCTTCAAGAAAATTAGAGATAGCAAGGAAAGATTTCATGCAAAGATGGGCTCAATAAATGACAGAAATGGTAGGGACTTATCTGAAGCAGAAGATATTAAGAAGAGGTGGCAAGAATATACAGAATAACTGCACAAAAAGATCTTCACAACCCAGATAATCACGATGGTGCGATCACTCACCTTGAGCCAGACATCCTGGAATGTGAAGTCAAATGTGCCTTAGGAAGCATCACTATGAACAAAGCTAGTGGAGGTGATGGAATTCCAGTTGAGCTATTTCAAATCCTGAAAGATGATGCTGTGAAAGTGCTACACTCAGTATGTCAACAAATTTGGAAGACTCAGCAATGTCCACAGAACTGGAAAAGGTCAGTTTTCATTCCAATGCCAAAGAAAGGCAATGCTAAAGAATGTTCAAACTACCGCACAATTGTACTCATCTCACACGCTAGTAAAATAATGCTTAAAATTCTCCAATCTTCAGCAATACGTGAACCATGAACTTCCAGATGTTCAAGCTGGTTTTAGAAAGGCAGAGGAACCTGAGATCAATTGTCAACATCTGATGGATCATCAAAAAACCAAGAGAATTCCAGAAAAACATCTACTTCTGCTTTATTGACTATGCCAAAGCATTTGACTGTGTGGATCACAATAAACTGGGAAAATTCTGAAAGAGATGGGAATACCAGACCACCTGACCTGCTTCCTGAGAAACCTGTATGCAGGTCAGGAAGAAACAGTTAGAACTGGACATGGAACAACAGACTGGTTCCAAATAGGAAAAGGAGTACGTCAAGGCTGTATATTGTCACCCTGCTTATTTAACTTCTATGCGGAGTACATCATGAGAAACGCTGGGCTGGAGGAAGCACAAGCTGGAATCAAGATTGCCGGCAGAAAAATCAGTAACCTCAGATATGCAGATAACACCACCCTTATGGCAAAAAGTGAAGAAGAACTAAAGAGTCTCTTAATGAAAGTGAAGGAGGGGAGGGAAAACGTTGGCTTTTTAAAGCTCAACATTCAGAAAACTAAGATCATGGCATGCAGTCCCATCACTTCATGGCAAATAGATGGGGAAATAGCAGAAACAGTGGCTGAGTTTGTTTTTCTGGACTCCAAAATCAGTGCAGATTGTGACTGCAGCCATGAAATTAAAAGATACTTACTCCTTGGAAGAAAAGTTATGACCAACCTAGACAGCATATTGAAAAGCAGAGACATTACTTTGCCAACTAAGGTACGTCTAGTCAAGGCTATGGTTTTTCCAGTGGTCATGGATGGATGTGAGAGTTGGACTGTGAAGAAAGCTGAGCACTGAAGTATTGATGCTTTTGAACTGTGGTGTTGGAGAAGACTCTTGAGAGTCCCTTGGATTGCAAGGAGATCCAACCAGTCCATTCTGAAGGAGATCAGCCCTGGGATTTCTTTGGAAGGAATGATGCTAAAGCTGAAACTCCAGTACTTTGGCCACCTCATGCAAAGAGTTGACCCATTGGAAAAGACTCTGATGCTGGGAGAGATTGGGGGCAGGAGGAGAAGGGGATGACTGAGGATGAGATGGTTGGATGGCATCAGCGACTCAGTGGACATGGGTTTGTGTGAACTCCAGGAGTTGGTAACGGACTGGGAGGCCTGGCATGCTGCGGTTCATGGGGTCACAAAGAGCTGGACATGACTGAGTGACTGAATGGAACTGAATGCCAGGAAAAATAATTTTATTGTGCTGCTATTTTCTGAAATTATAAATGATAAAATTATATGAATAGAATGAATACATATATTTGGATTAATCACTTTTATGGGTAAATTGGTAACCAGGGCAGTATAGCTGAGAATAGCTTGTCAATTAATAGATATAATGATGAAAATTTATTTAATTCCAAATGCATAGTGAAACTGAGTGGTCAAAGAAACCAAGTGAAAGTGAATGTCATTCAGTCATGTCTGACTCTTCACAACTCCATTGACTATATAATCTATGGAATTCTCCAGGCCAGATACTGGAGTAGGTAGCCGTTCCCTTCTCCAGGGGATCTTCCCAACCCAGGAACTGAACCCATGTCTCCGCATTGCAGGTGGATTCTTCAGCAGTTAAGCCATCAGAGAAGCCTCAAAGAAACCAAATCTATTACAATTATATAGTAACTCATAAGAAATGGGGTACAGCCCATTACATCTTTGCCCAATGTCATAATCCTAGGAAAAGTTTCAGTGGCCAAGAAAGAGTTAATTGTAAAATCCCTTCATAAGGTAGTAGGAAAAAATAGATATATATTTTTAAAATGATATTAACGGGTTTTCCAATGTCCCAGATTATGCCCAGAACATGTAGGTGCATCATTCAAAAAACAGCAAGAACAATAAAAACCTGGAGTATCTGACAACCCTGGCAAATACTAAATAAGTGAAAGTTGCTCAGTCGTGTCCTACTCTGTGTGACCTCATGGACTATACAGTCCATGAAATTCTCTAGGCCAGCTAAGTAATTGGCCCAATTGTATATTTCAGGAGCGCTAGTTCCAAGATCTGGAATAAAATTTATGTAAGAATTAGAAAATATTAACACAGAGCTAAACCAGTGTTTATTGAATCTGAATTCATATGCTGCACTAAGGATGTTATCTTTTAATGGAGTAATGACTTTTGCCAGGCATTGCATTATGCTGCATTGTCTTATAGACTGAAGATAACATTAGCTATTAGCTAACATTCAGTCTATAAGACACAACACAGCACAATGCAATAAACTCGTCTTCCCAGGTGGTGCTAGCAGTAAAGAATCTGCTTGCCAGTGCGGGAGATATGAGACTTGGCTTCCATCCCTGGGTTGGGAAGATCCCCTAGAGGAGGGCATGGCAACCCACTCTAGTATTCTTGCTTGGAGAATCTCTTGGACAGAGGAGCATGGCAGGCTGTAGTCAGTAGGACTGCAAAGAGTTGGCCATGACTGGAGTGACTTAGCACACAAGTACCACATAAACTAGGCAGACAGAAAACATCACAAAAATCTTTAGCAGTCTTGGATGACTTTAGTTTTGGTCTCATCAGGTTCTGAAATTACTTCTAATCATCAGATGTGCTCTCAAACCCTTCTTAGTGTCAGAACTAGTCAAATTCACTTTGATAATCTCTTGACCTCACCTTGACTGAACTTGCATTGGATATTTAAGAAAAAGAAAAATCTCATTACAGAATATTTGAGATCTAATTACACACTGGAGGATTAGATATATTTCAGAAGTTATTGCTATTGAGCCTGTACCTTAGACTTGTAAAAATGACATCTATAGATGGATTTGAGATTGGTGGATTTATATGAACTAGCTTCAGAGAAGGCAATGGCACCCCACTCCAGTACTCTTGCCTGGGAAAATCCCATGGACGGAGGAGCCTGAAAGGCTGCAGTCCATGGGGTTGCTAAGTCAGACACGACTGAGCGACTTCACTTTTACTTTTCACTTTCACGCGTTGAAGAAGGAAATGGCAACCCATTCCACAGTTCTTGCCTGGAGAATCCCAGGGATGGGGGCGCCTGGTGGGCTGCCGTCTATGGGGTCGCACAGTCGTACAGGGCTGATGCGACTTAGCAGCAGCAGCAGCAACCTAGCTTAATATGCAAAACCAGGGATATTTAATGAAAAAATTTATGCCAATTGTATCAAGCTATAAAGTTTTATATATTTTTAAGGTACATATTTATTGCTATATATCAATACTTTTTGGTCTTTATGGATATTTTTCCCTGTACTTATATATATGAGCAATATCACATTTATAAATTATGACTTCTGTAATTACTGAGAAATTAGATAGTAGGTAGAAATGTTTACTGATGTAAATGTAAAAATATCTCTATCTTTTGTGAATAATGAAAATTTTAATCCAAGATGCAGCCTTATTTAAAAATTATGGTTATAAATAAGTATTGATCCTCCATATAATATCTAATAGCATCTGGATATTCATTTTATACATACATATGAACATTAGTGTTTATGTTCATTCTTGGGAAGCATAAAAGCAATCCTCAGGAAATGTCATTTCTTTTCTGGCTATGGTGGTATTGTTATAACCTATACCAAAAGGAAAAATAGCAGGCGTGCATAAATTTTAAATAATTAGTTTGTCAGTAAGAAAATTTATTTTCCATACCCTTCAAGAAGAAATATCAATAAAGTAGCTGCACAGGTTCAAAAACTCAGATTTTTTTTAAAGGCAAAATAGTTGAGTCTATTATCAAAGAGTTCTATATTTCAAACATGTTCAGTTGCTAAACCCTATATGTAATAATAGTTAAGTGGCTTTAGAGAGAAGTAACAGTTTTTCAAAACAAGCATATTAACAAAGTTCTATTTTTCTTGCAGTTCTGCTTTAGAATCATAGAATATTAGTGGTACTTTATTTTCTTTGGGTAAAGAAGTGGATAGCAATTTACTGACCCCAAATTCTCTTATTGCATTTAAGTCCTTTGATAAATTCCTTCTTTTTCTGCTTCAGTATGTATTTGCCTCTAGCTGCTTAATACTGCAGCAAGCTTATATGAAAAGAAACCAAGGTTCAGAAAGTTTTAGTATCATGCCAAATATCTTAAAAATGTCAAGGCCAGTAATGAATTCAGAACATCTGACTTAAGGGCTCATTCTGTTAACCAGTTGACAGAAATTTCCAAGATTTAGAGACTCAACAAATTAACTTATCTAAACGACTGGATCAGTCAGAAAGCATCATGCCCTGTTATGTATGGAAACATATCAGAGAAAGGAAAGCCTGGAAGTAAACGGACAGTACCATCTCATATGGAGGAGCATTAACCTTGGTCAGTGAATGTTTCTGGCATTTTCATCCTGTTGACCCTACAGAGTGAATTCAGTTTACTCTACTTCTGTTCTTACGGCTATAATAGAAATTTTGGAGTATGATTTCCATATCTGCCCACTAGGAGAAACAGCAGTAG
Source organism: Nanger dama (assembly GCA_917880005.1). Taxonomy (NCBI): domain Eukaryota; kingdom Metazoa; phylum Chordata; class Mammalia; order Artiodactyla; family Bovidae; genus Nanger; species Nanger dama. The sequence goes on from CAKJTW010000021.1 coordinate 23,248,382, forward strand.
ACACTGAGTCTTCTGGTATCAAAGACAGTTATATTTTTAATTTATTGATAAGTTTGACTTCTGAGTATAAGCATCAGGGTTATAAGACAGTGAATGTGAGTTTAATATTGAGTAATGGACAACTTCTAGGTGTGATAATATAGTCAGTTTTACAAGCTTGTGAACCTGAAGGCTATAATATAAACTGAGATAAATTCATGAAATAATAAATACTATTTTGTATCATTTACTTACCCTAGGCAAATGCAGCACACACACAAGCTGTATATACATACACACACTATAATATAATGTTACAAAGGATATAAGAAATCCTGGCTTTATTTTTCATGTAACTTTTCTACAGTAGTAATTCACAAAGCATACTGCCTCAATATCTAGGTTTATAATCAATGCTAATAATCAAACATGTATTTTGCAAGCAATGTCCAGATAACAAGGCATTCTCTTGCTACTAACAATATAAATGCTTTTTCAAATCCTCTAAATTCATGATCTTAACATTAAATGTAAATATATATGAATAGCTTCTAATTTTATCTGAAAAAATCATATTACTTGGTTGAAAGTGATTTAAATATAATGCTATTGTGTTTATATGTCTATACAATTTGCCAAAAGGCACACAAGAAAGAAATTACAATAATTTCTTATTTCTATTATCACTAAGCAGCTGAAAGATTATCACTCTCAGCTCCTTATTTAGACAGAAGTTATTAATCACTGAGCATTATATTTAGGGTCTGTATAAATGATTTTCTTACCAAAGTAAGAATAGAGAATTCTCTGAATTCAAGTTTAATTTGATCTGTTTAAATTACCTTAAAAAGCAGAAACATTTAGCAGTCATCTTCATAATTTTAGAGCATTTTTTGTAAATCTTTCTAATTCCATTTACCATTAAGCACTAAAGTATGTTATAATGAGAAAAGTTATACATATAAATTGCCTATCCAGTTAAATATAATCATTACTAATTACTTCCCAATTACCTCCTTACTCTGCTGCTCTGTTCTTTTTAGATGTTCACCTCCTGTTTTCCATATTGAGAGGTTTTGATTGTGTGGCACTTCATTAATTTTATTGGTTGTACATCAAATTCGGACCAGTTGCATATTTGATACTTCAATTTATTTTTCTGAATAAACTCTGTGGCTTTTTATATCTGTAAAGCTTATAAACCTAGCAAAATGTTTTTAAATATGAAGATACTTAAAGTTCAGTTTATGAAAGGGGATATATCTAAAAAATAATTGTAGAATCTGCAGTGTTAAGCACTGAGTAACTTTTCCAATTATCTAATTTGAAGCGGTATATGTTTTCCATCAACATTTTGAAATGAGTATCTTTTCCCTCCCATGCACACATGGCCTTGTGTGCTTAGTCACTCAGTCCTGTCTGATTCTTTCCAACCCCACAGACTGTAGCCCACCAGGCTCCTCTGTTCATGGGATTCTCCAGGCAAGAATACTGGAGTGGATTACTGTGCCCTCCTCCAGGGGATCTTCCCAAACCAGGGATTGAATCCACCTCTCTTATGTCTCTTGCATTGGCTGGCGGGTTCTTTACCACTAGCACCACCTGAGAACCCCTGGTCCTAGTGGTTCAGTTCAGTTCAGTCGCTCAGTCGTGTCCGACTGTGACCCCATGAATCGCAGCACGCCAGACCTTTCTGTCCATAACCAACTCCCAGAGTTCACTCAGACTCACATCCATCAAGTCGGTGATGCCATCCAGCCATCTCATCCTTGGTCGTCCCCTTCTCCTCCTGCCCCCAATCCCTCCCGGCATCAGGGGCTTTCCCATGAGTCAACTCTTCGCATGAGGTGGCCAAAGTACTGGAGTTCCAGCTTTAGCATCATTCCTTCCAAAGAAATCCCAGGGCTGATCTCCTTCAGAATGGACTGGTTGGATCTCCTTGCAGTCCAAGGGACTCTCAAGCGTCTTCTCCAACACCACACTTCAAAAGCATCAATTCTTCGGCAGTCAGCAGTCTTCACAGTCCAACTCTCACATCCATCCATGACCACTGGAAAAACCATAGCCTTGACCAGACGGACCTTAGTCAGCAAAGTACTGTCTCTGCTTTTGAATATGCTATTTAGGTTGGTCATAACTTTTCTTCCAAGGAGTAAGCGTCTTTTAATTTCATGGCTGCAGTCACCATCTGCAGTGATTTTGGAGCCCCCCAAAATAAAGTCAGCCACTGTTTCCAATGTTTCCCCATCTATTTGCCATGACGTGATGGGACCAGATGCCATAATGTCAAAACCTCAGACGCTGAATAGTTCTGAATGTACAGTGGCTAAACAGAACTGTTCTACAGCCACTAACCTTTTCTACAGACATGGAAATGTAGGCATGGTGGTACTCTTCCTATGCTTCCAAAGAGTCCATTTTATGTCTTTATTTCTTAATAATGATTCAGAAAAATGTACTAGTACCTCTTTTTCTCACAACAGTGTAATCACACTTCACTCAAACTTTTCCAACTCAGTTGATTAATTAGTCAGAATTTCACATGCCAGTTTGTTAAGTGAAATGTAAGTGGTTCATTAAATGCAACTTTATGTGAAGAACTATCACAAAACTTTAAACTTTTCTTGCTCCTTTTTTTTGTCTTTGAATTTCAGAAACAGCCATTTTTCTACACTGGCATCCCACACAAAGTATGTGCTGTGAGCATTAGTGTGTAAGTTGGAAAAAATGAAAAGGAGCACAGCAGGGTCTAGGGATTGGCCCATTCCTTTGTTTTCTAAAATTACCTTTACAACAAACAGCTATCTGAAGTGGTAGACACGGACCAGCTTATATAAATACATTTCTGCAAATGCAAATTATGAACATGTATTTAAGTAAGAATTAAGATGATTGAATGGAATGAAAACAATGGATAAACAGTAAATGGAATGTGTTTCAAAAACAGAGGAAAAAAGATAGTTTGAAAAAGATGCTTTTTAAAGAATAGGATATTAGATAAAAAGCCAAGCATTACAGAATAAAAGAAAAGAAAGAATTTGGAAGTTTGTAGACTATAACCTCATTTGAAGTTTAGTTGTTCAAATATTCTGGATATGCAATAAGAGAGGGAATAATTAACTCAAAATTTCTACTTTAACTTACCTGAATCACATTGCAAAAGCATTTTTTTTTAAGTGTGAGGATAAAAAAATAGTACAGTAAGGAGAAAACAAAGTATGAAAAATAAATATTTAGCTTTTCTGTACTTTACATAACTGATTAAACTTCTTGGTGTCCATTTCTATTGGTGAGGTTGAGGGTAGAAGAGTGAGGAAGGGTAAATAATCCATACTTTTCAATTAAAGTTATTTCAGTTTTCAGTGTCAATGTTTTCATAAGTGATCAGGACAATAGCCAACCAATTCATAGTCCAGCTTTGTATCAGAGTCATTTCTTGCGATGATCCGTGAGCGTAAAGGAAGCTTAAGTGGTCATATCAAGTTGAGTATGGAGGCTTGTCACGCACATGTGGATCTTTTTCTTATGTTTGAGAATTCTTTCTGGCTCATAACAATTATGGCCATTGCCTTGACTTGTTTCTGGACATTCTACTGCCATCAGACCATATTTCACTCTTGGTGAATTGTGTGAGTTGTGATTTTGGCAAAATTAAGGCAGTGCAATTACTCTTGCTGTTGGCATAACCCTATAGTGGCTCTCACAGACCTTTTGAATCCCCAGACATATTCATGATCTACCTACTGGCTAAAAATGTCTACTCTATATTAGAATTACCTCATTCAGGGCATCAGAATTCCAATGAAAGTCATATGTTCTCTTAACATACTAATATCCATTCCCTTGGAAGCCTACAAGAACTCCTAGATTTCTTCAACATCACGTGGTTGTTGAGCGGGATTTAAGATGGTATCTATCTATCTATCTGCCTAAACATGTCAAATACACTTCCATGATGTTTTAACAACACATATCAATGTGAAGGCTCTCTGTAAGGCTCCCACCAACTCAAAGAAGTAGCAAGATATAATTGGTGGTCAACTATTTTGTTAATTTAGATGGTGCTTCAATAGTCTATCCTTTTTCTTCCTCCAAGTGAGGATCTGGAAACAAAACACTTTTCTTTTGTGAGTGTAAGTTCTAAATCTTACCTACCTACTGCTTAATAGTTTAAGTGAAACACAATGCAAGGGGATTTTCCTGGGCTAGTAAGAGTTGGTGCAAATTGTCATGTATGTTTGCACAGGAAGGTGAGAAGACCATCTAATGAAGAGGAAGACCTTAAAAGAATATGGACTTGTGGGGGTTTTAAACTTTAAGCCATATTGTCTATTATTTTAATGGATTAAAAGTAGCTGCTTTGAGGTAGACTGATTTTTAGCTATTAACTTCCAATTTAATATAAGCAAAGAGATATCCTTTAGACTAAATTGGAAGCTTTTTCATTATTCCGTACTTGCACAGCCTTTGAAATAGCAATTTCTTAGTGATTCTCAGGATGTGTGAGGTTTCCTCTTTGATGTCCCCAGTTTACTGGTTCTTTGGGTGATAAGGCATAGTGAGAGGAGGTAACACTGCCCCCGTGAGGGACAGTGGCCTAATGGTCACTGACCTTATTAGGTGATACCGATGAAATCATTCCTCAGTACAAAGTTGTCAGAACTTGACAAAATAAAGCTCAGAGTTTGAGAAATAAAGATATATTTACAAAATAAAAAGCTTAAGAGCCCTAGCATCTGACTTCCTCCAGGTAACTTCTTTCAATTTTTGAGTATTTCATGAACTGGTAAAACTTTTTAATCTTCTTCTTCCTGTCCCTCACTACCCTCCTCTCTCTTACTATGCCTTATTATCTAAAGAAACAGCAAACTGGGGACAATATAGAGCAGTTACTTCAAAATATGAGAAAACAAACATGTTGATATGAACCTAAATATTTAGTTGTGTCATTGAATGTCCTCATTCATCTGGCACTTGCAGACAGAAAATAGTAACACCAGAAAAAGTGTTTGTGAACTCTAAAAAGCTGTTATAGTTGCTATGGAGGAGGATAATATGGGCAGCTAAGCTATATTTTCTTATCAGGATAAAAGGGAGTATAAAAGTGAGCAGATTAAAATAGAGAAAGACCTCTATTAATAAGCACAATTGTTTTTATTTTTTTATCATAGAGTTATGAGGTGAGTCATCAATCTGACTCCTGTACTCCTTTCCATTAGAAATGGTTCATGAGAGATACTCCTAAAAAGTGGTTAGAACAACTAGATGTCTTTCACTCTGACAAAATATAATTAAAAAGTATGTCAAGATGGTCCATCTTCTATATCTTTTAAATAAGCATTTTCTTTTGTTACAAAAGTTTAATTATTTAAATATATCAGCTTTTCCTCCATCCCACATTCATTTTTGGTATCTTGTTTAAAGTCATGTTTCTTCTATCTGATTTCTGTGTTTAATTGAGGTGATTTTTAAAAATTTATTTATTTGGCTGCACCAAATGTTAGTCAGCTCCTTTGTCCTTGGGGTTTTCAGGCAAGAATACCGGAATGGTTGCCGTTTCCTAAGGCCTCATCAAATCATTTAAAAGTCTTCAAAGAAAAGTAGATTGACCTCTCCCGGGGAAGAGAATCTGCCAGCCAGCAGTCTTTGGACATGAATCACATCAACTCTTCCTAGGGTCTGCAACCTGCTGGGCTGCCCTGCAGATTTTGTACTTGCCAGCCTCCAAATTGTGTGAGCCAGTTCCTTAAACTAAACCTCTCCCTCTTTCTCGTTACCTCCATAAATATCCAATAAATCCTGTTTCTCTGGAGACTCCAACAGAGGGGACAGGACAGACAATTGTAAAGGTCTTCAAGGAAACCAGACAACTCTGAGACTGAGAGAGGATTCTGCAGGCAGAGCAGTGGGACTCTACAGCCAGGAAATCACTCCTGTGATTTATTAACAAGTCGGAAAATTTTGTGTGACTGATATGCTTTTTAGTCTAGGAAAAAATTCCTGATTTTCCTTCTGCTTATGTTTTCACAATTTACTATCTTTCTCTTTAAAATTTTCTGTCTTGAGTTGGATCTCTTTTCATTACATTACATGAGCATTAGCGTCTTATGAGAACTTTTTTTGTGTGGCTGAATAGTATCTTCCTACTATAAACTTTCATCTGTCTTTGATGTCTTTATTTTTAACTTGAAAAGTTCATTATTTATGCACCAAGTGTCTATTTTATTATGTCTTTATTACATTTCTCTTTACTATCTTTATATACCTCTTCTATTTTTTCCTTATCTGGGGGATTGTTTCCATGATTTGTCCTCTGTCTCACTGACTTGATTTTTCTATAAAAATACACAATTTTTGTCATGTTCAATAAGAATACATTTTTAGTTCCTGTTTAATTAGTTATATTGTTTAATTTTACAACATTCTGATCTTGGTGATCATTCATTCACTAGAAAATTACTTTTCATTATTTTATATTAATAATAGCAATAGTGAGACATTCTTCTGTTTCCTAATTGTATTATCTCTTAAAAAAAAATTCTATCCTGTGGCAGATTCATGTTGATGTATGGCAAAACCAATACAGTATTGTAAAGTTAAAAAAAAAAAAAAAATTCTATCCAAATAGGTAGGAAAATGCTCTACTCTTTTAAAATAAACTTTTTATCTGCCGTATGTTGTGCTTTGGGGTTTTTCTCATCCATAAACAGAGGTATCTACATAGATGCCTAGGCTGACCTTGGCTGCCATTTATGATCATTTGAAAGCGAAAGTTGTTCAGTCGTGTTCGACTCTTTGTGAACCCATGGACTATATAGTCCATGGAATTCTCAAGGCCAGAATACTGGAGTGGGTAACTTTCCTTTCTCCAGGGAAAGTTGATCCAACTCAGGGATCAAATCCATGTCTCCCACATTGCAGGTGGATTCTTTACCAGGCGAGCCACAAGGGAAAACCAAGAATACTGGAGTGGGTAGCCTATCTCTTCTCCAGGGGATCTTCCTGACCCAGGAATTGAGCCAGGGTCTCCTGTATTGCAGGCGGATTCTTTACCAACTGAGCTATAAGGGATTGTTTAGGTGCTATTAACTCCATCTGTCCACAGTAATATCAAAAATTACAAAATTACATAATGTCAGTGTTCTCTGATAGATACTTAAGAGATGCTATCCAGTTCTATAATCCCCATGTATAACACCTCATGTAATACAGGGATAGATTTGCCTCTTTCATTTGGTCCTCATGAAGGGTATAGGGCACCTTTGGAAAATTCAGTAGTCTTCAATAAGGAAAAAGGTGAAAACCCTTTTATGCACTGATGTATTTTTAGGATATTATGTCACAGAAACCAATGAAAAATTTATAGAGATACTTTAGCCAAAATGCTATACCCTGCACTAATATTTGGCCTTAAAAGTACAAAGGAGAGTTGTCTAGATTGTCACTGAGAGCACTGTGTCTCTTTATAGACAAGTTCTTTTTCATATTTCTGAGTTAGGGCAATTTTGGAAGCAGGTTGAGGATTCTATTAAATCTAGTTGTTGTTCCTAGCATACAATTATAAAAGCTATTTCATCATATATCTCCATTAATTAGGACAATAAAATAAATATCTGAAGTATTTGGTTTACATGTTTTCATTTGCAATAGTATGGATTATTTCTTTGATATGTTTTATGAGTAATTTTTTTGAAAATTTGGACAGCAGTCACTCTTAAATCTCTATTAAGGCTATATTTTATTCATTTAATCATCAAAATGTCCAATAAATTAGCTATTAATACCATTATTATAAAAGCAAAAAATGAGACTGACCCATATACTTGTCAAATTCATTTAACTAGAAAGAGGAAAACCCAGAGATTGAACACAGGTTTAAGTCCAAATGCTGAGGTCTTACACATTTTATTATATTGAATGATTTTCCTTTAACATGTCCATTCTGCTTGTAGATTTTATATTAAAATATTTGCATTTTATATGTCTATGTGTGTGTGTGTGTGTGTGTGCTTTGTTGCACAGAAGTATATGACTCTTTGTGGAGTATACACACAGAGTATAGCCTGCCAGGATTCTCTGTCTATGGGGATTTTCCAGGCAAGAACACTGGAGTAGGTTGCCATGCCCTCCTCCAGGGGACCTTCCCAACTCAGGAATCGAACCCAGGTCTCCCACATTTCAGGTGGATTCTTTGCCATTTGAGCCACCAGGGAAGCCCAAGAATACTGTAGAGCCTAGCTTATCCTTTCTTCAGGGGATCTTCTTGACCTGGGAATCAAACTGGGGTCTCCCACTTTGCAGGCAGATTCTTTATGAGCTGAGCTACCAGGGAAGTTCTCATATGTATAAACATACCATAATCATTCTATATATAAGCAAAACTAAAATTATATTAGTATTTCAGAAAGCCTTAATTTCTTGCTCCCAATCCTAGACTCACTTTGATTAGATAGATTTATGTTCAGACTTGTTATATTAAAATTCCTAGAAACTTGTTCAACTATTCTATTATTTTTTGACTATCAAAATTGTGATACAGAATAATTGCACTTTGGACATTCTTAGCATTCTCTGTGTCTCTGCTGAATTCTTAACACCTAATTTGCCCTTCATTAAAAGAATTACTCAAAGACAGCTATAAAAAATAGAGTGTAGGTCATTACCCTGGGTACATAATTTAAAATATACAGTTTACATACAAGTCGCAGTAGCATGAAAAGTATTGTGTAATGAGACAAACTTGACTTATCTTCTTGACCTTGATGCTACTAGGTTTGATAACAGCAGATATTCATTGGCCAAAAGTGAGAAATCACAACACATACTTAACCATTTTAGCTAAAAATATAGAGAGCTATGATGCAAAGTCTATAATAATTCAGATAAAAATACAAATATGGCAAATATTCTTCTAATAAGTAATTTTTCCAATTTATCCTAGAAAACACTACTTTAAAACTACATATCAATGTCTCTTTCTTGACTGATCCTTGTTCATATTCTTAATGTTTCTTCAAATTCTTCATTTCATAATATTTCCTGAAAGTTTTAAAAATAAATTTATTTATTTTTTAATTGAAGGATAATTGCTTTACAGAATTTTGTTATTTTCTGTCAAACCTTAACCTGAATCAGCAATAGGTATACATATATCCCCTCCCTTGTGAACCTCCCTCCCATCTCCCTTCCCATTCCACCCCTCTAGGTTGATCCTTATGCTGCTCAAATCTTCATGATTTCTTTCCTTCTACTAATTTTGGAAATTGTTGTTGTTGTTGTTCTTTTTTTTTTCCAGTTGCTTTAGATGTAAAGTGAGGTTGTCTATTTGATGTTTTTCTTGTTTCCTGAGGTAAGATTGTATTGTTATAAACTTCCCTCTTAGAACTGTTTTTGCTGCATCCCATCGGTTTTGAGTTGTCATGTTTTTATTGTCATTTGTTTCTAGAAATTTTTTATTTCCTTTTGATTTCTTCAGTAACCTGTTGATTATTTAGAAATGTATTATTTAATCTCCATGTGTTTGTGTTTTATACAGTTTTTTTTTTTTTTCTTGAAACTGGTATCTAGTCTCATAGCATTGTGGTTGGAGAAGATGCTTGATACAATTTCAACTTTCTTAAATTTATTGAAGTTTGATTTGTGACCCAAGATGTGGTCTAACCTGGAAATTGTTCCATGTGCAACTTGAGAAAAAGGTGTATTCTTCTGCACTTGGATGGAATGTTCTGAAGATATCAATGAGCTCCATCTTATCTAATGTATCCTTTAAGACTTGTGTTCCCTTACTAATTTTCTGTTTTGATGATATGTCCATTGGTGTGAGTGGGTTGTTAAAGTCTCCTACTATTACTGTGTTACTGTCAGTTTCTCCTTTTATGTCTGTTAGTGTTTGCCTTATGTATTGAGGTGCTCCTATGTTGGGTGCATAGATATTTACAATTGTTATGTCTTCCTCTTGGATTGATCCCTAGATCATTATGTAGTGTCCTGCCTTATCTCTTGTAATCTTTATGTTAAGGTCTATTTAGTCTGATATGAGGATTGCTATTCCAGCTTTATTTTGCTTCTTATTTGCATGGAATATGTTTCTTCATCCTCTCACTTTCACTCCATATGGGTTTTTTGTAGACAGCATATATATGGGTCTTGTTTTTGTATCCATTCAGCCAGTCTGTGTCTTTTGGTTAGAGCATTTGATCTGTTTACATTTAAAGTAATTATTGACATATTTGTTCCTATTGCCATTTTCTTTATTGTTTGGGGTTGATTTTGTAGATATTTTTCTTCTCTTATATTTCTTGACTATATAAGTCCCTTTAACATTTGTTGTAAAGCTGGTTTGGTGGTACTGAATTCTCTCAACTTTTGCTTGTCTGAAAAGCTTTTTATTTCTCCACCCATTTTGAATGAGATCCTTGCTGGGTACAGTAATCTTGGTTGTAGATTTTTCCATTTCAGTCCTTTAAATATATCTTGGCATACCCTTCTGGCCTGCAGAGTTTCTGTTGAACGTTCAGCTGTTAAACATATGGGGTTTCCTTTGTATGTTACTTGTTGCTTTTCTCTTGTTGCTTTTAATATTATTTCTTTGTGTTTAGTCTTTGTTAGTTTGATTAGTATGTGTCTTGGCATAATTCTCCATGGGTTTATCTTGTATGGGACTCTTTGCACCTCTTGAACTTGACTGATTATTTCTTTTTCCATGTTGGGGAAACTTTCAACTATAATCTCTTCAAAATTTTTCTCATACCCTTTCTTTTTCTCTGCTTCTTCTGGGACCCCTATAATTCAAATAGGGGGTGTTTGATATTGCTCAGAAGTGTCTGATACTATCCTCAGTTCTTTTCATTTCTTTTACTTTATTCTGCTCTTCAGAAGTTATTTCCACCATTTTATCTTCCAGCTCACTGATTCATTCTTCTGCTTCAAATATTTTGATATTAATTCCTTCTAGAGTATTTTTAATTTCAGTAATTGTATGGCTTGTCTCTGAATGTTTATTCTTTAATTCTTCTAGGTCTTTGTTAATTGGTTCTTGAATTTTCTCCATTTTGTTTTCAAGGTTTTTGATCATCTTTACTGTCATTATTCTGAATTCTTTTTCAGGTAGTTTGCCCATTTCCTCTTCATTTATTTTAACTTCTAGTGTTTCTAGTCTGTTCCTTCATTTGTGTAGTATTTCTCTGACTTTTAATTATTTTTTCTAACATATTGTGTTTGAGGTCTCCTTTTCCCAGGTTTCAGGGTTGAATTCTTTCTTCCTTTTGCTTGCTGCTCTCCTAAGATTGGTCCAGTGGTTTGTGTAAGCTTCTTAGAGTGAGATTTGTGCTAGGTTTTGTTTGTTTGTTTTTCCTCTGATGGGCAAGGCTGAGCAGGTGGTAATCCTGTCTGCTGATGACTGGGTTTGCATTTTTGTTTTGTTTGTTGTTTAGATCAGCATCCCGCACAGGGCGCTGCTGGTGGTTGGGTGATGCCAGGTCTTCCATTCAAGCGGTTTCCTTTGTGTGAGTTCTCACTTTTTGATACTGCCTAGGGTTAGTTAGTGTAGGGGTTCCTTGGTGGCTCAGATGGTAAAGTGTCTGCCCACAGTGCAGGAGACCTGGCTCATATCCCTGGGTCAGGAAGATCCCCTGGAGAAGGAAATGGTAACCCACTCCAGTACTCTTGCCTAGAAAATTCCATGGATGGAGGAGCCTGGTGGGCTATAGTCCATAGGGTCGCAGAGAGTCAGACACGACTGAGTGACTTCACTTCATTTTAGGGTTAGTTCTGCTTGATCTCTATCAGGAACAAAGATCCCACAAGTGGTTTGTTATGGCATTAAGTGAGATTAAAACAAATACTCAAAAACAAGAAGCCAAAGATGAACCCCAGACAAACAGGAGTTACAAAATCAGGCAAATAGTAATTAAAATAATGGGATATGCATATAGACACCCATAAGCAAAATCAAAAGAGTCCAAGAAAAATAAAGTACAGTAAATTGAGCCAGCTAACAAAGGAAATCAAAAATTAGATTTACTATTTAAGAACAAAGCTAACTAAAGCACAAACTGGAAAACAAAGCTAAAGCAAGGTGCCAAGTGCAGAATAAAGCAATGAAAATAAAACTAACAAATATGTTGAAAGGAAAGGAAAGAAAGAAAAGAAAGAATAGATATGAAAAGTTACATAGAGGTAGTTAAAGAAGATTTATATATATGAAAGATTAACTGCATGGGGAAAAGAACAGTAGAAAAAGCAAAGAAATAAATGTAGAAAAATAATAGGTTTAAAAAATTAAAAATTAAATTTAAAAGAAAGAGAGAGAGGAAAAAAAAATAAACAAACAAACTCCATAGAACTGCAAAAGCCCAATGTAGAGCCAGAGATTTATAGCAACAATAAAAAATGTGACTGACGAAAAAAAAATCAAATGCTTAATTAGATTTCATAGTGCCAATAAAATTGACAACTACAACAGATAGGGTGAAAAAGAAGAAAAGAAAAAAAAAATCCAAAAGAATCTACAGAACAAGTCAAAATATAATAATAATAAATGCTTTTCTTGAGCCACTGCTGTCAAGTCCTTTCCTTCACTGGGAGTCAGTCCACCTCAGCTCCCTAGGATGCCCTCTAACACTGTACTGGTCTCTGGATGCGATGCTGGGGCAGCTCAGATTCTAATCTTGCCCTACTTTTCTGTGTGTTCTTGCCGCCAATGTCCACAGCTATCAGAACTAGTGCGCTTTCTTTTGTGAGAGATCTCATTGTCCTTTTATATATTCCATAGACAGAGTCTGCCTAGTTGATGGTGTAGATTTAATCTGCAGCTTGTATAGCTGGTGGGAAGGATTTGGGTCTTCTTCCTTAGCCACACTGCCCCTGGATTTCAATTGTGGTTTTATTTCCACATGTGAGTTGTCCACTGGGGTTTGCTCCTGAGGTTGCCCTGGGAGACTTGGGTTTGTCCCAGTGAGGTCCAGCTGTGTAGGTGGTGCAGCTGCTTTGGACATAGGGGTTCTGGTAGCAGCAGGTAGTCAGGGGACTTGGTGGCTAGGGCAGTAGGAAATATAGTGCTCTAGAAGGGTATGGCAACCAGTATTGGCCAATATGCTCCAGTACTCTTGCCTGGAGAAACCCCCTGACAGAGAAGCCTGGCAGGCCACAGTCCACAGGGTCACAAAGTGTTAGACATGTCCAGAGCAACCCTGTGTGAGTAGATGCAAGATTTTTTTTTTTTTTTTTCCACCTGTGGCAGCTCTGTCCCAGTGATGGTTGAATGTGAAGTTGATGCAGTTGCTTGGCTTGTGGAGACCCTGGTGGTGCCAAGTGTGCAGGGACATGAATTGCCTCTGCTGCAGGAGTTATGGCACTATCAGAGTGTTTTTTTGAGCTTCTGGTAGCTGGCGATCAGAAGGCCTCTTTGGCCAGTCTTTCTCCATAGCTCTGCCCATTCAGGCACTTAGAAGGCTCCTTTGCCTGGGGTCCTTCTCTGTAGACTGGTGCTTCCAGTCACTTAAAGGGTCACCTTGGGTGGGGTCCTATTTTGTAGTTCAGTGCATCAGGTGTTTGATGGGCCAGACTCTCTATTGTTCAGCTGTCGATGCTGGCATGTGGGGAGAGAGAGGCTATGGTGATGGCTCCACCCTCTATGCATGACTCAGCAGTTTCGTCTTGCTTCCATGGCTGCCTGGCTTTCCTCCACAGTCATTTCCCACCATAATCTCCTCCCTCACATCCCTTTGATCCATCTCTTCGCAGTCAACAGCAGCTCTTGCTCTGGTATTGTTCCACAATCCCTAAACACCAGCTCGCAGCTGCTGCACCTTCTAAAGGACCTGAGTCCCTGTCCAGGGTATATATGGCTGCAGCAAGGACTGTATGATTCTCATTCCATTTAGGCTGCCACAGATCAGCTGTTTCACTCTCAGCCTTAAATGTTTCTCCTCTGACTCAGACAACTGCCCTAATGTGGGAATCGGACCCCTGCTTCAGTTCCCCCACTCACTGGGGCAGATCCAGTCCTACTAAAGCTCCTGTTTTTCCCCCTAGTTCCTTTGTCCTACCAAATTTTGTATGGTTCTATATATTCTTTTCCATTGGTCAGATACTCCTGTCTGCTCTCAGCTGGTGTTCTGTATGCACTTCTGTGTCTGAAGGTGTATTCCTGATGTATCCATGGAGACAGATGTACTCCACGACCACCTACTCCTCCGCCATCTTGTTCTCTCCTCCCAGCACACCTTTTTGAGTAATATATGATCTTTTCCAAAACCACTGACCACAAAGTCTGCCCTGTTTTTATGTTGTTGTGTATTTCAATTCCCTCCTTTTTAGCCTATGTCTGAGAAGTGGCTTTGCTTGTTCTGCAAAGCTTCTTATTATATATATACCAGGAACCATAGAGCAATACAGAATTGCCAAAGCAAGGACTGTCCATTTAAAGTTAGGATGATGTAGGATATTTCCTTGGCAGTCCAGTGATTAAGACTCCACAGTTCCACTGGAGGAAATGTGGGTTGCATCCTTGGCCAAGAATCCCATATGTTAAAAACAAAAACAAAAACACACACCAAAATCTTAGGTTTGTGTAAATGAAGCATTGAACAAAAAATCATTTCCCTGTTAAAAATAAAATAATAAAGGCTGCAACATGCCATATTAATCAATTAGCTAAAGCTATAAACTTTCAGGCTTGATACAGGCTTAAGGGAAATATGACTTAAATACAGATAGCAACCACTGTACATCTAATCACAAAGCTGCCAGCACTTCAATTTAAGGCAACAGGATTTATAGATATGATTGATTGCATAAGCTTTGAGTTCTTTTATATTACATGTTTTTTAAACAAATCATGTAAGACTGATTTTACTTTAAAAATTGAATTCAAAAATTTAAAGGTGCTGGGGAAAGTGTAGGAAGTACACAAAAAGCAGAAAATCAAAACCATGAACACTATGCAGAAATAAAGGAAGGTCACTTCCTGAGAGCAAATAGAGGTTATTCATTTAGATTTTGCAATAAAAGGGAATCAGTCACTATCATGTATATAATCACGTATGTGTGGTGGAGCCTCAGGCCACCAGGGGCTTTCCTGGTGGCTCAAATGGTAGAGAATCTGCCTGCAATGTGGGAGACCCTGGTTTGATTCCTGGCTCAGGGAGATCCCTGGAGAAGAAAAAGACTACCAACTCCAGCATTCTTGCCTCAAAATCCCATTGACAGAGAGCCTGGTGGGCTACAGTCCATGGGGTCTCAAAGAGTTGGACACGATTGAGAAACTAACATTTTCACCTTCTCAAAGTCATACAGTAAAGTGAGAAGTATTAGGAGTGAAAACAGAAATATGCTCTCAATTCACACTGTTGACTTGGGGAAATTGAATGGGGATTAACTAGCCTTGAGAAATTTTATGTTATTGCTTTGATTTTCTCTCTGATTTTCAAGTTTTGAGTTCAAACTTGAGGCAAAAGATAAGGAAACTGAAAAATAAAATAGGAAAGAAAAGATAAGGAAGCATGGAGTCATTGATTAAGTCCTGTACCTTCTAGGATAATCACTACAGAGGTTGTGGATCAGAATTTTGCTGTCATTGGTGGTCTTATTGTTGTTCATTTGTCATTAAGTACACTTAGTCTTTTCAACTGTTAATTTTAACTGGTTTCAAATGTCCACTGAGAGCCTATAAACATTTCTCAAAATCAGTTCCCTACATGATCTTAATCTAGATATATTATGAAAGTGAAAGTTGTTCAGTCCTGTCTGACTCTTTGCAATCCCACGGACTACACAATCCATGGAATTCTCCAGGCCAGAATACTGGAGTGGGTAGCCTTTCCCTTCTCCAGGGGATCTTTCTAACCTAGGGACAGAACCAAGGTCTCCCACATTGCAAGCAGATTCTTTACCAGTTGAGCCACAAGGGAAGCCCAAGAATACTGGAGTGGCTAATCAGCCTATCCCTTCTCCAGTGGATCTTCCTGACCGAGGAATCAAACTAAAGTCTCCTGCATTGCAGAGGGATTCTTTACCAGCTGAGCTATCAGGAAACCCTGATACATTATGAAAGGTAACTTTTTGGAAAAAGAAAAAAGATCCATCTCTAAGTCTTATCTTCTTTAAGAACTCTGAACCATTACTACACTGGAGATATAGCACTGGTGAGGCAGGCCTTTTAAAGTGATTACCCATATAAAAATAAATACATAATCTTGGATATATCTAGTAAATAACAAACAAAAACCTCAGTAGTACAGGGCTTCCTCGGTGGCTCAGTGGAAAAGAATCTGCCTGTCAAAGAGGAGATGAGGTTTCAATCACTGGGTTGGGAAGATCCCCTGGAGAATGAAATGGCACACTCCAGCATTCTTGAGGGCTACAGTAGGACACCTCTTCATGGATCACATTCTTGTCAAGGAGAAGGGGCTTACATAACTCAATGAAGCCATGATTCATGGTGTATGGGGCCACCCAAGATGGAGAGGTCACAGTGGAAACGTCTGACAAAACGTGGTCCGGTGGAGGAGGAAATGGCAACCTACTCCAGTATTCTTGCTGTGAGAACCCTGTGGACAGTATGAAAAGACAAAGATTTGACACCAGAAGATGATCTTCCTGGGTCAGAGAGTGTCCAACATGCTACTGATGAAGAGCAAAGGGCAATTACTATTAGCTTTGGGCTTCCCTGGTGGCTCAGAGGTTAAAGCGTCTGCCTGGAATGCAGGAGACCCAGGTTTGATCCCTGGGTCGGGAAGATCCCCTGGAGAAGGCAATGGCAACCCACTCCAGTACTCTTGCCTGGAGAATCCCATGCAGGGAGGAGCCTGGAAGGCTACAGTCCATGGGGTCGCAAAGAGTAGGACACGACTGAGCGACTTTACTTCAGAAAATGAAGCAGCTGGGCCAGAATGGAAATTATGCTCATTTGTGGACATGTCTGGTGGTGAAAGTTAAGTCTGATGCTATAAAGAACAATATTGCGTAGAAATCTGGAATTTAAGGTCCATGAATCAAGGTAAATTGTTTTCAGTCAAATAGGAGATGGCAAGACTGAACATCAACATCTAAGGAATCAGTGAACTAAAATGGTTTATCCATATATCTATTGCTGTGGGCAAGATCCTTTAAAAGAAATGGAGTAGCCATCATAGTCAACAAAAGAGTCTGAGATGCAGTACTTGGGTGTACCCTCAAAAATAACAGAATGGTCTCGGTTTATTTCCAAAGGAAACCACTCAACATCACAGTAATCCAAGTCAATGCCCCAACAACTGATGCCGAAGAAGTTGAGGTTGACCAGTTCTATGAAGATCTTCAACAACTTCTAGAACTAACACCAAAACCAGATGTCCTTTTCATTTAGGGGACTGGAATGCAAAAGTAGGAAATCAAGAGGTATCTGGCAAAAGACACAAGTTTGCCTTTGGAGTAGAAGGGCTCCAAGGGCAAAGGCTAACAGAGTTTTGTTGAGAGAACATGCTAGTCATAGCAAACATGCTTTTCCAACAACACAAGAGAAGGCTCTACACATGGACATCACCAGATGGTCAATCTGGAAATAAGACTGATTACTTTCTTTGTAGCCAAAACTAGATAAAATCTATACAGTCAGCAAAAACAAGACCTGGAGCTGACTGTGGCTCAGAACATGAGCTCTGTATGGCAAAACTCAGGCTTAAATTGAAGAAAGTAGGGAAAACCACTAGGCCATTCAGGTATGACTTAAAATCAAATCCCTTATTATTATACAGTGGAGTTGATACGTATATTCAAGGGATTAGATCTGGTAGACAGAGTGTCTGAAGAACTAAGGACAGAGGTTAGTAATGTGGTAGAGGAGGCAGCGACCAAAACCGTCCCAAAGAAAAAGAAATGTAAGAAGGCAAAGTGGTTGTCTACAAGGCTTTACAAATAACTGAGGAAAGAAGAGCTGAAAAGCAAGGGAGCAAGGGAACGATGTATTCAACTTAATGCAGAGTTTCAGAGAATAGCAAGGAGAGACAAGAAGGAAGAAGGCCTTTTTAAAATAAACAGTGCAAAGAAATAGAGGAAAACAATAGAATTGGAAAGAATAGAGATCACTTCAAGAAAATTGGAGATATCAATGGAACATTCCATGCAAGGATGGTAATAACAAAGGACACAAATGGTAAGGACCTGACAGAATCAGAAGAGAAAAAGGAGAGGTGGCATGAATATACAGAATAACTATATAGAAAGGTTTTAATGAACCAGAGGACAATGATGGTGTGGTCTCTGACCTAGAGCCAGATATCCTGGAGTGTGAAGTCAAGTGGGTCTTAGAAAGCATTACTATGAACAAATCTAGCTGAGGTGTGGAATTCCAGAAGTTTTTTTTTTTTTTAATCCTCAAATATGTTACTGTTAAAGTGCTATACTCAATATGTCAGCAAATTTGGAAAACTCAACAAAGTCCACAGAACTGAAAAAGGTTAATTTTCATTATAGAGAAACAATATCAAAGAATGTTCAGACTACTGTACAACAGTGCTCATTTCACATGCTAGAAAGATAATGCTCAAAATCCTCAAGCTAGGCTTCAGGAGTACCTGAACTAATAATTTCCAGTACTACATGCTGGATTTAGAAAAGGCAGGGGAACCAGAGATCAAATTGCCAACATCGACTGAATCATAGAGAATACAAGAGAATTCTAAAAATCATCTATTTCTGCTTCATTCACTAAGCTAAAGCCTTTGACTGTGTGGATCACAACAAACTGTGGAAAATTCTTAAAGAGATGAGAGTACAAGGCCACTTTACCTGCCTCCTGAGAAACCTGTACACAGGTCAGGAAGCAACAGTTAGAACCGGACATAGAATAACAGACTGATTCCAAACTGGGGAAGGAGTATGTCAAGGTTACATATTGTCACCCTCTTATTTAGCTTATATGCAGAGTACATCCTGTAGAAAGCAGTCTGGATGAATCACAAGCTGGAATGAAAACTGTGGGGAGAAATGTGAATGACTTCAGATATGCAGATGATATCTAGCGGCAGAAAGTGAAGAGGAACTAAAGACTCTCTTGATGAGAGTGAAAGAAAAGAGTGAAATAGTGGGCTTGAAATGCAACATTCAGTAAACTAAGAGCATGGCACCTGGTTGCATCACTCCATAGCAAATAAGAGGAAAAAGTGGAAGCAGTGACAGATATTCTTTTGGGGAGCTCCAAAATCACTGTAAACGATGACTGCAGCCATGAAATTAAAACATGCTTGTTCAAAAAAAAAAAAACGCTCCTCAGAAGGAAAGCTATGATGAACCTAGACAGTGTATTCAAAAGCAGAGACATCACTTTGCTGCCAAAAGTCCTATACAATCAAAGCTATTGTTTTTCCACTAGTCAAATACAGATGTGAAAGCTGTATCACAAAGAAAGCTGAGCACTGAAGAATTGATGGTTTTGAACTGTGGTGCTGGAGAAGACTCTTGAGTGTCCCCTGGACAACAAGAAGACCAAACCACTCCATTCTAAAGGAAATCAACCCTGAAGATTCACTGGAAGGACTGATGCTGAGGTTCCAATATTTTGGCGACCTGATGCAAAGAGCTGACTCACTAGAAGAGACCTTGATGCTGGAAAGACTGAAGGCACAAGAAGGAGGTGGCAGAGGAAGAGATGGTTAAATGACATCACTGACTCCAATGGACATGTATTTCAGCAAACTCCAGGAGACAGTCAAGGACAGAGGAGCTTGGTGTGCTACAGTTCCTGCAGTCAGACTGTTAGACAGGACTTAGTGACTGAAGAACAGTAACTATAGCCTTAGTACAACATCTTAGAAATGAGTTAAAATTCTGGCTCCACTGCTTACTACCCACATGTTTTGGACAAGTTAATTTAACCTGTAAGGATAAAAATAGTACCTTCTGCTATAGAGAAATGACTTAATATGTGAATAATACATAGCTATTATGATTTATTTGCTCAGTTGTGTCCAGCTCTTTGGAAACCCATGGACCAGACCCATTTGTCCATGGGATTTTCCAGCAAGAATATGGAGCGGGTTGCCATTCCCTTCTGCAGGTGATCTTCCCAACCCAGGGATTGAACCTGGGTCCCCCACATTGCAGGCAGATTCCTTACCAGTGGAGCCACCAGAGAAGCTTCCCAGGTGGCGCTAGTGGTAAAGAATCCTCCTGCAAATACAGGAGACATACAGGGAGTGGTTTGATCCTTGGGTCAGGAAGATTCCCTGGAGAAGAACATGGCAACTCACTCCAGTATTCTTGCCTGGAGAATCTCATGGACAGAGGAGCTACAGTCCATAGTGTCTCAAAGAGTCAGACATGACTTAAATAACTTAACACAATTATTGTTTATAATTTTATTATTACCCATTTTATTATTTAATATGCTGCTGCTAAGTCATTTCAGTCATGTCCGACTCTGTGCGGCCCCATAGACGGCAGCCCACCAGGCTCCCCAGTCCCTGGGATTCTCAAGTCAGTCACACTGGAGTGGGTTGCCATTTCCTTCTCTAATTATTTAATATAGTTTCCTCAATAACTGCAATGAGGTCATTTATTCATTATAGGTATTCACCAAACTGAAGACTATACTGAGCACTTGAAAAAAAAAAAAAAATCCCTACCACTTACTATGGTTTGGATTCTATGATCTTGACCATCTATGATACTATGTGATTAAATAAAAACAGAGTAACTAAAAGTACCACTATAAAAGTAAAAGTTTCCTTGAAAGCAAACAGATTTAATTATTAATGCTCACTGTTCTTTTTAAAGGATGTATTTATATTAACAGGGAATGTCTCAGTCTATGCTTAGTTGGCAAACAATTTATTTTCATGGCTAATGGCAACTGTCCATTGTTACATATATTTAATTCCAAATTTGCTAAAAAAACTTTACTAAAAACTCAAACAAGACATATCTCTTAAACTTCTAGAGAAATAAATCTTTCAACAATTAGGCTTCCCTGGTGGTTCGGACAGTAAAGAATCCGCCTGCAACGCAGGAGACCTCAGTTCGATCTCTGGATGGATTGGGAAGATCCCTTGGAGAAGGGAAAGGCTACTCACTCCAGTATTCTGGCCTGGAGAATTCCATGAACTATATGGCAAAGAGTAAGACATGACTGAGAAATTAATCCTTCAACAATCAGGATTATAAAAGTCTAATGCTTTGTATTTGTAAGGAGGGTATGTTACACTAGCTAGAGGCCAGAGAAAGTAAACACCTTAAAGTATTAAATATAAATCCGAACAACCATCTCTAATTCCCACTCCTAATTCTGCTAATTACTGGAATGTAAATTATTGAATTTACATTAAAAACTTACCTGACCTAATTTTATTAACACACTCAGCTTTATCTGAAGGCTAATTTCTATTCTGGTTCTGATCTACAAAAAATAAGCAGAAAAAGCAAAAACACTCAAGGAAGACTTAAGGCACCTGGAGTTTAGAATATCCACATTATATGCTGCTCTTTTCCTTCCTTCCTCTCAGGCACAAACACTGGCCACTTAGTTCCTGGGCTTTATTTGAGAAACCAAAGAACAAAAGGTCAGGAGAGGTTTGGACCACTGACACTGTTACATTCAGCTTGGAGTTTCAGTAATTTAGAGTCAGGTTATTATTTGGGTTTTAGTGGGGTTGGCTTGAAATACTTAATTTTGTAATCATTCAAAATGAAGGTTTTTATTTTCTGCTTTTTGTGTTGGTTTATGTACACAAATGTGGCTGTGAGCATGTACTGACTGTGTACTCTCAAGAGGCTGTCAGTCATATACATACTAAGGAAAGTTCTCATTCAGGTGCTAAGTCATGTCCAGCTCTGTGATCCATGTGCCCATGCACTGGAGCACGGCAGGCCTCACTGTCCCTCACTATCTCCTGGAGTGTGCCCACTACTACACACTACTCATACTGTGTATAAAATAGATAACTAATAAGAACCTACTGTATAGCACTACTCAGTGCTCTATGGTGATCTAAATGGGAAGGAAATCCAAGAAAGAGGAGATATATGTATAGGTATAGCTGATTCACTTTGCTGTACAGCAGAAACTAACCCAACGTTGTAAAGCAACTATGGTCCAATAACATTTTTTTTAAAAAGAGGCTGCCAGAATTATGCTGGACTTCAAGGACAGGTGATTTGCAATTATAATCTTGCTAAAGAAATACCAAATTATCAGCATTATGGAAAGTAGTGTTTAATAATTAATCACCAATACCCTACCAAAGTGATGCAGAGTCATGGATTAAATTTTATACTGATAATTTTTATATTTGTTTATAAATAACATTTTCTAAAACAGAAGCTTTATGAAACAAAATTTGTAAACACAAATTTATGAAACAAACATGGTAAAATGACTTCATCAAAGTTTTTGTTGGACATCTAACTGAATTATAGGATTTCTTTGAGAATATAGTTACATAATTGATCAGAAATATCAAAGCCTTGTGCAGGTAACGAACTACAGCTGACACTAAGAGTGTCAGTTGTCTTTGGTAGAAAGATGCTATGATAGCAGTTATATTTTTCTAAAATGAAAAAGCAAATTGAGCATCTCCATACTTGTTACAGGAAGAAAAGAGAACTAATATGAATCACTTGTTAATTTCTTTCAACAACTTGAAAAATTAGGGTTGTATAATTATAGCTTATCATATCTCAAAATAAATCTCTACAGTTACAGACTTGTATCACAAAGACTTGGATTAAAGAAATAGAGAAGAATTTCAGGGACAACATTCAATATGGAGAATGATAACAAAGACAGTTCTAACTTTTCCATAATCTTTTCTCTAAGGTGACATACCAAAATACAAAGTATCAACAGGTCACTGAAAACATTAAAAACACATTTTAAATAAAAAAAAATATAGCAAATCAGTCAAGGAATAATACAAATATTTGAATTGACCAGAACAGTATAATGCTCCTGGAAGAACTCAAGATTCATAGTTTAGTAAAGAAATCAAGGGAATACATTTATTCTTTACTCTAGATATGACTAAGCAAGGCATTCTGCACTAGAACACCAGAGCTCTCATAAGAATATGGTTTTGTTTGATTTTTTAAATGTATACACATTTATATTGTATATATGACATCAATCTATTTTCTTTTTTATGGTAATTTTAGGTTCACAGTAAAATTTAATGAAAGATACAGAGATTTTCATATACCCCTGCCCCTATTATCAACTTTCCAACCAGAGCGGTACATTTATCACAACCGATGAGCCTCTGTTAACACATTATTAACCAAACTCTATACTTGCTTGATTTCTTTGGTTGGTGAAATTATATAAGGCGTCAGCAATTTTTGTCTGCCTATAACCTCACTGTTCCTCCATTTGGGAGATACTTAAAATACTTAGGCCAAATGAGTTATAAAATTACTGAAGTATTAGGTAAATTAATAGTAGGAAATTATACAGAGCTAGAGAGAAATGATTCCCAGGGAGAATTCATATCCACAATCTTAATAAAACAGACCACTGCTATTTACTTTTTGGAAGGGAGAAAGTACAAATAAAAGTGTTTACTTAATAATTTGTTATCTTTAACCAGTTTACATAAAATAAGATTACTATTAGAAAATTACTTCAGAGTCCTAGCACATTACACTTGTTACTTTAAACATGATTTTTAGGAAGATCTGACTGATGAATTGATGAATATATATTTCTACATTTTAATTTAAAATGAATTTTTAATGAATATATATATTCATTGATGACTGTATATTGTTTTTGGCCTCATGAAGACAGTTTTTCATACACAACATAGATTGAATTCTAGATAGGAGTTTGGATTGTATCAGTTTAGTTCAATCTCTCAGTCATATTCGACTCTCTGCAATCCCGTGTACTGCTGCATGCCAGGCTTCCCTGTCCCTCATCAACTCCCAGAAGGTTTTTCAAACTCATGTTCATTGAGTCAGTGATGCCATCCAACCATTCCATCCTCTGTCATCCCCTTCTCCTCTGCCTTCAATCAGGGTCTTTTCCAATGAGTCAGTTCTTCCCATCAAGTGGCCAAAGTATTGGAGTTTCAGCTTTAGCATCAGTCCTTCCAATGATTATTCAGGACTGATCTCTTTTGGAATGGACTGGTTGGATCTCCTTGCAGTCCAAGGGACTCTCAAGAGTTTTCTCCAACAACACAGTTCAAAAGCATCAACACTTTGGCCCTCAGCTTTCTTTAAGGTCCAACTCTCACATCCATACATGACCACTGGAAAAATGATAGCTTTGACCAGACGGACTTTTGTTGGCAAAATAATGTCTCTGCTTTTTAATATGCTGTCTAGGTTGGCCATAGCTTTTCTCCCAAGGAGCAAGCATCTTTTAATTTCATGGCTGCAGTCATCATCTGCAGTGATTTTGGAGCCCCCAAACTAGTTTCTCACTGTTTCCACTGTTTCCCCATCTATTTGCCATGAAGTGATGGGACTGCATGCCATGATCTTAGTTTTCTGAATGTTGAGCTTTAAGCCAACTTTTTCACTCTCCACTTTCACTTTCATCAAGAAGCTCATTAGTTCTTCTTCACTTTCTGCCATAAGGGTGGTGTCTTCTGTATATTTGAGGTTATTGATATTTCTCCTGGCAATCTTGATTCCAGCTTGGATTGGATAGAATATATCAGAAAAATAAATGAAGGAGGTAGTGTACACAGTGTTTGTGGTAGAGCTACATGAAATTTGCTATTTTAGAAGACTTACAAATATATTTTGAATTTGAAAGTGAAAGTCGCTATCATGTCCGACTCTTTACGACCCCATCAACCATACAGTCCATGGACTTCTCCAGGCCAGAATACTGGAGTGTGTAGCTGTTCCCGTCTCTAGGGCAATCTTCCCAACCCAGTGGTTAAACCCAGGTCTCCTGCATTGCAGGCAGATTCTTTACCAGCTGAGCCACAAGGGAAGCCATTTTGCATTTAAACAAAAGTAAAGAATATTTATAGCAAAATTATCAAGTCAACTGAGTGAAGCTACCAATTGAGAAAGCAATATCTTGTTTTAATATATGCACATTTTATACTGTAGGTATAGGAATCAGATCTGGTCAGTGATAGGAAGATTCAAGTACTTTCATCATTAAGGAAACATAACTGGGACAGTCAGATTAGTCTTCTTCCCCCAGGTAGGAAAAATGAGGTCAAAAGTTTTGTTACACAGCTTAACCTGGTTTCCTAGGGACTAAATTCCCTTTCATAAAAAACTCATTGATGAGGAAAATTAAAATATTTCTTGATCTAATATTCAAAGCTCATAACTAAAGATTAGATTTCTAAATAGGTTTCCGAGGTCAATAAGAGTTTTCTGATGCACTTGATATTACTTTTAGAAGACAGACATCAAAACAATTTACTGATCTAGGATCAGGTGTATCTGGTAAAATATGGATTGGGCCCATCTTGGCAGGTTTTAAAGTCTAATTTAATCGTAAAAAATAGCTTGTTGTCTATGAAAATTGAATACTTATTTCTGTATTTTCTTAAGTAAAACAAGACAATTGATGTAGTACTATTTTTAAGTTCCCATTAAGAATTATTTCACAAGGTCTTAAAATATTTAGATTTTCATTAATAACCCATATTGATGGATTTGATTTCAGAAAAGAAAATAAGCCATTCTATATTGAGCATAGTAAATTCACTATGATTCACATAGATTTCTTCTGATCATTAGATACATAGGCACTAAATAATGTTTACTGAAAAGTACAAAAAGAAAACTGGTAAAAGAAACTTACAAGAGCACCACTAAAAGATAACTGATATTTAATACTTTGCTTTTTACTGTATATATGCTTCTTTGCAGTTCTTTTTGGAGATGATATGATATTGTATATTGGCTCATTTGGTAAAGAGTCTGCCTGCGATGCAGGAGATCCAGGTTCAATCCCTGGGTCAAGAAGATACCCTGGAGAAGGAAATGACAACCCACTCTAGTATTCTTGTCTTAGAAGTTCTGTGCACGGAGGAGCCTGAGGGCTGCAGTCCATAGGGTTGCAAAGAGTTGGACACAACTGAGCAACTAAGGCAGCAGCAGCGTTGCATTTGCTAGTTTAAATGTCTTTTCACTTGGTGCTGTAGCATAAATTTTTTTCAAAATCACTGATCTGATTTGATACGGTTAGAGAGCACCACAGACTCAATGGACATGAATTTGAGCGGATAGTGGAAGACAGAGGAGCCTGGCGGGCTACAGTCCATGCAGTTGTAAAGGGTTGGACACCACTTAGTGATCGAACAACAATATTGCATATATAAATTGGTTACTATAACCTTAACTTTCTCTCTTGTTTAAATCTTTATGCTGCATTTTTACATACAGAAGGAGCTCCTATTTGGACATAAATTTTTCTCTACACTTACGATTTCAGTCTACATATCTGATGTTATATTACTCTAAAGACCTGGAATTCTAAAAAATATTATATAAATTTCAAATTATTCTTTATAAAGGAAAGAAAAAAATTCATTTGTCAAGTATGGTTTTTCAACAACTTTATATTGTCATTTCTTTTAATAAAAGTGAAAGTTCCTCAGTCATGTCCAGCTCTTTGTGATCCCATGAACTGTAGCCTGCCAGGCTTTCCTGTTGGTGGAATTCTCCAGGCAAGAGTACTGGAGTGGTTGCCATTACCTTTCTCAGGGGATCTTCCTGGCCCAGGGATCACTCTTGGGTGTCCTGCATTGCAGGCAGATTCTTTACCATCCAAGCCATCAGGGAAGCCCAAGTGTGTTGTGTGAAGTGAAGTCGCTCAGTCGTGTCCGACTCTTAGCGACCCCATGGACTGTAGCCTATCAGGCTCCTCCATCCATGGGATTTTCCAGGCAAGAGTGCTGAAGTGCATTGCCATTTCCTTCTCAGGGGATCTTCCCAACCCAGGAATCGAACCCAGGTCTCCCACATTGCAGGCAGACGCTTTACCGTCTGAGCCACCAGAGTGTGTTGTGTATTTGTATCTAAATATACATATGCACATACATATGTATATATATACACATATATACATACATATATTTAATATAAATATGTTGAATATGTAATATTTCTATAATTAAACTAGTACTAACAGAAAATATAAGCATATGCTAATTTGACAAATTTGAAAATGGTAGTTAAACATTGACAACACCAAATGCTTTTGAAGTCATGGAACAACAAAAATCCCATTCATTGCTGGAGGAAATGCAAAATGGTACATCCACTTCATATAACTATTTGGCATTTCTCACAAATGAAACATTCTTTCCATGTGATAACAAAATCATGCTCTTTGATATTTAACCGAAAGTGTTGAAAGCTTCTGTTCACACCAAAATCTGCACCTGGATGTTTACAGGAGCTTTATTCATGATTGCCAAAATCTGGAAGCAAGCCAGTTGTCCTTCAGTAGGTGAATCTATAAATAAATTGTGGTACAATTTAGTTATTTAGCACTAAAAATAAATAAGCTATCAAGCTATGAAATACATGGAGAAAACTTAAATGCATTTAACCAAGTTAAAGAAGCTGAAAAGCTCCATGCTGTATAATTTCAACTACACGACATTCTAGAGAAGATAACACTATGGAGGGTTGCCAGGTTTAGAGACTACGGGCCTTGTGGTGGCGGGGAGGTGAGCGAATAGGTGGGGCCTAGAGGATTTTTATAGCAGTGAAACTTCTCTGAATGATACTATAATATTGAATGCAGGTCATTATATAATTGTCCAGAGCCCCAGAACATATAACATCAAGAGTGAACCCTACTGTTCTATACATCACAGATGTATAGATGTATAGAACAGTCTTTTGGACTCTGTGGGAGAGGGAGAGGGTGGGGTGATTTGGGAGAATGGCATTGAAACATGTATAATATCAGATAAGAAATGAATTGCCAGTCTAGGTTCGATGTAGGATACTGGGTGCTTGGGGCTGGAGCACTGGGATGACTCAGAGAGATGGTATGGGGAGGGGAGGTGAGAGGGGGTTCAGGATTGGGAAAACGTGTACACCCATAGCAGATTCATGTTGATGTATGGCAAAACCAATACAGTATTGTAAAGTAAAATAAAATTAAAAAAAAAAGAGTGAACCCTGCTATAAACAATGGATTTGGGGTGATAATGATGTATCAAGTGGCACTAGTGGTAAGAGCCCACCTACCAATGCAGGAGATGTAAAAGAAGAGGGTTTGATCCCTGGGCCGGGAAGATCCATGGAGAAGGGCATGGCAACCCACTCCAGTATTCTGGCCTGGAGAATCCCATGGATAGAAGAGATTGGTGCGCTGCAGTCCATAGTGTCGCAAAGAGTCAGACATGATAAGCAACTTAGAATGCACGCACGATGTGTCAAGGTGGTGGGGATGTGGATGGGATATATGTGTGGGGTCAGAGGGCATGTGGTAACTCTGTACTTTCTGTGAACCTAAAAGTAGTCTAAAAAACCAAGCCTAATTGAAATTCTAAAAACAGATGTTTAGCTGTTGTTTTAATTACGTTTCTTAACATAGCAGTGAAGTGGAGCCCATTCATCATATGAATCTTGATGCACATGTGACTTTCTAATAGAAGGCTCAGACCAGAGTGATGACGGTCAGTGAGTTTGGGTCTTAGACATCTAGAGGTCTTGATTATATCTATGCTCTTCCTCAGAACTTCTAACCTATTTAAAAATGGCTAGCTTATTGGAGAAAGAAAGATATGTGATCCAAGTGAAATGACTGTCAAGTATGGGATGAGTTAACCTAAACAATCCAAACTACAAGCTGACTAGGATTGTTGACTGCAGACCCATGAGGAAGCCATACCAACACTAGATGATGAAACTGTCTGGTTAATCCACAGATTTCTGAGTTAAATCAACATTGATTATTTCAAACTACTGGGATTTGTGTCACTACATAACATTCTTGTGGCAACAGGTCACTAGTGCACTGACTTTGTTTAAAATGCCTATTAGTATATGAAATGCTGAGCACACCTATAATTCAAACAGGGCTCACATTTTTATTTGTACAAATGGAACAGAAACATTAAAGTATCATTACTCTATAGCTTGCTAATATTGTTATGAATATGATAGCGAATTAAAAATATGGCAATGAAAGATAAACCAGTATTAGCAGACATTAAATAAAAACTTCACCCATTTCAAATTAAGTAGAAAATATTCAATTTCTTGCCCCTATACGGGTATATATAGATACAGGGGGCTTCCAGGGTGGCTCAGCAGGTAAAAAGCTGTCTGCCAATTCAGGAAACACAGGAGATGTGGATTTGATTGCTGGGTTGGGAAGATATGAACTTATAAAATTATTGTCAAGTAATAGAAAATTGTTTACATAGAAAAATTGTATTTTGGTTACACTGACAACAGTTAGAACTGGACATGGAACAACAGACTGGTTCCAAATAGGGAAAAGGAGTACATCAAGGCTGTATATTGTCACCCTGCTTATTTAACTTATATGGAGAGTACATCATGAGAAATGCTGGACTGGATGAAGCACAAGCTGGAATCAAGATTGCTGGGAGAAATATCAATAAACTCAGATATGCAAATGACACCACCATTATGGCAAAAATGAAGAAGAACTAAAGAGCCTCTTGATGAAGGTGAAAAAGGACAGTGAAAAAGTTTGCTTAAAGCTCAACATTCAGAAAACAAAGATCATGGCATCTGGTCCCATCACTTAATGGCAAATAGATGGGGAAAACAGTGGAAACCGTGGCTGACTTTGTTTTTGGGGCTCCAAAATCACTGCAGATGGTGAACTGTAGACATGAAATTAAAATACGCTTACTCCTTGGAAGAAAAGTTATGACCAACCTAGACAGCATGTTAAAAAGCAGAGACATTACTTTGCCAACAAAGGTCCATCTAGTCAAGGCTATGGATTTTCCAGTGGTCACGTATGGATGTGAGAGTTGGACTATAAAGAAAGCTGAGGGCTGAAGAATTGATGCTTTTGAACTGTGGTGTTGGAGAAGACTCTTGAGAGTCCCTTGGACTGCAAAGAGGTCCAACCAGTCCCTTCTAAAGGAGATCAGTCCTGGGTGTTCATTGGAAGGACTGATGCTGAAGCTGAAACTCCAATACTTTGGCCACCTGATGTGAAGAGCCGACTCATTTGAAAAGACCCAGTTGCTAGGAAAGATTGAAGGAGGGAGGAGATGGAGAAAACAGAGGATGAGACGGTTGGATGGCATCACTGATTTAATGGACATGAGTTTGAGTGAGCTCAGGGTGTTGGTGATGGACAGGTAGGCCTGGTTTGCTGCAGTCTATGGGGTCGCAGAGTAGGACTTGACTGAGCAACTGAACTGAAACTGATGTGTCAATAACATTGACAGTAGAATGATTCATAAGTAGTTGGAGCAAATTTGGCCTGCTGAGTTAGATAAGCAAACATTAAAATATTACTCCGTCACTTTTTAATTACGTGAATTT
Source organism: Nanger dama (assembly GCA_917880005.1). Classification (NCBI taxonomy): domain Eukaryota; kingdom Metazoa; phylum Chordata; class Mammalia; order Artiodactyla; family Bovidae; genus Nanger; species Nanger dama. The sequence continues at coordinate 23,278,805 of CAKJTW010000021.1, forward strand.
GGGGAAAGTTTTTTTATGTTAAAGTAGAGATAATAATATGAATTTGATAGGAGTGTCATATTATGTAAGATAAACCAAAGCACCCTAACAAACTGTGGCGTGAATACTTTCCTTCTTTACTAATACCAATTTCTGTTTCTTTAAGTACCTAGATAGTATATTGAAATGCAGAGGCATTATCTGTCTAGTCAAAGCTATGCTTTTTCAGTAGTCATGTATGGATGTGAGTGTTGGACTATAAAGAAAGTTGAGTGCTAAAGAACTGATGCTTTTGAACTCGTGTTGGAGAAGACTCTTGAGAGTTCCTTGGACTGCAAGGAGATCAAACCAGTCAATCCTAAAAAGAAATCAGTCCTGAATATTCATTCATTGGAAGGACTGATGGTGAAGCTGAAACTCCAGTACTTTGGCCATTGATGTGAAGAACTGACTCATTAGAAAAGACTCCGATGCTGGGAAAGATTGAAGCCAGGAGGAGAATGGGACAACAGAGGGTGAGATGGTTGGATGGCATTACTGAATTGATGGACATAAGTTGAGCAAGCTTCGGGAGCTGGAGATGGACAGGAAGCCTGTTGTGCTGCCGTGCGTGGGGTTGCAAAGAGTCGAGCCCGATGAGCAACTGAACTGAAGTACCTACGTATTTACATATTTTGAATAATGTATAAGTTATTCTGGTGCAAATCTGAATATTTTGAGGTTTTGCAGCTCACTAACCAGATCTCTTAGAGAAATATAAAATGTTAATATCACCTTTAAGTCATCAATCAGGACTGAAGCATATCAGAAAAAATAGAAAAACAGAATTCAATTCATATAATTGCAACTCACCAGAAGTGAGATTAAAATGCATATTATACTGGAGATATACACAGATTTCAAACGGCATTTAAGCAATTTGCATTGCTCTTACTAATCACACATTTTGGACACTAATGAACATTGAAAATAAACACTTCTTTATAATGAGTGCACATACACACACAATATGTAGGTCACACTGATATTTAGGTTTCACACTTCCCTCCTCCAACTAAACCTAAAACTATTTTCAAGAGATAATCTTGGTCAGTCTATATGAAGACTTTTAACAAATGTCCAGTGCTTTTTAGACTAGTTTTAGTTAACTCCTAGATCAAGAAGAAAAAAGGGGATATGAGGAGATAAAAGAGGCTTAGCCTGTTTCAAAGTTTCTTAAACTCAGAAATACACAAAATTTAAAATAGCAGAAATATGTGATTTACAAGAGAACAGATATATACAGTAATTCCCCAATGACATTATTCAGTAGAACTTTTATAAGACAAGTTGAAATACAGTTGAACACTGCTGAAGCTGTATTATGAACCATCATGCATGCTTTGTGAAGGAAGAAGTCAGCTAGTTCAAAGGTGATAGCCATCAGCAGATACAAATAGCTTCTGAAACAGTATAATTATTTGCAAAGGTGCTTTAATGGTGAATTTCTGGAAATATTTAAAACTAAATATCAAACTATTTTGCAAACTAAATTGCTTATAATAAATTGTACTAATATGTTGTATCAGTAGTATTAATTTATTACACGGTGTTAACATTTTTTTGATCTGGGATTGAGTTTACAAACTAACAGGAAGGTCAATAGTGAAATTATTAATAAATTCATATGAATTCCTGCCCAAAAGATGACTTTTATTTAAACAATATATTTGCTTAGAAATAACAAATATGACGTTAAAATTATGCTTTTGAAAAACAAATAGTTGCTTTTTTCTTACAAAATAGCAAAATGTTAACCCTTAAGATAATTAGCACTGTTTCATTTTAAAACTTAAATTTTCTCCTGAATTTCCTACTAAATTAGTCAACTTACATAGCTCATACTATATGCTACTGTTTGTGAAAACAAGCACACTGCAGTTATCACCTCAAGTTCAATGTGGTCTAACATATTTCAGAGTCTGGCTGCAAGTCACCCACATGGGCAATGATTTTATCTTTCTGAACTTCCAGCTTTTCAGTGTAAAACAGGCACTGAATGAAAGTTCTTTCCATCTTTCTATACTATTATACACTCTAATAAACATAGGAACTAACAAGTCTGTACTTCTATAACTTTTTATTCAATGACTCATTTTCTCAATTCTTTCTTTCCTCCTGCAAAATACCTGGCATTCTAATGTAACTGTATTTAATTTAACACATGCTATGTAAAACTCATGGTTTACCTTATGTCTCTGTTTTTGTACTTTAATTTGGTAAAAGGAATAACTGCTTGGTACTTGTTTGAACTTGGATTTTTATTTTTTTTTAAGGCTACATTTTTCTTTAGAAAGGCAAGGAAAGAAAATGTACCACTAGGATAAGACTAAGCATGAAAGATTTCATCTGAGAGGGACAATTTGTCAGAAAATTATGAGGAGGTACAAACAGAGGGTTATAATGGAAGCAGTCTTGCAACATTAACTGTAGCATTCACTCTCATAAATTCTGTAATAAATCCACACACACCACATTGAGGGGGTGGAACAGACCGGATGGTTTTCCAGCAGGCAGGCTCCCACTGCTGGCACTCCCCCATGGAGTGGTCTTCATGCCACAGAAATTATGCACCCCACTTCACCTTGGCTTGGGTGAGTGCCTTGATTCACATACTGAGGAATTAATTGGGAAAATGGAAATGGCAGCTCAGAATAGTGGACAAAAGCTATGATCCTAAATCACCTTCAGAATGGTCTTTCATCATGAACAATTAGTTACTCCTCAGGAAAATACAGTTTAATGAGGGCAAAGACTAGACTGGAGTCACAGGGATAAAATAACCTTTATGAATATCATTGTCCCTTTTATAAAGGTGCCATTAATAAGCATCATCATGCTATCCAGAAATTAAAATGAACACTTGTTTTGCCAAACTCAAAAGTATAGTCATATCTGGAACTTACAGAGGAGTTTTCACTGTTCTAATTACTGTCTGTGAGAGATTAGGTACATTTTCCCCTTAAATTAAAATAGTTCTGCTGATTGAGTATCTTTTGTCTAACAAATTTTAAGTGTGCTTAAGAAGCAATGATGTCATAGCTATACATCTAATGGTACTGTGTGAATGCACTAAAGTAGACAGGAAAGTAAATTATTAAATGAAGAATTTTGAATTAATTTAATTTTAACTGAGTTTTTTTAACATTAATGCAATGAATGGTGACAGAAAGAGCATGAACTTCAAAACTATAGAACCCCAGCTTCTATCCTTGCTCATCAGTGTGACTTTGGGAAATTTATCTAATTTCCCTTACCTCTGGGTCTTCACCTGCCAAAGGGGATATAATATTTACTTTGCAGTGTTATGAAATTCAATAAAGTCTGGTCTATAAAGCATATAATCTGGCTGAATACAAATCAGATGCTAAATAAATATGGCTGCAAGGCATCTCCAACATCCCTCTCAGATCTAAAGATTATAGCCCAAGGGTTATAATTCAGGGTGTTACAAAAATAATTTAGAATGCAGTATCAATCAAGTAATCATTTGAAACTCTGAACATTAAAGAAACTCAGAGCATTTAGGATCAAGAACAGAAATCTCACTCTATCTTCCAGTCAGTTTTTAAGTGCTTTAATTGTCAAAATGGTTCAAAATGAAATTAGCTCTCTCTGGAAAATGAGCTCCCTCATTCAGACATGGCTCCCCTGGTGGCTCAGACAGTAAAGAATCTGCCTGCAACGCAGGGGACCCAGGTTCTATCCCTGGGTCAAGAAGATCCCCTGGAGAAAGGAATGGCAACCCACTCTAGTATACTTGGCTGGAAAATTCCACAGAGAGATGAGCCTGGGTGGGCTATAGTTCATGGGGTCACAAAGGGTTGGACATGACTGAGAGACTAACACTTCATTCAGACAGGACAGTAGGGTTTCTTTCAGGTAATGCTAGTTTTCAATCTAAACATCTTGGTGTCATCCAAATCATGATAATGTTTAACGGCCAAACTGTTTCTCTTAAAGTTTTTGGTAAAGTTTTCACATAACAGCATGAAATTAGAATTTCAAAAGAAGTCTTTATTATTCTTCCATCATGCCAAGGAAATAAAACATTTCTCTGATAAAATGTATACTATAAAATAGCTCATTATGAATAACTAATAAGGCATGGAAATAATGTTTGTCATTGCACATAGCTGGCCCTGAGTACTTATTCTGAGGCTCTATGTTAACCACTTTTGTACGAGTTCACTCACTACTTCTAATATCTCTGTGGGTTAACACTAAGTGACCATTTTGCAGATGAAGAAACTGGAGTTAGAGAAGTTAAGTGACTCACATAAGACCATCCTTCTAAGCAGTAGTACTAGAGTTAGAATGGGAATCTGGCTGTCTCAAAGCTCATGCTCTTAACCTTTATGGATATCATTAGTAAAAACAAGATTATAAACACTATTTATTTGTTAATACCTGTGTTTTTGGATCCTTTTATGCTTCTAGTACTGTGTTATGCTCAATGTTAATAGAATCATTAACTCAGATAATGTATGGGATAACTGAAGTAAGAATAGCAGACATATGAGTTATAACTATAACAATGGTGAAGTCTTAGCTGTGAGGTTATGACAGGCATTTCTGAAGAACTTCCATTATTTTCATTTTTTTGATATTTACAACAGTCTAATAAAAATAACATTTTACCCATTCTACAGGGTAGGAAATTGAGCCACAATTTGAATAATTTATTGACTGTAATATAGCTAATCAGTGGCAAAATCAGGATTTGGATGCAAAGGTCTGGTCCCAAGTTCATTCTTTTTTAAATTTTTTATTTTTTTAATTTTTAATACTTTATTCTACATTACAATACTGTATTTGTTCTGTCATACATTGACATGAATCAGCCACAGGTGTCCACGATCTCCCAATGCTGATGCCCCCTCCCACCTCCCACCCCATATCATCTCCCTGAATCATCCTGTGCACCAGCCCCATGCATCCTGTATCCTGTATTGAACATAGACTGGTGCTTCATTCTTACAAGATAGTATACTTGTTTCAATGCCATTCTTTTAACCATTGCTTGATGGATGACGAGAGGTGTTTTTGGAAATACCAGCAATCTGAGGTACCTTGCTATTGACACCAATTTTCTATGGGAAAATATCTTACCAGCGTGTGGTAGAGACTCAAGCTATTTCCCTGGTTATGTAATAAGTGTGATTATAGAAATGAACTCATATTATGTTCTTAAATTGTTGCATACACAAAGCAGATGGTGATATATCTGTAGGTTTTTGAAAGGAATAAGCTTGGCTATAAAGAGCATGAGATTCAGAAGTTTTTAAAGTCTGATTCTATTTTTATAACAACTCTGAGAAATGCAAATAAAAACCCACATCCCTGCTTTTGCCCTGTGGACCATTTGAATAAAATTCCTCCCCTTTTCTACTTTCTCCTGTTATTCATCCCTTTCATCTTTTTTCAGTAACTGGAGACTAATTTATAATCACTGGGAGCTTATTTTGTGTGCTCTATCTTGTATTTTTAAATAAAAAGTATATTCAGGAAATCACTAATATCCTAAATATGAGACCAAGTTGGGTCAACAGATTTCTCTAGAAAAATCTCCATATGCCCTTGATTTCAACTGTGAAATGAAGAGACTTTCAAGGAAGGTGTGTTGATTGTGGTGGGCATGCTGAGGCTTCATAGTAGCAGGTACCTTCCCAAGAGAGGCTGGAAGTCAGGAAACACAGTTATCTGTTTCTCACACATGAGATTTCAATTACTTTTTCTAGAAGGATTGTAATAAGTGATGGCACAGAGGGTCTGGGGTTTGGTGGTAAATTATAAGTGCTTGCCAATCTTAATTATCAATAGACCTTGCCTCAAGAAAGATGAAGTAGGATAGTGCAGAAGTGAGCATTTTACATTTAAAAATCCAAGCTTTTTAAAATTCTTCTTCATGAAAAGAAAAAGACTGAGATTTTACTGTAGTTATTACTGATGGAGTCAGTAAGAGCTAGTAATTGGAACTTCAAAGGACTATCGTTTCACTGAAAAACTATCTTACCTAAGTGCTTTGGGACTCTGGGAGAGAGTGTGCTCTGCATGTCTTCTTATCAGGAGAGGTTGATCAGCTTGACTGAATGACGTGAAAGGACTCGAGCAATGCCATTCTGGTACTAAGTGAGGTGAAATTTCAGCCAAAAAAAAAAAAAAGCCCGCACATGAAAATCGAAACTCATCAGCATCTGAAGCAGTTTTACAGAAAGAACTAGTGGAAAAATCAAGACTTTTCCTGGCGGCTCAGACGGTAAAAGCGTCTGCCTACAATGCAGGAGACCTGGGTTCGATACCTGGGTTGGGAAGATTCTCTGGAGAAGGAAATGGCACCCCCACTCCAGTATTCTTGCCTGGAAAATCCCATGGACGGAGGAGCCTGGTAGGCTACAGTCTATGGGGTCGCAAAGAGTCGAACATGACTGAGTGACTTCACTTTCTACTGAAAGTGAATCTAGACTTTAAAAATTATAAATGGTCAACCAAAATGTATTACCTACTATGTGCCTGGAAAAGATAACAGGATAAATGAGATAATAAGACCTGATTCTGCTCCTTGAGGGAGTCCCACATTATGGGACTTCGGGAAAGCCAGTGGAGGAGACAGTACCTATTTAGATGAACCGTAATTATATAATGAAAACACTACCACAAAGATAAAATATATGACTAAAAACACATGTATGGATAAATCTGCCAGAAAGGGATACCTAAATTAATAAACAAACCAACTAATTAAACAGGATACACATGAGATAGCTGGCTGTCAGATTTCTGGTATAAGAGGCAGCGGTTTAGCTTAGCTGGCAACTCTGTTATTGTTTAAGAGAACAAAATAACCATGACATTGTTATTCGGCTATACCCCAATACAAAATTGGTGTTAAAAATTTTTAAAAGGAGAACAAAACAAACCCTTATAGGTTGCCAGTGGTGGTATCAATTGATCCCGTCACTTTAGGGATAAAATTGGACATTTAAAGCCAATATTTCTAGAAATCCATTCTAAACTCTAGAACCTAGAGAAACTCTTGTACATGTGCAATCACACTTATCAATACACAAAAATGTTCTTAGCATCACTGTTTGTGAGAGCAAATTAAACAACAAAAATACTTATGGAACAACTCAGAAGGAAAATCCATAAATAAGTCAGTTATATTAATAATGAAATTGATAGCAGGAAATAAATTGTAGGAATAAACATTAACAGGAATAAACCTCACAAACAGATTGTTGACTTAAAAACAATACAGTGTTTGAGGTTTACACACATACATGCACTTATATGAACTAAATAAAGTAAGAAAAAAAAAGTGTGGTCCTATATAGATAGGAAAAATGAGAGTGAAAAAGTTGGCTTAAAGCTCAACATTCAGAAAACAAAAATCATGGCATCCGGTCCCATCACTTCATGGGAAATAGATGGGGAAACAGTGGAAACAGTGGCTGACTATTTTTTAGGCTCCAAAATCACTGCAGATGGTGACTGCAGCCATGAATTTAAAAGACGCTTCCTCCTTGGCAGAAAAGTTATGGCTAACCTAGACAGCACATTCAAAAGCAGAGACATTACTTTGCCAACTAAGGTCCGTCTAGTCAAGGCTATGGTTTTTCCGATAGTCATGTATGGATGTGAGAATTGGACTGTGAAGAAAGCTGAGCGCTGAAGAATTGATGCTTTTGAACTGTGGTGTTGGAGAAGACTCTTGAGAGTCCCTTGGACTGCAAGGAGATCCAACCAGTCCATTCTGAAGGAGATCAGCCCTGGGATCTCTTTGGAAGGACTGATGCTAAAGCTGAAACTCCAGTACTTTGGTCACCTTATGTGAAGAGTTGACTCATTGGAAAACAGTCCAATGCTGGGAGGATCGAGGACAGGAGGAGAAGGAGATGACAGAGGATGAGATGGCTGGATGGCATCACCGACTTGATGGATGTGAATTTGAGTGAACTCCGGGAGTTGGTGATGGACAAGGAGGCCTGGCGTGCTGCAATTCGTTGGGTCGCAAAGAGTTGGACACGACTGAGTGACTGAAGTGAACTGAACTGAGGACATACTGGTAAAGTTTATTTTTCCAACTAAGGGATGTGGCACAGGTGTTCATTTCAACATTTATTATTGTTATCAATATAACCATTTGTGCCTTAAATACATATTGTATATATTTGTGGGGTAAGAATATATTTTACATTAAATAAATTAAAGTGTTAATAATGGCAGCTCTCTGTACTACTGATGTAGGTAATCAAGTTTGGGCCTGCTTTCCTGGAATATGTTAGGTCTTAAGTGCAGGTGCTAGCAGGAATCACTAAACTTGGTATTCGGAATACAAAACTGCTTTTCAATGTAGAAGCAAATAAAAACCACTGCATAGACTATGAAGCATTCCCTGTTCTTATGAGATGAGACCTTAAGCAACAGGGGTAATTGGTGGTTTTATTTCAATCTTTCCCACGTCAAGGTGGGCCTATGGAAAGGCACAAACCTTAGTGAAATGCAGAGCTAGTAGCCATTCAGTGCAGGTAACATGAAAGATGGATATTTACCCACAAACACTTATGAAGGGCTAATCATCTGGAAGGCATCATGCTCTGCCCTGGGGATACAATAGTGGAAAAAGCATCAAAACCCTAGACCTCATGGAACCTACATTCCATCTGTGGAGAGGGTAACAGACAATAAACAAGGTCATATAAAAAGAAACCATTTTGTAATAAACACACTAACATGAGGATAAACAAGCAGTTAAGAATGAATGGGATGTGGCTATTTCATATTTAGGCTTCACATGTGCATGTGTGCTAAGTCACTTCAGTCGTGTCTGATTCTTTGCGACTCTATGGACTGTAGCAACCCACTGGAGTGGGTTGCCATGCCCCTCCTCCAGGGGATCTTCCCAATCCAGGGATGGAACCCACATCTCTTATGTCTCCTGCACTGGTGGGTAGATTCTTTACCACTAGTGCCCACCTGGGAAGCCCAAGCTTCATGTAAGTCTATCCATATCCATGGGTTCTGGGTAGGAAATAAAATGCATTTAGGATGAGGACACAACTTTTATAAATATAAGAACTGGCTGGATACATGGAGATGAAAAAGTTCATTCCAAAGCAATGGTTCTATTAGAAAGTGAAATGAAGAAAATTGTGGAGTAGCAAGTTTTTAGATGGACACACTAACAAATGACAGCATGTTGCAACATACTTTAGCCATCTCAGGTAGACTGCAAATGGCTATGGATAAAATATCACTCGGTTAATGATGAAGATAAAGTATGAAAAAATAGTCACAAGGGTGAGATGGGGTTATGTGCTGCGTCATTTACTAAAGTATTAGAAGGAGCACAGGATTTAAGACTCAGAAAAATACAATATTTCATATTTCCCCAAAATTGACATTAAAGAAATTTAGCTTTAAAAAGTCAGTAAGTAGAAATTTAAACATAGCATTGCATGCAATATCAACTATAGAAAGGTACACTAAAGGAAAAGAAAGTATGATAAAAGATAGTGACTCCACAGCCAACAGCCATAAACAGAAAGCTATAAAAAGGCTGATCATCTTCTAAATATATACTTTTAAATAGATAATAAAGAAAATATTTGAAATGAAAAAGTATGTGGCAACTAAAGAAACCAAAGGGACTGCATAAGAATGTCTCTCACATATTTGCATTTTTAGACATTAAAATACAATATGACCCAGGATCTATCTACCCTTGATGTTTATATGTGTCTGTGACTACATGCTCAGTCATGCTTGACTCACTGCAACCTCATGGACTGTAGCCATCAGGCTCCTCTGTCCATGGGATTTCCCAGGCAACATACTGGAGTGGGTTGACTTTTCCCTCTCTATGTAAATAAGTGTATATATGTGTAAGTGTTTTTGTATACATGTATTCGTGTATATATATGTGTGTGTGTCTATTTGTATATTTATGTGTGTGTGTGTGTGTACTATAACATACTGTGGTTTTGATAAATTAATTGATAAATTATTGTCAGATCCAAAGAAAGGAATTAGGATCCTGTGATTAGAGTTATAGACAGGGAGATTGCAACAAGATATCAAGATATCAAATAACAACAAAACTATCCAGTCATTTAATGGGATGGTTTGCTTATCATCCAAATGAGAGTTTGAGCAGATACTGAGTGACCAGATGGAGCGAATGGTGTAGAGAGAACACTAGAAACATATGGGTGGTTGAACTAAAAATGTCCCAGGTCCTTTTCTGGGATTTTCTTTCATCCAGCATTCATCCCACTCATCATACAAGTCCCTAAGAAATTGTTTTTCTAATTTATTCAATTAACTGATTGTTTCAGTTATTCTCCACATCTGGGTACTCCTGACCTCAGGCACAACACTCATGACTTTCCTCTTCATCTTCACTCCGTAAACGGCACTTAACGCGTCCCTGCTTCCTTTTACTGGCTAGTTCATGTGTCTAATCAAATTAAGTTGCAGTTGGATGCCACCAACTTTTACTCAGTACTCTCATGACTAAAAAGGATACTTCATTATTATATTCATTTTCAATTTTCAAATATAGAGCTAATTCACTTACTGTGAACACTTGAACCAAGAAAAGACTATTGCCTGGGCAGAATGCCTGGTTTGTTAGGTCTGCTGGATTAGTCCATTATACTGAATCACAAAGATAATAAACAACCAAACAGCAACAACAAAAGCATGTAATTGGGTTATACTGATCTTGAGAGAATGATGTTTCAAAATCTCTCCCTTCAACTCATGCCTACACTTACCAACTCTCATAGCCAGGAAATTACTGTTTATATCTCTCCTCAGGTTTTCACCCTGTAGTATAAAATCATTTCCTTTGTCTTGATTTTCTGCAGCTGGGTATCTCAATAGCAAAGTGATATTACTTTCCAAAAAATGAAAAACAGAATAAGGTCGTATCAACCATAGAGATCATGTGTAATACTGGCCATAATGATGGACTCCAAGATGCATCATAAAACAGGTTGGCAGCCACACTTGCTGGTGCTGAAAACACAATATTTTGATAGCAATAGCATGCCCGGTTTGCTCAAATAAAAGATGTTAACAGCCACATATTTTCATGTATTAGATGGCAACAGTTATAATGAAAGTGAAATACATTTTGTGCAGATCAATAACACTCCCCAAACAACTTACACACCACTTACTATTTCTTACTATAGTAAGGCAAGTGGTTTTCGGTATTCATGCTAGGAATAGATATAGTCCTAATGTACTGGTGAAAACATTAAATTGATTTCTTTTTTTGCTGATCTAATGTAAGATGATTACAAATTATTTCACTTTTCAACTACATATAAGTTAATCTAATGTATAGTATTCAGGACTGCTAAAATCTGCAATTACTTTAGTAATTTGGATTTTTTCTAAACTATTATGAGTCACTGCATGGATAGAGTATGTTACTTTAAAAAATTATCTTGAAACAATAATTACAACCTTATATTTCCATTTGTTTCAGATATACATAAATAGCTTACATAGCTAAAGCAAGGATAGCCTTCTGTTTTGATTATAAAAATAAAACGTGATTTAAGAAATAAAAGAGAAAGATATGTCTAAAATAAGAGCCAAGACGCCTATAGAAATAAACTCCTTTTCATTATCCCAAGGAATATGCTGACATTTACTTTTTGGCCAGCTGGGGTTCAAATTAAATAGCTCCATAGGTAACAGAGACAGCCTGTGTGGATCCTGAAGACAGAGATGACTGTTTCAATTATTTTCCTTGATTGGCTTACCAGCCTTGGCCTCAGCATGCGGCAAGGTATTGGGAGGCTGATGCATGAAGCCATGTAATTACTCATTTAAGTTTATTTCCTTAATTAATTTAAACATGCTTCAGAAATGTACATCTCAAAATTCCTGTAGCCTGGTCACTGCATAGAATCAAGACTCCCTAAGGTGAGAAAGTTGATCCTATTTTTCATGAACTTTTAAAAGATGTCTTTTAATGGAGAAAATAATGGTTAAAACTGTAAGACTTGGAGAAAATTTTACTCTTCCTCTCTTTAAGAAAAACAACAACAACAGTTTTTTAAGAAAAATGATGTTGAAGAAGTTGCCATCAGCAACTGGGAGGAGAGGGTGAGATGTATGGAAAGAGTAACATGGAAACGTATATTACCATATGTAAAATAGATAGCCAATGGGAATTTGCTGTATGGCCCAGGAAACTCAAACAAGGGCTCTGTGTCAGTCTAGAGGAGTGGGATGGGGCAGGAGATGGGAGGGAGGTTCACAAGGGAGGAGATATATGCATACCTATGGCTGATTCATGTTGAGGTTTGGCAGAAAACAAAATTCTGTAAAGCAATCATCCTTCAATAAAAGAATAAACTAAAAAAAAAGAGAGCATAAAGAAATCTGCAGAGGTGTATACATTGTCCCTACTGTGCGATACATGAATTGTGAATGAAGCCCAGATAATGACTGAGTAAACATAGGAGAAGAGCTCAGAAGAACAAAAGACTACGGGTGAAACTGTTGCTGCTACTGCTACTGCTTCAGTCGTGTCCGACTGTGCGACTCCATAGACAGCCCACCAGGCTCCCCCATCCCCGGGATTCTCCAGGCAAGAACACTGGAGTGGGTTGCCATTCCTTCTTCAATGCATGAAAGTGGAAAGTGAAAGTGAAGTCGCTCAATTGTGTTCGACTCTTAACTGAGCGACCCCATGGACTGCAGCCTTCCAGGCTCCTCCATCCATGGGATTTTCCAGGCAAGAGTACTGGAGCCGGGTGCCATTGCCTTCTCCGGCATGTAGAGCTCTACAGATAGAGCTAGTGAGTGTCGAATACTCACAAGGTTTTTATCCCCCAGCCCCCCTGAGGAGGCGGGTGGCTAGGGGATGAGTCAGCTCCTGAGACAGCTCCATAATGGTTCAAATGTGTTACCAGAGCCTCATAAAGCTGTCATTCTGCTAGCAGCCTCCAACTCCACTTCTAGCCACCCACAGGCTCACAGGCCTTGATCAGCAACACTGAACTTGCATCCATGTCTAGGAAGCAGTTATTTTCTCCAATCCTAAAACACATTGAACCTGCCCATCTCTTTGTCTTTCATTTCTTTTCTTGGAGGCGCACCTTTCAAAAGTGCACTGTACTGGAAAAAAAATGGAAACCTTTGCTCAGCTCTTTTTTCTTCGTGAGCATATGCTGTTTTATCATGATTTGCAGAGTTTTACTGTTTCCTCTTTGGAAGCTTAGGCCACCCGCCCCCAGGCTCCTACTGCACACAACCGCAGTGCCCTACACTGTGGACAGATGCTGAACTCATTTTCTCTTTTGAGATTCTGTTTCTAGTTAGAATTAGGTATTAGTGAAGTCAGAAAGAAACTACTCTTGCTAAATCAATACACAGCAGTTTTGTTTTGTTTTGTTTTGTTTTTAAGGCAGCTCCACATAGGAAGATCAGTGAAGTTAAATAGCCAGCTTTGCCTGTACCCCTGAGGATGCAAAGTGCTAAAGAATAATAGCAGTTTGGTCAGCAAAGAAAGATACCTGCTTGGATGTGAAGATATCTGAAGTTTCTAAGCAAAGGCAGATGGTTTAAAGGCAGAGTAGAGAAATTTAAGAATTCAGCCAGTGAACATGAAATGGGCTAAACTAGACTTTGTGGAAACAGCTAATTTCATCTTATCTGCAGAATGGATAAGACATCCTCAGAGGTTTACTGTTCACAGACAAGACTCAGGCAAAATTCATCTATGGATTATACAATGGTTTGGCTAATTATTACTTTTCATAAGATAGCAATTTAATTCCTAGTTTATCTTTTATTTACCATAAAAGATGGTATCTGATAAAATAAGATACCATGCTCTCTGATAAGGTAAGATTCCCATCTGATGATAATTACTGACATTGTTCCATGCAGCCCAGGAAAATTCCAAGGTTTAGATCTGACCATGCAGTATATTATCTAAAAAGCAAATATAGAGTGGTATATAAAGTATTTCCAAGGAACTTATGATTTACAATATTAGTTTTAATGTGAAATATTATTTCTAAAAGCAGGCTCATTTCTTAGATCCCCAGGTTTAGCAAGCAATTCATGCTGATCAATTAAATGTTTTCTAATGTCCTAATAAATCAATATACTCTGCTGTCTCCTGCTCCACACCCTCCACACTCAAATGGCAGGGAGTAATATATGTGTATCATAATTACATTGAATGCAGTCATAAAATATCATGTGACAGTCTTCAAAATTCTAAGACAAACTTGTAAAGATTAAGATGAATAACTTTCAATTAAAAACTAATACAGCTATATCTTCCTTGAACCAAAGCAATAGTTATTAAATCATGGTGGTACTTACCACAGTGAAGTTCATCACTTTCAAAATCCAAATTGTCATGGCTAAGTTAACTATCATGGTAACCAACAGCAGAAGGACAAAGAAGTATAAGCACCTCTTTCGCCATCCATAAATTCCCACTGGGTAAAGCTGCGCATTCTCAGCCTTTGGCAGGTTATTCTGTTGTGTTGCTAGTATGTATTGTTCTCGTGTCATCTGGAGAAAAAGGAAAAGAAACATCCAAAGATAAAGTCAATGACTTGTTAAATCAAAAGGCACTAGACATCTAAGAATAATGGGCAGTGGGTCCTCATTAAGATGAGTAATGAAAATTAATTAATTTAATTAACATTACAAGATTGCAAATCCTTTAATTCTTATCATCAGTTTTGATTTTTGGAGTTATTTAACTACCTGTTATATCTCTAAAATACAACATTCTAAGATTTTTAACATTCTTAGATACTATATCTCTAAGATACAGTATTTCCAGTAAGGTTTGCCCAATCTTAACACTAGCTTTTCTCTCAGGAATCTGTGAAGATTCTCAGCTCTACTTCTATTTGCCTAAAACCCAGCAATTTTATTATCAGCTGTGCTACTGTTGGAATAAGTTTCACCATTTTTGGAGTAGACAGAGGCCAACTGTATCATAATGCATTTTTGAGACCTTATCTAAAAATGCAGGATATAATTAGCTCAGTGTATGTGCTTTAATAAAGAGTCAGTGTGTTTGGAAAAACCTATGGAGAGAAAATCACTTTTATTTAGAATTATATAGATGTGCTCAGTGCTCAGATGCTCAGTTGTGTCTAACTCTTTGTCAACCTATGGACTGTAGCCCACCAGGCTCCTCTGTCCATGGGATTCTCCAGGCAAAAATATCGGAGTGGGTTGGCACCTCCTCCTCCAGGAGATCTTCCCAGGGAGGATCAAACCCACCTCTCTTATGTCTCCTGCATTGGCAGGCAGATTCTTTACCAATAATGCCACTTGGAAAGCTACTATGTAATTAAAACATATTTTTAGAACTTTGTTGATTATTTATTTTGTTTGCATTTTGATGAGTTACTAGTATAAAATTGATCTCTGAAAGAACAAACTGCATATTCACTATCCTGTAACATAACGTGTTGATATCAGGAAAAGTCAGTTTTGGAAAATGGGATATGATATTCTTTGGCGATATAAAAATTTAGGTGTTAAATGAATTTTTTCAAAGAGCAAATACATTATTTACTGTCTGATACAACCTAAAGAAATGGATAAGAAATGTTAATGCATATGTACTGGGTGTACAGTTTTCATAATAATGTATTCATCACCTGGAGGATGGAAACTTTAATTTTTATAAAATGTGATTTTCTATAGGACAATAGTTGCTCAGCTTTTTTTTCTTTTTAGGTTTTTCTCAGATTTCTTGTGTATGCAGTAAATAATGACTACATCAACAGAAATACTGCTGAATAAATCATGCAACGATTAAAAACCACATTAATAAAGAATCAAAATTATTGGTTAGTCCCAATATATAATATGAAATTATTAATTTATGATATTTATTGAACCAATCTTATACTAAATAAAATGTTGAACTGTATATTGAGAAATGCAGAAACCTCAAGTTATATGGCTTTTTCCCAGTTTCTTTTTATTTTAGAGCTATAATTTCAAATTGCATTAATGCACTGTTAAGTATTACCTTTCCAGTTTTTAATGGGTGATATATATTAGGCTGCTGCTGATAAATCACTTCAGTCATGTCCGACTCTTTGTGACCCCATGGACTGTAGCCTGTCAGGCTCCTCCATCCATGGGATTCTTCAGGCAAGAATACTGGAGTGGGGTGCCATTTCCTCCTCCAGGGGATTTCCCCAACTCAGGGATCAAACCCAGGTCTCCTGCATTGCAAGCAGATTCTTGACCACTGTTCCACTTCTAAGTAATATAATAAAAATGGCTTCTTATGTTAAATTATAATTTTAAATATATTAGAAGAACTAATATGACTGAATGATTAAGAACAAACTCTTTCATAATATAAAAATTACCTTTTTATTGTCATTATTATTATTTGAGTTAATCTTTAACATTTCCTTGAAAGTACCAAAAGCTTTAGTTCCTAATTCCAGTTAGAGGGGTGATGTCTAACTTACGAAATGCTATGAAATGTAAAGCTACTAACAGGTGACAGCATACTACAGGAATTCACTTTGCCTAAAGATTTCAGTGGAGCTTTTACAGTTCTGATAATGGTTATGATTACAAAGTAGAAAACTTATCAATAGGAAGAGGATAAAGGGACACACTAGGGACTGCCACAGTGAAAGAGAAGAACAGGGAAGAGCCTTGTTCTTAAAAGAGGGAGCATGGACATGACAGGCAAGCAGAAGAGTCCAGAAGCCTGATTGTGTCCAGCTGACAAGGAAGAGACCATCCCCGTGAAGCTGATCTCTGAAGTCACAGTAAAACAATATGACTATTCAGACCAGCCATTGCCTTTAATCTCACAATGCAGCAGGCTGCCTTTTAGAATATTCTATTCCTACAAATTCTATTTAGACATGAAGGTGAGAATACCATTCCTTATAAAAGAAATGAGAACTTGATAAGTCTCTGAAATAAAGCAAATACACATTACAAAGAAAATAGTCCTTCAGTAACAAAATTGATTTTTTGGGAAAACAACAGAAATTCAGTATATATACATATCAAAAGCTCTCTAACAATTTGAAAAAGCAAACAGCATACAAAAGGCCAAGAGTAAGGTTGTCAAGAAAATGAAAAATGTGTTAATTAAAACTTTTATCAATTCAAGAAATTCTAACTTTACTTAAGAAAGTATCACAGTTTTGCAATTTATTTCATACCAGATTTTATGTCTAATAGCATTCATTAGAATCAAATAACCAAGTCTGAGTTAATGTCAAGGAAGTCTTCAGCCTTCTTGGATTCCAATGTTTATCAGTGTTCACATTAAGATCAGTGCATTTACTTCTGTCTCCTTTAATTCAGGGCTTCCCTTGTGGCTCAGATGATAAAGAATCCTCCTGCAATGCAGGAGACCTGGTTCAATCCCTGGGTTGGGAAGATCTCCTGGAGAAGGGCAAGGTTAACCACTACAGTATTCTGGCCTGGTGAATTCCATGGACTGTAGAGGCCATGGAGTTGCAAAGAGTACAACCTGACTGAGTGACTTTTACTTTCCTTTAATTCCGAGGGAAAGAAAGTGAAAGTGTTAGTCACTCAGTTGTGTCTAACTCTTGTGACCCCATGGACTGTAGCCCACCAGGCTCCTCTGTCCATAGGGATTCTACAGGTAAGAATACTGGAGTGGGCTGCCATGCCCTTCTCCAGGGAATCTTCCCAACCCAGGGATCGAACCTGGATCTCCTGCATTGCAGTCAGATTTTACCATCTGAGCCACCAGGAAAGCTCAGGTCAGGGAATGGATGATTTAAATCTGGACTTTGCACTTGCTTTTACAAAGAAATCTGTTTTCAAAACATGAGTACAATTTCCAGCAAGATGTTATGAGGTTAGATGAAAGACACATGGATCAACAGAACCAGCTGGTGTTGCTGCTAAGGCGCTTCAGTCGTGTCCGACTCTGCAGCACCATCGACAGCAACCCACCAGGCTCCTCTGTCCATGGGATTCTCTAGGCAAGAATACTGGAGTGGGTTGCCATTTCCTTCTCCATAATAGAACTAGACCTTGTGAATTTTTCAATTCCATGCTTTTCTCCAAAGGCATGGAAAATATGGTTTTCAGAAAGGGTTATTTTGTTTAGTATTTTTAATAACTTAATGTATGAAGACTAGAAGAGAATGAATTAATCATTAATCACTAGTAACTTAAACATAGTTCATCACTAATAACTCAACTCTGGAGAATTCTGGTAAAATCTACTTAAGCTGGATGGAATGGGAGAGAAATTAGAGTATCAGAGTCCATTGGCTATTATTTCCCTGCCTCACAGAGGGGACAACAGTCCAAAACATTAAGTCCAAGGGAATGTTATAAATATTCTAATCCATATGACTCATTATTTAGTTGTTTTGTATATACTGAGACAAGGGCACATAATTTGGGACTCCAGGCAGAAGTGGGCCTTTATTTGATAAAATATTTTTTTAGTGACAAATATGTGCAGGTAGAGTTCAAGTTTGCAGCATTCATGAATTTCAGATAGTTAGGGAAAATACAAAAACAAATAACATATAAATATATAAAATAACACATCAAATAGTAATGTTCTCTGAAGATGAAAAAATACAACAGTATAATGAATTCATTATACAAGTAATGAAATATTAGATAGTGATAGATGCTATGAAGATAATATGCATGGTGTTATAATGGACAGGAGAGGAACTGCTTTAAAAGTAGTAGAAGGAGAATGCCTCACAAAGGATGTAACAGATAAGATGAAATTAAAATGATGGATATCTTCTATGAAGAAACTTTCAAAAGATCTTTGATGATCTATTTGAAGCCCTTACTAGAATGGGCTAAATAGAAAAAATTTAAAAAAAAATGAAGAAGTAGAGAGTATGGACATTTTTTGATGAGTAGAGAAGAACAAAAGAATGGGATTTCAGATGAGAATATGAAGTCTGTTGTTAGAGTATTAAATCAGGGGCCAGAAAGAGTTTATCTGAAGGATGTGAGGTTGCTCAGTTATGTCTGACTCTTTGTGACCCCATGGACTGTAGCCCACCAGGCTCCTCCAGCCATGGGATTTTCCAGGCAAGAATACTGGAGTGGGGTGCTATTGCCTTCTCCAGGGGATCTTCCCAACCTAGGGATTGAACCCAGGTCTCGCACACTGCAGGCAGATGCATTACCATCTGAGCCACCAGGGAAGCATCTGAAGGATATGAGAGAGAAAATGGAAAAGCAGTGAGGGTACTTAAATTGGGGCCGATAGTCGAGGTGACGAACTTAGGATACTAGCTGAGTTGTGCATTCTCAGGATGTGGTGGACAAAGAACTAGTGTCAGTGACGAAAAGATTAGCCAGGGAAAAGGCTTCCCTGATATCTCAGTTGGTAAAGAATCTACTTGCAATGCAGGAGACCCTGGTTCAATTCCTGGGTTGGGAACATCCACTGGAGAAGAATAGGTTACCCAATCCAGTAGTCTTGGGTTTCCCTTGTAGCTCAGCTAGTAAAAATCCACCTGCAATGTGAGAGACCTGGGTTTGATCCCTGGGTTGGGAAGATCTCCTGGAGAAGGGACAGGCTACCCACTCCAGTATTCTGGCCTGGAAAATTCCATGGACTGTATAGTCCACGGGGTCGAAAATAGCTGGACACGACTGTTGAACTTTCATTTTCACTTTCAGGCAACTGAGGGCAACAAGGTGGGAATATATTTGCTGTTGTTTAGTTGCTAAGTCATGTCTGACTCTGTGACCCCACACACAGAAGCATGCCAGGCTTTCTTGTCCTTCACCATCTCTTGGAGTTTGCTCAAACTCATGTCCATCGAGTTGATGATACCATCCAAACATCTCATCCTCTGTCCATCCTTTCTCTTCTTGTCCTCAATCTTTCCCAGCATCAGAGTCTTTTCGTCAATGAGTCAGATGGCCAGAGTATTGGAGCTTCAGCTTCAACATCAGTCCTTCCAATGCAGGGTTGATTTCCTTTAAGACTGACTGGTTTGATACTCTTGCTGTCCAAGGGACTCTCAAGAGTTTTCTCCATCACCACAGTTTGAAAGCTTCAATTCTTTGGTGCTCAACTTTCTCTATGGTCCAACTCTCACATCTGTACATGACTGCTTTGAAAGACTCTTAATTTCGTGGCTTCAGTCACTGTCCTTAGTAATTTTGGAGCCCAAGAAAAGAAAAACTGTCACTGCTTCCACTTTCTCCTCTTCTATGTGCCATGAAGTGATGGGACTGGATACCATGATCTTAGTTCTTTTATGCTGGGTTTCAAGCCAACTTTTTCACTCTCCTCTTTTAACCCTTATCAAGAGACTCTTTAGTTCATCTTTACTTTCTGCCATTTAGAATGGTATCATCTGCATATTTGAGGTTGTGATATTTCTCCCAGCAATTTTGATTCCAGCCCAGAATTTCTATGCAGAGATGTACCTCTACATATAATTAAATAAACAGTGACAATATACAACCTTGTCACACTCTTTTCCCAATTTTGAAGCAGTCAGGTTTTCAATGTTCAGTTCTAAATGTTGCTTCTTGATCTGCATACAGCTTTCTAAGGATACAGATAAGGTGGTCTGGGACTCTCATCTCTTATAGAATTTCCCACAGTTTGTTGTGATCCATATAGTAAAGGACTTAAGCATAGTCAATGAAGTAGAAAGAGATGCTTTTCTAGAACTCTCCTGCTTTCTCCATGATCCAGTGAAAGTTGGGAATTTGATCTCTGGTTCCTCTGCCTCTTTGAAACCAAGCTTGTACCTCAGGAAGTTCTTAGTTTTCACATACTTCTGAAGCCTAGCTTGAAGGTTTTAAGGCAAAACCTTACTATCATGTGAAATGAGTGTAACTATAAGGTAGTTTGAACATTCTTTTTGGCATTGTTTTTCTTTGAGATTGCAATGAAAACTAACATTTTCCAGTTCTGTGGCCACTGCTGAGTTTTCCAAATTTGCTGACATGTTGAGTGCAGCACTTTAACAACATCATCTTTAAGGATCTTAAATAGCTCAGCTAGAATTCCACTACACCCACTAGCTTTATTTGTAGTAATGCTTCCTAAGGTCTTCTTGACTTTACACTCCAGGATGTCTGGCTCTTGGTGAATGAGCACATCATCTTGGTTTTCTGAGTCATTAGACCTTTTTCCTATAGCTCTTTTGTATACGCTTGCCACCTCTTCTTAATCTCTTCTGCTTCTGTTAGATCCTTACAGTTGCCCATTTAAAGCTGTCCTTTACTGTGCCCATCCTTGCATGAAATATTCCCTTGAGATCTCCAGTTTTCTTGATGAGATCTCGACTCTTTCAATTCTGTTGTTATCCTCTCTCTTTGTATTGTTCATTTAAGGAAGTCTTTTTATCTCTGCTATTCCCTGGAACTCTGCATTCAGTTGGGTATATATTTCCCTTTCTCTCTTGCCTTTCACTTTTCTTCTTTCCTCAGCTATTTGTAAAGCCTCCTCAGATAACCACTTCGCCTTCTTGCATTTCTTTTCCTTTGGGATGATTTTAGTCACTGCCTCCTGTACAGTGTTACCAATTTCTGTCCTTAGTTCTTCAGGCACTCTGTCCACTAGATGCAATCCCTTGAGTTTATTCATCACTTCCAGTGTATATCCATAAGGGCTTTGATGCAGGGCATACCTGAATGGCCTAGTGCTTTCCCCTACTTTCTTCACTTTAAGCCTGAATTTTGCAGAAGGAGCTCATGACTGAAACCATGGTCAGCTCCAGGTCTTTTTCTGCTGATTGTATAGGGCTTCTCCATCTTTGGCTGCTAAGAACAGAGTCAATCTGATTTCCGTATTGACCACGTGGTGATGTCCATGTGTAGAGTCATCTCTTATGTTGTTGGAAGAAGGTGTTTTCTAAGACCAGTGTGTTTTATAGACAAAACTCTGTTAGACTTTGCCCTGTTTCATTCTGTACTCCAAGGCCAAACCTTCCTATTACTCCAGATATCCCTTGACTTCTACTTTTGCATTCCAATCTCTTATGATGAAAAGGGTATCTTTTTTGGTGATAGTTCTAGATGGTGTCGTAGGTCTTCATAAAACTTGTCAGCTTCTTTAGCATCAGTGAATGGTGCCTAGACTTGGATTACTGTGATGTTGAATGGCTTGCCTTGGAAAGGAGCCAAGGCATCTCAGTTTTGAGTTTATACCCAGGTACTCTACCTATTTCAGACTCTTTTGTTGACTAGGAGGGGAACTCCATTTCTTCTAAGGGATTCTTGCCCACAGTACTAGATATGATAGTTACCTGAATTAAATTTGCCTGTTCCCATCCATTTTAGTTCACTTATTCCTAAGATATCTATGTTCAGTCTTGCCATCTCCTGCTTGACCATGTCCACTTTACCTTGATTAATGGACCTAACATTCCAGGTTCCTTGCAATTTTTATAATATAAATTTATTTATTTTAATTTGAGGCTAATTACTTTACAATATTGTATTGGTTTAGCCATACACTGACATGAATCTTTCCAGCATCAAACTTTACTTTCACCACCAGACACATCCACAACTGAGCACTGTCTCTGCTTTGACCCAGTCACATCATTCTCGAGCTATTAGCAATTGCCCTTCATTCTTGCCCAGTGCATACTGGTCAGCTTCTGACCAGGGGGGCTCATATTCCCATGTCATATCTTTTTGCCTTTTCATACTGTCCATGGGGTTCTCTATGCAAGAATACCTAGTAGGTTGCCATCCTTTTCTCCAATAGACTGTGTTCTGTTGGAAATATTGCTATGGTCTGTCTGTTCTGGGTGGCCCTGCATGGCATGGTTCATAGATTGATTAAGGCAAACAAAAAGACAAGACTGTGATCCATAAAGGGTGTGAGTGTGGGGGGAAACATAGGTTATAATGATCATAATTCAACAAGAATTATTCTTCGTCTTAGTTATGTACTAGTATCCTGACTCATATCAGCGTACAGAAATCTGAAATTATCTGTGCTGTGGTTAAAGTTTGCTCTGAGATTCCCTCTTCCACAGCCTACTTAATCTGGAGGCTC
This sequence comes from Nanger dama, assembly GCA_917880005.1. Lineage (NCBI taxonomy): Eukaryota > Metazoa > Chordata > Mammalia > Artiodactyla > Bovidae > Nanger > Nanger dama. The sequence goes on from CAKJTW010000021.1 coordinate 23,301,867, forward strand.
TGTCACCACAAACTTGCTTTACTTGAATTTCAGCGTATAAGTACCATTTCTCCTTTCCAACCCCACAGTCTTTCCTCACTTTCAGTAAGGTTTTATTATTTACTTTCTAAAATTGGGATTGGAGAAATGAGGGCATTTTTGAATAAACTTAGATATGGCCTCTCTCTGAATATGCAGGAAAAGCTACAAATTATTTGACATGTCTTAATATTTGTGAGAAAAGAGAAGAGAAGAGACTGAGGGAGATTACAATGCCTGAGATAAATGTCTGAAATTGTGATTGACTAAATTAAGGGTCAAAATAAAAGCTATAAATGAAATGCTCTGTTTTATGGAAGAAATATTGTCTGAAAGGATGATCAAGTGACCTTGTCATGTATTTGTATCCTCATGACCCTAACATTGAGAGGGTTTGAACAGCTTGAAAGTGGCGGTGAGAACTGAGAAGCATGAAAGTGGGTTGTAAATCATCACTTTTCAAAATTTGAGTTTTATCAGGAAGAGAAAAGGCGCACTAAGACTTTACCCAAAAGCGTGAAGACAGTGGAAAGTTAGTTCAAGTCCAAGTATCAAGAACCTATTTTCTTCAGTCTAGATTATATCACTAAATTGTCAATCGGATGATAAAGTTGTAAAGAGAACCTAATTTTATATTTCAAGTCATATAATTGATTTAATTGTTTTTAAAATACCACATTTTATAATACTACTAATACAATGCAACCCACTCCAGTACTCTTGCCTGGGAAGTCCCATGGATGGAGGAGCCTGGTGGGCTGCAGTCCATGGGGGCCGCAAAGAGTTGGACGCAACTGAACGACTTCACTTTCATTTTTCACTTTCTCGCATTGGAGAAGGAAACGGCAACCCACTCAATGTTCTTGCCTGGAGAATCCCAGGGACGGGGGAGCCTGGTGGGCTGCCGTCTATGGGGTTACACAGAGCTGGACACGACTGAAGCGACTTAGCAATGCTTTATAATATTATTAATAAAACATTTTCATAATACTACACACATCAGTACTAGATAAAAAACAGAGATGTATATAGCACATCTGGAAAGAAAAAGCACAAAGACTGGAAAGAAAGAGCAAATTATTTTTTAACTCACTATTTCATTCCTTAAAATTAAAATATAAATTAGGACTCTCTTTTCTGCTCAGACTTGCTCCCCGTGTTTCTGTTATGGGCAATATGAATATAAAAGAGAAGCATGTATCTTCCAGAAAATAAGCTAGATAATTTGGGAAATTGCTTTTAATTTCTGATTACAGAGCCAGCCCTTGGCACATTCACGAAGCAATATGCAACATCTTTGTGACCATAAACATTGAATCTCAGTTCCAAAACCCCTTAACTTCCTCACTGGGAGTAGCTTAGATTCCAGGAGAAATGGTAAATCATGTTGATGTCACTGCTCATTAACTGTTGATCATGTTAGATTTAACACTACAGTTTTCTGTTATTTGTTCAGATGAGGAATGGGCACAGCAAGTAAAGTGCAGTCTCGGATTTTTGTGCCAGGTTGTAATCCCAGTCTGGCCATTCTATTCTGTGCATCCTAGGGCAAGTCACTCAGCCTTCCTCTGCCCCAGTTTCCTCAGCTCTCAAATGAATATTACATTGACTTACATAAGAACAATGTGGGAGTAGAAAAGTAGGATGCTAAAGTTCTCCTTCCCTTTTAAATGGTAAAAAGACTCATTAAAAAACAAACAAACAAACAAAAAAAACAACTGATCTTCCACTTCATAGCTACCAGTCCCCTCCTTCAGTGCTGTATTAAGTATTTATATTGGAATTCATTTTAAAAGATACGCCAGAAATATCATCAAAAAAACAAGATGCTTGAAGTATCCAAATTGTATGGTGTAAACTTAACACAGTAGAAAGGCATTTTGTATTCTGTTCCCAGAAAATGAGTCTCTAAACAGCTACTAATGTTGAGAGAGAGTGAAAACAGTACCGTAAAGTCCACTTACCATGGCACTCAGAAATTCTCCCTATCTGTGATACTTAATTCTCAAAGGCACATTTCAACACAATGACAGTCAAAATTTGCTATTTAAGAAAATGTTCTTTTTTCCAGTTGGTTTATGGAAAATGCTGTAGTCAGGTTTTACAGCCTGGAAAAGAAGCAGCCTAGCAACTGAATTTCAAGAATGATGAAAGATATCTCAGTCAAATGGTGCTGCCTCTTGAGATAGGAAATAGAAGAGGACAATAGAAGAGGACTCTAGCCAAGGCTGACAGTAAAAAGAAGCCCAAATAGACATTAACAGGGCAACACGTTCTCAGATGGATAGAAGTTTTAGAAAAATGTGGACATTCACAGAGAATGACCCAGTCGTTGTTCTGAGCTTATGTTATATACTTCATGTACTCTAAAAGGAAGCACTTTTATATAGAAAATACTTTTTCAGTAGTTAATTGGATGAAAACTCCCCATCACAGTTTTTGGCATTTATTTAGTCACAGATGTGGATTTAGGCTTCTAATATTGAAGTCACTCAATTCTCAGACCCCTCATGTGCTATTAACAGAAAAACTTAGCCATTAAAGCGATTTTGAGGGAGCTGGAAAGTCTTTTGCCTACTCAGACTTGGGTCATCATTGAGAGATAAAACAACATGGGTGGCTGTGAGCAGCCTTTACACTAAGATCGCAAGCATCAGAAGCTGGTTGGCAAGCGCTGTTACACATGCACAGCAGGAGAAAAGGGAAAAAAAATCTTTAAGGAAAAACAAATTTGCCAGAAACACAGCTGGAGAGCTTAACTGGGAAAGTGGAAAGCCCATACTATTTAAAGCAATAAGGATCAAGAGGAAAACATGTAAGAAAAAGAGTAGGGGGAAAGTCTTATGGGCTTCTGTTCTAACAGCAGGCTGAAAAACTTCCCAAGAACAAGAGAGATAGAATATTAATTGGAAAGCACCACTGTTTATGAAAAACCTTGCAAACACATTTCAAGGTGCTGGAGAAGACTCTTGAGAGTCCCTTGGACAGCAAGGAGATCACACCTGTGAATCCTAAAGGAAATCAACCCTGGATGTTCATTGGAAGGACTGGTGCTGAAGCTGAAACTCCAAAATTTTGTTCACCTGATGCAAAGAGGAGATTCCTTGATAAAGACCCTGATATGAAAGACTGAGGGCAGGAGGAGAAAGGATTGACAGAAGATGAGATGGTTGGATGGCATCACCTACTCAAAGAACATGAGTTTGAGCAAACTCTGGGAGATGGTGAAGGACAAGGAAGCCTGGCATGCTCCTGTCCATAGGGTTTCAAAGAGGTGGACATGACTGAGCAACTGAACAACAACAATCTGGATGAAGATAAAGCCACTGGGCCAGTAATTAGATTTCAGATCTCTCGGTTTGTTATAAGTAGGGGGAAAGGTAAGGTCCACTTTTCATGTAACAAGTTAGTGACAGAGAGGAAATGCATGCCAGTTCAGCACTTGCTGGCATGAAGAAAGGTATAGAGAAAAGCCTGATTAGCTGTTGTGAAGTGAGGCCAGTGTGAACAGCTCTCTCCATCAGTGCTGGAGAGATGTCCCTGGAGGCCTGGACCTGATCCTCTGGCTGTCTCTCTGTTGCATCTCAGCAGAGGCCACACAGGAGAACATGGACCAGGAGAAGGGGCAAATGCTTCATCCATCATTACTCATACTAACTGTGGCCAGGCATACCTAGATCATGAGTATAACCTGTCTTTCCCCCAGAGGTGAAAGATGGGAAGATAAAAGAATTGGTGACACTTTAATTTTGGTTTTTATACCAGAAATCAGGCTTTTTCAGTGCTGGTATTTGAAATTTAAATAAGATTAACTGGTTATTCTTCTCAGCTGAGGAGCTTAGGTGAAGGTGTATGTGCCGTAGTCCTTTGCTATTGTTATTTTATGGTTGTTTCTTGCCTTAGCTGATGAAGAGTAGAAGAATATGCCACAACGAAGCATACCACTTTGGCACGTTGATTAGTTTGAGCTGTCGGCACTTGAAAAACGGCAAATACAGGGAGATAATTTCTCTGAACTCCCACTCTCTGCCTATAGATGGATTTAGCAAAAGCGACTCAGTTGTCATAAATTCCCTCCCCAGGAGTTGCATCAACCAGGAAAACTGACTCATGTCACAGGAGAGAAGACTAGAAATGACATTACACCCAGACCCACTTTGTCACAAACTATTCACACCTCCCATCTATTCTTCTAAGGACCCATTTGTCTTTCCTAAATGTCATTTACTCTCCTCTAAGAAACCTACATTCCCCTCCTCTTTCTCTACTAAGATGATGTTTAACCTTGAATTCTAAGCCACCTCTTTGATTTACCCACTTTTCCCTAGGCATCTCTTAGGTACTTCTGTTTGTTTTTTTCTCTTGTTAATCTGTTTTTTATTATAAGATTCTCAGCCAAGAATGCATAAGGGTAGAGAAATTACTTTCCTCCTTTACACTCACAATAAGATTATAAATCCCTTAGCTTAGAATTCTTTTATAGTCATCCAAGCACCAGAGTCAGATATGCTATAAATGATAAATTGAGATTAATACCCACTTTTATTCAATACCTGCTCCATGCTAGGCATTCTGCTGGTAGCTTTATTGTTGATTCAGCTGAAATCAAATTGATTTTTATATTAACTCAGAAAGGGGCACTTTAGGAATAATAGTGCCATTTAGTGTATTACTGTTACATCCACAGGCATCATTAAATAACTCAATAAATATTTGTTGACTCTATGGATAAATATATTTAGAAAGCATATAATTCACGCAATTGAAAACATATTAGGGAGCATGGTGAGAGTGAATGGAATGTATATGATTCAAAATAATACAATTATGGACATATTTTTCCATTTATAAACTGGAAAAGCTGTATGCAGCTTTTTCATGTCTTTAATGGGTCAGATGGCATGTCAGGGATAGTAGTGGGGGCTTCTTGTGACAATAATCCTAAAAATGCATCTCAAATTTGAACTTCAAATGTAAGCACCAGTTCTGAATCTATAGCACTCTAAATTTGGAATCTTCTGAATCAAATTAATATGTTAGATAATAGTGAGTTATTTATTCAGCTGATTCTATTGATAATACAATATTTCAAGTCATTATACTTAAAAATGAAGAATTTTATTGATGCTTAGATTTTACATTTTTTTTCTGGAATGCAGAGCATGCAGGTCTATATCTCTTTACCTTTCATATTTTCCACGTATATCTGTATCAGTCCCTATTGTCAGCATTCTATTTTAGGATTTATCGTAGCAAGCTTATGTTAAAGGTTTCCAACTTCTGACTTATTTCTTGCCCCTATTGCTCAGTCTTAAGATGTATTCCCAGAGCATAAATGTCATCATGTTTATTCATATATTAAATAAAAGTCAGTTTAGCACATTCTACTCACAAGGCATCTTTCAGGAAGGCTAGAGATGCAGCAATGAAGAGGACAAGCAACAACTCTTTTGTCACATATCCCCTGCCCATGAATTTCATCAACCTGGGAAGATTGATTCTTGTCACTGGAGAGGAGACTAGAAGCAAGCACTACAGTGAGACACACTGTCAAAACTATCACACCTTCCATTCATTCTTCTAAGGGCTCATTCATCTTCCCTAAAACCTTTACTCGCCCCTAAAGGTCTGCAACCCACTGCCCTTTCCCTATTAAGATGCTATTTAAGCCTAAATTCTAAGCCACTTCTTTGGGTTGTTTGTTTTTCTCTGATTACTCCCAGCTATGCCTGAGGGATGTTGTTGTTTAGTTGCTAAGTGGTATCTGACTCTTTGTGACCACAGGGCAGCCCACCAGACTCCTCTGTCCATGGGATTATCCAGGCAAGGGTACTGGAGTGAGTTGCCATTTCCTTCTCCGGATGATCTTCCCAACCCAGGGATCAAATTGTGCTTTCCTGGTGGATTCTTTACCACTGAGTCACCAGGGAAGTCCCATGCGTGAGTCGTGAAGTTGCTCAGTCGTGTCCGACTCTTTGTGACCCCATGGACTATACCTACTTGGTTTTCTCTTACTAATCTGTCCTTCATTACTAGGGTCCCAGCCAAGAACTCAAAAGTGTAGACAGAAAGCTATTCTTACTCTCTTACACTATGAAAACTTGGCCACAGGACAGGGCACCAGCTGGCTGCACACGGCAGTGGTTTGTATTCCCACCTGACCTCCTCTGTGCTTTCTCTGTGTGGTGACCAAAGTGCTTTCCCCAAGGCTTCCATAGAGACTGACCTCCATATTCTCCCACTTGTTTTCTGATTGCATTTTATATGTTATTTTTCAAATTTTAGAATTGTATTTTCTCCAGAGGTCTGGAGAGCTGTATTTTAGGCCACAATACTTAATTTAGGTTTCTAACCTGATGATCTGAAAAGGCCATGGCCCTATTATAAATTGGTGACCTTTGTAAATTGCATTTAACTAGTTTAAAAGTACCCATCCTACCATCAAGAAACCGCATAGATTGAAGACAAGGAGAATAAAAAGAAACATTTAGAAGCATGTCAAATGCTGGTTCTAGGAATGACTGAAAATATCAGTATCCAGAGTGAACACTGATACATATAAATATACACTTATGTACATGTATATATAATTTACATTTCTATATAAATACACTTATATTTAGAATACATTTGTATTATTTACTTATTGCACATAGTAATTTGGAAAAGGTAGGTTGGAATGAATAGGAAAAGAAACAATAATAAAGTCACCTATTTAAAATACTCAAAAATATAATTTAAAAGATCAAAAATTCACAAATTTTAATTCATTTGAATCATATGAATTTAAGGATGAATTACAAAGTACTCATTCGCCACATTATTTCCATGATATGGTATTAAGTGGACAGCAAGAAGATCAAACAAATCAATCCTTGAGGAAATTGACCCTGAAAACTCATTGGAAGGACTGATGCTGAAGCTGAAGCTCCAATACTTTGGCCACCTAATGTGAAGAGCCGACTCACTAGAAAAGACCTTGATGCTGAGAAAGACTGAGGTGGAAGGAGAAGAGGGCAACAGAGGATGAGATGGATGGATGGCATCACCAATTCAATGGACATGCTGGACAAACTCCAAGAGATGTTGAGTGATAGGGAGACCTGGCTTGCTGCGGTCCATGGGGTCACAAAGAGTCAGACATGACTGACTTGGTGACTGAACAACAATAACAACAGTATTAAGGTGAAATTACACTAATGTGTGGTCCAGGGCCATCTGCAGAATTTGCATTTTAACAGTACTTCAGTGCTCCCTATTAGATGCATTTATGCCCAGCTTGTGTTTGGTCACACTCCTAAACTAGAAAGCTGTTTCTATTTAATCTGAAAATAAAGCTAAATGAACTAGCTTCTTTTCCTAGTACTTGCCCAAATTATTTTCTATTAAAAATGAAAAACAATCCTTTTCAGTGAAAAAGAACTGCACAGTTTAACACTATTGATTCTTCATTCAAGGGAAAGAAAGGGAACTAACAAAAATAATAGTAAATGATCTCATGGAGATTGTCATGCACTAGACACTAACGTCCAAGTGTTACTCATTTAATTCTAACCACCACTCAGAACGAGAAGCTGTTATATCACCTTTTTTTTAATAAGCACAATGTTAAACATCTTTGATTCACATAAAGAGAAATCTATCCTCTTTTACCTTTGCTTCCAAGCTTTCTCAACACATCACGTGGAAAGTCCTTATGCTAGTAAGCACATTAACTAGTTTCTAGCCTTTCCCCTCCGGAGAAGGCAATGGCATCCCACTCCAGTACTCTTGCCTGGAAACTCCCATGGACAGAGGAGCCTGGTAGGCTGCAGTCCATGGGGTTGCTGAGTCAGACATGACTGAGCAACTTCACTTTCACTTTTCACTTTCATGCATTGGAGAAGGAAATGGCAACCCACTCTAGTGTTCTTGCCTGGAGAATCCCAGGGACGGAGGAGCCTGATGGGCTGCCATCTGTGGGGTCTCACAGAGTCGGACACGACTGAAGCGACTTAGCAGCAGCAGCAGCAGCAGCCTTTCCCCTCAGAGAAAGAGCTGTTAGAGGAGCTTTAAGTCAAACAATATGTCTGTAGGTAAGATAGAACAACCTTGCTTTGTTTTTGTTGCATTTATCTTTTAATATACTGTATTTTGGCAGGTGCGATGGGTTTCCAGTTTACTATATTGGTCTGAAATTCCCTTTAAAATAGCTTTATTTACATAGAAGTAAGTGTATGTGTTATATAAATATGTGGAAAGCCATGACGTTTGTAGAAAGTGACTAATGTTTGGAAAACATCAGAAATAAGAAAAAGGTTTTCTCACTAGGCTGAAAATTGAATGGACTAACTGTGGGAAGGTGGCTCCCCAGAAATGCAGGAACTGGGTAGACACTGGATGCCTGTAAGGAAATTTACACAGTGATCCCCAGGCTACACCATGGGAGGACTAGAAAGGTGCTTTGGCCTTGAAGCTCCGGGGAGCTATGGTTCCTACAAGCAGCAGTCCAAGCACTTCTGATAAGCTCCATGAGAGTAGTAAGTGCCTAGGAGTTTGATGGGTGGAAGAATCACTCTCTGGATAGGATACAAGGTGGCTTTGGAGAAGTAGGTTGCCTATAACTTTTAGAAAGTAAAGTGAAAGTGCTGCTGCTGTTGCTGCTAAGTCTCTTCAGACCTGTCCGACTCTGTGCGACCCCATAGACAGCAGCCCGGCAGGCCTCCCCCGTCCCTGGGATTCTCCAGGCAAGAACACTGGAGTGGGTTGCCATTTCCTTCTCCAGTGCGTAAAAGTGAAAATTGAAAGTCAAGTCGCTCAGTCGCGTCTGACTGTGTCAGACTCCTTGCAACCCCATGGACTGCAGCCCGCCAGGCTCCTCCATCCGTGTGATTTTCCAGGCAAGAGGACTGGAGTGGTAGTCACTCTGTGATGTCTGACTCTGAGGCCCCATGGACTGTAACCTGCCAGGCTCCCCTGTCCGTGGAATTCTCCAGACAATACTGGAGGGGTAGCCATTCCCTTCTCCAGGGGATCTTCCCAACCCAGGTATCGAACCCAGTCTCCCACATTGCAGGCAGACGCCTGAATATCTGAACCAAAAAAGAAGCCCTATTTTACTTTTAAAGATTTTAATAAATTAAGAATAAGCCAGGGTGGTGGCATTTTGGGCAAAGAAAAAGCCAGAGACTAGGGATGCAAAACTGGTAAATTATATTTGAAGAAACTCAGACTGTGTAGAAAATATAAAAGTAACTTCTTGAGAATCAATCTATCAAAAACATGAAAATAAATGGAAATAGATACGATTATTTAAAAACAAGGGAATGGTTTGCAGTCATATTTATATAAAATAATTTTGTTTCATCAGAATATTATTGTACCCTAAAATTTTGAATTATGAAAAATCATTTCTGCTTCTAAATGGAAATGAATTCATATTAATGAGTGAAGGTTAAAGAATAAAATTTTTGAAAGAGTAAGCACAGTGTTTACCTTACAAGGTATCAAAAGAATTATTATAAAGCTATATTCAACCAGGTGGTGATGATTCAAGGGTGGAAAAGTAGATTGCTGGAACATAACAGAAGTTTCAGAAATAGACATACATAAATGGTTAATTTGAAGTTTGGGGGAATACCAAATGTTGGAAAAATATGAAGAAACAGGAATTCTTAAAAACTGCTAGTGGGAAAATGCCTTGGAAATTTATTTTGGAAAGAGATTAAGAAAATACCTGTTAAGTTAAGATTGAAGGCAGGTAGAGAAGGGGAATGACAGAGGATAAGATGGCTGGATGGCATCACAACTCAATGAACATGAGTTTGAGTACACCAGAATTTCCTTATATATACAATAGAAAGTCCCAAACTTTTTAAAACATGTGCAAAAGATGTTTTGCAATGCTGGAATATTGGGAAAAATAATATAAATGTTCATTAATATATGTGTGTATGTGTGTGTACACACACATACATATTCCTGGAGAAAGAAATGGCAACCGACTCCAGTATTCTCACCTGGAGAATCCCAGGGACAGAGGAGGCCTGGTGGGCTACTGTTCATGCGGTCACAGAGTTGGACACAACTGAATGTCTATATATATATATATATATATATATATATATATATATATAAAACATATTTAAACAGAAGCCTCCCTGGTGGCTTAGACAGTAAAGAATATGCTTGGAATGCAGGAGACCTGGGTTTGGCAAAATCCCCTGGAGGAAGGCATAAAAACCCACTCCAGTCTTCTTGCCTGGAGAATCCCCTTGTACAAAGGAGACTGGCAGGCTACAGTCCATGGGTTTGCAGAGTCAGACATGACTGAGTGACTAAGCACATAACATATTTAAATGTGCATTAAAAGAGAAATATAAATATGATATATTTAAAGAGTGGAAAAACACCAGTAAGTTAAAATGAACTGTGACGGTGGTGGTTTAGTCACTAAGTCTTGTCCGACTCTTGCAACCCCATGGACTGTACCTTGCCAGGCTCCTCTGTCCACTGGATTCTCCAGGAAAGAATATTGGAATGGGTTGCCATTCCCGTCTCCAGGGTATCTTCCCAACCCAAGAATCGAACCCTGGTCTCCATTGTAGACAGATTCTTAACTGACCGAGCTATGATTTCAAAAGTCAACTGAACTAGTTCTATATGTACTAACATTCATAGACAGCAGCTAATACAATGTTCGATGACAAAAACAAACAATATCAATATAATCACATATGTGTTTACACACACAGTTATGCCCATATGCATAATCCATAAACATAAACATTTCAGGACAATTACTAGCTCCCTTCTCTCTACATGTGAACTTGTACATATTTGTGCTCTATGTACCTTTCTTGCAAAATGAGAGTGATAAATATGTCTAGTATTTAAGTGTACATTGAAAATATATAGACAAATCCAAAATGAAAACAGGATGAGGAAAAAAAAAAATTGGTGAGGGCTCAAATGTGTTTACTATTGCTCCAAGTAGAAAGTCTGTCCTGGGCTGAGCTTCCTAAAGGAAAAAGGAAAAAAAAAAGCAACCCTGAAATTTGTAATCAAGGCAAGAGAGGACCTATCTACTGCCTAACAAGTGGAGCTGTGTAGTGTACTGGAAAGAGGGAATATATAGGAGAGGTGTTAGTCACTCAGTCATGTCCTACTTTTTGCAACTCCATGGACTGCAGCTGGCCAGGCTTCTGCCCATGGAATTCTCCAGGCAAGAATACTGGAGTAGGCAGCCATTTCCTTGTTTGAGAGTTAACTATGAGGTGTTAAGGTAATTTTTAGGAAGGGAACATTTATTATTCATCCATACATAAGAAAAATGGCCACACTGAGCTCAAATCAAATTCTAAGAGCTTATTTTACGCCCCTGAGATGGATTCCATCAGATAGTCTCCTGGAAGCAGTGACCTGAGGTGACTTGCTGAAAGCCACAGGCATGCTCTCATGCAGCTGTTCCTTACAATTTTTTGTATGTAACAGATTAGAAAGCAATAGGCTATAGATCAGTGGATTACCAGGATAGAATCCAACTTCAGTGGAAGAAGTTTCATGCTCTAAACACAATATGGGCAAAGACACACATCAAGAGTATGGTAGCTACTCAATAGTTAATCCATCATTCCCCAAATTTCAGTTTAATGATATAAATGAAAGAGCATTGCAACTCTCTTAATGTAAAGTCAGATATGAAAAGTGGAAAATGATGAATCATTCATATTCATTAGATTGCCCACCAGAGTGTTAATAAAAAGCTAGGAATAAAACCATCATATGACCAGCAATTCCACTCCTTTGAATTTGAGGAAGTCAAAACTGAAAAAGACACATGTACCCCAGTGTTCACTACAGCACTATTTATAATAGCTAGAACACGAAAGCTACCTAGATGTCCACTGACAGATGAACGGATAAAGAGGCTGTGGTATATATAAACAATGGAATACTACTCAGTCATAAAAAGGAATGCATTTAAATCTGTTCTAATGATGTGGATGAAACTAGAGCCTATTACATAGAGTGAAGTAAGTCAGCAAGAGAAATATAAATATCATATGCTAAGCCACTTCAGTAGTGTCTGACTCTGTGCGACCCCATAGATGGCAGCCCACCCGGCTCCCCCATCCCTGGGATTCTCCAGGCAAGAACACTGGAGTGGGTTGCCATTTCCTTCTCCAATGCATGAAAGTGAAGGGTGAAAGTGAAGTCGCTCAGTCATGTCTGACTCTTAGTGACCCCATGGACTGCAGCCTACCAGGCTCCTCTGTCCATGGGATTTTCCAGGCAAGAGTACTGGAGTGGGGTGCCATTGCCTTCTCCAAAATATCTTATATTGACACATATATATGGAATCTGAAGAGATGGCACTAATGAACATATTTTCAGGGCAACAACGGACACACACAACAGACATATGGACACTGTTGAGGAGAGGAGGGAGAAGGGGAGATGTATGGAGACAGTAATATAGAAATTTATAATACCATCTGTAAAATAGAGAGCCAAGGGGAATTTGCGGTGTGATCAGGGTATTCAAACAGGCTCTGCAACAGACTGAAGGATGGGGTTGGGATGGAGATGGGAGGGAGACCTAGGAGGGAGGGGACATGGGTATACCTATGGCTGATTCTTGATGTATGACAGAAAAACACAAAATTCTGTAAAGCAGTTATCCTTCAGTTAGAATTCTTTTTTAAAAATGTCATTACCCAGAAAGCACTCCATGACACCAATAAGGCTTAACATACTTTTAGTTCAGTTCTGTTCAGTCACTCAGTCATGTCTGACTCTTTGTGACCCCATGAACTGCAGCACGCCAGGCTTCTCTGTCCATCACCAGCTCCCAGAGCTTGCTCAAACTCATCTCCATTGAGTTGGTAATGCCATCCAACCATCTCATCCTCTGTCATCCCCTTTCATCCCCTTCTCTTCCTGCCTTCAATCTTTCCCAGCATTAAGGTCTTTTCAAATGAGTCGGTTCTTCACATCAGGTGGCCAAAGTACTGGAGTTTCAGCTTCAGCATCAGTCCTATCAGTGAACACCCAGGATGGATCTCCTTTAGGATGGACTGGTGGGGACACCTTGCAGCTCAAGGGACTCTCAAGAGTCTTCTCCAACACTACAGTTCAAAAGCATCAATTCTTTGGTGCTCAGCTTTCTTTAAGGTCCAACTCTCCCATCCATATATGACTACTGGAAAAACCATAGCTTTGACTAGATGGACTTTTGTTGCCAAAGTAATGTCTCTGTTTTTTAATATTTTGTCCAGGTTGGTCATAGTTTTTCTTCCAAGGAGCAAGTGTCTTTTAATTTCATGGTTGCAGTCACTATCTGCAGTGACTTTGGAGCCCAAGAAAATAAAGTATGTCATGTTTCCATTGTTTCCCCATCTATTTGCCATGAAATGATAGGACAGGATGCCATGAATCCTCATTTCTCAATGTTGAATTTTAAGCCAACTTTTTCACTCTCTCTTACCTTCATCAAGAGGCTCTAACCTAACATACTTTAGATTTTCTATATTAAAAATCTTTAAGTAATGCTTCAAAAAATAGTTTCAAATCTAAATGGTGCATTTATTTATTAAGACTTCTAATTTCCCAGAGATATTTAAATGAGGGCTGAATTACTAAGTTAATACCAAAAGCCTATAAACTATGCTAAGTGCATTTGAGAAATGTCATTAATTGAACAAATAAATCTATTGAACTATATATGAGTACAATAAAAATACACTAAACTTAGCACTATTTTTCATATTCTATAGAAATATCCTAGATATTTCAATTTTAATCTGTCCTACTTATCTTCAATGTTATCAAATATACTTACAACTAATCATTTTGTGTACTTTTGAACAAGAAAGACATGAAATAAAACATTCTCAATACTACATTAGAATGATATTCAACATTCCACCTTTTGATTGGCTCACAATAATGAAGTATGTCCACATTTTATCTGAATTTCATAAATTGGGTAAAATGTTGTTTCCTTTATTGTTAATAGGCCATGTTAGACAAATTGACCATATCCTCTTTACTTATTTATTGCCAGGCTGAGTCACACCTGACCTATTAAAACAATAAATAGTCACTAAAAAATGTGGAAAAGAATGAAAGACTGATTTTTTAAAATTTCAGTTTTACTGATATGTAATTGATGCAAAATTGTAAGATATTTAGTGTTTGTCCTAGTGGTCTATCTGCACATTGTGAAAGGATTGCCTACCATCTACTTAACATATCTGTCACTTCATATACTTGTCTTTTTTGTGTGATAATATTTAAGACTTTTCTCTGTACATTTCACTATACAATATAATGCGATCAATTGATACGCACCATGTTTACATGAGCTCTTCAGACTTAATTGATTTTACAGATGAAAATTTCTGAGACTTTAACCAGCCACTCTATATTTCTCCTACCTTCCGCTCCTGGCAACCGCTTTTGCCCTCTCTGCTTTTAAAATTGAGTAATTTTTACTCTTCTGTTTCTATTTTAAGCATAATGACCTTGATATGCAGTGCAATGCAGCACACTGAACAGTATTCAAGGGGTCTGGGAAATAATAACAGACTTTCACAGTCCTTGTACACCTTTCCTTACCTACACTCCACTTTGAATTCTGAAATCTATTTAGTTAAATTAGTGTGGAATTTGGGAATTTTGGAAATACACAGGCAGTTTTGGTGATAGAAGACAAAGGTTCTGATGACACACAGGACTCACTTATCACTGGATGACTCACAGGCTTCCTGGTGTCTCAGATGGTAAAGAACCTGCCTGCAGTGTAGGAGACCTGGGTTTGATCTCTGGGCCGGCAAGATCCCCTGGAGAAGGGAACGGCTACCCACTCCAGTATTCTTGCCTGGAGAATTCCATGGAAAGAGGAGCCTGGCGGACTACAGTCCATGGGGTCACACAGAGTGGGACACGACTCAATGACTTTCACTTTTTCACTTTCAGGTGACTCACACAGGTGTCGTTTTCCCTCGCCCCCACCTGTGTGCACCCTTTCCCAGTTCACCATGTGGCCTCCACAGCCTCTCCCAGGAAGGAAGAGGATATTTCACACACACACATTTTCAGCAGACCAGGCAGCTACAGAGATGGTCTCTCCTCTGCCTCACCTTTTTCTAGTGACCTCTTGGGTTTGGTCACTGGCTAAAGGTAATCACATTGTTTCTGCCTATGTTACTAAATAAGGAATCAGAAGTACTTTTGCAGAATTTCACTGCAACAAAGATGATATATCAGTATCATCACTCCTCTCTGGGAGATTTAGAAAAAGTGAATATAATTGAATTAAGAGTTAAAATCAATATGCATAAGTGTTTAAATGTTTGATAAATTCTAGCAGACACAGTGAGACCCATTTTAGGAAATTCAGCAATTGAATGAAGAAGAAACTAACTTCCAATTTTAGCAAATTTCTTCAAAATTATTCATGAATAAAGGAATAAAATTTGGATTCATTAGCCAGTAAAAGAAAAATCCTGCTCTATAAGGGTGTGGCATATTCATTAAGATTTTATCTCTCTGAATGCAAGCAAAACAGGCAAAACTTAATTCTTACTAAATGATACCCCACTTGTGAATTTATCACTGTTTAATAATTAATTTTATTGCTGAAAATTTGTGTTTTTAATGGATCATTTTTAATCTTATTGTTTATTTTAGGGTCTAGAAAAGATACATACTCCACATTATGAAAAAGTTATCTAGGTTTTTAATATCCACAATTACACACATTTTTCCATCATCCCTACCTCTAGCAATATCATTATTTGCACATAGCAAATGCACAGAAAATGTTTAAATAATTAATTTCTGTTTGCTCTCCAGCAACAGAAAGAGCAAGGAAAGTATTTAAAACTTAGGCCAACTCATCATTTTTTATTTATACACTATTAGCTAAAATGTCAACAACCAATGTCACCAAAGTATCTCAAGTGTGGAGAGCTTCACTAAATGAGCCACCCATGGAAATAGGAAGGAGGGAATGTGCTAAGTATGGTTAAGCTTTTAGAAAATAAAAACTAAAATGGTACTGTAAATGAACAAATGTATAAACAGAGACCCTAATAAGAAGTATGAGTTTTCAGTCTTCCCTCCCTACCCCATTGTGAGCCAACCATACAGTCTCTCTGCACTTAACACTTTCTATCAGGCACTATGCTAGGCCTTGCAGTGTTTTTTTTTTTTTTTTTTAATCAAATGATGCAGTATAAAGATCCTGCACTGAGTATATACTGAATTAATCCACTGATTCTTTACATCATTAAGATTAGTTAAACATTTGGGATCTCATATCAAGTATGGCAAGATGAGAAGACACAATTTCTTCAGAACACTGGATTTCTAGCAATCACTTATTTGCAACCTTTATATCCTATATATTCAGTTGTGTTAAACTGTCCCAATCTGCTGTGTTTTGGAGGCAGTGTAATTAATGAGGGGCTTCCCAGGTTGGTGCTGTGGTGAAGAATCTGCAGGTGGTGTAGTGGTAAAGAATTCCATTTAATAGAGGAGCCTGGCAGGCTACAATCCACGGGGTCCACAAAGAGTCAGACACAACTGGGCAAATTAGCATACACACAAACACATAATTAATGAGGATTCTGAACAAAGGAAATCAGTGGAGCTAGGGAGTGGCACATGGAAAAATAAATATACAGATTTTTATGCATAAGTGCTCAGTCATGTCTGACTCTTTGCAGCCCCATGGACTGTAGCACACCAGACTCTTTTGTCCATGGAACTTTCCAGGCAAGATAATTGGAGCAGGTTGCCATTTGCTACTCCAGGGGATCTTCCCAACCCAGAGATTGAACCTGCGTCTCTTGAGTCTCTTGAATTGGCAGGTGGCTTCTTCGCCACTAATGCCACCTGGGAAACCCTTTATGTGTTATATGCATGCTTATTTTTTTCTCTTGATTTTCTTTTGTATATCTAGTTTACATACAATTCTGCATCTAGTAGACAAATAGACTAAAAATCCATGAAAGTTCCCCTGAGTCTAAGCAGATGTTGTATATGTCAGAGAGTGATATGGTTTAAGATGAAGGCTTTTGTTCCACTGACAGTGGTTGTCTACTGCAGTGTTTTAAGGTGCAGTTAAACATGAGTGGTTCTAAAGTATGGTAGGTCTGTTGGGTTGATGACTTACTCGTGCATAGCCTGTTTTACTGCTACCCAAAACAAAGACAGTGTGAAAAAAAGTCCTGGAGAAGGATAGAGCAAAAAAAAAAAAAAAACAAACCACAAATACAGAACACTCCATAAGCTGTGGAAGGCAAAGGCAAGAGCAGCCAAACTGCAAAGTGGGCAAGTATTAGAAAAAGAACGTCCAGGGCCACAACTTTCAAAAATAAAACTATTATCCCAGCCATCAAACTACTTCAGAATATCAGTACTAAAATAGGTCATATAATTAAGGGCTAATTTCAATTACGATTTTTACTCATAGGAACAATTATAAAGAAAACAGTTTTGAAAGTTTAAAAAAATATTAATACTCTAATATGACAGAATCCCTGTGGGAGACCTGGGTTTGATCCCTGGGTTGGGAAAATCCCTTGGAGAAGCGAAAGGCTACCCTCTCCAGTATTCTGGCCTGGAGAATTCCAAGGACTGTAGAGCCCATGGGGTCACAAAGAGTCAGACACGACTGAGCCACTTGAGCCAACATGACAGAAACACTAAAAGGCAATCTATAAGTAAGAGATTATAAGCCTATTCAGTGTATTATTATTATAATAATTATCTGAAGAAAAATTTAATAAGCATATACAGAGGATAATGGTAGTGCAAATAATTAAATAAACAGACAAAGCAGTAAATAGTAGTAGAAATAAAGTGTATCTTTACAGAGAACATATTGAGAAATTAAATGGCACAAATTGATTTCTTAGAAATCAAAGCTTCATTTTATCAATAAATGGAATTTCCAGGTGGCGCAGTGGTAAACAATCTTCCTGCAGGAGACACGAGAGAGGCAGGTTTGATCCCTGGGTTGGGAAGATCCCCTGGACTAGGAAATGGCAACTCACTCCAATACTTATGCCTGGAAAATTATGTGGACAGAGGTGCCTGGCAGGCAACAGTCCTTGGGGTTGCAAACAGTTGGCCGTGACTGAGTGACTAAGCACACACACACAGATTAGAAAAAAAAAATAAAAGTTTAAAAAATTTGAAAAAAATTCTTAGTAAATAATTATCTTTATGGTTCACAGGGCCAAAAAAAAAAAAATATATTAACAATCTGTAGGAGATATTTAACACAGGGATGGCAAATTGGTTATAGCATACATGCCAATTCTGATTTATCTATAGTAGCTGCTTAGAGAGTTGGGTGGAGAGTGTTTCTCCCAGACTTTGGGGAAAGCAGTGCAATGATTGATTTCTGACGGTACGCTAACTTGGTGCAGCATATTTGCTCATATTTACCATCCTTTCTTTCCTTCAAAGAGAAGGAATTTCAAAAGTAAATGCATTTTTGAGATTTATACCCACTGTATCACACAGACACACATAACCATGAGATGTTTTCCTAAAATAGTAAGATTCCAAGGCTGGGAAATGAGTTGTCTCATACATTTGTTACTATATTTTTCACAGTACCCAGTGTATGTTATTGATGGAATAAATTAGAGTTCAAGTCCATAATGAACTTCAAAAGTGCACAGAGTGAGGCAACAGATTCAGAGGAAGAGAGAGTGAACTACACTAGTTTTTCCAGAGACAAAACAGCATCATTCATGTTTTGTATAATGTAGCTTCAGAGTCTGGATAGCATCCCCAAGAGTTACTATTCTTCATTAAGACAAAAAGCAAAGCACTTTCTACAACTTTTTAAACTATCAGTTATGCCAAGATAACTCAACTCTGAAAAGAGTTAAGAATACTGAGATAAAGGTAACAAATTAAGAGAAATTAGTGAACAAAAGCAAAGTGAGAGTATGCTACTGAAGAACCTTTAATTAGTCTGAATGCTTTTCATAAATATTATTATAAAATGTGCATATATGTGCAAATATGCACATAGATACATATACATGTATAATAATATAATCATATATTTTGGAGTCCATTATTTAGATTAAACTCTCCTGAAATCTCCATAATGTTTAATAATTCCAGAAAGACGAGAAATCTTCTGCAATTAATCTGTCTTTAATATTTTTCACAGAAGGAAAATTTCGATTATTCATCAATAACCATGCCTATCATCTATATTCAATTATCATTTCCCAATTTCTCTAGCTTTCTTTCTAAAATAATATATATGCAAAATAATTAGGTAATTTATATTAAAATACTTATAAAATATGAATCATAATTTATATTAATAATAAATAATTTAGTTCTTAATTTACATAGGAATTTTCCTTCTTTTTAAAATATTTATCTTTAAATTTATTTTTTAATTGGAGGAAAACTGCTTTACAATGTCGTGTTGGTTTCTGCTGTACAACAACACAAGCCAGCCATAATTAGATATATATCTCATCTCTCTTGAGCCTCTGTCCCCTACCCACCCCACATTTTCATTCTTTTAAAATCTTTTATGTTCTCCTTTTGAGGTACATATCTATGTAAGATTTTCTAAATTATTTCTGTAACAAGACAGGGTATTAAATAACTTGTTTTTTTCTGAAGCCAATAGGGATGCAAGACTCTAAGATCTTACCCTTTTTCTCATTTACAATGTACTTATGCATTCAAATGTTAATATAGGTGTAGATTTAAGCACACAATGAGGCCTACATGATGCATGTATTTACAAGGCAGAAGTAAGAATGATTATTAGGTGTTTGACTAGGAGAAAGGGATGATTTAAAATGGGCACTGAAAGATAAGTAGAATCTGAATAGATTGTCAGGAGAAAAGGTGTGATTTACCAGAGGCCAAAAGCCCAGACAACATGAGAAAGTGATGCAAGCTGGACCATTCAGGTAACAGTTGTAAGGGAAGTAGGTGAACAATCATTTTTATAATATGGACTTGGGTTAGATCGTGGTAGGCTTATATTTTTAGGCAAAAATATATTAAATTTTATGATAAAAATAAATAATACATGTAGTGAAGAACACTGGAAGAATTTGGGCTAGTGAATAGATAGATGTAATTAGTGTGCTGTGGATATTAACAAAAGGAAAGGAAAGGAAGACTGGTGAGAAATGGCCATATATGAAAATAAGATTATTATAAAATATCACATAATTTTGTACACTGATTTCAAGCAGAGAAGATTAAAAGTGAAATCAGAAGAGTTATGGGTTGTTTAGGGCCAAAGACAGGCTAAATTCAATTTTATTCACAATATTGAGAACAATGTCTAGAATGCAGCAGAATTCCATAGTATATAAAAAGGACAGGAAAATGGCAAATAGAAAAAGAGTTATTAAATACATGCTCTGGGTAACCACTGGGCTAGGTAATTTCACAGTCAATATTCACTATATGGTTATAATAACCTAGAAGATAATTCCTATGATGCTCATTTTCACTTAAAAGGACAGGACAGGACAAACTAAATGAGGTTATTAGAAAACATATTCAGAATCACTTAACAGATAAATTATGTCTTAAATTAATAACTGAAAAGTTTGCATAAATCTTGAGCCCAGGTACTCTTCATTGAGCTACAGGAAACTAAGAAAAATTCTAAATTACTTGAGTTATAAGGTAAGGATGCTTAAAGGTCATGACATAAGTATGAAAGTATCCTTAAAGGTCAATATTTAAGTATCCCTTTGAATTTAAATAATCTCTGCTAATAAGCATTAGTTTTTAGTTTTCCCACTCAAATACAAAAATCTCAAGGAGTGTTTGCATGTTTGTGTTATTTATCTTGAAGCCTCAACTGTAGCTACAAAAATATTTAATAAAAACTTAGAATGAATGACATTTTGTAATATCTGTTTTTCTATCATTTTAGTCCTGAAAATGATGAGTTAATATTCCTATATTCTTTGGTATGTTTTCATGTTATTATTAGAGCTACTCAACTATTTGAGTTTATGATGAGGTCATGATAGCAGAATAATAGGACATGTGCTCATCTTCTCCTGCAAGACCTCCAAAATTATAACTTCCTGCTGAGCAACCATCAACAGGAAATGTTGGCTTCCCCCAAAAAAAAAAAAAAAAACCGATGTCCAAGGATAAAGGAGAAGTCCCACCAAGATGGAAGAAGGGGCAAAATTGCATTTACAATTAAACTCCATACTGGCCAGAGATGCTCGGAGAGCTCAAACGAAACCCTGTGCGCACCAGTATAACACAGAGAGACTGAGCCAGACCTGCTATTGAGTGTCTGAGTGTCTCCTGCAGGGGTATGGACTCTGGATGCAGTAGACCTGGGTATGGCATAGCCTTCTTGGAGGAGGTCACCATTAACCCCGCCACAGAGCCACCAGAACTTACACAGGACTGGGGAAACAGACTCTTGGAGGGCACAAACAAAACCTTGTGTGCACCAGGATGTAGGAGAAAGGAGCAGTGACCCCACAAGAGACTGAACCAGACTTGCCCATGGGTGTCCAGGAATTTCTGACAGAGGCGTGGGTTAGCAGTGGCCTGCTACAGGGTCTGAGGCACTGAGTGCAACAGTGCTTCCACAGGACCTTTGGAAGCAGGTCCCATCATCTTCATTACCACAGTTTGGTCTCAGGTCAAACAACAGAGAGGGAACACAGCCCCACCCATTGACAGAAAACTGGATTAAAGATTTACTGAGCAAAGCCTTTGACTGTGTGGATCACAATAAACTGTGGAAAATTCTGAAAGAGATGGGAATTCCAGACCACCTGACCTGCCTCTTGAGAAATCTGTATGCAGGTCAGGAAGCAACAGTTAGAACTGGACATGGAACAACAGACTGGTTCCAAATAGGACAAGGAGTATGTCAAGGCTGTATATTGTTACCCTGCTTATGTAACTTATATGCAGAGTACATCATGAGAAACGCTGGACTGGAAGAAACACAAGCTGGAATCAAGATTGCCGGGAGAAATATCAATAACCTCAGATATGCAGATGACACCAACCATATGGCAGAAGGTGAAGAGGAACTCAAAAGCCTCTTGATGAAAGTGAACGTGGAGAGTGAAAAAGTTGGCTTAAAGCTCAACATTCAGAAAACGACGATTATGGCATCTGGTCCCATCACTTCATGGGAAATAGATGAGGAAACAGTGGAAACAGTGTCAGACTTTATTTTTTGGGCTCCAAAATCACTGCAGATGGTGACTGCAGCCATGAAATTGAAGGACGCTTACTCCTTGGAAGAAAAGTTATGACCAATCTAGATAGTATATTCAAAAGCAGAGATATTACTTTGCCAACTAAGGTCCATCTAGTCAAGGCTATGGTTTTTCCTGTGGTCATGTATGGATGTGAGAGCTGGACTGTGAAGAAGGCTGAGTGCCGAAGAATTGATGGTTTTGAACTGTGGTGTTGGAGAAGACTCTTGAGAGTCCCTTGGACTGCCAGGAGATCCAACCAGTCCATTCTGAAGGAAATCAGCCCTGGGATTTCTTTGGAAGGAATCATGCTAAAGCTGAAACTGCAGTACTTTGGCCACCTCATGTGAAGAGTTGACTCAATTGGAAAATACTCTGATGCTAGGAGGGATTGGGGGCAGGAGGAGAAGGGGACGATAGAGGATGAGATGTCTGGATGGCATCACTGACTCGATGGACGTGAGTCTGAGTGAACTCCGGGAGTTGGTGATGGACAGGGAAGCCTGGCGTGTTGCGGTCCATGGGGTCGCAAAGAGTCAGACACAACTGAGCAACTGAACTGAGCAAGCCCCACCCATCAGAACAAGACCCAATTTCCCCTTCAGTCAATCTCTCCCATCAGGAAGCTTCCATAAGCCTCTTATCCTTATCCCTCAGAGGGCAGACAGAATGAAAACCACAATCACAGAAAACTAATCAAACTGATGACATGGACCACAGCCTTGTCTAACTCAGTGAAACTTAGCCATGCCATGTAGGGCCACCGAAGACAGACGGGTCATGGCGGAAAGTTCCTGACAAACCATAGTCCACTGGAGAAGGGAATGGCAAGCCACTTCAGTATTCTTCCCTGGAAAACCCCATGAACAGTATGAAAAGGTAAAATGACAGGACACTGAAGGATGAACTCTATGGGTCAATAGGTGCCCAATATGCTCCTGGAGAACAATGGGGAGATAACTCCAGAAAGAATCAAGGGATGGAGCCAAAGCAAAAACAGCACCCAGTTGTGAATGTGACTGGTGATGGAAGTAAGGTCCAATGCTGTAAAGAAAAATATTGCATAGGAATCTGGAATGTTAGATCCATGAATCAAGGTAAATTAGAATTGGTCAAACAGGAAATGGCAAGTGTGAACTTCGACATTTTAGGAATCAGTGAACTAAAATGGACATAAATAGGTGAATTTAACTCAGATGACCATTATATCTATTACTATGGGCAAGAATCCCTTAGAAGAAATGGAATAGTCATCATAATCAACAAAACAGTCCAAAATGCAGTACTTGGATGCAATCTCAGAATGATTTCGGTTAGTTTCCAAGGCAAACCATTCTATATCACAGTAATCCAAGTCTATGCTCCAACCAGTAATTCTGAAGAAGCTGAAGTTGAACAGTTCTAAATACCTACAAGATCTTCTAGAACTAACACCAAAATAAGATGTCCTTTTCATCATCAGGGACTCTAATGCAAAAGTAGGAAGTCAAGAGATACCTGGAATAACAAGCAAATTTGGACTTGAAGTACAGAATGAAGCAGGCAAAAGCTAATAGAGTTTTGCTAAGAGAATGCACTGGTCATAGCAAATACCCTCTTCCAACAACACAAGAGAAGACTCTACACATGGACATCACCAGATGGTCAATTCAGAAGTCAGGCTGATTATATTCTTTGCAGCCAAAGATGGAGAAGCTGTTTACAGTCAGCAAAAACAAGACTGGGAGCTGACTGTGGCTCAGATCATGAATTCCTTATTGCAAAATTCAGACTTAAATTGAAGAAAGTAGGGAAAACCACTAGACCATTCAGGTATGACCTAAATCAAATATCCCTTATGATTATACAGTTTAAGTGACAAACAGATTCAAGGGATTAGATCTGATAGACAGGTTGCCTGAAGAACTGTGGACAGAGATTCGTGACACTGTATAGGAGGCAATGATCAAGACCATCCCCAAGAAAAAGAAATGCAAAAAGGCAAACTGGTTTTCTGAGGAGGCCTTACAAATAGCTGAGAAAGGAAGAGAAACAAAAGGCAAAGGAGAAAAGGAAAGATCTACCCATTTGAGTGTAGAGTTCCAAAGAATCGCAAGGAGAGATAAGAAAGCCTTCCTCAGTGATCAACGAAAAAAAAAAAAAAAAAAAGAGGAAAACAATAGAATGGGAAAGACTAGAGATCTCTTCAAGGAAATTAGAGATACCAAGGGAACATGTCAGACAAAGATGGGCTCAATAAAGGACAGAAATGGTATGGACCTAACAGAAGCAGAAGATATTAAGAAGAGGTGGCAAGAATCCACAGAACTATACAAAAAAGATTTTCATGACCTAGATAACCACAGTGGTGTGATCACTCACCTAGAGCCAGACATCTTGGAATGTGAAGTCAAGTGAGCCGATGCATCACTACGAACAGAACTAGTGGAGACCATAGAATTCCAGTTGAGGTATTTCAAATCCTAAAAGATAATGCTGTGCAAGTGTTGCATTCAATATGCCAACTCTGTGGTCATGAGTTTAAGTAAGCCCCAGGAGCTGGTGATGGACAGAGAAGCCTGGTGTGCTGCAGTCCATAGGGGTCACAAAGAGTCCAACAAGACTCAGTGACTGAACTGACTCAACGATTCTAATAATTATGACTTTCATATTATACAGATTGTATTCTCCCAAAGGTTTTAATATCTGTAATTGTTAAGAGAGATGACATGGATCCAGGACAAAAGAAACCTTTCAGAGTCTTTTAGTAACCTGTAAATTTTACTCTCACCCTATAAAGATCATTCATTTATAAAAATATATATGGTGCATTCCTTGAAAGTATAACTACCACTGAAATTAGTGATAAAGACTAGTTCAATACTTAACAAAGAAATGCTTATACATTCTTGATATATTTGATACACAAAGATTAATTAAATGCTTACTGTCAGAAATGGATAAGAGGATTTATTAAAAATAAAGCAAGGGTTTCATGTGATTGTCAATTCTGTATACTGGCAAACCATGAGTATTATAACAATCACCCTTGGCTAACCATGCAATAGTGAAACTAACAACATGATTGCTTTTATTTCAAATTCCTTAGACAAAGAACAAAATCCAAATACGTCCTCATAAATGCAAAGTAAGATGTCATTAACCAACCGAAGTGACTCAGCAAAATATCTCAGAAAGTCTAATTACTCTGACCAATAAAGCATATCCAGGGATGACTACAGTTGTATTAGAAAAACAGTTTATCATTGAAAGCTCTTTTTGAATATCTATATTTTAAATATTGTATATAATATTACTTCTAAATGATTTGTTTTCAGATTTCCTTGGAAATCTAATTCCTTTAAATGCCATCAAGGTAGAAGATAACAGAAAAGGCAAAATTTAGATGAGACAGAAAAAATGTTGTTTGAGGATGGTAATCACCTGCTTAAAGTACAGATTACAAAGTCATGTCTTTATACCCTGTAGAACAAATTAAAATACATAATTTAGAATATCAAATATTTGCAAATTATTCCTACCTAGTTCTTAAATGAAATGAGATAAACTTTGATTTTTATTATTCATTTTATGTTAAATTTGAGAAAATAATTTTTAAAGTTAGGCATAAGCATTAAAGACAATATATACAATCTATAATAAACATTTTGTGTCATTTAAAACTTTCTCATTCCTTAATGAGATTCACAAAATTTCTAAATGATAATTGAGTTCACAAAAAATTTTGGCAGGGAGTACAGCAAGATTTCCTTTGAAATCTCATGGCCTTTAAAAAGTAAAACTTCACCATAAGAAAAACAACAGAAAACATAAAAAACTACATGACTGGATATGATAAAATACCTATACTTGCTTCCCTAGTGGCTCAAATGGTAAAGAATCCACCTGTAATGCGGGAGACCTGGGTTCGATCCCTGGTTTGGGAAGATCCCCTGGAGAAGGGAACGGTTACCCACTCCAGTATTCTCGCTTGGAGAACAATGGGGCCACAGATTCTGACACCATTGAGTGACTTACACATACTTGCATTGGAGTTAAAAAAGCAAAAACAAACAGTAAGGAGGAGGGAGCCAAAGTGATCCATGTTCTGTTTATAAATCCTTCAAGGTAAAACCTTCAAACCATCAAACAGGCAATCCATCAGTTACACTTTGACAATCACCATATGAGTAGGTCTGTTAGTTACTTGGCATTGTGACAACTCCATCTTAAGATAAGCCTGCAACGTGTTCAAAAATTTCCATTAAATTTTTAACAGAGTGAAAATCTCATAACAGTGTATCTTAGATTTTGAAGACATCAATATAATAGATGCACCCAATCCAATGGGAAGCAGTTGTTATACTTCATCTCTATTTATCAATTTGGTAATATCTTATGTCACTGATTTTTAAATGCTGCTGAATTATAAATGTAGTATATAAATTAAAAAAAAATGAATCAAGAAAAAAGTTCTTTTTACCTGCCTCAAATAACAAATATTAAAAATTATCCAGCGAGTATATTTGCTGTTTTGGATTTAACAAAGGAGCTCTCTTATAAATGGATTTATTGACTAAGTTTGTAAGAGACTCAAAATGGTATCCATTGTTCCCTTGCCAATTTTGTAGACTAGTTCATGGATCACATCTTTCTTAGTGGCTTCTGATTTTAAACAGAGATTTTTAGAAAAGTGGGTGATAATACTGTGTATTTATATATAGGATTTAGGTTACCTATATGTGTCTGTGCTCAGTTGCTTCAGTTGTGTCTGACTCTGTGCCCTTATGAACTGTCGCCTGCTAGACTCCTCTGTCCATGAGATTCTCCAGGCAAGAGTGCTGGAGTGGATTGCCATTCCCTTCTCCAGGGGATTTCCTGACCTAGGGATCGAACCTGGGTCTCCTACATTATGGACAGATTCTTTACTGTCTGAGCCACAAGAGAAGTCAATAAAGTATACTTAATACAGTATAACTAAATATTCATAAGATTAGAGGGTAAGAGAAATTTTGCAACACAGTCCATTCAATTAGAAATAATGTATGGATACAATTTTGAACTAAATTATCCAGTTTCTTCTTTTTACATATATGGAAACCGAGGCCAAGAAGAAATCTTCCACAGTTTGCCCAATTGGATTTGGTCCTGTTAGAATTCGACACCAATGTTCTACTCTGATATTATTTCCTGAAGCATAGAACTGCGTTCACCCAAATGTAAGAGCAGTCTGGTGGGTACAGTTGTGAGCATTCATCATTGAAGTTATTCAGCTGATTCATCCTTGCCTCACTAAATCTTGTGTGTAATGTAGGAAGAACTGTCTTCCCAAGTATATGAAGAATGTACTTTGGTAAAAATGCACTGCCACTCAACAAAAATCGAGGAGTTGTGCATTTTTATTTTATTCAAAATGAATCTTATCATACCTTGAATACAAGAATTAGTATTAAATTACTATCTAGTAGGACCAAGAAGATGAATAAGTAAACAAGAATAATAAGAGTGGGGATTCATAATGTCCTTAAAATATAAGGGGCTTCCCTGGCATCTCAACGTGGGAGACTCCACTTGATTCCTGGGCTGGGAAGGTCCCCTGGAGAAGGGATAGGCTACCCACGCCAGTGTTCTTTGGCTTCCCTGGTGGTTCAGATGGTAAGGAATCCAGCTCCAAAGCAGGAGACCCCCGTTTGATTCCTGGATTGGGAAGGTGCCCTGGAGGAGGGCATGGCAACCCACGCCAGTATTCTTGCCTGGAAAATACCAATGGACAGAGGAGCCTGTTGGGCTGTAGTCTAGGGAGTTGCAAAGAGTCAGACACAAACTAGGGACTTTTACTTCACTTAAAATATAAATAGGCGATTTAAAAAATGATAAAGGAGTTAAAGAGAGGGAGAAGTCACTACTATTTTTGAAAATCAGCAAGTGTTTCCTAAAAGATGTAGAGAATAAATTTTAATTGGTCAAAAATTTCATTTTCTGTGTCCCATTATATGAACAACACTGTACTGTACATTATGAAGGATGATTAATAATGAGAAATTATTTCACTCATATACATCATATTAATATTAGATCCTAATTACTTATTATTTTACTCTTTATTTTATATTATTTTCATAATTTAATTAGTGGCTCAGATTTTGGTTTAAAGCTTATTTTATAAAAATGGAACACATGGCAAAACTACGGACCCCTCCTACGGAGTTGTGTGTTCTCTGTCTGTACAGATAAGCACATATACACAAAGTGCTTTATTTAACATTACTTTACTTTTCACAAATATTTTGAAATCATTATTTCTGAACCAAGTGAAATTCCAAGAGATTTGTTCAAATTTGTGCTATAGTATATGTGGGAAAGAAACCACAGGCCACAATCACCTGATAAATCTCATGCAGTATTCAATGCATTAGACTATCTCCCATCATAAATAATGGCCAAATAATTCAAAATAGTACAATTATTTTAATAATATAAAATAAATTCTCAACCAAATTGGAGCTCTATGCTATTTTTTTAAAGAGCTCAACTGTTTCTCTAATCCAGCAAACCA
Source organism: Nanger dama (assembly GCA_917880005.1). Lineage (NCBI taxonomy): Eukaryota > Metazoa > Chordata > Mammalia > Artiodactyla > Bovidae > Nanger > Nanger dama. The sequence continues at coordinate 23,330,664 of CAKJTW010000021.1, forward strand.
AATCTCTTTACAAACTAAACTTTGTTTTACTGAGATTCCTCAATTTAGTAATCCAGGTCCCCTTTAAGTAGACCACTTGATATATTATTATTATTATGTTTAATATCATAATGCTGATTCACAATGCTTTTGTGTATTCCAGCCTAGGTATTAATTGAGGTATATAATCTTAAAAGGGCTTCCACAGTGTCTCAGCTGAAAAGAATTCACCTGCAATTGCAGGAGATGCAGGTTCGATCCCTGGATCAGGAAGATCCCCTGGATGAAGTCATGACAACGCCCCCCCAGTATTCTTACATGAGAATCCCATAGACAGAGGACCCTGGTGGGCTACAGTCCATGGGATCACGAAGAGTCAGCATGACTGACGTGACTGCACACAGAAGCATAAACTCAAAACTGCAATGAATACAAATATATAGAAAATATATTGATGATTTAGAGTATACAAAAATTTATCCTTCAAAGATAAATGATACACAAAAAGGATCAGAATCTGCAATGCAAGTATTTCAGCAATTATTGTTTATCCTTGAATTCATATCTTGCAATTCATATGTTATAAGATGTTAGCATAAATGAATGTTGATAACATCCATCAACATTGTTTCTAAATCATTTCATTCTGGGAGTACAGCAGTAAGGAATAAAATTCGAAGTTTTAACTCAAAACATTAAGTTTCCAGCATAATTTTAATGTTTGAAAGCCAAATAATTTAGCAAAAGGAAAATTTAGCCATTAAAAAAGTACTTTTGACATTCATGTCAGTGGGGCTTAAGTCAGCATGTCTGTTCTGATAGTGCAATTTGCCTGGCTTTATATTGTCAATTATAATTCCACTTTCCTGCTAAGTCGATACAATTAGATTACTACCGGGACTTCATTACAGCCACAGGGAGGACAGCAGCTGAGGTATACAATTTTCTTCCTATGATACCAGCACTACTAAACAGTTACTGGAGCAATGGTCTGCAAAGGGACAATAAAAGCTGCTGTCTTAAATATTGTTATGTCATTATATCATCTGACAAAAGATCACCAAGCTTCAAAATGTTAACACGACAGAAATCTTGCTTTTACCATTAGTTGACTTGTGACGGTTACTACGAATCAGTTGTTTCTCATTTATTCACTTAGACATAATCCAGATTGCATATTATCTCCAAGGCCTTAGATTCCAAGTGTAAAATCTGAGGTTTATGGATGTCTGAAATGCCTTCAGGTAAATGTGTAAAAATAAAGAGTAATGGAATATTCCTCTGCATTAGACTGCTATTTGCTCATAACAATACCAATTTCATAACTGAAGTTTACATCTTATCCTGATACAGTCCAGTATTCTTTGTTACCACCATAGCTTTAAACTGTATATGTTGGGACTCATATTCAGAATTCTGTTTCTAAGTGGCATACTAATTGATGCCTTTCTTAATTATACAAGATCTATCTCTTCCGAGTTTTATGCTCTATTTTCTGCCATCTGCCTTGGTGCAACATATCTCATACACATTGTGTGTGACAGTTGCTCAGTTGTGTTTGACTCTTTGTGACCCCATGGACTGTAGCCCACTAGGCTCCTCTGTCCATGGGATTCTCCAGGCAACAGTACTGGAGTCAGTTGCTATTTCCTTCTCCAGGGGATCTTCCTGAACGAAGGATCAAATTCAGGTCTGCTGCATTGAAGGTGAATGTTTTACTGTTTGAGCCAGCAGGGAACTTATTTATGCACCTTACTGAGTTTTAAAAACCTAGAATATATCACTAGTTTCCTTATTCTAAAAGCAACAAAGTTTAATAAAATAAATATTGCTTTCAAACAAAGATTAATAGTTATGAAATTTCTCTTACCCCAAAATTTCAAGACTATTTACTGGAAAACTTTTATTTTATGTTATGATGGTATTCAACTAAATTTTACTGGGTGCTTACTATATGACAGGCACTGGCACGGGCTCAGTTCAGTTCAGTCGCTCAGTCGTGTCCAACTCTGTGACCCCATTAACTGCAGCATGCCAGGCATCCCTGTCCATCACCAACTCCCAGAGTCCACCCAAACTCATGTCCATCGAGTCAGTGAAGCCATCCAACCATCTCATCCTCCATTGTCCCCTTGTCCTCCTGCCCTCAATCTTTCCCAGTGTCAGGGTCTTTTCAAATGAGTCAGCTCTTCGCATCAAGTGGTCAAACTATCGGAGTTTCAGCTCACGAACACCCAGGACTGATCTGCTTGGGAAATAGAGTTTTCTCTTAAACGTGCTTCAAGTTTAGCAAGACAGATAGTCCAGTAGAAAAGTAATGACAATGCAAGGGATTTCTGTGTGTTGATTTTATATCCTGCAACTTTACTATATTCATTGATTAGCTCTTCCATTCCTATACACTAATAATAAGAAAGTAGAAAAAGAAATTAAGGAAACAATTCCATTCACCATTGCAATGAAAAGAATAAAATACTTAGGAATATATTTACCTAAAGAAACTAAAGACCTATATATCAAAAACTATAAAACACTGATGAAAGAAATCAAAGAGGACACTAATAGATGGAGAAATATACCATGTTCATGGATCAGAAGAATCAATATAGTGAAAATGAGTATACTACCCAAAGCAATCTATAGATTCAATGCAATCCCTATCAAGCTACCATCAGTATTTTTCACAGAACTAGAACAAATAATTTCACAGTTTGTATGGAAACACAAAAAACCTCAAATAGCCAAAGCAATCTTGAGGGAGAAGAATGGAACTGGAGGAGTCAACTTGCTTGACTTCAGGCTCTACTACAAAGCCACAGTCATCAAGACAGTATGGTACAAAGACAGAAATATAGAACAATGGAACAAAATAGAAAGCCCAGAGATAAATCCACACACCTATAGATACCTTATCTTCGACAAAGGAGGCAAGAATATACAATGGAGTAAAGACAATCTCTTTAACAAGTGGTGCTGGGAAAACTTGTCAACCACTTGTAAAAGAATGAAACTAGATCACTTTCTAACACCATACACAAAAATAAACTCAAAATGGATTAAAGATCTAAACGTAAGACCAGAAACTATAAAACTCCTAGGGGAAAACATAGGCAAACACTCTCTGACATAAATCATGGCAGGATTCTCTATGATTCACCTCCCAGAATACTGGAAATAAAAGCAAAAATAAACAAATGGGATCTAATTAAAATTAAAAGCTTCTGCACAACAAAGGAAACTATAAGCAAGGTGAGAAGACAGCCTTCTGAATGGCAGAAAACAATAGCAAATGAAGCAACTGACAAACAACTAATCTCAAAAATATACAAGCAAATTATGCACCTCAACTCCAGAAAAATAAATGACCCAGTCAAAAAATGGGCCAAAGAACTAAATAGACATTTCTCCAAAGAAGACATACGGATGGCTAACAAACACATGAAAAGATGCTCAACTTCACTCATTATCAGAGAAATGCAAATCAAGACCACAATGAGGTACCATGTCACACCAGTCAGAATGGCTGCGATCCAAAAGTCTATAAGCAATAAATTCTGGAGAGAGTGTGGAGAAAAGGGAACCCTCTTACACTGTTGGTGGGAATGCAAACTAGTACAGTCACTATGGAGAACAGCGTGGAGATTCCTTAAAAAATTGCAAATAGAACTGCCTTATGACCCAGTGATCCCACTGCTGGGCATACACACTGAGGAAACCAGAATTGGAAGAGACACATGTACCCCAATGTTCATTGCAGCACTGTTTATAATTGCCAGGACATGGAAACAGCCTAGATGTCCATCAGCAGATGAATGGATAAGAAAGCTGTGGTACATATACACAATGGAGTATTACTCAGCCATTAAAAAGAATACATTTGAATCAGTTCTAATGAGATGGATGAAACTGGAGCCAATTATACAGAGTGAAGTAAGCCAGAAAGAAAGACACCAATACAGTATACTGACACATATATATGGAATTTAGAAAGATGGTAATGATGACCCTGTATGCTAGACAGCTAAAGAGACACAGATGTATAGAACGGACTTTTGGACTCTGAGGGAGAGGGAAAGGGTGGGATGATTTGGGAGAATGACATTGAAACATGTATACTATCATGTAAGAAATGAAGCGCCAGTCTATGTTCGATATAGGATACAGGATGCTTGGGGTTGGTGCACGGGGATGATCCAGAGAGATGATATAGGGTGGGAGGTGGGAGGGAGGTTCAGGATTGGGTGCTCATATACACCCGTAGTGGATTCATGTCAATGTATGGCAAAACAAATACAGTATTGTAAAGTAAAGTAAAAAAAAAAAAAAAAAAAAGTAATGACAGTATAGTGTAGTAAGTGTCATTCTGAGCTCCCTTGCCTAGTGATACAAAAATTGTTTATCATTAAGCATTCCAATGATGTATTTAACTCAAGCATGAATTCTATAATGTGAAAATTCACTGCATTTTTTTTTTTGCTTGTTTGTTTCTGTTGCCTGTGGCATAATGCCTTCAGATAAGTACTGAATGATCTTTGTCAGATAAATAATAGCAATTACATCTGCCCTGGGTAAGTCAGACTGAATAATGCCCCTTCTGCCCAAAGATGTCCATATCCCAGTCCCTCAAATCTACGCATTTATCACCTTACATGGTAAAGAGACTTGCAGAGGGGATTCAAGTAGGAGTCCTAAAATGGGGAGCTTATTCTGGATTATCACAGAACTCTTTATATTCAAAAGGGAAGCAGAGGGATCAGTTAGCAGTAGGATGTATGCTGTTATACGATAACAGAAGTGAGTGATTGAAGTGATTTCAGGGAAAGAACTATACGCAGGGGAAAAAATATATGCTAGCCAAGAAACATACACAGCATTTAGAAACTAAAAAAGACAAGGAAAGGGATTCCCTCATCATCCATCCAGTAGGAATACAGTATTAGGAGCATCCTGATTTTAGACATTGAACTCCCAGGATGGGAAGAGAATGACACTAAGTTGTTTCAACCACTAAAATGGTATTAATTTATAGCAGTAGCAATTGGAAACTAATACACTCACTTTTCAAGAAATTGCCAAATGAAGTGCTTTATTTTATCTCACATTTATATGAATTGATTTGGCAAGCATGGATGCAGCAGTGAAAGGATAAGTGTTTTCAAGTATTAAGAAGATATTTACATGAACTTAAGAAAACCGACGAAAGATAAATGATGAAAAATTAGTCATACTGTTTCTGAAAAATTATCCTATATTGAAACTTATTGCACACTGGAACATCTTATACTAGGTTGGATTTCATGCCCAGAATCACACCTGCTCCTTCAAGGGAATAGGCTGAATTTGGTTCCAGGGTTAATTATTTGATGAGACAGCAGTTTTCAGACTTGAGTTTGCCAGGATCAACTGGAGAGCTTGCTAAGACACAGATGGTTGGATCCCAACCTCAGAGTTTGTGGTGAGAGTCTAAGAATTTGCATCTTAAGGGTTTTTGAGGATATTGATTCTGCTGGTCTAAGACCAGACCTTAAGAACCTTTAATATGGTGGAAAAAAACATGTAAAAAAACCCTGGGTTCATGCATTTGCCACTTTTCAGCTATCTAATCCCTTAACTCCAGTGACTTTCAGCATCCTTTCTGCTCAGTCTTATAGTTCTGTTAGAATGACCAACAATGTATTATTTATAAAAACAAAAATGTAAAGTTATAAAAACACAATGCCTATAATTAATAAAAGGCAGGAGTTTATGCCAATGGTAATATTATTTAATATTCTTCATAACTTTCTGTGAAAGGGCATATTAAGTACTTACTTACTATCGTCCATACTCTCTGTATGTAATTTGGTTACTTTTCAGATTAAAAAGAAAATATGTATGAATGTATATTGTGCATGTGGATGTGGGTAAGGGGTATTACAATGATTGTGAAGTGAAATTTGCTCAGTCATGTCCAACTCTTGGCTACCCCATGGACTATACAGTCCATGGAATTCTCCAGGCCAGAATAATGATTATGTGAACTCTATAATTCATTGCTTCCTTATTTGAGAATCAAACACTTAAATTTCTGATTTAAGCCTCCTTATAAATTATTTTTGTGCCTACTATTATAGAACCATCATATCTGTATTCTTACAGTTCATTATTGAAAACTCAGTCGATACTCGGCATGGAGAAAAGGAGATATTCATGTATCCTAGTTAGTAAAACATTTGTTTTCTTATTTTAGAATTTTTCTGTACTAAATTATAATATAATACCTAATCTAATGCTAGGATTTCATATCATATAAGTGGCTTTGTGTGTGCTTTGCTTCTTAATTTATTATCACCTGGAAATTTTATTAACATCAATAATTATGATGAATGAAACTGGGATTCTTTCCATGCTTTTCTATGTCCCACTAGGCCATTCTCTCCTGGAGAAACTCTGTCATTCATTACCCTTTATTTAAAGCCTTTCAGGCAAGATTAAATACAAGTCATCTCAAAATAACAGTGATTTTTTTTTTTTAGAAAATATACTAAATATTTTCTCAAAGTCAAGGTACATCTATACCTGGAAGCTATCAAAACAAGTACATAAGTATCTGAGAAAATGTGTATGTATGTGTGTACTGACACAAATATAAATATATATCATGTGTGCAAACACACACACACACATACACACACACCATGAACTGACGTGCCGCTGGAAAGGGAAAAGGAATTGTTGCATACGTAGAACTATAATGACACAGCATGTCTGACAGACAGAACTGCGGGTTAGAAGTCTGATGACTGCTCTAGGGTCCCACAGAGCTCCATCAGTAAGTAGCTGGCTGGCCTCGAGGAAATCTCGGTCTGTTTGCAGCTTCATTTCTTTTCTGTAACAGTGAGGGTCCCAACTCTTGACTTCTAAAACCCTTCTACCTTGAATATTCTGTGATTTGGCCTTGGTAGAATGCCTTCAGGAGAAAATTAATAAAGCAAAAATCCTTTCTATAATACCTTATGGAGAATACAGAAGCGAAGCCAAAATGAGCAGAAAATTAAATTGTTCTTATAATGTTCCCATTTTCAAAAATGCGACTCTTGACATGTTAAGGTAGCAGATGTCCTGAACTCTGTAACAATTTGATGGGAGAAAAAATTTTAAGTTGTCTAGTAGGTAGGAAAAATAACAAATCTCCTCAAAATGAATGGCAAATGCATGTTCAAGAAGACACCATAGAAACAGGCAGCTCTGGGCCCTCCAGCTAATCAGTTTACAGTGTTAAATAATGAGAGAGATAAAACCTGTCACCTTCAGACAGATGGACTTTGAACCCTCCAGACAGGCTGTGGTCTTTATCTCATTTAGTATCTGTCATAATGATAGGGGAAAATATATTCTGGAGTGTTTGTAAGCCTTTCATCTTCATGGATTGATAGCCCCAGATGCGACCCGTTATGACTAGCTTCCAGCATAATATTTTTCAGAACCTCCCCAATTAGACCATGAACTTTTGGCAGAAGAGGAAAGTTTTGCATTAACCACCTTTTACCTGGCATGTGGTATAACACTACCATAGAGAATGTTTCAGAGTGAATGTGAAAGAAGGGATAATTTCACTTGCTTCTAAGCATATCTGGTGAAAGATAATTGTATAATAAACAAACAATTCAAATTTTTAACTAGGGTCATTAGCATGTAATATACAAATGTACATTTAATTTTAATTATTAATAAGTGGATATTTCTATATGGCTTAAATAATAATGGTTATGGAAAGTGCATGGTAATAAAAATACCTGTTTTTTTCCCTTTGTAAATTGAACCAAAATTTCATGAGACTGCAGTAACAGCAACAACTTCAATAACATTAAGTGAGAGGTCTAGAATATCTTTGATGCACTTCAGTTAAAAATAAACAGCCTCAAAAAAACCTGTCATCAACCTTTTGGAAATGCTGAAACCTAAGTCATAGAAATAGATTAGAGAATTCAAAACAACTCATGGTTGCCTTTAAATACCTGAGGTAGCGTCAAGTTGAACCCCCTAACAATATCAGGCTTTATGAGAGGATTGCTGCTTGATTTCTCCAAGCAAGGCATTCAGTAAGCATTGCTTAAGGAACCTTTGGTACAGGATCATATAGGCCCATGGATGACATAAAAGAAGTTCAACGATTTTAAAGTGAGTTTGGGAGAGGAAAATCATTAAGCTAATATTCAGTGCTTTCAATAGTATAACAGATATGAACAGCTGAATCAATAGATTACAGAGATACAATCTCTTCACAGGAAAATGGACTAGGAAAATGTGATTTACATTTTTTATCATTTCATTTTTTTTTTCCTCCAGGGTTGATTCAACTAGGAGCAGTGTGGTGCATAACAGTAAAACTGTACAGAATCACATTTTGCTTTCTCTAACTTAAGTGGCCTAAAGAGCATATACACAAAACAAGAATTCCTTCTGGCACAACCATCTCTAAGTATTTACATTATTTTTAATTATTCCTATTTCAAGTAATCTTTTGAAAAATATGTATGTACACAATTTTTTGTCTGAATCACTGATTTTTTAAGAGATATTATTGGAGAAAGGAGAAAAGTCAAGAAGAGATTCAAGATCTTGCTATATATTATGAAATTGACTTTCAAAAATGGCCAGTCTCAGATAATGATGACTATTTCATTGGACTTGGAAATGATAATTATTGTCTTAAGTATTTAGTTTTAAAATAATATACTTTATTTTATCTGATTTCAGATGAAGTATTTTTCTCATATGTTTTTTTATATGAGAAAATTTTTCTCATACGTTTATTAGCAATTTGTATTGCTTCTTTGAATGACTTGTTTAAATCTGGCAGTCTTACTAACTTAATTGAAAGTTTTCTTGCTATTTTGTATATGCCCTCTATACACAAAGTATATCAAGGTTTTGTCACAGTTGTTTCAAGTATTTTCCTAATTGCTGGTGTCTTTTCTAACCTATTATCACTTCATTTATGTATCTTGAAAGAGATTTGGTAAGTCTCTGGTTCCCCTTGTTGCAATCATCCAGGGAATTCCAGGCTACAACTCCTGCGTCACACCCACCTATGACAAAGATTTAAGCATCATATTCACATTCTCTGTCTCTCTCCACCCCTACTCCATAGTAATTCTTGGTATATTTAATGATGCCATCTTCACATTTTCTTCAAAACCTCATCCATAGAGGATTTTCCTCACTAGTGGAAAAAGCTATTCAGTCACCAGTGACTGATTACAAGATTGCCTTTTCACCCTATACCTATCGTAGTAGCATGAGCACTATTCTTTGTTGGTTCTCACTCTGCTCCCTGCCTTATCTTGTTAGTGTTTGTTGTTGGATTTTCTGAATTCACCCCATCGAGAATTTGTTGAGTGCCTGAGGAGTTAGGCTTGTTTGTTTCTCCATCTATTTGCTGCTGCTGCTGCTACGTCGCTTCAGTCATGTCCGACTCTGTGCGACCCCATAGATAGCAGCCCACCAGGCTCCTTCATCCCTGGGATTCTCCAGGCAAGAACACTGGAGTGGGTTGCCATGTCCTTCTCCAATGCATCAAAGTGAAGAATGAAAGTGAAGTTGCTCAGTCGTGTCCGATTCCCAGTGACCACATGGACTGCTGCCCACCAGGCTCCTCCACCCATGGGATTTTCCAGGCAAGAGTAATGGGGTGCCATTGCCTTCTCTGATCTATTTGCTGATCACATCTATATGTACTAGTGACTCAGAAATATAAATCTCCATATATTCCTTTGGAATCTGGAATCTATAGTCTTTACTGGGATAAATTGCCTACTTAATATCTTCAACAGGATCTATGACCACAGAGCTTGTTCTGTCTGGAAATGAGAAAGGTTGGAATTATATAGCCTATGATGACTGTCAGTCATTATGAGGGCCTTTCCAAAATGAGGTACTCAAACTTCTCAGGCATTTCCTGATAGGCAGGTGCAAGTCAGCTAAGTGCACATTTCCAAAGGAAGGTGCTAGTATAATTCAATAGCAGTCAACATCTACACCTGGGAGATGATAAATCAGTTAGTAAAAGTATCATGGCAAGGCAACCATAGCACTTACCGTACTCTGGAATAAAGATGTGATAACTATGTCATGAATTTAACTAAATAAATGTATTTCTATTTGAAAAGGTTTTTTTAGTTAAATATATGTATATAAAGACTTTCCAGATGCTCAGTGGTAAAGAATCCAGCTGCCAGTGCAGGAGACACAGATTTGATCCTTGGATTGGGAAGATCACGTGGAGAAGGAAACAGCCACCCATGCTTTCCCAGGCAACAACTTGCCTGGGAAATCCCATGGACAGAAGAGCCTGACAAGCTATGGTTCATTGGGTTGCAAAGAGGCAGACACAATTTAGCCACTAAATAGCAACAGCAACAACATATGTGTATATATCTTTTTATAGATGGTTTTATACTATATTAAGTATAAAGTTTTTTAAAGAGTCAAATTAATTGTATAATTTTATTTAAGTATAAATTAGATCAAACATGCACAAAATAAGAGAGCAATATAACTCAGCACCTCTTCATTGATCACAGTCTTGTGGTGGTGAAGGGGCTTGCATAACTCAATGAAGCTATGAGCCATGTCTCATAGGGCAACCCAAGACAGACAGGTCATATTGAAGAGCTCTGACAAAATGTGACCCACTAGAGGGGGAAATGGCGACCCACTAGAGGGGAAATGGCAACCCACTCCAGTATTCCTGCCAAGAAAACCTCATAAGCAGTATGAAAAGGCAAAAGGTATGAGTCTTCCAGGTTGGAAGATGTCCAATATGCTACCAGGAAAGAGCAGAGGGTAGTTACTAATAGCTCTAGAAAGAATGATGCAGCTGGGCCCAAAGCAGAAACAAAGCTCAGTTGTGGATGTGTCTGGTGGTGAAAGTAAAGTCTGATGCTATAAAGAATAGTATTGCATAGAAACTTGGAATATTAGGTCACGAATCAAGGTAAATTGGACATGGTCAAGCAGGAGATGGCAAGAGTGAGCATTGACATCTTAGGAATTGGTGAACTAAAATGGAATAGAATGGACAAATTGAATGGAGATGACCATTACATCCACTACTGAGGGCAAAAATCCCTTAGAAGAAATGGAGTAGCATTCATAGTCAACAAGAGAGTCTGAAACGCAGTACTTCAGTTCAATTTCAAAAACAACAGAATGATCTCAATTCATTTCCAAGGCAAGCCATTCAATATCGCAGTAATCCAAATCTAGGTCCCAACTACTAATGCCAAAGAAGCTGAAGTTGAATGGTTCTGTGAAGACCTACAACACCTTTTAGAATTAACACCAAAAAGTTGTCCTTTTCATCATAAGTGACTAGAAAGCAAAAGTAGGAAGTCAAGTGCATGCATGCATGCTTAGTTGCTTCAGTTGTGTCCAACTCTCTGCAACCCTATGGACCATGGCCTGCCAGGCTCCTCTGTCCATGGGATTCTCCAGACAAGAGTACTGGAGTGGGCTGCCATTTCCTTCTCCAAGGAAGTCAAGAGATACCTGGAAAAACAGGCAAGTTTGGCCTTGGAGTACAGAACAAAGCAGGACAAGGGCTACCAGAGTGTTCTCAAGAGAACATATGGGTCATAGCAAATACCTTATTCTAACAACACAAGAGATAAGGACATCACCAGATGGTCAATACTGAAATCAGATTGAATGCATTCTTTGCAGTTGAAATGCATTAACTCTATACAGTCAGCAAAATCAAGACCTGGCACTGCCTGCCAGATCATGAGCAGATGATCACTATATCCATTACTGTGGGCAAAAATTCCTTAGAAGAAATGGAGTAGCCTTCATAGTCAATGAAAGAGTATGAAAAGCAGTGCTTCAGTTCAACTTCATGAGCTCCTTATTGCAAAATTCAGGCTTAAATTGGAGACATAGGGAAACCACTATACCAGTCAGATATGGCCTAAATCAAATCCCTTATGATTATACAGTGGAGGTGAAAAATAGCTTCAAGGGATTAGATCTGCTAGACACAGTGCTTGAAGTATTATGGACAGAGGTTTGTAACAGTTTACAGGAAGCAGTGACCAAAACCATCCCAAAGAAAAAGAAATATAAGAAGTCAAAGTGGTTGTCTGAGGAGGCTTTACACATACCTGAGGAAAGAAAAGAAACGAAGGCAAGGGAGAAAGGGAAAGGTGTACTCAACTGAATGCAGAGTTCAGAAAATATCTAGGAGAGATAATAAAGTCTTCTTAAAAGAACAATGCAAATAAATTGAGAAAAACATTTGAATGAAAAAGACTAGAAATCTCTCCAAGAAAACTGAATATATCAATGGAACACTTTATGCAAGGATGGGCACGATAAAGGTAAGAAACAGTAAGGACCTAACTGAAGCAGGAGAGATTAAGAAGAGCTGGCAAGATGACACAGAAGAACTATGAAAATGTCTTAATGGTCCAGATAACCACGAGGGTGTGGTCACTCACCAGGAGCAAGACATCCTGGAGTGTGAGGTCAAGTGGGCCTTAGGAAGTATTACTATGAAGAAAGATAGTGGAAGTGATGGAATTCCAGCTGTGCTATTTAAAAATCCTTAAATTTAATGCTGTTAAAGTGCCACACCCAATATGTCAGCAAATTTGGAAAACTCAGCAGTGGTCACAAGATTGAAAAATTTGAGTTTTCATTCCAGTCCCAAAGAAGGGTAATGCCAAAGAATGTTCAAATTACCACACAATTGTGCTCCTTTCACATGCTAGGTTATACTCAGTATCCTTCAAGCTAGCCTTCAGCAGTACATGAATCAAGAACACTTAGATGCACAAGCTGGGTTTAGAAAAGGCAGAGGAAGCAGATATCAAATTGCCAACATCCACTGGATCATACAGAAAGCAAGAGAATTCCAGAAAATCATCTGCTTAGTTGACTACATTAAAGCCTTTGACTTTGTGGATCACAACAAAGTGTGGAAAATTCTGAAAGAAATGGGAATACCAGATCATTTGTCTCCTGAGAAACTTGTATGTAGGTCAAAGACAGTTAGAACCAAACATGGAACAACAGACTGGTTCCATATTGGGAAGGAGCATGTCAAGGATGTATATTGTCACCCTGCTTATTTAGCTTCTATACAGAATACATCACGTGAAATGCTGGGCTTGATGAATCATAAGCTGGAAACAAGATTGCTGGAAGAAATATCTACAACTTCAAATATACAGATGATACCACTCTAGTAGCAAAAAGTGAAGAGAAACTAATTGAAAGTGAAAGTCGTTCAGTTGATTCCAATTCTTTGCAACCCCATGGACTGTGTAGCCTGCCAGGTTCCTTCTACCCTTGGAATTCTCCAGGCCAGAAGACTGGGATGAGTAGAGCCATTCCTTTCTCCAGGAATGTATCTACCCATCCCAGGAATTACACCAGGGTCTCCTGCATTGCAGGTGGATTCTTTACCAGCTGAGCTAACAAGGGTCTCCTTGATAAGGGTGAAAGAACAGAATGAAACAGCTGGCCTGAACCTCATCATTCAAAAAACTATGATCATGGCATCTGGTTCAATCACTTCATGGTGAATAGAAGGGGAAAAAGTAGAAATAATGACAGATTTTATTTTCTTGGGCTCAAAACCCCCACAGATGGTGACCACAGCCATGAAATTAAAAGATGCTTGCTCTTTGGAAGGAAAGCTATGACAAACCTAGACAGAATATTAAAAGCAGAGACATCACTTTGCCAACAAAGGTCTGTATAGTCAAAGCTACGGTTTCTCCAGTAGTCATGTATGGATGTGAGAGTTGGACCATAAAGAAAGCTGAGCACTGAAAAATTGATGCTTTTGAACTGTGGTGTTGGAGAAAACTTGAGAGTCCTTCAGACTTCAAGAAGATGAAATCAGTCAATCCTAAACCCCGAATTTTCATTCAAGGGACTGTTGCTGAAGCTCCAATGCTTTGGCCACCTGATGCATGGAACTGACTCATTGGAAAAGATTCTGATGCTGGGAAAGACTGAAAGCAAAAGAAAAGGGCAGCAGAAGATGAGATGATTAGGTAGCATCTCTGACTCAATGGACATGAATTTGAGTACACTCCGAAAGATAATGGAGGACAGAGGAGCCTGGTATGCTGCAGTCCATATGGCTGCAATGAGTTAGACACAGTTTAGGGTTGCACAACAATAATAACTCAACAATTTACTTAGGAAGCAAAACTTTAAAATAGAGTCAAGCCTTATGGTGACCTTTTACTAATCAGTTTAACTTCAAAGTAATTGAGACTATGAACTGAATATGAACTTTTCAATGAACTCTTCATACTTTGATTACATATGTCTTTAGGATCAATAAAATGTATGCATTTATACTTATATAAATTAACATTTTTATAAGTATAAAATACTATATTTCTCTCTAAAAATGTTTATCTGCTAAAGTTATTTGTAAGATTCATTCATGCTTTATGTGTGGCTATATTTTTTTCATTTCATTGTGAATCCTATTTATGATTATATCACAATGTATATATTCAGTATATACTACTGGGCATGTAGATTGTTTTTATTATAAAAAATAATTGATTAAACATTCCAGTCCATCCTTCTTTGTGCATGTTTGAGGTTTTCTGTAAGATTCTTTCTTAAAGAGTGTAAGTTAAAGAAGCATCATTTAAAATATTATTAAAATTAAATATGTAGAACTAAGCACTTAGTTTCTTGAATTTGTCTCTGTTTTGTCAAATAGAGTGAAAATAAATAGTTAAAAGAAGGTCTGTACAGGTGACTTTTTGGACAATTCATCTGCCTTTTATGCATGAAGGCAGAAGCTATTATTCTTCCCTAAAACCAGTCCCATATGTGAGACATACTGGGTGGTGCCTGCTATTTGACTGTTTAGGAAAGCTGTTTCTGGCCTTCCCTGGGATTACTTTTCTCATTGACTGCAGAATTTTGTTTCAAAATGATACATCTGAAAAAAATCTACAAAGATACACTGTAGTACTGCATTAGACAAGAATGTGGGGAAAAGGGCCTTTCTTTATGTTCCAAGTCCTATGCTGGAAGATTTATATATAATACTCTTAAAATTAATCATTAAAACTGAAGAATGTTAACATATACCAATTTTTCTGCCATGAAGAAATAATTGTCCCCATGATACATAGCTAACAAATTGGGGGAAAAAAAAAACTGGATTCTAACTCAAATTTATCTCATAACATGGTATGAAGTTGACTTATATGGATGACATCTTAGTAAACTTAGTTTAATTAATAACACATAAACAATACAGATTTTGCATATTAAAATCATAGCTATGTTTTAAGTGTCCAAACAAAGTCCAATTCTTTTAGAAGATAGTCCCCATATATACACTGAACTATTTTCTTCTGTTTCTACAGTATCATTTTCTACTCATGCAGTCAGTCAGTCAGTCAGTTCAGCTGCTCAGTTGTGTTTGACTCTTTGCGACCCCATGGACTGCAGCACACCAGGCTTCCCCATCCATCACCAACTCCCAGAGCTTGCTCAAACTCATGTCCATCGAGTCAGTGATGCCATCCAACCATTTCATCCTCTGCCATCCCCTTCTCCTGCCTTCAATCTTTCCCAGCATCAGGGTCTTTACCAATGAGCCAGTTCTTCACATCAGGTGGCCAAAGTATTGGGGTTTCAGCTTCAGCATCAGTCCTTCCAATGAATATAGTCTCCGTACATTTTATAGCCAGAAATACTGAGCACATGATAAATTGTATTACTTGAGTATGGTTACACATTAAAATGCCAAAGGAAGTCTTTCATCTATGCAAATATTTTAGTTATGGCCATTCAAAAACAACTTTTAACTTAAATAAAAATACTAGTAAGGAAGGTTATGCAACAAAAATATAAAACTAATGGCTTATTTCAAAGAGCTTGAAATGAATAATATTTTAATATTAATATTAATTGTATTTATTAAACAAGGTCGTCATAAAGATTTTAGGGTTTTTATTTTTCAGGTGAAATTTAAGTCCTCATTTAAGTTTAATATTGTGAGACAGAAAGATCCACAAATGGAATTTAGATACGACTGATTATTTTTCTTGCCGCTGACATAAACTTGAGTTTTGTTACCTGTAAGGTACAAATTCACCTTATTTCCCTGATAGCAGGTTTTTGTTTGTCACAGTTTTTCAGGTTTTGAAATAAAGTGAAGTTGCCACTTTCTCATGAGAATTTCCACTCTATTTGGTGATTAAGTTCCTTGAGGTCAGGACCCCAGACCTATCTTTATTTAGAGCCTCTCAGAATACAGTGCAATCTTTTTACTGCATTTTAAACATTCCAAAAACTATACTATGAAATGATTTAGTTGTACATGACCTGCTGATCTTATCAATGTAAGACTGCAAAGCAATGAATCTCCACATTGTTACTATGGTTAAATATGGTTATATTTAACCATAGTTATATATATATATATATATATATATATCTCCTAAAAATGATTCAATTTCCTTAACAATGTAGCCCAACTAGAGCTCAGAAATCACACTGCTTATTCTGTGAGCAACTGTCTAATATTATCATTTATTTAAAATATCCTACTCTCATTTGTTACTTTTATTTTAACCTATGAAGCATATATCAAAAATGTTAATGTAATGTTACCAATTCACTTTCTATATTAAGCAAGGTACCTATGGACTCCCAGAAAAGAGGAATGACAAAGCACCGTCATTCCATTGCCAACCTAATCAACTGTCAGTGGCTGCCTGGAGTGTTCTTTTCGAGAGGAATTGTGAAACCTAGTGTAGGTTCAGCAGGAAAGCATGCCAAGATCAATTATTGATGTCTGCCACAGGCATACGAGAGAGTGGATGACAATATATAAGCCATGAACTTTCTTATCTGTGCACTAAAGCTTGAAATATGTAGTCATTTTAATTATTAAGAGATAGGCATATTCTTGCCAGATGAGTGTCATGACAGGAACAATAAACTCTAAGAATGTACACTGATTTTTAGAAGCCTTGTTTACTACATGTTTCAATGAAGTGATAATAGACCTCTAAAAGGATCATCATTCTTCCAGGGTACTATTGTCAGAGTAATAGAATCTCACAGTTCATACTATTATTTCCTTTCTAAAGATAGACTGTTATATTAGTTTTCCAGATAAATTTTTAAAATTGCAGGAAGAATATTTGTAACTTTTACGTAAACGTATTCAGATATGTCTACTGATACTAAAAAGGAAAAGAAAGAAAGAAATCCAGAGGGGTAATTGTTTAACTCCACAGCCTTCTACTGTCCCTTTATTTCAGAAAAAAAAGATCTGGCTTTGACCTGCAAAAACAGACCACTTGGTAGCAATGACTTTGGGGATCAAATTAAGCAGTAATAAATATCAAAGTTCTCTCTTTGTCCCAAAAGGGTATTAATTAATGCTAGTTTTACTGTTTATTATCTCTTGTATGAACATGAATCTGAGTGAACTCCGGGAGATAGTGGTGGACAGGGAGGTCTAGCGTGCTGCGATTCATGGTGTCGCAAAGAGTTGGACACGACTGAGCGACTGAACTGAACTGAACTGATCCCCAATCTTTATCTGTAATATTGAAACTAATTTCAGTTATCTGATTTATATTCCTTTTTCTTTCTTTCCTGGTGCTTGTTTTCAATCTCCTGATTTTGGTCCAAACTCCTGCCACAATAACATCCCAAAAGGATTCAGAAGACTACTCATCCCCTTACCTGTAAAAATGCTTCCCAGAAATGCAACAATCCACATGTAACAGCAAATGGTATCTACATTGGATACAAAAATATTTAGGTAACTTCTGGAATTTCACTCATTCAAGTTTGGTATTAAAAAAAAAACAGTCATAGAGATAATTGGCTTAATTGCTAATTTGCAGATATTGGCAATTTTTCTCTGAATTCTGTAATATCATTTTGAGGAATAGTAAGGCAAGACAACACCCTCAAACTAAAAATATACTGAAATTTCACATAAGGATTAGAAAATAATCAATAAATGAAATGAGACAGTATGCTGAAGTGAGACAATGAAAAAAATTCTCCTTCTCAATTCTGGTTTATTTTACTTATACATAATGAAATAATTACAATTTCTATGTAAATTCTTATAATATGTCAGAAAACACATTCATTATTTATCTATCTTCCCTCTGCATAAGCATCACATCTAATTTATCAGCAATTCTGGCCAACTGCACGTTTAATATATATCATTAATAAATTTATTTTTCTCTAACTTTCCTACTACTGCCAAGATGCAAAATAATATCAAGCCCTCAGTTCAGTTCAGTTGTTCAGTCATGTCTCACTCTTTGCAACCTCATGGACCACTGTATGCCAGGCATATCTGTCCATCACCAACTCCTGGAGTTTATCCAAACTCATGTCCATTGAGTTGGTGATGCCACCAACCATCTCATCCTCTGTTGTCCCCTTCTCCTCCCACCTTCAATCTTTCCCAGCATCAGGGTCTTTTTAAATGAGTCAGCTCTTCGCATCACGTGGCCAAAGTATTGGAGTTTCAGCTTCAACCTCAGTCCTTCCAATGAACACTCAGGACTGATCTTCTTTAAGATGGACTGGTTGGATCTCCTTGAAGTCCAAGGGTCTCTCAAGAGTCTTCTCCAACACCACAGTTCAAAGGCATCAATTCTTCGGTGCTCAGCTTTCTTCATAGTTTAACTCTCACATCCATACATGACTGATGGAAAAACCATAGCCTTGACTAGATGGACCTTTGTTGGCAAAGTAATGTCTCTGCTTTTGAATATGCTATCTAGGTTGGTCATAACTTTCCTTCCAAGGAGCAAGCATCTTTTAATTTCATGGCTGCAGTCACAATCTGCAGTGATTTTGGCACCCCCCTCCAAATAAAGTTAGCCATTGTTTCCATTGTTTCCCCATCCATTTGCCATGAAGTGATGGGACCAGATGCCATGGTCTTAGCTTTCTGAATGTTGAGCTTTAAGCCAACTTTTTCAATCCCCTCTTTCACTTTCATCAAGAGGCTCTTTAGTTCTTCTTCACTTTCTGCCTTAAGGGTGGTGTCATCTGCATATCCTCAGATGACATATTGAAGAAAGTAGGGAAAACCACTAGACCTTTCAGGTATGACCTAGATCAAATCACTTACGATTATACAGTGGAAGTGAGCAATAGATTTAAGGGATGAGATCTAATAGACAGAGTGCTTGATGAACTATGGATGGAGGTTCATGACACTGTACAGGAGACAGGAATCAAGACCATCTCCAAGAAAAAGAAATGCAACAAATCAAAATGGCTGTCTGAGGAGGCCTTGCAAATAGCTGTGAAAAGAAGAGAAGCCTAAAGCAAAGGAGAAAAGGAAAGATATACCCATTTGAACGCAGAATTCCAAAGAATAGCAAGGAGAGATAAGAAAGCCTTCCTTAGTGATCAGTGCAAAGAAACAAAGGAAAACAATAGAATGGAAAAGTCTAGATATCTCTTCCAGAAAATTAGAGATACCAAGGGAACATTTCATGCAATGATGGACTCAATAAAGGACAGAAATGGTAAGGACCTATCAAAAGTAGAAGATATTAAGAAGAGGTGGCAAGAATACACAGAAGAACTATACAAAAATTAACTTCACGACTCAGTTAACCACAATGGTGTAATCACTCACCTAGAGCCAGACATCCTGAACTGTGAAATCAAGTAGGCCTTAGGAAGCATCACTAGGAACAAAGCTAGTGGAGGTGATGGAATTCCAGTTGAGCTATTTCAAATCCTAAAGATGATGTTGTGAAAGTGCTGCACTCAATATGCTAGCAAATTTGGAAAACTCAGCAGTGGCCACAGGACTGGAAAAGTTCAGATTTCATTCCAATCCCAAAGAAAGGCAATGCCAAAGAATGCTCCATGTAACACATAATTGCACTCATCTCACACGCTGGTAAAATAATGCTCAAAATTCTCCAAGTCAGGTTTCAGCAAAATGTTAACCATGAATTTCCAGGTGTTCAAGCTGGTTTTAGAAAAGGCAGAGGAACCAGAGATCAAATTGCCAACATCCGCTGGATCATGGAAAAAGCAAGAGAGTTCCAGAAAAAGCTCTATTTCTGCTTTATTGACTATGCCAAAGCCTTTGACTGTGTGGATCACAATAAACTGTGGAAAATTCTGAAAGAGATGGGAATTCCAAACCACCTGACCTGCCTCTTGAGAAATCTGTATGCAGGTCAGGAAGCAATAGTTAGAACTGGACATGGAACAACAGACTGGGTCCAAATAGGAAAAGGAGTATATCAAGGCTGTATATTGTTACCCTGCTTATTTAACTTCATTGCAGAATACATCATGAGAAAAGCTGGGCTGGATGAAGCATAAGCTGGAATCTAGATTGCCAGGAGAAATATCAGTAACCTCAGATATGCAGATGACACCACCCTTATGGCAGAAAGTGAAGAGGAACTAAAAACCTCTTGATCAAAGTGAAAGAGGAGAGTGAAAAAGTTGGCTGAAAGTTCAACATTCAGAAAACAAAGAATATGGCATCTGGTCCCATCACTTCATGGCAAATAGATAGAGAACAGTGGAAATAGTGGCAGGCTTTATTTTGGGGGCTCCAAAATCACTACAGATGTGACTGTAGCCATGAAATGAAAAGACGCTTACTCTTTGGAAGAAAAGTTATGACCAACCTACATAGTACAGTAAAAGTAGAGACATTACCTTGCTAACAAAGGTCCCTCTAGTCAAGGCTATGGTTTTTCCAACAGTCATTTATGTATGTTATAGCTGGACTATGAAAAAAGCTGAGCACCAAAGAATTGATGCTTTTGAACCATGGTATTGGAGAAGACTCTTGAGAGTCCCTTGGACTGCAAGAAGATCCAACCAGTCCATCCTAAAGGAGATCAGTCCTGAGTGTTCATTGGAAGGACTGATGCTGATGCTGAAACTCCAATACTTTGGCTACCTGATGTGAAGATCTGACTCATTTGAAAAGACCCTCATGCCTGGAAAGATTGAAGGCAAGGGAAGAAGGGGATGACAGAGGATGAGATGGTTGGATGTCATCACCGACTCATGGACATGAGTTTGAGTCAACTCTGGGAGCTGGTGATGGACATGGTGCCTGGCATGCTGTGGTCCATGGGTAGCGAAGAGCTGCACATGACTGAGTGACCAAACTGAACTGAAAGCACTAAAATAGTCCATTTATCAGTCGCCATTTTTACATGTGGCCTCATCATCTCCAATCCATTTTTTATCTACCAATTTAACTTGCTTTCAACATTTATATTTGACTGTTTCAATTTCCTGCCTTATATCCACCAGTACTCTTCTTATTGATCCCGTATTTGGTTTATAAATCCCTTAACGGATAACACCCTCATTTCTCTACAAGTTCTAGTTGAAAAAGTCTTGCAGTTCCTCAGCACCACAAAAAGCTTTTGTCCTGGAGGATTTAGTTTGTATTATCCACTAGCTGTTATGTTCTTGCCCTGACCTCTCAGCAGGGTTCTGGTTCCTCCTTATCCTCGTAGGTCATAAGGTGTCAACTTATCTTTGCTGTCTTTTATGACCATATCAACTAAGTAACCCCCATTGTTTCTCTTAGCAGTCTATTAAATGGGTCAGAGTTCTTCCAGCAATTGCAATTAAAATGTGTTGTTTTGCTTAATATTTTCCTTACTCCACTACACTTCTGATTGGAAGGGTGTAGAATATTTTATTCTTAAGAAAGATGCAATATCTAGCAAAATGCCTCACATATGAGTGCTAGATACATATTTGTGGAAAGAATGAATAAAAAAGAATTATCTAACATGGCATTTTTGTGGTTACTGTTGTTGATGGTGATGTGACTATCATTACTGATAGTGATAGGCTATTGGCTTATTTGTATTTTTACAGTTGAGACTATTAAGTATTAGAGATATTAGGCAAATTACCAAAGAAGTAGAGAAACTAGAATATAATTCAGTGTCTAATGCCAGTATCATTGTTTCTAATAGTACCTGATACTGTTTTCATATTCATTGTGTATTCAGGGAGCTTGCTGAAATGGGAAAATTATTGGTCTGTTGTCCAACAACCCTGGATTTAAACCTTGGCTCCTCTATGTACTGGCTGTCTACTCTTCAGTTTCTTGTCTGTAAATTGGGCATAATAACCTCAACCTAATGGACCTTTTTGGATATTGACCAAAATAATAAATATACATCTACATATAAAGTGACAAACATATAATAAGAACTAAATTCAATAAAATTTCTCACATTTCTTTTCCAATGATCGTCAGCACACATTTGGTGTCCTTTGTTTGCCAAAGTGTTAATTGTCCTTCAGACTGCAAATTTCCAGCATTGATATTTTTTACCTCTGCAACATGATAATTATTGCTTAAGTGTAACTTTTATGAAATTTCATTTTCTTTCAAAGTCATGATAAACTTTACCTCCTATACTATTAATTCATTCAATTTGATAATTCAATAATAGCTTATATCCTGATTTAAAATAATCCACTGTCAAACAGACATCATTTTCTTCACACTGGGGTACATTGATTCTTCATAACATTTATGTAAGAAAATTTGGCAGCAGTTATAAGACACATGCACTTTTGAATGCTGCCCAAATTGACAACAATTTCAATTAACTATCAAACTGTGAGTCCCAGAAAAATGCACAGAAATAAAGTGACAATTATCAAATAGCTAGAAAGGATTATTGATCTCCACTTGTGAGGCCTACTCAGTGAAGAAAAGAGAAATGGAAAATGGAAAATGTCCAAAAGAATAGGCTTTTAGGCTTATCTCAATCTTTCTCTTAACACTGACAGATAGAAGCACATACAAAAACTATACAAGTGTGCCTCGTGTATAGTACATTTCCACAATATTAGCACAAAGATTTCAGAATATTATTCCAAAACGTCTGTAAGTTGCAGTAAAAAATATGATTGGGCCACTTGTATATATGTTCATGCTATAAGATACAAAAGCTTTCTGGAAGTTTCCAATAGATGATAGGATAAGATATGATCTGATGAACGACGACTAAGACTGCAGTGTGATCAATTGTTGTCAGAAAGAAAAGCCTGTCCTCCTCTTTCCTCTCTTGATTACTGTGAGCACAACAGAAAGATAATTACAATACAAAACCCCCACAAAACTCTGAAGGATTGCTTTTTAAAAATGAAGTGTCAAAATTCCCCTCAAGGTGTAATGATAATACCCACAAATACAGACTTTTAGAAATTGATTTCAACTTTGAGTTGAAATTACAGTTTTATCTGAGGGTTCTTTTAGAAGGCATCCTAAATGGAAACATACCATTTTAAAGTTTTAAACTTAAAAAAAAATATGAAAAAATGAAGATCCAACCTCCCCCAAGATCATTAGTAGTTTATGTTACTAACAGAATTCTTTGGACGATTTAGATGAAAATAAACTCAAGTAATTAAATAGGAGGAAAAACATTAGAACAATTTCATATTTAAACTTCTGTATGAATGATGCAGAGTTTTTTACTGGTTCTGTTTCATTTGTTTTGTATAATAAAGTGATCAGATGTATGTTTCTATTATGAACTATTTTTAAACCTTTCAATTAATTATGTACTGTTTTACTTTTAGGAAAGATAATCTAAAGAGTGCAATGACTTCTTGTAGCTAAATATAGATTCTATTTGAGATTATAATCATATGGAAATGAGCTCATTAATATTTAAGAGTAAATAGGATTTTTGCCTGTAGTGATACTTATTTTATTTATTTCTTATGTATTCCCTTATCTTAATGTTATACAATGTCAGTGCTGGGATTATAATAAAATGAATTCATTTCTAGGTTGAAAATTACTTTGGAACAGTACCAAATTACACGAACAGAAGCTTCCAAGAGGTAATATCTACCACCAGATGTCTATTAGTCACTTTGAGATCACTGGAAGGAAGAGGTTAGGTAAATAATATTATAATTTTCTTTGAAAGATTCTTAATTAGGTGTTTTGGCATAATCTGAAGTACTACACACAAAAAGTAAAGTTTAATTGAATACACTGAGGTAAATTTCACCCATTCAAAGACTATGTAAGGTTTAGAAATAAAATCTGGTACCCAGAATTGAAACCTGGGCTAAATTTGTTTTTCTTAGGGGTAAGTAATGTGTGCTTTCTCAAAAAGCATTGATTCATATATATTTTTCATCTCAAAGTAGTACAAGAACAGAACTAATCAGGAGGAACTAGGGCAGAAATTTCTCCTCCTTCCTTTATAAGAAAAGTAATGAGTATGACAGCTTTTACTACCCTGATTTTTTTAATGAGTAAGCAAATAAACTCAAGTTAAATAAGAAAATATTGAAATAAGGATGCTTTAGTGTCTACAAGTATGCTTTTAGTGAGGGTTTCAATTGTTACTATTTTTTATTCAACTGATTTATTTTGAAGATCTACTAGTTATAAGCACTGACTTAGGTCTCACTGGATATCCACAAGGAATAAGACAAGTGTCTCACTGCAGTTTAGAGGCAAGTCTTTTAAGTGGAAGTAGAGGATGCAGAGAGATGACCATTATATAAAGCGGAAAACATGCCTCAATAAAGGAAGAAGATCAGATATATCTGTTATGAGATCTCATAATAAAAGACATTACTGCAAGGGAGTAAAGATTTAAATGTGTAGGAATTCACAGGAGAGTTAAGCGCTCACGAGTATATACACATGAACATATAAATAGTGTCTTCAGAAACTGAACCTTCAAGCTCAATAAGAGAATTTAAGATAATCATAATCAAATATTCAGATAATGTTAATGGGAGTGAAAGCCAGTAGTTCTTTCAATATACACTTAAAAGTCAAATTATTTCTTTCTTTTAAAATTAAATTTACTGATTTGTTAGATATTCTCAGCCACAAAAGACTTAAATGTATATCTAATAATTAAAAATATAGGCAAAATTCAGGGAAGGGATCTTCTGTTTCAAAACAGTCAAATAATGATCATCAGCTTGACAGTGATCCAGGGATTAAAGTCACATAAAATGTTTATTTGACTTCTTTAATAATTTTTCATTTTTAAGCCTCTGACTCAAAAGTGATACTTACTATGAAATATCTAAATGCTGATTAGAAGCCCATCATTTTTAATTTTGAGAAGGAATTTTCACCTCATCAGGGGAATAGGTTAAAGGAATGTGTATGCATCTCTGTTTATTTGCAAGCATAAGATGGACTGGAAAAATCTGGAAAATTTTTTTGGTAGTACATTTTAAAAATTATTTTCAGAAATGTAAAACATTCCAGAAATGTTTTATTGGTGTTTATTGAATTTTTTGAATTTTCACTGGCCTCTATGTCATAATTTATACAAATTCAGTGCAGTTCAGTTCAGTCGCTCAGTTGTGTCGGACTCTTTGAGACCACATGAGTCGCAGCACGCCAGGCCTCCCTGTCCATCCCCAACTCCCGGAGTTCACTCAGATTCACGTCCATCGAGTCGGTGAAGCCATCCAGCCATCTCATCCTCTGTCGTCCCCTTCTTCTCCTGCCCCCAATTCTTCCCAGCATCAGAGTCTTTTCCAGTGAGTCAACTCTTCTCATGAGGTGGCCAAAGTACTGGAGCTTCAGCTTCAGCATCATTCCTTCCAAAGAAATCCCAGGGCTGATCTCCTTCAGAGTGGACTGGGTGGATCACTCTCAAGAGTCTTCTCCAACACTACAGCTCAAAAGCATCAATTCTTCAGCGCTCAGCTTTCTTCATGGTCCAACTCTCACATCCATACATGACTAATGGAAAAACCATAGCCTTGACTAGACGGACCTTTGTTGGCAAGGTAACGTTTCTACTTTTGAATATGCTATCTAGGTTGGTCATAACTTTTCTTCCAAGGACTAAGCGTCTTTTAATTTCATGGCTGCAGTCACCATCTGCAGTGATTTTGCATTAATAATGTCATAAATTAATGAAATCTCATGAATTAACGAAGGATCATGCATTGATTCAGGTTGCTTTATTTTGTTCTTTTCTGAAAAATATCTTCAGCATAAAATTCCTTCAAATGCTAATGAGAACATTTTTTTTCTCAGTGGAACCTCCAATCCAAAAAATGGCAGTGAAACTCATTAGTGCAATATCATTCACAAGAAGCATTTCAAATGTAACTAATGTTCTAATATGACTTGTGTTACCAAAAGATTGGAAGAAGTCCAAATCAATGTTCAACAAATGGTTTAATAAAATATGGCAACTCAACACAATAGATGATGCAAAAGTATGTCACTCATGAGTCAATGTGATAAATATCAATTGTATATATATTAAGTAAGGTATATGTAAATATGATGTGTTAGCATGTATACATCAAAGTCATTGGGACTTTTTAATAAAACAATTGGTAATGCATTCTGCTCTACATCAAATTATCATTTCTTCAAGGGAGAAAATAAGTCACTAAAACAAAAAGAAAAATAGTGTTAAGCTTTTTCTCCAAATTAGGATTTCTGAGACTAATAGTTATGAAAATTTGTGTTTTCACATGTAAGAGCAAGTCTTTCAATTTCCTGTGGTAGATTAGGAAATTTCGGATTTATAGCCATCCAGTTTGGATTAGGCAGAATCTAGCAATTTTTTCCAATGGCCATGTAATTGGCAAAGTTCAGCATTTTTTGTTTGTTTGTTTTATTTTTATGACTGCAACTCTGTGATAACAGATGAAAGATTTTCTTTTTAAAAGGCTTTTTGATCAGGGGAGAGGAATCTGTTCATAGGATGTAGGTTCACAGGTGAAGTAGAAAGTGTCTACACACTCCTTCCTGGTACCCAGAGTGACTCTGTTGCCAGGGTGCTCTCTGAGTGGACGCTCTCAGCAAAGAGATTTCTTATTGAGAGGTAACAGGGGAGTTTTTAATATACTTTAACTAGAATGTAAATATAGAATTTAATGTATATTTACTTGCCTCTACAGCAGTGGTCCCCAACCCTTATGGCACCAGGACTAGTTTCAAGCAAGACAATTTTCCACAGACTAGTAAGGAGGGATGGATTGGGATGATTCAAGCATATTACATTTATTGTGGACTTTATTTCTAATCTAATGCCACCACTGATCGGACAGGAGGTACTGGTCCATGGCTCGGACATCGGGGACCCCTGCTCTAGAGATTTTTTAATAACAATATAATAAGTCATTTCTATTTTATTGAATTGCATAAAAGTAATGAACTTATAAGTTTTGACTGGAACCATATTTAAATGGATCACTGACAGAAGAAATGTTGAAATAGCATGTTAGAGTCTCTTTGGATAAAGTTTATAAAGCCTGCTATTTTGGAACCATGAAGTTTAGGTAGCTTAAACTGAAATGTATTGAACTGCTCCTGTAAACAGTATTTTGCTTGTCACTTGTGTAACAGGAGCTAGTGAGTAGTTTCTTACTAACCCCAATCATTAAAAACATATCCTCATAAATCATGGTACATGCAGAGTTAGCAACAGTATATTCCATTAGTTTTTATAAATAATATGCACACCACACTTCAAATAATTACCTTCCAAGGCAAAGATAAAGTTTGAATGGTTTAGGGTGATTAAACACGTAATAAATCAACAGCTTTAATAAACTTTTAAATCACACATTTAAAACCTAATTCTAATTATGAAACTTGGCTTAGGGAAAAACAAAAGTAGCCACTACCCTTAACATAAAGGAATAAAAGACCTAATATTACACCAGCTAGCAAATACATATAAAGAGTCAGCATCCTACAAAAATGGCAAGTACAGAGAGAGATTAGGAAGATGAAAGTACAATCTTTTACTGTGCAATTGGTTGTGAAAAAGACTAGGTGTCAGGTATTGAAGATAAAGTCTGCTTGAAATATTTTTCAATTTACCAAGATTTGGGGGCTTATGCTTTAGAAGGTGCATGGGTAAGATATGAGGGTCTGGTGAACTTGGCCATCCACAGATAGGAAGAAAAATCTAAATCAAAATGGCAACCAATTCACATTATTCCCATGGTATCGATTGATGCTATCAAAAGAAGTGGAAAGCAAAAGACAGAATCAAGCAATGCTCTTTTGCCACCAAACAACTGATTTGTTGATGATATTAACAGCTTGATATCTTCAAGCTAAAATCATTGATAGCTTAAACAATGTCAGTTCACCTACTGCCTTCAGTGAGTACAGGTCCTTCACTGAACTTCATTTGAAAACATATAGTGAGTTCTTTTTACAGGGAGGCTTGATCTTCCAATTAAAGTACAGCAAATTATGTCAAGTACAACTTCCTAACAGCATTGCATCTAGATAAAATGTAATGTCGACAAATTGGTAAAAATAACCTGTTTATTTTGGGTGGAGAAATGGCTCAAGAGGATGGTCAGTGATGCAATCAGGCAGAAATATGGACAATCTAGAAAAAGACTGTCCATCTAGTGAACAAAGATTTTTGGAACACTGGACACATGCCTGATACTCTGCGAGGCCAGGTGATGGTGGCCAAATTCCTGCTTTTAAGGACCTCATTGTATATGAGAAAAGACAGACAGAAAGGCAAATAATCAGAAACAAAAATGTTTCATAGCAGAGGCAAGTAGAAAGAACAAAGAGGGGAGCGCAAGAACTTCGCTTGAATGAAGACTTCACAAATGAGGTCACCTGTAAAGTGAGTCTTGAAGAAGTTCAAAAGGACAAAAAGACCATCCAGAGTGAAGCAAAGGCGTATAAAAGTGTGGCACAGTGAGATGCACTCGGAGACCTCAGTTTAGAGACAAGTGTTCCTATGGTGAAATCTCTTTTTAGTGAAATTTCTTAATATGCTTTAGCAAACTCAGACTCTATCATGCTATTACACAAAGAAGTCCTTGAAGCAGATCAAATGTTTCGTGGTCAATGTCTGGTAAACTAACTGAGAAGAGTAAATGTCCAAATGCAATGTAAGGTGGACCCCCCAGTGAAATATCGGGAGTCTTTAAAAGGAATTTCAATATTTATGCTTTGTTTCAATAAAGTTATCTCTCAATGCTAATTATTAAATGTTTTAATTATATTTCAAGTATTTTAGGGCATAATAAATATATTACCTTTGGTTATCCCCCAGTTCTTCTATAATTCCTTGCCTTTCTCCCAAAAGCCCTGTAAAAAATTTTGCACAGACTTGGAATACAGTGAGCATGTGTTAAAACATGAACAAGTTAAAACAAGAACAAGTAGGTGATGAATGAATCTATAGATGGAGATTCCTGTTATTCTTCAGGAGAAAACTATAGAACATAGACATAGAAGAATTCAAGAAAATGCCTCAATCATACAGCAGGTATCCAAGTGAAAGGAAAAGTAGCATATAAATTATAGCTACCTAATGAATTTAAAATATTAAATGTCCTCAAACAACCCTGAAAAACTAATGTGCTTTTAGGAAGCAAAAGATGAAAAATAGAAAACAGAAAAGCACATACTTCTCTATATAGTTGGAATATTGAAAATAATATATTCTCTGTATTCACTTTGTCAGAGAATTTATCATTCTCACCCCCTTCAATGAATACACAAGGAAAAAACATTCAAAAATGTAAACTAAAATTTATAACATGTGAAGTCACTCAGTCATATCTGACTCTTTACGACCCCATGGACTGTAGCCTACCAGGCTCCTCTGTCGATGAGAATTTTCAGGCAAGAGTACTGGAGTGGGTTGCCATTTCATTCTCCAAGGGATCTTCCCAACCCAGGGATTGAACCCAGGCCTCCTGCATTGTAGGCAGGCGCTTTACCGTCTGAGCCATCAGGCAAGTTTTATAACATGTATAAATGAGTATATATAAATTAAATAGCAAACACAGTTATGTTTTGCTGTTTATTCTATAGACCCTCCAATACTTTGGGCACCTGATGCAAAGAACTGACTCACTGGAAAAAAAACCCTGGTGCTGGAAAAGATTGAAGGCAGGAGGAGAGGGGGACAACAGAGGATAAGATGGTTGAATGACATCATCAACTCAATGGAAATGAGTCTGAGCAAGCTCTGAAAGTTGGTGATAGCCTAGAGTGCTGCAGTCTGTGGGGTCACAAAGAGTCGGACTGAGTGACTGAACTGAACTGATCAATTTATTCAAAAAGACATCTGTGGCTTTTGTCTTTCAATATGTATTAATAAGGGATATTTGATATATCTGTGTATGTGTGTGTGAATGGCAGCTTGACTCAACAAAATTCAGCTTCCAAACTTACTTCAAATATTTTCTATTTTATTTCACTTTTGAGTTGGTATGGCAGGTGGTTTTGTAGTTAGAAAATGCTTGAAGAAGAGGAATACTTTACTGTAGAAAGATAGCATATAGATATAAAATAAAAAGAGGCTATTAAGTATTTTACAAGAGAGTTGAAAAAATATGAAGTTGGGACACATTTGAAATCTATAACATCTAATAAAGGAATAGAAAATGAAAGTAAAATATATGAAGAAATATAAACCATATTAATTGTATTTACTGTTGTTCATCATTACAATGTTACAAGACTGAATCAAACTTTTTATCATTTCATATGCATAAGGAATGCTTATCATAAAATTTTAATAAAGCAATTAAATTTAGTGAAAATTATAGTTAACACAATATAAAAAGTCATTTAAAATATATATCATTATGACAATAAAGGACAAGAATTGTGCTGATACACATATTTGGGCACTTTTTCCTAAGGATGGCATGAAGAAAATAGAAGAATACACTGAAAATCTCCTTTTTCTTTAATAAATAATGGATTCTAACATGATTTCAACATCACTTTTGAAGAGAACAGTAAAAACTTTGCTACCTGGATCTTTTCCAAACATAAAATTTAATACATCAAATTTGGGGAACTTGTTCTTAAGTATAACAACAATCATTGCAACCTAGGTGAAAGTTTCAAATATTTTTTCACTACTTGGACTAAGCAATGCATTTTACATCAGGACTCCGTGAACATGTATTACATATGTACATAAGCAGTTAAAACTACTGCTTCTGCAAGTGTCTACTCCATTACATCTATCTCTGTTCCACTCAACTCCCATCCCATTCTCTCTTACTCTATTCTATCTTATCTGTTCTACTTCATTTCATTTTGTTTGAAATAATTTCTAGAAACAACTCATTAAAACAATTACAAGATTAATTGATCAGGACTGCAGGGTCAAAAACACTATTAAATGAAAGCAAATTGATTACAATAACCCTAGAGATTAAAAATCACAGGATGACATTATCTCTGCTCTAGTTCTCTAAAAACTAATCTTACCAGATGCATGCTTCATCAGTCTATTATTATATTTTACCGAGTAGGTTTGGATAGTGAACTAATATTTATTTTTAGTCTGAAAAATCATATAAACTTAGTGTTATACAAGATGTTATTGTTTAGTTGCTAAATCATGTTGGACTCCTTTGCAGTTCCATGGATGGTAGCCTGTCAGCTTCTTCTGTCCATGGGATTTCCCAGGCAAGAATACTGGAGTGGGTTGTCATTTCCTTCTCCAAGGTATCAACCCAACCCAGAAATCAAATCCATGTCTCCTTCACTGGCATGGGGGTTCTTTATCATTGAGCCAGCAGGGAAGCCCTATCCAAGACATAGAAATCATCTAAGGCGAAACTTAGATTCATATTCTTCCTTTCAAAATGGGGTCCAGCCTCTCAATAACCTTAGTAATGGGTAATCAACTACTACTTAAAGCAACTGATTGTTTTGCAGGATAACTTTAATTTACTCTAAATATAACCATATCTCAATCTAGAAACTTTGGCGAGAACTGATCAATGACACTGCCGTTAAAGTCCGACAACAGTAAAACTCAAATGGTATTGTGTGCAGGTTTGAAATGCAAAAGTTTCATAGATTTTAGAAAGACCATGGTAGGATAATTTTTAATAAGAAAGGGATATTTTATTAATTCTCACATTCATCCAACTCTATAATTCTCTTTATTTATACACTGTCCTTCACAGACACTTATTAAAATATTTTAACCTTTTCCTTTCAGGATGAAGACTGGGCTCTTGGAATATTGTGGGTCTTGGGATGGTGAAAAACTGAGCCCTATCTTTTGTCTCTAGCAAATAAAATCTCAGCAGATTCTGTTATTCTAGATAATTGACAAAAAGGAAGTTGCTCTGCTCCCTTTGACCACGAAAGACTTTTGCATAGTTATTAGGTGAGAGTTTGGGTGATCATAGTTTTACTCATTGTCTTTATTATTCCATGGGCTTCCTGGGTGGCTCACACGGTAAAGAGTCTGCCTGCAATGCAGGAGACCTGGGTTTGATCCCTGAGTTAGGAAGATCCCCTGGAGAAGGAAATGGCAACCCACTCCAGTGTTCTTGCCTGGGAAATCCCATGGACAGAAGAACCTGGTAGATTACAGTGCATGGGGTCACAAAGAATCGGACAGGACTGAGCAACTTTTACTTCACTTCACTTTATTATTCCATACCCATGTGTTAATTCTCTCAGCTTGGTAACCTTTGTTCCTATGATTCCATTGCAGATATCCTATCTTCATCTCCAGTCCCACCACACCCAAGCCTCTAGCCTCCTTCCACTCAGAGTTCCACCTAACTTTCCTGACATGGGTTTTAGCTGGAGCTGTTCTGCAACAATAGCATCCCTATACTGGTGTCTGGCTCTTAGGGTTTGGGCATTGAGTAGATATTTAAATTTTATTTAAATATTTGATGCTTATTACTTACCAATAGGAGAAATAATATTTAAAACAATACATTACATTGCAACTTCCCAATAGTCACATAGTTTATTTTTATACTGCAAAGTTATTATGTAATCATGCAATAAGTAACAAGCAGAATTACCACATGCCCCACACTATATGAGGCATGGGACACTGGGAAGTAGACAGAGAGAATATAAATCAAATCAAAGAAATGGCTTCAGCTCCATCCTCAAGAACTTACAAATTTAATGAGAGGCACAGAGCAATTATATTTAGTTTTTTTTTTTCTTTAATATCCCTTCTACTTTAACCAGCAATCTATTTCTCTTTTTCCCCCACTTTTCACATGTCTTTAATAGACTCATGTACTCTCATGCTTTTAGTAAAAAGAAAGGAGCAATGCATATTTATGGAAAGAAAGGATTCAAAACTGGAGCACAGTTCTAAAAATTATAAAGTAATTTTGGTTGGTAGAAAATAGGGAAGAAAAGAAGGTATCAATTTTAACTTCCTTTGATAGACATTTCTTAATTCCCCAAAGCCTTTCTGAATACAAAGTAAAAAGTGTATTAATTATATCTTGAAATGTTGTGTTCATATGTATCACATTTGTTTTTACCAGATTTATAATTCAATAAAGTTATTATTTGTAACTCTAAAGAACATTAGAGACCTTGGGGAAATCAATATGACACATTTTTTACCATCAAATAATATTTAGAGCATCATTTTACTGTTCTAAATTCTCATGTCTCTTTTATCTAGACTTTTATTATGTCTCTCAGTCATAGCTCTGACTTATATAAGCCATATCCTGATCTGAGAATTCTATCTTTAGAATGTTAAGTTTTCAAATGATGAGCTTTATGATGTAGTTTCCAGAAATGTATTTTGGCAAAACTCCAGGGATGCTTCTTTTTAAGCTTTACAGTCCGTCCTAACTATTATGTACTTGAAGTTTTAGAGAACAGAAGAATAAATGTGAAGTAGATTATTCAGGGAAGACTTCCAGTTAGAGAAATGGCTTTCATTGAGCCTTCAAAACAAAGTAGTATTTAGCTAGGCTGAGAAGCAAAGGGTCATAAGGCAAGAAAGAAGACACAGAGATAAAAGAATGTACGCAGAAACAAAATAGTGTAAGTGTAAGCCTCTTCCTGATTGGAAAAGGGAGCTCATGTTGGAAAATGTGAGACAGAAAGTTTGTGTAATTCGTTTTCCTGTGTGGAGACTTTCAAAATGTAAAAGTTACATCCAAAAACTTATTTTGCCATCAGAAAACCTTAGACAGTAAGTAAAATAGATATAACTTCCCTAACAGAAGCAGAAGATAGAAGAGGTGGCAATACACAGAAGAACTATACAAAAAAATATCATCATGATACAGATAATCATGATGGTGTGATCACTCACCTAGAGCCAGACATCCTGGAATGTGAAGTCAAGTGGGCCTTAGAAAGCATCACTGCGAACAAAGCTAGTGGAAGTGATGGAATTCCAGTTGAGCTATTTCAAATCCTAAAAGATGATGCTGTGAAAGTGCTGTACTCAATAGGCCAGCAAATTTGAAAAACTCAGCAGTGGCCACAGGACTGGAAAAGGTCAGTTTTCATTCCAGTCCTAAAGAAAAGAAATGCCAAAGAATGCTCAAACTACCACACTAGCTCAAATTGCACTCATCTCACACACTAGCAAATTAATGCTCAAAATTCTCCAAGCCAGGCTTCAACAGTACATGAACCATGAACTCCCAGATATTCAAGCTGGTTTTAGAAAAGGCAGGGGAACCAGAGATCAAATGGCCAACAATCGCTGGATCATCAAAAAAGCAAGAGAGTTCCAGAAAAACATCTACTTCTGCTTTATTGACAATGCCAAAGCCTTTGGCTGTGTGGATCACAATAAACTGGAAAATTCTGAAAGAGGTGAGAATGTCAGGCCACCTGACCTGCCTCTTGAGAAATCTGTATGCAAGTCAGGAAGAAACAGAACTGGACATGGAACAGAAGACTGGTTGCAAATAGGAAAAAGAGTACATCAAACTGTATATTGTCACCCTGCTTATTTAACTTCTATGCATAGTACATCATGAGAAACACTGAGCTGGAGGAAGAACAAGCTGGAATCAAGATTGCCGGGAGAACTATCAACAACCTCAGATATGCAGATGACACTACCCTTATGTCAGAAAGTGAAGAAGAACCAAACAGCCTCTGGATGAAAATGAAAAAGGAAAGTGAAAATGTTGGTTTAAAGCTCAACATTCAGAAAATGAAGATCATGGCATCTGGTCCCATAACTTCATGGCAAATAGATGGGCAAACAGTGGAAACGGTGGCTGACTTTATTTTTTTGATCTCTAAAATCACTGCAGATGTGACTGTAGCCTTGAAATTAAAAGGCAGTTACTCCTTGGAAGGAAAGCTATGACCAAATTATACAGCATATTCAAAAGCAGAGACATTACTTTGCCAACAAAGGTCTGTCTAGTCAAGGTGAGGTGAAGTCGCTCAGTCGTGTCCAACTCTTTGCGACCCCATGGACTGTAACCTATTAGGCTTCTCTGTCCATGGGATTTTCCAGGCAAGAATACTGGAGTGGATTGCCATTTCCTTCTCCACGGGATCTTCAAAGCTATGGTTTTTCCAGTGGTCATATATGGATGTGAGATTTGAACTATGAAGAAAGCTGAGTGCTGAAGAATTGATGCTTTTGAACTGTGGTGTTGGAGAAGACTCTTGAGAGTCCCTTGGACTGCAAGGAGGTCCAACCAGTCCATTCTGAAGGCGATCAGTCCTGAGTGTTCATTGGAAGGACTGAAGTTGAAGCTGAAACTCCAATACTTTGGCCACCTGATGTGAAGAGCTGACTCATTTGAAAATACCCTGATGCTGGGAAAGATTGAATCAGGAGCAGAAGGGGACAACAAAGGATGAGATGGTTAGATGGTATCACTGACTCAATGAACATGAGTTTGGGTGAACTCCGGGAGTTGGTGATGGACAGGGAGGCCTGGCGTGCTGCAGTCCGTGGGGTCTCAAAGAGTTGGACATGTCTGAGCGACTGAACTGAACCGAACTTCCCTTTGAGGTATATGCATCCTTTTGAATGATGTCAGGACATGGAAGCAACCTGAATGGCCATCAACAGATGAACAGATAAAGAAGTTGTGGCACATATATACAGTGGAATATTACTCATGCATAAAGAGAAAGGAAACTGGGTCATTTGTAGTGATGTGAATGACCTCAAGTATGTCATGCAGAGTGAGGTTAAGTCAGAAATAGGAAAAAATATCATATATTAATCTATTTATACAGAATCTAGAAAAAATGCTACAGATGAACTTATTTGCAGGACATGAAGAGAGGCATAAGAACAGACTTGTGGACATGCCAAGGCAGGGGGAGAAGGATGGGGACGAACTGGGAGAGTAGCACGAACATATATACACCACCACGTGTGACGCAGCTCGTGGGAAGCTGCTGCAGAGCACAGAGAGCTCAGCCTGTGTGCTTTGATGACCTGGAGGGGTGGCATGTGGCAGGGGGTGCAGAGGAGGTGCAAGTGGGAGGGGATAGATGCTTACATCTATCATATTCCCTATGTTACATAGCAGAAATGAAGACAACATCATAAAGCAATTATACTCCAATAAAAATATAGCTTCTCGTTAACAAATAAAAGAACAGAAGACCTTTTTGAGACTTAACTGGTTTTTCAGTAAAATGGAAATAATTTTAACTTCATATCATTTCATATACCCAACAAATATTTACGGAGTGGCTACTACATGATAAGCACTGTTCTGGGTATTTCAAATAATTTTACAGTAAAGCAGATTTAAAATCTGTCCTTGCAAACCTACATTTTTATTATGGAAGACAGATTAAAAGTATAATAAAAAGTAAATTGTATGATGCATTATGTAAATTCTTCAGAGGAAAGAAATTGAGCAGGAATAGGGCATCGATTTGAAAGTCATGTTGAATAGGTCACTGCATTTTTAAATAGGTTCGTCAGAGTAACCTCTTTACCAAGAGGAGCCCATTCATATATCTGAAGGAAGATAATTCCAGCAGGGAGAAGGGGCAAAGCAGAGGCCCTAAATTATGAATTCTCCTGGCATATTCAAAGGATAACAAGAAGGGCAAAGTGGTCATGGTGGAAGCAAGGATAGATAATATTAGGAGGAGACAGAAGGGTAACACGGGTGGCTCAGCAGAGAGGAATCTGCCTGCCAATGCAGGAGACGTCAGTTCCATCCCTGGGTCAGAAAGATCCTCTGCAGAAGGAAACGGCAGCCCACTCCTGGGTCGTCCCGTGGACAGAAGAGCCTGACAGGCTACAGTCCATGTGGTCGCACATAGCTGGACACGACTTAGTGAGTAAGCTACAGCAACAAGGAAGGGTGGCAAGGGCGGGGATGGGGCATGCAGCTCATGAAGTGATTTCTAGTCATTAAGAATACCCTTTATTCAGTAAAAAGTGGAACTATTACAGAATTTGGAAAGAGGAGGGGAACACGATCTGACAGGGAGACTCATTACATTAAGAAGCTTAGGAAGTAATTCAGACAAAAGATGATGGAAGTTCACCCAGGGTAATACCCATAGTGGTCATGAGAAGTGGACAGATTCTGATATACCATATTTTTAAGATATACCCAAAGGATGTCTTAGCCAATTGAATGGGGATGATGAGGAAAAGAGAAGAGTCAAAGATAATTTCAACGTTTGGCCTGGAAATATCAAATAAGGGAGTAGGAATAAATGGAAATGGAGAAGATTGGGTCAGAACATATTTTGTAGAAACAGTACAAATCCCATTAGTCTCTTAGATGTCCATGTGGATATAAGAATCTGGAATTCAACAGTACAATATGGTCTCTAGATATAAATTCTGAGCTACCAAATCATCACACAGATGGTGTTTAGAAATCTAAGAGTGGATGAAGTCACTGAGGAGTTTGTATCAAGAGAGAAGTGAAACCTGGGGACTCTCAACCCATCAAAGAGAAGAGATTTGTAAGAAGACAAATTAGCAAAAGTGACTGAAACGGATTAAAAGGTGAATTTGGGAGGGAAAAAAAAAGCACTGCATGTGTTGTTCTGACAAGAAAAACAGAAAACATACCAAGGAAAGGCAGAGAGCACCATCAAATGCAGCTGATGCCTACTGACAACTGACCATTTGACTTCACACCATGACACTCTCCCATCAGTTTCCTGAGGACTGGACTGTGTTCTTATGCATTAATATTTCTTTGCCCTAAAATCTAGCAGAGAGCTTGGAAAAGCCCACGTGCTTTATTCTTTCCATCACAAAATCTGATTGTTTACATAAAGTACTATCCTAATATAGAGACCACACACATTTTACAGTTAGAAACAATAATCAGGCTTTGCATGAACATGTGTTTCTGTTTATGGTTCTGTCTTTAAAACAAACAAACAAACAAACAAACAAACAAAAACAGACTAAAAGCCAGCGGGAAAGTGATGGGGAAATAATTAAAGGGACTGTCCAAAGTTGGCAAGTTCCTTGGGTGACCCAAAGGAAGACACAGTGTTGTTATACGAAAAGAGTTTAAAAGATGTACATCAGGATACCAGAAGATCAATGGTGCCAGTGATACACTGGAATCATTTATACTTCTTATCCTATTACTGAATTCAATTATTTTTTAAAAATCTGAACAAAGTTCAGTTCAGTTCAGTCGCTCAGTCATGTTTGACTCTTTGCGACCCCATGAATCACAGCACGCCAGGCCTCCCTGTCCACCACCAACTCCCGGAGTTCACTCAGACTCACGTTCATCAAGTCAGTGATGCCATCCAGCCATCTCATCCTCTATCATACCCTTCTCCTCCTGCCCCCAATCCCTCCCAGCATCAGAGTCTTTTCCAATGAGTCAACTCTTTGCATGAGTTGGCCAAAGTACTAGTTTCAGCTTTAGCATCATTCCTTCCAAAGAAATCCCAGGGCTGATCTCCTTCAGGATGGACTGGTTGGATCTCCTTGCAGTCCAAGGGACTCTCAAGAGTCTTCTCCAACACCACAGCTCAAAAGCATCAATTCTTCAGTGCTCAGCCTTCTTCACAGTCCAACTCTCACATCCATACATGACCACAGGAAAAACCATAGCCTTGACCAGACGGACCTTAGTCGGCAAAATAATGTCTCTGCTTTTGAATATACTATCTAGGTTGGTCATAACTTTTCTTCCAAGGAGTAAGCGTCTTCTAATTTCATGGCCGCAGTCACCATCTGCAGTGATTTGGGAGCCCCCAAAAATAAAGTCTGACACTGTTTTCACTGTTTCCCCATCTAATTCCCATGAAGTGATGGGACTGGATGCCATGATCTTCCTTTTCTGAATGTTGAGATTTAAGCCAACTTTTTTACTTTCCTTTTTCACTTTCATTGAGATGATATGGGGTGGGAGGTGGGAGGGGGCTTCAGCATTGGGAGATCGTGTACACCTGTGGCTGATTCATGTCAATGTATGGCAAAACCTATACAGTATTGTAACGTAGAATAAAGTATTAAAAAAATTTAAAAAAGAGGCTTTTTAGTTCCTGTTCACTTTCTGCCATAAGGGTGGTGTCATCTGCATATCTGAAGTTATTGCTATCTCTCCCAGCAATCTTGATTCCAGCTTGTGTTTCTTCTTAATTAATAAAATATTTTATTGTTTATATTAGCTATCTAAGTCTATTACTAAAATAAAAGCAGGTAATTCTTCAACCTTCTCCCGTGTTCAAGCAAATCCCATGCATCCACTTGATCTTCCCAGTAGCAGGGAAGAAAGATTATGCCTACGCTACAAAGGCCCTGATTTTCTGATACCTCGGAGGACAAAGTTCTCTCTGGGGTCACACCAAAACACAAACTACCTCCGTGGGCCTTCCTTATTAGAACTCAATTTAATTGCTTTGAACTTAGCAATGTCTTATCATAAAGTATTATTTTAATTTAAAAAATAGACACAAGAAGGCAAAATAACCAACAAACTCACCACAAAGAATACAACCCCAGTGCAAAGAAAAAAGAAATTCAAATCAAGCTTGAGAAGTGAATTAAGTTGTTGGGAAGCAACATTCAGACCACATTAGTCTGAACCCAACACAATTAATAAAGAGAAAGTACAGAATGAGTATTTGAATATTGTTGCAATTAAAAGGAACATCTTTACTTTGCACGAGGTAAAACATCCCAAGAAGCAGGTAGTCATCCCACTGTTGAGCATGTAACAAGCCAAGATGACAGATTCCTTTGACCTCTCTCTCAAGACAATAGGAACAATGATTACACCTCATAAGGACCATAGAAGGAAAAAAAATTAACATGCGTGTCTTTAGACAGAGATTTCAAAATTTCACCCAAAATGTATGCTCCTCTTTCCTTTTTATAGAATCTCAGCTAGAGATTACACTTTTGCCAGCTCCTTCGCACCTTCATGTGGCAATGAGGTTATAAATGGAAATGATGTTTACAATTTTCAGCCCATTTCCATGTATAGGCGGATTGCTCTTTGCTCTTTCTCTGCTGGGGTTGGGATGTGGTCATCTTGTTTACAGACAGATTTCATGCTGAATATGTCAATGATTTAAAGAATGGCAATACAAGAAGACAAGAACCTGAGTTCCGAATGGTCTTAGGAACAGAACAATTTCCCCACTGTAGACAGTATATAACATCCACTTCTGGACTTTCAGTTCAGTTCAGTTCAGTCGCTCAGTCGTGTCTGACTCTTTGTGACCCTATGAATCGCAGCACGCCAGGCCTCCCTGTCCATCACTGACACCCAGAGTTCACTCAGACTCACGTCCATCGAGTCAGTGATGCCATCCAGCCATCTCATCCTCAGTTGTCCCCTTCTCCTCCTGCCCCCAATCCCTCCCAGCATCAGAGTTTTTCCCAATGTGTCAACTCTTCGCATGAGGTGGCCAAGTACTGCAGTTTCAGCTTTAGCATCATTCCTTCCAAAGAAATCCCAGGGTTGATCTCCTTCAGAATGGACTGGGTGGATCTCCTTGCAGTCCAATGGACTCTCAAGAGTCTTCTCCAACCCACAGCTCAAAAGCATCAATTTTTCAGCGCTCAGCCTTCTTCACAGTCTAACTCTCACATCCATACATGACTACTGGAAAAACCATAGCCTTGACTAGACGGACCTTGGTCAGCAAAGTAATGTCTCTGCTTTTGAATATACTATCTAGGTTGGTCATAACTTTTCTTCCAAGGAGTGTCTTTTAATTTCATGGCTGCAGTCACCATCTGCAGTGATTTTGGAGCCCCCAAAAATAAAGTCTGACACTGTTTCCACTGTTTCTCCATCTATTTCCCATGGAGTGATGGGACTGGATGCCATGATCTTCATTTTCTGAATGTTGAGCTTTAAGCCAACTTTTTCACTCTCCTCTTTTACTTTCATCAAGAGGCTTTTTAGTTCCTCTTCTCTTTCTGCCATAAGGGTGGTGTCATCTGCATATCTGAGGTTATTGATATTTCTCCCAGCAATCTTGATTCCAGCTTGTGTTTCTTCCAGTCCAGCGTTTCTCATGATGAACTCTGCATAATTTAAATAAGCAGGGTGACAATATACAGCCTTGATATACTCCTTTTCCTGTTTGACTATGAGTGAAAAATAAATGTTATATTTGGCCACTGCATTTGGGGTTCTTTTGCTTTTGCAATTTGGCATGCACTGTAACCAATTTTCAGAGAAGTCCCTACTATAGTTTTTAGCACATAAAGTACACTCCTCTTTTTTTTTTTTTTCTCCAATATATAGTCAATGAATATTTACTACATGGCAGGTTACTGTGTGCCTCTCTGAGTCCTCAAACTTGTGAACAATTTTACATATGAATATTTAATTTCTGAAAAGGCCAATGAAGGTACACAATATAAAATATATTTATATAAATATATAAAAATATATTTTCCTAAATAGCTCACACTATCAGATTTCACTAGGGAAGTAAGTAAAGTTAACTGAATGCTCGCCTCTGTTGAAGCCTTAGAAATATTCTAATGACAAATGTTTTTAAAACCAAAGAAGTAAACTTTTTAGGGTTCTAGTATCTGTTGTGCCAAATTAGCTGCAAATTATTTGGCAGTATAGAAAATAAAATCAGTAGACTGCAAATAAAATTAATAACAGAGGAGTCAACAAGAGATAAATGATAGTGTTTATGGAAAACACAGAAAAATAAAGCCAGTACCATTTCCTATGCAGGTCTATGATAAAAGAGAAAGAATTATAAGGAAGCAGCAATCAAATTCCTAACATCAGTTCTCCTAAAAATGAGATTCCATAGAAGGGACACATCCTTCTTTTATATGTAAAATTCTTACTTAGAGGCGTTTTCATTTAGTTTACATGCATCTTCTACCTATTAGTCAATTTTTTAAATGTGTAAACAATTTGCTTTATACTATCATTTAAGAAACATGAAAATTGGGCCTTTTGTCAACCTTATCTGACATTTAAACTAATATTGTTGTTGCAGTTTTTATGCATTTCTATTTAAATCTGCTCACTTTGTTAAGTGCTCCATAATTTAAAGATAAGTTATTGTTCTTTTGGTAGAATTGAAGTGTGTTTTTCACACACTACAATATGTCTTGATTAAATTGCATATTTTGAGGACTTTATAATTGATCACTGTTTTCTCTTCATGGATCATCCAGTGACATTAACTGGAGCAGCTTCTCCTTGATGCATGGCCACCTAGTGCAGAGGATAGCCTTCTCAGAAAGAAAGCAGACAACCTCTGCTTTTCTGAAACTCATGATCATATCCTCAGAATACATGTAGTATGAAGCTATTCTTGTTTTTACTGCACAGTTGTTTTTTTATCATTGTCTGAGCATGACATAGGCAGACTACATGTGGGCACAAGTCTAGCTGAATATTTTCTGAATTCCAAGAATATACTTTAACTATCAATAACTGACCACTGCTGGATTCATGGGGTTGCAAAGAGTCAGACATGACTGAGCAACTGAACTGAACTGAACTGAAAGTCCATTGACAATGAAAAAGGGTAGTAGCACACTATTGCTATAGTAGGTTTTTGAAAAATATTGGCTTATATTCTAAAAGGTTAAATGTGAGTCTCCAAAATGTCAATGATTAACTTAATTCAGGAGTATTACTTCTTTGCTTTCTCTTTCTCTTCCAAATGTCCCCTAAAATTCACAAAGTTCTTCATAAAATTTTCTCCTCTTGCTCCTAGCTTTAGATAACTATCGACTTAGATTTAACATTTGTTCCTAGCTATTATGAGTTGTATATGTCCCCTTCCCCTCAATTCATCAATTGAAGTACTAACCCCATTAGAATGTGAACATATTTGAAAACAGAATCATAGTAGATGTAGTTATGATAGGATGAGGTTGTACTGGAGTAAGTTATGAAGAAAAGCTTTACAATAATTACAGCACTTTACAAAGAGGAAATAGAAATATGATGAATAAAGGTAAATAAAATACAATAAGAAAGTACTTTAAATTATATAAAAATGACTAATTTGAAAGCAAACAGTAATTCAATAGGAAGCAAAATGGTTGAGACTATAGGAAAACATTTTCTTGCATTTGCTTTAAGTTGTCATTAAGTTCTTTATATATAATACTATTTAAAAAGAAATTTTGTTAAAAGAATTAGGTCCAAAACAGGGCAAAAGGCGTCAGATGGCATGGTTCCCTTGTCAGATCTATCTTGTAAACTTCCTAGCAACATTTACAAAATATTTCCAACATAATAATGTTTGTTAACTCAAATTGCATTAATATCATGAATAACCACATCCTTTAACATTTATTCTCTGTATTTATCATCTGGCAACATCTTATTAATCTTGCTTTCCTTTTTCTATGTATTGTTTACTAGATAAGAAATTAATAATTTTTGAAATGAGAAACAATGAAGGTGTGATTCTGGCTCTCTCTATATTAGCTCTGTGACCTCAGGCAAGTTACCTGCTACCCTTCCAGGCTTTACAGTTTTCTCTCAGCTAAAACAGATATAATAACTCACAAGATATTTTGAAAAAATAAAATACTGCTTAACATTTATCAAATATGAAAGAAAAGTTATTACAATGAAATAAATACATTCTTAAGAACAAACATATTATTTATCATTATTTTAAATTTCATAACTAGAAAAATATTGGCAAATGATTATAGGAAGTATGTTGTGTACATCTTTGTGGGTTCAAGAAAATGCATTACCCACAATACACAGCTGTTTTATCTACTTAGGGCAATCATTTCAAATCTTACGTCTTGCTCATTTACTTCTAATTTCTGGTAAACTCCGTTTTACCTTGTTGGGTTCAGCAAAAAGTTAAGCCCCAGGGAAAGCAGAGCTTGCATAAAGATACACCTTTGTATTTTTCAAAAATTCTGAAGCTAAAAGTTAAATCTGAAAGCTAAATTCACATAGCCAGTTTTATGAACATTATTTTAGCCCCACAGGCAATTTGCCAATGCAAATTTCTGTTTATTTTACATTAAACAAAAAAACTCTTAGTTTTTAGATATAAGGAACAATTGTGGCAGTGCAGAAATGAGTACTAACAGTCCTTTTGCTTTTGACTGAGATCCAAGAATATAAGCATAACTAATTCTAATAAATTTTATGGAAATTTTGACAAAAAGGACAGAATCTAAGTAAATCAAGATGACAGGTAGTTTGGCTTTTTTTTTTTTAATAAAGAAAAACAGCCATTCTGAGATTTGTTTTCATTTCAGCAAGTTTTCTGAAAGCCTTAAATAAATTTTTAATCCCCACCTCTAATTTCTGTCAGGTTGACATACTGATATTTTATGAGTTGTAATGAATATATTTGTGTCTTTACCAAATGAAATTTTGAGTTGAAGGAGAAATACATTCTCGGTTGTTTATTTAAGAGAACAAAAAATGACAGTCAATATTAAAGGGATATCTATCTAATTTCTCTGTTTATTTGTTTTAGATTTTTAAACCACCCAGACTCAATGTCATACATTTAAAATATTAGGCCAGTTACAAATAAAATTTGAAATTTCATAAATCTATAGTGAACAATTATTGCCAAAAATACTCAGAAAAAATCCTTCTTTTAAGATGTTATTGAAAGTCTTTTGAATAAGTCAGATTGAACTCACACTTAGTAGAGCAGAAACAGGTAATTTATAAAAGAAAATCTGTGAAAAAGAGATGTCTTGAAGGAATTAAACCACTGAGGTTTTCAATTTCACTGAAATACCCCATGGATATTAGTG
Source organism: Nanger dama (assembly GCA_917880005.1). Taxonomy (NCBI): domain Eukaryota; kingdom Metazoa; phylum Chordata; class Mammalia; order Artiodactyla; family Bovidae; genus Nanger; species Nanger dama. The sequence goes on from CAKJTW010000021.1 coordinate 23,375,633, forward strand.
GAAACCTGACAGGAATGAATGACTCTCAGATAAATGCTGAAAAAAATAAAATCCTAAACACCACTCCTGGCATTATTAAGAATAAGAAACTAATGCCCATGGCAAAATCAAGAAAGAATTGCTAAATTTGGTAGTTTAGAAATAAACTAAATGCTGATAAATGAAATCCAGCAAAGACTAGGCAATGAAGGCTTGCAGAAGAAAAGAGGCCCAAACTAGGATGAAGACTGAGAAATAAATAATCAGGTGAGAAGATTAGAATATTAAGTATTTGAATTATAAATATTAAATAATACTGAAATGGCCAGTATTTGCTAAGTCACGGAATTCCAGAAAAATTTCTATTTCTGCTTCATTGACTATACTAAAGCCTTTGACTGTATGGACCACAACAAACTGTGGAAAATTATGAAGGAGATGGGAACACCAGACCGTCCTATCTCTCACTGAGAAATTTGTATGCAAGACAAAAAGCAACAGTTAGAACCAAACGTGAAAGAACAGATTGGTTCAAAATTGGGAGAGGAGTACGACAAGGCTGTGTATTGTCACCCTGCTTATTTAAATTCTATGCAGAATACATCATGCAAAATGTCAGGCTGGATAATTCACAAGCTGGAATCAAGATTGCTGGGAGAAATATCAACAACCTCAGATAAATAGATTATACCACTCTAAAGGTAGAAATTGAAGAGGAACTAAACAGTTTCTTGATGAGAGTGAAAGAGGAAAATGAAAAAGATGGCTTAAAACTCAAACAACATTAAAAAAAAATTAGATCATGGTATCCAGTCCCATCACTTCATGGCAAATAGAAAGGGAAAAGTGTAAACAGGGACAGATTTTATTTTCGTGGGCTCCAAATCAGCGACTGCAGCCAAGAAATTAAAAACAAACACAAAAGAAAACACCTGATCCCTGGAAGGAAACCTATGACAGACTTAGACAGCATATTAAAAAGCAGGGACATTACTTTGCTGACAAAGGTCTGTATAGTCAAAGTTATGGTTTTTCCACTAGTCATGTATGGATGTGATAGCTGGACCATAAAGAAGGCTGAGCATTGAAGAATTGATGTGTTTGAACTGTGTTGGAAAAGACTCTTGAGAGTCCCTTGGACTGCAAGAAGATCAAACTAGTGAATCCTAAAGGAAATCAACTCAGAATATTCATTGGAAGGATTATGAAGCTCCAATACTTTGGCCTCTCCAATACTGCAAAGAGTTGACTACTGGAAAAGACCCTGACACTGGGAAAGATTAAGGGTAGGAAGAGAAGGGGCTGGAATAGGATGAAATGTTTGGATACCAATACCAACTCAGGGGACATAAGTCTGAGCAAACTCTGGGAGACAGTGAAGGACAGAGAGTCTTGGAATGCTGCAGTCCATGGGGTTGCAAAGAGTCAGATATGACTTAACCTTTAAACAACAAAAAGAGGTGAACAACAAAAAGAAGTGAATAAAAGGTTGAGATGTTTGAAGACATGAAATAAGTTGTGCATGGCTGTAAAGTAAAGGTGAAAGGAAATATCCTGACAGGTAAAACTGTAAGGAAACACAGCCCGATGCATCAGCAGAAAATTAGATTAAAGATTTACTGAGTATGGACTTGCCCACCAGAGCAAGACCCAGTTTGCCCCACAGACAGCCTTTCCAGTCAGGAAGCTTCCCAGTTTCCCAGTGTATTATCCTCATCTATTAGAGGGCAGACAGAATGAAAACCACAACCAAAGGAAACTAATCAAGCTGATCACATGGATTACAGTCTTGTCTAACTCTATGAAAATATGAGCCATGCCATGTAGGGCCACCCAGGACAAATGAGTCATGTTGGAGAATTCTTGCAAAAAGTGGTCCAGTGGAGAAGGGAATGCAAACTACTTCAGCCTTCTTGCCTTGAGAACCTCATGAACAATATGAAAAGGTAAAAATATATTCTAAAAAATGAACTCTCCAGGTCAGTAGGTGCCCAATATGCTACTGGAGAGAGTGGAGAAATAGCACTAGAAAGAATGAAAAGGCTGAGCCAAAGTGGAAACAATACCTGATGGTGGAAGTGTCTGGTGGTGCAAGTAAATTCTGGTGCTGTAAAGGACAATATTCCATGGGAACCTGGAATATCAGGTCCATGAATCAAGGTAAACTGAAAGTGGTCAAACAGGAGATGGCAAGAGTAAACACTGGCATTTTAGGAATCGGTGAACTAAAATGGACCAGAATGGGAGAATTTAATTCAGATGACAATTTTATCTACTACCGTGGGCAAGAACTGCTTAAAAGAAATGAAGTAGCCCTCATAATCAACAAAAGAGAAAAAATGCAGTACTTGGATGCAATCTCAAAAAGAACAGAAAGATCTTGGTTCACTTCCAAGGCAAACCATTCAGTATTATAGTAATCAAAGTCTAAGCCCCAACCTCTAATGCTGAAGAAGCTGAAATTGAATTGTTCTTTGAAGGCTTACAAGACCTTCTGGAACTAACACCAAACAAAAGATGTCCTTTTCATCACAGAGGACTGGAAGGCAAAAGTAGTAAGTTAAGAGATATATGGAGTAACAGGCAAGTTTGGCCTTGGAGTACAAAATGAAGCAAGGAAAAAGGCTAGCAGAGTTTTGACAAGAGAACACACTGGTCATAGCAAACACCCTCTTCCAGCAGCACAAGAGAATACTCTACTCATGGACATCACCAGATGGTCAACACTGAAATCAGACTGATTATATTCTTTGCAGCCAATGATGGAGAGGCTCTTTAGAATCAGGAAAAATAAGACCGGGAGCTGACTGTGGCTAAGATTATGAACACCTTATTTCAAAATTCAGAATTAAATTGAAGTAGGGAAAACCACTAGACCATTCAGCTATGACCTAAATCAAAACCCTGATGATTATACAGTGGAAGTGACAAATAGATTCAAGGGATTACATCCGATACACAGAGTACCTGAAGAACTATACGCAGAGGTCTGTAACACTGTACAGGAGGTACAGTGGATAACCACAATGGTTGATCACTCACCTACAGCCAGACATCCTGGTGGGTCAAGTCAAGTGGGCTTTAGGAAGCATCACCATGAACAAAGCTAGAGGTAGTGATGGAAGTCCAGCTAAGCTATTTCAAATCCTAAAAGATGATGCTGTTAAATTGCTGCATTCAATATGCAGCAATTGGAAAACTCTGCAGTGGCCACAGGACTAGAAAAAGTCAGTTTTCATTCCAATACCAAAGAAGGGCAATGCCAAAGAATGTTCAAACTATAGCAAAATTATACTGATTTCACATGCTAACAAAATTCTCCAAGCTAGTCTTCAATAGTGTGTGAACTGATACTTTCAGAAATACAAGCCAGATTTAGAAAACCCAGAGGAACTAGATATCAAATTGCCAACATCTGTCGGATTATAGAAAAAGCAGAGAATTCCAGAAAAAATCTACTTCTTCTTCATTGACTCTACTAAAGCCTTTGATTGTGAGGATCACAACAAATTGTGGGAAATTCTTAGAGATGGGAAAACCAGAGCACCTTACCTGCATCCTGAAAAACCTGTATTCAGGTCAAACAACAACAATCAGAACCAGACATGCAACAGTGGACCCGTTCAAAATTGGGAAAGGAGTATGTCAAGCCTGTATATTGTCACCCTGCTTATTTAACTCATATGCAGAGCACATCATGCAAAATGCTGGGCTGGATGACATAGAAGCTGTAAACAAGATTGCTGGGAGAAATATCAATAACCTCAGATATGCAGATGACACCACCCTTATGGCAGAAAACAAGGAGGACTAAACAGTCTCTTGATGAAGGTGAAAGAAGAGAGTGAAAAAGCTGTCTTAAAACTCAACATTTAAAAACAAAAGATCATGACAATCGTTTCCATCACTTCATGGCAAATAGATGGGCAAACAATAGAAACAGTGACAGACTTTATTTTCTTGGGCTCCAAAATCACTGTGTCAGTGCCTATAGCCATGGAATTAAAATACACTTGCTCCTTGGAAGAAAAGCTTTGACAAACCTGGACAGTGTATTAAAAAGTAGAGATTTGAATCGGTTCTAATGAGGTGGATGAAACTGGAGCCTATTATACAGAGTGAAGTAAGCCAGAAAGAAAAAAACACCAATACAGTGTACTAACACATATATATGGAATTTAGAAAAATGGTAATGATAACCCTGTATGTGAGACAGCAAACGAGACACAGATGTACAGAATAGTCTTATGGACTCTGTGGGAGAGGGCGAGGGTGGGATGATTTGGGAGAATGGCATTGAAACATGTATAATATCATATGTGAAATGAATCACCAGTCCAGGTTCAATGCATGATAGAGGATGCTCAGGGCTGGTGCACTGGGATGACCCAGAAGGATGGTACGGGGGAGGGAGGTGGGAGGGGGGGTTCAGGATGGGGAGCACATGTACACCCGTGGTGGATTCATGTTGCTGTATGGCAAAACAAATACAATATTGTAAAGTAATTAACCTCCAATTTAAATAAATAAGTAGGCTAAAAATAAAATGTAGAGACATTACTTTGCTGACAACAGTCCATTTAACCAAGGCTATGGTTTTTCCAGTAGTCTTTCATGGATGTGAGAGCTGAATGATGAAGCCTGAGCACTGAAGAATTGATGCTTTTGAACTGTGGTGTTGGAGAAGACTCTTGAGAGTACCTTGGACCTCAAGGAGTTTAACCCAGTCAATCCTAAAGGAAATCAATGCTGAATATTCATTGGAAGGACTGATGCTGAAGCTGAAGTTCAATATTTTGGACACCTGATGCAAAGACCTGATTCACTGAAAAAGACCTGATACCGGGAAAGATTGAAGGCAGGAGAAGAAGGAGACGGCAGAGGAAGATATGGTTGGATGGCATCATCAACTCAATGGACATGAGTTTGAGCAAGTTCCAGGAGATGTTGAATGACAGTGAGGTCTGGTGTGCTGCAGTCCATGGGGTCTCAAAGAGTTGGACACGACTGAGTGACTGAATAACAGCAAAGGTGGGACATTAGCAGAACCCTAATTACAGAGAACCCTGTTGTGATCTTAGAATGAATTGTATGTATATATGGGCACCTCACTTGGCTGTTTACCTGAAACTATCACATTTTCTGTTAATCGGCTATAACCCAATATAAAATAAAAAGTTTTAAAAAGAGAGAATGAATGTTTCTCAAGAACAACTAGGGTATCATGAACAGTTTTAAGTAGGAAAATGATATGATTCAATTTTCACTTTAGAAAGATTACTTTAACTACAGAATAAATAACAGAATCAAGAAATTCCAAACAGAAAAAAAGGAGAACCAGGTAGAAGTTTACTGAACTCTAACAGCAAGCGATGTTGAACAGTGATTGTGAGAAAGAAGAGAATAATTTCAAGATAATGTTATAAAATGGATGTGAATGGAAGAAGGACAGGACAATTTACACTGATGCTAGATTTCTTGTCTGACGAGTGGAATTTCAGCATGCAGGGTTTGTGTGTAGGGGATGGTGGATCGCAGGTCAATTTTGGGTATTGTGACTCTCAGTTGTGACTTAGACACCCCTCTGGGAATGTCTACTGGACAGTTGGTGCAGGTAACAGAAGCTCAGAAGAGAGAGCATACCTGGAAACAGGTTTGAGCATCACTATCCCATGCAAAGGAACTTAAACCATGAGACTGGATGAGACTGAGTGAAAGATTGAAAGAATGGATGACTATAAATTCTAAGAATAGTTCCAGCTGATATAGTATAAATAGCTTTACTTATCAAAGAACAAAAAGCAAATCCTTAGAACAAAAACAATGTCCTAATGAAAACTCAAAAGACGAAAAGACCTATGGACATAATTTATTACTAAATCCACTGCATCCTTTTAAACCCAGATATATCTCACATACTGTAGAATGTAACATTTTGATAGTTTCATTTTCTGGCTTCCAAAACATTATTTTTATTTTAGTTTTCTTTCTTGGCTTCTCGGCTTCCTTGCAGACTCGTACTTATTTATCTATATAGCCCCAGGCTTCTCTCTTTATATTCTCCACTTAGCATGTTTTGCTCTCATTCTTGAAGCATTTCTCACTCCTCTGAATGTGTGTTTCACCTACATGTGGATAATTCTAAATTTCACATCCTCTACTCTAAAACTCTCCTTTGAGGTAGACCTGTCTACCTAATTGCCTACTAAACCTCTCAACTAAACACTAGCTTTTCAGTTTATTATTCCCCCAAACTGCCCTCTCTTTTCTATTTATTTTCACTAATATAATTTCTGCTCAACTAGCCAAGTTAATCAAGTATAATCCCGAGGCATAGCCTAAACTCCTCACTTTCTACCCCTTCTCTTATTCAGTTTGCAAGGAAATCCTGATCATTCTACTGTGTCACATGTCTTTAAGTCTACTACACTGTCTCATCAATTATCACAGTGCTGGGTTCAGAGTAGGTAACCAAAGATGATTTTTTAAATGAATGATTTCTCATCCTTCTGCCCTTGAATTTGTGTTCCTTATTAATTTTTTTCTTACATATTGGAATGCATTCTCAATAAATCCCCAGTATAAATAAGTTTGCTTCCTCCAACTCAGCCTTTAAATTGAATCCAAAGTGAAAGTGAAGCTTGCTCAGTCGTGTCTGACTCTTGGTGACCTCAAGGACTATACAGTCCCTGGAATTCTCCAGGCCAGAATACTGGAGTAGTAGCCTTTCCCTTCTCCAGGGGATCTTCCCAAGCCAGGGACTGAATGCAGGTCTCCCGCATTGCAGGTGGATTCTGTACCAGCTGAGTCACAAGGGAAGCCCAGGAACTCTGGAGTGGGTAGCCTATCTCTTCTCCTGCAAATCTTCCCAACCCAGGAATTGAAGCCAGGTCTCCTGCATTGCAGGTGAATTCTTTACCAACTGAGCTATCAGGGAAGCTGATAGCTTCCTGATACCAAATCAGAAATGTTTATTTACCAAATGTTATTTGGTATAGAGTTTGTAAATTTAATTTAATGGTTTCAATTATGTTCTTAAAGCTAATCAATATTTCTTTCTTCCTGCAATACAAATTTAAATTTTAAGTGTATATTTAATGGGTTCAATTATGTTCTTAAAGCTAATCAATATTTCTTTCTTCCTGCAATACAAATTTAAATTTTTAAGTATGTTTATAGCATTAGCAGCTTGGACAACCTCTTCTCCTCTTATTCTTTTGCACTCCTATTTCTCCTCAGACTCACTAAATTGTTATCTCCACTAAAACTTATCCCAGCTCTTCTACTTACCCTAAAGGTGTGAGCATTGCCTCTTTCGTGTTTCTAGAGATTTTAGTGGATAGTTAATGGTGGTAACTCACAAGTATATTGTGAATTTTATGCAAATATTAAAAAAACTATTTTATCTTCCACATTTAGAAAAGTCACAAAGTCATGTGAAGCACTCTACATATTTTGATCTAGTGAAAGAATAAATATATCACCTGTAAAAATCTCATAATGCACTTGCATCAGCAATAATATACCAATAGTAAGACAATGATATGGAATACATATGAAGCATCTTTATAAATCTTACCTCAAAACAGGGAGACTAATTTTCCCACTGTAGAAAACAAACTATAGTAGTCAGAATTCTGTGTAAAGTTAGACAGCAATCCACCTGTACTACAGTTCCACTTGTATTACAGTTCACCATGAATATATTCTTCCTCATCTTAGAACTGTCATTAAAAATTACTTTTCTTCAAACTTCTTCCATTAGTAATGAGCTCATAAAGAGCAAAAGCTTTTAAGGGCCATATTCTTTAAAAGGGAAACGCTTACTTCCTAAAGATATTAGGAATCACCTAATCTCTTATTTAGTAAGGGGATAAATCAAATCACTCTTACTGTATTTTTTTTTTCAGGAAAATTAATAGATTTCAAAATGTAACACAGAAAGCTAATGACTCAGCAGTATTGTTAGTTAAAGTAGCATTGGATAATATTGAAGGCCTGCTTATGAATATATTCACCTATACACTATTTTTACATGTTTTAATATTATGTTATGTAAACTATGTTTAATTACTCATTGTCCACTGTTGAATCCAGAGAGAGGATATGGGGTGGGAAGTGGGAAGGGGTTTCAGGATTGGGAGCTCGTGTACACTTGTGGCTGATTTATGTCCATGTATGGCAAAACCAATACAGTATTGTAATGTAGAATAAAGTAAAAATAAAATTAAAAAGAATTTGGTAAACTTAAATAAAAAGAAAACTATCCTGAATACTATTTTTTAACAAAATATCTAGAAATATATTAATACAGATAAGAATTTTATAATGAGATAAATTATCTTCATGCAAAAGGCTATTTTACTTCTTAGTATATAGGGAATTTTAAGAAAAGTGAATTCATATGATTTATGTGATTTTATTAGACTGACTAGGTAAGCTATTTTCCTTAGAGTTCTAACATGAGAAATTCAGATACTCTCAAAAACGACAGGGGATACTTAACTTAGAGGAAAAAGATAAATTCCTAGGCCTACTCAAGTCTTTATTCACATTGAGAATAAACCACACATATTCATGTATTACATCAAAAATTTTCTTTAAAAGCTCTTATTTAGTGATGTAACAAGTACTTACAGCCTACATTTGCTACCTAACTTGAATGGACGATTAGATTTAAATCAAGATATTAAGAAACAGGAAATTGGGCAGAATAGTAAAAACAATGAAAATTGCTTTACACTTAAGTTTTAACATTTACTTATATAATTTCTTGAAGATCAAAGCCAGTTCCAATTTGAAAAGTCCTCAAACAGTTCATCCTCTGCCCAGAGAAGCAGGCATAACTCATCTCTACTATTAATTAGAGACCCTGGAAATTTTACATCCTGTGGGCGTGATGGACTAAAGAGTTCCAACCACCTGGGACCTATGCCATATCTAGGATAAAATCTGGAGACATGTGACAAATATTCATTAAAATATGATTCTCATTCCTGATAAAAGGGTAATACTAGTATTACCTAAATAGTAAAACTTGCTCTATGCAGTATAAATCTGAGAAGTCCTTTAGGAAATTATAAGCAGGCAAACATAATCTGGTCCTATCTTCTGACATAGTTCAAACTGGACTGAAACTTTAAAACCATAGCTAGGAATCCATGACGACTTCTCAAGTCCCTCTCCCCACTTGTGTCAAATGTGGTTTAGTTGAGGTGGCAACCATGCTGTCAGTTATGTTTTGGCTCCAGGCTTACACTTTTACAGCATGACTTCAAATCAGTTAACAGTAACAAATCTTCAAAACATACATGAACAGACATATGTACAAATGTGTGTATACAGCACATATACTGCCTAAATAAAATTTTTAATGGCATTGTTATTCAAGTTGCCTTTCATATAGATCACATTTTTAAAGTGTTTTAACATTATTCTTGTAAAGAAAACTAACAATTTGAAATAGAATATAGCAAATAGTTAGAAATAACTGACGGTAATTCCTTAGAAGCAATTCTAGAACCTGCATGTCTCCTTAAGGCTAACCTTACGTTTAAACCAATATTAGAGTTTCCAAGTCAGCAGGTTTTCATTCTGCTTTGTCCTTTCTTCAGAGACTCAGAGAGAAAAATGCATTGTACCTGAGGTAATATCTAAACAGTACCCAGGAATCATTTAGTCACAGTGTGCAAAATACAATATACCTCTTTTAAAAATATATTGTTTCCTATTCATTCTTGAAGGATGTGGAAATTATTGCTAAATTTTAAGAAACTGCAAATGCACTTTTGGACTATGGTCTAGGGAAAATCTTGAGTTCTTTTCCCATTCCTATAATAGTTGTCACATAAACAGTTTTAGTATAATTCTACTGTTTGCAATTGTTGGTAGTGAAAATAAGCAATCTATATGAACTAAGGTTATAATGACTGGCAGAGTTATGCTGAAACAAAAGCTACCTACTTCCTAATGGTATATCTCTCTAGAGATAAAGGACCTTGGAAAATCTTACTGCCATATTGTAAATCCATTTATCAATGGTTCATGCTGCTGCTAAGTCATTTCAGTCGTGTCTGACTCTGTGTGACCCCACAGACGGCAGCACACCAGGCTGCCCCGTCCCTGGGATTCTCCAGGCAAGAACACTGGAGTGGGTTGCTATTTCCTTTTCCCAGTGGTTCATGAGTACTTGCAAAATAAAAAATAATAATCACCATTATAGTTTGTCCAACTCACTTGGAAGTATTTTAATAATCGAAAAGCACCAGGAGTCTCAGAGTATGAGCTTTCAGCCAATTAAATATCTGAGTCATGGCAAATGAAAAAGTGAAAACATGAATATTTCCTTGCTCTCTGTTTGTATGGGAATATATTGAAAAATTATGAGAGAAATCATTTACAAAGTGGATAAAATAATTTCAACACCATCACTCATTTCTATTAACTGTATTTATGTAACTAGTATTCAAGTATAAAGAAAGCATACTGTATATTTATTTGATAAATCAGAATCAGCTTTTACTTCCTCTTACCTTTCAAGAGATGTGAAATGTAAAATAAAGCCATACTTAATTTTATTATCTATTACATAGCATTTTCCTTGATAATTAGGAAGATTCTGTTTCAAAGTAAGAAAGTATCATGGAAATTTACTAGCTGTGCCACCGATGTGCTTTATCTAATACTTTGGTATAAATCACAACCAGATGAAAGTTCTATCTGTGACCTGTAACCCTACACAGCAAATATTTTTCTTCCAATTGTTATGTTTATATTCACCAATAGCTTCCTTTCTTATTTCCAATGTTATTACTATTTAAAACCAATTTAGACATTGGAGAACTGGTTATTTTTATGTAGATTGTTAATTTCTTAGCCAGTAAATTTAAAATGCTTAAAAATTTATAAATGATAAGGAAATATAAACTTAATGTAGCTAAGAAAAACACCATATATTTCAATGAAGCAAAGGGGGATTTCTACTGTCTTGTAAAGTCCAGAACAATAAATTGCTTTGACATATACTTATTTAATATACACTAGAATGTAAGCTTGGGCTTCCCTGGAGGTTCAGTGGTAAAGAATCTGCCTGCTAAGCAGAAGATGGGGTTTGATCCTTGGGTCAGGAAGATACCCTGGAGGAGGAAATGGCAACCCACTCCAGTATTTCTGCCTAGAGAATCCCATGGCAAGATGAGCCTAGTGAGCTATATAGTCCATGGCATTGCAAAGAGTTAGACATGACATAGCCGCTGAACAGCAGTAGCAGCAGCTGAATGTAAGCCTAAATAGGTAGAGATTTCTGTTTCACTAATGATATATCTCAAGCCCCTGAAAAAGTAACCTGCACATAGGAGGTGCTCAATAGTTGTTAAATTGATATGTTTTTACTTGGTGCTCTTTCTTCTCTTTTCCTTCTACATTCTTCTTCAAAAAGAATACATTTAAACATAAAATTAGTAGCAAAACAGACTAAGAGAAAAAGTAAAGTAAGAAAACTGTTCCCTATTAGTATAACTGAAGGTAAAAAGAGTCAGCTTAGGCAGTCTGACTTCAGAGGTGGTGACTCTTACTCAAATTTAATAAAATTACATAATTAGTTTTTACTGTGACCCTACCTGAAATGTTGTCTGATAGAAATTTATTTCAATTCATGAATGTCTACCATAAATACAAATAGCTCAGAAGGCTAAGGGATAATTAATAAAGAAGCTTAATTAGATTACTTGGCACTTAAAATTTATTTGCAATCATTCCAACCAAGCAGATAAAGGCTTTCTTCCAAGAAAATTATGGGTGATTTCAGAACACCCTGGTTAGGAAGTCAGTCAGAAGAATACAAGGCAATCTGAGTTAAGTTGGATTATGAGATCATGGGAAATACTCCTGGAAATAGAAAAGTGCAAAGGGAGAGAGGGAATCATGAACATTCAAAAATTCCCTACAACCAGCTTTGTACTACAAAATTATTGTGGATAGGGAGAGGCATTTTAACCCCTGCATTGTCTCCGAAGCACAACTGACTCTCTGCTTTCAAAGGAGCATCAAGAATGGCAGAACTGTCTCAGAACCAGGCGGTCTGAAAGGTGCATGATTTGAGCAGATACTGCAGGCTTAAGTGCATCATAGCTGAAAAAAGGGTATATCTGCAATGGAAAGACTACTTAATAAAAATTCTGCAATCTCTCTTCTCTTTTTCTCTATCTTCCACCCACCCCCCCCCACCCCCCCCCCCCACACACACACGGGGAAACAATAGAGAGATCTGTGGTTCCCTCAGTCACATAGATGGTTAGTGCAGCAGTCTCTCTTTAAATCCAGTTCTCTGTTTGGAATAAGTTTCAATGATGTCATATAGTTTTTTACTCTTTTTACAGGAGCATGCACTCTCACTTTCTCAACAAATAACACTGTTACATTGGGAATACTGAAATTTATGATGCACATACAAGTATGGAAAGAGTAGTCAAATGCAATGTAATATAAAACATGGAGCAGTGTTAAAGAATCTGTCTGCCAACGCAGGAGACACAAGAGATGTGGGTTTGATCCCTGCTTTGAGAAGATCTCCTAAAATTTGAAATGGCAACCCTCTCCAGTATTCTTGCCTGGAAAATTCCATGAATGGAGGATCCTGATGGGCTACAGTCCCTGGGATCACAAGGAGTCAGATACAACTGAGCACACACACACAAAATTATTTTGCAATACAAATGTTAGGTGGGGCATATCTCAACAGTCATAGTACAGTATATTATTGCAAATTTAAGACTGAGTAAGAGAGATTTAGTAGCTGAGACAATTAGATGTAGTAGAGATTTATAAATATAAATCATATAAAGTGAGCAGATGGGAAACAGGAAAGAGCAGAGAGATAGATGAAAATATTATTTGAAAAAAAGAGCAGCTTAATGCACTGCAAGACAGAAGTTGTGTGAAAATGACTCTGCTCTCAACTTTTTTCCTCATAAAGAATACTGATAGATAAATTATATTTAACAGGAACAGTATTATTATGTGTTGATGACAGAATCATCTGAAGACACTGAACAATCAAAGCATGGAAATAACTGAAAGACGAAACAAGGCTATCTTGCATAATATGTTGAGCTTTCATTTGATTTCCTTCAAACCGGTCATATCCTGAAACTGAAGGCTGCCTCTATCATGAGCCTCAGAAATCTGCTATTAAGAGCAGAATCCAACAGATAAATTGAGAGAGAGTTGTAAGTAACTGACAGCTAAAATTAAAGAAGTTTAACAAAAAATTATTAGAAGTCAGCATGATGACCCAAAGATTAATACTTTCACAATCCTTAAAAACAGATAATATCTGGTAGTTTGTACATATAAGATCTAGCAAAGATAAGTTGAAATAAAAATAAAAACCCATTTTTGGAGTATTACTAATACTATATATTAGTATTATTAATACTAAAGCACAGTATCATTGTCTTTGTTACTCGGACGGCTAATGGCACCTGTCAGTTTGGTGAGGCTATGGTGCTCAGCTGTGGTCAAACAACAGTCTGGATGTTGCTGTGAAAGTTTTTGTATTTTAGATAAGATTTAACATTTAAATTCACTGACTGTGAGTAAAGCAACTTATCCAATCAGTCAAAAACCTTAAAAGCAAAGACTGGAGCTCCCCAAAGTTAAAGAAATGTTGAATCAAGACTGCAACAGAAAAAAGCTGCTGCCTGGCAGAATTCAGTCTCAGACTGCATCATCAACTTTCACCTGTGTTTCCAGATTTGCCATATTCACAAATATGTGAGCCAGTGCACTGACTTGTTCACCCCCTCTCTCTCTCCCTACCTTTTTATCCTATTATTATTATATATTTTGTTATATATTCCGTGCTACATGTAGCCTTTTATTATATCCTATATATTTATATCATGTATTAGCATATGTTATATATAAACATATCAAAATATATATCCTCTTATATTAGAATATTAATATAGTAAGACATAGGAAGATACATAGCATATAACATACACATATAGAACATACAATAGAATTCCATATAACAGGACACATATATGCTATTATTGGTTCTGTATCTGTGAAGAACTGAGTTATATAGTAGTTAGCAAATCAAGGAGCATTGGTTCAGGGAGGCTATGGTTCTTGAACTCTTACTTCAAACGATGCCCTAATTGGACACAGTCTATTCCTCTATGCTTCATAAACCTAGTGGATTAGTCAAAAATCAAGGCAAATCTACAGGTATTAGGGTAAATTCAAGATCAAAATTTGTTTCTTAGGTAGATAACAAGGCTAGTTTTACTACTTTAGTGAATGTGCTGATTTATTTGAATAGCTGCTTAATTTATATAAGGAAGAAATTAGTAAAATAAACTGCTGATCAAGAGGACCAGTCACCTCTTCCCCATTGATTTAGATGCCAACATCATGACATATATGTAAAGTCATTGCATGGTTATATAAGTAAAAAAAAAAAAATCTAAACAGTATTTCGTAGACTATGGCCTACAGCCCAGACACAGTATCCATATCAGAGATGCCAGAAGTGTCTATTAAAAGGCAGGTCCTTGGTACCATCTAAACCTTACTAAATCAAATCTTGTGGGGGAACTTAGAAATTTATGCCTTTGTCAAGCATCCCAGGGCATTCTTATGCTACCTAAAGCTTTTTTTTTTTTTTTATTTTATTCTACATTACAATACTGTATTTGTTTTGCCATACATTGACATGAATCAGCCACAGGTGTACACGATCTCCCAATGCTGAAGCCCCCTCCCACCTCCCATCCCATATCATCTCCCTGGATCATCCCGTGCACCAGCCCCAAGCATCCTGTATCCTGTATTGAACATAGACTGGTGCTTCGTTTCTTACATGATAGTATACATGTTTCAATGCCATTCTCCCAAATCATCCCACCCTCTCCCTCTCCCTCAGAGTCCAAAAGTCCGTTCTATACCTCTGTGTCTCTTTTGTTGTCTCACATAGAGGGTCATCATTACCATCTTTCTAAATTCCATATATATGTGTCAGTATACTGTATTGGTGTTTTTCTTTCTGGCTTACTTCACTCTGTATAATCGGCTCCAGTTTCATCCATCTCATTAGAACTGAGTCAAATTTATTCTTTTTAAGGGCTGAGTAATACTCCATTGTGTATATGTACCACAGCTTTCTTATCCATTCATCTGCTGATGGACATCTAGGCTGTTTCCATGTCCTGGCTATTATAAACAGTGCTGCAATGAACATTGGGGTACATGTGTCTCTTTCAATTCTGGTTTCCTCGATGTGTATGCCCAGCAGGGGGATTGCTGGGTCGTAAGGCAGTTCTATTTGCAATTTTTTAAGGAATCTCCACACTGTTTTGCATAGTGACTGTACTAGTTTGCATTCCCACCAGCAGTGTAAGAGGGTTCCCTTTTCTCCACATCCTCTCCAGCATTCATTGCTTGTAGACATTTGGATCGCAGCCCTTCTGACTGGTGTGAAATGGTACCTCATTGTGGTCTTGATTTGCATTTCTCTGATAATGAGTGATGTTGAACATCTTTTCATGTGTTTGTTAGCCATCGTATGTCTTCTTTGGAGAAATGTCTATTTAGTTCTTTGGCCCATTTTTTGATTGGTTTGTTTTTTTCTGGAGTTGAGCTGCATAAGTTGCTTGTATATCTTTGAGATTAGTTGTCAGTTGTTTCATTTGCTATTGTTTTCTCCCATTCAGAAGGCTGTCTTCTCACCTTGCTTATAGTTTCCTTTGTTGTGCAGAAGCTTTTAATTTTAATTAGATCCCATTTGTTTATCTTTGCTTTTATTTCCAGTATACTGGGAGGTGGATCATAGAGGATCCTGCCATGATTTATGTCGAAGAGTGTTTTGCCTATGTTCTCCTCTAGGAGTTTTATAGTTTCTGGTCTTACATTTAGATCTTTAATCCATTTTGAGTTTATTTTTGTGTATGGTGTTAGAAAGGGGTCTAGTTTCATTCTTTTACAAGTGGTTGACCAGTTTTCCCAGCACCACCTGTTAAAGAAACTGTCTTTACTCCACTGTATATTCTTGCCTCCTTTGTTGAAGATAAGGTGTCCATAGGTGTGGGGGTTAATCTCAGGGCTTTCTATTTTGTTCCATTGATCTATATTTCTGTCTTTGTGCCAGTACCATACTGTCTTAATGACTGTGGCTTTGTAGTAGAGCCTGAAGTCAGGCAAGTTGATTCCTCCAGTTCCATTCTTCTTTCTCAAGATTGCTTTTGCTATTCGAGGTTTTTTGTATTTCCATACAAATCTTGAGATTATTTGATCTAGTTCTTGAAAAATACTGCTGGTAGCTTGATGGGAATTGCATTGAATCTGTAGATTGCTTTGGGTAGTATACTCATTTTCACTATATTGACTCTTCCGACCCATGAGCATGGTATATTTCTCCATCTATTAGTGTCCTCTTTGATTTCTTTCATCAGTGTTTTATAGTTTTTCGATATATAGGTCTTTAGTTTCTTTAGGTAGGTATATTCCTAAGTATTTTATTCTTTTCATTGTAATGGTGAATGGAATTGTTTCCTTAACTTCTTTTTCTACTTTCTCATTATTAGTGTATAGAAATGCAAGGGATTTCTGAGTGTTGATTTTATATCCTGCAACTTTACTATATTCATTGATTAGCTCTAGTAGTTTTCTAGTCAAGTCTTTAGGATTTTCTATGTAGAGGATCATGTCATCTGCAAACACTGATTTTTTAGGTATTAAATGCTGTTGAAATTGCAATTTATTTATTTATTTTTTAAAATTTATTTATTTTAGTTGGAGGCTAATTACTTTACAATATTGTAGTGGTTTTTGCCATATATTGACATGAATCACCCATGGGTTTACATGTGTTCCCCATCCTGAACCCCCTCCACCTCCTTCCCCATCCCATCCCTCTGGGTCATCCCAGTGCACCAGCCCTGAGCACCCTGTCTCATGCATTGAACCTGGACTGGTAATCCGTTTCACATATAATAATATACATGTTTCAATGCTATTCTCTCAGATCATCCCACCCTCGCCTTCTCCCACATGAGCTACCAAATTTAAAAAGTTCCCTAAATGATTTTATAACATATGTTTTTGGCTGTGAAAAATGTTTCTAAAATAGTCATAAGTTGTTTAAGTTTTCACAATTTTTCTAATTGTGAAAAATATCTATGCTTTAGAAATTATAATGAATTTCTTTATAATTTAAAATATAACTAGAGATAAAATTTTCATTTATACTTGTATGAAGGTTTGATTGAAATTATGTACATATTTCTATAGGATCATTTACAAAATTATTATTGTTATATATGTTTGGATCTGTTATCCGTAAACAGATAAAAATAAATTCTTAATATTTTCTAAGTTTTGCTAACTAGTATCAGATCAAAACGATCTCTGCTTTGGGGCTGGCCTTTCCAGGTGTTCCAATCACCTTCTTATGTCCTACTTACCTATACTCACACACATACACACCTGCATACATACACACATATACACAATCTTCTTTAATTTCAATACTGTGAACTTCTCTGCAGTAGGTCCACAAATAATACACGTTGATTAACTAATATAATGATTGAAAATGCAGGAAAATTTAGACATTTAAATCAAATTTCATTTTCTCTGCATTAAGGAAGTATTGTCTTAATCAACTCAATTAAACTGAGATGTTCAGTAAAGTACTTCTTGTAATTATCTTGCTTTCTTCAAACTGTTATCTTAGTACACATAATTTTATTACGTAAAAATGAACAAAACTGGAAATTCAGAATCTCTGAATCCTGCACAAATTAAAGTAACATGTCATACAGAGACAGTTTACTAAACTCTATAAACTATTGTTAAAAAACAGACATATTTTGTCTGAAAGTTACTCTTTGGAAACAAAATTTACACTTATTTAAAAATCATGTATTAAAATACTATTTTATTGATTCATGTATTGAGTATTAATTTATCCAATATCCATCCATTCTTCAGTTCAAAACATATCTTGGGCTTCCCAGGTGGCACTAGGGGTAAAGAATATGACTGCTGATGAAGGATACATAAGATACGTGGGTTCGATTCCTGGGTCAGAAAGATCTCCTAGAGAAGGGAATGGCAACCCACTATAGTATTCTTGCTTGGAGAATCCCACGGACAGAGGAGCCTGGGAGACTATAGTAGAGACTACTGGAAAAATCATAGCTTTGACTATATGAACTTTTGTCAGTAAAGTGGTATCTCTGCTTTTTAATGTGCTATCTAGGTTTGTCATAAGTTTCCTTCCAATGAGCAAGAATCTTTTAATTTCATCATTGTTTTACTGACATCAAAATTTTAAAAAAGGAAATAGTCACTGTTATACTACATAAAAGGACACACATGTAATATAAAAAGGTACAAATGAGATATAAAGATGAACAAGCTTATTGCTTTTATTGAGACCTGGATTAATTTTATTTAGAGTCCTGGGTTAATGCTATGACCAGTTGCCAATCAATCTCTAGGCTTATATGAAATGTAATTATATGATGTGCATATATAGAAAATTCAGTCTTTCTCTGTGCACATATACACACACATATATATGTATAAGCACACATACACATATGTACATCTCCAGATAAAGCAAATATAGATTCAATTCAGACAGTTTTATCAGATATATGTTTAGCAAATATTTTCTCCCAATCTGTAGATTGTCTTTTGTCTTTTATTTTGTTGATTGTCTCTTTTGCTGTGCAGATTTTTTTTTTTAAACTATGCTTTTGCTGCCTGTGATATGGTGTCATAACAAAAAATAATTGCTAAGACCAATGTCAAGAAGCCTTCCTCTGTGTTTTCTTCTAGGAATTTTAAGGGTTGAGGTCTTACATTTAAGTACTTATACTATTTTACATCAATTTTTGTGTATGGTTGTAAGACAAGGGTTCAGTACCATTTTTCTCCCTGTGGATATCCAGTTTTCCCAACACCATTTATTGATTATTAATTCTTTCAGTCTGGAATGAAGACTCAACGACTGGAGCTGCAACAGCTTTGTGTGATTCTGAAGACAAAAGGAACATGCTAAGTGTAAATGAAAGGAATTTATAAGTGAGATATCATCCTTGAGCAACAGCACCAAACTTTGGATGATATGCCTTCAGAATTATTGGACATGAGAAATACTAACCTTTAAAGTGTTTAAGCCTCACTTCTTCAAGTACTACATAACAGTAGGTTAATTTCAGATGTAAAACACAGTGATTCAACATTTAAATATTGTGACTACAATAATTTGAGTGTCACCATACAAAATTAAAAGTTATAGTGACTACATTTCATATACATGTTACATTCCTGTAACATTTATTTTATAACTGGAAGTTTGTACCTCTTAATCAGTTTTATCTCTTTTGCCCAACCACCAATTCCCTACCTCTCTGACAAACACCAGTTTGCTTTCTGTATCTGTCTGTTGTTATTTTGTTTTGTTTTTCGATTTCACATATATAAGTGAAATTTTCTACATGTAAAATAATGAAATTAAACCATTTTCTTACATTACATGCAAAAATAAACTCAAAATGTATTAAAGAGTTAAATGTAAGACCTAAAATCATAAAATTTCTTGAAAAAGATGATAGGCAGTACATTTTGTGATATTAGAAATATTTTTTGAATCCACCTCCTTAGACAAGGCAACCAAAGCAAAGGAAACAAATTAAAAAGCACAGAGAAGGAAACCACTAACAAAATGCAAGGCAACCTACTGTATGGGAAAAGATATTTATAAATGATATATCTATCCTACCTGTCTCCTGTGAAAATTGTATGCACATAAAGAAGCAAGAGTTAGAACCAGACACGCAACAACAGACTGGTTCAAAACTGGAAAAGGAGCATGTCAAGGCTGTATACTGTTACCCTGTTTATATAAATTATATGCAGAGTACATCATGCAAAATGCCGGGTTGGATGAAGCACAAGCTGGAATCAAGATTGCTGGGAGAACTATCAATAACCTCAGATATGTAGATGACACCACCCTTATGGCAGAAACTGAAGAGGTATTAAAAAGCCTCTTGGTGAAACTGAAAGGAGAATGAAAAAGCTCACTTAAACTCAACATTCAAAAACGAAGATTATGGCATCTGGTTCCATCACTTCATGGCAAATAGATGGAGAAATGGTGGAAACAGTGAAAGCTTGTCTTTTCTTGGGCTCCAAAATCACTGCAGATGGTCACTGCAGCCATGAAATTAACATACGCTTGCTCTTTGGAAGGAAATCTATGACAAACCTAATAGCATATTAAAAAGCAGAGACATTACTTTGTTGACACAGGTCTGTCCAATCAAAGCTATAGGTTTTCCATTAGCCATGTATGGATGTGAGAGTTGGACCATAAAGAAAGCTGAGCCCTGAAGAATTGATGCCTTTGAACTGTGGTGCTGGAGAAGACTTTTGAGAGTCTCTTGGACTGCAAGGAGATCAAACTAGTCAAACCTAAAGGAAATCAATTCTGCATATTCATAGGAAAGATTGATGCTGAAGCTGAAACTCCAAAATTTTGGCCACCTGATGGGAAGGACTGACTCATTTGAACAGACTCTGATGCTGGAGAAGAAGAGGATGACAGAGGATGAGATGGTTGGATGGCATCGTTGACTCAATGGACATGAGTTTGAGCAACCTCTGGGAGATGATGAAGGACAGGGAAGCCTACTGTGCTGCAGTCCATTGGGTAGGAAAAGTTGGACACAACTGAGAGACTGAACAACAACAAAATGATATATCCAACAAAGGGATAATACACAATATATACAAAAAAATCATATATCTCAACACTGAAAGAAAAAAATTGATTAAAAAATGAGCAGATGATCTGAATAGACATTTTTCCAAAGAAGATATACAGATAGAAAACAGGTACATGAAAAGATTCTCCCCATCTCTAATCCTGGGAAATGCAAATAAAATGAGAATGAAATATCACCCCATACATGTCAAAATGATTTTAGAAAAAAAATATATATATACACACACACATATATATACATATATATATACACACACATATATATAAATAAGTAATTGGCTAGGATGTGAAGAAGAGGGAACTCTAGTGTAATGTTATATTTATTACAGAAAACAGTATGGGCATTCCTTAAAATTAAAAAAATTACCATACAATTCAGAAACTCTAATTCAGGATATTTATATATACACACACAGAAAAAAAAAAAAAACCAAACCCTAATTGTGAATATATGCATCCCTGTGTTCAGTTCAGTCACACAGTCGTGACTGACTCTCTGCAACCCCATGAACTACAGCACACCAGACCTCCCTGTCCATCACCAACTCCTGGAGCCTATGCAAACTCATGTCCATTGAGTTGCACATCTCATTCTCTGTCATCCCCTTCTCCACCTGCCTCATTCTTTCCCAGCATCAGGGTCTTATCAAATGAGTCAGATTTTCACATCAGGTGGCCAAAGTATTGGAGTTTCAGCTTCAACATCAGTCTTTCCAATGAACACTCAGGACTGATCTTCTTTAGGATGGACTGGTTGGATCTCCTTGCAATCCAAGGGACTCTCAAGAGTCTTCTTCAACACCACAGTTCAAAAGCATTAATTCTTCGGTACTCAGCTTTCTTCACAGTCCAACTCTCACATCCATACATGATCACAGGAAAAACCATAGCCTTGACTAGATGGACCTTTACTGAAATAGTAATGTCTCTGCTTTTTAAAATGCTATATAGGTTGTATAGGCTGGATCATGGAAAAAGCAAGAGAGTTCTAGAGTTCTAGCAGTTCTATTTCTGCTTTATTGACTATGCCAAAGCCTTTGACTGTGTGGATCACAATAAACTTTGGAAAATCCTTAAAGAGATGGGAATACCAGACCACCTAACCTGCCTCTTGAGAAATCTGTATGCAGGTCAGGAAGCAACAGTTAGAACTGGACATGGAACAACGGACTGGCTCTAAATAGGAAAAGGAGTACGTCACGGCTCTATATTGTCACCCTGCTTATTTAACTTAAATGCAGAGTACATCATGAGAAATGCTGGACTGGAAGAAACACAAGCTGGAATCAAGATTGCTGGGAGAAATATCAATAACCTCAGATATGCAGATGACACCACCCTTATGGCAGAAAGTGAAGAGGAACTAAAAAGCCTCTTGATGAAAATGAAAGAGGAGAGTGAAAAAGTTGGTTTAAAGCTCAACATTCAGAAAACGAAGATCATGGCATCCAGTCCCATCACTTCATGGGAAATAGATGGGGAAACAGTGGAAACAGTGTCAGACTTTATTTTGGGGGCTCCAAAATCACTGCAGATGTTGACTGCAACCATGAAATCAGAAGACGCTTACTCCTTGGAAGAAAAGTTATGACCAACCTAGATAGTATATTCAAAAGCAGAGACATTACTTTGCCGACTAAGGTCCGTCTGGTCAAGGCTATGGTTTTCCTGTGGTCATGTATGGATGTGAGAGTCGGACTGTGAAGAAGGCTGAGCGCCGAAGAATTGGTGCTTTTGAACTGTGGTGTTGGAGAAGACTCTTGAGAGTCCCTTGGACTGCAAGGAGATCCAACCAGTCCATTCTGAAGGAGATCAACCCTGGGATTTCTTCAGAAGGAATGATGCTGAAGTGAAACTCCAGTACTTTGGCCACCTGATGCAAAGAGTTGACTCACTGGAAAAGACTCTGATGCTGGGAGGGATTGGGGGCAGGAGGAGAAGGGGATGATAGAGGATGAGATGGCTGGATGGCATCACGGACTCGATGGACGTCAGTCTGAGTGAACTCTGAGAGATGGTGATGAACAGCGAGGCCTGGCGTGCTGCGATTCATGGGGTCGCAGAGTCAGACACAACTGAGCAACTGAACTGAACTGACTGAACTGATAGGTTGTTCATAACTTTTCTTCCAAGGAGTAAGCGTCTTTTAATTTCACGGCTGCAGTCACCATCTGCAGTGACTTTGGAGCCCAAAAAATAAAGTCTGACACTGTCTCCCCATCTATTTGCCATAAAGTGATGGGACCCGATGCCATCATCTTAGTTTTCTGAATGTTGAGTTTTAAGTCACCTTTCCCCTCCTCTTTCACTTTTATCGAGAGGCTCTTTAGTTCTTCTCTGCTCTCTGCCATAAGGGTGCTGTTATCTACATATCTGAGGTTATTGACCTTTCTCCTGGCAATCTGGATTCCAGCTTGTGCTTCATCCAGCCCAGTGTCTCTCATGATGTACTCTGCATTTAAGTTAAATAAGCAGGGTGACAGTATACAGCCTTGATGTGCTCCTTTGCCTATTTGGAACCAGTCTGTTGTTCCATGTCCAGTTCTAACTGTTGCTTCCTGACCTGCATGCAGATTTCTCAAGAGGCAGGTCAGGTGGTCTGGTATTCCCAACTCTTTTAGAATTTTCCAAAGTTTGTTGTGATCCACATAATCAAAGGCTTTGGCATAGTCAATAAAGCAGAAATAAATGTTTTTCTAGAACTCCCTTGCTTTTTCAATAATCAACAGATGTTAGCAATGTGATCTCTGATTCCTCTGTCTTTTCTAAATCTGGCTTGAACATCTGCAATTTCATGGTTCATGTACTTGAAGCCTGTCTTGGAGAATTTTGAGTATTATTTTACTAGTATGTCAGATGAGCACAATTCTGTGGTAGTTTGAGCATTTTTGACATTACCTTTCTTTAGGATTGGAATGAAAACTGACCTTTTCCAGTTCTGTGGCCACTGCTGAGCTTTCCAAATTTGCTGGCCTATTGAGTGCAGCACTTTCACAGCATCATCTTTTAGGATTTGAAACAGCTCAACTGGACTTCCATTACCTCCTGTAGTTTTATTGGTAGTGATGCTTCCTAAGACCCTGTTGACTTCACATTCTAGGATGTCTGGCTCTAGGTGAGTGATCACACCATCATGATTGTCTAGGTCATGAAGATCTTTTTGTACAGTTCGTGACCCCATGGACTATAACACACCAGGCTCCTCTCTCTGTGGGGATTCACCAGGAAAGAATATTGGAATGGGTTGCCATGCCCTCCTCCAGGGGATCATCTCAACTCAGGCATCAAACCCAGGTATCATGCTTTGGCTGTGAATTCTTTACCATCTGAACCAACAGCAAAGCTCGTGATTTACCTTCAGTCAGTTCAGTCACTCAGTCATGTCTGACTCTTTGCGACCCCATGAATCACAGCATGCCAGGCCTCCTGTCCATCACCAGCTCCTGGAGTTAACTCAAAGTCGTGTCCACCGAGTCGGTGACGCCATCCAGCCATCTCATCCTCTGTCATCCCCTTCTCCTCCTGCCCCCTAATCCCTCCCAGAATCAGGGTCTTTCCCAATGAGTCAACTCTTCTCATGAAGTGGCCAATGTACTGGAGTTTCAGCTTCACCATCAGTCCTTCCAAAGAACACCCAGGGCTGATCTTTAGGATGGACTGGTTGGATCTCCTTGTAGTCCAAGGGACTCTCAAGAGTCTTCTCCAACACCACAATTCAAAAGCATCAATTCTTTGGCACTCAGCCTTCTTCACAGTCCAACTCTCACATCCATACATGACCACTGGAAAAACCATAGCCTTGACTAAACAGACCTTCGTTGGCAAAGTAATATCTCTGCTTTTCAATATGCTATCTTAACTCCCATTAAAGTGTTGACTTTAAAATTTTTATATCAACTGTTGTATCACTTCAATTAATAATTTGGATTCTATGTACATAAAATATAAACATCTTCTGAAAAACATATTAAAAGAAAATTCTGTGGATTGAAGAGCCTGGTGGGCTACAGTCCATGGGGTCGCAAAGAGTCAGACATGACTGAGAGACTTTGCTTTGCTTTTGAAAGAGCATTTGCTGCTCATTATCTTACATTGCTTCAAAGCTCTAAGGTATGAACTGTTATTAAGGAAGCTGGATGCAGCACCAGGTCACCTAGTTGTGCATCCAAACTCTCTGTCATTATGTGATCTCAGCCACCTTATTTGTAAAAATCCATTGACGTTTTTAGGAGGGAGATAAAGGAGACTTGGCATTTAAAGCTCTTAGAAATTTATTTGTCATTTGATAAAAATTAAAGTTACTGTATTACTGTTTTAGAAGGAGCAATGTCTTTCTTGTAGTTTTATTCATATTGTATCAAATCAATTTCCAAATCTCATTAATCATCTTTATAGTATTAATGCAATCAACCAAGAAAAAGATAAAGTATGTATTTCTTTCTTCTGTTGTCTTAATCCCAATGTACATATCTTTACCAACTGCCACTGAAAGATGATGAAAATCTTATTTTAACTCTGAAATTAAATGAAACAAATTCATTTATGAAGTCATGTGTATAGATTATTTGAATTGAAAAAGTTATACTTTCCATTTTTAGTGAATTAAAGCTTCACAAATGTAAATAATTCTGCACAAAGTGCTTTGAGAAAAAGAGGTGGAGAGCAGCCCTACCTTTTGGGCAGCATGTGACACAGCATTAGTCCCTGGGTCATAAGCTTGGACAAGAAACTGATTCTGGCAAATGAACAATAATTTGTTCCCACTCAGCTTTTAAATAACATCTCTGTTTGTCTACAGTAACCACATGACTTCTGATGTTTCTGCCAAGTATCCACCTGTCTTTGAAATGTCCTAACAAATACTTCCATTGCATCCAAATCCCATGAAGCATCTCATTACTGAAATGTTTGTAGTGCATAAAAGAAATACTGGCAGCATGTGAAGTAGTAAATGCCCTCTCTGTTGTAGGTAATTTTCGCAGCGCCGTTTTCATCAGTTACTCACCATCAGGGGCTTATAGGATGACAGAACTCACATGCAAGGTCTTTAAAAAGAGGTCTTGCAAATGAATTAATATATCTCATTTTATGCTCATAATTGGTAACCAGTTGCAATGAATTGGAAAAATGTTAGTGTCCTTTCAACCTAACAATCTTTTGTCTGCTTAACAAACAGCAGGATGAAGGCTATAAAAGCAAATCAGAAATAAGATGTCAATTACATCCTATAAGCACACAGATAAATGCACACGTATTTTGCTTGACTTTTGCCATAGATTAACCAAAACAGATTTATCAGAGTTTGGAACTGAGAAAGATAGCACAAGTTATTTTCTCAATACCCTGATAGACAAGGACATATCTTTTCTGTCTAAGACCTGCAAAAAAGAAGTGAAATCTAAGAAAAAAGATAAAACTTGGGTACATTTAATCATTTGTTTTTGTTTGTTTGTTTTATCTCATTGAGAGAAGTAACACCTGCGCCTACATCTATGGTTTGTTGATGGTGGGGTAGTAACACTTCAGCCTTTTTAAAAAACAGAGCTTTTCAAAGGAACTATGCTCAATATTATGTGTCAACCTGGATGGGAGGGAGTCTGGGGAAGAATGGATACATGTAAATGTATGGCTGAGTCCCTTCAGTGTTCACTTGAAACTGTCAAAACATTGTTAATTGGATATACTCAATACAAATTAAAAAGTTAAAAAAAAGAAAAAAAATCAGAGCTGTTTGTAATTCCATCTAAGTAAAATACTAAGATATTTTATTAGAATAAATTCTACAAAGATAGATGATAAATGGATGATCAGACAGATATTAATAGATGTTACAGTATCACCTTTAATACTCAATTTGCCTAAAAGCAGGTATGATATAAATGAAAACTTGAACGTTTCCAATCTTATTTTTCAGTCAGTTCAGTCGCTCAGTCGTATTCGACTCTTTGCAACTCCATGAATCACAGCACGCCAGGCCTCCCTGTCCACCACCAACTCCCGGAGTTCACTCAGACTCACTTCCATCGAGTCAGTGATGCCATCCAGCCATCTCATCCTCGGTAGTCCCCTTCTCCTCCTGTCCCCAATCCCTCCCAACATCGGAGTCTTTTCCAATGAATCAACTCTTTGCATGAGGTGGCCAAAGTACTGGAGTTTCAGCTTTAGCATCATTCCTTCTCATTCCTTCCAAAGAAATCCCAGGGCTGATCTCCTTCAGAATGGACTGGTTGGATCTCCTTGCAGTCCAAGGGACTCTCAAGAGTCTTCTCCAACACCACAGTTCAAAAGCATCAATTCTTCGGTGCTCAGCCTTCTTCACAGTCCAACTCTCACATCCATACATGACCACAGGAAAAACCATAGCCTTGACTAGATGGACCTTAGTCGGCAAAGTAATGTCTCTGCTTTTGAATATACTATCTAGGTTGGTCATAACTTTTCTTCCAAGGAGTAAAGCGTCTTTTAATTTCAAGTAGAAGACGAACTGAGAGTAATCTAAACGGAGGACACTAGTTCCTAAACCAGCCTCATATGATCCCTCTAGCATGTTTAATTTTGAACACTAGAAATGTGGATTTACAAACTGCAATTATAAGGTATTTATAGAATATACTTTTCAAAGCATCATTTCATGATACATCATGTGACATGTTAGGAACCAAGTGTGAACAATGTGGGAGATCACAGCCCCTGTAGTACCTGGCCTTATTTTGTCATAGAAATTCTTTCAAACAGACCAGAGAAATGTTCAGAGAAATATATTTGGATTGCTATTTTAAAAACAGATATTAATAAGCTAGTCTTATTCTATTCTGAAGTATTTGTTCAAGCACTAAATCGTGTCCGACTCTTTGTGATCCCATAGACTGTAGCATGCCAGTCTCCCCTATGTTTTATTACCTCCCAAAGTCTGCTCAAATTCACGTGCACTGAGTCAGTGATGCTGTCTATCTCATCCTCTGTTATCCCCATCTCACCTTGCCTTCAGTCTTTCCCAGCATCATGGTTTGCTCCAAAGAGTCAGCTCTTCACATTAGGTGGCCAAAATATTGGAGCTTCAACTTTAGCATCAGTCCTTGCAATGAATATTAATGGTTGATATCCTTATGATTGACTGGTTTGATCTCCTTGCAGTCCAAGGGACTCTCAAGAGTCTTCTCCAACATCACAATTCAAAAGCATCAATTTTTGGCCAAATCTCACATCCGTACATGACTAATGGAAAAACCATAGATTTGACTATATGGACCTGTTAGCAAAGTGATGTCTCTGCTTTTTAATAAGCTATATAGGTTTGTTAAAGCTTTCCTACCAAAGCTTTCATGGCTATATTCACCATCTGCAGTGATTTTGGGGACCAAGAAAAGAAAATCTGTCATTATTTTCCCTTCATTTGCCATAAGGTGATGGGACCAGATGCTATGATCTTAGTTTTTTGAATGCTGAGTTTTAAACCAGCTTTTCCACTGCCCTCTTTTACCCTCATCAAGAGGCTTTTTTCATTCCTCTTCTTTTTCTGCCATTAGAGTGGTATCATCTGCAATCTCAGGTCATTGATATTTTCCCCAGAAATCTTGATTTCAGCTTGTGATTCATCTACCCGGCATTTTGCATGGTATACTCTGCACAGAAGCTAAATAAGCAGGGCAACAACATACAGCCACTGATGAATTTTTCAAATTTACTGGCATATTGAGCACAGCACTTTAACAGCATCATATTTTAGTATTTTAAATAGCTCAGCTGGAATTTCATCACATTTACTAGCTTTGTTTGTAGTAATGTTTCATAAGGCCCACTTGACTTCATACTCCAGGATGTTTGGCTCTAGCTGAGTGACACACCACTGTGCTTATCCAAGTCATTAAGACCATTTTTGCACAGTTCTCTTTATTCTTGGCACCTTGTCTTAGTCTCTTCTGCTTCTTTTAGGTCCTTAGATTTTCTGTCCTTTATCATGCCTATCGCTGTATGAAATACTCCCTTGCTATCTTTTGTTTTCTTGAAGCAATCTCTAGTCTTTCCCATTTTATGGTTTTCCTCTATTTCTTTGCATTGTTCACTTAAGAGGACTTTCTTATCTCTCCTTGCTATTCTCTGGAACTCTGAATTCGGTTGGGTATATCTACCCCTTCTTCCTTTACTTTTTGCTTTTCTTCTTTCCTCAGCTGATTTAAAGCCTCCTCAGACAACCACTTGGTCTTCCTGTATTTCTCTTTCTTTGGGATGGTTTTGGTCACTGTCTCTTGTACAATGTTATGTACCTTCATTCATAGTTCTTCAGCTACTCTGTCTACCAGATCTAATCCTTTGAATCTATTCATCATCTCCACTGAATAATCATAAGGGATTTGATTTAGGTCATACCTGAATGGCTTAGTGGTTTTCTCTACTTTCTTCAAGTTGAGTCTTAATTTTGCAATAAGGAGCTGACTATCTGAGCCACAGTCAGCTCCAGGTCTTGTTTATCCTGACTCTATAGAACTTCTCCATCTTCGGCTGCAAAGAACACAATCAATCTGATTTTGGTTTTGGCCATTTGGTGATGTCAAAGTGTAGAGTCATCTCTTATGTTGTTGGAAGAGGCTGTTTGCTTTGATCAGTGTGTTCTTTTGACAGAACTCAATGCAGAACTTTTCCCTGCTTCATTCTGTACTCCAAGGCCAAACCTGCCTGTTACTCCAGGTATCTCTTGACTTTCTACTTTTGCATTCCAATCCCCTCTGATGAAAAGGACATCCTTTTTTGGTTTATGTTCAAGAATATCTTGTAGGTCTTCATAAAACCATTCACCTTCAACTTCCTGGATATTAGTGGTTGGGGCATAGACTTGTATCACTGTGATGTTAAATGGTTTTCCTTGGAAATGAATCAAAATCATTCTGTCATTTTTGAGATTGCACTGGAGTACTGCATTTCAGTCTCTCTTATTAACTATGAAGACTACTCCATTTCTTGTAAGTAATTCTTACTCACAGTAGTAGATATAATGGCCATCTGAGTTAAATGCACCCATTTCTGTCCATTTTAGTTCACTGATTCCTAAGATGTCGAATACTCACTCTTGCCATCTTCTGCTTGACCA
Source organism: Nanger dama (assembly GCA_917880005.1). Lineage (NCBI taxonomy): Eukaryota > Metazoa > Chordata > Mammalia > Artiodactyla > Bovidae > Nanger > Nanger dama. The sequence goes on from CAKJTW010000021.1 coordinate 23,405,503, forward strand.
TGTCCAGTTTACCTTGACTCATGGACCTAACATTTCATGTTCCTATGCAATATTATTCTTCATAGCATCAGACTCTACTTTTACCACCAGACACATCCACAACTGAGCACTGTTTCCATTTTGGCCCAGCCACTTCATTCATTCTGGAGCTCTTAGTAATTGCCCTCCACTCTTCCCCGGTAGCATACTGAACACCTTCTGACCTAGAAGGCTTATCCTTCCGGTGTCATATCTTTTTGCCTTTTATTTAATACATTCATGGGGTCTCATGGCAAGAACTGGAGTAGTTTGCCATTCCCTCCTTCAGTGGACCATATGTTGCCAAAAATCTTCACTATAACCTGTGTGTCCTGGGTGGCCATGCATGGCACGGCTTCAATGAGTTACGGAAGCCCCTTTGCCAAGACAAGTCTGTGATCCGTGAAGGGGTTGGAAGTATTAGTGGCTTATGTGGTAAAGTATCTATGCACCAATGCAGGAGCCACAGGAAATGCAGATCCAATCCCTGGGTAGGGAAGATCCCCTGGAGAAGGAAATAGCAGTCCACTCCAGTACTCTTGCCTGGGAAATCCCACAGACAGAGGAGCCTGACGGGCTACAGTCCATGGGGTTGCAAAAGAAATGGACATGACTTAGTGACTAAACAGTAACAACACACCTTGTTTGGTACTGAGCACTAGTAGAATTTAGTAACCCTCCTTCTACTGATACTGCATGGCATACTGTGCATTTACATGCAGTTCAGACCACACACATATACAGAAATCAAAGACAGAATTACAAAATCACAATACTTTGAATTCAGTTCAGTTGCTAAGTCATGTCTGACTCTTTGCAACCCCATGGACTGCAGCATGCCAGGCTTCCCTGTCCATCACCAACTCCCAGAGGTTGCTCAAACCCATGTCCTTTGAGTTGGTGATGGCATCCAACTCTTTCGTCCTCTGTTGTCTCCTTTTCCTCCTGTCCTCAATCTTTCTCAGCATCAGGGTCTTTTCCAATGAGTCAGTTCTTCACATCAGGTGGCCAAAGTATTGGAGTTTCAGCTAATTTGGTATTTTGAATTAATGCTATTATTGAACATTTGCTGATTTTCATTATGCTTGGAGTATTTTATTGTTATTTCAGAATAAATAAAACATAGCCTCTTGAATCAAAGCGCTAGTAATTAAGACAGGTCATAAGAAAAGATTTTGAAAAATAGTTCAGAAATTATTGTTAAAATGTTTTCATACATATAAGTAGCTCAGTTCTCATAGAGTACCTAAAAACAGAGGCTGCATATACCTCTTCAAGGAAATCTGAACTGTGATCCACTAAACAGCAAGGATTCATTTTCAGATAAATTCAGTTCATGCTCATAGGCAGAAATCTTTGTTATGATCGCATCCAGCACTTAAACATAAAATTTTTTAATGCTTATTCACACCCCTGACTTTAAACCGTACTTGGTTTAGTTACTTTAAAAATAAGACCTCTGGTTGCTTCAGTCTCTGGCATTAAAAAAAGCGGAGGGAGGAGGATATGATCAATTGAGTTATGGACTTCCTAGATAAAATTTAAAACCCAAAATTCTACCCAGATTTATAATCAGGAATCTACTCTTAGCTCTTTAAACTTCATAACTTGTTTCAAATTCTAAATTCTGACTATCTCAAAAATAGTCTTTGTCCAAAAGCAATAAATTCTGATATGACCCAAGGCTGAAATTGTAAGGAAATACAGATGCACTATTTTGTCACAGAACAGCAAAGAAGCTAATGCAGGGGATTTATATAAGGAGGTGAGTGAAAATGCCAGCATTATGTAGCCTCATTATCACTGCATTCTTTCCATCCACAGAGAAACCAAGCCAATAAAGATGAGAAGATCCAGGTATGGGGATAGATTCTTCCCCTTGTTATTCATTAAAGAACACATACTAGTTTCCTATGATATTTTGAAAGCAATAACAAAGTTTATGTTTTTGTTAGCTAAAATAGTTTGTCAAAAGAAATTATCGGTTCATCCACTCGAGAAGGAATTGTAAAAGTCATTTCCCTTCTGCTGTTGTGTTAAATTAATAACAATATATTCTTGCATCTGTAAGAACTGCTCCAGCCTACCCATAATCCAAGTTTTAGACTAGGATAAATGAGAGGCTGTGTTGCCAAATATACTGCAAATGTGAAGTTTTCTATAGCAGCTAGAGTGCACCCATTGTGTTTGGTGATTTGAATACATTAATTTGTAGAATATATCATTATTGATAATCCCCCAATCAGAACAAAGTAATCTGTACTTTAATTTGTATCTAAGCTGCCTTTGTTGTATGCATACTACTATTATCAGCTTATCACTGGTTCCTCAAATTGGTATCTTTCAGTGAGCCTGGTAAGGTAAATGATAATGTGCAATAACAGAGTTAATTTTCATCTATCTTTTAGTCTTTTAGTGTGCCAAGTATCTCCAATGAGGATATAAATGATCAATTAGATGAATTTGACATTAATAAAACATCAATGGATATAAACTACTAAAATTGTTCATACCTGAGGACAACGATCCAACAAATATATGAATTGGAACATACACTATAATAAGAGCAACAATAATAAAAAAAATCGTGAAGGCTCCAAGCCCAGTTCTAATTTCTTTGCATATTTTGAGTCATTTACTCCTTAAATAGCCTTGCACAGGGTGATCTTCTTGTCCCTCATTTTAAAGAGGCGGGAACTGAGGTCCAAAGGGGATAATTAACTTGCTCACTTACACAACTAGTAAGTGGCAAAACTGATAGTCAAATCCAAGTAACCTGACTGCAGAGTTCCTGCCCTTAATCTACTTCACTAAAGAGCTACTGATAGTGCACAGGTTACAGGCAAAGAGACTTGCTGAAGAGAAACAACTGGCTGGTCTGTATGTGTGTAAAGAAGCCCTTTTTCTGGGCCTTAGGTTTCCTCAATGCCTGGCAGGAGTTCAGTGTGCATTCCTCTATCTCTTCTTAATCCCCTTGGGTTTATACAAGTGATAGGTCCTCTGCACTGCAGATTCAGAGACATGAAGAACTGAGTCATCCATCTACAGAGCTAATTTTTTCTGCGACTTCTCAAAATATTTGAAAATGTGTAGGTGAGGGTATCTGAAAATGGTGTATCATGACGTGCCCGTGGTATCTTGCATGTTCTCTGCTCTGGCTTTGCATAATTAGACTTCAACTTTGGGGACCTATCTGACTTAATAAAAGTTCCTTATCAAGTATTACAAAAAATTCCTTTTCTTAACAGAAGGGATGACATCACTTGATTTTAATTTTTACTCAGGAAGGGAAAAAACCAACTTTGAAGGTTTTATACATTTGGTGCCACCTATTTTTACTGATAGTCTTGCAATTCTTTGGAAAGGCATAATTATAGACTAGCACAAACACAATTAAATTTCCTCAAGAAGGACTTACTGTGTAACTTTCCATTACAAAATTCACTTCAGAGTGTCCAGCTGAGATAAGGGCAAGGATTAGAAAGAATATAATTAAGAAAGGAAAAAGAAAACTCATAAATTAAGCATGAGTAGTTTATATTCTTGATATTCAGACCCTTCATTTTCATGTCTAAGCCACATTACTGCTGATAAATATTTGCAGGTAACAGTTCAGTTCAGTCATTCAGTCGTGTCTGAATCTGCGACCCCATGAATCACAGCATGCCTGGCCTCCCTGTCCATCACCAACTCCCAGAGTTTACTCAAACTCTTGTCCATCGAGTTGGTGATGCCATCCAGCCATCTCATCCTCTGTCATCTCCTTCTGCTCCTGCCTCCAATCCCTCCCAACATCAGAGTCTTTTCCAGTGGGTCAACTCTTCCCATGAGGTGGTAGGGATAATAAAATGAATAATTTCAAAAACAACAAACCAGAAAAAAATAAATTCCTTAAAATAAACGTTTAATTTTCTCTTAATTACAATGGACGCCATTTCTCCCATACAACCTAATCCTAGAAGAGGTCTTTTTACAGTACAAATATACTAATATAATGAATAATTAATTATCTTAGAGTCTTTTGCCAGTTTTTCTTAGTAAGACAACATTTCTAAAAGCTGCAACTATGCTTGCATTGAAAACAGACTATTTTCCAGTTTGGGTATCAATATTACAAATTTTACATACAGACCCAGAAGTTATTTTACTCTTTTTCTTTTGAAAATAGGAGAATAGCTCTGAAAACAGGAAATGTTGCAGGAAGTTTAAACAGCCCCAGGAGTCTTCTGTGTGTTCTAAATTCCATGAACAAGTATTGCACTAACTATACCATTTATTTATCATTAATTATAAACTCATTTTGTAAGCTATTTCATTGAACTACTTAACAATGAGACCATTAAACTTTTAGGGGGTAGGTTATTACCAATGTGCAACTTCTAAACATCCAACAGTCTGTACCCTATACTTGATCAACTTTCCTCAAACTGTTGATTCTTCAGGTGCACTATTTAAAGAATAAACTTGCAAGAATCTTCATAAGGCATTGAATCATAAGCCAGTGACTTTTTTTTAATTCATCCATGTATGTATTCAACCATCATCAGTGAAGAGCTACTCTATTAAAGAATGATTCCTTGGCCATGTAAAAAACCTTAACAAATTTAAAAGAATAGAAACCATATAGTGTAATGTCAGTAAAAGGGTAGTACAGGAATTTCTAGCACCTGTTCCCTCCCCAAAATTTGAAGAAATATTCATATACAAAAGTACTTTCACAAGAGCTAAAGATTCCAGATGAGGAATTTCAGTACCTCAGTGAAGCACATAAATAAGAATGCAATGATGAGAGTAGGAAAGATAGATTCACATTACCTGCATGATCACTCCTCAAACCATAGGCAGCCCAGCTCTGAAAGAGACACCTTCCCTCTTGGAGAAGTAGAGTGAAATGAATACCATCATTTACTGCAGACCCCAGTGCTGGCCTGCCCAGCACCAGGCTGACTTTTGCTGCCTGTAATATGGTGGTGCATTAATCAAAACTCAAGAATAAAAGTTAAAGGACCAATGTATTAAGAATAACTACAGCTACAATGATTTGTTACTGAATATATATTATGCTGCAGCTGCTGCTGAGTCACTTCAGTCGTGTCCGACTCTGTGCGACCCCACAGATGGCAGCCCACCAGGCTCCCCCATCCCTGGGATTCTCCAAGCAAGAACACTGGAGTGGGCCGACACTTCCTTGTCCAATGCATGAAAGTGAAAAGTGAAAGAGAAGTCGTTCAGTCGTGTCCAGCTCTTAGTGACTCCATGGACTGCAGCCTGCCAGGCCCTTCCGCCCATAGGATTTCCCAGGTAAGAGTACTGAAGTGGCTTGCCATCGCCTTCTCCGGAATATATAATTTAAAAAGAGATAAACTGTGACATCAAAAACATAAAATATGGGAGGTATACAAGGGTATGATATTTGTATGCAGTTGAAGTTAAGTTGTAACCAGACTGTTATATTTTTAAGATATTTTATGCAAGCCTCATGGTAAAGACAAAGCAAAAACCTGTAGTAGATTCATAAAAGATAAAGAGAATCAAAGCATATACCTAAAGAAAATCATCAATTCACAAATAAAGAAAGGGAAAAAAGAAAATTATAAAACAAGAAAATAGTGAGATGGCATTAGTACTTCTATCAATACTGAGTACTTGAGAGTTAGTACTTCTCCAGTCATGTCCAATTTTTGCAATCCCATGGACTATAGCCCACCAGGCTCCTCCGTCCATGGAATTCTCCAGGCAAGAGTACTGGAGTGGGTTGCCATTTCCTTCTCCAGGGGATCTTCCTGACGCAGGGATCAAACCCAGGTCTCCTGCATTGCAGGCAGATTCTTTACCATCTGAACTACTAGGGAAGCCCTATCAATAATTACTTTAACATAAATGAATTAAGCTCTCCAATCAGAAAGTATAGAAGGGATGAATGAATTTTAAAAGAAGACTCAACTGCACGCTGTCTACAAAAGATTAATTTTGGCTTTTAGGATACATAAAGGCTCCAAATTAAGAGCTGGAAAAGATATTCCATGCAAATGGAAACCAAAAATGAGAAGAGGTAGCTAGGAGACATAAGTGGTGTGGGTTCAATCCCTGGGTCAGGGAGATTCCCTGGAAGAGGGCAAAGCAAACCCCTCCAGTATTCTTGCCTGGAGAATCCCATGAACAGAAGAGCCTGGCAAGCTACAGTCAGTATGTTCTCAAAGAGTCAGATACGACTAAAGCAACTGAGTACAGCAGCATGCAGCTATAATAATATCACAGTAAATAGAACTTAAAGACTGTAATAAAGAAAAAGAAAATCCTTATATAATGACAGAGAAGTCAAATCTGCAATTAGAAATAATAGCTGTAAGTATAAATGTACCCAACTTTGGGTACATATACTAATGCATACTAGTATATTAGTAAAATAATAATAAAAATGAAGAAATAAAAGAAAAATTCAACACTCTACTTTCTACAATGGAAAGATCACCCAGACAGGAAAACACAAAGAAAATATTGGACTTGAACTATACTTTAGACCAAGCAGACCTAATAGACAAGAAAATTTTCAAGTGTTTATAACTAAATGAAATGATAAAGCAACTCATCAAAATTTATGAAAGGTGGAGAAAGTAATGATTAGATGGAAATTTATAGAAGTGAATGCATATATTGGAAAAAATGGTATATCTAAAATAATAAGATTTTACCTTAGGAATGTAGAAAAGAAACATCCAAAGTAAGCAGAAGAAAAAAATAATAATAAGAGTAGAAATCAGTGAAGCTGAAAGCAGGAATTAACAGAGAACATCAAGATAACTAGAAGCTTGTTTTTTCAAAAAAATCAATAAAACTGATAAGACTATAGCCAGACTAATTAGGAAAAAAAGAGAAGACATAAATTACTAATACCAGAAGTGAAAGAGGCAACATCACTTCAGATTCTATGGACTTTAAACAAATAGTCAAGATAAGTTAAGAACAATTCCCACGAATTTGATAACTTAGATGAAATGGACAAATTCCTTTTTTAAAAAACTAGGTGCCAAGACTCACACATGGAGGAAATAGTCAACCTGAATTGGTTTCTATCTATTAAGGAAATTAAATCACAATTATTAAACTTCCGAAACAGAAAGCTCCTGGCCCAGAGGGTTCACTGGTCATTTCTACCAAACATTTAAAGAAGAAATAATACTGATTTTTCTAGAGTCTCTTTCAGTATACAGCAGCAGAAGGAATACTTCCAAATTTAATTTATGAGGCCAGTTACCATACTAATTGAATACCCACTGGAAGGACTGATGCTGAAGTGCCAGTATTTTGATCATCTGATGTGCACAGATGACTCATTTGAAAAGTCCCTGATGCTGGGAAAGATGAAGGGCAGACAGAGAAGAGGGTGTCAGGGGATGAGATGGCTGGACAGCATCACTGATCAGCGTCAACTTGGGCAAACTCCAGGAGCTGGTAAGGGACAGGGACTGGCATGCTGCAGTCCATGGAGTCACAAAGTGTTGGACAAAACTGGGTGTCTGAACAACGACAGCAATCATACTAACAACCAAAACAGACAAAAATACTATAAGAAATGAAAAGTACAGACAAATATTTCTCATAATGCAAAAATCCTCAACAAAATATTAGAAAATAAAACGAAAAATGTAGAAAAAAATTTATACCACAACCAAGTGGGATTTCTCCCAGCTATGCAAGGCTTGTTCAACACTAGAAATGTTAATAATAATAATGTAATCTCCTATACATGTGTGTGTGCTAAATCACTTCAGTTGTGTCCGACTCTTTGTGACCCTACAGGCTGTAGTCCACCAGGCTCCTCTGTCCATGGGATTCTTAAGGCAAGAGTATTGGAGTGGGTTTCCATGCCCTCCTCTAGGGGATTTTCCTGACCCATGGATCAAACCCAGGTCCCTTACATCTCCTGCATTGGCAGGCGGGTTCTTTACCACTAGTGCCACTTGGGAAGCCCTAATCTATCATATCCACCACTTAAATAAGATCGATCACATAATATTAATAGATGCAAAAAAAAGTTTTTGCCTAAATCCAATATCCATCTATGATTAAAACCTCAGTAAACTAGGAATAGGGGAGAACTTCTTCAACTTGATAAAGGATCCACAAAAACTCTATTGTTAGAATCATACTTTATGGGAAGAAATTAAAATTTTACTCATTAAGATAAAAAACAAAGAAGGATAGTCCTCTCAACAGTCCTTTCCAACACTGTACTGGAAGCTCTTGCCAATGCAATGAGGAAAAGAAAGGAAACAAAAGTTATACAGATTGGAAAGGAAAAAATGAAGCTGTCTTTGTTCTCAGATATCATGATTGTCTATGGAGAAAATTCAAAAAGTTCAACAAAAAAATCTCACAGAAGTAATTATAGCAAGTTTTCAGGGTACAAAATTAATATGTGGAATCAAATGCTTCTTTTTATATCAACAATGAACAATATAAATTTGAAATTAAAACATGTAGCCATAAAATTAAAAGACACTCCTTGGAAGAATAGCTATGACAAACCTAGACAGTGTATTAGAAAGCAGAGATATCCCTTTGCTGACAAAGGTCCATATAGTCAAAGCTATGGTTTTTCCAGTAGTCATGTATGGATGTGAGAGTTGGACCATAAAAAGGCTGAGCCCTGAAGAATTGATGTCTTTGAACTGTCGTGCTAGAGAAGACTCTTGAGAGTCCGTTGGACAGCAAGGAGATCCAAACAGTCAATCCTAAAGGAAATTAACCCTGAATATTCTTTGGACGGCCTGATGTTGAAGCTTCAATACTTTTGCCCCGTGATGCAGAGCGCTGACTCATGGGGAAAGACCCTGATGCTGGGAAAGATTGAGGGCAAAAGAAGGGGGTGGCAGAGGATGAGATGGTTGGATGGCATCACTGACTCCATGGACATGAGTTTGAGCAAACTCTGGGAGATAGTGAAGGACAGGGAAGCCTGGTATGCTGCAGTTCACTGGGTCTCAGAGTCAGACATGACTTAGTAATTTAACAACAAAATGAAATACTGAGGTATAAATCTAACAAAATATTTACGAGATCTAATGAGAAAAACTATAAAATCCTGATGAATGAAATCAAAGAAAATCTAAATAAATGGAGAGATAGTCCATGTTCATGGAGAGGAAGATTCAGTACTGTGAAGATGTCAGTTCTTTAAAACTTGATCATTTTCTTTTTAATATTTATTTTTACTTTATTTTACTTTACAGTACTGTATTGGTTTTGCAATACATTGAAATGAATCCGCCATGGGTGTATATGAGTTCCCAATACTGATCTTTAGAGTCAATTCAATTCCAATAAAAAGCCCAGTAAGTTACTTTATGGCTATCTGCAAAGTGATTTGAAAATTTTCATGGAGAAACAGAAGTCCCAGAATATCCAACACAATACTGAAGAGCAAAGTTGGAGGACTTCAAAACTTATATAAAGCGACAGTAATCAAGACACTGTGTTATTGGCTAAAGGATAGAAAAGAATAGGTCAATGGAGTAAAATAGAGAGCCCAGAGACAGACTCATTAATAAAATCAACTATCTCATGATCACCTATAATGGAAGAGAATCTGAAAAAGAAAAAATATGTATATCTGAATCACTTTGCTGTACGTCTGAAATGAACACAATATTATGCATCAACTATACTTCAATTTAAGGAACGCTCCAGGGGTTCCTCCACGTGTTGTTTTCCACAGAAAAGAAAAGATGTTGTGAAATATAAATGACTGGTTGAGTTCTACACTCATCTTGTTGTCAACAACTTAGCACCCATTTTCTGAGCATCTGTACCATTGTAGGCTCTGTACTGGGATGTGGGAATACAAACAACTATTTTCTCTCCCCTCAAGGATTTTTCTTTTTAGCTGTTTGAACATAATTTTACATAGCTGATATATCTCTGCTTCCAAGAGAAATGGTGGTGGGGTTAGAAAACTGTCAGTCTCTGTCCTTACTGTAATATTAAAATTTAACTCATCTTACTTTTCTTTAACATAAGTCAACTGGCATTTGACAAAGAAAAATAATACAATGGAGGAAAAATAATCCCTTCAATAAATGGCACTGAAACAAATGTACATCTGTGTAGAACAAAAAAGGAAGCTAAACACAGACCTTATGGTTCTCACAAAAAGTAACACAAAATGCATTATAGACTTAAATGTAAAATGAAAAACTATAAATAGCTGACATTCTGGACTTCATTAAAATTTAAAAAATTCTGTTCTGTGAAAGACATCATCAAAAGAATTAGAAGACAAGCCACTGGCAGTAAATATTTGCAAAGATACACCTGATAAAGAAGAGTCACGCCAAATATACAACGAACTCTTAAAATTTAACATCAAGAAATCAACCTGATTAAAAAATAGGTTAAAGATATTACCAAAAACCTCACCAAAGGAGATATACAGATGACAAATGAAGAAACGTTCCACATCACATGTCATCAGGGAAATGCAAATTAAAACATTGAGATAACATTCCACGTATATTAGAATGACCAAAATCTGGAACACTGACCTCACACTGTGGAGACGAAGAGGAGAGGCAGGGACTCTCATATACTGCTGGTGGGAAGGCAAAATGGTGCAGCCATTTTAGAAGACAGTTTGGCAGTTACTTACAAAACTAAACCTATTCTTTCCATATAACTAAGAGATCATGGCCCTTGTGGGGAAGGGAATGGCAATGCACTCAAGTATTCTTGCCTGGAGAATCCCATGAACAGAGAGAAGAGCCTGGCAAGGCTATGGTCCATAGGGTTGCAAAGAGTCAGACACAATTGAAGCGACTTAGCACACACTCATGGTCCTTGGTATTAACTTAAAGAAGCTGAAAACTTACATCCACACAAAAACCTACAGAGGTATATTTAAAACACCTGTATTCAAAATTGTCAAAACTGAAGCTACCAGGATGTCCTTCAGTAGGAGAATGAATTAATTCTGGTATATCCAGACAATGAAATATTGTTCAGCCTTAAAATGAAATAAGCTACAAAGTCATGAAAAGACAGGGGGAAACCTAAGTGTGTATTTCCAAGTGAAATAAGATGACATGAAGAGGCCGTATAATTCCAACTATACAGCATTCTAAAAAAGGCAAAACTATAGAGACACTTATATACTTAGTTATGACTGAAGTAACTTAGCAGCAGTAGCAGCAACTTATATGCAGAGTACATCATGTGAAATGCTGGGCTTGATGAAGCACAAGCTGGAATCAAGATTGCTGGGAGAAATATCAATGACCTCAGATATGCAAATGACACCATCCTTATGGCAAAAGCAAAGAAAAATTAAAGAGGCTCTTGATGAAAGTAAAAGAAGAGAGTGAAAAATCTGGCTTAAAACTCAACATTCAAAAACGAAGATCATGGCATTTAGTCCCAGCACTTCATGGCAAGTCCATCTACTCAAAGCTATGGTTTCTCCAGTAGTTATGTACAGATGTGAAAGTTGAGCCATAAAGAAAGCTAAGCACCGAAGAACTGATGCTTTTGAACTATGGTGTTGGAAAAGATTCTTGAGAGTCCCTTGGACTGCAAGGAGATCCAACCAGTCAATCCTAAGGGAAATCAGTCCTGAATATTCATTGGATAGACTGATGCTGAAGCTGAAACTCCAATACTTTGGGCACTTGACGTGAAGAATTGACTCATTGGAAAAGACCCTGATGCTGGGAAAGATTGGAGGCAGGAGGAGAAAGGGACAACAGAGGATGAGATGGTTGGATGGCATCACTGACTTGATGGATTTGAGTTCGAGCCAGCTCTGGGAGTTGGTGATGGACAGAGAAGCCTGGCATGCTGTAGGTCATAGAGTCTCAAAGAGTCAGACATGACTGAGTGACTGAACTGAGCTGATAGACTCACTAAAAATATCAATTGTTGCCAGGAATGGCAGTGGGGGAGAGATGAACAGGCAGAGGGGGTTTTAGGGCAGTGAAAATACTCTGTACGATACTATAATGATGGATATATATCATTTAATGTTTATCAAACTCCAGAATGAACAACACCAAGAACTAAACTTAAGGCAAATTATTGCCTTTGAGTGATAATTATATGCCAGTGTAGGTTTACTCTTCATAAAAATGTTCCATTCTAATGACTAATGTTGAGGATAGGGAAAGCAACATATTGAGGAGGCAAATGCTTTATGGGAAATCTCTGTAACTCCTTTTTTTTTTTATTTACTTAAAACTGCTCTGAAAAATAAAGTATTTTAAAAAGTCAGCATAACACAGTAACATACAGATACATTCAGGTTTGTTAAATCACATATCATATAACTTAAAAGAATTTAACAAATTGCAGTATCCCTCACTGATGATGGTTAAATGAGCTTTGGGACCTTATAACTGGCTGATGCTCTTGGTGCTGCTGGAAGTTTACTACCCAAGATTCTCAGAGCATACATTCTGCAAGCATGGAGATATTTCCGTGGTAACTTGGTTAAATCTTCCAAGAAATACATGAGAAATCTTCCAACAAATAAATACATGATTTATTTGTTGTTGCTGTTAAACTGCTTGCAAAACCCATGTGATGAGTCTTTATTTTGGTGGTCAATCACAATTGTAAAAATTTCCTCTTTAACGAAGTCTAATTTTAGGTTATAATGAAGTTTCATGTTTATCACTATAAATGTGGAATCAACAGATACAGTTCCTAAGCAACAAAAATGCAGTTGATATAAAAATTAACCCATTGTCTTCATGGGCTTAATCAATTGATTGAGAATGGGGCCCAGGTTGCAATTTTTCTGTCGCACTGTGTTTTTCTTTTAAAAATCAAGTTAAAAATTAACATCATGTGTGAAGCTATGTTAAAAAGTATTCTCTTTAAACATAATCCAATAACTCTTCATACTCTGTTGGCAGGTGGTCCTTGTCTTTTCAGTAGACAGCAATGTTCAATGAAACACATGTGTGGAGGAAAGTATTCTGTCATCTGTGCAGGCTATAATGGCTGGTCATCTGTTTAAACACGCAGTGGCATTTCCAATGTAATTAAACTTTTAATTGTACATCCAAACTTTGTCTAAGTATTGGCATGCATAATGAATTATGATTTATAATTGTTAAAAGTCATTAATTTGAAATCTGTGGGGCAAGTCTTTAGCATCTTGACTATACCATGAGATTCATTTATTTTAGAAACTTTGAACTGTGTTAACTGAAATTAAGTTTAAACATTATAAAATTGATACTGTGAGAGAAGAAGAGCTAAAGCTTGAAATATCCTGTGCTATATTAATATTCTCTGAAAAAAGTTATTTGTACCTAGAAAAATTCATAAATGTATATGAAATAAAGGGAAGTTTCTAATTGTTATCTGGTGTTTGTTGAGGACATTTCTAATTATACAGTAAGAAGGATAATAAAATATTTCTTAAATACTACTGAGAATTAGACACAGTTGAAGGTTCAGCTTGCGCTATTAAGGCACATTTAAAATACAACTAAAAATGAAAAGACAGTTAATTTTTAGCAACTTTTCATCTTCACAGTTTCACAGCTTATGGCAGAACTCTACTACAGAAAAGTGAGTGAAAGTGAAAGTCGCTCAGTCGTGCCTGACTCTTTGTGACTCTTTGTGATATATAACCATGGAATTCTCCAGGCCAGAATACTGGAGTGAGTAGCCTTTTTATTCTCCAGGGGATCTTCCCAACCAAGGGATCGAACCCAGGTCTCTCTCCCTCATTGCAGGTGGATTCTTGTTGAGCTGAGTCACAGGGAAGCCCAAGAATACTGGAGTGGGTAGCCTATCCCGTCTTCAGCAGATCTTCCCAACCCAGAAATCAACCTGGGGTTTGGTGCATTGCAGGCGGATTCTTTACTAATTAACAGAGCTATAAGGGAAGCCCTGAACTTAGAACATACTTTGGGTAAACCTTAACTGTATTGAATAGAAATGCCAATCACTGTAATGCTTCAGTTCAGGCCACAGCCATAATGACCTTACCTGATGGAAAAAGGCATTATTCTGATTAATCACTTCCTGACTCCTTGGAAAAGAAGTTATGACCAACCTAGATAGCATATTCAAAAGCAGAGACATTACTTTGCCAACTAAGGTCTGTCTAGTCAAGGCTATGGTTTTTCCTGTGGTCATGTATGGATGTGAGAGTTGGACTGTGAAGAAGGCTGAGCGCCGAAGAATTGATGCTTTTGAACTGTGGTGTTGGAGAAGACTCTTGAGAGTCCCTTGGACTGCAAGGAGATCCAACCAGTCCATTCTGAAGGAGATCAGCCCTGGGTGTTCTTTGGAAGGAATGATGCTAAAGCTGAAACTCCAGTACTTTGGCCACCTCATGCGAAGAGTTGACTCACTGGAAAAGACTCTGATGCTGGGAGGGATTGGGGGCAGGAGGAGAAGGGGACGCCAGAGGATGAGATGGCTGGATGGCATCACGGACTCAGTGAACATGAGTCTGTGTGAACTCTGGGAGATGGTGATGGACAGGGAGGCCTGGCGTGCTGCAGTTCATGGGGTCACAGAGTCGGACACGACTGAGCGACTGACTGAACTGAACAGAACTGAATCATATGAGTTGTTAAATATTTTGGATATCACTTCTATCTACATTTATATTTATGTTAATATGGGTATCCATTACACGTATGAGTGTATTATATACATTAAGATGAATTAATTTACAAAATCTATTTAAATATTACAGATTAGTAGACAGGTGTTTTCTAAAGACTAGCCACTGATCAGCAAGTGGTGCTGGAAAAGTTGGACAGTGGAATGTAAATATATGTAGTTAGAACACACTCTCACACTCTGCACAATAATAGATTCAAAATAGATTAAACACTTAAACATAAGCTATGACACTGTAAAACTCCTAGACAAAAACAAAACCTTCTCTGACATAAATCATACCAATGTTTTCTTAGGTCAGTCTCCCAAAACAACAGAAATAAAAACAAAAATAAACAAATGGGACCTAATCAAACTCAGAAGCTTCTGCACAGCACAGGAAACCATAAACAAAACTAAAAGACAATCTATGGAATTAGAGAAAATATTTGTAAAACTATGCACCTGACAAAGGCTTAATTTCCAAAAGATGTAAACAGCTCAATAACAACAAAGACAAACAAACAAAACAAACAACCCACTAGTAAATGGGCAGAAGACCTAAACAGACATGTCTCCAAAGACACAGATAGCCAGTAGGCACTTGGAAAGATGCTCAGCATCACCAATTACCAGAGAAATGCTTATGAAAGCTACAGCAAAGCACTACCTCACACCAATAAGAATGGCCATCATCTATCATTGAAAAGTCTACAGATAACCAATCCTGGAGAGGATGTGGAGAAATGGGAACCCTCTTACATTGTTTTTGGGAATGTAAGTTGGTGTAGCTACTATGCAAAACAGTGTGCAGGTTCCTCAGAAAACTTAAAATAAGAATTGACATGTGATCCAGCAATGCCACTCCTGGGCGCATCCGGTGAAAACCATAATTTTAAAAGATACACGCATCCCTATGTTCACAGCAGCATCATTCACGACTGTCAAGACATGGAAACAACCTAAAACATCCATTGATAGCATCTATATACAACAGAATATATTTTGGCCATAAAAAGAATGAAATAATGCCATTTTCAGCAACATGGATGCAACTAGAGATTATCATATTAAGTGAAGTAAGTCGGAAAGAGAAAGACAAATATCATATGATATCACTTATACATAGAATCTAAAATATGGCACAAAGACTATCTACAAAACAGAAACAGACTCACATCAGAGCACAGAGAACAGACCTGTGGTTGCTACAGGGGAGGGGGAGGGAGGGACTGGGTGTTTGGGATTAATAGATACTAACTATTATATAGAGAATAGATAGACAGCGAGGTCCTACTGTAGAGCACAGGGAACTCTAGTCGATATCCTGGAATAAACCATAAGGGAAAAACATATAAAAAAGAATGCATATATGTGTGTAAGTCTTTTTGCTGTATGGCAGAAATTAACACAACACTGTAAATCAACTCCTCTTCAATAAAAATAATAAAAGAAACTGGTGAGTTAAGAAAGTGATACTAACAATGAATATTCATTAAAATATTCATTATCAGAGCATTCATTAAAGTAAAAAGCATTTACCTAGTTTACCTCCCAAAATCACTGTACTAGAATTTACGGCAGCATGCCTTGGGTTTAGCTGTTACACTAATTAATCTTATAGATGTTCAATCTCACTATGGTAGTCTAAAAGAGAAATTACAGAAGCCTATATTTCGATCAATTACTTCTTGTAAACTAGATATTTCTTCTTAACCAAGACTTTAACTGTGATGCTGAACTTTCTTTCATTTATCTCACCTAGCAGCTCTGTACAAAAACTTACCTGGGCAATTGATACAGAAAATAATTCTTATCCTCCAGGTATTTTATTGAGTATTATTTTATATTATATATTTAGAACTGATTAAGCAGTTTCAAATTCATTCCTGCTTTAAGGCTATAGGAAGGATAAAGTAATAAATATTTACTGTATTATGTTACAAGCACTATGATAGATATATATACAACATAGATCAACAAATAAAAGGAAAATCAACTCTGCTTGGAGCAGTAAAGAAATGTTTACAAGGAACAGGCAGAAGCTATAGGGCTCTAAAAACGAAGAGAACAATTAGAAGGTTATATCAAAAATTCAGTTGAGAGATAATAAATCAGAAACTTGGAGGGTGCTGCTGTAATCCAGGTAAGACACATTCCATTTGTATCCAGCAATAGAGGCCAGTTATTCTGAATCAATACTGAATCGATCTCAAATGCATCTCATAAGCCCTGATACAAAATCATAAACTTTTACTACAACGCAGTTTTGGTTCTGTAGAAGTCAATCCTGTATTAGAAGGATAGACACTAGAAGGATAACTAGTGATTATCAATAGAATTTTACAAATCTAGTTAAGTACCCATTTCTTATTAAGTGTGATTTCATTTTTCTTCAGAGGTCATTTGCTCCCTGCTTCAAGAATAAAATGTATTTTTTAATACACATACACACACAAAATAAATAAAACAAAATACAATCAGAAACTAAGCCAGGAGTATTAGGGTGAGAGAGAAGAGACCTGATAAGAGAAGTATTATTGAAGTAGAATTGAGAAAATCTGGTCACGAATACATGTAGTCAGTAAGTCATAGTACAAGAGGAGTGAGGTACAAGGAGATGAGATGGCATCAGATTTTCAGTTTCTCAAAGTCCTGGACTATTAACTCGGAGAAGATACCCCTGGAAGACGAAGAAGATCTGGGCTGCTATAGAAAGTTCAGATTTAGGCACGTCGTGGTGCCTGAGATCGTCTATATGATAGTGTAGACTAGAACAAGACGGAGGTCTGGAATAGCAACGTATGTTTTAATGCATGGGCTTGGTTATTATAAACACTGATGAATGCAAACAGATGAACAATGTCTGATGCCCAACAAGAAGACTGAGCAAAAGAGATTACTGCCATGTGGTTGCACCACTAACAGAAAGGAGAAGGCAGCATACCATTATTAACATTTTCAAACCAAGTCGATGAATTGTAGTTGTTTTCATAATGTACCTCACAAGATATTCAGTAATTATTTTTGATACAGTCACAATTATATATATGATATTTTATATAGTCACAATTGCAAACATAGTAACTCCACCCCCAGCATTCTCTACTTTAAAAAAATAGGTCTATTTCCAAGATTTGTACATTTTACTTTATTTGGAAACGGTTATGAATGTAATTTTAAAATCTTAACCAAAATTTGATTATAAGACTAAGACTTGAAATACTGAGCATTTTTTCCTAAGACTTTTTCTATTTAAATAGAAAAATCTATTTTATCAAATAATTATTTTTTGTTAAAAAAAGCAAGCAGAGTCCATTTCTTTGTTGCATTTATTTATTGCAGCTGTTGCAGTAGTTTATTTTAATGCTAACATAATAAATGACATTTGATTACTGCAAGGGAGATAATTGGTAATTTTTAAAAGCAATTTTGAAATGAATACTAAAAAGAAAAACTGTTATCTGTTTGTTCTGCTACTGGCTTATTTTATTTAAATATCCACAAGGAATTTCCTGGCTATCCAGTGGTTAGGACTCTGAACTTCCACTGCAAGGGACAATGGTTTGATGGATTGGGGTACTAAGATCCTACAAGCAATGTGGCATGCCAAAAAAAAAAAAAAAATTCCACAAGGCTGTTTCTAAAAGGATGAAAACTTTTGAAAACTTACATTTGCAGCAGTAGTAAAGAGACCACAATATACAAGCAAGATAACTGAAGAGAGAAAAGAAAACTCAAACCTTTTCTTCTATAGTCTGCAATTCTAAGTTGTGAATCTGCATAGTTAATAATCATATCTTATAAAGTGAAAATCAATTTTACTTAATTACAAATTTATTTTTAATCTACAATCCAACAAACTTAAAACACGAGTACTGCTTTTTTAGATCTTAACATATTCAGCTCCTAACAGACACTGAAAGGTCTTAAATGTGATATTTCTCAAAATCTTCAAATGTTTTAGTTCATTTAGAAGCTTTAGTATGTCTAATTAAAGGTAGTATTAAAAATACAAATTACATACAAAGATTAAAACAATTATTTTTATTCTTACAACATTAACACTAACCAATACACATGACCCCCAAGAAATAAGACTATGAAGGATAATTTATCATTTTACTCCGTAAGGAACATTTCAAATGATAATTCATTTGTTCTGTGGTAGTTATTTTGATAGAAGAGCCAACACATTTGGAAATTTTTTAGCACACTCAGGGCTTTGCTATTGCTAACATAATTAAACTCTAGATGTAGTAAATTATATACAAAAGTACACCTCCTTACCACTGGGAGTAATCTGCCCTACTGAAATCTGTTATAATATTTGAATGAAATTGTTAATCAGGGACTATTTATAGCTGCACCTGCGCATATTTGTAGCATGAAACTGTGTAATCACTGTCAGTTTTTTCAGATCTAGGCAGAAGACAACCGTTAATACAGCAGAAGCACAATTAAAGAGAATCCCCATCTGCTGTATTATTCTAGCTTTGTTAAACAGTGAGTGACATGGGTGCAGAAGGCACCAAAGAGAAGAATGGGAGAAGACTGGATGTTTATGACAATATCACCTGTCTCCTACACAGGAAACCGAAATAGCTACCCAAGAAAGCTCAGTGATCAAAGAATGATGTTAGAGAAAAAGTTTCATAAACCAGCAGTTATGAACTCACTTACTTTTAAAGGAAGATTTTAGAATAGAAAAACAGCCTGGAAATACCCAACAGTTCTAAGTCTATGAGTATCCACAAAGGTTATTTTTGACCACCTTAAGTGTGGGAAGATACTGTAGTCAATGCCTTAAATGTTTTAAGAGGAAGGATTATGTTATGGTCTGAAAAGTATTCATGCATCTTATCTTGAAGTAATTTCTCCTCCATGTTTGAATAGTGCTATGATTTCAAAATTCCCTTCAGTCAATTATTCATGGCATATGGACTTGTGCATTTGTGATCATATGCATTTTATAGTCCAGACATTGTGTTGCAAGGTTTATAGTCATGTACATAATGTAAACTCTAAACTCAAAGTACTTCAGATTATGAAGGCATTATGGACAATATGCCCAGGTAAACATAAGTTTGGAACTCCTACATTTTATGAGAAATATGCAAAAGAATCAAGATGATAATGTTATATGTATCACTTTTTAATATACTATACATCTACCTAGCTATTATTTTTATTGTCTATGTCATCACCAAAACTAAATTTCCTGCCTAATAGAATGTCTTTTTCTTCAGTGATGGATAAACCCTATCTAAATAAATATACAATACTGGTTGAGATACTCAGTATTTGCTGACTGATTGAATGAGCTTCATCTGAAAAATACAAAAAACACACAAAAAAAAAAAAAACACTCACATAGTTGTGTGTATTTTAAATAAAATGCTGCAATATTTATCTTAGTTTAAAAAGAGCTAAAAGTTTTCATGAATATATGTACGTGGCAGATAATCTACAAAATATATGTCAGTTAATAAATGGCCAAATGAGTTGCAAATAAAACAAAACAGAAAGTAAACACAGGAGGATGATTCCATTTGGAAAACTGGGAGAGTTGCTTAATTCCTATGCTTAGTGATCCAATTTGCATGATTGCAAAAGATAGCAGTTCCAAACAGAACCAAAATATTTATACATTGATAAGCACAAGTGCCTCTTGGAAAGGGTGAGATAAATATAAATATCACAGGTATGAATAATATCACCTAAAAGGGGAATACTTGACTCCTATAGGGAAAATAGTTTTATCATTTGGGAGATTAGGATTTATACATACACAATACTATATTTAAAATAGATAACTAACAAGGATGTACTGTATAGCACAGGAAACTCTACTCAATACTCTGTAATGATGTAAATGGTAAAAGAATTTTAAAAAGGAGTAGATATATGCATTGGAGAAGGAGATAGCAACCCACTCCTGTATTCTTGCCTGGGAAACCCCATGGACAGAGGAGGCTGGCAGCCTACAGTCCGTGGGGTCACAAAGAGTTGGACACGCCTGAGTGACTAGCACATACGGTAGAAGAATTCAGAAAAGAGTAGATATATGTATAACTGATTCACTTTGCTATACAGCAGATACTAACACAACATTGTAAATCAACTAAACTCCAATAAAATCTAATCTATAACAGAGCATATGGTTTATGTTGGTCAATAGAAACAGCATTCTTAAAAATCATGCCTACAGATAGAACTAAATAGTAATAGTGGGCAAATCGAAATGTGGCTGTGAATAGTTTCTACTGCAATTATAATTAAAAAGGAAGTAAAACTAGAAGTTCAAATTAACATAAGAAAACAAAACAAAAATGTTATCTTAAGATAGGCCTTTAAAATTATTTTGTGAGAAAATAAACCATTAATTTAATTTCTACACATATGCTGTTATGTTTTGTCAAATATTTTTGTTAATTACATTTCCATAAAATATATATAAAATAATAGAAAGATGTTTACTCATTATTTTACCAATTTGCTAAAAACTTAATTTCTAATCTTATTTATAAATATCTTAGGAATATCAGCAATGTATCTTATAATTCTTACTCAGGAATTTCTTATAAAGAGGTATAGAACGGACTTTTGGACTCTGAGGGAGAGGGAGAGGGTGGGATGATTTGGGAGAATGGCATTGAAACAGGTATACTATCATGTAAGAAACGAAGTGCCAGTCTATGTTCAATACAGGATACAGGATGCTTGGGGCTGGTGCACAGGATGATCCAGGGAGATGATATGGGGTGGGAGGTGGGAGAGGGCTTCGGCATTGGGAGATCGTGTACACCTGTGGCTGATTCATGTCAATGTATGGCAAAACAAATACAGTATTGTAATGTAGAATAAAGTATTAAAAAAATAAAAACAAAAATTAGAAAGAAAAAAAAAGTATGATTAAGAACAATGAATCCTGCCTGCCTCTAATTATTTTTTATGATACTTAAACTATACACTTAAGTTGATGTCATAGCAGAATGATTAACTTTTATGAATTTCAGAAACTTAAATCATTAAAATTAATAATATATCTTCAAATAAAACCATGGATGGGAAATGATCAAATAAGCTGGGAGGAAAACAGAATTATAGGTATTACTTATAAAGCATCTATGAAAAAATGGGATTTATAATTAATATATTTGCTAAGATAGTCCCTTTGTTATGACTATAGCTATTGTCAGGGAAATATATTTTATACACACACTTCAGATACACATCAACAGTAGCTATATGAGAAGTTCATTTTAACTTATTTTTTAATACTAAATCATTTTTCAGGCATGTTCTCATCTTTATCAAGTGTCTTTATAGCACATATGAATAAACAAATTGCTTTTGGAAAAATATATTACTATCTAATGCAGAGAATTTGAACTTTGATTTATTATCACTTAAGACAAACTGAACAAAGCTTGTTTTAAAACTATTTTAAAACTATGCCTAAATTATCATTTTATACTTATATTTCTCTTGACAAAAATTACCTAAATTCCTTCTTTCAGAGTTTAAAGTTAATAAATTATGGCAAATGTTTCATTCCCTAAAGGAATATCACCTGGTACAGGAAGTCTTCAGTTTTCTGATCTCACTGGATGTGAGGTCTCAGATCGAGAAACAAATAATAATCCCCAACCCTGATGGAAATAAAATTCGCTATGATTAGTTTTCACCCAGGAGTGACCGTGGAGTGATACTTAAAAATATCCCCTGAACTACCTATAAAACTTTAAAACAGGGCAGTTAAGTTGCAATTGTGGTTCCAAAACTGTTTTTTTTTCTGTTTATATAATTCAAGCACAGTCAAATGGATTATAAACAATTAAACAGACATAGGTATTGTGGTAAAGGTTACCTAAACTGGGACAATTGTGATTTCCATGTTTTCTGTGTAAAATTTCTTTGAATGTTAACTGGCAAAACAACTGAAACAGCCAATGACTGAATATTCTAACATGTTACAATGCCTACAATAATCTTATTCTGTAAAACTTACACTTTCATCACAAAAACAAAAACTAACTCAATACCTTAGTATTTTGAAGATATATACCACCAGCATATAGAGGTATACAAAGGATGTTTCAGACTAAACGCTTGTAGGAGGTGAGACGTGGTAACTGAGGAGATGAGTAGAAACACTAAATACCACCCTACTAATAACTTGTAAACGACAGACTTAAGAAAGTTGTCCATGACAGTAGTCAGCATGTGGTTATAAGTCTGAAGTTCTTAACTTTGAGAATCTTATGAAACCTCTGACCCACCTATCTCCTCACAGTATAGTTGTCAAGTTGTCAAGTGCAAAGTTTTACTTGCACTTCCAGAAGTTACAAGAAATCCTTCCCTAATGAATCAGTTCAAACACCTACTGTAAGCAAAAATCCTGATTGCACAACAGGTTAAGCTCTGAGGTTTACACCCAATCCCAGCCAGTATTGATTGCAACACATGACATTATGTCTCCTCAAAAAGCAAAAATGCAGTCAGTTGATCTCTGACACAATGTATTCTTACTGCTTTGAATCTTTATTTTCTACTTGTTAAAAGGGCTATTTAAGGAAATTTTAGATGGATTTTTATCCTATCATGCAGCTCTATTTTTTTTCCTTTTTGTGTACGTAATATTCTGTTCGCTTTAATGTGAAATCACAGTATTCATCTCTAATCACATTGTACCATTAGTACACATCATGCAATTGAATGGTTATGACCAAATTTGCATATTTGGCACCCCACTCCAGTACTCTTGCCTGGAAAATCCCATGGACAGAGGAGCCTGGTAGGCTGCGGTCCATGGGGTCGCGAAGAATCGGACACGACTGAGCGACTTCCTTTCACTTTTCACTTTCATGCATTGGAGAAGGAAATGGCAACTCACTCAAGTGTTCTTGCCTGGAGAATCCCAGGGACAGCGGAGCCTAGTGGGCTGCCATCTATGGGGTCACACAGAGTTGGACACGACTGAAGTGACTTAGCTGCAGCAGCAGGCAATAACAACTATACTGTGACTGATGCCTGTCTGACAGCAATTATAAGATTATGAAAAAAAGCCACAGATACTAATATTTGGGAAAAGTGTCATAAAATTGAGGAAATATGATGCACAGAAAAAAAAAAGAAAAAAGGCAAATGGTAGATATAACCCTTAGTACATATTCAGCACAGTGAGGAAAACCAGAAACTTTGGCCAATATTGATTACTTTGATTCCAAGGGCAAGGCTATCTTGATAGACCTATTTTAACTAAGAAATATAAAATTGTATAAGCTTTCTTTTCTTTACAGTTCCAAAAATACTCTTTAAAATGTTGGCTGTCCTTTAATACATGGAGAAAATCTACTGATTTTGGTATCTCGCAAATCCACATTCTCCTTATAATTAATGTAAAAAACAAATTAATTAATTAGCATTCTAGAGTTTACTTCAGTCTTTGTTCATTATGATTGTCATGAATCAGTCCCTCTGGACATGATCACTTTTTAATCCTAATAAGTATAGATATTTGTGTCTTCAGAATGGAAAATCTGGCTCTAGAACTCAATGAACTGGTTGAAGACTTGCTACCTCCAGTCTGCCCTGATAGGTTCTAATTTCCATGGGGACAGGATTGCGATTGTCCTGTTTACACATACACCCCAGCATTTAGCAGAGTGTCAAGTCAATACATTTTAGTTGAATAAACTTCACTGCCATTTTAATATAGAATTTCTTACAGAGGTATGCTTATCTAAATGAAAAAAATCTAAGGTGATTCTTATAAATTATTATTTTTGCATCTAAAAGTCACATTTAAGAAGATCACTTAGTTGAGTATTTGTTCATACCTTCCAGAAAAAAAAAAATTAGTTTGCCTTTCCAAAATTCACTCCAAATTTAGATTCAAATGTAATATTTACTGTAAAGAGAAAAAAAAAAAACAAAGATTATTTTATTTCAAAATGTTACCTTACAGGAGGGACTTAACAAACACATGAACCGGGGCATGGATTAAAAAAAGAAGCGACTTTACGTGCCTTGGAAAATAAATTACTTGTCTTGCCTAAAAAAACCAAAGTTGCTAATAGCTAAGGAAAATTGATGTCTAGAGATGTTTCAAGAAAGACAACTGTCAATCAGAGCTGATTTTGGTATAAAAATAAGGTATTAGCAAATGGCACAGATTTTTTTTTATGGTGGTAGTGATGATATTAATGATATTTTGCCATTACAGAGTATGTACAACTATCTTGTAAAGAGCTTTTTTTTCACAAAGCAATACCTACAGCAATAAAGAACGCTAGAAAATGAACTCTTAAAGGAATACACAATTTTTCATGACTATGTAAAACAGTAGGAAAAAATGAGTAAATGTACATGAAACAAGCATCACCAACAATATTGCAGAGAATTTATCTCATGTTAAAAATAGCACATAAGATGACATATATCATGACATTTGCCGGGGCTGCATGGAGTAGGATACAGCCTAGATATCATCACCCAAAGACTGTGTGTGTTAGTCACTTAGTCATGTCTAACTCTTTGTGACCCCACAGACCACAGCCCACCAGGTCCCCTGTCCATGGGATTCTCCAGGCAAGAATACTGGAGTGGATTGCCATTTCCTTCTCCAACCCAAAGATTAAGTAAGTAGAATATGATGCATGGTTAGATGGCATCCTCTGTACCAAGCAGATTTAATAATCTTAACTTGCATACAGCATCATGGGTAGATATTTTGATTTTAAGGATGAAAGTAAGAAATAGCCTGAAATCTACATAACACAATATAATTTATGCACATCAGACACATACATACACAACCAATACTATATAGTTTTCAAAGATGGAGGCATATCTAAGGACATAGATTCATATAGACATGGTTACCTACAAAGATGATGGGAATGGGAGGAGTCCTAGAAATGATGGGGACATATAATAGAATGAGACGAAAGCTTTACCGATAAAGAAAATAGTTAATAAATTGAGAAGCGTGAGTACTTCAAATCTGTGCAGCCAAGATGAGAACATAAATATTAAAAGCTAAACCCAGTTTGTCTGCTACAGCAATACTATAGCAGAGGAGATTTTTAAGGGATAAGTTTCCTTACTTGTTTCACCTTTCGTCTACAGAGAGTTAATGTGACAATTAATAGCAGTTTGATAGAAATAGTTGATTAAAGCAGCTGTATTCTGGTTGCTTTCCTCCGGTTATAGGATATTGTATTTTTCTAAAATGTATTTTCCATTAGTGCCTTCATTGTATAAGTGTTGACACTGTATCACATTTGTAAAAGTGAATCAGACATTTAATATTCCTTTAATCTAAAACCCCTCTTAACTGTGTGATTTAATTAACAGATAATTAAATACCAAATATGAGAACTATAGGGACTAACACATTGAGGCTGTATCAGGATGAAAGATGTTTACACTTAACGCAGACTCTCCCCAGACTGAATGAGGCTGGGAATTGCAAGCAAGGCAAAGCGAGAGCCAGCTGATAACAAGCTGTTCATTAAAGCATTAGCCTGCCTGAGCTTAAAGAATGTCAAAGCCTCTTCTCACACGTCCATGGAAAAATAATTACAGAGCAAAAAGAATGCTGCTTCGCATTTGTAATAAAAGGAAAAAAATTACATGTTACAGTCAAAATTAGTTCTAAAAATACTCATTTCTAGGTTTCTTTTCTGATGGTTTTATTTTTCAGATTTATTACTATGACACTCTCTTTATTCAATCTCTCTCCGACTCATTTGCCTTAACTTTTCTGCATTGTGAATTTGCTTTTTGAGTTGTTGCATTGTCCCAACTTATCTTGCATATTACATAGTGGCACTAACACAAATGATACATGGAATTCATTGATACATTTTGGACATAATCCTAGAATACAATGTTAAAGTCCAGAAGATCAGAAAGATATGCTTTTCGCAGTTTGTTATCAGTTCAGTTCAGTTGCTCAGTCGTGTCCAACTCTTTGCAACCCCATGAATTGCAGCACGCCAGGCCTCCCTGTTTTGCAGATTGTTATAGTAGACAATAATTTGCAAATTTAATATTGATACAGTGAAAAAACCAAAATTTTAGAACATTAGCTAGAATGGAGTTTACGGTAGTTTTACATTTGTCTACTACAAATTGGCACTTGCCATCAAGGATTAGATTATATGCTGCTAGAGCTGCTAATTTTCAACAACCACTAAAGGGAGTTCAGGGTGGAAAGAAGAAATGAGGAACTCTGTGTTCCAAGAAAACTGGCAGGAAAGGTCTTCAGATAGTTAGATACTTTCAGGACCCAGTATTATGAGCCCAATTCTTGTATCTCCTCATATCTAGAAAAGCACTAAAATCCTACATGGTGACAACTGTTCCTCATAACTAGCAGAAACCTTCTGCAAAAAATATGTGCCTGACTGCATGTACTCCCCCTTCACTAATATCATGTATATACTGACTTTCCCTCCTGCCTCTTTGGAGCAGTTTCTCAGAGCTAGCCGAAATGCTGTCTCCAGGGCTATAGCCTTCATTTTGCCCCAATTAAAACTTAACTTGCAACTCTCACATTGTGTATTTTTTTAAGCTGAAGCATTAGACATGAGGAAATATCAACCTACAGAATTTAAGAGAATTGTCCAATGTTCTATAACCAGTGTGTACTAAGTCACTTCAGTTGTGTCCGACTCTTTGTGACCCTATGGGATTCTCCTGCAAAAACACTAGAGTGGGTTGCCATGCTTGCCTCTAGGGGATCTTCCTGACCCAGGGATTGATCCTGTGTCTCTTATGTCTCCTGAATTGGCAGACAGGCACAAAGAGTCAGACACAACTGGCTTAACACACATGCACACCAATAACATGTTCCAGAGATCAAATGAAATATAGACATGCTTTCCTACAAGAATGAGATATTATACAACCTGTTTTAGCATCAGTAACCTAATAAAATGTGTTTCTAAGTGAAATTACTACCTTCAAAAGTACGTCATAGTGCCACCTGGGAAGCCTGCCCCCCCAGGGGTCTTCCTGACCCACCTGGGAAGCCCCCTATAACCAGTACTAGAGACTAAAATCCAGAAAAACATCATCCACTCCTTTTCTGTGGTTTAACAAAGTACTACACACTGAGGGTAAAGTAATAGACATGGATTTATTTCATTCAGCTTTTAAAGTGGCCAGAACATTGCTTAGGAGAAAAGACCTGGATTCAGATCACTTGGATTCAAGTTCTGTCTTTACTAACCACTAGAAATGACTGTTGAAAAAATCTTTCTAAGCCTCAGTTTCCCTATCTGGACAATGGCAAAAATAATCACACCTAACTCATTGGGTTGTCGAGAGGACTAAGTGAGACTATTGTGGTAAAGCAATCAGCATGGTGCCAGGTACGTTCAGTCACTCAGTCATGTTGGACTCTTTGTAACCCCATGGACTGCAGCACACCAGGCTTTCCTGTCCATCAACAACTCCTGGAGATTGCTCAAACTATGTCCATCAGGTTGGTGATACCATCCAATCATCTCATTTTCTGTTGTCCCCTTCTCTGCATGCCTTCAATCTTCTCCAGTATCAGGGTCTTTTCCAATGAGTCAGTTCTTTGTATCAGGTGGCCAAAGTATTGGAGGTTCAGTTTCAGCATCGGTTCTTCCAAAGAATATTCACAACTGATTTCCTTTATGATGAAATGGCTTGATCTTCTTGCTGTCCAAGGGACTCTCAAGAGTCTTCTCCAACAACACAGTTCAAAAGCATCAATTCTTCAGCACTCAGCTTTCTTTATGGTCCAACTCTTACATCCATACATGACTACTGGAAATATCATAGTTTTGACTATAGAGAGCTTTGTCAGTAATGTCTCCACTTTTTAATATGCTGTCTAGGTTTGTCATAGCTTTTCTTCTAAGGAGCAAGCATCTTTTAATTCATGGCAGCAGTCACCATCTCCAGTGATTAGGCACATAATAATACTCTTTAAATATATTACTTACCTTTGTGCTCATGCTTGGTCACTTAGTCAATTCCAACTCATTTTGTGACCCCATGGACTGTAGCCCACCAGACTCCTCCGTCCATGGGATTTTCCCTGAAAGAATACTGGAGTGGGTTGCCATTTCCTTCTGCAGGGGACCTTCCTGACCCAGGGGTTGAACCTGCATCTCCTGCGTCTCCTGCATTGCAGGTGGATTCTTTACCGCTGAGCCACCAGGGAAGCCCTATTACTTATCTTAAAAATATGTTAATTCCTCCATTCACAAAACTTTTGCATATTATTCTCTAAGCTAAATTCTGACAAACATAGGTGCAGTTCTTACAGGTAAGACATCTGTATCCTGTCCTGCTGGTTATACAATCAATGAGTTCAATAATTAGCTCATGTTTTTCTTTTCATGTTTTCCTATGCATGAAAGTGAAGTAAAAGTGAAGTTGTTCTAACTCTTTGAGACCCCATGGACTGTAGCCTGCCAGGCACCTCCATTCATAGGATTTTCCAGTCAAGGATACTGGAGTGGGTTGCCATTTCTTTCTCCAGGGGATCTTGGTGACCCAGGGATCAAACCTGGGCCTCCCGCACTGCAGGCAGACTGTTTACCATCTGAGCCACCAGGGAAGTCCAATGTATAATATTTAATAAATTTAATAAATCCACCAATTAACTCTTCTAAAATGTGCTTGAGAATCTCGTTGCCTCCTCAGTGCCAATTATCTCCATCTTCCACAGACATTCACTAAAAATCCATTGGATCTTATAAATTTTCACTAATTCTACCTTCAATACCACAACTATAAAATCTTATTTCCTGTTAAAAACAACAGTCTCTCCAGCCATCTTATTCCTTTACTCCTCAAAATCTCATTTCATCACTGCCTTAGGAATCGTTGATTGCTTGTTTTCTCTCTTCCTCCAGTGCCAATCTTCCCTACCTGTATATTAGAGTCCATAGTCAGCTTCTGAGTATTATCTTCACTTTAAAAGGACAACATTTCAGATTTAGCCATTTAAAGTTTTGAAGACTAATGGTATCCCTTCTTATTTAATAACTACTTATCCAGGTCATGCTAACGGTAAAGAACCTGCCTACCAATGTGAGATATAAAGAAACATGGGTTTTATCCTTGGGTCAGGAAGATCCCCTGGAGGAGGGCATGGCAACGCACTCCAGTATTCTTGCCTGGAGAATCCCATGGACAGAGGAGCCTGGTGGGCTACAGTCCATGGAGTCACAAAGAGTCAGACACAACTGAAGCGACTTAACACACATGCATCATTCCAATAATCATGTTTCCAGAGATCAAATGAAATATAGACATGCTTTTTTCCTACAAGAATGAGATATTATACAACCTGTTTTAGCATCAGTAACCTAATAAAATGTGTTTCTAAGTGAAATTACATACCTTCAAAAAGTACGTCATAGTCCCTAACATACTGATCTCATTAACCACCAGTCCTAGGAATTTGAAATATACACTGCATATTGTTGGACAAAGAATTTTCTGGTACCTACTGTTGCTGTAGTTTAACTTTAAATTTCTGAGTTTTACTAATTATTATATCAAGAGTCAAGGAATAATGATAAAATATAGGTTATGAATTTTATTAAAGATTATTTCATTTCATTAAAACCATAAAATTTAGAAGCATAATTTCTAATTATAACCCAAACCCTATAATTATAGAAATTTTGCACTAGACATAATATTCTCTAGAAAAGTAGCTAAATACTGAGCTAAGTTTTTACTAACAAATTGCATATTTTCTGCACTCAGCATATATACATATTTATCTATATAAATAATATACATATGTATACACAGATATAGATAATTGTTTACTACATGACATTTTACATTCTAATCTCTAAATCAAGGCAAATGACCCTCAGATGCAGAAACCTGCTGTTCCCAGTTAGGGTAGAGTGTTCTGCATTAAGGCTGAGCCAGTGGACACTCACTAGGTCACCCAGAGAAGCAAAAAAATACAATGAGGTACAAAGTGACTTATGCTTCCAGAAATGACAAGAGTGTGACTAACACAAACACATGTGTTCTGGTCCTTACCCATTATTGGTTAGAAAGGTAAACCAGGGCAGATCAGATATCAAGGTAACCCTGAAAACCTTGAAGGTGTGGGGATTCTCAATCAGAACAGAGCCTGCAGTCATAAGTACATAAAAGGAAATGAAATAAATATGGAAAACAAATATGTCAAAAAACTAGGGAATTAAATTAAGGATAATGAACCAATGTTATGATAATCACTCAAGCACATTGAGCTTTAATTTGTACAAATACAAATAGAGGTGACAAAATCCCTCTCAGCTTTGAATATATGACCCTAAAAGATCGTTAAAAACAACAAAATAAATCTAAGAAATATCTATTTTTATTACCTTTTATTATTTTGACTAGGAAATAATATTATTAGATATTTATAAATTTCTCAACTATGTTTTACATTTCCTCATGTCAAATATAAATGTATCATTCATATTTTTGCATGATTATATATCAGAGACCATACTGGCACAGACCACTATGGCATGAAAGAAGTACATTGATGGTTTAGAATCCAGATCTTGCAGTGTACTCTCTCAAAGTCAAGAAAGTTTGTGTATATGTGTGTGTATAATACAAATGTTATTTATATAATACATAAATACATCATTACATATAGTATAATAACATAAACACTATATTATGCATAGAATATATATAAATTAAATACATATGATGCCTTAGAGATAGTCAGTGTTTGAGTGAGTGTTAGTCCCTCAATCATGTCCAATTCTTTGAAATCCCCTGGACTGTAGCCTGCCAGACTCCTCTGTCCATGGAATTCTCCAGGCAAGACTACTGGAGTGCGTTGCCATTTCCTTCTCCAGGGGATCTTCCCAACTCAGGGACTGAACCCAAGACTCCTGCATTGCAGATGGATTCTTTACCATCTGAGCCATTAGAGAAGCCTGGTGATCAAATAAGCAGAAGCTGTTACTGAATTTGGCAATGTCATTCCGTAAATGAAATTCCGTTCCTTGAAAAGAAACATGATGAGAATTATCAACCTCTCAGTTTTAGAATATTTATGTAGGATTAGGAACATGCATAATGTTAAGGAAATCTCTTCTTCAAGCATCCACAGAATACTTAGCACATTTTGAATTCCAACATTTTGAGAATACGATAAAGTGCATGAGAAAAAGCTAATTCTTAAACAACCAGTACTTCTTTTGAATAAAAGGCTAATTCCTACCACAAAAGGAAGGTCATGAAAGAAAAGGCTTATCATTAACAAGAGGAATATGGGAAAACTTTTAAAATAATTAGCAAGAAAAAGGAATGGGGGAAGAGTATATAAAAGGAAGACATGTGAAGAGGTCCACACAAGCATGAAGTCAATTCATTTATTTAAATATTTTAATTTAATTGGGTTATTAAATTTTAGTGACAGAAAAGAACTGAAATTATGTAAAAGGACAAGACAGAGGCACACCATGTGCAAAACAAAATTCCTTGTTGCAAAGAAAAAAATCACACTGAATTAAATGTTAGAACAAATATATTTCATTAAAGGTAACTACAACGTACAATTGCTCAAATGTTCTTTTGCAGGACCCTGTCAAACTTTAAACTCTTTTTTTCTCTTTCTGTCATATAAACTATATGGGGAGAATTTTCCCAAGTATTGTAGAAATAAACAATACTTCTCTTGACAAGATTAATTCTCCTTTAGATGGTGACAATATTATGGCCACCAAATATAACACACTCCCCTCACACTTTTCTTTTTCCTTTCTGTATTCATCTATAATAAAGCCACAGCTCTGTTTCAACCCAGTTCTCTTCTCCACAGCACCTACTCTGCCACAATTATAGAAGAAAACAATTGAGACTTCCTGGTTTCATCACTTTAAACTCAGTAGCACAAATTCTAGGATTTTCCATGCTGTCTCATGACAGACCTTTGTCAGTGACCTCTCTCCTTCTCCAAGATAACTAACCCATACATTCTCCTCAGTTTTAACAACTTCTTCGTTTCTCATGGTCAGTTTGCTATCTTGCTGCTTCTGCTGAGGAAGTAGAGGAAGTCCTAAGAGTAATTCTTTCACCACCAGCAGACCTCCCTCCCTATTGGGCTCCTTGCTATATATCCCACCTCATTATCATTGATAGCATGTCCTTCTGCTGCCCCTGACTAAGATGAGCTCCCTCTATGGTGCACTGGATTCCATCCTTCTCATCTATTCATCCACACAGCTCCTCAATAAATCTCTCTCTTTCAGTATCAGCTATTTGTTTCTCTGTACTTATTCTCAGCAACTTCACATTTGTGGATATGATCTCCGGTGACCTCGGCCTGCAACAGCTTGGAGTGGAGCTTGGGTTCCCAAACAGAGATTGAGGCTAGGTTGGGCGGTGAATGCACCAGATCCTAGCCACTAGAGCCGTGGTCAGTGACAAGGGCCCTGGCCCTTCAGTTTTGCAGCAAAGAATTTCCACAAAGACAGAAAGTAGTGAAGCAAGTGTTTACTAGGAGGGAAAGAGCACAGGACATGTGGTTATACACTCAGGCAGACTCTGAGGGAGAGTTTCTGAGTTGCACCTTCACGGTAGTTTGAATTACTTTTATGCGGTAATTCTTCTGGGTTTCCTTTGGCCAGTCATTCTGATTTGCCTGGTTCATAGTCCATATGCGGATCCTTCCATGTTTGTATGCGCATCTCTTAGCCAAGATGGATCCAACCAAAGAGGCTTCTGGGTAGAACATTCCTTGACATGATTTCCCACTGGCCTCCAAGGAGCCACTTCTGTGCATATGTGGTCAAGGAGGTCTCCTGATTTTGGGAATGAGAAATATGTGGTCTTTACAGGGTCCAGCCTCTTGCCTTAATTGCCCTGATACTGTCTTGGAGTTTCAGGCAATAGAGAATTAATCGCCAATTGCTTTACCCTGGACGGCAAGTGCGGGTGGAATGTCATCTGCTTCCTGCCTCAAAAATATCTCTCCTGTTTAAAACTGACAAATTTTCATGATCTACATTCACCTCTAGCTGTGTCCTAACTGTGTGCTCCTATTACTGGCTACAGTTCTTTAAAAGTTCTTAGAGTCACTGTCTGTACCGTCTGTAGTCCCTTTTAAGATTCTCCCACCAGGCTCTCCCCATTCAACCAAACTGTTCTTGACAAGTTCACCAATCACTTTCACTTTGTCAAATACAGAGATGAATTCTCAGCCTTCATGATACTCAATCACTTGGAAGCAAGGACATAATTGATCAATTCCTCTCTGCTGAATTAATCTCCTGACTTGGTTTTTATGGTTCCACTTGGAAATATCTCTTGATTTTCCTGCCACATTAATGTCAGCTTCTTCTTTTTGTATCTTTCCTTTGCTACTACTTCTTTGTTTTCCTGGCATTTGATGTTAGAATGCTCAAGGGTTCAGCCTCCTATCAATAAATCTGCCTTAAGTGATTCAATTTACCCTTTCTAAGTGTCTGCTGTAGTATAGTTTATAGATTCTTTACACTGATGTCTACAAAACATACCCCTCCAGTCTCAGCTCTGCACCACTCTTGATCTCCAAATTGCTATATCCAGATCCCTACATGACATTTTCACATGAATAACTAAAAGGCAACTCAGACATCTGTCTAAATACAGAATTACTGATCCACCCCTCCTCAACAAATCTCCATTCAGTGTTATGTATCTTAATAAAGGACAGCAGTATTTACACCTTGGCATCACTAATGACTTTCTTACAAACACCATTTCATATATATCAGTAAATTTTGCTGGCTGAAGACTTTCTGTCCTTACTGTCCAATCTTTCTCTACCTCTACCACCTTGGAGTAAGCTCCTGTCATTTTTCCCTGGGCTGATGCAATAGCCTTATAACCTGACTTCAAAAACTATTTTCAGGACAACCAATGTATCTCTTTAACAATAAATCTGATTATGTTACCATTCTAATCAGAACATTCCAGTTTCTCATCTCAATCAGAACTGAATTCAAGATACCTACTTTGATCTCCTAGGCACTGTGTGAATCTGGCTCTATTTATCCTGCTATCATTCATCCTTTTGTTCAGTCTCCTTGGCCACACTGGCCTCCTATTGTCCTTGAAAACAGTAGGCACAATGTCACCTCAGGGCATTTGCATTTACTCCTTTCTTTGCAAGGGTGGTCTTATTCCAGATAATTTACATGACAATCTTTTTGGTATGGCCCTAACAGAACCAGAAGATATTAAGAAGAAGTGGCAAGAATACACAGAAGAACTACACAAAAAACATCTTCATGACCCAGATAATCACAGTGGTATGATCACTCAACTAGAGCCAGACATCCTGGAATGCAAAGTCAAGTGGGTCTTAGAAAGCATCACTACAAACAAAGCTCATGGAGGTGATGGAATTCCTGATGAACTATTCCAAATCCTAAAAGATGATGCTGTGAAAGTGCTGCACTCAATATGCCAGCAAATTTGGAAAACTCAGCAGTGGCCACAGGACTGGAAATGGTCAGTTTTCATTTCAATCCCTAAGAAAGGCAATGCCGAAGAATGCTCAAACTACCACACAATTGCACTCATCTAATACACTAGTAAAGTAATGCTCAAAATTCTCCAAGCCAGCTTCAACAGTATGTGAACTGTGAACTTCCAGATGTGCAAGCTGGATTAATAAAGGCAGAGGAACCAGAGATCAAATTGACAGCATCCACTGGATTATTGAAAAAGCAAGAAAGTTGCAGAAAAACATCTCTTTGTGCTTTATTGACTATGCCAAAGCCTCTGCATGGATCACAACAAACTCCAGAAATTCTTAAAGAGATGGGAATATCAGACAACCTGACCTTCCTCTTGAGAAATCTGTATGCAGGTCAGGAAGCAACAGTTAGAACTGGACATGGAACAACAGACTGGTTCCAAATAGGAAAAGGAGTACATCAAGGCTGTATACTGTCACCCTGTTTATTGAATATATGCAGAGTACATCATGAGAATGCCAGGCTGGATGAAGTAACAATCTGGAATCAAGACTGCCAGGAGAAATATCAATACAGATGACACCACCTGTATGGCAGAAAGTGAAGAGGAACTAAAGAGCCTCTTGATGAAAATGAAAGAGGAGAGTGAAAATGTTGGCTTAAAGCTCAACATTCAGAAACTAAGGTCATGGCATCTGGTCCCATCACTTCATGGCAAATAGATGGGAAACAGTGGCTGACTTTAATTTGGGGGGCTCCAAAATCACTGCAGATGGTGATAGCAGCCATGAAATTAAAAGATGCTTACTCCTTGTAAGAAAAGTTATGACCAACCTAGACAGCATATTAAAAGCAGAGACATTACTTTGCCAACAAAGGTCTGTCTAGTTAAAGCTATGGTTTTACCTGTAGTCATGTATGGATGTGAGAGTTGGACTATAAAGAAAGATGAGCACCAAAGAATTGATGCTTTTGAACTGTGGTGTTGGAGAAGACTCTTGAGAGTCCCTTGGATAGCAAGGAGGTCCAACCAGTCCATCCTAAAGGAAATAGTCCTGAATATTCATTGGAAGGACTGATGCTGAAGCTGAAACTCCAATCCTTTGGCCACTTGAGGCGAAGAACTGACTCACTGGAAAAGACCCTGATGCTGGGAAAGATTGAAGGTGGGAGGAGAAGGGAATGGCAGAGGATGAGATAGTTGGATGTCATCAATGACTCAATGGACATGAGTCTGAGTAAACTCTGGGAGTTGGTGATGGACAAGGAGGCCTGGCGTACTGCAGTCTACAGGGTCGCAGAGTCAGACACGACTGAGTAACTGAACTGAACTGAACTGAATCTTTTCATTAGGATTTCTGCTAAGTATTAAGCCCCTTAGAGGTTTCCCAGATTATGTACTCTAATGTGTCACCTCAACACTCTCCATCTCCTTATGCTGCTTTACTTTTTCTCATGATATCAAATACTTGTATTATTTTACATAAGCTCCAAGAGGACAGAAAATTTGTTCTGCTTGGGTTTATAAGAGACACTCAATATATGCTGAATGAGCAAATGATTTATATGGCAATCCTTGTGAAACCCAGCAGGATCTTGTGGGGATCCTGGGCATGAAAGACTTTCAGCGTCCCCAATTTCTTGTTGGTAGAGAATAAACTTTGGTCTCCATGATCTTTCCTGAGTTTCAAAGGGCAGGTTTAAATAGAAGCTAGTTAGGGAAGGGGAGAATGCACAGACAAAGTAGGCTCAGTTAAGAAAAAAAAACTGCAGCCCTGGGACAAGGTCTGGTCCTGGTTTGCCTCAAGGAATATATATAATAATATCTTTGGGCTTTTCTGCAGAACTAAAGACTCCAACAAAGGGAAGATGTTAACTACTGGATGAAGGCCTCTTTATGGAGCCCTATATGAAGGGACTCTTGAGAGTCCCTTGGATTGCTAAGTAGATCCAATCAGTCCATTCTAAATGAAGTCCTGAGTGTTCATTGGAAGGACTGATGCTGAAGGTGAAACTCCAATACTTTGGCCACCTCATGTGAAGAGCTGACTCATTCGAAAAAGCCCTGATGCTGGGAGGGATTGGGGACAGGAGGAGAAGGGGACGACAGAGGAAGAGATGGCTGAATGACATCACCGACTTGATGGACATGAATTTGAGTGAATTCCGGGAGTTGATGATGGACAGGGAGGCCTGGCATGCTGTGATTCATGGAGTCACAAGGAGTCAGACATGACTGAGTGACTGAACTGATGCAAATATCACAGGATAAAAATCTCTGGAACTGATCAAGCTCCATAACAACTGTTGCCATGAACCTTTGAATCTAAACCTGTAGCTTCTCTGACCCAACAACAGGTAAAATACACACCCTGCTGCTGCTGCTTCTAAGTCGCTTCAGTCGTGTCTGACTCATTGTGACCCCATGGACTGTAGCCCACCAGGCTTCTCTGTCCATGGAATTCTCTAGGCAAGAATACTGGAATGGGTTGCCACTACCTGCTCCAGGGGATCTTCCTGACCCAGGGATCAAACCTGAGTCCTTCATCTCCTGAACTGACAGGTGCGTTCTTTACCACTAGCACCATCTGGGAAGCCCATCCTAACCAATCACCTAATGCTGCCATTCCACTAGGAATTTTCTCTCTTGAGGCTATGAAAATTGGCTGCAAACCATGAAAGGGTTCAGCTCTCCCTTGAGCCAGCCCACTGTTCTAATAGTGTCTTTCTCTCTCTAATAGACTTTATTCTCCTCTTATCCTGCCTCTTGTCTGGAAATGCTTTTCCATCTTGCCCATGGAGACTCTTCATTCTCTTCTTCCTGAAGGTCACAGTTTGATAACCTGGAGAACAGAAGCGCATTAGGAGACCATCTCAGGCCCTGTACATACCCTAATCCTTATCAGCAATCCCATCCTTTCCCCCTCAGTTAGGACACACAGTTTTGAGGGCCTTAGCCTGCTGTGTCCCCCTTTGCCTGGCAAAGCAATAAAGGTATTCTTTGCTACTCAAAACTCTGTCTCCAAGATTTGATTTGGCACTGGTGGACAGAAGTTGAGTTTCAGCATCACTTGCAGCAATAAATTCACATATGGTTTCAAAAGCCTTGTGGACAGCAGCTGGGAAAAAAAATGTTTCTTGAAATATTGCTCTTAACTTGATTATATAAAATGGCTTCAATGGTTGTGGTTTCTTAATAACAATAAGTTTGATTGAAGAGCCATGTCAAGCAATATGGGCTTTTAGTTATTAATCTAAAAACTGAGAATGAAAGAGAAGTTGATGAATCATACCAGTTATAGAAAATTGCTAATTTAATAAGCAACTCATTAGAATTTGCTATGGTGGCTCTGAAGTTTAATGAGCAGAAATTTTCCCTCTAATTTTTCTGAAGCAGTGAGATGCCAGTGAACTGAATTGATGCTATAATAATAGTAATTTCTCCTCTACTTTCTTCTTCACGAGAAATCAGCCCACATATCCTCCAACTCACATGCACATATATCAGTTGAATGAGTGTGAGAAATCAGAAATCATATAATTTACAGTGTTTAAATACATTACACAGAATGTACTTCAATACCCTGGTTGTAGCCTTCTGGTAACTAGCTCATGTGTATACTGTGCGTATTCATAGATTTTTCTAGTGTGTTTGTCTAAGATAGTAAATTAATAATAAAAGCAACAACTACTGCAAGGACCCTTAATACACACAGTACATACTTTTAAAAATTCTCTTTCCTTAACACAATTCCTTTCACTATTATCTAGAGTGGAAAATCCATTGAATTGTTAAAAATTGTATTACTAATTCACACATATTCGTTGACTTCATAATGCTCTTTTAAAATCATGCTACTTTTATATCCACACTTAAATCTTGATACACATTTTTAAAGGCCAAAACTCTTCTTTCTTTCTTATGTAGTCAAATTTCATACAACCTTTAGGAAGTCACCTTCATGACGATTACAGCAGAGAAAAGTGCATTTCTCAAAATTATATACTTTGAAGTCAGATAGAACTGAATTTAATACCAGATCAGTCATTTAGTAACTGTGACCTTGGGCAGTTAGCTTAATCTCTCAAAGGCTCAATTTCTCCATCTTTAAAATAAGGGTAAATCTGTTTTAGAGAATTGTGGTATGGCTTAACTGCAAATACTTTTGTAAAATGCTGATTCATGGTAAGCATTTAATAAGAGTTCTTTCCCTCTACACTGTCCTTCTTGAAATATTGACCAATTCATTCTGCTATTCTTTATAAAGACATTTCTTATACACAAGTTAAATGCCAGATATTGCAAACAGCAAGCCAAACTTCCTTACTTCAAAGACACTATAAGAACTGAGGCACTGTGAACAATTATTTTTGTTCATTGCTACTGATACCAAAAAAAAAAAAAAGTGTCCAAAAAGTCTGATTACCTTAATAGATCTCAAATGCACATTTTAGTAAAAACTGTTCATATGGATTAATGATCATTAAACCACTGATTTTATAATGATATTTAATTTAAAAGGTTGATCTTTCTTCCAGTTCTAAAGTTTAAAACTATGCAAATGAAGACCAGGAATAAAGCATTTCAGGGATAAACTCAAAGTTCATTCAGAAGAATTTTTTACACCTTAATATCTTCATGACAAGTACACAAGCAAATTCTAATGACTACGTTAAATGATATTGCTAGTCAATATGTTGATGATACCATCTTAATGGCAGAAAGTGAAGAGGAACTAAAGAGCCTCTTGATGAACGTGAAGGAGTAGAGTAAAAAAGCTGGCTTAAAACTCAGCTTTCAAAAAGACTAAGATCATGGCATCTGGTCACACTGCTTCATGGCAAATAGATGGGGAAAAAGTAAAAACAGTGACAGATTTTATTTTCTTGGGCTCCTACATCTCTGTGTATAATAACTTCAGCCATGAAATTAAAAGATGCTTGTTCCTTGGAAGAACAGCTATGACAAACCTAGACAGCATATTAAAAAGCAGAAGTATCACTTTGCCAACAAAGGTCAAAGCCCTGGTTCTGGTGATCATGTAGGGATGTGACAGTTGGACCATAAAGAAGGTTGAGTGCCAAAGAATTGATGCTTTCAAATTGTGGTGCTGGAGAAGACTCTTGAGGTCCTTGGACTGCAAGGAGATCAAACCAGTCAATCCTAAAGGAAATCAACCCTGGATATTCACTGGAAGGACTGGTGCTGAAGCTACAGTGTTTTGGTTGCCTAATGCAAAGATTTGACTCATTGGAAAAGACTCTGATGTGGGGAAAGATTGAGGGCAAGAGAAGAAGATGGTGGCAGAGGATGAGATGGTTAGATAGCATCACTAACTCAAAGAATATGAATTTGAGCAAATGCTGGGAGATGGTGATGAACAGGGAAGCCTGGTGTGCTGCAGTTCATGGGGTCGCATAGAGTCAGACACAACTTAGTGATTGAACAACCACCACAATTACAGGCAAAAAGGTTTTGTGTCTACTTGTCCCACTTGAAGAATATGCACTTTGAAGTTTAACAGTGAAGATTTCTGATCCTGGCTATAATACATGGACTATATATGTGATTTTAATCAAATTACTCTCTGAATTTCAATTTCCTCATCTGTAAAGTGTGTCTTGAGTATCAGAGTGATAAAAAGCAAATGTTTCCCTTAAAATAAACTCTGATTGTTAGTGGTTTTCCCCAAATTTGTTTTATATCCCTTTCTCTATTCAAGGATAGCTTTTAAGGCTACCTTCCTGGCTCAGATGGTTAAAGCCTCTGCCCTGCAATGCGGGAGACCCAGGTTCAATCCCTGGGGTCAGGAAGATCTCCTGGAGAAGGAAATGGCAACTCACTCCAGTACTCTTGCCTGGAAAAGTCCATGGATAGAGGAGCCTGATGGGCTACAGTCCACAGGATCACAAAGAGTCAGACACAACTGAGCGACTTCATTTTCAGCTTTGCATATAAGTGGATGAAAATGTTTATGTTTTCCCTAAAGAAACATAGGATTTCCTAAAGAAATCATTCCATTCCTATAAAATGATTATGCATTTAGTTTCCAAATTAATGCTGTGTTTTGGAGCCCTAGTTTCTTATGAGTGCATCCAGAAGTCTTTATTATTTTCAGATTACATGGAATTCTGGGAAGCTGAGGTTTGGAACAGAAGATAATAAAGATAAAGAAAACAATATCACTAAATGATTAATTTGCCTTCAGGGTAATCTTTTACTCCCCTTTCATCAGTCTACAGAATTCTGAAAAAGTTAATGTCTGTAGTGACTTTTGAATAATACAATACCATTATCTTAAACTAAGTCTGTCTTACCCACCAGAATGAGCCCTTTAAATATGCAGATTCACTTACAATGCTTCAGTTCAGTTCAGTGGCTCAGTCGTGTCCAACTCTTTGAGACTCCATGAATCGCAGCACACCAGGCCTCCCTGTCCATCACTAACTCCTGGAGTTCACTCAGACTCACGTCCATCGAGTCAGTGATGCCATCCAGCCATCTCATCCTCTGTAGTCCCCCTCTCCTCCTGCCCCCAATCCCTCCCAGCATCAGAGTCTTTTCCAGTACTTGGCATCCCAAAATTATTTGTGAATGAATAGCTTAGAATCATAATAGAAAGAGAGAACAGTCTGAGAATACAAGATAAAATAAATTCATTTCCCTTAAAAAAAAACATAATTCCCTAATCTAGAACCCCGTGTTCAAAAAAATCTAGATTTTTATCTTTCTTGCCATGGCTTAGTGACCAGTCTTTATCAAAATCTTAGCTTTATGTTCAGAACATTTTTATTTGTCCTAAATGAGTTTCTGAATTAAAAATTAAGTGAACCAATGTCATGTTGCCACATTTTGAACAGAATAAATAAAGTATTATTCAGACTCTTTTAGAGTAATCAAAATTCTAGTTCACCATAAGGATTCTTTTTGATAAGTTTAATTTATGTGAAATCTCAAGGATGTTTTTAAAAGGCAACTTACCAAATGTCATATTTAATTTTACTTAAGGATGTTCTTAAGCTCTGTAGGAATTAAATTATATTCTGAGGCTCTATTCTTTTGATTCCATGGTTAAATACATATCTATAAATCTTTTGCAAGCATTCCAATAATTGTTCTATTTCTTATTCTTAATAACCAAGTTGAAAAATTTGTTTCAGTTTGTCAAGTTTATCGATTATAGACTGGAATTTGAAATTCTGACCTGATTACATCACATAGCCAGAGCCAACTTGTGGGACTACAGCATTAGAAACTAGGCTTTAGCTGGCAATGGCCAAAGCTAAGCTAGAAAGTAGTCAAAATAAATTATTTTTACAATGCTAATACAAATGCATTAAGAAGCTTTAAGTTATTTAAAATATTTTAAATAACAGATTATGGTCACAACATTA
Source organism: Nanger dama (assembly GCA_917880005.1). Taxonomy (NCBI): domain Eukaryota; kingdom Metazoa; phylum Chordata; class Mammalia; order Artiodactyla; family Bovidae; genus Nanger; species Nanger dama. The sequence goes on from CAKJTW010000021.1 coordinate 23,448,033, forward strand.
TCCTTTGGCCTGTATGTAAGACTCATACACTCAAGTTCGAGCCAGAATACACTGCTGCTGCTGCTGCTGCTGCTGGAGAAGGCAATGGTGACCCACTCCAGTATTCTTGCCTGGAAAATCCCATGGGTGGAGGAGCCTGATAGTCCATGGGGTTGCTAAGAGTCAGACACGACTGAGCGACTTCACTTTTACTCTTCACTTTCATGCACTGGAGAAGGAAGGAGAATCCCAGGGACCGGGGGAGCCTGGTGGGCTGCTGTCTATGGGGTCGCACAGAGTTGGACACGACTGAAGCGACTTAGCAGCAGCAGCAGCAGCCCACCAGGCTCCCCCGTCCCTGGGATTCTCCAGGCAAGAATACTGGAGTGGGTTGCCATTTCCTTCTCCAATGCATGAAAGTGAAGAATGAAAGTGAAGTCGCTCAGTCATGTCCAACTCTTAGTGACCCCATGGACTGCAGCCCATCAGGCTCCTCCATCCATGGGATTTTCCAGGCAAGAGTACTGAGTTGGCATCAAATCTCTTCCTAAGTTTATGAAAATGGTTTCATTATAAATGTAAAATATAACCAGAAATTCTTATCACCTAGAAAATATTTTTAACTATTTATGAAATTATTCTATCATTTTTTTGTTTTTAAATGAAATATCTCGATTTGTCCACATATGTTTCAATGATTAGAAGACTTGATGAGCAAGATTAATAATGGAAAATGTTACAGAAAGAGCTGTAGGGCATATAAACGAGATTAACATTTCCCAGAACAAGGAGAAGACCAACAAAATTAGTCTTTAAATTTCCAATTTGAGCCCCAATTACTGCTCAGCAGTCTATCAGGGGAAAAAAAAATCTAGAGAACCTCAAACCTGCTCCTAAAAGAAGACTTAAAAGCTAGAAAATTCACAAATACCTTTCTTTATGATTTTTTTATTTTTAATTCTAGGACTAGGGAAAAAAAGATTCCTTTTAGTTGATAACAATTTTCTTATTTAAAATCATAGCAACATTTCTAAAATTCTAACCGTGATCACAGTAATATTTAGAACAGATGCTGAAGGAAACCTACTAATCCCTGTGACTAGCCTTGGACCATAAGAACAGGCCCACGGGTCTCATTCTTATTGCCATTTTCCTGAGGCAGAGTAAATCACAATTAATCTTTGCTGTGACCAGATTTAACTTCAGCTTTTATTAACTCTAATTTAAAATATATTAACATAGGGTGCAGCCATTAAAGTAATATGAGTGGAAAATGATTTAATGTAGTGTTAGGTAGGTAAAAATGAAAATATATAGAATTACCAACAATGTGGGAAAAGAGAGAGATAAGAAAAGAACTGGAATATAATGAAACAAAAATATCTGTTATATCTGGGGAAATATGAGCACTTTAGAAAGCCCCAAAGTCCAAATTTTCTACAATGTTTTTTCCATGATAATTAAAAATGCTGATAGTAATTTTAAATTACATTTTAATTATTAATTAAAAGATGTATCACATTATAAGTCATAATTTAATTTTATCTACAATATTTTAAAGTTACAAAGTGAAATTATAGAACTACAAAGTAGATGGTTTCGGCTATCAACATATTAATCTTCTTTGAAACACTTATGCAGTTGTGACTGTTTCACAGAATACTAACTTATGTGCCAGAAATTTCTCAAAGTATTGAATGCCTATCATGTATAAATATTTTACATATAGTAGGAGATTTAGTCATATAAAGCAACCCAAGGTGAAGATATTTTTAAAATAAACCAGCAGACTTATATTTTGTTTTTGTATCATTTGGAAATTTGTGCACTGGATTTTAACTTGCAGCAATAGGTATCTATATAGTAGAGATTTACTATTTATTGCTGACTATTCTGGGGCTTCCTGATGGTTCAGTGGTTTAAAAAAATTTGCCTTTTGTTGCAGGAGACACAGTTTCAATCCCTGGGTTGGAAAGATCCTTTGGAGAAGGAAATGACAATGCACTCCAGTATTCTTGCCTGGAAAATCCCATGGACAAAAGAGGCTGGTGGGCTATAGTCTATTGGGTGGCAACAAGTCTGACATGGCTTAGCAACAAAACAATAGCAACTGATTATTTTGTGTATAGAATATGTGAGATTTTTGACATTCCTGAGTCTGCTTGATCAACTTCTTGGAAGTGATACTCAGGAACTGAACTGAAAACTTGGCATTTTGTCAAGGAGATTAATAGAATATATAGACATCACACAGATATCTTATATGGAAGCATTTATAAACTTTCTACTTAAAATATGCTGGCTTTCTAAAATAATAGAAAGGTATTGTTTGTTTTTCTTTTTAATGGAACAAGTTCTATAGAAAATAGCTTCTGTAAGAGTAAATTTGAAATACTGTTTTCTATTTACATTCTATTTTTCATCAGTCTTATAACCCTATGATATTTTCTTCACATTTAGTACTCTCAAATGTTTCCCATTTGGAGCCTAGTGACTGCTTCAATAATAGTTTGTTGGGAAAGAAAAGCAATTTTATGCCCAGAACTTTATGAATCTTGATCTGATTTATAAGTTCTTCAGTCAGTTCAGTTCAGTCACTCAGTCATGTCCTACTCTTTGCGATCCCATGGACTACAGCATGCCAGGCCTCCCTATCCATCACCAACTCCCAAAGTTTACCCAAACGCATGTCCATTGAGTCAGTAATGCCATTCAACCATCTCATCCTCTGTCATCCACTTCTCCTTCTGCTCTCAATCTTTCCCAGCATCAGGGTCTTTTCAAATGAGTCAGTTATTCGCATCAGGTGGCCAAAGGATTGGAGTTTCAGCTTCAGCATCAGTTTTTCCAAAGAATATTCAGGACTGATTTCCTTTAGGATGGACCAGTTGGATCTCCTTGTTATCCAAGGGACTCTCATGAGTCTTCTCTAACACCACAGTTCAAAAGCATCATTCTTTGGCACTCAGCTTTCTTCAAAGTCCAACTCTCACATCCATACTTGTCTACTGGAAAACCATAGCTTTGACTAGACGGACCTTTGTTGCCAAAGTAACATCTCTGCTTTTCAATATGCTGTCTAGGTTGGTCATAATTTTAAGTTCTTAATTGTAGCCAAACTATCTAATTCAACAGATTCAAAGGCCAAATATTTAAACCAAATGGTGATTAAGTTTGATTAAGTGCAGAGAAGAATGAAAAGTTGAATTTTATTTCTTTGTGTTATCGCTTTATTTCTCTTTGTGTTATCGCTTTATTTCTCTTTGTGTTATCGCTAGATAATATAAATTTTGTATGATCTAAAAGTATCTTATCCAAAAGCGTATTGAGCTATTACCAGTCAACTGCAGAGATTTTCTGTACATCAACTTGAACTGACCTAGCTTGTCTAAAATCCTCAAATAGGAAATTTAATCCTCAAGAAATTTTGAATATATTTAAAAATACATGATTAGTTCCTCTGATTAAGAGAAAGCTATAAGCCACACCTCATTATTTTTGCTGAAACAGTTAACTATAAATGAATGCATATTCTTTCTTTTGTATATGACAAATGTAATTTAATCATTGAGTGAAGGCTCAGTTGCCTTTAGGATGATAATTAAGGGGAAAACAATAGAGGGGTGTCATTACTAAAACCAGCTCTGTATGGAAATAGAAACAGCACCCTTTATAGTTCTGTGGACTTCAATAAACAGTTCTGCTAATTCCTAGTCTTATTTCACAAGTGGGAATGCAGTTAAATCACTGTTAAAATTAATCTTTCACAGTAGTTTTAAAATCAAATTTACAACAATATATAAAACTATTCACTGTGATCCAGGTTCCCCCTGCCCCACTGCCGTCAAAAAAAAAAAAGCTGGACACGACTGGGCAACTAAGCACAGCACAGCACAATGGTGTTAGTGATCCTTTGTGATCCTGGTTTCATTGCTAATTCCGTAAACTGTACAGAATAGCATTAATGTACCCTATTTGCTGTGCTATGATTGGAGAAAGATAACTAGACATCTACTGAAGACATTTCTATTAATATTCTTTCACTTAAATCTCACAGGGACCCTTTTTATCCAGGTATCATTAGAGTATGTTAGTCGCTCAGTCGTGTCCTACTCTTTGCAACCCCATGGACGCCAGGCTTCTCTGTCCATGGGATTCTCCAGGCAAGAATACTGGAGTGGGTTTCCATTTCCTTCTCCAAGCATCATTAGAGACATTCAGTTTATTTCCAAGCTGTTTGTAAAGATACAAGTATGCAGCTTGTAAGGTTACAGAAGACTTCTGCTAGCTTGTAGGATGCCTATGCACTGTTTTTTTAAAGAGCCTCTTTGGCAGAAATATCAGAAAAAAATTAAATCCTCCTGGGAAGACAAATGGCACAACTACAACAGAAGGAGCAGAGTGAGGTAAGTCAGAAAGAGAAAAACAAATATTGTATTCTAATGCAGATATGTGGAATCTAGAAAAAACGGTATAGATGATCTTATTTGCAAAGCAGAAGTAAAGACATAGACAAAGAGGACAAATATATAGATACTAAGGGGGAAAGAGGGATGGGAGGGACTGACGTGTGTGTGTGTGTGTGTGTGTGTGTGTGTGTGTTATTGATGCTATGTATAAAATAGATAAGTAATGAGAACCTACTATATAGAACAGGCAACTCTACTCAGTGCTCTGTGGTGACAAATGGGAAGGAAGTCCAAAAAAGAGAAGAGATTTGTATATAAATAGCTGATTCATCTTGCTGTGCAAATTTGTAAAGCCTGTCTGCTCTGCCACTCCATGGACTATAGCCCATCAGACTCCTCTGTCCATGGGACTTCCCAGGCAAGAATATTGGAGTAGCTTGCCATTTCCTTCTCCAGGGGATCTTCTCAACCCAAAGACTGAACCTGCGTCTCCTTTATTGGCAGACAGATTCTTTACTGTTCAGCCACTATGGAAGCTCATAAAGCAATTATACAGCAATAAAAGATGAAGTAAAAAAATAAAAACAGAGAAAAGCCCATGACTCATCAAAGGAAGGGCCTCCTGAATTTCAGCCCCACACATCCCCTCACACTCAGAGCTGGGCGCCTTTGAGCTGTGTGCATACTACATAACTGTATGAGGTAGCCCTGAGAATACTTTTATTTGATGAATATATTTATTTGATGATTCATTTATTTTACTACTTAGCATACATATTTTTTTTTGTTTTTGCATTTTAAAAATTCCAAACTGAGACTCAATATGTCTTTCTACAAAATGTAGAAACCATATGTAAATCATGATCTTATTTTTACTTTTATAAAGGGAATGAGTCACTGGCTTCTCCACTGTGTTGCCAACAGAAGATATATAAGAAAGGCTGTTCCAAATATGACCTGGTTCTTTGAGCTTAGAGCTCAACATTCAGAAAACTAAGATCATGGCATCCGGTCCCATCACTTCATGGCAAATAGATGGGGAAACAGTAGAAACAGTGGCTGACTTTTTATGTTTGGGCTCCAAAATCACTGCAGATGGGGACTGCAGCCATGATATTAAAGACACTTGCTCCTTGGAAGGAGAGTTATGACCAACCTAGACAGTATATTAAAAAGCATAGGCATTACTTTGCCAACAAAGGTCCATCTAGTCAAGGCTATGGTTTTTCCAGTGATCATGTATGGAAGTGGGAGTTGGACTATAAAGAAAGCTGAGCACAGAAGAATTGGTGCTTTTGAACTGTGCTGGAGAAGATTCTTGAGAGTCCCTTGGACTGCACGGAGATCCAACCAGTCCATCCTAAAGGAGATCAGTCCTGGGTGTTCATTGGAAGGACTGATGTTGAAGCTGAAACTCCAATATTTTGGCCACTTGATGTGAAGAGCTGACTCACTGGAAAAGATCCTGATGCTGGGATAGATTGAGGGCAGTAGGAGAAGGGAACAGAGGATGAGATGGTTAAATGGCATCACCGACTCAACAGACATGAGTTTGGATAAACTCTGGGAGTTGGTGATGGACAGGGAGGCCTGGTGTGCTGCAGTCCATGGGGTCACAAGGAGTTGTACATGACTGAGCAACTGAACTGAACTGAACTCTTTGAAAAGAAGCCAATTAGGAGATAGACCAGCACTGCCAAGACAAAACACTTTCTCCTTGAGACTAAGGTATCTGGGTGACAAATGTATCCATTTGCTAAACTACTATGTGATTCCCCTAGTTGTTCATCTTTACTAAAAAGTAATTAAGCACAATATAAGAGTCCCCAGCTTATTAGAAAAGTTTCTTGGAAATTTAAATAAATTAGCTATGATTAGAACTAATGAAATCTCCAAGAGTACCAGATTTAATTGCAAAAGTTGTTCAGATAAAATGCCTAATAATTTGTGTTAGAAATGTGGAGAAAATTAAATGTCCAAGTGTATCAAAGAGAAAAGAAAATCCAACAAATGAAAACTAGTAATAATTTTTAAAAATGCTAAAAAGGACAGTAAATATATTTAGAAATATTCATGCCCCCCATTCAATATAGTAACACAGTGGATGTTAATTTGTTATACTAACACTTTATATGTAATTTTAGGGGTTCTTTGGGGAAAGTGTAAGTGTTATTTGCTTCTTAATGTCCAACTCTTTGCGACCCCCTGGACTGTAGCCCATCAGGTTCCAATGTCCATGGAATTCTACAGGCAGGAATACTGGCGTGGGTTGCCATTCTTTCTCCAGAGGATCTTCCCAATCCAGGGACTGAAACCCAGGTCTCCTGCATTACAAGTAGATTTTTACCATCTGAGCCACCAGGAAAACCGTCTTTGGGGAAAACCACTCTTTCAATTGGGCTTCTCTTGTGGCTCAGCTGGTAAAGAATCCATCTGCAATGCTGGAGACCTGGGTTCGATCCCCTGGGTGGGTTGGCAAGATCCCCTGGGGAAGGGAAGGCTACCCACTCCGGTATACTGGCCTAGAGAATTTTGTGGACTTACAGTCCATGGTGTCCCAAAGAGTCAGACACGACTGAGCGACTTTCACTTTTACTCTTTTAATTGGTGCATATAGTGTATTTTGAAAAACTATGTCTATGGTGTAAGTAAAACAACAGAAATTTTCTTTACCATTTACGGGGGGCTCTAAAAGTTTGAAAAAGTTTGTGAAAGTTAAGAAAGGAAACAGTGCCACACTGCAGCTGAAGCACAATATTCATTTCAAGCTCACAGTTACTTTGAGTCAAAGATTTAATAACATGATTTATTCTCATACAACATAAACGGATATTAAAAACTAAGTGTATCTCTAAAAACAGCAATAGCGTTTGTATTTTTGCAATAAATAAAATCTTATACCCAGAAAGGTTTTCTAAAATGTTTTCCTATTAAATCACTCCATTTGTCTTGGTCAATAATAACTTCATTTTCTCATGGCACAGATACGTTTTTGTTTTAAAATATACTGTGCCTCAATCTGCAGATAATTAAAAATGATTCAAACAAAAATACCTAGAATAAAATTCTGATTAAAAAATAAAGCATTAAAATTAGGAAAATGGATCCAGAAACATAAACAAAACATATAGAAAAAGAAAAGAAAAATCATAGGACCTACATATTTAAGGACAGTTGAATTTCAAATGGAATTGAACATCCTAGCAAAAATAATTACACAATTCTCACTGTCAAAAATTGGAAAACTCACCAGGAAATACCGAAGAATTTCCCAATGCTAAATTTTAAAATTAAATCAATGTGAGGTTTTACATTAGAAAAGTAAGAAACAGAGACAAGTGGCAAATGTCCTTGGTGATATTATTATATCAAATGGACTGGTTTAATGTAGTCAGACTGTGTAGCTTCCCGCGGCAAAGCCAAGAATATAAATAAAGCTATTATTTTTCAAGGGCCATTGTAAGGTGCTCTTAGCTTGTAGCCTTCTAATAGTCTTGTGTGGCCTAAGGATAACATTTGAGCATGTGGATTTATTTTTAAAAATTCAGATAAATCAGGCAGTTTCTTTAAAAAAGGTTCAAAAGAAAAGAACACTTCTCTGTGTTGTATATTCAATAAAACTGGAAAGTAAATAGTTTGAGAACTTCAAAGATCAAAAATATTGAAATTTTGGTTGAGGGTAAGCATATAAGAATAGAAATCGAATCAACATGTATGGTTTTGTCTTTCTCCAAATGTTCAGAGGAAACTCTCAGTAGTGTATACTGAAAACTTTTGGAAAATACATACACACACACACACACACACACACACACACACACACACTCACACTCATCTTTTTAATCCATGGATCAGCTGAATAAGGGTAAGGTAACTCCTTAGAGGCCAGAAAGAACAGGAAACAGCTTCTTAACCAAGGACTGCAATATGTAAATTAATGAAGGTACCCGTTCATCCATCTATGCCCTAACACTTGCATATAAAAAACTAACAAAAGCTAGAGCTTTAAGCATGGGGAAGTGGTAAAGCTGTCTTCTACTACCACAAAATCTCAGGACTCTGTAAAAGAATATGATTAATAATGAGAGTGGGGCCAGGGCAGGGGGGTGGTAAGGAGGAAAATACTTTCCTGATCTTTTTTAAAGCTAGACCTGCTGCTCCTATAACCTATGTACTCAGTCATGTCCGATTCTTTGTGATCCTATGGACTATAGCCCGCCAGGCTCCTCTGTCCATGAAATTTTCCGGCAAGCATACTGCAGCAGGTTGTCATTTCCTACTTGAGAGGATTTTCCCGATCCAGGGACTGAATCTGAGTCTCTTGCAGTCTCCTACACTGGCAGGCAGATTCTTTATCACTAGCCTAAATGGCTGCGGTGTGTGTGGCAGAATTGGGGAGACGTTAGTTAGAGGTACAAACTTGCAGCTGGTAGGTAAGTTCTGGAGATCTAATGCACACCACAGTGATTACAGTCAACAATATTGTATTATAAACATCAAAGCTGCTAAGAAACCAGATCTTAACTCTTCCAAACACAAAAAAAGAAATGGCAATTATGTGATATGATAAAGATGTAAGCTACCACTATGGTAGTAACCATACTGAAAAACACAAATATACCAAACCTATATGCTATACTACAGACTCACACAATGTTATATGCAATTATGTCTTGATGGAAAGAAATAAAGCCCTAAGAAGAAAATGTAGATTAATTTGTTGTGCTTTGGTAGTGAGTGCCCTTGACTATTTTTTTTTCCTCTTTAAACTTTTTTGTTTTAATGGTTTTTGTGAGGGAATTTTGGTCAAGTTGTTTCTGTTAAAAGTCTTAAATTTTTAAAACCGATAATTTAACATTGCAACACAGAAAAAAATTAAAAAGGCTAATAAAACATTCTCTCTTCTTCTGAAGGTTTCAGAATGCAGTTATCATTAACTGGTCTTTTACTATTAAATGTAAATGGCCAATTGAGACAAATAGTTCTGAGATGATTTTTCCATCACTGATTTAAGACTGGAGTGGCAGGAATTAGGGATCATACTTATTTAGCCTTCTGAGCGTTCTGCACAGACTTGGTGCCCTTGCCAGCTCCAGATGCCTTTTTGTCCACTACTTTGATGGCATCCACAGCAACTGTCTCGTGTCATGAACAGCAAAATGGCCCAGAGGAGCATAGTTAGAGAAGATCTCAACACACATAGGCTTATTAGAACCATTCTATAAGTTTATACTTTAAAACTGGCCTCAAAGTATTTTCATAGGAAAAATCTAATTAACAGGAGTTCATGATTTTTGTTTTAAATCACAAAATATAAAGGAAAACATTCCATCATCACTGAGATGCATGCACACAAAAACTTGATATAAAGATATCACTTTTTGCTGTTAGGATATTCAACTCACCAGAAAAGATAACAATTTTAAAGTCTATGGCACCCAATTACCAGCTTCAAAAGCCAAACTGACGAAGCTATATGGGAAGGTCACTAATCTCCATAATTACAGTATATTTTAAACATTTCTCTTATACATTAAACAAATAAAAAATCAAGATAGATATGAATAATATATATGTGTGGAGAGAGAGAACTGTATCTACCTGAAACAACTATAAAAAAGACATCATGGATAATAAAGTACAACAAATGTTTTAAAAATCATTATGATGGAGTTCATATGCTTTGTATATTATACAAATCAGAAAGCAGTATCAAAGGGCAATCAAATAGATTTGTCAATCCTTTACAAATACTAAAGAAAATATAACACCTAGAAAAACATCAGAGGAAAATAAAATAGCACACAGAAAAAAATTATAATATTCTTATGCTAAAAAAATTGTAAGAATAAAATAACTAAGTTAAATCAATTTTCAGGACATAGTAAAAATACAAGAGAAAGCACACAGAAGTTAAAAGGGGGGAAAAAAGTTAGTAATAGAAATTAATGATATAGAAAATAAAGTTAGACCAGAAAGAAAAAAATAAGAGCACAAATTTTTTTCTCTTGAATAACCTGAGAGAAAAATCATGAATTAAAAACAAAAAGTTCCTTGCACTTTTTGTATATATTTTAAACTGTCAACGTTACATTTAAATGAGATTTTATAGTAAATTGATTAATGATGTTGTAAGGACTTATACCTTCTAAAATTATATACATAATTAAAATTATTAATATTTTGAGGGATCCTCAACAACAAGTTTGGTTTATAATATCCTGGAATTATAATTAAAATTGTATCACTTACATATATCACATGAAACTAAAACATTAATTTCTTTTAAGTTGTTTTTGTACTTAAAATGTCCTACGTTTGCAATGGAAAAATTACAACCAATCTCTTTATATTTCTTCAAACACTTTTGTAGCTCATCATTACACGTAGGAAAAATAGCGAAAACACTGTTAGCTCATTACAAGTTTCTAAATGCACAGGCTCTTAGGAAAAATGTAGCTTTATATCTGATATTTTACCTTTACTTCCTTTACTTTCTGGCACTCTAGATGAAAAGAGATTTTATGATAATTCTATTCTGTGTTGCTCCTTTATTTATATTTAATGGTTTAAAACTTTTTATAAAGTCTAATTTCTGCAATACTATATTACTTTCAAAATGTCCATCTTATATAAGTGGAGTTACATTCCACATTATCAATAATGCATGAAAAGATATCATCAGTCTTGGATTGATAAAAGGAGTGAATGTTGAGAAGGGAGATCTGCATAGAAACTATAGTTTTGGATGATGATAAAGCTATTCCTTTTCAATGAATTTCATATTTTATTTTTATTTTTCTCTGCTTGAAATATTCTCCCTCAGTTTTCCTTGACTCTCTCCCTCACTTCCTTCTCATCTTTTCCCAAATATCATCTTCTCAGTTATCTTTCCTGGTCAGACTATCTAAAATTTAAACTTTTTCCTTTCTCATTCCCCTTTCCCTCTTTTTTTTTTTTTATTTTTCGCCTTGACCTTAGAAATGTCTAACATATCATTTATTTCAATTAATGTACTATATTATCTTTTTCTACCATCAGAATTAAATCCTATGAGGGAAGATATTTATGGTTATTGTGCTAACCACTGTTAAATCCAGTGACTAGAACATAATCTGATAGGTAGTAAAGACCAAAAAGTGCTTCCTAAAAAATTGTCTTCATTTAGAGTGTGATGAAATAATTTTCAAAAGTGTGTATTTCTCTAATAACTGATACTTCATCCATGATTTAGAAAATAGAATAAAATAAAAATAGATGTGGAAGTTTAAAAACTTATTGAAGACATGATAAACATGCTCAAATTATTTGATAAATATTTGATAAATTAAACTATATAGAATTTTCTCAGTATGTTTATATACATTTATACATGTATTTGTGCACACTGTTTGTGTGCTTATATGGGTACACTATACAATCATTGGGGCTTCCCAGGTGGCACTTGTGGTAAAGAACCTGCCTGGCAATGCGAGAGACGGCGGTTTAATACTTGGGTCAGGCAGATTCCCTAGAATAGGAAATGGCAACCCACTCCAGTATTCTTGGCTGGGAAATCCCATAGACAGAGCAGCCTGGTGGGCTACAGTCTAGAAGGGCTGCAAAGAGTTGGATATGACTGAGCAACAAAGCACATGCCCATGTACACACAAACACAAACAATATACTCATTACCTCTCTCACTGAATTTTGAGATCTTTATGCATTATTATGCATATTCATATGAGTTTGTACACATGTAATGATGTGTATAAAGTAGGAACTAACATTTGTTGCATTTCTACATTGTTGAATACAAACCCAACTACAATTTAATCTCAGAATAATCCAAACACAAATTCAGTAGAAACCAGGACTAATTCAGTTCTGTTCAAGTCAATTGTTCAGTTGTATCCAAATCTTTAAGACCCCATGGACGCATGCCAGACTTCCCCATCCATCACCAACTGCCACAACTGCTGAAACTCATGTCTATTGAGTTGGTGATGCCATCCAACCATCTCATCCTCTATCAGCCCCTTCTCCTCCTGCCTTCAGTCCTTCCCAGCATCAGGGTCTTTTCCAGCAAGTCAGTTCTTCTCATCAGGTGGCCAAAGTATTGGAGGTTCAGCTTAAGCATCAGTCCTTCCAATGAATATTCAAGACTAATTTCCTTTAGGGTGGACTGGTTTGATTTCCTTGCAGCCCAAGGGACTCTCAAGAGTCTTTCCAACACCACAGTTCAAAAGCAACAATTCTTCAATGTTCTGCCTTCTTCATGGTCCAACTTTCACATCCATATATGACCACTGGAAAAACCATAGCTTTAACTAGACATATCTTTGTTGACAAAGTAATGTCTCTGCTTTTTACTATGCTGTCTAGATTTACCATACCTTTTGTTCCAAGGAGCTAGTGTGTTTTAATTTCATGGCTGCCGTCACCATCGGCAGTGATTCTGGGAGCCCAAGAATATAAAGTCTATCACTGTTTTCATTGTTTGGACCATCTCTTTGCTATTAAGATATGGGACCAGATGCCATGATCTTAGTTTTTTAAATGTTGAGTTTTAGGTCAACGTTTCCACTCTCCTCTTTCACTTGCATCAAGAGGCTCCTCAATTTCTCTCTGCTTTCTGCCATATGGGTGGTATCATCTGCATATCTGAGGTTATAGATATTTCTTCCAGCAATCTTGATTCCAGCTCGTGCTTCATCCAGCCCAGGATTTCTCATGATGTTATCTGCATAGAAGTTAAATAAGCAGGGTGACAGTATACAGCCTTGATGTACTACTGCCCAAATTTGGAACCAGTCTTTTGTTGCACGTCTGGTTTTAACTGTTGCATCTTGACCTGCATGCCTCCTTATTAGGAGGCAGGTAAGGTGGTCTGATATTCCCATCTCTTTAAGAATTTCCCAGAGTATGCCATGATCCACACAGTCAAAGAAGCAGAAAGAGAGAGTTTTTGGAACTCTCTTGTTCTTCCAATGACCCAACAGATGTTGGCAATTTGATATCTTGTTCCTCTGCATTTTCTAAATCCAGCTTGAACATCTGGAATTCTCGATTTATGTACAATTGAAGCCTTGCTTGGATAATTTTGAGCATTACTTTGCTAATGTGTGAAATGAGTGCAATTGTGCAGTAGTTTGAATATTCTTTGGCATTGCCTTTCTTTGGGATTAGAATGAAAACTGACCTTTTCCAGTCCTTCAGCCACTACTGAGTTTTCCAAATTTGCTGGCATACTGACTGAAGCACTTTCACAGCATCATCTTTTAGGATTTGAATTAGCTCAGCTCGAATTCCATCTTCTCCACTAGCTTTGTTCATAGTGGGGCTTCCTAAGGCCCACTTGACTTTGCATTCCAGGATGTCTGGCTCTAGATGAGTGATCACATCATCGTGGTTACTGAGTCACTAAGATTTTTTGGTATAGCTCTTCTGCATATTCTTCCCACCTCTTCTTAATATCTTCTGCTTCTGTTAGGTCCATACCATTTCTGTCCTTTATGATTTCCTTGAAGAGCTCTCTAATCTACCCATTCTATTGTTTTGCTCTATTTCTTTTTATTGATCACTTAGGAACTTTATCTTTCCTAGCTATTCTTTGAAACTCTGCATTCAACTGTGCATATCTTTCCTTTTCTCCTTTGCCTTTAGCTTCTCTTATTTTCTTAGCTATTTGTAAGGCCTCCTCAGACAACCATTTGTCATTCTGCATTTCTTGTTCTTGAGCATGGTCTTGATCACTGCCTCCTGTACGATGTCATGAACCTCCATCCATAGTTCTTCAGGCACTCTATCAGATCTAATCCCTTAAATCTATTTGTCACTTTCACTGTATAATCATAAGAAGTCTGATTTAGGTCATACCTGAATGGTCTAGTGGTTTTCCCCACTTTCTTCATTTTAAGTCTGAATAAGGAGTTTATGATCTGAGCCACAGTCAGCTCCCAGTCTTGTTTTTGCTGGCTGTATAGAGTTTCTCCATCTTCGGCTACAGAGAATATTAATCAATCTGATTTCAGTGTCAACCATCTGGTGATGTCCATGTGTAGACTCGTCTCTTGTGTTGTTGGAAGAGTGTGTTTGCTATGACCAGAGCATTCTCTTTGGAGAAGGCAATGGCACCCCACTCTAGTACTCCTGCCTGGGAAATGCCATGGGCAGAGGAGCCTGGTAGGCTGCAGTCCATGGGGTTGCTAAGAGTCGGACACGACTGAGTGACTTCACTTTCACTTTTCACTTTCATGCACTGGAGAAGGAAATGGCAACCCACTCCAGTGTTCTTGCCTGGAGAATCCCAGGGATGGGGAGCCTGGTGGGCTGCCATCTATGGGGTCGCACAGAGTTGGACACAACTGAAATGACTCAGCAGCAGTGCATTCTCTTGGCTAAACTCTGTAAGCCTTTGCCCTGATTCATCTTTTACTCCAAGCACAAACTTGCCTGTTACTTCAGAATTCCACTTAAGTCATTGAGACTTCAAATTTCATCTTCCTCACTTTTATCTTTTTTGCATATCTATTTTGCCTTCTGTGTTTTTGAAGTTACACATAAATGTTAATTTACAAATAGGATCTAATCACCTGGATTGAGCATGGTTTCTTTGCATATGTATGTTTATCATTTTGTTTAAATTCATTAATCTTAAATTCATATAATGAAGTGATAAATATTATTAAATTGTTTTAGTCAGGTGTTCACTCTATCAGTTCATTTTATGGGCTATGCAAAGCAAAGTGGAAATAGTAGATGAAAAGAGAGCTAAGAGATTCCCAATTTCTCTTTTTCCCTATGTCACATTGTCAATATCTGCTTTACAAGGTTAATGATGTGAGCATGGCTGGTAAGATGGTTGACCTCATTAAGGTATATTAGTTAGCATCATTATGATGTCAGTCATCATCACAGAAAAGTGACAGACAAGCAAAATGAACCAGCCAAGACAGGTTTAAAACTCTAACAGGAACTCCGACTTCTAATGGAGTGTATTTTTTTTTTTTTTATACTTTATTCTACATTACAATACTGCATTTGTTTTGCCATACATTGACATGAATCAGCCACAGGTGTCCACGATCTCCCAATGCTGAAGCCCCCTCCCACCTCCCACCCCACATCCTCTCCCTGAATCATCCCATGCACCAGCCCCATGCATCTTGCATCCTGTATTGAACATAGACTGGCGCTTCATTCTTACAAGATAGTATACATGTTTCAATGTCGTTCTCCCAAATCATCCCACCCTCTCCCTCTCCCTCAGAGTCCAAAAGTCCATTCTATACCTCTGAGTCTCTTTTTGTTGTCTCACATAGAGGGTCATCATTACTATCCTTCTAAATTCCATATACATGTGTCAGTATACTGTATTGGTGTTTTTCTTTCTGGCTTACTTCACTCTGTATAATCGGTTCCAATTTCATCCATCTCATTAGAACTGAGTCGAATTTATTCTTTTTAAGGGCTGAGTAGTACTCCATTGTGTATATGTACCACAGCTTTCTTATCCATTCATCTGCTGATGGACATCTAGGTTGTTTCCATGTCCTGGCTATTATAAACAGTGCTGCAATGAACATTGGGGTACATATGTCTCTTTCAATTCTGGTTTCCTCGGTGTGTATGCCCAGCAGTGGGATTGCTGGGTCATAAGGCAGTTCTATTTGCAATTTTTTAAGGAATCTCCACACTGTTTTCCATAATGGCTGTACTAGTTTGCATTCCCACCAGCAGTGTAAGAGGGTTCCCTTTTCTCCACATCCTCTCCAGCATTTATTGCTTGTAGACTTTTGGATCACAGCCATTCTGACTGGTGTGAAATGGTACCTCATTGTGGTCTTGATTTGCATTTCTCTGATAATAAGTGATGTTGAGCATCTTTTCATGTGTTATTTTCAAAAGAACTTGACTGCTATTGTGAAAACACATTACTAAAAGTATTAATCTTCTGAGTCAGCAAAGATGAATTCTTAATCTTTATTAAAATAAGGCATAGAACTAAAATTTATAACCAGATGATCACTTCATTTGAATATGTTATGATTTAGAACAAAAACAGTTTTAAATCATATAAAATTTTATTTATTTTACACATGCATACTATATATATAATTTATATATTATATATATATAGTGCATCTAAGTATGCACACACATATCTATAATACATTTACATATATATATATATACACCTGAATGTATATTATGCCTATATATATATGCAGTATTTACTGTTTTAAATGCAACAAAAATCATTTAGTAAAAGAAGCTCTAAAATTATGTTAATAAAATTTTAGTATTTCCTTACTCTTTCTTTTTAAAAAGGTTTTCATTGCCTTTAGAGCAACACAAAGTCAATGAATCATATGATAAGGATGAGTTCTGACTGTATTAATGGACTCATGTTTAAGAAAAATGAATAGCCTAGTACAATGAATATTTTATTCACATTCTTGGTGTTGAAGAACAATTGCTAAGAATCTATAAAATCTCAAAAATAACTATATATCAACTAAATTATGACATAAAATGATGATTAAGAAAAATGTACTTCATCATTAGTAATCATTCTAAGGTTAAATAAGTGAATGGCAAAATCTTTCCATTATCTGACCCTAATGTTGTATTCTACATTAGATATAAGGGATTGAAAGCAGTATTGAAGAGAAGGCAGGATGAAAGTATATATATTTTTCCTTTTCTATTATAAAATCTTCCAAAAAATTCAGTGAGATGTGTAACAAAAAATCATGTAGATATCATTAAAACTTAATAAAGCCTAATGATCTACTATATTTACAAAAATATTTTAAATGAAATGAAGCATTAGCTAGAGCTGAAATCCACATTTTGCTCCTCAAAAAAATCACATTTGCCTTTCTACCTGAGAGACAATCACTCTTCTGAGTTTGGTTTCCATCTTTTAATTCAATGCCATACTTGATACGTAAATTCAGAGTAAGGATGAAATAAAGAAAAGAGTTTCTTTATCACCTACATACCATGAATGAAAGAATTACAAATATATGATTTAACTTAACAAAAGAAAAGTGAATACAACATAATTATGGGCACAGGGGAGTACTAAAATTTGTATAAAAATATGGATACTCACTTAAAATACATATTTTATTTCAATATTAATAGTATATATTTCTGTATTCCAGAGGTTCATAACAATGTACACGAGTCAGTGATGAAAACCACC
Source organism: Nanger dama (assembly GCA_917880005.1). Classification (NCBI taxonomy): domain Eukaryota; kingdom Metazoa; phylum Chordata; class Mammalia; order Artiodactyla; family Bovidae; genus Nanger; species Nanger dama. Next base: position 23,465,616 of record CAKJTW010000021.1, read on the forward strand.
CCAAAGAAAAAGATATGTAAGAAGGAAAGGGGTTGTCTGAGGAAGTTTTACACATAGCTGAGGAAAGAAGAGAAGCAAACGGCAATGGAGAAAGGGAAAGATATATCCAACTGAATGCAGAGTTTCAGAGCAGAGCAAGGCAAGATAAGAAGGCACAATGAAGTAGAGGAAAATGACAGAATGGGAAAGTCTAGAGATCGCTCCAAGAAAAATGGAGACATCAAGGGAACATTTCATGCAAGGATGGGCACGATAAAGGACAGAAACAGTAAGGACCTAAGAGAAACAAAACAGATTGAAAAGAGGTGGAAAGAATACACAGAAGAACTATATAAAAAAGGTCTTAGTGACCCAGATAACCATGATGATGTGGTCACCCACCTAGAGCCTGACATTCTGAATTCTGAAGTCAAGTGGGCCTTTGGAAGCATTACTACAAACAAGGCTAGTGGAGGTAATGAAATTCCAGTTGAGCTATTTCAAATCCTGGGAAATGATGCTGTTAAAGGGCTGCACTCAATATGCCAGCAAATTTTGAAAACTCAGCAGTGGTCACAGGACTGGAAAAGGTCAGTTTTCATTTCAATCCCCAAAAGGGCAATGCCAAAGAATGGACAAACTACCACCCAATCACACAACTGCACTCATTTCACATGCTAGCAAGGTAATGCTCAAAATCTTCCAAGCTAGGCTTCAGCAGCCCATGAACTAAGAAATTCCAGTTGTACAAGCTGGATTTAGAAGAGGCAGAAGAGCCAGAGATCAAACTGACAACATCCATTGGATCACAGAGAAAGCAGGAGAATTCCAGAAAAACATCTACTTCTGCTTTGACTGCATTTGACTATGAGACAGTCTTTGACTTTGTGGATTACAACAAACTGGAAAATTCTTAAAGACATGGGAATACCAGACCACCTTACCTGCCTCCTGAGAAACCAGTATGCAGGTCAAGAAGCAACAGTTAGAACCTTACATGGAACAACTGATTGGTTCCAAATAGAAAAGGAGTATGACAAGGCTGTATGCTGTCATTCTGTTTATCTAATTTATACGCATACTGTGTGTTAAGTCGCTCAATCATGTCTGACTCTTTGCCACCCCATGGACTGTAGCCCGCCAGGCTCCTCTGTCCATGGAATTCTCCAGACAAGAATACTGGAGTAGGTAGGCATTTCCTTATATGCAGACTATATAATGTGAAATGTCATGCTGGATGAATTCAAGCTGGAATTAAGATTGGTGGGAGAAATGTCAACAACCTCAGATATGCAGATGATACCACTTTAATGGCAGAAAGTGATGAGGAACTAGAAGATTCTTGATGATGGTGAAAAAGGAGAGTGAAAACGCTGGCTTAAAACTCAACATTCAGAAAACTAAGATCATGGCAGATGGCCCCATCACTTATGGCAAACAGAAGGGTAAAAGTAGAAGCAGTAACAGATTTTATTTTCTTGGGCACCTGAATCCGTGTGGACAGTGACTGCAGCTATGAAATTAACATATGCTTGCTCCTTGGAAGGAACACTATGGTAATCCTAGACAATGTATTAAAATAACTTTGTCAACAAAGGTACGAACAGTCAAAGCTATGGTTTTTCCAGTAGTCAAGTACAGATTTGAGATTTGGACCATAAAGAAGACTGAGCACTGAAGAATCGATGCCTTCAAATTGTGTTGTTGGAGAAGGCTCTTGAGAGTCTCTTGGACTGCAAGGAAATTAAGCCAGTCAATCCTAAAGGAAATCGATCCTGAATATTCATTAGAAGGACTGATGCTGAAGCTGAAACCCCAATACTTTGGCCATCTGATGCAAAGAGCCACCACTTTGGAAAAGACCCTGATGCTGGAAAAGATTAAAGGCAAAAGGAGAAGAGGGCAGCGGAGATGAAATGGTTAGATAGCATCACAACTCAATGGACATGAATCTGAGCAAACTGAGCAAACTCTCAGAGCTAGTAAAGGACAGGGAAGCCTGGCATACTGCAATCTATGGAGTCACAAAGAGTTGGACTTCACTGAACAACAACATTTCTGTATTAAGTTAAAAACAGAAGCGAAATTCTAGACAACGATCCAAGGGAAATAGAAAAGGGCTTTCTATACACACTGTGATTATTAATTACCTCTATATCATCCCTATCTTACTTAAAAGGAAGACTGATTTTTACAAAAGATTTACATCCATTAGAATAATTCAGTTAAAAAATTATTTAAAGCTATACAGCCAATTCCTGAAATATTAGAATTACAATATATATCTTGGAATCCAGAACAGTAAAAATATAGAAATATTTCATTAAAGTAAGAAATTAGTACATTGTATTTTTAAATTTCAGATAACACAAGGAATACATGTTAGTATATATATATATGTATGTATAATTATTACTGGTTCACATTGTTGTACAGCAGACCTAAGCAGCATTGTAAAGAAACTTTCAATTAAAAAGTAAATTTAAAAAAAAAAAGAAAATAGGGGGTAGATAAACATGTACTTTGCACAGTTTATTTTATGTTATTAATCAGTTAATATTTATGCCAAAAAGAAATAAATTTGAGATTGAAAATGCTATCATGATAGAGAGACACTGCAGTAGTTGACTGAGAAACTATAACAATTATGTACCTGCTTCCTCCCAGCCAAAAGAGAAACATAAATATATTCACAATACTAACCCTAGAGTTTAATATATATCAGAAATTGAAAGATTAAGCAAACAAAAGATTAACAAAGTTACCAAAGATATGAACAATGCTAAAATTAGCAAATTTAATATATAAATCTGCACTAATATGATTTTTGCATGAAATAAACTATTTCAGATATCAACAATTAAAAAATGGTTAAAAAACCAAACATTTGCAAACCAAAAAATAGACTCTGCCACACAATGAAGAAGAAAAATTGGTGAATATGATAAACATTAATTAATGACAAAAAAAAAATACTAGACTTCAAAACCTATGGGATTCACTAACCATAAAGGAGAAGTCTGATAAACTGACTTCACTGAAATTAAAATTTGGTTTTCATCAAAAGACAGTATTAACACTTTGTGTTTGAAGATATCTCAAGCCTTGGCTAGTATTTTTGTGATACATGACATGATTAGAGTGAGGGTAACTGGAACAACACTCAAGCTGGAAACAATTCTCAGTAATACATTGATACCACATTCCAGAAAGTGTTACTGAAACCCTTTTTCACAGCATCCCTACAGCACCAGAAACTGTGACCAGCATGTTCATGGCCAATCTCCATTTTTCAGAATGTAGGTCTATCTCAGGGAGAAAGTCAACAAGTATTTGTTGAATTAGAACTGAATACATGTTAAAAACAATTAGCAGTTGTTTCCCCCAGTTAACTAAATAGATAAATATAGGGTTCCTGTTTAATTCAACAAGACTTATAGAAGTGGAATGTCACTATTTTTTTTTTACATGTCTTCTCTACTCTCTCTTTTCTCTGTTTGGATGACTCCATTTATCTTTACTTCTCCTGCATTCCATTTTAGTATATAACATGACACATTTGTAAATATTACATATCTCCCTTTTCTTTACTTCTGGGACAATCTGTTATTAAATGTATTTCTCACAAAATCTCCAAAATGAATTAAAAATTTTAAACACTAAAATGCTTAGCCAATCTGAGTTCTGTTTTTACTGCAGTGTCTTTCTCTACTGGATAGTCTCTTAAAATTTTTCTCCCCAATATATTTAGACCATCTCCAACTCATTATCCTGTTAATAAGTTTAAGAATCTATTGTGTCAAACTGCATGACTCTTACATTCTTGACAGCATTACTGTGAACTACAACACTAAAATGAAATAAGCATAATATATTAAGGAAACCAAAAATAAAAATGAATCTCAAACATAACTGTGATTCCAGAAGAACTTGTTAAGTATTTCCTTTAGAAGTATCTTGCTTTTGATCTCATTCTTAAAACCATCAGAACCACAGTATACTCAGGTTATTTAAGTGATAACAGATTCCAGGTCTTTTCTTCCCTGCTTTATCACTCTCTGTAACTCCCTCCTCACAGCACATAAGCCCATCCTTGCCTGCAGCCTTCACTCTAATTAAGGAAAGTTGGGATATTGCCAGTCCTGCTGAGAACAGTATTATCTGAGTGTAGACTCTCTGATTCTACCCGTTCTCAGATTCAAGTTCATTACTCCCACTGATTTTTCTATCAGTATAGCTGTGAAGAAAAACTAAATAAATAGATCAAAAATGGATGACTGGTGTTGTACAGAAATCACAGAGTAGTGGAGGAAACAGTTTAAAGTGGTTTCAATTTCTCTAAGCCCCCTTCATGATCAGGAAGCTGATAAAGCTTAGTCAGACCCATAGTCATCAAAATTTGCATGCTAAGCCCCTCAGACTTACTGAAGGAGTGGTCAGCAAAATAGTGGTGGTGGCGGGGGCAAGGGGTCAGACCATGAGATCTAGAAGTAAATGATTGGGCTTCTATTGCCATTTACTGATAGGATGATTCTAGCAAATAACCTGATCTCTTTCAACAATATCTCTTCCTCTCCATAATGGAGAAAAACCATACATGCAAGATTTGAGGCAAGACAGACAAAATACATTCGGTAAGTTTTTATAAAGTAGAATTTATAGATAAACTATGTGAAAGTGAAAGTGTTAGTCACTCAGTCATGTCTGACTCTGTGGCCCCATGGACTGTAGCCTTTGTCCATGGAATTCTCTAAGCATGGACATTGGAGTGGGTTGCCATTCCCTTCTCCAGGGGATCTTCCTGACCCAGGGATTGAACCCAGGTCTCTGGCATTGCAGGCAGATTCTTTACCATCTGAGCCATCAGGGAAGCCCTAATTATAGTTATAAACTATATTATCCTTTTTATAGTTCAGCTATAAGAAACAAAGCACTATGTTTTTCCTTATACTGGCAGTATAAATAATGGTCTAGCAATGATGTCTTGGATATCATGCTTTAAAATACATTTGTAAAATCTTATCTGCAAGTAAGATTTCATGGATTATATATGGGTTTACAATGTTAAACACATATTAACCATGGATATCTGGTGACTTGACCTCTGATGCCTTATTGGTCCTGGAGAGAATGCCTTTTGAAAGGCTAGCTAATTCCTGAAGAAAGTAAACAACTCATTGATGAGCTTGTCTTTGATATCTAAACCAGTCAATCAGGAGCCCACACCCCCAATAGATTCTCCCCTTTCGGAGGGCTCATATTCTGGACTCCCATTCCCCTGTCCTAGTCATCCCAGAGACAAGCCACTAGTGATAGTTCTTAGAGCCCAGAGTCTGCCAAAATTACTCAGACCATCCAATCCTAAACCTGCTGAGCCTGCTCTCCTCACCCTTCCTTCCCATGGTACCACAATAAAGCCTCTTGCCCATGTTCTCCCCTTCCTGCTTTTCTCATGATTGCCTCCCCATGCTTCTCTGTGTGACATGCTGTGCTTCCTTGTTTCTAGGAAACTGTGAATATAAAAGTTCTTTCATGAAAGTTTCTTCATATTTTACCACACCTGTTAGCAAATTATGGATAAACTTAAAGTAACATGCTAATATTAATTTCAAATGAATGATTATCCTCTTTGAATATTTTGTCTTTTACTGTTTTACAAGATTTAAATTCTTTTAACAGTCAATATTGATCACTTCTTTGGTAATTCCAGCTTGTTTACAAAATTATTTTAAATGAATTTGTATAAATATAGGTATGCTCACATAAAGGAAACATGGAGAATTTAAATAAGGATCATAACTTTAAAACATATCTGTAAGAAGCCACAGACAAGAAGTCACAAATGACCAAGGGTTTAACTTCCTTGTGAAAACTTGGTATAAAATATAATGAATGAAAAACAATTTCAGGGCTTTGGAATCATATTTGTTAATTACACACCCATAAATTTCATGTTTTTCTCCTCCTTTGACTAGACACTTGTCTCAATAGTGAATCAAACAGAGAATAAATCAACATTGAAAATATTTTTTTATCCTCTTCTATCTTCAGTACCTAAATCAGTCAATGGTGAAACTGAACTAGTTTTCTAAACCATTGTGTTTAGCATTTATGTGCCCTGAAAGAGCTTTGACATAACAGAAGCAGCAATCATGAATGTTGCTAGTGATCAAGAAGTCCCAGAGGAGAGGGTCACAGGGCTCTGCCATAAATTTATGAAAGAAATCAGGAAATGTCATTCTGACTGCAGTAGATGGCTTAAAAGGGCTGTGGCAAGGTTATATTGTGTTATCAAGATTGAATTCCCAAGAATGTGAGTTGAGATAAAAAATGATAGCAAGAGAAAATAGATATCTGTAAAAATATAATAAAATACTAGGAATCAACCATTGAATAATAAATGGTAATAAAAATCCAGCAACAGGAAGTCAGAGTATTTGAATCTCTAAATGTAAGCAAAATTCAAAGAAATGTTATAATAAAAGCATATATATGCATCTACCCAGAAATTTCTATACCAAAGAAATCTTTTTGTATCTTCTAAGAGGCATAATAGGGGTCTGACAGCCCAGGGAACTTAGTTCTGTTGTCAAAGTCCATAAATATTTGCCCAACATTCTTTTTCTAAATGTCTGATGTATGAATAAAATATTAGAAGGATATTATAATCACATTCACTTACACTGATATATGAAGTAAAGAGACAATTCAAATGCATTGTTTCTGTATCACTACCTTCTCCAAACACCCTCCTCCACAACATAAACTATGTTGGGATATACAGTGTTAAAAAAAAAAAAAAGTCTACTATTCTATTTAACGGCAAAAATTAGTCCCAATGAAACTCCAGCATTTTCTCATCATTTATTGTTACAACAGAAATTTATATGTAATTTACCATGATTAAAAATATTAAAACATTCAATAATTACATGAAATATGATAGAGCTACTTTTATCTTTGTCAGCATGGTATGGGAATGCAAGCTCTGGTTCAACAAATACTGAATAATATTGTACGCGTACACTAAACAGAGTATCAAATTCACAACAGTATAAGTATAAAGATAAACTTAGTTTATCCAAACATGTTCATCATAGGAGACATAAAGAATGAAGCCAGGAATACAGATTTCCACTATTGGGGACCACACAAAGACATATGAGAAGAAATGAAGGTGAAACATGGATTTCTATGCTTTCCCAGAAGTATATTGAATGCCTAGCTGAGTGCCTGACCCAATGTAGATGACCCAAAATGTTCTAAATTATTTAATGATGTTAGTACAAATATATCACTGCAACTTTTCATGGAAACAAAATGATAGAATTTTTACTTTGTGCTCCTAAAAGGCTGGGCTATGCCTGTGCATGCTTAGTGTCTCCAGCTTTTGTGACCCCATGGACTGTAGCCCACCAGGGTCCTCTGTCCATGGGCTTCTCAGGCAAGAGTACTAGAGTGGGTTGCCACTTCCTCCTCCAGGAGATCCTCCCAACTCAGCAATCAAACCTGTGCCTCCTGCATCTCCGGCATTGGCAGATAAGATTCTTTATCCCTGGAGCCATCTGGGAAGCACTAGAGAAGCTGGGCTAGTTGATGACTGTCAACTTGAGAAGGAGTTTATCATGGGTGGAAGCACGTAGAATGAGTAAAGCCATCGCAACCTGAGGAAGAATTATGAGCACAACCACCAAGACATGCATCAAACAGATTCATCTAGTCCATGATAAACGCTGGGACTTTTGATAAATGTAGATGAATAGAGATTGAAAGGAGACTAAGATTTGAAGACTTTTCCTCTCAGTATGCAATGTCTACTCTGCCTTCATCTAAATATCTTCAGATCACAGACCTTAATAAAAGTACCTTTAGCTAATATATTTTCAAACCATCCTCCCTTGCTTTAACTTACCTCATGTCAGAAATGTGAAATATGGGCCATATGTTGTGGAAATTCAAGTAAACTGCTGTTTATTCTTCTGACTTGGAGAGCTCATAAATCTCAGAGTCAATTCAATGCAAATGTATGTAACTGGAATATTAAGAGGCATAAATATTTTCCAGATAGCCCTTGTTACATTTTTCTTAGTTCTTAGTTATATTCTATGTTGTTAAAGAAAGTAATTTGCCTCAAAATATTCCAAAAGAAAAATAGCTATAAAAGCAAAATGAATTGATGGTCATTGATGGTCTTTTGGTATTTTTCTTTGATAGTGAAGGTTTCTCAGAGTCCTATATTCTAGGCCTAAGGAGGTACAGAATGCTGTTGGTTTAAAACTTATTCCCAGAAGTTCTAACAAAACACAAAACTTCAGAATTATAGATGGTCACTTGGAAGCAAGCAAATGTGACCTCTCTTGATAGAAGCCTATTAGGATGTACATTTCCATTGTCACTGACAATCTAAGTTTCCTAACTTCAGCAACAACCAACATCCAATTTGTGCTCACTGTTTACCATACACTGGGTGGCTTAACAATAGACATTTATTTTCTGGAGGCTGTGAGTCCAAGATTAAGGTCTAAGGGAGAGTTGGTTTCTTCTTCTCCTTGGCTGGTAAATGACCATTTCTTCTTCCTATGTCCTTATATGGTTCTCTCTGAACCTATCTGTGCTCAGATATCCTCTTCTTGTAAGGGCATGGAGCATCTACTAGAGTAGGGCCTACTCTAATCACCTTTTTTAACTTAGTTACCTCTTTAAAGGCCTATCTCCAAATACAGTAACATTCTGAGGTACTGTAGGTTAGGACTCTAACAAAGTTTTGGGGGACAAAATTCAGTCCATAAAAGACTGAATAGTTTATATACATGATATTATTTTATCATATAAACCAACCTGTGAGATGCTACCTTTACACACATTTTACAGACAGGAAAATTAAACAAAAGAATTGTTAATAATTAACCCAAGTTCATACAGGTACAAGCTCTCACTTATAAATCCTGACAGTCTCATTACAGAACCCACGGTATTCAAACCACTCAATATTGCTATTGAGATGAGCTAACCTTCTGGATAAAATCTCTCATATATGAATTTCTTCAGAATCTCGGCTTTACATCTCAAAAATCTCTCTGTATCTTCAACGTTATTTTCAATCATTTGTCTTCTTTCTAAAGTTGAAGGCTCTTATATAACTGACAATATTTTAGCTTTGTGCTAAAACTTTCCCTCTTATACAGCTGAAATATCTTTCTTTTTGTCAGATTTTCATAGTCTCCTTTCCCCCTCATAGTATATGATCTAAAGTACTGTCAAAGGTTCTCTTTCCCATTCCATTTATTACCAATTACCTCTTTAAATTAAGTGATATCAGCTAGTCAGCTACTCAACTACAACTGAAATAATTTTTTCATTTTTCTTCACCAGCAAAACTCAGGTCATTAAACTAATAGCCCTTCTCTCAGTCAGTCCTCACTAGGTGCCATGTATGTAATTTATAAACTTATCTCTGCACTTACTACTCTGATACAGCACTCTTTCTTTTCCTCTGGTGCCTCTGATGGCTTGCAAAGAATTTACATGACTTGTGAAAGCCCATGTAATAGACTGAGAATTCTCCGTTCATTAAGATTCCTTCGTTCAATGGAGAGCCAAAATGGAGTGAAGATATCCCAAGGACATACAATGGTAACAATAGTTGGTGCTTTTTTAAGAAGATGTCATAACAGCGGTGTTTCGTTAACTAAAAGACAAAAAAACCCTTGGATTGAATTGTTTTGACTAATGTACGTAAGATACTACACCAGGTAGGATCTTTCTGGGAGAGAAAATCTAGACGTGTAAATATCAACAACTACTACAACCACAAATATGGAGGCTATTGGGTTGGCAAGGGACCTTGAAGAATATGCATGTACTGTGAGGACTTTCAATGTGTTCAGTTCAGTTGGGTTCAGTTTCTCAGTCATGTTAGCTGTTGATTATAGAGTACATCCCACCTTTATCTGTTTCCCTGAAAAATCTTTAAGAGCTATGTTATTCACTATCATCTTTTCTGCAAATAGATCCTTTAGGGGAATTCAGAGGTCCTAATTTCTAAGGTGGGAAATAGGATGTAAAAGACATGATGACAGGGGTCAGTTAACAGATACTAGCTGTACATAAATAATACATCCAAAGAAAGCTACTTAGTGAAAAAAACAAATGAACATATAAAAAAAGTGATTTCTAGTATTTCATCCAATGATGACTAATTCAATTATTAATTGCACTTATTCATATTCAGTAAGTCGTCTACATAGGAAAATGAAATTGGACTAGATTCTCTAGAAATTTAATATGATTTAAAAGCACTTTTAATTACATGCACACTAACTGGTTGGAAGATTAATTATCCAGATTATCATTTAGGAAAATAGAGATTATGTACTTCTATTTCTACTTCTTAGTGAACTCAAAAATTATCCAACATCTAGATACTATACATCACAGAAATCTAATGCTATTTATGCTTTAAAATTTATCAGTCACATTCATTTTCATATAAATATCCCTTTTTCTGTATTCATTTTTCCTTTAGGAAACTGTTCCAATTCTGTACTGCCATGCATGCATGTAATGAGTAACAAAATCCTCAAAGATGACAGTGATGATATTATTTACAATTAATCTCTTGACTAACAAATAGTCTCAACTTTCAAAAAGAAGAGGAAAGGGCATTCTCTGATGGTCTCAATGCATATTTCAGGGGGAATGCTTCACATACTAGATCATTAAAAACTTCCATTTTAATCTACCAACAGAGCTACTGTAATTTCATATTTAGTTTTATTACAACTTAATACTTTTGTACTAGGAAAAGAGAAGACACACCTAAGTTAATATATATTAAGCAGCATCTGCCTATGGAAATGGTGTCCCAAGCACACTCTTAGGCTCCACTGAAAGTTTTTTTTTTTTTTTTTTTTTTTTAGCCCTTTCTAGGTGGGATTAAAATTTTCTATTAAATTGGAAAGCATATAATAAGAAAGATAAATGATTACAACTATCAAGCATTTCACAACTTCAAGAGGCTTCTTTCAACTTTGACTTTAGCCTTCCTAGAAGATGTAAAAGCATTTCAAAGCAAAACTTTGACTATATTAAAATGCTTACCTTTCAATCAAGATAGTAGAAATTCTCCAAATTGCTAATTCAAGAGAAAGATCCTTAAGCAGTTTAATATTGACATTGCACTAAACTGTGTCAGGTTTACTAACAAACACAGATTCATCAATGGGTACATGTGTTGTTTTTCCCACCCTTCCCTTTATAACCTCAGCTGTGCCCAAAGTTTTACTTTACAGACTACCAAAGGAGCTAAGAAATTGCTTTCTTTTTAGTGGGACCCTGTGGATGGCTCATAAACAGACATTTGGTACACTGGCAAAATATTGTACTATGAATGTCCACTAATGATGCCCCATTGTTTTTAAATCTCTTTCTCGGTATGGAGCTGCACTAATTGAGAGCTGACATAGGCACAACTCTGGTTCCCGAGGTGCTACTCAGTTAACAGTCGCCAGCGCTGTGCTTTGTCTGTTGTTCTGGGGTTACTGAAGCGCTTACACCATACTTTGGATCACAGAGGGGATTAAAATCACATATTTCATTTGAGCATTTTTATTGCTCCTTTTCCCTGAGTTGACCTGAAGTCTTTCTCAAAAGAAAATTTTTTTACCAAATCATTTTTGCAAAAGTAACAAATACATGGAAGGGAATGTGCTGAATCAGGGAGCCATTTACCTCCTGAATATATATTGTTTCTTTTGCCAATACTCTTCAGATAATATGGATAAACTCAGAATAAAGCATGAACACTATTAATACTACAACATACATCATTAATCAGTAAAACTGTCATAAAAATGATTGGCACTTTTAATTATGTTCTTATTATTTTGCCTTAAAATATTTGACCTCTAAAACAGATGTGCTTTGCTTTCTCGCTCAGTTGTGTCTGACTTTTTGCGACCCCATGGACTGTTGCCTACCATGCTTCTCTAGCCATGGAATTCTCCAGGCAAGAATACTGGAGTGGGTTGCCATGATCTCTTCCAGGGGATCTTCCCAACCCAGGGATGGAACCCAGATCTCATGCATTGCAAACGTATTCTTTACCATCTGAGCCACCAGAGAAACAAAAGTTTTCCTGGTACCTTATATTAACCAGTTAAATAAAAATTAAAAGCTAGTTCTGTATGAATATAAATCTCATGTTTAAAACTGTTACATAGTCCTGGCTCATAACTGTTTCCTTGTTTCTAAGGAGAAGTGTTAATACTCATTCTGTGTCCTAACTTTCCTTTGATTCACTCTGTGTTTTAAGAAATAACCAGGGTTACACAACTGACAGGTGTTAAAATTAAGCCCACCCTTTGGACCACATTAACCAAGAAATTAGTAACTAATTTAACCATAAGTTCACAAATTTATACTAGATAATTACAGTTCAGTTCAGTTCAGTCGCTCAATCATGTCCGACTCTTTGCGACCCCATGAATGACAGCACGCCAGGCCTCCCTGTTCATCACCATCTCTCGGAGTTCACTCAGACTCACGTCCATCGAGTCCGTGATGCCATCCAGCCATCTCACCCTCTGTCGTCCCCTTCTCCTCCTGCCCCCAATCCTTCCCAGCATCAGAGTCTTTTCCAATGAGTCAACTCTTCACATGAGGTGGCCAAAGTACAAGCTTTAAAAACTCCTTGCATATATTGTTCCATTCTATTCTACCTCTTTTCTTAATATATGATTCTATAATAATTTCATATTTGTAATGGATAAGCATTTATAAGTGTTCAGCTACTTTAAGCATTTTAGTTGGTCTGTCTAGTCCATGCTATGGTTTTTCCAGTAGTCATGTATGGATGTGAGAGTTGGACCATAAATAAGGCTGAAAGCCAAATAATTGATGCTTTTGAACTGTGGTGTTGGAGAAGACTCTTGAGAGTCCCTTGGACTGCAAGGAAATCAAACCATCAATCCTAAAGGAAATCTGTCCTGACTATTCATTGGAAGGACTAATGCTGAAGCTGAAGCTCCAATACTTTGGACACCAGATGCGAAGAACTGACTCATTGAAAAAGACTCTGATGCTAGGAAAGACTGAAGGCAGGAGAAGGAGAAGACAGAGGATGAGATGGTTGGATGGCATCACCGACTCAATGGACATGAGTTTGCGTAAACTCCAGGAGTTGGTGATGGACAGGGAGGCCTGGTGTGCTATAGTCCATGGGGTTGCAAAGAGTCAGACATGATTCACTAAATTGAACATCTGATAATATTTTATAGACAATAATTGATAAACATTTACACTAAAAATATTAACATGCTGTTATTTCAAAGATATCACCTGAGAAAACTATATTAACTTAAATAAATGCCTTTTATATTATTGCCAGAATGCGTTGGCAATAAACCATGCCAGAGCTACTTATGAGAAGATGCAAAGTATAGATAGTTTCCTAAATTGCTTTTCCAAAAGCATGTCTGAAAGGAAAATTAAATGTGGTCTTTGAACAACATGAATCATTAAATAAATTCAAGCCATTCCAAATGATATAGAAAGATTTAATTACATTGGTAAAGCTTAATTAAATGATGTTAGAAGTAGAGTAATATCAACTTTTTTCTTAATTCAATAAAAAAATATTTTTCTGAAACTGTTCCAACTCCTATGTACACTTGGTTCAAAATAACTAGTTAAATATTCCCATCTGCTCAGTATTTCATAAACAGTACAAAAGCATAATTATTTATTGATCTCTGATTGCAATAGTATTAAAATGATGACTGGAGTACTGCATTTAGAGGGAAGACTTAGATTTAACTTTATAAATATTCATATATTCTCGAGAAGAAACATGGGCCTACAGTTTATACAGCATGCTAATGATCTAACCATGCAATTCAAATATACCATCAGTAGTTGTCCTACTGATCCATCTGTGGGGATATTTAAACAGTGACAGCACAGGTGAACAGTCACAGTAAATATCTTGCACAAGTCCAAATGCATGTGTGCACACATGCACGCGCGCACACACACACACACACACACACACCCCAGGAACTGTTAGTTTAGCAAAGTTCAGTTCAGTTCAGTCGCTCCGTTGTGTCCGACTCTCTGTGATCCCATGAATCACAGCACACCAGGCCTTCCTATCCATCACCAACTCCCGAAGTTCACTCAGATTCATGTCCATCGAGTAAGTGATGCCATCCAGCCATCTCATCCTCTGTCATCCCTTCTCCTGCCCCCAATCCCTCCCAGCATCAAAGTCTTTTCCAATGAGTTACCCAACTTCTAAAACTCAACAATGACTTAGTCTAATTTCCATGTTGCTTTGATCTTAGTATCACTTATGTGGATTAAGAGGAAAATTTAAGCTGCTATGATATTCATTTAGTGAACAAGAAAATGTGGAAAAATCAAATCACACTGACTGTTTACAAAATAAGACCAGAAACTATAAAACTCCTAGAGGAAAACATAGGCAAAACACTCTCTGACATACATCACAGCAGGATCCTCTATGACCCACCTCCCAGAATATTGGAAATAAAAGCAAAATTAAACAAATGGGACCTAATTAAAATTAAAAGCTTCTTCTCCACAACAAAGGAAACTATAAGCAAGGTGAAAAGACAGCCTTCAGATTGGGAGAAAATAATAGCAAATGAAACAACTGACAAACAACTAATCTCAAAAATATACAAGCAACTCCTGCAGCTCAATCCCAGAAAAATAACCCAGTCAAAAAAATGGGCCAAAGAACTAAATAGACATTTTTCCAAAGAAGACATACAGATGGCTAACAAACACATGAAAAGATGCTCAACATCACTTATTATCAGAGAAATGAAATCAAAACCACAATGAGGTACCATTTCATGCCAGTCAGAATGGTTGTGATCCAAAAGTCTACAAGCAATAAATGCTAGAGAAGGTATGGAGAAAAGGGGACCCTCTTACACTGTTGGTGGGAATGCAAACTAGTACAGCCACCATGGAGAATAGTGTGGAGATTCCTTAAGAAACTGGAAATAGAACTGCCTTATGACCCAGCAACCCTACTGCTGGGCAAATGCACTGAGGAAACTGGAATTGAAAGAGACACTTGTACCCCAGTCTTCATTGCAGCACTGTTTATAATAGGCAGGACATGGAAGCAACCTAGATGTCCATCAGCAGATGAATGGATAAAAAAGCTGTGGTACATGTACACAAGGGAGTATTACTCAGCCATTAAAAAGAATACATTTGAATCAGTTCTAATGAAGTAGATGAAACTGGAGTCTATTATACAGAGTGAAGTAAGCCAGAAAGAAAAACACCAATACAGTATCAGTTCAGTTCAGTCACTCAGTGGTGTCCGACTCTTTGTGACCCCATGAATCGCAGCACACCAGGCCTCCCTGTCCATCACCAATTCCCCAATACAGTATACTAATGCATATATATGGGATTTAGAATGATGGAATGATAACCCTGTATGTGAGACAGCAAAAGAGACACAGATGTATAGAACACTCTTTTGGACTCTGTGGGAGAGGGAGAGGGAGATAGTGGGATGATTTGGGAGAATGGCATTGAAACATGTATAATATCATATAAGAAACTAATCGCTAGTCCAGCATCCATGCATGATACTGGATGCTTGGGGGGCTGGTGTACTGGGATGACCCAGAGGGATAATACAGGGAGGGAGGTAGGAGGGGTGTTCAGGATGGGGAACACGCGTATACCCGTGGCAGATTCATGTTATGTATGACAAAATCAATACCATACTGTAAAGTAATTAGCCTCCAATTAAAATAAATTAATTAATTTTAAAAAAGAATCTTAGGGGAATAGAGGGTAAACAAGCTGAATTATCTATTTACCTTACTTAAATTTCTGTTTTAATAATATTTTCCATAGATCTGGATACTCTTATTGATGTTTAGCAAAAATTATAGTTCACAAATTTCAAGGTAGTGAAAAGTGAAGATATTTACTGACACAAATACTATTTGCGAATGCAAGTACTCATAAGTCATTATCTTTAGTTTAGATAAAGAAAAAGTTTAGATGAATTTACATTTTTGTTACCAAATAATGTAAGATATATCTACATTTACTCTTTACCTTTTATCATGAAGTTGAGTTTCTAAGTCTGCTATTGATAAGGATAAATACTTAATTATTTTCCAGGGTCAAATTACCTAAACTTTGAGATTGCATATGCCACGAGAGCTTAAATTTGCTCACCACTCTACTATGACTTCAGTGTTCTACTTAATTAACTCACATAATATGAGATTGTGTGAATATTCTTGAAGTTAGAAGAAGCATGCGGTTTCAACATTTCTTTATTTTAAGAATTTTTTTTTCTAAATAAAGTAAATTAATGACTAGGAATATGCTCATTTCAGTGTAAATTCCTAAACCTCATTCTTGTATGCTTTAAAGAAGAATTCTTATTTAGAGACAGTAAATGTGATCATTTGGTTTGGTATAATTTATCATTAATACTGAAGTAAACATTAAAGTTACAATTACTCCTAAGATTTATTTATAAATATGCATATTCCTTAAGTTTCTCATACATTTATACTTTGAACACTTTTAAATCTTAAATCCTTAATGGAATATTATTTTTATATGAAACAACTTTTCATATATTGTATCTCATACAAAATTTTATAAAAGACATATTTTCTGTTCATGACTTGAAAATCGAGCAAGGTTTTGCTCTTTGTTTTGTGAAGCTAATTGTAGAGTACAAAGAAAAATAAAATACACAAATTCACTTCAGAATCTATAGATTCTACGCAGCAGTCTGCATGGTCTACTGCAATAAAATTGATAGTGTTTCAAGAGAAGGAATGTTTCCCTTATTATATTATACCACCACAGCCACCAAGTTTATCCAGCCATACCTCAGGAAATCTTATCATTTTTTCCCTCTTGCAAAAAGCAAAAGCTAAAGAATAAGGGCCCTTAAGAAGGAAAAAAAGAGAATCCAAAGCCACCTTGCCTCGATTTAAAAGTATAAATTAGGAGAATAGGAAATAATTACACAGTGAAGTTCAGTAACGGATTAAATCCTGCAGAGAATTCCCTATGTACTGTGTATTGGAGATCAGGAAGGACAGTTTTCCTTTGCCTGTTGTTTCATAATCTTTCCTCCAGCAAATTTTGCCTCCTGAATTCTCTCCTGCAGGTTTCACATTTGTAAAGCAGAGGCTGAGCCCACAGTCACAGACAGACTTTGGAATAGCCACAGGCTTAGATATTGGCAAGGGCTTCATCCTTCTTAGTCTCCTCAAAAAGGAAATAAAAACAATTGGCAAAAACCACCATAGGGATAATAAGAAAACAGAAAGGAGCACAGATAAAGGAAGAGAGACACTGCTCTCCTGCAGAGGAAACCTCGCAGAGCAACATGTACTAGAAAATCTTTTTCTGCACTGCTTTATGTTGAAAATGCCAAATGTGCTTATGTGACTCTCAGGTAGACAGCTAGGCTGTCTATTCAGGCCAACAGGTCCTTAGACCTGTACGTATTGCAAAGTTTTTCCCCTGAAGCTGTCTGCCCAGACACAGGTGGTGTCTTCTCTTAGTAGGACTTGGTCTGAAATCATGCCTGTCATGCAGGGGATTTCATATGTACCAAAATTTACTCTGGACCTCTTTCCAATTCCTTGATTAGAATTAACTGTGCTATTTTATATGCTTGAAAGTTGCTGACAGTAGGTCTTAAATGTTCTCACCACAAAAATGAAATGGTAATGATGTGATAAGATGTGTTAGCTAGCTATGCTGGTAATCGTTTTGCAATATATAAATTTATCAAATCAACACGTTGTACACCCTAAGGTTGCACAATGTTGTACAGCAATTCATATCTCAATATAGCTGAGAAAAAGGAGAAACAATGGCTGAGGAGATGACAAGAAGAACAGTCTTTTCCCATTATGGTTTTCCTGGACATTGATGATCTCAAATAGGGAATTTAGTTTTGTTTTTTTTTTCATACAAATAACAAGCCCTAGTTTTCCAAACATTCAGAAGTCTAAAAATTTCTTCTAAAGAACATATAGCCAGATTTTAAAAAAGACCTTGTGCCTAAATTTTTATCATTTTAGTTATTCCTGTAGTTATAATTCATATACAAACATAGTAGCAATTATTCTCTTATTTTCTGGTATAAATAATAGAAGAAATCATGTGGAAAGCATCACTATATACTTAGAAATTACTTATGCTTGAACTTGTAACAATTTTCCATTTGCATATTTTTCATAAGTTTATTTGTACAGTATCAAACTAAAATGCCTTCAGCATAAAAGAGATTACATGAAATGAGGCATTGAAATTTAGAGATATTTTAAAGTAATGGAAATTCAGTTTCAGTGGAATTTTAAACATAGTCTTTGTATTCTCATCTTTGATTCTTCAGAAATTTTATATACAATTTTTTTGTTTGCCAAAGAAGTATTTTAATAAAGTATATTCAGATAGAAAAATTCTATATTCTGATTGACATTTAGAAATGCTTACTAAAACTAATGATTTCATTTGAATGATGTGACTACTGATGCATTCTTTTTTCCTGCAATAGGCAGATGACAAGGACCAGTTGTCTCATTAAGCATAGTATTGGAAGTACCTTGACACCCACCTTTCTTACACCCCTAAACCCACATTTCAAGTATATCTTAAGATATACATTTTAGAGTTTCAGGAAGGGTTAAGTAGATTTCTCACTTTTCCTTAAAAATGATTTATTAAGATTCCATTTCATAACAAATAAAAATGTAAAATATCAGATATGTTTAATAATAATAGACAAGTCAGATATTGCATTAGTTGCAAATAACAATACAATATTTAGTACTGAACTAAAGTTACTTGATATTTACATTAAGGCACAATCAAAATTCTCTCATTTACTCATTTACTTCTTTCTTGTCTATAGCCTTAATATGTAAATGTAAACGACATAAATAAGTCTATCTTTAAAATTAAGAAAAAGAAGTATAGAAACACTTCTGGCATAAAGGATATTAAATGTATTACACAGTAAAGGGAATGGGTATCATGCATGCTAAAAACGCAGTCTTACATTTCAAAATTTAACAGAATTTTACTGTGAATTCTAATTCCTCAAACAAAAATCGTAATCTTAAAATAGTACATGTAATTTTTGTATATACCAAAGAGAAATTTTTAAAGAAAAGCAACTTGTTTTGAAATGAAGATAGGTGAATCTAGACATACTTTTCTCAATATAAGTACCAAAATCCTACACCATTGACTAAAAAATTTAGCCATGATTTCATTACACAAACCTTCATGAAACGGAGTCAATTATCTGAGGTTTCATACCTGATGTAATTTATTCCCTAGAAGGCCAAAGAGTTTTCCTGAAAACAAGTTATTCCCTGAATTTCTCTGATGCTCTTTTTATTTTTGATATGTATCTTTCATGAGTGCTATTTCAGTAAGGATGTGACCATATATTTTGCTTATTTTTATAGTGTAAAGTACTTTTCATTGAGCTGAAGATACTCCATCTGGGGATTACTTTCTCAATGAGCCACTCTGTTAGGACCTGTGTACCTGAATACAGCCAGAGCTTCTGAGTTCCCTGGCAAATATATGTCCCTTGTCGCCAGGACGTCTGAACCTGAGGCTCAGTGAACACAGGGAGTCAACGTTATCTAGCAGCTACAAATTTAAGATGTAAAACACTGGAGCTGTTGTTAGCTTTGGCCATATTTTCTTTAGGTTACAACAATATAGGTGAAAGAGCCAATAGAGATGACAAAACCAGAGAGAGGCAAACACGTGTGCGCGCACACACACACACACACACACACACACAGAATTCTAATAGATCCATATACCTGCACACAAAGCTATTATTCTAATGTATGTATAAATGTGTGATAAATAAGAAAAAAATCAATTTTGAAATGTTTTTAGGCTTATTTTTATTTATTTTTAAATACAAATTTATTTATTTTAATTGGAGGTTAATTACCTTACAATATTGTATCGGTTTTGCCTTACATCAACATGAATCCCATGGAAGGAGAAGCCTGGTAGGCTGCAGTCCATGGGGTCGCTAAGAGTCAGACACGACTGACCGACTTCACTGTCACTTTTCACTTTCATGCATTGGAGAAGGAAATGGCAACCCACTCCAGTGTTTTTGCCTTGAGCATCCCAGGGACAGGGGAGTCTGGTGGGCTTCTGTCTATGGGGTCGCACAGAGTCGAACACGACTGAGGCGACTTAGCAGCAGCAGCAGCAGCATGAATCAACCACAGGTATATACGTGTTCCCCATTCTGAACCCCCTGCCCTTCTCCCTCCCCGTACCATCCTTCTGGGTCACCCCAGTGCACCAGTCCCAAGCATCCAGTACCATGCTTCAAACCTAGACTGGCGATTCGTTTCATATATGATATTATACATGTTTCAATGCCATTCTCCCAAACCATCCCACCCTCTCCCTCTCCCACAGAGTCCAAAATACTGTTCTATACATATGTGTCTCTTTTGCTGTCTCGCATACAGGGTTATCATTACCATCTTTCTAAATTCCATATATTTGTGTTAGTATACTGTATTGGTGTTTTTCTTTCTGGCTTACTTCACTCTGTATAATAGGCTCCAGTTTCATCCACCTCATTAGAACTGATTCAAATGTATTCTTTTTAATGGCTGAGTAATACTCCATTGTATATATGTACTACAGCTTTTTTATCCATTCATCTGCTGATGGACATCTAGGTTGCTTCCATGTCCTGGCTATTATAAACAGTGTTGCAATAAACATTGGGGTAACATGTCTCTTTCACTTCTGGTTTCCTTGGTGTGTTTGCCCAGCAGTGGGATTCCTGGGTCATAAGGCAGTTCTATTTCCAGTTTTTTTAAGGAATCTCCACACTGTTCTCCATAGTAGCTGTACTAGTTTGCATTCTCATCAACAGTGTAAGAGGGTTCCCTTTTGAATTGTTTTTGAATTTATGTATTTGTTATAAATGTTTTCAATTTTAAAAACTGTGCAACTGTTTTTTAAATTGAGAAAATGTATATCATATATGTATAACTAATTTACTTTGCTGTACACCTGTTTACTAACACAATGTTGTAAATCAACTATACTCCAATAACAATTAAAAAACTAAAGTGAACAATTTAGTGGTTAAAAAACCCTACATTAACACAACACTGTAAACCTACTATACATCAATTAAAAGAAATAAACATTAAGACTGAATAATCTGCAGTGTTGTTCATGATGGGGGAGGGCGCAGGGCACTTTTGATGTTCAAATGTATTTTACTGTATTTAAAAGATATAAATGAATACCATACACCTTCCTGGATTCTGGTCTCCAAATAGTTCATGACATGGAAGAGTTGCATATACTTATCAAGTGCTTCTCATCCCCAAGCATTTTGAATAGTGAATCACATGTATGAAGATCTTCTAATATATCACTAAGCTAAAGTCTTCACATACATTGTTTCACAACAGTTTCTGAGGGAGTAATAATTATCTCCATCTTATAGTTAAGAAATTTGAATTTTAAATGGAAGAGCCAGAGGGAATATTCAAACCCACTTTTGACCAAAGTCAGCACCCGAGCTTTTGCCTATTGTACAATCTCAAAATTCCTTACTTTGAGGCAAAATGGTGGCTTGGATTGGCAAGGAAACAGACTGGGAGTTTCACCTGACTCTATTTAGGCTCTGATAAACTGGCTAAAACCCTGCAATTATCAGAGTGAGAATTTCAGCTTAGCTATGCCCCAGGCATATTCATTGTGATACCACTAAGATCCCTTAGGAAAACAGGACTTAGCTTTTAAAATATACTCTTTGTAAATGCATTATAATGTTGATTTGTGTTTTTCTATCTGGAAATACGTAAAAGAGACCACCAAAAGATATTTAGCAAAAGCTAAACACTCTAGTATGCTCAAAATTCTCCAACCAGGCTTCAGCAATACGTGAACCGTGAACTTCCAGACGTTCAAGCTGGTTTTAGAAAAGGCAGAGGAAACAGAGATCAAATTGTCAGTATCTGCTGGATCATCGAAAAAGCAAGAGAGTTCCAGAAAAACATCTATTTTTGCTTTATTGACTATGCCAAAGCCTTTGACTGTGTGGAACACATTCAACTGTGGAAAATTCTGAAAGAAATGGGAATACCAGACCACCTGACCTGCCTCTTGAGAAACCTATATGCAGGCCAGGAAGCAACAGTAGGAACTGGACATGGAACAACAGACTGGTTCCAAATAGGAAAAGGAGTACATCAAGGCTGTATATTGTCACTCTGCTTATTTAACTTCTATGCAGAGTACATCATGAGAAAGGCTGGGCTGGAAGAAACACAAGCTGGAATCAAGACTGCCGGGAGAAATATCAATAATCTCAGATATGCAGATACCACCACCCTTATGGCAGAAAGTGAAGAGGAACTAAAAAGCCTCTTGATGAAAGAGGAGCGTGAAAAAGTTGGCTTAAATCTTAACATTCAGAAAACTAAGATCATGGTATCTGGCCCCATCACTTCATGGTAATTAGATGGGGAAACAGTGGAAACAGTGTCAGACTATTTTTGGGGGCTCCCAAATCACTACAGATGGTGATTGGAGCCATGAAATTAAAAGACACTTACTCCTTTGAAGGAAATTTATGACCAAACTAGACATCATATTAAAATGCAGAGACATTACTTTGGCAACAAAGGTCCGTCTAGTCAAGGCTATGGTTTTTCCTGTGGTCATGTATGGATGTGAGAGTTGGACTGTGAAGAAAGCTGAGTGCCAAAGAATTGATGCTTTTGAACTGTGGTGTTGGAGAAGACTCTTGAGAGTCCCTTGGACTGCAAGGAGATCCAACCAGTGCATCCTAAAGAGATCAGTCCTGAGTGTTCATTGGAAGGACTGATGCTAAAGCTGAAACTCCAATACTTTGGCCACCTCATGCGAAGAGTTGACTCATTGGAAAAGACCCTGATGCTGGGAGGGATTGGGGGCAGGAGGAGAAGGGGACGACAGAGGATGAGACGGCTGGATGGCATCACCAACTCGATGCACATGAGTTTGGGTGAACTCCAGGAGTTGGTGATGGACAGGGAGGCCTGGTGTACTGAGATTCATGGGGTCACAAAGAGTTGGACACAACTGAGAGACTCAACTGAAACAGAAACTGAAAGCCACTTAACATGCACACACACATACATACATGCACACACACATATATGTACATATACACAATTTATACATAAAAGTGGAAAAATTTGTAAGATTTAGCTAGATTTCAATAGTATATGAACTGAGAACTTCTAGATGTACAAGCTGGATTTAGAAAAGGCAGAGGAACCAGAATTCAAACTGCAAATATCCATTGGATCATAGGAAAAAAAAGGGAATTCCAAAAAAACATCCACTTCACTGACTACACTAAAGCCTTTGACTGTGTATATCACAACAAACTCTGGAAAATTCTTAAAGTGATGGAAATACAAAACCACCTTACCTGTCTCCTGAGAAATTTGTATGCAGCACAAGAAGCAACAGTTAGAAATGGACATGGAACAATGGAAGGGACTAAAACTGGGAAAGGAGTATACTAAGGTTACATATTTTCACTTTGATAATTTAACTTCTATTAAGAGTACATCATGTGAAATGACTCACAAGCCAGAATCAAAATTGCTGGGAGAAGTACCAACAACCTCAGATATGCAGATGTTATCACTCTAATGGCAGAAAGCAAAGAGGAACTAATGAGTCTCTTGATGAGGGTGAAAGCGGAGAGTGAAAAAGCTGGCTTAAAACAACATTCAAAAAACTAAGATTATGGCATCTTTTCCCTTCACTTCAGGACAAAGAGATGGGGAAAAAGTGGAAACAGTGACAGATTTTGTTTTCCTGGGCTCCAAAATCACTGCAGACAGTGCCTGCAGCCATGAAAAGATGCTCTTTGGAAGAGAAACTACAAAAACCTAGACAGCGTATTAACAACCAACAGAGGTCTGTATAGTAAAGGTATAGTATTTCCAGCAGCCATATGCAGATGTGAGAGTTAGATCATAATGAAGGCTGAGCACTGAAGACTTGATGCTTTTGAATTATGGTGCTCGAGAAGACTCTTGAGAGTTCCTTGGACAGCAAGGAAATCAAACCAGTGAATCTTAAGGGAAATCAACTCTAATATTCATTGGAAGGACTGATGCTGAAGTTCCAATACTTTGGCCACTTGATGCAAAGTGCCAACCCACTGGAAAAGACCCTTCTGCTGGGAAAGACTGAGTGCAGGAAAAGAAGGAGGTGACAGAGGATGAGATGGTTAGATGGCACCATTGACTCAACGGACATGAGTTTGAGCAAACTTCAGGAGACAGTGAAGGATAGGCAAGCTTGGTGTACTACAGTTCATGGGGTAACGAAGAGTTGTACAAGACTTAGTGACAACAACAACAATATACAATAATCACAATAATTGGGTTGACTTCCTTTCATTCAATTTCTATCCATTATAATATTTTAGCTCATTAAATAATCTTGTTTTTATAATATTAAATTATATTCAATTTTCCAGTAAGAATGTGAGTGAAAGTTGTTGAGTCGTGTCCGACTCTTTGAGACCCCATGGACTATACAGTGCATGGAATTCTCCAGGCCAGAACACTAGAGTAGGTAGCCTTTCACTTCTCCAAGGGGATCTTTCCAACCCAGGGATCAAACCCAAGTGTCCAACATTGCACATGGATTCTTTACCAGCTGAGCCACAAGGGAAGCCCGAGAATACTAGATTGGGTAGCCCATACCTTTTGCAGGGGATCTTCCCAACCCAGGAATTGAACCAGGGTTTTCTACATTGAAGGTGGATATTTTACCAACAGAGCTATCAGGGAAACCCAGTAAGTATACAGTTCTCAAAATCTATATTATATTTATAATTACAAAATAAAAAAGCTAAAACCTGTCTGATTATTATTGTCATTTACTTTATAAACCAACTAATGATGTTAAACCAAAAATGAAGCAATCACCCTGCAATCAGCTCAGAACAGTCACATCTTGGACTGATTTCTTTGGCAATAAATGTTTGATAGGATTAAAATCTTTCAGTGGTTCTACACATTCCTGACTCTAATTTTGTTCTTAGAGCAGAAAGTTTCACCACATAAAGAAAAAAATTTAATTCAAATGTTTTTAAAAACACACAGTTTTTTAAACACACAGTTTAACATAATATTAATTCTGCCACTATAATTCCCAATATATTGTTAAACATCAAGAGAAGTCATAATTTAAGCTGCAAATGAAAATACTCCCAATTTCATGACCTCAGCTTCTAGGAAGAGCACTCCACTGGTATGTGTGTGCGTATGTGATTTCTGGCCAAAGTACATCAATGTAATAACCATCAAATAACAGCTAAAATACCATAACAAAGAAATACACAGGAAAAAAATAAGTTAAAAAAAAGAGTGTATTTTATAAAATCAGAGCCAAAATTTAGAATGAAAATATAAAACTTTTACTTTCTTTGCCCAAAGTATGTGATTCAACCTCCATTGGAAGAAAGAATTATTTAAATATTACATATACACATTTTTATACTTATAATCTCAACATAAGTGTGTACCTGCATGCTAAGCCGCTTCAGTAGTTTCTAACTCTGTGCTACGCTATGGATTGCAGTCCAGCAGACTCCTCTGTCCATGGGATTCTCCAGGCATGAATACTGGAGTAGGTTGCCATGCCCTCCTCCAGGGGCTCTCCCCAACTCAAGGATCAAACTTGCTTGTGTCTCTTATGTCTCCTGCATTGGCAGGCGAGTTCTCTACCACTAGCACCACCTGGGAAGCCCCTCAACATAAGTAACATGGTTTAAATTAAGAATGGCAAATTTAATCAAGAACATCACATACAAAAATCCAAGATATACACTGCTTTGTTGAATTTTTTATCTGTGAAATCTAAGTATGGTAAACATTATTAAAGTTTATTATTCAAGCTATCTGTTAGAAAGGAAGTCAAAATAAACATAAAAAATAATAAATTGGGAGAATTACCTTGAAAATTTTGATTGTTTCTTTTTCTTAATGGTTAAAAATTATTAATCCAAGTAAATTAAATTAAGGTAAATTGAGTAGTTGCATAAATTGTTATGTATTATGGCTTTTGAAGTATGATTGAAGGAGGATATTTTATCTCTGTGAAGGGTAAGCAAACATAAGGTAATAAAGTAAGATCATTAAATAAGATTAAATAATTAAACAAGGTAAACTAAAAAGATTGCTTTCCTGTTTATTGTCCTGAGAAAGTGAAAAAGTAATTTTTATTAGTGTTTATTTTTTTATTTAAATTTAATTGGAGGCTAATTAATTTATTAAAGGGGTTTGCATATTAAATATTCCCAGGATATTTTCTTTAATGGAGAAAATACGAAAACATGTCTTTAGAATCTAGTGGAGTAGGAGAGCTGATTAAGGTTTACTATGCTGGAAGAAACAGAAGACAACGTTCCTCCAATTTCTCCCTCAATAGGTACGACATGTAAGAGCTTCCTTTCTAAGGAACTTGAGAGAGAGCTCTTTTATTTCTCACTCTTATTTTCATGTGAGATCTGAGACATTCATTTTCTTGCCATTGTAGAATATTTACAAACATGTAGCTTTCAAGAATCTTATTTTTTTCAGACTTTAAAACACATTAAACATGAAAGAAGACAGGGATTTAGTGGTGCCTTAATTCAACGTGAGTAAAAACTTACCTGATTATAAACAAGGATGCTGAAAGAACCATGAAAGATGCTACCTCTAGGCATACATCTTCATCAAGTTAGCTACATTTATTTAAACCTAGAAAAATCACTTCCATACAAAGCAAAATAGTTTTGCAAAATGCATATTACGATAAGTGCTATTCAAGCTCATGATTTGGTGACTGAATTATTTTCTCTTTCCCTCCCGTTTTATGAATAGAACAGATTATATCTAATTGAAAACTTCAGTCAGAAAGTAACCAGGCTAACATGGTTAATAGCAGGAATTTCTATTGCAGTAGCATCACAAACTAAATTAATATGATATTTCTTTGCTAAATAAAAAATCTGCTGCTATTATCAAAAGTACAATTCTCCTTTTAAATTGGATATAAAAGTAAGAAAAATTACAGATTTTAAGATATTTTTCTTGGTGTGAGCCTATCTTCAAATACACTTCCAATGTATTATTCTTAATATCTTTGTATATCTTGTTTAAAATCATGAATAAAATGTTTGAGCCAATCGGTGATAGAGCTACTTTTTGTTCTCCAGGGAATGTGATGAATTAGGATATAACATGCATTTTAGGAGGAAAATTTAAGAGTCTGTGACTTCCTACTGTAGCAATATGCACTTAAAAGAATGGAATCAGTGGTAAGATTCATTAGGAAAAAAAATTAGTCCATTTACAAGTGGAATAGAGAGTATTTTTGACATCTGTATTCTGGAAAAAAAGTAAAGCCAATTATTTAATATAATGATATATCGAACATAATGGTAGTAATATCATCATAAAGATCACAATAAGCACTGTATTGTAATTGACATAAATATTGCACATAACATTTACACAGTATATATACTAAAATCTAGAATACTGTGTTTCCCCTATTTACACAGATGGACAACTTAAAATTAGTTGTCTCTAAACCTCTCCCCACTGCTTTCCCATTTCACAGCAGCTGTGCAGTCTGGGAAAGATCAGTTTTCATTTCAATCCCAAAGAAGGGCAACCAAAGAATGTTCAAACTACACAATTGAACTCATCTCACACACTAGCAAGGTAATGTTCAAAATTCTCCAAGCCAAACTTCAAAAGATCGTGAACTGTGAACTTCCAGATGTTCAAGCTGGATTTCGAAAAGACAGAGGAAACAGAGATCAAATTGCCAACATTCGTTGGATCACGAAAAAAGCAACAAGAGTTCCAGAAAAACATCTAGTTCTGCTTTATTAACTATGCCACATCTTTGACTGTGTGGATCACAATAAATTGGAAAATTCTAAAAGAGATGGGAATACCAGACCACCTGACCTGCCTCTTGAGAAACCTATATGCTGGTCAGGAAGCAACAGTTAGAACTGAACATGGAACAACAGACTGGGTCCAAATAGGAAAAGGAGTTCATCAAGGCTGTATACTGTCACCCTGCTTATTTCACTTGTATGCAGAGTATATCATGTGAAATGCCAGACTGGATGAAACAAAAGCTGGAATCAAGATTGCGGGGAGACATATCAATAACCTCAGATATGCAGATGATACCACCCTTATGGCAGAAAGCAAAGAAGAACTAAAGAACCTCTTGATAAAAGTGAAAGAGGAGAGTAAAGATGTTGGCTTAAATTTCAATTTTCAAAAATAAAAATCATGGTATCTAGTCCCATCATTTCATAGCAAATAGATGGTGAAACAATGGAAACAGTGAGAGAATTTATTTATTTTGGTCTTCAAAATCAGATGGTGAAAATCAAACTGCAGATGTTGACTGCAGCCATGAAATTAAAAGATGCTTCCTCCTTGGAAGAAAAGCTATGACCAACCTAGATAGCATATTAAAAAACAGAGACATTATTTTGCCAACAAAGGTCTGTCTAGTCAAGGCTATGGTTTTTCCAGTAGTCATGTATGGATGTGAGAGTTAGACTGTGAAGAAGGCTGAGGATTGAAGAATTGATGCTTTTGAACTGTGGTGTTGGAGAAGACTCTTGAGAGTCCCTTGGACTGCAAGGAGATCCAACCAGTGCATCCTAAAGAGATCAGTCCTGAGTGTTCATTGAAAGGACTGATGCTGGGGCTGAAACTCCAATACTTTGGCCATCTGATGAGAAGAACTGACTCCCTGGAAAGACCCTGATGCTGGGAAGGATTGAAAGCAGGAGAATAAGGGGCTGATTGAGGATGAGATGGTTGGATGGTATCACTGACTCAATTGACATGAATTTGAGTAAGCCCTGGGAGTTGGTGATGGACAGGGTAGCCTGGCGTGCTGCAGTCCATGGTGTCACAAAGAGTCAAACAGGACTGAGCAGCTGAACTGAACTGTAAAGTCTGGGAAGGTCTGATTGATCTAAAGCATTCAAAATGTGGTATTGCCTGACAAGACTGACTGGTTCTGAGGTGGATCAGGATCTAAAATTTTAGGGGATTATGGAACACAGTGGAGGCTTCCTTTATGGTTCAGATGGTAGAGAATCTGCCTGCAGTGTAGGAGACCTGGGTTCCATACCTGTGTTGGGAAGATCGCCTTGAGGAGGGCATGGCAACTCACTCCATTATTCTTGGCTGGAGAATCTCGACGGACAGAGGAGCCTGGCAGGCTACAGTCTATGGGGTCCCTAGGAGTTGGACGCCACTGAGCGACTAAGCACAGCACAGCGCAGGACACAGTGGACTATTGTCAGTGTTTGGTTATAAGGAGAGGAGCGCAAGTCAAAATAAATAAATAAACAATTCAGACACAAAGGAGGGCAAAGAAGAAAGGATGACTGGGCAACAGAACCAACACTCTTAATGACAATAAAAACCTAAAATATCCTTCCTCTGGACTTTTCAGTTACATGCACCAATATATCTCTTAGGTGGATTGTCTCCTGTTTGCAGCTGAAAGTTCCTATGCTGGTCTTGAACTGCATTTATTGAATGGTTCTCCACCAGCTATTTAGTCTGTTCATAAATGCAGTTGGTAACATCTCTTAAGCTATTGATCAAATCTTGTGTCATGTCAGCTCTACTTCTAATTTTAAATTTATATATTTCAAAATATTCTTTCATCTTTGCTTAGTTTAAATAATTTGAGTTAAATTTACTCCATCCTAGTAATTTTTCTTTAAATCACTTATCACCATCTGAATTTATTGTAATTGGTTTATTAATTGTCTAGTCCCAACAGACCATAAGCTCCATGAGATGAGGGATCATTACATTGTGAAGAAACTAAAACACCTTCTAACATAAAGGACAGACTCAAGAAGTATTTGAGGGACGAATGACTTGGCAAAAAAAAAAAAAAATCGAGACTTTAGAAAATGTGTTAGATGTCAAAATAAATGTAACCGTATAGGAGTTTAGAAAGAAAGCAAAATAAAAAGAAAATATTATTGCGATGTGTTCTTTTTTTTTTTTTTAAGCTGAATAACAAATGAGTTAATTTCACTAAGGAGATGATGGTTTAGGTCTAGTGTAAAGATAGCTTATACCAAAGAAAAACAAACATAAATTATTTAAGTCTTTTTTATGTTTTAGGCAAGTAATCAGATGTCTGAAAGAGTAGGCATGCATTATTATTTCATAAAATAGTTGCACCTGTCAGCCTGTTTCCATTTTATGAAAACTCTCAATTGTATAATGGGACAATTCCCTTTCCAGACTAGAAACCATAAATTTTGGAGCCAAATTCTGGGTACTTGAGTTTTTCCATCAAGGTATGTTCCCCAAGGGATCCATGATCACTATCTCTGCTCCACAAATCAAACTTACATGTAAAATAAGATATGATGTGAGGAAGCATTTATTTTTATAGAAATGTCTCTTACTTTTGGTCAGTTTTATTAACAGCAGAATAAAAACAACCTAAAGAGACTTACCATATATTGTTTGTAACAGATACTTTGCAGTAGCTTTCAAGAAAACACATTTTCAAATATGCACACACTATGTATATGGTACACTACGTACATTGTTGATAATTCATGGTCCTCACTCCTTACCACCCACTATAAATAAGTCAGATTCTTAGGTGTGATGCTCTGCTCCCTTGGTCCCTCCCTGGTCTGGCCGATAAAATGCTAGACTATCACAGTGAGCCACAGTCCTAGTTAGCGGAGCACCAGAATGAGGGTGTACCTTTGGCAGGGCTTCCTTCTTCTAACGATCCAAAGTGGCAAATAGAACTCGTAGTCTGAGTCCTCACTCTCTTCCTCTCTCTTGCGTCTGAGTGAGAGAGAATCTTGGGTCCATTGTTCTGGATGGAGAGGCTCAAGGAAGACAACATGTCCCAGCTGCAGTAGGGTGATCACCTGCCTTGGTAAGTGTGCTGCTCTGGTGCAGGAAGGCATACACAAGGCTGCACTCACCCTGTGTACCAATGCACTGCTCTAAGACTCGGGTTAGTCCTCAAAACAAAATAGATGAAGCAGGCCTTATGTATAGTTTCCATTCAGGATGACCTAACATAGGGAGAAAGTTTATCTGAGATCAGCTCATGCCGATACAGTTCTGTACTGGATTTTGGAGCCAAAGTTCTAGCTATTATAACTGACATTTTTGCCCTTGACTATATCTCAGGGACCTCAAAGAGAGAGGTAGTTCTGGCCAATAGTTAAATCTGATTACTCTTATATCCTCTTGACAAATACATTACATTAAGACCTCATACTTCTAATATTTGAAACAACAGGTCCAAATAGGAACTGCAGTGGTTGCCCCAAGTAGAATGACAATCTTCCGCTTCTCTCACCACTGTCATTACTGATTCTTTTAATTTGCTCCACACTTTTCCTTTTTTTAATAACAGATACCACACTTAATGTTATATAAATAATATATTAATATATATAATGTTATATAATATGTATTGCCTTTTTATTCATCTCTTCTTCTATTAAATTTAAGTTCCATGAGGAGTTGTTTCTTTGTTTTACTTACTGATGTATTCAAGGAATCTAAAATACACATTATATTTAGATGCCCAATAAATATTTGTAGAAAGAATTATTAATAAATAGTTTTTAAGCTACATTTCTTCACCTGCAGAACACTCAAAGGTTACATTTAAGAAACAGATATTTATAAACTTTAAATTCCAATCCCAAAGAAAGTCAGTGCCAAAGAATGCTCAAACTACTGCACAATCGCACTCATCTCACGTGCTAGTAAAGTAATGCTCAAAATTCTCCAAGCAAGGCTTCAGCAATACGTGAACCATGAACTTCCAGATGTTCAAGCTGGTTTTAGAAAAGGTAGAGGAACCAGAGATCAAATTGCCAACATCCACTGAATAATGGAAAAAGCAAGAGTTCCAGAAAAACATCTATTTCTGCTTTATTGACTATGCCAAAGCCTTTGACTGTGTGGATCACAATAAACTGTGGAAAATTCTGGGAGATATGGGAATACCAGACCACCTGACCTGCCTCTTGAGAAATGTGTATGCAGGTCAGGAAGCAACAGTTACAACTGGACGTGGAACAACAGACTGGTTCCAAATAGGAAAAGGAGTACGTCAAG
Organism: Nanger dama; assembly: GCA_917880005.1. Classification (NCBI taxonomy): domain Eukaryota; kingdom Metazoa; phylum Chordata; class Mammalia; order Artiodactyla; family Bovidae; genus Nanger; species Nanger dama. Next base: position 23,497,883 of record CAKJTW010000021.1, read on the forward strand.
GCTGTATATTGTCACCCTGCTTATTTAACTTATATGCAGAGTATATCATGAGAAATGCTGAGCTGGAAGAAGCACAAGGTGGAATCAAGATTTCCAGGAAAAATATCAATAACCTCAGATATGCAGATGATACCACCCTTATGGCAGAAAGTGAAGAGGAACTAAAAAGCCTCTTGATGAAAGTAAAAGAGGAGCATGAAAAAGTTGGCATAAAGCTCAACATTCAGAAAACAAAGATCATGGCATCTGGTCCCATCACTTCATGGGAAATAGACGGGAAACAGTGGAAACAGTGTCAGACTTTATTTTGGGGGCTCCAAAATCACTACAGATGGTGATTGCAACCATGAAATTAAAAGACGCTTACTCCTTGGAAGAAAAGTTATGACCCACCTAGACAGCCTATTGAAAAGCAGAGATATTACCTTGCTGACTAAGGTCCATCTGGTCAATGCTATGGTTTTTCCAGTGGTCACGTATGGATGTGAGAGTTGGACTGTGAAGAAAGCTGAGTGCCAAAGAATTGATGCTTTTGAACTGTGGTATTGGAGAAGACTCTTGAGAGTCCCTTGGACTTCAAGGAGATCCAACCAGTGCATCCTAAAGAGATCAGTCCTGGGTGTTCTTTGGAAGGACTGATGCTAAAGCTGAAACTCCAATACTTTGGCCACCTCATGCGAAAAGTTGACTCATTGGAAAAAACCCTGGTGCTGGGGGGGATTGGGGGCAGGAGGAGAATGGGATGACAGAGGATAAGATGGCTGGATGGCATCACTGTCTCAATGGATATGAGTTTGGGTGAACTCCAGGAGTTAGTGATGGATAGGGGAGGCCTGGCGTGCTGCAATTCATGGGATCGCAGAGAGTCAGACATGACTGAGCAAATGAAGTGAATTGAACTGAATATTATGCTAATATCCCAAAACGACTTTCAATGTTTCTATATCTTACTCACAATGTTTATTCAAAGTACATTTGTGAATTTATTGAATATGTCCTGCAGCTTTTTTGGTCTTGTCTCACTTATACCATTGACTCACTTTAAAAATACAAAAAAATCTTTCTTGGATTCAGTATAACAATCAGTATAAGAAATTTCAAATTGTTGTTTGAACTTATTTTTTGACCTAAAAACACTAGTTTGCTGTTGGTTTGTGACTATGGTTTTGTTGATCTATGCTGAGTATTGACTTTCACATTAAACTGCACTTTCTATTTGTTGTTATTGAAAACATTAGCAAACAAACTGACTTAGCGGGACATAAATCCACATGGAGAATTAAGTAGCTTTACTAACTGGCTTCTTTAAGGGTCCCTTACTTTTTTCATAAAACTCTAGGGAAGTTTCACTTGTGTCCATGCAAGCAGGAAGTGCAAAGGAATAGTACTTTATAACTGTCTATGGAAGTCTTCCTGTCATAAGCTCCTAATAGCAATTTTGAAGCCCTCAGTTTCCATGAGTAATGACTCTGGATAAGCCATTATTCATGAGTAAGTGATATGATTATGCAGGAAAATATACACAAAGGAACACTCCAGTAAAGAATGAGATTCATACAAACTTCTATATCAGGTCTATGATCTTTGTTAGCAAAGTTCCCCTCCAATAAAGTTCAGCCAGTGCCCTGACTACATATAACTGGGATGAATGCCTCGCAAATAAAATAGGACATGGATACAAGAGAAACAAGAAAATGAACATCACTCTGGGGGCAAATTCAGGATAGTTCCATTTTAGCCCATTAATACTAGGCTCAAGATAAATGCACTAACATGTAGTTCAAAGGAAATCATCACATAAATTCTGACAGTTTTACTAAGAAGAATTAAATTGTGACCTAAGTATTCAGTAAGGAGTTTCTCATGGTCAGATTTTAGTAACTATCATTCTGTGGAGACTTGCATCCCTATGAGAGACATAAAGGCTGGAGTAAATTGTGATAGGCATGTAGGATTCTATTAGAAATTATTTCAGTGGAAAAATCAGGTTTCAGGAGCCCTTCATGTGTTGCTTTCTCTTTTTTTACAACACTCTACCCATGTCTTTAGTTATATGTCTTATTCATTGTCTTTATTCTCTGATCTCTCCTGTCTATTTATGCAAGTTGATCAGTAAATAGTAACAGAAAAATTACTTTTTGTGTTAAAAAATAATAAATCTTTGACTCAAATGGGTCAAGACATAACTAAAACACTCTTTATAAACATTCAGATGTATTTGGAATTGTTCTGATGTTAATACTATTTCATGAAATCTCACAAGTTGTAAAAAGCCAAGAATAAAGAGTATCACACTGATAAGCATAAGACTCCAATAATATATCATTATTACTAACATGTAAAATTGCAGAATATTTACTTTATCTGTTTGAGATAATGGAATCACTTCTGGATATCTTTGAGATAACAAGATCACATCCACATGTTGCGAGCACATCTAAGTCTTAATCTCCTGCTGCACTTAACTCACCATCCAATTCATCATGTCATCTTTCTTTTCAACTATAGCTCTTTCTACTCAGGTGCCAGGCTTCCCAGGTGACACCAATGATAAAAAATCACTTGCCAATGCAGAGATATAAGAGATGTGAGTTTGATCTCTGGACTGGGAAGATCCTCTGGAGTTGGTAATCGCAAACCTGCTCCAGTATTCTTGACTGGAAAATTCCATGGACAGAGGAGCCTAGCAGGCTATAGAACATGGGATTGCAAAGAGTCAGACTTAACAACTGAACGACAACAACCCAGGTGCCACCATCTTTGCAGGCTACTTCCAGGCCTTCCTGGCTTTCTAAAATAGAGATATGGATGGAACCAGTAGAGACATTCTTTCTTCTGCTCCACTTACACCTGAAGGTTCATGGAATATAAGCTTCAGAGAGGTCTGACCTTTGTAATATAAATCTTTTCTTAAAATTAAACAATCATTGACTGTTACATAAAAATGTAGCTGGGATAATGTTCCATACAACCTCTGAGTGCAACAGAGAGAATGAAGAAGTTTTTGGTGCCATAATAATACTAAACAATTACATCACAAAGAATTGTATGTCAAAATGTAATCAGAACCTAAAAATAAATATCATTTTGTTAGTAAACATTACAATCTCTAGCAAGCAGCTACAAATTTTATTATTGTTTTATGAAAATATGTGTTCATTTTTAATGATATATCAACTGAGTGGTAACTATCAAATGGAAATCATAATATAGAAAGCAACTATAACAAAACTTTTCATACTAATTGCTTTAAATGTGTTAAGTGTGAAAATGCTTTGAGAGTCAATTCTCCTGGTAACTCTAGGAGAGAAATACGAGAATGTTCTCTTTCTATGGATTATATAGAAATATTTCTATATATCCTATTATGCCCACTTCCAGTAACTTTTGTTTCTAAACATTTTAATTAATATTGTCTTAAATTCTTTACTTGATTATAGTACAGATGTAACAGTCATTCACTGGGCTTACCAAAGCTTGTATGTAGAATATGTACCAAGGTCTTGCAAATTCTTTCTGTGTGGTGTGGTGCTTAAGAGAATAACACCCATGGGGGGTTAATCTCAGGAATTTTTGGCAGTTCTTAAAGCTTCTTCCATATACTTTGGAATTATCCATATTCCTCAACTTTGTTAAAAAAGCTGAAATTCTGTTTTCAGCCAAGTCAGCTTCTTGTCTGGTCAATTTAGAGTTTTAGCATTCTCTCCACTCTTCCAAGAAAACAGAAACACATATTTTCAAGTGATATCCAACTAGAAGATTAATCATGCCTGAGAAATCTAGGATACCAATCAAAGTTTGTGAAATTTCATATTTAAAATTCAGTGCCTTGGGTATTGTGCAATGCTACAGTAAGCTCTGCCTTATACATTAAAATATGTGATAACTGCAGAGTCAAATAGTACTTCAAATAAGAAATCCTGACTTTAAATAATTCATTTCTCCTTTTTATTATCTTAGAAAAAAGTCTTTTACAGTTGAAATGCAATTATTATTATTAAAAATCAAGTGCACCTTTTTGGGGAGTATTATGCATCTTTTTTTTTTTTTTTTGTATAGTTCTGTGTTTTCTTGCCACCTCTTAATATCTTCTGCTTCTCTTAGGTCCATACCACTTCTGTCCTTTATTGAGCCTATCTTTGCACGAAATGTTCCCTTGGTATCTCTAATTTTCTTAAAGAGATCTCGTCTTTCTCACTCTGTTCTTTTCCTCTATTTCTTTGCATTGATCACTGAGGAAGGCTTTCTTATCTCTCCTAGCTATTCTTTGGAACTCTGCATTCAAATGCTTATATCTTTTCTTTTCTCCTTTGCTTTTCCCTTCTCTTCTTTTCACAGCTATTTGTAAGACCTCCTCAAACAGCCATTTTGCTTTTTGCATTTCTTTCCCATGGGGGTGGTCTTGAATAAGGGATTTAATTTAGGTCATACCTGAATGGTCTAGTGGTTTTCCCCACTTTCTTCAGTTTAAGTCTGAATTTGGCAATAAGGAGTTCATGAACTGAGTCACAGTCAAACCTATGCCCCAACCAGTCACTCTGAAGAAGCTGAACAGTTCTATAAACACCTACAAGACCTTTTAGTCTTTTTCATTATAAGGAACTGGAATGAAAAAGTAGGAAGTCAAGAAACACCTGGAGTAACAGGCAAATTTGGCCTTGGAATATGGCATGAAGCAGGGCAAAGGCTAATAGAGTTTTGCCAGGAGAACACACTGGTCATAGCAACCACCCTCTTCCAAAAACACAAGAGAAGACTCTACACATGGACATCACCAGATGGTCAACACTGAAATCAGATTGATTATATTCTTTGCAGCCAAAGATGGAGAAGCTCTTTACAGTCAGCAAAAACAAGACTGGGAGCTGACTGTGGCTCAGATCATAAACTCCTTATTGACAAATTCATCTTCATAACCCAGATAATCATGATGGTGTGATCATTCACCTAGAGCCAGACATCCTAGAATGTGAAGTCAAGTGGGCCTTAGAAAGCATCACTATGAACAAAGCTAGTGGATGTGATAGAATTCCAGTTGAGCTATTTCAAATCCTAAAAGATGATGCTGTGAAAGTACTGTACTCAATAGGCCATCAAATTTGGAAAACTCAACAGTGGCTGTAGGACTAGAAAAGTTGAGTTTTCACTCCAATCCCAAAGAAAGGCAATGCCAAAGAATGCTCAAACTACAGCACAATTGCACTCATCTCACACACTAGAAAAGTAATGCTCAAAATTTTCCAAGCCAGGCTTCAGCAATAGGTAAATCATGAACTTCCAGATGTTCAAGCTGATTTTAGAAAAGGCAGAGGAAACAGAGATCAAATTGCCAACATTCACTGGATCATCGAAAAAGCAAGAGATTCCAGAAAAACATCTATTTCTCCTTTATTGACTATGCCAAAGCCTTTGACTGTGTGGATCACAATAAACTGTGGAAAATTCTGAAAGAGATGGGAATACCAGACCACCTGACTTGCCTCTTGAGAAACCTATATGCAGGTCAGGAAGCAACAGTTACAACTGGATATGGAATAACAGACTGGTTCCAAATAGGAAAAGGAGTACGTCAAGGCTGTATATTGTCACCCTGCTTATTTAACTTCTATGCAGAGAACATCATGAGAAATGCTGGGCTGGAAGAAACATAAGCTGGAATCAAGATTGCCGGGAAAAATATCAATAACCTCAGATATGCAGATGACACCATCCTTATGGCAGAAAGTGAAGAGGAACTAAAAAGCCTGTTGATGAAAGTGAAAGGGGAGAGTGAAAAAGTTGGCTTAATGCTCAACATTCAGAAAATGAAGATCACGGCCTCTGGTCCCATCACTTCATGGGAATTAGATGGGGAAACAGTGGCAGACTTTATTTTGGGGGCTCCAAAATCACTATAGATGGTGATTGCTGCCATGAACTTAAAAGACGCTTACTCCTTGGAAGGAAAGTCATGACCAACCTAGATAACATCTTGAAAAGCAGAGACATTACTTTGCCAACAAAGATCCATCTAGTCAAGGCTATGGTTTTTCCAGTGGTCATGTATGGATGTGAGAGTTGGACTGTTAGGAAAGCTGAGCACCAAAGAATTGATGCTTTTGAACTGTAGTGCTGAAGAAGACTCTTGAGAGTCCCTTGGACTGCAAGGAGATCCAACCAGTGCATCCTAAAGAGATTAGTCCTGAGTGTTCATTGGAAGGACTGATGCTGAAGCTAAAACTCCAATACTTTGGCCACCTCATGTGAAGAATTGACTCACTGGAAAAGACCCTGATGCTTGGAGGGATTAGGGGCAGGAGGAGAAGGGGATTACAGAGGATGAGATGGCTGGATGGCATCACTGACTCGATGGACATGAGTTTGAGTAAACTCCGGGAGTTGGTGATAGACAGAGAGGCCTAGCATGCTGTCATTCATGGGGTCGCAAAAAGTTGGACACGACTGAATGAATGGACTGATGCATCTGTTAGAAGACAGTCTATTTACATACACTGACAATGAAATCTGCTGAATAACTGTATAATCACATTCATATAAAGTAAATAAATCTATTAACATATATATTATATAAAACTATTTGCAAATAAGTACTGAATGTTCTGGAAGTATTTCATACCTGAGAAACCAGGTTATCTCTGGAAAGAAACCTGGAGACAAATGCAAAGTAAACTGTCTTTGTTTTGACCCTTAACAACAACAACAACAAAAAAAAAAACATTAAAAAGAACTTAGAAAAAAACTCTATTTTACTTTTCGGTTTGAGACTCTTTCAGAAGCTTAGTATCTTAAAGCTTCATTCCCTTTGTAGTCAGTCTCAAAACCACCAGAGTATATTTCATATTTTAGTACAGTTTTGGAAATGAAGTTTATCCCACAAAAAATGTCCAGACTATGCTCTTCCACATGACATGGAGTAAATGGTCTCTAATGATTTCTTGCTTAGGTAAGCTATTAACATTCATGGAGAGTCTATTACTGGACTTCATTACCTTGTGTATCAAAGTGACAGACCTACAGCCGCTATGACAGTGTTTCAGCTCACAAGCACCCATGGCCAATTAATCCCTTATGAATCGGACCAGAGTTAGCCAGTTGTGACAGCTTTGGAGGTGTGTCAGCTCTCCTTGATAAAGGACACCACAGTACTTAAACTCGCATTAGTGAAAGTCTGCAGAGGTGCCTTAATACAATGCTTCAGGGCTATTTTTAAAAAGGTTAGAATTTCGCAATAAGGCCCAGGTTCCAGGATTTAAAGAAAAAGCATTCATGAAGACTCGACTCTCAGACAATTCTTTTTATTTAAAAACTGGCAATTTGAAACATTTTTCTAAGAAAATCATTAGCTCCTGAGTGGTTTTTTACTTTGCAATAGAGTTTCAAGTATATCTGATTGCACAATGCACGGAGGATAACCCCACCTCATGACAAGGACAACTGCTCTCAGATTGAGGGGCAGATGCAGTTTTGTGTTTCAAGATTTCAGACTCTGTTATGCGAACAAATCATCCTTATGCACAGAAATAATATTATTTATGGCTATTTTTAACCTTTGCCAAATAATTAGAGCAGGATATGAATAACCTAATCCCTGAATATTCATTTATACTCTAAGTAAATAAAGGAAGAAACTGCAGTGCAACACTATTAGATAAATAATTTAAGGACATTGTCAATTAACAGTATGATGAAAGAACTGCTGTTTCATAAAGACTTGTGGGGATTTAACTTGTGTTAAAATTGATGCTGGGAGGGATTGGGGGCAGGAGAAGAAGAGGACGACAGAGGACGCGATGGCTGGATGGCATCACTGACTCGATGGACACGAGTGTGAGTGAACTCCAGGAGTTGGTGATGGACAGGGAGGCCTGGAGTGCTGTGATTCATGGGGTCACAAAGAGGTGGACACGACTGAGCGACTGAACTGAACTGAATCGCTGAAAGTCATAAAAATATCTGTCCTTTTTAAACCTAGATTGGAAGAAAGTATATATCCTCAAATTCATTCACCAGCCTTAATAATGTATACACTGGAATACAAACACCATTTAACAAAAAATCTTATCAGTGGATTTTATAACCAAAGAATCGCATTAACCCTCATTTAACCTTTGTAGTGTGGGACTGGCAACTTACTTTTACAGTTTAAACATTAAATATTTACCTCTGGGGCTAATTCAAATTACCATAAAAAATTTTACAACTTTTTCTAATATCCAATGGGCATAATGGACATACTACTAGTTATATACTCTCTAAAAACACATTCAGCTAACAGTTACTGAGTATACTGCCTTACGGGAATCATCTCTAATGTTGCAATATTTGGGATTTATTTATACTACAAAGCTTATTCACTGTTCATCTGAAATTCAAGTGTAACTGAGGGCTCTGTATTCTTATTTGCTAAATCTGGCAAACTGAGTCATCTTAGTGAATTGAAAAAAATATAGAAACTCAGGGCATATTTGGAGGAATTTAAGTTCAAATTTTTTCTTAAACTTTTAGGTGTCAAATGTAGGTTATAAGGAGTAGGGGGAATGGTGAAGATAAGTTGCAGGAAGATCCAATCATTAATACAGAGCTATTATTTTCAGAGTAATGCCCTAATCATTAATTTTTATCCATTTATGTAATTAGTATAATTAAAGATAATTATTCTGTCACAGTGCTTTCATGGTCTTCATTAATTCAAATATGTAATTGCAGGAATTTTGGTCAGCTGGAAAGAGAGATTTAAGAATTCATACATAGAAAATTACTCTAACAAAGAGAATTTTTAAAAGCTTCTGACAACCTTAAATATTATATTTGAAATGCTCCCAGTTAAAATATCATATTCATATTTAAAATAATGCTGATATGTTTACTAAAGACATTTGAAAGTTTGCCAAACTCATTCAAAAAATATTTTATTGTGCTGGAACAAATAAAAGCTCTTCTTCCACAATACCCACATGATGCTATTATGCCCTGTTTTGAGCTAAGACCCTCTTAATGGCTTGGAGACGTGTCTAAACACATTCACAACTCTAGGGCTAGAATGTCCATAAGCAGTTTGCCCTGAAGAGACCACCTTTCCAGCTGCATAGAGCCTACAACTCTACCAGTTTCTCTAAGAAGCTGCAAGAGGAGGTTTATGCCAGCACATTTTTCAACAGACTGAACAACATAATGGAAAGTTTTCTCAGGTGAAAGCTGATGAGGTGGGTGAATGCCAAATAGATGTAGATGTCACATTGACATGAAAATTTGAAAACCTTGTTTTCTAGCATGAACAGCTGTATTTATGCTAGAGATTGCAAAGATATATATTTACATTCTGACTACTGAATTATTTTGATTACTGAAAATATTTGGGATTAAATTTTGGCACTGAAATTTATTATCTGTAGAACGAGTCATAAATGTGCCTCGATGAACCTCACTTTCCTCACCTATAGACAAAGGATGACCAGTCCCATCCCATATGTAATCTAAATATGCCATTCTTCCCTTATATGTAATATATACAAGTAATTACTTTTAGTAACAGTTCATTTTCAAGTCATGAAAAACTGGTAGTATAGAAAGGAAAATACTAGAAAATAACTCTCTATAGATCGCTTTCATTTCTTCTCATTTTATGGCCAGAAACACTGGTCTTCTCTCTTGAAGGGTAAATATTTAAAGATATTTGTATGTTAGTAAACCTTGGAAGATAGAGATAGTGTCTCCCTTCCCTCTGGGGCAGGAATTTTTTCAACTGTTCAATATAATAAAGAAGTAATTCCCACTAGGGCATATGTGGCTTGCAATCTCTTCTAGAGACTGAGTTTCTTAAGCTCAAGATCCCTCGACTCTAATGAAAATCCTTCACTCCTCTACTTGAGGCTTCTTTCCTATGCCCCATAGGAATTGGGAGGTGCAGAGAACAGGTATAAACATGGAGATCATACAGCTTGCTGTTTCTGAGTAATAAAGCACCTTGTCTCCAACCCAGCAGTCTTGATCTTGTACGAAACTATGGCAGACCAACATTTTTTTTTTTCCTGAAAGAAGGCAAAAATCTGACCTTTTATCATTTTTGGTAGGGCACAATCATGATACCTTGAATACGGTGATAGGAAGTATTGTCAGAGTTTATTAATGTACTCCAAGGTGTACTAGATCCTTTTCCTCTAACTAAAATAAATAATGTAAAATAGTTCTTTTTAGAGGTCAGTTGTGTAATTTCTTCTTTGGGTCAATACTTTAACCTAAAAAGATCCACTGCCACACTCACATCAAGACTAAATCATACCTATTGAATCTCCGAGTTTCTTGCTTATAGATCAGTGTTATACAACATACAGAATGGAAGCTTCATGAGGAAAAAGGTGTTCTAACTGCTTTCTTCATTTCCAGGGCCTAGAGCAGTGCCAAGCACCAAGTAGACATATTATGAATCTTTGTTGACAGAATATTTATATGCATACACACACGTGTGCACACGCATGCCAATGTATCCGATTTGAATTACTGTTCAAAAACAAAATGAGTATTTTACTCTTTTATCTTCCCAAATTAATTATCATAATATTTTGATTCAGGTCACAGCTAAAAGTATATATTTGAAAATACATAGTTTGAATGAATTATGCAACTTCCTATGTTTAAGAGAATAGCAATTAAAAAAAATTATATTGACCAGAAAGCAATAAAATCTCATAGAGGAGGACCGTATAAAATGATATAAAGAGCACAGGATCAGATGCTCATAATGCTATTTGATAGCAAGTTATTAACTTCACTGAACCTCAGTTTCCTCACATGTAAAATGAAAATAATAATTCCCATCTTATAGGTGTGCTGTGAGGTTAATGATCTAATTTATGCAAAGTGATTAGTTCTGGGCCTAGTGTATTAGAGGGGCTTCCCTGATGACTCAGCAGGTGGAGAATCTGCCCGCAATGCAGGGGACACAGGGTATACAGGGTCAATCTCTGGGCTGGGAAGATCCCCTGGAGGAAATGGCAATACACTCCGGGATTCTTGCCTAAAAAACCCCATAGGAAAGAAACTTTGAATAGTTACTGGAAGGACTGATGCTGAAGCTGAAGTTCCAATCCTTCAGCCACCTGATGTGAAGAACCAGCTCATTGGAAAAGACCTTGATACTGGTAAAGAGTGAAGGCAAAAGGAGAAGGGGACAGTGCAGGATGCGATGGTTAGATAGCATTACTGACTCAATGGATATGACTTTGAGAAAACTCCAAGAGATGGTGGAGGAAAGAGAAGCCTGGTGTGCTGTAGTCCATGGGGTTGCAAAGAGTTGGACATGACCTAGTGACTGAGTAACAACAAAGTGTATTATATGTGGTGAATGAGTAAGGTAGAACATCACACAAAAATTTGAGAGTTATCTTAATGTAACACAACTAAAATCAGATTCCATAACTAGTCACTAGTATCAAGATAAAATCAAGGCAAATCAAAAATATGAAAAAATATGCAGGGATTTCACACTCTACGATTTGTTAAACTCAGTGTCCACTCTGTCCTCTATAAAGTGTATTATGTTCATTTGTAGGATAAGTGAATATCCAGTTTATTTTTATCTTTACTATAAATGATGAACTATGAATAAGTTATCATCAGTGGGCTTTGCACTGATATATTTCTGTATTCAAAAGAATAATCAGTGGGTATGGTGGAGAAGTTAGGAGATGGGGTTTGAAATTAGGAAATCATAATTCAGATTTAATCTTTGTCATTACTAGCATTGTGACCTTACAAATTTGTGAACCTCTCTGATCATCTGGCACATATACAATGAAGGATCAATAACATTTAATTTGCAATCTAATATATAGATTAGATCTCCATTGGGGATCATAGCCTTGTCATGGCAAAGGGGCTTGCTTAACTCAATGAAGCTATAAGAAATACCTGGCAGAACCACCTAAGACAGACTGGTCATGGTGGAGAGTTCTGACAAAATCTAGTCCACTGGAGGAGGGAATGGCAAACTCACTCCAGTATTCTTGCCTCAAGAACCCTATGAACAGTATGAAAAGACAAAAAAGATATGACACTGGAAGATGAGCATCCCAGGTCCAAAGCTTTCCAATATGGTACTGGGGAAGAGCAGAGAAATAGCTGCAGAAAAATGAAGAGGCTGGGCCAAAGCAAAAATAATGCTCAGTTGTGAATGTGTCTGGTGGTGAAAGTCTGATGCTGTAAAGAGCAATATTACATAGGAACCTGAAATGTTAAATCCATGAATCAAGGTAAATTGGAAGTGGTCGAACAGGAGATGGCGAGAGTGCATATCGACATCTTAGGAATCAGTGAAATAAAATGGACCTGAATGGATGAATTTAATTAAGATGATTATGGGTAAGAATCCCTTAAAAGAAATGGAGTAGCCTTCATAGTCAACAAGAGTCTGAAATGCAGTACTAGAGTGCAATCTAAAAAATGACCCAAAGATCGTGGTTCTTTTCCAAGGCAAAACATTCAAAATCACAGTAATCCAAGTCAATGTCCCAAACAATAATGTCAAAGAAGATGAAGTTGAATGGTACTATGAAGACCTACAAGACCCTCTAGAACTAACACCCACCAAAAAAAAGATGTCCTTTTCATCACAGGAGACTAGAATGCAAAAGTAGGAAGTCAGATACTCAGAGTAGCAAGTAGGTTTGGCCTTGGAGTACAAAATGAAGCAGGACAAAGGCTAACACAATTTTGTTTACTGTATAAACACCATCTTTCAACAACATAATAAATGACTCTACACATGGACATGATCAGATGGTGAAGACTAAAATCAGATTGATTATATTCTTTGCAGCCGAAGATGGATAAGCTCTATACTGTCAGTAAAAATAAGATCGGAGCTGACTGTGGCTCAGATTATGGGATTGTTATTGCAAAATTCAGACTTAAATTGAAGACAGTAGGGAAATCCACTAGGCTATTTAGATAAGACCTAAATCAAATCTCATGATACAGTGGAGGTGACAAACAGATTCAAGGGATTAGATTTGGTAGACAGAGAGCCTGAAGAAAAATGGACAGAGGTTTGTAATACTGTACAGTCGGCAGTCACCAAAACATTGCCAAGAAAAAGAAATCCCTGAAGGTAAACTGGCTGAGGAGGCTTTATTAATATATGAGAAAAGAAGAGAAGTGAAAGGCAAAGGAGAATGGCAGATACACCCAACTGAATGCAGAGTTCCAGAGAACAGCAAGGAGATATAAGAAAGCCTTCTTAAGTGAACAATAGAGGAAAACAATAGAATGGGAAAGACTAAAGCTCTCTTTAAGAAAATTGAAGAGATCAAGGGAGTATTTCATGCAAGGATGGGCATGATAAAGGAAAAAACAGTAAGGACCTAACGGAAACAGGAGAGATTAAAAAGAGGTGCAAGAATACACAGAACTGTACGAAAAAGATCCTGACCCAGATATCCAGGATGCTGTGATCACTCACCTACAGCCAGACATCCGGGAGTGTGATGTCAAGTGGGCCTTAGGAAGCATTATTACAAACAAAGATAGTAGAGGTGATGGAATTCCAGCTGAGCTATTTAACAGCCTAAAAGATGATACTGTTGAAGTGCTGTACTCAATATGTCAACAAATTTGGAAAACTCAGCAGTGGCCGCAGAACTGGAAAAAGTCAGTTATAATTCCAATCCCAAAGAAGGGCGATGCTAAAGAATGTTCAAACTACTGCACAATTGCACTCATTGCACATACCAGCATGGTAATTGTAAAAGGCAATGGCACCCCACTCCAGTACTCTAGCCTGGAAAATCCCATGGACAGGGGAGCCTGGTAGGCTGCAGTCCATGGGGTCGCTAAGAGTCGGACATGACTGAGCGACTTCACTTTCATGCATTGGAGAAGGAAATGGCAACCCACTCCAGTGTTCTTGCCTGGAGAATCCCAGGGACGGGGGGAGCCTGGTGGGCTGCCGTCTATGGGGTCGCACAGAGTCGGACATGACTGAAGTGACTTAGCAGCAGCAGCATGGTAATGCTCAAAATCTTTATTTTTTTATTTTAAATTAATTATTTTAATTGGAGGCTAATTACTTTACAATATTGTAGTGGTTTTTGCCATACATCAACATGAATCAGCCACAGGTTCAGTAATACATGAACTGAGAACTTCCAACTCTATAACTGATTTATAAAAGGCAAAGGAACCACAGATCAAATTGCCAACATTTGTTGGATCACTGGAAAAGCAAGGGCATTCCAGAAAAATATCTATTTCTGCTTCATTGACTACACTTAAGCATTTGACTGGATTACAACAAACTGTGGAAAATTCTTAAAGAGATGGGAATACCAGACCACCTTACCTGCCTCGTGAGAAACCTGTATGAGGGTCAGAAGCAACAGTTAGAACCAGACATGGAACAAAGGATTGGTTCAAACTTAGGATAGGAGTAAGATAAGGTTGTATATTTTCATCTTATTTATTTAACTTTTATGCACAGTACATCATGTGAAATGCTGGGTTGGAAAAGCTCAAGCTGGAATCAAGACTGTCGAGAGAAATATCAATATCCTTAGATAATGCAGATATTACTTCAGTGGCAGAAAGCAAAGAGGAACTAAATAAAGACCTGCTTGATAAAGGTGGAAGAGGAAAGTGAAAAAGCTGAGTTAAAACTCAACATTCAAAAAAGTAAGATCATGGCATCTGGTCTCATCATGTCATAGCAAATAGAAGGGGAAAAAGTAAAACAGAGAGAGAGTGCTTTTCTTGGGATCCAAAATCACTGAGGATGGTGACTGAAGTCATGAAATTAAAAGATGCTTGCTCCTTGGAAAGAAAGCTTTGACAAACCTAGACAGTGTATTAAAAAGCAAAGACATAGCTTTTCTGACAAAGGTCCATATAGTCAAAGCTATGATTTTGCTAGTAGTCATATAGGGAAGTGACAGTGGGACCATAAAGAAGTCTGACCACTGAAGAATTGATGCTTTCTAATTGTGGTGCTAGAAAAGACTCTTAAGGGTCTTTTGGACTGCAAGGAGGTCAAACCAGTCACTCCTAACAGGAATCAACCCTGACTATTCATTGGAAGGACTAATGATGAAGTTGAAGCTCCAATACTTTGGCCACCTGATGCAAAGTGTCATTTCGTTGTAAAAGACCCTGATGCTGGGAAAGACTGAGGGCAGGAGGAGAAAGGGGCAACAGAAGATAAGAACGTTGTATAGCATCACCAGTACAAGGGACATGAGTGTGAGCAATCTCCAGGAGATACTTATGGACAGGGAAGGCTGGTGCACTGCATCGTGGGCTTGTAAATAGGCTACTTGATTTAGAGACTGAACACCAGCAACAGAGGTTAGATAACACCATACATCTCCAACATAGTAAGTTTGAAAATAAAAACCATGTGCATTCGTTTTAAAAAGTTATATAAGTTACTGATATCCTAAGTCCTTAAAAATATGATTTATATGTTTAGTTCTCCTCTATAATCAGATGCTAGTTAACACTGTCTCTGAGATTGCTTTGCTTGTCACTTCTTAGGAAAGCCATGATTTCAGCCTCTAGAAGCATCATATGCTATTACAAGCGTGTGAAATATGATTCAGTATAGCCAAATTTTGGATCAAAAAGCAGCTCAGTGTCTTTCCAACTTATAGTGCAGAAGAGATCATTTTCCAGGGTTGAAACCAGGAGAGAACCCCCAAATTCATCACATCTGCTTGCTTTACAAGTATAGTTGAATACCTGTGCCTTCGTAACCTTCAGCTCTTAGTCTTGGGCTGCTTTTATCTCAGTAACTCCTCCATGTGGGTAGGAAGCACTTGATGTTCTTAGCTATTTGGATGTCTGCAGAGGAGATACTAAGTTGTAGACCAAAGAACTTTGAAGAATAATTCCCAATTTAGTTGATATTTGCTTAACAGATACATTAGGTATGAAGAATGCTGGCAGCAAGCTGGGGATGTACTAATACCACAGAGCAGGTATAAAGAAAATTCAGAGACAGTTTAATACCTAGCTGTAATAAGTAAGACTTAAACTACAAAAACACAGAATCACCTACTAGCCCCATATAACTTTAGTCCTATGTAGCCTCTGCTAAGTAGTCTTTAACACTGAAAATATGTTGGGTGTTATGAATGAGTATACATAAGATAGTTGAGGAATATGGGTTTCATTCTGGGAGAAATAGACATACATACATCAAGGGAAAGGTGATAAAAACCCTATGATGCTGGATTTGACCTGCAGTAAGCGTAATGCACAATCATTTTGTATAGCTCAAGAATTCTTTGAAGTTGTTTTTACACTTAGAATATAGACATCTTCCTAGAACCATCCATTAAAGTACCTTGAAGAAATGAAACTCAAGTAGAAATGAGTATATCTTGTGTCCAGACATTAATTTCTAAATACTATTACTTATCATATGTTCTTGGAAAAGTGGGTAATTTCAGGTCAGTATAGGACAAGTATAAGAAAATAAAATTTTTTCCCATCAGAAAATGAGTAAATTTTTAAATAGAAAATAAGTAAATATTTCAAAATGGAACATATTATCAAGCACACAGGAGATACTATAAACAATTCCCCTAATCAAACTTGAGATTTGGGAGGAATTAAAGCATTTCTTCACAGGAAAAGCATCAGATACTGAATATAGATGTAATATTAGAACTCAGAAAAAATACAAATAGATTATTGGGATAAAGTACTGACACAATTACAAAGTATGAGATCACTTCTTAATTCCAGATGGAAATGCAGATCCTTAAAATGAGGAAATTTTATGGTTAACACAGTAAAATAACCATCACTCATAGTCTCAATAAGAGTAAATAGATAATAATAAGAGCTGGACCATTTTATTTATGATAAAATAAGAGTAAACAGACATAATTTCTCCTGATGTGATACAAAAGTAAATGTAAACCAATATAGCATTGTTGCCAAAATGCATCCAAGATGAATCTACACATGAAGAAAGGAGAAAGTATCCAATATGCCTGCTAAGTTGCTTCAGTCGTGTCTGACTCTTTGCAACCCCAGGGACTGTAGCCCATCAGGCTCCTCTGTCCATGGGATTCTCCAGGCAAGAAAATTGGAGTGGGTAGCCATACCCTTCTCCAGGGGATCTTCCCAACCCAGGGACTGAATACAGATCTCCCGCATTGCAGGTGGATTCTTAACCCTCTGAGCCACCAGGGAAGCCCATACATACACATATGAGATGTTTTTAAAAAGTAACAGACCTCAACTCATCAAAAATGTCACTGTCAAGAAAAACAAACATCACGGGAGTAGGGGAAGCTGCTCTAGGTTTAAGGAGACTAAAGACATAAACAAATGTAATGCTTGTCACTTCACTGGATCCGGGGCCAATTTTTTTTTTAATTGATAACAGTTAGCAAAATGTGAATATGGACTAAAAATTAGGTAATACTGAGACACTGTTACATACAGGAGACTGACAATCTTGTTACTAACATACAGGAAAATATTCTTTTTCTTAAGAAAATACTTTATGGTAAGATTTATGGATGTGCAACCATGATGTATATAATTTACTTTCAAATGGTTCAGAGAGAAAATGTGGCAAAATGTTGACAATTGGTGAGGAGTAGTACTGTACTATACTGTTCTTTCCATTTTCTTAGAACTATAAAATATTTTCAAGACAAGGTGGAATTAAAAATAATATGTTAAATGCCTAGCAAAGTGCTAGATACATACCAAGTACATGAGATTTCACGTATGGTATCATGTCCTGGGTCTCATAGTTTCTGACAAGTTCCTATGAATCAGCCTTCCCTAAAATTTTAATAAATGATGCCCCTAACTTATTGTGGAGATTCCTACACCCTCCCAGAGTCATCAAAAAGAAGTTTCAAATATATCTAATAACCTTATTTTATGACAGGAATATAAAGCAAGTAGAATAAAATTTTCCATCAAAGTGATTATATTTTGAAATTTTTTGAAAGGGCAAGCTTCTGTTTTATAAAATATTAATATATATAAAGCATTTTATTTTCTCATATGCTATAGTGATGAGGCCTAGACAGACTCATAACTGGAAGCCTGAAATATAATTCAATTCTACTGCAATGAAACTAAATAAATTCCTCCCTTTATCCATTCATAGACAAGTGCACACTGTCTTCTGGCAGAGACTCCCACAGAATGGAAAGGCAGATAAGTAGACAGGATGAATATATTACTCCTCCATATATCCTACAGGGAAGAATGTGGTGCAACAATAAAGAACCAGTTACACATAAACCTATTAAGCAGAAGACATAAAATTACAATTATCTAAAAGCCTCAGTAAACAAGTGCATTTTATGGCATGACAAAAGCTTACAGAAATGTTGAGACAAAGAGTAGAGAGAAAACCTTGGTAAAGATCAGTCACCAAATTCTTTTGCTGTAAAACAGCTGAAATTATGCCCACGACTTATCCTGCAAAAATAAAATCAAAGTAAAAATAAAAGACAAACATTTAAAGGAGGCATTTAATCTTAGAGGAGACATTTTGACCAACTCTTATGTAAAATATTCCTATTTTAAAGAAACTACATTAAGTATAGAAAATAAAAATTATTATTAGGCTTACTTGTGGTATAGTTTAACAAGGCTATATATGACCCTGTGGTAATTCAAAACACTATATTTATGTATTCATCTATTGAAACTGTTTTCTGAATGATGAACTTTTTAAGACTGGAACAGTGTTTTCTCAAATTTAGCCCAGTATATAAGAAAATTTCTCTTATGCAAACTCAATAGATATTTGTTTAATCAGGAAAATAATAATTCATTTTAAAAATATAGTCTTCATTAAGCTCAACTTGGTTTAATATCAAAGGAAGTTTTAGAGAGAGCATATTAGAAAAGAAACATCTGGATTTGATGAATATAAGTTCTTTCAGAGGCTAATTTTGAAAAAAAAAAAACCTGCGCTTAACAGAAAAGTATAGAGATATATAAATTATATTATTTTTGTCATTCAGTTGCTAAGTCATGTCCAACTCTGTGACCCCATCCATTGTAGCACACCAGGATCCTCTGTCCTCCACTATATCCAGGAGGAGTTGGCTCAAATTCATGTCTATTGAGTCAGTGATGCTTTCAAACCATCTCATCCTCTGCAGCCCTCTTCTCCTTTTACCTTCAGTTTTCCCCAGAATTAGTGTCCTTTCCAATGAGTTGGCTCTTCTCATTACGTGACTCAAGTATTGAGTTTCAGCTTCAGCAACAGTTCTTCCAATGAATATTCAGAGTTGATTTCCTTTAGGATTGACTGGTTTGATCTCCTTGCTGTCCAAGTGGCTCTCAAGAGTCTTCTCAATACCACAGTTCAAAAGCATCAATTCTTCTGTAGTCAGTCGTCTTTATGGTCCAGCTCTGATATCTGTACATGACTATTGGAAAAACCATAGCTTTGACTATACAGGCCTTTTTTGGCAAAGTGATGTCTCTGCTTTTTAATATGCTGTCTAGGTTTTTATAATTTTCCTTCCAAGGAGCAAGCATCTTTTAAGTTCATGGCTGTAGTTACTATCCAGAGTGATTTTGGAGCCTAAGAAAATCAAATTTATCACTGTTTCCACTTTTTCCCCTTCAATTTGCCACGACGTGATGGGACTGGATGCCATAATCTTTGTATGTTTTGTTTAAATGTTGAGTTTCAAGCCAGTTTTACATAAATTCTATTATATAGCATTGTGTTTTTTAAACACTTCTCTTAAAGTGTTGAAGCTTCTGTCAATATGTTGGTGCTGTTTCTCTGCCTCTTGAATGTGGGCTAGTCTTTCACCTTTCTGTTTCATGAAGTGCTGAGCTATAGCAAAAGTGACATTGGTCAAACTCTAGAGCTTAGGCCACTAAGACCTTGCGGTATTCTTTACCCTTTGGAAACTCCCTGTAGTCATTTAAGAAAACTCAGGCTATAATTGTGGGATATATGTTTTCATTTATATATAGTCTGCTTAGTTGTAAAGTAAATTTACATAATAAGGAAGCTATTATTTATTATATTAATAATATATTATTTGATTATAATATTATTAACATATATTATTATAAATCTAGAAAGTGGTTTTAGTGGACTCAGGAAGAAAAGACTAACACCATTACTGGAGGATTAACATCACATTATTTCAATTTCACAGTCACTCACTGTTGATTCTACCCTAGCCTTTTGGAGAAAGAAATTGAATAATTTAACCAGTTAGACAAAGGAATGTGATTAAGAATGTATCATGAGCTCCTCAGCAGCAAAATGATGAAGGCAATTCCCAACTCTACCAATTTCTAGCAGAATTTTTTTTTAGCACCCTTCTCTTTATTTTGAATGAAAGTTATTCTGCAGATTGATACAGAAGTTAGGCATGAATGGAATGTCTCTAGTCACAGTAGAGGAAAGAGTGTCAACAAGCAGTCTTGGCATAATTTGCAGTCACGGGCTGGTTCTGAGACACCTCTATGGTTCTGAATTCCATGCAAGGCAAGGTGAAAACTGCTAAAGACTCTTCATGAGTACAGCCGCTGTCTAAATCATATTTAGATTTTTCCTCACTACCAGAATGATGTTTTGTATGACTTAAATCTTAATTACTATTTAAGAAGTGAATATAGAGGGAAAAGCTAGAGAAAAATAATAGTAACAAATTAAAATAGTGGAATCTCAATTTTATGTACACAGCAGTCCCCAACCTTTCTGTCACCAGAAACGGGTTTTGTAGAAGACAATTCTTCCATGGACTGGAGTGGGGGTGGTTTTGGAATGATTCAAGCATGTTACATTCATTGTGCACTTTATTTCTGTATTATTACATCAGTTCCACCTCAGATAATCAGGTAGTAGATTCCAGAGCCCAAGGACTTCTGATGTTCTATATGCAGAACAGACTTTTGCTTCTTTCATTTTGCATTAGAAGTTTCTATGCCTACCTATACTTTATGAGGATTCATGATATCTGTGTGATTTTTCTGATTTTATAAAATCCTTTGACATGCAAATGTCTAATTAATGTTCTCTAAAGAAAAACACTGAATGAAGAATAGGCTGTGTTCTTCCAAGACTGAACCATTCAGGAAAATATATTTAGAGACTCTGTGAACTGCAATAATTTTTTCTACTGACTGAGCTTCTGTGTAGTATTCTATAGCAATATGTACTGAACCGAAATAGCTCTTCCTTTTCATCACTTACCCCAATACTAAAGAATGATTTAAATATTGCAGGGAACAGAAAGAAAGAAAACAATATTTTATCTATTAAAATATATCTCCAAGACTAAAATTTTATTGTGATATTTGCTGCTGCTGCTGCTAAGTTGCTTCAGTAGTGCCTGACTCTGTGCAACCCCATAGATGGCAGCCCACCAGGCTCCCCCAGTCCCTGGGATTCTCCAGGCAAGAACACTGGAGTGGGTTGCCATTTCCTTCTCCAATCATGAAAGTGAAAAGTCAAAGTGAATCTGCTCAGTCATGTCCAACTCTTAGCAACCCCATGAACTACAGCCTACCCGGCTCCTCCATCCATGGGATTTTCCAGGCAAGAGTACTGGAGTGGGTTGCCACTGCTTTCTCCATGTGATATTTAAATAAACATTTATTCAAGAATAGTAACTATAACTGGCTGTTAACATTATGCAGTTTCCCTTATGGTTACCAGGGGCAAGGGTGCAGGCAGGGGATAGAGAGCTTGTGATGGACATGTCCACACGCCTATATTTCAAATGGATAACCAACGAGGACCCACAGTAGAGCACAGGGAACTCTGCTCAGTGCTACGTGGCAGCCTGGATGGGAGGGGCTTTCAGGAGAATGGATATGCTTAGCTATGAACCGGAAACTATTATAACATTGTTAGCATTATTATAATATTGGTTATACTCCAATATAAAATAAAACATTAAAAAAATAAAGTAAAGTAGACATTATGTATTTTCTTGAGTCCAACATCATATCAGCTTGTATCCCTTCCCCATCAGGATCTAGAACCAAGCTGTAGTCAGTCACCATGTCCCACACACACAAATTCATTCACGATACATCAAGAGATCCTTGAACATGATTTACTCTTTTTGTAGTATGACATCACAAAACACTTGCAGAGAGAGGAGGAAACAGGACTATGTTGATCCTTCACAGAATTTCCATTTAGGGGGTTTCAGGTTGGGGAACACGCGTATGCCCGTGGTGGATTCATGTTGATGTGTGGCAGAATGAATACAATATTGTAAAGTAAAAATAAAGAAAGAAAGAAAGAATTTCCATTTGAAATGAGTTTCTGTTTGTCCTACTGAGGCCAGTGTTCATGGTACCAGTGTGGAGATCACTAATAGAGCATTCACTTAACAGATGGAATAATACCAAAGTATTTCTTGTAAATCAAATGAATATCCAGAAATTTCATTGGCAGCAGGATGGGTCTTAAATCCTGACCATCATACATGGATACATATACTGGCTGAATTTTTTTAACACACTTGGACCCTTTCTAATATATTTGCACACACACACACCTCAGTCACCTGGTAGATGGAAAGAAGGCACCTGGAAAATAATGGAAATATATCTTCCAAATCAATTCCTAGTAAAAAAATAAAGTATAGCAGGAAAACATTAGGGAACAAGGAAATACAGATGGAGAAAGACAAATTATGATACTAATGATAATGACAGTGATATAAATAAAAATAATGAGAATAATAATGAACATTCCTTTGTATGATATATCTCATCTAAGGAACTCACAAGGGACTCAGCATATGAAAAACAGATTGCATATTAAGAGTTCATCATATGGGAAATTTTTGTGGATAATTGAAGGAAACACAGTTTATAAGATAGTAAGATGAGAAGAAAGGAAGAACTCACTCTTTTAAAAGGTAGTCAGAAAGTACCTTCAGTTCAGTTCAGTCACTCAGTCCTGTCCGACTCTTTGTGACCCCATGAATCGCAGCACGCCAGGCCTCCCTGTTCATCACCATCTCTCGGAGTTCACTCAGACTCACGTCCATTGAGTCTGTGATGCCATCCAGCCATTTCATCCTTGGTCGTCCCCTTCTCCTCCTGCCCCCAATCCTTCCCAGCATCAGAGTCTTTTCCAATGACTCAACTCTTCGCATGAGGTGGCCAAAGTACTGGAGTTTCAGCTTTAGCATCAATCATTCCTTCCAAAGAAATCCCAGGGCTGATCTCCTTCAGAATGGACTGGTTGGATCCCCTTGCAGTCCAAGGGACTCTCAAGAGTCTTCTCCAACACCACAGTTCAAAAGCAACAATTCTTCGGCGCTCAGCCTTCTTCACAGTCCAACTCTCACATCCATACATGACCACAGGAAAAACCATAGTCTTGACCAGACGGACCTTAGTTGGCAAAGTAATGTCTCTGCTTTTGAATATGCTATCTAGGTTGGTCATAACTTTTCTTCCAAAGAGTAAACATCTTTAATTTCATGGCTGCAATCACCATCTGCAGTGATTTTGAAGCCCCCAAAATAAAGTCTGACACTGTTTCCATTGTTTCTCCATCTATTTCCCATGGAGTGATGGGACCAGATGCCATGATTTTTGTTTTCTGAATGTTGTGCTTTAAGCCAACTTTTTCACTCTCCTCTTTTACTTTTCATCAGTTCATCTAATATAGAAAATGATAGATAAGTGGTACTCAGTAGTACTTGTGTTGAATGCATGAGTTTAAATGTAACTATTTTCTATTCTTTCTTCCAGTGGTCAGTATATTGGGAAGAGGATGGGTCAAGATACAAACCCATGTACCATTTACACAAAGTTAAATTATACATCAAAAAGTTTTTCTTTTTAATATATGCATAGCACTTTTGCACTCTCATTGTTTGCTTTAGTCAGCACAGATGCATCATGACCACTGATGTTCATTATTTATTCACTCATTAAGGAAACTTCCACTGAACCTGTATCCTATGCCAAATATATTGCTAAAATAAAGAATACAAAATGGTACCTATCACCAAAAAGTTCACAATTCTGCAGTTAAGATAGATACATAAATTAATATCAGTAAAATGCAAAAAGTGCCACATAAAGGCAGAAGAAAATCGGCATTGTGTGGTATATTCAGGGAATTAAGGGAACTTATCAAAAAGGATTTAAAAAATAAATTAGTTGAAGATTGAATAAAGTATTAAAGATGGAATAGAATTTGTCAGATGGACAGATGAATTTCCCAAGAATAGGAACAGTTTTTACAGGAACACTAGAGTATTTTGTAGTTTTCCTCTTTCAGACCCCAAAAAGTCAAAACAAAAAACAAGGTGTAAGGGAGAGGTCAGGATAAAGCTGAAAGTTAGAAACTGCTATCGTGGGTGTATGGCATTTCATGACAAGAGTTTGGCAAACAGAAATCATAGGATTTTCAGAAGAGAGCAGACTTCGGTATGCAAGGAGAAGGAATCAGTACAAAAGGAGAGGCAGGCAAGGCTAAACTGAAAACTAATGGTAAGCCTGCAAAGAGTAGGACCTCTTCTCCAGAGACTACTCAAAGATTATGAAAGATGAAGCAAAAAAAATTATCTAATGAATGGGGAATGGAGAAGCTATTCGACAGAATGGTTATATTTAAATGACCACAGGGTATTCCCAAAACATAAACACCTAGTGAACCATTCAGACATGACACAGCTTATATACCTGACAGCCTAGAGGCTGTCTGCCCTTTATTTCATACTGATTCCATAAATACACCTAAATTAAGTTGAATCACCAATGAATTGAAGTTAAATGAAAAAGGAGCACACACTTTTGAGCCAGGAAGTACAGGTCTTGTTGCTATATGACTTGGACAATGTATGACAGCCCCTCTCTGGGGCTGTTTCTTATGAAGTAGATTTTATATTTAATTTCTTCTTCTATAAAATAAAAATTCTACATGTTTTATTGAGACATTATAAATTAAGAGAGATGGTATCTATAAAATGCCTGCTGTAGTGCCTATTATATAATAAAATTTCAATTCCTATCATTCTCTTTGTCTATCTGTGTGCTGTGGGAGTCACAAAAATAAAGATGAGGTATGTCGTACACCTACAGAGTATTCACAGTCATGTTCAGATGAGAACTATTATACTGTAAAACTGAGTAACTTAAGATAGAATCTACACAGTTTAAAAATTCATAGAGTAGACTACATTTTGAAGTGGAAAGTGATCAGCAAAAGACAATATAATTTTAAGTGAAAAGCTATAGATACAAGTCTATAAAGTTTATGGGTATTTTTATACTGAAAAGAAATGCAGTAAAATGTTAACTGCAATGTTTTCTTTTCTCAGCAAAAAGAGAAAAAGGAAAAAATCCAAAATAAAGAATGTACTTTAGTCATCACCAATATTATATAATATATGCAATTACATTAAAGCATATGCTTATATTTAGCAACTTAATAAATATAATGTTTAATAGTGAGTGATATATCATATTGTATATACATAATATTATATTATTATAGTGTCTGACTCTTGCTACCCCATGGACTGTAGCTCACCAGGCTCCTCTCTTCATGGGATTTCTCAAGCAAGAATATTAGAGTGGATTGTAATTTTCTTCTCCAATAATAATATTAAATGATATATAATTATATATTATTAAGTGCATGTATTTATATACATTTAATAGACTACAAATCATATAAATACAAATGTAATCATATATAATTTGCATATGAATATATAATAAATTATATACATTACATATATATATGGAGGGAGAAGATTGAGATGCTTCTTTTAAAATTTAGAGTAGTGAGTATAATATCACATAGTTAGGAAATCTGGAAAACTAAGCCAGGCAAGTTTATATTCATGGAGTGAGGTAAAGTTTGCCTGGCGAAAAATACATCTTGCCCATTCACTTAAGTATGACAAAAATCTGATTTTCTGCTTTTCTAAAATTACCATACCTTTAGGGTTCCATTTTTATCATGTTACATTTATCTGAGTTAAATCCATATTTTTTACTTCTGTAGAACATAATAAAATATTGATTCAATACTGGTATATAGAAAGTGATGTATTATAAAATATATTTAGTTAAACAAATAATTATTTAAATTTTCATTTATCAAATTGTTTAAATATGTTTACAATGAAATGTATTTATGAAACAGTCATATGTTTTATTTTCTCTGCAATAGAAAGATGCAGGAAAAACATAAGCTTCATATTCCATTACTCAAAGAGAAAAACACTTTTATGATTCAAACAAAAGATATATTAATGATGAATTATTTGTATTAGAGTATTACTAGTAAAAAATGTTATTTTTTTCTAGGGAAATTTTTGTGTGAGTGGTTTCAACTTGAATCAACAAAATATTATCATACTTGGGAATGTTTTTAAACATCTTAGATATATCATAGATTTCAGATAATGTACTCTTGGGTCATACATGCTCATTCAAGTCTGATTCTTTGTGACCCTACGGACTGTAGTCTGCCAGGTTCTTCTGTTCATGGGACTTCCCAGGCAAGAATACTGGAGTAGCTTGCTGTTTCCTCCACCAGAGGATCTTCCCAGCCCAGGGATTGAACCTGCATCTCCTGCATTGAAGATGGATTCTTTACTGCTGGGACACCAGGAAAGCTTCAATGTACTATGTTCAATATAGGATACAGGATGCTTGGGGCTGGTGCATGGGATGATCCAGAGAGATGATATGGGGTGGCAGATGGGGGGGGGCTTCGGCATTGGGAGATCATGTACACCTGTGGCTGATTCATGTCAATGTATGGCAAAACCAATACAGTATTGTACGTAGAATAAAGTTAAAAAAACTTAAACAAAAAAAAAAATAAAAGAGCATATTTGCATAAATATTTTCATCAGTCTTACTTAAAAAATGATACAAGTGGCTCCTGATACTTCAAAGAACAAGATGGAATTTTCAATATGCCCTAAATTTTTTCTGGACCTTAACTTCTTGCACGTGCCCCTTTCTAAGTTTTCAAGCATAATACTGATTTATATCTGCCCTCTATGGCCAAACAAAGGAAACAACATAACTCCTTTGTTCCTGCTTTTGGGTTTTCTATCAAGGTTAATGACACCATTATACACCCAGATGGGAGCAGCTAAGCCATATGATCAGCATTTCAAACTCTTCTGGTCTTTGGGTTGCCTACTTCCTTCCATTCAGGGGACAGAGTGCACTTTCTTCTAGAAAGAGTCAAGCCCTTCCACTGTAATACAAGCATTTTTCAGAACAGTCACAACGATAAAAAAAAAATCAAATTACTTCTCATCTTCCTTTGTATGGACAACGATATAATGCATCCTTTCTGCGCTTGAACAAAAGAAGAAAAGAAACACACGCCATATAAAGCTGTAAGATGACAAGATGAATGAAGGTCCATAAATCAAGACCAGCAGCACCCCTTAAACAAAGAAGGAGGAGAATACTCCAAACATGACTGCCTCAATTTTTCTAAAAATTGAAAAAAGGCAAGAAAGGAAGTGAGATGGTATGTTTGGAGAAAGACGGTATTTAATATTAATTTTAAATAATTGAAACAGGCTTTTGAAGGGCGATCTCACTCACCCCTAAGTGACTACCTCTCTCTTTGTTGCCAAAGTTAAAACAGGAAGGACCTGGTGAGCATAGAAACTTCACAGTAGTCTACTGAGATAAGAATATTTTCACCAATTAGATTGTACAAAAAATTGTATTTTCCATGTTAACATATAGAGCTGGTTTAACACTTTTACTCAACTGAAATGGTGTTTTGTCCCTATGGTTGTGGTTTGTTTAGTTTTTTTCTTTTTCTGTTTTTTTTTTTTAATTTTTAATTGATATATATATTAAAAAAAATTTTTTTTTACTTTACTGTATTGGTTTTGCCATACATTGACATGAATCATTTTTTCATCTTTTACACAAATTGAAAAGAAGAACTGATCAAAAACCATTTCTTGTTTTCAATCAGGAGTACAAGATTCTGGCACAGGAGTTCCTCACACTTCACCACAACATCACCATGTCCTGTCCTGTCCTGTCCAAGTCCGAGCTCTGATTTGCTCTTTCCTTTTTATATCCTTGCTCTCTTCTGTTCAGCTTCTTATTCCTTTCATGCAGAGTCTCACTTAACCTTTCCTGTTGCTGTTATACCCTAGCTTGTTGGTTTCCCTCATTTTCTCACCTGCTTCAACCTCTGCGCTCATAATGGAGACAGACTGAATCTTTTAAAGTCAGGTAGCATCACTCCACTTTGCAGATGCCTGACTGTGGTCCACCACTTTGTAATCAAGCTGCAAAGGTAACTCTAGGTTAATTTTCTAATAAATTACTCTCCAAACAACCTATGTTGATCAACTCACAACTTGCATCCTACAGATATTTCCTTGACTCTGTTTCCACTAGTCAAGTAACATCTCTCTATACAGAATGCTTCCTTCCTTATTTTCTAACCCTTCTCCTTATTAAACTCTGAAAAGAAAGGTCATGACTCATTTCCTGAAGCTATCTTCAGAGGAGACAACATGTTCATCTCCACGCCATATGACACTTCACTCTCTATGTCAACTTGGCAGGACACGACATCCAGGTACATTGTCAAACATTATTCTAGATATTTCTGTAAGGATATTTTTGGATGAGGTTGACATTTAAAACAGTATCCTCTAAAATGAGTGGGCTAATCCAATCATTTGAAGGTCTGAATAGAATAAAAGACTGCCATTTCTCAAACAAGAAGGAATTCTGTAGACTGAGTTCAGACTTGAATGCTTATATTTGGTTCTGCTCTGAGCCTCCAGCCTGCCAGGCCAATCTGCAGAGCTTGAATATGCCAGCTGCCAGAATTCTATAAACCAATTACTTAAAATATATCTGTATATAGATTTATGCATATATATATATATATATACTGATACACATCCTATTTCCCCTCCCCCTCTGTAGAATGCCTGCCTCTTGAGAAACCTGTACACAGATCAGGAAGCAGCAGTTAGAACTGGACATGAAACAACAGACTGGTTCCAAACAGGAAAAGGAGGACATCAAGGCTGTATATTGTCACCCTGCTTATATAACTTATATGCAGAGTAGATCATGAGAAATCCTGGACTGGAAGAAACACAAGCTGGAATCAAGGTTTCCAGGAGAAATATCAATAACCTCAGATATGCAGATGACACCACCCTTATGGCAGAAAGTGAAGAACTAAAGAGCCTCTTGATGAAAGTAAAAGAGGAGAGTGAAAAAGTTGAGCTTTAAGCTCAACATTCAGAAAACTAAGATCATGGATTCTGGTCCCATCACTTCATGGGAAATAGATGGGGAAACAGTGGAAACAGTGTCAGACTTTATTTCTAGGGGCTCCAAAATCATTGCAGATGGTGATTGCAGCCATGAAATTAAAATACACTTACTCCTTGGAAGTAAAGTTATGACCAATAAGCTAGACAGCATATTAAAAAGCAGAGACATTACTTTATCAACAAAGGTCCGTCTAGTCAAGACTATGGTTTTTCCAGTGGTCATGTATGGATGTGAGAGTTGGACTGTAAAGAAAGCTGAGTGCCAAAAATTGATGCTTTTGAACTGTGGTGTTGGAGAAGGCTCTTGAAAGTCCCTTGGACTGCAAGGAGATTCAACCAGTCCATCCTAAAGGAGATCAGTCCTGGGTGTTCACTGGAAGGACTGATGCTGAAGCTCAAACTCCAATACTTTGGCCTCCTGATGCAAAGAGCTGACTCATTGGAAAAGACCCTGATGCTGGGAAAGACTGAGGGCAGGAGGAGAAGGGGAGGAGAGAGGATGAGATGGTTGGATGGTATCACCAACTTAATGGACATGAGTTTGACATGAGTTTGGGTAAACTCTGGGTGTTGGTAATGGACAGGGAGGCCTGGCATGCTGCAGTTCATGGGGTCACAAAGAGCCCGACATGACTGAGTGACTGAACTGAACTGAATCCTGATAAACTCCACAACATGCTACTGCCATCTAGAATTTAGCTCATACTTTTTTCAGTTAAATGTGAAAGATTATCCATGCCTCTTTCCCTGACTAAACAATAAATCTACTGAGACAGGAATCACATTTTACTTCCTTTATGGCTAGGTCCTTTAAGGGCTTCCCTTGTGGCTCAGCTGATAAGGAATCTGCCTGCAATGTGGGAGACCTGGGTTCAGTCCCTGGGTTGGGAAGATCCCCTAGAGAAGGAAAGGCTACCCCACTACAGTATTCTGGCCTGGAGAATTCCATAGACTGTATAGACCATGGGGTTGCAAAGAGTTGGACACAACAGAGCAACCTTCACTTTCACTTTCATTACTAATTCCACAAAAATGTCTGGCACATGATAAGTACCTAGTGTTTAATTAATCGAATCAATCCACATGGTCTATTAATGTAACTTTTAAAGGATACCTGTATTATTTTTCCTTACCATAGATGTCCTAATCAGTTCCATGTTTGGGGGATATCCTGGCTGTGACTTTTTGTAAAGTATTTAAAAATAATTAGCTTGAAATGTCATTAATTGAACCAATGATCCTTGCTAGCACGAAAGCAATAAATGTAAGCCAACATGAACAGGTATTACTAAGCTTTCAAAAGTTTCCCTAATCTCTTATCATCCTTGCTGTTTTTCTCCATAATTACTTCTTTAATCAACTGATTATCTATTAGGCACTAATATCATTATCTCACATGTAGGTACTAGTTATACTAAGAACCTCTGAAGGATTTATTCTAAGAAAATCATCATTCTAGTGACTTTCG
Source organism: Nanger dama (assembly GCA_917880005.1). Lineage (NCBI taxonomy): Eukaryota > Metazoa > Chordata > Mammalia > Artiodactyla > Bovidae > Nanger > Nanger dama. The sequence continues at coordinate 23,528,636 of CAKJTW010000021.1, forward strand.
CTCAAACACCACATGAAGAAAAACATGCTTACAATGAAGATATTCAAATATGTAAACAAATATTCCAGTTACAATGTACTAAATTGTGAAGCCAATGTCACTAAACTGATGTGCAGAAAGGGCAATGAACCTGAGTTTGTTATGGCCTCAGTAATGGGAGGATGTCAGATGATGGGAAAGAGAAGAAGATGGACTCCTTTGCATATGGGCTTTCCCCGACTAAGTCCATCATGGAAAAACAGAAATAGTATAATTTGTATACAACAATATCATTAAGAGATGCTTATGGACAAAAGCTGAAGTATGTACAAATTGATAGATAGTAGAACTGGAAGAGAATTTTACGGAATTTTTAGTGTGGTAGATTAAGGCCTATTTTATGCTTTTTAATTTACTTTTCAAGGAAAATATCTAGAAAGTGAAAACAGCTATACTTTTCACCTTGTTGAAACACTGAAGTAAATATCATGTTGTAGAATAACAAATAGATTAACCTCAGAAGAGCACAATCATTTGATATGCACCCCAGAGAAAAGACAGCAGAATAAAATACAGTTTTCACTTTACTGAATAATGCCCTATGCTTAGATAGCTTTGGAGATGGCCAGATGCAGTCTTGTATATAAAAGGAAGAAGCTACGAATGTCATGGCTGCTGAATCTCCATAGTGAACATAGACTATCAGATTATGTCATTGTGACTTAAATTTAGCAAATGCCCAAGAAGGTCGCATTTGAAATTCATGCAAGTTTATTTAGCATTAATGCACCCTAAGAGAAGCTTGGGCTTTCCATGTGTCTCAGTGGTAAAGAATCTGCCTGCAATACAGAAGATGGAGATGCTGCGCATTCAATTCCTGGGTTGGGAAGATCCCCTGAAGAAGGGCACACCAACCCACTGCAGTATTCTTGCCTTGGAGAATCCTATGGACAGAGGAGCCTGGCAAGCTATAGTCCACAGGGTCACAGAGTCAGACATGACTGAAACAACTGAGCACACACACACCCACACAAGAGAAACTTAGGTGTAATGAAAAGCTTAGAGCGTGTCATTAAAAACTGTATTATTAAGACATGAATTTAAATAGTACAAGAAGAAATATGTTGTAAGTTATTTCAGAAGCCATGTTGTTGTTGGTGTTCAGTCACTAAGCCATGTCAGACTCTCTGAGACCCCATGGATTACAGCATGCCACGCTTCCCCATCCTTCACCCTTCCCAGAGTTTGCTCAAATCCATGTCCATTGAGTTGGTGATTCTAACCATCTCATCTTATGCTGCCCTCTTCTCCTTTTTGCCTTCAATCTTTTCCAGCATCAGGGTCTTTTCCAGCATCAGGGTCTTTTCCTAATAGACACAGTGAAGGACAGAAAAGCCTGGCATGCTGCAGTCCATGGGGTCACAAAGAGTTTGACATGACTCAGCAGCTGAACAACAACAAAGTTAGACTGCTTTACTAATTTTTGTAAGATAGAATCTATCAGAGGTTGTTTATTCAAACAGAGAAAATAAACATGGAAAAATACAATACCTTAGTTCTCTCTGAGATAGAAATATATTGTGTTGATAGAATTTAATATCCCATCATTTAGCATCTATATTTTAAAATCATTTGATAGAGTCTATTAGACTTGTTAACAAAGAAGGTAAATGCTCTTCCTGATGAAAACAAGAGGGCCTGCTCTTCAGGAATGGGGATGGTGATTTAAAAAATGGCAAAAATAATGATATTCACCTTCTCAAAAGAATTTCTACACCCAAGATGATCCAGACCCTATTGGGGGTATTGTGTGTGTTAGTCACTTAGTAATGTCTGACTCTTTGTGACCCCATGGACTGTAGCCCACCAGGCTCCTCTGTCCATGAAATTCTGCAGGCAAGAATACTAAAGTGGGTAGCCATTCTCCAGGAGCTCTTCCCAACCCAGGAACTGAACCTGGGTTTCCTGCATTGCAGGCAGATTCTTTACCATCTGAGCCACAAGGGAAGCCCCTTTAGTGTGTGCATGTATGTATGTGTATGTGCTGTGTTGTACTGGGGGTTCTACAACAGTAAATCAAAACTTAACTAACTTCTGTGTCCCTGTAAATCCTCTACTTGGTTAAAAGGCAATATATCCAGTGAACCATTCCCAAACACCAAGCCAGCACTGGGCTTTCTTCTCATCCCAGATAAGGTTGACTCTGTGGACCCAGCCAATCAGGTATTTTGTACTTTTTTCTTTGTTGTTCTTTATTCATTATCCTATGAAAGCTTCTTGCCTCCTGTCACATTTTACAGTTCTTCACAAGAAGACTGTCTCATTTATGAAGTGTCAAAGTTTGTTTGTATCACCAAACTGTCTTGTTTAAACACATTTTAGTTTTAGGTTTGTGTGGAATAGAATCAGAAGCTGATGGCTAATGGCCTTTGGAACACTTGATATAATGAAGTATCAGGCTAAGTCATTCAAATTTGAACTCTGTTCCTTCGACAGGTCTTGGATCCAAAAACCTTTTTTTTTTTTAATTTAAAAAAAAATTGGCTGCACCCCAAGCCTTGTGCAGAGAAGACAATGGCAACCCACTCCAGTACTCTTGCTTGAAAAATCCTATGGGTGGAGGAGCCTGGTAGGCTGTAGTCCATGGGGTTGCTAAGAGTCAGACACAACTGAGCAACTTCACTTTCACTTTTCACTTTTTGTATTGGAGAAGGAAATGGCAATCCACTCCAGTGTTCTTACCTGGAGAATCCCAGGGACGGGGGAGCCTGGTAGGCTGCTATCTATGGGGCCTCACAGAGTCGGACATGACTGAAGTGACTTAGCAGTAGCAGCAGCAAGCCTTGTGGGATCTAGTTCTCTGACCAGGGATTGAACCTGGGCCCTGGGCAGTGAAAGTGCAGAGTCCTAACTACTGGACTGCCAGGGAAATCCCAACTTCTAATTTTTTTTTTTTTTTTTTTAATAAAAATCATTCCCAGAAATGTTCTGGAGTCCTGGAAAGGCTCTGTGCTTTGTTAAACTTCCCAGAAATGTACTGGATTATGGAAAATTTGGCTTCCCTGGTGGCTCAGAGGTTAAAGCAACTGCTTGGAATGTGGGAGACCCGGGTTTGATCCCTGGGTTGGGAATATCCCCTGGAGAAGGAAATGGCAACCCACTCCAGTACTCTTGCCTGAAGAATCCCATGGAAGGAGGAGACTGGTAGGCTACAGTCCATGGGGACACAAAGAGTCAGACCAGACTGAGCGACTTCACTTCACTTTCACTATGGAAAGTTTCTGGGGTATTTCTATTAAGAGCTCCTAATGAATGGTAACTGCTAGGGGACTCACAAAGCCTGGAGGTAAATCCACAGCAAACCACTGCAGGACGCAAGGATGACATTATGGGGTCCACTACCATAAACAAATCTCCTGAAAGAAAAAAAAATCTTTCACTAACGGGAATCTTGGAAGCAAAAGCCACAAAACCGATGGGCAAAGATAACTTACCACCTAACTCAGATTCACATCTTAGAAAAGTTAGTCACAGAATGGGTTAGATTCAGATGAGCTCAGCACCAAACTCAACAAAATTTCCAAGCTTCAATAGTTGTGAGTTTGGCTCAGAGAGACCCAAGGCAAGCTAAAGAAATGGGATTCTCAAGTTTCAGAAAATCGTGCCTACCACTTTGGGCATGCCTGCCTAGTTTATGTCCTGGAAACTGTAGTTATCAACAGAAAATGACAAAACCTTACTAAGACAACCTAGAATTACAATGGCCCTATGGGGAACGTCCCAATTAGACCAAGATTGTTTAATTAATAAATGCACTTGAAGATGAGATTTCCTAAATCAAACAAACAGAATGGGAAACCTATTTTAGTTGAGATGCAAAAGCATCCAAAAAGTTTCAAGATTTCAAAATAGCTTCATTGAAAGGTTAAATTTCAGAAGACTAATGAAAAATAAAGACACAAGTCGGTATCTAAAGCAAGACTATACAACCCAGTGACTCCGACTATCCTTATTTATCTGAACACTCAGTCTACTAGTCATCTGTCTGAACTGGAGCACCTAAGATGCTCCCATGTCTACCCTGAAAGAAGGATACAATGTTAGTCCCTATCAAGGTTGATAGGCCTCCTAAGAATTTTCTGGTAAACTGCTACCAGTTATTTCCTTTAAAAAGTCAAGGGGAAAACAAAATTAAAATTAATGGACAAAATTAATTTTGTCCATTTGCCAAATTCTGGTAGATACTGGAGCTATATTCTCTACTTTTAACTCCATTTGCTCAGGAACTTGAAGACGCATACGTCTGTGCTAAGTCGCTTCAGTTGTGTCCAACTCTTGCGACCCTATGGACTGCAGTCCACCAGGTTCTGTCCATGAGATTCTCCAGGTAAGAATACTGGAGTGTGTTACCATGCCCTTCCCCAGGGGATCTTCCTGACCCAGGGATCCAGCCCACATCTCTCATGTCTCTTGCATTGGTAGGCGGATTCTTTACCACTAGTGCCACCTGGGAAACCCCTCACTGGGGATGGGATCCTGGTAAAACTGGAAGAAGTGGGGAAGGGCTAGTCAGCTCTCCTGGATCTTGGCAGTGCCCAGTCAAGAAAGGAAGGTAAAGTTTCACATTGTCCTTCTCTTTCAAAATTCAGACTCTTGTGAATTCGGCTTTGGAATATCAATGGTTGCCAACTCTTTCTCTCCAAGGGGCAGCTACTTCCTTCTTGTTTGTCTCCTTTTGTGTCCTGAAGACTCAGCTTAGCTTTCTGGCCGCTTGGGACACACAGGTTAACAACACTTGTATATATAGGCAGTTCAACTCTCAGGTTGGGGATCTCAAAGAATGGGTGGACAGAAAGCTGGGTTTCGCTCTATTTTTGGTTAGGGTCCTACCAACTGTTGCAAAGTCTCCATGGAAATGTCCAAATTCCTATTTCTTTTGTCCGTCTTAGACTATGGCTCTAATCTTGGGAGGATAGCAATTTCTGTGGTTAGTCAATACTGCTAGGAATATTTACTGTCTGTCCCAGCTGAAACCTGACCACAATTTGTACAACCCATCTTACAAAGTGAGTCTTTACAAGAACAGAAGAAGCACACTTACTCTTTTAACCAATCTCCAAAATCTCCCCTGTTCATCTCAGAAGACTTACAGATATTGTCAAAGATCTGGATATAGGAAATAAAGGTCCTTCTTGATGAAACTTACATTCTTTCTCTGTGCCTTTTGAGATGTAAATATTCCATCTTGCCTTTTCTAAGAATTGAGGGTAATTCTAAGAATTTGCAGGTAATTCTTATCAGAAATAAAAGAAAGGAAAAAAAAAGAAGAAGAAGAAGCCGGGTGGATGAAAAAGCTTCAACATAAATATCCGTGAAAATTTAAGCCATCTGGGCAAGTAAACTTTACTTATTCCATCTATCAGAAACAATTTGGATCCAACACCCCTATTTATAGACTAGGTTTGCATTATTGTACCTGTCTCATGGCTAAAATTTTAAAACAAAATGTATAAGGTCTCTGTGTTTGTCTGCATGTTTATGTATGTCTATGCATGTATGGTACAGATGTGTGCTATTTTCTACTGCATAATGGTATTGCCAAAATTAATTTTTCAAGAATTATATGTAATTTGTTTTAGACAAATATTTTAAATAGAGGATGCTCTCAGAAATGCAGAATCTAACTGAAATATTTTTCACAATGACACTGAGTTAGATGGGCCACATGCTGAGTAGCTGGAGTCTATCCCCAGTGGATACTCCAAGATGAAGAAGAGGAGCTGAGCCCTATACAGATAAGAGACCACATATTTCCTTTCTCGAAGTCAAGGAGACCACCTGGCCTATCCATGCACAGAAAAGCTCCTTGGAGGTCCAAAAGGGAGTGATGTCAACCTACTCATAGGCTTCTTTGCTGCAATCTATCTTGGCTAAGAGATGCACACACATACATGGGAGGACTGAGATAAACCAAAACACAGACTCAAAACCTTGAAAAACAAGATGACTGGCCAAAGAAAACCTGTAAGAAATGCCACATATAAGTGATTCAAACAACCACAAGGGCACAACTCTTTCTCTGAGCCTGCTGTGTGTCTATCCGCATATACCCCTTTTCCTTCTAATAAAACTTTACTTGTTGCACTACTTTCTCTCTGTGGAAATTCATACCTCCACAGCTAATGGGCCAGGGCCTTGCCACTGGCCACTGGTCCCTGGGGGTCTAGTGCCTAGGATTCAGTGCACTAACTGCTGCAACCTAACTTCAATCTTTGGCTGGAAATAGAAATTCTGCTTCAAGCCACTGCACGCCGAGGCCACCCAAGATCAAGATACCATTAATACATAAAAATTAGTCTATGTTTGCTGGTTTAAATCAGGTATGTTTTTAGAGTTATCAGCATCAAACCAGGTATTTTTATTCTACCAAGGCTTACTAAAAGTCAAATAAGCTCATGTTATTTCTGTTAAATTATCTGCCAGCAAGGAAGATGACTTAAGATCACGTCTTGTGAAAATTTTAAGAGTAATCTAAACACAACTGTTGCATGTGTATGTGTTCAGTGGCTCAGTCATGTTCGATTCTTTGTGACCTCATGGATTTACCAGGTAACTCTAGTGGTAAGGAACCTGCCTGCTAACACAGGAGATGCTGGAGATAAGGGTTCGATCCCTGGATTGGGAAGATCCCTTGGAGGAGGGCATAGCAACCCACCCCATATTCCTGGCTGGAGAATCCCACAGACAGAGAAGCCTGGTGGGCTATGGAACATAGTGTTGTAAAGAAGCAGGCAGGACTGAAGCAACTTAGCACGTATGCACCAACTGCAACCTTCCAGATGCCTCTGTCCATGGGATTCTCCAGGCAAGAACACTGGAGTGGGTTGCCATTTCCTCCCTTAGGGAATCTTCCCAACCCAGGGATAGAACCCATGTCTCCTGCACTAGCAGGCAGATTCTTTACCACTGAGCCATCTTTTTAAAAACAAGTAAATTAAGTGGCTGTAAGTAAGATCAGTTTAAAAGTGGACTTTTCAACAAAAACTATACGGTAAGTCTTCCTAAAAATAGTTACCAAAATCTTTTTGACAACTTGAAATATTAAAATTATACTGAGATAAGTTAAATGATGGATACTGATTGAACATCTACATTATTTCTAAATAATATAAAATACTGAAACTCTAAATAATGAACATGGATTTACTCACTTTAGGCTTCATTTACAGAAGAACTAAAGAACATGCTTTGCACTACTTTAAAAATTTATTATTATTATGAGGAAGAATATATTTCTAGAAACTATTATTCAATTCACAGAATGCTAGTGTAACAGAGTCCATAATCACTTACATCTTAGTTTTCAGAAGGAATTAAGTATCTTAAGGGTTAAGAATTCTAATGATTTAAAGCTTCTTATAAATAAAAGGGGTGAAATAAGACAACTGCCTATGAACAGTGTATAAAGAAAATAGACTGTGGGTTTTGGATAGGAAAGGTATGGGAAGCATGGTGTTTTTTTTGTTGTTGTTTTATTTTGTTCCATTGTGTTCTGCTTTGAAAGAAAAAAATGAAGCGATTTTTTTTTGCCATAGAGTTAAATGACTGTTCCAGAATGAGAAAAGGAAAAGAAAAATAAAAAAATAGGACAAGTCTGAATGAATATTAAAAAAAAAAAAAACTACACATAAAATTTGTAGAAGGTTTGTAAAGAATGAGTCCTGGGAAGGAAATTCTGTCAAGCTGGCTAATACTGGAATGGATTTATTTTTTTTTTAATAGCAGTGTACTTTTACTATCCAAAGTACACTGCTGAAAAATTAGCTGCTGGTCTTGTGTCTTACCAAAATAATTTACTGTATTGCACCTTGTCTTTAGCAGGTTTCAGATTACTTTTAAAAATCTGGTCTTCTGAAAATCAAGAGAGGTAAGTTTTTTGTTTTTTTTTTTAATGGCTACATAATGTTTTATATTTGTCTTTAAAATCATTTGTCCCTTTGATTAAATTGATATTTTTTGACAACCTTCACAAAATCAAATTCTAAATGAAATCTTTTGATCTGGAACTAAGTTTGCAAGTTTCCAAGGGACTCTTGGGACATCTAAAATTATTTTTTCACTCACCTTATAAAAGGAGAAATATTAAACTTATTAGGCATTTTTGATAGGTTATATTACAGGGGAAGCATTGTCAAATAAGAAGTGATGTTTAAGCTCCTTAACTTGAATATGTTATAATATCAGTGACTCAGAAATTACATGAAATTTCTAAAAATCTGATATATTCTGGTACACTATTGGTCATAATTCCAGTTATCAACTTAAAATACGTGTCACAGAAGTAGCCAAATTTCCTTATCAATTTCACAAACTCTCATCAGATCTTTAGCTGGGCATTTTTTAAGCCTTCTGTTGTTTACAGACTGTTATTAATTAACTTTGGTGCTTCTGCAAAAGTGAATTTCATGAAAAAAATCCTACCAAATTACCTACTCTTGACCATGGACCCCATTACCAAATTACAATGTATTAAACATTAGGTGCCAATTTCACAAGTGAAGAAGGCCCTACCTGATACCCGCAGGAGATCTCAAAATCAAATTGACTGGGAAGAGAAGTAGCCAAAACGGGGGTCAACTAGTTCCTTCCAAGATGTCCAATCAAGAATGTATCTTTCCATTCCTCTTTCCCTCTCTGACCATCATTTTCCTAATTCTTATACAATGTGAAGTCTTTATGATTCTTTTGTCCATCTTTGCCTTTCCCTGGCCTGAAAATAATAAAGTAATTGTTTACATATCTCAGGCCACTGCATGGGACAATATTCCAAACTCCAACCGGCGTCGAATTTGCTATGATGTTGGTCATACAAATCGGTCATTACAAATTGCTCCCTGATTCTCAGTGCCTCGGTTTCTCTGACATAAGCTCACTGGATAAACACTCTGCAGAAAGCAGAGATACAGGTGCATGAAATACATAATTAGGACCACTGGTTTAAAGAAGTATGCCTCACTTTGGGATCATTTCTGACTTAATGATTCTAGCTGGTCTGGGTTGTGGAAACCACAACTACCGTCCAAACCATGGGCATAGATTTGTTGCTAGTGATTATCATTGTTTCCCCTAACTCTACATTTTCTCAAAATTTTAAATGCATGAAGGCAGTGACTGACCTGCGGACAAATGGTCTCTCTCTGACTGGAGTAACAACAGGAACAGAAGAAGGTAACCACCTCTAAAAATGGCAGCCTGGCATCATGTCTTGTTAATACTGCACTGAGACCTGAAGAGACAATGGTAACTGAAAGTCATGCTACCACCTATATTTTTAATCAAACTTCTTGAATGGTTGAGAGAATGATAAGAAATGGGACCACTGAAATGACTCTCCTGGTCCAAGAATGATGGAGCTGCTCCTGCTAGAGGTACTCTGTCAGCAAAGAAAAGCTCTCACATCCCTATAAAGATCCACTTGATCAGAAATGCAGTATCAGAAATCACAGTCAGCCAATTGCCAAGGCCAACTCTGGGTCTTCTCACCCCAACAAAATGCACCTTGAGATCCCAGCTAATCAGATATTTTCTATTTTTAGCTTCCTTGCTCTTTATCCTAAAAATAGTTTCTTGCCTTTTGCCCTATTTGCAGTTATCCACAAGGAAGCTGTCCACTTCATGAAGTGTTAAACACAGCTTTTGATTCAACTAAATTGTTCTTTAAACATATACATATACTTGGCCACACAGTGCAGCATGTGGGATCCCAATTCCTGGTCCAGGGATCAAATGAGTCATATCTTTACATCAGGTGGCCAAAGTATTGGAGTTTCAGCTTCAGCATCAGTCCTTCCAATAAATATTCAAATCTGATTTCCTTTAGGATGGACAGGTTGGATCTCCTTGTAGTCCAAGGAGCTCTCAAGAGTCTTCTCCAACACCACAGTTCAAAAGCATCAATTATTCGGTACTCAGCTTTCTTTATAGTCCAGCTCTCCCATATAAACATTACTAAGGGAAAAACAATAACTTTGACTAGGTGGAACTTTGTTGGCAAAGTAATGTCTCTGCTTTTCAATATGTTGTCTAGGTTGGTCATAACTTTTCCCTCAAGGAACAAGCATCTATTAATTTCATGGCTGCAGTCACTGTCTGCAGTAATTTTGGAGCCCCCCAATAATAGTCTGTCACTGTTTCCATTGTTTCCCCATCTATTTGCCATGAAGTGATGGGACCGGATGCCATGATCTTCATTTTCTGAATGCTGAGTTTTAAGCCAATTTTTTCACTCTCCTCTTTCACTTTCATCAAGAGGGTCTTTAGTTCTTCACTTTCTGCCATAAGGGTGGTATCATCTACATATATGAGGTTATTGATATTTCTCCCAGCAATCTTGATTCCAGATTGTGTTTTATCCAGCCCAGCATTTTGCATGAAGTATTCTGCATATACGTTAAATAAGCAGGGTGACAATATACAGCATTGACATACTCCTTTCCTGATTTGGAATCAGACTGTTGTTACACGTCCAGTTCTAACTGTTGCCTCTTGACCTGCATACAGATTTCTCAGAAGGCAGGTCAGTTCAGTTCAGTTGCTTAGTTGTGTCTGACTCTTTGCGACCCCATGAATTGCAGCATACCAGGCCTCCCTATCCATCACCAACTCCCGAGGTTCACTCAAACTCACATCCATTGAGTCGGTGATGCCATCAAGTCATCTCATCCTCTGTTGTCCCCTTCTCCTCCTGCCCCTAATCCCTCCCAGCATCAGGGTCTTTTCCAATGAGTCAACTCTTCGCATGAGGTGGCCAAAGTATTTTAGTTTCAGCTTTAGCATCATTCATTCCAAAGAACACCCAGGACCGATCTCCTTTAGAATGCACTGGTTCGGTCTCCTTGCAGTCCAAGGGACTCTCAAGCGTCTTCTCCAACACCACAGTTCAAAAGCAGCAATTCTTTGGAGCTCAGTTTTCTTCACAGTCCAACTCTCACATCCATATATGACCACTGGAAAAACCATAGCCTTGACTAGATGAACCTTTGTTGGTAAAGTAATGTCTCTGCTTCTGAACATGCTATCTACGTGATCATAACTTTTCTTCCAAGGAGTAAGCGTCTTTTAATTTCATGGCTGCAATCACCATGTGCAGTGATTTTGGAGCCCCAAAAATAAAGTCCAACACTGTTTCCACTGTTTCCTCATCTATTTCCCATCAAGTGATGGGACCAGATACCATGATCTTCGTTTTCTGAATGTTGAGCTTTCAGCCAACTTTTTCACTCTCCTCTTTCACTTTCATCAAGAGGCTTTTAGTTCCTCTTCACTTTCTGCCATAAGGATGGTGTCACCTGCATAACTGAGGTTATTGATATTTCTCCTGGCAATCTTGATTCCAGCTTGTGTATCTTCCAGCCCAGCATTTCTCATGGTGTACTCTGCATAAGTTAAATAAGCAGGGTGACAATATACAGTCTTGATGTACTCCCTTTCCTATTTGGAACCAGTCTGTTGTTCCATGTCCAGGTCTAACTGTTGCTTCTTGACCTGCATATAGGTTTCTCAAGAGGCAGGTCAGGTGGTCTGGTATTCCCATCTCTTTCAGAATTTCCCACAGTTTATTGTGATCCACACAGTCAAAGGCTTTGGCATAATCAATAAAGCAGAAATAGATGTTTTCCCAGAACTCTCTTGCTTTTTCCATGATCCAGTGGATGTTGGCAATTTGATCTCTGGTGATATACCCGTCTCTTTAAGAGTTTTCCACAGTTTGTTATGATCCACACAATCAAAGGCTTTTCATAGTCAATAAAGCTGAAGTAGATGTTTTTCCAGAACTCCCTTTTTCGATGACCCAGCAGATGCTGGCAATTTGATCTCTGGTTCTTCTGCCTTTTCTAAATCTAGTTTGAACATCTGGAAGTTCACAGTTCAAATACTCTTGAAGCTTGCCTTGGAGAATTTTGAGCTTTACTTTGCTAGCATGTGAGATGAATGTATTTGTACAGTAGTTTGAACATTTTTTGGCATTACCTTTCTTTGGGACTGGAATGAAAACTGACCTTTTCCAGTCTTGTGGCCACTGCTGAGTTTTCTAAATTTGCTGGCATATTGAGTGCAGCACTTTAATAGCATCATCTTTCAGGATTTGAAACAGCTCAAATGGAATTCCATCACCTCCACTAGCTTTGTTTGTAGTGACGCTATATAAAGCTCACTTGACTTTGCATCCCAGGATGTCTGGCTCTAGGTGAGTGATCACACTATCATGATTATCTTGGTCATGAAGATCTTTTTAATATAGTTTTTCTGTGTATTCTTGCCACTGAGTGACTGCTTCTGAGAGTCTTCTTCCTCTTCTGAGAGACTTAGGTAACATGTTTCAAGATATCACTCCAACATTGATATCTTCTGCAAATAACCTCACCCATCTGGGTCCAATTCTCTTATCAACAGAATAAAGAAGTTGTCCTAAATATTTGGTAAAGTTCCTTCAGGATAAAATTTTCTGATATGTGCTAATACTTACTGAGCACTTCCTTAGTGTATAGTAACTTCAGATATGCAGATGACACCACCCTCTTGGCAAAAAACAAAGAAAGAACTAAAGAGCCTCTTGATTAAAGTGAAAGAGGGGAGTGAAAAAGCTGGTTCAAAACTCATTATTCAAAAAAATAAGATCATGGGATCTAATTCCATCACTTCATGGCAAATAAATGGGGAAACAATGGAAACAATTAAGGAGACTTTATTTTCTTGGGTTTCAAAACCAATGCAGATGGTGACTGCAGTCATGAAATTAAAAGACTCTTGCTCCTTGGAAGAAAAGTTATGACCAAACTAGCCAGCATATGAAAAAGCAGAGGCCTTACTTTACCAACAAAGGTCTGTATAGTTAAAGCTATGGTGTTTCCAGTAGTCAGGTATGGATGTGAGAGTTGGACCATAAAAAGGCTTAGTGTGGGACAGCAGATACTTTGGAACTGTGGTGTTGGAGAGTGCCCCTTTGAACAACAAGGAGATCAAACCAGTCAATCCTAAAGGGAATCAATCCTGAATATTCATTGAAAAGACTGATGCTGAAGCTGAAGCTCCAATACCTTAGCCACCTGATACAAAGAGCTGACTCATTAGGAAAGACCCTTATGCTGGGAAATACTGAAGGCAGGAGGAGACAGAGATGACAGAGGATGAGGTGGTTGGATGGCATCATCGACTCAATGGACATGAGTTTGAGCAAGCTTGGGGTGATGGTGAAGGACACGGAAGCCTAGTGTGCTACAGTCCGTGGAATCACAAAGAGTCGGATATGACTGAGTGAACAACAACAAATACTCTGAAATTATTTGATTAAAAAATCTGCCATTTTCAATGAGTAAAATCAGATTTTATGAAGATGGGTTTTGTCTATGTATGAAAAGCGCAGATTCCTGCCCCTCCTCCTTTCACCACAAACGTGCTGAATCACAACGTGAGTCTCTGAGACTTTCATCTTTGTGTGTGTATCTGTGGGTGTGTGCATGTCTGTTTGATCTAGTATCCATCAAAGGTCTAATGTCCCTTTCCTTAACATTTTAAAACTCACACTTCAAAAAAAATTCATCTCACAGAACTGTCACAACATTTTGCAGAAATAAAGAAATTAACCATCTGGAACACCTAAACAAGACTCATTCCAACACTGACAATCTGCTATAAACATGAATAAAGAATTCAAATGTGACCCAGACTGAAAAAAAGATAAGGGTTTTGAATGAATTATTGAGATGGTTATAGAAGGAATTATTACCAGATGAGACAACAATGAGCAGAAACAAACATGAAAACTCTCATTCCAAGGAGACTATCCATAAATTGTACATTATTTTCATTAACATTTATTTTAAAAGTAATTTGATGCATTTCTTGGACACAGGCACATTGCAGGTCTGAGAGTCTATGCCATTGATCAAATTGTTGATATAGACAAATAGTATCTATATTGGTCAGGGTTCTCTAGAACAACAGAACCAATAAAACAATATAGATATTTAAGAGGAGATTTATTATGGGAATTAGCACAAGCTGTTATGGTGAAGTATGGTATATATGCTGTCAGCAAGCTGGAGAGCCAGGAAAACTAGTGGCTGAGGACAAAGACCTGAGGATAAGGAATGGGGAGGGGACTGCTGGTGTACACCCTGGAGTCCAAAAGCCTGAGAATCAGTAGAAGGAGAAGAAACTTCCAGCTAACGAAGAGATAGTGAATTAGCCTTTCCTCTGCCATTTTGTCATATTTTATCTTCAACAGAGTAAATGATGTCACCTCACATTGCTGAGGGCAGATATTCTTTACTCAGATTACCAATGTATATGCTAATCTTCTCCAGGACACTTCTATCAACATACCCAGAAATAATGTTTCACTGGCAGTCTTGGACATCCCTTAGTCTAGTATTTATATGTACAACTAACCATCATGGTATCTTGCATAGTCTAGAAATAAGATGAGTAGAATTTTTGTGTGTGTGTTTTTTTTTTTAATACTTTCTATCTCTATACTTTTAACACAGGCCAACAGCTTAAATATTTCTATAGAATAATCTAACGAAATGTAGCGGTTTTTAATCTTAAATCACGTGAAATCTTGGGGCATGTTGTGGTCACAGATAATTGAAATTAAAACAAATGAGTAAATTTAGAAGTGGTATTGAAAAAGTACAATATAAAAGAAAAACAAAATTGAACTAAAACTCACCTTTTAAATGTTTCTAAATGGCAACTCACTCCAGTACTCTTGCCTGGAGAATCCCATGGAGGGAGGAGCCTGGTAGGCTACAGTCCATGGGGTCACAAAGAGTCAGACATGACTGAGCGACTTCACTTTCACTTTTACTTTCAAAACAAAAACAATGGATTGTAAAATTTAAATATGAATATAATATAATGCTATCTTAGCATTTCCTCAGATATTGACAATAGTGATATCTGCTAATTTCTTGTCTGGGCTAAAACCTATTTGAAAAACCCCTTGTGTTTTTTTCACTTAAATGACTAAATTTCAGTTCTAAGTTTAGGTTTCTTTCTTAAAGTCATCAGTCATTTGGAAATAACTAACAATCTGAGAAGCTGGTTGTTTTTCAATTCTAACTCCTTTTTTTTTTTTTTAATTTCCTGAATTTTACTCAAATGTCACTGTTCACTATAAAGTTATGAAAAATGCAGAACCTATACCAAAAGACAGATTTTTGAGTTTATTTTAATACTTAGGTTGTAATGAATTAGAGTATTTGAAGAATCATTCTCATTTTTCAGATTTACTGGTCAACTTCATATATGGAGATCTTAATTCTCATAAATTGTTTGTTCTCATATTATGAATCTGTTTATATCATGTAAATTAGAAAAAAAACATTTTGCCTTTATCTAAATATATAACAAATTTAACAAGATCCAACCAGTCCATTCTAAAGGCGATCACCCCTGGGTGTTCTTTGGAAGGAATGACGGTAAAGCTGAAACTCAAGTACTTTGGCCACCTCATGCGAAGAGTTGACTCATTGGAAAAGACTCTGATGCAGGAGGGATTGGGGGCAGGAGGAAAAGGGGCCGACCGAGGATGAGATGGCTGGATGACATCACTGACTTGATGGATATGAGTTTGAGTGAACTCCAGGAGATGGTGATGGAGAAGGAGGCCTTGCATGCTGCAATTCATGGGGTCACAAAGAGTCAGAAATGACTGAGTGACTGATCCGAACTGAACTGATAGAAAATCAAGATTGAAAAATTATTCATCATTTTAATTCTAGTAAAAAAATCAATATTTCTTGATATTAAATAAATAACAACACTGGTAGCTTACAATAATCAATGCCATTCCTTTATGAATACATTAAAGAATGTATTATCAATAAACCATCAAAGGAGCTGTCAATTATGTTGAATATTTCTTAGTATTTTGAACTTTAATCTTAGCAGCGATCAGGGGAAAATTAATGGATTATGTTAGTATTTGTTTTGTGTCCATTACTTAAAAATATATTATATCATTGTATATTATGAGGGCTAATACATATTATGACCACATATAGCTAAATTAATTATTAGCAAATCACTCTATAACTTATGGCAAGAAAACAAAATGGTAGAGCTGGAAGGATGAACGGTGAGAGGAAAAATCAGCAAGGGCTTTCAAGAAATGATGCTCTGAGTTGCAAGCTGAACATTCTTAATGATCACTGTCAAATTCAAGAGAGAGACAGATTTTCTCTCACATTTTCTTGAGTGTGATGTTGCATTGTGATTATGCTAGAGAAACTCTTTTGTTACTTTTGTATTAAACATAAAGATATTTTCAAATGAGGAAAATTGGCTCTCCGTTTGAAAAAAATCTATAAAATGTGCATAATACTCAATAATAATTTTATAATTGATCAGCTGTTTAAACATCTGGAATAAAAAATACTAGTATTACAGGAAATAGAAAGTATTATTTAGGGGCAGAAAATGGCAGAGTAATACGATGTGGAGATGTATTTCCTCCTCATAAATACATCAGAAATACCTCTGCATGTGGAATAACTGAAACGGCTCTTACAGCTGAATGCTGGCAGAAGACTTTAGGCTTCTAAAAACACATGCTAAACTCCACATAAAGCTATTGGGAAAAGGCAATAAGAAAATAAAGAGACTAAGAAAATGGGATTGGTCCTGTGCCTCGGGGAGGAAGCTGTGAAGGAGGGAAATTTTCCACACACGCAGAAACAAATTTAACAAGATCCAACCAGTCCATTCTAAAGGAGATCATGAGCAGAGACAGAGTGCAGCTTCAGAAAATATTAGTTGAAAAAAATCTTTAGATGTGGAAATAATTTATCTGTACATCAAAAATTGATATTCTAAAGATAAAGGAAGATGTATCTACATGAATATCATTCATATTAATATTAAAACATATATTAAAAAAACACATACCAATGCCTCCACCACGCATACAAAAGCACAGTCAATAAAGACACAAATGTGAATGAAAAAATTCGATATAGTAAAAAGGGTTAGCACCTCTAGTTTTTATATGTCTAATAACTTTAACTGGGAAAAATAGAAATTATTCAAAAATGTAGGCAAAGACACAAATAGGTAACTTACAAACAGGAAATATATATGATCACTAAAAACATGGACTAATAGCTTTTAGTGAAAATGAAAAATGTCAGCTTAAAATAAGAAGTGATTTTTGCTTGTCATTTCGGTAGCAATTGAATAAAATGATAATTCCAGTATTTATCTTGGCTGCTTTTTGGAAATGTAAAGTTCAGAAGTACAGACTGATTGGTACAAATTCTATTGCAACTATTTATGCAATAGTTATTACTGGACAAATTTTAGACTATAAGTTAAGATGTATGTACAAAGGTGCTTATCACAGTGCTTTTAACAATGAAAAATTATAATCATGTTAAGCATTTCTAGGAATGCTAAGTTATGTTTTATGCAAATAATGGGATATGTTAAATTAATACAAGAGGGCCATCAAGTGAGGTAGCTCTAAAGCCCTTGTAGCTGACATAGGTAAACCAAAACTTAAGCCAGAATTAATACACCAGGTTCCAAGAACATGTAACTAAAGAAAAACAAACAGCCAACTAAGGTTTTCAAAGGAGGCCATTGCTGAAATCATGGCCAACCTGGTCATTTCTTTGTGCTTCTGTGTCTTGGAAACTTTTCCCCTAGCATCTGTTGTTGGCAAGCCTAAACACTTCTAGGTTGGTGCTGCCTAATTTGAATCGTGTTTTGCTAAAAGCTCCTGAAAATTCTAATGTGCTTTGGTTAATATTTTAAGAGATAGTACTTTGTCAACAAAGGTCTGTCTAGTCAAATCTACGGTTTTTCCAGTAGTCATGTATGGATGTGAGAGTTGGGCCATAAAGAAAGCTGAGCACTGAAGATCTGATGCTTTTGAACTGTGGTGTTGGAGAAGAATCTTGAGAGTCCCTTGGACTTCAAGGAGATAAAACCAGTCAATCTTAAAAGAAATCAGTCCTGAATATATACTGGAAGGACTGATGCTGAAGCTGAAGCTGCATAATTTTGGCCACCTGATGCGAAGAACTGACGCATTGGAAAAGACCCTGAAACTGGGAAAGGTTGACGGCAGGAGGAGAAGGGGACGACAGAGGATGAGATGGTTAGATGGCATCACTGACTCAATGGACATGAGTTTGAAAAAGTTCCTGGAGCTTGGTGATGGACAGGGAGGCCTGGTGTGCTGCAGTCCATGGCGTCACAAAGAGTTGGATACAACTGAGCAACTGAACTGAACTGATACATTCCTTCTGCAAGATGAAACACATATATATGCAAAATGGATACATCTAGAAATGCATTATAGAATATTATAGGATTGTTTATGAGTTCAAAGATTTCATTTCTCCTCTTTTTTTCATCTAACATCAGAAATAGTAATAGTTTGGAATGGTGTATTTACTATTTTTCCATCCTTGACAGAACAAATTCTAAAGTAGCTCTCTTTTTTTTACTTCTAAAATTAAACATAATCATTATGTACTAAGAAATCTGATCTCTTATTTTATATACTTATGAAATTCAAGTACATTATCATTTGAAATAAACAACTTACATTCTATTGAGTATGTTCAGTTGCTCAGTCTTATCTGACTCTTTGTGACACCGTGGACTATAGTCTGCCAGGTTCCTCTGTCCATGGGATTCCCCAGGAAGACTACTGGAATGGGTTACCATCCCCTTCTCCAGGGGATCTTCCTGACCCAGGGATCGAACCCAGGTCTCCTGCATTCCAGGCAGATTCTTTACCATCTGAGCCACCAGGGAAACCCACATTCTATTTTAATATACCTTTATTAGAGTTTAGATTAAGCAATTATCCGAATATAATGATTACCATTGTTGTCGTTTCCTATTCAACATTTACAAGTAAGCTCTTTATCAGATAAACAGTATGTGTATTTTGTTCATTTAGCCATATATTTAAGTGTGTGTGTGTGAGTCGCTCAGTAGTGTCTGTCTCTGCAATTCCATGGACGGCAGCCTGCCAGGCTCGCCTGTCCATGGAATTCTTCAGGTAAGAACACTGAAGTTGGTTGTCATTTTGAACATGGGTCTCCTGTACTGCAGGCAGTTTCTTTATCATCTGAGCCACCGAGGAAGCCCTAATACAAAGTTTTAAGTGTATATTTTAATAATATATACAGAGGGAACATTTTCCAAGTTGGTACAAACATCACATAGTTGTCTTCTTTCAACATGAGAGTGTAAGAACTTGGTTTAAATGACTAGATGAAGAATTTGGAATATTAAAGGTAAAGCACTGATGAGAGCCTAAGGTAGCAAGAAAACTCTAAAATCTCTATATTTAAGCATTTTTTACCTATACACACAGTGAAAAATAAACATCAAAATTTAAATTACATTGTAAGAATCTTAAGTTAGTCATTATCAAAAATGCCCAGTTGTCAACAGTTAATCTTGAAACCTTTCTAACATTTCAGTCAGGTTCTTTTCAACAGTTACTGCTTTGTTGTAGGTAAGATGCTTCTCGTCCCTTGACCCCCAATATCTGTACCTTTAATCAAAAGGTTAATACAATTCTGCCTATTTTTGCACTATCCTCATCTTGGAGGTTTTACTTTAATTTAACCTATTCATAATAGAGCCCATTTTGTATTTCTTGAAACTTCCATTACTTTACCCAAACCCAAGTAAACAGATTTGCATAGAGTTTGGCTTCTTATTAAAAAAAAAAAAATACATTTCAGCTTTCTTTTTAACAGGCAGAGGATTATGGAACTCATTTCGACTTTCCTGGAATTTCTTCCATTGTGTTAAGGATAATTGTAGAAATTTCTATTCCTGCTGTGCTACTTGCTTCATGTGTTTTTCTCTTCCCAGAACCCAGTTTCCATTTAAAAAATCATCTCCAAAAGGAGTAAGTCACAATTTTGCAGTTAATGTGAAAATGCAAGAACATTTCTATTTCAAGTTACCTTCCTATACTTTTATTAGATAATATGTAGTATACATAGATAATATGTAGTATACAAAAGTCTTCAACTGGCAGACTCTTATGGAGAAGGCGATGGCACCCCACTCGAGTACTCCTGCTTGGGAAAATCCCATGGACGGAGGAGCCTGGTAGGCTGCAGTCCATGGGGTCGCGAAGAGTCGGACACGACTGAGCGATTTCCCTTTCACTTTTCATTTTCATGCACTGGAGAAGGCAATGGCAATCCACTCCAGTGTTCCTGCCTGGAGAATCCCAGGGACGGGGGAGCCTGGTGGGCTACAAGGAGTCGCACACAACTGAAGTGACTTAGCAGCAGCAGCAGCAGTACAGAAAAATTAAATGAAGTTGATACTTTAAGTTCTCAAATTTATCTTCTTTAACAGTAACCCTGGGTCAGTAGAAATATCAGTTAATTTTTTTTTCAAACCTACCTTCCTTTGAGAGATTTTACTAGACAATTGTTTTTACTTAGAATGGTTTGTAATATACTGTTAAGCATTTTCAATACAAAGCAATATTTTCAAACCATAGTTAGCATATTGATAGACAATATATAATATTCTTAAGTTTTCCTCTAAAGAACTAGTATACTTTGTGAAAAAAGTTTAACAATATATTTGGGTAAAGACATATTTGTAAGAAATTATGTTAAAGATTTAAAAATACATCATCATACGTGTTCACCTCAACTACATACATCTCTAGTGGACTGCCAAGAGTTTCACAGAAAATGACGTAATCAATTTTGTGTATAAGTTTCCATATACTTGAGAAAATGATCATATTTCATCATAGCTCAGGTTTATGTACCATGCAACAGTGTCAAGGAACATGATGCTATGCAATTTGCAAAAGTTTTCAAATGCTAACCAATGATTAGGATGCTACTTTTCTTTTCCGTTCAAACAAGTAAACTATTTTAAATCTTAAGCAAGCTATTCATTGCCTTAGGAAAGAAATGTAACACAATAAATAAATGAGTAAGCAAGGAAACACACAGTGATGGAGTTTTGATACTAGGGTTTTTGGAATTACTAATCTCTAAAGGGATTCAAGACTTTCCAACCCCAAAGGAGCTAAGAATTCTACATTTAAGAGAGTGGAAGTGTCTGAAAGGAGGTAAGGGATGCATAGATTCAGAATGTCTTTGATAAAAAGAAAACAAAAACAAACTAACAATCCCCCAATCTCTCTCTGTGTACTGGGGGAGGTGGAGTGAATGCAGTGAGTGTTGAGAGTCCCTTGGACTGCAAGGAGATCCAAGCAGTCCATCCTAAAGAAGATCAGTCCTGGGTGTTCATGGGTAGGACTGATACTGAAGCTGAAGCTCCAATACTTTGGCTACCTAATGCGAAGAACTGACTCATTTGAAAAGATCCTGATGCTGGGAAAGATTGAGAGCAGGAGGAGAAGGGGATGACAGAGGATGAGATGGTTGGATGGCATCACAGACTCAATGGACATGAGTTTGGTGGATTCTGGGAGTCAGTGATGGACAGGAAGGCCTGGTGTGCTGCAGTTCATGGGGTTGCAAAGAGTCAGACACAATTGAGTGACTGAACTGAACTGATAGAAAATTATAGTATCTTGGAGCCTACAAGCTTCTTAAGAAGCATGTCTGGGTAGTATATCTAAAAAGATTATAAATAAATAAATAAATAAATAAAGCCTAATCTTCCTAACCAAATTCCTTGTAACTGATCCAGGAGCAATAATATGGCCTTGTGAC
Source organism: Nanger dama (assembly GCA_917880005.1). Classification (NCBI taxonomy): domain Eukaryota; kingdom Metazoa; phylum Chordata; class Mammalia; order Artiodactyla; family Bovidae; genus Nanger; species Nanger dama. The sequence goes on from CAKJTW010000021.1 coordinate 23,550,367, forward strand.
TGAAAAGGGCAAGAAAATAGAATGCATAAATATATACATATGAAAATAGGTAATGACAACCCACATACTTTTGCTTGGAGCAGTACAAAGATTCCCATGTGCTCAAGAACTGAAAGTCGGTCCTTACAAATCAGTGACTGGTAGGGATAATGTAACCAGTAGAAAGAAGGAACTTCTGGAGGATATTATCATCAGTATCGAACACTGAGATTCAAGTGAACCTTCAAAATATAATAACTGGGAGTTTGGTAAACTTCCAGAACCTACATGTGATCCAGAAAAAAAGGTGAACCATAAATGAACTGATTATGATTTTGCAACTTTGCAGGAGTTCTTTATAGATATTGAGAAAACAGGAGATTATATTTACTAAATGACTAAATTTGCATTCTGAAGTTATTTAGTTAGTATACTTAGTAAATTCAAAAATTTAAATTTTAAAATCTGTAAGAATCACTGTTTTTGTAAAAAGTAGCGACTGAGTTTCATTCTACATTAAAGAAGTATTCCTATTCTGCATAATAGAAAAAATGTACTTAAAAATCTCAGCAACAAATATAATTGTAGTTTAGGCCTATTCAGACAATCCCTAATGGCCATTTACTAAAAAGATATTAATTAGATCAGAGGAACTTACTTTTACACAATCACCTGATATTCCAATCAAGCACTTTTTTCTTTAATCAGAAACATTGATAGATTTTGGATAAAGATGCATCATGTTTATCTAGAGGAAAATTATTGTGCATGGAGGAGAGCAATTTGTGAGACTAATCTTTGTACAAATCATGGGAAATTTTCATTCAAAACTTTATCAGTCTCTTTCCTCTTCCTGGGGACAGAGGGCCAAGCACTTGATCTTTTAAGGTCCTTTTTAAGGTCTTCAAAATGAAGCACATAATGCAAATAGGAGGAGTGTGTATTCCATGCTAATCATGTCTTAGCTCCAAGAAGTGTAGAGAGCGTGAAAAGAGCTATGTACAAGGTGTGTTGGCAGAAGAAATTAGACTTGGCTTTATCCGTAGTTAATTAGGAGAAAGAATGTGTCCCCTATCAGCCTCAGAGAAGTGTGCAGTAATGGAATGACCTAAAAAGGGGGAAATATTTTGTTAACAGGGGAATTTTGTTATTGCATTTGCTGCTGCAGCTGTTTATCATTGTTGACCTGGACATCCTAATATCTTAGGTTCTAAGTTTCTTCATATAACACATGAGTGTGTGTGTGCTTGTGTGCATATAGACAGGCTCAATCATGCCCAACTATTTTACAACTCCATGGACTGTAGCCTGCCAGGCTCCTCTGTCCATGGAGTTTTCCAGGCAAGAATACTGGAGTGCATTGTCATTTTCTTCTTCAGGGTATCTTTGTGAACCAGGGATTGATCCTGGGTAACAATAATACCAACCTCATATATTAGTGGGAGGGTTAAAAAATTAATATATCTATAAGCACAATAAATGTGAATTACACTTATCATTTTAATATGTACAGTATCTTCTCTTTATTAACAATAGCCATATGCTACAGAGGATGAGATGGTTGGATGGTATCACTGATGGGATGGACATGAGTTTGAGTAGGCTCTGGGAGTTGGTAATAGACAGGGAAGCCCGGCATGCTGCAGTCCATGGGGTCGCAAAGAGTTGGACATGACTGAGCCACTGAACTGAACAGAACTGATATTCTACAGTCGCCATAGACCATAAAGTAGTGAATACTGAATCACTTTTAATTCTAGTGAATAATCTTATAAATATTCTCTTTGATGACAGAGGGATTTTGCCTAGATATTAAAATATTGGATCAAGACTATGATATATTTAATATTTTGCTACATATTGCCAACCAATCAAGATATAACTTGTTTTTTGCATATTTCTGTCGAAAGACACATTATGTTGTTGTTGTTGTTCAGTTTCTAAATTGTGTCCAACTCCACGACTGCATGGATTGACGCATACTAGACTCCTCTGTCTTCTACTAACTGATAGAATTTGCTCAAATTCCTGTCCATTGAGTCGGTGATGCTATTTAGCCATCTCATCTTCAGTCCTCCTCTCCTTTCAATCTTTCCCAACACTGGGGTCTTTTCCAATGAGTTGGCAAAGAGCCAAAGAAAAGACACATTATAGCATATATTATTGATTAACACTGAACTGATAGTTAAAATCACTATACCTCGGCCCTGAACAAAGCTTATATAACATACACATTTCCTCTGAAAGACACATCCTAGCCTTCATGTACTTAGGAATACAGGCAGTACTTAGTATTAAACTTGGGACTTATTTTAAACAGAGAAATCACCAACAGAAAGCACACAAAAATGGTTAAGTAATCATTTGATAAGCTAAAATCATTTAAAATGATAATTTCTAACACTGGAAAATGATTATGTTGCAGCTAAAAAATAGAATACAATATTATGTATCCTATAATCATCATTATTGTTGTAATCAAAAGAAAAGTCTCTGATTGGTAAGATCACGGATATTTTCTTTCTAATATTCAACACTTCCTGTTGCTGCTGCTAAGTCGCTTCAGTCGTGTCCGACTCTGTGCGACCCCATGGATGGCAGCCCACCAGGCTCCACCGTCCCTAGGATTCTCCAGGCAGGAACACTGGAGTGGGTTGCCATTTCCTTCTCCAATGCATGAAAGTGAAAAGTGAAAGTGAAGTCCCTCAGTCGCGTCCGATTCTTCTCGATCCCATGGACTGTAGCCTACCAGGCTCCTTCGTCCATGGGATTTTCCAGGCAAGAGTACTGGGGTGGGTGCCATTTCACTGTTGGAAGAAAGCATTATTCTTTTTTTTTTTTTCAAAATATTTTCTATGCCACAGATTCTAATACCACATTCTTCAAATTCTGCACTATTTCTCTTAGTTTTGCAGAGGTTCGTCCTCAGTTACAGAGTTTGTGACCAGATGCTTCCCGACACTGACCATGAGCGCATGCGCCAGGTGTGCTCCGCACAGGGCTAGCAGACCCCGCCCATCTCAGCATGAGGTACGTGCTGTCCCGGAGTCATTCTAGAAGGCGGATGACTAAACTGTTACGTGCTGTTCTGGAGAAAGATGAATTCACAGGTGAAAACGGTACCCTATTTTTCTTCTGACAACCTCAAATTTATGTCTCCCTGTCGTTATCTTTTTAAAACCATTTACCAGATAGACATCTCCAGATTTGGCTAAATCATCTCCCACCTCACCCCCAATCCCGCCCTCCGTCTTTACAATAGAACCAATTGTGTAGCTCAAACTAAATAGGCTAGGTTTAAACAGTCCTGCACATAAGCAGCAGTCTTTGTGGCTCACAGCACACCAGAAGTATATTATATGCATATTATTCTGAAGTTTGGATCCAACGTTTGGTAATCCCCGTATAGCAATAGCAATAGGTTCCAATGAGCAGTCCTGAACCACCAACAAATTAGATGTCTTCAGGGTTTTCTGTTTTAAAAATTAGGCAATAATAAACCCGTGCCCTGCTATGCATTACAATGATGTAGAAGGGTTACCTAAATCAATTCTAGCCACACTGTTAAAATGCAAAGCACAGCTTCAAGCTCATTATTTTGCAAAATAGAAGTGAGCTTATAGGATGTAAATAATGATGTAATCCATTCGAAAAAAAATAACAAGGCAGTCTAGCAGGTGCTCAGGGGTGTCATAAAAATAGTTGCCAATACATAGAAAGGAAACATTGCATGAATCCAAGATTTCATAGATTCTGCTTTTTCACCTATTGTCATAAAAATAACTGTGCACAGAAATATATAATTGATGTTTTATCTGTAATTTAATGTTATAGTTTGCATGAAGTGTAATAACCACATAGCATATGGTCATATAGTTATAAGTTTGCAGACATTTGGTCCTGTTCAAAATGTCCGTAAGACATGTGTTTTTTAAGATATTTGGTTCACAACAAAAAGTCTGTTAATTTTAGTACTGCCCAAAACCATTTGTCATGGATTAAATATGCTCATGGATGTTCACATAGGACTAAATGTCCCACAAGGAGTTATATATGGATAAAAACGTGTTTTCTTAATATTAAGATGACTTCGGTATCTCTAAACAATATCTTTTAAGAAAACCCATCAGCTTATTCATGTGCTATTCTTGTTTCCAATTATTTTTCCATGGAAAGAGCTTTCTTTTTAAATAAAAGAGAAGGCTGCATTAAGTCTCATAATCACCAATTCTATATTCAACCCCTTTCTGGCAAGGTTTTAGCCTCTGCACTACGCTGATCAAGGGTAACAATAATTTCCAAGTTACAAAATCTAATAATCACTTTTGTCCTCAATTTACCTGACCTGTGAGCATCTTTCAACAGAATCTATATTCTCTCCCTCTTTAAGCATTTTCTCCCTTGGCTTCCAAAATTTTCTTTTTCTCTCAGTAACCACTTTTCCATTCTCTTTGCTTGCTTGTCATTTTCTTCTTTATCTTTAAATTTTGTAGGTCTAAGACCTTGTTCCAAACTTTTTATTTGATAAACTCTCTTTGTATTTGATCTCAAGACTTACAGCTTTAAATACTTTGGATATCCTGATGACAATAAAATATATATATTTCCAGCTCTGACCTCTCAATCTTATCTCAACTCTAATGTTCATTTAACATCACCTTTGAATCTTTGACAGGTATCACAATAGATAGGATCCAAAATAGGATTTTTTATTTATACTCTCACCATGTTATTATATTCTTTCCTATTTCAGAAAAATAATACTCAGATGGTTAAACAAAACAAAACAAAATTCTTAGACTTTCTTTTCTTTTCACTCCCAATATTTATCAGCAATTTTGGATCGTATCTCCTGAATGCAATTGAAACTACTCACTTTATCTTCACTGTTACCACCTTCCCAAGGCATTATCCTCTCTTGCACTGACTACCGAAATAACCTGGAACTGATGTCTTGCTTCCACTGTCATATCCTATTAATCCAACTTTAGCACAGTGACCAATGGAATTTATTCAAGTGTAATCCAGGAACTTCTAGATTAAGATGATTGACCATATACTTCTAATTTTTCTCTTTTAAAAACTGCATAAAACTACATCAAGCATTTTTTTTTAAAATACACAAACCACAAATATGAGACAGCAGGAAAAGAGACACAATAAAATAATTTTGGAAATTTGAAAGCAGTTGCACAGCATGTTTGAGAAAGCTACTTTCTTAATTGGCAGTGAGGAAAGCTGAGGAAAAATCCAATGAAGATGGACAATTACTCAAAACTTCTGGGAACTAGCAGATCTGGGAACCTTAGGAATTTAGGGTAAAGGATATGCCAGATGAAAATATGTGGGTGAAAGCTATATGAAAAGCAAATAGATTACTAGACATCTACACCCTTCAAGGTTACTGATTACTAGTATTTCATCTTGGAAGAAGTCTAGAGGTTTTCTCTTTGGAAAAGGTAAAATAGAGGGTCTCTGGACTAGATGACCTGAAATATATTAAAATATGAGAAATAGAAATATGCTTAAGAAATAAAAAATTCTCAAGCTTTCAGTCCGATTCTCTTAGGCAGGGTCAGTTTTGAGAATCTGCAGAAGAAATGATGAAGGAGAATGAAGTTTGAATAGGAACAAATCATCCTCCACAAAGAGAATGTTGAGAATGTTGAACTACTTGGGTATGTTTTAAACAGGCTCAGCAGCTAAAGAATCCGCCTGCAATGCAGGAGACCTGGGTTTGACCCCTGGGTTGGGAAGATCCCCTGGAGGAGAGAAAGGCTACCCACTCCAGTATTCTGGCCTGGAGAATTCCATGGACTATATAGCCCATGGGGTTGCGAGGAGTTGGACATGACTTATAGACTTTCACTTCATAACACATACTATAATTTGTCAAATATTATATATAAATACCAATAAATATGTATTTATAGATGCTTGCACTTATATATTTAATACTATGTATTTGTATTTATATATATATTATATATGTAATGTATTACATTGTACATATATATATAGTTTGTCAAAACTTCACTTTCTATGGTAATAAAAATTACAAGCTTGGGGTTTTTTTAATGAAGAAAGTATTGACAGTATCTCAGCTGTTGGCATTAAATTATAACATTATTGTGAGATAATAATGTGAGAAATAATAATTGGGGCAGAGCACAAATATAAGACACTCAGCTCTCTGTAGGTTAAAGTATACAGTTCTAACATTATCAAATAACTAAAGCATTATAATTTAAATGTGAAGATAGAAATATAGGTTAAGATAAATGACTACAATACACATGAAGAAGAATCACTCACTCTCAGGGAAAATCGTTCTCAATCCTATACTATTGATTGTTGTTTATTTACTAAGTCATGTCCAACTCTTTTGTGGTCCTATAGACTGCAGGACACCAGGCTCCTCTGTCCATGGGACTTCTCAGGTAAGACTATTGGAGTGGGTTGCCATTTCCTTCTCTAGGATATCTTCCCAACCCAGGGATCAAACCCACATGTCCTGAATTGGCAGGCAGAATACCACTGAGCCACCAGGGAAGTCCAATATTATTGCTACTGCAACATATATGTTAACATTAGCAAGACACTACAAAAGTGTGATGAATTCTATTGTTTGAAATACAAGCCAAAAGTAGTGTTTTTGAGTTGTAAAAGGCTAATATTTGAGGTGTTTATAACTGATTTGGTGATGTTATTTAGATGTTCAGAATCTTTATATTTTCCTGTAGCCTGTTTGTCAATTTTAAGGAACTCATGGAGGCATGCTGCTGCTGCTAAGTCGCTTCAGTCATGTCTGACTCTGTGCGACCCCATAGGTGGCAGCCCACCAGGCTCTGCCGTTCCTGGGATTCTCCAGGCAAGAATACTGGAGTGGGTTGCCATTTCCTTCTCCAATGCATGAAAGAGAAAAGTGAAAGTGAAGTCGCTCAATCGTGTCTGACTGTCAGTGACCGCATGGACTGCAGCCTACCAGGCTCCTCCGTCCATGGATTTTCCAGGCAAGAGTACTGGAGTGGGATGCATGGAGGCATATATATATGAAATGTTTGACAAATGACAAAGTATATCTTTTATTGATATAGCAGTTTTAACAGATCCTCATATAATCTTAGAAAATTCCAAGGTTTTGCTTGGTTGTTTGTTTTCCATTTGGCCTGTTATTAAGCATTTACCAAAACATCACTGACCATAACACAAATATTTCAAGATTTTTTGTGCATAGCTTAGTAAATTAAACCTGCCTAAAACCTGTAATTAATTCCCTCTACTCAGAAAAATTTTAAGAGAAATGTGGGCAGCTCACAAATATTTTGTAAGTGACATATTTGACATAAAATTTTCTAGTGCTTCCTTTTTAAAATTTCTGGATTAGAGTATCTTGAAATAGAAAACCATGCCCTCTCCCAAAAACAAAAAAAACCAATTTTTAAAAAGTACTGGCATGATTTTCTGTAAATAGTATACAAAAACAAACTGGAATCTAATATTAATAAAATAATTTTTCTGTTAAGCATAAACCTAATTTCAATTTTTTATTTCATTAAAATAAATTGTATTTCATTTACTGTCTTTATAATATATAAAAATGATGAATTGGAACTTATGAAACAATTTATGCAAATAAAATTTCACTGACATATCTAGGTAATTATGCATAACAAATTGCAGTAAAGATTTCATATGAATAAAGGAGTTATACTGCTTAAATAAATCTGAAAACTATTGGTGTAATCCAATCACCTTGCTTATAAATTAAACATAAAGCAAACATAAACATAAAAGTAGACGGCAAAGATATGAAGTGACTCATCTATAGTTATATACTTACAGAGAGACACAATATATTTTTATTTTCATTCAAACTTTATATCTTTTGCTTCTTGTAGGAGAACGGGAAAAACTTCTGCTTGAATAAATGTTTTCCCCACGTAAATTGCATGAAATCACCCACCATCTCCTCTCCCCAAAAGCACAGCTCCTGACTGTTTGATGCGCTGCTCATGATCAAAAGAAGAAATTACAGATTTGAGAAACTACCTATGAAACTATTCACCTGAGTCATTTTCAAAGCTGCTATCTTAATTCTGTTTCAGAGGAAATAGAACTCTGGAAAAATAAATGTTTTTAGTAGAACCACAAAGGTAGACATTCTTGTTTTTCTCTTGTATATCAGCTTTCGTTTTACAGTAATTATAACTCTGTTCCCTTCCATTCAACAAATAATTCTAGAAGAATGCAGCTGCACAGGCATTCTAATGGGGTTTCCTCTTATCTTTTTATTCTACTTCGTGCCCCAAATTCTTGAGGAGGATATCTTTTTCTTTAGGTTGTGTGCTCCTAAAGGTATTGTTTCATTTTTCTGATCTATAGTCTTCATTTGTACCATGATGGCAAGGAAATGTGCCTCAGGAGTAGTTATGGAGATGAGATAAGAAACTGATTTTGGAGATAAATAGGGGCCAAGTTTATCATCAGCAAATATTTATTTTCTTAAACACAACTCAAATGATACAAATTTTGAAAGTAACTTGTAATATTTTGATGTGAAAAAAATTTACCTTTAAAATTCTCTCTTTTGCCACACTGATTCCCATTTAATTTTTAACCTGTGTCCAGAGAAAATCTTGGCCCTGATAAAAACAACAGGAATATTAACAGTTGGTCATCATTTACAATTCAAATGTCTGTGTATTGATACATAAATCATGCAGTTCCTCCAGACCTTTTGAATACATTATTGTGTACTTGTTTGTCACAATGTAAAAGGGCAGCCCTGAATATGACCCAATGGAATGACTCAAGAATGCATTTCATTTGAATATTTAAGCTCCTCAGAGTTTTAGGTCATTTGAATTCTTCCCGTAATTTGAGACTGAATATCTTGTTTTGACAATATCATAGCTTAAATCGATACAAATACAACATATAATAATATACACATCACAAAATTATACGAGTGAATTGAAACACCATATGATTCATGTGCATTACAATGAACGAATACCTAGATGATTCTGGAGACAAATAGTTTAAATGACTATTCTACATTCATTCTCCTGTCTTTCTTCTAGGAGATTTAAGTTAGCTATTTTTATAGTTATTACTGAGTGTCTCATTTATTTAATGTATGAGCTTCCATAATTATCAGCTTTGAAAAGACAACTGCATTTTTGCAAACCTTCTCACACTAGCATTCTGAAAACTCCTTTGAGGATATTCACTAATCCGGCAGAAACATCTTTCCTCTCTGGAGTTTGCATTGGGCTTCCCTAATAGCTCAGTTGGTAAAGAATCTGTCTGCAATGCAGAGGATCTTGGTTCAATTCCTGGGTCGGGAAGATCCTCTGCAGAAGGGATAGGCTATCCACTCCAATATTCTTGGGCTTTCCTGGTGGCTCAGCTGGTAAAGGATCTGCCGGGAAAGCAGGAGACTTGGGTTTGGAAAGATCCTTGTGAAGATCCCCTGGAGAAGGGAAAGGCTACCCACTCTGGTATTCTGGCTTGGAGAAGTAAATGGACTGTATAATCCATGGGGTCACAAAGAGTTGGACATGACTGAGCGACTTTCACTTTCACTTAAGAAATAGATCTATAATGCAAGGCGTGTCTTCCCAAGTCCCTCAATACCATGTCGAAGTAAATATGAAGAGAGTCTAAAATATACATTAGGATTATTGAAATTTTAAATGTTTTTAAAGTCAAAAAGTATGAAGAGTTTGAGGTATTTTGTTGGCTGTGGAATTTTGTTGCATTGCAGATGCTGGGGGAGAACCATAATCAGCTATCTGACACCTCCAGGAGTTTGAATATGATGATTATTTTCCAATGTGCAAAGTACGCTGAGATGTTCAGGATTTATCACTCATCTGAAAAATTTCCTCTTTAATATACATTGCATTCTTTTCATTGAAATTTCATTGGTCTCTTTTATAATAACTATTTCAAGAGAGAGAAAAAGAATTCTGACTCTTAATTCACTCATTCCCAGATGAAAGAGAATAGAAAAAAAAGGCAGGAAAAGGCATGGAAAGCAGAGTAGGCACGTTAACTCTTCATAGTCAGGGATATGCATCCTGAAATTTTTCACTGCACAGTGCTTCTTTGCTCCTTGGGGGAAATGATATATATTTATTTTGTTTAATAATAATAAAATTAAGTAAGACCAATAAAAGGCTTTAGGTTGAGAAAGCCCAGTTTTGGAACTTAAGTTTCACAGTGAAGCAAGGTTATCCAAGTCCTTTCAACTTCTGGGTTCATCATTACCTGATCCGTGAGCTTAGGGAAATAAGACTGAAAACTCACCAATACTAGCAAGGCTAGGTAATGCTGATGTTGAGCCCCTCCAACAGTCTCCAATACTTACTAGATGTTATCTTTTATAATACACACATAAAATAATTCCAAACTATATTTAGGACTGAATATAGGAAAGAGAATTTCACTTTGAGAGCAAAATAGTTGATAAAATACAGAACAGTTAAGAAAAAAGTGGCTGGTGTTAACATAGCTCAGAACAAAGTCATATTTGCTTTATTTTTGAAAGTCTAAGTCAATCCAACTGCAGATAGTGAACTTGAGGGAGGGTAGCAGGAGAGACTCAAGCGCAAGAACAAGTGACAATGTTTGAGTTTCTCCTAAGCATGAGGAGCAGGTGGGAGGGGGAAAGGCAGAATTTCAGAGCTATGCAACATCCTAGCATTGTATTTCTTGCCCTATATGTATATACTCAGTCGTGTCTGACTCTTGGTGACCTCATGGACTGCAGTCTGCCCGGCTCCTCTTTCCATGGGATTCTCCAGGCAAGAATATTGGAGTGGGTTGCCATTTCCTTCTCCAGGGAATCTTTCCAACCCAGACATCTAACCTGTGTCTCCTACACTGGCAGGCGGATTCTTTAACGCTGAGCCACCAGGGATTATATATATGTAATTATTCTGTCCACTAATATTTACAGCCATTACTCATGGGTAGCATAAAGTTCTTCATATTCAGGAGGCAAAAAGAAGATACTGCTCCCTGAAAGTGAAGAATAAAGGCTTCTGAAAGAGAACAAAGAAGAGTCCTGAGAAGAGAGATCTAACTCATCCAAAAATACCTGGCCTCATCACTTTGCCTGACTAAACCTGTCATTCTATCTGTGCTGCAAATGTTTCCATGACCTTGCAGCAGTCAGTTATGGTTTTGTTTCTTTTTATGTGAGCAGGGTATTATAACTGGAAAAATAGCTTTTTTTCCTTTTTACCAAACACTGGTATCCCTGTATTCACAGCAATTTATGTCATACATTAGAAATAGACAACTTAATAGATGCAGTTATGGTTACCAAAGGGAAAAGGGGAAAGGAAGAGGGCTAAACTAAGAATTTGGGATTAACAGATACATATTACTATGTTATAAAAGAAACAACAAGGACCCAAGGTACAGCAGAGAACTATATCCATTGTTGTAATAACCTATAACAATAACTTGTAATAACCTGTAATGGAAAACAACCAGAATTGTTGTATACCTGAAACTAACACAATACTATAAGTCAAATATAGTTAAATATATAACAATATTTCCATATAGTTATACATATGTATATAGCTAATACACACACACATGGTTGCTGTTTTCTCCAAATTAATTTCTAATAATTGCACAAAAATTACTATTTCTAATTTGGTTACTTCCTCTTCTTCCCCCATTTTCTTGTTTCTGATGTGTTTGATTTTAATGCTGAGATACTCTGATGTGTGGTAACTCACTTTATTAATTAGAGCAAATTGTCCCATCATGACACCATGTCAAAAGCTAGTTCTGTTTATGCGTCAGTTATTCAGTGTACACTGGGAAGAAAGTGCTCAAGATCTTAGTAGATGGCTTGGATTATTTTACTCAATCATTCAATAACTGAATAGTTGATATCCCAGATTTTTTTCTTTTAGCCTTTTATAAACATTTTAGAAGCAAATAAATTTGAAAGCAAAAATATATTTTATAATCTTTGTTTTTAGTGGAAAATGTAAAAGTAAAAAAAAAAGAAAGCCAACTTAGTACATTTGCCAATTCTTCAAGCAATTTGTATCATATCTTTTGCATATGGTTCATAGCTGCCTGCTTTAAAAATAGGACTACATCTATTTTGAGATGGAGAAATGGGAATAAGATCTTTAGAAGAAAATATCCCTGTCAGTGTTTCTGACGGGAGTAAATCTCTCTGGAATCTTCTGACTGTTGCAGGTATGCCAGAACTTCATGCTTAAATGTCATAGTAATATTAGATTTCAACAGGGCATTCCTCAGTTTTTAGTACTGAGGCAACAACTACTGCTACCATCACAGTAAGACAAGTAGATAATTTTTGAATATCTCTTCCTGTTTGAGCTATTGTATCAGAAATAGTGCAAAGTGATTCCATTCAGAATGATGCTTCCAGGCAGATGGGGGAGAAAGGCAGGTAAAGGTTTCTTCAAAATTGAGGGTAATCTAGGATACTGCATGATAATACATGATATTACATGTGATGTTACGGAGAAAAATTGGCTTTATGTAGGACAGTATACAGGAGATTTTCAAGACTTCACTCAGAATAGCTGTATGCATAACATATTCCTAGCAAAGGAAACACAATCACCATTTAATCCATTAAAACCAATATTTGGCTTTAGTTCACTTTCTCTAGCAGCAATGTCAAATAAAAATATAAGAGTGACATATATAATTTTGAATCTGCTAATAATCCCATTAAAAATTAAATAAGTTGCTGAAATTAGTTTTAATAATATATTTCATTTAACACAAATATTTAAATTATTGCAACATATAATTATTCTAAAATTTTTAATGAAATATTTTACTTTTATATTGATTCTTTAAATTGCAGTGTAAATTTTATACTTTTATCATATCTCAGCTCAGTTGCGCTATATTTCAAATGCTCAATAATCATACATGACTCTGACAGTTGGGATTGGATATCACAGCTCTATAGCACCTGTTCAACACCTTTCTACTTGTTTTTATGCTTCCTTTAGGCTAGGAAACACAATATCAAACTTTTTAAAAATACTTCAAAAATTTGATGCTATAATCATTATTTAGTTATTTTTTGCTCTTTTATGTATAGGCAAGGAGAACGTCAAGGCTGTATATTGTCACCATGCTTATTTAACTGACATGCAGAGTGCATCATGCAAAATATTGGGCTGGATAAAGTACAAGCTGGAATCAAGATTGTTGGGAGAATTATCAATAACCTCAGATATGCAGATCACACCATCCTTATGGGAGAAAGTGAAGAAGAAACAAAGAGCTCTTGACAGTGAAAGAGGAGACTGAAAAAGTTGGCTTAAAACTCAACATTCAAAAAATGAAGGTCATAGTATCCAGTCCCGTCATCTCATGGCAAATAGATGGGGAAACAGTGACAGACTTCATTTTCTTGGGCTCCCAAAAATCAATGCAGATGGTGATTGCAGCCATGAAATTAAAAGACGCTTGCTTCTTGGAAGAAAATCTATGACAAACCTAGACAGCATATTAAAAAGCAGAGACATTACTTTGCTGACAAAGGTTCATCTAGTCAAAGCTATGGTTTTTCTAGTAGTCACGTATGGATGTGAGAGTTAGACTGTAAAGAAAGCTGAACACTGAAGAGTTGATGCTTTTGAACTACGGTATTGATAAGACTCTTCAGAGTCCCTTGGACAGTAAGGAGATCAAACCAGTCAATCCTAAAGGAAACCAGTCCTGAACATTCTTTGGAAGGACTAAGGCTAAAGCTGAAGCTCCAATACTTTGGCCACCTGATACAAAGAACTGAATCATTGGAGAAGACCCTGATGCTGGGACAGACTGAAGGCAGGAGGAGAAGGGGATGGCAGAAGATGAGATGCTCGGATGGCATCACCGACTTGATGGACATGAGTCTGAGCAAGCTCCAGGAGTTGGTGATGCACAAGGAAGCCTGGCATGCTGCAGTCCATGGGGTCACAGAGTCAGACACAACTTAGCGACTGAACTGAACTGATGTGCAGTCATATAGCTAATTATGGAGCCCAATTTTGGGGTTATGAACATAGGTAAATCCCATCCCTTGTGTGCTCGGTTGTGTTCCACTCTTTTCAACCCCATGGACTGTGGCCCTCCAGGACCTCTGTCCATGGAATTCTTCCAGGTAAGAATAATGAGTTGCCATTTCCTACTTCAGGGGATCTTCACAACCCAGAGATTGAATCCATGCCGCCTTCAGTTCGGACATTGGCAAGTGGATTCTTTACCATTGTGTCACCTGGAAAGCCCAATACAAGTAAATATGCAAATGTATATCATGAAATTCAAAGAATGGAAATGAATTTAAATAAAATTTTTTAAGACATTAACTTCTCAGTTACTCTGCTTCAGTGCATGACTATTAGAATATGAGGTGAATATAGGAAATACAAGAATAAACCATATAAAAGTCACAGGAAAATTTAGCAATACTGAATTCACCAATAGAAGTCTACTAATAAAATAATTATAGGCTACATATAGCCTCCCTTACATATTTTCAAGTGACTCTAACAGTGTCAGACTTTATTTCTGGGGGCTCCAAAATCACTGCAGATGGTGATTGCAGCCATGAAATTAAAAGACGCTTACTCCTTGGAAGAAAAACTATGACCAACCTAGATGGCATATTGAAAAGCAGAGACATTACTTTGCCAACAAAGGTCTGTCTAGTCAAGGCTTTGGTTTTTCCAGTGGTCATGTATGGATGTGAGAGTTGGACTGTGAAGAAAGCTGAGCGCTGAAGAACTGATGCTTTTGAATTGTGGTATTGGAGAAGACTCTTGAGAGTCCCTTGAACTGCAAGGAGGTCCAACCAGTCCATTCTAAAGGAGATCAGCCCTGGGTGTTAACTGGAAGGAATGATGCTAAAGCTGAATCTCTGGTACTTTGGCCACCTCATGTGAAGAGTTGATTCTTTGGAAAAGACTCTGATGCTGGGAGGGACTGGGGGCAGGAGGAGAAGGGGACGACAGAGGATGAGATGGCTGGATGGCATCATTGGCTCCATGGACGTGAGTCTGCGTGAACTCTGGGAGATGGTGATGGACAGGGAGGCCTGGTGTGCTGCAATTCATGGGGTTGCAAAGAGTCAGACACGACTGAGCGACTGAACTGAACTGAATTAGCTAAATATATGAAATAAAGAATATGTATCTACCAACAGTACAAAGAGGAAAGTTCCTCTATATTAACATTTACAAATTTCAGTCCTAAGAATGATAGAATTATTTTTTAACATGAGAATATTATAGAATTATTTTTATATGACATACATGGAATTAATTTTTAATATGATTATGTCTAAAATCACAGTTGATACCAGGGATTGAGAGAAACTGAAGGTCTGATGATGTCATTATTCCTCAAATCCACATTAAAAACTGTGCCCGTTTCATGACCGAAGGTGCTAGCACTTTCCACACTCCATAACGACTTCCGTTTCCTTGCCCCTCCCAACCATCACACCAGAGCTTCATTATACTCTGCACACTTGGTCTCACTGCAGAATGCGCCTTCATCCTCCTGCTGTAGAGGAAAGTGACTGATGCTGCATATACTGTTCCCTTGTCCTCATTTATCTGTTCATCTATTCATTTTCATCTACTAAGCTCTGTATATTTCCTAATGATCATTGAGATGTGTGACTCTTTGGTTATAATGTTTTGCCTTCTTAGGTTCTGTTATCATGCCAAGCAACCTCAACATTACTATGGATGACTCATTTACCACCTAACAGATCCTCAGACTCTTATTTTTCTTAAGTTTAATAAACTTCATGTCTACCCACACATACAAAAGCCAAATAATGTACTCTGTCATCACTTGAAGTTTTTCCATATAGTAAGTCCTAAAATCCAAGATCTTACTCTCAGTATAATCTCCTAATTCCTCCATGCCCTAATTCCCATAAAAAAGATCATTTGCACTTTTAAAGACCTCATTTGTTTACTTACCTTGTCAAGACCAACACCATGTATAAACTACATTCTCTTTTTACATCTGTCTGGCAAGACCTAAACCTGGATTAATCCTAAAAACACTATTCTTTATTTATTGGTTATTATTTAAGAAATGCTCCCATTATTTGGGTCAAGACTGATCATTAATATGCTTCATTATTTGTGCTACTTGGAATCTATATCCTCCAGATGTCCTTATCCCCAAATACCTTCTACTCAAACCTCTTAAATGTGTAGGGACATTCTTCCAGCATCCATTTTACCACTTTCTTTTCATTCCATGTATTCTCCTTGACCAATATTTTCCTACTCTGAATTGTTGACTATGGGTCATATGCTTATGGATCTCAAGTTTTGATCTGTACTCTGGTCTTGTGAGCCTTAAACTTTGTCTGTTGTATGTATTCACCTCCAAGACCAACAAACAGCCCCAAATTAGTACAGATCCAAACTGCAAATATTATTTCCACACTACCCAAAATTGCAGCTTAAAGCTCAATATTCAGAAAACGAAGATCATAGCATCTGGTCCCATCACTTCATGGGGAATAGATGGGGAAACAATGGAAACAGTGTCAGACTTTATTTTTTAGGCTCCAAAATCAATACAGATGGTGATTGCAGCCATGAAATTAAAAGGCGCTTACTCCTTGGAAGAAAAGTTATGACCAACCTAGACAGCAAATTGAAAAGCAGAGACATTACTTTGCAAACAAAGGTCCATCTAGTCAAGGCTATGGCTTTTCCAATAGTCATGTATGGATGTGAGAGTTGGACTGGGAAGAAGGCTGAGCGCTGCAGAATTAATGCTTTTGAACTGTGGTGTTGGAGAAGACTCTTGAGAGTCCCTTGGACTGCAAGGAGATCCAACCAGTCCATTCTAAAGGAGATCAGCCCTGGGTGGTCACTGGAAGGACTGATGCTAAAGCTGAAACTCCAATACTTAGGCCACCTCATGAGAAGAGTTGACTCATTGTGAAAGACCGTGATGCTGGGAGGGATTCGGGGGTAGGAGGAGAAGGGGGACAACAGAGGATGAGATGGCTGGAGGGCATCACTGACTCGATGGACATGAGTGTGGGTAAACCCTGGGAGTTGGTGATGGACAGGGAGGCCTGGTGTGCTGCGGTTCATGGGGTCACAAAGAGTCAGACACAACTGAGCAACTGAAATGAACTGAACCCAAAATTGTAACTCTTTTTATGTCTTCTTAATGTAAAAATAAGCATTTTAATATAGCAAAATATAACGAGGTCACATCAAGGACATTAAGTAAAAATGTAGCAATATGGTGGGTCTTCAGGTACCAACAGGGTGTCACTTTATAAATGAAATAGCTGCATGCAGGATAAAATTTAGCAGTGGAGGCTGAAGTCAACTGGAAAGGGAAAATTCAAGGCAATCCAATTCACATTTTATTAAAACTCTGAAAGGACCAAACAATAAATATCTATAGCTGCAACTTACCCGTGTGTTCATGTTTATAATGTACTTTAAGTGAAGGTTTCTGACCAGCTGGCCCAGGTGCAAGAAACATGGGGTTGAAATTTCTGGGCTTCTCTGTGAATGGACACTTTTGCCAAGATCGATCTCATTTATTTCTGTACATGATCTGAAAGGGAGGATACCTTCAATACCTCAGTTGTTCAGCTGATTCTCAGCTAACATGAATAAACTGCAAAGTGAGAAAGTACTAGAGTGGAGGAAAAGGAAGGAGCTCACTCAGTTAGCTGTATTTCATTCTCAAGGAACAGAGAGAGATACCAAAATGGGTTGAAGAGGAAAATTCTCCAAAGAGAAAGGTGAGTAGGAGTCTTAGGTCTAGGGGGAAAAGGAAATATAATGGAGTCTGGGATGGTTCGGGGGTGGTGGGGGAATGCCCATTAAGTCAAATAAAGTGAGTGAATTCTCCTAAGAACGCCTACAAAAGTAAAAAGACAATAGTTCGGGTGGGGGAAAAAGTGAGGAAAGTTATGTTTTTAGCCTCATCTAAAAATATCAGAAGGCTACTTTGAAAATGAACATGACCTTCAATAATTCCCAAACAATAAAATTGTGTCTTATTTGGAAACAGGATACATAAAAGGAAGTTTTCTATCTGCTATAAGAATGAAAATATAAATAAGTTGAGAAACACTTTAGATTTTTAAAACTCAGGACTCTTAAAACATTAACGTAAATAGTTTGTGGTATTTTGAAGATCAACTATGTCTTTCCTTAAATAAATTCCTGAGGTCAAGAGATAAATGATCTTAGATTCCACAGATTTCAGTTGTGTGAAATACTTATAATGCTCAGTACAGCCATTTTATTTATATGATTAGAACTGATTTTACTTCTGTCTTAAAAAAAATTGCCATGTATGGCCACCTGAAAACAGATGGGTCATGGTGGAGAGTTCTGACAAAACGTGGTCCACTGGAGAAGAGAATGGCAAACCATTATCGTTTTCTTGCCTTGAGAACTCCATGAACAGTATGAAAAGGAAAAAGATATGACACTGAAAGAGGAACTCCCCAGGTCGGCAGGTGCCCAATATTTTACTGGAGAAGAGTGGAGAAATAACTCCAGAAAGAATGACGAGATGGAGCCAAAGCAAAACAACACCCAGTTGTGGATGTGACTGGTGATGGAAGTAAAGTCCAATGTTGTAAAGAGCAATACTGCATAGGAACCTGGTATGTTAGGTTCATGAATCAAGGCAAATTGGAAGTGGTCAAATAGGAGATGGCAAGAGTGAACATGAAGAGTTTAGGAATTGGTGAACTAAGATGAACAGGAATGGGTGAATTTAATTCAGATGACCATTATATCTACTACTGTGGGCAAGAATCCCTTTAGGAGAAATGGAGTAGCCATCATAATCAACAAAAGAGTCTGAAATGCAGTACTTGGATGCAGTCTCAAAAACAAAAGACTGATCTCTGTTCATTTCTAAGGCAAACCATTTAATATCACAGTAATCCAAGTCTATGCCCCAATCAGTAATGATGAAGAAGCTGAAGTTGAATGGTCCTATGAAGACCTACAAGACTTTCTAGAACTAACTCCCCAAAAGATGTCCTTTTCATTATAGAGGACTAGAATGCAAAAGCAGGAAGTCATGAAACACCTGGAGTAACAGGCAAATTTGACCTTGGAGTACAGAATGAAGCAGGGCAAAGTCTAACAGAGTTCTGCCAAGAAAACACATTGGTCATAGCAAACACCCTCTTCCAACAACACAAGAGAAGACTCTACACATGGACATCACCAGTTAGTCAATACAGAAATCAGATTGATTATATTCTTTGCAGCCAAAGATGGAGAAGCTCTATACAGTCAGCAAAAACGAGACTGTGGCTCAGATCATAAACTTCTTATTGCCAAATTCAGACTTAAGTTAAAGAAAGTAGGGAAAACCAGAAGGCCATTCAGATCACGAGACCTAAATCAAATCCCTTACAATTATACAGAAGTGATAAACAGATTCAAGGGATTAGATCTGATAGACAGGGTGCCTGAAGAACTATGGATGGAGTTTCATGACATTGTACAGGAGAAAGAGATCAAGACCATCCCTCCCAAAAAGAAATGTAGAAAGGAAAATGGTTATTTGAGGAGGCCTTACAAATAGCTGAGAACAGAAGTGAAGCAAAAGGCAAAGAAGAAAAGGAAAGATATACCCAATTGAATCCAGAGTTCCAAAGAATAGCAAGGAGAGATAAGAAAGCCTTCCTCAGTGGTCAGTGCAAAGAAATGGAGGAAAATAATAGAATGGGAAAGACTAGAGATCTCTTCAATAAAATTATAGATAACAAGTTTTCATGCAAAGCTGGGCACAATAAAGGCCAGAAATGGTATGGACCTAACAGAAGCAGAAGATATTGAGAAGAGGTGGCAAGAATAGAAAGAAGAACTGTACAAAAAAGATCTTAATGACCCAGATAACCACGATGGTATGATCACTAACTGAGAACCAGACATCCTAAGTCAAGTGGACCTTAGAAAGCACGACTACGAAAAAGCTGCTGCTACTGCTGCTGCTAAATCGCTTCAGTCGTGTCCGACTCTGTGAGACCCCATAGACGGCAGCCCACCAGGCTCCCCCATCCCTGGGATTCTCCAGGCAAGAACACTGGAGTGGGTTGCCATGTCCTTCCCCAATGCATGAAAGTGAAAAGTGAAAGTGAAGTCGCTCAGTCATGTCCAACTCCTAGCAACCCCATGGACTGCAGCCCACCAGGCTCCTCCATCCACGGGATTTTCCAGGCAAGAGTACTGGAGTGGAGTGCCATTACCTTCTCCAGTGAACAAAGCTAGTGGAGGTGATAGAATTCCAGCTGAGCAATTTCAGATCCTAAAAGATGATGCTGTGGAAGTGCTACACTCAATATGCAAATTTGGAAAACTCAGCAGTGACCACAGGATTGGAAAAGGTCACTTTTCACTCCAATCCCAAAGAAAGGTAAGGATGAAGAATCTTCAAACTACTGCATAGTTGCACTCTTGTCACATGCTAGCAAAGTAATGTTCAAAATTCTCCAAGCCAGGCTTCAACAGTATGTGGACCATGAACTTCTAGATGTTCAAGTTGAATTTAGAAAAGAGAGAGGAACCAGATCAAAATGCCAACATCCTTTGGATCATTAGAAAAGCTAGAGAGTTCCAGAAAATGTCTGTTTCTGCTTTATTGACTGTGCCAAAGCCTTTGACTGTGTGGATCACAACAAACTCTGGAATATTCTTAAAGAGATGGGAATACCAGACCACCTAACCTGCCTCCTAAGAAATCTGTATGCAGGTCAAGAAGCAACAGTTAGAACTGGACATGGAAAAACAGACTAGTTCCAAATAGGAAGAATACGTCAAGGCTGCATATTGTCACCCTGCTTATTTAATTTATATGCAGAGTACATCATGAGAAACACTGGACTGGATAAAGCACATGCTGGAATCAAGATTGCTGGGAGAAATATCAATAACCTCAAATATGCAGATAACACAGCCCTTATGGCAGAAAGTGAAGAAGAACTAAAGAGACTCTTGATGAAAGTGAAAGAGAGTGGAAAAGCTGGATTAAAACTCAATATTCAGAAAACTAAGATCATGGCATCTGGTCTCATCACTTCATGGCAAATAGATGGAGAAACAGGGGAAACAGTGACAGACTATTTTGGGGGCTGCAAAATTACTGCAGATGGTGACTGCAGCCATGAAATTAAAAGACACTTGCTTCTTGGAAGAAAAGCTATGATCATCCTAGATAGCATATTAAAAGCAAAGACATTATTTGCCAACAAAGGTCTGACCAGTCAAGACTATGGCTTTTCCAGTAGTCATGTATGGATGTGAGAGTTGGACTATAAAGAAAGCTGAGCACCGAAGAAATGGTGCTTTGGAACTACTCTTGAGAGTCCCTTGGACAGCAAAGAGATCCAACGAGTCTACCCTAAAGGAAATCAGTCCTGATTATTCATTGGAAGGACTGTTGCTGAAGCTGAAACTCCAATACTTTGGCCACGTGATGCAAAGAACTGGCTCACTGGAAAAGACCCTGATGCTGGGAAAGTTTGAAGGTGGGAGGAGAAGGGGATGACAGAGGATGCGCGATGGTTGGATGGCATCACCAAATCAATACACATGAGTTTGAGCAAGCTCCGGGAGTTGGTGATGGACATGGAAGCCTGGCATGCTGCAGTCCTTGAGGTTGCAAACCAGTAGCACACGACTGAGCGACTGAACTGAACTGAACTGAACTGAGGCTAAATAATACTGAATTAACAAATCATTTCCTAAGCACAACAGATTTTTGTCACCCATGTTTTGTTCATCACAGACTGAACAAGGTTCTTCCTGTACATAGCTGCTCAGGGATTCAAGCTGTCAAACAATTCCCCATCTGAAATGATGCTATTCCTTACAGCAAGGGGAAGAGAGAAACTGGAGACTATTTCATGAGCCTTTCATGGACACATTCTAGACAATTTCTGCTCCAATTTCATTGACCCACCTTTGTCACACGGCCCCAATTAATTGTGAAGAAGCCAGGAATCATAGGGAAGTAAACAGAATGTTTTCAGCTCATACATTCCCTGATAAAATGGAAAGAGCATAGAGCCAGGTGGTCAAGGGACCTAGATTCTGGCTGTATCTCTGCCAGTCCCAGCACACAGGAGCCTGGGCAAGTCATTGCCTTCCAGGCCCAGGACTGGATCACCTGAAAAAGGAGCCATTCCCTCTCCTGTTTTGTTATTTTTTTTTTAAAGCAACATTTTCAGGAAAATATGTTTATATTTTTACCTCTAATAACGAAGCAGGTAAAAATAAATCCTCCTCTTTAGCCCATCTCCCCAACTGTCCTCTGAGACATCTGAGGCATCTCTGCTGATGACGGTGAAACATCTCCTTTCTAAAATTAACATGAGGTTAAAAGGCCTCAAATTTTGTTCTTCCCTTCTGAATCTGTGTATTTCCATATTTAATCAAAGAAATTTGCTAGGAGATTTGTCCAAATACGAACTTTTCTTAGAGCACCCTAATCTTTCTCCTTGAATGGTTTATGGCTATTGGGAGATGTTTACTTTCTCAGTACTTAAGCAGCTAGACATAGCCTGTAGCAGCTGAAAAATGCTATTTGCCAAATAACCTGACCCTTCCTTTTAAACAAGATTTCCACATAAACACTATTATAACTTTATGACTTTTATGTACTAACAAGTTGAAAAATATTAATCCAAATGATGGCATGTATATTCTGCTACTTACTTTCCAGTTATGTAAATCTAATTAACTAGAGCACAAAATGACGTAACTTTTTACTCCCGGTTTCCTTGAAACTATATTTTGGAATTCAAGGTGCCTGCAGGTGATTGCATTCCCCTCTGCTTTTCACACCATTTCTTCAAGCCTGACATAGTGCTTTATCTGCTTTTCCAGGTCATTAATGAGAGTGTTAAATAAGTCTGGGCTCAGCACCAATCTTCCAGGCCTCCTGCTAGACACCTGCTCTAATTTGATATCCCACCACTTATCATTACTTAGTTTGCTGTTCTTCAGCCAACCTGTGCTTGGCCTCACAACAGAATCTCTGTGATTCTTGGTAAAGCTGACTGTGTGAAAGTATTTACAGTCCTGAGGCCAAAAGCCACTGATTTCCAGTCCAATGGGAGATTTATTCATGCTTCCAATGATGGAAAATGTTTCTGGTAAAATTATTAATTACAAAATCTTAAAAATAATAATTTGTAAAATTAAGAATATGGAAAGGAATAAAGCTAACTAATCTTCAACTGTAAATTAGTAATTGGAATCAAATTTCAGATAATTTGCTACACATTAATACAAAATAAGTTGCCCAGAACTTGAGATATCATTCCTGTCTCCCTTGCTGAATTTATTCTTCCCCATAAGTCAGCTTCCCTGGTGGCTCAGAGGTTTAAGCATTTACCTGCAATGCGGGAGACCTGGGTTTGATCCCTGGGTCGGGAAGATCCCCTGGAGAAGGAAATGGCAACCCACTCCAGTATTCTTGCCTGGAGAATCCCATGGACAGAGAAGCCTGGTGGGCTACAGTCCACAGGGTTGCAAAGAGTCGGACACAACTGAGCAACTTAACTAACTTGATTAATACCATCAATTGCCATTAACACTTCACTCCTTCTTTTCTACTGCTTTACCTGTAATTCACCTATACCCCACCATCAACTGGCACTGATAAATAGGCCCTTTTAACCTTGACAGGCTCTACTGTGATGCTTGCTATGATATCCTAAAAACACAAATTCAGTTTATAGGTACACAGATCTGCACCAATTATTAACTCTATAAATTACTTCTTTTATGAAATTTGTTACCCTTATCTTTATTTATTATTATTGTTTTTCTGACTGTACCACATAGCACATGGGATCCTAGTTTCCTGACCAGGGATCAAACCCATACTCCCTGCATTGAAAGTGCACAGTCTTAACCATTGGACTGTCAAGGAAGTCACTATGACCTTATCTTTAAAAGAAATGGAAATAATGCCTGTGTAACCAGATTGCTGGGAGTCCATATTAAGGTAGGGACATTATTAAATACTCACTATCCTGCCTGGAAAACAGAGGTGTCACAATATAGTTTCCTTCGGGTGCCACTTCCTGCCTCCTTTCTTCTAGTCTCTCCCTTTCTCTCTCTCTGCATTCAAACAACACTCACAATTATCTTTCTTAATAACAGATTAAATGATGACATTTCTTGTTCAGAACTATTTTATGACTGCTACTTTTAAGGAAAATAATATACACAGGCCAGAAAGGAATTTCGTAGGCACCCACTTGTACAGCTTGAAAGTAGAGTACATTTATTCCCTACTTCTGAAACTGTATCAGCCCCTGCATGTTTGTTCAAAGAATTTATACTTCCTTCCCTCTGTAAAATGATCTTTGCTGTTGTTTGTTGCTGCTATGTAGTCACTAAGTCGCGTTGACTCTTTGCCACCACATGGACTGTAATCCACCAGGTTGCTCGTCCGTGAGATTATTCAGGCAAGAATTCTGGAGTGGGTTACCATTTCCCTTTTCAGGGTACCTTCCTGACTCAGGAATCAAACCCGTGTCTCCCACACTGACAGATGGGTTCTTTACCACTAAGCCATCAGGGAAGACCCAAATTATCATTCTTAATTTTCAAAGCCCTAAATTTAAAAAGTTTTAGCTCCCAGAATTTGCTAGTCACTGGATTTAGCACTAAGGACATGGCAAGAAATCAAACAGGCCATCTTCGTAATTGTATTGTTGATTTTCTCCTGGGTACGGAGTAAATAAACAGGAAATTCGTGCTACAGTATCAGTTAGGTGCTATCAAGATATCGTGTATGGTCAGAAAACCATTGCGGATAGGTAAGGTTTAAACAGAAACAGAATGAAGTAAAGAAATGAGTCATAAAGAGGTCTGAGAAAAGTATTCCCCAAAAAGAAATATCTAATAAAATGCCCAGCAAGAGAACATTCTTAGTGTTTTAAAGAATTAGCAGGTAGGCTAATTAGACATAGGGGGCTCCACCCAAGATTCATTCGTGCCCCCTACGAGAATGTAGAGTTGCTTCTGGAAATTGGCTGCCTATCCATGGACTACATTTCCCAACTTCTTTTACATCTAAGTGTGTACCCTGGCTACACATTTGAAAATAAGAAAATGAAAGTGAAAAGTGAAGTCTCTCAGTTCTTTGGACTGTAGCCCGTCAGGCTCCAGCTGCTACAGGCTTTTCCAGGCAAGGATACTGGAGTGGGTTGCTATTTCCTTCACCATGGGATCTTCCCCAAACAGGAATGGAACATGGGTCTCTTGCATTAAAGTGAAAATGATGTGATAAGTGACACATCCTGGACAAAGTGGTTAAAAAAAGGGATGTGTCATTCTGCTTTCTCTTTCCTCATTTGAATGTAGAAGAATTTGTGCTCCTGTATTGTTAATTTTTTGTGTATTATGTTTTAAATCTTAAAAATTCTTTTTGGCTGGGGAAGAGATGGTTCCTCCTGGGGCTAGCCAATTCCTAGAAAAAGCAAAGAACTCAGTAGGAAATGTGTCTTTGGGATATGCAAACTAGCCAATTCATAGCCATATCCTGTTCTATCTCACCTATACATCCTTCAGTTCAGTCGCTCAGTCCTGTCCAACTCTTTGTTACCCCATCAATCGCAACAGTCCTAGACTTTTAAAGTCTGACACTGTTTCCACTGTTTCCCCATCTGTTTCCCATGAAGTGATGGGACCGGATGCCATGATCTTCATTTTCTGAATGTTGAGCTTTAAGCCAACTTTTTCGCTCTCCTCTTTCACTTTCACCAAGGGGCTTTTTAGCTCCTCTTCACTTTCTGCCATAAGACTGGTGTCATCTGCATATTTGAGGTTATTGATATTTCTCTCGGCAATCCTGATTCCAGCTTGTGTTTCTTCCAGCCCAGCGTTTCTCTTGATGTACTCTGCATAGAAGTTAAACAAGCAGGGTGACAAAATACAGCCTTGACGTACTCCTTTTCCTGTTTGGAACCAGTCTGTTGTTCCATGTCCAGTTCTAACTGTTGCTTCCTGACCTGCATACAGATTTCTCAAGAGGCAGGTTAGGTGGTCTGGTATTCCCATCTCTCAGAATTTTCCACAGTTTGTTGTGATCCACACAGTCAAAGGCTTTGGCATAGTCAATGAAGCAGAAATAGATGTTTTTCTGGAACTCTCTTGCTTTTTCCATGATCCAGCAGATGTTGGCAATTTGATCTCTGGTTCCTCTGCCTTTTTAAAACCAGCTTGAACATCTGGAAGTTCACGGTTCACATATTGCTGAAGCCTAGCTTGGAGAATTTTGAGCATTACTTTACTAGCATGTGAGATGAGTGCAACTGTGCAGTAGTTTGAGCATTGTTTGGCATTGCCTTTCTTTGGGATTGGAATGAAAACTGACCTTTTCTGGCCACTGCTGAATTTTCCAAATTTGCTGGCATACAGAGTGCAGCACTTTCACAGCATCACCTTTCAGGATTTGAAATAGCTCAACTGGAATGCCATCACATCCACTAGCTTTCTTCGTAGTGATGTAAAGGCACTATTCCTCTGTCTCAATCATTCCCAGGGCCAGTTACCAAGCATCTGCGGACCACTCCTACAACTTAAAGGCCTCCGAAATTACTCACAATGGCCAATCACAACCTGCTTGGCCTGCTCTGTCTTGCCTTCCTGTAAAAATCAGAATAAAGGTACTAAACCTTCCACTCATTATTGTCTTCTCAGTTCAATTCAGTTGCTCAATCATGTCCGACTCTTTGCAATGACCCCATGGACTGCAGCGTGCCAGGCCTCCCTGTCCATCTCCAACTCCCACAGTTTACCCAAACTCATGTCCATTGAGTTGGTGATGCCATCCAACTATCTCATCCTCTGTCATCCCCTTCTCCTCCTGCCTTCAGTCTTTCCAACATCAGGGTCTTTTCAAATGAGTCAGCTCTTCGCATCAAGAGGCCAAAATATTGGAGTTTCAGCTTCAACATCAGTCCTTCCAATGAAGATGCAGGACTGATCTCCTTTAGGAAGAACTGTTTGGATCTCCTTGCAGTCCAATGGACTCTCAAGAGTCTTCTTCAGCACCACAGTTCAAAAGCATCAATTCTTCGGCACTCAGCTTTCTTTATAGTCCAACTGTCACATCCATACATGACTACTGGAAAACCAAAGCTTTGACTGGATAGACCTTTGTTGGCAAAGTAATGTCTCTGTTTTTTAATATGCTATCTAGGTTGGTCATAACTTTTTCTTCCAAGGAGCAAGCATCTTTAATTTCCTGGCTGCAGTCACAATCTGCAGTGATTTTGGAACCCAATAAAAAGAAGCCCGTCACTGTTTCCACTGGTTCCCCATCTATCTGCCATGAAGTTTTGGGACTAGATGCCATGATCTTAGTTTCTGAATGTTGAGCTTTAAGCCATCATTTTTACTCTCCTCTTTCACTTCTATCAAGAGGCTCTTTTGTTCTTTGCTTTCTGCCATAAGGGTGGTGTCACCTGCATATCTGAGGTTATTGATAATGATTGACTGAACATGGCTCACCCTTCAGAACATCCTTAGTCAGGTTGTCTCTCCCATCAGGAAGCTTCTATAAGCCTCTCATCCTTCTCCATCAGAGGGAAGACAAATTGAAAACCACAGTCACAGAAAACTAACCAATCTGATCACATGGACCACAGCCTTGTCTAACTCAATGAAACTATGAGCCATGCTGTGTAGGGCCACCCAAAACAGATGTCTCATGGAGGAAAGTTCTGACAAAACGTGGTGCACTTGAGAAGAGAATGGCAAACCACTTCTGTATTCTTAGCTTGGGAACCCCATGAACAGTATGAACAGCACTCTTGTCTTCTACCACCGGATTAAAACCTGGCACTTCCCTGTGACCTGTATGGCATATGGTAATCCCATCTCTAGGACCTGAGAGTAAAACAAACTTTGCTTTCCTGAGTGTCCTGTGTCTCCTCTTGTGGCTACACTTGACTATCTCATAAAAGAACAGTTCTTCAAGATTGGTTCCAGAGCATTACATTGATGAATCTGAGTCAGTGAAGTGATACTGGTATCAGAAGAGTCAGAAAGGTGGCCAAAAAGAAGGCAGACTAAAAGGGACATGTTAGGCAAGGTAAGGCTTTGGGTGACTTTCCTGGTACGAAAGGAAGACTCTGGTGGAGTTCAAGAAAAAAAACAGAAAAACCAATTTGATTTTAGAGAAGATAATCCTGATGGAGACTGACTGTCAAGAGGTGGTAGTGTACGGTGTGTTTGTGTGCGTGTTCAGTTTCTCAGTCACGTCTGACTCTTTGCAGCTCTGTGAACTGTAGCCCATCATACTCCTCTGTCCACTGGAATTTCCTGCAGAAACACTGGAGTCGGTTGCCATTTCCTCCTCCAGGAGATCATCACAACCCAGGGATCAAACCTTCATCTCCTGCATTGCAGGCAGATTATTTATAGCTGAGCCACAAGGGAAGCCAAATTCAGTGAGTCAACAGACTACAGTAATTTACCTGAGAATGGATGGTGACTTAGATTACAAGAGCATGATAATGATGAAAGCGTGGGGAAGTTTCATATTTCAGTGATATTTTGAAAGCTGAATTTAAAAATATTTGATTTGTGAGAGAGAAGTGTCTATTATAATTCCAAGTTTTATGCATAAATAGTTGGGTAAACAGAAGTACCGCTTACTGTGAGTGTAAACATTAATTAGAGGACCAATTTGTGGGGGGGCATGTGTAAAAGCTCTGTTGAGAAATACTAATACTGAGATATCTTTGAGACATCCAATAATAGATGTCATGTAGGCTGTTGGATTTATAAGTATGGAGTTCAGGAGAGAGGTTAAAAATAGAGATATAAATTGAGAGTTATCAGAGTACCCGTGTATTTACGGCCATAGTATGTATGTTACTTTTTATGATACATTTCTATCATTTTTCTGCATGATACAGTATAGTAAACACTTTTTTATACCATCCCCCATGTTACAAGGAATGCTTTGTGTTCAAGATCCATTCACCCAGCAATACCCGATTTCCATCCTTCTTAAAGCTTTACTTTAAAAAAATTTTTTCCTCTGATATTTTGAGTTAATTCTAATAACCGAAAGAATTATTGAGTTATTAGAATTATCTTTTGGTTAAGCCATCTCATTTTGGTATCCATTGTTTACAAACCCAAAGAATCCTGATTTAGACAACAGCAGTCATTCATTTATGTATCTATTAATTCATCTATTCTATCCTATTTACTTGCATTCATCTACTTGGCAAAGGTTGAAAAGGATGCATGTGTGCAAGGAATCAGTGTTTGGACAGGTGAGGAGGAAGGGATACTTTTCTATTTCTATCAACATTTTCTATTGATCATGTGTAGCTTCAGTATTAGCAGTTACCGATTACTTTGTCAACAAAGGTCTGTCTAGTCAAGGCTATGGTTTTTCCAGTAGTCATGTATGGATGTGAGAGTTGGACTATGAATAAAGCTGAGCGCCAAAGAATTGATGCTTTTGAACTGTGGTGTTGGAGAAGACTCTTGAGAGTCCCTTGGACTGCAAGGAGATCCAACCAGTCCATTCTGAAGGAGATCAGTCCTGGGTATTCTTTGGAAGGAATGATGTTGAAGCTGAAACTCCAATATTTTGGCCACCTGATGCGAAGAGCTGACTCATTTGAAAAGACCCTGAAGTTGTAAAAGATTGAAGGCAGGAGGAGAAGGGGACAAAAGAGGATGAGATGGTTAGATGGCATCACCAACTCAATGGACATGAGTTTGGGTAAACTGTGGGAGTTGGTGATGGAGAGGGAGGCCTGGTGTGCTGTGGTTCATGGGGTCACAAAGAGTCAGACACAACTGAGCGACTGAACTGAAATGATAGACCATAAAGGTTATAGCCATAGTCCTAAAACTTACTAGGAATATTTAATTAAAGTCTTAATTTTTGGTAGCACAAATGTACCCAGTGAAATGATTAGCTTGCTACTAACAGTGCTTACCTTGTCAATTCAGCCTCTTCTTAATCCATTCTGCAATGTTGGAGTGAGCTATCACTTTTACTACCTCTCCCAAAACTGATAGTGTGGAAAAGGGGCACTTTGTTAACCACTGCTAACTACTTGAGAGTCATAATTTATTTAAGGCATAAAATATGGAATTGGGAAATATTGATGCACTTAAGCAAATTTAGTATATGATCCTAATACAAATTAGAATATACCTTAATATACATAGAAAAGTTCCTACTATTTTACAATGACTCTTGTAATCATATCACTATTAAATCTGTGTCATAGAGGATTCATATTCTTACATATTTTTAGTCTTCACTGGAGAGCCCCCTTCAGTCAAGTCAGAGACATGTTCATCTATTTTTAGTTTCACGTTATAATATCATCACCCATTTAATAATTCACAGTATGCTTTCAAGAATAGGGTGCATCCTATTTTTCCTCTACTTTTTACAATGTTGCTTCACAACTTCACAAAGGAAGTTCTGCAGCCAAGTTTTCAAATTAACCATTTTCCACATTTTCTGACTGTTCTTTATTGCTTTTGTCTACCATCTTGTCATTGACAGTTGCCCCATATAACTGCTTTCTCTTCAAACTAATTGCATAGCAAACTCAGACATTATCTTTGAAAATCCTTTTTCAATATACAGTCAGTGCCATGAATACTCTCAATATCAGTCTTCTTCCTATCCCAAGGCTGAAGGATGCTAACCCACCAGGAACCCTGATCACTTTCCTGAGGAATAAGATAAAGCCTCAGTTAGTACTAAAGAGAAGTGGCTTCTTCCTCCATCCCATTCTCTCTCTTACTGAATCACTGCCAAGTAATCAGCCAAAGACCAGTGAGCACGGTCAAAGCAAAGGGAACTGCATGATTTCTTGGATTTTTCATATCTAAAGATTCATCTGCTTTGCACCGCAGCAGTAATGCAAAGGAACCAAACAAGACTATGAGACTTGGACTGCTCACATTTTATAAACATCTGAATTACTGAAACACATCTTCACAAACAGGTGAGACTTAAGTATAGATGACCAGTAAGAGAGTGTTGATATGACTTGATTATAGTTATCTGCTTGAAAGTGAAAATAAGACTACATGTGCTTAAAGAATTTTAAACACAAGAGAACTGAGTATTGATCAGAAGGATCAGGAAAGTCTTCTTGCCAGCTATTATATTTTAAGGGATAAGTATTAGAGCAATATTAAAATTCAAAAGGGAAATATTCATATGAGACATAAAGACATTATTTGAATTTGAATAGATCATGCTTCAGTGGTAATAAGAAAACAATTTTAAGAAATATATATGATGCAATAGCTAGTAAAAACCATGATACATGGTACTTTATTGAATCCCAGAAAACATTCTAATTTCACCCATTAAAATTCTGTACCCAGGTAATTAGGGCTAATGGAGAAGATGATCAGAATCAATGTCAAAGCAATCCAATCTTATTTTTCTCAAACAAGCCTGTCTCCTTTGCTGGGGACTATCTCTCGGCCACTTAGAAATAGAGTATGACACGTAAATTAAGGAGAACTAAATCATATTGTCTTATTAGGAATTATCTTTTATAAGCCATTTAATCTTTATAGAACATAGTTTCATCTATAAAAGGAAGGGATTTGATTAGAAAATGTCTTAAATTTATTTTTACGTTAGTCTTGTAAGGCTCTAAAAACTGTCAAATTTATTGATGTGTTGCTTTTGTGCATTTATATTTGGTAGTAAGGCATCGATAATGTAATAATAATTATTGCATTGAGTATATCTATATATAGATATATAATACCTGTATTTCAGGTAATTTATCAAGAATGTTAACTTAATCTTCTCATCATTTCTATAAAGTTCAGTTCAATTCAGTTCAGTTGCTTAGTCGTGTCCGACTCTGCAACCCCATGAATTGCAGCACGCCAGGCCTCCCTGTCCATCACCAACTCCTGGAGTTCACTCAGACTCACGTCCATCGAGTCCGTGATGCCATCCAGCCATCTCATCCTCTGTCGTCCCCTTCTCCTCCTGCCCCCAATCCCTCCCAGCATCAGAGTCTTTTCCAATGCGCCAACTCTTCACATTAGGTGGCCAGAGTACTGGAATTTCAACTTCAGCATCATTCCCTCCAAAGAAATCCCAGGGCTGATCTCCTTCCAAATGGACTGGTTGGATCTCCTTGCAGTCCAAGGGACTCTCAAGAGTCTTCTCCAACACCACAGTTCAAAAGCATCAATTCTTCAGCGCTCAGCTTTCTTCACAGTCCAACTCTCGCATCCATACATGACCACTGGAAAACCAAAGCCTTGACTAGACGGACCTTTGTTGGCAAAGTAATGTCTCTGCTTTTGAATATGCTATCTAGGTTGGTCATAACTTTTCTTCCAAGGAGTAAGTGTCTTTTAATTTCATGGCTGCAGTCACCATCTGCAGTATTTTGGAGCCCCAAAAATTAAAGTCTGACACTATTTCCACTGTTTCCCCATCTATTTCCCATGAAGTGATGGGACCACATCTTACTATTTATTTCCATCTTATCAATGAAGAAATATTACCAGAGAAAACAAATATTTCACCTGAGGTCCTAGAGCAGAATAATGGAGAATTGAGTCAATTCTAACAATTTTAAG
The DNA here is from genome assembly GCA_917880005.1 of Nanger dama. Taxonomy (NCBI): domain Eukaryota; kingdom Metazoa; phylum Chordata; class Mammalia; order Artiodactyla; family Bovidae; genus Nanger; species Nanger dama. The sequence continues at coordinate 23,583,021 of CAKJTW010000021.1, forward strand.
AATAGGGTATAAGAAGAAAAAAAAAGAAAACTAGGTTTCAAAATTAGACTTTTTCACTTTAAATATTGCATATTGAAAAAACAGACTAAATGCTATGCTAAGTCTTCATAGAATCTTCAAATAATAAAATATTTCAAAAATTATTAGAAATAATATTTAAAATCTTCAAATGCAAACTAAAGAACTATGCAAACAGATTCTTCTGCTGCATTTATAAGCACAAGTTCAAAAAGGCTTATATGCAAACCTAATGCAAAAGACAAACAGTTGTAAAAGTCTACTATCTAGAATTTTATTAATTGGATTTTACCTTGCATTCCCACAAAAGTTGTAATGGGAGAATTCATATTCATGGCATTTTAAAAAGTAAAATTCTATACTTTCTGAGAATCCTACTCCACATAATTACATGATTGGTCAGTAGGAAGTTTCAGCCACTGGAGCAGGAAATGTAACTGCTAGGGAGAATTTTAAATAGTAGGTCTCTAGAAAACAGTGTAAGTTGCATATCATATAATAGTCATTTCTTTCAACTTTAAGAAGTTCTTGAAATTTCAATGTCAGTGTCTAAGATTTACATTGTGGGTGCTAAAGAAAGAAGCAAGCTCATGTAAAATAGAATTACTATCAGAAATAGTAAAATAAAATAAAAATATATCATTAACATAAGATATAATAAGTTGAAAATTGTTATAAAATCCTAGAATCTTAGGGATTTCCAAAATAATTTTGTCCAGTGTACTCATTCTACAAGTGAGAAAAATTGAGAGCTGGATGATTTTTTTCTTATTCAAATCAAAAGGTCAATGTTACAGGGATAAGTAAGATCTGAACCTCCTAACATATAACCAAGGGCTCTTTGCATTGTTCTGATTTTCACGTTAGGTTCACATTGCTGACCTGACCCAGGAATTCCAAGCCTGGGTCACCCGGGTGTGGGTGTGGGTATAGGTGTAGGTGTGGATGTGAACACAAGTTTTATTCATTTAGCAAGTAGATGTTAGGCCCACAATTTATAGAGACCCTGCAGGAGACTCTAGTAATACAATGGTAAGAAAAAAAGTGATAAAGTGTCAGCCATGGAACCTTTGTCAGTGGATAATTACATATTAGGGTAAATGTACTGAAGAAAATAAGAGCTGGAAGGGGCAACTGAGAGCAGAGAGCAGTGAAATGTTTTTCTGCATAGATGATACCTGAACTGAAATATGAAGGATAATTTTTAAAAATCCAAAAACAGATGATGGTTTTTAAAGGGCAAAATATGAGCAAATATCATGGTCAGGCAAAAAGATTTTTTTAAAAAGAAAGGAAGGAAGAAACTTTACTTAACAGGACATAGAGGACACAGGGCAGACTGATACTCAATGAGATGGAGTCGGGCAGGGTCTACAGTACACAGGGCTTATAAGTCGGTGGTGGTAAATAATTTTTTTGTGTCAAGGTGACTGAGGCATGAGGTGCCAGGCTCTTTGGTGATATTAGGTTAAACATTATTCTGGGTGTGTCTGTGAGGATATTTCTGGATAAGAGGAACATCTGAATTGGCGGTATGAGTGAAGCAAATTGCCCTCCTCACTGTGGGTTAGTATCAGCCAACCCACTGAAGAAAGTGAAGTTAGAAAATTCACTCTCTCTACCTGCCCTCAAGTTGGGCCAGCACTTCTCATGTTTTCAGATTGGACTAGAACTGGACTTTCTACCATCAGCTCTTACTAGCTCTTGCACTCAGACTTGGGCTGGAGTATACACTCTTAGATCTTCTGAGTCTCAAACTGCCAGGCTTCATAAGACACACACAGACTACACACTATTCTGTCCATGAGGAAACAATACTAGAGTGGGTTGCCATTTCCTTCTCCAGGGATCAAACCTACATCTCCTGCACTGGCAGGCAGATTCTTTACCACTGAGCTACCAGAGAAGCCCCAAACAAGAAATCACATAGAACACAAACATCCCACACATCTTTTGGTTTTGCTTCTCTGGAGAATCCAGACTAATAAATCTATTTAGGAACTGCTTTTTATCTTTATGGAAACAGAAACCAGAAATTTTGAAACGTGTAAGCCCAACAAGTAACATGATCAACTTTGCATTTTGAAAAGGTTGTTATGCTTGAAATTTGTACAGCTGACTTGAAAAAGCCCACACAGGATAAATCAAGACTTTTCAGGGAGAAAGGCTATTTTAGCAGTTCAGGTTAGTGCTAATGGCAGTTTGGGAGATTAAGGTTTCCAGGGAGACTGTGAGATTCCATGCCTTTTTTCATCTACCAGGGATAGTTATTTTCTTCCAAGTTATCAGAATACTAATTTTCTATGTACATAGATAGATATTTGTAACAAGAAAAGCAGTTTAAGCCTCATTATTTAAGAAGAGTTGAAAACAACCCACAAGTAATTCTCAAAACTACTGTTTGATTGTTTCTGATATACTGTCTTATATGCAAATGGTAAAATCAAGACAGACTGGCCATCTGTTATGTGAAAATGACTCAGTATCTGCACACATACCTTGTACAGCATGTCATGGTTAAGTATTTACGAAATGCCCTACAAAGCATCAGTCTTTAGTCAAAGCTATGGTTTTTCCTGTAGTGTTGTACAGATGTGAAAGCTGAACCATAAAGAAGGCTGAGCACCAAAGATGCTTTCAAATAGTGGTGCTGGAGTTGACTCTTAAGAGTCCCTTGCACTATAAGGAGATCAAACCAGTAAATCCTAAAGCAAATCAGTCCTGAAGATTCACTGGAAGGACTGATGAAGTTGAAGCTCTAATACTTTTGGCCACCTGATGTAAAGAACTGCTTCACTGAAAAGACCTTGAGGCAGGGAAAAATTGAAGGAGAAAGGGGCGACAGAGGATGAGATAGATAGCATCACTGACTCAGTGACCATGAATTTTAGCAAACTCCAGGAGACAGTAAAGAACAGAGGAGACTGGTGTGCTACAGTCCATGGAGTTGCAGAGTTGGACATGACTTAGCAGCTTAACAACAAATGCCCTATAATCATTCTTTCGTGCTGCTGCTGCTGCTGCTAAGTCGAGTCAGTCGTGTCCAACTCTGTGTGACCCCATAGATGGCAGCCCACCAGGCTCCCCAGTCCCTGGGATTCTCCAAGCAAGAACACTGGAGTGGGTTGCTATGTCCTTCTGCAGTGCATGAAAGTGAAAAGTGAAAGTCAAGTCGCTCAGTCGTGTCCAACTCTTCATGACCCCACAGACTACAGCCTACCAGGCTCCTCCACCCATGAGATTTTCCAGGCAACAGTACTGCAGTGGGCTGCCATTGCCTTCTCTGCTAAGCGAGCATCAATTTAAATATTCTTGTTTCTTCTAAAGTCAAATTTTAAAAATTGTTTCAGTTAAAAATAAAAAGACTTATGTGTAAGTAATAAATGTGTCTGCTTAGAAATAGGGAAAATTGAATACACATGGCATATCCTAATTAGAGAATATGATTCTGAAAATAAAATCACCAAAAATCAAATACTACAAAGAGATGACTGAATATAGTGTTTATGAAACACTTCTAAGAATTTAAGAAATGTTCATAGATAGTAGACTTAGCTTATTATTCTCATATTGCTTTATCAACTTTTAAGCCTGATCAAAATCAACATCACTTGTGTTCCTATGCTAACCTTAGTTCTTTTCAACAGAAGGCTGCCCAAATATTGTTTTCCTATGAACGGTTGTATTATGCCCCCAAACAAGATACATTTTAGGAAGTTAAGAAGGTTTTATATTACTGGGGATATTTGTTTTGTTTGTATCCCAGTGGGATATATATCACATAAATGATATATTGTTTATAAATGTATATTATTTATAATTTTCATGTTATATTTATACATGATATATACATATATATGTATTAATATAAATACTTTAGAATAAAAGCAAGATTTCACAGAAAATTTTTACTTTGTAAAATATGAGTAAATGCATCAGAAATTTATTTTGTGCTAGATACTAAGTGCTTCAAATGGATTAACTCCTAAAGTACTCACATCAACTCTATGAAGCAGGTACTACTATTGTCTTTTAAACAGATGAGAGAACATCCGCAGTGATGTTAAATGATGTACCTAGGGTCTCCAGCTTCCAAGCATTAATAGAAGAATGAAGGTTTAAATTCAGAAGACTTTCTCCATGGCTAGCCTCACTGGACTGTTCCTTTTGGTCAAGACTGTAGCACAACTCTAACAGATGCAACTAATTTTTACCTACAAATTCTTTAAATGTTCTGTACTCTTCACTTAATGTGTATTTCTCTTATGGGATTCTATTGAAATAAGTATGAATTAAGTATGGAAGAAAAAGTATTTGATACTGTCTACATCATAAGCATTTAAAATTTTGTACAGGAAAACAATTCTATTACTAATCATTGTTATATTTATTCCCTACATACTCTTAAAGAGTAGTTACAAGAGTAGGGTAGATCCTATTATTGTTGCTAATTATTCACTTTCCCCTTCCCTATATAGGAATGATATAATCTTTCCTATTGCCTTGTGATTTACAATACCCTCGTGAGAGGAGTACATCTCTCTATCAGAACCAGTTTTCCCAATGGGATGTAACACGTACCATGCCCCAAAATAAGTAGCGTCAAATGCTGTGACATCATTGGTTCTAGCCTTATTTTTTTTTTCCTACTATGAAAATTGTTATACTAGGAGGCTCCTTTCACCTAGATATTGGAATGAAGGATACACATGGAACAGAGATCCTCAACTGACGTGCAATATGAATGAGAAATAAATTGTTATTGTAGAATGAAGAGATCTAGGGCCTGTTTTATCAGGTGGTGGTGAAGATAGAGAATATCAAAACAGAGCCCAGTAGATTCCCTATGTTGGAGACATGAGAATCTGTGGTGGAAACAGCAGCTGTACTTTGCAGTACAGAGTCTGGGAGAGGACAGAGCTGCAGAGAGAGCGAGCTCTGGAAATGTGCTAAATTCCTACAGGAGCAGTCACCTGATTAGAGGAGGAAATCACCCAACACTAGTCAAAGAACATGGCTTGGTGCTCAGTATTCACACTGCTGGGACGTGTCCAGTCCCTCAGGTCAGATTGGGAAAACATATGACTCACAGGTACCCAGTAGAACACACAGAAGCACCTTGCTTCATCGGAAGAGATTACTGTTCCAGATATGCTCAACAACTTTCAAAAGGAGACTGAAATTATCATATTATTTTCAAGTAACTTAACTGCATACTAAACAAGGTCAATAACATTTCTAAGAACATAAAAAACAGCACCAACAGAGCAAAATTCACAATGTCTAGAAACTAATAAAAACTATGGGCATGCATAAAAGCAGAAAAATATGACATAATGAGAAAAATCATTCAACAGAAACTTACCTATAACTGAAAAATTTGTTAGAATTAGCAGACAAGATAATTAAACAGTCATTTTAACAGTATTCCATATGTTCTATGACTTATGTAGAGCCATGGAAGATGTTTTAAAAATACTCATATTAAACTTTTGGAGATGAAAATTAGAGCATATGAGGTTAAAAATTCACAGCATTAATGATTAGATATTAGAAAAAGATCAAAAACTTAAATATGGAATAATAAAGCCTATCTAAAATAAAACACAGAGAGAAAAGAATTTGTCATAGCAGGCAAAAAGATAAGACATAACTATGTGCTTCCCAGAAAATACACTACAAATAAAAAGACACAGTGAGAAATGGATGGAAAAAGATATAATATTAACATAAGTAAAAATTCAGAAAAAAGGCTATATTAAATCAGACAAAGTAGACGTCAGAACAAAGAATATTATCAAAAATGGCCATTTCATAAGGATAAAAGTACCATTTCCTCTGGAGATATCACAATGCTAAACATGTGTGCACCTAATCACAGAGTTTCAAAATATAAGTAGCAAAAACTGATGGCATTGCAAGAAGAAACAGACAAATACATAATGATAGTCAATGATTTTAATCCTCTGTGGAGCCCGACACCAAGGTTACAGGTGCGAGGCCCTGTACCGAGCCTGCAGATGCGAAGCCCAGCACCAAGGTCATCTCTGGAACTGGCTGAGCCCCACAGTAGCCATTGCCACGAGCGGCCAGATCCTTACCAGCTAGTTTCTTAACCCTATATTAGGCAAAAATCCCCACCCTGGTGCTCACCCTATAGCACCCTAAGCAATCACCTAATGCCATATTTCCAGCAGGAATATTCTTTGTCTTGAGGCTATCAAAATTGGCTACTAATCCACAAAAATCGTTGACTCTCCCTGGACTGTCAGAATGTTGGTCCACTATGCTTGCATGCCCACATTACCTCTGCTTTTAATAAACTCACTCCCTTCTGAACTACTTTGTGTCTGGAAATTCTTTTCCAACCTGAGCTTGGACTGCCATGACATACTCCTCTCTCAATAACTGAATGAAAAAGAAGACAGAAAGTCAGTTAGCTTTTACCAGACTAGAATGCTATCAACCCATCTGCTTAATTTACATTTATGGAATGTTTTATCCACTAAATGTTGGGAAAAAAAGAAAGGTTGTAAATCAGTCTTCTCAGCTTTCATCTTAAGATGCAAGGAAAAGAAGAGTTAATTAAGACTAGCATGCATAGAGAAAGAGATATAATAAAGACTAGAGTGAAATTAAATGAAAAAAAAAATACTACAGAAAAATTTTAAGAAGCTGGATCTCTGACGAGATGAGTAAATTAATATATCCCAGCCAAAATTACCAGAAACAAAAAGAACAAAAACGTAAATTATCAACATTAAGAATGAAATTATATCATTAAAAATTTAACAGATATTAAAAGGAAAATAACTATTATGAAAAACTTTATACCAATAAATCTGACCACTTAGAAGAAATGGTGAAAATACACGAAGTGTTAGTCACTCAACTATGTCCAACTGTTTGCGATCCCATGGAATGTAGCCTGCCGGGCTCCTCTGTCCATGGAATTCTCCAGGCAAAAATACTGGAGTGGGTTGCCATTCTCTTCTTCAGAGGATCTTCCTAACCCAGGGATCAGACCTGGGTCTCCTGCACTGCAGGCAGATCCTTTACTGTCTGAGCTCCCAAGTTTCTTTAAAAACAAAAACTGCAAAAAGTCCCTCAAGAAGAAATGAAAAACTCAAGAAGACCTATACCTACTTCAAAAATCAAATTTGCATCTAAAAATCTTTCAATGGGAAAATAAACTTCAAGCCCATGGCTTGACTGGTCAATTCTACCAAATATTTAGAGAAGAAAAAAAAAAATATTTCGACTTCCAGAAAACAGAAGAGAAGGTTCTACTACCCAGTTCATTCTATAAGACTAACTTACTCTAATTTTCAAACTTGACAAAGTCATTTTAATAAAAGAAGTCTGTAAACCGATATCCCTTGTGAACACAGATTTTTAAAGCCCTATTTTTTTTTCAAATTGAATCTACCTAACAAAACATGAAAAAGGATTATACAATATGACCAAGATAGTTCATCACAGAAATGTAAGAATGACTTAAAATTAAGTGAATCTGTATAATCTATCATCTTAACAAAGCAGAAAAAGAAAAGCATGTGATCATCTCAGTAGATAAAGAAAAATAATTTAACAAATCCAGCATCCATATCCACTCTGATAAAAATTCTTAGCCAACTGCTGTTGCTGCTGCTAAATCACTTCAGTCGTGTTCGACTCTGTGGGACTCCATAGACATCAGCCCACCAGGCTCCCCCATTCCTGGGATTCTCCAGGCAAGAACACTGGAGTGGGTTGCCATTTCCTCCTCCAATGCATGAAAGTGAAAAGTGAAAGTGAAGTCGCTCAGTCATGTCCAACTCTTAGCGATCCCATGGACTGCAGCCCACAGGCTCCTCCGTCCAAGGGATTTTCCAGGCAAGAGTACCGGAGTGGGGTGCCATTGCCTTCTCCATCTCAGCCAACTAGAAACAGACAATTCCTCAATTTGATAAAGGCTTTATATATAACACCTGGAGCTAGTATCATACTTAACAGTAAAAATCTGGTGCCTCCTGCCAAAAATCAGATAACTCAAGTATGTCTGCTCTCACCATTTGTTTATTTTTGATTGAGATATAATTGACATATAACATTATATTAATTTCAGGTATATAACATAATAGTTCAAGCTTTGCAAATATTACCAAATGATCACCTGAACAACTTTAGTTAACATTCAGTATCACACATAGCTATAATTTATTTTTCCTGTGATGAGAACGTTTAAGATCTATTCTCATAGCAATTTTCAAATTTACAATACAAAACAGAGTGCCTGATGAGCTATGGATGGTGGTTCATGACCTTGTACACGAGACAGGGATCAAGACCATCCCCATGGAAAAGAAATGCAAAAAGCAAAATGGCTGTCTGGGGAGGCCTTACAAATAGCTGTGAAAAGGAGAGAAGTGAAAAGCAAAGGAGAAAAGGAAAGATATAAGCATCTGAATGCAGAGTTCCAAAGATTATCAAGGAGAGATAAGAAAGCCTCTCACAGTGATCAATGCAAAGGAATAGAGGAAAACAACAGAATGGGAAAGACTAGAGATCTCTTCAAGAAAATTAGAGATACCAAGGGAACATTTCATGCAAAGATGGGCTCGATAAAGGACAGAAATGGTATGGACCTAACAGAAGCAGAAGATATTAAGAAGAGGTGGCAAGAATACATGGAAGAACTGTACAAACAAGATCTTCATGACCAAGATAATCACGATGGTGTGATCACTCACCTGGAGCCAGACACCCTGGAATGTGAAGTCAAGTGGGTCTTAGAAAGCATCACTATGAACAAAGCTAGTGGAGGTGATGGAATTCCAGTGGAGCTATTTCACAGCAAGTGAAAGTGCTGCACTCAATATGCCAGCAAATTTGGAAAACTCAGCAGTGGCCACAGGACTGGAAAAGGTCAGTTTTCATTCCAATCCCAAAAAGGGCAACGTCAAAGAATGCTCAAACTACCACACAATTGCACTCATCTCACACGCTAGTAAAGAAATGCTCAAAATTCTCCAAGCCAGGCTTCAGCAATACATGAACCGTGAACTTCCAGATGTTCAAGCTGGTTTTAGAAAACGCAGAGGAACCAGAGATCAAATTGCCAACATCTGCTGGATCATAAAAAAAAGCAAGAGAGTTCCAGAAAAACATCTATTTCTGCTTTATTGACTATGCCAAAGCCTTTGACTGTGTGGATCACAATAAACTGTGGAAAATTCTGAAAGAGATGGGAATACCAGACCACCTAACCTGCCTCTTGAGAAATCTGTATGCAGGTCAGAAAGTAACAGTTAGAACTGGACATGGAACAATAGACTGGTTCCAAATAGGAAAAGGAGTACGTCAAGGCTGTATATTGTCACCCTGCTTATGTAACTTCTATGCAGAGTACATCATGAGAAACACTGGACTGGAAGAAGCACAAGCTGGAATCAAGATTGCCAGGAGAAATATCAAAAATCTCAGACATGCAGAGGATACCACCCTTTTAGCAGAACGTGAAGAGGAACTAAAAAGCCTCTTGATGAAAGTGAAAGAGGAGATTAAAAAGTTGGCTTAAAAATCAGCATTCAGAAAACAAAGATCATGGCATCTAGTCCCATCACTTCATGGGAATTAAGATGGTGAAACAGTGGAAACAGTGTCAGACTTGTTTTTGGGGCTCCAAAATCACTGCAGATGGTGATTGCAGCCATGAAATTAAAAGACACTCTTTAGAAGGAAAGTTATGACCAACCTAGATAGCATATTCAAAAGCAGAGACATTACTTTGCCAACAAAGGTCCGTCTAGTGAAGGCTATGGTTTTTCCAGTGGTCATGTATGGATGTGAGAGTTGGACTGTGAAGAAAGCTGAGTGCCGAAGAATTTATACTTTTGAACTGTGGTGTTGGAGAAGACTCTTGAGAGTCCCTTGGACTGCAAGGAGGTCCAACTAGTGGATTCTAAAGGAGTTCAGTCCTGGGTGTTCATTGGAAGGACTGATGGTGAAGCTGAAACTCCAATACTTTGGCCACCTCATGTGAAGAGTTCACTCATTGGAAAAGACTCTGATGCTGGGAGGGATTAGGGGCAGGAGGAGAAGGGGATGACAGAGGATGAGATGGCTGGATGACATCATCAACTCGATGGACATGAGTTTGGGTGAACTCCAGGAGTTGGTGATGGACAGGGAGGCCTGGTGCGTTGCGATGCATGGGGTCGCAAAGAGTCGGACACAACTGAGTGACTGAACTGAACTGACTGTTAACTATAGTCACTCACTGTACATAATGCACAGTTAGTGTACATTTATGCTAGTGTACTTTTATGAACACCCAGGACTGAACTCCTTTAGAATGGACTGGTTAGTGTACAGTTATGTACATTATGTAGAGAGCCATGACATTTATTTTATAATTGGAAATATGTATCCTTTGACCTCCTTCACCCAAACCTCACCCTCTGCCTCTGGCAACCACTAATCTGTTCTTTACATACATGCCGCTGCTGCTGCTAAGTCACTTCAGTCATGTCCGAATCTTAGCGACCCCATGGACTGCAGCCCACCAGGCTCCTCCATCACTGGGACTCTCCAGGAGAGAATATTGGAGTGGGTTGCCATTGCCTTCTCCCTTCATACATGAGTTCGGTTATTTTGCTTATACTATTTTTAGTATTCATTTGTATTCAAGGTACACGTGGTGATTTCATAAACAGAAAACACCCAAATTGGAAAAGAAGTAGAAATGTCTTTTGTTCCAGACAACATGATCATCCAACTAGACTAATAGAAGCCAGCTAGAAAGAAGTTACCAAGAGAAAAGGCCATCATTAAAAACTCTATAAATAACAAATGCTAGACACACTGTGGAGAAAAGGGGACCCTTCAACACTGCTGTTGCGAATGTAATTTGGTACAGCTACTATGCAGAACAGTGTGGAGGTTCTCAAAAATCTAAGAATAGAATTACTATATATCCAGCAGTCTCACTCCTGGACATCTATCCAGATAAAACCATAATTCATATACTCAAAACAGATAACCAACAAAGGCCTATTGTATAGCACACGGAACTCTGCTCAGTGTTGTGTGCCAGCCTGGCTGGGAGGGGACTTGCAGGCAGAATGGATACATGTGTATGTATGACTGAGTCCCTTTCCTGTTCATCTCAAAGTACCACAACATTCTTAATCACCTATACCCCAATAGAAAATAAAAAGTTTAAAGTTTGGAAAAAAATGTTCATCTAGTAAGAGCAGCCAAAATATGCAGGTACTGTCCTGGATTTGTGAGGTTACAATAATGAAAAATGGGATGGTCTTTGTTCTCAGTAGTTGGAATTGTTTGAAGGGGAGAGTCCTGTGTAGATGAGTAACTGATAAACTGCATGTCGTTTAGCTGATAAGTCGTGTCCAACTCCTTGCGACCCCAAGGACGAGAGCCTACTAGGTTCCCTTGTCCATAGGATTCTCCAGGCATGAATACTAGAGTGGGTTGCCATTTCCTTTTCCAAGGAATATACAGTATTATACATGTGACAATCGAGAATCACAAAACTGTTGAGAAACAAACAAATTATTAGTTTTGACTAGGGAGTTGGTGGAGTGCCAGCAGTGCAAATTTCATGGATGGTTTCTGGAATTAGAACCACATTCTTTTGGAATTAGAATCAAATATGTTGAGTTTAGAAGAGCGAGAATTGGTGGAGTATACAAATATAAGGAAAAGGATAGCATATACCGGACATGAAGATGCATCAGACAACTTGATTAAGAGGTAAAAATTTGATGATAATGACTGGTGTGTAATATTCCATTGCCACAGAGTTTGATCTTTGTTCTGAAAGTAGAGGCAAACTTATGAAGAATGTATGCAAGATAGTGACATGATCACACATACATGGAGAAGATATTAACACATTTAATATTTATTCTTGGCTTCTTACAATATAAGAATACTCCTACCAATCAAATATCAATGGCTTCTCTAAATCTTTTTAAAGTAATGCTTTCTTGATGACTTCAAGAGCCAAATACTTTCAGTATATTCAGTGTATTATTCTGTCACAACACATTATTGACTAAAGAGATGACCATAACATTTTACATGGAAAATAGATCTTAAAACTTTTGCATCTTTGAGGTAATTCATGTGTAGAATGGTGTTTTCTACTTGTATCTATCCTCTCTGTCATTATTGTCTTAAACTATTGCTGGACACTTTCTTGGAAATCTAAGTTGATTGAGAAAGGAAATTGTGCCCATCTTCTCTAATTTCATAACTTTTCTTTTCCTGTAAGAATAAAAGTAGGAGTATGCACAGGATAACTCATTTCATTAAAGGGAAATGAAGGTAGCTGTTATCCTTGAAAATACGCAGAAGTGAAGTACTTGACACAAGGAAGCTCATTAAACCCATCTTTGACACTTCTTCTCCCAAGGAAAAACACCAACAATCTATTTGTCCCCTCAGGTTAAAGGCTCTTCTGCTTAGTATTTTTTAAGCTAGGAGTATTGTTGATCCCTAAACTTCCATGATCAAATTTTTAAAAGAGACTATACCTTAAAACTTCTCTGCCCAAGTCATCTTGGGAAATAAAAGCACAAACATTCAAGTGCAATATTTCTCAAAGTGATCAAATAATACCTCAATATTTGAAACATGTACAGTATAGACTTAAGCTTCAAGTCTAAAAATCATGTAGAACATAGAAACATTGTAGCAAAGTATAAAATATTTTAGAAAGTCTTGACACTTTGTAAATAGTTGATAGAACATCACTTTGTAAATAGTTGATAGAATATAAAACATTCAAAGATATCTCCAGTTGATATATGCTTATAGGAGATTCTGATTTTTCTAAATATTAGAAAAATATTAATAGGAGAAGTTCTTATTTTTATATGATTGAGTAAAAATCTATCAAAATAAAAACTTTATTCAACAAGAGTTACTATTGAATACACATACTCCTGAGGAAATGCCCCCTTAACAATTGCCTGAAAACATTTCAAAAACTGTTTTTCCTATCAATTAAACATTTTATTGACATTTTTTCCTTATCACCAGGCACCTGTAATCTTCCCTGCAAACATCTTGTCTTTTATGTTTTTACCCATATTTACTTTTTGGCAATTGCAGCTTGTACAATTATGTTTGAGCAGAACCAACTTTAGGAAAAATTGTAAAAGCAAAAAAAAAATTCTCTTTGGCTCACCTCCAACCTCTAGGGTTTCATGGAGTAAAAGCATTTCTCTCTCTCAGTGTCTTTTCTGTATTCCTGGGGTATTGCTCCCAGATTCTCTTTGACTAAACTCTACTGAGTGATTAGTTCTTACACTGATACGTCTATGGGACTTTTGTTTTCTTGATATCGGGAATCAGAATGGAACTTGATAAGAGAAGACCAGATGTGCACTGCTCATGATGGCAGCCACGCTTATCAAAAAGCCACCTCTGCCTTCTGAGGGTACATAGATAGTGTCTTCCAATAATAACTGGATCCTTCATGAATTAAATCAGCATCCATGTTCGAACAAATTAAGATGAAACCATGCATAAGTAAACCTGTGCTATTTGAAGTTCTGTTTTGCCCATTTCTAACTTCTGCATATAATCTTATTTTCTCTTTATAGCATAGAAGTTTCAGAGAATGGTAGGAAGAAATGACAATAAAAGTGTTCCAGTGAGTAACAATTAGGTGGTTTATGACAAAGACAGGCTTCTAAACACAGGTCAAACATCGTCCTTCGCATCTCACCTGAAGCATGCCGGCAACTCCAGTCCACCAAATGCAGTTCCCTTGGGACCTACGCTGGATGGACACACAGGGTCTCATGAGGTAAAAGGATAGGACACTTGCTCTTTCTGACCAGGCAGTGCTGTGGCTGATTAATATCCACCCAAAGCCACAATCACCTTCTGATCTGAGGAGCAGGTGACGTGGAGATTCTGAAGTGTCTTGATAAATTATGCAGGCATATCAAACAATACACACAGCAGGTTTAAAATAGTCACTAAAGTGGTTTGCTCTGTCCTTTTACAAACTGAATCTGGATAGCTCATCATCAATCATTGACAACCCTTAGCACAATAATAGTGGGAAATTAGTGTTACATGGCACCAAATAATGAAACATTGGGGAAAGGAGAGAGGAAAGGAGGAATATAAACAAGGTTATTTTAACAGCCTTTAAAATTTTACTTTTTCTATTATTTCTCTGGGAGAACAAGAAGACCAATTTATTTACAATATGCAATGCCTTTCCTTTACACCATTTCATCCTAAGCCTTTCCTCCTCTTTGTCAATACAAATTACCACCTTTCAAGCATCTTTCAAGGACCATATTAAAGGTCAAACGTTATCTGCTCCATAGTCATCCATTTTGTAACAACCTCAATTTCCATGTGATTCCTCTGATAGTTGTAAATATGCTGTCTGAATTATAAAAATCTATTCTACTACAGTTACAAAGTATAATTGAAATATATAGTTCCTATTTTGCTTTTTCTGTGTTTTCCTTATCACCTTAACTATCTGGTAATCCTGATGCATAAAGGCTTTCATCTTGCATATGCTGGATTTTTAAAAGAGTCAGTGTTTTAAAAATCATAGGAAAAATGATTCATCAGACTACTTCATTCAAATTCACAAAACAGCACATGAGTTTGCATTACATAAAATGAGATAATCACATGGGAATTTATAAAGTATATATATATATATAATTTATAGTTTGTTAGGCCCCACATTATTTCATAAATAATTTAAAGCAATAAGTAAACATAAAAATGTACACATTTATTTCAGCAATATATATTAAGAAAAAATTAGTGAGTAATCCAAGTCACTTCTAAAACCAATTTATGCAATTCAGTAGGCCTTAGCTTTGGTCTCATCATAGGAAACCAACCAGTTGTTTTCATTAGCTGTCAAGTCTTTCTAATATCAAGATTACAATAAATGAAAAGTATTTATTTATCTATCTATCTACCCAGGTTTCTACATTACCAAGAAGAAGGGGAAGGGTAACTTAGTCTTCTGATTATTAAACTATTTTTGTAGATCTTCTTAGGAACATCAGCAAGAATTCTGCTTGCTTCCATTTTATTTTATTATTTCTTTCATGAGAAGGTATGAGGACAGTGTGTCAACTGACACCAGAGTCCTAGCTCGGCACATAAGCCCTTCAAGTTGGGGCCCTGTCCGTTCTTCCTCACTCAGCCATAACATGCCCATGACCACTAATCACACGGGTCATTGAGGTCATCAAGGTCTCTGGGCATCCTACTGTGGGTTTTCCTAGGAAATCCTGACCTTCATTTTATCAAGCTGACTCACTCTTCCTCCAGTATCCAGATCTGATGTAAACATCTAGGAGACTCCATTCTTATTTTCCTTGGTTTGGGAATCAAAATTCTCTGCTTAGCTCTCTCACTATACCTGGCCCCTTCCTAGCTTATGCTTGGTATTCTCATGCAAAATCAGCATCCCGTTTTACTCTCAACCGTGTCCAGGCTGGATGATAGATTATAGTCATGTGGTTCAATTTAAAACCAGCCTTGGCTGGAAGGTCAACTCTTGGCCTCTCGTCTCAAGGCACCTCTGCCAGGAACCTCGTGGCTTTTATCAACTAGCCAAAGCCAGCTCTGAAACTTATCAAAAATACTGAAAAGAAACACATGGTCAGACTGTAGTTGTATTAACTACAAAGGCCCATAGAGGCAGGAGCTTTAGGAAATTTTCCCAGGAATATTCCCCTTTCAGTTTTCATGAGCTTGAAAGCAGAACATGCCCAGTAACATAATAGTAATGTCAAATTCCAAAGGCAGCCTTACATAGCTTTGCCAGCATATAATTCACTTGACAGACTTCTAAGGCTTTCATTTCTCATGACTCACACTGTTGGTGATTTGAGATAGGGCCACTAAAGGAACAGACCCCACTTTACATAGGGTCTACCTGAATTTTGCAAGACATTTTCCAGTGACAACAAATAAGGTATAACATAGTTATTGATAATTCAATTCATCTTTTCAGTACATAATTTCCCCAGAATTTTTTTTTTAATGGCAAAAGGAGTTTTATTCCTATCAGCAGCACCAGCCCTAATGGTAATGCAAGGGTTAACAAATCAAATTAACCTTTCTAAATTAATTTCTCTAGAATTTTGCCTTATTTTTAATTGGAGTTTAATTGCTTTAAAATGTTCTGTTGGTTTCTGCTGTATGGCCATGTGAATCAGCCGTTAAGTACACAAGTATACAATCAGCACTCTTGAGCCTCCCTTCCACCCACCACCATCTCACCCTCTGGGTTCTCTCAGAGTACAGCCTAAGCTCTGTTATACAACAATTTCCCACTAGGTGTCTATTTTACACATGGTAATGTATATATTTCAATGCTACTCTAACTTATCCCACCCTCTTCTTCCCCTGCTGTGTCCACAAGTCTGTTCTTTATGTCTGTGTCTCTATTCCTGACTTGCAAAAGGTTCATCGGTACAATTTTTCTAGATGCCATGCATTAATATTAACATCACTCATTATTAGAGATATGCAAATCAAAACTACAATGAAGTACCACCTCACACTGGTCAGAATGGTCATTATCAAAAAAATCTATAAACAATAAGTGCTGAAGAAGGTATGGAGGAAAGAGAACCCTTTTGCACTATTGGTGGAGATGTAAATTGATACACCCACTATGGAGAATAGTATGGAGATTTCTCCAGAATCTTTATTTAAATTTATGATCAGTATTCTCTGAGTTAATCAAAATAACACATATCATTAACTATTTGAGGGCAGGGTTAATGACGGTAGCTGGAGTCAAGACATCAGTTCAGTTCAGTCCTCAACACGTCTTGTAATGTTTGAAAGTTAGCTAAAAGATGATGTAAGATTGCCACATTGTGATTCAGTTACAACAGATGGAGGAATCAACATATTGGCACATCAATAGTATGCTGCTATTCTGTCACTAAGTCAAGTCCGACTCTTTACAAGTGTGAACTACCATAAATTTCACATCTGGCAGTGGCTCCAGGGAGGCATTTTGATACATTCATACTAATACTGATGAATATCCACCTCCAATGGTTCACTTTTGAGGTAAAGGGATTCAAAAAAAGAAATGCAAATGCATAATTAAAATATATATTTAACTCTATCTAGTTTTAAATGGTAAATTACTATACTTGGGCAATGCAAAGAAATAGAGGAAAACAATAGAATGGGAAAAACTAGGGATAAGAAAACTGGAGATACCAAGGAAACATTTTATTCACGATAGGCAAAATAAAGGCCTAAAATGGCAAGGACCTAACACAAGCAGAAGAGATTAAGAAAAGGTGGCAAGAATATACGGAAGAAGAGTACAAAAAGCTCTTCATACAAAAACGATACAAAAAGATCACACCAGATAACCACAATGGTGTGGTCACTCAGCTAGAACCAGACATCCTGGAGTGTGAAGTCAAGAGGGCCTTAGGAAGCATTACCACAAGCAAAGCTAGTATAGGTGATGGAATTCCAGCTAAGCTATTTCAAGTCCTAAAACATGATGCTATTAACGTGCTGTATTCATTATGCCAGGAAATTTGGAAAACTCAGTGGTGGCTACAGGACTGGGAAAGGTCAATTTTCATTCCAATCTCAAAGAAAGGCAATGCCAAAGAATGTTCAGAATACTGCAAAATTTTACTGATTTCATATGCCAGCAAGATTATGCTCCAAATGCTTCAAGCTAGGCTTCAGTAGTATGTGAACTGAGAGCTTTCAGATGAGCAAGTTGGATTTAGAAAAGGCAGAGGAACCAGAAATCAAATTGCCAATATATGCTGGATCATTGAAAAAACCAATGGGAATTCCAAAAAAACATCTACTTCTGCTTCACTGACTATGCCAAAGCCTTTTACAGTGTGTATCACAACAAACTGTGGAAAATTCTTAAAGAGATGGGGAAACTAGACCACATACCTGCCTCCTGAGAAATCTGTATGCAGGTCAAGAATCAACAGTTAGAACCGGACATGGAACAACAGACTGGTTTGAAATTGGGAAAGGAGTATGTCAAGGCTGTATACTGTCACTTGCTTATTTAACTTATATGCAAGGTACATCATGAGAAACGCCAGGCTGGATGAAACACAAGCTGGATTCAAGATTGCCGGGAGAAATATCAATAACCTCAGATATGCAGATGACACCACCCTTATGGCAGAAAGTGAAGAGGAACTAAAAAGCTTCTTGATGAAAGAGGAGAGTGAAAAAGCTGGCTTAAAACAACATTCACAAACGAAGATCATGGCATCCAGTCCTATCACTTCATGGCAAATAGATGGGAAAAATGTGGAAATAGTGTCAGATTTCATTTCCTTGGGCTTCAAAATCACTGTGGATGGTGACTGCAGCCATGAAATTAAAAGACGCCTGCTCCTTGGAAGAAAAGCTATGACAAACCTAGGCAACATATTAAAAAGCAGAGACATCACTTTGCTAACAACGGTCCTTATAGTCAAAGCTATGGTTTTTCTAGTAGTCATTTATGGATATGAGAGTTGGACCATAAAAAGGCTGAGTGCCAAAGAATTGATGCTTTTGAACTGTGGTGCTGGAGAAGACTCTCGAGTGTCCCTTGGACTGCAGGGGATCACACCAGTCAATCCTAAAGGAAATCAACTCTGAATTTTCACTGGAAGGGCTGGTGCTGAAGCTGAAGCCCCAATACTTTGGCTACCTGATGCGAAGAGCCAACTCGCTGGAAAAGACCCTGATGCTGGGAAAGACTGAAGGCAAGAGGAGAAGAGGGCGACAGTTTGTGTAAACTCTGGAATTAGTGAAGGACAGGGAAGCCTGGTGTGCTTCAGTTCATGGGGTCTCAAAGAGTCAGACATGACTTAGAGACTGAACAGCAACAAGAATACTTGGGTAACATTTTTCCATATTAGCTTCTTAAAGTTTTTAATAAGATGGTAATATCTATTGCTGATAAGTAGCTGGGATATCCTTGTGATCTACTGAGAATGGAATTGAACAGATCTTTTCTAGAAAACAATTTGCAATAGTAAAGACATCTCTAAAATAAAGACTGAAAGTTTTACTTCCATAGTGCCTACTGATTATTCCAATAGGAAGTAATTAAAAAATTAAATCAGTGTCTCTGGGCATGAGGCCCAGGAAGCAATGTTTCTTATCTTCCCACCATGCCACCCCTGGGTCAACACTGAGCAATTATGAAATGGAAAATATAGGCTTATGTTATCTCTTAGGGTCAAATAAAGAATAGGCGACATTTGCAAAAAGAGAAATTCTACCTTGATTAAGAAGATTTCTCCAAGTCTAAAATCCAATTAAATCAATTGAGCCAGGTGATTGACTCTTATGAAACACTATTTCCCAGTGTGAAGAGAAATCTCAACATCGTTGTCAAAACAAAGGGAAATAAGTATCAATAATTTAACTGCTTATAGCTAATGAATTGTTTTAGATTTTTCAAAACAAATTTATTTTTTTTTCTATTGAATTTGTTTTAAAGTCACAACATTTCTACCATTCTCTTTAGAATTATTACAATATAAAATAGAAGGTATGCTTAAACAAATGGTTAGAAACACAAAGCTTTTTGATAAAATAAAAATCAAATTTCCTCCTGCTCTATTCTGTGTCCTAGTTTTTGGTTTTGTCAATCATCTTGTGGTCATGACTTTCAACTGGGCTTTTATGAAACTTTCTGTCTGGTCTTTGTGGACTTCCTTCTCCCTGTCCTCAGTTACTTCCTATACTCTGCTGTAAGATTCAAGTTTTGGTCAGGGAAGCATGATATGATAACAATACTCATTACTGAAAATGTTTAATGGTTTCTGCTAACTATAAAACAAAATACATTATCTTTAGCATTCTATTCAAGGTCCTTTATCAACAGACTTAATCTATACCACCATTCCTTTACTTTACTTTCCTCTTTTCCTCCCATTGTCCCACTTCTAGATTGCTTCTGCTCCTTACTCCAGTTAAACTGCTGTCAGAACATACCCCTTGTTTCATAAGGATCTTGACTCTCTCTTCATGCATCTCTTTCTAGAAAGCTCTCTCTCTCACCTCCTTATGATGTCTATCATTAAACCAAAAGATTTCTCCTCTGTAAGTTAATTACTTCTTCCCCTGCCAAAAGAAAAGAAGCACAATAAACTCCATGAATAAGTCAGTCTCTGTGTTACGCTGGTCATGGAGTGGAGAAGGCTGCCTCAAAGAGTGTGGTGGTAGTGTGTCTGTTCATCAGCTGCAGGTGCAGGCGTCATTCATCTCTGACCTAACCCAGAGCCTAGCATGATGTTCAGGGAATCTTCACACGCTTGCATAAGGTAATGGATCAGGCAAGATATCTGCATAAAGCCAATACTTAATTCAAAAACGTAGGAACAGGATAATGTTCTAAAAGGAGCTATGAGGCTTGGAACCTCACAGCTATGAGGCTCCCTACTCTACATGCCCTTAGGGAGCTCGCTAATTAAAGAATCCTTCCTTAATTACAATCAAATTAAAGAATTTCCTGTAAAGAGAAGAATTTGTTGACAAAGCACATAACCAACCCTTAGTTTATAAAGTACTTACGGAGTTGGGTGCTTACAGTATCATCACCTGGTACTTTATAGACCCCTCGTCATTAATTTGCCTCTGTAAGCACCTAACTGAAGGAATCTCTATGATTCTGGAGAAAATTGGGTTGTAGATGATTTAAGCTATTAATTTTGATGTCCTGTAGAAGAATGTTAAGATTTGCTTATCTTATTGTTGACTATATTTGCTTTCCTATTTAAGCGTTAAAGCATAACATAGACAAAAGTATCTCCATTAAGTAGCATTCTCATATTAAATTCCTTTTGATTCAGAAAAACAGTTTTCTATGACTAAAATAAACAGTCTATTGTGTTATTTATACATCTTTCATTTGGGAGCAAAATTTTGGTACTTTGTTTTCAGTGTAAGTAATGATAATTTTTAAGGTCTACTGTGAAGTTTATTGGAGAAGGCAATGGCAACCCACTCCAGTACTCTTGCCTGGAAAATCCCATGGATGGAGGAGCCTGGTAGTCCATGGGGTCGTGAAGAGTCGGACACCACTGAGTGACTTCCCTTTCACTTTTCACTTTCATGCATTGGAGAAGGAAATGGCAACCCACTCCAGTGTTCTTGCCTGGAGAATCCCAGGGATGGGGGAGCCTAAGGTGGGCTGCCATCAATGGGGTTGCACAGAGTCAACTGAAGTGACTTAGCAGCAGCAGCAGCAGTGAAGTTTATTATTGTTGTGATCTTTTTAAAATAATTCTCCTCCCAGGGACAGATTAATTGAATTGTTACTATTGATTAAGAGTTAAAGCTCTGGTTTTACTTTGAGGATTTTATTATCAACATTCAAAAGCTTCTGAACACAAGCCAGGTGTTATGTTGGTACTGTGAATATAATAAAGAAAAGGAGCACACATACACCTGTACTTGTTTATTGAGCCTTCTTTTTCAAAAGATGTCAGATCCAGAATTTTCATATATGACAGTTTTCAGGGGTGGTGATCCGCCTAGGGCAGGATGAAGTAGTATAAATACCAGGATATTACCCCAAATTGAAGTTTCTCTTATAAACCACATTGGCTTCTGTTTTCTTTATTTGTACTTAGGATACATGTATATAGGGGGTATAGGGCAAAGCAATTGAAATTCTAGAGAAATTAAAATTTTCACAACCCATTTCCTGGTATCAGTCTTATTTCCCAATTTCTAGGCCAATCTCTATCACAAATGCAATTTATTTGATATCCATTGTCCTTCTTTCTTTCTCTTTTGGAAAAGCAAAGACATATGTTTCTAAAATTTGTGTGCATTAAATATTAAAAAATAAAGTTGAAATGCCTGAGGAAGTAACCATATGGTGAAAATCTTTGTTGGAAAACCCCATATAACATGCAAAACTCCCCATATTTTAATTTCTGCCTCCCTCATTAGCATCATCTCTCTATTTTAGACATCCTTGGCTAATATCAATTTCAAGAATCTGTCAAAACTGTTTCACACTACCATGCCTTTGCATTTGCCATTTTCAATGCCTGGAAATCATATTTTCATTGAATATTTTTACTGAAATCTACTGCCTATAGAGAATGGTGCTACATCCTGGGAAAGACAGCAGTGCAAACGATCTTCTCATTTGCTGCCCACATATGACTCACCATCCTTCCTCCCTGCCAAACTGCTTGCATCTTGCATCTTTGTACTTTTGTCTCTGGGACCTGTTCCTCAATTGGTCAATACTTATCAATCCTTCCTTTGAGACACGGACACAGCTTTACCATGCCTTTATAGTCCTGGTCAACGTGCTTTTAATATGGTCATTTTCCATAATTTATTGTTTTACATGTACTAATTTAAGCCTTTCCAAAGCACATATTTGGAGAAAGAAATGGCATCCGACTCCAGTGTTTTGTTTTGTTTTTGTTTTTCCAACTCCAGTGTTCTTGGCTGGGCAATCCTATAGACACAGAAGCTTGATGGGCTACCGTCCATGGGGTTGCAAAAGAGTTGGATATGACTTAGTGACTAAACATCAAAGCAGATATTGATATGAAAGAGACAATTAGCACAGAATTTTAAAATGTGAAGTTACAATGAATGTAATCACTTATACGGTATGATATGCTCTTATAATAAACCTCAAGATTCTTCAATTCTGTTACCTAAAATATAAGAAAGATGATGTTCTTTTTCTACTGTTCTACAAAATAATCACAATTATTATGTGGCTCCAGCTGTAAAGGTGGGTATTTTTATTATAAAGGTGCTTATTATTAATATCTAGAGTGGTTGAACTTTTCAGAAGAAATATGCTATTTAATCGAAAATTCACAATAGTAACAGAACCAGCAGCTTTTATGAAAGCTTAAAAGTTGGTCTTGGGGAAAGAAGATTCCTAATTCTCTATGAACAAAATGCAGTTTAGAAATATGTAGGCAGCTCTTTAGAAAATACAATATTTGTGTAAACCCATTAGATCTCAACATAACCTAAAGATGTCATAGACCATTTTAGGCTTAAGTTACCAGTTAATTTTTTTTCTGTCCTTCTTGAAAATATTTTTTTAAAATTTCAGAGTAGGATACTTTATTGAAATCATTACAAATTCCTTGAATATTGCTATATTAATTAATCATTATATCTACCCCACTTCCTAGCACACTGACTTCACTATAGTAAATTCTCAATAAATAAATCTATTTACGTTACCTACTTCTACAAAAAGAAACTTGGGCAAATCTCACTGATTTCGGAAATTAGAAATAAAATACAGGATGAGTGTTTAATATTTTTTTCCAAGTACTTGACAGATTTGGAATTATGTGTGGTTCCAAAGAGCCATGTAGATCCATGTCATATGTATGATAAAGTTATATTTGGGGTAAATTTAATGGGATCTGTTTCCAGAATAGCAGTTGTCTAATAACAGGATGGATTTCACATTAAGGTAAGCTCTTTCTCAGTGGCGGACACTGTCAAAAAGAATGCCTGGAAGGCAGCAGAGAACCCTCTTTGACACAGAGTCTGAGATTCTGTGAGATAATAACTGTTCTTTAAGGCTGTAAAAGAGAAAAGGGCATAGATAGGTGTAGTCACTCCTTGGTATCTGAACAATGTTGATTTTAGGACCGACAAGAATACCAAAATTATCAGATACTCAAGTGCTTTATGTAAATGGTGGATTATATGCATATAACCTACACACATCCTCAGACCTCAGGTCAGGTTTTATGAGTAATCTAGAGTAAAGGATTCGGAGAAGGCGATGGCACCCCACTCCAGTCCTCATGCCTGGAGAAACCCATGGACGGAGGAGCCTGGTGGGCTGCAGTCCATGGAGTCGCAACTGAGCAACTTCCTTTCACTTTTCACTTTCATGCATTGGAGAAGGAAATGGCAACCTACTCCAGTGTTTTTACCTGGAGAATCCCAGGGACAGAGGGGCCTGGTAGGCTGCTGTCTATGGAGTCACACAGAGTCGGACACGACTGAAGTGACTTAGCAGCAGCAGCAGCAGAGTAAAGGATTTTAGCTTAGTCATAATACCTAATATATTATAAATGCTATGTGAGTAACTATAAATACAATGTAAATGTGATGTAAATGCTAGTGAGGTAATTCTCATCTGAATCCTTCAAGCTAGGCTTCAATAGTATGTGAACTGGAAACTTTCAGATGTTCAAGCTGGATTTAGAAAAGGCAGAGGAAACCAGAGATCAAATTGCCAACATCCATTGGATCATAGAGAAAGCAAGGGAATTTCAGAAAAAAACATCTTCTTCTGCTTCATTGATTATACTGGAGCCTTTGACTGTGTGGATCACAACAAACTGTGGAAAAATCCTAAAGAGCTGGGAATACCAGACCAACTGACCTGCCTTCTGAGAAACCCATATACAGAATAAGAAGCAAGAGTTAGAACCGGACATGGAACAATAGACCAGTTCAAAATTGGGAAAGGAGTATGTCAAGGCTGTATATTGTCACTCTGTTTATTTAACTTATATGCAGAGTACATGGTGAAAAATTCCTGGCTGGATGAAGCACAAGCTGGAATCAAGACTGCTGGGAGAAATATTAACAACCTCAGACATGCAGATAATACTACCCTAAGGCTATGGTTTTTCCAGTAGTCATGTATGGATGCAAGAGTTGAACTGTGAAGAAAGCTGAGTGCTGAAGAATTGATGCTTTTGAACTGTGGTGTTGGAGAAGACTCTTGAGAGTCCCTTGGACTGCAAGGAGATCCAACCAGTCCATTCTAAAGGAGATCAGTCCTGGGTGTTCTTTGGAAGGAAATGACGTTAAAGCTGAAACTCCAATACTTTGGCCACCTCATGCAAAAAATTGGCTCACTGGAAAATACTCTGATGCTGGGAGAGATTGGGGGCAGGAGGAGAAGGTGATGACAGAGGATGAGATGGCTGGATGGCATCACCGACTCAATGGACGTGAGTCTGAGTGAACTCGGGGAGTTGGTGATGGACAGGGAGGCCTGGTGTGCTGTGATTCATGGGGTTGCAAAGAGTTGGACACTACTGAGCGACTGAACTGAACTGAACTGAATGGCAGAAAATGAAGAAGAACTAAAGAGCCTCTTGACGAAGGTGAAAGAGGAGAGTAAAAAAGTTGGCTTAAAACTGAACATTCAAAAATGAAGATTACAGCATCCTGTCCAATAACTTCATGGCAAATAAACGGGGCAAAAATGCAAACAGTGACAGACTTTATATTTTGGGGCTCCAAAATTCCTGTGGATGGTGACTTCAGTCATGAAATTAAAAGACACTTGTTTCTTGGAAGGAAAGTGATGACAAACCTGGTGGTGTCAGTGATTTGTTCATTAAGTCATGTCTGACTCTTGAGACTTCACGGACTACAGCATGCCAGGCTCCTCTGTCCATGGGATCCCCCAGGCAAGATTACTGGAGTGGGTTGCCATTTCCTACTCCAGAGGATCTTTCTGACCCAGGGATTGAACCCTGGTCTCCTGCATTGCAGGCAGATTCTTTACCGACTGAGCTATGAGGAAATGACAAACCTAGACAGTGTATTAAAGGCAGAGATGTCACTTTCCCAAAAAGGTCCCTATAGCCAAAGCTACAGTTTTTCTGAAATGGAGCAGGATCCTATTGTCATTGCCCTGCCCCCATGTCCTCTGCCTGTCTTTTGTCTGTGGAAACTTTGGTCAAAGAATAAGTTTAATCAGAGAAATGAGAACATGAGAAAAAAAAAAAACAGTCACAGAAGAGCAAACAATAATAATATAGTCTTTAAATATAGTCAAAGATCTCAGTTCTTTCTCTAAGACTATAGATAAATACTCTTCTGAGCCATATCTTGTGAGCTGTCTTGTAGATACCAAAATGCCAGGTGGAAAAGTTAACTACATGTTGACAAGACAGTACCCAGGATATGGACTGCCACAATTCTGAGAACTGACCACAAAGAAATGGGAACAAATGGTCCCCGGAACTGAAGATTAACTGTACCTAAAACAATCAAGATGATGCTGGTCAGACCCACTGATGACCAATTTGAAGATGACTGCTAGAGATGACTATGCTGTTCCTGCATATAACACCTCTCTCCCCGACTCTGTCTATAAAAACTCTCACCCCTTGCCTGTCGGGGTGGGTGGGGAGTAAGCCTTTGGACAGATGTTGGCGACCCTCCTCCTATCTGCGTCACCAGCATCTGAAATAAAGCAACCTTTCTTTTCCACCAACCTGGCCTGTTTATTGACTTTTGAGCAGCAAGTAGCCAAACCCCACTACAGACCTTTTGGTAATATTTCTGGTAGTCATGTGCACATATGACAACTGGCATAAAGAAGGCTGAGCACTGAAGAATTGATGCTTTCCAATTACAGTGCTGGAGAAGACTCTTGAGAACTTCCTGGACAGCAAGGAGATCAGTTCAGTTCAGCCAGTTCAGTTCAGTCGCTCAGTCGTGTCCGACTCTTTGCAACCCCATGAATCACAGCACGCCAGGCCTCCCTGTCCATCACCATCTCCTGGAGTTCACTCAGACTCATGTGCATTGAGTCCGTGATGCCATCCAGTAATCTCATCCTCAGTCGTCCCCTTCTCCTCCTGCCCCCAATCCCTCCCAGCATCAGAGTCTTTTCCAATGAGTCAACTCTTCACATGAGGTGGCCAAAGTACTGGAGTCTCAGCTTTAGCATCATTCCTTCCAAAGAAATCCCAGGGTTGATATCCTTCAGAATGGAGTGGTTGGATCTCCTTGCAGTCCAAAGAACTCTCAAGAGTCTTCTCCAACACCACAGTTCAAAAGCATCCATTATTTGGCACTCAGCCTTCTTCACGGTCCAACTCTCACATCCATACATGACCACAGGAAAAACCATAGCCTTGACTAGATGGACCTTAGTCAGCAAAGTAATGTCTCTGCTTTTGAATATACTATCTAGGTTGGTCATAACTGTTCTTCCAAGGAATAAGTATCTTATAATTTCATGGCTGCAGTCACCATATGCAAGGAGATCAAACCAGTCAATCCTAAAGGAAATTAACCCTGAATAATCACTCAAAGGATTCACACTAAAGCTGAAGCTCCAATACTTTGGCCATCAGATGTGAAGGTCTCACTCCCTGGAAAAGATCCATATGCTGAGAAAGATTGAGGATAGGAGGAGAAGTGGCTGACGGAGGCTAAGATGGCTGGATGCCATCACCAACTCAATAGAGAGGAGTTTGAGCAAACTCCAGTAGATAGTGAAGGACAGGGATGCCTTATGTGCTGCAATTCATGGGGTCACAAAGAGTCAGACATGACTTAGCAACTGAACAACAAGTAGTTATACACATGCAGCAAATTCAAATCTTGCTTTTTCAAAACTCCTGGGTTTTTTAAAAACAGTTTCAATCTGGGGTTGGCTGAATCCACAAACACAGAACACCACATTTATGGAAGGCTCACTATATTTAGTGCATGTGTTGATTTATTCAATTATTAAAATGATGGTGGTGGTGGTGTTTTAGTCGCTAAGTGGTGTCTGACACTTGTGATCCCAAGGACTATAGTCCGCCAGGCTCCACTGTCCATGGGATTTTCCAGGCAAGAATACTGGAGTGGTTTGCCATTTCCTTCTCCAGTGGATCTTCCCAATCCAGGGATCAAACTTGGGTCTCCTGTACTGCAGGCAGATTCTTTACTGACTGAGCTTCCGGGGAAGCCCATTATCATAATAAACTGATATTAAATATTTTAATATCTGTGAGATAAGTTGCTTTAGACATGATTGACTCTTTGCAACCCTACAAACTGTAGCTTGCCAGGCTCATCTGTCCACAGACATTTTTATAGTCTATAATATGATTACATGTCCCCAGTGATACTGAGTTGTAGATTGCCTCTGGACAACTTCCAAGAGTCTATAGAATCCTGTGAACTACAGGACTGGTCATAAACTACTCTACAAATGATCACACTTTTCTAGAAAGGTAAAGTGGCTGGAGTCCTGAAAAAAATTCCTCAAGTTGAAATACACAGATGATCATTATTTAAGATAAAAGGAGTCATTACAGGATTATGTTTTTTCAGAGTTAAAACACTTAGATAAGTTCATGGACATAACTCATTGACAGAATAGAATTTCTTCAATCAACCAAAATTTGGTTACAATTTCTACAAGGATAAAGATGAGAAGAGGTTCATTTTTGTTGCAATTTTATGAGAAACTCCAGTACCTGCAGCTGATGTTGGTGGACCAATATTCAGATACTGTTTAAGGAACATCATTTTACTTTTAAAAACTCTTGTCCACATGCATACCTAATTAGACAAGCAATCTTTAAAAATGGAAATTAAATTTCAAAAGGGTGATTCTGTAGTATTATTTGTCCACTATCATTCTCTTACACTCCTTGGAAGCAGTAGGGATTTATAACTTGTAGAAAGAAAGGTATAAATTTAAGATATTTGTCCTTGCTTGTGCCATAGTATAAGATTTAACATTATAGGACAAAAGTAATTATAACAAATGCTGAAAGCAAAGGAAAATTGTAATTGACTTGTGGAGTTCTGAAGAAAAAAAATTAAAGTGTAGTAAGTGTCAGAAACACTCTTTCAACTTAAAATACTATTGAGCAATTTGAGAAATTCTAACTTCATTTTCTTCCACTGACAAAGAAAAATGTCTTCAGTAATGGGACATTTCAGTTCTCTCTGGAAATAATCAATGTATTTCAACATCTTTGAAAAGAAAACGGTCTTCTTACAGTCAACGTGACTATTGTGCTATATTGTTTAATTAAACATAATAATTTACATTGGATTGCTTAACAGTCAATTGTAGAAGCTAAAAGTGACTTGGGTCATAATTGTTACCTGGCTTCATCTACAAGCACATTTTTGCAGATAACTTTTGATTATAGTTTTACAAAGGAAATTTGTTACAAAATATAAGTTCTTGAGGGTGTAGGCAGACTTTTTTTAAACTCATCAATTGGTGTTTTACTAACCAACAAAAACTACAGTTTTACATTTTAGTAAATTTGATTCAAGTGGGGAAAATATACTGTATACTTAAAATATGCATTATGTTTGGGTTTCCCAGGTGGCTCATTGGTAAAGAATCCACCTACCAATGCAAGAGATGTGGACACAGGTTCAATCCCTGGGTGGGGAAGATCCCCTGCAGAAATGAATGGCAACTCACTTCAGTGTTCTTGCCTGGAAAGTCCCATGGACAGAGGAGCCTGGAGGGCTACAGTCCATCGGGTCACAAAAGAGTCAGACACACACAGACACACACACACACACACACACACACAATGTTTATATTATCTTTTAATATTATATTATAATATATATGATTTATTTTGTTTTCTCTATATGCCCTTGATATGCAGATTCTCTTCTATCTACTAATATCAAACCTAGGCTTAAACATGTTGCTTTCTTAAACCCAATGACAACTGGGCATAGTGAAATTTAAAGTGTGTATCAGGTTATGTACTATCTTCAGTGAATGTGCACGGGCCAAATAATGTTATCTGAAAGCCAAATAAAATTGTTAAAGAAGAAAAGAAATGTATATCTATTGCATTAGAATTTTAAGGTGGCTTCCCAAATTTCCATTCCCTTGGGCACATTCATTTTCTCCCAGTTATCCAGTCAAAGTATACTCTCTGTGAAACATGCCTCTGTAAAACAATTTTATGGATAGAATTGTGATTTCTAATCAACTGATTCTAGAAAGGACATTATCCTAGGTGAATCTGGCTAATCAGATGAGCTCACCCTTAAAACAATTTAGCTCTTTAAGAGATTTAAAGTATAAAAGGGACTCAAAGGGAGGAAGAGTTTCCACTCAAGGCTTTGGGGCAAGAACTGAGAGCAACCCACACTTAAAACCCAGAAAGAGAATAGAGACCTCATCCCTATGACTACAAAGAACTAAATTCTGCTGACAACCTGAATGAGTTTGAAAGAGTACCCCAAGTCAACACATGAGAATGCATCCTTTCAACATTTTGATTTTGGCCACGTGATTGTGTGAGAAGATTAACCAATCAAGTCATGCTTCTGTGTCTGAATACAGAACTATGAAA
Organism: Nanger dama; assembly: GCA_917880005.1. NCBI lineage: Eukaryota > Metazoa > Chordata > Mammalia > Artiodactyla > Bovidae > Nanger > Nanger dama. The sequence goes on from CAKJTW010000021.1 coordinate 23,613,164, forward strand.
TAATACCTGGTATTGTTTTATGCTGCAAACCTTGTGGAAGTTTTTTACACAGCAAAAGAAAACTAATATATCTAAAAGGTAACTAGAGCATCACCATTCTAGAAAAAAAAAATGAAATCTGTAGGACAGTACTGAGATTTAAATCAGAATAAATAATTGATTTGAAGATAGTAATTGTCTCATGTCTACAATAAATTTCTTCAGTAACTCACCATTCAATTGGGGTAAGTAGAAGATATAAGCATCTGAATGCAGAGTTCCAAAGAACAGCAAGAAAGATAAAAAAGCCTTCTTCAGCGATCAATGCAAAGAAAGAGAAGAAAAGAACAGAATGGGAAAGACTAGAGATCTCTTCAAGAAAATTAGAGATACCGAGGGAACATTTCATGCAAAGTTGGGCTCAATAAAGGACAGAAATGGTATGGGCCTAACAGAAGCAGAAGATATTAAGAAGAGGTGGCAAGAATACACAGAAAAACTCTACAAAAAGATCTTCATGACCCAGATAATCACAATGGTGTGATGACTCATCTAGAGCCAGATATCTTGGAATGTGAAGTCAAGTGGGCCTTAGAAAGCATCACTACGAACAAAGCTAGTGAAGGTGATGGCATTCCAGTTGAGCTATTTCAAATCCTGAAAGATGATGCGGTGAAAGTGCTGCACTCAATATGCCACCAACTTTGGAAAACTCAGCAGTGGCCACAGGGCTGGAAAAGGTCAGTTTTCATTCCAATCCCAAACAAAGGCAATGTCGAAGAATGCTCAAACTACCACACAATCGCACTCATCTCACATGCTAGTAAAGTAATGCTCAAAATTCTCCAAGCCAGGCTTCAGCAATACATAAACCATGAACTTCCAGATATTCAAAATGGTTTTAGAAAAGGCAGAGGAACCAGAATCAAATTGCCACCATCTGGCATGAGAGTCCAGAAAACTCAGTCTGGAAAAAGCAAGAGAGTTCCAGAAAAACATCTATTTCTGCTTTATTGACTATGCCAAAGCCTCTGACTGTGTGGATCACAATAAACTGTGGAAAATTCTGAAAGAGATGGGAATACCAGACCACCTGACCTGCCTCTTGAGAAATCTGTATGCAGGTCAGGAAGCAACAGTTAGAACTGGACATGGAACAACAGACTGGTTCCAAATAGGAAAAGGAGTACATCAAGGCTGTATATTGTCACCCTGCTTATTTAACTTCTATGCAGAGTACATCATGAGAAATGCTGGGCTGGAAGAAACAAAAGCTGGGATCAAGATTGCTGGGAGAAATATCAATAACTTCAGATATGCAGATGACACCACCCTTATGGCAGAAAGTGAAGAGGAACTAAAAAGCCTCTTGACGAAATGAAAGAGGAGAGTGAAAAGGTTGGCTTAAAGCTCAACATTCAGAAAACAAAGATCATGGCATCTGGTCCCATCACTTCATGGGAATTAAGATGGTGAAACAGTGGAAACAGTGTCAGACTTTATTTTGGGGGCTCCAAAATCACTGCAGATGGTGACTGCAACCATGAAATTAAAAGACACTTACTCCTTAGAAGAAAAGTTATGACCAACCTAGATAGCATATTCAAAAGCAGAGACATTACTTTGCCAACTAAGGTCCATCTAAGTCAAGGCTATGGTTTTTCCTGTGGTCATGTATGGATGTGAGAGTTGGACCGTGAAGAAGGCTGAGTGCCAAAGAATTGATGCTTTTGAACTGTGGTGTTGGAGAAGACTCTTGAGAGTTCCTTGGACTGCAAGGAGATCCAACCAGTCCATTCTGAAGGAGATCAACCCTGGGAGGAATGATTTCTTTGGAAGGAATGATGCTAAAGCTGAAACTCCAGTACTTTTGGCCACCTCATGCGAAGAGTTGACTCATTGGAAAAGACTTTGATGTTGGGAGGGACTGGGGTCAGGAGGAGAAGGGGACAACAGAGGATGAGATAGGTGGATAGCATCACTGACTCGAGTGAACTCCAGGAGTTGGTGATGGACAGGGAGGCCTGGCGTGCTGCGATTCATGGGATTGCAAAGAGTCGGACACGACTGAGCAACTGAACTGAACTGAGCCCAAAGTACACAGAGCATGCATTAAAGTGGCTAGCAATAAAACCTCTTGTAAGGCACTTTACCTCTTTGGACTGCAGCTTCTTTATATGTAAAATAAGAAGCTAAAACCTGAATATTTCTGAGATTTATTCCAGGTTAAGGCATCTAAGATTTAAGTAAGTAGTAGTAAAATGAAGGAGCTGTGATATGGTGAAAAGAATATGGTACTAGAGAAAAGGAATAAAAGACTTGGTTAAATTCTGTTATAAACAAGGAGTAAGATCTTAAATAAGCTGTTTCATTTCTGGACTGTGATTCACTTCATTGAAAACGGATATTAAAAACACCATGACTCAAAACCCTTTGTGAAAATTAAGTCATTCTGAGAAATTTACTTTCAGGATGGCAGTGAGCAACTTTGTGAACTCACTCTCTCTCTAAAACAACGAAAATATGGGCAAAACAACTACCATACACCATTTCAGAATCCTGGTAAGTAACAAAGACTCAGAACAAATGAAATATCATGTTTTCAAGAGAAACCGCTGAACATCTGTAAGGCATAAGGTCTGCAACATTTTCACATTTTCACTATTCCTTCTCTCCTCCCAGCTCAGTTAGTATGGTAGCCTGAATTTAGCAGCACTGTAGGCAGTAAAGAGATCTGATCATATCTGGAACGCCATTAAGAGCACCATCCCTTGAGCACACTTAAAACTTTGTTGAAACATTTTGATCTCTGTAAAATATACAAATATGTATAAATCAAAAAACACAGGTCTACATAGCCAATAAACCAAAGAATCAAAGAAAAAAATCACAAAAGAAAATACTTTGAGATACATGAAAATGATATATTATTATTCCATAAGTTATATGACACAGATAAAGCTGTTCATAGAAGAGAATTGATATATGTACAGGTCTACATTAAGAAATAAGAACTCAAATTAATATTCCCATCTTCCACCTCAAGAAAAAGAACAGCAAACTTAATCAAAGGTAGGTGAAGTCGCTCAGTTGTGTCCGACTCTTTGCGACCCCATGGACGGTAACCTACTAGGCTCCTCCGTCCATGGGATTCTCCAGGCAAGAATACTGGAGTGGATGGCCATTTCCTTCTCCAGGGGATCTTCCCAACCCAGGTCTCCCGCATTGAAGGCAGATGCTTTAACCTCTGAGCCACCAGGGAAGCCCAATCAAAGGTAGAAAGAATTATAAAGATTCGATTAGAAATGAATGAAATGAAAAGAATAGAAAAATAATAGAGAATATCAACAAAAGCAAAAGTTGGTTCTTTGTAAAAAGAAAATCTTTCTATGCATTAGCAATGAACAATCTGAAAACAAAATTCACAAAACAGACTCAAATAGTAACAAAAATAATAAAATTTCTAATATTAAAAAATAAGACATACACTAAATATTTAGAAGAATTGAAAAAGAAAGATGCCCTAAATAAACAGAAATACCATGTTCATGGGTCAGAAGACATGTTAATGTTAAGATAGCAATATTTTACAAATTAATGTACAGAGTCAACACAATCATTTTCAATATCTCTGCTTTTGGAGAGAGGGCAGGAATTTACAAGCTGATTTCAAATTAATGAACCTGTAATAGGAAACCCTTGAAGAAAAAATAGAAGGGACCAAAAAATAAAAACACAATCTTCTTTGAAAAGTTAAGTCTCACTTTCTAACTTCAAAACCCAGGACAAAGCTACAGTAACTAGCATTAACAACAGACATACATATCAATGGGACAGAATTGGGAGCTCAGAAATAAATCTTTAAATTTAGGGACAAGGATAAGAATAATTTATAAAGAACAGTAGAGCCATTCAAATACTTCTGTGGGAACAACTGGATATCCACGTTCAAAAGAATGAATTTAAAGTCCTCATACCACACACACAAACAAATAATTTGACTATACCATAGATTTAATTTGAAGAACTAAAACTATATAAACCCCTAGGAAAAAACACAGAAGTAAATTTTCCTGATCATGGGCTAGGCAATATCTTCTTAGTTATGACACTGGCATCTAGTGAGTAGAGATCACAGATGCTGTTGAACATCCTATAATGTCCAGGACAGTCCCCACAACAAAGAATTATCCAGTCCAAAATGTCAACAGTGCCAACACTGAGAGGCTGCGTCAGATTGTCAATGTGAATTTATCAATTTGGTAGCATTATTTACTTTGTAAAAATAACTGGGTTTACAGTTGTTCAAGAACAATAGGCTTGAGTTCATACTTAGCTTAATGTGTGTACATATTCTATATTACAATAAAATCATTTTTATCAACACAGAAAAAAAAAGTAGAAGGTATAAAATTTTTCAAAAGATAAGTTGATTTAGTTAAGGTTTTAAAAAGAAATCTGTGTCTCAAAGAATACCACTAGTAAAGTGAAAAGATAACCCACAGGATAAGATAAAATATTTGCAAGTCATATGTGTGACAAATAACTTTATATAGAATGTATAAAGAAGTCCTATCATTCAACAATAAAAAGAAAACTAACCCAATTAAAGATGTGACAGACACAGAAGATGTTTAATAGCTCTTTCTCCAAAGGAAACAGTCAACAAACACAGTGCACTGGGGATGAGCCAGAGGCGTGGGATGCGGAGGGAGGCGGGAGGGGGTCAGGATGGGAACATGCGTACACCGTGGCGGATTCATGCCAATGCATGGCTAAACCACTACAATACTGTAAAGTAATTAGCCTCCAACTAAAATAAATAAATTTGTATTAAAAAATAAACACATAGAAGAAAGCTCAAATCGTTAGTCATTAGAGAAATGCAAATCAAAACAAGATGAGATATTCCTTCATGACTACCAGTACAGACAAAATATAAAAGGGAGGAATAATAAGTGTTGGTGAGAATGTGGAGAAAAGGAACCTTCATACATTGCATCTGAGATTGTTAAAACAGCATAGCCATTTTGGAAAACAGTTCAGCAGTCCCTCAAATAGGGTTAGTTTATGACTCAGAGTTCCACTCCCAGCTATATGTCCAAAAGAACTGAAAACATGGGGCCAGCACAGAAACTTCTCCATGAATTCTACAGCAGCATTTTCCATAGTAAAGAAAAAAGTGGAGACAACCTAAATGCCCATCAACTGAGAAGTAGATAAACAACATGGCATATTCAAATAATGGGATATCACTGAGCCGTAAGAGTACATGTAGTGCTGCTGCTGCTGCTCAGTCGCTTCAGTCGTGCCCGACTCTGTGCGACCCCATAGACCGCAGCCCACCAGGCTCCCCTGTCCCTGGGATTCCCCAGGCAAGAACACTGGAGTGGGTTGCCATTTCCTACTCCAGTGTAGTACTAATATATGCCAAAATGTGGATGAATTTTGAAAATACGCTGAGTAACAAACACAGTCACAAAAGGCCATCTATGATATTAATCCCATTCATATGAAATGTCCAAAACAGGCAAGACTGAGACAGAAAGTAAACTAGACTTTAGTGACAGTGGTACAACCCCATCGAACTGCATGCTTCCACTGGGTGGATTTTATGGTTTATGAAATATACCTCCAAAAAAGAGATATATCTCAGCAAAACTGCAAAAAAAAATAAAGTTATATTAGTTCTGGACAAAATTTTTTTTTTTTTTTAGTTATACAATGTGAAAGAAAAGTTATCGAAGTAAATATTGAACAGCTTTTATTTGCTTTGAACCAGAAGGTTGAAACAATTATGAGAGAGACAAAAGAAAATACCAAAACTAGAAAATAGAAACTATACATAACGAAGAGGAAATCAGAGCTAGTAGATGATGTAATTAACTTCTACTGTTCCTCAGGACACCTCACTAGAGATTCCCTCCTCTGCAACAGTTTTGGACCAAGCAGAGAACACTGGAGTGGTTCTCCTGAGGTTTCTGAGATCACAGATGGGCAGTGGACCTACTATGTCTGAGAGTCTATATTTATATATGTATTTATTTGAGTAGGCAAACATCCTCATGTATGATAACACTGAAAAGAAAAATTCTTTTGCTGATGTAACACTTATATTTTAATGTCTCAAGTGTATTGGTGTGCAAATATGAAGTAGTACTTATTAAAAATCAAATTGCTTCTAAGTCTTGACAATTTCCTAGACTTTATTTCAAGATAGGCATTTAATAGGTGTCCCATCACACATTATATGTTTTGAACAAATTTATGGCATTTGGTACCCACACAAAGATATTTCTTTAAAGTAATAGAGATTTTAAAGTTATTTAAAAATCGTATTCTCTATTAGGACTGGCTTGTGAGAACTCTCCTTTTGCTGTTAAACACAGATGTACAGATTCTTTTTTAATTCATCCTTTTGAATTTTTAAGATAAGCCAAATTAGTTTCACAATTGAAGCATTCATTATAAAATAAATAGGTTTATTTCTTATGGAATAAATGATAAGGAAAGACTGATAATTCCGGTAACTTGCAACGATTCCAATGAATCTCTTTCTGTTATTCTTACTTTAGTGCAATTTTTTTTAAAGGAATGTAAATATGGAATTCTGGACCTTTGGTAAATTAGTGCATTCCTGAGACTGAATAGTCTTTCATCAAAATCCAAGAGAGCAAGGGTAAGGATCGTCTTTTTCCCAAATGAATGACTTGGATGCTCCATGTCTGACATATTTAAAAGCGACAGCTGAATTCAGTTCCTTCTTGAGAGTAACTGAGAAGTAAAAACTTGAAAGCACATAGGAAGCTTACACAGTTTTTGGTTGAAAGCTAAAGCAGGAACAGTCTTCTCTTTTTCTTTTTTTATGTTAACATTAGAAGACATAAATTATTGATGCTATTCAGAATCTTTTAGATGCTATTCAGAATCTAAAAGTTTCCTATTTTAAGAATCTACTATGTTTTAGACAAATGTCTACTATAATTTTTCTACATTATGCAGATATACTATTCAAGTTAAAGTATAATTAACAACTGTGGCCAAAAAAACAAAAATGGGAGTTATTTGAAAAAAAAAAAAAAAGAAGTAGGAATATTTTATTAGCCACAGGGGAAAAATAAGTAGCATGGTGGTTCTGAAATAGTTTGCCCTTGGCCTGTATTCTCTGATGCCTCACTGGCTGGGAATGAGATGATGTTGTCCTATATACAGTATTTAAGCTGAATGTTAATATCTTCCAAAATAATGCACCAGTGTTAAGCATGCTAGTGACTTAAGAAACGTATGCATATGGATGACTTTTCAGAACAGCTTATGTCAAGATCTATAAGAGGAACTGAGCAAAGGAAGGCTATAATGAGAATGACTCCTGTGGTGTCTAAGAGGCAAACGCTAAATAAAGAATGGCAGAGGCAATGAAGCACCAATCACCACAGTGTAAGGAAAAAACAGTGGTAACAAGAAAAAGGAGTGTGATTTCTACTTCTGTGAGAAGGAAAACAGTTTCAAGAAACAGTTGGATAGCTAAAATGAACACATTAGTGAAAGCAGTACTATGGAAAGACGAATTCTTACAGTTATTTTGCGTTACTTTGATGAAGGTTGGATTTTTAATTACTCATACCTATATTAAGAAGTTGGAGAAGGCAATGGCAACCCACTCCATTACTCTTGCTTGGAAAATCCCATGGGAGGAGGAGCCTGTTAGGCTACAGTCCCTGGGGTCTCGAAGAGTTGGACACAACTGAGCAACTTCGCTTTCACTTAGCAGCAGCAGCAGCAGCAGCAGCATGTTTAGAAGTTAGAACATTCCCAGGCAAGATGTGAATGTATTGTTTAATCATAAAATTAGAAAACTATGAATAACGGAGATCACTGGCTATGCTCTTTCATATTCCAAGAAGAGAGACATACTTTGGGGAGGCCTTTGCTCATATAGTTTATCGGTTTGGTCTAAAAGCTTCTTAACACACTGGTAGGTGCTAACCCAATAATATGCATAAATAATATTACTACTTAAACAGTTTCTAGTTGTTTTGTTGGTAGTACTCTGACGAAAACCCTCCAGTTTCCTTAGCTGCTCCTATAGCACTCAGTGTACAACACACATGGGGTATTCTTCCCTGCTGATCAGTAGTTAGATTCTGACTTAAGCTTGTGGATGTATTGATATGGATTCCAAAAACTGCATTGGACTTGAGACAGGCTGAGACCCAGGATCCTTTGCTGCAGTTCTGCAATATTTGGACCTGGACACATCTCTCCTCCAGCAACAAATTAGAAACTCTACAGAACTAAATATAACTGTGTGCATGGGCAGTTGGGACAAATTCTGGGCAAAAGATGCAAAGAAACCAAAACACACAGCTGCCACTTTTGAAGCGCCTGGAGCAGAAGCAGGGTACTGTGTATGTCCCCTGTACACACCACCACCTAAGGGGTGGGCAAAACATGAAAGCCATCTCTTCAGCCTGACCCTTGGACATAACCCTACCTTCAGCCCATATAACGAACAAGCTCATGTCCATCCCTTCCTTGGGGAGTCAGCAAGCAAGGGAACCTATTGTTTGTTCTCCTTTCTCCTGCTGTAACAGGGGCCTCAATAAAGCCTCGCACAAATTTCTTGTCTGGTCTCTAGTCAATTTCTTAGGATTGGGAAGGCAGAGGATGAAATGGCTGGATGGCATCACTGACTCAGTGGACGTGAGTTTGAGCAAGCTCCAGGCGATGGTGAAGGACAGGGAAACCTGGCGTGCTGCCATCCATTGGGTCACAAGGAGCCAAACATGACTTAGCGACTGAACAACAACAGACGTAGCAACTAAATTGCACTTGTATGTGTTCCTGCCCTACTTATCAATATGGGACTATCTCCTGCACAATTTAGATAAGAGCACAAAATCTGAACTCAGAGTCTTAGTTCACGTTCCGTTATGTACTAGCTGTGTGACTTGGCATGTCACTTAACCTCTTTGAACCTGTTTCCTCTTTACAGCTGATGGCAATAATAATGCTTTCCACTTATTTTACATAAGAAAACTGAAATGAAAATACAATTTCCATGATAATATTATGCTTATATAATGCAATTTCTTTTAGAAGCCTTTAAATAGATTAATCATAATCATTATTTAGTGGCACAGAATCATTATTAATAAGTACATAAGAACTTTATTTTTATTTACTTCAAATAGACATTACTTCTTGTTCCCTTTGTTTTATCCCCAAGCCCGTTCTCTCTCTCTTCCATATACCCTGTCATTAGTTGAATTTTCCAGGAAGCAGACTCTGAGATAGAATGTAATGGATGGGATGTTTATTAGGGAGTATCTCATGGAAGGGCTCCCTAGGTGGAGCTAGTGGTAAAGAACCTGCTTGCTAATACAGAAAACATAACAGACTCAAGTTTGATCCCTGGGTCGGGAAGATCCCCTGGAGTAGGAAACGGCAACCTGTCCCAGTATTCTTGCCTGGAAAATTCCGTGGACAGAGGAGCCTAGCGAGCTATAGTCTGTGGGTTCACAAAGAGGCGGACAGGACTGAGCATGCACACACATGTATTGACTGTGGCACTTTAACAGCATCATCTTTTAGGATTTTAAACAGATTAACTGGAATTCCATCACCTCCACTAGCTTTGCTTGTAGTAAAACTTCCTAAGGCCCACTTGACTTCACACTCCAGAATGTCTGGCTCTAGGAAATACTTAAAGAGATTAATAAGTGCCTGGAGACTATGCCTCACAATATTCCCAGAAGTTGGAGCAATTCATCCTTCCTTGAGAGGATATGCAGACAGTATCATACTATTTATCACAGGCTCCAAATTCTATGTATTTAAGTATATATATGGCAGTGTGTATAATATTTTGACCTATTTCTAGCTTACCTTTAGTGTATGTCTGTCAGATTTATCCATGTTCATAGCAGTAGATCAGGTTAATATAAAATTATTTTCTATATATCCTTCTATGTAATAGAATGAACATTGCTGGTGCTGTATCAGTAGACAAAATCCCAACACATTTGTCATTGCTGGGTAGAAAAGATACTATTATAATGAAATAGATTAGTTGGTTGCACACACAGTGGTTAGGTTTTGAATTAATTAACCACTCAGAACAGTATTTCTGCCACTCCAGCTTACTTTGCGTATTTCTCACTATCTATTTTTCCCTTAGCTCCACTGTTTGACTAGAACAGTGTGGTTCCTGACAGTAGCATGACACCTTCCAGTAACTTCAGTTCACCTCCTGCTTTGTATCTCCAGTTCCACTCTATTTTGGCATTTTCTCCTTTCCTCCCTGGCTTCACCCCTGCAGTATCAGCGTCATTTTGGAGTCAGGTCCAACTTTATAAATGTTTTCCCACAAAATGTTAACAAAAATATATGAAATGGAACAAGTGCACAATATTGTTGATTTTTAATGCCTGAGCATTTCTAATTTAATGGATTGCATCAGCTTTTATATCTATGTAAATTACATAATTTTTTAAATGAATGGGATCATGAAATAAAGATTTTTTGATATAAATCACATCTATTATTCTTGGTAGGACAATGCAAAAAGGTTAATGCTTCCCCTACTCTCATGTTCTTGTTTCTGTTTTCTCAATTCAGAGGCAAACTCCTTCTGATTTTAAACATTATCTTTCAAACTACTGCATCTCCTGACATGAACAGGGAAATCTATGAAATTGCCTCATCTCAACACTGGCCTGTCTTTAAACAGAGCACAAGGTAAGAACCAAAAGGAAGCTCTGCCTAGGTTCCTCGGCTGTGTTGCTTAGACTCTGGGGTTAATAAGGATTCAGGGACCATTGCAGGGTGAGAGGCTGTAGAAATGGCAGGACCTCTGGGCTCACCTAGGTTTATGCTTCCATTATATTAAATATAATACATTAAATTCTTATAATATTTAGTTTTTAAAAATGTTTCCCTGCTAAAAGTGACAGAGACAGAGAGTTGAAAATCACTGATCTAAGCCTTGCCTCACTTAATGTTAAAATACACAGTCCCAAGGACTTCCCTGGAGATCCAATGGCTAATGCACTCCCAATGCAGGGGGCCCAGGTGTGATCCCTGGTCAGGGAACTGGATCCTACAGGCTGCAACCAAGAGTTCCCATGCTGCAGCAAAAGCCTGCATGCTGTAACTAAGACCCAGTGCAGTCAAATAAAGAAATAAATATGAAAAAACAACAACAAAACAGCCCCAGCATGGGATTCACTTGTCCAAGATCCAGTGAGACTCTCTAACTTCATCTTTTACTCTATTCACAGTGTGTTATTAACAGCTATTGGCTGTGTCCCGAATAATAACCAGGCCCAGTTTCTAGACTCCAGCTCCTATTAAGGAAGACTGTTGCTTTCACCTGGGCTGAAACTCCCAGCTATTCCTCAGAGCTATTCTCCCTGATTGGCTCTGTTTTTGTTTTTGTTTTTGTTTTTTGTAAAAGTAGCCTTTTCTTGTTTGGTTTCTCTTCTACTCTTAAATGCCACAGGCCTTGGACAACAACATTACAGATTCTCTTTTCTGTTAAGGGAAGTAAGTACTTGTAGGCAGCTTGGGATAGATATGCTGATGGAAGCATTATCTTCTTACTATATATTTAGAATAGCAATCAAGTATTAACAAAATGAATTGTAATGGAGCCAACCATTTGTTTTGTCATCCTTAAATTTCATATGGAGAGTTTAGCATAAACTAATTACTCTTGATGATGATTTGACAGATTAGTTTCAAATACTATGGAAAGAGATAATTTGAAGCATTGGGTTGAATAAACAATCACTATGTTTCTCTAAGAGTCTGATTAATTCTAAATATACATGTCTTGTTTAGAATGCACTGCACTGGATAAATGCAATGCACATCCTTTCCTTAATGCCAAAAAGCTTTCCAAACCAGTCCTATTTTTGACACATTTTATTGGGCTAAGTCGATTGTAAGTTTAATAAAGACACTGAGTTAAGGACAATGTCATATATAATCTGTATTAATAGTGTTCACAAGTAATTATTTTCATATTAATATAAGTGAAGTATTTCCTTATGTAATCAACCATAAATAAATGGGATTTTTATTTTTAGTGTACTTTTCTTCTTGGTGGGTGGATGGTAAAGAACTAACATGTACTCAGTCTCTATTTCAGATTCGACATTTGGCACATATTAAAGTTTTCTGCAAAATAAATCTTCATCAAAATTAGAAACAGTATTATGTTCATGATTTTTAAAGGCTTTCTTGCTTCCTAAAAAAAGTTCTGGGGGCTTCCTAAGTGTATATAATACCAGCAGGATAAACACTTACCATTCCATCACTTTAAAAAGATAATTAGATATTTAATATATTGCATAAGAAATCAACCAGCTGTAATACATTTTCATATTGTATATTATGTTGAAAATGATCATTACAATATACCTGATGTTAAAATAAGACCCCAGAGTTATTTCTCCCTATTTGTCCTTTCTTTTTCAATCCTCCAGTCTCCTTGGTTTCAATTATACTGAAGTCACTGTGGTTTTATTTGTTCCCAGGTCTTTGTTCTCTCTGTTTCTGTCTCACTAGCTCCAGCGCTCACTCTCATTCCCTCTCTCTCACTCCCCGACGGCCTTCTCTGTCTCAGCTATGCCTGTGCATAATCTTTCTTCTTCCAGAAAGTCTACAGCATTCCACACCCACTGCCGTGACTTCTTCGTCTTCAAAAATTCCTAGTTGTATTTGTTTCTCCACTCATGTATCACCTTCTTGGGACTTCCTCGGTGGTCCAGCAGTTAAGAATACCCCTTCCAATGCAGGGAGTTTGATCCCTGGCCAGAAACCTAAGATCCCACATTCTGTGGGGTGACTAAGCCCCCATGCTATATTTAGAGAGAAGTCTAAGCACCACAGTTAGATTCAATGCAGCCAAATAAATATCAAAATAAAATACAAATATCATCTTCTCTGGAAAGACTTCCATGACTTCTTTACTTGAAAAATCTCTTTCTAGTCTGTGTTAAATATTGCTCCATTGGATTTTCATAATCAAAATCTCCCTAGATAGTTCCCCTTTGTGCTCCATACCACTTGCTGTTTAATAGTCCCATGTACCTATGTGTTTCCAAACTGGTTCAGTTATCCCCTTGAAGAAAAGAACTGAGTCTTACCCAGCATCATAGGCACCAGCACAGTGCTTGATTGACACTGGTACCTGGTGTTGTGGGATTAATAGATGCCCCAACGGTTGTATGTAGAGCAGCATATTACCTACTTGTTAAGTCTATGTACTACCACTACTTTTACTTGTCGTTTTAAGGGCTCTGTAGTGTGATTATTGAGTATGATACATTAAATACATGCTGTCATGCAAAATGTGTAATTTTGTTGGACCCTTCCCTGGTTGAAAATTTTTCAAAATCAGAGTGATTTCATTTTCAATAGCTCAGCAAGATGGGATCACCATTCCCCCTGTCCTGTCTAACACTTGTGTGGACCTCCATCACAGCCTCCATTACAAGCCCTTGTGGTTGATGGACTGTGTCCTTGCTTTCTTAATTTAGGCCTTGAAGGTAGGAGAGGGTCTTTTTCAATCTTATATTTCCCACAGTGTCTGGCACACAGAAGAGGTGAAGCAATTATAGAGCTGAGTTGGGACATGACTAAGCAAAGGCCAAGCTGATGTCAGATCTTTTAAAATCAGTTCTTTCAAAATATGTGCAGAATGTGTGAATTTTTCTTATTTCTATTATTGTTTTTATACTTTTCTGATTAAAAAAATAGTGTGACTAACTGTATTTGGAAAATTTTAGAAAGAACAGAAAATTATATAAAGAAGCAGAATTAAAATTACCTGGACAATGGAAATTAGGTTAGAATTTTAGTGCATTTCCATCCAATCTGTGTTCTTCAACCAAAGATAAACTTATATCATACAAATTATTTTATGCTTAGACTTTTATTTACTATAATAGCATATTATTTTCTATCACTATAAATTTTTCAACCACATCATATTCTACCTCATAAATGCCCATTTTTAAGGCTAGTTTTTTAGTAATTGAATGCTGTTTGTTGAGGACTGTTAATAATTTTTCAAAACTATAAATAATTTTGTATTATTTCAATGAATAATTACTGAGGGCTTTCTGTATAGCAGGTATTGTTTTACAGGCTGTGATATAGCATAGGAGAAACTGACAAAAACATCCCTGCCTTCATGGAACTTACATACTAGATGAAGAAAATAAATAAAATATAGTCCATTAGATAGAAATGGATGCTGAGGGGGAAATAATATGCTAGGGAAGTGTAAGAGAAAATATCAGAGGGTGGCCATAAAAATTCACACATTTGGATGTTTTGGGGTGGCCAGAGAAGGTCTCACGGAGAAGAAATTAGAGTGAAAACCTCCAGGAGATGAAGGAACAAACTCACCTTGATATGGTGAGGAACTGGAAAAGGTAGAAAGACCAGTTTCAGGGAAATATATCAGCAAGGCCTGAGAAAGAGCATGCTCAGCATGTGTAAGGAGAAGCAAAAGCTCACATTGGGTGAAAGTGAAAATGAAGTCGCTCAGTCATGTCCAACTCTTTGTGACCCCATGGACTATAGCCCACCAAGCTCCTCTGTCCATGGGACTCTCCAGGCAAGAATACTGGAGTGGGTTGCCATTTTCTTCTCCAGGGGATCTTCCTGATCCAGGGATTGAACCCAGGTCTCCCGCATTGCAGGCAGACGCTTTAACCTCTGATCCTCTGATTAATAAAGCCTACACTATTCTTCAGTCTGATTGAAAGTTCTAAAAAATGGGAACTTTAGTTCTTAACTACTCTCAAAATTCCACAGCATTTTCAGCAGGCCTTCAGTGTATTAAAAGTAAAAAGGAGGGGGGCAATAAGAGATAAAAATCAGAGCTATCCCAGGAGGACTAAGTTTTTGGCCTCTTAAGCTTGGCTTTTACTCTAAAGGAGCTGAGGCATCACTGGAGCAGCCTGATACAAGTGGCTTTTGAAGAAGATTATTCTGCTTCTGGGGAGGAACAGACTAAAAGGGAAAAGTGAGAGACAGGAAGGACAACTGAGAAGCTACTGAAATGAAATCAATGAATGAAATAATTTCTAAATGAAATGACATGGCCAGTGGTGATGGAGGTGGGATGGGGTAGTTAACTGTGGAACTGATTATTAGATTGGATATAGCGTATGAGAGATTTAAAGGGGTCAAGTATGATGTCAGATTTTTAGGCTTGAGAAGTGGGAAGAAAGGATAGGCCATTCAGTAAGATGAAGCAGATGTCTGCAGGGACAGGTTACAGTCAAGGTCATGCCCGTTTTCCACATCCTCAAATTTGGTATCTAAGTGGAGATGTCAAACAGTCAGTTGAATGCATGAATTTGGAATTCAAAGTCCTTACTGGAGATATATATTTAGGTGTACTCAGCATAGAGATTATACTTAAAATAGAACATTCTCATGCATAGAACTTTATTAGACAGTTTACATATGATTTTCATAACTATCCATGGTATAGAAGAGTTGGAGTTTCCTAATTAATTCATATAACCTATTTCCCCAAAACTGTGACAGTTTAAGTTTTCTGTGTGCGTTATTATCTTAGATATGGTAATTTAAAGAACAAAAATGACATATACACATATAGTTTTGTGCTTTCATTTGGCATTATTTGATGAATGCATTCTTAAATTAGAAACTAAAATGGAAACACAATTTTATCAAAAATAGCAGAATCTACAGACATGTGCTAAGTATCTATGCAGCCATGGAATACCATTTTATAATATTTAAAATGTTAAGTCAGAGTCTGTTTGAAAATATAAATAGGTTTTACAAAAGGACAAAGAGTAATAGAGCATTTGTTTTTGTTGTTGTTTAGTCGGTAAGTTGTGTCCAACTCTTTGCAACCCCATGGACTCTAGCCCACCAGACTGCTCTGTCCACGAGATTTCCCAAGAGTGGGTTCCCATAGCCTTCTCCAGGAGATCTTTCTGTCCTAGGGACTGAACCCGCATCTCCTGCATTGGCAGGTATATTCTTTATCACTGAGCCATCATGGGAATCCCTAAAATACTTAACTTAGTATAATAATGGCTCCTAAAACAATCAGATAAATCTGTAGATAGTTCACTGTACTTCACAGCAAACAGATGGGGAAACAATGTAAACAGTGACAGACTTTATTTTCTTGGGCTCCAAAATCACTGTGGATGGTGACTGCAGCCATGAAATTAAAAGACCCTTGCTCCTGAGAAGAAAAGCAATGACAAACCTACACAATGTATTGAAAGACAGAGACATTACTTTGCCTACAAAGTCCCCTGGACTGCAAGGAGATCAAACAAGTCAATTTTAAACGAAATCAACCCTGAATATTCATCAGAAAGACTGACGCTGAAGCTGAAGCTCCAATATTCTGGTCACCTGATACAAACAGCTGACTCATTGAAAAAGACCCTGATTCAGGGAAAGATTGAATACAGGAGAAGGGCATGACAGAGAATGAGATGGTTGGATGGTATCACCGACTCAATGGACATGAGTTTGAGCAAACTCTGGGAGATGGTGAAGATGGGAAGCCTGTGGGGCTGCAGTCCATAGGGTTGCAAAGAGTTGGACAGGACTTAGCGACTGAACGACAACGACACTGTACTTATTTAAATTACTATACAACAAAAGAGGTATCACAAACTGGGGGAAGATACGAGAGAATCAAGATACTATAAAAAAATTCTAACATTCCACCTCCTGCTAAATACAGCACAAAGTATATACATAATTAAAATCATTACTTATGTAAAAATTTAACCATAGATTTTTCTAAACTGGAGGAACTTTGGAAACCATTTCTTAACTTCTAATTAGGGAAATAAGTTTTTAAACTTAAATGAAAGATTAACAAAACAATAAAAACAATTTTGTGTGTATGTAAACAATATTCAGTGGTCAACAGCAATGGAAAAACAGTTGTAAAAAGACAGGAAAATTGATAATCTTGATAGTCAAAGCTCATAAAACTTTATTAGAAAAGTATTAAGGCTCTTAAGAGAAATGGGAAAAGATATATATAGGGGATCAGATTCTTTTTAACTAATTGAAAGATCAATATACAAAATAGTGACCTTCATTCTTAAATTAAAAAGTTGTTAATTAATAAGTTTGCAGGGCACTGTTTTGTGGGTAGAGTATATGATTGGGCTGATTAACAGAAGTAAATATCTGAAACGTAGTCTTTTGCCAAAAATGATTTCACCAAAATCTCTAGCTTTCATGTTGTTATGCCCATTTCTGAACCTCATCATCTTTTATTAACGTTTCCTATCCTGAAATTGATTATGATCACTGTCACTGAAGTGATTATGATTTTAAATAGTTATCTGATCATATTAAAAGAATGAAAGAACATAATTGAGAGACTGAATAGAGAAAGGTTAAATGATCATTTTATGAGCAAAAAATTAAGAAGGAAACAATAATAACATTTATTATGATTTTCAAAGACATAGAAGCTCATGAGAAAAATCCATATAAATCACTAACCTAAGAATAAAAGAAAAATTTATTTCTTCCAAAGTAATTATGCAGTGCCTATTAAATTGCCTCATTGTTTGTATGAAGCAAAAGAATATTAAAAATATCAATTCTAGCTCATTCAATAAAGCATAGTGCCATTGATCTGCCAGTGAAATCTACAGTCTCTATTCTTATATTTGTTTATCTCAAAACTACACAAGTTAAATGCAACTTGTTAGGTAACAGATAAGGATGATTTTTCCTTTATAAGTTTACTTTTTAACAGGTAGTGATGGATATGGTTTAAAACATTAAACACTATGATACATCGCTACATAACTTTTCCCTTTTAATAAAACTTTGTACACATTTCAATCACTCAATATGAATCAAAATATCATCTAGTCCATTCACCTTTGTGCAAGGTGTATTCAAATTAACATGACTTTATGGATTTCCCCAATCCCTCACCCCCACCTCCAGCATTTTTTCTTAGAGTTCTTATAATAAGCATGATACTCCTAGAGTCTATTGTAGATTCTTCAGCTTCAGTTTAAACCATTTAATTTCGTACCTTCACCTACTCAAAAGAAAAAAAAAATGCTAATGGTACAATATATCATCAGAATATGAATGTGTGGTATTTGTGACAAGAAATTATTTTACAATTCCACCTCCTCAACTTTCTTTTGCCAAGTTCAGCTCTTCTTTATCCAGGAAGGACTGAAAAAATGTCAATAGATTAAAAAAATTCTGTAAAAGTACTTTGCTTCTATTTGAATTTTTAAAAATTATAATTAAAGGTCTCAACCCTCCCTAGGCTTACCATTTCAAATTTAGTAGATGCTGGGGAACATGAAATGGTAAAGAAAGGAACTCTGAAAATCTGCTCTTTTAAAAGCAACCAAAACACAATTGTTGAGTTAAATTCATTCAGAATTCCAGGAATTAACTAAAGGTTTCAAACACTCTGAGAAGCATGTATTGAACAAAAATGGATGAATCTTGCTAAGAACAGTGAGCTCATGGCATTTCAAATTATCATCTTGGAAAACAATCTGGTACTTCTTGAAAAGATTAAATATAGAATTATCATAAGACTCCACAATTACACTCCTAGGTACATATTCAAGAAATCTGAAAACATAATGTCCACACAAAACTAATGTTCAT
The DNA here is from genome assembly GCA_917880005.1 of Nanger dama. NCBI lineage: Eukaryota > Metazoa > Chordata > Mammalia > Artiodactyla > Bovidae > Nanger > Nanger dama. Next base: position 23,631,830 of record CAKJTW010000021.1, read on the forward strand.
GGCAGCTTTAGTCATAATAGGCAAATAAGAGAAATAACCCAAGACTCCAACAACTGAAAACTGAATATGGTATATCTATAAAATGGAATTTTATTTAGCAATAAAAAGGACAGAAGTTCTGACACATGCTACAATATCAGGAACATTGAAAATAGGCTGAGTGAAGCCAGTACTAATAGGCCAAATATTGTATGATTCCATTTATATGAAGTGACCAGAATAATTTTGCATGAAATGTTCCCTTAGTATCTCTAATTTTCTTGAAGAGATCTCTAGTCTTTCCCATTCTGTTCTTTTCCTCTATTTCTTTGCACTGATCATTGAAGAAGGCTTTCTTATCTCTTCTTGCTATTCTCCGGAACTCTGCATTCAGATGCTTATATCTTTCCTTTTCTGCTTTGCTTTTTGCCTCTCTTCTTTTCACAGCTATTTTTAAGGCCTCCCCAGACAGCCATTTTGCTTTTTTCTTTTCTTTTCCATGGGGATGGTCTTGATCCCTGTCTCCTGCACAATGTCACAGACCTCATTCCATATGAGATCTCTTCAAGAAAATTAGAGATACCAAGGGAACATTTCATGCAAAGATTGGCTCGATAAAGGACAGAAATGGTATGGACCTAACAGAGCAGAAGACATTAAGAAGAGGTGGCAAGAATACACAGAAGAGCTGTACAAACAAGATCTTCATGACTCAGATAATCATGATGGTGTGATCACTCACCTAGAGCCAGACATCTTGGAACATGAAGTCAAGTGGGCCTTAGAAAGCATCACTATGAACAAAGCTAGTGGAAATGATGGAATTCCAGTTGAGTTGTTTGAATTCCTAAAAGATGATATTGTGAAAGTGCTGCACTCAATATACCAGCAAATTTGGAAAACTCAGCAGTGACCACAGGACTAGAAAAGGTCAGTTTTCATTTCAATACCAAAGAATGCTCAAACTACTGCACAATTGCACTCATCTCACATGCTGGTAAAGTAATGCTTAAAATTCTCCAAGCCAGGCTTCAGCAATACGTGAACCGTGAACTTCCTGCTGTTCAAGCTGGTTTTAGAAAAGGCAGAGGAACCAGAGTCAAATTGCCAACATCTGCTGGATCATGGAAAAAGCAAGAGAGTTCCAGAAAAACATCTATTTCTGTTTTATTGACTATGCCAAAGCCTTTGACTATATGGATCACAATAAACTGTGGAAAATTCTGAGAGATGGGAATACCAGACTACTTGACCTGCCTCTTGAGAAATCTGTATGCAGGACAGGAAGCAACGGTTAGAACTGGACATGGAACAACAGACTGGTTCCAAATAGGACAAGGAGTATGTCAAGGCTGTATATTGTCACCCTGCTTATGTAACTTCTGCGCAGAGTATATCATGAGAAATGCTGGACTGGAAAAAACACAAGCTGGAATCAAGATTGCCGGGAGAAATACCAATAACCTCAGATATGTAGATGACACCACCCTTATGGCAGAAAGTGAAGAGGAACTAAAGAGCCTCTTGGTGAAATAAAAGAGCAGAGCGAAAAAGTTGGCTTAAAGCTCAACATTCAGAAAACAAAGATCATGGCATCCGGTCCCATCACTTCATGGGAAATAGATGGGGAAACAGTGGAAACAGTGTCAGACTTTATTTTGGGGGCTCCAAAATCACTACAGATGGTGACTTCAGCCATGAAATTAAAAGACACTTACTCCTTGGAAGAAAAGTTATGACCAACCTAGATAGCATATTCAAAAGCAGAGACATTACTTCGCCAACTAAGGTCAGTCTAGTCAAGGCTATGGTTTTTCCTGTGGTCATGTATGCATGTGAGAGTTGGGCTGTGAAGAAGGCTGAGCGCTGAAGAATTGATGCTTTAGAACTGTGGTGTTGGAAAAGATTCTTGAGAGTCCCTTGGCCTGCAAGGAGATCCAACCAGTCCATTGTGAAGGAGATCAGCCCTGGGGTTTCTTTGGAAGGAATGATGCTAAAGCTGAAACTCCGGTACTTTGGCCACCTCATGCGAAGAGCTGACTCATTGGAAAAGACTTTGATGCTGGGAGGGATTGGGGGCAGGATGAGAAGGGGACGACAGAGGATGAGATGGCTGGATGGCAACACCGACTCAATGATGTGAGTCTGAGTGAACTCCGGGAGTTGGTGATGGACAGGGAGGCCTGGCGTGCTGTGATTCATGGAGTTGCAAAGAGTCGGACATGACTGAGCAACTGAACTGAACTGACCAGAATAAGTAAATCCACAGAAGTAGATTAGTGTTTCCTAGGGCTGCAGTAGAAAAGGTATAGGAAATAAATGCTAAAGAGTACGGGCTTTTCCCTGGGGTGATGAAAATACTCTGAAATTGCAGAGTGGTGATACTGCCCAACTCTGTGAATATGCAAAAACTCATTGAATTATATACTTTAAGAGATGGGCATTTATGATATATAGATTGTATCTCAGTAAGATTATTTTAAAAACAAAAAAGTGTTAAAAAGAACATTATTTTAATATTAGTTGTACATAGAGGAAAAAGCTTCTATACAGAAATTTTGAAATAGGATGTGGAGTTCATATTAATACATTGTTAGTGATACACATTATAAGCACATGCTGACTGGCTAAGGAAAATGGCAGAGTGGTTAAGGGCTCAAACACTGGACAAGCAACTTCATTTGGCCTCAAATTCTCATCTATAAAATGACAACACCTCCACCCAACATATATATTCTCTCGATATATGCTAAATTTGCTTCCCTTGTGGCTCAGCTGGTAATGAATCCACCTGCAATGTGGGAGACCTGGGTTTGATCCCTGCACTGGGAAGATCCCCGGAGAAGGGAAAGGCTACCCACTCCAGTATTCTGGCCTGGAAAATTCCATGGACTGTATAGTCCATGGGGTCACAAAGAGTCTGACATGACTGAACGACTTTCACTCCTTCACTCATCGTGTTAATATATACATTTTAAGTAAGCATGATTTTTCCAGTCAGAACTTATCTCAAATTTAATTTATATTTAAATTTAGGTTAAAAAATTATCTTGCATTTCCTAGACAATTAAAAAATATTCTTGAATGATTTTGTCCCAAATTCCCATCTTTTCTGGGCTTCCCTGGTGTTTCAGATGGTAAAGAATCTGTCCACAATGCAGGGGACACGGGTTTAATCCCTGGATGAGGAAGATAACCTGGAGAAGGGAATGGCTAGTCACTCCAGTATTCTTGCCTGGAGAATTCCATGGACAGAGGAGCCCGGCAGGCTACAGCCCATGAGGTCTCAGAGAGTCAGATACAACTGAGCAACTAACACTCACTTTTCTTCGCTCCATCCTTTCTAGGCTACATTTCCAAGTACTCCTTGGGTCTTCAAGTAATGTAATATGTGACATCAGGATGTATTTCCTGAGTGTGGGTATAGCACAACATACTTCATTTTCCCCTCTGATACTTCTCTCATTCAACAGCATGACACACAAAAGTAAATAAGAGTGAATCCATTCCACTGAAGCTACCTATTATTCTGAATATCTGATTTTTTAAGATACGACTGCAAGAAAGGACTCTGTAACATTAAAAAGTGCTACCAGCGGTATTTTTCACAGAACTAGAACAAATAATCTCAAGATTAGTACGGAAATACAAAAAACCTCGAATAGCAAAAGCAATCTTGAGAAAGAAGAATGGAACTGGAGGAATCAACTTGCCTGACTTCAGGCTCTACTACAAAGCCACAGTCATTAAGACAGTATGGTACTGGCACAAAGACAGAAATATAGATCAATGGAACAGAACTGAAAGCCCAGAGATAAATCCACACACCTATGGACACTTTATCTTCGACAAAGGAGGCAAGAATATACAATGGAGTAAAGACAGTCTCTTTAACAGGTGGTGCTGGGAAAACTGGTCAACCACTTGTAAAAGAATGAAACTAGAACTGTTTCTAACACCATACACAAAAATAAACTCAAAATGGATTAAAGATCTAAACGTAAGACCAGAAACTATAAAACTCCTAGAGAAGAACATAGGCAAAACACTCTCCGACATAAATCACAGCAGGATCCTCTATGATCCACCTCCCAGAATACTGGAAATAAAAGCAAAAATAAACAAATGGGATCTAATTAAAATTAAAAGCTTTTGCACAACAAAGGAAACTATCAGCAAGGTGAAAAGACAGCCTTCTGAATGGGAGAAAACAATAGCAAATGAAACAACTGACAAACAACTAATCTCAAAGATATACAAGCAACTTATGCAGCTCAACTCCAGAAAAATAAATGAACCAATCAAAAAATGGGCCAAAGAACTAAATAGGCACTTCTCCAAAGAAGACATACGGATGGCTAACAAACACATGAAAAGATGTTCAACATCACTCATTATCAGAGAAATGCAAATCAAGACCACAGTGAGGTACCATTTCACACCAGTCAGAATGGCTGCGATCCAAAAGTCTACAAGCAATAAATGCTGGAGAGGGTGTGGAGAAAAGGGAACCCTCTTACACTGCTGGTGGGAATGCAAACTAGTACAGCCACTATGGAAAACAGTGTGGAGATTCCTTAAAAAGTTGCAAATAGAACTGCCTTATGACCGAGCAATCCCCTGCTGGGCATACACACCGAGGAAACCAGAATTGAAAGAGACACATGTACCCCAGTGTTCACTGCAGCATTGTTTATAATAGCCAGGACATGGAAACAGCCTAGATGTCCATCAGCAGATGAATGGATAAGAAAGCTGTGGTACATATACACAATGGAGTATTACTCAGCCCTTAAAAAGAATAAATTTGACTCAGTTCTAATGAGATGGATGAAACTGGAGCCGATTATACAGAGTGAAGTAAGCCAGAAAGAAAACACCAATACAGTATACTAACACATATATATGTAATATAGAAAGATGTATGTGAGACAACAAAAGAGACACAGATGTGTAGAACAGACTTTTGGCCTCTGAGGGAGAGGGAGAGGGTGGGATGATTTGGGAGAATGGCGTTGAAACATGTACACTACCATGTAAGAAACGAACTGCCAGTCTATGTTCGATACAGGATACAGGATGCTTGGGGCTGGTGCACAGGGATGATCCAGAGAGATGGTATGGGGTGAGAGGTGGGAGGGGGTTTCAGGATTGGGAGCTTGAGTACACCTGTGGCTGATTCATGTCGATGTGTGGCAAAACCAATATAGTACTGTAAAGTAGAATAAAGTAAAAATAAAATTTAAAAAATAAATAAAATAAAAAGTGCAGTCTGCAAATCTCAGCAACCACAAGAATGTTTCATTGCATCACTCTTCTTTGGCAAAAGCCAAATTTCTGTTCTCTTTTTTGTAAAATCAAGGTTAAATGTTTATTTATTTAATGATTTATTATTCAAATATATTACTGCATGCATGCTAAGTCACTTCAGTTGTGTCCGATTTTTTTGCAATGCTATGGACTGTAGCCGGCCAGGTTCCTCTGTCTATGGGGTTTTCCAGGCAAGTACACTGGAGTGGGTTGCCATTTCTCCCTTCAGGGGATCTTCCTGACCCAGGGACTGAACCTGTGTCTCTCACGACTCCTGCATTGGCAGGCAGCATCTCTACCATGAGTGCCACCTGGGTATACCTATATCAGGTTTAAACATTTGCTGAGGAACAGTAAATACAGAAGAAAAAGCTTGTTTTGCACATAGAACTGTATTGAAGATTATTTTTTAATTAAAATAATTTTTAAAATAATTTGATAGGAAATTAAATTGGGAGACATGGTCATCGCCATTAAATAAATAATGCCCTGACACCACAAAGTGCTGATGAGAAAATGGAGCCATAGAGACCCTTGTTCATTGCTGATGGGAATGTAAAACGATACAGTCACTTTGGAAGACAGTTTGGAAAATTCTTACTCTCACCATAAGATCCAGCATTATGACTCCCTGGTATTTACTCAGAGGAGTTGAAAATGTATGTCCACAGCAAACCTGCACATAGTGTACGTATAGAAGCTTTATTCCTAACTGCAAAGATTTAGAAGCAGGCAACATGCCCTCCAGTATGTGCTACAAACTGAAAGTGTCTTCTCACAATTCAAATGTTGAAATCTAATCCTCATTGTGACAATGTTAGGAGACAGGGACAATGAGAAGAGATTCATGAACACAGATCTCAGAAAGGTCTCTTGGCCCTTCTGCCAATGAGAATGAAGCAAGAAACAGAAAAGAAATATACCCTCACCAGGTACGAAATCTGCCTATGCTTTGGTCTTGGACTTTTAGCCTCCAGAAATAAATTTCTGCTTTTGTAAGTCTCCAAGACCATGGCTTTCTCTGACAAGCAGCATGAATAGACTAAAAGAATAGAAATAGATAAATAAAATGTGGTACATCCAGACAATGGAATATTACTCAGCACTGAAAAGCAATAAGATATCAAACCAAAAACAAAACACGGGGGCAACAAATGCATATCACTAAGTGAAATAAAACAGTTTGAAAAGGCTACTTGCGTGATTCCAACTATACAACATTCTGGACAAGACAAAACTATGGAGATCTTAAAAAGACCAGTGGTTGCCAGGGGTTGGCAATGAGGAGAGATGAACAGGTGGAAAACAGGATTTTGGGGGGCAAGGAAACTATTTGATAACATAATTAAGGGTACATATAATTATGCTGTTGTTCAGTCGCTAAGTCATGTCTGTTTCTTTGTGACTCTGTGGACTGCAGCATTTCAGGCTCCTCTGTCTTTCACTACCTCCTGGAGTTTGCTCAGATTCATGTCCATTGAGTCAGTAATATTATCTAACTGTCTCAGTTGTCCAAACCTTCAGAATATATGATACTCAGAAAAAAACCCAATTATAAACTACAGATTTTGGGTGATAATGATGTATAAGTATAGGGTCATCATTGGTAAGAAATGTACCATTATGGAGGGAAATATTGATAATGGAGGAGGCTATACACATATAGGGGTGGGAGATATATGAGAAATCTGTACAGTTTCTGCTAAATTTTGTTGTAACCTAAAACTGCTCTAAAAAGCAGTCTTTTAAACACACACACATACACACACACAAAACACTTTTAAAATGGAAAGTTTGAACTAGCTGATCTCTATGTTTCACCTCTAAATCTAACATTTAGAAGAGAACTCTAGATATGATTGAGTGGTGATTAGAGAAAGAAGTCCCCACCCTACAAGTAACAACTGCTAAACCAATAGCCAAAGGCAGTGGAGCTATTCCTCCACATAGTCCATGTGTTGGCAGAATAATGGCAAGGTCCACACCCTAACATGATGAGTATGCACCTTACATGGTTAACAGGACTTTGCACATGTGATTAAGAGCCTTGAGGAGGGCATGTTTTCACGGATTATCCAAGTAGGTCCAATCTAATCACACAAAAAAATGTGTGTACTCTTTGCAACCCTATGGACTGGTAAGTCACTTCAGTCATGTCCGACTCTGTGCGACCCCATAGATGGAAGCTCACCAGGCTCCCCCGTCCCTGGGATTCTCCAGGCAAGAACACTGGAGTGGGTTGCCAAGACTAGATCCTGCCATTCTCCTCTGTCCATGGAATTTTCCAGGTAAGAATATGACCATGGGTTGCTGTTTCCTCCTCCAGGAGATCTTCCCAACCCAGGGATCAAAGCTGAGTCTCCTGTCTCTCCTGCATTGTGGATGGATTCATTACTGCTTGAGCCAACAGAGAAGTTACAGGGGTCTTAAAATTAAGTAATCTTTTCAGTCACAGGTCATAAGAAGAGATCAGTCAGCTACAGGAGCAGGGTCAGAGAGATGCTACCTTGCTGGCTTGAGGACGGAAGGATGAGGACAAAAGCCAGGGACTGTGGGTGGCTTCTAGAAATTGGACAAGGTAAACAAGTGGTTTCTTTCATGAAGCCCCATAAAGGAAACTGTCCAACCAACAACTTAGATTAACCCAGTGAGGCTCTTGTAAAATTTCTGATGTCTAAAGTAGTAATACATTTAATGTAGTTTTTAAACTACAACATATAGCAATTTGTTTCAGCAGTGATACAAATTAATACAGTCCAAAAAATGACAAATGTATTTTTTTGCTCTTTAAAAGAAGTGGTTTGTGCTATATTATGAATGATCTGACCTCCATAATTTAAGGATTTTTTTCATAAAACTTTATAAATGCTATTACTTATCAGTGATCTAATACTGTCACACAAGAGGTAAGAACTACACTGATGAGTCTCCACGACCTTCTTTAGCTATAATATATACCTTATCTACCAATGAATGTCACACAGAATCTTAAATAGTATGTTAAGTAATTTAATGCCCTCACTTTTCTGATTTGCAGAAAACATCACTCATAAACATCTCTTCTCAAGACTTTGGTATTTTTATGATATCAGAAGTCTGAAGTGCCAACTTTACCTGATAACTTCAGCTTTATTCATGCTATTAATTTTATTATTATATTAGCAACAGTTTCCTTCCTCTATTTTTACTCCTATGTCATTTGTAACATTCTTGCTGCTGCTGCTGCTAAGTCACTTCAGTCGTGGCCAACTCTGTGCAACCCCATAGACAGCAGCCCACCAGGCTCTCCGGTCCCTGGCATTCTCCAGGCAAGAACACTAGAGTGTTCCAAAGCATGAAAGTGAAAAGTGAAAGTTAAGTAGCTCAGTCGTGTCTGACTCTTAGCGACCCCATGGACTGCAGCCCACCAGGCTCCTCCTTCCACGGGATTTTTCCAGGCATGAATACTGGAGTGGGGTGCCATTGCCTTCTCCAGTAACATTCTTAAAACCATAGAATAATTGATAACTATATCAAAGAAGCTGCTGATTGTCTTGAGTTTTTCTTTAAGTAAGACTGAAACATTCCCATATAAAACATGGGAAATATTTAACATAATATACATAGCTGTATGAAGCTAAATTTTATAACATGTTTTATCAGAGTTTTAAGATACTTCAGAAAATTCAAACACAAAATATTCAGTAAATAGAGGAGATGTGCAATGTTTTACATTACTTTTAAAAAATTCAGTGTAAGTTTTCAAATAAAAAACTGCTTTGAGAAATTAAATTAAGCCTCTACAATTAATGAAATAAACACACTCTCTTATAACCTCTGTCAGTTTTCTTGTAAAGATCATACTTCAAACTATATGAATTCATCATTATAAAATCCATTTCCATCTGGCAAAGATAATTAAATGTCAATATGCAGATTAGAAGGGAAAGATCTACTATGCCCTTGCTTTTAAAACCACTATCAGTGTCCCCCTGGTGATAAATCCAGACAGAAATGGACAGGGATTCCCCAGACGTTCTCCCCAAGGGTCCTCAGTTCAAGTCACAGTGAACATGTGTGTGTTTGTTTGTCCTCTCTGTTTTTGATATTTGCTAGGCTTCTCTTACTAGTTATATAATTTTTACATTACTCAAAAAGATATTATTGATCTCACTGAGCAACTGTTCAAATTCCCAGATGAACCAAAACAAACTTCTCAGGTCAGGCAAAAGGAACAGTTTTGTTGGTTTTTGAAACTACTTCAAGTAAAATGTTTGTCATCTTTATACCAAAAATCATAAATAAATAAACAAATGGCATGATCTCTCCCTTGTTAAAATCAAACACAAACATTTCTTTCCTTTTCAGAAGTTTCAGATGATTCAAAGGCTACAGAATGAAAGAGAAGCATGTTAAAAATATAAATAGCGTATAAACTGGAGTACTGAAAACCAAGTAGATTTTAAATCCAAATAAATCTTTTTATCTTTTAGATATAATGTTGAAATTTTAAGGGTCAGAGTTACCAAAAAGAAGGGTATTTACTTACTTTGATTCATATTTTACTCAGAATAATATTCAGTTCAGTCACTCAGTCATGTCCGACTCTTTGCAACCCCATGAATCACAGCATGCCAGACTTCCCTGTTCATCACCATCTCTCGGAGTTCACTCAGACTCACATCCATTGAGTCAGTGATGCAATCCAGCCATCTCATCCTCTGATGTCCCCTTCTCCTCCTGCCCCCAATCCCTCTCAGCATCAGAGTCTTTTCCAATGAGTCAACTCTTCCCATAAGATGGCCAAAGTACTGGAGTTTCAGCTGTAGCATCATTCCTTCCAAAGAAATCCCAGGGCTGATCTCCTTCAGAATGGACTGGTTGGATCTCCTTGCAGTCCAAGCGACTCTCAAGAGTCTTCTCTAACACCACAGTCCAAAAGCATCAATTCTTCAGTGCTCAGCTTTCTTCACAGTCCAACTCTCACATCCATACATGACTACTGGAAAAACCATAGCCTTGACTAGATGGACTTAGTCGGCAAAGTAATTAATAATTTGAATTTTAATAGAATTTGTTACACACAGAAATTTGATTAATAAAGTATTATAAAAACATAAATTATTATTAATTTAATATTACTAATAATTTTGCTTTTACTGGTAACATTTCTTTCCAATAAGTTCTGTCATTTGATGTGATAGTTACAGACAGGAACTCCAAAAGGATAATACCTGGATTCAAATCTTACATCTGCCCTATAGTCTTGTGTAAACTACTGAAATCTTCCAGGTTCTTAGTGCACTCACCAATAAACTTGATCCTTGGGTTGGGAAGATTCCCTGGAGAAGGAAATGTCAACTCACACCAGTATTCTTGCTGGGATAATCTTATGGTCAGAGGATTCTGCTGGGCTACAGTTCATGGGGTCACAAAGAGTCAAAAATGGCTGAGCATGCTGACTCTGTATATCATCAGTAATAGCTACTGGAGAACTTTATGTTGAATTGGGAAGACCAAAGACCTGGGGCACAGGGAGACAAAAGATTTGGGAGGAAGACCAAAGATTCTAGGTATTGCATCTTTGTACCAGAAAAAAATTACCAAGAGAAAAGGGTTTAACATAATATTAATAATTATTAACTTCTACTACATGCTGGGCACATTGCTATGAGTTTTTGAACAGGTAATATTAATTAGTGTCAAACAGTAAACAAAGCGGCAGATGACAGTGAATCTCAGCCCAGACTGCACACTGGCATCCTCAGGTCAGTCTTTTAAAACATCAAAGCCTGAGTTGTACTCCTGGACAGTCTAGGTAATATATTTAGTGTAGAAATTGGGCCTTTATATTTATTAAAAGCGCCTCTGTTTCTTATAATATGTATAAGGGGTTGAGGATCACTTCATTAACATGCTTAAGTATCTATCCATCTATCTATCTATATATATATACAGGGTAAAGGCAGACAAGAAAGACAAATCCTCCTCCCAATCCAGCACTCACTTATGTTTTTGGACCAGTTTTTGCTAACAAATAAAACTCCAAGTACAAGATCCGTATAGTGAAAGCTGCGGTTTTTCCATTGGTCATGTACGGATATGAGAGTTGGACAATAAAAAGGCTAAACACCAAGGAATTGATGCCTTTGAACTGTGGTGTTGGAGAAGACTCTTGTTGAGAGTCCCTTGGAATGCAAGGAGATCCAACCAGTCAGACCTAAAGGAAATCAGTCCGAAGATTCATTGGAGGGACTGATGCTGAGGATGAAGCTCCAATATTTTGGCCACCTGATGCAAAGAACTGACTCATTGGAAAAGACCCTAATGTTGGGAAAGATTGAAGGCAGGAGGAGAAGGGGACAACAGAGGATGAGATGGTTGGATGGCATCGCTGACTCAATGAACATGAGTTTGAGCAACCTCTGGGAGATGGTGAAGGACAGGGAAGCCTGCTGCAGTCCATGGGGTCTCAAAGAGTTGGACACAACTGAGTGACTGAGCAACAGCAGCAAAGTGTAGGATCTGGCTGAGAAAGTGTGCTCAGGAGTCAGAAGGTTATGTTTTACATCTCCTGCCTCTAGGAGGTCTTGCAATAAAAAAAAATCCCATCTTTATTAACCTCCCAAAATAAGAAGTAGAGAAATTACTATAGGTAACTGAGTCAAATTTTGGTTAATTTTCTTTTATTTTGGTCATGTTGTAGGTTCTCTTTTTCTTCCCCTGGGATGCTGACTTTCAAGAAAGCTAATTCACCTCTTCAGTTGTTTCTTGTTCCCCTAAATTAAGGATGTCTGGGTGAAGGAGAGTGCCTGGTTCCTGGGCTCCTGTCTCCTATCCCCTCATGTAGCATAATGATCAGCTGCACCAATTCTGATGTCAGGCACGGTTATTGGGGGTAAATACTGATTCTACATTTCATGTTGACTAATCATGGGAAACCTTCTTACCTTCTCTAGACCTTTCTTTACTCATCTGCATAAAAGGGGATAACAGTACTAGCTTGATAGTGTTCAAAGAAACAAATGAGACAATCATATAAATATTTTAACTAATATGCCTAACACAAAGTAAATGGTCAGTGAAGGTCATACATAACAATATACATAATGAGCCACTGATGACAAAATTAGCATGTGGTGTTCTGTAGGAAGTTCTTGTCTGATAATAGGCAACCAGCCAAAGCAGAGCTTCATAAATGACAGTTAAAGTCAATCCGTTATACCCTTCTTCTGTAAGAACAGTTTGTAACATTTTGCCCTCTCCCTTAAACTTTCTGCAGTGTTTCCTTGCAGATATACCCTACAGGTAATGATGATCTGTTTCCTCTATTCGCAGTTCCTTCCCTCCTCAACATGTAGATGGTGAGACAGTCTCCCAAATAGTGCCTTCAACATAGTCATGTACGGTACAAGTTGAATTAGAGTTCAGTGATATTTCTAACCACTAACTAATCACCAGGTATATATTATAATGAAGATTATAAGACATAATATACATATATCTGCATAGACCACAGAGCCACAGATTAAACTTTTTGTTTTCCTACAACTTTATCTTATCAACTAAAGACCATCAGCATCCTCTCCAAAAGCTTTTGGTTTGAGTATACATATCATTGAGTTTGAAAGTGTCAGATGTACACCTGTCAACAAAAGAGACATACTCTTTGTACTCATGAAATTTTTATTGCATTTTAAAATTAATGCTAAGATAAAATAATTGAATTAGCACTGTGATTAAGTGAAAGAGAACAGATGTTCCTATGGTGTATAGATTGGGTCATCCAATAAGGTACTCTGGGGAGGTAACTTTAAGAGTGTCAACAAAGAGCAGAAATGATACAGGCCCAGAGTGATGGAAAGAAATACCTGTGTGATAGGAAGAGCCACTGTCAAGGTACAGTGACAGAAGGGAATAACAGATGAGATGGCAGCTGAATCTCAGAAAGCAACAGCAAATGTGGTACCAAGAACTAGAGAGGTCTGAAAGGCTGGACTTTACATAAGCATGTAGGTTCAACTAAGGATTTGACACTTTATTCTTGAATCAATGAGAAGCTATTGAGCAGAGGAGTGATATGATTAAGTTTATATCCTTAAAATATTCTTTGGGTTTCAGTATTGAAAAGAAGATTTTAAAAAGCAACAGTATTATAAAAGATGATTTGGGGGCTTGGATGAGAGGAGTAGAAGTGAAAGGATTCTACAATGTGTATGAGTGGAACCAAAGGGATTTGAAAAGGGATTATATGTGAGAGGTGAGAGAATGGTTTAAGAATAATACCCTGTTTGAGTTGACAGGATGAATAGGGATGCTAATTTGCAAGATAGAAAATACTTGTTTGGTACTAGGTGTGGGCATAAAAGAATAATTCGGTATGTGACACATTCTGTTGAAGATGACTATATATCACAGGCATCCAAGTGAGAAAGTTCTGTAGGCAGATGAATAATTGAACCTTGAAGTTGGAGAAGAAATTTGTAAGGAAAATAAATAAAGGAGATTTAGGTTTATCAATCAGTAAATGTATAAGAACGAAGAGAATATAGAGTAATAAGAGGTTGCCAAGACAATTGGGTGTATTTGAATAATAGGCTTGTTACCATATTTAGTTATTTTTGAAAAGAGAAACATTTTATTAAAAAAGAATTGTCAGTGTTTTCCTGGAGTCAAAGTTAGTGACATAACAGCTGTCTTAATCATTTATCAAAAATCCTTACATAATTCCAACTGGGTGCAATGAACATATATTTTAAGAGTAATTATGGGTTAAAAACGTTGATAATCTTCATAATCACTACAGCAATTTTCAGTTTAAGTATTTTCTGCCTATAGACCTTCATTTCCACCTCTCTCCCTCCCTTCCTTCCATCCATCCATCAAATATTTATATAAGAACTACCGCACTTTGAAGATGCATAAAATGAGTATAAGAACTTTCTCCCTTTAAAGACTTTATAGTCCAAGAGATGTGTAAGTTTCTATAATAAAGGAGGATTGACTATGGCTCAGAGAAGGCTCTATAGGGATGCTGATCTTTGAAAATAGAAGCTACTTTGAAAATAAGTAGCCATTTCCTCCACTGACAAAAGAAGTGCACTGGACAAGGTGGAGGAGTAAGCTTTCCTTTCACTTACCTCTGCAAAGAAAAACAGCCATGGGTCCTGCGGTTCCCTGCAGTAAATCGCTATGCTATGTCAGCATCTGAACTGAATGACTCAATGAAAAAATCTTTTTTTTTTTTTTCCCACCTGGGAGGTTGAATAGGAAAGAAGGGGGTAGAAAAGTAAGGCAACAGCTATACAAGCCTACAGGGCTTCCCTGGTGGCTCAGTGGTAAAGAACTGCCTGCCACGGCAGGAGACGGGGTTCGATCCTTGAGTCGGGAAGATCCCCTGGAAGAGGGCATATCAAACCACTCCAGTATTCTTGCCTGGGAAATCCCATGGAGAGAAGAGCCTGGCGGGCTACAGTCCATGGGGTCACAAAGAGCTGGACATGACTGAGCACACAGGCATCCAAGCCTATATCCTGGAAAGAAGGAGGGAAGAAGAGGAGGAAAAGATGGAGGGAGGGAGAAGGAAGAAGGAGGGAGAAGGAGGGAGGAAGGAAGGAAAAAGGGGAGAAGAGAAGAGAAAGAGGATGAGAAGAGACAAATGAAGGGGCATGGACACCTGTGAGTTATTATAGCACAGGGCACCTAACTGGTGACAAATGGATGTTATGGGAGATCTTCCTTATTCTCTGAGAGACCTTTCAGTGAACCCAGTTTTCCCCCAGTTACCCTCTGGAAGTTGGATATTTTATAAATACCATAAACTCTTTGAAGCTATCACAGTAATTTTTGATAAATTTTCCATAAAAATGTGTCTGTGTAAATGATATCTATTTGAATCTAGGTAGTAGCTTTTTAAAAAATCAAAATAGAGAACATTGATAACTATAAACACTGAGTACATTTTAGAAGGAATTATTTATGTAGGGAAAATATCATTTAAAAATAAAGTCATTTACTTTCCCTAAATAATGATTTGATGAATCTCCAGTGAAGTTTCTACCATTTCTTCATTCATCTGGAGAGTGAATCATGCCAAAAGGGATACTACAGTCAATAACATCAGGCACAAAGCTTATACCTAACAGTGACACTCAGCAACCTGCATGGCACAGAAACCAAACCATCCAAATCAGCACACCAACAGCACAAAGGATTCTGCTTCCTAAAAAAATAATTTGACTCTGTGTACTAGCTGAATGAAAGCCCTGATTGTATCTATCAGTCCATATATTAATATAAAAATCAGTTAAGGCATCAATGCTGAAATCATTAAGACTTGTCATCCTAAATATTAGATTTGATTTTGATTCAGACATCAATGAAACTCATGTTAAATCTCATTTTTAGACTACAACAAGAAATCTGGAAGATATTTGATCATTAAAGTCAAATAAAGACAAAATGCAATCGAATTATTATTCATGAGTATCACTGACACGTAGCCACACTTACAAATGTAACATATGCCAAAATTCATCATCTCTTAAAAACAGGCACTTTCCATATAAACACATTGTAGGAATGTAATGTTGAAATGAAAATGTTTTGATTAATTTGTACTTGCTGATTCATAAGATTATACCACAAATTGAAAATTTTGTCTACCAAATACTATTTTTTCCTTCAGACTGTTTGAATAGCTCAGGTTTTGAGACTTTATAATTTGAATAATAAGATTTTGCTTAATAAGTTGTAATTTATTTTGTGAAAGAATGCTTACTCAAAGGAAGAGAGTTTTAATTCTTGTTACTCTTAAACTTGGCACATTCTTAAACTTGGCACATAAATATTAGTTCAATTATACACATGAACTATAAAATCTTGGACCAAGTTACAACTTCTAGTTGGAAGACTCTTCTATCATCCTTAATGAACCCTAAAATAGATAAGCATACTTAGGAAGTAATTGGCCAATAAAATCCTCCTGTGAGGACTCACTGGTGGCAGCAATTTGATGATGACTTGAAGGAACAAAAAGTAAACTCTCCATTATCCAGGGAGGTACCTCACAAACAGGTCTAGTGAGTCACACACACAAGGTCATTGCCCTGTGCTGATAAGAAGACAAGGACGTTAACAGAATGAAATGTAAGGGTATACTTTTTTTTTCCTCTGTGATAGTAGAACATATTTAGTTACCATGAAAAGTTTACTTGTTATCAGATTGAAAAAAATTGTGACATCAAAATTTTATTTAAAGATTGTGTATATATGACATAAGTAGGACTGCAGTTACTTGAGGAAAAATTCATAAAACTGTGCCAAGAAACATATCACACATGTATACAAATGGGAGTTAAACAACAGATTGTACAAATTACAAATTATATATATATATATATCTCTTTTCTATTTTCATGTGCAAGAAATGTCACATTAATGAAAAAGAAATGTGCAGGAGAAAGTAGTGTTCTGTCTAAAATAAGGGAAAATAAGACATGAAACAAGTTATGGAAAAATGATTCTTGTTTACATCTAGTACCAGGACTAAATGTTGACAGTCAGTCTTTCAGTGGAGGAGGCAAAATCATTCATAAATTGGTAATATGGCTCAGTAGTAAAGAATCTGCCTGCAGTGCAGAAGACACAGGAGACACAGGTTCAGTCCCTGGATTGGGAAGATCCCCTGGAAGAAGGGCACAGCAACCCACTCCATTATTCTTGTCTAGGGAATCCTATGGACAGAGGAGCCTGTCAGGCTACAGTCCAGAGGGTCGCAGTGTCAGGCACGACTGAAGCGACTGAACTCACACATCAGTAACTACAACTCATCATTTAAATATATAAATCAATGTCAATATTAACAGGGGCATCTAACTTATTTTAAATAATTTTGCTCAGTGGATGCCTATGCCCACAATAAGTTTAATTAACCTGTGCCTCTAGATACTATAGCACGTGCCTCAGTGCTCCTTTTATGTATTAATAACACATTATCAGAGCAACTGAAAGAACAGAGAACGGAAATTTCACTAAGCAACAGATTTTAGCATGTTCACACAGCAACTGGCAAATATATGATAATATGTGTACCAAACCCTTTCTAAGACCTGCCATAATATCTAATAGAGATATTTGTTGTTGTTGAACTCACAAAGTCTGAGTCTTTTGTGATCCCATGGACTGTAGAACACCAGGCCCCTCTATCCACGGGATTTCCCAGGCAAGAATACTGAAATGGGTTGTGATTTCCTTCTCCAAGGGATCTTCCCAAACCAGGGATCACACTGGTGTTTCTGATACTGGCAAGCAGATTCTTTACCACTGCACCTTCAGGGTAGCTCTAATCGTAAAGCTGTGTTGTGCTTAGTTGCTCAGATGTGTCTGACTCTTTGCGATCGTATAGACCATAGTCCACCAGGTTCCTCTGTCCAGGGATTCTCCAGGCAAGAATACTGGAATGGGTTGCCACACCCTTCTCCAGGGTTAATGTGTAACAGACATAAATCTTAAAATCCTGATACCTCCAAATAAAGGTATAAACCAAAAAAGTGTATGCTAATAGGATGATTATTAAAGTAACTTAGGTGTATTTGAGTAGAAGAATAGACAATTTTTAGGTGATTAGATAGATATTAGCCACTATGATAGATAAAAAGCTAGAAAAGTTTCAGTCAGTTCTAAAAAAATTTAGGAAAACTTTTCTGACTCAAACTCAGAATTTGGAAAGACAGCTGGTATGGGAGCTACATGTAGCCACACGGGCCAGTTGAGGTATGTTATATAGTAGACCAAGTATTATGATTATTCCAACAGACCATGAAAAAATTCAGGAATATTAGAAAGAAAGGAGATAACACTGCTGGACTTGGTTAAACAATTAGAAAAAATAGCAGAAAAGAAGGAAGAGACGTATTGGAAGTATATCTCAAGAGGGTTAAAACATAAAGCCTAATTATACCCTTCCTCTTAATTAGTAATATTATATGTCAGGAACTCTGAGTCATTTATTCAATGTTATTAGATGATGGAATGGCCCTTTACAGCCTGGACTAATTGAAAAATTAAAGGAAATAGCTTATTAATTTTTGTATAACAATAGTCATATTCTTTCACAGTTTATAATCTTACACTGTTATTCACCTTAAGTGTTCTATAAAGAGTGTTTATCTTAAAGCAGGTTAAGCTGGACATAAGGAAAAATGATTCTTGAGTTGCTGTCCTCAGATTTTTCTATGATTCTTTCCCATGACTTTGTTTCTTTGAATACACTTGATCTGTCAATCCCTTGTGTCTTCAAAGAAAACAATACTGCTTCCAAGTTCACAGAATACAGAATAATTGTTTTGATATAAAGGTCAGTGTTATTCCCAAGTAACTTAATCCTTTTCAAAAAAGATTAGATATGGTCCAAAATGTCATGCAAACTATCATATAATATGCATACTTCCTTTTCGGTGAACGTGAAGCAAAATTTTACCTTTATTTATATACTAAACTCATTAAAAATAATTTCACCAGAAATGTTTAAAAATTTAATTGTAAAATTATATAAATCTGTATGCAGGTCAAGAGAAGAAACATTAGAATCGGACATAGAACAAGAGTCTGGTTCCAAACTGGGAAAGGAGTGCATCACCCTGCTTATCTAACTTATATGCAGAGAACATCATGTGAAATACCAGGCTGGATGAAGCACAAGCTTGAAACAAGATTACTGGGATAAATGTCAATAAACTCAGATAACCAGATGACACTACTCTTATGGCAGAAAGCAAAGAACTAAAAGCCTATTGATGAAAGTGAAAGAAAAGAGTGAAAAAGCTGGCTTAAAATTCAACATTCAGAAAACTAAGATCATGCCATCTGGTCCCAACACTTCATGGCAAATAGATGGAGAAACAATGGAAACAAAGTGACAGACCTTATTTTGGGGGTATCCTAAATCACTGCAGATGGTGACTGTAGCCATGAAATTAAAAGACGTTTGCTCCTTGGAAGAAAACTTATGCCCAACCTAGACAGCATATTAAAAAGCAGAGACATTACTTTGCCAACAAAGGTCTATCTAGTCAAAGCTATGGTTTTTCTAGTAGTCATGTATGGATGTGAGAGTTGGACTATGAAGAAAGCTGAGCACTGAAGAAATGATGCTTTTGAACTGTGGTGTTGGAGAAGGCTCTTGAGAGTCCCTTGTACTGCAAGGAGATCAAACCAGTCAGTCCTAAAGGAAATCAGTCCTAAATATTCATCGGAAGCACTGATACTGAAGCTGAAACTCCAAAACTCTGGCCACCTAATGTGAAGAACTTACTCATCTGAAAAGACTCTGATGCTGAGAAAGATTAAAGGCAAGAGGAGAAGGGGACAACAGAGGATGAGATGGTTGGATGCATCACCGACTCTATGGACATGAATCTGAGTAAATTCCTGGAGGTGGTGATGAATGGACAGGCCTAGTGTGCTGCAGGCCATGGGGTCACAAAGAGTTGGACATGGCTGAGTGATCGAACTGAAATGAACTGATGCTGCATACCGTTCACTGAGATAAACAAAATGCTGTGTGTTTGAAACACAGAAAGAAAAATGAAAGCAATAAAAAGGCCAATAATATATTGATTATCAGCACTCTGTTTCACTTACTGCAACAGCTACAATTTCTTAGTTTTAAGGTGTCCCCTATGCTTTATATAATTAACTTCTTGGGAAAGCTATGAGGATTCTCTCCTCTGGCATATTTAAATAATACTCAAGACTACCTGAATGTTTAATAAATACTTCTGAACGATTTTTAGAAACATAATATTCATACATAAATGCCTACAAACTTTAAAGTAAAACTTCAGAAAGACACTGCTGCTGCTGCTAAGTCGCTTCAGTTGTGTCCAACTCTGCAACCCCATAGACGGCAGCCCACTAGGGCTCTGCCATCTCTGGGATTCTCCAGATAAGAACACTGGAGTGGGTTACAATTTCCTTCTCCAATGCATAAAAATGAAAAGTGAAAGTGAAGTCGCTCAGTCGTGTCCCACTCTTTGTGGATTGCAGCCTACCAGGCTCCTCCAGCCATGGCATTCTCCAGGCAAGAGTACTAGGTGTCCACAAAACCAATCGCTCTTAAACCATGCTCATTAAACTTCACCACTCTGAAGATGCATCATTTCATCCACAAGCAGAATTTTGTTTGTTTTTATCAAACGATGAAAATTTACATTGCCACTAAAAGACTTTGGCTTCTAAAACACTTGAAAGTTATTCTAGAAAAGAACTACTCAGTTGAGTACTTCTCCTTAATCCACACCTTATGTCCCTCAACCACACTGAAATCAATTAGCAAGGATTGATAAGAATGAAAGGTAAACCACAGAACATTGTGTGAGCACCCACTTTTGTGAAGTCAGCTGAAGACCATCCCTGAGGTTTGTGTAGTTCTGTTTAGCTTTAGAACGTTATCTTTTGCCTTGCTTGGGTCCTTATAAGAAAAAGCATTTCTTCGTGAGTAGTACATGTCAAAAATAGAGTAACTAAGGTAATACATTAAACTACGCTGTTACTGTGAAGTCAGAGTACTTTCAAATATATAAAAATATCAGTGATATTTCTGCTACTCTCAAAAATTGTTATAAACAATTCAATAACTTTAAATTATGTCTCATAAACTACTCAAACTGTTACCATAAACATTAACTTTATTCTGCTTGCAAACATGATTCTAGTTTTATACATGTGAGTGCATCACTGAAATGTAAATCATTTGTATATAAAATAATGATAATTTTCCTTATCCAAGAACCTCCAAAAATAGGGTGTAACGTTCTCCAAGTTTTTTTTTTTTTGCTTCCAATTAATTATCAAAATGTACTGCTTCGGGGGATGAAAAAAGATGGCGGAGGAATAAGATGGGGAGAGCACTTTCTCCCTCACTACTTCATCAAAAGAACATTTCAAAGCTGAGTAAATTCCAGAAAACAACTTCTGACTGCTGGCAGAGGACATCAGGCATCCAGCAAAGCAGATCATCAGGTTTAAAACCAGGTAGGAATTAATACATACGAAGATAGAGACAAAGGAGGTAGGGAGGGAACCCC
Organism: Nanger dama; assembly: GCA_917880005.1. NCBI lineage: Eukaryota > Metazoa > Chordata > Mammalia > Artiodactyla > Bovidae > Nanger > Nanger dama. Next base: position 23,653,186 of record CAKJTW010000021.1, read on the forward strand.
GGCACGGGAAGGGAATCCTGTCCCAGGAAGAGACTCTTAAAAGAGAGGTTCCCTAAAATAGGGGAGCATTCTCACAGCTGTGTATGGGGCGAGCCCTGGAAGCACAGAGGGCAACATAACAGGAAGGAAGAATAAATAAATAATTAAAACCAACAGATTACGAATTCAACAGTATAACCTCCAGCGGACAAGCAGCGCCAATGCCTGCGTCCGCCAGCAGTGGGGGTTGGGCAGGGAGGAGCGCGCCTGCGACAGTGCTCTCTAAGAATAGGCTGCAGGGCTTTTCTCGAGAATCGGGGCGCAACGGGCCAGAACCGGGTCCGCGCGTGGCTAGAAAGAGCTATCTTGGTCTAGCAAACCAGACTGTGGGATAGCTAACACGCGAAACGCTCGAATATAAGACACCCACCGACAGGCCTGCGCACAGAACAAAGGACAGATCGGCACTAGCCGGCTGCAGACATCCCCCTCCGGCGACAGGCAGCCAGAGCCCTAAGCGCTGGAAGGGGGCATCGCAGCTCAAAAGTGACATTACCTACCAAGTTGCAAACAAGTTTGTTATTGAAACTGCTGGGGTGCTCTGAACAGTCATCATCTGTCGCAGAAAGAGCCCCGCTGGAGCTCCCAGAAAATTGAGCGACCCGGAAGCCCAGAAGTCGCAATAGCGCGTGCCAAACTCCCTAGCCACTCGGACTTGGGGAGGGAACAAAGCCCCTGTTCAACCAAATCCAAGTCTTCCTGACCGCCAATCCTGAGCGCCAAAGACCGGGGGAATCGCATGAAGCATAGGGCAGGCCCCACAAGGTTATCCCAAAGAGCGAGAAGGGGCAAGCCCAGTGCAGAGTCCACCATCACCCTCCCTGTGTCAAGATGGAAACCAGACACGGAAGAGACCAGCAAACAGAGGAAGTCAAACAGAGGGAACTGCCTTGGTAGCGATCTCACACAGTCTACAACGACAGAGAAAGCGCCAGATATACCGTTATGATGTGAAAGTGTGACTTTTTTTAAGAATTTTTTTCTTTCCTTAAAAAAAAAAAGTTTTTTCTTTTTACATTTGTTTTCTCTTTTCTTTTTGTTTTTTTCTAAACTTGCTTAAATTTTTAAATCTTCTATGTTTATATTTATTATCTTTATAACCTATCATTACTTTTCAAAAAAAAAAACCCTATCTTTAAAGCAAATGCTGTATATAGTCCTATTGGTAGTGGAAGTTGTCTTTTAATAATTCTGGAGTCTTTTACTTTATTTTATTTTTATTATTATTTTTTTCTCAATTTTTTTAAATTTTTGTCTCCTTCTTCTTCTTATCTTTAATATTTAATCTTTGAAAATCCAATCTCTACTCCAGATTTTTAATCTCAAAATTTTGGTATTTGTTGCCAATTTTGTACTTTTAAAAACCTAATCTTCAGTACCCAATTTTACATGAGTGCGAGACTACTGGCTTGACCACTCTCTCCCCCTTTGGAATCTTTCTTTTCTCATCCCTCCCCCTCCTATTCTCTACCCAACTCTATAAATCTCTGTGTGCTCCCGAAGGTGGAGAATTCTCAGGGAACTGGTCACTGGCCGGATCTGTATCCCTCCTTTGCATCTCCCTCTTTCATCCTCCTGACCACCTCTATCTACTTCCTCCCTCTCCTCTTCCATGTATAACTCTGTGACCACCTCTGAGAGGTCCTGACTTTGGAGCACACACAAGAAAGTGATTACGGACTAGTTTGCTTTTTTCCTCTTTTGAATCCACCTCATCCCATTCCACTCACCTCTAACTACCCCCTCCCTCTTCTCTCCTCCAAGTAACTCAGTGATCCTCTAGGGACGACCCTCAAGGTGGAGAAACCTATCATCATTAACCCAGATGTTTTAACAATAGTGCTGAATAGATGGAGAAATCATGAGGCTATTGTAAAAATAAATCTGAAAACCAGAATCAGGAGGAGTAAGTCCAAATCCTGAGATCATCAAAGAATTCCTGAATACAGGGAACATTATCCAATAAGAGCTCATCAAACGCCTTCATACCTATACTGAAATTGAGCACCGCCCAAGGACAAACAAGTTCCAGAGCAAGACATACCACGCAAATTCTCCAGCAAACACAAGAACAAGCCCCTGAGCTTCAATACACAGGCAGCTCAAAATACTCCAAAACCACTGACGTCCCATAAACCATTACCTGACACTTCACAACACTCCAGAGAGAGGAAATCCAACTCCACCCACCAGAACTTCAACACAAGCCTCTCTAATCAAGAAACTTTGACAAGCCACTGATATAACCCCCAAACACAGAGAGGAAGCTCTATAATAAAGAGAATTCCACAAATTCCCAGAATATAGAAAAGCCACCACAAACGCAGCAATATAACCAGGATGAAGAGACAGAGGAATACCCAGCAGGTAAAGGAACAGGAGACATGCCCACCAAACCAAACAAAAGAGGAAGAGATAGGGAATCTACCTGAGAAAGAATTCCAAATACTGATAGTGAAAATGATCCAAAATCTTGAAATCAAAATGGAATCACAGATAAACAGCCTGGGGTCAAGGATTGAGAAGATGCAAAAAAGGGTTAACAAGGATCTAGAAGAAATAAAAAGAGTCAACATATGATGAATAATGCAATAAATGAGATCAGAAACACTCTGGAGGCTACAAATAGTAGAATATCTGAGGCAGAAGATAGGATTAGTGAAATAGAAGATAGAATGGTAGAAATAAATGAATCAGCGAGGGAAAAAGAAAGGCGAATTAAAAGAAATGAGGACAACCTCAGAGACCTCCAAGACAATATGAAACGCTCCAACATTCGAATTATAGGAGTCCCAGAAGAAGAAGACAAAAAGAAAGACCATGAGAAAATACTTGAGGAGATAATAGTTGAAAACTTCCTAAAATAGGGAAGGAAATAATCACCCAAGTCCAAGAAACCCAGAGAGTGCCAAACAGGGTAAACCCAAGGCGGAATACCCTAAGACATATACTAATCAAACTAACAAAGACCAAACACAAAGAACAAATATTAAAAGCAGCAAGGGAAAAACAACAAATAACACACAAGGGGATCCCCATAAGAATAACTGCAGATCTTTCAATAGAAACTCTTCAGGCTAGGAGGGAATGGCAAGACATACTTAAAGTGATGGAAGATAATAACCTTCAGCCAAGACTACTGTACCCAGCAAGAATCTCATTCAAATATGAAGGATAAATCAAAAGCTTTACAGACAAGCAAAAGCTGAGAGAACTCAGCACCACCAAACCAGCTCTCCAACAAATACTAAAGGATAGACTTTAGAAAGGAAACACAAAAAGGACGTATAAACCTGAACTGAAAACAATAAAGTAAATGGCAACAGGAGCATACTTATCAATAATTACCTTAAATGTAAATGGGTTGAATGCCCCAACCAAAAGGCAAAGACTGGCTGAATGGATACAAAAACAAGATCCCTATATATGCTGCCTACAAGAGACCCACCTCAAAACAACGGACACATACAGATTGAAAGTGAAGGGCTGGAAAAAGATATTCCATGCAAATAAAGACCAAAAGAAAGCAGGAGTAGCAATACTCATATCCGATAAAATAGACTTTAAAACAAAGGCTGTGAAAAGGGACAAAGAAGGCCACTACATAATGATTAAAGGATCGATCCAAGAAGAAGATATAACAATTATAAATATATATGCACCCAACATAGGAGCACCGCAATATGTAAGACAAATGCTAACAACCATGAAAGGGGAAATTAATAATAACACAATAATAGTGGGAGACTTTAATACCCCACTCACACCTATGGACAGATCAACTAAACAGAATATTAACAAAGAAACGCAAACGTTAAATGATACAATAGACCAGTTAGACCTAATTGATATCTATAGGACATTTCACCCCAAAACAATGAATTTCACCTTTTACTCAAGTGCACACGGAACCTTTTCCAGGATAGATCACATCCTGGGTCATAAATCTAACCTTGATAAATTCAAAAAAATTGAAATTATTCCAAGTATCTTCTCTGACCATAATGCACTAAGGTTAGATCTCAATTACAGGAGAAAAGCCATTAAAAATTCCAACATTTGGAGGCTGAACAACACCCTACTGAATAATCAACAAATCACAGAAGAAATCAAAAAGAAATCAAATTATGCATCGAAACAAATGAAAATGAAAACACAACTACACAGAACCTATGGGACACCATAAAAGTAGTGCTAAGAGGAAAGTTCAGAGCAATACAGGCATACCTCAAGAAACAAGAAAAAGCCAAATAAATAACCTAACTCTACACCTAAAGCAACTAGAAAAGAAAGAAATAGAGAACCCCAGAGTTAGTAGAAGGAAAGAAATCCTAAAAATTAGGGCAGAAATAAATGCAAAAGAAACAAAAGAGACCATAGCAAAAATCAACAAAGCAAAAAGCTGGTTCTTTGAAAGGATAAATAAAATTGACAAACCATTAGCCAGACTCATCAAGAAACAAAAAGAAAAAAATCAAATCAATAAAATTAGAAATGAAAATGGACAGATCATGACAGACAACACAGAAATACAAAGAATCATAAGAGACTACTATCAGCAATTATATGCCAATAAAATGGACAACTTGGAAGAAATGGACAAATTCTTAGAAAAGTACAACTTTCCAAAACTGAACCAGGAAGAAATAGAAAATCTTAACAGACCCATTACAAGCATGGAAATTGAAACTGTAATCAGAAATCTTCCAGCAAACAAAAGCCCAGGTCCAGATGGCTTCACAGCTGAATTCTACCAAAAATTCCGAGAAGAGCTAACACCTATCTTACTAAAGCTATTCCAGAAAATTGCAGAGGAAGGTAAACTTCCAAACTCATTCTATGAGGCCACCATCACCCTAATACCAAAACCTGACAAAGACACCACAAAAAAGAAAACTACAGGCCAATATCACTGATGAACATAGATGCAAAAATCCTCAACAAAATCCTAGCAATCAGAATCCAGCAACACATTAAAAAGATCATACACCATGACCAAGTGGGCTTTATCCCAGGGATGCAAGGATTCTTCAATATCCGCAAATCAATCAATGTAATTCATTACATTAACAAACTGAAAAATAAAAATCATATGATTATCTCAATAGATGCAGAAAAAGCCTTTGACAAAATTCAACATCCATTTATGATAAAAACACTCCAGAAAGCAGGAATAGAAGGAACGTACCTCAACATAATAAAAGCTATATATGACAAACCCACAGCTAACATTATCCTCAATGGGGAAAATTGAAACCATTTCCCCTAAAGTCAGGAACAAGACAAGGGTGTCCACTTTCACCACTACTATTCAATATCGTACTGGAAGTTTTGGCCACAGCAATCAGAGCAGAAAAAGAAATACAAGGAATCCAAATTGGAAAAGAAGAAGTAAAACTCTCACTGTTTGCAGACGACATGATCCTCTATATAGAAAACCCTAAAGACTCGACCAGAAAACTAGTAGAGCTAATCAACGAATATAGTAAAGTTGCAGGATATAAAATCAACACTCAGAAATCCCTTGCATTCCTATACACTAATAATGAGAAAGTAGAAAAAGAAGTCAAGGAAACAATCCCATTCACCATTGCAATGAAAAGATTAAAATACTTAGGGATACACCTACCTAAAGAAACTAAAGACCTATATGTTGAAAACTATAAAACACTGATGAAAGAAATCAAAGAGGACACTAATAGATGGAGAAATATACCATGCTCATGGGTCGGAAGAGTCAATATAGTGAAAATGAGTATACTACCCAAAGCAATCTACAGATTCAATGCAATTCCTATCAAGCTACCAGCAGTATTTTTCACAGAACTAGATCAAGTAATCTCAAGATTTGTATGGAAATACAAAAACCTCGAATAGCCAAAGCAATCTTGAGAAAGAAGAATGGAACTGGAGGAATCAACTTGCCTGACTTCAGGCTCTACTACAAAGCCACAGTCATTAAGACAGTATGGTACTGGCACAAAGACAGAAATATAGATCAATGGAACAAAATAGAAAGCCCTGAGATAAACCCACACACCTATGGACACCTTATCTTCGACAAAGGAGGCAAGAATATACAATGGAGTAAAGACAGTCTCTTTAACAGGTGGTGCTGGGAAAACTGGTCAACCACTTGTAAAAGAATGAAACTAGATCTCTTTCTAACACCATACACAAAAATAAACTCAAAATGGATTAAAGATCTAAATGTAAGACCAGAAACTATAAAACTCCTAGAGGAAAACTTAGGCAAAACACTCTCCGACATAAATCACAGCAGGATCCTCTATGATCCACCTCCCAATATACTGGAAATAAAAGCAAAAATAAACAAATGGGATCTAATTAAAATTAAAAGCTTTTGCACAACAAAGGAAACTATCAGCAAGGTGAAAAGACAGCCTTCTGAATGGGAGAAAACAATAGCAAATGAAACAACTGACAAACAACTAATCTCAAAGATATACAAGCAACTTATGCAGCTCAACTCCAGAAAAATAAATGAACCAATCAAAAATGGGCCAAAGAACTAAATAGGCATTTCTCCAAAGAAGACATACGGATGGCTAACAAACACATGAAAAGATGCTCAACATCACTTATTATCAGAGAAATGCAAATCAAGACCACAATGAGGTACCATTTCACACCAGTCAGAATGGCTGTGATCCAAAAGCCTACAAGCAATAAATGCTGGAGAGGATGTGGAGAAAAGGGAACCCTCTTACACTGTTGGTGGGAATGCAAACTAGTACAGCCACTATGGAAAACAGTGTGGAAATTCCTTAAAAAGTTGCAAATAGAACTGCCTTATGACCCAGCAATCCCACTGCTGGGCATACACACTGAGGAAACCAGAATTGAAAGAGACACATGTACCCCAATGTTCATTGCAGCACTGTTTATAATAGCCAGGACATGGAAACAACCTAGATGTCCATCAGCAGATGAATGGATAAGAAAGCTGTGGTACATATACACAATGGAGTACTACTCAGCCCTTAAAAAGAATAAATTTGACTCAGTTCTAATGAGATGGATGAAATTGGAGCCGATTATACAGAGTGAAGTAAGCCAGAAAGAAAAACACCAATACAGTATACTGACACATATATATGGAATTTAGAAGGATAGTAATGATGACCCTCTATGTGAGACAACAAAAGAGACTCAGAGGTATGGAGCGGACTTTTGGACTCTGGGGGAGAGGGAGAGGGTGGGATGATTTGGGAGAACGGCATTGAAACATGTATACTATCTTGTAATAATGAAGCGCCAGTCTATGTTCAATACAGGATGCAGGATGCATGGGGCTGGTGCACGGGATGATTCAGGGAGAAGATGTGGGGTGGGAGGTGAGAGGGGGCTTCTGCACTGGGATATCGTGGACACCTGTGGCTGATGCATGTCAATGTATGGCAAAACAAATACAGTATTTTAATGTAGAATAAAGTATTAAAAAAAAATGTACTGCTTCACCTATGCTAGATGTCTTCAGTAACTAGCTTGTATGTGTTAGCAATTTTTTTTTCTTAATTAACAATAAGAAACTTCTTGCCATCATTAGTTATGTCTCCATCTCTTTCTCTTCCCTGAGGTGGGTGTAAGCTATATGCATGGACAAAAACACAATTTAGTAATATTTCGGGAGTCAGATGGCTAATTACACTTATCCTACCTATTATAAAAAAATATTAAATAATATTTAAACTAATACTCATGATACATACAACCAAGGGAAAATAACAATTTTGAGTGGAGGTACAGTGATAATATCATTAATTAATGCTTTTGGAAAAGAGAATTTGTACAGGAAAAGCTATATATTAGCTTGCATCATGTAAAACTCTGTACTGTTTTTCAAGTCAAAACCAAACAAAGAGTGACCATTAGAAAAGTTTTGGTTTGTTGTGTATTGCTGTATATTGTGCTTGCAGTTGATAGAATTTTTGATAGAATTTTTCATATCTCTGATAAGTTGATAGGAATAATTTATAACAGTTATACAATACATTTATGTAACATGATGATTTCAAATTATTTTTATATAGTTTACTACGATGGGTACTCAAAATATTCAGTAAGTTTGGAAAGATAGGTACGATACTTATTTTGAAAGCAAGAGGAAGAAAAGATTTATTTATTCAACATGTATTTAACTAGTGGCCATTGTATAATATATACTAACTGAGAACACGGGAAACGCCCTATGAGGTCACATCCAGTTAGGGATGTGATAAGCAAAGAAACATATGAATAGGCAAGTTATAACTTTTCAGGAAGGTTCAGAAAACTTCATTCAAATTATCAGCAAATTATAAGTCAATTAAATAAACTTTCTGATATTCTGAATTCCTAGATTCTTATTATACTAATATGACACCAATAATTGGTTAATTTCCTACTTCAGTCTTTGGTGTCCTCTAATTTTTTTTCTCTCATATTCAGCTTATCTCCCTAATTCTGTAAGAATCTGATGACATGGGCCACATATAAGATGTCATTATCTCTCTCAAGCACCTGGGACAATGCTTGGCATAAAACAGGGATTTGGGTGTCATGGATCAATTTTTCCAAAATTATTAAGGAGAGATTTGCAAATTACTTGTATCAACTTGATTAAGTATTTCATCTTGTTTACACTATTAATCCATTCAGTTAATCATTTTACCTTACCTTCCAGCCCACTCCTTATGTCATTACTATAATTTTCGATTAGCAGAGCCCAAATTAAGTAAGGATTTACCTGGTCTCAAAGCAAAAATTGTTAGATTCTCAACCAGCGTTTTAATCCAATTTTCTGCTTCTCCAAATAAATCACTTTTAGATACTTCCTTTAAAAATATTTATTTTCATTCATGTACAGTTCTTTATTTAGCAAAGTAATTCCATGTTTTAATTTTGTAATGTCTGCCTTCTTTTGAATAGAAATATGCCTCAATTTTTGCTTGTTTTTCCTTTCAAAATCTAAAGAAATTACCTTAACTACCTCACATCTGGTTTATCTTTGTCAATATTCAAAGTCTTAACATCATGTGATATTATTTTTAGAAAATTTTGTAAATAAATATGATTGAATTATTAGACTTTTAAGACTTTATTCCTTTTGGTCTGTAACAGTTTTAATTAAGAAGGCACAAGTATACTCCTTATCTGCCAAAAGATAAGTGTAAGTAAAATCAAGTGCAACTGGAATGGGCACTCTACACACTTAACACACTGGACTTATTATCTATCACTAAGGACTTCTTTGTCAGTATAACTGTCACACAATATCATATTAGTTTCAGGTGTATAACACAGTGATATGACAACTGTATATATGGAAAATGATCACCACAGTAAGTCCAGTGATCATCTATCACCATACAAAGCTAATGCAATATTATTGACTATATTCTCCCTGCTGTACATTATATCCATGACTTATTTATTACTGGAAATCTGTCCTTATTAATCTCCTTCATCCATTTCCCCATACTCCATACTTCATCAATTTCTTCCATTCTCTCCTCTGGCAACCACCAAGCTATTCTCTGTATCTATCAGTCTGGACTTTTGGTTTTGTTTGCTTATTTTGTTTTCTAAATCCAAAGGTAAATGAAATAATATAGTATTTTTTTGGCTCTGACTTCAAAGGCAAGAGTTACAAAAGCAAAAATAAATAAATGGGACTATGTCAAATCAAGAAGCTTTTGTACAGCCAAGGATACAAAACAAAAGGCAACCTACAGAATGGCAGAAGATATTTGTAAAGCATATATCCAGAAAGGGTTACTATTCAAAATATGTGCTTCCCAGGTGGCACTAGTGGCAAAGAATCCTCTTCCCAATGCAGGAAATGTAAAAGATGTGGGTTCAACCCCTGGGTCGGGAAGATTCCCTAGAGGAGGGCATGGCAACCCACTCCAGTATTCTTGCCTGGAGAATCCCATGGACAGGGGAGCCTGGCGCCTTTAGGTCCAGAGGACTGCAAAGAGTCAGACACGACTGAAGTGACAGCATGCACGCAAGCATGCAAAGTATGTAAAACTCATGTAATTCAGTAATCAAAAACCCACTTTGATTGAAAAATGGGCAGAGGATCTGAATAGACATTTTTCCAGAGAAGACACACATATGGCCACCAGGCACGTAAAAAGATGTTCAACATCATCAAACATAAGGAAAATGCGAATCAAAACCACCAAGAGATATCACTTCATACCAATGCCTGTCAGAATGACTATTATCAAAACAATAAATGACAAATACTGGTGATGATGTAAGAAAGAGGAAACCCTCATCAGTAGTTGATAGAAATGTAAATTGGTACAATCATTATGGAAAACAGTATAGAGCTCCCTCAAAAAAGTAAAACTAGGGCTACTATATGATCTGGCAATTCCACTACTGTCTATTTATCTAAAGAAAACAAAAGCACTAGTTTGAAAGATATATGCACACCTATGTACACTGCAGATTATTTACATAGTTAAGATAAAGAAACAATATGTAAAATGATGGATGAACAAATAAAGAAACTTGTGAGTTATGCACATACACATAGACACAGAGAGGAATACTACTCAGTCATAACAAAGGATGACATTTTGCCATTTGGGACAACAAGAATAGACCTTGAGGATATTAGGCTAAATGAAAACTTTTCACCTAAATACTTATATTTGGAGAATTCTTTGTTGGCCAATATGTCAGATGTTCCGTTGGGAAAATATAATGATTTAATTATAAGGCATATTTTTAACTACTGAGTCAGCCTGATCACTCCACTCTAGGATCTCTGGCTGGTCTATACATCTCTTAATTCTGTCACCTAGAAATCAGCAACTCTCCAAGTATTCTTTGAATAGGGTAGATATATAGTGAACATTATGTACAGCCAAAAACTGAATCATGCTTTTAGTAACTGTTAGTGCTTTCAGAGTTTATACTCCAATAATTACTCTATTTGTCATATAATACATGGACTTCAGGGTTTCCCAGGTGGTGCTAGAGGTAAAGGACCCACCTGCCAATGCAGATTAGATCTAAGAGACACAGATTTGATCCCAAGGTAGGGAAGATTCCCTGGAGGAGGGCACAGCAACCTACTCCAGTATTCTTGCCTGGAGGATCCCATGGAGAGAGCAGTCTGGCAGGCTACAGTCTATAGGGTTGCAGAGAGCTGGGCACAACTGAAGAGACTTGGCACATGAACTTCTACTACATCAGTGATATCCCCTCTCTGTGCTCTAACCAGAAACTGTCTTATCTGAATATAAAATGTTTTATTTATTATAATTACTTTTCATCTTATTTAAGTTATGGCAATCTATTACACTTATGACCCTAGTCTTTCAAGTGTGTATCATCAAAACCAATGATGTAGTTTTTATATCAATTTCACAATAAAAATTAATAAGGTAACTCTCAATTTTTTAAAATAGGATCTGTTCAATTAGCAATGATTTTCATCAACATATACTGATATAAATTCATTCAGCTAGTTAAACTCAATTATACATTCCTTGTATCACTATTTTACAAATAAAGAATATCAGGAATCAACTTGCCAATTGATTATTTGTGGCATTTCCTCAAAACTTATTTTAATTTATAAACTTGTAGCTAACTTTTTAAAGTGTACATGAACATGACATTTACTAATGTTATCATTAAATAATGTTCTCCCAATAAATAATGCTGAAGAAGCTAAAGTTCAGTGGTTCTATGAAGACCTACAAGAACTTCTAGAACAAACACCAATGTCCTTTCATCATGGGGACTGGAATGAAAAAGTAGGATGTCAAGAGACACTTCGAGTAACAGGCAAGTTTACCCTTGGAGTACAAAATGAAGCAGGGAAAAGGCTAACAGAGTTTGCCCAAGAGAATGCACCAGTCATAGCAAACATCCTCTTCCAACAACAGAAGGGATGACATTACATATGAGGATCACCAGATGATTAATACTGAAATCAGATTGATTATATTTGCAGCCAAAGATGGAGAAACTCTATACAGTCGCGCGAAAAAAAAAAAGACCAGGGGCTGACTGTGGTTGAGATGGTGAAATTCTTATTGCAAAATCTAGAATTAAATTAAAGAAAGTACGGAAAACCACTAGAACATTCAGGTGTGACCTAAATCAAATCCCTTATGGTTGAATATACAGTGGAAGTGACAAATATATTCAAGGGATTAGATCTGATAAGAATGCCTAAAGAACTATGGAAGGAGGTTTGTAACGTTCTACAGAAGGTGATGATCAATCCATCTCCAAGAAGAAATGCAAAAAGGCAAAATGGTTGTCTGAGGAGGCCTTACAAATAGTTGAGAAAACAAGAGATGCAAAAGGCAAAGGGGGAAAGGAAAGATATATCCATCTGAATGCAGAGTTCCAAAGAATAGAAAGGAGAGATAAAAAGGCCTTCCTCAGTGATCAGTGTAAAAAATAGAGGCAAACAATAGAATGGGAAAGACTAGCGATCTCTTCAAGAAAATTATAAATACCAAGGGAACATTTCATGCAAAGATGTGCACAATAAAGGACAGAAATGGTATAGACCTAATAGAAGCAGAAGATACTAAGAAATGATGGCAAGACTACACAGAAGAACTGTACAAAAAGATCTTCCCAGATCACAAGGGTGGTGTGATCACTCACCTAGAGCCAGACATCATGGAACGTGAAGTCAAGTGCGCTTTAGGAAGCATCACTACAAACAAAGCTAGTGCAGGTGATGGGATTCAAGCTGAGCTGTTTCCAATCCAAGAAGATGATGCAGTGAAAGCACTGCCGTCAATATGCCAGCAAATTGGAAAAACTCAGCAATGGCCACAGGACTGGAAAAGATCAGTTTTCATTCCAATCGCAAAGAAAGCTAATGCCAAAGAATGCTCAAACTACCACACAATTGCACTCATCTCACAGGCTAGCAAATTAATGCTCAAAATTCTCCAAGCCAGGTTTCAACAGTATATGAACCAAGAACTTCCAGATGTTCAAGCTGGATTTAGAAAAGGCAGAAGAACCAGAGATCAAATATCCAACATTTGTTGGATCATAGACAAGAGCAAGATAATTTCAGAAAAACTTCTGCTTCATTGACTATGCTACAGCCTTTGACTGTTTGGATCCAACAAACTGTGGAAAATTCTTAAAGAGATGGGAATACCAGAATACCTTATCTGCCTCATGAGAAATCCATATGCAGGTCAAGACGCAACAGTTAGAACTGCACATGGAACAAAAGTCTGGATAAAAATTGGGAAAGGAGTATGTCAAGGCTGTATATTGCCATGTTGCTTATTTAACTTATATACAGAGAACATCATGCGAAATGCTGTATGGATGAAACATAAGCTGTAATCAAAATTGCAGGGAAAAAATATCTATAACCTCAGATATGCCATAACCCCCATTATGGCAGAAAGTGAAGAGGAACTGAAGAGCCTCTTGATGAAAGTGAAACAGGAGAGTGAAAAAGCTGCTTAAAACTCAACATTCAAAAAATGAAGATCTTGGCAGCTGGTTCCATCTCTTCATGGCAAACAGATGGGGAAACAGTGTAAACAGTGACAGATTTTATTTCTGGGGTCTCCAAAATCACTGCAGATGGTGAGTGCAGCCATAAAATTAAAAGATGCTTGCTCCTTGGAGGAAAAGTCATGACCAACCTAGACAGCATATTAAAAAGCAGAGACACAGAACTTTACAGACAAAGTTCTGTATAGTCAAATCTATGGTTTTTCAGTGGTCATGTATGGATGTGAGAGTTGAACCATAAAGAAAGCTGAGGGCTGAAGAATTGATGCTTTTGAACTGTTGTGCTAGAGAAGACTCTTGAGAATCCCCTGAGTGCACGGAGTTTAAACCAGTCAATCCTAAAGGAAATCAGTCCTGAATATTCATTGAAAGGACTAATGCTGAAGCTGAAGCTCCAATAATTTGGCCACCTGATGGGAAAAACTGACTCACTGGAAAAGACCCTGATGTTGGGAAAGATTGAAGGCAAGAGGGGAAGGGGACGACAGAGAATGAGATGGTTGGATGCCATCACAGACTCAAAAGATATGAGTCTGAGCTAGCTGAGGGAGTTGGTGATGGACAGGGAAGGCTGGTGTGCTATAGTCCCTGGGGTTGCATAGAGTTGGACATGACTGAACAACTGCGGTAAACAAAAATATTTTTCTTAGTAGCTCAGCCTAGAGTTTTGGTCTGACTTTGGTCTGTTAGCCTACTGATATTTAACAATACATATTAATTGAAAATATTGTTAAAGTAAAAATAGACTGAGTTACTGATTTCTTTAGACTTTTGTTGTTCTGTCACTAAGTTGTGTCTGACTCTTTGCAACCCCAAGGACTGTAGCATGCCAGGCTTCCCTGTCCTTCACTGTTTCCCAGAGTTTGCCCCAATTCATGTTCATTGAGTCAATGATGCTATCTAGTCCATAATTTCTTCAAATTTATATTATTTTTAGATACCTATTATACTGAAAAGATGTGGTGAGTGACTTATTAGTCATGAGTAAACTTTTAACTTGGTTTATATTGCACTTCAATATTCTTATTAAAAGTTAAACAATCTTTTTCGGATGCAAAAACAGACAAATATATCCTGGAAGATACGACGATTTGAGCAATAATCTTAAAGTACATATAATAACAAATACATTCAGTAGTCCATATTAGAAATTTCCTAAAAGTTCTAACAGTCATATCACTAATTTGTTCAAAAATGATAAAATATTCTGAATTTCATTGTGATGACATATATTAGATGATACTTCTCATGTGTTTTTTATTTTGTTCTGATTTGTTTTGAGGGGCAGTGAGATATAGATAACTTTGCCTGTCTTCAACAGACTAGAAGCATTCTGAATTCTTTGACACATTTCAGATTTATTTTTCCACGTTCTGAGAAGTGATGCAGTGAGCAGAAAATGGATGTGGGTAGTGGGTATAATTCAAATTGTGAGAGTGAACACCCTGGTGTCCAGATCACTCAGATATTAATGGCTTATGTTACTAATCTCCTGCAATCTACTACAGCTCAACAATATCAGTGGATCCTGGCTTCCTGCTTCCTTACCTTATTAGAATATGCTAACACTATAGATCACTCATCCTATGAACAGACAGCATCAAACCAGATCCTGGACACTAGGGTATCTACCAAAAAAAGGGAAGTTACACTTATATACATACACACACACACATTTGGTAAACAAGAAAAAGCCGAACATTGTATCAATTACATAATCCCTAACAGCTAACCTTGGACTACCAATCATTTGTAAATTTAAGAATTAGAAATAAAAATTTTAATAAATATAAAATTTCAGAAATAATGAATGTTCTATGGAGACATTTAACTTAAGATCTCTTACCAAAACCTGCTTTCAGAAGTGCTCCATTTATTGAAGAAGTAGTTTGTGACAATGAGGCTGTATCTTGAAATACATACACATAGGACTATAAAGTGCCAATGTTTGAAGTATTTCATATATGTGAAAGTGAAAGTCACTAAGTCATGTCTGACACCTGTGATCCATGGGTCACAGTCCATGGGTCTGTCCATGGAATTCTCCAGGTCAGAATAGTACAGTAGGTAGCCATTCCCCTTCCAGGGAAACTTCTCAACCCAGGGATCAAACCCAAGTCTCTCACATTGCAGGCAGATTCTTTATCAGCTGAGGCACCATGGAAGCCCAAGAATACTGGAGTGGGTAGCCTATCCCTTCTCCAGTGGCTCTTTCTGACTCAGGAATCAAACCAGGTCTCCTGCATTGCAGGCGGATTCTTTACCATCTGAGCTATCAGGGAAGCCCTATTTTTTTTTTAATTAGCATTAGCATATATATGTGTGATACTATTTTAATTGTCTTTCAATCTCCTTTTTATGTACTTCTTAAAATGCTAATTAGTTTCAGAACCTGAGCATAGTTTATATCTTACATGCAAATTCAAACAAAATTTTGAAAGAATATATAATAAAAATTAATGTGAAGTAACTTTTATCTCTATATTGAAGTGATTAAATAATCTGGCACATGTCAAAAGATTTTTTAAAATGATATTCTAATAGATTATCACTTTAGTTGTTTTGTTTCTTCATTTATATATCTGAAGGGAAGAGTAGCTGCTTTGATATTCTGTAAGCTATCTGTTTTATTTACATATAATTTTTTTGGTTTACAGGTGTTTAAGTACCAAAAATAATTTTAAAAGATAAAGTGGTGTCTTAAATAATAAACTAGAGATATAGCAAGAAAACATTCCCTTTCAAAATCCTTCCTTGACAATTACACATACTAGGCAGACCCTTGCTGCTGTTCAACTTAATGAAGTTTATGGGGTGTAGGTTTTCTATGCATGTGAGACATTCCAAAAACGACTTAAGACTCCAAAACAGAAGTCTTCCAGATGAACACTGCATAAACCGTCCCTTTGGAAGAATATAAAATCCATCTTACCTTAGCACAAGAATCATTAAATATTATTGTACATGATTCTGTATGTTTAGAACTATAAAGGTTTAGAACACACATTCTTTCTAATGTTTCATTTCAATAAAAGCATTTTAAGTAGTTGTACACTTCAAATGAGGACAAAACAGAGTGGAATATGGTCATGATGTTTCCAAGTTGTCATGGTTACTTGCTTGTCAAATAAGGTTTCTAACTCACACCACCATATCTGTCAGCAATAGAACAGCATGGTTAAATTCTGAAAGTCACCAATCACCCGAGAAAGCCAAGATAAAAATGTCAAAAATGATGGCCTATATACAGATTTTGGCTACAATGTGAAATACCACTCTTTCACCAGAACCTAGAAGCTTCCAGAACTAATAAAAATGAAATTTTGAGTTGAATGTAATCTCAACAGGAAATGAAATACATCTTTCAGTTTCTTTGGAGGACTACCAACAATATCTCCTTGTATCAGATCTGCTTCCAATTCTTAATTGGGTTTCAGAAAGGAAAAAAGCTAACACCCCACAGGGAGAGAATACAGTGCGTAGCTACCCACTTATTTAATCATTCTTGGTTTGGTTTAGACTGCAGTTTAGTTTGTTCTACTTAATAAAAATATTTTGATAAATTTTATAATACATGTCATAATAGATGTGCCTAATGTGATAAACAGAAACAAAAATAATGTGGAAATGTTTTTCTGTATTGGCAAATGTTTTTATAACTCATTTACAATTAATGAAAAATAGAATCTCATCTTAATTATTCAGTGTCACCTTTACAAATTAGGATTTTGATATTAAAATTTTCAAATATCAGTTCTAATGAGATGGATGAAATTGGAACCGATTATACAGAGTGAAGTAAGCCAGAAAGAAAAACACCAATACAGTGTACTGACACATATATATGGAATTTAGAAGACAGTAATGATGACCCTATATGTGAGACAACAAAGAGACACAGAGGTATAGAGTGGACTTTTGGACTCTGAGGGAGAGGGAAAGGGTGGGATGGTTTGGGAGAATGGCAATGAAACATGTATATTTTCCTGTAAGAAACGAAGCGCCAATCTATGTTCAATGTAGGATGCAGGATGCATGGGGCTGATGCACAGGATAATTCAAGTAGAGGATGTGGGTGGGAGGTGGGAGGGGCTTCGGCATTGGGAGATTGTGTTCACCTATGGCTGATTCGTGTCAATGTATGGCAAAACAAATACAGTATTGTAATTTAAAAATAAAAAAAATTTTTTCAAATACATATTTGAATACTTTAAAAACAAAATGTGATTATTAATAAATGCAATGAGTAGATAAATGAGTAATTGTATACCTTCTTCTAATTACGTAGACCGATACCTCCTAAACTGTGTGCTAAAAACCACAGGGTCTTGACAAGGTCTTGAGTTAAATAAATTTGGGAGAACTACATTAGTGACTATTTCTAATTCCTCTTTGCATGCTTTGAAAGGCTTTAGCAAAATATAACAATACTAGCTTACTTTATTTCTTTTTTTAAATTAATTTATTTAATTGGAGGCTAATTACTTTATAATATTGCAGTGACTTTTGCCATACATCGACATGAATCAGCCACAGATTCATTTCATGACATTCTTTTTCATAACAAACCTTCATCATATGGGCCTGAAAAGTTTAATGTTTCTCTGGAAGAATATGCAAACATGTCTCTGAGACAAAAAGATGAAACAAGTATGTCCTTCAGACAAATTTCTCTCCATCAGAGCGTTGCCTATTTTTTTTAAATTTCTCACGAAACTTAAGTAAAAACCTATTAATGCAACCATTATGGTAAATTTTGCATGTGGCATATTTAATAAAGGAGAGTATTTAGCTCATTAAAAAACATTTGTATTTAGTAACAGGTCTCGGAAAAAATATCAGTCAGAAATCAGTGTGGGAAAATGGCTGTGGGCAGGAAAGGCATGAAGATATCTTTAGTGATAGGTTTTCCAAATGCAGTTGCTTAAAAGAAAAATCAATACAGCTCTTTGGTCATTAGGATGAAAAAATTAAAGCTATCTTGCTTCAGAGCAATACCTAGGGCAGCTGATCTTAATAAACTTGAGAAAAAAATTTTAGAATAAACAAAAATGTTCTAGTTTAGAGCATAGTCATGAAATTCACATTTCCCCCAGATTTACAGGTATAACTAATGATTGGGCTTCCCTGGTAGCTCAGCTGGTTAAAAAAAAAAAAATCCACCTGCAATATGGGCGATCTGAGTTCAATCCCTGGATTGGGAAGTTCCCCTGGAGAAGGGAATGGCAACCCACTCCAGTGGGTTGAGCTTCCCTGGTGGTTCAGATGGTAAAAGCATCTGCTTGCAATGCAGGAGACCCAGGTTTGATCCCTGGGTCAGGAAGATCGTCTGGAGAAGGGTATGGCAACCTACTCCAGTATTCTTGCCTGGAAAATTCCGTGGACAGAGGAGTCTCATAGGCTACAGTCCATGGCGTCACAGAGTCGGACATGACCGAGCGACTTCACTTCACTTCACCTGGAGAAGGGAAAGGCTACCTACTCCAGTATTCTGGCCTGGAGAATTCCATGGGATGTAAGGTCCATGGGGCCACAAATTGATCATTTATAATCATTCATATTTAAGATATGCAACTTGATGATTTGATATTGTAACAGAGCAGGATCCTATGAGGCCCTCCCAGAACAGACCCCTGCCCATGTTCTCTGCCTGCCTTTTGTTTTTAGAAAAACTTTAGTCAAAGAATAAATTTAATCAGAAAATGCAGAAAGAGGAAAACAGCCAATCAAGAAAAAATAATACTTCTTTAGCATTAACAAAGTCAAGGGCCTTTTAGTTCTTCCTTAAGAACTATAGGTATTATTCTCAGCCATATCATCTGAGCTGTTTTGCAGACACTGACCCCCACACCAGGTGGAATAAGTTAAGTGTATGCTGGCCACAAGCATGGAGACCCAGACAGGTTGGAAACAGGTTAATGATGTTGACTCTCAATTACGTGACCACCAACCAATCAGAATGTCCATGAGCTGATTACACCCATGCTTCTAGAACACTGGAAGACTCCTCACTACCCACTCTGGATGAGATACACAGCCTTGAGGCTCTTAGCCCACCGTGGCAACATTTGACTGGCAGAGCAATCAAGCTAATTTCCTTCTAATTCACCTGAAACTCTTTGTCTCTCAGATTTAATCTGGTACCAGTGTACAGAGGCCACATTTTGGCAAAATTACATGTATATACATTGTGATATAATAGCCACAATCAAGCTAATTAACATACCCATCCCCTCACACAGCAACTATCTTCTTTTTCACATTTTAAAGAGTGAATATATAATGTAGAATATAGATGGATAACTTCTGTTGTGAGAACGCTTTCCTCTTAAAGGGTATGAGAGAGTATTCAGAAATAAACAGTTAAAGGGTCGGACATGACTAAGCAACTGAACAGCAACAGTAAAACACTTCCAAAGTGTAAAATGTGTTAGAGAAACTGTGTAACCTACAAAGACACTTACATGTTATGCAAACGCACAGAAGGCATGTACATACGGGCATACATACATGTAATATTAATGCACTAATGTCATAAAAAATAAGGGAATATCCAGGGCATGAATATCTTAATTTCATTTTCTGTCTCCATAAACCTCTGAATCCCTTAATTTTATGCCTAATTTCTTCTCACACTGGCAGCTTTAGCTTCTCCCAATCAACGTACACCAGCGCTCCTGGTTACACCTGGAAAGCTCTTAAGTCAGGGAATTTTCTCTGTTCATTTGCATTTCCTGGCAACAAAGAAATCTACAGGCAGAAGCCTGTTTGGAAACAGGTAAGATCCAGTGAAAAATGCTTATACTAGAAATATATCAAGAAAGTTCTTTTAGCCACAGTACATAAATTCCAAGAACAATACCTAACGGAATGACACTTTAAAGTCCAAATGAGAAAACATACAAAATGACACAGGCACTTAATTTGTAAAATGTTCTTTGAAGTGTTTCCAGAGTCTTATCAAACTAAAAGGAAAGGTCCAGGAACATATTTTCTACAAATATTAGTAATTCCTTTGTATCCTTTTGGAAAACACATCATTCCTTTTATTACACTAGGGAGCTATTTTGGGAAATACTGTTATAATGCAATTCAGATGGTCTCACATTACAGAAGAGTTTGTTACTTTGTTGGGAGGCGACCTAACAGCCCCCAGATCATTCCAATAGGTTGCTAACACTGCAAAGCCTTTGCAAGCAAAAGGAGGACTTGACAAGTGGCATCATTTAGAACCGAGCGTGGCACATATTTGTTCCATCTCATCTGTGTTTCTTACTAAAGTAAAAATATTATTTTCAGCCAGTAAAAGCTCTTTCATATTTATATTTACTGGTTTTCCATCCCCTTTCCTGAAGAGAGTTCAGAGATTAAATATACATATATATGGATATCTTCCATAATTTTAAAGATGTAGGAAGTTTACAGTTATGCATCTAGATAAATGGCACCACACAAAATATCTGTAATTTCAATATCAATCAAGCCATCTGGAGGGAAAATGTCTATGTGTACATCAACTATTATAGCAATTTAACTTGAGAGACTGTATACTTGAGAAATAAATCTAGTCTTCCATTTCTAATAAATATTAACCATTTTAATAAGTTTCTTAGTAGCTTGATAAAGAAGCTGTTGGGATTTTTAAAAGTCACAACTAGCTTTTGTATTTAAAGTACAAACTAAATGCAGACTATATTAATATACATGGAGGTTTGTAGAATCAGATAACTGTCACTACTTACATGCTAAATTAAAAGCATTTGCGCATGGTAGGGAAATTTCAAAAACGAGATTTTAAAGCAACTTCTATGAGCAATTAGTGAATAAAAAGTAATATATCAGGTTTCTACTAAAGCTTTTTGATTTCTTATCCACTACCTTAAGATTATAAAATATTTGTAACTAGAAATAAAGTAACAGTCATGCTGTTTAGATAATATACGTGTAGCATAATGAAACAAAATTCCATACTTGAGAAAGCCAAAAATAAAAATTTGACACCCCAGACAACAAAGAAAAACTTTTAGTGAATATTTGATACAGGTCCTACGTGGCTGTAGACACTGTGGAAGATAGAGGGAAATTGCTAAAAAATAAGATGAAAAAGCACAACACCCCCGGTCCCCATCACAGGAAATACATTCCAAGACCCCCAGTGGATCCTGAAACCGCAGGTAGCACCAAATCTTTCATATATTATGTTTTTTCCCAAAACAGACTTATCTGTGATAAAGTGTAATTTATAAATCAGCCACTTAAAAGACTGACAATAACTAAAAATAAAATAGAACAATTGTAACAATATGCTGTCATAAAAGTTACATGAAGGTGGCCTCTCTCAAAAATACCTTGCTGTACAAATTTAAGGCTTTTTCCATTGTAACTTAGCACTTACTGAGCTCTGTGCCTGGCACTTCATCTGTCTGAGGTGCGACAGCAAAATTAGAGCAATTTTTCTCCTCTTTCACAGTTTCACAAAGATCCTGTTTTGCTGTAGATCTTAGCAAACTCAGCATACCAGTTTTGCTTTCTTCCCCATTAAGTCCAGAGATCTCACCTTTTCAGGTAAAGGAAGCACTTTATGGCTTCTGTTCAGCATATTCAAATTGCCAGTGTCTCTACTTTTGCACTTTGGGGTCATTATTAATTAAAACAAAGATCCCCTCCACACAGAAGCTGAGGCGGCTCCAGGTGACTAATTCTCGGGACACTCGGTGGCGGGCGGGGAGCTGTTCACGTTCCAGGCTAAACCACGCGAGATTTTATCACTACTCTGAACAGCTATTTAACACTTATGAGTTGCTTATTTCTGAAATTTTCCATACATTATTTTCAGACCCTGGCTGATCGCAGGTAACTGAGCCTGCAGAAGGCAACACTGCAGGTAAAGAGGCGTGTTGTAATAAGATATTTTTCTCAACCAAATGTCAGCAGAATCGTGTAACTGGTCCTGGGTCAGGCTACTTTTTCAAGGATATACTAAATTTACCAGTGATCTTAACTACACTGAACCGTATCTGCTGCCGCTACTGCTAAGTCGCTTCAGTTGTGTCCGACTCTGTACGACCTCATAGACAGCAGCCCACCAGGCTTCCCCGTCTAGGATAAGGCAATACTTGGTTGTGGAAGATAACATTTTGTAATCTATATATAAAATTTAACAAACCTTTCTTCAAAGACAAGCAAGCAATTTGGCTTCACATTCTGTAGTTTTATAACTCAGATCCCATTCTGGAAGATGGTACTTTTTCTTGATTTTACTTTGTCAATCTAGACATGAGCAAAGTTGCTCTTTTTCTACAGAACACTGTTCTGGGGAACCAGTCCATTATACACATGTGTGCCTGCACGTTCAGTCATGTCTGACTCTTTGGGACCCCCTGGACTATAGCCCGTCAGGCTCCTCTGTCCATGGAATCACCCAGGCAGGAATACTGAAGTGGGTTTCCTCCTCCAGGGGATCTTCTAATTCAGGGATTGAACCTGTGTCTCTTGCGTTTCCTGCAGTGGCTGGCAGATTCTTTACCACTCAGTCCTGTACACATAAGTGTCATTAATTTATACTCAGTCCTATATACATAAGTCATTAATTTATACTCACAAGTATGTAAACACATCAGAGGGTTTGGATGAGTGCATATAGCAACTGAGGAATAACTATTTCAAAAGAACAATGCCTAGTCCTTTGTTTATGAACTCTGTTTTCTGAATTAATATCCTGCTAGGTTAATGCAAGATATCATTATCAGTGTCAGAAAAAGCAATCAAACTCAAAGGATAACTTTCCTTTAAGCAATGTCATTTTGGAAGTAGTCACCTCTTTACAAATGGACAGTCTGTACATCAGATTCATTAGATAAAATATATCCTGGTGCAATGAGCAAGTACAGCTACTAGCTAATCAAAGTTTCCATTACCAAATAAATCTCTCGCTGCCTGAATTATCAGCCATAATTTATCAGCTCCACTGTAATCTTACACCTAATAGCCTATAATTTTATACAATGCTGCATTGAAAAATTTAAAATAAGCAAAATTTTGAAAATTCCAATAACAAAGTAGCCCCTTTAAACATGAGATATTTTAGCTGACCTACAATTACTCCCTTTTTTTTTTCCATTAGAGCTTTAACCAAGTAGAAGGAAAATATATTGAGGGAATCTCAAATATCGATTTTATTACTTATTCAAAGTTTCTCACAAAGTTTAATCAATAAAACTACTGGGCAAAGAGACTTTCCTAGTAATATAACACTAAGATTAGATTCTTTATTTGAATTTTCAATTCTTCCATTGGTTTAGACATTTCCCAGTGATCTATTGATCCATGGCAAACACCTCCTTTTATAAATTAACCAACCAAATGCAGACTCTGTCAGTTCTGAACGTGTGCTAATAGATCACTAACTTTGCATCCTGTCTCTATGTATATAAGGTCCCAGAAACTCAACAGAGCTGAACTGAAGGAAGATTATATATTTGTAAGTGTGAATTTTCTCCAAGTGTGTGCATTCTGATTATATTTTAAAAGAACAAACAAAATGATTCTTGTTGGCTTTTTCATTTTGTATCATATTTTTTCACATCATTAAAATAGTTGAGTATAAAATGTGAAATAGTAATGTACCATATTTGTTTGGCCTTTAACACTTCAGGGTGATTTTCAGTTTTAGTATCTCATGGTACCCATGGTAAACTTCTGTACGATTTTAAGGCAGTTATCATGATACTAGTTATGACTATTTCCTTTAAATATGAAAGATATATTCATAAAAAGGAACCCCAAAGTGTTGCTCTCTTGGAAATCATACAGATAGTAGCAAAGCCAAGACTTCTATTGAAAGTGATTGTCTAATTTTGTACTTGAGATTCAAGAAGATACTGTGCAGTCTTCTTTAGGGACAGATGAGATGAATATCTTCATATTGTCTTCTATCCAATTTTATTTACTCAGTCTTCTAAGGGATAATGTGATTAGATTGCTGCCCCTGAAGTAAGAGTAGCACAGAGCATCTGTACCATCTACTGTCTTCATCTTACTAGTTCTCAGAACTAAGTCCACAGTTATGGATGGTTAAGTTAGGAACACCTTAATTCATGAAGGATTCAACACACTTCTCTGAGTAGTATTCTTGAAGCCTCTTGCAATGTCATTTTAAAATAAAATTCACCATTTCGCTTTCAAATTTTACGTAACTGTTTTATAAGCCCAGGCATCTTCTAATAAGAAGGATATCCTTATACCTTTGAAATTTGTAATACTCTTTTGAAGTGTAAAGATATTCATGTACAGTAGTCACCACCCACAAATGAATTCCATCCCAAAGCACATTTGTAAGTCCAATTTGTTTAGAAGTCCAATAAAGTTAGCCTAAGTACCGGACTAACACAATTAGCTGTATAGTACTGTACTGTAATAAGTTTATAATATTTCTCACATCTGGCTTCCCAGGTGGTGCTAGTGGTAAGGAACCTGCCTACCAAAGCAAGATACATAAGAAACATGGGTTCAATCCCTGCACTGGGAAGATCTCCTGGAGGAGGGCATGGCAACCCACTCCAGTATTTTTGCCTGGAGAATCCCATGGACAGAGGAGCCTGACAAGCTGCAGTCTATGGGGTCGCAAAGAGTTGGACACAACTGAAACAACTTAGCATGCGTGCACTTTTCACACAAATAAACACAAAAAATAAAGAATTCATTTTTAGTTTTACAGTATAGTACCTTGAAAATTACAGTAGTAAAATACAATAGCTAGCATATAGGAGCTGGCATCGAGTAACAGGCAAAAAGAGTTACTGACTGCAGGAAGTAGAGGAGGTGGGAAATGATAGAGCTGAATGTCAGCAATAGGAGATGAAGGGTAAGCTGCAATTGAACATCAGCCTTGAGTTAATGGCACAGGTTCAAATTCCATGCTAGAGTCAATTTTATCTACCCTCTTGAAAAAATGATCCACTGATAGCTACTGGTACTAGCTCTTTTCTTCTTCTTCTTCTTCTTCTTCTTTCTCATCATAAACGTCTTGGGAGCACTAGATTGCATTCTGAACGACTGCTGCAAACTTTGTGCACAGTTCTATATTAGGGTCTCGTTCTTCAAAAACTAACAATGCCTCCTCAAATAAGAAAAATCCCCTTACCATCCCCTGTGCCAGGAACCTCTTCAGTTTTTCAGTTGATTTTTCTTCCTCTTGACTCTCTTCTTCCTTGCTCTGCGCCTCCAATTCCATCAGGTCTTCATTACTGAGCTCCCTCCTTGTGTTCCGCAGCAGGAAGTTCAGTCAAATTGTCTTCTATCACTAAGTTGCTGAAGACTTCTCTGGACTCCTCCTCCCTCCTCCTCAAGTCCACAAAAATCATCAGCAAACTGCAGACCATAGTTCTTCTAAACCCCATTTGTGGTGATAGCCGTAAGCTCACACCAAGCAAAGTTAATTGTTTTTATGACTTTGTAGATGTTGTAGTCCTTTCAAAATCATCCCCAGGTTATCCCTGATTTGTCACTCACCTTCACTGCCTGACAAACAGTGTGATGTAAAAAATATCTCTTGAAAGTCACTGTAACTCCTTGGTCTATAAGTGGGATGCACTACTTTGATATTGGGATAAAAGTTGTCCATGAATGGAGGGTGGTCCAGAGCATTGTTGAGCAGCAAAAGAATGTTGAATTGGACATCCTTCTCCAAGCAATAGTTCTCTGTCTGGGATAAAGTGGTATAAAAACCAGTCCTGGAAAATGACCTGTATAACCCAGGTTTGGGGATTACTCTTCCACACAACAGGAAGAGAGCCCTTGACTGCATTTTTAAGGGCTTTGGGTTCTCTGAATGAAAAACTAAGAGAGGTTTTAGTTTCATATCACCAGAAGCATTACCATCAGACCACAAAGTTAGCCTGTCTTTTGCAGCTTTATACCAGCTATAGCCTGGTATCAACTTTTCCTCCTCACTGATGGAATTTTGGTATGGAATCTTCTTCCAGAACAGTCCCATCTTATCCACATTAAAAAACCTGAGAGGGTAAACACTTGCCTTCATCAATAATTTCTTGAAGTGCTTCCAAGAATTCCCAAGCAGCTACCATATCTGTGCTAGCTTCCTTGCCACTAACTTTTATGTTGTGAAGATTGGTTCAGGCCTTGAACCAATTTAATTCCAGCCATGGCTGGAATTAAAAGATTCTCTGCTGTGTTTCTACTTCAGGTCTTCATAAAGGCTTTCCGTTTTTTCCTGAGTCAGCATTAAGCTGAGTGAGACTTGATGCTGATGCTAATCCTGTATCCACACACTGAGAAGTTTCTCTGTCTCCTCCATCACTTTTCCACACCTATTACTGTTAACGTCATTGGCACAGATTGAGTGATTCATGTTGAAAGAATCAGTGATGTCTGCCATCTTTTACCTTGCTCTACTGTTTCAATTATTCTCACTTTTGTTTCCATCATTATCGCTTGGCAGTTCTTAGCTGCACCAGCAACATCACCACTGCTTTTCTGTTTGCTTTCAGACATCCTGGACTTGAAATAAAGATACTGTACTGCTGTACTCTGTACAGTCCTATACAGTACACAAAGGCACAACCACTTACAGACGATTCCTACAGCTGACAATGTACACGAGCTTTGTAAACTACCTTACATGATTGGACATGCAAAAGCACATTCACATCTTTGAAAGTTCGCAACTTGGAGGTTTGTATGGAGGGGGACTTACTGTATAAACAAAACATATGATGATTGATCAATCAATTATGGAAGCAACTCTGTATTTTACATCCTCACTGAAACTTTTGAGAAGATTATTTCCTCTGGTTAAACAACCAATAATTTCACTTCCTAATATATTTAGGGAGGGTTTCCTTACTCTCCCAAAGACCTTACTTCTCCCACTGCTTTGCATGGAGACATAAGACTATCTAGTTATATTCAGAGAATCAGTCTTCCTCATTTTAAGAACAACAATACTGACCAGTATACATTACAGGGTTGCTAAGAGGTAGCTAGTGGATTTGGGAAAATATATTGAAAACTTTAAATTGATACATAAACATGATTAAGCGACCTGGAGGGAACTTATGTTTTGGTTAGCGATGTAGACTGAATGGTTTCAAACTTTTCCCGTGATGTTCTGTGACCTTGCATAAGATTTTCACACTTCTATATATCAGTGGGAATAATAACATACTTAGTTTTTGTATTGTTAGGATAGTTTGAACTAATTTTAAATTTATTTAGAACAATGTATGGTTGTAATGTGTATGTTTGTTAAATAAACAAAAATATACTACATGTCAAGCTGGAATCAAGATTGCTGGGAGAAATATCAATAACCTCAGATATGCAGATAACACCACCCTTATGGCAGAAAGTGAAGAGTAACTGAAGAGCCGCTTGATGAAAGTGAAAGAGGGGAATGAAAAAGCTGGCTTAAAACTCAACATTCAGAAAACTAAGATCATGGCATCTGGTCCCATCACTTCATGGCAGATAGATGAGGAGACAATGGGAACAGTGAGAGACTATTTTTTGGGCTCCAAAATCACTGCAGATGGTGACTGCAGCCATGAAATTAAAATCTTTTAATTTGCTTGCTCCTTGGAAGAAAAGTTATGACCAACCTAGACAGCATATTATAAAGCAGAGACATTACTTAGCCAACAAAGGTCCATATGGTCACCATATGGTCAAAGCTATGGTTTTTCCAGTAGTCACGTATGGATGTGAGAGCTGGAACATAATGAAAACTGAGCATGGAAGAATTAATGCTTTTGAGCTATGGTGTTTGGAGAAGACTCTTGAGAGTCCCTTAGACTGCAAGGAGATCCAACCAGTCAATCCTAAAGGAAATCAGTCCTGAATGTTCATTGGAAGGACTGATGCTGAAACTCCAATAATTTGGTCACCTGATATGAAGAACTGACTCATTTGAAAAGATCCTGATGCCAGGAAAGACTGAAGGCAGGAGGAGAAGTGGATTATAGAGGATGAGATGGTTGGATGGTATCACTGACTGAATGGACATGAGTTCGAGCAAGCTCTGGGACAGGATGATGGACAGGGAAGCCCGGCATGCTGAAGTCCATGGGGTTGCAAGGAGTCTGACACAACTGAGTAACTGAACTGACTTAGATGTCAATTACATCTCAGTATATATATAGTTTTTGTACTCATCTTGAGAAGCACACAAATTGAATTATAAAGATGATAAAAGTTCAAATGCAGTTTCTGTTTAAAAGCAATTACAATTATTAGCTCCATGATATTTTTAATAGTCTTGATAAAGATGTCTACAATTTATTAAACATCTCCTAGTGATATTTGTTGGGACCTAACAAACGCCATGATAGGCTTCAGGGACTAAGATAAGCCTTATGGGAAAAGCTGAGTCATTGACCAGTGAGGTCATCCCAGCAGATGCCAGGACTTGTGTAATCAGAATACTCCCTGTAATCTGGTTTGAGTTTATCAGGCCGTAAAAGACATCCCCCTGCAGCCAATAAAGATTAACCAATTAGTAAATACAAGGAAACCCCTGCAGCCAATAAAGATTAGCCAATCAGCCCTTGCCAACTCCCTGTAAACCTCCAATCAGCCCTTGCCAATTCCCTGTAAACCTATAAATACTGCTGTAAAGGTGGGCTCCGGGCCTCTCTTGGTTCACTCCACTGCATTGGATGTGGCAGGAGAGCCCTAACTCGAGTTAGTCAACAAAACCCCTTCATGCTTTTGCATTACCATGGTTGACTTGTTCATTCGGTCGGATCGGAGACTTGGACTCGGAACATAACAATATTTACTACACTCTTATCTGTATACATCTTTCTGTTTAGCTTCACCATAATCCTTTACACAGAGCCTATTTTTCCATTTTAAAAGATATAGAAACTAACACCAGTAAATGGTAGAGGTAGGACTCCCATTTAACCAGGGTGCTTTGAGTATATTATTTGTTTGAAAACTGGATGAAATAAATGACATTTAATAATTCCCTGAATTACTTTTTAACTGGAGGTGTGCTCAGTTGACTCCCATATATTTATTGCCCCAAATCCACAGACTATTTCCTCCTTTAAGTATAATCTTTGTAAATGGTTCACAACTTTCTGACAACAGTGAATTACAACAAGGCTGCCCAGCTTTCCCTGTGATGCAGACAGTGATATTTGAAGAGACAGATTTGCTGGCATGCCATCTAGGAAATATTAAGTACCACTTTCAAGTCTTATTATAGCAGCTCTTCAACTTGGGTTATTATGATCTGAGGCTGTGCACCGGAGTGTCAGACAGGCTAGTCCACTAGAGAGGAATCCCAACCCAACACAAACGGCTGAAGGGTCATCTCTGCTGCAGAATTTCTCTGGATTATCTGAAGACCATGTTACAACTATGTCATAGCACAACCTCTCCTTCTGCCCAAATTTGGCTCCATCATTCCTTTAAGAAAGTTCGAGAGAACTCTCCAACAGTGCCCCTGCCTTCCAAGCTCCATTTCAGAAACTAAGACAATCTGAATGTGGTTGAAGTCCCCCTGAAGAGTATAGGGGTCAGCTCTTGAACATTCAAGTCAAGAAAACCAGGTTGTTCAATTATCAGCTCTTCAGTTACAATCTTTGTGCTATCAGGCAATTTCTCAATTAAACAATCAGGGGAATATGAGTCTCTACCTATAGAGTTGTTGTGAAGATTAAGTAGCCTAATGCATAGGTGTACAACATAGAAAGAGAAAGTGTGAAAGAGTCACTCAGTTGTGTCCAACTCTTTGTGACCCCATGAACTGTAGGCTGCCAGTCTTCTCTGTCCATGGAATTCTCCAGGCAAGAATACTGAATTAGATTGCCATCTCCCTCTCCAGGAAATCTTCCTGACCCAGGGATTCAACCTGGGTCTCCTGCATTGTAGGCAGATTCTTTACTGTCTGAGCCCCCAGGGAAGTCCAAAAGTACATGCTTTGGCTGAGAATCCTTAATAAATATTGAATATGTAATAACTGTTGGCTGGAGTTGTACTTGTGTTTCTCACAAAAAAAAAAAAAAAAGCTACACAGTGGACATTTGTTCTCCTAGATCAACAATTCAAGCTGATTTTTGGCATACCCAGAGTTGAAGCATTAATAGTCAGAATTTACTTTCAAAGGAATTGCAAGCCCCCTGACATTATTTTACTGACAAAATGTTTGCAATGATCAACAAATTGAGCAACTGATATACTGATGACACTATATTCTCCTTTCCATAGATTTTGTTACAATTTAATAAAGGATCCCTTTTATAGGAGACCAAATATTTTCAGCCAACAAAAGGCCTTTGACTTTTAAAGGATCAACTGAACAATGGAAACTATAGATGAGGAAATAACAGCAAAAATGGCACTAAGAAATTTGCATATTTATTACATACCAAGTGATAGTAATTCATGAAAACATACTTTAGGCCACATTATAGAATAACCATTTCTGATGGTTTAAGAGCATTCAACTCACTTTTCATTTCTCTGGATACCTTTAATTTTATTATCCTAACCACTAAGATGTTGATGGGACTTGAAATAATGCCAAATCATGCTCATCCCTGTGTTGGCTGCTTTTATTTCAAATATCCCTTAGCTTCAGAATTTGTGGAACTAGGTAAGTAAGAGATAAAGTAGTGGAAGTTAGAGAAAAACCCAAGCACGAAAGGACTGCTTACAACTACCTTTTATAATGACATTGTTATTGGAATAGGCAACCAGTCTTGTTTCTGCTATGTTCTAAAAATATATACTTGATACCAAAGGATTAAATAAAAATAATCCTTAAGAAATGAACCCTTCGATTTTAAAATATCATCCATTCTATCCAATGTGTTTCAGAACAAAGATTACTTTTACTAAATTAATAGTATTTGAGAAAATAGTGATTCTCAAATACTATCAAAAGTTAGATAACCTATATAGATGGCTATCTAACCTATATTCCCACTTTCCCAAATAAGGTGTTTATGTTTACATCTTCAGAATCATGGGACAAAAAATATTTTTACATGGAATTTATAAGACCATACGAATGCAAAACAATATAAGAGATGATCCTAGCCTTCCAAAATGTAAAGTATTTTGTGTATATCTAAGGAAAAACAAAACATTTCAAGGCAACATGTATGTGTAAATATGTAGAACAAAACAAGAGGAAACAAAAACATGCCAAGATCCAAGGAGGTCAAGGAAAGGATCTTGGAGGAAGTCTTCTTGTACAAATTTATGTATTTAAACTCAACCACAGAGGAACAACTGAAATCTCCATTATCAGTTTCTAACACTGATTGGAAAGCCTTTGACCGTGTGGATCACAATAAACTGTGGAAAATTCTGAAAGAGATGGGAATACAAGACCACCTGACCTGCCTCTTGAGAAATCTGTATGCAAGTCAGGAAGCAACAGTTAGAACTGGACATGGAACAACAGACTGGTTCCAAACAGGAAAAGGAGTACATCAAGGCTATATATTGTCACCCTGCTTATTTAACTTCTTTGCAGAGTACATCATGAGAAATGCTGGACTGGAAGAAACACAAGCTGGAATCAAGATTGCTGTGAGAAATATCAATAACCTCAGATATGCAGATGACACCACCCTTATGGCAGAAAGTGAAGAGGAGCTAAAAAGCCTCTTGATGAAAGTGAAAGAGGAGAGTGGAAAAAGTTGGCTTGAAGCTCAACATTCAGAAAACGAAGATCATGGCATCTGGTCCCATCACTTCATGGCAAATAGATGGGGAAACAGTGTCAGACTTTATTTTGGGGGCTCCAAAATCACTGCAGATGGTGACTGCAGCCATGAAATTAAAAGAAGCTTACTCCTTGGAAGAAAAGTTATGACCAACCTAGACAGCATATTCAAAAGCAGAGACATTCCTTTGCCGACTAAGGTCCATCTAGTCAAGGCTATGGTTTTTCCTATGGTCATGTATGGATGTGAGAGTTGGACTGTGAAGAAGGCTGAGCACCAAAGAATTGATGCTTTTGAACTGCGGTGTTGGAGGACTCTTGAGAGTCCCTTGGACTGCAAAGAGATCAGCCCTGGGGATTTCTTTGGAAGGAATGATGCTAAAGCTGAAACTCCAGTACTTTGGCCACCTCATGCGGAGAGTTGACTCATTGGAAAAGACTGATGCTGAGAGGGATTGGAGGCAGGAGGAGAAGGGGACGACCGAGGATGAGATGGCTGGATGGCATCACCGACTTGATGGAAATGAGTGTGAGTGAACTCCGGGAGTTGGTGATGGACAGGGAGGCCTGGCGTGCTGTGATTCATGGGGTTGCAAAGAGTCGGACATGACTGAGCAACTGAACTGAACACTGATTGGATTAATTTTACAATTTCAAGTTGAACTTCTACAAAGGATATACCTTTGTATTTCAAATGGATCTGAAGCTTTCAAAAATGAAATGGAATATATTTTTCTGAACTAGAATTTAGAAATGTGTGGCTTCCCTCCTGGCACAGTGGCAAAAATCCACCTGCCAATGCAGGAGACATGGGTTGCAATCCTGGGCTGGGAAGAGTCCCCAGAGAAAGAAATGGCAACCCACTCCAGTATTCTTTCCTGGGAAATCCCATGAACAGAGAAACCTGGTGGGCTACAGTCCATGGGGTCCCAAAGAGTTGGACACAACTTAGCAACTAAAATATAGATATGTTTTAAAGGTCATTTTCTGGCAAGAAACTGTGAACTGAAGTACAATTGCTTTGTAACTTCAGAGTAGTGGTTTGGGTAACCTCAGCTTTCATAAGCAAAGCGGTATTGGCTTCTGGAAGACTGACTAATCCAGAAGTCTTTTAATTCTGCCTTGACTTAATGAAATGGTTGCTCTTACATACTGTGGTATTTATAATTGAAAATTTCTTCATTCAGCATATAGTTTTTACTAAAAATGTGTAATTTAGCTCTTTTAACATTTAGAGGGGGAAAAATGAACCTCTTTGAATGTATACCCAGAGTATACATTCAGGGTATACTGTACACATTCAGAGTATACATTCAGAGTATACTGTACACTGAAGTAACAGAATTGGATGTGCAGAGACAGAAGATAGATATGGTAGCAGTTAAACAGATGAAGATTGCTCCCATAGTGCTTTCTTTTCATACGAAATTTTTCTGTAGCTACAAAATGGCAAGTTATATACTGAGCCAAAAAGTTCTCTTTTTTTGGTACTATGCAAAACTCCCAGGAGATCATATATGAATTTTACCCCTATCTGTTCCATTTATTGAAAATCACTTCAAGATTCCTTCTCTACTTCACTCTTTGTGGGATGGAATTCAAAGCCAATGAGCAATTTCAAATCCATTGGAAACATAAAGTCACATGGTAAGCTATGTCACAGGAGAACAATTGTCACTGCTTAAGCAAAAGCTTAGTCTGCCATATGCTTACCGGCTATTGTCTTATTTTAAATTCATATTTTCAAATTTTATTTTATTAATCATCAGCACAGCTAGTGATTTTGCCACAAGGACATCTGAAACAGAATTGGAGACTTTCCAGTGTGGGGCCTACCGAGCAGCCCAGAGTTGATATGATGATTATTTTAGCTGAAGACACTTAAAATTCAACAGATGCAGAAAGAACCCTTCTCAGGGCTTCCCTTACTTGACTAAAAACAGCATCTTCTAGAAAATGAGTTTGCCATAAATTATTCTCAGGAGAGAGACCAAGAGCCAATCATAAATCTCTGGGGGCAAAGACCAGTTTGTACTCTTAGTTCTCCTAAAAACCCACTAGGCTTTCCTAAAGAAACCTATTTGTTCCTCATCTAGAAGGCTTTTCTTCCCTTTATCCTACTAAATTAGGTATATAAGCTTTTAACTATACCCCTTTATCAAGCTATCTACTACTTTTATTAGCCCTTCCATGCATAAGAATAAATCTTGTTTCTCTCCTGTTAATCACCTTTTGTCAATTTAATTCACAGGCAAACATTTACCAAACTAAGAGAGTAAAAGATACATTTTTCTCCCTCCCAGACAATAGCAGTCAAGGCACATAAATAATGTTTTAAGTATCAGATACAATAAAGTGGATTCATGCATCAGGACCCACAGAATGGAGGCCGCCCCATTGGCTGGGCCCACATCACACATCTCAACCCAAGTCAGCCTGCATTTATGAAAAACACCTGTCAAGGAAAACAGAACATGTATCAGTTACAATCCTCCAACTCAACTTTGGCTAACTTCTCTTCCTCTTGAAAATAGGACCTTCAGTCCCTCACCTCCTGGACAATTGTCCCCAGTGTCTGCATTACCTATTCAAAGCTCTAGAAAATCTATGTTTGCCCCAAATTCCTGGGGAGGAGGACAACACTTCTTGTGAGCCTGTGTACTCCCTAATCCATGGACTGTTTTCCCTTGAATAAAGAACATCAAATGCATTACTAGCTTGTTTTAGTTTTATCATCTCACAATTTTGGTGACAACATGGGATCTGAAGGTAGTTGCTGCAGAGTCCAGGGGTGGCTCCTAGATGCAGGTTGTAGTCCCTGAAGAGCCATCTTGGTTTGCTGCTTCTTGGGCTTCTCTCCAGAATCTCAGGTAAGCCTTTCTCACATGGAGCTCTGCTTATTTTGCCATCAGAGCTCTTTGAGTTTGTCTTTTTTTTTTTTTAATTACAATACTGTATTTGTTTTGCCATACATTGACATGAATCAGCCACAGGTGAACACAATCTCCCAATGCCGAAGCCTAATCTTCCTGGGGGGCAGGGAAGCTGAAGTGCGAGAGAGTCTAGTGTTTCTGGGTGAGATCTGGCGTTAGTTCAAGTTGTGTGTGTGTGTTCTTTCACATCCAACTCTTTTTGACCCTATGGACTCTAGACTGCCAGGCTCCACTCTCCTTGCAAGTTTCCAGGCAAGAATACTGGAGTGGGTTGCCACTTTCTACTCCAGGGGATCTTCCCCACCCAGGGATCTAACCTGCCTCTCCTGTATCACCTGCTTGGCAGGCCGGTCATTTACCACTGCACCGCCTACTGGACCACACCATTTGGGTTTGTGGCTGACATCATTTACAAAGGAATGCCTCCTGGAGATTCTGAAGGGTCTAAGGAATTGTGCACCTGGCGTTGGAAACAGTAAATCTGATTAAATTAGGAAATATCAACAAGGGAAAAGAAATAGGTACCCCTCATCATAAGAAGGCAAGAGGGCAGTAGTCAGGGAATTCACAAAGCCTCAGGTAAGTCCACAGCATAAAGCACTGAGGGTCTTGGGCAAAAAGACAGGAAATTCAAACTGTTTTGACCTGTGGCACATCATAAGATAAATAGGCATAAGTGAGACTTTTGAAAACCATTAAGGTGTCACTACTATAAAGAAATCTTCTCCTACAAGGAATAACAAGTCTCATGCTAATAAGAAGATCAGAAGCCAAAGCTGTAAAATTGGTGGGCATAGAGGAACACTTAAAGCTGTTAGAGTGCTTACCACTTTGTCATTTGACACATATAAGGGATATTAGGAAAGCATAACTTAATTATTAAGAGCAAAAGTCATTCATGAGTTTCACATATTTTGGTATCCTTTAATGAAGATATTCAATCAAGATGATATACCAAAAACAGCATTGCTTCCCATTTACATGAAACAAAGGCTTATCCATATAATCCTGGATTCTTTAAATAAAAAAATAAATAGTGCTCAGAGTAGGGAATGTTAGTGACATTTATTTAGTCTCTATTTTCTATATAAATAACTTCAGAAAGATAATATAGAATACACTCCTTAAATGTTTTTCAACATAGTAAGTTGATTTTTAAGTTAAAAATTCCAACATTAAAAGCTTAATTTGTTAAAGTTTTAGCAATAATGATAATACTAATGATAATATCATCATTGTATTATGTTTATATCAAGTATATTCTCTTACATTTTAGGTATGTAAGAAATTTTCTGTACCAGAGCAGTTAAATTTAAAAGTTGATTGTCTTACTTAATGCATTTAATTGTACTTAACATACAATTTTAATATAGTCCCTATCATTATCAAAGATTAAAAAAATTTCAAAATTCTCCTTCAGAAAGAACATTATTCTACTTCACATGGCATTTTTTGCTTTAATTTCCTAATATCAAAATTTTACTGCACTCACAACATGAGAGTTCCAGCTTAAAGAAAAAAAAGAAAATTGCATGCTAAGAGTTCTGTCCTTTACTTTTATATACCAATAATCAAAATGTTTTAAGAATTGTCCTAACAGAGAAATTCATAAAAATATGCTTCTCAAAGGCTTTTTTTCTCAGAAAATTCATGCTTATAAATAGAAGGGCAGAAATGGTAAAGACGACAGCTGCCTGAGCTTGCTTGAAAAGGCAAGCAACTCCTTACAGAACCCTGATATTCCTGGTTGAGATGGCAAGACTCCTGCTCCAGGAACAACAAAGCTGATGTTTATCCTGGGTTTGGTTTGGCTTCACTTTTCCATAGCTGCCCCAGATGAACAGAAAAAGCACAGACCAATCAGTACCATGGTCCTTGTTTTCTGTGAGCATCAAAGAAGGAACGTGATGGACTTCCCAGGTGGTCGGGAGATTCCACATGCCGCAGGGCAGCTGACTCGATGTGCTCCAACCACTGAGTGCTCTGGAGCCAGTGCGTTGCACCAGGAGAAGCCGCTTCAATGAGACCCACCCACCACACCTGTGGAGTAGCCTCCGCACTGTCACAACTAGAGAAAGCCCCCAACTCAACACAGGAAGACCCAGCTCAGACAAAATCTTAAATAACAAAATAAATAAAGAAAGTGAAGTCCAATAACAGGGGAAACCTTAAGAATTTAGTGGACAAAAAATGAGTAAAGGGAAATGTAACTATTCTGAACGTATTTCATGAACAGGATAATTGCAAGAGAGCAATGATGTTTTTACACTGGTGAACAGCAAGGATATGATTTGCAAGCAGAGAGCTGAAGTGCAGATTATTTTTGATGGGTGTTAAAGTTAATAATCGGAAAACTGTGGATAAGTTCACAAAAGGGGGACATATAAGTTAAAATTAATGTATAGGACAATCTCAGTGAAAACACTGGTCATTAAATTTAAGCTTTGATTTCAAGGAAAATATTTCATATTTCAGCAACACAGATATTAACTGAAAGTTTTTAACAGCACTCACATGTTCTTCCATTAACTTGTAAGGTCAATTTCAGCCAATTTTATAGAAAATAAGCATATGGAATACTAAGTGGATATAAGGAAGGCTTTTTGTCATTGTGTTCCTCTTATACAAGTTATTGCACTCAATCCAGATTTTTACATTAAATTATATTGAAAGGTAAATATATATATACAAGAATCAATGTTAAAACATTATTCTTTGACTTTGCTAAGTTTTTAGATCTAGGTAAGCATCATTTGATGGTGTGATCACTCATCTAGAGCCAGACATCCAGGAATGTGAAGTCAAGTGGGCCTTAGAAAGCATCACTATGAACAAAGCTAGTGGAGATGATGGAATTCCAGTTGAGCTATTTCAAATCCTGAAAGATGATGCTGTGAAAGTGCTGCACTCAATATGCCAGCAAATTTGGAAAACTCAGCAGTGGCCACAGGACTAGAAAAGGTCAGTTTTCATTCCAATCTCAAAGAAAGGCAATGCCAAAGAATGCTCAGACTACTGCACAATTGCACTCATCTCACATGCTAGTAAAGTAATGCTCAAAATTCTCCAAGCCAGGCTTCAGCAATATGTGAACCATTAACTTCCTGATGTTCAAGCTGGTTTTAGAAAAGGCAGAGGAACCAGAGATCAAATTGCCAACATCCGCTGGATCATGGAAAATGCAAGAGAGTTCCAGAAAAACATCTATTTCTGTTTTATTGACTATGCCAAAGCCTTTGACTGTGTGGATCACAATAAACTGTGGAAAATTCTGAAAGAGATGGGAATACCAGACCACCTGACCTGCCTCTTGAGAAATCTGTATGCAGGTCAGGAAGCAACAGTTAGAACTGGACATGGAGCAACAGACTGGTTCCAAATAGGAAAAGGAGTACGTCAAGGCTGTATATTGTCACCCTGCTTATTTAACTTCTATGCAGAGCACATCATGAGAAATGCTGGACTAGAAGAAACACAAACTGGAATCAAGATTGCCAGGATAAATATCAATAACCTCAGATATGCAGATGACACCACCCTTATGGCAGAAAGTGAAGAGGAGCTAAAGGGCCTCTTGATGAAGATGAAAGAGGAGAGTGAAAAAGTTGGCTTAAAGCTCAACATTCAGAAAACGAAGATCATGGCATCTGGTCCCATCACTTCATGGCAAATAGATGGGGAAATAGTGGAAACAGTGTCAGACTTTATTTTGGGGGGCTCCAAAATCACTGCAGATGGTGACTGCAGCCATGAAATTAAAAGACGCTTACTGCTTGGGAGAAAAGTTATGACCAACCTAGATAGCATATTCAAAAGCAGAGACATTCCTTTGCCGACTATGGTCCATCTGATCAATGCTATGATTTTTCCTGTGGTCATGTATGGATGTGAGAATTGGACTGTGAAGAAGGCTAAGCGCCAAAGAATTGATGCTTTTGAACTGTGGTGTTGGAGAAGACTCTTGAGAGTCCCTTGGACTGCAAGGAGATCCAACCAGTCCATTCTGAAGGAGATCAGCCCTGGGATTTCTTTGGATGGGATGATACTGAAGCTGAAGCTCCAGTACTTTGGCCACCTCATGTGAAGAGTTGACTCACTGGAAAAGACCTTGATGCTGGGAGGGACTGGGAGCAGGAGGAGAAGGGGACGACAGAGGACGAGATGGCTGGATGGCATCATGGACTCGATGGACGTGAGTCTGAGTGAACTCCGGGAGTTGGTGATGGACAGGGAGGCCTGGCGCACTGCGATTTTCATGAGGTCACAAAGAGTTGGACACGACTGAGTGATTGAACTGAACTGAAGCATCATTCTTATGAAAAACTTACTGGAGCATGAATACTTTTCCTCTAAGCATCTCAAATGTCCTTAGTTTCTTAATTCTAAACAATGATACTATATTTTGTTGTGCTGGGTGAACTCAGTTGATAATTTGATTTTGAAAAAGAACTGAGTTAAGTTAAAAGAATTAACTTAAATTTCCTGAATGTCAGAGTCCAGTGGACAGCACGGTATAGATGGTCTCTAACTATCAACTCTACTTTGATAGAAAGTTTAAATTTGACATATGCCATATTAAAGTATCTGATTATCATTTGAAAACTGGATTTTATTTATAGTAGATAAATGTAAGGGAGGAAGAGAATAAAGAAGGAAGGAGGAGAGAAATTACATAGAGAAAACAGGAAAAGAAACGCGTATAGAAAAATTGCAGGAGGGAGAGAGCTATAAGGAAAAAGGGGACAGAGCATTAGAAGGAAAATAACTGGATATTTATTTGAGTAAATTGTTGAAATAATGTTTCTAGGATATTTCCTTATCTTTTCACATGTTAGCATGTTGAAAAAACGAAAATCTGTTTGAGATGTGAAAGATATAAATGACATAGGCACCATCCTGCCTCATTAAAGGGGTTAAGTTCTACTCTGTTTTCTTACTATCAACAATTAATATTAATAAATACCAGGAGTTCCCACATAGAGCAGAAACAACAGCTACCATGGGGTTCAATCACCCTCATTAGTACATATTTATCATCTTTGGAACATCCCAAGAACCTGGTCATTATTGATTATGCTCTATCATAGATGACTCCTTCTGGCCTTAGCTGACCTCCAGAGACTTGATTATCTGTCCATATCTGCCAGGTATCTGTGCCTTTACATCGTTTCAGGTCTTAGTCCCTCCTAACTGGCTTGTCACACTGCCACCCATGCCAACTGAAAATATTTTATGAAAGCCAAGATGTTTCCAATACAATTATTTCTTGGCAGGATTTTCCCAAGTCATAAAAAATTTATATCAATGACATCAGTCAAGATTGAAGGTTGACCATGTCAAATATTTAAAACTAAATGCTGGCATGTGACTTAAAGCTGCAATGAGCATATGTCTTAGAATTTCTAATTCTCAAAGTCAAATATTGTGGTCATTCCTCTTAGAAATATGTCTATGCTCAGTGATACAATTGTGATGACTCTCTTATACCCTACAGAGCTCTAAGCTAATTGATGATATGGATGTGAAAGGTAATACAAAGAAATACAAAGGGAAATAAAAATAGAACAGAAACTACCTAAGAAGGCAATGGCACGCCACTCCAGTACTCTTGCCTGGAAAATCCCATGGATGGAGGAGCCTGGTGGGCTGCAGTCCATGAGGTCGCTAAGAGTTGGACACAACTGAATGACTTCATTTTCACTTTTCACTTTCATGCATTGGAGAAGGAAATGGCAACCCACTCCAGTGTTCTTGCCTGGAGAATCCAGGGACAGAGGAGCCTGGTGGGCTGCCATCTATGGGGTCACATAGAGTCGGACACGACTGAAGCGACTTAGCAGCAGCAAGGGCATAGGAGAAATATATATTACCAGACGTAAGAGATAGGCAGATTCTTATAATTTTATCTTTGAATTTGGCTTTAGGTATGCTGCTAGTTAATGTTTAAAAAAGTGAAGTAAGTAGTTTACACAGCTTTCATTTTATTAAATTATGGTAGAAAATTACCTTGTTTGGGTCCTCACTGGCAGAAAGTGTTTCACTGCAGACTTATTAAAGACAGAATTGTTACACAAGATGACATTTTAAAATATAAAATTTCTATAAATGCTAAAGGCATAACAACTTTGCAGATATTCCTACATGTAGGGCTTGTGACAACTTTATGTATTTTCCTTCTTGGATATCGAACTGTATGTAGACATTAATGTGTTATTTTAATATAGAGAAGTGGATGTCTACCATGCCCATTAGATCATCTCTCAAATATCAAATTTTTTCAAATATCAAATGCGATTCTTTGAGAGCTTGGTTATATTTAATTCCTGATTGCATTTAAAAGTACCCCTAATGTAGATACTCTGTGCTGCTGTATCAAGTAAGAGGTGTGGGCTTTGAATATGAAGGGGAGACCAAAATGCTATTGTGCTCTGAAAGTTTAAATGCCAAGCTTATACTCTCATCCTGACACATGGTGATGAAAGTGCCTTATGGGATACTTACAGCAAAATAAACACTGTAAATGTTAGCAGGATGATGGCTCAAGTAGTAAAGTACCTGCCTGCCAAAGCAGGAGACGCAAGAGATGCAGGTTCAGTCCCTGGGTGGGGGAAGATCTCCAGAAGCAGGGCATGGCAACTCACTCCAGTATTCTTGCCTGGAGAATCCCATGGACAGAGGAGCCTGCTGAGCTACGGTCAGTAGGGTCACAAAGCGTCAGACATGACTGAGGCGACTTAGCAAGCACTCAGGAGGTTGAGGCGCATGGCCCATGAGCCTCAGGGCTGTGTGCTGTGCTGTACTCAGTTGCTTCAGTCATGTCTGACTCTTGAGACCCTATGAACTGTAGCCCGCCAGGCACTTCTGCCCATGGAGATTTTCCAGGCAAGAATACTGGAGTGAGTTGCCATGTCCTCCTCCAGGGGATCTTCCTGACCCAGGGATAGAACCTGAGTCTCCTGCGTTACAGGCAGACTCTTTACACACTGAACTACCTGGAAGCCCTAGGCCTCAGGGTGTCTGAGTCAAACCAATCTAAAGAAAGTGATTTCCTTAACCTATCCTTAGTCTTCCAAAGAATGAAAACACACCTAGCAGCCCACCTCCTAAAAGATCTTAATGTATTTTAGCAACCTGGTTTTTGTTTGCAAGAGATCTGATGATGATTCCACCTTTCAAAGTAAAATATAATTTAAGATTATTATACTGAATAGATAATTTTAAGATTATTATACTGAAAATATTATATAGGTAAATTATTTATAAATACAACATTAATAAAGTGGATCAAACACTCTTTCTTCTGATATTAAGGCTATTTTTAGAGATAAACATTAAATGGGAATTTCTGAGTTAATCACTCTCAACAATATTATGTCATTTTTTAAATAAACTCTTAGTTTCAATGTTTGTTTTTTACTCAAAAACAACTTTTGTTTAAACCTTGACACTGCTGTGATCCATGATTGAAATACTATCATGAAGAATTACTGATAATATGTTTTGTAAGTATGTCTCTGTGGAGATAGCTTATATAATATTAAAGACATATCTTAATATCATATTTTTATCATTAAATATATATTTTATAAATATAAACTATATTAATTATTTCCTAAATATTTTTAGTTGTGATTAGTTCATCATTATCACTGTCCCTCTGCAACAGAATCTGACCTCTATGAATTTTATTTTTTGAAATTTGCTTTAAATTTCCTTTAATAAGGAAAATTATATAGTGTACATTTTGCTTGTCCATAGTTAAAAATTATGTCTGCTCTAATAAAATTAAATCAATATTAATGTATTATGAAAGTTAGAATGCTTAAATTTTTATAGTTTCAAAATAACATAAAACCACTGGTTATAAAAATTCTCAATTTATACCTAAGTGGCTTCTGGCAAATTCTAATAACAATTTCTGTTTATTCATCTCAGAAAACAGAAGTTGTTTGTTCTCTTAATATAACTGATGAATTGCAAAATATCTTCCATCATGATGCAGGGAATGCAATAAAACTGAGTCTTACTTATGCTCTATAAACTAAAATTGGTACATTCATTCTGTATAAAGAATTTGGCCTTCCAAATTTTCACTTACTTAATTTGGAGAGAAGGAAAGTGCACTTACAGAATCAATATTTCACCTTAGCTGTTGACATGACAATTTTACCTAAAGAACAACGATCCTGACAATATATACCAGCTAAATAAGGCAAAACAAAGAAGTAAGCAGAAAGAGCTAGTAGTGTAGAACTGTGTATCCAACAGAAAATACACATTACTTTCAAAAAATGTATGTAATTAAAGGAAATAACAACCTAAACAAACTTCTTACACCAAAATAACTAATATTTCTGGATTAAAAGAAAAATTTCTAAATTCATTGCTGCTGCTGCTGCTAAGTCGCTTCAGTCATGTCCAACTCTGTGCGACCCCATAGACGGCAGCCCACCAGGCTCCCCGTCCCTGGGATTCCCAGGCAAGAACACTGGAGTGAGTTGTCATCTCCTTCTCCAATAAATTCATTGCAGAGCTTAAAATAAAACCAAAGATGTTAAAGGTTAAAAAGTCCATTGAGAAGTGTGTATCTAGTGGTGAGATGGCATTCAAGCAAGGATTCACTTCCTGGCCATATGCCAAAACCTGTAACTTTGAACCTGCCTTTTGAACACTGCCAGACACAGAAAGAGGATGCAGAACCTAGGTCTCATCCTAGGAGAGAGAACTGAGAGGAGACGTCTGTGGACAAAGGGAATCCCAGATGGTTTCACCACTATCATTGTTTTTCTAAGACCTAATACCCAATAATTCATCTTAAATGTTCCCAAGTTATTAGTGCTTCCAAAAACATAGTCTTTATTGAGATGCACAGTCTCAAATAATCCTTTCAGTAAAGCTCTAAAGAACATGTACTGACAATCAAAGGTCACCAAACACAAAATAAGAGATGGAACATGGAAAATCTGCATTAAAACTACAAGAAATAGTAGACAGCAAAATCAAATATGTGCAAATATTGAATACCGCGAATATCATGTATGGAATACATATTTGGGATCTGCCCTGGTGGGGATCTTATATATATATATAATCTATGTTTATATACACATCTATAAAATAGATAATTAACAAATTTAAAGATATACATAAGTGTCACACCTGAATACGTATGTGAATAAGGAATAAGACATTATAAAATGACCAGGATTATTTTAAAAAGATCCAAATGGAACTTCTAGTAATTAAAAAGTAGAGTAATTTAAAGTAGCAATTAGGTAGTTTAAACAGCAATTTGCATAGATGAAGAGTTCACAAATTGGAAGGCAGAGCTGAAGTAAGTACCCATGCCGCATCTCATAGTTAAAGAAAAGAGAAAGATGAAAGAGAGGTTAAGATACATGATGATAGACTAAGAACTTCCTACATAAAGACAGAATGAGATAGGAACAATATGTTGAGGAATAATATTGC
This sequence comes from Nanger dama, assembly GCA_917880005.1. Classification (NCBI taxonomy): domain Eukaryota; kingdom Metazoa; phylum Chordata; class Mammalia; order Artiodactyla; family Bovidae; genus Nanger; species Nanger dama. The sequence goes on from CAKJTW010000021.1 coordinate 23,697,865, forward strand.
CAAGAAGAATTTAAAAACTGATGAAAGTAGTAAATCTTCAACTTAAAGAAGTCTAAAGAAATCTCAGCCCTCGCCAGGCATACTAAAGTGAAACTAAAAACACAAAGACAAGGGAAATGCCCAAGTGCATCCCAAGAAATATCATAAGTTATTTACAAAGGAACAACAGCTAAACTGACAGGTGTCTCTTAAATATGAGCAGCAAAAGCCTGAAGTCATTGAATAACATTACCGTAAAAGACAAAAAGTCAACCCAGAATTGTTTATCCAGGAAAAGTAGCTTTTAAAGAGGAAGATAAAGGAGAGAGAAAAAAGGATAATTTTGTAAAAGCAAAACAATAACTGCCAAACATGAAAAGTGTAAGAAGAAATCATCACGTTTACCTGATGTGTTTTTTATAAAACAATATCAATGTCTTATTTAAAATATAGAGTTAAAGATATAACCACCATGTGACCCAGCGATTTACTCCTGGGTATATATTTAAAAAACACTTATTTGAAAAGATACATGCACCCCAGTGTTCACAGCAGCACTATTTACAGTTGCCAAGACTTGGAAGCAACCTAACCGTTCATCAACAGATGAACAGCTAAAGAAGATGTGGTATCTACATATCATGGGATACCACTCATTCATTAAAAAGGAACAAAATCTTGCCATCTACAGTAACATGGGTAGACTTGAGGGGAATTACCCTAAGGGAAATAATTCTGACAGAGAAAGAGAAAGACTGTATGATATCACTTATATGTGAAATCTAAAAATACAAAATAAACACAGTGAGTATAACAAAAAGATGCAGACTCTCAGATACAGAGAACAAACCAGTGGTTACCAATAAGGAGAAGGAGAGGAGGGGAAACACAGCAGTTGGGGGAAAACAGGAACAAATTATTGGGTATAAGATGGGCTGTGCGGATGTATTGTACAAACACAGGGGATATAGCCAATATTTTGTATAGTTGCTTACCATAATTTATTTTGTAAATTTATTTTACAAATTGTTTTTCTTAAAAGTGGCACTTTTCCTCAAGTAAATATTCTGACCGTTTTATTTTAAAATGTTATATAACATCCATAAATTATCTCAAAGATGAGCGCAAATTGTAATGAATAAAAATATGGGACTTGCCTGGTGGCTCAGTGGTAAAGAATCTGCCTGTCAGTGCAGGAGATCCCTGGTCAGGGAAGATCCCACATGCCACAGGGCAACTACCAGGCCCACGTGCTGCAACTACAGAAGTTCGGGTGCCCTAGAGACCATGCTCCACAACAAGAGAAACCATTGCAATGAGAAGCCCACGTTCCACAACGAAAGCGCAGCTCCTTCTCAGCAACTAGAGGAAAGCCCAGCTCAGCCAAAACAAAGAAATAAATACAAATTTAAAATACGTGTACTGAAGTATCAAAATGTTATAGGGAATAAAACCAGAGATTTTTAGAATTTCATAATAAATGGATTAGTAAAATAATATATTTGACTAGTAATCTAGGAGGACAGGATTTATGAGCTTAGCAAATATTTTCATCTTGCAAAATCAGCTAAAGAAATATTTAATCTGAAAATACTTGAAACATTGGAAATTCATCTCCATAACTCATCCACTCTTAGAAAAATATACATACATCAACATATAAATACATAACAGTGTATATTTTATTTATACAATGTGTTTTTTAGGTGTTTTTCACTGCTTCATATTGGCTAATGTAGATTTTACATGTTAAAAGAAAGTAGATTCACCCAGTTTGATAGTATAACTATAGCAGAAACAGCTTCAGATACAGGAAGCCAGAAATGCAAATTAAAAGAAACTATGAGTCCAAAAGTACATATATTTCAACTCACTATGTATGACTTGAATATGTAAAAATACACACATACATACTATATATAATATAAATTTATATATAATGCTATATATGTGTACATATAGTCATCATTTTAAAGAACTAGCTTATTTAATTAAATATATTTTTAAAATTTATCTTAGAAGTTCACTTCAAAGTTTTGTCAGAATTAATAGAACTTTGAGTATATTCTTTATAAAACATTGAAACAAGAGCAACTGATAATTTTCTGATTTCAAATGGCCTAATAAAATTGATTTTCTTCATGTTTTTATACTAGCAATGTTTAAAAACTGATACACATTATAAAAATTGACTTAATTTTTGAAAATTAAGATTTAAAATATATTTTAGTTTAAGAGTTCTATTGCTTCTCAACACACATAATTCTATAAATAAAATTCTATTAATTTCTAAAAACTGAATATACAACTGAATTATTAAACTTTCAGCTAACAAAAAAGAAATTTTGATTTTTTTCTGTATCCATTATGTTTATGGTCCAATTTCCCACATATAATACCTTTTATTGCAAATGTTCTCATTTATTTCATATTCACCATACTGCAAAATACTTCCTATGGTGCATCAGCTGTTTCAGAAAAATGGACTGAAACAGGTCTGACAAATACCTGGATAGTTCACAAGTCCTCCTGGCTGAGCCAGAGGAGACTTTACCAAGCAAGCACCAAGTCTCTCCCAGGAGGTCCAGCACTGCTGCGGTTGGTGCCTCTCAGGCTCTGCTTTAGCCCTGGCAAATCTGGACCAAAGCAATGGAGACAGTCAGTCAGTCAGAACCCACCCCACACAGAGAACTCATTCACTGCCTCGAGAGCCTTTTCAGGTACTTCATTCCAGGATAGCCGAGTTCTATTGCAACATTGGATGCTCTTTTCCAGTTAGGGTCCTATTCCAGCAAACACTAAAGTCTAAAGAGGTTATGCCTGCTCCAGGTCCAGGGCACCCCTGGCAGAATAATGACCAGCTGGAATCCTGCACCTAAGGCTTGATTTGTACTCTAAGGATCACTAAAGCCAACTCTAAGCCTGATATGTACAGAAGTAAAAATTTTAAACTAGCTAGAATTCCTAAGTACCTACCTGACTGTCAATATCTTCTTTAAAACATGGTTGGGATTAATATACCTCAGCATATAATGCCTTGTGAAACAGTGATTTCCAAAGTTATGAATCTCACAGACCACCACCACCACACACGGACACACACATGCATCCATATCCCTAAGCAAATTTAATAAGTTAATAAAATGGAGGAGGCTTTTGTGATGTAAGGATGGTTAAACAAAATTAAATAAAACTAATCAAGCAACAAGTGATCACTATGGCTTCGTAAAATGAATGGTACTTTAACAAATACAGAAGAAGAGAATGACATAATTTCAGAATACTGGACTACTGCAGATTAATACTGCCCTAGGTAAACATTCATTTGGCTAAGAGCTGGTGAAAATTCATCCACAGTCCGCAGATATATTTGACATGAAAACAAAGGAAATCCAAGGTAAGACTAATGCAAACAGGAGAAGCAGCTTCGGGGACTTCAGCCTCTTTGTGTTCTTCTCTCCTGGCTTCCTCTCGATCTACCTTCCATCCCACTTTGTCACAATTAAAAGAACTAAAACCATATTGATTTCAACTAAGTATTCCTCACTGTCTCTCCTACCTAGTTTAACAGAATAGTTATAAACGCGGTAATCCTTTTATTGAATCATTTATTTCAGTGGTTAGGGAAACAGCACAATATATAATCAAAGGAATGAATTCAATCAGCCAGCTGTTCACAGGTTTTATTTATGTTTATATGAATATGTGCTTAAGGCCCATTCTTAAATGGGAAAAATCTCTTCCCTTTTAAGCTATTAATTCTATCTTATGATACTTATGATAACCAAAAAGTCAGAGTGGCATAACCACCCAGGCTCTTGGGATTCATCCTAGAGGAGCCAAAAAGCCTGGAAGTTGCAAATGAGCAGGATCTTATGAGGCCTTCCCAGGATAGACACCCATGCACGTCTTCCGCCTGCCTTTTGTCTGTATGAAAGCTTTAGTCAAAGAATACATTTAATCAGAGTAGTCAGAAAATGCAGAAAGGACAATAGTCAAGAAAGACAAAATACTACTACTTTATCCATTCAACAAATTCAAGTATCTTTAGTTCTTCCTCAAGGCCTAGAGATAATATCCTCAGCCATGTCCTTTGAGCTGTTTTGCAGATACTGAAACCTCTCTCTAGGTGGAAGAAGTTAACTGTATGCTCCCCACAAGCATGTAGACCCCAGAGGGGTTGGAACCAGGAGGTTGGTGACACTGACTCCCAATTGCTTAATCATCAACCAATCAGAAGAATGTCCACGAGCTGATCACACCATGCTCCTGGAACACTGTAAAACTCCTCACTATCCCTGCCAGGGTGGGATACACAGTCTTGAGGGCATGAGCCTGCTGGAGCCCCTTTGCCTGGCAAAGCAATAAAGCTATTCTTTCTACTTCACCCAAAACTCAGTCTCTAAAAACGTAATCTGGCACCAGTGTGCACTGCTGGGTTTTGACATCCCAGAAACATCCCAAGATTTCATAAACTAGAAAGTAGCAATCTGTAACATATCACTATAGGGACAATAAAATAACACACCTTCACCTTTCAACCATCTGAAATCTTTGCCATCTTACCTAATGTATCATGCAGCACATAAAATATCAATGTGTCCTCAGATTTGAAGATCAGTAGTCTAAATAGTCTTACTTATACAGTAAGTTTATTTCTTGATTAGATGCTCTACCTATGCTCTCAAAGATATACGAATAGACAGCAAAGAATGTATATCTTAATATCATTAGTAATGTTCTGAGTTTTCCTACCTAAAATATATGTACTAAAAGAAAACAAACTTGGACTCCTAGGTCAAAGCGTGTAATTTAAATTGGGGTAGGCTAATGATTTACACTGTTTCCCAGGTGGCTCAGCAGGAAAGAATCCTTCTGCCAACCAGGAGAGAGGGATTTGATCCCTGTGTCGGGAAGATCCCTGGAGAAGGAAATGGCAATCCCCATCCAGTACTCTTGCCTGGGAAATTCCACAGGCAGAAGAGCCAGGTGGGGTACAGTCCATGGGATCATAAGAGTTGGATTCAACTTAGCAACTAAACCTCTACCACCATGCATAAAACAGATAAAACAACAATGATTTACACATATACATAAGAGGATAAATTATTATAATAAATTTATAAAAATAATCTGTTTACTGTTGGGAGAGGTCTGTAAGGCAGGAAGCCTGGAGCCAAAAGTAACAGAGTATATTGGACTATTTATGAATAAAATGTATGTACTTATAGGTAAACCCAAGTCACCAAAAATGAAGTCAGAAGAGGAACCACAGAGTAGGGGAAGAGATTTATAACATATATGAACAAAAAGATATTACAGTGTTAGCAAAAAAAAAAAAAAGAGGAGGCACCTAAAAATTAATAAGAAAAAAGACATTCTGATAGGAAAAAACATATAAAAAGATCTCCAAAAAACATTAGATAGATGTATAATCTGTTTAATATTTAGTAAAATGTAAATTGCTTGCACGCTCAGTTACTCCGTCGTGTTGGACTCCTTGCAGCTCAATGGACTATACAGCCTATCAGGCACCTCTGTCCATGGTATCTTCCAGGCAAGAATACTGGAGTGGGTTGCTATTTTCTTCTCCAGGGATCTTCCCAACCCAAGGATTAAACCAGCATCTTCTGTGTCTCCTGCATTGACAGGTGGATTCTTTGTCACTTTGCGACCTCAGTTCAGTTCAGTCGCTTAGTCGTGTCCGACTCTTTGCAACCCCATGAATCACAGCACGCCAGGCCTTTCTGTTCATCACCATCTTCCGGAGTTCACTCAGACTCACGTCCATCGAGTCCGTGATGCCATCCAGCCATCACATCCTCGGTCGTTCCCTTCTCCTCCTGCCCCCAATCCCTCCCAGCATTAGTCTTTTCTAATGAGTCAACTCTTTGCATGAGGTGGCCAAAGTACTGGAGTTTCAGCTTCAGCATCATTCCATCCAAAGAAATCCCAGGGCTGATCTCCTTCAGAATGGACTGGTTGGATCTCCTTGCAGTCCAAGGGACTCTCAAGAGTCTTCTCCAACACCACAGTTCAAAAGCATCCATTCTTCGGTGCTCAGCCTTCTTCACAGTCCAATTCTCACATCCATACATGACCACAGGAAAAACCATAACCTTGACTAGATGGACCTTAGTCGGCAAAGTAACGTCTCTGCTTTTGAATGTACTATCTAGGTTGGTCATAACTTTTCTCCCAATGAGTAAGCGTCTTTTAATTTCATGGCTGCAGTCACCATCTGCAGTGATTTTGGAGCCCCAAAAACAAAGTCTGACACTGTTTCCACTGTTTCCCCATCTATTTCCCATGAAGTGATGGGACTGGATGCCATAATCTTCGTTTTCTGAATGTTGAGCTTTAAGCCAACTTTTTCACTCTCCTCTTTCACCTTCATCAAGAGGCTTTTAGTTCCTCTTCACTTTCTGCCATAAGGGCGGTGTCATCTGCATATCTGAGGTTATTAATATTTCTCCCGGCAATCTTGATTCCAGCTTGTGTTTCTTCCAGTCCAGTGTTTCTCATGATGTACTCTGCATAGAAGTTAAATAAGCAGGCTGACAATATACAGCCTTGACGTACTCTTTTTCCTATTTGGAACCAGTCTGTTGTTCCATGTCCAGTTCTAACTGTTGCTTCTTGACCTGCATACAGATTTCTCAAGAGGCAGGTTAGATGGTCTGGTATTCCCATCTCTTTCAGAATTTTCCAGAGTTTATTGTGATCCACACAGTCAAAGGCTTTGGCATAGTCAATAAAGCAAAAATAGATGTTTTTCTGGAACTCTCTTGCTTTTTCCATGATCCAGTGGATGTTGGCAATTTGATCTCTGGTTCCTCTGCCTTTTCTGAAACCAGCTGGAACATCAGGAAGTTCATGGTTCATGTATTGCTGAAGCCTGGCTTGTAGAATTTTGAGCATTACTTTACTAGCATGTGAGATGAGTGCAATTGTGCGGTAGTTTGAGCATTCTATGGCATTACCTTTCTTTGAGATTGGAATGAAAACTGACCTTTTCCAGGCCTGTGGCCACTGCTGAGTTTTCCACATTTGCTGGCATATTGCGTGCAGCACTTTCACAGCATCATCTTTCAGGATTTGAAACAGCTCAACTGGAATTCCATCTCCTCCACTAGCTTTGTTCGTAGTGATGCTTTCTAAGGCCCACTTGACTTCACATTCCAAGATGTCTGGCTCTAGATGAGTGATCACACCATCATGGTTATCTGGGTCATGAAGATCTTTTTTTTTTACAGTTCTTCCATGTATTCTTGCCATCTCTGCTTAATATCTTCTGCTTCTGTTAGGTCCAGACCATTTCTGTCCTTTATCGAGCCCGTCTTTGCATGAAATGTTCCCTTGGTATCTCTGATTTTCTTGAAGAGATCTCTAGTCTTTCCCATTCTGTTGTTTTCCTCTATTTCTTTGCATTGATCACTGAAGAAGGCTTTCTTATCTCTTCTTGCTATTCTTTGGAACTCTGCATTCAGATGCTTATATCTTTCCTTTTCTCCTTTGCTTTTGCCTCTCTTCTTTTCACAGCTATTTGTAAGGCCTCCCCAGACAGCCATTTTGCTTTTTTGCATTTCTTTCCATGGGGATGGTCTTGATCCCTGTCTCCTGTACAATGTCACAAACCTCATTCCATAGTTCATCAGGCACTCTATCTGTCAGATCTAGGCCCTTAAATCTATTTCTCACTTCCACTGTATAATCATAAGGGATTTGATTTAGGTCATACCTGAATGGTCTAGCCAAGGTAAGGAGTAGCGGCTGTGTTTTGCTGGAGTAGCCATGAAGAGATACCCCACACCCAAGGTAAGAAAAATGCAAGTAAGATGGTAGGTGTTTCAGAGGGCATCAGAGGGCAGACACACTGAAACCATACTCACAGAAAACTAGTCAATCTAATCACACTAGGACCACAGCCTTGTCTAACTCAATGAAACCAAGCCATGCCTGTGGGGTAACCCAAGACAGGTGGGTCCTGGTGGAGAGGGCTGACAGAATGTGGTCCACTGGAGAAGGGAATGGCAAGCCACTTCAGTATTCTTGCCTTGAGAACCCCATGAACAGTATGAAAAGGCAAAATGATAGGATACCAAAAGAGGGACGCCCCAGGTCAGTAGGTGTCCAATATACTACTGGAGATCAGAGGAGAAATAACTCCAGAAATAATAAAGGGATGGAGCCAAAGCAAAAACAATACCCAGTTGTGCATGTGACTGGTAATAGAAGAAAGATCCGATGCTGTAAAGAGCAAGATTGCATAGGAACCTGGAATGTCAGGTCCATGAATCAAGGCAAATTGGAAGTGTTCAAACAAGAGATGGCAAGGGTGAACGTCGGCATTCTAGGAATCAGTGAACTAAAATGGACTGGAATGGGTGAATTTAACTCAGATGACCATTATATCTACTCTGTGGGCAGGAATCACTCAGAAGAAATGGAGTAGCCATCATGGTCAACAAAAGAGTCCGAAATGTAGTATTTGGATGCAATCTCAAAAATGACAGAATGATCTCTGTTAATTTCAGGGCAAACCATTCAATATCACAGTTATCCAAGTCTATGCCCCAACCAGTAATGCTGAAGAAGCTGAAGTTGAATGGTTTTATGAAGACCTGCAAGATTTTTTTAGAACTAACACCCAAAAAAGATGTCCTTTTCATTATAGGGGACTGGAATGCTAAAGTAGGAAGTCAAGAAACACCTGGAGTAACAGGCAAATTTGGCCTTGGAATGTGGAATGAAGCAGGGCAAAGACTAATAGAGTTTTGCCAAGAAAATGCACTGGTCAAAGCAAACACCCTCTTCCAACAACACAAGAGAAGACTCTACACATGGACATCACCAGATGGTCAACACCGAAATCAGACTGATTATAATCTATGCAGCCAAAGATGGAGAAGCTCTATACAGTCAACAAAAACAAGACCAGGAGCTGACTGTGGCTCAGATCATGAACTCTTTATTATCAAATTCAGACTTTGCCACCTGGGAAGCCCAAAATGCTAATTAAGGTGACCAAAAAATACCTTTTTCCCATCATATAAGCAAAATATACAAGGAGAGTTAGCATCCAGAGCTGGTAAGAAAGCTGGAAATGGAACACTCTTAAACATGCAGAAGTGTAAAATATTAATATCATTTTAGAAAATAAAATGTGATATAGCTTTCACATATTTAAAATTGCAAATTTTTGCATAGCAATACCATCTTTAGGAAGCTGTTCTACAAATATGAAAATAACAGTGTGAAAGCATCTCTATCTAAGGATACTTATTACAATTTTACTTATGGTGGCAAAAATAGAAAGCCATCTGAATATCTAGACAAAATCAAACAAATGCTTTAATGGTACAAGCTCACTATGAAATAGTGTGCACATATTTTAAAAATGCTCTTTAAAATCTTATTTGCTTTATTAACAGGAAAATAACTACATTGGCAAAGTACCATGTATAATGTTTATACTTTTCTGAGATAAGGTGAAGTCGGTCAATCGTGTCCGACTCTTTGTGACCCCGTGGACTGTAACCTACTAGGCTTCTCCGTCCATGGGATTCTCCAGGGAAGAATACTAGAGTGGATTGCCATTTCCTTCTCCTGAGGATCTTCCCAACCCAGGTATCGAACCCAGGTCTCCCGCATTGGAGGCAGACGCTTTAACCTCTGAGCCACCAGGGAAGCTTTTATACTTTTCTAACAGCTACTAAAACTCCAACATAATGTGTAGAAAATTATGAGATATGGAATAAAGCTTGCTCTAGTCACTCATAAATCTGTCTGCTGTCACCTTGTTTATTTAATCTATATGCTGAGCACATCATGAGAAATGTCAGGTTGGATGAATTACAAGCTGGAATCTAGATAAGCAGGAGAAATATCAACAACCTCAGATATGCAGATGATAACACTCTAATGGCAGAAAGCAAAGAGGAACTAAAGGGCCTCTTGATGAGGTTGAAGGAGGAGAGTGAAAGAGTTGGTTTAAAACTAAATATTAAAAAAACTAAGATCATGGCATCTGGCCACAATACTTCATGGCAAATAGATGGGGAAGCAATGGAAATAGTGACAGACTTTATTTTGGGGGCTCTGAAATCACTGCAAATGGTGACTGCAGCCATGAAATCAGAAGACATTTACTTCTTGGCAGGAAAGCTATGACAAAACTAGACAGTGTGTTGCAAAGCAAAGACATTATTCTGCCAACAAAGGTCTGTATAGTCAACGTTGTAGCCTTCCCAGTGGTCATGTACTGTTGTGAGAGCTAGACTGTAAAGAAGGAAGAGATCTGAAGAATTGATGACTTTGAACTGCAGTGTTGGAGAAGACTCTTGAGAGTCCCTTGGACAGCAAGGAGATCAAACCAGTCAATCTTAAGGGAAATCAACCCTGAACACTCACTGGAAGGACTGATGCTGAGGCTGAAACTCCAGTATTTTGGTTATCTGATGCAAACAGCTGACTCATTGGAAAAGTCCTGGATGTGTGAAAGATTGAGGGCTGTAGGAGAAGATGGCTTCAGAGGATGAGATGGCCGGGTTGCCTCATCAAAGCAATGAACATGAACTTGGGCAAACTTTTGGAGATGGTGATGGAGAGAGAGGCCGGGTGTGCTGCAGTCCATGCTCACAAACAGTCGGACACAACTGGGCAACTGAACAACAACCAAACGTTATGTATATACTAAATATAATAACTATATAAGGTAAAGTAGTTCAAATTTTTTAAAGTAAAAATTCAAAATTCAAAATGCATGAGCCCAACGGGATAGTTAGATAACTTCACTACACATATGCTATCATACAATATTGGAGCTTGCTTATGAAAATTTGCTGACTAAGGTCCATCTAGTCAAGGCTATGGTTTTTCCAGTGGTCATGTATGGATGTGAGAGTTGGACTGTGAAGAAGGCTGAGCACCAAAGAACTGATGCTTTTGAACTGTGGTGTTGGAGAAGACTCTTGAGAGTCCCTTGGACTGCAAGGAGATCCAACCAGTCCATTCTGAAGGAGATCAGCCCTAGGATTTCTTTGGATGGAATGATGCTAAAGCTGAAACTCCAGTACTTTGGCCACCTCATGCGAAGAGTTGACTCATTGGAAAAGACCCTGCATCTGGGAGGGATTGGGGGCAGGAAGAGAAGGGAACGACCGAGGATGAGATGGCTGGATGGCATCACGGACTCGATGGACGTGAGTCTGAGTGAACTCCGGGAGTTGGTGATGGACAGGGAGGTGTGATGGACAGCCTGGCATGCTGAGATTCATGGGGTCGCAAAGAGTCAGACACGACTGAGCTACTAAACTGAACTGAAATGAAATGAAAATTGGTTAAAATCCTTGCAATGGGTCCAGAACATCATTAGGAATCTCCAGCAGGAGACACACCTTGAGGCTGGGCTGTGTCAATAGAACCCTCTCAGACTAATGAAGATTGTCTGGGTCCTAGGTCTGATCCTATAACTCAAGTGTACCTTAACCCCACTGTGTCCCTGTAGAGACAAGGACCCTTCTCTCATTGGAGAGCTCATGTTCAACTGAGAGAGATATATAACATCAGAATGCCAATGTACTCATTTAAAACATAGTTCCAATCAGGATAAAATTCAAACCCTAATATATTTACTTACCATGAGAAATAACAGTAACATTGATTAGAGAAATTGACATTTTTGCTGACATAAATGGGAAGTCAAAGAATAATCAAAAGATTGCTCAACACCTAAGTATTCAGATATTTAAGGCCAGTTAAATTACCAAATATTTCATGAAATTATTTGCAAAGCATAAATAGAGACACAGATGTAGAGAATAAACATACAGATACTGGAAAAGAGTGGGGGAGATGGGGGTGGGATGATTGGGTGATTCAGATTAACATATATACACTACTGTGTATAAAATAAAACTGGGGCTTCCCCAGTGGTTCAGTCAGTAAAGAGAAAGCCTGCAATGCAGGAGACCTGGGTTCAATTCCTGTGCTGCCAAGATTCCCTAGAGAAAGAAACGGCAACCCACTCCAGCATTCTTGCCTGGGAAATCCCATAGACAGAGAAGCCCGGTGGGCTAAAGTCCATGACGTTGCAAGAGCTGGACTTGACTTAGCTACTGGACCACCACCACCAAGTATAAAATTCAAAACTAACAAGAAGTAACAGGAACTCGACTCAGTGCTCTGTGTGACCTAAATGGAAAGGAAATCCAAAAAGAGGGGATATACGTTTACATACACTGATTCACTTTGCTGTATGGTAGGAACTAACACAATAGAGGAAAAGAACTATACTCCAATAAAAATTGATTTAAAAATACTTTGAAAAAGCAATCAATTTATCAAGGTAAGACCATCCATTGGTGAAAGTGCTTTCTGTTTGGCAGCATTTGAATGAGCCAATTTTCCTCTGAAATACTCATTTTTCCCATGTCTCCCCAGTCAGCAAACTCATTCTTAACTACACTTTCCCCTTTGGATATACTAATATATTTATTCACATTATAGCCCCAGTATCACTATGGTAAACAATTTTGTCTCTTTTAGGTGATCCCATACCTACACATTGATTCATTGGGCATTTATCCTGCAGTTAAAAGAAAAGTCATCTTGCATTCCTCATTTTTCTGTTCTTAGAGGTACTTTATTGCAGTTCCCCAAATACTGACAATAGGCTATATTACTACTCTTCAGAGAGTGTTGCTTAACATATGCACCCATATTTTCAGATTGATTGCTGAATCATGCCAGTCTTATTCAGACACATTCAGCCCTTATATCTTCTAACTGTGAAAAATAAAACATTATTTACAATGAAGAATCGTTATAATGCAGTAATATTTCACTAGTATTCACAGAATATACAAAAAGTGATTCACAACATTGCATTCAAAATACTTGTACTGTTCTCTTAACTCACTAAATCTAGACTATTTAAGTGTCAGCAAAGGATCCATTTTCAAAGATATAAAAGAGAGCCTCTGAATGAAGATGCAAGCAACATTCTTAAAATGTGGCTACATTCTTTGAAGAAGTGAAATATAATTACTTTATTCTTCCATTTTAAACATGTAACAACCAGGATGTGGAGTGAAACAGAGTTTGTTGCTCCTAAACTGTCAAACAAGGTTAAAAAAACAAAAACCAAACAAAAAAACAAACCAAAAAAACAACAAGAAAACACCACTAACTACCTCACAGCCTAAGTCAAGCCACTGACACTTAGAACGAGCAGACTGTTGAGTCCTTGGAAGCATATTGACTTCATGGAGCTTGCTGGGTCCAAGCGAGAATTAATTAGCCCTTTCTTAAACTCTTTCTCTTCATTGCGAATGGAAAGGAAAAGCCACTGCATTCCTGCTAAACCGAGAATTTGAGATTCTGATGCAACCCTTGTCACACCTCTTCATTCTGATCGTTTGTGGTTGTTCAGTTGCTCCATTGTGTCTGACTCTTTGTGACCCCTTGTAGCATAGCATGCCAGGCTTTCCTGTCCTTCACCATCTCTCAGAGTTTAGACTAGAAAACGTGGCACCTACAGGTTCAATGTAACTGACTCCTACCACTTTTAGGTTGTAGGGGATGCTGCCACATCCTAAGCACATTTTAGTCCTCTGCTTTAGAACCTAGTTGCCAGTCTGGTGTTAATAAGATAAGCCCTTTTCCCATATCAGTTCAGTTCAGTTGCTCAGTCGTGTCCGACTGCGAGCCCATGGACTGCAGCACTCCAGGCCCCCTGTCTATCACTGACTCCCAGAGTTTACTCCTCATGTCCATTGAGTCGTGATGCCATCCAGCCATGTCATTCTCCACCATCCCCTTCTCCTCCTGCCTTCAATCTTTCCCAGCATCAGGGTCTTTTTATATGAGTCAGTTCTTCGCATCAGGTGGCCAAAGTATTGAGAGTTCAGCTTCAGCATCAGTGCTTCCAATGAATATTCAGGACTGATTTCCTTTAGAGTGGACAAGTTGGATCTCCATGCAGTCCAAGGGACTCTCAAGAGTCTTCTCCAAAGCCACAGTTCAAAAGCATCAATTCCCATATAACAAACTGTATTAGTCTTGTGAGTCCTCTAATCACAAAGTACATCACTACACAAACCAAGGATGCTGTGTCACCAGTTAGTCATGAATAGGAAGCAGGTAGCAGGAAACTACTGCCCTTTCTGTTCACACCAGTCATATGTTCAGTTACACCTGACTCTTTGCAACCCCTTGGACTGTAGCCCATCAGGCTCCTCTGTCCATGGAATTTTCAAGCAAGAATACAGAAGTGGGTTGCCATTTCCTACTCCAGGGGATCTTCCTGACCCAGGGATCGAACCCCTATCTCCTGCATCTTCTGCATTGGCAGGCGGGTTCTTTACCACTGTGCCACCTGGGAAGCCCATATTCAAAACAGTCAATGCAAAAATAAAACTGTGATCAGATTTTCTGAACAATAAAAAGATAACATGGTCTGCCAATAGGGGTGTTATTTTGATAACAGTGGACTGTACTCAAATGTGAGTGTACTCAAAAATTTTAAGATATTTTCTCTACTCATTTACCCTGGAAATGAACATTAGGCAGTTGTCACATCACCTTAATGAAAGAGAACAGGTACAAGATGCAGATAAAATACCACAGAACCTGGTTTACTAGTAAAACAATAGTCCAATAGATTATATGAGTTAATAGGGTAAATGGTTGCCCAAATTACGTGAAAAGTATATTTTTTGTATTACATATATATATTTACATATATAAATATATATTTACATATATAAAATTTTGTATTTACATATATAAAATTATATATACACTTATGTGTCCATATTATATTTTTAGGCATGAAAATCAAATTACATGAGCTGCATACTCAAAATTCCTGTTAGGCAGCCCACAGTACATGTTATCATCCATATAAGATGTAAACATCAATCTTTTGAACCATATAAACCCATTTCTTCCCCATTTCTATCCTGTGAAAATTCAGACAAGAGAGAGGCACCTATTTGAGTAAGATATGGATAAGGAAACCCTATGACGATGAGGTGGTTACAAGAGCTGACACTTAAAGGTCACATTGTAGACAGTGACCAGAGAAATCATTCTGGTACATTTGGAAGCTTAATTTATGGAGAAGGACAAGTTATAACAAGACATATTCTGATGCAAGAAAAAGATAAACAGATCAAATTTGCATTATAATCTCCCTATTTCCTCTATAGCCTCTGCCACAAGGTAATTTTTCTTAATTAATTCTCTCACATCCTATGCAGGACTCATAGTAGGTATTCAGTGATAATTATAAGGTTGTGTATTCCATTACTCTAAGCCCTCTGTGCTTGGCAGTCATTCTAAGAAATATCACAGAGTTGGTTGCATTTCAAAGACTAGCAATAAAGACAGTTCACTGCTGGTTCAAGATTACTTTCATGTTGCTTTACCACTGGATGAAGAGCAAACAGAGCAAAGCACATCAATATCCCTTTCACAGTGAGTATGTGTGGATCTCTGAAGCCTCCCTAGGTTCTCCCAGTGGTCAGAATAGTCTGGAGAGAATGCAGACTCCAAAGCCGGAGAAGTTAAGAACCAGAGGATGCTGCTAGTCTAGGGATGGCCACATCTATTCATCACCTAACAATGGTATTATACTTCGTGTTCCATTTCCAGCTGCTCCACGACCAATCTCAGCAGGATATTTTCTGTGCACATGAGTGTGTCCTTTCATGTTAGTGCTCCAGCATTTCCACCTGTGTAATTGGCTTCTCTGTCTAAGTTATGAAGTGCCATGCAGGGCTCAAATCTTTATCTCTTGTACTCTGCTGGGTGTCTGACACCATGCTTGTATACACATCCAGGGTTCAAATACATTATTGCATAGCAGGGTTGGACCCACTTGGTGCTTAAATCAGAGGATTTATTAGAAATATGAATTGCTGCCTCTTACTATATTGAGTTCAGAAACATAACCTGAGCTTTGAGAATATGAAAGAAAACAAAAAACCTCTGTTTCCCCTTATCCCTCCTACCTCAAAACAATTAACCCCAGCTACATCAAAGCTGAATCCAGTCTTGAGTAGGAATATTTCCATCTGAGAGTGTTGGTAGGCGTGAGGAAAGACAAATTGCTCCTACCACAAGGAAGAGGGATGAGGGGAAAGAACAAAAGTAAAATATCTTGGAAGCTGTTCAAGTTTCTTAATGGACCATTAACTAACACTTAGTGAGGCAGAGCTCTGCATTTGGGTGGATGGCACTGCTTTCCCCGGAGATTGAAACTGAAGAGTGGGATTGATTCAAACATTACTATACGCCAGAACACACTGATTAGACCTTTTGAATTTATTTGTTCGTTTACATCTGTTCTTTGTCCTGACATGGACAGCCCCTGGGAGATTTTTAAATCTTCAGATCTCTGATCTTTACAAAGGTGCTTTTCTATTGTAAAAGTAGTATGATGGGAGAGTGGAGGGGGCAGCATGAATCCACATTGCTCTGTATAACTAGACTGCATATAAAAATTTTATGCTTATGTTAGTAAAGGCATAGTACCTCTTCAATGCAAACAATCAGTTTTGAGAAGTGAGCAGGAAGAAATATCATTAGATATTTTATTCACTGTATTTAATCCATTATAGATGTCACTTGGAAAATAAAGCATTGAATACGATGCCACCTCACAAAAATCCTGTAATTTTAATGTGTTAGGCATTGGGGCATCTCATTCAGCAGAACTCTGACTATAAACACAGCTTTAATAAACCATTTGATTTGCCTTGGAGGTAGCTATGGAGGAACAAGAATTTCTTTACAAAATTTATCAGATTGTATTTTTAAACCTGATGACATGAATTGATCCAATTATTTTTCTACCTGTCTCCACTAAACCTGTATTCACAATAGCAAAGGCTTTTTTAAATTATTCTCACTGTGATAAAAAATCACATAATATAAAACATACTATTTTCACCATATTCGACTTTACAGTTCAGTGGCGCTAAGTACATTCACATGGTTGTGCAACACTCACCATCACGCATCTCCGGAATTTTTCACTTTCCTAAACTGAAACTCTGTCCCCATTAAACACTAAGTTCCCATTCCCCTTCTTGCCCTGACCCACACTCTGGTCCCTGGCATCTATCAATGTACTTTCTGACTCTATGAATTTAACTAGTCTAGATACTTCATCTAAGTGGAACTAGAGTTCACTAGTGAAGTAAGTCAGGAAGAGAACAACAAATATCCGACATTAATGTATATATGTGGAATCTAGAAAAATAGTACAGATGAACCTATCTGCAAAGCAAAAATAGATACACAGAGAGAATAAATGCATAGACACCAGCGGGGGAAGAGGGGAATAAATTGGGAGACTAGGACTGACATATAAACAGTGCTATGTATAAAACAGATAACAAATGATAACCTATTGTATAGTATATAGGAGGGTGAAAAGAAGATACAATCTGTTTGTAGGACATAGATTAACCTCAAAAATGTATTCCAATACACAGGTGTGTGCGTGTGTTCAGTCGTGTCAGGCTCTGTGACTCCACGGACTGTAGCCCACCAGGCTCCTCTGTCCATGGGGTTTTCCAGACAAGAACACTAGAGTGGGTTGCCATTCCCTACTCCACCAATATACACGAAGTGCGGACAAATACTGTTTGACTCCACTTATACAAGATACCTAGCAACAGCTTTTTAAAAGGCATTTTTGTGCTGTTTGAAGAAAGCAAGCCTTCTCAGACTTCCACTGTGGGGGAGGGCAAGGCACTGTCATAGGATTCGGGGGTTATAGGTTTACAGAGGACAGCCCAGACATTGTCCCCTTTTCTAGAAGGAGAATGGTTGTATTTATTCCCTCACTAAGGATAACTCTAGGACTGATCAAGATTTAAATTGCTGAGTGAAGAAAATGTACAAAACTATCATATTTAATATTTCCTAGTTGGTTGAGATAGAAACTGTAAAAGGACTTTGCATTCTGAAAAAAAAAAAAATGAGGACAATTGATTATTCTTCCTCCCTAATAAACTGGTGAAGGGAAATTTAAAATGAAAGAGGCCACCTAACTCCTAAAATTCACTCATAGCATTAAGAAAGAAATGAACAGATTATTACATCTGTTTTAATAGAAAGATATTTTGGGACGATTGTCCTCAAGCTCATCCCTCTCATCTTTAAAAATAAAAAGACAAGAAAAAAAGTGCTATTCCCTAGCTATTATTACTCTTCTTCCCTTCACATGCAAGCATTTTCAAAGCAAGCCCTAAACTTGAAGTCTTGACTTTCTCACATCTCAATTATTCCATAACCTACTTCACATGATTTTCATTTTTCCTTCTTAATGAAACTGTTTCCACCAAGATGATTAACAGCTTCTTGGTTTGCAAACTCAATAGATGCATTCACAGGTTAGTTTGGTCATCTGTAACATTTCACTAAGTCAGCCCTTCTCTCCCACTAGAACCCCTTCCCCTTCTGACTTCCACATTCACTGCATCCTACTCGCATTTAGTTATTTTACTTCTTTCTGCACATTCATTCTTTCACGCAGTCCAGTCTTCCTTTCTCCAACCGACCCTTCAAAACTGGGATTTCTCAGCTTTTGACTTCATTTGTGTTTCTCTTTTTCTCTTTCCTCCTTATTTTCCCCAGGTGATCTTAGGTACAGAGATATCCATAAACATCTCTTACATATACTGACAACTCACTGTGTCCAAAATACATTCAACTTATTTATACAGAAACCTGCATTGCCTCAGAGTTTGATTTCTCAAGTTTCCAACCAGAACCCCAAAATAAACCTGAAAAAATACAAAATTAGTGTATGTATTTTAAAAATATTTCAGAATAGAAGCTAGGTTTTCACATTTATCTTTAAACTGTGAGAAGATGGCAGTACACAAAATAACTTTTAAAACATTTATCCTCTATCCATGAAATTTTCCATACAAGGGTACCGGAGTGGGTCGCCATTTTCTTCTCCAGGGTTTCGTCCCAACTCAGAGATAGAACACAAGTCTCCTGCATTGCAGGAGAAGTCTTTATGATCTAGGCCACCAGGTAAATCTCCCAATAAATAAATAATAACTATAAATGAAATTAATAACAGTGATGAGATATTTTCACTTTTAAGGAAGAAGTTACTGTCTAGAGTCTACCGAGAAAAGTAACAGCAAGGAATACTGCTTTACTTTGAACCTTAGACTATAGTATGAAAATTGAATTTAAAAGAATGGATCATTAGCGTTGAAATAAGTGCCTATTTCTTTAAAAAGAAGACTTCAATATATAGACCAAAAATTATTGTGTAAAAGAAGATTGATTTCCCTACACATGAATGATTTGTCTAGAGGAGGAAGATTTATTATCATAAGAAGTTATTATTTCAGGAAACTAAAGATAAAATCAATACTTTGGAGATCATTAAATCTCGGCATGAGTTGAGTACTGAAGGCAGGAATATTTTACTGGAGCATTGGAGAATTTATATTTTAGGGACTCTGGTGGTCATTTTGCTGACATACTTCATTTCATTTCCATCTAAAACAAAGGAAAACAAATTACCTCTTCAAGTTATCTCTGCCGAAATGTTTTAACAATGTGTGCTACTTTATATTTGATTTCAAAGTTTTGTTTTGCTCTATAACTGTGATCAATAAAACCAAGGCAGATGAGAAATGAAGTAATAAAGGTTTATAGTCAATGTAATAATTCTAGAACAAAAAGTATTTTAACCAAAGGAAGTATAAAAGAGTTCGGCAAAAGATGGAAAATTAAAATAATTCATATTTAAAACCAACATTGTTGTTAAGGTAAATAAAAGTGAGATATTTTATCTTCTAGTGTAACAGTAAATGAAACCACTAAGCCATTTCTTTCTTAGAGTCTGTTCTTCTCAAATACAGTACCTCACTCCTTATTAAAAGCTTTCAAATCAGATTTCAGTAAATCAGGATCCAGATGATCCTAAACCATTCCTGAAATACTGAAACTGTGTTCTCTCTGGGAGTAGTCTATTCTCTTCTATAAGATGAATTCCATCTTTTGGAACAGTCAATAAATGAATGACCACTCTGGAATTCTGCAAAGAAGGTGAAAAATGGGCCAGAAGATTTTTTTATAGAAATTGATAAATAGAAACAGACCAAAAGAAAAAGTTCTGTATTGCACAATATAGATGTGATTTCCTTCTTTCCTCCCTCCCTCTCTCCTCTCCTCTTTTTCCTCCTCTCTCCTTTCTTCAGAAGTAGAAGAAGGCCAAGGGTTAAACGTGTAACAACCACTACTAGCATAATCTTTTGACTAGCAATCATCTTTGGTGAAAACAACACTGGATGTGTAGTGGGTTTGTGTTTTCAGCTTAATAGTAGAACAGTATTTTTAGTTAGGTTGTCAGCAATAAAACTATAACTCTGTGAAAATTTCTAGAGATACATTCGAGGAGGAATATAATTTGAGAAATGAACAATAATAAAACAAGCAATAAATGAAAGTTGGATACATGAGGATATGTAGCTGAAATAATTTAAAATTAAATCTGTACTATTAATAATATGGAGAAGGCAATAGCAATCCATTCCAGTACTCTTGCCTGGAAAATCCCATAGATGGAGGAGCCTGGTAGGCTGCAGCCAATGGGGTCACTAAGAGTCAGGCATGACTGAGTGACTTCACTTTCACTTTTCACTTTCATGCATTGGAGAAGGAAATGGCAACCCATTCCAGTGTTCTTGCCTGGAGAATCCCAGGGATGGGGGAGCCTGGTGGGCTGCCATCTATGGGGTCGCACAAATTCGGACACGACTGAAGTGACTTAGCAGCAGCAGCAGCAGCAGCTGAAATAATTTAAAATTAAATCTGTACTATTAATTATACGATATAATAAAGTTGAGTTGTATTTTAGTAAAGAGGCAAGAGAAAATTAAATAATTGACATTACAATAAATGAAACTCTTAAATTTAAATGGGAAGGGTAAACATTAATGAATACTCTGGACTAAAGTCAAAAGGTTCAAAAGCAGATGAAGATAAATTTAGAGAGTAAGAAATTATAGTACATATATAAATGAACACTGTTTCTTCTAGCATCAATTTTCTGGAGAAAATCAGATGAATGACTGAATTTGTTTTTCAATCTGAATGTTATTATATTAGAGAGGACATTAAACAATGGTCTGAGCATTAAAGAATAACACCTATCAAAGAAGTTGAACTAAACCATTTTCTTTTTATAGTTATACCTCAATCATATTTGTTGTGCCAAATAAAATATATAAATTATGAATACTATGTAAAATGCATACAAAATAAAGGAATAATCTGTACAAATTTAGCATTATATTAGGCACTTTAAAAAATATTTTATTGAATAGCTTATATCACATAAATAAGATTTCTAGAAAGTGAATTCAAATACCTATGATGCATATAAAATTCACTGTCTTAAGAAAGAGAAAAAAAAGAGTATATTTTTACATCTTGGCCATAATAAACTAATCTTAAATACTGCTACAAAATTATATGGTGAGATATCAGATATATTTACTGCAAGATAATTTGTAAATATGGCCCTAACATGTCAAGTCTTATCTGATACTAGTGAATTTAAAGAAGTTTAAATATTGTTAGTTGACATTATAGCAATTTAACATAAAAAAAAATCACATTTAATCACTATAAACTCTACAATTAAGTGGTAAATTGCAATTTGGAATGGTCATTAAAGACATAGTCACAGGCTTTAAAAATAGCAACCCCTCCAAACATAGAGTTTATTTCAAGAATACACTATATGTTCAACTTTGGTATACATGTGCATAGCACAACTTCTCAGTTACGTTACCAGTATGTTGTCAAATTCATAATTTAGTCATGGACAGCAAATGAAGAGAACCTATTAATACCTCTTTTTAAAATGAACATTTCAAATTAGTTCTAAAAAGAGCCACTTTCATTTCAAACAAGCAACTTTTGTTTACCTAGTGGGCTTTTGTTTACCTACTGGTAAACTTTTGTGTACCTTGTTAAACATCTGATGGACTTGCCTATTTAATTGATATATTCATTTAATATATTTAACATATTTTCATTGTTTTTATTTTTTTACTTTATGTGCTTTGTACATCTTGAGTTAAATAATGTTTCATATTCATATCTTATCTAAAATACAAGGAATAAATATTCTAAAACTAACACAGTAACATTTGATATTATTTTTTCTATATAGAGGTTATTACTAAGCATAATCTGAATTAGTTTCAATTATTTCACCAAGATCATAAGAGGTACAGGCACAGTTTTGCTCAAGGGTCAAGCATCATCACTCTGGCTTTGTTTATTTTAAAAGCACCTTGAAGTTATATGTATAGTGTTGATGAATTTACCTTAATTTGTTTTCACTTTTTAGTCTTCATCCTGTAGCAACCAATAGAATGTGCAATAATGCTTAGCTAGTAAAAGAGTCAGACACAGCTTGGCAGCTAAACAGCAACGTAGAACTCTGACCAGGCTGAAGTATATTTTAGGGGCACATGGGAGGTAGTTTCTATAACTTTGGTTTCATTAAAATGAGGTTCTAAATAGGTACAAAAAATGACAAGAATACTAATTTTCCTTAAACTCTGAATTTCCAAAGTGCCTAATATTACCCAGGAAATTCTTCCCAGCAAAACTCTTTAGAAAAAGATCTCACACAAAGTGTTCTACACATATTACTCTATGCCCAGAACCCTCATGGAGAAAAGATTGGTACTTAGATACAACCTTCCCTGATAGCTCAGTTGGTAAAGAATCCAGCTGTAATGCAGGAGACCCTGGTTGGATTCCTGGGCTGGGAATATCCCCTGGAGAAGGGATAGGCTACCCATTCCAGTATTCATGGGCTTCTCTTGTAATCGAAATCATCATTGCAAAATTCTAGGCCAGGGCTCAAATAGAAATAAATATGAGAATTTTTATACTTCATATGTGGTATCTAATTGAGACAGAGAAAAACTTTTATAACAAAATGCATAGCATAAAACTATGATGAAATTAGAGTTAATTGGTTAATATAAAAGTCATCATGCAACTAAATTCAGATTTCATTTCTCTACTTTTTAGGAAGAGTAAAGAATTTTACCATTTGTCAGTTTTGGTGAGTAGTCATTACTTTCTAATTGAGAGCATATTTTTCTTCAAAAAAGATAAAATTGGTTCTGTGTACATACACACACACACACACACACGCACGCATATATATGTGCCCTAACATGAAGAAAAAGTAAACCTGAAACTTCATATAATGTAAAGGCAGACTATGCTATGGTTTTATGATTAAACTATGCTTTTATGGTTAAATTAATTTGAAGCACTTGGGAAAAATTACTTCTTAAACTCCAAGAAGACTTATCTCCACATAAAATTGAACTTGATTACAATTATCATTAAATAAATTTTGTAAATATGCATAATTTTATCTTTCTTATGCAAATAACCATATAAATATGGAAACAGATGGTAATATTGTTCAGTAAAATGAATATGTATTATTAGATGCATCCAAATTTATTTGATGAACATAAATTTTCATCTTCTTTTTAAATTTAATGGTTAATATAAAACTTTAGTGGTAAAGTAAACATATTTGGAATAGCTGCAGTATTTATGTGGAAAATTTATATCTATGTACATTATTTAGATGTATTTTTCATGGAAACTGTGGAAAATACATTAAGCTTTCCATTTCTAATCACTTGGTTTTACTGTGGATTTTCAAAAACAGATTTATTTTGGCATTGAAACATTTTTATATTTAATATACATGTTTAGCACCAAAACCTGAATTTTACAAACTATTCACATAATATGTAGTGAGATAACACTACCTTAGATTCTATAGTTTACTTGAAGGACACTGTTAAAATTTCTTATGTACATGATGTCTGGATACATTTTTAAAGCTATTTAGGGATCTGTAGTCTTCAGAGTAATTGTTTTGTCCCTTATTTCTAATGGTAAATTTATAAAATCAATTTAATATATTTTGGATACATATATACATATTGAAAATGTATATATTATAATTATAAATTTACATATTATAAATTCAAGTACTCGTGTTGGATGTGGTATGTAGAAATGCACATGAAACAAAGTTCAACAAATGCTAGTTTTGCTACCTGGAAGCCTAAGAGGCCATGTGTGATGTATGTTCATTTAATAATAGATAAAGAGCCTTACAGAAAATCTCATGTGAGAATCTGAGACTCTGAAATAAATTTACCAAAATATTTTCAACTACTGAGTGAATCCTACCGTCTTTAAAGGAAATAAACATAACACATTAAAGGTCATAAAACTTGAGTTTAGTTTATCACATGCTCAGGTATACATTAGCTCATTACTCATGAAACAATACTTTTATTTTGCATCATGATGATAAAGAAATCAGTAGGAGTCCTTTGGTCTATTTTATTTGACATTTTGTGTTCTTTTGCTTTTTATATTAAAAAAAAAGAACAGTAATTTATTTTATTTATTTTTATAAGGAAAATTTGACAAGGAACCAAAAATTTTACTCCTAGGTTTCACTCAAGAGAAATAGAAATAAATATCTATAAAAAACTGCTGGCAAAAGCAGCTTAACAGTAGCTTTATATATGATACCCAAAAACTGGGACAAAT
This sequence comes from Nanger dama, assembly GCA_917880005.1. NCBI lineage: Eukaryota > Metazoa > Chordata > Mammalia > Artiodactyla > Bovidae > Nanger > Nanger dama. Next base: position 23,722,510 of record CAKJTW010000021.1, read on the forward strand.
CAACTGTTGTTGGTGAAGTAATACAATGGTATATTTAGCAATAAAATGATATGATATTGATATAGGAGGTAATATGAATAAAGTAAGAAAACATAAAGCTGAATAAAGACTTTCACAAGAATATACACTGTATGATGTCATTTACATGAAGTTCTAGTAGTGACTAATCTAATCCATTAGTGGGAGAAAACAAAAACAAAAAATATGGTAATTGCCTGGGAGCACTGACTGGGAAGAGACATATGAGAACATTTTAGGCCCTTGGATTAATATCTTGATAGTGATTTGAGTTAGAGTTTGTGTGTATTTGCATAAACTCAGAACATTTACACTTGTGATTTGTGCATTTTATTGTATGTAAATTTTATCTCAAAAGCATAAAATATAAACGATATTGAACTCAATTATGCACCTGCCAAAATATATAGAAGGAAGCACATTGATTTCTACAGCTTATTTTGAAATGCATAGAAATCCCACAGTTGTTTGCAAGAATAGAAAGATGAGCAGATGGATACTTGAGTGTAAGACACTAACAAAGTGTTAATTTTAAAGTGTAGGTGTTAGATATATAGGTTCACTGTAAAATCTTTTAAATCTTTCTATAGACTTGAAAATTTTCTAATATGTGTGAACAAAATTAAAAGGATATTAAGCATTCCTACTATGTATGTGGAAAAAATGTTTTCTTCTTCACTGTGGTTTGCAAAAATTAATGCTAACTTGCTTATAAATACAGCTGTCAACTATAGATTAATAGATTGCAAAGAATTTTTTTTTCCCACAGCAGCAATCCTTAGGTTCAATTCTGACTCAAAAGAAGAGTTGAACGTTTGGGCTTCCCTGGTGGAGAATCCTCCTGCAATGCGGTAAGCCTGGGTTTGATCCCTGGGTTGGGAAAATCCCCTGGAGGAAAGCATGGCAACCTACTCCAGTATTCTTGCCTGGAGAATCCCCATGGACAGAGGAGCCTGGCAGGCTACAGTCCATGGGGTCACAAAGAGTCAGACTTGACTGAGTGACTAAGTACAGCCTAAGAGTCTGCAAAGACTGTTATTCCACAACAAAAAGACAAAATGTAACAGCAAAAAGTTATAAATGCTCTAGAGGTCTAATGATATGTGATGTTATTCACCTAAAGGCCCATAGACATGATATTTCATGGGGAAATCATTATATAGATAGTGATAGAATGGAGATGCAACTGAATGTAGGCTACACATTCATAATTCCTTTATAACTGATGATAATATTGTTTGCTTTGCTTGGTTGGCTGATCAGTATATTGATTTTGGTGCACTAGGAGCGAGACAGAAAAAAAAGAAGCAAAATTAGCGGATGACAAATTTTCAAAGAAAGACTCAAAATGAGAGATCAAACTTGAAGTATTGCCCCAAATGAATGAGTAAATCCAATGTTGCCTGTGATATATGTACCATAATCTTTTTCTTAATAATATATGATGCTTGTTTTTCAAAGAATGCAAAAGAAATGAATAAACAATTTAGCCATATCTAGTGTAAAATGCCTATTTAAAAAAATCTGACATCCATATTTCAGCTTTGGGGTGTTTCATTTAATATCTACCCACAGCAGCTCTAAGCACTCTCCTTGAACACTTAAGTTCATTACTGTATATACATGTTCAAGAGGAAAACATGGGTCCATTTAGAACAAACTCTTCCTAAGTGGCTTTTAAAGATTCTATGTGATTATTCACTTTTTAATTCTACTGGTTGGTGTTTCATTTATTTTATATTCGGCCTAGTTGTATTTGAAAATAATCTTTACTGCAAATAAAAAAGAATCACTACCTTGTTTTAGAAAAAGAGAGTAGAGAAAAATGCAGGAAGCAAGTAATTAGCTTGTCCAGATCTTACAGCCTGCCCTGAAGGAAATGCCAGTTTTAACTCATCACTGTGGAATTAAGCAGCCAATCAAAAGTTTTACAAAAGCCTCTTATTACAGAGGCCACACAGCCATTTCAACAGCTTTTAGTTTACTTTGCTGCCAAATCAATCACACACCCAATAAAGGAGTAAAGAGATTGTTCAGATTGCAAAGGTAAGGAACAAAGCACATGTGCAAAACCTAAACACTGTGAACGTTTTTCCAAAATTTATTTTTTAAGATATCAACTTACATATCAGTAAATGACAATTTTTACCAGAGCTTTCTGAGGGAAGAAGACAGTACTTTTTTGTATAAGTCACTACAACATGGACATTGACCTATGGATCAGTTGCTATTACTATGCAATTATAATGAAATTTATTAATTATAATAAAATTTAATGATTTGTGTGGCTTGATCATTATATTTCTAGCATGAGTTAAAACACCACGGAACACAAATTACTTCTCCCATTTCTCTTTAATAGTGTTGGGGATTGTACCGAAGGAGAACTTCTGACAGCAGAAACTGACATCTAAGATGCAATGATTCTAAGAAATTGTTGGCAGTCAAATTTTTATGTACTCTCTGTTTAGCTCCACCGCAAGCAACTGAAGAACATAATCTTTATTTTATATTTTGAACAGCTTCATTTTTTTTTTTCTGAGCAGCTGCAATAATCACATTTCTGGGTAGAAATTGTGCAGAACTAGAAGTGTGAGGAAAATTAATCCATCCCTGTGTTAGAAGTTTGTACATTACCAAGACATTAATATGAAACACTCATGTCATAATGCAATACTTCATGTAATTAATAAGAGCCCATAAATTCTGAACCACTTCTGAACTATGAAGTAATCAGCCAAAGAAGCCTATTTACACAGCATCAAGGAATAGTTGTTATGGTCTACTATGTCAATCAAAGGCTTTAATGATAATATTTTCACACCCTGCAAGTGGTTTAGTACTGTGAAATACAGAAATACATAGCCATTTACAGTAGAATTATAAGCATTCAGAAGAGAATAAAGAATATCATCTTCCTATTTCAAGGAAATGGTGAAGACATGTACACACACAAACACTCAAGCAGAAACTGCAGAGCCAATTCCGTATTTTGTCAGAGCAGAGTGCATTGTTGTCTCTCCATGGATGTCCTTTTATGCACTTATCACTTTAACTGTAAGCTCTTTGGCAACATAATCTGAATCAATGCTTAACTGATGCCTGAAGTGCACTGAATTATGCCTTCTATTCTGTAAGTACTTTTTGTCTACAAATGAGCTGCAACAATCTGTTGACCTTTCCTTTTCCATCATTTTCCTTTCATAAATATTTTTATCTGCTGATAAGCCTCTCCCAACCCTAAGTACCAGCCTAGATTCAAAGGGACTACCTACTGGCCAATTATTGACTGCAGGAAGAGTGAACTTCTCTGAAACATTTTGGAACACCCTTATTGGCATCTAGATTCATATGAAGAAGTCACAGTTGACTTCAGAGGAACAAAATGTTTATTTACAAATATAATCATAGAAGCAGCTAGAGCATGGAGAAAAGAATCTCACAAGGAGTAAAAGTAGGTGGGCAGTACAGGACTGCCCAATGCAGAACGTGGAAGCTGGCTCTCACTCTCGGGGTGTATAGAAATAAGGACCCGAACTTCTCCCTTGTCACAATCATAAGGGAGTAAGCCAATCTATTTTGTAATGCATTTGGGCTTCTTAATACTTTCCTTATCCTTTCTTGTACGGAATTTATTATATCATTCTTTATCTCATTGCTTGTTTCCCTTTCCAATTAGTCTGTAAACTTTAAGATCAAGTAATAAGCATTCAATAAATGTAGGGCAGAAAGAAGGACAGGGACAAAGGCAAAGAAGAAACAAGGTTTATTCCTTTGCTTCCTGCAACATCCAGTGTGTTGCTGAATCCCCTAAATGGTGTTTGAATTATGATGTCTATCAGTTCTGATTTATTTTCCCCAGTCTCGCTTCCCCTCAAGGGATTAGAGTTTCTTATATAGATAATAGTTTTTAAATTTTATTCTTTAATACATTGTACTATGAGATTAAGGCATACTGCCTAAAATGTTAATAGCCATTGCTCTTCCTATCAAGGAACACTATTAAAAAAAATGGATCAAGGTCATCACACATATGTCTCTACAATTTATGAGCTATCATGCACATGGAAAGATGAATTAGTGTTCTATTTTTATTTATAGATATAATAAATATCATACAAGTTTCTCAAATACTAATTTAAAAAATACCTAACTTGATCTTCCAACACACTGAGAATCTCCTAACCTCCACGTACGTTTTCATCCCTGACCCGCTGAAGGGTGAGAGGGACTTAGAGAACCCTAACTTTTCATGTGCCACCAATAAAGTACACTGTTGTTCTTTAGTCGCTAAGTTGTATTTGACTCTTTGCGATCCCATGGACTGTGGACTGCCAGGCTCCACTGTCCATGGGATTTCCCAGGCAAGAATACTGGGGTAGGTTGCCATTTCCTTCTCCAGAGGACCTGCCTGACCCAGGGATTTAATCCGCGTCTCCTGCATTGCAAGTGATTTCTTTATAACTGAGTCACCTCAGAAGCCCCAAAGTACACTGTATGCCCCACTTAATACACAGCATTATCCAGCTTGAATATTTATCGGTGTCCCTGTTCTTTATTAGTAAAGGGTAAAAATATTTTCTAATCTGAAAATATGGAAAATTCATTTTGGTATGTTTGACTGAGTAATTGAATAAGAATAGCAACACAATCACTAGTCATCTAAGTAAATGCTAAATCAACTAGATTTCATGGGAAAGGTTGGCACAAAGATAATTGTTTAAACAGTATATTTAAACATAGTTGGACTATTCCTCAAATGATGTTTGCACTTGGGCAAGTGTCCCACATAAAGAAATTCGCCAGAGATAAGATAAGCAGAACAAGAGAGTTTGAATAATTTCTGCCATCTATTGTGAGAACAGTTTGTTCTTTTCCATTGCAGACATGAAAAAGAAAATCCATATAAAATGTCACTGGCAATAGGGGATTAGCCCTGTTCTAGTAAAAGTAGGTCTCCTCAGGGCTTGCTCGAGGCAAAATTGTGAAATAGGAAGAAGAACAAGTTAAGAGAGTGAGAAGAATTCATGGACTGAGAGTTTGATTTTTGCATTTTCTTCAATTTTTGAATACATGGCAATGTAAGTTTTTCCAAGTCTCTTAATTTATCTCTTATTTTGATGACATTTAAAAATAAAAATCTCTTCAGTTCAGTTCAGTCATTCAGTCATGTCCGACTCTTTGCGATCCCATGAACTGCAACACGCCAGGCCTCCCTGTCCATCACCAACTCCTGGAGTTCACTCACACTCATTTCCATCGAGTCGGTGATGCCATCCAGCCATCTCATCCTCTGTCGTCCCCTTCTCCTCCTGCCCCCAATCCCTCCCACCATCAGGGTCTTTTCCAATGAGTCAGCTCTTTGCATGAGGTGACCAAAGTATTGGAGTTTCAGCTTCAGCATCAGTCGTTCCAAGGAACACCCAGGACTGATCTCCTTCAGAATGGACTGGTTGGATCTCCTTGCAGTCCAAGGGACTCTCAAGAATCTTCTCCAACACCACAGTTCAAAAGCATCAATTCTTCGGCGCTCAGCCTTCACAATCCAACTCTCACATCCATACATGACCACAGAAAAACCATAGCCTTGACTAGACGTAGTTATAGCATCATCTGTTAGGATTTGAAATAGCTCAGCTGGAGTTCCATCACCTCCACTAGCTTTGTTCGTAGTGATGTTTCCTAAGGCCCACTTGACTTCACATTCCGGGATATCTTGCTCTAAGTGAGTGATCACACCATCGTGCTTATTGGGTACTTATATGCATATGACAAACAGAAGAATACTGGCAAATTGGTAAAAATTCCAAAAACTGGGAGCTATCCAGTAAGGTATACAATCGTTTTCTAATTTTCAAATAGTATTTGTTTGGAGTTCAAGCTAGCTCAAGGGAACTCACTGCTAATTGTTAGAATTTAAGGAAATATAGGGAAAATACTTCCAGGCAATTAATTCATTGCAGCCTTTCTCAAATTTTACTATTTAAGATACTGTTCATTCCTCTACAGCAGGGATAGCTCATTGCAGTCTTTCAGTTTTATACGTTCTTTCGAATTCATTCATTTCTTCCCAGTGCTTTCTTAAGTCAAAAGTCTCATCCATCCTTTTTTTTTAACCCCAGAAAATAAAAATTTTTCTAAGTTGTTCAATAGAGTGCCTAAAATGACAGCAAATGAAACCTATAAAGGTTACAAGAGTAAATGAAACCTTTCCCCTTTATATCCTATGTAAAATTTACAGGAATAAATAAATTTACCTTATAAGCCATGTGTTGAAGAAACAGAATAAACTGCATGTGTCTGTAAGTTGAAAGGTTTGGTTTAATGGACATTCTACCAGCTTCTTCCATTCTGTGATTCTGGAACCATCATAACTGCTTTGTCACCTGATCAAGTCTTTCTTCCCTGATTTGGCATGATTGTGCTGATTGTGCAAGATTCTGACACGAAACACTTTATTCCATTACAGAGGATACAGATAAATCACATTATGAGACATGTGACCAAGATGATGCCTTGACACACAGTGTTATTTCTTATTCCCCATTGAGATGACTCAACATATACAGAGAAAAACTTTCCCATTAGAAATCAGAAAGATGCTCTGTGTGTCTCTCTCTGCATGTGTGTGTGTGTGTGTGTGTGTGTGTGTGTGTGTGTGTGTTATTTGCTCAGTTGTGTCCAACTTTTTGCTAACCCACTCCAGTGTTCTTGCCTGGAGAATCTCAGGGACGGGGGAGCCTGGTGGCTGCAGTCTATGGGGTCGCACAGAGTCAGACACGACTGAAGCAACTTAGCAGCAGCAGCAGCAGCAGACTTTTTAGCTTCATGTTCTGTGGAGATGGTGTTGCAATTTCGGTTCCCTGAAAAACAGACCCTGAGATAGAAATTTTCATGTAGGAATTTTAGGATCAAAACTTATAGGAAGTACAGGGAACAGAATTGGGTAGAAGGAGGATTTTTAATTCAGTCGGTCCCACAGGGTGCTCTGGAGTTAGGATGGCTCTGAAGCATTGACCTGAACTAAATATGGAGGATGGTTCTGGATAACCCTGCTTTGAGTGCTTACTGGATGTGGGCTGCCCCCAGGAACAGTGGCTCCCCTTAGTCCAGAAATTCTCAGGGAAGATGTTAGCTAGGAGCTGTCACCATCTGACATTCCCACCTAGAGGAATGAGTGCTCCGATCCTGAAGAGGGGATCTGGGGGTGTGCCACAGCACCCACTACTGATGAACACGTAAAAGTGAGGGAGAAAGCTGTGCCAGCCCTACCGTCACCCCTGCTCAGCGGCCCTCAAACTGTATGAAGCTCATAAACACCAAGAGTCTCAACTCTGCAGTTGCTCAGGGAGTTAGCTCTAATCCACCCAAGAGGAGAATCAGTGAACTCACCCCTGTTCACCAATTCAAGGTGGTTATTTTATGATGCTAAAAGTTACATAACTGCTTTACTGAAAGTAGGGAGATAACACTGTGTTAGGATGATCTATAAATTCAGGAAAGGATAATTCTCAGAATTCAAGATGAAGCCACAATTCAAGATATCAGCAGTTGACTTGACTATGAATTTGACTCATTTGGAATCTCTTCCTCAGTAGCACCCTCATATCTGGCCCATTGACTCTAGCCGCTCAGTTTTTCTAGAGTAAAATCACCAGAGCCACACATCATTTTGGATTGGGGTTAAAGAAGCACAAGCTTGAAAAAAATGACAAGTTGAAAATAAAAGTAGGGCAAAATAACTGAATTTGAAAATTAAAAAAAAAACACAGAGAGAGAGGAAATACAGGTAATAATACATAATTCTTATTTAAAATGTAGAACTTTAGGCCAGAATATTAAAGAGATACAAGCCAAAAATTATTAAATCACAAAATTTTATGCACCTAGCAAATGTATTACAATATAAAAGAAAAGAAAAAGTTGCTAGCAATACAGGGAGGAATTTAATGATGCCTCTTTTATAATCAACAGACTATACAGAGTAGAAATGATATGGAAATTTTGAATAATATAACCAATGATTTTCTTGGTTATCTGTACTAATGTCAAAAATCTCTATTTATAATATTTTACTTCTAAAACAGTGAATTAATACAACTGTCTAAGACTCATAGAATAGTTATATAAAAATTCATCATATACCAGGCGATAATTTCAAACTTGATAAATTATAAAAGTAGACAGTGTTCAAGGCATGACCTCAAACTACAGAAAATCTAGTAATAATGTTAAATTAAATTTTTGTAATTAAAAGAAAAAAAAAGAAAAATGTTGCTTCATAATTAGTAGATCAAAGAAGAAACAAAAAGTAAAATGGTAGACTTCTTAAATTAGGAAATGTATAGAATATTGCCTAATGAACACTCAAAAAATTGTTTTAAGTCTTTTTGCCATCAAGTAAGTTATTAAAATAGTGAACTTGAGAAGATTGGAAAAAATGAACAAGAGACGCTTGAAAAACTGTAAGAAAGGCTTTAAACCATAAAATAAATAAATAATTAGAAAACAAAAATACAAGGAAAAGCAGATAACCATGAATATAGACAAAGCTAGGGTGAGAATGTCTTCTAGAAAACAAGTGTAAGGAGGATTGGGAAATTGATTTCCAGTATCAGAGATAAGAAAAAGAAATAAACAATCAGATCAAGAGGAGATGATAGGTTCTTAAATTTAAAAGAGATTCATCATAAATAATCTGCATTCAACTATATACTTTCATTTTGCAACAAAGAAAAATATTCTATTTTATCCTACCATATGATCTATAATTTAAAAAAGAGCATTTTTCTTTGTTGCAAAATAAAAATATACAGTTGAATGCAGATTCTTTATAATGAATCTCTTGATTTGTTTTGCTTTTTTACTTAGCCTATCATCTCCTCTTGATCTGATTGTTAATTTCTCTGTTCTTATCTCTGGTCTGGAACTCCATTTCCCAATCCTCCTTATTCTTCTGTTTCCTAGAAGACATTCTCACTCTGCTGCTAAGTCACGTCAGTCATGTCTGACTCTGTGAGACTCCATAGACGGCAGCCCACCAGGCTCCACCATCCCTAGGATTCTCCAGGCAAGAACACTGGAGTGGGTTGCCATTTCCTTCTCCAATCTTCTCACTCTAGCTTTGTCTATATTTATGGTTATCTGCTCTTCCTTACATTTTTGTTTTCTAACTTATGCATTTATTTTGTGCTTTAAAGCCTTTTTACAGTTTTCAAGTGTCTCTCCTTTTCCAGTCTTGAGTTCGTTATTTTAATAACTTAATGGCAAAAAGACTAGAAGTATATACACAAATTGTTAACAATGATTAAACTAGCGGAGTGTAAGATTATAAAGGACTTGTGAACTATTAATTTTTACAATGTCAAGTATTAATTACATAATATCAAAAAAGTATTGCAATTTCAAAGGAAAACAAAATACATTAAAACCTCATTTTAATATCACCATATTTATGTTTCTATTTATGAATGTAATAAATAATATTAGCATTGATTTCCTTCTGTGAAAGTACCAAATTTAAAAAAAGTAACATGACATTAATGTGCATGCACCTTCTCTAAATAAGCCTGGGGCTATTTGCTCTAGGTAAATATCATAGAAGAGATATACTGCCCAACCTCTAGAAGGGTAGGGAACTCCCCTTTATTTCAATAGAATATTCAAAGCAAAGAGAACGAATGACAAGGAGATACAGGAAAGCCATGAGTTGAGTTTAAACTGTAGCTGGGGTCAAAACTGAATGAAGGCATATTTGAATTTTGTGAAAGAAGTTTAGAAAAAAAAAAGTAATGGATTAAAAAAAATAAAAAGATGTCCTCATTCACTTTCTTTTCTGCCAGTTTTGTTCTTATTCAGTCATTACAAAATTATTACAATTTTTACATATCCCAAGCTGTGCTAATCTCCAGGAATACAAAGCTTAGAGCCAGTCTTTCATTTTAAGTCACTCATGGTCTTGTAAGGAGTGGCATGAGTAAACTGCAAAGTCCCTACCCTACAGCAGAGTGTGTCACAGAGTAGCACTTTTTAAACTTTTCTGCATTCAAATCACCTGGAAAGCTGATCAGAATGCAGGTCTCCTGTGGCATCCAAGGTTTGGAATTCCTACTCGACATAACCAGTCTTTGACTAGAGTTTGAGGTACAAATTATTGAGCCTCTCACCTGTGCTCTGTCTCCAGTCTACCTACCCAAGGTGCACACGTGGCTTCTCATTTTCCATCCACTCTTCTCCTATTTTTATGTTCCTGTTCTTCACTCAGTCTTTATTTCTCCCAAGATCATCCGTACCTCTGTCTTCTGTAAGCCTTCCCTGAGCTCCATCCCTCCTACCCCGCTGTTTCACATCAATTTCTGTGTCTGTATCAGATTCTGTATCTATGTGCTTGTGCTTGTCTCAGTCATGTCCAATTCTTTCAACACACTGTACTGTAGCCCGCCAGGCTCCTCTGTCCATGGGATTCTCCAGGCAAGAATACTGGAGTGGGTTGCCATTTCCTCCTCCTGGGATCCTCCCCACCCAGGAATCAAACCCAGGTCTTCTGCATTGCAGGCAGACTCTTAACTGACTGAGCTATGAGGGAAGCCCTATTGTATACATACCCATCTCAAACTCAACATGTCTAAAGACAAAATCAGTGTACATGTCCAGCTCTAACCAATCAAAATACTGGCCATTTTGAGTATCTGATATCTCAGTGAATAAAGCATCATTTATCAAGTCATGCAAACTCCAAATCTTAAGGTTCTCCACTTTATCCAGACCACACCAAGCCTACTGAATCTAATTTTATTTCTAATCCATTCATTCTCCCCTTTCTCCCTCTATTAGCAGCAGGCTGGTTCAAAATCCATTTGTCTCTCACCTAGATGATAATAATGGCCTAAACTGATTATGAGTTTCCATTTCATCCTACCCAACCAACTCTCCATATTGCAATGACACTCTAACCAAAGGCTTGCCTTGTTTTTACAATGAGAAAGTCCTGGTCTTCATTTATTTTTTATGGGCTCCTTTTATGACCAACACTCTCCTCTGCTGTGCCTGCAGAGGCAAGGTGGCCTTCTTTTGATTACCTTTACTCACAACATTCCCTCTTAGACTCCTGAGTATTTTCTCTCTCTTTTACCTAGAATGTTCTCCTCTTCTTTTTCTTAATTAATTTCTATTGGCTTTTCCTATCTCAGCTTAATCATCAAAGGTTCATATAGGCAGAGCTATAGTTTTTCCAGTGGTCTTGTATGGATGTGAGAATTGGACCATAAAGAATTGATGCTTTTGAAATCTGGTGTTGGAGAAGACTCTTGAGAGTCCCTTGGACAGCAAGGAAATCAAACCAGTCCATCCTAAAGGAACTCAACCCTGAATATTCACTGGAGGGACTCATGCTGAAGCTGAAGCTCCAGTGTTTTGGCCATCTGATACAAAGAGTCGGCTCATTGGAAAAGACCCTAATGCTGGGGAAAATTGAGGGCAAGAGAAGAGGGTGACAGAGGATGCAATGGTTGGAAGGTATCATTGTCTCAGTCAATGGACATGAGTTTGAGCAAACTCTGGGTGATGGTAAAGGATACGGAAGACTGGCGTGCTGCGGTCCACAGGGTGGCAAAGAGTCAGACATGACTTAGCAACTGAACAATGACAACAGTAGTTTTTCTCTCATTTGGGACAATTGTCATAATTGAGTTTCTCCTCCTGCTTTATATGATTATTTGATTGATATATATAAACTCCATAGGGAAGAAACAGTGCTTGATTTTGTCATTTATTTCCAGGCACTAGCAAAGCATTTGAACAAAGTAAATATTTAAGAATAATTGGAATAAAATGTTAGTTTCAAGTTACCTGTGCCTAAATATCCATACATACAACCAGATAATTGCATGACCTAGAGTAGCAATGCAGTTCCACACCACAACCAATCACTCCTATTATAAAGCTTTCCACCTGGAAATTATTTTCAAATATGAAGTGTCCAGTAAACATTTGTTTGAATTAAGTAAACAGGTTCCCAGTACAGAATTTAATTCAACATGAATTTATTGAGCCCAATCTGGGTATGGCTATATAAAAAGCATAAGAATAAAATGTAACAATTCTGGTGTCTCATCAGATTGGTTAAAGTGAATGCGTGACTCTAGTTTAGTGATTGAATTACTATCAGAATTCACACTCCATATGGCTCTTTCATTTGATTTATTCAAGCAATTTGTGGTATCGCATCTTGATACCATCAAACATATAGTATACGACACAATTGCAGTTACTATTATGATTTTTGTGGCAGATTGATTAAAATCACTTGAATAGATCAGCTGGGAACATTTAGAACCTCAGCATTTTATGTAGGCTTACTAACTTAGATTTATAGAGCATATAGAGTGGAAAAAGAGGAATGCAGAAAATGTGGGATCTATCAGGATTTTCTCCAAACCAAGGATATACCTTCCAAACATATCAGTTTAGTTAACATTTTATTATATTTTTTTATCATATAGCATATTCTAGATTAAGATGTTATAAAATATTACATTGCATCCTCTTAGGATATTAAAAGTCTAATAGGCAAGACTCCCCGGTGGCTCAGATGGTAAAGAATCTGCCTGCAGTGCAGGAGATGGATAACTAAAATCAAGGGGCTCAGGGCTACAGAAGACATTTGTACAGATGGTTGTGCAAACACAAAGAAAAGTGGAATATAAACAGTTAAGGAAGGTCTACTGGTATGGGGAAAAGGTTCAAATACTGCTGCCTTGAGAAAATGATTCAATAAGAGTATTGAAAGGCTAGAAGAATATATCTTCTTGATTATGGTATTTGGGAAGGCAATCTGGGCAGAGGAAACATTTTGTGATTTTACTTGTCTATATACTGTTGGTAATAATTAGAGGCTAAGGTTTTCAACTTTTATGACATTCTAAATAAACTCTTTTAATGACCCGGATGATTTTTCACTTGGACTTTGTTTCTCTTGAAATTCATATTTTCCTGTGCAGATAACAGATGGAATTGTGAAGTGCAGAATAATATTTCTTTCAACAATACAGCCTACGTTAGCATTATGAAAGATTTAAGTCATCCTGCTTCTAATACTACTGTATTTTTTGGCAAGAGTGACTGGACTAGGAAAGAAATAAAGCTATTGAGAAACTATGACCCAATTAACACAACACTCTTACATCCACTAAAATTAGATTTCTTGCCCTCTTTTGAATAGAGACATTGGCTTGTATTTGTGGTTTAAAATCCAATAAAATTCCACTTACATGTGAAATCTTTAAAAAAAAGTATGGTACAAATCAACCTATTTACAAAACAGAAAGAGACTCACAGACTTAGAAAAGGAACTTTTTATTACCAGAGGGGAGGAGTGGTGGAGGGGTGGATAGTAAGGGATTTAGGGAAATGTACACACTGCTATATTTGAAATGGATAACCAAGAAGCACCTACTGTATAGCACAGATAATTCTGCTCAATATTATGTAACAACATAAATGGGAAAAGAATTTAAAAAAATAGATACATGTATATGCATAACTGAATCATTTTGCTGTACACCTGCAATGAACACACCATTGTTAATCAACTATACTCCAATATAAAATATTAATAAAAAGTTTAAAAACTGTTTCTCTCACAATTGCCAACATATATTTGTTATTAAGACACACTATCAAATTTGGATCTTTATGAGATATTACATTTCTAGATCACTGCAGTACTTTGACACCCTGTCTTGTCTCCCACAACAGCACAATGAAACATGAACTTTCAGCATTATTTAAAACTTCATTGAGCTGTAATTGACATAAACAGTATCTGGAGTAGATAATTTGGTGCGTTTTGACATATGTGAGCAACCATAACAGTATCATCACAGTATAGATATATAGACAATGATCATACTCATCACTCTAAAATATTTCCTTTGTCACTTTGTAATACCTCTTTCTCTTAATAATGCTTGTCTCCAATCAATCTCCAATATACTTTAAGACACTGCAAATATTTGTACTTATTTTATTTTTTCAGTTTTACATAACTGGAATTGTACCGAATGTTCCTTTTCTTTAGCTATTTTGAAGACTTGTAGTCATTGGATTAAGACTGATCTTGACTCTATTATCTGTCAGTTTGGCAGTTTACCCAGATTGTTAATATCTTTGTGATTCAATACTCTAATTCACTAAATAAGTTTCACTTTGCTTGCTGCAAATTCATAATTTGTTATAAAAATCAGATAAAGTGACTATTGATATACAAATAGCTGAAAAATATGACATCATCTAGAATTAAATCAGGATATTTCTTTCTGACTAAAAGAGCTGTAACCTTTGCCTTGGCTTGACAAAACTTAAGAAGACAAGCTTCTTCTTAACTCTAAGCCCTTGACCCGCCTATTCTTAAAGCATTTACATTAGAAAACTTGTAATTCTCCATTATTTATATTCTTTTTATTTTAGTGATGATAGCAAAATTTTTGTTTCATTCAAGACTCAAGGTAATAGAAAGATATTAGAAATGTAAATATATAGCCTAATATTTAAAATTTTAAATTAAAAAATAATTTAAATAGATTTTTATTATTATTTTACCATTTATTCATTCTTTCTTTGCCCCTGTGAGCTATGAAGCATTTTAAAAATCTCTTGCCTGTTAGTTATATAATACCTTTCTCAAGGACCTGGGAGCCACCTCTCTGAAACAAAGCTGGTTCATATACACTATGGAATACTATTCAGCCCTTAAAAAGAATAAATTTGACTCAGTTCTAATGAGATGGATGAAATTGGAACCGATTATACAGAGTGAAGTAAGCCAGAAAGAAAAACACCAATACAGTATACTGACACATATATATGGAATTTAGAAGACAGTAATGATGACCCTATATGTGAGACAACAAGAGACACAGAGGTATAGAGTGGACTTTTGGACTCTGAGGGAGAGGGAAAGGGTGGGATGGTTTGGGAGAATGGCAATGAAACACGTATATTTTCCTGTAAGAAACGAAATGCTAATCTATGTTCAATGTAGGATGCAGGATGCATGGGGCTGATGCACAGGATGATTCAAGTAGAGGATGTGGGGTGGGAGGTGGGAGGGGGCTTCGGTATTGGGAGATTGTGTTCACCTATGGCTGATTCGTGTCAATGTATGGCAAAACAAATACAGTATTGTAATTAAAAAAATAAATAAATAAAATAAATTGTGCTAAGGGGAAAAAAAAATAAATAAATAATTTTTTAAAAAAGGAAAAAAAAAAAAAGTCCAAGCCTAGATTCCTTTATATCAGAGTCTCTCTTGCAAAGAGTTAGTGCTCCTGTTTCCCAGTCTCTCTGGGAAGATAAGAGCCTAACCATGCAGCTGTAGAACTACTAGAGAATGCTTACTTTTCCTGTGTGTGTGTGTGTGTGTGTGCGCACACACGTGCACACGTACGTGCTCAGTCATGTCCAAATCTTTTTGACCCCATAGACTGTAGTCCACCCATGCACCTCTGTCCATGGGATTCTCCATGCAAGAATACTGGAGTGGGTTGCCATTCCCTACTCCATTCTTTTCTTCTGGGTAAAGCCAATTAGCAAACAAAGATGGCCTGTGTTCTTCTCACCCGAGGTCGCATACATGCAAAAGTGAGTGCATGTGTACATGCACATGCACGTGCACGCACACACACACACCATTCACTCCCGCTCCACCACTACCTTCTGTTTTAGCAGAGTTGAGCTTAGACTCAGTTCTGATATCTATCCATTATTGCAATTACTTTGAATGAAGTCTCTTGCCTGTTTGACTTCATCTATGCGATATTTGCTTTGGCATCACCTTAATGAATGTGCTTTCTTTTCTGATATAAAGGAACCTAGACTTGGACTTTTAAGCTTTGGCAGCCAATGCAGCTCATTTTCCAGGAAGTCAGCATCAATCACATAATCATAAAAGCCCAATGGTTTGGAAGATGGAATTAACTCTGGATTCTCCTGCTAGATCTTCTTCTGACCTTGAAAAAGTTGCTGATACTTTGGTAAAGGATTTTCTCTTTTGCAACAGGAGAGGATTGCATGAGGAGTTGCATTAATTTGTCTTTGAATTCAGAGTCTCTTTGATTCTATTCTTGCTGGAGACTTGTTGGTTATTTAGGCTAACTCAGCGCATCCTTGCTTTTAATCAGTTAATTTACATCAGCTTTATGTACAGAAGAGACTACACTTTTTAAAATCTAATGAACATTTTCACACTTATAACAGGAAATGAATTAAACACGTATATTCCCTGAGGGTGAAAATGAGGTACAATTTCCCTCTACCTATAAAGCAGCTGCTATCACTGTTTGCTGACTTGCAAATCATTACTGAATGCTTCAGCACATCTTTTTACTTGTTGACATTGTGCAAAGTCAGCTCTTGAACGGCCTATAATTGTCGGACTCATGATTTGTTTTTTTATTTCAATGTAGAAAAGGATGTGATTAATTGTTTAAGTTGCACAATGCATTTTTATGAGTATTTTAAAAGTGTTTATAATTTAAGTTCTCACCTTAAACAGAAAAACAGAAATGCTGTTTTATATGGTATCTGATGTAATATTACAACATATCAGGGAAATTAAAATTAGCATGTGATGCTTTTGTTCCCACAGCTGTCATCAAAAGCACACCTGAAGTAGGGAGAGTTAACCTTAGGAGTATTTATTAGGTGCCAGGTCAGTGATTCCCATATTCCTGTCTACTTTATTATTGTTAAAATTTTAGGACAATTGCTTTACAATGTGTTGTCTTCTGCCATACAACACTGTGAAACAATCATAACTCTCTCTATATAGCATATCCCTCTTGAGCCTCAACACCCCCACCTGTCTAGGTTGTCACAGAGTATCAGCCTGGGCTCCCTGTGTTATACAGCAGCTTCCCACAAGTTTCTGTTTAACACATGGTAGTGTATATATGTTAATGCTGTTCTCTTAGTTTGTCCTATCCGCCCCTTCTAGATTACATATCCTGGCTACTGTAAATACTACTGCAGTGAACACTGGGGTACATGTGTCTTTTGGAACTGTTTTTCTCAGAGTATAGAATTGTGTGTGTACATGTGTGTACACTCAGTCAGTCATGTCTGACTCTTTGTGGCCCCCCGTGGACTGTAGCCCAGCAGTCACCTCTGTCCATTGGATTTTCCAGGCAATAATGCTGGAGTGGGTTGCCATTACCTCCTCCAGGGGCCTTTCCTAACCCTGGGATTGAACCCACATCTACTGCGTTGGCAGGTGGACTCTTTACCACTGCACTGTCTGGTACTTGCAGATCTTTAAAAATTCCAAAGCTCAGGCCACACCCAAGACCAATTAATTCACAATCTCTCAAGGCAAAAGGCAGCCTCAGTCTTTTCAAGGTGCCCCAGGTTTTCCAAAGTGCAGACAATCACTGAACCACTGAACCGGACTCTGTGCTCAGTACATTACATGCATGATTCCATGGTGATTGTCACAACTACTCCTTGGGGTACACATCCTGTAGCCCATAATACTAGAATTTAAAAAGTACTTGGAAACAAAGTTACTTTTGGCAAATTCGCTGGGGTGAAAAAAAGAGGTAACGTGAGGAGGGGATGAATGACATGACTTCAGCAATCTAGGTGGCCCAGTGACTGGACATTTGAAATAACCAGCTTTCTGAAGTAGGAAAAAGATTTCAGACTATCTCTGTTATGTGTCCAAGATCCAGGTCATGGCAATGTTCAAAAAGAGACAATACCAAAGGACCACAGCCTCATTTAAAGGGAATTGTACAGCACTGAAAAATCAAACCTAGAGGAAAAATCCAGGTTTAGTTCTTATCAAAAGTGTAGATGCATCAAATAATACAGATAGACAATGATCTGATGCATAAATAAGCTCCCATGCTAAGGAGTCTAGGTTCTTCTCTCAGTGAGGAGGTGTGACATTTTTTTGGACTTTGTTTGTTTGTTTTTACCCTGTAGGATTGTTTGCACTGGATTATATTTTAACACGGGATTTTCAGCTTGTATTGAGACATGCTGTAAGAAACATTTGTAGTAACTTTGTGATCTAATACAAAACTCAGTGGATGTTTCAAGGATAATCCATAGGAGCTATTTCTCCCCACTTGCAGGGTAGGGAAATGTTGTGCTTTCCCAAATGAGATGGTGCTTTCATATAACCCACACTATAATTTTTTTAATTCTACTTTTTCTCTGTGTGGTTTGACCATGAACTTCGAAACCAAATGTGTTCCCCTGTTTCATAATCAAAAGTCTTGATGTACATAGTTTTACACACTAATATTCCCTCTGAAATAGTATTACTTCCTTTCATTACCTTTACCATACCTGATTTCATATTGTTAACTCATTGTGTGTGTTTCATAAGCTTCCTTATATTATCCTTCATATAATATCTTATAAATATAGTTACAGATATTTATTCATCTAATCCCTGCAACATGACTGCCTCTAGCTGTGAAATTTCTGATACCACCACCTAAGATCAAAAACACATTTTCTCTTATAACAGTGTTACTCTCAAGTTAGCAGGAAAATTCTTGAAGCATCAGTGAAGGAAGTAGAATAGATATATGGTTTAAAAGCATGATGGATGAAAAGCTTATACGAGCATTACCCATTGTAATCTTGAGATAAATATTAATCTTACTCTAAAATTCATGGATTATAGAACACGTGCAGTGCTTCCACTTGCAAGATACACCTCTGAGTGCTAAGAATCAAAAAAGTATAGCTAGGCCAAGTTCAGCACCTGACCTATCACATGCAGTGTGCTATGATCTTGAAATAATTTGCTCTGAAATTTGGGTGAAGTATAATATGACATTTAAAATAAGAAGTACCTAAAATTATTTGTAGTTGTCACTTCTCTGTGAGCGATGCACATCAAACAGGTATAACACCGAAAGTACACATGAGTGTACAAGTATTTGCCCTGGAGGAAACTGAGAGCATTCTGCTGTTGTTGTAACCTCTTTTCACAGATACCATTCATTCATCTAAAAGAAGTTTCCCAGACATACTCTGATGCAGAACATAGGTGAGAGTGTTCTGCTCAACTGGACTCAGGGAGGGCAGCTGTTATGTCTTCTTTACAATTGAGCCCCCGACCTCCAGGCCCCCAGATCTCTTTGAGGATGAGGAACTCAGTGCCTTGCTAACTGCCCTGTCACCAGAACACAGAACAGTGCTGGGTAGAAAGGAAGTGCTAAATAAACATTTGCTGAATGACTAATGAGGGAATTCTCACACTCAGCACTGAACAGCTCTTTAATATTTATTTTATATGCTAATGAATATTCACTTTATCACCAGATCTACGCGATACCGTTTTATCATTTTCCATAGCTGCAGCATCATCCTCTTTCATCTATATCATGATGCAATTTTCTTAAATTTTACCACTGAGAACTAACTGTGTGCCAGGCACATTGTAAAGTACTTTATATATTAGCTTATGGTAAAGGCTGACATTTAAGCTTACAGATGTTATCTTTTGCTTTTAAAACATAGGAAAATCAAAACTTGGAGATATGGAAAAAAATTGCTTGAAGTATATAAACAGGGGGCAAAGTTCAGCCCTAAGGCTTGAAGCTTTCTAATCTTGGAAAACCAAAAATCTTTCTAAGTATTGAGTTACATTTTTTTAAGAAATATTAAACATATTATAAACTAATTATCAGCTTTCAAAATCAGGAAAAATATGTGATGCATGTGTACATATACATATAAGTACATATGTAATAATTATTTTTTCAAAACTATAAGTTTTCTTACTTTTCTTTCCAATTGGGGATTATTTTACACTACAAGCTTTCCTCCTAAGTGTTAATATACTATTTCTAGCGCTTACGCTTCCCTTTCTCAGCTATCTTTAGATGAATTCTATCATCTTTCCAAATGCTGTCTCAACTCTTCTTTACACAGAGACCAATAAATTGATTACGCATTTCCTACTATCAACGGGTTTATTATTTTATTATAGAGATAAGGTTTAAGTACAGAGCAATATTCAAAAGGATGAAAATTCTAAGAAGTCACTAATTTGAGATATAATCAAAGGTTGATCTGGGTGACCTCAAAAATGAATTTCAACAAGTATTTATTCTTGTCATAACAATAGTAAGTGTGTGTGGCCATAACACATAAAACACACACATGTGCACACATTTAATTCCAATTGATAAATATTTCATAATTTTTAACATTCATTTTCAAAGTATTTATATTCAATTATTTGTATCTATAATTCAGAAGTGAGGATCCGGAAAATCTGTAGCCATTAAAAATTAAATAATGTACAAAATGGGAAAGAAACATGCCAAATGCTTACATAATCCCTTGGGAATTTCAAAGGGATGTGCCTTTCTAAGTCTTTTTCTGCTACAGTTGTTCAGTATTGCTTTTATAACGTTAACCGCTTACCTCATTATTTCCCCTGAGAAAATTTCACTTAAAAAGTAAAGGAGGCAAACCTTGGGCATAGACTCCCTTTTAGATGTTTGCTAAGTATACTTCAATCAAAGGCACTATTATCAATATCAGTCCCTACAGTTCAAATCCACGGCTTTCAAATCAACTAACATCTACACTGAATAAGTTCTTCATTGACTTTTTCCTAAACATGCTGGGCTGATTATTAGGATATGAATAGAAAGTGATCGCTTTGGGTAGGTGCTAATGGATCATCCTTAAAATGAAAAAAAGAAAAAAAAGTGGTTCAACTTTCAGTTTTGCCCTTTCCATTTCCACTAATCTGTTATTTTATTTTTTTATCTCACTGTGTTGAATACTAGTATGTTTGTACAATGTTTTAAAATTATAACAATTATGGGGATTTCCTGACTGTCCAGTAGTTAAGATTCCATGCTTCCAACGCAGGGGGCTGTGGTTTAATTCCTGGTTAGGGAACTAGGAGCCCACATGCCATGTGGGAAAATAAAAATAAACATTAAAAAATAAAATTGTAGCAATCACCTTTGAAATAATTATCTTAAATATCCCTCATAACAAACTTAAGAAATATGTTCAGTTCAGTTCAGTCGCTCAGTCGTGTCTGACTCTTTGCGGCCCCATGGACTGCAGCATGCCAGGCCTCCCTGTCCATCACCAATAAACAGCATATTAAAAAGCAAAGATGTTACTTTACCAACAAAGGTCCATCTAGTTAAGGCTATGGCTTTTCCAGTAGTCATGTGTGGATGTGAGAGTTGAACTATAAAGAGAGCTGACTGCAGAAGAGTTGATGCTTTTGAACTGTGGTGTTGGAGAAGACTCTTGAGAGTCCCTTGGACTGCAAGGAGATCTAACCAGTGCATCCTAAAGGAAATCAGTCCTGATTATTCATTTGAAGGACTGACGTTGAAGCTGAGACTCCGATACTTTTGCCACCTGATGCAAAGAACTGACTCACTGGAAAAGACCCTGATGCTGGGAAAGGTTGAAAGCAGCAGGAGAAGGGAATGACAGAGGATGAGATGGTTGGATGGCATCATCGACTCAATGGACATGAGTTTGAGTAAAGTTACCAACAGCAAAATCAACATTCAGAAAAATATAATCATGGAAATCAGTAAGTGCCCAGAGGCCAAGCAAGGCTTGGTCTTTCTGACAGCCTCAGCATGGCCCAGTGACAGCATCCTTTTCTGTGGACTCTGGCGCACAGGTTATAGGACATTGTCTCACTGGCTGTAAAGGAAATTTCTTGGTGTGACTGTGCTCTTTCTCCCACAGTAATGAAAGTGAGTGCATCAAATATGCCCATGTGAATATGAAGAATAGCAGAGGAAAGCAGAGTGAAAAGCAGAAAGAAAACTACTTCTAATTGATTAGAGAGCCTGGGAAGCCCGGAATATTGACATAAAATCAGACATGTTCCCCTACCTTTATGCCATTATATTTTGAGGGTTTAATTTTTATTATAAGATCTGTATGTTTTCTTTAATTAGCTTTGAATATCAATTTATCCATCTATCCTCATCCATGCATGCATTCTCTATACATTCTCTCATCCTTAGTCTGTTTTCCCACAAAATTCCACACCTCCTCCCCACCATACCTCATTCCTTGACGTCATGGATGGCTATAATAGCATTCCCATTGCTCATAAACTCTCCTTGACACAATTCACTAAACATAAGACCGCCATACTAAATCTTATTTACATAGGGCTTATACAAAATCGTTTCTTTGCTCACAATCACTATCAATTCTTATGTGCTTTGGAATAAAGTATCATCTCTTAGCCTTTTGGTGAGAGCCCTTCCAACATGATCTCATCATACCTCATCGTTACTGAAATTACCTCTTAGCCACTCAGTTCAAACCCCAACTCTTCTACCAAATCTTGCCCAATTAAATTGGCCCTCAATTAATTGGCTTTTTAATCTTGCATACTTCTCATTATCATCAGAATACATTTTAATACCTTTATTTTTATATTTCCATCTGTATTAGAATGCTGTCAGAATGAAAGGAGCACAATTTAGATTTCTTTTATACCCTCTCCCATGACTCATAGAGGAAAAAAAACTCAGTTGGTAAAAGTTTGGCACCTACTAAAATAAACGGAGTGAATTCTGTAGGCTTCCTACGTGAAAAAGCAAGAAAGGTGGGCATATGCCTTCTTAAGGATAATCCTCAGCATTAAATTGCCTTAACTCTTCAAGCAATGCATTACAAACTCGACTGGAATAATATCCTTTTATACATTCTTCTATCCCAACTGACATCCTGGTGAGTTTCTGTTCAGATGATCCAAAACCTTGAAAGTTACAATTTACTACAGGCAATATACATGATTCTATGAACAGCATATGCATAAGTATACATAGGAGAAAAAAAGTATGACAACTATTAATAATAAGCTATACTTAGAAGCCTTAGTGAATAAGACCTATCACTCATTTTTTAAAATATTTTTAATGTAGACCATTATTAAAGTCTTTATTGGGTTTCTTACAATATTGCTTCTGCTTCTTGTTTTATTTTTGGCTGCAAGACAATGTGGGATCTTAGTTCCCTGACCAGGGATCAAACCTGCAGTCCCTTGCATTGGAAGGCAAAGTTTCAACCAGTGGATCACCAGGGAAGTACTCCTACCACTTATTTTAATTATAAGTGGAAACACAAAAACCATATCAAGTATACTCTCTAGTCAAGGAAAAAAAGCATTTCAGCATCTCAGAAAGGAGGAGCATCAGATGAAGATACAAAGACTGAAATGAATCATGTTTTGATAGACACGAGAGCTGATGATTATTGTCCCATGAATGAAGGCCAAAACCACCATTATCTGATACACTGCCAAGTGCATCTACTTTGAAGGTAGGTCAGTTCGGTTCAGTTCAGTTCAGTCGCTCACTCGTGTCCAACTCTCTTTGTGACCCCATGAATCGCAGCACGCCAGGCCTCCCTGTTCATCACCATCTCTCAGAGTTCACTCAGACTCACAACCATTGAGTCCGTGATGCCATCCAGCTATCTCATCCTCAGTTGTCCCCTTCTCCTCCTGCTCCCAATCCCTCCCAGCATCAGAGTCTTTCCCAATGAGTCAACTCTTCACATGAGGTGGCCAAAGTACTGAAGTCTCAGCTTTAGCATCATTCCTTCCAAAGAAATCCCAGGACTGATCTCCTTTAGAATGGACTGGTTGGATCTCCTTGCAGTCCAAGGGACTCTCAAGAGTCTTCTCAAACACCACAGTTCAAAAGCATCAATTTTTCGGCGCTCAGCCTTCTTTACAGTCCAACTCTCACATCCATTCGTGACCACAGGAAAAACCATAGCCTTGACTAGATGGACCTTAGTTGGCAAAGTAATGTCTCTGCTTTTGAATATACTATCTAGGTTGGTCATAACTTTTCTTCCAAGGAGTAAGCATCTTTTAATTTCATGGCTGCAGTCATCATCTGCAGTGATTTTGGAGCCCAGAAAAATAAAGTCTGATGCTGTTTCCACTGTTTCTCCATCTATTTCCCATGAAGTGATGGGACCAGATGCCATGACCTTCGTTTTCTGAATGTTGAGCTTTAAGCCAACTTGTTCACTCTCCTCTTTCACTTTCACCAAGAGGCCCTTTAGCTCCTCTTCACTTTCTGCCATAAGGGTGGTATCATCTGCATATCTGAGGTTATTGATACTTCTCCCGGCAATCTTGAGTCCAGCTTGTGTTTCTTCCAGCCCAGCATTTCTCATGATGTACTCTGCATAGAAGTTAAATAAGCAGGTTGACAATATACAGCCTTGACGTACTCCTTTTCCTATTTGGAACCAGTCTGTTGTTCCATGTCCAGTTTAACTGTTGCTTCCTGACCTGCATACAGATTTCTCAAGAGGCAGGTCAGGTGGTCTGGTATTCCCATCTCTTTCAGAATTTTCCAAAGTTCATTGTGATCCACACAGTCAAAGGCTTTGGCATAGTCAATAAAGCAGAAATAGATGTTTTTCTGGAACTCTCTTGCTTTTTCCATGATCCAGCGGATGTTGGCAATTTGATCTCTGGTTCCTCTGCCTTTTCTAAAACCAGCTTGAACATCTGGAAGTTCATGGTTCACATACTGCTGAAGCCTGGCTTGGAGAATTTTGAGCATTACTTTACTAGCATGTGAGATGAGTGCAATTGTGCGGTAGTCTGAGCATTCTTTGGCATTGCCTTTCTTTGGGATTGGAATGAAAACTGACCTTTTCCAATCCTGTGGCCACTGCTGAGTTTTCCACATTTGCTGGCATATTGAGTGCAGCACTTTCACAGCATCATCTTTCAGGATTTGAAACAGCTCAACTGGAATTCCATCACCTCCACTAGCTTTGTTCGTAGTGATGCTTTCTAAGGCCCACTTGACTTCACATTCCTGGATGTCTGGCTCTAGCTGAGTGATCACATCATGATTATCTGCGTCTTGAAGATCTTTTTATACAGTTCTTCCATGTATTCTTGCCACCTCTTCTTAATATCTTCTGCTTCTGTTAGGTCCAGACCATTTCTGTTCTTTATCGAGCTCATCTTTGCATGAAATGTTCCCTTGATAGCTCTAATATTCTTGAAGAGGTCTCTAGTCTTTCCCATTCTGTTGTTTTCCTCTATTTCTTTGCACTGATCGCTGAAGAAGGCTTTCTTATCTCTTCTTGCTATTCTTTGGAACTCTTCATTCAGATGCTTATATCTTTCCTTTTCTCCTTTGCTTTTGCCTCTCTTCTTTTCACAGCTATTTGTAAGGCCTCCCCAGACAGCCATTTTGCTTTTTTGCATTTCTTTTCCATGGGGATGGTCTTGATCCCTGTCTCCCGTACAATGTCACGAACCCCATTCCACAGTTCATCAGGCACTCTATCTATCAGATCTAGGTCCTTAAATCTATTTCTCACTTCCACTGTATAATCATAAGGGATTTGATTCAGGTCATACCTGAATGGTGTAGCGGTTTTCCCTACTTTCTTCAATTTCAGTCTGAATTTGGCAATAAGGTCAGTTCAGTTCAATTCAGTCACTCAGTCGTGTCTGACTATTTGCGACCCCATGGATTGCAGCATGCCAGGCTTCCCTGTCCATCACCAACTCCCCGGAGCATGCTCCAACTCATGTCCATCGAGTTGGTGATGCCATCCAATCATCTCATCCTCTGTCATCCCCTTCCCCTCCTGCCTTCAATCTTTCCCAGCATGAGGATCTTTTCCAAAGAGTCAGTTCTTTGCATGAGATGTCCAAAATATTGGAATTTTAGCTTCAGCATCAGTCCTTCCAATGAATATTCAGGACTGATTTCCTTTAGGAAGAAGGTCAAGTTGGACTTAAATATCTCTTTCACATTTTATTGATTGTGTGATTTTAAGCCAGTTGTTGAAGTTCACTGAGCCTCAGTCTCATCATACAGAAAAATAAAATGGCACCTTTCTCAGAAGATTACAATTGAGAGTATCATGTAATATTATTGTTAAAATGTGGGAGGTGCAATAGGTACAGATCAGTTGCTTGTTTCTCATGCCTTCTTGAGATACCTGAGTAATAAAATTATCCAAATGTCTTTGGAGTCAACTATACTATCTTTCATGTATAAGGAGTCCATCATTTGCAAGCTGGATGTTGTCAGGCAACTTTCTTCTAACTCCTTTGCCTCCTCTGTTCAATAAGGACACTATTTCCTACCCCATTTGGCTGCTGTGAGCATAAACTAAGTTGATACATGCAGTGTTAAGTACTGTGATTCTTAAATTGTAAGTGCTCAAGTTAACACTTTGCAATAGAGAAACTAAATTACAGAAATTTGTATCTTTATTTTTCAGATTCAAGATAAGACTTTGGGAAGGGGTGATGCTAATAAAAACAGTATAAAAATTAACTTCTTTCATGAAGGTCCTATCACTGAAAGGAAAAACTACCAGTCAACCTTTGAATATTTACTAAGGATCTACTACGTGTTGTCCTACTTTGTGTCATATATCTAGTTATGGAGTTTCTGGAGTCAGATGACAGTGTGTTTCCCAATGCAGCCACCTACTAGCTATTTGTATCTGAATGATTCCTTTCATTCTACACCTTTATTTCCTTGTCTGTAAAACTTCATGATGAAAATACTTAGTTTTGTTGTTGTGACGATTAAATGGTTTAATATACACTAATAATAAATTTACAACATAGTAAGAGCTATGTAAGAGCATATGTACATGCTAAGTCATTTCAGTCATGTCCAACTCTTTGCGACTCTATGGACTGACTGTAGCCCACTAGGCTCCTCTGTGCATGGGATTCTCCAGGCAAAAATATTGGAGTTGGTTGCCATGCCCTTCTCCAGGGTATCTTCCCAACCTAGGGATCAAGCCTGCATCTCTATGTCTCCTGAATTGGCAGGCAGGTTCTTTAACACTAGTGCCACCTGGGAAGCCTGTTATGTAAGTAACAGAGCTTATTCCATTGTATTAGGAGCTTTCATAATACTCCATGGAGGTGGGCACATATTATCATTTTTATAGAAGAGGAAATTCGAGCTTGTAAGGCTCAATGACTTCCCTAATTAGACAAGTAGCATATGAAAGCATCAGACCCCGGTTTTTCCATCATCTAAGCTCACCTGTATTTTAGGAAACCAAAATAAATCACAAAGTATACTCCATATCTGTTATATCTCAAAGTATACTCCATATCCATTATATCTTACCCTGGAGGAGGGCATGGCGACCCACTCCAGTATTCTTGCCTGAAGAATCCCATGGATAGAGGAGCCTGGGAGGCTACAGTCTATGTGGTCGCAAAGAGTCTGACACAACTGAAGTGACTTAGAAAGCACATATTATATCTTAACAGTGTTCTGCTTCTTTACTTTTTGTTGGCGTATAGTTGATTTACAAAATTGTGTTAGTTTCAGATGTGCAGTAAAGTTATTCAGTTATATACATACTGTACATGTATTCATTCATTTTTAGACTCTTTCCCCATTAGGTTATTACAGAATACTGAAATGAGTTTTCTGTGCTCTACAGCAGGTTCTTGCTGATTATTTTATATATAGTAGTCCGTATATGTTAATTGCAAACTCCTAATTTATCCCTCCCTTTCCCCTTTGCCCTTTGGAAACCATATATTTATTTTCTATGTGAGTCTGTGCATTTTTGATTTTGATATATACTGAAGTATAATCCATATCTATTATATGTTTATACTCCTCTATTTCTTTATATATTCAACTATATAAAATTATATATTATTATACATGTACCACAAACTCTGATTATCTCAGGTTTTCAGACCTATGCCACACCAGTACTGAACATTATAAAGGTCTACCAGAATGGAGTGCTATTTGAATATTTAGTTTAATGTCGATGGTATTCTCATAAAAAGTTATCTTCAAAAACTCTATTCCACAATGGAAAATCCCATCATATACGTAAACAGAGAGAAGAGTATAATGGACCCCTTACATATAATTGTCAACTCATGAGCTCATGGCCGATTTTGTATCATCCATACATCCAGTCCTCTTAAATTATTCTGAAGCAATTTCCAGAGAACATAGCATTTGGTCTGTAACCATTTCAGTATGAAATAATGGCACTTTGACAAAACACAAATACAATTCCATTATCATCCATAAAACAGTTAAAATTGCATTGTATAAGCAAATCACCAGCATTTGCATTTCCCTGTCTAAGATTTTTAAAAATGTTTGTTTTAAACCAAAGTCCACATTTAAAGATTATTTTTAGTATACCTTAATTCTCCTTTAAGCTACAGACTTTTCTCTCATCATTTCTCTTTATTTGGCATTTTTGGGTAAGAAAATAGGCTTTGGCATGCTCTCACACCCTGTTTGATGTGTGAGAAGGCACACTGCCAGGCCTCTCTAGGAAGGGAGAAAGGACAGTATTGTTCCTTTTCCTACACCCAAATAACACAACATGAAGTTATCTTATCTCAGGCCATTTTCTGCCATAGGACATAGCAAATGGGGCTCAAAATTTATGAGGAAATTAGAGGCTGAAATGTCTAGAGATTTAGAGCTTGACCTCAGTGCCTTGAATTACAATTCAAAGTAAACAGAAAGCAGTTCAGAATGCAGGATGTGTGTTTAATGCATTCTATTCAGTTCACAGCCAGAAATGAATTGTTGTATTGTGTACAAGTCAAAGCATCCAGGAGCGATTCAAGGGTGGGCTCAAGCAGAGGACAAGCCAGTTGTCCATTCAGATATCAGAAAACAAAGCAGGCTATATCTGAAAGAACAGGTAGCTGAAAAACATCTCAAGAAATACCAATGAAAATTTACATTTACTTATCGAATATTCAGAACTATTATTATTTTAGGACTAGAATTTTACAGGACAATAAAGCCCCAAGTCAAATAGCAAATGCCTTGTTTTCAAAGGAAATAAATATAGAAGAAAAGAAATAAAAACTTTCAGATGTTTGGTCTTTGGTGGGGGATCCACTTATAATAAAATACTGAAACAAGTATATGTGGTTTTATTAAATTAGAAACCACTTGCATTAAATAAAAAACTTTAGAATTATGGACAATTTACTAATTCCCTACTAGCAAACTGTGGTAAATCAATAAGTATTAAATATAGTGAATTGACAAATATAAGTATTGTTGACACTCTTTTAGTAAATTGCAGAAAATATATTTTATCATGTCATGTACTCCAAATATTTATAAAAATACAATTGTTAAATGAGAGGTTATTAGTGAAAACATCCAGTACTGTCAACATAGACTAAGCAAATTACTTTGAAACTGCTAGTTATTACCTTCAAATCATTAGCAGAAACTGAGCAAATCTTAAGTGATATGCTCTTGATTAATTATTTGATCCTAGATAAATTAAATTTTCCTGCTGAATATGTAAAAATTTGGAATAGTGATTTACTGATTAATTTTCTATATTTTCCAATTACACATTCAGGCTAGGTGCCATATCATCTAAAGTTTTTAAATTTTATGCAACTTTTTAATTTTATCTTAGAGAATGTCAGCCTGAAATCTAGCTGGAGAAAAGATGTTAAATGCTAAACACTCTGTCTGACCTGATTCTTCACCATGTAAGATTAAGCTGCAGAAGCCCAAGGCAAATTTTCATGACCTACCAATTTAATAATAAAAGTCTAAGTAGTCTATTTGAGTTTTTCATAAATTCCCATATAATTTTAAATGTGGGATTATGAATTAAAATTCTGTTATCATGGTCCAGTACAAGATGAAGTATAAGAGGTTTTAAAAAACATAATTGTGGAAAATACTAAAATATGAGACTATAAATGGTAGATTGATACACTTAAATTGAAGATTCATAATGTAATAATTTTCCTAAAATGAGTTTAAGTGAGTTTTAAATATTATGTCTTAATGTCTGTAGGTCAAGTTTAAGTCTTCTGTTCCACACAGATAATACATTAAATCAAAAGTATCTTGGTTAGAAAGCTGTGAATTACAGTGTTTCTATGATTTCTTAAGTTATTTCTCCAGGTACTTACAGAAGATCAGCTAAAAAACAAGGATTTTTCCTTATAGAGAAGAATAAAGTATACATTTAAAAAGAAGATACACTGTGGCATTGACTCAAAATACTGAGACTTTCAAAACTAAATTTCCCTAAGAAATGAAATATTGAAAGAAGAAATGAAATGACTTCAAATATCAGAACACTTCTGTTACAGACAGAAAAATAATGTGGCCTTTACATATCCCACTTATAGTATGTGATATATTTTATAGAAGAATTTTTTCAACATTTCTGCCAATAATTGGCATGCAAAGGGTAATCTGAACATGTTCCTGCTACAAAATTTTGTACTTATTGCATTTAACAGATATTTTAATGGCCGTTAATTTTTAACTCAACTTTGTATAGAAATCCCACTGGTAACTTCACTTATTAATCTATTTTCATCTCACTTACATACCCAGGCATCTCTCTCCAAAATATAGTAAAAATACTCCAAGAATATTTGTGGAGAATATCCTTTGATCATAGGTATCTTAAGTGAAAGAAACATACCTACATTATTAATGATCAAAATGTAATTAAGTCAAAACCATTTACACTTTTAATTTGAAGTTGTATTGCTTCATAATTAACCCAAATAGAGAATAAGGTAATTAATTTTTCGGGGAACGATTTCACTGCATAAAGTTAAATATCAATTAATATGTGTATTAAATTGCCAGTAGTGTTTTGAAAAATTAATTTGCTTCCAAACTTTCAGAGCAGCAGAAATTTTGTCAGTGTCATCTCAAAGTCAAGTAATTCACAAGTAAAACACAGAGTGAATTTAATTACAATAATCACTAAGAATGTAATTATGGTTCTATTTAACTTTTCATATGAGCTTTCCATCTTAATTTTTATGGTGTTACCCAAGAGACCCCCATATACCACTATTTTTTTTTTTTTTGGCATAAAATACAGTAAGTCCCCTACATATGAATGAATTCTGTTCTGAGAGTGCATTCTTAATTCAAATTTATTTGTAAATCCAGCAAAGTTAGCGTAGGTACCCAACTAATACAATCAACTATAGAGTTCTTTACTGAGATAGGCTTATAATACTTTTCACATATATAAAAAAACAAACAAACAAAAATAAGGAAACATTTTTAATCTTACAGTATAGTACCTTGAAAAGTACAGTAGTAAATTACATCAGCTGGCATACAAGGGCTGACACACACATTCACATCTTTGAAAGTTCCCAACTTGAAAATTTGTGTGTATACAGAACACACCCCAGTGATTTTCAGTGTATCATTTTGGGGATGCATGAAAACATCTCATTCCTTAAAAATACAGACTCTGTGATATCTGAAGAACATAACTAGCTTATCTAGTTAATAAAAATCAACTACATGTGAATTTTAAGTTAAATATCCTATCCTCTAAAAACATCCTAAGAATAAAAGATGGCCTTGCTAACAAAGTCACCATATTCCATATGATATGATATGATATGCTTTCTGTAGGCAATACATGATTACACACAGCTGACAGCTTCCACGCTCTTAGAGTTCCTGTGGAAAGCTATATTTACACCAGTCATCTTGAAAAGTTTGATTTTCCTGTAAGATTCATTGTTTACCTAAATACAGATCAAAAATAGTTTTCTTCTAACTGTGATTCAGAATTGAACGCAATTCAAATCTTCTTATAGTTTTAATGTCCTGATGAATCTGTGTTCTTTAAAAAAAAAAAATTTCAATGCAGTATGACAAAAATAAAACAAAATCTGTTAATAGTTGACCATAGTGCCAAAACATGAACTATATAAAAACACACATCAATAGAAATATTTCACTGTGAAAATAGCACACTTTGGGTTAAGAAATAAATGTGTGGCTCTTACTTTTTCTTAAGAAATGGAGAGAAAGAATATTTTGGGAATATGAACAGATAAGTTTTTAATCTTTACTTATTCCTGGATATGCAAAATTGCCATGTGGCTCTCTGCTAATTGAATCAATGCCGTTGGTGGGGAAGGTGATCATGAAGGCTAGAAAAATTAAAATTTGTTCAATTTGAGTTTCAAAAAATAATTTTATTATTTCAGGCTCTTAATGGAAAAGAAATCTCTCATGGGACTCTCT
Source organism: Nanger dama (assembly GCA_917880005.1). NCBI lineage: Eukaryota > Metazoa > Chordata > Mammalia > Artiodactyla > Bovidae > Nanger > Nanger dama. Next base: position 23,754,627 of record CAKJTW010000021.1, read on the forward strand.
GAGCATGGATTTTTTTTTTTTTTTATTAATAACTCAGGGCACAGGGTTTATACTCTGCAAGTAGGTAGGAGAGTAAAATTCCCTAGGTTTATTCCAAACTTCCTGGGTTTGTTCCAAAGGTAGTGGTCAGAGCAATGGAAATCTAGATAAATTTAGGAGATTCCCAGCCTAGAAGATCTGTAGCCTGAATAAAACATGATAACTTGACATACCATAAAACTAGTAGGGAATGCAAATCCAAAATGGCTTTTGAGTGGTACTTTCAAAATAACTGAGGAAGCCACGTGAACGGACAATCCCAAGGGGGCCTACATCAGTGTCCTGTGCTCCCCAATAGGGCGAAGGGAAAAGACAGGTTTCTTGTGTCTCAGGAGAAGTATGGAGTTGAGTGGGCAGACTCCACAGAGCAGAAGAGACCTCAACAATTCTGTTCACTAAGAAAGCATGGATCCCATGAAAATCTTGATCTCTTGGAGAAAAACCTTAAACGGAACACATATCAATCCAGAATAACCTAGTAACCCTCCACTGTCAAGGTTATATTTTCTGTCATTGGTAGAAGTGAGCACTCCTTAGTCAAGCAGAAATAGAAAAAAAGGGGGAAAATTAGAATTTCATTGTTTCCATGCCCTTTGCTTGTTAGAAAACACGACCATGTGTATTACAAAAATAAGGTAATCTGGACTTCCGGATAAATAGCTAAAGAGAAAAAAGTTGGAGGCTGAGTGGCAGAGGGTCGAGTAAAGTACCATGATGTGGGAACAGGTTCCTTCTATGTAGAAGGATGGCAGGTGGAAAGTCCCTGGAGGTATGGTCAGTCACTTCAGTCATGTCCAAATCTTTGTGACCCTATGGACTGTAGCCTGCCAGGCTCCTCTGCCCATGGGATTCTCCTGACAAGAATACTGGAGTGAGTCACCATGCCCTCCTGCAGGGAATCTTCCTGACTCCAGGATCAAACCCACCTCTCCCTCATCTTCTGCATTGCAGGCAGATTCTTTACCACTAACCCACTGGGGAAGACCCATCAATAACACAGTCGTCTATATTTTACCATTAAGCCATTTCATTTTTAGTTTACTGATGACCAACACCCTCACCTCTCAGCTCTAAAATCTTCAGTCAAATGTGCTCTCAACATAGTCATCTCTTTTGGTACTCTAAAGAGATCAAGGCCACAGCAATTAACACAATGTGCGTTAAAAAAAAGAGCACCATGCTTGGTGTGGAAGATCAGAGTATAAATGGAAAACTTAGTGGGATTCAGAGCAAGAAGTAACCTCAAAGAATAGCCTGCACCCACCACCGCATATAAAAAGTCTCTTGAGGTACAGAGGCAATTAGAAGTGTGATCCAAATTTATTTAAATCTCAAAGGACTTTGGAACTCCCCACCCAGCTCAGCATATGATTCAGGGGCATCTAGGAAGCTAAAAGTGGGTTATATTCAAACATAATTCTTTGCTCTAACATTGTCACATAGTCTCACTTTTAAGTTGGAAAATACAGAGGACCATTAAAAACCTTAATGAATTTAAACCACATACATACAATTCAATCCAGTTCAGTCGCTCAGTCTTGTCTGACTCTTTGTGACCCCATGAATCACAGCACACCAGGCCTCCCTGTACATCACCAACTCCCGGAGTTCACTCAAACTCATGTCCATCGAGTCTGATGTCATCCAGCCATCTCATCCTCTATCGTCCCCTTTTCCTCCTGCCTCCAATCCCTCCCAGCATTGGGGTCTTTTCCAATGAGTCAGTTCTTCTCATTAGGTGGCCAGAGTGCTGGAGTTTCAGCTTCAGCATCAGTCCTTCCAATGAAAATTCAGGACTGATTTCTTTAAGGATGGACTAGTTGGATCTCCTTGCTGTCCAAGGGACTCTCAAGAGTCTTCTCTTCAAAAGCATCAATTCTTCAGTGCTCAGCTTTGTTTACAGTGCAACTCTCACATCCACACATGACTATTCGAAAAACCAAAGCTCTGACTATATGGACCTTTGTTGGCAAAAGGTCCTTTCCCAAAGCACTTTGGCTCAATATAGCCACAGCTAACTCATTAATTTCTGCCCCCCTCCCCGCCCCCTGCCAAATCTGGCCGCCTTCTAGAGCTCCTTAGAGTGCTGCAAGAAAACTTAAAATCTATTCCATACCTATCTTCTATGTCCAATCTACTGTCAAATCTTATAAAAAAACTCTTGCATTCATCTGCTTCCTCCTATCTTTCCTCTTCCTCAAAATATTATTACAAACCCTGATTGATATGTTGTCAACAGTTTCACAAAATTCAAAGCTGATCAAGGGAACTCCTGGTGGTCCAGTGTCTCGGACTCCACACTCCCAACTCAGAGGCCTTAGGTTCAATCCCTGTTCAGGGAACTGGATTCCATATGCAATAGCTAAAAAATCCCACATGGTACAATGGAGATAGAAGATCTCACATACCTAACTAGGACCTATTATAGCTAAATAAATATTAAAGTAAATAAACTAGAGGAGGGAACTAATCCTCTTTAAAAAGCTGATTGTCACATGTCCCCTTATACATATAAGATTTTTCTTTTGTGCTTACATTAAATACCCATATTATGAGATTTTTCATGATCTGATATGCCTGCCATTCTAGCCTAATCTCACAATGACCTCATGTTCATTATTTGTAAGTGGTAGGTCTCTTCTACCACAGGTCTCTTCTCCTTTGTTTATTTCCTACCTTTGCAAAAATTCTCCTCATTTTCATCTTTCAGCCTCCTGCTCATACATTCAACAAATATTTATTAACCATTAACTATGTGTGCTAAATCATCATCCCTAGAATAGGTCTGGCTATGTGTGCACAAGCCAAACCTATTCTAGGGATGATGATTTAGCAGCAAAATAATAGACGGAAATCTCTGGTGGAAATAACACATGAAAATGATGGAGCTTATACTCCAGTCATATGAGACAGACATAAATAAGCAAATATTCCCAGGGTGGTGAGGAGCGCTATGAAGAAAAATAAAGGGGAAAAAAAAAGTAAGGGAAATACTTGGACCAAAGAGGGTATATGCTCACAATTTCATAGAGAATAGCTGGAAGAATGCTCAGTGAGAAAGCATAATTTGAACAAAGACCTGAAATGGGTAAGAGAGGGGCATTCTAGGCAGCGGGGGTAAATAATGGCCCATGAGAGACATCTGGATGGAGAATCCAGATGTCAGGTTTGATTGGAGCCAGCCGTCTGGTGTACCTGTAGAAGTCTGGTGGGCCATAGTCCAAAGGGTCACAAAGAGTTAGATACGACTGAGCAACTAAGCAATGCCCCTGTCTCTCTATGCTTTAGAAAATTCATCTTGGCCTCTTCATGATGGATGGATGACAAGTTTCAGAGGCAAGAGACAGACAGTAAACTACCAAGGGAAGCCTGCAATGGTGCACAAGCCGGATAATGACCACCTGATCAAAGATGGTGACAGAATGGAGAGGGAGGAAGAGACGGGGTGGGGAAAGGACTAAGAAGTGGCTTTTGGAGATGATTCATAGGGGATGATGGGGCTTCCTAGGTGATGCCAGTGGTAAGAATCCACCTGCCAATGCAAGAGATGTAAAAGATATGGGTTTGATCCCTGGGATGGGAAGATCCCCTGGAGGAGGGCATGGCAACCCCTGCAGTATTCTTGCCTGGAGAATCTCATGAACAGAGAAGCCTGGCAGGCTACGGTCCACGGAGCTGCAAAGTGTCAGGCATAAGGGATGAGGACAAAGATAAGGAATTTTCTAAGATGGTTCCAGGTCTGTTTCACGTGGTTGAAAGGATGCTGTTATTATGGCATTAACTGTGAGAAACTCCCAGGAGATGAAGAGCTATCTAGAAAGCATCAGTTGCCAGTAGGTTAATTTTGGGATACATCCAAGTGGGAAACAGAGAAGGCACTGGCGACCCACTCCAGTACCGTTGCCTGGAAAATTCCATGGACAGAGGAGCCTGGGAGGCTGCAGTCCATGGAGTTGCTAAGAGTCGGACACAACTGAGCGACTTCACTTTCGCTTTTCACTTTCATATATTGGAAAAGAAAATGGCAACCCACTCCAGTGTACTTGCCTGGAGAATCCCAGGGACAGGGAGCCCAATGGGCTGCCGTCTATGGGGTTGCACAGAGTCAGACATGACTGAAGTGACTTAGCAGCAGCAGCAGCAAGTGGGAAATGATCTTTGTCTATGTTATCTATATCATAAAGCACCAGGGACTATTCTGGCAACTGTAGCCATCACTGAGTGGCGATTCAGTGAAGAGAGAAGGGCATACTTGGAGAAGACTCACGTCAGGCCATTCTTTGTGTGTTAGTTGCTCAGTCGTGTTCAACTATTTCCAACCCCATGGACTATAACCCGCCAGGCTCCTCTGTCCATGGGATTCTCCAGGCAAGAATACTAAAGTGGATAGCCATTTCTTTCTCCAGGGGATCTTCCCAACCCAGGGATAGAAACCACGTCTTCTGCATTGCAAGCAGATTCTTGACCATCTGAGCTACTACGGAAGCCCTCAGGCCATTCCTTAAATTCAGTTTCTTCATATTCAGTGGTATAATAATAACTATATTATGGAAAAACTACATTATGAATCTCATAGTTTATTATGAAGATTAAATAACACATATGTAAACTATTTTATAAATTGTATACATTACACAAAATATCAGGTATCAATATTACTACTGAAATGTACTCTGATATATCTAATGATCATAGAAATCTCCAGAGACAATAGTCTAAGACTTTCAGGGTTACATTATATGCTTGAATTGTATCCCTTTCGTTTTTAAAGAAGCTAGCAACATTTATTTATTTATTTTCATGACATTGGTCATTTCTAAGAAGTAATAATTTACATAAAAATTAAGATTCTTAAGATAGAATCCACTTAAAAATCACCAGAAAGCATACCTCCTTAAACATGCATTTAGATGACTGGGAGCTTCCCTAGTAGCTCAGCTAGAAAAGAATCTGCCTGCAATAAGGGAGACAAGGGTTTGATCCCTAGGTTGAGAAAATCCCCTGGAGAAGAGAACAGCTACCTACTTCATTATTCTGGCCTGGAGAATTCCATGGTCAGAGGAGTCTGGCAAGCTACAGTCCATGGGGTCGCAAAGAACTGGACATAAATCAGTGACTTTCACAATCATAGGAGGATTGACTAGAAAGAAAGTTCTGGTACAGCCTGGTGATGGTTCCCACACGGCTGTCATAGAAAGTGAGATGAAGGAAATAAGAACTTATTCTAAAATTGTAACTGAGAAGCTCTGTATCCACCTGGCTTTTTCTCAAAGTTATAACTACAGTTAGAAAAGTACATCAAAGGAACACTCTGTGTCCAACAATAATTTTCCCAGGTGCTGCTCCTATACATGGTAAGCATTCCAAACTTAGCTCAGATGAGACTGACATTTCTGGCCTGGCTTCTAAAATGTAGTCATATATAGTGTATCCCTACTAATACAGGAAGATACATTTTTTTAAAAGCCCATAATTACTGCTCTAAGTTCAGTATGCCTTTAATGAAGATTAAATGAAAATACTGCTGTCCAACCAAGAGGTGCTGTTTTCTGTTAAGTTTTTGTTTTTAATGGGTAGGGTATTAAAGTTTTAAAAAATGAACAGGATGTTGAAAGTTGTCTCTTTCCTTGAGATACTGATATCTTTCTTAGCCTTCCTTTCAGAATTTATTCTCTCTTTATATTTGTGATATTTAAGGCTGAGCATTTATGATTACATATTTATTTATTTTCTTTCTCCACATTCACACAACCATCCAGTTTCTTCTTCTCAGTATTATATTCATATAATGTCATCCATCCTACACATTTATTAAGCTAATAATATTTGATTCTAGGAACTTCCTTTAAAATTATTAGGATTTTAATCAATGATAAAATGCCTCCTACTCTAAAATACATACATTCTTCTGTGGATAATTCTAGCAGATGACTGAAAATATCACCCATCATATACTTTTATGGCAAAACACACATTATAGCATCTAAAAAAATCCTGTGGATGCAGTCAGGAAAATCCTATTTGTACAATCTCGGTAAATAAGCTGCATATTTCTGTGAGTGAATTAATTGTTAATAAAGATTAAAGCAAAAATATTTAACATGCACATCTTTTTATCAAAATAAAATTTATTCAAAGATTGTATAATCCAGCTGCAATGTTTCAGTTGAAAGTTAACTAGTTGTTTGTAATATGTGATGATATTAGTCAGAAGTATCAGCTTTCCATTATTTTCTGAACCACTAAAATGTAAGGCATTGTTATATTTAAAATTTGTGCTATTATAAGTAGGATTAGATATGTCCCTACTTTCAACATATGAAGTAAAGTAATATAACTTTCCAATCATACTTTTCTCTTTCGTCAGAAACATTTAGAAGCTTCAGGTAAGAAATAAAACTGCACTAAGATACTGTGTCTTTTCCAACAAATAATGGAAAATAGTGTAGCTAGTGCAAAACCATCAATACTTGTAGGCCCAGAAGCACTAACCTACACCACGAAAAAAAAAAGAAACAACTGTACATAGATATTTTTCCCCAACTCCTCAGCAAAACCAATGAAAACGCCGTTTAGAATAGAACAAGTCTGTTTAACTCAGACTAGGGCATCTTTCTCATGAAAATGCAAATATTCCTTGGTAGAAAGTAATGTCTGGATAAACGCCTGGGTTATAGTTTATAAGCTTTCTAGCAAGAAAATGATATGATTATACATATATTCAGTACCTAAGTGGCATGCTTTTAATAGCAAAGATGATGATAGATAGCATGGCATCATTAATTACTTGCATTTAGTGCTTTGGAATATAAATTCCCATTAAATTCATTAAAGAGTTAACTTTTTCATTAAGGATCAATCCTGCTTGCCAGTAAGAAAAGACTCATCTTGACTTCTCTTGTGGCTTTAAAATAGCTTTAATTTGCCATTGCAAATCTCAATAGCAGCAACCAGGAATGACACTAGGTATAAATCTCCGGGTATCATGTCTGACTCTTTGCGACCCAATGGACTGTAGCCCACCAGGCTCCTCTGTCCATGGGGATTCTTTAGGCAAGAATACTGGAGTAGGTTGCTGTGGTCTCCCCTCCAGGGGATCTTCCCAACCCAGGGATTAAACCCAGGTCTCCTGAATTGCAGGCAGGAGATTCTTTACTGTCTGAGTCACCAGGGATGCCCATAAATCTCTATCTGAAGGCAATTATTAATATCAGAGTCTTGCCTTATTTGCAATTATTTTATAAAAAGGGATACAGTTGCAGCAGCATGTTGAATGTGCTTTTGCTCAGATTCAACACAAGTCTATAATATGATGGTTGTTTTTAAAATTATGCCAAAAACTACTCTAAATATATCCACATTATCACAGCTTTTAATATTGGCTATTGGGCCAAAGTGGTTCATGACAGAACTCAAATAACTTATTGAATTTATGTTTCACTATAGGATTATTAGCAGGAATTTAGCCACATCTGTAATTTTGGGTATATCTGGGTTGGATGTCACTTGAATGGTCTTACCCACACTTGAATATTTATTATTATCTGTCGTATTTTTAGTCTGTGTGGTGGTTGACTGATACATTTGGTGGACAACAGTAATTTACCTAATAATTTACCTAATGTTTTACTGCTTCTGATTGTTTTTATTTTTTGTCACAGAAAATAAAATGCAAATATTACCACACATAGGAGAGAGCTGAAACCATCACTTACCAAACACATAAAATTTGGGTTAAGTGTGAAACATCTTGGCTGAATGAAATAAGGTCAATCCATTCTTGGAGATACCAATAAATAAGCTAGCTAATAGCCAGAATGCATGCTAATACTAGCTGAGATAGATGCTAAGTCCTGCACATAGGAGGCCACAGTGAGGAAAAAGAAACCAGGAAAGCTACCTGGAAAAGGTGAAATGTGAGTTGAAATTTGAAAGTGAAAAAAATTAGGGGAAGAAAAAGCACTCCTCATCAAGGAGAGGTGGCAAGGTGGTAAAGAATCTGCCTCCAAAGCAGGAGACACAGGAGATGCAGGTTCAAACCCTGGGTCTGGAAGATCCCCTGGAGGAGGGAATGGCAACCCACTCCAGTATTCTTGTCTGGAAAATCCCATGGACAGAGGGAGTCTGGTGGGTTATACAGTCCATGGGGTCACAAAGAGTAGACATGACTGAGTAACTGAGCTTGCACACAAAGAAGGAAAGACAATAGACAATGACACAGAGGGTGCTCATGTGCTTATACGGGTCAGAGAGAGGGGGAAATGCTGAGAAAGAACTTGGAGTAGCAGGTGGAGGCTGGATGAGTGCTTGCAAATTTGCTCTGTGCACTAGCTTGGCACTCCTGCCTTTGGCCATCTTAGTTTATTTGGGCTGCCTTAACAAAAGGAAACAGCAACCCACTCCAGTACTCTTGCCTGAAGAATCCCATGGATGGAGGGAGCTTGGTGGGCTACAGTCCACGGGTCACAGAGTCGGACACGACTGAGTGACTTCACTTTCACTTAAAAATATCATAGACTGAGTGGCTTACACATTTGTTTCTCACAGTTCCAGAGGCTGGGAGGTCCAAGATCAAGGTACCTACAGATTAATGTCTGGGGAGGGCAGCTTCCGGCTATAGACAGCTGTCCTCTCGCTGTGTCTCCATGGGAGGAGGGGCATGGCACTCTGCAGGATCTCTTTATAAAAGCACTAACCCTGTTCATGAAGGTCCTCTGCTCACGGTCTCTAAGGAGATATAATCACTTGTTGAAAACAGTACCTTTCCTCACAGTCCAGCAAGCCTCAGTGGAGCAATCCTAGCAGTCTCAGTTAATTTATTAAAAGAGACTTTCCGGGGCTAGGTCATGTATGCTGTACAAAATCACACGGATTTCTCTGGAAGACAAGAGAGAAGCAGTGAAATATTCAGCACAGATGATTGACGAGATTAGTCCCTTGTTTTAGACACATTATTAGGACAGAAGTATGAACAATGTATTAGAAGGGGGCTAGGGCTGGCAGGGTGGCGCGGTGGTAAAGAAATCACCAGCAAGTGTAGAAGATACAAGAAAGGTGGGTTGGATCTCTGGGTCAGGAAGATCCCTTAGAGGAGGAAATGGCAAGCCACTCCAGTATTCTTGCCTGGGAAATCCCATGGACAGAGGACCCTGGTGGGCTACAGTTCATGGAGTCTCAAAAGAGTCCAATACGGCTGAACCACTGAGCACCCACGGGCTATTCAGTAGTATATGGTGGTATGGGCTGAATGCCCTCTGTCCCACCCTGATTTTATATACTGAAGCCAAGAGCCTTAGTACTTCAAAATGTGACTGTATTTGAAAATAAAGCATTTAAAGGGATAATTAAATTTAAATGAAGTCATGGGCTCTTATCTAATTCCATTTGATTTGAGTCCTCACAAGGGGAAATTTGGACATACAGAGTGCCTCTAAGGGCATGCGCACAAAGGGAAGACCATTTAAAGAGTCAGCGAGAAGATGGGCATCGCATGCCAATAAGAGAGCTCTAGAGGAAGCCATTGGCACCCTGATCTTGGACTTCCAGACTCCAGAACCATAAGAAAATAAGTTTCTGTTGACTAATCCACCAGTCTCTGGGATTTTGTTACGACACCTCTAGCAAACCCATATAAGAGGATAAAGCCAACCAGGAATGGATGTTTGAAGGCTGTTTCTGCATCACAGGGGAGAATAAATGAAGACCCAAACTGAGGTCCTGGCAAGAGGGACTGAAAGGACTGAGTGACACAGGAGGACTGGCTCAGTGACAAGAGAGCAGTTTGCTTCTTAGGATTCAAGTTCAAGATCAAAGATAAAGGGAATAAAATGGTTCTCTGAGTTGCAGGTGAAATAATTTCAGAAATAAGTTGACATACAATTTGACAAGATGGAGAGTGGTTTGCCAATGGAAGGATGAGCCACATCATCATATTTCTAAGATCAGATTTCAAAGACCGGGAACACCAAGCCCCATCTCCCCAACTCTTCCTGCCTCTAGTGTTAGTCACTCAGTTGCGTCTGACTCTTTGTGACCCCCATCGGCTGTAGCCCGCCAGGGTCCTCAGTCCATGGGATTCTCCAGCTGATTCATCAAGTGCTGTCTTTGCTGGATGGGGTGGGGGAGTTTGGTTTTTGAAAAGTTATGCAAATTCACAAGGATTTTTAAAGATTTTTATCACAAGGAATCTGAGTCAGTCATGTGCCTGTTAGTGTGAACTAAAGAGCTGAGGTTAATAACGACAATATTTATCAAGCATTTCTATTGAATATATATTATTATCCACATTTTATATACAAAGAAAGTAAGACAGAGAGAAACTAAAACCTCCTTCCTAGTTGCATGGTTAGTAAGTGATAAGACTGAATTTCACACCAGGCAGTGTGGTTCCTGAGTGTTCAACCTTTGGAAAGTTCAATATAGAGTGAAGGGAGTTTAGGAACTGAGTGGCTGTGGCAAACAGACAACAAAGGAAAAAAACAAAAATAAGTCTCACCCTTCTTGAAAACTGTTGCATAGACTTTCCCTTGAATGGTAGTCAAACGTGCTTAGAAATGAATGGCAAGACACATAAGATATAAATCACAGAACAGAATAACCACAAACGTTACTGACAATGTACAAGTCAGCTATTAAAAAATCACCAGTATTTAGTCAACAAAAATTTAGTGCACTGATATTTGATTTTATGAAAAGAAAGCTAAAAGGTAATTATTTAACCATTTAAATTAATGTTTTAAAAAGATATCATTCTAAAGCCATGTGTAGAATACAAATTACATGGTTGTTCTCCTCTAAGGAGATAAGATATAATAAAAATTTAATAGCATAGTACCTTTTATCTGATTGATGAGGATCAGGGGGCCTCTTAATTCTATATAAGGAGAAGAGCTGTCAGACTCATTTCTGGAATGTGTGTGGCTATGTCATTACTCTCAATATAGAAGCCCAGAAGGATCATGGTGGAAATTTACTAGTAGCTGAAGGTTCCGTGAAGCACAATAAAAATTGAACTGAGAAGAAAGCCTGACTACAGCAGCAAACGAAAACCTAACAAAGATACATGTGCTCATCCCATCACCTTTCTCAGCTTTCTCCAAAGAAACTCTACTTTTTCCGCTTCTCCATCTTAAATCCATCCAGATTTTCAACAGATAGCCATGACCACAACGAGACGTGGTGCTCTCCTGCATCTACAGATACACTTTTTGTATTTCAGAAGGATTATCATGCAAAACCAGATAGACATGTGTCACTTCTTTCATTTGAGGCATTGATGACCTTTCACAGAAATGACTGAGGGCTAAACAGGGCATTTTACAAGCACCCTAGAAGCTTATACTGATACAAAACTGATAAGTTGTTGCTGTCATAAGTTATTTGCTTGCAGCACTGCAAATAAGTTAGTAAAACCAAACAATAAAAAGTGGAAAATGGAACGGTTTGCCCTGAATGAATAGAGCCAAGTGTATCCGTGGAATATCAAATAGAACACTGTGAAACAAATAAGTTTTTACACCACTCATTAGCTTTAGGAAGACTGGGCTATTTTATCTAATACTTATATGTATATGACATTTACATACAGATTTTTATACAGTAAAGAATCTACATACAAATAATCTATATATGTATAAAGATTCATGGTCTTGATATAAATTAGATATCTACCTATATGTATATATTCCAGTGAGAATGAGAAGTCAAGATTTATGAATCAAGCCTCATCTTCCAGAGTGGTTACAGAGGATTCATTTTCTTTTCCAAGAATGTAATGCCTTCATACTCAGACCCAACAGGTATTATCTGTGATGCCTATCCCCCAAGTGGAGCTGACGATGACACTTTGGCAGTAATTGCTCTCAATATAGAAACCCTAATTGGGATCAAGTCCTGCGGAAGGCAGTGAACATGTAATATGTCTCAGGCTCCCCAACCAGTTCTCAAATATGCATTACAAAGGGGGAAGTGAAGTGCTGACAAGATAGTGAATGGTAAAGTTGGATCCAAAAACAGGATGTCTGACTCCAAACACTGGTTTACAACAGGGATTCCCAAGAGATGTTCAGAAGGAACCTAAGATTCCTGCTGCTGCTGCTGCTGCTAAGTCACTTCAGTTGTGTCCGACTCTGTGTGGCCCCATAGATGGCAGCCCACCAGGCTCCGCTGTCTGGGGGATTCTCCAGAACACTGGAGTGGGTTGCCATTTCCTTCTCCAATGCATGAAAGTGAAAAGTGAAAGAGAAGGTGCTCAGTCGTGTCCGACTCTTAGCGACCCCATGGACTGCAGCCTACCAGGCTCCTCTGTCCATGGGATTTTCCAGGCAAGAGTACTGCAGATCTAGAGAGTATCTTTATGGACAGTTGAAATACAGACTCTTACTATTACCTTACTCCAACTCCAAGTTCTGATCCAGAATTTCTGTAGTGATATCTGTGAATATGCACTTCTAAATAAGAGGTTAAAGCGTCTGCCTCCAATGCGGGAGACCTGGGTTCCATCCTGGGTTGGGAAGATCCCATGGAGAAGGAAATGGCAATCCACTCCAGTATTCTTGCCTGGAGAATCCCAAGGACAGAGAAGCCTAGTAGGTTACAGCCCACGGGGTCTCAAAGAGTTGGACACAACTGAGTGACTTCACCTCACCTCATAGGTCCATATGCATGCAGTCAGGCTAAGAACTGTGGTTCTATTCTGTGCTTTTCTCTCTAGATACATTTAGACAGTGTTCTAGATGCCACAGCATTCAAGGGGCTAAGAAGCATCTTACCTTTTAGTAAGTTACCCATGGTGGGAGCATTTACATTATTTTTATAAATAGAAGTAGAGTCTCTAGTTTTGATAGGCACAATTCTTCCCTTAATGATGATACCCTTATAATGAAGATTCTAAATTTCAAGTAGCTTCTGATGTTTACAGATAATTCTGAGATAATATGCCTAGTCATTCATATTTTTAAGTAAAGAGAGAGTCACTTCTAATTTCACAACCTTCTAATTCACTCTAAATCCATGTCATTACACAACTGAAGAATCTCTGAATACACCAGAGAAATCTATACAGATATTAAATTTCCTAAAGCCCTGAGTTATCACCTAGTGAGCTATAGTACAACCACTAAATTTTGATTAATATTGTGCAATTTATTTTTTCTACTATGGAGGAACTGGCCATGCATAGTATAGAGTTGCCAGGGGCAATTTATGGTTAACAAAAGGCAGGAAACTTGGGTAAGACCAAGAGAACACTAAAGAAAGATACAGTGTTCACTGGAACATTCCATGAGTTTGCAGTATGATAGGTTCTGACAAACCTAGGCAGTGTATTAAAAAGCAGAGACATCACTTTGCCTACAAAAGTCCATATAGTCTAAGCTATGTTTTTCCAGTAGCAGTGTCTTAATGTGAGAGTTGGACCACAAAGAAGGCTGAGCGCCCAAGAACTGATATTTTCAAACTGTGGTACTAGAAAAGAGTCTTGAGAGTCCCTTGGACAGCAAGAAGATCAAACCAGTCAATCCTAAAGGATATCAACCCTGAATATTCATTGGAAGGACTGATGTTGAAGTTTAGCTCGAGTACTTTGGCCACCTGATGCAAACAGCTGACTCTCTGGAAAAGACTCTGTTGCTGGGAAAGACTGAGGGCAGGAAGAGAAGAGAATGGCAGAGGATGAGATGGTTGGATGGCATCACCGACTCAATGGACGTGCATCTGAGCAAACTCCAGGAGACAGGGAAGCCTGGCATGCTGCACTCCATGGGTTGCAAAGAGTCAGATACTAGTGAGTGATTGAACAACAACAGGCAGTGAAGAGTTCCAGTCAAATAGTTGCATAGTTCTGAAGAGCTGCAAATGAATAACAAGAGGTTTTTACAGACAGTGTGAGCCCTTGCTATTTGTTCTGGGGACTAAAGTTACTTATGGACTTCCTTAATGCTATGTTTGGAGAGCTCTGCCATATTGTAGAATTTTTAAGACATTAAAACTAGTTTCATTGGTATCCCCCTACTTTTCACCACAATACATAAATTGAAAATACAAAAATAATGTGTGATAGCATTCTGCTGTTAATGTCAGCTGTGCTCACACACAGCATGAACATCATCAATCACCAAATAAACAGAACCAAATACTTAAAATTCTGAGATTTATTATCAGAGGAGTATCTCATAGTTCAAGTTTGATGGAAGAATTCCCCATTCCATTGTATGTTATGCATGGCAATTAAAATAAAATAGCACAGCAATTATTCCCAGGATTCTGAAATGTCATATTACAATGAAGCATTCAAACCTTATAAGGTCAGAACTATTTTATTTTAGGAGACCGATGTCAGCATAATAAGGACTAGTTGAATATTTTGATAATAAGGTTAAATATCGGCTAAGTTCAATTTGCTTCCTATGAAGTTTTAAAATTAATAACGTGAAAAATGAAGTCATATTCTCAGGGTGAATCATTTAGAGAGGCCACAGGAAAAATTAGGGGCTCTGGGGACACACCGCGTGGGGTTTAAGCCTAGATTCTCTGCTTAGTAGCTGTGTGACCTTGAGGAGAGCTACTTAACCTCAATTGCAAATGGTTGTGCAAGCTCAGTCATTTCAGTTGTGTGTGACTCTTTGTGACTCCATGGCCCGTAGCCCACCAGTCTCCATTGTCCGTGAGACAATTCTGACAAGAACACTGGAGCGGGTGGGTGGTCATTCCTCCTCCAAGGGATCTTTCTGACCCAGGGATCAAACCCACGTCTCCTCCATTGACAGGCAGCTTCTTTTAGCACTGAACTACCTGGGAAGCCCACAAATGGTTGTAGAGAAAATTGCAATAACATAAGTTAATTAAAACATTGCTCAGCAGGTATTAAAGGCTCAATAATATTAATAGATGTCATTGCTATTTCATTAGTATTAACCAGTATCTGGCAACACTGAAAAAGTCACTGGTATTGAAGTAGAACATGAAGTGGTAAAAATTTAGCTAACCAATGGTACGATTTATAGAAAGCAAATAATGATGATTTGACATCCAAAATTGAGAAACACTCTGTTAAGCAACTCAGAAAGTTTGATTTTCATTTGAAAATTATGAGCCCACTGATGTTAAGGGAAAACACAATTATTAGGCCTTGGAAGAAAAGATAAATAGTGAATAACAATTTTCAGATTGTGCAAAAGTCCTTAAAATGACAAGAGTTTGTGAGTTTACATTCAAGAATACAGAAAATCATAGAACTCATGTTGGGATTTATAGTGCTAATGCTCTACTTTTGGTGGGCTGTGTCAAAGGTTAATTAGTCACTGACAAATTTTTGTAATAAGATTATATTTTAATACAAAAATATTTTCATAGGTAAATTGTAAAAATCTAGCCTGAAATTTTCAATCCACATCTCACAAGACTGCAAATGATGGAAATTACATTCAGGGAATTTTAAATGTCCCTCTTTAGATATTTCTATAATGCAAAGAAAGCAAGCAGAAATGTTGACTTTTGCATATGAAAATATCAAGGAGCAAAATGCTGTGTCCTGCATTTAAAGGAACAAATCATTAGTTATTTTGTAAAGAAAGGAAATAATAACTCTTGAAAATAAGAGGGAAAGTGTAGTATGCTAAGTTACCACTTTGGCTGGTACATTTAATTGTTGCAACAACATTAGTACTGAAATTCAGGGCTGAGTGAAAACATTCAGCCTTCCATACACAAGCAATTAGCTTTTCCAAGGGAAAAAATACATAATGGCAACCCACTCCAATACTCTTGCCTGGAAGAGTCCCATGGACAAAGGAGCCTGGTAGGCTGCAGTCCAGGGGGTTGCTAAGAGTCGGACACAACTGAGCAACTTCACTTTCCCTTTTCATTTTCATGCATTAGAGAAGGAAATGGCAACCCACTCCAGTGTTCTTGCCTGGAGAATCCCAGGGACAGCAGAGCCTGGTAGACTGCCGTCTATGGGGTCTCACAGAGTCGGACATGATGGAAGTGACTTAGCAGCAGCAGCAGCAGCAAAGGTTAGTAATAGAAAAACAAAATAGCAATGTACTATTTGGAAGTTAATTAAAATATAAAAATGCTCTTACCATGAGCATTTCCAACCTCAAATACAGAAGTGTATTTAAATAAGGCATCACGTGTCTTCATTTTTGTATGTCAGATTTTGATATTATGTTACAAATAAACTGTACAGAATATAGAAAGTGAGACAAAGGGAATAAGAACTGACTCTGATAACTGAGAGCCTCTCTATGCACCCAGCATTTTCTCAGAGGGATAGCTAAAGTTGGAAAAGCGTATCAGAGGAACTCCAGAAATGTTCTGGGTCTTCTCCCAAGGTTCTTATCATCCAAGTCCACCTCGAGACTCTCAAGCTTGGAAATGCTCTGTACAAAACAATCATTTGCACCAGTATCAGACTTCTCAGGTGGCTCAGTGGTAAAAAAATATGCCTGCCAAGCAGGAAAGACTGGTTCAGTCCTTGTGTCAGAAAGACCCCTGGAGAAGGAAATGGCAACCCACTCCAGTAGTCTTGCCTGGGAAATCTCACGGACAGAGGAGTCTAGCAGGCTGGGTCACAAAAGAATTGAAAAACTTAGCAACTACACAGCAATAGCAGAGTACCACTTCCTGTATATGATAATTATTGGAAACTTAGCTCTTTGGCAAACTTGAGAGGTAGTGAAGCTTCTTCCCTGATTCTAGATGACTTCTAAAATTTAGTCATTATATAATGTTTTGTCTATTATACAGATGTTTTATCAGCTGATGAATCATAACATAATTAAGCCAGGATTATTGTTTCTACTATATTTTTTAATTAAGAAAAAGCAATCTTATCTGTTTGCCTTTCCTTTGATTTTTATAGATTCTTATGCATTCAAGACAGTAATAGTCAGGTAAAAATAGACATTGCTTAAATATGTTTGAAAAAATTTTTCATTCATCCTTATGTGTTCAAAGCAGCTTATCTGATTATACATTTTTAAACTGAATATTAGGATTGGGGTTATTAAAGTCCATCTAGAATCTCCCAAGAGTTATAATCTTGTTAACCATACGCTTTATCTTTATGAACATAAAAGATAACAATTTGCCACTGCAGAATTCATTAGGAAAAATCCTCATGATTTTGTTCCTATATTTGTTAAACAATTCAAGTGATGCTTTTCTAACTACTCAAATGAAAATTTCAAATAAAATAGCTAAATGTGGCTTTCTCCTTTATGCATATTTTAATAAAATGTAAGAAATGATCTAAAATTGTTTGATAAATATTCAACATAACCTCATTTGTAACAGCATATTAAGGATCACCAACTCTGAAAATTATATTTATCTGATATTATGATAACTGAAATTCTATATACTAGATTTTAATAAATTCCAAACTGTTTCAATTTTGAATTAATTTTTCTGTTACATACTCATAATGTCTAATTGATAATAAATATTTTTACCAAAGAAAATTGTATAGCCGTCAAAATCATGTCGTCTAATCTCCTAAAAACAAAATTCTCTCTTTAAAATATCATTTAATGGTATTTTTGCAAATTATTTATCATTCCATGAAATTATCACCATAAATATCCACTGTACATGAAATGCAATAATGTCAACTGTATTGATGTTGATTTTAAAATTCCAAAATTATGAGTGCCTGTATACTATAAATTTGTTCTTTTTCATTTAACTAAAGCGATTAATTGTAGAAATTTATTTTCTAGCCTGGGCATAAATTACCAAGCAATTATATAAAAAACAGGGAGCTCTCAATTAGTAGGTCACATTTGCATGTATTTTTGAATCTACATATAGAATTCTCTGTGTATCTACCCTCTCACATTATCAAAAATTCTATTAAAATTCATCCTCATCCATAGAAATGGATTAATTGGATGGGTTGAGATTTTTCCAGTGATACCCTGCATATACATTTTATTCTCTACTTACTTATTAACACAACAGCTGACAGTATAAATTAAATATTTAATTTTTATCTCTGCTCAGAGTTTTCTTTCCAGTGATTTTTTTCTATTCATTTTTGAGGCCAGAAGAAGATATTTGGTTTTGTTTTCTCATGCACTGGTAAGTGACCAAACCACATTTAAAATATTAAGATTTATCTCACTCTTAGACTTGTATTTCAAAAGGTATCCTACAGAAATGGTGTCTGATGCCAACTTCTAATGGTAAATAAGTGGACCTTTCAGTTAAGCTCTGTTCAATCGTCCAGTCATGTCCAATTCTGCAACCCCATGGACTGCAGCATGCCAGGCTTTCCTGTCCATCACCACCTCTAGGAGCTCACTCAAACTAATGTCCATCAAGTTGGTGATGCCATCCAATCATCTCATCCACTGTCATCGCCTTCTCCCTCCTGCCTTTCCCAGCATCAGGGTCTTTTCAAATGAGTCAGTTCTTTGCATCGGGTGGCCGAAGTATTGGAGTTTCAACTTCAGCATCAGTCCTTCCAATGAATATTCAGGACTGACTTCCTTTAGGATGGAATGGTTGGATCTCCTTGCAGTCTAAAGGACCCTCAAGAGTCTTTTCCAACACCACAGTTGAAAAGCATCAATTCTTTGGTGCTCAGTTTTCTTTCTGGTCTAACTCTCACATCCATACATGACTACTGGAAAAACCATAGCCTTGACTAGATGGAATTTTGTTAGCAAAGTAATGTCCCTGCTTTTAAATATGCTGTCTAGGTTGTCTTTCCTGGTGGCTCAGACGGTAAAGTGTCTGTCTACAATGCGGGAGACCTGGGTTCAATCCCTGGGTTGGGAAGATCCGCTGGAGAAGGAAATGGCAATCCACTCCAGTACTATTGCCTGGAAAACCCCATGGACAGAGGAGCCTGGTAGGCTACAGTCCATGGGGTCGCAAAGAGTCAGACACGACTGAGTGACTTCACTCACTCACTCACTCAGGTTGGTCACAGCTTTTCTTTCAAGAAGCAAGTGTCTTTTAATTTGATGACTACAGTCACCATCTGCAGTGATTTTTCAGTTCAGTTGCTCAGTCGTGTCTGACACTGTGACCCCATGAACTGCAGCATGCCAGCCTTCCCTGTCCAATACCAACTCCCGGAGTTCAGCCAAATTCGTGTCCACTGACTCGGTGATGCCATCCAACCATCTCATCCTCTGTCGTCCTCTTCTCCTCCGGCTTTCAATCTTTCCCAGCATCACAGTCTTTTCAAATAAGTCAGCTCTTCGCATCAGGTGGCCATAGGCTGGAAAAACCATACAAAGTAATGTCTCTGTGTTTTAATATGCTGTCTGCTGCTGCTGCTACTAAGTTGCTTCAGTCATGTCCTACTCTGTGCAACCCCATAGATGGTGGCCCACAAGGCTCCCCCATCCCTGGGGTTCTCCAGGCAAGAACACTGGAGTGGGCTGCCATTTCCTTCTCCAATGCGTGAAAGTGAAGTCACTCAGTCGTGTCCCACTCTTCGTGACCCCATGGACTGCAGCCTACCAGGTTCCTCCACCCATGGGATTTTCCAGGCAAGAGTACTAGAGTGAGTTGTCATTGCCTTCTCCATATATGCTGTCTAGATTGGTCATAACTTTCCTTCCAAGGAGTAAGCATGTTTTAATTTCATGGCTGCAATCACCATCTGCAGTGATTTTGGAACTCCCCAAATATAAAATCCCTCCCTGTTTCCACTGTTTCCCAATCTATTTGCCATGAAGTGATGGGATTGGATGCCATGATCTTAGTTTTTTTAATGCTGACCTTTAAGCCAACTTTTTCACTTTCCTCTTTCACTTTTATCAAGAGGCTCTTTGGTTCTTCTTCACTTTCTGCCATAAGGGTGGTGTAATCTGTGTATCAGAGGTTACAGATATTTCTCCCTGCAAGCTTGATTCCAGCTTGTCTTCATCCAGTCCAGCATTTCTCATGATGTACTCTGCATGTAAGTTAAATAAGCAGGGTGACAATATACAGCCTTGACACATTCCTTTCCAATTTGGAACCAGTCTGTTGTTCCATGTATAATTCTAACTGTTACTTCTTGATCTGCATACAGTTTTCTCAGGAGGCAGGTAAGGTGATCTGGTATTCCCATTCCTTTAAGAATTTTCCACAGTTTGTTGTGATCCACACAGTCAAAGGCTTTGGCGTAGTCAATAAGGCAGAAGTAGATGTTTCTCTGGAACTCTCTTGCTTTTCGGTGATCCAACAGATGTTGGCAATTTGATCTCTGGTTCCTCTGCCTTTTCTAAATCCAGCTTGAATATCTGGAAATTCATAGTTCACATACTGTTGAAGCTTGGTTTGGAGAATTTTGAGCATTACATTGCTAGAGTATGAGATGAGTGCAATTGTGCAGTAGTTTGAACATTCTTTGACATTGCTTTTCTTTGGGATTGGAATGAAAGCTGTCCTTTTCCAGTCCTGTGGCCACTGCTGATTTTTCCAAATTTGCTGGCATATTGAGTTCAACACTCTCACAGCATCATATTTTAGGATTTTCAATAGCTCAACTGGAATTCCATCACCTGCACTAGCTTTGCTCATAGTGATGCTTCCTAAGGCCCACTTGACTTCACATTCCAGAATTTCTGGCTCTGGGCGAGTGATCACACCATCCTGGTTATCTGGGTCATGAAGATCTTCTTTGTACAGTTCTTCTGTGTATTCTTGCCACCTCTTCTTAATATCTTCTGCTTCTGTTAGGTCCATGCCATTTCTGTCATTTATTGTGCCCATCCTTGCATGAAATATTCCCTTGGTATTTATCATTTTCTTGAAGAGATCTCTAGTCTTCCCCTTTCTATTATTCTCCTCTATTTCTTCACATTGATCACTAAGGAAGGCTTTCTTACCTCTCCTTGCTATTCTTTGAAACTCTGAAAACTTTTCTTTTCTCTTTTGCCTTTACCTTCTGTTCTTTTCAAAGCTATTTGTAAGGCCTCCTCAGACAACCATTTTGCCTTTTGTATTTCTTTTTGTAGGCATGGTCTTGATCACTGCCCCCTGTACATCATGAACCTCTGTCCATAGTTTTTCAGGCACTCTGTCTATCAGATCTAATCCCTGGAATCTGTTTGTCACTTCCACTGTGTAATCTTAAGTGATTTGATTTAGGTCATATCTGAATGGTCTAGTGGTTTTCCCTACTTTCTTCAAGTTAATTCTGAATTTTGGAAATAAGGAGTCCATGATCTGAGCTACAGTCAGCTCCTGGTCTTGTTTTAGCTGGCTGTATAGAACTTCTCCATCTTTGACTGTCTGATGATGTCCATGTGTAGAGTCTTCTCTTGTGTTGTTGGAAGAGGGTGTTTGCTATGACCAGTGTGTTCTCTTGGCAAAACTCTGTTAGCCTTTGCCCTGCTTCATTTTGACTCCAAGGCCAAATTTGCCTGTTACTCCAGGTATCTCTTGATTTCCTATTTTTGCATTCCAGTCCCCTATAATGAAGAGGACAACAGTTTTGAGTGTTAGTTCTAGAAGGTCTTGTAGGTCTTCATAGAACATTCCACTTCAACTTCTTCAGCATTACTATTTGGGGAATAGACTTGGATTACTCTGAAACTGAATGGTTAATCTTGGAAATGAACAGAGATCATTCTTTCATTTTTGAGATTGCATCCAAGTACTTCATTTGGGATTCTTTTGTTAACTATGAGGGCTAATCCATTTCTTCTAAAGGGATTCTTGCCCACAGTAGTAGATATAATGGTGATTTGAGTTAAATTCACCCATTCTGTACCATTTTAGTTCACTGATTCCTAAAATGTTGATGTTCACTCTTGCCTTCTTCTGTTTGACCACTTCCAATTTGCCTTTATTCATTGACCTAACATTCCAGGTTCCTTGGCAATATTATTCTTTACATCATCAGACTTTACTTCCATCAAAAGTCACATCCACAAACTGGGTGTTGTTTTTACTTTGGCTCCATCTCTTCATCCTTTCTGGAGTTATTTCTCTACTGTTATCCAGTAGCATATAGTATACCTACAGACCTGGGGAGTTCATCTTTCAGGGTCCTATCTTTTGCCTTTTCGTACTGTTCATGGGGTTCTCAAGGCAAGAATACTGAAGCGGTTTGCCATTCCCTTCTCCTGCTGCTGCTAAGTCGCTTCAGTTGTGTCCGACTCTGTGCGACCCCATAGACGGCAGCCAAACAGGCTCCCCTGTCCCTGGGATTCTCCAGGCAAGAACACTGGAGTGGGTTGCCATTTCCTTCTCCAGTGGATGAAAGTGAAAAGTGAAAGTGAAGTCGCTTCTCCAGTGGACCACATTTTGTCAGAACTCTCCACCATGACCCCGTCCATCTTGGGTGGCCCTATAAGGTATGGCTGATAGCTTCGTTGAGTTAGACAAGGCTGTGGTCCATGTCGTCAGTTTAATTTTTTGTTTTCTGTGATTGTGGTTTTCAGTCTATCTGTCCTCTGAGGGATAAGTATAAGAGGCTTATGGAAGCTTGCTGATGGGAGAGACTCACTAAGGGGGAAACTGGGTCTTGTTCTGATGGGTGGGGCCATGTTCAGTAAACCTTTAATCCAGTTTTCTGTTGATTGTTGGGGGCTGTGTTTCCTCCCTGTTGTTTGACCTGAGGCCAAACTATGGTGGAGCTAATGAAGATAATGGTACCTCCTTCAAAGGTCCCATGCACACATTGCTACATTCAGTGGTCCGGACCCTGCAGCAGGCCATCCCCTGACCCACGCCTCCACTGGAGACTCCTGGACACTCACGGGCAAGTCTGGGTCAGTCTCTTGTGGGGTCACTGCTCCTTTCTCCTGGGTCCTGGTGTGCACAAGATTGTGTTTGTGCCCTCCAAGAGTCTGTTTCCCCAGTCCTGTGTAAGTTCTGGGGGCCCTATGGTGGGGTTAATGGAGACTTCCTTCAAGAGGGCTTATGCCATATCCAGGTCTGCTGCATCCAGAGCCCCTGCCTTTGCAGGGCTGACCTGTACCTCCACAGGAAACACTCAAACACTCAAAGGTAGGTCTGGCTCAGTCTCTGTAGGTTCTCCTGGTGCACACAAGGTTTGTTTGAGCCCTTCAAACATCTCTGGCAGATATGGGGTTTGATTCTAAATGCACTTTTGCCCCTCCTATAGTCTTGTTGGGGCTTCTGCTTTGCCCCTTGGATGTGGGTCCTTTTGTTTGGTGAGATCCAACATTCTTCTGTTGACAGCTGTTCAGAAGTGAGTTGTAATTTTGGTGTTCTCACAGAAGATGAGCACACGTCCTTCTACTCCACCATCTTAAGGACAGTAAGATTTGGTTAGCAGGGGACATACACTTTTTTTTCTTTAAAGTGGATCTTTAAAGAATGGAATTATGGTAAAAATCTTAAAATGATATCTACTGTGATTAGAGAAAAATGTTTATATCACATGGTGACTCATTCAGTGAAAATATAGTAGATTTATCTCTCTTACTTGATTATTTGATGCACAGATATATATCCCTATTCTAAAGTGAAAATCTGGATGGATTGGATTGTCTCAATACATTTCTCTTTGGTTATAATGAAATAAAATTCTTAGGTATGAACCCTTATGAACAAGCCAGCAGATTGAAAATAAAATGATTTGAATAATGGAATCATAAAGTTGTTATGGATGGTACGAGCTTCTTTGAGCATGTTTTCCCGCTCAAATTGAAGTGAGGTTTATTTAATCGTTCCCTTACCATCTACAATATAAAGGAATGCATGTGTGCATGCTTAGTCACGTCCAACTCTGCAACCCCATGGATTTTAGCCTGCCAGGCTCCTATGTCCATGGAGTTTTCCAGGCAAGAATACTGCAGTGGGTTACCATTTCCTCTCCTAGGGATCCTTCCCACCAAGGCACTGAACCTGCATTTCCTGTGTCGTCTGCATTGGCAGGCAGATTCTTTACCACTGAGCCACCTCGGTAGCCCCCAGTACAAAGAAATATGTAACTTCAAATAGTTCCTCCAAGTGTACTTGGAATCAAAGCATTTCATAATGCATATTTCCTTTTCTTGCCTATTTCCTTCCTTCCTTCTTTCTCTTTTTCCCTTCCTCCCTCTGTCTCCTCCTTCCTTCCCTTCTTTCTTTTCTTCCTTTTTTCTTTCCTTTCTCATTTGATTCTTTGATTTTTCTACAGTGATATTTTAAGATAATTAATGCAGAGAAAGGAAAAAAAGAACTCAGTACGAAAACAACATAATGTTGTAGAAAAAATTCAGAATTAGAACAGGCAAAACTGGTTTCAAATTTTGACTCAACCACTGACCAGCTCTTTGCATTTGAACCAATTACTTAACCTTTCTGGTATTCAGTTTTTCTCATTGCAGAGTTGTTTTGAGGATAAGAAGTAATATGCAAAAGGCACCTGTTCTATATTATATGCTTAATAGTCCATTGGACAGTAAGGAGATCAAACCAGTCAATCCTAAAGTCAATCAGTCCTGAATATTCATTGGAAAGACTGATGCTGACGCTTAAGCTCCAATACTTTGGCCACCTGATGCGAAGGGCTGACTCATTGGAAAAGACCCTGATACTAGGAAAGACTGAGGACAGGAGGAGAAGGGAGTGACAGAAGATGAGATGGTTGGATGGCATCACCAACTCAACGAACATGAATTTGAACAAAATCAGGGAGACAGTGAAGGACAGAGAAGCCTGGCAAGCTGCAGTCTGTGGGGTCACAAAGAGTCGGATAGGACTTGGAGATTAAACAACAACTACAATGTATACAATATATTTTAGAAGTTAAACTGGCAAAATATAAAGTAACAGATAAGACATGTTTGGGATATATTGAGAAGAAAGACTTTGCTTCTCTTAAGCATAGACACTTAAGGCACACACTTTCTTAGTTAAATGCTATTCGTGTTATTGATGCCTTTTATCCACCGTCAAGATGGGATGACCAGAAGCAGAACCTAAAATGAAGTCCTGTTTGGGAGCTGGATCCGAGACGGTTCAAACTCTACTCAGTTGCTCAGGGCTAGTGAGGATAATAAAAGCCATTTGCTCGTTCAGACATCTCCCTTCTGAAATGAGAAAGGGTAAACAGGCCAAGGGTGAGTGGTCTCAAGAAACACTTCAAAGATGTACAGAAAACAAGCCGGCAGTACTGTAGCATTTATGGAGGCAGCTGGGAATCTACCAGTTGACACAACCTGCTGCCATGCAGCTGTCAATAAAGAAATGGTCCAACCATTCTGCACACAGACGAATACCATGGAGGCCAAAGGATAGACATGGTATCGATGCCCCAGGGCATCAATATTGGGCGATATTCACACTGATTAGTACATGGCCAGAGGTGCAGTTTACAGAGATTTTACCCACTTTCTTAGAAATTTCATCTTCATTTGTCTGATTCTCTGGAGGTGAACACTATGTCTGATTCATCTCTTCCTAGAGCACTAACAAATACTTGAAATCTCCGCCTATTGCTGAGAAAGTTCCAATAGAGCTGTTCTAATTGGCCTTAGCTCCGACACATTTCTACCTAAGAAACGAGGCTCTGGTCACCAGCCACTGGTACCTATGGTCATAGCGTTTGGCTACTGAGCACAAACAAGTGGTTTTTTCCCCTAAAATAGCCCATCTGATGTGGGTTCTATACGGGCAAACTTTCAGTTCATATTAATCACCAAAACTAGAGGTGGTTCCACGACCAAGCATCCTCCAAACCTTATAAAAGGATTGGCTTCTTCAGAGCAGGGAAGCATCCTGATGGCCTCACAGTTCTGTCAGGACACTCACAGCTCTAGATAAGAGAAGAGTTCAGATCCCTCAGCTACAGAGCCAGGAATTCCAGGCAGAAGTAAACAAGCCTGGGCAGCCTTCTGCAAGAGCTACCCGCTTTATTATGGACCTCAACAATTCTGGACTAGAAAATAATGTTTATAGCAAAACTTTGAGATTTTGTTTACGTCAATCAACAAACATAGACAATACATGGACTATTTGAGACTATCTGAATGAATACTATGAAATAAAGCTCAGTACAATTTGTTTTATTGCCATATGAAGCATAAGGAAATAGATAGAACAAGCAGAAGTAATAAACAATGTGGTTCTGATATCAGCTTCCAATTTCTCCTGCCTCCATTCTTCTGGTGGTTCTGACAAAATGCCACAGGCTGGGTGCCTTATAAACAATAGGAATGTTTCTTACAGTTTTGGAGGCTGGAAGTCTGAGATCAGAATGGTCTAGTGATGGCCCTTATCCAGGTGGCAAACTTCTTGTGTCCTCATGTGATGGAAAGGGCTAGAGATCTCGGCAGGGTCTCTTTTATAAGAGCACTAATTTCATTCGTGAGGTCTCCACCTTCATCACCTAACATGTATGTTCATTTACTCATGTCTGACTCTTTGCAGCCTCATAGCCTGGAACCCACCAGGCTCCTCTGCCCAAGGAATTTTGTAGGCAAGAATACTGGAGTGGGGCACCATTCCCTTCTCCAGAGGATTTTCCTGACCCAGGGATTGAACCCGGAGTCTCTCATGCCCTCCGCATGGGCAGGTGGGTTCTTTACCACTATCATCATCTGGGAAGCCCATCACCTAACCACCTCCCAAAGGCTCTACCTTCTAACACCATAAGTGTCAGGATTCCAACACGTGATTTGAGGATGCGGATGTTCAGACCATAGCACCTCTCTTCTCATAATGTATTAAAATTTTTATTTATTTGTGACATTGATCTCTTTTTTGATGGTCTTAACCTGATTTTCTGCTGTTTCTTTTCCTTCAGCATCTCCTTTTTCTTCTTCTGTCCTTTTTTTGTTTTTTTCCTGGTGTGCCGGGACTAACATTATTGGCAACAATTCTCTGTATCTCCAGTTGCTAGAAATTTACATTCACTTCACAGCCTTTATTGCTTAAGGAAAAGAAAAGAAAACTACCACCCTCCATTATAGTTGCACGTTAACAAACAAACAAAAACAAGTAAGATTTATGGGTCTCATTATCCCCCACAGTGAATCCAGAGACTCTCTCCTTCCAGAGTTTCCCCTGAATACTTCTGGGATTCCTCTGGGCTGTGCCTTCCCTGGGCTCACACACTGCCCATTCTGCTGGATTCCCTGCTTACCCATGGCTCCTACACTCACAGCAGGTCTGCCAGTGGTGGCTGCTGATGTAAAGGGCAAGTAGGTGGAAAAATGAGACACATTAACTGTTCTACTGTGGGGATTACAGGGTGGTGGTGGTGATGGGTGGGTTGGGAGATGCAGGAAGATGGCTTTCTCCCCCTCTGTAACACACTCGGTTGGTACGATCACAAGGCAGTGTGACATGAGTAAAAAGAAAGAAGAGATGGGGAGGGAATGGGAGAAAGAATCAGGCCACTTTTTTCATGGGTTTTGTTCAAGGAGACACTATTATGACAGCTCCTTTTTTCTATACAGAGAATCCTTCAGGGCTTTGGACTGGATCAAAAACTCAGTGCCTCATAAGTGGCCTCACAGACCCTTTCCTAGTACCCTTGAAAATGATTTCGAGAAATAATATTTTAAAAATCAGTTTCTAAATGCAAGCCCTAGATTTGCATCATGACACGGAAATGTTCATTGCGTGATAAGGGTTTTCATCTTTCTGAGATTCAGTTGCCTCATTATTAAGTAGGGGTAATAGTTATTCCTACACCAGAGGATTTTTGCATAAGATTCAGTAAGACTGTACACGTGAAGAGCTGAGGGGGCTCCCAGGCGTACAATCAAGAAAGATGCGGCTCCTGTTATCATAGTTATGCACCAGCTCACAGGATGTGTATACGCATCCAATTTGGACACGGGTTGAGCTGTTTTCTCAACATGCCCCTCAGCTCCATGTAAATTTTGAAAACCCCATTATCCTGGTTGATAGGCACACCCGAATCTCAGATGTTGACACGGTCCAAGTTCAAATGGATATTTGCACCACACTTAAAGATTTTATCCCTCTCCGGAGACACTGAGCAAGCTGCTTGGGCTCCACCAGTTTAACTGGAAATGGCTTTGTTTTTCATCAATGCTCTCCTGCCTATGAAACTCAAAACTTTATGAGAAGAATTCTGTTTACGAGACTGATGCTGAAATGCCCCTGGACAGCTCGGCAGAAGTCAATCGCATCAATTCTGCTCTCCCATCTCAGACTCCCCACCACAAAGAAGACATCCTTCAGAGGTATGAGAACTATTTTATCCTACACACTCATACTTACACTTTCAGCACACGATCTTAAGCTTTCATTTATCACAGACACTGTTCTAGGCCCAGTGATATCTTCACTATCATAAATAGGACAGAAAGCTTGGGACTTCCCTGCTGGTCTAATGGCTAAGACTCCACACTCTCAGTACAGGGGGCCTGGGATCAATTCTTGGTCAGGGAACTAGATTCCTCCGGCCACAATTAAAAAAAAAATTCCACAAGCAAATACTTTAAAAAAAAAATTAAATTGTATACAAAAAGATCAGATAGCTTATTTTTAGGTGGGAGGCAGGAAATAAGCAAGATTGAATGGGTGAAGGAATAAATGGAAGCAAATGAATAAGAAAGTCAGGGAGGAAGGTGTTACTAAGCTGATCGGAAATGACCATGCGGCTCTTTTCCCCAGTGAGTCACCAGGATATGGCACTCAGAGGAGGTATTTAAACTGAGATCTGAATAAGAGAAGGGAACCAGCTACAAAAAGATCAGGTACAAGGTAGTTAGGTAGAGAAGAGAGTTGGGGCAAAGGCCCTAAGACAAGGACATTTTGCTGCAGCTGAAGAATTAAAAGAAGACCAGTGTACTAAAATCTGATAAGGAGCCAAGAGAAGGTAAGAGAAGAGACAAAGATGAAGCTATTCAGAGGTTACTATGTCACTTAAAGGAGTTCAGAAACCACTGAGGGTTTTTAAACCGAACTGTGATTTGATGAGCTAGATGGCACTGGGATAAAAGAATGGAAGCTGGAAGGGATGGTACAATATGTGGCCATCAGAGTTTTCCAGGTGCAGAGACATGGAGGAGTTCAGGATGTGTTCCGAAGAGAAGGTGCTCCCTGGTGGGTTGGAAGAGGAAGAAAACTTGACCTGGGTAGATCAGGGCAAAAGGAGGAGTAGAGGATATTGCTAATTTGCGGCTTGTGCACCTGAGCAGTTCGGGCCTCTGACCATGGCAGGGTATATTAGAGGACCCTGTTCTCTCATAGATGCACATTTCCAAATGGGGTACCCTCTCTTGAGTGGAGGACACTCTTGAGGAATGGCGGCTGGACTCATATGACTGGCAAATTTGAAAGAAGAAGCGAAGCAATGCAGTCATCCCCCCTCCTTTCTGCTTGTCCTGGGTGCCTGGCTTTGGAAGGCATACATTATCTGCTTCTCCAGCTTGAATGCTTTAGGCAGGCCGTGGGGATGATGGTCCCAGCTCTGTCTAGGAGCAGGTGTGTTCATAGGGATCTCACTGTGGCTCTGCCACTAACCCTGTCTTCCAAACTGGCTTTGCTCACTAACAAATCTGGTATTTGTCACTCTATCTTTGTGATTCAAGTATCTATTAATTGACTTAGACCTCAGGATGCTCTGAGGAAATATTGGGAGGAGAGCATATACACAGGAATTAGGAAGCAAGAGATACACTTGGGAAGAAGATCTGAAAAGCAGATATGTGGATCTTTTAAGAAGAGTAATGAAGATTAGCTTCAAATCGAGGGAGAGGTCAGAGATGGAGACATAGAGTCCTGTGAAAAGGCATATATTACTGTGTGTAGTATTCACAAGGGGCAGGATATGGAAGCAGCCTGAATGTCCATCAACAGAGGAATGGATAAAGAGGATGTGATACACACACACACACACACACACACACACACACACACACACACACACCTGGAATATTACTCAGCCATAAAAAGAAATGAAAGTGGGCCATTTGTAAAGACATGGATGGACCTAGAGATTGTCATACAGAGTGAAGTAAGTCAGAAAGAAAAAGACAAATATCATATATTAACACATATATGTGGAATCTAGAAAAATAGTATAGATTTTTTTTCATTAATTTTTAAAATTCATTAATTTATCTTAGAAGAAGAGAAGAGAGAAGAGAAGTGGCTCAGTCGTGTCTGACTCTGTGACCCCATGGACTGTAGCCTGGTGCTCCTTGGTCCATGGGATTTTCCAGGCATGAATACCGGAGTGGATTGCCATTTCCTTCTCCAGGGGATCTTCCTGACCCAGGGATCAAACCTGGGTCTCCCACATTGTAGGCAGATGCTTTACCATCCAAGCTACCAGGGAAGCCTCAATTTATCTTAATTGGAGGCTAATTACAATATTATGGTGTTTTCTGCCATACACTGACAAGAATCAGTCACGGCTGTACATGTGTGGCCCCCCCCCTCCCCATCCCATCCCTCTGGGTTGTCCCAGTAAATCAGCTTTGAGTGCCCTGTTTCATGCATTAAACTTGGACTGGTCATCTATTTCACATATGGTAATACACATGTTTCAATGCTATTCTCTCAAATCATCCCACCCTCACCTTCTCCCACAGAGTCCAAAAGTCTGTTCTTTACATCTGTGTCTCTTTTGCTGTATTACATATAGGGTCGTCATTATAGGGTCTAAATTCCATATACATATGCATTAATATACTCTATTGGTGTTTTTCATTGACTTACTTCAGTCTATATAATAGACTCCAGTTTCATCCACTTCATTGGAGCCGACTCAAATGTGTCCTTTATATAGCTGGGTAATATTCCGTTGTATATATGTACCACAGCTTTCTTATCCATTCACCTGCTGATGGGCATCTAGGTTGCTTCCAGGTCCTAGCTATTGCAAACAGTGCTGTGATGAATATTGGGGTACACGTGTCTCTTTCAATTCTGGTTTTCTCAGTGTGTTTGCCCAGTGGCGGGATGGCTGGGTTATACGGCAGTTCTATTTCCAGTTTTTTAAGGAATCTCCACACTGTTCTCCTATAGTGGCTGTACTAGCTGCCTTCCCACCAACTCTCCCACTGGTGTAAGAGGGTTCCCTTTTCCCCACACTCTCTCCAGCATTCATTTTTTGTAGAATTTTTGATGGCAGCCATTCTGACCGGCATGAGATGGTACCTCATTGGAGTTTTGATTTGCATTTCTTTGACAATGAGTGATGCTGCGCATCTTTGTTAGTCATCTGTATGTCTTCTGTGGAGAAATATCTGTTTAACCCATTTTTTGATTGGGTCATTTATTTTTCTGGTATTGAGCTGCATGAGCTGCTTATATATTTTGGAGATTAATTCTTTGTCAGTTGTTTCATTTGCTATTATTTTCTCCCATTCTGAAGGCTGTCTTTTCACCTTGCTTATACTTTCCTTCGTTGTGCAAAAGTTTTTGAGTTTAATTAGGTCCCATTTGTTTATTTTTGCTTTTATTTCTATTACTTTGGGAGGGAGAACATAAAAGATCTTGCTGTGATTTATGTCAGAGAGTGTTCTACCTGTGTTTTCCTCTAGGAGTTTTATACTTTCTGGTCTTACATTTAGATCTTTAATCTATTTTGAGTTTATTTTGGTGTATGGGTTTAGAAAGTGTTCTAGTTTCATTCTTTTACAGGTGGTTGACCAGTTTTCCCAGCACCACTTGTTAAATAGATTGTCTTTTCCTCCACTGCATATTTTTGCCTCCTTTGTCAAATATAAGGTGTCCATAGGTGCGTGGATTCATCTCTGGGCCTTCTGTTTTGTTCCATTGATCTATATTCCTGTCTTTGTGCCAGTAGAAAAATGGAACAGATGATCTTATTTGCAAAGCAGAAATAGAGACACAGACATGGAGAACAAACAAGATGGGAAAGGGCACCAACAGGTGAAAGGGGATGGTGTGAATTGGGAGATTGGGATTGAAACCTATACACTATCAATGCTATGTATAAAGTAGACAACTAATGAGAACCTACTACATATCTCAGGGAACTCTACTCTGTGCTCTGTGGTGACTTAAATGGGAAGGAAATCCAAAAAAGAGGCCATATATGTATACATATAGTTGACTCACTTTGCAATAGAAAATAATACAACACTGTAAAACAAGTATAATACAATACTTTGGTCACCTGATGCCAAGAGCAAACTCATTGGAAAAGACCCTGATGCTGGGAAAGATTGAGGGCAGGAGGGAATGGGGGTGGCAGAGGATGAGATGGTTGGATGGCATCACCGACTCAATGGACACGAGTTTGAGCAAGCTCCGAGAGATAGCGACGGACAGGGAAGCCTGGTGTGCTGCAGTCCATGGAGTTTCAAAGAGTCAGATACAGCTTAGCGACTGAACAACAACGAAAGCAGCTATATTCTTATGTGCTTAGTCGCTCAGTTGTGTCCAAGTGTTTACAATCCCATGGACTGTAGCCCGCCAGGCTCCTCTGTCCATGGGGATTCTCCAGGCAAGAAGACTGGATTGTGTTGCCCTGCCCTCCTACAAGGGATCTTCCCAAGCCAGGGATAAAACCCAGGTCTCCCACATTACAGGCAGATTCTTTACCATCTGAGCCACTGGGGAAGCCCCATATTCTAATAAAAATTATTTTTTTAAGTGCTATAATTTTTTTTAAAAAGGCATATATGATTGCCTTGACAACTTGTTGTTAAACAAATGAATATAGTCTATGCATGTATAACAGGAACCAAAGTGGATTCTAGCTGCAGACATCAATGTCAGTGTACTTTTAGAAGAGACCAGGCTCCTCAAACCAGATTGGGTATCACCATGCTATCGAATGAGGGGATTATGTCTGCTGAGTCACGCTACCCTGGAAGGCCCTCCAAGTATACTCCTTATACATCAAACATCAGCAGTGTATCCTTGACTGACTCAGTGTAAATGATTTGATGCAATTCAAATTCAATTAAAACTCCTACACACTTCACCTCTGACTCATCCAAGGTGCACACTGCCTTAGTAACTGGAGATTTCTATCACACTGAACGGTACAGGAACAGGCTCATGCAGCTGAATCTCCCACACTGATTAAGTGGTTATCTCACTTAGAATTGAAGCCAGGATGAAGGCTGGAGACAGAGGCATGTGTATGTGAGAAGATGCTCTCATGCACACTGTCAAGGCTTCTAGCTCTTACTATTATTCTTGATGAAAATATATCCACTGTCAGTTCAACACCAAAAAACAGTGACTTTAACTTTTGAAGTTATCTGAGTTGAATACACAATTATATTATGGTGGGTGAATGGGCAATATAAAATATTACTGACATTGTCAATAATCAACAGGACAGGTTACAATTTATCTTAACTACAAAATACTCCTTTTCGTTATGATCAGCAGTCCAGTTCCAGCAGTCAAGTTCCTAGCTAATATATCTTAATAAACAATGAAAAGTCATTAATATCACAGTGCTTATTTAAAATATTCAAGCTTGCTTTCTCTATAAATGATTTTTTTCCTCAGGTAGTCTTACTACAAACACACACCTCAATATTATACCATTTTTTGAAATAAATTTTAAAATTCACATAAAAGTAATTATTTCAGTGAATTGGTGAAAAAGCACCTACATTTTTTTAAATGTTTGGTTTCTTGAAATCAAATCATAGCCTAAGCACTCAGAATTATTGCAATTTTTCTTTTCAAAAAGACCTTTGAAAATACTTAAACCCATCAATATTTCAAGATTTGGCTAAAGAGATGTAATATATGCATGAACCTTTGCCAGTGTTTCAACCCAGAAAGTTCGTCTGCATAAAATGCTTTGGATTTAAATGTTAGTAGAATGAATAAAATAGTTCAACAGTAGGAGTGGTTTTATTTTGAAAATTGGCCATGTTAAAAATGGGCTTCCCTTGTGACTCAGCTGGTAAAGAATCCACCTGCAATTGACCCCAGAACTGGGGTCAATCCCTGGGTTGGGAAGATCCCCTGGAAAAGGGAAAGGCTACCCACTCCAGTATTCTGGCCTGGAGAATTCCAGGGACTGTATAGTCCATGGGGTCGCAAAGAGTCACACACAACTGAGAGACTTTCATTCTCATTTTCATGTTAAAAATGGTACTAAATTAAAACACTGCTATGCTTGTATGCTTGAAAGATTTAGAATTGATATCATATTCTTAAGTAGAAGAAAAAAGCAAAATACTGCAATTCATGTTTTGCTACAAATTAATTTGATTAGATCTGAAACAGATGAAGAATTCAAACCTCTTGGCATTATCTACTGGACAAAATATTACCTCAAATCTTCTGAATGTCAGACAATCTGGTAGATACATAGGAGGAAGGCATGTTCAGACATGTCTTTAAGAACCTCAATCACTGCACAAAGATCAGAATCTCCTGGCTTAGCTGAGGTTGTACACCCTTCTGACTTCAATTTATAAGTCAAAAGTGAATTAACAAGATCTGCTCTCTTCAGAGTAACCAGCTAGAAATTGAGATCTCTCAACCAATCTGCTGAAAAATTCTTACACAGGGATTTAGGAGGAGAAAGAAACTAACAGATTGCTGAGAACACCACCCATTCTCCATGTGATTTGAACTGTTAATGCGCGTCTGGCTTCCTACTAGAAGACTTCCAATTCTCTTCTGATTAGGATTTGTCTCCATGCCGTCCTTTAATTGCTAAAGGCTTCCAACATCTTTGTGTCATTGTTGTTGGAACTTGCAAATGAGTATTGCTGCCTCTAACTGATTACCTACATCTTGACCTCTGCCCTATGATTCTTTAGGATTATGGAAACATTACTCACTCTCTCTCAGAACAAATTCACATATAACTTTTCCAAGAAGCATACTGATGACCCCATGTTATAGAAATAAAATAATACCATGAAATTATAATCTTGTGTGCAAATTTTTTTCATGTTTTGATCTTAATAATACCATGAACTGGCTCTGAGGGTGCTGTATTTGCATTCATAACAAGACAGGCTATAAAATGTTCAAGTGAACTGATCAAGGCAACACTGGCAATTCCAAATTCTGCTATTAGTCATTGTCAGGAAATGAGGCCTCTGATACCAATGATTACTAGAACTGATTTATATATACTTTAATTTTGTTCAAAAATACATATAATAAAATTGTTAGACTTTCTTTATTATGTGATGGGATAAGTGAAAGTTTCAATCAGTAAAATTTACTGTTTTCATGGCGAAATGTTAAGAGATTTAGATGGAATCATTTCTCAATAACAATAGAACAAAATTTCACCTATACTTATGATACAGGATTAGTATACTGAATAACACAATTCCAGTAGGCTGAAACATAGAAATAACAATTATAATAACTTTCACTGATATAGCTATTAGTATTTTAGCAGTTGCAAAGTATTTAATATATGTTATATTAATTCACATTCCAACAGTCTATGAAAAAGAAATGTCATGAATGAAAGTGAAGCTTTGGAGAGTTCAAGGAACTTAAGGTTCACGGCCAGCACACAACAAGAAGATAATACACTGCCTGTGTGTCTGAGCAGTAGGCTGTGGACAGGGGGATAGGAATTGTCAGCACTTAGTAGTCCTAGACTACGGTGCACATTTCCTAAACCCTTTGATTATTCAGTCAGCTATCAACTCTTCCAGTTGTCCGAAAACAATAACAGCTATTTCTTCCTCCTGCCAGCTGTCATCATCTGTTTCTAGTCTACGAGCTGGAAAACCAGATGATCAAGCTTGCTGAACACCGGACATGGAACAGATTAAATAGCACTGGGGGGAGAGCATCTTCTATGATGTCAAACAAGTTCTTGGCTTTGGGGCACAAGTGGCAGACCTCATGGGCTTCCTCCAGCAGCTTCTTGGTTTGTGACTAGGTCTTAGAAGGGAGTACCTACTGTTGAGCCTCCTCATTGGGCAGAAGAAGTGTGACTATATTTACATTCTGCCCTCAGGTGGGAGACAATAATATGCCAACAGCTGTGCCTTCTTGCCTTCTTGCCTGCCTCTTCTGCCTGGACTCCTCTTTGTTCCAGAATGCTAAGATGGGCCATTAATAGACACTCAGTGTGTGGATGCCCAAGCTACTCAAAGAGAAGGCCTCAATCTAATGTCAGTGTCTGGTCTATTTGTGTCTGATTCATGTCAATGTATGGCAAAACCAATACAGTATTGTAAAGTAGAATAAAGTAAAAATAAAATTTTTAAAAAAGAAGACAAATGAGCTGAAAAAAAAATTAGCAAAGAAATTAAGAACAAGCATTTAGAAGTTTACAGCAAAATTGATGCAACAATTTTATCATATTTTTAAAACACTGGTATGCAACAGATTGGAAGTTTGTTGCTTTTCTTTCTTTTCTTTTTATGGTCTCATGCTATAATGAATTTGAGAAGCATACAGTTTGCCCAAAACTGAAGTACTAAATAATAGACAAAAGCTTATGTGAGACTCTCACCTGGCCTGTGAGCCTGTCATAATAT
Source organism: Nanger dama (assembly GCA_917880005.1). Classification (NCBI taxonomy): domain Eukaryota; kingdom Metazoa; phylum Chordata; class Mammalia; order Artiodactyla; family Bovidae; genus Nanger; species Nanger dama. The sequence continues at coordinate 23,791,019 of CAKJTW010000021.1, forward strand.
GAAACACTAACCAGTCTCCTCTTTTCTAAAAACTGACTCGACTTGCTTTCCCACTTTGTTTAATTTTCCAGCACTAGGAAAAAGTTTCACAGTCTGTTTTGATAAGATCACTGACCCCCAAGTTACATAGAGGCTTATAGAGACTTGAATACAGAATCAGAGCTGAATCATGTCTAAGCTATTATTAATGCACAAGAATTTGGAAATAGAGCAATTAAAATTTCAATCTGAACATCATTCTTCAATTTCTGGGGCTTTCATATGTCCAACAATATTGGATGTGCAATCCACAACGTACTTTTTTGCATATTAGTATATTTTGGACATATATGACAAAGATTTCAACTATGGGACTTTGCAGATAACCAGGTACCACAAACAAAGGAATATTTGATAAATTCTGCTTTTGATGATGTTAAATATGATGGTAACAAAATAATAACAAATCTGAGTGAAATCGAGGCTTTCTTTTACTTTTATAAACTGGAAATGAAAATAATCATTGCAATTGTTTAGAGAGGTATGAATTTGAAGAGACACTTCTGAGACATAGATTTTCATTGTACAAGTATTTACTATGGCATTTTTTAGATGCTTTGGATGGCTCCGTGGAGTTACTCTCTAGCACGAGAAGAGGTGAAGACAGTAAATAAAAGCCATTAAACCATTAGTTCATAAAGGATGTAAGAAGGTGAATGCTACAGGTAAAAGACAAGAAGAGCAGGATAAACTGAGACCAGGTTCTCAGGGCAGGAAGCAGTAAGATCAGGATGATCATGCAAGTCTCTGAAACACGATTATCAAGTAAAAGTGGAATGTAAATTCAAGCCAAAAAGTTTTAACTAGATGATAACGTAGAAGAACACTATCTAGAGTTAATGGAATACTTAAAGAGACACAATTTAATGACTACATTTAGCATAATGTCATTGGACTAAGTTAATTAGAATAAAATGGAATCCATGATTTCATTGGAATCCATGCTCTAAGACATTTGAGCTTCAAAATCAAAAAGTGTATGAGCAAGTTGAAAAAAATAATGTGAGCTTCATGTGTGCACATGACCGAGAGGTCAATCGTATCCACTACACATTTCTCTCCATCCGTCAGAGAGAAATAATATATTTTTTCTCATCGAGCCAAGGGAGACACATGAGTTTCAGGTTGTCATCCTGAAGACACATAATTGGATCTTTGCCTCTTTTCTTCTCTCTGCTACAGTTTCAAAGGGCAGAAAAGCCTGGAAAATAAAACCTTTCCTCCTCAGGCAGTTTTTCTTGGGCTAGGTGAGAGGTGGAGAGGCTGAAAAGATGATGAAAGAGAGCATAGGAAACCACAGATTGAGAAAAAAAAGCAGATAGTGGTCAAAGTCTTTTTAGTTTGAGATCCCATTTTTCTGAGTATCCACTAGAGATCCGATGATAACCCAACACCTGAAATTCTAGAGCTGCTAATGAATCATGTAAGATACTATAAAGAGCCAAGAGTTTATTTAGGTTTTAGGTTTAAAACCACATTTTAATTTGATATGGAGAAAAAATAGTTTGGGAACATTTTCTAATATTTAAGTTTAGAAATTAGTGAGAAAAGCAACAGATTGTACATAAACATTTGTCTCTTTAAATCTTGCTCCTGTAAATCTATACATATAGAGTAATTCCAACCTGTAATGTTTAGAAATGTTTATAGGAAATTACTTAATATATGCTTTTATATGTTAATCTTACTATTTGATTGGTATATGTAAACTTTACCTGGTGCTTTAAACCATGGAGGCATACCATCACAGAGTATGGTATATCACAAGTTAGAATCAAGATTGCCCAGAGAAGTATCAACAATCTCAGATATGAAGATGATACCAATCCAATGGCAGAAAGTGAAGAGGAACTAAAGAGTCTCTTGATGAGGGTGAAAAAGCTGACTTAAAACTCAACATTTAAAAAACTAAGCTCATGGCATCTTGTCCCATCGCTTCATGGCAAATAAGTAGGGAAAAAGTGGAAGCAGTGACAGATTTTATTTTCTTGGGCTCCAAAATCACTGTGGACAATGACTGCAGCCATGAAATTCAAAGACACTTACTCTTTGGAAGGAAAGCTAAAGCTATGGCAAATCAAGACAGCGTATTACAAATCAAAGACTTCACTTGCTGACAAAGGTCTGTATAGGCAAAGCTAAGGTTTTCTTTCAGTAGTCATGTATGAATGTAAGAGTTTGACCATAAAGAAGGCTGAGCACTAAAGAATTGATGCCTTCAAATTGTGGTGCTAGAGAAGACTCTTCAGAGTCCCTTGGACTTTAAGGAGATCAATCCTAAAGGAAATCAATCCTGAATATTCATTGGAAGTACTAATGCTGAAGTTGAAGCTCCAATACTTTGGCCACCTTATGCGAAGAACTGACTCATTGGCAAAGATCTAGGTGCTGGGAAAAACTGAAGGCAAATGGAGAAGAAGATGGCAGGGGATGAAATGGTTAGACAAGAGCACTGACTCAAATCACATGAATCTGAGCAAACTCTGAGGGATAGTTAAGGACAGGGAAGCCTGGTGTGCTGCGGTCCACGGGTGGCAAAGAGTCAAGTTGGACACGACTTAGTGACTGAATAACAAAAACAACAGTGTATTTAGCTTCAAAATTTGTCTCTTCAAAGGTAATTCTAAAAGCTTAAATATAATTAAAATAGCAAAAGTCATATGCACTTACTTTGTAGACTATCCTTTAAAGCAACATTGTCCAGTTGTTAAGCACCAATGGTACTCCAATAGGGCTCATATAAAGAATCCATATTTTTAATGTTTCTATCAAAATCTAATTCGAATGACCAAAATTTGCCTCCAGGTTCATTCAAAAGGGGTGGGGATTACCACACTACCTGCTCTTTTTCCTTTTAACATTGCAAAAGCTAGTTTGTCTCTTTTCTAAAAGAAAATACATAAGATGAGAACGACATGATTTCTGAATGTTCTCCAATTTTCTGTTTATTTTCAAGCGTTGATATTTTCTGGGGAAGGAAGAATCCTAATTTTGCAATCATCCTCAGGGGATTTTGTCATGACTGTGTAGTGGGTTTTTCTGGAAACAAAAGGAACACAAATCACAGATTAAGATAAAAATTGTAGACCAAAAGTTTGCTATTGTGTCTCAAAGTAAGGCATGAAGAAGTTCAAGCAAAAGTAGAGTGATTCTCATTTATATATATTGTCAAAGGCAGATCCCAGCTGTGTGCAGACACCACTGGAGCTTAGCGCACAGCTGCGACATTATAAAAGGGACTCGACTGCCAATCAGAGCTTGGCTGGAGCAATGTACTGTCCAAGCCATTCCCTAATACAGCTTCTGGAACTCATCTGCTTTAGTTATTGTCTCCATGAACCACCCTGTGTGACACAACTAAAGGCACTGCAGAATTTCTCTCTTATACTTAGCTATTTCTTGCAAGGAACTCTAGCTTTGAAATGCAGTTCAATACAGGATTTCCCTTACCACTTTATAATTCTCTTTTCTGAGGAGACACATGAAGTAGAATATAGAGAGCTATGACAAGCTACTCAGAAATCAGCAGGCTTATTGAGGGTTATTATACCCTTTTAATTCGCTGGGTTGGGAAGAGTCCCTGGAAAAGGTCATGGCAACCCACTCCACTATTTTTGCCTGGAGAATCCCATGGACAGAGGAGACTGGTGGGCTACAGTCGACAGGGTCGCAAAGAGTCAGACACGACTGAAGCAACTCAGCATGCACGCACGCATCCACATATTCTCTTTGAGAATGGTTTCAAAGGGGAAAGGTGGTGCCACTGACAGACTCACAAAAAAGCATAATTGCTATCCTTATTGTTTTGCACCTAAAATCAAGTCTCTGCTGCCTCGTATGGACAGTATACCACCACGATGACAGCTTCCCCAAATTATTGTGTCTCTATGAAACCCTAGCCTCATATTTTGGTATTTGTCTTGCTTCCCCAAAGACATCTTTGAACGAACAAGTTTTTGATCCATATCTTATGGAATAATAATGTGCCCTGACTTTTAAAGATTCCAGAAAGTCCTAGAATAAAACTAATATATATTTTCTTTGTTCAGTGTAGGACTGTTTCCCTATAGAACCCTCCTCCCTAATTCTAATCAGCAGTCCAATGCTTTATGTAACACAAATGGGAAAGTTATTTTAGGGACTGTTGATTTAAAAAGAATCCTTTGTTACAATCAAAATTTGTCTTTGATCAAATAAATCAAGGAATACTTTCAGAGAAGCTGCTATATAATGTTATACTACCAAGAGATTTTGGTTTTTTATGGAATAAATTCCACTGAGCTTGACACATTCTGAGTAAAATTCTGCCTTTCAAGAATAGTTGTAGGTAAACATCTTATCTTCTTATTATACACAATAATATTTATATGTAAAGATGCAGAGAAGTTACATAAAAGAAAGCAGAATTACATTAATAAATCTGAAGGTCCTGCAAGAGATAGTTGCTATTTCAGATAGGCTGAATATAAGATGGTATCTTCAAATTTAAAAATGTATTAAATTCCTTGTCCTTATCAAATTAGCATCCTTTGTTTTATATACTAGTTATCATTTGTGATCATAATCCTTAAAGAAAGAGAAGGGAACAGGTAACAGTACTACTTTATAGTTTTATTGAAAATACACTCATTTGGCTTACTCTGTGTCTAAGAGTATTCTAAGCATGTAATATCTATTAACACATTTACTCTATACAACAAACCTAGGAGGTATAAATTGTTTTTACCTCCAGGTTAAAAGTAAAATAATAAAGGCACAATTAGATAAAGAATCTTGATCCAGGACACACAGCTAGCAAACAAAACATAAAGACACTCAGACTCTAACCACTACTCAATGCTTCCTAACAGTTTTCTCTACCTCCAGAGATGTTACTACAACTGTCCCTTGATTGGTCAAACAAGAAGAATTTGAATCATAACTAGAAGAAGAATTTGAATCATAACTATAAGAAAATTTTAATTCTATTAGAATTTAGAATGAGGTTGTCCTGAATAGTTTTTTTTTTTTTTCATCTTTTGGACTCTAGCAATTCCATAGCCTTCATGAAGGTTAAAAATCATCTATGTTCTTTGCTTCTCTCTGAAGTCTTTATTAGTAGAAGTCAGATTCATAAAAGACATATTTTCCAAATAAACTTGCTTGTTGCTTCCTTGGTGCCTTCAGTCAAGTTGATTCAAGTGGATAAAATATAAATCCTGTAAATAATGTTAAGTATATTGATCTCAGAGGTGACTCCTTTACAAATAGCTTCAGTTGTCCTTTCCTGGATGCAAGGAATAGGTACTTTTATTTATGCGATTAGGAACAGCATATCTAAACCAAAGACAGGATTGTTTACCCTCATATATTACTCACCTAAAATCATGTACGTTCATGACACTTAAGGGTCTGTACATCCTCCAAATTCTGTTCATTTAGAATATATTCAAGAAAATGTAAAGGTCAGGTTGCAAGCATGTTCATAATTCAAGTTTTCTGAATCAGTATGAATGTGCAGAGAAAAACATTCTCTTGCATTCTAATAAACTAAAAGTCACCATCTACATGAGGCATAACTATTACAACACATTGCTTAAGCAGAGAAGACTGGAAAACCCAGTGATTAGCATCCTAAATTAGATAATTTTATGGGACAAATTTTGACTTGTAGATATTCCATTAATGTATATAATACATATACTAACAAAATTAAATGTAAATCGTATTATAATACAAAAGGAAAAATCACTGTGTTTTGGCATCCTACTTTAATAATTTTGAAGATTCTGATAATGTGCTGTAGAAAACTGGAGTTCAAGCATTTCAGAATTAGCATTTGAACAGTGGGTATGGAAACAAAACCTATGCCCACATGTGCATGTATTTAGGACAATATTATATAATATTGCATTTAGGCCATATTTCAAATATATGCAACGTTCTTATCTATGAAAATTTTACTGGATATCCTGGGAGTGGGAGGGGCACGGGGTGTGCATAGATGTGGAAAAGAAGCTGAAAGATAAAACAGATTGGGCTTTCAAAACTGGATCAAAGAACCTTAGTATGACAACAGCAATTTTGAAACAATTCCCCAGTGAATAGTTAAAAAGAATATACATTCCTTTTTTCCTTTTACTCATGAGAAGAAAATGTTATTTGAGGATTTAAAGACCAATCCAGAAATCCCTTGTCCTTTGCAGAATAAGAAAAAATCCTGAATCCCATTTTTGTTTCCCTACAAGTTTATCAATTTTTGATTATGCTTTCTCTGTTTGAGAAGCCAAGTTTCAAGCCAAAGCTTTTATAATCTATTTCAATACATCAAAGCTATCATCATGCCTTCTGAAAATAATGGCTTCCATGAGATGGTGATAATAGATCACCCTGAATTAGAAATTCTTTATGTAGTCTCTCTCAAAGCAAGCAAGTGATCTATGGTGGAGTAAGTGCCTCTTCATTCCATTCACTGTGCCACACACTCTCCATTCAACAAAAGTTTTCCAAGCACCTGCTCTATGACAGGTCCTGTTTTACTGCAAGGAACAAAAAGATGAAAGCTAACTTCAGACAGCATACACTTTTGTTATGGTAATGGACATGAGAAAGAATTAAACCCACACAAAATCTTGTACATGGAGGTTGATAGCTGCTTTATTAAGAATCACCAAAACCAATAGAACCAAGATGTCCTTTAGTAGGTCAGTGGGTAAACTGTGGTTCAGTTCCAGTTCAGCTCAGTTCAGTTGCTTTGTCCTGTCTGACTCTTTGCCACCCCATGGATTATAGCACAGGCTTCCCTGTCCATCACCAACACCTAGAGATTGCTCAAACTCGTGTCCATCGAGCAGGTGATGCCATCAACCATCTTATCCTGTGTCGCCCCTTCTCCTCCTGCCTTCAAACTTCCCCAGCATCAGGGTCTTTTCTAATGAGTCAGTTTTTCAATCAGGTGGCCAAAGTGTTGGAGTTTCAGCTTCAGCATCAGGTTTTCCAATGAATATTCAGGACTGATTTCCTATAGGATTGACTGGTTCAATTTCCTTGCAGTCCAAGGGACTCTCAAGAGTCTTCTCCAACACCACAGTTTAAAAGCATAAATCCTTCTGCACTCAGCTTTCTTTATGGTCCAAATCTCACATCCATACACGACTACTGGAAAAACCATAGTTTTAACTAGACAGACCTCTGTCAGCAAAGTGATGTCTCTGCTTTTTATTACACTGTCTAGATTTGTTTCTTCCAAGGTGCAAGTGTCTTTTAATTTCATGGCTGCAGTCACCATCTGCAGAGATTTTGGAGCCCAAGAAAATAAAATATGTAACTGTTTCTATTGTTTCCCCATCTATTTGCCATGAAGTGACAGGGCCAGATGCCATGATCCTAGTTTTTGAACGTTGAGTTTTAAGCCAGCTTTTTACTCTCCTCTTTCACTTTCATCAAGAGGCTCTTTAGTTCCTCTTTGCTTTCTGCCATTAGGGTGGTATCATCTGCAGATCTGAGGTTATTGATATTTCTCCCTATAATCCTGATTTCGCTTTGTGCTTCATCCAGTCTGGCATTTCACATGATGTACTCTGCATATAAGTTAAATAAGCAGTGTGACAATATACATATCTTGGCAAAAAGATAGGACACTGAAAGATGAACTCCCTGATCAGTAGCTGCCCAATACATTACTGGAGAAGAGTGGAAAAATAGCTCCAGAAAGAAAGAAGAGGCTGAACCAAAATGAAAATAACTCCCAGTTATGGATGTGAGTGGGCTTCCTTGGTGGCTCAGAGGTTAAAGCGTCTGCCTCCAATGCGGGAGACCCGGGTTCGATCCCTGGGTTGGGAAGATCTCCTGGAGAAGGAAATGGCAATCCACTCCAGTATTCTTGCCTGGAGAATCCCATGGTCAGAGAAGCCTAGTAGGTTAAAGTCCACAGGGTCACAAAGAGTCGGACACAACTGAGTGACTTCACCTTCACCTATGGATGTGACTAGTGTTGGAAATAGTCTGATGCTGTAAAGAACTATATTGCACAGAAACCTGGAATATTAAGTCTATGAATCAAGATAAACTGGAACGGGTCAAACAGGAGATGGCAAGAGTGAACATCAATATTTTAGGAATCTGTGAACTAAAATAGACTGGAATGGGCGAATTTAATTCAGATGACCACTATATCTACTAATGCAGGCAAGAATCCCTTAGAAGAAATGGAATAGCCCTCATAGTCAACAAACCCCCAAAATGCAGTTCTTGCGTACAGTCTGAAAAATGACAGAATGGTCTCTGTGCATTTCCAAGGCAAACCATTCAATATCACAGTAATCTAAATCTATGCCAAAACCACCAGTGCCAAAAAAGCTGAAGTTAAAGGGTTCTATGAAGACTGACAAAACCTTTTAGAACTAATACCAAAAAAGATGTCCTTTCCATTATAGGGGACTAGAATGAAAAGTAAGATGTCAAAAGATATCTGGAGTAACAGGCAAGTTTGGCCTTGGAGTACAAAATGAAGCAGGGCAAAGGCTAACAGGGTTTTGCCGAGGGAATGCACTGGTCTTAGCAAACACTCTCTTCCAAAAACACAAGAGAAGATGCTATACATGGACATCACCAGATAGTCAGTACCAAAATCAGATGGATTATATTCTTTGCAGCTGAAGATGGAGAAGCTCTATACCATCAGTCAACAAGGAGCTGACTGTGGCTCAGATCATGAACTCCTTATTTCCAAATTCAGACATAAATTGAAGACAATAGGAAAACCCACGAGACTACTCAGGTATGACTTAAGTCAAATCCCTTATGATTATACAGTGGAATAAATTCAAGGGATTAGATCTGATAGACAGGGTACCTGAATATCTATGGACAGAGGCTCATAACATTGTACAGGAGGTGGTGAATAAAATCATCTCCAAGAAGAAAAAATGCAACAAGGCTAAATGGTTGTCTGAGGAGACCTTACAAATAGCTGAGAAAGAAGAGAAACAAAAGGTAAAAGAGGAAAGAAAAGACATATCCATCTGAATCCAGAGTTCCAAAGAATAGCAAGGAGAGATAAAAAGCATTCCTTTAGGTAGGTATATTCCTAAGTATTTTATTCTTTTCGTTGCAGTGGTGAATGGGATTGTTTCCTTGACTTCTTTTTCTACTTTCTCATTATTAGTGTATAGGAATGCAAGGGATTTCTGAGTGTTGATTTTATATCCTGCAACTTTACTATATTCGTTGATTAGCTCTAGTAGTTTTCTGGTCGAGTCTTTAGGATTTTCTATGTAGAGGATCACGTCATCTGCAAACAGTGAGAGTTTTACTTCTTCTTTTCCAATTTGGATTCCTTTTATTTCTTTTTCTGCTCTGATTGCTGTGGCCAAAACTTCCAGTACGATATTGAATAGTAGTGGTGAAAGTGGACACCCTTGTCTTGTTCCTGACTTTAGGGGAAATGGTTTCAATTTTTCCCCATTGAGGATAATGTTAGCTGTGGGTTTGTCATATATAGCTTTTATTATGTTGAGGTACATTCCTTATATTCCTGCTTTCTGGAGCGTTTTTATCATAAATGGATGTTGAATTTTGTCAAAGGTTTTTTCTGCATCTATTGAGATAATCATATGATTTTTATTTTTCAGTTTGTTAATGTGATGAATTACATTGATTGATTTGAGGATATTGAAGAATTCTTGCATCCCTGGGATAAAGCCCACTTGGTCATGGTGTATGATCTTTTTGATGTGTTGCTGGATTCTGATTGCTAGGATTTTGTTAAGGATTTTTGCATCTATGTTCATCAGTGATATTGGCCTGTAATTTTCTTTTTTGTGGTGTCTTTGTCAGGTTTTGGTATTAGGATGATGGTGGCCTCATAGAATGAGTTTGGAAGTTTACCTTCCTCTGCAATTTTCTGGAATAGTTTCAGTAAGATAGGTATTAGCTCTTCTCGGAATTTTTGGTAGAATTCAGCTGTGAAGCCATCTGGACCTGGGCTTTTGTTTGCTGGAAGATTTCTGATTACAGTTTCAATTTTCATGCTTGTGATGGGTCTGTTAAGATTTTCTATTTCTTCCTGGTTCAGTTTTGGAAAGTTGTACTTTTCTAAGAATTTGTCCATTTCTTCCAAGTTGTCCATTTTATTGGCATATAATTGCTGATAGTAGTCTCTTATGATTCTTTGTATTTCTGTGTTGTCTGTCGTGATCTCTCCATTTTCATTTCTAATTTTATTGATTTGATTTTTTTTCTCTTTGTTTCTAAATGAGTCTGGCTAATGGTTTGTCAATTTTATTTATCCTTTCAAAGAACCAGCTTTTTGCTTTGTTGATTTTTGCTAAGAAATCAAAGAGGACACTAATAGATGGAGAAATATACCATGCTCATAGGTTGGAAGAATCAATATAGTGAAAATGAGTATACTACCCAAAGCAATCTACAGAATCAATGCAATTCCTATCAAGCTACCAATGGTATTTTTCACAGAACTAGATCAAATAATCTCAAGATTTGTGTGGAAATACAAAAAACCTTGAATAGCCAAAGCAATCTTGAGAAAGAAGAATGGAACTGGAGGAATCAACTTGCCTGACTTCAGGCTCTACTACAAAGCCACAGTCATTAAGAAAGTATGGTACTGGCACAAAGACAGAAATATAGATCAATGGAACAAAATAGAAAGCCCTGAGATTAACCCACACACCTATGGACACCTTATCTTCGACAAAGGAGGCAAGAATATACAATGGAGTAAAGACAGTCTCTTTAACAGGTGGTGCTGGGAAAACTGGTCAACCACTTGTAAAAGAATGAAACTAGATCTCTTTCTAACACCATACACAAAAATAAACTCAAAATGGATTAAAGATCTAAATGTAAGACCAGAAACTATAAAACTCCTAGAGGAAAACATAGGCAAAACACTCTCCAACATAAATCACAGCAGGATCCTCTATGATCCACCTCCCAGAATACTGGAAATAAAAGCAAAAATAAACAAATGGGATCTAATTAAAATTAAAAGCTTCTGCACAACAAAGAAAACTATAAGCAAGGTGAAAAGACAGCCTTCTGAATGGGAGAAAACAATAGCAAATGAAACAACTGACAAACAACTAATCTCAAAGATATACAAGCAACTTATGCAGCTCAACTCCAGAAAAATAAATGATCCAATCAAAAAATGGGCCAAAGAACTAAATAGGCATTTCTCCAAAGAAGACATACGGATGGCTAACAAACACATGAAAAGATGCTCAACATCACTTATTATCAGAGAAATGCAAATCAAGACCACAATGAGGTATCATTTCACACCAGTCAGAATGGCTGCGATCCAAAAGTCTACAAGCAATAAATGCTGGAGAGGATGTGGAGAAAAGGGAACCCTCTTACACTGCTGGTGGGAATGCAAACTAGTACAGCCACTATGGAAAACAGTGTGGAGATTCCTTAAAAAATTGCAAATAGAGTTGCCTTATGATCCAGGAATCCCACTGCTGAGCATACACACCGAGGAAACCAGAACTGAAAGAGACCCATGTACCCCAATGTTCATTGCAGCACTGTTTATAATAGCCAGGACATGGAAACAACCTAGATGTCCATCAGCAGATGAATGGATAAGAAAGCTGTGGTACATATACACAATGGAGTACTACTCAGCCCTTAAAAAGAATAAATTCGACTCAGTTCTAATGAAATGGATGAAATTGGAGCCGATTATACAGAGTGAAGTAAGCCAGAAAGAAAAACACCAATACAGTATACTGACACATATATATGGAATTTAAAAGGATAGTAATGAAGACCCTCTATGTGAGACAACAAAAGAGACTCAGAGGTATAGAACGGACTTTTGGACTCTGAGGGAGAGGGAGAGGGTGGGATGATTTGGGAGAACGGCATTGAAACATGTATACTATCTTGTAAGAATGAAGCGCCAGTCTATGTTCGATGCAGGATGCAGGATGCATGGGGCTGGTGCACGGGATGATTCAGGGAGAGGATATAGGGTGGAAGGTGGGAGGGGGCTTTGGCATTGGGAGATCGTGGACATCTGTGGCTGATTCATGTCAATGTATGGCAAAACAAATACAGTATTGTAATGTAGAATAAAGTATTTAAAAATTAAAAAAAAATACATTGGGAAAAAAATAAATAAACAAAAAGCAAAAAAAAAAAAAAAAAGGCATTCCTAAGTGATTAATGTAAAGAAATAGGGAAAACAATGTCTCAGACAGTAATGCATCTGCCTACAATGCAGGAGACCTGGGTTCAATCCCTGGGTTGGAAAGATCTCCTGGAGAAGGAAATGGCAACTCACGCCAGTATTCCTGCCTGGAAAATCCCATGGACAGAGGAACCTGGTAGGCTGTAGTCCATGGGGTCACAAAGAGTCAGACGTGACTGACTTCACTTTCACTTTCACTTTCAGACAGGAGAAAACAATAGAATGGGAAAGACTAGAGATCTCTTCAAGAAAATTAGAGATACCAAGGGAACATTTCATCATGCAAAGATGGACACTATAAAGGACAGAAATTGTATGAACCTAACAGAAGCAGAAGATATTAAGAAGAGGTGGAAAGAATACACAGAACTATTAAAAAAGAAAAAAAGATTTTAATGACCCAGATAACCACAATGGTGTGGTCACTCACCTAGAGCCAGACATCAGGAGTGGTGTCAGGTGGGACTTAAGAAGCGTCATTAGAAACTAACTTAGTGAAGGTGATGGAATTCCAGTTGAGCTATTTCAAATCCCAAAAGATGATGTCAAAGTGTTGTACTCAATATGCCAGCAAATTTGGAAAACTCAGCAGTGGCCACAGGACTGGAAAGTGCAGTACATCAGACAACAGGGTATTATTAGGCACTAAAAAGTAATTAGTTAGAAAGCCATAAAAATACCTAAAGGAACTTTGGGCTGTGCTGAGTCACTCAGTCATGTGCAATTCTTTGGGACCCCATGGACTGTAGCCCACCAGGCTCCTCTGCCCTTAGGGATTCTCCAGGCAAGAAAACTGGTGTGGGTTTTCATGCTCTCCTCTAGGGGATCTTCCCAACCCAGGGGATCAAACTCAGGTTTCCCACATTGCAGGTGGATTCTTTACCATCAGAGCCAAATAGGAAACCTAACAATACTGGAGTTGATAGGCTATCCCTTCTCCAGAGGATCTTCAAAACCCAGGGATCAAACCCAGAACCCAGGCAGATTCTTTACCAGCTGAGCTACCAGGGAAGCCCTTAAATAGTTATTATTAAGTGAATGAAGCCAATCTTAAAAGGCTATTCAGTGTATAATTTTAATAGTATTATCTGCTGGAAAAGGTAAAACTATGGAGAGAATAAAAGATCAGCAATTGCTAGGGGTTGGAGGAAGGAAGTGATGAATAGGTAAAGCATAAAGGATTTCTGGGTTTCCCTGGTGCCTCAGATGGTAAAGAATCTGCGTGCAATGCAGAAAACCCGGGTTCAATCTTTGGGTCAGGAAGATCCCGTGGAAAAGAGAATGGCAACTCACTCTAGCATTCTTGCCTGGAGAAGCCCATGGACAGAGGATCCTGGCAGTCATGTGGTCACAGAGACCAGACACAATGGAGTGGCAAAACATAAAGGATTGTCAGGGCAGGGACACTATTTTGTAGATACAATAATGCTGATACATGTCATTACACATTTGTCCAAACACACAGAATGCATGATACTAAGAGGGTGCTTAGTAAACTATGGGCTCTGGGTGATAATGATGTCATATAGATTCATCAGTTTCAGCAAATGTATCAGTGTGGAGGGGATGTTAATAATGGAGGTGGCTAAGGATTGGGATAGAATGGAAATCCCTATACATTTTTTTCAAATTTGCTGTGAACCTAAACTTTTCTAAAAAATAAAATATATTAAAAATAAAAATAGACAAAAGTGCATGCAGTTTTAGCAATGGGCAGATGGTGACTGCAGCCATGAAATTAAAAGACGTTTACTCCTTGGAAGAAAAGTTATGACCAACCTAGATAGCACATTCAAAAGCAGAGACATTACTTTGCTGACCAAGGTCTGTCTAGTCAAGGCTATGCTTTTTCCTGTGGTCATGTATGGATGTGAGAGTTGGGCTGTGAAGAAGGCTGAGCACTGAAGAATTGATGCTTTTGAACTATGGTGTTGGAAGACTCTTAAGAGTCCCTTGGACTGCAAGGAGATCCAACCAGTCCATTCTGAAGGAGATCAGCCCTGGGATTTGTTTGGAAGGAACGATGCTAAAACTGAAACTCCAGTACTTTGGCCACCTCATGTGAAGAGTTGATTCATTGGAAAAGACTCTGATGCTGGGAAGGATTGGGGGCAGGAGGAGAAGGGGACGACGGAGGATGAGATGGCTGGATAGCATCACTGACTCAATGGATGTGAGTCTGAGTGAATTCCAGGAGATGGTGATGGACAGGGAGGCCTGGCGTGCTGCGATTCATGGAGTCACAAAGAGTCAGACACGACTGAGCGACTGAACTGAACAGACATAGAAGCAGCACAGAAATTGGAAAGAATCCTCACATATGGTACAGACAAGAACCTGCACTAAAAATGATGTCTAAGAAGGGTTGTAAAGAAAATAAGTTTTCTTCACACTGATGACATTACTTTTCCTATGAAGCAAAGTGACGTCGCTCAGTCGTGCCTGACTCTTTGCAACCCCGCGGACTGTAGTTTATAAGGTTCCTCTGTCCATGGAATTTTCCAGGCAAGAGTATTGGAGTGGGTTGCTATTTCTTTCTCCAGGGGATCTTCTTGACCCAGGGATCGATCCCAGGTCTCCCAAATTGCGGGCAGACGCTTTACCATCTGAGCCATCAGGGAAGCCCACTTTTCCTATAACTAGGATTTAATTTCCTTCTGTAACAGTGTTTCCATACCAGAAACAAGAGAAAGGTTTAATTGAAGAGTTATATCATTTGAATAGTAAAACAAAGAGTTTTACAATGATGTGATAATGTTAGCCTCGTTTAATAAAGAGTTCATATTTTCAGGGTAACATCTGATAAAGTTTTAGGACACATTTGTGCCTAAAGTAGTATATGCTTGCTGTCCAAAGCACTTGGAGGAGCTGGAAGAAATAATGAGAAGTGATGTAAAGTCTGAGCAAAAATGTGAAGGATTTGTACCATCTGACTTAGATAAAGTCACTAGAACTTCATTAAGTGAATTTATATTGCCCACAAGGGACTATTCCAGGCTCCCTGGTATATAGAGATGAAAGCAATTTTCTTTCATCAGAGTCCACAATGTGGTTAAGAGAAAGCTTTTCAAGTGATGATTACATGATTAAAGACCATGGCAGAGGTGATCTACAAATTACTTGGAGGGACACTAACAAAGAAAAGGTTACCTTAAGAAAGAGTTATTATAGCTACTTGAAAGAAATTGGGACTTGCAGTTTAAGTGAAAGAAAAAACCCTTCGATGCTGCAATGCAGATAAGACTCATTGCAATTCTGGAGAACATAATATGTGGAGACAAATTTTCTGGGAGAGACCTTCAGGAATAAAATTCATATTTTATTTTAGATCATTATGCCACATTTCACTTGCATGTGTGGGAATTATCGCATTTTAAAAGAACAGAAAGAAAGGTCCATCATAAAGCCAACCTGTATGGAAGTACCCTTATTCCAAATGGAATGCTGTGTCTTTTTCTTAGTATATAAACTTATTCATTAAAAAAAAGTCTTCACAATCAATAGAAAGTGAAACAAGTGAAGTCGCTCAGTCGTGTCTGATTCTTTTCAACCCCGTGGACTGTAGCAGACCAGACTTCTAAGTCCATGGGATTCTCCAGGCAAGAATACTGGAGTGGGTTACCATTTCCTTCTCCAGGGGATCTTCCCAATCCAGGGATCGAACCTGGGTCTCCTGCATTGGAGGCAGATGCTTTAACTTCTGAGCCACCAGGGAAGCCCTCACAATCAATAGTCAGACCAAAAAATAAAAGATAATTATAACTGAAAGCCATAATGGAAACATAATTAACCTAACAATATAAAATAATGACATACAATCTGGGGCATTAAGTAGAGTGATGAGGTAAATGGAGGTGCATACAGATAAACATCTTTTACTATTGTGTTCAGTTCAGTTCAGTTTAGTCTCTCAGTCGTGTTCGACTCTTTGCGACCCCATGAATCACAGCATGCCAGGCCTCCCTGTCCATCACCATCTCCCGGAGTTCACTCAGACTCACATCCATCGAGTCCGTGATGCCATCCAGCCATTTCATCCTCGGTCGTCCCCTTCTCCTGCCCCCAATCCCTCCCAGCATCAGAGTCTTTTCCAGTGAGTCAACTCTTCTCATGAGGTGGCCAAAGTACTGGAGTTTCAGCTTCAGCATCATTCCTTCCAAAGAAATCCCAGGGCTGATCTCCTTCAGAATGGACTGGTTGGATCTCCTTGCAGTCCAAGGGACTCTCTTACTATTGTGTTCATGTAACTATTATTCCTTTTAATGCTGCTGTATCATGATTGATCAACAGAAAATAATAGAACTGTATATCACTAAAACTACTATTTAATAGAAAAACTTGTAATCACTTTTTAAAATCCATTAGAATTAACTTGGAATTTTTTGGAAAAGTACAAATACCCAGGTACTGTTTTTTTCTACAAACCTACTGTTTTTCCTCCAAACCTACAGATATGATTCTAATGAGCAGACGTGTTTAAAAACAACTAGACGATATGACCATATTTTACTTTTATATAGTTTGTTTCACTGTTTCTATTTCCTATTCAGTGCTCCAATTTTATTTAGTTTATGTTTTCCAATTCCTCCATCTCTTTTTTGTTGTTCTTTCTGAAGTATAGCAGAACAGCCTTTGTAAACATATACATATATGAATATGATGTATAATATATATGTATTTTAGAAAACTTACAAATTTTTGTTGTGCAAAAAAATATGACATTTTGGTTCCCCTTCTTTGACTAAGTAGGAATATAATATTAGATTTCTAAATTATGTTTACTCAACATTTTGATATAGTTCCATCTATTCTCCAACTAGTATTACTGCTAGATGTCTAGAAAGCTTATTATTTTAATGATATTTTAAAAATGAATGAAGCTTGAAACTTCTAATCCAAGTTTGAGAATATAAAGAAATATTATGTGTAAATATAGGAAATTAACAAGCTACACAGTATTGTTAGCTATCATACAGATTTTGTTCAAATTTCACAAAATTTTATGCTGGTGTCCATCATTTGTTTTCATATTTTACTCAAGATTCCACATTGTAGTTACGTGCCATGAGCAGCTTTAGCTCCATGCAACAAATTCTGATAAATCCTCTTTTCATTTTTACTGTTACAACTACTTTCTAATTTTCTTTATTAACAGTTTTTTAGATACACCTGTCATTAAAAAGTGGACATTTAATTTCAAAAATATAGAATTTTTAAATACCTTTGATATTACTTTATCATTTTGATAGTAATTTCTCATTTAAATGCTTTCTTTTCTGCAATCACCCTCTGTTTTTTCAGTCTAATTTTATTTAGGATTTCAATGGCTAAGTCAAATATCTCTCTTGATAAATGTCACATTCCACTTGAAAATATATGGGCTATTTTCAAATATCTTTTGATATTTCTTTCTTTTTTGATATTTATTTCTAACTTAATTTCACAGTGATAAGAGAACAGACTCTGTATGACTTCAATTCCTTTAGACCATGACACTTTTGTACCTTATTTTATGCCCCTGGATATTGTCCTGGTTTATAGTCTATGGGAACTTGAATAGAATTTGTAACCTGCTGATGTGTGAAAATTATGTAAATCCTAATTATGTTGAATCAGTTCATAGTGCTTTTCAGATCTACCCTATCCTTCTACTTTTCTATCTATTCACTGTATTAATTTTTGAGGATTTGATATTAAAACTCCAATTAAAAATCTTAATTCATCTACTTAAAAATAATTGTACTATACAGTAGAAATGCATACAACTTTGTATTGTATTTTCAAAGCCTCCTGTGAATGTTTTATCATACTTTCATAATTTGAAAAATAAAAGAGAAAGAAGGAAAAAATGTCTTATCACCCAGGATGGCCAAATAAGTTCACTACTACAAGCAAAACTCATTTATTTCTTAGATATTTGGATGAGACACTGGGGTAAGGATCCTAAAGCCTTGTCTAGTCCTGGACATAAAGAGTGCCATGTTTGATTAGTGGTGCCTGCCACGCATCAGGAAGTAAGGACATTTAAATCTCCACCTAATCCCTTAAGAAGCTATTTATTTTGCATTAGGCTAAGATCTGTGAAACAAAATCCATAATATCAATGATAGTTAACATTTATTAAGCACTTACAAAGTGCTTTCCGCCTCTGAAGGTTTTTTTTAGGCATTAATTCATTTAACCCTCACAACAACCTTATGATGTAGAAACTACAGCTCAAGAAAGTCAAGAAAGGTGCACAAGATTCATATCTAGAGATTTCCAGCCCTTGTAGTGAACTCGAGCAGGAGCGGTCTTGGCCAGCTTCACAGAAAGTCTCCCTGTCAACCACCTATGCTCAGTTACTCACAGGATAATGTCAGATACATCAGCCATGCCCAAAGTAGTTACACACATTCAAATGCCAATCATACAAACAGTGAATCATGCAGGCATAGCAACTTCTCGGAACATCTCTCCTTTGGAGCCTGTCACAGCAGTGTTCAATTCTCTAATCCTCTAAGTGGGTTTCATTTTGACACACACTAAATGTGGGAGAGGGGAAAGAGTATGATTGGGAGTTTCACAGACTCAAAGACTGGTTTTGCACAAATAGCTTCTCTGAGCTTCAGGGTCATCATGCCTAAAATGGAAATATATAAGTGAAAGTTGCAATCCCATGAACTATACAGTTCATGGAATTCTCCAGGCTAGAATTCTGGGGTGGGTAGCCTTTCCCTTCTCCAGAGGATCTTCCCAACCCAAGAACTGAACTCAGGTCTCCTACGTTACCAGCTGAGCCACAAGGGAAGCCCAAGAATACTGGAGTGGGCAACCTATCCCTTCTCCAGGGATCTTCCCAACCCAGGAAAACAAGCCAGGGTCTCCTGCATTGCAGGTGGATTATTTACCAACTGAGCTATTAGGGAAGGTTTTCCTAGTCAAAGTAAAATGAGGTGACATACATGCTTGATATTAAGCTTTTTGATTGTAGCGTAAGTACCTGACTTAGAGTGTATGACTGCTGAAGCATCCACTTTAGACATCCATCACTTCTTATACAAGTTATTACAGATACTAACCCAACATTGTAACTATACTCTAATAACTTTTTGAAAAAATCATTATGTTTTTAAACAAAGGTAACCAACTTAGAATCAAAAAATAAAATATTTTACACTAAAAAAGACATCCATCTCACTACTAGTCTCATGACTAGCAAAACAACTAAATAAGGGACCAGACTGACCCCACCTATGAAGTTCCCCTTTTAAAAAGCACTGGGGATGACCTATAAACCTGTTGTGTGACCTCATCATTTCCCTCCCATGACCCATTCCCCACTTCTAGGTTTCCAGCTAACCAAACAGAGTGAACCTTTGAAACTCTGGGCACCCCACCTCCAACCCTAATAAAGGCAGAGCCCACTCCCTATTTCTTCACCATCTCTCCCTTTCTCTCTCTCTCTTTTCCTCTCTTTGTGATCCTCAGGCTTGAAGCATGCCCTTCAGAAACTTTGCCTAACAAATCTTGTCCTTAAGCACCCTAATAGCTTGCTTGAAGTGCATCTGGCAGTTATAACCAAATCCACAGGGGTTACTTCAGCCACAAAACTGTCCCTGGTTGTGCTGGGAGGGATATCTGTGGGTTAAGCACAAAGTCACTTCAATCGCATCCAACTCTTTGCTATCGTATGGACCATAGCCTCCTCTGTCAATGGGATTCTCCAGACAAGACTGCTGGAGTGGGTTGCCACACACTCCCTTCAGGGGATCATCTCAACCCAGGGATCAAATTCACATCTCTTGTGCCTTCTGCACTGGGAGGCAGGTTCTTTACCACTTCTTTAGCTCCACCTGGGAAGCCTTGTCTATGGGGTTAGCTACGAGTAAATAGCCTCAGACAACTCCCAGTCCAGAACATCACTATAAGTAGGCTGGGACCAAGACAACACAAACCGAATACTAAGCTCAATGCCTAACATAGAGTTTATCTTCCGAAAGTTTATTTTCTATTGCTTCTTCCTATACATCACTGCATATGAATAAACAGGGTAGTGCATGCCTTTTTAGAAAACGGAGAGGAAACAGATCAAATGGCCAACATCCACTGGATCATCAAAAAGTGATAGAGTTCCAGAAAAACATCTATTTCTGCTTTACTGAATATGCCAAAGCCTTTGACTGTGTGGATCACAATAAACTCTGGAAAATTCTGAAAGAGATGGGAATACCAGACTACCTGACCTGCCTCTTGAGAAACCTGTATGCAGGTCAGGGAAGCAACAGTTAGAACTGGACTTGGAACAACACACTGGTTCCAAATAGGAAAAGGAGTAAGTCAAGTCTGTATATTGTCACCCTGCTTATTTAACTTCTTTGCAGAGTACATCATGAGAAATGCTGGACTGGAAGAAACACAAGCTGGAATCAAGATTGCTGGGAGAAATATCAATAACCTCAGATATGCAGATGACACCACTCTTATGGCAGAAAGAGAAGAACTAAAGAGCCTCTTGATGAAAGTGAGAGAGGAGAGTGAAAAAGTTGGCTTAAAGCTCAACATTCAGAAAACTAAGATCATGGCATCCAGTCCCATCACCTCATGGGAAATAGATGAGGAAACAGTGGAAACAGTGTCAGACTTTATTTTCTTGGGCTCCAAAATCACTGTAGTTGGTGACTACAGCCACGAAATTAAAAACGCTTACTCCTTAGAAGGAAAGTTATGACCAACCTAGACAGCATATTAAAAAGCAGAGACATTACTTTGCCAACAAAGGTCCATCTAGTCAAGGCTATGGTTTTTTTCAGTAGTCACATATGGATATGAGATTTTGACTACAAAGAAAGCTGAGCACAAAAGAATTGATGCTTTTGAACTGTGGTGTTGGAGAAGACTCTTGAGAGTCCCTTGGACTGCAAGGAGATCCAACCAGTCCATCCTAAAGGAAATCAGTCCTGAATGTTCATTGGAAGGACTTATATTGAAGCTGAAACACCAATACTTTGGCCACCTGATGTGAAGAGCTGACTCATTTGAAAAGACCCTGATGCTGGGAATTATTGAAGGCAGTAGGAGAAGGGGATGACAGAGGACGAGATGGTTGGATGGCATCACTGACTCAATGGACACAAGTTTGAGCATGCTCCAGGAGTTGGTCATGGACAGGGAAACCTGGTGTGCTGCAGTCCGTGAGGTTGCAAAGTTCATACATGACTGAGCAACTGAACTGATCTGACAGTCTTAAATGCCAATTTTCTATTTTTAATTATTTGAATATGAAAGAGTTTCATCTGTGCTTATTACTCTCCAATGAATTAGGTAGAATTTCCATTTTCAATACATTTCTTTGATGTTATATTTTGCAGGAAATGTGAAGTTTGAATAAACAGAAATTTTAAAACATATTGAATATACATGGTATTTTCAGAAGAGAGACAAGTGAATCCTATAGTTCTATAATGGTGTTTAAAAATAGCTTATTATAATATTTTCAGGAAGATTTTATGTTTTCTAGATCTGACACTTTTACGCTGACAATAGTGTTTATGAAAATTTTATTGTGCGTGTTGGGTGGTAATTACACTCTGTTATAGACTGCTATTAGATACATAGTTAATGGACCATGTGAGTTTTAACAGGTATTTTGTTACCTAATAAAAATACAATCCATATTAATAATTATGGGTCAAACTATAAGCCATTTGTTTATATATTCAGATGCAGAGAATTTTTGCTATCATTTCTTTAGCTTCATTTGTTTCTTACTAGTTTAACAAAGTTTTCTTAGAACACTGGTAAAAAAAAAAAAGACCATTTTTCCACGTTATCTTTTGTTTAATGAAACTATGGCTCATTCCTGTGAGTAAAATCACAAAGAACTCATTAAGAGCAAAATATGTTTCTTCTTAAACACTCATATGGATTATGGGCTTGCATTCTTTATAAACCCTTCATTTATTAAGTATTACTGAGATTTAGGCAGTTCTCTAAGATGTGCTCATTCAAAATCATTTCTATAAAAATACATTGATTAACTGATATAATCCTCCAGTGTAATTTCATTTTAGCAGGCTTCTTGATTACAGAAACTATCTTAAGGTATTAGATTTGTGTTTATGATATGACTCCCTTATCATCATTATAATCATGAGCTATGTTCACTAACATTAGTTTCTTCATCTGTGGCAAGTGATTAAGAATGTAGTGGGCTTAGAAACAAAAACTGTCTCTAAAGTGTCTTACCAGCTGCATGATTTGCCAGTATCTTACTCTGACCAGAGAAGGGTTTTTGTGCTATCTAGTATTCAATATTTCAGCAAAGAAAAAAAATACTCATTATATATTATTCAAAGTATGATTTTCAATGACTTCATAGATTTTTTTTTTTTTTAATTTTAAAAAGACTTTATACACTTTTAAAGGTTACTTTCCTTTTACAGTTATTAACAAAATATTGGCTATATCCTCAAGTTGTACTAAACTTTGAGCCTATCTTACACCCAGGAGTTAGTACCTTTCACTCCTTCACCTCTATAATCCCCCCTCCTCTCTCACCACTGATAACCTCTAGTTCATTTTCTGTATCTGAATCTGCTTCTTTCTTGTTACTATCAGTAGTTTGTTGTATTTTTTTTTTTAGATTCCACACATCAGTGATATCATACAGTGGTTGTTTTTCTCTGACTTATTTCACTTAGCAAAATGCCCTCTATGTCCATCTTTGCAGATGCAAATGGCAAAATTTCATTCCTTTTTATGGCTAGGCAGTATTCTATCATATATATACACATACATATGTGTATATACATATATGGAATGTGTATATATATGTGTGTATATATATACATACACCACAACTTTATCCATTTATTCCTTGATGGGCATTTGGGTTTCTTCCCTCTCTTGACAATTGTAAACAATTCTACTATGAACACTGGGGTTCATGTATCTTTTGAATTAGTGTTCTGGGTGTTTTTCCAGATATATACAAAGGACTGGAATTACTGAGTCATATGGTAGTTCTATATTGAGTTTTTGAGAAGCCTCCATAATATTTTCCACAGTGGCTGCACCAATTTACATTTTGACCAATAAACAGTGTACACGGATTTTCTTTTTCCTCATCCTCACCAACTTTTATTATTTCTGTTCTTTTTGATGACAGTCATTCTGTCAAGTGTGAGGTGATATCTCATTGTGGCTTTGATTTGCATTTCCCTGATAATGAATGATATTGAGCATCTTTGCAGGTACTGTTGGGCATCTGCATTTCCTTTTGGAACTCCTTCAGTTCTTCAGTCCATTTCTAATTGACCTAAATGATTTTTATAATTTTTCACATGCTATAAAGTTTTTAATAAAAGACCAAATGAAGGCATAACGTTTTTCTATTTTCTGTATTAAGTGATAATCTATACAGTCTTTGTAAAAATCTTTGAGTTTTACAGAAAATCTATTTCTTCAGAATACACTACTCAAATTGAAATTTTTCAATGTGTGCAGTTTCTTTGAGAATTTCGATGTATCTTAGCACCTTGCCTCCAAAAGGGTAGCAACACCAGCAGTACAGTAGAACCTATTTCCCTGCAGTCTATTTCAGCTGTATATAAGCTATTAGAAAAGAAATAAAGTGGCACATACTTTATCTAGCTACTGTATTGTATTGTAACCTATTGTATTTGTGCTCAGTCATGTCTGACTCTTTGAGGCCCCATGGACTGTAGGCTGCCAGGCTCCTCTGTCCATGGAATTTTCCAGGCAAGAATATTGGAGCGAGTGGCCGCTTCCTTCTCCAGGGGGTCCTCCTGACTCAGGAACTCACCCAGTGTCTTTTGTCTCTCCTGCATTGCCATGCAGATTCTCTAAGACTAAGGCCACCTGGGAAGTCCAGCTGTATTTGGCTTTTATTTAGATACTAATGGTTCTAAGAAAACAATAATTTCATTTCTTTTACCATATTCTTCCTTTTTCTTTCCTCCATGCTAATGGCATAGTCAGTTCAGTCGCTCAGTCGTGTCCAACTCTTTGTGACCCCACGGACTGCAGCACACCAGGCCTCCCTGTCCATCACCAACTCCCAGAGCTTGCTCAAACTCATGCCTTGAGTCGGTGATGCCATCCAACTATCTCATCCTCTTGTCCTCTTCTCATCCTGCCTTCAATCTTTTCCAGCATCAGGGTCTTCTCTAGTGACTCAATTCATCTTATCAGCTGGCCAAAGTATTGGAGCTTCAGCTTCAGCATTAGTCCTTCCAATGCATATTCAGGACTGATTTCCTTTAGGATGGACTGGTTGGATCTCCTTGCAGTCCAAGGGACTCTCAAGAGTCTTCTCCAACACCACAGTTCAAAAGCATCATTTTTTCAGCCCTCAGCTTTCTTTGTAGTCCAACTCTCATATCCATACATGACTACTGGAAAAACCACAGTTTCGACTAGACAGATGTTTGTCAGCAAAGTAGTGTCTCTGCTTTTAATATGCTGTCTAGGTTGATCACAGCTTTTCTTCCAAGGAGCAAGTATCCTTTAGTTTCAGAGTCTTTTAATGGCATAGTAGGGGTATATTATACATGCTAATGAACTAGCCTGAAGCTTCTTACATTTTTTTCTTTAAGTAATTTTGTTTCCAAGTAAAACAGTATGATTTCATTTACTTGATCATAATGCTTTATTTTAAATAAACTATTTATTCATGGCAATCTTTTAATGCAAAGATGTATCAGTTCTAATCTCAGAAAAGATCACCAAACTAGAGTGAGCTGATGTTTCAAGAATATAAAAAGATTTTTGTTTTAAGTTCCCATACCTACCAAAGTCAGACTAAATTGATAAAATTGCAAACATTAATTTTGTTAGAAATTGTATTGCCCAGCTATATAACTTCAATTCAAGTATATTGTTGGAAATAATTTTTATGAAAAACATTTGTACTTCTCTCCAGAATTGAAATATATGAAGTGATTAAAGTTATTAAGTCGAAACATATCTTCTAAATATGAAATATATAAAATATAGCCTCTGACTACTACTCATGGCAAGTATGAGGCAGCTTACATTATAGAAATCTTAGAAATTATATTTATTTTTTGGTAAAGAATTCAGTTAAATCAATTTAAGATTTCTGATCTAACATCATAAGAAGGAAGCCTTTAAATTCATAGAACTGGATTAAAGTTTTCAGGTAAGATCATGATATTTATGAATATCTGGGTGTCAGTTTTTAAAACATAATTTCTTAAAAACTAATTTAACACATATATATGGAATTTAGAAAGATGGTAACGATAACCCTGTATGCGAGACAGCAAAAGAGACACAGATGTATAGAACAGTCTTTTGGACTCTGTGGGAGAGGGAGAGGGTGGGATGATGTGGGAGAATGGCATTGAAACATGTATAATATCATATATGAAATGAATAGCCAGTCCAAGTTCGATGTATGATACTGGATGCTTGGGGCTGGTGCACTGGGATGACCCAGAGGGATGGTATGGGGAGGGAGGAGGGAGGGAGGTTCAGGATGGGGAGCACATGTACACCCGTGGTGGATTCATGTTGATGTATGGCAAAACCAATACAATATGGTAAAGTAATTAACCTCCAATTAAAATAGATAAATTTATATTTAAAAATAAAATTATTGTTATAATTGTATTGGTTATATATTTCCAATATAATTTAGAGAATTCTTTGTAATTGTATTATAATTTAAATCACAAGATAAAATGCATTTTAAAGTATATATACATATTTAGAATACTTATTATTGGAGAAGGAAATCGCAACCCACTCCAGTGTTCTTGCCTGGAGAATCCCAGGGACGGGGGGAGCCTGGTGGGCTGCCGCCTGTGGGGTCACACAGAGTTGGACACAACTGAAGTGATTTAGCAGCAGTAGCAGCAGCAGAATACTTATTAGTTGTCTTATCAACATATATGTGCTCAGTCACTTCAGTCTGACTCTTTGAGACCCTGTGGACCATAACCCGCCTGACTCCTCTGTCTATGGGGATTTTCCAGGCAAGAATACTGGAGAGGGTTGCCATGCCCTCCTCCAGGGGATCTTCACCACCCAGGAGTCTAACTAACCCACATCTCTTACGTCTCCTGCATTGACAGCTGAATTGTGCTCCACCTGAGAAGCCCCAGACAGCAGCTAAGAAGGACTATATCTTCAAATAAAGCTGAATATACCTTACCCAATAATAATCATATGATTTATATAATTATCTTTATTTGGCTATGTATACAGAGTTAAGGAGAAGGCAATGGCAACCCACTCTGGTACTCTTGCCTGGAGAATCCCATGGACAGAGGAGCCTGGTAGGATGTAGTCCAGGGGGTCGCTAAGAGTCGGACATGACCGAGTGACTTCACTTTCCCTTTTCACTTTCATGCATTGGAGAAGGAAATGGCAACCCACTCCAGTGTTCTTGCCTGGGGAATCCCAGGGATGGGGGATCCTGTTGGGCTGCCGTCTATGGGGTCGCACAGAGTCGGACACAACAAGTGACTTAGCAGCAGCAGCATACATAGCTAAGGCACATATGAAATGGAGTAACTAATCATAAGAAGCAAGTCCTAGTCAGGTTTTCAATAAGCATTTGCATAGAAATTCATATTTTGACTTTATTGCATTTAATAGTTTTGTTATCAAAAATTAGTAGCACGTGGTAGTGTAATACATGTCAATGCCATTTTCTGGATTCATTCCACCCTCTCCTCCCCTCACTGTGTCCACAAGTCCTTTATGTCTGTTCTGGAGGGCAGGGATGGGAGAGAGGAGATAGAAGTATACTTATAGCTGATTCGCAGAGTTGTACAGCAGAAACTAACATAACGTTGTAAAGCAATTATCATTTAATTAGAAATTTACAAAAGACTTAGAGAAGGTGAGGGAAAAAGTGATGATGAAGAATAATAAATAAGATAAAATGAAGCTAATTGTGGAGTATTATATTTCCAGGCTCTTCATAAAGGGCACCATAAGCCAAAAACGTTTGTGAAACCCTGGAAACTATGTATCTTTCTTAGCTTCATGGTGTACATGAACATTTCAAAAGCTCTGAGAAGGCCAGGAATAAGTATCCTATTTGACTTTTTACCAAAAAAAAAAAGAAAGAAAGAAACAGGGACAAAGGATGGGAAGAAGGGACAGCCAGGGAGCTTGGGATGGTCATGTGCACATTGCTGTATTTGAAATGGATAACCAACAAGGACCTACTGTATAACACAGGGAACTCTGCTCAGTACTCTGTGCACCGTGGATGTGGGGGGTTTGAGGGAGAATGAATTCACGTATATGTATTGGTTGAGTCCCTTTGCTGTCCACCTGAAACTATCACACTATTGTTAATAGGTGATAATTCAATATAAATTAAAAAGTTAAAACATTAAGAAATGAATCAATTTATCATGACATCCAAGCATGCACACAAATACACAAATAACTTTTCATGTGGAGACTTTTAAATCCATACGTGAGGAACAAATGGACTTCTGCAATTATATACCAATGAAATGTACAAGCTAGACATTTGAAATCCAAAAACATAGAACATATTAACTTACTATACAAAAAAGACCAAATCATTAATCAGTTTATAAAATATTCTTTTGATATTTAGATCTGGCCCCAATGCCTTCAATTTCCTTCTCATTCATGAAACTAACTCTGAAATACAGTGTAACACTGAATATAAGAACAGGGAAAGGCTAAAGAATGTGAAGAAAAATAATTAGTATATATGCTCCAGCTTATTTTTGACTACCCTTTTTTTTACTGGGTTTTGAGGGAAAGGTTCATTCTGGGGGAAATGTATTCATAATAAAATGATGAACATGTTGTCTTTATCAGCAATATCCTGGTGCTAAGTTAAGATGATGAAAACCTTTCAAAAACAGACCTCAGTTTACCTACAGAAAAGCCACACACATTCAAACCAACTTCTGCTTCTCTAGTCAGCCCCACCAATGGATCGGAAAGAAGTTAGAGTGCAGATGACGGTCTCTGTGAGGGAAGCCTCTCTGCTGGGGTCCACAGCCCCTGCGTCAGCTCCCAGGCACTTCCCTGTCCTGCTGCACATTTCTGATGGAGTAAGCAAGGTTTTAAATCAGAACACAGCTTGGGGAGCTGCCAAGTCTGTGGCAGCACGACAAGGTAATGTACCCCACTGTGTCACAAAATAATTCACTTCTGAATAGCTCATTATATTTCCTCTAAATTAGCAAGATTTAAAGGTGACCTAACACAAACTAACAAGTATGTCCTTTGGAAATAAGATACCAGATCCACAACTGGAGTATTACCCGACGAGGGTTAACATACTGCCTCTTTTCAAGTTTTTCCTTATTGAAAGTCTGTAGATTCCTACCATTGAATCAAATAATTATTTAGTATGAAGCTCTTGGTGCATATGTCTAAATATACACATATTTATAAATTCTTAATACTATATATAATAAATGCTGTTGGTATTTGTCACACATTCTCCCTCCCACATCAAACAAAAACATACATAGTTTTTGCTCATTCAAAACTTAGGTCTCCCAAGTGAGAAAAAGGGAGGGAATGTAACTTTGTTTTACATAGGGGCATACAGAACCCGTGGAGTTTCCCAGATTGCACTAGTGGTAAATAATCTGTCTGCCAATGCAGGAGACATAAGAGAAGTGGGTTCCATCCCTGGGTCGGGAAGATCCCATGGAGGAGGACATGGCAGCCCACTCCACTATTCTTGTCTGGAGAATCCGATGGACAGAGGAGACTGTTGGGCTATGGTCCATAGAGTCGCAAAGAGTTGGACATGACTGAACTGACTTACAAAAAAATTGACTGTACAAAAAAGATCTTCATGACCCAGATAATCACAATGGTGTGATCACTCACCTAGAGCCATACATCCTGGAATGTGAAGTCAAGTGGGTCTTAGGAAGCATCACTATGAACAAAGCTAGTGGAAGTGATGAAATTCCAGTTGAGCTATTTTGAATCCTGAAAGATGATGCTGTGAAAGTGCTGCACTCAATATGCCAGCAAGTTTGGAAAACTCAGCAGTGGCCACAGGACTGGAAAAGGTCAGTTTTCATTCCCTTTCTTTCATCCCAAAGAAAGGCAATGCCAAAGAATGCTGAAACTACCGCACAATTACACTCATCTCACACGCTAGTAAAGTAATGCTCAAAATTCTCCAAGCCAGGCTTCAATAATACATGAACCATGAATTTCCAGATGTTCAAACTGGTTGTAGGAAAGACAGAGGAACCAGTGATCAAATTGCCAACATTCACTGGATCATCAAAAAAGCAAAAGAGTTCCAGAGAAACACCTATTTCTGCTTTATTGACTATGTCAAAGCCTTTAACTGTGTGGATCACAATAAACTCTGGAAAATGCTGAAAGAGATGGGAATACCAGACCACCTGACCTGCCTCCTGAGAAATCTGTATGCAGGTCAGGAAGCAACAGTTAGAACTGGACATGGAACAACAGACTGGTTCCAAATAGGAAAAGGAGTATGTCAAGGCTGTATATTGTCACCCTGCTTATTTAACTTCTTTGCAGAGTACTTCATGAGAAATGCTGGGCTGGAGGAAGCACAAGCTGGAATCAAGATTGCTGGGAGAAATATCGATAACCTCAGATATGCAGATGACACCACCCTTATGGCAGAAAGTAAAGAGAAACTAAAGAGCCTCTTGATAAAAGTGAAAGAGGAGAGTGAAAAAGTTGACTTAAAACTCAACATTCAGAAAACTAAGATCATGGCATCCAATCCCATCACTTAATGGCAAATAGATGAGGAAACAGTGGAAACCGTGGCTGACTTTATTTTTCTGGGCTCCAAAATCACTGAAAATGGTGATCGCAGCCATGAAATTAACAGACGCTTACTCTTTGGAAGGAAAGTTATGACCAACCTAGACAGCATATTAAAAAGCAGAGACATTACTTTGCCAACAAAGGTCTGTCTGGTCAAGGCTATGGTTTTGCCAGTAGTCATGTATGGATGTGAGAATTGGACTATAAAGAAAGCTGAGTGCCGAAGAATTGATGCTTTTGAACTGTGGTGTTGGAGAAGACTCTTGAAAGTTCCTTGGACTGCAAAGAGATCCAACCAGTCTGTCCTAAAAGAGATCAGTCTTGGGTGTTCATTGGTAGGACTGATACTGAAGCTGAAACTCCAATACTTTGGCCACCTGATGCGAAGAGCTGACTCATTTGAAAAGACCCTGATGCTGGGAAGGATTGAAGGCAGGAGGAGAAGGGGACGACAGAGGATGAGATGCTTGGATGGCATCACTGACTCAATGGATATGGGTTTGGGTGGACTCCGGGAGTTGGTGATGGACAGGAGGCCTGGCTTGCTGCAGTTCATGGGGTCGCAAAGAGTCAGACACGACTGAGCCACTGAACTGAACTGAACTCTGTTGACCTACATGTATATGGTGCCTGTAGCATGAGTCCTTCAACTGCGGTGCCCTCTGCTTCAGTTACTGGGGTCATTAGCAGTTCTGCAAAAGGCATATTAGAACTTCCCGCCTAGACGCTTTGTTATGTTTGCTCCTTTACTTGATCACTTAATCCCTAGCCACAGAGCAATGCTGTCATGGCAACATACTCTGTCTAGAATATGCACAGACTGTTTTCCCATAGCTTCTCCAAACCTCTAATTGGGAGTCTTAAGAATTCATTATATTAAAGAAGACAAGGATATTGTTTTGATTTCAGTTTTTAAGTCAGTAATAAAATAACCTCCTCCCCCCTTTTTTAGAACAGTGTAAAAGCTTCATTCTCAAGAAAATTACAAAACTCAGTCATACAGTTGGCTTGACAGTGGCTAACTTTCTTGGTAATTTTGACCCTAATGTCCTATTTATTTTATTTTTAGTTACATGTATGCTAATAATGGTATAAATGTATACTGGTCCATTCTGGATGGCCCATCATATAGATAAATCACATCAAATAACAGAGAAGGTTGTTTAGAATATATGCTGAAATAAATCATGCTCTTTAAAAATATACTTAACTCTAGATAAAGCACAGAGTTCTCTGCTCCATGTGGAAAGCAGTTTGAAAGCCATTGGCAACCATCCTCCCCTTCAATACAGACCATTCCAGACAACCTCTGCCCACCTCCACCCACTCTTTCCTGCAAATTGAAGCTCAATTGCCATCCAATTGTACTTGCATATTTACTTGGATGTTGATTTATTTATCAATACAGCTTTGATTCTCAGTGAACTTATCCCCAATTCATATTTTATGTATAAAATATGCATTATATATTACATATCAGCATACATAGCATATCTTGTTAATATATATATATATGTATTTCATTTATAATATGTAGAGTGTCCATGCTATATTGAATAAGCTTAAATACCATGGGATACAAAATCAAACATTCAACTCCAAATTACTTTTTGCTTGCCACATGTCCATTTGGCAGGAGTGAACTGTTAAATTTGGTTCTCCATCAATTAAACCCTCTAGTTCTACCCACTCTTATTAAGTCAATTAGAAAAATTCATTTTACATTTGGGTTCATTAACTTATTAATTGCCCCACCGGGAAAGTTGAAAGTCTTTGGCAGGCGTCTAACAGGTATTCTGTATGCAGTTTTGTGCAGGACTCTTAATAGAGTCTGACATTGCTTTTTTGTGAAAAACATTTTACTTTGGAGTAAAAGAAATTATCTTTCCCCCAAAATACATATAGAAGCAGAAATAACTATTAAAAAACATAGCAAAATTTCAGAGATTTCCAGGAATCTACAGTGAATAAAAGTTTTAAAATTATGATAGAGTTTAGGACATTTCAATACTCATGATTGTGTTCAATTTGAAAAGTATTAATTGAGATTTGCTAGATGAAAATTACTCATTTGGTGCTGTGAGAATGGCAAAAATCGCAAGATTGGGATTGATTAGGAGTTAATTAGTCTTCATAGGAACTGGTGAGGATTGGATAATGTCAGGAAAACTTACCTCTCACCACAAGCACAAGTAGAACAAAGACAAGAAATGCTATAGGTAGTTTTGTAAAGGTGACTTTAAATTATTTCCTCACAGCAAATAATAATAGCTCTAATAGTGTGAATACATAATGATATAATAGAAAAGCATAATGATTTTGTTGATTTGTACACATTTAGACTACAGAAAGTAGAGCTCAACAAAATCTCCTTGATCTATAGTTGTTAGTTTTATATAGGACATTGGGTATGCATTTTGAATATTAGATACAGAGCTCTTGTCTATAGGAAATGTCATGCGTTTTATATTCCTCTACTGACAAGATGAATAAACACTGTACTTGGGTTAATAAGCAGTGTAAAATGCCTAACTAGTGGAAAGAAATTCACACAGAAAGGAATGGCTATTATTCGAGGAAGACCATTAAATGTTATTTTAGAGAGATCAACAAACACTAGAAGAGACAAGGAATAATATAGAGAATATAGAGCGGTCAGAGACCCTTCATAAAGTCAAGGTCCATTGAGCTGGGCCTTAAATGATAGGTAAATTCAGAATGAGTAAAAGTGACTTTGACGTTCAGGTATCTCCTATGGGAAGGAAAAGAAAATAATGTTCTATAGACCGGGATAAGGACAAATATATATGGCTTTCTCCCTTGAGACCTGATTTAAAACATGTTTATAGTAGTTTAAATCAGTAGCATCAAATTCTATTTTGGGGGACTGAGCCACAGTATTTGGGGTTTAAGACTGAGATGAGTTGGCAGGCCAGTGTTGAAAAGTAATGCTGAGATGTCATGTTTGCACTTATCACTTATTATTAATAATTTATGCTTGCAAAGCACTTTTGTGTGTTTGCATCCCTTTCTTACAGATATAGAACAAATGTGACTGCATTGATCCAGACCTCAGTGCTCTGTGACTCTGACAAAACAGATATCTGATCAGAGTTGAAGGCTCCTTCCATCAGCCAAATTGATTGCAAGTGACATTTGACAAAGTGGCTAATCAGAGCGGTAGTCAGTTCTCTTCAGTGCAGACCCTGTCCAATCAGACAGACCCTCGCTGGCTAAGAGGAGACCAAATTAGAAGAAAGAAACAGGAACATTCTCTACCACACAGTTTAATGAGATGAACTAACATTCCGATACTGGTCAATAGATTTTTTTCTCCTCAAATATATATATTTCAACATGACTGTAGAAGATTTCCATAGTCTTTAACATCTATTGACATACGAATACCATACAGAACACATTCTGTTAAATTATATTATTAGCACACTTATTTACATTGAATACTACCTATTTTGGCTACTTGTGTTTCTACCAATTTTCTTCCTTTAATGAGGAGCATTTTATTATAATCTAATGCAACTATTTTAAAAAAATCAGTGGAAATTTACTTTCCTATTAAAGAAGTCTACCATCTTTCATGCTTAATACTTTAAAAGTTATAAAATTGAAAAACAATAAGATCCTGCTGTATATTACAGGGAACTAGATTCAGTATCTTATAGTAGCCTCTAATGGAAGAGACTATGAAAAAATATATATATATATATAACTGAACCACTTTGCTATATGTTGAAAACTAACACAACATTCTAAATCAACTATACTTCAATAGAAAAGTAAATTAAAATTAAGCTTAATACTTTTCACACATACCATGTATCACTGAAGAATGTGTAAATGCTAGAAAAACAAATATTCATTATTAATAAAATAAATATATTAGGTAAAAAGTAAGTCAAACATCAAGCTAATGGGCACTAAAATTATTTGCAAACATCTTTTAGTTGTTGTTGTTCAGTTGCTCAGTCGTGTCTAAATCTGAGACCCTATGAAATGCAGCACACCAGCCTTCCCTGTCCTTCATTATCCCCCAGAGTTTGCTTAAATCCATGTCCATTGAATTGATGATGTCATCCAACCATCTTATCATCTGTCATCCCCCTTCTCCTGCCTTCTACCTTTCCCAGCATCAGGATCTTTTCCAATGAGTCAGCTCTTTGCATCAGGTGGCCAAAGTATTGGAGCTTCAGATTAAGCATCAGTCCTGCCAATGAATATTCAGTGTTGCTTTCCTTTAGGATTGACTAGTTTGCTCTCCTTACAGTCCAAGGGACTCTCAAAAGTCTTCTCAGCACCACAGTTCAAGAGCATCAATTCTATGGTGCTCAGCCTTTCTAACTTTCACATCCATGCATGACTACTGGAAGAACCAGAGCTTTGAATATACAGACCTTTGTTACTTATATCAATATGAACTCATAGACTTTCATTCAATGAGTTATAATCTATTATCAGTATTATTTATTTTGATGCTAAAATTGTCCCAGGTTTGGTTAGTGAAACCTCATCAAGTTTTCTCCACCTCTTTCAATACGAACCTCTTACTGGGATTGAGTACCATCTGTAACATGTTGCAAAAGTTTAAAAATGTAATACACTCAGCCCTTAAAAAGAATAAATTGACTCAGTTCTAATGAGATGGATGAAATTGGAGCCGATTATACAGAGTGAAGTAAGCCAGAAAGAAAAACACCAATACAGTATACTGACACATATATATGGAATTTAGAAGACAGTAATGATGACCCTATATGTGAGACAACAAAAGAGACTCAGAGGTATAGAACGGACTTTTGGACTCTGAGGGAGAGGGAGAGGGAGAGGGTGGGATGATTTGGGAGAACGGCATTGAAACATGTATACTATCTTGTAAGAATGAAGTGCCAGTCTATGTTCAATACAGGATGCAGGACGCATGAGGCTGGTGCACGGGATGATTCAGGGAGAGGATGTGGGGTGGGAGGTGGGAGGGGGGCTTTGGCATTGGGAGATCGTGGACACCTGTGGCTGATTCATGTCAATGTATGGCAAAACAAATACAGTATTGTAATTAAAAAAGAAATTAATTAAAAAAAAGAAATTAAAAGAAAAAATAAAAATAAAAATGTAATACATTTTTAGTACATCAACTCATTGAAAGTCAGTTAAGAGTTTTTCAAACTTGGCAGTCTAATAGGTTTGATAGTCTATCGGTGATTTATTCTGAGACCAGACTGCTGACAGCTGTTTAAACCCTCCTTCACCTGCGAGGACTCGAAGACCTCTTCCAATGCATCAAAAATGAATGATTTACCATCTAGGTCAAAAGTGCAGAAAAAGAGGTGGAGAGGCGCAAAAATGGGGAAGGGACTTCAGGAGGATAGCTAAAGAGGAAAAGAATACATATCGTCAATATATTTGCCTTCTTTCACTCAATATGAGATTTATCCTTGTTTTCATTTACCTATAGTTTGTTCCTTTTGTTGTACAATGTGTGTGTGCATGCTAAGTTGTTTCAGTCATGTGATTGTTGTACAGTATGAACACCAAAATTTTAATTAGCCATCTTCTGCTTATAGACTTGTAGGTTATTTTGATTTGGGGCCTATTATGAATAATAATGCTACAGTTAGTCCTACGTGCCTGTTTCGGTGGGCATAGACACTTTCTCTTCAACACCTAACTAGGATTGGAACTGTTGGGTGGTAGGGTAGTTGTATGTTCAGCTTTAGGAGATAATGACAAACAGCTTTCCAAAGTAATAGTACTAATTCTAAAACACAAACAACAACAACAACAACAAAAAAGCACAGTAATGGTACTAGTGATATGTGAGAGTTTTTGATCTGTAATCATACTTGGTACTGTCATCTCTTTTAAGTTTCAGCTATCATAACTCACTGAGGGTTCAATTTTTGTACCTTAACAGAATTAGTATTTTTAAAAGCTCCTCGGTTGATTTAATGTGCATCCAGGCTTGAAACCACTGTCAAACACCTGGGTGTTGAAAAATCGCCCTTGGATGTATGGCCAAGCACGTGGGCTGGAAGGATGCAAGGATTAAGAATCTGGGAGGAGGCAGGCTAGTTTATATTTACTTTGAAACTGGGATGCTGGGAGAAAGAAGAAGGGCTCACTAGAGATGAGGCTGTCAAGAAATAGAGGCCAGGATGGATGTGTCCATGGAAGTAATTAATGTTAGTGCCGAAATGCAGATGGTGATAGGAATAATCTAACCATCATTTAGAGTGTTCAGTGTTGAGAAAGGGATCATCAGAGCTGGGCTGTTTCTCCCTAGGAGGTCATCAGGTTTCCTCATGAGGAGGAAAGACCAAGAGTAACAGGTTTGAACAAAATGAGGAGAAATGATTGGAGCAGCAACACTGATTCTAACCTTCCCTGACTTCAGTAGGAGAGAAGGTAAAGAAAACCCTCCATTCATGGGGACTTCATGGAGAATAGAAAATCTGGCTTCAGTGAAATAAAACTAAAAAGAGGTGATGGGGCACTTGCTGAAAGCGGGTTAGACTTGCTTCCCATGTGGCAGTAGGAAGCAAATCAGAAAGGGCGGTGGGTGGGTTGAGTCATATTAAGGGTACACAAACAGTATGGGTCTGGATGTTCTGGGGTTTTTTTATTATTTTTATTTATTATTTTACTTTACAATATTGTATTGGTTTTGCCACACATCAACATGAATCCGCCACAGGTGTACATGTGTTCCCAATCCCGAACCCCCCTCCCACCTCCCCCACCACACCATCCCTCCGGGTCATCCCAGTGCACCAGCCCCAAGCATCCTGTATCTTGCATCAAACCTAGACTGGCGATTCATTTCTTATATGATATTATACATGTTTCAATGTCATTCTCCCAAATTATCCCACCCTCTCCCTCTCCCACAGAGACCAAAAGACTGTTCTATACATCTGTGTCTCTTTTGCTGTCTTGCATACAGGGTTATCATTACCATCTTTCTAAATTCCATATATATGCGTTACTATACTGTATTGGTGTTTTTCTTTCTGGCTCACTTCACTCTGTATATTGGGCTCCAGTTTCATCCATGTCATTAGAACTGATTCAAATGTATTCTTTTTAATGGCTGAGTAATACTCCATTGTGTATATGTACCACAGCTTTCTTATCTATTCATCTGCTGATGGACATCTCGGTTGCTTCCACATCCTGGCTATTATAGACAGTGCTGTGATCAACATTGTTCTGGTAATGGGAGATTACAGTAGGGCTTGTACATCTGGTGGTGCCCACACTTTTGGGATTGCTTCTAATGGTCCTTCCTTGAAATCAAAAAGGGCTCCAGTATTTTGTTTCCAGAACCTTTCTTCACCATGTCGAGTTGCTCCCTAAAGCTTGTGGGAGATATGACATAGATGTTGGGCAGGGTTTCTTTGGAAATTAAAAAAATGATTTTTTTTTTTGCCAAATAAATATATTTTGGAAATGCTATTTTCTCCCTACCAAATTTAAATAGTCAATGAGAAGGAGTGTGCTTAAACAAAAAGTCCAAATTTAATCTTGCTTAAGCAGTGTTTCCCAAGATATTTGAATAGAGAACCTGTTAAGGAATAATGGTGTCTAACATATGAAAACCATTGTCCTAAAATATTTACTCTTGGTGTCAAGAAATAGCCTACTCGGTACAGTTTTCCACATCACTCTAAACTCCATCCATTGTCACCTCTGAATGCTCACTTCTTGCAACTCCAGCAGAGACACAAAGAAGGAACACTCCAGAATCCAACCTACCTCAGTGGTAACTCTTAGTGGTAACTGAGTTACCGCCTCAGTGGTAACGCTATAGTCTAACCCAGGTTCAATAACTGAGCTTCTCTCGCATCTGTGGCTGTGCTTAATTTACAAAATTGTAAGTGTCCTCTCTTCCCTCCTTGAGCCTTTGCTTTGACAGCAGGTCTTGTATTTCAGCCCTCTTATGTCAGCAGGCCAATAAAGGAAATTAAGGTAAACTGCTTTAATACCATTATAAGTATTCAGCCTAAGGCTAGGATAAGATCTTGCATGTTTTTGCCAGTCATTCTGGAAACTGAAGTCACGAAATCCACAAGCATGATGGAAATATTGTCTTTCCTGCTGCTTCTCTCAGAATTGTGAGCTCCTCTAGGGTTTTTCTTTTTCTGACAAAACAATGACTTATTCATCTTTTACAGGATAAAGGATCTGCATTATTTTCAACAGATCTTTCCATCTGTTTGAGTTTTCTCTCATCCTCTAAAGTTGGTGCTTGCTTCCACGGTATAGATGTCTGGTCTATAGTATCTCCTGTGCTGATGTGCACCCCTGGTCCTTGGCATCTAGATGGAAATGTAGCCCAGTATTTATCTCCATCAGTAAAGCCACAAATAATTAAGAGGAGGCCAATAAGAGTAATGAGCTTCCCAAGTGACACTATGGGAAAGAATCTGCCTGCCAATGAAGGAGACACAAGAGACGCGGGTTTGATCCCTGGGTCAGGAAGATCCCCTTCAGGAGGGCATGGCAACCCACTCCAGTATTCTTGCCTGGAGAATCCCATGGACAAAGAAGCTTGGTGGGCTACAGTCTATGGGGACACAAAGAGTCAGACACAACTGAAAGGATTTAGCATGCAGTAAGAGAAATTAAAGGGAACTGGTTTAATACCACTTTAAATGTAATGAAGTTCTTTAACCACAGAAAAGAAAGTTACTGTAGTAAGTCTGATTTTGCTTTTCTATTATTTTCTCTTTCTCTCTGCTTTTTTTCTTTTGATCAGTGAAAATGTCAGAGAGCTCATTTCTTAAGAAAAGTGACTGTCACATAGGTTTTTCTTCTCATTGATATTTAACTGGATTACCTTCATTTGGTTTCGATATTTTTGAGCAGAGATTCTGAAGAAAGCATTCTCACCAATTTATATATATGCTTATTATGAGTTTGACATAAAATGGCATGTCACACTGCTCCGTGAATGTCAGAATTCTAACACTCAGACCCAAAAGTTCCCATTGTTAAATCATGACTGCCTTATCTTCCTTGACAAAAATGAAAGCAAGAAACAAATTTTGCACCTAAGGTATGAAATTAACATGACATATTTGACCTTTGCAAAGCAGATATGATATGAAGAGACTAACATTTAGCAATGCTTCAGAATTATCTAATACCTTGACTGTAGCTAAGCAAAATAATATATCACCTGTATATTCTCTGGATGTTGATAAGGGTCTCTCTACAAATGAATATTTAACTATTGTTCATATTGAAATTATATATAGATACTAAACAGTGGTAGCAATTTGTTTATAAAATCATCTCAACCTTAATGAAAATATTTTTAAAAAGAGTCATCCAACTTTTTCTCTCTCCCGAGTTCCTTTCTGATATGAATTCATATGGGTCAGTTTAGCTCAGTGGGTCAGGAAGACGCCCTAGAAAAGGGAATGGCTACCACTCCAGTATTCTTGTCTGGGAGATCTCATGGACAAAGAAGCTTGGCAGGCTATAGTCCATGGGGCCACAAAGAGTGGGACATTACTGAGTAAGGAACACTTTCAGCATTACTCATGTGCTCCTCAGTTTCCATTTAAATATATGCTGGCCCCCATTCTTAGGGCAGAATGCACCTTAGAGGCTATATGCAGCTTTGATGCCAGGGCCAATCCAATTCCCACCTCCACCCTGCAAAGGTGAAATAGCCAGAAATGACTAGCCCCTGGAATGCTGCAATACAGGACACTAGCTTTCTCCTCCACAGGAAGACTCACCTGCCTGTGGGATCCACGTCTTCCACTTTGCCTTGGGTAGAAAGAGAAGAAAATGTTCTAACCCATGGGCCCTGTGTTTATACTTGAATATGTTAGGTCTTCTGTTTCCTAGGTATGTAACCTTTGTAAAATTATATACATTCTCTAAGACTCAATTTACAAAGGCTGCAAACTTAGTTTGTATATGACCAGGTCACTTTGCTTATATTCCTTGAGCAGTTCCTTATCATTTGCAGGATAAAGTCTAGCCCTTGTTGTAGAACATACAGGGCTCTTCAGAATATGGGTCTCAACTTTCCAACCCACACTCAATCTTCAACTAGCCTTAACCATTACCAATGATTTGCTATGCAACTTTGGATAAATTCCTGGCCTCTCTGTGCTCTAGTTTCTACCTCTATAGAATAGATATTTTAATAACATATATTTCATATGCATATTATGCTCAAAACAATGTCTGACATAAATTTTCAAGAAATGTTTGTTGTTTAGTCACTGCTATTCAGTTTTAAACCTGTTTAGGAAGTGTACTTAAGTATTGCTTTGTCTCTGGGCCATTCAATTCCTCTCTGAAGGCCTTGGTCCAGAACAGCCTACCTCTAAAATATCCCTCCTTGCCCCTTGTCCCTGGCTCCAGATCAAGTACTGCTGTTTATAATCTCGAGGACTCTTTCCTTCCAGACCCTTGGAAGTATCCTTTGGAGCTTTCAGAGGCAAACAAGAAACTGTTCTCATCCTTTTGTTTGCTTTCATGGGATAATGTAAACAGATCTGAGAGGAATATGTTTTCCTGTTCTATTGTGAACATTAATTAGAAAAAAAAAAAGATATCTCATTTCCTTACGCCTCCTATTATATTTTCTGTTATTTGAAAACAGGAGCTCTTATTTTGGCATCCAAAAGCAATGCCAGGTCCATTGTAAGAAGGACAAAAGAGTCATTATTTAATGAGTAAGTGGATGAATAAATGAATGGATGGATGTTTCTTGAATTTCTTTGTCTTAATGTATATGAAAAAAATAAACATTAAATATAATATGATAGTGTCTAAATTAAGATATCACTTGCTTACATTTTCTTCAGTTATATTTTATCCTGACTTAAACATTTTTTCCTCTCCTAAATAAAGTTCTCTGTCATATTCACAGCTGGCTGTGGGAGATTTTGCAAAACTCAGTGTATATGCAGGTTTCATGGGGAGCTAAGTTGTCAATATCCATATTGCTCCACTTCATTAAATCCACTTTCCTAGTGACTTGGACTGAGAAAAATTTATTTCTTTAAAAGTCCCCAGATTGTGCCCACGTCAGCAAGGCAACACCTGTTAGTCATAAACAGACCCAGTTTACCTCTGGAAGCTATTGCTCAGCATTCTGACAGGAGAGGTTTATGACAGGCAAGCTGAAGGTGAAGGGGAAGATGTGTAAACAGCGGACTACAGTGGAGCACCGACCTCTGCCAGATTGCCTGTGCGGGGCTCCAAGGGTGAGAGGGCATGCTGCCAACAGGCACGATGGCAAGGCAGGCTGCAGTGCCCTTAATTGGGTGCACATGCTTTGGCATCCCGGTGCCCTGATTAGCACCGGGTGGGCTGATGGGCAAGAGGCTGGAGTGTAGCACTTTGCAGGAAGAGCATATGGGAAGTGCAGGCGTTCAAGGGCAGCTTCCCCCTCTTGCAGCCAGCAGCCCTCCTTGAATGGTGATCGCATCCCGTCTGGAGCCAGTGCAGGCAGGGAAGGATCTGCATCAGAGTGCTGTCTGGGAAACAGGCTGATCATTTCCTGTTCGGAGCCCCCCACTTGGTTTTCCATTAGGTACCATGACTTAACACTGTTTCCTTGATGCACACAAACACTCCCTCCGTCCTCCTCTGACTGAAAGGAAAGAGATCAAGAGTATCCTATACCATGAAAATCAGACTCTTCCAGGGCAGGTAAAACGAAAGCTTTTCAGACGTTACCAGATCACCTAATTTATCAATACATGTGACTGGAGTCTTCATTATTTATTCATTTATTAATTAAGCAAGTTTATGCTGAGACACCAGAAATGCTGAAAGGATAATGGACTTAGGCATGCAGAAAAATGAAGGTCAGAAAAAAAGGAATTCATTTACTTACAAAGGACTCATGGTGAAATATAGATTAGATGACAGCTAAGGAATTAACCCCAATTCTAATAATTAGATGTGCTCTCTGGGGACTCAGTTTTAACACTAAGGCTAATCATATTCAACTAAATGGTTATAAATGCCCCTTCTATATCTAAAATGTTATGAATTTTATGATATGAATATATCCTTTACCTCCTTTATCATGTGGTTAGCTTATTCATTAATGTTTTCATCTATTCTCAAATCTCAGAGTCTAATCTGTTCCAGGCATAGTTCTAGGTGGTGGATATAATCTGACCATATAAGACACCCGCATTCTGACTGTGGCAAGACACAGTTTAACATGCAAATAAATATATAAAATAACACTCTACCCAGAAGTCATCACAATTATGGAGAAAAGTAAAACAAGGACATAAAATAGAGAGCAGCAAGTGATGCCTTAAAAGACACTTGCTCCTTGGAAGATAAGCTATGATAAACCTAGAAAGAACACTAAAAAGCAGACACATCACTTTGCCAACAAACGTCCATAGAGTCAAAGCTATGGTTTTTCCAGTACTCATGTAGAGATGTGAGAGTTGGACCATAAAGAAAGCTGAGCACTGAAGAATTGATTCATTTTAACTGTAGTGCTGGAGAAGACTCTTGACAGTCCCTTGGACAGCAAGGAGATCAAACCAGTCAATCCTAAAGGAAATTGAAGGTGAAGCTCCAATACTTGGCCACCTAATGCAAAGAGTCAATTCACTGGAAAAACTCTGATGCTGGGAAAGATTTAGGACTGGAGAGGAAGGGGGTGACAGAGGATGAGATGGTTGGATGGTATCACTGACTCGATGGACATGACTTTGAGCAAACTTTGGGAGACAGTGAAGGATATGGAAGCTCGGTTTGCTGCAGTTTGTGGGATTGCAAGAGTGGGACATAATTTAGCGATTGAACAACAAGGTGATGCATTTAGTTAGGATGGTCAAAGTAAATGCTTTTAGTGGGAAGATACCAACAATAAACAAGGATGCTAATCAGTCAATGAGGTACCTTTAGACTGATAATTTCTGTTTTTAAAAAGGCATATTATTTCCAGTGTAAGGAGTGAGGCTACAGGCCATATGCAACTTTGCGATCATCTTAGGGGAATTAAGGTTATAATTTCAGGTTCAATGGGAATGCTTTTACATCAGGGACTGACATGACAATTTTACATCACAGGAAGCATTTGCTGGCTATTATGCTTCGAGAAAAGTGAAAGCGAAAGTTTCTCAGTTGTGTCTGACTCTTTGCAACCCCATGAACTATACAGTCCATGGAATTATCCAGGCCAGAATACTGGAGTGGATAGCTTTTTCTTTCTCCAGGGGATTTTCCAAACCCAGGGATCAAACCCAGGTCTCACATTGCAGGTGGATTCCTTACCAGCTAAGCCAGAGGGGAAGCCACTTCGAGAATGGATTGTCAAATGGGTAAAAGGCAAGAAGCGGGAGCATCATGGGTGGTACTCAGAAAACCAGGGAAAAGACAGCAGTGGCTTCTGATGGAGTGAAAATGATGGAAATGAAGCAAAGTGGGTAAGTCTCAATGGATGGGACATGAGGACAGAGAAAATCAGAACTTAGATTAACTCCTAAAGTTCACTTGCACACCAAAGAGGAATGAGATCGTATTTGTCAAACTGGAGAAGACTTGAGGAGATTGAAATCTGTGTAGTAGGATCTCAGGAGACTGAAAAGAGGAAAAGGAGCAGGAAATAGACTGACTAGGGAGGGGCAGGAGGGAAAGCAGAAGAGTATGGGTCATCCGCACGTGCCATGGTCAGTGTAAAATGCCAGGCAGCACTGAAAGCCTATTTATGATTTTTGGTTTTAAGATTTAATTCTAATACTCAATTAAAAGGGAAATGAATTGCTAGAACTGTGGGATTTTTTTTTTTTCTGAGTAGTTCCCAGGCACTCAGAAGCCATTCTGCAGTAGCACAGCTGAAGAATTCACCCAGGACTGTGCCTTCACCTGATGAGCAGGACAAAGACAAACAACACGAGGCAAAGCACATTTGCCAGGGAGGTGGTCGTAATGATGAAGCATCGGCAGTCATCCTCAGACGGCCGCGGGTCGGGCCCACATTCAAACACTGTCATGCAGCAGAAGCTTTCTCCTAGGCAACTCCAGCCCCACGGAGCATGGCCTGCGTGGGTACTGTGTCAAAGAGGGCAGTAAAGTGGTGGAATCATAAAACAACTTAAACTGGGTAAGAAAGGAGCAAAGATGTTTAAAGGAGAGTAAGTAAGTAAGAGTGTCAATAAATTTGAGGCCTCCATGTGCTTATAGAACTTAGGGGATGAGGTACTAGAATCCAAGAGCAGAAAGGGTAAAAGCTGGTTGTGAAATATTGAAATGGCTGGAATACTGTAGTGAATATTTCAGAGATTTTAAGACTATTAGCTCTTCTCTCGCTCCTCTCTCACTTTCCTTCTCTCTCTCTCTCCACTCTCTCTCTGTC
The DNA here is from genome assembly GCA_917880005.1 of Nanger dama. Taxonomy (NCBI): domain Eukaryota; kingdom Metazoa; phylum Chordata; class Mammalia; order Artiodactyla; family Bovidae; genus Nanger; species Nanger dama. Next base: position 23,835,439 of record CAKJTW010000021.1, read on the forward strand.
TCACTCTTTCTTTCAACCCCTCTTTCTGTCTCTCAGACTGAGGGAGCTGCTGAAAAGCTATGCCCATCCTCCCTTATCTGAGAACTTTCTCATGTTCACAACTCCCCTCGTTAGATACTAAGATTCACTTCCCCAGCCTCCTTGGAGCATTCTGACCTGGGATCCATCAATGAGACTTTCTGATGGAGTTTAACTTAGAAGCTGGTGGCCAGGAAGGGCATGCACCCTAAAAATATCCATTCAGAAAATGTGATGGCACCCTTGTCTAGCTCCCAGAGGCCATGATTGCAGAGTCAGCACCCACGCCCACAACCGTATAGCCTGTCATGGTGTCCTGGGAGCAGGAAGAGCACTGGAATTTCTACTGGAACCATCCTAGGGAGAAATCTGGATGTTTCTGCAGACTGCAAAGCCTCCAGTCCTGGTTTTTGGGCCTATGTAAAGATTCTGTGTGCTATCAAATATTCTTTGATAAATTCATTTTCTGCTGACACTAGCGGTATCTGACATAATCAGAGATGGTACAGTCCCTGGCTATGACAAGGTCTAGCAGCAGATCACAGCAATGGGGCTGTCAAGAAACGGAAAGACTTAGGTATTGAATGAATTGCAAACTTTCTAAATGACTCACTAGGAAAGTCTAACAATGCTTGATACCAAAGTTGAATGCACATAAACATTTACATGGACATCCAAGCCAAAATTCACAAGAGTGCCTAGTGGATCACTACCCAGCATCATATTTATCACTGAACGTAAGCCACCCACTGTGAAGGGTATCTAAGGTCCTGGTACAGCTTCTTAGGAGACAGTAACATAAAGACACAAAGGATATCCGTGTTTTCCAGTCCTTTCTAGCCCAGGGGCTTTAACACAGTGTAAATATATACACACAAGGTGAAAAGTAAAAGTGTTAGTCGCTCAGTCATGTCCGACTCTTTGAGACCCCATGGACTGTAGTCCATCAGGCACCTCTGTCCACAGAGTTCGCCAGGCGAGAATACTGGAGTGGGTTGTCATGCCCATCTCCAGTGGATCTTCCCAACCCAGGGATCCAACCTAGGTCTCCTGCATTGCAGGCAGATTCTTCACCGACTGAGCCACCAGGGAAGACACAAAAAGTGAAGACTGAACAATTATACCTTAGCTAAGAGCTTTATTAACACAGTTTTCTGCTTGGATTATTTCAGTGGCCTGCCTTCTACTCGTCTTAAGCTTGCCAGATTAATCTGCTTATAAAAGTTACCATACTTCTTCAAAGAACATCACACATATAGGTAAAATATCACTACATATGATTAATTGATTTGGTCACTTTAGGTTGGTAAAAATATAGAACTAGGGAATGTATTCAAAGACATGCAGGTATGTCTTTTTTTTTTCCAAGAGTATTCAATATATAGATCTCATCTAACAAAGTACTGCCTACTAGGAGTCCTCAAGGAATGTGCTAGGAAGAATATCAATTGTTTAGAATGGCACTTTCAATGTACTTCAGAGTGACTTGAAGGCATTCAATCTCTCTCTCATATCTCATACACCTCTTGAGTTTGCCTAGAAAATCCTTTCTTTAGAGAATAAATCAAAAATAAACTTTTCTCTGGCTCAATATTAATATAGTTCCATTGTACTATATAACATTTCCCACTATTTTAACAAGCTTCCTTTTCTTTGGGACTGCCTAGGAAAAAAAAAAAACCACAATCTAGTAAAAGTTACTGTAATATATAAACAATCAAAATTGTGATATGCTGATTAATATCAGCACATTTAATATGTAATACTAGTCCCATTCAGGAATAGAATTAGTTACTTTTAATGGCTTATGCTCTCCTTCTACTATTGGGATAATATTGGCATAGCTTTTTAAAAGATAATCTACATAATAATTTCTTACATGTAGAAAAAAATCTATATTAGGAAAAAAGCAATGATATTGAAATTGAAAAATAATTCAGAAATTCTGACAATCATTTCATATATTAATTTAAGCTTTATCAAAATAAAGTAGAACAGTGTATCATTGGCAGTGATATTTTAGAATATTTTTAAAGTACACCTTCCTTTAAGGGGTCTTCCCTGGTGGCTCAGATGGTAAAGAATCTACCTGCAATGTGAGAGACCTGGGTTCAATCCCTGGGTTGGGAATCTCCCTGGAGAAGGGAATGGCTACCCACCCAGTAGTCTGGCCTGGACAATTCCATGGACAGAGGAGCCTGGCAGGCTATAGTCCATACGGTAGCAAAGAATCGGACACTACTGAGTGACTTTCACTTTCTTTCATTTTCCCTTTAATGCATTTTAACTTGGCATAGCTTCACTGTCTTCATTATTCTGAAGTGACTTTGAATATTGCTTGTCCAAAAATTTAAATTACATATTTTACACATATAGAGCTTCACAGAGGCCTAGAGCCAGTATGCATGACTCTCATAATTTGAAAGACATCTGGAATTAGACTTAAGTAAGGTCATGGGACATTTCTCCTTGAAATTGAGTCACTGGTATTATTTAAATTTAATGTACTGTAGTTTCTTTCTAAGAATTTTCACTGCTTCAAGCAGAGGTATCACTTTGCCAACAAAAGTCCATATAGTCAAAGCTATGGTTTTCCCAGTAGTCATGTACAGATGTGAGAGCTGGACCATAAAGAAAGCGAGTACCAGAATTGATGCTTTCAAATTGTGTTGCTGGAGAAGACTCTTGAGAGTCCCTTGGACTGCAAAGAGATCAAACCAGTCAATCCTAAAAGAAATCAGTCCTGAATATTCATTGTAAGGACTGTGCTGAAGTTGAAGCTTTAATACTTTGCCCACCTGATGCAAAGAGCCGACTCATTAGAAAAAAACCCTGATGCTGGGCAAGACTGAAGGCAGGAGGAGAAGGAGGCGACAGAGGATGAGATGATTGGATGACATTACTGACTTTGGACATGAACTTGAGCAAACTCTGGCAGGTAGTAAAGGACAGGGGAGGCTGGTGTGCAACAGTCCCATGGAGTTGCAAAGAGTTGGACATGACTTAGTGACTAAATAACAATATCTTTCTTATTTCATTTCATGCCTAAGGCTTATGGGTAAAAGTTTCCTTCATTTAAGACATGTATTTCTCTATATATTAGAAAAAGAGAGTTGATTCCTGACATTATTTCCCATTATTCTAATGTTTTATTCTGGTTCACATATAATAACCTAGGCCTTCAACTAAGACTCAAATATTCTACATTTTAGGACACCTGAGTTTCTGACATCAATCTGCTCTCCACCTGCTTTTCTAAGGTCAGTATTCTCCAAAATTTCCCGCTCTGGATATTCTGGATAGGACAAGGAAAAGAATGACAATGGCTAAGTTTCTGGGTTGAGTGAAAAAGAAAGATGGTGTCATTTATAGAGGTATGGAATACTAGAGGCCTAAGTGATGAATTCTCCTTCAGACATTTGTGGATTTGAAACATATAAACAGATATGTCCACCAACCATTTCAAAACATGAGTTTAGTGAAATGTAGTATGGATGATGCACAACCACTAGTGAAATCAGATACGACAACAGTATCTTTCATTAATGTCTTAATAGTGTTTAATAGACAGGTTTTCATCTCCTTGTTTAAATTTATTCCTAGGTAATTTATTTTTGTTTGATGCAATGAGGTATTTTTTAAACATTTATTTTTCTGGTAGTTCTTTATTGATGTATAGAAAGTAACAGATTTTGTGTATTGATTTTATATCCTGCAACTTTATTGAATGTATTTGTTCTAATGATTTTTTTATGAAGCCTTTAGGATTTTCTATATATAACATCATGTCATTTGCAAATAGTGACAGTTTGACTTCGTCCTTTGCAATGTGGACATGTTTTGCTTTTATTGCCTATGGCTCTGGTTAGGACTTCAAATACTAGGTTGAATAAAAGCGACAAGAACGAGAATGTCTTCCTACTGATCTTAGAAGAAATGCTTTCAGCTTTTCAATGTTGAGTGTTATGTTAAATGTAGGGTTATCAAACGTAAACTTCATTATGTTGAGGTATGTTCCCTCTATACCCAGGTTATTGAGAGTTTTTAATCATGAATGGATATTGAATTCTGTAAAATTCTGCATCTACTGAAATGATCATATGCTTTAAAAATATTTGCTTATTTATCTGGCTGTGCCAGGTCTTAGTTGCAGCACTCAGGACCCTCATTCTTCGTTGTGGCATGTAGGATCTTTAGTTATGCCATGTGAGACCTAGTTCCCTGACTAGTGATAAAGTCTCCTGAATTGGGAGCATGGAGTCTTAGCCACTGGACCACAAGGGACGTCCCAATCATTTGCTCTGTATGCTTCATTTTGTTAATGTTGCATTATGTTGACTGCCTTGCAGGTGTTGAACTATCCTCACACCCCCAGACTACATCTCATTTAACTATGGCCTGCTGCTGCTGCCGCTAAGTCACTTCAGTTGTATTCAACTCTGTGCGACCCCATAGGTGGCAGCCCACCAGGCGCCCCCATCCCTGGGATTCTCCAGGCAAGAACACTGGAGTGGGTTGCCATTTCCTTCCCCAATGCATGAAAGTGAAAAGTGAAAGTGAAGTCGCTCAGTCGTGCCCGACTTCTAGTCCGACTTCTAGTGACCCCATAGACTGCAGCCCATCAGGCTCCTCTGTCCATGGGATTTTCCAGGCAAGAGTGCTGGAGTGGGGTGCCATTGCCTTCTCCAAAATATGGCCTATGATCGATTTAATGTATTGTTGAATTTAGTTTGCTAATAGTTTTTGAGGATTTTTACATCTCTGTTCATCAGGGAGACTGATCTATAATTTTCTTATCTGTATGTTCTTGTCTGGTTTTGACATCAGGGTATTGCTGATCTGAAAACATGAGTTTAGAAACATTCCATTCTCTTCCATTTTTTGAAAGAGTTTGACAAGGATTGGTATTAATTCTTCCTTGAATGTATGATAGAATTCACCAGTGAAGTGTCTGGTGCTGGACTTGTGTGTATTGAGAAGCTTTTTTAAATAATGATTTCAATACCATTGTCCATAATAGGTCTTTTCAGATTTCCGATTTTATCATGATTCAGTCTCGGTAAGTTGTAGGTTTCTAGAAATGTAGTCATTTTTAGTAGGTTTTTAAATTTGTTATCCTATAATTGTTCATAGTACCCTCTCACAAATTTTTTTTTTGTTTCTGTGCTAACAGTTGTAATATCTTTTCATTTATGATTTTATTTATTGGAGTCCTCTCTCCTTTTTTCTTGTTTAATCTAGCTAAAGGCTTATCAAATTTTGCTTATCTTTTCAAAGAACCAGCAATTACTATCACTGGCCTTCGCTACTGTCTTTTATTTCTCCTTTCATCTTTGTTCTCTCCTTCCTTCTACCAACTTCGGGTTTTAGTTATTCTTCTTTTTCTAATCCCTTGAAGTGTAAAGTTAAGTTGTTTATTTAAGACTTTTCTTGCTTCTTGAGGTAGGCACATATTGCCATAAACCTCTCTCCTAGAATTGTTTTACTGCATCCACAAATTCTGGTATGTTACATTTACATTTTCTTTGCTATCAAAGTATTTTTTTATTTCTTCTTTGACCCATCTGTTTTATAGCAACATGTTGTTTAACCTCCACATATCAGCTCAGTGGGTAAAGAATTCGCCTGCAATGCAGAGGACCTCGGTTTGATTCCTGGGTCAAGAAGACCACTGGAGAAGGGATAGGTTACCCACTCCAGTATTCTGGCCTGGAGAATTCCATGGACTGTATAGTCCATGGGGTTGCAAAGAGTTGGACACAACTGAGTAAGTTTCACTTTCACTTTTCATTTGTGAATTTTCCAGTTTTCTTCCTTGTAATTAATTTCTAGTTTCATATCATTGTGGGTAGAAAAGATGCTTGATATAATTTCAATCCTCTTTAACTTATTAAGACTTATTTTGTGGCCTAACATATGATCCATCCTGGAGAATGTTCCATATGTACTTAAGAAGAAAAATGTGTATTCTGTCTCTTTTGGATAGAATCCTCTGTATCTCTTAAGTTCATCTGATCTAATGTAATATCATTTAAAGTCAATGTTTCTTTACTGATTTTCTGTTTGGATGCTGTATCCATTGATTTCAGTGGGAGACTTTTCCATTTTTTAATAATCCTGTATATTTTTTTTCTTTCTTTTGAAGTGTACATCACTTGGATTTTAGACCAGTTTATTTCCATTTTGGAGAAGACAATGGCAACCCATTCCAGTACTCTTGCCTGGAAAATCCTATGGATGGAGGAGCCTAGTGGACTGCAGTCCATGGGGTCGCTAAGAGTCAGACACGACTGAGCAACTTCACTTTCACTTTTCACTTTCATGCACTGGAGAAGGAAATGGCAACCCACTCCAGTGTTCTTGTCTGGAGAATCTCAGGGACAAGGGAGCCTGGTGGGCTGCCGTCTATGGGATCGCACAGAGTTGGACATGACTGAAGTGACTTAGCAGCAGCAGCATTTCCATTTCATAACTTTCAACTTCTGCCACATACTCTCTCATTATGAGATTTTTATTCACAAAATATTTTTGACACCAAGCCCAATAGATTATCATGGAAGAATATTATAGTTGGAAAGCAGGAAGATTTCTCTATGTATGAAAAATTGCCTGAGCTGACAAGCAAAAACAATCTTTCTCAAAAGTAATATTATACAAATAGTATTATTATACAAAAATATTATACAAATCATCTATGCTTATTGAGGTTTAAATAAGGTATAAATAATCCATAAATAGGAAGAAAATATTTCCTTATGATACTAAAATAATTGTGAACTATATGTCAATATGTGGTTGCATATATTATAGTTTACATCCTGGTAAACTATTTACAATGTAAATAGTTATAATGTTTACAATGAAATAATTATGCCTGTTTAAAATTTCTAACTTCGTATAATCTTCATTCATTTCTATATCAGATCATATTTCATTGCAAAAACAATATGCTTTTGCATATGGAAACAACACACACATGCTGTTCTTATAATGATTACTTTTAAAATATTCATGCTGAAAATCTTCTACTACAAAATCTTATCTTTAATTTCACAATTGAGATAAAGAATGATGTGTCATAGAACTGGAAAATACATGAAGGAATAATTCAACCTTTTGCATTTAGTTACATAGATTTAAAGCCAAAAATAAAGTTAAATGAATTCACAAAGATCACAGCGAGCAGTAGGAGTAGATATCTGAGAATAAAGGCTCTTAATCCTATTCCCTAGCTCCTTGGACAATACTTATTTAAGTATCTCTAGTTGTTAACCATTGACTTTGTAAAGCCTGTTTTTGAAATGTTTTATACTTAAACAGATAGCTTCCTGGTGTCTCAGTGGTAAAGAATCTGGCTGCTAATGCAGGAGACTCAGCTTTGATCCCTGGATTGGGAAAATCCCAACCTGGAGAAGGAAATGGCAATTCAGTATTCTTGCCTGGGAAATTCCGTGGACAGAAGGGCATGGCAGGCAATAGTCCATGGGGTCACAGAAGAGTCAGACATGACTTAGTGACTAAACAACAACATACTTAGTTTATACCACTTCTTAATTTTCTGAACTTGACAAAGTTATTTCATATCAGCTTTTGATTATACATATATCTTTACCATCATCAGCCTCAGAATCCATTCAATCCTTCATTCATTCATAAATTTTTATTGTCATTCTATCCAAGTCATACACCGTGCAGTGTAAGGAAGGCAAACATAAGCCATCATCACAGAGCATACAGTGCAGCAAATGATACAAACAATTAAGCACTGCAGTGTAAATAGCATCCCTAGGAGTCTTACGCCATGTGTTATATAGGAGCACATTAGAGAGACATCTAATGAAAATGGGGATGAGGAAAAGATAGGTGACCAAAAAGACAAAGAAAGAGTTGGAATAGCCAACTGACCTGAAAAATCATTTTCTAGGAATAGAGAGTACCATACACAGAAGTTATGGTCATTTTGATGACTGAGAGTCATATAGAATGTCTGTCATAAAATATAAAAGCATTGTCATAAAAGGTTCAACCGAAGATATGAATAGGAATCAAATCAACATGAACTTTGAAATCCTTTCTAAAGAGATTAGATTTTGTCCTAAAGGCATGAGTAGAGACTTAATCTCTCATCCCAACTATTATTATTAATTCCCTTCAGTTCAGTTCAGTTCAGTCACTCAGTCGTGTCTGACTCTTTGTGACCTCATGAATCGCAGCACGCCAGGCCTCCCTGTCCATCACCAACTCCTGGAGTTCACTCAGACTCATGTCCATCGAGTCAGTGATGCAATCCAGCCATCTCATCCTCGGTCATCCCCTTCTCCTCCTGCCCCCAATCCCTCCCAGCATCAGAGTCTTTTCCAGTGAGTCAACTCTTCACATGAGGTGGCCAAAGTACTGGAGTTTCAGCTTTAGCATCAGTCCTTCCAAAGAAATCCCAGGGTTGATCTCCTTCAGAATGGACTGGTTGGATCTCCTTGCAGTCCAAGGGACTCTCAAGAATCTTCTCCAACACCACAGTTCAAAAGCATCAATTCTTTGGCACTCAGCCTTCTTCACAGTCCAAGTCTCACATCATACATGACTACTGGAAAACCATAGCCTTGACTAGAAGGACCTTTGTCAGCAAAGTAATGTCTCTGCTTTTCAATATACTATCTAGGTTGGTCATAACTTTTCTTCCAAGGAGGAAGTGTATTTTAATTTCATAGATGCAGTCACCATCTGCAGTGATTTTGGAACCCAGAAAAATAAAGTCTGACACTGTTTCCACTGTTTCCCCATCTATTTCCCATGAAGTGATGGGACTGGATGCCATGATCTTCGTTTTCTGAATGTTGAGCTTTAAGCCAACTTTTTCACTCTCCACTTTCACTTTCATCAAGAAGTTTTTAGTTCCTCTTCACGTTCTGCCATAAGGGTGGTGTCATCTGCATATCTGAGGTTATTGATATTTCTCCCGGCAATCTTGATTTCAGCTTGTGTTCTTCCAGTCCAGCGTTTCTCATGATGTACTCTGCATATAAGTTAAATAAGTAGGGTGACAATATACAGCCTTGATGTACTCCTTTTCCTATTTGGAACCACTCTGTTGTTCCCCTATTGGTGCATAAACCATTCAACACCATTGTGATCTTTATTCTTGGGTTCAATTTCCATTTTAAAAAGACTTATGGAGAAGGAAATGGCAACCCGTTCCAGTATTCTTGCCTCAGAAATCCCATAGAGGAGCCTGGCAGGCTATAATCCACGGGGTCCTAAGAGTCAGACACCACTTAGTGACTAAACCACCACCGTCGTCTCTATGATAATAACCCTACTCAGAAGTTTTTGAATTTTATATCCACCTCCAGGTCTACTTTTTAATAATTTAGGTTTTAGTATTAGAACATGTACTAATTACCAGAATTTGAGCACTCAACAGTTTTAGAAACTGTGCTAAATGCTTTACATTTGCTATCTTGATATATTACCATAAAACTATGATATGCTCGTTTTTATCCTAAATTACAGATGATGATATTGATATTTAGCAAAGTCCAGTAATTTGTTAAAAAATTATATAGCTAATAAATTTGTTGTATCAGTTTTATGTCCATGATCTTTTTATACCCATACCTACTTTACATAAAATGTGTTTTCCCAAATAACACTGAAAGTTTAGTACATAAAAATTGAAAATTGTGACTATCTTTTACACGAAGAAAGTCCCTCCTTGCTAAAACCTTCAAAGCTACATTATTACCATTTCAGATATTTCTCTAATAAACCATCTTTAAAAATTTTTTTTCCTCATTCCACACATAGTCAATCCAGCTAAACCCAGCAAGACACAGACTGAATTTAGATATTCACTGATTTCTTTGAGTCCAGTTTCTCTCAATCGTATTCCGTTTCCTGGCTCTGTGCTTCAATACTAGTGTCAGCACTTGTATTTTTTCCATTTTACAATTATTTTTATAAAATAAGACGAGCAAAATACAATAAAATCTAATATTCAAAAATTGAACCTCACTGGACAAAAAGAGACTACCAAAGTTGATGTATTGACCGATAGGCAGTGCCATTATACAATATTCCAAAAGCTCTATATTCTAAGTACCAAAAACGGTCATGTAGATTTCATCCCATAATTTTTGACAGTGCAAAGTTTTGAAAGCATTATTGTCAAAGTCTAGAATTCTTATTATTTACAAAGTTATAAATATTTCAGAAATTCACATGTTACTTTTCATGCGTGTACTCTTCAAGATTTTATATAAGAGTTGAATTTACCTTCATGGTTTTTCTAAAATTTTTTCTGGTTAAGGATACCCAGCAGTTTGCTGGCCCAAAATGTTTGGAAACAGTGACTTATAAGCCTTTTCCTGGATTCCATTGTTAATTTCACTTCTGACATCCTATTAGTTCAGTTCTGATTACTGCCCCTGGATGTATTGCTTCATGTTTTGCTCACTGTGGAATTCAATATCACTTCATTTCACACTCATGGTCTTCTCTAACATCCGTCATTTATTTTGGTCATCTTGGTGTAGCATTAACTTGAAGAATTTAATGTCATCTGCAAAGTCAGAGAAAGCATTTCCCACGTCTTTTTCCAGGTCACTTATCCCAATATTAAACAATGCACATATATCTTGACATTTTCCACTTTTCTGTTTTTAATCTCCTTTAAAACCAGAACTCTATTCTTTGTAAGCTATTGTAGTGGCTGCATATATGTCTCATTTCACGTGTTTCTTCACTAAGCCTAGCCAAGTGTGTGCAAGTGCACACATGCACACCCAAACACACCCATATTTGCAGAAGAGATTGAAAGATGAAGTAGTTGGGGCAAAGAAATATGTGAATTTAGTAAGACTTTCTATCTCTCGACACTGAGCAAAATTTTCAATGTCCAATGAAAATTCTTCCCATGTGAACTGTGCATTTTCCTTCCTCTGCTACTTGTCATTTCTACTAACTAGCAAAAAAAAAAAAAAAGAACCACATACAATTTTGATGGTTATATTACCTACTCTCAGCAAGCTTCAAAGTATTCCTCTGATCACTATAATTACAATTTTGGAGGGCTACAGTGCACACGTAATTGAATTCAGAAAATTACAAACACTAGATCTATTTGCATATTACCATCAGAGCTTAGTTTTAAGGGTCATCTTCACTAAAGGCTTTCCTGTATACAAGGACACCTGGAAAATCCCCATATATCTACCTGATTGCTTTCCTTGTTGCTATTGATAATAAGCAGCTAACACTTTCACTTTCACTATATGCAGCTTTTCCTGGAACAATAAGGCATTTATACACATAAAATGAAAATGAACATGCAGTAATTGACTGAGACTTGAGTGTAAGGTAATAGACTAAACCCCTCTAACAATGAATTTCTAAGCACTCGGAAGGGAAAATGTAAGGAGTACAAATTGCATAGGGCCCATGGGTTTTCCAGAAAGACTTTGAAATCCTTTAGCTTGCATATGAAAATGTATTGCAAATGGATTTTTACAGCACAGGGATGTTACTTAAAGAGTAATTCAAGGCTCAGTGTGATATTTAGATTTAATATTTTACAAGCTTTATAGTTAAATTCTTTTAACTCCTTGGAAATGCAAACACGATGATGTAGTTTTCTGGCTGAACGAGTCTATTAGCCTTTCATTCCTTATGGTTTTAAAGACCTGTCCAGGAGAGTATAGCAGAAGCAGCAGAGGATTTCCTGCCAAACCACTGAGGTTGCCATCTTTAGATCTGCCGCTCAGTCCAGGGTTCTCAGACAAGTTACTAAAGTGCTAGCTAAAATGAGAGGGTAACAACCGATCTCTCTTAGAAGAGTTGACATAATATGTACATTGCACGTGCTCCCTAAGAGGTAAGTAACTTCCTTCCTAGGAAATAGTTTCTGACTTCCTAAGAAAGCTCTTCATTTTTCAAGGTAAGTAAAAACAATTCTTTAGAAAAACCTGATTTAAAAAAGTTATTTTGGTTGTGCTAGGTCTTAGTTGCAGCATGTGGAACCTAGTTCCCTCACCAGTTATTGAACCCAGGGTCCCTGCATTGGGAGTGCAGTGTCTTAGCCTCTGGACCACCAGGAGAGTTAAAAAAAAACACCTTGATTTTTAAAGTAATGATCATTTACTTGAGTAAAGTTTCCTTTTTAATTTACACTGTTTAGAATAAAGTTTATATCTTATAATTTTAAGTACTTAGAAAGGCAACCTGATATAATGAGAGATGATCACATTCTTCCTATGATGTTTATTATAAAGTGTTTTTTCCTGTTTCTTGTTTAATCTGAATAATTACAATAGAATTCCAAGAATTCTTTAATAGGGTAACCAAGTCTCTTTGAGAAATCCTTAAAGCTGAATGAGATATGATAAAAGGAGAAAGACTGAACCAGAAAAATCTAAGTTCTGCTCACAATTTTTAAATTTGTTATCCATGCAGTCTTAGGCAAGATCCCTAAGGTTCTCTGCATTATTGGATCAAAACATTTGCCAGGCCTACTTCATAGGCATATAAGGATTGAATACAAGTTATAGCAAACTGGAAGAGCTATGCAACAATTCTCTTCCATCTTATTCATAAAATTGATTTTAATTCAGGAGAATCAGCAATCAAAAATTCAGAATATACATGACTTCCAAAATGTAAGAGAGTCATCTGCGTCAAGTTCCCACCTCAAAGTCAGAACAAACACCTGCTCTGGTGGTTCTCGATGGGCTGGTGGCACATTTGGATAGGTAGCTGCTCTGATCATGCTGACACTTCAGAGGAAAGAAGCTTAGGAAGAGGGTTTAAAAAGCGACTGCCCTACAGAGTGAGGTGAGTCAGAAAGAGGAAAGCAAATATCACTGGCTAATGCATTTCTGTGAAATCTTTTAAAAATGGTACAGATGAACCTAGTTCTAGGGCAGGATAGAGATGTAGACATAGAGAATTGACGTGGACACAGGGCGGGAACAAGAGGGTGGAATGAACTGAGAGAGTTCATTGATATATATATATACACACTACTGTGTGTAAAATAGCTAGCTAGTGGAACCTGCTGTACAGCATGGGGAGCTTGGCTTGGTTCTCTGTGATGAGCTAGAGGGGTAGGATGGAGGTGGGAGTGGGAGGAACCCTCAAGAAGGAGGGGATATTTGTATACAGAGATCTGATTTGCTTCATTGTACAGCAGAAACTAACACAATATTACAAAGCAATTATCGTTTCCCCCAAATAAATAAATAAGTAAAAGAAGTGACTATGAAGACAATGAGTGAATGAGATAAAGGTGAGTCCACTGAAAATTGTCTGCCTCATCTGAGCCTCCCACGGGGCATACAGAGGTAACCTACAATAATCAAAGAAAGACACCTTCCTTTCAGGAAGTTGCTCAGAACTGCCCTCACTCACCAGGGACCAAGTTATATTCAACTCCACGGACGTTCCCTTGCCACAAACCCCAGCACGTGAAGCCTGCTTCTTTCTCCTAAATTTTGGTAACAAACTGAAATTCTCTTCTCCATTTCCCAGCAACTGATTAAGCTTCTTCAGTTGAGCCACTCCACATCTGCCTTGGCTTTATTTTCTAGGTGGTTCATAATGTTGCACTTGTCTCAGTCATAGGAGGGGAATTCAGATTTAAGTTTAGAATCTGGTCATCTAGAAAGTGTGTTTTTTGTTGTTTAATTGCATTTGTTTTCATTTTTATTTCCTATTGGAGTATAGTTGATTAATGATAATGTGTTCACTGCAGGGGTACAGCTAAGTGATTCACTTACACCCATGTAAGTATCCATTCTTTTTCAAGTTCTTTTCCAATTTAAGTTGTTATAGAATATTGAGCTGAGTTCCCTGTGCTATAAAGTACATCCTTGCTGGTTATCTATTTTAAATATATGTGTGTGTACATGTCAATCCCAATAGGAAGTATACTTTCATATGTGAAATTCACTTATGTGAAACACACATCTTATCAAGATGGGAAAGTGAAAGTCACTCTGTCGTGTCTGACTCTTTGTGACCCCTGGGACTGTAGAGTCCATGCAGTTCTCCAGGCTAGACTTACTGGAGTGGGTAGCCATTGCCTTCTCCAGGGAATCTTCCCAACCCAGGGTTTGACCCCAAGTCTCCAGCATTGCAGGCATATTCTTTACCATCTGAGCCACCAGAGAAGCCCATCAAGATGGGGTTGAATCTTAAAAATAGAAATTAATAGTTGAAATTATTTATATACCAGAGTGTGGTTTGAAGAATATCAAAAAAACCACAACAAAAAATCCCATTGCCCCTCCCCATCAGATTTCTTTTGAAACTCCAAATTTCTCCCATTAATTTCACATCAGTGGTCACAGCATTTTTAAATATAAGGCACACCGACCTATGCTGACCTACTCAATAACCTATTCTCACATATTAATTTCCTTGCTTTTTTAGCTTAGCTGTGCAGAAATTGGATATAGAACATTAAATATGGGATGGAAGCCAGCAGTTTGGGACAAGGATGAAACCAGGAAGGTCAAGATTGAAGCAAGGATCACCACATCGATTTTCAAAAGAAGAAAAAAAGACCTCCAAAGGGGAGATGAATGATGCTTTAAAGTATATTTTATACACTCAGCTCACTGGAAAAGACCCTGATGCTGGGAGGGATTGGGGGCAGGAAGAAAAGGGGATGACAGAGGATGAGATGGCTGGATGGCATCACTCACTCGATGGATGTGAGTTTGAGTGAACTCCAGGAGTTGGTGATGGACAGGGAGGCCTGGTGTGCTACAATTCATGGGGTCGCAAAGAGTCGGACATGACTAAGTGACTGAACTGAACTGAACTGAATGTTACTAAAATCATTTATCTGTTAAATGATAGTCGTTTAGTCCAAATAAACACAGGTTCTGCTCTCAAGTAAGAAACTGATTTCTAGAGAACATTTGCCTCTTAAGAATGACATGCTTTCAAGAGTTTAAAAAGAGGGCTTCCTTGCTGGCTCAGTGATAAAGAATCTGCCTGTCAGGGCAGGAGACACGGGTTTAATCTCTGGTTGGGGATGATCCCACACGCTACGGAGCAACTGAGCCTATGCACCACAACCACGGAGCCTGTGGCTAAGAGCCTGGGACACACAACCACTGAGCCCACAGGCCCTGGAGCCCACGCTCTGCAAGGACAGAAGCCACTGCAATGAGAAGCCTGCATATCACAACTAGAGATGAGCCCCCACTCGCTGAAACTAAAGACAAGCCTGCGCAGCAAAACCCAGCACAGCCATAAATAAATAAAGAGTTTAGAAAGAATCTCAGACTTAAGCTTGCAAAGACTCTCCACAGACCTGTGGCTTTCCTGATGTTGGGAGTGCTTTCTGAGCCTTTAAGAAATTACGTGCAATCTGTTCAGAGATGCTCTAGAGAAGACACATTTTAAGGGCATAGACTATGTTCAGTTTCCTATAAACTGATCATAGCCCATTCTAGCACAGGCTTCATGTGGAGACTATAGATATTAAAGGCCAGCGCTCCCGAGCTGACAAGGCAGCAGAGGAGAGGGACTGGAGGTTTCCTAGATCACTGTGGGATCTTTGTTGCCGTTACTGAGTTTCTCATTCAATGAAGTGCTCTGTTTCACTGCTTTAATAGTCAGACTAGTTTCATATTCTGCTGATAACAACCTATAAAAAATACTGCTCGGTTATAATTTCATTTTTGCATTTGTTGGTGCTAACCTAATTTTGTTTTCTGAATTAATATGAGGAGGAAGTGAGACAGAGAGAGAATGAATCACAGCAACTGCAAACCCGAATCATGATTCAGAATAAAGTAATATACAAGATTAATAACAGTGACAAGTTATGATGGCTAATGGTAGGTGCCAATTTGGCTAGACTATGGTGTTCATTTTGATCAAACACCAGTTTAGATATTACTGTCAAAGTATTTTTAGCAATGAGTAATATTTAAGTCAATATTTAAGTGATGCAGATTAACCTCCATGAGGTGAGTGAGCCTCATCCAGCCAGTTAAAGGCCTTAAGAAACAAACACAAAGGTTTCCCGAAAAAGACAGAGTTCAGCCTCAAGAATGCAACACCCTGCATGCATGTCCTGGCCTGCCCTAGCGGATTTTAGACAACAGGCTGCAATGCCAGTGCCTATCTGAATTTCCAGCCTTCCAGACTGCTCTATAAATTTCCAGACTTCCCAGCCCCTACAATCTCATGACTCCATGTCTTAAATCCTTTTCTATAGTGCTCTGTTTCTCTGAAGAACCCTAATACACGCGTAGCTCAACATCTTTTCAAAAGACTTTTACAACGGCTTCCTGACTGGTGTTAGCTTCTTTCCTTCACCCCACCACATTACTCTCCATACTATTTTAAAATAATATTGCTAAAAGGGACCCACTGATATTTTTTTGTCCTTTCTTGATGCATGCAGGGTAAATTCTAAGTTCCTGAATAGAGCATACAAGGCATCTGTTTTATGCCCCCTTGCTATCTCCCTTCCTTCCTCTCTTGCCACTGAAATGGCCTTCTTCTCCTCTCTCTCTGCCTTTATTATTCTCCAGGCATATAAAACCTCTCTGTTTCTCCAAGCTCATGACACTGCTTTCACATCTGGGCCTTTGCCCATGCTCTGTCATCTGCCTGCCATGACTTCTTCTCTGGCCCTACACTTCTTGGCTCTAGGAATACACTTTCTCTTCTTTTCTAACTGAACTGAAGGGATACATCATCTTGTATGATGAATGTGACATCACACCTAAGCTTGACCCAGTACATCCACCGCCCACTCTCTGCCACCCCTGGATCTATGGATCTGACTGTGGCTCTCAGCATCCTTGGCTAGAGTGTGGAACTGTCTCGTTCTTTTCACGACCCTCAGCACCTAACCCACCAGCTGTCGCAGAGTATGTTCTAAACAAGACGGTATCAAATGCCTATTGCTTTACTCTCTTTTCGTTCAGCTACTCTGAAATTAAACCTCACAATGTGTTATGTAAATTAACATCTTTTTAGGTGTCTCATCTTCAGAGTTCAATCTATGTGAGATATCTTTTTTTTTTTTTGCATTTGTTCTAGAAAATGCAATTAGAATATATAATATTCAGACCAAAACGTGAGATATCGTTCCCACTTTAGGGACAGTGCTTCTAGGCTAAGAAATGTACATCCCGTATTTAGAGTGTATTTAAATAATTTAGACACAGAACATGTTTAAATTCCAAGATGGCATTCATTTTTAAAACGCCCTGACATTTCATAGGGTCATTTTCTTTTAAAAGCATACTGAGCTTTAGGAAGGAAATGAGCATGATGATAACTTTCAAAGCATCCTTTAGAAAGGAACATGGTGATGGAGAGCTAAAAGAAGCACTGCAAATCTAACACCATCCTCTCAGGTTTTAGCAAATGAGGAAATTGAGGCTCAAGGATTTAATGTAACAAAAGGCACAAACCTCATTAGTGGCAGAATTCAGACTATAATTCTGTCCTGGACATTGTCACATTGATTATCTTTTATTTGTTCTTTACTCCAGGCACTAATATAAGCTACTTCTAATTCAAGTTGCAATCACACAAAATGCCTTTAGTATTACATGCAAAATAGATAAATACATCCAGTTGTTTTGCACACATTGGTATTTTGAGACAATATTGTCCTGCTGCAAAATCTAATTCACTAAAAGAAATTCATGCTTGTCTATCTTTTTTTACCTAAAGCAGTGTAAGCGTCAATGAATCACTGATTGGTACTGGGTGTAAATACAAACCACTTGACACATATCAGATTCTCCCCACAAAAGTCAGCATCTTATGAACTTATGGATTCTCACAAAACTAACATCATACATAGTTAAAATTCAACGATACAGCTCTCTTGTTGTAATATCATGCCTTTAACAAATACTGAAAAGATAAAGCCAGTACATACAATGGGCTCTCATTTTCCTTCCCAGTGTTAAGAACATGAAGGAAATGTAAACACTTTCAAATACATTTGGCTATTAATGTGAGGGTTAATTTTTTTTGGCAGGACTTTGGGGGAAAGAAAACATGTTCAAGAAGGTAAGAGGCAAGTGTATATATCAGAGGTGATACAGGTGAGTGTGGAGGTCAGAGGGCAATTGGAGACAGCAAGGCAGCAGACAGGATGAAGAAGGGGTAAAGGGGGAGGGAGGGGATGGGAAGGACTATGACTGAAGCAAAAAGCTAGAAGTTAGTAGGAAATTGATGTTATGAATTTAACCCTGATGTTATTAATTTAACCCTGAATATTCATTGGAAGGAATAATGCTGAAGCTGAAGCTCCAGTACTTTGGCCACTTGATGCGAACAGCTGACTTATTGGAAAAGACCCTGATGCTGGGAAAGATTGAAGGCAGAAGGTGAAGAGGGCCACAGAGGATGAGATGGTTGGATGGCATCACTGATTCAATGGATGTGAACTTGGACAAACGCCGATGGTGAGGGACAAGGAAGCCTGGCGTGCTGCAGTCTGTGGGGTCACAAAGAGTCAAACATGACTTGGCAACTGAACAACAATATAAAATAGGTATCTAATGAGAATCTGCTGAATCGCACAGGGAACCCTGCTCTGTGCTCTGGTGACCTCAATGGGGAGGAAATCCAAAAGGAGGGGATATATATGTACAATTGATTCACTTTGCTGTATGGAGAAATCAACAGAACATGGAAAGCAACTATCCTCCAATAATGTTTAAGAAAAGAAAACAAAAAGCAGGAAAGACAATAAAGAAGAAAAGAACAAAAGGAGATGAATGGTCTCTTCAGCGTTCCCACAAGCATGTCGCTCAGAATTTCCTTCTTGTGCATGATTCCACACTTTTTCCCATTCCTGTAAGCACTTTTTCCCATTCCTGTCCTTTCAGTAATGCAATGAGCTAGCACTTCAGTTTCCTAACCTGTATCCTCTCTTTCCTTGTAACTTTCCTCTAGGACTTCGGTTTCCTTCTTTGTCTCCTTCTGGTCCCATCCCCACCTCAATCCCAACCCAGCCAGAAAGTACACGCTACTCTAAATCTGTGTCTTCAAACCTTCCCATAGAACAGTGAGCCTTCACATCTGAGGTTCTGCATCTGTGACTTTAATCCAGCCCAGATCAGAAACATTTGAAAAACATACCTGAAATTTTCTAAAAGGCAAAATTTGAATTTGCCACATACCTGCAAGTGTTTACATAGCATTTACATTGTATTGGGTACCACAAGTAATCTAGAGTTGATTAAAAGTGTGTAAGTTACATACACCATTTTATATAAGGGACTTGAGCATCCCCAGGATTTTGGTTTCCAAGGGGGTTCTGGAACCAATGCCTCACAGAAACCCAAGGTCAACTCCCAAAAGTATTTATTAACAAGGAAGTCAAAAAAGTGCCTTTTCTTCTTCCTTCCTACCTGACTTTATCTGCCTGGATCTAGCCAACCTTTCTTCACTGCCCTTGTGTTGCCTCCCTTTTTATTATTTTCTTCTTCTGTCTCACTGAGAAAAAGGAGGATCTTTTCTTAGAGTGTCACCTCTCAACAACAAGGAACATCAGTCAGGCAAAGACTTTCATGGACTGTGCTTTATTTCAATTGATTGGGAGCTTAAAATCTATGATATTTGACAAGCTGTGCTTTCCTACATAATTACAGCGTGTTTCGGGTAGCATTTTAACTTATGAAGCCAAAAGCAAAGTGATTTTAACAACTTGAAATGTTAAATTAACTTGTGTGGAATGTTCCTTATGGAGGAGACTCATGGCTGTAATGAAACGGATTTTTTTTTTTTTTTGGTCATAAATAATAGGAAAAGTGAGATGTTCAGTCAGAATGTTTTGAGGATATATTTGACTTAACTCCATTGTATCATTAATAGGCATCGCAGAGGTTTTAAAGTCAAGAACAATTATAAAATCATTTCAAAATATGAATCTGACAGGAAATGAATTAGAGAAATCAAACTGTTAACAACGAATAAACACATGCAATAGAACCTAAGTGTGTTCTGTGTATTTACAACAGTTATGGCAGTAATTTGCTGTGCTTGACAGATTTTTTTCCTATAAAATAATAGAAATAAGAGCTTTCCATTGGAATCAGATTATCATAGGCATTAGAAAATCTTTAATTTATTAGCATATTTAAAAACAAATGTGCGTGGCAAAAACCTATTAAATGTGGCGACCAATTAAGAAACTCAGTTCTTCTATATGAAGAAGGAAAATGAGATTCTTTTTTCCTATTTACCATCTTCATTATAACACCACCCTCCTTCTCTGCTGAACTCCAGAAACAGTCCTACAGTTCATGCTTGTCTTTTTTTTTTTTTTCATGCTTAAAATGTCTGCTTTTGTTTGTTTTTTTTTTAATTATTATTAAATTTATTTATTTTTAAAATTACAATACTGTATTTGTTTTGCCATACATTGACACGAATCAGCCATAGGTGAACACAATCTTCCAATGCCGAAGCCCCCTCCCACCTCCCACCCCACATCCTCTACTTGAATCATCCTGTGCATCAGCCCCATGCATCCTGCATCCTACATTGAACATAGATTGGCGCTTCATTTCTTACAAGAAAATATACATGTTTCATTGCCATTCCCCCAAACCATCCCACCCTTTCCCTCTCCCTCAGAGTCCAAAAGTCCACTCTATACCTCTGTGTCTCTTTGTTGTCTCACATATAGGGTCATCATTACTGTCTTCTAAATTCCATATATATGTGTCAGTATGCTGTATTGGTGTTTTTCTTTCTAGCTTACTTCACTCTGTATAATCGGTTCCAATTTCATCCATCTCATTAGAACTGAGTCAAATTTATGTAGTTCATACACGACACATGAGCTTTCTTCCTATTCCTTCACTGGGGAAAGTGCCAAATGAATACCTTCCTCCCAGATCTATCCAGTGAGTTTAGACTATCATAGATACTGTCTGCTCAGTACATCTACTTACACAGCCCATAGATTCATCCAACTCAAGAGAAGCAAGATAAATGCGCCATCGTTCTCTTCAAAATCTTTATACATCTAATTTTCCATGTCTCAGCTGATGGTGATCCCGTGGAAACCGAGGAAACACCTTCCCTCTCTCTCAATACCACATCCTCGGTGAGTCCGATTCATGGAGCAGGGCACCCAGAGCCGGTGCTCTGGGACACCCTAGAGGGATAGGGTGGGGAGGAAGGTAGTTCAGGGGTTCAGGATGGAGGGGACACATGTATACCTATGGCTGATTCAACCTGATCTATGGCAAAACCACCAGAATATTGTTATTATCCTCCAATATAAATAAACAGGTTAATTTTTAAAAATTATTCTCCTTTCAGATACTCCTGCCTCCTGAGATCCTCTCTCTATCTCAGTCAAGATTTCATCATCTCTCCTGTACAAAACTGTGGAAGCATTTTGACTGCTCTCCCCATTTCCAGACTTGTGTCTTTGAAATCCACTTCCACTGAGGGATGTGACATCTCTTGTGCCAACATATGTTACATTTTTGCCTTTTAATCCAGTTGGCAACTCCTGTGGTTTAATACAATCTTTGGTCTGTTTATAATTATTTACATATATTGATGTGAGACACTTGACCTTAGTTCTGTCATCATAGGTTATGTTCTCTGATGCATACATTTTCTAATTAATGGTCTTTGTTTTCTTTGTATTTCTTCTGATAATTTAAATTTTTTTTGTTTGCAAGGTTACACATATAACCATAAGTTTATATAGTACCTTAATTCTTTTTTTCTCTCTTGTTCCTCTAAAGCAAGAATTTAAATATTTAACTTCCCCTCTCAATTCTATTGAGTATAATATTTTCTAATGTTTATCTTTATGCTATTTAAGCATACTAATACTTATGTAACCTGATTTGGGCTTCCCAGGTAGCACTGGTGGTAAACTACTCGCCTGCCAATGTAGGAGACATAAGAGACTCGGGTTCGATCCCTGGTCAGGTAGATCCCCTGCAGGAGGGCATGGCATGCCACTCCAGTATTCTTGCCTGGAGAATCCCATGGACACAGGAGCCTGGTAGGCTCTAGTCCATAGGTTCACAAAGAGTTAAACATGCCTGAAATGACTTAGCATGCATACAACCTGATTTATGATTTTAAAATATCCTTTGACCTTAGCTTTATAAATCCACATTCTTGAAGTCTCCCAACTGTTTTTCTCTTCCCCGTTCCCAAGCTCAGTCTTTTAAATATGTAAATTTTACACTGTTGAGGCTTATAAATTTCACATTCTGTTTTGAAGCCTTAAACCTCCCACTTATCTTAGTCTTTTATCTGCTATTTAATAGGATTCAACACTCATTACCCATCTTTATTGAATTTATTATTAGCTGTATTTTATCATCATGAGTTTATCAAAGATCATGGAAACTGTATTCATTGATTTCTTACATGTTCAAAAAATGTTTAGCTCCTGCCTTTATAGATATTTTTCTTGCCTTGGTCTAAACTCTTTGTTTTAAACTTTTTTTTGAGAACTTCATAGGCTACATTTCCTTTCAGTCTTAAATTTTTGCGTTTATAGATAACTTGAATTTTACATGCCTGCTTAAGCAAATGTCTTTGTCTTTAGAATTTATTCATTTTACTGGACTACGTCTCAATCAAGTATTCTCTGTTAATTTCTCCAAGGACATGTTTGGTCCATTCATTCTGTAGATTCAAGCTTTCTGTTTCTCAGGAAAATTTTCTTCAATTGTCTTGATCAAAGATTTTCTGTTCCTTATTTTGGTTCCTTATTCAGAGATACCAACAAAGTGCATTTCATATTTCTTGTCATGTTCTCTCCTAAATCCTCTTCAACTCTTCATGTATATCCAATATTTCTTTAGCCTGTCCTCTAGTTAATGTTTTTCATCTGTCACTTGTTTCTATGATTCCCTTTAAACTGTATATTTTCTTGTAGCATCTCTGTAAAACTTCCATGCTGATTCCCTTTCAATTATTTTTCACCTTTGAGTCTTGAACCAGACATCTACATGGAGGCAGTGATGAGTGGCTCCAGGCCATGTTCCAGGCTGAATTTCAACAAAATCTTTAAAAGACTTGCTATAGGAATGTCGCTTTTATCTCTACTTTTCCCCCAGCCAGTTTCTCAGAATCAGTGATGCTATTCACAAAGCTCAGGGACTCTTCTTTATTCTGCCTCACTGGATGACACTCTACGTGAACCTGACCTCACCCACATCTTCACAGTGTCCAAGGAAACCCAAGAAAGTTGCAAGCACCTGTCTGAGCATCTTCCTCACCCAGGGTGGGTTATTGGTATGTTTTATGGGCTAAACAGTGGCCCCACAAAATTTATGTATCAAAGTCCTAACACCCAGTACTCCAGAATGTGACTGCATTGACAAAGAATTGATAATAGTGAAGAAAAAGAAAACAAGTAAGCAAAAAAAAAAAAAAAGGAAACACCCAAGTTGCCTAGTAAGAGTGAGGCATTATCTCACTGTGTCATTCTATTATTCTCTGTCATTCTTTAGATTTGTTGCTTCAGTTATTTTTGATCCCTGAATAGAATGCCATTTTCTTAATATATATAAAGCAACAGAGTGGTTTAGTTTGACTTCTTTTGAACCTCCCCCACCAACCAACCCATCCCCCAACAGCATGGATTTAGTCTATATTAAGTAGTTCGTCTAGTCAAGGCTATGGTTTTTCCTGCGGTCATGTGTGGATGTGAGAGCTGGACTGTGAAGAAGGCTGAGCTCCGAAGAATTGATGCTTTTGAACTGTGGTGTTGGAGAAGACTCTCGAGAGTCCCTTGGACTGCAAAAAGGTCCAACCAGTCCATTTTGAAGGAGATCAGCCCTGGGATTTCTTTGGAAGGAGCAATGCTAAAGCTGAAACTCCAGTACTTTGGCCACCTCATGCAAAGAGTAGACTCATTGGAAAAGACTTTGATGCTGGGAGGGATTGGGGGCAGGAGGAGAAGGGGACGACCGAGGATGAGATGGCTGGATAGCATCACTGACTCGATGGACGTGAGTCTGAGTGAACTCCGGGAGTTGGTGATGGACAGGGAGGCCTGGTGTGCTGTGATTCATGAGGTCGCAAAGAGGCCGACACGACTGAGAGACTGAACTGAACTGAAACACACATTGACCAATTAAGAAGCAAAGAAAGAGAGAGTTAGGGAGTATAGTAGGTAGTTTTCAAAGCACTAAACGATTCAGAGCAATTACTAAATGCATGTGAAAATCCATGTGATCTCTTTCGTTATGCTTGTAAAATGGGACATATGGCATGGAATACGTAAATGTCCAGTGAAGAGGCATCACCAAGTGACCTAGAAGTAGGAATGATGTTTCAAGACTTATTTGTCTACAATTTACATCTATTACCACTGACAGGAACTTTGCTACTTTGGGGTTATTTCCCCTTTCCACCTTCTTATCAAGTGAATATGATTTAAAGAACCATTAGTGGGGCTCTAATTGAGTAAAGCAACAATTCTGTGATTATGGCCCACTTGACTTTCTGTCATTTCTGAAATGACCTTATTTTAAATGGCTGACTTTGAAGCTCACTGATGTACAAAAGGTTTATTCAGATAGTACTTAACTTCCTGACCCTTTCTTTTATTTGCTTTCCTAAACTGAAGATCAAAGCACTCTATTTCACAGTTGGAGTTTATTTATTCACTTGATTTTTTTCTACAGACAAGTCTCTTTTTGAGAACAAGAATGCTCTCTTACATAGGCAGCTTATGATCTAACAGTCATGTTCACATGAAATATCTACACTTAAAAGTAAACAGGTAGATAGATCTTACCACAGATAAAATAATACATACAGGATTACATAGATGCCCAGAGAAAACTAGGACTGTAACATGAAAACAAAGAATCACAGATTACAAACACTCTTATGTCCAACCTTTCTTTGGTCAATGACACATATATTAATTTCTCATGTTTCTACCAAAGCTAAATCAAATAATAGGCTGTGTAATCACTGGAGAGTTATCATGGAACAAATCATTTCTGCTTAAAAATAAAAGCACCGTTAATTTTTATAGATATAATTCATGCAACCTAAATTTTACTCAAAAGTCTTAGGTAGATCTTCTGATATATTAAAATTTTTCTTTACTTCCATACTGAAACATAATTAAACTTTGAAAGTGAAAGTGAAGTTGCTCAGTCATGTCTGACTCTTTGCTACACCATGGATTGTAGCCAACAGGCTTCTCAACATCCATGGGATTTTCCAGGCAAGAGTACTGGAGTAGGTTGCCATTTTTTTCTCCAGCAGATCTTCCTGACCCAGGGATCAAACCCAGGTCTCCTGCATTGCAGGCAGACGCTTTACCCTCTGAACCACCAGGGAAGCCCAAAATAAAACTTTACTTAAAAAAATGAAAACTTTACTTTTATACTAAAACAGCTCCAATACTTTGGCCACTTGATGAGAAGACATGACTCATTGGAAAACACCCTGATGCTGAGAAAGACTTGAAGGTAAGGGAGAAGGGGGGTGGCAGATGAGAGTTAGATAGCATCACTGACTCAGTGGACATGAATTTGAGCAAACTTTGGGAGACAGTGAAGGACAGGGAAGTCTGGTGTGCTGCAGTCCATGGGATCACAGAGTTGAACACAACTTAGTGACTAAACAACAAAAAATACTAAAATGGACTTTTAGGAATATAACATTCTCATTAATAAAATGGACTTACTATTTCATTAAATCACAATAATTTTCTATCTTTTCATACTGTTCATGGGGTTCTCAAGGCAAGAATACTGGAGTGGTTTACCATTCCTTTCTCCAGTGGACCACATTTTGTTAGAACTCTCCACCATGACCTGTCTTAGGTGGCCCTACACAGCATGGTTCATAGTTTCATTGAGTTAGACAAGGCTGTGGTCCATGTGATCAGTTTGATTTTTTTTTTCTGTGATTGTGGTTTTCATTCTGTGTGCCCCTTGAGGGATAAGGAGGCTTATAGAAGCTTCCTGCTGGGAGAGACTGACTTGAGGGGGAAACTGGGTCTTGTTCTGATGGGCGGCCCATGCTCAGTAAATCTTTAATCTAATTTTCTGTTGATGGGCTGTGTTCCCTCCCTGTTTTTTGACCTGAGACCAAACTGTGGTGGAGGTAATGAAGGTTATGAAGGTAATGAACGTAATGGAGGTAATGAAGATGATGGGACCTCCTTCAAAAGTCCCAAGCAGGAACTGCCTCACTTAGTGCCCCCAAACCTGCAGCAGGCTACTGCCAACCCACACCTCTGCCCGAGACTCCTGGACACTCACAGACAAGTCTGGAGCAGTCTCTTGTGGGGCCACTGCTTCTTTCTCCTGGGTCCTGGTGCACACAAGGTTTTCTTTGTGCCCTCAAAGAGTCTGTTTCCCCAGGCTTGGGTAAGTTCCGGTGGCTCTATGGTGAGATTAATAGAGACCTCCTCTAAGAGGGCTCATGCCACACCCAGGTCTGCTGCACCCAGAGCCCTTGCCCCTGCAGCAGGCCACTGCTGACACACACCTCCATAGGAAATACTCAAACACTCAAAGACAGGTCTGGCTCGGTCTCTGTGGTGTCTTCTGGTGTGCACTAGGTTTTGTTTGAGCCCTCTCTGAGTGTCTCCAGAGGGTATGGGGTTTGGTGAGTATGGGGAGAAATATCAATAACCTCAGTTACGCAGATGGTACCACCCTCATGGCAGAAAGTGAAGAACTAAAGAGACTCTTGATGAAAGTGAAAGAGGAGAGTGGAAAAGTTGGCTTAAAACTAAACATTCAGAAACCTAAGATCATGGCATCTGGTCCCATCACTTCATGACAAATAGATGGGGAAACAATGGAAACACTGTGAGAGACTTTATTTTGGGGGCTCCAAAATCACTGCAGATGGTGACTGCAGCCATGAAATTAAAAGACACTTGCTCCTTGCAAGAAAAGTTATGACCAATCCAGACAGCATATTAAAAAGCAGAGACATTACTGTGCCAACAAAGGTCCATCTATTCAAAGCTATGATATTTTCCAGTAGCCATCTATGGTTTGTGAGAGTTGGACTATAAATAAAGCTGAGCACTGAAGAATTGATGCTTTTGAACTGTGGTGTCCAAGAAGACTCTTTAGAGTCCCTTGGACTGCAAGGAGATCCAACCAGTCAATCCTAAAGGAGATCAGTCCTAGGTGTTCATTGGAAGGACTGATGCTAAAGCTGAAACTCCAATACTTTGGCCACCTGATGAACTGAGTCATTGGAAAAGATCTGATACTGGAAAGATTAAAGGCAGGAGGAGAAGGGGACGACAGAGGAAGATGGTTGGATGGCATCACCGACTCAATGGATATGAATTTGAGTGGTTTCTAGGCATTGGTGATGAACAGGGAGGCCTGGTGTGCTCCAGCCCATGGGGTCACAAAGAGTCAGACACAACTGAGTGACTGAACTGAACTGACTGAACTTTCTGTCATTTTTTCCTATGAGAATAGATTTCTCAAGTGTTACATTCTTCCTATGTTTCATAGTCTTTGACATAATAGTTGTGGAGTTATAGTTCTTTATATTCAGTGACCATCTTACCAAAAAAAAAAAGAATCATGAAATATTCTAATGACTATGGGAATACAGTTGACAATATCTACTATGTTACTTGCAGTTTTTTAGGATGTGAGTGCCTGTCATTGTGGCAAATCTCCAAAGGAAAAAGTTGATTTTGAAGAAGAATGTGAAATTCTTGGTCATTGATGTCCTTTATTTCAATAGAGTACATGGTCCTTATTCTATGCTCTTCATAGATATCATGGATATCTACTTTTAATATCTTCTTTATATTAATATGTCTATGATGTTTTTAAACATAACAAAGAAGTTCAGCCTATACTAATATATGAATCATTTTATGTCTGTTGTAAATTATAAGACACCACAAAAATTATTGATTACCTGTCACTGTGTATTCAGATCAGCAAAACAAACACATGAGGACATTAAACAAGTTGCTAGACCCAATGAAGCTGGCAATATTAGGTTTTCCAAAGAAATCAGGGTCTTAGTGCATTCTGATGTCTAATGTAATTCATTTTTGGTTATTATTCTTTAATATGATATTTCACTTGATGACACACCAAAGCCTTTTTAATAAAGCATTATCTTATAAACTCACACCAAATCTATTTCCTTCCAGTCTTAGATCCATTTGAAATGGTCAATATAATTCAATAATGAAAATTATGAGTATATACTCAATCTAGTAATTGCCAAGTGGCCAAGTAATTTGATAAATGCACATATCTAATCCTATCCTCAAACTAACCCCAGGAGATCAAAGTAATCAATTATCCTGGTTTTGATTAGAAAAATGAGACTTCACAAGGTTAAACATAGTCAAATGAGATAGGACCAGTGTTTGACTCATTTTTATGAAACGGCAAAATTCAAACTCTACCCATGGTTCTTAAATGTTCATGTCTTTAAGTATTATCTTCTTATGTGGACCTGGAACTTCTTGATGATAGAAACACGATTTGTACTTCTATAATGCCTAGAACCTCAAATAAAGTGCGTAATCTTTGATTTACAAAAAGAAAAAAAAAGGTAATAATCCGTACAGGTGACTCTCTAAACCATTAAAATACCACTGAAATCTAAGACTACACATACACAATGGCTACATGTTTTAAGAAACACAAACTTGTTTTCAGCTTCTAAGAAAAGAGAAATCAAATGCTTGGGAGTGGCCTTACCAATTTTATTAAAATGGGAGGTCATGGAACATGACTCATTTCTACATATGTTCAGTCTAAACCAGTACTTTTGTGTGACCTGATACATTGGTTATGGTAAGAAATAACACCTGACACACGCCCTGTCTGTAAAAATTAGTTCCAGAACAGCCTGAACTACCACATACATTATATTTTGTTCCATGTTGCACTGCTATCCTAGCCATTACTTCTGCCATTCCTTTTTTCACTTCTGTCCACATATCTCCCCTAGTTACAAAACAGCGATTCTTCTAGGATCCCTCTCTACATTTTGCCAATGGGTCAATACATTCTATAGCGTTGTTTCCAAACAGGGGCAGCCTCTGCCCCTCTTCTTTGTATGCTCACAGGTGTCTCTCTCACCCCCAGGTTCATCTACCCTCCCACATTGCACAGAATCCACATGCAACCCAAAGTGTGTGGTTTTGAGGTCCTCATCTACTTGAAGTTCTGGAATGAGATTTTACTCTTTTAGCGTTAAGAAGACACATTACATATAACTCTGGTTCTTGATTCGGAACCCGATGATTTTGTGAAATACAATTAAGTTCCCATGGATGTTCAATAATAAAATCCAAAGTTTGTAATCATTCTTCAAAAAAGTATACTATCTAACATTTTTAAAAGGTCATATTCTAATAAGCAAAATATGAAACTTCTAGGGGAACATGAAAAATTCTTATTATAATAATGCCTGAATAATTTATCAATTTCTCCCTAAATCTCTGTGCTCAGATATCAGGAAAACATTTCCCATAACCCTAAAAATACACTGCAGTTGCTAGAGACACACAAAGCTTAGGTTTCAAAAAGATTATTTGTGTTCCTCAGTCCAGATAACTGGACTGAAAAAGACAACTGGACTCCTCTTACACAGATGTTTGTGCAGCTCTGCCTTTAAGTAAATTCAGCACCTACTGAAAAATACTTAGTTATCCTAATGTATGTTCTGTGCAATTCTAGCCATATTAACCCTTGCTTCATCTTCTCTTCTACAATCTAAATGATTCTGGAATTTTTTATTCATCATCTTCCCTAAAAGTGTGAATCTTGAATATTTTCAAAAATAAGGACTTCTATAACTCACTGAAACAGGATTAATTTTTTTCTCCTCTACATTTTCTTCCATGAAAATGGGCTTGACCCATTTTTCCAGCCAGACAGAAACTTTAGTCAAGGGGGATTTCAACTGTCAATGAATTTCTGTACTTCTTACCTTGTATATTTTGTAGTAAGAAGGCATCTATTTTGGTGTCTGAGGGCAAGTTTTGGCAAAATGATTAATCAGCTTATTTTATCAGAAGAGAACATGATATAGAAGAAGAAGCCATTTGGACTCAAACATGGGATTTAGTTCATATTTGTGTTAAGTGTTCTGTTAAAACTGTGAAATTAAGTAAACCACCTAACTTCTCTGTACTTTTGTTTCCTCATCTGTGAAATGAGGGTAATAATACTCACTCTATAGAGCTATGTGGAGATTAAAAGTATTCAACATATAGCCAGTGCTCCAAAATTGTTACTCTGTGACATTCTTCTGGAAATAGTAAATTTTGATCAGAATCGACTACATACATCAAGAGGCTCAGGGACTTTTCTGTCTGATGGAGGCAGTGGCTTGTAGTCTCCAGTCTTTCCTATATGCTTCTCAACACAATCCTATGTGCATGCTGGGGTATTTATGGTTGAGAAGTCATTGTGAACATCTCTGCTGTCAGGGCAGACATGAGACAGATTCTCAATAACTCAAAGACTGGTTTTACTCCCTACTGTTTTGCTGCTACTGCTGCTAAGTCACTTCAGTCGTGTCCGACTCTGTGTGACCCCATAGATGGCAGCCCACCAGGCTCCCCCGTCCCTGGGATTCTCCAGGCAAGAACACTGGAGTAGGTTGCCATTTCTTTCTCCAGTCCCTACTGTTTTAGGGAAACTTAAAAATTTGAGAAGCTTGTTGAATTTCCACCCATAGACAAAAGTCCTATCAGTATCAAAGTATTTTCAGATACTATTGTGATCAATGAATTCCCATTTGGGATAAATCTTATACATGTGGGTCTACTAAATAATCTGCTAGAAAAGTTGACAGTTTTCACCTAATGAGATTGATTTTAATTTCAGATACCATAATTAATTATTCATTAATGTAAATCTCCTTTTTATGTGAGTTCAGCTCAGTTAGCATTAAAGCTTCAAAGACTTAGAGGGGAAAAAAAAACTAAAGAAGAGGGTCAAAATTTTACATTTACTCAGAGTATTAAGGCATTTTCTGCAAGTAAGCTAGTATACTTAACACAGCATACAAAACATAATGCATAGTATGAGTCCATTAATATAGATTTCTTACCACTTTCCATGAGAATTAAAATGAGGCTTTATTTTAATGTATGACATTCAACTGTTATTTTTCAGTTACCATCATCATCATCTTATGCCTCGTATTTCCTTTCTTTTTCATTTCCTGGTGTTAACTCATCAGCAGGGAATAATGTAAATGTTCAGCAGGCAAAGCATGCGTCATTTCGCTAATCTCACTGAATACAAAAAGAATCCGAAAATATGAAACTAACTACCATTTTCTGAGTATTCATGTGCTCTGCAACATTTACAACACTTTGTTGTTTGATCATTATTATCCATGTTTTCCATAAGGTAGCTGCTATGAGTGAACTCCGGGAGGTGGTGATGGACAGGGAGGCCTGGCGTGTTGCAATTCATGGGGTCGCAAAGAGTCAGACACAACTGAGCGACTCACCTGAACTGAACTGATACATATGCACTAAGTACTGGAGTTAAGATTCACCCTACCTCCTTGGCCTGTGATTTTTCACCTGCTGCTGCTGCTGCTAAGTCACTTCAGTCGTGTCCGACTCTGTGCGACCCCATAGATGGCAGCCCACCAGGCTCCCCTGTCCCTGGGATTCTCCAGGCAAGAACACTGGAGTGGGTTGCCATTTCCTTCTACTGCATTGAAAATCTGTCCTTCAAAGGAAGTTTATAGTTACTTTTCTCCTGTTGGTTGGGTATACTAACTATATTTTTAAAGTAGGAATACATTTTCCTGTAATCACATCAGAAAATTTCACTCTATTTTTCTACTATAAAAACGACTTGGCCTGAACTTGTTCAAAAAAGCACAATTTATGATTCATTTGTTTTACAGAAAAGGAGTGTTAATTATTGGAGTAAACTATAGAGTTGGATTTTTTTTCTTATTGGAGGATAACTGCTTTACAAAGTTGTGTTGGTTTCTGCTGTACAACAAATTGAAGCAGCTACACAGATAAACATCCCCTCCTTCTAGAGGCTGCCTCCTCCACACCCCCGTCCCACCCTTCTAGGTTGTCACAGACAGAGAAATTTTTAGATACAATGAATGATGCTAGACATGAACTAGACAACCAAGGTCTAAAACCAGGGAAGCAATGTGCTCCTCTCGCTAAAGAACAAAGCCCGAGTGAGATGCTGTTGTGCCTGACTAATAAGACATCTGGCCCCACGGTCCTCACAGGAGCCTCTTCAGTTTATATGTCATCAAGAACAGATCTTATCCTTCCTGATGCCAGTCCCTAAACCCTCCCTGTATCAGCAAACATACACTGCCCTCCAGAAACAACCAGAGCTGTTGCTGCGATCAGAGAAACAGGCTCAAATCACACATGGCTTTTGCACCACAATTGCAAACAACTGCTATTTTACTTTTGGCTTTCCCTCTGGAAACTACAGGCAAACATGAACCCGTGTTTTAAGTCTTTTTGATTAGAGTTTAGTGATAGCTTAAACTGTGCTTAGAACTTAGAGATAATCACGGGTGTCCCTAATTGTCATCAGAATAAAAACACTCTTTGTCTAAGTTTATTTGCATGTAAGACATTAATTGTGATAGACTCTATCCCCTGAGAGTCCCTTGGACTGCAAGGAGATCCAACCAGTCCATTCTAAAGGAAATCAATCCTGAATATTCATTGGAAGGACTGATGCTGAAGCTTAAACTCCAATACTTTGGCCATCTGATGTGAAGAACCAGCTCACTGGAAAAGACCCTGATGCTGGCAAAGATTGAAGGTGGAAGGGGAAGGGGACAAAAGGGATGAGATGTTTGGATGACATCACTGACATGATGGACATGAATTTGAGTAGGCTCCGGGAGTTGGTGATGGACAGGGAAGCCTGGTGTGCTGCAGTCCATGGAATTGCAGAGTTGGACATGACTGAGCAACTGAACTGAAGTGAATTGGTTTTCATGTAAGATATTAATTGTAATATATTCTATCTATATTAAAAGTAGAAAAAAAGGCCTTATACCTATTAAAAACTTGACACTAAAATTTTGGTTTGTTGCCAAAGTTTTATGATATAAATGTCTCGTCTAATTTTAAAATCACATATGACTAATATGTATACATTATATAACAAACTGTGACTAGTATACATTTCTTTAGTTTCCCTATCTCCTTTATTTCAGTTTCTATTATATTAAATATTTCAGAAATGAATAGATTTTAACGTTCAAATGAGAATGATTCTAATTTCAACAATTCTGTCTAGGACCTGGACAACTAAAATACTTCTTGAATTTGAATTAGTATAAACTTCTTGAACCACCTCACTACTAAATGAAGACTGACTCATGATGTAGGGCATTCATTTCTCCTGCCTTTTTCTTTTGAAACTTACCAAAAATTTATTTTTGTTGTACTGTGAAGCACCTCATGTAAAGAAATCTAGATTGAAAGCTCACTTTCCTCAAGTTTATAATTCAAGATTAAGACATAAAAACAAAAGCAGACAAACAGATGAGAGAACAGACTTGTGGCTGCCAAGAGGGAGGGTGGTGGGGAGAGATGGTTTGGGAGTTTGGGATTAACAGATGCAAACCATTATATACAGGATGGATAAACAATGCGGTCTTACTGTACAGCACAGGGAACTATATTCAATATCCTGTAATAAGCTATATAATAGAAAAGAATACAAAAAATAGTATAAATGTATAACCCTGAATCACTGCTATACATCTGAAGTTAACATTGTAAATCAATTATACACCAATAAAATAAATTTTAAAGATTGAGAGGTAAAATGGCTTCGCAGGTGGCACAATGGTAAAGAATCCACCTTCCAGTGCAAAAGACGCAAGAGAGTTAGGTTCAGTCTCTGGGTCAGGAAGATTCTCTGGAGAAGGAAATGAAAACTTCCTCCAGCATCCTTGCCTGGGAATCCCATGGACAGAGGACCCTGGGGTTGCAAAGAGTCAGACAAGAGTGAGCAACTGAACACACATACACACACAAAATGCAACAAATTAAGACCTCTGGCCTAGACCACTCACAGCTTGGCTCTGCCAATTTGAACCTCTTTGACTCTGTGAAAGTCCCTTAGCTTCTGTGTGCCCCTTAGCCTCTGTGTGCCCCTTAGCCTCTGTGTGCCCCTTAGCCTCTGTGTGTCCCTTAGCCTCTGTGTGTCCCTTAGCCTCTGTGTGCCACAGCTGCACAGATACAGTACTCACCTCCTAAGTGTATTGCAGGAACTGAGGACATAAACAGCAAGTGCTTACAACAGTGTCCTGTATACACTAAGCACTCAGTAAATCTCAGCTAGCTGTTGTGGATCCTATTTTATCAATACAGCTGACAAAATGTAATCATGCAACTTTAATTTATGAATGAAATTATTGCCTAGTGAGTTAATATTAGATTCAGAGAAGGACAAATGGGAAACAAACAATCAAATATATCATCATTATTTCACAAAATGTGGGTCAAACATTTTGTAGGAGACAATGCAGTTGTCAGACCATCTGAATTCAAAGTGTGTGGACAGAATGAGAGAGTAAAAATGGAATTAGTTAACATGTTCTTCACCTACTTTACAGTTACTTACAGAGTGCATTAAAAATGGAAATGTGTTTCTCATAGAAAAAAATCTGGTTGCATTTTACTATTTGCACAGAAAGGTCATAATGTTTCTAAGTAATAAATTAAATCAATCACTGTTTACCATTTACTTACAAACTAACCCCAGGTTCAAGCCCAAAAGTTATAAGAAGTTCACTAAAGGCAAAAATTTCATATAGATTGGTCAAACTATACTGCTTAGTCTTCAAAAATTAGCCCAAGGGAGGACTGAGGAAGGGATAGATTGGGGGATTGGGATTGATCCATATAAACTACTATGTATAAAATAGATAACTAATGAGAACGTATTGTATAACACAGGGAACTCTACTTAATGTTCTGTGGTGACCTAAATGGGAAGGAAGTCCAAGGAAGAAGGGAAAAATATATATATATATATATATATGAGATTCATTTTATTTTGTACAGCATAAACTAACACAACATTTTAAAGGAACTACACTCCAACCTAGACAGTATATTGAAAAGCAGAGACATCACTTTGCCAACAAAGGCCCGTCTAGTCAAACCTATGGTTTTTCCAGTAGTCATGTATGGATGTGAGTGTGAGAGCTGTACCATAAAGAAGGCTAACGTCAAAGAATTGATGCTTTTGAACTGTGGTGTTGGAGAAGACTCTTGAGAGTCTCTTGGACAACAAGGAGGTCAAACCAGTCAATCCTAAAGGAAATTGACTCTGAATACTCATTGGAAGGACTGATGCTGAAGCTGAAACTCCAATACTTTGGCCACCTGATGCAAAGAACTGACTCATTGGAAAAGACCCTGATTCTGGGAGAGACTGAAGGCAGGAGGAGAAAAGTATGATAGAGGATGAGATGGTTGGATGGCATTAACAACTTGATGGACATGAGTCTGAGGAAGATTCAGGAGTTGCTGATGGACAGGGAGGCCTGGCATGCTGCAGTCCACAGGGTTGCAAAGAATTGGACATGACTGAGCAACTGAATGATACTCCAACAAAAAATAAATTAAAATAAAATTAGTGCACGAGGCTTGACTTACATACTCCCAAATATAATCCCCAAGCCATTACCTATGCATTTTCTATATTTAAGAATTATGTTGATATATGACAATATTGCTGGTTGTGCAAGCATAGAGGATGCTAGAGAGAGTTATAAGTTATTTCCAATGATGCCCCTCTTGGGGCGATGCTCAGACAGTACTAAATCTATCCAAATCAAAGGTCTGCATTTCCAGAAGCACAATTCAAACTTTCGCATATCCCTGAAAGGAAGAGATATGCTCTCATCTCAGGAATTAAGAGAACAATTAAGAGCCAGAGAAATTGATTAATCAGGAATTTGTCTGCAAGGGCTCCAGCAGGTGGGATGCAGAAAGATACAGCCAGGGGCTGATAGAAAGCAAACAGATGGTTAATGATTTGTGGGTCGATAAAAGGGCTGGTTTGGGACTAATCTCATAAACGCCATTTCTTCTTACACTTTTTGTCTTCATGCCAAACAGGTGTGTGGAAATCTGAATAGTGAAATGTTGAATAGTTAATTTGGGAGGCTGGAAAATTAAAATAGGAAATTAACAGCGGAAATGCTAACTGGCCAAAATAAAATCTGGACATCTTTCTTCAAATTAGGTTGATAGGTGACCTGAATTTTTCCTTGAACAATTAAGACTGATTACTTTGATTCTGCACATTAATTTTGTGGCATCTAGTTGATTGACAGTTATATACATATTTAGAATAGAAAATGGAGCCATTTAATAACATTTTCATATTAAAATAAATGTTTTGACTTATTACCAGAGACATATTTGAATTGATAGGGTAATCAGTCTTATCAAATAGACACTTCTTGTTACTTCTTTTGGCCAGAACGGATGGTGGATGGGTATACTGTCAACAAACTTTTGACTGAGATAATTCAATTAAACAAAACTCCTTATGAATCTCAAAAAGACAGTTGTATTTTATCCATACATTTTTATGTTCATTTGTATTAAATATCTTTAGATATTCTGAAAGACTTAATCATCCAATGCTACATAAAGATGCTATGCTTCCCACATACACATTTCAGATATTTTACATACATGCCATATGCTTGAATGGAAAGATCATAAGCCAAAATATTTACCAAATTAATCAGAATCACTAGACAACCTTGTTAAAAATGAAGACCCAGATTCTATTAGACTGTCCCATAGACCTACTGGAGATAGAACTAATCAATCTTTTACTTTATTTACTTTTAATTCATTTTTATTGAAGTATAGTTGTTTTAAAAATTTGTGTTACTTTTGCTGTATAGCAAAGTGAACCAGCTATACGTATACATATATCCTCCTTTTTGGATTTCCTTCCCATTTAGGTGACCACAGGGCATTTTACTATGCAGTCGGTTCTCATTTCTTACCCATTTAATACATAGCAGTGTATATATGGGGCTTCCCTCGTGTCTCAGTGGTAAAGAATTTGACTGCAATGCCAAAGACTGAGTTCAATCCCTGGGTTGGGAAGATCCCCTGGAGGAGGGCATGACCACCTACTCCAGTATTCTTGCCTGGAGTATCCTCACTAAGAGGAGCCTGGCGGACTGCAGTCCTTAAAGTTGCAAAGAGTCAGACACAACTGAAGCGACTTAGCAGCAGCAGTCCCAGTCTCTGATTCATCTCACCACCACTGGCCCAGCCTCCTCTCCCCTTGGCAGCCATACATTTGTTCTCTACATCTGTGTCTCTATTTCTGCTTTGCAAATAAGTTCATTCGTACCATTTTAAATAAGTAGCTGATATAAATCTTACGCTGGTTTTTGAATTCGGAGCTTCACTAAGAGGATTCCAAATTTTAAAGCACTGCTGTTGCACCAACTACTTTCAGAACATCTCATTGACAAGCACATGATGTAGTCAGTGAGAACACTGGACTTAGAATCATGGAACATAAGTCCTATGTTTTGGAAGCTCCGCAACCTTAGGCAAGTCTTTAACTTCACTAATCTTTCGTTCAACCATCTGTTTCACTGAGTGGTTAAGAACTGTTTTCTCTCAGTCCTAACAAGCCATAATTCCAGAACTGGTATTATATTGCTTCACTGGTATAATGGATTCTGAGAACTCTATAATCAATAGTGGATACAGATAACTTATTACATATCAACTTTTAATAGTTATGCATAAATCTGCATTTATTGCTACCACTGAACTATTTTAAAATGCTATCTTGTGTTTATAATAATTTGGAACAGGGAAAGAAAAATTTTAACAAAATGCAGCTAGTCTGAATATTAAATCAGAAAGGTGATGGGAGAAAAGTTCTCATTTACATAAATTAAATAACTATCCATTGCTTTATACTGAAAGAAAGAAAACAAATAATTAAAAAGATATTTTATATATTAACATCTGAATACTTAAGACATAAAAGAAACCTGTCAAATGTAAAATGTCCCTGGTGCTCAAATGCTACATTTCCAAAGACCCAGGAAAACCATATTTTAACATCTTTCCGTTATATATTGGGAGAAGGAAATGGCAACCCACTCCAGTATTCTTGCCTGGAGAATCCCATGGACAGAGGAGCCGGGTGGGCTACAGTCCACGGGATCACAAATAGTTGGACAAAACTGACAACAAACACAACATTACGTATCGATCAACCTCTCTAAAATTCACCCTGAGAGAAAAGAATTGAGATCATCACATGCATTATCAGCGCTTCTGCAGAATGTGAAAGCTTTCAGGTATTTAAAGTACACTCCTTAAAGCTATTTGATAATACTGCTAACAAGAGAGCAGATGTGAAAGCATCCAAATAAGGCTTAGATATGGAGAATGGCATTTGGAAATCGTCAGCAGATTGCTTGTGGCCACACATGACAAATACATGCTCTTAGTATCACGTTCCCCAGGGCGGTGTTAGAATTTTTGGTAAGATTATTTGGCCATTATCATAAAAATACGAAGTTCAATCCCGATCCTGTTCTTTAGCAGTTCATCAGCCTCAGTAATGATAATAAACCAATGAAATAACTTCTCTGTGATTGGAAAAAGGTGATGTTAGGTTTTCTTAGACAAGGGCAACATGATGAAAAAAATTTTAACAGATTTTAAGCTGTTAACAGATTTAACAGATTTAAGCTGTTAAGCTGGATGACACTCTTGGAAAGTAACAAATGAAGGTACATTTATTGGGTACTCTTCAATCTCTATTAGAAGTTCATATTTCTCATCAGTAATTAAGGCTGCGTTATCCTAACTCAATAAAAGACTAAAAGTCATTCTTTTATGGTCTGCCCCCCACGATAATTGTGTGCTTCATTTCCAATACTTTTACAGTATGATCAGCACGATAATTGCAGTTGCTCAGAACCAACATTTCAGTTAATTTCCCCATGTATGTCAACCTGAACAAGACTCATTTAGGAGAAACAAGTATAGCCTATATAAACTGAGGTATGAAATTTCCCAATTTTGTGTTTGGTTTTAAGTAGCCAGATCGCTGTTCCACTTCATAAAGGAATGTTAGAACATCAGTACTTACTTAATGCACCCCAAAGGGAAAAGGTGCATTTTATTGTTTATTTTGAACTCAAGGTTAAGTGATTGGTAATGATTTGTTAGGCACATAAACTGTTTATTAAGCAATCTATATTTGATAACAGATTGAGCATTAATCTATATTGAGCATACATATGCTCAATAATTTTATGTGTCAGTTTATAGAAATATAGCAGTATCATTTGTTCACAAATAATATTTGCATGGGGGCAGGAGGAGAAGGGGACGACTGACGATGAGATGGCTGGATGGCATCACGGACTCGATGGACGTGAGTCTGAGTGAACTCTGAGAGATGGTGATGAACAGGGAGGCCTGGCATGCTGCGATTCATGGGGTCGCAGAGAGTCGGACACGACTGAGCGACTGAACTGAGATTCTATATACTAGGTCTTTTATGGGTCCTTCAGGTAGAGCAATGTACAAGAGGAGCGATACCTCTGTTTAGGTGGTCCTACCTGCTAGTAGGGGATAAAGAAACTACATATAAAATAAATCTAGAGTCCCTTGACTGAAATAAACAGACAGCAATAGGGAAACTCCTCTAGACCAGAAAATTTCTGGGGAGACATCTGAGCTGAGAATTACATGATAGAACAGAGCTATCCCTGTGAGGAACATTCCCAAAATAAAGAACAACAATACAAAAGCCCAGCATTACTGCAGAAATCAGCCAGCATCACAGTCTAGCTCACAGTCTAGCAAAAGATACAATTAAGCACTGCAGTTTGAAAAGCACCCTTGCAGCTCCCGTGTTCAGTGCCTTCAGTCTTGTCCAACTCTTTGTGACTCCATGGAGTGTAGCCCACCAGGCTCCTCTGACCATGGGATTCTCCAGGCAAGAATACTGGGGTGGGTTGCCATGCCCTCCTCCAGGGGATCTTCCTGACCCAGGGATAGAAACTGTGTCTCCTGTATTACAAACGAATTCTTTACTGCTGAGGCACCGGGGAAGCCCCAATGTTATTGCATATGAGTACCTTAGATACGTAATGTAAGTGAGGCTGGGGAGAAGACCAGTGACCAAAACAAGTCCTGAAGGACTAGCCGGAATAGTTATTAAGAGTCTAGCACCTTCCAGAATCAGGGAGATGACAGTGTGACTAGGTCATGGTTAGCAAGATGGAGAGGAATATGTGATGAGCCATAATTTGATCCCCATTTTACCCAAAACCAATAGACTATGTCATGAAGTCAGAAAAACTATAACACTTCTATTTCAAATATATTTTGAGAAAGCATCTTCATTATATGGTAACATTTAATCTATTCATTTCAGTTGTGTGATTTCTGTTCATCCCTTACAAAGTTTTCATTTGTATCCCTTTCTCATAATGGCAAATTATCCCTTCATTGTTTGCATACAGTTGAATTAGAAGTTTTCCTTTAAATTAAAAGGAAGTCATACTCCCTAAAACATGAGGATTTCAGATTTTTTAAAAAGAAATATATACTCTGCATATTCTCCCAAACGTTTTCTGTTACCAGGCATAATTCATTTGCTGAAAAGCTCCACTCTGTCAAATCAATAAGGGTTTCTTCTGCATGCTCATCTGATAGAAGCAAGCAGCAGGCGAACGCAGGATGAATGCAGTCATAGAACAGAGTTTCAAAATGTTTCGCTTTTCAATGAATAGTAATTAAAGAGTTGGCAAATCACAGAAAATGTGTCTTTATATCTGCAAATTCAACCAATTGATGTTCCCAGAAAACTGAGCTGAAAGTTCCACTCCTCCCTAAATCAGGCTGGTTTTCAACAAGGATCGAGCCTTTTGAAGAAGCAATTCACTTTGTCAACTAATTCTCAAACCAATGAGTGGGTTCACAAAACTGAGCAATTCAGTGCTTTCAACCAACAGAAAATATCTCAGGGTACCCTGCAAGCACAAGGCTCAGTGCTGTCTTTTGGCTGTCTGGACTCACCAGCAAGGCCTTCGCTTGGAGGAGGAAAACCAAACTGTGCCTTATCTAATGCATACAAGAAACAGTTCCTTCAGCTTCAAGATGGTCTATGAATAGAGGGACCATATAATCTATCTTCCAAACTGGGACACTTTCAAGATTAAAAGAGCCTCTTTAACCTCTATGGGGAGAATGCAGCCATTAACCAAGGACTGTTCCAGCCCAAGTCGGACGTGTGTTCTCCCTATCTAGGAAGCACAGGCCCCAGAAGCCCTTAGAAAAGTGTCCTTTATCTCTTCACAGAGAAAGACGAAGCATAATAAATTGTAAACTTCTTTGATGAAGGAAAAGACTGTTTGGGCCACTATTATCTAAAACCTCTAAGCCTTAGAGCTTTCCCTTAGTTTAACTGACTTTATA
This sequence comes from Nanger dama, assembly GCA_917880005.1. Taxonomy (NCBI): domain Eukaryota; kingdom Metazoa; phylum Chordata; class Mammalia; order Artiodactyla; family Bovidae; genus Nanger; species Nanger dama. Next base: position 23,876,942 of record CAKJTW010000021.1, read on the forward strand.
ATGTATATAAATAGTGAGCACATGAATATAAAAAGGCTCTGAGGGTTCTGGAGGGAAAAAAACAGACTCTTCAGCTGCTCTTGAGCATGGAGACATAATTGTGACGTAACAACAGATTGACCTCAATGCAAAAATAGTCACCTTGTACTCACACTTAACCCACTTATCATCAAGTTTGAAAAAATCCGCACTGATGAAAGACCATATGCTGGGTATTTCTCTAGAAATCATGACAGGTACATATCTCCTCTCATTACCTGGCTACCCTTGGGAATTGAACCAGTGTCAGCCTTATTAATACTAAGTTTCATGGCTTGGAAATCTATCTAGCCTTGAATATTAATTGCTAACTCTATACATATAATGAACTGCTCTATATTGCAAACAGAGCAAGACAGAGAAAAGTGGTAAGAAAAGAGGTATTATAGAAGGAAATTAAAGGAATAGGGAGGAAGGAAAGATAGAAGAAGAGGAGCAAGAAAAAAAGGAATGTACAAAGTGAAGAAGGAGGAAAAGAAAACTCAAATAAGATTGAAACTAAAACATTGCATATCCTCCTTCACATGTTTTAAAGGATTTATTAGATACAGATACTTTCATTTTCAGTCCTTTGAAAAGTATTTGTAAGATGACTCTCTCTGGAGGTAGCTGAACCATCTGAATCACCTCCCTTTTAGGGGAATACTAATACTCATTTTCCAGATGTAAAATGAATATGAAACTTATTTCTAACGGTCCTTCTGTTGTTGTCTCTTAGTCGTGTCTGAATCTTTGCAACCCTATGGATGGTAGCCCACCAGGCTCCTTCTGTCCATAGGATTTCTCAGGCAAGAATACTGGAGTGAGTTGCTATTTTCTTTTCCATTAAAAAAAAAAAAAAGATGCAGACCATTCTTAAAGTCTTTAATGAGTTTGTTATAATATTGTTTGTTTTATATTTTGGTGTTGCAGTCATGAAGCATATGGGATCTTATGTCCCCAACCAGGAATCAGACCCACTCCCTCTGTATTGGAAGCCTGGAGTCTTAATCACTGGACCACCAGGGAGGTTCCCTTTCCTCACATTTCCTACTCTTTGACTTGGGGGTAGCTAAGCATGTGAGATGCAGTTAGTTTCATAAAACTTAAAAATCATGTAGATCATCTGAAATACCCTAGATTAAAAAAAAGTGCGACTTGCTCAGTATCACCCAACTCAGTGGCAAAGCTAGTTCTAAAACCCATGCTTCCTGCCTCTTGATCCTAGTAGTTCATTCATAAAAGTGATCTGCTTTTAGAATGTGCATTTTACATTATAAAGCATCAGATTGTACTTTTCTATTAGATTCTGGTTTCATTACTTTATGCTATACTGATTTTGAAGTCTCAAGCATATCTATTTCTGAAATGTTTATCTGCTCCACCTTTTTCCCTCAGTTTTAGTTTAGTTCTCTTTATAAAATAATATAAATTTTGGTACTCAATAAAACTTGATTCACATCAACAAAGGAAGAAAACAACCCATGGAATGGGAAAAAATTTTTTAAACTATTTAGTTGGATTAGTGGTCAACATTCAAGCTATTCAATAGTAAAAAACAAAAACAAAAACAAAAACAAACAAAACAAACAAACAAACAAAAAAACAATTTTAAAATTCAGGTGCAAAGAACCTGAATACACATTTTTCCAAAGAGGACACATAAATGGTCAACAGGAACATGAGAAGATATTAAACATCACTAGCCATTAGGGAAATGCAAATTAAGCACCTGGGAGTATGTGTTGGAATGACCATGATCAAAAAGAGGAGATAACAAAAGCTGCCAACAGCATGGAGAAAAGGAAGCCCTTCTGTAATGCTGGTAGAACTGGAAGCTGGTACATCCGCTATGGAAAACAGTACAAAGTTCCCTCCAAAAATTAAAAGCAGAACTACCATGTGACCCAGCAATTCCACGTTTGGGAATACATACAAAGGAAATGATAACACTAACCCCCAAAGATATCGGTACCCCCATGTTCATAGCAGCATTATTCCAACACGTTATTACAGCCAAGACACAGAAACAACCTAAGTGGTATGTGTATACACACACACACACACACACACAAAGACAAATACAGCGTGATCTCACTAATATGTGGAATCTAAACAAACAAAACACCAAACTCATAAAAAGATCAGATTTGTAGTTGCCAGAGGTAGTGGGGTGAGGGAGAAGGAGGAATTAGAGGAAGGTGGTAAAACTGTACAAACTCCAGTTATCAGATTAATAAGTGCTAGAGGTGTAATGTACAAACACGATGGCTATGGCCAACTGCTGCGCAGAAAGATGTTAAAAGAGTAGATCCAAGAGTTCTCATCACAAGGAGAATTTTTTTTCCTCTTCTTTTTACTATATCTGCATGAGATCATGGATGTTAACTAAACCTGTGGTGGCAATCATTTCACAGTACTGTATGTAAATCAAACCACCACCCTGTATACTTTAAACTCATACAGTGATGTATATCATTACTTTTCAATAAAACTACTAGAAAATACTTTTGAGTCAGTAAATTAATGAACAAAAGGCAGTACTTGGGCAGGCTTTATTGAACAACTGAATACTGTAAATGAAGCAGACGGGCCAAATACCTATTTTCTAGAGTTTGTCTTAATAAACTCCGTGGAATCAAAATGTGAACAAATAAACAATTAAAGGGTCTTTCTGGTCACACGTGATTGCTTATACCTGAATACTGAAACTCTTCAATTGGAAATGAACCCCATAATGTCGTTCCCTCTTTTCTCTATGCTTTTGAAATACGTGATACACCATGTATATATTCACTAAGAGAACTAGGACTGTGTGTACATGAATCACCTACGATGAATTCTATTCTCAGTCTTCTTTATACTCTGTTACGACATAAATACAAAGTAACCAAATATAAATGCAAAATATCATAAAATACAAATCACTATCATTGGAAATGAAAGAGCGGTCATTACTACTGACCCTATGGCACTAAAAATATGATCCAGGAATCCTGTTCATAATTCTAGGCAACACAAATTTGATATTAAGATGAAATAGTCCAATTCCTTGAAAGGCACAGTCTACCAAAACTCACACATGTAGACACAGACAATTTGATTTAAAAAATGGAATCAATAATTAAATAACTTTCCAAAACAGAAAGCAAGAGGCCCAGATGGTTTCACTGGTAAATTCTACAAAACATTTAAGGATGAAATAATACTAATTCCCCAAATCTGCCAAAAATATTAAAGAAGAAGAAGCACTTCCTAACTCATTATGTGAGGCCAGCATTACTGTAATATTGATATCGAAACTAAATAAAGACATAATGAGAAAAGATTACAGATGAATATCTCTCCAAAAATCCTCAATGAAATATAGTAAATCAAATCCAACTATATATAAAAAGACTATACACCAGAACCAAGTGAGATTTATTCCCTTTATGCAAGGCTGGTTCAACATTAAATCAATTATATCATATAAGCAGGTTTAAGAGAAAAAAAATTAATGATTCTATCAATAGATTCAGAAAATGCATTTGGGAAAATTCAATACATATTCATGATAAAAATTTCCAGGAAACTGGGAATAAAGGGAAATATCTCTGATGTAATAAAAGAATCTACAAAGAAACACTACAAGCAACATCATACCTGATGGTAAAACAAAAAGAACATTAACAAACTAGATGTTTCCTTCAAGATCAGAAAAAAAAGACAAAAATGTCTTCTCTTACTATCCTTATTCAACATTGTGCTGGAAGTCTTAACTAATGCAATAAAATAAGAAAAGTGGATAAAAGGTATATAGATTGAGAAGGGAGAAATAAATGGTCTTTGTTCTCAAATGACATGATTATCTACATGGAAAATCCCAAAGAACAGATAACAAAACCTCCTGGAATTGTTACGTGAGTATTGCAAGGTTGCAATTTATACAAGCAAAATCAATTTATCTTCTATATTTCATCAACAAAAAATTGGATGATAAAATTTAAAACATAATGTTATTTACATTAGGACCCAACATATACTTAGGTCCAAACTTAACAGCAGCAACATATGAGTAGATAGATCATCCATTCATCCATACATACATATGTGATCTATGTGAGGAAAACTACAAAATGCTGATGAAAAAAATTAAAGAAGCTCTAAATAAATGGAGAGCCATTTTATGTTCTGAGCAAAAAGACTCAATATTTTAATATTTCAACTATAAAATGGTCTATAGATTCAACAGAATTCCCATCAAAATTTCAGCAAGCTGTACTTTTGGATGTCAACAAACTCAATGTAACATTTACAGAGAAAGGCAAAAACTAAGAATACCCAACACAACACTAAACAGAGACACTTGAAGAACTGATAATATCCAGCTTCAAGACTTACTATGAGACTGCATTAAGCAAACAAAGTGTAATACTAACAAAAGAATAGACAGACAGACTACTAGAATAAAACAGACAGCCCAAGAAGAGAGCTACATAAATAAGGTCAATTGATATTTGACAGAAAAGCAAAGGCAATTCAGTGGAGAAAGAAGTCATTTTAACAAATGGTTCTTAAAATAATAGGGACTGTTTAGTTGCTAAGTCCTGTCTGACTCTGTGACCCCATGAATTGTAGCCCTCTAGGTTTCTCTGTCCATGGGATTTCCCAGGCAAGGATACTGAAATGGGTTGCCACTTTCTTCTCCAGGGGATCTTCCCCACCTAGGGATCAAACCCATGCCTTCTGCATTGGCAGGCAGATTCTTTACCACTGAGCCCCTGGGAAAGCCCAAATAACGAGACAACCACATGCGAACCATTCAGAACTTATAAGTTTCACAAAAATTAACTTCAAATGAATTGCAGATCTAAAATTCAAGAGTACAAAACACAACACAAGAGAAAAATATATGTTTCCATGATTTTGGCGATGACTTTGTAGATACAACACCAGAAGCATAATCCAATAAAAATATTTTTTAATTGAAATTTAAAACTTCTGCTCTATGAAAGACTGGGGAAAACATTTTAAGTTGCATATGTGATAAACACTCTAATATATACAGCTCAACTTAAACTGTCAAAACTTAAAAATAAGAAAACAATTCAATTCAAAAATGGGCAAAAGATCTGAAAAGACATCACCAAAGAAGATACACAGATGGCAAATAAACATATGAAAATAAGGCTCTGTATCGTATCATTAGGAAACTGAAAATTAAAACAAAAGTGAAATACTGCTAAACGTCTCTTCAAATAGCTGAAATCCAAAATACTGACAGCAAAATGACAGTGTGAATATAAAGGAACGTACACTTTGATCCACTGCTAGCGAATATGAAAACTGGTATAGCCATTTTGGAAAACTGTTTGACAATTTTATACAAAGTTAAACATAGATTTACCAAGGAATCCAGAAACCACGCTCTTAGGAAGTGGCTAAAATGAGTTGAAAACTTATGTTAGTACAAAAACTCACACAAGGATGTTTATAGCAGCTTTATGCATAATTTTCCAAAACTTGGAAGCAACTAAGATGTCCTTCAGTAGGAATGGATAAACAAACTGTGGTACATCCATACTACTGAGTATTGTTCTGTGATAAAAGGAAATGAACTTGTCAAATTTTCTAAATCATAGGTATGAGCAATTTTGTTGTTATTACTGTGGTTAAAATACTACCAAATTGTCACCTAGTGGGTATTCTCTCTTCTATACCCGAACAGTATCAGTTCAGTTCAGTCGCTCAGTCGTGTCCGACTCTTTGCGACCCCGGGAATCGCAGGACGCCAGGCCTCCCTGTCCATCACCATCTCCCGGAGTTCACGCAGACTCATGTTCATCGAGTCCGTGATGCCATCCAGTCATCTCATCCTCGGTCCTCCCCCTTCTCCTCCTGCCCCCAATCCCTCCCAGCATCAGAGTCTTTTCCAATGAGTCCACTCTTCTCATGAGGTGGCCGAAGTACTGGAGTTTCAGCTTCAGCATCATTCCTTCCAAAGAAATCCCAGGGCTGATCTCCTTCAGAATGGACTGGTTGGATCTCCTTGCATTCCAAGGGACTCTCAAGAGTCTTGGGAAAGTCTATTTCACTAAGCTATTCCTAAGTAATTCTTGTCATTTTAAACAATCTTTTATAACCTGAAAGACTTTTAATGCCACTTTGGCTGTGAAAAGAAAGAAATTTTAAAGTTACTGACCACTTAAATTCCTTTTATATTACACAGCCTATCATGTGACCTTGCCCATGTTTTCTTTACTTTTTACTATTTGATATGTTCTATGTATATTAAGAAAATCAAGTATATTCCCAGTTTAATTTTTGCAGTTTTAGTCTTCCTACAATTTTTCCCCACTGAAGTTTCTGATTATGGTCAAATGTATCGATCTTTAACCACAGCTTCTGAGAAGGCACACAGAACTCACACATATACAGAATTTCACCAAAGTTATTTTCTATAATTCAGTGGTATCATCTTTAAAAATCCTTCATTTACCTTTTAGAGAAGGCAATGGCAATCCACTCCAGTACTCTTGCCTGGAAAATCCCATGGACAAAAGAGCCTGTTGGGCTGCAGTCCATGGGGTCTCGAAGAGTCGGACACGACTGAGTGACTTCACTTTCATGCATTTGATTACAGCTTAACTTTTTGCCAAGAGACCTAGTCAGTTCTTCCCTAATAATCATTGAATAGCTCATCTTGTTCCCCATAAACTTAACCTGTGAAATTTGGTATTTATTTGAGGCAATTTCCCACTATCTTGAATAGCTCTGGTTCAACTAATCTGCTTATACCAACCTCAAACTGTTTATATTATTGTGAAATTGTAATATGTTTTAATATCTGTGTGGCTATCACCTTCATTACTCTTCTTTAGATGTTACTTGGCAAATCTCACACACTTATTTTCCCACATAAACATTAGTAGCACTTGTCAATTTTATGAGATTTCTTGATATTTTCAGATATATCATATGTATGTATAAGTTGATTTAGGGAGAACTGACATATTAACACTACTGAGTATTTCTATTAATACATATAAATGAGAAGTCTTCCCATTGTGTCAGATCTCATTTACCTACTCTAGTTTAACTTTTAAATTCTCTCTTAAAGCCTTCTTCCACATTTATGTCCACATAGACTAAATGTTTATGCCTAGATAGTCTAAATATATTTGCTATTGTAAATAAAACCTTTCCATCCACTATATCACCTATACTAATTTTTATGTTTTCATCTTTTATAACTCACCACTTTATTCAATTCTCTTGCTATTTCCATTTGCAGTTGTATTTCTTGATTTTTCTGTATATGGCATATCATATGTAAATAATTCCAATAGTTAAACTCAGTCCCTAGTTTCTAATATTTCCTCCTCTAATTATGATGTTCAGATTCCTAGTAATTTTTTTCATAGTAATTTTCAGTAGTGATCATGACAGTAGTCATCATTCTTACTACTGACTTTATTGAGAAATCTGCTTCACAGTTAATTATGAGATTGTTTGAGCCCCATATCAGAGGAAAGAAACTGTTCTCAATTTCTACTATATTCATATTTCTTATTAATTCAGGATTTTGTGTTGAATATTGCCAGATTAATTTCTGCATGTACTTAAAAACAATTTTTTCCTTTAACATAACAATATAGCAGATTGTGTTGAAATATTACCCAATACAAATCTACACTTGCATTCCTAACATGAATACCCTTCATCACATGATCAGGATATAATATTTGTTAATGCACTAATTCTGAATCATATGTTTATGGTTTTAATAGATATAAGCAAGATTACTTAATTTTATGTGCAGTCTAAAGTTTTGTCATCATGTTATGCTAATTTATAAAAATATTCTAACACTTTAATGTTTCATCAGGCCTGGAACAATCTGAATAGAGCTGAAGTTCTCTTGACCAAACTCAGGAGACAGTGGAGGACAGAGGAGCCTGGCAGGCAGACCAAGGCGTCGCAAAGAGCTGGACACAACCTAGCAACTGAACAACAATGCCTCAAAGATTTTCGAGAATTTGTTTCTGAAACTATTGGCCTAGCACTTCTTTGAGGTTTACTCACTGAAAACACTTCCTATTTCTTTCATGGTCATAGATATCTTTTGAGATCAACTTTTGAGATTTATATTTTCTTAGATGTTATTTATTTTATTCAGTTCTCATATTTATTTTAATAGACTCAGACAAATTGTTCTTTTACAAGCCTTTGAATTTCCTCTATAGCTGTAATACTTTGCCATCCTCATTTTTAATTTACACAGTCTGTTTTTATTAGATTTACTAGCAGTTTTTCTTTCCTTCCCACTCCACAAAAGAGCTTTTGATTTATTTATCAGTCCTACTACTTTCTATTTGATAATTCACTAATTTTTTTCTTTTGTTTTCATTGATGTATTCCTTTTGTTTTCTGTGGGTTCAGCTGGTTGCTCTTTCAATATCTTGATTCGAGTTGTAATCAACTCTATTCAATTCTTTCTTAATTAATAATATATGTGTTAAATATGTGGTTCTAAATTTTTTCATAGTATGCCATAATCAGAAAAATTATATTTTTATAGCTCATATAGTACACTCCATGCTCTTCACTATTCAACATCCTGCCAAGGTCTGGGGATGAAAAGAAATAATATCTAAAGCATACCTAATATCCATTTGCTCCACCCTAGTTGTGAAACCTATTAAGAAAACCAAATGGATCTTACATGCATCCATATACTCAGTAAACAAGCAATGAGAAAGTGCACTAGGAGCTCAGAATACAAAACAGATGAGAAAAGGTTTCTCATTAATATTTAAAATAATAAGAGTATGTATGTGCTCACCAATTTACGATTGTCAAGTGGCTTAGCTTCTAGTCCCAGAACTACAAATACTGTTTGTGTGACCCATGTCTACACTTCAATTTTTTAAATCTTCACTGAAATAGAGATGACAGAATAAATATAATATTTGAACATTAAAATGATGAATTCAAATTATCATTATTAACCTGCATTGAAAAGGCCTCTAAAAATAGTATATACACTTCTATGCTCTCTTGTGCATGCTCAATAAATAAATAATAGAATACATTTCCTATCTTGATGGAACAAAAAATAAGCCACCTGACTACAGTTGTTACATAGTCACAGATATAGATTGTCCTCAGTGAGTGAAAGAATCCTAAGTTATTACATTGAGAAACCTATTGCAATGAAAGAGGAGAATCGGGCTTCAATATTCTCCACTTGGAGATCTGATAGTCCTATAACAATTTTACCAAGAAAATTGAGCAAACCTGGCTAAAATTATTCATATTGGAAAGGATAAAAAATCAAATAAAAAACTCCACAGAGATAATAGAGGCCTTACACACCTAGCTGGTAAAACCTTGAAGATTTTTCTTGATGTGGATAGGATGGTCACACAGAGCACAAGAGAGGATGATGTCCCCTACCTGCCAGAGCTTGCAGACATATGAACCCATCATGCGTGCAATTGCTTTTCATTCTCTGCTACTGAGTCATGAGGTGCAATTCACAATCAGCTTAGAAATCAAGAGAAATCTTTGTTTTGTGTATGACACTGGGGATGGGTTTTAAAATTTGAGAAGAAAGATCTACCAGATAGAGAAAGGGTACTTATTTTAAATGTAGATGGGGATGAAAGAAAAATCTTCATACTAGAAATGATCACAGACTAAGACTGCTGAGTATGCCTATTTGGAATTGAGGTACAGGAGATATAACTGCAAACTGGAGTAACATTGCAAAATGTCTATATCTTTAAAGCAATTTCATGATGTGTTAAATAAGAAAATTGGGAGCAGGTATACATTGATTAGAATGATGCAGCAGGACTCCCCTGGAGGCCCAATGACTAAAACTCCTATTCGCAAGTCAAGGGGCCCAGGTTTGATCCCTGGTAAGGGAACTGGATCGCACATGCTGCAACTAAGACGTGGCACAACCAAATAAACACATTAAAAAAAAAAAAAAAAGATGTTGTAAAATGTGGGCAAAACTCCCACTGTTTATCACATATCATCTAAGTACTCAGAGAGTTGTTGGATAGATTAAATGAATTACATGTGGAACACTTGGGGCACATAATAAGTGCTGGGATCATGTTAGCCATTATTATTATTGTGTTGATCTTAAAATTTTCAGTGACATTTTGGGAATAGTTGTGATTGATTATTCTTACATCAGCACTATAATTTAAATAGCCCATAAAAGCAATAAAGAAATCTTTTTATGGATAAATTTCTGTTAAAAGGTAATCAGGATAACAGAAAACATATATATATATATATATACACACACACACATACATACACACACATACATATATATATATATTCTCTATCAATACATATTCAAAATATATTTTTAAAAATTTCAAATATGTTACAAAATTAAATAATCTTAAAAACAGACATTATCATTTTCTGAAGGGAATTTTACAGATAACATCAGGGTCTTGTGAGCACTGTTTCCTTCCATCTCTCTTCATTTCTCTTGAGGACACAGAGACATTTTCATGAGTTAATAATTTAGAGTCATTTTATGACTTTAAAAAGTCTAGCATGAGCTGAGAAATCTAGAGGGGATTTATAAAACAAATGGCACATTAGAGAGAATACTGGATGGAGTTAAATTACTACTTTGACACGCAAGAATGTAATCTGTTATTTTGGCTGTGGGAGGGAGAGAGAAGGCAGACCAATTACATGATCTCTGAATTACAGCAGGACTCCAAAGTTACTTTAAAAAGACTTCTACAGTGATAGTATTATCTGAAAAGTATTAAGGAGATACACTGAGCACTAGAGATTTTAGTGAAAAACAATGTAGTCTCATAAAAATTGTGTTCAAGATGATCATTGGGTAGTTCCTATAAGATCTGTGGACAGGGATGACCCAGGTGAACACCGCATGAAAGTCAGTAATTAAAATGCATTTACAGGACTTTCCTGGTGGTTTGATGTTTAAGACTTTGCCTTCCAGTGCATGGGGCGGAGGTTTAATCCCTGGTTGGGGAGCTTAGATTCCAGAGGCCTCGGGGCCAAAAACCAAAGCACAACACAGAAGCAAAGTTGTGACAACTTCAATAAAGACTTTAACAATGGACTACATCAAAAAAATCTTTAAAAGAAATAAATAAAAATATGCACTTGGTTTTTCTAGCAAGATAGCCAGAGAGCCTTCAGTTACTGTTCATCACAGAATCATGGTCTTCTTGTCTACGCAGTGTAGGCCGTAGGTTTCCCCAAAGTGAAATCTAAGTTAAACAGGCATGTGGATCCCACTCCAAAGGAACCTGCTGCCCTATTTGTCCCTAGGACACAGTGAGCAAAGCGACGTGTCATAAGCCATCACCTAGGTGAGAAAGTGTTGCTATAGGTACTAAACCAGCCAGCCCCATGCTCTCCCTCTCCCTCTGTTAAGATTGTTAGTCACTCAGTTGTGTCTGACCCTTTGCGACTGCATGGACCGCAGCCCGCCAGGCTCCTCTGACCATGGGATTCTCCAGGCAACAATACTGGAGTGGGTTGCCATGCTCTCCTCTAGGAGATCTTCCCAATTCAGGGACTGATCCTGTGTTTTATGTCTCCTGCATTGGCAGACAGGTTCTTTACTACTAGCGCCACCTGGGAAGCCCCTAAGTAACATTAGATTTTATAGGTGATCTTCAGTTTGTGATAGCTTAAAAACATGGCCTTAAAGTTATTTCACATTCTCTCAATTGAGACATCCCCTCACTTTGACTCTCAGCTCTGTGTGATTGTTGTTCAGTAGCTAAGTTGTGCCCGACTCTTTGTGACCCCATGGACTGCAGTATGCCAGGCTCCTCTGTCCTTTACTGTCTCCTGGAGTTCGCTCAGATTCATGTCCATTGAGTTGGTGATGCTATCTAACCATCTCATCGTCTCCTGCCTTCTCCTTTTACCTTCAATTTTTCCCAGCTTCAGCTTCGGCATTGGTCCTTCCAATGAATATTCAGGATTGCTTTCCTTTAGGATTGACTGGTTGGATCTCCTTGCTGTCCAAGGGACTCTTAAGAGTCTTCTCAAGCACCACAGTCTGAAAGCATCAATTCTTCAGTGCTCAGCCTTCTTTATGGTCCAACTCTCACATCTATACATGACTACTGGAAAAAGCATAGCTCTAACTATACAGATCTTTGGCGGCAAAGTGATGCCTCTGCTTTTAATAGGCTGTCAGCTCTATGAGTCCTTGACAATTAGAATCAGTGGAAAATATATTCTGTAGCTGGGGAGCACAGACCAAAAGAAACAGGCAGTGTTACTTCCTTTTTCTTCTGCCGCTTGCTCTTGAAACCCAGCCATCATGGCATGAGGAATTCCAAGCAGCCGCCTGGGGAGGAAATAAGGTTCTCAGCCCATAGTCTCAAGGGAGCTCTTGGATGACAGTAACACGTACTTACCATGTAAACCATTACCTCCTGGGTGGATCCTCCAGCTTACAGATGCGCTGCCCCAACTGATGCTGTGTGGAGCAGCAATGAGCTGTCCCTGACTAGTTTTGCCTTACTTGTGATTCATAAGCAAAATAAATCATTGCTCTTCTTTGATGCCATAAGTTTGGGCATCATTTGTTAAACCGCAAAACAAAAATGAAATGAGTTCTTACATGTGAAAGCTTTAATTTAACTCCATCTCAAAAATCTTACCAAATGTTCCTACTCATCTATATATTTCACTGCATCTTCTCTCAAACAAACCAGATTTTCTCTCCCAAATCCTTAATTCAGCTAATGCTAAAAACTGGTCTTCCTTTGTACTTTGCTCTGCACTTTATTTTCTCCCTCTTTCACTCCTGCCCAGTGGCTAGTCCGTAATCAAATACAATACCCTACGCCTGAAAATATTTCTGCCTTCAGTGTCTTCTTCTCATAACTATTTTGATCACCCAAGTCATATGCCCTGCACTTGAGCTAGCACCGTGAGATATAAGTGTTATCAGTTATATTCCTGTGTCCCTTTAAAATTCCTCATGTAGCCTGCTTAACAGTCACCTTCAAAAGCATTGCTGAAAATTATACAAAGATTCCCATGAGCTCTTAAAGTCTAAAGCTGTTAATCTGATCTTCCATAATCTACCTCTAATCCATTTCCCACCATATTTTCCCCAGCTCTTGTATACTTTTCCCCAAATTTCCATTGTCTTGCTCCATCCAGATATCTGTCAATCAGCCCTCTTTTTCATCCTTCTCCAGATGTTTGCCTCTGCATTCTTTAAGACTGTTTTTTATGTGGACCATTTTTAGACACTTTATTGAATTTGTTACAATATTGCTTCAGTTGTTTATGTTCTGTGTTTTGGGCCATGAGGCATGCGGGACCTTAAGTCCTTGACCAGGGATCAAACTGGCACCTCCCTGCATTGGAACGCCAAGTCTTAACCACTGGACCATCAGGGAAGACCCTATAATCATTCTTTAACTGAGCACAAGATCTTTCTAATTTTAAATGAGTATTTCTCTTTTCCTCCTTTTGCCCCTCAAATTAGAAAAATAAACTGCATTTCCTGATCAACTTAACATTTAATTTACTTATTTTGGTGTAAACTTCATCTAAAAGGTTGTAATATGTTATACACATGTGATATATAAATATATACATATATATACTAATATATTATTTCTATCTTGGGTAATCAAGTTTCTGATTAAAATGCATATCACTGGCTTATATCATTTTTGCAGTTACAATTAGAAACAATCCTGGTCTGGATAGCCAGTCTTTTGACTTACTATTATTATTGTTTTCTCTCTCACTGGTTACATGACCTAATTTTCTTCCATGATCTTTAGTTTGCTTCAATCTAAAATCAAATTGTTGTATTAGATGTCTTCAGACTTTTTCTCATAGACTGAAATCAGTAATATAAAAATTCAAGCTAATTTTCAAATTAAAAATTAGATAGTATTCTCTCTTTAGAAATGTATTCTGATTTATAAGATGATTCAGAAAGAATTTCCTTTACTTGCAAACCTTCCCAATATATTCAAATCACTATTTGAATAACAACAACAAAAATGTGATCACTTTTCCAAAACCTATCTATAGAGAGCTCTGCCTAATATTGAGTTTCCCTGGTGGCTCAGCAATAAAATATTCACCTGTGATGCAGAAAATGTGAGCTCTATCCCTGGGTTGGGAAGATTCCCTGAAGGAGGAAATAGCAACCCACTCCAATATTCTTGCCTGAGAATCCCCATGGGCAGAGGAGTCAAGCAGGCTACAGTTTATGGGGCTGGCAGAGTAGGACATGACTTAGTGACTAAACCACAGCCACCACCACGACCTGCCTATTATTGGAAATATGAAATAATCTTGGCCAGACACATGAAGTAAGAACAGCCACTAAAACCACACAGACACTCAGATCCGAGCCATACATTTATATGCAGTGTAGCCTCCTGATTCTCAATCCTAGAATATGGATATTTATCTGTTCTATTTCTTAATTATCTCAAATCACCTGTGTAGAAATAGTAAAGAGACCTACATAGTCAAAACCATCAGAGAGTGTACTGAAACGCTGATCATTTGATTCTACACCCATTGAATTGTTTCTCTGAGTTCAGCAATTAAAAAGGAAAAAAAAATCTGTTTCAAAACTATCAATAGAGACAGTAAGCAGGCATAAATAAATGATTGCAAGCAAGGCCATAATACTATACTGCATTAGTTGTGATAAAATTGGCCATGGTAAGTAATCAATACATTCCAAAATCTAAGTGTCTGACAAACTTGAAAAAGGAAAAGAGAAATTTTATTTCTATTCACACACAGAAATGCCTGTGGATGGCTCAGCAGGGTTTTGCCCTCATCAGTGATTTAGGGACCCAGGTGTTCCCCATCCTGTGGTGCTGTTATCTCTACCCAAGGCTTACAAGGTATCACAGGCAGGGAAGCTGAGCATGGAGGAGGCAAAATACTGGCTTTTAAATGCGGTGGCAGCAAGTGAAACACATGTGATTTCCAGTACGTGTCATTGGCTAGAACTAATTACAGAGCCTTACCTAATTTCGAAGGGTCTCAGAACTGGAACCTTCCTCTGAGATCATGACTAATAGGAAACTGGATATAGGCAAGCACTAATTGCTTGCTTGCTAAATCACTCCAGTCGTGTCCAACTCAGTGCGAGCCCAATGGGCAGCCTACCAGGCTCCCCCCCACCCCACCCCCCGTCCCTGGGATTCTCCAGGCAAGAACACTGGAGTGGGTTGCCATTTCCTTCTCCAATGCATGAAAGTGAAAAGTGAAAGTGAGGTCGCTCAGTTGTGTTCAACTCTTAGCGACCCCATGGACTGCAGCCCACCAGCTCCTCCGTCCATGGGATTTTCCAGGCAAGAGTGCTGGAGTGGGGTGCCATTGCCTTCTCCAAAAGATCTGGAAATGGTAAGACTGTTTAACCTGAAGGAAGTCTAGGGTTTTAGGACAAACATATCCACTTAGGATCTCTATGTAAATTATTAATTATGTCTCAGGTTACACATTAGCTACAGATTTAATTTTTTTAAATGCCAGAGGTTTTCTACTCAAAACATAGACTATGTTATCAAGGTTCACAGAAAGAAATATTTTCAGGGCTTATTGCTAGATATTTAAGAGCTATTAAATTTGCACATATAAACTCCATCTTAATTGCTCTGGATTCAGATGTTCTCTTGTTCAACTGTCTTTCACGTCATTATCATTGAATGATTTTTTTAAAGAAATTTAAAAATACAGAGCTTCCCCACATATTAAAAAAGTGTAAGAAGATTCATTAACAGATGAAATCATGTTTTTTTCTGATGAATGTAGTCATGTTTCCAAAGGTGGAAAATATTAAAGATAATTAAGAAAATCAGTGTAGAAAACAATGGCAGTCAGTCTACAAACAAGAATCTTTATAGCAGGAGTCAGTAAAGTTTTTCTGCAACAAACAATAAATGTATTAAGCTATGTAGGGCATATGATCTTTATTTTATTTACTTAATCTGGATCTTATAGCATGAAAACAATCTTAAATAATGTGTAAGTAAATAAGAGTGGCTATGTTCTAATAAAACATTATTAATAAAAAATGATACAGTCAGATTGGATTTGCAGGCAATAGTTTGCGAAGTCCTGAACCACAGTCCTGAAATGATGCTAGATATTCTGCTTCTAATCATTTTAAAATTTTGCTCTAGGCAAAAAAATAGGAAATTAAATCAATCAGAAGCAGAAAACACACTTGTTGTTATCTTCAATATCTGACCATACTAACTTTCCAAATTAATCGAGATCAAATGCATTCTTATGTACTTTTTGTTTCGATTCGCATTGTGTAAAGTAGTCCAGTGATAACTGGGTAACAAAAAAACTTTAAATTATTACTTTAAATTCATACATAGATTTCCGTCATACACAACATGCTCTAATAAGAAACGGGCAAATTTTTAGTATATTGAATAAAAATGGCTTTTAATCAGCTTAAAAATGTAAAATATATTTTCTCAAGGGTGTTTTGGCTGAGTGACAAGTCCTATTTTATTAAACCTCATTCAATTATTGCTTCTCAATAAAACAGGTATAAGAGAAGGCTGATGTTAAGATAAAAGGTACAAGAATGAGGTACATCACATATGTAATAAAGTACTCATGAAAAGTGAAGAATAAGGGGAATGCATTCAACTTTACACAAATATCAGTGGAAACAGCTTGCTTACCACCCCTCAAAATATTTTTGCTTGGTGCTTTATCATTTTTCTCATTCCTAAAGTGTCAGAAAATTGTTATATAGTAGTTTTAAAACTGTAAGTAACTTAGTAATATAAAAATGCCGTCATCAAGTAATGTTATTATCCATTGTTCTAGAAATACAACTGCAATCACAGATATATGCTCTCTATACAAGTATTGAATATAATTTTAGGGGTGTACATTATATGAGTTTTCATCCAGATTGACAGTGCTAAGATAGCCGTGCTCATGAATTTTCATGTCATCACTCAATTTATCTAGTACAATAACAGTTATATCACTTCTAAAATTGTATTCCTTCAAATTACAACTCTGCAACAATTCACTGAAACTATTTCACTTATAAGCATAAGGGTATTATTTGCTCCAAAGATGCTGGGCACTGATTACTTTATAAAGCAAATATCTTCCTTCTAATCTCATTAATTTATAAATCAATCATAGCTCAATGGAAAGCCCAGAAGACAGAGTCAGAAGATGAGACCTTAAGCCCTGGGTCTGATATTTATTAGCTGTGTGATGTTAATCAGGTTATAGCTTCTCTGGTTTCTGTCTTATCATCTGTAAAATAGAGGAAGGGACATGTGCTCTAGCTACTTTTCATTACTTTGCAAGGATTTTATAAGATATACACTTGTAAACAAGTTATCTTATGTACTACAAAATTATGTACAAATATGAATTATTGTTATCAGCTTACTAATATCCCTTTTGGATAAGAAAAACCATTTACCAAATTAACCACTCAGTAAATAAATGACTGCCTTATCACATTCATAAGCAATAACATGTAACCAGTCTGCTGCGCTTGAAGGCCAAGATCTCCACAAGTCAGAACAAATATTAGGTTGGCCAAAAGTTCATTCATGTTTTCTGGTTATACCATATAGACAAATCCGAATGCACTTTTTGGCCAATGCAATATATATTCTGTATATTAAACAAATACAAAATTCAATTATTACCTAAGTATACCTTAGGTAGTAATCAACATAATAAATGTGAATTTTATCCTTGCAGCAATATTTGTTCATACTAATATGCATATAGCTAATTGGAATGATAAAATCTATGTCAAATTATCGTGAAAGATAAGAATTTCCTTATAGTTTGTCAGATATTCATGGAGCAGTTTGATATTCAGGGCATTAAAAAAAATCTTCATATCTCATTGTACTATAGGTTTTATAAATCACAAACCAAGTCTTTATAGAATTCAACACCTAAATCCCAAAAGCACTTAAGGTTTGATATTCGATCAACATACTAGATCTTTTCTAATGATTTCCCATATTTCTGAAGAGGGCAGAGAAAATGGTGAAAAGTCTCCAAGAGAATATTTTTATGTTTTTATATACCAAGAAGTTGTGGGGCTTTAAGCCCATCCTCGGTTTTAGTTGGATTCTCTGAGTTCTCTGCATGTGCTGTTAGAGAGCAAAGAAATAAAGGCTAGATAAAGGAGTACCAGGCAAACTAGCATCCCCAGTATCAGCCTCCACTGCGGAGCAGACACACACCCCTGTCCACTCATTTCTTTTCTCCATCTCTCTAGGGAGCCAGTTTAGGTAAACCTCTCTGCCTACTCCTATGTGTGAAAGATACAAAGACATCAAATACAAGCCATTTGAGTGGGAGATTTAAGGAGTCTCTTTCCCCCTAATGTGGTTAACAGGTTGATCAAAAGTAAGGTTGAGAATCACTCTAATGGGAATTTAAAAATCTCTATTCTGTCCAATCTGTGAAATATTAGAAAAAAATTTAAAGGCACCCTAGGAAACCAAGCTTCTTATGTTATGAACAGGTTATTATCCCCATGCGACAGCCCTGCAGATCATCTCCAGATAGTTAGAAATACGTGCCTTTAAGTAATAAAGGGTCTGCAGCTATGATACTGGCTTTTAAAGGGGTATAGATATGTTCCAGGTGAAATCCTGTACATTATACAGAGAAAAGTCTCTGAGATTTTACTCTTAATGTGGGTTTTCTAAATTACAAAGTGGACATTTTCTCCTAGTTCACAACTATTTGAGTAATAGCACTCTATTGGAAAATCACTCTAGGCAATGAATTATGATTCGATTTTTTTTCAGAAGTACATCTTCTTATTATGCATTAATCCTTCCTCTCTTTTAAGGACATAATGAAACATTTGTTTAGCACTCAAAATAGAGCATGGCTGATAGAAATAGCAATGACCTATGCAAATATTTATACGGTAGCAAACAGCTTAAAATAGCAAATAATTCCTATTAAAATATGTTATTTTTTCTATGACAAAATGTCCACGCATGATAAAATTGGGTCAGAGTATTTTTAGGTTAGATGACAGCTCAATTCCCCTCTCAACTTGCTCTCTTTTTAGTGACATGGCTCCTTTAGCATTTTTGTGAGGTGCATTTTATCCTGCACAGACATTTCTTCTTTTCTTATCCTTCATTTTAGTTTCTTCACTAACCTATCAACGTCATGCTTTATTATTCTGGCCCTGGGTATGTGCTTAGGCTTGTCCAAATCTTTGCAACCCCATGGACTGTAGCTCACCAGGCTCCTCTGTCCAAGGAATTCTCCAGGCAAGAATAGTGGAGTGGATTGCCATTTCCTGCTCCAGGGGATCTTCCTAACCCATGGATTGAACTCACATCTCTTGCGTCTCCTGCACTAGCAGGCAGATTCTTTACCACTGTGTAATCTGGGAAGCTGAATTCTGGCCTTAACACCTCTCAGTTCTGCTTTTATATTTTCCAACAATGCTCCACTGATACTAACAAAGAGTTATGAAATATAAAATGAGATCTTGTGGATTTAAAAATTACTATGGTTTTGTTATAGGAGATCACATTTGAAAAAATTTGTAAATTGTGAGAAAATCAGATATAATTGTGCTTTCTTTCATGAGCCTCTTTAGATATTTTCTATCAAAATCTTATATGCATTGGGGCACTTTACTGGTGGCCCAGTGGTTAAGAGTCCATGCTCCCAGTGTAGGGGACATGGGTTCGATCCCTGGTCAAGAAACTAAGATCCCACATAGTTAAAAAAAATCATATATGTATAATTTTTAACCCCAACACTATCAAGTATATCTCAGTTCAAGGCTGTATTTCCCCCAGTATTCCAGCTAGATTTCTTGATTAGTTTAAGTGGTTAACAGCTACATTCCCATGGACTTTTCTTTTAAAGTGGTACTAACTTTCAGATTAAATACAGAAAAGAAAGCTTATCTTTCCTTTACAATTTACCAGATGTTACAGTCACTACAGTGATAATGTTAGCAATCTGGTATTAAGGTTTAGAAATCTCCTCTTGTGATGTAATAGATAGGGACTTCTATAAAGACTTCATTATACCTCCTGAGAAAGTAAATTGACATGCTAGGCTCATCACCTGTGCTTTTGGTCTACCTCACAAAACTGTTATCTCTTTCATTTCAACTAGATAGCAACAAAATGTTCAAAGAAGGGTTTTGTTGATTTTCCCTATTCTCTCAAACTTTGCAATATTAAATCACTGTCCTATTTGCATATGAATACCTTATAACAGTATTACTTTTTAAAGATACTGGGGTAGCAATCAGCCCTGGGAATTAATCCAAATAACAGCCTCTGAAGATGGCCTTCTTTGGTATCTAATCAAAAGCATCAATGCCATGACAGAGCCCTGCTGGGGAATCCTGTCAGATTTCATTTATCTGAACATACTGGATAAGTGAACCAGTGGATAAGTGGTTTCAAATAACCAGTCTCTCCAATTTTTCATTGGGTTGCCACAATGATTTTGTAATGAGACTATAAACTGGTTAGTAAGTATTTATGCTGAATGCATGATGAAATTTCATTTTACCCTTATTTGGTTACTTTGAGCCATCTTCCCAAAGCACTGTTTGAAGTTATATTTCATAGCTTTACAAACCAGTATTGTTCAAAAAAGATCTCCATTCACCCCAATCACACTTACCAAAACCACTCACTCTCCCTCTCAGATCTTTTCAGTTTCTTCTAATAAACTATGACAAATGACATTTCTTTTAGACATAAATGCTGCATTGGCTCTAGGAACAGAACCTTTAACACATTCCAGAAAACTTCTCATTTGAGCCTCAAAGGTTACAAAATGTGGCTAATAAATTATTCTCCCCAGTATTAAGAAGATGCTCTGAGCAGTCACTAAGCACACACAAGGCAACAGCTCTGGGCAAAAAGCCCCACCCCTAAGATAACCACATTAATCTAGGTTTTAGAGCACAACACAAGTCCATGAACCAGCCAATGAATGAATCTATACATACTATAATAATGTGGGGATTTATGATACAGGAAATAAACACATAAACGTTTCACAAAGACATCATGCTGGAGTAATTTAGAAAACTTCACTCTAAGCTGAAGTAGGGCTTTGGGCCCTAAATAATAGATAGGTTGGCAGGATTAAAGAATGGTAATCACTTCAAGCAAGAAAAGAAAATCCAATAAGCAAAGTTTCAAAAATGGTGCTACTGTGGTGTCCTAAATGGGAGGGAAATCCCAAATGTACACATATGGCTGATTCATTTTGCTATGCAGTAGAAGCTAACACAGGGCTTCCTGGTACCTCCTTTGGCAAAGAATCCTCTTGCAGTGCAGGAGACCCCAGTTCAATTCCAGGGTCGGGAAGATCCCCTGGAGAAGGGCTAGACTACCTACATTAGTATTCTTGGGCTTCTACCGTGGTGGCTCAAACAGTAAAGAATCTGTCTGCAATGCAGAAGACCTGGATTTAATCCCTGCATTGGGAAGATCCCTTGGAAGAGGGCAGGGCAGCCCACTCCAGAATTCTTGCCTGGAGAATGTCCATGGAGAAAGGAGCCTGGTGAGCGACAGTCCATGGGGTCACAAAGAATCGGATACAACTAAGCAACTAAGCACAGCACAGAAGCTAACACAACATTGTAAAGCAACTATACTGCAATAAAAATTAATAAAAAATGATGACACTAGTGTGTGGGAAGAAGAAAATGTATCCTAGAGAAATAAAAACAAAAACTTCTGACCTGAAAAGAGGCTTTCCTTCAAACAGCTGTAGAAAATAAAGGTCATGTGGATACGTAAGAATTTTACAGAACCTGCTGAACCAGTTGGAGTTGTAGAAAGTGGCAGAGATATTGATGTGCAGGCATATCATATAAATTTAACACAAAAATCTGAAAATTTTTATATAAAAATAGTGACTAATTTACTAACCTCTCTGGCACTGTTCTTTCTTTATTTATTTACTTAACTTGGAGTTTGAATAAAATAACTCCAAATTCCTCCCAGCTCTAACATTTTACGGGCACATTCAACCTAAAAATCCTGCAATATAGAGAGATAATCTGCAATGGGTATGAAAAAAATTTCCTGCCTTCCAAGTGAAGAACTTGGAAAAGGCTTAATAAGAATTGTGGCACAATGAATAGAATCGTACAGTGTCAGAGAAATTTAAAGTGAAATGGAAAATAGCAACATTCAAGACTTAGAAACTTTGATAAGCTGTTTTTTCAGTTTCTCTCCACTCTAGAAAATCATCTTCCAGTCATACATATTAGAAAATGGATTCAAATACTTTATTTCCTGGAAGCTGAAATATTTTGCTTTTTGTAGGCTATCTTTAGGATAGGATATCTTTCTGGATAGGAAAGTCATGAATACAAAATGATAAGCACAAGCAATTAAGAATTGAAGATACATTTATCTTGATGTCTCATTGTATTGACCAAGAAGGCAGAAAGCAAGAAGTAATGGGAGTAACATTAACTGAGTGCCTAACATATGTCTGTCTCTGTCTCAGGTGCTTCATTTATATCATTTCATTTAACAGTCAAGGCTGACTATAAATGTTTTCCAGATTTCCTGCCTTGACTCCTTACACCACTAAAAATCAAATTCTTACAAATAAGCTTAGTCATAAATATCAGTCAGTAACAGTTTTTGTTTGTTAAAATTTACCTGTAAAGGGTTCACAGGACTCAGTTTTTCTGGAACAACCAATTTTGTCCACTAAAGGACAAATGCACAGATGTGACATTCTGTTCATAAACTTATTCTGTATAAAGCATAAAAATGAATAGACCTCAATTAAAACAGAGTCAGGAGACCAAAGAGGGAAGTTCTTATACCCTGCAGCAATAGCAAAGTCCTAGAGGAAGAAGAAAGACTTTGTCTTCTTGCCTGGCAAAAGCTTAATCAACGAGAGACTGTCATGACTCAGCCAATGAAAAGCCACTATACAGTTAACGTCTAATTCGTCCAGATGACTCTGTTTCCTATAGCCCTCCCAACTTGCTTTTCCCATCTTTATGAAAGTGCTCCTCTCCTTGTTCTATGGGCCTCGCACAGTAGCTCTCAGGGTTGCAGACTCTGAATTGCAATTGTTTGCTGACCCCAAATAAGACCATTTTTACTGGAGAAATAACTGACAGTCTATTTGTTTAAGGTTAACAAAAGGGTTCTTATTATATTTTGAAGCTTGGAGCTTTCGATGCCAGTAGTACTGAGCTAATATCTCTAACTACATTGTAAGTAGACTGACCCAAAAACATTTCCCAAAAAAACAACTTGCAGATATTCGTCACCCAACAGCACTCTAACACTGCTCTGTAAATAGAAAATCCCATTTTGTGAAGCTTTCATGCTCTTCTGCTGATATAAAGGGCTCACAGCCATGACACGGCTGTCATTTTTCACACTACCTTTTCACTTCAAGGTATGTTCTAACTTTATGTAGCATCCTAAGTTTTTTTCCAAGAACATTTCTCAAAATAAAACCATCTAATTCTAACACTGTTTAGCTCTCTTTCCTTGGCAAATACTTAAAGACCTACGCATTTCATAAAGATTCATGTCTTTCATTCCTGTTTATCATATACAGATCTTCTTTCTCCAACCAGATTATTAGTTTCTTTTTTTTTCAGATCTTTTGCATTGGATTTTATGTCAAACATTTTGCTGGGAAAACATGATACTCAGTCATTTTGGGCTTAATGGTAAAACAGGATGATGGAATTTTAGACCAGATGGGATAGAGAATATATGTAGTCCAGACACCCTCATTTTATAGCTGATGAAACGGGGGATAGGCTCAGAGAAATTAAGATAATTTGATCAAAGCTTGTCAACTAGTTGATGACAAGAACTTTGGTGACTTACCTATTTCATGCCTTTCATATTTCCTAGTTTATCCTTTTAATAAATATTTTTGAAGGGCATTCCAAACAATAAGAATGATGTGAGGAAAAAGGGTGAACAAAGCACCCAAACTTATAGTTTCTGCTTCATGTGTAGAAACAGAGAATACACAGTAAATGCAAGTGATGGGTACAGGTACAGCATTATCATAAAGACACTGGAGCAACACTTATCCTAGTCTCATAGGGTCAAATGAGGCTTTCTAGAGTAAAACATATATCATGTGAAAGTAGAAGAAGGAGTTAACACAGTGAAGGCTAGGCTGCAGAAGGCAATCTGCAGGAGCAGGGAAGAAAGAGACTAGACAGGTAGGTGAAGATGAATCATGAGTGGCCTCACCAGTGAGTTTATAATTTCTATTTTGAATCTATTACTAGATTTAAAGTAGGAAGGAGACTCCATCAAATTGGTCTTTTACAGTGGAAATGAATGGGGTGTAGGAGGCTGAGTTCTGAGACCAGAAAACCAGTTAGAAGACCATTGTAATAATCCATGTTACCATGACAACCTTTATTGCAATTAGAAAAGGAGTGAATTCTGCTTTAATATTCTGCTCTAATATTTTGAAAGTAGGCATTTGGTGTTGCATCCATATTACCAGAATGATAAAGAGAATGTGGTTATCTTTGAGAAGTAAATAAACTTTGGCAAGGAAGAATTTCATATTGTGGGAAGTAAGATTATAAACCTTAATTATTGAATTGGTTAATTGCAACTCAGTGATGGGGGCAGAACTCCTTGAGTTCTAAAGACATCGGTCCATTATTATGTAGATGGTGTTCTCAACGCCACTGCAGCTTGTCTAACCATGGATAGATGTGACTTAATTCAAAATAGAAAAGGATTTTAAAATAAGCATTCTCAAAGTCCCAAATTCAGGAATAGGCTATTTACTTGAAGAGTTCCTCTTCAATTACAAAAGCAAGTGCCAAAATATCAGCCAAGCTCTTGACTGCTCTGCCAATTCCAACTAGTTCTGTGGTTGTGCAGTTGCTCCTCTGCCAACTTCATTTTTTAAACTATTATGAGGTCTAAGCACTGGGAATGCCAAAAGGGAAAAATAAGATCAAGCAACGTGATTACATTTTGGCTAAGATGTATCTATTACCTAGGCAAGAGGATGAAATTACAGTCTTTTTTAAAAAAAAGGACATGGTTTACAAGAAGAAATTCATGAATTTTCCTTCAAATAGAAACTAGTACAAAATTTTATTTCATGCTACCCCATATTACAGCAATGAATGCTGGAAATGAGGTTTAAAAATAAGAGAAAGGATTGAAATAATATACATAGCAATAGTTGCTTTCAGAAATACATTCAAACTTGGTATTTTATGTAAAATATGAAAAATGATCACAATGTTAAACTAACCAGAGTCGGCTCAGATATATATTCTTTCTGTGGATGTTGACCCTTTACTCTTTAGACCAAATAGGAAAGGTGTCTGCATATAATTGCTACTGTTTTTTCCCCTTTGATTCTAAGATTCTCAAACAACTGGTTCCTCTTTGTCCTTCAGCATTCATCTTTTCTTATCTACATGGGATCACGGCCCCTCTTACCTGGGCTCCTGGATCCAAACTCAGGGAACATGTTCCGTTCACCTTTCTGTTGCTCCTGTTGCTATTCAGCTGGGCAGAAAGGTGCCGACCATCTGGAAATGTCTAAGTAATCATCAAAGACCTAAATTTAAAAATTACCTCCTTTGGGCAAACTTCCCTTAACTCTCTAAGAGAATTAACTATTCTCTTCTTTAGGCTTTCATCAACTTTCCCACTAAGCTCTTGACATAAGTTTCAAAAATAGATGAATGCAAAATGCCATTGTTACTTTGCTACTTTTTGTATTCTCTGATACATTCTTATAGGATCTCAATGAAATAGATGATAAATAGATAGAAAATAGAGATATAGATATATACACATATAAATAACATTGATATGTATACACATCAGTTCAGTTCAGTTGCTCAGTTGTGTCCAACTCTTTGTGACCCCATGAATCGTAGCACGCCAGGCCTCCTTGTCCATCACCAACTCCCAGAGTTCACTCAAACCCATGTCCATTGAGTCCGTGATGCCATCCAGCCATCTCATCCACCGTCATCCTCTTCTCCTCCTGCCCCCAATCCCTCCCAGCATCAGAGTCTTTTCCAATGAGTCAACTCTTGACATGAGGTGGCCACATACATACATTCATATTTAATTCATGCATGTGTATGCATGTATTTAGTCACTCAGTCGGGTCTGATTGTTTGCAACCCTGTGGATAGTAGCCTGCCAGGCTCCTCTGTCCATAGAATTTTCCAGGCAAGAATACTGGAGTGGGGTTGCCATTTCCTACTCCCGGGGATCTTACTGACCCAGGGATCAAACCCGCATCTCCTGTGTCTCCTGCATTGGCAGGGGGACTCTTTACCAGTGAGCCACCTGGGGAGCCCCATTTTCAGTTCATAAGGGATAATTATCCATTTTCATGAAGTGCCATGCCCATATTCTTGTGCTAGAACATCTCACTTTAAAAATATGCACGATGACTTCCCTGGTTGTTCAGTGGCTAAGACTCTTCACTCCTGATTCAGGGGGCCAGGGTTCAATCCTTCATTAAGGGAACTATGCTGCAACTAAGAGTTAGCATGCTACAACTTAGCACAGCCAAATAAATAAACAACATTATTAAATATATGATGACTGACTAAAGTCGATGAACTGTCATAGTACTATACCGAACAGCTAAAATTACCAAATGTTTAGGGCTTTGTATTTGCATAAGTCTGATAATATTAAAGGAAAATTGCCAAGGGTATTGATTTACTAAAATCTACTCCTATCATTATACAGAAGAAAAATAGTGAAAAACAAACTTTCAATTAATTAATGTAATAGGTGTCTATTAGTAATCTTTCAGCAGTGCCGTGCAAGGCAAAGCACTGGAACGCAAAGAATAAGACTGGACCCCTGTCTACAAAGAGTTCTTGGTAAAGTGGGTTATACAGGAAGAAGAAAAGATAAGTGCATATGGAGGAATTGATGCTAACATGGAGGTTAGGCCAACCAATGTAGTGAGGATGCCAGATGACAGCAGCAAGCGCCACCTGGGAAGTCAGAGAAAATGCCCTGTGTAGAAGTTCACCAGGAAAATGGAACAGTGTGGACAGAGGCAGGGAGACTTGAAAACCAGGGCTCATGATTGAAGCATAGGGCACAGGTGGGAGGAAATCAGGGAATGATATTAGGGAAGCAGACAGTGGCCATATTTTAAAGGCCTCCACTTGCAGGAGAGCTCTGAGCACTTGTGGAGAGGAAGTAGGGACCAAGCCAGGGAGCAAAGATCAAAGGGTGAGCTGTGATCAGGAACTAAGGGACGGAGCCCTTCAGCTTGTCTTCAGCATCTCATACACACCTCTAGGGGCTTCCCAGGTGGTGCAGTGGTAAAGAATCCAGATGCAGGAGACACCGGCTCAATCCCTGGGTCAGGAAGATCCCTTGGAAAAGGAAATGGCAACCCGCTCCAGTATTCTTGCTGGGATAATCCCATGGACAGGGGAGCCTGGCGAGTCACAGTTAGTCCATGGGGTCACAAAGAGTTGGACACAACAGCATGCACGCCCTGCACGCACACATCTCTCGACATATTCCAGTTCTATGCATAAGTCACAATTCTATGTTGTTTTAACGACTGATAGGAATGCATTGCATAAGAGGATAACACTCAACTTTAAGATTTACTTTTTTATTTAAATCGACACATATAATGCATGCTGAACGTGAATGAGACTCCATCTGAGAACTGTAGAATTGTCAAAGATGTACAGAGCACATCAGCCATCCTCTAATATGTCTTATACCTTACAATGATGTGGAAGGGAGATATATATATATATATGTATATATATATATGTATTTCCACATCAGAATAAGGCATAAGAAGTTTTAAATTTTTTTTATATAACCAAAATATAAGTCATATCAGGATAGGTGTTCCAGCAAAGTTACAACTACATGCATTCAGAAGAGAAATCTTGTTAAGTACCATGCTGTAGCCTGAATAAACATTTGGAATTTGAATAAATAACCCAGGCCTTACTAGACCAGATATAGAGAGAGCAGTTCTGAGGCAATTGCCTATATTTGAATTCATCCTTGGGAATTGTGTTACATACCAGGTCAGGAAAATGATACGTTTTCTCTCCATACTTAAAACTTTCACAAATACTCTTATGAATTAATAAAATAAAATACCTTCATATTTATGTATTATGAGCCCTTCTTGGATATTTAAATAAATTTAAGATAACCTAAGGAAAGCAAACGGTAAAACCACATGCAATACATTTGTAAAAGTCTCACATATAGCATGTAGAAACTATACTCAACATTTGGAATAAAAATAATTCAACATGAATATTATCAACAGACAAGAAATAGAAATTTAAAAATAGAGAAACCCAAAAGCTAACTTTTACGTTTTCAATTTTGAGATGTAATTTTTCAAGCCTTACAATCCTTAATATAGCTATTTATATTCTATTTCCTTCCTAAATTTAACTATACTTTTCCCCCATGAGGCTCAGGATGCTGACCTATAAAACAAAAAGAAATTCCTAAATATATATAGTATGGAAATGATAGAGGTCGGTGATGCGGTGGATCATTATTCAGGCTGAAAATAAATTGGTTTTCTTGGAAAAGAAATTCCTCTTTAAAGATATTATGAGCCAGGCCCTGCCTACTCTCTTTCCCAACCATCCCAGAAGGACTAAACTAAGTTTCAGAGTTTGGAATCAGCTTCCCTCACTGATGAGGCAAGCGTTATTTTCAATAAACTCCAGCCTACCTCTGATTTAGTTCAGTGCTCCTGCTGGCTTGGTTACTCTAAACAGAGATGCCTCCCTGTTCCAGAAGCCAGAGCCAGACCCGGGACCCCCTCTTACTCTCAACACTGAGGTGCTGATGAATGAAACTTGGCTTCCGAGCTGCAGTCTTGTGCCCTAGACCCAGTTGCTAAGATACGTATTGCTTCCTGACTGCCTGCCTCCCAGCCTCCGTCTCCTCCCCATCACTACACTCTGAGCATCTCCAGATGCTCTCCTTGGTCCTTGGAGCAGGGACCCAGCTGATCTTCTACACTCTTTCTCATGGCTGGCGAAAATGCTGGATTTTACCTGAGCCCTGTGATCCTAGGAAAAAATAAAGGTTACAAAATTCTCTCACTCTTTGTGTTCCTCTTTGCAAAATAACACCCTTCCCCAGAGAAGTCAGTTAAGACTTGCGGGTTCCCTTATTTACCTGTGACATATGGGCACAGAGACTTCTTTCAAACGTCCTCTCTTTGCTCATGAACAGATCAATCAGAGAAAAACTTACTGACCAAATTTTCACTGGGAATCTTTCCTTCCTCTAAACTTTGGGCCACCCTCAGTCTGAGCCAGCATACAACAGTCTTCCTTCAAAAGCCGACTGACCTCATAAGAAACCATTCTCTGATCTACCACTCCACCACCTGCCACCGTCCATCACTCACCTCCCAAACCTTGTTCTCTTGAGCTTTTCTTCTTGCTGTTTAGTCACTAAGTTGTGTTCAACTCTTTTGTTGAGACTCCATGGACTAGAGCCCACCAGACTTCTCTGTCCACAATATTTCCCAGGCAAGCGTACAGGAGACAGTTGCCATTTCCTTTTCCAAGGGATCTTCCCAACCCAGGGATCGAACTCACGTCTCCTGCATGGCAGGCAGATTCTTTACCACTGAGCCACCAGGGAAGTCCAGGAGCTTTTCTTATTACTCCTTATAAAAGAGAACCCCTTATGGATCTATGGTTGGTTCCACTCCTCTTTCTGGCAACAGTCCTTTAGAATAAACTCTCCTTAGTTAACTCTGATTGTTTTTACCCAACATGAGACAGTAAGATTTCTGCCTATGTAACTCAATTGACTGGATTTCTTCATCTTTCCTGGGTTAACTTTTATCTCTATCTCTCAGTATCTCTCACAACCATACTCAAACATGACTCCCTAGACCCTTCCAATTTCTCTCAAAAGTTACAGAATCTTTGCACCTCAAGTCATTACACTGGTGTTCTTATTTTAAAATTCATTCAGTTCATAACGCCTTTTAGTAGTCAAAAATTTAAAGGCAACCTCCATTTTTTTTTTTTTTTTACTTACTATTCTTTTGAAATTGCTACCAAATGTTCTCACCTCTCATGTCCAGAATGGAAATCTTAAAATATTTTACTGAATTTTTCAGATACTCACAAGAGAAGAAACAGTAATAATTTTTAAAGTGCTTATTGTTACTTGAGAAGGTGTTTGATTACAAGCCACGTGTAGACAGCATCATTTAATACGTTAATGTGGGTGTGAATGCTCGGTCACTCAGTCGTGTCCAACTCTGCGAACCTATGGACTATACCCATTTAATGTGAAGCTGTAAAAGCTAGTTCAGGTCACAATGTTCAGTTTAGGTAAATTCAGAGATGTGTTTTTCAAAAATCACAGTTCTTCCTTCAACCTCCTTATAAAAACACCTCGATTAAGCATCACTCCCTTTGCAAAAAGCTGCTTTGCTTCATTCAAGTGGCCTGGCAAAGAACAGGGGAAGAAGGGTAGTGTGGACCCCCTGTACTGTGATCCTCAGGGTCCATGGACAGCCACACGGGGGGCGTGTTTTATAAAGTCACATAAACACACTCCCACATATGCATATACACATATACAGGCACATATATTTAGCAATCTCGGTATTTTAAAAAGGACTCTAGAGATGCATCCTGTATGACTAAGTAGCTTAAAAGGCATGAGTTCTTTCCTGATCATTAAGAGACATAATATTTTGGTCAATCTGGGTGTGATCTGAACCGGTATTTGGGGCTTTTATTTACCAGGAGGCTGTGACAATTCCCACAGGAATGTTTTGGGTCTACCTCAGTGCTGTGTTTTTTGCTTTAAAGGCCTGTACAGAGCCAAGGCAGGAAGCCTGCACAGCTTGGCTGTGGTGTGGTGGCTCATCAGCCACGAGGGCTACCGTGTCGAGTAGGCGCTTGGCTGGAAGGACCCCTGGGGATAAAAATCTATAGCCTCAGCACCTGGCACAAAGCTCCACAAACTCACACTGCCCACACTCAGGTCCAGGACACTCATGCACTAAGGAAACACAAAAACAAAAACCCGCAAATGGGGAAAATTAATAAACACAATTACTAAGAGTGCTATGATTTTGTAGCAAATACAAAAAGAAATTCTGAATCAACAGGAAATAAAGACAACAATAAGCTAAACTCTAGTGAACTAAACAGCTTTTAAAAATGTATCCTCATCTTAGCTGGCTGACATTCACCTTTGGAAAGCAATATTTACCTTCCATTTAATTACATTACTGATTAAGTTACGTCAATCCCTATCAATGTCTGCTACTTTCAGAATAAATGATATAATGGAGTGATGACAACTCTGATGAAAATAAATATTTTCCACTGCTATGAAATACTGTACAGAATTGTAAGCACTATAAGCGGTGATTATATTTCAAAATTATGCATACTGCCTGAGATTACATTTCTTATATTTTCTGAATATTCATCACCTGAGTCTACAGAAGAGATCTAAATGACAAAATTATTACTAAATCCATCAACTGGAAGACACTATGTTATTACTTAATATTTCTGAACACATTCTATCTATTTTACAATCATTCATGAAACACTCACTGGGTGCCAAAGTGTTGTGCTAGAAATAGGGTTTATGGAGATAGATGAACCCAGAAACTTTGCAGTCTCACCACGAAGCCACCAATTCTTTCTCAAAATGTGATCAGTAAGCCAGCTTCAGATGTTTCAGGATTTACATTCAAATATTTGAAAATTTGTTAATAATAAATAACAGTGATGCATTATTACTTAATGATGTAGAATAAATAATGTTGCCTCTGGAAGTTCCAAATATATTTTATGTGTGCATCCAGATAACATTTTCATATGTTGAGATAAAGAGAAATCAGAAATCTTCTAGGTCTTTGATATATTTTAACCAAAGGAAACCCTGATTTCTGCAGGACTGTATTTATTTGAATATTGCATGCTCTTTTAATTTATACAGACTAGCTGAACAATCACCTTATTTAACTGAATGCAAAAAAATGTTTTCTTTATCAATGAACAGTTTCTTCCTAGTTAAAGCAGTTACTAAGGCTTCCAATTGGAACTAGCTGTATTCATCATGTACATAACCAAAGGTCAAATTCTTGCTTATTCCACAAAGCCAACCATGAAACTCACATGCATGCATGCCTGCTCAGTCACTCAGACATGTCTGACTCTCACAGTCCAAGGCCCCATGGACTGTATCCCGTCAGGCTCCTCTGTCCATAGCATTTCCCAGGCAAGAATACTGGAGGGGGGTTGCCATTTCTTCCTTTAGGGGATCTTCCTGACCCAGGGATCAAACCCACACCTCCTGCATCTCATACATTGGCAGGTGATTCTTTACTTCTGAGCCACCTGGAAAGAAGCCCTGAAACTGGCATAGTGAATGGCTAAAAACATCTTGAAAAGAATATGGTTTTGGTGTGGGAAAAACATATCTCAGCCTGAAAGCTGCTAGGTTTTCATCTTTTCGATTTTTAATCTTTCCTATTTTTTGACAAGACATTAATACCCTTTGGTGAAATGAATGCCTTGATGTTAATTACCAAGCGAGTCTTTTTATTAATAACAGAGCTAAACGATTTTAACACCTTCCAGCCACTTTCTGGAATGAATGTATAATCGTAATTCTTTCAGCACACTGGGGAAGTACATAAAAGCCCCTGGAAATTGTTCATTTTGCTTACATGAAGCTGTTAACTCAGTTAATTACAAGCCATTGTCTTGGTATTATTATTTTTTTTCATACCGTTTCTTCCAACACAGCCATTTATTTAGGAAGAACCATGCACACGTGGGTGCAGTTAAAGAAAGAAAGAGACTCAAGAGCAATTATATTTGGGAAAGGACACACCGGAGTCCCTGTGGTCCTCATACCCACAGAGCCTTCCTCTTTCGCTTGCCTGGAGATGCCTTGTATGTAACATCTATCTACCCAGCACACTGCTCTGCATTACCCAAGTAAACATGTACCATCAGATATGGAGGGATGCACCCAAGTCTCCCCTCTAGCCAAGTCTTCCTTTTCTTAGAGCTCACATCACATGCCAGGTAGTAAAGAGAGACTGAGTGAACGTATGAATGAATAAACGAAAACCAAAGGAAGAATTCATATAAATTGGAGAGAAGACATGTGAAATTATATTTTTAAATAATCAAT
This sequence comes from Nanger dama, assembly GCA_917880005.1. Taxonomy (NCBI): domain Eukaryota; kingdom Metazoa; phylum Chordata; class Mammalia; order Artiodactyla; family Bovidae; genus Nanger; species Nanger dama. The sequence goes on from CAKJTW010000021.1 coordinate 23,910,214, forward strand.
TTAATCCAGTTACATTAATTTATGGAGGTATTGTAGGTTTCTTCCCCATTGGTCTCTCAGGCTAACAGTCTAAACATAACAGCCCTCTCTCTGAGAAAGACTTTGTTTATAGATTGTAAATATGATATGAGTGGTATATTTGATGATCTGTGAGAGTCAACTGTTAAATATTCACAAATCTGGGACACTAGTTGTTAAATTCTTGGTAGCTTGAAATCAATCATGGTAAGTGTTTACACTATGGAAATCAGCAAAAGGTAACAATCACGAATTTCTTTCTTTCTTTTGGTTTTTTTTTTTTTAGAGTGTTTGCCAAATTACCTATGGGTAGCTGTTCCCTTCTCTAGGGGATCTTCCCAATCCACGGATTGAACCCAGATCTATTGCAAAGTCCTTCATAAACCTCTGACCAAAAAAACAGAGAGAGAGAGAGAATTCACAATATTCCAAATTCCTAATAATCAGCTCACGATGTGCCATTCACATTTTCTTTCCAAAATTCTTTTTGTATACATGTTTCTATCAAGTCAACTTCTTGGGATTATTAATGTAATATGAATATTAGCCATTTCATAAATAAGTACTTCTTTTAATAAGTGAAAAAATGATTCTTTTAAAACATCAGTGAATTTGGTCAAAAGCCATGTCCTCTCTAATCTATACACTTTCTGACTTTATAGCCATCAATGAAATCCCTTCTCAGCTTTGTTTATTTCAGGCTGAAAAAGCCTATTTATTTTAGACTCTCCTTATATTGCTGCTCTTCCCATCAGCTCTTTTAGGCACTCTTTTCTGGACCAATTCCAGTGCAGTCCTTTCCCAAATGCTGCAATCAGAACCATTTGCAGAGTCTCTCTTGTAGACAGAAAAAAAATCTGCAACATAATCATGGCAGAATGGTTTTTCACTCTTTTGTCTTTAATTATGAGTAAATCTCCATTCAGTTTAACAACAGCCACAGCAAAACACACCAGCCTTAACAACAAAGATAAAATCAGACCATATTCAAAGAGATTAGTGGTTGAAGTATACATTTGCTCTGGGCAGGATAAGAATTTACTAGATTCTTAACCAGATTCATGAAATCTCATAGTGTAGAAAACACTTAATAATTCTCCTTTTGTAATTCTCCAGGAACGTTGATTTTTCTCCTAGTAAGAATACAACGAGGCATCTGTTTCAATTTTCTGTTATTTAGCATTACCAATGAAAATTAAAGCATTCTACAAAATTAATATTAACAATACCAGATTTGTCAGCATTATTTAAGTGCATGCTTATTAATATCTATAATATCTTTGATTAAGGCATATGTCTGAAACCAATTAATATATTTTGTTTTTGTAAGACTATTCCATACATATTTAAGCATCCTTTTTTAATCAAGCTTTATTATCTGTGTTTACACTGCCTTTCCCTTTATAGTAGGAAAATAAAAATAGTTTTCTGGTATCAGTTGGAGAAGCTTCACTTCCATGGGTGATATCAACTCATAAACACGTCTATTGTATTTAAAGATAGCTGTACAGTATGAATATTGAGGTCTATTTTTTTAACTTCCAATCATTTGTTGATTTTAAGTCTTCAAAGGCAAACTAAATTACATGGTCAAGAAACCACTAGAAAATCTAATTTAAGCAATATACCCTAAGGCACGTTCACGAATAATCACAAACCCAAGCAGAAGGTCTTCCCTAACTAAGCAGTAAGGAGGTCTCAGTAACTGTATTGAAAAGTAGGGTATTTTCCTTTTGTATGAATAAATCCTTTCAATTTTAGGATATGACTTAAAGAAACAGCTGAAACCAAGCTTTGGAGAACTTCCAGTGTAGCAGGTATTCTTTGTATAAATGTGTGAGATTTAAGCACATATAGCTGGTTCTATATAATGCTCGTAAAGTCACCAGAAAGTCCAATGCAGAGTTTTCAAGCTCTTTTGAAACATTCACATTTGACAAAATTATAGATGATAGTCCAAAAGGATCTAATGAGCAAATCTGAAAAACTGTCCCACAGAAAAATATAAACAGATAAATTATAGCTTTTAATCTGTGAGTATATTTTCTGAATCTCTAAAAAAGGAATATAGCAATCCATGTTTCCAAAACAGATTTGAAACTGTTTGTTCTGAATATCTTTCCTGTTGAAAGACAAGAGTTTTTAATGAGAGTTTGTTACTGGTTGACTTGCATTTTTGCCCTTAAATAGCTAATTTTTTAGAGCGACTTTGGTCCATTGAGGCATCTTAATAACCAAGATGCTTCCCTGATGGCTCAGCAGTAAAGAATCTGCCTGTCAGCACAGGAGACACAAGTTAGATCCCTGGATTGGGATGATCCCCAAGAAGGAAATGGCAACCCACTCCAGTATTCTTGCCTGGGAAATCCCATGGACAGAGGAGCCTAGTGGGCTACAGTCCATGGGATCTCAAGAGGGTTGGACACTGCTTGACTCAACACCATCACTATCAATATCCAAGATGCTCTCCCTCATCCGGTTCCCCACAGCCAGCAAGTTGGGAACAAATTAGGTGCAACTTCAAGTCTTGATTTTTGATCCTTTGCAAACTGTACATAAATTATGGTTCTGAGCATTCAATTTACCATTTATTTTTTGTGCTAAGTAGATCAATGTATTTCCCTAAAGGCAGATATTCTATTTCTGATAATATTTTCCATCTAAAATATTGCTGAACACATTCAGATAAATAAGCAAGTCAAGAAAAACAGAGTTGCTTAGATTGGATCATTTTAACTGATTTTGTATTTTAATCTAGCTTTTCTCTTGAAAAAGAAAAGAGCTATAGAATGATACTAAATAAAAAATGACATTCTATAATTCTTCCATTCACGTTTTCCCAGCATAAAAAGGAAAGAAAGTCACCTTGCCAACAAGATTCAGTATCTTATTAAAATGTGTAGAAACCTGTATGTGCTGTTATCTGAATGTTTACAAGCTCTAAATGATGAAGCTAACTTTGGGTCAAGAAACACTCTTTGTTGGCCTTTAAAGTATATCTGTTCTACAGATTCTAGTGGCTCTTACAAACTGAGACTCCATATCAAATAATGTTTAGACTGTGTATACTGCCCTGCTCAGGACCCTTAAACATAGTCCATGTATACGTTCTTTGCCTCAATGGATTGCTTCTAATGAGTTGATTGTGTGTTTCAATCCTTAAAGTCCAGAGATCCTCAACCTCTGGGATCTAATGCCTGATGATCTGAGGTGGAGCTGATAAAATGATAAAGTGCACAATAAATGTAGTGGGCTTGAATCACCCCTAAATCACCCCCCCACAAACCCTTAGTCTGTGGAAAAATTGTCTTCCATGAAATTGGTCCCTGGTGCCAAAAGGTTGGGGACCGCTGCTTCAAGCCATGTGAGACAATATCACAGTGACTGGAGAAGGAGCTCCATGTGCCCTTTGAATATCAGGTGTCTCTGTTGTGTCCGACTCTTTGTGACCCCCACAGGCTAGAGCCCACCTGGCTTCTCTGTCCATGAAATTTTCCAGGCAAGAATACTGGAGTGGATTGCCATTTCCTTCTCCAGGGGATCTTCCTGACACAGGGACTGAACTCCGCATCTCGTGTCCTCTGCACCGGCAGGCAGGTTCTTTACTATCTGAGCCACCAGGGAAGAGCAGGTATAAGTACCACCTTGTCATGGCACACAGATGACTTACCTGTGACATGGGGTAGGATGGAGTGTGGACTAGAGAAGGATGCCCAGATAGGAAATAATTTATACCACGTGTCTTAGAAGGAAGAAACATAATGAAGTCTTGCTTAACTGAAAGTCTACAGAGGAGTTCAAAATAGAAAAGGAAATTCTAAATCATGTAATGAGAAAATGGCAATTAGAGGAATCAAATAATTTTGTATCAGCTCCATGGTCTCATCTATTTTTAAACAGAATGGCAGTTAATGCTGAATTTAAGTGTGACCTGGGTTAAGCACTTTGCTCTTTATATGTATTTTTTAAATTTTCTTTTCCTCCCTGACAAACAAAGTAAATTAATATCAAAATAAACAGACCAGGGCTTGATGGCTCTCCAGTTCCTGCTGCTAAATATTATCAGATAATAAGCATCAAAACTAAATTCCTCTAGTAATTTCTGTAATAACGTTTCCTGAACATAAGTCATACCCTTTAATGTGTCCAAAATTCCCTAAAGAAAGGTCAATGGATAACAATATTTATCAATTGTGGGACAGGTATGGGTATATCTTGGGAACTTTTTTTTGAAGCAATGTTTACACATTAAGCACACTTTTTTTTTCCAGAGTATATGTGGGGGTCAACAAACGTAGTAAAATTTCCTAAAGATATTTCTATTTTTGTATAAGGTCAATTGTCCATATCAAAACAACATTATTACTGTGGTGACTACTGATTTTTTGTTATTGGAGGTGGCCTAAAAATGATGACTGTGGTCACTGAAGTTCACCCATATGATGCCACATCTTAAGAGCTGCTGTCAAAGCCATTGCTACATGCCAACTCTATGCCGGAGCAGGTTATGTGATAGTGTTTGTACCTCTCCCGTGTGCCTTAGACTTGGGTGGGTAGGTGCTGGCTGCTGAGCTTATTTATGGCTTATAAATAATGTAAGCCATGTAATGGTTAAGAAGTGCTTTAAAATCACTCAGGGCTTGAATCCTGTGTTATCATGGACATGCTGAACCTCAATACCTTCATCAGTCTACTGGAAAATAACAAATGTTTTCAACCTTGAGAACTGAGTGAAAACACACAGTGAGTGTTGAGCTCAGGAGGGAGGCAGAAGGGGGTTTCAAGAGGGAGGGGTCATATGTATACCTATGGCCCATTCATATTGACATATGGCAAAAGCCATCATAATATCATGAAGCAATTATCCTCTAATTAAAAATTTTTAAAAAAGAGCTCATATCTATAATTCTAAAAATTAATTGAAAATAATTATAGTAATACCAACAAAACAACAACATCCAAATTGTTTACCCTTAAGGCTTCCTTGCTCTTCCATAAGGATTTCATGAATTTTCACATTTTTCTATAAGTAATCACGTAATTTATTTCTCTACCTAAATTGTTTGCTTCTATATTCCACAAGAGCCTTTCTGGTTACGTCTGTATACTTTATCTACTATCCATCAAGATAGCTCACTCATTCTGCCCAATCCATCCTTATTTCAGAATCCATTCATTTCTATCTTCTGATGATAACCTCAGAAGAATCGAAAACCAAGTGTAAAGTGAAAACAAATACATCTTTGCAGTCTTTGCAATGACAAGTTGTACATACCTGCAATAATGATGACCGCCATAGAACTAATGAGGAGCTATTGTATGTTAGCGACTCATAGCTCTCCTTAAGCAGCAAGGGAATTGTGGTCCCATACACTTTGTGTACTGAAATTAATTCTAGCTGTATCTTAAATTTGTGTTTGCATTTCCCTTTTTCCCTTATTTCTTGATTTATTTGATTCTTACCTTGTATAATTTTATATTCAAAACTATTCACTTATATTAATATATTAATATATATGTTCTAGCAAACCTTAAGAAATTAATTACCAATTAGCTAATTTGGAACTCAAAACATTTGAGAAACTTGCCTTTTCCACATCACAACCACAATGCCAGAGAATGAAGTTGGAGGTTGTCGACTTGAACCCAGTTTAGTCTGATTTCACATTTCAGGTCCTTCTTGGCAACAGGGCTGCCCAGGAGGCTCAGAGGTTAAAGCGTCTGCCTGCAATGCGGGAGACCCGGGTTCAATCCCTGGGTCGGGAAGATCCCCTGGAGAAGGAAATGGCAGTCCACTCCAGTATTCTTGCCTGGAGAATCCCATGGACAGAGAAACCTAGTAGGTTACAGTCCACGGAGTCGCAAAGAGTCAGACACGACTGAGCGACTTCACCTCACCCTCACCTCACCTCTTGGCAACAGAGTCTGTTGCTTCTGTCCTGACTTAGTATAGCAATGAGTCATGTTGGCTTGGATATAAATTCTAGGACTTGGGCTACATTACATCTGTGACCTGGAGTTTATGGCACTTGTGGATGATTCAAGAACAAGATCTCTACACAACCGTGGTTAGCTGAAGTTTCGAGTAGTTGTAGAATAGGGACAACTGTTAGGAAGTAACATACTTTCAAGGATGACAGAGTACAGTGTGTCATGTGGGTACCTACTTCTGTCCTCTGCAAGGTCCTATGTAAGAAATCTTTGGGCAAAGTGAGATCAGTGAAAAGAGCTGTGTAATGCAGAGCTTTGGACAGCCATAGGCACTGACTGTACCAAAATAACTCAGTTAGAGGGACCTGTCAACAGAGAAGGTCTCTCAAGAGCCCAGAAATGCTCCTACAAAAGCAGGAGTCGAGGGTGGATCTCAACCAAATCTGAAGGAAGAGAAACTCTCCAACTCTGAAGGCTAGGTTAAGCATCACAGTGGGGAAACGAAGAAAAACATTTATTACAATTATGTGAGATAATTCTTTTGGCAAAATGACTAGAGGAGATTTAACCATTTATGCGGGAGCAGATGGGTTCTGGGCTCTAAGGTTTTATCAAGAGATCCTTACCTGCCTCCTGAGAAACCCGTATGTGGGTAAAGAAGCAACAGTTAGAACCAGACATGGAACAACGGACTGGTTCCAAATTGGGAAAGGAGTACGTCAACGCTGTATATCATTGCCCTGCTTATGTAACTTCTATGCAGAGTACATCATATGAAATGCTGGGCTGGAGGAAGCACAAGCTAGAACCAAGATTGCCAGGAGAAATGTCAACAACCTCAGATATGCAGATGACATCATCCTTACGGCAGAAAGTGAAGTGGAACTAAAAAGCCTCTTGCTGAAGGTGAAAGAAGAATGTGAAAAAGCTGGCTTAAAACTCAACATTCAAAAAACAAGGATCATGGCATCCAGTCCTATCCCTTCATGGCAAACAGATGGGGAAACAATGGAAACAGTGATAGACTTCATTTTCTTGGGCTCCAAAATCACTACAGATGGTGACTGCAGCCATGAAACTAAAAGACACTTGCTCCTTGGAAGGAAAGCTATGACCAACCTAGACAGCATATTGAAAAGCAGAGACATTACTTTGCTACAAAGGTCCATCTAGTCAAAGCTATGGTTTATCCACTAGTCATGTATGGATGTGAGAGTTGGACCATAAACAAAGCTGAGAGGTAAAGAATTCCTGCTTTTGAATTGTGGTGTTGCAGAAAACTTTTTTTAAATTTATTTATTTTAATTGGAGGTTAATTACTTTACAATATTGTATTGGTTTTGCCATACATCAATATGTATCCACCACAGGTATACACGTGTTCCCCATCCCGAACCCCCCTCCCACTTCCCTCCCCATACCATCCCTCTGGGTTGTCCCAGTGCACCAGCCCCAAGCATCCAGTATCATGCATTGAACTTGGGCTGGCGACTTGTTTCATATATGATATTATACATGATCCAAAAGTCTACAAGCAATAAATGCTGGAGAGGGTGTGGAGAAAAGGGAACCCTCTTACACTGTTGGTGAGAATGCAAATTAGTACAGCCACTATGGAGAACAGTGTGGAGATTCCTTAAAAAACTGGAAATAGAACTGCCTTATGACCCTGCAGAAGACTTTTGAGAGTTCCATGGACAGCAAGGAGATCAAACCAGTCAATCCTAAAGAAAATCAGTCCTGAGTGTTCATTGGAAGGACTGATGCTGAAGCTGAAGCTCCAATACTTTGGCTACCTGATGTGAAGAACTGACTTAACTCATTTGAAAAGACCCTGATGCTGGGAAAGATTGAAGGCAGGAAGAGAAGGGAATGACAGAGGATGAGATGGTTGGATGGCATCACTGACTCAATGGACATGAGTTTGAGCAAGCTCTGGGAGTTAGTGATGGACAGGGAGGCCTGGCGTGCTGCGGTCCATGGGGTCGCAAAGAGTCAGACTCAGCTGAGCGACTGAACTGACTGACTGAGGAAAATAATTTACCCCAGAGTGGATTTCAACAGACAGTGGGACAGAGGGACGTTGCTTCTGACTGCATCCTGAGAAGTTCTGCTTTCTGAACATGATGTTTGAGAAATCACATGTTTAATATGGGATGTGGTACACTTTTATGTATCTGTTATCTTATGGTGTGGAACCTGTAAAATTGGGAGAACCTAGAGCTTATAGAATTTTCCCATCAAATTATTTTAATTCAAAGTGATGTGATGCTAGAGAAGCAGTGAATGTGAAAGCCTAGCCCCACAGTGGGTCCCCTGCTGACCCAGCAGTAAAGAATCTGCCTGCAGCATGGGAGATGTGGGTTCGATCCCTGAGGTGGGAAGATCCCCTGGAGGAGGGCATGGCAACCCACTCTGATATTCTTGCCTGGAGAATCCTGTGGACAGAGGAGCCTGGAGGGCTACAGTCCATGAGGTCACACAGAGTCAGACATGACTGGAGCGATGGAGCACAGACACACAGCCCCGTGCTGCTTACATACCACAAACCCTGGGCAAAAAGTTGCAGATAAACCATCCTGTCTTCAGGCATCAATGTGACTTCCAACATTAAGAAATCAGCAGAAAATTCTATTTTAATTATGCTTTCTACTTGAAATATTTTTCACTGCACACTAAAATAAATATTATACTGTGGGTTAACCGACAGTTTTTGATAAGGACTTGTTGTCCTAGAGCATCTCATGACAATTTCTTTGCCTCTCCAAGATACATTAGCAGTTGCTAAGGAACCACATTTCACAGCCATGGCTATCTAGTAATACCATATGTGTAGAATGTCAGAATAATTATGTGATAGCTGCTGTGAAAACCATGAAACTTGGACATTAGAAATAAGGAATAAGTTTTAATTAGATTCCCTGCTACAACCACAATACAAAGTCCAGTTTTCCTCTAAAATGTACACTCCATCATCAGAGGGGCTTGATACATTAGTTTATACTTCTATCCCCAGCCTGGCACAACACTAGCACATAGTAGGCCTACAAAAATGTCTACTGAAAGAATAAAGATGTTTCTTCTCACTAACACTCAAAAGTAGAATAATTTCTGTAAGGCTCAAGCCAGGTGATTCTCCAGGGAGAAGAAATGGAATGCTTTAAGAGAATTATAAAGGGACACTTTGCATTTATAATATTCTCATTTTTCAAAGGTACTGATAATAGTGAAATCTTTGGAAATTAATTAGCATTGGCATTTTAAATTTGCTTGGGGTAAATTCCACTCTGAAAACTACATCTTATTAAAAGAAGAGTGCACAGAAAAAATACTGATTAACCCTGGTGGCTCAGATGTTAAAGAATCTGCCTGCAGTGCTGGAAACCTGAGTTCGATCCCTGGGGTGGGAAGATCCCCTGGAGAAGGGAATGGCTACACTCCAGTATTCTTGCCTGGATAATATGGACAGAGGAGCCTAGCAGCTTACAGTCCACGGGGTCACAAAGAGTTGGACAAGACTGAGCAACTAAGCATACACTATTTAATAACTTACTATATTTGAGACTAGAAGAATTAACCCATATCCTTGGGCTCCTTTTTCCACCCCTATAGAAAGGTAGGGTTTGCTTATAACCTGGTCACTGTAATTGTTCCTATATCCGTGGTCACCAGTGTGATGAAGATATTCTACACAGCATGTTTAAAAGTGGTTCTGCCCTTTGCTTTTGGAAATGCTCTTCATCTCAGCAGGCTGACATTCATCTTTTAAAAGGTATGTTTAACTTCAGTTAATTTTCAGTGAAAGCAACAGTGCTTAGACAGACACTACTTTTAATTAATTATTTACTGAACATTTTCTGCCATAGCAAGTGTCATGCGAAAGCCCTGATACTCACCCACTATGCCATTTTACAAAACACTAGAAATCAAGTTTGTCTGGCATAATAAACTCCTATGATTCTGCCCAATAAACTGTTATCCTCTGAACACATGCAGATTTTGTTTTCCTTTTATTTTTCAAATGACTGCACAGGGTCACCAGGCATCCTTTGATCAGACCACAGTATTGGCCGAGTACTGCCACATCTGCTCAGTTCTTCTGGCTTCTCTGGGAAGGCGTTAACTGAATCTTTAATATTTTAGATTTTAGACATGTTCGTTAGATATTCTCTTTTCTTCCCATGCTTAATCAACCATCAAATTACGTGGTCCAGCAATGAATCTATCCTAAAACACCTCAAAAATTAAAATATTATTTTTATAGGAAATTTTCATGGAGCTTAAGGATTGTGTATCCTCATATTAAAGAGATGTTCTGTGATAGAGGTGTGAGGAAGGCGTGAGCTGTGGAGGCTACTGAAATTCCAGATCTATGATGGGGACAAATTAAAACAATCAAGCCTCTTACTATTTCTGAATTTCCATCTTCTTGTATATAGAAGAGTTCCACTTACACTAACCTTTTGACTGGCATGAAGACTCAGTAAAAGAATTAAAGAACATGGCATAGAAATGACTGTTAATCATGGGTGATTAAGCACATTTTTATCTCCTCTGCCTCCCAAAAACCTAAATAAGACAACAGTAAAGGATTTCAACCTATCCTTACCCTTGATAAAAAAAAAAAATGCATCCATTTTATAGGGTTAATTAGTAATATTCTACTTGAGACTGTTCCAGAAGAAACATCTACTTCTGCTTCATTGACTACTCTAAAGCCTCTGACTGTCTGGTTCACAACAAACTGTGGAAAATTCTTAAAGAGATGGGAATAATAGACCACCTTACCTGCCTCCTGAGAAACCTGTATGCAGGACAAGAAGCAGCAGTTAGTACCAGACATGGTACAACAGACTGGTTCAAAACTGGGAAGGAAGTACGATAAGGCTGTATATTGTCACTCTGCTTATTTAACTTATGTTCAGAGTACATCATGCGAAAGGACAGGAGAAATATCAGCAACCTCAGATATGCAGATGATACCAGAAAGAGCCTCTTGATGAAGGGGAAAAAGGACAGTGAAAAGGCTAGCTTAGAACTCAACATTCAAAAAACGAAGACCATGGCATCAGGTCACATCACGTCATAGCAAATAGATGGGGAAACAATGGAAACATTGACAGACGATTTTCTTGGGCTCCAAAATCACTGCAGATGGTGACTTCAGCCATGAAATTAAAAGACACTTGCTCCTTGGAAGAAAAGCTATAACCAGTCTAGACAGCATATTAAAAAGCAGAAACACTGCTGGACAAAGGTCTGTCTAGTCAAAGCTATGGTTTTTCCAGTAGTTATGTATGGATTTGAGAGTTGAACCATAATGAAAGCTGAATGCTGAAGAATTGATGCCTTTGAACTGTGGTATTGGAGAAGACTCTTGAGAATTCCTTGGACTTCAAACCAGTTAATCCTCAAGGAAATCAGTCCTGAATATTCATTAGAAGGACTGCTGCTGAAGCTGAAGCTCCAATACTTTGGCCACCTGATGAGAAGAACTGAGTCATTGGAAAAGACTCTGATGCTGGGAAAGATTGAAGGCAGAAGAAGGGAATGACAGAGGATGAGATGGTTGGATGGCATCACTGACTCAATGGACATGAGTTTGAGCAAGATTCGGGAGGTGGTGGAGGACAGGGAAGCCTGGTGTGCAGTCCATGAGGGCACAAAGAGTCGGGCATGAATGAGTGACTGAACACAGACAACAACTTGAGACTGGGTGGGAGAAATCCCTCAGAATGCTTGAGGTGAAGCTTTCATGGGAGGCTGGTTCCTCCCTGATCTGCCTGGGTGCAGAGGAAAGCCCAAGGAGGGCAGGGACTGAGACCAGAACTCAACTCAATCCGAGGTTTAAGGAAAGCTGTTTAAAGGGGCAGAGCTCATGTTGCTGGGGTGGCCCTTCGGTGTGGGACACAGAGATGCTGAAGACTGGTGTTTAATAAATTCCCTCTAAAACATGAAATAGAAATACTTGCCTCTGAATCCTCTGGACAACCTTTATAAGATATTCTCTACTCATTTTTACATGATGGAGCTGGACTTGACTTTCTGAGGTTGTGGCAGAGCTTTTAGTCTAGACTCCTAAGGAGAAAAAACAGAGCTTCTACTGCGGCTCAGCAATCCAAATGAATACCTGCTGCCCTGGACTCAGTAAGGTATAGCTTCCTTTCATTCACAGAAAGGTCCAGAATTGGTCAATAAATTACAAAGTCATTTACTCCACAGGCTTCTGCTAGGGCAGAGATGAGGCAGCCCATAAAGATGTGTGCTTGCATGCTCAGTCATGTCACACTCTTTGTGACCTGTGGACTATAGCCTTCCAGGCTGCTCTGTCCGTGGGATTTTCCAGGCAAGAATACTGGCATGGGTTGCCATTCCCTTCTCCAGGGGCTCTTCCCAATCCAGGGATTGAACCAGCATCTCTTACACCTCCTACAGTGACAGGTGGGTTCTTTACCACCAGCCACCTAGGAAGCCCACTCATAAATGATTACATGAAATATATATATCTTTATGTATGTTCTACTTAATGGATTTCTTTACAGTACGATTTTTTCTAAAATAAAATACTCAAAAGTGATGCCTTTTTGATAAATTGAACAAAACAATTCACCCTATTCTTGATGACTTGAGGCAATAACTAGGACAATGGTTGAGATACACTGAGGATTTGAGCACTGATAAAGGACACAGGCTGAATAGCTCATTGATAGTTAATGAGCTTCATTTTGGAAAAAATAAAAAGCCTTGATGTCAGCTCGATTTTTGCTCATTTGCTTCCTTCACATAAAAGTGAGTTAGGTGTGCAGCTGTGTGACCTCCTGGGTGTTATAGCATGACTGCATCTCTCCATAATTAATTAGCAAATCAAAGGTTAAAGAAGTCTTCTCCAGAGTGATAGGAATTGCAAGCAGACATGCTCCCTGTCGTTCTCACTGTCCTCTGTCTCGAAACCATCAATTATTTTTGCTCGAGTAATACGACTCCTGAATTTACTATATTCTTCAGTCTCACTTATACATACTATGGTTAATAGGTGTGAAGATAGAAAATGCTTCCCCATTACAGGAGTTTGTCAGGTCATACTGATACTGCTCTCTGGATTCTTGACTTATAACTAAATCTCAGGCACAAGCTAGTACAAAAATTGGAAGTTGGATGCCATAACAAAATTAAATTTCAACACATTAACTTCCAGGAAAGAGGATGGTGAAAGAATCATATTACCACTTGTTCCCGCGCTGTCACAGTCATCAAAAAACTGACCAAGAAGGACGAAGAGGAGCAAAAACCAGGGATGAAATTTCACTGGCATTGAAACTGAAAGAATGACCAACCACAGGTCACAGAGCCACTACTGTGTGAACCAAAGCAAAGAAAATCACGAGACACTGGCCAGAACTCACCCTCCTGAGAAAGCTGGCACAAAGCAGCAGAGAGCCATCAGAGAAGAGTCCGGAAGTCTCTGTCAGTGGTTTCCGTTTTGAAGAAGCCAGTGCTGGGGATGTGGGCCTCTCTCTGACCTGCAGGTCAGAGGCTCTGGAGGCCAGGCTGGAAGTGGAAGGAGCAATTACTTTGAGATGGTTGGTTGACATCATTGATTCAGTGGACCTGAGTTCGAGCAAACTCTGGGAGATGGTGAAGGACAGAGAAGCCTGGTGTGCTGTGGTTCGTGGGGTCACAAAGAGTCAGAAATGACTGAAAAACAACAAATAACTCAGTAATCGTGACAATGTTTGAAGGATAATAACTGCTCCTGTGAGAGATAAAATCTGGAAGGTAAAGGATCCTGGAGACCAAAACCCAGATTTACCAGTAACCAGGCACCAACTTAGCACAGTTTAGGAGAAAGCATAGCTTATGACATAAAAGATGCCCAACAAGACAGACAGGCCACCTTGATTTTTCATCTATATTCCCACCTACCAGGATAATCAAACAATTTTGAGCACCTAATATCAAACAATTTTGCAGCACCTAATGTCTGCATATTATCTGGACAAAAGGTGCAAAAAATTCTCCTATATCCCAGCTTTTCACACTTTCCCAAGCCCCAGAGGCTCTGACAAATTAACCTTAATAAGCTCTGGCCAAGCTCTTCTGTTTTAAGGATAAGATTTTAAACGCAAACTAAAACAACAATGAAATACCACTTTTCACTTAAAACATTGCTGACATTAAAAGCATTGATAATAGACAGCTTAAGGGGGCTAAAGGAAATAGGAATCCTCAAAGACTGTTGGCAGAAACATCAACTGAAAAAAATTCTTCCTGAAGGGTAATTTGGCAATCAGCTATAAAATTCAAATGCATGTTCACTGACCCAGCAATTCTACTTCTAAAAATACACACTGATAATCAGATGAGTGTTCAAATATATAGTACAAGGATATTCTATTGATAATAGAGAATAATTAGAAACCAAAAAAAAAAAAGGACATAAATAAGAATCTGGAAATGCTATGGGAAACCGTACAAAGGAATACAGTGTAGGCATTAAAATTAATTGTATATGTCTATATTTAGTTACATAGGAAAAAGCTGCAATGCTTGGCAAGTGTAAAAGGCAATTTACAAAGGAGCTGCCTGTGGAAAATATTCATTGAGAAAAAGTCTGAAAGGCTCCACATCAACATGTATATGGTGGTTGTCTAGGCTCATGAATTTATAAGTGATCTTCACTTCTTTCTTTACAAGAGTATGTATTCCCTGCATGACTTTATAAGAAAAACATTGTTTTTATAATTGAATATAATTTTATATTATATTATTATTGTATTGTTATATTTATGCTTATAGTACAATAGTCACATTTCATATAAAGCTTATCTGCACTTTCCTTCGTTGGATATTGACACACCCCAAACAGCTTTTGCACACAATCCGATACCAGAAGAATGATACATCATCTGTCAAGCACATATTTTGAAAATCCACTGACATACAAGAGCTCTGTTTTAAAGCACATGATCTATCTGAACAGCAGTGTTGGTATAATAATTTTATTTGCATTTCATCCGTTTCTTTGTAAAACTTATTAGAATCAGGAAATGAATCTATGAAAAAAGTTGATGATTTTTTCAGTTATTATAATTGAGAAACAACAAAATCATTATCTTTGCCAAACATATACAATTTAAAGTCTCTACCTGCATTGGACTTAAGTCAGCCAATTATTTTAATAGTGAATTTCTTGACCTGTATTTCCCTCTTGAGAAAGTCCCTTCTCAAATGTTAGTGTCCATAACTCCTGTTCATAACTCCACAAAGTCATGTGACCTCATTCACATCCATTACACACTTTCACACCCAACCCTCAGCCCCTTCACCCACTCACACACACAACTGATTGGAAAAAGAGCCAAGTGGGCTAATGGAATGTCTTTAAAAGGGATTTGTATCAGAACAAAGCAACTGAAGTTGGTCCCTTCTGGTGCTTGAGTGAAAAATATATTGGGATTTTGGAAGACGATCTTTACCTAGACACCAAAAGAGAAGCAGAGATAAGGAAAATCTATATACACAGAAAGACAGAAACTGACTAATTGGTTTCTGGAAGATACCATAAACTCTCTTTTTGGCTTAAGCTACATTTGTTTGAGGGGTTCCCTGGTGGCTCAGTGATAAAGAATCCACCTACCAATGCAAGAATCACAGGTTTGATCCCTGGGTTGGGAAGGTCCCCTGGAGAAGGAAACGGCTACCCCTCTCCAGTATTTTTGCCTGGGAAATCCCATGGACAGAGGAGCCTGGTGGGCTACAGTTCATAGGGTTGCAAAAAAGTTGGACAAGATTTAATGACTAAACAATAAACAACATACAAGCCATTGAAATAAGCCTAGATTCTGCTGTGAGAGAAAAGGATAAGGTAAAATAATATCAGTTAAAAATCTGGACATACTGAAAATTATGTTACACATTTCATGTATAAATAGGAATTTTCTAATTCTTAACTCTCTGGGTATAAAATACCTATTTGTATGTGTGCTCAGTGGTGCAGTCATGTCTGACTCTTTGCAACCCCATGGACTGCAGCCCACCAGGCTCCTCTGTCCAGGGAATTTTCCAGGCAAGAGTACAGGAGTGGGTTGACATTTCCTCTCCAGTGGATCTTCCTGATTCAAGGATCGGACCTGTATGTCTTGCATCTCCTGCACTGGCAGGCAAATGCTACCCCTGGGTCACCTGGAAGCCATTATATACACATAAGAAGCCAATATGAAATATCACAAATATGGAATTACCTTTAGAAAAATATTTCAGATTAAGAAATAACACAGATCTATAAACAGTATTAATGAGATCATCCAATGAATAAATATTGAGTGGATAAATCAGTAAATGACCAAATTATCCAACAACACTTTTTTCCAGCTATATAACTACCCCTCAATGTACTTCTTTGTTTTATCATCCTCAGAGAACTCTTGGCTGTGAAACAATCTCCTGTGATAGAACCTGTTAATCTATGTATAAATCACTTATACTAAGGGAACAAGATTTAAAAAGTCAAACACCCTGAAGTGACATTAAGCTGATCTCAATAGCCTTTGGAATCATGGGTGAGGAAAGCTTTCAAATAAGAACAAGAAAATATCATAAAGGCATAACATTGTTTTTCCTGTAATTTGTATTTCTTCTTGATAAAATCACCTTTCTGTGTTTGTTTTCTGTTAAAAAAAAAAGTTAGATGTCCTGAAGTAGCTTGAAAGGAACCCAACTTCTAACAATGAAGGGTGTCAAGCTGTTAGCAATGCATCTCAGAACTGCAGAATCACAGAAACAGGCTGCTTTAGTAAGACTGGGAAAAATGAATAAATAGATAAAGCAAAGCAAGAACACTTAGAGAATGGCGAGCTATGTGTCAGAACAGACATGTAAGGAAAGGGCAAGTGAACGATCTCAGGCTTCAGAAGAAGAGCAGCGGTGATGCTGAAGCATAGTAGAGGGAGAACAATCAGCAAGACATCAACAGCTGACCAGGGAGCCGGTTAGAGCAGCCAGTCGCCTCGTAGCAGAGTATCCAGACACAGCAAAAGCAGATCTCTGCCAGTTCCAGGCCTCCGATGTTGAAAGAGATCATGGCGACAGATATGAAACATGACAGAGGGCAATCAAAACAGCTGTCCTCAACTTGAGAAAATGAGACGGCGGCATTGAGAATGGAGAGAACATAAATCATATTCATGTGAGATAACTTTATTTTTGTTTAATTTGCAAGCTCAAAAACTTTATGGCAGTATGCCAGAGTATACATATTTATTTGCAAAAAAAAAAAAAAACACCTTGTTTAACGTCTCAATTAAGATTGGGATTGACATATATACGCTATTGTATGTCAAATAGCTAGCTAGTGGAAGCTGCTGCTTAGCACAGGGAGCTCAGCACAGTGCTCTGTGATGACCGAGAGGAGTGGGATGGGGGGTGGGCGAGAGGGGGAGGTCAAGAGGGAGGGGATGTATGTGTACTGACAGTCGACTCACTTCATTGTACAGCAGAAGCCTAAAACAATATTGTAAAGCTACTATACCCCAATTAAAAAAAATTATTGTATCCTCTGGAGCAAAAGTGCATGTGTGCTAAGTCACTTCAGTCATTTGTGACTCCCTGCAGCAGCATGGACTGTAGCCCACCAAGGTCCTCGCTCCATGGGATTCTCCAGGCAAGAATACTGAAGTGGGTTGCTGTGCCCTCTTCTAGAGGATCTTCCTGACCCAGGGATTGAACCTGCATTTCCTCCGTCTCCTGCCTTGGCAGGTGGGTTCTTACCACTAGCACCACCTGGGAAGCCCAGAGCGGAAGTACATGAACCCAAGGATATCTGACTGGTCTGCTCACTGCTACAGTGATTCCCAGCAAAGGCGGTCATGGCAGATGGTGTCAACCTCACTACCGCCCCCTTTACCTGGTAGAAGAAAGGCACTGTGTGTGTTTTGAAGTCCTTCCTTGTATTCTCTAAGCCTCAAATAAATGAATATATGAAAGTGTAGAGTAGAACAGAGATTTGGTTCATGACCTCCAATAATTTATCCAAGATTTTTCATTTGAACTAAAGAACACAGAAAATTATCTGAAGGGCTATTTTATCAATAGGACTGCATGTAACTAGCATCATTCTAGATAAGAGGAGCTAAGTGAACCCTTCACATACAGTGAATGGCTCAGGCCACCAGGGGCTAATTCTCATGCAAACCCAACTGGGTGACTGGATTGAAAATAAACATTAAACTTTTGAGCCACTGTACCCAAAATAAACCTCATATATAGCATTCACAAGAAATATACAGAACATCATTTGCAATCAGAGTGACGCTTGCAACCAGAGCATTATAAAACCAACTCCATCACCTCAGTAATGGGAGAATTCCAAAGCATCTTGCCAGATTCAGGTACGGCTCACAGATCATATTAGTCAACTTTCCCTAGTCTTGCTAATAATGTCCCAATGGCTCAAAACAGCAAATGTGTATTTCTCATTCAGAGCAGCTGAGGGCTCATTCTTGGTCCCAGGTGATCCTTCACTGGGAGGGACCATGAGAAAGAAGGAGGCACCCATCTGGAACAGGCCATTCTCTAGAGAGAAGAAGCAAATATGGGACTAAAGGACGTTTGTTCAGTCTCGAGGTGCATTGGCCAGAGGACCACACGTGAAGGGGTGGGGACAACACTCCCCCATAGAGGGGGCCATGGCAGGGAGGACAGGGAGGGAACAGGCTCCAGTTTCCAGGGCAGAAAACATTTTGAGCAAATAATACAAACTAGTATAGAGTCAGAAGGAACAGGATGCTGTAATACTGTGGCTGCCTGGGCGATGAGTAAAAGGTGGTCAACAATTTGTATCAAAGATTGGAGAAAGCAAACAGCCTCCAGGAATTACTCAACAAGGATGTGCATTTAAAGTTGAACATCAACCAATTATAAACGAAAACTGGGAATATTTTGTAATTCAACTGAGACCGTCAGTCAAGACTGGTGCCCAATGGTTTATAACATCATGACATTTGTATACATACCTCTTTAAAGGGAAATTTGGTAAAACTTATCAAAAATCATGAAAATATCCTTGTCTTGGCCCAGAAATTCCAATATGGGAGATTTCCTCTCATTAGACATTCTTAAAGAACAAAAGATATATTCACAAGGATGTCCAGCACAGCAATGTATCTCAAACCCACCAACTGGAACCAATGTCATAACTGAACCATAAAATTGGTTTGAAAAATGATGGCACAGTCACAAAAATAGAAAGTTCAGCAGATGTAAAAGTGAGGGGGACTGGACTGGCTGCTACTGTCACAACCATAAGACAATTTGGTGAGCATGGCAAGGGATAGACTCCTTGTATTTGCATAGTGAAAGCATTCACGAGATAGAATGTACTCAGAACGAGATACCTAAAAACTATACAATTTTTGGTCATCATGGTTTGTTATTTCTCACTAACTTTCTATTACCTCTCCAGTTTGAAATGATAAAACCATATTTTTAAATGTCCATCCATATCCAGTTGAAGAGCAGTTTCTCAAAACCCTTTGAGAAAGTACTAATTTAAAGAGACAAACTCAAATATTTCCTTTTCTCTGAGAATCATTAATTACGAATATGAGCAGAAGGCCTAAAATTTAGGTGAACATACACACCTTCTGTTGATTTGTCCCTTGAGATAATATGGAAGTAGAGGCAGAGTTAAACAAAGACCAACAAAGATCTTGTGTCATATAGGAAGATGATTTTATTTTATACTTATTCATGAACATTTCTTTTGCTCACAGTGTGATTTTTGTCTTATAAGAGGAGCAAAGTACTTTTATTCCTTTGGTTTCACAAAGAAAAGAAAATTATTATAAAAACAAAAGAGACCCTTGGGCTTGATGCAAACGTGTGGATTCTATATTTGCGAGATTCATGCATCACATTTTCATGGCTTACTCTATGCAGGCCCAAGAGGCTGAACCCTCAGACCCATATCCGGGGTCCTCCTGTATGTGTGTGTGTGTGTGTGTATGTGTGTGCGCGCGCACGTCATGTGTGCACATGCACACTCAGTTGCATTCAATTATTTTGCAACCTCATGGACTGTAGCCCACCA
Organism: Nanger dama; assembly: GCA_917880005.1. Classification (NCBI taxonomy): domain Eukaryota; kingdom Metazoa; phylum Chordata; class Mammalia; order Artiodactyla; family Bovidae; genus Nanger; species Nanger dama. The sequence continues at coordinate 23,930,249 of CAKJTW010000021.1, forward strand.
GCCTCCTCTGTCCATGTGATTCTCCAGGCAAAAATACTGGAGTGTATTTTCTTCTCTAGGGGATCTTCGAGACCCCACGGATTGAACCCACATCTCTTGCATCTCCTGCATTGGCAGAGGGATTCTTTATCACTGCACCCCCTGGGAAGCCTGCGTCCTCTTTTCCTCCTGGAGCACATTACAATTTCTTGTCCTCACCTCCTAAGCAACGCACACACACACATACACACACACACTTCGAATGAATATTTAAAGTGCTAGATCATTGTGGTTCTAACACTTTACTGGAAGTGCTACATTGAGAGAGCAGTGCCGAAGAAGACTCTCCATCTGGAATGTTTCATTTCATCCGGGCCTCTTTCTATAACAGATGCACCAAGGAAACAAGATAACTCCTTGCCTTACAGAGGGAACATTGAGACCATATAACCTCATTGTTTCCGCTTCTCAAGGCCACCTCACGCCCCATCTCCCCCAGCCCACTCCTGCCCAGCAGTTCAGAGCCGCCCTCTTTTGTCTTCCCACTGTTGGTCTCCTTTTCCTTTATTGTGTGCCTACTGCTCACAAACCCCTACACAAATGTCATCTCTCACGGCTGCCACTCCTTCCCCTCTTTTACTAATGACTCTCATTTCTTCTCTTCTCCATGTTTATCTCTCCTACTTTTCTGCAATAAACAAAGGTCCTCCTTCATTGGGGCATCACTTTCCCTCCCTACATCACCACATGTCAGGTTTCTCTACCTGCTCATCACTTGTCATCCTTCCTAGAAGGTCCCCCAGACCAAAACCTCCACCAGAACTCTTTCCCTTTGTGTTGTTGGTAGAATCTGAAGTCCCAGAAGGTTGTTCTCCACACAGTGGATATATTCATGCATTTTTTATACACATGTAGCAATAAATATGAAATTTTAGCTGTAGCATTTGATATATACTTGGGTTAAAAAGACTTCCTCAATATTTAATCTACAAGGTGCACAGGGTGATTTAATATTTCCATTAGTGGTATGAAGAAAAAATATTACTATTTTATGCTAAAGCCTACTGAAGCATATTGAGAATACTAAGGAAGGGTAATCATTCTTCTCATTTAAAAATTCATTTGGAACTTCTAATTCATTTGGAATTCATAATTCATGTGGAAAATACCTTGAGAGGCTCTTTGAATATAAATGGCAAGGGCTTCAGGGCATGGTCTACAAAACATAGTTGAAGGAGTTTAGAATTTCCCAAGGACAGGTTGGCTTTGCAGATGGAAGCTGGGCATTCTAAGGAAGGGAGATGAACGGTGATGATCAAAGATTTCAGGAGAAAGAAAGACCCTAGAAGTATGATGTGAAGTGTGAGCCCAAGGAGATCTACAATCAGTCTGAATCAGGTAATGACAGATAATTTTCTGAGACCACTGATGTTGACATTGAGTTTTGTTTTTGTTTTTAATTGGGTACAATTGCTTACAATGTTGTGTCTTTTTCTACTGTACAACAAAGAGAATCAGCTATATGTCTACATATATCCCTTCCCTTTGGTCCTCCCTTCCACCCCTCAATCCCACCACTCTAGGTCACCACAGAGCACAGAGCTGAGTTCCCTGTGCTATGCAGCAGCTTCCCACTAGCTCTCTGTTCTACACGTGGCCGTGTGCATACGCCAATTCCAATCTCCCAGTGTATTCCCCACCCACCCATGTTGACCTGCTCATAATCTGCATCTGGGTCTCTATCCTTACCTTGCAAATAGGGTCATCCGAACCATTTTTCTAGATTCCACACATATGCTTCAATATATGGTATTTATTTTTCTCTTTCTAACTAACTTCACTTTTATGACAGCCTCTAGGTCCAGCCACATGTCTACAAATGACCCAATACCATTCCTTTTCATGCCTGTGTAATATTCCATTGTATATATGTACCACATTGAGTTTGAGATTCTCTCCTACCTTTTAATTCCTGGCTTTCTCTACACACTAGTCTTGCTGTCTACAAGGCAACACAGCATGGGCTGTCTTTATCTCCATGGAAGCTTAGTAGAATGAAGAAACAGAGAAGGTGTTTAGCATGGTCTAGTAAGAAAGAACAGCAGCATCAAAATATGAGGTATTCTTTACATTTTTAGTTGTGATAAAATATAAAATTTACCATCTTAACAATTTTAAGTTTACAGTTTACTAGTCTTACATGCATTCACATTTCTAAACTCTATCTTGCCAAAATGAAACTCTATACCTATTAAACATCTTATATCTATGATGACTACTCTAGGTACCTTACATAAGTGGACTCAAATAGCATTTGCTTTTTTTTTTGATTGGCCTATTTCACTCAGCATAATGTCCTCAAGGTCCATAGAATGATTTAGAATCTTCTTTCTTATTAAGGCTGAATAACATTCCTCATTCTGCATATATCATATTTTGTTTAGCCATTCATCTGTTGATGGACACTTGGGTTGATCTCACTTTTTGGCTATTGTGAATAATGAGTCTGTGCACACAGATGTGAACTGAGAGTTTTAAATAGGAGTTGATCTATTAGCATAGACTGATAATACTAATTTCCAAGACAGTCAACTGTGAAAGAAGAAAAAACAGACATGTGAGTTGTGCATGCTAATTTTTTTCTACTATATCCAACTTCATGAGAAATCTACATACAGGTCAAGAAGCAACAGCTGGAACCAGACATGGAACAATGGATTGGCAAAGGAGTACATCAAGGCTGTATATTGTCACCTGCTTATGTAACTTATATGCAGAGTACATCATGTGAAATGCCAAGCTGGATGAAGCACAAGCTGGAATCAAGATTGCCGGGAGAAATATCAATAACCTCAGACATGCACATGACACCACACTTATGGCAGAAAGTGAAGAGAAACTAAAGAGCCTCTTGATGAAGATGAATGAGGAGAGTGAAAAGCTGGCTTAAAATTCAACATTCAAAAAACAAGGATCATGGCATCAGGTCCCATCACTTCATGGCAAATAGATGGAGAAATAATGTAAACAGTGACAGACTTTATTTTCTTGGGCTCTAAAATCACTAGGGCTTCCCTGGTGGCTCAGAGGTTAAAGCATCTGCCCGCAATGCGGGGAGACCCGGGTTCAGTCCCTGGGTTCGGAAGATCCCCTGGAGAAGGAAATGGCAACCCACTCCAGTACTCTTGCCTAGAGAATCCCATGGAGGGAGGAACCTGGTGGGCCACAGTCCATGGGGCCGTAAAGAATCAGACACGACTGAGTGACTTCACTTTCTTTCTAAAATCACTGCAGATGATGACTGCAGCCATGAAATTAAAAGTTGCTTGCTCCTTGGAAGATCAACCTAGACAGCATATTAAAAAGCAGATACATTACTTTGCCAACAAAGATCTGTCTAGTCAAGGCTATGATTTTTCCAGTAGTCATGTGTGGATGTGAGAGATGGACCATAAACAAAGCTGAGCGCTGAAGAATTCTTGCTTTTGAACTGTGCTGTTGGAGAAGACTCTTGAGAGTCATTCAGACTGCAAAGAGATCAAACCAGTCAATCCTCAAGGATATCAGTCCTGAATATTCATTGGAAGGACTGATGCTGAAGCTGGAACTCAAATCCTTTGCCACCTGATGTGAAGAACTGACTCACTGGAAAATACCCTGGTGCTGGGAAAGACTGAAGGCAGGAAGAGAAGGGGACGATAGAGGAAGATGGTTGGTTGGATGGCATCACTGACTGGATAGACATGAGTTTGAGCAAGCTCCGGGAATTAGTGATGGACAGGGAAGCCTGGCATGCTGCAGTCTATGGGGTTGCAAAGAGTTGGACACGACTGAGCCACTGAACTGAACATCCAACCATCACCAAACTTATCTAAGCTTTGTATAAAACATATTTTCATATGAAAACTATATAGTAGAGCAAACATTTATGCTTAAATTTCTAATAGGCATCTCTAATTAACATGAAAACTTGTCTCCGGATCTTCCCCTCAAACCGAACCCCCATCAGTGCTCTTCTCTTATCAATAAAGGGCAACAGCGTCCTTCCACTTGCTCAGGCCAAAAGACATAAGGCCACCCTTTACTCCTCTATTTTCGGTGGCAAATCCTATATGCTGTACCTTCAAATCATAACCTGATCCCAGCCATTTCCACCACCTTTAGTCCAGGTGACCTTCATCTTTTGCTTGGATTATTGCAATGGCCTCCCAACATCTATCTGATCTCACTCCTTTTCTCTCTGTTCTCAACAGGGCTGGTAAAGGGACCTTTCGAGCATCAGCTTCCCTTTTCGCGGAAGATCCAGAAACCTTGTAATGGTTTCTCCATCCTGATAGGATGTGGTCCCCTCTTTGGACTGACCCCTCACTGCCCCCATTCTCCTCATATAGCCCCCAGACACCCTGCCCTATCTGCTGTCTTCCCCAACTTTACGGGATTCACCTGAAGTGGTCTCCCTCCAGGACATTTTGGCTCGCATTCTCGCCTCCCTTAATGTCACCTTTCCTGTTTGGGAAACCGTATTTAAAATGGCAAATTTTCTCACTTCCTGAAAGACTCCCTATCCTCCTTCCCTGCCTTAATTTTCTAAGTAGCACATATCGCCTGTCAATATACTGTGTGATTTCCTACTTTTCTTAGACAGTGTCTACCCTTTACCACCAGAACGTATGCTTCATGAGGGTCAGGATTTTACTCACTTTGCCTATTAATGTACTCTTAGCAGGAGCAGTGCCTGGCAGTAAGTGAGTGCTTAATAGGTTTTTGTTGAATTAATTAAGTAGGTAAGAATAAATGAATGAAAGCCAAGTGTAAAGTTTTAGGAAAGTAGAACTATATACAGAAATGTTATGAAAAGTGGAAACCAACAAGTGTCAACTAAGATATTTTTATTCTTTGGAGAAAAATTGCTTTACAATGTTGTATTGGTTTCTGCCATACAGTGTAATTCAGTCGTAATCACACAGATATCACCTCCCTCCTGAGCCTCCCTCCACTCCCTGCTGCACCTCTCTAGGTCACCACAAAGCACAAGATGGACTCCCTATGTAATACAGCAACTTATCACCAGCTATCTATTTTATACATGGAAGTGTGTGTGTGTGTGTGTGTGTGTGTGTGTGTATTTTTTATATATATATATATATATATATCTCCATGATACTTTGGTCCCACCAAGATTTTTGCCTTTTATTTAGTTGACAAAACATAAATATGGTGTTCAAAATAGTTGGCAATTAAGAAACTGTGAAAAAGAAAGGAGGCAAACAGCTTTTACTTCACCGTAAAAAAAAAAAAATCAGTTTATCTTCAAGTCATTGTAATCTTACACTCTGAACAAAGTTTGTCTAGAGTGAAGACACCTATTACATTTTGAGTGTCTAATTATATCAGCTCATAAAAGTTTTCTTAGACCCCAATAAGATGATGGACAAATAACTCAAGAGATGCTCATAGTTTTCCATTAGTCAAGCTAAAGATAGAAGAAATTAACAAGAAGCTTTCAGTCTAGTCAAACATCTTCTGTTTAGCACCTGTCCAAGTCCTCACCAAAAAGTACAGCTTAATTGGGGTCACTGGAAAACATTCTAGTTTTACCCAGTTGATTCTTTTCTTTATCACAAGTTACAAGCAAATGACTTCTAGAACTAGCCATATATCCTTCAGCTTCAAGATACCTGGACAGATATTTATTTAAGGCTCAGTTCTGCATTTCCAAAGTGATTTGATACTCACAGAACATTAACACAAGAAGAGAGCTTCCCCTCTTCAATGCTTCATGAGCCATACCCTAAAAGCATCAGACTTTGAAATCACATTCAGTCTAGAATTGTGTTGCATTTTTATGAGTTAGGAAAACCCATCTTTCTGAAATTGATGTTCTCCAGGCCTTCTTATTGTCACCCTCTAAACACATTACTTCCATATATTTCTCCCTTTACTGTCTTCATTATTTTAATTATTTATTAGGTTTTTATAGCATCTTACCTCTAAAGAGTTCAAATCCTATGTGGAGAGTTTTTAGCAGTAAAATCTAATAAACATTTCCTAAGTATTATGCTATACTAGGAAAGCAAAAGTGAAAAAGAGCCTAAAAAGCTGTGATGAGGAAAATGAAGATGAAAAGAGAAAAGAAAGAATAGTGGTGAGAGTAGAGAGTTGCACGTTTACAAAATAAATCTAATTCCCTTCAAGCACTATTCTAAAATGTTTTTGTGCTGTGACTGGGACTGCAGAAGGGTGACCGAGGAACTTGTCATATACCTTTTGTTACATACATTGCAGTTACTTGTGTGTGTATGTGTGTGTACATGCATATGTTCAGCCATGGCCAACTCTTTGTGATCCCATGGACTGTAGCCCTGCCAGGTTCCTCCGTCCACGAAATTTTTCCAAGCAAGAATACTGGAGTGGGTTGCCATTTCCTACTCCTGGGGACCTTCGCAACTCAGAGATTGAACCCACATCTCCTGCACTGGCAGGCAGATTCTTTACCACTGCACTACCTGGGAAGCCCATAGCCTTCTTTATATAAGACAGTAATTACATCTGTCCACATGTAAACTAAAGTTACTCAGAATCCTCTTTGAAGATCTATGCCCATAGTGTTTATATAGTATTAGCCTATACCCATAGTGTTTATATACTATTAGCCTATACTTACATAACATGTACCATGTGTTAGCCACTGTTCTAAACACTTTATGTACATGGACACATTTAATTCTCACAATATCCTGTAAGGTACTATTACCAGCTTCACTTCAGAGCTGGGAAACTGAGGCACAGCTACTAAGTGGCAGAGCCAAGGCTGCGCCCCAGGGAGCCTCCATCAGAAGCCGTGCTGTTGTCCATTACAATAAACTGTGTTTGCATCTGCTCTTAGGCTAGAAAATATTAATACTAAATGCTTCTTAAGTAGGGGCTTCCCAGGTGGTGCTAGTGGTAAAGAACCCACCTGCCAATGCAGGAGACATAAGATACACGAGTTTGATCCCTGGGAAGATCCCCAGGAAGATCCCTTTGAGAAGGGCATGGCAACCCACTCCGGTATTTTTGCCTGGAGAATCCCACGGACAGAGGAGCCTGGTGGGCTACAGTCCATGGGGTCACAGAGAGTCAGACATGACTAAAGCAACTTAGCACAAACTTCTTAAGTAAATTCCTTTTACTCTATTTTCTTGGACTTCATGTTTTCTTTTTCCTTCACTCACTCTTGAAGCTGTTATAAATACATTTAATGATTTTACTTATCTTACTTTTAAAGTAAAAGATCTACTAACCATTGTCTAACTAGAGATTCTAAAGTATCATTGAATGTAATGCTGATTTATTTGCTTAGAGTTACCATTAGCAGCTAGGAGATCCAACCAGTCCATTCTGAAGGAGATCAACCCTGGGATTTCTTTGGAAGGAATGATGCTAAAGCTGAAACTCCAGTACTTTGGCCACCTCATGAGAAGAGTTGACTCACTGGAAAAGACTCTGATGCTGGGAGGGATTGGGGGAAGGAGGAGAAGGGAACGACAGAGGATGAGATGGCTGGATGGCATCGATGGATGTGAGTCTGAGTGAACTCCAGGAGATGGTGATGGACAGGGAGGCCTGGCGTGCTGCGATTCATGGGGTCGCAAAGAGTGGGACACAACTGAGCGACTGAACTGAACTGAACTGAACTGACCATTAGCTGCTTACTTTTGGTATGTTGATCTTTTACCCTTAAAAATCTCTCTAATACTTAGGACAATTTGCCCTTTAATGAGTCAAACATGAGCAAAATACAGCAAGCAGAGGTTTAGGGAATAAACTAAGCCTTATTGTCCAGGGAATCATTTAATTTCCTATATACGGTTCACCATTTCTTTGATTGAAATACTTTATTGGACATTGCCTTAGTAAAGAATAAGCTATTTAATCCAACAGAGATAACAGTTTCCAATAAAAATACTGCATCAACTATTTAAACCATTGTGGTCAGAGGAAATAGCAAAATGATACAGTTCTGATGGCTAATCGAGAGGTTAATTGCTCAAAATAAGTTTTAGATGGCAACTTTCTGTCAGTATAAGTAATTGCAGATCAGTGATTACATCTGTCCACATGTAAACTAAAGCTATTTTGCCATGGGTCATATATATATCTGCTCTCTGACCCACCTTGTCTATGCCTCCCATAGTTTGCTGGGAGAGACTTTGCTGGTACAATATCCAAGTTTGCTGAAGCAGAAACTTCCAAAGCAAATATACAAATAATAAAATTGTTAATAGCCCACCCTTGCTCAGTGACACGTTTGCTCTCGAGTTTCAATTTCTTCATTCAATCATTCACACAGCAAACAATTGTTGAGCTCCATCTCTTCCCCAAGATAAAAGGGAAATTTGAATTTCCTGGCTTTGAGGAAGTCACATCTAAAAAGGAAAATAACTCAATAAATGAACAACTGTCCACACCTGCTTAGTCAAGTCACCTCTGAACCATTCTACTGCTGCTGCTGCTGCTGCTAAGGCACTTCAGTCGTGTCCGACTCTATGCGACTCCATAGACACCAGCTCACCAGGCTCCCCTGTTCCTGGGATTCTCCAGGCAAGAACACTGGAGTGGGTTGCCATTTCCTTCTCCAATGTGTGAAAGTGAAAAGTGAGAGTGAAGTCGCTCAGTCATATCCAGCTCTTAGCAACCCCATGGACTGCAGCCCACCAGGCTCCTCTGTCCGTGGGATTTTCCAGGCAAGAGTACTGGAATGGGGTGCCATTGCCTTCTCCAGAACCATTCTACTATAATAGCTCAAGTTCTTTCTTTGTGCTCCAGGTGCTGAACTATTTCTTTTATTATTATTATTAAACAGACTAGGGAATTTGATAATCCATTTTATTTATTTTTTAATTTTTAAAATACTTTATTCTACGTTACAATACTGTATTTGTTTTGCCATACATTGACATGAATCAGCCACAGGTGTACACGATCTCCCAATGCCGAAGCCCCCTCCCACCTTCCACCCCATATCATCTCTCTGGATCATCCCGTGCACCAGCCCCAAGCATCCTGTATCCTGTACTGAACATAGATTGGCGCTCGTTTCTTATACGATAGTATACATGTTTCAATGCCATTCTCCCAAATCATCCCAACTAAAAGCCCAGCAGATCATGTATCCCTAGAATCCAGCATCCTATGTTTTTAATCATTCTATCCACTCTCTTCCAAAAGCCACTACAAAAGTGCTTTATAGGGAAGAGATATTTGATAGTCCTTTAATTTGAACTACATAGCTTTTAACTATTTCACTATATAAGGCTTACAGGGTGTCATATAAAATTTCTAAGTTCTTCATCAGAATGAAAAGAAATTAACCAGAGCTTTTTTTTTTTTAATTTATTATTATTATTTTTAATTACAATACTGTATTTGTTTTGCCATACACTGACACGAATCAGCCATAGACTTTAAAAATTAGGAAAAGGGTAAGAAATTGCAAAACATCTATGAATCATTTCATCCAGCAAAGACGGATGTAATCTTATGTAATCCTATGAAATGCATTAGAGAAACGAAGATGACAAAATTTAGATTAGTTGGAGGCAGTCGGTATTCTACATGTTGAATTGTTATACCTGATATTTAGACTAACAAAAATATTACAAAGTTCTCTGAAATACATAGAAAAGCAAAAGTAATAATTTAAAACAACAGCAACAACAACAAAACCAATTTACATAGAAGAAAGATAAGGAGAATGATTTCTAAATACTTTCTTATTGGAGTTAACTCTCGGGATACAGATATTATCTGCTACCTAGCCTTTTAATTGAAAAAGATAAAGTAGTCTTTAAGGTAATTAGTTTTCCTGCATTACAAAAATCAAAGAAGTATATTTTAAGTGCTTAAAGTAAAAAGAAATATTGCAGGGTAACAAAACCCAGCACTGATTCCCAGCAGAGTGGCTCAGCCTCAGGAAAAAGTACATCATGCTTGAGTAGCTGAAAACAAATCCAGAAATATAAATACCCTTTCTATTTAAAATGTGTTCTTGCATTTTATTTAATTTTATCAGACACATGAGATAATAGGTTGTTCTCCTTACAATGGAAGAAGAACCCACTGAAAAGCCACCAGCCCTTCAGGGCCTCTGCGCTCTGATCATCATTCATACTCAGAAAGCTATTTCTCTTTTAGCTGGAGATCCAACTGGGTATCAGAAAAAGTTCTATTAAGTCCAGATTTTTATGTGGAAATAAACTTTATTTCTATCCCTTAGAAGTACTGATTTCAGTTCGAATCATTTTCCTTTTAATCTTGTTAGTATGTGAGCCCCTGAGAGTCTTCCTTTATGGCTAAGGCAAGAATCAAGTCTGTTATAGATGGTTTATTTGCAATCTGAGATTTGAGGTATGTGTCAAATACCATATCTAGGTCTGGACTGTATGGACCTGTAGTAAAGCCTTTATTCAACTTCACCTAAAGTTGTGAGTAATAGTATGTTCATTTCCCACCTAATTTTCTACACCTAATGACTTCGACTCTATATTCAAAGAGGTCATCCTCAAACACAGGCCAAGAAAATAGTCAAATCAATTGAACAGTGTGTTTTTTCATGCCACTGGAAAGAGAAAACAGATTTTGATTTCTTATGCAAGCAAGGAGAACTAACGTCTTAAAAATGGAGGTTTCTATGTTAGAAAAGCTAGCTTGTATGCAAAACAAATTGCAAAAAAACAGTTAACTAAAACAGAATTATTCAACATTATATTCTGCCTTATATTAAGGGAAAATAATTCTCCTTATTTTTATTTTACTTGCTTTAAATATTTATTTATTCAGCTGTATCAGATCTCACTTGCAGCACACGGGCTCTCTAGTTGCAGTGGGTAGACTCCAGAGCACTCGGGCTCAGTACTTTCTGAGCATGAGTTTAGTTGCTCCATAGCATGTGGGATCCTAGGGATGGACCAGGGATGGAATCTATGTCCCCTTCATTGCAAGGCAGATTCTTAACCACTGAACCACAAGTCCTTATTTTTATTTTTTAATAAGATAGAAACCAAGAATTTTACAGATATGATGAATGGAAGATATACTGGATTAGCAGTCAGGAGATAAAGCAAATCATTTAATAACCACTCTAAACCTCAGAATATTGATGAATAAAATATTTTTAAAATCTAAAGACTTCCTTCAACCTATATTCACAACCCATTTGTATATGTGGCTAATGAAACATCAAAGAACACTTTACCAAGTCTCAAAAGGAGTAATCATCTCTGATAAATACACTCAATCTTGGACTCTATTTTTGTAAGTCCTAGAATAGAATTTTACCTTTACTAAAATGTGTTGAAGCATTTTCAGTGTGTGATTTAGCTCTTCAGAACATCTGGCAATGGTGCATACTTACTAAATCATCCAGTACCACAGAGACAGATTTTACCTGAATTCTTCACATCAATAAATAGAGGGATAGCTTTATTGCTAAGTCACATACCAAATAAAATGTGGAAAGGAATTACTTACTACTAACAGTGGTTTATTAGTCATTAAAATCAAATAAATAATTATTTTAAGCCTATTTTATTCTCGTTTTGGAGGAGATAAAAATATCACAATGATCTACTCATTACAACATTCAAAAATGGAAATGGTCAATGAATTTTTTCTCATTGGAGTCTAAAAGACTGCTGCAACCTCAAGAAGAAGACAGTAAATCTAGAACTTAAAAGCCCAGACTTACTGCCATAAACCTGACTTACTATTGGTGTGGCACTGAGCAAATTTTTTCAGTCTATGAGCCAGAGCTTTATTATCTATGAAACAGAGGATACAGTATCATTTAATACTACTGAGTTGACTAAATGAGATGATTTCTATAAAGTACATAACACAGTACCTGGCACATACATAGGATCCACCAGATGTCACAAATTATTTCATTAATCTCTTTCATTGTATGATAGAGAAGTGTCTTGTGTATTATAATATGCAGTATGTCTCCACAGAGTGGTGTGAAAACCAAAGATATTAAAATGCAATAGAAGGGTAAGTGGAGTTACTATGGAAAACAGAATGGAGGTTCTTTCAAAAATTAAAAGAGAGCTACCATATAATCCAACAATCCACTTCTGGGTTTTCTTAAAGGAAATAAACTGAGGGATATCTGCGTTCCATGGTCATGGCAATATTATACACAGTAGCCAAGACTTAAAAGCCCAGAAACGGAAACAATGTGAAAGTTCAACAGGTGAGGGGATTAAAAAATAAAAAAAGGCTAGCAAGGTAGGTAGCTATCTATAGAAAGAATTCTATCTATAGAAAGAATATCATTCAGCCTTTAAAGAAAAAGAAACTCTGCCATTTGCAATAACTTGTATGAACGTGGAGAACACTATTCTATGTAAAATAAATCAGACACAGAAATCTAAAGGTAGGTCAGTGGTAAAGAATCTGCCTACAATGCAAGAGATGAGGGTTCCATCCCTGGATTTGGAAGATCCCTTGGAGGAGGAAGTGGCAATCCTCTCCAGTATTCTTCCCTGGGAAATCCTATGGACAGAGAAGCCTGGTGGGCTAACAGTCCATGGGCTTACAAAAGAGTCAGACACGATTCAGTGGCTAAACAACAATAAAAAGAATCTGAAAGAATCAAATTTGTAATAAGAGAGTAGAATGGGGGTTATCAGAGGCTAGAGGGTAAAAGAAAAGGGAAGATATTGGTATAAGGGTATAAACTTTCATTTATAAGATGAATAGGTTCTGGTTACAGCACAGTAACTACATTAATAATAACATACCACATACGTGAAATTTGCTGAGTAGGTCTCAGGTATTCTAAACAAACACACAATAACTATGTGAGGTGATAGGTGTAAGTAACCTGATTGTAGTGACCATTTCACATATACATGTATATCAAAACATCATATTATACACCTTAAATATCTACAGGTTTTGTCAATCATACCTCAATAGAGCTGAAAGACAACAAAATTCTAAGATATGCATTTTTTAAAGGCTCATTTTTTCTGGCATTCTTGGAGATTCATTTGAAAATAATCCTTGGCAGTACACAGAGCACTCCTTAATATTCTCATCATATAACTTTAGAATGGTGACTAGACAGTTATTAAGTGGCATTTGTATTTTTCTCAGACTCAACTTCCTCATAAATAGATATTTTATTTAAATATTCTTTTTGTTTGGACTTCAATTACGGTCTATCATTAATCATGCTGCATATTCTACAAACAGGTCGAATTCAATGCATAAAAGTGCTAAACACTTTGTAAGCTGCCCTCATCCCGGAGTCTCTAGTAGAAGGATTAATGCAGCTCATTAACAGCTGAACTGCTAGGCCCAGCAGAGCAGGTTTGGCAGGTGAACACAAAGTAAATTCGCATTATGCCTAGATGGGGCTTCAAGGTGTAGAAGCCTATTAAGTAAGGATGAAACACAGGCACAATTTATAATAGAGAAATGGAGAAATACAAGGCTTTCTAGAAGAGGAAAACTGCAAAACCAAGGAACGAAGTTGAAAAAGAGAAGAGCCACATTGGGAAGAGCAGGTAGTGATGTCTGTAAGCAGATGGGCTACCAGAAGGTAAGAAGAGGAAGATAATTGGAGGCTTATTTGTGGGCAGCACTGATTAGCAAGATGAAGAGGCTAAACCTTCTTAAAGGTGCTGTCCCTGTGAACTTCGAAAATTTTTTAAATGAATAACTAAAAGGAATTCTATAATTAGAAATTAAACATGTTCTTAATATCAACATGATAATGAATGAGGATTATACACATCACACTGAAAGCTTAATTTAAGAAGTCTGGTGATCTAAAACAGAGGCTTTCTGCTGGCCCACCTTCCACATTGTAACATGAAAGTTACTCTCTAGTGATATGTTAATGGAAGCCACAGCTAGGAGTTCTCTCTTCCTTTGACATATAATTTTATTATCTTATAATTTTTATTTCACACATAATGTCCTGTATGTGGTGACCCAAGGATGAAAGAGCAGATAAAACCAAGGAGGGTCTTGGAATGTAGGACTGAACAACCAAACCCTTATCATCCTTCCCTCCCCCATGTTGTAACTATTAAAAGATTTCAGGTCCTGCTGAGCAGTATAACCTGTCTCCTCTCCTACCACACAGGGAGAAGACATTTGCCTTACTCTCCCCAGCCCCACCGAGTATATGTGCCTCATCCAATCAGCAAATGACCCACAAGATCCCTATCCCACTCCTTGTACCCTGGGTATAAAAGGGCACTAAGGACGCCTGTTCAATGCCGGTTCTCCCTTGAGCTGGCGCACTGTTCTAACAATGTCTCCCACTCAAATAAGCTTTATTTCCCTCTCATTATGTCTCATGTCTGGAAATTCTTTTCACGACACTATATTCTCAATTTTAAAGACGTTGATTTTCTTTTCTCAAATATTTCACACCTATAAATATCATTTGGTGACAATACAGTATAATCGAAAATTCTCAAAAACCATATGTGTTTAAAAAACACACTATATGAACATAACAAATTTTCAAAGAATAAATTTTAAACATATTAGCTTTATACTAAAAATACCACAAAAATCCCAAAGTAATGTTTCATAGAAGAATTATTATGTGATCTAACTAAACTATCAGTGAACAAAATAAAGCATATGATTTGAAAAATATATTTTGAAAGATAAATGTAAACAACTTTCTCTTCACAAGGGAGTAGTTTTTTCGGGCTAAAAAAAAAACTTACCAGAAGAAACTATATGTTCCAAGCTCTTTAAGAATTTGTCAGACTTACTTTAAGGAATAACTTAGAGGTAATTATTTTCCCTTCCAAGGACAGCAAAATGTGAAGTTCTTGAAAAACTTCATTCAATCAAATATTAACCATCAGTCAGTTCAGTTCAGTCACTCAGTTGTGTCCGACTCTAAATAGCAATACAGAATCATGAAAACACCTCTAGAATAAAAGTAACCCAACATGGCATGTAAAAGGCATGGCAGTGTGCCCTGGTGGTAAAAATTACGCCATGAGGGGCAGGTAAGGGGATGTCTTTCCCACAGAAGCTCACAAGGAAAAGGAGCCAGTGCAGAAAGTGGGCTATAACATGTTCTAGAAAGAGGAACTGAGGCTTGACTTCATCTGATAGGACCAAGACACTAATTGACAAAAAATCCAGCAATTTTCTGGTACCAGTACATCTTGGATTATGAGGTCTTATTTTGTCTTATCCATAAAACTTGACTGCATCAACTACTTGATAAGGAAAACTAGAGACGCTTAATCTTACACTGAGAAAAGGATAAAAGAAATTTACTAAATTCTGATAGAATCATAAATTGATTAATTAAAGAAACTGATAAAAGAGTAAAGGCAAATATTTAAAGATTAAGATCTAAAATGTACAAGGTACAAGAACAGTGATGGAAAATTGTTCTATGAGCTAGAAACAGAGATGAGAGCTTGCCGCTTATGTCATCAGTCGATCCTGAAAACCTCCTGAGACACCCTAGCAGCAGTCTGCGTGACCCTTCAGAGGGGCAGGCTCTTGGGCTCCCATTCCACACACTTGTGGAAGCAGAGACCCTCCCTCTCCCCTAAGGTCCAGTTTCTGCATATGACCCACACAGCCCCTGCCCTACAGGAAATACTGCTTCCTAGGACTTCTGCCTGAGCTCTGAGCTCAGGACCTGCCTTGATGGGAGCTCCATACAACTGTTTCCTGTTTCATCCCCTGATTTTGCCCCAGGACATCCCTTCCCTTGCCACTGGGGATCTCCTCTTTCTGCCAAGGAACTTCTCTAAAGCACTCTCTTTCTCTCCCACATCTACATGACACCTACTAAAGGCTGAGTGCTGGAGCTCTTACTGAAGACTGGGAAACCTACTGACTCCAGATGTCCCTGCATTCTACCCACCCCAAAGCCCTGAAGCAATGATTACAAAGCCTGGCCTAGGGTATGAAGTACAGGGAAGAAAAATATACAGGGATACCAATGGGAAAAAATACACAATCTATAAGATAGTCCGAAAGGTACTCAAAATCTGCTTTTATTTTGCTGTGATTTATGAAATGTCATCTTTGATCAAAAGCAATAGTCACCGTGATCTAGGCATAAGAGCAGTCACAAACTTAGCATAGATGCAAAAGACAAGTTGACAAAGAAAAGCGGAAAGCAGAATGCCATCAGAGGAACCCGATGGTTCACAGTAAACCAAAACAATAAAAGAAGCAGTGTATGCATCTGACGGCGCTAGTGCTTAAGAACCCACTTGCCAATGCAGGGGACATAAGAGATGTGGGTTCAGTCCCTGGGTCAGGAAGATCCCCTAGAGAAGGGCGTGGCAACCCACTTCAGTATTCTTGTCTGCAGAGTCCCATGGACAGAGGACCCTGGCAGGCTACAGTCCATAGAATCTCAAAGAGCTGGACACACAGCACAGTCTCAGTGAAGACACATTTGCACGTGCACACATGCACACGCATAAACAAACCCCTATCTATCAATTAGCAATAGTAATTTATTCTTGAAAATCAAGCCACTTCAATAAAAAGTAATTAAATGAAAAAAAGTACTTTCATTAATTTCAACGGGGAAAAATTATGACATGTTTCATTTCAATTCAAAGTACCCAAAGAACTTTCACTGAGGAAACAAATATGTCCATCAATTAATGAAAACAATTTGAAAATAGTTTTTATGTGAAACAGAATGAAAGCTTATTGTATTTTTTTTATTTACCACACATTTTATTCACCAGTTATCAATCATCTAAGAGTTTAACTTGTATTCAAACTATATCTAAGAATAAAACACACACAGAAACACCTAAATGCCAAATTAAAGACTAAACATGAGAGAGCTTAGACAGCAACCCTTCCTCCAAAACTGTGTGTGCTGATCAGACTGAGAAGTTTTCTCACATACTCTTGGCAAAACAAGAAGCTTCAGTTCATACAAACACAAAATTAAAATTTGTTCCATGTGATATTTTCTGATAAGAAACTGTAGTGTTTAAGTAAAGCTGGTGAGTATGTTTTCACCTCCAACCATAATGTTGAAATATACCTCCTGAAAATACACTTAATGTACACTGCTGTGAAGATCTTTATATACTGAAGACAAAACGTCATCCAAAAAGAAGATAACTTTTCAAGAACTGTTAGGACAAAATGCCATTAACCAAACCATTTCATATGAGGTAATTACCTATGGAGGCGTGTGTATGTGACTGTGAGTATAATTCGTAACTGCACTAAGGAAAGGAAAGGATGGACAGAAATCCGGAAGATGAAAAGTTACACTTGGATCTAGAAGAAAAAAATAAAACAGGATTACTTGGAGAGTTAAATTTTGCTTCTTCATTCTCCTGATAACTTCTAAAGTCTCCAATTTTTAATTTTCAATTTTGAACTGGTACATTCAATGCAGGGGCAAAATGGCTTCTAAGGATAGTAGATAAACTACAGCATGCTTGTGATTACACTCCTTAAAGAAATAATGAGGAAGTCACTTTATTCACTGTAAAATGGAGAAACAGCAAAAATCTCAAAGTGCTCCCCCTTGGCTACAAAAATGACAGTTTTTCAACATCAAACAAAACAAGATATGTGTATTTGATATTTCAGAAATGTTTATCTAGATGTGTAGTATCCTTTATTTAACTTTTAGATTACTATTACACCAAACCTACATCATCAAACTGTAAACGAATACGCTATAATCGAAATGACTATTCTACTAAATATGCTACAACATAACTTTGAAAACTCAGAGATGTCCCCTAAGTTTGTATAGTCTATGGGTCACTTTATGTGTTAGTGATTGTTGGGCTCTACTCATATCTGAAAGTTTTAGGGGATTGGGTTTAATCCAAAATGATCCCATGACACATTACTGCAGTTACATTTGAAGAAGAAAAATCACAAATATGTACTTGTTTATTGTCATATGTTTTTATGAAAATATGTGTAAAATACACCAAGATAGTTTCCTCAATTATTTATTTTTACTAGTGAAATTAATTCAAAATAAAGGAGTGCTTTCTTTCATAGATATCTTAATGATACAGTCTCTTCTCTCAAAATCTACTTACATTTTACAAAAATTAACCTTACTAATGAGCATTTATGACTCAAAAATATTTCCTGTGATTAAGCGTAATTACTATACAGTGCACAGAGGAACAAAGGCCAATGTAAAACAAAGAAAAAAAAGAATTGTTGTAAGAAAGAATGATGAGCAAAATCTACTTACATGCTTAAAGGGATAGTGATTGTGCAGCTAGCTACTTTTACAGAGCTAAAAAAATATATACTTTATTTGTTTTCATCCTCCATCTCAACAATACATTTGAATTACACATTTTCTATATTTTCTGAAAGATGATTATGCTCAAAATGCTTAATTTTCTTTAGCATGCTTGCTCATAATAGAAAATTATAATTATAATAAGTTCTTTATCATTTCAAGTAAAATGATAACACTATACTGATTCATATGCCTTTCATCTGGAAGACTTTTGGGAGAGAACCAAAGCCCATTTCATGATAGAGATTACCTAACACTTAAAAAAAAAATCCCAATCATATTTAAAACTAAAACTCAGAAAACCAAAATGTGTCATCTGTAGTTAGGCCACAGATATGTAAGAACCAGAGAATCAAGCTAATTTTAAAAGCTAAAACAGATGCATCTACATCTTCTCAAAATAGGAAAGATATCTCATTTAAAAAGAACTCTGAGGTTGTTCGGAGCAAGATGAGAGTTAGAGAGTTAGAGAGTTGTGCTAGGAACTCAGTTGCTGGTTGTTTTTCGTCTGTCCCTTCCATCCATTTGCTGCCTTTTTGCTGCTGTGCGCTGCTTCCTGCCCTAGAATTACATCTCCTCGTCTCCTCTGCACTCTGCCTTCACTAGGCAGTGGGAGGCACCACAGAGACTGGGGAAGAGAGAAGAAACAAGATGAGCTGTTCCATCGCCCACTCCCTTCCTGCTTTGCTGCTCCCGAACTGGCAGCCGTGGGTCCCGTCTTCACCAGGCTTTAGTCACACTGCCTCTCCCTCTCAACCCTGGTCTGTGATGGCTTCTCGCTCTTGCTAATCCCTACCTACCTGCCTCAGCATCTCTCACTGGCTCCCTTTAAGCTGTCTCTCCATTAAATTCTCATTTATTAAAGTCTAGATAAGCATTTCACTCTTTCCTGCCTGGTGCTAATTAATAAGGCAAACAATTTGAGAGTCTAAGGGCAAGTAGGTCTAAAAGAACATTGAATCTGGAAGGTCGCTTTTATCTCCCAGGGTATCTTTTAGGTCCAGGGCAAATATCATCCTGTTTCATATAAAGTGGAAATCTGCACTCAGTTTAGGAATAATATAAACAAAATGGGGGCGGGGGAGCCATGAGGGGACTTCCCAGATAGCTCAGTACTGATGAATCTGCCTGCCAATGCAGGAGATGGGAGTTTGATCCCTGGGTTGGGAAGATCCCTTGGAGAAGGAAATGGCAACCCACTCCAGTATTGCTGCCTGGAAAATCCCATAGACAGAGGAGCCTGGTAGGCTACAGCCTATGGAGTTGCAAAAGGGTCGGACACGACTGAACACACACAAACAGAATGGGAATTTTAATTATGGATTAGATAAACCTCACAATACACCCTCTAAAACAAAGTTTTGGTTTTTAAAAAGAATTGTAAAATATTCCTTATTGAAGCTACAGCAGGAACTTAATGCAACCTTAAAACACATTAATTTAAAGAAGGTATTTTGAGTAAATTTTCATAAGGAAAAGAGTGTAAGTAATCAACTCATAGAGTCACTGTAGATAGAAGAGGGGCAAACAAGAATATGCGTAAGTCAATTTGTGAGATAATCCATAGATCTCTATATCTGAATTCTAATTACTGCATAAAATTTCTATATCTGAATTCTAATTATTGCATACTAATTTCTGCATAAAAAGTATATGTGTTACACTTTTGGGAACTGTATTATTTTCTCTTATAAAACTTGGCATCTTTATTGTGCTTCAGAACTGAAAGTTGCTCAGTCATGTCAGACTCTTTGACCTCCATGGACTGTAGCCCACCAGGCTCCTCTCTTCATGGAATTCTCCAGGCAAGAATACTGCAGTGGGTAGCCATTCCTTTCTCCAAGCGATCTTCCCAGCCCAGGCAGGGACAGAACCTAGGTCTCCCCACTGCGGGCGTATTCTTTACAGTCTGGGCCCCCAGGGAAGACCCGGTGGTGCTAATAGTAAAAACCTGCCTGCCCATTCCGGAGACATAAAAGACACAGGTTCAATCCCCGGGTCAGGAAGATCCCCTGGAAGAGGGCATGGCAACCCACTCCATACTCTTGCCTGGAAAACTGCATGGACAGAGGATCCTGGTAGACTACAGTCCATGGAGCTGCAAAGAATCGGACACAACTGGGCAACTTTTTTTCTGTATATATTCACTTGAAATACAGGGACACTCTCTCTACTACCTATAGCTCTAGTTATCCACCTACTCATCTACAACTTCTTGATAAGCAGCAGATGAGAAAGAATGAGACAGAGACAAAAGAAGGCAAGCTGTAGAGAGGAAGGCAGAAAAGGGGCAGGAACTAAGCTGCTTATTGTGCGAACAGTTATTCTCAAGACACCTTCCCTACCGTGTAAAGATTTCTTTGTCTCTTCTTGTGCTGTTCTTATGGCAGCCACTACCCATATGTACCCATTAGAACACAAACTAATTAAAGTTAAATAAAATTTAAAATTCAGTTCTTCAGCCCCAGTTGTCCCATTTCAAGAGCTCATGCTGCTGCTGCTAAGTCGCTTCAGTCGTGTCCAACTCTGTGCGACCCCATAGACAGCAGCCCACCAGGCTCTGCCATCCCTGGGATTCTCCAGGCAAGAACACTGGAGTGGGTTACCATTTCCTTCTCCAATGCATGAAAATGAAAAGTGAAAGTGAAGCCGCTCAGTTGTGTCTGATTCTTTGCGACCTCATGGACTGCAGCCTACCAGGCTCCTCCGTCCATGGGATTTTCCAGGCAAGAGTACTGGAGTGGGGTGCCATCGCCTTCTCCACAAGAGCTCATAGCCAGCCTACTGGACACCACACAACAGATCCCTTTAGATCATCACAGCAAATTCTCTTGGATTACATTACCTGAGATATTCCAATGAGTGAACATCTCATATAAACCAGAACTGCATACCCATATATATTATAGATACTTATGATATTTATATAAAATGAAATCAACTAAATCCTTAAGATCTGCAACTTGGTTAATGATAGTTTTTGATTACAGAAATTTCATATGTAAATATGTATCCTTTATAAATAAAAAGTATTTTTTTAATTTTTCTTTTGGCTAAAATAAAACAAAGGTCAAAATGAAATTTACTTAAGCAGTAAATTAAATACATAAAAATAGTCTAAACAGAAAGAGTCTCTGAGGGCTGGTATGCTGACTTCAGTGAAAGGTTCAGCATTTGCCATGCTCAAATCAGGCTCCTACTCATAATTTACATATGGTCATGAGTGAGATCTTATCCACAATACTGGCTGCAGCTCCAGCAAAAAGGAGGAGACAGAGACAGGGCATACACACTCTGGACAGCCACATCTATCATTTCAGCTATATTCTATTGTTCAGAACCAAATCTGTGTCCCAGAAAGACTGAGGAATTCATTCACTAGTTATTAGTTGTTGGTTAAAAATCCAACTAACACTTCGCTTCTGAGATCAGAAAAGAAATACTGGGGAGCAAGTAGAGGGTTGGCTCATTGCTCTGTCCACATTGACACATTTTCCACTCATATTTCCCTTTCCACTAATTACTATCCCCTCCCATCTGTTAGAGAAATTATGAGACCATTGACCACACGCTGAGTTTTCACTACACATACAGAAATTAAAAGAACTATAATAGTCTCCTTTAAATTGGTGGACATTTCTTCTGCACGTGCTGCTAATTGACTCCCAAACTTTAGAGTGCTTCTTAAACAAATGTCACAATAAGAGAAGTCATTTGAAACAACTGATTGAACTGTTTATCAGGTTTTCAAGAAAGAATTAAGCAAAACAATCACTAAATCAGCGACATAACATGCTTTTCTAAGCATACAGCCTCTAAAATAGTTGCCACTGATATTTACAAAAGTCTAAAGAGCGGTCATTGGTCTAATCATCTATAGAAAGTAAGGATTTGACAAGGATTTGTAGGGAAGTGATGATTTTATTTATTTGACAATTAAAATATCTGCTTAGAAAACAATATGTTGATAGATACTTGATACTTGGTTTGGGTTGGGAAATATAAAAAGTACAGTTATTTATTCAATAATTGGATAGAAATACAATGTAATATTAAAATGTACTTCTTTAAGCCTCTAATACATTTTTCTGCTTTCTAATGAATTATTAGGTTGTCCACCTTCAGTCTTTCTATTTTTCTTCTCCATGTTCTAAGTATCAAACATTTGCTCTCTAATCACCTCAAATATCTCACAGTGAAAATATTATTTTAGGATGTGCTTTAAATTACTAGTAAAGGGAGATCGCATGGCACTAAAGAATTCCTTTCCTTTCAAGTTTCAGGTATGGAGCCTGATTTTTCATTTATATATTTCCTTATTCAGGAAACGTTTTCAGTTAATAGCTTGTGCTAAAAACATATTCAGGAAGTAAGGACTTCATGTATCCTTTGCCTTTCATTTATATACAGGGTTCTGGGTAAGTTCATAGCATTTCTGACCAAGCAGACAAAAAGTACATTTGGGACACCTACATTTCACTTAGAATCTTTATACTTCTCAATGTTGTTCTCTTGCCAGTAGCACAGCAATAAGATTGAGGAAATAGGATAAAGTTAAGCAATTAAAGTAAAACATTCAAGTTACTATTGAAGAGTAAACAAAGTACTGCTAATTACAAATGAAGGGCTCCCTACCCTGGTTAACAGCACCAAGATTCTTCTTACTATTGGAGGTAAAAACTTTATTTGATATTCTTTTCTTTCCAAAATAAAAGAAGGGTAGATTTTTTTCAGATGAACACACCCCTTTCTAATTATAAATCATCATTATCTATAAAGCCTTATTCTTGGAGTTTTGAAATAATATCAATTCCTAATTTACTTCATATTTTATAATTTATCTTCAAAGAAAGAGAGTAAAATTTCATTCCAAGTGTAAGCAAGTTGTATTTCATAAAATTGCACATTAGGCAATCAATCAATATTTACTGAGTGAATGAAAGGTATTCACTTAATTTGAATACTGTCTGATTTCAATCAAACTTTTGTCTATAGTTAATGAGACAAAAAAGTCTACAACATTGATTTTGTCAAAAACTCTAACCTTGAAAATTTGTTTTTAAGCAACTGGGGTTTTTAAACATTTAAGCAGATCTTAATGGCTCTGTTGCCTAGTAATTCAACTGTCCGTGACTTCAAATTTAAACAGATAGATTGCATATTGTGGAAATTTTGGAGACAGTTTGAGGGAAGCTGTGATACATTTTCACTACAATGATTCAAGAATGAGGTCCGTTTCATTTTAGGAACTATAACTATGAAAGGTCAAGGAGATGTGATACCTTAGGTTGAGAGCTCTTTTTAGGCAAAAAAAAAAAAAAAAAAAAAAATCCTATGATTAAATACAAAAGAACTAAATAAAAATCACTTAAAATATGTTTATTTTTAATAATGGTTTAGACATTAAGCAAAGTCAAGGAGCTTTAGACCCTCCTCAAGGGCAATAGATAATACTCTGAGCCATGTCCTTTGTGCTGTTTCATGGATATTGCAACCCCCAGCAGATGGAAGAAATTAACTGCATGATGACTGGACTGTAGCCATGACATCAGCTGCCATGATCCTGAGAACTGGCATCAAAGTAAATCAATAAAGGGACCAGACCCTGGAACTGAGGATTAACTGTACTTAAAACAGTCAAGAGGACATGATAAGACTACCCTGCAACCAATTTCAAGATGACTGTCAAACCTGACTATGCTGCTTCTGTATGTAGCCCCCTTCCTCTGCCTGAAACTACTCATTAAAGGCTCTCATTCACTGATATTTAGAGGGTGGGAAGTGGGGAGTTGGCCTTTGAACATGAGCTCAACCTCTCCCCCAGTGGCCAGCCTCAGAAATAAAGCAAACTTTCCTTTGAGGTATATAGTCAGTTGATATATAATTATTAATTACATGATTATAGTGTGTGTCCTATCCATGGGATGATTATAGTAATTATTTAGTAAATCAGTCTTTTTGGTGGTTTTTTTTTTTTTTAATCTAAAGTAATCTTAGCTCCTATTCTGGGCAAATGTCTGTATACAAGTACTATTCAACAAGCATTTGCTGAAGCCTCATGGTATTCAATTTTATTGACATTCTAAATTTCTTGGATCATAAAATAAATGTAAAATTAAACATTTGCCATTCTGCCATTTAAAATGTTTATTACTTCTTTTTCTCTCTATTTTTAAGATGCATGTAATAGATGCTCATTGCCATTTCTGTTTCCATTTCTGTTTCCATTTCTATTTCCATTTCTGTTTCCAGGACGGTCGAGTTCCAATGTTAGTCAAGTTTCTACATGATTAGAAGCACATTCTGACATACTCTGATAAAGCAAGAGAAGTATATGGGACCCAAATCTTTAATATGGCTTGAAGGAAGGGCTGGGGCAGGAATGGCTATGGGTAAAATTTCCTCACTCCCAAAAAAGACAGAAGAAAGAAAGACTGTATTCTCTACTCATCCAATGGCTACATCCAGCCTGGAGAGAGCAACTGCAGCGCTTTTGCAACCATGAGAGGAATGAGAGAGAATAACAGGAAAACTGCACATCTGGGAACTGGACCACATTGTTGAACCACGGAAACAACAGATCTTGGACAACTTTGCATTATATGAGATAATTACTTTTTTAATGGTCTAACGTGTTGCTATTACTTATAACTAAAATGATCCTAGCTGATATAAAACACTATGAAGAATGATTTCCAGTTAGAGGCATACATCAGTCAATAAGAAGCTTTAAGTTTTTGCAACAACAACAAAAAAAAAAAATGCACTATTAGATGAGTCTTGAATTAAGTCCAATTTTCCTTATTATTCCTTGAAGGCACTTATGTTCACTGTACAATTACCTTCTTTTAGCCCTTTTCTTTCATTTCAACTTTGTATTCCAAATATGCTCCATATTCATGTTTAAGGTGGTACTTCTAATATAAAACCATTATATTATCCAAACATGGACTCTCATGAATTTTCTTTAAAAACTGGTATTTTTTCAACTATTTCCCATAAATTTGAATATGTATATTCAAATTTGCAGAGGAAATAAAATCAAACTCATCTAAAGAAAATTTCATATCATAGTAATTTTTAGGCACATTCTTTCTCCTCCCTAGATCCCTCAAGTTAAGAACCAATATTTTATTGACTTCAAAACCAATGTATTGTTTCTACTTATAAATACCAGGATAACTATGGCTGAAGTTTTATAAATAAATATATAGAAGCTATCAGTTAAACAATCATGACATTTTTTTAGAAGGGAAAAGATACTTTCAAAATTCAAATGATATCTCCAAATGTAGAATCTTAATTCCAAGAAAACTATGTGAATTAATTTATTTATTAATTCATCAAACTTATGATAATTATGTTATTTAAAATTGTATAATTTTTCTACTTATGAATATACCTGTCAATAGATGCATACGAATTTTAACCAATCAATATAACAATAATTTCTATTTTCCATAGATTCAGATATTCTTTAGAGAATTTAATAGTAGCATACTTCCCCAAACATCATAACACCAGAGTATTAAATGAAATGGGAATTATACAAGTTGAACAAAATGAAGAAGAATGAATGGTCCCCAAAATTGGTGTCCCATCTTCCATTTACATGAGGTTTTAAATTGAATTAGTTCATTGAACATCTGTCACTAGAGGAATTGTTCTGTACAAACCTATTCTATAGTCTCCTTTAAAATGTACTTCTTAGTGAATCCATAGATCTAAATTAGCTAAAAATGTAAACATAGAATTCATATACACCAGTGTAAGAAATCAATTTACTGGGAAAATTTTTGTCTTTGTCTTTCTACTTGGTAGTCATGAAATGTACTGGGACCATTTTGTGTTGTTTTCACTCATTGGCATGACTCATTTAGCATTTCCTACAAAGAACAGCTCTAAACACAATAAAACATTTTCCAAGTAAAAGTCCTGTTCTGCTTGTTTTAATAAACAGATAAGGATCATTTGTACTTAGCAGAATATATTTGCATATAAACAATCAATGTGCTAAAAGTTTTCAATCTGCCATTTCACTTGAGGAATAATAAATATACATTCTGTAATTTCATTGTCACTAGAATTTGTTTCCTTTAAGACTTCTTTGTCATATTGTATCAGAAGGTGTTAATTTGAAAAGGGAAGAAAGAGGAAGGAGAGAAAGGGGAGGGACAGAAAGGTCTGAGAATGAAGAGTGAAAAGAGCCTGAAGACAATATGGAAATATCTTCCCTTGTCTTTTGCAATTGTCCCACTTTCACTATTGTTCACTGAATATCCAGAAAATAGCACAGATATGCTATTAGAAATCAAAGAAACTAGAAAAGTCTATGACTGATTCATGTTGATATATGGTAAAAAAAAAAAATCACAATATTGCAAGGTAATCATCCTCCAATTAAAAATACATTAAAGAAAAGGAAAAAAAAAGAGGGCAGCACATAGTAGGCAAATTTCAATTTGTTAATTGAAAGTAGTTCAGGAAGTTGGCCATATTTTTACTGAAACATATTTTATTTTTACTTTAATATAGATCAATGTGCATTTCTTATAGTATAGAAAATTTATGTAAGAAAAATGTACTTGGTTTTATTTTAAAAGAAAATAAATTTGGAAGTCAGTTTTGCAAAAGAGTAAAGAAAATTAAGGACTTCCCTGGTGGCTCAGATGGTAAGGCGTCTGTCTACAATGCGGGAGACCCCAGTTCAGTCCCTGGGTTGGGAAGATCCCCTGGAGAAGGAAATGGCAATCCACTCCAGAACTATTGCCTGGAAAATCCCATGGACAGAGGAGTCTGGTAGGCTACAGTCCGTGGGGTCACAAAGAGTCGGACATGACTGAGTGACTTCACTAAAGAAAATTAAGAACAAAGTATTTGATCTAGGTCTCCATGTGCTGTGCTTAGTTGCTAAGTCATGTCTGAGTCTTTGTGACCCCACAGACTGCAGCCCACCAGACGACTCTGTCCATGGGATCTTCCAGGCAAGAATACTGCAGTGGGTTGCCATTTGCTCTCCGGGGATCTTCCCAGTCCACGAATCGAACATGCATCTCCGGTGTCTCCTTCACTGTAGGTCGATTCTTTATCTGCTGAGCCATCCAGGAAGCCCGTCCCATAGTGGTTTGTATTTGTTCATTGTTGTTTAACACACTCACTATACAAAAGCAAACACTTTTCACCAGTAGATGCATGATGCCCTGAAGGAATGATTCCTTGAAATGCCTGCTCTAAATAGCCATTCTAGCTTTTTGTAAGGGAAGATTTCCATCCAAAAATTTACCTGGCACCTAAGTCATGACAGCTGAAACAGTAGACTTGGCACCCATTTCCTGTTAAAGGACTCTTTGGATGAAGGTATCATTTCAATTCTTTTGAGGACACTGATGCATTTTCCCAAGTTAAACCTCCTGCCATGATCAAGATGCTCTTTATTCCATCTCCTCCTTGAGTCTCCTCTGGCTTCCTGTGTTCTACAGGCCAAAACCTTGCCTTTGCATCCCAAGCCCATAACAACCTAGTACAGCCATTTCCTGCCATTTTCCACAAAACTGCCTGTGATGCGGCCCACTTGACTTTCTCATCCCAGGCCCTTTCACAGATCTGTGACTGGCTGTCTGTTCTTCCCCTCTGCACTCAGTCCCTGATCCCCCTGGTTGCAACACCAGGGAGGGCTCAAGTATTTTTGAACTCCTTATGCTACAGCTTGTTCAGAGTGTATGCAACCCTGCTACCAGTGTCTTCATCTTCATAGAGCAGTCTGTGCATGTTATTTGTGGGCAAATCAGGAATGGAGAGATAAAAGGACTACTAACTCATTCATTCGTAAGTACCAGGCAACACCAGGCTCAGAAAAGACTGCAGAAAACAAGGTGTAGTGCTGCTTGGAATTGACAGTCTTATTAGAGAATCAAAGAATTACAAATTACAAATAATTACAAACCAAACACTTCCGGCTTCAAGAAGACCTGTTGAAAGGCTCTCTAGAATCAGCTTGTCTCCTCCAGGCATGTAGCAATACAAACATATAGGTTGATAGTTGATAGGTTGATACTATTCAGATACTTTTTAGATTATTTCAAAGTTCACAAAGTGCTTGCCTAACCTCCTATTTAAAACTGGCAGTGCAGCGACTTCACTTTCACTTTTCCCTTTCATGCATTGGAGAAGGAAATAGCAATCCACTCCAGTGTTCTTGCCTGGAGAATCCCAGGGACGGCGGAGCCCGGTGGGCTGCCACCTATGGGGTCACAGAGAGTCGGACACGACTGAAGCGACTTAGCAGCAGCAGCAGCAGCAGCAGCAGTTACAATTTCACCTTCCAATCCAAGGAGTATAGGCTCCATCCTTGTTTGGGGAAATAAGATCCTAACTGCCTCAGGGCCAAAAACCCAAAACTTAAGACAGAAGCAGTGCTGTAACAAATTCAATAAAGACTTTTAAAATGTCCACATCAAAAATAAAAGCTTTAAAAAATAAACACACGTGTGTGTGTGTTGGTTAGCAATCAAAACTAATCAATAAGGATTAGAAATTTACTAAAAGTCATCTTCATTAGTAACAGTATGAGAAATAATGTTTCTAAAATCAGTTAGTAGCAGCTAAATGACAATTTCTTTTAATTCAATTACATTTGGACAAGGTGTACAATTATTTATTTCAAGTTTTCAGTGGTACCCAGTGACCTAATCTGGCCCTATCTTTTTCCTATTTTATAATTTTCTATTCTAAATATTATGGATACAGTGTCCTAAAAATTAAAACTCCAAAATACACTTTAATTACAATAATAATTCTAATTAAAATCAATTTTAAAAGCTTAATAATTATGCAACATATGTAAACAATGTAACTAAAAGTATTTGTGTTTATTTTTCCAGGACCATTATTGGTACAAAATTCATCTGATGAATTAAAAGGGATCTAAACTGAAATATACACAGTGTTCAAGACTGAAAAATTCCAAGTTTTCTTCTGATTTAGTCAGTATTCAGTTGACTCATTCTCCAAAAGAAAATAGTTCATATTCACTTTATATTTGCAAATATACCTAGCCAGGCAGGTAAACTTATCATAACAAATGATGTGGAAAATGTTTGACCAAGTTGAATGTCACTGCTTAAAGGATTTAAACTAAACTATAAATGTGAGAATAGGCATCATATTATCATAGTTAACATTGAGAAGAACTTGAGATAAGGGTGTAAGTGTTTTTTTAACTGCTTAGTATTTTTACACTAGATATGTTAAGACCTAACGTTCTCCTAGAAAACATGTCTCTCTTTATTCAAATTGTTTCCAAAAATATTTACTAAATTATTAATATATATGAAGGTAGGAAATGTTTGATTTAGGAAAAGCAGCAAGGATATAAACATAATGGATATTTACCATATGCCTCACATGAACTTCAGCTGTAGTAATAAAGCATATTACAAACAATACAAAACCTTAAACAGTTGAAAAGCATCATTATATTTCAGGAGAGGAGTAAAGTCTCTGTTTAAATTTTTCAGTAGTACTACTAATACAAAATCATTCTAAAATATTAAAGGTAAGATAACCAGGGCTTCCCTGGTGGCTCAGAGGGTAAAGCATCTGCCTGCAATGCAGGAGACCTGGGTTTGATCCCTGGGTCAGAAAGATCCCCTGGAGAAGGAAATAGCAACCCACTCTAGTACTCTTGCCTGGAAAATCCCATGGACAGAGAAGCCTGGTAGACTACAGTTCATGGGATCTCAAAGAGTCGAACACGACTGAGAGACTTCTCTTCACTTCAACCAGGGAGAAATATATCACACTTCCATCTCCACAATACTTTATGGTAGGATCTTTTTTTTTCTTTGTTTAATGGTAGGATCTTGATCTACTATCTCTTAAAGTACATGTTAATCTTGAAGGGGCCAGACTGCTGGCTTTGAGATTCAACTTGAGTTAAACAACCCTGAGCAAAAACAGCTTCTCAGTTTTCTTATCTGAAAAATGGCACAAAAGCAGTGCCTGTATCAAAGGATTATGAAGAACAAATAAGATGTATAAATTACTTGCAACTTTATACATCATAAAAGCTCTATGATCAGAGCTTTTATTATAGTCCAGGGCTTATAATTCTGCCATGATAAATTTTGCTCTAAATCCTCTTGCCTGAATAGATAATTGCCCTGGTGGCATCCCTTTATTCTTTCCAATGGCCAAAATCCCTGGAGATCATGTTAACATAGCTTTAACTTCTTCATAACACTGTTTAATGAGTAATATGAGAAAAAAAATGGAAGAATGAATACTACTATCTCTTAAAGTACATGTGAATTTGAAGACCTTCTTGAAAAAGGCTGAAACCTAACAGTTTAATTTATAATAAATCAAGGATGCTAGAAAATATTTTTAAAACAAAATCCTATCACTCCACTTCAACATCTTCTAATTGTGACCAAGCAACAATTGAAAACATTCCTTCTTTATCTCTTCTACAACTCAGAAATTTGGATTTTCAAATCTTCATTTTAGGGAGAGAAAGCTGCTAATGTCTAATTGAAAATCTCAGGATTGATACTTAATGGTTGACTGCCACCAATGGCAAACACATCAAGAGGTCTTGCACACTATGAGTAAAACAGACCAATGTCACAAGCATGAAGTTTGGTGATGTTTTCCTACTCTGGAGTTGCACAGCTCCAGAAATTATCATTTTCATTCAAGTCTTCTGTTCCCTCACAGTTAACTTCAGAGAGCATTTTGAGCTGCTTTAGGAAATCCTTCTGGATTCTGTGTCCTTGTAGTTTCTCATTCCGAAAAAGCAAAAACAGTCTGAACTGGTTTATTTTAAGCTATAACTATAGAGGAAAGATAACTCTAAAAAGAAAATGTATTGAAATTAGAATTCCCAGATGAAGAAATAGATTCATAGCAAAAAAAGTTTTAAAGAGGCAATACAACTGACACATTTTGTTCATTTAGTGGAAATTATCCCATGCCTGTCAAGAAAGCTTTGCCACTTAAAGTGGTAAATACTGGAAGAGCAGGTGGAAATGGGGATATGGCTATCTAGAACTTAAGGCAGACAGGTAAACAGTAGATGCATCTAACTGAAAAGGCTAACATCTTTCAGGTTAGTCTCCCAACTCCTATATGTATTTTTTTCTCTCAAGCTTCCAGTAGGACTAGGAGTAGAAAATCATAATAGCATTTATGGAAGGCATTCAGCAAAAGGGTAAGTCTCAAAATACGGAAAATTATTTGAATACATTGTTGAATATAATTTTATACTTACCGAAGCATGCAAGACCACTTAGGTCCAAAACACTTCTGATGATACCTTTACAACTGCCACACAAGGGATTTTTGACAAATTTGGACTGACTTACTATTTATATTAGGCCTCCCTGGTGGCTCAGATGGTAAAGAATCTGCTTGCAATGCAGGAGACCCAGGTTCAATCCCTGGGTTGGAAAGATCCCCTGGAGAAGGAAATGCCAACCCACTCCAACCAGTGTTTGCCTGGATAATTCCATGAACAGAGGAGCCTGGTAGGCTACAGTCCATGGGGTCATAAAGATTCAGACAGAACTGAGCAAATAACACAAACAAACACATACTTTTATTAATATCTACTGAGTATTTTCTATGTATTAAGCGTTGCTTTAAGCACTTTCCATGTATTAAGTCATTTAGTCCTTGTAACAATCCTATATAGTTCAGTCCTATATAGTAGGTGCTATCAAACGGTACTTTGCAGCAATAACAACTGATGCACAGAATAGTCAATAACTTGCCAAACACCCATAACCAAGAGATGGTGAAGAATTTGAACTCACATATTCTACATTATGGTGCCCTTATTCTCAATTCCAAAGAAAGGCAATGCCAAAGAGTGCTCAAACTACCGCACAATTGCACTCATCTCACATGCTAGTAAAGTAATGCTCAAAATTCTCCAAGCCAGGCTTCAGCAATACGTGAAGTGTGAACTCCCTGATGTTCAAGCTGGTTTTAGAAAAGGCAGAGGAACCAGAGATCAAATTGCCAACATCCGCTGGATCATGGAAAAAGCAAGAGAGTTCCAGAAAAACATCTATTTCTGCTTTATTGACTATGCCAAAGCCTTTGACTGTGTGGATCACAATAAACTGTGGAAAATTCTGAAAGAGATGGGAATATCAGACCACCTGACCTGCCTCTTGAGAAATCTGTATGCAGGTCAGGAAGCAACAGTTAGAACTGGACATGGAACAACAGACTGGTTTCAAATAGGAAAAGGAGTACGTCAAGGCTGTATATTGTCACCCTGCTTATTTAACTTCTATACAGAGTACATCATGAGAAACGCTGGGCTGGAAGAAACACAAGGTGGAATCAAGATTGCTGGGAGAAATATCAATAATGTCAGATATGCAGATGATAGCACCCTTATGGCAGAAAGTAAAGAGGAGCTAAAAAGCCTCTTGATGAAACTGAAAGAGGAGAGCGAAAAAGTTAGCTCAAAGCTCAACATTCAGAAAACGAAGATCATGGCATCTGGTCCCCTCACTTCATGGGAAATACATGGGGAAACAGTGGAAACAATGTCAGACTTTATTTTGGGGGGCTCCAAAATCACTGCAGATGGTGTCTGAAGCCATGAAATTAGAAGACGCTTACTCCTTGGAAGAAAAGTTATGACCAACCTAGATAGTATATTCAAAAGCAGAGACATTACTTTGCCGACTAAAGGCCATCTAGTCAAGGCTATGGTTTTTCCTGTGGTCATGTATGGATGTGAGAGTTGGACTGTGAAGAAGGCTGAGTGCCAAAGAATTGATGCTTTTGAACTGTGGTGTTGGAGAAGACTCTTGAGAGTCCCTTGGACTACAAGGAGATCCAACCAGTCCATTCTGAAGGAGATCAACCCTGGGATTTCTTTGGAAGGAATGATGCTAAAGCTGAAACTCCAGTACTCTGGCCACCTCATGAGAAGAGTTGACTCATTGGAAAAGACTCTGATGCTGGGTGGGATTGGGGGCAGGAGGAGAAGGGGACAACAGAGAATGAGATGTCTGGATGGCATCACTGACTCAATGGACGTGAGTCTGAGTGAACTCCAAGAGATGGTGATGAATAGGGAGGCCTGGCGTGCTGCTATTCATGGGGTCGCTAAGAGTTGGACATGACTGAGCGACTGAACTGAACCGAACTATTCTCAAGCATTATTTTCTTATAACTGCTATTTTATAGTATTCTCCATTATCCAATTTCTGGCTGAAATATTTACAGGTAGTAAGTATTGTGGCAAATCTATAGTAGAATACTTCTATACCAAATATCATTTTCTGATGGTGGCACCACGTGGCCATATATAATCAACAATTTAAAGCAGAGGAGAAAAAAGAAAACTGAGTTTGCTTTTCTGTGGAAAACCATGGATCTCATTTTAAGATAAAATATAAGAAGTTACCTTTTAAGTGCTACTTCTCAACCATGCTCAACACTATTCTAGTAGCTTAAAAAAGTGAACCAAACTTCTCACTGGCTTTCTTCTTCCCTCAAATTCAGGAATATAATTTGTTAGAATATATAGTCTCCTACTTATAGACTTGATGAATTTCACTTTGCTTAAAATGAAATCAGGTCTGTTAACATTTAATGTTCTCTAAGTTGACTTTTAGGTCAAAATTTTATTTTTTTCTTTGCTTAAATAGAGTTTCTGTGTAGTTTTAGTACTTTTTCTTCAACAAGGTTTTGACCTGAGCTATTCTATATGCTCCACCCTGAAACACACACACACACACACACACACACACACACGTTGCCCTCCTTTGGGTATAACTCACCCAAATGAAGTCAGCCTCATCAGTAAGCATCCTCTAAGGTGTGGTACCTCTACGTTCCTTCATCATGGGCATCAGTGCCCAATCATAAGGTCAGAGAGGGTCTCCCTTCAAACAGATATCAGTATGCAACTTAGTGTGGTAGACACAATAATTCACCCCAAAAGATGTCCACATGCTAATTTCATGAACCTGTAAAGACGTCAGTTTACTTGGCAGAAAGGAGTTTGCAGATGTCATTAAGTTAATAATATTAGAATGGGGAGATTATCCTAGATATCTGAGTATAATATAATCATAAGCATCCTTGTAAGAAGGATACAGGAAGGTCAGCATCAGGAGAAGAAGTAAGGATGGGAAAAGGAGGGGGTGGGATTAAAAATGCTACATTTCTAACTTTCGATATAGAAGAGGTTGTTGGCCAAGGAACACAGGCAGATTTTAGAAGCTGGAAAAGTCAAGGAGACAGATTCTTCTCTAGAGCCTCACTGACATAAAGTCCTACTGACAACTTGATTTTACCCAAGTGAAACCCATTTTGGACTTCTGACCTGCCAGACTTTGAGAAAATAAATTTGAGTTGTTTTAAGCAGTAAATATGTGCTAATTTGTTACAGTGTCAGTAAGAAACTAGTACACTTGGAATGTATCTATAAGCTTTAATGAGGTATTTAAAATAATGTAAAAATTATGAAAAGTCTGTTTCAAATAGAATAAAATTCTCATATTTTTATCTTAAGCATCTGTATCCACCCACTTAACTGTAAATACTATCCAGTAAGTGTTAGTTGCTGCCCAGTTGGGTCAGACTCTGCGACCCCATGGACTATAGCCTGCCAGACTTCTCTGTCCAAATTTAGTGAGATTCACAGATCAACACTCAGCTTTCCCTGATGAAGGAGCTAATAAGAATGCTACACTATGAAAAATATGATACAGTCGGATCAGGATTCTGCTCCTGCTATCCTACTAATCATTTTCTAGACCCTAAAGCTTTTTAGACTGCAAGGAGATCCAACCAGTCCATCCTAAGGGAAATCAGTCCTGAATATTCATTGGAAGGACTGATGCTGATGCTGAAACTCCAATCCTTTGGCCACCTGATGTGAAGAACTTACTCATTGGAAAAGACCCTGATGCTGGGAAAGATTGAAGGCAGGAGGAGAAGAGGATGACAGAGGATAAGATGGTTGGATGGAATCACCGACTAGATGGACATGACTTTGAGTAAGCTTGGGGAGTTGTTGATGGACAGGGAAGCCTTGCATGCTGCGGTCCATGGGGTCGCAGAGTCAGACACGACTGAGTGACTGAACTGAACTGAGAGTTTTCTTGCCCAGGGGATCTGGTGCTAGGAGAGCTGTGTCCTCTTGCCAGGGCCCTTAATAACCTTTGAAGACTATGCACACAGTACGTGATCACGTATTTAAAATGCCTGACACTTGATTTCTCCGAAGGCTCACCTTCTCAGCCCCAACCACCTGCTGCTGGCTCTGGATGTTATCACAGGCTGACTTTTGTTTATGATCTCAGCCCTTGGCACACTCACTCTCATGCCCAGCCCTTGGTTCTCTCTAACCTGAGCATCTCTTTGTCACTTGCATCTCAGGTTCTTGCTGTCATCAGCCTTGTGTCTGGCAATGCTAAAATGATAGGAAAGGTTATATTTTCATCCCTTTGGTGATATGAGTCCCTGTCTGATTGGTGATCCAATTCCATTCATGAACCAACCCAGTGAAATACTGCTGTAAAGCAACTAAACATCTCACTTCAAAATCACCCCCAAATATCACTGCCTAGGCATGCCAAAGGACAACAGTGTAACCCTATGGCTGCAAATCATTTTTCAACTCAAAATTTTACCCCCACATTTCAGTGTGAATGTATACAAAATAATTTAAACTGTATTTTTATAGTAAATAAGACAACACAAACTAACAGCTATTCTTAACAATGGGTTTTATGCATTTATATTGTCTTAAACTTAGTTTTCCTCTTTAAGGAATTCTTACCCAACTGTCATATCTATTTATGTATATTTGTTCAAAAGTATAGTCAAGTTCTTTTCTTAATGTGAAATTTGTTTAGTGTCAAAACTGGGCTCAAAATATCTCCTTATCTCCTTTAGGTCAGGTAGCATTCACAAGGTTTTAAAGAAAATAATTATAAATTATTTTAAACATTAAGGTATTATTTAATACTAAATCATTCTAAATGTTTAGGATACAAATATATATCATATAGTATTATTAAGAGAGAGTGGGTAATGACAACAGACATGTATTAAAATACCACTGTGAAAATGCACAGGAAGCGAAATTCAATAAGTTTAGGAATCACAGTCTAAAGCTTCCCAGGTGGCGCAGTGGTAAAGAATCCACCTGTAGGGCAGGAAACTCCAGTTCGATCCCTGGGTCAGGAAGATTCCCTGGAGGAGGATATGACAACCCAGGCCAGTATTGTTGCCTGGAAAATCCCATGGACAGAGGAGCCTGGCTGGCTACACTCCATGGGGTCACAAAAAGTCAGACACGATTGAGCATTCACACACGAACACATATCTAGTCTGGATTACATGAGATGTTATCATCTTGCTAATGAGTGATAATTGGAAGAAATTTATTATGTTCTTTTATATCTTTTCCAGCTTTTTGAGGTAATATTGACAAATAAAAATTGTGTGTGTATATATATATTATTATTATATATATAAAATGCAATGTGATACTTTACAGTATACAATGTGATTTAATTTACATATACACTGTGAGGTGATAATCCTATTATTTCAGAACTAATATTATATTTCTTGTAAGTTCAATAATCATGCCCTGGGGGCTCCACTTTCATGACCTCATTTCAATCAAGTTACCTCCCAGAGGCCCTACCTCCAAATACCATCACTTTAGAGGTTAGGGTTTCCACAGATGAATTTGGGGAAGGGACATATATTCACTCCATAACAATGCTGGAAGTGATTATGCATTTTTCATTGAACTCACATTTCATACCTCAACAAAAAAGAAAAACTTCACATTCAGAGTTTTTCATAATTCTCCCATATAACAAATATACATATTAAACTTGGCAGGCCCTCCTGGGTATTCTTACCCTAGTCATCACATTCTACTCACCCTGATTAGAAAGTATTAAAAATTTAAGTTAGGAAATGAAAGTCTTTAAAAGTATGACATTAATCTAGGGTAGTTCATACATGTAAAAATTTTATGAAAAGAATAATTATACTTTGGGATAAAAAGAATTCAAATTAATGGTCACAATAGCATATGGCCACCACCTCTCCTTAGATGCTGTTAACGGTATGCTCCAAAAAGAAATTATTATAATGTGCTAGTGGTCCCTGGTGGCCCAGATAGTAAAGAATCCACCTGTAATGAGGGAAACCTGGGGTTCGATCCCTGGGTTGGGAAGATCCCTTGGAAGAGGGCATGACAACCCACTCCAGTAATCTTGCCTGGAGAATCCCTTTGACAGAGGAGCCTGGAAGGCTACAGTCCATGGGGTTGCAAAGAGTCGGACACGCCTGAAGCTACTTAACACAGCACAAAGAACCTGCTGGCCAAAGCGGAAGAGAGAAGAGACGTGGGCTTGACCCCTCTGTCGGGAAGATCCCCTGCAGGAGGGCAAGGCAACTCCCTCCAGTATTCTTGCTTGGAGAATTTCATGGACAAAGGAGCCTAGTGAGTTACAGTTCACAGGGCTGCAAAGAGTCAGACACAACTGAAGCAACGTAGCACACACATGCACCCCTTAGTATAACAGAAACAAAAACCCATCATCACCATAACGATGGCTGCTGTTAACTGCGAGGCTACCACGTACCTGTCCGTCTCCTTACCAAGTAGGCACAACTAAACACACAGCATGGAGCACGAGAGAAGCTTCCAGCTTAATGCTAGACAGTGTAACTGCGTCTCACATTCAGTGTGACCCTGTGGCTTCTGTTCTTTACCCTCCCCTCTGTTTTTTCATCTTGGAAATCAATCTAGAGCTGGATTTGAGTATCAGGGAAAAGCACAGGTTAGCAGGCTGATGGAACATCTACATGCTGTGCAGTTCTCATTTAGTATAATTTTTAGCACACAAAGTAACTTAAATCTTCTCTCATAAGGCAATCATTTGTTTAAAAGATCTTCCTGACCTTCTTCAGCCTACACTAGCTACCAAACCTTTGTAAATTTTAGAAACATTCATTTTTGGACAGCAATGATGTCCAGGATTTGGGATTTTTCACAGAATTGGGGATGGCATTTCCACTTCATTCATTCACTCATTTCTTTCTTTGACAAATGTTTCCTGAATGATTGCCAAATATAATCACAATGCTAGTCCTTTTTAAAAAATATTCATTATATATAGCTGACTCGACTTGATGTATGTTTGAAGCTAACACAACATTGTAAATCAACTATACTCCAATAAAAATTTCAAATAAATAAATAAATAATATGCATTATGACAGTGACAGCAGAAACTGCAAAAATGTGAAGCTAACTCTCATTGTAGGTCAGAGATGCAATTCTCTCAACTACTGAAGCAATTTAATCCCCATTAAACACAAAACTTTTCTTTCTAATGTTTAATTTTTAATCTTTTAAATTTGTGTAATAAATGTGAGCAGTATCATTACTTATGAGATTGGAAAGATCCGTGTGTCCTCAAAATCACTGTCACCCCATGGAACTCTAAAGTCAGAAGTAATTATGATTTTTCATCCAGTAGGGAAAGTATGAAGGAGATTGTGGCTTCCATTCAGGATTAGAAGTAAATTAATAGATCATCTTTATAAATGAGAGATAAAGCAGTTGACACTCCTCTATAGGCAGGAAGATATAAATCCAGTTTGCTAGTACTTGCCAATAATATTAAAGCAGAAATCAGTATTAATAATCACCATATAAACTATCTCTTAGGAAATCAAAGGATATATTAACTTCAGAAAAAAATAACCCTCAGTTAAGAAACAAATGATACTTAAGAAATATTTACTCTAAAGAATCAATCCTATAAGAGGAGGTGAAACATTTTTCCTGTTTTTAGTCAGGTGGAATAGGGCAAGAATTTTTAAGTACATTACTTTCTTTCTTCCTCCCCAACCAGTGACAACATGATGAAACTCTAGGTACCAATTACAAAAATAAATAGGAGGATTTGTTAAGAAGAGGAACAAAGACTTCAGATGATGTGACATATTTGCTGTGGTCCATTCTTTCATTTTGCTTGATTTTAAATGACCTAAGTCAAGTTTTCCATTTTCAGTTGTGAAAATTTTGTAACCAAAAGA
Organism: Nanger dama; assembly: GCA_917880005.1. Taxonomy (NCBI): domain Eukaryota; kingdom Metazoa; phylum Chordata; class Mammalia; order Artiodactyla; family Bovidae; genus Nanger; species Nanger dama. Next base: position 23,969,637 of record CAKJTW010000021.1, read on the forward strand.
AACAGTTTCTTTTTATCCAGGATGAGCTTTCTGGGTGTGTGTTTGGTGGGTTTTCACAAACGCCTGACCCAGTCTTCCAACTTAAAGTCAGTTCTGAAGGCATATGTGTGCTCTTTTATAGCTGCAGCTTCAGACCGGTTTAAGTTCCTGGAATTGAAATAAATTATCTCTTGCTGCTGGATCTAAAAATGTGAAAAATTCAGTAAGAGCCTCACTAGTATTCCACCAGGACTTGAGCCGTCGGGTTTCCCTCATTGCTCCCAGCAATCGCTGTACCGCCTACAAGGTATCAGAATATTATCTGGCTGCTCTGCCATGAAGACGATGAGACAGATACAAGCTGAGTCCCACAGAATCTACAAGCAGGATTCAGCGCTACCTGGAGAGGGGTCACGGAGCTTTGGGGTGGCCCCATGGTGTGATGTGTGAGCAGTAACAATCAATGCAACTCTTGGCTTCCATGACTGTCTGTTCACTCATTACTGTTGGGTGTAGTTACATCACCGTGGGTCCTTTCTGTCACGTGGGCAGGATAAGGCAAGGTGGCTAGAGAAAAACAGAGGAAGTCACAAATGGAAGTTCCCTCAACAATATTCTTGAGTTATAGGAACTATCAAGGTCATAAGAGACGAGAGAAATAAAAAAGAATGCAGGCAATATCATGGAAATAGGAAAAAGCTAGGCTGAGACACAAACACATGTCTGTCTGATCCCAAAGGCCCTCTTGTCTTACACTCCACCTCAGCCCCTCTTCTCAAATGGCATACTCCCCTTAATCCTCAGAAATAATATTTGCTTATTATAAGAGTTGTAATCAAAGTTCAAATGTAAAAGAGCATCTCGAAAGTTCCTAAATATTCTTTTCCTCTTGTGTCTCCACTGTCACTGGGGATAGCAAACTCTCTGCCCACAGTTCAGTTCAGTCACGTCTGACTCTTTGAGACTCCATCGACTGCAGCATGCCAGGCCTCCCTGGCCATCACCAATTCCTGGAGCTTACTCAAATCGAGTTGGTGATGCCATCCAACCATCTAATCCTCTGTCATCCCCTTCTCCTTCCGCCATCAATCTTTCCCAGTGTCAGGGTCTTTTCCAGTGAGTCAGCACTTTGCATCAGGTGGCCAAAGTATTGGAGCTTCAGCTTCAGCATCAGTCCCTTCAACGAATATTTAGTGTTGATTCCTTTAGGAATAACAGGTTTAATAATCTCACTGCAGTCCACAGGACTCTCAAAAGTCTTCTCTATCACCACAATTCAGGACAATCTTGGAGAAATGTAACTTGCCAAAGGACAAATAATTCATAAATGTTAGTTCAAGGCCAAGCCTGAACCTTTGTCATCGTTGGAACTACACGAGGCTCCTGTTTTAATGGTCTATATCTAGGTCTTCTGATGGGAACTGTCCAAGGGTTTGTGAAACTGCTGCCCTCAGTTCAGAGGCAAAATTATGCTCAACCACTGGGATTATACAACTGAAAAGAAATATACATTGCAATCTACAAAATGTGGGATTCTTCCCTTTTTGGTAACATTTTTGAAAAATCAGAATACAGACAGGTTTTTCACACCAGAATGATTCCTCTGTTTACCCAAAGAATAAAAACACTCACCTTATTCACTTGTTGTCCTTCTAAAGAGCTCACCCACTAATGCACTTTTGTTTTCATTCTTTATGTATGATTAAAATAATTAGAGACACAGCCTCTTGTTCCACAGGCAAAACCAATCATTCCTAATGGATCCATTTAAGGGTCAGAAAAACAACATTCTCATGTTAGAATGTCTTATAATAAACTGGATAACAATTTCACAGCCCAAGATCCTGGATCAAAATCTCAAAGCAAAGGAGGGTTCCAATGGTAATATGTTGCCACTGTTAATATTTGCCTAAGTAATAGCATCTCTGACAGGAATATTTCTTATTTTCTATAGACAGATATTTTATGTCTATTCCTAAATTGTAGGAACAATCAACATCAATTTTTTTTTTTTTGGTACATGGACCATTTTTAAAGTGTTTATTAAATTTGTTACAACATTGCTTCTATTTTTTGTTTTGGTCTTTTGGCCGCAAGGCAGGTGAGATCTTGGCACCTCAAGCAGGGATTGAACCTTCACTTCCTACATTGGAAGGTGAAATCTCAACCACTGGAGCACCAGGGAAGCTCCAACATCACTCAGAAGTGAGAAAAATTGCAAGGAATGTGGGCGGGGCCAGAGAGCTAGCAAAAACTAGACTGAGGCACAGACTCATCTGGTTTGACCCCAAAGGCCCACTGCTTCTGTGACACTCCCCCTCGGTGCCCCTTCCGGTCCACTCTTGGGGGCGGGGGAAGTTTGCTTATTACAAATATGTAAATCAATATTTGAATATAAATACATATTCTGAAGATTTCTAAACTTATCTTTTATCTCTATTGTCACTAGGGATAAAAAAAAATCTACAGGGATGGGACTGGTATTTGGCTTCTCAGTTAGACCAGTGTCCAGCTTGAGTGTTTAAATCCCATGACAAAACCACAGTTTCTTATGTGCATTTTTATCAGATTCAGCTCAAATGAAATACACAGAATTCATGTAAAACATGATCTTCATTTTGTGGATTTAACTGCGCAAGCAAGAAGCATATTGATTCTTCATGCAAATACCACAGGCTACTTAAAACCTGAATTTATTTTGATTTTTACTTTTTTAAAAAAGAGAAATGTGAAAGTCATATGTATCATATAGTTATATGCGATATGTGAGCCAGTGATAAAAACAAAATGCAAACAAAATGGATAATAAATAAATTGCCAAGACCTTGTAAGGCCTATGATCAGGAAATTAAAACATAACACATCAGTGGGAATGTAAACAGGTACGACTAAGACAGAAAACAGTATGGAGATTTCTCGAAAAATTAAAACTAAGACTACCATAAGATCCAGGAATTTCACTCCTGGGTGCATGTCTGAAGAAAATTAAAACACTAATCTGAAAAAGATAAATGGACCCAAGTATTCATAGCAGCATTGCTTATAATAACCAAATTATAGAAGCATCCTAAAAGTCCATCAACAGATAAGCAGATAAGAAAGATGTGGTATATATGTATAATAGAATACTATTCAGCCATAAAATAAAAGTTTGCCATTTGCAACACCATGAATGCACCTGGAGGGTATTATGCTTGGTAAGTCAGACAGAGAAAGACAAATCCTATGTGTGTTTCACTTGTAGGTGAAATCTAAAAAATTAATCAATGAATTTAACAAAACAGAAAAAGACTCACAGACACAAAGAACTAGTGGTTAGTAGTGAGAGAGACAGAGAGGTTATAAATATGATACGGGAAAAGAATCAAGAGGTACAAACTATTAGGTATCAAATAAAGAAGATACAAGGATATAATGTACAGCATGGGGCATATAGCCAAAATTTTTGCTACAAACCTGAAACTAATATAATGTATCTCAACTATGCTTTGATTAAAATAAGCATACATGTGGTTTATCTAAAATATCACATATAATAAAGCCAGTGCTTCAGTATCGATCATTTCCTTTTCCATCTAATAATTTCCTTTTTGTTTATCAAAAAGTGACAATAATTTTCAAAGAAGTAGAATAGCTAATTTTGTATCTCATTTACATACTATACAAACAGAATTCAAATTGATTCACTTGCCCTAATTGTGGGTCATACAGTTTTTGCTACAAAACTAGTTTTTCTTATTTAATAAAATTCTCTTTGGACTATATTTAGGTGACTCACAATAAAAATATTTCTCATTTTCTTGTTGCTTTATATTTACATTTATCACATATGAGAAAATAAAAATTTGTGTGGCCAGAATTATTAGTTTTCCAAACCATGACCAATTCCAGTAGCTATTTAAACCCACCTTTAAAAGTACTGCTTCATATTTTCCTACATCTTTACAGTTTCTCACAGAGTTGGACACGATTGAGCGACTGAACTGAACTGAACTGAACTACAGTTTCTCAAATATCAAATACTGTTGAAGAAAACTTTCTATAGTTTAAAGTTACCTTTCTATATATAAGAGAAAAATGGCCACCTTGATATTGTTTCATAAAAATTACATAAACTTGAAGCCACCAGGTGTAGAGTTTGCAATGTATAAATTCTAGAAAGCTAAAGTCAAATAATGTTTTCTCCAACATAAAATGCAAATAATGTAAATAAGGGTTTTATCTTAACAGTTGTTTATAGAAGGAAATGCATGAATAAAAGGCACTTTTAGTAGGAACTGGAAAAAAATACATCCATATGATACATAATTATATTATTTAATTTTTATCACCACCAATAAAACACTATGCTTCAGTCAAACTAGACAGCTTGCTTTATTCTAAAAATGACTTGAATTTTTACATATTCTATTCTATTAGAAATCTACATCTCAAGAGTTAGCTTTCCTGTGATAAATTTCCTCACCCATCTGAGGTCTCCTTTCTCTTGAGATGATCAGAGCACTTTATAAGAATAAAACATGGTAGGTAGAAAAGGGGACCTGTTTTGATGACTACCCTCAAGAAAGTCTTCAGACTCCTCTTATTAGCATGACCTTTTCTAAACACTCCTGATGATGGCCATCTCTCCTTTTCCTCCAAACTATATCTCACACATAACTTCTAGTATAACATTTAAAACGACCTTCAGCAATTACCCATTTATCTACCAGTCTGTTTCCCCAAAAGTGGCGCGTTCACAGTCAGGATCATGTTTGATTCAGCTCCACATCACTCAAAACTTTCACAGGAAATAGAAAAATCAAAATGAATGAACATGGCCCTTGTCATTATGGTCTTTTATTCTTTTATTCTATTCTATTTTAGTGAAGAGAAATAAACACATCTACAGTACAATTTAAAATAGATTTAGCTCTTGAAAATCCATTTCTAAAAGTGGTTCAAGATAACGGAAGACTAGGTTGTCATGCCAGCACACAACTCTCTGCAAAATGAATGATTATTTAACACATGCTACCAAAGTTTATGCATGCATAAACATGGTGCCTTGTCAGGTGATCCAGGAAGGCTCTGCAGAAGGGGTTGGTGCTGAGCTCCATATTACGGGCTGAGCTGGTTGTGAGCAGTACAAAGGGCCTTCTGGGAAACACGCCAGTAAGAGCATCAGCACTTTGTGAATGTGGTGACTGATCCAATTAGCTCGAGCAAAGGGTCCTTTTGTGAAGAAAGATAAGAACAGGAAGATAAACTGCTTTTACATTGGGAAGAGTCTTTAACGAGTGACTAAAGAGATTTTTCTTCCAATAGAGGAGTCATGTAAGATTTTGTTTAAAATGGCATAATCAAAGTGGTATTGAAGAAAGACGAATTTGCCATTAGAGTGCAGAAGGGATAAGAACGGAAGTGAAAGATGAGATAGGAAGATATGACCTGCGAGGTTGCTGCAGTTAAGACAAATATTACTCAATAAAGATTCAGAGTAGAAAAGTGTGCAGTGAAAAGACAGATTAAATGTAACCGATACTGTCAAGAAATAATTTACAGAAACCCTAAGACTGAAGGGATATGGAGCTTAAGAAGGCAGACAGAGTGAAAGGAAGGCTATTAGGTTTCAAAACTTTCTAAAGTGAGATTCTGAAGTCACTGAAAGATAAGGGAAAGTCAAGAGGCTAAGGAGTCTTATAAAGAGGAAAGGTGTTTCATTCCAGACACACTGCATTTGAGCTGATGGCGGGCTAATCAAGCAGAAATGCTAGGCCAGCGATTGGAAAAGTGGACCTTTGAGAGAAGACTAGACATTTAGTTGAAATCATTTTCCGGGATAAAGCCCTGAGAACAAAGTGAGTAAGCTGAGAAGAGTATACCAAGAAAAATTAGGTTAGACTTTGAGCCAAGTACCCATGTTTAAGAGACATGAGTGTGGAGAGGAAAGGAGAATGACGACCTGAGACAGCAAAAGAGGAGAGTTCGATGGTAGAAATCGGGGATGAAAGAGGGCAGAGGGGTCCAGGGAGCAGAGAGCTCAGCAGTACCTACAGGACAAGAAGATTTAGGCCAAGAAAAAGTCATTGTACTTAACATCAGGATGTTAGGAAGCCTAAGGAAACAGGTGACAGAAGCAATTACAAGGAGTTTGAGAATGAAGGGCTTTCTCCATCTGACCAGAAAGTCTGGAAGTGAAAAGAAGAAAAGTTAGCTAGAAAGAACAATAAGGATTGGAAGAGAGGCATAAAATAGAAATTACATAGCATTTATACAAAGAGGGAAGGTAGAAGGTGAAGGAGATCCTAACACAAAGAAACAAAAATGGACAGGTTTAAAAGGGAGTTTGACACAGGAAACACACTTGTTCTAAGAGAAAGTTTATATTTAGTATTGACAATTTCAATGTAAGTTTCTCCAAATTCTATACTTTTTAAAAATTAGGCCTGATGCAAGCCCTGCACTTCTTTTGGTTTCCCAAAGAGCTTTCAAATTTCTCCAAATTCTTAGGAAATTTTAAATTTCTTCATCTTCATTCAATAGGTTCATATGTCTATAAGATATTGTTTATCTCTGTTGTTTAAAGACAAGTCATAAAACAGTAAAGCCACATTGAAAGATGAGTAATATGAAAAAGAATTCCTTTCAAGGCCAAAATGATTTCCCTGAAAGAATGTGTAAGAATGATAAAGAAACTGATCCTCGTGCAGGAAAAGAGATGGGGAGGGACTCATCAAAGCCAGGCCAGTGATGCCACTGAGTATCTCCAGCATAAGGTATGGCACATTATAGCAAAGAATCAATTATTACCAGTGACAGGTGTAATTTAAGACATAATTTCTAACTAACCCATCCAAATAATTTGCTTGTAATCTATTCTGAAGTTTGTTTTATATTTAATTACCAACAATTCCCATCTCATAAATAGTGTTTTCCAGAAATGAGTTTATAAATCAGTTGTCAGAAATTCAGACTGTATTTTGCATAGACTGTTTTTCCCAAAATATAATATAGAATACAGTGATTCTGTGAACACTGTAGCCTACAAAAGTTAATTTATTCCACTGTGTATCAGTAAGAAGAAGCATTTTTAGTGACAGTTACCTCACTCAAAGCTCTCAGGAATTCTATAAGGTAGGAATTATTAATATCTTATATTTCCAGTGAGTCAATTGAAGGATTAAAGAGCAACATAAACTATTATTGGAGGCCTTGAGCAAGTTCAGTTCAGTTCAGTCACTCAGTCATGTCCGACTCTTTGTGACCCCATGAATCACAGCACACCAGGCCTCCCTGTCCATCACCAACTCCTGGAGTTCACTCAGACTCTCATGTCCATCGAGTCCGTGATGCCATCCAGCCATCTCATCCTCTGTCATCCCCTTCTCCTCCTGCCCCCAATCCTTCCCAGCATCAGAGTCTTTTCCAATGAGTCAACTCTTCGCACGAAGTGGCCAAAGTACTGGAGTTTCAGCTTTAGCATCATTCCTTCCAAAGAAATCCCAGGGCTGATCTCCTTCAGAATGGACTGGTTGGATCTCCTTGCAGTCTAAGAGACTCTCAAGACTCTTCTCCAACACCACAGTTCAAAAGCATCAATTCTTCAGCACTCAGCTTTCTTCACAGTCCAACTCTCCCATCCACACATGACCACTGGAAAACATTAGTTTCTCTCTAATGCTGCAACTGACCCATTGCAAATGTATGTAACATATAATACTTCCACATACATACACATATGTAGTATAGGCTTCGTTGGTGGCTCAGTGGTAAAGGGTCTGCCTGCAATGCAGGCATTGAACATGGGCTCAGTCTCTAGATTGGGAAGATCCCCTGGAGAAGGAAATGGAAACCCACTGCAGTATTCTTGTTTGGAAAATCCTATGGACAAAGGAGGCTGGCAGGCATGTGGCCTTGAGAGATTTCAAGTTTCCTCACCTGTAGAACTAGGATTTAAGTTACACAATATGCCTGCGGCTGCTGCTGCTGAGTCGCTTCAGCCGTGTCTGACTCTGTGCGATCCCATAGAAGGCAGCCCACCAGGTTCCCCTGTCCCTGGGATTCTCCAGGCAAGAACACTGGAGTGGGTTGCCATTTCCTTCTCCAATGCATGAAAGTGAAAAGTGAAAATGAAGTTGCTCAGTTGTGTCCGACTCTTAGCGACCCCATGGACTGCAGCCCACCAGGCTCCTCCATCCATGGTATTTTCCAGGCAAGAGTACTAGAGTGGGGTACCAGTGTCTTCTCCAACAATATGCCTAGCCTTAGTACAAAAAGTACTGGGCATCAATCAGCTGCTGTTCCTCCTTTCTTTTTTTAATTTTTGATGCTTGTAATAGGTGTTTTAACACAAGCTAAAATCATCAAATTTCTTTAACTTTTGTGCTGACTTTCAACTATCTTGTCCCTGCATCTGCACTAAAAAAACAAATGAAAGACAAGATTGTGAAAATAAAAGTGAAGACTGAATACGGTCTCTCCAATTCCAGAGGTCTTAATTTTTTTATACCCCTTTCAAATTGTCCAGAAGTCACTTAGAAGAGAATTCTCATTTAAGTATATTATGTATGGAAGTCAAAGAACTTTAGCGCCTTTTGCTGTTGTTCAGTTGCTGAGTCGTGTCTGATTCTTTGTGACCCCATAGACAAGGATTTAATTTTCCTTGTTCATCCAGCTCCATATAAAATAATGCAACACAAATTGATCACAGAAACATAGAATTTTGGCTCTATGCTCTGTTGCAAATACTTATGCAAAGAATGAACAATCCAGTACTACCCCTCTTCTTGTACCCCTCATTTCTAGAATATTTATCACCAATGCCCTCCAGACATGCACTCCCACACCCATACTCAGCTGAAATTTCTCTAGCTCTTAAAATCTAAACTTAAGTCTCTGACTCTCTGCCAACAATCTCCCATTTTTCTATCTTCATTTACTCCCACTAACCTTTCCTTTAGTTTTTCCTCAACCGGTATAGAATCTACTATCATTTCAAAAGCTTCAGTTTCCTTCAGTTCAGTTCGGTAGCTCAGTCGTGTTTGACTCTTTGCAACCCCATGGACTGCAGCATGCCAGGCTTCCCTGTTCATCACCAACTCCCAAATCTTGCTCAACTCATGTCCATCAAGTCGGAGATACCATCCAACCATCTCATCTTCTGTTGTCCCCTTCTCCTCCTGCCTTCAATCTTTCCTGGCATTAGGGTCTTTTCCAATAGTCAGCTCTTCACATCAGGTGGCCGAAGTATTAGAGCTTCAGCTTCAGCATCAATCCTCCCAGTGAATATTCAGGATTGATTTCCTTTAGTATTGACTGGTTTGATCTCCTTGAAGTCCAAGGGACTCTCAACTCCCTTATTCCATCCTCTTCCACTCTCTCTGCCTAGAAATCTATGATCACTCTAACTGTCCAAGTCTTCTACAATATCATAGTTTCTGTTTCTATAAAAAACTGCAGAACCCATGGGCTTTCCATGTGGCACTAGTGGCAAAGAACCTGCCTGCCAATGCAGGAGATGTAAGAAATGCAGGTTTGATCCCTGGGTAGGGCAGATCCCCTGGTGGAGGGCATGACAACCCATTCCAGTATTTTGCCTGGAGCATTCCATGGAAAGAGGAGCCTGGTGGGTCATGGTCCATAGGGCTGCAAAGAGTTAGACACAACTGAAGCAATTTAGCAATAATTCACAATCTTCAATAGAAATCAGTCCTTCTCTCCTAAACAATATGCCTCTGTGCTTCCTAAGTTTATTCTTTTTTCCATTATCCTTACAGTTAGTTCTCATCCTCTGCATCCTCCATCAAACTCCTGATCTCACACCCAGCCCTCCATCCCCAGAAAAATACCTGGCTGTGAAACAGGAGGAAAAGGGGAAAGACACAACCTTTAAAAGAAAGACATAGCCCGAGGATACGACATAAACTAATTAGCATCAAATAGATCCAAGATGGCAGATGAGTGGACTTCCACTAGACCTTGAGTCTCAGCATATGCTCACTGTTAATACACCAGCAAGCTAAATGACACACGCCATGACACTTCCAAGGTTGACCACGATGGTCAAACAGTAGAAAGTGGCCCAATTCCTGGAAATCCCCACTTCTTCCCCATAAAACCTGGAATACTCCTCCCACTCCAAATTACCCACCCCTACAAAACCTAACAACCCCGTACCCTGGGACAGCTCTCGCCTTCTGAGATGGCCCATGGTCTCTCTGTGGAGTGTGTTTCTCTGTAAATAAACCCACTTGGTACCTGTCACTCTGTCTCTCCCTGAACTCCTTCTGTGATGAGACATCAAGAACCTGAGCTTTGAGCTTCCCTGATGGCTCAGTGGTAAAGATTCTGCTTGCCAGTGCAGAAGACACAGGTTTGACCCCTGGTCCAGGAAGACCCCACATGCCGTGGGGAAACTACTCAAGTCCAATCTGCACTTGAACTCTAGAGCTCAGGAGCCACAACTAATGAAGCCTGTGTGCCTAGACTCCATGCTCGCCAACAAGAGAAGCCACGGTAAGGAGAAGTCCCAGCACCACAACTAGAGAACAGCCCCCACTCTCCATAACTACAGAAAAAGCCTTTGCAGCAACACAGACCCAGCACAGACAAAGATAAATAAAATTATATTAAAAACAACAACAACAACAACCCGAGTTTCATTAAGCCCTAAAGCCAGGGTTGCTCTCAGTGAAAGAGCATGGGTTCAAGTCTCAATCTGAGTTACAGTTTCACCACCAATACAACAGCAAAAAAGAAGCTCTCAGGTAAGAATCCCCTCTATTTCCTGCCATCACCCATACCTATTACACACTGATCTGTACATGTACCCATCTTTTCTCCCTCCCTGGAATACAGTGCCCTAGCCCCTCTCTCTACTTATTCCCTTAATCTCCTCCTCTTCTGCCTACTGAAGGGACAACCAGATCTAGTGACAGCTTCCTAACTTTTCTCAGATACTCAGCCTTGCTCCTCTACTGGTTCCTTCTCACCAGCACAAAACACATGTTCAAATCCTCTCTTCCAAAAAGGCAGAAAGTGAAACCGTCTGTGGTAGGCTGAATAATGACCTCCAAAGCTACCGTGGGCTAAGTCCATGGACCCTCTGAATGTTACTTTATATGACAAAAGGGATTTTGCACATGTGACTAAAGAATCTTGACATGGGGAAACTACTGCTATCTGGATGGGCGTAAAACTAATCAAAAGAGGAAGAAAGAGGAGATTTGATGGCAGAAGAGGAACAAGGCAGTGGAAGAACAGAAGCAGGGGGAGAGAATGGGATTGGCTGTGAGGAAAAAGTCACAAGCCAAAATACGTAGGTGACTTCCCTAAACTGGAAAAGGCAAGGAAATAGACTTTCTCCTACAGCCTCTGGAAGAATACAGCCCAGGTGACTTCATCTTAATCTTGTTAAGATCCTTGACTTCAGAAATGTAAGAGAGGACATTTACAGTGATTTAAACCATTAAGCCTGTGCTATTTAGAAACTAATGTGTGTGCGCACTAAATCACTTCAGTCACGTCTGACTCACTGTGATTCTATAGACCGTGTCCTGACAGCTTCCCCTGTCCATGTGATTTTCCAGGCAAGAATACTGGAGTGGGTTGCCATGCCCTCCTTCAAGGGATCTTCCTGACCCAGGGATCAAACCTGCATCTCTTACATCTCCTACACTGGCAGGCAGGTTCTTTACCACTAGCGCCACCTGGGAAGCCCCCACAAAGGAAATAAACCAACCCTCAATTTCACATGACTTGCTAGCTACCCACTATGTATATAAGCCTACTTAGGTAGTGGTGATTCCTCAAGACCAGCTATCTTTGAAACATAATAATAATAATAATGCTTGTATTTAATGGATTATATTTTAAAGCTTAGAAAACCTAAATGTTTACATTTCTTCTCTATCATAACATATTCCACTTAAATTTTTTAGTAATTGAAACACATGTATTAAAGCATGCTAGGGACACATAAGCCACTGGGGACTTTGACTTTGTTTTCTTCCATAGTTTTATTTATTGATAATTGGTTCTTGTTGGTTATCTATTTTAAATATAGCAATGTGTACATGTTAACCCCAAACATCCAATCTAGTCTTTAAACTGCTATCACCACTCTAAGACTAAAACAAGCAATTATAAAACAGAATGATTATTTAGGATAATGGAATATTTAAGCATTCAGATTACATTTCTGTACATAACTAGTACTGTTGTCTTTTAATAGAACTATCTTTGAGTAGATTCTGCTTCAGGGAGAAGGTGTCTAGTGATGTGAGTATTCGAGCTTTAACCTGAACCTTGAGAAAAAGGCAGACTGATTAGGAAAACAAACAAATGGAAATGTTATCAAAGGGTTTTGAGTATGCATATTGGTCAGGTTGCTCAAAATGGCCACACTTCCATGCATAGAAGAGATCAAAAGAGGTCTAAAATTTTTCTCCTAGGGTTTTATTGGATCCTAAGAACTTTCAGTTCAGTCACTCAGTCATGTCCAACTCTTTGCGACCCCATGGACTTCAGCACAGCAGGCTTCCCTGTCCATCACCAACTCCTGGAGCCTCCTCAAGCTCATGTCCATCAAGTAGGTGAAGCCATCCAACCATCTCATCCTCTGTCATCTCCTTTTCCTTCTGTCTTCAATATTTCCCAGCATCAGGGTCTTTTCAAATGAGTCAGTTCTTCATATCAGGTGGCCAATGTATTGGAGCTTCAGCTTCATCATCAGTCCTTCCATTGAATATTCAGGGCTGATTTCCTTTAGGATTGATTGGTTGGATCTCCTTGTAGTCCAAGGAACTCTCAAGAGTCTTCTCCAACAACACAGTTCGAAAGCATCAATTCTTCGGTGCTCAGCTTTCTTTAATTCTCACATCCATACATGACCACTGGAAAAACCATAGCTTTGACTAGATGGACATTTGTCACCAAAGTAATGTCTCCACTTTTTGATATGCTGTCTGGGTTGGTCATAACTTTTCTTCCAAGGAACAAGTGTCTTTTAATGTCATGGCTGCAGTCACCATCTGCGGTTATTTGGAGCTTAAGAAAATAAAGTCTCTCACTGTTTTGTTTCCTCATCTATTTGCCATGAAGTGATGGGACCAGATGCCATGATCTTAGTGTTTTGACTGTTCAGTTTTAAGCCCGCTTTTTCTCTCTCTCCTCTTTCACCTTCATCAAGAGATTCTTTGTTACTCTTCACTTTCTGCCATAAGGGTTGGGCTCATCTGCATGTCTGAGGCAACTTGATTCCAGTTTGTGCTTCATCCAGCCCAGCATTTTGCATGATGTAGTCTGCATATAAGTTATATAAACAGGGTGATGAGATACAGCCTGACATACTCTTTTCCCAATTTGGAATCAGTCCATTGTTCCATTTCCAGTTCTAACCCTGCTTTTTGACCTGCATACAGATTTCTCAGGAGGTAGGTACAGTAGTCTGGTATTCCCATCTCTTGAAAAAATTTCCACAGTTTGTTGTGTTCCACATAGTCAAAGACTTTGATATAGTCAATAAAGCAGAAGTAGACGTTTTTCTGGAACTCTCTTGCTTTTTTTGATGATCCAACAGATGGTGGTAATTTGATCCCTGGTTCCTCTGCCTTTTCTAAATCCAGCTTGAACATCTGGAAGTTCTCAGTTCATGTACTGTTGAAGCCTGGCTTGGAGAATTTTGAGCATTACTTTGCTAGCATGTGATTGCAATTATGAAGTAGTTTGAACATTCTTTGGTCTTGACTTTCTTTGGGATCAGAATGAAAACTGACCTTTTCTAGTCCTGTGGCCACTGCTAAGTTTTCCAAATTTGCTGGCATGTTGAGTGCAGTACTTTCATAGCATCATCTTTTAGGATTTGAAATAGCTCAGCTGGAATTCCATTAGCTCCACTAGCTTTGTTCATAGTGATGCTTCCTAAGGCCCACTTTACTTTGCACTCCAGGATGTCTGGCTGTAGGTGAATGATCACCCCATTGTGGTTATCTGGGTCATTAGATGTCATAAAGTCATTTAAAAAATGACTTTACTGGCAGCAAAATAATAATATGGGTTTCCCAGGTGGTTCAGTGGTAAAGAATCTTCTTGTCAATGCAGAAAACACGGGTGTGATCCCAGGGTTGGAAAGATCCTGTGGAGAAGGAAATGGCAACCCACTCCAGTATTCTTGCCTGGAAAATTCCATAGACAGAGGAGCGTGGTGAGCTACAGTCCATGGGTAGCAAAGAGTTGGATGCAATAGCACACACGCAGACAATAATATATTCAAGAATGGTTCCAAGTTTCCTGTTCTCAAGGGGCTGCTTAAGTCTCTTAAGATCCACTGCTCTAAATTGGAGTTGTTCTTATAATGATTAAGCTTCTCTATCCTGACATCAACAATAGCTAGCTTATTTCAAAAAGAGAAGTATGTTATACAAAACTATACCTAAGGAACTCTTTTGAAGTTATATCTTAATGGATTAACTCTATCTAATCATTGTTATTTTGTAATTAAGCCAGTATAAAAAGATTCTAGTAATTAAGCTCAGAATTCTTATCCTATCTCTTTCAAAGAGTCTTTACAGAATAATTTAGCATCATTCAGTTACTTTGTTGTTGTTTTTATTAAATTTAGGGAGAAATTTCACTGACGGTCTCTTCTTAAATGTGACTGCCTAGCTTCTTACCATTTCATTACATCATACGGGTTAATTGACATTCTTGACTGAAGATCAAAAAATACATCATTTTTTAATGCATTTAAATACACAGATTTTCCTAAGAATCCAAGGACCCACAAAGAAAACAAAACTGTTGCTCTTAGACAATACAGTTATAAATTTCTCAAAGGTGATGAGAAATTTACCATTCTCAGATGGTAAATCTACTAATATGTTAAAAGTGACTTTAGATTTCCCCAGGACTCTAAGGATTTGCTACGATTGGAATGGGGGAAATACTATAATTTGCTAAAATGACTTTAATTCCATTATCTAAAATATAGCTTCTCTCTTTGGAGCAACAGATTATAGCTGACCAGAGTTTTTGGAGTGAAAAAACTTAGAACCCTAGATTAGAAGTTTGCTTCCACATGTTTGTGCTCAACATATTAAAAACCATAATTCTAGTAAACCAAATTCAGTAAGATTTACAACAGAAATGCACAAAAGAATTTCGTGTCTTTCTATCCAGTACTGAGAAGTCACATAAAGAAGTCTGAAAATATTTTCAATCAAGAGATACCAAGAGAACATTTCATGCAAAGATGGGCTCAGTAAAGGACAGAAATGGTATGGACCTAACAGAACCAGAAGATATTAAGAAGAGGTGGCAAGAATACACAGAAGAACTATACAAAAAAAGATCTTCACGACCCAGATAATCATGATAGTGTGATCACTCATCTAGAGCCAGACATCCTGGAATGTGAAGTCAAGTGGGCCTTAGAAAGCATCACTACGAACAAAACTAGTGGAGGTGATGGAATTCCAGTTGAGCTATTTCAAATCCTGGAAGATGATGCTGTGAAAGTGCTGCACTCAATATGCTAGCAAATTTGGAAAACTCAGCAGTGGCCACAGGACTGGAAAAGGTCAGTTTTCATTCCAGTCCCAAACAAAGGCAATGCCAAAGAATGCTCAAACTACCACACAATTGCACTCATCTCACACACTAGCAAAGTAATGCTCAAAATTCTCCAAGCCAGGCTTCAGCAATACATGAACCATGAACTTCCAGATGTTCAAGCTGGTTTTAGAAAAGGCAGAGGAACCAGAGATCAAACTGCCAACATCCGCTCCCTGGATCATGGAAAAAGCAAGACAGTTCCAGAAAAACATCTATTTCTGCTTTATTGACTATGCCAAAGCCTTTGATTGTCTGGATCACAATAAACCGTGGAAAACTCTGAAAGAGATGGGAGTACCAGACCACCTAACCTGCCTCTTGAGAAACCTATATGCAGGTCAGGAAGCAACAGGCTGTATATTGTCACCCTGCTTATTTAACTTCTATGCAGAGTACATCATGAGAAACACTGGACTGGAAGAAACACAAGCTGGAACCAAATTGCTGGGAGAAATATCAATAACCTCAGATATGCAGATGACACCACCCTCACAGCAGAAAGTGAAGAGGAACTGAAAAGCCTCTTGATGAAAGTGAAAGAGGAGAGTGAAAAAGTTGGCTGCAATTCATGGGGTCGCAAAGAGTCAGACACGACTGAGCGACTGAACTGAACTGAACTGAAGCATAGGTTACACTAAATGCATTTAAAAATAATTACCTTTAACTGGAGATAATCCCATACAAAGTTTAAAGGAAATTAGTTTAAGGGAAACAAAATCTTAA
This sequence comes from Nanger dama, assembly GCA_917880005.1. Taxonomy (NCBI): domain Eukaryota; kingdom Metazoa; phylum Chordata; class Mammalia; order Artiodactyla; family Bovidae; genus Nanger; species Nanger dama. Next base: position 23,985,933 of record CAKJTW010000021.1, read on the forward strand.
CCACATAACTGCAAGGAGAGTGACTCTACCCCTAAATACATTGAAATATCTTCTAGGTGTTTTTTTTTTTTTTTAATGTTACATCATACAGAAGAAAAACATATACTTTTTTCTTCTGGGAAATCATATAAAAATATACATACATTTATTGCAGAAAAAAGTCAATGTTACTACATTCCAAGAGCCAAAGAAAAAAGTCTTATATTCATGAAAAAAATTCTAACACAAACTTATTAGTATTAAAATAATCATGCAAAATAGTAGTTAAAATTCTCTCCAGTATCTTTCCATTTACTAAGTAGTATCAATCTATACATGAAACAAGTCCCAAATCCTAAATGTGCTTTTCCTACATAGATTCATAAATTTCATTGATATACAAAAATCTCTGTACATTTGATAAATAATTTTCAGAGGATTCCTGTAGCAAAAGAACAAGATGATGCTTGACATGAAACCCAAGGACTTCTTGCTGTACAAGATGCTTTATGTCTTAAAAAACTGGTAAACTCAAAATTTGTCATTACTCAAATATTCTTCAAAAAAAAAAAAAGAGAGAGAGAATGTTTTCTGCCCTTCCCAACAAACTTTCTCTGGAAAAGAAAAAGGAAAATGAGCAATTTTAACCACTGTGGCTACTGCTGCTGCTGCTAAGTTGCTTCAGTCGTGTTCGACCCTGTGGGATCCCAGAGACGACAGCCCACCAGGCTCCTCCATCCCTGGGATTCTCCAGGCAAAAACACTGGAGTGGGTTGTCATTTCCTTCTTTAGTGCATGAAAGTGAAAAGTGAAAGAAGTCGCTCAGTCGTGTCCGACTCTTTGCAACCCCATGGACTGCAGCCTACCAAGCTTCCATGGGATTTTCCAGGCAAGAGTACTGGAGTGGGGTGCCATTGCCTTTGAAGGGTTATTAACATCATGAGATTATATATTTTTGTTGTTATTCAGCTGTACTCTGTGACCTTTAAGAATACAGGTTTTAATCGGCTTAAGTTACTACTATTTTGTTTTAAAATGTGCCCCTGTTTAATTGAGTGATATGGTTTTTTTTAATATTCTTTAGCCTTCAATAATTTTTATTCTAATATAGAAATTGTTAAATGACACTCAACCATCTAAAACAAAGGTTGTTTTTATATATAAAAAAGCTAGGTCAAAAAAAAAAGTCAGGCACACCAAAAGTGACGCTGAAAAGCAGCTATTTAATATGAATGATCCATAATGTAAAATTATTTGGTTTTTTTGGAACTATAAAATATTATCAAAGAAAAATATATCAAATAAAATTTTATATATTTTTGTTTGTATCAAGGAATACACAAAATAATAGTCTAAAAGCACACATTTTAGCAAATATATTTACTATTTAAACATCTGTCTTACTGTGTAGGAAAATGTAAAATCTTAACACTGCTTCTTTTATGTTTTAAAAATTAACACTCATCGAGGTTCATTTGATTGTTGTAATTTTGACTTGTCCAACTTTGATGTGCCTGTGAATATAATCAATTATGTAATATCCAGTATACTGGCTAATCAAAATTATACTTTAAATCTAAAACTTCAGTACAGTTTCTAATTGTATCTTGGGTCTTGTCAGATAATTTTTGCCATGCTAGAAGTGTATGCTTTCTTATGTAATCTCAGGCCAGTTTCCTGAATTGTGGAGGAGCATATATTATAATTCATCTTCCAAAAAGCAGCATAGACTTTATAGAGGTCATATATAAGAAACCTCAGACATGGATTTTGATCACTTTGACTTAATGTCTCCTTTCCAAGGTAATTGCCCATCAAACTGCTGAAGAAGCAAGTTTAAGGATATAATTTGGCAACTGGTCTTTAGAGATGTTCCTAAGAGCAAATGAAAACAGGAAACTCAATAAGAAATGAAGAGCAGGTGTTCTTTCAATTAGAAAGAAATGAGAAGTTTCAGATAATGAGACTATGATGAAAACTTGTGGTGGATACAATCCGTAAAACACAACGGTAAGGTTGATATTCTTCCCACACACTCATCTGCATGCTTCCTTAATTAAAGGAGCATGTTAGTTTGCATCTTTTAACATTTAATCTTGAAACAACTCCCTCTTTTCATCTTTAAATAATGACAATGTAGATTACTGAATTTGTAAAACACTGTAAGAAATTAGTTTGTAAGTCTCTAATTGACTGAAGTAGACTGGAGCATCATGTGGCATTAAACTAGACACATCAGAATTATAATTAAGATAATCCCTGCTCTTTAAGAGATTAATAGGTGGGTATTCTGCATTTGAATAAAGCTTTCTACTTTATAAAAGTAGTTCTAAGTAGACTGCCTATACAGTACTTTTCCTGAAAGTCATCTCATTTGGTATCCACAAGAAGAAACTTATTTAAAGTTTCAGTAAAAATCCATTATCTGAATATAACCCAAACAATTGAAATTTTGCTGAACTGTTTTACTTGCTTCAGGGGAAGTTTAGTCAGATTTGTGGCTAAATACCACATCCATCTATCTAGTGATGTCTGTATATGTTTACAGTTGTATTTAGCCACTTAATGATTATTCAGGATGAATATAGTCAACTGGATGTGAGACTATCCTGAAGGCTGCCATGGGTCTTTTTCAACACAGGAGTAAATGTAACTTTTCTTGGTCCAAATTACAAAGCTTCATCACCAAGACAAGCTGAACCAAACCGTTCATTAAAGCAGTCTGATCCCTCCAAACTGATCAGTCCTGTTGAGCTCTGGAATAGAAATTAACAGTCACCCGTTAAAAGGACTAACTGCTGCACAATTGCACTCATCTCACACGCTAGTAAAGTCATGCTCAAAATTCTCCAAGCCAGGCTTCAGTGATACGTGAACCCTGAACTTCCTGATGCTCAAGTTAGTTTTAGAAAAGGCAGAGGAATCAGAGATCAAATTGCCAACATCTGCTGGATCATGGAAAAAGCAAGAGAGTTCCAGAAAAACATCTATTTCTGCTTTCTTGACTATGCCAAAGCCTTTGACTGTGTGGATCACAATAAACTGTGGAAAATTCTGAAAGAGATGGGAATATCAGACCACCTGACCGGCCTCTTGAGAAACCTACATGCAGGTCAGGAAGCAACAGTTAGAACTGGACATGGAACAACAGACTGGTTCCAAATAGGAAAAGGAGTACGCCAAGGCTGTATATTGTCACCCTGCTTATTTAACTTCTATACAGAGTACATCATGAGAAACGCTGGGCTGGAAGTAGCACAAGCTGGAATCAAATTGCTGAGAGAAATATCAATAACCTCAGATATGCAGATGACACCACCCTTATGGCAGAAAATGAAGAGGAACTAAAAAGCCTCTTGATGAAAGTGAAAGAGGAGAGTGAACAAGTTGGCTTAAAGCTCAACATTCAGAAAACGAAGATCATAGCATCTGGTCCCATCACTTCATGGGAAATAGATGGGGAAACAGTGGAAACAGTGTCAGACTTCATTTTGGGGGGCTCCAAAATCACTGCAGATGGTGACTGCAGCCATGAAATTAAAAGACGCTTACTCCTTGGAAAAAAGTTATGACCAACCTAGATAGCATATTAAACAAAGGTCCATCTAGTCAAGGCTATGGTTTTTCCAGTGGTCATGAATGGATGTGAGGAGTTGGACTGTGAAGAAAGCTGAGCGCTGAAGAATTGATGCTTTTGAACTGTGGTGTTGGAGAAGAATCTTGACAGTCCCTTGGGACTGCAAGGAGATCCAACCAGTCCATTCTAAAGGAGATCAGTCCTGGGTGTTCTTTGGAAGGAATGATGCTAAAGCTGAAGTACTTCGGCCACCTCATGTGAAGAGTTGACTCACTGGAAAAGACTCTGATGCTGGGAGGGACTGAGGGCAGGAGGAGAAGGGGACGACACAGGATGAGATGGCTGGATGGTATCACGGACTCGAAGGACATGAGTTTGAGTGAACTCCAGGAGTCGGTGATGGACAGGGAGGCCTGGTATGTATGCTGCAATTCATGGAGTCACAAAGAGTTGGACACAACTGAGTGACTGAACTGAACTGATGCACTTTTATAGATGGGAAACTGATTAAACACATTTTTCCAAATAAATAAATAAATGGGTTGCAGGTCTATGCACAAAGTAAGATGATGATAAGGTAGGAAATGAATATTTATTAGAAGGACTGATATAGAAGCTGAAACGCTAATACTCTGGCCACCTGATGCAAAGAACTGACTCATTGGAAAGGACCCTGATGCAGGGAAAGATTGAAGGCAGGAGGAGAAGGGGACGACAGAGGATGAGATGGTTGGATGGCATCGCCAATTCAATGGACATGAGTTTGAGCAAGTTCTGGGAGTTGGTGACGGACAGGGAAGCCTTGCATGCTGCAGTCCATGGGGTCGCAAAGAGTTGGACATGACTGAGTAACTGACCTGAACTGAAGGCAGGAAAACCTTAATCCATTTGTGTTCTGAAGAATGCCCTTTTCCATTCATTATGTTTGAATACTGAAAGCACATGCTTGCCTCTGGCCTCAGTCTTCCTTCCTCAGAGGTGCATTTTAAATGCACCCTTGTAGTTCAGGGAAAAAATGGGGCTGAGGCTGCCCAGCAGTGCCCAGAACATCTCCTCTGATATCCATTACTAGCAACATCTGCCCAGAGCCAGTAATTCTTTCCTTAGGGATAAGATTGAAGGAAAAGGCGTATCCAGTTTCAAGAAAAAGGAAGTTCTCATGTACTATTTTATTCCAAATTGTTCTAAAGGAAGCTGGCCATATCAAAGACCATGTACAAGTTCTGTATCACTATATAGAATTCCCAGAACACTGTGAAAAAGGCTGCATGGGTATCACTGCTGCTATCAACTCACCGTTTAAGAAAATATAGAAAATATCTTGTTACTTTAGATTCCTGGAATTGTATCTTCTAAATGTCAAGTATTTTAAAGAAGTAAAAGATAAAATATGCTTGTAACAAGTGCAGCTATAGTGGAAACAGAGTTACCAACAAAATGTTAGAACTGGAAGAGAACAGGAGTCATCTTTTCTTGAACTATTTCGTTTTTTACAAGGCTATAAGCACGTTGTTGGAAGACATTCAGCCAGGAGGGAAGATCAAAGGGCAAAGAATTCTACCATCGCACTGAAGACAATCTTTTGGGAAGACTGATAGAATCTCTTTTTACCTTTTGGCTGTCAGGTCCTGCTTATAAACTTATGTTACAAAATTGATAGGATCAAAAAAGTGACTATCATAACAGCTCATATTAACCCCACAAAGTAGGATAAGAATTGAGCTCACTGAAATAACTTCTTGGAAATTTCAGCGTTAGTGTCAGCTTGAACCGGAGACTGGACTCTGAGTCATGACAAATTACACCAACCTGCTGTTACCGCTGCTGCTAAATTACTTCAGTTGTGTCCAAATCTGTGCGACCCCAGAGAAGGCAGCCCACCAGGCTCCCCTGTCCCTGGGATGCTCCAGGCAAGAACGCTGGAGTGGGTTGCCATTTCCTTCTCCAATGCATGAAAGTGAAAAGTGAAAGTGAAGTCGCTCAGTCGTGTCAGACTCTTAGCGACCCCATGGACTGCAACCCACCAGGCTCCTCTGTCCATGGGATTTTCTAGGCAAGAGTACTGCAGTGGGGTGCCATTGCCTTCTCCGTACACCAACCTAGGCAGGGCTATAAACAAGCTCCTCGTTCTATCTTGCCCTGAATTCCACACTGAAAAACATGGAAAAATATCACCAGCAATACTTTCCCTCTTTTTTCCCCCAAGTGTGCAGGGATTTATTTTTCCACTTAGTAGTTTTGAAATATCAGCATACACAAATAGACTAGCTTGCCTACTTATACAAATTAGAAATTGAAATTCTCCTGTATAAAGTTTTCAAGCAGAGCAAGACAATAGCAATAAGGCTTACAAAACAAAGGCTCTGCATATTGAAGTGCTCTGCATACCAGAACAAATTAAAGTGTCATTTTAATTTTACTTTGGTAAACATACATGCAATAAATTCTATGTAAAATATAGACCATTTATTTTGCAATATGAATGCATTTTAATAAAATTTTGTTTTTCTATTCTATTAGATTTTGTTTTCCCCAGTGGGTTGAGAGAGAACTTATTTATGGTATATAATTTTTCTTAAGTTTCTGAGGAAAGCCTTTAGATTTTAAAATATCTCAAGGAAATATCGTTGCTGAAATCATGCATACAAATAGGCAGAATAGCCATTTAATGCAGGCCTGTGTACATTTAAACAAGCTATGTGCTCTATTATAAATAAATAAAATAGCCAGTATCTGAGACTAGTTGAGCAAAAAAGTAGTTAAACTTGGTGAGATGTGAAATTAGGTTTTAATGCATGCAAAACACATTCCAATGCATATTTTTAGGTGTAGGCTGATTGACTTTTCTCAGTGTTTAAAATTAAAAGCTGCCTTTAGGCAGTTAAGAACCTTTGGAGAGCTTTTGATATTATTAAACTCAAGCACTTACATTTAGTTCTACCATGCAGCCATGAAAAGACCAACACTTAAGTCTCATTCGACGCTAGATTTTTACATGGCCAGCTGGCAATATTGTCCCCTGCAGCCTGCTCATCAGCTTCTATCCAGGGTGAAACCGCCATCCTTCACAGGTGAATACACTCTTTTTTTTTTTTTTAACATCTCAATAATGTTTCCCTTGTGCTTGCTCACTCTCATGAATGTCATGTGAATAATAATGAAACAATAATTGAGATATAGATAGATAGCTCAATGCCAAGCATTGATTACTCTACCCACACAACTATCTCATTATATTCTTACAACGAATACAGGGTAGGTATAATTACGAATCCAGTTTTGCTATTTGTGGGCATCGCATTTAATGAAGTTTTTAATAAGTAACTTTGCCAGGTTCATACAGCTCACAAGTGGAGCTGGGAATGAATCTGTGTCTACAGGCTCCAAAGCAGAACAAAGAGAGAATGCTAGAACTGGCTTCCCAATCTAACTATCCATCAACAGAGGAGCAGACAAGGAAGATGCGGCACATATATACAATGGAAATTATTCATCCATTAAAAAGAATAAATCAGGTCATTTGCATCAACATGGACGGACCTAGATATTATCTTACTGAGTGAAGTCAGACGGAGAGAAAGAAACATATGATGTCCCTTATATGCAGAATCTAAAAAGAAATGATACAAATGAACACATTTATAAAACAGAAACAGACTCACAGACTTAAAGAACAAACTTATGTTTACCAAGGGGAAAGTAGGAAGTAGAGATAGGAGTTTGAGATTGAAATGTACACTGCTGCTGCTGCTGCTGCTAAGTCGCTTCATTCATGTCCGACTCTGTGCAGTCCCACAGATGGCAGCCCACCAGGCTCCCCTGTCCCTGGGATTCTCCAGGCAAGAACACTGGAGTGGGTTGCCATTTCCTTCTCCAATGCATGAAAGTGAAAAGTGAAGACACTCAGTCGTGTTCAACTCTTCGCAACCCTACGGACTACAGCCTACCAGGCTCCTCCATCCATGGGATTTTCTAGGCAAGAGTACTGGAGTGGGGGTGCCATTGCCTTCTCCATGAAATGTACACACATGTATTTAAAATGGATAATCAACAAGGACCTATCGTATAGCACAGGGAACTCTGCTCAATGTTTTGTGGCAGCCTATATGGGACGGGTGTTTGAGGGAAGAATAGATATGTGTATATGTAGGACTGAGCCCTTCGCTGTTCACCTGAAACTGTCACAACACTGTTAATCAGCTATACTTCTATACAAAATAAAAAGTTGAAAAAATAAGTTAATATTGGCTTCTCAAAAGCTATCAGGTTGTATTAGTTTTCTTCTTCGATGAGAAGCCTGCAATTCATTTTACTCCATGATTAGGAATTTTCTATTATTAGGAATGTGAGAGTTGGACTGTGAAAAAAGCTGAGCACCAAAGAATTGATGCTTTTGAACTGTGGTGTGGAGAAGTCTCTTGAGAGTCCCTTGGACTGCAAGGAGATCCAACCAGTCCATTCTGAAGGAGATCCGCCCTGGGATTTCTTTGGAAGGAATGATGCTAAAGCTGAAACTCCAGTACTTTGGCCACCTCATACGAAGAGTTGACTCATTGGAAAAGACTCTGATGCTGGGAGGGATTGGGGGCAGGAGGAGAAGGGGACAACAGAGGATGAGATGGCTAGATGGCATCACTGATGATGGACGTGAGTCTGAGTGAATTCCGAGAGATGGTGATAAACAGGGAGGCCTGGCGTGCTGCGATTCATGGGGTCGCAAAGAGTCGGACACGACTGAGCAACTGAACTGAACTGAACTGATGATTAGGAAAACAAAGATATGTGCTCAGATCAAGCTCAGTGCAATAATTATGCATTGAGTACTTTTTGTACAAAATACTTGGCTAAGTGGATGGCTGTCTTCATAATATATTTATTTGTCATTATTTAAATTCATTTCTTTTCAGAGAACTTTCTTTGGACTGAACTCTATCAGAAATGGTATGCACGGGTGACTATCATGATATTATTCTCCTTGACTTTCTCTTGTATTCCTCCAAAACAGTTTTGTTTTGATATATTTCACATAAACATAGAAGTGTGTAATTTGGGCAAAATGCAAACTAAAAATCTGATTTGTCTGTTAAAATACATTACTGAGTCAATATAATCTATAAACTCCGATGCATCTGATGCAAAGCTTCCACTGGAGGTTCTCCTTCTATATACTGTCATTTATTTCCTGTTACTCATGGATCAAGATTGATTGCCAAATCCAACAGAATGGTCCTTTGGGAAAAGTGTGGTTTTTCTTTCTATGACTGTCAGATGGTGATGGGAACATTACTGCAGGATGAAGTATGACACGTTTATCCCAATAGTTGTATGACACAGCAGTGCAAGTGTCTTGGGAGCCTGAGTGGATGACATATTTACCACCACCATTATCCACCTCATCTAGATAAATACTGAGTCAAACAGGTGCTTCAAGTAAGGAGAAATCCGTCCTGGACACATAGATCATTTCTATCACATACTCACTTGTGTCTCACAATGAATTTGGAGGAAAAGCAGTAAGATTAATAGTAGAAAACAGCTGTCATTTAAAGTTAATTAATTTGACAAATATTTATGAAGCACCTACTATGTGTGATGCCCTTGTCTAAATCTTTGAGATAAAGCAAAGTTTCATGTAAAAATAATTTGATAGCAGTTGTAAAGAGATATAAAATATAAAATGTATTCATTTTGCTCAATATAACTTTTACGAGTACATAACCTATATATGATTTTAACAATGCCTTTGGGAAAATCCCATGGACAGAGGAGCCTGATAGGCTACAGTCCATGGGGTCACAAAGAGTCAGACACGACTGAGCGACTTCATTCCTTTTGAAATATACATAAGTGTAATATAAACTTATAACTGACAAATATGAATCTTCAAATAATTTCAAGAACAAATAGAAAGCATCCACACCTACAAACATTTTTAGCAGTTGAAATAAAAGGAGAAAATCACTTTTCTCAAATAGTTTAGGCTATATACTAAAACCAGTTAATGTATGTGGAACTGGGATTTCATAAGTCAATTTTATAGCTCTCTTTAAATTAGCCAATGTTTACAAAAATAAAGTCTTAATCTAAACTTCTTGTTACATGATCCTATTCCATAAAGTGTGAGAACCATAGATAAAGCAGCAAATATGTTGTCTTAATAACAGGTATCTACAGCAGTGATGAAGGGAGACTAAAAAGAAAGAGTGTGGACATCAAAGTCGCAGTGTGTTGGCCAATGGGTCCTGCCTCACCTTTACCTCTAATAGTCCGGGTAATTCTGATTTCAATCAGAGACAAGTCAGGTCCTAAATCTCCAATTTCTGGACCATTAAGACTCACCTAGGATATACGTTTTTAGAAAATTGTGTAAAGTGTCATACATTGAAATATTCTTCTTTGCTTCAAGAAGTAGAAGTCCCGGTAACGATAACCCTGTATGCGAGACAGCAAAAGAGACACAGACGTATAGAACAGACTTTTGGACCCTGTGGGACAGGGAGAGGGTGGGACAATTTGGGAGAATGGCATTGAAACATGTATAATATCATGTAAGAAATGAATCGCCAATCTAGGTTCAATGCAGGATACAGGATGCCTGGGGCTGGAGCACTGGGATGACCCAGAGAGATGGTATGGGGAGAGAGGTGGGAGGGGGTTCAGGATTGGGAACTCATGTACACCCGTGGCAGATTCATGTTGATGTATGGCAAAACCAATACAGTATTGTAAAGTAAAATAAAGTAAAATTCAAAAAAATAATAATAAATAAATAAAAACATTTAAATAATAAAAAAAGAAGAAGAAAGGGATATATTAAAACAGGTTATTTGAATTGAAAAGGAGAGAAATCAAAATAACCTAATGTTATGTATGAGATGGAAGAGGAGTAAAAAGCAAAATTTGATTTCAGTGCAATATCATAGGACTCCAGAAAGAATGGAACTCTTTCTCTCCTCCGTTGGTTTTCATTCTTTTTCAGCAGCAGAGCCCACCACCGTGCACTGCACTTAGTCGACCAGAAGCTTACTTTCCAACCATTTAAAACTCTAGCAACACTTTAAAAAAAGTCTACTTTATCATCAGCTAAAGCAATAAATTTCACCAGGGGCAATATTTTCCCCTAGAACGAAAACTTGAAATGTACTGACATTTTGGGTTTTCACAGTGATTTGGCCATGGGGGTTGGGGGTGGTAGTGCAAGGCTAAATCCTGGCAATGAGTCGAACAGCTGAGCACCACTGGGCCTTGAATCCCAGTCCATTTTACACATTTTTGAACATTTTAAAATAAAAGTTAATAAATTCTTACACAACTGATGAACTGTCCAGGAATACAACATCTATGTACATGGTAAGAGTGATGTTTTTCACTTAATTAAGAATTTACTGAGAGATGCTTACAACTTCGAAAAAAAAATATCATGAGGAAAAACCACTCATGGAATTTGAGTGGAATAAAAATCTTGTCAATTTGAAATTATAGCTTTTGTATTCACTGTATCCTAGCATTTATATTCCAAAATAATGGAACTTCATCAGATCATGCTTTCCTCTCTCATTTCCTTTTATTTCTCCTTTATATTGCAATTAGGGCATGATATTTTAAAAATTATGGGCAAGAAGGTAATACTGTCAAAGTATTTGTGGCTTTGTAAAAATTATTTGCAAGTAAGTTATATTGTATTATCAAAGTATTTTATGAGATAATTTTAAAGCAGGCTTTATAAAAATTATTTGCCATTAAAAGTGAATATTGGATCCAATAGGGTTGAAGTCCAGTTATTTCATCCATATACCATGGAGGAAGAATTTAATTGGTCCTTCTGGGGTAGATGTCTCACCATGGCCCTATCAGTAATAGTAAAGTAGTTAGACTCAAGAAATTGGAAGAAGGTTGCCGGAAATCCATCCTTAATGGCAGAGCAGGCCAAACCAGTGACACAGAAAGACAGACCATTCTAGATTTTTCCTATACTGTTACAAATCTGGCACAGGAATAATCATAAATGATATCATAAATTAGGTCAATTTCCCCAACTAACCTTTACCCACTTACAGAATTCAACTTTTCCCTTTCCCATGCCTTCCTCTATGTTAAAATTATGAGTTTTTAATTCTGTTCTCTGATAATGCAGGACCTCATACCAGATTGCCCTACACAGGCTTGCTCATTCATTCAATTATTCACTCCTTCATTCATTTAATACAACTTCTAAATATTTACTATATGATAGGCATCCATTTAGACTCTGGGTCTCCTGCATTTGCAGGCAGATTCTTTCCTGTTTGAGCCACCAGGGAAGCCTGCTCTGGGAATAGAGTGATCAAACATGATCGCTACCTTCAAGGAACTTACACTTTATACTGAGAAAAAATAAACAAAAGTATATTTTAAACCTTACTCTGGGGACTTCCCTGATGGTCCAGTGGTTAAGACTCCACACTTCAAATTCAGGGGGTGCAGGATTGATCCCTGGTTGAGGAACTAAGATGCCACAGGCTATGCATGTGTGTAAGCGTGTGTGTAGCGTGTGTGTGTGTGTGTGTGTGTGGTTTGGAAGGCAGATAAGAAAGTGGCCATAGAGCAACCTCTATATCATGTTGTATCATGCTGAAAAAAATGGATTATAAAATAAACAACAGGGAATCAACAAAGGCTTTTAAGCAGGTGAGAGACCAAAATTATTATCTTATTCTAAAAGGGAAGTCTGGAATCATGGAATGACGATTACTTGTCACATAGGTTAAGCAGAGCAGATCAGTTAGAAAGAGTCAAGAACCTAGCCGGTTCCTTAATAAGGAATAATCTCCCTCTGAAGAACCATGAACAGATCTTGTTTCCTGGACTCTTCCATTCGTACAAGTTACATTTTCTTAAGCAATCCCTTACTAGCCATTGTTATCACCTGCCATCTTCAGTTAGATCTAGGTTCCTCATTCCTACTTTGAAATATGCAAATTTGTTACCTTACTCTTTTTAGCCCATATTATAAGTCTCATAGAACTTCTAACACTTAGCTATGATGACTACACAGCTTTTACTGAGAGACTAAGGCTATAAAGAATAAAATATCTGCAAAGCCATCTAACCAACAGCTGAGATTTACAGATCAATAACCAACCATGTTCATTAGCTGTGATGTGCATTTCAGAATACAAACACCTTAGCCTATATCTATTGAGATTTCTTCATAATTTTTCTATGCCTCTCTGCCTAGTTATGTGGTTTCCTCTGTTAGCATTCAGGCTTTGGGCCACCTCTCAGAGATAGAACTGCCAAATTCCCAGAGACATAGAAACATTACTGACTATAAGTTATCTGATCAAAATGTCAAAAATACAGAAAATCCACCAAGGAAATTGTCAAACATAATTCATGGCTCCTGAATAGTGTAATGTGAAAATTTCATCAAGATACACACAAAAAGACTATAAAATGAGTCACTATTATCTACCAATAATCTGTAGCTCCCTTTTTCCAACTCAAACATTTTAGTCATAATTGATAATGATTAATCAATAGCTGTGGCCTAGCTTCCAGAAACAATCTTTTCTTCATTTTGATGGCACCTTTATGCATTTCTAGGAACTTCTAAATCCCTCTCCATTCTGCTTCAGGCCTAGCCAGTGTGCCCCAGTTTCCAATATTTCACAACTTACTCTGAGATGACTTACTAAGAATTAGAAAAGGAAAGTACAAATTTCTTAACGGTGATTCCAACTAAACCCCTAACCCTCAGGCCACAACTGCAGCATCACACTAGAATTCACTGCAATGTGACCGCATCACTGCAAGAATAAGAGAATATTCAACAAAAGTTCAGAAGAGAGATGAGAATTTGATCTAGGCTTTTAACAGAAAGTGAAGAAAGGATAAACGCTGACAATGTGGTTTGGTGGACCCGCTGATCAATTAGATGAGTGAGACAGGTCAATGCGATCCAAAGAAGAGGATCCCAGAGCACCAGCCGGGGTACCTAAGTGTATAGTGTCACACTAAACCAACAAAAAAGTTTTGCTAAGCTGAGATGAGTACAAAACATCCGGGTAAAGATTTCTAGAATAGGTTGTTGACAGAGAGGCGGAAATGCAGTTTCCTCAAGTTAAAGGTGTAAGATGGGTATGCTTTACAGTGCATCATCTCCTTGTAAATAAAAACAGATGCCATGAGTTGATAATGAGTTTGAGTAAGCTCCAGGAGTTGGTGATGGATGGGAGGCCTGGCATGCTGTAGTCCATGGGGTCGCAAAAAGTCAGACACAACTGAGTGACTGAACTGAACTGAACTGATGAGTAGATAAGACTAACTAGAAAGTATGTAAAAAGAAGGAATCAAAAAGTATTATGAACAAAGTCCTAGGCAACAGGAACTTTGCAGCTGAAGATGAAAAGTAAAGCGAGAAAAAGAGAGTGAAAGATAAAACTGGTAAGAGTTCATATATTGCATTTCCACTGAAAATATAAAAGAAGACAAATTCTTGCTAAGAATTCGATAATGCAATCTATCAAAGAGCTTTAAGATTTGTATCTACTAACACCACAGTGAATCACAAGTTTTGTAATGTATTAATTTAGACATTGGAACATTTAAATCAAAGAGAGACAGAATTACCAATTAAGTCAAATGTTTGCTTGGGGTAGGAGTATCATGTTTATTTTGTTTATTTGGAGTCACTCTTTCTTTTCAATTAAGCTTTAAACTGCTGATAGCTTTCCCAAGTTTTAGTTGATGTTTCTTCTTGTGATCTTTATTCATTTGTACTCCAATACTATTCATGGTAAAACAAGAAGTGGAAAAACAAGATTTCAATCTTTAGGATTTTGATTGCTGTATCGTCTGGAATACACTTAGCATACAGTCTACAGTTTTGAATGAGCAGACAGTTGAAGATAAGATGGGTAGTGCATCTTACTAAACATCACAAAAGGAGTCAGAGAAGACAAAAATTATACTCAGCATGTGTGCAGATAATTTTTACAATTATGTAAGTCTATTAAATCAAGCTGAAGTATAGAATTAACTAATCATTTGAGATCGAATACTATCATGGATAATGTTATGTTTTTAGCATGCTTGAATCATATTTTTCAAAAGTTTCTGAGATTCACTTCAGGTGTGTAAAAGTATGAAACAGGTATTGAAAATAATTACGAGTTGTCAATTTTAAACACTTTAAAGTCAGTTGTATTTTTATTGATTACATGCAAAGAGCTCTTGTTTTAGGAAATAAGTGAAATACACACACACACAAGAACATATCAGTATTTCTAAAAGGAAAGAAGGTTTGTATAGTAAATGGACGCAGACACAAATGAAAGATATTCACTTGTACTTGTCACATGTCAAAATGTATTTAATTAATGCAGCTGTATATATCACATCCATAACTACTAAATGCTTAAAATTTCTCCCCAGAATGCTTTAACAATGAGGACCTTTATTATTAAGACATAATACTCTGCGTGGAACTGCTTATCTTTGAATCACAACTAAAGCATGAGCTTTAAGAAACTTCATGAGATAAAAATATCTAAAAGTCCAACTGCCTCTGCTGCCTAGAGCAACTCAACTGATCAAAACATTGATTTTTTCAGAGTGAATCTGAAATAAATAAATAGATAAAATGCTGATTCAGATGAGCTCATTTACTTCCACTTTTATTAATGTCTCCACACCAGACACAAGTAATAGACATTAGAAATGCAGAGGTTTAGAAATGCAGGCAATCATTCTCCACAAAGGCCAAATTTGAGAACAATAACAAATAACGATAATGACTTAAGACAGAATGCCTTGGAAGTTTTGATAACAGAAGTGCTAAATAGTGGTCTTTCACTTTGGATGTGCCTGGGTTTCATTTTGTGGTAAGTAGGTCCACAAGTGATACAGCTATTATGTGCAACGAAAATCATGCACACAGCATAACTGGATATACACAGCATGATAATTCAAACTTTTTAAAATTTGTAGCCTCTGATGAATGGAAGAAAGTGCCTACAAAGGTACAAGCTGTTCAGAAGAAATGAGCAATATTAAGGCATGTCCACCAAAATTTTATGAAAATAACTGAGTCTCTGCAAAAGCTCTCAATAATCTATGAGTATTTATACAAAATTATAGTCACTGGTTCTTTATGAACGTATTTAAGCACAGTGAAGAAAAGAAAAAGTATTATGAGACCAGGAGTTAGGTAAAGACACAGGTATACTTGTTAGAGATGGGCCACAAATTTGCCTCTGAGCATTTTAGCAACTAAGGCAAAGAAGAAAACACAATCAGTTTTATGATGAAAAAGATTGCTAAGACGGAATACCAACTGGTTGCTCAGAAGCATAACTAATTCTGGTACTCAGGCTAGATAGTATTTCCCTTTCATGAGTCTCATGTTGAGAAGGAGGTAGAAACCCAGGATATAATTCAATAAGTCTTAGGTAAGCAATTTCTTACTTGGAGTAGTTAATTTCTTCTTCTGATTTAAATTTTAAAAACCCTCGGCTACTCTGAGTAGATATAGGCTTGTGGAACTTCAACGGTAACAGTATTTTCCCATTCGTGACATTGATTTATTATATCATGCTTCACAAAAATATTCTTCCTTGTGGCAGCTGAATTGGTTGTTTCTACCCAAGAAAGAATCAAAGGCTCTTTTATCTCAGGTAGATAATGTGTATTTTTCTAGCCATTCTAAACAAAGACGAGAGTTTAAAAACCAATGTGAAAAGAAGTTAGATAATGATAACATGTGGGTTAGTAACTGAAGTATTACATGTCTCCAGCAAAGAAGAATATGGTAGGATTTTGCTTCTCCTAGATTTAAGGTTGCATTTCTAATTATTTAGGAGTAACCCAGAATGTCCCTGATTTATAGCCATTAACAATTCTGCTGAGAAATGACAAAGCAAGTGTGCCTGAGTAAGGCACTAAGAATTTAGGCCAACCTGATCCCCATCCCCCAGAAGCCAAACCTCAAATTAACTTGGTTGTATTCTCTTCATCACATCATTAAACCAGTCACTCTGGTAAATTATAGAAACTATTCTCTAGAAGAATACCCAAATCTAGTTCTGATGATGAAAGGGAAGAGATTTGAGAAATGATGGTTCTTAGGCAGAAAATATGTTATCATAGAATCATACCTTTTAGTTAGACACTTAAATGTTGAGGCTTGCAAAGGCTTTGAAAAACATTCCTCAAGAAGAGGTGTTATTCAGTAATGACCCCCTTATGAATATAAAAGAAATGTCCTTGCAAAATAATGTTCAGTTATCTGTACATCTTCATTTGTGGTTGCTGATAGGTTAAGTCTCAGAGACTGTCACTGAGGACTTTAGTTTGATTATGGATTAAATTATCTGATATTTATTTCCAGGTTTGGGGGCTATCATAAAACCTAAGAACATAAGCTAAGAACATAATAATTACAAATTAGTAATAAGTACAATAATTCAGATCTATTTTTTTCAATTTCAAGAATGATTCTAAATGTACAAAAGGTGGAATGCCAAAGCCAGATGAGAGGTTAAATCCAATTTATGGCCCTAACAAAATCAAAATTATTTGCAGTGATTCAAGAGTAATTGAATTCATAGTGATTCAATCACTCAAGTGATTCATAGAACTAGATAAAATATGTAGTTTATTTTTAAAGATTGATACAAGGTTATAAAACTTATTCAGTGACCTAAATTCATGATTTAATTATCACTTCCTCTAACATTTTATTCACAACCATCAACCAATAATAATTTGGCCCAAAGTAACTGATTATGAATGAGCATATCAGTAAAAAATTAAAACTGTGAACAATTATTCTGTAGCAAGTGTAAATACTATGACTATAGCTCAAATATTGTCAGTTTTCTTAGAAACAAGAATGTTAGAGAAATTTAGTAAGAAACCTCTACTATCATAAGTTCCACAAGTATCCTGGAATTTTTGCCCATAAATAAGAACTAGTATTTGGATATAAAAAGCACATCTTTGAGTTCTGATTCCTTTATTTATTCACCCCTGTGATCGTAGGCATTTTCACTAGATTTTTCTGAGTCTCCATTTTGGTACCCTTATATGAGAATACAATATTCAAAAAACTTATGCTATTCAAATGAGGCTATATTGGGGGAATAAAAGGGCTATCTTACCTTTATATTGATTTGGAAATGAATTTTTTTCCGGGGGGGGTGTCACAAAAATGTCATTCTCAAAAAACATTCTCAGAGCCCTAGACTCTCAGACTTGGAAGACAGAGATCAGCTGGTCTTGAGGTTTTGACTTTGTGTTCTTCAGTCTTACAGTTTAGGTAATGTCCTGGGGTCAAGTGCGGATGCAAGGGAGAAGTGGGCTGATAGAGCCCTCAACCTCTCTTGCCCCAACTAGAACGGTTCCCCTTTAATCAGTATTAGAAGACTGATTAATCAGTTTAGAAGACACTGTTCAAACAAGTTCTTCAGTTGTGGCTAAAAAATGATTACAACAAGACCTAGACATCAAATCCAATTGCCACCCTGCAGTGCCACCATCATCTGAGAAAGCTGAGGCAGAGAAGGGCTGTGATACACCCCAGGAGCCACCTACTGGTGATGGCAAAGCCAGGCTTTAAACAAGGTCTTCTGAGTACTCCGCCAACCGGATCTGTGCCCCTCTCACCACACAAATCAAGCTCCTTAAAGGCTACAAGCTGTTAGATTTGGAGTGAGAGATTTAATACATTGGGGTGCCTCTGACCTCCAAATGCCACTGAACTTCATCTTTAGTGTGGGGTGACTGTTTCAATTAACAACTAAGGCTGAAACTTCAGCTACTCTTCCACTGATGGGCACTGCCATGGCAATTAAAGCTTTTCTGACTGGATAATGAAAAAAAATTTTTTTAAGGTTTCTGATCTCTACTTGGCATAGAAGACTCTAGACAACCTACTTAATTCCAACAAAGCGGTATAAATGTGCTAAAACCAGATCAGGGCTTACAATAATTTTTAGAGCCAATCTCTAAAAATACCATTTAGGAATATCAAGGAAATTCTCAAGATACTTGGTGCAACTTTTAATTTTTAGGATGGAAATCTCTGTAATTCTCTTGGAAGCATGGTAATCCTTAAGTTTGTTCAGTCTGTGGCTGGCCTAGAGTAACTGGTAAATTTCATTGAGGATATAAGATTACCTTACGTTTCTAAACATTTTCCAAGAGAAAGAAGAGCATTAGAATAAAATAAAAACTTATATGTTAGTATGTTAAGATCTGTACTTGTATGAAATGAAGCAGTTCACTTTGTCACATAGAGATTTAGAAGCTAAGAATTTTATCACAAATCTATTTTCTGGATGCAAAGAAATCAAGGTTAACTGTTTCTCAGGCACAATTCTAAACAATTAAAGTTATAAACATATTTTGACACAAAATGTTTATTCATTTATATACTTACCTATTTGGTAAGTATACAAATAGTATATATATACCTATGTATATACACAAAAACTTCACAGAGATTTGAACAAAAATACACGGTTATTTTCCTTAGGAACTTAAAGTTGTAAGCTCTGCCACATCGTATTTTAGCTGAAATTCCAATACAAGTATGAGAAACACCTCACTAAATATTATATAAAAGGAAAGCCCCAAAAGACATGTTGATTTAGTGTCTTACAGCATTAAGCCATCTTGTATAGCTATGATTTTGAGTCCATAAATCCTAAAATATTCTTTTTCACTGGACCTTCAAAATTTGATGTATTTTCATCTGGTAAAGTCTGGACATCAGCAAAGCTATAATAGCCAGTACAGAGACTAGAGTATACCCTTAGTGATGACAGAGGCCCACTGAAGATTTCTAAAAGTATCATTTGCACGACTTCGCTCAAATGTATTTTTCTTAATTCTCTTCCTATTTATATCAAAAATGTTCCCCCATCCCACTTGTGTATGTGTGTGCTCATTTGCTCAGTTTTGTCTGACTCCATGACTCCATGGACTGTAGCCCACCAGGCCCCTCTGTCCATGGGATTCTTCAGGCAAGAATACTGGAGTGAACAGCCATCTCCTTCTCCAGGGGATCTCCCCATCTGAGGGACCGAGCTCATGTCTGCTGCATTGCAGGCTGATTCTTCACTATCTGGGCCACCAGGGAAGCCCCTCATACCTCCAAAGCTATATAAAAAGCAACTCTTTCCCTATTGCTACTTGAAGTTTACTTCAGCTTCAATGAAACAAGTCTATATTCTGAATACAAAGAAATCAACTTTAACTATTTCTCAATCTTGGTGACTGGTCCCTGTCGTCAAAAGAGAACTGGAACTTGACCTGGATGGTCAGAACTTATAATTCATTTAGATGTGAAAGACGTCAAATAATTCAGTAGTCACAATCATGTTTCCTTATTCTAAGCCAAGAAATGAATATATAAGGCAGGTTGCTAAAAATGACATTGGTTGGACAATACTATTTTTCACTATGGAGTGACTAAGAAAAAAATATCACCTACTTACACTTACCACAAAGCCTCCTTCACGGCAGCAAGCCGACTTTCCTGGGCTGAGTGTCTTGTTGATGAAACAAAACAAACAAAAAACATTTTTAGAATTCTTCTAAGTGCCAACTCTCTCTTTTGATTGAAATTGTAGAATAATGTACTATGAGATTTGGTTTAAGATCTCTGCAGTGCTCGATCATCTACTTGTTTAAACACTTATGTGTTTTTTGGCTAGATTATCTCACCCAAGCACTGTACTTTCTTAATGACCTAATTGTATTATTCAGGGTAGCTTGTACCTTGCCTATCTAGGGCAAGTTTCAAGCTCTTGGTGAATGGAATTTTATTTAATTTGAAGAGATAAAATTAAGCAACAGTGACCGGACTACATTTAATTAACTCAAACAAGTACAATTATACTTAGTGAAAAACTGTCTTATGCACCTTAGGATTATTAACTATACAGTTTATAATTTTTGTACATTAAGTGATAATTAGGAAAATATTCCAGAAGCATGTTGTTTATGTTCTACAAGTAATGGAAAAATTCAGTTTTAACTTCTGGCTAATCATCCTGTTAAAGGAACAATTCTGACAAATAAAAGCTGGTATCAAATAATACTGCTAAAGTTGTAATGTCCTCCTGATATGTTTTATGTTTTTGATCTCAAAGCAAATTACATTTATTCACAAATATATGATTAGCATCTGAAAGCCTAATTTCTTGATTGCTAAATTAACAGAAATGAACTAAAGCTCATATTTTAAAAGCTAAGTAAAAGAATTGCCAAAGACATATGGGTTACTTAAGCATACTATTTATTAAGCTTGATATCTCACAAACAAGCGCTGCAAAATGCAAATGTATAAGCACCAGCTCTGTAAATTAGTGGCATTCTCTGTTTCAGTGCATAAGATACGTAGCTTAAAAGAGGGCACCCCCAGAACTAAAATAAAAGCTAAAGTTATTCTGTCAAATATCAGCTACTAAAAGTACTCTGTAACTCAGATATTCCAGGGTAGAGGGTGCTGTCTCTAATATCAATATTCATTAACACCCACATTTCCAGAGTAGTCACCCATATGCTGGGTTGTTTGATGCTGTTTCTTCTTGAAAAACAAACACCAGGGCAAAATCCAGGGTAAAGTTATATATTTATTGGAGAAACAAACAGGTAGAGATCAAAAGGAAAAGCAAGACCAGAATACTTTGAGTGAGAACACTCTCCTTTCAACACTGATCTATTTCATCAGGCACTTGGGTGCAGAAGAGAAGATGAAACATGTTTGTCTTCATTAGCAAGTTTTATACACATAACATGTTAGTTTTCCACCTGTACATCTTTTAATATGCAGATTACACTTAGCTTTCTAACAGTGACAGCAGTGGCTTGGCACCTAATTACTGAAGCTTACCTTTAGTTTAGAAACTTGCATAGGACAACACTATTCACCAAACAGTCCTTTACATATCAGTATCCACGCATCCAACATAGCAAAAAATGTTTGTTTTTTAATCTCAAAAAGAGAAAACAGTTTGGCACAAAGATGAAGAATTAACAAAATCTTTCTCCCTTAAGACCTGGGGTGAGCAGGTTCAACTAACAAGAACACTAATGATCTAAAACTAAGCTAAATGGAATTCTTGCAGTATTATGTACATTTGTTTGTCCGTCAAATCCCAGTGAACGTTTTTTTTTTTCATTTCATGTATTCATTCCTTTCATGTATTTTTTCATTTCATGTATTTAAAGTATCCCAGCAACTAAAGCACTTACGTGGGTTTGTCTTAAAGTAAGCATCTTTGGATCATAGGAAGAAAAGTGAAGGAGCAAATGATGTCAGAAAATAAGCAGCTGCAGCTTTTTTTTCTCCCCTCTCTCCAGTTACTACATGAGGGACCCTTCAGCAGGAAACCACCAGAAAATAACTTCAACAAGAATGGTCTAGAAATCCCAAATGATTTCCTCTGATAAGAGGTAATCCAGACAAGTGTTTACACATGTAGTTCCCCCGCCTTTACAAACTATATATTTCGGAGTGTGTGTTAAAGTCCCCTTGTTCCAGAAGTGTACCCAAACATGACAACACAAATTTTGTTTCCCAAACAGGAGGATCTCAGCGTTTTCTGTAAGGCTAGACTTCCTTTCCTCTCTTGCCAGTTTTGACTTCCCATAGCAGCTTGGCTCTCATATAATTTTTCAGCACCCTCCACAGATCTTTGCCTGTAACATCCCTTCATCTTTTCCCAGTGGGTGATGGCCAAAACATCCCCTCACCTTTTGTGGCTTATCCACCCAATCTAGCACATGCTGGCTGTGAGAAGCCCTGAAAAAGTGTGTAGTAGTTTCGAGGTTAAGGTGGGAGCTTCTACTGAACTAAACAGAAGTTTTCGCTGTGGATTTGCTCTTTTTGCTGATTTTAAAAATTTAGTGATGCCAGGATTCAGAGGGAGATAAGCTAGCAGGAAACTAATGGAATATCAGGGAAAGTGATCCCCCCCAAATCATTTTTCCCTTACATTCCCCAGAAGAATAAGCTCGTTCATGTGGCCTCCTTTGCATCTCAGATAAAACCTACCCTTCTCCCAAGAGACTGGGATGCTTCGGAAAAGGCAACAAGATCTTTCAATCACAAAGGCATTGCATCCTACTTTAGATTAACATAGAGATTATAGGAGACCTCTTTTCCAGGCCATGGTCTATGGATGGTGACCTTGGCCGTAACACAAACTTATTGTTTCCCAACTTTAACTAGAGCAGCAAATATATCTCCTCCCTATTTAACTTTTCCGCAACAAACTCCATGTCTTAGTGATGTCTTAGTTCCTGTGATCACTCTCCTCCACCGGCTCTTCTACAGTGAGAGGCAGGGCCAGCCCTCTCACTGTGCCTCTTGCTCTCCTATGCATTTAGCATAGGGATCTGGGAGTGCACCTCCCAGGAGAACTGGGCTCCTGGGTGGGCATGCTGGTGCTCTGTGCTCAGGGCAGAGAGAGCAGGCTCCAGACAGAAACTTTTGCCCTCTACAGGGGATTTCTCCCATCCTTTCCTCCTCCTGGGCAAAATCCGTTTCCCTGATATTTCTAGGGAAATCTCTACTAGTGAAGTTTTCCCAGTTAGTGGGGGTGCGTCTAAAAGTCCACACCTGAGCAAAGAGTCCATCTGAACTGAATCTCCAGTATTAGAGACAACTCTCTGATGCAAGAGAAAACGCCTGGGAGGTAAAGAGTAAAGAATACAAAGAAAGGATGCTCCCAAGCATTGCCCTCTTTCCTGCTGTTTCCTTTACCGTGAGCGGGACATTTAAGTGATTTTGTGGATTTTTTTTTTTCAGTTGTTTTTCTTTTGGGTTTAATGGGCATTGCAGCGGTGCTCTTTGCTTTTTTAAAGCTGTGCCCACAGACAGAGGGGCAAACTGTCAGCCTGAATGCTCCTGCCAGCCAACCCTTCTCGGTGGAGAGAGGGTGCGGCGAGGGGACCCGCGGGAACGGCAGGGGGCAGAGGGGGTTCCGGGGCAGAGGGGGTTCCGCGCGGGTCAGGAGAGCCCCTGTTCCGAAGGTGGGAAGAGAGCAGAGACCCTCCCTGGGCCTCCCGCCCCCCACCCCCGTGCAGCCCAGACGGGCTCCCGCCTCCCCGCCCTTCCCCACTTCCCCAGACCGGCTGGCGCGCTGTGGATGCTCCGTGCAGGCACGTTCTCTGCGCGGGTGTCGCCGGGCCAGCGGGGAACCCCTCTGGTCCCCTCCATTGCGCCGGGTCCCCGCACCGCACACGAGTTCGCGCCCAGGGCAGTGCCGCTGTGGCTGAGACCGTGTCAGCGGTCTTGGGAGAAGAGGGGGTCTTGGGGAGAGCCGGGATGAAAACCAGCCATAGCTGCAGACAGTACCGAGAATCTGTGAGCGGAAATAGGCGGTCCCCGTGTCGGGCCGGAGGGGCCAGGCGGCTCGGACCAGGAAGAAGAGGCAAAGTGGCCGCGCAGCTCGGGCAACTTTGCTGGGTAACCGGGTGGCAGGGGCAGAGACCGCGCCGCCGCCGCCGCTGCCCCGGCGCGGCGAACGGACACGCGGAGCGGGTCTGGTACCCCAAGGGATGCTGTAACTGACGAGGGGGAGGACAGGATGGCCGTGCCGGGAGGAGCAGGCAGGGAGTGGACCCGGCCCGGGAGTGCACGCCGAGCCCCAGAAAGCCGCCCTCCATCCTCGTCCTCGGCCCTAGAAGGGGAGCCCGCGCCCGGGTACACTTCACCCCAAAATGCCCACTCGCCGTCCCACAGGGCCACCAACTATTCTAGCAGCGCGAGAAAGAGGCAGCGGGGAGAAGGAAAAAAAAAGAGAGACAGGAGAGCAAGAGAGCAGGCGAGCGCCAGCAGGAACGGCGCCCGCTCCGAGCATCACGTACCTTGAGCTCCTCAATGTCCAGGTTTGTTGATCTGTCCATGGAGCGAAACTAAAGGAAGTGAAGAGGAACCGGGCAAGTGGGACCAAAAAACAATCTAGTCTCTTAGTTTCCAGCCTAAACTCAGCTTTATCCTCCTCCAAGCCCTGGCAGCATCTCTCAGTCTCATTCTCCGTGATCACGCCGCCTCCACCGGTTAAAAATAATATAAATAAATAAATAATAATTGTAATTCACTTTGTTTGACTTCCTCAAAGATTTAGTGCCAGGTGATCTTTAACCGCGGTACAACACAGCTCAGTCGAATCAAGCAGGGGGTGGGGGGAAAAATCCACTCTATTTAAGATTATTTCTTCTCCTGCAATAAGCTTAGAAACCAGCGAATTGCTGCATCCCAAGGAAAAAAGCTGCTTCCCTGGACAGCATCATGCGGCAAATCTCAAGCAAATATGTTCAAACTGAAGAGAAGAGTATATGATAAAAAGCCTTCCTCCGCCAGCCTTACTCTGGTAGCTCATTTAGCACACGGAGTCCCAAGCTTCAGCAGCGATCAGTTTCCGTGGCAAGATAACCAAATCCCCCAAGTCCTGCCTAGACTTAAAAAATGTCTTGCAGCTCTGAGGTATCCTCTCAGTGAAGAGGGGGTAAAGATAATAAAGTCTGAAGGGAACGTTCTCCTTTGAAGGTTATGCTAAAAGAGTTGAGAGGAATAGGAGGTGGCTTCGACAGAGGGGAGAAAAGAGAGAGAGAGGGAGAGAGGGGGTTGGCAGGAGAGACAGAGAGGGAGAGAAAAAATTTTCCTCTTGCTTTGCTGTTTTACTGGCCTTCACCAGCAGGTGACTGACTTCACTTCTCTCTTTCCACAGCCAGCGCTAAGGGGATTTCTCTCATCTGTCAAAAAGCAACATTTCCTCTCCAGACAAATACTGAGCTGCTGGGTCTTAAAGACTGCCCGCTTGCCTGGAATCCACTAGGTGACAAGCATCTGAATTCCTCTCGCGTGTTGCCTCGTCTTGTGCCCATAGATCTGGGAGTTTGCGTGAGTGCCTCATACACATGTCTTCACTTTAAATCATCGCTGCTTTCAATGTGAGGGATTTTTTTTTTCAACTTAAGACTTTTAGAGAAAGTGACAAATAGAAATGTTGGAGGAAATTTCCTGTGCTGATGCTTAGAAAAAGGTACATTTTTTTAATTGGAAAAAGTATTTTTAAAATAGAGTACGCTTAGCCTGTAGGGTGTCAAAATGGGAAAAGGTCTCATTTTCTACATTTGAACGTCTTTGTGTAAAAGCTTGACTATATAAAAATATTCTTTATTGAAGCACAGTTGATGTACAATATTTTATATAAGTTAAAGGTATACAATGTAATGATTCATAATTTTTAAAGGTTACATTTCACTTATAGTTATTTTAAACTGTGGACTATATTCTCTGTGTTGTACAATATATCCCTCTAGCATATCATAATATTTTGTACCTCTTAGTCCCCTACCCACATATTGTCCCTCTCCCCTTCCTTTTCTCCACTGGAAACCACTGGAACAAATGAATGTGTGTTCTCTGTATCTGTGGGGCTTTCCAGGCGGCTCAGTGGTAAAGAATCTGCCTGCCAATGCAGGAGCTGCAAGAGATACAGGTTCGATCCCTGAGTCAAGAAGATCCCCTGGAGGAAGACATGGCAACCCACTTCAGTACTCTTGCTTGAAAAATTCCATGAACAGAGGAGCCCGGCAGGCTATGGTCCATGGGGTCGCAAAGAATCAGACACAACTGAGCAACTGAGCATGCTATATCAGTTTCATTATTAATATTATGTAATATTTATTTACTTGGCTGCACTGGGTCTTAGTTGCTGCATGTAAGAT
The DNA here is from genome assembly GCA_917880005.1 of Nanger dama. Lineage (NCBI taxonomy): Eukaryota > Metazoa > Chordata > Mammalia > Artiodactyla > Bovidae > Nanger > Nanger dama. The sequence continues at coordinate 24,012,217 of CAKJTW010000021.1, forward strand.
CTCCTTCCCTGACCAGGGATCGAACCCAGGCCCCCTGCATTGGGAATGTGGAGTCTTCGCCATTGGACCACCAGGAAAATCCCACATCTGTTTCTTTTATGTTACATTCACTAGCTTGTTATTCTTTTTAGATTCCACATATAAGTGATTTGTCTTTCTCTTTCTGACTTCACTTATGAAAGCTTGACCTTAAGAGGGATTTAAACAATCCACCCTTTTATTATGGCACATAAACTGGTGAAGCAAATTTTTTTTCTGATTCAGAAAATAACTGCACGTGTGTGTGTGTGTGTGTGTGTGTGTGTGTGTGTGTGTGTGTGTGTGTGTGTGTGTGTGTGTGTAGGGTTTAGATGATGTACACTAACCATGTCCAGTCTTCTGTCTCCGGCCTCCCTCTCTTACTTCATCTCTGTCCTCTGCCCTCGCTCCACTCCGGCCCCACAGTCTACTCAGTTCACCTGCCATTTCTTCCGCCTCCAGCTCTTTAACACCAGCTCCTGCCCCTCAATTAGCACCCCAGCTCTCTCTCCCTCTGCTCTTTGCTTCATGAGACCAACGCCATCTCTTCAGAGAGCGTTCTCCTCAGGTGAGTCCCTCAGACATCCCCCTCCTCTGCCACCTTTTTGTGGCAGTTATTTGCTTTTCCAGTAGTCTATGTGTTCATTTGCCATCTGTCTCCTCCAGTAGACTGACTCTAAGTTCTGGAGGGCAAGTGCTATACCTTGTTTATTTGCCAATATATCCCAAGAAGCCAGCATGTGATAAACCCACAAATATGCCTGGAACAGATAAATGTGCATGGGAAGAATCTTTTACAACTGCTTCTGCTGCTGCTGCTGCTGCTAAGTCGCTTCAGTTGCGTAAGACTCTGTGTGGCCCCATAGACGGCAGCCCATCAGGCTCCCCGGTCCCTGGGATTCTCCAGGCAAGAGCACTGGAGTGGGTTTCATTGCCTTCTCCTGTGTAAAAACCTCCATGATTTCTTCATTCCTTAGTACACAAAGACCAGTTCTTCTTCTCCAAGTCTGTAGCTCAGATTTATAATCAAGCATGCAGAATTCTTTAGTTTTCACCTATTCTATGGCTTAAACTTATCAAAGCTAGTTTCCTTCAAACTTTGACTTGTGAATATAGCTTTTGAGGGCTAACATCAAGTAGCTAATAGTCCACAATTAGTGGAGCTGAACTGCTGGTTCTCAAAACAAATTTTAAATGTTCACTTACAGAATTATTTTACATAATACATGATGAAATAGAATAAGGCTGCAGGTGGAGAGTAAATGAACTTATGTAAAATGTATAACTCTAAAAAAGAGATCTTTTCTAGAAATTATCGATAATGCAACATGAATAAACATCATTACATATGTTTCTTAAAAGTCAGGTTTTTCCATATAAAGTCATTTTACATTCCCTGTCAGCTTATATTGCCTAATTTTAAAAAATTGAATATAATCAGCAAACTTATTTTGAGCATACTAACAAAGTGATAATATTTCTGAGATAACTTTAACTTGTGCCATTGAGGAAAGAGCTAGACACAGATATCTGCAAAAATAAGGATTAATGTTTAAGCACTATTCAGAAAGGGGAGACTCCAGAAATTTTCTTAGTAAGGCATCAAATTATAGCTGGAAGAAGTGATATTGTGCTAAATAATAATGGAGAAGCATGATTGTATTTTTTAAGTTGTCTGATTGGCTGCAGTCCATGGGGTTGCTAAGAGTCAGACATGACTGAGCGACTTCACTTTCACTTTTCAATTTCATGCATTGGAGAAGGAAATGACAACCCACTCCAGTATTCTTGCCTGGAGAATCCCAGGGACGGTGGAGCCTGATAGGCTGCCATCTATGGGGTTGCAGAGAGTCGGACACGACTGAAGTGACTTAGCAGCAGCATAGTCATATATATATAATGACCTTAATTCATCTTTAGTAACATAAAAAGATATCCAACATTTGATTTTGTCCAGGCTGACATTATATGAGCTACAGAAACTATAAGTGATTTCCAAATCAGTTCCAAATTTGAGCCTAATTAAATGCCTACAAAGCAAGAGACTTCCAAGTCTTTTACTATTTCATGAATTCCCATGCAAATTCATTAAGCTAAATACTCTTAGAATAAAAAAATGAAGTTTTATCACAAAATATGGATTTCTAAAACATATTTATGTAACTTTTCAAGGCAATCAGGACTCAATTCCACTTCAACTGACATGTAACTAAGGGAGACAATGTGAGAAAATGAAATAACTTTAAATAAATTTGAAATAAGGCAATGTGAAGATGGAAAAGCAAACCAAGGAGAAGAGTATTATCTAGATGTCCTGAAATCATGATATCAAGATGAAGAACAGCTACCCATAGCTGCTCCAAGAGATCATGCTGGCACATGGCAGGGTGTGTGGAAGAAGCAAAAATCAATTTTAGCAGAGATGTATAATCCACATGCAAACTGCAAATAGCAATTACAACCCCCAAGCAGGGGGAAGGCGGTGTAGAAACACCTGCAGGTCATGAAATGTTACATTTCAGGATCACTCGTCCATAAACACATTCATCAACGTCACCTTCTACCTTAAGATATCAAAGGAAATTACACATGCCACTAGGAGCTTCTTTATTTTAACTAACTTACAGAAGAAGGAAACATATTTTTTTCCAATAGACAGTTAATTCTTATTCATCATACATGGCTTCAAAACCGTTTTACAATTTTCCATTTTGTAGGCCTTTATATTCCCCTCTCCCAACTCTCAAGTCAAATTTTTTAATTGTTATGCTTTATATTTTGATTTTCTTCGTGTATTACATAGTAAGATGTCATTTTATTTCAGTTTTTGTAATTATTAAAGGGTTAAAGAATATGTTATGAGGGTTTCCCTGGTGGCTCAAGAGGTAAACAATCTGCCTGCCAATGCAAGAGACACAAGTGATGCAGGTTCAATCCCTGGGTCGGGAAGATCCCTGGAGAAGAAAATGGCAACTCACTCCAGTATTGTTTTCTGGGAAATCCTATGGACAGAGGACCCTGATGGGCTACAATTCATGGGGTCACAAAAAGTCAGACAAGACTTAGGAACTAAACAACAAGGTGTTTTGATTCATTCAAATAGAGTAATAACTTATTTATATGGTTGCCCCTAGTAGGTTTCTAGTGATTATCATTTGTATTCATGTGATCTAGACACTTGTCACAGAAAATGTTTATTTCTCAGAAAATGTTATTCTTCATTCCATGATGTTTTTAAAAAACGTGTATATTATAAAAATATTCTGAAAATATAAAATATTCAGTTGTTTTTATGTTTATAGAGATAAAAATGCAACTGCTTATATATAACTAGATGAAGAATAATAAATTCAATGAGCTATTAGCATTTATTTTGCAGTGGTAAGAATATCCTTTGGTTCTTCCCCAAAATGATTACCTCTATTATATTTTTACCTCTATGTATATTTTTATTTTTAAAAAATCAGTGTTAAAATTATGTTACAATAATTTCTGCTCAACTTCAACTTAGTTCATGCTCCTACTCTAAATTTTCTTCAAGGAAGAAAAAAAAAGGAAAAGAAAAATAGGATTAGCTCAGGTAACATGAGAAAGCAAAGGATAAAAAGAATAAAAGGACACAGACATGCCTTTCATGTCCAAAAAGAAGTCAAAATGTAGAATTAAAGCTGTTAAAATATTGAAACAGGGAACATATTTGTGTTCTTTTTAGATTTAATGGAGAAATCTATTCCTTTTAGATTTAATGGTGAAAACTATTGGCAGGTGCATATTTTTAGTTAAAATTATATTTAATTATTAGCTACATATGATTTTTAAAGTACCTCAGTTATGAGATCATATGCTTTGTATAGCACAGATTCTGCAAGATAATGGAGAATCTTCTTTGCAGAATTTGGAGATTTGTGATAAATACTAACAGTTTTAAAAGCATCCCCCAAACCATTATGTACTGTAGCTCAGAGTCATGAATATTGTAATTATAGTTGGAAGTTTTAAAAACAACCCACATCAAAATGCTAAACTTCATGTGGTATATAAGAAATAGAAACATAACAAATCTACCAAAAAAAAAAAAAGGCCTGATCAAATGTGAATTAAAGGTAACAACAAATGACCACCAAACACTATAATAGTAATAATTAAAACAAAAAACACCAGTCAAAGAATATCACATCGCAATTACTGTGTATAAGTGCAAATAGATGAGAAAGAAATGAGGTCAAATTCTTCAAATAAAGGCACTGTTGGTCCTCAGTGGACTTTCCTAACACAAATGATTATCAATTTACCTAGAAGCTTTAAGAGGTCAGAGACAGTGAACTCTAAAATATAACCACACATCAAACAAAATGCAACTGAAGAATTTGTTAAATCACAACCATCACCCTCAGACCAACAATCTTTTACTATTAGAAAAGAAGGAAAGTCTTTGGTTTCATTATTCATAATGACTGTATAAATTGGTTCATTTGATTTCAACAGCTCAATTTTTTAGAAAGTTAATCTCTATAAACAGGCTTAATATTAAATAGTCTAAACAAAAGAAAGTGACTTTGCTGAAAAAAATTTTTTTTATTCCAGCAGAACCCACAACTGTTATGCCATCCCCCTACACACACAGTGAAAAACCAATATGATGCTTACAATAAAACCTTGATGAACTGTCAGTCTTTCAGTATGCTCGGCTAGCATCACTCTAGCAAGAAATGCACGTGAGGACAAGGCCCTGGCCATGGTGAAAGATTGAGTAAAACAGTATTTAATTCTAAAAACAAAATATCTGAATAGCCAGGAGGAAATGAAAGTAGCATTTTCCTTGGATGGAGTACTTTGGTAGCCAAAAAAAAAAAAAAAATACTAAGGAATCTGCAAGAAAATACTTAGGGTGATTAAATAATAAAACAAGTCCCTTACTTTCCATTAACTTCTAGTTTGAAATTTGTCCTATTCTGAGAATAACAAAGAATAATACCAGAAAATAGCACATTATTGTTTTCTCTGTTTTGTTCTGTTGGCATACAATTGTTCTTTGAACCTTGTTTTCAGGTAATTAGTTAATGTGAAATTTCTTCTCTTAATTCCCATACCTGTCCTAAATAAAGTAAAATAAAGATTAAATGAATGAAATTTCATTTGATAAGGTAATCTCTTATGATATATACCTTAAAGAATTATCTAGCTGTGAAGTTGATTTCAAAGAATATGGTATTCCTAAATAATCAAATTTTGATTGAGGAATTTTTTTTCAATTCTTTCTTCTTTTGTGGGATGTGGTAGGGTCCAAAGACTTTCCAAAGTTAAATTTTACTAGTATCTTTCAGCAATCAGTTTCATATTACCATCAATATGTAGTATGGTCTTGGATCTTTAAAACTTTGACAATTATCTCCAAGAAGAGAATTTTGGTCTTTTGGTCATTGCTAACATTCTAATTGTATACAAAATGCTTCAAAGTTCACCAAGAACAAAAAATGAAAACATTAAAAAAAAAAAACAAACCTACGATTCTGTAGTGTTCAAGATTGTCATTGACTTGCTTAAAGTAAAACAATAAACTGGGAAGGCAAAGTGGGGTCTTGCGGGGGCTGTGAGTTAGTTGGAATCATCCATATTGGATGAAAAGCCTATGTCTACGCCTCATTGTCACCACCTGCTTAATCAGCCATAGGAACACGGAAGCCCACGAGGCATGATTACCGCCTGGGTCTGTTTCAGTCTCCCCATTTCGGACTGTTGAAAGAACCCAGTTAGAGAGCACATATTTGGTTTTTAAAAGCTTAATTATGCATGACAGTTTTGTTACATAAACTGATATATTCTTGATACTGAACCAAGAGTACATTTTCCATAAGCATCAGCCTGACTAATACCATACGTCATCATGACAAGAGATTTTCTAAAGAGCCCAGGAATATCTATCTTTGTCCTAATTGCAAATAAAATTTCATATGTTTGGCAACAACTTTCATACAAGAGGGTGTTCCTTCCCACATGTGGGGTCCTAGCTTTTGCTTTTTCATTATTAAACTTTCTGCTCTGCATGCAGTCACCTTCATGAGTAAATATTTCAAGATTTGGCTTGTTTTCCTGGTGCTCCTCAGAATGTATTCAAATAAACACTGCAAACATCTTTAATTTTTCAAAGTTGATGCATTTGAAAATCTATGTTTGAAAGGGTGAAATTTCCTAAAAACACAATTGGGCATGTGAATTTCTTTGATCTAGAGAATAAGGAATTTTTATCTATGATTAAGTATTTTTGTTTTGATTTATGAAGCATATATGGATAAAATTCGGGTTTATCAGAGGTCTGAACATGAAAGAATAGAACACCTTTACAGGTTTTTGTTTCAGTAATCCATTTTAGAAGCTGTCTTAGTATACTGTAGGTTGTAGTTACAACTACAGTAGGTAGTTGTAAAACCACCTTCATAATTCTTTCTTACTGTATTATTCTTATTCATATGACAATGTTATAAACCTATTTTTCTACCTGATTTTCTAATCTGGAAGCAAAATATAAATTTCCTCTATTTCACTAAAAAGTGATTTCACAAAAATACATTTTCTAAATATATTTCATGAGTTGCCTTGCCTGCACACATCAGAAGCTTATTCTGCATTTTATTATCCTTGTCCACATCTTATAAGAAGGTTGGGGAATTGGCTCTTAGGGGCTGGAACACTTTTGCAAGTCACTTCTTGCTGGAGATAATTTGGGAGCTGTATTCATTTTCAGTAAGGAGATCAAACCAATCAATCTTGAAGGAAATCAACTGAATATTCATTGGAAGGACTGATGCTGAAGCTCCAATACTTTGGCCACCCGATGCAAAGAGCTGACTCACTAGAAAAGACCCTGATGCTGGGAAAGATTGAGGGCAGGAGGAGAAGGGGGTGAGATAGCATGAGATGGTTGGATGGCATTATTGACACAATGGATATAAGTTTGAGAAAACTCCGTGAAATAGTGAAGGACAGAGAAGTCTGGCGTGCTGCGGTCCATGGGGTCACTAAGAATCAGATATGACTTAGAGCTATCATTTCTAGAGCTATTACTGCAGGCAGATTATTTACCAGCTGAACCACCAGGGAAGCCCAACAGAATACCCATTGTTAGTTAAATAAAAGAAATGTATTTTCCCACAGTTCTGGAGGCAAGATGTCTGAGCTAAGGTGTCGGCATGTTTGGTTTCTTCTGCCCGTACCTCTCTCCTTGACCTACAATGGGCCACCTTCTCACTGTGTATATTCATTTGTCTGTGTGTATCCTCATGTCTCTTCGTGTATCCCAATTTCTTACCATGATAAGATCTCTGGTCAGACTGAGTTGGGATCTCTGGTTAATCAACTTTTTAAAACCTCTGTCTCCAAATACAATCACATCCTGAAGTCACGGGGCCAGAGTTTCAACATGTGAATCATGGACGGGACACGATTCACTGCACAACAAAAGCTCAAAGTTGCTTGGTAGTTGGAACGTCCAATGTTAAAGGCCATTTCTTTGGCAGTGAAATTTGCTCAAATTATCAGTAGGCTTACGATCTATTTCCTTCCATTTAATTTCATCTGTCAGTGACCACTTCCAAATTTCTTTCCAAGATAAAACTCTCAGAAGTGCACGGAATCTTTGCCTCTTTCTCAGTGTCCCCTTTGTTAAACTAATGGGTAACTTGTAAGATGACACCGGGACAGCTGACTTGGATGGAAGACCACCCTTAATCAGAAGTTTGCCATATGTCTACCGGACTTTATTTTATTTTGGTCACACCGCACAGCACGTGGGATCCTAGTTCCCATACCAGGGATCAAACCCAAGCCCCCTGCATTGGAAGCTCTAAGTCTGAACCACTGGACCACCAGGGAAGTCTCAGGACTTTATTCAACTGATAAATGTTGCTGACCCTTTTGCACACAAAGCCTCTTAAAATTTTTTTCTCTCTTATTTTGTGGGGTCTAAAAGCAGTTGATTCAGCTATCTTAGTGGTGCCTCAAGTTTCTGGACTGTCTCTATTCCTGTAACATCTTTTTTCTTACAATACTTTGCCAAAGGCAGCTAATTTTAGTGAATGCACACTACTACAAGTGCTTTTCCAACTTTTCCCTCTTGAGCGGAAAGCTTAGTAGATAAATGATCTGCCTTCCAAGTTATCATTGGCAACAGTCATACCAGATTTTTGCCTGCTATAACAGGGTTCTCCAGCCTTTTAGTGTCTATTATCTGACCCCTTGTCATGGGTAATTGAGAAGTCAATACCACATTTTAGGTGTTTCTGGCTAGGAGTTAAGGAAAAGGGATGGACGTCAGGGAGTTTTCTGGGAATAAGCCAGGAAATGGTGTACACCACTTCTATACACACTGCATTGACCAGAAGGTTGTCCCCATTTCTGGGGGAGCCTGGGAAATGCAGTATTATTGTGTGGCTGGAAAGGAGTTGTGTGAGCTCTGGCATTCTCCAGGGCATTTTTGCACATTTGTTGGTTGTAAACAACAATCACACACACAGCCAAAAAACAGAACAACACAACATTACATTAACACTAAAATGAATATATATACATGCATCCATAGTCTAGTTCTATAGACTTAAGTGCAAAAATGTAAAACTGAATAAAATATTAATATAGGTAACACTATTTAATTATATAAATATATTTTGTAAAGCTATAAAGAAATGAATAGGCTTGGGAGATAGATGTGTTCAGCACACTTATTCACCACTGTGCTCATCATATCCCATCGGTTCACCTACCCATTGGTGTTTTCCTTCACAGACACTCACTGAAAACCATCCACCTCTCAAGCCCTGAGCTCTTTATTGTCTCAGATCCAGTTTAAAAAAAAAAAAGCCCCACCACTATTAACAAAAGCCAGCCCTTTGCCAAAGTAAAAGCCTGTAATGGGAACATCTCCTAATAGTTAAACAACCCATTAGGTCAGAAATGGAATGGTCAAGACAAGCAAAACAAGCTGTTCCAAACATTCATTTCCAGACACTGTGCGTTCCAGCAAATTATCAGAGGACTGTTACGAACAAAGCACAAAAGGAATAGTTACGGCTTTGACTTTTCTGCATACCATCTCGTGTAAGCATAAAATTTTAGAAAAACTGGACCAAGAAACCATAAAGACAATGTTGGCAAATCTTCATTTTATAGGAAAAAAGACGCATACATAAATAGAATTATCGAAAGCAGAAAGTGCCAAAGCTAGGATTAGACTCTCTCCAAGGACAGAGTAAGAAATATTAAAATGGGGAGCTACCTTGGAAGATACGAAAGCATTTGATAAAATAAGAAAAAGAAATTACAATATTAATAATAGGTTACTGCTGCTGCTGGTAAGTCGTTTCAGTCGTGTCTGACTCTGTGCAACCCCATAGACGGAAGCCCACCAGGCTCCCCTGTCCCTGGGATTCTCCAGGCAAGAACACTGGAGTGGGTTGCCATCTCCTTCTCTAAGGCATGAAAGTGAAAAGTGAAAGGGAAGTCGTTCAGTCATGTCCAACTCTTAGCGACCCCATGGACTACAGCCTACCAGGCTCCTCCATCCATGGGATTTTCCAGGCAAGAGTACTGGAGTGGGGTGCCATTGCCTTCTCCAAATAGGTTACTAAATACGATTATTTTATATAATTATCCATAGTGATTTTACACACACAGGAAATACATCTACTATAAGTAAATCAACATTCTTTTCATATTTTTCTTTCCCCCTCCAGTGTTTGGATCTATAGTTTTGTTAAGAATATTCCTTACTTCTAATTTACATCATTTTCTTGCTCCAACTCTAAGTTGGATATTATTCAAATTCAGTATTGCTAGTAACTCATTATTGACAGATTTTCCATACCACATTTAAAGGAAGTATTAGCAATACTTTCTTCTATTTATGGAATAAATACTATGACAAGACAATGCATACCCTTTTCAGCCATACTGCAATTCCCACGTCCCTCTTCTGCGTTCCTTTAGCAGCACTTTTTGTGTCTCTGTGCCAAGCTTTTAAACTTTTCAAGAAGCCCCCATTTGCCTAGCATTGTCTTGCAGAGAGTAAAAGTCCCAAAACTATTTATGAAATAAGTGAATCTGTATTCATATATAATCTCTCTCTCTCTCACACACACACACAGATACACACACACATCAGTTCAGTCGCTCAGTCATGTACGACTCTTTGCAACCCCATGAATTGCAGCACACCAGGCCTCCCTGTCCATCACCAACTCCCCGCAGTTCACTCAGACTCACGTCCATCAAGTCAGCGATGCCATCTAGCCATCTCATCGTCTGTCATTCCCTTTTCTTCCTGCCCCCAATCCCTCCCAGCATCAGAGTCTTTTCCAATGAGTCAACTCTTCGCATGAGGTGGCCAAAGTTTTGGAGTTTCAGCTAGATGATAACAATAATAAGTACTCTACTGCTCAATGGCTGATTATTGACTCACGGTTCTTCTTAAGGTTTATTTTCTTGCGTTTAGCTTTGAGAATGTATATGTAGTCAGACTTATCTTTTGGTGACAAACATGAGGAAGCCCAGATTTTTATTATGTTATTCAAAATGTTTACTATTACTTACTGCCATGTATTGGGGGGCTCATACAAATTATACATAATAATTTAAAAGTAAACATTATCACAGCTTGGTCAAATCATACTGCATCTTAGCATACTGACATAGGAAGGGCAGAGTGATTGCAAAATTTGCTAGTTTCACATACTCCCCTCTAAGCCAAGAAGAGGGAATGAGGGAAGTTGTTCCAGGAATGTCAGACTAATGGCGCCATCTCAATAGGATAATTTTAAAAGTGAAATCAAGATTTGACTAATTTCTTTCGTTAACTACTTTACTCTCCCCTACTCTTGCATAAGTTAATTAGCCTTGTCTTAGTGCTAATAATAAATGATCTAAACCACAAGAAGAATTTGTTATAAGGCAAAGTTCCACAAAGTTCAGTTAAATTGTATCATCTTAACTGAAAAATAAGTACAAGAAGTATATTAAGAAAACAGTACACCTTCTTCAATGTATTTAATATGAGCATGATATCATTATCATATTATGAATAAAACCAAAAATATGAATATAAGAGTTGGGATTATTAACCATGTAAAAGGAATAATTGAAATGTCATGGTATGTTCAAGTAAAAAAAAAACAAACATCCAATATCCTATGGCAATAAAACTAAATTCTGCTATAATCAGATGAATTTGTGAAACTCCATATTTGATCATCAGCTTACAATATAATGGGTTCCTATCTAAACAGAATACCCAAAGTTGTCTATTCAGAGACAAAAATAAAAATGGAAAGCTTCTCTGTCAGAATATTTGCCCATAAGGGAGGAATATTTTGGGTCCTTCCATTGCTTTCTAAGTAAAGGGTAAAAGACATGTTAGCACTAAGACCAGAGCTAACAGGAGGAGCCCTGGCTCCACAAACCAGGTGTGTGAATGTGGCTGTTGCTATCGATCTCTTTCAGTTTCAGTTTCACAACATCCTCAACCTACTTCCCTGGTGGCTCAGACAGTAAAATGTCTGCCTACAATGCGGAGGATCCAGTGGGCTGGGAAGATCCCCTAGAGAAGGAAATGGCAACCCACTGCAGTATTCTTGCCTGGAAAATCCCATGGACGGTGGAACCTGGTAGGCTACAGTCCAGGGGGTCACAAAGAGTCAGACACAACTGAACAACTTCACTTTCACTTTCAACCTACAAAATAAGGATATCATCTATCTTATGGATCTACATTTTTGAGAATCAAATGAGATGATTCGGATGAAACTACTAACGAAGCACCAGTAAGGAATCACGGGCTTGCCTGGTGGCTCAGCAGTAAAGAATCCACCTGCAATTCACGAGATGCTGGTTCAATCTCTGAGTCAGGAAGATGCCACAGAGAAGGAAATGTCAACCCCCTCCAGTATTCTTGCCTGGGATATTCCATGGACAGTGGAGCCTGGCAGGCTACAATCCATTGGGGTTTGCACAAGAGTCAGACATAACTGAGCAACTTACAACAACAGAACAGAATCATAGGTAAGCATGCTGTAACATACGGTATGCTACAAAACGCTGCCGTTCTTATAGTGGCGGTACCGCTAGTAATAGTAATAGTAAGCAGCGGTAATAATAGTAGCAAAGGTAGTAAGATCGGGGGGCAGACCTAAGGCCTATAAATATGAAACCCTTGTGTCCTATTCAGTCCCACCTGGGGACTAAATTCACTATGTTTATATCAGCTCTGGCCCAGTATTTCTCTGCCTCGGCTCTTTGAATACCCTAAATCCTTCATCCGGTCTCTCCCTGATGCCTCTGGGTTGGCCAGAGGTGTCTCACTGGTCTTCACAGATGAGTTCCCAGATAAGAGTGTCATATCTGCCATTTTGCTCTCTGGAGCACCCCCAGAGGGGCTGTTGTGCCAGCCTGGCCTCCGATGCCCTCTAACAGGAGCCTCCCCAAGGTGCCTCCACCGTTCACAATCCCTGTCAATGCCAAGGCTGCTTCTGCCAATACCTACTAATGTCTGCACCGAGGCTGCAAAACCCTCTGTCGAGACTGCTGAGGCATCAAGGACGCAGTTCAAAGTCACAGAGGAACACGGCTGTGCCAGAGAACTGGGTCTTAATTTGGCCTGGCTTCCAGCAAACATTTGGATTCTCCAAACATTTATGGAGTAACTCCTATGCAAGACATTTCTTAGACTTTTATTTTTAGGACATCATGCTAGATGTTTTTCTGACTTCATGATTACTTATAGAGTGTTGGCTACAAGATGATACATTAGATGGTTTTAAAGATGCATAAAATATGACAATTCTCTCCTTTGCAAAAGGGAGTGACTGTATAGGCATGCATTACTGTAAAGTCATTGCAAATGACAGCCGTTTCAGGAATAATAATATTCAGATCAGGAGAAGTTTTGAGGAGGTTGGAATTAGGGAAAAAAAATACAAATATGCATTTCTAAATTTTTCATCTTCAAAAGATTTTCTTGCCCAGCAGGTATTATTTTAATAAGTAAAATGCAAATAAGAGTCAACAGTCAAACAGAGTAGTATCACTGGTTTATAAGTCTGCTTTTAGTCCAACTCGTGTTATGGGCCTCAATGGTATTTTTTAGTTCAGTTTTAAACAGTAAGCTCTTTAGCACTGCTCCATTAATTGAAAATTGCTTAATGAGATTTCCTAATGCATTTCTGCATTTTGGGCCAACAACAACACTTCTCTTTCAGTAGTCTACTTCTTAATTCGATCTACAAATTCATTTACCCTACAACCATTATTACTGCCTCTTCTCTCATGGTAGAGAGTTAGGTGTCCCTCCTGCGATCAAGAGCAGATTAATCTCTCCATTCTTTGCTGACCCTCCTTTCCTATTGGTTATGTAGAAGCATCATTCTTGGTTCCTATAGATAGAGAAAACATTTTACATCCTACAATTTCTCTGCGTCCAACTTTCCCCCAGCCAACCTCTTAGAAATAATTTTGAAAACTTGCCCTTTTATTTCCTCATTTCATGTTCACTCTTCAGTCTCTAATCATCTAATTTCAGCTCTCCACAGCAAATGCAAAGACTATACTCTTGAAGTGATTCTAAATCCAGTGACTACTTTTTCATTTCTACTAGATGTTTCTGTACCTTTTAGTTGAATCTGTCTCTTGTGTTGGTTGCCATAACATATCATTTGCCTTCTCAGCCAGGATCACCTTTGTGGGTTCCTTCCCTCAAATGTCAGTTCATCTAGGTCACCACCAGAACCTTCTCTCTTAAGTGCAAATCTAGTGCAGTTCTTTCTTTTTTTTTTAATCTGGAAGTGGATTCCCATTTCCTACAAGGCTCCAATTTTTAGCCTAATGGTCTACTTTGTACAATCAATTCCATTCTCTCTCTGAACCACAGTTCCTCAAATGTGCCCGAACTCTTCAAGCCTCAGAGCTTGTGCACCTGTTTCCTTTGCCTGATATACTCTAGAGACAAGCCTAGAACATTTGCTTTCAGTCCTCAACTATTTATTAAGCACCTACAATATATATGTGGAGAAGATACTCCACATATATGAGTCACATATACTCACTCCTGTATTGTTGACTGGAGAATTCCATGGACAGAGGAGTCTGGCTGGCTATAGTCCATGGGGTCTCTAAGAGTCAGACACAACTGAGCAACTAACACACTATAATATATATGAAGATATGCTGGGCTCCAAGGATGCTATGAAGATGACCACATGTTCCAACTTTAACATCACCCACCTCATGGCCACAGCAAAAGACCATTTTAAATGTTATTACATCAAACTTTATTTACTATTCCCTTAAAACATTCTGAGGGTTTCCCATTATGACCCACCTCTAATACTACCTACCCACAGAGCTGTCATCCACTACATAACTTCTCCTCTCTTCCTGCTTTTCCAGGTTCTCATCACACACTTTCCCTAACATGTTCAGAAAGGTCTAGAAACACACATTTTTTTTTTAAATAAAGTCCCATGGTGACAAGGTAGAAAATTAAAATGCATTTGCTCAGATACTCACAAAGCCAAAAGATGTGAAATGTAAGTGTTCTTCCTGTTATTTTCATTTCAATCAGTAACATACATGGAGAAAACAGCTACAAAGTAGTGAAAATCCAGATGCCAGAAGCATAAAGCATTTTTATGTAGCCTCCACATAGTGAAGTTTGATGTATACACACTGATGCTCATAAAGACATACATTATCATTTTCAGTAAAGGAATACTACCTTTCTTCATGAAAAAGTTAGAAATGTTCAAGGAATAAAGGTAATCAATGTTTCACATTCATACTAAATATTCAGAGCAATATGCTTCATTATTAAAGCCTCCAAATTCATCCTGGAAACTAGTATCACATTTTATTAAACATGATAACTGAATCACCTTCAGTGTCATTTATCTCTATATACATATTAAAAACCTATGCAAATATAAATATTAATATATATTTTCAAATAGAAGTATGTACTCTTCACACTATAAGTTTATCAACTAATAGCTCATTAAAACGATTCTTTCTAGAATCTTCCCAAATTAAATAATAAGTACTAAATGATGTTGCAGTAGAGAAAAGAGCACATGGAGCTTTTATGACTGAACTTTCTGAACTGCAATCAATTTTCTGTTACTAAAACTCTTTGCTTCCAATATCATAGGCACACATGTATTTCAAACACATCTATTTTTAAACTGAGATATATAAGCTCTAAGTTGTTATATTTTAGATAATGTACTTTCTTATTTCATCTCTCCATGATGTATCCATGTTGCTGTAAACTGTCACTCTCGCCTGGTCCTTTCCTGAACTCTTCTTTGTTGGTTTATTCTTACCTTTCCAGACTCATCTTGTCCTTCTCTCCTTGGTAAGTCTTTCTTCTCCTTTCAAATTACTGTTCTCAATGACCTCTCTGCTCAACTAGATCCTCTTCACTTTCCCCCTCTCTGAAAATATCATCCAAAGCATAACTTCAGTTATCACCTAAATAGTAATGACCCTCAGATTTACTTCTATGGTTCAGATGTTTCTCTCATGCTCTCAACTTTTGTCATATTTAACATCAACCCTGAACATACCATTAGTATCTTATATTTAAAACATATAGAGATGATTCTATATAGTCGCTTCCTAAGTGTGTTTAGCTAATGACAATTTAGAACTGGAATTATTTTCACATGTTTCTCCTTCATGCTCTACCATTCAGTCAATTGCCAAAGCTCCTTGAGTTTTTCCTATGAATATTTCTTCAAATATTATATTTGATTATACCATGGGATAAAATTCGGAAAGATATCACCCTCCTTAAGCTTACATTCTAGCAGGAGACCATAGAAAATAACTTTCTAAAAAAGGAGTAAATTATTGGCATGCTAGCATAGAAAGCAACTCAGAAATTAAAAAATGAAAGATTAACAGGGATGAGGAAAGCCAGGGAAAGACAAGCTGGCAATTAAATAAGGTGGTCAAGATAGGTCTGATTAAATGACATCTTACTAAAAACCTGAAGGAGGAGACATTGATTAAACATTTACTAGGAATAAAAAAAAAGTTCATGAAGAAGGAACAGCCCATACAAAAGTCCTAAGATGAGAACACACATAATATGTTCAAGAAGCATTAAGAAAGCCATAGACGGAAGCAGATATGATGGAAAGAGAAACAAGGAGGTGAGATCAGAGAACTGATAGGCACTTGGGGCTGTTCAGCCTTAGGCTTTTTCTCTGTGTAATAGTGTTGAATAAAAAAACAACAAAGTTCCTTAAGGGACATTCCTAGCAGTCCAGTGTCTAAGAATGCACTCCCCAGGCAGAGGCCAAGGTTCAATCCCTGATCAGGAAACTAGATCCCTCATGCCGCAGCTAAGACCCAGAACAGCCAAATAAATAAATAATTTATATTTTTAAAAATACAATAAAAATAAAGCTCCTTATGTTTAACTGAAAAAAATTAATAAACGGAGGGAAAAAGCTCCTTATGAAAGAGATGGGATTGCAAAACTAAAAGAATTCACCTAAATAAGAGAGAGAAGGTTAAGGGTAGCTTCACAAACTGTCCATTAGCTCAGTGTATCCAATAAAATACGCTCATTTTAAAATATCATTAAGACACGTCATGTGGGATTCCGTTAGTATGTATTGTAAATTTGGATGGGTCACATAAAATCAACAGCCTTTCTGACAGCACTCATTTAAAAGCTGACCATGGGTAAGTTCATGTCACCACAGCGTGTGGAGAACTGTTGTTCAACCTGCCTTGAGCCTCAGGGGTTTTTAAAATGTTCTTAATGGTCTTTAAAAAAAGAAGAAAAAAAAAGTGGCACCCAACATTGGTTAACTGCTACAAGGAGCACTAATTCTAGCAGAACACACAGTTTTAAAACTGCTGCTATAAATCAAGAGTGAGTGGTTAGAAGGTAGATTCTTGAAAATGAAATAACCATCCACAATTTAGTAAGATGCGACACATTATTTGAAACTACCCTGGGAGGCTGATTTTTCTAAAGGGTCCCAAATGCTCTAGTTTTACTTACTTGACTTTGAGAACTAGGATGCTGATGAAAAGCTTCAATTCTGAACGCAGAGGGAGTTAGTTGTAAACTCTTCACAATCCTACCAGTGACCTATTGCATTGGGAAAAACACCTTATCTGGAGGCAGTGTTTTCATCAGACCCCTTGCAATGCCTCAGTGACCTTCTCTGTCTCCTGTATGCTCAGTCTCTAAGTCATGTCCGACTCTTTGCTACCCCACGGGCTGCAGCCCGCCAGGCTCCTCTGTCCATGGGGATTCCCCAGGCAAGAACACTGGAGTGAGTTGCCATTTCCTCCTCCAAGGGTCTTCCTGACCCAGGGATCGAACCAGTGTCTCCTGTGGCTCCCGCACTGCAGGCAGACTCTTCACCACTGGAGCCACTGGGGAAGCCTCTCTGCCTTAAATGGGCATCCAGAAAGGTGGCGGCAGAAAGGAAAAATTTTCCCACTAATTGAGAAAGCCAACTGTACAAGTGTACTTTCCATTATACATCTAACCTAAAATTGCATCTGATCTCTCCCAATATATCTCTAGATAATATTTTTTTCTGAAGCTAAACACATTTGCTAAATATGAATCAGAAGACAGCTGGGCCCCAGGCTTAACAGTTTCTCCCCCGTGGACTGAAACTCCATAACAGCAGAAACTCCACAAAAGCAGGATGACGGAGGAGGCTGGGCCCTGAACAGATATGAGATAAGAAATAACATTTTCCTCATTCTCAAAGTTAAGGAGACCTCCCTGACTACACACCTGCAGAAAGGCTCCTTGGAGGTCAGAAAGCGAAGGGGCATCACCGCATAGGAAGTGATGGCAACTACCCATAGGCCTCTTCACTGGGATCCATCTTGGCTAAGAGATGTGCAGACACACATGGAGGATCCTAAGATAAACCAAACAACAGACTCAGAACCACGCAAAGCAAGGCCAGAGGAAACCCCGAAGAAATGCTCCATAAACGTGATTCAAACTACCACACGGGTGGGCTCTCGCTCTGAGCCCCTCTCTGTGTCTATTCACTCGCACTGTACTCTTTCTCCTCCTAATAAACACTTCACTTGTATCACTCCTTTCAGTCCTTGTGGGAATTTTTCTGCAAAGTCAAAAAGTCAGGGCCTTGTCTCTGACCACTGGTGTACACGCATGCTAAATCGCTTCAGTTGTGTCCGACTCTTTGTGACCCCATGGACTGTAGCCCACCAGGCTCCCTCTGTCCATGGAATTCTCCAGGCAAGAATACTGGAATGGGATGCCATGCCCTCCTCCAGGGGATCTTCCCGACCCAGGGATCGAACCCCAGTCTCCTGTGTCTCGTGCATTGGCAAGCAGGTTCTTTCTCACTAGCGCCGGCTGCTTGTAGTGGCTATAGATAGGTTCTCTCACCACCTTGACCTGACTTCAGTCTCTGGCTGGGAACCCAAGCCCCATTTCAAGCTGCTGCAGGCCTAGGCCACTTGGGATCAAATATATGATCTTCAATACGTCTTTTAAACACATCATCCTCTACATGTATAGAAAGCAAATCCAGAGGTCTATGGTTTTAGCTACAACATGGCAAGAGTTTGGAAGTTGTCACTCTCAGGCTTAAAATAAGAAAACTGTCTAAGAAAGTAAAAATCATGGCTTTCATTGGACTCATCAGAAAATTGCAGTTGCAGGACAATTAGTCACTTCTAGATGTGGAGAGAAAGTTGAACCTGAAGATTCACTGGGATAGCTGCTTACCTGGCTGGAGCAGAAGCCACAGGAACTATTATATAAAATGGTAGGAACACTGAAATGGTAATTGTAACAAATGGCTGAAGGCTGAGTGTAAACTCTCATGTCAGGGAAAAACTCCAGGGACTTCAGGTTTAAATGGGACCTCACATTCTTATGAATTTTACCTCTGGGAAACCCATCTGATCTTAGGTGAAAAAGGATTCTCTCTTGGGTCTGGCGGTGGGGAGGAAAGGAGGAATCACTAGGCAATAAAGCCAGGGTGTTATTCATAACAAAAACTTACTCTCCAGGGGCAAGACGTTGCCAGAGCCAAGTTCTATCCAAGGAAGGGAAAGGGCATGTTGCCCAGTCCATCCCTCTTTATCCTTTCTGTCTCAATTCAGGGCTTCCCAGGTGGTGGTGCAGCAGTAAAGAACCTGCCTGCCAAAGCAGGAGGCTCAGGAGATGTGGGTTCAGTCCCTGGGTCTGGAAGTTCCCCTGGAGGAGGGCATGGCAACCCACTCCAGTATTCTTGCCTGGAGAATTCCATGGACAGAGGAGCCTGGTGGGCTACAGTCCAGGGGTCGCAAAGAATCAGATATGACTGAGCAGGCACGTGCATCTCACCTCAAGGGGGAGAAGCTATAGTGTTAGAGAAACAGCTTGTGTTGGTGGGAAACAGGCCCCAAGAAAAGATGGATATTTAATCACAAGACTATACGGTGCTTCCTTTGACCACCACCTCACCACTGCACACAGGGATCCCACAGAATAACAGGGGATTACAGCTGAGAGAGTACAAGACTCCGACTCTAAAAAGGATTTCTTGGGGAATCCCAAAGTCTAGAGGGGAAACAAAAATAAGTACACTAGAGGGATTTTAAGCCTCTTTCTCCTACAGCTTTAGCAAGCATTCTACACAGCTCAACTCCTAGCCAGATTAACAAAAATCCTCACAGTAAAGACCTATTTACCTTAGTTCCCATTACTTCACGAAATAGATCCAGCTACTAACAAGAATTACAGTGTATACCAAAAGAGCAAAAATAAAATTAGAAATGAAAAATAAATTCTGAAGGAACAAGGCAATCATCAGACTAAGACTGAAATATGACAAAGAGATTGGGATTCTAAAATAGAATTCTGGATGTAGAATCTTCTGGAGTATAGTAAAATTCTCCTCAAATGTAAGAGAAATAAAGACATCTCTGGCAAACAAATTAAAAAAAAAAAAGGGAATTCATTGCACTAACTGTTGTTACTGTTGCTACTAGAACTTCCTGCAAGAGCTTTAGAAGTTCTTCAAGCAGAAAGAAAGAAAGAAAGAAAGAAAGAAAAAAAAAAACACAGCTCAGAAATGCAGATCTTTACAAAGAAAGGAAGCATTATGGAAAAGCAATAAATTACGGTAAATTAAAATCTATCATTTTTCTCTTTCTTAATTGAGCTAAAAATAACTGTCTATTTAAAGTAGTAACAGCAACAGTGCATTTTTGTGTGATTACAGTATATAAGTGCATACATGGCAGAAATATTATGAGACACTGAAGGAAATACTAGGGAAACTCACGTATAAAGCACCTGCACTCAAATATAAAGTTCCCTCACTTAACTCATGAAGCAGTTGAGTTTTATAATAATTGAGGATGGACTTGGAATGGTTAAAAAGTGTAAGGGAAACGCAAACAAATAGTAAAAAAAAAAGTTTCAAAAGTGTAAGTTGGTATGCTAAGAGAGGAGATAAGGTCAGGTGTCTAGGCATAAAGAAATGTTTTTCACAATTAGAAAGCAATTTAAAATGATCTATATATCAGAAACAGCAGTTGGCACCTTCTGGATGGTCATACGTGACTGAACCCCATGACGGCCTCTTTACAAACTTTGGAGATCAGGGCAGGCATGTGTGGAGATTTACTTGTCTCTTGAGGCCCAAGACAAGCCTCTGAGAAAGTCACATCACCTCTGCTCACCCAATTTGGCACAGACCCCATCACAAAGTTCCCCATCAGCTATGAGGAGGGCTGACAAATGCAGCTTGGTAGCTGCAAAGAATTAGAATGAATTAGAACAGCCACCATAACTGGCCAGAGCAGCAGCTAAGGAAGTCACCTACTAGCGTGACTGGTAATGTGGTTTGCAGAGACCCAGCTTCAGAGTCAAAGAGCATAAAGCAGTCAACTTGCAGCTGTGTGACAAAAGAGATCAAGCCCTGAGCTTTTGGAGTGGGAGCTGCTGCTGCTGCTGCTGCTAAGTCGCTTCAGTGGTGTCCGACTCTGTGCGACCCCATGGATGACAGCCCACCAGGCTCTTCCATCCATGGGATTTTCCAGGCACGAGTACTGGAGTGGGTTGCCATTGCCTTCTCTGTTGGAGTGGGAATACTGACTCTAAAACCCTAGATGACCAGAGAACTAACCCTGCTGCTGCTGCTGCTGCTGCTGCTGCTGCTGCTGCTGCTGCTGCTGCTGCTAAGTCGCGTCAGTTGTGTCCGACTCTGTGCGACCCCATGGACAGCAGCCTACCAGGCTCCCCTGTCCCTGGGATTCTCCAGGCAAGAATACTGGAGTGGGTTGCCATTTCCTTCTCCAATACATGAAAGTAAAAAGTGAAAGTGAAGGCACTCAGTTGTGTCCAACTCTTAGTGACCTCATGGACTGCAGCCCACCAGACTCTTCCATCCATGGGATTTTCCAGGCAACAGTACTGAGTGGGTTGCCATTGCCTTCTCCGAGAACTAACCCTAGGGAGTATCAAATAGTGAGAACTCACACAAAGGAAACCACTGTAATACAAGACCTAGCATCACCCAACCACCAATAGCACCCTCATCTAAACAACAAACAAAACAAAAATACAAACCCAATCATCAGCACACAGGATTACCACCTCACTCAGCCTTGCCCATCAGAGTAAAAGAAACAAACAAAAACTCAGCACAAATCCCACCCTATAAGAAGCCTACACAGACAACTGGACCAACCTTAGAGGGCAGAAGCCAAAAGGAGGAAAGAATTCAACCCTGAAGCCTGGAAAAAGGAGACCTCAAACAGAGTAAATTAAAAAGAAAGAAACAAAGAAAGAAAGAAAAGACAGATAAATACTCCACAAATGAAGCAACATACTAAAAACACAGAAGTCCAAATAAATGAAGAGGAAATAGGCAAACTACTTGAAAAAGAATTCAGAATAATGATAGTAAAGATGATCAAAAACCTTGAAAGCAAAACTGAAAAAAATGCAAGAATCAATTAACAAAGACCTAGAAGAATTAAAGAATAAACATGCAGAGACAACACAGTTACTGATATTAAAAATACTCTAGAAGGATTCTGCTCTAGCAGAATATCTGAAGCAGATGAACAAATCAGTGAGCTGGAAGATAAAATGGTGGAAATAACTTCTGAAGAGCAGAATAAAGTAAAAAGAATGAAAAGAACTGAGAATAGTCTGAGAATATTGAAAAGTCTGAGAATAGAACTGAGAATATTGACCTCTGGAACAATATCAACACATCAACATTTGAATAATAGGGGAATAGAAGAAGAAGAGAAAAGGAAAGGGTATGAGAAAATTTTGAAGAGATTATAGTTGAAATTTTTCCCAACATGGAAAAAGAAACAGTCAATCAAGTCCAAGAAGCACAAAGAGTCCCATACAGGATAAACCCAAGGAGAAACATGCCAAGACACATACTAATCAAACTAACAAGGACTAAACACAAAGAAAGAATATTAAAAGCAGCAAGGGAGAAGCAACAAGTAACATACAAGGGAAACCCCATAAGCTTAACAGCTGATCTTTCAGCAGAAACTCTGCAGGACAGAAGGGAACAGCAGGATATAGTTAAAGTATTAAAAGGGAAAACTCTATAAGCAGATTACTGTACCTGGCAAGGATCTCATTCAAAATTGATGGAGAAATCAAAAGCTTTTCAGACAAGCAAAAGTTAAGAGAATTCAGTACCATCAAACTAGCTTTACAACAAATCTTAAATGGACTTATATAGTCAAGAAACACAAGAGAAGAGAAAAGATCTACAAAAGCAACCCTGAACAATTAAGAAAAATGGCAATAGGAACATATATATCAATAATTACTTTAAATTAAATGGATTAAATGCTCTAACCGAAAGACAGAGACAGGATGAATGGATACAAAAACACAACCCACATATATGCTGTCCATAAGAAACCCACTTTAGACCTCAAGACACACACAGACTGAAAGTGAGAGGATGGAAAAATATATTCCATGCAAATGGGAAGCAAAAAGCTGGAGTAGCAATCCTCATATCAGACAAAATATATCTTAAAGAAGATTACAAGAAATAAGGAAGAACACTACATAATGATCAAGGGCTCAATCCAAGAGGAAGATATAACAGTTGTAAATATCTTTGCACCCCAAATAGGAGCACCTCAATACATAAGACAAACACTAACAGACATAAAAGGAGAAATTGACAGTAACACAGTAATAGTAGGGGACTTTAACACCCCACTCACACTGATGGACAGATAATCAATACAGAAAATTAATAAGGAAACACAAGTATTAAATGATCATTAGATGAGATGGATCTCATTGATATCTTTAGGGCATTCCATCCAAATGCAGAATACACTTTCTTCTTAAGTGCACATAGACCACATCTTGAGTCACAAATCAAACCTCAGTAATTTAAGAAAATTAAAATTGTATCAAGCATCTTCTCTGACCACAATGCTATGAGACTAGGTATCAACACAAGTAAAAAAACCGTAAGAAACACAAACACATGGAGATTAAACACATTTCTAAATAATAAACAGGTTCTTGAAGAACTCAAAAAAGGGAAATCAAAAATTCCTGGAAACAAATGACAATGAAAACATGACAACTCAAAATCTATGGGCTGCAGCAAAAGCAGTTCTAAGAGGAAGTTTATAACAATACAATCCTACCTCAAGAAACCAGAAAAAAAAACAAACAAACATCAAATAGACAGCCTAACTTTACACCTAAAACAACTGGAAAAAGAAGAATTAAAAAAACCCCAAAATTAGTAGAAAGAAACAAATCATGAAGATTGAGCAGAAATAAATGAAACAGAAATGAAAGAAATAATAGTAAAGATTAATAAAACTAAAAGCTGGCTCTTTGAGAAGATAAATAAGATTGACAAACTTTAGCCAGACTCATCAAGAAAAAAAGAGAAGAATCAAATCAACAAAATTAGAAATGAAACAGGAGAGGTTACAACAGACAATGCAGAAATACAAACGATTATAAGAGACTATTATGAGCAACTATATGGCAATAAAATGGATAACCTGGAAGAAATGGACAGATTCTTAGAAATGTTCAGTCTTCCAGGACTGAACCAGGAAGAAATAGAACAACCAGTTACAACCCAGTTACAAGCACTGAAATTGAAGCTGTGATAAAAAAAAAAATCCCCAAAAACAAAAGCCCAGGACTAGATGGCCTCACAGGAGAATTCTATCAAACATTCAGAAAAAAAGCTAATGCCTATCCTTCTAAAATTCAAAAAACTGCAGAGGAAGGAACACTTCCAAACACATTCTATGAGGCCACCATCACCCTGATACCAAAACCAAAGACGACACAAAAAAGAAAACTATGGGCCAATATCACTGATGAACATAGATGCAAAAGTCCTCAGCAAAATTTTAGCGAATAGAACTCAGCAACACATCACAAAGCTGATACACCATAATCAAGCTGGGTTTATTCCAGGAAGGCAGGGATTCTTCAATATATGTAAATCAATTAATGTGATACACCATACTAACAAACTGAAATATAAAAACACATGATAATCTCAGTAGATGCATAGAAAGTCTTTGACAAAATTCAGCACCCATTTATGATTAAAACTCTTCAAAAAATGGGCAGAGAAGGAACTTACCTCAACATAGTAAAGGCAATATATGATAACCTTATAGCAAACATTATTTTCTATGGTGAGAAACTGAAAGCAGTCCCCTAAGATCAGGAACAAGACAAGGATGTCTACTTTTTACCATTATTATTCAACATAGCCCTGGAAGTCCTAGTGACAGCAACCAGAGAAGAAAAAGAAATAAAAGAAATCCAGATCAGAAAAAAAGAAGTAAAGCTTTCAGTGCCTGAAGATAACATGATACTGTACATAGAAAATTTTAAAGATAGTATTAGAAAATTACTAGAGCTAATCTGTAAATTTAGCAAAGTTGCAGGATATAAAATCAATACACAGAAATCACTTGCATTTCTATATACTAACAATGAAAAATCAGAAAGAACAATTAAGGAATCAATACCAGTCACCACTGCAACAAAAAGAATTAAATATCTAGGAGTAAACTTGCCTAAGGAGCCAAAAAAGAACTATACACAGAAAATTATAAGACACTGATGAAAGAAATCAAAGATGACACAAACAGATGGAGAGATATTCCATGTTCCTGGGTAGGAAGAATCAATATTGTGAAAATGACTATACTACCAAATGCAATCTACAGATTCACTGCAATCCCTATCAAATTACCAATGGCATTTTTCACAGAACTAGAACAAAGAAATTCACGATTCATATGGAAACACAAAAGACCCTTAATAGCCAAAGCAGTCCTGAGAAAGAAGAGTGGAGGAATCAATCTTACTGACTTCAGAGTATACTACAAAGCTACAGTTATCAAGACAGTACGGTACTGGCACAAAAACAGAAATATAGACCAATGGAACAAGACAGAAAGCCCAGAAATAAACCCATGCACCCATGGGTACCTTACTTGTGACAAAGGAGACAAGAATGTACAATGGGGCAAAGACAGCCTCTTCAATAAATGGTGCTGGGAAAACTGGACAGCTACATGTAAAAAGAATGAAATTAGAACACTTCCTAACACCATACACAAAGATAAACTCAAAATGGATTAAAAACCTAAATGTAAAATCAGAAACTATAAAACTCTTAGAGGAAAACATAGGCAGAACACTCAGTAACATAAATCAAAGCAAGATCCTCTATGACTCACCTCCTAGAGTAATGGAAATAAAAACAAAAGTAAACAAGTGGGACCTGATTAAACTTAAAAGCTTTTTGCACAGCAAAGGAAACTAGAAGCAAGGTGAAAAGACAACCCTCAGAATGGGAGAAAATCATAGCAAATGAAACAACTGACAAAGGATTAATTTTCAAAATATATAAACATCTGATACAACTCAACACCAGGAAAACAAACAACCCAATCAAACAATGGGGAAACACAAGAGAAGAGAAAAGATCTGCAAAAGCAACGCTGAACAATTAAGAAAATGGCAATAGGAACATATATATCAATAATTACTTTAAATGGATTAAATGCTCTAACCGAAAGACAGAGACAGGATGAATGGATACAAAAACACAACCCACATATACTGCCTTTTGGTTCCCAAACTTACCAACTTCTCAGGTAAAATCTGAAGATGCCCCCACCCCCGCTCCAGGAGGGCGAGGAAGGACCAAAGAAAGACACAAACCGCGCCAGGCTGGCGGATGGCTGGTTTAATAAAAGAGGAAACTTACGAAAGAGGCTCACCCTGGCGCCATAAGCCTTTTAGGTCTCAGAACTAGCCGCAAAATCCTCAAAGGTTCTAGCGCGGGCTTTTCAGTGTTCAGTCCAGTAGACTGCAGGTGGTCTCAATAACACATTACTCTCCCTAGCCTGCATCCTGGCAAACGGCTCCAGGTGTGGCCAGGATGGGTAGAGCATGCTTTCCAAGGACACTAGTGGGAGTCGGGGGGGTTAGTTCAAGGGTAGACGGACAGTCATGTGTTGCCCTCTTAATGACCTCCTCCATCACCACTGGTAATTCTAGAGCCCTGGCCCCATTTCTTAAAAGAAAAGAATATAATAATCAGCGTCCATGCTCCAGATTACATAAAACATGAAGAAAAAAAAAAAAAAACCTGTTACACAAAAACTCACCACGATTTCTTCTTAAAGACTGCCCTTAAATTGCCTTTAACCAGCATAATGACTTAAAGTTACAGAGGAGTGGATACAAAGGAGCACAGCATCCAATAGCTGAAGTGCTGAAGGTATAAAATAATCCCTCGTCCACCTTTCTAGCACCAAACGTTTCACTGTGGATCAGTGTCTATGCACTGAAACTTTTACTTGCAGTAAAAATATTTTTAAGAGTCAATAGACAATGTATTTAGAGTACACAGGAAAACATTGTCTCTGTTTCATAAACATGAGGGTTACATTCTTAACAGGATCCAGA
This sequence comes from Nanger dama, assembly GCA_917880005.1. Taxonomy (NCBI): domain Eukaryota; kingdom Metazoa; phylum Chordata; class Mammalia; order Artiodactyla; family Bovidae; genus Nanger; species Nanger dama. The sequence goes on from CAKJTW010000021.1 coordinate 24,039,251, forward strand.
CTGCTCTTTCTGTTTCTTAATAGAAATACCAAGGTCTCAAAATTTACATGCTGCTTTGAAAGGGGCTTAAGTTATAATCAGGATTATTTTCTGGTTTGAAAGAATCTGTTTCAGAAATGTAAAGTATCACAGATAGTCATGAAATATAAGGTTAATTGAGATATTTCTGTGTGAACTGCTAACTAGTTGGAGAACTTGAAACCTGACTAATAATAGATATTTACTAAATATGTGTTATGATGTCCTTAAGTAAACAAAATCTAGAAATCCTTCATATGATTGCAATATGGCATAAAATCAAACAAGGTATTAAATGAAAACTGGATGAATTTCAAATCCATTCTGTTTCTTAAAATATATATCAGAGATTAATATAATATATAAATTTATTTTCCTAATCTAACTATAGCCTGATAATCCAATGATAGATTGGTTCTGACTTTATAAAGTTACCAAAAGTGTATGTCAAGGTCAACATATTTTTGAAACAAACCAACCTGATTTTCTCTATAACATCACTCAGATTTCAGGGCTGCAGGAGTATTAGTTTAACCAGGATGTGTTCACAGAACAGTTTATGACACACCCAAGCTGACAATCTTCAAAATCTCACAAAATGAGAATTTGTGCACTAATCGAACTGAATTTGTGTGTAGCAGAAAAACAATTATATAAGTAAACTATAAAACAAGGAGAATAATTTTGATGGGTTTTTTTTTTTTTTCCATTTTTAGTGCTATTAGCAAAGGGGCCTGTGTTATGATGAGCCAAATGCTTTAAGTGAATATCACAGTCTCTGGAAATAAATTAGGTGCATTGGGAAGCTACATTAACCCTTTCTGCACTCAAGGGCACCATTTGTTGCCTGGGGACATCCATACAGGATAACTTGGATACGAAAAGTGCTAGGGGACACAGTGATGGCCACCACTAACCACTATCTTTGGAGCAAATGTTCAGTTTTCCATGTTGACAGTTTTTCATGTGTTATATTTTATCTGATTCTATAATAAAGACTTTTGGTCATCTAAGAGTTCAGAAAGTTCAGGGAACCCATAGTGATGGAAAGAGTTGAAAATCATAGATAAAAATTCTAGAAGAATTGACCAATTTACTCAAAAGATAAGAATGTTGAAGGCAATTTTAAAACAGTCCTGAAATACCTGAGGTTGTAATGTATAGGTGATATTCTGCACAGAAATAGTAATTAGCTGTTCTTTATCTCCACTGTGGATAGAAAAAGGAAAAAAAAATCTTGACAGTAATATGAGGGGCTTGGTTTAAAAATAAGGAAAAAATTTCTTGACAGTGTTTTCATGAAGCTGTTATTATTTTTCTTCTCATCGAAAAAGATATATATAGTCTATGCGGAAAAGTTTTTAAAGTGGAAAAATTAAATCAAGAAATAAAAATCACACATAATCTTATTACCTGAATATAATCTTTCCCTTTTCAGTCAGTTGATAAAGAATCCACTTGCAATGTGGCAGACCTGGGTTCGATCCCTGGGTTGGGACGATCCCCTGGAGAAGGGAACGGCTACCCACTCCAGTATTCTGGCCTGTACAGTCCATGGGATTGCAAAGAGTTGGACATGACTGAAAGACATTCATTTCACTTTGACCCAATAAGATGAAACATTGCTGTATATTTTTTCAGATATACACTTATGCATACACACATCTGTGATAGTTTGGTTGTGGTTTTTTTCTTGGGAAGTATCTTCAAATGTATAAATATGCTTCTGCATGTGTGCGTGCCCAGTCACTACTCCATGTCTGACTCTGTGACCCCATGGACTGTGGCCTGCCAGGCTCCTCTGTCCGTGAGATTCCCCAGGCAAGCATACTGGTTGCCATTCATTTCTCCACGAGATGGTCCACACCTAGGGACTGAACTTGCATCTCCTGCACTCGCAGGTGGATCCTTTACCATTGAGCCAGTGAGGACATCCAAATATGCTTCCACAACATGATTTTTTTTTTTTTTTTAGCTTCTTGTTTTTAGAAAATGTAGTTGGCTGTGCCGGGTCTTAGTTGCTGTACCTGGGATTTTTCATTGTGCCATGTAGCATCTAGTACCCTGACCAGCAATCAAAGCCAGTCCTCCAGCCTTAGCACCTCAGAGCCTTAACTACTGGACCACCAGGGAAGTCCCCAATGCGATGTTTGTGCTTCATCATTATATTTCATAGATGTGCCATAATAATATCACGTCACATATCTCACATTTCTGCTATATATTGTTTTCCTGATATTTAATACCACGATGAATAACCTCCTACAATAAAATGCTTGTGCACGTGTTTGAACTTTTTCCTTGGTGTAAATGCACAGAATATGCAGATTTGATGGGGATACATATTTTGTTTCATTCTATAAAGTTAACCTTTAGAATGAGTGTTCCAATTTAACTCCTAGCAGCAAATGTAGGAATATTCTTTGTCTATTTGGGCTTGTATTTCTTTAACCTTTGGTTTACTCTGTATTGTTTTAGAAGTTGTTTTAACTCTCTTTACTAAATTGACCACTCATTTTTCCAATAGTTGCTCTGATCCTATAGTTAGGATTTTGTAAATGTTCACTATGTATTTAATTTCCTAATTTATAGTTTACTTTTTCCTTTATGAATCATTTTAATATGTTTTTCCCTGTTTGTAGTTTCTTTCTCTTTTCTATTCTTTTCAGCCCATGTTCTAGTTAGTATTCAGCTATATTTTCAAGTAATTCTATTCATTTTTAATATTGAATTAGCATTGTGTTGAGAGGCATGAAGCAGAGTTCTAACTTCATCTTTTCAAATAGTTAACCAAATATATTCACTTATGAGTAACCTATATTTGTTCTGCTAACTGTAACTGCAACTCAAGAATGTTTCCAAAATATTTCCATGGACATGAGTCTATGTCTGAGTTTTGCAGTTTGTTCTATTAATTTGTCTTTTTGTCAGTACTACATTATTACGATAACTAGATTTTGAAATACATGTTAATATCTAGCTATTCATGTTAATTCCGTTCTCCTGTTGTTTTTATTTTTTCAAAGTTACTTTGATTATATGTATTGTATGTGAACGTTAGTTTCAAAAGTGTAATTCATTTAATATTCTTAGTGCAATTGAACTAGGAATATGCATCAACTTGGTGTTCATATTTCAATGCAAGACAGTTACACCCAACATGTTGTAACTACTAGAAAAAAAAATGGAAAGACAACTGAAAATACATTAAAAAAATATAGTTGAAGTGCTCCACTTGGACCCAGGGTCAGCTCTTGTGAGTTGAAGATAATCAAAATGTTCCATTTGAGATGAGGATCTAAAGTTAGGTTTGTAGTTTGAAGTTAAAATAGGGAAGTTAAAAAAGATAAAAGGAGGATGTTTTCCAAGAAATTTTCTTTGGGTGAGTGTTATGGATTGAGCTGGGTCCCCTCCCACAAAATGCATACATTGAAGTGCTAAGCCCTATGACCTTTAAAGAAGCAGTCAAGTTAAAATGAGGTCAAGGTGGGGTGTCCCTAATCTGACTGCTGTCCCCATTAAAAGGGGCAGACTTTGGAGACACATGCGCATGGGGAGAGCATCATGTGCAGATGAAAGCAGTGATGATCTGATGCTTGTAAAATTCAAGAAATGCCAAAGATTTCCAGAAAACCACAAGAAGCTAGGAAAGAGGCATGGAACAGATTCTTCCCTAGAACCTTCCTAAAGAATCATCACTGTCAACATCTGGGTCTCAGACTTCTAGAACCCAGACCTGTGAGGCAATAAACCTCTGTTTACTTCACCTAATCTGTAGTACTTTTCTTAGGCAGCCCTAGTAAATAAATACGCTGTGATATAGAACAAATGAACAAAGCTAGTGGAAGTGACGGTATTCCAGTTGAGTTATTTCAAATCCTAAAAGATGATAATATGCCAACAAATTTGGAAAACTCAGCAGTGGCCACAGGACTGGAAAAAGTCAATTTTCATTCCAATCCCAAAGAAAGGCAATGCCAAAGAATGTTCAAGATACCGCACAATTGCACTTATCTCACACACTAGCAAAGTAATGCTCAAAATTCTCCAAGACAGTCTTCAACAGTACATAAAATGTGAACTTCCAGATGTTCAAGCTGGATTTCAAAAGGCAGAGGAGCTAGAGATCAAATTGCCAACATCCATTGGATCACTGAAAAAGCAAGACAGTTCCAGAAAAACATCTACTTCTGCTTTATTGACTATGCCAAAGCCTTTGACTCTGTGGATCACAACAAACTGTGGGAAATTCTTCAAGAGATGGGAATACCAGACCACCTGATCTGCCTCCTGATAAATATGTGTGCAGGTCAGGAAGCATCAGTTAGAACTGGACATGGAAAACAGACTGGTTCAAACTTTGGAAAGGAGTATGTCAAGGCTTTATATTGTCACCCTGTTCATTTAACTTCTATGCAGAGTACATCATGTGAAATGCCAAGCTGGATGAAGCACAAGCTGGAATCAAGATTGCTGGGAGAAATATCAACAACCTCAAATATGAAGATGATACCACTCTGATGGCAGAAATCAAAGAGGAACTAATGGGACCGGATGCCAAGATCTTCGTTTTCTGAATGTTGAACTTTAAGCCAACTTTTTCACTCTCCTCTTTCACTTTCATCAAGAGGCTTTTTAGCTCCTCTTCACTTTCTGCCATAAGGGTGGTGTCATCTGCATATCTGAGGTTATTGATATTTCTCCCAGCAATCTTGATTCCAGCTTGTGCTTCTTCCAGCCCAGCATTTCTCATGATGTACTCTGCATATAAATTAAATAAGCAGGGTGACAATACACAGCCTTGATGTACTCCTTTTCCTATTTGGAACCAGTCCTAGACAGTGTATTAAAAAGCAGAGACATTACTTTGCTGACAAAGGTCCATATAGTCAAAGCTATGGCTTTCCCAGTAGTCGTGTACAGATGTAAGAATTAGACTATAAAGAAAGCTGAGCACCAAAGAATTGACGCTTTTGAACTATGGTGTTGAAGACTCTTGAGAGTCCCTTGGACTGCAAGGAGATAAACCAGTCAATCCTAAAGGAAATCAGTCCTGAATATTAATTGAAAGGGCTGATGCTGAAGCTGAAGTTCCAATACTTTGGCCACCTGATGCAAAGGACTGACTCACTGGAAAAGATCCTGATGCTGGGAAAGGTTAAAGGCAGGAGGAGAAGGGGACGACAGAAGATGAGATGGTTGGATGCCATCACCTACTCATGGACATGAGTTTGAGCAAGCTCCAGAAGTTGGTGATGGACAGAGAAGCCTGGCGTGCTGCAAGCCATGAAGTCACAAAGAGTCAGACACAAATGAGTGACTGAACTGAAGTGATGACTATAGAAAGCTAAACCTACAGAAGTTGGAAAACAAAGACATAGCCTATTGATCAGAAACCTAGCCAGGCCAGCTGAGAGTTTGGTGACTCTATCTATGATATACCCAGAGCCAGAAAATAGCATTGATAAGATGAGACTCTGGCTTGAGGGTCAGAGGGGAAAGGGAGGAAGGGAAGCATATACAAAACTGAAAACCAACTAGATAGCTAAGAAGACAGGAGAGAAGAAAATGAACACTCAAAATGACTCAACAAATGAAAACTTCAAAACGTTATACGATCAAAACCTGATAAAGATAGGTAACAGAATTTAAAAATCAGATCATGAATTCCGCTCAACTGAAATGGAAATGTACATTACCACATGTAAAATAGATAGCCAGTGGGAATTTGCTGTATGATTCAGGGAACTCAAACCAGGGCTCGGTAACAACCTAGAGGGGTGGGGTGGAAAGGGGGTTGGGAGGGAGGCTCAGTGGGGAGGGGACATATTTGTACCTTGGCTGATTCATGTTGATGTTTGGCAGAAACCAACACCATTTTGTAAAGCAATTATCCTTCAATTTAAAAAAATTAATTCATTAAAAATTTTTAAAATATGTACATAAAACTCAACAAGATAAAATTAAGCCAAAATCCTTAAAAAGTCAACTTTAATGAAGAACCAAAATAGGTATAAAAATTTAGAAGTCTTAAATATGAATAACAATCTTTGAATTAAAGAACTATATAAGGAAAAAAATCTCTAAACTAGACTTGATTGAAGAGAGAAGAAGAACCAATAATATATGTACTCCCAAATCAACTCACAGATAAACAGGTAATAAATATGAAAGGTGCAGTTAGGATATATAGGTTACAACACTGAAAGACTGCAAAGTGTGTTTAACCAGCTTCAGAAGGAAAAAAGAGAATGGCAGAGAAACTGTACCTGTCAAGAGCAGAATTTAGAATTTCCAGGATTTTAGAAAAACATAACATCTCAGATCAAACGTTTGCTACAGGAACTGAATGGCATAGAAACGTAAATTCAGACTTAGGCACAACCTTGTAAAACTTCAAATCATCAAAGATTTTCATTAGAAAATTCTTAAAATTTACCAGAGGGAAAAAGATTACCTACAAAGGATTGCAAATTAGCTTGAAGCTGACTTCTTAACAGTAGTAATAAAAGCTAAAAATAATATAACAATATTTTCAAAGTACAAAGAGAAAGAACACAGTGATACACTCATCTAAATAGTCATTTTAGAGCAAAAGGCAAAATAAAGGCATTTCAAATACATGAAGATAAGTAAGAGTTTACAGCTCACAGATCTTCATTCAAATAATTTTTTAATGATGTAAGCCTAGAGGGATAATAGAGACTAAAACAACATCAGTAAGTGAATACGCTGATAAAATTATCTTGGAAATGTTAATAGTTGATACTAAAACTAATAATTTTTTGATAAAAGTAAATCTCTAAGAAATAGTATATATATATAAAAGGATTTTAAACAGGGAGTTAAAGCTACTTAAAAACTTTGTTGTGCTTAATAAGGAGATAAAAACACTAAATGTTTGTAGATTTTTAATAATAATTTGTGTTGATGTTTGTAGCATGAAATAGAATGTAGGCAGGACAAAAATTCAGGGAGCTATTCAATAATCTAGAGAAAATGGAGTGATAAGAATTTCTCTTTTAGTCCACAGTTGTACACATTCTAAGGTTCTGTCCTAAGCTGTCTTTTTCTCTTTTCATTTTCCCTTTTCACAATTTACATTAAACAGCTTTAGATGGATGAGTTCTGAATGTTTATTCATAACCTTATCCTTTCCCAAGACATAATCCTTTATTATCAATTTCCTACTGGACATTTTCAACTAGATAACATATGAGCATCTCAAACTCTAAAGCACAGCTGATCAAACTTAACTGTAACTAATCAATATTAGTCATGAGTCTTTCAGTCATCCAGTGTTGAACCCTGAGCATCAGTCTGAGCTTCCCACCATTTGTTCTTCACATCCAATCAGATAACAAGCTCTTGCTGTATAATCCTACAATATCTCTTTTGCTATCTATCCCTTCATATTTCCACAGCCATCACTTATTTAAATTCTCATTTCATCTCTGCTGTAGGCAAGGTTTTAGCTCAAAAATCTTCATCCCTTGGTGTTGCACTGTTTACATTTTGTGACAAAATAGACCTTGCAGATGGAATTAAGGTGGTTAATGTACCATCCTTAAAATAAAGAAATGGCCTTGATTATCTGAATGGACCCAACATAATCACATGGGCACTTAAAAGTAGGAGGAAAAAAGCAGAGAAGTCAATCAAAGAGAGTCAATCACAGATAAGAAGCAGGACAGATTCAAACCATGAAGAAACTTGATCCACTATCACTATCTTTGAAGATAAAGTCAGGAAATGAAGTTGTGTTCCAGAAGATGAAAATGACTGCCTGAGCGGCAGCCAGCAAAGAAACAGGGACCTCAGTCTTATAACCCAAGAACTACAATTCTTGCTAACAACCTGAATGAGCCCAGAAGCAGACTTTTCACTGGAGCCTGTGGAAAGAATGAAGCCTTGATGACACCTTGATTTTGATCGATGGAATTTCTGACCTACAAAGCTGTGGGATAACAAATTAATGTTGTTTTAGGTTGATAAATACATTTGCTGTATTTGTTACAGTCGCAAAATTAAGCTAAATCTCCCAACTTTTCTTATCATGCTCTTCTTCCTTTAAGTCAATTTTCTCCACCAGTTCAAGATTAAACATACACACACACACACACACACACACACACACACATACACACACACACACATACACACACACACACAGAACATCATAACATACTGCTACTCTTATTAAAACTTTATACTGCTGATCATATTTATTACTCTTCAGCCTCAATTAAAGCCATCAACAAAATGACAAAAACTCTTCTTTTTACATTTCTCTTTGCCAAGAATATACATTTCCGTCGCTCAGTGGTGTCTGACTCTTTGCAACCCCATGAATCGCAGCACGCCAGGCCTCCCTGTCCATCACCAACTCCCGGAGTTCACTCAGACTCGCATCCATCGAGTTGGTGATGCCATCCAGCCATCTCATCCTCTGTCATCCCCTTTTCCTCCTGCCCCCAATCCCTCCCAGCATCAGAGTCTTTTCCAATAAGTCAACTGTTTGCATGAGGCGGCCAAAGTACTGGAGCTTCAGCTTTAGCATCATTCCTTCTGAAGAACACCCAGGACTGATCTCCTTCAGAATGGACTAGTTGGATCTCCTTGCAGTCCAAGGGACTCTCAAGAGTCTTCTCCAACACCACAGTTCATAAGCATCAATTCTTCAGTGCTCAACTTTCTTTATAGTCCAACCCTCTCATCCATACATGACCATTGGAAAAACCATAGCCTTGACTAGATGGACCTTTGTTGGCAAAGTAATGTCTCTGCTTTTCAATATGCTTTCTAGCTTGGTCATAACTTTCCTTCCAAAGAGTGAGCATCTTTTAATTTCATGGCTGCAATCACCATGAACATACATTAGAACCAGCTAAAGGAAGAGACATATAGAGCTGAATCTAGGAGCATTCCAAGTGCAAAGCTCCAGTCAGCCTTAGGGTGAGTTATCTTCTGTCATTGAGGTGTGAGAATACACTCAGAGGACTAGCAAACCAGAGAGCTCCTAGGAACTTTAATGTCCAGAGTTTTTATTGAGGCTTCATAATGCAGGCACAACTGCCCATGTCGTTGAACTCAATCTCGAAACTCCCCACTCTGGAGGTCAGGCCAATAACATGTGCCCCCACGTAGAGAAGATCACCTGGAGAAAGAAATAACAATCCAGTCCAGTATTCTTGCTTGGAAACTCCCATGGACAGAGAAGACTGGCTGGCTACAGTCTATGGAGTTGTAAGAGTCAGGCACGACTTAGCAACTGAACAACAAGAGCAACCAAGTCTCAACCCTCTAATCTTATTCTTGGGTTTTCTGGTGCAACAAGCCCCATCCTAAGTCATTTTCTGAGCATAAACTATCCAGGGACCTACTATAAGTTAACTCTTGGCATAAACTAGCAAAAATGATCTATGGGACCCACCATGAATAACAAAGACACTCCTATTCAAAGGTTAGAGGTTACCTCCAGGAGCCATGATAAAGATCACACTTCTCTCTGGGGTCCAAATTTCTTACTATCCAGTCTCCCTCCACTCTTTGGTGCCGTACACTCCCACAGAACTGGAGTGCTCATTGTTCTGCACTTATCCTGACACCCACCTTTGACTCACAGTATTCCTCAATTTAGAATGACCTCCCTCTAATGTCTTTCCTAAATATATGTATTTAAGTAGTCTTCAAGACCTAGATAAAATGCTCGATTCTTCATCAATTGTTTCTAATGCCGACAGTGAGAAGCATCACTGTCTCCTGTGTATCCCTACACTTTTTCTAGCAATTCATTAAGTAGCTTTCCCCTTCCCTTTTCTTTATTTTAGTGAATTCTGAACTTGTTTTATCTCACCTTCTTTTACACCCACCTTATCTTTATACTGTAAATTTTCTAGTATATCAGGGTGGTATATATCTGTCTTACTCATTTGTTTTCTATATAGTTGCTGCATAATTTATAGTTATCGAAGTGTATGCATGATATAGACACTGCTCAGGAGGCATGTCATTCTAATACCCACTAAAACAATTCATCATTGAATGGAGCAAGTTAGATTGCTGTCATCTTGAGAAGCGGGTCTAAAAGACGTGGGGGTGGGGATGGCGTCACAAAAAAGAGGTGCTGAAAAGTCTGTAGGAAGACACTTCCACAGAAAGTTGATATCATGACAGACTAGCCTCTGAGGTATGAAGCGACTTAGCATGCACCATGGTACACTGAGGTACACCAAGTGATGGGTTATGGCAATGGAGGGTTTGATAATTGTGGAGTGTGTGTGTCTCAGAAGAAACTGGTAGAAACACTTTAAATGTGTTTATCCAATGTTTACGATTTATCTTCAGTGTTCTGATGGTGCAAAATTACTTCCAAAGCATGTCAATGGACTTGCAAGTGAAAAAGTATGCAAATGGTAAAAGTACTCCAAGCATGACAGCTTTATAGCATTTTGTAACTAGCATGGAGAGTGTGGCAAAGCCAGCATCCTCATTCCTCTCCCGCATTTTACTGTCTGACCCACTTAGTTGCAGCTGTTCTCATGGAGGGGTGTTCTGGCCACTCTGCAGACTGCACTGCCTAGGTCTGCATACAGCTGGGCAGATGTTAGGACCAAAAGCAACCAACAGACAGCATGGTAGGACTTGCAAATATAATTTCAGAATAGCATTGTTTGTGGCGTCAACAAGGTGTTAGTTGCAAAGTTGTGTCCAAATCTTGTGACCCTACGGACTGCAGCCCACCAGGCTCTTTGATCAATGGGAATCTCTTGACAAGAATAATGGAGTGGGTTGCCATTTCCTTCACCAGGGGATCTTCCTGACCCAGGGATCGAACCCAGGTCTCCTGCACTGCAGTCAGTAATAGACACAATTAAATGCTCACTGTAAGTGGAGATTAGCTAAACAAATTATGACAAATCTATTAAATAGAAAACTAAGCATGGTTAATAGAAGCTAAGGTCTGATAGAAACATTTTCTGAAACATATTGAAATGTTAAAAAGGTAAGGAATATTAGGTACACCCATTTGTGTAAAAGATATCTTGTATACTTGCTTGCACGTCACATGTTTTGAAGCATTATAAATATGCTCTTAATAATGACTGTACCCCCACCAAAGCAGTGCAAGGGGACATGGGACTGTGGCAGATTTTTCCCTTTTTATATTTCTGTACTGTGTGGATTTTAAATGATGAGCATGCACTATTTTACTTTGTTAAAAGCCTTAGTCATTTTACAACTTCGCTTTATGGCACTAGCCCTTAATTTCCATTTTACTCATTTTTCTGTATTTGACTAATTTGCCCATCACAAATCCCCATATGAATTCTGTGGCAGCAAAGATGAAAACAAATTACTTAGGCATAATCTTATTTTACCTCTAAGGTGCTTATAATAATGGAAATAAAAGGTGTGAAACATGTTAATACTGTATGTTTAAGATTAAAATCTTTTAGACAGAAATCTTTATGATTCCTTTAAATAGGTCCCTTCTAAGTCATGTGAAAGTATTTGTTTTGACAGATAATTTTCTGTTCACGTTTAAAATCTACTCCATTTCTAAGGTTTTTTTTTTTTCTCCCAATCTGTGGAAAATGAGTCACTAAAAAGTTCACCTAACATTTTCTTCTTGAACACATTGAGAGATTAATAATCTTTACTTTTGTTAAGAAAATCAATCTAATTTAGATAACTTAGGATCATATTTCTTTCTATAGAATTAACAGACCAAGTGATAGTCTATAATTATGTTTAGAATGTCCTCTACATTTACTAACACATGCCTATATGATTAAAACTCCATTTCCAGGAAAAATATATATATATGTTACTCTAGAATTTTATCTGAGCCCAGTGGTGATTTGCTTAGGATGCTGTTTGGTGGGGAAAAAAAAGAATTTATCTTTTATTATGGTATTTATGCATCTTATAGCTTTTATGCTTACTTTTCTCTCCCTGATATTGCTGGTATAAAATCAGATTTTATTAATAATAACATTAAGTGATTACATGAACAGTGTTAGCAGTAGTACTTAGCAGTAGAAACTGGTAAACAATGCAGATATATACCACTAAGCACTAAATGTTTTCTATCCAAATGATTTTAAATGTGAGAGAGTGAAACACAATTAACAGGTTCTGTCTGGCTCTTTTTAAAAATCTGACATCTCTCTTTTATTTTATTGAAATATAATTGCTTTACAATGTTGCTGTTTCTGCTGTACAAGGACATGAATCAGCCATACATATATTCCCTCCCTTTTGAGCCTCCCTCTCAGTCCCCCATGCCACTCTAGGGGATCACAGAGCGTCAAGCTGGTCCCTGTGATACACAGCAGCTTCCCCCTGGCTATCTGTTTTACGCATGGTGGTATATATGGGCTCCCCAGGTGACTCAGCAATAAAGAATCTGCCTTCCAATGTAGGAGACACGGGTTCGATCCATGGGTCAGGAAGATCTTCTGGAGAAGGAAATGGCAACCCACTCCAGTATTCTTGCTTGGGGAAATCCCATGGACAGAGAAGCCTAGCAGACCACAGTCTGTGGGATTACAAAAGTATCAGACACAACTGAGGAAATAAACTCCAACAAGCGTATATACGGCAATGCTATTCTCTCAATCCTTCCCACCCTCTCCTCTCCCCACTGTTCTGTTTTCTATGTTTGTGCCTCCATTTCTGAGATGAGTATTTTAGCCATCCTCTTAGGTCACAGCAGGAGGCAGAGAGGGACTTAACAGCATTGTTGTTGTTGTTCAGTTGCTAAGTTGTTTCCGACTCTTTGCGACCCCATGGGCTGCAGCATGCCAGCCTTCCTTGTCTTTGGCGATCTCCCGGGGTTTGCTCAGACTCATGTCCACTGAGTCACTGATGCTGCCTAAACATCTTACCCTTTGTTGCCCTCTTCTCCTTTTCCCTTCAGTCTTTCCCAGCATTGGGGTCTTTTTCCAGTGAGTCAGTGCTTCACATCAGGTGGACAATGTATCAGAGCTTCAGCTTCCTCGTCAATTCTTTCAATGAGTATTCAGGGTTGTTTTTGTTTAGGAGTGACTGGTTTGATTTCAAGGGACTCTCAAAAGTCTTCTCCAGCACCAAAATATGAAAGCATCGATTCTTTGGTGTTCAGCCTTCTTTATGGTCCAGCTCTCACATCCATACCCGACTACTAGAGAAACCATATCTTTAACTATATGGCCCTTTGTCAGCAAAGAGATATCTCTGCTTTTTAATACTCTGTCTAGGTTTTTGATAATTTTTAAGTCTCCAGTTTAGGGCATATAACTGAAAAGATACTAGGGTTCTTACTGATTGGTTTATTGGTTTGTTTTGAATTAGGATTTTATTTTAGCTTATTCCATGTTGGATTCACGAAATCCCCTATATACTCATTTCACTTCATTAAGAGAGTAAAGAGTATATCAGAGGTCACCAGCATGCTTAGCAACAGCACCAACACCTATACCTACTCCTCGAAATCACCTACTCTCTGGCTGTCTATTCACAGACATGATTTCATGTAATGCCCATAGCAGCATGACCAGGATCTCACATGAGAAGATTCTGAAGCACAGAGAAGTAATTTCATGGTAGTTAGTGGAGTAATTGTGGCTTCCCAGACGGCACCGTGGTAAAGAAGCTGCCTACTGATGTAGGAGATGTTAGAGTTGTGGGTTCGATCCCTAGGGGATGGGGAAGATCCCCTAGAGTAGGAAATGGCAACCCAATATATTCTTGCCTGAAAAATTCCATGAACAGAAAAGCCTGGCGAGCTACAGTCCATAGGGTCACAAAGAATCAGATCCAACTGAGTGACTGAGCATACCATGAATGGAGCAATTACGATCCAAGCCTGCCACCGACTGACCCCAGATCACCTTGTCTTTCTGTTCTGCCAGGATGGCCTGCCATTTTTCTTTAATTTGTAAGCAAAGGAAAGGGGAACATTCAGTGCTCTGCCTCCAGACAGCATCTGCTGGGCTCTGCAGTGTCAGTCGCCACCTAGCTGGCTGGTTGCATGCCACACATCTTGGAAATGAGGCACATCTTTGAGGATAAGTCAATATAAAACAGGACAAGGGAAGAATCTTGCTGGAGTTGAGAGCTAGTAAACCACCATGATGTCCCTTTCCTGATGCTTCAGAAAAAAAAAAAATCACAACATATAATTTTATGTAATGGTTACTACATGTCAGAAAAATTGTTATGTTTCCTTGAAGCTTTGTTAAACCTCAAGCAAACTTGGCAGGTTTCTGTAGCTTGGACCTACCACCTATGTTCAAAATGCATTGTACAGAGTTTATGTCAGTTTCTGTGTTTCTTTGTTTTTAAATTAGAATAGATACATGTCTGGTTGATTTTGAGGTCCCATATAAGGTTTGACAGTTTATGACACAGGGCAATTACACTGGGCATAGAGCAAACATTTCAGCAAGTGGTAATTATATAGATATTCATGGAAAATTTGTGTAAGTTAGTGGATATAGTCAGTCAAGATTGTATCAAAAGAAAAAGAATTAGTGGAAGTATGTTGAATTGTACAGAACTCATGACTAATCAGAGAAATTTGGTTTATCTAGAAGGGCAAACTTCTTACTTGAGCTGAATTTCAAGGAAGAATGAATATTTTAAATAGGCCCTTATATAAAAGGTTTCTTAACAAATTAATTAACAGAGTTTCCACTAGGAATGAAGCCTAGAGCAGAGCAGATTCCAAATTCTTTGTTCTTAATAGGTTCTAGAATGCTAGTCATGCATTGATTACCAAAGGATATTTTCAGTGACAGTTGGAAAGTCAAGTAATAAACAGATCTGGTCCATTCCTGTCTAAAGACCCTTTGAGAATAATCTCAACCTGAGCCATTTATTGGCTTTAATAATGAGAAAAGTGAGTTGGGAAATAGCATATGTTAATGAAAACTTGCTTAAATCTCTGCCTTGAAAGGAAAGTTGATCAGTTTATTCAAGTCTAATTTAGCCTAGAGTTACATTATTTAATAATTATCCAATAAGCTCCCTCCAAAGTGTGCTATAGTAATATTCTGAACAATAATCTCATTTTCTAAGACTATACTTGTATGTTGACATCTTTAGAATAGCCTTTCCCCAGACTCCATTATTTCTGGGTAGCATGGATTATATAGGAGATTTTACAGGCTTCAAACTTTTTCTTTTGGTCTGAAGGAAATCGAATACTGGATAATAGTAATCACAATAATCCTTTAAATTTGCATAGTATTAACTAGATACAAGGTACTGTTTCATGTATTATCTCAGTTGGTATTTACAATTTAAATATACTTTAAACCATGTTTCTTTGACATTTTAAAATATGCCTTTTTAATGAAAGTTGAGCCTTTGAGATTGTCCAGTGGTTTGATTACTTCATCTTTTCTCATATCTTCCACAAATATTTATTGGACACTATGCTAAGTTCTAGGAATACAGAAGTAAATAAGACAGAATTTTAGTAGGACAGACAATAGTGACTTGCAAAATTAATTATTCATGATAATTATGATAAGTTCTCTGAAAAAGAAGGAGTTGAGTTAACAACTAACAGGAAGACTTGACCCAATCTTGTAAATTAAGGAAGACATCCCCAGGGGAAGTGGTATTTTATAGGAACTCTGAAAGCAAGTAGTTATCAGGAAGTAGAAAGACCAGTCCAAGCAGATGACAAGGCAAATATGAATGCCTTAAGACAGGGTAAAGTAGTCCAAGTTCCATGATCCAAGAATTTAATGAAAACAGCTATGGCTGGGCTAAAAATATGTGTATGTGTATATATATGTGGAAAGAATCTGGAGGAGTAGGGGTTATAGGAAAATCAAGATGAGTTAAGTAGTAGCCAAATCATGCAAAATCTTGCATAGATTTTCACTGTGTCCACTTAACAACAATGCTTCTTAAGCACTTAGTGCATACCCATCCTTATTTTACCAGGTGAATAGAGTGCAAAGAAAGTTAGGTCATTTGTCCAAGATTACACACCTGAGAACTACGCAAATTGGGGTATGACCCAGGTGGTCTAAGACGCTCCAGGGTCTTGTCTCTGAACTCTAGACTGGGCATCAAACCACCAGTGAAGGCTTGGAGCAGGGAATGGACATATCCACTCTTGCACTGGGGTTACAGGTTCCTGTAAAGAACATTTATTGAACAGGTAGTATACAAAACTGTAATATATGCTTTGATATCTTATATGTCCGTTTGCACACCTTATCTATCAGTGTGAACCCTTAAAGAAATCACCCAGACATCAAGATTAAAGGGACAGTGCATAAACATAAAGTTTACATAGAAATAAACTGTGACAAAGCAGTTTTAATTTAAGTGGTATTTGGATAGGCATGGAATGGTCGAGGCTATGAAAGAGTTGTAAAAACATAATGACACTATGAAGACACATTTTCATAGTATCTTAATTTACAAAGTGTGATAATTTCATTGGATCCTCACAATAACTCGGTGATATAGTCAGGCAGGACAGGGATTATTTCTACCTTATTTTAAAATTAATTTTTACTGGAATATAGTTTCTTTACTATGTCGTGATAGTTTCTATTGAACAGCAAAGTGAATCAGCCGTATATATACATATATCCCCTCCCTTTTGGAGTTCCTCCCCATTCAGATCACCACAGAGCATTAAGTAGGATTCCCTGTGCCGTGCAATAGGTTCTCATTAGTTATCTATTTTATTCATAGTATCAATTGTATATGTGTGACAATCCCAATCTCCCACTTCCTCCCCTTATCCCTTCCTATCCATACATTTGTTCTGTATGTCTGTGGCTCTATTTTTACTTTGCAAATAAGAAGATCATCTACACAATTTTTCTAGATTACATATATATGTATTAACATATGATATTTGTTTTTCTCTTTTGACTTACTTTACTCCGTGCGCCACTCTCTAGGTCTATCCACATCTATACAAATGTGCTTTTCTTCCTTTTTGGCTGAGTAATATTGCATTGTATATGTGTAGCACATATATGTTCCCTTGCATTGTTGTTGTTCAGCAGCTAAGTTGTGTCCAACTCTTTGAGACCCCATAGAGTGCTATATTTGTGTGTGTATATATACACACGCATGCACAAAAATATATATGTGTGTGTGTGTATGTATACAAACACACACACACACACACACACACACATATATATATGTATATATACACACACACATACTACACATACTCTCCAGGTCAGTATAGTTAAAGCTAAAGTTTTTCCGGTAGTCATGTACCGATGTGAGAGTTGGAACATAAAGAAGGCTGAGCACCAAAGAACTGATATTTTCAAACAGTGGTACTGGAGAAGACTCTAGAGAGTCCCTTGGACTGCAAAGAGATCCAACCAGTCAATCCTAAGGGAAATCAACCCTAAATATTCATTGGCAGACAGATGCTGAATCTGAAGCTCCGATACTTTGGCCACCTGGTGCAAAGAGCCAACTCACTGGAAAAGCCCTTGATGCTGGGTAAGATTGAGGGCAGGAGGAGAAGGGGCAACAGAGGATGAGATGGTTGGCTGGCATCATCGACTCAATGGACATGAGTTTGAGCAGACTCTGGGAAATAGTGAAGGACAGGGAAGCCTGGCGTGCTGCAGTCCATAGGGTTGCAAAGAGTCAGACACAGCTGAGCAACTGAAGAACAACAACAAATATAAATGTATATACCTTACAGACTAGGGAACTAAAATTAGGAAAGAATGAAATACGACTGCCAAGCCAGACTGCCCTGAAATCTGCTTTTACACAGTGTTGTCTAAACAGAAGGAAGAATCTGTGGAGACCTACAGAGGAAGGAAACACAAAATGCTGTATGTTACAAATAGAGCAAAATATTTATAAACTTTTTGTAAACTAAAGGAAATAAAGAGTTAAAAACAATGTTGTGCATTTCATTTTCTCTTCTAGTAAACATATGCTTAAAAGGTCCTTTGCAGAGTAACTGTTATGGCCCCTAACTGAAAACCTGCTCTTAAAAACATATCTCTTGGTTTCTTTTATTTCCCTACCATATGCAAGTATTACGAGATTATCAGAGATTATGAAGAAGGAGTAATATACATTTTTAGATTAAAAGCTAAGTAAGTTAGTTGAGTTAGTAAATACAATTAGTTGCCTCTGCTTGATTTAAATTTTTTTTTCTGTGGAGAAGTAACTAATTATTTGAGAGTGTCAAGAAAAATTGAGTAGTTTTTTGAAAGTCTTTTTTCTATCATGACTCATAAAAGGAAAGTGCAATCAATCTTGGATTGCAACTCTTGAGCCAATATGCTAGTAAGAGACAGGAAGTTGGCTGCAGCTAGGCTAGGCCAATGTCACTATCAAGAAATTACTGTCTGTGTGTGTCTGTGTGTAATTTCTTTTCTATCTAAGTTGCTGATGTGGATAATGCCCAAGGTGACACCTCTGCTTTGGACTTGACCCACCCCAATTTCGGTCTCAAGTTCTGCTATCTCAGGGTTATGAACACTATGAATAAAATCAATTAAAGGACATGCAGTTGACCCCTTTGAATTATTGTTCATTTTGGCCCACCTTCTTTTTCCTTCATTAGTCCTAGGCATAAAGCCAACAAGAGATTTATGGCTCACTCATGGCCTGCCTTTTCTCAGTTGTCTTTCTGTTATTTATGGACAGTAAAACTAATGCCTGAACAAATGTTGAATTCCACTTAAACCCTTATTCACCTAGAAAAACAGATGATCAAGTTACCTGACAGCTTCAGTACACATTTCAAATGAGATTATGACAACTCACCTGTGTTGAAATAACTTTCTAAGTCCAAGATAAAGCTGCTCCTGCTTGGGGTGGCAGGTCAGCAAACCAAAACTGAGAAAACCGTTGTGTCCCTGTAAATGCTCCCTTGATCAGAAACACATGTCCAGGTAGCTAATCCCACCAATGCCAAACCAACTCTGGGCCTTCTCACCCAAAACAAGGTTGACTCTGTGATCCCAGCCCATTGGACATTTACTATTTGTCTCTTTCTTTTCCTTGATTCTTTACCCTATAAGAGTATCCTGCCTTCTACTTCATTTTTCAGTTTTCCATAGAAGACTGTCCACTTCATGAAGTGTTAATGTTTGTATCACCTAAATTGCTTCCATTTTTTAAAAAAACAGTTTTTGGCAAATGTTTTGAAGAATGGCATTCAAATCTGACTATTAACAGCCTATGACACCTGGGCAAGATCTCTTTGAGTTCACAGTTCCTCTCATCATTTTGGAGGGCTGGGTAAGTCACTCAGATTTGAGTTCTGCTCTTTTGCATGATGTTCTCTTATCCAAAAACCTTTATTTAAAAAAAAATATTTATCTACTTACTTCTCAGGAAGTTTCTGGGGCTCTGAAAAGATCCTAGGGTTTGTTAAAATTTCCATCAAAGTTCTGGGAGAGTTGTATGGTAAGTTCACAATAGGTGTCAGTCCTTAGGGGACTCATAAAGCCTCAGAGTTAGCTCCATAACATAAACTTCTGGGAAATTGGGAAAATAAGAAATTAAGACTGTTTTGACAATCAAATCCTAAGTACATACAAGTCAGTCTATAAAAGCCATCAGGGCATCCACTGTCATAAAGAAATCCCCTGAAAGAAATATTATATGTCCTGCTAATGAGAATCTTAAAAACCAAAGCTGTAAAATGGTGAACACAGATTGAGTACTTCAAGCTGTTGGAGGGCTCAGCACCTGAATCCAAGACTCTCACACTCAAATAAGTTGGCCACAGAATGGGTTAGATCAATGGGTTGGTCAGCCTCCAATCTTAAGGAAATTTCATGCAATGACTTATACTGTAAAGCCCCACAAAAATCCCCAACCCAGTGGTACATTCCTTTCAAATATTAATTTGGCTCCAAGACTCAACACTTAGCCAAAGAAATAGGATTCTTGGCTTTCAAAGAGGTGACTGTGCCACCTTCTGGCACACCTGCTCATTTTATGTCAAAGAACTGTGGTCCAGGAAGCTATAGATAACATCAACAACAAAAATGGCAAAATTTTACTAAGATAGTCCAGAATTCGGAGAAGGCAATGGTACCCCACTCCAGTACTCTTGCCTGGAAAATCCCATGGATGGAGGACCCTGGTAGGCTGCAGTCCATGGGGTCGCTAAGAGTTGGATACGACTGAGCGACTTCACTTTCACTTTTCACTTTCATGCATTGGAGAAGGAAATGGCAACCCACTCCAGTGTTCTTGCCTGGAGAATCCCAGGGACAGAGGAGACTGGTGGGCTGCCATCTATGGGGTCGCACAAGTCAGACACGACTGAAGTGACTTAGCTTAGCTTAGTCCAGAATTACAACAGCCACTATGGGAAACATCCCAATTAGATAAGATCATTCATTTAAAAAGTGCACTTGAAAGTGAGTTTGCCCAAAGTAAACAGAGAATATTTTACTTGGCATGCAGAAGCTTCCAGTAGGGCTTCAAGATTCCAAAATAGTTTCATTGAAAGTTTTATTACAATGACTAATGAAAAAGATGCAAGAGGAACCTAAAACATAAAACTCTAAGAGTAACCTGACTCCAAGTTCTCCCTCTCTCCTCCTTTACTTGATGTTCCTCCTACTGGTCCTCTATTGCCTTCCCACTTTGAAGAGACCCTAAGATTGAAACAAGGGTCCCCGCCCCCTTTAGTGGCCTGAACAACTGCAACAGCTCCAAGGCTAGAAACCTAGAACACTTGCCTCCCCTGTTCACCCCTTCAGGGCTCCATCATCAAAACACTGGACCAGAAACTGGTCTTTCAGCTTCAAATGACCAGGACACAGGATAAAAAGATTGTCCTCAAAGGTTTTGTCAAATTCCTCCTTGAATGCCCCCTTATGAGCATCTCCCAGAGTTGATGGAACTCCATGGGATCCCCTAGCAACTGGTTAAATAGTCAAAGGGAAACTAAAATTAGTATTAAAGGAAAATCTTATTCTGGAAGGTACCAGAGTTACACTCTCCACTTTAAATCTCACTCTCTCCAGAGCCTACATGGGATCCTGGGAAAACTGGCAGAAGCTGGCAAAGGGTGAGAATTCTTATCGAAGTCAGCTCTCCCAGATATCTGTGGTGTCCCATTAAGACAGGAAGGTAAAATTTCACATTGTTTCCTCCTTTCTCAATCCAGATTCCTGTGCATTTGGTTTGGGGCTACCCAGTCCTTTGAGAAGGCTGCCGATCCTTTCTCTCCTAGGGCCAGCTGTTGCCTTTTTGTTTAGCTCCATTTGTGTGCTGAGAGCTTGGCTTGGCTTTCTGCGGGCCTGGGACATGCAGGTTGTCATGCATGTCATGTCTGTGTGTACACAGGTAGCTCATCTGTCATGGTGGGGGTCCAAAAATTTGGTTGAATAGAAGTGTGGGTTCCACTCCATTTGTGGTTAGGGTTCTACCAGCTCTCAAGGAAATCATCTAAGTCTTTCTTTTCCCTCTTTAGGGGAATGGCTCTGGATCTTAGAAGAGTAGTATCTTTTGAATTCTTTTGAGGAATGCCTCTTTGGCTCATAAGCTCATTCAGTGCTTCCATGAATATCAACTATTTGTACTGGCTAAAACCTAACAAGATACTTAAAAGGATTTTTTTAAAGCAGCTCTATGGTCAGAGTTGGCCATTTTGAAAGGTGATATTCAGAGCCTGATAGCAATGTGTCTGTGGGCCTTCACCCCAAACTAAATGAAGTCATGTACTCAGAGAAAAAGAAAATGTTTACTAACAGCTCTAATTCTAGAATGTAGGAATCTTGATTTCAGTCTTAGTTGAAGAACTCTCTTGATATAAAAAAGCAAACTGAAGATAATGTAGTTGGGTGGATGGGTCAGTGCCTTAATATTATTCAGGCTACAACCCAATTCTTTGAGGATTTGAAAACAGCTGTCCTACAAATCAAGGAGAATTAGTACAACTTGACTTACAAATTGAGCCTTTATAATAATGCAAAAAGTCCACCTACTCTTTTACCAACTCCAAAACCTCCCCTATTCATATCAAAAGGTTTGTAAGTATCGTATGCCAAGTAAGTAAGTTTGGACTGTATCCTGGACATTCTAAACATTAGGTTTTGAGACTTGTTTTAATCTTCTAGAGAATGTTGATATTTTTGTTTAAGCCAACCATAAACGCAGTTTGGTTCCAGCCACAGATTCAAATCAGTCCTTTCTGTGGATCATTGTTTCCGTGTCATTTCTATTTTGGATGTCTCTGAACTGTTTTACAGTCTGTCCCATGTGTGCTCCACCTGTGGCCATTCTGAGGCTTGAGTGTGAGTCTGTTGCTTATTACAGTTCTCAAAGGCTTTGGCACATTGTGTGCAATTAGACCCATGCATGTGGAGCTCTGACTGAGCACAGAAGTTCATTAACAACTTTATTGGGTCACTTCTCTGAGTTCTGTGATCACCCTGGTATTTTTGTTTCCCTTCGGGCTCCCCTTCTTGGGCCTTTGGTCCAAAAGCTGAACTTGATTTACCTTGCTCTGCTATGCACTTAGCTTAAATGTACTCATGTCTGAAGCCAAGGAGCAGGACAGAGGAAAAAAAAAAAATTTCATTCCTGACATCTTGGACCACAGCTTCTCTGAATGGAGTGGCTGCTTCCTTTCCTTCAGAATCATAGATGAGTACCACCCTGCTGCCCCCATTGTCATGGCCAAAGGACCCGTTTCCTGCTCCTCAAACGTAAACTAGAGGACTTCACTAGACCTCCTTTAGTCCATACAGAAGTCCCCTTCAGGGGTCCACGTGCCTTGTTCAGGCCAGTAGTCACAGAATGAATAAAAATGGTAAACTCCCAGCTAGTTCAGTGGTACTTTGAGTCTGGCCTTCTTCCCCAATCCATCTGGTACTGTTTACTTTCAAGAAATCTCCAGTAGCTGCTCCATGCATTCTGCCCTATTGTTGAAGCTACATTCAGCAAAGAGAGACAGGATGGGAGTGCTCACATTCACCCCCAGTACCCGCATACCCGCTCACTGGCATTTTAAAAGTTCTAAGTCCTGCAAGGGACCACTTTCACTTTTTTAACCCATGTTTTCTCAAACATATTTATCCTCAGAATCCAGTTCTCACCTACTGTTTACTAGAATAACAATTTACAGAATCATTATTCCTCAAGAATTACATTTTCAAAACCACTGTTCTGAAATAAGACTAATACTTTTTTTAAAATCCATAAACTATCAATAGTTGTCTTTTACTTAATGGCTGGGAAAATAAATACATAGAGATCATGTGACATTATCCACATATTCTGTTCTTTCTATGTTTAGCAAAGTAATGCCTTCAGATAGAGGCTGTATTTGCGTCCCATCAGTGCATGTCATTTATCTATGAGCCACTTATTATTAACCTCATTTTCTAAACTCAAAGTGGATGTAGGATCGTTAATTATTTATCTTTCTATGTTACTTACAGATTTAATGTACAACCTCCACCTGACTCATTTAATCATGTTATATGAATCTTATTTATGTAGAGACTACTACGGTCTGAGTGTTTGTGTCCTCCCAAAATTAATATGTTGAAATCTTAATCCCAATGTAATGATACTAGGAATTGGGAGGTGATCTGGTCGTGAAGCAAGTATTCCTCATGATGGCAAGTATTCCCTTGAAACAGAGGTTTCAGAGAGATCCCTCACTCCTACCATGGGGCATTCTAGTAAAAGATGGTCATCACTGATAGCAGCTCTGCTAGTGGCTTGATCTTGGATTTCCAATCCTTCAAAACTGTGAGAAATAAGTTTCTGTTACTTGTAAGCCTCCCAGTTTATACTATTTTTGTTTCAGCATCCCAAATGGACTAAGATAGGGTTATAGTGACAGATTTAATGCTAAAATCTAATGAAGAAAAGCAAGACCATAAGATCTGTACATTTAAATGGGTCCACCCAGGGTGGTCTTACATGTGTGTAAACAGTGGATTCTCTAATTTTAGGTCTCTACAGTACAGAGGGGCCTATCAATAGACCCCAATAGTTTGTTCCATTTTATGATGTAACACAAAGACAGATGAGCAGACATCATTTAAATGAACAACATGAATTACTGAGTGACTTATGTTGACCAAGACACATAAAATATCCCTTGCCTTCTTTTGACAAAGCCTGCAAACATCTGCCTTGATTCCTTTATTGACCTTTCCAGAAGAGTCATTGTTTGACTTGGGCAAATTTGTGGTTATAATTATCAGTTCAGGAATGATGACATAAAGTATGGCTTTATGTAATATCATTTCACCATAAATCATGAGCCATAATTCCTCTCTTTGGCAACTAAACATCTGTTAATACCAGATGGATTCACTCAGATACAGTGTATAAGGCGATAGCACATAGCAAGTGTTTTCTTCTAGTGGTTTTGTAAAACTTGGTAGCTTCTTGGATGTTCTTATTTTAAAGCACTTGAACAGTAAAAATTCTATTTTTGTATTATGCTGGAGATTTTAAATTTTGCATTCCTGTCTCTTTAAGAAATACTGATGTCCAGTTTTCTTTCCCTCTTTCTGGAATTCTAACTATGCAAAACACAGTTTGCATGTGCACTTGTGCATGGTATGTCTGTGAGAGTATGAAGCATTTTTTAAAAATATTCAGATTCAAGTGACTAGCAGGATAATTGTTTATACAGGAAAGCTTCTTCATTGGTGGACCATAAGTCATCTCTTATTAACCCTACGTTTACTTGGCTTATACTGAAACATAGAGAAAAACAAAAGAGGAAACAAAATGCTTAAGACTTATCACAACATTCTTTACCACATCTTGCAGTATGATTGGAAAATACTGTCTGTGTGATGACATAAAAATCTTTAGAGTTTAGGCACACATATTCATATCTAATCTGGCACTAATTTGTATGAGTTTTAGTGTCTTATTATGTCTAATGAAGATAACAATATTTTCACTGGAAAGCTGAGATATTAGCAATAAGATAAGTAAAGCATTTGGTAGCACTTATAACCCATTAATATAAGGTATGCAATATAAAATACTAAGAAAAGTGCCTGATACAGAGTAGAACCTCAAATATTTAGTATTATTTTAGTATTGCTCTTTGTTGTTGTTGTTCAGTTGCTAAGTTGTGTTTGACCCATACTTTGTTGTTGTTCAGTCGCTAAGTAGGGTCCAACTCTTTTAGGTAGGGTCCGACCCCATGGACTGTAACCTGCCAGGCTCTTCTGTCTATGGGATTCTTCAGGCAGGAATACCGAAATGAGTAGCCATTTCCTTCTCCAGGGGATCTTCCTGACCCAGGGATTGAACCTGAGTTTCTTGTGTCTTCTGTGTTGGCAGGTAGTTTTTTGTTGTTGTTGTTGTTGTTTTTTTTACCACTGAGCTACCAAGGAAGTATTACTTTTTAGCATGTGTCTAAACTGAGATTAGAAATAATATAAAATTTTGCTTGTCAAGAGGGATATTTTTATTAAATCTTGGAGCTTGAAACAAGTTCATGGATACTTTTTATTAATATTTCCTTAATAACATGTCACTTAAGATAAGTCTCTTTTATATTTTTTCCTAGACTTGCCTTTTGATGGATATCAATTTTTTAAAAAAGAAAATGAAATATTGGCTGAGGTATTTTGTCAAATATATCATTTTGTCTGTTAACAAAACAACCCTTATAAGGCATAAATTTTCCTTTAATAAGAATTTTAAACAACCAGCTATACTTACTCATATTTTCTTCATTTCCCTCCTTAAGATCTCATTATATTCACCAAAGAAAAGTAATTTAAAAGTTAGAGCACTCTAGTGTCTGGAATAAAACTACACTCCATTGTCGATGATTAAAATTATGATTTTCCAGGCTTCAATATTCTAATAAGTAAGAGAGAAGGATATGATATTTTGTTAAATAATTCTTAGAATGAAGTATGAAATTATGGTATCTGCCCCCAAGCCTTATAAATGAAGAGGATCTTACTTTATATTCAAGTAGGAAAAATTACCCTAATTCTGTAATTAAGGAAACTATGTGGAACTTTATTTTTTATCCAAATTGCCTATTCATTCAATCATAATAGAAATTTCTTTAGTCTCAACTATGTACCATATGGGCTTCTGAGGTGGCACCGTGGTAAAGAATGCTGCCAATGCAAGAAACACAGGAGACGCTGGCTTGATCCCTGGGTCGGGAAGATACCTCAAAGTGGGAAATGAAACCTGCTCTAGTGCTCTTGAGTGGAAAATTCATGAACAGAGGAACATGGAGGGCTACAGCCCATAGGGTCACAAAGAGTTAGACACAACTGAGCAACTGAGCACGCACACACGTATGCTATATGATGTGATCTGGGAGATGCAATAATGAATAATACTTGCCTTCAAAACATTTATCAAGGACTTCCCTGGTGGGTCAGTGGTTAAAAGGGGACTCAGGTTTCATACCTGGTTGGGAAACCAAGATCCCATATGCCTTGTGGCCCAGCCAAAACAAACAAAGTTTTTCATTTTGTATAAAAGATAATGTGCCCTCGGGAGTATTTTGACTTTTGAGGGGTGGGGGGAGAATTGAGAGTGTGTGGGGAGAGGGGGTTACACACTTTTAATCTATGACCATGACACCTTCACTAAGATTTGAATACATTCCCTGCTGTGAAGATGCTACTGACCCATTCCTGTCTCAACCAGTTAGAATCCCTGCCACGATGGGTCACTGATGGTAGATTAAGATATCAGAATTTTTTACTTTATTATTGTAAAAATGGGAGGCGAGGGGATGAAAACAAGGATGACACAGTTAACCAGGATTCAAGACAAGACATCAACATCATCTCTGTTGCATTACTTAGTTTACTGCTTTCTCATATTTATTCCCAATACAATAGAAGTAACTGCCCCCATTTAGTATTTAGTTTCTTATGTTTGGGCTTCCCTTGTGGCTCACCTGGTAAAGAATCCACCTGCAATGCAGGAGACTTCAGTTTGATTATTGGGTTGGGAAGATCCCCTGGAGAAGGGAAAGGCTACCCACTCCAGTATTCTGGCCTGGAGAGTTCCATGGACTGTATAGTCTACGGGGCGACAAAGAGTCAGACACAACAGAGTGACTTTCACTCACTCATCTTATGTTTGCAAGATCAGTAATTGACTTTCAGTTCAGTTCAGTTCAGTTGCTCAGTCGTGTCTGACTCTTTGTGACCCCATGAATTGCAGCACGCCAGGCCTCCTTGTCCATCACCAACACCCAGAGTTCACTCAAACTCACATCCATCGAGTCAGTGATGCTATCCAGCCATCTCATCCTCTGTCGTCCCCTTCTCCTCCTGCCCCCAATCCCTCCCAGCATCAGAGCCTTTTCCAGTGAGTCAACTCTTCGCATGAGGTGGCCAAAGAACTGGAGTTTCAGCTTTACATTGTTCCTTCCAAAGAACACCGAGGGCTGATCTCCTTTAGGATGGACTGGTTGGATCTCCTTGCAGTCCAAGGGACTCTCAAGAGTCTTCTCCAACACCACGGTTCAAAAGCATCAGTTCTTCGCTGCTCAGCTTTCTTCACAGTCCAACTCTCACATCCATACATGACCATTGGAAAACCATAGCCTTGACTAGACAGACCTTTGTTGGCAAAGTAATGTCTCTGCTTTTTAATATGCTATCTAGGTTTGTCATAACCCTCCTTCCAAGGGGCGAGTGTCTTTTAATTTCATGGCTGCAGTCACCATCTGCAGTGATTTTGGAGCTCAAAAATAAAGTCTGACACTGTTTCTCCATCTATTTGCCACGAAGTGATGGGACCGGATGCCATGATCTTAGTTTTCTGAATGTTGAGCTTTAAGCCAACTTTTCCACTTTCCTCTTTCACTTTCATCAAGATGCTTCTTTAGTTCCTCTTCACTTTCTGCCATAAGGGTGGTGTCATCTGCGTATCTGAGGTTATTGATATTTCTCCCAGCAATCTTGATTCCAGCTTGTGCTTCTTCCAGCCCAGCGTTTCTCATAATGTACTCTGCATAGAAGTTAAATAAGCAGGGTGACAATATGCAGCCTTGACATACTCCTTTTCCTATATGGAACCAGTCTGTTATTCCATGTCCAGTTCTAACTGTTGCTTCCTGGCCTGCATATAGGTTTCTCAAGAGGCAGGTCAGGTGGTCTGGTATTCCCATCTCTTTCAGAATTTTCCACAGTTTCTTGTGATCCACACAGTCAAAGGCTTTGGCATAGTCAATAAAGCAGAAATAGATGTTTTTCTGGAACTCTCTTGCTTTTTCGATGATCCAGCAGATATTGACCTTGATTTTACTTGATTTTATCCTTCCAGATCAGATGATCACCCAGTTTACCAAGTGGCTTTTTCAAGAGAGGCAAACACAGTTTCAGAAGTCAGGAGAAACTAGGGAGGGCTCCACACAGAAGGGCATTTTTAAAATTTCAGTAAATAGAGAGAGAAAACAAAATCAACAAATAAGTATGTTTCAAAAGATGAAAGGAGTATTTAGAGTTTGATGCATATTGTAATGTGAACAGAAAATACACACACACAAAAGAAGTAATAGGAAGTAAGCTTGGAAAGAAAAATTGAAATCATAATTTGGACTGGATGTATTTAATTTATTATAGAAATTAAATTAAATTTCTATTTAT
The DNA here is from genome assembly GCA_917880005.1 of Nanger dama. Classification (NCBI taxonomy): domain Eukaryota; kingdom Metazoa; phylum Chordata; class Mammalia; order Artiodactyla; family Bovidae; genus Nanger; species Nanger dama. The sequence goes on from CAKJTW010000021.1 coordinate 24,067,864, forward strand.
TATAGAAATAGAAAACCATTTTGATTTGGAGAATTATGTTACGTGCAAAAATTGGAATGGATATAAAAATTATATCATGAAACTATGGGAATATCAAATGTAACCCAGGAAGCAGTGCACACATTCAAGCTAGAGGGACTAGCAATTGGCAAAGACAATAGACAGGCAAGACAACATCCAGAGATAAAGATGAAAGGATTGTGAATCTTAAAAAGTGGCCACTTATTGGTGAAATGACTGGGAAGTGTGAGCAACAGCAAAAACACAACTGAGTCTCTGATAGTTTCTGGCCCCAATCACTGAAAGAATGATGCTGTCATAAATCAAAACTTCAAAGTCAACAGAAAGAATTAGTTTGGGGGAAATAGAATGAGTTCACTTTTATATCTGTTCAGTTTAATGTACTAGAAAAAAAAATCCAGCAGAATATAGAAATAGATCTGACAGCTGGAAATGCAAGATAAGCACTCCACAGAGAACAGGTCTGAGAAGAGGAGACCTCGAGGGTGAACAGATTGTGAACAGAGAAAAGAGAGGATGATGATGACGACAGCAACAGTCAGAGTTAAACTTCAGCAAAACAGAATAGAATGTAGAAAAGCAAGATCAAGCACAAGAAAGAAAAAGTGGAAAATGCAGCTTACTGTTCTGGAGACGAGCGAAACTGAAGAAGGAAGGTGAAGGTGGTCACCAGGCACACAAAAGAAGGAGGAGGAAAACATGGAAAACGAGGGTAGATTCAGGAAACGAGGGAGATGAAGTGACAGGAGGTGGAAAGGTGGCAAAGAAGTGCAGGCAGCAAGTTGTAATCTACTTTTTCAAGATGTGCGGCAAGGAAGACAAGAGATGAGGAAGTGTGCCTTGAAGGAGAGATTATTTCAAGAGAGAGGACTACTTGTGTTTGCAGGCAGAGGGTGGCAATACTTGTACAAAAAATACAAACATACATACATACATACATACATACATACATACATATGTGTGTGTGTCTGTGTGTGTGTATGCTAGAAATGAGATCTGCAAGAGTCATTCACAAAGCACATTACTAAGAAAAAATAAAAGATTGGAAATATAAGAGCATGGGTTGAAACTGGTCAAAAAGAAAGAATACCAAAAGAATGAAAGGATTTGAATGGAAGACACAAAAAGTTATAAGAGTCAGAAGAAATGTTGTCATGATCAGATTAAAACAGGAGCAATATCTTCTTCTGAGAGTGAGAGAACAGGTAATTGAGATGGAGCTAAAAAATAGTGGGATGTATCTTTGGAAAATGACATTGATTGGTAGCATTGACAACTAACTGATAAGAGGGAAATAGAAAACTGCCTAGAAATGGACAGAGCTCACACCTCAAGTTCATCAGTTATGTTCAGATACCATGCATTGGTATGGACGCTCCAAGATGATTTTATGAATTACTGCAGGAATGCTCATCAGTTTAGGAACAGTGAAATCAAGTGATAAAACTCATCCAGAGCTGAGGACTCTGGGGCTGCACAAGAGAAATTCAGGAGTCAGAAGTCTCCATTTCTGATAAAGGTATTGTGATCATGACCAGAGGGAGGCGAGACAGACTAGAAGATAACATGAAAACCATTAGTAATGGAGAGAAACCAAGAGCTAAAACATTACGAAAATGGTGGAAAAGTCATGAGGGGTGAGTGAGCTTGAACCTTGATAAGTTGCAGTTAGAAGTAGAGTCTTCCCACTCCTGGGCCAAGACCCAAAGTGATATCACAATGCAATTGGGAAAAAGTGAGGAGAGAAGGGGTGATGCTACTCAACTCCTTTGCTGGCTGCATCTACTTCTACTTAACTACTAAATGTTGAAGTGACCCCAGTCATGGTCCTGTGCCACTTTTGCTTGCCTGTATCACTTTCCCTTTAAATAATATCCAGTGCTAAAGCCTTGCATGTCATCTATTTGGATATGACTCTCAAAGCTATTTCTCCAGCTCTTTCATCACCTCTTCATTTCATTATTTATATGTTCAACTGTATATCTGTCATCTCCATTTCAAAACCCACCCTTTGATCCTGCTCCTTCCCTGAATTCCCTGTTCTACTCAACTGCACAGCCATCCCAAGCTGCTCAAGCCAAGAGTCTAGGAACCATCCTCAATACCTCTTCCCTCTTCTCCCTGTATAACCCACATCTAATCCATCCACAGATCCCACTTAGCAACTATTCTGCAGCTGAAAACAACATCCCTACTTCTACCCTTATGTTTCAACTCAATTATGGCAATAGCATCCCGATTCTGGTTCTGTTTCCGCCGTCCCCTCAACAAACTATTCTTCTCAAAGCAGCCAAAACAATCTTTTTAAAGCCTAAATCAAAATTTGTTTCTCTTTGGGTGAAACCTCTGCAGTGAATCCCTTTGAATTAATAATAAATTCCAAACTCCTCATCCTATCTGTATAATCTTCAGGAATGGTTCCCTTGATGACACACCCAGCCTCACTGATGACCATTCACCCCTCGTCCATTTCTTACAACTCACACGCCCATCTTCCTCATACTAGGTGTTTCTAGGGGACTTGTACTGTTTTGCCCCCACTTCAGCAAGCAAGCCACGCAGAAGGAGAGCAAGTGAGCCTGGTGCTGGGCCACCAGCCCTTCCCAACTCAGCTTGAGGTGACAGTGTTTGTGAGAGTCTTCATGGGATGTACTGAAATCTCAGTATGCTGTGATGCAAAGCTTACCTTTGATGATATTGAATGTGATAAATAACTATAGAGAAGGACTCCCTTGCCTTATGTGAGGAGGGTAAGCTTATTTAAATTATGTAGACAAATCAAAGTGGCATTGCTTAATTTTTAACAGATGTAATAAGCAGGTTAACAGTAAAAATGCAAAATGTAACAAGTTACTTTGAAAATGCAAACCAAAGTTCCTTGACCTTATTAGAAATAGGAAATTATGGACTTGAGAATTGGACATTCCCTGTTGACATATAAAAAGTTCAGAGCTGAGATCATGATTTAAAAAAGAAACATTGTATAACTGTGGATCTTATGGGTACAATTTGAAATCATTTTTCAGCATCTCACCAGACTGAACTAAGCATATACCAAACCTATCTTTGATGAAAAGTTGGGGGTTATTTATTTAATATAAGAATATTATCACTGTTACATAAATATACCCAAGACAAAGAACTTCACTCAGGGAACATACTGTAAAATAATTGTTTCTTTACAGAATAGTCTACAGTCCTGCTTACCCAAAACAAACCAAATAACTTAGACCTTTATGTAAGTATTATGAACTGATGTTAGTAATAACTACCTCTGAGTTTGACACAGATCAGAGTGTCCAAATATCAATTATCAGCTCTTCTTTTCAATTTTGGGCTTCCCTTGTGGCTCAGATGGTAAAGCGTCTGCCTGCCATGCAGGAGACCTGGGTTTGATCCCTGAGTCAGGAAGATCCCCTGGAGAAGGAAATGGCAGCCCACTCCAGTACTCTTGTCTGGAAAATTTCATGGACTGAGGAGTCTTGTAGGCTACAGTCCATGGGGTCGCAGAGTCAGACACAACTGAGCGACTTCACTTTCACTTTCTAGGATCGTCACACCTTACAGTCTTTATACCGTCCAGTCTTCCAGGAAGTCCCATTCACCACTGTTCCTCTTTACTGTTCAGGTGTCAAATTAAGCATGTTCCAGGATTATTATGATTCAGTCTTAAAGCTGCCTCCTGGTCACTATTTACTTCATTACATTCTGTCACTTCTCTGCAGAGCCCTTCTTAGTACCTGACATTTTACCGTTTATTTATTTACTTATTTTTCTATCTCACACACTAGGTTTTAAGCTTTGTCAGCCTTATTATTCTATCCTTAGCACCTAACATATTGCTGGATATGTAAAATGTACTCAATATCCATTTTTCAAATATATATAATCACATGATTAAAGCCGTTAAAGTTGAATTTGTCATTACATGTTGTCTTCATTCAGTACATAGTGACAAAAGGTCATTGCAACTGTATTTGATTCAGACCAGCCCTTGCTTTGTCCCTCAACTGTGGCACGAAGGGAGGACATGCTTGCTTTCTTTCAGGATAGATTCAGCTAACAATGCAGTCTGTTCATGAGACTTACACTTCAATAATCGGTTATTTTATTTTTTGAAAGAGTTGGTTTTTAGTTATTTATTATTATCTGGCCATGCCTTGTGGCATGTGGGAACTTAGTTCTCCACCCAGGGATGGAACCCATGCCCCTCGCAGTGCAAGCACTGAGTCTTACCCATTGGACCGCCAAAAGTCCCTCAATCACTTGTTACTAATTTTCTAATCCATTTACTTATATTGGGGCTTCCCTAGTGGCTCAGACAGTAAAGAATTTGCTGGCAATGCAGGAGACCAGGGTTCAATCCCTGGGCTGGGAGGATCCCCTTGAGAAGAAAATGGCAACCCACTCCAGCATTCTCGCCTGGAGAATTCCATGGACAGAGAAGCCTGGTGGGCTACAGTCCATGGGGTCGCAAAGAATTGGGCATGAATGAATGAATGACACTTTCCGCTTAACTTACTTATATTGCTTTTTGAATGATACAGCTTTTTGTAGTAATGGAACCATGTCTACTCTTTAGCACACGGTACTCTCAAGCACACGGATGCTTGATAACCATCCCAACAGTGATGCTTTCATAGTGAATAGTCGTATGTATCTGTCACCAGCTTATCTCTGACTTATCTAGTGCTTCCTGAAAGGTAAAGCACCACAAGTAATAAAATATATGGTACAGAGTAAATGCTAACATTTTATTTTTCACTCTCTACTTTTGATAAATGCTTGAAACCTATTTTCCAAGAGAAAGGTCCACAGATACTCGTGTCAGACACACAACTAGTAGTGATGCCTTTCCTGACACTATACATTTAAAGTTGGAAGAAATAGAAATGAGAGATTTGCCAGGCAAGAGTACTAGAGTGGGGTGCCATTGCCTTCTCCAAGAAATGAGAGAACTAGACCAAAATTTTATTTGAAGGAATTTTATATGGCTGGAGAAAGCTTTGTCTCTCTACATGGGCTTATTTTGCCTTTTTCCCAAATAACATCTGCTATCTCCTGGGGTTTCCATAGAGCAGAAGGCTCATAAATAAAGTGGCTGGATTGGAACTCTTAAGTATTTAAATCAGTCATGAGAACAAATTGCATGAAATTTGATTTTGTATTATATGTTCTAGAAATTTATTTTTAAATCGACCCTTCCTTCTGAGGGTTTCCATTTCTAAGAAAATATATTTTTTATATTGGAAAAATTTCCTCCATCCTCTTGCATTATATAGCTTTGAGAATGACCTTGGGGACATTTGCAATTCAATCATTCTAGCAAATTGGTTAAAATTGTCAAAATCATCTATTACTGAAATTTATTATCACTTTATTTTATTTGTGATAATAAATGCTTCCTAAAAGGTAGAATTTAATCTATAAAATTCGCAAGTGCATGCATCATTTATATTGTTAGCTCTCCATGGTATAACCTTTGCTACAACTGCAACTGACTCACCATTGCAAGGAGAACAGCCCGTGGACATCTGCAAAGGTTGTTGTCAGCCGATGGCAGGCTAACGAAATCACACAATATGCCATCATTTCAAATTTACCATGTCATGAACTCCTTCTAGGTTAGCCCTAGAAGGTAGTAGCCATGATTATGATAGACATATCACACCATTTGTTTTGCTGGATACATATAAGGGGTTTGTCAGTATCCATATAAGGGGTTTGTAGTGTCCATGGATATGGTTTTCTGCAAAAATGGAAGTGCAGAAGGCAATATTTTGACGTGTCAATTAATCATTCATCATCAGTATCTCTAGGGCCCTGAAAGTTTGGCTTGCCAAATATTTTTGCTAGTATCATCAAGGACTGTTCAGTTATACTGCTGTCTTCCTAACTTGTTCTCTTCACCAACAGGATGATACTTAAGTCCCATTTACTTCATATGTTTACTTACCTTTCTTCAAAAACATAACAAGGAACTGCAAAACTATTCCCCCATATAATGAAAAGTTATTTTGCACCCTGTAAGCTTTGAGTTTGATCGAGGTTCTGTGATGGACATTTAGGAACTCTTAATGCTGACGTTCCTAAACATGAACCATCCAAAATTTCTACATCGTCACATTGTCATGTTAACTGGATGCTATTTCTTAAAAGGCATTGATCATACACAGCCAGGGGGTCAGAGAAGCCTTGAACACACTGGATTTTCTTCAGAAGTATACAATGTGGTCCCCGGGTTTTTCTAACTAAACCATGTAAGTTAACAATGATTGAAAAACAAACTCCAGAAGACTCTATCATTTAAAAAAATGTCACAGTTTAAGTCTTTAAAGTAGAATTTTTCATTCAGATCTAAAAAGTAAGTTAAACAGTGTTTATATACAAATTTTGATATAACTTAATTGTAAGCAAATAAAGTACTGAATTGAGAATCAAGTATTATGGCTCCAGTATTTATTCTGAGACATCCTACTAACTGAATTTAGAGAAAATACTTAATTTGTTGGTAAATTAGGAGGATTCATGTGTTCAGCAGTATCTAGTGAGCAGATAGTATGGGGTAGTCATTCAAAGAGGAGAAGAGTGTTGTCTCTAAGATCTCAGCTTTAGCAGTCTACACTTGAAAATAGCTACATGATTTGGAGTAGGTTTTTATTTTTATTATTTTAACAATCGTTACCACTTTGGTTTTATTCTCTCTTTCCTGGGTATTGAACTTCCTTAGAGACAAATCAATCCACTTCTTAAATGTTTCTCATTTTTAGCTTTAAAGATTTTGCTTCTTTTATTTAAAAATCTCAAGCTTGTGAGATTTAAAGCAAAGTTCTTTTCTTGGTCTGCTCTTCTGCCTTCATCCCCATCCTCACACACACTCTTCCCTGCACTCACCCATGTGGCATTGGAGCAGAGATTTCTTCTTGGGAGACTGTCCATGGTTACATCGCTGTCTCTTCAATTAATTCATGTCTGTTGAGGAAGAGCAGGGGACTCAAGAGGCCCTGTTGTCCAGCCAGGGACTCAGGCTTAATAAGCCCCCAAGATCCTGAGCGTGCCCAGGAGGTCTCAGGCTGATCCTCTTTGGGCGGCCCACTGTTTTGAGGGGTCAATGTCCTTGTCATTCTACAGTGCTTAGTCGCTCAGTCATGTCTGGCTCTTTGTGGCCCCGTGGACTGTTGCCTGCCAGGCTCCTCTGTCCATGGAATTTTCCAGGCAAGAATACTGGAGTAGTTGCCACTTCCTACTCCAAGGGATCTTCCTGCCCAAACCAGGGACTGAACCCGCCTATCTTGCCTCTCCTGCCTTGGCAGGTGGGATTCTTTACCACTAGCTCCACCTGGGAAGTCCCAGGTGGGCTTATAGTGTTCCCATGCAGAATGCCAGCCTCCAACTCCACCATGCTGGGGCCTGTGTCACAAGCAGGAGCCATCTTCCACCTGCCTCAGAGCCTGAGAACTCAAGGGATAGTCCTTTCATTCCTCTCTGACTTGGCATCCCATTGTGCCATCTCTCTGCCTCTGTCACTCCTCCAGCAGGGGCAAACCAGCAGCCTTGGGCTGAGCAGCTTTCCAGCAGGGATGACAACATATCCATTTAAGAATAATTCTTTGATGCCTCAATCCCTTAACTTAAGGGAAGAAAGCCAGGTGATTGCATCTCTCATCCCTCTCATCACCCCTACCCCTGCACCCCCTGGACCCCCACTGCCTACCCCCACCACCACCAGGAGGGAAGGCAAAAAGACAGGCTGTCTCCATGAGCACTGCACTCTCTCCTTGCTCTATGTCCTTCTCTCTGACTCTAAATGGTAAAAGGTGCCATTCCATTATTCCAGAAGAATCTATCAGCCCCCATGGGGAATGGAGGTCTTGTATTGAGAAAAGGGTGCTCTTTCTATGCAAATTAAGAAAATCTAGTAACCGAGTCTCAAAACCCCTGTATATCTTGACACTGTCCACTAACACTATGGAAAACAAAGAATCCAAGTAGTACTTTCTGTTGCATACAGTTCCTTGGAAATGTTCACTAAAGTTGGCCATAGTTTAATAGCTGCACTGAAATAAGAGAAATACCCCATGTATACTACTGGCCTTTGGCTAGCGATACTATTTGCAAATGTTTAATATCATAAGCAAATTAAAAGTAATGCAAGCCAAGAACAAGATAAAAATTGATCTTCAAATTGTTGTAAATATTATGAAATAGACTCAGTTCAGTTCAGTTCAGTCGCTCAGTCATGTCCGACTCTTTGTGCCCCCATGAACTGCAGCACGCTAGGCCTCCCTGTCCATCATCAACTCCCAGAGTTCACTCAGACTCACATCCATCGAGTCAGTGATGCCATCCAGCCATCTCATCCTCTGTCTTCCCCTTCTCCTCCTGCCCCCAATCCCTCCAGGATCAGAGTCTTTTCCAGAGTCAACTCTTCACATGAGGTGGCCAAATTACTGGAGTTTCAGCTTTAGCATCATTCCTTCTAAAGAACACCCAGGACTGCTCTCCTTTAGAATGGACTGGTTGGCTCTCCTTGCATTCCAAGGGACTCTCAAGAGTCTTCTCCAACACCACAGTTCAAAAGCATCAATTCTTCAGTGCTCAGCTTTCTTCACAGTCCAACTCTCACATCCATACATGACCACTGGAAAAACCATAGCTTTGACTAGATGGACCTTTGTTGGCAAAGTAATGTCTCTACTTTTGAATATGCTATCTAAGTTGGTCATAACTTTAGTTCCAAGGAGTAAGTGTCATTTAATTTCATGGCTGCGAAATAGATTATTAACTTTAAATTTACATTGAAATCATGAATTTGAGTGGTTAAATGTAAAAGTATCCTTGAAAGTGTCCTTGGAAATTTTAAAGTACAACATTTAAGAATTATTTGAAAGTTAAGAGATTGCTGAATCTTAAACCTGATCTAGCAAAGTAGGGAATTACTGTGGGTGTCCAGATTGGTTACTAAATGTTTTTGTTTGTTCTGTTTTTACTATGAAAGTGCATATAAGACGTGACTTTTCTAAATAATTTCTTTGATTTGGGCATTGTTTAATTTTACTTATTATACTGATGATTAAGATTGAATTTCTTTCCATTTTTTGCCATGGGTAGGTGGTTAAAACTGTGCATTATTATTATTTTTAGGTTATTCTTTATCAAATAAAGAGTAAGTCATTTATGAAGAGTAAGCTGTTTTGTTAACAGTGTAAAAGAAAACTTATAAAAATTATCACAGAAAACCAATTATGTGTATTTTAAACAACTTTCTATAGCAACCCATAGTGAAAATAGGAGTAAAATGTTTACATATTAAACTCATGTACACTTGTGGCTGATTCATGTCAATGTATGGCAAAACAAATACAGTATTGTAATGTAGAATAAAGTATTAAAAAATAATAAACTCTAGTACAGAGCTAATTAATTACAGTTTATATAAATGCTATACACATAACATATTCATACATATATGCATAATTCTATTAGCAAATCACTTGAAATATGAGTGACAATATTCTTTATAAAAGTTTCTTAGAAGACAGTATCTTTAGAAATATTTTCCTTAAATATCAACTTATTAAGACACTACTGTTATTTATTGCATGTACTGTACATCTGGATTCCATATCTAGCATGTGACATAGGGAACATTTTTAGCAGAATAATTTTTTTCCTGTAGAAAAAGCAGAAAACTCAGCTATCAGAATTTTCAGCCTATTAGGGCCACAAATGCCATTTTAGCACTTGAGAAAAATGGAATAGAAACTCTTGAGGTCTTAGCTCTGCATTTGTCAAACCCACCAGTAAAGATTCTGTGAGACACAAAGAAGAAGCTATACAGTCACAACTTAACAACTGGACATCATGGATAAGTAATTTAACAGTTTAATGTTTAGCTGAGACAATGTCAAAGAAGCAAAATTTATATAATTCTTGTAATCTAGATGTGGTTGAAGATTTTGGTAGCATTAAGAAAAATGTCTCAGAATTACAGAGTATATCATTTCATTATAGCTTTGTGAAAGTAAGTTTGTTAATAATAGGTTAATACAAATGTCTCACTGTATTTTGTCTGTAGATAATATTACAACTAAAAACTATCCTTGAATGCAGGTGCTTCTGGCAGACAGAAGTAATCTGTAAACATTCTGAACACATAAAGACTCTCTATTTGGGATTGTACATTCAATTGCAATATTTTTCCAAAATGATCAGGGAACATGCATGCTTAATAAATGCATGCAAATATTTGGCACATAATAAAATGCTTATTAAACAAATATAATAAATGAGCAGATAAATAAGAGAGGATTCTGATATGCTGAGCATTAACTCTGTCTTCAAAAACAATATTGGTTTCGTGACTATACAAGCCATGCCACTTGTTAACTTTGTATTTTGCCCAAAATGTGTTTATTCCATTTAGTCAGTATTGTACTCAAGGTTGGCTTCAAATTTCTTATGACCAATTCAAAGGGTGAAAAAAGAAAGTAGCATGATAGATTCCAAGGACTTCCCTGGTGATTCAGTTGGTAAATAATCTGCCTGCATTGCAGGAGACCCAGGTTCGATCCCTGGGTTCTAGAGTCTTCTAGAAGACTCTCTAGAGAAGGGAATGGCAACCCACTCCAGTAATCTTGCTTGGAGAATTCCACGAACAAAGGAGCCTGGAGGGCTACAGTCCATGGGTTCACAAAGAGTGGGACACAACTACCTGACTAACACACACGAATTCCAAGGAAAACATTTCAGGGTCTGAACACAGTGTCAAAGTCAGATTTTTCCAAAATGTTTTTCAATAGTGAAGATACCAGTTTACACTTTTAATTTGAGAAACAAGTGCATACTGAGTTCTCTTCCTCAGCACAAAATCCTGAAAATAATTGAAAGATAGTTTTAAAAAAAGATAGCTATAATAGTTAAATTTCTGGGGCCCAGAAAGAGCCTGAACTACACACAATACTAAGAGCAGAGAGTAACACAGAGGAAAACAGTAACATGCCTGTAATAAAGATCCAGAAAGTAGAACCCACACAAGTAGAAGCAACTCCACGAGACCCCCAGGAGCCATGAAAACAAAGACAGTGGGGGGTCAGTATACAAAGTATACTTGTATACAGACAGTATACAAAGGTGCCTTTCAGTCCCTCCGCAGGAGCGGCCAAGTGGGTGGACACTTCAGCTCTCTGCCTCCCTTTTTCAGTAGAAGTGGCCTCTGCACATCTGTGGGGCTCCAGGAGCAAGTGGTGCCCTATTGTTTTGTTCAAATACTGTTTCATCTGAACCAAGGACAGTTGGCTCAGAAAATGGTGAATGGATAAATGAAAGCATTTTCACTCATCATAGAAAGATTTGAGCTTTCATGTGGATGCCTGCCAAATAAATTTGGGGGACAAAATCTATTTACCTATCTATTTTTCATTTATCTGTCTATCCATCTATCTATATCCACCTCACATTATGTCTCAGAAGCCCAAATAGTTGATAAAATCTTTCCACATTAAATTATCACAGCTGCTGATTTGCCACGGGCAAGATGCTTTTGGATCCTCTTCTCTGTGGTTCACGTGGAGTAGTTGAGTCTAACCACATCAGTGATACCACCCGGAGAATGTCTTTGAATTCTGCCAAGCTATACTTTAACCCATGAGCTGTCACAGAAAGTATCACAGTGTTTTTTTGGTGCATCACTCACAGAACTAGAAGCAATATTAATTGCAATATAGAGAAATAATCTTTGAGCATTAAGGAGATGTCATAATCATTAAGAGTGCAAGTCCTGGAGCCAGGTTGCCTAAGTAGCTCTACTTTCAGCCTCAGACAAGATGCATAGTTTCATTTCCCTCAGTTGTCTCATCTGTAAAGTGGGGGATATTACAATGGCTACCTCCTGGAATGTAAGCAGATTACGTGAGTTGATATGGGTAAAGCTCTTAAAATAGTGCCTGTGACATAATGAATTGTAGTATCTATCATTTGTTAAAATGAATTTCAGTAAAAACAGGAAAAAGTTTCTAAATAGAATTTCAGTCACTCTATTTTGAATCATACACTCCTTTCCTCTCTTTGTATTTTTCCTGTTTTCACTAATCTAGGCTTCAGCTCATATGCCTTCCCTCCGTATGAAATGCTGTCCAATAAAACTAGGGATCCAAGAAAGAAAGGTGTCTCCTTCTGAGCTTCAGTTGTTTTATCCCTAAAACAAGACTAAAAACCAATTTTTCTGAAAATAGGTAACTTTCCAGTTGCCTATCTATGCTGCCCATCTACAAATTCCCATTTGGTCTTTACCTCTTCTCTATAAATTATAGCATGCTGAAATTTAGGAAGAAGAAAGAGCTTCACAGAAATATGGAGAAAGGAAATCATGTAAATAACATTTTCTTTCCTGAGCTGACCTACATCTCCAGTTATTGCTTGCTTCTCTGGATTTCCAGAGACCTTTAAAACAGACTGGAGATAGCACCAGGGGACTCATTCAAACAGAAGAGCAAGTTGAGTTTCCTTAATTGAGTGTCCACACCAATTGTCTGAGGTTGTATAAGCATTTTTTTTTTCGTTCCCACTTCATCATCGGTCATTCTGCCTCAAATTCTTTCACTTTTAAGAGAATAATATCAGTATCATAGCTCACAGGGATTTGGGGAAAATTAATGAGATTATATAACTGTTTAGAAAAAAAGGAGAGTTGAACATCTCAGGAGAAAGACAGCCAGACCACATTAAATCTGACATTCCAACAAATGGTAGGTAAGAACCTGCAGACCCTTCTGACATATTATTTTGCCACATTCTTGACTGAAAAAGGAGGATTGTATATTGGGAGAGTGGTGCTTAAAAGCCCTTCTAAATTCCTCCTACAAACATTTTTGGATAGTTATTTCTCAACTCATAGAATAAAATCATTGAAAACAATGACAGGAAACTGCTCTTGCCATTGTTGTAAATAAAAAAATCTTACAAGAAATGACAACTGATGTGAAGTGTTTTAGGTCATCTAGTTTATCCACTAACAGCATGCAAGTCTGATGCAATTACATTCTATTCTCAGGTTCTTTTCCCAAAATGCCTGAATTTTTTTAGGGATAAATATTTCCAACTGATCCTGTAGACTCTTGTCCTCCAGCATATTTTTCTACTCTGTTTTAAGTAATACAAAACATTTTCCCTTATCTAATGCTCTCAATGCTCTTTCTGAAGAGCTTCTTTCTGAGGAGGGCACCATTCCAATATTTACAGAAGAGTGTTTATTTACATAGAAGTTGGATTCCCAGTGTTCAGACCACCCTAAGTCTCAATTTGGAAGTCAGTGCTATTCTGTATCAGATACAGTAAAATAAAAAAAATCTTTTTAAAGGCTTCAGTTTTAGACTTTTCCACCTTCTTAGTATCACCATGGTAGCTACAGTGAAACAAGGTGATTTTTACTTAAAGTTCAATGAGAACTCCGTAGGATTTAACTGAAAATAATAGTGTTGACCTTGATATCTGATAGGAATGAAGTAAACTTTGGTGCACTCCCAAACAATAAATGAGCCCAGGAAGTGCTAACATTTCTATTAGGTAAAAATACTTTCCCATAACACTAAGAGGTCTTTTCACAGACTATTCAATCATATCCACTTCATCACTTAATAACTTGTGCTGTGTTTGTTCTTTTTATTTCAAAAGGGAACTTTCAACAGCTATCCAACAACTCTAAACTGTTTAGAAAACATTTTTTTTTCCTTCACTGAACAAAACCTACAATAAACATGCAGTTTTCTAGAATTTTTTTCAGTATTTATATAGAAATCTACTTACAATTTTGACATATTTTTCAACTCATTTTTTAAATAATGAATTTTTAAATTATAAACTAAATGTTTGTTTTTTAACCAGGATTTTTAAAATACAAAAATGCATGCATTAAAAAAAAAAAATTCCAAATGCCAAACCTGCATACATTGGGAATACGTGCAGAATCTGGGTGACCAGATTCTCTGCTTAGGTGCCCGGTGGGGGTGGTTTAGTCCTAAGTCATCTCTGACTCTTGTGGCCCCATGGACTGTAGCCCACCAGGCTCCTCTGTCCACGGGATTCTCCAGGCAAGAATACTGGAGTGGGTTGACATTTCCTTCTCCAGGGAATCTTCCCGACACAGGAATCAAACCCTGGTCTCCTGCATTGCAGGCAGAGTTGTTTACCAACTAAGCTTCAAGGAAAGTTCACTTAGGTGCTTACATCCTTGTAATTCAAGGCTTTTTAAAGATGTTTTTATTGGTACCTTTTTTTTTTCCTAGAGGAGAGAGACCCCTTTCAACCTAATTGAAGAAATTAGTATTCTTTCACATTTATTTTTTCTCCTTTCTCTGTTCCATTTTTATATACATTCAATTTACTGATTCCAATGTGGGTTTCAATTGTTTTCATATTTGGATGGAGCATCCTCGAAATGTTTCCCTTGCTATCTAATAGAAGCCATGTCTTATCGCACTTTAAAACATCAAATGTTTTCTCATAGAACAGTACCTCAATTATTTTCCAAATTACAGCCATCCTCTCAACTACACACGATAACAAGTTTTTCCATGCTCAGTAGTATTTTCTCCATATGATTTCTTTTCCTCTTCATTCTTTTTTCATTCATCTGTGCTATGACCTGATTCACCCAGAATATATGTTAACCAATAAACAATGCTGATTCTTTTGGCCTCATTTTCCATCAGTTTGAGTGATGATCTGCCCTCCAGCGAGTCTGCTCATTCAGCCCTGTCCCACATCCCTAGCTGGAGATGCTGAGCGTTAGTGCTCTCATCTTCCCATTTCTCCTCCTGTTGCTTCCCCACGGCCCTGTAATTCCAGCATGCCTCTCCAGGCCTCTCCATCTCTCCCTACCACAGTCTACTTCTCTTCCTTCATGTCCAACTACTAAACTCCTAGAACTCCACCTCATTTATGACAATGTAGCACCTGATTCTCTGGTTTTCTGTTCACCCCAAAGCACCAGTGAACACGCGGGGTGCTATCACCCCTGGGTCATCTCTTCTATTCTCTGCCTTTTAACTTCTTGCACAGCCCATCTCCACTCATCTTTAGCATTGCTCACTCATGGCTGCATTCTGGATCATGCCATCTCACAGAACTGTCGCAACTGTGAAGGGCTAAATTCCACATTTTGTCCCTTGATTCCTAATCTTGCAGGTCTCTAAGTTGTACATCTATACTTATTCCTTCACCACCTCTGAATCTATCATTTTTAACCTCCTTAAATTTCTCCTCGTTATTCAACTGCCTTTTCTGTTCACCTTCTTCCCTTTGTAATATAAATTACATAGAACATCATTCAACTGGCAAATTTTGTATCTTCATTTTTCCAACTGTCTCCTTAATGCCCACATCAAAAGGGGGAAAACTGCTTGTGAACATAACAAAAGCTTGAGACTAATGAAAACTACACATTAGCATTGTTAATATCCACAAGACCCTCACATTTTTCACAGTAAGTATTTTTCATCTCTTCAAACTTCTGACACACAACTATAGCTCATTCACAATAGATGAACAACCTCTTATTTCACAAAAGAAGAGGCAATCATCAGATAAGGAGTTCCTCATCGTCTTGTTATGCAAAGTAAAAATTAACCTGTACAGATGGATCTAAGAAGCTCAGCCCTTTAGTGAAAGAAATATGAAGATTAAGATACCAAGATGAATCAACATTAAATTGCTCAAAACCAAGAAATCTCTAAAGTATATAAAAGAAAAAGACATATTACGTAGGGAAAAACAAAGATAATGACAGCATAGATTTCTTTTTCGGAAAAAAAGTGCCTAAAAGAATAGAAAACATCTTTAAAGAACTCAAAGAAAAAGTTTTCAACCTAGAATTTTAAACTCAGTGAAAGTATATTTCTATAATAAAATCATAATAAGATATTTTCAGACATTTAAAAGCTTCCTGCAAGGATGAGCCATCATCAGGCTACACTGTTAGAACTGTTTAAGGAAGTCCTTCAGGCACAAGTAAAAGGATATCAGATAGAAAAACGGATTTAGAAAAAGAAAGAGGCATGCTAGAAATACAATCCCATGGAAATGATGGAAGAATGTTTTTTAAGGTGAAAGTAGTGAAAAGTGGAAAGAGTTTTATTTGAAAATTGACAAATATCTATAAGATAGAAGCCCAGAGACTCATATAATGCTGCACATACCACCTAATATAGGTGGATAAAATGACTGCCTCCCCAGAATTCCATTTCACTCCAGATCGGAGAGACCTGGCACAGAGAGTGGCAGTGGACCAAGGTGGTTGGCAAAAGATTAAAGCATTATGAGCTCCCAAGGCCAGATCCATCATTTGTCCTTAAACTAAGTTGCTTTTAGGGAAATTTCATTGTAACCTCAGAGACTATACCAGAATATATATAGGAATTAAGTAATTCCTGTTCTTCGTGATTGGAGAAGGAAGTGGCAATCCACTCTGGTACTATTGCCTGGAAAATCGCATGGACAGAGGAGCCTGGTAGACTGCACCATCACACAAGGTCATTGCGAACACTGAGCATTGATTTCTCTTTGAAACCCTCTCTCCATTTGAATACATGACAGGACACTCATAGTTTTCTTCCCTTCCAAGTAATTCTAAACCACATAGTAGCAATATCCTTTTAAGCAATTAAAGACTGATTCTCTGGTTGTCTCCAACAGAATGAAACAGTTATGAAACGTGGGTACATCAAAGACAGCATTTTTAGCACTCTGTTTGACAAAGCGGCAAATAGAGAATTGTACGTATAGAATCAATGACTTAGTATTCTGTGAAGTGATATTTGGTAAATGGGTCTAGGTGAATTTCATCAATTATTGGCAAATAGTTGTCAGTGAACACAGCTTCCGCTTTCTCTGTCTACCCTTACGTGATGACTTGCCTTGGGATCGCATTCTAGATTCCCTTCTTCACTCTAGAACAAGGTCCTGAGGAACAGATGCCTTTGGGCTAAATCCATTTCCACGGTTTTGTATAATTAGATCAATGACTGTATTTCTCCATAGTCGTCGTGAAGTCGCTCAATCGTGTCCGACTCTTTGCGACTCCATGGACTGTAGCCTACCAGGCTCCTCTGTCCATGGGATTTTCCAGGCAACAGTCCTGGAGTGGATCGCCATTTCCTTCTCCAGGGGGATCTTCCTGACCCAGGGATCGAACCCGGGTCTCCCACATTGTAGACAGATGCTTTACCGTCAGAGCCGCCAGGGAAGTGCTCAACATTAAACTCATCCTTTTCACTCTCCTTCTGTGTCACAGCTCTTCCAGCCTAGATAGCTGTGTCGTTATTGTTTAACCGTAAACTTTCTACCTTCGAGTTTTATTGATGAGCATGTGTTTAATCATTTCACCCTGGATATTTCTTCTCCATTTGACCCTTTGTATTCACTACTAATTTCTTTAGCTCAGGTCACCATAATATACCAACTAGATTTCTGTCAGTGTTCAAAATCTGTCTCCTTTCTTCTGGTGGTTTCCCTAACCTGCATCGATAGCATACTTTTCTAAAATGAAAATGTATACACCTTTGTGAACCACAAATTACTCCAAACAATCTTAAAATACAATAGAAACATTTAATCTTTATATAAAAGTTCTCTCGGGATCTCCCACCTATTGACCCATGTTTGATTCATGCTATTGTCTCACAGTCACAAAGGGGCTTTACAATGACTAGTTTTGACAGGCTGCTAGTTAATCCCCAGTCCCTTCTGCCCTTCTTCTGTTATTCTGTTCTTCTATTCTCAGAGTTTTAGCTGAGCACAGAGCCATCCTCAGCGAGGCAACACATTCTAGCCTCCCTTGCAGCTAAGTGTAACCATCTGACCATGAGATTACTAATGGAAAATGGTGCATAAAACCTTTATATCATTTCCTCCAAAGAAAATTGTTTGCCGCAATCTTTATCTTTCTTCCTGTGAACTAGAAGGAGCTGAATCAGTGGTAAACAGGCAGATAAAGACAGTATTCTGGGACTAATAAGGTGGAAGGAACTAGATCACTGAAAAGCTTGTGGCATCAGAGCTACTTTCTTGTACTTCCCTGGAGGTCCAGTGGCTAAGACTCTGCGATTCCACTGCAAGGGACACAGGTTCAATCCCTGGTCAGGAAACTGAGATCCTACAAGCCATGAGGTACAGCAAGAAAAAGAGATGCTCCTTGCTCTAAATCACCACCAAATTCCAGACTAATAAATATGAAATAAATACATTTTTATCTTTTAAGCCATTGTATTTTGAGTCTTTTTGTTATACTAGCTTAGCCTGCAATTTAATCAATAGAGCAGTTGAAGAGAAAAGGCTTATACATTTCCCATGTATAAAATACATTAAGAAGAAATTGCAAATGTACTTGCAAAAAAAAAAAAAAGAGTATTTCTATATCTTGACATAAAGTCTTAAGCAAGTCTGTACAAATTTCATTTATCTAAAAGACCAACACAGTCTCTCATTTCTAGGCCCATGTACATGCTGTTTCCTGTTATTGGAACATAGTTACAATCTGCTTTTCAAGGAAAAAATCTTATGAATATATCAAGTTTTAACATAAAGTTTTTGCTAAATTCCATACAATATTCAAATCTGGGACTACTCCTATAGCTTCTCATGTACACAGATCCTACTGTTTTGTAGTGACCTGTTTAGTTGACATTCTGACTACTAGACTGTACCATCCCTGATGATAGAAACAGTCTCTGTCACCTGTGATGTCCTAAATCCAAATTCTGGTTCAATGCATGGTACATAGTAGATTCTCAAGAAAAATAAAAGTGTTGAGTCAAAGTTACATAGCTGAAGTAATTATATGAAAATAACCCATTATTGTAACCTCCGCCTATAAAATTACATTAAAAGGTTCAATTGAATTGGACAGGAATATATCAACATCCAAGAAGCTCTGCTCATGGCTTCTCAGTCATAACCCGCATGGCCTGCAAAGATGACCACTGCCTTGAGTTCTAACACCATAGACTGGCTATGTTTGTTTTTGATCTTTAGTAAATGGAATCATTCAATATGAGGACATCTTACTCAGTTCAAGCTGCCACAACCAAATGCCATAAATTGGATGGTTTATAAACAATGGAAATTTATTCCTCATAGTTCTGGAGACTGGAAGTCTGACCACGATGCCAGCATGGTCAGGTTCTGATGAGAGTCTTCTGGTTGCATGCTGTGGACTTCGTGTTGTGTTTCACATGGCAGGAAGACAGCGAGCTAGTTCCCTGGTGTGCCTTTGATCAGGGTACTAATCCCATTCATGAAAGTTCCACCCTCATAATCTAATAACTTCCAGAAGTCTACACTCCCAAATATCATCACATTAAAGATTAGGATTTTAATATATGAATTTTGGAGGAACACAGTCAACCCATTGTAAATTATAAATTATAGAAGGAAGGAGAGAAGGAAGAAAAGAGGAAAAAATACCACCTGATAATGAATAAGTGTTGTTAATCTGGATAACTTAGTTAGAAGCTCACTTATATATAAATAATTAACTTATTTTAAAAATACAAGGATATTGTCTATGCACATATGATTTTACTCTCTTCAGATTACCTACTTTTAGCACTATTGTTCATTTTTTTAAATATTTGACCTCTTGCGCATAGTAAGAAAATAAAAGCAAATACCTAGTCTTTGAATGTTTTTTAATTATGGGCTTCACAGATTAAGTTAACAAATCTTAAATATTGAGCCTTGCCAATGTTCTTTCTTATAAAACTCTTTTAAGTGAATTTTCTCAAAAGATCACTTTCCATTGTTTTAAATATAATATTGGATAGTCACAAACAATAAAAATTAACTATCATAGTTTATATTCAACTTGTAGGTATCACTGTACACTTTTTACCCCTTCTTTAGATCAGGTTATTTATCAGCATAAGCGACTGACATACACAAAATGATTTCCTTGACTACAGTCTTCTAGGAATAGCTTTTACTCTGTCAGTTCTTTTCCATTCAAGCTTAAGCCTAAATAATAAGGTCTTCACTACTGATATATTTATATACCATTCCAGAATCCCATTAGGATTATAATTCACATTATCTGAATGCTATCATCTTCTTTTAAACATACAGATCTCTATTTCCCTTGGAATAAGAAGAAAATAAGCATATATTTTTAAAATGGAGTGTTTCCAAATATCTCTCCTCTTCCTTTAACTTTTATGTCATTAATCCAGTGGACAATATTCAGCTCTTGTATGTTTATTACTCAGTAGATTTTTACTATTGTGAACTCTATGTATCTCCATGCTCTTGGTATTTGACTTTAAAAGACTATGAATGGATTTGAAAATACATTTTTCTTAAGCTATTGATTGGAAAGATACATTTTATATTACTCCATTTCTTTCTACCTTTAAGTATATGTATATGTACACAGTGACACACATATATAAATATATATACATATAAGTAAAATGTACATATGGCTATATAAATATAGATACAAGTATAGATATAGACAGCTATTTCTTATTGAGCATATTTTTCCTTACGTCATTGGTAACCAGATTAGAGGGCTTGCCAGATGTCTATGCCCTGGAGAAGAAAATGGTAACCCTCTCCAGTATTCTTGTCTGGAAAGCTCCATGGGCAGAGGCTACAATCCATGGGGGTGGCAAAAAGTCAGACACAGCTGAGCACACATGCACACGCACACAACCTGGTTAGAAGAGCCAACCTGTATTGTTAAAAAAAATAACTGTTTTACGATAATTAACTTGAAAAGTTAAGACTTGTCCTCTGAAATGATTGATTTTGTGTAACTTGGGATAATCCTCTATTGTCATAAGATTTCATGAGAGGAATAATGCTGAAACCTAAAAATGGATGTATTAGTATTAAGTCAGAGACTTTTACCTCAATATTGGTAACTTAATTTAAAGTAACATGAGCAAAAAACTAACTTCACCAAAAAGAATACATCTTGAAAAACTGAACAGACTCAATATATTTTAAGAGATTTAAGAAAAAGTAGCTCTGTCACAGGAATGTGTGGTATATTTAGAGACCATTTAATAAATTCCACTCCACCCAACTTTTAATAAACTCCAACCCAGTCTATCCATCCAAAAGGAAATCAGTCCTGGGTGTTCACTGGAAGGACTGATGCTAAAGCTGAAACTCCAATACTTTGGCCACCTCATGCGAAGAGTTAACTCATTGGAAAAGACTCGGATGCAGGGAGGGATTGGGGGCAGGAGGAGAAGAGGACAACAGAAGATGAGATGGCTGGATGACATTACCAACTCGATGGACGTGAGTTTGCGTGAACTCCGGGAGTTGGTGATGGACAGGGAGGCCTGGCATGCTGCAGTTCGTGGTGTCACAAAGAGTCGGACACGACTGAGCGACTAAACTGAACCCAGCCTATATTGGGCTTCCCTGGTAGCTCAGTTGGTAAAGAATCTGCCTGCAATGCAGGGGACCCCGGTTCATTTCCTGGGTTAGGAAGATCCCTTGGAGAAGGGAAAGACTACCCACTCAAATATTTGACCTAAAGAATTCCATGGGCTGTATAGTCTGTGGGGTCACAAAGAGTGGGACACAACTGAGTGACTTTCACTTTCAGCCTACATCTGAAAATACATGAGGTATGTATTTCTTTAAAATATTACAGATAAAATATATAGACTTCCACTTACTCTATAGTATGAGGAAATAGAAATAATCTAGTTACTATTATCTGATAAAGAGCAATCAAATCATTCCCCAGCCTTCTTTCTTCAGGCCAAATTTTCCAAATTTCTTTCTTTTTTATTAGTTGAATTTTAATCATCTTTTGGCACTCAACTGCTGAACTATAATATATAGCCTCTGAGAAAATTAGAGTGGAAAGATAAGAAGTTACTCCAAACTGTATGTGGATGAAATCCAAGCCATAGCAAGCTTTTCATGGTTCTTATTCATTGTAAAACCCAATACATAATAAGAAAGGTCACCACAATATATTTAAATTCAATATTGCAGTTTTCCCATACTCAGTTCTCTTGCTAGTTTGCTTAGCTGTGAGTTATTCACTGTAGTTTTTATGTTCTTCATTTGATACCTGCTGGGTTCTTGTGTTATATCTGTGCATTGTCAGATATTCCTAGAATTGTGGGCTTCCCTGGTAACGTGGCTGTAAAGAATCCACCTGCAGTGCAGGAGACTCTGGTTCGATTCCTGACTCAGGAAGATCCCCTGGAGAAGGGATAGGCTACCCACTCCAGTAATCTTGGACTTCCTTGGTGACTCAGATAGGAAAGAACCCGCCTGCAATGTGGGAGACCTGGGTTCGATCCCTCAGCTGGGGAGATCGCCTGGGGGAGGACATGGCAACCCACTCTATTATTCTTGCCTGGAGAATCCCTAGGGACAGAGGAGCCTGGTGGGCTGTAGTCCATGGGGTCCCAAACAGTTGGACGTGATTTAGTAATTAACACTAGTTATTAGTTTATTTTCTCTTAAATCTTTAGCTTTAAATTTATTTAAATTTCCCATTTGACCACTTGACATGTTCACAATGATTGATTAAGGACAGAGGAGCCTAGCAGGCTACAGTCCACACGGTCACAGAATCAGACACGACTGAAGCGACTGGCACTCATGCACATAATCATGCCTTTAACTATGTTTGTATGGGCTTATTTTGCCCATGTCTATAGTTTAATTATCTGTCAATTCATTTATCTTTATAAAAATGATCAACATTAACCATGTAGGCCAATGAATCAAAGGGAAAAGCCATCTCTCAGACCAAACCAGAACAAAGAACCCACCCAAATATAGTAAGAGCTGGTAATATTGTGAATCAGTTTAAGAACAACTTCTTAGTTGTCAAAAGCTGCAAAGTCAGAGATCCCTTCCTACTCTCATTGCAGAAATTTGCATTATTTCATTATAGATTTCATGGTAAATTTAATGGACATCAAATTTATAGTTTCAAAAATGGCTATTTTAAAGAACATTTGACACCACTGTTTCTTCCACCCAGGGTATTCTTCCCTTAGATGTCTGCTTGGTTAAATCCTTCTCCTTAAGTCTTTGTTCAAAATTCATCTTTTCAGTGGGAAAAGGCCTGCTGTGACACCTGCCCCTGCTTACTACTTACTACCCGCTGCCCAGCAAACCACCCACAAGAATGTACTTGTCCTCCTGACTGCCTTAACCCTGATTAACTTTGTCTTATAGCTAAAGCACTTACCACCTTCTAGTATATAAATCAGTTACCTATTTATTCTGTGTATGTTATCCCTCTCTCATCCCCTAAATGTAAGAACTGCCAAGTGTTTGTCTGTTTCATTCATTGTTGTAGCCTAAATTCCTAGTACAGTTCTGTACCCATAGTACGTGCTCAAGAAATATGTGTTGAATAAAACAAAGCTTGATTAAAACATCAGATGTTATTATGCTTAATAGGAAAGGGCAAATAACAAGAGAAAAGCAAAACATTCCTTTCATTCTGCTGTGTTATTGGGACTAGGAAGGTAGGAAATGATAATAGGTTATAATAATAAAGGAAAAGACAGGAGAGGATGAGATTAACGAGGATTTGCATTCTTTGTAAAATGACCTAATTATAGCTGCCTTTTTGACAGTGTCATCTCTCCAAACAATATACACATGACTGTCCTCATTCCCCTCTCCATCTGTGACTTAGGACTTAACTTTTTTCCCCAAATCATCAATATAGAAAGTCATAATAAATTGCAGTAATATAACTACACTGTGATAACCTTATTAACTTATTCCTGTGGATGTGGATAAAGAAAATACTGCCAGTTGCTGGTCTCAATACTCTGTTTCATTAATACAATATGTACCAGATAATGTACAGGTCTTAAACTTCACAGAAGCACAAATTCTCAAGTTTGAATAAATGTTAGAGTCGATCTAATCCTATTTCCTGTCTGCTTCTTAAATCCCTTCAATTCACTATCTTGCAAAGCAGCCTATTCTATTTTCAGATGTTTTCACTCTTCCTCTTGTTGAAACAATCCATCAGCCACACTGGTGGCTTCGCACAGGGGCTTGAGTTCTGCCCTTGAGGCATTATAGATAAAGTCTCTTCTGTTTTCGCAAAGAATAGCTCTTGTCTTATTTGAAGACAGCTCCCATTTTGGCTTTAAATCTCCTCTTTTGCACTGTAGTTTCTTTAGAATGCTTTCTATAATTAAAAGCTTTCTCAACTTTCTGAAAGACCTTTTCTATAAGTTTAAATTTGGCAAGTCTTGCTGATCAGCACACAATTGACCAAGACTGCCACTCTTATTCTAAATATTTTACATCTTTAAATATAGTATATCCTTCTGTATGTGTAGGCATTTTAAGTTGTTTCAGTCATCTCTGACTCTTTTGTGATTGTGACCCCATGGACTGTAGCCAGCCAGACTCCTCTGTCCATGGGATTCTCCAGGCAAGAATACTGGAGTGGGTTGCCATTCCCTCCTCCAGAGGATCTTCCCAAGCCAGAGACTGAACCTATATCTCTTATGTCTCTTGCATTGGCAGGCAGGTTCTTTATCACTAATGCTACCTGGGAAAACCCACTATATCCTTCTACTTCTCTGTATATTCAATTAATTTTTGAGAGTTTGATATTGAAACTTAATTTGTCTACTTAAAAATGTAATATATAGTGGAACTATTTGTAACCTTGTTCTGTATTTTCCAAGTCTCCTGTAAATATGTTAGCATACTTTCATAATTTAAAGAAAATTTTAAAGTTATAACCATGAAAGAAATCCAAACTCCAATCATATATCATGGTTAAGTCCATAAGAACACTGTGGTCCTAAAGAGACACAGTGTATAAAAAGAAAAAAATTCAGGTTTACATCAGGTAATAGTTGATCACAATTAAATAGAAAAGATTAAAGAACCCAGAAGCCCATAAATATAGTCAACTGATCTTTGGCAAAGGAGCCAAGAAAACACAATGAAGTGAAGTCTCTTCAACAAACAGCTCTGTGACAATAGGTCATCCCCAGGCAAAAAATGAATTTCAACTTTCCATCCTTCCCAAAAAGCAACTCAGTGTGTATCTTATACCTAAATGCCAAATACAGAAATAAAACTTCTTGGAAGACAACATAAGTGAAAACCTATACTACCTTGGGCCTCTATGGATAAAACACCAAAGACATAATCCACGAAAGAAAGAATTAAAAATTGGCCTTCATTAAAATTAGAATTGTCTAATTTGTAAGAACGACACACGTTGCTATTTTTTCCATCTTTCTCTACTCGGTGTTGGAGAAGGGAACGGCAATGCACTCCAGTATTCTCACCTAAAGAATCCCACGGACAAAGGACCTGGTGGGTTACAGTCCGTGGGGTCGCAGGAGCTGGACACAACTTAGTAACTAAACCACCACCACCACCACCTACTCAATGTTGATTTCAAAGGATACTTAAGCTTTTACATGAGACAGACTTCACTTTATATTTATTCTTAATGGGTTATCATTTTTGACAAAGTATTATTTCATTATACCAAACATGGTTATTCTAATATAACTCATGCAATAATCAGATTTTAGAGACTGATGACTAACTTATGCATATGTGTTATATAAACAGAACTATATTTGTGTGCATAAAGTTAATAAACTGTTGTAACCAATTGCTTTATATGCAAACATGCACATAATTGTGTCAAGAAAACTGCATGGATTGTATAAAATAGACATTCTAGAATCATATTTGACTAAAAGTGTAATTATTTTCATTTTTTTTTCTGACAGTTACACTGAAAACTAAGCAGTAAATTCGTGAAACTGGTGGTCTATATTTAGCCTGCTGTGAATAATGTAGTGTAGGATGTAGTTCATTCATTTTTATTTTCTGTGCAGTGTCTTATATGTTCATACATACTTGGTTAACTTTAAATGACATTGCTCAGGCAATTAAGGCGACTGCATCACCCTAGTGTTACTAAAATGAATTTCCTCATGCCCAATAAAGGGGTTACCCAACTCCTTATTAATGCTCATTACAAGTTTGCATAGTTTTTGCTGGGGTCACAAAGGTCCTGACAGGATGGATAATTGGATCCTCCCAAACAGTTAAACACAATGGCAATTTCTCAAATTGCAGAATTTAGACTTGGAATGATTTAAAGAGATCATCTGGTTTAACCTTCCACACAATGATAAATTGCTTCTTCAACATTCAAACATTTAAACATAGATTTTTGGGGGCTTGAACTTATTTTTATTTAATTCATAAAGTGTATTTAGTTCTTCAGTCTTTTCACTGCATGCATGAAGCTGGAAAAAATTAACTAGAGTCATATAAAAAATAGCTCCTTTAATTTGGTGGTTATATATAACAAGAATAATTGCTTCAAAGATGCCTTTATCTGTTGAAGATAAAATCATGCATAAAATGCCTGGTCTTTTTAGTCTTTTCTTACCTTGGCAAAAATAGCTTATTTTTTAAAAATTAAAAGAACTATGGTTGACTTCATCCATTATTTCAAATGATGACCATTTGGGATTTTGTTTTATGACAGTCCAACGACATAGAGAAAATATTTTCTCAGTCGTTCATTGTTGGACAAACTACTCAGTGTGTGCAGTAAGATGACCAAGCCCCTAAAAAATTAAGATAACAACTCCCCATACAATGATATCCAAAAGAATAAATTTAACCAGAAGGCAAAAACCTTGCTGCACTGAAAAATACAAAACATTGCTGAAATAAAGGAAACATAAATAAATGGAAAGACATCCTATGTGTATGTAAGGGAAGACCTAACATTGTTAAGAAGACAATATTACCCAAATCAGTCTACAGATTCCATGAAATTCCTGTCAAAGTCCAAATGACATCTATTTATAAACTTTTATTTTGGATTTGCGTATAGCAGATTAACAATGCTGTGATAATTTCAAGTGAACAGCAAAGGGACTCAGCTATACCTATACACGTGTCCATTATCCCCCAAAACTCCCTTCCATCCAGACTGCCAGTGACATTTCTTTGCAGAAATAGAAAAACCTATCCTAAACCAGAATTGAAAGAGACACGTGTACCCCAATATTCATTACAGTGCAGCACTGTTTATAACAGCCAGGACGTGGCAGCAACCTAGATGTCCATCAGCAGACAAATGGATAAGAAAGCTGTGGTACGTATATACAATGGAGTATTACTCAGCCATTAAAAAGAGTGCATTTGAATCAGTTCTAATGAAGTGGATGAAACTGGAGCCGATTATACAGAGTGCAGTAAGTCAGAAAGAAAAACACCAATACAATATATTAATTCATATATATGGAATTTAGAAAGATGGTAATGATGACCCTATATGTGAGACAGCAAAAGAGACACAGATGTAAAGAACAGATTTTTGGACTCTGTGGGAGAAGGCGAGGGTGGGATGATTTGAGAGAATAGCATTGAAACATGTATATTACCATATGTGAAATAGATCACCCATTCCAGGTTCAATGCATGAGACAGAGCGCTCAGTGCCAGTGCACTGGGATGACCCTGAGGGATGGGATGGGGAGAGAGGTGGGAGAGGGGTTCAGGGTGGGTAACACATATACACCCATGGCTGATTCATGTATGGCCAAAACCCACTACAATATTGTAAAGTAATTAGCCTCCAAGTAAATAAATTTTAAAAACAAAACCTATCCTAATTTTCATGTGGAATCTCAAAGGACTCCAAATAGTCAAATATCCTTGAAAAAGAATAAAATCAGAAAACTCACATTTTCTGATTTCAAAGCTTACTACAAAGCTATAAAAGGTTACAAAAGTAATAAACAAAAACAGTATATAGCAAAAGTAATAAAACAAAAACAGGACAAACAGATACATCAATAGAGTAAAACAGAGGCCCCAAAATAATCTCATATTTAAGGCGAGTTGATTTTCAACTAGAATATCAAGGCCATTCAATGGGGAAAGGATATTTTCAACAAACTGATTTCTTTTTTTAAGGCGGAATAATATTTTATATATATATATATATATAATTAAATTATTAAAGCTGCAAGTGAAAGTCATTCAGTCATGTCCAACTCTTTGTGACCCCATGGACTACACAGTCCATGGAATTCTCCTGGCCAGAATCCTGGAGTGGGTATCCTTTTCCTTCTCCAGGGGATCTTCCCAGCCCAGGGATCAAACCCAGATCTCCTGCATTGCAGACAGATTGTTTATCAGCTGAGCCACAAGAGAAGCCCAAGAATACTGGAGTGGGTAGCCTATCCCTTTTCCAGCTGATCTTCCCAACCCAGGAATCAAACCAGGGTCTCCTGCATTGTAGGCAGAGTCTTTACCAGCTGCACTATCAGGGAAGCCATATATATATATATTCAGTTGTGATATGCATATATTTATGTATATATGCATGCGTGTGTGCTGTCACTTCAGTTGTATCTAACTTTTTGCAACCCCCATGGACTGTAGCCCCTCAGGCTTCTCCAGGCAAGGATACTGGAGTGGGTTGCCATGCCCTCTTCCAGGGGATCTGCCCAATCCAGGAATGGAACCCATGTCTACTGCACATAATGCATTGAATGAAGGTGAATCCTTTATTCACTGAGCCACAGGGGAAGCCCATGTATATATGCATATATATGCAATTTATATGTTGTATATGTAGATCACATTTTTTTATCCATTCATTTGTTAACAGATCCTTTAGACTGTCTGGCAACTATGAATAATTTTGCAGTGAACATGGGAATAGAGATATCTCTGATATACAAATTTTATTTTCTTTTGGTATGATTGTTAGACCATATAATAATTCTACATTTAATTTTTGGAAGAAATTCCATACTGTTTTCATAATGGCTGTACCAAATTACATTTCTTCCAACAATGCACAAATGTTCCCTCTACTCCACATATTGACCAACATTTTTCTTTTGATTTTTGATAATAACTATCTTAACAGGAGGTGGTAATATCTTATTGTGATTTTGATTTGCATTTCCCTGATGATTTGTGATGTTGAACATCTTTTTATGTCTTTTGGCTATTTGTATGTCTTTTTGGAAAAAAAAAAGCCTATTCATCTCCTTTGCCTATTTTTATTTTTTTTGGCTGGGTGTTTTACTATTTCTTTATATGTTTTGGACTTTAACCCTTTGTCAGATATATGGTTTACAAATATTTTCTTCCAAGAAATGCTTAACTCTAGATAAATTTATTATGATTTAAGCCTGAGATCTGTTTGAAAATGTAGACCTTCATATGTGATTTGTCATTAATCTTGTTCAAATACTGTAGTTGTGTATAGAATGACTATATAAGTTACTGTGCAAGCTCTAGATACTTTATGAATGAAAGAGAGGACTATTAATAATTATGCCAAGACATCTGGCAACAACCACAGCTGTCTTGAGCAAACTTAAATATCTAGTTACCTAGTCATGTATCACATCTGGCACAGGTCTTTTCCTTAGAAGAGCAGTTTCTCTTTGAATCAAATTATCAAGACTCCTAGTATGACTGGTCTTCCTAGAAAAATAGTGAAAACAAAAAAAATTTCAGTGCACAAATTTGCTTGCTTCTGTCACATATATTACTTAAATGCAAATATCATACTGACTGGTAAGATAGATGCATATTCTCTTGCAGTACTTCACTAAGAAAATATTTACAGAGAGGTTCTAAGGACACAATTTGCAATTAAAATCATAGAGCAAAAACATTATTACCTACGAGAAAGGCTTGCAAATGAGTGGAAATTTACTATGTGTTATTAATGTTTTAGTCTGTAAGAACAAATCTTGCAAACTAAGCAAGGTAGAGGCTGTCCAAATGAGCTATGAGAATTTTATGGTAGAGCACAGTTTTGAGGACAAAGTTTTTTGTTTTTAAATAAATGTTCCAAGGAAGCACCACCTTTTAATATTGTACCTTAACAGAGCCATTTGCTAGGTAATTATCCCAGAAAAAGAATTTTTACAAATACATATTACATGTACTTAATCACCCCATAAGTATTTTGAGAGTAGGAGTTTATGGAAAGGTATAAACAAGCAGAGAGTAAAAATAATTTACAAATTATCATTGCTATTATGTTCAATAGTTGTGGAATTAGAGATCTGAAACAAGGCAGA
This sequence comes from Nanger dama, assembly GCA_917880005.1. NCBI lineage: Eukaryota > Metazoa > Chordata > Mammalia > Artiodactyla > Bovidae > Nanger > Nanger dama. The sequence goes on from CAKJTW010000021.1 coordinate 24,098,001, forward strand.
AGTCAATATTAAAAAGAGATGTTTCTTATTTCACTCCTGGATATATATCTTTTAAAAACTTCACTAATTTGAAAAGGTATGTGCACCTCTGTGTTCAGAGCAGCATTATTTACAATTGCCAACATAATTAACCAACCAATCCTATACATACAATGGAATGCTTCTCAGCCGTGAAAAAGAACAAAATCTTGCCACCTGCAGCAACATGGAAGAGCTTGGAGGGCATTGTGCTAAGTGAAGTAAATCAGACAGAGAAAGACAAATACGGTGATATCATTTATATGTGGAATCTACAAAATACAAGAAACTAGTGAGGATAATAAAAAGAAGCAGACTCTCACATATATTGAGAACAAACAGGTGGTTGCCATGGGGAGAGAGATTGAGGGGTAACATAGGCGTGGGGAGTAAGAGGTAGGCTACGAGGATGTATTATATAATACAACGAATGCAGCCAATATTTACAGTCCCTCAGAAATGGAAGAGCAGAATTTTAGTCACAAAAGATAGAACTAAAAGATTCCTCCCTCAATCTTTTTTTTTTGGCTTTAATTTTTATTTTTTTAATATAAATTTATTTAACTGGAGGTTAATTACTTTACAATATTGTATTGGTTTCGCCATACATCAACATGAATCCACCACAGGTATACACGTGTTCCCCCTTCTGAACCCCCCTTCCCCCCTCCCTCCCGATCCATCCCTCTAGATCATCCCAGTGCACCAGCCCCAAGCATTCAGTATCATGCATCGAGCCTGGACTGGCGATTTGTTTCATATATGATATTATACATGTTTCAATGCCATTCTACCAAATTATCCCACCCTCCCTCTCCCACAGAGTCCAAAAGTCTGTTCTATACATCTGTGTCTCTTTGCTGTCTCGCATACAGGATTATCGTTACCATCTTTCTAAATTCCATATATATGTGTCAGTATACTGTATTGGTGTTTTTCTTTCTGGCTTACTTCACTCTGTATAATAGGCTCCAGTTTCATCCACCTCATTAGAACTGATTCAAATGTATTCTTTTTAATGACCAAGTAATACTCCATTGTGTATATGTACCACTGCTTTCTTATCCATTCATCTGCCAGTAGACATCTAGGTTGCTTCCATGTCCTGGCTATTATAAACAGTGCTACGATGAACATTGCGGTACACGTGTCTCTTTCAATTCTGGTTTCCTCAGTGTGTATGCCCAGCAGTGGGATTGCTGGTCATAAGGCAGTTCTATTTCCAGCTTTTTAAAGAATCTCCACACTGTTCTCCATGGTGGCTGTACTAGTTTGCATTCCCACCAACAGTGTAAGAGGGTTCCCTTTTCTCCACGCCCTCCTCCCTCAATCTTAAGAGCATTTGTGGCCATCTTTACAGATATAGATACAAAAGTTTAAAAGTTCCTTTTGCCTTAAAAGGTCTTCAACAGTTCTTCAAATAATTTTTTTCAGCAAATGTTACTATCTAGAAGACTTACTTTTAATACCACAGTATAAAAATAACTTCCTATGAAGTTAAGAAATGTTCTAAACCAGCTTTATTTGGCAGCTTATATGCTTCCAGAATATTTTTATCTTTTATCATGTGGTGGGTATTTAAAAAACTAATCTGTGAAAATGGGCATGGTCCATAAATAGAAGAAATTGACTAAAAATAAATAATGGTTTATTGCATTTTAAAATCAAATAGATAATTGCTTGAATAAGTTCCTATTTCATGTAAAGTCTGTTACTGTTCTCATTTGGAAACACTGAAGAGATAATTATAATTACCTCAAATATAATTTTTATGTAAAGAAATCAGGGTATGTTTCTTGATAGATTTGACATTTTTATTAATAACCAAGGTTAAATGAATGTGGACTACTGGTTAAATTCATTTAACCAAGGTTAAATAAATATGGACAAGAAGTTTTAGAGACAGATTCTCATTTATTTGTGTTCTTCACTCTTAAAATTAAAATAATCAAAATAAGATCAGCAAGTGAAGTGTTTTTTAAATAAAATTTTTATAGAATATGCATCATTACAGAGCTTACAGAAAAAGAAAATTTGTGAAAATTTGAGTAGATGATGTTTTTACTTAGGGAAGGGATTTTATTGTGGATCATAGATTTGGATATTGGAAAAGCAAAAGTGGAAAGAATATTATCATCTGACTTTTCTTTAATTTGGAGTCCTAACACCCAAATACTTGTCCTCTGCTTCAGTTACCACATTTAAGTCAAAAATAATCCTAGAGATCTCAGGTTATCTTTTCATCACATCATGATACTATATATGCTGTTTTTCTCTCCTTGTACTCCTCTTGCCACTTAATAAACTTCAACTTCCATATCACAGTAGAAACAAAGTTGAAAAAAACCATAAGATAATTTGGGTATGTGGGGAGGCATACTTATAAATCAAGCTTTAATTACAGACTTAACATATCCAAGCCTAAGCTTAAGTGGGATACTATGTCATTTAACTAAATGCTGTCATGTTCTAAAATTTTTTCTGTTCTCTGAGAAATGATAGAACACCATAATTTTATCCCTAAGCCTGTCAATGCATCCAAATTCTGATTTAAAAACTTTCAGATAACAAATGAATTGAATTGTAAGTAGGTTTGAAATAGTGTTCTTTTATTTGATTGCATTAGAGCATGCCTCAGCAACCTATATGTACAACATTTGCAGAGTAAATTCTGCTCAGGCTAATGCCTGACATTTATTCTTTTGTGTACTTTCACATATATTATTTGCCTCAATTTAGATGTTAGGTATTCCTACTTATTCCTGAAGTACACACAGCAAGGTTGCATTTAACGAAGTTTGCATAACTCTATATACATAAAGTTATGTATTAACCTACCCAAAACTTTTAAAAATTCTTTCTCCTTTTGTAACTATATGCCTTATAAAACCTTTGATGTGGAAATAAACAAACACCTAATGTAATGTGAAATTATATATAATTGAAACTGAGCCGAAGAAGAGAAAAGTTCTTTGCTGGTTATATCACTCACATGATGTGACTAACCACATAACAAATATCAAACTATCTAATTATCATATTATTGAGTATTTTCCTGATTTCTCTTTTATTTCCTAAAAGAAGGAAATGGTTGCCTTCATGGGTGGCATTTCAAAAACAACCAAATAATCTCCAACTCATTGTGCTCTGAAAATCTAAAATACTATTTCAGCAGGGCTCTTGGCATGTAGCATTGCCTCAGTTTTCATTTCATTTGTTTATTTATTCAAAGCCACTTATCAGATGGTTAACATATAAAAAGAAGCAATAAGAAACAACCCTTGCCCTTGATAAATTTACCATTGATATATTGCGGGGGAGGGGGAGGGTATGCAGAAATGGTTTCTCTATTAGCAGCAAAACCAACAAACTGCAGTTCTTTCTGCTTCCTGCCAAATAGCATAACTTATATCAGTGAAATATATAGAGCCCTATATGTCTTCCTTCCACTTCAGTGGATATAGGTGTGATAAAGAGAAACCTGAAATATCAAAGTCTTGCTGCTAAAGAGTGAAGTCTGAAACAATTGACTTTTTTTTTCCTTTTGTTAAGTAAAGCACATTAGTTATTTTTTTGCTGTGTGATGTGAAACCTTTAACCAAGTAAGTGACAGAGGCAAAAATTATTTTTTATGAAGATGAAAAGGCAGGATTTTCTAAGATCTCGAGCATCGCAGATGAAATGGTTCAGGCTAACCTTCCTGTTGTAATTAGTACAGACAATATATCTTGAACAAATCAGGCATTAGAATAGATATCCCAGAGCAGTTAACCCAGCATTTGGAGCTGTTTTTCCTCCAGATAGTTCTATTGAATTTGAAGCAGATACCAAGAGACTAGACACTGACCTTAGATTTCAGAAAACCCATGGAACTATAAGAAGAAAAAGTAAATTTTAGAGTCACCAAAAAGATTTTGGTAAACCCAACAAGGCAGATGTTTAAGAAAAACAGATCTGGAAATTCAATAAGCAGAAATTTAAAGCTAGTTTTGAATCACTTCAAAGTATTGATTGGATTAAGATTATGTTGCAACTGTCCCTCAAGTAACAGTCAACCAGAAGCAAACTCTGTTCCTCTGTGGAGAAAGATTACATCATTGAGAGCATCAAGTTATTTCAAAATTTTTTTTTTTGTACCATGTTCAGCCCTCAGTTAAAAATACTAGGCATATCATGTTAGTGAAAACCAAAGGGAACAACATTACATATAATTGCATTTATATGCAGATGCAGATTTTGAGACAATTTTGCTTGATATAACCAAGGGATTAAAATATGTGGTTAAGAATTTTGACACAGCACTGAAAACTACAAAACTATAAAAACAAACCAAGGATAAACTCAAAACTGAAAAAGTAAAAACTGAAATTAAAAGCTCATGGATAGGTTTAGTAGAAGGTTAGACAACTGAAAAGAAATTACGTTAACTGGAAGATTTATAAGATCGACATATACAGAGTGAAACAGAGAACAGAAATGATGCAAAAGATAGGAAGTATTTGAGTCATCTATGGATATGGTAAAAATGTCTTATCAATGTGCAGTTGGAGTCCCAGATTGAGTAAAAAGGTAAAAGATTATTTGAAGAGAATGGCTTAGAATGTATTAAATTTGACAAATCATTAAACTGTAGTTTCAGGAGGTAACTTCACATCCCAACTAGAAAATACAACATATAAACAAATACAAACACATTCTTAGAAACGGAATTATTTTCCTAGAACTGTCATTTAAAGATTACCACAAACTTAGTGTCTTCTGCCAACATAAATTTATTGTCTCAGTTATATTCTCAGTCCAGCAGTGTGAAGTCAAGGTATCAGTAGGGCTATGCTCCATCTGAAGACCCTCTAGAAGAATCTCCTCGCCATTTCTTAGCTTCTAATGTCTCCCAGAAATTCTTGACATTCCTCAGCTCACAGCTTCATCATTACAATCTCTGTCTCTGTTTTCACATGGCCTTCTCTCTGCTTCTGTATATTCTTTTCTATTATAAGGACATTCCCATTAGATTTAGGGCCTACCCTGATCCATATGGGGCTTCCTAGGTAGAACAGTGATAAAGAATCCATCTGCCAATGTAGGAGACAAAGGAGATGTGAGTTTGAACCCTGGGTCAGGAAGATCTACAAATCAATAAGGAAAACACAGACACACTGATAGAGGCATGGACAAGAGTCAGGAACAGGTACTCCAAGCAGGCAACGCTGCTGCTGCTGTTAAGCCCCTTCAGTCGTGTCCGACTCTGTGCAACCCCATAGACGGCAGCCCACCAGGCTCCCCGTCCCTGGGATTCTCCAGGCAAGAACAGTGTAATGGGTTGCCATTTCCTTCTCCAATGCATGAAAGTGAAAAGGGAAAGGGAAGTTGCTCAGTCATGTCCGACTCTTAGAGACCCCATGGATGGCAGCCCACCAGGCTCCTCCATCCATGGGACTTTCCAGGCAAGAGTTCTGGAGTGGGTGCCAGTACCTTCTCCACAAGTGGACAATAGATACATGAAAAGCTACCCAGCCTCATCCGTTATCAGTCAGTTCAGTTGCTCAGTCGTGTCCAACTCTTTGTGACCCCGTGAACCACAGCACACCAGGCCTCCCTGTCCATCATCAACTGCCGGAGTCCAGCCAAACCCATGTCCATCAAGTTGGTGATGCCATCCAACCATCTCATCCTCTGTTGTGCCCTTCTCCTCCCTCCCTCAATATTTCCCAGCATCAGGGTCTTTTCCAATGAGTCAGCTCTACGCATCAGGTGGCCAAAGTATTGGAGTTTCAGTTTCAATATCAGTCCTTCCAATGAACACCCAAGACTGATCTCCTTTAGGATGGACTGGTTGGATCTCCTTGCAGTCCAAGGGACCCTCAAGAGTCTTCTCAACACCACAGTTTAAAAGCTTCAGTTCTTCGGCACTCAGAATTCGTTATCAGGAATATAAAAATTAAAACCACAAAGAGATACTACTGTATGCGCCCTCCCCCAGAATAAAGAAAGATGAAAAATACCAAATGTTTGGGAAAGTGCAGAACAACTGGAAATCTCATCCATTATTGACAGGCGTAAACTTGTACAATGGCCTTGGGAACAGTTTAGTATTAGCCAAAATGTATGAACATATACATACCATGTTGTTGCTGTTGTTCAGTCGCCCAGTCGTGTGCTACTCTTTGCAGCCCCATGGACCCGCATGCCAGGCCTCCCTGTCCCTCACCATCTCCCAAAGTTTGACCAAGTTCACGTCCATTGCATCAGTGATGCCATCCAGCCATCTCATGTCCTTTTCTCCTTCTCCATACATACCAACTGGTCCAGGAATTCCATTTCTGAACATAAGCTGAACTGAATTGCATGCATATGTGCACAAAAAGGGCTTCCCTGATAGCTCAGTTGGTTAAAAAAAAAAAAAAATCCACCTGCAATGCAGGAGACCTCAATTCAATTCCTGGGTAGGGAAGATCTGCTGGAGAAGGGATAGGCTACCCACTCCTGTATTCTTGGGCTTCCACTGTTACCCAGCTGGTAAAGAATCTGCCTGCAATGTTGGAGACCTGGGTATGATCCCTGGGTTGGGAAGATCCCTTAGAGAAGGGAAAGGCTACCCACTCCAGTGTTCTGGCCTGGAGAATTCCATGGACTATATAGTCCATAGGGTCACAAAGAGTTGGACACAACCGAGCGACTTTCACTTCACTCACGTGCGCCAAAAGATATGAAAATGAATGTCCACATGTCTGTGTGCATAAAATTTCCAAAGTGGCAACTACCTTAATATCTATCAACTGTGGAATGGCTAAATAAATTATGCTTAGCAAAGAAAATGGAAGAACTAGAGCTGGTCAACAAAGAAAATGAAAGAACTACAACTTTGTAAAAAGCATGGAATTATCTCACCAAAACTATAGACTAAATCAATCCAGACACAACAGAATACAAAGTGGTGACTTTAGTATGACCAAGTAACAAGGGTAAATAGACAGATCTTCCACGGGGGAGGAGGAAGGGCAGGGAACTTGAATATAATGAGGGCTTTCAGGGACTGATTAAATTTTGCTTTTTCCCTTAAGTGGTGGTCACACAGATGTCTTCCTTTCCTGGTAACCTATTGAGCTATACTTTAAAGAACTATGCTGTTTTCTATATATTATATAGTACTTCAGTATTTTTAAAATTATGACTAAAATCAGACATTGCAAAAAAATTTTTAAATTAGAGGAAGTGCTTGTAGGATTCGGCCTGAAGGTATGTGTGTTAGTTGCTCAGTTGAGCCCGACTCTGCGAACCCATGGTTTGCAGTCCACCAGGCTCCTCTGTCCATGGGATTTTCCAGGCAAGAATACTGGAGTGGGTTGCCATTTCCTTCTCCCCTGAAGGTATGAGAACTTGAGAAGGCAGAAAGACCAGAAAGGATGTAAGGAAATTTATCTAAATGTAAATTCCATTTAACAGAAACACCCAAAGGAGTTTTAAGAAGAGCAATAATGAATCTTCACTTTAAATTGCTTGGGCGTGACTTACCTATAAGTTAGTTCTAAAATCTGCTTTATGAAACTGCTTTGTGACTGTGATTTTGTGAAAATCAAAGAAATACATCCTTGCTCATCTGCCTCCACTTAGCAGAGTGAGAGCATAACACCAGGTGAAATACTTAACAGCCAGAGAATTCAGCATGAACAGGATACCAGAATAAAATGGAACTAGGAAAAATGTACTGCCAATGAGATTCCTAAGAGTCAGTGGCGAAAAAGAAAACGCTAGGTTTCAGACCATATGTGTGATGAGGAATCAGGATATTTTCATCTAAATGGGAAAGTGAAGATGTTCTAAATAAAGCTATAAAGAACCTAAGGACAAACATGTGGGTTACAGTTAGTCACATGCAGAGGAAAATTTTCTAGTAAGTTCACAGTCAAATATTTTGAAGTGACAAGTGAGTATAGACAAGCCAAAAAAAAATTTTTTTTAAGGTGAGAAAGCTAGGATAAGCATTCAAAACAGTATGTCAGTTTGAATAAGTGCAAATAATGAATATAGAAAAATAACTAGAATGTATAATGTGGTAAAAAGACTGAAGAACTGATGCTTTTGAACTGTGATGTTGGGGAGGACTCTTGAGAGTCCCTTGGACTGCAAGGAGATTCAACCAGTCAATCCTAAAGGAAATCAATCCTGAATATTCATTGGAAGGACTGATGATGAAGCTGAAATCCCAATACTTTGGCCACCTATGCAAAGAGCCAACTTACTGGAAAAGACCCTGATGCTGGGAAAGATTGAAGGCAGGAGGAGAAGGGGATGACAGAGGATGAGATGGTTGGATGGCATCACTTACTCAATGGACATGAGTTTGAGCAAGCTCCAGGTGATGGTGAAGGACAGAGAAGTCTGGCATGCTGAGGTCCATGGGGTTACAAAGAGTTGGACATGAGTGAGTGACTGAACTGCCAAATTCAAATGGCCATTAAGAAGCCCCCCAGTGTCTGAAAAACAATTATATAGATTTCCCTGTTGAAATGGAGATTCAGAAATTTGAAAACAAAGGTATATTGCATACCTCCAAATCTCTATGAAGTCGTAGTGACTGTTAAATATTGCTAAAGAATTTTATAAATTATAGTAAATTATTTGCAAGATAGACAAATAGTTATTTCTGACATATTATTTAATATAGGCTGTGGATTTATACATCTTAATTTTATTGTGATAAAATATACATCTTAAATTTACCATCTTGATAATTTTTAAGTGTATAGTTCAATAGTGTAAAGTATATTCACATTGTTACAACAGATTTGCAGAACCTTTTCATCTTGAAAAACCTATACCTGTTTAAAACAGCTCTTCATTTTCCCCTTGCCTAGCCTCAGGAAACCCCCATTTTGCTTTTTGTTTCTGAGAATTTGACTATACTAGATAATTCATATAAGTGAAACCATACAATATTTCTGTGTGACTGGCTTTTTTTAGCTTAAAAAGCCTCTTGATGAAAGTGAAAGAGGAGAGTGAACAAGTTGGTTTAAATCTCAACATTCAGAAAATGAAGATCATGGCATCCAGTCCCATCACTTCATGGCAGATAGATGGGGAAACAGTGGAAACAGTGTCAGACTTTATTTTGGGGGTTCCAAAATCACTGCAGATGGTGATTGCAGCCATGAAATTAAAAGACGCTTACTCCTTGGAAGAAAAGTTATGACCAACCTAGATAGCATATTCAAAAGCAGAGACATTACTTTGCCAACTAAGGTCCATCTAGTCAAGGCTGTGGTTTTTCCTGTGCTCATGTATGGATGTGAGAGTTGGACTGTGAAGAAAGCTGAGTGCCGAAGAAATGATGATTTTGGACTGTGGTGTTGGAGAAGACTCTTGAGAGTCCCTTGGACTGCAAGGAGATCCAACCAGTCCATTCTGAAGGAGATCAACCCTGGGATTTCTTTGGAAGGACTGATGATGCTGAAGCTGAAACTCCAGTACTTTGGCCACCTCATGCGAAGAGCTGACTCATTGGAAAAGACCCTGATGCTGGGAGGGATTAGGGGCAGGAGGAGAAGAGGACGACAGAGGATGAGATGGCTGGATGGCATCACAGACTCAATGGATGTGAGTCTGAGTGAACTCTGAGTAATGGTGATGCACAGGGAGGCCTGGCGTGCTGTGATTCATGGGGTCGCAAAGAGTCGGACACGACTGAGCGACTGAACTGAACTAAATGTCCTCAAGTTTCATCCATATTGTACCAGGTGTCAGAATCCCCTTCCTTTTTAAGGATGAGTAATAGTCTTTATGTGTATATACCACATTTTGTCCCTCAGTGGAAACTTGGGTAGCTCTTTCCTTTTGGATGTTGTATAATGCTTCTTGAATATAGTTTTGCAAATATCTCTTTGAGACTCAAAATTCAGTTCCTTTCGATAAAATCCAGAAATGGAATTGCTAGGTCATACAATAACTCTATTTTTAATTTTTGAAGAACTGCCATAACTTTTCAATAGCCACAGCAGAATTTTACATTTCCAGTAGTACACAAATTTTGGATTTTCCCACATCCTTGTCAACATTTGTTATTTTCTGGGGTTTTTTAAAATAGAAGTTATGCAAATGGAAGTGAAGTAATATTCATTGTGATTTTGATTTGTATTTCCATAATGATTAGTAACACTGAGCATCTTTTCATATGCTTGTTGACCATTTGTATGTCTCTTTCAGAGAAAAAAAATCTGTTGATAATTTTTTTTAAAGGGATATTTGCTTTTGTTGTTGTTGAATTATAGAAGTTCTATATATATTCAAGATATTAACTACTTGTCAGGTATAGGAGTTATATGGGAGCAAATATGTCTCCCATTCTATAGATTTTCTTTCCACTCTGTTGATGAATCTTTGAATAACAGATTTTTTGTTTTGTTTTGTTTTGATGCAGTCCAGTTTATCTGTTTTCACCTCTATTGCCTGTGCTTTTGATATCCAAGAAATCATTAAAAGTCCAATGTCATGAAGCTTTCTTCTATGTTTTTCTAAGAGTTTTATAGTTTTAGATTTTACATTTGCATCTTTGATTCATTTTTGGTTAATTTTTATATAAGATAAGAGATAATTTTTTTCCCCACATTTATATCTCATTTTCTTATAACTTCTTGCTGAAATGACTGCCCTTTCCTGCTGAATGATTTTGGCATCCTTGCCAAAAAAAAGCTCTGGACCACATATGTGAGGCTTTATCTAAGCTCTTAATTCTATTGTATTGTTCTGTACGCCTGTCTTTATGTTAGTTCCACACTTTTTGATTACTGTAGATCTGTAATAAATTTTGGATTCAGGAAATGTGAAACTCTCAACTTTATACATCTTTTTCTAGATTGTTTTGGCTACTCAGGCTATCTTTGGATGGCATATGAAATTTAGAATAGATTTTTTTCATGTCTATAAAAAAGGCCATTGGCATTTTAATATGGATTGCATTAAATCTGTGGGTTACTTTTGGAAGTATCAACAAGTTAAAAGTATTAACCTTTCTAATCCATGAGCATATAATGTCTTTACATTTGTGATGTCTTTCAGCAAAGTTTGTAGTTTTCAATGTACAAGTCTTTTATTTGTTTGCTAAAGCTTATTCTTCAGTAATTTATTAGTTTTGATATTATAAATGGATGTCTCTCTTAATTTCCTTTTAAGATTGCTCATTGCTAGTGTACAAAAATATTGTTAATTCGAGTGTGTTAACTTTGAACTCTGCTACTTTGTTGAATTTATGTATTAGTTCTAACAGTTTGTGTGTGTATGATCTTGGATTTTCTACATATAAGACAATGCTATCTATGAATAGAAATACTTTTAATGCTTTTCCAATTTAGAATACATTTTTTTCTTCTCTAATTGTTCTGGTTAGGACCTCCAAATATGTTGAATAGAAGTGGCAAAAACAAAGATCTGTATATTCTTCCTGAAAGCTTTCAGTCTTTCACCATTGAGTATGATGTTAGTGGTGGACTTTTCATATATGGACTTTACCGTGTTGAAGTAGTTTCTTTCTATTGCTAGTTTGTTGAGCACTTTTATCATGGAATACTGTTGTATTTTGTCAAATGCTTTATTTACATCAATCGAGGTGATCTTTTTATTCTCTTAATGTGGTAATTACATTGATTGATTTTTATATGTTGACCTATCCTTGCGTTCTGTCAATAAATCCCACTCATCATGGTGTATAATCCTTTTAATGGGTTATTGAATTCAGTTTGCTAGTATTTTTGTTGAGGATTTTTGCATCATTTGTTCATAGGGATTTTGTTTAGACTCTCTTCTGACTTTGTGCTCAGTGACTCAGTAGTATTCAGCTCTTTATAATCCCATGAGCTATATAGCCTGCCATGCAGGCTCCTCTGTCCATGCAATTTTCCAGGCAAGAATACTAGACTGGGTTGCTATTTCCTATTGCAGGGCATCTTCCCGACTGAGGGATTGAACCTATGCCTCTTTCATCTCCTGCATTTGCAGGTGAATTCTTTACCACTGTGCCCCCAAGGAAGCCCTTTCTGGCTTGAGAGGATAACTCTAGCTTCAAAGAATGTGCCTGTGAACATTCTCCACTTCAGTTTATCGGGAGAGTTTGGGGAGGATTAGTAGTAATTCTTATTTATAAGCTTCATCTAGGTTATTTAATTTGGCATGTTATTTCATAGTATTTCCTTATGATCCTTTACATTTCTCTAAAAATCAACTGTAATGGCACTATCTTTAATTTCTGATTTATTTTAGTCTTTGCTTTTTTTCTTAGTTAATGTAGTTAAATGTTTGTAGATATTTTCAAAAAATGACTCCTTGTTTTTGTTATTTTTCTCTGTTGTTTATATTTTTTCTATTTTATTCATCTTAGCTCTATTATTTATTATGTCCTTCTTCTAAAAGCTTTGGGCTTAGTTTTTTCTTCACAACTATTTTAAGATGTAAAGCTAGTTTGTTGATTTGAGATCTTTATTAATTCTTAATGTAATCATTTGCAGTTATAAATTTCCCTCTTGGCACTGCAGTCATTGCCTTTTATAAGTTTTGATATGTTTCATATCATTTGTCTCAAGATATTTTCTAATTTCCTTTGTGATTTCTCCTTTCACCCAGTTATTGTTTGAGAGTGTATTGTATAATTTCCACATATTCATGGATTTTTCAGTTTTATTTCTCCGATTGATTTCTAGTTTCAATGCATTGTGATCAGGAAGGAAAGTTTACATATTTTAGTGTTTTTATATTAATTAAGACTGAGAGGAAGTCTCCTGGAACAGAAGTTAAAAGCTTGAGAGAATCAGATAGTGTAGTGGAAGTTCATAGACTAGCCGAAGGTTTTCTGGAATCCAAGAAAAGGTCATCAGAAGATGAAAATGAAAATAAAGTGGAATCACGGAAGAAAGGAGGGTTTGAAGGAGGCGGATTCCTCGGAAGAAAGAAAGTCCCTCACTTGGCATCTTCACCAAGTATGTCTGATGGAGGAACTGACTCACCTGGTACTGCATCCCCGTCTCCTACAAAGACTGCTCCCTCTCCTCGGCACAAAAAGTGATTCTTCAGGTCAAGAGTACAGCTTGTGACAACTCAGCCAAGTGAGTAGTAGTTTCGTTATTCAGAAGAGAGTTAAACTCTACTGGGTTTCAATTAGCTTTTACACCAAAACTTTACAAATTAAGATTGGACTTCATTTAGTATCTTTTGACAGAATTACCTGGGTTAAGGAGATAAAATAACCATATCTCATCTGATCTTTTGGAAAATTTTTTTAGTTTTACAGGCACATTTAATAGATCATTTGTAAAGAATGTGTCCATTTCCATGTTTATCTACTCTGGATTTTGGAAGCATAGTATTAATACCATGTCTCAATAAGATGGTGCCCGTTATAGACGACCATCCCTTTAGAGTGTGAGAATCAACAGACTGCATTCCTTATGCTGATTTTGCCTGAGCTTTGTCTTGCAATGTTATGTTTAATGAATTCCATAATTCTCTTTGGAACTTAATCTCCCAACCCTTACTGTGACTGCAGAGTGGTTTACCAGGTATTTAATGAGGTGCTATGTTTGTGGAAAAATATGTAATTCAAAAACACTATTGAATACCAGATTGCTCTTTGTAGTACTAAGTCCTTTAGGATAATTTTAATTGTGGTCATTTTCTGATTCTCATTGTTGGAGTACTTAAGTCTTAGCAAGTATCACCAATATTAAATGTCAAAAATCCATTTAAAAACTTTCTTTAAAGTTGTAGCAACTGTTTGAACAGATGAAATAAAGACAGTTTTGAGTGCCTAGAAGAAAACTACCAGTTACTAGTTTGCCTTGTTTGAGGAGCCACCATATTTTTTTCTTGTGTTAATAATGAAGATAATTAAATTAGAATGTGGCCATTTTGTTAAACTTAAGAGACTGCACTTCTGAATTTTTGGTTAAAGGTTTATAGAAATTTTATTTTAAATATAAGAACAAAGAAATCTTTTGTACTTTAATTGGAATGATTTCCAAATTTCTGCTAGTAAGGTAACTGTAAATTTAAAGCATTAAGCATTTATTGGTGAATAATGTATATATTCCCATCCTGAAAAATATAAGTGAGTCAAGTCAAAATAAATTCTTTAAAGTTTAAAAAAAAAAAAAGACTTACTTAACAGCTTTAACATAGAGTCCGTCTTGAAGAATATTTCGTGTGCACTTGAAGACTGTATTCTGATGTTTTGTGAAGGTGAAGTCGCTCAGTCGTGTCCGACTCTTTGCAACCCCGTGGACTGTAGCCTACCAGGCTCCTCTGTCCATGGGATTCTCCAGGCAAGAATATTGGAGCGGGTTGCCATTTCCTTCTCCAGAGGATCTTCCCAACGCAGGGATCGAACCCAGGTCTCCCACACCAGGGAAGTGTCTGTTGAGTCTAAATTTGTCAGATCAATTTTCTTATCAATCTTCTGTCTGATTATTCTGTTTTGAAAGTGTAGTATTAAGCTCTCTTACTATTATTTTGTTGTTGTCTATTTCTCCCTTCAGTTATCTCAATGTTTGCCTCATCTATTTAGAAACTCTAATGTTTGATACATATGGAGTTATAATTGTTATATCCTCTTTGTCATGTGTCCCCTTTTCATTATGTCATGCCCTGTCTGTTGTAACAGTTTTTGACCATAAGTCCATTTTGTCTGATATGTGTATGGCCACCCCTGCTCTCTTTTGGTTAATGTTTGCATGAAATATCATTTTCTGTACTTTCACTTGAAACCTATGTGTATCTGTAGATGTCAGGTGACTCCCTATAGAAAGCATTTAGTTAGATTCTGTTTTTGTAATTCATTTACTGAATATTTAGTTTCTGACTAAGAACTTAAATCCACTTACATGTTAAGTTACTGCTCATAGGAAGGACTTGTGATAAATAAATATATGTATATATTTTTTCTTGTGGTTTTCAGCTACTATGTATATTCTCTTGGGAATAAAAAAGCTGCAGCTTTTTAACTCGTATCTAGAGCCCTCATAAAGGTGTTTTAGTCCATTTATTATTGTTCATTGGGTGTCTTCATGTGGGAACAACGGCCTGGAGCCTCCTACTTCACCATACAATTTTTTTTTTTTAAGAAGATAAGGCTGAGTTTACATGAACCATGTGTCAAACTTATAAAATAAAGGGCAATATTTATAAAATAAGACAAAATTATTTTAAATGCATTATATTTGAAACAGAAAGTGATAAGGTTTCACTATATCAATGATTCTCAAGCAGCATGCTGTGGAATCCTAGGTTTTCCTGAAAATTCTCCATGAGTGACCCTAGGAGACAAACAGACCTGTTGATTCCCAACCTTAGATTCAGTTAAAGAAGCAATCTTTTCCATTCCAATTTAGATATTCAGTTTTACCTTAAATATAACTTGGAAAAAATGAAGACTCAAAGACATTTCAATATTTTTTTCATACAATGTTTCCATAATTATAAAAATTAAGATAACTTGGGTTTTTAGTTATGTAAGGGAGCCAATGATTTATTAATTATATGAGTTACTGACATTTTTATTCAGGTAGTCAGAAGGTAGTCAGAGTCCTCAATTTATTGAACCCAGAGAGATGCCTAAGAAAAATCATGATAGATTTATGAAAGCATAATCACATTGAATAATAATTTTACATCCCTAACTGTACGTTTCTCAATAACATGGATTTTCAATTATATAGAAAGAGTTTTTCTAAAGAATAATTTGGTACAACCAATAAATATGATTGTAGAGCTATTCACAGGATGCTATGAAAATATATGGGAGGAACACTAGTCTAAAAGATCAGTGTCTTCCTGGAGAGGACGACATCTAAAAGGAAGGGTAAGAGGTATCTTAGCACAGAGTTAGTAGAAAGGAAGCTGCAGAGAGTGAACACCAGGGCAAGGATTTTAAAGTAGTATTGAGCAAGAACTACTGACATTTCTATTTTACTGAAGCGTGCAATACGAGAGAGTAGTTGTAGAGAGCCTTTTGGAATCCATGTGTGGAAGTGTTTGTATGCCATGTGTAGAAGACTGAGCTTGATACTACAGAGATGTAGGAAAGGAAATGACATTTTTATGATTCATATTTTAAATAGTGGCCCAGCAGTAAAGAATCTGCCTGTAGTGCCAGAGAAGTGGGTTCCTTCTCTGGGCCAGGAAGATCCCTTGCAAGAGGAAATGGCAACCCACTCCAGTATTTTTCACTAGGAAATTCCATGGCCAGAGGAGCCTGGCAGGCTACAGTCCACGGGGTCACAAAGAGTCAGACGTGACTTAGTGACCAAACAAAAAAACTCTGTCAATATTTTTAGTGGTCGGTTTGCAGATGAAGACTGGATTTAGAGAGAACAGATAGGAAGCTATTGCATTACACAAGATGAGCATAAGAAAAATCTAACTAGCAGAATAGGAGAATAGGGGTTAACAGCTT
The DNA here is from genome assembly GCA_917880005.1 of Nanger dama. Taxonomy (NCBI): domain Eukaryota; kingdom Metazoa; phylum Chordata; class Mammalia; order Artiodactyla; family Bovidae; genus Nanger; species Nanger dama. The sequence goes on from CAKJTW010000021.1 coordinate 24,114,451, forward strand.
GCTGAGGAGATGAAAATAGATACAACCTAACTGTGTGTGTACATGGAGGGAAATGGAAGAATCTAGGATGACTTCCATTATCTAGATTGGCTGTGTTCATTAGCCTCTAGGACCCTCAATTTCCTGGTCTGTAAGGTCAGATAATATTATAGACACATCAAAGGATTAAACAACATTCCGTATGCAAATCCCATAGTGGTACCCTGGGATATACTAAGCACAGATAAAGTAGTTTCCCTTTGCTTTATCTGTCTTCAAAAATATAAAAATAAACATTGAGGATGTCTTTCTGGATGTTTATAGGAGTTTTTCCTTTCTGTCTCCTTCTTACTGAGTACAGAAGGTGAGGTATAGGGAGACTGCAGGTTAGATGCAAGTGAGTGTGTGCATGCTCAGTCGTATCCAACTCTTTGTGACCCTGTGGACAGTAGCCCGCCAGACTCCTCTGTTCATGGGATTTTCCTGGCAAGAATACTGGAGTGGGTTGCCATTTCCTCCTCCAGGGCATCTTCCCAAGCCAGGATCGAACTCTTGTCTCCTGCATTGGCAGGTAGATTCTTCACCACAGCATCACTGGATACACTCCACTAAATTTATTGAATTTACTGAAAATATCTCATTAATAAGTTAATACATATAGTCATTACTATCATTGAAATTGTATTGTGTAAAAAGGAACTTGTTGAGCACTCTTATTAAATGCCAAAATATGCGGGCCTCTGCTAGTGAGAGAAGAAGGAATTGAGCCAAATTACTTTCCAACGAGCCTACACAAGAATTCCCAAATGTGTAATCCCAAGTATAATGCCTTTGTGTTATATCTCTGCACTTTGTTACTACCATGGTAAATATGTTAGGATTTAATTGCCAATTAGTTCATAGAATTTTATACAGCTTTGTTCTGAAGCTATTGTAAGTTTATAGAAAAATAATTTTTAAACATACAACTTAAAGTGCAAATGCATCTTAAATAAAATAGCAGAATTATTGAGAGCTTTGCAAGAAACTCTTAAAATGAGAACATTATGTTAGCATTATAGTACAGCAATAACATCTCTAAATTGTCCCTACAAAAGAAATATGAACATTTATAAGTTGCAATTTCTTCTCTGATTATACATTACTGGCATCTTGAATGGTTTGTATTGAAAATCATATTACATGTTGATAGTATGGTTATAATCTCCTATGATAACAACTTCTTGTAGTGTATATATAAACTTTCTTTTGATTATGCCTATTTGAATTTATTATTGTGTGATGAACATACAGTATTTTTAAATAAATCAAAGATTAAATCTCATGCTTTGGAAATAAGTACTTGTAAAATTTCTATTTATTACTAGTCTAAATTTTGTCTTTCTTTACTTAAGATCCAGTGTTTCCATATTCTTAAGCTTGCTCTTTAGTGTTATTTTTTTGAAAAGGTGTTTCCAAATGTTGTAAAATTACATATTTTTCATCCTTCTATTTTGCCCTACAAGCATACAAGGAACAAACTATTAATAGTTAAAAGTTTAGCCCCTGTGTTACTTAGTTGTAGTTAAATAACCAGTAACTATTGAATTAAATCTAATTTGCATGAGCTTGTCTCACTGCAAACTAGTCATGAGTCTGTTTTTAAAACAAAATGGAAACAGAAATGCAATCAAAAAAAAATAGAGAATTTTTTAGTTTGAGTTTCCTCGGTGGCTCACAAGTAAAGAATCCACCTGCCAATGCACGAGAAGCAAGAGTTGGGGGTTAGATCCCTCAGTCAGGAAGATCCCCTGGAGAAGGAAATGACAACCCACTCCAGTATTCGTGTCTGGAAAATCCCACGGACAGAGGAGTCTGGTGGGCTTACTGTTCATGGGGTCGCAAAGGGTCAGACATGGTTGAGTGACTAAACAGCAAGCACCATAAAAATGATTTACTCATTTTATTTTTATAAGACAGAAACAAGTTTTGCAACATGTAACAGGATTCCTGTTAAGATGATGAGCTGGGAACAAGCCTTCTTTCTCTCCCCAGAGACATTTCTTTGTATTCTAGGGTAGTAAATCTAGACATGCCTCTCCCCTCTTTCCCTTAGAGCACATTTTCTTACAGTCCAAGGTATTGATTAATACCTTCCTCTAGCAGCCCCAGAAACAATTAGGGTCTGCCAATTTTAGGCCTTCTCACCTAAACCTGGTATATCATATTACCCTGATGGATATTAGAACATGACAATTTGATGCAAGCTGTTGCTCTGCTGCTATTTTTGTTGTAAGTACTGATGGTCTTTTTCTTTGTATACTGAGGATAAATATGTCAAGAAGATAACTGTTAACTAAATCATCAATATATTTGCAGAAGTCCTCCAAGCAGGATTTGCAATTTATTCATTACTTCAAGTGGCCAAACATAAGTATAAATTATTCCCTTTTTAGAAAAAAGAATATTTTAATGCAATTAAAGATACTTATCATCACTTCACTCTTTTTTGTACTATAATATTCCTTTTATTTTTCAATTGTTTTTGAAACTGGCACAGTTAGATAGTCAAGTTCAAAATGAAAAAGTTTTCATTGTTTATATTTGTTTCCAGCCATTATTATTTCTGCTTTTATTTCACTACTATTGCTAAAAATAATTTGTTGAGTATAAAAAGGGTGTATACAGTTTATCTATTGCTGCATAACAAAGGATCCTGGAGTTTAGAAGCTTAAAAACATTGAGAATTTATCATCTCACAAAGTTTCAGAGTCAGAAATCCAGTCCCTGCTTCGTTGGGTGGTTCTAGTTCATGGTTTCTCATAAGACTGCCGTGAAGCTGCTGGACTGGGCACAGTCTCCAATAATTAGATTGGCTCTGGAGAATCTCATTCCAGTCTCACTTACAGGGCGCTTGGCAGGAGGCTCCAGTTTCTTCCCAGGTGGACCACTTCTTAGGATGCTCACGGCATGCCTTTTCCCAGAGCAAGCTCTACGACAAAGAGAAAGTCCAAAACAGAAGCCTTTTATTTTTTTCATAAACTGATCTTAAACAGTGACTGTAGCCACAAAATTAAGAGACTTGCTTCTTGAAAGAAAAGCTATGACAAACCTAGACAGCAGATTGAAAAGCAGAGACATCCCTTTGCCAACAAAGGTCAACAGAGTCAAAGCTATGAGTTTCCCAGTAGTCATATACAGATGAGAGAGTTGGACCATAAAGAAGGCTGAGTGTCAAAGAGTTAATGCTTTTGAATTGTGATGCTGGAAGAGACTCTTGAGAGTCCCGTGGACGGCAAGGCATCACTGACCCAGTGGACATTAGTTTGAGCAAACTCCTAGAGATAGTGAAGGACAGGGAAGCCTGGCATGCTGCAGTACATGGGGTTGAAAATAGTCAGACATGATTTTAGCAACTGAACAACAGAAACACTCTTAGAAGTATATAACATCACTTCTATCATGTTCTACCAGTCACATATACCATCCCTGGTACAATATAGGAGACTACACAGTGTATGAACACCAGGAAAGTGAAAGTGAAGTCACTCAGTCGTGTCTGACTCTTTGCGACCCCATGGACTTTAGCTCACCAGTCTCCTCCATCCATGGGATTCTCCAGGCAAGAGTACTGGAGTGGGTTGCCATTACCTTCTCCAGGGGATCTTCCCGACCCAGGGATCGAACCCAGGTCTCCAACATTGTAGGCAGACGCTTTACCATCTGAGCCACCAGGGAAGTCCTATGAACACCAGGAGGAGTGATTATTGAATGCTATCTTACAGGCTGCCTACCATATGACAAATGCTGGCAAGTTATCTGCTCTGGCTTTCAAAATCCTAGGTATGACACTGATTTATATTGTCTGAAATAATGACACATGTTAGTTATTAACACTAGTAATTATTAGTACTTTTATCCTCCTCTTTCCATCCTACATTCCATTTGTCTTCAATTGCCATCATCTCTTCCAGTCAGTGTTGTTTCACAGAGTAACTCAAAATTTTATTTCTAAAAAATGTGAATTTGGGGCAGATTTGCTTGCTTGTGATTGTTCTAATTTTTATTCCCTGGGCATGAAAAATTAAAAAGTGACCCAGAGGATGCACTGCAACTAGACAGATGCCTTTCATTTCCCATTATATAGAATCAAACCTATTTCTTTCTGCTAGTCAGAATTATACTCTTTGTTCTTTGTTCATTTAGTACACAAGGGAGTCATCAAAGACATGGCGGTGGTAAGCATCCAATTCCCTGGACTGTTGTTGTGTAGCTGATGACAGTGTTCCTTTCTAGGAAATAAAATCAGAGACCCCAGAAGAGTACAGGGCTGCAGGGAGAGAAAACAAAAATTTCCTGTTAGAGTATTTTTATGAAGTGAGAGATGCCATTCACATTTACATCCCTTGTAAGCTTGTGTAAACATTGCTGCTCTTCCATCCATGACACTTTCAAAAGTTGGTGGAAGTGAAAGCTTCAGTGTGAGCCAGGGTGATCAAGAGAGCTCCTGAAGCAAAAACAGAAAATGAAGTCTTCTGAATTCCCTGAAGGACAGCCACAAATGCACCCCATGGCTCAAAAGAGAAAATGTTTCTTGCTTAGGTTATGATTAATTTTCCAATTTAGAGGCACAGAAAAAAATTACATACGTGTCCTATACTAAAAGAAAATTATTCCCATGGGTCAAAAATAAGTCAAGAATACTGGCCCCTTTTACATTACTGCTTTTCTTAGGTTCCTGGGGAAAAGTAAGGACAGAATTAAATAGCTTCTTTTTAAAGTCTCTGTTCAGCCCTCTAATACAGGGTTTTTTCCACTTCTTACTTCTTTCCTTCACTATTTGAGAATAATTCTAGGTCTATGATGAGAGTGGAAAGAGATACTTGAAATCTAGCACACTCCTGGACTTAACTTAAGCTTCTGTATCAGTATCAGAGTCTTGGATTTATGATGTCTATTCCACGTCAGTTCATTAATTATATGTTTAACAACGTTTAGTGTCTTATTTCTTTTCTCAACCAATTTTCTCTTGTTACACAATTGATTCCTTAGTGAACACACAGGATTACACTCTAAATTCATAACAACAGTTAAGACTGACCAGGGTCAGTTCTTGTTAAATACATTGATAAAAATCACATTTCTATTTAATTTCTTTTTTTTTTAATATAAAGACTACATTAACTGATAAGTTTAAACCACTGAGTAAATCTAGTTCCAAAAGGTAAAGTCACTAATTCATTGTTCTTAGGGAATTTTGGCAGGCAGGAAAAAGCTGTTACCTGTAACAGAATACAGAAATCTCCAGAAAACAGGGAGCAGTGCGCAGGGGGGAGAGGAGTTCCTGGGAGTTTAATCACTCAGAAGTTGATCAAATGAATTATTGATTAAATTAAGTCATCTAGTCCCTCATAAAATGGCTTATCATCAAGTGGCTTCCCTGGTGGCTCAGTTGGTAAAGAATCTGTCCACCATGTGGGAGACCAGGGCTCGATCCCTGGGTCGGGAAGATGCCCTGGAGAAGGAAATGGCGACCCACTCTGGTATTCTTGCCTGGAGAATTCCATGAACGAGCCTGGTGGGCTCACAAAGAGTCAGACACGACAAAGTGACTAACTTTCACTTTTTCTTTCAGTCCTTGATAAAGAATAGCCTCCCCTTACCTGGAAATGTCAACATATAGCAAATATCTCAAGACATAATGCTTCTCCTCCTCAGCATCTGCTCCCAGTATTCCTCACTGCCTCTAGGAAAGTGACCAAGGACAGGGCTCAGCATAGCCTGAGCAGGAAAGCAGTTTACAGTAGAGGAGAAAATGTTTACAAAATGAAAGAACATGGTGGTGGTGGTTTAATCTCTAAGCATGGACTGTAGCCCACCAGGCTCCTCTGTCCATGGGATTCTCCAGGGAAGAATATACAGTCAGTTGCCATTTCCTTCTCCAGGGGAATCTTCTTGACTCAGGGGTTGAATCTGCATCTGCTGCACTGCAGGCAGATTCTTAACCACTGAGCCACTAGGAAGCCTGAAAGAAACATAGGATCTGGCTAATATATACCAGCAGGATGCTTGGAAATGTATGTGAGATGGCTTTGAACTCAGAAGGTGTAGAATTTAGGATGGTTAATTGAAATAATTCAGTGTTCAACCTTAAAGCAAGAATGCTTGCAACATAGCCCTAGTACACTGCTGCTATGGCTTTTGAACTTGGACATGACAATGGGCTGTAGTAAATGAGATGGAAGTTAGAGAATTGCTTAGTAGAGCACTAAGAAAGAAGTCAAGTCTTAGAGTGGTGGGGCTGTGAGAATGGATTTATTATATGAAAGTGATGGAGACTTTCCTTCACTTATGTTTTGTAGGATGGCCCTTTAGTTGGGCAAAAGAAAAAGTTGTACTGGTCAAGTGGACACCAGTCTCTTTGAGATTCCAATAGGATATGTGGTCATGAGACTGGACTTCCTAAAATCACTGGGGAGATCAGTCCTTGGAGTGGGAGATCATTCCAAGTCCTTAAAGTCAAAATTTATTTATCTTTTTAATGTAGAAATAATTTTGTACTTACAGAAAAAGTGAAAATACCACAGGGAAATCTTTTCCACAAATGGCATTGAAACAATTGGATATCCACATGCAAAAGAATTAAATTGAACCCTTACTTCACACAATATATAAGAATTAACTCAAAATGAATTTCTGATCAAATGTAATAGCTAAAACTATAAAACATTTAGGAGAAAACATAAAAGTAAATCTGCATGACCTTGGATTAAGCAAATTTTTAATATGACACCAAAATTCAAGTGCAAAAAAAAAAAAGATAAATTAACATCAAAATTACAAACTTGTGTGCTTCAAAAGGCATTTTAATTTTATTGTCATTAATTTAATAAAAGTTTCATTAAGACAATTTTAGAAATTCGTAGGAGAGGAAGTATTTGCAAGTCATATATCAGATAAAGAACTTTTGCTTTGAATATATAACAAATCCTTACAACTCAAAAACAGAAACATAAGTAATCCAGTTTTTTTCTCTCTCTCTTTTGGCTGTGCTAGGTCTTCATTGCAGTGCACAGGGCCATCTTTCTGGTTGTGGCTCAGGGGCTACTTCACCTCATGACGTGTGAGGCTTTCGTTCCCCAACAGGGAATCAAACCCATATTCCCTGCATTGGAAGGCTAATTCCCAGCCACTGGACCACCAGGGAAGTCCCCAGTAATCCAGTTTTAAAATGGCAAATGATTTGAATAGCCATTACTCCAAAAAAGATATGTACATGGCCAAGAAGTACATGAAAAGATCGTCAACATCATTAATCACTAGGAAAATGCAAGTCAAACCAACAATGAGACACCACTTCGTACCCACTGCTGCTGCTGCTGCTACTTCTAAGTTGCTTCAGTCTTGTCCGACTCTGTGTGACCCCATAGACGCAGCCCACCAGGCTCCCCCGTCCCTGGGATTCTCCAGGCAAGAACACTGGAGTGGGTTGCCATTTCCTTCCCCAGTGCATGAAAGTGAAAAGTGAAAGTGAAATTGCTCAGTCATGTCCAACTCTTAGCGACCCCATGGACTGCAGCCCACCAGGCCCCTCTGTCCATGGGATTTTCCAGGCAAGAATACGGGAGTGGGCTGCCACTGGATGGTTAAAATTAAAAAGAGAATATAATAAATGCTTGGGAGGGTATGTAGAAATTGGCACTCCCATATTGCTGATGAAAATATGAAAATGAAGCCATTCTGGAACTGTTTGAAAGTTCTTCAAAGTATTAAACATAGAGTTACCACATGACCTACTATTTTACTTCTAGGTATATATTAATACGTTAAGAGAACAAAAACATATCCACACAAAAACCTTCACGTGAATGTTCATAGCAGCATTATTCATCATAGCTAAAAGAGAGGCAACAGTCCAGTGTCCATCAACTCATCAATGGATAAACAAGCATAGTATATCCACACTGTGGAGTGTCCTTCAGCTGTGAAAAGAAATGAAATATTCAGACATGTTGCAAGAGTCTTATAAGCATTACACCAAGGGAAAGAAACCAGTCACAGAAAGACATAGTATACGAATGTTGCTGCTGCTAAGTCACTTCAGTCGCCTCCGACTCTGTGCGACCCCACAGACGGCAGCCTACCAGGCTCCTCCGTCCATGGGATTCTCCAGGCAAGAACACTGGAGTGGGGTGCCATTAAGAACAGGCAAATCCAGAAAGACAGAAAGTAAATTCATGACAGGAGACGGGGCAGGGGGAGGAGATAAGGAATGGTTGCTAATGAGTATTGGATATCTCCCATCTTGGGGTAAGAAGAAGTTTCTAAAATCAGAGGGCAAATTAAACAGTGAATCAGACACAATTCTGAAATTATACATTTTCAGAGGGTGAATTTTATGGCATATGAAATACATCTCAAAAGCTATTATTTTTAAAAAAAATACAAACTCTAGCAGAGTCTCATTAGTTATCTATTTTATACATATAGTGGACACATTTGCCAGTCCCAATTTAACACAGGGAACACTATTCAGTGCTCTGATGTAACCTAAAAAGGAAAGGAAATCCAAAACAGAGGGGGTGTATGTATACGTACAATGATTCATTTTGCTGTACAGCAGAAGCTAACACAACATTGTAAAATAGCTATATACTCCAATAAAAATTTTTGAAAAATACAAAATCTAATAGAAAAACACCTAAGCCTTATTTCTATTAAAGAAACTAATTTTAAATAATACAGAAGTTTATGTATAGTCTTCATTCAGCATCCTCTAATGTTAACAACTTATATAACTTTAGTACGATGATCAAAATCAGGAAAGTGACATTGGTGTTACACTAGTAACTAAACGACAGAGCTTGTTCAGATTTCACCAGCTAAGACACTGTCGTCCTTTTTCTGTTCCAAGATCTAATCCAGTAGGTGAGAAATATGTCTGCAACCAGGGGACACCCTGGGATATCTCTGTAATCTTTTAAAATACTTTTAAACTCAGAAATTAAGAGTTATAAGGTTTTGTGAGGTAGATGAAAGGGAGGAAGGGAGATGGGCAAAGAGGGAAAGAAAAGCTCTCAAGATAGAGAAGCAGATGCTAAACGAAATAAGCCAGACAGAGAAAAACAAATATTGTATGATCTCACTTGGATGCGGAATAAAAAATAAAATTAAACTCATAGAACAATTTGGTGGTTGCCAGAGACAAGGGGGTGGGGAATGAATAAAATGGATGAAAGTGGTTAAAAGCTACAAACTTCCAGTTATAAAATAAACTAGTTCTGGAGATGTTCTGGGGCTGTACCGCAGGGTGACTATTGTTAACAATATCATTTTGTATATGTGAAAGTTCCTAAGAAGTAGATCTTACAAGTTCTTGTCACAAGAAAGGAAAATTTTGTAAGTGTGTGATTAGAGATATTATTGGGATCATTGTTTTGCAATATGTACGTCTATCAAATCATTATGTGGTACACCTAAAATTAATACAATGTTATATGTCTAGTTTATCTCAGAAAAAAAAAGCAGTGCTTGCCAAGGGCCTGGGGTTAGGGGACAGGAGAGGATAAACCAGAAGAAGAGTTGGAGGACAGGGGACTTCTAGGGAAGTGAAACTATTCTGTATGATACAATAAGGGTGGATACATGTCATTATACATCTGTCAGAAACCACAGAAGGTACATCAGAAATGATGAACCGTAATATAAACTAAGACTTGTTGATAAGGATGTATCAATGATGGTTCATTAATTGTAATAAACTTACTACACTGGAGAGAGATACTGGTGGGAGGTGGGCTCTAAGAGGAGGGAAGAGGAGAGGTGGAACTCTTGGGCTTTCTGCTCAACTTCGCTATGAGAGTAAACCTGCTCTAAAAATTAAAACTCAATTTTAAAATGCACTAGATGAGATTAACAGCAGATTAGAAATTACAGGATAATTATGAAATTGAAAGACATAGCAATGCAAACTCTCCAAAATGAAATACAGATGGGAAAACTGAAGGACTGAAAAAAATAGATAAACAGAGCTTTAGTGAGCTGATGACCAACATTGTAAACCAATTTATCTTACTCTCTGTCCACAAATTTGATATTTGAATTTCAAATTCAGCTTCTTAAAAGACACAATCTACCAAAACTCAGGTGAAATAGATGATCTGAATAAGCTTATTTTTATTAAAGAGATTAAATCAACACTTCGTAATCTTCCAAAACAGAAAGCACCAGGCCCTACTGGGTTCACTGATGAATTCTGTCTAGCATTTAGAGGAGAAATTATACCAGTCCTCTATAATCTCTTTCAGAGCATAGAAACAGAGGGAATATATCCTGCTTCATTCTGTAAGGCCGCTGCTGCTGCTAACTCACTTCAGTCGTGTCCAGCTCCGTGCGACCCCATAGACGGCAGCCCACCAGGCTCCCCCGTCCCTGGGATTCTCTATAAGGCTAGCAGCAGCCTGATGCCAAAACAAAACAAAGGCAGTATAAGGGAAGAACTGCATAAAATATGTCTCATGAGCACAGATGCAAAAATCAACAAAGCACTGAATCCAAACATAGTGTAATGAGATCTATACACCGAGAACAAGTGGGATTTTCTCAGGTATATAATGCTGGTTCATCATTCAAATATCAACTAATGTTACTCATTACATCAATAGAATAAAAATGAAAAATCCCACAATCATATCAATGGATGCAAAAAAGCATTTGAAAAACAAGTTAAATGCATTAATAAATTACAAGCTAAAGGAGCAGGAAAGAAATGCCCTGAAAGTGTGATGGAGAATGCAGACATTATGAGTTTGAATCTCAGTCCACAAACTTGGTCATGCAAAAATGCATGGCATTTCTTAATTTTCTTTAATGATTCTAATTGTGTTTCATAGTCCACACCTTAATAGTCTGGCAAGAAGCTCGGTATCAGTCATTATTCTCATTCAGCTCTCCACGCCATCTCCAGAGGTAACCCGCTTGTCTATGTCTGGCCACGTGCACCAGGTCCTGTTGGCTCATTCCATGTGGTCCTCCACCTCCTGTCCTCCACTTTAATGTGTCTGTATTGCTCATCCTTTGGTCCTAGAATTTCAGACGAGGCCTGGAGTCCCTGTGTCTAGGAAGCAGTTTTCCTAGGTGTCGCAGTGCGAACCTCTGAAATTGGCACTTTCCTTGGATGCACTCAGAGAATAAGGAACAAGTTCTCACATCTTGGAGCACACACAGAAGGAAATCTTCCTTTCCAAGCCTATCCTAAAGTCATTTCTATCTTAATCTCTTCAGTGAGTTTAGGTTTTACAGAAGATAAGCTTTTCAGCCCTGAAAAATGCCCCAGGCAAAGAATATGCAAAGAATCTGACTTCTTACTGGAAGAAGGGAAATGAAGCAAAGGAAATACAAATCATAGTCATAAATATACAATTTATCCTATTCCAGAGACAGGCAATTCAAATAGAAGTAAATGCTTGTGGAGAATTATCAAATGCTATAGAAGAGGTGTCTTTAATCCGGACTTGGGGAGGTCAGGGAAATTTCATGGATGAACTAATGTTCTAGGTGAAACGTGAGAAGTGAAAAAAGATGGCTAGGGAAAGAGGAATGGGGTGGGAAACTAGTATGTGTCATTTCTGAGCAAAGCAAAAGGCATATTTGAACCAGTGAAATAAATTCAGTGGGTCTATAGATCACAAAATGAAATAAAGAGACTATTAAAAGTTACGCATAGGTTAGATTAATGTAGAAGCTTGTAAGTCATAGTAAGGAGTCTGGTTTTTACTCTGTGAGCATCAGAAAGTCAGTGAAATGAAGGGGAAGACAAAATTAAATTTTTACTTTAAAAGATTATTTTAGTTTCAAAGTAGACCATGGAGGTGAAGGGTAACCCTGGTGACTAGTGAGCAATACCAGAAGTGATGAGACTCTTGCAATAATCCTCAGAAGAAATGATAGTAGTGTGACCTTGAGAAGTGGCAGAGGAAATGGATAAAAGTAGGTATATTTCAAAGATATGAGGTTGTTCGATCTACTAGATATGACAATATTGTATTTCATGGAATCTACAACTCCATTGATTTAAAGTATATCATTTTATATAGCACTAGGAAGGAAAAACCTGCCAGTTAATAAAATATGATGTACCATTGATTGTAAGAAGCACAATTTCAGAGATGTAAGATGTGAGGGGAAAATGTACATTGTGGGATCGATGAAACACAGTAGATTGGAGAGGAAGGAGGCAAAGATGTGACTGGGGAGCTGAAAGAAATATGAATGAGTGGCTAACTGAACAGAGAAATGTGAAAATTATCAAATAATTCTAAATAGCTAAATAAAACAGAAACTTACTTGTTTCAACTGGATTAAAAATAAAAAATTGGTAGACATTGATTGTAGAAGCTGAGGATGAGTCCTCACTTGGAAAGCCAAGATAGATAAGCCACAATAAGACACTGGCAGAGGAACAAGTTTACTGGAGACACTAGTGTTAAAAGAAGGTGCCAGAAGAGAAGAACATTAGAAATCACTTTACCTAAGTCACAGATCAGTCAAGCTGGAGCCTTGTGAACATAGCAATTACATAATCTAGGACATTAGCTTTGTTTTCCTTCAGTAAAAATTCTGTTGCATTTACTTCTTCAGTTTTATAATTTGCTAAAGAAAATTATGGAGTCATAAAGGGATAGAAAACCTATTGATGAACTCTTGTTTACATATATGTTATGGGCTGAATTATATCCCCCACTCAAATTCATATATTGAAGCCTTTACCCCCATGTGACCAAATGTGGAGAACTGGCCTTTAAAGAGCTAATTAAGGTTGCATGAAGTCATAGGATAGAACCCGAATCAGTAGGACTGATGTCCTTGAAGACAGAGGAAGGGACGCCGTGGATGCATGGGCACAGAGGCAAGGCTGCGTTAGGACGCAGCGAGAAGGCTGCCATTCGCAGGCCAAGTAGAGAGGTCTCCGGAGCCCATCCTAGCAACACCAAGGTCTTGGAATTTCAGCCTCCACAACTGTGAGAAAATAAATCTCTGCTGTTGATGCTAGGCGTGTGTGCTCAGCCCTCAGTCGTGTCCGACTCTTTGCGACTCTAGGGACTGTAGCCCGCCAGGCTCCCCTGTCCATGGGATTCTCCAGGCAAGAATACTGGAGTGGGTTACCGTTTCCTACTCCAGGGGATCTTCCCAACCTAGGAATCGAACCATCACCTACCCCGCAGGAAAAAGTGTAGGAAGAAGAGAGTATGGGAGGGAGGGAGGGAAGAAAGGAGAAAAATTAATACTGCTAAATTTTCATTCATAGATCACAGTAATGGTCCAGCTTCACCAGCTCTTTCCCCTTAAGTTATAATTTAATATTTAATTAAAACGAGTTTCAAATGTTCTGAATTTCATTTAAATAGCTTTTATTAATATTTTAAAATCTAGTGTTTGAGGAAAGTGTAACTAGAATTATTCTAATGAGACACCCAAAAATATTCAACTTATTATCTAGAATATTTAGACACTGCTAGATATAACTTTTGGAAAAGCCTGGTAGGTCACAGTCCATGGGGTCGCAAAGAGTCGGACACAACTGAGCGACTTCACTTTCACTTTTCATTTTCATGCGTTGGAGAAGAAATGGCATCCCACTCCAGTGTTCTTGCCTGGAGAATCCCAGGGACTGCAGAGCCTGGTGGGCTGTCGTCTATGGGGTCGCACAGAGTCGGACACGACTGAAGTGACTTAGCAGCAGCAGCAGCAGCAGACATAACTTTTGGCAGAAAACTAGCATTGTTTTCCAAAATATTAAAATATAGCAATATATTTTTAATTTTATTTGTATGAACTTTTCTTACCCTGATAGTCCCAAAACTATGCTGTCATGAAGCTCACTGGACAACGAACTGGTCGTGATATTTAAGGGTTGTTTTCACTGCCTCAGCATTTCTATTCAGTATAACCTGGTAAGTAAAAGTTTCTGCCTTCCTTTTCCAAGCTTCAAGCAAACAAATCTTTAGAAGTATACAGGACAAGATGAGAAGGCAGATTTGAAATCATTAAGAATTTGATACCATAATCAAAGACATTGATTTTGTATATGAAACACGTATAATAATTATGAGTGCATCAGTTTTAAATGCATGCACCTCTGATCAGTCCAGCTGCATAGAATTCCCCTTGAAAAGGTATTTTCATATAGCATAAATGAGAGGCATTTACACTTCGATATCCCTCAAATTTGAAATGTATGCCATCTTCATTCCAAATTTCCATATTATGTAGTTACATAACCAATTCTATTTTTGACTGTTTTCTATTAGCATTGATGCTAATCCTTGTCTTGAGAATGGAAACCGTTTTAGCAAGAAATCTGTGAATATAGACAGTATTTTTATTGAGTACCAAGATACCTGCAGAAAATTTTCCTTTTCCTTCTAAACTGTACTCTTGAACATTTTCACAAAGACATTAATTGTACAGATTCTGCAGCTTGAACTGTCATTCCTGTCCTAGAATGTGAACCAAAATACACGGAAAGAGAATACTACCAGACTTTCAGGATAGATCCTGTATTTCTTGTTTCTGGAGTTCTGGAATAATGTAAGGCATGCTGGGGAGATAGAAAGGTTGAAATGGCAAATAAACTGCATCAAATGCTATTAGGTCAAGAATGTTAAAAGATATCAGAAGCTTAGAAACTCTAGCCTCTCTAGAGAAGGCAGAGTATTGTATTTATGAAATGCCCACTGCAAATGATTCCAAGCTGGAAGAAAGTTCAGGTGAACAGAAACTGGATAAGGTAAATGACTCTTGTTTCAGTTCCGTTCTTCAGACCATTTTTACTTTCGTGTGAGCACTACTTATCTTTAGAAAACTACAGGAGTGTGCAGATGCTGAAGGAAATGCAGGACAAGTATGTTCAGAAAACAATAAGAAAGTCAGTTTGGTTCTTCGGGGACTTGTAAGAATAAAGGTGGCATCTTGGCCTGGCTTCCCTAGAAAAGCAGAACCTGAGCAAAGGCTTCCCTCAGGAGCTGTTTGGAGGTTGATTTCAGAGAGCAATGAAAGTCACTCAGTCGTGCCCAACTTTGCGACCCCATGGACTATACAGTCCATGGAATTCTCAGGCCAGAATACTGGAGTGGGTAGGTTTTCCCTTCTCTAGGGATCTTCCCAACCCAGTAATTGAACCCAGGTCTCATGCATTGCAGGCAGATTCTTTACCAGCTGAGTCACAAATGAAACACAAGAATACTGAAGTGGGTAGCCTATCCCTTCTTCCCAACCCAGGGATCAAACTGGGGTCTCCAGCATTGCAGGCAGATTCTTTACCAATTGAACTATGAGGGAAGCCCTTCAAAGAGCAATAATAGGGGCAAAGTGAGCAAAACAGGAAAGAATATGCCTGCCTGTTGGCCACTACTATGGGGCTCACCCTCAATCCTGAAGATTCTTCTGAGGAGTCTTATGAAGTGCATCTCATAGGGGAAAATGAAAGGGAAGAGCATCTATCCATCAGTGTCTGCGCCCACTGGTCGAGAGTGGCCTTGGGCCATTGACTGACCTGCCTTTCTTGTTTGTGTGTGTTGGAGTGCTCTGTAGGTTGCTGTAGTTATCTAAGCTGTAGCATCAAAGAAGCCATAAGGAGGTATCATGTTGTACCTACATGAAGCTGGGTAACACTGGTCCCCACAACGGTGGCAGATGTAAGAGAGAAGCTAAGAGGACTTGGTGGGTACATGCAAGAATCCACGACCTCCACTTCTCAGATCTACTGGTTCCCTCTGTTAAACCCAAGCCTTTGGTGGTGGCCAGCCACAATCCCCCAAAAGGTTATTAATGACAGCCCTCTTGGCTAGCTGGTTTCAAAGCCATAGCTGATATTAATCTCTTACCTCCTCCAGCATTCTCTCTATGCTTCCCTAACTCCAGGCCAGTTGAGCTGGTCTAGCACTTGTCTGCTGAATTGATCCAGACCTTCATCTGCTGATGGCTTCTATCTGTGATGGTTAGCTTTATGTGTCAACTTGAGTGGGCCATTGGGTGCCTAGATATTGGATCAAACATTATTCTAAGTGTTTCTCTGAGAGTGTTTTTTAAAAACTCAAACATACATATATACATGTATTTAATTACATGTATTATATATATATATTTAAGTGGAGGATAATTGCTTTACAGTGTTGTATTTCTGCTGTTCAGCAGTGTGAATCAGCTATAAGTGTATATAGTTTCCTCTTCAGCCTCCCTCCCAATCCTTCCATCCCACCTATGAGGCTGTTTGTAGATGAGTTTCACATGCAAACTGATAAGACTGTTCTCCTTAATGTGGGTGTACCTCATCCAATCAGCTGAAGGCTGAAACATCAACTTTCCCTGTTGGCCTTCAGACTGAACCACATCACTGGCTGCCTTGGGTCTCTGGCTTGCTGTTGGCAGATCTTAGGGTTTGTTCTCTGGGGAACCCTGACTAATACAATATCCTTTGTTGCCTTGCCCTCATGAATCACAGTTCCTGAATCGCCCATTCACAATAACCTCCAGACACAGAAGCGTATCTCTTAGAGCCCTGCCCCTCACTTCACATACCTCTTGTCCTTCTTAATGCCAACACCTGGCTACACCCTGAGTGACTGCCTTTCTCCACACTCTCAAGAGGTTGTTTAGCTTCTACCTAGAACATTTCAGAGACAAGCATCTCATTGCCTGGTAAGAGAGCATAACCTATCGCCCATCAGCTCTGTTAGAAGTTGGTTCCTTACAGGATTCCACACTCTGTTTTCCTATTACTTGGACCTATCACTACTTGGACCTATCTAGGGCAACATAAGTCTAATCCTTGTATATCATCAGTTCAGTTCAGTTCAGTAGCTCAGTCATGTAGAACTCTTTGTGACCAAATGGACCGCAGCACGCTGGGCCTCCCTGTCCCTCACCAACTCCCAGAGCTTACTCAGACTCACGTCCATCGAGTTGCTGGTGCCATCCAACATCTCAGCCTTTGTTGTCCCTTTCTCCTCCTCCTTCACTCCTTCTGAGCATCAGGGTCTTTTCCAGTGAGTCAGTTCTTCACATCAGGTGGCCAAAGAATTGGAGCTTCAGCTTCAGCATCAGTCCTTCCAATGAATATTCAGGACTGATTTCATTTAGGATGGACTAGTTGGATCTCCTTGCAATCCAAGGGACTTTCAAGAGTCTTCTCCAACACCACAGATCAAAAGCATCAATTTTTCGGCCCTCAGCTTTCTTTATAGTCCAACTCTCACATCCATACATGACCACTGGGAAAAAAATAGCTTTGACTAGACAGATCTTTGTTGGCAAAGTAATGTCTCTGCTTTTAATATGCTGTCTAAGTTGGTCATAACTTTTCTCCAAGGGGCAAGCATCTTTTAATTTCAAGGCCATATCACCATCTGCGGTGACTTTGGAGCCCAAGAAAATAAAGTCTGTCAGTTTCCATTGTTTCCTCATCTATTTGGCATGAAGTAATGGGACTGGAAGCAGTCTGTTGTTTCATGTCCATTTCTAACTGCTGCTTCCTGACCTGCATATAGGTTTCTCAAGAGGCAGATCAGATAGTCTGGTATTCCCATCTCTTTCAGAATTTTCCACAGTTTATTGTGAGCCACACAGTCAAAGGCTTTGCACTGTCCATAAAGCAGAAATAGATGTGTTTCTGGAACTCTCTTGCTTTTTCCAGCGGATGTTGGCAATTTGATCTCTGGTTGCTATGCCTTTTCTAAAACCAGCTTGAACATCTGCAAGTTCACATACTGCTAACCCTGGCTTGCAGAATTTTGAACATTACTAGCGTATGAGATGAGTGCAATTGTGTGCTAGTTTGAACATTCTTTGGCATTGCCTTTCTTTGGGATTGGAATGAAAACTGACCTTTTCCAGTCCTGTGGCCACTGCTAAGTTTTCCAAATTTGCTGACATATTGAGTGCAGCACTTTCACAGCATCATCTTTCAGGATTTGAAATAGCTCAACTAGAATTCCATCACCTCCACTAGCTTTGGTCGTAGTGATTCTTTCTAAGGCCCACTTGATTTCATATTCCAGGATATCTGGCTCTAGGTGAGTGATCACACCATTGTGATTATCTGGATCGTGAAGATCTTTTTGTACAGTTCTTCCGTGTGTTCTTGCCACCTCTTCTTAATATCTTCTGCTTCTGTTAGGTCCAGACCATTTCTGTCCTTTATTGAGCCCATCTTTGCATGAAATGTTCCCTTGGTATCTCTAATTTTCTTGAAGAGATCTCTAGTCTTTCCCATTCTGTTGTTTTCCTCTATTTCTTCGCATTGATTGCTAAGGAAGGCTTTCTTATCTCTCCTTGCTATTCTTTGGAACTCTGCATTCAGATGCTTATATCTTTCCTTTTCTCCTTTGCTTTTTGCTTCTCTTCTTTTCACAGCTATATGTAAGGTCTCCCCAGACAGCCATTGTGCTTTTTTGCATTTCTTTTCCATGGGATGGTCTTGATCCCTGTCTCCTGTACAATGTCATGAACCTCTATCCATAGTTCATCAGGCACTCTATCAGATCTAGTCCCTTAAATCTATTTCTCACTTCCACTGTATAATCATAAGGGATTTGATTTAGGTCATACCTGAATGATCTGATGGTTTTCCCCACTTTCTTCAATTTAAGTCTAAATTTGGCAATAAGGAGTTCATGATCTGAGCCACAGTCAGCCCCCCGTCTTGTTTTTGCTGACTGTATAAAGCATCTCCATCTTTGGCTGCAAAGAATATAATCAATCTGATTTTGGTGTTGACCATCTGGTGATGTCCATATGTACAGTCTTCCCTTGTGTTGTTGGAAGAGGGTGTTTGCTATGACCAGTGTGTTCTCTTGGCAAAACTCTATTAGTCTTTGCCTTCCTTCATTCCGTACTCCAAGGCCAAATTTGCCTGTTATTCCAGGTGTTTCTTGACTTCCTACTTTTGCATTCCAGTCCTCTATGATGAAAAGGACATATTTTGGGGGTGTTAGTTCTAAAAGGTTGAGTAGGTCTTTATAGAACCATTCAACTTCAGCTTCTTCAGCATTACTGGTTGGGGCATAGGGTTGGATTACTGTGATATTGAATGGTTTGCCTTGGAAACGAACAGAGATCATTCTGTCGTTTTTGGGATTGCATCCAAGTACTGCATTTCAGACTCTTTAGTTGATCATGATGGCTACTCCATTTCTTCTGAGGGATTCCTGCCCGCAGTAGTAGATATAATGGTCATCTGAGTTAAACTCACCCATTCCAGTCCATTTTAGTTCGCTGATTCCTAGAATGTCGACGTTCACTCTTGCCATCTCCTGTTTGACCACTTCCAGTTTGCCTTGATTCATGGACCTAACATTCCAGGTTCCTATGCAATGTTGCTCTTTACAGCATCGGATCTTGCTTCTATCACCAGTCACATCCACAACTGGGTATTGGTTTTGCTTTGGCTCCATCTCTTCATTCTTTCTGGAGTTATTTCTCCACTGATCTCCAGTAGCATATTGGGCACTTCCTGACTCGGGGAGTTCCCCTTTCGGTATCCTATCATTTTGCCTTTTCATACTGTTCATGGGGTTCTCAAGGCAAGAATACTGATGTGGTTTGCCATTCCCTTCTCCAGTGGACCACATTCTGTCAGACCTCTCCACCATGACCCACCCGTCCTGGGTGGCCCCACAGTGCATAGCTTAGTTTCATTGAGTTAGACAAGGCTGTGGTCTGTGTGATCAGATTGGCTAGTTTTCTGTGATTATGATTTCAGTGTGCCTGCCCTCTGATGCCCTCTCACAACACCTGCCATCTTACTTGGGTTTCTCTTACCTTGGACGAGGAGTATCTCTTCACGGCTGCTCCAGCAAAGCGCAGCCACTGCTCCTTACCTTGGACGAAGGGTAACTCCTCACGGCCACCCCTCCTGACCTTGAACGTGGAGTAGCTCCTCTCGACCATCCTGCGCCTGCGCAGCCATTGCTCCTTGGATGTGGGGTTGCTCCTCTCGTTCCAAATAGGAAAAGGAGTATGTCAAGGCTGTATATGCAGCCTGCTTATTTAACTTATATGCAGAGTACATCATGAGAAACGCTGTGCTGGAAGAAGCACAAGCTGGAATCAAGATTGCTGGGAGAAATATCAATAACCTCAGATATGCAAATGACACCACCCTTATGGCAGAAAGTAAAGAGGAACTAAAAAGCCTCTTGATGAAAGTGAAAGAGGAGAGTGAAAAAGTTGGCTTAAAGCTCAACATTCAGAAAACGAAGATCATGGCATCTCGTCCCATCACTTCATGGCAGATAGATGGGGAAATAGTGGAAACAATGTCAGAATTTATTTTGGGGGCTCCAAAATCACTGCAGATAGTGATTGCAGTCATGAAATTAAAAGATGCTTACTCCTTGGAAGGAAAGTTATGACCAACCTAGATAGCATATTGAAAAGCAGAGACTTTACTTTGCCAACAAAAGTCTGTCTAGTCAAGGCTATGGTTTTTTCCAATTCATGTATGGATGTGAGATTTGGACTGTTAAGAAAGCTGAGTGCCAAAGAATTGATGCTTTTGAACTGTGGTGTTAGAGGAGATTCTTGAGAGTCCCTTGGACTGCAAGGAGATCCAACCAGTCCATCCTAAAGGAGACTAGTCCTGGGTGTTCATTGGAAAGACTGATGCTGAAGCAGAAACTCCAATACTTTGGCCACCTGATGCAAAGAGTAGACTCAATGGAAAAGACTCTGATGCTGGGAGCGATTGGGGGCACGAGGAGAAGGGGACAATAGAGGATGAGATGGCTGGATGGCATCACCGACTCGGTGAACATGAGTTTGAGTGAACTCCAGGAGTTAGTGATGGACAGGGAGGCCTGGCATGCTGTGATTCATGTGGTCACAAAGAGTCGGACATGACTGAGCAACTGAGCTGAACTGAACTGAATGGGACTGGATGCCATGATCTTAGTTTTTTTTTTGTTTTTGTTTTTGTTTTTAATGTTGAGTTTTAAGCCAGCTTTTTCACTCTCCTCTTTCACTTTCAGCAAGAAATCTTCCATTCCTTTTCACTTTCTGCCATAAGGGTGATCTCATCTGCATATCTGAGGTTATTGATTTCTCCCAGCAATCTTGATTCCAGCTTGTGCTTAATCCAGCCCAGCATTTTGCATGATATACTCTGCATATAAGTTAAATTAGGAGGGTGACAGTATACAGCCTTGGTGGTGGTGGTTTAGTTGCTAACTCAAGTCCGACTCTTGCGACCCCACCAGGCTCCTCTGTCCGTGAGATTTTCCAGTTAAGAATACTGGAGTGGCTTGCCATTTCCTTCTGCAGGGGATCTTCCTGACCCGGGAATCAAACCCAGGTCTCCTGCATTGTTGGCAGACTCCTTACCTACTGAGCTAAGAGGGAAGACCTATACAGCCTTGACATACTTGTTTCTCAATTTGGAAATAGTCCATTGTTCCATGTCAGGTTCTAACTGTTGCTTCTTGATCTGCATGCAGATTTCTCAAGAGGCAGGTCAGGTGGTCTGGTATTGACATCTCTTTAAGAATTTTCCACGGTTTGTTGTGATCCACACAGTAGACCCAGGAGTTGGAATAGAGTTGAATATCATAACAACTGTAAAAGTCTTGAGAACAGAAACCATGCCTTTTCCTGCAAACTAAAGATATCTCACATTTCCTCCTACAACATTGTGGCTCCTAGTCCTCTCATTTCTCTGTTTTCTTTCGTTTAGTACAGATCATTGTGTCTGTGACCTTTTTAAACAGTGTTGCCTTGACGTAAAGCACAGCTGTAGTCTGATTGACAAAATGAAGAAAGACTCATTTTGTATCTAAAGAATTCTGTACCACTTTGATCATCTTCTCATGAGACTCACCATCTACTTGTGTATTTTCCCTCTGACATTTCCACTTCCCACATAGAAGCATCCTCAATCTCACTGTATGTGCTACACAGATATTCATTTTTCTAGGGATATTTCCGTCCCTACAGTGACACCTAATAATGACAAACTCTAGCCACCTGACTTGATCATTTCCTCCCAAACTCCCTGCAGTAGTTTGAGGAGACAGACTATCAGTTGAATTTGAAAATGGACAACATATTTCAATATCCCTACCTAGATACAAAACAAAACAAAAACCTCCATCTGTTTGTGGTTTTCGTCCCACTGGCTGAATGTTTTTATTCAGAGGGTCTGGAGCCCATTGAAATATTTACTTCCAAACAATATTGCTGAGTCAATGAAGAAACACTAAACTGACCCAGTTTCTCTCAACCCAGGGATCACAGAAGCACTCTAGGTAAAACATTCCCCCTCTCAGAACGAGTGCATTTTGACCATGCTTTGACTGAATGAATTGTTTAATTTTGGTGACAAGAACCAGCGAGTGTTCTGTTCATTGCATTATAATGAAGTTTTCAATTGGACTTCACCACAGCCAGTCAAATAAATTACAAATAATATCAGAACAACTCCCTGCTTTGGAAAATATGTCCAGTTATGGTCAATGCTTTCTGTATAGTAAACCACCCCCTTGCAATGGAAGAAGTACTCATTCATTCAGATATTCAGGGCAAAAAAACACGTGGCAACTTAATAGTTTTCACTATTATTTTAGAACAATTTTAGGTTTATAGAAATATTCCAAATACAGAGTGTTCACATAAACTGCACATCCAGATTCTCCCATTAAAATACCCACATTAGTATGGTGCATTTGTCATACTCAATAAACCCGTGTTGACACATTATTATTAATTAAAGCCTATGCTTTATTCAGATGTCATTAATTTTTCCCTGATGCCCTTGTCTCTGTTCCAGGATCTCATTCAGGAGATCACATTCCATTTAGGCAACATCTCTTCTTCGCCTAATACTGGCTGTGACAGTTTCTCAGACTTTTCATGTTTTTATGACCCTTACAGGTCATATTGATAAGAGTGGTGTTGAAAAGATATTTTATAGAATATCCTTTAATTAGGATTTATCTGATTTTTATAGTTAGACTGGAATTATGAGTTTGTGATAGGAAGAATATATGGATAAAGTGGCACTCTCATCGCATCCTATCAGGGGTGCATGCTCTCCACATGACTTATTACTACTGATGTTGACCTTGATCACCAAGCTGAGGGATCAAATTTCTTCCTATATTAAAAGAACCAAAATTAGTACTATCTCTGATTTAAGCAATATTTTAAAACATTTGTGCACAGCAGCTAAGGAACGAGGGTGAGTAGCTGCACAAATTATTTGTAATTCTTCTAAAGGGGTTATTTTTCTATTCTCACTCATTGATTTATGTAATCATTCACTTATATGAGCATGGATCACAGATACATACTTTATAATCAGGGTTATAGTTCAATACGGCTTTATTCTGTTGCTCAAATTTTTCAATTTGGCCATTGGGAGCTATTTCATTTGCTTCTCATATTCCTTTGACTTACCCCCATCATTGTGTGTTTGTGAGAGAGAGAGAGAATTTCCTTATGCTGTGACTCTACAGGATATTCTAGACTCATCTTATATATTTCCTACTCTGGTCCTATAATCATCCATTTCTGCAGGGACCCCTGGTTCCTTTTATTGGAGAATGGCATGAAAGACCTTGATTACAGTGTTAGGTGTACTTATTGCTACAGAGGTGTCATTGCTTCTTGCTGTTCAGTCGCTATGTTCTGTCTGACTCTTTGCAACCCCATGGACTGCAGCACGCCAGGCTCCTCTGTCCTCCACTATCTCCCAAAGTTTTCTCAAATTGATATCCATTGAGTCAATGATGCCATTCAGCCATCTTATCCTCTGTTGCCCCCTTTTCCTCTTGCCCTGAATCTTTCCCATCATCAGAGTATTTTCCAATGAGTCAACTCTGCATCAGGTGGCCAAAGTATTGGAGCTTCAGCATCAGTCCTTCCAATGAATATTCAGGGTTGATTTGCTTTAGGATTGGTAGTCATTGCTTCTTCTGCTGCTGCTGCTAAGTCGCTTCAGTCGTGTCCGACTCTGTGCGACCCCATAGACAGCAGCCTACAAGGCTCCCCGTCCCTGGGATTCTCCAGGCAAGAACACTGGAGTGGGCTGCTATTTCCTTCTCCAATGCATGAAAGTGAAAAGTGAAAGTGAAGTCGCTCAGTCGTGTCCAACTCTTTGCAACCCCATGGACGGCAGCCTACCAGGCTCCTTTGTCCATGGGAGTTTCCAGGCAAGAGTACTGGAGTGGGGTGCCATTGCCTTCTCCTAGTCCTCTCAATTGACAGAACATGGAATTATGTGTGTATACAATAAAATCATATATATTTCTATTAATATTTGTTTTACCTAACCACCTGTAGAGATACAGATAGTATGCTAAGTAACATAGATTTTTAACTGATAAATATAACTTATTAGGTCAATCTATACAAAATTGCTGTTTTGTATATCAAATGATCAGTTTTACATTGCTAAATCTATTAGATACAGTTTAACAAATATCCATGTAACCCATACTCAGTTAAAAAGGAAAAAGAGCATTGACAACATACATCCCATCTTGGACTTGTTCTCGCTAGAGGCAACTTCTTTCCTAATGTTTAAAATTATTCTTTTCTATTTACTTTATATGTAATGTAAGGTTTGACATCATCCCATAGATAGACAGTAGTTCCTATTTTACTTTTATGAAAAAAGGAGTCATAATACATGCAACAATGTCTTTGAGATTTATTATGTGGTATTATAGCTTTGATCTATCTATTTTCATTGCATATAGTAATTTGTGATATGAATGTGCAAAAACTGATGTACCCATTTTACTGTTGATTGATATTAGGTAATATTGTTTTGAATAGCAATTGAAGAAGCAGCATGATTACATTTTGACTGATCTTCAGATTTCTTGTTATCATGAAACTTCAAGTTAATTGCTATTTTAGAAGAACAAAAATGAGGACTACCTCTGGTTTAAAGAGTGTCTTAAAACACATAGTCACCAGGAAACCTTCTGATTGTAATGTGCCCTCTCAAGTAATTCTGCCTATTGAGAGAAAATTAAATGATCCATTACAAGTATCCCAGTTTCAGTGACAATTGAACTTCTTTCTCATAGTGAACAAAATAAATTGGGAGTAGGTTTTCATACATCTGTCCCAGGGGTTTGCTTAATGAGTCCACCTAAGAGAGATGGATCTTCTTTTGGTATGTTGATAAAACCAGGTAATAAATTCTGATTCATGAGTCCTCCTGGGACGCAAGCCTTCCACAGACAGGCATATATTGCTCTCCTTCGACTGTGAACATGATCAAGCAAGAGTCCACTTGAAGCTGTACAATATCTAACTCCCATACTCCCAACTGTGGGAAAACTGAATAAGACAATTCAACAGAAATCCTGCCAGAAGTTTATTAATGTTTCTTACTTATAAGGATTTTAATAATAGTCTTTCAAGAAATTTCTACTTTCCATAATTTACTCATCCTCTTTTACCTGTCTGAATTATACACTATTGTCTGTGACAGACTTTTTTTTATTTTTCAGAGCACAAACTTCAACATATAGCATTTTAAGAAAAAGGCATTAAAGATTTAAAAGAAAGAAGATACTAACTACTAACTGTATTTGTCAAAGTGCTACACATATTCAAAATACCTTCAGGGGGCTGCATTTAATCAAAGAAAAGTAGGTCAAACCTTCTAAGATCAATTTCTAATCAAATAGCTACTCTGTACTCTTATAATATTTATTTTATAGCTCTTTCATTAACGTCATTCTGTCTCCCAAACAAAATTACACGACTTTGATGTTAACTACTATACTATTTTTCATTTCTTCTATGGATTTACATGATTAGAACAAAAGCA
Source organism: Nanger dama (assembly GCA_917880005.1). NCBI lineage: Eukaryota > Metazoa > Chordata > Mammalia > Artiodactyla > Bovidae > Nanger > Nanger dama. The sequence continues at coordinate 24,140,249 of CAKJTW010000021.1, forward strand.
AAAACAATTTATATTTAAAACGAATCATACAGAAAGCTTTAATTTTAATCTCCCTAAATACACTTTGATTATTTTTGTAACAAAATCTGGGAAATGAAAGAGTGGTAATCTATTTCTTTAATTCCCCTTTTTCATATTAGGCTCTTCAAATGCATGTAATCTTACAGATGTAAACAAAGTTTTATGAACCATATCAGATGAGTTCAATATACTCCAAGCATTCAGTCAGTTTCTGAGATAATGTTATAGTCTTGCTAGAAAGCTGCCAAATAGAAATGAAGGCTGAGAAATGGAAAGCTTGACGCAGGTAACTGTCATTCACCATGTATCGCCATCTGGTGGGAATATTGGGCACTGCAGTTGTGTACTGGCCCACATTTATACAGCTTAGTGTAGCTTGAAGAAGGCAAAATAAATAAATCTGCAAGGATTAAATTTATTCAAAAATACCAAATGTATTAAATTAATTCCATAATTGAATACTTTGTGTTATATTATTGCATTCTATTTTTAAGATAATTTTATTCACTACCCTTTTAAAAATAAAAAAGGTCATTGCACTTTCCATGAAGGCAGATGCCTTGCCCTGCTACGCCTATTTTGTCACCAGAAGAGGATTTCTAGCATAGTTTCCAGTAAAGTCTGTTGAACAGTTGAATGAAGTTCAGTCGCTCAGTCGTGTCCGACTATTTGCGACCCCATGGACTGCAGCACACCAGGCCTCCCTGTCCGTCACCAACTCCTGGAGCTTACTCAAACACATGTCCATCGAGTCAGTGATGCCATCCAACCATCTCATCTTCTGTCATCCCCTTCTCCTCCTGCCTTCAATCTTTCCCAGCATAAGGGTCTTTTCCAATGAGTCAGTTATTCGCATCAAGGGCCAAATATTGGAGTTTCAGCTTCAGCATCAGTCCTTACAGTGAACACTCAGGACTGATCTCCTTTAGGATGGACTAGCTGGATCTCCTGGAACTGGTTGGGTCCAAGGGACCCTCAAGAGTCTTCTCCAATGCCACAGTTCAAAAGCATCAATTCTGGCAGCCCCTATATCAAAGGAGTGACTTGTTGACATATATCCTAAAGCACAAAATGCTTTCTGTAAAGTGCAATTTGAACAGAAAGCATTACCTAATTGAAAACTCTCTTAATTTCTACTATCATGCTCTACAGACCAATTTTGGAGGAAATCCATCTAAAATGGATATTACCAGAAATTTAATGGGACTTTATAAACATCTAAACACTATGAAACACTTTGAAATGACTAAAAGATTTTCATGAGATAAAAATGTTGCAAGTACATTACATTATGTGATTAATTGAAGTGTCAGTTTGAATTATACCCATGCCCAAAGACCTTTAGACACACTCAGAATATTATTAATGACTCACTTATAAGTTTGTAATTTTGACACTACTATAGATGAGAATATAAACAGAGAATAAACTGATATATATGACATAAATGAGTTTAGAATTTTTAGTTTCTAGTGTTAGTGCTTTGAATAAGAACAAATTCAGTAAATTCTTCTCCAAGCACCACCGTCTTTGTCACCCTGGCTCCTAACATAGTGCCTATCAGAAAGTAGACACTCAAGTTTTACTCGTTATTTGAATTTAATTTATGTACTATATGTAAGTGTTCAATGCAAGCAATATGTAGAAAACTATTTATATGCCCTTTCCATCAGTAGAATAGACAAGCTTATTAAGAACAAAAAATATGCCTTCAATTGTTTTTTATATCCAACAGCCGCTTAGTGCTGGTAAATAGTCAACCCTTCATAAAATGCTTGTAATTCACAGTTAATGAATGGAGATTGCAAAATACTTTAAGAAGTAAATACGAAATGGCGGTAGATGGGACTTGGCAAAGTAATGAGCTTACTTTGGAGTATATACTTCTCTTACCTTTCTAGAAACCTACCCTGTCTCATATTAGTGTTATGCAGCGAAGACTGAAAGTTAAGTTTAATCAAGGCCCTGCAACCAGGAAGGTTTAAAGCTCAGGTTCAAGTCTGTGTGTGGTCTCTCCCTCCCTCTCCCCCTCATTCCCTCTCTACCCTATCACTGCGTATCCCACCACACTGAAATTGCAATCACTTCTTACCCAGTGGTTTCAGAGTGCTCTAAATTTCACAAGTTCTATTGCTCAGTCAAGTGCCTCTCTCTGTCTCTCTCCTCCCGTTAGAGACTAGGTTCATGCTAGAAACAGCTAATTAAAAAAAAAAAGTCAGGATGGATTTTGTATAGATAAGCCCTCCAGCAATCAGGCACAATGAACTTTTCTCTTAGAAATGAAGAACCCGATCTCCTTCTTTTTTTTTTAATATACATTTATTTATTTTAATTGGAGGTTAATTACTTTACAATATTGTATTGGTTTTGCCATATACCATATACCCGTGGTGGATTCATGTTGATGTATGGCAAAACCTGTCTCCTTTTATGTAAAAATATTCTCAGGCTGCTAGAGAAAGAGGGCAGCGCCAGTGGTCAAGATCACGGGTTAGATGCCGAGGCTGGGAAGATCCCCTGGAGGAGGGCATGGCAATCCACTTCGGTATTCTTGCCTGGAGAATTCCATAGACAGAGGAGCCTGGTGGGATACAATCCATAGAGTTGTCCAGAGTCAGACACGACTGAAGCAACTTAACATGCATGCGCACAGAGCAAGAGATTCTGCATTTCAAGGGGTTCGTTTATTCGCCTTTGCTCTTCGGCCTGTCTTTAGAAACACACCCCAATGTAATGTTACAGCATAATGTTTACAGCTGCCTGGAAGCGTTCATTGATTTACTGGTCAATTGAAACAACTGCCACAGTTATACAATGAATTGTGCCCCTCACCCCCTCAATTCATATGTTCAAGCCCTAACCCCTATTACCTCAGAATGTGACAGCAGTTAGAGATGAGAGGTGACAAGGGCTAAATGAGCCACAAGGACTGAGCTCTAATCTGATGTGACTCAGGTTCTTATAAGAAGCAGAAGAAACACCAAGAATTTGCCCACTCAGGAGATGGGTCATGTGAGGACATAGAGAAAACCCAAACCTGCCGACACCTTGGTCTTGGGCTTCAAGCCCTTAGAACTGTGGGAAAACACATTTGTATTGTTTAAACATCGTGGTATTTCAGGATGGCAGCTCTGCTAAAACAACTAGGGAGATTCTACTTTCAGCACAATCTGTGGCCTTCTGTTACACAGGTGATGCGAAGTGTGTGTGTGTGTGTGTGTGTGTGTGTGTGTGTAAGGAAGAGGTGACACTGGTTGGTTATTTCATTTCTACTGAATATCTGGAAAAATACTGCTATGATTAGTATCCATTTTCATGATTTACATATTTTGTATATTAACTATCTGATAATAACTCATGTTAATTTTATTACAGCTTACGATGAAGGAAACCCTTTAAAAACTTAGGAACATACAAAACAGCCATCAGTCCTGAGGTTATATGATCGGCTTGTGAAACGTGCTTGCTAGTGATTTGTTGGCCTATTTCTTGGCAACTGAATGGCTTCTGGGGCGTCAAAGGATAAGGTGCAGGAAAAATAAGGTTTTGTTCAAATACAATGAAAGCTGAATCTATATCATAGCAAATGTGCATTGATGATTTCTTACTCAGAAGCGCCATATCAAATTCTGGCAGACTGCATCATGCTATCAAATTTAACCTCTCCCTTGTCAGCACTGTTTCTGAACTTCTATGATCAAAGCTGTCTGTCTCTTTAGTAATTTTCCCTGTCTCTCTTTTTTTTAATACTTTATGCTACATTACAATACTGTATTTGTTTTGCCATACATTGACATGAATCAGCCACAGGTGTACACGATCTCCCAATGCCGAAGCCCCCTCCCACCTCCCACCCCATATCATCTCCCTGGATCATCCTGTGCACCAGCCCCCAAGCATCCTGTATCCTGTATTGAACATAGACTGGCGCTTCGTTTCTTACATGATAGTATACCTGTTTCAATGCCATTCTCCCAAATCATCCCACCCTCTCCCTCTCCCTCAGAGTCCAAAAGTCCGTTCTATACCTCTGTGTCTCTTCTGTTGTCTCACATACAGGGTCATCATTACTATCTTTCTGAATTCCATATATATGTGTCAGTATACTGTATTGGTGTTTTTCTTTCTGGCTTACTTCACTCTGTATAATCGGCTCCAGTTTCATCCATTGTCTCTTCTTCTATATCAATGTATTTGTGGTGAGTCCAGGGCTCCAGGCAGAGGTATGAATTGTCTTCTCCCAACCTCAAGTCACTTCCCCCATCAGCTTATGCATAATATAATTCTGTGCACCGCTGAAGGCACTCAATAAATGTTAGAAGAATTAACACGATGCAAATGTTTTGAAATTGAGTTTCAGTTACTGAGACAAGTCCTATGAATATAGATAAAGTGAACTGAGAAAATTAAGCAATTTTGAAGTAACTTGATAAGGTGTGGCAGGGAGCAGCAGGTGAGGGAAAGTCAAGTTTTCTAGGAAAAATAAGTCTTGGAGCTTTAATTACCTAAACGGAAGTAAGGAGACATCCTCTTAATTCTAAGTACACATACAAAACTTACAGCTATGAAAATTTACCCAAGATTGATGGTTTTCTTTTGTATCCTGATGGAAATTTGTTCATTCTTGTACTATTGCTGGTGTGAAGTGCTAAATTCTAACTATCATCATTGGTTGGGTGAGGAAGATGATTAAACTTGATTCACGAGCAGTATCATAGCGTGAACCAAGAGGGCTGGAGGGTTGTTTTTGGCTTGAACCCCAAGGAAAAAATGACCTTCTTATTCAAAAGAAGTAAAACCTCCTCTTTTGAGATTAAAAAAATCCAAGCTAGAATGAAAAGTGAACTATCAGATTGTAGCTGACAAGAGATTGGAACAGGATTGACTACTCAGATTAGAAAAAGTTCTGTGGATTCAAACAGAAATGAAGCAGTCCTTACGGACAGCAAGTAGATCAGGCCACAGGCATCTCACTGAGCATTTCCTGGAGCAAGCCAGCCCGATGATAACTCAGGGTGCACATTTCATTGCGTCTGCCAGTGGTGGTTATAGCTGGAATGTGAACCTGTGAACCTGTGAAGCTCGCTCAGTCGTGTCCGACTCTTTGCGACCCCATGAACTGTAGCCTACCACGCTCCTCCATCCGTGGGATTCTCCAGGCAAGAATACTGGAGTGGGTTGCCATTTCCTTCTCCAGGAGATCTTCCCAACCCAGGGATCAAACCTGGGTCTCCCACATTGTAGCTGGAATAAACCACACCAAAAACTAGAGAGATATACTAGGAGTATGATAAGTTAAAATAGCATTTAAATAGCATTCTGGAGAAATGCATAAATTCTGATTTAAAGTGCATCTCCTGTTGTGACATTGTTTTCTCTGTGTGTCTTTTTAAGTCAAGTGTTCTCGGCAGAAGGGCTGCCTGCGCTGGCTACTCCGCTTAGTCTTAGAACACTCTTTCTCTCACACCTCTTCACAGCTGGCTTTACATAGAAGCCACGGAGAGTTCTATGCTCTTGTTGCCATTATCCTCACCACCCTGCTAAGAAATAGTTGTAAGTTCAAAACTGTCCATGGTCAAGTTCTACACTGGCATTTCATCATAGCTGGATTTTTTCCTTCTTCATCTTCTTTTCCTTTTTTTTCTTTCTGGAATAGACTGGAGTTGTCATACTTCTGAAGCAAGGCTCAGGGATTTGTTTTGTCCTTTTGAAGCAGACCGCTCCCGGAGATCTCTCTGATACACATGTCTGAAGTCAGAGTCCATTTCCTTTTGATCTGCTAACACTGGTGAGAGTGAGGTTTTCTCTGAGCTGCCCTTTATTATATCAAAGATCTCTGGTGAGCTCATTCTGCCTGACTGGTGTCAAAGCAGCGATTCGTCCAACTAGTATTTGAGAGCTTACTATCAGCTACACACCATGCTGAGATGTGATCTAAGATTACACAAGGCTCTGCTTCACATACAATGAATTCAGAACTTCAAGTTTACTATTCAGAATTTAGAGACACACAAACAGGTGAAAGAAGGGGTTCCTTCTGCCCAAGGGAGCCAAGTAATGCTGCATGGAGTATTTGGCTCTTGTTCTAGGTCTCAAAGGATGAAAACCTAACTCTAGAATTTAAACAAATGAAGGGGTAAATTCAGGTGAGGGAGGAAACCTGTGAGTGAGAACCACGGGCTTGCAGCAAAGTCAGTTTCTGTTGTCAGTAACGGGAATCCACAAACAGGAGCTGAAGAGTGTGCAGAGGCAAGCAGTCTAGATCAGTAGGTCAACAAGTTCTGTCCCTTAGAATTCTCAAGGATTTTAGCTTCTTCTGTTGGGTTGCTTTGTGCTACACGGATGATATCATCAAGGTCACGGACAGGTCCAACATAGTTGGATGTTTCTGACTCAGTACTGTGTTCTCATTCCAGCCAGAACAGGGACAAGACCAATCTATGCCTCTCAATTTCTTGAATTTTCTTTTGGTGATCACATCTCTCATTCTTCTCCCATTCTGACATCCACTCTCAGTCTGATGCGTATATTCAAGATCTAGTCTCTATAGATACCTGCAACCAACCTGTAATCTCCATTGCCTCCCACTCAGTGGCTTCCATTGCCAGACTCTTCCATGTATTTCTTTTAATACTTCACCAGTATTTCTGGTTGTCTAATCTTACCAGTTATCCTTAATTTCACAGCAGTCTCCTTACTGAGCTTGAACTTTGCTGTCAAAAATCGTATTCATCCTTTGCATACAGCTCTCTGTCAATCTGTCATGCTCCCTTAACAAAATCAAAACTCTGGTTAAATTCAACTTTCTGCCTTTTGGATGCCTGCACCTATATGGCTGATTATTGCTGGAGGAAAACAACTACATCAAATATTCTCAGTAACGAACTGTAAGCAGATCCGAGCAGTTATACTGTAGTTCCCTAGACCAGTTATTGTTTACATCTCCTAGACCTAACATATACCTTCTCCTGCATCCTCAAACCTCCAACACGTCCTCCTCCATCCTCTTTCTCACCTGATGACCTCTGTTGTAGTTGTTCAGTAACTAAGTCGTGTCTGACTCTTTGCAACCCCATGGACTGCAGCGTGCCAGGCTTCCCTGCCATTCACTGTTTCCCAGAGTTTGCTAAAATTTATGTCCATTGAGTTGGTGATGCTATCTAACAATCTCATCTTCTGTTGCCCCCTTCCCTCCTGCTTGCAATCTTTCCCCACATCAGGGTCTTTTCCAGTGAATCAGCTCTTCACATCAGATGGCCAAAGTATTGGAGCTTCAGCTTCAGCATCAGTCCTTCCAATGAATATTCAGGGTTGATTTCCTTTAAGATTGACTGGTTGGATCTCCTTGTAGTCCAAGGGCCTCTTCAAGAGTCTTCTCCGACACCACAGTTCAAAAGCATCAGTTGTTCAGCACTCAGCCTTCCCCTTCCAGCTCTCTGCACCTATCCACTCTCCATTCTTATTTCGTCTTCTGTCCAACACTGGTCTTTTCTCCCATTAACTAGACCCGATCTACTCCCTTCCCAGGAAGCAACTCTGTCCTTTTTCTTCTGTATTGTCAGTATTTCCTTCTAACCCTGTTAATTTCCAGCAGTCTTTTCTTCATCCCAGTCTGCTCAGAGCTACTAAGCCCATCCCTCTGCCTCTTTTAGAGACCTACTGCTCTTTGGCTATAGTAGACACGATTCTTTATAGAATAACTTTGGCTTTCTGCTTTGTCTAGCATTCTCTTCCTCCAGGTATCTTGCTGCCTAACCCTCACCTATTTCAAGTCTCTGTTTAATCACCCCCTCAGTGAGGCAAATTTATTGTGATTATGTTGGATTGACTATCTCCCCCAACTAAAATGTAAAGTTTAAATGGACACAGTTTTTGTTTTTAATCCTGTGTGCCTGGAACATATTTGAAACTCAATTAATAAATATTTGTCAAACATATTGAATTTACTTTCAATTCCCAAGCCTTGGTGTTCAGATAACATAATGTGTTTATATCAGGTAGGACTCAGTTTGAAGTCCCAGAGCCTATAATTCCAACCATCTTAAATAACAGAGGTGTGTTCATTTGTCCTACTGTTTTGTTTTAATTTCGTTTGTTTGGGTTTGTTTGGTTTGGTTTGGTTCATGTAGCACAAATGGTCCAGGATTTGCTCTAGTTTCAGCCTCAGCTGAATCCAGGTCCTCAAAGAGGCTAACCCGGTTCAGTCTGTATCTCATAACTCTGCTCGCCTCCCTTCTGTGCTGCATTGTTCAGGAGATCTCTCTCGGTGGGGCAGCGGCCATGGCAGCCTAAGGTTTACATGATCTTTGGATCCCAGACATCAAAAGCTCACCTCAAGGTCCTGGGGTTGAGGGAACACTGTATGGATCAATGAATGAGCCCATCACACTGGTAATAATCTGTTAGGGCAAACCTGGTTTACAAGCCCCTCTCTAGAAGCCCAGGGGGAGGCACGGTGCAAATGTATTAGGGTAACGTGATGTGGGATGCTACCTCTAGGAAGAGGAAGACATGATTTCCCCAAGATGGAATGCTGGATAGACAAATGTTTATCTACTCTAGAACTAAAGAAGACCTAAGAAACGTTTTGTTTATTTCCTTGTTTTTTTCTTTAACATGAAATTCAGCCCCTGGAAAATCTAACAGAAAAAAAAAAAGAAACAAAGAAAATATTTTCTTATTTGAGTAATTCCATTTTCAAATTAATGACAAGCCCCATCAGAAATACTTCTAGAAGTTCTCAAACCAAATATAAACAATATTTTAAATAGTATTCTTTTTCAATTTTAGGACAAAAAGTTAAGCATTGAAATATATTAAGCAAAAGATGTAGCTTTTTTCCTTAGCAAAACTCCAAAATTACTCTAACAAAATATCTTACAAATTTTTGTTAAAATTTTATTATTATAAAATGTAATAAGATTACACAAGGCTTGGCTTTGTATCAAGTTCTATATACTCTAAAGATGTTTTTCATTTATATATGTGTCTTTGCCTGCATGGAAGTAAGTGAAATTTAGGTAATCATGTTAATAAATAAAATAAAATTTTAGAAAGCTCAAATGGAGTAATTATGCCTAAACTTACTTTGAGGAAATGTGTCTGAATTTTAAATTTTTTTAAAAATAATTAAACTCTGTATTTTACCATTACGTAACATAAAGAATGAGCTTCCCTGATGCTCACTGGTAAAGAATCCACCTGCAGGAGACAGTGATTCAATCCCTGGGTTGGGAAGATCCCTCGGAGTAGGGCTTGGCAACATACTTCAGTATTCTTGCTGGGAAAATCCCATGGACAGAGGAGCCTGGCAGGCTACAGTCCATGAGGGTCACAAAGAGTCAGAAAAGACTAAAGTGACTGAGCACACAATTTAAGGAATACTGTCATAATTTATTAAAATAGCATACAATCTATTTTCTTAGTAGGGATTATTAATATGTATAGCAGAATTGTTTACAATTAGTATCACATTAGCCTTCTCTGATCTACAAAAACACCATTGCCTTAGAAAGATTAACTTACTTCTATATACATGAATATTTTATTTCTAATTAGTCAAGGCATTTATTTTTAAAAACTTTTGGTTCTTCCCTCAAATATATAACCATTACAATACAGCAGAGATCATAATTTAGACTGTATTTGTGAGGTTATCCCATTAATTAAAATTCTATCTATGACACAAAATAATTATCTTTAAAATAGTCTCAGTAAGTTTCTATGTCCTAAAGGCTAAATATAAATTATAATTGAATTTATGCAAAATAATTATAGGGAAAAACCTAGTATGATGATGATATACTCACTCTAAGTGACACATGATCTCTCAGGAAGTTCTGTGTAGATTAAACTATATTAAAAATGATATATAAAGAAAACTTACAATTGATTTCTCTCTAAAATTACTTTTTTGAGTTTTCAGTGTCTTTATGAAATGAATGAGTCTTAACTTCTTTTAAAATTCTGAATTTTGTAAATCTGATATGCGTGAAGTGTGGTCACTAACCTAGAGCCAAATATCCTGGAATATGAAGTCAAGTGGGCCTTAGGAAGCATCACTATGAACAAAGCTAGTGGAGATGATAGAATTCCAGTAGAGCTATTTCAAATCCTAAAAGATGATGCTGTGAAAGTGCTGCACTCAATATGCCAGCAAATTTGGAAAACTCAGCAGTGGCCACAGGACTGGAAAAAGGTCAGTTTTCATTCCAATCCCAAAGAAAGGCAATGTCAAAGAATGCTCAAACTACTGCACAATTGGACTCATCTCACACGCTAGTAAAGTAATGCCCCAAATTCTCCAAGCCAGGCTTCAGCAGTATGTGAACCATGAAATTCCAGATGTTCAAGCTAGATTTAGAAAAGACAGAGGAACCAGAGATCAAATTGCCAACATCCGTTGGATCATCAAAAACCCAAGAGCGTTCCAGAAAAACATCTACTTCTTCTTTATTGACAATGCCAAAGGCTTTGACTGTGTGGATCACAAAAAAACTGTGGAAAATTCTTAAAGAAGTGGGAATACCAAACCACCTTACCTGCCTCCTGAGAAATTTGTATGCAGGTCAATAAGCAACAGTTAGAACTGGACATGGAACAGCAGACTGGTTCCAAATCAGGAAAGTAGTATGTCAAGGCTGTATATTGTCACCCTGCTTATTTAACTTTTATGCAAAGTACATCATGTGAAATGCAGGCTGGATGAAGCACAAGCTGGAATAAAGATTGCTGGGAGAAATATCAGTAACCCCAGATATGCAGATGACACCACCTTTAGGGCAGAAAGTGAAGAAGAACTAAAGAGCCTTTGATAAAAGTGAAAGAGGAGAGTGAAAAAGCTGGCTTAAAACTCAGCATGCAAAGAACTAAGATCATGGTATCCAGTCCCATCATTTCATGGCATATAGATGAGGAAACAGTGGAAACAGTGAGAGACTTTATTTTCTTGGGCTCCAAAATCACTGCAGAGTGACTGCAGCAATGAAATTAAAAGACACTTGCTCTGTGGAAGAAAAGCTGTGACCAACCTAGACAGCATATTAAAAAGCAGAGACATTGCTGACAAAGGTCCATTTGGTCAAAGCTATGGTTTATCCAGTAGTCAGGTATGGATGTGAGTTAGACTATAAAGAAAGCTGAGCACAGAAGAATTGATGCTTTTGAACTGCGGTGTTGGAGAAGACTCTTGAGAGTCTGTTGGGCAGCAAGGAGATCCAACCAGTACATCCTAAAGGAAATCAGTCCTGAATATTCACTGGAAGGACTGATGGTGAAGCTGAAACTCTAATACTTTGGACACCTGATATGAAGAACTTACTCACTGAAAAAGACCCTGATGATGGGAAAGATTGAAAGTGGGAGGAGAAGGGGATGACAGAGGATGAGATGGTTGGATGGCATCACTGACTCAATGGACATGAGTTTGAGCAGGCTCTGGTAGTTGGTGAGGGACAGGAAGCCTGGCTTGTTGCAGTCCATGGGGTTGCAAAGAGTCAGACATGACTGAGCGACTGAACTGAATGATTACCTACTTCCTGAGAAACCTTTATGCAGCTCAAGAAGCAACAGTTTGAACCTTACATGGAACAACTGACCGGTTGAAATTAAGGAAAGGAGTAAGACAAGGCTGTATATTGTCACCCTGTTTGTTTAACTTCTATGCCAAGCACACCATGCGAAATGTCAGGCTGGATGAATCACAGGCTGGAATGAAGATTGCTGGGAGAAAAATAAACAAGCTCAGATATGCAGATTATACCACTCTAATGGCAGAAAATGAAGAGGAACTAAAGAGCCTCTTGATGAAAGTGAAAAAGGAGAGTGAAAAAGCTGGCTTGAAACTCAATATTCAAAAACTAGAATCATGGTATCAGGTCCCATCCCTTAATGGCAAATAGAAGGAAAAAAGTGGGAAGCAGTGACAGACTTTATTTTCTTGGGCTCCAAAATCACTGCAGACAGTGACTGCTGCCATGAAATTAGAAGGTGCTTGCTCCTTGGAAGAAAAGCTATGACCAACCTAGACAGCATATTAAAAAGCAGAGACATTACTTTGCTGACAAAGGTCCATGTATTCAAAGCTATGGTTTTTCCAGCAGGAAATCAGTCCTGAATATTCTTTGGAGGGACGGATGCTGAAGCTCCAGTACTTTGGCCACCTGATGCGAAGAACTGGCTCATTGGAAAAGACCTTGATGCTGGGAAAGATCGAAGTCAAAAGAAGGGGACAACAGAGGGTGAGGTGGTTGAATGGCATCACTGACTCGATGGACTCGATTTGAGCAAACTACAGGAGACAGTGGAGGCCAGGGGAAGCCTGTTGTGCTGCAGTCTGTGGGGGTCACAAAGAATTGGACATGCCTTAATAACTGAACAACAACAGCAACAACAACTGTAACAAGTGACTCCATTTTAGCCTAATTACCTCTGAAAGACTATCCTGAAATACAGTCATATCCCGATGTGGGCTTGGATATCAACATATGATTTGGAGAAGCACACGATTCAACACAAAACAAGCAACTACTTCATTGGATTGCCATATGTATTAAATAACATTTATATAAAATCCAGCATAAGGTCTAGGATGTAGCAAGAACATATTAAAATTTTTTTTTCTATTGGCCCAGACTGTTTTCATTTGAAAAATGTAATGGTCCAAGATTTTCAAATGAACTCAAGGTTCTTGGAAATAAGATAGCACACTGAGGAAAAAAATATAATAAATGATGTAATTTTGACCATAAGGAAATAGATTTTGAGGGGGAAAAGTGTCATAAGATTACCAAATGTGGTGATCATGAACTCATGCTGAAAATCATCCATATTTTAATTGAAGCATCTTCTTAAAAGCATTTTGTAAAATGTGCATTTCCTAAATCAATTGAAAGTATAATTTATACACACAAGTTTTTTCTTTTGCATAATCCTTAAAATTGTTTGCTCGTATTGGGCTGGATTCTTCTGGTTATCAGTCTCCTGTTATAGCCAATGACTACATCAAAGAAGAAAATATCTGCAGTTTACCAGAAATGAGAATCACAAAGCAGGTACTGGAATTACTCCCTGAATGTTAAACATGGCTTCAGTATCACCTGAAGGGACAAAGTATAAATAGTAGTTAATGAAGAGGATTTTTTTTAAGTATTAAAAGAAAGTTAAAGTAGATTCAATACTAAGAGGTAACTAGTGGGTGAGCATGAATTGAAGATCTAGAACTTTTAGCCTAAAAACATATATAATTTGTCATTCTAATTATGAATGGGCTATGTCCCATTTTTTGGTTCAGCTTAAAACATTTTTATGTTTTCATGACTTTCAATTTTGTAACAACTGGTGACTGACTAACATAGATATTGAGTTATGGAGGAAGAAATGTTTGTTACCAAGCTGATCAACAAATCAATCGAAAGTGAGCAGCTGGTCTCTCATCCCAAATAAATTTTCATTTATGGTTATCAAAGGGGAAAGGAGTAGCAGGGGTAAATTAGGAGTCTGGCATTAGATATAAACATTCCTATATGTAAAACAGATAACCAACAAGAACTCACTGTATAGCCCAGGGAACTATACTCAATATTTTGTAATAACCTATAAGGAAAAAAATCTGAAAAGAATATATATATATATTCACATGCATACTTATATATGAATCATTGTGCTGTACACCTGGAACTAACATGACATTGTAAGTCAACTATACTTCAGTAGGGAAAAACTGCTAACCAGACTAATTAATTATTAAAATATGTTGATGAAACTATCATACCCATAGACAGATGAATAACAATAGAATCTATACTTTTAACTTGAATATAAACAATTACATATTTTGTTAATTAAGCTTGTAAAGTGGAGTCATATATCCACTGTACATCTGTGTTGTGATATCAGAACTGCTACTTTGCAGTCATTCAAGAAGGGAATCCATTTTCCCACTATCTAAATACCTTCTGTTTTCTGACTATGGTGCCTTGATCCTATTGGGAATTCTCCGGTGCTAAGATATTTCTAAGTACCATCCCAGTCTTTTCTATCCATTTTGCTATCCACAACTGTCTAATTCTCACTCTTAGGACAGCGTGATCAAGACAGACTGATGATAAGCTAGTAGAAGTTTAATAGCTCACTCTTGAGGAGGGGTTCTGATTTGTAAAGCTATCGATTTCTGTGCTATAACCTGGCTGATCTCCAGCTACCAGAGTGATTTCAACCGATTTACCAAATTTCTGGCATCTCCTCTGGCCAGGCTGCACAAGCCAACTCTGCCATTTCTCCGAAGAGGGCAAAATTAGACTTTTCTTCATTTTCTGACAGAAGTGACTTAGGAGCCGAAGAGTTTTAAACAAACTTAGAACTAGAATGGTCTGTGAGGGTCGCCACATCACCTTTCTTACTTTTACAAGTGAAGAAATTGCCATCCAGAGAGGTTAATGGTTACATTTCCTTGCCCTAGATCTTTAATGACCGTTGTCTTTATGCCAACATGGCTTCGCAGACAGAGTGAGCTCAGATGTTCTTTCTTCACGGTGCTGGATTAAAGATCAGCCTTTGACTTGCAGCTATGGTCACTTTTTGTCGAGCTTTTGCTGTTTCTCACTTAAAATAATGAAACTATTAAATCTAAGTTCGCTGGGACTTGCAGAGGTTCTCTATTGAGCAGGGAAGTCCTGTCTATACCCCGTCAGGCATGTGGTCATCCATCTCTTATTTAAAGTACTCTACCTTCTTCATTATTGGTCATCCCTAACTGTGAGAAAATTCTTTCCAAAAAAGACAGGTATGTCAATGTATGGCAAAACCAATAAAATATTGTAAAGTGAAAATAAAAATGGCAAGTAGTAATAACCCAATTTTAAAAATGAGGCAGCAGAAATCCAGGAAGCCTAGGTCCCAAAGAAAGCCTGTAATATAATGGGAATTAGAACCCTGAGTATAAATCTAAGCCAATAATCTCTCTCCTATACCATGTAATACCTTACTTGTTCCTGCATATGATTTGAAGAGAGTAAGACAGAGATTGTGCTATATAGATTGATTCCAAAACAGGAATAACTTTTCAGAAGTACAAGGCAGTTTTCTATTCACATATATTTGTTCGGTTAACTAAAATATGCCCAAAACTCTGGGTGCCACATGGCTCATAAACAAAGATAAAGGGGCTCTTCCTTTTAAAAAAACTTACAATCTAGTTGGAGAAATAACAAATAGATATGAAAAGACAGCTGATGGCAAAAGCTATAAATAATATTTATGAATAATATAGATACAAAGTGTCAGTAGGGGTCAAAGGAAAAAATAAAAATAAAAACAGTCTTAACCTCGGCAGGTACAAAATGCCCAGAAGATTTGGAATTAGATTTTACAACCTGATCTCAACCTAATTTCCAAAATTAGTGTTTCTTACTTTTCTACACAATCAGCTCAAAGGAAACGTATTATCATTTTGAGATGCCTGGCATTTCTCCTTCCTCTGGGCGGGTACTTATTCTTTATTCCCTTCTCTTCTCTGCTTTCCCTAGCCTAGCAATTTCCAAGCTCTGATCTAATTGTATCTCTTTATATTTACCATCATTATTTAACCAGAGGAAGTCATCCTCAAACATTTGCAATGCTATGGCATTCCTTCACAACCTTTTTAAGGTAATTTTCCTTTAAACAAAGATTGTATTTGCATATGCAATAAATACTTTAAAAAGTAAAACCTAGGGAGTATCTATATATTTATTATAATGTAGTTACCATTGCTAAAAATGTTTTTAAGAATTCTACTTGGGAATTAATCAGAACTAATTTTAAAACCAAAGAAAGGTTATTGTTTGTTTTTTGTTTTTTTAATTTTACTGCCAATTGTCTTTTGGTTGTTCTTTCTTTCTTTTTAAAAGTTTTAAATTGTAGTATAATTGCTTTACCATGTTGTGTTATTTTCTGCTGTACACACGTGAATCAGCCCCATCACACCCCTCTAGGTCATAACAGAGCACTGAGCTGGGCTCCTTGTGCTGTACAGAAACTTCCCACTAGCTGTCTATTTTATACATGGTAGCGTATGTATTTCAACACTACTCTCTCAGTTCATCCCACCCTCTCCTTCATCCACTGTGTCCACAAGTGCACTCTCTACATCGACAGTTCTATTCCTGCCCTGCAGATAGGTTCATCAGTACCATTTTCTAGTCATCTTATTAACTTTAGGACTACAATAGACCATTGTCATCCTGAATTCAACTTTATCATTTCAGCTATTATGAGACACAGAGAACTAATGACTCACGTGAGATGCTGTTTCTCTAAAGTAATACACTGAGTAGTATATGATAGAAGAGGGCTATGCAGAAGCATATTACTTATCTAATGAGCAAACGTACATAACTGTCCAGCATCCATATCTCAATTCAAGATTTTGTGTTCTCCACCCATCACTTTTATATATATAAACAGGTATGAAATGATTTTTTTAATGATTTTGAAAATAAAGCAAATTCTTTGTGCCAGTTTAACTGGAGCTGAGATCTTTGAACTAAAAAATGAAATGTTTCAACTGATAGTGAATCAAATCGATGGTGTGGTTAGGGTACTGTAAACTTTGTATGGAAATAAGGAAGAGATTTTGAAACTCTACAGTGATTGCTCCAACCAGAACAATAAGCACATAACAATTGATGGATATAACGGAAAGAAAATTGAGGTTGTGAGTTTTTTTATTACTTTGACAGAAGTGTTGCTTTGCGTTCTCAGTCATTAAATCATGTCAGACTCTTTGAGACCCCATGGACTGTAGCCCACCAGGCTCCTCTATCCATGGGATTCTCCAGGCAAGAATACTGGAGTGGGTTGCCATTTCCTTCTCCAGGGGATCTTCCCAACTCAGGGGTTGAACTCATGTCTCCTGCATTGCAAGAGAGTTCTTTACCACTGAACCACCTGTAAAGCCCTGACAGAAGTGTTATTCAACAGAAAATTCTTGCATTTGTTATTTTAATTAGTTTAGATTCATATTTACATATTCAGTATGAAAGAACCATTTCCTGTGTTTTATGAAGGAAATGATCTAATTCAGTAATTATCAACCCCTTTGAAATTAAAAACACTTTAGTAAATTAAGAAAAATTTGGTGAATTAAGAACACTTTGTCCTCATCTCAGAAACGTTTTTATATGTAAACAAAATTTTGCACACAAGTTGAAGATTTTACAGATCCCTGAGGATCACCCAGGGACCCAAGATGAGAAAACCAGCCATCACCAAAATTGAAGTTTATATAGAAGCAGAATAAATACCTCAAGAATATCAAGGAGTTTGCTGTAGTTTATATTTCTTGTCATACTTAGCACATTGCTTTGTAGTTGTCTGTGTCCAGGAGTATTGCAAACATTCTCAACTGTGACAGCTTTTGAGTCTAACCAAGAGTTAGTGACAGGTAATTTCCAACTAGTTTTATTCCTTTTATTTAGCTAGTATACCAAGTATGAGCCTATTAAACTTTATCGTTGCTTATATGGATATAAGTAGACAAATAATAATAACCAATCATTTCTTTCTCTTTCAAATGATGAGAACCTCCAGCATGAATCATGACCATAAGATGAAGTGAGACAGAGCCCACAAGACACGATGAGCAGCATGCTATTCTGTATTAAGTGATCTTCACCATTTGTTATCTACTTGACATGCAGTAACAACACATCAAAGTTATTAAGATTAATGGCCTAATGATTAATGCTGGAGTGCACATTTATAATCAGTCTGAATTAAGATTGCTGTGAGGCATATGGAAAATATCTAAAACCCAAATTCACTGGAGTGGTATTTGTACCACTGAGTATCTCACACCTAGTTAATGTAAAAATGAGATCATGTACTGATAGGAAATATAAAATAAGGATTTTATCATTATTGCTTTCTCACTAATTTAGGGGAAATGTGTAAGTACCAAAATAAAATTCAAAAGAGTTTAAGTAAATTCTTTAAGAAATGAGGGAGTTTCATTCATTCATCCATTCTTTCATTCAACAAAATTCATACACATAAAGGAGTGTGCTCTGGTTTCAAGATCATGATCATAGACAGTAATCTATGGATGCTTATTGGTAAACTGCTTTTCCATTGCAGTTTAGGAGTAAAGGTGTCATTGGAGAGCAAGCATGTGACACTTGCTCAGCTAGTACATGTTTTTAAAAATTCCTTTCCTGGCTTATTCATTGAAATTCTTTAAAGAGAAAACTACTGATTTTAAAATCCACAGTAATTTGTTTTCATCGACTAATCGAAGTCTTCACAATTATGCCTCTTGACTTCTGAAACAGCTCTAGTTATAGCACCCAGCACATTCAGGTCAAAAAGTCTTGATTTGGATTGAAATAAATTGGTGGAAACCACTTATAAAACATGGAGACCATGAAACAGATTTACATGTCTTTCAAAACAGCCTGGAAAAGAATAATTGGAATTCACTAGAGAAGAGTTTATCACTAGCAAACCCACAGTACCAATGCATTTGCACTGTAAATATTTCACCTGGTTGAGAATGGAGCAAGTTTCCTTCTGGAAAAAAGATACATAAGGTAACTATGAAATAGCCTTTCCTATAACTGCTTGTAGTAAGTCCCCTAGTCAATAATTTGATTCTGGCAGCATTCTTTATCATTTTCAATCTATATAGGACAGATGAGTTAACTTAGCATTAGGATGAATATGAATTTTTAAGCAAAAAATGATAATAGAAGTGGTTAAAACTATATTTATATTCTTACATAAGTCCACTCTAAAGACCTGTACTTAGATAAGCCTTTCTTTTATTTGAAACAGAAGATCATTTGAGGTTTATCCCTGTAGGTTTGAGGATAACTTTCGCCTTGAAGAACTCATCTGAACTCACAAGGATCTTTTTGAAGACAGCTATTCGGTTACTGCTGCTGATAGAATACAAAAGAAAAATAACTCTGAGTTGCAGACTTTCTATATAAGAACAAGAAATGATTCACCTCCAAAAATATTACATGCATATCCTTGATTAATATTATGCATTATTCTTATTTCAGCAATTGAATTTTCCAGTACTTTAAACAGCTGTGTCCTCTGACAAAGGCACAGACAAGCTGGCCACTCTCCAGTCACTGGGGTAATTCTAGCTCCCCATCCTGAAGCAGTGCCATGGTTAGGGGCTGAGGCCAGCATGAGATCCAGTTCAGTAGCTTCAAATGTCCATTGGGTCTTCATTCACTTGAATATCCCACTATGAGCTCAATATCATTATTTAAACCAAAAATTAAAGCCAGCTGCTCACCCACCCTTTATCCCATCCTCCTGTTTGTCAATTACTCTTCGTCAATGAAGTTCATCGTCGACTTCAACTTCTTTCCAATTCTGATTTGAGATATGAATTGTCTCTTTTATCTCCCTCACCAACCATCTTTAGTCATAAAATCCTGTCAGTTTTTCTTTTGAAGTATGTTTAACATCTGACCCCTCTTACATTGTTTATTATGACAGTAATAGTCATAACCTCACTGATAATCCTAACAGTCAACTAACTGGTCTCCCAGACTATGGTGTCTTCCTTTTACAATCCAACAAATAAAATGACTTCATCCTTCTTATTATTCACATGGTGGAATTACAGCCCACTGTAGCCACTGATTCTGCCCCACACAGATCATGAACTCATCCGTTTTGTGCCGATCTGTTTTGTGTGTGTGTGTGTGAAACTTTTTATTTTATATTGGAGTATAGCCGATTAACGATGTTGTGATAGTTTCAGGTGGACAGCAAAGGGACTTGGCCATATATATACATGCATTCATTCTCCCTCAAACACCTCTCTCATCCAGGTTGCCACATAACACTGAGCAGAGTTCCCTGTGTTATTCAGTAGGACCTTGTTGGTTATCCATTTTAAATATACCAGTGTGGACATGTCAATCCCCAACTCCCTAACTATCCCTTCCTCCCATCCTTCCCCTCCCCAGCAACCATAAGTTTATTTTCTATGTCTGTGAGTCTGTTTTCTGTTTTGTAGACATGTTAATTTGTACAATTTCTTTTTAGATCCCACATATAAGGGATGTCACGTGGTATTTCTGTTTCTTTGTCTGAGTGACTTCACTCAGTATGACAACCTCTGGTCCATCCATGTTGCTGTAAATGGCATGGTTCATTCTTTTTAATGGCTGAGTAATATCCCATCATATATATGTACCACATCATTGAATACATGTACCATCCCATTGTATATATGTCCATTCCTCTGTTGAAGGACATTTAGATTGCTTCCATGTCTTGGCTATTATAAGCAATGTTGCAATGAACATTGGGGTGCATGTACCTTTCAAACCAAAAGCGCATCTAAGTTTTAAGCACAAATTTGTTTTCTTCATGCACAGACATAAGAGACAGTAAGTGGAAGTGAAAATGTTCTGTCCTTCCAGAATCATTGTATCACCTTATTTTAAAAACTTAGGAGTAATCTCGAACTCTTCTGTCCCCATCCCTTCACCTTATATCAATTCCTAGTCCTCTTCCCAAATACCCCTAGAATTAAGGTCTCCTTGCTAAACCCTCTCATCTAGAGAAGTCAAACTTCCCTCTCTTCTTCTTGAACAGCTGGAGTCAATTTCAGTCTCCCTCCCAAATGCCTCATTTCCAGCTTCTCCTAATCCACCTTCCAAATTGCTATCAGAATTATCATTTTAAAATAGAAATTTAATTGAGTTTTCTTATAGAAGTTCCTTCAATAACTCAGCATCACCTAATCAGCGTCTCAAAACATAACCAAAGATCGCCTGCATCTGAAGAATCGGGGCATTTTGTTTAAAGCATAGATTCCCAGATCCTGCTTCAGGCTACTGGACCAGAATTTCTGAAAGACCCTGAAATGATAATACTGGCCTTTAGGTTAACGTCTAACTCATATGCTATAATGATCTTGTTGCTGTCTACCTTCTAATTTTATATCTTCCTGCACCTTCAACCTATACTTGTATTATAGCCCTTAAGAATCATTTGAGTCCCTTTAAGATGTGTGCTCTTTCCTACATCTGAATTTTTCAAGCATAATGTTTCTTCTCTCCTGGCTACCTTGCCACCATATCTGTATAATAAATATGTCATCTCTCAAAACTCAGTAGACACACCATCTTTACCTGGAAAGCTCTTACTCTCCTCAACTTTCTAGTTTGATCTGGTAACTCATTTCTGACTTATCTGATGGTCCCTGTAACACTGTGTGTGCAGGCTGTCGCTTCAGTCATGTCCAACTCTGTAACCCCATGGATGGCAGCCCTCCAGTCTCCTCTGTCCAAGGGATTCTCCAGGCAAGAATACTGCAGCGGGTTGCCGAGCCTTCCTCCAGGCCCTATAACACCACTGGGCCACTATTTGCTCACACACTCGTTTAGAAGACCGTGGGCTTCTTAAGAACTACTGATGTATCTTAGCTAAGTTTTTATTTTTAGTACCTACCACAATGCTAAATAAACATTTGTCAAAGGGATGAATTGAGCAAATTCATAAATAAGTGAAGGAGAAAGGGAAGATGAGAGTGTGTGAGTGATCTGTCTCTGAAATAGTATCTTACCAAAATATCCATTGTAAATTTTCTTGTATGGTATTTATATTGAATAGTAAATATCCATGTATTTCAGGACTATCAAACTCATGCTTCTTTTTATTCTCTCCCCAATTTCTTTTTTCCCACCTGCTACTCTGGCATAATTACAATTTCTACCTCAGGGTAGTGAAAATTAATTGGTTTGTAAATAATGATAAATTAGTCAATGTTCATAAAATGCTCTCCAGATGAAAAGAGCTCCATCACCTCTAAGCATTTTTATTTATTATAAAATAAACTGATGCATTATCAATACTTAGACCACACTTGTGATATATCCCCTAAATACAGTGAAGCTTTTTCTCTATCTGGTTCTAAAATCCACTCTACCTTTGATTCTGGTGTGTAGGGCCTTAGATCACTGTCACTGGGGTAAGACATACAATGAAGTGAGATACCATTTTGCAGAGCCTGAAACAATATTGTGGATTGGAGAGTTTATGATGCCCAGCATATTCAGGCTTTTATTCCGACTCTGACACTGGTTTAAATTTTACCTCCAACCTTGGAAGGCCTTGGGCTGGTTGGGTTGCTTATGGCTAGTTTGGGAAGTATGTTACCTCAAGTTCAGGATCTCTCAGGAGATACAGAAACCCACATGTCTTGGCAAACTCAAAAACCATGTTGAAGTGGTAACTAGGGTTTATAGAGTATCCTTTCTCTAAAGAAAACCAGAAGCACGTTTCAAATAAGACCCCATTCAAGGGACTCATGACTATACATATGCTTCCTGATGGCGCTAGTGATAAAGAATCCACCTGCCTATGCAGGAGACTCAGGAGACGCAAGTTCCATCTGTGGGTCCGGAAGATGCCCTGGAGTAGGTAGTGGCAACCCACTCCAGTATCCTTGCCTGGAAAATTCCATGGACAGAAGAGCCTGGTGGGCTGCAAGGAGTCAGACATGACTGACTGAGCATGTATACACTTGTTTAAAATGAGAAAAGCACTGTTACTTTTAGAAGTAAAAGGTTAAGGATCTGGAAAGCATGCCAGCATCCACTGCAACCTAACTCTAGACCTTCGTGTGTTTATGTTCAGTGTTCAAGCCTGTCCCTTCAGCTTGGTTACCTTACATATTTTCTTGGACACCAGTCAGGTTCCATCCTCTGGTTCTTCCTTCTCTTTGCTATTCTAGATTACAAGATACACTTGCCTAAGGAAGAGCTAGAATATTATGACTAGGATTAAGACAGGAAAAAGGAAAAAAAAAAAAACAGAATTGAGGCACACTTGTCAATCCTACTACAAAGTGGTTCCTCCACATTCTGCTTCAAGAATGATGATACCTAGTTAGGTTGAGGGCATGTGACTTTTCTGTCTCTACCTGCCCTTCTGTTTTTGTGTTTTTTTTTCCACTCTCTGTATAACTAAACCAGTATCTAAGCTTCGAGGTCTTTTCTGGAGCTTTTACTTTCATGATGAATGATGATGTCCTTCTTCTGTATGTATGTCTAAACCCAGTGCCAAGCTCGAGTTTTACCTCTGTCTCAAATATTTCTCCAGCATTCTTGCCTCCTTCAGACTCTTTAAGCATGCATCACCTCTCTCACTTACAGTAGCTGCAGTCTCAGGCACTCAGTTGTATCCGACTCTGTGCAACACCATGGACTGTAGCCCTCCAGGCTCCTCTGTCCACGGGATTCTCCAGGCGAGAATACTGGAGTGGGTTGCCATTTCCTTCTCCAGGGGCTCTTCCCTACCCAGGCATCGAACCCAGGTCTCCTGCGCTGCAGGCAGCTTCTCTACCGTCTGAGCTACAGGGAAGTCCATGTCACTTACAGAGTATCTAGTAATAACCTTTGCCATTTTTACACTGTTCATGTTACTAGCCATGTATTTCTTACACTTTTTAATATCAGTGCTTAGCACGATATCTTGCCTGTTGCAGATTTTTTTTGGTTGGTTGATAGCTTTCTTTTTCTTTTTAAGGTTCTTAATGTTGTATTCTCTTACTCCTATCAGGAACCATCCAATCTATTGGTTTCTGTCAAAGAAATGGATAATCATTTGCTTTAAATTTATATTTCTCCAGCTTAGTTGTGAAATACTTGACAGATGTGTAAGTTTAAGGTGTACAGTGTGATACTTTGATACACAAATATGTTGCAAGACATTTACCACAATATGGTTGGTCGATACCTGTCACCTCACATAATTACCATTTTTGGTGTCTGGTGATAACACTTCAGATCTACCGTCTTAGCCACTCCTTATTATTTTTCATAGTGAATGTAGCTATTTATATAGCCATCAACACTTTTCAAAGTTTCTCTTTTCTCCACATCCTCAACAACATTTGTTATATTTTGTCTTTTCGGTGATAGCCATTCTTACAGTGTGAGGTGATATCTCGTGATTTTGATTTGCATTTCCCTGACAGTTAGTGATGTTGAATATCTTTCCATGAGCCTGTTGGTCATTTATCTGTCTTCCTGGGGAAAAATGTCAGTTCGAAACCTCACCTGCCAACCTCACCTTTCATAAAGATACACTCATTGACAACCCATCCAAAGTAACTCCAAATAGCCAGCTGTTTCACCATAACTCTTGACTCCTTGGTCATGAGGCCCCTTCCACACAGCCTGCTGCCTACCCACTATAGTACTGCTAGAGTCAATTACTGCACATAGTATATACTAAATACAATAAATATTTATTGAATGGATGAAATCACTCATTAACGAATATTTATCATCTCTTTTCTCTGTGGTGCAGTGTTGTTTGCTGGAAATATGATGAATGGTGCAACCGTCATCCCTGCCTTCATGTGGCTTATGTTC
The DNA here is from genome assembly GCA_917880005.1 of Nanger dama. Taxonomy (NCBI): domain Eukaryota; kingdom Metazoa; phylum Chordata; class Mammalia; order Artiodactyla; family Bovidae; genus Nanger; species Nanger dama. Next base: position 24,164,662 of record CAKJTW010000021.1, read on the forward strand.
CAATAATCAGAATAAACAGTTATTAAAAGTCACACAAAGAAACATAGGAAGCCTATACATTATTTAGATGATGCTTCAGTGCACTTGTAAATCAGTCAGTTTTGCAAGTAAACAGGATAGAATTCCAATGATCCAAAATTTTATCTAAAAGGACTACTTACAGAGGCCAGGACAGCACTAAGGGAATGAACAGAACCTGTGGTGCTCAGAGACCAAGAGGATAAAGCCACTGCTAGCTGCCAGAGTAAACCAGTAAAGAGAAGAAATAGTATTACTGGAATCCAGTGAGTGCTGACGCTCTAGAAAGGGACCAAACAACAGGTACTGCAAAAAAGAAGAGGTGATGGGCACTGCCAGGAGTACACCCAGATGAAATCATGAGCAGGAAAATGCATCCCAGTGTCTCACTCATCCTATTCTCTGACCAGCCTATGTTTACCACTGGCCAACCCAACTGGAATCCAGGTGGCAAGACAGTCCCTAACTGTCAACCTTCTAGGACACAGGCTGAAGCAGGGAAAGGTGGAGATTGGATTTGGGAGTGAGTATCGTGACCTGCCTCTTGAGAAACCTGTATGCAGGTCAGGAAGCAACAGTTAGAACTGGACATGGAACAACGGACTGGTTCCAAATAGGAAAAGGAGTCCGTCAAGGCTGTATATTGTCACATTTAACTTATATGCAGAGTACATCATGAGAAACACTGGGCTGGAAGAAGCACAAGCTGGAATCAAGATTGCCAGGAGAAATATCAATAACCTCAGATATGCAGATGACACCACCCTTATGGTAGAAAGTGATGAGGAACTAAAAAGCCTCTCGATGAAAGTGAAAGAGGAGAGTGAAAAAGTTGGCTTAAAGCTCAACATTCAGAAAATGAAGATCATGGCATCCGGTCCCATCACTTCATGGGAAATATATGGGGAAACAGTGGAAACAATGTCAGACTTTATTTTTTTAAGCTCCAGAATCACTGCAGATGGTAATTGCAGCCATGAAATTAAAAGACGCTTGCTCCTTGGAAGAAAAGTTATGACCAACCTAGATAGCATGTTGAAAAGCAGAGACATTACTGTGCCAACAAAGGTTCGTCTAGTCAAGGCTATGGTTTTTCCAGTGGTCATGGACGAATGCGAGAGTTGGACTGTGAAGAAAGCTGAGCACTGAAAAATTGATGCTTTTGAAGTGTGGTGTTGGAGAAGACTCTTGAGAGTCCCTTGGACTGCCAGGAGATCCAACCAGTCCATTCTGAAGGAGATCAGCCCTGGGATTTCTTTGGAAGGAATGATGCTAAAGCTGAAACTCCAGTACTTTGGCCATCTCATGCGAAGAGTTGACTCATTGGAAAAGACTCTGATGCTGGGAGGGATTGGGGGCAGGAGGAGAAGGGGACGACAGAGGATGAGATGGCTGGATGGCATCACGGACTCGATGGATGTGAGTCTGAGTGAACTCTGGGAGTTGGTGAGGAACAGGGAGGCCTGGTGTGCTGCGATTCATGGGGTTGCAAAGAGTTGGACACGACCAAGCGACTGAAATGAACTGAACTGAATTGATACTGAGGGATGAAAGGTAGAAAGGAATCAGGAACAGAGAGCAGCCAGGAAGGATTCAGTTCAGTTCAGTTGCTCAGTCGTGTCCAACTATTTGCGACTCCATGAATCGCAGGGCATACTCACGTCCCTCGAGTCAGTGATGCCATCCAGCCATCTCATCCTCTGTCGTCCCCTTCTCCTCCTGACCCCAATCCCTCCCAGCATCAGAGTTTAGAAGGGCTAGAAACCCAAAACTTATCTTCCCCAGATTATTCAAGGGGAGAAAATTTACTAATTATGATTCTGTGGGAAAGGTAATAAACTAGTCTCCAAACAGTAATTATGTGAAGTGATCAATTCATTAACATTTGTTTATTATGTAAGTTCCCGGTGTGCAGCATTGTAGTCCAAGTTCTCTATGCATTACACCGTGGTTCACCACCACAAATCTAGTTTCCATCCATCACTATAAAATTGACCCCTTACCATTTTGCCCACCCCAACGTCCTTCGCCTTTGGTAGTCACTAATTGTTCTTTTTATCTATGAATTTGTTTTTGTTTTGTTTTGTTCACTGTTTTTTTTTAATGCCACTTTTGAGTAAAATCACATGGTATTTATCTTTCTCCATGTGACTGTTTCATTTAACATAATACCCTCAAGATCCATCCATGTTGTCATCAATTGCAGAATTTCACTTTTTATGGCTGAATAGTGTTCCATTGTACACATGATATGTATCACATCTTCTTTATTTATTCAGCTATTACTATCAATGGATACTTAGGTTGTTCCCATGTCAGAGTGATCGATTTTAAAACCAGCTAATAAAAATCCTGAATTATCATTTAAATAAAAATTACTGTGTTATGTATATCTTGCCAAATATTTGTATTGCTGGCAGTTCACCGTAACAGGAGTTGTCGTTCATCCTCTCGCCTCCTGGGTCAGTTTTGAAGCTCTTGTCTTCCAGCTCTAAGCCTCCCCATCTATACTCTTTTCTGTGATATTGGAGCCGGGACACAGGCACCTGCTTCCTTTTTCACCTGTTAAGTTCTGCCATTGGGATGAGACTGGAAGGCAGGCCGAGGGAGAAGAAACCTAGTGGATGCTCTCTGTTCTTATCAGTGTTGCCTCAGCAGCAGCTGGCTGTTCCAGGAGCAGTTGGTGCCAGCTTCCAACCTTTTTCTCACCCAGAACCAGCCTCCTTGTGACCTGTGTGGGGAACCAGCACCAGCTGAGCTGCATACTCTGAGTCCCTGCCTCACAGAGTACCCTCTCCAAGCTTCTAAATCCTAATGGTCTCACCTTCTCTCTTTTTTTCCACCCCTGAAGATGGTGATTGTTGCCTATGTTTGCTATCTCTATGCTTTCTCTTGGCCTTCCCAGGTGGCTCAGTGGTAAAGAAGCCACCTGCCAGTGCAAGAGATGCAGGAGACAGGAGTTTGGTCCATGGATTAGAAAAATTCCCTGGAGTAGGAAATGGCACCCCCTCCAGTATTCTTTGGAGAAGGAAATGGCAATCCACTCCAGTACTATTGCCTGGAAAATCCCATGGACAGAGGAGCCTGGTAAGCTACAGTCCATGGGGTTGCAAAGAGTCGGACACGACTGAGTGACTTCACTTTCCCAGTATTCTTGTCTGGAAAATTCCATGGGCAGAGGACCCTGACAGGCGACGGTCCATGGTGTCACAGAGTCAGACGTGACTGAGCATGCACACGTGCTTTCTCAGGGGCCCCCTTTTCAGTTTTTGTACTTTTTAAACCAAGTCCCTGTATTCAGTTATTTGTTAAAATAACGGGTGTGCTTTATGTTTTCCTGACTAGAATTAGACAGATAAGCTCTTTATCACCATGCTATATCCCTATCCTTCTTCCCTAACCCAATCCAATCCATTTTTTAAAAAGAGTGGAATAGTTATCCTTGCAGCCATAAATAGATGGCTTCATATAGCTCAAGGCAGAGTCTCAGGGATTCCAGCTAGATCAGATTTATCTGTGCATCTTCCATGTGTCAGATGCTGTGCTTAGCATGGTGGGAAGTATTTCTGTGTCATCATGAACCTACAGTCTGTTAGGGGAAGACAAATCTCACAGATGTGGGAGAAAATCTACCATAAATACAAGGTGTGTGTAGCCATGATACGTGAAATTTGAAGAAAAAAAGAATTAGGTGAGGACTGAATAGTTAAACATCATTTCATGGCACTTCCCTGATGGTCCAGTGAATAAGAGTTCATTCTTCCCTGCAGGGGGCATGGGTTCAATCCGCGGTCGGGGAACTAAGATCCTGCATGCCATGTGGTGCAACCAAAATAAAATAAAAACAAATAAAACTACTCTCCTCTCTTCTGCACCATCCTTAAACAAAGAAAAATCACTTCATGCAGGAGCTGGAATTTGAACTCTCTCAGATGATGAGAAGAAGGTAACCAAAATACCAAAACCCAGAGGACATTATATGCAGAAGAACAGTTTGGATAGATGGAGTATTTGTGGGTTTTATTTTCATTCATTCATCCACTCCACTCATCTATTCATTTCTTCCACAGCTATTTTTCATGTGCCTTCTCTATGCCAGGCCCTCTGAGATCAATGGGAGACCCTGGGCAGAACAGACATCCCCCTGTCCCTGAGAGGCTCATGTTTGTTTGTTTGTTTTAATGGAGTGTAATATCTTTACAATGTTGTGCTAGTTTCTGCTGTACAGCAAAGTGAATCGGCTATACATATACATATATCCCCTCCCTCTTGAGCCTCCCTCCCACACCCTCCATCCCACCCCCCGAGGTCATCACAGAGCACAGAGCTGAGCTCGCTGTGCTCCACAGCAGCTTCCCACGAGCTGTCTATTTCACACATGGTCATGTACACATGTCAGTGCTAACCTCTCCATTCAGCCCACCCTCTCCCTTCCCTTTCCCCATATCCGCAAGTCCATTCTCTATCCCTGCCCTGCAAATAATTTCATCAGCACCAAGGAGGCTCACACTTCAGTAGGAGAAATGGAGTTTGTCAAATAATCACACCACAATGCGTAGTTGCCATTGTGCTCTGTCCTATATAAGACATGGTAGAGGAAACTAAGGGCAATGACGAAGGAAGGAGTCCCAGTCTAGCAAGTGGCATGTGCAAAGATCTGCAGGGAGAAAGACTAAGGTGCCTGGAAGGAGGTCTGTGTGTCTGGACGGAGGAGGTGGTAGGGAATATGGGTTCTGTTAAGTCGCTTCCGTCGTGACCGACTCTGTGCGACCCCACAGATGGCAGCCCACCAGGCTCCCCCGTCCCTGCGATTCTCCAGGCAAGAACACTGGAGTGGGTTGCCATTTCCTTCTCTAATGCATGAAAGGGAAAAGGGAAGTGAAGTTGCTCAGTCGTATCCGACTCTTGTGACCCCATGGAGCTCCCACCAGGCTCCTCTGTCCATGGGACTTTCCAGGCAAGAGTACTGGAGTGGGGTGCCGTTGCCTTCTCCAATATGGGTTCTAGGGAATGATAACCACTGCCATCTTCCCAGGTGCAAAATTAGAAGCATTGCAAATCCATAGGTACAGGAGACCAAAGGAAAAAAAAAAAAAGGAAAGAAACTGCCAGAGTCACCTGCAATTTATGTAAACCATCAGCCCTTGGTCAGAGTCTCGGCCCCAGGAAATAACATTCCAGGCCACAAGCTGAGAGTATAGAAGACCTGAGTCCTCACCCCAGTGTGCTCTAGTGGAATTGTGCTCACTAATGATTCCACAGGGGAGAAAGAAACAGGAGCCGAAGCGGATGTGGAAACGAAAGACTAGCTCTCTCAAGCAGGGCTTTTGAATTTCACATGCGCAGAGTAAAGCAGGCTAGCATTCTCCACTCACCTAGCCTGTTGGTCTCCAAAACACATGAAGTGATTACCAGTGTGGATGATTTGGATATAGCAAACAGTTTCAGCATTTGGCATAATTAATGTAAATATTACTTCAGTGGAAAAGTAATCTGACACCTTCTTTATTTAAAAAGATCTTTAATTAATGTCAAGTGGTGTAATGAGTAGTAATCTTCCCCTGCTTGCCTCCCTCCTCACCTTGTGTGTAGACACTCCTCGCTGGCTTGTTTACCTGCAGACTTAAGAATCTAAACACACAGGAGGGAGTTTTAGGTTTTATTTCTAAAGCTTTTTCTTTTCTTTCCTTCAGCGAGAGCTCCTTCGTTTCAGTAGGAGAAACTATTCCCAAAGCCTCTTGAAAATTCTTTTCTTGTAGACAAGTCCTGTGTCTTACACTGTTTGCAATGACCTATGCAGACTCGCTCCAGGTTGATAAGCCCTACCATTGGGAGCAGGAATGTAGGTCATCCTTATTGGCCACCACCTAACCACTGGATGCGTCCTCTCTCTCCTTCAGATTGACTCCACGGGGATCCTAAACAAGACAAGAAACTGGTTGAGGTGTCAAAAGCAATGTCAAGAAAACAGAGGGCATTGTATTAGGTGTACAAAATAGCCAGGAGGGATTTTTTCTGGTGGGCTGTCTTCCTTCCGAGTGAAATGGACTGCCCACTTAGCATGTGCAGTTTAATATTAGCAAAGGGACTAAAGTTGCTGAAAAAAATCTCTCTCTCGGATCTCTTGGTCTAGTAAACATTTGCATCCTCTTATATAATTTCTAAAGCAAGGCACATCAGTTTTCGTGGTTATCTCCTACACGATATTTTTAGGCTTGGACTGCTAAAGAGGTCTTTTAGAGGTAGGTGAACTGACCTTCAAATAAGATTTATTCAGTCTCTTGGCTGAAGGTTGAGTATTGCCATAGAAGAAATGTTCAGTGTTATTTTCTAATTTCTTGGAACATCTTGGAAAATAGTTGCTGCTGCTGCTGCTGCTGCTGCTGCTAAGTCACTTCAGTCATGTCTGATTCTGTGCGACCCCATAGACGGCAGCCCACCAGGCTCCCCGTCCCTGGGATTCTCCAGGCAAGAACACTGGAGTGGGTTGCCATTTCCTTCTCCAATGCATGAAAGTGGAAAGTCAAAGTGAAGCTGCTCAGTCATGTCCAACTGTTCGTGACCCCATGGACTGCAGCCTACCAGGCTCTTCCATCCATGGGATTTTCCAGGCAAGAGTACTGGGTGGGGTGCCATTGCCTTCTTCGGGAAAATAGTTAAGGTGTGAGAAATGGAGTATTTCCTGTCATATCACTAAACAAGGATGTCACGGTCATCAGCAACTCTAGCCCTCCAATGTGAGCTGCTGAGCCCTAAGGGCACTCAGGAAGGAGAAGAATACCTACCACCCAACAGCTATTAGACCAGCGACCCCTTACCGTGAGCCCCAAGGGAGCTGAAGATGTGAGAAAACAGGATAATAGTCCAGAATTGCTGAGATGCACCTGAAAGGAATGATCTCAGTGAACCCAGACCCTTGCTGCTTCCCACACAGAGAAAAGTGCTGAATTCCTTAACTTGCAATATCTGGTTTTCTTCAATTAACAATAATTGATGTTCAGACTACCTGCCCTTTGTTGTAAAACTTCTGTATAACCTGGCTTCTCCCTCGCCTCCTTCGAGCATTTCTCCCTGGGTGACTTGAAATGCTGTCTCCTGTCTTGAAGTCCTAAACCTCCCACTGAATAAAACACAAATCTGAACTTTTAAGTTGTGAATATTTTTAAATCAACAGGTGGTTACCAGGTAACAGGACATCATCAGAATGAAATGATTGAATGTCAAAGAGCCTGTTACCATAGCTCTTCTAAGGATTTAGAGCCTCTTATCTTACAAGTGGCAGATTCTCTATCTTGCTTCAGAAATTTTGTTTCAAGACACAGTTTCCGTTTAAAACAGAGACATAGGCAAACACGAAAATCCCTTTAAATCAGAGACCTTCAATTCCAGAGCCCTTAACCTGGTGAGATTATTTCCAAACCTGAAATGACTGGATGTGTTCCTTGTCAAGAAGTGTCAGTGCTTCAAGGGTTACCTGCTGTTTCAAAGATGTGATGTTCCTTCATATTTAAACATGAAGAAAAACATTGGCACTAACAAGTACTTTTTATAGTAAAGTTTCGTGTTGGCATAAAAATACTCTGATTTGCTTAAAAATCATTTAATTATTCCAAATCAAAATATATTCATAATTTATAGGAGTTTATTTCTTAAAAATGAAGAAGCTAATCTTGATTTATGCTACATATAATTTAAGAAAGCTTACACTTTAAAATATATATCTGTGGTTGTGAAATTTGCTGGCTATTTTTATAGAGGACTCGAGTGTCTGATTTAAAACCAAAACACTGCAAAGAAGTGGATCAAAGCTGGAGATGTTTTTAATCGCTTCTGTGAAAAACTCCTGGGCTCTTCTAAAAACAATTTAAGTATTTGTAATATATTTTCTATAATGTAAAAGCTTTCACAAATGAAGCAGAAATCCAGACGAACACACCCACCTGTCAGATGAAAATGGAGAAAGAAACAACCCAATTCTCCCACCAGAGATCAGCCTTAAGAAACTGCCAAAGGGTTTTCCCACATCTGACTTTACCTTTTGATATCTTCCTGCTGGTTGACCTCCTTCCCTCCTAGGGGTCCCTCTACTGCTTCTGGTCATTCAGAGGCTTCTCCTGGAACAAAGGGGAATTGTTTTCTCCAGACCTCTATCCCCTTATCTGAAACCTCCCTTCACTCCCACTCCTTTCTGGCTCTGAGCTTTAAAGGGTAACAAGGAGTTAGTACTTCTACTATGTAACATGCCTTCTGGGCCAGTTGCCCAATATAGTCCATCTCCCATTTACCAGTTAGAATCCAGTATCTCTCAAACGTCACTGAGAAGAGACTCTAATGGACTTCGTGCCAGGACTCTTCAGTCAATGGCTGGGATGTGACCAGCTGAGTCTTTGTGACCCCATGGACTGTAACCCGCAAGGCTCCTCTGTCCATGGGATTCTCCAGGCAAGAATATTGGAGTGAGTTACCATGCCCTCCTTCAGGGGACCTTTCTGACCCAGGAATCAAACCCGAGTCTCCTGCGTTGCAGATTCTTTACCCCTGAGCCACTAGCAAAGCCCCCAACCACCCCGCATCACCACCACCACCAGCAATGAAGCTCAGGAGAATTTTCTCCATGGATTTATGACAACTGCTTTCCTGATGAAAAGGTCAACAATCAGTTAATCAGTAGGTGAAAAGCACCAGGATGCTCCTTACCATATGCTAGGCACCTGGGGGATATAAAAAGAAGTGACCACTTCCAGCAGTTGTGAAACATGAATCCTAATCCCAGATGACAATCAGAAAAGAGGATGGGCCGGCAGGCTTTCCTGGAGTCCTTGTAACAAAGGCTGAAGGAGTTAGAGAACACAAGCATCCTAAAGCACCTGCACTGCTTGAGGGGGGTGATGGAGGACATGGAACTTGCTTGAAGCCTCAAGAGGTAAAATTATTTAGATGGGGAGTTAGCAAGCAGCCCTACAAGGGTACTCAGAGGTTAAATTTGCTAAGCCAGAATAGTAACCAAAAGTGTCACAGCAAAATTTGGATGCGCCAGTGACACAGGAATCACTGGGCTCAGCACTCTCTTGGTGCACAGCCATTGACTCCAATAATCCTAGGAGAATGGTCTAAATAAGATGTGAGCTTTGAGAATTTGTTTAAAAGCTATGCCATGCCTAGAATAGTTGTTCAGTTGCTCATTCATGTCTGACTCTTTGTGACCCCATGGACTGTAACCTGTCAGGCTCCCCTGTCCGTGGAATTCTCCAGGCAAGAATACTGGAGTGGGTTGCCATTTATTTCTCCAGGGCATCTTCCTGACTCAAGGATCAAACCCAGGTCTCCCGCATTGCAGGCAGACTCTTTACCGTCTTCTGTGTCATCTGGAAAACCCTGGAGAGCTGGTCACAAGTGGGATTTTTAGTTCTGGAGAGCTTTGGGCACTGGTAACTTGCCCAGGACAGCTCTCCTGGGGCTAATCCTACCCATGACCCCCTTCCAAAGTCACTTCCACAAATCAGATGGCTTAAAACAGTAGAGATATATTCCCTCACAGTTCTAGAGGCTAGACATCTGAAATCAAAGTGTCAGCAGGATTGGTTCCTTCTGAGAACCTATAGGGAGAATCTCTTCCACCCCCCCCCCCCTGGCTTTGGGCTGTTATTAGCAATCCTTGGTGTTCCTTGACTCCAGTCTCTGCCTCTGTCATCTCGTGGGCATCGTTTCTCTGTGTTTCTCTGTGCCTTTACAGGGCATTCTCTCTCTGTCTTTCTCTCTCCTCTTCACATAAGTACCTTAGTTATGCTGAAATAAGGATCTACCATACCTACTCTGGCATAATCTCATCTTAAGTAATCACATCTACATTGACACTATTTCCAATAAGAGAGCATTCTGAAATATATCTTTTGGAGGACATAATTCAACAGTAAGTAACTCGAAAAATGCCAGTAACTCAGGTCTTTTAGGCATGATGGCCCTCAACTAAGTACGATAATGGAAAATTGCTCTTTCAAAAGAACCATAGAAAGGCAGTCGCTGGAGCAGAAAAATGTTTTTATTGCTAAACTATAGACATGAACCTTCAAAACAGATATGTGATACAGGTGGGTTCTTCATATTCCTACAGTCTCTGTCTTTGCCCAGAAAACTCACTTGTTTTAAGGATTGTTGTTGTTTAGTTGTGAAGTCATGTTCGACTCTTTTGCAACCCCACAGACTCCTCTGTCTGTGGGATTTCCCAGGCGAGTATATTGGAGTGGGTTGCCATATCCTTCTCCAGGTGTTCATGTGCAATTATTAATTCTGCAGTCATATCTACCAGAGCATCATCTGTTTAAATAGAATCTACTTAGCCTCCCATACCTCCTGCATTCAAAGTGCAAAGGATTGAAAAATATTTAACTTAAGCATTCTGGTCACTTTGACTTGGAACCCACCTCTCAAGACTTAGCCGCTCTATTGTAGCAGATTAATTCCATTAGTGCCCAAACTTTTCATGTCTTTCTGTGTCTATGCCTATATATACATATATAGGCATATATCTATCTATCTATATATATATATATGAAAAGACCCTGATGCTAGGAAAGTTTGTGGGCAGAAGGAGAAGGGGACAACAGAGGATGGGATGGTTGAATGGCAACACCAACTCGATGGACATGAGTCTGAGCAAGCTCCGGGAGTTGGTGATGGACAGGGAAGCCTGGAGTACTGAAATCCATGGGGTGACAAAGAATTAGACACAACTGAGGTACTGAACTGAACTGAACTGATGATCAAATGCTGAACTTGGCCAAGTCATTTGCATCAGCCCATGAAACAAATGTGATTCAAATTAAGTTTTGAAAAATTCCTTATGCATTTCTGCCCTCTCTTTATCTGACTCCTCCACATTTGCCTTGATAATATGTCAACATGCCCAGGCTAGATGGTTGGAGGATGAGACACATTAAGTAAAGCTTAGTCATTTGTCTCAGCTAAGACCCTAGACAAATAAGAGAGCCCAGGTTCTCACCTAGCCAACCTCCAGTTAACCGAAGGTACATAGGTAAGCCTTATTGTACCTCACTCAGCAGAATCAACTGACTTATAAGTTTGAGAGTAATAAGACATCACCATTGCCTTAATCTATTAAGTTTGGGGTGTGTGCTCAGTCATTCAGTCATGTCCAACTCTTTGTGACTGTAGCCCACTAGGCTTCTCTGTTCATGGGATTCTCCAGGCAGGAATACTAGAGTGGGTTGCCATTTCCTTATCCAGGTGATCTTCCTGACCTAGGATTGAACCCAAGTGTCCAGCATTGCAGCTGGATTCCTTATTGTCTGAGTTTGTTATATAACATCATCACAGCAACATGTAACTGATACACACAGCAATCAATGCTACCCTAATGCCCGCAACCTCTACTATACAGAATATGGTCAGCATTCATGTTTCAAGCAAAACTTAAGACATTTTGGTGCAAGTATTCATAATAGGAAGGGTACATTTGGGGGAGAATAGACTCTATTTCTGCATTTCTTGCAGAGATCAGGTCTTCTTCCTATAACTCTAGTCCTTTTGTGCCAATCTCTGGAATAAATCAGATTCTCAATAAATATTTTGGATTAATGAATGAATGATTTTTCAAGGAAATATCTCATAAGATAATTGAAATTGCAAAGGGAAAATCATGGTGTCTTATACATCTTAGGTTTCCCAGTTTTGTAATTATAGTGGTGACTGTGTAGTAAGAACTCAATAAACAGTACTTGCTGATTTAATTGATTGATGAGACTAAGCTACTATCAATTACCCTTGAGGAATGAACCAAGAAACAGAATTAAATTTCATTAAGAAGATTTCATCTGGCCCATAAGAAGACTTGTGTGACTTTCAAGGTTTCTAAACACTAGGAAGAAATGATGCCTCTTATGTGACTTGGGAGGAGCACACTCTTCTATATAGGATGTAGAGTATAATCCACAGTCATGGATGATCATTCATCACCCTTTCTTTTTTAATAATTCTGCATTTGTTGTCCACTTCAAGTTCTTAAGACAAAAAAAGGAGTTCTGAGTTATATGCCACACAGATCAAAGAGAGTGGTATTTTATGAAATAACACTAAAGCAAAAATACTAACAAGAACTATCTATTCATTAAACATTGAAGATATCCAGGTGTGGTGCTTGCATCTGGACAAGAAATGCATAAACTCTAATTTTGACTTGAGTGGAGGAACAGGCAAATAACTGTTACCAAAAGATGTGGAGTCAAGCTGCATGCCACACTAAGCCAGTGAACAGGCCAGATTGGTGGAAGGGAAAGTTTGCTTTATTTCAGATGCAGGCAGTGGGGGTCGGGGGTGGGGCAGGCAGGGGAGGGCAGCTGGGGTATTTTCAGTGGATGCTCCTGGTGAGTGTTGGCTGATGGCTAAGTTGTACTATCAAATAAGACTGTGCTCTTTCTCTTCCATTCTCGTAGGAAACCATCTTAATTCAGGTGAAGAAGAGGAAGGTGTGAAAACCTGCCAATGTCAGTGAAACAGGAGAAAGCTCTTAGCAACATTACTCAGCCAATTATTAAAACTCTGTATGCCTGGAAAACTGTGGCATTTTATAACACTTGAAAACAAAGTCTCTTCAGGTATCCATTCCATTAGATAGACAGTTATGAGATTTTCAGATTCAGTGAACAAAAGAGAAAGCCTGTACTATTTCATGATGAAGAGAAAGAAACTGAGAATCAGTTACAAAGAAGTACAATGAGTCAGCTAGGCAACAACAGTCCCTGAGTGCCTACTCTAAAATTCATCACTGAACACTCTTGGGGGTCCGGTGGTTCACTGTGGGTTCCCTTGGTTCCCTGTTAGAAATCCACACATGGCCTGTATTCCCTGTTGTAAGGAGAAGTGGTCTTCTCCGGTGGTTCACTGTCGGTTCCCTTGGTTACCTGTTAGAAATCTGCACATGGCTCGTTTTCCCTGTTGTAAGGAGAAGAGGTCTTCTTACCCGGGTAGGCTTTTGAGCTGTGCTGTGCTCTGCTCAGTGGCTCAACCATGTCTGACTCTGCAGCCCCATGGACTGCAGCCCACCATGGCATATCCCAGGCAATAAAGCTGGAGTGGGTTGTCATTTCCTTCTCCAGGAGATTTTGCCAACCCAGGGAGTGAACTCACATCTCCTCTATCTCCTGCATTGGAGGCACTGCAATTCTTTACCCACTGAGCAACTGAGGAGCACAAGAATATGAACAAAAGGTACTTTTTGATAGACTTTTTTTATATAGACTTTTTCCAATTCAGATTATACTGTTTTCAAAACAAAACCATCTTCATCTGCCAGAGTCCTAAAAGTTCTACGTCTTTACAAGTAACTTACTTCAGGTTATGTTGCTGCAACTACTGCTACGTGTGAAATGTTTATTCACAAAGCTGTCATTAACAGCACAGGACTATCAAAGCACACTATTAATAGCTAGAGAAGGGGAACACTTAGGGATCAAAAGATATGATGTCAGAAAACAAAAATTTAAAAATTTGGCACCAAAAGGCAATGAGAAGGAATTAGAAATAGTGGGAAAGGAATGGGTGTAATGAGAGTAAACTCAGTAAATTTAAGAGTTCATTGCCAGTTTGGGGCTAATACTAAAGAATTTAAATTAAAAATAAACATTAAAAGTACATTGCAGTGAAATTTCATCTGGGCATCCTAACACAGAATGGTGATATATTTCCCTTTTTCCAAATATTTCCTTTGACTTCCTGTGTAAAGATATCCTTCTGTCTTATCTCAATGAACAAAGACTCGAAGGTAACTGTGAGAAAGGATAAAGCATTTTCTGTCTCATGATAAAAGATATGGCAAAAAAGATTTAAAATACTTTGAAAAATTGTCAGGCATTGCAATGATTTAATTATAAGAGAGAGAAATGCAACTGATAAAGATTGAGCTGTTGCATTATCTTAGCTGTTCCATAATGTTTTGATACACTAAATATCAAGAAAGACAGTTTGGATTTTGTATATTTTAAAACTACAGTCAGTTTTCCTCTGATTTTATTCTTTGCTTTAAGAGAAAACAGTCATAATATTTTAGAATGTTTATTCCAAAATTTTACAAATATGTGTTGAATACATATGGTACAAAGTTTGGTGTGATGCACATATAAAAGAAATAGCAGTACAAAAGTTCCTCCTCTCAAAAAGTTTCCAGTCTAGGAATATATATGCATGAAAAATGCAAAGCAATAAATGCAAAAACTAATATGAGTTGATGCTTTTGAACTGTGGTGTTGGAGAAGACTCCTGAGAGTCCCGTTGACTGAAAGGATATCAAATCAGTCACTCCTAAAGGAAATCAGTCCTGAATATCCATTGGAAAGACTGATGCTGAAGATGACACTCCAATACTTTGGCCACCTGATGCGAAGAACTGACTCATTGGAAAAGACCCTGATGCTGGGAGAGACTGAAGGCAGGAGAAGGGAAGACAGATGATGAGAGGGTTGGATGGATTCACTGACTCGATGGACGTTTGAGCAAGCTCCAGGAGTTGGTGATGGACACGGAAGCCTGGCATGCTGTGGTCCATGGAATCACAATGAGTAGGACACAACTGAGATACTGAACAAGAACAACAATATAAACATAAATACCAAAGAAGTTCATCCCTAAGATTTAGAATTTAACTTGAAGTGTCAGAAGACTGTAGTATCTGTACAATCTTCTACAACTTGCCTTTTGTATGTACTAAGCCTGGGATTTCTTTGGAAGGAATGATGCTGAAGCTGAAACTCCAGTACTTTGGCCACCTCATGCAGAGAGTTGACTCATTGGAAAAGACTCTGATGCTGGGAGGGATTGGGGGCAGGAGGAGAAGGGGACGACAGAGGATGAGATGGCTGGATGGCATCACCAATTCGATGGACGTGAGTCTGAATGAACTCCAGGAGTTGGTGATGGACAGGGAGGCCTGGTGTGCTGCGATTCACGGGGTTGCAAAGAGTCGTACACGACTGAGCAACTGAACTGAACTGAACTGAAGCCTCACATCTATAAAATAAGCATATGTGTTTAATATTATATATATATTCAATTCCTTGGAAAGTACAATGAAGAAAAAGATCATTTAGTACAATGCATTGTAAATACATTGAGAAAATTTACATTTTTGCAGAGCAAAATATAATAAATCCATATTCATGGGTTTATATATATATGGATTCTTTTATAAACCTATATTCTTGGATCATTCAAAGTATTCCACATATTCAATGAAAATCACCAGGTAAAGATCAGGATATTGCAATGGACTCATTGAAAACATGCATTTTGAGGTTTTTTTTTTTTTCATCAAAAACAAAACATAGCAACAGGTGTCTTGTAATCAATGTATTAGTTTTTTTTTAATGTAATGTTGCAGAAGATAACACTTTAACCAAGCTAATACACACTAAATGGAATTTTGCGTTGACCTTTGGAAATTCACCTTTGAAAAGTTATATTTTAGTGATAAATCTTTGGCTTTTATAAAGGTCATGTTAAGAAAAAGTCATGTGGAATATGTTTCTGTGTCAAACAGCCTCCTCTGACCTCATTTTCCCCACAGTTAACACTCCATTTGTCAGCTCCTCTTCCCTACAAAAGCCCTTTAAGGACTCTCACCTCTCTGTTTACTGATTTCTTCCCATTGTCTCTCCCAGCAGTGCCCAGTCAGGCTTATCTTCCCTGCTTCCAAACAGTGCCTCAATCAAGGTGCCCAAGCCTAAGTTATAAGCAGATTTTAACAATGGTGTCTACTCCCTCTTCACTGATACCCTTTCTTGCCTCAGCCTTACACCCACTCCTTCATCTGACCTTACACGTCATTAGTCCTGAGTCTCTTCCAAGGACGCTTACTCATCTCCCTAGCATCCTAACTTTGGAGTGGCCTGGAGCTCAGTCTTTTATCTTTTGTTCTTTAACAATATGCAATCTCTTGGTGGCTTCATCTAGTCTCTTTGATTTCATACCCTTTATATGATAATGAATCTAATTCTCTTTTTTTTAATCTCCTGCCAAGTTTTCAGTCCTGAATTGTAAATTTGTATATCCAACTGCCCACTCAGCATCTGCTAGGATGTGGTATAACCATATCCAAATTAAGATGTCCAAAACAGAACTACTAGTCGGCTCCCTTTCCCAAAGTATTCCATTTATAATCTTCCCTATCTTACTTGATAGAAACTCTATCCTTCCAGTTACTCAAGCTAAAATTCTTAGGGTCATCCTTGATTCCTCATATACTATCCAATCAGTCATAAAATCCTGATGAGGTTCAAACCCTATGTGGAATAAGTATCTCTTGTCATCAAGTCTATTCATGACCAGAAACACTATCATCATTTAGCTTTATTTCTCCCCAATAATCTTCAAAATGGTCTTGTTGCTTCCAGCTCTGACTTCTCTACAGCCTGTTCTCAACAGCAACCAAGGTGATCCTTTTAAAGCAAAGGTTAGATTTTGTCATTCCTCTGCATCTCCAGTAACCTGCCATCTCACTGAAAGGAAAATCCAAGGTCCTCACAATGGCCAACGAGGACCTGCAAGGACATCTGAATCTCTATTACATTCTGATTGAATTTCTACTACTCTCTAGTCTACAAAGAAGACGAGGCACCCACTGTGTTAGGGCCATTATGCTAGCTGTTCTCTGAAATGACCTTTCTAGATATCTTGACCGCCAATTCCTTCACCTTCTTCAAGTCTTTGCTCAGATGTCACCTACTCAAGGAAGTATCCTCTACCATCCTGTCTAAAAGGACAATCTGCACTCTAGTCCCCTTGCCCTGTTCTATCTTTTGGTACCACTTCCTGCCATCTAATAAGCAATAAAATTTAATTTACTTATTATATTTATTTGTTACTGTCTTGATTTCCCAACTGGAATGAAAGCTCCATACAGAAGGGGATTTTTGTCAAGTTTTGTGCACTCATGAGGTGATGAACAAAGAACATAGCAGGTACTGAGCTCTATAGATACCAATTCACTAAACAGAGCTGAAAGAGAAAGAGAATGAGGTCTACATCATCTGAGGCCCTGGAATATGGGCATATATGACATTGTGATAGGGTAACACACGTGTCCAGAGTTATATCATCCCCAAAATTCCAATTTAGTTGTAAGTGGTGTGATTTAATTTTTTCTTATAATACCACAAGTAATCATTAGTCATTATCTTTAAATTCTAAACGTTCTCTCAGTATCCATCTTCATTTGAACTTGGCTCAAAAATTTTTCAGTTCCATTTTTGATCTCAGGGTTTGTGAAGTTTTAGTTGATTTTCTAGTTGTCCCCAGCAGGAGAGTAGGTCTGGAGTAGCTGCTGACCATCAGCAGGAGTGCAAGTCCCTCCAAGGATCCACTCTAGACCCTCCTAGAGGAGAAGGTAGACCTCCTAGTGAAAGGACTGTCTCAAGGTCACCTTTACCCTCTCCTTTATGAAGTACGCATGAGATAAATGAGTACTTTTCTGAGCTCCATGGCCATTCCTGCCCTTGTGAGCCCTCATAATAGGGAAATGACTAGAAATCCCCGTTTCTAAGGTCAGTTTTGATCCCTGTTTGGGAGTAGGGGAGGGTGTTCAGAGCTTCTTGTTAACCCCAGCTGTTTCTGGGAATATCTTCATTTTCTCTTTCAACAGTCATACTTGACACAGTCAGAGAAGACGGTCCCTGGCAGTTCCAGAATGACACCCTCCTGACTTAGCAACTCCAGCAAATGGGAAGATTTCTTCTCTCTCCCAATATTTGTTTATCAATCTCAACATAGGACATGACTAACCAAATCTGGACGATGTCTAAAGGGAGAGAAGGAGGAGAAGCAAAAAGCAAAGGAGAAAAGAAAAGATAAAAGCATCTGAATGCAGAGTTCCAAAGAATAGCAAGAAGAGATAAGAAAGTCTTCTTCAGCGATCAGTGCAAAGAAATAGAGGAAAAGAACAGAATGGGAAAGACTGGAGATCTCTTCAAGAAAATTAGAGATACCAAGGGAACATTTCATGCAAAGATGGGCTCGTTAAGGACAGAAATGGTCTGGACCTAACAGAAGCAGAAGATATTAATAAGAGATGGCAAGAATACACAGAAGAACTGTACAAAAAGAGCTTCACGACCCAGATAATCATGATGATGTGATCACTAACCTAGAGCCAGACATCTTAGAATGTAAAGTCAAGTGGGCCTTAGAAAGCATCACTACGAACAAAGCTAGTGGAGGTGATGGAATTCCAGTTGAGCTGTTTCAAATCCTAAAAGATGATGCTGTGAAAGTGCTGCACTCAATATGCCAGCAAATTTGGAAAACTCAGCAGTGGCCACAGGACTGGAAAAGGACAGTTTTCATTCCAATTCCAAAGAAAGGCAATGCCAAAGAATGCTCAAACTACCGCACAATTGCACTCATCTCACATGCTAGTAAAGTAATGCTCAAAATTCTCTAAGCCAGGCTTCAGCAATACATGAACCGTGAACTCCCTGATGTTCAAGCTGGTTTTAGAAAAGGCAGAGGAACCAGAGATCAAATTGCCAACATCCTCTGGATCATGTAAAAAGGAAGAGAGTTCCAGAAAAACATCTATTTCTGTTTTATTAACTATACCAAAGCCTTTGACTGTGTGGCTCACAATAAACTTTGGAAAATTCTGAAAGAGATGGAAATACCCGACCACCTGACCTGCCTCTTGAGAAATCTGTATGCAGGTCAGGAAGCAACAGTTAGAACTGGACATGGAACAACAGATTGGTTCCAAATAGGAAAAGGAGTATGTCAATGCTGTATTTTGTCACCCTGCTTATTTACCTTATATGCAGAGTACATCATGAGAAACGCTGGGCTGGAAGAAACACAAGCTGGAATCAAGATTGCCAGAAGAAATATCAATAACCTCAGATATGCAGATGACACCACCGTTATGGCAGAAAGTGAAGAGGAATTTACAAGCCTCTTGATGAAAGAAGAAAGCGAAAAAATTGGCTTAAAGCTCAACATTCAGAAAACAAAGATCATGGCACCTGGTCCCATCACTTTATGGGAAATAGATGTGAAAACAGTGGAAACAGTGTCAGACTTTATTTTTGGGGGCTCCAAAATCACTGCAGATGGTGACTGCAGCCATGAAATTAAAAGACGCTTACTCTTTGGAAGAAAAGTTATGACCAACCTAGATAGCATATTCAAAAGCAGAGACGTTACTTTGCCGACTAAGGTCCGTCTAGTCAAGGCTATGGTTTTTCCTGTGGTCATGTGTGGATGTGAGAGTTGGACTGTGAAGAAGGCTGAGCGCCAAAGAATTGATGCTTTTGAACTGTGGTGTTGGAGAAGACTCTTGAGAGTCCCTTGGACTGCCAGGAGATCCAACCAGTCCATTCTGAAGGAGATCAAACCTGGGATTTCTTTAGAAGGAATGATGCTAAAGCTGAAACTCCAGTACTTGGGCCACCTCATGTGAAGAGTTGACTCATTGGAAAAGACTCTGATGCTGGGAGGGATTGGGGGGCAGGAGGAGAAGGGGACGACAGAGGATGAGATGGCTGGATGGCATCACGGACTCAATTGACATGAGTCTGAGTGAACTCCGGTAGTTGGTGATGGACAGGGAGGCATGCTGCGATTCATGGGGTCGCAGAGTCGGACACGACTGAGAGACTGAACTGAACTGAATATTCCACTGTCTGAATATGCCACCGTCTGTTTATCCATCCACTTACCGAAGGACATCTTGATTGTGTCCAAGTTTTGACAATTATGAATAAAGCTGCTATAACTATCCTTGCACATGTTTTCATATGGGCATAAATTTTCAAGTCGTTTGGATAAATACCAAAGGGCAATCATATGGTAAGAATATTTTTAGTTTATAGGAAACAGCCTTCCAAAGAGGCTACACCGATTTGTATTCCCACCAACAATGAATCTTATTGCGCCACATTTTCTCCAGCATTTGAAGCTGACAGAGTTTTTTATGTTGGCCATTTCAATAGATGTGTAGTGTTATCTTACTGTTGTTTAGATTTGCAACTCCCTCACCTGCTTCCCTGCTGGCTCAGATGGTAAAGAGTCTGCCTGCAATGCAGGAGACTTGGGTT
Organism: Nanger dama; assembly: GCA_917880005.1. NCBI lineage: Eukaryota > Metazoa > Chordata > Mammalia > Artiodactyla > Bovidae > Nanger > Nanger dama. The sequence goes on from CAKJTW010000021.1 coordinate 24,184,770, forward strand.
CAACCCTAGGGTCAAGAAGATCCCCTGGAAGTGGAAATGGCAACCTACTCCAGTATTCTTGCCTGGAAAATCCCATGGATGGAGGAGACTGGCAGGTTACAGCCCATGGGGTCGCAAATAGTCAGACACAACTGAGCGACTAGACTTTCTTTATTTCTCTTTTCATGACATATGATGTGGAACAGCTTTCCATAAACTTATCTTTCATCTGCATATCTTCTTTGACGAGGTGTCTGTTCAGGTCTTTTATCCAGTTTTAAATCAGGTTGTTCATTTTCTTACTGTTAAGTTTTAAGAGTTCTTTTTATATTTTGGAGAACAGTCCTTAATTACATGTGTCTTTTGAAAATATTTTCTCCAGTCTGTAGCATATCTTCTCATTCTTTTGATAGAGTCTTTCACAGAGCAGAAATTTTTAATTCTAACGAATCCCAGCTTTTCAGTTTTTTCATGAGTCTTACCTTTGTGGTTCCAATTGTATAATTACCTCTTGAGAAGCTTATAATCTACAGGGTGAAGACCTGTTTTATTATTATCTTCTGGTCTTAAGTCTCATTTTACCCCACTCTGTATTCTGGGAGAATTGTGTGCCTTGTCTTAACCTTTCACCAATTACTTTTCTTCTGGGTCAAATCTATTCATTTGCCTCCTTCGATATTTTTATTCAGCATCTGGGTTTTTCATCTTTCTGAATTCTTTACTCAACTCAGATTATTCCTTTTGCATGGAAGACTTTCATGGAAAGTAATTTTTATTCTTTTTATTGGAATATAATAGATTTCCAATATTGTGTTAGTTCCAGGTGTACAGCAAAGTGAATCATTATACATTTACATATATCCACTTTTTAAAAATTGTTTTCCCATATGTCATTGCAGAGTATTGAGTACTATAGTAGGTCCTATACTACTATAGGATGTAGTAGATCCTAGTAGTTATCTATTTTATATACAGCAGTGTGTATATGTCAATCCTAATCTTCCAGTTTATCCCTCCCTCCTTACCCCCTGGTAACCATAGGTTTGTTTTCTACATCTGTGACACTTTCTGTTTTGTAAATAAGTTCATTTATACCATTTTTAAGTTTCCACATATTCTTGATGCATGATATTTGTCTTTGTCTGAATTACTTTACTCAGTGTGACTCACAGGTCTATCCAAGTTGCTGCAAAGGGCATAATTTTCCTTCTTTTTACAGCTGAATAATATTCCATTGTATGTGTACCACATCTTCTTTATCCATTCCTCTGTTGGTGGACACTTAGGTTGTCTCCATGTCTTCACTATTTAAATAGTGCAGCAATGAACACTGGGGTGTATGTGTCTTTTGATTTATGGTTTTCTCTGGGTGTATGCCCAGCAGCAGGACTGTTGAGTCATATGGTAGTTTTTTTTTTTTTTTTTTTTTTTAGTTTTTAAGGCACCTCCATACTGTTCTCCATAATGGCTGTACCAATTTGCATTCCCACCAATAGTGTAGGAAGATTCCCTTTTCTCCACACCCTTTACAATATTTAATTTTGTATTGAATTTGGAAATAGAGTTAAAATAGTTTGTGAATATTACTTAAAGTATATATTCAGAATCTCTTGAATCTCCAGGAAAAGCAAAAATCCTTCTACTGATACAAAGGATATTTTTACACACGCACTCATTTTTATTTGTTACTTCATTCTTCTCTAAAAGCCCCTGTGCCTCTCCAAGGTTGTAGTATAAGCTGGCATGAATTGAATTACTAACCACCAAGATGAGTAATACTTCAAAATCCAAATATTTCCTAAAGAAAACACCAGATTAATTTATTGGAGGAGGGGAGAGTTTGACAGTACCCAATCCTTACTAATTTGAAAAAGAGGAAAGGAAAATGAATCTGTCTTCATTGACATAGCTATAATCATGAGTCATCTCTCTGCCTAGATATAGAAAGAACCCTTAGAGGAAAGTTTATGACTATGCCTGTTATTTTGGTTTTGTTTGTTTTTGAAGGAGCTCAATCTCAATGCACCTGACCCAATGTTTTTGTCCATAGAAGTTTTGGGTAGTGAAATGGAAATCCTTCATTAGCCCCTCAATTTCCTGTGGGCTTCTGGGTCTTGGGAAAATACAGTTTTTACCTCTCTGACAAAAAGGGTCTTCTGTGGAATTCTCTTTGAGCTTTCATCTTCTTTTCTGGTTGGAGAGAAGACAAACATTCTATTTCTCTCAGGAAGATTAGTACACAATAATCTTCCATTTTGCTTTTCTACATGGTCTCATCAGCAGCATTTGGCAGAAACACTTCAGATTTAGGATAGGCACATAGTGTTCATTCTTTTTAGTTACTAATCCATGTTATATTATCTAGAAGAGTTGACTCATTGGAAAAGACTTTGATGTTGGGAGGGATTGGGGGCAGGAGGAGAAGGGGACGACAGAGGATGAGATGGCTGGATGGCATCACTGACTCAATGGACGTGAGTCTGAATGAACTCCAGGAGTTGGTGATAGACAGGGAGGCCTGGCGTGCTGTGATTCATGGGGTCGCAAAGAGTCAGTCACGACTGAGCAACTGAACTGAACTGAACATTGTATTTACCTATTTATAGGGATTCCCTGGTGGCTCAGAGGGTAAAGAATCTGCCTGCAATGCAGGATACCTGGTTTCAACCCTTGGGTCAGGAAGATTCCCCTGGAGAAGGGCATGGCAACCCTCTCTAGTATTCTTGCCTGGAGAATCCCCATGGACAGAGGACCCTGCCTGTCTACAGTCCATGGAGAGTTGGACATGACTGAGGGGCTTTCACTTCAACTATTTATAAATTATTTTCTATTATGTAGTCCATTTTTGTATTAACACCACCATCTAGATTCAAGTGTTTAAATTTGTATAGCATGAAGTTACAAGATTTTTCTACGGCAAAGAGAGTAAGTTATATTTTCGGACTGTAAGGAATGTTGTAGGAAAATATTGTGGATAAGTCCCAAGTAAGAAGCAGATTTATGGAAAAGAAAATGCAGTGTACTGAAAAACAGCAGAGAGGTAAAAGAGAGATAGGGAAGAAAGATAATCCAAGATGACTGATTGCACAAAAAGGACTTTAAAGGCTCAAAGACTTCAGGGAAGAGCAAAGTCAAGCCATGAGCCACTTACTCATTTCCATGGATGAATTTACCATACTGGTAGCAGTTTTCACTAGAAGCCAAATAGGTGTGTTCCTAAGATCCAAAGAAAAGACTTTATTTTTAAGGACTAACTTCCATTGAAAATGGAGATAAAAGCAAGATAAATTAGTGGAAAGAACTGCAAACACAAGACGTAGGAATTATAACGTGTCCTAGTCTAAAGCAGTTATGCGATAAGGCTGTATTTGTTACTATAGTTGATTCTGATTAGAATGCTGCTAAGTCACTTCAGTATGATCCAACTCTGTGCGACCCCATAGAAGCCCATGAGGCTCCCTTCACCCATGGATTCTCCAGGCAAGAACACTGGAGTGGGGGTGCCATTTCCTTCTCCAGGGCATGAAAGTGAAAAGTGAAAGTGAAGTCGTTCAGTCAAGTCCGACTCTTCGCGATCCCATGGACTGCAGCCCACCAGGCTCCTCCGTCCATGGGATTTTCCAGGCAAGAGGACTGGAGTGGGTGCCATTGGATTCATTCACATCATGTTTTCAAACCAATTTGTTGACTGAGTGAGTCTAAGACAGAAAGGTTATTGTGAGAGAAGGAAATCAATAGAGAAATGCTCACACTCCATTTTTTTGACTAAACTTTTCTATTTGGTACCTTTGAATAAGATAAGAATAAATCCCAGTTAGGATGTCATCCCCAGAGAAGGCAATGGCACCCACTGAAGTGACTTAGCAGCAGCAGTAGCAGCAGCAGGATGTCATCCCAATGCACATTAGATTTTGTTGACTACCTTTAAAAAAAAAAAAAACCATCAGCATTGCCTTTTAACCATTCACCAAAGATTTTATTTTATTACTATTTATCAAATTTATATGCCTTCTCTGAATCCTTTCCAAATATCCCAACTCTCTTAAACTGTGTAGCCAAAATTGTATATGTATCCTGGTCTCTCCTTTTCTGCATATAAAGGGAAAAGCATTTCACAAATGTCAACGAAGTGACAATGAAAAGGAAGGTAAAGTCATGAATTTAAATAGAAACTAAGTCCTTTACTAAAGGGAAGAAGTCTTTTACATAAGGGGCCAAGGGCAGCCATGTTGAATAATCAATGCTCCTTGCTGTGACAAATTAAAAGTGGAACAATTGAGAATTCTATCATGACAAGGAAAAGTACAGTTCACTGTAAGAAAACCAGAAAAAGAAACAGTGAATTTAAAAAGAATGACTCACTTGAAACCAAAAGCAAACAAAGAAAAGCAAATAACATTCGCCTTTGTCCTGTACTCACAAGTGCAAAAGAACTTTTAAGAGATGCCCTGTTTAAATTAGATAACTAGTTTAGCTATTTACGTTAGATAACTAGTATGCGTGTTGAAAGAAAATTGAAAGTCTTCTAGCCAAATGTTAAGAATAAAAACTGTCTCAAGATTCTTATTAGCTTAATTGTGCATGCAATTTTGAATTTTACTGAAAAAATAAGCTAAGAATCACTTTTTAAAATTTTATATAAACATATTCCCTATATTGGATGCACCTCTTTGACTGTAAATTTAGGCTTTTATAATTTCAAAATACTGAGTTAACTCATATAAGTTTCCAAAGTATATAAAGTTATATAGTTACTTTGAATATTAAGATCTGTACAACATAAAAACTGCTTCAGTCCTAAGAGATTCTCTAGAGAAAGGTAATTTTTATGTGATTTCCTCTTGATGTAAAGAGTTCTTTAGATGTATTGAAATTGTTCCATAGGAATGCATCTGCTACAATTAGGCCCTGATGGAAAAGATATTATCTTGAAGAGAAAAACAACTTAAAAGCACACCTTTCAGAATAATAGTTCAGTAAAACTAATGTAACATTATTTGACTATTTGTCATGTGAGGGTTTGTTTCCAGGAAGTAAAAGAAGTATATATTAAGCTTTACGAACTCAAAAGTTCCCCCAAACAAAAATCTTTGAATTTGAGTTTTTATCAAGTTACTCTAATAATGTTTTTTTGAGAGGTGTACTATAAACCAAAACATTGCAAAGCATAGATATAATTTATTTTAATGTGTTGTGTGTTCACTGAATATTCTGTACTGAGCACTTAGGGGGCACTAAGTGGATTGTGACCAAAAAAAAAAAAAAGAAATATTTGTTAACTTTGAGGACATCTAGAACCTGAAGCAGGCCCAAAAGAAAAGGAACCAATTCAGCATATAATCCTTTTAAGACAAAGGAACAAGTATGTACTGCAGAAAAGTAACTATTTCATAAAAGGCCTTTAGGTTTGAGCTTTAATTTCAAAATATTGTGGCTTCTTTTAAGCATGTCTTGATGAAAGAAGGAGAAGGCAATGGCAACCCACTCTAGTGTTCTTGCCTGGAGAATCCCAGGGACGGGGGAGCCTGGTGGGCTGCCGTCTATGGGGTCTCACAGAGTCGGACATGACAAGTGACTTAGCAGCAGCAGATGAAAGAAGTTTGTAAATGAAACTACTACATGATCTTGACTTCCTGGTCTAAAAAGTCAGTCTTGAATAACTCAATATCAGGGACAATAAATGCAGTTTTATGCAGTAAAATTTTCATCATATTTTATTGAATATAAAGTATATTTTTAAAACATTTTAACATTTGTTAAATCAATTTGCACTTTATAATCTGCAGTGTCCTTCCACTGCTGTTGGATAAACTAAGACCAGTTTAAATTAAAACTTTTTCATGAGTATTTGGACCACACTGATGGTGTGAATTCAGAACACAACTCTGGCTGTGGTTCAAATTCTCGGAGGAGATACACTTTTTTCATCCCACTACCTGGTAATAAGATGGAGACATGTAATTTTCCTTGCTCTCTCTCTTTACATATTGGTTTCATCTATTTTTGCTCTTACACTTAATTTTGTGACCATTTGCTATCCCACCTTGGGTATTTCTGCTTTCATAATACTATGCAAAAATAATAGTCTGTCTGACAATGAAAGATTTTGTACATTCAATGCTAACTTGAAATTTGTCTCACAAATTTTCAAGAATTCCTAGAAGATATCAATCATGGCCAAATTTGGGGCAGAGAAAAGAGCCATCATATGCCTCACAAAGGTATCGCTGAGGAGGGATAAGGGACTGGCTACAGATAAAATGGTTTATAAACCCATCTGCTTTACAGACAAAAAAGTTTAGAACTCTATTATACACTTGGTTTGGTTAAAGGTGAAAGTGCCATATGTTCAACTTAACAAGTAAAACTTAACTGATGAAAGGAGGTAGATTAAAAATTGCTTGGTAAAAAAATAATCTATTAACAAATATATAATCATATAGGTAAATACTTAACACATATTTGTTTTATGCTTCAAATAGATTATTTGAGAGCAAGCATCATGAAAATAAATCATTTCATCTCTCTCTGTTAAATACTCTTCTGCCTAGAGTTAGAATATTATTTGGCATTGAAACATGTATAATATCATATATGAAATGAATTGCCAGTCCAGGTTCAAGGCATGATACAAGATGCTTGGGGCTGGTGCACTGGGATGACCCAGAGGGATGGTACAGAGAGGGAGGTGAGAGGGGGGGTTCAGGATGGGGAACACGTGTATACTCGTGGCTGATTCATGTTGATGTATGGCAAAACCAATACAATATTGTGAAGTAATTAGCCTCCAATTAAAATAAATAAATATATATTTAAAAGAATATTATTTGGAACATGATAAACACTCAAGAAATATGTGTTGAGTTAGTTAATGTGTCAAATCACAGCCATTGATACATAGCGATTTGCATATATACATATATTATGGTCCTTCCTGAATTATCAAGTGCTTGAAGCTTGAGTCTATGTTTATTTCATTCTTGAGCCTATTTAATGAAACTAGTTAGCATCCCTGACTTAATGGACATGAATTTGAGCAAACTCCAGGAGACAGTGAAAGGCAGGGAAGGTTGGCATGCTGTAGTCCATGGGGTCGCAAAGAGTAGGACATGACTTAGCAACTGAACAACAATGAGATTTCAACTCTGTAAGCAGAACCACCAACCTAGCTGACATTAGTCACTCCATATCCCCTCTGTTAAGAGACACACTAGTTAAATAGACTCTTGTTCTTATCTGGAAGAATCAATAAGCTTGGTAACTAGTAAACCATATTGACCAATTTGCCATGCTCCAGCTCACTGTATACACTTATGGTTTGATTTACTCTGGGGCTCTTAGAATACAGTTTAACAGATTCTTACTAATTGTATCTTATAGCAACTTCAAGAGTCCTTTTATAAGTCCAAGTTTCTTCATTTGTAAAACTGTATGCCACTAAAGAAAGGCACAAGTGCAGTACGATTAAAAGCCAGGTAGAGCTTAATGGGAAGGAAATAATAGAAGTTTCTATCCACTTTTTAAAAATATGTGATGTCATAGCACTCGGGGCTACTTGATTGTGAGTATAAACCACTTCACTATAGCAGCATAATCATCATGGTTTTAAAGAAACTGTTAATATAAACTGATAACCATTATGACACCAGAAAAGAAGCCAAGCTCCTGAGTTTTCCCCTGCTATCCCTCTTTAATGCAGGTGGAATGGAAAAGATAACTTAACTTAATGATGCTTTGCAGCACTAATTATTTGGTAATAATCAAAAGGTTTCATGATCTGAAAAAGTTGTTTCAGTACAGCTCATTAAACAATATGAAGAGCTATTATTCCATCCTGCTGCCTTGCTGCCACTCAGGTGTTCACCTGCCAGCTGCTTCCTAATTAAGAGCATATAAAAGGAGAATAACACGAAGTGCACAATTGCATAAGCTTATACAGTCCCTTTTTGGTGCCAATAAATACTATCTTTTATCATAATTTTGACCAAGACAATTGTTAATGTTCATATTGACACTATTCTAAGCCAGTGGAAAAAAAAATCTCCTGAGCCTAGTTTATTATCTCAATTATAGAGATGAAGCCCTCTCTACTTGTAGCTAAAATAACAGCATATATTTTTATTCTTACCAATATGTAGAAAGTAATTTAAAATTCAGGCTAAATCATTCGTAGTCAACTGGTCTCCTGATGAAAGATTTACTCCATACATTTTACTGTTACTCAACTGCAATACTTATGTGTTGATGGATCAAAATAGTAGTCTCCTGAAAGTGAAAGTCCCGTCTGACTCTCTGCAACCCCGTGGCCAATACAGCCCATGGAATTCTCTAGGCCAGAATACTGGAGTGGGCAGCCTTTCCCTTCTCCAAGGGATCTTCCCAACCCAGGGGATGGAACCGGGTCTCCTCTATTGCAGGTGGACTCTTTACCAACCGAGCTATCAGGGAAGTCCTATATGTCTCTAAACCAGAGAAAGGAAGAGGAAGGAAAGAAAAGGAAGAGAAAATAAAAGAATTGAAGTTCTTACCCAAACACATTCTTTTTATTCTCTCCGTTTCCTTTTGTTGTTCAGTTGCTCGGTTCTGTCTGGCTCTTTGTGACCCCAGGGACTGCAGCATGCCAGGCTCCCCTGTCCTCCACCATATCCTGGACGTTGTCCAAACTCATGTCCATTGACTCAGTGGTGCCATCTCTTTACTACCGCTTTACAATTGAGAAATTGGTTCTGAACTTGTTTCATGTTCACTTAAAAAAGTAAATTCTCTTTCTCTTGGCTTCTCTGATCTAGGGAGTTGGTGACTCAGAATTATCCTTAAGAGAACGATATCCTTTCTGCTCATTGTTGGATCGTATTTCTAAAGCATGAGCTTTAACAGCTCTGCACAGGTACAAAGGTAAATCGTCAGGCAGGGAAATAGATCTCAGTGCCACCACAGGCCAGAAAAATAGAATTTTAAGAATAAAATGCCTCTAAACCAATTTGTTGCCATGTGTGCTAAAAAAAAAAAAATTTCCTAGTTTAAACAGTGTTGCCTTCTATTCAAAATAATGCAGTTTGTTAAGGCATTAATATTTAAGAGTCTTCCAGAGAAGTATATCCTAAATTCTGAAAATGGATTCAATGCCATAAAGGAGATAGCTTCAAAAAGTAGTCACCAGAACTTTCCTGGTGGCCTAGGGGTTAAGATTTCACCTTCCAATGCAGGGGATGCCGGTTCAATCCCCGGTGGGGGGAGCGAAGATCCTACGTCCCTCATGGCCAAAAAATATAAAATGGAAGCAATATTGTAACAAATTCAATACAGTCCTTAAAAATAGTTCACATCAAAAAAAAATCTTTAATTAAAAAAAAAGTAGTCCTCTTGTAGATATTATGATTTAGTTTCATAGGTTCAAATCCTGACTGTTAGCTATGAGCAATCTCTTTAGCCCTCACGTGTCTTTTTTCCTCATCTCTAAAATGAAAACAGCAGTTGGTCATTTGTATATATTCTTTAGAGAAATATCTGCTCAGACCCATTGCCCAGTTTTTAGAGTTGTCTTTTTATTATTGAGTTGTAGTAGTTATTTATATGTTTTAGTTACAAGTCACTTATCAGATACATAATTTTAAAATGCTCTGCCTCATAAAATTGATGTGGGGATTAATTTTTTTAAGATATGCAGGTGCTCAAAATTAGGAAATATTTAGTACTGTTCATCTTGGACCAGGTTCTCTTAGTAAATTAATGATCATGACCCTTAAACACTTTTCATCTACTAAAGAATCATTGATATTTCATAGAATCCATATAATTTTCTCAAAAGAAAATGAAGAAAGCAAGCAATTATGGCCAAAGATTTTGCCAGTTCCACCATCTGAAGAAATGTTACCCACAGTTTAGCCATCTATTCACTTTTCACCCTCATGATTTTGGTATAATATACAAATACCTGGATTATATTTTCCTTATATTGAGTTAAACTTATTTTAAAATAAAGTTTTATATAATTTTAATCTTTTAATTTGAGCACATGTGCAAGCTTGCTAATTTTTTCATCCTTTAACTTGACATACAAACAAATGTCTATGTTAATTGGTTTTTAGAAGCAGAGTTTCTTCAATTTCCAACTGAGCAAGACTACAGCCAGTCATTAATAGCAGCAAAACAAATATCTGAAATAATTTCCATTATTGCTTTATACCTGAAGAATCTTCAGAACTAGAAATTGAACACCATTATTGGATGCAAACTAACATTAATTCAACTAGAAGTTCATTGATAGCTTAAAGCTAAGCATGATAAATGCCATACTGATGAAACTTTGGTCATGTCAGAAATATTTCCAGGGCTTTTTAAAAATCTGCAAAAGGTAAAACTGAGTAACAGGCTATGACTATAGATTCTCAAGGAAATATCAGATGCAGGCTATTTGGGGAGATCATAACAGGGTTAGTTATCTCAATGGGTATTTAATAAAAATGAATCTGCTTTATTTGGTGATAAAAGTCAAGTTGAATTTATATCCAAAAAGGCAAAATTAGGCCTGGTGTTGACACTGTAAGGCGTTTGTAAAAATATTACTTGGAAGAAACTGGCTTTTGTCCTAGCAAATACAAACTGATGATTCTTCCCTGCAGAATATTAGTTTTCAGTCCCAAGTTACTTATTCTGAATTTTATAGGAAATTAGTTTTTATTGGGAAAATTGGGAGGAAGGATGTGTACTCTCTTTTAATTGGACCTCGAGTGCAAGAATTGGGTTATAGATTCATCTTAATCATTGATACGTGACACACTCATCATTGGCCCCTCCATAGCCTGATTTTATTTAACTACTTGTAACAGCAAAATTTACAACTGCAAGTACATCATCCCAAACAAAAGTGAGGGTCTTGATCTTTATCCTACTCTTTGCTGCATGATTTCAACCCCAACCCATCCCTCTAGATTCCCCAATATAGGTAGCCCCCATTCTGAATTCCACACTCCAATTTCATTGTTTTCATTTTTACTCAGTGCAAGGAGATCCAACCAGTCCATTCTGAAGGAGATCAGCCCTGGGATTTCTTTGGAAGGAATGATGCTAAAGCTGAAACTCCAGTACTTTGGCCACCTCATGAGAAGAGTTGACTCATTGGAAAAGACTCTGATACTGGGAGGGATTGGGGGCAGGAGGAGAAGGGGATGACAGAGAATGAGATGGCTGGATGGCATCACTGACTTGATGGACGTGAGTCTGAGTAAACTCCAGGAGTTGGTGATGGACAGGAAGGCCTGGCATGCTGTGATTCATGGGGTTGCAAAGAGTTGGACACGACTGAGTGAATGAACTGAACTGAGCTGAATGCATCTACGTGTTTGCTCACTCAGTCATGTCTGATTCATTCTGACCCCATGAACTGTAGCCTGCCAGGCTCCTCTGTCCATAGAATTTTCCAGGCAAGAATACTACATACATTCCTAAAGGAGTATATTATTAAACATTAGGATTTTTATAAACTTTATAGAAAGTGTATTAGGCTGTATGTTGTCATCTGGAACATTTTTTAAACAATATTATACAGTTAAAATTTGTCTATAACTTGAGTGTTGTAAATTATTCTGATTTGTGAATATAACGTGATTTGTTTATTCACTTTCCTGTCATGGAAATTATTGCTAAAAATTCTACCCACCATCTGAGGCTTCAGTGAGTTGTAATCCTTTTGCCACTGAAGAGTCTTGCCTTAATGTATCCCTGCCTTATTTTAAGAAATTGCCATAACCACCTCAACCATCATCAGCTACATCAGGTACAATGGAATATTATTCAGCAACTTTAGCCCCTAATAAGAGAGTCAGCCTGTCCTTTGAAGCTTTGAAGTCAGGCGTTGACTTCTCCTTTCTAGCTATGAAATTCCTAGAGTCCTAGACGGCATGCTCTTCTGATAAAAGTCTGATAAAAGTCTGTTTTTCCCACATAGAAAATCTGTTGTTAAGTGCAGACCCTCTTCATTAATTATTTCGGCTAGATCTTCTGCATAACTTGTTGCAGCTTCTACAGGATTTCTTGCTTCTTCACCTTTTAATTTTTTGGTTATGCTTTGGCTTTTTTGGTATGGAGACAGCTTCTTTTCCTAAACCTTGAAATTTTTCTTCTATAGCTTCCTCCCCTCTCTCAGTCTTCATAGAATTGAAGAGAGTTAGGACTTTGCTCTGGATTGGACTTTGGTTTAAAGGAACATGGTGATAATTTTGATCTTTTATCCAGATTACTAAAACTTCCTGCATATCAACCGTAAGGCTATTTTGCTTTCTTATCATTCCTTTCTGTTTACTGAAGTTGCACTTTTAATTTCCTTTAAGAAGTTCTACTTTGTATTCACAGTTTAGCTAATTGCTTGGCACGAGGAGCCTGGATTTCAGCAACTATCTTGGCTTTCAGCCTGCCTCCCACAGTAACCGTCCTCATTTCTAGATTTTGATTTAAGGTGAGAAATGTGAGACCCTTCCTTTCACCTGTACACTTAGAGGCCACTACAGAGTTATTTATCAGCCTAATTTCAATATCCTTGTGTCTCAGGGAATAGGGAGCCCTAAGGAAAAGGAGAAAGATGGGGGAATGGCCAGTTGGTGGAGCAGTCAGAATACATGTAACACTGATGAATTAGGTGGGCTGTTTTATATGAATGTGGTTCAGAGCACCCCAAAGCAATTGCAATAGTAACATCAATGATCACTAATCCCAGACCACCACAACAAATATAATAATAATGGAAAAGTTTAAAATATTGTGAGAATTACTAAAATGTGACACAGACACAAAGTGAGCAAACGCTACTGGGAAACAATGGCTCTGGTAGATTTGCTCAATGTAAGGTTGCCATAAACCTTTGTTTTGTAAAAAAAAAAAAAAAAATGTAAAGCAAAGCATGATAATGTGAGGCATGCCTGTATATGATAAAGGCCATCTGTGACCTGCAAAAACTAAAGTCTATTCTCTGGCCCTGTACCAAAAAAAAAATCTCCCAACTCCTATTCTAGAAGATTTTCTCAATTTAGATTTCCAGCGCATTATTTCATTCTTCAATTTAATGTTTTCAGTGTTTAGTACATATTTTTTGTTCAATCATTCAAACAAATTATGCCTGATATTTATGTTTGTTTTTTTTTTCCTCGTTTGTAGACTTATGGCTAATCCCATCCTAATAACGTCTAGAATATTGTATTAGGTTAGTTTTAGATTCTCAGTTCATCATTCTGTTAGGTTGGTGCAAAAGTAATTGCACTTTTACATTGTTGAATTTTGCTACTTGATATTGGAATACATTCTTGAATAAATATTGTTATGTTATGCATCATCTTAATGTGTATTTCTCACTTTATGTTTTTGCTAATGACTTATTACTTGGTGTGTATTTTCTATTTATTTTAGACTATGGAAATGATGTTAGACAAAAAGCAAATTTAAGCTCTTATTCAAGTTCAAAGGGGTTGTAAAGCAGCAAGACAACTAGCAACATCAACAATGCCTTTGGCCCAGGGACTGCTAATGAAGTTCAGCGTAGTAGTGGCTCAAGAAGTGTTACAAAGAAGGCGAGAACTTTGAAGATGAGGAGTATAGTGGCCAGCTATGGGAAGTTGACAATGACAAGTGAGAGCCATAAGTACGTGAGAAGTTGTAAAAGAACTCAATGTCAACCATTCTACGGTCATTTGACATTTGAAGCAAATTGAAAGGTGAAAAAGCTCAGTAAGTGGGTGTCTCATGAGCTGACTGAAAATCAAAAAGATGTCAAAGTGTCATCTTCTCTTATTCTATGCAACAATAAACCATTTCTTGATCAGATTGTGATGCGCTACCAAAAGTTGATTTTTATACGACAACCAGCTCAGTGGTCATACTGAGAAAAAGCTCCCAAAACACTTTACAAAGCTAAACTTGCACCCAAAAAGGGTCAGGTCACTGTTTGGTAATCTGCCACCCATCTGATCCACTACAGCTTTCTGAATCCTGGTGAAACCATTATACCTGAGAAATAAGCTCAGCAGATCGATGAGATGCATCCCAAACTACCACACCTGCCATTGGTGGTGGTCAGCAGAATGGGCCCAGTTCTTCTCCATGACGATACCCACCCACATGTCTCACAACCAAAAGGTGTTGGTTGTGTGACACACAGCTTCAAAAGTTGAACAAATTGGGCTACAAAGTTTTGCCTCATCCACCATATTCACCTGACTTCCCACCAACCAACTACCACTTCTTCAAGCATCTTGACAACTTTTTTCAGGGAGAACACTTCCACAACCAGAAGGAGGCAAAAAAAAAAAAATGCTTTCCAAGAGTCTATTGAATTCTGAAGCACAGATTTTTCACTACAGGAATAAATAAACTTATTTCTCATCAGCAAAAATGTGTTGATTGCAATGGTCCCTATTTTGATTAATAAAGATGTGTTTGAACATAGTTATAATGATTTAAAATTCACAGTCTGAAACCACAATTACATTTGTACCAACCTAAATAATATGTCTGCTCTTAATGGAAAGCCACAGTCCATTTTTCCCACAGTCCTGCCTTTTCCCCTCTTTTAAGTAGTTTCATGTCTGAAATATCTTCTCATTCTAACCTGTAGGCCCTGTGATGAAGAAACTCAGGCAGCAGAAAAGCAGTCAGTGGCTCCTCAGTATATAACACAGATCTACAGATTAGGGATTATCTCTCTGCTTTCCAGAGAGAGACCACATGAAATACTCCTTAGATCATGATTTGCCAGCTTTGGGGTTTTGGAGAAGAAGCAGTGGGAAGCAAATACTGGAGCTCACTCAATGTGTCCTTATTTTTCTGGGATCCTCATTCACAGGGTTCTATCGCAAGGCAGTAGTAGAAAGATGCAAAAACAGAATAAATGTCTCCTTTATTGTTCTATTCTGCCTTAGCCCATTGATGCTGCCCTCTCCCCTAGGTCAAGGTCATCACCTTGCTGTGCTAAGTCACTGCAGTCCTGTCCAACTCTTTGCCATCCCATGGACTGTAGCCCGCCAGGCTCCTCTGTCTGTGGGATTCTCCAGGCAAGAATACTGAAGTGGGCTGCCATGCCTTCCTCCAGGGGATCTTCCCAACCCAGGGGTCAAACCAAAACTCTTGTGTCTCCTGCATTAGCAGGCAGGTTCTGGACCACTAGCACCGCCTATTATCTCAAAACACTCTCCTCCCCGCCACCAGCCATTGCCTTAAGTTTTCCCATGGTTTTCTTTGTCTTTTCCTCTTTAGTTCATTCAGGATTCATCTCTTTTTTTAACTTTTAATTTTGTATTGGGGGTATACCCAATTAACACACTGCTGTGTTTAATATGGATAACCAAAAGGTCCTACCGTACAGCACAGGGAACTCTGCTTAATGTTGTGTGGCAGCCTGGAAGGGAGGGGGTTGGGGGAGAATGGATACATGTATATGTGTAGCTGAGTCCCTTTGCTGTTTGCCTGAAAACTATCAGGATTCATCTCGAAAGAGGAACCTAATAATAGCTATTTAGAGAATATTCTAATGTTTTAAACTGATACGCTTTACTTTCATTGGAAAAGACCCTGATGCTGGGAAAAACTGAGGACAGGAGAAGGGTCAACAGAGAATGAGAAGGTTGAATGGCATCACCAACTCAATGGACATGAGTTTGAGCAAACTCTGAGGTATACTGAAGGACAGAGAAGCCTTGTGTGCTGCAGCCTGTGGGGGTGGCAAAGAGTTGAACACAACTGAGCAACTGAACAAGAACTGCAATGGGAAAAGTTTATATTTAGTATGAAAAAGACATACAAGGAAATTAACATGCTTATTGAAATCACTGATTAAATTACGTCCTGACAGCTTTAAGATATAATTTTCCAAATCAACTCTGCCCACTTAACTGTAAGAATTGGGCAGGCAAGTTCAATATCTCTTTCTCAAAATAATCTCTGGTTATATAACACATACACAAAAGGACTCCCACTGAGTTTCAGCAATATTTGATTGATTTTATAAACCTTAAAAGAAGAAAAGGAACAGCTAGTCAGAGAAAGTTGTGTTCCTGATAGACAACAGATGTGAATCAAATAACTGGCTGGAGGCTAGTTTTATCATCAATACCTGACAGAAAATCTGGAAAGACAAAACAGAATCCTTTAGCTAAAATCATCTATGTCTAACCTATAGGTTTCATGTTGGGAATAAATAGCTACCCTATTCCTGAGAATTAGTCCTCTGTGTGACTTTATAAAGTCCCAAGTGATCACAAGTAGAATGCTCTATGAATATATTTAAATTCTGTGTGTCTACTCCTTGGTGATTCAAGAAACCCATGCATTTATGCATGTGTTGAAAATGTGGCCATCGTAGCTAATGAGTCTGCAACTGGATGGGAAAAGAAAGTGATTTGTTAAATGCTTCATAGTAGCTGCATCGAGTCAATTTGCTCATGTTGACAAGTCAAAGGTCTAATGGAAAATCACCACTTTTTTCTTGAAAGAGGCTGACAGGAAAGGAGCTACTTGCTATTTTAGCGGTCTCATAAAAGTAAACAGCCAATGTCATTGAGAGATAACTGAACATTGAATAAATTTATACCCTTATTCAATTTATTTGAATGATTGGGAAAGAATAATCTATTGCTTTCATGGTTTGGGATCACTATTAAAATCTGAATTAATTATGAAAGTAATAATTATTACCTTACTAATGTAAACCCACTCCAATATTCTTGCCTGGAGAATCCCATGGACAGAGGAGCCAGGGGGTTACAGTCCACGGGGTCGCAAAGAGTTGGACACGACTGAGCGACTTCACTTCACTTCAATGTAAAGACACGTGCCCATGCATTCTTCAAAAAAAAAAAAAAAATTACCCCAGCTGGCACTTTTTGTGCAATCACATGTATAAGCTATGCATTGACCTTTACAGAAAAGCAAAATGGATGGACGTGGTCACCCATGTCTGCATACTAAAACCATCACACTATGTGTATGTTACATTCTAGCCTAGCTACTGATTTTAGTTACATAGTTAATCTGTATACTACAGTATCTTTACGTAAAAAAAAAGTCATAGTAATATGTTGTGCTTTAAAGTTTGGGAAAGTTGTAGAATTTAGGTAGATATCTGATATAACTGTTAAAACTATTACTCTGGGAGGGAAAGAGTACTTTCTACATGCATATATTTAAAAGAATTAGTAAGCATTGGCCCTTTGCCTTTACTAGTGGATCTTCTGATAGTTAATTTACAAGTTCATCCAAATTTATTTTTTGAGAAATGTAGTTTTTAAGCCAAGAACTCAAAAAATTTTGGGGGGGCGGTTTGGAAAGAAGGGGAAGTAAGAAGAAAGTCAGCAAAGAAAATGTTCCTGCTGGGGTCCCTCCCTGGTGGATCCAGGGTAATTCGAAGGTGGGGACGGAGTAGGCATCCTAGGAGAAAGCTATTTAATTACAGATATAGAGAGAGATTAGAAACAGATAGTGTAGTAGGAAAATTAGTGGAGAAAAAGAGGCTGAATAACTGGTTTACGTGGAATACTAATCTCCACCTACGTAGGCCACAGGCATCTTTCCATTCTTCTGAAGGAGAGGAGGCACTGAGGCCTCCCGGTCCAATCTTAGCAGCCCAGGCAGAATTAGCAGGCTTGGTGAGTACCCCTATGCCAGATGGGAATTTAGCCAGGAAAACGGGAAGCAAGAAAGAAACAACATGGGGAATCAGTCTTTCCAGAAACTGATCCTATTTCTTTATTTTTCAGGTTTGTTTATATACCTTTTGTTATACAAAGTCACGTGGGGTCAGCAGACCTGACCCTTGTCACAGTCAGGTGCTTCATATAAAATTATACAAAGGTCTTATGAGTTTTTACGTCATCTTCTGGCCATGAGGTCTGCTGACATTTTATGGCCCAAAAACTTATTTTTCCAGGGGTGATTTTTTTCTTAAATCAGGCGCCACCCTCCAAATAAAGTTGCATTCCTATAGGGTGAGGGGTGTAGTGAGTTACAATCAAGAAAGGAATTTACTTAACCTAAGGTTTAACATGATTAATCTTAAAGATTAATACTTATTTCTCCCTATATGCTAGTTATATTCATTATAAGGGTAGGGAATATGGAGATTTAACAGCAAACATCAGCCCAACAAGTGAAAACCTTTCACCAGTGTTCCCTTTATGATCTATTTAGTCTTAAGAGAGCAATAAAGTTACATTTTTGCTTAGCAAGGACATAGTGATTTATAACAAAGTTCAGTGATCTATAACAAAAGAGAAAATTCATTAATTCAAAAAATCTAGTATTGCTAACATCAAAAACTACTATATTTCCTTTTCTATATTCCAAATACATTGATTAATATATTCCCAGGTGCCTAAGGATATGGAGGCCTTGTGGCAATCAAATAAGAAAAGCTCTATTCGAATACTCCAGACTCTCTGTGCTGTTTATGGTTGAGAGGTTGTCACACAAGCTAGTCTGTCAGCAGAGAGGTTTGACCTGAGACACCCTTGTCACACCCAAGGCAGGGAATTAGCAGTAATTATTGGCACGATAAATGAAAAACCCTTCACCAATATAATTCCTAATCAAACCACTAATACTATACTAATGATCTTCTAACTTCTCAAAAGAGTCTGTATTTAGAAAGGTTTAAAGCATCCCATGCCTCTCACAGTTGGGGGTTGTAAACAATCACATGCGGCCAGATGAACCTCATCAGGCAGGCCAGAGAAATGTCAGAGTTCGTAAGTTGAAACACTCTTGTCACGTCCAGGAATTTTATTGATTTGGAGCTGCAAGTTAACTCCTTCTCCGAGAGAAGTGGTTATGGGGGAGAGCCCCCCGTAAAGTACTCTGGTTTTGGGGGTAGATGCTTGGGAACAGGGTGTTTCCTGAGGCTTGATCGCGCCTTTGCGTATGCCAAGATTCCTTCCTCATGACCTTTGCCATGGACGGAGTTCCTCACACTGGCCCCCAGCATGTTCCATTGTTGACAAATGTTTTCTTTCCTGGAAAAGACAAAAACAAGAAACCTGACATTTTGCACACCTATCACAGCCTCAAGTACAAAATAAACCAAAACAAACAAGCAAAAGAAAAAGCCAAACATCCCCAGACTCACCCAAGTGAAAGTGGTGAAAGTCACTCAGTTGTGTCCGACTCTTTGTGACCCCATGGACTATACGGTCCACGGAATTCTTCAGGCGAGAATACTGGAATGTGAAGACTCACTCAAAGTAAGGTAAAATAGAGCAGCTACACTGATGGAAAATGATAATTTTTTTCTCACTTCGTTATGACTGGCATGGAAAAAATATTCTAATAAATCTGGGTAAGAGTAAATATAAATTCATCTCCCATTACCACAATAGCAATATTCTTTGAAGATATAGGAGATAGTATAACCTCAGATTTAGAGGTATGAGCTCTGGAACCAAATTAGAGGTGTGAGCTCTGGATTAAAATCTTTGTTATATATCTCATCAGTACTGTGACCCTTGTCCATTTTCACCATTTCTCTATGGCTAAATTTATGGGGCTACTAATAAGAGGGCTTCCCTGGTGGCTCAGCTGGAACTACTTGATATGGTTGTTTGCAGAAATTAAATGTGATTTTATAGTTAAAACATTTAAAAGAGCATCTTTTACACACATAGCAAATCTTTGATGATTTCATGGTTCAATTCATACAAAATTCTGCTTGCATTAAATTCACATCATAATTACTGCAGACACATGAAGAAGCTATTGGAAGGCAGACAGTGGTCATGGCGCTGAGTGCATTCCTGTTTTACTCTATAATTGCTCTTGTGGGACATCATCACCTTTTGGGGAGGCCCGTGATCTAGAAACACCTCACGTTATGAAAGCTGGAAACGCCACATACCTGCTCCTCTAGCCCCCTTTGCAGGGAGGATATGGACTCATGACCCAACATTATCAAGTGAAATTAGAATCAAGAACTAATGATGTCTGGGAAAGTGGTTTGTAGTGAGTCCTCTCTAGCAGCTGCAGTTCTCAAACTGAAGAAGCAGTGATATTAGGAGTGGCAACCAGTCCATTGCCCACAGGGTCAGCAAACCAAGTTGCCCATCCAGAGCCCAGCAGTGTCTAACCAATGGGCTGGTCCAGGTGTATCTTCTGGCTGTGGAGTGTCCTTTTAAATAGTTTCTTTTCTGCTTAACAAAGCCAGGGTCTGTTTCTCTTTACATGTAATTGGTCTGCAAGAAGATCCAACCAGTCCATCCTAAAGGAAATCAGTCCTGAATATTCATTGGAAGGACTGATGCTGAAGCTGAAACTCCAATACTTTGGTCACCTAATACAAAGAACTGACTCATTGGAAAAGACACTGATGTTGGAAAGACTGAAGGCAAGAGGAAAAGGAGACAACAGAGGATGAGATGGTTGGATGGCATCACTGACTCAATGGACATGAATTTGGGTAAACTCCGGAAATGGGCGATGGACAGGGAGGCCTGACATACTGCAGTCCATGGGGTTGCAAAGAATCGGACACGCCTGAATGACTGAACTGATCTGAACTGAAGACCTGTGACTGATAGAGCTTGGGTGTTACTGAAGCTCCCTTCATAAGAATGTATTCATTGTATGCTTAAAAAAAAAAAATCTCTACAGTGAGGGGAAAAAAAAGCCCTAAACACTCAGTTCACCAAATAAAATATGTATCAAATATATATAAAGTAGCCTTTAAAAATTACCTTTTAATAATAATTTTAAACATTACACAAAGAAACCTGATCCTTGTTTAAAAAAAGAGAGAAAATAGTGATAAACATGTAAACACACATACATATACAAAAACTCTAAAATTCCACTGCCTCCAGAGATAAATATTGTTTAGAGTGTGTGCGTGCTCAGTTGCTCCTTCATGTCTGACTCTTTGTGACCCATGTACTATACCCTGCCAGGCTCCTCTATCCATGGGATTCTCCAGGCAAGAATACTGGAGTGGGTTGCTATTTCCTCTTCCACAGGATCTTTCTGACTCTGGGATCAAACCCATGTCTCCTGCATCTTCTGCATTGGCAGGTGAATTCTTTACCACTAAGCCAGGTGGGAAGCCCATTGTTAAAAGTAAGTCCTCCTAAACTTTTCTCTATGATTTTGTATGTGGGTATATTATATATATACATATTTATATATATATAATTATGTTATATGCCCATTTTCACACTATTCACTTATCTTTTTAAGACAATGCATCCTAAACATCTTTCCACTTCATTAAAATCTAGATATACTTTAATGTTTGCCTGATAGTGTTATAAACATTATTTCTTTAAGTCTGTAATATTATTGGGCAAAACATTATATCTAATATTTCAAGCTTGTAAATAATAGTGTAATGAAGCCTATATATATTTTTCACACCTGTGCAACTATTTTTACAAATAACAGAAAATTTGAATGACTCTCTGGATCCATCTGCAAAATAGGAGACGGTTCCCAAGCTGATTCTGACTTGTGCCTCTTACCTTGTATTAGTATTTATACACTCTGTTTTTAAAGATATTTTTCTTGGCAGAAACTGAAGAGGAACTAAAAAGCCTCTTGATGAAAGTGAAAGAGGAGGGTGAAAAAGTTGGCTTAAAGCTCAACATTCAGAAAACGAAGATCATGGCATCCGGTCCCATCACTTCATGGCAAATAGATGGGGAAACAGTGGAAACAGTGTCAGACTTTATTTTGGGGGCTCCAAAATCACTGCAGATGGTGTCTGCAGCCATGAAATTAAAAGACGCTTACTCCTTGGAAGGAAAGTTATGACCAACCTAGAAACCATATTAAAAGCAGAGACATTACTTTGCCAACAAAGGTACGTCTAGTCAAGGCTATGGTTTTTCCAGTAGTCATGTATGGATGTGAGAGTTGGACTGTGAAGAAGGCTGAGCGCCAAAGAATTGATGCTTTTGAACTGTGGTGTGGAGAAGACTCTTGAGAGTCCCTTGGCCTGCAAGGAGATCCAACTAGTCCATTCTAGAGGAGATCAACCCTGGGATTTCTTTGGAGGGAATGATGCTGAAGCTGAAACGCCAATACTTTGGCCACTTTATGCAAAGAGTTGACTCATTGGGAAAGACTCTGATGCTGGGAGGGATTGGGGGCAGGAGGAGAAGGGGACGACAGAGGATGAGATGGCTGGATGGCATCACAGACTCGATAGGCATGAGTTTGAGTGAACTCCGGGAGTTGGTGATGGACAGGGAGGCCTGGGGTGCTGCGATTCATGGGATCGCAAAGAGTCAGACACAACCAAGCTACTGAATTGAACATTGGTTTATCACACGGCATGTTGCATGTCTATACCATTATATTTCTACTTCTTTATACACGACTGTGTGATCACCACCCAAAATTTAGTTTCCATCTATCACCATTCAGTTGATCACTCGGACCCATTTCACCCCCTCCCTGCCTCTTTCTCTCTCTTCTCTGTATCTGCATGTTTGGTTTGGTTTATTTATTATTTTTATTTTTTCTTTGTGTTTTATATTCCACAGTTGAATGAAGTAATGTGGTATGTGTATGTGTCGTTTTCCGTCTGACTTATTTCCTTCAGCATAATACCCTTTAGAACCGTACTGTTCAATAGGATTTTCTGCCATGATGGAAATGTTCTGTGTCTATGCTGTACAATACAATAGCCACTAACCAAGCGAGGCTATGGATTGCTTGGAATGTTGCTAGTGTAACTGAGGAACCGCACTTTTAATTTTGTTTATTTGTTGGTTGTATTTTTGGCTGTGCTGGGTCTTCTTGGACACGCAGGCTTCCCTTTAGTTGCAGTGAGTGGGGTCTACTCTTGCGGCACGCAGGCTTCTCATTTGGGGAGCGTTCTCTTACTGCAGAGCATTGGCTCTGGGACACGCTGGTTTCCGGAGTCGCAGCTCCAGAGCTCTAGAGCACAAGCTCCGTTGTCGTGGTGCATGGGCTTTGTTGCTCCAGGGCTTATGTGATCTTCCTGGACCAGGGATTGAACCCTGTCGCCTGCACTGGCAGGTGGATCCTCTACCTATGAGCTACCAGGGAAGCCCTTTAATTTTTAATGAAACTTTAAGAAGTTTCAATAACCACATATATCCAGGGGCTCCTTTGTCAAATAGGGCCCCCTTTGTGGCTCAGCAATAAAGAATCCACCTGCCAGGCTCAATCCTTGGGTTGAGAAGTTTGCCTAGGAAAAGGGATGGCAACCCACTCCAGTATTCTTGCCTTGGAAACCCCGTGGACAGAGAAGCCTGATGGGCTTCAGTCCATGGGGTGGAAAAGAGCTGGACGTGCAGTGACTAGACAACAAATCACATCAAATACTGCAGCTCTTATCCTTTCTGACTCCTTTTTCGGACTATGTATTATCTTGTATGAAGCTATCTGTGCTTTTGTACGTTCTTTTGTGAAATCCCTTAACATTTCTTTTATTGGCAATGATTTTTGACATTTTCCATCACATACATTTGATTTCCTGCAGAGAAGCTAGCATAACGTCCCCTAAAAGGAAAAATAAAAATAACTGAACAAGCGACATAACTGCCTTTATGTTTTTCAAAGGTAATCATAAGCCTATATATATTTCTGATGCATCTTAGTATCAAGAGTGTCAAAGGACAGAACCTGTGTCAAATCTATTTTAAACAAAGCATTTGCTACATTTATACTGCTCCTTTTCATTGCTCCTGAACCATCAACTTTTCAGTTTTTCAGCATTTCAATTTAGAAATATTCTATTACATTTAAAATGTTTTAGAAAAATGTTTAATGTTTATTCTTATTTTTATAATGAGATATCTAACAGTAATTTAAATTTGTGTCTTTAATCTACATTTTTGCCATATCTTCCTCATTCATGTGCTTTTATTTATTTTCAATTTTTGTTTTTTTGTTTTTCTGGCACCTGAAGTACTGTCATGTATATAAATTGAATTATAGCATTTTCTCATCAAAATTCCTCAGATATTGTTCTATTGTCTTCTAGATTTTAAGGTTGCATTCCTTGAATTATGATACTGCTTGTTTGGGGAGCTGGGGGAGTTGAAACCTGTTTTTTTCCTGAGTGGATATTGTTATGGACTGAATTGTGTCTCCTCCAAAATTTGTATGTTGGAGCACTAATTCACAATGTGACTATATTTGGAGATAAGGCCTTCTTGGAGGTATTAGGTCGTTGTCCCTAATGTCATGAATTCCTTATAGATTGTATTATCAGACTATTTATCAGTCTGACTTTTCAATATTGCATATAATCATCCTATACTACATTGTTATGGAATTTTAGTAAGAATGTAAACAAATAATCCACTAGGATCAGATAGTTAGATATTCCTACCCAACAGAACTCTATTAGTTTTATTAGAAGGTAACAAGTTCACAGTCAGCGCCATATTTCATTCACTGAAATTTAAAATAGAAAGAGGAATAAAACATAGCACTCAAAAATTGGCTCAATATTTAAAATCAGCCATTCTAAAAACTTAATCCTTTTTCTATTCTTTACTCTTCCCTCAGTTCAGTTCAGTCACTCAGTCATGTCCAACTCTTTGCGACCCCATGGACTGCAGCACGCCAGGCCTCCCTGTCCATCACCAACTCCCAGAGCTTACTCAAACACCTGCCCGTTGAGGATGCCATCCAACCATCTCATTCTCTGTCGTCCCTTCTCCTCTCGCCTTCAACCTCTCCCAACATCAGGGTCTTTTCAAATGAGTCAGTTCTTCATATCAGGCCAAAATATTGGAGTTTCAGCTTCAGCATCAGTCCTGCCAATGAATATTCAGGACTGATTTCCTTTAAGATAGACTGATTGGATCTCCTTGCAGTCCAAGGGACTCACAAGAGTCTTCTCCAAAACCACAGTTCAAAAGCATCAGTTCTTCAGTGCTCAGATTTCTTTATAGTCCAGCTCTCACATCCATACATGACCACTGGAAAAACCATAGCCTTGACTAGATGGACCTTTGTTGGCAGAGTAATGTCTCTGCTTTTTAATATGCTGTCTAGGTTGGTCATAACTTTCCGTCCAAGGAGTGAGCGTCTTTTAATTTCATGGCTGCAATCACCATCTGCAGTGGTTTGGGGGCCCAAAAAACCAAAGTCTGCCACTTTTCCCACTGTTTCCCCATCTACTTGCCATGAAGTGATGGGACTGGATGCCATGATCTTTGTTTTCTGAATGTTGAGCTTTAAGCCAACTTTTTCACTCTCCTCCTTCACTTTCATCAACAGGTTCTTTAGTTCCTCTTCAGTTTCTGCCATAAGGATGGTGTCATCTGCATATC
The DNA here is from genome assembly GCA_917880005.1 of Nanger dama. NCBI lineage: Eukaryota > Metazoa > Chordata > Mammalia > Artiodactyla > Bovidae > Nanger > Nanger dama. Next base: position 24,210,023 of record CAKJTW010000021.1, read on the forward strand.
TGAGGTTATTGATATTTCTCCCAGCAATCTTGATTCCAGCTTGTGATTCCAGCTTCTTCCAGCCCAGCGTTTCTCATGATGTACTCTGCATATAAGTTAAATGAGCAGGGTGACAATATACAGCCTGATGTACCCCTTTTCCTATTTGGAACCAGTCTGTTGTTCCATGTCCAGTTCTAACTGTTGCTTCCTGACCTGCATACACATTTCTCAGGGAGGCAGATCAGGTGGTCTGGTATTCCCATCTCTTTCAGAATTTTCCACCGTTTATTGTGATCCACACAGTGAAAGGCTTTGGCATAGTCAATAAAGCAGAAATAGATGTTTTTCTGGAACTCTCTTGCTTTTTGGATGATCCAGTGGATATTGACAATTTGATCTCTGGCTCCTCTACCTTTTCTAAAACCAGCTTAAACATCTGGAAGATCACCATTCACGTATTGTTGAAGCCCGGCTTGGAGAATTTTGAGCATTATTTTTCTAGCGTGTGAGATGAGTGCAGTTGTGTGGTAGTTTGAGGCATTCTTTGGCATTGCCTTTCTTCGGGATTGGAATGAAAACTGAGCTTTTCCAGTCCTGTGGCCACTGCTGAGTTTTCCAAATTTGCTGGCATACTTTTCTCTATAATTTGTGAAATAAACACTTTCTTTTAAAAATACTTTCTCAAGTTACTTTTAATTACTCCCCTACAGAAAAAAATATTTAGCTTAAAATTGTAAATAAAATAGTATAGATAGTATACATTTAGGTAGAGAGAGAACTGAAAAAAATCATACATGTGTGTGCATATGAAAACATATATAAGAATACATATTTGTAACAAAAGAAGAAAAGTAAGCAGAAATGTAGGAAAAGCCAAATCCATGAAAGAGTCTAACAGCTTTTATATTTAATAGTTTTATGTCAGTTTTGATGCTAAACTTTTCCCCCAAAGGGGGATAATCTGATCAAGATCCCAGAAGACACAAATGAAAAACAAAAACAACAAGTTTTTAGGAAAATAGAAACTATTTGGAAAATGATATTGGATAGAAATCTCTCCTATGAATCTACTTTCAGATTATTAAACTATTCATTCATATGGTTGGGATCTATGAAAATCCTTTCTTTATTCTACCTTTTGCTTATAGATATGCAATCAAAACGCTCTAAGTCATTCACCCTTTCAAGTCATTCATTGTGAATCACATAGGACAATTCATGGCAGCTTTCATTACTACGTCAATGTATACCTCATTTTCTCTCTAGCCCACACAGCAACACATTTGACAGAAGAGAAAACTGATATTCAGAAAAAGTGAACAACTTTCTAATGAAGGGTAGGAAAAGTTTAAAACAAAGATCTTGTTGGCAATGCAGCCATTATTCTGTCTACTTCTCACCCTACCACTTTGTCTTCACTGTTCAAGTTGGAATTATCCTGTTCTCTGAATAGAGTGCGTTCATTTTATGCATCAGCAGGCATAACTGAAATACATTAGTATGCAGAGAAGGTGTTTGTCTCCTGAGTTCTTGAGAATATGTCTACAGGAGAAAATATGAAACTAGAAATATGGATACTGGTTTCCATGAAGAAATAAGATGTCCTGTTTGGGGAATGTCCAAAGGTCATGGCTGACAGGATGCAGAGATAAACTGTGCCTCTCCCTGTGATCACAAAGCTGGTCCTGTTTTTAGCTAAATACATATACTTTTACATCCAGGCACGGCTTATATCTTAATATAAGATGATTGTCCTAATGTATTTCATCTGTATTACATTTTCTTAACGCTTTCAGAACTCTAAAATTGCACAAGGGTTGGGGCAGGGATCCTTATCATTGCTACATCCTTCAAATTCAAACTAAGTAGCTGAGCTCTAAGCACTTATAACAGCCACAGGATAAAATTGTGACTCTCTTCCAGGATGACCTTAGCCATGAAAAATTAAGAAACATGGCACATACATTAGGAAAAATAAAAGCTGCTTAGAAATGTAGTGTAGCATGTACTGAGAAGACCAAACAGCCTCAAGCTTTTATCCTCTTTTGCTTTTATCTGATGAAATAAAAGGAACACAACCACTGCTGAAAAAGTTTTGCCCTTTGAACTTTGCAGTGATCTACTATTTTTTCATAAATCTAATTAATACAATTACAGTGGAACAAATGATTAGTGCAGTGTTTCAAAGCAAACATAGAACTTGTCAGGACTGCAATTTTAGAGATTATCTCAAAAAGTTACTTTTTCTCAAACTTTAACACAATGGCAAACAAACACCTTTAAAAAAAATTTACCCATTTTCTGTATCTCTGCATCAATTTTAAGTGGCAAATTGTTTAATAGTGTCAAAATTGCCATAAAACCAAATCTGATAGTTCAGTCACTAAGTCATGTCCAACTCTTTGTGACTCCATGGACTGTAGCCTGCCAGGTTCCTCTGTCCATGAGATTCTCCAGTCAAGAAGGTTGCCATTTCCTACTCTAGGGGATCATCCCCACTCAGGGATCGAACCTGGGTCTCCTGAATTGCAGGCAGATTCTTTACCAACTGAACTACCAGGGAAGTCCCAAAATCAAAATCAAATGTGCTTAATGGAAAAATTCGATTGAATTAACAGCAAAATTGAACATAACAATAAAAAAATATTTAGTGAGAAATGGATACAAAATAGTTTGCATGAAATTTGTTCCCCAGTGCTCATTCATTGTAACACTTGTTATAACTGTTATTGGAGAAGGCAATGGCAACCCACTCCAGTACTCTTGCCTGGAAAATCCCATGGGGAGGAGCCTGGTAGGCTGCATTCCAAGGGGTCATGAAGAGTCGGACACGACTGAGCAGCTTCACTTTCACTTTCACTTTCATGCATTGGAGGTGGAAATGGCAACCCACTCCAGTGTTCTTGCCTGGAGAATCCCAGGGACAGGGGGAGCGTGGTGGGTTGCCGTCTATGGGGTCTCACAGAGTCAGACACAACTGAAACAACTTAGCATCAGCAGCAGCATAATGATTATTATTTTCATTTTCTAGTTGTTTCCAAACTGGAAAACACTGTTTTAAAAGAATATATTAGTGTCCCTGGAAGAAGATATTTTCTATCTATTTACTACCATTAATTTTTTTTCAGTTCACCTGTGAGAACAATTATCTTAAATTTACTCAATTTTCTAGGGAAGAAGAAAATTCACTTAGAAGACCTCATGAATCATGGCATTATAAATTTACAACTGTGAAAGTCTTTTCCAGTTCCACTGGTTTAATATCATAATTGAATAACATAATTCACAATTTCAATGTATCTTCTGGCTATGTGCACAAGGAAAAATTAATTAAAATAGGCTATCCTATTCGATAATAATAACAATAATATGATAATAATAATCATAGTGAACAAATTTTTAATTACTCAATAATACATGAGAAATATATAAAATAATCCTTAGCTTTGAGAAAATGTCTTAGGTGTATTTCTGGTGGGAACATTTGTGGAGAATTTTCCAAATTGAAACTTTTGTTCACGTTGTTGCTCAGTTGCTATGTCATGTCCAGCTTTTTGCAACCCCATAGACTGCAGCATGCCAGGCTCCCTGTCCTTCACTATCTCCTGGAGTTTGCTCAAGTTCATGTGCACTGAGTTGGTGATATTCAACTGTCTCATCCTCTGTCATCCCCTTCTCCTTTTGCCTTCAATCTTTCCCAGCATCAAAGTCTTTTCCAAAGAATCACCTCTTTACTTCAGGTGGCTAAAGTTCTGGAGCTTCAGCTTCAGCATCAGTCCTTCTAATGAATATTTAGGGTTGATTTCCTTTATTGAAACTAGTCTATCTTAAGTCTTATATGATGAAAGCAAAATAGAAGTCTCTCCAACTTATGACTAAAACTTGCCTTGCTTTTCCAGAATACCTGCCTCAAAAGATCTCTGTAATTCAGAGCCTGCAAGATGGTGAAATATTTTTAGATCAAGAACAATTGGCCACAAAATGAAGATAAAATAATTTCTAAAATTCTGTCATACTTGAGATTGAACCAAAAGTTATATAACATACTCATATCAATTTAGGTATGACCATGAATAAGTCATTTTGAAAGTGACTTTTGAAGGTCTCAGTTTTGTCACTGCATGGTCATTTCTTCCATTGTGGACCAAAGTATGTTCGAAGTAGTCAAAACTTCTCTCATCATCTTAATGTCCTTCTTAAGTATTCATTAAGCCCAAACTTTCCATTCCAATTGGGGCATCAAAGTGAATCATATAATTTTCTTCTTAAATAAAGCTCACTGCAGTGATGTACAGGATGGCACAAAGGCCTTTGCAAGAAGGTAGTTGCCTGGGACTCTTGAGTTGTGAACTGGAAATGATGTCAATTTAAAATTTTTTACTCAACGTGGTCAGTTATTCATATTTCTACTTCTAAAAGAAAGAAAGAAAATGAAGTCGCTCAGTCATGTCCGACTCTTTGCGAACCCATAGTCTGTAGCCTACCAGGCTCCTCTGTCCATGGGATTCTCCAGGCAAGAATACTGGAGTGGGTTGCCATTTTCTTATCCAGGGGATCTTCCTGACCCAGGGATCGAATCGAGGTCTCCCACCTTGCAGGCAGACACTTTACCCTCTGAGCCACCAAAGTCAAATGATTATGTTGCAAAAATATGTTCAAGTATTTTATGTAATGAAATAGTAAATGAATTACAGATATAAGGTCCTTTAAATATATGTATAAGCCTATTTAGAAGCACTCTTATACTGATCAATATGAGTCAAGGTCTCATAGTATAGTATAGTATAATATACGTTTATCGTATGCCTTGATACCTCTCCAGAAAGTTCCTCTGGTTTTATCTTCTTCTTCAAGAGTATTATGCCTGTTTTTTTTTTTTTTTTTTTGAGGTCTACCTGATATACAATATTATAGAAGTGTCAGGTATACAACATAATGATTCACAATTTTAAAATTGTATTCCATATAGTTATTATAAAACATTGGCTATATTCCTTGAGCTATACAATATGTCCTTGTAGCTTATTTATTTTATACATAGTAGTTGATATCTCTTAATCCCATATCCCTTTACTACCTCTCCCCTCTTACCTCCTCCCACTGGTAACCACTAATTTGTTCTCTCTATCTGTGAATATATTTGTTATTTTAATGTTCATTTTTAACTTATATTTTTAGGTTCCATATATGTGATTCCATAGAGTATTTGTCTTTGTCTGATGTTCCACTTCACATACCTTCCAAGACCATCCATGTTATTACAAATGGCAAAATTTCATCCTTCTTTATGGCTGAGTAGTATGACACTGTGTGTATGTTTGTATATACCACATCTTTATCCACTCATCTGTTGATGGACACTTTGACTGATTTTATATCTTGTCTGTGTAAAATAATGTTGTTATAAACATTGGGATGCACACACCTTTTCTAATTAGTGTATTTGGTTTTCTTTTGGATATACACCCAGGAGTGGACTTGCTTGGTCATATGACAGTTATAGCTTTAGTTTTGTTGATAAACAACCATACTGTTTTCCACAGTGACTGTACCAATTTACGTTCCCATCAACAGTGTAGGAGGGTTTGCTTTTCTCTGCATCCTCGCCAACACTGGTTATTTGTCGTCCTTTTGATGATAGCTGCTCTGAAAGGTGTGAGGTTGTTATGCCTATTATACCTTGGTTTTGGGGCTCCAGAATCACTGCAGATGGTGACTGCAGCCATGAAATTAAAAGATGCTTACTCCTTGGAAGAGAAGTTATGACCAACCTAGATAGTATATTCAAAAGCAGAGACATTACTTTGCTAACTAAGGTACGTCTAGTCAAGGCTATGGTTTTTCCTGTGGTCATGTATGGATGTGAGAGTTGGACTGTGAAGAAGGCTGAGCGCCAAAGAATTGATGCTTTCGAACTGTGGTGTTGGAGAAGACTCTTGAGAGTCCCTTGGACTGCCAGGAGATCCAACCAGTCCATTCTGAAGGAGATCAGCCCTGGGATTTCTTTGGAAGGAATGATGCTAAAGCTGAAACTCCAGTACTTTGGCCACCTCATGTGAAGAGTTGACTCACTGGAAAAGACTCTGATGCTGGGAGGGATTCGGGGCAGGAGGAGAAGGGGACGACAGAGGATGAGATGGCTGAATGGCATCACTGACTCGATGGACGAGAGTCTGAGTAAACTCCAGGAGATGGTGATGGACAGGGAGGCCTGGAGTCCTGCAATTCATGGGATCGCAAAGAGTCGGACAGGACTGAGCGACTGAACTGAACTGAACTGAATTGATACCTTGGTTTTAGAATCAAGTTACAATTCAAAAACTCTGCTGGAATTTGGAATTGTAATATGACTTTTATATCAATCTGAAGAATAGGTATTTTCAATGCGGTATTATACATTATCAACATTGATGTTACCTCTAAAAATAATCAAATTACCATGGTAGATAGCAAAATATCAGATGTTTTGATGTACAGAGCAGGATCCATAAAACCAGCAGTGGGGCTCCTTATAAGGTGTTGCTTTAATATTAAACAAGCATGCTTCATCTGAATTTGTTCTTTAAATTGAAGTATTATTGGCACTGTTACTCAGAGCATTGGTTTGAAGTTAATAGGTTCATAGAACAACAACAACAAAAATTCAGCCCTACTGAGCAAAGTTACCTAATTTCATTGAAACAGCAATTGAATTTCACTAGGAGTAACAAATGTAACAGATAAGCGCGTGCATCCTGGAATTTAACTGCAGGAAAATTCAGGTTAAAAAAAAATACTGCATAATTTTACAGCTGTGGATTTCTGTTTTGTTTTGTTTTTGTGTTTTTTTTTTAACCAAATAAATATGGGTGTTTATTTCTTCATAGTAAGAAAAAACTTAAAATTGAATGTTCAGAGAAATGAAAATACATTTAAAAAACAGGTGAAATAACTAGGAAACATTGGTAGTTTAGAACTCGGGGTTCATTTCATAATCTTACTTTTTGTATGCTTCTACTATACTCACACACCACATCCCTTGCTTGGGTGTGCATGCCTGCTCAGTTGCTCAGGCATGTCTGACTCTTTTCAACCCCATGGACTGCAGCTCACCAAGCTCCACTGTCCATGGGATTCTCCAGGCAAGAATACTAGGGTGGGTAGCCATTTCTTTCTTTCTCCAGGAAATCTTCTCAACCTAGGGATCAAACCCATGTCTCCAGAGTCTTCTGCACTGGAAGGTGGATTCTTTACCACTGAGTCACCTGGGAAGCCACATCCTATGCTCATCCCACTCCAACACTGAGCATCTTAGCCAGACTGTTCAGATCACTCTGTTAATGAAGGCCACCTCTCTGTCTTCCAGCCACCCCTCTCCTCGGTGACATATGTTGATACAGAGATTTATTGACTTTCTTTTGCTCTTACCTACTAAACTGGATAATTGTCAACTGCTACAGGGTTAGGGTTAGGGTTAGGGTTAGGGGGTAGGGGGTAGGGGTTAGGGGTTAGGGGTTAGGGTTAGGGTTAGGGTTAGGGTTAGGGTTGTTGCTACATGATAATAATAGTTGGGGCTTCCCAAGTGCTGCTAGTGGTAGAAAACACACCTGCAATGCAGGAGACATAAAGAGACGTGGGCTCAATCCCTGGGTGCGGAAGATCCCCTGGAGTAGGAAATAGCAACCCACTCCAGTATTCTTGCCTGGAGAATTCCATGGACAGAGGAGCCTGGCAAACTACAATCCATAGGGTCGCAAAGAATCAAACACAACTGAAGCAACTTAGCACATGTGAGCAACGATAATAATAGTTAATTTCGTTGAGCAATTATTACATTGCCAAGTACTGTTGCTAAGTTCTGAAGGCTTGAATTGCCCTATGTTGTCTTCACAACAATGACTGAGAGGTTTATATGATTATTAGATCCATTTTATAGATGAGTCTAGAGATGTTAAGACACTTGCCTAAAGTTATAGAACTGGTAAAGGGCAGAGCCAAGGCCTGAATCTAAATTAGTCCATCCCCTGAGGTAGGCACTGTTTCCTATGTTCTTTTATGGAGCTTACACAGTTAAGGCAGCATTTGAGATCATTTTTAGGTAGTATCATTTTTGGATTCAGTTAATTAGTACCAATATTATTCTTCCCATCTGTCAGTTTTCTGTTTATCTCTCAGCCTCTTAGCCAAATCCCAAAAGTGGTTTTAAATTCCCCTAGATAAACTTTGAGATCAGAAACAATTTAACCCTGTACAGATACTTTCATTTTTAGAGAGCTGAAAGAAAAAGTATACATAAAGAAACTGGAAAATTGGAGCATTAAAGTATTTGGGCAAATATGCCATCACAATAGCTATTTTTAAAAAAATAAACTCATAATTTTGGTTTTATATGAACATTATCGACTTAAGCATGTTTTTGCCTTCATTTAAATTATGCACATTAACATAAATACACAGAGCAAAGGGAAGTAAGTAATTTGCATTTTATAAATGTAATTAGCATTAATAGGATGTATGCACTCTGAAATTCGAGATGATATAGTTGCATTAATTCTCTTCCCCTGATAGATTTAAATGATTCCAGAATATATTCCTTTCTAATTAGATTGTTCTAACAAGGATAACTCAGTTTGATGAGCATTTAGAGTTCAAGAGAATAGAACTAGAATTTTAACAACTTAATGAGGTATTTTTGGTTTTCTGTACATCAAGCTTTCAAAAATATCCTTAAAATTATTCCTACAATATTAGTTCGCTCCTACTTAGAAATTTTATTCTGAAAAAGTGAATTTTTTTAACACACCTGTACCAAAAGTGCAGCCTGTACCAAAGGAACAACTACGTAATTGTGTGATTTTTCAAATAGGTTTTATGTTCTTATGTAAGAAAAAAATCCATTTAAAGAAAAAAAACCCAGTAATATCTAAGTCAATGTGAACACTGAGCAGACTACAATAATACTTTAAAAACCAACAGTAAATCCTAGCGAATACTTTTAATCACCCAAAATGTGTTGTATTCTTAATGTATTGTATCCATTTGTGTTCTATTGTAGCTTATTTTATTTAATAGTTTAGAAGTTTACAGAGTGTTTTGATTTTAACACACTATGGTCTTACTGATCGATTAAAGTGATTAATCAACTAATTGATTGAATAATTAATTGATCAATCCCCCCTAAGAAACATAGTAGCTATATCACCAAAGCTAGAAAGTCCTCAGATATTAAGGTTTAAGACAGTGCTCACTTATATTTGCTAAGTCACTTCAGTCATGTCCGACTCTGTGCGACCCCCATAGATAGCAGCCTACCAGGCTTCCCCGTCCCTGGGATTCTCCAGGCAAGGACACTGGAGTGAGTTGCCATTTCACAATGGAATTTATTCTATGTTTTGCTCAATGAATGGAATTTTTAAATTCCATTGCCCGGATAACTTCCCTTTAGCTGTCTATGAGGTTATATCACCCGCCCAACCCGCCAGCCTCAGCTTTATTTTAAAGTTTTTTGGAATGGACACTCAAAATACTTTGCCTGTAACCTAACATCAACCTTTTATTGTAGAAATAGTTTAATTCTGCAAATAATGACTTGTAGTCAGTTAACTTCAAAAATCAACCTCACTTTCACTAGAAAGTTTACAAGAAATAGGTATAGTGAGAAATATATTTGTTATACACATATGGTGTTTTCATATAAATTCTCAAAGAACTATAGTCCTAAATCATGTGATATTGGCTAAATTTCCTCCTTGCTTTCCTGCTTTATTGAGTTTTCTTATTTTTCTCTTTCTAGCCTATTTCTGAGTTGAAACTTTTATGAAGACATACTGGTTTTGCCCTGTCTTGGGTGGCTTATTCTGAGGCCTCTCTCCGTGGCTTGCAGGTGGCCATCGTCTTGTTCCCTCCCTCTTTCTGTGCACACAAGCCCCTGGTGTCCGTGTGTTCTAACCTCCTTGTCTCATAAAGACATTTGTCAGATTGATTTAGGGACCATCCATTCAACCTCATTTAACCTTAATCGTGTCTTTGACTCTGTCTTCAGTCGCATTCTAAGCAGGGGACTTCAACATATGAATTTGGCAGGGAGATGGAAGGGAGTACACCGTTCAGTCCATAACACGACTAAACTACTTTTCTGCCCAATAGTCTACTCTCCCTCACTCCAGTACTCTTCCCAAAGGAATGATTTTCATTATACATTCCTGCTTCTTGGACCTGGGTCTGGCCCATGAAATATACGCAGAACTTAAGCTGTTGCTGTTGGAGTATGGTTGCTTTATGGGTCTTCCTAGGTGGCACAGTAAAGAATCTGCCTGCCAGTGCAGGAGGCACAAGGGACACGGGTTTGATCCCTGGGTTGAGAAGATCCCCTGGAGTAGTAAATGGCACCCACTCCAGTACTCTTGCCTGGGAAATCCCATGGACAGAGGAGCTTGGCGGGCTACAGTCCATGGAGTCACAGAGTCAGACATGACTGAGCGACTGACGCATACACACACACAGTTGATTTGCACGGCTGTGTCAGTTTCTGCTGTACAGCAAAGTGGATCAGCCACACGCCTACATAAATGTATCCCCTCTTTCATTGATTCCTTTCCATTTAGGTCACCAGAGAACACTGAGCAGAGTTCCCTGTGCTCTACAGGTGGTTCGCATTAGTTATCTATTTTATACATAGCAGTGTGTATATATCAGTATCAATCTCTCATTTCATCCCACCCCCTCTTCCTCCTTGGCTGTCCATATGTTTGTTCCCTATATCTATGTCTCTGTTTCTGCCTTGCCAGTAAGATCATCTATGCTAATTTTTTAGATTCCACATATATGCATTAATATATGATATTTTTTTTCTTTCTGACATACTTCACTCCATCTATGTCTCTGCAAATGAAACAGTTTTGTTTTTCTCTGTGGCTGAGTAATATTCCATTGTATATATGCACCATGTTTTCTCTATCCATTTCTCTGTCAATGGACATTTAGGTACCTGGAGATTTTAAATTACATATTCCGTTTCCTCATTTGTTAAATACAACTCAGGTTCTCTATTTATTTATAACCTAAGAGTAAAAATTGAGTAACTGATCTCCCGTTTTGTTTACAAATAGCTTTGAAAATGATAAGATTAATAAAGTGGGTATATGAAATTTAATGAATTATATATTTCTTCTTAAATCCAGGAATCATATGCATTCAATCTAATCTAAGACCTTATTTTTCAAGACATGTAAAGAAATAATTTTATAGGTCCTGCTTATGATTTCTTGGTTAAAAATTAATATAATTAAGAAAAATGAATATCAACATGCCCGTCATTGTTCCTTTAATCATGTTTGAACCACTACAGAATATTCAAGGCTATTTGTATATTCTAGGCCCCTTTCAACTGTGTTAGATGTACTTAATCTAAGTTACAGTGTATATACTCAATGAAATATTATATAGTCATTAAAAAGTTACTTTTAAGACATTTATGACTGGAAAATTGATGCTGTGGTAGAGTAATGCATATCATGCGACATAGTAACAAACTTGTCTGCACTGAAATTCTTCATCATTGTGAAGTCACTCAATCATGTCCAACTCTTCGTGACCCCATGGACTGTAGCCCACCAGGCTCATCCATCCATGGAATTTTCTAGGCAACAGTACTGGAGTGGGTTGCCATTTTAGGAATAGGAAAAAAATTTTTAATCCAAGAAACATAGTTTTAATTGCAGTGTCAATATATGATAGAATGAGTGAGTTTTTCTCCTTTTTGACTCTTTTTGGGTTCCAAAGTTTGTATCTGGAGCACATATTACTTTAAGCAATGACCCAATAAATTAAAATAATACCTATACAATACATAGAATTTCAAATCACATAAAAATGTCAAGGAAAAAATCATTTTAAACTACAAACACTCACAGGTTAAAAACCACCTTAAACATTTGCAGAATATACGAAATATATTTCTGTTTATATATACTGAACAGGAGAAAAGAAAGAGGAAAAGGAAAAAAATATGTTAATACTATAAGCTCTTTTAAGTTAAAACTGATTAACTTTTATTGTTAATTGTGGTTCACAAAAGAAAATCTGGAATAAAACAATACATTTCAAAATTTCAGATAAATGTTTTTAAGTGATATAAATTATTATTTCCCTAGGAAAAAGTCCCCTGAGTTTAAGAACAAAGGAACTGTGACTCTCTTGGTGGTCCAGTGGTTGAAACTGCATGCTGACAATGCAGGGCACATAAGTTCAGTCCCTGGTCTGGGAACTAAAATCCCATGTGCTTCATGGTACAGCCAAAAAAATTTACAAATTATTAGCTAACTTAAAACAGTATAAATTTTTTTTAAAAGAATAAAGGAAGCCATTATGATTCTTAAATACATGCTATTTCTCTACTATAAAAGATAATTAACACTGTCATATGTTCTTTTCCCTTCCTCTCCCACTATCATATTAGATTATGTTATACTGCCAGGGTCCAGCCCCAGTGGATCCAGGGTGATTCAAAGGTGGGGACGGAGTCAGCGTCCTTGGAAAAATACATATTTAATTACAGATATAGAGACAGATTAGAAATGGATAGTGTAGTAGGAAAATATTAGTGGAGAAAAAGAAGCTGAATAATTCAGCCTAAAAACGAGGAGCAAGAAAGAAACGACACGGGGGAATCAGTCTTTCCAAGAACTGATCCCATTTCTTTATTTTTCAGGTTTTCTTATATACCTTTTGTTACATATAGGGATGAATACAGAGTCACGTGGGGGTCAGCAGTCCTTACCTTTATCAAAATCAGGTGCTTTACATAAAAAAAGATCTTAGGGGTTTTACATCATCTTCAAGCCATTTCTGCCTGCTGACATTTACAACCCTTTCTTTCTGATAACCAAAAAACTTATTTTTCCAAGGGTGTCTTTTCTTAAACCAGGCACCACCCTCCAAATAAAGTTGCATTCCTATAGGGTGAGGGTGTAGTGAGTTACAATCAAGAAAGGAATTTATTTAACCCAAGGTTAACATGATCAGTCTTAAAGGTTAATACTCATTTCTCCTATATGCCAGTTATATTCATTATAAGGGCAGGGAATATGGAGATTTAGCAGCAAACATCAGCCCAACAAATGAAAAATCCTTTCACCAATATTCCCCTTAAGATCTGTTTAGTCTTGAGATAGTGATAAAGTTACATTTTTACGTAGCAAGGACACAGTGATTTATAACAAAGTACAGTGGTCTATAACAAAAGAGAAAATTCATTAACTCAAAAAGTCTAATATTGCTAACATCAAAAACTACTATATTTCCTTTTCTATATTCCAAATATATTGATTAATATACTCCCAGGTGCCTAAGGATATGAAGACCTGGTGGCAATCATTGAATTAATAATGAGAAAAGCCCTATGCTAATTAAGACTTTCAAAATCCTCCAAAACTCTCTGTGCTGTTTATGGTTGAGAGGTTGTCACACAAGCTAGTCTGTCAGCAGAGAGGTTTGACCTGAGACACCCTTGTCACACCGAGGGCAGGGAATTAGCAGTAATTATTGGCACGACAAATGAAAAACCCTTCACCAATATAATTCCTAACCAACCCACTATACTAATAATTTATAACTTCGCGAAAGAATTTGCCTTTAGTAAGTCCAAAACATCTCGTGCCTCTCACAGCTGGGGGCTGTTGTGGCCGGACGAACCTATACAGGCGGGCTAGATAACCTTCAGAGTTCATAAGCTGAAACACTCTTGTCACGCCCAGGAATTTGTATTAACTGGAGCTGCAAGTTAACTCCTTCTCCGAGAGAAACAGTTATGGGGGAGAGCCCCCCGTAAAGTCAGAGGTGTAGGTGAGAGCACAAAACAGACTCTGGTTTTGGGGGTTAGATGCTCAGGAACAGGGGCTTTCCTGAGGCTTGATCACGCCTTTGCGTATGCCAAGCATCCTTCCTCATGACCTTTGCCATGGGCAGAGTTCCTCACGCTGGCCCCCCGGCATTATACTATGTCTACTTTAGTGACATTTTTAATATTTTCATTTGTTGTTTGTAGTTGCTAAGTTGTATCTGACTCTTTCAGTTCAGTTCAGTCACTCAGTCGTGTCTGACTCTTTCCAACCCCATGAATCGCAGGACGCCAGGCCTCCCTGTCCATCACCAACTCCCGGAATTCACTCAGACTCATATCCATCAAGTCAGTGATGCCATCCAGCCATCTCATCCTCTGTCATCCCCTTCTCCTCCTGCCCCCAATCCCTCCCAGCATCAGAGTCTTTTCCAATGAGTCAACTCTTCTCATGAGGTGGCCAAAGTACTGGAGTTTCAGCTTTAGCATCATTCCTTCCAAAGAAATCCCTGGGCTGATCTCCTTCAGAATGGACTGGATGGATCTCCTTGCAGTCCAAGGGACTCTCAAGAGTCTTCTCCAACACCACACTTCAAAAGCATCAATTCTTCAGCACTCAGCTTTCTTCACAGTCCAACTCTCACATCCATACATGACCACAGGAAAAACCATAGCCTTGACTAGACAGACCTTAGTCGGCAAAGTAATGCCCTCTGCTTTTGAATATGCTGTCTAGGTTGGTCATAACTTTTCTTTACAACCGCATAAACTGCAGCCTACCAGGCTGCTCTGTCTATGGGATTATCCTGGCAAAAATGCTGCAGTGGATTGCCATTTACTTCTCAAGGGGATCTTCCCAACCCAGGGATGGAACCCACATCTCCTGCTTGGCAGGAAGATTCTCTACCACTGAGTCATCTGGAAAGCCCAAATGTTTGGTTGTTGTTGTTCAGTCCATGGGACTCCATGGACTGTAGTACACCAGGCCTCCCTGTCCTCACCATCTCCTGGAGTTTGCTCAAGTTCATATCCATTGAATCAGTGAAGCTATCCACCCATCTCATTCTCTGCCACTGTCTTTCCCTTTTTCCTTCAATCTTTCCCAGCATCAGGGTCTTTTCCAATGAGCTTCATCTTCAGTATCAATCCTACCCCTGAGTATTCACGGTTGATTTCCCTTAGGATTGACTAGTTTGATCTCCATGCAGTTCAAAGGACTCTCAAGAGTCTGTTGCAGCATCAGTTTGGGTTCAGTTAAGTTCAGTTCAGTTGCTCAGTCATGTCTGACTGTTTGCAACTCCATGGACTGCAGCACGCTAGGCCTCCCTGTCCATCACAACTCCCGGAGCTTGCTCAAACTCATGTCCACAGAGTCGGTGATGCCATCCAACCATCTCATCTCTATCGTCCCCTTCTCCTCCCACCTTCAATCCTTCCCAGCAACAAGGTCTTGTCACAGGAGTCAGTTCTTCACATCAGGTGGCCAAAGTATTGGAGTTTCAGCTTTAACATCAGTCCTTCCAATGAATATTCAGGACTGATTTCCTTTAGGGTGTACTGGTTGGATCTCCTTGCAGGCCAAGGTACTCTAGAGAGTCTTCTTCAATACCACAGTTCAAAAGCATCAGATCTTTGGTGCTCAGCTTTCTTTATAATCCAACTCTCACATCCATACATGACTACTGGAAAAACCACAGCATTGATTATACGGACCTTTGTCGGCAAAGTGAGGTCTCTGCTTTTGAATATGCTGTCTAGGTGTATCATAGCTTTTCTTCTAAGGAGCAAGCATCTTTAATTTCATGGCTGCAGTCACCATCTGCAGTGATTTTGGAGCCCCAAGAAAATAAAGTCTCTCACCGTTTCCATTGTTTCCCCAAATATCTGCCATGAAGTGATGGGACCAGATGCCACGATCTTAGTTTTCTGAATGTTGAGCTTTAAGCCAACTTTTTCACTCTCCTCTTTCACTTTCATCAAGAGGCTTTTTAGTTTTGCATATCTGAGATTATTGATATTTCTCTTGACAATCTTGATTCCAGCTTGTGCTTCATCCAGCCCAGCATTTCTCATGATATACTCTACATATAAGTTAAATAAGCAGGGTAATAATATATAACCTTGACATACTCCTTTCCCAATTTGGAACCATCCTGTTGTTCTATGTCCATTTCTAACTATTGCTTCCTGACCTGCACACAGATTTCTCCAGAGGCAGGTCAAGTGGTCTGGTATTCCCATCTCTTTCAGAATTTTCCACAGTTTATTGTGATCCACACAGTCAAAGACTTTGGCATAGTCAATAAAGTAGAAATAGGTGTTTTTCTGGAACTCTCTTGCTTATTTGATGATCTAGCGGATGTTGACAGTTTGATCCCTAGTTCCTCTGCCTTTTCTAAAACCTGCTTGAACATCTGGAAGTGCACGGTTCACATACTGTGAAGTCTGGCTTGGAGAATTTTGAGCATTACTTTACTAGCATGTGAGATGAGTGCAATTGTGTAGTAGTTTGACCATTCACAGGCATTGTCTTTCTTTGGAACTGGAATGAAAACTGACCTTTTCCAGTCCTATGGCCACGGCTGAGATTTTCAAATTTGCTGGCATATTGAGTGCAGCACTTTCACAGCATCATCTTTCAGGATTTGAAATAGCTCAACTATTGAGGTGATAGAATTCCATCACCACTCCTAGCTTTGTTCATAGTGATGCTTTCTAAGGCCCACTCGACTTCACATTCCAGGATGTCTGGCTCTAGGTGAATGATCATACCATCGTGATTATCTGTGTCATGAAGATCTTTTTGTATAGTTCTTCTGTGTATTCTTGCCACCTCTTCCGAATATCTTCTGCTTCTGTTAGGTCCATACCATTCCTGTATTTTATTGAGCTCATCTTTGCATGAAATATTCCCTTGGTATCTCTAACTTTATTGAAGAGATCTCTAATCTTTCCCATCCTACCAGTTGGGATACTCAACCGGATATTCAAATTGTTCATTTGCTTTTGGCTTAAGTGCATTCAGTGTTCTCCACAAGCTCTTCACCAGACACTTTTCATTTCTGGATTCTCTTGGCTGGCTGGGATTTTTAAACTTCATGTAGTTTTTGTTGTTGTTGTTATTTATTTTAAGACAGCTTGTATCTGATCTTAAAGGAAGACCTGCAGTCTTCATGTTCAAGGAAATCTGCCTTCTACATTTATACTTATTCTAAAGTCAGGCTTTCTTTCC
Organism: Nanger dama; assembly: GCA_917880005.1. NCBI lineage: Eukaryota > Metazoa > Chordata > Mammalia > Artiodactyla > Bovidae > Nanger > Nanger dama. The sequence goes on from CAKJTW010000021.1 coordinate 24,227,053, forward strand.
TTAGTACACGTTACTTCCTTTCTTTCTTGCAGTGAATGTTTCTATGAAAAAATCTAAGGCCAGTCTGATTTTCACTGCTTATAGTTGACTTCGTTTTTATTTCGTAAGATCCTGAGGAACTCTTTCATTATCAGAGACATTCAATTATATAATAGGATATACATCAATGACAAGATATGAATGATGCCATTTAGAATTTGTTTTGTTTATTTGATATGAATGATGCCATTTAGAATTTTAGAATCTGTTTTTTCTCGTTTCAGGAAAATAATGTTGTATTATATCTGATTACTTTTGCATTACATTTTTTAGAGTCAGTGCATCAGGAAGCCAATTTTTCTTTGTTTCCCTATTTTTGGCCATGTCTTATCTGTTCTTTGTCATAAGCTTTTGTTTTACTCAATTTATATTCTTTAAAGATTTTCTACTACATAAGACATTACCAGATAGGAAATACATCTATTGTTTGGTCTTTTATAGCATGGTCCTTTTTATTCCCGTTTTCTTTCTAATTCTTGATTCTGTAGGATGTTTACATAGTTACCATGTTATCTTATACATCTTATTCATGATTATATAAAGCAGGTTTGTGCAGACTTTTTGCTCTAATATATTAAACTATCTCTGACATTCTTTACATTAATTGCAGAATTATGTATCATCTTCTACATGTTATCATTTGAAAACTAGGTGGTATTTCAACCACTTTTTCACAATACAATTATTTATCAGGCCTTTTGCTCATACTCTGTCCAATCTTCTCATCTGTCTTCCCCTCATTAATTTAAAGCCACCGATGCAATGCTGCCACCTTCAGTCCCAGGCAAAATACAACTGGAAATTATAAATTGATGCTTTCCTTAAAGCTTCCTTAAAAGCAGAGACATTACTTTGCCAACAAAGTTCCGTCTAGTCAAGGCTATGGTTTTTCCAGTGGTCATGTAGGGATGTGAGAGTTGGACTGTGAAGAAGGCTGAGCACCGAAGAATTGATGCTTTTGAACTCTGGCGTTGGAGAAGACTCTTGAGAGTCCCCTGGACTGCAAGGAGATCCATCCAGTCCATCCTGAAGGAGATCAGCCCAGGGATTTCTTTGGAAGGAATGATGCTAAAGCTGAAACTCCAGTACTTTGGCCACCTCATGCGAAGAGCTGACTCATTGGAAAAGACTCTGATGCTGGGAGGGATTTGGGGGCAGGAGGAGAAGGGGATGACAGAGGATGAGATGGCTGGATGGCATCACTGACTTGATGAACATGAGTCTGAGTGAACTCCAGGAGTTGGTGATGGACAGGGAGGAATGGCGTGCTGCAATTCATGGGGTCGGACACGACTGAGCAACTGAACTGAACTGTGGCTCATCTGGTAAAGAATTCACCTGCAATGCAAGAGACCTGGGTTCGATCCCTGGGTTGGGAAGATCACCTGGAGAAGGGAAAAGCTACACACTCCAGTGTTCTGGCCTGGTGAATTACATGGACTGTATAGTCCATGGGATAGCAAAAGGAAATGTGTATTTCCTAATGGAGTGTAAATGTAAGTCAGGTACAAAAATAGTATTATTAGAGTTCACACTATGGTTCCAATTCCTAACTATTTTTCTAGCCTTTGGAATTTAGTATGTACTTTGTATGGTCCTTGAAAAATGGTTAATTCACTTTCTGTTTTCTAACACTGGTTCTTCTCTTGTTCTGACCTAGGCACTGACCCACAGAGGGTAACACATTTGACTCCAGATGACCTATGCTATGCTCTCTTTTGTCCATGGACTCCCCAATATTTATTTGTATATTTTAGCATCATTTGTATATTTAGTATCCTTTGATACTCCATGCCCTAGGAATATCAGGCACATGCACAGAGACAACAACCACTTATGACCTTGTGTTAATCTAATGTGCCTCCTTAGAATATAATTGTCTCCACTTTTCCCAATTCTCCTCATGATTTGCATCTGAACTCAAATCCCCAATCTGCTCTAAGCCTCTTTCCCCATGAAACATAACATCACATTAAGCTCTTCTTATCAGATAGGAATATAGTCCAGTACTTAATTGTTCTCTGGTTGCTTCATTTGTGCTCATTTCTATTTATGATTATTTTATAAAGCCACTGAAGTAAAGGCTTCTTTAGTTCCCCTCATTTTCTGGCAAAAGAGAAAACACACCATAGATACTCAATAACCCCACACGTGTTATTTATTTGAGATACATCTCAGTCAAATGAGATCTAGAGCATCTGCCTTTATAGATGAAATGTAATATTAACTGTGCGCACCTTGCTCATCACAAAAATAATTAGGCAATATACTATATTACTCTTAGTACATACAAACCACTTGCTAAATGTAGGCAGTTTTTACTGTGCAAAACATTTCAATCATGAAAATGACTGTGCAAGCTAAAACCATGCAAAGTAATCTTAAAACTCTGGGAGAATGTATGATTATGTAAAGACCATTATAATTTTATTTCAAAATATTAAGAATTATTTTAGGTATAAACATATGGGGAATTGAAAACTAGTAAAAGAAGTGTGTAGTTTATACAATGTAGTATAATTTACTACATTAGAACATTGAGAAATGTTATACTTCTTTGCAAAAAAAATGTTATCAAGAGTAATTTGAATAATGCTCGCTCTCTTCTCACAAGGTAATTTATGGTCGGAATGAGCAACTTTTCATAATGTTCCATCTAAGTTCAGGTCAGCTAACTTACTTACCTTTTACACTTTCAGTATCAGAAAGTATCTCTCAGAGTACCCTGAAAGTGAAGGTTTTTGAGAGCTCCACTTCCTCTAGGACACTTCTATCCTTTTGGTCACACTACATTCCTCATTTGTGTGTATCAGTTTACCTTCACCAAGTTGTTCTGGCTCAACATCTAGAGTCTTTCAAATGGCCGCAGCGTCAACATTCCCAGCTATTGTAACTCCACTTCTGTCTGGTGTGTCTCTCACTTTCAGTGTGATCACTTTTGTTTTCTTTGCTGTGCATTCATCCTTACTGGCTAATTCCCTCTTTCAGCTATCGTTTTCATAAAATTTCACATAGGTTTTCCCCTTGCTGTCTGTGCAGAAATTGAGTAATAAATGCGCAGTGATCCATTACACACAGCTTTTAAGAAAAGGACTGTGATTGGTAATTGACCATAATGTGCCTCTGTTATTTATGTCGTGATTTGTGGACTGGAGAGCTAGCAGTTAATTTTATCCATTATGCTACTATTTATAGTTAATAGAGTAACTGAAACTTGAACTGAGTTGCTAGGGGATTAGTGTCACTTAACTAAAATGTGGCAACTGAAAGTTGTGCATATCCAGACTATACAAAGTAAGATTGCCTATACTTGGTTTTAGTATTTTTTTAGATTGATCATTCTGTAATTTCTAAGAATAATCCTCTCTTCCTATTCTATAGCTATTGATGATAAACATATTATTATTTTACTCATATTGATTTTTAGGAACTTTTTCTGTATTCCTTATTTCAAAATTTGAAGTTCATAGCAGTGCAAATATACCTGCAGTTCATTAAGTATGCTTCTTATTCAACAACAGGAATGTATTCCAGTACTCTATATATTTTCCTAGGAATTTGGTCTTGCAATCTTTTGAAAATAATTGGAGCATAATTCACCCAGTCATTAAACATGTAAACTTATCTGAAGAGTATATATTGAATGTATATATTCAGGAATATATATATTGGAATGTATATATTGAAAACCTTCAGTTTTTATATTGCTATCTATTATTATTTTCCTTCTCTGGCAGAGCAATAAAATTCTATTTTTTTCTTCATTGCCTATTATATTTGAGGAATAGTTTCCTGATTTAATCATTTGTTTAATTTTGTTTTTGTATTTTAATCCTCTCAGCTAATTTCATATTTTTCTTCTTTCAATGACCTAACCTAATTTCTACTACTTGGATTTTTTTTCCAGTTAACATGGAAATATTAACTTTAAACATACTATGCTGCTGTTTCCCAAAGCTTTTGAATATCTTCAGAACCAAATGATTTGCTGTGTTATTTATTCCTTTTAATATGTTAGTGAGTAGTTATACCAAAATTTGAAAACCTTATTATTTTCTATTTCAATTAATTCTTTCTCTAGCATTCATTTTGATATAGTCACTGATACTGGTTAGAGACTGTCCCAAATTTCTTTATTGAGTTGACCAAAGGAATTAACTTATTCCCTTATTTTACTCAAATGCTAAACATTTAGAGAAAATATTAACACCCAATAACACACAAGTTCTTTTTAGTTTCTTAATATTTTAGCTCAGCACTTAAATTGTAAGTGCCATGTCATCTAATTTGTTATTCTAATATCAGCACAAATTACTTCATAAGCTAAAACACTTATTTGCCTGAATAAATTCCATCTCCCTGCATTTGTATACAAAACATTTCTAAGCTATCCTATTTTTTTCCTGAATTCTGCCTTCCATGTTACATATTTCCAATCCTCGTGTATTTTTGGCGCGATTGCCTTAAAATTTCAAAGCAAGCTTTACCTAACTTATTATCTAATCTTAGTTTATTGTTCTTGTCACTAGACTAGTCAATATACGAATAAGGTATTTTCCACTAAAAGAAGATGAGCAGTATGCAGTTGTTGAGAACACACTCACCTAGAATTCAGGTGACCTGAATTCTACTACTGCCTCTAGACTAAGTAGTGTGGCCCCTAGGCAATCAGGTTTTCTGAGCGTCATCTTGTTATCTATATAACGATGTGCACTTGGGAAGGAAAGATTTACAGCAGACAACTTATATGTTTCTTTGACTATGTGTGTGCTCAGTCATGTCCAACTCTTTAAGACCCCATGGTCTGTAGCCTGCAAGGCTCCTCTGTTCATGGAATTCACCAGGCAAGGATACTGGAGTGGATTGCCATGCCCTTCTGCAGGGGATCTTTCTGACCTGAGGATAGAACCTGCGTTTCTTGGGTTTCCAGCATTGGCAGGCCAGTTCTTTACCACTGAACCACCTGAAAGTCCCTTTGATTCTTTGTCCCATCCTAACTGAAGTTTCCTTTTCCTCTCTCACTTAAAATTTTCCCTCAATATCAGCTTTGAATATATGCACTTATCTCTAAAATATTTCTATCATTATGGTAACTTCTTTAAGCTATGTAAGTATGCTCATTTTGAGGCTCCTCCCCTCCCATAGTTTCAACTATTGTTTCTAAAGATACCTAGCTATTGAAAATGTATTATATCAGAATCTATTTTATCCCCCCCAAATCAGACATATAAGGTGCTAAAGAATAATTTTACTATGATTAGTGATTTTATTTATAAAGCATTATTGTTCTGTTGATGCTGATGCAGTGCAAACTGTGTTATCTTTTATGTTGCTTTACTAGGACGTTACATCAGTTCAGTTCAGTTCATTTCAGTCACTCAGTCATGTCGGATGCCATGATCTTAGTATTTCGCAAAATGGAAAGACATTCACCAAAACAGTCTGATGCAGGAGATATTTTTCTCATAATTTTCTTAGCTAGATCTCTCTTTCACAACAGATTTAGTCTCTGGGGAGTCCAGTGCCCACCTAAGACAAGACTTGATTTCTAGTGGAGAGATAGAATTACAGACCTCTTCCACAACCACTGAATTCTCTCTCTGCTTCACACACTCTGCTAAATATGTTTGACTATCCTTAGCAAGTGACTCCCTAACCTTTCTGTGCTATACTCTGTCTAGCAGACTCACAGTCAGAGGCTGGAGATACTGAAGCTGAGCATCCTCTGGGAGCCTTAGACATCTTTAGCTACTACTCAGCAACCCAAGACATTAGCTAAAGAGAACAGAGCCAACACACAAGGCTATATTCTAAGTAGTTCACCTGTATGAGCCATTCTAAATGAATTTCTTTTTATACTGACAACTTTAATATTCTTTAGTGCAGCTAGTTCTACCTGACTACATAGATTTAACTCAAATAACTATGCTGCTTCAGACTTTCACATTTTTGTACACGGTTCACTCTTCCTGAAATGCTTTTACCCCTAAACTACTGTATTCATTAATTTATTTGTGAAACGTATATTGCATACTTACCACATGAAAGTCTGTCACTATCTCACCATTTAGGAGCTCATCGGTCTATTGATTCAGGCAAGAGCTGCGAGAACACAAAGGAGTGGTGTGTGAATTCTGTTTGGGCAAAGTGATGACCTGAAGGACCGTAAGAGTTAGCAGCAACTTAAGAAATGCCCACACTTTGAAATCTTCCCTGACTGACTCCCCCTCTTTCAATAATATGAGTATGACAGTTAACATTAGCTTCTCAATATTAACATTCTTTCCATTTTATCATTTGAAGGCCGTATATGCAATAAAGTCTCCTCTACATAGTTGCAAATGGTCTAATGACCGAAGCAACTTAGTACACATGCACACAGTTTCAGAAGATAGGATGAAGGCCAATGGGAAGAAGATCACCAGCTTCCTAACTTGTCTTCACCTAAAAGATGAAATATTCTAACATTAAGTGTGGCCCCCAACAGGGAGGCATGAAGACTTGAGATGGTAGAAGCCCTGTTTCTAGAAGCATTTAAACAGAAACTGGGTGGTCCTAAGAACATCATAGATAATACACTGGGTAGGAGATTTGATGTAGTAAGTTTCAGATTACTTCAGACATAAATTACGTAAATTTTAAAATATATCACTTAATTATAATTACCAAGTTTTTTCCTCATGGATACAGGTAAAATATTAAAAATGTACAGATATGCAAAAATAATGGAGTTGATTTTTTTAATAATGATGCTCTCCTCTCCACACCAATTCCTATTTGTTGTTTTGTTGTTCAATTACTAAGCCATGTCAGACTCTTTGCAAACCAATGGACTACAACATGTCAAGCTCCCCTGTCCTTCACTATCTCGCAAAGTTTGCTCATATTCATGTCTGTTGAGTTGGTGATGCTATCTAACCACCTAATCCTCTGCCACCCCCCTTCTCTTTTTGTCTTCAATCTTTTCCAACATTAGGGTCTTTTCTAATGAGTCATATCTTCACATCAAGTGGCAAAAGGCCAAAGTATTGGAACTTCAGCTTCAGTATTAGTCCTTCCAATGAATATTCAGGACTGATTTCCATTAGGATTGACTGATTTGATCTGTTTTCAGTCCAAGGGACTCTCAAGAGTCTTCGCCAGCAGGACAATTCGGAAGCATCAATTCTTGGGCACTCAGCCTTCTTTAGGGTCCAACTGTCACATGTGTACATGACAACTGGAAAAAACATAGTTTTGACTATCCAGACCTTTGTTGGCAAAGTGATATGTGTGCTTTTTAATATGCTGTCTAGGTCTGGACCTTCAGAAACTGGGCTTGGGGGTCAGTGAAGTGTTTTCCTTGTTGGTTCATTGTTGCTGCTCAACTGCTCTTCCTCCTCTTGCATAACCTCTGCCCCTGTCAGTTTCAAATCTCTTGTTATCACCAGTAATTTCCATTATGCTTTCATCTTAATGCTTTAATTCCTGATTCAGTATCAGTCTCTCCAAAGCCAAGCTAACCTCCTCCCTTTTTTCCTTTCTCTTTCTCTCTTTTTCATATCTGAAAATTTAAAACATTAGTTTTTAATATACTTTTCTTACCAAGGTGTACTTTCTGTATAATAAAATGCAGGTTAATGTGTGCAATTAAGTGAGTTTTATCAGATCCATGATACATCCATGTTACTATCACCAAATCAGATATAGAACTTTTATATCATCCTACAAATTTCTCTGCACCTTCATAGAAAAAAACAATGAGGCTTCGCTCACATTTTGTTTTCCCTTTTGAGACTCTGCTTAACCCCTCTTCTTGGACTTATAATACCATCTCTGTGTTTCTTAATTAAATCTATGAAGACACTCTCAGGATGTAAATAGAATATGTACCGCCTCCTCCATGAACCCTTGCCTGAAGGCAAACCTCGGCCAGTTGTTCTCTTCAGTTCACATGCGGCACTTTGCTTACATTCCTCTTCAGCAATTAGCAAGCCTTGCCACATTTATCGCTTTCGTTGTGGCTCAGCAGGTAAAGAATCCGCCTGCAATTTGGGAGACCTGGATTCGATCCCTGGGTTGGGAAGATGCCCTGGAGAAGGTAAAAATTCCATGGGGTTGCAAAGAGTCGGGCACGACTGAGCAACTTTCACTTTCTTTCACTTTCGCCATCTTTATTACGCTCAGTAAGTCTGCAGTGATTGGAAAGTAGGACAATGTCCTATTTATCTTGGAATCACTAGTGTCTTGAAATGGTAGCTGCTTAACCTGGAGTGGTAGGAGGTTTTCTTTTCGTCTTTTCAGGTTGGTTGCAATATTTGGGAGCAGGAAGGAAGAAGCCAGATTGACCGTGGCGGTGGTCGTCAATCTGATGGAATACTCCCACAGGCATCCAAAGTGTTGATGAGTCTGCAAGTCAGTCTCTTCCTGTAGTGTTCCTCCAGCAACAGGCAACAATAAGAATGGCAGAGAGGACTTGTTGAATGCTTACTGTGTATATAACAGAATGCTGGTTGCTTTACTTAGGTGTTTCTAGTGCTTTTGAAAAATAAATAAATAAAAAGGGAATAGCTTTTGTTGTTTTTTTATTTTGACCAAGCCCGTGGCCTGTGGGATCTTAGTTCCCTGACCAGGGGCTGAACCTACATCCCCTGCATGGAAGGAAAAGTGTTAACCACTAAACTGCAAGAGAAAACCCTCCAGAGCGCTTTTGAAGTTTTTATTTCCAGAAAAGTCATTCTGGTGCAAAGTTAAAAAGCAAATTGTATTTCAAAACATATTTAATAACAGCAGACTCTTACCCTACTTGTCTTCCCTTTTGTCCAGTATTGATCCCTAGAAGTACCTCTTACCTCTTTACTCTGTTCCTTCCGGTGTTTACCTCCATGTTTCCAAACAATTATGTTCATAATTCCACTTCCCGATTTTTTCATTTTAGTTAGTAATCATGTATTGGTTTCATGTATTATGAATATTTAACTCTTTTATGCCATCATTTCTTATATCTTATCAACATCCATCCTATCAATGTAGTTACATCACAATTTCTAGTTAAAGCTGCAGTTTTGATGATCTTGACAATGAAAACAATGTTCACATTGAAGCCAAATAGTAAACTATGATTGTGTCTTCCTTGCACCATTTTTTGCTGGAGTCTATATATTCATTATTTCTTCACTTGCTCTCTTTTATTTTTAGTACATACATTGCTGTTTTCCCCTAATTGCCTCAACTAATTTGACAAATACCTAAGCAATAGGTTTTCTATAATTCAAATATATAATCTATCGCTCCTTTAACCCTTCTCAGCACTGAGACCTCTTCCCAGAATTCCACTCTTCTGCTATTGGAACTGGATTGGAACCTCCTTTCCCTAGAGCGCCTTTATTGGATTACCATTTCCTGGATCCTACATTTTTTTTTTTTAATCTATCTCTTCTTTATCCTACATTTTGCAGAACCACAGCTTTCAGTACCTTCCCAAAGAGAGTGCAAGTAAGATACTGTTTTTAGTTCTTATGTTTTTAAAGGTATCTTCATTCTATTTTTCATCTGCTCAACAATTTAGCTAGGTTTAGAAACCTCAAGATTTTGAATCTATTTCTCCATTGATTTCCAGTGTTGTTAGAGACATTTGGTACCATTTTGAGATTGATTCTTGCACCAGAGTCATTTTTCTTTCTGGATACTTTTAGGATCTTCCTTTCATGTCGTATTGTCTGTAGTTTCACTATAATATGCCTTGACATGGTTTTTTTTTTTCTTTTTTTTTAAATTTACTGTGCTGTGGCCTCAGAGAGAGTTTTAAATCTTGGGCTTCATATGCTGCACCACGTTTGACTGGATGGCCACGATTTGTCACTTTTGAGTGATTGTATGAAAGACTTAAGAATTGTCAAGCGCATGATCTTATCACTGTAAAAATTACAGAAGTAAAATCATCTAAGATGGAAAAGAGGAATGGAAGCATTTTTTTTTGCACAACTGCTTATCTCAACCAGCCTCTTATTTTCATTTTCAATTGGCTCATGTGCAAATATGTGGCCACGTAATTTCTATTTTCTCATCTAATTTAAGATTTTAAAAGAAACTTGAAGAGCTTAAGCTATTTCTCAACACTCTCATATTCTTTCTTGACCTCAGTTTCTACATCAGTATAATCTTTTTCTTCAATAAAATTCTGTGGGGTAAATATCAGAGTTACACACAGTATCTTTGAATTTATCGATATTAATCCAGTTGTTGTAGGCTGAATAATGGCCCCTAAAGACGTGGTATCCTAAACTCCAGAACCTGTGACTAGGTTAACTTACCTGGGAAAGACTTTGCTGATGTAAATAAGTTAGGATCTGAAGATGGAAGGTTACTCTGAATGATCTTGATGGGCTCAACATTATCACAGGGTCCTTACAAGGGGGAAGCAGGAGGGCCAAGGGAGATGGGGAAATGTGTTGGTGGAATCAGAGGTCTGAGAGAGAAGGAGATTTGGATGTGCTGTGTTGCTGGCTTTGAAGATGAAGGACAACCTCTAGAAGGTGGAAAAGAAATCATTCTCCCCTAGAGACTCTAGGAGGAACTAGTGTGTGCGTGCTCAGCCGTGTCCAACACTTTTGTGACCCCCAAGGACTGTACCTCGCCAGGCTCCTCTGTCCGTGGGATTCTCCAGGCAAGAATACTGTTGTGGGCTGCCATGCCCTCCTCCAGGGGATCTTCCCTGCTCGGGGATTGAACCTGCTTCCTGCACAGGCAAGCAGCTGTGTCACCCAGGAGAAACCAGCCATGCTAACAATTTTATTTTAGCCCAGTGGACTCCAGACTTCCTGGAGCTTTCACTTTCATCTCACAGTGAACTCAGGACTTCCTGGACCTATAAAATAATGACTTTGTATTGGTCTGAGCCACTAAAATTGTGATATTTTATTACAGCAAAAATAGGAAATAATGTCAGTTTACTAGCTCACTTTTCAAAATTATAATTATGCTGATTTTAACATATAATTATTGTACTTATTGACCAATTCTGTAACAATATCTTTTGGGAGATTGATACTGACCTTTCACTTTATAACCAAGAACCTCACATGCCTGGGTTATAGGATCCAAGAGGTATGGTTATAAAAAGAATTTCTGTAGAAGAGAAAACACAGTTCATTTCACCATCCACTGCTCTCTTCAGGCCAGATTTCAGTCAGACAAGCAATGCTTCCAGCAAAAGTGAATCTTTAATTCTACACAAAACTGATGAAACAGTGTAGACCTGGATTCAAATGCTAGTTCTGCTACTAGCCAGCTTTCTAAGTTTCCTTGATTGTAAAATAGTAGAGATCATTACAATTCCCAACTCATAGAGGTTTCGTGAGAATTAAATTAGTCCATATAAACTACTTAGCATAATGCCTGACACAAGGTAGGCATAAGCCCTCAATAGGGATAAATAATTGATAATAGTTATCATCATTATTAACACCAGTTTGTTAAATTATTCAAAAGGATTCCTATTATGACATATTGTTACTACTCTTTCTTCAGGATTATGTCCCCTTTTCCAAACCAAATTCTTCTATTAAAGATAACATTTGAGCTACATTTTTAAAATATATTTTTGATTGGAGGATAATTGCTTGAAAATGTTGTGTTGGTTTTTACCATACAACAACGTGAATCAATCATAAGTATACTTACCTCTCCTCCCTCTGGGAGAGTCCCTTCCACCCCCACCCCATCCCACCCCTCTAGGTTGTCACAGAGCACCAGGTTGCACTCCCTGTGTTATACAGCAATTTCCCGCTAGCCATCTGCTCTCCTTATGGCAGTGTATATGTCTCAATGCTACGCTCTCAATTCGTCCCACCCTCTTCTTCTCGCACTGTGTCTGCAAGTCTGTTCTCTCTGTCTGCATCTCTAGACCTGCCCCACAAATAGATTCATCAGTACCATTTTTCTAGATTCCATGTATATGTGTTTCCAAGCTTCATTACTGAAATTCGTTTTTCTTTTTTGTAATTCATGTGTTTTCCATTCCAGAAGAGTTAGAAACTTCCTGAAGTTAAGTGCTAGTCACTCAGTTATGTCAGACTATTTGCAACCCCATAGACTGTAGCCCATCAGTCTCTTCTATGCATGGGGGTTCTCCAGGCAAGAATACTGGAGTGAGTAGCCATTCCCTTCTCCAGGAGATCTTCCTAACCCAGGGATTGAACCCAGGTCCCCTGAATTGCAGGTGGATTCTTTACTGTCTGAGCCACCAGGGAAGCCTCAGAGACTTCCTAAACAATACTATTTCAATGTGCATTAAACATTAAACAAAATCTTAAAAATCTTATTGTCATATGATAAGAGTCAAGAAATCTGCTCCCACATAATGAAAAGATAACAGATTGCCTTCCATCCACCAAGCCCACAAAGTATCCGTCAGTTAGAATAAATCATCTCGGTTATCAACCATGAGAACTGGCTTGACTTTGCAGTTGTTTCCTTATATGAATCATACCCATTGCCACAGTTACTTTTTTTGTGATAAAATATATTTTAGGAATATTTCTTCCAAAGAAGACATCCATGTCAGTAAGTGAAACTGCACTGTCAGTTCAAAAGAAAGGAAGGAAGAGAGGCGGGAGGGAGGGGTTCAGGAAGGAAGGGAGGAAGGCAAGGAGGGATCAGAACGCTATTCTGATAGTCTTGAGAGCCAGGGGTTGATCTGCTATCATGGCAATATACCAAGTCTAGTTTTCTGATAAATTTTAAGTTTGCACTTAATGTATTATACCAAGACTATTTCTTTATCAGTCAATGTGAGTGTTAATTGCTGTTGCATAATCTTAGCAACATTATTATTCCTGACTGCATGTTCCGTTGCCACACTAGCCATTCCTTCTCACTCTGGGGCTGCCTTTACCACAGAACTTCCCAGACTTGTCTGTCCTAAGGATTATCAACTAAAAATAGAAATACCCAGGCCTCTCCTACGGAGAATCTGGTTTAGTTGGTATGAAAGTGGGACCAGAAAAATGTATTTTTAACTGATGAATCCTATGGCAAATTGGGAACACTGCCTTTTACTACTTTATATTTGTAAAGTTACAGTGTTTTGTTTTTCAGGAGTTTTTGGTTTTGTTTTTGTTTTTGTTTGTTTTGTTTTTTGTTGTTGTTGTTTTTTGCTTTAAACTCTCAAAGGAAGCAAGGATTGAAAGTAAACACAGGAAAAGATTTGATAGGCTTCCATGGTTGAGGGTGAAACATTCCTTTCTTAACTGCAGATGTCTATAACATCCCAAGGAACATATTCTTAACTAATCCGGTCACACAAACAATAGGATACAGTGAAGAAGTCAAAAACAATTTTAAAAATAATCAATTTACCAACTTGAGATCTCTGTCCACAATAAACTGGTATACTATTGTTTGCAATGGCTTCTAGTTGAGAGATACTGCACCAAAAATTGTAAAAATGCCTTGAGTGAAGAGTGGGTAAAAAGAGACTAATTCCCACTTCACATCAGAACACATAGTGTATTGTTTAAACTATACAAGAACTTGGCATCTGCATTTATTACATGGACAGAAAGAATAATGTAAGCTTTAGCTTACCATTTAACACATGGTCTCTCCTATTGCTAATTTTAATTCCCTGGCCTCAGGTCCTTTTTAATTGGGAGGAGGAAGTGTCTATTGGTTACTATTTTTGTTGTTTACCAAAATTCTCTTCATAGAGACCTGTATAGTTGAAAGTGGAATATTTGTTGAAAATCAGACAGATGGTGATCTGGAAAAAATGGGAAAATATCCATTTTCCTTGTAGCTTTTAGATTCTAGCTACTTTTTATAGTTATAGAAAATTAAGAGTTTGTACTTTTTCTGAGTTTTATGAAAATTTTCAGAAGTTAAATAAAGTTATTTTGAAGATTGAATTCAAAGGAATCTATAAGAACAAAGAACAAAGAAAATAAGATATAAATGAGGATGATTTCTGTAACCTCCCATATTCTAATTCAAGAATTATTTCACAAGCACTAAGAATCTGATAGATACTGGAGATTTAACGAATAAAAGCTTTTGAACTCTTGTAGTTAATACTGGGAGTGGGGAACAGAGAGACACACACAGAATCATAGTTCATTGAAAAGCATGCATAGGGAACAAAGGTGAAAAATTGCCTAACCAAGGGGTAAAGCCAGACAGAAAGGAGAGAGGGGAACAAATCTTAACAGAAGAGGAAGTGAGTGAGCCAGAGTAATAAAAGATGAGCTGAAACTTGCTCTGGGCATTCTTTATTCTCGGGACAGGTTTGAGAATATTCCAGTAATTGAAGTGAAGGACCCTATGGAGAAGAAAAGGGATGAATGATTGACAAGATCTCAGAGAGGGAAGGAAGGCATAGGACTAAAGAGCAGAAAGTCAAATTAGCTAAAATTGGAGATGGAAGTCTCTTCCTTAAAGAACTGACAAAATGATTGAATGGGTTTAACTGAGATTATAGGTGGATGTATGGTCCAAAGGCAGAAGTTGAGGAAGTTTAGGAATCTAGACTTCTTTGAAGTGAAATTAGGAAAAAGACACTAGTAAAGGCAAGAAAATCAGTTTATTGATCTTACTATGCTACTCACTTCGTTGAGAGCTTTAAATGTATTTTAATTGGAGTAGAGTTGATTTACAATGTTGGCCAATCTCTGCTGTAAAGCAGAGTGACTCAGTAATACATATAGCTATCCATATGTATACATTCTTTTTATATTCTTTTCCTTTATGGTTTATCCCAGGATATTGAATATAGTTCCCTGAGCTATACAGTGGGCCATCATTGTCTGTCTATTCTGTATGTGATAGTTTGCATCTGCTGACCCCAGACCCTCAGCGCACCCCTCTCCCAGCCCTTCTTGTTAGGAACTACAGGCCTGTTATCTGTCTCTAGGAGTTTGTTTCACAGAAATGTTAATTTGCACCATACTTTAGATTCTACCTATAAGTGATATCATATGATACTTTTCTTTCTCTGTATGATTTACACCACTTAGTTTGATCATCTCTAGGTCCATTCATGTTGCTGCATATGGCATTCAGTTCAGTTCAGAGGCTCAGCCGTGTCCAACTCTTTGAGACCCCATGGACTGCAGTACTCCAAGCCTCCCTGTGCATCTCTAACTCCTAGAGCTTGCTCAACTCATGTCCATCGAGTCAGTGATGCCATCCAACCATCTCATCCTCTGTCATCCCCTTCTCCTCCTGCCTTCAATCTTTCCCAGCATCAGGGTCTTTTCCAAGGAGTCAGTTCTTTGCATCAGGTGGCCAAAGTATTCGAACTTCACACTTAAAGAGGTGCTTTAGGACTGATTATTCCAGTGAATATTCAGGACTGATTTCCTTTGGGATTGTCTGGTTTGATCTCCTTGCAGTCCAAGGGACTCTCAAGAGTCTTCTCCAACACCACAGTTCAAAAGCATCAATTCTTTGGCACTCAGCTTTCCATATGGTCTAACACTCACATCCATATATTACTATTGGAAAAACCATAGTTTTGACTAGACCTTTGTTGGTAAAGTAATGTCTCTGCTTTTTAATGTGCTCTCTAGGTTGGTCATAGCTTTTCTTCCAAGGAGCACGCGTCTTTTAATTTCATGGCTGCAGTCACCATCTGCAGTAATTTTGGAGCCCAAGAAAATAAAGTCTTACACTTTTTCCATTGTTCCTCCATCTATTTGCCGTGAAGTGATGGGACAAGATGTCATGATCTTCATTTTTAACAGTTGAGTTTCAAGCCAGTTTTTCACTCTCCTCTTTCACTTTTATCAGGGGGCTCTTTAGTTCCTCTTTGCTTTCTGCTATAAGAGTGGTATCATCTGTGCACCTGCGATTACTGATATTTCTCGCTGCAATCTTGATTTCAGCTTTGATTCATCCAGTCTGGCATTAAACATGATATGCTCTGTATATGGCACCCCACTCCAGTACTCTTGCCTGGAAAATCCCACGGACAGAGAAGCCTGGTAGGCTGCAAGTCCATGGGGTCGCTAAGAGTCAGACATGACTGAGCAAGTTCATTTTCACTTTTCACTTTCATGCATTGGAGAAGGAAATAGCAACCCACTCCAGTGTTCTTGCCTGAAGAATCCCAGGGACAGGGGAGCCAGATGGGCTGCCATCTCTGGGGTTGCACAGAATCAGACATGACTGAAATGACTTAGCAGCAGCAGCAGCTCTGTATATAAGTTACCAGAGTATAAGTAGCTTATACTCTGCATATGGCATTATGCCATTCTTTTTGTGGTTGAATAGTATTCCATCATAAATATATAGCACATCTTTAGCCATTCATCTGTCAATGGGCATTTTATGTTGTCTCCATGTGTCTCCATGTCTTGGCTATTATGAATAGTGCTTCTATGAATACAGGAGTGTGTGTATCTTTTTCATTATAGTTTTGTCCAAATATATGCCCAGGAGTGGAATTACTGGATCATATGGTAATTCTATTTTTAGTTTTTTGAGGAACTTGCACCAACTGACGTTCTCACCATCAGTTCAGAGGGTTGTTTTTTTCTCCATACCTTCTCCTGTGTTTGCTACTTGTAGATATTTTAATGATGGCCATTTTGATTGGTGTGAGATAGTATCTCATAGTTTTGATTTGCATTGCTCTAATAATTAGTGTGCTTCCCTTGCGCAGGTGGTAAAAAACCTGCCTGCAATACAGGAGACCCAAGTTCGATTCCTGGGTCGGGAAGATCCCCTGGAGAAGGAAATGGCAACCTGCTCCAGTATTTTTGCCTAGAGAATTCCATGGACAGAGCAGCCTGGCTGGCTCCAGGCCATGGGATCACAAAAGAGTCAGACAGAACTTAGTGCCTAACCACCAATAATTAGTGACTTGAACATCTTTTCATGTACCTATTGGCCATTTATATTTATACTTTTCTTTGGAGAAATGTCTATTTAGGTCTTCTGCCCATTTTTTTTTATTGAGTTTTATTTTATTTTATTTTTTACTATTGAGATGCATGTGGTGTTTGTATGTTTTGGAAATTAAGACCTTGTCGGTCACATTGGTTGCAAACAGTTTCTCCTATTAGGTAAGTTGTATTTTGATTTTGTTTATTGTTTCCTTTGCTGTGCAAAAAATAATCAGTTTGATTGGGTCCCATTTGTTTATTTTTGTTTTTATCACTATTGCCCTGGGAGACTGGCCTAAAAAATGTTGGTATGATTTATGTCAGAGAATGTTTCACCTATGATCTCTTCTAGGAGTTTTATGGTGTCTTTTCTTATATTAAGTCTCTAATCCATTTTGACTTATATTTGTGCATAGTATGAGGGTTTGTTCTAACTTCATTGATTTACATACAGCTGTCCAATGTTTCCAGCACCAGTTGCTAAAGAGACTTTCTCTTTCCCATTTTATATTAAATAAATATAGAGTTTTAAATGTGTTGTCTTAATTAATTCCTCCCAACAGGGCTGGTACTGTTACTGATTTGATTCTAATAAATAAGAATTTGAAAATTGAAGAAATTATTTAACTGCCGTGGGTTGCACAAGTGTTGATCGATGAAGCTGTAATCCAAGAAAAGAGCATTGGCTCAGAATGAGAGGGACAGTTAGGGAAAGCTGTGAAAGATGTGCATAGACTGTCTTGAGAATGGGAGAAGCAGATAAAAGAGAAAGAGAAAAGAATAGCTGAGGAACACTGGGGGCCGAGAGAAGGATGAAATCCTTTGGTCTGCTAAACATCAAGTTTCTTTACCAGTGAAAGAGAAAAGAGTGGATATTGGAGAACACTGGTGACAGTTTTGTTATCTTTTTTAATGTCTTTACTCGTCAATAAATAGGCAGCAACACCCAATGTTAAGTTCCTTTTTTTCCCGATGCTCTGTGAAATTTGAAATTGTGATGTAACAGTGCAAAACTTCAGATTAAGTATTATCAGAATGAACTTGTAGTCTTAACTTTGGATTTGTAATTTTTAATATCTCTGGGCGTCAATTCATCTTTAAAATGCAAACCATCTTGAAGTTTATATTCCGTCCCTTTAAATTAGCTGATCTGATCGTTTAGAAGTGAAATGAATGTGACTACATGGAGGGACTATATTCTTCTGTATTAGTTGATCAAAATATGCATATGTATATATATATTATTTTAGCAAGTTATTTTCTGTTTATGATGAGTCTCCTTGACAGCTCAGGTGGTAAAGTATCTGCATGCAATGCAAGAGACCTAGGTTTGATCCTGGGGGCGGGAAGATCCCCTGGAGAAGGGAGTGGCAACCCACTCCAGTATTCTTGCCTGGAGAATTCCATGGACAGAGGCTACAGTCCATGGTGTCACAAAGACACCACTGAAGGACTAACACTTTCACTTTTCTGTTTACATAATGCTAAGTAGGAGATTTGAGAAATCATTGTTAGTTCAAACATGTCAAATAGTAATAAAACTAACTTTTATTTTGTGAGTGCTTTGGGGGTAACAAATTCTGATTAATCTTCCGTCTTCTTAAATATCTAGTTTCCAGTTTAATTCAATAGTCAGATTTAAATCAGGCCTCAAGGCAAAGAGAAGCTCCATGTCTGAAGTTACCAAAGTAATTGGAATGAGTACTATTTAGTAACATCTCAACAATGATGAACACTTCAGGAAACTTGTAGGGAAAACTTCTGCTTGGCTTAAGTTATTTACTGGAGCATTATAACTCAGGTTTGGTTTGCTTTACCCTGGGAGAACAACTAAACTCCTTAAGCTTATAAATAAAAATAAGTTTAAAATAGAATACATATATTTTTCAAGTGCACATGGAACATTTGTCAGATAGAGTGTATTCTGAACCATAAATCATAACTCAATAGATTTCAAAAGAGTCCAGACATACCAAATATATTCTCTATAAAAACAGAATTGAAGTAGAAATGAATAACAGAAATATATCTGGATAATCCCCAAATGTTTGGAAACTAACATACTTCTAAAGAACATATAATTCAAAAAAGAAATTAAAATGGAAGTTAAGTATTTTGTGCTGAATGAAAATGACAATACAGCATATAAAACATATGGTCAGCTGCTATCACAATAAGGAGAAATTGTGGGCCCTGAACACCTACAACAGAAAAAGAAAAATATGACTTAAAATCAAAGCCTTAAGCTTCATACCTTAAAAATCTAAAATGAAAAGAATTAATCTCAAATAAATAGTGAGGATTTTATTAGAGATCAAAGCAGAAAGCAAAGTAATAGAAAAAGAAAAAAATTTGAAGAAACCAAAGGCTGGTTTTCTGTGAAGATCAATAAAATTGATAAACTTCTAAAAGACTGATCAGGGAGAGAAAAGATACACATTACCAATACCAGAAAGAAGACTGGTAACATCATTAAAGAAATTGCAGGTTTTAAAGTGATACCTGGAGAATATTATATACAAATATATACCATAATTTCAGCAGCTAGTAAGAAATGACAACTTACTTGAACGATAACTGCCAACATTAACTCATGATGAACTAAATAACCTAATAATTCTATAGCTTTTTTAAAAAAAAAAGAATTTGTGATTTAAAATCATCCTACATGAGAAACTACAGGCTTCAATGATTCTACTGGTGAATTTAATGAAACATTTGAAGAAAAGATGACACCAGTTTCACACTAACCAACTTTATAAAGAAAATACAAGATTGTTCATTCTTGTATCATATTTCGAAGTTATAAAAATATTTCTCCAATCATCATCTCTCACATTCTAATCTCTCCTGATATCTGTTTATAGTTGAATCATTCTAATGTATCAACAGGAGGATGCTTGAATTTGTAATGACAGTATGCTTCTTACTAAAAAATATTTGCACGTCTCAGATTAGTGCTGCTTGACAGGCAAGTTATTGATTTAGGAAGAGATACCATCCACACTGTAAGTTCTGGATTTATGAGGCCTGAAGGAAAGATTACAACAAAGCAAGGTAGTTACAAAAGCAGGGATTGATGGACTCACTTTAGCATGGGTAGATGGTACGATCATCTATGCAGATCATCTTTGGTCCCAGAGGGATTCATTCTTGCCTGTAATTCTTCACCATTATACAGCTGGGGGCTCCTGTGAGAGTTGAGAAAAGTGATGACATCTCACTACTCAATAGCTCTGCTATAATGAGACTTAGATCACCTACTCAGAAAGGTAAAATAGAGTTTATAGTCATCAGGAACATGTGCCTCTTCCACCAGATTCATCATCGGGAAGACCCCATCTTCCAAGGATTAGAATGGCACTCACAAAAGTGTCATTTCAGTATTAAAATGTACCAAAACAAACAAGCGAACAAGAACAAAAATGAGAGGTCACAGATAATTAAGACCCTAAAATGTGAGACAAATTGAGCAGTCAGGTCAAGATTTGGGGGAGACAATCCTTCATGGATAGCTTGTTTGTCTTCCTCTTCTGAGTAAAAGGAATTGACAGCTGTGTTGTAGATTTTGGAAGACAAACATAGTGTCTCCCATCAGGACTGAGGGCATATTTGCTTCTTGACCAAAATGATAATTTCTCTCTTTGGGACAAAGTTTATGCAGATTTGCTCTCAGCCCATTGATAGGTTGCTGGTTTCTTAAGCTTGGGGTCTCTGGGCAGTATGTAGAGTATACACCTGGGATACTCTGTGTTTTGCCCTTGTGAGACTTGCAGGATAAAGAGAAACTATAGAGACAGTGAGCTCATGCTGTCCATTGTGCCGTAATAGATAAAGTCCTTTGTCTCTAAGTCTTGTGTCTTTCACCGGCATCCATGACATTGTCGTAAGCTAACTGTTAGCTTGCAAGTATGGTAAGAAAAAATTTTTTTCCAGACCCCTCACAGTTTGTGACAAGGGTGTATCATGCATTTCTACTGGCCCCACAAAAGGCAGCAACCAGGGGCTCCTACGAAGAGTCCTTTCTTAGAAAGAATATGCTAAGCAGTGTGAGTGGACCATGAGAGAGGCTTTCAGAACTCAAGGAAATATATTACTTACTAGATTACTGGTTTATTATAAAAGATGTAACCCAGGAAGAGCCAGACAGAAGAGATGAATAGGGTGGGGTGTAGAGAAACAGTGCAGCGTTTCTGTGGCCTCTCCAGGTGCTATTCTCCAGCACCTCATGTGTCTGCCCACCCAGAAACTCTCTGAACCCTGTCCTTTTGGGTTTCTATGGAGGTGTCATTACATAGGCATGATTGATTAAAATCACTGACCACTGACAACTGATTCAACCTTCACTCATCCTCCTCTCCCCACCCTAGGGGTCAGGTGGTAGGGCAGAAAGTTCCAACTTTCTAATCACATGGTTGGTTCTCCTGGCCACCAGTCCCCTTCTGTAGGTATTTTCCAAAATCACTTTGCTAACATAAGACACCTTTATTACTCTCAAACACTTAGGAAATTCCAAAGGTTTTAGGAGCTTTGCACCTAGAACTGTGGTGTGTGTGCTCAGTTGTTAAGCCATGTCTGACTCTTTGTGACCCCATAAACTGTAGCTCACCAGGCTCTTCTATCCAGGAGATTTCCCAGGCCGGAGTACTGGAGTGAGTTGCCAGTTCCTCCTCCAGGGGATCTTCCCGACCCAGGGATCAAACCCATGTCTCCTGAATTGGCAGATAGATTCTTTACCACTGCACCACCTGGGAAGCCCAAGAACTGTGGCTAAAGACCAAATATATGTGAGAAATGTATTCTGATCATTCGACTACCTTTTCCCTCATCCTTGAGTAGATGTCAAGCTTCCATCATCAGTTCCTCTTCCATTTCAGGCAGGGGAGTTTTCTTGTCCCTACATAGTCAACTGAGATTGTCATGGAGCAATGGAAATGAGCAAAAAGATGGTAACATATACTAAAATATGGTAAATCATACCAGGTTTCAATATAATGCCACCTTTTGCTTATTTTTTGTTGTTGTTATTGTTTTTAGTGGTCACAGAGGAGTGTGTCCTATGAATCATTAACTTCCTGAGCTCACTAGGAAGGCTGTGGGGCTCATGTCATCATTGTTTTCTTATTTTGGGAGCATGTCTCCTGCTCCTGCTGCATGGTTTTGCTGCTGAGCAAGCCTGCTTGATTTTGTGGTTAAGCAAACCTGCTTTCTTGTGTGATCATTAACGTATAGGGTCTTCTGTAATTTTTTTCTACATACTATTCCCTAGTGGAATTAACTATTTAGTTACTTCCTTTGTCCCTGTCAAAACTGGAAGAATGAAGAAGATGAAGGAAAAATAGAGGGAGGAGGAGGAGGAAGTAGAGGAGAAAATCAAAGTTTCAACACAGTAGAAGGAAAAAAAATGTGATGGATCCTTTTGTGCACCAATTTGGCTGGCCTATGGTGCCCAGATAGTTCAGTTCAGCTCAGTTCAGCTGCTCCGTCATATTCAACTCTTTGTGACCCCGTGAACTGCAGAACGCCAGGCCTCTCTGTCCATTACCAACTACCTTAGTCTACCCAAACCCATGTCCATTGAGTCGATGATGCCATCCAACCATCTCATCCTCTATTGTCTCCTTCTCCTCCTGCCCTCAGTCTTTCCCAGTATCAGGGTCTTTTCCAATGAGTCGGCTCTTCGCATCAGGTGACCAAAGTATTGGAATTTCAGCTTCAACATCAGTCCTTCCAATGAACACCGAGGACTGATCTCCTTTAGGATGTCCAAATAGCTGGTCAAACATTATTCTAGATGTTTCTATGAAGGTGTCTTTTGGAAGAAATCAACATTTAAATAAATGGACTTTGAGTAAAGAAGATTATACTTCACAGTGTGGTGTGGAGGCATAAACAGAACAAAGACTGATCTCCTCTGAGCAAGAAGGAATTCCACCCGCAGACTACTTTGGACTCATATTTCAGCTTTTCCCTAAGTGTCCAACTACCAGCCTCCTCCATCAGATTTTGGGTTCATTAAGCCTCCACAATCACATGAACCAGTTCCTTAAATTCAATCCTCTTTTCTCTATGTGTGTTTATGCATGCACACACACACACACAAATCTCTATACATATTATATGTATAATGTGTGTGTGTGTGTGTATCCTTGGTTCTGTTTCTCTGGAGAGCTGTAACATATGACCCAAGAAGTTTCTGCTCAGAGAGGATCTCTAGTAATCCTAAATGTTTAAAAAAATTGTGAACAACCATATTCATGGATCTAATTGAAAATATTACCTGAAAAATTAACACAGCCACTCAAATATTAAATAAAAATTAGAAACTCACAAATGAATGTAATATATAAAAACTTACTATGAGAATTAGAGACACATAAACCGAGTTGATAGAGTTGTTAGTGAGCTATTTAAGTATTACTTGCTGTCTTGTCCAACTCTTTGTGACCCCATGAACTGTAGCCCACCAGGCTCCTCTGTCCATGGAATTCTCTAGGTAAGGATACTGGAGTTGCCATTTCCTTCTCCAGGGGATCTTCCCAACATAGGAATTGAACCTGGATCTCCTGCATTGCAGGCACTCTTTACCATCTGAGCCATCAGAGAAGCTTAAATAAACATAGATTAAGTGTACATAACTTGATAGCTACAAATATAGTATAATTGTTGTAATTCATAAAAGAATAGTATATAATAATCAATAACTTGATGGTACTGGATTTTAAAATCTCAGGAAAGAATCATTTTTAAAATGGTTATTAATGAGGAGATGGGGAGTTGGTGGTAGGAAGTAAAATTTCCATTTTCTTTGTCTTTGATGGAGAGAATCAAAAGGTAATATTTAATCTGTTGGACATAAATTGAGAATTATAGATTATTATTTATTATTATTTAAAGATATGGAGACATATCTAATCTGAAACCAGATTGTATTCAAAGTTTTCAAAAGTGCTTTATGAAGCTGTAGATCAGGGGCAAAGGAAGAATATGGCAAGCTTTATGCACTGTGTTTCTCTATTCAGGTTTGGCTGCACTGGGTCTTGTCTTGGTTTCTGCACCTGAGCTTCCTCACCTGAGCTTCCTCTAGTCGCGGCGAGCAGGGGTTACTCTCTAGTTGCTGCGAGCAGGGGTTACTCTCTAGTTGCAGTCCGCGACCTTCTCGCTGTGTCGGCTTCTCTTGTTGTGGAGCACAAGCTCTAGCGGATGCGGCCTTCGGAAGTTATGACATGCAGATTTTAGAACACAGGCTCAGCAGCTGTGGTGCAAGGGGCCAGTTTCCACGAGGCCTGGGGGATCTTCACAGGCGGACTCTTAACCCCTGGGTCACCAGGGAAGTCCAAAATATAACTAATTTCAAATTCAAGAATTTTATTGAGAATTTAGGAACTGTCTTGCTGACAGTATATTAAATGGTTGTCAACTTGATCTTAGCCAGAAGGCAGAGAAGCAATGTCAAGATGCTTTAAATACTTGTAGAAAGAAGGCAACTTGTAAATGATTGTTAAGGGTAGAGTGTGTTGTGTCCCTGTGTCTATGCAGATTTTCTTCCAGTTTAAAAAGCAAATGAGCTCTGGGGACAGAGCGGAAGCACGTGTAGGTGGCAGAAATCACAGAAGCAAAATGTACCCCTCATTGACTATCGCTGTTAGGCAGGCTCTCTTTTCAATCTACCTGTTACTTGAGCCCAGTTTTTCCTCTATTTGCTTCCACTTTCTGGTGCCTCCATTGATCTTCCTGTCCCCCTTCCTCCTCCTGCTTCTCTTCTGCTCTCAGCTTCCTTCGTCCACTCCTTTATGGACAGCTGTGGTTCTCTTATAGCAGAGAGGAGCATATGATGCTTTCACTTGAGCAGCCTAGAACTCTCTTCTATGTGCCATCACTTCTCAGTTACTCATTAACAAAGACAGTGGCTTTTTGTTGGTGTTTATAGTAGACACTATCAAACCTAACTAGATTTAATGAAACATCATTTGGATGTTCTACTCTATGTGGTGTTACTTAAGGAAGTGTCATGCTCCTGTAATCATGCACATACTTAGATTTGCTTTGTTTTGCATGTTATGAATGATGACAGAGTCATTAGGTATATGCTGACAAAACAGGTGTTTTCTTTCACAATAACATTCACAACTGTAGTAGTCATTTACTTTTATATTTTAGGTTATTTTTCATAACAATGTCAAGAGTGAGTTGAGCAAGAAAGTAATTATCTTACAAGGACACAAAAAATTGTTCATTACAAAGCACGCAAAATAAAACATATCCCTTGGATGCTGTAATATTTTTAATTATCTTAACGACAGAGGTCCAGAGTAGAAGATTACAAATCTGAAAGGCAGACTCACCTTGAATCACACTGAAGGCAAAACTCCACTCTCCATAGTGTAGACCTTCACACCTCTTGAAGGGATCTGACTGCTGTGTTTCATTTAGATTCGTGGTATGGAATAGCCTCCTATATTTGTTTTCTAAACTATTTGAACACTTATTTTTATTTGGTGTTAATAATATTTTGATAGCCACCTTATCTTATTTGTTTTATAAAGACACATCAAGGTAATAACATCATTCATGATTCCTTTGGAATCAGGCTCTCAGTTCACTTCAGACGCTCAGTCGTGTCTGACTCTCTGCATCCCCATGAATCGCAGCACACCAGACCTCCCTATCCATCACCAACTCCTGGAGTTCACTCAGACTCACATCCATCGAGTCAGTGATGCCATCCTGCCATCTCATCCTCTGTCGCCCCTTCTCCTCCTGCCCCTACTCCCTCCCAGCATCTGAGTCTTTTCCAATGAGTCAACTCTTCACGTGAGTTGGCCAAGTATTGGAGTTTCAGCTTTAGCATCATTCCTTCCAATGAACACCCAGGACTAATCTCCTTTAGAATGGACTGGTTGGATCTCCTTGCAGTCCAAGGGACTCTCAAAAGAGTCTTCTCCAACACCACAGTTCAAAAGCATCAATTCTTTGGCGCTCAGCCTTCTTCACAGTCCAAGTCTCAAATCCATACATGACCATTGGAAAAACCATAGCCTTGACTAGACGAACCTTTGTTGGCAAAGTAATGTCTCTGCTTTTTAATATGGTTTCTAGGTTGGTCATAACTTTCCTTCCAAGGCGTAAACGTCTGTTAATATCATGGCTGCAATCACCATCTGCAGTGATTTTGGAGCCCCCAAAGATAAAGTCAGCCACTGTTTCCACTGTTTCCCCATCTATTTCCCATGAAATGATGGGACCGGATGCCCTGATCTTAGCTTTCTGAATGTTGAGCTTTAAGCCAGCTTTTTCACTCTCCACTGTCACTTTCATCAAGAGCCTTTTAGTTCCTCTTCACTTTCTGCCATAAGGGTGGTGTCATCTGCATATCTGAGGTTATTGATATTTCCCCTGGCAATCTGGATTCCACCTTGTTTTTCTTCCAGTTCAGCATTTCTCATGAGGTACTCTGCATATAAGTTAAATAAGCAGGGTGACAATATATAGCCTTGACGGACTCCTTTTCCTATTCGGAAACAGTCTGTTGTTCCATGTCCAGTTCTAACTGTTGCTTCCTGACTTGCATACAGGTTTCTCAAGAGGCAGGTTAGGTAGTCTGTTATTCCCATCTCTTTCAGAATTTTCCACAGTTTATTGTGATCCACACAGTCAAATGCTTTGGTGTAGTCAATAGAGCAGAAACAGATGTTTTTCTGGAATTCTGTTGCTTTTTCCATGATCCAGCAGATGTTGGCAATTTGATCTCTGGTTCCTCTGCCTTTTCTAAAACCAGCTTGAACATCTGGAAGTTCACAGTACTGAAACTTCAGTATTGCTGAAGTCTGACTTGGAGAATTTTGAGCATTACTCTACTAGCATGTGAGATGAGTGCAATTGTGTGGTATTCTGAGCATTCTTTGGCATTGCCTTTCTTTGGGATTGGAATGAAAACTGACCTTTTCCAGTCCTGTGTCCACTGGTGAGTTTTCCAAATTTGCTGGCATATTGAGTGCAGCACTTTCACAGCATCATCTTTCAGGACTTGAAATAGCTCACCTGGAATTCCATCATTTTCACTAGCTTTGTTCATAATGATGCTTTCTAAGGCCCACTTGACTTCACATTCCAGGATGTCTGGCTCCAGGTGAGTGATCACACCATCGTGAATATCTGGGTTGTGAAGATCTTTTTGTACAGTTCTTCTGTGTATTCCTGCCGCCTCTTCTTAGTATCTTCTGCTTCTGTTAGGTCCATACCATTTCCATCCTTTATCGAGCCCATCTTTGCATGAAATGTTCCCTTGGTATCTGTAATTTTCCTGAAGAGACCTCTAGTCTTTTCCATTTTATCATTTTCCTCTATTTCTTTGCACTGATGGCTGAGGAAGGCTTTCTTATCTCTCCTTGCTATTCTTTGGGACTCTGCATTCAGATGCTTATTTCTTTCCTTTTCTCCTTTGCTTTTTGCTTGTCTTCTTTTCACAGCTATTTGTAAGGCTTCCCCAGCCATCCATTTTGCTTTTTGCATTTCTTTTCCATGGGGATGGTCTTGATCCCTGTCTCCTGTACAATGTCACGAACGTCCGTCCATAGTTCATCAGGCACTCTGTCTATCAAATCTAGTCCCTTAAATCTATTTCTCACTTCCACTGTATAATCATAAGGAATTTGATTTAGGTCTAAAGGAGATCATCCCTGGGTGTTCTTTGGAAGGAATGATGCTAAAGCTGAAACTCTAGTACTCTGGCCACCTCATGCGATGAGTTAACTCATTGGAAAAGACTCTGATGCTGGGAGGGATTGGGGGAAGGAGGAAAACGGGACAAAAGGATAAGATGGCCGGATGGCATCACCGATTCAAAGGACGTGAGTTTAGTGAACTCCGGGAGATGGTGATGGACAGGGAGGCCTGTGATTCATGGGGTCACAAAGAGTCGGACACGGCTAAGCGACTGAAGTGAACTGAACTGAATGATCTAGTGGTTTCCCCTACTTTCTTCAATTTAAGTCTAAATTCCACCATAAGGAGTTCATGATCTGAGCCACAGTCAACTCCCCATCTTGTTTTTGCTGACTGTATAGAGCTTTTCAATCTTTGGCTGCAAAGAATATAATCAATCTGATTTCGGTGTTGACCATCTGGTGATGTTCATGTGTAGAGTCTTCTCTTGTGTTGTTGGAAGAGGGTGTTTGCTATAATCAGTGTGTTCTCTTGGCAAAACTATTAGCCTTTGCCCTGCTTCATTGCGTATTCCAAGGCCAAATTTGACTGTTACCTCAGGTGTTTCTTGACTTCCTACTTTTGCATTCCAATCCCCTAGAATGAAAAGGACATCTTTTTGGGTGTTAGTTCTAAAAGGTCTTGTACGTCTTCATAGAACCATTCAACAGCTTCTTCAGCATTACTGGTTGGGGCATAGGCTTGGATTACTGTGATATTGAATGGTTTGCTTTGGAAACAAACAGAAATCATTCTGTAGTTTTTGAGATTGCATCCAAGTACTGCATTTTGGACTCTTTTGTTGACCATGATGGCTACTCCATTTCTTCTGAGGGATTCCTGCCCACGGTAGTAGATATAATGGTCATCTGAGTTAAATTCACCCACTCCAGTCCATTTTAGTTTGCTGATTCCTAGAATGTTGATGTTCACCCTTGCCATCTCCTGTTTGACCACTTCCAATTTGCCTTGATTCATGGACCTGACATCCCAGGTTCCTATGCAATATTGCTTTTTACAGCAACAGACCTTGCTTCTATCACCAGTCACATCCACAACTGGATAT
This sequence comes from Nanger dama, assembly GCA_917880005.1. Lineage (NCBI taxonomy): Eukaryota > Metazoa > Chordata > Mammalia > Artiodactyla > Bovidae > Nanger > Nanger dama. Next base: position 24,255,724 of record CAKJTW010000021.1, read on the forward strand.
TGTTTTTGCTTTGGCTCCATCCCTTCATTTTTCTGGAGTTATTTCTCCACTGATCTCCAGTAGCATATTGGGCACCTACCTACCTGGGGAGTTCCTCTTTCAGTATCCTATCATTTTGCCTTTTCATACTGTTCTTTGGTTTCTCAAAACAAGAATACTAAGCAGTTTTCCATTCCCTTTTCCAGTGGACCACATTCTGTCAGACCTCTCCACCATGACAGACCCATCCTGGGTGGCCCCACAGGGCATGGCTTAGTTTCATTGAGTTAGATAAGGCTCTGGTCCGTATGATCAGATTGGCTAGTTTTCTGTGATTATGGTTTCAGTGTGTCTTCCCTCTGATGCCCTCTCACAACATCTACCATCTTACTTGGGTTTCTCTTACCTTCAACGTGGGGTATCTCTTCACAGCTGTCCCAGCAAAGTGCAGCCACTGCTCCTTACCTTAGACAAGGGGTATCTTGTCACAGATGCCCCTCCTGACCTTGAATGTGGAGTAGCTCCTCTCAGCCCTCCTGCACCTGCGCAGCCACTGCTCCTTGGACATGGGGTTTCTCCTCTCGGCCGCCGTCCCTGTCCTCGGGCATGGGGTAGCTCCTCTCGGCTGCTGTTGCACCGTCGCAGCCTGGCGCTCTTGGCGGTGGAATCAGGCTCTAAAATCACCTAAATCTGGCTTCAGAATGGTTCAGCCACTTAACTAATGTGTTAACTTACACTCTCTTACACTCTTACACTATCTCAGCCTCAAATTCCTTATTAATAGACTGAATATAATAAAAGCTACCTTGCATGGGTGTGGTTAAGATAGAAAGATAATATGTAAACATTCTAGCTCAACCCTGGCATGTAATGAATATTCCATAAATGATATTGTTATTTAATTTTGGTTGAAAAATCAATAGACCACAGACGTTGGGTTTATTTCTGTAATCAAAATTTTTTTCCCATTGATAATCTGTATGTCTATCTATATGACAAAACCATATTCTTGATTATTGTGGCTTTGTGGAAAGTTTTGGAGTCAGGAAGTATGAGTCTGCTGACTTTGTTCTTTTCCAAATTGCTTTGGCTATTTAGGATCCTTTGCATTTCCACATTAATTTTAGGATGAGTCCATCAATTTCTACTTTAATGTTTTTTAAAGAACAGTTCCTTTTTAAAATCCAGCTCTGCTAGCTGCCAATCCTCAGTGAGATATTTAGACATACTTAAATTTTTTTCCCCTAATTGGCTCCACTGAGGAATGAAAATAAGACCTCTGGATAACAGACCAACTTAAGGGAAAGTGACTGATAATCTAGATGTGTATTTTACTCAAATTATGCTCCCCTATTTCAGCATCTTCGACTCTAGCAAAAGTCCAAATCTTATGTTTTCCTTGGTTCATTTTTAATTGTAGAATTTGAAAACAAAATTGGAGGCTGTTCTGTTAACATCAGGATAGAGCAAAATGCCAATTAAGTTTTTGTTAATCAAGCGCTTTCAAATATGAAAATTCATGTAGTTTATTATACAAGAGATGAACTATTCAAAAATTTTACTATACTCTTGGAACTTTCCCAGAATTTCCTATTTTGTGAAATTATCCAACCTAAAAAGCTTTAGAGGACTTTGGAGTAATGTATAAAAAGGTCAAGTTAGCATAGATTTTTGTAGTTACCTATTGTTAATGACTTTCATGATTGAGTTAACTGAGTTTGACTCATCCTCATCTCTCTTACCAGAAATGTTTCATTGATTTTAAGTCAGAAAGAAAAGCAAAATCGTAAATCGTATGTTAATCCGTATATGTAGAATCTAGAAAAATGGTACAGATGAACCTACTTGCAAAGCAGGAATACAGATACAGACATAGAGAACAAACGTATGGACACCAAGCGGGCAGGTGGGGTGGGGTGAGTTGGGAATTGAGATTGACATATACACTCTATTATGTATAAAATAGATAACTAATGAGAACCTGCTGTATAGCACAGGGAACTCTAATCAATGCTCTGTGGTGACAAAGAAGGATATATGTATAGCTGATTCACTTTGCTATACAGTAAAGCAGCTAAATCTCAATAAGAAATGTCTCACTGATTTCCAGAATTGATACATATTTCCTGTAGTCTCTCAACATATTCAGCATATACGGGGCCAATAAAACAATTAGAGAGGAATGCATTGCCAACCAATTTAGAATCCATGATCTATTCCAACTTTTCAAAGCAAGTGATTAAAATGTTTCTAATGTTCTCACCTGACGTTAATGACTGACAATTTCATTTTGTTTAGTAGCTTCCTTTGTTGAAGACTTGCTTCTCACTTTGATTACTTCATGGCATTATTCATTTACAGTGCATTGCACTTGGGCTCTGTGTATTTCTCTTGACAAGTACATTGCTTCTTGGTACTCGGGCAGGTGATCCCCCTTTCCTACAAATGGCTGGAGTTTCTATTACCATGCAGATTACTTTTCTTAATTAAAGTGGGTAGGTTTATAAATTGGAGCTGAAAGCGTTTGGTTCCTCCATGAAACTCTCTGTTCTGCCATTCATTATGTCAAGTGTTGGCTCTCACAGTCACATTACCATTAACCAGAGCACAAAAATGCTTCTGATTTAGACAAGCTATATTTAGACAATGAATTCTATGAAATATAAAGGTCATTCACTCTTCCCTCGTTGTTTGTTGAGGAAAACAAAGGATGAGTAATAGACCATCAGACAAAATATAAAAATGTGGGTTACCCATTACAAAAAATATATTTCTAAATGAATCTGTGGTTTTAACAGTAATATATACTGTTAGAATGTTCATATCATTTGCATTTAATTTTAGGGAGTGAGATAATTAATTTTATGCTTCTTTTAATCTGGTTGTTTGAATTGTATCAGAACTGGGGGAAAATCTTAATAAATGTGATTGAACTTTAAAGATATGAAGGGCTTTAAAGATCACCAAGTTCCCAGTATCAATGCTTAGGTTCCCTTTTAGCTGTGACCTGTTACTAATCAATGCTCCCACTTTCCTTGGGAACCTGAACTTCCTTCCGAGCAAAGAATTCTAGCGACCCTCACTAGTAGCTCAGAATTTTCTAATTCTTATATTTACAATAATCTCAAATTATACACATTATGATTTTACCTTTATAGTGTGTGATATTGAGAAAAAGTAGAAACATACAAAGAAAAAACAGAAGCAGAAAAAATTGCATTGGGCCTTTTTCAAATCTTTCATTATCTTAATAGAGGTAAGATATATACATCTATATAATATATTCACATACCTATTATATGATAATATATTATTTTAATATAATATTACTTTATAGATGATGGCTCAGATGGTAAAGAACCTTCCTGCAATGCAGGAAACCTGGGTTTGATCCCTGGGTTGGGAAAATCCCCTGGAGAACAGAATGGCAACCCACTCCAGTATTCTTGTCTGGGCAATTCCATGGACAGAGGAGCCTGGTGGGCTACAGTCCATGGGGTTGCAAAGAGTCTGACACAACTTGAGCAACTAAGCACAACAAAAGTATATTAATATATATATAATATATACAATATAGAGAGAATATTACATAAAGAATTATTTTAATTAATTGAATTGATTATCATGACGCCACTTCTTATCAAAAGATACCCTCAGTTTCTATAATATTTATGCCTTTCTCTCTTTTTTTTTCAGAATTATAAGGAGACATTAAATAAGCCACATATGTATAGGAATAGTTACTACTCATGGCAGTAAAGTTGAATTCTGAGGAAAAAATATAGGGTTAAAGTATATCACTGAAGGTTTATTCAGGGGCTCTTTTAGTAGGTACTCAAAGAATATTTAAAGTTAGCAATGCTGGGAGAGAAGGAATGGGAGTTTGGGATAAGCAGAGGCAAAGTATTATATATAGGGTGGGTAAACAACAAGCCCCTTCTGAATAGCACAAGGAGAATGAAAGTGAAAGGCTTAGTCATTCAGTCCTGTCTGACTCTTCGCAACACAGGGGACAGTAGCCCACCAGGCTCCTCTGTCCAAGGAATTCTCCAGGCAGGAATACTTGAGTGGGTTGCCATGCCCTTCTCCAGGGAATGTATAAAACAGGGAACTATATTCAGTAACCTGTGACATGGAACTTCCCTGCAGGTCCAGTGGTTAAGTTTCCATGCTTCCACTGCAGGGAACGAAGACCCTGCATGTTACATGGTGTGACCAAAAATAAATAAATAATAAAACTAATCCTGTGACAAACTATAATGGAAAAGAATGAATATATATATATATATATATATATGTCAGTTCAGTTCAGTTCAGTCGCTCAGTCGTTTCCGACTCTTTGCGACCCCATGAATCGCAGCACACCAGGCCTCCCTGTCCATCACCAACTCCCCGGAGTTCACTCAGACTCACGTCCATCGAGTCGGTGATGCCATCCAGCCATCTCATCCTCTGTTGTCCCCTTCTCCTCCTGCCCCCAATCCCTCCCAGCATCAGAGTCTTTTCCAATGAGTCGATTCTTTGCATGAGGTGACCAAAGTACTGGAGTTTCAGCTTTAGCATCATTCCTTCCAAAGAAATCCCAGGGCTGATCTCCTTTAGGATGGACTAGTTGGATCTCCTTGCAGTCCAAGGGACTCTCAAGAGTCTTCTCCAACACCACAGTTCAAAGGATCAATTCTTCAAAGTGCTCAGCCTTCTTTACAGTCCAACTCTCACATCCATACATGACCAAAGGAAAAACCATAGCCTTGACTAGACAGACCTTTGTTGGTAAAGTAATGTCTCTGTTTTTGAATATACTATCTAGGTTGGTAATAACTTTTCTTCCAAGGAGTAAGTGTCTTTTAATTTCATGGCTGCAATCACCATCTGCAGTGATTTTGGAGCCCCCAAAATAAAGTCTGACACTGTTTCCCCCATCTAAAGATAGACAGATATAGATATGGATATAGATATGGATATAGATATAGATATAGATATAGATATAGATGGGTTTCCCTGTTAGCTCAGATAGTAAAGAATCTGACAGCAATATGGGAGACCCAGATTCGATCCCTGGGTTGGTAAGATCCCCTGGAGAAGGAAGTGGCTACCTATTCCAGTATTCTTGCTTGGAGAATTCCATGGACAGAGGAGCCTGGCAGGCTATATAGTCCATAACTGAGTCATTCTGCTGTCTAGAAGAAATAAATGCAACATCGTAAATCAACTATACTTCAATAAAACTTAAAGAAAAATAAAGTTAGCAATGCTAATAATCCCTCCTCTTTTCACGAAACTAAAGTTTTATGCATCTGAATATGAAGAATTGGTTCTATTATAAAAAATAAAAATATAATCAATCTAAATTATTTTGTTCTCTCTTCTCTATTTGAAAATGTTTATTGAACAATGCCCATGACACTACAAGACTATCCTAAAATTGAATCAATAAATGAAATGTCTGTATGCAAATAAGACACAAAATAGCATTTGCTTATACAACAAAATACCATTACAACAACGTTGTGTCGTCCTGTATTTTGGCTCATTGACTTGGCTTCCTACTCACTCTCAGACACACATCTACTGACATAAGATTTATCAATCATTTTTTAATTAAACTGTTGAAGCATGATAGAGGAGCCATGACTGTGAGAATAACGATTGCATTTTATTCTCTTATTTGGCTAATTTTAGAATAGTTTTAAAACTTTTTGGAGATAGAATCCTAATTGAAACTTACTGAAGACTGTAAAGACATTAGTATCTTTTGGTATTAATCCTAGAAACATATTTTATATAATCAGCGTTTTTCATAGTTCATTCTTTCAACTAGTTTATTACTCATAAGTTATAGAACCTTGAAGCTACAATAGACTCAGTGGTCTTATAGATGTAGAAAGTTCTACATCTACCATCAAAGACAAGTGGATGCTCACTCTATTTTAAAATATTTTTATGCATAGAAATTCTCTAAGTTCGTTGACTAGCCTGTTCAATATGGAGTGATAGTGTTGGTATGTGGTTGTAGGCAGTATACCTCTCAATATATTTAGAAGGAAAAACTGTATGTACTTATGAATAAAAGAATTAGGAGATTCTATACCCCTGGTATACCTAATGATTCAGACAGATTCCAAGATTTTTATAATACAGTTTACCTTTTCAGCCTGCTCTCCTTTCATCTCCTAATTTTTCTTTAATCACATGATATTTATGTTAATCTCATTTTAGGTGAATTCAAATTCAACAAACACTCCCTCTTTGAAAGGTATTATGGAAACACTGGGTGGGGGGAAGAAGCATGATCTCTGTCAATAAGGATTTTTGATTTTATAAGTAGATAGACATGTTTCAATATCCTTAACATCATGAAGACTGAGATTAATGCTACAGTAAAATTGGATTTTACTTCCAGCTGTACCACTTAACAACATTATGACCTTGAGTAAGATATTAAACCTTTGAAAGCCTTCATTTCCTCATTTGTCAATGAGATTCATGCAAACCACTTGGTCCAGTGGCGGGTATAGTTCTGAAAAAATAGCTACTTACAGCTACTTGTTATTTCGATGATATCAATCTGTATTTCTATCAAATCAGAAGAGTCCTATAGAAGACCATGAAACAGCCCTTCCTCTTTATTGAATGAAACCTCTGCATTATATGATAACAAACACAATTTTTATAGCATGTACCTGGAAATATAGAGATACAGAAATAATAGAGTAGATTCATGGGTTTATCACTCATAATTTTGCTCATGCATTCATATTTCTCTCTACCTACTTAATTCTAGCCTGCTATTGCTTCTACTCAGGTAATTTTCCACAAATGCTACCATGCATTTTTTTTTTTAATTACAATAAGGTTTTACTATGTGCTAGGCCTAGGGAATGTAGAAATGAATAAATACTTCAGGCTCTACTACAAAGCCACAGTCATTAAGACAGTATGGTACTGGCACAAAGACAGAAATATAGATCAATGGAACAAAATAGAAAGCCCTGAGATTAACCCACACACCTATGGACACCTTATCTTCGACAAAGGAGGCAAGAATATACAATGGAGTAAAGACAGTCTCTTTAACAGGTGGTGCTGGGAAAACTGGTCAACCACTTGTAAAAGAATGAAACTAGACCCCTTTCTAACACCATACACAAAAATAAACTCAAAATGGATTAAAGATCTAAATGTAAGACCAGAAACTATAAAACTCCTAGAGGAGAACATAGGCAAAACACTCTCCGACATAAATCACAGCAGGATCCTCTATGATCCAACTCCCAGTATACTGGAAATAAAAGCAAAAATAAACAAATGGGATCTAATTAAAATTAAAAGCTTCTGCACAACAAAGGAAACTATAAGCAAGGTGAAAAGACAGCCTTCTGAATGGGAGAAAACAATAGCAAATGAAACAACTGGCAAACAACTAATCTCAAAGATATACAAGCAACTTATGCAGCTCAACTCCAGAAAAATAAACGATCCAATCAAAAAAATGGGCCAAAGAACTAAATAGGCATTTCTCCAAAGAAGACATACGGATGGCTAACAAACACATGAAAAGATGTTCAACATCACTCATTATCAGAGAAATGCAAATCAAGACCACAATGAGGTACCATGTCACACCAGTCAGAATGGCTGCGATCCAAAAGTATACAAGCAATAAATGCTGGAGAGGATGTGGAGAAAAGGGAACCCTCTTACACTGCTGGTGGGAATGCAAACTAGTACAGCCATTATGGAAAGCAGTTGGAGATTCCTTAAAAAATTGCAAATAGAACTGCCTTATGACCCAGCAATCTCCCTGCTGGGCATACACACCGAGGAAACCAGAATTGAAAAAAGACACATGTACCCCAATGTTCATTGCAGCGCTGTTTATAATAGCCAGGACATGGAAGCAACCTAGATGTCCATCAGCAGATGAATGGATAAGAAAGCTGTGGTACATATACACTATGGAATACTACTCAGCCCTTAAAAAGAATAAATTTGACTCAGTTCTAATGAGATGGATGAAATTGGAACCGATTATACAGAGTGAAGTAAGCCAGAAAGAAAAACACCAATACAGTATACTGACACATATATATGGAATTTAGAAGACAGTAATGATGACCCTATATGTGAGACAACAAAGAGACACAGAAGTATAGAGTGGACTTTTGGACTCTGAGGGAGAGGGAAAGGGTGGGATGGTTTGGGAGAATGGCATTGAAACATGTATACTTTCTTGTAAGAAACGAAGTGCCAATCTATGTTCAATGTAGGATGCAGGATGCATGGAGCTGATTGATGCACAGGATGATTCAGGTAGAGGATGTGGGGTGGGAGGTGGGAGGGGGCTTTGGCATTGGGAGATTGTGTTCACCTATGGCTGATTCGTGTCAATGTATGGCAAAACAAATACAGTATTGTAATTTAAAAAAATAAATTTAATAATAGTAAAAAAAAAAAATTCCAGTTCTTATAGTCTTGTGGGGAGACAAAAAAAAGTAAATCAATATATACAATAAAATGATGAAAGTGATTGCCAAAGCAGGACCTGAAGCAAAGGCTATGTGCAGGTCCTTTATTTGGGAAGTAATCATAGGAGATGAATAAGGGGTAGGTGGTAGAAGGAAACAGGGAAGAGAGAAATTCTTTACAAAGAACGCATTCTCCAGTTGGCCCCAACTCTTGGAGACTGGCGCACCATCCCATTTGACCTCCTGAAGTACTTTATGAATGTGTCTCAAAATTGATGTCCCCTTTTGGCAGTTGACTCTTCTTCCTCATTGGTCAGTGGGCTGACCAAGGCTAATCTAGGACTTTAATTCAACTTTCACATTGTGTGTGGAGTGACTAGCTGATCTTGCAGGTAAGCCATGCCGCTGGGGCAGGAAATGAGAAATAAGTTCTGTATTCTCACCTCCCTAGCCTAGGATTCCTTCCACAGTACCATGCCAGAGTGTTTGTGGAATCCCTGCCTTGCTTTCTATAGAAGATTATTGTACCAAAGCTTCAAAGAAATCTTTCACCAGGTTTTAGGTCAGCTCTAAGAGGCTTTACCCACATATTGCCTCCCAAGTCATGAGTGTGCATGCGTGCTTCTGTTGTGTCTGACTTTTTGCAACCCCATGGACTGTAGCCCACCAGATTCCTCTGTCCATGGGGATTCTCCAGACAAGAATACTGGAGTGCGTTGCCATGCCCTCCTGCAGGGGATCTTCCCGACCCAGGGATCGAACCTGCAGCTATGTCTCCTGCATTGGCAGGCAGGTTCTTTACCATTAGTGCCACCTGGGAAGCCACAAGTCATGGGTAAATGCTCTTAAATCAATAAATACTCCACTATCAAGACTTTTTTCCTAATTACCTTGAGCCAACATACACAAGCTCCACTCTCACATGTGTTCCACTTATTCCTGGCTACCTACTAACCCAGCTGCGAACACTTTGGGTGTGCCAGCTATTTCCTCCCCAAATAGGGGCTATTTCCTATTCTAGTTTTGCTTAGATCTGGTCCAGGCTGGAGGCAGTGAGGGAAGAAAGCATCATCTGAGAAGCTCTGGCTTCTGGCAGAGTTTTTGCAAAGTCCCCAGGTAAACAGAAGCTGCTTTCCTTTAGCAAGAGAATTACACCTGCCAACGTCAAGGGTTCTTCTAACGGATTAAGATCCTCAAGCTTGTCCACACACATGCCCTATTTCAGGGTTTTTGTGTAGGTTGTTTACTTGGGAAATGATTTTAGGTAGCAGGAGAGAGAGGCAGTGGGGGTGAAAAGGGAAAGAGTAAAAAACAATACAGAGATGTGTCCCCCGAGGAGACTGATGCTCAGTCCTCAATCCTTATCAATTTTATGACTCAGAACTATGTGCCAGGATGATGAAATAGGGAAACCATTTCTCTATTGGTTCTCATATCCCAGTTGTCAAGGGTTACTCCATAGTATTAAGCCCCTTGCATCTGCGGGTATCTCTCCCATAGTAGCAGGCAGATGCTGAGGCAGAAAGTGCGAAGTACATGAGAGTCTGAGTTGAGGCATCGCCCAGTGCATCTGTGTAAAGCCTGGACGAAGTAGTCACTGAATGCGTGGCTGGAGTGGGGGAGAGTATGAGGAATGGAGTGGCACGCCTAGATGTCTGAGTGTCTAATAAAGGTGTGGGTTCATACTGACCATTTCCCTCTACATGATATATATTTGGCAGTATCACTTGAGTTATTACTTACTCCTCATGTAACTTTCATGAGGGCTTCTTTTGTCTTCCAAAATACCTGTAAATGCTTTGAGACCCAAAACTTATTTAAAATTATAAGATCACCCATCAATGTGCCATGTTTCCTAGAGCTGCATGCTAAATAATTATTGATTACATAGTAAATGTATTTCCAACTTCCCAAATACTGTTCTTTCCAGATAATTGACTTTTAAAAGCTGTTTTTAAAAGTATACTTCTTAATAGAGGTGTAAACTAACCCATAAGTCTAACACTTCAGTAGAAATACTTTTTCTTTTCCTATGTTAACTGCTGTGATCATACCACATACGTAGTTTTATACTCTTGAAAGTAGAAACAATTAAATAGGAGTCGATTGGCATTTTAAAATATTAAGCCTATTTACTATAAATGATCCCTTTTAAAAATCTACAACCATTCAGCCTTAATAATAGCGAACAGTTTGGGATAATAGACTTAAATCTCAGTGACCATATCTAACAGAAAGGAATAAGTTGTGACTTAATTCTTAATATGTACATTTGAATTTGGAATATACGGTGGACTTATAACAAAAATAATGTCTTATGTTCAGGTGAACTCAGTGGCATTTGCTTAACCTGATATTAAAATATTTTTTTCCTTAAATTAAGAATAGACTTTGTGGAAGTGCTATCCAGTATTAGTATTGGGAGGGTGTTTAGTTGAGATTTAAAGTCACAGAGGGGGTAATCTGTTTTTAAATAATTGTGAGCATATATGACTCTTTCGTGAAAGTCCCTTAGACTGCAACGAGACCAAACTGTCAATCCTAAAGGAAATCAGCCCTGAATATTCACTGGAAGGACTGATGTGGAAGCTGAAACTCCAATACTTCGGCTACCTAATGCAAAGAGCAGACTCATTAGAAAAGACCCTGATGCTGGGAAAGACTGAAGGCAGAAGGAGAAGGGGAATGACAGAGGATGAGATGGTTGGATGGCATCACCGACTTGAGGGACATGAGTCTGAGCAAGCTCCAGGAGCTGGTGACAGACAGGGAAGCTGGCGTGCTGCAGTCCTTGGGGTGGGAAAGAGTTGGACATGGCTGATTGACTAAACTGAACTGATGACTTCTCTGTTTCTTTTAATTTTTTGTAAGTATATATAGATACGAAATGATTAGAGAGCATCACCGACTCAGTGGACGTGAGTTTGAGCAAACTCTGGGAGACAGTGAAATACAGGGAAGCTTGGCATGCTACAGTTCATGGGGTCGCAGAGTCAGACACGACTTAGCAACTGAACGACGATAGATATCGACAGGCCTAATGAAGGGCTCATTTTTGGATACCCAGATCTGTGGCTAATTCTAAAACTGATAGAGTGTGTCTTTTGACTTAGTAGAGTGCAGGTTCTTCTGTCTGAGCATGAGAAGAATTCAGGGAGAGGCAGAGTGATGTTTCTGAGATGATGTTTGTGAGAGATACAAGCAGGTAGCCAAGGGTGGAATGCTGCCCCAAGAGCTTAGTGGGTAACAGTTCTATAATCAGAGGAAGAGTGTGGGGGAGGAGAAGACCCCCTTCTTCCTCATCCTCGCATAGCTGTCAAACTTGTATTGTCAGTACTTCCTCCACATCAAGAGAAGTTTTCTTGTCCTACCTGGTCAAGCTGGGACTCCCAGCACAGTGCAAGTGAACAGAAACGTGGTTGCCATATTCTATGGTATGGTCAATCATCTCAGGTTTTGGTGTGATGCCACCTTTTGTGTATTTCTGTTTTTCATGTGTGCAGTGGAGCATATCCTGGGAATCATAAATGTACTAAGCTCACTGAGCAGGACATGGGTCTCATGCCTCCACTGTCTTATTGTTTGGGACATTTCTTGCGTTTCTATTGCATGGTTTTGCTGCTAAGCAAGCCTGCTTGCTTTTATGGTTAAGCAAACCTACTTTCTTTTTTTTTTAATCTTTTGATTTTTTTTCTTATCTTTTGATTTTTTTCTTTTTTTAAAAAATTTATTTATTTTAAGGGGAGGCTAATTACTTTACAATATTGTATTGGTTTTGCCATACCTCGACATGAATCCGCCATGGGTAAGTGATCACTAACTTACAGAGTCTTCAGTACTTTTTCTCTACTGATAATTCCCTAGTAGGATTAACTATTTAATTATCCATTCTCTTCCTTTCCTCTGTCCCTGTCTTTCCAAAGTGAAACACTTTTCTCTATCATTCTCTCATGAGTGTACAGTGAAGTTTTCCAGAAGTTATAAATTACATCATATATGTGATACCACGACGGATTAAATGAAGAAACAACATGAGAATATAGTTGTCATTTATAAACCCAGACAATAAGACTGGCAAAACTGTAATAAAAGAGTTATTCTTTTCATTACTATTTTTAAAAATAAAAATGTTATTTATGTTAACCAATTCACTTACTATTATTTTTAAATAATTTTTTCTCAGTTTTAATTTAGAACGTGGCAAACATTGATCAATACAGCCCACATAAACAAAAGCTCTTTGAGCCTGCAGTAGTTTTTGAGAAGTTTACCCTTTATGGTATACTGAGTTCAAAATGTTTGGAAACTGCTGCTATGTATTAATAATTGTCCAAAGATGGGACTAGGCAAAGAATTCAGAAAGAGTTCCAGGTGAACTAGAAGATTCTGTGAAGATTTTAGGCGGAAATACATACTTGAATTGAGTCTTAAATGATAAAGGGGGATTTGAGCTTTGTAGAATATAAAGGGCCTTAAAGTCAGGGAACCAAAGGCAGAGGTACAAACTGTGGAATGGGTGGGGGTGGAGAAACAGGATGTATTTCGCCATAAGGGGAAAGCAAGTAGTAGCAAAACAATGAGAAAGTAACAAGAGATAAGAAAAGACAAAGGCTGGAAAACAGGTCGTGGGGAATTTAAATTTCATCATATTGGCTTTAGGGAGCCAGTGAAGGTTTTCAAGCACGTTGTTGTTTGTGGTTCAGTCACCAAGTCCTGTCCAGCTCTTTGAGACCCCATGGACTGCAGCATGCCAGGCTTCCCTGTCTCCCTCACCATCTCCTGGAGTTTGCCCAAGTTCATGTCCACTGAATCGGTGATGCCATCCAACCATCTCATCCTCTGCTGCTGTCATCTTTTGCCGTCAGTCTTTCCCAGCATCAGAGACTTTTTCAAGCATGAGGGTGACATGAATGTTATTTTGCTTGGGGGAGATTCATTTTCAAAGTGGATTAGATTCTACATGGGGAGGGAAACTAGTCAAAATGCTATATTAAGAGTAGATGTATAAAATGATAAGGACAAGTTATGGCATTTCTGGTTTGAAGCCTGAGTCATGGGTAAGAATGGAGTAACATTAAGGAAAACAGAGCACACTGGAGGGATTCGAAGAAAAAGGAAACATGATAATGACGATAAATCACCATTGAAGAGGTTGCTGGGTTTTTGGATCACAAATACTAAATGATGTTTGATATAATTTAAATATTGTGTATTTTTATCATTAGAATTTTTAACTGTCCAAATTCATAAACAGAGCATATGAAACATTTAAAAACTAATTTGAATAACTGATGAATTCATTTCAGTCATGCCAGGTCACTAAAAGTTTGCTATAATTTGCACAGTGATATCAACTGTTGATCTGTTTTACTTCATAATCAAGAAAATACATTTCTTGTTGATTTAAAATGGTTTGTTCATGTGTTATTACCCCTTTTGTAGGTGAAGCTTGAATGTTCCTGAAGCTGCTTTATTCTCAGTCAGAAAGGCACTACATGCTCTTACTAAGTTACCTCCCTTCAAAATCACTGGACAAAATAAATCCCGACTTAAAATGCCTTTTGTCTCATTCTTTAAAAGCTCCATATGCGTTCCCCTCATTCTACTCTATGTTTTGTTGTTCGGTCACCAAGTCCTATGGGACTCTTTGAGACCCCCTCAGGACTCTTTGAGACCCCTGACCTGTAGCCTCCGGGTTTCTCTGTCCATGGGATTTTCCCAGGCAAGAATAATGGAGTGGGTTGCTGTTTCCTTCTCCAGGAGATCTTTCTGGATCAGGGACTGAACTCGGGGTCCTGCATTGGCAGGAGGAATCTTTATCACTAAGCCACCACGGAAGCCCCCATCCCACCCTATACTCATTTATATATAATTTTAATGAATACAATGATTTTTAGTAATAATCAATGTGGATTAAACCTTGTTAACTAATAAATTGGGCTACTTACATTTTGAGCTTCTTGGTTAGTCCTGGTTTTAGTAAAAAAATATCCTTGGACATATTGCTTAATTACTAATTTAGTCCCTAGAATATGACAAACTCTTGCAGGCAATCAACTGAATCTGCCATAATATTCTACCAATAAAACTTAATGACTGATTATAATTTAGTTAAATACTTGATTTTGTTAATATGAAGAAAATTAAACTTACCTCAGCATATGTGATGTTAGAAAAAAAAAAACTACTCCTTATTTCTTTCCTTGAAAATGATAAGGTTAAAATGAACATTTATTCAGTGAAATAAAATTATTGGCATGTGGATATTAGCATATAAGCTACCTCATTTGGTGAGTTTAGGAAATAAATTAGGAAGAAAGCCATGTGTTAATATCTGAAGATTCAGTGTATAGTGTACTCATTACATTCTGAAGTTCAATTTAACCTTTTATATATAATTCAGAAGAGGAGATAATTGAAAAGAAGTAAAAATAAGTTAAATTGGCCACTTGTATCCTAACAAATTATAGCATTTTTAAACCCTGAGAACTACAAATCAGAATAACCCTGTTAAGTATTCTGCAGCACACTCTCTTCTGTCCAGGCTCAGGCGATTTGTTTGGCATAATAAGGAGAATGAAATTATCTCTTCTGCTCACCTGGCTTCATAGTTTCCTTTCCAATGTTTTCTTGGCTCTGCGGAACAGTTCTTCAATTATTTCAGAATCCCTGAGATACTCTCTGTGCACTCCTGTGAACCTCTTGGATTTGTTTCTTCTTTAAATGAATTGCTACCGATTGCATGAATTAAAGAGCTTCAATCATTGGTCCGTATCTCTATCTTCCTTCTATATAATTTCATTAAGATGAACTACTTTCTTTTCGTGAGTCTGGAATATTCGGGAAGCATTCTGCCAAAAAGCAGAAAGATTCTGGACTTGGAACTCAGGGTATCTGGTATACAAGAATATTCAAGAAAATAATACCCTACCTGTTGGTCCCCACAGTGGACCCACCACCAGTGCCTAACCAAAGCACAGTTCTTCAAAATGATATTTCTTGACCCCATCTTATGCTCCACTGGCTGCTCCAGATACATAAAACATGCTGAACAAATAAGTGAAATGCTATTTGAGATAACCAGACATTCTACATTATCAATTCATTTGCTGGAGGATATTTCTAAAAACATCCCCAAGACAAACATTAGATTGTAAAATATAATTATACAAGTGCTTCCCTGGTGGCTCAGTGGTAAAGAATCCTCCTGCCAATACAGGAGATGCAGGAGACATGGGTTCGATCCCTAGGTTGGGAAGATCCCCTGGAGGGGGAAATGGCAACCCTCTCCAGTAGTCTTGCCTGTAAAATTCCCTGGACAGAGGTGTCTGGTGGTCTACAGTCCAAAGGGTCAAAAAGAGTTGGACACAACTTAGCATCTGGGCATGTACGCACATGCTCTTTAATACTGTAACTCCATCTGGTGCATCTTTTGGCTCCAGTACTTTGGCCACCTCGTGCAAAGAGTTGACTCATTGGAAAAGACTCTGATGCTGGGAGGGATTGGGAGCAGGAGGAGAAGGGCACGACCGAGGATGAGTTGGTTGGATGGCATCACGGACTCGATGGACGTGAGTCTGAGTGAACTCTGGGAGATGGTGATGAACAGGGAGGCCTGGCGTGCTGCGATGCACAGGGTCGCAAAGAGTCGGACACGACTGAGTGACTGAAATGAACTAAACTGAACTTACCTTACTAGAATATTTCTTAATATTTGTGTTTTAAATATGAATTTATATTGAGTTTAATAGATATTCTAGGGCAGATATTTAACAATAAGGAAAAGATCATATGCAAAGCATTTTTATAAATGTTACTGAATTATATGAATAAAAGGGAATGTTTTAATGCTATGGGAAGTATCACTAGGGTGAAGTTTAACAATACTTATAAAAATAATCTAATTCTAGTTGGTTACATGGAAACAGTACTTCAAATAAATTTTTAGTTACTAACATACACTTTAAAAATAATTGCGTATAATTTATAATCACATAAAAATCATCTTTATTCTAAAATACTTCTAAGAAACACTCATCATAGAAAACTTGTTTAGAATAGCCAAGTGTTTGAAAAATACTACAATTATTTAGATATACTATCTGAAGTGAATATGTTTAGGAAAATGAGAAAAGGTTAATAGAATTAAATATTAATACCTAATGTTTCCAGTCATTGGTTTTCAAACTGTTTCCTGCATTCTGTGTTTTGTCTTTAGACCTTACTCAACGTCAGGGATCTCCAACATCTGGGATCTAACGGTTGATGATTCGAGGTGGAACTGATGTAATAATATTAAAATTAAAGTGCACAATAAATGTAATGCACGGGTATCATCCTGAAACCATTCCCCACTCTCCATCCATGGAAAAATGGTCTTCCATTAATCAGTCCCTGGTATCAAAAAAGTTGGGGAACACTGTTTAACACAGAGGGGCATCTGTGTAACACTTCGGGGGAAAAAGTTTCTAGTATCCTGTATTGCAGCATGGAAAGTATTAGGAACATGGGACTGAAGTCTCCGGTCATAGTCTTGTTCCCTGGTAATCTGTCCTCCACCCAGCAGCTAGAAGGATGTTTCTTCACATCTCTGATCGCTCTTCTCTCGAATGGAAGCATGCTGAATATCTGCCATGTTTCTTAGCCAAGGGTGATGCCTGTCAGTGTCTGTACATACAAAATATCTCAGTCAGTTCAGTTGCTCATTGTTTCCGACTCTTTGTGACTCCATGAATCGCAGCATGCCAGGCCTCTCTGTCCCTCACCATCTCCCGGAGTTCACTCAGACTCACGCCCATCAAGTCAGTGATGCCATCCAGCCATCTCATCCTCTCTCATCCCCTTCTCCTCCTGCCCCCAATCCCTCCCAGCATCAGAGTCTTTTCCAATGAGTCAACTCTTCACATGAGGTGGCCAAAGAACTGGAGTTTCAGCTTTAGCATCATTCCTTCCAAAGAAATCCCAGGGCTGATCTCCTTCAGAATGGACTGGTTGGATCTCCTTGAAGTCCAAAGGACTCTCAAGAGTCTTCTCCAACACCACAGTTCAAAAGCATCAATTCTTCAGTGCTCAGCCTTCTTCACAGTCCAACTCTCACATCCATACATGACCACAGGAAAAACCATAGCCTTGCTGGACGGACATTTGCTGGCAAAGTAATGTCTCTGCTTTTCAATATGCTGTCTAGGTTGGTCATAACTTTTCTTCCAAGGAGTAAGTGTCTTTTAATTTCATGGCTACAGTCACCATCTTCAGTGATTTTGGAGGCCCCAGAAATAAAGTCTGACACTGTTTCTACTCTTTCCCCATCTATTTCCCATGAAGTGATGGGACCAGATGCCATGATCTTTGTTTTCTGAATGTTGAGCTTTAAGCCAGCTTTTTCACTCTCCACTTTCACTTTCATCAAGAGGCTTTTTAGCTCCTCTTCACTTTCTGCCATAACGGTGGTGTCACCTGCATATCTGAGGTTATTGATATTTATCCAGGCAATCTTGATTCTAGCTTGTGCTTCTTCCAGTCCAGCATTTCTCATGGTGTACTCTGCATAGAAGTTAAATAAGCAGGCTGACAATATACAGCCTTGACGTACTCCTTTTCCTATTTGGAACCAGTCTGTTGTTCTATGTCCAGTTCTAACTGTTGCTTCCTGACCTGCATACAGATTTCTCAAGAGGCAGGTCAGGTGGTCTGGTATTCCAATCTCTCTCAGAATTTTCCACAGTTTATTGTGATCCACACAGTCAAAGGCTTTGACATAGTCAATAAAGCAGAAATAGATGTTTTTCTGGAACTCTCTTGCTTTTTCCATGATCCAGCGGATGTTGGCAATTTGATCTCTGGTTCCTCTGCCTTTTCTAAAACCAGCTTGAACATCTGGAAGTTCATGGTTCACATATTGCTGAAGTCTGGCTTGGAGAATGTTGAGCATTACTTTACTAGCGTGTGAGATGAGTGCAACTGTGTGGTAGTTTGAGCATTCTTTGGCATTGCCTTTCTTTGGGATTGGAATGAAAACTGACCTTTTCCAATCCTGTGGCCACTGCTGAGTTTTCCAAATTTGCTGGCATATTGAGTGCAGCACTTTCACAGCATCATCTTTCAGGATTTGAAATAGCTCAACTGGAATTCCATCACCTCCACTAGCTTTGTTCATAGTGATGCTTTCTAAGGCCCACTTGACTTCACATTCCAGGATGTCTGGCTCTAGGTGAGCGATCACACTATTGTGATTATCTGGGTCGTGAAGATCTTTTTTGTACAGTTGTTTTGTGTATTCTTGCCACCTCTTCTTAATATCTTCTGCTTCTGTTAGGTCCATACCATTGCTGTCCTGTATCGAGCCCATCTTTGCATGAAATGTTCCCTTGGTATCTCTAATGTTCTTAAAGAGATCCCTAGTCTTTCCCATTCTGTTGTTTTCCTCTATTTCTTTGCATTGATCACTGAAGAAGGCTTTCTTGTCTCTTCTTGCTATTCTTTGGAACTCTGCATTCAGATGCTTATATCTTTCCTTTTCCCCTTTGCTTTTCGCTTCTCTTCTTTTCACAGCTGTATGTAAGGCCTTCCCGGACAGCCATTTTGCTTTTTTGCATTTCTTTTCCATGGGGATGGTCTCGATCCCTGTCTCCTATACAATGTCACGAACCTCAGTCCATAGTTCATCAGGCACTCTATCAGATCTAGTCCCTTAAATCTATTTCTCACTTGCACTGTATAATCATAAGGGGATTTGATTTAGGTCATAACTGAATGGTCTCGTGGTTTTCCCTACTTTCTTCAATTTAAGTCTGCCTTTGGCAATCAGGAGTTCATGATCTGAGCCATAGTCAGCTCCCATTCTTGTTTTTGCTGACTGTATAGAGTTTATCCATCTTCGGCTGCAAAGAATATAACCAATCTGATTTCAGTGTTGACTATCTGGTGATGTCCATGTGTAGAGTCTTCTCTTGTGTTGTTGGAAGAGGGTGTTTGCTATGACCAGTGCATTTTCTATATCTGGATTATATTAAATATTTATTGAGCAACTACGACCACAGTGAGAGATAACATATGGGATTTATAATGTTTTGAGTACCCTTCTTAATTCTTGGCATGCAGTCACTTCTTCCATCTCCATTGTACCATTCTTATCCTCATTTTCCAAATGAAGAAACTGCAGCACAGAGAGGTGGTGATATCTGCCTAAAGTCACAGAGCTAACTTAGAAGTACCGGAAGTAGTCTAGCTCTAGCATCCGTGCGCCCAAACACTCCACTGTAATTGTAGCTGGGAGTACAAAAATAAATTAAGCACAGTCTGAGTGTTTGCTGTTCAGCAGAAGGCAACGTATTTTCAGTGTAATGTAAAGATAATCATAGAGCTAGCAAATATATATTAAGTATTTATAAATTTTGAGCTCTGTAATAATTCACTTATATGCATTGTTTGGGCTTCTCTGGTGGCTCAGCAGTAACGAATTTGCCTGCAAGGCAGGAGATACAGGAAATGTGGGTTTGATTCCTGGGCCTGAAATGGGAAATAGCAACACACTTCAGTATGCAGTCCATGGGGTTGCAAAGAGTTGGACACAACTGAGCATGCATGCATGCGTGCACATGCATTGTTTAACTTCATAAGAATCCTATACTTTTTCAATTAGAAAATTAAGATAATTTTGCTCACGATGAGAAAGAACAAATTAGATCCTGATTCCAGTTAGCTTGGATTCCTCTGGCTTTAACAGGCCTTAGTTTTCCTCTGTTGAATATTAAAAACTTCTTAGAACACACCGATCTGGACAAGGTCACTTTGTGACTGTGACTGAGCAAGACAAATATGAGTCCCTTTCATAATCTTGTCAGAACACAGAAAAAAAAAAAAAAAAAGAACACAGTACAAACCACAAAAATGACCAAACATTCTCCATCTCAGCTAACAGCAGTGACTGCCCTTTTCTGAATCTACTTTGTTCCTGTAACATTCTAGACAAAAATTTTCAGACACGATCTTTTCCCTGTTATCTGCTCCTAATCCAGAGCAAAATCGTTTTAAAAATCCTTCAAAAAAATTAAAAACAAGCCTAAATCCTATAGCAAGTTTTTTCTAACACCTTCCTACTGAGATCTCCCCAGTTCCCCATGGTAATCTATCTTCTCTGTTTGCAATGAGCCAATAAACTCAACTTGCTTCCACTTCAGGTGTGTTCTTTAGCTGGAGGATATTATCAGTTAGGTCCCACTGAGATTGGGCTGAGACCCTCACTCAGGACAGGATACTAAATTCAGTATTAAGATACACATTGGGGTCACTTTGAAATCTCTTCCCACTCAAGTGTTTAAGGTGTCACCCTGGCCACATATGGGAAGCTAATTTCACTCTGAACTAAGCTGTGATTATTATTTCATTGTGATTCTTTGGCATTGGATTTTTGTTTTGTTTTTTGACTTAGGAATAAGTTCCCTGGTGGCTCAGACAGTAAAGAACCTGCCTGCAATGCAGGAGACAAGGATTTGATCCTTGGGTCGAGAAGATCCCCTGGAGAAGGGAATGGGAACCCACTCCAATATTCTTGCCTGGAAAACGCCATGGACAGAGAAAGCTGGTGGGCTACAGTCCATGGGGTTACAAAGAGTCAGATACAATTCAGTGATTAACACTTCTTTCATTCTCTTGGACTTATTGGTTATATGAGGAGATTAACGTTTTTTTTTCTTAGTGAATTGTTTTCTGGCCTTGTATTCATTTCTACGGTCTGCTTGTTTATTCTATAAGAAGAAAAGTCTATAAGGAGGGGATGGACATAGATCTGATAAATCTATTTTTTCACCCAGTGCTGGGGAAGGAGTTCAGAAAGTGTCATCAGACTAGTGTTCTTTGAGTAAAAATGCTGTAGGTCAGCATTTCAAAAACTTATAAGAAGTTTCCCCTCAATCTGGTGAGAAATAATTTATTTAGTTTCATCTGCTTTGGGTTGTTTGGTTCCTGATCAGGGCAAGTTTCAGAAGTACAAGGTTGCACAAACACCAACCTTACTGACCACTGGAATTCTCATGAGGCCATCTCTTGATCTAAACCTGCAACTCTTTCAAGCCAAACTCCCATTTTCTTTGTGTTTTCTAAATATAAGGTAAAATATCTATATATATGCCTGTATATAGATAGAAAATTATATATATATATATATATATATATATATGTAGACATACCCTCTGACTGGTGAAAATTACTAGAGATAATGTGAAACCATAATGACTGCTGGGAGAATTGTGACATTAGCAAGATGTTAATTTGATAGCTCCCTTAGAACAAAAGAGGAAGAAACACTCAAGGGGAGACTCTTGTCTACAACAAAGAGATTATTTTATTCAGTGTAAAAGACTCCTTTTTCATTTCTTCAGGGTTAAATAATCCCTGGCTTTTAAAATGAGTGGCTTGATAAAATTGCCAACCACTTTTTCTCTCTTTTGTATGTATATATGTCCAAATGGGTTTTCTTCCATCTAAACTTTGTCACCTCTCCTTGCAAGAAATAGGTTTTTATAATGATATTAATTTAATATTTGTTGGAAATTGCCCTCGCTTACTTACTTTTCTACTTATGTTCCTCACTCTCTTTTTCTTATGCTAGGGAAATCTTAAAGAGAAACCTATTACAAAAATCATTTTGCTGGTACAAATGCACTCTGGGGATATTTCTATTTGTAGACAAACACTAAAACTTGTTTTAAAATAATTATTGTGTTATATTTGCTTTAAAAATTGTAGAGTTTGAAAATGTGCATTTACTTAACAGCCTTCAGTACTACAATTATGAGATAAAAATATATTAGCTCTAATATATGAAATAGCTTTTGGCATTATTTAAAGAAGTTTGTTAAATTTAGTTTATCATAGAAAAATATTAGCACAATATTTAGATTTATATTAACCAGTTTTAATTTCACAGCTTAAATTCCCTAAAATAACTTATGGTTTAAGTATATTACTACTGTTTTCTTAAAAATTAGACATATATAAAAACATATATATGTGTGTGTATATACATATATGTGTATAATATATACTGATAATAGTGGATATCTTTTTAAATGTTTAATTTTATGGAATTTTTACATGTTACAATCATGAGGATTTAATATATTGACTAAGATTATAGTCTAACTTTTCTTAACAAGATCCTGGACTATTTAAGACAGTAGTGACTCCTATAATAGCCACTGTACCTATTGAAATTTAATTATTTAAAATTAAATAAATAAATATTCAGTTCCTTAGTTGCACTAACCACAAGTCAAGTGCTCAGTAGTCACATATGGCCAGTGGCTACCATACTGGACAGTACACATATAGGACACTTAAATAATTAGAGTTCAGTTGATATCACTGCCTTCAGTTCAGTTCAGTTCAGTCGCTCAGTCCTGTCCGACTCTTTGCAACCCCATGAATCGCAGCACGCCAGGCCTCCCTGTCCATCACCAACTCTTGGAGTTCACCCAGGCTCACGTGCATCGAGTCAGTGATGCCATCCAGCCATCTCATCCTCTGTCATCTCCTTCTCCTCCTATCCCGAATCCCTCCCAGTATCAGGGTATTTTCCAGTGAGTCAACTCTTCGCATGAAGTGGCCAAAGTACTGGAGTTTCAGCTTTAGCATCATTCCTTCCAATGAACACCCAGGACTGTCTCCTTTAGGATGGACTGGTTGGATCTCCTTGCAGTCCAAGGGGACTCTCAAGAGTCTTCTCCAACACCACAGTTCAAAAGCATCAGTTTTTCGGCGCTCAGCCTTCTTCACACTCCAACTCTCACATCCATACATGACCACTAGAAAAACCATAGCCTTGACTAGATGGACCTTTGTTGGCAAAGTAATGTCTCTGCTTTTGAATATGCTATCTAGGTTGGTCATAACTTTTCTTCCAAGGAGGAAGCGTCTTTTAATTTCATGGCTGCAGTCACCATCTGCAGTGATGTTGGAGCCCCCAAAATAAAGTCTGACACTGTTTCCACTGTTTCCCCATCTATTTCCCATTAAGTGATGGGACCAGATGCCATGATCTTCGTTTTCTGAATGTTGAGCTTTAAGCCAACTTTTTCACCCTCCTCTTTCACTTTCATTAAGAGGCTTTTTAGTTCCTTTCCACTTTCTGCCATAAGGGTGGTGTCTTCTGCATATCTGAAGTTATTGATATTTCTCCTGGCAATCTTACTACTTATTAAGCATTTTATGTATTAGGTTTATTAGAAAAAGATGTAACTTGGAAACAGTCACATGGAGGAGATGCATAGGAATAGGGATGAGCTAAGGTGAGTAGAGCTCCCATGTCGTCTCCAAGTGCATCATTCTCCCCAAATTTCCATGTGTTCACCAACCCAGAAGCTCGCTGAACTCTGGCTTTTATTAGGTAGGCATGGTTGCTTAAATTACTGTCATCCGGGATTGATTTAACCTCCAGTCCCTTTCTCTCCTCCCCTGCCAGAGGTCAAGAGAGAGACTGAAAGTTTCAACACGGTTTCTTCAATCACCTCCTGGGTTCTCCTGGCAGCTAGCCCCATTCTTAGGTGCTTTCCAGATCTCACCTTCAGTCAGTTCAGTTCAGTCGCTGGGTCGTGTCCGACTCTTTGTGACCCCATGAATCGCAGCACGCCAGGCCTCCCTGTCCATCACCATCTCCCGGAGTTCACTCAGACCCACGTCCATTGAGTCCGTGGTGCCATCCAGGCATCTCATCCTCTGTCTTCCCCTTCTCCTCCTGCCCCCAATCCCTCCCAGCATCAGAGTCTTTTCCAATGAGTCAGCTCTTCACATGAGGTGGCCAAAGTACTGGAGTTTCAGCTTTCGCTTCATTCCTTCCAAAGGAATCCCAGGGTTGATCTCCTTTAGAATGGACTGGTTGGATCTCCTTGCAGTCCAAGGGACTCTCAAGAGTCTTCTCCAACAACACAGTTCAAAAGCATCAGTTCTTCGGCGCTCAGCCTTCTTCACAGTCCAACTCTCACATCCATACATGACCACTGGAAAACCATAGCCTTGACTAGACGGACCTTAGTCAGCAAAGTAATGTCTCTGCTTTTGAATATGCTATCTAGGTTGGTCATAACTTTTCTTCCAAGGAGGAAGCGTCTTTTCATTTCATGGTTGCAGTCACCATCTGCAGTGATTTTGGAGCCCAAAAAACAAAGTCTGACACTGTTTCCCCATCTATTTCCCATGAAGTGATGGGACCGGATGCCATGATCTTCGTTTTCTGAATGTTGAGCTTTAAGGTCTCACCTTACCAATGTTATTAATACAAAAGACTCTTCTTTCACTCTCATCACTTAGGAAGTTCCAAGGGTTTTAGAAACCCTGTGCCATTTACAGGAGGAAGGCCTAATATATACTTCTTATAAATCACAATTCACAATCAGTAAACATAATTTTAATTTACCCTTACTTAGAATAGATGAGCTAGGCCAAATATGCAAATATATGTAAATTTTATGTATGCATGTATGCATAGAGTGGTTTTTGCTGCTTTACTATAAAACTAGTGCCTTAAGAAATAAGTGCTTTTGAAGAAAAGATACCTAAACACTTCTTACGTTTCCATCTTCTAGTTTTCTCTTGTATCTGAAGAAAGAAAAGTAGCTACTTTAGTTGAAGAGGTATTTAATATAAATGGTTGACTATTCCAGGCACTCTGATTATAGAGTTAGACAAATATGTATACAAAATAATGCAGGCAATTTTCTGTTTATTAGGAAAGTTATCACAGTTTTTTAATATAATACATTTATATGATATATACATTGTTTTATTTAATATACTGATAGGTTATATTTTAAACCTACAGTTAAAAGGTTGAATTTATAGATTTATGCATTTTATACCTTAAGTACATATATAGGAAGATATGTTAGTAAATCATTTACCATATACATATATCTTCCAAAATAATATACAGAAGAGTTAAATTATAACTTTAAACTCTTTTGTAAAATTACCTGTTATTTTATGCCTAGATTAACAGTTCATTTTCATCACACTTTTGTCTTTTCAAATCATTTTTTAAAAGATTGCTTATTTGGAAAGAACAGTTAAGATCCCAGTAATCATAATTGCTTATTTTAGTGTTTTGACAAGACTATAATTTTTTATCCTTAGTTAATTATGACATAATTAATATTAATGTATATCTTGTATTTTCTGACAGCTATATCAAATGCTAAATATGTGTTTTTATATAAGCAACTTACAAATATCTATGGAAGAAAAAGGAGACATTGACTACTGCTGGCTAGGAATCAGGAATCACAAAGAGGTGATATCTGAGTTGTTCACGGAAAGATGGGCAAGATTTTGAAGGGTAAGGAATATAGACAATGTTATTATTTCAAAAGGATGTAACAGTGACAGAGGCAGGAATGTCCAGAATTTAGTCTTCAAAAATGCTTTGATAACATCTCTCTAAATATGGAAGACCAGATATCCTTTTGTGCATTTTAAAGCAAATATCTAAACATTTTCATCCTAAGTTTAAATAGTTGCAAAGAAACCATTTCCCACAAGTTTTAAATACTGACATCTAAAAATAAAAATCACAGCATTCTTTTAAATATTTTTAAAGTATAGAAATAATGGTCATCATTATCCATTAAAAATTAACAAACAAAAAGGAGCTCTTCTTTTTAATAATTGAATAGTTTATATTACATTTTTATCATTCTGAACTTGTATTTTCAGCCTGTTGCCTCCAAGGTATTTTAAATATATGCTTTTCATAAAATTCTTTATTAAAAAGTAACTTTTGTATTGAGATATAATACACATAAATACATCATAAGTTTCTGGTCAATAGATTTTTATGAAGAGCATCCATTCGTGTAATAAGCAGCATTCAGATCAAGAAATAGGTTGTAGAATATTTTTAGCATCACAGAATTTTCTCTTGGGACCTCTTTCACTATTCTGACTTCTAATCTGGGATAATAAATATAATAACCAACAATGGCCAGATCATATATAAAAAGAGAGGTTGGATCCACAACCTGCAGCAGCTTTCTCAGGAAACCAAACCCCATATCTATCATAACCCAATAAAGCAGGTTGCTTTAAGTTGGACTAGACTGTTTAGTTCTAATAACTATTGTGTTGTATATTTGAAGGTGAAGGTGAAGGTGAAGTCAGTCAGTCGTGTCCGACTCTTTGCAACCCCGTGGACTGTAATTTACTAGGCTTCTCCGTCCATGGGATTCTCCAGGCAAGAAAGAATACTGGAGTGGATTGCCATTTCCTTCTCCAGGGGATCTTCCTGACCCAGGGATCAAACCCGGGTCTCCCGCATTGCAGGCAGACGCTTTAACCTCTGAGCCACCAGGGAAGCCCCAACTGTATATTTAACAGTTGCTAAATGTCAAATCTTTCAGTGTCCTATCTTTTTTTGCCTCTTCATACTATTCATGGGGTTCTCATGGCAAGAATACTGAAGTGGTTTGCCATTCCCTTCTCCAGTGGACCACATTTGTCAGAATTTTCCACAATGACCCATCTGTCTTAGGTGGCCCTACCAGGCATGGCTCATAGTTTCATTGAGTTAGACAAGGCTGTGGTCCATGTGATAGTTTGATTAGTTTTCTGTGATTGTGGTTTTCATTCTGTCTGCCCTCTGAGGGATAAGGATAAGAGGCTTATGGAAGCTTATCACACTAATCCAAATCTATGCCTCAATCAGTAATGCAGAAGAAGCTCAAGTTGAACGATTCTATGAATTTACAAGACCTTCTTGAATGAACACCCCCAAAGATGTCCTTTTCACTATAGGGGACTAGAATGCAAAAGTAGGAAGACAAGAGATATCTGGAGCAACAGGCAAATTTGGCCTTGGAGTACAAAACGAAGCAGGGCAAAGGCTAAGTGAATTTTGTCAAGAGAATGCACTGGTCATAGCAAACACCCTCTTCCAACAACATAAGAGAAGACTCTACACATGGATATTACCAGATGGTGAAAACTGAAACTAGATTGATTATATTCTTTGCACCCAAATATGGAGAAGCTCTATACAGTCAGAAAAAACAAGACTGGGAGCTGACTGTGGCTAAGATCATGAACTCCTTATTGCCAAATTCAGACTCAAATTGAAGAAAGAACGGAAAACCACTAGACCATTCAGGTGTGACCTAAAGCAAATCCCTTACACTTTTACGGTGGAAGTGACAAATAGATTCAAGGGATTAGATCTGATAGTACCTGAAGAACTATGGACGGAGGTTCATGACATTGTACAGGAGGCAGTGATCAAGACCATGCCTAAGAAAAAGAAATGCAAAATGACAAATGGTTGTTTGAGGAAACAACCTTACAAATAGCTGAGAGAAGAAGAGAAGCTAAAGGCAAAGAAGAAAAGGAAAGATATACCCATTTGAATGCAGAGTTCCAAAGAATAGCATGGAGAAATAAAGCCCTCCTCACAATA
This sequence comes from Nanger dama, assembly GCA_917880005.1. Lineage (NCBI taxonomy): Eukaryota > Metazoa > Chordata > Mammalia > Artiodactyla > Bovidae > Nanger > Nanger dama. The sequence continues at coordinate 24,283,609 of CAKJTW010000021.1, forward strand.
CAAAGGATTAGAGGAAAACAATAGAATGGGAAAGACTAGAGGTCTCTTTAACAAAATTAGTGATACCAAGGGAACTTTTCATGCAAAGATGGGCACAAAAAGGACAGAAACAGTATGGACCTAACAGAGCAGAAGATATTAAGAAGTGGCAACAATACACAGAAGAACTATACAAAAGAGATCTTAATGACCCAGAGAACCACAATGGTGTGATCACTCACCAAAATCAGACATCCTGGAATGCAAAGTCAAGTGGGTCTTAGGAAGTGTCATCAGGAGCAAAGCTAGTGGAGGTGATGGAATTCAAGTTGAGCTATTTCAGATCCTAAAAGATGATGCTGTGAAAGTCTTGCACTCAATATACCAGCAAATTTGGAAGACTCGGCAGTGGCCACTGGACTGAAAAATTTCAGTTTTCATTCCAATCCCAAAGAAAGGCAACACCAAAGAATGTTCAAACTACCACACAATTCTACTCTCTTACACATTAGCAAAGTAGTGTTCAAAATTCTCCAAGCCAGGCTTCAACAGTATATGAACCATGAACTTCCAGAAGTTCAAGCTGGATTTAGAAAAGGCAGAGGAACTAGAGATCAAATTGCCAAAATCTGTTGGATCATCAAAAAAGCAAGAGAGTTCCAGGAAAACATCTACTCCTGCTTTATTGACTACAGCAAAGTCTTTGTGTGGATCACAACAAAATGTGGAAAATTCTTCAAGTGATGGGAACACCAGACCACCTGACCTGCCTCCTAAGAAATCTGTATACAGGTCAGGAAGCAACAATTAGAACTGGACATGGAACAACAGACTGGTTCAAAATTGGGAAAGGAGTACGAAAAGGCTGTATATTACCACCCTGCTTATTTAACTGACATGCAGAGTACATCATGCGAAATGCCAGGCTGGTTGAAGCACAAGCTGGAATCAAGATTACCTGGAGAAATATCAATAACATCAGATAAGCAGATGACACCACCCTTCTGGAAGAAAGCGAAGAGGAACTAACTAAAGAGCCTCTTGATGGAAGTGAAAGAGGAGAGTGAAAAAGCTGGCTTAAAACTCAACATTCAGTAAATGAAGATCATGGCCTCCGGTCCTATCACTTCATGGCAGATAGGTGGAAAAACAATGGAAACAGTGAGAGACTTTATTTTCTTAGGCTCCAAAATCACTGCAGATGGTTGACTGCAGCCATGAAATTAAAAGACACTTGCTTCTTGGAAGGTATGACCAATCTAGAAGTGAAGTGAAGTGAAGTGAAGTCGCTCAGTCGTTTCTGACTCTCTGTGACCCCGTGGACTGTAGCCTGCCAGGCTCCTCTGTCCATAGGATTCTCCAGGCAAGAATACTGGAGTGGGTTACCATTTCCTTCTCCAGGGGATCTTCCTTACCCAGGGATTAAATCTAGGTCTCCCACAGTGGACACAGATGCTTTAACCTCTGAGCCACCAGGGAAGCCCCTGACCAATCTAGACAACATATTAAAAAGTAGAGATACTACTTTGCTAACAAAAGTCCATCTAGTCAAAGCTATGGTTTTTACAGTAGTTATGTATGGATTTGAGAGTTGGATCATAAAGAAAGCTGAGTGCTGAAGAAGCGGTGCTTTTGAATTGTAGTGTTGGAGAAGACTCCTGAGAGTCCCTTGGACTGCAAGGAGATCCAACCCAGTCCATCTTAAAGGAAATCAGTCCTGAATATTCATTGGAAGGACTGATGCTGAAGCGGAAACTCCAATACTTTGGCCACCTGATGCGAAGAACTGACTGATTGGAAAAGTCCCTGATGCTGGGAAAGACTGAAGAGAAGGGGACAACAGATGAGCTGGTGTGATGGCATCACCGACTCAATGGACATGACTTTGAGCAAGCTTCAGCGGTTGGTGAGGACAAGGAAGCCTGGTGTGCTGCATTCCATGAGGTGGCAAAGAGTTGGACATGACTGAGTAACTGAACTATTAGATCTCTTTTTAAAATGTATATTTATGTATTTTCTGTCCAGTGGCAGTATCCAGGATCTTAGTTGCAGCATGTAGGATCTGCCTCTGGACCACCTCTTTTAAAATGTATATTTATTTATTTGGCTGTCCAGGTTTTAGTTGCAGCATGTGGGATCTTGTTCCCTGACCAGGGATCAAACCCAAGCCCCAAGCCCCCTGCTTTGGGAGCACAGAGTGTTAGCCTCTGGACCACCAGGGACGTTAACACTTTATTATTTGTTAATGGCCTTCCCTCATGGCTCAGCTGGTAAAGAATTCACCTGCACTGAGGGAGACCTGAGTTAGATCCCTGGGTTGGGGAGATCCCCTGGAGAAAGGAAAGGCTACCCACTCCAGTATTCTAGCCTGGAGAATTCCATGGACCGTATAGTCCATGGCATTGCAAAGAGCTGGACATGACTGAGAGACTTTCACTTTTCAAGAACAAACCATGATTTCTCTAACAATTGATCCCAAATGGCCAGTACTTGATTAATAATTGACAAGTCTCCCTAATTTTCGGCCATGCCTCCAACTTAAGACTAACTACAGAAAGCCAAATACGCATCCCTAAGCAGTCACATAAGGAGCTCCCTTTTCTAGTTAGCTTCACCTATAGCTTTTGTCATGTCTACAGGTTCCAATCACAGCACACCTGAAGCCTTCCTCTCTTTCCACTGCTGTTTCCTACTTATCTGCCTGCCTTTGAGTCTGTGCACAAGCTCAAGTGATGTCAGCTGAGTCACTTGATGTTGCAAGCACTGAATAAGCAGCCTTTGCCTATTCTCACGGAGAAGGCAATGGCACCCCCACTCCAGTGTTCTTGCCTGGAGAATCCCAGGGACGGGGGAACCTGCTGGGCTGCCATCTCTGGGGTTGCACAGAGTAGGACACGACTGAAGTGACTTAGCAGCAGCAGCAGCCTATTCTCATCTTGTTGATCTTGATTTTTATTTCTACAAACCCTAATATATTACTATTGTGTGTGGGTCTTTATGTTGTAAAATTCATTCCATCCATTAATATGCATAAATGTCATTACTTTGTTTCTGTTATATGATTTTACTGTATCACAAATTATTTCTCTATTTTTACTGTTGATGGATATTTGGTCTCTTTGCAGCTTGGGCCTTTTTCGAATACAGCTATCCAAATTTGTACATGTCACTCAGTGAATATATATGCTCATGTGGAACTTTGGGATCTTGGTTAAGTGTATTTAGCTTTAGCAGATACTGCCAAACAGTTCTTCAAGGTGGTTGAATCCATTTACTCTCCCAGAGGCAGTATAATCTGATAGAATTTTATCCTAATATATCTTTTTTATGCTTGGAAGTCTTTTAATGATTTTTTTAAATGCTGGAAAGTCATTCTTCTCTGCAAAAAGAGTTGTATAAATTGAAATTTGATTTAAACAAACTTCTGTGACCATAAGGCTCTATTAAAATTTATGTTTTTTACTGTTATCATTAGTTATTAGTAGTGCAATTTATCAAAATAACATGTGATGAATTTGAGAAAAGTAATAAACACGAAAAGCAAAACTATCGAGAAAACATTACTTGTAAAGATAAAGCATTTAAAAATTAGTTTATGTGCCTTTGGATAAATAATCATTGCTAGAAGGAGATAATATGCAGAATCACTTGTTCTTAAATTTTTTTTTCATGTTACATGCTAAGAAAGTATGTTCACAACAAGTAGGAATAGATACTGTTATAGAATACTCTGATCACAGTATCAATCAATTCTCTGAACTGTTTTTGAGTAAAAACGTCCCAAGGAGATCAGAGGGTTGCCATGAGCTAGAAGGACCAGATCCTTACTAATTCCTCAGAGATCTTCTCTATCACCGAAGAAGGCAATTTCATTATGTATGTCTCCGGTTCCAGGTAGAGCGTTGGATAAACAGGACCCGTGCATATCGCCGGGAGCAGGTGCTGGTTTCAAGCGGCAGGTCAGCCTCGGGTTCCGACCGGCGAGCCAGCGGAGAGGACCACGCCCTCCGCCGCCGCGCGGGTCTCCCGCAGGTCGCGGGCTGCGTGCGCCGCGCCGCGCGGCTCGCCGAGGCCCCCGCTCCCTGGCCACGCCCACTTCCTGCCCCATCCCGGGTCTTTCCAGGTCTCCTCTCCCGGTGAACCGGATGCGCCGTCAGTTTTCTCCTCAACGTCCTCCGCTGGTTCCCCACTGCCCCGCGAGGCCGTAGGCATCCACGGGGGCACGGGCAGGGGGCTCCCGGAGGCTGGCCTGGCAGGTATAGGGCGCCGGTAGGAGCTGGGCGCGCACGGTTACCGCGCGTGGAGGAGACACTGCCCTGCGGCGATGGGTGCCAGGGGCGCTCCTTCACGCCGGAGGCAGGCGGGGCGGCGGCCGCGGTATCTCCCCCACCGGGAGCTTCCCCTTCCTCCTCCTCCTGCTGCTCCTGTGCATCCAGCTCGGCGGAGGACAGAAGAAAAAGGAGGTAGGACGAATCCCGAGGGCATTCCCGGGCCGGCCGGGGCGGGCCGGGGGGCGGGCGAGCCGCGTTGCCAGGCAGATGGGCCGCCGGGCGTGGGCGATGGCTGATTTGGGGGTGCTGGCGGAGTCTGCGGGCAGGCCTTTGCGCATGTCCTTTGAGCCCCACAGTTTCAAAAGTGGGGGTTGCCATGTCCTTCCTCAGAAAACAACGCCAAGCCTCTCGCTCTTAGGTCACGGCGCGCTTTTGCCCCCTTAGTTGAAGGCTGAGCTTCGGGGCCCCTGAGTCAGGAAAAAGGGGTGTGTGGGATGTGAAAATACCGTTTAGGAGTATTTGACGCCTGCATCGAAGGAACGGTTTGTTCCTTGTGTTCATTATCCTGCGCCCTTCGTTATCCGTTTAGGAGGCAACAGAGCATATTGAGACTGTGTTTAAAGTTATTCTGTGTTTTATTAAACCTTTGTAAAGCTGTATATTTTACCTTAGGTTAAATTCACGGTATTATTGTGCCAGTAACCTCACGTTATTTAGGTTGCACACATTTGTTTGTGAAATTCAGATCACCTGACCTCAGTCTTAGCCCTCTGATAACTTGGATGAGGGGCTTCTCTGGTGGCTCCGTGGTAAAGAATTCGCCTGTCAGTGCAGGAGCCAGAGGAGGCTCGGTTCGATCCCTGGGTCGGGAAGATTCTCTGGAGGAGGAAATGGCGATTCACTCCAGAAGCTTGCTTGGGAAATCCCAAGGACGGAGGAGCCTGGTGGGCTTCAGTCGTGAGATGGCGACAAGACTGAGGAACACAGCACACACGCCCAGCTTTGACGAGGGCGAGGATTGAAGTAACTGACCGTATTTAAAGTAACTGTCGAGTTATTTGTGAATTTCAGTTGTCCTTGGGTAACTTTTACCTTGGATGCTCGATCTATAAGGATTAGAAAAAAAATTATTCGGAAATGTGAGTAAGGTTTCTAATTGTACGTCATTTTAGTGAGAGCATCTCCTCATATTAATGGGGGTTTTTTCAAAATGATGTTTCCCAGTGAAGTTTTATTTACATACACCTGGCTCTAATTCAGGTTTCAAATGTTAACCGCAGCTTTCTTGATAACTGGGTTGAGAGCGTGAAAAAACATCCTCGCACACAAAATAATTTTGGTTCTCTTTACTCTTTGCTTGAAACAACTTTGGATTGAAATATTTTCTTCCCTTTAACTTTTTAAATTTTAACATGAGAATAGGCCTTAGCAAAATTCTTGGTGGAGTTCTGGTAAGATTTTTGGTGAAGAACCACTGTTAAGACTATTTACAAATATAATGATTTTTCCCCCTACCGCTTGGTATTTATATACATTGCTAGAGTTTTAGATTTCATAGTTTTTCTTGAGAAAAGGAGATTTGAAAAGTAGTTTTTGGGTGGATTACCAGAGCAGAGGGCAATTAAAACGATGAGGAACTCTAGGAAAATTCTTAAGATTTGTCTCCTAGAAAGATTTCTGTGACTATGGTTACTTGCAATTGAAAGAAAAAAAAAAGTCCCAAAAGAAGTCTGAAAAGTGTACATCTTCAAAGCATCGTAGCATCTCTAAGTATGACTACTTTAACATGTGACAACATGCATTAATTTAGTATAAGTGGCTTCCCTGGTGGCTCAGTTGGTAAAGAGTCTGCCTGCAATGTGGGAGACCTGGATTCTATCCCTGGGTTGGGAAGATTCCCTGGAGAAGGAAACGGCAACCCACTTAAGTATTCTTTGGGGAGAATTCCATGGACAGAGGAGCCTGGTGGCCTACAGTCCGTGGGGTCACAAAGAGTCAGACACGACTGAGTGACTGACTCTAACTTTCATAAATTACGATAACATCTGTTTCCATTAAATTCTTTTTATAAAAGGTATTTTAAAAATGCAATATTTTGGAGAAACTTCTTAAGGATTAAAAAGGATGTCTTCCAAAACTTTCTCTTAAATAGGAGAATCTAATACTGCTACATGGTGATATTGTAGAATATACATATTTAAGGAAAAGAGCAAAATAACAAATAGCTGAAATTCTAATGCTTTACCAAATGAGCATGCATATTTCTGAAGCATCATAGTTCTCTGATGCTCAGTTACAAAACTATGGTCCTAAACAGACATTTCTCCAAAGAAGACATACAGATGGCTAACAAATACATGAAAAGATGCTTAATATCACTCATTAGGGAAATGCAAATCAAAACTACAATGAGATATTACCTCACACTGGTCAGAATGTCCACCATCAAAGTCTACAAACAATAAATGCTGGTGAGGGTGTGGAGAAAAGGGAACCCTTTTGCACTGTTGGTGGGAATGTAAATTGATACAGCTACTAGGGAAGACAGTATGGCGATTTCTTAAAAAAGCTAGGAATAAAACCACTGTATGACCAACCAGTCCCACTCCTAGGCATGCATATACCCCGAGGACACCAAAATTGAAAAAGACACATGTACCTCAGTGTTCATTGCAGCACTATTTACAAAGCTACAACATGGAAGCAACCTAGATATCCATTGACAGATGAATGGATGAAGAAGCTGTGGTACACAGACACAGTGGAGTACTACTGAGCCATAAAAGGAACAACTTTGAGTCAGTTCTAGTGAGGTGGATTAACCTAGAGCCTGTTACACAGAGTGAAGTAAGTCAGAAAGAGATAAATATCATATACTAATGCATGTATATGAAATCTAGAAAGATGGTACCGAATTTATTTACAGGGCAGCAATGGAGAAACAGACACAGAGAATGGACTTCTGGACGTGGGGGAGAGGGGAGGAGAGGGTGAAATGTATGGACAGAGTAACATGGAAACTTACATTACCATATGTAAAATAGATAGGCAACAGGAATTTGCTGCATGCCTCAGGGAGCTCAAATCGGGGGCTCTGTATCAACCTAGAGGGGTGGGATGGGGAGGGATATGGGAGGGGGTTCAAGAGGGAAGGGACATATGTATACTTCTGGCTGATTCATGTTGAGGTTTGTCAGAAAACAAAATTCTATAAAGCAGTTATCCTTCAATTAAAAAAAAAAACAACTATGGTCTCTTCAAATACTGAGAGAAAAACATTCTTTATTGGAAATACTGAAAAGTGATTAGTCTCAAGTATTTTTATTTTTCTAGGACTATTACAGTGTTGTTTTGACCATATGTGGTTGGTTGGCTTGTTTTTTGCTTAGATTAGAACCTGATGCCCAGTATGAGATTTGACACCATTGAACCAGGGAAATACAACAGTTGGAACTTAATTTACTACAATAAATACTACTAACATAAGTGCCAGAGTATCTGACTTGGCATGGATGGTGTTTTCTTTTGTGCTGGGGAATCCAAATGGAAACCTACAGTTGAACCTGGAATCAGAAACTGGACACTGGATGCTTTTAAGGAAGTCACATTTATGACGGTAATAGTTACCATTGTAGGTTTTTGATAGAACCGATGGTGTGGTTAAAGTTCATACCCAGTCTAATTATTTGACATTAGATCACTTAACTTCCTGAATTTTAGTTATGTTTCTTAAAAATACAGACATAATACCTACATTTCAGTGTTGTTGGGATTAAATAAGACTAAATTTAAAGTGTTTAGTACAATGCACATAACAAATGATCAGTAATTTGGGTGCTGTAATTATGTGTCCTGATTTATATGAAAGAGGATAGACATAATGAAATCCTAAAATACATAAAATTTTTTGCTAAGTTAACGACTTTGTAATAAATTATGGTTTATGGAATAAATTGTTACTTATTTTATTTTGAAACACTGGGAATTCCAAACTCTTACATTGTTTGAGAACTTTCCAAAAGGAGGTTTTTATATCATGGAACAATTGGTGATATGGCTATGTGTGTCTGTCTATATTTGTATATACTTATTTGTTTGCAAAGACATTTTCACTAACTAAATATAGTTAACGTTCCTATGTTCTTTATTTAAGAATATAGTTAAGAGAAATAAGTGAATAGGGAAAGAAAATCAACTAGAGGTTTTTATAGTCCACTTCCTTAGTTACATTGAATACAGTTTTGTTAATTGATTTTTAAATCCTCATGTTAAGTGGTATGGATTTGTGGGAGACTTTAGTTTCTTAATAGTATATCATTTGCATTTCTGGTGTCTCATGGGTTTCCATTATTTTGACAGTTTCTCTGTTTCTTACATTGTTTAATCAGCTTCATTTAGAATTGTTTCAGTCTGTAATGACTTCTAATAGTATAAAAAGAGCTCAAATTCTGTAATGATTTCCAATGGACTTAGTGACTTTGCCACCATCAAAAGTAGCTGCCGTCAGCTCTCCCTATCAGTGGATCCTGTATCTGCAGACACAAAGGACCAGCTGTCCCCCACCATTTGGTAGGATAAAGAGCTTGAGTAGTTTCAGATTTTGGTATCTGCTGGATCCGGGAACTGATTCCCATCAGATCAGTTCAGTTCAGTTGGTCAGTCGTTTCTCTTTGCGACCCCTAGGACTGCCACACTCCAGGCTTCCCTGTCCATCACCAACTCCTAGAGTTTGTTCAAACTCATATCCATCGAGTTGGTGATGCCATCCAACCATCTCATGCTGTGTCTTTCCCAGCATTGGGGTCTTCCCATCAGACACTGAAGGACAACTATGATATATATTTTACTTTCTGCAAAGCAAATGATTAGCTAACAGGCTAGAACATGTAGATAACAGTGAACATGCAATATGAAACATTGAGTGACTCATATATTTTAAGCAAGTAACAGTATTAGTTGCCTCTGAGATAACTTCTGTAAGCACATTTTACACTTAAGATGTATGTATCCAGTATCCAGTTACTTAATACTTTACTGTCTTAGCAAATGTTAAGGAAAGGATGAAACTAAGCAGTGGATTTCGATTTTACCTTTAAGCAGAGAATTTAGGTGGAAGAAATAGCTTGTAAACATATGAGTACCACTTTAAGAAATGCATAGTAATTATACATTGATACGTATCCACATGTACAGCAGTCATGGTGATGTCAGATTGTTGTGTCATATAGATTAGATTTTGTGTACTGTGACTCCTTGAAGAGTAATTGGAGATGACAGGTCTTAGTATGGCCAAAACTGCTTGTTAGTAACTGTGAATGTTTCGCCTGCTGCAGTCTCATGGGTAATGGCAGAAGGCACGGGACTCCTGGGTCACAGCTGGACAGTTTATTACAGCAGAATTGCCAGAATATCAGCGTTTGTGCCAGTGACACAGGCTAGCTGACACTAGGAATGTAAATTTTGGAGCAGAAGAGAACCTTGAGCTTGTGGAACCAGATCTTTCATAATGGGCAGTAAACTTAGCTGGCTTCAGCTCTACGGGAAGACATCATCTTCATTAAAGTAGAAAGTGAACAGAGCTCCTTGGTGTTCTGGAAGGGACCCTGTGTCACAAAGTTGTGTGCTGTACAGACATCCCTGAAAAGAAACTGTAGAACAAAGTCAGTCAGTGCCTGTGCTTGCAAGTTATGTAGAAACCTGTGACCTGTCTGCTTACCTAAAGGACCGTACCTCTGTCAAAATGAGCGCTTCAGGATAGCTTTCTATGCATAGACACAGCACCTGCACGCTCAGTCCCTTGTAGGTGTTCTCTTCACATGGAGGACACGGAGATGGAGCGGACAGCAGCGTGAAACTTGACCCACAGATTCATCAGGTGTTTGTTAACTTTTCTGGGGGAGGGGCCACATTTACTTGTGCACATTTTCTTTTGCCTTAAACAGTAAGTTTGGATGTAAGAGTGATCAGTATGGCTGTGACTACCTTAAGTAGCCTCCAGGTTTTATTGGTGTATTAGACCGTGTGAAGAGCCCACTCATTGGAAAATACCCTGATACTGGGAAAGGTTGAAGGCAGAAGAAGGGGGTGACAGAGGATGAGATGGTTGGATGACATCACCCACTCTGTGGACATGGATTTGAGCAAACTCTGGGAGATGGTAAAGGACAGGGAAGCTTGACGTGCTGCAGTCCATGGGGTTGCAAAGAGTGAGGCATGACTGGGCAGCTGAACAACAACATGATCCAATCCCACCAGAAAATTGACCTTGGGCTTAGTGTCAGAGTAACGTTTCTCCCGCTAGAGGACAGGTAGGTCATGAACAGATGGGTATTTGTCATCTAACACTGTGTGTGTGTGTGTGTGTGTGTCTGTGTGTCTGTGTCTGTGTAGGTGTGCTCATGTATATGTGTGTAGGTCATGAGCAGATGGGTATCTGTCATCTAACACTGTGTGTGTGTGTGTGTGTGTGTGTCTGTGTAGGTGTGCTCATGTATATGTGTGGACCAAATAGGTAGTATTTATGTTAATCTCTCTAGTTTTTTTTTTTTTCTTTCCTATCCGTTGGCCAGATTTCTGCTGCTTCTCAAACTGAACATATCTAAAGGGAAACTCCTGCCCTCTGCCCATCTGTTTTCTTATTGCTGTTAACAGTGCTGTTTTATGGGGAACACATTTTAACCTAATTTAGTAATCACTTGCCATATATATATCTTGGTAGCTCTTATGTTTTGCACAGTGTACACAAAGGCTGACTTCACATAATTTCTTGCAGAGTTGTACATAGATTTAAGGAGAGCATCTTGCAAAATTCTACACATAGAGATGTAGAACACAGAAAGACTTAGTTTGAATTGTAAAACTTCAAAATAGTATTACGAAGAAGAGAGAGTATCTTTTTGTTGTTGTTAAATAGGTATCTGTCTACCTACCTGCCTGGTTGTCTGCTTCGGTTTAATGTCAAAAGGAAAAGGTCGGTGTCAACAGTGAGCTTATGTTACAGCGTGTTTCACAAATCTGTGATGAAAAGTCCTTACTTAGAAGCATAGCATCCTGAAGCCATTAATGAATGGAGAAAAGTTAAGAAAGAAAGGAAGTAGTTTCTAACATATTTGTTACTGCATGTTTTTTTGTTACTTTTTTATTTGGTTACTACATTTTTGGTTGCTTATGTGAAGATACCTATTAATATTTTGATGTTTGAAACTGGAAAAGGACGTTTCTTTCCTCTGAATGCTACTGTGAGAGCTCAGCTACCTTTAATGAAAAGGGGGACACCACACTATAGGTTAGGTAAATTGTGGTATTGATTTTATTTAATGGAACTGTTGTCTGTTTGTTTTAGATATGTATTTTTAGAGGTGGCTTAATATTGTTATCAACATGATTTGACTCAACTTTTGGAAAAACTGTGTCCTCTCTGCCCAGAAAAAGACAAACCATTGGAAAGTTAGTTCATAGGATTTTTGTGGTAAAACTTAAGGTACAAAATTGATTACAAATTTTGAACTCTGCTTACTAATATTAAATATTAAATTGAATGAGAAGCCTTCCTGTAATTTAGTGAATTTAACAAACTTGGGAGTCAGAATTAAGGCTTAAATTGTATCAGGAAATGAAAAAAAGTCAGTGTAGATAGAAGATGTAATGCCAGGCATTTCACTTAAATTGTTTATAATCTTCACAATATTTTGGTGGTTGTGACAGTTTTGTTTGCCTTACCTTTGTTTTTGTTAACAGTATTCCTTGGTTTGATTTAAGTAATAGGAGAAATTGGGACTATCCCAAGCCCCAAGCAATCATTCTCATTCGTTGAAGATTATCACGATTATCCAGTACCTTTCTAATGGTTGGTTTAGGAGTGAGCATATGATACAATTATATAAGGTTTTTGGAAGTTTCCTCCTCCTCCTTTATAAAGTACCCAAGATTGGGGTGGGGTTAATTCTCTCTTCCTGTCTTTGAATGTGTGTATCAGGATGTGATGCTTGAGTTGCTGAACTCATCTTGAACCACGAAAATACAAGCCTGCGGTCAAAACCAGTAAGTTCATGACAGCAGAGTGGAAAAGAGGGAAGAGCCAGGGGTACTTGATGGCATGGCTTAACTAGCCTTGGACTTGCTCTACTGTGGACTCCTTGTTGAGTTAACAAGCTTTCTCATTGTTTGTGCTAAGTCGCTTCAGTTGTGTTTGACTCTTTGCAACCCTATGGACTGTAGCCTGCCAGGCTCTTCTGTCCATAGGATTCTTCAGGTAAAAATACTGGAGTGGGTTGCCATGCCCTCTTCCAGGGGATCTTTTCTGGAGGGATTGAAGCAGCTTCTTTTATGTCTCTTGCATTGACAGGTGGGTTCTTTACCACTGGTGTGCTTGGGAAGCCCTTCTTACTGTGTACATTTCAAATAGAATTTTCTGACTTTTGTATCTCCTGAGGAAGGTCATCTTGGCATTAAGAATCTTATATGTGACTGTACAACTTGTAAGTGTACAGTTTTGCTCCAAAGACCTCTTTCTACACTGTTTTAGTCACCTGACAATTACTTTGGTATATGAGTTAGTTATTAACTATTAGTGAAGGACCATTAAGTATATATAGTCATTGCCAATCTTTGAATATCAGTGGTCAGTATTAGAAGTTTGTCTTTGAAGTGAATATTCATGTGTTCCTTTTATTGAAATAATTTCATTTTTATTGTATGAAATGAAATTCTCTTTCCAAAAATTATGTCCAAAAGATGGTAGGAAAGAGGCATAAATTTGTTATGTGCCTTTAAAGCTATTAGCCCAAGAAGAGTAGAAGAGAGTCAGTATACCTGAGATATATTTGCTGTATGCTGCTTTCTGTGTGAATGTTTTAAAAAAATGACTTATTCCTTTTGCTTTTGCATATGCAATAGGTTGATGTGTAACTTAAACATATGTGAAATAAAATTCAGGAAGATATTTTCTTTTAAAAAAGATTTTAATAAACTTTCAGTTAACAGTTGAGTTATGATTAAGCAGAAAAACAGGGACCTTTCTCAAAGAGCTGGTTTTGTGCAGTGTTGATAGGTTCATTTTTTTTTTTTTACAGTGAAATCTTTCAAAGGGAATAAAAGACTTTTCTCACTCGTGAAAGTGGAGTGGCTTTGCTGCGTCTTGCGCTTGTTTCCTGTACATTTTTCCCCCTTTTGGAGCCTTTGTGGGGAGAAAGAGTGACTGAGTTAAGGTGAAACAGAATCATAATGGCCCTGTGATTCAGCTTGGCTTCCTACTGAGAGCTGCCTGAGTCGTGGGCTTTGGTGCCCAGTGGACTCCACATCATCAAGAGGATAGTGACTGGATGTGTGTGTGGGGGTGTGGGGGCAAGGAGGGTTTAAACACTGCGCTGCAGAATGATAAAGCAGGAAAATCCGATTCCAGGCTAAATAACAAAACTGGGACCAGAAAGGAGTTTTCCTGCCACCAGGGTTGTATTTCCCTATCCCCGTGCTCAGTTACTCCTTCCTTGTTTCTGCCTCTCCCCTCTTTTTATTTTGATTACACTATTATTTTGTCTGTCTTTTCATAACTGATCTTTTATGAACTGTAATGATACTTTGAGTTGACCCCTTTGAGAACATAATTTATAAACTTAGGCCATCATTTTCTTTAGCAAGTTGTTTAAATAAGTGAACTTTAGGCTGAGGGGAGCCTAAAGTCACAAAAGACAGAACTCTGTAACCTACATGAATTCAGAAAGTATGAAAGTTTCTATTCCATCTTTCTTTCCCAAGTGGTGCTTCCTACAATCTCTAACACTAAGTAAAGCATCTTCACACATCTGTTTGCCAGAGTCCGAAATCAGGTCACATTTTACTAGGTTTCAAACCTTTACTCATGATTTTTTTGCCACCTCTTCGTTCACCTCAGCCAAAGATGTCCCCTGGGACTTTCTAAGCAATGCTGTCTTGGAGAAGTACTGTTTTAAATGCCAGTAAAATGGACTCAGAAGTGGCCACAGGACTGGAAAAGTCAGTTTTCATTCCAATTCCAAAGAAAGGCAATGCCAAAGAATGTTCTACCACACAATTGCACTCATCTCACATGCTAATAAAGTAATGCTCAAAATTCTCCAAGCCAGGCTTCAGCAGTACGTGAACTGTGAACTCCCTGATGTTCAAGCTGGTTTTAGAAAAGGCAGAGGAACCAGAGATCAAATTGCCAACATCCGCTGGATCATGGAAAAAGCAAGAGAGTTCCAGGAAAACATCTATTTCTGCTTTATTGACTATACCAAAGCCTTTGACTGGGGAACACAATAAACTGTGGAAAATTCCGAAAGAGATGGGAATACCAGACCACCTGACCTGCCTCTTGAGAAATCTGTATGCAGGTCAGGAAGCAACAGTTGGAACTGGACATGGAACAACAGACTGGTTCCATATAGGAAAAGGAGTCCGTCAAGGCTGTATATTGTCACCCTGCTTATTTAACTTCTATGCAGAGTACATCATGAGAAATGCTGGACTGGAAGAAACAGAAGCTGGAATCAAGATTGCCGGGAGAAATATCAGTAACTTCAGATATGCAGATAACACCACCCTTATGGCAGAAAGTGAAGAGGAGCTAAAAGCCTCTTGATGAAACTGAAAGAGGAGAGTGAAAAAAGTTGGCTTAAAGCTCAACATTCAGAAAACGAAGATCATGGCATCTGGTCTATGGGAAATAGATGGGGAAACAGTGGAAACAGTATCAGACTTTATTTTTTTGGGCCCCAGAATCACTGCATTGGTGACTGCAGCCATGAAATTAAAAGACGCTTACTCCTTGGAAGAAAAGTTATGACCAACCTAGATAGCATATTCAAAAGCAGAGACGTTACTTTGCCAGCAAAGGTCCATCTAGTCAAGGCTATGGTTTTTCCTGTGGTCATGTATGGATGTGAGAGTTGGACTGTGAAGAAGGCTGAGCACCGAAGAATTGATGCTTTTGAACTGTGGTGTTGGAGAAGACTCTTGAGAGTCCCTTGGCCTGCAAGGCGATCCAACTAGTCCATTCTAAAGGAGATCAGCCCTGGGATTTCTTTGGAAGGAATGATGCTAAAGCTGAAACTCCAGTACTTTGGCCACCTCATGAGAAGTGTTGACTCATTGGAAAAAACTCTGATGCTGGGAGGGATTGAGGGCAGGAGGAGAAGGGGATGACCGAGGATGAGATGGCTGGATGGCATCACGACATGATGGATGTGAGTCTGAGTGAACTCCGGGAGATGGTGATGAACAGGGAGGCCTGGCGTGCTGCGATTCATGGGGTCAGAAAGAGTCGGACACGACTGAGTGACTGAACTGAAAATGGACTCAGTGTTCTTCTCACGCTTTTGAGTGCTTTTCCTGAGTGAGGCTTTGTCTAAGTCTCCTGTTTTAGATCTCGCCACTGGTACATGCTTCTCTGTAGAGTTAACTTAAACATGTTACTCCTTCCTCTCCATTTAGAATCAGGAATTCCTACCCTGTGCTTCCCAGGTGGCTCAGTAGATAAAGAGTCTGCCTGCAACACAGGAGACACGGGCTTGATCTCTGGGGCGGAAAGATCCCCTGAAGGAGGGCATGGCAACCCATTACACTGTTCTTGTCTGGAGAATCCCATGCACAGAGGAGCCTGGCGGGCGATAGTCCATGGGGTTGTATAGTGTCTCAGAGCTGGACACGACTAAAGTGACTGAGCACGCGTGCGCCCTGTGCTCACATTGATGGTCTCTGTACTTCTTCTGTATGGCTCTTGGCTGAATTATTGCCTGATGTCTGTCATTCCTTTTATTCTGCAAGCCCTTTGAGAAGAAGGGTTGTAGGTTTATTTTTAAATTTCTATCCTCCATATTCAGGCATAGTGCCTTGGACTTGGTAAATGCTTAGTAAGGCTACTTTGGTCAAATTACTTAATCTCTCTAAGCTTCAACTTCTTTATATGAAAAGTAGAGATAGTCTGTTAGTCCCTGCTATAGAGTTGTGACCCTTCATGGGATAATCCTCTGAAGTGTTTAGCATAGTGCTTGGAACATAAGTAAGTGCTTAATGAATTGCCAACTTTGGTCCTTATGTTAGTGAATGAATTCCCAGGATGCTCTGTGGTTGGTTTCATGTTTCCAAAGTGAATTTTCATGAGTAGCATATATTGATTTGGCATTTCAAAAGAAACTTTTAAAGACATTTGATATCCCTAATTTTTCATGAATATTTTCTTATGTGACAGATTCTGCTACTAAATTGGGTATTGAGAATGTCATCATTACTTTCTTCAAATGATTCAAGATTTGGCAGTAACCATTTTATCATGGTTACTTTTCCTACAGCATTTGATAAGTGTCTCAGTGTAGCCCTGTGTATGTGTGTCTGTGTCCGTGTACACACTCATTTGTGTACAACTCTTGGCATACCTGTGGGCTGTGGCCTGCCAGGCTCCTCTGTCCATGAAATTGTCTCGGCAGGAGTACTGAATGGGTTGCCATTTCCTACATCAGGGGATCTTCCTGACCCAGGGTCGAACCTGCATCTCCTGCATTGGCAATTGGATTCTTTACCACGGCGCCACTTGGGAAGCCCTGTTTGGGTGTAACATATTTAGCGTGCTCTGTAAGTCTTAGAATTGGAGGTCTGTTTACCTGTACAGGTTTTCTTCTGTTGTTGCATTACATATACTTTCTGTCTCCTTTTCTTTCTCCTCTCCTTCTGGAATTCCTGTAATGCAAGAATTGTTCCTTTGACTGTGTCCCATAGTTCCTATAGGCTTTCTTCAATCTTTTGCTTCTCTGACTGGATGATTTCAGTTGTCCTGATTCTTTCTTTTCTGTGATTGAGTCTGGTTTTGAAACTCCATTGAATTCTTCTGATCAGGTATTGTATTTTTGTACTCTGGGATTTCTGGTTTTTTATTTCTATTTTTTTGGTTGATCTTCTCGTTTGGTTGAAGCAGTGTGTTCCTGATTTCATTTGTCTGCATGTTCTTGTAGGTCAATAAAATTCTTTAAGAAATTTGTCTGACAGTTCTTAGATTTGCGCATTTTTAGTATCTGTTATCAAAGCATTATTAGTCTCCTTTGGTGGTATCATGTTTACCTGATTTTTGTGATCCTTGGTTCCTTACGTTGATATCTGCATATGTGAGTAAATTCTCTCCTTTTCCAGACTTTGAATGTTTGCTCTGACAAAGATAGTGCTCCACCAGTCAGCTCAGTTTGGTTTCTGGATTTCTCAGCTCTTACAGAGTTACTTTTATTTTTCAGTGGGTGCTGAATTTTTGTTGTTGAGGGAGGGAATGATAAAATGAAGGTCGTCTTATGCTGACATGATGCTGACTTTTTTGAAAGTTCATCAGCCTTGACTTGTGTGACTTGACTTTACACATGGCTTTGTAGCAGAATGACGGATAGCAGAGATTATTTGAATGCCACTATTATCTCTCTCTTTTTTTTTTTGCTATTGATTTTAATTGTCACCTTTCTTTGGCCTTTAATTGAAAATCTGTGACGTGTATAATTTGGTTTGGTCATTTGCTTTCTCATTGTCTTTTCTTCTTATTTTACTGTTTGGTAGTCTATTTTATAGAGTGGAATGAAAATGTGAAAAGCCTGTAATGTGAATTCTAGCCACATTGTTTATCTTTGCAAATTATTTAGACCACAGTTTCCTTCTTTATAAATTAGAGTAATTCCCAACTTGAAGTTGGTTTGAAGAGGAAATGAAATGTGAACTTTACAAAAGGTTAAGGGTTTAATAAAAGTTAGCTGCAGAAAATGAACTGTGGGTTCCAGGTTCTTTGATATAAACTCTGTGCTCTTGGGCCAGGCACTTAACCTTTTGAAACATCAGTTCGGTTGTAAAATGAGAACATTGAAAAAGATCAGGATGTCTGAATCTATGTTAAATAGGAAAAGCTTTACCCTCTGAAGTTGGAAACATTTTTCATTTATATCATAAATGGATTTTTATGGCATGAGCATCTGTCCTGTTTATTAGATTTTTAAAAAGTTAAAAGCTATTGGATTAAACATTTGCTTAGATCCTTTTTAGATGGTAAAATTATATGAAATATGATATTTGAATGATTTATGGTAGTTTCACCAAATATCAAAGGTAATTTTGTCTTAGAGGTTGAATCTTAGTAATAGTTCTGCTCTGATTTGAATACAGTGTCCTTATCATAAAGAACCTTTACTAATACTAGTTTTTAACAGTTTGTGTTATATGATCCATAGAGGATAACTAAAACTAATGGCGGCAGAGCTATGTAAGTTCTTTTTATTTGACTGTCAAATAGCAATTAGATTTACACTTGCCTTATCTTTTCCCATTTCAAATATATAATCTACAAAGCCACAAATTAAAATAATAAGCTATTTCTGTACACCACTCTAGTTTTCAATATGGCATAGTTACTATTTCTGTAGTAACTCCTGACAGATAAGAAACCTTAAAGAAGTAGTCAGTTTTCTGAGTATCATCATTAGCACCAGTCTCTAGGGTTCGAGATACATATTATCAGTACAGAAAGAACATGCTTTATTATCTAAAAGGAATTGGTGAAGGAAACAGTGGTGTTTTCCTTTGTAAAGTTAGGTCAGCTCTATAGCATTTTTACATAGATTACAGCCCATTTTTTTGTTTGTTTTTGCATTTTCACAGGATTCCTTCATGTCATAGTAGATGATCCCAGGGAGCCTTTCTGTACTATTTTACTCATATCTTACCAACATCTGAACTTCTTTATTGTAAGGAGTTCCTAGTCTTACTTGTCTGTAAGTAATCATAATCATAACAGAAGTCCTAAGTAGAGGAGACTTTTAAATTTTGTGATTGTTCTTCTGGCTATTGATTCTTAAATAATGTAATTTTTTTCACATTATGTTCTTTTGGATTATTTTAAATAGATATAATTGAAGTAAGTGATAGAAAATAAGTTTATTTGAGTGTCATCTTCCTAAAAGATGGCACACATTACTGAGTAAAGGGCCATGTCACTGACATTTCTCTAAAATGTGATATATTGTTACTTTTTTCAACAATCATCTGTTGATGAATACTGTATGTCAGATATCATGCTGTCTTTTGGAGGTAAAGTAGCGAATAAGACAGCCACAGTTCTGACATTTTCTATTGCTCCTAGCCTAGAAGGAGATTTAAACAAGAAAACAGTTATTTATAATGTGGTGTGAGAAATGAATAAACTGGAAACTGATGGGTGCCGTGGTGATAGGTTAGCACATTGGGGTCAGCTGAAAACTGAAGGCACACATTATTTGTTTTTCAGTCACTAGGTCAGGTCCAAGTCTTTGTGACCCCATGGACTGCAGCACACCAGGGCTCTTCTGTCCTCCACAGTCTCCCGGGTTTGCTCAGAGTCATATGCATTGAGTCGATAATGCTGTCCAGCCATCTTATCCTCTGCTGCTCCTTCTCCTTTGGCCCTCATTCTGTCCCAGCATCATGGTCTTTTCCAGTGAGTTGGCACTTTGCATCAGCTGGCCAAAGTACTGAAGCTTCAGCTTCAGTGCTTCCAATGAATATTCAGGGTTGATTTCCTTTAGGGTGGAAGGTACACATAGGAAATGATTTAATGAAGGAAGGAGTGTTTTAAGAAGAAGTAATACTGTGAAGGTCCAGAAGTATGAAAAAGCACAACAAATTCAGGGAACTCAAAGTGGGTCGACATGGCTTGGCTTAGAATGCACAGGGTGGGCAGGGTGACAGGGCTTGAGGCTGGAATGGAAGCTGGAGTCAAATCCCAAGGGTCCCTGTGAGCACTGACTTTGAAGTCAATGGGAGGAACTGAAAGGTTTTATCTCGGAGGTGAGGATGAGGCTCACATTTAGGAGTATTGCTCTGCAATGCTGTGGCAATCAGCTTCGGTGGGAATGTGAAATTGGAGGAACAGCAGCAGTCTGCCCAGGAGGCTCTGCAGGAGTGGACATGAGAGTTGACGGCGGCTTGTGGCAGTGAGAATGCAGAATGGTCACTGGGTTTTTGAACTCTGTGAGCCAGACTTGGCAGCTGTTGGTGGTCGACTGCATGTGGGCTGAAGAAAAAGGCAAGAACAAGGACTCCATTTCTTGGTAAAATAGAAATTCTATTTATTGAAATGGGAAACAAGAGAAAGATGAGATTTTGGAAGGAAGATAATGTTCCCTTCTAAGACTGTGTGCGATACATGGGCGAAATCTAAACTGAGGTGTTTGAGAGGTGGTAGAATGTA
This sequence comes from Nanger dama, assembly GCA_917880005.1. Classification (NCBI taxonomy): domain Eukaryota; kingdom Metazoa; phylum Chordata; class Mammalia; order Artiodactyla; family Bovidae; genus Nanger; species Nanger dama. The sequence goes on from CAKJTW010000021.1 coordinate 24,304,063, forward strand.
TGAATATAGACCTTTGATTTGGGCTAAAGATGAAATGGCTTTGGAAATCGTTAGCATCAATGGGAATTGAATTTTTGTTAGTGGTTAAAAATCACCCTGCCAGAGTTCGTAGGGTGAAAACAGAGAGCAAAGGCAGACCCTCAGGGATACCAGTGTGTCACTCTCCTCCAGAAGGCAGGCTTGCAGAAGAGAAACAAAGCTGCGCCACCAGAGAGCTAGGAAGAAGCCCCACAGAGGGGATGGCACAGAAGAAGAATGTTCCAGCAAGAGAGAGATCAGCGGAGGCGAATGGCGACAGGCTAAACAAAAACTAGTAAGAGTCCTTTGGATTTGGCCAGAGCCGTTTGACTGCAGTACTGGGCTGGCAACTGGAAGGGAGTGAGTGAGTACCTGAGTGGGTCAAGAGGAAGTGGAGACAGCCAGTGCCTCTTATCAAGCACTTCCGCCGGGGAAGGATGGAGAGTTAAGTGGGTGGGAGCTGGAGAAGAGCTTGACAGGTGAAGAGCGAAGGTGACCCAAGCAGAGCTGGGTGGGGGAGAGGGGAGTGGGCGCTGCAGACTCGGGTGGGGTCAGCTCCATAGGCACTGTGGGTGCAGATAGTGTTGGGGTTTCTTCCATGCCCGTGATAGGATTGCAGTTCCCCACTCCTGCGAACTCGGGCTTGGCCACGTGACTGACTTCGGCTCATGAGATGTGAGCAGAGGTGTCATGTGTCCGTGACAGGCAGAGGCTCCGAGAGTCACTACATGCTCCAACATTGTCTTTTTCCTTCTGCCAGGGGACTGGGAATGTTTGATGCAGTGGATACTCTTATCATCTGGGTCCTTGTGTGAAGAAGGTGAGCACAGTCTCCCTGCCAGCCCATGAGATGGCGAACTCCACCTTTATTTTTTAAATGCTGAGATTGGAGCCAGTAGTGCTCTGTAATACAAGCTGTTTGAATTGTTTACAAGGAGTAGTGACCTCTCTTACCCTTTGATGAGAGAAGGGGGTGAAAGAAGCGGTACAGTTGCAGGCACATTTGTTCCTTTGGTGGCCGAGACTGTTTCCCCTATGAAATGGAAGGTGAACTGAAAAGGAGGAGTAAGTTGTCTAGGACAGTGACTAGTCTTAAGTAGTCTTAATTCTCTGCCTAGAATTACCCAGTTTACACAGAATAGGAAAACAAAGAAGCATTGTTAAGTCACAAGAAGGGTCAGATAATTTGAGAAATCATGAGTTTTGTATAATCCTTATTTGATTTTCTTTTCCTCTAACTGACCCAGAAGGGAGACTGCAGGGACAAGAAGTGTAGACAGTTGGATTGCTTCAGGGTTGGAGGTTTCAGGTGGGAGATGGAAAGAGTGGCAAGGGGAGTTAACAGACATGCTGTGGGATGAATGACTTGGAAGATAAAAGACGGTCCATGCTGAGAGGGGAAAGAAGCAAGGTCCCAGTGATAGTGGAGGGTCGGAATGTTGTAGGGGAAACCAGAGTGAGGGAAGTGGGAGAGCTGGTTGTTGTCATTACTGGGTTATATCAGTTTATCATTGCAGAGGTGAAACTGTACCAGGTAAGACCCTGCTCGTAAGGGCTGGAGTTGAGGTTAGTTACTGGAAGTGATGAGGATAAAGAGCTGAAAGGCTAGGAGGTAAGATTGTTTATGTGGACTTTGCTCAATCTCAGGTAAAAAGAAAGATGAAGGGTAGTGACTAAGAGTTCCGTAGATGACAGTGACTGAACAAGATGGAGAACTTAAGGTTTTGAAGGTCTGATTCATACAAGAGCTGAGGTTTTTATGTGAACACACAGCTTCCCTGGTGGCTCAGACGGTAAGGAATCTGCCTGCAATAAAGGAGACCTGGGTTTGAGCCATGGATTGGGAAGCTCCTTCTCCCCGCTGGAGGAGGGCATGGCAACCCATTTCAGTATTCTTGCCTGGAGAATCCCGAAGGACAGAAGAGCCTGGCAGGTTACAGTCCATGGGGTCACAAAGTTAAGGACAGTGAAAGGTTTTCATTTTAGTGACTCGAGAGGATCTAGCTAAGAGATTAGGGGAATACTCACTGTAGATATAAAAACTGTAAGGAATCTGTTTTGATCTTGAAAATTTTATATAAGCTTTTTCTTTGATTAGGTGGCAGTATTGCAGTTTTAAAAGAGAAATTGTTAAGCAGTTAACAGTAACCTTCATTTCCTCCATATCATACTTCCAAGGTCTCAAACCAATTTCCTGATGTTACAGCATTTTTATGTATCAGATAAATTTTTTCATGTCTGCACTATTTCATGGATGTATGGAATATTGCTTCTGCTTAAATGATCTTGTAGAAATTTGGCAACATTTTATCCTTTACAAATTGTGACCTTTTGTGTAAGAGTATTAAATCTAGCTAAATTTCTTACAGACTGTTTCACCTCTGGATTATTTTATGAGATGTAAGCCAATATGAAGTCATATCATTCATTGGTCTCTGATTTAAAATGCATCAATAATAATTGATTTCTGGATATAGATGATCAGAACGATTAATAAAAAGAGATAAGAACTGATTTTAAGTCAGCTTTCAGACCTAAGAAAGAAATGGAAAAACAGCCGCAATGACAACTAAGCAGGAGTCTCTTGTCTTCAGACATTTTGGAGATATAAACCATTCCCAGTATTTTGTTATAACCAGGTTGTCGTTACAGAATTATCATGGGGGGTGATGATATACCAGCCACTGTTTTCTCATGGTTTTCTACTGAGACGTTATCATTTGTGGTTTGTATATAATGTGTCTTCTTCTATTACTGAAGTAATCTTAGGAAGTGTGCTGTAATAATAGAGCTGCTTTGCAGTGTATCTTTCCATCACACTTATCTCTTCCTCTTAAGATGAATAGTCCCTAGGAGCATTCAGAAATAGGCTATAAATACAAAGGTGGTTTGTGACTGTATTAGTTTTCTATTGATGCATAGCAGATGACCACAGATTCAGTGACTAAAAATGATACGCTTTTTTTTTTTTTTTGCCTCTCATAGTTTCTATAGGTAAGAGATCTGGATTCTCTCCTGAGAGGCTGCCAGGCTGACGTTCAGATGTGGCCCCAGGCTGTGTTCTCATCAGGAGCTCTAGAGCCTCTCCTTAACTCAAGTTGTTGGTAGATTTCAGTTCCTGGAGTTGAAGAACCTGTTTGTGTATTTTCTTGCTGGCTGTGTTCTCTCCACTGTTGGAGGCCACCCTCTGGTTCTTAGCCATGTGGCTCTCTCCATGGGCAGTTTAAAACATGGCCATTTGCTTTCTTCCAGGCCAGTAGGCTCGCCTCTCTGATTCTTCACTTTCTTCTACAGTGCTCATCTAATTTGGTCAGGACCACTCAATATAATCTCCCTTGTGAGTAACTCAAAATTAACTGATTTTACATCAGCACATGTTTGCTGTATAAGGTAACATAATTACAGAAGCGCTAGTCCATCACATTCACAAGTCTTGTCCATACTCATGGGGAGGGAATTATATAAGGTTATGGGTCTCTGGGGATTATTTTAGAATTCTGCCTACTAACCTAGGAGAGCTTGCACTTTTAGATTTTTCTGTACTTTAAAGTGGTGGCTTACAAAATCGACATAGACAGTTATGATAGTGTATAGAACACATTATTTAATAAAAGATTTTTAGTAAGGCAATAAAGTTGAAGTGATAAAATTGAAGTGATAATAAAATTGAAGTATCAGTTCAGTCAGATGAGCAGGAGTGCAAGAAGATGAACATGCGTGTGTGTGTGTGCATGTATCCGTCCTTGTTACAGGGATTTAACCTCATGCAGTGGTGGGGGCTGTTTGTTGGGAAGAACAGGAACAAGCTGAAACCTCTGAGGAAGGAGTAAAACCATCCTCCTAGTGATTTTAAAACTCAGTTCTGAAATTGCACAGTACGGAGAGAATAGTTATTCATGGAAATAAGTATTTGGAAATGATGAGAATTATTTTAAACAAATCATGTATCTCATCCTCAGGATGCCAGTTAAACTGGTAAATAAGTTTAAAGAGTAATAGACATTTTATTTTCTTTTTCACTTGGGAAACTTACAGTTAAAATTAAACATTAAAATTCAAAAGAAATTTTCAATCTGACATAATTGTTTAATGGAGTATATTTTAAAAATAAAATTTCTTCCCATTCAGTGCTGTATAGAAATGTTTCCTCCCACCCACCCCATTATAGGATAGTTACCATTCCTGTACTTAACTTGTGATCTCAAAATAGAAAAATTAAGTTCAGATATTTTTTCCATTTTTATGACTGACACTTTATGTATCTTGGTAAGCCTCATAGCAAGGAACCCTGCATTTCTAAATTGCACTTATTAATATTATAGAGAATGTTGGGGAAATAACCTGAGTTAGGATAGCCATGTTGTTTTCTGAATTAACATTTCTCTGTCAGCTAAAATAAAAAATGAAAAAGTGATTTCTCATCTCATACTAGCTGCTAAATGGTATTATCAAAAAGTAAACTATGGAATAATCCATGTCTTCTTTATTATTACTAAGTGTAGGATTTCAAGATAATGGCTTAATAAAGTTGACAGTTTATATGGTATTATCTTATACTGTAAAGATATGTATGTCTCTGTGATAGCAGCTCATATTTGTGCATGTATCTGAGCAATACAGATTGCTCAGTAGTAATTTACAACTACTTTCATCTTGGTTTCCTGCTGCGGCTTTCATATTTTTATCAGATTTTATTACATTAAAAAATTCTTTGGTATGCCAGAGCTATTTACCATATCAGTTTTTTCTTCTTCATAGACACAAGCTGGACTGCATTTCCCAGCCTCCTCTACATTTATTTAGGGCCATGTGACCAAGTCATGATGAATGGAAAGTGAATGGAAGTGATATGTGCCGTCTGTAGCCTGCCCATAAAGATGGTCCATCAGCTTGTGCTGATATCCACTACCCTGTTTGGAAGACTCATCAGGATTGTATCACAAGCTTCCTTTGAGAGTCTGTGTTAGTTTTCCTCTCAGATTTGGAAGGTAGATAGGGGGCGAGACCACTGTTCTTCAGAAGTAATTGAGGCAGGTTGGAGGACAAATGTAAGATTTGAAGTATTGTCCTGGAAAGTCCAGGATGACTGCGTGTGTTCATTTCCTATTTTACTGTATCAAATTATTACAAAATTATTGGCTTATTTTATTATCTTAGAGTTTTGGAGATCAGAAATCCAAAATCAGTCTCACTGGACTCAAGTCAAGGTGTGGTAAGAATTGTGTTCCTTTGGTTAGCTGAGGGGAAAATCAATTACCTTTTGTTTTTCAACTTATGAAGGTGGTTTGAATACTTTGATTCTTTAGTTGAGTCACTCCAACCTCATGCTTGCATCTTCACATCTTATACTGAATGATACTCTTGCCTCCTTCTCATAAAACCCTAATGATTATATTGGACCCACTCAGCTAATGTAGGATATCTCTGCATTTCAAGATTTTATTTTTTAATAATTGAAGTGTAGTTGATTTACAGTGTGTTAATTTCTGCTGTAGAGCAGAGTGATTCTGTTAAATATATACACATGTGTGTAATATACACACATGTGTATACATACATATTATTATATTCTTTTCTATTACGATTTATCTCAGGAAATTGAATATAATTCCCTTGCTATACAGTATGTGGGACCTTGTTTATTTCAAGATTCTAAATCACATCTGCTCAGTTCCATTTACTACATGCTTCAAGTTTCTGGGGCTTAGGATGTGAACATCTTGCAGGGGGTGGGAGGGGAGCACATTGTTTAGCCCATCACTGGCCACTTAGCTCTTACAGACCAAGATACTTGGTGGAAGCTTCCAACGAGTTTAAGAGCTTCCAGGTGAGCTCTTGAGAATCCCATGCTCTGAATTTGTTGGTGGCTGTTTGTCTTAACCATAATTTCTTATGCACTTCTCAATGACATTCTAAGCTGCTTTTAATTCCTGTGTTAAATCCCTTTATATTTGGAGGACATGAGTGTTTTTGTTTTTTTTTTTCTCTGACTGAACCCTGACTGATCCAAAGTTCTTTCTGTGTTGCTGGCTATGTAAAGAGTGATCTGGAAAACACAATGTAAAATGTGTTGATACGGCAGAGCAGCCATCAGCCTACATGGTCATGACTGTGTGGGAGGGAGGCCCCCTGATGCCCTGAATTCTGCACTGCATTGTTATATGGATGAGTTGCTTCAGTGGTGTCCGACCCTTTGCGACCCCATGGACAGCAGCCCACCAGGCTCCCCTGTCCCTGGGATTCTCCAGGCAAGAGCTGGAGTGGGTTGCCATTTCCTTCTCCAAGTCTACAGCCTAGTTCACTCTTAATAATAGACGTGTTTGTTGTTGTTGAAAACTAAGTATAAAACAAGTCCGTCTCTTTCTTTGTGTGTAAACACACTTGATTTACAGTAGAACATTTTTCTATATAAGAATGTATCATATAAGGACAGCAGACTTAAAACATTTGTGTCTGTCATTTATTAAAAGTTACTGTCTCCACATCTGAAGGAACTCATTGGTATACATGCTCAGTTTCTTCTCTTCATTTTTGGGTGAGGGGGCTGCTTGCTAATTTGGATGGGGCTACTTGCATATTTGGACAGTGTCCTCATGTAATATACTTGTTGTAATGTCTAGACTAAAGCATAGGACTCAGTAGCTGTTCTTTGATAATATACTCTCATGTGGGATGCAGCAGTTTAATCATCAGATTTATTAAAGTGTGCTTCGGGAGCTCAGAAGGAACACAGCTTTAAAGGCATCGTATCATTTATTCTTCATAGGATTATTTTGAACAGGTGGTATTGTTACCGCTATAAGATGAGAGAACATATGTTAGTCCAGGAATTTTGGTACCAAGGTAACAAAGCTGGCAAGGGAAAGTCATGGGCCTCAAACATGGTCTTCCTGCTCTCAGTTCGTGACTTTTCCCTAAGCTTCCCTGGTGGCTCAGTCGGTAAAGAACCCGCCTGCATTGTGGGAAAACCTGAGTTTAAAGCCTGGGTTGGGAAGATCCCCTGGAGGAGAGCATGGCAACCCACTCCAGTATTCTTGCCTGGAGAATCCCCATGGACAGAATTTGTTGGTGGCTGTTTGTCTTAACCATAATTTCTTATGCACTTCTCAATGACATTCTAAGCTGCTTTTAATTCCTGTGTTAAATCCCTTTATATTTGGAGGACATGAGTATTTTTTTTTTTTCCCTGACTGAACCCTGAGTGATCCAAAGCTCTTTCTGTGTTGCTGGCTATGTAAAGAGTGATCTGGAAAACACAATGTAAAATGCGTTGACATGGCAGAGCAGCCATCAGCCTACATGGTCGTATGTGGAGGGGAGGCCCTGGGTCACAAAGAGTCGGACATGACCGAGTGACTAAGCACTGGCCTCACAGCAGACATGTGTACTATTTATCTCTCCTCACAGAAAACACATAGTCAAGAAGTATAGTTGAATTACAGTATTGTGTTGGTTTCAGATGTACAGCAGAGTGATTCAGTTAAAAGTACATTTTTCCAGAATGTTTTCCATTAAAGATATTACAGAATACTAAGTATATCCCGTGTGTCATCCAATAAATCCTTGTTGCTTATCTGTTTTATGTTTTTGTTGTTGTTCAGTCTGTGAGTCATGTTCAACTCTGTGGCCCAGGGACTGCAGCAGGCCAGGTTTCCCTGTCCTTCACTGTCTCCTGGAGTAGGCTCAGACTTATGTCCATTGAGTCAGTGATGCCACCCAATCACCTTGTCCTCTGTTGCCCACCTCTCCCCCTGTCCTCAGTCTTTCCCAGCATCAGAGTCTTTTCCAATGTATGGCTGTTCACATCAAGTGGCCAAAGTATTGGAGCTCCAGCTTCAGCATAGTCCTTCCATTGAATATTTATATTTGATTTGCTGTAGGATTGACTGGTTTGCTCTCCAGGCTGTCCAAGGGCCTCTCAAGAGTCTTCTCCAACACAGTTCAAAAGCATCAATTCTTCAGTGCTCAGCCTTCTTTATGGTCCAGCTCTTACATCCGTACATGACTACTGGAAAAGCCATAGTTGTGACTCTACGGACCTTTGTTGGCAAAGTGTTGTCTCTGCTTTTTATGTGCTATCTAGGTTTGTAATAACTTTGCTGCCAAGGAGCAGGCATCTTTTAATTTCATGGCTGCAGTCACTGTCCACAGTGATTGTGGAACCCAAGCAAATAAAACTTGTCACTGTTGCCACTTTTTCTCCATCTATTTGGCGTGAAATGATGGGACTACCACACAATTGCACTCATCTCACATGCTAGCAAAGAAATGCTCAAAATTCTCCAAGCCAGGCGTCAGCAATACATGAACCATGAACTTCCAGATGTTCAAGCTGGTCTTAGAAAAGGCAGAAGAACCAGAGATCAAATTCCCAACATCCGCTGGATCATGGAAAAAGCAAGAGAGTTCCAGAAAAAACATCTATTTCTGCTTTATAGACTATGCCAAGGCCTTTGACTGTGTGGATTACAATAAACTGTGCAAAATTCTGAGAGAGATGGAAATACCAGACCACCTGACCTGCCTCTTGAGAAATCTATATGCAGGTCAGGAGGCAATAGTTAGAACTGGACATGGAACAACAGACTGGTTCCAAATAGGAAAAGGAGTCCGTCAAGGCTGTATATTGTCACCCTGCTTATTTAACTTCTATGCAGAGTACCTCATGAGAAACGCTGGACTGGAAGAAAAACAAGGTGGAATCCAGATTGCCAGGAGAAATATCAATAACCTCAGATATGCAGATGACACCACCCTTATGGCAGAAAGTGAAGAGGAACTAAAAGCGTCTCGATGAAAGTGAAAGAGGAGAGTGAAAAAGTTGGCTTAAAGCTCAACATTCAGAAAATCAAGGCATGCGGGCCCATCACTTCATGGGAAATAGATGGGGAAACAGTGGAAACAGTGTCAGACTTTATTTTGGGGGCTCCAAAATCACTGCAGATGGTGACTGCAGCCATGAAATTAAAAGATGCTTACTCCTTGAAAGAAAAGTTATGACCAACCTAGATAGTGTATTCAAAAGCAGAGACATTACTTTGCTAACTAAGGTCCATCTAGTCAAAGCTATGGTTTTTCCAGTAGTCTTGTATGGTTGTGAGAGTTGGACTGTGAAGAAGGCCGAGCGCCGAAGAATTGATGCTTTTGAACTGTGGTGTTGGAGAAGACTCTTGAGAGTCCCTTGGACTGCAAAGAGATCCAACTAGTCCATCCTAAAGGAGATCAGCCCTGGGATTTCTTTGGAAGGAATGATGCTAAAGCTGAAACTCCAGTACTTTGGCCACCTCATGCGAAGAGTTGACTCATTGGAAAAGACTCTGATGCTGGGAGGGATTGGGGCCAGGAGGAGAAGGGGATGAGAGAAGATGAGATGGCTGGATGGCATCACGGACTCGATGGATGTGAGTCTGAGTGAACTCTGGGAGATGGTGATGGACAGGGAGGCCTGGCGTGCTGTGATTCATGGGGTCACAAAGAGTTGGACATGACTGAGCAACTGAACTGAACTGAACTGATGGGACTAGATGCCATGATCTTTATTTTTTGAATGTTGAGTTTAAAGCCAGCTTTTTCACTCTCCTCTTTCACCTTCAAGAGGCTCTTTAGTTTTTCTTTGCTTTCTGCCATAAGGGTGGTATCATCTGCATATCTGAGGTTATTAATATTTCTCCTGGCAATCTTGATTCCAACTTGTGCTTCATCCAGCCCGGCATTTCTTATAATGTATTCTGCATAGAAGTTAAATAAACACGGTGACAGTATATAGCCTTGACATACTCTTTACCCAGTTTTGAACCAGTCTATTGTTCTATGTTCCATTCTAACTGTTGCTTCTTGTCATGCACACACATTTCTCAGGAGGCAGGTCAGGTGGTGTGGTACTCCCATCTCTTTAAGAATTTTCCATGATTTGTTGTGATCCACACAGTCAAAGGCTTTAACATAGTTAATGAAGCAGTTTTTTTTTTTTTTTTTTGGAATTCTCTTGCTTTTTCTGTGATCCAACAGATGTTAGCAGTTTGACCTCTGGTTCCTCTGCCTTTTCTAAACCCAGCTTGTACATCTGAAAGTTCTCATTTCACGTACTATGGAAGCCTAGCTTGAAGAATTTTGAACATAATCATACTAGCATCTGAAATGAGTGCAGTTTTATGTATAGTTTGTGTATCTGTCAATAGAAGCCTCTCCTAGTTGCCATTTCTAAATAAAGAATAATAGAGAACGCAAAACAAAATTTGTAATAAGAAAAATGGGATTAATAGTTTTATATTTGTGTTGAGGGTGCTCTTGGCTAAGACAATGGTGTAGCCATTGGAAATCTATAGCAAGGGTTCTAGTTATAATTCTCTCTCTTTTCTCCCCCCACCTCACCTTAAACCCCATTCATAGCTCTTTAAACTCTTGACTCTGGTCTTTTGGTTAAGTCACTGTGACTTTTGGGGTCACAAAATTTTGTTAGTTAAAAAATAAATAGTTAAGCTAGATGCAAGATGCCTTTCAGCTTTCACATCTTATCATTGCTGTTAATGAAAAAATTGAAAATATTTCAGGGTGGTTGGGGAACCTTTACTTTCAAAAAGTTAATATTTTTCAGTTAAAAATGTTTTTAATTAAAAAAATATTCCCTTACCTAGCATTTCTTTGGTTAGCCACCATTGATTACTCTCATACAGCCCATTTAAAAAATCTTCTTTTAAATATTAGCATAATGTCCTTTATATTATTCATCCTCAAATCTCACATAGAACTTAGTTGAGTATCTTTCTCAGATTAGGTGCTCACTTAAGCAGGTGTTTCAGTGGTAGCATGCTCTGAGCAGTAGCAAGCATTTCTTAGGTACACAAGGCCTCTTAACTGAAATTAAATAGTAATTCGAAGAGGCTACTCATCCTTATGGCAGAGAGCAAAGAGGAACTAAAGAGCCTCTTGATGAAAGTGAAAGAGGAGAGTGAAAATGTTGGCTTAAAACTCAATATTCACAAAACTAAGATCATTGCATCCAGTCCCATCACTTCATGGCAAATAGATGGAGAAACAATGGAAACAGTGAGAGGCTTTATTTTGGGGGCTCCAAAATCACTGCAGATGGTGACAGCAGCCATGAAATTAAAAGATGCTTGCTCTTTGGAAGAAAAGCTATGAACAACCTAGACAGCATATTCAAAAGCAGAGACATTACTTTGCCAACAAAGATCCGTCTAGTCAAAGCTATGGTGGTTTTTCCAGTAGTCATTTATGGATGTGAGAGTTGGACCATAAAGAAAGCTGAGCACTGAAGAATTGCTTTTTAACTGTGGTGTTGGAGAAGACGCTTGAGAGTTCCTTGGACTGCAAGGAGATCCAACCGGTACATCCTAAAGGAAATCAGTACTGAATATTGAATGGAAGGACTGATGCTGAAGCTGAAACTCCGATCCTTTGGCCACCTGATGCGAAGAACTGACTCATTGGAAAATACCCTGATGCTGGGAAGGATTGAAGGTAGAAGGGGACGACAGAGGATGAGCTGATTGGATGGCATCACCAACTCTATGGACATGAGTTTGAGCAAGCTTTGGGAGTTGGAGATGGACAGGTAGGCCTGGCGTGCTGTAGTCCAGGTGTCGTGAAGAGTCGGACAAGGCTGAGCGACTGAATTGAACTGAAAGAGGCTAGCTTACAAATCTAGTTAAGGATTAGCAATATTTTATAGATGTGTAATTGTCTAAAATTAAAACTGTAAAAATTTATTCATTTGATCATATGCTTAACATTTAGCTCTTAAATTGAAATTAATCATTATCTGTTAGAATGAACAATGGATGAATAATTTCTCATATTCTTTGGTGTGATTTTTCTCAATTGAAATTATACGATAGCATAGTCAGACATTTTCAGTTAATGCTTGACATTTGGAGCATGATTCCGGAGGTCAGTTTCATAAAAATATTATCATGTTTACCACTTTTCTCAAGGGTGAATTTCAGTTCTTTGATATTCATATCAATCTTTTTGAAGTACCTAATGTCATCCTCCTGGTTGGTTTTCTTTTTTATATGTTAATCATTATAATTCTGACAGATACTCATTTGTTAGTGGTTTTGCATATAATCTGAGTAGTTCTGCTGCATCAGTTTTAAAAATTAACTTAATGAAATCCTTTGACATTTATAAGATTGCAGTCAAGTGTAATAATGGCCAAAAAGCAATGTGACATGGTGTGTTGGGATCAATGCTTGGTTGAAATCAGGAAGGATGTCTGCATAGGGATTACATTATAAATGGTTGATTCATCAGTGAATGCACCTTGGTAGTGCTTTTGCTTTCTGATGTACCTTGGTATTTTTGTGTGCACATACTGAGTAGTTAGCTAGGAAGATGCCCCTGTGGCATATTCAGGACAGAAGACTGCTGTGAAATCGCTGAAATGGAGGCTTTGCTTGTGTTTGGATGGCTGGTAAGGAAGGACCTGGTAAAGAAGGTGTGGTGACTTTTACTTTCGTCCTCTGCCACTGTCACTCCTTTCCCTTCTCTTTGTTTTCATCTTGATTCCCTCTTTAAGAGCCACTGAGGTACGTATGTTACCAGGCTGCCACAGTCATGCCACTGACTCATTTGTCGTGTTCGGCACGGTGTTGGGCAGGTGCCCTAGAGCCGTTCACTGGGATTTTCTAAATGGAACTAGTAGCTTGTCTTGCTGATTGGTATATGAAGTCGGAAGGATGGGATTTTAGGTAGTGTGTCACTCCTGCCGTGAAGAACTCTGATGTACAGAAGCTAAGCAGATAAACAGAGATTTTCACAGATTCAGTAAATACTAAAATGCTAACTCAGTGCCAGTCTTTGTTCTAGGTGCCACCAATACAGAAATAAACATAACACATAAAAATTGTCTCCCTTCTGTGGCTGGAGGGGCTACTGACGATACAGTCAAGCTCTTGGATGTCGCCATGCCTGAAACCGGCTTATCTCCATCCTTCTTTGTTATGTGTGCTTACACAGCCCCTTTTGCCCAAGTTAGGCTGATTAGGCTTATGTCATTTTTTTAAAGCTCATTTTCCTTTGGTTGAGTTGTGCACCATGCGGGGTCTTAGATCAAACCCATGGCCCCTGCATTGGAAGTGCAGAGTGTTAACCAGCTGACTGCCAAGGAAGTCCCTACCCTTATGTCAGTTTTAGTAAAAGTCATTTTTGTAAATATGAAAGCCATGCATAATTCAGCTTTCATTAAGAAGATGACACATTTTAAAATATATGAATAAATTCCAATTTGTGAATTTGGATAAAACTTTTGTCACATATTTTTACATCTTCCCTCAGTTTTCAGCAAATGAAGATTACCTTATCCTTTCTTTTTCTTCTGTTCTGTTCCAGACTTTAACCTCATGATTTTCTGTTAAAGCTCTCTGGCTGACTGCTTTCTTTAGTCATTCAGAAAGATGTAACTATTTGTTCAGTAGTTATTTTCAGTAGACCTATTTTAGGCAGCACAGGTTATTTTGGTAAATCATTTTTAAAGAGTACTGTATGATTACTTGCATATTGGATGTGCAGATATTGAGAACTAGAAATAAAACTTCAACTTGTTGATTTCTTTTATTGCTGTTATATATGATGAAAAATATGTGAGATGGGAGTTTGCACCCTTAAAATTGCTGAAATACTTTTGTCCTAGGTACTTCTGTATTTCATACAAGTACTGTATGATGGGTAAGCAACTTAATTCTTTTAGTAATTAATCTTTTAGGTAAGAATACCTTCTTTATATAGGTTTTCTTGGTACCTATTGGAAAATGTATGGGCAATTTGTTTTTCTACAAAGTATATGCTCTTTAAGACTAATTGAGGTGAGAATCAGAGGAAGTTTTACCGTATGAATTTGGGATAAATTATAGCCTAATGGTAATGAAGTAACATTATACATATGCATAATATTAAGTTTACCTCCCTTGGAATGTCTGTGTTATTATCCTGACATCTGGACCAGGGCAAAGATAGTCACTTGTGGCCAGAGGAATCAGATACTTAGAAGTTGGAAGATCATATAATTTGCTGTCCAAACCATAATGCTTGAGAGTGAAAGAAGGTGCAATTGATAATTTTGGTGAGAGAGAAGAAGTCGATTGGGACTGGCCCTGGCCTAACCAGGACACACGACCACTCTCTCGGACTGGGAGGGAAGGGCTTTAAAGTGGACACACAGTTAATGTTTACTACATTTTCATTGATTAGAATTATTTTATAGGGATTTTGATCAAAAAGTTCTTTCTCTCTGTATTTAAGTACTGTGTTTACACTCTGGTGTGTGATTCATTATCCATTTTGTGCTGCACAGGAGTTTTGTGTGTTGCGCTGGTTCCTTTAGAAATGCTGCTTATTTCTCTAATTTTTAAACTCAAATTTAAAATTTTACCCAACTGTCTTTTTCTTCAATTAAGGAATTCATTTTCATTAAAAATAGAGGTTAATTTGTATCCATGCATTTATAAATAATGAACTTTAAATTGTATGTACAAAATACTAGGAAATTTTTTCTTGAAAAGGCCCATAGAGGTAAAAATGTACTCACATTATCATTACTCATTTATTGTTTATAGCTTGTCAATGACATTGTAAAGTTGGTAATTTTCTCAGTATAATGAAACTCTGAATTTGCACCTCTGGGGTGCTTAGAGCTATTCTGTTCGAGAACCAAGAGAATCAGAACTGTATTGCCTTTCATAGAAGCCACTTCGAAAGCTATTACAGCTTCAGTCATACTGGCTTCTGTATGTCAAGCAGTTAAATGGTTTCTAGACAACGGCGTAGTAGCAGCTGCTAGGTTGCCCCAGCTGCTTGCCATGCTTCCGTAGATTGTTCTGGAAGGAGACAGGAAGCCCAAATGGGTTTAGGTAGTTTATTACTCCAGACACAGTAGATAGAATGACCTGCAGGTTTGAGTGGGCTCTCTTTCCCCTGTACATCCAATGGGGTGATGCAGAGTTGGGCTCTGGTGGATGCTGTGTGCTCAGCTCAGTAGGGCTGTGTCACAGTTGAGGATCCCAGAGTTTAGGAAACTTCCCATCTTTTAATGGGGAATCTAGCAAACCTTCCATCCTTTGCCCTAGAGAGATTTATCTTTACCGTTCTGGTTAGGAAGCAAATCTCTCCCCTGACCCAGAGGGGAAACTCGGTGTCTAGCTTCCCAGACTTTTTGTTTAACAAACAAAAGATGCCGTTGAAAAGATTGTCTGGAAGAACAGCTTTCACAGGACAGGACATGCAGAAATTGGAGATTTGTCTCCCAAGTACATTCCATCTTGCAGCTTCTTAGAAATCCTGAATATAATGGATTAAAAAAAAAAACAAACACGTATCTTCACAGTACCAGGTAGAGAGTTGAAGAAGCTGGCTACTGAATTCTTTCTCTAGGTAATCTTAGCTATTTCTGTTGTCATCTTGGGGTGGTATTTTGTTCCTGGAAGTTTTTCCAGCCTTAAAGAATCTTTTTTTTTTTGACTAACTGATCTGGCTTAGATGGGCTTAGAGCGAAAGCTCAGTGTTCTGCCGTGAAGAGAGCCTCACTGGCAGTCTTGCTGTTTGTCTGCTTCATGGTCACGTATTCATTTTCTGTGCACTCACTTGATAGCCCTTTGTGCACTTTCCACTCTCACCATCAGGGTCTGCAGAGATTCAACCTCCTGTACTCCTCATTGTTGCTACCACAAGTAACAATTATGATTATTAAGTATAAATGAATTTTGTGAGCCTGGGAAAATTGTGATGGTTAGAAAACTGTCAAGAGGCATTGTCCTTCCTCTGGTACTCAGCTGCTTTTTCTGTATGTTTTGTTGTCATCCTGCTCTCATTTCTTCCCTAGGGTAGTTAGTGTTCATCAGGTTCTCCCTCTGGCTCAGGCGCATTCTTAAAATTGGTGTTTCTTTTCCACTTTGAGCAGGCAGGTTAAGGTGGGCCTGGATAATCGATACGGTTTAGTAGAGCATTCAGCTGCCTCTTAACCCCTTGAGAGTGATTTACATGGTAATGATTTTTCTGATAACTCTGCCTCACAGAGTTTATTTTAGAGTTTTCATTCACAGTTTTGTTAGGTTTTTCTTTTCTTTTTTTTAATAAGAGCTAGAGCTCACTTTTTTTTAACTTTAATTTTTTTCTTTTACTTTAATTATTGCACAGCATGTGGGATTTTAGTTTCCTAACCAGGGACTGAACCTGAGTGTTAACCACTGGACCTCCAGAGAAATCCCTAGATCTCATTTTGTAACTAACATTGTCTTGTTCATCCTGAGAATTTGAGAGGGTTTACACCATCGAATTCACTCCAGTACTCTTGCCTGGAAAATCCCATGGACGGAGGAACCTGGTAGGCTGCAGTCGATGGGTCGCTAAGAGTTGGACATGACTGAGTGACTTCACTTTGACTTTTCACTTTCATGCATTGGAGAAGAAAATGGCAACCCGCTCCAGTATTCTCGCCTAGAGAATCCCAGGGATGGGGGAGCCTGGTGGGCTGCCGTCTATGGGGTCGCACAGGGTCGGACATTACTGAGGCGATTTAGCAGCAAGCAGCAGCAGCATACCATTGGATTAGCCATTTTGGGATGCTGTAACCGATTCATGGGGTTGCAAAGAGTTGGACACGACTGAGTGACTGAACTGAACTGAACCAAGTACCATAGACTAGGTGGATTTTAAACAACAGAAATTTGTCAGTTCTGGAGGCTGGAAGTCAGATCAAGGTGTGACTGGGTTTCAGAAAACTGAGTTATTGTATTTTCCATGGGAGAAAGAGGGTAAGAGTGTTCTCTGAGGTCCCTGTGTTAAGACACTAATCCAGCTCATGAAGGCTCCACCTTCATGACCTAATTATTTCTCAAAGACTCCACCTCCTAATACTACCACGTTGGGGATTAGAAATTCAGTGTGTGAATTTGTGTGTGTGTGTGTGTGGGGAGAGGGTACAAATACTCAGTCCTTTGAAACTATCTTAGAGAAATAGACAGTCAAATATTATTTTCAGCTAGATGGTATACTTTGTGTCCAAATTGGTTTTCATCTAGGTGTAAATTACTTGGGAAACATTTAGAGGGATCAGCCAGTTGGAAATTTAATAAGCATGTTTGGTTTCATCAGAGAGTCCCTGAGATTCAGTGGTTTGACTTAAAATTTTTTAACTTTACAATGCTGCAAAAGTGGTACACACTGAGTAGAAACTAGATTTGGAGTTTTGAGGTTTGATCCTGGTCTAATGTTATGCAGTAGGTACACTCTCTGATGCTGGGCAGTGCTGTGAAGCTCAGCTCTCAGGAAGCCACCTGTGAACTCATGGTAAACAACTGGTACTCTTAGAACCATTCTGTACCCAAACATTATTTTTTTTCACTTTTAATACAGTTTTCAAAAATTACTTGAGACATTCATCAATTTATTGTAAAATGGACTCCGTGTTAGATAATTTTGCCCAACTGGAGGCTAGTGTAAGTGTTCTGAGCACATTTAAGGTTGATGGGGCTAAGCTATGATATAAGGTAGTTTGGGTGTATTAAATGCATTTTTGACTTGTGATATTTAAAATTTGGGTTTATTAAAACAGTCTCATCATAAGTTGAGAAAGATCTGTACTTCCTATTAAAAGTGTTCTTTTGCTATGGAAGTAACTGTTGTAGTGTTACTACATTTTAAGATTATTTTGAGGTAGAAAAAAAATAGGTTAGCTTTTTTTTCCCCCAACAGAATATTTAGTTTTTAAAAATTATCTTTTAGAAAATTTTTATATTTACCATAAGTTTACTCATCAAAAACAATGAATGATTTTAAAAATATACTATGTTGTCTTTTAAAATGCGATTAATTGTATAGGACATATTACATCAATTGGATAATTTCTGTGGTTTTCATATATTTCATATATACACATATACTCTATATTGGGAAATAGGAATTTGTAACAGTTGTTTACTTTGCATTTGATACTTAACACTTTGTTTTGAAAAGGACTAAAGAGAATCCTTGGAGGTCCAGTGGTTAGGTTACTTTCACTGCCAGGCGGCATGGGTTCCATCCCTGGTCGGGGATCTGAGAGCCCTTGTGCTGTGTGGAGAAGCCAGAAATGTAAGTAAATAAAAAGAACCAAGATGTCCTCATAAATGGCCAGTGGGTATTAAAAATACCTACTGAACTGGAATAATACTTGTTTTTTTTTAAATGGCAACCATCATTTTATGGCAGCCAATTGAAATGTTAAGAAGTTAAATATCTGACTAATATGTATATATACTGCTTTGTTAATTTAGGGAATAATATATTTTATCTCAAATTCCTTTGAGATATACTTTTTTACAAATATATAATTTATATTTTTGGTGTAAATGATACATATTTTAGACTTTTTAAAGATACATTTATACCCAAGGTAAAAATGAACTTTAAAATAAAAGTGAATCAGAAATTTGATTTATAAATTAAAAATGTATATCGTAATGGATATAATTGACTGTTAACTCCAGGATTCACTGTGTAAGATGGCGAATCTGCTTTTAAAAATGTCTAAACCAGAATATACCATGTAATGTGGTCCTCAGGAAATAACACCGTTAACACTGTTCAGGCTACTTGCATCAGATATGCTTGGGACAGCCCTGGTTTACTCCTCCTGCCATGGTGTAACTACTGTAAGCATCTCCTTTCATTCCTAAATTGATGCTCAACTATGTGGGCACCTGGCCATATGTACCTTTACAAGTTATTTACAGTATCTTTACTTTACTCTCCTTGTTGTTGCTGTTTAGTTGCTAAGTCACGTCCGACTCTTTGAGACCTCATGGACTGTAGCTTTGCCAGGCAACTGAATAAAATTACCAGTTTCAGATTTTGAGACTTGAGCTTTCGATTTTTTTTCCTGTTGAAATTTACAGGTTATGATTATAGTTTGGTTCTTTATTTGAACTTAGCACTAAGTTACCATTTTAATGGTTCTAAAAAATGTGTTTTATTTTTTAATTAAAGAACAAATCAGAGTTTTTGAGTTATATATGCAGAACTCTTGTTTGCTTAGCTTTTTGAAAACAAGTATAAGTTTATCTGTTGATGAACCAGCATCCTTTGCTAGGTAGTTGAGAAACCAGTGCTTTTTCTAGCAGGGTGTGAAAAGAGCTAAATAAATTATCCTTTTCTTGAATAATGAGACTTAAACCATTTCCTATATATTCTTCTGCTGTTCTTCTAACACCTTTCTTTTTGCTATTTGTGTACTCACACTGGTTGAGGATATCTTCATGCTCTAAGGAAGAGCATTTTGACCACTTTAAATATCCACAATTCTGTCCTGAGTTTTCTAAAAAATTTTGTTAACATTTTAAATTGCAGTTGAATAATGAAAGATTAGAGAGAGTAAGGACTCCTTTGGTGGCTCAACAGTAAAGAATCTGCCTGCCAGTCCCAACCCAAGAAGACATGGCTTTGACCCCTGGGTCAGGAAGATTCTCTGGAAAAGGAAATGACAACCCATTCCATTATTCTTGCCTGGGAAGTCCCATGGTCAGAAAGTTTGATAGGCTACAGTCCATGGGGTCTCAAAGAGTCAGACATGACTTAGCGACTAAACAGCAACAACAAGGAGAGTAAGTTAAAGGCACCATAAATAACTTGTAAAGGTACATATGGCCAGGTGCCATATGTAGTTGGTGCCCATGTAGTTGAGCATCAAAATTGTAACACATTTGGGAATGAAAGGAGATGCTTGCAGTAGTTACACCATGGCAGGAGGAGTAAACCAGGACTGTCCCAAGCATATCTGATGCAAGTAGCCTGCACGGTGTTATTTCCTGAGGACCACATTATGTGGTAATTTTGGTTTAGACATTTTAAAAGTAAATTTGTCATCTTATGTAGTGGATCCTGGAGTTAACAGTCAAACTGCTATTTTGTGTGATGTTAATGATGTCTGGGCAGCTTGTTCCTGCTTAGATTATAAGGTAGAAAACATGCTTTGAACTCTCTAATGTTCATTTGGTTATGTTTAACAGTTTGTTCCAGCAACATGAGAGAAGACTCTACACATGGACATCACCAGATAGTCAAAACCAAAAATCAGATTGATTCTATTCTTTGCAGCTAAAGAAGCTCTATGCAGTCAGCAAAAACAAGACTGGGAGCTGACTGTGGCTCAGATCATGAACTCCTTATTGCCAAAGTCAGACTTAAATTGAAGAAAGTAGGGAAAACCACTAGACCATTCAAGTATGACCTAAATTGAATCCCTTATGATTATACAGTGGAGGTGGATATAGATTTAAGGGACTAGATCTGATAGATAGAGTGCCTGATGAACTATGGATGGAGGTTTGTGACATTGTACAGGAGACAGGGATCAAGACCATCCCCATGGAAAAGAAATGCAAAAAAGCAAAATGGCTGTCTGGGGATTCCTTACAAATAGCTGAAAAGAAAAGAAGTGAAAAGCAAAGGGGAAAAGGAAAGATATAAGCATCTGAATGCAGAGTTCCAAAGAATAGCAAGAAGAGATAAGAAAGCCTTCTTCAGTGATCAATGCAAAGAAATAGAGGAAAACAACAGAATGGGAAAGACTAGAGATCTCTTTAAGAACATTAGAGATACCAAGGGAACATTTCATGCAAAGATGGGCTCGATCAAGGACAGAAATGGTGTGGACCTAACAGAAGCAGAAGATATTAAGAAAAAGTGGCAAGAATACACAGAAGAACTATACCAAAAAAGATCTTCACGACCCAGAAAATCACGATGGTGTGATCACTCACCTGGAGCCAGACATCCTGGAGTGTGAAGTCAAGTGGGCCTTAGGAAACATCACTATGAACAAAGCTAGTGGAGGTGATGGAATTCCAGTTGAGCTGTTTCAAGTCCTGGAAGATGATGCTGTGAAAGTGCTGCACTCAATATGCCAGCAAATTTGGAAAACTCAGCAGTGGCCACAGGATTGAAAAGGACAGTTTTCATTCCAATCCCAAAGAAAGGCAATGCCAAAGAATGCTCAAACTACTGCATAATTGCACTCATCTCAATGCTAGTAAAGTAATGCTCAAAATTCTCCAAGCCAGGCTTCAAGAATACATGAACCGTGAACTCCCGATGTTCAAGCTGGTTTTAGAAAAGGCAGAGGAACCAGAGAGCAAATTGCCAACATCCACTGGATCTTCGAAAACGCAAGAGAGTTCCAGAAAAAAAAAATCTATCCCTGCTTTATTGACTGCCAAACCTTTGACTGTGTGGATCACAATAAACTGGAAAATTCTGATAGAGATGGGACTACCAGACCACCTAACCTGCCTCTTGAGAAATCTGTATGCAGGTCAGGAAGCAACAGTTAGAACTGGACATGGAACAACAGACTGGTTCCAAATTGGAAAAGGAGTCCATCAAGGCTGTATATTGTCACCCTGCTTATTTAACTTTTATGCAGAGTACATCATGAGAAACGCTGGGCTGGAGGAAGCCAAGCTAAAATCAAGATTGCTGGGAGAGCTATCAATAACTTCAGATATGCAGATGACACCACCCATATGACAGAAAGTGAAGAACTAAAGAGCCTCTTGATGAAAGTGAAAGAGGAGAGTGAAAAAAGTAGGCTTAAAATGCAACATTCAGAAAACTAAGATCATGGCATCTGGTCCTATCACTTCATGGCAAACAGATGGGGAGACAGTGGCTGACTTTATTTTTCTGGGCTCCCAAATCACTGCAGATGGTGATTGCAGCCATGAAATTAAAAAACACTTACTTGGAAGGAAAGTTATGACCAACCTAGACAGCATATTAAAAAGCAGAGACATTACTTTGCCAACAAAGGTCCATCTAGTCAAGGCTATGGTTTTTCTAGTGTCATGTATGGATGTGAGAGTTAGACCATAAAAGAAAGCTGAGTGCTGAAGAATTAATGCTTTTGAACTGTGGTGTTGGAGAAGACTCAATCTTGGGAATCCCTTGGACTGCAAGGAGATCGAACCAGTCCATCCTAAAGGAGATCAGTCCTGAGTGTTTATTGGAAGGACTGATGCTGAAGCTGAAACTCCAGTTCTTTGGCCACCTGATGCGAAGAACTGACTCATTGGAAAAGACCCTAACACTGGGAAAGATTGAGCGCGGGAAGAGGAGGGGACAAGAGGATGAGATGATTGGATGGCATCACCAACTGAAAGGCTATGAGTTTGGGTAAACTCTGGGAGTTTGTGATTGACAGGGAGGCCTGTCATGTTGTTGTCTATGGGGTGCAAATAGTTGGACAGGACTGAGCAATTGAACTGAATAGTTTGTTTCTTTTTGCTGAATTATCATCATTCTCCTTTTAATTCTTCAAACTCCCCCCTTGGAGCTTATTTTTAATACCTATTTTGACATCTTTTTCTATTAAGCCCTATATGTGGACCCACTCAGAGGTGTTTTTTTCCACCTGCTTTTGATTTTTCTGTGCAAGGGTTACGCTTTTATGTTTCTCTGCATATTTTCTTATTGAAAACTGTATATTTTAGATACTTTAGCAGCTCTAGATTCTGACTACCCCCTGTCTCCCATCTTACTCTGTTCTTTTATTTATTTATTTTGCTTATTTGTCTGGCTTGCCTGGATTAATTCCCCCTGCAGTGTTCAGATTCTGATTTTAATGGTTGGTTTTGTTCCTCCTTATTTTTACTATTAAGCCTGGCTACCCAGGAATTATCAGTGATTGGTTAGAGGTTGTGATTAAGAGTCCAGACCCAGTAAGTCTTCCATCCTTTGCCAGTGTATTTGTGTGTGCTTTGAGGAATGTTTTAAAAATTAAGAAAGTTTTCATGTCTTCTTTGCATTTAACCAGGGGTTAGCAGCTGGCAGGTTATTTTTCTAGTAGTTCCTGACCATGTGCAGTATAGCATGCAAGCTTACCTTCCTTGTTGTATTGTGCTTCCCTAATACTGCATTTTTAATAAATTAAAGGTTTGTGGCAGTGCTCTATCAGGTAGGTCTATTAGTATAATTTTTCCAGCAGCATTTACTTGCTCTATATTGCTGTGTCACATTTTAGTTAATTTTTGCACTATTTCAAACCCTCTGCCAGCAGAAAGAGTGTGACCTACTGAAGGCTCAGATGATGGTTAGCATTTTAACCATTTCCTGTATTTAATTAATTTATTTTTCGCAGTGCTGAGTTTTCACTGCCGCTCAGGCCTTTCTCTAGTTGTGGTAAGTGAGGGATATTCTCTCATTGCAATGTGTGGGCTTTTCATTGTAGTGGCTTCTCTTGTTGCTGAGCACGGGCTGCAAGGTGTGTGGGTTTCAGTAGTTGTGGCTTCTTGACTGTAGAGCACAGGCTAAATAGTTGTGGCGCAGGCTTAGTTGAAATCTTTCTGGAGCAGGGATCGGACCTGTGTCTTCCTGCATTTGCAGGCAGATTCTTCACCACTAAGCACCAGGGAATCCCAATGGTTAGCATTTTTAGCAATAACGTATTTTTAAATTAAGGTGTGTATATTGTTATTCTAGATATAATCCTGCTGCAGACTGAATAAACTATAGTATAAACATAAATGTTATATGAACTGGGAAACCAAAAAAACTGTGGGCCTCATTTTATTGTGAAACTCACTTCATTGCAATGGTCTGGAACCAAATGCACACTGTTGCTGGGTTCTGGCTGTATACATGCAGCTTTCCAAATTGTTCAACGGTGAGTATAAGCTTAGCAGGGCTTTTTTTCCGGGGTGGGGGGGCTACTTTTCTTGTTAAATTTATGCCCAGTGTGTTTTTCTCTAATTGCTTGCTGACATAATCTCTGTCTTTTTACATAATACTCCAGCTGTGCTGTGGAGCTGCCTGTTCTCGCCTAGCACTTCTCTTCCTGATGGGGTCTCTGTTATGCTGTCTAGGAGCTGGGTGTGGGGGAATGGAGCCTGTTTTTCCCTGAGTAACAGCTCTACCCACGAGGAGGAGTTAGAAGGGGAAGGAAAGTCCCTGGTGTCCTCAGTTTTTCCCTCCAGTGTAGAATCTTCACCTTGTGCCCCGTGATCAGGGCTGGGCAAGGGAAAGAGGCCTTTTCCTTTTTTCTTCTTGGATTTGTCTGCCCAGAATAGAATGTCTGTAAACAGCTGGGGTGGGAATGGGGACATGTCTAGTTCAGGTACCATAAACTCTGCTGTTCTTACCAGGGTTCAGTAGATAATCATGAATAAACCTTACTCAGTTTCCAGAGACTAATGATGGTTTTTGATCATTTTTATGAGTTTCCTTTTTTATTTCTTTAATGCTAAGGAAGAGAGTGTGCCAAGCTCTCTTCACAGCTGTTCTGGAAATTCTGATTCTAGAAAGCATCCCAAGACACTTTATGCATCTGACAGATGGTGAAATTAATTCATGGGAGGCTTAGTGGCCAAATGGGGCTTCCCTGGTGGCTCATTGGTAAAGAATCTGCCTTTCAATGCAGGAGACGCAGGTTTGATCCTTAGATCTGGAAGGTGCCCTGTAGAAGGAAATGGCAACCCACTCCAGTATTCTTTTCTGGTAAGTGCCATGGACAGAGGGGCCTGGCAGGCTACAGTCCATGGGGTTGCAAAGGAATTGGACATGGACATGACTTGGTGACAAAGAACAAGTGACTAAATAATGCCATCAAATTGGTGATGCATCTGACCTTGTTCCCCCTTGATTTTAGGTTCTACTCATTCTGTAATTCCCATGGTTTTCAAACTATTGTTAACATAATATCAGAATTCAATTTTTAGGTAGAGTGGGATATCCTGAAAACAAGCTAGCCAGAATATGGTTTATGGAACTGTGAAATCGTTCTCTGCAGTGAACACCAGGGTTGATCTGAGAGCCTGGTTGATGTGCCCTTCTCTAGTACTGTTCCATGTGTATCTGTATTTTCTCCCAGGTGAGAAAAGTCAGGTCTTTTGTTAAAAATATGTATATATGGCAGTTGTGCAGCCCACTAAAATGGCCCAACTGAAGTTGGTAGTACCTATTAAAATTATTTTGTTTATTAATAAATGGCAGGACAATATAAAAAACTAGGAAAACTAACATTCATAACTGGCACCCTCTTAACAGTTGTCCATTTTTACATTTGCTTTCTTGAGTTTATAGCATACACAGTTACGTGGAAGTTGTGATTTTTACCTTTTTTGTAATGTAATAATTAATATTTGAAAGACATTCAAAATTATTCTTTGCCAGGATTGTTTTGACTCTGTAGTTTTCTGTGGCTCCACATGAATTGTGGAGTTGTTTCTTCTATTTCTATCAAAAAAATGCCTTTGGGATTTCGATAGGCACTGAATCCATACATCCATTTGAGTAGTATGGACATTTTAGCAATGTTGTCCTCCAGTCCAAGAGCATGAGATACCTTTTTGTTCTTTTCTTTAATTTCTTTCCTCAGTGCTTTATAGTTTTTCTTATACAAGTTTTTCACCTCCTTAGATAAGTTTGTCAGTATATATATTTTTGCTATTATTGTAAATGGTATTGGCTTACTAATTGCCTTTTCATATGGCTTCTTGTTAGTAGTGTATAGAAATGCTTATTGTTGATGAGAAAGCAAAATGGTGCAGACCCTATGAAAAAACAGTATGGAGGTTCCTCAAGAAATTAAGAATATAACTGGCATTATCCAGCAATCCCACTTTTGGGATTTTCACATTAGTTGAAATCATAATTTTGTAAGAGAGATCCACACTCTCTGTTCATTGCCACTCAGTTACCAACAGCAAGGGTGTAGAATCAGCCTAAATATTCATTGACAAATGAGTGGATAGAGTGTGGTGCATATAGTCAGCCTAAAAACAAGGAAGGGTATGTGACACTGTGGATGAACCTTAAGAACATTATGTATGCTAAGTGAAATTCTAGTCATCAAAAGACATACACTCCATGATTCCTCTTATATGAGATATCCAAAACAGTTAAATTCATAGACTCAAAGAGAGAAATGGTACTTGTCTGACCCTGAGGAGAGGGGGAAAATGGGGCATTACATTAGGCCTGAAGTTTCATTTAAGCAAGATGGATAAGCTCTAGAGATCAGCTATATGTTGTGCCTGTGGTCAATAATAATAGAATTAAAATTTTGTTAAGAGGGTAGATCTTAAAAGTTCAAACTGTAATAAAATTAAAAAAATTACCCCCAGAAGATTATTCTAAGCACCAGTCTCTGTAAAGCAATTATCCTTCAATTAAAAATAAAGAAATTAAAAACAAAACAAAACACCAGTCTCAAACAACTATGAATGAAACAAAGTAGTGCATTAAGGTACATCCTGAGCTGTATATCCTCACATCCTTAAAATAGGTTTTATGATTTCCTAGTCAGGAATCAGTACGTATGTTGGTGAATAGCAGTTACCATTTCTGGTATGAGGAGAGTCACTGGTGATGAGTCATCTGCATTCCATTCCATTCTATCCTGGGAAGTTGAGCAAATTTTATTTTTCTGAATATGATTTAGAATTTCTCTAGAATCTCTCTCTCTTTTTCCTTTTTAAAATCTTGGCTTATCTATTTATTGAAGTCTAGCTGACTTACAATATTGTGTTAGTTTCGGGTATATAGCAAAGTTATTCAGTTACATATATATATATATATATTTCATATTATTTCCCATTATAGGTTATTCCAGATACTGAATATATTTCCCTGAGCTATACAGTAAATCCTTTTTGCTTATCTATTTTATGTACAGTTTGTTAATGTCATACTTTTAATTTATCCCTCCCCTGTCACTTTCCCTTCTGGGAACCAAAAGTTTGTTTTCTGTTTTGTATAGATTCATTTGTATTATTATTTATATTTCATTCCCTGTGGCTCATTTGGTAAAGAATCTGCCTGCAATGTGGGAGACCTGGGTTCGATCCCTGGGTTGCGAAGATCCCGTGGAGAAGGGAAATGCTACCCACTCCAGTATTCTGGCCTAGAGAATTCCATGGACTGTATAGTTCATGGGTCACAATGAGTTGGACACGACTATCGACTTTCACTTTCAAGTGATATGTAATATTTGTCTTTGCCTTCACTTAGTATGATATTCTCTAGGTTCATCCATGTTGTTGCAAATGACAATACTTCATCCTTTTCTCTATATTTCTCTTGATTCTAATGATTTTGTGGTCCTATAGTACTCTGTAATTTTGGCAGGTTTCTAAACTTCAATTTTTAGTGATTTGGTATTTAAGAAAGTAGAATTTTTTGTTTTAATTCACTGTTAGAGTAACTGTTCCTTCATGTGATCATATGGACCTGTGAGATATATTAATAGTTCTTTATCACTTTGAAGATAATAAACCATGGGTGGGTTAATTTTATTTGTCAAACATTTAACATAGTACAGCTAGGTGACAGATACTTTTTAAATAAAACACTGATGAAAGAAATCAAAGAGGACACTAATAGATGGAGAAATATACCATGCTCATGGGTTGGAAGAATCAATATAGTGAAAATGAGTATACTACCCAAAGCAATCTACAGATTCAATGCAATTCCCATCAAGCTACCAGCAGTATTTTTCACAGAACTAGATCAAATAATCTCAAGATTTGTATGGAAATACAAAAAGCCTCGAATAGCCAAAGCAATCTTAGGAAAGAAAAATGGAACTGGAGGAATCAACTTGCCTGACTTCAGGCTCTACTACAAAGCCACAGTCATTAAGACAGTATGGTACTGGCACAAAGACAGAAATATAGATCAATGGAACAAAATAGAAAGCCCTGAGATTAACCCACACACCTATGGACACCTTATCTTCGACAAAGGAGGCAAGAATATACAATGGAGTAAAGACAGTCTCTTTAACAGGTGGTGCTGGGAAAACTGGTCAACCACTTGTAAAAGAATGAAACTAGACCCCTTTCTAACACCATACACAAAAATAAACTCAAAATGGATTAAAGATCTAAATGTAAGACCAGAAACTATAAAACTCCTAGAGGAGAACATAGGCAAAACACTCTCCGACATAAATCACAGCAGGATCCTCTATGATCCAACTCCCAGTATACTGAAAATAAAAGTAAAGATAAACAAATGGGATCTAATTAAAATTAAAAGCTTCTGCACAACAAAGGAAACTACAAGCAAGGTGAAAAGACAGCCTTCTGAATGGGAGAAAACAATAGCAAATGAAACAACTGGCAAACAACTAATCTCAAAGATATATAAGCAACTTATGCAGCTCAACTCCAGAAAAATAAACGATCCAATAAAAAAATGGGCCAAAGAACTAAATAGGCATTTCTCCAAAGAAGACATACGGATGGCTAACAAACACATGAAAAGATGTTCAACATCACTGATTATCAGAGAAATGCAAATCAAGACCACAATGAGGTACCATTTCACACCAGTCAGAATGGCTGCGATCCAAAAGTCTACAAGCAATAAATGCTGGAGAGGATGTGGAGAAAAAGGAACCCTCTTACACTGCTGGTGGGAATGCAAACTAGTACAGCCATTATGGAAAACAGTGTGGAGATTCCTTAAAAAATTGCAAATAGAACTGCCTTATGACCGAGCAATCCCCCTGCTGGGCATACACACCGAGGAAACCAGAATTGAAAGAGACACATGTACCCCAATGTTCATTGCAGCGCTGTTTATAATAGCCAGGACATGGAAGCAACCTAGATGTCCATCAGCAGATGAATGGATAAGAAAGCTGTGGTACATATACACAATGGAATACTACTCAGCCCTTAAAAAGAATAAATTTGACTCAGTTCTAATGAGATGGATGAAATTGGAACCGATTATACAGAGTGAAGTAAGCCAGAAAGAAAAACACCAATACAGTATACTGACACATATATATGGAATTTAGAAGACAGTGGTGATGACCCTATATGTGAGACAACAAAGAGACACAGAGTTATAGAGTGGACTTTTGTACTCTGAGGGAGAGGGAAAGGGTGGGATAGTTTGGGAGAATGGCAATGAAACATGTATATTTTCCTGTAAGAAACGAAGCGCCAATCTATGTTCAATCTAGGATGCAGGATGCATGGGGCTGATGCACAGGATGATTCAAGTAGAGGATGTGGGGTGGGAGGTGGGAGGGGGCTTCGGCATTGGTAGGTTGTGTTCACCTATGGCTGATTCGTGTCAATGTATGGCAAAACAAATACAGTATTGTAATTTTTAAAAAAATAAATAAATTAAAAAAATAAAGCACTTAAGAATATAAACATAGTCCTCTGATTTTCTACTAATTGTAGTCCAGTAAATATTTAATCACAGTAATTATAGGGTTCAGTACTATTTTGGATTATTTTCTGCATTGTGTTATTTTTTATTTAAGTCATAGTCACTTTGTAGTAACATGAAGAACTAATAAAACTCACTTTAGATTTGAAAGTTAGAGCCAGGGCAGAGAAGATTAATGATGATAGTAAAGAGTGAGAGCCATGTTACATGGGGGAATATTGAAAATAATTTGGCAAGTTTAGCTTAGAAAGATAAAGGCTGATAGTTATTCCCTTTGAATTTTTTTAAAGTGTATCTTCTGCGGGTAGGACTTATTCTGTGTAACTAGCACCAGAGGGCAAACTAGGTCCAGTGGATGGATAAAACATGGGTAAAGTATATGCACTTAAGTGTAAGGGAAATTTTTGAAACATTATCACTGTTTTAAAATGAAATTGACTGCCTGGTAAGATAGCAAGCTCTTTTTTTACTAAAAGTGTTCACCTGTGGTGATCAACTCGCTGGATACTGTATATAGCATATTATGTGGGAGTTTTAATGAAATTACATCTACCCCAGTGCCAGTACTATTCTTAGTAAAGGAGAATGCTAATGGGTTAAAAAAGGCATTAAAAAAACTTTTTATTGATGTAAAAGATCTTAATGACCCAAATAAGCATGATGGTGTGATCACTCACCTAGAGCCAGACATCCTGGAGTGCAAAGTCAAATGGTCCTTAGGAAGCATCACTTCAAACAAAGCTGGTAGAAGTGATAGAATTCCAGCTGATCTATATCAAACCCTAGAAGATTATGCTGTTAAGGTGCTACACTCAGTATGCCAGTAAATTTGGAAGACTCAGCAGTGGCTGCAGGACTGGAGAAGGTCAGTTCTCATTCCAGTCCCAAAGAAGGGCAATGCCAAAGAATGCTTAAACTACGCACAACTGCACTCATTTCATATGCTAGCAAAGTCATGTTCAAAATCTTTCAAGCTAAGCTTCACAGTATGTGAACCGTCAACTTCCAGATGTTCAAGTTGGATTTAGAAGGGGTAGAGGAACCAGAGATCAAATTACCAACATCCAGTGGATCATAGAAAAAGCAAGAGAATTCCAGAAAAATATCTTCATTGACTACACTAAAGCCTTTGACTGTGTGGGTCACAACAGACTGTGAAAAATTCTTAAAGAGACGGAAATAACAGACCACCTTATCTGCCTCCTGAGAAACCTGTATGCAGGTCAGGAAGCAATAATTAGAACCAGACTTGGAACAATGGACTGGTTCCAAATTGGGAAAGCAGTATATCAAGGCTCTCACCCTACTTCTTTAACTTACATGCAGAGTACATCCTGTGAAATTCTGGGCTGGATAAAGCATAAGCTAGAATGAGGATTCCCAGTAGAAATATCAATAACCTCAGATACTGAGATGACACCACCCTTACGGCAGATCACAAAGAGGAACTAAAGAGCCTCTTGATGAAAGTGAAAAAGGAGAGTGAAAAAGTTGGCTTAAAGCTCAACATTCAGAAAATGAAGATCATGGCATCTGGTCCCATCACTTCATGGCAGATATTTGGGAAACAATGGAAACGGTGAGAGACTTTATTTTCTTGGGCTCCAAAATCACTGCAGATGGTGACTGCAGCCATGAAATTAAAGATGCTCGCTCCTTAGAAGAAAAGCTATGATACACCTAGACAGCATATTCAAAAGCAGAGACCTCACTTTGCCGACAAAGGTCCGTATAATCAATGCTGTGGTTTTTCCAGTAGTCATGTATGGCTGTGAGGGTTGGGCCATAAACAGCCTGAGCACTGAAGAATTGATGCTTTTGAACTGGGGTGTTGGAAAAGAGTCTTGAGAGTCCCTTGGACTGCAAGGAGGTTGAAACATTCAATCCTAAAGAAAATCAGTCCTAAATATTCATTGGAAGGACTGATACTGAAGCTGAAACTCCAATACTTTGACTACCTGATGTGAAGAACTGACACTTTGGAAAAGATCCTGATGCTGGGAAAGATTGAAGGCAGGAGGAGAAGGGGACAACAGAGGATGAGATGGTTGTATGGCATCACCTACTCAGTGGACGTGAGTTTGAGCAAACTCTGGGAGCTGGTAAAGGACAGGGAAGCCTGGTGTGCTGTGGTCCATGTGCTCACAAAGAGTCCAGCAGGTCTGAGCAACTGAACAACAGCATATACAGAAGAGTACACCTGTCATGAAAGAACAGTGGATGAATTATCACAATTTATCCCTTCCATGTAACTGGTGGAGGAAAGAGAATGTGGGGCATGAGAGCATGGTCACATCTGAAGTCACTTCTGATTCCCTGGGACATCCTCCAGGTGTGAGTTCTTTGATTTGTATAGGACAGAATTCAAGAGTAACCACAGTAAAGGAAAAGATGGGTTATACGTGGAGGAGATGCAGTCCGTACATAGACTGTGGGCTGTCTCAGAAGGCAGGAGAGACCCAAGAGGCCAAACTGAAATTTTAAAAATTATCTTTATTGGAGAACTCTTTTTTTTTTTTAACTGAAGGATGATTGCTTTATAGAATTTTGTTGTTTTCTGTCAAACCTCAAAATGAATCAGCCACAGGTATACATATATTCCCTCCCTTTTGACGCTCCCTCCCATATCTCTCCCCATCCCACCTCTAGGTTGATACAGAGCCCCTGTTTGAGATTCCTGAGACATACAGCAAATTTCCACTGGCTATCTTTTTACTTATAGTAATGTAAGTTTCCACGTTACATCTCACCCCCCCGCCATGTCCATAAGTCTATTTTCTGTGTCTGTTTCTCCATTGCTGCCTGGTAAGTAAATTCTTCAGCACTGGTTTTATCTAGATTCCGTATATATGCATTAAAATATATTTATCTTTCTCTTTCTGACTCCACTCTGTGTAATAGGCTCTAGGTTCATCCACCTCGTTAGAGCTGACTCAAATGTGTTCTTTTTTATGGCTGAAAAATGTTCCACTGTGTATATGTATCACAACTTCTTTATCCATTCATCTGTCGATGGAAATCTAGGTTGCTTCCATGTTCTAGCTATTGTAAATAGTGCTGCAATGCACAATGGGATACACGTATCTTTTTCAGTTAGGAGTGGGATTATTTTATTCCTAGTTTTATAAAGAATCTCCATACCATCTCCCGTAGTGGCTGTATCAATTTACATTCCCAGCAATAGTGCAAGAGGGTTCCTTTATCTCCACACACTCTCCAGCCTTTACTGTTTGTAGACTTTTTGATGATGGCCATTGTGACTGGTGTGAGGTGATATCTCATTGTAGTTTTGATTTCCATTTCTTTAATAATGAGCGATGTTGAGCATCTTTTCATGTGTTTGTTAGCCATCTGTATGTCTTCTTTGGAGAAATGTCTGTTTAGGTTTTTTCCTCACTATTTGATTGGGTTGTTCATTTTTCTGGTATTGAATTGTATGAGCTGCTTATATATTTTGGAAATTAATCCTTTGTCAGTTGTTTCATTTGCTACTATTTTCTCCCATTCTGAGAGTTGTCTTTTCACCTTGCCTGTAGTTTCCTTTGCTGTGCAAAAGCTTTTAAGTTTAATCAGGTTCCACTTGTTTACCTTTGTTTTTATTTCTGTTACTCTAGAAGGTAAATCATAGAGGATTTTGCTTTGATTTATGTTATTGAGTGTTCTGCCTATGTTTTCCTCTAAGAGTTTTATAGTTTCTGGTTTTACATTTAGGTCTTTAATCCATTTTGAGTTTATCCTTGTGTATGGTGTTAGGAAGTGTCTTAATTTTATTCTTTTACATGTAGCTATCCAGTTTTCCCAGCACCATTTATTGAAGAGGTTGTCTTTGCCCCATTTTTGCCTCCTTTGTAAAAAATAAGGTACCCATAGGTGCATGGGTTTATTTCTGGGCTTTCTGTCTTGTTCCCTTGGTCTATATTTCCATTTTTATGCCAGTACCATACTGTCTTGATGACTGTAGCTTTGTTGTATAATCTGAAGTCAGGAAGATCAGTTCCTCCAGCTCCATTCTTCTTTCTCGGGACTGCTTTGTCTCTTTGAGGTCTCTTATATTTTCATATGAATTGTGACATTTTTATTCTAGTTCTGTCAAAAACGCCATTGGTAGTTTGATAGGGATCACATCGAATCTGTAGATTACGTTTGGTAGTATAGTGATTTTCACAATGTTGATTCTTCCTACCCAGGAACATGGAATATCTGTTTATGTCATCTTTGATTTCTTTCATCAGTGTTTTAGAATTTTCTGTGTACAGTTCTTTTGTCTCCCTAGATAAGTTTATTCCTAGATATTTAATTCTTTTTGTTGCAGTGGTGAATGTGAATGTTTCCTTAATTTCTCTTTCTGATTTTTCAGTTAGCATATAGAAATGCAAGTGATTTCTGTGTATTGATTTTTATCCTACAACTTTGGTAACTTCACTGATTAGCTCTAGTAATTTTCTGATACTATATTTAGGGTTTTCTATGTATAGTGTTATGTCATCTGCAAACAGTGAGAGCTTTACTTTTTCTTTTCCTATCCGGATTCTTTTTATTTCTTTTTCTCCTCTGATTGCTGTAGCTAGAACTTCCAAAACTATGTTGAATAATAGTGGTGCAAGTGGACACCCTTGCCTTGTTCCTGATCTTAGGAGAAATGCTTTCAGTTTTTCACAATTGAGAATAATGTTTGCTGTAGGCTTGAGGTAGGTTCCTTCTGTGTCCATTTTTTGAAGAGCTTTAATCATAAATGGGTACTGAATTTTTCAAAGACTTTTTCTGCATCTATTGAAATTGTCATAAAGTTTTTATCTTTCAATTTGTTAATATGGTATATCACATTGTTTGATTTGTGTATGTTAAAGAATCTTTGCATCCCTGGTGTAAACCCAACTTGACCATGGTGTATGAGCTTTTTGATGTGTTGTTGAGTTCTGTTTGATGAAATTTTGCTGAGGATTTTTGCATCTATGCTCATCAGTGATACTGTCCTAAGTGTTCTTTTTTGTCTTTGTCTGATTTTGGTATCAGGGTGATGGTGGCCTTTTAGAATGAATTTGGAAGTGTTCCTTCCTCTGCAATTTTTGGAAGAGTTTTAGAAGGATAGACATTAGCTCTTCTCTAAATGTTTGACAGAATTCTCCTGTGAAGCCATCTGGTCCTGGGCTTTTGTTTTTGGGAGATTTTTTTATCACAGCTTCAATTTCAGTGCTTGTAATTGGGTTGTTGATAATTTCTGTTTCTTCCTAGTTCAGTCATGGAAGATTGACCGTTTCTAGGAATCTGTCCATTTTTTCCAGGTTATCCATTTTATTGCCATATAGTTGTTCGTAATAGTCTCTTATAATCCTTTATATTTCTGCATTGTCTGTTGTAATCCTTTTTCATTTCTAAGTTTGTTGATTTGATTCTTCTCTCACTTTTCTTGATGAGTCTGACTAAATGTCAATTTTATCTTCTCAAAGAACCAGCTTTTTGTTTTATTAATCTTAACTATTTTTTTCTTTAATTTCTTTTTATTTATTTCTGCTCTGATCTTAATGATTTCTTCTACTAATTTTGTGGGGTTTTTTTTCTTCTTCTAGTAGTTTTAGGTGTAAAGTTAGGTTGTCTGTTTGACATTTTCTAGTTTTTTGAGGTAGGATTGTATTGCTGTAAACTTCCCTCTTAGGACTGCTTTTGCTGCATCCCATAGGTTTTGAGTTGTCATGTTTTCATTGTCATTTGTTTCTAGAAATTTTTTTATTTCCCTTTTGATTTCTTCAGTAACCTATTGGACAACTGTTTTAAAAGTATGTTAAATGGAGCATGATCCATGTATATACATTCCAAGCCAAGAAAAAAACAACAAAAAACCAAAACAACCCTCTTAGTTGAGAAGAGGCTCCTCTAAAATGAGGATACACATTAGGGGGAAGATGGGAAATGGGAGGAAGGAAGGGGAATATCACCTTAATAAACAGATGCACTGAATCAAATCTTAAGATAGATGATGTAACTAGATTGCCTTCTACTAACAGGGCAATATTTTGCATGAAAATGATAAAAAATAGCTCTTCATGGGAAATGTGAGTATGACTAGTATTTTTGTGGGAATCAGACTTTGAGGTTTAATTGCTGTTAATATTTCTTTATCATATTCTTCATTGTGAACCTCATGAACATATCATTATAGTTAATTTGAGTAAATGGAGCACAAATGTATAGATATCTCAGTGAATGGTTGTAAAATTGTTAATCTCAGCAGAGCATTGTCTTAATGGCCTGCTGATCAAGGAGAATGAGAGTGTGTTTATATTCTATTGTAAAAGTGGGGAAAGATTCCAGTTACCAGTGATAGAGACATAAAAACTAAGAAAAATGTGATTAAGTGCTAGGTAGATTCACTTTATGACCTTGTAAGAATAAGTCGATATCCCTGCATGTTGCTGACTTATTTAGTCTTGACTCTTCAAGCAGGAGCTAGACCAGTTGAGGAAGGCTGTAGGCTGCAGGTTGTTATGGAGTCAGAGAGAGTCAGTGAGAGAGAGAGAGAGAGAATGAGAATGTGTGTGTGGTGATAATGGGAGGTGATTGGAGAATCCTGGGTGGTACAGGATTCATGAAGGTACAATCTGAAAATATACTAAGTTCAGTGAATTTGAAGTGGTGGGGCCTTTTGCACATACAGAATTAGAGGTCTGTGGGAATTAACATGAACTGAGTCTAGACTGGTATGAATGGAAACCAAGGCTTTAAGGTCCTGAAATAGTATTCAAAGCAATTGAAATTTGTATTGTAGGAGATGAGACCTTGAATGGGGAATATCCAGAGATGAGAGACACTGCATATCTGCCATGAGAAAGATAACACAGTAACGTAGACGGGATTTGAGGCTGGAGATGTTTAAAATGTAAGATTCTTGGAATAAAGGCCTATCCAGGTTATGAAAATATTAATTTGGAAGAGATAATGAAAGGCTGCTGGTATTCCTGAAGAAGGATTGGAGAGAAGGGAGATAGTTAAACCTTTTAGAAGGTGGAATGGCTATTAGGATATGAGGAATGAAGGAGAATGGTGATTACCAAATGGATTCTGTGTTTCTGGCTTAGGCAACTAGTGAATTCACTGATGCTAGGAACATGAGGTTCAACTTTAGACACGTGGCAATTGAGGTCCTTTGCTATTTCATTTAAGGTTCAGGAGAGCAGTATAGCTCAGGCTACATAATAAGTGTTAAAGCCATAAATGTGTTAAAGCCATAAATGTAGATAAAATCACCCAGATGAATTCATGTATCAGTACATAGAATGAAGACAGTGGAAACAGAATTCTGGAAGGGAGGGAAGGAAAGAAACACAATAGTGAAGAAGACTGAGAAGTAGCAGTGAAAGGGAGGCAGGAGGAGAACTTGGAATGTGTGGTATCTCAGACTAGGAAAAACGTCTAAGGAGAGGGTGACTAATGGTTCCAGAGAGTGTTCAAATAAGGCAAAGCCAGAACAGTGTCCATCAGATGTGCTAGTTCATCTTCAGTTTGTCGGGAACTTTGAGTAATAACTATGATTGAATGTTGTGGGTTAAGAAGTGAACAGTTTTGTTGTTATTATTTTAAATGGGAGAGCCTGGAACTTGTCTGTAGGAAAAACCTTGGAAGGAACCAATAAAACAAGATGAAGATGTGAGAGTGGCGTAGTAGGGGTCCTATCAGATCTTGAAACACAGATGATTGTTCTGTGGCTCTAGGTATTTTGACTGTTGGTTTTTTTTAAAAAATGTGGACTGTTTTAAGAGTCTTTTTGAAGTTGTTACACCACTAAGTGTTAGTCAGTTGTATTTGATTCTTTGCAAGCTCATGGATTGTAGCCCGCCAGGCTCCTTTGTCCCTGGAGTTCTCCAGGCAAGAATACTGGAGTGGATTGCCATTTCCTTCTCCAGGGGATCTTCCTAACCTGGGTCTCCAGCATTGCAGGCAAATTCTTTACCATCTGAGCCATTAGGGAAACCCTGTTAACAGTATTCTATTTTATGGGTTTTTTTGTTGTTGTTGTTGCCGTGAGGCATTTGGGATCTTAGTTCCCCAACCAGGGCTTGAACCCACAGCCCCCTCCATTGGAAGGCAAAGTCTTAACCACTGGACCACTCTAAGTCCTAACCCTTGCTCTTTAAAGTATGGTTCATCAGCAAGTCAGATGGTGCCTTAGATAAGAGAGGGAGTGGGTCTTGGAATTTCCTGAACTACAGAACCCTGCAGGGTCTAGAAAATCTTGTGACTCACAAGGGGAAACAAATGTTACTGTAAAAGGTAAAGGAAACTCAGAGCTGTATTTTTGCACACAAACTGATGATGATACCAGTTTTTGGCCTGGGATTATAAGCAGGAGCCCTCAAAACTAATTTGAAGTCTCACCCTTGGGGTGTACACACCACCAGACCCTTTTCCCAGTTCAGACTCAAGATTGCTGTCACTTTAGACTTTCCAGTGCTGTTCAAGTCTAGATGTAGATTTGGCCCAAATAGGTGATGTATACACTGTTACTTCTCTCTATTGTTTCTGATACTTTTAATGAGTATATATTGAAATTAAGTTAAATAATAAAAAGTGGTTTATGAATTAGCAGTATCAGCTTCACCTGGGACCTTAAACTATAGCATCTGAGACTCACATTCCCTACATTTTCAGAATCTTCATTTTAGCACAGTCCTGAGCATCTTAAGTGCACGATCCTATGCCCCTTAAAGTTTGAGAGGAGCTTGAGATAAAAGAATAGGATACAATTAGAATGTGGGCTGACTTTAGTAAATTTTTAGATCAATTCAACATGTAGGATAAAGTTTAGGAAGGAAGAGTATAGTATGGAGCAGAGTTAATCTAATGTAAGATTAAAATGGGTATTTAAAATTTATATTTTTATTTAAATGTTAGAAAATAAGCCTTCTGTCTCATTTAGATTCATAAGTAGTATACTAGGTCAATAAACTTAATGTTATTATAACCTATATTTTTAGATCCTGTTCAAATTCTTTGTATAATCCCAAGCTTGCCACCCTAGATGACTTGGAAATTTTATGTAAATTTGAGTTAAAAGTTTCAAAATTGAAAGTGAAATTGGAAAGGAATAACCTTTACAGCTTAAAAATAGAAGAAAAATACAGATTTGAGTGTTTTATTTGCCTCTTGGTAGGTCACTTATAACACCATCATTTTTTATCATCTTACAAATGAGCAAATAGCCTTAGAGAACTTACATAATGTAGTTACTGTTCCACTGTTAGTTCATGGCTGAGCCAAGGAATGATTTAGAATCTTCTGATTCTGGAACCTCTCATGGAAAAGCTGGGAGAAAAAACTACTTCCATGTAGAAGTAAATGAGTATAAAATCTCAGCATCTCTAGTAAGGAATAAGAAAGAAGGAATAAACTTAAGCCTTCTTTGAGGTAAACTTGCTCAGGTTGTTGGGATAGATTTCACTTTGTACTATAGCTACCATTTAACATGTGAATTAGACCCCACTCTTTAATGTTCTGTTAAAAGCTTCTGACTTAATATTTAGGCTGACATATTATTGTATTGTAATAAAGTAGATGATAGACAACATTTATGGATATTTGAATTTTAAAAATAGTAATCCTGGATTTTCTTTGCAATTTATCCAAAAATGTCTTATTACTTATAAACAGGTTCTTATAAATTTGGTTCTCTGAATCCTGAGAGCTTTGTTATGTATTAGGTTGCTGGAAAAGTAATTATGGTTTTGGACCCTAAATTTTAAATTATTGTAACTAGGCTCAAGCACATCTTTATTAATCAAAATAGGAACCATTACAGTCAGCACATTTTTGCCAATGAGAAATAAGTTTGTTTACTCCTGGAGCATGAAAATCCATGCTTTGAGATTTTACGAACTCTTGGAGAGCATTTTCTGCATCCTGCTGGTTGTGGAAGTGTTTTCCCTTCAAAAAGCTGTCAAGATGCTTGAAGAAATGGTAGTCATTTGGCAAGAGGTTAGGTGAATATGCAGATGAGGCAAAACGTCACTTAGTAAATGAACTGTGTGAACTAGATAGGGTAGAAAATGAGAGCTACATACCTTCCAGGTGGTATTTGATGTGTGTGTGGTTTTTTTTTTTCAGCTTTACCTTCACCCCAGTAGTAGTTGTACTTTGTTATTTTTCACAGTTGTTTCTTTTAGACTTTAATATTTTGTTTCTTTAAGCATTATGATGATACTGACTTGGGAAACACCCCCACACTCACTCTTTGGGGACTTCTGCTGCTTGAGGATATGTGACTGATCTCTGTGTCTTTTTGGTAAATTAAGGGTGTGAATACTTACATACCCTCACCACTTCCAAAATATTTATAAATTATTCTTTTGCTTTCTCCTCTGTGAAGATAAATCTTATTGATTCATCAAATGAAGAAGTTTGAGATTTCTCCTCTACAGTATTAATGAAAGTTTGTTATAATACCAAACTAAAAAGAGTAGTAAATTTTGCCTTTTGAATTGATTGTACATGTGTTCTGAGAGAGCTGAAATTACACATTTTTTATTTGACTTAAGAATTTATTATCTTATAGTGTCAATGATAGAGATAGGACAGAATCTTGAATTTTGTTTTATAAACCTGACCTTGAAAAATGGCTTTGCCATTGACTCGCAGTGAGATTTTAGAAAGTTGCTTTTCCTGGTGCTGGGGAAACTGGATAGCTGCACGTGAGAGAATGAAATCAGAGAATTTTATCATACCATAGGAAAAAAACTCAATATGGATTAAAACCTCAATGTAAGATTGGAAACCCTAAAGCACCTGAAAGAAAACATGGAACATTCTTTGACATATATCATAGCAATAATTTTTGTTTGGATTTTTCTCCTCAGGCAAAACAAACAAAAGCAAAATTAAACAAGTGAGACTTAATTTAAAGCATTTGTACAGCAAAGGGAACCATAAACAAAATGAAATGATAACCCAATGAAATGAGAGAAAATATTTTCAAATGATACATTCTATAAGGGGTTGATATTCAAAGTGTATAAGTAGCTCAGTATCAAAAGACAAATTGGGTTTTGCTCAAATAAACTCAGTTTTTAATATGCCTCAATATTTATGAGTTTGGAGTTCAAAGAAAGATCAGGTTTGGAGTTACAAACATTTTGGGATTTATTAGCCTATAGATAATGTCTTCATTATGTATTAATGTGCTTTTAAACAATGATTATCACTTATTAAAATGATGCAAGCTACATTTTCACCAGACCAGTAGCATGGTCAGAGCATTCTTACATACTTCCATAGAGATAGTTAAATGAGTCATTAATAGTTGTGTATACATTGTCATCTCAGGTTCTTTATTTTAAAAATTATTTAATATAAAAAGCCATTTGAATTAGGATTTGCCACCTATTGTTCCCAAAGATTAATAATACAGTTATAATTTCAGTAGTCAGATTTCTAATTTATTATTATTTTTACTGTAGTTCTGCTCTCCATACCTTCCTAACTTCTTGCCATCTTTTCCTCAGTTCAGTTCAGTCACTCAGTCGTGTCCGACTCTTTGCGACCCCATGAATCGCAGCACGCCAGGCCTCCCTGTTCACCATCTCTCGGAGTTCACCATTATATTGACATGACTCTGTTGATTTTCATTGTTTTCCTCCTTTCTGTATCCAGGATCCTTTTCATCCTTCTATTTATGCCCTGTGCACTACTGGTTATCATTATTCAGTCCCTCCTTTTCTCTTCTCTCCTTGCCTTTTAATTACTACTGTCTTTTTCCCTTTACTTCTTCATGAATTGAAATGTTAACCAATCCTGAAGACCTAGTGGAAGCATTAAACTACTCTGAGAAGTCACCCTTGACTATTATAGCCAGTATTGATCTTCTTTTCATTCGGTATCACTATCTTTGGCATGTACTAACAGCACTGTGTTATGAGTTGTTTTATACATGTATGTTTTTCTCCCCCACTTGTATAATTCCTGAGGCTAGAAACTGTATCTAAATTTTTAACTTAAAGAATTTGGCATAGTATAGTATTGTGTCCTTTGAAGGTACTCACTGAAGAACTTTTGATTTTTAAAGTGACTTTTGAAAATATAATGATCATAGATTATATGTTCATATCTTGTACTATAATGATCAGAATCCCAGTGTCCCAACCTGAGAGAGCCCTTCTTAAATTCCCCAAAATCAAGGCATTTATTTCTTTTTAGTCCTTTCATGCACTGAGGTAAGAGAAAGTCAAGAAATCAAAGCCCTAATAGCTCTGCTG
The DNA here is from genome assembly GCA_917880005.1 of Nanger dama. NCBI lineage: Eukaryota > Metazoa > Chordata > Mammalia > Artiodactyla > Bovidae > Nanger > Nanger dama. Next base: position 24,345,501 of record CAKJTW010000021.1, read on the forward strand.
GTATCCAGGGTCACTCTGTTGTGATACATTATTCTTGGAAGATATGGATGTTAACATGCTTTTTTGGGCTAATGGTAATTACTTCAGAATCAAAGTTGATGTGTGTTTATTGACTAACATGTTAAAAATAAGTTTGAGGGATGAAGGGAAACAAAACTGAAGACATTTTGTTGTTAATAATGAGCTTCATTTTATTTTAACAGAACATAGAATTTTCTTATTTGGAATGGGCACAGAGACTTTGGGATTTATTATAAGATCTCTTTATAAGAAGGTATTCCCTGGTGACTCAGATGGTAAGAGAGTCTGCCTGCAATGCAGGAGACCTGAATTCTGTCCCTGGGTTGGGAAGATCCCCTGGAGAAGAAAATGGCAACCCATTCTAGTATTCTTGCCTGGAAAATCCCATGGACAGAGGAGCCTCGCCGACTATAGTCCAGAGGGTTGCAAAGAGTTGGACTGCAACTGAGCAACTTCACTTTCTTTCTTTCTAAATAAGAAACATCTTGGATGACTCTCTCTCTCTCTCTCTCTCTCTCTCTCTCTCTCTCTCTCTCTCTTATATATATATATATATATATATATATATAGTATCAGTCCTGTAGAGATTGTTTCCAAACAGAAATCTGCTGTGATCCTTATCTTTGTGGCTCTGTATCTAATGTGCCTTTTTTGTGCTGAGCTTTGGTGTAGTTTTCTTTGTCTTTTTGTGCTTGGTATTTATTGCACTATCTAGATCTGCATGCGGAGAAGGCAATGGCACCCCCACTCCAGTACTCTTGCCTGTAAAATCCCATGGATGGAGGAGCCTGGTAGGCTGCGGTCCATGGGTCGCTAAGAGTCAGACATGACTGAGCGACTTCATTTTCCCTTTTCACTTTTCATGCATTGGAAAGGGAAATGGCAACCCACTCCAGTGTTCTTGCCTGGAGAATCCCAAGGACGGGGGAGCCTGGTGGGCTGCCGACTATGGGTTTGCACAGAGTCGGACACGACTGAAGTGATTTAGCAGGAGCAGCAGTAGCAGATCTTCATGATTTCATCAAATCATGGGAAAATTCAACCATTTGTTCTTCAAAAAAATTTTTTTATCCTCAAAACTAATTATACAGTTACTAGGCCACTTAAAGTTGCTCAACATCTCACTGAATTTCTGTGCAATGTTTGTTTCCTTTGTCTTTCATTTTAGATGGTTTTATTGTTTCATCTTTAAATTCAGTAATCTTGTGCATGTCTAATCTACCATTAATCCAACCCTTTTTTTTTCATTTGATTGTAACTACTTATATTGTAGCTCCAATCTCTAGAAGTTCAATTTGTATCTTTTTAATATTTTCATATCTAACATTTTGAACATACTGAGTACATTGTGAAGTGCTTTTGTGCTTATTTTAACATCTGTGTCAGTTCTGGGTCAGTTTTGACTAATTTCTCTCCTTATTATAGAATATATTTCCCTGCTTTTCTGCATGCCTAATAATACTTGATTGGCTTCTAGACATTTAAAATTTTATCTTATTGGATGTTGGTTATTTTTGTATTCCTATCAGTATCATTGAGCTTCGTTCTGGGATGCAGGTGTTTTTGATCCTTCTGGGTTTTTATTGTAAAATTTATTAGGTATACTTGAATGGCATTCAGCCTGGGGGTATTGTTCCTCCTTTCTAAGGCAAGAGGCTCTGTGCACCCACTCAGTACTTTGAGCATTAGGACTTTTTCAGTCTGGCTGGTGGAAATAGGCACAGGCACTATTCTGAGGCTTGTGTGAGTGCCCCATACTGTTTTCATTTTCCTATCAGATGCAAGTTTTGATCAGCAGTTTGTTGAATACTTAAGGGGGACCATCTGTGGGTCTCCAGGGTGTCTCTTTGGGAGTCAGATGAACTCTGCCTATGTTCCTCCCTCTCTGTGTCTCAGCCATGGATCTCTTTCAAGCCAGTGCAGTAGAATAGTCATAGGGCTTACCTTGTTTGCTTGATGTCTCTTAAGCATAACTGTCTTATTTCTTGTTGTCAGGTGTCTTAAACGTTGTTTCTTTCATGTATGTGTTTGCCTTTGTTTCAGGTAGGTGAGTCAGTACATTCCTTGCTGACTTATCTTGGCCAGAGATGGAAGTATCTGTTGTTGCTTTTGAAAAGCATTGTGAGATTGATAAGAGAAGTTTTTAAAAGCTAGTACATTTTAAGCTGAGTGCAATTCAATGTTGTAGTCATTTTAGCTTTGTATTTCCCTAAAGGTATCTGAAAAATAAGTAAAGGTCTTTTCTAGTATGTGTGTTGAAATAAAAGACTTAATTCTTTTATCCTCACAAGTTTTACTTTACCTATCTTTCCTTTAAGAATTAAACTGATGCTGTTAATAAGTTCAAGGTATGCTTTAAGGGGTTAGTGATTTTTAGTGAATGCCTGTAATTTGACCAACTGAATATTAAAGGTTTCAGAGTATATCTTTAATATATTTCTCCAGGTCTTCAGAATTTAGGTTCTGTGTAAAATAGTTCTAGGAAGACAGTATTCCCTAGACTTAGTTTGACAGTTTTCTCATCTCTCACCTAAAGTAACATTTATTTTCTCAGAGTTTGCAAAAGGCATTAAAAACCTAAGTATTCCCTTTCATTTTACAGTCACATGTTTTATTGAGGGCATATAGTCTGTCTGCGAATAATGAGATGGTTTCTGGAATGAATGCCTTTTAAAAGTTGACTTTATTTGCATAATTGCTTACAGAAAGGACAATAATATACCATGTTTTTAAGAGTGTTTTGCCAAAGAAGTATTGACACTTGCATATGTCTTACAGTAGTAATTGTAGGCTAATTATGGAGCCTGCCAGGCTCCGCTGTCCATGGGATTTTCCAGGCAAGAACAGACTGCCATTTCCTTCTCTAGAGGATTTTCCCAACCCAGGGATCGAACCCAAGTCTCCTGCATTGTAGATAGACGCTTTATCATCTGAGCCACCAGGGAAGCCTCAGTTATGGAGTATACTGTTTATAAATTGTAACCTTAACTTTATGCACTCTACTATGGTAATGTCTTCATACATTAGTTATAGTTACATTTCCCCTGTAAATTTCATTGACTTGTAAAGAGATTTTGAAAATGGGCTGTAGAATGTGGGCATTGGGAGCATTTACATTACTTTACACGAGTAGATAAAGTTTGCTGATTGGGATTCAATATAGCTTTATTATTCATGGCTCTTTTTCTTCCTTCCCTGAATGTTTCATGAAATGAATATGTTCTAATTATATACCACTTCAAGTAGTAGAAAGTATTTTTAAATTTAACATAGTGAATTGGCCTACAGGTTGTGATGGAGACTCTGTGGTGGTGACAGCGCTGATAGTTAAAAGCTTGCTCTATTAGCAGCAGTTGAAAGTTAATAATTAGTTGTGGAAGGCTAGGAGAAACTGGATCAGTTCAGCAGAAGAGCTGTTGCCTGAGAATTACCACCAGAGGTAGATACGAAGCAGCAAGAAGAAAAAGCCCCAAATATAACAAAAAGTGACATACTGAGTTGAGGTAGCATCTTGCTCAAGGTCAGAATTACAAGTGGGAAGAGGAGCTAACTTAATAAGAGAGATTTGCTGTAGATTGTTATGGTGTTAATTTAAGTCTCTCTCATCTAGCCCAGGAATTGTCTGTATTGATACCGAGGGCTCAGTGGCCCTTGGAACCTAAAAGATCTGAACCAGTATCATTTGGTTTTTCTGAGTATAATCTGGATAATTTTTTTTTTTTTTTTTTAAGGTAAATTTTGTACTGTTCATGGGCCAGTTACATGCTGGATTTGTGAAACAATTACTAGTTTCAGTTTGTCAGTATATTTCATAATTTATTGAATAAATTTATGTGTTTCTTTTCTTTCTTTGTCTTCAAATTATTCTCTTAGCACAATTAATTTTGAGTTTAATAAAATTCTTAGATAATTATTTAAATTATAAAGCTTTATAAAATTCTGACAACCTATAATGTAAAAAATTCATTTCAAAAGCCTAGCACATAGGAATATATATAATAAACTAAATATACATTTAAATTAGACTGATACTAGTTACAAAAACCTTCATGAATGTGTTTTTGGGAAATGATGACCAGATAGCTGTCATTGGAATTAAGGACACACACTGAAAGCATATATGTAAATCCTAACGTACTGCTCTCCAACTATTTCTTTCATATTTATCATTTGTCAGAAATATGTATGACCTAGATTTTTAAAGTAATTGACATTCCAGTTGGATAATATGGGGGACCTTTTGTAGCTACTGAGCATTGTTTTTTGGTAATAGGGTATAATTTTAGTAATGCTTATTGATCAGCATTTATATATGTATTATGTACACACACATACAAGTGTGTGCATGAAACACTGGCCCATAATTGGTAGTTAGGAAGTGCTTTTCTTGTAAGGTTGGTTTTACTAAGTTTGATACATAATTTCTATGAGAGTCTGGCTATTTACAAACTTCAGGAGTTTCTGGTTGAATAACTGTGATTGAAAAGGTGATTTGGAGAGTATAATATAGGTTGGAATTCTATATAATTCTTGTTGTTATAATCTCTGACCTCATCCCCTCCCCCCAGCACTCCACCCAGATGTTTACTGAAAATTTTTCTTTTGGCTTTTCTTGCTTTTATGTACTTAGGTTCATGATAATATCCCTTTGTACTGAAATTTTGATTTGAGTTATATGACCTTTAAGTTTATTACAACCATTATGCCAGCAAATTTGGAAAACTCAGCAGTGGCCACAGGACTGGAAAAGGTCAGTTTTCATTCCAATCCCAAAGAAAGGCAATGCCAAAGAATGCTCAAACTACCGCAAAATTGCACTCATCTCACATGCTAGTAAAGTAATGCTCAAAATTCTCCAAGCCAGGCTTCGGCAATACGTGAACCGTGAACTTCCTGATGTTCAAGCTGGTTTTAGAAAAGGCAGAGGAACCAAAGATCAAATTGCCAACATCCACTGGGTCATGGAAAAAGCAAGAGAGTTCCAAAAAAACATCTATTTCTGTTTTATTGACTATGCCAAAGCCTTTGACTGTGTGGATCACAATAAACTGGAAAATTCCGAAAGAGATGGGAATACCAGACCACCTGACCTACCTCTTGAGAAATCTGTATGCAGGTCAGAAAGCAACAGTTAGAACTGGACATGGAACAACAGACTGGTTCCAAATAGGAAAAGAGTACGTCAAGGCTGTATATTGTCACCCTGCTTATTTAATTTACATGCAGAGTACATCATGAGAAATGCTGGACTGGAAGGAAAACAAGCTGGAATCAAGATTGCCTGGATAAATATCAATAACCTCAGATATGCAGGTGACACCACCCTTATGGCAGAAAGTGAAGAGGAACTAAAAAGCCTCTTGATGAAAGTGAAAGAGGAGCGTGAAAAAGTTGGCTTAAAGCTCAACATTCAGAAGACGAAGATCATGGCATCCGGTCCCATCACTTCATGGGAAACAGTGGAAACAGTGTCAGACTTTATTTGGGGGGCTCCAAAATCACTGCAGATGGTGACTGCAGCCATGAAATTAAAAGACGCTTACTCCTTGGAAGAAAAGTTATGACCAACCTAGATAGTATATTCAAAAGCAGAGACATTACTTTGCCGACTAAGGTCTGTCTGGTCAAGGCTATGGTTTTTCCTATGGTCATGTGTGGATGTGAGAGTTGGACTGTGAAGAAGGCAGAGTGCTGAAGAATTGATGCTTTTGAACTGTGGTGTTGGAAAAGACTCTTGAGAGTCCCTTGGCCTGCAAGGAGATCCAACCAGTCCATTCTGAAGGAGATCAGCCCTGGGATTTCTTTGGAAGGAATGATGCTAAAGCTGAAACTCCAGTACTTTGGCCACCTCATGCGAAGAGTTGACTCACTGGAAAAGACTCTGATGCTGGGAGGGATTGGGGGCAGGAGGAGAAGGGGACGACCAAGGATGAGATGGCTGGATGGCATCACTGACTCAATTGACATGAGTCTGAGTGAACTCAGGTAGTTGGTGATGGACAGGGAGGCCTGGCGTGCTGCGATTCATGGGGTCGCAAAGAGTCAGACACGACTGAGCAACTGAACTGAACTGAAAGATAGGATATTTTGTTAAAAATTTTGCCATATTTTGTAGTTAAAGCTATCATGTTATGTTTTCCATTGCACATTGGACCATAAGTAAAAGTACTACAGTAAATTATTCCATCTTATTTAAAATAAGTTTACAGCAGGGTTTATAAAGTTGTTTAACTTAGAATTAAATAATCTTAGTCAGCTTAGAAATGTAATTCAGCATTTTACTATTGATCTGATATTTAATCTATGCTGTATGATTTAGAGCGTATTTTCTTGTTATATGAAATAAGTAGTATTTTCTGATTTTTTAATATGACTTTCCTCTTAAAGATGTATGATTTTGTGTCATAGGACAAGACTTCACATTTCTATATAGGATATGTATATTTTGCAAAAGTTTTTATTTTAAAAATTCTTTTGTTAGCATTTGAAATATAAAATTCTAACTAGTCGTCTCAGTATGTTTGCAATTACAAGACTACAGTTAGCCCATAGAAGAACATTTAACTGGCAGTGTGGGAGGGGGATACTGACATTTGCAATGAAAGTAAAAGATGATATTGCACTCATAACAGTATTTAAGAAAAAGTAAAGTAACGCTTAGAATTCTCAAAGCCAGACTTTCCTGATGCTGGGAAAGGTTGCAGGCAGGAGGAGAAGGGGACGACAGAGGATGAGATGGTTGGATGGCATCACCGACTCGATGAATATGGGTTTAGATGGACTCCTGGAGTTGGTGATGAACAGGGAGGCCTGGTGTGCTGTGGTTCATGGGGTCATAAAGAGTCGTACATGACTGAGTGACTGAACTGAACTGATTGAATGATTGAATTAGGGAAAATCCTTGTATTTAAGGAAGAGCTACAAGTTTGATTAGAATTTAGGTAGCCTTAGAGAACATAAAAAGAATGAACCCAGGTCTCCCACATTGTAGGCAGACGCTTTACTGTCTGAGCCACCAGGGAAGTCCAATGTTGAATTGGCGAAGGAGAATTAGAGATAGCTAATGATTCTTATAGTTTATTTTGTATATAACTTTGTTTTCCTTAATTAACTTTTTTTCATTTTTCTTCTTCTTAAGTTTGTTAGATATATGGAAGATTGTATTTTATTTTGTTTGTTTTGTCTTAATGGGTTGTACAAGATAGAGGGACAGTTGGGGGAGAGGGAAAAAACATACGTGAACACTTAAAATGACTCAGCAGCCATGAGATACAGTTCAGGTACTCAGTCATGTCCAACTCTTTGCGACCCCATGAACCACAGCACATCAGGCCTCCTGTCCATCACCGACTGCCAGAGTCTACCCAAACCCATGTCCATTGAGTCGGTGTTGCCATCTAACCATCTCATCCTCTGTCGTCCCCTTCTCCTCTTGCCCTCAATCTTTCCCAGCATTAGGGTCTTTTCAAATGAGTCCTGTCTTCGCATCAGGTGCCCAGAGATACAAGGTATGGTGTATTGTTTTGCCATTTAAGAACTGAAGTCACTTTCTTCAGTGACTTCTTTTTAATGAATAGTTTTAATGAATAGCTACTATTCTTTTAATGAATAGTTTCAGCTACTTGCTATGTAGATTCCAGAATTTCTTTTTGAGTTTGTTGGCATTGTTGATTTTGCTAATAAAGGAATTATACTTCTGGTAGATAGGATAAATGGAATATCGATATGAAATTGTTGCATAATAACAAATGACTAATCTGAATTTCTTAATAATTATTGATATTGAGAATATATGTGTGCAGACACTGTGTTAAATACCTTATGTGTTAGTGGAAATATCTTTTTTCCTCATTTCAGCAGGGAAACCACAGGTTCACTGAAATCAAAAGAAGTACTTCTTCTAAGTCCCTAACACTGCAGAATTCTGAATTACAAGTTAACTTTGTAAAATATTGTCAGTGGATTTGTTCTCATGGTATCCATGGGTAACAGGTCTGTAGTGGGTTCATAAAATGAAATGAGAAAGAGGCTTTAATCTATTTCAGAGAATGGTTATTTTAATAAGTTGTATCTGTATTTTTCATTAATCATATAGAGGCTATCTACTTTATATTTGTAAGGATATAAAATGCACTACCCCCTAAAAACAACGCACAAACATTTCCCCAAACTATTCTGTGAGCAGTGTACTCTTGTAGGGATGGAATATGTAAGTGCTAAGGTGTGTAGATTGAAGCCTTATGGGGAGAGAGGCGAGCCCACTGAGCCAGAAAGACCATAGTGGTGATACTCCCACCTAGTGGTGAAACCTGGTAACCCAACATGTAGCGCAAGGCAGGGATCCCATTCTGCGGAGATTTTTTTTTTAAAATAAGCCACAGGCCACACAATTCATCAGAGGTAGAATTTAGGTTGCTCCTGTAACAATTTGATTAAATTCAGTACTTCCTCTTTAAATTTACTGTTGTTGTTCAGTTGCCCAGTCGTGACCGACTCTTTGACCCCATGGACTGCAGCACGCCAGGCCTCCCCTGTCTCTTACCGTCTCCCAAAGTTTGCCCAAGTTCATGTTCAGTCCATTGGTGATGCCATCCAGCCATCTCATTATCCACTTGATAGAACCTGTGGCACTGTATCCACTACACACACACACACACACACACACACACACACACACACACACTATCTCTCTCTCTCTCTCTCTCTCTCTCCACTATAAAACCTATATAAAACCTGTAGCAGTGGGAGGGCATTGCTTTAATGTTAGCGTCAACGTAAATCTGAGTAGATTTTTCTGAAGGAAGTAGGGAGGTGGTATTTTAAAGATAGTGGTGAAAGTTCTCATGGAGTAGAAGCTTCTGATGAAGAGATTGCCTGAACTTCAGAATGATGGCTTTTGAGACCTTGGGAATGATTTTTCTAGATTTGAAGATAAAAACATATTCATATTTCTGCTTCCAAGTCATATAAGTATAAATTTCTTTTAGGATTCATTTATGTTGTTCTCAGTTGTGATACACATTACATGAACTGAAACATTTGGTTTTAATGCATGTATGAGCATAATGTTGGGAGTTCTTACAGTTTATTGCACAGATGTATGTTTTAGGCCATATAGCTCAGGTGGTAAAGAATCTGCTCGCAGTTCAGGAGACCCTGGTTTGATTCTTGAGTCGGGAAGATCCCCTGGAGAAGGGAAAGGCTACCCACTCCAGTATTCTGTCTGGCCTGGAAAATTCCATGGACTGTATAGTCCATGGGGGTCACTAAAGAGTTGGACATGACTGAATGACTTTCATGCTTTGGGCCACTTTTTCTCTCTGAAAAATTTGTTTTTTTCCAACACACTCTGTGACTACCTATAGCCTAGTAGGAACTGTTAAACATTTACTGCAATCTGTGGCTTTTTCATACCAATGTTTATGAATATGTTTGCTTTGTTTGCAGATACTGTAGGAATTTATTCAGATGCTGTTGTTATTTTTATTGTCGTTTTTTAATTTCCAGAATTAACTGAAATGCAGTATCAGTATTGGATTATTTAGAACTTCATTTACTAGTAAATACTTTTTTTATTGCCTGCTGTTTACACATAACTACTTACTTTCTGTGGAGTCTGTATAGAGTATATGATAAAATCTGATTTCTCTGGCAAAAATTCTCCATTAAATGAACTTTAATACAGCTATGATGAAAAGATTTAATAGGTTTTATTAACCTAGAATTTTTTAAATGATTGCATTTTTTATAGCTTCACACTTTTACACTCACTTGTTAAAAGTATTGTTGAGCTTATTAGAGGCAGTTTCTAACGATGGAATGAGGTGATGCAGTGTCTGTGATACACAGCATAGAGTTTGTGATCAGTCAGCACAAGTAACCATCTCTGTGTCTTGAGCAAATTGCCTCATCTTTGCAACAGTATGTGAGAATGCACACGTGCACACATATACACACATAGACATATACACAGACATACACACAAACACACACAGACTGTTAACTATAGTGTCTAGAATGTAGCATGCATTTAATTAATCTTTGTTGGCTATTTCTTTGTTGTTTTATACAAAGAAGAAAGACAAAGTGATCTGTAGAAAAATAGGAATATTACCTCATACCATAAATAAAAATAACAAAAATAAGATTTAATGTTATCAGTTTAGGAGAATATTTTATGATGTCAAAGGAGAGAGAAGGCCTTTTAAATAAGTTACAAAGAAGTGCAGATTATAAAGGAAAAGATTGATTTTGACCACATTAAGGAGCAGAAGGATATGACAAGACACCATAAATAAAATTTTATGCCAAGTCCTAGATGACAGAAGATAGTTGTCACTCATGCAGATGATTAATATTAATGACTAATACATTGCTGGTTAATTGCTAGTAAGGAACTACTACAATTTGATAAGAAATGACAGCTCAATTGAAAAATAGGTAAGTGATCTGAATAGGCAGTTCATAGAGGAAACCTGAGTGGTTAGTAAACATTAGAATGCATGTGATATCACTGATCATCAGGGATACGGAAATTACAAGAAGACTGAGATACTGTTGGTTTATTAGACTGAAATTAAAAAAAAAATTTGCCAGTTTTAGTGTTGATAAAGATGTAGGAAAATAGGAACTCATATATTGTTGATGAGAATCTAAATTAACATAATTAGTTTGGATATACCATTTGGCAATATCTTAAAATTGGTCACTAACTTTTTTATGTGCTGTGGGCAGATTTAACATTCTGGCAAAGCCTATGCACTTCTTGCAGAATAATTTTTTTTTAATTTTTATTTATTTATTTTTAAATTACAATACTGTATTTGTTTTGCCATACATTGACATGATCAGCCACAGGTGAACACAATCTCCCAATGCCGAAGCCCCCTCCCACCTCCCACCCCACATCATCTACCTGAATCATCCTGTGCACCAGCCCCATGCATCCTGCATCCTACATTGAACATAGACTGGCGCTTCATTTCTTACAAGAAAGTATACATGTTTCAATGCCATTCTCCCAAACCATCCCACCCTTTCCCTCTCCCTCAGAGTCCAAAAGTCCGTTCTATACCTCTGTGTCTCTTTTGTTGTCTCACATATAGGGTCATCATTACTATCTTCTAAATTCCATATATATGTGTCAGTATGCTGTGTTGGTGTTTTTCTTTCTGGCTTACTTCACTCTGTATAATCGGTTCCAATTTCATCCATCTCATTAGATCTGAGTCAAATTTATTCTTTTTAAGGGCTGAGTAGTACTCCATTGTGTATATGTACCACAGCTTTCTTATCCATTCGTCTGCTGATGGACATCTAGGTTGCTTCCATGTCCTGGCTATTATAAACAGTGCTGCAATGAACATTGGGGTACATGTGTCTCTTTCAATTCTGGTTTCTTCGGTGCGTATGCCCAGCAGGGGATTGCTGAGTCATAAGGCAGTTCTATTTGCAATTTTTTAAGGAATCTCCACACTGTTTTCCATAATGGCTGTACTAGTTTGCATTCCCACCAGCAGTGTAAGAGGGTTCCCTTTTCTCCACATCCTCTCCAGCATTTATTGCTTGTAGACTTTTGGATCGCAGCCATTCTGACTGGTGTGAAATGGTACCTCATTGTGGTCTTGATTTGCATTTCTCTGATAATGAGTAATGTTGAACATCTTTTCATGTGTTTGTTAGCCATCCGTATGTCTTCTTTGGAGAAATGCCTATTTAGTTCTTTGGCCCATTTTTTGATTGGATCGTTTATTTTTCTGGAGTTGAGCTGCATAAGTTGCTTATATATCTTTGAGATTAGTTGTTTGCCAGTTGTTTCATTTGCTATTGTTTTCTCCCATTCAGAAGGCTGTCTTTTCACCTTGCTTATAGTTTCCTTTGTTGTGCAGAAGCTTTTAATTTTAATTAGATCCCATTTGTTTATCTTTACTTTTATTTCCAGTATACTGGGAGTTGGATCATAGAGGATCCTGCTGTGATTTATGTCGGAGAGTGTTTTGCCTATGTTCTCCTCTAGGAGTTTTATAGTTTCTGGTCTTACATTTAGATCTTTAATCCATTTTGAGTTTATTTTTGTGTATGGTGTTAGAAAGGGGTCTAGTTTCATTCTTTTACAAGTGGTTGACCAGTTTTCCCAGCACCACCTGTTAAAGAGACTGTCTTTACTCCATTGTATATTCTTGCCTCCTTTGTCGAAGATAAGGTGTCCATAGGTGTGTGGGTTTATCTCAGGGCTTTCTATTTTGTTCCATTGATCTATATTTCTGTCTTTGTGCCAGTACCATACTGTCTTAATGACTGTGGCTTTGTAGTAGAGCCTGAAGTCAGGCAAGTTGATTCCTCCAGTTCCATTCTTCTTTCTCAAGATTGCTTTGGCTATTCGAGGTTTTTTGTATTTCCATACAAATCTTGAGATTATTTGATCTAGTTCTGTGAAAAATACTGCTGGTAGCTTGATGGGAATTGCATTGAATCTGTAGATTGCTTTAGGTAGTATACTCATTTTCACTATATCGACTCTTCCGACCCATGAGCATGGTATATTTCTCCATCTATTAGTGTCCTCTTTGATTTCTTTCATCAGTGTTTTATAGTTTTCGATATATAGGTCTTTAGTTTCTTTAGGTAGGAATAGTCCTAAGTATTTTATTCTTTTCGTTGCAATGGTGAATGGAATTGTTTCCTTAACTTCTTTTTCTACTTTCTCATTATTAGTGTATAGGAATGCAAGGGATTTCTGAGTGTTGATTTTATATCCTGCAACTTTACTATATTCATTGATTAGCTCTAGTAGTTTTCTGGTGGAGTCTTTAGGATTTTCTATGTAGAGGATCATGTCATCTGCAAACAGTGAGAGTTTTACTTCTTTTTTTTCCAATTTGGATTCCTTGTATTTCTTTTTCTGCTCTGATTGCTGTGGCCAAAACTTCCAGTACGATGTTGAAGAGTAGTGGTGAAAGTGGACACCCTTGTCTTGTTCCTGACTTTAGGGGAAATGGTTTCAATTTTTCGCCATTGAGGATAATGTTAGCTGTGGGTTTGTCATATATAGCTTTTATTATGTTGAGGTATGTTCCTTCTATTCCTGCTTTCTGGAGAGTTTTTATCATAAATGGATGTTGAATTTTGTCAAAGGCTTTTTCTGCATCTATTGAGATAATCATATGATTTTTATTTCTCAGTTTGTTAATGTGATGAATTACATTGATTGACTTGCGGATATTGAAGAATCCTTGCATCCCTGGGATAAAGCCCACTTGGTCGTGGTGTATGATCTTTTTAATGTGTTTCTGGATTCTGATTGCTAGGATTTTGTTGAGGATTTTTGCATCTATGTTCATCAGTGATATTGGCCTATAGTTTTCTTTTTTTGTGATGTCTTTGTCAAGTTTTGGTATTAGGGTGATGGTGGCCTCATAGAATGAGTTTGGAAGTTTACCTTCCTCTGCAATTTTCTGGAATAGTTTCAGTAAGATAGATGTTAGCTCTTCTCGAAATTTTTGGTAAAATTCTGCTGTGAAGCCGTCTGGACCTGGGCTTTTGTTTGCTGGAAGATTTCTGATTACAGTTCCAATTTTCATGCTTGTGATGGGTCTGTTCAGATTTTCTATTTCTTCCTGGTTCAGTTTTGGAAAGTTGTACTTTTCTAAGAATTTGTCCGTTTCTTCCAAGTTGTCCATTTTATTGGCATATAATTGCTGACAGTAGTCTCTTATGATTCTTTGTATTTCTGAGTTGTCTGTCGTGATCTCTCCATTTTCATTTCTAATTTTGTTGATTTGATTTTTTTCTCTTTGTTTCTTGATGAATCTGGCTAATGGTTTGTCAATTTTATTTATCCTTTCGAAGAACCAGCTTTTTGCTTTGTTGATTTTTGCTATGGTCTCTTTTGTTTCTTTTGCATTTTCTGCCCTAATTTTTAGGATTTCTTTCCTTCTACTAACTCTGGGGTTCTCTATTTCTTCCTTTTCTAGTTGTTTTAGGTGTAGAGTTAGGTTATTTATTTGACTTTTTTCTTGTTTCTTGAGGTATGCCTGTATTGCTATGAACTTTCCTCTTAGGACTGCTTTTATAGTGTCCCAAAGGTTCTGTGTAGTTGTGTTTTCATTTTCATTCGTTTGATGCATATTTTGATTTCTTCTGTGATTTGTTGATTATTCAGAAGGGTGTTGTTCAGCCTCCAAATGTTGGAATTTTTAATAGTTTTTCTCCTATAATTGAGATCTAACCTTAGTGCATTATGGTCAGAGAAGATGCTTGGAATAATTTTTATTTTTTTGAATTTATCAAGGTTAGATTTATGACCCAGGATGTGATCTATCCTGGAAAAGGTTCCGTGTGCACTTGAGTAAAGGTGAAATTCATTGTTTTGGGGTGAAATGTCCTATAGATATCAATTAGGTCTAACTGGTCTATTGTATCGTTTAACGTTTGCGTTTCTTTGTTAATTTTCTGTTTAGTTGATCTGTCCATAGGTGTGAGTGGGGTATTAAAGTCTCCCACTATTATTGTGTTATTATTAATTTCCCCTTTCATGCTTGTTAGCAATTGTCTTACATATTGTGGTGCTCCTATGTTGGGTGCATATATATTTATAATTGTTATATCTTCTTCTTGGATTGATCCTTTAATCATTATGTAGTGGCCTTCTTTGTCTCTTTTCACCGCCTTTGTTTTAAAGTCTATTTTATCGGATATGAGTATTGGCTACTCCTGCTTTCTTTTGGTCTTTATTTGCATGGAATATCTTTTTCCAGCCCTTCACTTTTAGTCTGTATGTGTCCGTTGTTTTGAGGTGGGTCTCTTGTCGGCAGCATATATAGGGATCTTGTTTTTACATCCATTCAGCCAGTCTTTGCCTTTTGGTTGGGGCATTCAACCCATTTACATTTAAGGTAATTATTGATAAGTATGCTCCTGTTGCCATTTACTTTATTGTTTTGGGTTCGGGTTTATACGCCCTTTTTGTGTTTCCTGTCTAAAGTCTATCCTTTAGTATTTGTTGGAGAGGTGGTTTGGTGGTGCTGAATTCTCTCAGCTTTTGCTTGTCTGTAAAGCTTTTGATTTCTCCTTCATATTTGAATGAGATCCTTGCTGGGTACAGTAGTCTTGGCTGAAGGTTATTATCTTTCATCACTTTATGTCTTGCCACTCCCTCCTGGCCTGAAGAGTTTCTGTTGAAAGATCTGCGGTTATTCTTATGGGGATCCACTTGTGTGTTATTTGTTGTTTTTCCCTTGCTGCTTTTAGTAATTGTTCTTTGTGTTTGGTCTTTGTTAGTTTGATTAGTATATATCTTGGGGCGTTCCGCCTTGGGTTTATCCTGTTTGGCACTCTCTGGGTTTCTTGGACTTGGGTGATTATTTCCTTCCCCATTTTAGGGAAGTTTTCAACTATTATCTCCTCAAGTATTTTCTCATGGTCTTTCTTTTTGTCTTCTTCTTCTGGGACTCCTATAATTCGAATATTGGATCGTTTCATATTGTCTTGGCAGTCTCTGAGGTTGTCTTCATTTCTTTTAATTCGTCTTTCTTTTGCCCTCGCTGATTCATTTATTTCTACCATTCTATCTTCTATTTCACTAATCCTATCTTCTGCCTCCGATATTCTACTATTTGTAGCCTCCAGAGTGTTTCTGATCTCATTTATTGCATGTAGAAGTACAAAGGATGATTACCTCATTGAAATATTGTTATCAAAATATAAATGTGATGCAATAATGTTTGTTTCTTTTTGAAGTCGTAACAGTCTAATGACAGGTCTGATAACTGTTGTGAGTTCTAAGTATTGAGGAGTATTACAGTATATAGAGCCGTGTGTGACAAATAGAATGGAAGAGAAGACCCCTGGTTTCTATTGGTCACAGAGTCACATATACTGTTTATTCTCTGGTGTTTGTTATTTCCATTTATAATTGAAATGTTAAATTTTAGTTAGAGATTTATGAAAATGAAGATATATTTTTATCTCTTTCCAAGTTCATGGTCTGTCTTAATTATGATTATGGAAGCAGTGAAAATCCAGTTTAAGAAGTCTTATGGAGAGAGTCTCAAAACCGTGAACAGTGCTCATTGTTCATAAGAATTTTAAAAATGCTTATAATTCTTATAAACACTCTACAGCAATGGAAATAAATGATTATACCTATATATGTCAACATGCATACATTTCTAAAACAAAACTTTGGCTTAAAAGTTTCAGTGTGAAATTAGAATGGTTTGAAAGTTTCAGTATGAAATTAGAAAGAACATTATGCCAATTAAAAAATATAAAACTATATTTTATATTGCTGATGATTTTATGTACCTGTTTTGGTGTTTTCCTCTATAGATATAAAGATAGATTTAAAAGAAATAATACTTTTACCTCAATGAGAGAGATGAGAATAAGATGGAATAAAAGTGTTAAGACACACCTGTAATGGTGAAAAGATTGAAATAAAAAGAAGTGATACAGAGATAGGTTAGTTGAAAGGGTACTGATTTCTTCAGGTATGTATGGGTTACCTCTGTACATAATTGTATAGTTGATATTTTGTGACTAGCTCAAACATTTGTCTGCTTTTTGCTTTTCCACTGCATTGAACAGAAGGTTTGTTTGGGTTATGGAAAACCCAAATGAACCTTTTGGCCAACCGTGTACTTAGACTGTAAAAGAAAGCCTTTAAATAGCAATTGATGTTTATGGTAGCAGAATGAAAACTCAGTTAACATGGGTAGGACTGTATTCCTCTGCAGTAACTCAGTAGCCCTAAATTTGTCAATTTCTGGCATGTTTATCACCAGAAAATCTCAAAAGTATATCTTATTAGACTCCGGAAAATGGTTTTATTTGTTGCGTTTATATTGGTTTCTTGTATCTCTTCTTTCTAATGGTTCACTAAATTAGATCTGAAATATCTGGGATTGCTTTCTTCAGTTTCTTAGTAAAGAAATACATAAAATCTTGGTTATTGAAGAAGAACTTTTGATACTTACTCCAGGTCATTTTTACCGAAATGATCTGAGTTGTTCATCAACAAAAATGAATGTAGTGGTAACTGTTCAAGTTGGAATATATTGAAATGTCTTCACTTTCTCAGTTCCTGTCTGAATAGAAAGTAAAGATTAGATTGAAGTGAAATGAACAAAGCTTCAAAGAGAGCAGAGTCAGTCCACAGATAGGAAGATTATATAGGAACAGCAAAGACCTATGGAGTATCTGAGGCAGTCCCTGGCTGTGTCACACATTTCTTCCTAGAAAAATCAGAATGTCTTGCCATTTAACTATTCTTTTTTGGGTATATCTTTCACTGTGTATTTCCACTTGATAGTAACTGTTGTTTATAAAGTAACACAGGTGAGTATTTCAAAAGACACAGACATTTATAAAGTAGAATACATATACCCCTATAATCTTCTCCTCTGGAAATAAACCACTGTCAATTTGCTGTATATCCTTTAAGATATTTAGCATGTACAGTGTGTCAGCAGTAAAGAATCTACCTGCGATGTAGGAGACATGGGTTTGAACCCTGGGTGGGGAAAATTCCCTGGAGAAGGAAGAGGCAACCTGCTCCAGTATGCTTGCTTGAAGAATCCCATGGACAGAGGAGTGTGGTGGGCTACAGACCATGGGGTTGCAAAGAGTGGCACATGACTGAGGGACTAACACCTCATTTTACTTCACAGTGTATAAAATAAGTAAATGAGTGAGTAGGCACACATGTTTATTTTTAAAATATGAAATGGTTCTTTCTGTACATAGTGTTGTGATACGTAATCCTTTTGGATTTAGTTAAAGGTAAGTTGTGACTGTCCTTTTAGGTAAGTTTGTCTCATCTTGTTAATGACTGTGATAATGTTTCATTTCATACTATTTTATGATCTAACTAGATCTGATAGAGTGCCTGATGAACTATGGAATGAGGTTCGTGACATTGTACAGGAGACAGGGATCAAGACCATCCCCATGGAAAAGAAATGCAAAAAGCAAAATGGCTGTCTGGGGAGGCCTTACAAATAGCTGTGAAAAGAAGAGAGGGGAAAAGCAAAGGAGAAAAGGAAAGATATAAGCATCTGAATGCAGAGTTCCAAAGAATAGCAAGAAGAGATAAGAAAGCCTTCTTCAGCGATCAATGCAAAGAAATAGAGGAAAGAAAAGAATGGGAAAGACTAGAGATCTCTTCAAGAAAATTAGAGATACCAAGGGAACATTTCATGCAAAGATGGGCTCGATAAAGGACAGCAATGGTAAGGACCTAACAGAAGCAGAAGATATTAAGAAGAGGTGGCAAGAATACACAGAAGAACTGTACAAAAAGAGCTTCATGACCCAGATAATCACGATGGTGTGATCACTC
Organism: Nanger dama; assembly: GCA_917880005.1. Taxonomy (NCBI): domain Eukaryota; kingdom Metazoa; phylum Chordata; class Mammalia; order Artiodactyla; family Bovidae; genus Nanger; species Nanger dama. The sequence continues at coordinate 24,363,862 of CAKJTW010000021.1, forward strand.
AGCTAGAGCCAGATCCTGGAATGTGAAGTCAAGTGGGCCTTAGAAAGCATCACTACAAACAAAGCTAGTGGAGGTGATGGAATTCCAGTTGAGCTGTTTCAAATCCTGGAAGATGATGCTGTGAAAGTGCTGTACTCAATATGCCTGCAAATTTGGAAACCTCAGCAGTGGCCACAGGACTGGAAGAGGTCAGTTTTCATTCCAATCCCAAAGAAAGGCAATGCCAAAGAATGCTCAGAATACCACACAATTGCACTCATCTCACACAGTAGTAAAGTAATGCTTAAAATTCTGCAAGCCAGGATTCAGTAGAACTTGAACTTTTAACTTCCAGATGTTCAAGCTGGTTTTAGAAAAGGCAGAGGAACCAGAGATAAATTGCTAGCATCCTCTGGATGATCGAAAATGCAAGGAAATTCCGGAAAAACATCTATTTCTGCTTTATTGACTATGCCAAAGCCTTTGATTGTGTGGATCACAATAAACTGTGGAAAATTCTGAAAGAGATGGGAATACCAGACCACCTAACCTGCCTCTTGAGAAACCTGTATGAAGGTCAGTAAGCACCAGTTAGAACTGGACATGGAGCAACAGACTGGTCCCAATATGAAAAGGAGTACGTCTAGGCTGTATATTGTCAGCCTGCTTATTTAACTTATACGCAGAGTACATCATGAGAAACGCTGGGCTGGAGGAAGCACACACTGGAATCAAAATTGTCTGGAGAAATATCAATAACCTCAGGTATGCAGATAACACCACCCTTATGGCAGAAAGTGAAGAAGAACTAAAGAGCCTTTTGAAAGTGACAGAGGAGAGTGAAAAGTTGGCTTAAAGCTCAACATTCAGAAAAGTAGAATCATGGCATTCAGAACCATCACTTCCTGGGAAATAGATGGGAAAAAGTGGAAATAGTGGCTGACTTTATTTTTTCTGGGCTCCAACATGCTGCAGATGCTGATTGCAGCCGTGAAATTAATAGACGCTTACTCCTTGGAAGGAAAGTTATGACCAGCCTAGACAGCATATTAAAAAGCAGAGATGTTACTTCATCAGCAAAAGTCCATCTAGTCAAGGCTGTGGTTTTTCCAGTGTTTATGTATGGATGTGAGAGTTGGACTGTAAAGAATGCTGAGCACTAAAGAATTGATGCTTTTGAACTGTGGTGTTGGAGAAGACTTGAGAGTCCCTTGGATTGCAAAGAGATCCAACCAGTCCATCCTAAAGGAGATCAGTCCTGGGTGTTCACTGGAAGAATTGATGTTGAAGCTAAAACTCCCAATACTTTGGCCACTTGATGCGAAGATCAGACTCATTTGAAAAGACCATGATGCTGGGAAAGATTGAGGGCAGGAGGGGAAGGGGATGACAGAGGATGAGATGGTTGGGTGGCATCACTGACTCGATAGACATGGGTTTTTGTAGACTCTGGGAGTTGGTGATGGATAGGGAGGCCTGGGGTGCTGTTTTTCATGGGGTCGCAAGGAGTTAGACACGACTGATCAACTGAACTGAACCAAAAATCACTGCTGATGGTGACTATAACCATGAAATTGAATGGTGCTTGCTCCTTGGAAGAAAAGCTATGACTTGCCTAGACAGCATATTAAAAATCAGAGACATTATTTTGTCGATAATGGTCTGTCTAGTCAAAGCTATCATTTTTCCAGTAGTCATGTATGGATGTGAGACTTGGACCATAAAGTAAGTTGAGTGCTGATGAATTGATGCTTTTGAACTGTGGTATTGGAGAGCGACTTGAGAGTCTTTTGTACTGCAAGTCGATCCAGCCAGGCATCCTGAAGGAAGTCAGTCCTGAATATCCTTTGAAGGATTGATGCTGAAGCTGAAACTCCAATACTTTGGCCACCTGATGTGAAGAAAGTGACTCACTGAAAAGACCCTTGTGCTGGGAAGGATTGAAGGCAGGAGGAGAAGGGGACGACGGAGGATGAGACGGTTGGATCGCATTGTTGACTAGCTGGACATAAGTTTGAGACAAGCTCCGGAGGTTAATGATGTACAGGGAAGCCTAGTTGCTGTATTCCATGGGGTTGCAAAGTTTCAGACAGGACAGAGCAACTGATCTGATGCTGTTACGGAACTATCTTGTTCTTTCATCTGGGACATAATTCTGTTTCTTTCCATTTTGGGTATCTTTCTGTGATTGTCGTATTAATTTTGGAGACTGATGGGATTGTAGATCTTACTCTTTCTGACTGCCTTCTGGTGGATGAGGATAAGAGGCTTGTGGAAGCTTCCTGATGGGAGCTCCATCTCTGTTTGTTGTTTGGCCTGAGGCAACCTCATCCTGAAGTCTGTAGGCCTCTATAGTAGGGCTGTTGGTGACATCCAAGAGGACTTAAGCCAGGATGCATCTCCCAGAATGGCTGCTACTAGTGCCCCTGACTCTGTGGCAGACCACTGCCAACCTGCATTTTTGTAGGAGACCCTCAAACAGTCACAGGTAGTTCTGCTTCAGTCTCCTGTGGGGTCACTGCTCCTTTCTCCTGGGTCCTGGTGTGCACAAGATTTTGTTTGTGTTCTCCAAGATTCTTTGTTCCTTCCCATCCTATGGAAGCTCTGTAATCAATCCCGCTCACCTTCAAAGTCAGATTCCATAGGATTCCCAGTCCCTTGGCTGGATGCCCAGGCTGTGGAGCCTGATCTTGAGGCCTGGAACCTTCACAACAGTGTAAAAACTTTTTTGTTGTTCTCTAGTTTGTGAGTTGCTTACTCGGTGGGTATTGGATTCGATTTTATTATAATTGTGCCCCTTGTACTGTTTGGTTGTGGCTTCTCCTTTGTTCTTGGATGTGAGGTGTCTTTCTTTTGTGGGGGAGGTTCCACTGTCTTCCTGTCGATGGTTGTTCAATGGCTAGTTTGTGATAATTCTTGATAGTGTACCTTTTGTATGAAATAACCAAACCAGATCGTCTGTTCTATCCAACAACTTGCTGCTGCTATTTGGAAATAATTTGGTAGACCATATTTTCTGTAGGTTAATGAAAAAGATATTGAAAAGCTTTAAAGCACATTGAAAATTTTGCTTTCCTCTCGGCTCACTTTCTTTGGATTCTGATAAGTTTTTCTTGCTTTTAATAATTTCACTATCACAGATTTTACTGATTAGCTTGTCTGACTCAAGAATAATCCTGCTGAAAAACTCATCTAAGTTTGCAATTTATGAACAAAGTTTTTATTTTTTCATATTCTTTTAGTAAAGATTTTCTTCAGTTGTAGCACATAGTGTGTTGCTATTAATAGTGAAGAGTTATATACAACCACTTGTAGAGCAGTGAAGATAACTTCATGGTATAAGGTATAATAGGATATCTGCTATACTCAGTAGTACTGGTAATGGTGATCCTGCCTGGATCCTGCTCTCAAGGGAGTAAGGCCAGAGGATGTTTATAGTCTCTTCTTTGCTCATGCATTTCTTATATTTGTATCTGGTACCTATTTTAAATGGGGATATTTATTTATACAAGAATAGATGTCCAACAGAAGGATGGATATGTAGTTCAAGAAAGAAGGTATCAGAAATGAAGGCAATGGTGGAATCGATATTGGATGCTGATCTAGCCCATATCATGATTGTTCCTTATTAAAATGACTTCATATTTTGATCCTTCAAGTGAAAACATCATAATCCCTATTTTAATGATGTTGGCTCATGACAGGAGAGTATTGTACTTTTTACAGTGAAAAACAGTCACAAAGACGACCCACGTGAATTTAAGGAAACCTTCTCCAAAAACCCAAAAAGGCTGCTTTTACTTTGCAGTAAGAAATAAAGCAGAATAACTTCCAATGCTAAAAAGACAGTTTTCCACTGTTTACATGACTGTGTGATTTATCTATAGATAGTAGTCATTTACTTGTAGTGTGAACTTTACCTTCTTTCTACTTAACATTATAAAATTTTTTCGCTTGAGACCACATATGTAATTATTCTAGTCCCTAGTATTTTATTGTTTAAATATGCTCTTTATTTCCTGCCTTTTTAATTTTTTTGATGTTAATCACATAACTGTGTTCAGATTTTTCCTTTGGAATTATATTTAGGGGATTTAACTGCTAGTAGATAGATTGTTATCAGTGTGATGTATTTTGTATCAGTGGTTTGTGTGGACCTTAACTTTTTGCAAGATGAGGCATATTTCTGGGATACCTGAGTTTATATAATTCCATACATTCACAAATCTAGTGTTACTATTAATGCTACTAATATCAATTTAAAAATATTTCAAAACACCTAGTGATAGTTTCTGCTGTTTTCTCTGATAAAATTAAGCTGTAATGACATTTAATATTAAGTATCTTAAAATTTATTACTTCCTTGGGATAGTAAATTTTCTTATGGAACAAAATATTTTGATATTTTTCATTGTAGAATTTATATTCATCTGTTAATGTAAGTGCACTATTTTTATTTTTGTGAATTAGGATATCCTAAAATAATTAAAGTTGATACTAAATTCTTGAACTATTAATTGTAAATTTTACCACAGTAATTAAGTTCTTATGGTTTTGTCAGTTATCAGTTCAGTCAGTTGCCCAGTCATGTGCAGCTCTTAGCGACCCCATGGACTGCAGCATGCCAGGCTTCCCCATCCCATTACTTGCTCCCAGAGCTTGCTCATCAGACTCATGTTCATTGAGTCAGTGATGCCATCCAACCATCTCATCCTCTGTCATCTCCTTCTCCTCTTGCCTTCAATCTTTCCCAGCATCAGGGTGTTTATTTTCCAGTGAGTTAGTTCTTCTTATCAGGCAGCCAAAGTTTTGGAGTTTTAGTTTAAGAATCAGTCCTTCCTTTGAATATTCAGGACTGATTTCCTTTAGGATTGATTAGTTTGATCTCCTTACAGTCCAAGGACTCTCAAAAGCCTTCTCCAACACCACAGTTCAAAAGCATCAGTTTGTTGGCACTCATCTTTCTTTATGGTCCAACCTCATCTGAAGCTATGAAAACCATAGCCTTGACTAGACAGATCTTTTTCAGCAAAGTAATGTCTGTGCTTTTTAATATGCTGTTTAAGTAAGTCATAGCTTTTCTTCCAAGGAGCAAGCATCATTTAATTTCATGGTTACAGTCAACATCTGCAGTGATTTTGGAGCCCCCAAAATAAAGTATGTCACTGTTTCCATTGTTTCCCCATCTGTCTGCCATGAAGTGATGGGACCAGATGCCATGATCTTAGTTTTTTGAATGCTGAGTTTTAAGCCAGTGTTTTCACCCTCCTCCTTCACGTTCATCAAGAGGCTCTTTAGTTCCTCTTTACTTTCTGCTATAAGGGTGGTATTATCTGCATATCTGAGGTTATTGATATTACTCCCGGCAATCTTAATTCCAGCTTGTGCTTCATCCAGCCCTGAATTTTACATTGATGTACTCTGCATGTAAGTTAAATAAACAGGGTGGCAATATACAACCTTGATGCACTCCTTTCCCAATTTGGAACCAGTTCATTGTTCCATGTCCTGTTCTAAATGTTGCTTCTTGATCTGCATACAGATTTCTCAAGAGGCAGGTATGGTGATCTGGTATTCCCACCTCTTTAAAAATTTTTCACAGTTTGTTGTGAGCCACACAGTCAAAGGCTTGGGGTAGTCAGTGAAGCAAAAATAGATATTTTTCTGGAGTTCTCTTGCATTTTTACGATCCAGCAGATGGATGTTGGCTGTTTGATCTCTGGTTCCTGTGCCTTTTCTAAATCCATCTGGAACAGCTGGAAGTTCATGGTTCATGTACTGTTGAGGCCTGGCGTGGAGAATTTTGAGCATTACTTTGCTAGCATGTGAGATGAGTACAGTTGTGCGGTAGTTTCAACATTCTTTGACATCGCCTTTCTTTGGGATTGTAATGAAAACTGATCTTTTCCAGTCCTTTGGCCACTGCTGAGTTTTCCAAAATTGCTGGCATATTGAGTGCAGTACTTTCACAGCATCATCTTTTAGAATTTGGAATAGCTTGACTGGAATTCCATCACCTCCACTAGCTTTGTCAATTCTTTATACTGTAACTATGCAAGTTCAGCAGGCAAGTTGCTTCTTTTATAGTGCTCTTTCTTCTTTTGAAGTAGTGAGCAGATAGAGCAAAGAGTCTATGATTAAACTGAATTTTAGAAACCATTTTTTAAATTGCATTTTTAAGTAGGCATAATTTTTATATCATAGGCATAAATTTGTATCAGTTGATAAATTAGTTAATAAATGATCAGTTCCTAGATTACCTCTTTAAAATGTTACAGATTATCCACTCAGTAGATGAACAGTGTGTATAGAGCAAGCATCAGGACCAGTCAGAAGCTTGCCATGCTGAGGAGGCTTCGAGTGATACAAAACCATGGAATAGTTTATCTTTTCCTAGGCAAATTTTCTGGGAGGAGTTCAGGTTAAAGCCATCACTTAAAAGACTGTTATTGGAAATATTTTTACTGATACTTTAAGAAAAGTTTACTTAACTGAGTGTTAATCCACTTGAACCATTGTTTGAAGTTTTCTCCGTGCTAAAAAATAAAAAGGCAGGAACATTTGAAAAAAATCTTTTCCTAAATAACTATTTCTACATTTTTCATTCGGATCTGAGTTTAATTAGATATTATTTTTGACATGTACTTAACTTATGTAAGACTCTCTCCCCCATGTAAGCTTGTAGCTGCTGTGGTATTGGCCATAGGTAGCCACTTCCCTTTTCTGTGTTTACCCAGGTTCTCTTTAGGCTCTACGCTGAGATGCAATTGTTCTGGGGTTCTCCAGTATTTCTTTCTTTAATTCTAAAGCATTTGATATCAAATACATAAGAGAACTCTCAGTATTGATAGCTTCCAGTAAATGGTGTTGGATTCTTGATCTTTGAAGAAGAAGATTTAGCTTCAGGACCAGGGACCAGTCTTGATCACTCAAGAGCTTTTGTGTAGTAAAGATTTATTAAAAGTATGAAAAGGGTCAGAGGAAGCTTCTGACACAGACGTCAGAAGGGGGACGGAGAGTGCCCCTGTTGCTAGTTAGTGTTAGCAATGGAATTATATACTTTTTAAATTAGTTATTACAGTAAATCAAAAGGATGTCTCAGAGTTGTAAAAATTTTACCAGACCCACTCCCACAATTTACTTTTTAAGGTAACAGGATTAGAACTTAACAATAGGAAGGTTAGTTGCTCAGTCATGTCTGACTCTAGCTACCCTATAGACTGTAGCCTCCCAGGCTCCTCTGCCCATGGGTTTCTGCAGGCAAGAATACCGGAGTGGGTTGTCATTTCCTTCTCTAGGGTATCTTCCCAACCCAGGAATCAAACCCAGGTCTCCTGTATTGCAGTCACACTCTTTACTGACTGAGATACAGGGAAGCCCACCCCCATAATGTACATTTTAAGATAACAGGATTAGTTAGAAGGTTTTCAGGAAGGAGAAACTGTCCTCAAGGAGGATACATTGTTGTTATATAATCCTTAGTACAGAGTTTAAACAGTTGTTTGCTGTGTAATCATCAGTTTCAGGCTTAAAGAAAAAAACTTTATGGAACTAAGACTAAGGAATGTTGGGAAAAAAAGAAAGTTTGTCTTCTCCTCCTCCTTGAGAATTCCAGACCCCTGTCTCCTCCTTGATGGCCCCAAACCCCTTTCTCCTCCTTGGGGACCCTGGACTTACCAACCTGCCTAGGAATTGACTCTCTCAGTATGATTTACTTAATGTAATTTTGAATCTGTTTTTCACCTTTTGAAGGGTTTCCTACAGTGTGTAGATTATATTTCCTGCAGAGGTAACCATGATTGCCAAGTTCTTAACTCCTTTTTGAATCTTTGCACTTTTTATGGCATGTGTACTGTGTGCATTTTCTATTTTTGATAAAACTGTCCTCTTGATTGTTTAGCTAACTGTGGTCTTCTGAGGCCCCTTTAGACTGCTGGTGATCTTTAGTGACTAGATGTAATGTACATGGGGTGGTATAAAGTGTGAAAGTTTGGTTTCTGGGAAGATCCATTGCCACTTACATTTTATTCAGATCTGAGAGGAATGTTGCAATATTAAGAAAATTGAATAAAAGAGGTTGGGGATCAATTAATTGTAGAAATTGAAACAGATTTTCTCCCAAATGCTAAAATATGCATCTGGCTGCTTTTATTTGCTTTATCATTTGGCTTTGATTGAACCTTTTGGATATTCAAGTTGTGAAAAGGAAAACTCTCTTCTCTTGTTAGAAAAGAGGAAATGTGTAAATATTTTATATTCTAAAAAAGAAAAAACACAGAAGGACAGAGAGGTGATGAAGTTTCTTTGTGTCACCGAGAGATACCTTCTGCTTGTACTTCTTATTCTCATTTCAAATTTATGTCCTGTGAATTATTATAAGCAGGTTATATCGTGGCTACTTAGAAGACAGTGAGTGCCTTAACGAATGCTATGTGGTTGTAAATACTGTGTAGGTGACTGGGGCAAAGACATGTGAACAGCCGTCTTTCTGACAGATGTATCTTTTTTTTAAGACATGAGGCCACATACATATCTTTAGTTTGGTGCATCTGGTCAGCATTAAAATTCATCTAGGGACAAAACACTAAAAAAAAAAAGTATGGGTGTAAAAGTATTAAATTACTGAGATTTTCTTTTTCTTGTTTGAGCTTCACTTTGGAACTAAAATTTCATTGAATGGTATTTAAATGAAAGGTACTATTTCTTTGTATTTTGTTATGAATTGGTTAAAAATAAAACATGAATTGAGGAAAAGTTAAATAATGTCATATGTTGGGGACTGGCATATATAAATTATGCCAGTTTGGGCACCTATTGTTACTATGACTGAGTGTCATGTGGGACCTGCCAGCCCATGCTTTTTACAGGGTAACAGGTAAGGACAGGGTTTTTTCCTTGAAGAGTCTGTTTTAAAGTTCTTTTTCCTTTGGAAATGGTAGATGTATGGCACTTATGTCTACTTCTCGGCTTTTGCCAGTAGTAGACAAAATCCAACTGATCACACCACATGCTTTACTGGTAGTATCAGTCTGGATTTCAAAAGTTTGCATTGTACTGACTTTAAATTAGCCACTACCAATCACTTAATGCTCATGGAAGTAAGATCTTTTGTGCCATCCTTTCCTGACTTGGCACTGAGCCATGTATTTAACAGCAAAGCCACAACCAGAGTACATCAATATAAGTATATTTTTTTAATGCTAGAGCTTATTTGCGATAAAGCCTTAAGAGTAGAATCTGTTGTGCTTATCTTTCATTCTCTGTAAATTGAGCATAGTGCTTGTCATGTGATTGATAATCCACAGTGCATATTTATAGCCTTAAGCACAATGTTTGTTATGTAGTGAGTACTCAGAAAACATTTGGTAACTCTGTGCTGTGCTGTATGTGCTCAGTCGTGAGTTTGCAACCCTATGGTCTGTAGCCCACCAGGCTCCTCTGTCCATAGAATTTCCCAGGCAAGAATACCGGAGTGGGTTGCCATTTCCTTCTCAGGGGATCTTCCCAACCCAGGGATCAAACCCATTTCTCTTGCATCTGCTACATTGACAGGTGGATTCTTTACCAATGTGCCACTTGAAGATACTAATAAGATTTAAAAAAAAATCCCCATGGTAGGTATTCCTTCAGCAACCGAATCAGTATTGCTGATAGAAATTAACCTGAGGAGAAGGGGACAAAATTTGAGTGCCAGTACTTTGAAGGATGCTGTGCAAGGAGTTTTCCATACAGTAACTCATAATTTTATCGATATCATTGTGAGATTATTTTATAGATGAAGAAACTGGGATTCAGAGAAATAATTTGGTCAAGTCACACTGCATGTAAACACAGATTCATCATTTAAACTTGAGCTATCAAATTCTTTTTTTAAATGAACATATGGTGCCTTCTCAATTTTTAAAGGTTGTGCTATAGTCCATGTTAGGGATGTTTTTATGCTCCCTTTACCACACAGAATTCCCCTGGGCCTGATTTTGCTTTAGGTTTCATCCTCCAGTGGGAATATGGAGTTAAGATTCATGAACGTCAGAGACCCAAAGGGACACACATTCAGAGATGGTGGTAAGTCTTCAGAGTAGTCCCGGAGAAGAGAAACTATCATGAAGAAAAAGAATTAATAAAGAGAGTGCAAGTGTCCCTAAAAAGGGAGATGCTTCGAAGGAACAGATGTACCTAACCTTCTCCTTCAGTAAGGTCATAGTGTCAGAGAGAAATGTAACGGTAGATTAATTTCTATGATCTTTCTCAGATTTTAAAAGCTTGAATTCACATTAGTCAGATTTCTTTTCCTTACTATTTCTGCTCTGTCACCTTGCAACATTTTTCTCTAGGAATTAGCTTAGCCAACCCACTCTAGTACTCTTGCCCAGAAAACCCCATGGACGGAGGAGCCTGGTAGGCTGCAGTCCATGGGGTTGCTAAGAGTCGGGCACGACTGAGTGACTTCACTTTCTTTATAATACATGCTCTTGAAAGTTTCAGTCAACCATGATGCCCTAAAAGCCTACCTTTCTAAACCATTTCTTTTTCTGTGCAAAGTTTACTAGATGAAGATGCGAAGAGGCCTCTCTTTCTTTGGGTAGTAGTGTTATCCCCTCTTCATTTCGTAGACTCTCCTACTTAGCAATTTTATTTTGAATTCAAAATGTGCTTTTTGAATATTAGGCTCTTGGTTGCATGGGCTTTTCTGTAATCTCTGAAACCTTTAAGATTCTGCCATGTGTGTAAAGGTTTTTAAAAATTATTTTTGGAGTGTGGTTGATTTACAATGTTGTGTTAGTTTCTGCTGTACAGCAGAGTGAGTCAGCTGTATTAATACGTATCCATATATCCACTCTTTTTTAGATTATATTCCCATATAGGTCATTACAGAGTATTGAGTAGAGTTCCTGTCCTATACAGGAGGTCTTATTAGTCATCTCTTTTATATATAGTAGTGTGTTCATATCAATCCCAATCTCGCAATTTATCCTCCTGTTTTCCCCTGTGGTACAGCATAAGTTTGTTTCCTATACCTGTGAACTCCGTTTCTATTTTGTGAGTTCATTTGTATCTTTTTTTTTTAAGATTTCATGTGTAAGTGATATCACATGATAGTTGTCTTTATCTGACTTACTCAGTATGACATCTGTGTCGCTGCTGCTGCTGCTGCTAAGCCGCTTCAGTCGTGTCCAACTCTGTGCGACCCCATAGACGGCAGCCCACTAGGCTTCCCCGTCCCTGGGATTCTCCGGGCAAGAACACTGGAGTGGGTTGCCATTGCCTTCTCCAGTGCATGAAAGTGAAAAGGGAAAGTGAAGTCACTCAGTCATGTCCAACTCTTCGCGACCCCATGCACTGCAGCCCACCAGGCTCCTCCGTCCATGGGATTTTCCAGGCAAGAGCACTGGAGTGGGGTGCCATCGCCTTCTCCCTATGTCACTGCAAATGGCATTATTTCATTCTGTTTATTTATGTAAGTATCACATTGGGTTTACTTGGTAGCTCAGCTGGTAAAGAATCCACATGCAGAGCAGGAAACCCCAGTTTGATTCCTGGGTTGAGAAGTTCCCCTGGAGAAGGGGAGGCTACACACTCCAGTATTCTTGGGTTTCCCTGGTGGCTCAGTCAGTGAAGAATCTGCCAGCATTGTGGGAGACCTGGGTTCGATCCCTGGTTTGGAGAGGGCATGGCAACCCACTCCAGTATTCTTGCTTGGAGAATTCCCATGGACAGAGGAGCCTAGTGGGTACAATTCACGGGGTTCAAAGAGTCAGACACTACTGAGAGACTAAGCATGCACACACGCATGCATACATGCACACACGCGCACACACACGTATCACATCCTCTTTATCCTTTCCTCTGTCCACAGACATTGAGATTGTTTCCATGTTTTGGCTATTATCAATAGTGCTGCAGTGAACATTGGGCCTTACATGTATCTTTTTTTTTTAATTTTTTGAGTCTTTCCTTGAATTTGTTAGAGTATTGCTTCTGTTTCTGTTGTATGTTTTGGGTTTTTGACCACAAAGCATGTGGGATCTTAGCTCTCTGACCAGGAATGGAGTCTGTGCCCCCATGCACTGAAAGGTGGAGTCGTAACCATTGGACTGCCCGGAAAGTCCCTACATGCATCTTTCTGAATTGGGCTTTCCTTTGGATATGTGCCCAGAACTAGGATTGCTGGATCATGTGGTAGTTCTGTTCTTAACTTTTTTAAGGAATTTATATACTGTTCATTCTGACTGCGCTGGCTTACATTCCCACCAACAGTGTAGGAGGATTCCTTTTTCTCCACACCCTCTCTAGCATTTATTGTTCGTAGATTTTTTTTGATGATGGCTGTTCTGATGGGTGTGAGTTGATGCCTCAATGTAGTTTTGTGTTTCTCTAATGATCACTGATATTTAGCATCTTTTCATGTATCTCTTGGACATCGATATGTCCTCTTTGGAGAAATGTCTATGTAGATCTTCCACCCACTTTCTGATTGGGTCTTTTATACATATGTATATTTTTGAGCTAATGAGCTATTTCTATATATATAGAAGTTTAGAGTATGTACTTTGGATTAAAACTTGGAATCCCAGTTCTCCCATTTTCTAGCTGTATAATCTCGTAGAGGTTACTTAAGTCTCAGTACCTCAGTGTACTTGTCTCTGAACTTGAAACAATAGGGATAACCCCCACTGGACTGTTATGAGGACTGATGAGTTTATTACCTAATTGAAAACATTTTGAACAGTGCCTAGCCCATAGTAAGCACCCAGTAAGCGTTCGCTGGTTTTCTTAACACTACAAATTTTTAAGGTGCATATCTTCTGTGTTTTACGGTTTTAACTTCTGTTTTGTTTCCAGACTTAATGTAGTTGAATATCTTCATATGATAAAAGTTATTTCTCCATGTATAGAAATTATTGACTTATCTTTTTTTTATTGACTTGTCTTTTAAAAATTGCAATGTTTGCTTATCTATCACTTACCATGCTGATGTGTTTTATCTCAGACAACAATAGGTCAGCATTACCTTTTCCTCTAATAATGGGGGATTTGAAGCTTGTCATGTGAATAAAACTGAGCACTCACTAGAGGTGTTGGTTGTTGGTTTAAGGTAACTGGCATATTTTTTAGAGTTGGCTGCAGGTAAAACCTTTCAGGGTAGAGCAGTGGTGAGAGCTGCAGTTCTTTAGACTTCAGTTTCTCATTTGTGGAGTAAGCATATTATCTGTCTGCTGCTTGATTGCTATGTGGGTTTAATAAGGTGGCATATGTGATGTCCACAGTATGGCGCTTAGCATATATGAAGCACTTAATATTCTGAGACAGTAATTAAAGAAAGATTTTATTTTAAAAATATCTCATTTTTGTCATTTAATATTTAATCTGAATTATATACAGTTCTTTGGTAATAGCCAGAATTAAAACTGTGGTTCTCACTGTGGTTCTCATTAAAACTGTTGTTTTAATGTATTTCAGAAGAGGTGGGAAATTTGATGGGAGAGGAATTATAGATTATATATAAGATGATAGTGATCACCCTTCATTATTTCACAATAGTAAAAACAATACTTCTACTAATATCACCTTATGTTTTATAGTCCTTTATAATTTACAAAGATTTTTTGTCACCTCTCAATAAATCATCTTGGTAATTATTGAAATGCTGTGTGCATGCTAAGTTGCTTCAGTCATGTCTGTTTCTTTGTGACCCCATGGACTGTAGCCCGCCAGGCTCCTCTGTCCATGGGACTCTCCAGGCAAGAGTACTGGAGTGGGTTTTCATGTCCCCCTCCAGGGGATCTTCCCCACATAGGGGTCAAACCCGGGTCTCTTGGGTCTCCTGCATTGGCAAGCAGGTTCTTTACCACTAGCACCACCAGGGAAGCTCAATTATTGGAAGGTCAGATGTTAACGGATGAGTCCCTAGGTTCTGAGAGGAGAAGTGTCTTGTCCAAGTTTTCCCGTTGAGGGACCAGAACATAGCCCTTTTTCTTTGCATACAGTGCTCTTGGACTGTGGCTTGGTGGGCTCAGTGTGACTCTTGATAATCATGTTGTTTAGTCACTACGTTGTGCCTGGTCTTCTGCAATCCCGTGGATGGTAGCCCACCAGTTTCCCTCTCTCCATGGGATTTCCCAGGCAAGAATACTGGAGTGGGTTGCCACTTCCTTCTCCAGGGAATCTTCCCAGACCAGAGATTGAACCTACATCTCTTTTGTTGACGGGCAGATCCTTTACAGCTGAGCCATCTGGGAAGTCATGTAGCTATCACTGTTGTTCAGTTGCCAAGTCATGTCTGACTCTTTGCAACCCCATGGACTGCAGCATGCCAGACCTCCCTGTTCCTTTCCATTTCTTGGAGTTTTCCCAAGTTCATGTCCGTTGAATTGGTGATACCATTCAACCATCTCATCCTCTGTTGCCCTCTTCTGCCGCCTTCAGTCTTTCCCAAAATCACGGTCTTTTCCAGTGAGTCAGCTCTTCATATCAGGTAGCCAGAGTTCTGGAGCTTCAGCCTCAGCACCAGACCTTCCAGTTCAGAGTTGATTTCTTGTAGGATTGACTGATTTGATCTCCTTGCTGTCCAAGGGACTCTCAAGCGTCTTCTCCAGCACTGCAGTTGAAAACCATCAATTCTTTGGTGCTCCGCCTTCTTTATGGTCCAACTCTCACATCTACGCATGACTACTGGAAAGACCATAGTCTTGACTGTATAGGCCTTTGTTGGTATAGTGATGTCTTTGCTTGTTAATAGTCTGTCTAGGTTTGTCATAGCTTTCCTTCCAGGAAGCAATCATCTTCTAATTTCATGGCTGCAGTTACTATTGGCAGTGATGGGAAGACCTCTAGGTATCATGAGTGAAGTCTCTCAGTCGTGTCTGACTCTTTGCAACCCCATGGACTGTAGCCTACCAGGCTCCTCCCTCCATGGGATTCTCCAGGCAGGAGTACTCGAGTGGGTTGCTGTTTCCTTCTCCAGGGGATCTTCCTGACCCAGGGATCGAACCTGGGTCTCCTGCATTCCAGGCAGACACTTTAACCTCTGATCCACTAGGGAAGCCCCTCTAGGTATCATACATCTCATCAATTAAGATTATATCTCTCCCTAAGTCCTTGGTCTTTCTTAAATGGCATAATTGAAGCCTTTCTTCCTGGACCACTCATGCTTTCTTGGTTTTCCAAAGCTAACAGATATCTTGTAGGAATACAACCCCATGCTTTTTAACTTCTCAGACTTTTTCAGGTAAAATGGGCAATGTAAAGATTAAGAGCATACTCTACAGAGGCTAGAGAGTTACTTCACTCCCACCCACATCCTGGAAGAGAGCCTTCCTGGTTCCCCAGCTCCACGGAACCGCTTCGCCTCACCATGCCTCCCACCATTGCAGTGCCTGCTGCACTTAGCCACTGTCCTGACTTCTAGCACAGTAGGGTTTCCCCCCTTTTGACCTTACTATAAATATTAACAGAATCATGCAGCGATGCTGTTTTGTACATTGTCTTTCACTCAGCCTTATCTTCATGAGCTCCCTCCATACTGCTGCATGTTAAAGCTTAGTGGGGATTTAACTCTAATTGGGTTGAGGTATCTCATTCATTCCGCCCTTCGTAGTGAGGGAGGCAGAGTACGGGCAGGGTCTCTTGTGTGGTATTCGGCTAGACTAGAGCAGTTGCTTCTTGGCTTACTAGGTTGTTCCTCTTTGTCCCTTGGGTAAAGAGAGCAGGCTTCTCTTGGGGCTTTGTGTGTGTGTGTCTGTGTGTGTCCATTGGTGGTGATGGATTGTCAACGCCTCTAGCTACCAGTCTGGGATGGATGAGGATGAAACAAAACTTAACGATACTCACTGCTTTGGCACTCGTCATTTTGGGATTCCCCTGCCATCCTTCCTCTTCTTTCTGCTTTTTAGAGCCTTCTTAGGGTTGTATTTTTATACAGTGACCAGAGGTTTTACCTGTGTTTAGTGGAGGATTAGGGAAAAGCACCGTGGCATCCCAGGTGGCACTGGTGATAAAGAACCCACCTGCCAATGCAGGAGCCATAAGAGATGTAGGCTTGGTCTCTGGGTCGGGAAGATCCCCTGGAGAAGGAAATGGCAACTCACTCCAGTATTCTTGCCTGGAGAATCCCATGGACAGAGGAGCCTGGCAAGCTATAGTCCACGAGGTTGCACAGAGTCAGACACAACTGAAGCGACTTAGCACTCACTAGGGAAAAGCACATCTATTTCATTTTTCTGGAAGTGAAAGTCTGTTTTATCTTGATACTTTAAAAATAAACTTTAACAGTCATTAGGAAAAATAAATGAAATATTTTATGCATACGTGGTCAGCTGCTATGTATTCACCAAAACAAATAAATTTTAGGTAAAATATAACCCCCCATGTAATTTTTTTTATATATGTAAACTACAGACCAAAGGATTTGAACCCTGTGATAATTTAAATCCTTATATTTACTGCAGAATCTTTTAGCTGAGAAAGTAGAACAGCTGATGGAATGGAGTTCCAGGCGCTCAGTCTTCCGAATGAATGGTGACAAGTTCCGAAAATTTATAAAGGCACCACCTCGAAACTATTCTATGATCGTTATGTTCACTGCTCTTCAACCCCAGCGCCAGTGTTCTGTGTGCAGGTAATGTATATATTTAAAAATTAACTTTTATTATTATATACTTATTACAGTTGAGATAAACGTGTATAATAGAATTTGGACTTCTCTGGCAGTACAGTGTTTAACATTCTCTGCTTCCAGTTCTGGGGATAGCCACGGGTTCTATCCCTGGTTGAAGAATTAAGATCCCACATGCTGCAGGGGGCATTAAAAAAAAAAAAAAGAATTAAACATTTGTTCAATGTTGTAGTCAACTGTAATTCAGTACATTTAAATGTAAGCTCAAACTTAGTGTTTCCTGGGAAGTGATTTTGATAGACTAATATTTTTATATTGTGTAGACCAATCCACAGGTAATCATAAAAAGGTTTTTGGCTTTATGTCCTGTGTAAAGTTATGTATGTTATGGAATTCAGTTTGAATATTGCCTTGTAGGTCACCAACTTATATGTCAGGGGCAGTGAAGTAGCCCCATTAAATACACTCTACTTAAATTGTTTAATAAAAGATTTTAATGGACTTAGAAGTCCATTTACCTTTTAGTACCTCTAATGTTGAGAATTTTGTTCCTGTGATGTAGAAGTCAACAGTCTGAAATGAATGAAATGTTTTTCAGTGGGAACACACCAACGAAAGTTTTGGAGGAGTATAAATATAATATATATACAACAGTGCTTATTTTAAATTAAATCTTAATTTTGAGATAATTGTAGTCTTCCATGCAATTCTAAGACACAATACAGAGAAATCCTGTATAGCTTTTACTCAGTGTCCTCCAGTGCTAACATCTTGTGAGGCTATGCACAGTTTCATAAGCGGTATTGGTATTGATACAGTAAGATGCAGAGCAGTTCTTCATAATAAGTATCCCTTCTGGTGTCCTTTATTGCCACACCCACCCCATCTCCCCACCTCCTGAATTTATGCTCCATTTCTATAATTACATCATTTCAAGGCTGTTATATAAATGGGATCAAAAACCACATGACCTTTTGGATTTGGCTTTATGTTTTTACTTATTCCTTCAAAACCTATCCAAGTTGTTGCATTTATCAGTACTTCGTTGTTTTTATTACTGACTGATATCCTATGGTGGGCTTCCCTGAGGGCTCAGTGGTAAAGAATTTGTCTGCCAGTGTGGGAGACACAGCTTTGGTCCCTGGGTTAGGGAGATTCCCTGGAGAATCAAATGGCAACTCACTCCAGTATTCTTGCCTGGGAAACCCTGTGGACAGAGGAGCTTGGTGGGCTGCAGTCCATGGAGTCTCCAAAGAGTCGGACACGACTTAGCGACTAAACAACAACAATATCCTGTGGTATGGAAGTGCTGCAGTTTGTGTAACCATCCATCTGCTGAAAGAATCCCGGGTGGTTTCCAGTTTTTGACTATTAGAAATACAACTGTTATGAACACTCTTGTACAGGTTTGTGTGCACTGTTGTGTTCATTTCTCTGAGATGAACTGCCAGAGTGTGTGATGGCTGAGTTGCATGGTAGTTACATGCCAAAATGTTTTCCAGCGTGGCTGTATCATTTTACATTCTTACCAGCAGTGTGTGAAGGGCTTAGTTTCCCATATCCTTACCAGCATCAGTGTTGTCATTGTTTTATTTTAGTCATTCCATGGGTATGTAGTTTTATTTTGTGGTTTTATTTTGCATCTCACTGATGTAATGGTACTGAACGTCTTCTCATTTACTTTTTTGTCGTCTGTGTATCACCTCTTTGATGAAGTAGCTGTTCAAGTCTTCTGTGCTGTGCTTAGTTGCTCAGTCATGTCCTGCTCTTTGTGGCCCCACAGATTGTAGTCCTCCCGGCTCCTCTGTCGATGGGGATTCTCCAGGCAGGATGTGATTCTTAAATATTTCTTTCCGGTCTATGGCTTGTCTTTATATCCTCATAACAAGATCTTTTGCAGATTTCAATTGAGTGAGTCCAGTTTTTAAGTTTATCTTTTACAGATCTTGTCTTGTCAAATTGAACTCTTTGCCTAGGCCTCAGTCACCAATTTTTTTTTTCCTCTTATATGTTTTTCTAAAAATTTTAGAAGTTTTATGTTTTACATTTCATTTGATCTCCGGGAGAAAGCATTCAGTCTTACATCACTTGTTGTTATTAGCTGTTAGATTTTTATTAATTTTTACTAGATTTTTACTTTATAATTGAGAGTATTCTTTACTAGTTTATTGAGAGCTTTTGTCATGAATGCGTATTGAATTTTGCCTAATTTGGGGAGTTAATTGATAGGATTTTTCTTCTTTAGGTCGTTCATATGGTAGATTACATGGGCTTCCCTAGTGGCTCAGATGGTAAAAAATCTGCCTGTAATGCAAGATACCTGGATTTGATCCCTGGGTTGGGAAGATGCCCTGTAGAAGGGAATGGGTATCATTTCAGTATTCTTGCCTGGAGAATTACATGGACTGGGGAGCCTGGCGGGCTACACTCCATGGTTGCCAAGAGTCGTACACAACTGAGTGACTAACACTTAGGTAGATTACATTGACGATTTTCAGTTGTTGAATCAATTTTGCATTTTGGAATATATCCCATTTGATTATTATATTCTTTTTAGTATTGCTGAATTGAATTTGCTGATATTTTGTTGAAGACTTCTATATTTTAAGTTTTATCAGATATTGGTTTATATTTTTCATTACTTATACTGTCTTTGTCTAGTTTTGGTATCATGGTAATACTTCATAAAATATATTGGGAAATGTTCCCTCATTTATTTTCTGGAAGTGATTTGGGAAATTAGTTTTAGAAATTGTGTTAATTTTTCTTTAAATGTTTGATCAAATTCTTCAATAAAATTGTCTTGACCTAGAGTTCTTAAATTACATATTCCATTTCTTTAGTTGTTAAGGATAATTCAGATTTTCCTGTTTCTTTTTGGATGAATGTTTTTCTTTTCAAGAACAAACACTTTTTATGTGGTGACTCCACATTCAGACTGTTCACATTGTGTATTTATCTGTAGATTTTATTTAGATTTCTAAACCATTTTGAACTTCAGTGGCAAACAAAATCATTAGTAACATGAGCCAGTGGGAAAAAACTAATCAGTTTCTGTCAGACTACTGCTGCTGCTGCTAAGTCACTTCAGTCGTGTCTCACTCTGTGCGACCCTATAGACTAGCTTACAGAAAGGGAATTTCAGTGTTCTGAAATTTTTATGAAAGATTTCATCACAATCTAGTAATGAGTGTATGTTGAGGTAGGTAGGTTAAAAAAGATGATGAGCAAACTATTTTGAAAAACAGCATTTCAGATGATTCTGAGTCCCCTTCCTATCAATTTGAAGACTCGTACTTAAGTGGACTTTAACATTTGTCAGCATTGGCCTAGCACTTAAGAACAGGGTATGTTTATGTTCATAAACAAGGGCTGTTCAGCCCTTGTGAAGCAAAGATACATCTTAATTGGCGCAAAGATACATCTTAATTGGCGTTTGGTGTAACAGTTCAAATTCCACAAAAATTCAGACTATCCTCTGGCATCCTACAATGCCATATATAATTTAGGGAAATCATTTTTTGCTTCTAAAAACTGAACATATTGATTTTCTATATTCATTATTATGAAGAGATCTATTATTATATTTCTGTGACTGTAATCTAAAAAGGATCTACCAATTGACTCAGTGGGAAAGAATCCACCTGCAGTGTAGGAGACCAGAGTTTGATCCCTGGGTCAGGAAGATCCCCAGGAGAAAGAAATGGCAACCTACTCCAGTATTCTTGCCTGGAGAATTCCATGGATAGAGGAGCTGGCTGGCTATAGACCATGGGGTCATAAAGAGTTGGACGTGACTTAGTGACTAAATAACAACAATCTAGAAAGATTTTATTATCCAAGTATTTATTTCACAGTTACATATAATTGTATGTTATTTGATAACATAAACCACAACATAATGTAAATGGTATATCCTGTAGGTAGTAGTTGACTTAATGCATTATGTTGTTAAATTGTTAAATATTGATCTTCAACTTTTTAATGATGGCTTAAGCTCAAAATAACCTGTATTTACTTGTTTATTACAGCCTGTTTTGTAATAAACTTTTAAATTTTAGAGTAGTTTTAGATTTATGAGAGAAAAAAATTGAAGTTATTAGAAAAAGTCATTTTACAGGTTAGAAAGTGGATGAAGTTGTTAGAGAAGAAAGCACAGGTGAAGCTTTTGGGGCAAATAAAAAGTATAGAGTAGATATGTAGTTCCCATGCCCAGATATTTTGATTTGTTTTTTTGGTGGGGAGGACATTTAAAAATGCTCTAGGTCATCCTAGTATGCAGGTAGGATAGAGAAAGGGAAGGTGGTAAGCAGTTTAGTGACTCATAGCTTTTAAAAATTTAATTTCATTGAGGAAAACTTGGAGTAGGAAGCTTAACTAATTGGAATGACTGTATGGCATTGACAGGGATCCTTGATGAAACTAGAATACTCAGATTTTTAGTGAAGAATCTCCAGAATGAAATGATTTTCTTCCCCAGTACTCAGCAATTGAGGAGCAAGAGCATCCTCTGTAGGGACTAAGCTGTTTGCTTTATTCTGTGAAGTAGACGAGGCAAATACTCTGACCATGCTAACAAGAGTATATTTGAAATGTACAAATGTGAGTTAGAAGTTGCATAGGGCATCAGAGAAGCCATGGGACAGTTGATAAACTAGGTGTGATACCGTTAAGCTAGACTTTCTTTCTTTCTTTCCTTTAATTGGTGCTTAGTTACTTTACATGTTGTGTTAGTTTCTGCTGTCCAGCACAGTGAATCAGCTATACATATATATATATAATTCTTTCTTTGTCACCACAGCATGCGTAGTTTGCTGTGCTAGACAGTCAGTTCTCATTAGTTATCTATTTTATAGATTTTTTTCATATGAGGTTTTTTGTGAAAGGGGGATGGAGCTGAAAATTAGGAAGTTGTGAAGGGTTGATTTAATAAATAAATTGCTGATGTATAGTGTAGATGATTGTTGATGTAATAGAGAAGCTTTAGGAGTAATAAGGCTGGGGTCATTTGTACACTATAAACATGCATGTCAAAATAACTCAGGATTTTAATGGAACTGGAGGGGAAAACAGTAAGTGAGCTGAAAGAGAGATACCTTGGAGTATGTTGGATGACGATGTTAGATTTATAGAATACTGCAAATTTAAAAGGAGAATTTGTTAAATAATTCTGATCGAACAGTGGTTTGTGATCTACTGTCATTGAGCCAAGAGATTACCAACTGTGGCCTATATGGACAGAGTGCCTCAGAGAGATCTCACAGGGACAACTAAGATGAAAAGATAAGGAAGGGTTTCAAGGAAAAAATTTTAAGAACAAGTATTCAGATTATATTTTGTATTATAAATTAAGCCTCAAAGGGAGTTGTAGATTCATTGAGAAAGGCACCCTGTCAACACCAGTATTTTTTTTTTTTTTTTTAAATACATGAATTGAATTCTCCTGGGTACTTTTGTGTGTCAGTGTAATTGGGGACCATCTTGTAATACTGCTGTAATTTTTGTATAATCCATAGAATCATTGAAATGTTAATAACTATAATTTTAAAAGATTAGTGCTTTTCCTTTCTGAGACCTCTCTGCCTTTTTGTTTTCTTTAAGAAAAAATGAAATTTTCTTCTAGAGCTAACATACCGAGATTCTCCAGTTGCTTTTCTTTGCTGAAAGGCTGGTGACTGAGCTCTTGGCTTCCTTGTAAGCCCTCTTAGCAGATCACTCTGCTCTTCTTTCACACAGTCAGTTTATTCACAAATCTCAGAATTCAATTCTCACCTTCCTCAGCGGGAACATCAACCTCCTTGGCCAAATAAAGTTGTTAATTAAGACTACTCAGTACAATTCTCACCTCCCGTTAAGTGTTAACTCCAAACTTCCTTTATCAGATTGTACTATGAGGAATATTCTCCGTAATTGCTAAATCTTTTAGATGTATTCTACCACACAGTTACTCGTCTTTCCTAGAATTCACTAAAAATTCTAAGAATAAAATATCCTCTTCCCAGGTTATTACTATGGTTCAGTAGAAGTAAGGAAAAACATCCTGGTGATGGAAAATCAAAAGTGCATATGGAATCAGTCTGGGTGCACATATCATCAAAGGCTGGTAATACTAGAAATTAATATATTGAATGTCAAATAAAAGAAGATATAATTAGTAATTGCAAAGATATTTTAAAGATAAGGGAGAATAAATTATTGCATTGATAGATATTAACTGGTTAATGTCCTTCCTTCTCTAAGTAAAATTATTATTTACTATGTATAAATTATTTGGTCAGTCCTAGGTTAAGTCAATGGCACACCACTCCAGTACTCTTGCCTGGAAAATCCCATGGACAGAGGAGCCTGGTGGGCTGCAGTCCATGGGGTCGCTAGTCCAACACGACTGAGTGACTTCACTTTCACTTTTCACCTTCATGCATTGGAGAGGAAATGGCAACCCACTCCAGGTGTTCTTGCCTGGAGAATCCCAGGGACGGGGGAGCCTGATGGGCCGCCGTCTATGGGGTCGCACAGAGTCGGACACGACTGAAGCGACTCAGCAGCAGCAGCAGGTTAAGTCATCTATATATGTAATATCTCATGGCATTCTCACTACTCTACATGGTAAGAGTTTAAAAAAAAAATCATTTCTTTGGATGAGCCTATCTAGGCTGAGAGGTTATACAGTTTTCCCAAAGTCACAGAGCTAATACCTGTCAGGGTTGGGATTTGTGACTTCTGAGCTAGTAAATTTAATGCTTTCCTTAAGTGTACATATTCATCATTGCTTTTATCCTGTGAACTGTAATTTGCATCTGGCTTTTGCATTCCCAACTAAGATTATTAGTCTTTTAGGGCAGGGATCCATCAGCCAGCATTTCTTAAGCTCTTTAGATCTTGAAAAGCTTTCATTCAGGTTAGCATTTCAAACAAGGGCTGCTGAGTTGAAGCCAGCTAGCCCACATCATGTGGATAGCTCATCAGCCTTTTGTTTTACTACAGTGAAGTCACATCTCTTAGGAAATTCTATTCTAAGGGCAGCGGATAAGGTGAGAATTGTGTTTATCAATAGATAAAATCACCTTTTTCATCACTTAATGCACTTGTAAGTGCTATCTAAATGGCTTTGGGTCTGCAACCCTTGTTGTTTCTTCTAGTCCTTATATTTCTGTATGGCCTTAATTCTTAGGTTTTTCAAATATGCCTGGCTACCTGGACAAAGTATTTGACTTTCTCAAAGACTATCAAACTCTCATGCCATTCACACATTCTTTCCCTTGCTTGTCTAACACGTGAGGACTGTTTCAGACTTGATTGAATCCATAAGTAATTTAATATAAATGATGTTCTAGGGTTATTGTTGAGCTCTGTCTAGTTTATTTATTTTTTAATGTCTAAGGCATGTGATATAACTTCATTGTACTAAATTTCTTTCTAAGTGTCTCTTCCCCAGGTTGGTGAATTCCGACGATTTTACAATGAATGGATGAATGTTTTAATGAACTTTCATTATCTGTGTGACATTGTAGCATTCTCTGACCTCTGTTTTCTGTATTATTTGTATATAAAGGCCAGTTTTAGTCATCCATCTTATAATTTGAAAGCTATAGAAAGTCGAAACAGTAGTATTAGTACAAAGACACCAGTCTACCATTTAGTAAGATTCATAATTTTAATATTTTGTCACATTTGATTCTGCTCATTGACTTAAAGGAAGACACACAGGAGTTGTATGAGTTTAAGTTTTATACCCTGGAGACAGCCACTCAGTCTCTAGAAGCTGCTCTGAAAAGATAGGGGAAGAGCCAGTAAATGTATGTTTTAGTTGGGAAATGCATGCAGTGAGGCACACAGTTTGGTAAAAATTACTCCTCATCCCAAAGAACGGATATCTCAAGGTAATGATTTAGTGCTTTTCTGCTTCTGGGAAGATGCAAGAATCTGGTCATTGAAGTTCTTCCTGAATTTCAGTGGTCTAACTACCTAAGGGCCTGTTTATTCAAAGCACAGGGCTCCTGGGCATTTTTCATCCTGAATTCTCTCCATGGTAGTGTCAGTGGGTGACTGCTGTGGTTACAACTTCACTTTCCTAAAACGGGGTGACGAGAGATGTTCTTTGTGTTTCTCTGTTCAGTCTTTTAAGTATAAGTAAAAATCAGTCAGTCAGTTCAGTCCATCAGTCAGTCAGCTCAGTCACTCAGTCATGTCCAACTCTTTGTGACCCCATGGATTGCAGCGTGCTTGGCTTCCCTGTCCATCACCAACTCCCAGAGCCTCGATGATGACATCCAGCCATTTCATCCTCTGTTGTCCCCTTCTTCTCCTGCCTTCAATCTTTCCCAGCATCAGGGTTTTTTCAAATGAGCCACATCAGGTGGCCAAAGTATTGGAGTTTCAGCTTAAGCATCGGTCCTTCCAATGAATATTCAGGACTGACTGCCTTTAGGATGGGCAGGTTGTATCTCCTTGCAGTCCAAGAGACTCTCAGGAGTCTTCTCCAATACCACAGTTCAAAAGCATCAATTCTTTGGCACTGAGCTGTCATAGACCAACTCTCGTATCCATACATGACCGCTGGAAAAACCATAGCCTTGACTAGATGGACCTTTGTTGACAAAGTAATGTCTCTGCTTTTTTTGTAGGTTGGTCAGCTTTTCTTCCATGGAGCAAGCATCTTTTGGTTTCATGGTTGCGGTCACCATCTGCAATAATTTTAGAGCCCCCTAAAATAAAGTCTGTCACTGTTTCCATTGTTTCCCCATTAATTTGCTATGAAGTGATGGGACCAGATGCCATGATCTTCTGTTAACCCAACTTCTTCACTCTCCTTTCACTTTCATCAAGAGGCTGTTCAGTTCTTTTTCACTGTGTGCCATAAGCGTGGTATCATCTGCATATCTGAGATTATTGATATTTCTCCTGGCAATATTGATTCTAGCTTGTGCTTCATCTAGCCTTGCATTTTGCATTGATGTACTCTGCATATAAGTTAAATAATCAGGTGACAATATACAGCCTTGTCATTCTCCTTTCCCAGTTTAACCAGTCTGTTGTTCCGTGTCCAGTTCTAACTTTTGCTTTTTGACCTGCTTACAGATATCTCAGGAGGCAGGTCAAGTGGTGTGGTATTCCCATCTCTTTCAGAATTTTTCACAGTTTGTTGTGATACACACAGTCAAAGGCTTTGGCATACTCAATAAAGCAAAAGTAGATGGCTTTCTGGAACTCTCTTGCTTATTCGATGATCTAGTGAATGTTGACAGATCTCTGGTTCCTCTGCCGTTTCTTTTTTTTTTTCTTTTTAAAATTATTTATTTATTTATTTATTTTAATTACAATACTGTATTTGTTTTGCCATACATTGACGTGAATCAGCCACAGGTGAGCACAATCTAAATCCAGCTTGAACATCTGGAAGTTCACGGTTCACGTGCTGTTGAAGCCTGGCTTAGAGAATTTTGAGCATTACTTTGCTAGCGTGTGAGATGAGTACGATTGTGTGGACCTTTGAACATTCTTTGGCATTGCCTTTCTTTGGGATTGGAGTGAAAACTGACTGACCTTTTCCAGTCTTGTGGCCACTGCTGAGTTTTCCAGATTTTGCTAGCATATTGAATGCAGCATTCAGTTCAGTTCAGTTCAGTTGCTCAGTCGTGTCCGACCCTTTGCGACCCCATGAATCGCAGCACACCAGGCCTCCCTGTTCATCACCATCTCTCAGAGTTCACTCAGACTCACGTCCATAGAGTCCATGATGCCATCCAGCCATCTCATCCTCTGTCGTCCCCTTCTCCTCCCGCCCCCGATCCCTCCCAGCATCAGAGTCTTTTCCAGTGAGTCAACCCTTCGCATGAGGTGGCCAAAGTAGTGAAGTTTCAGCTTTAGCATTATTCCTTCCAAAGAAATCCCAGGGCTTATCTCCTTCAGAATGGACTGGTTGGATCTCCTTGCAGTCCAAGGGACTCTCAAGAGTCTTCTCCAACACCACACTTCAAAAGCATCAATTCTTCGGCGCTCAGCCTTCTTCACAGTCCAACTCTCACATCCATACATGACCAGAGGAAAAACCATAGCCTTGACTAGACGGACCTTAGTCGGCAAAGTAACGTCTCTGCTTTTGAATATGCTATCTAGGTTGGTCATAACTTTTCTTCCAAAGAGTAAGCGTCTTTTAATTTCATGGCTGCAATCACCATCTGCAGTGATTTTGGAGCCCCCAAAATAAAGTCTGACACTGTTTCCACTGTTTCCCCATCTATTTCCCATGAAGTGATGGGACTGGATGCCATGATCTTCGTTTTCTGAATGTTGAGCTTTAAGGCAACTTTTTCACTCTCCTCTTTCACCTTCATCAAGAGGCCCTTTAGCTCCTCTTCACTTTCTGCCATAAGGGTGGTGTCATCTGCATATCTGAGGTTATTGATATTTCTCCCAGCAGTCTTGATTCCAGCTTGTTTTTCTTCCAGCTCAGCATTTCTCATGATGTACTCTGCATAGAAGTTAAATAAGCAGGCTGACAATATACAGCCTTGATGCACTCCTTTTCCTATATGGAACCAGTCTGTTGTTCCATGTCCAGTTCTAACTGTTGTTTCCTGACCTGCATACAGATTTCTCAAGAGACAGGTCAGGTGGTCTGGTAGTCCCATCTCTTTCAGAATTTTCCACAGTTTATTGTGATCCACACAGTCAAAGGCTTTGGCATAGTCAATAAAGCAGAAATAGATGTTTTTCTGGAACTCTCTTGCATTTTCGAAGATCCAGCGGATGTTGGCAATTTGATCTCTGCTTCCTCTGCCGTTTCTAAAATCAGCTTAAACATCAGGAAGTTCACAGTTCACGTATTGCTGAAGCCTGGCTTGGAGAATTTTGAGCATTACTTTACTAGCATGTGAGATGAGTGCAATTGTGCGGTAGTTTGAGCATTCTTTGGCATTGCCTTTCTTTGGGATTGGAATGAAAACTGACCTTTTCCAGTCCTGTGGCCACTGGTGAGTTTTCCAAATTTGCTGGCATATTGAGTAAAGCACTTTGACAGCATCATCTTTCAGGATTTGAAACAGCTCAACTGGAATTCCATTACCTTCACTAGCTTTGTTTGTAGTGATGATTTCTAAGGCCCACTTGACTTCACATTCCAAGATGTCTGGCTCTAGATGAGTGATCACATCATCATGATTATCTGGCTCTTGAAGATCTTTTTTGTATAGTTCTTCCGTGTATTCTTGCCACCTCTTCTTAATATCTTCTGCTTCTGATAGCATATTGGGCTGCATATTGCTGACTTATTTGTCTTCCCTGATAGCTGAGTTGGTAAAGAATCCACCTGCAGTGCAGGAGACTGTGGTTCGATTCCTGCGTCAGGAAGATCCGCTGGAGAAGGGAAAGGCTACCCACTCCAGTATTCTGGCCTGGAGAATTCCACAGGGTTGCAAAGAGTCGGACACGACAGAGCGACTTTCACCTTCTTTCACTTTCACTTTGAAAGCACTTTCATAGCATCATCTGATTTGAAATAGCTCAGGTGGAATTCCATCACCTCCACTATGTTTGTAGTGATGCTTCCTAAGGCCCACTTGACTTTGCATTCCAGGATGCCTGGCTTTCGGTGAGTGTTCACGCCATCATGGTTATCTGGGTCATGAAGATTTTTTTTCTATAGTTCTGTGTATTCTTGCCACCTCTTCTTAATATCTCCTGCTTCTGTTAGGTCCATACCATTTCTGTCCTTTATTGTGTTCATCTTTGCATGAAATGTGCCCTTGGTGTCTCTAATTTTCTTGAAGAGATCTCTAGTCTTTTCCATTCTATTGTTTTCCTCTGTATCTTTGCATTGATGTCTGGGGAAGGCTTTCTTATCTCTGCTTGCTTTTCTGTGGAACTCTGCACTCAAATGGGCATATCTTTTTTTTTCTCTTTTCCTTTGCCTTTCGCTTCTCTTCTTTTCTCAGCAATTTGTAAGGCCTCCTCAGATAACCATTTTGCTTGTTTCCATTTCTTTTCTTGGGGATGGTCTTGATTGCTGCCCCCTGTACATTGTCAGGGCTTCCCTGGTAGCTCAGACGGTAAAGCCTCTGCCTACCATGTGGGAGATCCAGGTTCGATCCCTGGAGAAGGAAATGGCAGCCCACTCCAGTACTCTTGCCTGGAAAATCCCATGGACCAGGGAGCCTGGTAGGCTACAGTCCATGGGTTCCTAAAGAGTCGGATACGACTGTACATTGTCAGGAACCTTTGTCCTTAGTTCTTTAGGCACCCTTCCTCTCTGCCTCTGGGTGGGGAGGACCTGTATGCAGTGGCTAGCTCTTCTTTGGTGTTGGCTCAATCCTTTGTTCTATGAGTGGGCCAGGCTGAGCATTAGGTTGTTATGTTATGTTAGAGCCTTTGGCCGGAAAGTTCTGTCTTTCGCAGTTGCAGTTAGGCATGTATCTCCCCACCCACCCTCCACCTCCCCCCCCGCCCCGCCCCGCCCCTCTGTGGGTGGGTTTCCTACTGTGTGGAAACTTCTCATTCACGACTCCCTGCCCCTAGGATAGGTTTCTGTCCCTAACTCTTTTGTCTCTCTTTTTGTCTTTTATATTTTGTCCTGCCTCCTTTGGAAGAGAATGGCCTGCCTTTTGGGAGGCCTGGTGTCCTCTGCCAGTGTTCAGAAGTTGTTTTGTGGAAGTTGCTCAGCATTCATATGATTTTTGATGAATTTGTGGGGGAGAAAATGGTCTCCCCATCCTGTTCCGCCATCTTGAAGCAGATGAGTCACGTACCAGCAAATATAGACATCATGAAATATCACCACTAAATATTTAAGTTTGCATATTTTAATGACATTCTAACATAATCAGAATAACATTTCTAAGTGAGTTGACATTAGTTCAATGATATAGTCTGCTTTTTCTTTTTTTTTAACGAATTCAGACAACTTGCCTTGTATATTGTTCCATGATCTGGATTTACTTGTTTCCTCATGATTAAATTCACTGACTAATTTTTACACAAGTACTATCGCAATTATCTGTGTACTTCTTACTGCATTGTATCAGGAGACATATAATGTTCACTTCAATTCAGTCGCTCAGTCATGTCTGACTCTTTGCAACCCCATGGACTGCAGCACACCAGGCCTCCCTGTCCATCGCTGACTCCAGGAGCTTGCTCAGACTCATGTCCATTGAGTCGGTGATGCTATCCAACCATCTCATCCTCTGTTGTCCCCTTCTTCTCCTGCCTTCAATCTTACCCAGCATCAGTGTCGTTTCCAGTGAGTCAGTTCTTCACATCAGGTAGCCAAAAGTATTGGCGTTTCAGCTTCAGCATCAGTCCTTCTGATGAACACTCAGGACTGATCTCCTTTAGGATGTACAGGTTCTGTCTCCTTGCAGTCCAAGGGACTCTCAAGAGTCTTCTCCAACACCATAGTTCAAAAGCATCAATTCTTCGTTGCTCAGCTTTCTTTATAGTCGCACTCTCACATACATACATGACTACTGGAAAAACAATAGCTTTCACTAGATATAACGTTCTTTCAGATACCAGAGGTGAAATCAATTACTTGATCGCGGTGGGGATCCCTGCATCTTTCTGTTGTATGAGTATATCCTTCCCTGGTAATAAGTGTTAGCAGGAGGTGAATAGGTTAAGATGGGGGGAATACTTTGAAATTATGTAACTATCCTATTTCTTGGTACTTTACTCAGTGATTGTAACATCCATTGAAAATCTCTGCCTGAATTTGGTGTTTCATTGATGATTGTGAAGGGGTGATTTTGAACATTCTATCTTTGCATCTAAGTTAATTAGTTGGTATTTGTCTATAAAGGAGAGCTCTTCCTTCCTCCATTTTCCCCTTGGAATATCTCTACTCAAAGCTTCTTGTTTATTCATTAACCCATTACTGTGATTATTCTTCACTCTTCAAGTTGCCCTAAATTTCCAGTGGAAACCAACTCCCATGTCATTGAATGCCTCTGTTAGTCTTTCCTTTCTGGCTCAGTAAAATATTCTAAGCCTACTTTATACTTATTCCTCGAACTGAAAGAAGTATTTCTTTTTTTTTGAGGTGTTCTTCCTCCTTTGTAGGAAGCAATGTTTAGAAAGCAACACCTGGGTAAGTTACAGTCTTTACTGTCACAATAGTGTCATTGTTTTCAGACTTTTTAATAGAACTAAGATGTATGAACATATGTGTGTGTATGTATGTGTCATATAAAGTAATCAAGACATATAACTTATGACTTTAATTGGATATCTCCTCTTCTAAGCTAATAATTTAGGGGTTTTCCTCTATTTTCCTCATTCTGAGTTTTACCTGTTCTCTACAAGTTGAAAGCCTGGATCCCACCAATATGTATTTGGTCATTTGGTCTCTCTTTCCGTATTTATAGAATTGTTGAGAATTTCAGTGCCAGTATGATCTCTGAAAACAAATTATGCACTGGACTTAGTCTCTGTGCCATTCCTTTCTTTTACCTACACTATGTGTCAGTTTTCTTAGTGTACAACCTTTAAGCTTTCTTGTATGTTTGTGTTTACCAGTTTTCTTGAGAACAAAAATTCTACTGACTCATAAACTGATTTGTATGTGCATGTTATATACAGTTTAGTATCTCTTATGTTCATATACATTCTTACTGTAAGATATGTATTGGAATCATATATTCATGTTAGAATAGTTTTCTGAGGAAAATATAGATGCACA
Organism: Nanger dama; assembly: GCA_917880005.1. Lineage (NCBI taxonomy): Eukaryota > Metazoa > Chordata > Mammalia > Artiodactyla > Bovidae > Nanger > Nanger dama. Next base: position 24,395,130 of record CAKJTW010000021.1, read on the forward strand.
GAAAACATAGTGTAATGGACACAACATCTTTATCATAGAAGTAGTGAACTGTACAGAGCCAGTTACAAAGTGGTAGTGAATCTTCAGCCCTTCAGAGGCATTGGGTCTATTTAATATATTTCCGTATATTAAGTAGTATCCTGAATACGTGTGGCACAACCAGAGAGAAGTCACTGTCAAAATCTGTGTGTAGCATGTTGTTTACCAACTTTTTCTCTTCAGCATACCAGAACCATAAGTAGTAGTTGGTTATGTTCAACCCAGATCTCTCTCCATATATATTATCATCTGTAGAGATTAACTGGGGCTTCCTGATAGCTCAGTTGGTGAAGAACCCACCTGCAATGCGGGAGACCCTGGTTTGATTCCTGGGTTGGGAAGATCTGCTGAAGAAGGGATACGCTACCAACTCTAGTATTCTTGGGCTCCCTTGTGGCTCAGTAGGTAAATAATCCACCTGCAATGCAGAAGACCCGGGTTGGGATGATCCCCTGGAAAAGGGAAAGGCTACCCACTCCAGTATTAATTTGATGTTTTATGAAGACATACTCTGATGTATCTGTGTGATGTGATGTGAAGTCGCTCAGTCATGTCTGACTCTTTGCAACCCCGTGGACTGTAACCTACTAGGCTTCTCTGTCCATGGGATTCTCCAGGCAAGAATACTAGAGTGGATTGCCATTTCCTTTTCAGGGGATCTTCCCGACCCGGGATCGAACCCAGGTCTCCTACATCAAAGGCAGATGCTTTAACCTCTGAGCCACCAGGGAAGCCCTGATGTATCTATGCAGTATATTAAGTAGCTGTTGTTCAGCCACTTAAGTCATGTCCAACTCTTTTTGACCCCATGGACTGCAGCATGCCAGGTTTCCCTGTCCTTCACGTCTTCCAGAGTTTGCTCAAACTCATGTCCATTGAGTCGGTGATACTATCCAACCATCTCATCCTTTGCTGCCTCTTCAAGTCCTTTTGATTTCAGTCTTTATAATTATATAATTCAATCTTTATAATTCATCATAAACATAACTGTAAAAAGCATACATTGGGATTTTGATGTCTGTTACTTTATAGGAAATTTAATTAACCTTAAAAAGAGAAATCATGTTTCTTTAAAAATCCCTTCAAGGGATAAAAAGATAAAATATACATTCATCATGGGAGCTGTGTTAAGTATATACGACTATAGATGAGCTAATAATACTTGATGATAATATAAAATGTCATAGCATTTGGATTAAGTGATTTTTTTCTTGTTTTCATAATAAAAGATTGGAAAATTTTATTTATTTATTTTTAAATTTTTATTTATTTATTTATTTTTAAAATTACAATACTGTATTTGTTTTGCCATACATTGACATGAATCAGCCACAGGTGAACACAATCTCCCAATGCCGAAGCCCCCTCCCACCTCCCACCCCACATCATCTACCTGAATCATCCTGTGCACCAGCCCCATGCATCCTGCATTGAACATAGGCTGGCGCTTTGTTTCTTACAAGAAAGTATACATGTTTCAATGCCATTCTCCCAAACCATCCCACCCTTTCCCTCTGCCTCACAGTCCAAAAGTCCGTTCTATACCTCTGTGTCTCTTTTGTTGTCTCACATATAGGGTCATCATTACTATCTTCTAAATTCCATATATATGTGTCAGTATACTGTATTGGTGTTTTTCTTTCTGGCTTACTTCACTCTGTATAATCGGTTCCAATTTCATCCATCTCATTAGAACTGAGTCAAATTTATTCTTTTTAAGGGCTGAGTAGTACTCCATTGTGTATATGTACCACAGCTTTCTTATCCATTCGTCTGCTGATGGACATCTAGGTTGCTTCCATGTCCTGGCTATTATAAACAGTGCTGCAATGAACATTGGGGTACATGTGTCTCTTTCAATTCTGGTTTCCTCCGTGTGTATGCCCAGCAGGGGGATTGCTGGGTCATAAGGCAGTTCTATTTGCAATTTTTTAAGGAATCTCCACACTGTTTTCCATAATGGCTGTACTAGCTTGCATTCCCACCAGCAGTGTAAGAGGGTTCCCTTTTCTCCACATCCTCTCCAGCATTTATTACTTGTAGACTTTTGGATCGCAGCCATTGTGACTGGTGTGACATGGTACCTCATTGTGGTCTTGATTTGCATTTCTCTGATAATGAGTGATGTTGAACATCTTTTCATGTGTTTGTTAGCCATCCGTATGTCTTCTTTGGAGAAATGCCTATTTAGTTCTTTGGCCCATTTTTTTATTGGATCGTTTATTTTTCTGGAGTTGAGCTGCATAAGTTGCTTATATATCTTTGAGATTAGTTGTTTGCCAGTTGTTTCATTTGCTATTGTTTTCTCCCATTCAGAAGGCTGTCTTTTCACCTTGCTTATATAGTTTCCTTTGTTGTGCAGAAGCTTTTAATTTTAATTAGATCCCATTTGTTTATTTTTGCTTTTATTTCCAGTATACTGGGAGTTGGATCATAGAGGATCCTGCTGTGATTTATGTCGGAGAGTGTTTTGCCTATGTTCTCCTCTAGGAGTTTTATAGTTTCTGGTCTTACATTTAGATCTTTAATCCATTTTGAGTTTATTTTTGTGTATGGTGTTAGAAAGAGGTCTAGTTTCATTCTTTTACAAGTGGTTGACCAGTTTTCCCAGCACCACCTGTTAAAGAGACTGTCTTTACTCCATTGTATATTCTTGCCTCCTTTGTCGAAGATAAGGTGTCCATAGGTGTGTGGGTTTATCTCAGGGCTTTCTATTTTGTTCCATTGATCTATATTTCTGTCTTATTCTAATGAGCAAAGGCATCACTAGTGCTTATTAGCGCCCTACCAACTTCACTGTTTCCTGAAACTGAAAGCTGAGAACCACAAATGCTCCAAGCACTTAAATAGCACTTTTCCAACACTGTTAGCTAAAAAGCATTTTCTTTTTAATAGTTCATAGGAATATTAGAGATGCAACATCATGAATGGAGAGTACATTGTAAATGTTTCTAATCCATTCACATGCAGCCTGAAGAAGGCAGTCAAGTTATGGCCAAGCATCCAGAAAGGCTTAAGCAGCAACTGCAGGGCACAGGTCTGATAAAGCTCTTCTATTAAATTTTTCCATGGTCTTTCTTTCTCTAGGGTCTCATGCCTGCTACTCCTGCTCCCTGAGATGTTCTTTCTTGAGCTCTTTGCAGCAATGGATTTTTCTCTTCTTGGAATTTGAGCATTAATGTCTCTTCATCTGAGAAACCGTTTATGACCATGTCATCTAAGTAGATCTTCCATTGTTTTCTGTAATACAATTCTGTGTAATTTTTCTCTCAGCATTTATTTTAGCTTTGAATGATTTTCTCTTATTTGGTTGGTCTCCTCAGTAAAACCTCAGCTCCATGAAAGAAGGCCTTGGAACCTTGGAGATAGCTCACTTTTTGCTGTTAGGTGCTCATGTTAAATGTTATTTAAGCACCAAAGATTTACAAGCTTCTATTTCATTGAACAGATTCAAAATATATATAATACCGCTTTCTGCCTACTGAGCATAATGCAGTCTCAGGCTGATGTTTACAGTGGTAGGTTTTTTGCATTGTTTTACCATAAAACGTGCCCTTAAGGTCTTTATGCTAAATGATCTCAGATAGGTCTTTATGCTAAATGACCGAAGATCAAAGCTTTGTTCCTTTTTAGCTCTTTTAAATAGATATATTTCAATCATAGCAATGTTATGTGGCTCCTTGTTAATAAAAAAGGGCCTAGACTATCCCTAGCCCTTGCATTCACCTGTTTGCACAGTTAGCCATAGGCAATTTGTGTTTTTTTTTTTCTTTTTTTAATCTCTAAAGGTTACTTTTGTATATTTCATACAGTACACTTAATCTTTACATTTCTGGCTCTAACAAGAGAGGATTTAACTCATCTCACCTCTTATTATTTTTATAGCTTTTTTCTTTTATTATTATAACAGTAAATAGCATCCTTCTGTTACTTATTCATAAGTTGAAGGTTAGCAAGTATAACCTCTCCTCCTCTCTTACCCACCAAATCCTGTTACCTCTATTTCTATATTGTCATCGTTGATAGCATTGTCATCATTGATAGACCATCACCATGTCTGTCTGTAGGTTGACTTATTGTTTCCACATAAATAACATCAATTGCAAAGTAGTAGGTTTTTATTATGGTTCCCTTTCTACAGTGTTGTGCTATTGCTTATAACTCTACTTCTGTGTAAAAGAAAATGTTCAAAATAATTAATTTTCCCATCACCTATTAATCTAGATAATGATACATTTTAATTTTCTTCTTACTTCAGTTCACTTCAGTCACTCAGTCATGTCCGACTCTTTGCAACCCCGTGAATCGCAGCACACCAGGCCTCCCTGTCCATCACCAACTCCCGGAGTTCACTCAGACTCATGTCCATTGAGTCAGTGATGCCATCCAGCCATCTCATCCTCTGTCGTCCCCTCCTGCTCCTGCCCTCAATCCCTCCCAGCGTCAAAGTCTTTTCCAGTGAGTCCACTCTTTGCATGAGGTGGCCAAAGTACTGGAGTTTCAGCTTTAGCATCATTCCTTCCAAAGAAATCCCAGAGCTGATCTCCTTCAGAATGGGCTGGTTGGATCTTTTTGCAGTCTAAGGGACTCTCGAGAGTCTTCTCCAACAGCACAGTTCAAAAGCATCAATTCTTCGGCGCTCAGCCTTCTTCACAGTCCAACTCTCACATCCATACATGACCACAGGAAAAACCATAGCCTTGACTAGACGGACCTTAGTGGCAAAGTAATGTCTCTGCTTTTGAATATGCTGTCTAGGTTGGTCATAACTTTTCTTCCAAGGAGTAGGCGTCTTTTAATTTCTTACTTAGACCTTGCCTTTTATATTCATTTTGTTGTCATCATTCTTACTGTTGTGGGACCAAATAGGTCTCCCTACAGTCTTTGATATCGTCCAATGCTTTCTAATTATAATGGTTGCTTAGAATCTATTCTCTTCTTCATCTTGAGGTCCAGTTAAATTCCTGTTCTGATTTATATTTCACAGCTTTGTAGTCGGATCGCAGCTTCTTACACATCTTCTGCCTTTCCTCTTGCACCATATCCTGCCTAGTCATCCTCCTTTTTTTTTTCTTACAGTTCGTTTAATGTATTCTCATCAGGTTTTCTCATTTTTTCCATTCCTAGTACCTTTCTGTTAATTATATCTTAAGGTAATTTCACATAATTTACATTTCTTCAAACATGTTTATTTCAAACTTCATCAGTTGTTTGGCTTGATGTAATCCTAGATGGAAAATAACACACCCTCAAAACTCTGCAGGCACCAAGTGCTGCCGATAGCCGGTCCAGTCCCTGTCTCACTGTTTGCCCTTGTTAAATACTTTTCTCCTCAGAAAGTTTTTCGGACCTTCTTTTTATCCATAATGGTCTAAAGTATCACAGCATGTTGGTCTTTTCTTACTCCACTTATTCAGAACCTGGCAAGTAATTTAATTTGAATACTTAGTCCCTTTAATTGTATTATGTTTCCAGAAATACTTCGTCTCTTCTCTTTCTGTTTGAAAGTTGGATTTATTGGATTAAATATCTAGGTCCCTTTCTCCTTCCTCCCCCCCACCCCACCGCCCAGTATAGTCTACCTATGTCGTTTTTGTTCTGTGAATTTTATTTAACTCCGTATTTGAGAAATCATACTTCCTCTTTAAAGTGCCCTCTCATTTTTATTTGCTCTTTTTTATATGGCATTGTTATTTTTTATGACTGCTGTTGGGAAAAGCAGTCAACCATGGGCTGTGATCATCCTGCCTGTTCTTGCTGGGCACACCAAGAAAGCAAAGGATTGCGTGTGCAGTGACAAGCCTTAAGGAGTGGCGTTATGTCTTTCCCCAGAGCACGGAGTTCGTCATCATGTGCTAGAAAAATAGTAAGTCCCCCAACTCAGTAGTGCAGTCCTGTAACCCAGTCAGCTATGTGTGGACATCCAGGAAGGGCCTTTGAGTCATCCCGTGAGCTCGGGGGCCCAGGGAACAGGTGCATACAAACGTGAAGAATAAAGTCCTCTAGGTCTCTGACCCCGAGTCCTGTGGCTTCTTGCCAGCACCCGACACAGTAACAGGCTGGCTTGTCAGGAAGATGAAACCTCCAACCCAGCAGCTTTGCACTTCTCATCCACTATTTTCCTAGGTTCCTCTGTTCTGCCGTCTTCCTGGAGATTGTAATTTCGTCCATCAAAACTTTTCCACTAGCCTTATGTTTTCCAGATATTCCTTGAAATCTCTATTTGCTGCTGACTCCTTTCCAAGTTCTTTTGTGATTGTAGGATTAGACCTTTTTCTATCTATATTGCTTTGGGAGAGGGACTCACCATATCTCCTGTGAAGAGTCAACTACATGGAAGAAGCTCCCTCTCCTTTCTTTAAGTTTTAGCAATCACTGTTGTTTCATTTTCTATGACTGTGCCTACATCCTTTTGCAGCCAGCCTTTCCTTATTTCTCCTCCGTGCCTACATCAAAAAATAGAGCTTCTGTATCTGGCATATCAACAAAATGTCCAATAGAAATGAATTCAAAATAAAAGTAAATATGTTCTTAGAGGAGTGCTTATTTGTGGCATTTGGTTTAGCTACTCAAATCTTTGCTTACTTTTAGGTGCAAACGTTAATGCATTTTTAGATAGATGGAATACATAAAGGTGGAGTATAACTGATACTTACAGTTTTAAAACATATCTATGATATTTATTTCCGTGTTAAAGTGAATTGTAAAATTCTTAAAAGTTGCCCTGTACTTTTTACTAAAAATCATTAGAAGATATGTTATATATATATGTATGTGTGTGTGTGTGTGTGTGTGTGTGTGTGTATATATATATATATATATATTATATAGGAAGTGGCACAAAATGATTTTATCCCCTAGAATAAGAGTTGCCATGCTTCTTATACAAAGGGCCAGGATGAGCTCTTTGCCCTCACACTTTCTTCTAGAACTCTTCCACTCTGTCTTTATGTAGCTTAGTAGCAGCCACAGCAATAAGTAAATGAATTCAGTGTGGCTTTATTGCAGGAAACCTTTATTCATGAATGATAAAAATTTGAATTTTAGATAATTTTTATGTGTCATGGAATATTCTTTTTTTCCCCCACAGCCATTTAAAATATAAAATCTACTCTTAGCTTGCAGTGCTTACTAAAGCCAGGGTAACTTTTGCCCCTGAATTCCTCTTTTATTAATAGCTTTGTTAATGTTTGAATACTGACAATGTTTCCACTCTGTCCCATTATCTTTATCAGACTAGCTAATGAAGAATATCAAATACTGGCTAACTCCTGGCGCTATTCATCTGCCTTTTGTAACAAACTCTTCTTCAGTAAAGTGGACTATGATGACGGAACAGACATTTTTCAACAGGTAAGAGAGTTTTATTTTGTTTCAATAGTGTATTTATTGGAGTTGGTTATGGTTGATACTTTGTGTGCCAGGTAAAAACACAGTTCAGTGACTCCAATGAGTAGTTACTAACTTCTGTGATATGATTAATTACAGTTAATATTATCTTTATCAGTACAGTTTTTGCCATTAGTGAATAAACACATTTTAGCTTTTCCATCATAGAGGAAATATTTTTTTTTTTTCCATCATACAGTGGCAGTTTACATGCTACTGCTGCTAAGTTGCGTCAGTCGTGTCCGACTCTGTGTGACCCATTAACTTTTATATTTAATTGTATGTGCTTTGGGTGGTATTTTGCATAAATTTGTGAAATTTTATACAAGATTCAAGGTAAGTTTTACATGGGGCTTCCCTGGTAGCTGGATGGTAAAGAATCTACCAGCAATACAGGAGACAAATGTTTAGTCCCTAGGTCAGCAAGATCCACTGGAGAATGAATGGCAACTCACTCCAGTATTTTTGCCTGGAGAATCCCATGGACAGAGGGGCCTGGTGGGCTACAAGCCACAGGGTTGCAAAAGAGTAGGGTACGACTTAGCAACTAAATAGCAACAATAAAGTTTTACTTAACCTTTATGCTGTTTTAGGGGGATAAACGGAGAAGGCAATGGCACCCCACTCCAGTACTCTTGCCTGGAAAATCCCATGGATGGAGGAGCCTGGTAGGCTGCGGTCCATGAGGTCACTAAGAGTCAGACACAACTGAGTGACTTGACTTTCCCTTTTCACTTTCATGCATCAGAGAAGGAAATGGCAGCCCACTCCAGTGTTCTTGCCTAGAGAATCCCAGGGACAGCGGAGCCAGGTGGGCTGCCGTCTATGGGGTCGCACAGTGTTGGACACGACTGAAGTGACTTAGCAGTAGCAGTAGGGGGATAAAAGGCCTTTAAGGAGCCAGACAGTTGAGCTCAGATTTTATCTACATATTTTATCATCTCCATATATTAACTTTGTATTCTTGGACAAGGGACATAACCTCTCTATACCTTAATGTCTTCATGTACGAAACAGATAAAAATGATATATTTCTCTTTGGATTGTTGTGAAGCTAAATGAAAGAAAACACATGAACCACTTAGAAGTGTCCCTGGAATATAAAGATTCAGTGTTAGCAGTGATGATGATAAAATCTTGACAAATTTCAATAGGATTGGTATCCTTATAAGAAGTAGGACGTAAGTCCTTTTCGGTTAGTGTCTCATCCTTATGACATCATTTAAGGGGGGTTCAGTTCAGTTTCGTTTAATCACTCCATCGTGTCCGACTCTTTGCAACCCCATGAATCGCAGCACGCCAGGCCTCCCTGTCCATCACCAACTCCCGGAGTTCACCCAAACTCATGTCCATCGAGTCGGTGTTGCCATCCAGCAATCTCATCCTCGGTCGTCCCCTTCTCCTCCTGCCCCCAATCCCTCCCAGCATCAGAGTCTTTTCCAATGAGTCAACTTTTTGCATGAGGTGGCCAAAGTATTGGAGTTTCAGCTTCAGCATCAGTCCTTCCAATGAACATTAGGGACTAATCTCCTTTAGGATGGACTGGTTGAATCTCCTTGCAGTCCAAGGGACTCTCAAGAGTCTTCTCCAACACCACAGTTCAAAAGCATCAATTCTTCGGTGCTCAACTTGCTTTACAGTCCAACTGTCACATCCATACATGACCACTGGAGAAACCATAGCCTTGATTAGACGGACCTTTGTTGGCAAAGTAATGTCTCTGCTTTTGAGTATACTGTCTAGGTTGGTTATAACTTTACTTCCAAGGAGTAAGCGTCTTTTGATTTCTTGGCTGCAATCACCATCTCCAGTGATTCTGGAGCCCCAAAAATAAAGTCTAACACTGTTTCCCCATCTATTTCCCATGAAGTGACAGGACCAGATGCCATGATCTTTGTTTTCTGAATGTTGAGCTTTAAGGGGGGGTATATAAGGTTAAATGATGTCATGTAGAAATTTGATAGTCCTGGGCTTGTTAGGGACTTGTTCTGAAAGTAAATTGTATGTGACTCCTGTGTGATGGCTGAGGCTAAGTGTCTGACAACAGACCAGCAAGTCAGTGATGTGTGAGAGGGAGCTGTACACTAGCAGCCATGTTGGCTGTAACTGTCTCGTGTGCACCTATCAGGAAAACACACATGAACAAAGTGTGGAGTGGGAGAAAGGAATTGGTGACTGTGTTTTGTTCAATTTAGTAAAAATTACTAAATATCCATAACATGTACACCCCAGCTGGTACTGCTGTATCTTTACCTTGAACCATGATCTAATGTTTGTTGTTACTTGAATTTTTTTTTTTTCCTCATTGTTGGGGAATGTTGAACTATATATATAGGAAGCTGGGGCCAAAAGCTCCTTGACTTTCACTTGAAGCATTTTTCATAATTCTTGGGCAGCAAGAATTTAATCTGTTTCTATGCTTTGCAGTTTACTCCCCAATGCAAATTAACCTCATGTTTGTTTTTAGATTATTATTAATAAACACCATTTATACTAGGGTGCTGTGTATTCAATACACTTTTCAAATGAAGCTTGCCTTTAGAAAATAATTAATGAGATGTAACCATTTTAAGACAGTTGAAATAACAGAGGAGGTGAGCAGAAAAAAATTTTTAATTAAAAAGTCAATATACTCAAAATTAATTACATAGTATATTTATATCTTTCATCAAATACCAACGTTTTTCTTTAACAACTGCTTAAGAAGTGAAAATCATCCACGTACCCCCAAATTACAGTATTTGTTTTGCACTTTGAATCATTTCATTCTTTAGTTGTAGAATTCTAGAAAATAAAGAAGGAAATGACCAATGAAATAGATGGATGCAGCTGAGAATATTAATGATGTGAAGGTTCAGCAAACTTGGCCTAATTCATAAGTTTTTTTCTATTCAGCAGTATATCAAGATGAATAAAAATAGTAGTTAAGCTCTGGAAATCCACTTGGAAAGACAGCATTTATTATGAAAAATCCAAAATTCACGCAGGAAAAAAAAGCTGGGATATTAGATTTAGTCTTTTTATCTCATGTTTTACAGCTCAACATTAACTCCGCTCCTACGTTCATGCATTTTCCTCCAAAAGGCAGACCCAAGAGAGCTGATACTTTTGACCTTCAAAGAATTGGATTTGGCGCTGAACAACTAGCAAAGTGGATTGCTGACAGAACGGATGTTCATGTATGTTTTTATTCCCCACTGTTTTAATAATAGGCTAATTAGCTTGTTTTGGTATAACATTATAATAAGGCCACAGGATTTTTTTCAGTTTCTCCTGCTTTAAGAAAACTGCATCTGATAGCTATAAGCTGAACTTTGAGTTAGGTGAATTTAAATAGTTTTTAGAATAATGGTTCTTAAAGTATCAATGAACCATTAAAGAATACATGTTAGGCACAAAGTAATTTCAGAGGCTAAAAATATACTGAATATTGCTCAGTGGTCTTCGTAATTAAAGACACTCTAATTTAAAAAACAGGTGTATAATTTTTATCTATCCTTTGGGCAAATAATAGGATTATACCCACTTTTCATGAGCCATATGAGAAAATGTCACTGGCATACACTGTTCTCAGGACCATAAATTCTAACATAATTCTTCCCTTCCTTCCCTTCTCTCCCAACCATTAACTATGGGGAAAAAAATTACACATTGTAATAGAAGAAAGTCACTCAGAAATCAGATATCTAAAAGTGAGAATTGAATTAAATGTATACAGTCTAGACAAACAGTGGTGTGCAACATTATTTGACATAGAAGCTCAAAGGATAACAAGAGAAAAAGTAGGATAGAAAAATAGTATTTATAGTTGATTTAGAAAAGCAAAGTATTACTGAGATATGTAAAAATGTTGATGGTAGTTAATATCTGTGTGGAGGGCTATGGCTATTTTGTTCCTTAATGTCACTAGAATTTTTACAGTGAGCAATTCTAACCAGCTATTTTAAAATTACATTTCCCTTAGACATAGTACAGGGATATTAATTTTGTGTAAGCGTATTTCTCATCTGAGATGTCTCTCATACTACTATCATTGTACATAAAATAATATAGGTATTAATGATATTTTGGTGAAAATATTTAGGCAGATATTCAGTTCTACAATGTATCATTTATTTGGTAAAAATATTAAATGTAATATTGGAAAGTATTATTAGTTCTTTATAAGAAGTACTCAGGTTAGAATCATTTCTGATTAAAACTATCACACTGATATGTTGTTGACAGATCCACATTTGTAAAAAAAAAAAAAAAATTTGGAAATAATTTCTAACTTTAAGTAGTTCCACAAATGGAAATAGTCTAGTCTCAGTGTATACCCTATATCAGGATTCACATACTCTTAACTTTTATGGCTTCTGCTTTAGCATTCTTACTCTCTTACCCATCCTCACTCTGTCTCTACACACATACTTACATAGCCACACACATTTTTTTCTGAATCATTTTAAGGTACATTGTCTTTCCTAAGAAGTATAGGACTGTGCAGTTATCATGTTCACAGACTCAGGTTAATATACTACTTCTGTTTGAGCTTCTGTACATATTCTAGTTTTGTCAGTTGACCTGCCCTCTCCCTCCTTAATAGTAAGGTACCTGAGTGGAGACATTGAGGATCATGCAGATATCCTGCTCCTTATCAAAATTTTGTCAGTATTTAGCATCCATTGATGACTCTTACCTGATCCGGATTCCATCATGCTGGTTGTAGAGTGGTGATGTTCCCATTCTAGCACTTTGTCCATATTTCAGATTGATCCTTGGCATTTCACTGTAAGCAAGAGTCCTCCCCTCTTTGTATTTCATTCATTCATTGGTACACAATCTTATATTGTTTTTTCCTTCCAGTGATTGTTAGTACTACGCTTAAATATTTTGGTACCAAAATTGTTCTATGTATGATTAGTGGGAGCCCCTTCATGCTGGCTTCTTTGTTCTTGTAAAGTAAGTTGGGGAAATAGGAATCCTCATACACCACTTGTGGGAATGCAAACTAGTGCAGCCACTTTGGTAAACTGTTCGACAGTTCTTCAAACCATTAAGCATAGATAGAGTTTCTATGTGACTCAGCAATTCTACTCCTAGGTATACATATGTAAGAGAAAAACATACACTACACAAAAACTTGTGCAAAATGTTTACAGCAGCATTATTCATATAGAGCTAGAAGGTGCAAACAACCCAGATATCCAACTGATTATTTGGCTAATGGATAAGGAAAGTGTGATATCCACACAAGGAAATACTAGCCATGAAGAGGAATGCAGCAGTGGCACATTTTACAACAAGGATGAGCCTTGAGAAGATCATACTGAGTGGAAGAAGCCAGTTACAAAAGACTACGTTATATGAAATTGCAGAGTAAATGTATGGAGTCAGAAAGTAGATTGATTAATGGTTGCTTAAGGCTAGAGGGTGAGAGGAATAAGGGAGTGGATGCCAGAAGGGAATGGGATTTCCTTTTGAAGTGATTCAAATGTTCTGATACTGACTGTGGTGATGGCTGCACTTATCTGAATATGCTTTTTAAAAAAATCACTGGATTATACACTTTCAATGGGTGGGTTGTATGGTATATGGATTAAAGCTCAATAAAGCTGTTTAAAAGAAAATGTCTTAAAAAATTCCAGTTTGAAATAATACAAGTAGTAGTCAGTCCCCCATCTCACTTCTCCTTTTACCAGATGATCCCGTGTTTGGGATCATCATGATCATCTGCTTCATCATGAACCAGAATAGCTCTGGGTCGAATGTAAGTAGGTTTTGCATATATTTAACTGTATTCACCTAAAAGCACCAGAAGAGCACACTGTGTTACATAGCCATGATGTTTTAGGGCATGTATTTTTGACTCATAAAGAACAAAAGGAATGTTAGTGCCTGGTATGAAAAGTAAGGTGGCACCTTTCTGAATTACATGTGTTAAAGATCAGAAGGACAAGAGTATCAGAGAAGAAAACTAATATTTTTCTTTAACTTTAAAACGTTCCATTGTGTCGTTGCAGATTCGTGTCTTCAGGCCACCCAACTACTCTGGCACCATTGCTTTGGCTTTGTTGGTGTCACTTGTGGGTGGTTTGCTCTATTTAAGAAGGAACAACTTGGAGTTCATCTATAACAAGACTGGTTGGGCCATGGTGTCTCTGGTATGTTAACACATTTACCCTATTTCTTTGGGTAATGGTCCAAGTTGTATAATATTAACAAAGTGATCCAGATTATAACTGTAATGAAAATCAAGTCTGGATTAGAAGAATTAACTTGTAGGACTTAGGTGATGTAACTTAAGTTCACCGTTAATGTAGGTTGTGCTCTACATTTTAGTTGTGAAAACCAAAGGAAGAAAGTCTTTGCATGTGTACTTGGCATATTACGAGTGCTAGATAAATGTTGGGTGAATATACTTAGAAATACACTAGGGATTAGTGTATTTTTACTAATTACACTAAAAATACTTAACAGACTCTTAGAGAGTCTGAAGCACTTGGAAATGTACTCATTCAGCTATTATTTTCCCAGCAACTCTTTTCTTTTGTCTCTACCATGTGCCTGATAATTATTAGGTAATTCATTGTGGGGATACTAATCAAGAGATAAATCGTGTAATATTCTGCATGCTGTGATGGAAGTAAGCACACAGGATTAGAGGATTACATACTACATAGGAAGGGCACCTTATCTTGAGTACCGAAAAGTCACGACAGGCTTCCTAGAGAGTGTGTGACATCATTTATGTGTTTTAGGTTAACAGTATCTTAAAATCTCTAGCAAGTATTTTAGTAATGATGCCTACAGTCATCTGCTCTTCATCATTTTACTTGTGATCTAGGTTAAAGCATAAGAACGGAGAAAGAAATACAGGGAATAAAAACTATAAAGAAAGAGATGTTACTATTTACTTAATTTTTGATTTGCCTGTATGACTGTCTACATGAAAATTTTATCACAATTTACAGAGAAAAATAAAATTAATACTAGAGTTGAACAGTGTTCTGAATTCAAGGTCTCCAATAATCATTAAGATTTTTACACAGTAAACAATAATGGTACCTCAGTGATACTTAAAAGTAACAAAAGATGTATAAAACACTTAGAATATAAAAAATGAAGCTGTTTAATATGTATCCATATATATGCATTTACAGCTAAGTGTCAGTTTGCTGGCTTTGCCTTTGTGCAGTGGCCCTCCATCCTTCAGCAAACAGTGGTGTTTATGACTGAGTTAGGTACAGTAGGACAGACTGATAAGTGAGCATCCCAGGCAACTCACCTTAAAGCACCCATCATGTGCAATAATAGCTAATGTCTTGAAATTCAAGCAGGTCTTCTGTGGCTTTGTGGTAGACAGAGAAATAAGATTTTGAAGTTTGGATTTTTAGCATAAGGAAGATTTTTCAAGGAAAGTTTCTTAATATTTTCTCACTTTCTGATAACTGAGTTAAAGAGATTTATTAGTTATACTCCAGTTACTGTAATTGGATCCAGTGGGTGATCTCAGTCACCATAGTCATTAAGTTTGAAAGTGTTTTGGACGTTGCTCAGTCTGGTTTTCAGGTTGCTTCATTCAGTTAAGGTTAAAATTCCTACAGTATTTCAGCAATATTATACCAAATTTTGTCACTGTTTCAGTCTACTGAAAAACTAAGACTATTTACGATGTAACCATGTGTCTGAAGTAGACCCAGATGATAAGCCTGCCTACACTATTCTCCCTCCTCAAGAAGAGGTGGCTTCCCTGGTGGCTCAGTCAGGAAAGAGTCTGCCCACAATGCGGGAGACCCAGGTTCAATCTCTGGGTTGGGAAGATCTCCTGGAGAAGGAAATGGCAACCCGTTCCAGTATTCTTGCCTGGAGATTTCCACGGATGAGCTGGGTTGGCTGCAGTCTGTGGGGTCACAAAAGAGTCGGAGACAACTAAATGACTCTTTCATCTCTCAAGAAGAGATGTAGAGTTATTATTGTAAGTAATGATGGACATCAGGGCATCTCTTCCTTCATTGGGGGTTATGTTTCTTATGCTTATTCTTTATAATAACTATGAAAAGGAATTTCTGTTATCATTTTACAGACAAGGAGACAGATTCAGTAAACTCAATTTGCAGAACCTCACACCTGGGATAGGATTCTGTGTACATCTAACTTAAGACTTTGTACTTTTCACAGTGCTGTGCTTAGTTGCTCAGTCGTGTCTGACTCTTTGTGGCCCCATGGACTGTACCCTGCCAGCCTTCTCTGTCCATGGGATTCTCCAGGCAAGAATACTGGAGTAGGTTGCCATGCCCTCCTCCAGGGGATCTTCCTGACCCAGGAATGCAACCAGGGTCTCCTGCATCGCAGGCGGATTCTTTCCCAGTTGAGCTGCCAAGGAAGCCCTTTCACAGTGTTGAGTTCTCTAAATCTGGCATGTGCCTCACATGCTGGATGCAGTGGATGCAGTGAGCCAGTACAACTCTAAATAAATGTTTCAGGACACTTATATGGCAAATAAATGTTAGTACTTAAATGGTCAGTTCTCTCACACCGTCTGCCACATCATACAGATTTTTTTTTTTCTTTGAATCCTTGAAAGCTAAAGAGCTTGGCATAACAGAAGATGTTCTAACATTCATAGACACATTTGAGAAGGAAAGCTTGGCAGGTATGTCTACTCCCCAATGGCAGCCTTTCAGAAGCCATAACAGGCTGCAGAAAACAGACATGTTTTCAAACAATATGCTTGAAAACTCTGAATATAAAATGTTGACTTAAACAGATTTTTTTTCTCATCTGCTGATGGCTTATGAAGCTTAAACAGTGAGGCCAGAAATAATGTAAATCCCCTTTACCATTTTCTGTCACCATTATCACCACCAGACTTCATTCTTTGTTTGTAAAGAAAAACTATTTTATATGAAAAACTGGATTTGCCCAATTCCAGTCCTTTTTAATCCAATTTTTGAGAATCCTTAACAAAGTTAAGAGGCCATCCAAAATGCTGAATCATTTACTCAGATTGCTAGACATTTGTTTATTTAAAACAACCAATATCTTGTTCTTCTTTGGAAATGATATATTTTGAAATAATTCTTGGCAAAATACTGTTATCTGATTTGCAGAAATGCCGAAATCCTTGGCTTGCACAGTAAAATGAAGTTCTTAAAAATAGTAATGAACTCTGTACAACAGCACAGCATTTTTTGTAATGTAAAAACTGTATGCACAAGGAAAATGAGAAAAACAGTTTGCAGAATTTCTATGTCTTAGTAAAGAACTAGTATACATACAAGAAGCAGTTGTGTCTTACCTTTGAGCACATGCCAGAGTACCTCTGAGTTCTTAGTTCTGAGCAGACTGTATTCTAGGGCTGGTAATTTATTTTTTTCTTTTTCATTATTTCATATTATTGTATATGAGTCATGGGATTAAGAATCAAGTATATGCTAGGGAGAGAAATCTATTCATAGTGCTTTAAGATGTAGGATAGAGACAAAGCTTGCAATTTCATGGCATAGAGGAAGAAACATATGCAAATATTGAAACGTACATAGATATTATAGCTTCCTGGTTTTGAGCTTTAAAAAAATAGGTGAAGGAATAGTCATAAGTTGTTCTTGGTCTCATGCTTCCTAGGGGGAAAAATGCTTGTTAATGTATACATTAGGTACTGTTGGTTGTTTATGGAGCTAAATAAAGCATTGGTTCTGGTTTGGTTTCACTCTGCTTTCCAGACTTCCTCCACCCCCTTAAGATGGAGGATGATAAAAAGCTTACAGAGTACCTGTTTCATGATGAGTTTAAAGTAGAATGGTTGTGTAAAATGTTATGTTTTGTAGCCCTTAATGCAGAGCTTTATGGCAGGCTGCTGCTAAATCGCTTCAGTCGTGTCCAAGTCTGTGCGACCCCATAGAAGGCAGCCCACCAGGCTCCCCCATCCCTGGGATTCTGCAGGCAAGAACACTGGAGTGGGTTGCCATTTCCTTCTCCAACGAGTGAAAGTGAAGTCACTCAGTTGTGTCCGACTTGTTGCGACCCCATGGACCGCAGCCTACCAGATTGTTCTGCCCATGGGATTTTCCAGGCAAGAGTACTAGAGTGGGTTGCCATTGCCTTCTCCTACGGCAGGCTAATGCTCCTCATAGATGACTGTCATTTCAAACCAGGACTATTTATGTGATGAGTAGTTGCATCCATTTCAAACACAAAAACCTCCTAAAAATCCACAATTAAAATTGTGAAAGATAAAAACATCATTTAAAAAGATCTAATAACCCAAGCCTTATTATCACAATAAATCTCAGTAGGATAGAAGCTGTTTTCTGCCTTTTAACACCAGTGCTCTGCATTGTAGGATGATTCTATGCCATAATATTTCTTCTGTCTCAAACACATTATATTGGTTTAATTATGTTTTATGAAAAATGTAAGCTCCAGATTAATATATTTATTATTACATAATTTTCACAATTTATGAAAGATTCTTTGGCATCTATACATTATATCAGTAGAAATGTGTTTTTTGTGAGCATTCTGAACTACAGGGCAGCTCTGACTTCAGAGTAGAATAAGCTCCTTTTTCTTTCAAATTTTTCTTGAATAAAATTATGCATTAATACTTTGTAATATCATACGGGTATTATCTCTGTGGCATATTTACAAGTGAGAAGCAAATAATTGCTGCTAATATTTGTTTCCAGTGACGTAACGTCTAACAAACAGCTTTTCCCATTACATAGTTGAATCATTTGGCCACTTGAAGATAGGTATGTCTGTTTATGGACTTCCCTGGTGGCTCAGACAGTAAAGTGTCTGCCTACAATCCAGGAGACCTGGGTTCAATCCCTAGGTCGGGAAGACCTCTTGGAGAAGGAAATGGCAACCCACTCCAGTATTCTTGCCTGTAAAATCCCACGGACAGAGGAGCCTGGTAGGCTATACAGTCCATGGGGTCGCAGAGAGTTGGACATGACTGAGCAATTTCACTTACTCACTCATGTCTGTTTATATAGCCAAATGTATGAGTTTGTTCATGTCGGGAGTATGACAACAATATAATGAAATGAGTTAATATCTTATTAGGGTATACTTTTCTACGTTTAGCATTTAATTTTCTTTATATAGGTCATTACCTCTCCTCATTAAACTCAGACATTTTAAAGTTACTCAGATGAACTTTTTTTTTTTGCATTTGAATGTGCTTGTCTTAAGTTTTTGCTTATTATAAAGCTACAAATAAGCCTCAGTGTGAATATCCAGTACACGGGGTGATCCCCCAGCTTCTGTTCTCCATTCATCATAAAATTACTCAATAGAGGAAACATACCTCAACATAATAGAGTCCTTATATGATAAACCCACAGCTAACATGGTATCAGAGCTACAAAGCTTTTCCTCTAAGATCGGGAAGAAAGCAAGGATATCCACTTTCAGCACTTTTGACATATTCGCTGTTCGAGTGAGAGCAGTTATGCCAGAAAAAGGACATCCAAATCAGAAAGGAAGAAGTAAAACTGTCACTTGTTCAGATAACATAATACTGTATATGAAAGTGAAAGTGTTAGTCGCTCAGTGTTGTGACTTTTTGCAACCCACGAGGCTGCTCGGCCTAGAATTCTCCAGAGAAAAATACTGGAGTGGTTGCTGTTTCCTCTTCTAGGGGTGAAAGTGTTAGTTGCTCATTTGTGTCTGACACTTACTCCTAGAATTAATAAATGAATCAGTAAAGTTGCAGGATAAAAAAAAATCAGTATACAGAACAATGTGGCACTTCCACATACTAATATAAAACTATCAGTTAAACTAAAAAAACAAGTTTCATTCACAAGTCATCAAAAAGAATAAAATAACTTAGGAATAAGTTTAACTAAGACACTGATGAAAGAAATTGAAAATGACACAAGCAAAGGGAAAGTTATACTTTGCACATAGATTGGAAGCATTAGTATTAATGTTTACTACCAAATATTATACTACCCACACAGTCTACAAATTCAGTGCAATTACTATCAAAATCCCAAAGGCACTTCTCACAGAAATAGAAGAAATAATCCTAAAGTCTGTATGGATCCACAGAAGATGCTGAATAGACAAAGCAGTCTTAAAAGCAAAGTTGGAGGCATCACGTGCCCTGATTTCAAACTTTATTACAAAACTGTAGTAATCAAAATACAAGGGTACTGGACTTAACAAATAGACATACAGATCAATGGAGCTGAATAGACAGCACAAAAATAAACACACATATGTGGTCAATCTGTGACAAAGGAGCCAAGAATAGGTGTTGGGGAAAGGACACTCTCATCAATAAATGGTGTTGGGAAAACTGGACAGCCACATGCAGAGGAATAAAACCAGACCCCTACCTTAGCCACACACAAAAAGTTAACCCAAAATGGAGAAAAGATTTGAATGCAAGACCTGAAACTGTAAAACTCCCAGAAGAGAACGTAGGTGGTAAGCTCTTTGATGTTGTTCTTGGTGATAAATTTTTGTATCTGACATAAAATGCCAATGCAAAACAAGCAAAAATAAGTGGGGTCTGCATCAAACCAAGAAGCTTCTGTATAGCAAAGGAAACCATCTACGAAAAGATCATCCGAATGGGAGAAAATATTTGCAAACCATGTATCTGTTAAGGGGTTAATACCCAGAATAAAGTATTGGCACGCTGTGGTCCATGGGGTCAAGTTGGACATGACTGGGCGACTCAACATCAACCCAGAATAGATCAAAAACTATTACAGCTCAACAGCAAAAACAACAAATAAATGAACTTGAAAAACAGGCAGAGAGAAATGGGTAAATGAGCTGAACAGACACTTCATAGAAGAAGATATAGAAATGGTCCCAAGAAACATTTAAAGATGCTTACATCTTTAGTCATTTGTTAACATGTAAATTAAAACCAAAGTAGTTACCAATAGGGAGACGGCAATGGCACCCCACTCCATTACTCTTGCCTGGAAAATCCCATGGGCGGAGGAGCCTGGTGGGCTGCAGTCCATGGGGTTGCTAAGAGTCAGACATGACTGAGTGACTTCACTTTCTCTTTTCACCTTCATGCATTGGAGAAGGAAATGGCACCCCACTCCAGTGTTCTTGACTGGAGAATCCCAGGGATGGGGGAGCCTGGTGGGCTGCCGTCTATGTGGTCGCACAGAGTTGGACACGACTGAAGCAACTTAGCAGCAGCAACAACAGCAGTTACCAACAGAAGCCCATTAAATATGCTCACATTTCAAAGAAAGGTGACATTATGGTTAGGACAGATATGCAGGAAAATGAGTCTTGATATATTACTGGTGGAAATGTTAAATGGTATCTTTCTTCAATTTCCCTTCTGGTTATTTATCAAAAAGAAATGAAAACATGTGTACATACAAAGGCTTGTCTTTGAATATTCATATAAGTTTTAGTCACAAATATACTTCTTTGAAAGAAACAATATAGAGTCCATAAGCAGGGGAATATATAAACAAACTGAAATATGCATACAAAAAAAAAAACTAGGCAGAGAATCAGAAGAGACATTGTTCTAAAAAGAGATACAGGTGGTAGTTAAGTCACTAAAGCCTGGTATACACATACTCTATGATGCAGCATTTTCAAGAAAATTTTTTACCCCTTCAGAGGTCTGTGCTGCTGCTAAGTCGCTTCAGTCATTTCTGATTCTGTGCGAACCCATAGGCGGCAGCCTGCCAGGCTCCTCCGTCCCTTGGATTCTCCAGGCAAGAACACTGGAGTGGGTTGCCATTTCCTATGGAGGTAAATAATTAGGAAAAGGCACCAGTGGACTGTTTTTTAATAGTATTCTACTTGATCTCAGTGTTAATTATAATGGTATATTCATGTTAAAATTCATTAATCTGTACCCTTTAAATCGTGTCCTCCTTTGCAGGAATATTTTAGTAAATAAGATACAAGAGTAAATTTGTAGTTTAATTATAAAAATGTAAATTTCCAAATTAGAGTGGCAAAGTGCTGGACATTTCCATTATTAAAGTAAAAAAATAAGAAATACCATTTATACTTATTTTAGAGAAAGAATTGTAATCTAGGCCATTTTGCACTGTCAAAGTTTATTTGGCATTTTGTTACGTTGTGAGAAGTGCCCATAGCTCTGTGTGTAATTATAAATACTGTAAATACATCTGTCACTACTTCAAATGATTAAGCAAGTATACCATGTTTAAGCCTGCTTTTGTTTTATTGAACCATTTCTTAGAATCTTGAATAAATTATGTATTAAGATGGATTTTTAAAACTTCTATAACAAACCATACGTAACATAGCTACTGCTATTTAATTTTAACTCTCATTTTAAAATTTGAGCATTTTCTCATGTGTATGTAACGTTTGTCATACTGTAGTTTATACCTTTCCTTATTAATGCACTAAATCACCAAACCTAGTGTGGATCTAGTACTAGTAACTACCACAGTTTTGAAGTAGTTAAGAGTATAAACAAATGTTTTGAGATAACCACTGTAACTGTTGTAATATGAAAATGTTAGAGTATGAAACAGGTGCTGTTAAAACTATCGTGATCTGTCAACTGCATATTTACAAGACAGTGAAAATGAAGATTTGTTTTTTCTCGTTTAAGTACCCAGATATCCTTCCACCCCCACATTCTATGCATGGCCCCTTGGAGTCTGTTCTGTTACTTGAACCATTTCTACTCTTTTGTAAGGCTGACACCCCCACTTGGGTACTAGGTCTCATTCCTGCTCTGCACTCTGCTCTGCACTGGTATTCAGTGACAGTGCACCAACAATCTGCACTCTTCCTCTGTCATCCTTATTTTTTCTTTTATTACTGAACCTTTCTCATTAGCAAGGCACACAGCTCCTTATTCATCCTGAAGAGACATATTGCTGTTTTCTCTTCCAGAAGCTGTCCTATTTACCCTATCCCTTTTATAGCAAAACTCCTTGAAACAATTGTCTATGTTGTTTCCTTCTTTTCTCATAAGGCTTTTGTCTCACTCACTGTTCCATTGAAAATGGTCTAGTCTAGGGCACAGATATTTTCCAGACACATAAATTCAGATATTAGTTCTAAGTTTATTTCACATCACTGGTCTTGCATGAGTATCTACACAACTTATTTCTTAGTCCACAACCACTTGTGTTCCAGGGGGCCACACTTCTCTCACTGCTACTTCTTAATCATCTCTGCTCATTCATTTGTTATCTTTTTCACTTCCTACTTTGGAGGGTCTTCTGGATCTTGCTTATCCTCTCTGTCCATATTTCATTGGTGTCCAGCTTTAAAGACTGTCTATTGTGTGCATGTTAAGTTGCTTCAGTTATGTCTAACTCTTTGTGACCCCATGGATTGTAGCCCTCCAGGCTCTCTCTCTCTAGCTATGCAAGTAAAATGGAGTGGGTTGCCATGCTCTCCTTCAGGAAATACTGTTTATTATTGAGTCCTGAATTTTATCTTGGGGCCAGATCTCCCTGAAACTCCATACTGATAAATCCAACTTGCTCATCCTGCATCTCTACCTGGAAGCCTACCAAGTGTCTCAAAACAGACTCCTAACCTCAGTCCCCAAACCTAATTGTCCCACACCTTTGATAATGCCAACTTTATTTTTTCAGTTGTTCAAGTCAAAAACTTGTCTTTTCTCACCACTTCTTTCCTCCTATACCCCACATCTAATCTCAGAAAATCCTCTTGGTTCTTCCTCCAAAATACATCTAGATTCCAACAACTTCTCACCCTACTTACCACCTTTAAGGTCTAATTATTTAACAGTCCACTTCTTGCAATAGCATTTGAACTGTATCCCAGCCTCCACCTTTACACACCATATGATTAATTTTCCAACCCAGGGGCTCTGGGATCTGGCCTTGCAATATTCACCAAACCTTATCCGTTTCTCCTCTCCTCAGCAACTGTCCTTCAGTCCTCTTGGCTTCTTTACTGTCTCTTAATGCGTCAGATATTCTCCTTCAACACAGCTTGGCTCACTGGCTCTTCCCCTCTTTTCCCAAGTATTTTCCTGCCTTGTCGACATCTTCAGATCTCTGCTGAAAGCTCCACTGTCTTGGAGAGGCCCCTGCTGACCACTCATAAGTACTGCAATCCTTCTCTCATGACTTCTTTTCTCCTTCCTACTGTTCATTTTTCATTGTCTCTAATTATTTTGGATTTCCCTAGTAGCTTAAATGGGAATCTGCCTGCAATGCAGGAGACTTGGGTTTAGTCACTAGGTCAAGGAAAACTCTCCTGGAGAAGGGAATGGCTACCCACTCGAGTATTCTCGCCTGGAAAATCCCATCAGCAGAGGAGCCTGGTGGTCTTTAGTCCATGGGGTTGGAGAGAGTCAGATATGACTGAGCGACTAACATTTTCATTATATAATTTAATTATTTATTTATTTACTTATTTTTTTTTTTTACTGTTTTCTCTCTATAGAATGCAAGCTCCATGAGGATGGTGTCTACCTTGTATTTTTGTTCTTTGTTTTATTCTCAGCTTCTTTAACAGACCTAGAGATCAAAGCCAGGTCTTTTGCATTGCAGGCATATTCTTCACCATCTGAGCCACCAGGGATGCCCTCTTGAATATATAGTTGGTTCTTGGTATATAAATGTTGAATGAGTGTAAGAGGAATGCCTACTTACTTTTTATGGCTCAGAGCACATGTCACTTACTGAGGATCTTCACCTAAGGGCCAGGATTATTTTTACCTTATTCATTGCTATATTCCTACTGTCCAGTAAACAATTGTCAAATGAGTAAATCAGTATGGAAAGGCTTCATAGAAAACCAAATATAGACCCCAAATATAAAGAGGTTGTCTCCGTAGGAATCTTAGGCAGGTGTGGCATTAACAAGATGTAGATGTAGCCACTGCCTATAACATGGATGGACCTGGTCATTATCATACTCATTGAAGACAGAGAAATATATGGTATCACTTACATGCAGAATCTTTAAAAAAATGATACAAATGAACTTATTTTTGAAACAGATGTTGGAAAAAACAGTTACCAGGGAGAAGGGCTTGTGGGGAGGGACAGATTGGCAATTGAGAATTGACACGTACACACTGCTATATTTAAAATAAATCACCAACAATGACCTATTGTTAAAAAAAAATAAAAACTCAACTCCAAATCTGTGTAACCTTGTTCCTTTTACCCTCACAAGCTTCTTCCTTATTCTTTATCTCATTGGGTGGCACTACTGACTGTACATTGTTCTTCAGATCAGCAACCCAGAGGTTAATTTTTTACTATTTTCTATCACGTCACTCAATCAGTGAAGTCTGTTTATTCCACCTCGTAAATATTTCTGTTTATCTAAGTCGGTCAATTCTGTCATTACTATGGGATTGTTCCCTTGGTACCACGGGAACATTTCATGTAGAGATGGGCATGATAAAGTACAGAAATGGTAAAGACCTAACAGAAGCAGAAGAGGTTAAGAATGTGTGGCAAGAATACACAAAAAGCTGTACAAAAGAGGTCATAATGACCTGGATAACTGCGATGGTATGGCCACAAGCCTCGAGCCAGACATCCTGGGGCATGAAGTCAGTGGGTCTTTGAAGAATCACTATGAACAAAGCTAGTGGAGGTGATGATAGAATTCCAGCTGAGCTATTTCAGATCCTAAAAGATGATGCTGTTAAACTGTTGCACTCAATATGCCAGCATATTTGGGAAACTCATCAGTGGCCACAGGACTGGAAAAGGTCAGTTTTCATTCCAATCCCAAAGAAAGGCAATGGCAAAGAATGCTCAAACTATCACACAATTGCACTCATCTCACATGCTAGCAAATTAATGCTCAAATCCTTCATGCTAGACTTCAGTATTATGTGAACTGAGAACTTCCAGATGTACAAGCTGGATTTAGAAAAGGCAGAGGAACCAGAGATCATATTGCTAGCATTTGTTTGATCATAAAGAAAGCAAGGGAATTCCAGAAAAATATTTACTTCTGCTTCATTGACTACAGTAAAGCTTTTTGTGGATCACAACAAACTGTGGAAAATTCTTAAAGAGATGGGGATACCAGACCATCTGACCTATCTCCTGAGAAGCCTGTATACAGGATGAGAAGCAATAATTAGAACTGGATATGGAACAATGGACTGGTTCCAAACTGGAGAACGAGTACGTCAAGGCTGTTTATTGTCACCTTGCATATTTAACTTACATGCACAGTACATCACGCAAAATGCCAGTCATTACAATGCTTAAGTAATGACTTAAGCTAGAATCAATATGGCAGGAGAAATATTAATAACGTCATATATACAGATGGATGTTACTTTAATGGCAGAAAGCGAAGAGGACCCAAAGAGCCTCTTGATGAAGGTGAAAGAGGAAAGTGAAAAAGCTGCCTTAAAATTCAACATTCATAAAACAAAGATCATGGTGTCTGGTTCCATCACTTCATGACAAATAGATGAATGAAATGTGGATGAACTTCGGATGAAAAGCACAGTGACAGACTTTATTTTCTGTGCTCTAAAATCACTGTGAATGGTGACTGCAGCCATGAAATTAAAAGATGCTTGCTTCTTGGAAGAATAGCCCCAGCAAACCTAGTTCAGTTCAGATCAATTCAGTTCAGTCGCTCAGTCGTGTCCGACTCTGCGAGTCCATGAACCGAAGCACGGCAGGCCTCCCTGTCCATCACCAACTCCTGGAGTCCACCCAAGCCCATGTCCATTGAGTTGGTGATGCCATCCAACCATCTCATCCTCTGTTGTCCCCTTCTCCTCCTGCCCTTAATCTTTCCCAGCATCAGGGTCTTTTCCAATGAGTCAGACCTAGACTGAAAAAGCAGAGACACCACTTCGCCAACAAAGGTCCATATAATCAAAGCTATGGTTTTCCCAGTAGTCAGTATGGATATGAGAGTTGGACCATAAGGAAAGCTGAGTGCTGAAGAATTGATGCTTCTGAACTGTGATACTGGAAAAACTCTCGAGAGTCCCTTGGCCAGCAAGGAGATTAAACCAGTCAATCCTAGGAAATCACCCCTGAGTACTGATTGGAAGGACTGATGCAGAAGCTCCAATACTTTGGCCACCTGATTTGGAAAAGACCCTGATGCTGGGAAAGATTGAGGGCAAGAGAAGGGAATGACAGAGGATGACATGACAGTGGAGTTGAATTTGAGCATACTCTGGGAGATAGTGAAAGACAGGGAAGCATGGTATGTTATAGTTCACGGGGTCGCAAAGAGTCGGACAGGACTTAGCAACTGAACAAGGAACAACAACAGGCATGGAGTTGGCCATTTAGTCTCACAAACGGTTTTGTGTATCAGCCTCCAAACTGATGTCTGTGCCTCAAGTTACACTTTTTCCCAGTCTGTTCTCCACAGTGTGGCTAGTACCATCCTTCTAAAATACAGACTTGATCATGCATTTTTCCACCACAGTTAGGAATATCAATTGAAGCAGTAAAAGAGAAGGAATATAGATGGGTAAAAGTAAAACCAGAAATACATATAATTTTAGTGCTGATTTAGTGACTACAAGGGTTTGATCCTCAAAAATTCAGAACTCTAATCTTACAGTGTCTACTAAAAACAAAAATGTCATTTGCTTATACTATAAATGTGTTTATTCACTAGGTACATCTTTCCCTGGATTTTACAATATACTCTGCCTTTCACACTGTTATAATCTACAGAATATTTGACTTTCATATATTCTTTAAATCACTGATATGATCCTCTGTAAACAAGAGATATAATTTATTTTTCTCATATAACAATTCCCCACTTTTACATGATGTTTTAGATGGTGCATCATCCTCTGTCACTCTGGGCCTAGTATTCTAGTGCACCTTCTAAGTTTAAAGTGCAAGTATTCTGTAAAATCTTGGCCTTCAGAAAATATCTCAACCCAGGCAAAGTCTGGAGGTCAAATCTGGCTTTTTTAGAAGTTTGTGTTAAGTTCAGAGTTACTATCAAGAAAATAGGGAAAGGATTCATATTAATCTCTCCAGTCTTGCTATATCATTTTCAGTTTCTTCTGAAGTGCAGTGGTTGCCAGGAAGTTATGAAACAGAATCTGGATTTATTCTCTGGGTTTAAAAACTCTCCATAATTTCCCTCATCCTACTGGTTCCCTTTTGTGTCCTCTTATTTCCTTTACAAATTGGGCAGATCTAACATGTTTAGATCCCTAGTCACATTGCTTAGTCTGACCTTGAATCTTTGTTGATACATCTCAGCTCTCTGCCAGAGGCAGGCAGCTCAAAAACAGTGAGCTGGGCAAGTTCTGAGACATTCAGAAGTGTTTTAACCTGAAGACACACTTTAGTCTAAAGATGCCCAAGTTTGTAAATTTAAGCATAGGTGATTTAAACAAAACATGCTTACATTTGAGTTGCAGAGATTGACTGTGACTTCTGGTTTACACTCTCTCCTCTACCCTCTCTGTAATGCCTCAGGTTTTTAAAATTAGTTTTCCAAATACAGCCTTTCTTGCTGGATCTAGCAGTAATGTGGTATCTGTGAATTATTCCTGGCTCTGTCTAAAGGCATCATGTTTCATCTATGCTTTTAACTACGCTTTACCTCTGGTTAGGACATACGAGGTTATCAGTCACCATGCCAGATGCTTTATATATGTTTCCCAATTTAGTCATTAATATATGTCTTAAGCATAGTTGGTATCACCATTTTATAGATACCAAATCTGACAGCAGAAGAATAAGTTACTTACCAAAGGTCCCATAATTAGTAATGCTTTTAACAGATGAGCTGATATACATGGTATTTGAAACTAGTTTCATGACCGTTTTTAAAGAATGCAGTGTTCCCCCATTTCTTAGTTTGCATGGTATAACACTGTACCCTGTCTTTTCAGTGTATAGTCTTTGCTATGACTTCTGGCCAGATGTGGAATCACATCCGTGGACCACCATATGCTCATAAAAACCCACACAATGGACAAGTGGTAAGTGCATGTTGTAAGCATCAATATTATGAACTTGAATCCTATTTACACGGCAGTCAGAAATTTCATATTTAGTAAGAAAGTTATTTGTAAATCTAAATATATGTTCCATTTTTTCTCATGTTCCTCCACTATGTACACACACACACACACACACACAGACACACATATATGTGCATATATATTTTACATTGAGGACTGCTTTAGCATGGATTAAAAAAATTCAGTGTACCTACCATACCAAATATACACACATAAATTATTTTTTCAACTTTGTAGACTGCTATGGCAATAATATGTAATGCCCAAAGAGGAAACAGAAACACCAAAGAGGAAACAGAAACAGTTTTAATGAGCATCCCAGCATTGGTAAATTTAATTAAGTTTAGAAGGTCATTAAAAGCTCTGGTATTCATTGTATTAGAATGCCAGGAATAGTCTGCCACAAAATTGAAAGTGAAATCCGCGTGGAGTTCTGTCAGTAGCAGAGTTGACTTTAGTAACTGCTGCTGTCTTACTGCCTTCCCTTTCCACCAAAAATGGCCAGTGGCACATACTGTCATAGATCGACTTCACAAAATACCGTCTCTGAGGCTTAGTATTAGAGGTTGCTGAAGATTATTAGCTGTTTTAAAATGTGCCTCTTTTCTCTAGTTTTTTCTTTATATAGATTTTTGAGAGAAGAATATAATGATATCCCTTATGTGCTCATCACCAAGCTTAATTGCCACTTCATAACCCGTTGAGTTCCATGTATTCTCCTGCCCAGTACTCTTTACCTGCTGTAGGAGTCTTTCAAAATAACTTACCAATATCATTTCATTTACACTAAATATTTCAGTAGATAATTATAAAAAATAAGATTATCTTTAAAAATTTAACGATAGTACCACATAATCACACATAAAATGGTAATAAATTCTTAATTTCTGAAATTTGTTTCTGAATGGAATACTGTTATTCTGTGGCAAGTAATGTTATGATTTCTCTATAAAGGTATAATGTAAGTTTGTGAGGGTTATTCTTCATTGCTTATAGTACTTCACATATCTTTAATATTAAAGAAGGCTAACAAGTCATTCGTTTCTTCTTCCTAAATTGCTTGTGACTTTCTTTGAGCTTCTTTGTGGAACTGTAATTTAGGGATATAATTCATTTTATTTATTGTGTGCCCCCTGGTGACTCAATTAGGTTTTAAGGACTAGTTACAAATAAGCAGAGTGGCAGTCCCTGGTGCTCCATGTCATAAGGACCAGTTTGGTCCCATATTGCCATCACCACCTTCAGATATGTTCTGTAGGAGTCTAGGATATAGATTCAAAGCTAGACTCTGAACCAGACACGCTTTTTGTTAGATGTACTATGTATTTTTGAAATCTGTCACTACTTAGAGAAGTAATTTGAGTATCTCAACTATTCAGAATTAGATTTTACAGAAAAAATAATGGAAGTAATTATCAAGCAATAAAGTGTCCCCTTTTCTTCAAGTCTTCCTGACTGTCCTTTTTGAGAGTGTGGTTGTTTTCTCTGCCCTCCCCTAAAGTATCCATACTCACTGTCACCCTTTCCTCTTTAAATATTTTCTCCTTTATCACTTAAAACATGCTATATAATTTATTTATTTTGTGTTACATTTGTTTGTCTTTTGCCAGGACCCCAGTAGGATATAAGCACTTTACAAAGTGATTTTTTCATATCTGTTTTAGTCTCTGATATATTCCTATTTCAGAGAAGTGCCTGACACAAAAGATTTGAAAGTATAAATTTAGGAAATCTTATATTTTTATTCTTGTCTCTTAACATTTTTCTAAAATAATATTCCTTGCTGCTGCTGCTAAGTCACTTCAGTCGTATCCGACTCTGTGTGACCCCGTAGACGGCAGCGTAAAAATAATGAAGCACTGCTTTTTGATATTGTTTATTATTTGCTAATATATATGAAAAATAACCTCCTTATGAAATGTTTTAGCTTGTGGAGGGGAAGAAAATGCAATTTTCCCTCTACTGTTCTGAGCCCCTCTTTGGCTGAGGTCCCTGTAATAAAAGAGAATAACAACAGAAAACCAAATCTGTTAACATGTATACCTCATGTATGCATGGAAGATACTCAGGAAAAAAACAAAAAGAATAACACTCAGAAGTGGCTTAGACCTCAGGCTTAGGTACCAGCTTTGGTTAAAGACAGAAAGAAAAGTACTGAGGGAAAATCAGTTATGTGGAGATGACCAGGAAAAAGAAAGATTACGTTTACTATGCAGATAGAATTTAGCAGGTACCTTTGCAGTTGATAAGGAGCTAAAGTTGTCTCCAGGGGTTAACCTTTGTCCTTCCTGGTAGAGAAAGGAGAAGGGACACCTTTGTAAATTTAGGTCCTGCTTTTAGGGAGATGGGAGAAGGCAGAGAACTTTTCTTGTCTCTGCTTCGTCTCATCTCTGCTTCATCTCAGTGCCTTCAGCTTAAATTCTTAGGCCAAAGTGGCATATTAGAGTGTCATATTCCATCATCCCTCATTCTGTCATCTTCTTACTATTTCAACCTTTGATAAATCTGAAACTCTAATCCCTTCACATGTAGTTTATTGGAGTAAGCTCCAAAAAAGTTTGCACTAACAGTGACAACAACATGGATGGGTTGCAGAAGGAAATGGCAACCCACTCCAGTGTTCTTGCCTGGAGAATCCCAGGGACTGGAGAGCCTGGTGGGCTGCCGTCTATGGGGTCGCACAGAGTCGGACACGACTGAAGTGACTTAGCAGCAGCCGCAGACTTCACAAATGAGTACTTTAGGCCACTAGATGAACATTGCTAAAGCACATTGATTATAGTTAAAATATCAACATATGTGGACCTAAGTTAACTCCAGTCAAGTGGGAAATGCTAAGTAGCTCTCCATTAATACCCCATTGTAATCTTCAGTTGCTCCCTGAGACTGCTGCTTTGCAGAGAAACTCCATGTTAGGGTATTTGTACTGCCCCTTGTCCCCTATATGTGTGCTGCTTTTGCTTCTTCCATCCTACCCAGAATTTCTATCAAAACATGCTCATCGTCAAACACCACCTAATCTGCCATCCCTCTGAAATGCGTTATTTAATTACATTAGAAATTCTTTTTTCCTTTACTTACTTATGAACATGTAGTTATCCCATTTATGTATCTCTGCATTCTTTTATCATTATAATCCTTAAATATACATTTGTCAAATTCTTACCATTGAGTTTCTTTTGTTTTTCATCTTTACACTTACATACAGCTGGTCCTCAATAAGTGTTTTTTTAAAAGATTATAGAGACACTAGGAGATGTTTGCTTAAATTGGATTATCTTAATTCTTTCCATTTATTTTTTCTCACTAGTCAGAAGAGTAATAGGATCAACATGTCCCTGTTAATTTAGCATAAACCAGTTAGTAACCTTAACATGACAGGATCGTTTCGGTTCAGATTAGATTGGAAAGAAATTTTCTCTATTGATTTAGACAATATTTTATCCTGTTCCACCTTGTTGTATTACTGTTTTGTAGGTAGAGAATGGCATGGCCAGTAGGTAGAGGTCCTGTGATGGCCCAGAGGAACACATTAAGAAAATGGAATTTTCTATATTAAAAAAAAAAACCACTTTACCTTCATATGTTAATGAAAAATACATACATTGAAAGTGCATATAACTTTTAATGTGCATATTTTAGATTTTCAGGACTTTTATCTTTTCAGCACCTTATCGAAAGTTACAGAAATGATGAGACTTACACCAAGATATTAAAAAGATGAATTTTGTCCCAAACTCTCCACCCTCTTCTGTTTTTAAAAAATATAATTTTTTCTTATATTTGAAGAAAGTATTAGGATTGAAGGGAAAAAATCATGAAAGTCTTGGAAAATAGGAGACTCCTTGGACAAAAAGAAGCCTGAATTGCTTGATTGCGCTCTCAGCCAGAGATGTGCATCCAGTTTTAGACTGATGTGAGATGTTAACCATGAAGCAGTGTAGACAGAGGTAGGTTAAAGGGGCTGGCTAAAGTCGTCCCTTGGTATAGAGCTCTCTTGTTTTAAATTTTAACATCTTTTAGAAAAACATCCCTTCCTGCATTTTTGTATGCTTAATGTCAACATATGCTGAAACAGAAAACTGTGGTTTAAGTTTTGTCTTAATGAATTGATCTGCATAATAATGTTTTCCTATTACTGAACAAAATAGAAGATTAACTTTGCTTTATAACATCAAGTGGTTACTGGCAAAGAATTATACTTTAAACAATGTTTGTCCATTAGAATAGTAATAGTGAATAGGTTTGTTTTTTTTTAATAATAGATGTGCTTAAATTTCAAGATACAACTTGAAAATTAGCACTGTCCTTCTTTGGTAATTTCTTCATATTTTAACCTATATTTCTGAAAAGAAATAACCATGTAGTATTTGTGCTTTTGAGAATAGCTATAATTAGACTATTTATCTTTTTCAGTGGAATAAAATGGCAGAATGAGTATCTTATGAATATTTATATAGGAATTTTGTAATTTGGCAGTAATTCTTGATGACCAGTGCACATTTAGTGGAGTAAGGGTATGAAACAGTATTTTTATTGTGTTTTTCATACTTGTAACATAATTGAATAACCATTTATATTTTAAAGATTTATGTTTAGGTAGGTACTACACATAAATAACAACTAATTCTAATTTTGTTCATTTTTCCTGAAGTAGTTTCAAAATGTTTTGCTTCAACTATTTGACTTGTCATAGTTGGTTTGAGAAACTATTAAAATTGTTTATAAAGAATTACTTCAATGTAAAGTGAGTTAACTTTGTTAATCCTTTTTTTTTAATGCAGAAAACTGCACCATTTTGTATATATATATAAAATGGGAACAGGAACAAGAAGTTGTTTTATTATTTTTCTTTTAATTTTATTTATTTATTTATTTATTTTTAAAATTACAATACTGTATTTGTTAATCCTTTAAAATTATATTCAGAATATCTCTATGGTTTTTAGAAATAGTTGGGTTTCTAAATAGAAAGTTAAATTCTGAATGATGGTGAGTTCTTTCATGCTGGACTTTTAAATTTGCTGTTTTTCCTGTACCATGGGAGTTTTTAATGGGTTTTGGCTTTGTTATATCTAGTTTTATACCTTTTAGGCATAATGCTGTGAGATCAGAGAGCAGATATTTTACAAATGAGGAAAAATAATAGTCTAAGTAGTAGAAGCCAGAATTAAAATGGTGGATCTCATAATGTGATTGAGAGTCATTCAGAGACTTAAGTTGATAATAATTACACTAAATATTTTAAAATACATATTTATAAAGTTTAGACATAAATATTATTAATAGTAATGGGATAGTATTTGGTCATTGATGCTAAAATCTATTTCAAATTTTTGATAGAAATTCCAGGAAATCTTAGGGCCCTGAGCAGTCTATGAATTCAAATTGGTACCTACTGTATTCTGCATGGAGACTGACTAATTAAATAAGGCTGAAATGTCATGAAAGTTCCATAACCTTGACAAACATAATCCTTTTAAATAAAATGACTAACGCCTAATAAGACTCTAGAGGTTTAAAGATACTGTTTTTCTCTATTATCTGATTCCTCTCATTATTCTTTGAAATATGAATCATTGACTTTCTTTCAGCTTTTGCTTTTGAAGCTTCTGATCTTTAAATTATTAATAAGTTCTCATTATGAAAATCGAGAGTATTATTAAAAAAATAGGTATCAGTAAATGCTACCCCTTTGTAGTTTTCGTGTCAAAGAGAGAGAAAGCACGTATTTAAGCAAACTGTCTTCTTATAGGTAAAAGATTAAAGAGAATGCTGTTGAAACAAGCTGTAAAGTTATGAGAAATAGGAGATGCAGAACATTCAACGCCAGACTTGTCATTCATACTATAAGCAGAGAGATTGAAAGGCCGCTGAGAACTGAATGGCCTATTCTTGCATCAATAAAATACCATATAAATACCATACAAAACCTACGTACATACACACAGTTTAACACAGAGAATGGGTCTATGTACATTCCTGAGACCACCATACCTGTCTCTTGTGAAACCTGTATGCAGGTCAAGCAATAGATCCAGACATGAAACAATGGACTGGATCAAAACTGTGAAAGGAGTACATCAAGGTTGTATATTGTCACCTGCTTATTTAACTTATATACAGAGTACATCATGCGAAATGCCCTTCTGGATAAAGCACAAGCTGGAATCAAGATTGCCAGGAGAAATATCAGTAACCTCAGATATGCAGATGATGCCACCCTTATGGCATCAAGTGAAGAGAAATTAAACAGCTTCTGGATGAAGAGGAGAATAAAAATCAGGCTTTAAAACTCAGCATTCGAAAACAAAGATAATGGCATCTGGTCCCATCACTTCATCGCACATAGATAGGGAAACAGTGGAAACAGGGACAGACTTTATTTTCTTAGGCTCCAAAATCACTGTCGATGGTGACTGCAGCCATGAAATTAAAAGATGCCTGCTCCTTGGAAGAAAAACTATGATAAACCTAGGCAGTATATTAAAAAGTAGAGACATTACTTTGCCCACAAAGTTTGGTACAGTCAAGGCTATGGTTTTTCCAGTAGTCATGTATGGATGTGAGAGCTGGACAGTAAAAAAGATTGAGCGCCAAAGAATTGATGCCTTCGAACTATGGTGCTAAAGAAGACTCTTGAGAGTCCCTTGGAAGGCAAGGAGATCAAACCAGTCAGTCCTAAAGGAAATCAACCCTGAATATTCACTGGAAGGACTGATGCTGAAGCTGAAACTCCAATACTTTGGCCACCTGATGCAAAGAGCCAACTCTTTGGAAAAGACTGTGATGCTGGGAAGATTGAAGGTGGGAGGAGAAGGGGACAACAGTGGATGAGGTGGTTGGATGGCATCACCAATTCAATGGACATGAGTTTGAGCAAACTCTGGGAGATTGTGAAGGACGGGAAGCCTGGCATGCTGCAGTTCGTGGGGTCTCAAAGAGTCAGACACTATTGAGCAACTGAACAACAATGTTCCTGAGATGATACCATAAAGATGACAGTGAAACAGAAGTAAAGAGAGAGTTTCAGTGTTAAGATGATGGCCTGATATACATCTGCCTTCCTTCTTGTTAAATACTCAGAGATTCATCAAAATGCAAAGCTAGCTGCAGAATTACAAAGTAAAGCTAACTAAGCCCAAATCATCCCAAAGCACAGGAGATTGTTAACTATTATTATTCATATAATATTAACATCTGAATTTATTGAAATGGACATTGGCATATAGTTTCTTTGTTCTTCTGAGCTTCCTCAGAATTTTCTTTTAAGTTTCCATCAGTATGCTTGAATCTATTTTACTTCACATGTCTTATGTCTCATCTTACCAGAGGTCTCCTGTTCTTCCTCATGCTGTCAGGATTGTATAGAGCTATTAGTGGGATGAGTGATGAGTGATAGTTGCTCAGTCATGTCTGACTCTTTGCGACCCCATGGACTGTAGCCCACCAGGCTCCTCTCTCCATGGATTCTCCAGGCAGGAATACTGGAGTGGATTGCCATTTCCTTCTCCAGGAGATCTTCCTGACCCAGGGCTCAAACACAGATCTCCAGCATTGCAGGCACATTCTTTACCATCTGAGTCACTATGGAAGCCTGGGAAAGACAAGCTAAATGATAACAGATTCCATTGTTGGTCCCAAACATGAAAACCAATGGTTTTTTCTGTAAAACAGCATTAAATAATGTTTCAGAAGGATTAGCTTCATGCCCATTGTTACTTCTTCCACTTCCACAAAGTTATAAGTTTTTTTAAAAATAACTTTGGAACCCTATAACATTAGATGAATGTTACCAGGACTTCAACTTTTCCTCATTTGTAAATTAAATAATGTTTCAGAAGGATTAGCTTCATGCCCACTGTTACTTCTTCCACTTCCACAAAGTTATAAAGTTTTTTTTTTTAATAACTTTGGAACCCTATAACATTAGATGAATGTTACCAGGACTTCAACTTTTCCTCATTTGTAAAATTGCAAGGTAGGTTTAAATGGTTTCTATTCTGATGCCACATTAAACTCTGCTGCCCTTAGAGCTGTCTGGTGAAATAGTCGGGGGATGTTTGGGCTGTGGAACTATGCATCATACCACAGGGGATGAATTCGTACCCGCACCTCCTGCCTCGGGACCCTTGGTAGTTTCTGGATTCCTTTTGGTTGTCACAAGGTGGGGGCACGCACTCTCTACTGGCCCCTAGTGGTCAAGGCCGGGCACGGCGTGCAGCCTGCGGCAGTGCAGCGCCTGTGGCTCAGGGAGGAAGCCACCTGGCCCGAAGGTCAGTGTTGAGGAGAAGCCGTGTCTCGGCGCTGTGAGAACCTTCAGTATAATTTTGTTTCCTTATTTTGCATCCCAGAAAACCATCCCATGTAGCATTTATACCTAAAAGATGACTTTCTTTTAAAAATTATTTTTTTAGAAATTGAAGTAACCCGTGAGTGCATAGGATCACACTGACCTGTGGTCTAATGTTTGGGATGGCTGTGTATACTGAATGCCGTCACTAAATATGATTTATAAGTCAGTGCTTAGGCTACAGTTGTTTCCTTTAGTCTGTCTTAGTAAATAAACTTGGTTTAACCTCGAACATTTTGTATATGCTTAAAAAGAGGTGCTTACATAAGAGAGTAAAAATGACTCTCAGGCCCACAGAGTCATTTTTATGTCTTTGTCCTGAAGTGTCCAGCGAAGAGAAACAGGAGGAAAAGAAACAGGGCTGGTTTCTTCCCAAGTTCTGCCTCTTAGCAGCTGTGTCTTTGGGGGAAGTTACTTGGTGCCTCTTTTCTTATATAAAAATGAGTCTAATACTGCTTTTCTTACCTTGTGTTTGTGAGATAAAATATGACATTAGATGTATAAGCACTTCTAAAAGTTGAAGACACTCCAGTCTTAGTTTGGGTTCCTCCCAAAACAGACCCCGAGACCACAACTGAGTTGAAAGTAGTTCATAGGGAAGAAGGAAACGTGGGAGAGCGGTGGGGAACTGGGTTCTGGAGGGGAGGGCAGTCAAAAGGATGCCTAGCCCAGCAGTGAGCACTGTGGGTCCTGAAGGCGAATACTGCTCGGGGGCCTCTGGGAGCCAGGGCAGAGCACACCCAGTGATCTTCCTGTCCAAGTGGCGAGGGGACCTAAGCTCGACACCAGCTCTTAGCAGTCACTCGCTGAGTGCTGTTCCCTGGAGAAGGCATTACTTGCCCGCTCTGGTGGACCTCAGGTGTTAAAAGCCCCCAGACACAGAAACGCAGGTGCTCCTGGGGGAAGTCCACTGGGCTGGCAGGTGGTGCCCTTGTAGATGGCTTGCACCACCACCTCCAATAATGTGCTAAGTTTATTCTTTGTTAGTAGATTGCAGAGCAGAGGAGAACATCATGAAGAGGCCTAGCTTTCAGTTGGTGTTTTTGATATACCATTCTTTGAAAAAAAATAATGATAAATAATAAAAATGTCTCACCAATTATGGAGAATTTTTTTAAAGTCAATGTAGTGTGTTTGTCTTGTAGACAGTCCTTTAGGGAAAAGTGTAAAAATATCACACTTACAATTATCTATCAGAAATGGTTTGAGCCTATTATTGTTCCCTTATAGAAGATTGGTTACTGATGCTGTTAAGGGGCCTGTGTTTTGCATTGTATTGTCTGGAAGGGGACTGCATTGCAGTCTTCTTGGCCATCTACCCACACTGCTCATTTGCCCTGGGATCAGCATATATATACTCCTTGGGAAACACTGGGCAGAGTGGTGCAGAGTTCATGGCCATCAACAGAATCAACGTATAATGGATCTGTGTCAGCTCTGAACTTCTGATTTAGCTTTAATAGTCCCATTTTCTAACTGAACTGAGATAATTGGATCAGACAAGCTTAAAAGACCGAGGCATATGCTGTTGGGTCTGCATTTAGCTATCAGATTAACAAATATGTACTTGTAAAGCTGGTGACCGTTCCCATTTTCATATATTAACTGTAACATAAAACATGTCTGTAGGATCTAAAAATGTTATTAGAGTTTCACTGCATTGAACTGACGTGTAAATGAACACAAAGAATGGAAAGAGTATTAATGGTGCAGGCAGTGTGATACTATGCTGATTTGCCAGTTTGCTTTGTTTGTCATTATTAAGCTGCTATATAATGGCCAAGTCAAGTACTAATGGTCTACTTAACAGCATGAAAGTCATCACAGAAACAGTCATTACTGTGTAGCTAAAGGGAGTCTGTATAACTGTATGGTTACATGGAACATTAAGACAATTGCTGTTAAAAAACAACAACAACAACAACAACAAAAATCTCAAATGACACGCATTCAGTAAAATAAAGCTTGTACCTAGATGATAACTCCCACCATAAACAAATGTACTGGCCTCTTATTTTTAGGATTTGGCTTTTAGCTGCTGCCTGAGGAATGCTATGGATTTACCATATATACTCCCAATATTTCACTGTATTAGACTTCAGTTATGAATATACCCAAGAGCTGTATTCCACATACACATGCAAAAGCATTTTGTTGCAAAAATGCCTGCTGTTGTTAATGATAATGTAGCACTTTTTCTGTGTCTCAGGTAGTCTTAGTAGTCTCATACTTTGTCCAGTGCTGCACACACACTCTCATGCCTTAGAAATTCTGCATATGCCACCTCTTTGAGGAACATGTGTTTAGTCCTAAATTGAAAAATGTGCAGGCTTATTTAAACTAACACAGTTAATCTGATCTAGGATATTCAGTAGTTTTATTCCCATCTCTATACCACCAGCAAAGAGAATGTCAACATGTAATGACAAATTTTAAACAGAAATATCAGGAAGATAATATAAAGGTATGCAGAAAACTTACAGGACAGTTTGGAATTGCAATTCTGCCTTTTAATGTATTTACTCCTTTATGTTTCCATCCAATAAATGTTTGTTGAGGGCCCATTAAGTGGCAGGTACTGTATTTGCCCTCGTAGTACAGCTACGTCACAGAACTGATAGACCAGTAGAGAGATGCAGCGTGAATCTAGTTTACCTAATGTCTCAGTCAGTAAAGCTTTGCATTGTATTAGAAACTGAATTGTTTTAAACTGTTGCCTCAGTTCCCTGGTTGCTATGACCTTGCATCTTTTTCTTGACAAGCTGTTCCTTTTATTTCTTTTGGTTTTTTAACATTTTTTTGTGTCTAGTTGGCTATTGGTAAAGGTCCTTGCCGTTGTCTTTAGCATCTATTGCTTCTCTCTGCTGTCTCTACACCTGGCTTTGACTTTCATCATCAAGTATGCATTCTTGATACTAAATTCACTGATCTACACCAGCTTCTGAAGCCAGTCCAAACTGTTCCTTTACTTTCTTTTAACTGTTGCTGCTAACAATCCTGACAATTAATTAAGAAGGGCCATGTGAGTGATTTGTGGGGAAGGAAATGGCAGCCCACTCCAGTATTCTTGCCTGGAGAATCCCATGGACAGAGGAGACTGGCAGGCTACAGACCATGAGATCACAAGAGGCTGACACGGTTTAGTGACTACACCACCACCACCACCACCATGTGATTTGTACCCTCACCATCTATCAAAACATTTCGCACAGGATATGTATTAAATAAAAATAAATCTGAATAGATAAATCTTTCTTTGCAAATAGAAACTCAAGTTTATATTCAATCTTTCAAAAATATTAACTGTGTCTGGGAAAAAAGTAGTTTCCTTCCTAAGGTTTGTTTGTATTTTGGCCTTCCCTGTGGCTCAGAGGTTAAAGCGCCTGCCTCCAAGGTGGGAGACCCGGGTTCGTTCCTGGGTCGGCAAGATCCCCTGGAGAAGGAAGTGGCAATCCACTCCAGTATTCTTGCCTGGAGAATCCCATGGACAGAGAAGCCTAATAGGTTACAGTCCACGGGGTCGCAAAGAGTCAGACACGACTGAGTGACTTCACCTCACCTCAACTCAATTAAAATCTTTAAAGTATATACCCAAAGGGATTATAGAACTATAAAATGAGAGTGTTTTACGATGTCAAACTTCATCTAACACTGAGAATCTGGAATAAATGTGATTTCAGAGAAAAGAGTAAAAAGCAAAGGCAAGGAGAATTGACTCACACACAAAGAAAGGGCTAAGTTATTTGCTGACTGGTTGGCATTATTTAAATTTTTTTCCAGTTTTGGTAAATTATTTAGTATATTGTAAAGAATAATGTACTAAATAAATAGAACCCTGTGGTCATTAAAACCCAAGGAAATTATTCTCATACTATCAATAAAATTGAATTAAATTATATTAAACATAATTCATAATAAGCATATATATTCTAATTTGAAAAAAGTATTTAGAGTTGTATCTCTCCAACCTCAAAATAAGACCATGTAAATTTCAATAAGTCAGAATATGTCTTATTCATTGTGTATTTTCCAGTATTATATTTTGATTCTCTAAAATGCCAATCAATGATTAAAAAAGAATTTTTATAAGCTTGCATGAAATTTAGGAGTCCAAAATTATTTCAGTATTCATATTCATATCACCTTTCCATATAAAGATTAGGAGCCTTGAGAAAATTTGTGTAAAATTTAAGTATTAGGTTACATTCAAAGCAGTTTTAGTGTTTCTATATGTTTAATGTTTCTTCCCCATAAAATCTTAAGCACTACCTCAAATGTGTCACATATACTTACCAAAACAGAGAATCAAGATATACTTTGTCCCTCTTACATTTAAAAAAAATGGCAGTGTGATTTGGTCACATATGCTAAAATTTGTGAATGATTAAAAACCGTAAGAGAAGGAAACAATAGGTCTGCATTGGAGAAATGTGCAATTATTTTGGAGACACCATGTTAAATATTTTGAAGTAACAATAAAATCATTGTCTCTCTCTCTCTGTGTCCCACTTCCTGCATTCTCTCTAAATCATTTCTTCCTTCCTCCTAAATATTATTATTAAACTTTTGGTGTCATTTTAGCTAAATAGTAAAATAACCCAAAGAATAGGACTCACGTAGAAAAACCAGTCTGATGTATTTTGTTAAATTCTTGTTAACAATGAAGACATTGCACATTTTATTTTACTGTAAATATTATCATTGTGGAATGGCATTCCTCCTTTTCTATACTTGTAAAGCCCGTGTTGTTTTTTTGAATGAAGTCTTTTATTTTTATCTTGGATGGATATAGAGTTTTCCAATTCTGAATGGCCACGGTAGTTATTTGTCGTATTCATTTTTTTCAGTCTTAAATATTTTTGCATAATCATGTCCACTCATAAAATGAAATTACCTTGCACACATAATTGAAATGTTACTTATCTTTTTAATTCTTTTTAATAAGATTTATACAGACTTGAATGAATGAATAGAATGAGCCAAAAGCATTCACACAAAATGATCAAACCTGATGGATTCTGTACATTTTATTCTGTATTTGGGCTGATAAGGCTGTCTGCATTCTAGCTATTTATAACATGTCAAAGTTTTTTTTTTTTTCTTTTCAGCCTGTTCTTAGGTTAATATGAGAAAATAATGCTATAATTTTGTTCTACTCACTCACTAGGAGACCGTTGATTGCATATAGTATACAAATGATTATTTATGAAATTATTTCTA
This sequence comes from Nanger dama, assembly GCA_917880005.1. NCBI lineage: Eukaryota > Metazoa > Chordata > Mammalia > Artiodactyla > Bovidae > Nanger > Nanger dama. The sequence goes on from CAKJTW010000021.1 coordinate 24,437,090, forward strand.
CCTATATAATTATATCTAATAGTCCATTGGTTTTACTTACATGGATTATAATTGTTTATTCCTTACCTTGCTAAAATTTAATCTATTTGAAAAATTTGGACTTGTCTGACTTGGATTTATTGTGTTTTAAAATACAGAGTATACAGTGAAATATTACTCAGCCATAATGAAGAAAATTGAATCAGTTGTTACAGATGTACATGAACCTAGAATCTGTCATAGTGAAGTAAGTCAGAAAGAGAAAAACAAATATCGTATATCAACACATACACATGAAACCTAGAAAAATGGTATTGATGAACCTATTTGCAGGGCAGAATACACAGATGTAGAGAATAGACTTTTGGACACAGCGGGGGAACAAGAAGGCAGGACGAATGGAGAGAGTAGCATTGACATACAGACGCTGCCGTATGCAAAACAGACAGCTAGAGGGCAGCTGCTACGTAACAAGGAGCTCAGCTCGCTGCTCGGTGACCACCTAGAGGTGTGGGATGGACGCTCCAGAGGGAAGGGGTCTATGCACACTTGCAGCTGATTCACACTGTTGTACAGCAGAAACCAACACAACATTGTTAAGCACTTACCCTCCAGTTAAGTAAAAAAGAACAAAAGGACTCTCACAAAAAGCATATACACCATAAAATGTTTTAAAGCAATTTTTAAATATTGCTTGCCTCTACTATAACTTCTGATCTTTTATCTCTGAGTGTAACTTTTAAAAGACTGTAATTTATACTACTCTAAATAAGCCTCATGCCTAAAATGAATCCTATAATAGATGTACTAGCAGAGTTGCTATGTTAATAATGCAAAGGTGCTGTAATTCTCTCCTGAAGAAACACTTACTTTGAAAAGCAACATTTTATTTCTGCCAAGAAACAGAATTATTGTGTTCTACATCAGATCTTCCAAGAAAAGCTCTGAAAGTTAGGTAACACTATAGTTTTCTCTCATTCAAAGATAAAATAGTATTTTTTTTTACATAAAGGGAACATTATGAAACAAGCAGTCACTATATTTTGTCTGAAATTTGATGTGCAATCTATAAACTTATTAAATCTTTAAGTAATGATTTCCAGAAACAACAAAATTTTGTAAAGTGATTATCCTTCAATTAAAAAATAAATTCAAAACCAAAAAAAAAATGTAAACTGTAAATCATCAGGAATGCTTTTCCCATTATATGAAATTGTAACACACCACTGTGTTCTTATTTTGAGGTACATACCTGTCAGGTTCAATTTAATTGGATATGCAAACTAATACCTAAGGTTTCTTCTCATTTCCTCAAAATTATATGGTATGTGTTTTTTAAAATTTAAATAATACCTAAAATGCATAAGATAACATATAGAATGCAATACCATTTTATTGTTCTTTGGAAGTCCTGCAACTGGTAACTTTATACAAACTATCTCAAGCCTCATATGAAAATGAAAAAGAAATGTCTCCATTATTATATATGTGATAATGTCAGTTTAGTCACTCAGTTGTGTCCAGCTCTTTCCGAACCCATGGACTGTGGTACGTCAGGTTTGCTTATCCATCACCAAATCTCGGAGCCTCCTTAAACTCATGTCCATCGCGTCAGTGATGCCATCCAACCATCTCATCCTCTGTCATCCCTTTCTCTTCCCCTGCCTTCAATCTTTCCCAGCATCTGGGTCTTTTCAAAGACCCAGCACCAGGGTATTTTCAGTTCTTCGCTTCAGGTGGCCAGAGTATTGGAGTCTCAGCTTCAACATCAGTCCTTCCAGTGAATCTTCAGGGCTTAATTTCCTTTAGGTTTGACTGGTTTGATGTCCTTGGAGTCCAAGGGATTCTGAAAGAGTCTTCTCCAACTCCACAGTTCAGAAGCATCAATTCTTCAGTGCTCAGCTTGCTTCACAGTCCAACTCTCACATCCATACATGACTACTGGGAAAACCATAGCTTTGACTAGACAGACTAATGTCTCTGCTTCTTACTATGTTGTTTAGGTTGGTCATAGGTTTTCTTTCAAGGAGCAAGCATCTTTTAATTTCATGGCTGCAGACACCATCTGCAGTGATTTTGGAGCCCCCCAAAATAAAGTCTGGCACTGTTTCCCCATCTATTTCCCTTGAAGTGATGGGACCGGATGCCATGATCTTAGTTTTCTAAATGTTGAGTTTTAAGCCAGCTTTTTCACTCTTCTCTCTCACTTTCATCAAGAGGCTCTTTAATACGTCTTCACTTTCTGCCATAAGGGTGGTGTCATCTGCATATCTGAGATTATTGACATTTCTCCCTGCAATCTTGATTGCAGCTTGTGCTTCATCCAGCCCAGCGTTTTGCATGATGTACTCTGCATAGAAGTTAAATAAGCAGGGTGAAAATATACGGCCTTGACGTACTCCTTTCCCGATTTGGAACCACTCTGTTGTTCCATCTCCAGTTCTAACTGTTGCTTCTGGCATATAGATTTCTTAGGAGGTAGGTAAGGTGTTCTGATATTCCCATCTCAAAATTTCCCACAGTTTGTTGTGGTTTACACAGTCAAAGGCTTTGGTGTAGTCAATAAAGTAAAAGTAGATGTTTTTCTGGAACTCTTGCTTTTTTGATGATCCAGTGATAATGTATGGCACCTAAATTGTTTGAAACTATTACATTTCAAAATAACATTTGCTATTAGGTTGTTACAGTGTCTAACACTATTTTCATATTTAAAAGATTTTTTTCAGTAATTTTCCATTTTTATATTAAAATGAGTGGTTTCCAAATATTTTACTGTGATAGCCTTCATGATATTCCTATATGGCTTATATTTAAGTTTTGATGACCAGAAACCATTCTTTCTCTTTAGTTTGCTTATTGGTTAATATATTGAGTTCTGAAAGCATGGATCATCTTCAATATATTTTATAATGACACATTGTAAAATATAACTAACAATTATTTAACTATACTTTTTCAGTGAGTTATAATCTGTACTTTATTAACTCATTATTAAGTCATTACTAAAGACATTCTCATTTTAGGGAAAGTTTTTTGTCTTTTTTCCAAACACTTATATTTGCTCTGTTTCTAGAAAATTTCAAACTTTCATGGCTCTCTTTATCTTTTTGCTCTTTCATTAATGCTAATAAAATGCTAGACAACCTGGATTTGTTTAAGTCTCCAACTATCAAAATCTAGCATTAATTGGAGTAGTAGTATGATCCAACATAATTAATGACTAAAATGTGCTAATAACAATGTAGCAAAACCTGGTAACCCAATCCCTCATGTGCCCCCATAAAAATCAATGATTGGACAGCTATCCACAAATAAAAATTGCTCTGGAAGACCTAAAAAGTCCACTTGGCAAGTTTTAGCAACACAGTAGAACAAAAAACCTGCGAAAATCTCACTAGAAGGAAAGCAGTTTCATTTGTGTGCATCACTCCATCCCTCTTGCTGGCATTGTTCAGCACCAGGAAGCAACTTCCCAGCTAGAAAGAATTCCTCTAACCTAAAAAGGAAAAGCAAATAGCTGCTTCATCCTTTTGAGGCTCTGTGTAATGGTCTGCTTCAACGTTACCCTACCCATAACAACAAAGCTGAGATTTACAGAGCCAGCAAAATCGAGGAAAAGCAGAGGCTATTACCAGCACAAATGCAGTGCTAAAGACTGCGTTTCACAGAGACCTGCTCTGAAGACAGACTCAGCAGATTTTGCCACTGACAAAGCCAGTAGCCAGCTCAGCCACCAGGGACTTCCTGAACATTTTGCCATCTTCCACTCCAGGGGTGTTTCTGTTTGCTGACACCAGCCACCTGAGCCCCTCCCCACTCCTAATGCAGCCCTGAAACTGCACCAGCAGTCATCTCGGTCCTCTGCATCTGCACAAGGGTAAGACATCAGCGGTCTTGAGTCCCTCCCCAGCTTCCGAGGAACTTGGGAGCCATGTGATCAGTTAGTTCAGGGTTCTGCTGTGCAAGTGCAAGCCTAGATTCCCTGCTAATTACCCCTACCACCAGGTCCAGCAACCTGAGTAGAAGCAGCCCTAGGTCTGGTCCCCACTACAAACATAGACATGAGCACACATACATACCTGGTGCTCTGGACCACTAGACCCAGAGTAACAGCAGATGCCGTTATGCCCCACCCATGATAACTTTTGGAGAAGGCAATGGCACTCCACTCCAGTACTCTCGCCTGGAGAATACCATGGACGGAGGAGCCTGGTAGGCTGCAGTCCATGGGGTTGCTAAGAGTCAGACATACTGAGTGATTTCACTTTCACTTTTCCGTTCATGCATTGGAGAAGGAAATGGCAACCCACTCCAGTGTTCTTGCCTGGAGAATCCCAGGGATGGCGGAGCCTGGTGGGCTGCCATCTACGGGGTCGCACAGAGTCGGACATGACTGAAGCATCTTGGCGGCAGCAGCAGCATGATAACTTTTTCTGTATCAAAGTTAGTTCATGAAGTCTGGAATGGTGACTGCTTCTTAAAAATACTTAGACATCTATGCAGTCCCCAGGAATCATAGAGAATCAGGGAAACATGACTCCACCAAAGAATACAGTAAACCTCCAGTAATTGGTCCCAAAGTAGGGATCCAGGAACTGCCAACAAAGAATTCAAAGCAGTTGCTGTAAAGATACTCAAAAAACTATAAGAGAACAAAGGTAGATGATTTTGAAATACCAGGAAAATGATATAAGAACAGAATAAATTCAGTTCTCCTGCATTGCAGACAGACACTTTAACATCTGAGCCACCAGGGAAGTCCCCAGTAGTGAGACAGGAAATGTTAAGTAAAACCAAACAGAAATGTTGGAGCTGAAGAATTCCATAGAGAGTTTCAAAAGTAGACTTTTGAAAGGATAGAAAAGTCAGTGAACTAGAAGACAGATCAATTTTAATCATCAGAAGAATAAAATGAAAAGAAATAACTTATAGGACTGACAGAACCCCATCAAGGGAAATGATGTATGCATGAGTGAAGTCCCAGAAGGAGAAGAAAGGGATAAAAAGCTTGTTTATAGAAATAATAGGGAATCCCCTGGCAGTCCAATGGTGAGGACTCTATACTTTCACTGCCAGGGGTCTGGGTTCAATCCTGATTGGGCAACTAATATCCCACAAGCCACATGGCATGGCCAAAAGAAAAAGAAATAATGGCCTAGAACTTCCCAAGTATGGAGCAATTTGGACATTCCAAGTTCTGCAGTTAATAGGTAAACCCAAAATTTCAGTTAAAAAGATCTTTAAGATGCACTGTAACAGAATTACTGAAATCAAAGAAACAGAATTTTATAAGTAGTAAGAGAAAAATTTTCTTATACATGGTAATCCCCAGAAGATTATCAGAGATTTGTCAGCAAAGACCTTGCAGTCCAGGAAAGAAAGGGGTGTTATATTCAACGTGCAGAAGAAAGCACCAACCAATAATACTTTACCCATCAAAGTCATCCTTCATAAATAAAGGCAAGATGAAGACTTCTTTTAACATCTAAGGGAATTCATCATCAGTAGACCTATCTTAACTGCAGAAGGCAATGGCATCCCACTCCAGTACTCTTGCCTGGAAAGTCCCATGGACGGAGGAGCCTGGTAGGCTGCAGTCCATGGAGTCACTAGGAGTCAGACACGACTGAGTGACTTCACTTTCACTTTTCACTCTCATGCATTGGAGAAGGAAATGGCAACCCACTCCAATGTTCTTGCCTGGAGAATCCCAGGGACAGGGGAGCCTGGTGGGCTGCCGTCTACGGGGTCGCACAGAGTCGGACACAACTGAAGCGACTTAGCAGCAGCAGACTTATCGTACAGAAATATTGAGAGGAATTCTTTAAACTTTACCAAAACAACATTAATTAGTAACAAGAAAGCATATGAAAATGTACAACACACTGAAAAAATCAACATATAGTCAGATTCAGAATACTCTGAATATTGTAATATGATCATGTGTTAAATACTTAACTCTAGTATAAAGGTTAAAGGGCAGAAGTATTAAAATAGCTATAGCTTCAACAATTTGTTAAGGTATAAACAATATAAAAGATGCAGATGGCAACATCAAAAACATAAAGAAGTAAAATATTAGACTTTTTGTCTAATATTTGTCTAAAAGTAAGTTTTGTCTTTACTTTTGATCAAAGTAAAATTGCCATCATTGTAAAGTGCACCTTTATATATTTTTATACAAGCTTCCTGGTAAACAAAAAAATCTACAATAGATTTACAAAAGCTAAAGAGAAGGAAGTCAAAACTTATCACAATAGAAAATCATCAATTCACAAAGGAAGGCAATTCTCAAGAGAAAAGAGGAAACGATAAAACAGCCATAAAACAACTGATAAGATGGCCTTGTGAGTTCTTACCTATCAGTGATTACTTTTAACATCACTGTGTTGAACTCTCTAAACGCTTATTGTGGCTGCATGGATAAAATTAAACACCAACTATATGCTGCCTACAAATGATGCACTTCAGCTTTAAGGACAGAGGCTAAAAAAACAAAGGGATGGAAAAAGATACAACATGAAATTAGAAAGCAAAAGAGAACAGGGGTAGTTATAGCTGTATCAGAGAAAACAGATTTGAAGCCAACAGATTTGAAGCAGTATCAAGAGAAAAGAATCATTTTATAATGATAAAAGGGATAAAGTTTACTGTTATTTTCGTGGACAGAGGAGCCTGGTGGGCTGCTATCCATGGGGTCACACAGAGTCGGACACGACTGAAGTGACTTAGCATGCATGCATGCAAACAATATATTAGTAAACAGATATGAAGAAAGCAGCAAAGATGCAATAATAGTAGAGGAATTGAGTGCCCCACTTTGAACAGTGGATAGATTGTGCAGACATAAAATCAGTAAGGGAACACTGGACCTGAGCCTAATGCATTTAGGCAAAAGGACCTGACAGTTGCATATATTATAGAACATTCCACCCAAAAGCAGTAGAATACACGGTCTTCTCAAGCACACATAAAACTTTCTCCAAGAGAGACTATGTAAGTCATGAAACTAATCTCTGCAATTTAAGAATATTGAAATCACACCAAGGATCTTTTCTGACTGTAGTGCTATGAAACTGTTAATAATAGGAATAAACCTAGAAAAGTCACAAATTCAGGTTTCCTTCACTGTCTGAAAGTAGGGCATTCCTGTGAAAACTTCTGTAGGCCAGAATGGTGCAAAGAAAGTGCAGAAGCAATTACTTTTTTTTTCCCTTCATAAAAGCAAAAATCCTCTTCAGAGTTCTTTCATGGAGTGAAACTTTATACTAGCAGCATGTGCCTCCTGTAAAAGTGAAGTGGCATAGAAAGAACTTTGGAAAAGTAAGGGATTCTTGTGTATGGAAATTAAATAATGCGTTGCTGAACAACCAGTGGGTTAAAGAAGAAATCAGAAAGGAAATCAAGAACTATCGTGAAACAGAAGAAGTGGGAAACACAACATATCAAAACCTGTGTGCTGATACACAAGTGCTTCTAAGCAGGAAGTTTATAGTGATAAACTCCCATATTAACTGAAAAGAAAAACCCCAGGCAAATAAACTTTTCAACTTAAGGAAGTAGAAAAAGAACAAACTAAGGTCAAACTCAGCAGAAGAAGGGAAATAACAAAGAGCAAAAATAAATATAAAATGGACAAACAACATAAAGTCAACAAAAATAAATTACAGTTTTGGAAGCTATAAACTAAATAATACCTTAGTTGGAGTAATTCAGAAAAAGTAGACTCAAATAAAATTAGAGAAAACTTTAAAACTGATAACACAGCTATACAAAGGGTCATAAGATGCTACTGTGAACAAAAATCAATAAACTAGAAGAAACTGATAAATTCTTAGAACCATACAGTTAGCTGCGCCTGAATCATGAAGATAAAGGAAATTTGAATAGATTCAGTAACAAGTGAGGAGATTGAATCACTAATCAAAAGCCTTCCAACACAGAGAAAGCCCTAGACCAGATGGTTTCACTCGTGAATTCTACCAAACAATTCAAGAAGCATTAAATTAATAAATATCAATCCTTCTCAAACCCCTACAAAATACTGAAAAGGAGAGAATACTCTCCAACTTGATAAAGTCAGAATTACCCTGACACCAAAGCCATATATGGACACTATAGAAAATTATAGATCAATATTGCTAGTGAACATAGATGCACTATTTCTTGACAAAATGTTAGCAAGCTAAGTTCAGCAACACATTAAAGGATCATATACCATGATCAAGTGTGATTTATCTCTGAGGTGCAAAAATGGTTAAACATATAAATTGGCAACCATGTTACGCCATATTAATAGAATGAAAGATAAAAACCATATTATCATCCCCATAAGTGATAGCAACAAATTTGACAAACTATAGCATTGTTTCATTGAAAAAAACTCAACAGATTGGGTGTAGGAGGAACATACCTCAACACAATGAAAGCCATGTGTGACCACCAGCCAATATGGTACTCAACAGTGTGATATTAAAAAGTTTCTCTCTACAATGAGAAATAAGACAAAGGTGCCCACTCTTATCATTCCCATTCAACATAGTATTGGAAGGCCTGGCCAGAGCAATCAGGGAAGAAAGGAAATAAAAGGCATCCAAATCAGAAAGGAAGAAATAAAACTCTTTGTAAATGGTATGATCTAATGTAAAGAAAATACTAATGACTCCACCGAAAAACCATTAGCACTAATCAACCAATTCAGCATAACTGCAGGATGCAGAATTAACATAGAAAAAAATCAGTGACATTTCTCTACACTGACAATAAAATATCTGAGAAAGAAAATAATCCTATTTACAGAAAAAATTCAAATTTAACCAAGGAAGTGAAAGATCTATACACTGTACAGTGAAAACTGAAGACACTGGTGAAAAAAATTGAAGAGAGTATTAGAGGAAAGATATTCCATGGTCACAGGCCAGAAGAATTAATACTGTCATAATGTCCGTGCCATCCAAAGCCATCTATAGACTTAATGCATTCACTTTCAAAATTCCAGTAGTATTTTTAACCAAATAGAAAAATCCTAAAATTTATATGGAACTACAAAAGACCATGAATAGCCAGAGTGATTCTGGGAAAGGAGAACAAAACAGGTGATATCACACTTCCTGAAAAACTGTATCACAGAGCTATAGCAATTTTATGCCAGTATGATACTGGTTAAAATAGACACATTAATCCATAGAATTGAATTTGAGAGTCTATTAATAAACCCCTGCATATACAATCAAATAATATATGGCAGGGGAACCAAGAATTCTCAAAGGGGAAAGGATATTCTGTTCAATAAATGGTGTTGGGAAAACTAGATAAGCACAAGCAGAAAAATGAAATTGGACCCCTTTACTGAGATCACTCACAAACGTTCCAGTGAATTAAAGACTTAAACCTAAGGCCCCAAACCATAAAACTCCTAGAATAAACTCTGGGAAAAAGATCCTTGACATTGATTTTTGCACTGATTTTCTGGATGTGATACCAAAGTCACAAGAAACAAAAACAAAATAAGTAGGGCTAACTACATCAAACTAAAAAATCTCTGCACAGCAAAAGAAGTCATCAACAAAATGGAAAGGCAACCTACAGTATGGGAAAAATATTTGCAAATTATATATCCAATAAGAGATTAACATCCAAAACACATAAAGTATTCATACAACTCAATAGCAAAAATATAAACCTGATGAAAAAAAATGAGCAGAGGAACTGAGAAGACATTTTTGCAAAGAAGGCATATAAATGATCTAAAGGTACACGAAAAGATGCTCAGTATCACTGATCGTCGGGAATGCATATGAAAGCCACCGTGAGACATTACTCACACCTGACAGAAATAGCTATCATCACAAATATGAGGTATACATTGTTGGGGAAGTATGTGGAGAAAAAGAAGTCTTTGTGAACTTTCAGTGGGGTGTAAATTGATACAGCCACTATGGAAAATAGTATGGGTTTACTCAAAAATTAAAAATAGAAGTGCCACATGATCCAACAATTTCACTTCTAAGTAAGTATCTGCAAAAGCCTAGATAGGGAAACAAACTAAACGTATGTCCATGGGTGAATGGATAAATAAAGTGTGCGATTATAGATACAGATCTCATGTTATATATATATACACACACATAAATTCAGCCATGAGAACATCCTGCCATTTCTGAAAACTTTAATCAGTCTTGAGGTTACAATGCTTAGTGCAGTAAGCCAGACAGATAAAGACAAATACAGTATGGTATAACTTATATGTGGAATCTAAAAAAGCCAGATATAGAGAAAAAGCAGTGTTGGTTACCAGGGGTTGAAGGTGGGAGAAATAGGGAAATATTGGCCAAAGGTTGTGAATTTCCAGTTATAAAATACGTATCCTGAATGTCTACCTTAAAAAAATATAGCATTGTATATCCTCGGGGTATAATTTATGGCAGAGTAAAATAAACACAGTTGATATGGACCACATTTTGTCACATGGTTTTCTGAGGATGGTTTACAAATTGTTGAGAAACAAAAGGCAAAGTAAAAGGGAAAGAAATTCCCAACTAAATGCAAAGCTTCAGAGAATAGCCAGGAGAGTTAAGAAAGCCTTCTTAAGTGAACAATGTAAGGAAATACAGGAAGACAATAGAATGGGGAAGACTAGAGATTCTTCAAGAAAATTGGAGTTATCAAGGGAACATTTCATGCAAAGATGGGCACAAGAAAGGACAGAAATGGCCAGGACCTAACCGAGGCAGAAGAGATTAAGAAGAGGTGGCAGGAATACACAGAACTGTACAAAAAGATCTTGATGACAGGATAACCATGGTGGTGTGGTCACTCAGCTAGAGCAAGACACCCTAGAATGTAATGTCTAGTGAACCTTAGGAAGCACTACCACAAACAAAGCTAGTGGAGGTGATGGAATTCCAGCTGAGCTGTTACAAATCCTAAAAGATGATGCTGTGAAAGTGCTGCACTTGGTTTAGTTGCTCAGTCATGTCTGACTCTTTGCAACCCCATGGACTGTAGCACGCCAGGTATCCTTGTCCATTGTCAACTCCCGGAGTTTACTCAAACTCATGTCCATTGAATCGGTGATGCTAACCAACCATCTCATCCTCTGTTGTCCCCTTTTCCTCCAGCCTTTAATTTTTTCCAGCATCAAGGTTTTTTCAAATGAGTCAGTTCTTCACATCAGGTAGCCAGAGTATTGGAGTTTCAGCTTTAGCATCAGTCCTTCTAATGAATATTCAATATTGGTTTCCTTTAGGATGGACTGGTTGGATCTCCTTGCAGTCCAAGGGACTCTCAAGAGTCTTCTCCAACACCACAGTTCAAAAGCATCAATTCTTCAGTGCTCGGCTGTCTTTATAGTCCAACTCTGACAGCCACACGTGACTACTGGAAAACCCATAGCCTTGACTAGACTGACCTTTGTTGGCAAAGTTATGTCTCTGCTTTTGAACATGCTGTCTAGGTTGGTCATAACTTTTCTGCCATGGAGCAAGCGTCTTTTAATTTCATGGCTGCAGTCACCATCTGCAGTGATTTTGGAGCCCAAAAAATAAAGTCTGTCACTGTATCCACTGTTTCCCCATCTATTTGCCATTAAGTGATGGGACCAGATGCCATGGTCTTAGTTTTCTGAATGTTGAGTTTTAAGCCAACTTTTTCACTCTCCTCTTTCACTTTCATAAAGAGGCTCTTTAGTTCTTTGCTTTCAACCATAAGGGTGGTGTCATCTACATTTCTGAGGTTATTGATATTTTTCCCAGCAATCTTGATTCCAGCTTGTGCTTCTCCAGTCCACCATTTCTCATAATGTACTCTGCATACAAGTTAAATAAGTGGGGTGCACTCAATATACCAGCAACTTTGGCAACTCAAAGGTGGCCACAGTACTGGAAAAAAATCAGTTTTCATTCCAATCCCAAAGAAGGGCAGTGCCAAAGAATGTTCAAACTATTGCACAATTGTGCTCATTTCACATGATAGCAAGATCATGCTCATAATTCTTCAAGTTAGGCTTCAACAGTATGTGAACTGAGAACTTCCAGATGTGTAAACTAGATTTAGAAAAGCCAGAGGAACCAGAGATCAAATTGCCAATATCCCTTGGATCATAGAAAAAGGAAAGAAATTACAAGAAAACATCTACTTCTGTTTCATTGACTATGCTAAAGCCTTTGATTGTGTGGATCACAACAAACTCTGGAAAATTCTTCAAGAGATGGGATTAACAGACCACCTTACCTGCCTCCAGGGAAACCTGTATGCAGATCAAGAAGCAACAATTAGAACTGGACATAGAACAATGGACTGGTTCTAAATTGGGAAAGGAGTATGTCAAGGCTGTATACTGTCACCCTCCTTATTTTACTTCTATACAGAGTACATCCTGGTGAAATGCTTGGCTCCAAGACTTATAAGCTGGGATCAAGAATGCAAGGAGAAATATCAACAACCTCAGATATGCAGATGATACCACCCTAATGACAGGAAGCAAAGAGGAACTAAAGAGCCTCTTGATGAAGGTGAAAGAGGAGAGTGAAAAACTAGCTTAAAACTCAACATTCAGAAAACAAAGATCAGGGCATCCCGTCCACATCACTTCAGCGGCAGTCAGTTCAGTCGCTCAGTTGCGATCAACTCTTTGCAACTCTATGAACTGCAGCATGCCACGCCTCCCTGCCCATCACCAACTCCCTGAATTTACTCAGACTCATTTCCATTGACTAGCTGATGCCATCCAACCATCCTCTGTCAGCCCCTTCTCCTCCTGCCTTCCATCTTTCCCAAGCATCAGGGTCTTTTCCAGTGAGTCAGTTCTTCACATCAGGTGGGCAGAGTATTGGAGTTTCAGCATCAGCATCAGTTCTTCCAGTGAATATTCAGGACTGATTGCCCTTAGGATGGACTGGTTTGATCTCCTTGCAGTCCCCGGGACTCTCAAGAGTCTTCTCCAACACCACAGTTCAGAAGCATCAGTTCTTCAGTGCTTGACTTTATAATCCAACTTTCACATCCATACATGACTCCTGGGAAAACCATAGCTTTGACTAGACAGACCATTGTTGGCAAAGTGATATCTCTGCTTTCTAATATGCTCTCTAGGTTGGTCCTAACTTTTCTTTAAGGAGCAAATGTCTTTTATTTCATGGATGCAGTCACTATCTGCAGTGATTTTGGAGCACCCCAAATAAAGTCTGTCACCGTTTCCTCATCTATTTGCCATGAAGTGATGGGACCAGATGCCATCATCTTAAGCTTTCTGAATGTTGAGTTTTAAGCTAGTTTTTCCACTTTTTTAGACTTCCTTATCTGTTTTAGAAACTGAATACCTTGTCCTTTGCATGTACCTGAGACCCCAGAAATGGACAAGATTGTGTAAACAGCAGTAAGCCTTGGTGATGATATTGTAACTATCTAAATCCACTTGTATTCAGATAAACTCAGAGTCTAGGAAACCAGTGGCACTGACTCAGAAAATAATAAGGTTTTCATTTTCTGTTATCAGAAAGTGAAATTATCATCTCTGTGATACCACGGAAATATTTACATTTCAAGTTATTTCAGTTCAATTCAAGAACTAACTGCTGTGTGCTTTCCACTCTGTGTTGCTCCAGCATTGTAACAATATCCTGGCCTTACACAGTTCAGGTAAGGATGCAGGTTAGCATAGCATTCATTTCATATACAGTGTGACAAAAGCTGTAATCCTAATAAAAAGCAAAGTGATGTTTGCACACAGAGTAAGAAGGAATGAAAGATGTTTTCCTCCAGCTGGTTATCTTAGGAAAAATAAAATTTTATCAGGCAAAAGACAACTGGAAAATGTATTCAAGATAGAGAAGACAGAGTGAACAAAAGCCATATGCCTCATTCAGAGAACAGGAAGTAATTTGATGTGTGATTAGTGTCTGTGAATGTTCAAAACTGAGGCTATAAAGATAACTTGGTGCTCAATTATGAAAGACCTTGAGAACCTTGTGGCAATTTTTTCTTAATCATAAGAGCAGTAGGAAATCATAGGATGATATGAAGACAGAGTGATGTGGTGTGACGTGAGAGAATGTGTAAACAATTGTGTATTGTGAGGTGGCTCTTTCCTGGTTTCTGTTTGTTCCTTTTTGACTAGAAAGAGCAGGCTTTTGTTGGAGATTTTTTCTGTTTATGCTATTTTATCTGGCCCTCCTACTTACCTAGTATCATCCAGTCCAGGACATAAGTACAAAGAGACCCTAAGATGTATATTTGTTTGGTTCCTGAGGTCCCGGGCCTATATGGGTTCTTCTCTCTACCTTTTAGAATCTTCTTATGTTTCATATATAAATAACATTCAGGGTTTGGGGCAACAGTTAGCATGAGGAATGAGGAGAACAACATCCATTCCATCTTGTCCAGATCCACAAGGTGTTTTTGGTTTGTTTTTTGTTTTATAACTTATATGTATTTTTATTTTTGGTTGTGCTGGATCTTCGTTTGCTGCACACGGGTTTTCTCTAGCTGCGGAGAGCAGGGGCTACTCTCTACTTGCAGTGCACATGCTTCTCATTTCAGTGGTTTCTCTTACTATGGACCACAGGCACTAGGCACATGGGCTCAGTAGTTGTGACTCACAGGCTTAGCTGCTCCATAGCATGTGGAATCTTCCTGGGCCAGGGATAGAATCTGTGTCTCCTGCATTGGCAGGCAGATTCTTACCCATTGTACCACCAGGGAAGTCCCAGAGTCACAAGTTTTAAAATTGACTTTCACAAAATTTTTATGGAAGTAAAATGTACAAATCTTAACTTCCAACTTGAGAAGCTTTGATGCACATATGTGTGTGTGTGTATACATATATGCACATGTGTGTGTGTGTTAGTCGCTCAGTCGTGTCCGACTCTTTGTGACCCCATGGACTGCAGCCCACCAGGCTCCTCTGTCCATGAGGTTTTCCAGGCAAGGATACTGGAGTGGGTTCCCATTTCCTTCTCCAGGGGATCTTCCCAACCCAGGGATCGAACCTGGGTCTCCTGCACTGCAGGCAGATCCTTTATTGACTGAGCTACAAGGGAAGCCGTATACATATATGCACATATACACCCATATATCCCTAAAGGAGGGCGTGGCAACCCACTTCATTATTCTTGCCTGGAGAAGCCCATGGACTGGAGCTTGCCAGACTCCATGGGGTCACAAAGAGTTGGACATGACTGAGTATGCATGCATCACACACACACATGTACTAATATGTATATTATATACCTATAACAATGAAGATACACACTGTTGGTACACTTCCCCCACCATGGATTTCTTCTGGCCCTCTTCTATCCCCCCCTCCCTCCTTCATACGACATCACTGTTCTGATTTCCATTGCCATAGATTAATTTGCCTGTGCTTGAAAACTTAAGGAAAAAATTGCAGAGTATATATTTGGATATTTTTACTTACAGTGTTTTTGAGATTTAAGATGATTTGTGAGTGTGTGTATTTATAGATATATACACACAAATTACTATTAAAAATTTTAAGCCATAGAACAATACATTAGTACTGTTTTAAGAAGGGAGTTGGTTTTACAGCAGGTATAGTAGATATTTGGGGGTGAGGGGTGGTTGGTACATGGAGATGTGGAACTCCCCACTTGTCACCAGTCATTAATAAAGCAAAACTAAATGTATTAGATCTTCCTGCAGTAAGAAAGCCTTAGCAATGTCTTGGAAGTAGAAAGCAGAAGTGGGGTATTTATAAGGGTCTTGGGATCTGAACTCAAATAGTTTACGTTAGCCATTTCAAAGCAGATGGCTGATCTGAATTGCCCACAATTTTCCAAGAATAGGTTTACTGAACACCTAGAGGTGAAAATCTTCAAGTGAGCTGTTCATCCAGGTGTCCAGACTATTGTTTCTGATAAATGGACCTGTAGAACTACTTGAAGCACAATGAGGTTGTTTTTGGTTTATAGTCTTATCTTTGCCAGGCAAAGATGTCTTTGAACTAACTACTAAGTCATGTTGACATAGATGGTCTCAGTTCTCAGAGATAAGTTAAAAGGTTGTTGTTGAATTTCAGGTTATTAAGGCTGCAGCCAAGGTAACAGTGATGTGATGAGACTGGAAGAACTATTAGATAAGGAATCAGTATGGCATGTTTGGAGTAAAAAAAAAAGAGATTCTGTTTTCAGGGTCTCATGGGGCTTATTTTTATTTTTCTTTTTATAGACTTTTTATTGTGGCATTTAATTGTCAGACTTTTCTTATTGATTTTACAGATGGAAGGAATTCTAAAGTTATCAAGGCCAGAATTGTCTGAGTAAGGAGCCCTTTTATAACATCCATATTAAATCGTAATTTTTGAGCCTCTTAAACAATTTAGATGAGAGGGAACTTGCTTTCTCATAAACAGCCAATTTTAGCTTTATTTGTTGGCAAGTTATTTCTTATATTGGGTTGAAGACTGTTTCTTTGACTTAACTAATACCAGTACTCTCCTCCCCAGGCACTGAAATCTCATAGTTAAGTGCCTTCTAAGTTCTGTACGTCAGCTGAACAAATGTGAGGTGGGGTATCATTCTGGACTCTTTTCCAGGCAACATGCTTCCATTTCTGTCAGCTGTTGCCCCAGGGCAGACCTGCAAGTCCTCACTGTCCTGAGTACTGTTCTCTGCTTTACTTTCTGTCAGTCCCACTCTTACTAACTGCAGTGTTCAAGCCTGGATGTTATTCTTTAGATATGTCTGAACGGGGGAGGAGAAATACTGATTTCTGGGTACCAGACTTACACATTTAAACAACAACAGAAACAGAACAGCCTTTCTCGGAACTTTCTAATGATTTGATCAGACGGTTACACTGAACAGCTCATTTGGTTTCAGTGTTATAGGCAAGGTCTAGAGCGATAGGTAATGGTTCCAGAGAGGTGAGCTGAAAGCATCTGTTTATGTGTGCAGTATTTGCACTGTCCCTAGTTACTAAATGAAAAGAGAGTGTCTACTGTTTGCTTCATATCTGTACCATCAAATAGTGAATGGACATTTTTGTAATGAGCTGGTGTAAGTAAAAACCATGCCTTTGCAAGTTTCAAGAGAGAAATTTCTGAAGGAAAGCCCCTTGAAAGAATTAGTGGTTAGAGAGAGATTACAAAACATTGTCAGCAGAAGCCTGATGAATACATGGTCTTTGGATTTCTTATACATTTAAATAACTCTCTGTCCTTTTGGTGGTGAACTCTTAGGCACGGAGAGATACATACAATGCATTTGTCTCTGCTAGTCCTTTGCAAACAGCTCTTCGAGGGTGGCAGCACTGACCCTCTTGTTATTTTTGCTCACTTCAGACCTTAGTACAGGGAAGAACTGCTGAGATTCTTGCTTGTCAATTCCCCAAAGATGGCAGACTCTCATCCTCCTTGCTTGGCTTGCTGTTTTTAGGGAAGGAAGTGTCTTTCCAAACTCTTTTTGAATTCACGGACTTTATAGAAGAAATAGCAGGGGACACCAGCATAGCTGTAAACTTTAAAGAGTTATGTGACTTGAGCTATGTGACTTAATTACTGAATATAATGCAATATAATATAATAGAGATAAAATTCACAGGTAACTTGTACTAAATGTTTAGAGAAGAGTTAACATCTATCCTTCTGAAACTCTTCCCAAAAAGCTGCAGAGGAAGGAACACTCCAAAACTCATTCTATGAGGCCACCCTCACCCTGATACCCAAACCAGACAAGGATACCACAAAAAAGGCAAATTATAGGCCAGTATCAACACAGATGCAAAAATCCTCAAAAAATACTAGCAAATTGAATCCAACAATACATGAGAAGGATCATACACCACAATCAACTTGGATTTATCCCAGGGATGCAAGGATTTTTCATTATCTGCAAATCAACAAGTGTGATATTCCACATTAACAAATAGAAAAGTAAAAATCATACAATTATCTCAGTAGATATAGAAAAAGGCTTCTAAAAAATTCAACACCCATTTATGATAAACTCTCCAGAAAGTAGGCATAGAGGGGACCCATCTCAACATAATAAAGGCCATTTATGACAAACCCACAACTAATATCATTCTGAATATTGAAAAGCTGAAAGCATTTCTTCTAAGATCCAGGAAAAAGACAAGGATGTCCACTCTTGCCACTTTTATTCAGCATAGTTTTGAAAGTTCTAGCCATAGCAGTCAGAGAAGAAAAGAAAATGCATCCAAAAGGAAATAAAAGGCATTCAGAATGGAAAAGAAAAAGTAAAACTGTCACTGTTTGCAAATGACATGTAGAATCCTAAAGACAGTACCAGAAAACTACTAGAGCTCATCAATGAATTTGGTCAGACAGTGTGGTATTGGCACAAAAACAGAAATGTAGATCAATGGAGCAGAATAAGAAGTCCAGAAATAAACTCACACATCTGTGGTCAATAGATGAGTGACAGAGAGGCAGGACTATATAATGGAGAAAAGGCAGTCCCTTCAATGAACAGTGCTGGGAAGACAGGACAGCTGCATGTAAGATAATTAGAGTATTGTTTACCACCGTATACAAAAATAAACCCTATGTGGATTAAAGACCTAAATATAAGACCAGATACTATGTTTTCCCTAGAGGAAAACATATGCAGAACTACTTGACATAAACTGCGGCAGTATCTTTTCAACCCATCTCTTACAGTCATGGAAATAAAAACAAACAAACAAACAAAAAAATCTGGAACTTAAACTCAAAAGCTTTTATATAGCAAAGGAAACCATAAGCAAAAAGAAAAGACAACTCCCAGAACAGGAGGAAATATTTGCAGTTTGATTGACAAGGGATTAATCTCCAAAATTTATAAACAGCTCATGTAGCTCAATGTGAAGAAACAGACTGATCAAAATGGGCAAAAGACCTAGACAGACATATTTCCCAAGAAGACGAATAGATGGCCAAAAGTCACATGAAAGAGGCTCAACACTGCTAATTATTAGAGCAGTGTAAATGAACTGCAATGTGGTATCACCTCACACCAGTCAGAATAACCATCATTTAAAAAAAAAAAAATCAGTAACAGTAAATGCTGGACAGGATGTGGAGAAAAGGGAGCCCTCCTACACTGGTGGTAAGAATGTAAACTGGTGCAGCTACTGTGGAGAACAGTATGGAATTTTCCTAAAAACCAAAAATAGAGTTACTACATAATCCTACAGTCCCACTCCTAGGCACATATCCAAGGAAAACCATGTTTCAAAGGGATACATGCACCCCAGTGTTCACTGCAGTGCTGATACAGTAGCCAAGACGTGGAAGTAACGTAAATGTCCATTGACGGATGAATGGATAAAGAATACGTGATGTGTGCACACACACACACACACACACACACACACAATGGAAGATTACTCAGCCATTAAAAACAATGAGATAATGCCATTTGCAGTACCATAGTGGGCTTTGGAGATGATTATACTGAGTGAAATAAGTCAGAGAAAGACATGATAGTACTTAGGTGCAGAATCTAAAAAAAAATGACACAAATGAGCTTATTTACAAAATAGAAGCAGACATTAAAAAAAATGGTTATAAAAGGTGAAAGGTGAAGGGAAGGGATAAATTAGGAGTTTGGGATTGATGTATAAGTTTTTCTATGTTTGAAACAGATAACCAACAAGAAATGCTGTGTAGCACAGGAAACTTTGCTTAACCTAAATGGGAAAAAGAATTCGTAAAAGAATAGATACATGTATATGTAAAACTTGCTGTATACAATTGAAGCTAATGTAACATTGCTAATCAAATACTCTAAAATAAAAAATTAAAAAGGTACAATACCATATACCACATATTTATCTTATCTCTTGGTGTATTATTTTATATCTGCCTCTTATTTTCATCTTAGAACTTCGTTCTATTTTTTTTTAATCAAAAGGTCAGTTACAGAAGGAAAGGAAGAAAATGTTATTTCCCATGAACAGTGTTTTATTTTGAGGTGCAATTTCCCCAGAAAATGGAACAAAGACCCATTATATATAATCTAGCAAAGATATTTAACTAGGTACAAAAATACTGGTTCTTAAATAAGCTTATTAAGATGGTTTTCTTCAAACTTTATTCATTATGTTGTACTTACCAGTGAAACAGATACAGAGTCATGATGAGAATACTTAAGCATTTGAAATGTCAGTAGAAGAAGGTTCCATTCTGAAATTATGTTTGCAGGAGTGGAGAAAGATATCACTATTATCAATGTTTTTGTAGTGTACACAGTTTTAAATTGCTTATTTTAAAATGTGGTTTGTAATATAAAACATGTTAATCAGTTCAGTTCAGTCGCTTAGTCGTGTTCGACTCTTTGCGACCCCATGAATCGCAGCACGCCAGGCCTCCCTGTTCATCACCATCTCTTGGAGTTCACTCAGACTCACATCCATCGAGTCAGTGATGCCATCCAGCCATCTCATCCTTGGTCATCCCCTTCTTCTGCTGCCCCCAATCCCTCTCAGTATCAAAGTCTTTTCCGGTGAGTCAACTCTTCGCATGAGGTGGCCAAAATACTGGAGTTTCAGCTTTAGCATCATTCCTTCCAAAGAAATCCCAGGGCTGATCTCCTTCAGAATGGACTGGTTGGATCTCCTTGCAGTCCAAGGGACTCTCAAGAGTCTTCTCCAGCCCCACACAGTTCAAAAGCATCAATTCTTCGGCGCTCAGCCTTCTTCACAGTCCAACTCTCACATCCATACATGTCCACTGGAAAAACCATAGCCTTGACTAGACGGACCTTAGTTGGCAAAGTAATGTCTCTGCTTTTGAATATGCCATCTAGGTTGGTCATAACTTTTCTTCCAAGGACTAAGCATCTTTTTAATTTCCTGGCTGCAGTCACCATCTGCAGTGATTTTGGAGCCCCCAAAATAAAGTCTGACACTGTTTCCACTGTTTCCCCATCTATTTTCCCATGAAGTGATGGGACCAGATGCCATGATCTTCATTTTCTGTATCTTGAGCTTTAAGCCAACATTTTTACTCTCCTCTTTTACATTCATCAAGAGGCTTTTTAGTTCCTCTTCACTTTCTGCCATAAGGGTGGTGTCATCTGCATATCTGAGGTTATTGTTATTTCTCCCAGCAATCTTGATTCCAGCTTGTGTTTCTTTCAGTCCAGCATTTCTCATGTTGTACTCTGCATTTAAGTTAAATAAGCAGGGTGACAATATACAGCCTTAACGTACTCCTTTTTCTATTTGGAACCAGTCTGTTGTTAATACAGTTGTAAATATTTCATAACAGGAACATAAAATCATAATTACTCCTTCTGTTTGGATGACATATACATCACATTGAACTCTTGACTGTGCAGAGATCTGGTCATGAACATCTTAACACCGTTCCACTGTACAACAATTTCAATACTTCACAAAACTAAAGTACTTCCAGAGAAGTATGTATTAAACTGTCAACTTTATTTTATTCTTTATTCCATTATTTTAAGCTTTTAAATTTGGGAAATTAAGCTGCAGGTGAAGTCACAAAATTGATAGCCATCCAGAGAAACATTAAACAGTGATAACTAGAAGAATGCTAATCCTGATCATTGACTGATATGAAGATACATCCTCATCTGTTCATGTCATTTTGGAAATGGTACTGAATTTAATATTTGATAAGTCATATTTCAGTTGGTTCAAAAGAAAATATAAAGTACTTCAGATGCTAAGTGACCATACATACACTAAGATGAGAATTCAGAAACGAAATGATGTGTTTTATAGGAGAGACAGCCTGACTAGAAAAAGAGGGGAGCCAAATATTCAGCCACGTTACATTTGGGAACACTATATGTAAAACTCGAGGATATGTAAAAACAGTGTAATCTATCTTGGGAGGTCAGGTAGGCAGATTTATTTACCACTGAAAAAAGAAAGTTTTTTTAGTTGTATTTCTTGACAGCAACATACAGTTCTATTAGAGATATCAAAGCCAACCTTGAAGCTTTTGCTCAAATCCGAGTATAACAAAATGAGAGCACACTACTAGAAAAGTTATATTTTGTGTATTTTTGACTATTTCACATACATCTTAGCTCTTCTTTAGCAATCTGAACTTCTTACATGTATCTTACACCTTCTTCACTTTTTCTCTGAAGTCTTAGGTTTTGTTTTCTTTATCAGGATTTAGTTCCAGGCAAACTCACGTGAACCATCTAAATATACCATATTTAGCATAGGAAAAACTTCAGTCATGTGAAAAAGTGGATGATGATGATGACGATGACCAACTACCTCTGAGGTGCTAGGAAATGGACACGTTGGCCTCCTTCAGTGTCTGCAGTGCCCTTATATGAAATCGTTTCTCTCCCCTCTCCTAATTACGAGTGGCAACTGTGTCTCCAGGTTAAGCCGCTCGATCAAGTAGAGTAGCAACAGAACCCAGTAGCCTTGATTCACCATCACTGTGATACGTAGCATGGTGACTTACCTTTATCTTGTCATGGTTCATTAAATTTGTGGCTTCCAGATTCACCTTCCTGAAGAGACTTAACAGTCATGTCTCCTTTCTGTTCAAACGGCCTCTGTAACTTCCTTATTCCTATAAAATTAAAATTAGGCATACTTATTTCTGCCTTTTATCCAGGCTCCTTCTACAGGTAGTGACAGCCTGCATTTCTGGCCTCATCTCTGACTGCTTTCTTCCCAGCGGCGCCATCTGCAGCCTATGCTGTCCTTAGCATAGTGCTCCTACCTGCACTTTCAGGAGTGCGTCCTTTTTCTTCTCTCATCTGTTGAAATTACACTTAAATTTTATGTAATTTTGATGCTGTCTTCCAAGAGGCCTTGTCTGCTTCCGCATCCTTTCTCTTTTACAGTGCTTTGCTTGCTGCCACTTGTACCACTTAATTTTTGCTTACTTTGTATTTTAGGTACTATGGAACTGTTTAAAGTAGATTATAAACTTCTTGAAGGCAGAAACTATGGTTTTTTCTCATTTTTATGGTATCCTGTGTAGGGCCTGGTACATCCTAAGCCTAGGTAAGTAAAAAGTAAGGATGTAAGTGATCTCTGATCCTGAGTCTATAGTCAGTAATCCATCTGCTTTCTAAATGACTGGAGTAAAGGGTTTCAAATCAGCAGATTTGTTGAATATTTAGAAATGCCTGTGGCAGGAGAAAGCATTTGCTGAGAGGATGAAAGAATTTACTTTTGAACCTCTCAACTATTGTTTTTCCATTTATGTCTTAGAATGGCTGTATACACCCCCAGGTACTTGTTAAAATGCAGAGTCCAGAAATTCGTATCAGAAATGTACCCTAGTAGCACAATCCCCAGTTTATTTATGTATATATCTGAGATTTTTTAATAGAAACATTATATAAATTTAAGAAAGCACAGAAATCATGTGTGACTTAGTTCATTTTTTAAAATTTTAAATTATTTTTTAATTAAAGGATAATTGCTTTACGGAATGTTGTTTCCTGTCAAGCCTCAGTATGAATCAGCCATAGATATGCATATAGTCCCTCCCTTTTGAGCCCGGTCTCATCTCCCCACCAACCCCACCCCACCCCGCTAGGTTGACAGAGAGCCCCTGTTTGAGTTTCCTGAACCATACAGCAACTTCCTGTTGGCTATCTATTTTGCATATGGTAATTTGTTTCCATGTTACTCTTTCCACACATCTCACCCTCTCCTCCCGAAACAGACATAGAGAATAGGCTTAGTTCATTTTAATGGAGAGAACACTCCTGTAAAACCAGCACCAGATCAAGAAACAGAAGGTAGCCTGCATTCCAGCAGTCAGGCCACACTCCCTTGAAAAGAAAGTGAAAGTGAAGTCGCTCAGTCCTTTCTGACTCTTTGCGACCCACTGGACTGTAGCCTACCAGGCTCCTCCATCCATGGGATTCTCCAGGCAAGAATAATGGGTGGGTTGCCATTTCCTTTTCCAGGGGATCTTCCCGACCCAGGGATTGAAGCCAGGGATTGAACCCTGGGTCCCCCACATTGGAGGCAGACACTTTAACAGCTGAGCCAGACCCCTCAGGGGGTTCCTGTGTTTTGTATACAAGAAGCTTAAGGCCTTCTGGCTCAGTGCAGGCCTGCTCCTGGTACTGCCATGTAATGGGCATCACTCCCCAAACCACATACCCCTTTTCTTTTTCCTCCCTTTGTTTTCTTGTAATCTTCCCTCCATACCAGCTTTCTCTTTCATAATAAAAATTCATAACATTTTTCTTCTGAAAAGTTTCTACCCCGTGTTGAACTCCTTAAGCCCTAAAATTACATTTTGGGGTTCTCCCCCTTCTCTTATACAGTTCCAGAATTAGTCTACTAGGCATAGAAGATTCTACTTATTTTCCCCCTCAAACATTACTTGGAAGATTGAAAGGATAAAAATTGCAAAGCATATGTGCTATTGATTATTTCTAAACCAAAGCTTATCTTACAGTAGCTAAGCTGGTAAAGAATTCACCTGCAGTGCAGGAGACCCTGGTTTGAGTCCTGGGTTGGCAAGTGGAAGGGATAGCTTACCCACTCCAGTATTCTTGGGCTTCCCTGGTGGCTCTGATGGTAAAGAATTTGCTTTCAATACAGGAGACCCAGGTTTGATTCCTATGTTGGGAAGTTCCCCTTCCAGGATTTCTTGCCTAGAGAATCCCCATGGATAGAGGAGCCTGGCAGACTACAGTCATTGGGGTTGCAAAGAATTGGATGCGACTGAGCGACTAAGCACACATTTTGAAGAAAAAGAAATGTATATATATATTTAATTGCTTTAAGCATTAATTAAGGGCTCAATATATATGGGATTCATATATATAAACTACATAAAATAGGTAAGCAACAAGTATCTACTGTATAGTGCAAGGAATTATACCTAATACCTTGTAGTAACCTGTAATGGAATATAATCTGCAACCTTAATCAGTATGATGTACATTTGAAACTAACACAATATTGCAAATCACCTCTCCTTCAACTAAAAAAGGACTCAGTTTTAGAGTCTGTGATAGTTTAACATTAGATAAGTATATTGCACTGTGCAGGCCTGGTTTACTAAGCAATTTAAAGCTGTAAATAGTTTTGACTGAGTTTCGTTTAGTTTGCTCAAGAAAATATTTTTAGGTGCACAGTATTACCTTGATTGTTAAATCCTTAAAGATGATACTAATTGCCACTGTATTTTATCTTTTACTGAAAAAGTTTTCCACTTTCAAAATTTTACTTGACAATTCATTATTCTATTTGAGAATTTGTTTTTAAAATTATTCCTTCCTTCTCTCCCCCGTTTGATATAGTCAGGTTGTTACTATATTTTTAGGAACTAAAAGTAAATCATAAATAAGGAAGTATGAATATATATTGCTGTGATTTGTTAAAGAAAACATTACAGTAGCCACAATATGATATATTAATTCCAATTAAGTAGGATAAATTAGAATTGTGCAGCCATTTTAAAAATATTTTCAAGAGGAAAAAAATCCCATTAAGTTGATCTGTAGCACTTATAAAAATGATGCTGCTAGGACTGAATATTCTTTGTGTCATTTATACTCTTTTTGGAAAAGACCTATTTTTTACTATATTGAAGACAATCATGTAGTAACTTCCTTGAAAAATAAGATTAGAGGGATAAAAGACTTTTAAAGGTTATCTAATTCACTCTGTCTTCAGGCATGATATATATATATATATTTTAAACTGCTTCAGAATGCCCATGCTGTGTACTTATTTAGCACACTGGCTTCATATTTTCATTTTTTTCTCTTTAAATTCTATAACCTACTTGTTCATTTCACTTAAACTGCTTACTTGGGAACTATCTGAAACCTCATCAAAATCTGTAATAGTTCCAAATCCAAGCTTTCAAACTTGAAATTAATATCATTGAATTCAATTTCTTCTATTCTCTTATTCCTGCTTATTCTGTTGTTCCATCTCTGTCCATTTTTTTGATCTCTTATTTTCTGTTCTCTCACACGCTTCCAAGGGACTTAACTGGTCCCCAAGAACACGAAGATCAACCTTTCTTCAGAATCTCCATTCTCTTTTTCAACCATATCCTCCTTGTCAATACCTTTTGCTGTTAAGGTCTACTGTCTGCTTGGTTGCCACTTGTAAGGTATTTTGGAAAATCATAAATAAAGTTTGATTTAATGTATTCCACATGGTTTGTTGCTAAAGTTTCTCAGTAGCATACCTCTCTCTTGGTCTTTGCAGTCCTAACATGACCTAATTGACTATGTGAGGGTTGTCTGTGCCCATGATCTCAGTTCATTTCTGGTCACTCCCAGTATCCTTCCATCTGACTTCTGTACACATCACTCATCTGAAAATCACACTGGTTCACCAGGGATTTCCATGTTGCTAAATACCAGATGGACATTTTTCAGTCATATAAAAAAATCAGATTTATACATAGCATTTGCAAGCAATTCCTTAAAAAACTTAAAGTAGAACTACCATCTGATCCAGCAGTCCCACTCATGGGCATATATCCCGAAGAAAGCCATAATTTGAAAATATACATACACCCCAGTGTTCATTGCAGCACTATTTACAATAGCCAAGACATGGGACCAACTGAAATGTCCATTGACAGAAAGTATGTAAAGAAGAATTGGTATATAAATACAGTTGAATATTACTCAGCCATAAGAAAATAATGAAATTATGCCATTTACAGTAACATGAATGGACCTAGAGATGGATGGTGTTAAAGGTTATAATACTAAGTCAAGTTAGTTGGACACGACTGAGCGACTGAACTGAACTGAACTGAAAGTAAGTCAGAGGAAGACGAATATCATGTATACCATTTGTGTGGAATCTAATTTCTCCAAAGAAGACATACAGATGGCTAACAAACACATGAAAAGATGCTCAACATCACTCATTAGAGAAATGCAAATCAAAACCACAGTGAGGTACCATGTCATGCCAGTCAGAATGGCTGCAATCCAAAAGTCTACAAGAAATAAATACTGGAGAGGGTGTGCAGAAAAGGGAACCCTCTTACACTGTTGGTGGGAATGCAAACTAGTACAGCCACTATGGAGAACAGCATGGAGATTCCTTAAAAACTGGAAATAGAACTACCTTATGACCCACCAGCCCACTGTTGGGCATACACACCGAGGAAACCAGAATTGAAAGAGACACGTGTACCCCAATGTTCATCGCAGCAGTGCTACATGGAAGCAACCTAGATGTCCATCAGCAGATGAATGGATAAGAAAGCTGTGGTACACATACACAATGGAGTATTACTCAGCCATTGAAAAGAATACATTTGAATCAGTTCTAATGAGGTGGATGAAACTGGAGCCTATTGTACAGAGTGAAGTAAGCCAGAAAGAAAAACACCAATACAGTATACTAACACATATATAATGGAATTTAGAAAGATGGTAACAATAACTCTGTATGCGAGATAGCAAAAGAGACACAGATGTATAGAACAGTCTTTTGGACTCTGTGGGAGAAGGAGAGGGTGGAATGATCTGGAAGAATGGCATTGAAACATGTATAATATCAAATAAGAAACGAATCGCCAGTCTAGGTTTGATGCAGGATACAGGATGCTTGGGGCTGGTGCACTGGGATGACCCAGAGGGATGCTGTGGGGGAGGAGGTAGGAGGGG
The DNA here is from genome assembly GCA_917880005.1 of Nanger dama. NCBI lineage: Eukaryota > Metazoa > Chordata > Mammalia > Artiodactyla > Bovidae > Nanger > Nanger dama. The sequence goes on from CAKJTW010000021.1 coordinate 24,464,656, forward strand.
GGGTTCGGGACTGGGAACATGTGTACACCCGTGGTGGATTCATGTTGATATGTAGTAATACCAATACAATATTGTAAAGTAAAAAAAAAAATAATAAAAATGATAAATGAACATATTTATGAAACAGACTCACAAACATAGAAAACAAACTTACGGTTTACCAAAGGGGAAACTTGGCTGGGTGGGGATAAATCAGGAGCTTGGGATGAACGTACACACACTATTATATATAAAAGAAATGCTCAACAAGGGCTTACTATATAGCACAGGGAACTCTACTCATTATTCTGTGATAACCTATATGAGAAAAGAATTTTTAAAAGGATGTGTGTGTGCATATATGTGTGTGTATAATTGAATCACTTTGCTATACACCTGAAACTAACATTGTAGATCACCAATCCTCTGATAAAATTTTAAAAAATAGTGTAAAAGATACTCTGATGGAAAAATAAAGAATCAGTAAAATGTCATTTCAGATTTCTCCCAATAGTGTTGGATTTTAGGAAAAAAGTGCTTCCTTCCTGATTATAATGAAAAACTCATGGAAGAAATTTTATTATAGATATGATGGAAAGACTCTTGTTTCTGTTTATTTTTTCCAGACAATATTTCTTCAAAAATATACTTCTTTAGAACTGACATATAATTTGCATACAGAAAATTACAAAATCTTAAATCTATAGTTTGAGTTTTGACTGGCCTTAACTATCCCAATACAAAATCTGTGGGTGCCTGGTTTCCCCTTATTGTGTATTTTTGATTAAGAACAAATCTGAGTAATTTATTATGAATTAGCCAGTTTTTAAAAAAGAGAAAAGCACAGTTAAAAGAAGCTTTTAGACTTTAAATCAATTGTGTATACTTGCAGTGTCACAAACTCTCAATATGTGAGGCTAAGTTCACATTTTGACATTTGCAATCTCTCAGGTAAGATTTTTAAAATCTATAAAGAAAAAGTGCATGTTTTAAAAATGGAATGATATACAAAAAAAATTTATGCGAATACTACTACATAAGAACATTTGTAATACATTACTAACGATGGAGGGCTTCCCTGATAGCTCAGTTGATAAAGAATCAGCCTACAATGCAGGAGACCTTGGTTCGATCCCTGGATTGGGAATACACTTTTGAAATCTCTGGAGAAATATGTTTTTAAATTATGTGCTTATACTAGTAACCACCAAATATCAATGTTTACTTGTTAAAATTTTTATTGGCAAAAATTTCTTACTAAAAAATACTATTTAATGAGCTCAGTCTAAATTTGAAAAGAGTACACTGTGATTTTATTAATTTTAAATAACATTCACTCTACCTAGTTGTTTAAAACATCACTTTTTCTCTAAGATATATATATATGTATATAGTATATTTCCTGAGCTTAACTGTTCTTTATGCTATTTTGAGGAATTTATCTTCATTAGCTTCATCTAAGATGTTAAAAATCCCGTTATTAATAAGTGCTCTAGATTTTTAAAAATTCCTAAATTACACTAAATAAACAGTTTTACAATCATTTCACATTTTACTTTAGGGTTTAAATATGTTTGTATTTAATTATTTTAAAATATGTTGAAGCAAGTATTTGAAGCCTGTTCTCTTTTTAAAAAATTGAAATATTCTGTATTCTACAAGTAATATATCCTTTTTCCTGAGACAGTGTTATTCTTGTGAGTTTTAAGTCTAGAATCCTAACATTATAAATCCATATGTGACTAAGATACAGATGAAATGTTATAGATTATAATAGTTTAAGGGGATTAACTATTCATTACCCTGAGGCAAAGTTTTATTAAAAGAGGTAGAATTAGAGTTGGCATTAAATCACGCTAAATTTTGGTTACCCAGTAAGAATAAAGATTGCTCCTTGATATGGATCAGAAAGAAGAAAAATGGAACAGCCTTAAGAAAACCCATAAAGAGGTGAAAATGAGGATAGGATGTTTGGGGACCATAATTTTTTTTGAGATATAATTTTTAATGGAAATAGTGTTAGAAAAAGTGTACTTACTGTGGCATCCCAATCATGTCTACCTTCAAACCCCTTCCCATTCTCTGTTAATTTCCTTGTCACTGTCCACCTGTTTAAAGTCCCCTCTGCATATTCCTAATGCATCTCAACATAATCTCTATTGAAATACCCTGTTTATAGTTAACCATCTTTGGAGCCTGTTCCTTCCATTTCACCCTACAGTAATTTTCTCTTTTATATTTCTCTAGAACTCACTGAACACATAGCTAAATTATAGAGTCCTTACTACATACCATATAATTTAGTAGCTAATTAACTTCTGATCTGTTCACTCCAGTAGCAGTTTTCAGTAAGAAAGATACAATTATTATCCCGATTTACAAAGAGGCAACTCAAGCACAGACTCAAATGTTGGTTTACTAATTCTATAATGTTAAGCACACTGCCCTTATTTCGTCTGTATGGTTAGAGATCTCCGTGTGCACGTTCCGTGTTTCTTTTTCAGCAAAAAAGCACCATGTTTTTTACATGTACTTGTTTTCTCAGTTTATGAAATATAGCATCTCACACTGTTAAGTACTGACTAGATTGTTCGCTTGATTGATCGATTGATTCAAAAGTGTTTGACTTTACTGCCAAGAGCTTGGCCTCTAAGCAGTTTTAAATTTTCAAAGATTTATAAGCAGCAGACTGATGAAAGTGGAGATTTTGGGAGATTTAGCTAGAAATGAGAGATTAGAGACTAAAGATTAGAGTGCCCTTAATTCAGGCATGATATGATAAACATCCATACACGGTCAGTTGCATCAAAGTGATAGAAAAATGGCAAATACAGGATAGGAAGTGTTCACTGGCATTACGATTGATGTAGGCAGAAATGGTAAAGTTGAAACTTGAATCATTAGAAGAAAGGTTGCATTATTGACAGAAGCACAGAAGTCTGGCCAAGATAAATAATTTTGTGCAGAGAGTAATGATATGTTTGAAAAAAATTTGGTTTTAGAGTGTTCAAGTAGATATATCCAATTAGTGGTTACTCCATAAGATGTAACACTACAGACCTGGTTAAGAAGGAGTCTTTCATCCCAAGAGTTGTTGAATTGAAGAGTATGAATCATCTAAAGGAGAAAATGTGAGAAGAGAAAGGAACGTCAAGGACAAATGATTTAACTTATCTCTTCGATTATAGAGCCCTTACTAATTAAAGTATGTTACCATTTTAGTGACCTCTTTATTTTAATAAGCCCCAATACATAAATGAGTATGTAGATTTTGTTTTAAATTGATGTAGTCTCAATTTAATGTTCCATATATTAGTATTTTATGTTATTTATATATCCATATATTTTATTTTTATTTATATTCATTTGGCTTTTCTCCCCTGCTGTTCCCTGCCCCCAACACACATGTGCAAGTGCACAGACACTAGGCTATAAACCCTATGCGTGTGCGTTAGTCGCTCAGTCGTGTCTGACTCTTTGCAACCCCATGGACTATAGCCCTCCAGGCTCCTCTGTCCATGGGATTCTCCAGGCAAAAATACGGGGAGTGGGTTGCCATTTCCTTTTCCAATAAACCCCACGAGGCCAGGGATTTTTGTTCTGTTCACTCTTTTATCAAGTGCCTAGAAATGTGCCTATCACGTATTAGACATTCAATAAAAGTTGAATAAATAGTAATAATGATAGCCAACACTTAAGGAAGGCTCACTTCTTGTCATACTTTTCTGAATGCTGTAGATTATTATAACACCCTTGATCTGCTGATGCAGAAACTGACCCACAGGTTGATTAACACACCCCACCCCACACGGCAGCCTGGTCTGTAACCAGAGCCCCCAGCCGTCAGTGTGGTGCTTCTGTTGAAGATGATTGCTGTGTTTGGTTCTGAGAAGTCTTTATGGAAGAACCAGAAGCTGTATATTAGCCTCTAGATACAAAATACTAGCTATATACCTGGATTCACATTGTTAGTATATTGATTAAGTATAAAGGTAAATGCAACTGATTTGAAGCTTTCAAAGTAGTAAGCTTAAAGAAACAGAAAATCACACCCAAGAATTTGATGTCTCATTTGGCAGATTAGCAGGCTAAACCAGGCCCATCCATCATGAGTTAGGCCCATTCTCAAGGCCTGCAGATCCAGGGTACTGTCAGCAGTGTTATATGGGTCTAATATCTGAGTCCTTATCAATGTCATTTTCATTTCTGAGACAAGTTTCATTTATCATACCATTGTGCTATATTTCATATCAAATGTCAGGATAAAGTCTCTAATGTCAAAGATTTAGAGGCAGTGATTTTCCAGACTTATTCATCAGAATGCAGTGATCCTGGACATCTGGAGAAAACAGATGATGCTGGACTTTTAAAGCAGTTGGCATTAGTTGAACTTTAGAGAGAGTATCACTCTAAAACAATATGTGAGAAGTTTCAAGGATATGAACTAAAGGCATCTGAAGAAACTGGACTAGAAAACCTGTCACAGCAGGTAGTTCCACGTGATGCAACAGGATCCAGACTGAGCAATGTTTCAGTCAGGTCGCAATCAGTGAGGAAGTGACAGGGAAAAATACCAAGTACAAACAGTGATCAGGGAATTATCTAATAGACACACTACAAGACTCATCATTAAGGAGTAATTGCCTAGCATCTCAGGGTGCTTTCATCCATATGAATATGCTTTCATGTAGAGGATTATCAAAGACTTATCATGTGAGCACTGAGAGGGAAGATGTGAATATCCATTTTTACAGATAATCTAAAAAGAAGAATATGAGAGACTATGTTTCAAAAGACAGTGGTCCTGTTTTTGCTTATTTTTTGTTTAAATCCATTTTATAGACTTCTCTTGATAATAACATCTTTTTTATCACCTAATAGGCCCATAAGTAAAACAACAACAAAAAATGATCTGTACCAGGAAAATGAATTAAAGAGAGGTTAAATAGCTTTCCTGGGGGAAATCATTCAATTTATTTGCAAAGTTAGAGTAGGGCAGAAAAACTATCTTCCTAGTGCATTTCTTATGCCAGTCACAGATACAAAATATTTAGTGATATGAAATGAGTGGTTTTACGCTTCATGCTACATTAGTTGTATTTTGTTGTTGTTGTTGTACTTTAGATTACATTTATAACATGAGAATAGTAATGTTCCTTGATGGTGATTTTTTTCTGAAAGATAAAAAGGAAAAAAGCCCATATATACTTTTACTCTATTATACTTTTCATATATATCTAATATGACAGAGCTCCCAAAACATCTGCATTGTAAATTTACATATTCAGTGTCTCTCATATCAAAAACTATTCAGTTAGATTTTTAAATGAAGAATCTAACAAGTAACTTTTCATTTTGATCTTACTACTTTAGTTACCAAAAAATTCCATGAGAGTAATTCTACTAAGCATTCCAGGTTTTCTTTCATTGATGAATAGAAGAATTGATAAGTCTAGAAATTGGCTGTCAAGAAAATATTAATTACTCAAATGTACTTAGAAGCTGAGTCCTAGGACCTTTTAAGTCAACCTCTGCTGCACGCTTGAAAGAAAGTCATACTATGTTGTCATATATTTAACCTCTCAACATTTTGAAAGCACAGTGAATATGAGAAGCTCTCTCGTCAGTCATAGTATTGGTTTTGTTCAAAAACTAGAAGGTGCTTCTACAAGCAGTTTGTCCCCAGTAGCTGTCTCACTAGTGTCTGGGCTTTCAGGTAGTCTTACAGTCTCCTCAGAACTTTTCAGGCCTGCCTGCACTTTGGGTTCTCATTGCCTGACCTTCCAGGGAGGAGCAGTTATGATGAACTATTTCAGCATATTCTGCTTAGGATTCTCTTAGAATTGATTGGAGCTTTTTGTTTTGGTTGTTCTGTGTTGTTACTTGTTCTCTCCCATACCTCCCCTTTTTACAATACCTGAACTGCTGATCTTATTGTCACTGTGAATTCAGGTAAAGCTCATAAGGAGAGGTGTGTCTCCACTATACTAGCGGGGCTGACGCTTTTTGTAGAGAAGAGTTTTAGTAAGACCAATCATACCTACCTAGCCTGGGGAAATCCAACACAGTGGCATTCTTTGCCATCTGGATGTAGGTAATCCCTATCTACATCTCTTACTTCAGGCAAGTCCAGAAGGACTTGGCCGAGCTATTGTCTGATCTTTGTCACACCTGCTGTTTGGTGTCACAGCCTTGTAAGGACCAGTGCTACCTCAGAGAAGTTTATCTAGTTTGATGTATAGGAAGACCTCCAAGAAAGGACTGGGACTATGTAACAGTGCCTCAAAGAAAGGACTTCAGTTCAGTTCAGTCGCTCAGTCGTGTCCAACTCTTTCTTTGCGACCCCATGAATCGCAGCACCCCAGACCTCCCTGTTCAATACCATCTCCCAGCGTTCACTCAGACTCACGTCCATCGAGTCCGTGATGCCATCCAGCCATCTCATCCTCTGTCGCCCCCTTCTCCTCCTGCCCCCAATCCCTCCCAGCATCAAAGTCTTTTCCAATGAGTCAACTCTTGGCATGAGGTGGCCAAAGTACTGAAGTTTCAGCTTTAGCATCATTCCTTCCAAAGAAATCCCAGGTTGATCTCCTTCAGAATGGACTGGTTGGATCTCTTTGCAGTCCAAGGGACTCTCAAGAGTCTTCTCCAACACTACAGTTCAAAAGCATCAGTTCTTCAGTGCTCAGCCTTCTTCACAGTCGAACTCTCACATCCATACATGACCAAAGGAAAAAAAACAAAGGACTAGGAATATGTAACTATTGAGAAATAGAGAAATCTTTTATTAGACTGTCAGAATGCTAAGTACCTAGGGATTTCCACTTTTTTTGCACCAACACTGGTGATCCAGACACTCCCATTTGCCAACAGAAGCCTGCCCCCTGCTGCCTGCTCTCACACTGTTTTTACTAAAGACTCAAGTAACTGGTTCCAAAGATCATAGTACCATACATTAGGAAGGTCATAGATGCCTCTGAATACTTCTGTTATACTTAACACTGAATAAAAGAGTATATTTTGTCTTAACAGTTCAAAAAAATCTCTTCCTAGACATTCATCTCACAAAGAAACTGAGAAAGAAATAATAAAGATTTATTTCCTTTTAGTATTCTGGGTGCCTGAGCACACAAGGGAGACTCAGGACTGTGGCGTCATTACTGCATTCTTAGGAACTTGTATATTTTAAAATAGCATCTTCTTTATTTAGAGTTATGTGGTAAAAAAAAAGATTGACTATCATATATGAAAAATGGATCCCTCACTGTATGTAGGCTTTGATCAGAAAAGCAGTTGCTCTTCTACTGGCAGATCTTAAATAGCCAAGATTAAAGACACAAGTTTATTTAAGAGCAATGAGGAAACTCATTTGACTTATTGGAAGTCCTGCCAAAGGAAATACAAGATTTTTCTCCTACATTCTGTCTTCATGTTGATAATAAATCATCATGTTTTCTTTTTTTCCTATTACAGTACTTCTGTTGCAGAGTGAGAATCATATGCTAGACAGTTGAGAGATTATCACTTAAATATGTTCTTAAATTTCATGTGTCTGCTCTCCTTGTACTGGAGGATAGTAAACAGGTACAGAAAAAAAGCTGAAAGGATTGACACAGGTAATTTTTTCTGATGTATACAAGAAAGGAAAGAAAATGAACAGAAATAAAGTTTACATTCCATACTGATGAGTTCAGCTGCATGAAAAGATGGTACAGAAAGAATCCACGTGATAGTAAAAAATAATCACAGCAGTGTTTCTTCTAGCTATTGACAAGCTCTTAGTTCATTCTACAATTGTGTATTTTAAAATGAAAGAAGGGACCAAAAGTGCTTTTGTGGATTTGATGTTAAGCTGAAAGTGGCATTTGGATAACACCAGACAATATCAAATCTTAGTTTTTATGTGCCATTTTCTTGGTGTCACAAAATGTTTTTTAGTCAGTCATGTCCGACTCTTTTGCAACCCCATGGCCTATAGCCCACCAGGCTCCTCTGTCCATGGGATTTCCCAGGCAAGAATACTGAAGTGGGTTGCCATTTCCTTCTCCAAGGGATCTTCCCAACCCAGGGATCAAGTGCTCGTCTCCTGGATTGGCAGGCAGATTCTTTACCACGGATCCACCAGGTGTCATAAATGCTTCTTTTCAAAATAACTTACATTTTTTAGTGATCAAAATTCAAACTCACATCTCTCTGGGATTGGTGTGAGCACTTTTTTTTTTTTTTTGGTAAGGAACTTATGCCAAAGCAAATGGAGACCAGTATATATTTTCTCAATGAGTAGGGAAAAGTAACACTTTGGGCTTCCTGGTGGCTCAGATGGTAAAGAATCTGCCTGCAGAGCAGGATACCAGGGTTCAATCTCTGCCTCAAGAGAATTCCCTGGGGAAGGGAATGGCTACCCAATCCAGTATTTTTGCCTGGAGAATTCCATGCACGGAGCCTGGGGTTGCGAAGGGTTGGGCATGACTGAATGACTAACACTTTTCAGGAAAAATAACTAGATTGAATCCTATTACTAATGTCTTCAGAAGAGTGACTTCCTGCTTTTGTATATTATCTGAACAACTTTTTGTACTCTGCTTATGTTAGTATCTTTAGTTTTGCTCCAAAGTCCATATAACTGAAGTCAGGTTCTGTCACTGAGTAAGGAAGATCCACAGAAGAAAGTCCTGGTAGCCCACTCCGTTATTCTTACCTGGAGAATTCCATGGACAGAGGAACATGGTGGGCTACAGTCCATGGGGTCACAAAGAGTCAGACACAACTGAAGCGACTTAGCATGTATGCACACATTTTATGAAAGTTCATCTAACACATTGTTTTTTTCTATCTTGCTTCTGCCCCAAAGCTTATAAAGTTAATCTTAGTTAAAATAAGAAGTTTTAAAAGAAAATTATTCACTGGCAGGAGAACCCAGATTTTATGCCTAGTCCTAAGTATTTTACATGAATTACCTATTAATAATTCATTTCTCACATTTTGTTTTTTCATTATACAATTGAACAATTTGAAGTTTAGAGTAATTTTCCAAGGTCACACTTGAGGCAGATCCAGGATAAAGATACCGACTCAGACATTTTAATTGAAAACTAACAACAATGTTGGTCTATACTGGTCATTAATATTTTCAGAACATTATGTTTATAAAAGACTCCTTAATGATTACTCACTACCAAGAGAGTTTTAAAATAATATTGAAAAAGCAGAGCAATATGATTGATACCATCTTCCAAGAAGTCCAGAATGATGTGGATGCACCTAAAGACTGTCATACACAGTGAAGTAAGAAGGAGAAGAACAGATACCATATATTAATTCATATATGTGGAATCCAAAAAAATTGGTGAAGTCGATCTTATTTCCTAAGTAGAAATAGAGACATAGATATAGAGAACAAATGTATGGAGATGAAGAGGAAAAAGGGGGTGGATGAAGTAGGTGATTGGGATTGACACATATACACTGTTAATCTCCTGAGAAGGAAATGGCAACCCACTCTGGTATTTTTGCCTGGGAAATCCCACAGACAGAGGAGTCCAGCCCATAGGATTGCAGAGAGTTGGTCATGACTGAGCACACACGCACACCTGTATACCTACAGCTGATACACTTTACAGTGGATACTAATACATTGTAAAGCAATTATACTCCGATAAAAATAAAAATTTACATTATAAAAAGGAAAGAGTTACATGGAACGTGGTTTCTTTCCTCATTGACATATATTGTATTTAGCTTAATTTCCATTTCCTTTTCTGATACTCTAATGTAAGAGAACTATTACATTTAAGTGTACTAATTTTTATTGTCAAGTATGTTACTAAAATTAAGCATATTATTCAGATATATTATTTATATCATTATGCTATGCAAACTTCAAATAAGATATAGTAATTAATTTTCTGATAATTTTTAAGACCCATTCTTTTTGGTTCATATGCTCTATGAAGTAAGTGTTCAATTGATTGGACAAGAAAAAGTGTTTATATTAATGGTTTGTTAAAATAGATCTCCATGGGAAAAAAGAGATATCCTGTATCAAAAAGCATGCAGATTTTCCCCATTGCACTTGTAAATGAAGTGAAGTGAAGTGAAGTGACGTGGCTCAATCCTGTCCGACTCTTTGCGACCCCATGGACTGTAGCCTACAAGGCTCCTCTGTCCATGGAATTTTCCAGGCAAGAGTTCTGGAGTGGGTTGCCATTTCCAAGTTAAATAAATATTTAGGATTAAATTTCCATGAGTTACTGACATTTCCGTTGTCAGAATTAGTAAAAATCACAAGTGGAAAGAATATAAATGAACATCATGCTTGCTAAAGCTATCAAGGAAATACTCAGCGTTCCTTCTTCCAAAGTATTTTCAAAGTATATGCATCAGTTAAATACATATATTAAAGACTAGCTTAAAATGGTGAGCTTAGTTAGATTTTAACTGTGTTAAGCATTGCTTTAGGTATCCCTGTAAATGAAACATACCCTCCAAGGTCAGCACTTAAGACCTCTAGAGTGCTTGTTTGTTCTTTATTCTTGTGTTCACTCTTCTGACTTTTATATGTGCCAGTAATGTCTCTGTCGCACTTTGATGGACAAAATGTGTTCTCACAGTTTGAATGTGTCAGCTTGTGAAAACATTTTTTTGTTTTGCTTGTTTCATTTTGTTTGCTGTTTTGTTACACTTGATATCCCCATTTCCTAAATCAGTGCATAGTATCTGCACTGTGGTTCTAATCCAGGCAAAGTTCCTCACAGTTGTCACATACATCTGGGCATCTTATTCTGTGTTGTTATAGTCAGATATTTTGGTCAGTCACATAAGTGTTGATTTTTTAATTACTTTAATGGTCAATATTTAACTGTGATCACCAGTAAAAACTTTTATAAAACTTTCCAGTAGGTTTTCTTCCTGTCTTTTGGTAAGTTATTTATTATATGATGGAAAAGGCATGGACCTTGGAGGTCAAACCCAAGTTGCTCTCCAAATGTCACCAGTTACTAGTTGTGCGATCTTAATTTAGTTCATTTCTCTCAATCTCAGTTTCCTCATTTGGAAGAATGATAATATCTACTTTATATGGTTACTAAGGAGATACGATGGGATAATCCATATGAAGCATCCTGTCAAATGACCAGCAAATAGCTAAGTATTGATAGTGTAGTGAATACGAGCTCAGGATCTGAAATCTCACAGACCTAATTTCAAATTTCGGATTTTACACACAGCAGATATGAAAACCCAAGCAATTTTTCACCTCTGTTTAGCCTCACCTTATTGATTAAGTGGCTGTAATAAAAATACCTTTGTTATGACTATTAGAATTAAATGCAATTTTGCATGTAGAACTTGTGTTAAACACAAAATGAGTGCTTTAATAGTAGTTGTTATTAGTACTTGGTATTATTGTATTTGATATTATCTATGCTGCTATAGTTATTAGAATAATAAAACTTTCATTTCTGTGATATGAGAGTCTTAGTTTCTAATCAGACTTAAAGTAATAAACACATTGCGTTTAGTATTTGTATTGCTACACTGTTGTCAATATAGTAATATTTAATAAAATAGAAAATATATGTGACAATATTCCTCATAAGCTATAGTGTAAATAAACCACACATGGCTATTTTTTACTTGGTTTGCTTGAACCTGTTCTTTAAAAGTATGTCCAGATACAGCTTGAATGAGGCAGCTGCACTATGAATTGAGAAATTAGAGATGGAAACAAAGGTAGCTTGGACTGGAATACCAAGAGCAGTCTCTACATGAAAATACCAAGACAAAATTGGTAACAGTACACACAAGACTGTACATGCTTCAAAAGATCAGAGGACTCAGTTAATCCAGTTCCTAGTTTTATGGATGAGGGGTATTGAATCTGAGAGACTGGGTGACATACCCAGAGTTAAGGACAAAAAGGAATAATGTCCTGACTTCTAGTTAAATACTCTTTCCATTAAAGCCAAACTACTGTGGGAATCAGGTTTTCAGAAGCAAAATAATCCTGCATGGAAACTTTTGTCAAATTTCTATAACTGACTGGTATCAACTAATATAGTTTTTACCAGGTGTAGGAAACTACACCTTTCTCAATAGGATGAAACCATTTTAATAATTATGTTTTGAAAAAAATCAGTTTAAAATGAATGCATTTATAAAGCTATCCTTAATTTAAAAACTTGGATAGTGTAGAAAAGAGTCATATTAACTTTTGATTGGTCATTTTTTATTTACTTTAAAGGATGTCGAGTCATTAACCTTAGTTCCTCTAATCTGTGCCTTACATTATATTAAGCACATTTTATGGAGGCTCTGGAAGAATCATTACAGTTTGTGTTTGTTTTTGTGGTAAACCTTTTAACAAATTATACTAAGTTTACTTCTGATAGTAGGTTGCTTTCTACAGTTGACAGTGACATTAGCCACCAGCACTTCATCTGTTACTTCTAGTTAACTGATAATTATTTTATTCAAAAATAACGATTTCATTCCAAAACCTTAAATAGGCTCTTAATTCATAGCTTCATCCAATGTTAATCTTCAAGGTACAGAATTTTACAGAGAAAAAGCTGCCAAAACCCTGCTTTTCCCCAGATTGTAATTTTTGCTTCTCTGTCTTGTTTTATAGAGCTACATTCATGGAAGCAGCCAGGTCCAATTCGTGGCAGAGTCACACATTATTCTGGTACTAAGTATCCTTTAAAATACTGATGGGTTGAGAAGAACAAAGCAGAGCTGCATGCTATCAAATTGATTTTTTCGTAACAAATAATCAAGACTTTTGAGACATTAAATTTTAAACTTTACCATGTGACTAATTTTCCAATTCCTATGTCAACTATTTTCTCTTACCACGTAATTTTTAAAATTCTAAATCATTAATAGGTTATAATTTTCTTTTTTGCTATTGAATTTTGAAGTATAGCTTTTGATTATCTCTGGCTGGAGGGTTTTTTTTTTTGTGATGTCTGTATGGTTTACCCCTTTAGAATCTTAATGGGGAAGGGAAAAGAAAGTGTTCTATTATATAAAAAGCAGGATAAAAGAATTATCTTAGTTCCCTTAAATGTTATAGTAAGTGAGAAGAGGAAGATGTAGGATAATTAGACATCTTTTGGAACATGGAAGACTAAATGTTATGAATCAGATAATATAGTACAATTTATGATTTAGAGGTAGAAGGGTAAAGAAGACAGCAGAATAGCAAAGAAGTACAATTCATTTTTCAAAAACCAAATTACATATTACTAGAATAAAGTAAAGTTAATTTGGGGGCAAACAGCTGTGCTTTGGGGGAACACTGACATTTGTGTGAGTCCTGTGGAAACATTTGTATATTTCTTAAGTTTATAGTGTTGAATGTACTGAGTCATTGTCAGGATCTAAAGTGTGCCTTACTGTGTCGCTTATAAAATTTGATTACTCTCCTGGTTACCAAGGTTCATCTTCAAATAAAGCAGTCTAGGCCCAATTTTTAGTATCTGATATAACCATAACTATTTAAACTTTTAAGGATTCTTAGAACTCTCCTAGAGCAAAACCTCATTTTATAGCTAGGAAAACTAAAACCCACAAAATTTAACTGCCTTGCCTTAGTTTGGAGAAAGAACTGTGCTTTTTCCTAGACATACATACCTTTGGTACAGGTTAATTTACAGACTAGGCATAGTAAGAGAATATTCAAACTGTTAGCATCACTACTGTTGTGCTTTGGGGCCACTGTTAAGTAAACAGCGTCACCTGAACACAGCCCTGCGACCCCACGACAGCCGATCTGGTAACAGGATGGCTGCTGAGTGATGACTGAACAGGCAGTGAACACAGGGTGGACACTCTGGACAGAGGGACAGTTCACATCCAGATGGAACAGGGCAGAAAGATGTGAGATTTCATCATGCTGCTAGAATGGCTTCTGAATCTTACTTTAAAACTTACCAATTATTTCTGAAATTTTCCATTTAATGTTTTTGGACTGTGGGTAACTGAAACCATAGAAAGTGAACCTACAGAAAAGGGGAAATATGTTTTGCAGGTAACTTTTTGGTTATTTGTATCATTTTTTTTTCTTTTCTGTTTTCAATCCGTGATGTAGCATTTTAGCAATATAGTTCTTTCAAAGCGGCTATTAAATCAGAAATACCTAGCAAAAGGAATGAAAAGGTGTGTTGAGATCATCATTCCATTGTATGGCAGAAATTCCCCAAGGTTTCATTTCATGGCTCATTGATCTCAAGCCGAGATTTAGGACGCAAAGAAATTTTACAAACAGTATGAAGTCTTCCATGTAGATTTTTAACAGTAAAATGTATTATCTTTCTGCTGCTAGTAACTATTTGTTGCTTTATCGCTGCTGTTCTTTTTATTTGCCTATATCTATGAAAAGAGAAAATGTCTTAAAATGGTGGGCTCATTAAAATCATCAATAAAAGTTTAGAAGAAGCCATTATATAGTAATTTCTGATTTTATTTTACTTGGCAGAATCTAATTTTGTAAAACTTACTTTATAATTTTTTTTTTGTAATTTGCGTGTATGTTTCTATGTAGTGGTTTAGTCGTTAAGTCATGTCTGACTCTCACAACCCCATGGACTGTAGCCCTCCAGGGCTACATGGGATACATGTATGGCTACATGTATGGCTACATCTGTATGGGATACAGATGGCTACAACTGTCCATGGGATTCTCCAGGCAAGAATACTGGAATGGGTTGAAAAAAATGCAAATTCCAGGTGGTAACTTCCTGTTTATCTTTGGAGAATATTTCTGCCTTTTGGTTTTCTCTTCCTAATTTAGTAAGCCAGATCATTAGATGCAGTTGCTACATACAAAATTTTATTTTAAAAATCTTAAGAACGAACAGATGGAGTCATTTGATGTCATAGGTTATAGAATGACACTTATTTTTAGTAAAAATAAGATTTTTCTCCCTGTTAGTAGTCTTTTATTTCAGTACCCTATTTAGGAAGAGGAAAAAAAATCCTAAGTAGTCTTTGAGATAAAGCTCTTTTAAAAATAAAAATGTTATGACATTTTAATAAGGAATATATGAACTAAGGCTAATATATAAATCTCTACATTTTTCCAAATAAAATATTTTTTAAATTTTTCATTCAGTTTTGTTTTAACACCTGTTGTAAATATATTTGCTGTTTGCAAGAAGGTAGGCTGATAGAAAAATAATTTTAATTAGTATGAGGCATCAAGGGGCAACATGATGCATGGAAAAGTTGAATTGACTTTTTAGCTGGGTTTTTATGCAGTAGAAAAGGAGTTCTCCCCAGGTGGAGAATGAGTGAGCAAGAATATTCCAGTGGAAGGTGTAACAGGTAGACAAACATGAAAGAGTATTCACAGACGCTGCAGGGCAGACCGATGAAAGGTTAGTTGGCTGGATAATAAATATCTTTCCATACGTTGCTAAGAAATTTGAATCTGATCTAAATTCACCAAGACATGTTGTACATGGTAGTGGAAACCAGACACACGAGTTCTCGGATTGGCTTTACTGTCAAGTACAAATTCTGACCTGTCCCTTAATTCTGCATATCCTCTAAATTCTGGGATGTCAAGATAACATGAGATAAATACCAATTAGAAGTAAAGGTTCTGATATAAAAGGCAAAGATTATACTAGCAGTAACAACTGTTTCTAAATATTTTAAAATATGTGTTTTCATAAAGATCACATTTGCTTTCCCTATGAGAAAAACATTTGTTTTCCATCTATTATGAGAATATAGCTTTACTCTGACTTATTTTCAGTCTATGATAGACAGCAAATGTTTCTTTTAATGTGTTATATCCAAGGAGAAACATACTACAGAACAAAAATTAATGATGGATACAAGTTGAAGATATTTTAGATAAAGTCTTCTATAATATGCTGACTTTTTCCCAACATTTGTTCACATTTATCTTTAAACTGACAATCCTCGGTCTCTTCTTAGGAGCCATAGTAAACCTAACATCATTTGTGATTGAGAATGGATTATAATGTAATGCAAATGTATGTGCATTTCTGTGCACATACATTTCTAGAATATTCATTTTCTGTGGATTTTGTTATTTACACGAACAGCAGCTGTTTTATGTAGGATCATTTCAATATTTTGACTTTTTTAGCAGTAAGAAAGTGATTGACAGGATAAGCAGGGGACTGGAGAGTGCATAGTAGCTGAAGTGTATAATGTTATTAATCAATACAGATGTGCAAAGTTATACATGAAGTAGAACAAAGATGTGTGTGTGTGTTTGTGTCTGTGTAGGCATAGTCATTAATCTCAGGACAATAGAAAAAGTTTTAGGAACATTACTGTTTAGCTGGTATTTATTTGTATCTCTTAATGTTGAGATTCTTTACTAAGGCTTAGTCAAATGGTTACACCCATCAGTTTAATGACAGAAAAGTATCTGTTATTCCAGAGATTGACACAGAATCTCTGATATTTGTAGGAGCTTTCATTAATCAGTCAGCCTTCCACCCAATAAAGGAAGACCTACACATTAACTTTGACAGATGTTAGAGTCAAAACTTCTTCCTGTGTTTATAAATCAGTACATTATCTAAAAATGTTTGCATTACAATTGTGATTTTTTTCCCAAATGATAAGTATTATGTAGACTCTCTTTTACCAAAAATTATTTTCATTGACAGAATAGAACTTGACTTAAATAATTCTCAACACTCAAAGTTTTTAAGCTCAAAAGTATTTTTAGATAAAAGAGGAGCATTGGCCAATTTAAAGCCATTTAGTGTAATTCATGTATCTCAGTTACAGCCATCAAGTTTAAAGTAGGTTCACAGCTCTTTCCTTGTTAATGACTAGAAAACTCACTTTTGCAGGAAACATTCTAAGTAAAAACTCACACTTAATTCCTGACCCTGCTGCTCTCTAATAAAATATTTTACATCGGGGTTGTGCATAACACCTATATCTAATAATCTCTTTGCTTTAAAGTTCCTACTTTGAGATCATGTGTACAAGGATTTTTGCATTTCTTTATTTTCACATAAGAGCAAAGCTAACTTCCTCTGAGACATAACAGTTTAGAGTATCTTTGGCACTGTTTCAGATACTCTATAGCAGGGGTTGGCAAACTAGGACCAGTGAGGTTCAATTCCAGCCTGACTGCTATTTTTATAAATTAAGTTTTATTGGAAAACAGACACACCTATTCATTTGTGAATTGTCTGTGATTACTTTGCACTACAGTAGCAGAATTGAGTAGTAACAATACACCATACAGCGTGTATAGCCCCAAATATTTACATTCTGGGCCTTCACAAGAAAAGTTTGTAAACTATGATTATGTAGAGTATAAACAATAGAAGACAAAACCCTACAACCTTATTACCCCAAAACAATTGCTTTTAACTTTTTATTATCTTTCTTTTCCTGAATTTCTCTTATTATTTGTAAAGAGATGCAATTATATTTTTAAGTGCATTTTCACTTGATATAAAATTTTATGCTTAGCATAAAGATGTACATGGTTAAACAGATTTAACTATTTTGTTCCATTGCTGTTTCCTCATCATTTTCTTCTAACCCTGTTACCATCCTGCTTCAATTCTTCTATGTTCTTTTGGTTTGCACCTTTTACTCACTAACTTTGTGGCTTTGCATAAGTTACTTGGATCTTTCTGATGGCTTCAGTTTCCTTATGTTACAATCATGTATATCAGAGCCTAGTTGGTACTGGGTAAGAGAGTGAAGAAAATAAACTCCCTACCCTTTGGGCACTAACATTGTAGTGACAGGAGAGAGACAGTAAATAAATAAAGATACATGTTCTAAATTTCTTTTAAAAAATAATATTAACAGAGAAAAATAAAGTAGGATAACAAGTACAGTGTTCAAAGGAGGCTTCTCTACTGTCATTTGATCAAAAACTCAAAGGAAGTGAGGGAGTGAGTTACATGGACATTGAGGGGAATAGCATTCAGATAGAGAAATAGCAAGTGCAAAGATCCTGAGGCAGAGGGTTCTTGTTGTTGAAAAAATACCAAGGACATGAGTAAAAGCCCACAAGGGCAGAGCAGTATAGGAAGTGGATCAGGGTACAAATGAGGTGCCACCTGGATGTCTTTAGATTTTGAGGTCTTTAGATTATTAACTTTCCATCTCACTGTGAGTAAAGAGCACTCTGAGGAAAAGAATGACATTACCTGCCTTATGTTAAAGGTATTAGAAAGTCCATCCTGCCCAGAGAAATCTGCAGATTCAGTGCAATTCTTTTCAAAATACTACTGCCATTTTTCACAAAACTAGAATAATTAAAATTTGCACGGAACTGCGTAAGACCGTGTGTAGCCAAAGCAATCACGAGTAAGAAGAGCAAAACTGTAGGCATCATAGACTCTGATTTCAGACTATATTCAAAAGCTGTGTGGCTTCCTTGGTGGTCCAGTGGCTAAGAATTCACCTTGCGATGCAGGGGACACCAGTTCAGTCCCTGGTCTGGGAAGGTCCCACATGCCACAAGGCAAATAAGCCCTTGTGCCATAGCTACTGAGCTTACACTCTGGAGACCGTGAGCCACAAATACTGAGCCCGCGTGCCATACTTGCTGAAGCCTGCATGCCCTGGAATACATGCTCCGCAACAAGAGGAGCCACTGCAACGAGAAGCCCACGCGCCCCTAGAGTAGCCCCTGCTCTCCACAACCGGAGAAAAGCCCACACAGCAATGAAGACCCAGCACAAAACACTATGGTAATAAAAACAGTATAGCATCAGCACAAAAATGGAGACACAGATCAACAGAACACACTGGAGAGCCCAATATAAACCCAGGCGCTTATGGCCGATTAAGCTACAAAAAAGCAAGAATGTGCAGTGGGAAAAATACAGCCCCTTTAATAAATGGTGTTGGGAAAACTGGACAGCTACATGGCAGAAGACCAAAACTGGACTACTCTCTCACACCATATACAAAATAAAGTCAAAATGAATTAAAGACTTAAAGGTAAGACCCGAAACCATAAAATTCCTCAAAGAAGACACACAGGCAGGATGCTCTTTGACATGGGTCTTGGCAATAATTTTTTGGCTCTGTCTCCTTAGACAAGGCAAACAAAAGCAAATATAAACAAGTGAGACATCAAACTAAGCAGCTTTTTGCACATTGGAAAAAAAGCCAACAAAATGAAAAGGTAGCTTACTGAATGGGAGAAGATATTTGTCGTTTATATATCCAATAAGCAGTTAATATCCAGATGCACAACTCATACAACACAGTATCAAGAAACAAACAAAACAGTTTAGAAATAGATAGAGGACTTGAGTGGACTAAACTCTTTTTCTAAGGAAGACATAATTCCAACAGTCACATGGAAAGATAGTCTAAATCACTAATCATCAAGGAACTGCAAATAAAATCCAAGTAAGGTACCACCTTGCACCTGTCAGAATGGCTGTCATCAAGAAGACAACAAATAATCCTTGATGAGGAGTGGAGGAATCTGATTTGGTACAGCCACTATGGGAAACAGTATGAAAGTTTCTAAAAAATATAAATAGAACCAGCATATGATTCAATAATTTTCTGAATATTTACCTGAAGAAAATGAAAACTAATTCAGAAGGACATATACACCTCCCTGTTCAGTGCAGCATTATTTACAGTAGCCAAGATATGGACACAACTGAACTGTCCATCAGCCGATGAATGGGTGAAGAAACAATGTACAGACACACAAACACTCAACCATTAAAAGAAGAATCTTGCCATTTGCAACAACACGGATGAATCTAAAAGAGCATGCTAAGTGAAATAAGCTAGAGAAAGACAGGTACTTTATGATCTCACTTGTATGTGGAATCTAAAAACAAACGAACAAACAACAAACTGAAAACAGATTCATAGATACAGAAAATGGTGTTTGCAAAGGGCAGCTGGGTGAGGGCTTTGAGCAGTAGAGGAGATAGGAGATGAGGTGGCACAAACTTACAGTGTTAAAGTAGTCATGGGGATGTAATATACAACATAAGGAGTATGGCTGATAATATGCAATAACTCTGTATGGGACATGTGATTACTAGACTTCTGATGGTAGCTCAGAGGTTAAAGCGTCTGCCTGCAATGCGGGAGACCTGGGTTCGATCCCTGGGTCAGGAAGATCCCCTGGAGAAGGAAATGGCAACCCACCTCAGTGTTCTTGCCTGGAGAATCCCATGGACGGAGAAGCCTGGTGGGCTACAGTTCAGGGGGTCACAAAGAGTCGGACACGACTGAGCGACTTAACCTTTTAACTTAACGTATTTAAATGTCCAGACACTTAATATTGTATATCTAAAACTAACAGAGTATTTCTAAGACTTGAAAGTGAAAGTGAAGTCACTCAGTCGTATCCGACTCTTTGCGACCCCGTGGACTGTAGCCCTCCAGGCTCTTCCGTCCATGGGCTTCTCCAGGCAAGAATACTGGAGTCGATTGCCATTTCCTTCTCCAGGGGATCTTCCTGACCCAGGGATCGAACCCAGGTCTCCCGCATTGCAGGCAGACGCTTTAACCTCTGAGCCACCAGGGAAGCCCTCTAAGACTTAGGGGTAGGAATTAATTTCTTAAGTAAGAAACAGTAACCAAAGCTCATAAAGGAAAAGAATAACAATTTTGACCATACTGAAATGACAACCTTCTGCATAAGTAAACAATTTAAAAGACAAGTAGAAGAATCTGTGTGTAACACTTCAAAACATTCATATTCAGGAAAAACTGAAGCATCTTCTAAGATAATAAGAAAAGGCAAATATACTTATGGGAAAATGGGCAAAAGAAAAGTAAGCATAATACAAAAAATTAAGCAAAAAAGGAATTAACATATCAAAAGATAGACTCACTAGTGAGACAGATCCCTAGTCAACAGTTTGATAAAATCAATAGTTCAGCAAAACTGTGTTAGTGCAGTGTAAAGAAATGGTAATTCTTTTGACACTACTTGTTTTACAGAATATGATCATACCTAGTAAATTTGCAACTACACACATCAGCCTCTCAAAAACTCTACCTCTAGGTGTAGACCCTAGAAAAATATTTCACATATATATATAAGAAGATATTCCTTATAGGAGTGTTTGTAATAGCAAACACTTGGAAACAAATGCCCTTGAGTAAGATAACCAATAACAATCAGTATACTCTGATGAAAATCTTAAAGATTTGTAATAACACTGTTTGAATTTTTGTGAAGTGCAAAAGCAATCAAATGAGAAACACGTTGGTCACACAGTTTTCAAATCTACAGAGGGACAAAGTGACAAAGCAATTTCTGACAAAGTGAAAGTCACTCAGTCACGTCCGACTCTTCGCAACCCCATGAACTACAGAGTCCATGGAATTCTCTAGGCCAAAATACTGGAGTGGGTAACTTTTCCCTTCTCCAGGGGATCTTTCCAGCTCAGGGATCGAACCCAAGTCTCCCACATTGCAGGTGGATTCTTTACCAACTGAGCTATCAGGGAAGCCCTACAGGGGGAACAGTAGTAAATTTTTTTAAAAAGTACATATATATATTACGAAGATATTAACAGGGTATGTTACACTTGACTGACCATAGTTAATATCCAATAAAATGTAATTTCCTTAATAACTTCTCCCTAAGTGACTATTTCTGTCTCTGTCTGCTAATAACATTTACATACAATATACACATGGGTGTTTACGTATCCAGTTTTATCCCGAGAATGTTTTAATATACAGCTTTCATCTAGTTGAAATTTTAAAGCATTTAATTTCTAAATATTTTCCCCCAGAAATAAAAAATAGTGCTATTTCCCCCAATTTATATTTTGGAAAGAATTTTGGAAGCTACTCAGTAGATGGCATCATAAAATAAATATTTGTTTTGTTTGTAGTATCTATATAAAATAATTTTAAAATGTGATTTATATTTTGAATATTTATAGAAAATGTTTTTGAGATAAATTAATCCAGAAGTCTGAATTGTCAGCTCAAGTCTGTATACTTAAATGGATTAGAATTATACATGAATATAAAAGGATGTCGCCAGAAAAAAATGGAAGGGGAATCCTAATTGAACTCCTTTTAAGGATCTACATCAGTCCCATCAGTCTGCTTCAAAGAACTAAGTTAAGCAGTCAATTTCCTGTCTATCAGCAGTTTCAGTGAAACAAGCTTTTAATTTTCTATCAGTTGATTATTGGTAACATCCCCATCACTACACAATTGAAACACAAAGAACTTATAATTATCTAAATTTCAGAAGTTTTCAAACCGTTATCATGAATTTCCTCAAAGTTTAGTGGTATGTATACACGTGTGTCGGGAGGGCTTCTCTGGAGGCTCAGTGGTAAAGAACCTGCCTGCCAATGCAGGGGAGGTCTGGGCCGGGAAGATGCCCTGGAGAGGGAAGTGGCAACCCAGGGCCGGGAAGATGCCCTGGAGAGGGAAGTGGCAGCCCAGGGCCGGGAAGATGCCCTGGAGAGGGAAGTGGCAGCCCAGTGCCGGGAAGATGCCCTGGAGAGGAAAGTGGCAGCCCAGGGTCGGGAAGATGCCCTGGAGAGGGAAGTGGCAGCCCACTCCAGTATTCTTGCCTGGAGGATCTCATGGATAGAGGAGCCTGGCGGACTACAGTCCATGGGTTTGCAAAGAGGCACGTATGACTTTGCAGCTAAACAACAACAGGAACGTTTTTGTCAGGCAAGGGGACAGTATTTAGTAGCTTTCTCTCTTGCACATATTAGGCATTCACCAAAGCTGGTTGGTTGGTTCCATTCTGAGTATATTCTAATTTTCTATGATTGCCCAATTAAATGTCATTCTAAGTGTAACTAGTGTATGTATATCTTTATGTATAAGGTGAAATATCATTATTGGTTTTG
The DNA here is from genome assembly GCA_917880005.1 of Nanger dama. NCBI lineage: Eukaryota > Metazoa > Chordata > Mammalia > Artiodactyla > Bovidae > Nanger > Nanger dama. The sequence continues at coordinate 24,487,479 of CAKJTW010000021.1, forward strand.
AGAGTATATAATTCACATGCACTATTAAAGTCCTGGAGTTTAAGAGCATTTAGAATTAGACCTTAAAAATCTCACAAAGCAAAGTTTGAGGTTATGTAGGAGAAGGCAATGGCAACCCACTCCAGTACTCTTGCCTGGAAAATCCCATGGATGGAGGAGCTTGGTAGGCTGCAGTCCATGGGGTCACTGAGTCGGATGTGACTGAGCGACTTCACTTTCACTTCTCACTTTCATGCATTGGAGAAGGAAATGGCAACCCACTCCAGTATTCTTGCCTGGAGAATCCCAGGGACAGAGAAGCCTGGTGGGCTGCCGTCTATGGGGTCGCACAGAGTTGGACACGACTGAAGCAACTTAGCAGCAGCAGCAGTCTAAAAATCAAGGCATATTTATTTAAATACATGAAAAGCAGTAATTTTATATCAGGAGAGTAAGTAGCATTCACCTGTGTGCATGTGTAATTCAATCATTCTGGTACAGAACACATGGTGTTCAGGTCCAGAACAATTAATAGATTTTATTTGCATCTATTTCTAATGTTTCCTTGACAACTACTATAGATGCTGCTATCACCATGGGGATGGTTCTTCTAAATGAAGCTGCAACATCCAAGGGAGATGTTGGAAAAAGACGGAGTAAGTCTCTGTGTTGGTATCTTTGTAAGTTTGTTTTAGTCAAGCTTCATTTAAATCAAATGGGAAATAGATCAAAAGTCCTTTGTAAACGAACTTCTAAAGAAAGGTTCTGGTTTGAAGACAGTCACAGTGTTTCTTACTTTTTTCTCTTTCTTGGATGTGTGGTGTGTGCACAAATATTTAAAAATACATTTCTTCCAAAATGGGGATTGGTGCTTTTCTGTGGAATTGGGTATACAGAAAAGCTGTTATTCGCCCTTGTTGGGTGGTTTGATTTATCTCTGCTGAAGTTATGGTCTCTTTGGTCATGTCCACTGTACAGGAAGAGGGGGAAAGTTCTAGGGACAGAGTCTTCAGAGGATTTATAGGCTAATAATATGTCCCCTATGCCACAAGAGTTATCTATGCATTCAAGGACTGATTCAGACAGAGAAATTTGTGCATAAGTGTTGTACCCCAAAGTATTATAAGGCCTTCCAACTACCTCCAAAACCTCTTTTGAGCTACATTTTGAAAGGGAGCATCTTTTGGTACCATCTTTTCAGGGTTTTTGCCTTTTCCACTGATATTCCAACATTCACAGCTCTACTGAGTTTCAGCTTTGTGTCTTAACCAGGTAACTATTTTATGCTTTGACAGAACTGTTCCCCTCTGGGAGTCCCAATAAGAGATTACACATTTTTATGAAGTGTGTTTGGCAGGAAAAAGGAAAAACACATAGGAAAAATCTTCTGCCCTCAGGAGCATGGGTCAAAGAATGTCAGAGAGCCTTAAATTCAGTATTTCCTACCACAAATCTTTCAATAATTGATATAAAGTCCCTGTGTGAGTTTATGATTATGCTTCCACAAACCTAAAATTAAGATTTTTATCAATGTGCTTTGCATTTCTGAACCCTATTAAAATCCAGAATGTATGTATGAGGAACGTAGGCATCTGGAGAAGACTCTTAATTCATTTAAAAGTTTAAAAAAAAAAATCCACTTATTTTCTTTATGGGAAGTTTAGCTATGGTGACATGAATGTCAGTCAGTCATAGTGATTTCTAAATACAATACTTAGGGATCTTTAGTGTTGAAACATTTTGGATGTAACAGATCCTTTACCCTCATTTCCCCTGATGCCATTGACATACTGTTATAAAGAAACCACAGAAGCAATGGATGCATTACTTTGTTTAGTTAATCATTGTTCAGAACATCATTTTATGATTTATCATTTGCATAAAGAATGTGATATTCTTGGGACCAATGAGTAGTATTTATATAAGGACATATTCTTACATGTTCATATATTTATCATACATTCTATCACATTAAAGTAGTAAGATAGTATGTAATATATATATATAATCACTTCAACCCTCACCCACTGCCACTTCATTTGTGTATATGTGTGCAAGAGAGAGTGCACAAGCGAGTGCATGGGAGAGAGAGGAGTGGGGAATGGGAAATAGATTATGAAATTAGCCCTTTTGATCCCAGTGTGGTTTTTATTTTGGATGTAATGCAAGTGCTGTGGTTACTGTTGCCCAGGTCAGAATCCGTCTGTGCCCTCTTAGCACTTTCTTCTCACCAGTATGCTATCTGGGAACAGCTGCAGTGCATGGTTTGTTGGGTCACCACTGACTCCTCCTGAGTTCTCTTCCTTCCCCATGTGCCTGTACCTCAGTTCCATTCCATTACTTTGCTCCACCACACAGAATCAAGTAAATCGCTTCTGTTGTACTTGATCACATTTTGAGACACATTTCCCAACGGTGCATATCAAGTGTTCAATTCAGTCACGCAATTGTGTCTGACATTTTGTGACCCCATGGACTACAGCAAGCCAGGCTTCCCTGTCCATCACCAACTCCCGGAGTTTACTCAAACCCACGTTCATCAAGTCAGTGATGCCATCCAACCATCTCATCCTCTGTCATCTCCTTCTCCTGCCTTCAGTCTTTCTCAGCATCCGGGCCTTTTCCAATGAGTCAGTTCTTTGCATCAGGTGGCCAGAGTATTCGAGCTTCAGGTTCATCATCAGTCCTTCCAGTGAATATTCAGGACTGATTTCCTTTAGGATGGACTGGTTGGATCTTCCTGCAGCCCAAGGGACTCTAAAGAGTCTTCTCCAAGACCACAGTTCAAAAGCCTCAATTTTTCAGCACTCAGCTTTCTTTATAGTCGAACTCTCGCATCCATACATGACTACTGGAGAAACCATAGCTTTGAGTAGACGGACCTTTGTTGGCAAAGTAATGTCTCTGCTTTTAATATGCTGTCTAGGTTCGTCATAGCTTTTCTCTCAAGGAACAAAGGTCTTTTAATTTCATGGCTGTAGTCACCATTGTGGTTATCTGGGTCATGATCTTTTGATATAGTTCTTCGGTGTATTCTTGCCACCTCTTAATATCTTCTGCTTCTGTTAGGTCCATACCATTTCTGTCCTTTATTTTTCCCATCTCTACATGAAATGTTCCCTTGGTATCTGTTATTTTCTTGAAGAGATCTCTGGTCTTTCCCATTCTGTTGTTTTCCTGTATTTGCACTGATCACTGATGAAGGCTTTCTTACTTCTCCTTGCTATTCTTTGGAACACTGCATTCAGATGGGTATATCTTTCCTTTTGTCCTCTGCCTTTTGCTTCTCTTCTTCTCTCAGCTATTTGTAAGGCCTCCTCATACAACCATTTTGCCTTTTAGCATTTCTTTTTCTTGGGGATGGTCTTGATCCCTGCCTCCTGTACAATGTCACAAACCTCTGTCCAAGGTTCTTTAGGCACTCTATCAGATCTAATTTTCTAAATCTATTTCTCACTTCCACTGTATAATCGTAAGGGATTTGATTTAGGTCATACGTGAATGGCCTAGTGGTTTCCCTACTATGTTCAATTTAAGTCTAAATTTGGCAATAAGGAGTTCGTGATCTGAGCTACAGTCAGCTCCTGGTCTTGTTTTTGCTGACTGAATAGAGCTTCTCCATCTTTGGATGCAAAGAATAGAATCAGTCTGATTTCAGTATTGACCATCTGGTGATGTCCATGTGTAGAGTCTTCTCTTGTGCTGTTGGAAGAGGATGTTACTCTGACCAGTGCATTACCTTAGCAAAATTACATTAGCCTTTGACCTGCTTCGTTTTGTACTCCAAGGCCGAATTTGCCTGTTACCCCAGGTATCTCTTGACTTCCTACTTTTGCATTCCAGTCCCCTATAATGCAAAGGACACCTTTTTTGCGTGTTAGTTCTAGAAGGTCTTGTAGGTCTTCATAGAAATGTTCAACTTCAGCTTTTTCAGCATTACTGGTCCGGGCATAGACTTGGATTACTGTGATATTGAATGGTTTGCCTTGGAAACAGAGATAATTCTGTTGTTTTTGAGATCACACCCAAGTATTGCATTTTGGACTGTCTTGTTGACTATGAGGGCTGCTCCATATTTTCTAAGGGATTGCTGTCCACAGTAGTAGATATAATGGTCATCTGAGTTAAATTCACCCATTCCAGTCCATTTTAGTTCATTGCTTCCTAAAATGTTGAGGTTCACTCTTGCCGTCTCCTGTTTGACCACTTCCAATTTTCCTTGATTCATGGACTTAATATTCTAGATTCCTATGCAATATTGCTCTTTACAACATCAGACTTGACTTTTGTCACCAGTCACATCCACAACTCGGTGTAGTTTTTGCTTTGTCTCCATTTCTTCGTTCTTTCTGGAGTTATTCTCCACTGATCTCCACTAGCATATTGGGTACTTACCGACCTGGGGAGTTCTCTTTCAGTTTCCTATTTTTTTGCCTTTTTATACTGTCAGCAGCAACGGGAGTGGTAAGTGTTTTACTCAGCTCCTGGAAAAAGGCTGAGGAAAGGAAGAAGTGTGTGGTCATACCAAATGCAGGAAGATGTAAAGTAAAGCATCATGTCATTCATTCTAGGTGCACTAAGATTATTGTAAGCAAAGTTGCCATGTCAAGTGGCTGATGTCTATTTGGGCATTTTACAGTTTTAGGAGGAAAAGGTGGTTTTCATTTTTGCAGTATTCAGCAGCCTTTTTGCTTTATTTTCTGCCAAATTTCGTTTTGAAATTCACCTGCACGTGTGTTATATATGAAATGTCACAGAGGTTGCAACTGAATGCTATTAAGTACTTAGGATTTTTCACAATTTGTTCTCAAAACTGAGAGAGTGATATTCCTACAGAGTTGAAGGAAAACTGATCAACAGGCTTCTGGATCATGTTTTAACAATTTCCTAAAGTCTCCATTGATTTCTAGGATTGTAATTAAACCTGGTCTAATTTATATGCTAGAATAATTTTAAAATTATAGTTCATCACTATAGAAGCATACAGAATTATTTAATCTCCATTGTTTTCTTCTGTCTTGGCATGTTTAATCTCTTTTATCTTCTCCTTTCTTTTATAATTAATCATATTAGATAGTCCAGTGTTTTTAAAGAATTCCTTGAAACTAATGAAAGGATACAAGTATCATGCATATTTTTTATTCTTAAGAAATGTTTAGGTATTTATTAAAAGAACTTATTTACAGAGCAGATTTAGGTAAATTTCCATTTATCTAAATATATATTTTCTTTTATTCTAAACATACCTGCATTTAATTGTCTCATATTTTTAAGCATTTAAAGATTTTACTACTAGCAAATTTAATTAAAAATCTAGTAGATATATATTATGAAATATATGCAAATACATTTGATTAGTCATCTACTTTAGAGTAAAATCTTCCTAACCATAACAGAAAGGGAAAGAAATGTCCCTGTTGTCAACTTGTGAGGGATAAAGTGACTCTGGAAACCTAAATCATAGCCCGGCATATTCTGCTGTGACATTCGCCACTTGCTCCTTTGTAAAATGAACAGTAATACCTTGACACCATCATCAGCTATTTAGGGTTGGTTTTCCCTCTTTGACTATCACAGAGTCTGTATTTTCCTCACACCCCAAGCCTTTGTTGCTGCCTTTTGGTATGCTGGGATGAACTATCACTTGTGAGTAACAGGCGTTTACTGAAGCAATAATCTAGCCAATCATCTAAAATTACATTTCTTTGTAAACATTGCATGCCATCTGAAAATAAAATTATACTGCACATTCCAATACTGTAGATGTCTCTGCTAATATAGCCAGTACTTCACAGTGCAGGGACCAATAATCCCATTTGTGGTTTATCACATTTTCTTGTGTTTAGATTTGGTCCCTCTGGGGGCATTTTAGTGCTTGTAGGAAATTGGTAAGAGAAGAATACCACCCAAAAACTTAGATCAGTCACTTTTTTGTTTTGTTTTGTTTTCATACTCCAAGTAGTAAATTGTCATTGAGAAGAATGTGGAAAATAATGATTATCTGGTTTGTGGTACCTGTATGTGCCATGAGCTGTTACATGTAAGTATGTGTAATTAAATGAATGCTTTTTAAAAACAAACATTTGTGTTGTGTGTGTCTAGACTAATGGAGTTTTCTGTTTCTTTCTAGTTATTTGTCTCGTGGGATTAGGCCTGGTGGTCTTCTTCTTCAGTTTTTTACTTTCAATATTTCGTTCCAAGTACCACGGCTACCCTTACAGGTAATATCATTATACTAATATGAATGTTTTCATTTTAAACTAATAGAATAAACCAAATTTCATGTTTTTATGTTTCTAACATGTATTTAAGGATTAATATAAAGTAGCTGCCTTATTTGCAAAGTCATCTTAAACTGTTAAGCTTTTGAGCACCTACTATGTGTTCAGCACAGATTATATGAAGGAGATATATATATAAGGCATGGTACCTGCCCTCGTTCGTATATGATAGTTTCATTTTAGATATATGTTGCATGCATATGTATGTATGTGTGTGTGGATATATATATGTATGTATACATTACATATATATACAGACACACACATAACAAAATGAGTTTTCAACTTTGTGGAATTTATCAAAATTTCTTCTTGTTTTGGTTTGCCTATTCATGATTTTTACTTCATTTACAAATTTTTTCTCATATAATCTAGCATTCAGTGTCCAGTAAACTCCATCATAGTTTGAATTCTTCAAAGTTTTAGCTCTTTCAGATAAGGAATGGCAACATGAATGGAAAATGAAATGATAAAAGAATCTCTGGTCACTACAAGCTGTCATAAAAGAACATCTCCTAAGATTTTCATCAACATAGTTTGATAACTGGGGATGGAAAGATGTTGAAGATTCATTCAGAAACAATGTTATTATAACCAAACTGTTATTCTTACTAAAGCAAAATACAGCTGACACGCTAGATTAGTTATCCAGGTCAGGAAGTAGGCACAGGTTCATTTCTTGACCATTCCTCCCTTAACTAGTCTCAAAGGAATAAGTATCCACTTTCTCTAGGGAGCATCCTCCTCCCCAGTGAAGAAGTAAAGGTCCCTTTTCTCTGAAATTTTGAGAACTTTCTGTTGAGATAGTAGAGAGATTTTGAGAAGTTTCTGTTCAGATATTGACAAAAATAAAATCTCATCATTTACATCCCGCCTGCAGGTGAGTGAATGAGTGATAATCACTGTGTAGTATCCGACTCTTTGTGACCCCATGGACTACAGCTTGCCAGGTTCCTGTGTCCATGGAATTCTCCAGAATACTGGAGTGGGTTGCCATTGTGAACTGAGCAGTTACTTCAAGAAAATGTTTCTACATAGGTGATGGCAGCCATGTGTAGCTTTATCTGGAGCATAGAACTATTCCCATGACAGAGATCTGATTAAGGGCTTATCATAAAGAGTAAAACACTTCAGCCCTACCTCTGTATCTTTTCATATGGGCAGAGGCACATTTTCCAAGACTTCTCACATCCATTAAAAATAAACAGTCAAAGAGTAAAAGAAATCTGAATATCAGATGTGAGCTATGGGACCATCTGCCTTTAATCTGGTCTGCAGTATAAGAGAATTTTTAAAAACATGAGGTCTGAGGGCAAGAAGTTTAATAAGAAAGGCCAAGTCAAGTCTCCAGTTTCTTGTTTTTATTCTTGATGCTGTGTGGCTATCTCATTTTGGTTTTGAAAATACGAAGTCAGAAGAATCAAACCCAAGATGAAGTAGGCCCAAGAAAGATGAAGTTTCTGTTCTTCTTCTCCCCTACCCTAAGATTGAGCATCATGGTTCTGTATGATTAGTCTCAGTTTGACTTGCATGTATTCCATTAACAGAATCTGTAGAAGAATATTTCTATTACTCAAGTGTTCATTTACTTAAAAAAACACTTATTCATTTCAACCTACAGCATTTATGGTGTCAATGAAAGGTATCTAAATTATAAAAAAGTGTCATAAGTTATGTGATTCTTAAAACCTATTTAGTTGACAGAAAACGGAGGAAGGTAAAGAGCAAGTTCCAGCTCTCATACACATCAGAGCAGCAACTAATCTAACAGGAATCAGTTGAGTTCAGTTCAGTCGCTCAGTCCTGTCTGATTCTTTGCAAACCCACAGACTGCAGCACGCCAGGCTTTCCTGTCTGTCACAAACTCCCGGGTTTACGCAAACTCATGTCTATCAAGTCAGTGATGCCATCCAATTATCTCATCCTCTGTCGTCCCCTTCTCCTCTGCCGTCAATCTTTCCCAGCCTCAGGGTCTTTTCAAATGAGTCAGTTTGCATCAGGTGGCCAAAGTATTGGAGTTTCAGCTTCAGCGGCAGTCCTTCCAATGAATATTCAGGACTGACTTCCTTTAGGATGGACTGGTTGGATCTCCCTGCAGTCCAAGGCACTCTTAAGAGTCTTCAATACCACAATTTAAAAACATCTATTTTTCGGCGCTCATCTTTCTTTATGGTCCAACTCTCACATCCTTACATGACTACTGGAAAAATGATAGCTTTGACTAGATCAACTTTTGTTGGCAAAGCAATGTCTCTGCTTTTTCTTATACTGTCTAGGTTGGTTATAAATTTTCTTCAAGGAAGTGAAGTGAAGTCGCTCAGTCGTATCCAACTCTTTGTGACCCCATGGACTGTAGCCTACCAGGCTCCTCAGTCCATGGGATTTTCCAGGCAAGAGTACTGGAGTAGGTTGCCATTTCCTTCTCCAGGGGATCTTCCCGACCCAGGGATTGAACCTGGGTCTCCAGCATTGTAGGCAGACACTTTACTGTCTGAGCTACCCTGCAGTCACAATCTGCAGTGATTTTGGAGCCCAAGAAAATAGTCTGTCACTGTTTCCATTGTTTCCCCATCTATTTGCCATGAAGTGATGGGACCGGATGCCATGATCTTCGTTTTCTGAATGTTGAGCTTTAAGCCAACTTTTTACTCTTCTCTTTCACTTTCATCAAGAGACTCTTTAGTTCTTCTTTGCTTTCTGCCATAAGGGTGGTGTCATCTGCATATCTGAGGTGATTGATATTTCTCCCAGCAATCTTGATTCCAGCTTGTGCTTCATTCCGCCCAGCATTTCACATGATGTACTCTGCATATAAGTTAAATAAGCAGGCTGACAATATACAGCCTTGACGTACTCCTTTCACGACTGGAACCAGTCTGTTGTTCCATGTCCAGTTCTAATTGTTGCCTCTTGAACTGAATACAGATTTCTCAGGAAGAAGATCAGAGTGGTCTGGTATTCCCATCTCTTTCAGAGTTTTCCATAGTTTGTTGTGATCCACACAGTCAAAGGGTTTGGCATAATCATTGAAGCAGAAGTAGACGTTTTTCTTGTATTCTCTTGCTTTTTTGATGATCCAGTGGATGTTGGCAATTTGATCTCTGGTTCCTCTGCCTTTTCTAAATCCAGCTTGAACATCTGGGAGTTCACAGTTCACGTATTGTTGAAGCCTGGTTTGGAGAATTTTGAGCATTACTTTGCTAGTGTGTAAGATGAGTACAATTGAGTGGTAGTTTGAGCATTCTTTGGCATTGCCTTTCTTTGGGATTGGAATGAAAACTGATCTTTTCCAGTCCTATGGCCACTGCTGAGTTTTCCAAATTTGCTGGCATATTGAGTGTAACACTTTTACAGCATCATCTTTTAGGATTTGAAACAGCTCAGCTGAATTCCATCACCTCCACTAGCTTTGTTTACAGTGATGCTTCCTAAGGCCCACTAGATTTCACTTTCCAGGATGTCTGGCTGTAGGTCAGTTATCATACATGATTACCTGAGTCATGAAGATCTTTTTGTACAGTTTTTCTGTGTATTCTTGCCACCTCTTAATATATTCTGCTTCTGTTAGATCCATACCATTTCTGTCCTTTATTGTGCCCATTTTTGCATGGAAAGCTCTCTTGGTAAGCTGAATTTAAACAGTTCTATGCAGACCTACAAGATCTTCTAGAACTGACACCCCAAAATGATGTCCTTTCATTATAGGGGACTGGAATGCAAAAGTAGGAAGTCAATAAATACCTGAAGTAACAGGCAGATCTGGCCTTGGAGTACAGAATGGAGCAGGGCAAAGGCTAATAGAGTTTTGCCAAGAGAACACACTGGTCATAGCAAATGTCATCTCCCAATAACACAAGAGAAGAGACTCTATACCTGGACATCACCAGATGGTCAATACTGAAATCAGATTGATTCTGTTCTTAGCAGCCAAAGATGGAGAAGCTGTATACAGTCAGCAAAAAACAAGACCAGGACCTGACTGTGGCTCAGATCATGAACTCCTTATTGCCAAATTCAGACGTAAATTGAACAAAGTAGGGAAAACCACTAGACCATTCACATATGACCTAAATCAAATTCCTATCGAGTGTACAGTGGAAGTGAGAAATAGAGTTAAGGGATTAGATCTGATAGAGTATGAACTAAACAACTATGCCTGAAGAACTATGGACGGAGGTTCATGACACTGTACAGGAGGCAGGGATCAAAACCATCTCCAAGATTGAGAAGTGCAAAAGGCAAAAAGCTTGTCTGAGGATGTCTGACAACTAGCTGCGAAAAGAACAGAAGCAAAAGGCTAAGGAGAAAAGGAAAGATAAACCCATCGGAATGCAGAGTTCCAAAGAATAGCAAGAAGAGATAAGAAAGCCCTCGTCAGTGATCAGTGCAAAGAAATAGAAGAAAACAGTAGAATGGGAAAGACTAGAGATCTCTTCTAGAAAATTAGAGATACCAAGGGAACTTTTCATGCAAAGATGGGCACAATCCAACAAGAACAGCATTTCCTATCTAGATGTTCCTGGTCACGATACTGCTCTGATAGAACAAGTAAAGTTAAGTTTTACTAGTTCCAAGAATAATGTTACATTTGACAGCATTGTATTTTGTCATGATGTGAAGAGTTTTAAGTCTGTACTTTTCCCAAGGAGTAGCTGTCATTTAGTATTGATTGTATAAAGTTCTAATCCTCCGATCTTTACAAGAGTGGACATGTAAATTACCTGAGAAGCTTTTTAAAATACATATTCTAGGCCTCACCATAGCTTTTCATTGTGAGCATTTCTGAACCAGAGTATATGCTGGTTTTATTTCTCTCTGAGTGTGACCCCCACCATGCTTATTGGGTCCCAATCCCACTCCTTGTCAGGGCCCACCAGGCTAAATGGGGAGGGGGCTTGCTGGCAGCTGGCCTCATGGGACTGGAAGGAAGATGAAATGTCCTGTAAGAAGTCAGATGGAAATCACACCCCAGGGTGGTTTATGAATATGAAATTTGACATAGTTTAGATGAAAACTCCTAAAAGTGCTGCCAAGAAACAACATCAGAACAGAACCCAGCATTAAAAAAGCAGCAGCAGCCTGGGAAGACAGATGCACTGAAAGAGAGGGACGTGGCATTACAGAGACGTGAATGCAGGGACCCGGCTGTGGCCCAGCTCTCGCAAGCTCTGTGATTTGCTGGGCTGTTGCAGGACTCAGCCATCCAGCCCTCCTGTGACCCTACTTAAATCATTCTTTTAGTTTCACCATCTCTTATCACTTTAAAGCTTCCTAGTATTCCTCTTCAGACTCCTAAGAACGTCTGCTTGTTTCTGCATTGTGTCTTTTCCATGGATATAGAGATGCATCGTTCATCAAGCTTCCATAAATCCATCCAGCCCTCTTAGACCATCCCTCTCCAGTCATTCATCTTCTTGCTTTGTAAGGTTGGTAGGACAGGTTATATATGTTCCTTTCATCACATTTACAGCAACCCTTAGAGCTAACAAAATATGGCAGATGGGAGCATTGTGAAAAAAAAACATGTGCTTTGCATTAGAACGTTTTTATGCTCTTATTAATCTAACCCATGGATATATGCCAGGGTTACCCTAGTAATGTTATATACTGCTTTGGCATTTGTTTTCAATTCATTGCATCATTTTCCTTCAGAATGAAGTTTTTCTCAGAAATTTAATCAGTTTTATTTTGACGATTATGATAATAAACATATTATTCATATCAAGAGTTAAAACTGGATTTAGAAAAGGCAGAGGCACCAGAGATCAAATTGTCGGCATCTGTTGGATCATAGAAAAAGCAAAATAGTTCCAGAAAAACATCTACTTTTGCTTCATTGACTATGCCAAAGACTTTGATTGTGTGGACCACAGCAAACTGGAAATTCTTCAAGAGATGGGTATACCTGACCCACCTTACCTGCCTCCTGAGAACCTGTATGTAGGTTAAGAAGCAACAGTTATAACTGGACATGAAACAACAGACTGGTTCCAAACTGGGAAAGGAGTTTGTCAAGGCTGTATATTGTCACCCTGGTTATTTAACTTCTGTGCAGAGTACATCATGTGAAATGCCAGGCTGGATGAAGCACAGGCTGGAATAAAGATTGCCGGGAGAAATAGCAATAACCTCAGATATGCAGGTAACATCACCCTTTATGGCAGAAAGCAAAGAGGAACTAAAGAGCCTCTTGATGAAAGTGAAAGAGAAGAATGATAAAGCTGGCTTAAAACTCAACATTCAGAAGTTAAGATCATGGCATCTGGTCCCATCACTTCATGGCAAATAGATGGGGAAACAATGGAAACAGTGACAGACTTTATTTTCCTGGACTCCAAAATCAGGGCAGATGGTGACCACAGCCATGAAAATAAAAGACTTGACCTCCTTGGAAGAAAAGCTGACAAACATAGACAATGTATTAAAAAGCAGAGACATTACTTTGCCATCAGAGGTCCATCCAGTCAAAGCTATGGTTTTTCCAGTAGTCATGTATGAATGTGAGAGTTGTACCGTAAAAAAAGCTCATCACCCAAGAATTAAATGCTTTTGAACCACGGTGTTGGAGAAGACTTCAAGAATCCCTTGGACTACAAGGAGATCAAACCAGCCTTAAGAAAATCAATCCTGAATATTCATTGGAAGGACTGATACTGTAGCTCCAATACTTTGGCCACCTGATTCAAAGAGCCAACTCATTAGAAAAGACCCTGATGCTGGGAAAATTGAAGGCAGGAGAAGGGGATGACAGAGGACAAGATCATTGGATGGCATTACGGACTCAATGGACACAAGTTTGAACAAGCTCCAGTAGAGGGTGAAGGACAGGGAAGCCTGGCATGCAGCAGTCCATGGGATCGCAAAGAGTCAGACAGGACTGAGCATCTGAACAGTAATAACAACAAATCAAGAGCAGTTGTTGCCCAAAGGACTAGGAGGAGAATATACACCAGAGAACTGGAATAATCCTGAGCTAAATTCTAGAAACCAGGCAGCATAGTGGGGAAGAAAGTATCTATCCAGCTAGTTCACTGGAGAAAAAGCAAATGTGATGCAGAAGCCAGAGAGAGAGGAGGAATAAATGAAAGAAGGGAAGAGAGAAGTCATTTGGGAATAGTTGAAAAGTGAAAGTCGCTCAGTCGTGTCTGACTCTTTGCAACCCCATGGACTATACAGTCCATGGAATTCTCCAGTCCAGAATACTGGAGTGGGTAGCCTTTTCCTTCTCCAGGAGTTAAAAGATGAGATGTTAGTACAAAAGAAAAACCTTTTCCTTCTGAGCTACTCTGTGGGAGAGGCTCGGTCAGTGATGAACATAGTGCCATATTCTGGAGGGACACTTTGCAATCACAGCAGCATGTTTCTGTGGCACCAGCATAATATGATTTGATTTAAAAAAAAAAAAAAAAAACTTGTTCTTATTGGAAAATGACAGTTCATAGGGAAGGAGAAAATAAGATTCTGGACACCATCATTATAACGAGAGAAAGGCTATCCCATATGCCAGAAGATATGCCCTGGCCTCATATTATTGAAAAGACCGTGTGGATGTCCATATTCAAAGGGAGTTAGTGCGTGTTATAATGAATCATAAACCCTGGTGACCAAGAGCTAACTCAACCCCCAATCATTTTTACCAATATACAGTGAAGTAGGCTTGTAGGGAAAAAAAAAAAGTTCCCTAAACAAGACCATTTCCTTGTCCTTGAGATGAGCTTCCAGGACAAAAAAGTTTTCTTCTAAAAGAATGGAAAACCCTCCTCTTCTATCTACTCTGGTTGATACTGGATAAGATGTGAGATATCCTTTACTGAAAATGCACATTTGAACATAACTCCATCTGCTAATTGAAAAACACCTTTAGCAAGGGCTTTAGCTTCAATGCCATAATCCAGTCTTGGGTGTAATACCATAGCCTTTGGTGACCTTTGATGTCTGTGTTTTAGGTTTGTGATTTTTAACTTTTATACCAAGAAATGCCACTGATGTCTATAAACTAATTTTTTATTGCCTCATTATGTTTAATTGATTGACAGTCTTTAATTTCTTCTGTACAGAATGATCTTTCTGCTTTTCCATTTTTATTTTAAACTTCACAGAACCTTAAACATTCATGTGCTTCTTATTTTCTCAGAACTTCACACTGATATTTTTGTTGTTGAACTGTGTGCTTGCTGAAAGGGATAAAAGTCTATTACATGTTTACTCTATTTCCTCAAATCTTCCCCACATTTTGGTCTTAAGGGTTTTTTCCTACAGTATCAGCATTTTTCATACTATAACTAAATTCTCCCAGATCATCTTTTAAGTTTCAGTAAGCAAACTTCCATCATTTACATCCTTAATCAACATGTTACTAACTCAGAGACTTTGGGAAAGTTAAATAACTTTTCTAAACCTTGGTTTTCTCATTTCTAAGTGGGAAATGTTTACATGATGTAAAGGTTCTATGATATAAGTCACTTAGCACATTGCCTAGTACTTAGTATGTGGCACATAGTATTACTTATTCAAAACCTACTTTCTGCTAATTATTATTATTAGTTCTGATGTAAAGATTTTACCTATTTATAGTTTTCCTGAGCAGGATTTTTTTTTAACGCTAAAAATTAAGCAAGTGTTTTTTATTTCCATGATTCAGTGGGGTGAAGATTAGATTTTCCCTGAACCTTCTGAGGAACTTAATTGGGCTCTCAAAACCTTTGAAATTAGTGAAATAACAAAGATATTAAGAATTTGATCTAATTACCATCTGACCCATAGTTCAGAAAAAGAAATTGTATTCTAGTGGTAGCAAGAATTCATTTTGTATATTAAATAAAGATTAGCTTTAGGGCTTGTTCCATTTTCCAAGAGCAAAGTGCTAGTGTTCATGCATGAATGTCGTCTCTTATGGGTAATTACTGTCCCACTGGTTGCCCCTGACATACTTTGATTCAAAAGTTTTCTTCAAAAAGATTTCTATAAAACTGTTTGAAAGATCAAGTCTCTGAGTAGGAAAATAGCATAGAACATTCTCTACTAATTCTCTCACTTTGCTACCTGTTTATGATTCTTTAATTGTCTTAGATGGTGTGGTATGATGGGAAAATATTTAGAATCCAAGACATAAGTTCAAATTCAGTATATCATTTTGTATGTCAGTTAAGAACTCTGGCCCAGCAGGCATAGATACAGGTTTGAATCTGACACCCTCTCGTGACTAACTTTGGGACTAACTTCTCAGTCTCATTTTTCCTCACCTGTAAAAGTATGTTTTTATGGGGTTGGGTAACAACTTTGTTAAGCTTATTTCTTCATTTGTAAACTTGGCATAATAATTAATATGTATCTGAGAATTTTGAGGGGATAAATTACATCATCAATTTATAGTTCATGGAATGTTGCAGGTTCTCAGAAGAAATTACCTCACCTACCTCTTGCCTGTCCTTAGCCATTTCAGCGCTTGGTTATTCAATAGCACTTTACCACGTTAGCTTTTTCATTAAGTATCCGTATGTAACTTTTGTCTGTTGGCATTCTTTTCTTTCTCGAGTACTGTAAGGTGCCTTACAGAAGGTCATGGCTGTGCCTTTTAATATCTCCAGAGTGTTACACATAGCAGGTGCTCATCGTGTACTTACTAACCGATTATGTTTACTCAGAAGCATCTTGTAAATGCACTCCTTATCTAAATGCAACAGGAACCATTACGATAGAAGCGCAGTGGACAGAAGAGTGTTGGTTTGCCACACTGCACAACTCCAGAAGGTGGGCTCACGCCGCGGGACACCCCCATGGAGTTGTCCGGTGGTTCCACCACTGAAGGGGTGCAGTATGCGCAAACAGTGTCCCGCAAACCTGGGCTCTAAAGATACTTATTGCAACCTCAAATCGACCCTGAGCTGGCTAGCATCAAAAAATATACACTGAAGCTTACAATGGACATAGAAAGTATTAACAAGATACCTGTAGTTCATGATGTCTTTGGTTCCTTTGAGTTACTTTGAGAAATAATGAGTTTTAAAAAAAATCAATCTACATTCCATAATGGAAAGTAAAGAATAATAGCTAGACATGAAAGGCATTCCTGATCAATTTTGAGGCAAGTATTCTAATGAAACAGCACAGCAAGGCAAAATATCCCAGGACATGCAGTATGTAACAATATCCCATTCATTTCTATATCTTACTTGGATGTAGATCTTTTATCTATAAGGAAAATAGAAAATACAGTCTTAAGCTACACAAATAGAAAATACAGAAATGGTGTGGCGATCAACCCACAGTCTGTGTCATTGATAAGAATTTCACTGGGATTGCCTTTCTGATGCTGAGTTCCAGCTTTGAGGAATACCTTGAAGGACCTTGAAGACTTAAAGATGAGTCAGTGAAGATCTGGAGAGTGTCGACAATAAAGAATACAGTGCTGTCTTTGTAATACTATTTTACAAGTGGAAATCGAATCTCAAGGACTATTTTTTCCATATTGTTGTATTTCACTGTGGTGTATTGGAAAGTGATCTGGACTTTGAGTGAGAAGATGAGATTTGGACCATGGCACTTTAAAACTGTAACCTCAGGCAAGTCTTTTCATCTTCTCTGAGCCTCAGTTTTCCTCATCTTTCAGATAACAGCCATAATCTTTATATCATAAGTAAGACAAGTTGTGGCCAACTGTTGTTTTACAAATGGAAGGGAACTCTGAGCTGTGAGATCCCATACTGCAGTCATGCTGTTGTCCTTAGCTGCTACAGGAACAAGTCCCTGGATAAACTTTCCAGCAATAGACTTTGGCCCACAGAATTAACCACTGACAAGCACAGTGGTTTTTTAAACAATAATATTTATATGCATGTGTATGCCCTCCACTTCAAACAAAATATGATTGCATTTGGTTATTTCTGTTTTATTACTTTAGGGAAGAAAACAGAACTATACAAGCTGACAGAAATATATTGAATTCTGCCAAGGAAAAATGTAGTCAGATGACTCTTCCCACTAACAATATAAGTGTTAATGTTCACAATAATAAAATATAAGTCTTCTAAACATGGACTAATTTTTTAATCAATGTTTGGTAATTCAAAACTAGATATTAGGAACCTCTATATAAATCCAATGTGATCTTAATAGAAAACTCAGAATCTAGGCTTTTTGATTTTGCAGCGCACATTCCCACCCCTCAGACCTCAGAAGACATGGTCTAAGCAGAGACACACAGCAAAGGAAGCTCTCTGGAGGCTTATTTCCATTGTGTAAATATAGTTTTCTTACTCCAGCAGAAATGCCACCATTGAGCAACCCCCTGAAAGCAGGGAAAGAGGAGGAAGCTCCTGTCGTCCCTCAGTTCTGTTTTTTATCTGACCGCCAGCCTCTCCCCACATATAAGCTCTATTGGTCTTTTCCCCCAGACCCAGCATCCATGTTTCTGACCACACAGGGTTATGAACAATTACCAGCCTCTTCCAAAGCATTGCCCTCTGTATAGGCTGTAGAGATGTGCCCTTAGCAGTCGTGACACTTGACAGCTGTCACCCTGTGTAGCTGCAGATACAGAAGGCTTACTGCTCCCAAAGATCTGTTTTCCAACTCCTAATAAAACCCTCAATTTCTTTAGGCCTTTATTTTAGATCATGTACTTAAGACTTGAAGACTTTTCGGGGTTTGGTAAGTTTCTGTCGCAAAGAAGAGAGCCCCCAGGGTTTCTGGCCAAAGAGGCCTGGCTGGCAGCCATCATGTCCTCCTCCCTGGCATCCCTTAGAATGCATGTGAAGATAAAGGTTAGAAGATCCCAAGATCAGGGAATCATTAAGTTCTACTAACTCCAAGGCCAGGGCAACAGGCGTGAACTCGCTAGTGGCCTATCCTCGTTCTGAGTAAAGAACCAAGGCTTTTCCTCCCTTTTATACTTTTGGCTCTAAGATGACATCAGCAGCTGCCCCTTACATGTAAGCGATTTCTGTGTGACAGAGTGCCAGGGCATGCCCATGTTCCCTAATACACTGTTATTGTTATAATCACACAACATACAAAAGTAGAACCTTTTTAATCTTCCCAGAACCAAAAAGTTAGCAAGCATAAAATGATCATAAAGGGTTATATTCTTGCTTTTATGATAGCAGTATTTTTATAAAAGGTGATTGTTAGTATTCCATAGCTTGAAATG
Organism: Nanger dama; assembly: GCA_917880005.1. Taxonomy (NCBI): domain Eukaryota; kingdom Metazoa; phylum Chordata; class Mammalia; order Artiodactyla; family Bovidae; genus Nanger; species Nanger dama. The sequence goes on from CAKJTW010000021.1 coordinate 24,505,887, forward strand.
TTCAGACTATTTTTATTTTTAAAAATCCTGTAAATTGTCAGGTATTTTTTAAATTTTAAGTTTTGCTGCTTTCATTACAGTTTTAAATATTTTATGGTGATGTTTTCTTTTTAACAGTCAGTTAGCTTTATCTTGAGGGCAACGTTATATCTGAGGACAGAGAAAGCCAAAAAGTGTTCATCTACACATTTATATATGTATCATCTACACATTTATATATGTATGATATATATATGTGTGTGTGTGTGTGTCCCTGCTGCTGCTGAGTCGCTTCAGTCGTGTCCGACTCTGTGACCCCATAGATGGCAGCCCACCAGGCTCCTCTGTCCATGGGATTTTCCAGGCAAGAGTACCGGAGTGGGTTGCCATTGCCTTCTCCAATATATATATATTACACACACACACATACACACACCTGCTTTGCCACCACTGTTGTTAAAGATTGGGTGGATTGAACAGCAGCAGTATCTTAATGCTCTGAGGAATGTTACTGCTGATCTTCATGGCAGTGTTACCCTTGCAGTACTTAAGTCATAACTTGTTATCTCAAAAAATAGAAGCAATGTCTTGTTGCCTCTAGACATCAGCACTTGATTTTTACCTTGTAATTTAGTAATTCCTCAGAAAAAGATAGGGTAATGAAAAGTTAAGGCTGTATTGCATAATTGCTTTATTATATATTATAAACTAATAGAGATAATATATATTTAAATATATAATGCTTTATATTTACTGTTTATATAGTATATGCAGTATATTATATTTATTTTCACTATATAGTATATATATGCTATATAATGTGTATATTTTTTTACTATTTATTTATATAGTATAACAGGATTAAAATAAACATTAGCACTGGAAAGAACTTTGGAGATCATCCAAAACAAGCATTCTCACTAATGAGGAAACCGAGGTTCAGAAAGACGAAGTAACATATGCCTAGGATATTATAATTTAAGTGTTCGAGTTTTAAACTTATTAGATTGAACAATTTCCCAACTACATGGTTATTCAACTATAGTAATTGTTAATATTTGTAACATTAATGTTTTAATATTAGTTAACAGTTGGTTCATATCTGGTTGTCCTAAAGTTATGTTGTCAAGACTATAAACAGCAAACTTGCTACACGTTAGCAGAAAGGTACAAATAGCCAACAAAAGCTTAATGATGTTATTGAAATTGACTTATGGTATTACAAACTTACATTTCTTTTCATAGATAAAAGTGTTGCCTAGGGAAATCAAGAAAGGCAAAAATAGTTTTTACTTTCTATATGTATAAACATCTATTTGTATTGTTTCATCAGAACCTGATGATACTTTTATTATGATTTATAATATTTTTGACTGTTCAATATAGTGAAATTATAAAATTCTTCAAGTATTTAGTTATTTTAAGTAAATGCATATTAATTAAATAACCAGAAAAAATATTTTGTCTAAGATATTGAAATGACCCAATCCAAGTGTATGTTTCATCTCATTCCCTTTCTTTCCCCTGTGTTGTCAGTTTAAATGCCAGTTTAACTAGTAGTTTTGCTAACATTGAGAATGGCTCACAGAAGTTAACCAGACTTAACCAACATACGTTCAAGTTCTTATCAACATCTGCTTTTACCCCTGACCTGGTCTCACCTGATCCCATTACAGGATCTAGTTCACAGAAATTGCCCTGATATAAAATTACAATGAAGTGAATTAATGTAACTATGTATGACATTACATTTTTATTTTATATTTATCTGTACTAAGTTAATATAGAATAAAAAGCATGCTGTGTTTTATTTTCAGCAGAGAATTTTCTTTCTTTTTCAGCTTTTTAATTAAGTGAAGCCGAGTGGGATTTGCATTAAGTGACTGTTTACCATGAAGACAAAGTGTCCCAGACATACTAGTTCCAATTCTTGAGTCCATTTCCTTGCTGATTGTGATAATCCAGCTGTTTCTTGTACAATTTTTTTTTAAATGTGAGTTTTCCTAGTAAACTTAATTTATAGACATGGATGGTTAAATTTAACAGGAAATGAACAAAGGCAACAGTGAAGAGTTTTTCCAGCAAATTATAGTCTGTGTATGCTATAGATTGAAATAAACAATAATGTAATTATGAATTCATGCTTTTAAGCTGTTCACTCATTAGTAAAGAAAACTATAATGTTAGTAAAGGAGAAACCATGAAATGTATCCTCAACAATTCTTGGGATTGTACAGAGATAGGTGTATGCATGAAAATATGTCATGTACTGAAAAATTATACTTTCTTCAGTCTCAGTATAAAGGATGTGTATGGTTACAAATAGCGTTTTGTTCTTATTAATCATAACTAGATGAAGGAGATGGGGCAGAGAGCTGGACAAATAGTACATGGATGCCTGCCCTGGGAAACTGAGATCCTTCCCGGGATAGAAATCTACAGCAAACATGACTAAATTGGCATGCCTCAGGGCACAGGTAATGGGAGCAGCACACCAGAACTAGGAGCGACTTCTTCCCCAACTCAGAAGTGTGACCCAGGAATCCAGACTTGCAGCCACAAAACCCACCCACTAGGGACGGTATCCCCTTGTGTCACGTGGAAGAGGCTAGTCATCAAAACCTCATTCCCAGACCTGAACAGAGACTCTGTGCATGTGTGCCAAGTCGCTTCAGTCATGTCCGACTCTTTGTGACCCCATGGACTGTAGCCCACCAGGCTCCTTTGTCCCTGGGATTCTCCAAGCAGTACTGGAGCAGGTTGCCATTCCCTCTTCCAAGAGATTCTTCCTGACCCAGGGATTGAACCCCCATCTTTTACATCTCCTGCACTGGCGGGCAGTTTCTTTACCACTAGGGCCACCTGGTAAGTAAGCCCTGATAGAGAGTAGTTATCCTAATATGAGTGAGGGACTTAGTGAAACTTTCTTGAAAAGCAAATATAGGAGAGTAACCATTATTATGTTTGTATATTGTATTTTAGCTTATAAAGCACCTTCCCATTTGTTAGGGTATTTTTTTTCTTCACAGCAACTCTGTAAATTAGGCATTTAGACAGGAAATGTATATTTTATCTAACTTATTTAAGTACTAGAAGCTGAAAGCCACAAAGAAAAAAAATAGAGCTCGTAACTGGGCTTTCAGACTCTCAAACCTGAATTTCCATTTTCTGTGGTGCAATCTAAAGAACTTAGAAGCACAGTTAATTTTAGTCAGCTAAAATTAGTTATCTAATTTTCCTTAAGATCTAGGTAACAGACCATGGAAATCTTTTTAGCTGGGAGTCCCAGCTATGTAGTCTCAAACCAGGACTCATGTGCATGTCCAGTGAGCTACACATTTTGTACCTGTAAAATTCAGTAAAGAATGGGAAATATAAAAACATACAAGGATATATGAAGTTAGATCCCAGGATAGTATGTGTGCTAGCAGGAAGGAACATGATGATATTCAGCAAAAATCATGATGTAAATTCTCAACTATGTTAAATTAACACATGCTCCCAAAATCTGTTATTAAAGATCACATTTACTCTTCCAGTTCCTGTACACAAAATGATCAATTCAGTATTGGAATGGCATTTATGGGAAAGTAGTAAGTGATCATAATAATTTGTTTAATGTCTACACCTAGGTAGCATTTGACCTGTAAATCTCAATCCATTAGAGTACTCTTCTCTTTTCTAAAGTTTTATTCAGGACAAACATCAAAATTGGGAGTTTGAGGCCAAATTTTACACTGAGTAAAAGCTTCTTTATTTTACACAGTTACTTTTGCTTGTTCCTTTAAAGCTCAAAATTCTTATTAACAGCACACATCTAACCTCTTTATAAAGCCTGCTGCTGCTGCTGCTGCTGCTAAATCACTTCAGTCGTGTCTGACTCTGTGCGACCCCAGAGACGGTAGCCCACTAGGCTCCTTTGTCCCTGGGATTCTCCAGGCAATAATATTGGAGTGGGTTGCCATTTCCTTCTCCAATGCATGAAAATGAAAAGTGAAAGTGAAGTCGCTCAGTTATGTCTGACTCTTAGCGACCCCATGGACTGCAGCCTACCAGGCTCCTCCATCCATGGGATTTTCCAGGCAAGAGTACTGAAGTGGGTTGCCATTGCCTTCTCTGTTATAAAGCCTAATAATGCTTAATTATGACCAAAGTCAGCTAGTTCTCAGACACTGTGACTGAGGTAAAGAGAACTTCCCTATCCCAGATTAGTAAAAAAATTTCTAGCCTATATTCTGTAATTTTCTCCAAATATTAAAGATATGCCACCTATGACTAACCCCCTCCCCACCCTGAGTTTCAGTTTGAAAAGCTGTTGCTCTGTAGTAGGCAATTATTGAATTAGGGAAAGGAGAAAGTCTGCCTCAAAATAAGTCATTCCTGGAAAGAGCTACAGACAAAACTATAGGAAGTAGCTCAAATGTAGTCTGTTTTCAGAATGTAGCACGTGGAAAATCACATACAAAACATAAGATATCTTCACTTTTGTCAAATAATTTAAATTGAAAAATCAGTCTGTATGTGGTGTATTACATCCTTCAATGTTACTTCAGCTAGATTCACTGCATGGAAGTCTCCCTTAAAAACAGATTTTATGTTTAACCATCTCCAGTTAGAATAAAGGGAATTAACTCGCCTACTCAATTGGAGAGAAAAATCTTAATATAAAATTCCATCTAAAGGAGTAAAATTCCATTTAAATCTTAATATGAAAATTTCATATATTAATATAACATCTATTGAATAAAGTGTTCCATTTTCCTCAGCTCATTGTTCCTTACGTTAAGATATTCACATGAGTAAGCCCAACAGTGTTGTGTGTTTACTGTAATTTTTCTTTTTCTGTCATGTGAAGGAATATCCTTGTCAGTTATAATTCAGCAAGCATGGTGATTTAGGGAGATGAGATCTTATAAACAAAGAGCTTGCGGAGTATTGCCTTTCTTGCTATTAGGAGAACCTCCCACAAAGGTACACGAATAGAGTGGTTACTCTATACCAAGATCAAAGACACTGAACATTGTGCTTCAAGAAGGACTGGTTTACAGGGCAAACACATGAGCTCTGGCCTCTAGGGTCAAAACATTTGAGTAGCCTCTTAGAGACTTAATGTTCCTCAGAGTCCACAGAATTCAGTACGTTTAAAACATTAAAACAAGATGTTTTTCTTATTCCAGCAGGAAGCCAAACTGACTTAATTTCTAATAGTGGAAAACGGGTGAGCATAGTAGCCAGTTATACTCAAAGGGCACAAGTATGTACATAAGTCCACCCCTAAATTTCCTTATATGATTCATAAACACATCTGTCATTTTCCATGGAACATTTTCCATGTTCCTTCTTCAGCTGCTATATTTTTCTGGACTATATGTTCTCACTTTTCCGAAGGCTTCTACGAAAACTGAGGCAAGGGGCTTGGCTTTGTTTCACCTAACTCAGAAGTCACTCAGGGTAGCAAAAGGGCTGCACACAAAAGGTGTTCCTCTAAAAACTCTGAGGGTAAATGAACATGCTGCTGCCCAGGCAAACGATAATAGCTGTGACACACAACACACACAGAGTTGAAAGCCTGGCTGGAAAACTGGGGAATGAAGTACTCTGGGAAACAAGGGCTTCAAAAAGCACCCTCATATTCTAAGGAATCTAGAAGTATAAGTACAGGAAACTAGAGTGTAAGTACAGAAAGTTTTAATAAAGGATCACATATTCAAACCAACAGGAAAGCCATGTTACATTCACCCAAATGCTGGTGCATCTACTTCCATTAAAAATATGCATATATGCCAACAAAAGTAGCATAATGAGGAACTCTAGGGACCTAGCCCCTCCATAAAAATACTAGAAAAGCTGAAAAAAACTGGCTGATGTTAATTTTGTTGAAAGTCTATAAAGTAGTTTAAGTCTTATAGGAGTCAAGTAAATGCTTAAAAAACAAAAAAATAAAAACTGAAACCCAGGAGGATAGTTTAATGGCATTTCATCTTACTTTTCCTCAGCCTTCTGCCCCAGTCACCCTCAAAAAAATGGCAGCTTGTCTTCCTGGCGTGGGCACCTGGTTCTGAGGAAGCAGAACGGACCTTGTTCCCAAGGAACAGTGTTTGTTCTCACTTTTCGGAAGGCTTCTACGAAAACTGAGGCAAGGGGGCTTGGCTTTGTTTCACCTAATTCAGAAGTCACTCAGGGTAGCAAAAGGGCTGCACACAAAAGGTGTTCCTCTAAAAACTCTGAGGGTAAATGAACATACTGCTGCCCAGGCAAACAATAATAGCTGTGACACACAAACACACAGAGAGTTGAAAGCCTGGCTGGAAAACTGGGGAATGTAGTACTCTGGGGAACAAGGGCTTCAAAAAGCACCCTCATATTCTAAGGAATCTAGAAGGCCCCCATAAGTAACCCAAGGCAGGATACATCTTCATAAAAAAGGTACAAAGACCTTCAGCATTTACCTCTTGCCAGTCTTTACACTGAAGCCCAAGCAGGAAACCTGCTTGTAAACCCTAGGTAAGTGCTGAAGGGGCAACAAACACAGTCAATCTGCAAAGACCAGGAGAGTATTTTCTCTCATTTCTTTTTCTTTTGGCTTTAAGCATTTAAGGAAAGCTCTGTCACACCACTAATGACCACTAATGAAACAGAAGCTTCCCTTGCCACATACAGTTTTTACAAAAATAATTTTGGAAAGTCACTAAAGTACAACCTACAATAAGCAGCAGAAACTCTGGAGAGGGAACAGAATTTAATTTCCCAAGTTGCCATATTATAGTATTTAAAATGAGCAATCTCAAAAAATAAAAGCATACAAGAAAACAGTCTATTCACAGGGAAGAAAAAAATTAGAAAACTATCCTTGAGAAAGCACAGACATTGGACTTACTAGATAAAGACTCCACCTGTCTGTAACATATTCAGAGAGCTAAATGAAACCATTAGCTAAAGGAAACAAGGTTAGCAATGTCTCAGACTATGAATTAAATAGAAATTTTTAAAGGAATAAAATACAAATCATGAAACTAAAAAATACCATAATTGAAAAATTCATTAGAAGGACTCAACAGCAGAACAGAGAGATGTACAGAAATGAACCAGTCTGAGGAATAAAACCAAAAAGAATGAAGGACAAATGAGCAAAGTCTATGAGACCTAAGAGACCTATCAAACACCATGAAGTAAAAAGTACTGATTCTCAAGCATAGCCACAGGCAATCCAGGTAGAAGAAACCAGTAACGTGCTATCGTGCCACCTACTGAAAAACAAAGGCCTCTAGCTATCAACTTGCTAAATTGTTAAAATTAGAGTAAAAGGCAAGCTTTACCTAAAGAAGAAAAGAATTTCCTACTTCAAAATATGCTGGCAGAGGAACAACTCATCAGGCACCATGAAAAACCATAGTAAGTGTCACAAAGAGAAAAATGACAATTCTCCAGAAGCCAAACTTCAAGTCAGAATACTGCACTCTAAGAGAATTAAAAATAGTTGTCATGAAGAAACAAGCTATAAGAAAAATAAGAAAGGTAGTTCAATAAACTCAAGAATCAGATCAGTGAACAGAAAGAACACTTTACCAGATTTAAACCCTTAAATTCTGGAGCTAAAGAAATAGATGAAGATCATATTCGAAAACACTGCGAATGAGTTGCTAATTTTCTCTTTTACATGGTCTGGTTTAAGATGGAACTCCAGAAATGATTAGGTAGAGGAGAGTATTTTTAAATCTAATTTTATGACAACTATTTGACTCTGCTAGGAAAGAACAGCATGAAAATAATGGGTATCCAGAAGAAGGAGAGAGAAAGAAGAAGAGCACAGAGTTCCTTTAAGGAAATATTAGCTGGTAACTTCCAAATTCTGGGGAAGCAACTGTATATAAAATTCATGAAGCTAAGAGAACACCTAATTATTTCAACACAAAAAGGCCTCCAATACACACTGGGCTTCCCTAGTGGCTTACATGGTAAAGAATCTTCCTGCAATGCGAGAGATGCAGGTTAAATCCCTGAGTCAGGAAGACTGCAACTGGCAAAAGTCAATGATAATTTTAAAAGCAGCCAGAGGAAAAAAAGACAGTAACCTACAAAGAAATTCCCTTTAGGCTATCAGCTGACTTCCCAGCAGAAATTTTATAGGCTAGAGAGAATGGAATGATAGAATCAAAATATCAGAAGAAAAACTGTCAGCCAAGAGTACCGTTAAGCAAAGTCATTCTTCAGATGTGAAATAGAGTTTCCAGATGAACAAAAGCCAACGTAGTTAATCTCCACTAGAACTGCCTTACAAGAAGTATTGAAAGTTCCATCTGAAAGGAAAAAGGCTCAAGTACTTAAAACTGAGGTGGACAGGGACAGAAAACTGAAACTCTGTATGAGAACAGGTTGTGAAACAACTATAGCATTAAAAATTAAAGGGAGAAAAAGTATAAAAATAACTATAGCTACTTCAATTTGGTACCAAAACACAAAAGGATCATTTGAATCAACAAAAACATCAGGAAAAAAATCACAAATATGTGGAAACTGAACAATACACTACTGAGCCACTATGGACTCTGCCAGGGTCCAGTCCCGGTGGATCCAGGGTAATTCAAAGCGGGGACAGAGTCAGCGTCCTAGGAATTAATTGCTTAATTAAAGATACAGAGGGAGATTAGAAAGACACAGTGTAGTAGGAAAATACTAGTGGAGAAAGAGAGGCTGAATAACTTGTAGAGGCAAATAAAGATGCTATCAGCAAAGGACTAGTTTATGAGAAATTTTATGAAAATCTCATGATAATCACAAAACACACCTAGAGTAGAGACACAAAATATTTAAAAAGAGGAAACTGATAAAAACATAGGAAACCACCAAATTAAAGTTACAGAAACAGAAATGGATATATAGAGCACCCAGAAAATAAAAAGTGAAATGACATTACTAAATCCTCATTTATCAATAATCCCCCTAAATGTACATGTTTTTGAACTCGCCAAAAACACATGCTGTCTATGTGGTTTAAAAAAAAAATTAAGTGAACTATCTGCTGCCTTTACAAGATTCATCTCAGCTCTAAAGACAAACATAGGCTCAAAGTGCAAGGATGGAAGATGATCCTCGGAATAGTAGCCAAAACAAAGCAGGTGTAGCCACTCTCCAACAACACCAACTTTAAGCCAAAAAGTGTAACATAGACAAAGATGGACATTATATAAAAAGGGGAAAATTTTTCTAGAAAACGTAGCATTTATTACCATCTATACTCCTAACATAGGAAAATCAAAATATATGAAGCAGTTATTAACAGTAAAGAAAATATTGACAGCAACACAATAGAAGTAGGAACTTTAGACACCACTTAAATCAATGGATATAGGATCCAGACAGAAAATCAACAAGGCAAGAGTGGCCTTAAATAAACAATTAGTCCAAGATGACATGACAGATTTATACAGAACATTCTATCCAAATGAAACAGAATAAAAATGCCCAAGTATGTATGGAACATTCAAGGATAGACCATACAGTGAGACACAAAACAAGTCTCAGTAAATTTAATGTTTGAAATCATGTCAAGAACCTTTTCCACTATAATGGTATGAAACTAAAAATCAACTGCATAGAAAAGCTGGAAAAATCACAAATATGTGGAAACTGAACAATACACTACTGAGCCACTATGGACTCTGCCAGGGTCCAGTCCCGGTGGATCCAGGGTAATTCAAAGCGGGGACAGAGTCAGCGTCCTAGGAATTAATTGCTTAATTAAAGATACAGAGGGAGATTAGAAAGACACAGTGTAGTAGGAAAATACTAGTGGAGAAAGAGAGGCTGAATAACTTGGTTTATGTGGGATACCAATAAAGCTTCGAGACAAGAAGCTTGCACCATCTACGTAGGCCACCAGTGCCCACTTGAATATTGGAGGGTGCCCCGCCTTGGCTCCCTCTTGCGTGGAACTTAAAAGCCAGGGCAAAATTAGCAGGCTGGGTGAGCACCTATGCTCCAGATAGAAATGCAGCCAGAAAAACGGAGAACAAGAAAGAACAACAGGGGAATCAGTCTTTCCAGAAACTGATCCGATTTCTTTATTTTTAGGTTTGCTTATACACCTTTTTACACATAGAGACAAATGGAAATTTTAAAGTCATGTGGGGGTCAGCAGTCCTGACTTTTATCAAAATTAGGTGCTTCATATAAAAGTATACATAAAGGTCTTAGGGTTTTACATCATCTTCTGACCATGAGGCTTGACATTTTATGATCCTTTCTTTTCTGATAACAGTCAGTCAACCAGAAACTTATTTTCCAGGGGGATTTTTCTTAAACCAGGCACCACCCTCCAAAGGTACCAGATAAAGTTGCATTCCTATAGGGTGAGGGTGTAGTGGGTTACAATTAAGAAAGGAATTTACTTAGCCTAAGGTTAACATGATTCATCTTAAAGGCCAATACTTATTTCTCCTATATGCTAGTTATATATTCATTAACATATATAAGGGCAGAGGACTTAGCAGCAAATATTGGCTCAACAAGTGAAAAAGCCTTCACCAATATAATTTCTAATCAACCCACTATACTATACTAATAATTTTCTAACTTCTCAAAAGAATCTGTATTTAGAAAGTTTACAGCATCTCGTGCCTCTCACGGGTGGGAGGCTGTAAACAATCACATGTGGCCGGAAGAACCTGTACAGGCAGGCTAGATAACCTTCAGAGGAGTTCATAAGTCGAAACACTCTTGTCATGCCCAGGAATTTTTATTAACTAGAGCTGTAGGTTAACTCCTTCTCCGAGAGAGGTGATGGGGGAGAGCCCCCCGTAAAGTCAGAGATGTAGGTGAGAGCATAAAATATTAAAGTGGGCAGACTCTGGTTTTGGGGGTAGATGTTCAGGAACAGGGGGCTTCCTGAGGCTCGATCCCGCCTTGTGTATGCCAAAGCCTCCTTCCTCATGACCTTTCCCATGGGTGGAGTTCCTCACACTGGCTCCTGGCAGGACTCGAAGTAGAATTTTAAAAATACCTGAAGACAAGTAAAAATGAAAATGTGATACCAAACTATGAGATACAGCTTAAGTGGCATTAAGGGTGAAGTTTATGGCTACATAGGCCTACTTCATGAAACAAGAAACACTAACAAACTTACACCTAAAGGAACCAGAAACAACCAAATACAACAACAGCTAAAAAAAAAAAAAAAAAGCCTAGAGTTAGAAGGAAATAATAAAGATCAGAGCAGAAATTAATAAAAACTAAAATCACAATAGAAAAGATCAATGAAACCTAAGTGCTGTTTCTTTGAAAAGATAAAATTGACAGTTTTGACTAGACTCACTAAGAAAAAATTGAGAAAGCTCAGATAAATACAAATCAGAAACGGGAAATTACAGTGGATATCACAGTAACATCAAAGATTATGAAGAATACTATGAACAACTATATACCAACAAATTGGGACAACCTGGGAGAAATAGGTAAGTTTATTGTATCATACAAACTTCCAAAACTAAATAAAGAAGGAATAGAAAACTTGAATAGATCAATCACTAGCAAGGAGACTGAAATCGTAATCAAAACCTCCCAAAACAGTAAAGTTCAAGATCAGGTAGCTTCACAGGTGAATTCTGCCAAACATTCAGAGAAGATTTATTACCCATCCATCTCAAACACTATCAAAAAAACTGAAAAGGGGTGAATGCTTCCTACTCAACTTACAAGGCCAACATTACCTTATAACAAAACCAAACAAAGACAACACAAACGTGGACATTGATGCAAAACTCCCAAACAAAATTTTTAGTGAATGAAGTACAATACTAAATTTAAAAGAGTATAGCCATGATTGGGTGGGGTTTATTCATGGGGAATAGATGGAGAAAACAGTGGAAACAGTGTCAGACTTTGTTTTTGGGGCTCCAAAATCACTGCAGATGTTGACTGCAGCCATGAAATTAAAAGACGCTTAGTCCTTGAAAGAAAAGTTATGACTAACCTAGATAGTATATTCGAAAGCAGAGACATTACTTTGCCATCTAATGTCCGTCTAGTCAAGGCTATGGTTTTTCCTGTGGTCATGTATGGATGTGAGAGTTGGACTGTGAAGAAGGCTGAGCGCCAAAGAATTGATGCTTTTGAACTGTGGTGTTGGAGAAGACTCTTGAGAGTCCCTTGGTCTGCAAGGAGATTCAACCAGTCCGTTCTGGAAGGAGATCAACCCTGGGATTTCTTTGGAGGGAATGATGCTAAAGCTGAAACTCCAGTACTTTGGCCACCTCATGCAAAGAGTTGACTCATTGGAAAAGACTTTGGTGCTGGGAGGGATTGGGGGCAAGAGGAGAAGGGGATGACAGAGGATGAGATGCTGGATGGAATCACTGACTCGATGGACGTGAGTCTGAGTGAACTCCGGGAGATGGTGATAGACAGGGAAGCCTGGCGTGCTGCGATTCATGGGGTCGCGAAGAGTCAGACACGACTGAGCGACTGAACTGAACTGATTCTAGGAATGTAAGAATGATTCACCATTTACAAATCAACCAACATGATACTACGTTAAAAAAAAAAAAAAGCATATGATCATCTATCTCAGTAATGCAAAAAAAGCTTTTGACAAGATTCAAAATCTATTTTGAATAGGTATAGAACAGGTATAGAAGATTACCTAAACATAACAAAGGCCATATATGACAAACCCTCAGCTGTCGCCATCAAGACGCCATCAAAAACACCACTAAAAATAATAAATGAATACGAAGTTGCTTGGTATAAAAATCAGTATACAAAAAGATGTTGCTTCTCTTCTAACAAAGAACTCACTGAAAGAAATTAAGAAAACAATCTCATTTACAATCACACCAAAAGAATAAAATACCAAAAAGTCGAACAAAGGTGGTCAAACGCCTGTACACTAAACACTGTAGAAAGATATTTTGTGCTCATGGATTGGAAGAATTAATGTTATGAAATTTCCGTATTACCTGAAGCAATCTACAAACTTTGTGGAATCCCTATCAAAATCCCAATGACAATTTTTACAGAAATCCAAAAATTTGTATTGAACCACAAAAGACCTTGGAAAAAAGAATTCTGGGGGAAAAAAAGAAAGGCGATAACACACTCCCTGATTACAAATTATACTAAAAAGTTATAGCAAGCAATACAGCACAGTATTGTCAAAAAACAGATGTAAAGATCAATGGAAGAGAATTCAGAGTTCAGAAATAAGCCCAGACACACAGGGACATTTAATTTACAGCAAAGGAACAAGAACATACAATATAGAAAGGATTATCTCTTCAATACATGGTGTTGAAAAACTGGACAGCTGCATGAAAAAAAGAAATGACTATTTTTTGTACCATACATAAAAACTAACTCAAAATAGATTAAAGATGAATATAAGATTAAAACCATATAAAACTGCTTGAAGAAAACAGGCAGTATGCTCCTTAACTTAGGTCTTAGCAATATCTCTCTGGATATGGCTCTTCAGGCAAGGGAAACGAAAGCGAAAACAAACAAACATCAAATTAAAAAGCTTCTGTACAGTAAAGGAAATCATCAACAAAGGAATGTAGCAAATAAGGTATTTGCAAGTCATATCTGGTAAGGTGTTATTATCCCAAATTTAGAAATAACTCATAACAAAAGGAAAAGGCAGTGGCAACCCACTCTAGTACTCTTGTCTGGCAAATCCCACAGAGAGAGGAGCCTGGTGGGCTGCCATCTCTGGGGTCGCATAAAGTTGGACATGACTGAAGCAACTTAGCAGCAGCAGCAGCATAACCAAAAAAAACAAACAAAACCACATGCAGAAGATCTGAATAAACATTTTTCTAAATAAGACACAGATGGCTAACAGGCACATGAAAAGATGTTGAACATCACTACTTATTAGGGAAATGCAAATCAAAACCCCAATGAGATATCACCTCACATCCATCAGAATGGCTATTATCAAAAACGTAAGAAATAACAAATGTTGGAGAGGATGTGGAGCAAAAGGAACCCTCATATATGAGTCAAATGTAAATTGGTGTAACCACTTGGACAACAGTATGGAGGTTCCTCAAAGAAGTAAGAATAGAACTACTATATAAGCCAGTATTCAACTTTGGGGTATTCACCCACAGATCCAAAACCAGTAACTTGAAAACATATGCCCCTCTATATTCATTGTAGCATTATTTACAACAGACAAGCTATGGAAACAACTCAAGTACCCAGTGACGGATGAATGGATAAAGATGTCATGGGTATGTATAACAAATACACACTTATATACAACAGAATACAGATAAGCCTTAAGAAAGATAGAATCTTGACATGACATGGAGCTTGAGAGTAGTATGCCAAGTGAAATAAGTCCAACACCATAAAGCGAATACCATATAATTTCGTTCATATGTGGAATATAAAAAATAAATGAAAAAAACACAGATACAGAGAACAGATTAGTGTTTACCAGAGGAAAAGAGGAAGTGAGGTGAGGGAGGCTGAAATGGGTAATCGGGTCAATGGTATGGTGATGGGTGGAAATTAAACTTTTGGTGGCAAACACACTGCAGTATATAGTGAAATTGAAATATAATGTACACATGAAATACGTTACAGATCAATGTTACCTTGTATTTTTTTCTTATTTTTTTAAATTCTTTTTTTTTCTTTTCCTCTTTTTATCTTCTCCTAATACACACTTTTTTTAGTAAGGGGAATACAAAAAAATTGTATGGTACATGTATTGGATATCTAATACTCTTCTACTTAGAGTCACCAAGTTTGACCCTATATATTCAGAAAAGATTAGAGGGACATAAAATATTGTTCATTATACTTTGTAATTCTTTTTGAAATGAAATATATGTGTGTGTATGTGTGTGTGTATGATCGTACTACATGCTGATTATAAGAAACTCACTTTATATCCAAAGATACAAATATGTTAAAATGAATAGGTGGAAAACAATATTCCATGCAAATGGTAACCAAAGATAAAAGGCCAATAGAAAACAAAAACACTGCTATAAGCCAGTAAGTTCTAACATATACACAGCACTCAATACCAGTATGATACACATTCTTCCCCCAATTCACAGGTAATATTCTCCAGTATAGCCTATGGACAGCAGAGGATGAGATGGAGATGGTTGGATGGCATCACCAACTCAATGGACATGAGTTTGAGCAAGCTCTGAGAACTGGTGATGGACAGGGAAGCCTGGCATGCTGCAGTCCATGGGGTCACAAAGAGTGGGACACGGCTGAGCAACAAACTGAACTCATAGACTGTTTTCGAAAAGTCTTGGTAATTTTTAAAATATTGAAATAATACAAAATATCTTCTCCAACCACAATGGAATGAAACCAACCAAAAATCAGTAAAAGAAGGAAAACTGGAAAACTCATAAACAGTTGACACTTGAACAAGGCAGGGATTAATCGGCATATAAATTATAATCAGCCCTCTGTATCCAGGGAGTCAACCAACCACAGGCCAAGTAAAACTGTTTACTATTGAAAAATCTGTGTATAAGCAGATGTATGCAGTTCAAACCTACACTGTTCACAGGTCAATGAAGAATTCTACATGGAATTAAATGGCGCACTCTTAAGCACCAGTGATTGGATTAAAGGGAAAAAAATATTACAGAGGAAATTAGAGAATACTTGAATGAAAGCAAAAAACACTTTATACCAAAACTTAGAGGATGCAGTGAAAACAACAGTTAGATATTTATAGTCATAATGTCTGTATTTTAAACATCTCAAACCAGTACCCTAACTTTTTATCTTAATGAACTAGAGAAACAATAGCAATCTGAGTCCAAAGGTAGCAGAAAGAAGGAAATAATAAAGACTAAAGGAGAAACAAAATAAAGAATAGAGAAACAATAGAAAAGGTCAAGGAAACCAAAACTTGATTCTTTAGTTAAAGGTTTGTCAATTTTGTTGACCTTTTCAGACTAAGTAAAAAAAAAAGAAATTATAATTACCAAAATCAGAATTGAAAGTGGAAATGTTAACACCTATATAGAAATTATAAAAGTACTATAAACAACTGTACAACTATAAATTAAATAACCTATATGATAAAGACAAATTCCTAGAAACATAATTACCAAAAATGAATCAAGAAGATAAATCTGAACAGACCTGTAGCCAGAAAATCAGAGCAGTTTTTTAAAGTTTCCAGTAAATAAAAATGCAATACCAGATAGCTTCAAGAATTTGGTAGAATATGAATAAAAATTAATACTAATCCTTTTTGAACTCTTCCGTAAAAATGGATGAGTGAATACTTCCTACTAATTTTATAGTGGCCAGCATTTACCCTGATTCTAAAACCAGGAAAAGACACTATATTAAAATTATAGACCAGAATTCCTTATGATTGCATGCAGAAATGCTCAACAAAATATCAGCATATTAAATATCAGCATATTAAAGATTTTATATTGCATGACCAAATGGAGTTTATTCTGACAATGTAGAGGTGGTTTAACTGATTTTAAAAAATCAGTGTAACATCACATTAATAAGAATGAAGGCAGGAAAGCTACATAATAACATTAGCTGATGAAGGGAAATCATTTGACAAAATTCAATACCCTTTTGTTCTAAAAAGTCTTAATGCTGCAAGTTAGAAGAAAACATCAGCCTGATAAAGGATACTTGTGAAAAATACAGAAGTAGCATTATACTGAACAGTGGAAGGCTTAATAAAGCTCTCCCTCTAAGGAACAGGAGAGTACCCCAATTTCACCACTTCTTTTCAACACTGTACTGATGTTCTAGCCAGAAAAATAAAATGAAATAAGACAACCAAATTTGAAATGAAGACCAAAACAATATCCTTAACAGATGACATGATCTTTACATATTAAACATATCCAAAAGAAATTGTTTCATGTCAATGTATGGCAAAACAAATACAGTATTGTGGGGTGGGAGGTTGGAGGGGGCTTCGGCATTGGGAGATTGTGTTCACCTATGGGCTGATTCGTGTCAATGTATGGCAAAACAAATACAGTATTGTAATTAAAAAAATAAATTTAATTAAAAAATAATAAAAATAAAATTTAAATGACTTCATCAAAATTACAGGATACATGGTCAGCATGCAAAAATCAGCTGTATTTCTATACATTTAACAATGAACAGTCTGAAGTGGAAATTAGTAAAAATTCCATTTAAGGTAGTGCCAAAGAGAGTAAGCTACCTTGGAATAAATTTTAGTCAAGGACCTAAAAATATAAAACATTGCTGTAAAAAATTAAAGAACACCTAACTAAATGGAAAAATCATCCTGTGTTCATTTATTGGAAAACAATATTGTTAAGACAGCAGTATTCTCCAAAGCAATCTGCAGGTTTAATGAAATAACTATTAAATCCATCAGTGTTTGGGCTTTTTGCAAAAATAAGCAAGCTGGTTCCAAAATTCACATGGAATTGCAAGGGGCCCTGAATAGCCAAAGCAACGTTGAAAAAGGCTTCCCTGGTGGCTTAGGATGGCAAGGAATCTGTGTGCAATGTGGGAGACCCAGATTTGATCCCTAGGTTGGGAAGATCCCCTGGAAAAGGGAATGGCAACCCACTCCAGTACTCTTGCCTGGAGAATTCCACTGATAGAGGAGCCTGGTGGGCTACAGTCCATGGAGTCACGAAGAGTCAGACTCAAATGAGTGATTCACACACACACACACACACACACACACACACACACACACACACACACACAGTGTTGAACAAGAGGAATGGTCCCAATATTGAAACGTATTTATTTACTATGGTAATGGAAACATTGTTACTGACAACGACAATATCCCCAAAATAGGCACTGGCATAAGGATAAACATGTAGCTTAACAGAATAAAATTGAGAGCCCCAAAATACACATATAGTCTTTGATCTTTTAATTTTTGACAAGGGTGCTGAGACCATTCAATGAAGAAAGAACAGTCTGTTCAAGGAGTGGTAGTGGGACAGGTGGATTCCACAGTCAAAAGAATGAAGTTGGACACTTACTTCATGCCATTGACAAAAACTAAATCCAAATGGATCAAAGATCTGTTAATAAATGTAAGAGTTCAAATTTCAAACTCTCAGAAGGAAACATAGGCATAAAAGCTTCATGATCTTAGATTTGGCAATGGTTTCTTAGCTATAAAACTAAAAACACAAGCAAGAAAAATTAATTTGACTGGTAAAACTGAAAACTTTTGTGCAAAGGACATTTTCAAGAGAGATAATCTACAGAATTTGAGAAAATATCTGTATATCAAATCTAATAATCTAATATCTAGACTGTATAAAGAAATTTCACAAGTCAACAACAAAAAGATAAAAGTCCCAATTAAAAATGGATGTTGTGGGTTGAACTGTGTTTCACTCAAGAAAGATACATGAAAGTCCTAAGAAGGACTGATTTGGAAACAAGCGTTGTTGCAGATGTAATTTTTTAATATGAGGTCATGCTGTAATAGGGTGGACCCCTAACACTATAAGACATGTCTTTAGACAAAGGCAACTCAAAGCAAGAATTCTGTATGGGGGACTGGAAGGATGCAGCTACAGATTAAAGAATGCGAAGGATTGCCAGCAAACCCCCAGAAGCTAAGAAGAGACAAGTGTGTACTCCTCTGTAGACTTCCAGGGAAACATGGCCGTGCAACACCTTCATTTTGGACTTCTAACCTCCAGAATATTGAGACCATGAATTTCTATTGTTTTAAATAGAACATCAATTTGTAGTACTTTATTGCAGGATCCCTGAGAATCTAATACAATGGACAAAGACTTGAGTAAACATTAGGACAAAGATACAAACCAACCAACCAAACACTTGGAAAGATACTCAGTCATTAGTTATTAGGCAAATGCTAAATCAAAATCACAACGAGATACCATTTCACCAGAACAGCCATAACTTAAAAAGAAAAACAACAAGTATTAGCAAGCATGTGGAAAAGTACCTTAGGGAGCCCTTGTACCTTACCAGTGTGAATGTCAAATGAATAAGCTGCCTTGGAAACAATCTGATGGTTTCTCAATGAATTAAACATACAACATACCATATGACTAACATACCATAGGATTAAGCACCCACACATACCATATGACCCAGCGATTCCACTCTTTGGGAATTGAAAAAGAATTGAAAACCGATGTTCAAACAAAAATGCATTCATGAAGGCACGTAGCAAGCACTCTTTGTAACTGTCAACAGATGGAACAACTCAAATGACTCTTAGCTGATGAACAGATACACAAAATAAGTGTGTCCATACAATGAAACAATACTCAGCCATATAAAAGAATGAATTGCTGATACACACTATAATGTATACGAACTTTGAAAATATATTAAGTGAAAGGATTGACACTAGAAGTCACATACTGTATAATTCCATTTATATGAAATCCCAATAGGATATTCCTTAGAAAGCAAATTAATGGTTGCCAGAAGCTGGGGGTAGCAGAAAGATGGGGTGAGATTCAGTTCAGTTCAGTCGCTCAGTTGTGTCCAACTCTTTGTGACCCCATGAATTGCAGAACACCAGGCCTCCCTGTCCATCACCAACTCCTGGAGTCTACCCAAACCCACGTCCATGGAGTAGGTGATGCCATCCAACCATCTCATCCTCTGTCGTCCCCTTCTCCTCCTGCCCCCAATCCCTCCCAGCATCAGGGTCTTTCCCAATGAGTCAGCTCTTCGCATCAGGTGGCCAAAGTACTGGAGTTTCAGCTTCAACATCAGTCCTTCCAGTGAACACCCAGGACTGATCTTCAGAATGGACTGGTTGGATCTCCTTGCAGTCCAAGGGACTCTCAAGAGTCTTCTCCAACACCACAGTTGATAACAGTTTTAAGGTTTGTTTTTTTTTTTTTGTGGTGACTAACATTCTGGGACTAGTGATAATTGTTGCACAACATTGTGATGTATTTAATGCACTGAATATACTCATTAAAATGGTACATTTTATGTTTATTTCACTACCACAAAAAATTATGTATGTGTGTGTGTTAGTCATTCAGTCGTATCCCACTCTTTGCAACCTCATGGACTGTAGCCCACCAGGCTCCTCAGTCCATGGCATTCTCCAGGCAAGCATACGTGAGTGGGAATCTCTTGACCTAGAAATCGAACCCAAGTTTCCTGCTTTGCAGGCAGACTCTTTACCATCCATAACTATTTAAAGAATTGGTGGGGGCGGGGTGCTAAAAACCAGTGCTATTCAAGAAGACATGGTTCCCTTTATCTGGACTTTTAAAATTCAAATTAGGTTCATAATGGCCAAGAAGGTAGATTTACAGATCGTTACACATACATGTGTATATATGAACACAATATTCATAATGATAAAAGGGCAGAATACTTTTTACAGAAAAGAGGTATTGCTTCTGAATGCATTCTTTTTCCTGTTGTCTTGTGCCTTTGTATAGGAGTAAAAGGCTCCCCTGATAGCTCAGTTGGTAAAGAATCTGCCTGCAATGCAGGAGACTCCAGTTCTATTCCTGGGTCAGGAAGATCCGCTGGAGAAGGACTAGGGTACTCACTCCAGTATTCTTGGACTTCCCTCGTGGCTCAGCTGGTAAAGAACCCGCCTGCAATGCAGGAGACCTGGGTTTGATCCCTGGGTTGGGAAGATCCTCTAGAGAAGGGAAAGGGTACCCACTCCAGTATTCTGGCCTGGAGAATTCCATGGACTACAGCCCACGGGGTCACAGAGTTGACATGAGTGAGCGACTTTCATTTTCACTTTCATAGGAGTAAAAAGTTTGACAAGTTTGGTAGACAAGAGAAAACAGGCAGAAAATGAAATAATCAAACCAATGTAGAAATAGGCAATCAAGTTAAATGATGGGAAAGGATGTGAGGTTAATTGTTTTTTCATTTTTTTAAAGTTCTTCTTAAATTTTACTATACAGTCTTTAGGTACAGAAAAGATGTATCTAATGTAATTCACTGCTTTTCAAATGCATGGTAGTTTCTGTATGGCACAGCACAGTTAGTGTGTCACTATGCAAAAGACGGGCTTCCCCAACAGATCAGCAGTAAAGAATCCAACTGCAATGCAGAAAACTCAGGAGATGCAGGTTCTTTCTCTGAGTCAGGAAGATCTCCTGGAGAATGGAATGGCTACCCACTCCTGTATTCTTGCCTGGAGAATTCCATGGACAGAAGAGCCTAGTGGGCTGTGTGACTAACGCTTGCATGCAAAGGACAGTAGCCTTGAAGAATATCTTCACTGGTGATTGCTTTTCTATCAGCAGCTTTTCAGCTGATTATAAAACAAGATGCTCACCTTCAAGCTTTTAATTTCTGGTGCCTCATTTTCACTTACGATCATGTAGCTACATTTTCTCATATCACCCATAGGGAAGGAGGCATTTCCATATTTAGTACATATTTTACATTCCTTTGAAAAGGATAAATTCTTGAAAGTGTGAGCACATGGCCTACCATTGGTCTAGGAGAGATGGCTGTTGCTCGATACTTAGGAAATATTTTTGAAGCATCTTTGCAATACCTGATGTGCTTGGATGCCATTTTCAACTTTCAATCCTATCACATCCCAAAACACACAGATTTAGATTTATGTGCCCATGTATTCATATTTATTTGTAACTTTCAACACACCTTTTAACTTTTTCTGCATTAGCATTACTTAGTGTTTAAGATGGAGAAGGCACTGGCACCCCACTCCAGTCCTCTTGCCTGGAAAATGCCGTGGATGGAGGAGCCTGGTGGGCTGCAGTCCATGGGGTCACTATGAGTCGGACACGACTGAGAGACTTCACTTTCACTTTTCACTTTCATGCATTGGAGAAGGAAATGGCAACCCACTCCAGTGTTCTTGCCTGGAGAATCCCAGGAACAAGGGAGCCTGGTGGGCTGCTGTCTATGGGGTCACACAGAGTCGGACACCACTGAAGCGACTTAGCAGCAGCAGCAGCAGTGTTTAAGTTTTAGAATTTAGTATCTCAGTGCTAGACATTCAAATTCATTTTTAATATTCTTTGGGGGATTTCTTTAGGAGTTTTTTTTTTTCTTTTTGCTTCATCCTTATAGTATCTCATTGGCAATGAATAACATTATCATTTAAACATTTCTTCTATTGTCTTAAATTCTGTCATTGCAAAATGTGTTATTTTGATGTCTTCTTTGGATATTATAATCATGTAAAATCATTGCAGATGGTGATTGCAGCCATGAACTTAAAAGACACTCCTTGAAGGAAAGTTATGACCAACCTAGATAGAATATTAAAAGCAGAGACATTACTTTGTCAACAAAGGTCTGTCTAGTCAAGGCTATGGTTTTTCCAGTGGTCATGTATGGATGTGAGAGTTGGACTATAAAGAAAGCTGAGCGCAGAAGAATTGATGCTTTTGAATTGTGGTGTTGAAGAAGACTCTTGAGAGTCCCTTGGACTGCAAGGAGATCCAACCAGTCCATCCTAAAGGAAATCAGTCCTGGGTGTTCACTGGAAGGACTGATGCTGAAGCTGAAACTCCAATACTTTGGCCACCTTATACGAAGAGCTGACTCATTTGGAAAGACCCTGATGCTGGGAAGGATTGGGGGCAGGAGGAGAAAGGGACGACAGAGGATGAGGTGGCTGGATGGCATCACTGACTCGATGGACATGAGTTTGGGTAGACTCCGGGAGTTAGAGATGGACAGTGGGTTCAGAGGGTCACAAATAGTCGGACACGACTGAGCAACTGAACTGAACTGAAAGTGATGTCTTCCAAAAGGATTCTATCTCTGTAAGATTAAACCTTTATTATGTGAAAAAAAAATCAAGGTATCATGATTACCTTCACACCCTTATTGGTGACTGAGAGGTGTTATCAAGCTGTTCCTGAACATTAAAAAAAAAAAAATAGCATAACCTGCCTCTCTGGCTTTCCCACAGTCCACATAGCCTTACTTTATTCCTCATTAGCCATGAAGAAAGTTTAATTTTATCCCACCTTGGTGTCAGGGCACAAAATTAATGGGTAGAACATCTCACATCTCTCTGTACGCTGCTTGAGTACAAGATGGAAAATAAAATTCACTTTTGCCCTGTGCTAGATGTTAGTGGGTCAAGAAGGAAATATAGAGTCCCACAACTCAAGTAGATGCAAAGTATATAAATAATAATATTTTATAAGGTACTTCTAACTCTGAAATTTTTGCACAGAGCTCATTTGAGCCTTAGAGCTTCATATGGTTGATATGGCCAGTGTAACTACAGATCTTGTAGATGTCTATGGCACAAGGAAAATGAGTGCTCCAAGGCTGACTGGCCATGATGTCTATTGATAACTTTTCCTGGTGGTGATGGTGGTTTTAGCTGTTAAGTCGTGTCCTACTCTTGCGACCCCATGGACTGTAGCCCTCCAGGCTCCTCTGTCCATGGGATTCTCCAGGCAAGAATACTAGAGTGGGTTGCCATTTCCTTCTCCACTGTTCCTGACTCACCCTCTTTTCCCTCTTTTTGAAATTCCCTTTTAAAATATCGCATATACATGGACACAGAAAGTATAAACTCATGAACGTTCTTGAAAATGAAGGCTACTGATGTACAGTTTGTCAGTTTCTTGAAGGAATTAGCATAACTTCTGGTTAGATGGACCAGATTAGAAATGATTAGCAAAGAGCCTGTGCTTACATCTCAAACCAAAAGAGCACTTGCAGAACATCTTCATTTCCTTCTCCTTCACCCACCAATCCCAATGCACCCTCACTCCAAAGACTCAGAACCCTATCACATCACGCAAAAAGAAAAAAAAGGCTAACAACAGTCTTGCTGCCAAACAATTAGGAGTCACTTCTCAGGTACCAAAGCTACTGATTTCCGTAACAACTTGATTTCCTATATTCATTCTATAAACTATAATTTGCATTAAGGTAAAAACCTAAAGTGAGAAAGTGAAAGTGTTACCAGTACTAAACCATTTCCTTAATAGTTTCTTTTTAAGGTCCTGGGAATGACACACACAAAGACACTGCAGAAAACTTTGAAGTCTAATATTAGATATTATTAATCATCTACTACACCAGGGGACTAAATTCAAGCCTGACTCAAAGAAAAAAATTATGAATAAATATTTTATAAATGCAACCATATTTTTTCTCTTTTATTCTGCTGCCAACATTTACTATTACCACACTGAGCACAGTATAAAAGGTACCTTATGCCATTCCTCCAAAAATCACTACTTATCTAGATTTCTATACTAAATAAGAGATGTGTGTATTTCCTAAAGTACTTATCCCAAAATGTACCTTTGCCTTACAGAAAAGGAACTATAAGTAGCCTCAAAAAGGAGATCATCATACAATTTGATTATACAATGGGACTATATAATGGGATTAAAAGTTACAGCAAGAAATTTTTATGCATGACATTCTGCTTTGGATTGTTAGATATTGGACAGTGAATACATAATGAGACATTTAAAAGTTCTGTCTGAGTTTACATTACTTCTATTTCAATATTAAACAACCCCAAAGGCTCTTTTGTTCACTAGAATATTAGCTCTCCATGAAGCTAACTTTAATAATGTTTCAGCATTAGGACTGGGGTTGTGATATTCTATTTCAGTTATGTTCGTACACATCCTGGAAAGTTACTAGGTGGTAGGCCACCCTTTAACTTTATCTTTTTTTCCATAATACTTGTAGAGAAAGCAAAATGGGATTTTGAGATTTTCTCTTTGAGATTTCTCCATAAAGAAATACCATGATCCATGGGATCAAGGGAAAACCCATATACCTACAACATAAGAAACCAGCACCTTGGACAAAGACTCTGTCACTGGAGTGTGAAAAGGATGGAGAAGAATAGGGAACAATGCCAGCAAAACTCTGGGGTCAGAAAATGTACTGCAAATAAAGAACCTTGACTTCTGTTATTAAATCAGTAGAAATTTAATAATGTTTAATAATAATGTGGCAGAAAAGGCAATGGCACCTCACTCCAGTACTCTTGCCTGGAAAACCCCTGGACAGAGGAGCCTGGAAGGCTACAGTCCGTGGCGTCGCTGAGAGTCAGACATGACTGAGTGACTTCACTTTCACTTTTCACTTTCATGCATTGGAGAAGGAAATGGCAAGCCACTCCAGTGTTCTTGCCTGGAGAATCCCAGGGACGGGGGACCTGGCAGGCTGCTGTCTATGGGGTCGCACAGAGTCGGACACGACTGAAGTGACTTAGCAGTAATAATGTGGAGCCTACAAATAGTTTGTTATACAAAAAGAAATAGTGCACCAAATTTACATAGAAAAACCATCCATTAAGAAGTATATTATCACAAGTTAAAAAAAAAAAAACATTGGAACTTTTGGGAGCAATAGTTTATATAAAGTGTTATTCCTCAACTTTAGATAAGCGATGCCAAAACACATAAAACTATCATCTCTTTTAAGGGTATTCAGAAGGCATTCACTTTTATATTTGAAAATTGTAACAAGAGCTACATATAAAAATGTATGTTGTAATATTTGAACAAAAGATTTTTTTCTCTAAGCCAATTTCTTTTATCCTTGCTCTCAAAGGCAAGTAAGAATCATTTCTTTCAAATTATTAACCCTTCCAGTCTTATCCATATGAAACAATCAATTTTCCTTAATAAAATTTGCTTTCCAGATTGTAAAAGCTGTTAGAATGTTCTACCTTTTGCCTCCTATTTCTGTCTGTACTTGAATGCAGATGTTGGTGTTTAGTGAGCACCAACTTGGCTTTGGAATTCATATTCTCTATTGGCCCAAGAATTTATCTCAGGTGTTGGGAGGGAAACTTTCTGCAAAAGTTTCAACATGCAGAAGAACTATCTTTGTCTTCCATATATTTCCATCTACTTTGGCCTTTTGTCACCTTTCTTTTTCTGGTACACCAACAGGTATAAGCCACTCTGAACCTGGAATCTCAGCATTCCCTAGAAAGATTGTGAGACAGAGAGCCTAGAGGCATAAAGAATGGAAGGAGTAGTGCAGATCCTTGAATAGGGAGTCCTTTATTTCAGTGACATGTTGGTGGATCTTCTGGAAATTAAGAGTGGCAGTAAAAATGTCATGATATTGCTGTAGTGTTATACTATGACACTGGCAAGATCCTTGACATAAGAGCTGCACAAACATCCCAGGTTTCAGTTGGTTAGTTACCAACCTATTAATTGAATTTTGATGCTATACCATCAATTATAATTCCCTAGAAAAGTGAGTAAAAGTAGAAAAAGCTGATCTGTGCTTTCAAGATGTAGACAATGAAAAGCATCATGCCCATAGCAGTGTCAAGATGAAAGAGGACAAGGTTAAGATAGACTATAGAATCAAAAGGAGATAATAGGGGTCAGATTATGTAGGGGAAAAAATGAAAAAAAAAAAACTATAAAGAGAGGCCAATCTGTAGGAAACTGTATTAGTGTCTAGAGGAAAACTTGAGATTAAGAATTCCCAGGAAGGGATGAAGACATGAAAACACTGAGCAAAGACATAAAAGCAGCAAATATTCAGTCAAAAATAGGTGTTCTTAAGGAAGACTCTCATAACTGAAAGTGAAGTAAAAATCCTAGCATATCATCGCTTTCCTGGACTAGACAAATAATCTGAGTTTGAAGACTGAAAGACTTAACATGTTACAGAAGAAGCTAATGGAAGAAACTAATCCCAAGTATATCCTCAAGAAATCATTAATTTCAAGACAAAGTGTTAGGGGAATTCTATAGCCTAAAAGGAAAATTAATTCAATTAAAGTGATTAGATATCAGAGGTATTAAAATTCTTTGCAGCTAACATCAAGTAAAAGAAGAAATAAGGAGCACGTAGTTACCTATCTAATGTATAACAGCTTTAACTTCTCGGTGAGTGCAAAATATATCACCTATTTCTTTTCATGGAAAAATTACTCAAAAATATTCTTTACCCAACCATATGATTAATCAAATATAAGAAACTCTACAAACAAATTTTTAGACACAAGAAAAGATCAATAAGAATTGTTTTCTTATTGAAGAGGAGTAAAAATGTGCTAAACTCCTAGGATTAGACAGGATGTTACTAAAAACTTTTTTAAATTCAGTACTTTTAAAAGTATTAATAATAATAATACTATTTTTGAAAAGCAAAATTCACTGTATGTTTTAACATCTGTGAATTCAAGATCACTTGGGGTAAAAAAAAAAAAAATCACCTCTACTTCTGATTAGAACTCTCACCAAACTAATCTGAAGAGAACCTCAACCTGCTCGAGAGCATCTGTGAAAACCATATAGCCAATGTCTTACAACAAAAGCTTTAATGATTTCCTGATAAAATCAGAAAACAAGAATAGCCTATCCCATTCTTTATATTCAACAATACACTAGGGCATTCATTTTAGAGAGGATTAAATAAAACTATCTCTATTCAAAGATCACACAATCGTCTAGGTAGAAATTCTAAGGATTTACTCCCAAAAGTTATTAGAACTAATGAACTTAACAGAACTGTAGAATGCAAGACCAATACACCAACATCAGCTGTACTTCTACATATAAGCAATGAACAAAAATATCAGAAGTGAGGCAAAAAGCCATTTACAACACTATTAATACATGAAATACTTATGAATGTATCTTATGAAAGGAATGCAAGATCTTTACACTAAAAAAACATAAAATGTTGCTGAGAGAAGTTAAAAAAAAATCTAAAGACAAACAGATACACTGTGTCCCTGGATTGGAAGAACTCAATATTGTTAACATGTCATTTCTCCCCAAATATCTATAAATTCAAGGCATTCGGAATCAAAACTCCAGGAAGCTATTTTTTTTGGTAGAAATTGACAAGCTAATTCTAAAATTGATGTGGAACTGCAAACAACCAAAACAAATTTAAGAAAAATGAAGAATGACCTAATTGATTCTAAATCTTAAAATAAAATTATGGTAAATAAAACTGACATATTTGCAGAGAGCTAAAAATATATATCAGCATAGCAGAATGGAGTCTATAATTAGGGCCAAAGAGAAGGGTAGCTGACTCAGCAAATGTTGCTCAAACAACTGAATATCCATATGCTTGAAAATTAATTTTCATATATGGTGTGAGGTATGGATCAAAGTTAACTCAAAATGGATCACAATCCTATGTTTAAAACAGAAAAATACAACCCTTTTGGGAGAAAATCTTTGCAACTTGGGGTTAAACAGCAATTTCATAGATATTGCAATAAAAGTTATGGTTTGTAAAAAACCAAATTAATAACTTGGATTTCATTTAAAATCAGCAGTATCTTGGAAACCATAATCAAAATGAAAAGACACTCTACAGACTGGGAGAAAATACTGGCAAACAATGCAACCAACAAAGGCTTAATTTCCAAAATATACCAACAGTGCATACAACTCAATAACAACAAAAAATCTAATTTGTAAAAAATGGGCAGAAGAGCTACATAGACATTTCTCCAGAGAAAATACATAGATGGTCAATAGGCACGTGAAAAGATGTTCAACATCACTAATTTCCACAGAAATGAAAATCAAAACTACAGTGAGGTATCACCTCACACTGGTCAGAATGGCCATCACTAAAAGCCTACAAGTAATAAATGCTGGAGAGGGTGTGGAGACCACAGTGTTGGTGGGAATGTAAATTGGTGGGAACGCAAATACGGAGAATAGCATGGAGGTTCCTCAAAAAAACTAAAAATGGAGTTACAGTGATCTAGCAATCCCACTGCTGGGCATATATGCAGGAAAAAACTCTAATTCAAAAAAAATACATGCAACCCAATGTTCATAGAAGTACTGCTTACAATAATCAAGACATGAAAGCAAGTTAAATGTCCATCAAAAGATGAATGGATAAAGAAGATGTATGTGTGTGTGTGTGTGTGTGTGTGTGTGTGTGTGTGTGTGTGTGTGTGTGTGTGTGTATGCTGTGCTGTGCTTAGTCACTCAGTCATTTCCAACTCTTTGGGATCCCGTGGACTACAGCCCTCCCAGGCTCCTCTGTCCATGGGATTCTCCAGGCAAGAATACTAGAGTACATTGCCATGCCCTCCTCCAGGGAATCTTCCTAACCCAGAGATCAGACCCAGGTCTCCCACATTGCAGGCGGATTTTTTATCAGCTGAGCCACAAGGAAGCCCAAGAATACTGGAATGGGTAGCCTATCCCTTCTCCCGGGGATCTTCCCCACCCAGGAATCGAACTGGGGTCTCTTGTATTGCAGGCAGATTCTTCACCAGCTGAGCTACAAGGGAAGTGTACGCATACACACACACACACTGGAATACTACTCAGCCATAAAAAGAATGAAGTAATAGCATCTGCAGCAACATGACCAAGTGAAGTAAGTCAGACAAGAAAGACAAATATCACATGATTATCACTAATTGTGGAATTGTAAAGATGATACAAATGAATTGATTTTCAAAAACAGCAACAGAATCACAAAGAAAACAAACATGGTTACCAAAGGGGAAAGGGGGAGAAGAGTAAATTAGCAATTTGAGATTAGCAAATACAAAGTACTAAATACAAAATAAACAGCAAGGTCCTACTGCATAGCACTGGGAACTATATTCAGTATGTTGTAATAACCTTCAATGGAAAAGAATATGAAATTATATGTATGTGTGTGTATGTATATGTAAACTGAATCACTTTGCTGTATACCAGAAACTAACACATTGTAAATCAACTATACTTCAATAAAATTTTTAAAATTTCTCTTAATATTAATAAATACATATAAAACTTAACAATATCTGTTCTTCAAAAGATACTGTTTAGAAAGTAAAATCAAAAGCCATAGACCAGGAGAAAATCTTTGCAAAGCATGTATCTGATGAAGGATTTATCCTAGGATACATGAAGAACTCTTAAAACTCATTAAGAGGGGCAGAATAAAGATGGTGGAGTAGGAAGACCTTCAGTTTACTTCTCTCAAGAAGCATCAAAACTACAACTATATGTAGAGTGACTCTCACTGAAATCAACATAAAGAGTAGATCACAATAAGTTACTAAACAAGTCACAACAAATTTAAGAAAATTAAAATCATATCAAGCATCATCTTCAGATAAATCACAAGAAAAAAGTGGGAAGAAAACACAGAACCATGAAGATTAAACATGTTACTTAACAACCAATGAGTCTAAGAAATCAAAGAAGTAAAAACAACACAGAAAACCCAAGGATCAGATGGTTTCATAGATCAATTCTACCATGTTTTAAGGTAATTTATGCCAATTCTTTTCAAGCTTCTCCAGAAAAATGGAAGAGGAGGGGAGGGAACACTTCAAAATTCATTTTACTAGACCACCATTCTCCTCATACAAAAACCATATAAGGAAATAAAAAAAAAAATTATAGGCCAACATCCCTAATGGATATATAAGCAAAAATTCTCAACAAAATACTAGCAAACTGAATTCAACAGCTCATTAAAAGGACCATACACCATCAAGTGGGATTCATCTCTGAGATGCAAGGATAGTTCAGAACATGCAAATTAACTGATAGACATTAAAGACAAAAGTCACATATTCATTTCAATAGATGCAGAAAAAGTTTTTAACAAAATACAGCATACTTTCATTATGAAAACTCTCTACAAATTAGATGTGAAGAGAACATACCTCAACATATAAACTCCATAGAAAACAAATTCACAACTAACATTATACTTAGTAGTGAAAAGTTGAAAGCTTTTCCTCTAGGATCAGGAACAAGATAAAGATGTATACTTTCATCACTCTTATTCAACATTGTACTGGAAGTTTTAGCCAGAGATACCCAGCAAGAAAAAAATAGGCATTCACATTAGGAGGGAAGAAGTAAAATTTTATTTGAAGATGAAATGACTTTTTATATACAAAATCTCAAAGACTCAACCAAAAACCTATTGAACTAAATCAACAATTCAGTAAACTTGCAGGATATAAAAATCAACATGCAGAAATTATTTGTATTTCTATATTCTATAACACATCTGAAGAGGAAATAAAGAAAGCTATCTCATTTCACAAGAGCATCAAAATAATAAAACTATCTAGAAATACATTTAACCAAGGAAGTGAAAGATCTGTATAGTAAAAACTACAAGGCTATGCTCAAAAGAATACCTACGATGACACATACAAATTAAAAGACATTTTGTGTTCATGGATTGGAAGAATATCGTAAGAATGTTCATGTTATCCAAAGCCATCCATAGAGTGGGATTATGTTCAGTCCAAATTCCAATGGCATTCATCACAGAACAAAGAAAACAAATTCTAAGATTCGTATGAAAGCACAAAAGACTGAAGACACAAAGTAATCGTGACAAAGAAGAAAAAGCTGGAGGCATCATACTTCCCAATTTCAAACTATCTTACAAAACTATGGCTTTATATATATACATATGGAAGGAGAGAGAAGCCTGGCTTGCTGCAGTTTACGAGGTTGCAAGCAGTCAGATATGACTTAGCGACCGAACAACAAACAGTAATTAAGACAGTATGGTACTGGCATAAAAATAGACTCAGAACAACAGAACAGAAAAGATCCCAGAATTTGGATTCAGATAGTATTTGACAAGGGATCCAAGAACATCCAATAGGAAAAAAAATAGTCTCTTCAACAAACGGTGCTGAGAAAACTCAATAAACACATACAGAAGAGTGAAATCAGACCCTTGCCTTACATCACCTACAAACTTAACACAAAATGGATCAAAGATTTAACCATTTAAACATTGGGGATTGACAATGCTTTTTGGTTAAGACATCAAAAGCACAAACAACAAAAGTAAAAAAAAAAAAAAACACACATCAGTAAGTGAGACTAAACCACAGTTAAAAGCTTCTGCAGAGCAAAAGAAGCAATTAACAAGATGTAAAGCAACTTACAGAACAAGAAAAAACATTTGCAAACCATACACCGAGTAAGGGGTTAAAATAACCAAATTAAATATAAAGAACTCATAAAACTCAATAATAACTAAAGTAAGCAATCTGATTAAAAACTGGGCAAAGCCACTGTAATACAGATTTTTTCCAAATAAAAGATACAGATGGCCAATGGGTACATAAATAGATGTTCAAATCAGGGAAATACATATCAAAACCATGAGATATCTCCTCACAGCTGTTAGAATAGCTGTCATCAAAAACACAAAAGCTAAGGAGTATTGGCAAGTATACAGAGCAAAGGGAACCCCTGTGCACTGTTGATGAATGTAAATTGTTACAGGCACTATGAAAAACAATATGGAGATTCCTTAAAACATTAAAAAATAGAACTACCATATGACACCACAGTTCTGCTTCTGCATGTATACACAAAGGAGATGGACTCAGGATCTCAAGAGACACCTCAGCTCCCACAAGGATCAGCATTCTCACAATAGCCAGGATAGAGAAGCAAGCTGTGTCCATGTATAGACAATGGATAAAAATGTGACATATGAAGGAAATCCTGCCATTTGGGCCCAGATGGATGGATTCTGAACATAGCTTAAGAGAGAGGACAGACAGAAAAACACAAAAACTATACGATCTCACTTCTGCGTGCAATCTTAAAAAGCCAAACTTTTATTCTTGCCTGGAGAATCCCAGGGGCAGAGGAGCCTGGTGGGCTGCCATCTATGGGGATGCACAGAGTCGGACACGACTGAAGCGACTTAGCACCAGCAGCAGCAGCAGGGAGGCTTGAGGGTCAGGAAATATGAGAAGTGTTTAAAGGCACAAAATTGCAACTAGTGAACAAGTCCTTGGCATCTAAGGCACAGTGAATATAGACAAATTGAAGTGGAAATCAAACTTGTAAAGGTTACTAGCTTTTTCTACTTATCACAAAAAGAATAATTCTGTGACACGACAGAGGTGCTAACTATTGTTTCAAAGATAGCCATATTACAATATATAATCATATCATCATCGGTACACCTTAAATTATATGATGTTATATGTAAAATGTACTTCAATAGAACACATGCAAAAAATAAGTTGAGAAAAATTAAAGACGTAATAGATTTATTATATATATGAGAGAGCCAACCAGTTCATCCTAAAGGAAATCAGCTGAAGCTGAAACTCCAATACTTTGGCCACCTGATGCAAAGAACTGACTGATTGGAAAAGACCCTGATGCTGGGAAAGATTGGAGGTGGGAGGAGAAGGGGGTGACAGAGGATGAGATGGTTGGATGGCATCACCGACTTGATGGACATGAGTTTGAGTAAACTCTAGGAGGTGGGGATGGACAGGGAAGCCTGGCATGCTGCAGTCCATGGGGTTGCAAAGAGTTGGACACAACTGAGCAATTGAACTGATGAAAATTTTAGAATCCAAAATTGCTACAATCAGTGAAAACTTACCACTTAAAAATGAAATTTTGCCATTTGTAGCAACATGAATACACCTGGAGGGTATTATGCTAAATGAAACAAGTCAGACAGAAAAGCAAATACTGTATTATATCACTTTTATGTGGAAGTGAATAAAGCAACAGATTAGTGAATATAACAAAACAGAAACAGAGTCACAGATGCAGAGAAACTAGTGGTTACCAGTGGGAAGAGAGGAGGGGCATTACAGGTAAAAGGGAGCAAGAAATACAAACTTTTAGGTATAAAGTAAACTGTACTGTACAAATAGGGAAAATAGCCAATATTTTATAATAACTATAAGTGGAGTATAACCTTAAAACTGTGAATCACTATACTGTATACCAGCAACTTACATAATATTGTACATCAAATGTACTTCAATAAAAGAAATATATCCATGTCAAAATAAATTTAAAAGAACACTTCAAATTGATCCTAAACAGAATTATGTGGGTCTTTTGCAAGGAGAAATTACAGAAGAATTGATGGAGATTCCTTTTTCCTGGACAAGAAGATTGAGTAATATAGAGAAGTCAGTTATTCCTAACTCCAACTAAAATAAGAATTAGACTTTAATATCAGAGGATATTAGAACATTTATTTTGATTAATATTTAAGAATTAAAAAAATTTAATAAGAAAGTTGTCCATATGCACATATAAAAAAGGGGGAGTGGGAACAGAAAAATATTAAGTAATTGTCACAGAGTAATAGAATGTTGGCTCAGAGGATAAGGAATCTGCCTGCAATGCCAGAGAGCTGGGTTTGATCCCTGGGTTAGGAAGATGCCCCGGAGCAGGGCATAGCAACCCACTCCAGTATTCTTGCCCGGAAAATCCCATGGACAGAGGAGCCTGGTGGGCTATAGTCCATGGGGTCATAAAGAGTCTGACATGACTGAGTGATGACTCACACACAATAGAGTTAGTGTGAGCTTTTGTTTCCCTTTCACATTTTTACTTTTTAAGATGCTCAAGGTCACTAATGATAACAGGATTACCTTAATCATACCACAAAATAACATTTTTATAGAACTGCTTTTTGGACCACAGTCTTTCAAAATCAATCCTTGAATTACGTCGTGCTCAGTCACATCCAACTCTTTGCAACCCCATGGACTGTAGCCCACCAGGCTCAACTGTCCGTGGAATTTTTCAGGCAAGAATACTGGAACAGGTTGAAATTTCCTCCTTGCGGGGATCTTCCTGACCAAAGGATTGAACCTACATCTTTCTTGTGTCTCCTGCATTGGCAGGGGGATTCCGGGAAGCCCATGAATTATGCTGGCTCACATGCATTGGGGACTAAAGGAGTCAAGTGTCAAAGGCACAGATGCATAGAGCTAAAGTAAGCTGTACTCTGGAAGTTTTCTGTTGATCCTACTTCAAGTTGACCAAACAAGAACTAGAAAATAAACTCACTTAGAAACATGGTGGTAATCAGGAACACAATTCAACAAGCAATGATTAAAGTATTTACCTGTGGGAATGACACCAGGACATAGGGTGAAGGTTTATAAGGGAAGGTTTTATATTTTTAATACTAGTCATTGTCTGAGTATGTTTTTGCCAAATTCTTCCACTACTCTAAAGTAAAAAATGAGAAAAAATAAAGTAATACAGAGAAAACCTCATAAAGATATAAAGATGTGAAGATGTGAAATAGGATCATGAACCTCTGCTAGGTGAAAAAGGATTAAAGTAGAAAATTATTCATGCATTATTATTACAATGAAGCAAAGAGAATAACAGAGCCTCTATGCAGAGAAACTCCAAAATGCTTTACTGACAGTATCTTTAAAATAGCTATAATAAGCTATCTTTAAAGATAGCTTTAATAAGCTATCTTTATTATAAGCTATCTTTATTATAGCTTTAATAAGCTATAATAAGAAAAAGCACCACCACCAATTCAGTTCTAGATTAGAGTTCAAAATGTTTTTAATCGTATTTCTACCATAACCTGGCACACATGAATGAAGGAAAAAAATCAATCACAGAGACCTTTGAGATGCCACTGATCTAATCTGTAAAAGGAAAGATTTCATTGAGTAATAGTGAAGGTCTCTTTCTAACTTTAAAGTTGCTTTCTCATATAATTCAGAATAAACTTCCAAGAAATTTTAATGCATTATTACATGGTACATAAAAGCATATTAAAAAGCAGAGACATTACTTTGCCCACTAAGGTCCGCCTAGTCAAGGCTATGGTTTTTCCTGTGGTCATGTATGGATGTGAGAGTTGGACTGTGAAGAAGGCTGAGTGCCAAAGAATTGATGCTTTTGAACTGTGGTGTTGGAGAAGACTCTTGAGAGTCCCTTGGACTGCAAGGAGATCCAACCAGTCCATTCTAAGGGAGATCAGCCCTGGGATTTCTTTGGAAGGAATGATGCTAAAGCTGAAACTCCAGTACTTTGGCCACCTCATGTGAAGAGTTGACTCATTGGAAAAGACTCTGATGCTGGGAGGGATTGGGGGCAGGAGAAGGGGACGATAGAGGATGAGATGGCTGGATGGCATCAGTGACTCGATGGACATGAGTCTGAATGAACTCCGGGTGTTGGTGATGGACAGGGAGGCCTGGCGTGCTGCGATTCATGGGGTCGCAAAGAGTCGGATACAACTGAGCGACTGAACTGAAAGGCAGCACACAGTCTAGGTCTGTGTTGGACTCCTGAAACTTCTGGAAAAAAAAATGATACTATTTTATTTGAAAACTAACTTGTTTTAACACAGTATTTATCTACTACCTGAAGTTATTCTCAAACTATTTATGTCTCATTTGTATCCTGAATTGAAAAAAGATCTCTATCTTCATACCATGTCTGAAATGTTTCTTCATGCATATCAGCTATTTCCGGGCCAGGTTTTATCAACGTCCATGCCGCTGCTGCTAAGTCACTTCAGTCGTGTCTGACTCTGTGCGAACCCATAGACCGGCAGCCCACCAGGCTCTGCCGTCCCTGGGATTTTCCAGGCAAGAGCGCTGGAGTGGGTTGCCATTACCTTCTCCAATGCATGAAAGTGAAAAAAATAAAGTGAAGTCGCACAGTCGTGTCCGACTCTTAGCGACCTCATGGACTACCAGGCTCCTCCGTCTATGGGATTTTCCAGGCTAGAGTACTGGAGTGGGTTAAAGTGAACTATCTTTGGAAACAAAACTTACTCTAAACCTTATGACACTATCTTAATGGAACAGTTATTAAATGTTATTAATTGGAAATGTTTATGAATTGGAAACACTTCTCTTAAAAGCATATTATGTTCCTGCACAGATCACATTTAGAAAAAAATATTTTAATGTATCTTTAAGATGAAAGAAGGAGAAGGCAATGGCACCTGACTCTAGCACTCCTGCCTGGAGAATCCCAGGGGCAGGGGAACCTGGTGGGCTGCCATCTGTGGGGTCACACAGAGTCGGACACGACTGAAGCAACTTAGCTAAGATGAAAGAAAATAGGATGTAGAAGTGAGAAATTGAGGGAAGATATTCAGGAGGGTAAGAAAACAAGTGATTTCTGTTTCTCAACAGCAACAATTTCTTTTTTGTTAATTTATAAATAGAGAAAAAGCATGATATATTTCTAATTTCCTTAGTCTTCACACACACAAACACATGTAGATACACTGAAAACATATGAGAAACTAGTCAGAGGTTAGACTTCATCTTCATATACACTAACACTCAAAACTAGAAACCAGTCAGAGGGTAGACTAGGGTACAGTGAGATGATCAGGATTCAGAGAAGATACAAGAGGAGTCATGAAGCTTAATGGGTTTTGGACTAGTTTTTATTTGCTACATTCTTATTTTTTGCTTGTCTTTTTATCAGTTCACCCCACCGTCAGTTTAGTTCAGTCGCTCAGTCGTGTCCCACTCCTTGCGATGCCATGAATCGCAGCATGCCAGGCCTCCCTGTCCATCACCAACACCCGGAGTTCACTCAGACTCATGTCCATCGAGCCCGTGATGCCATCCAGCCATCTCATCCTCTATCGTCCCCTTCTCCTGCCCCCAATCCCTCCCAGGATCAAAGTCTTTTCCAATGAGTCAACTCTTCACATGAGGTGGCCAAAGTACTGGAGTTTCAGCTTTAGCATCATTCCTTCCAAAGAAATCCCAGGGTTGATCTCCTTCAGAATGGACTGGTTGGATCTCCTTGCAGACCAAGAGACTCTCAAGAGTCTTCTCCAACACCACAGTTCAAAAGCATCAGTTGTTCGGCGCTCAGCCTTCTTTACAGTCCAGCTCTCACATCCATACATGACCACAGGAAAAACCATAGCCTTGAAGAGATGGACCTTAGTGGCAAAGTAATGGCTCTGCTTTTGAATATGCTATCTAGGTTGGTCATAACTTTTCTTCCAAGGAGTAGCGTCTTTTAATTTCATGGCACCTCACCATACTGCACCTCAAAATTCAGAACTTTGGCATTCTCCAGATATTTCAGATTTCATGTAATTTTTATTTCATCCTTCTGTGGCTTAATTATTTTCCTGAGGCTAAAATTAGGCTATCAATTGTGTCTCAGAAAAATAAATTACCCTCAAAATTATTGTTTTATTCAGGCAATGTTAAATTCTGAGGTATTTCTTCAACATAGTTTCAAAAGTAAGATAAGCAATTTGTTTTCACTATCAGCATCACACACACTAATTATGGAATAATGAAAATATCAACGCATTGGCTATTAATGGCTTAGAACCAATCCTTGACAATGAAACTAGGCAAGAAATATAAATGGCAATGGACAAAATAGATGGTGATTTGGCCTCTGTGAAATGATGCCGGATTATGTATTTATCATTGATTACATTTCATATTGTATTTGGGTCAAAGTCTTGTAAAAACTGTCAAGAAAATACATTGAAGGATTTTATATTGCCAATGAAATCCTTTCTTAGAAAAATGAGACCCGTATCAATGACTGCCATGTACTTTCTCACTACAACAAATCGCTTTTCTCTAGTGAAAATGTATTTCCAACATATTAGAATTTGATGCTTTCACCTTGTAAGAGCCGTTTCCTGATATTGGATCTTAATACTCAACAACAGAAACAAAATCAATCTGACCAGAAGAAGTCGATTGCTACCGCTGATTCCCCTTTATTCCAGATTGAGAGTGTCTGAAAATAGAACCCACTTCCCAGGCTTAAGACTGAAAACATAGTTCAAATAATACCTTCTCATTCTCCCAAGAATTAATGTTTGCTAGGTTCAACTTTACCCTTAAGCCCTAGTATTTGTTAAGGAAGGTCACCATTTACCATTTGGAGAGATGAACAGAATTACACCGTCACAACAGATAGATCGCTGTTGCTCAAATGTTCCTTTTGTTTTAGAAAGAGTCGGGAAGGGTGTGTACCTTCAGGGAGAACACGTCCAAGCTCCCCTGAACCATCTGGCCAGTCCCCTTCTGCCTCCCCTACCTGCCTTCACAGTGATCGGGATATGAACAGACAGGGGCTGCAGGGACCTCTGAAAACCAGCCAAGAGTGTGTGGGAGAAAATTCTGGTTTGAAAGAACTTAGTCTAAACTAACTCCACAAAATCTAAATAAATCAGACACTGAACTAAATAATGGTAACATTTGTATTAGAATACAAACATTCTTTCATTCTCGTGAGAGAGGCAAATGCTTACCTAGGAATTAAATTTTAAAGCTGGTTAAAAGAAAATCTAGTCTTACCCAGGCTGCCAATTTAAGAACTGGTAGTAATTTTCACTGACGTTTCTACTGGGTGAAAGGTTTATTTCTCTCAGAAGCCTGTTATTTAATTAGTCTGATTTCCGAGAGTGTCAAGAATGCTACAGACACTCAGGAGATGCTCCGAGACCAACATCCTCATCATTTTAAAGCAAACAGGTAACCTGGACAGTCAGTCTCCTACTAAAGAGGGTGAGGGGCTTGGGAGAAGTTATTATTGGTGTTTCTACAATTTTCAGCCATCTGGGGAGACAAGATGACTCGCACTGGCAGGTGTCAGATTATTAGGAAAATTAAGCAGATGGCATTGGCAAACCATGCCTCCCCTTTTCCCTCAGCTGCCAGGAATTCCTACCCTCAGTCTTCGCTCCACGTATGCTTGTTTAATAAAGCTACCATTGCAAGGAAACAGAGCCTGCATCAGTCAGGCTCACTCAGGGCTATGAATAAGTAGCATCATCCACACTGTCCCAGAGTGTTAGGCAAACACCTCTCTGCTTCCTATGCCACTCACAGCCACCACCACAGGTTCAAAGGAGATGCCTCATGACTCAGAAGAGGAAAATGCTTCTGTCTCAGCAGCAGTCTCCAGGGTTCAGCACACTGTAAGATGGATCTGGTACCCTATTTGATCACATGACCAAAACCAGCCAAGCCTCAAGTCTCTGCATGGAGCTAACAGATAACACCACTCCACGCCTAGTGTTTTCCATTGTCTAAACCCATTCACTTTAGTGTTGGGGGCCAGTGTGAGGAACTCCGCCCATGGCAAAGGTTATGAGGAAAAAGAAGCTTGGCATACGCAAAGGCATGATCAAGCCTCAGGAAATCCCCTGTTCCCGAGCATCTACCCCAAAACCAGAGTACTTTATGGGGGAGCTCTCCCCATAACCATTTCTCTTGGAGAAGGAGTTAACTTGCAGCCCCAGTTAATAAAAATTCCTGGGCGTGACAAGAGTGTTTCAACTTACAAACTCTGAAGGTTCTCTAGCCTGCCTGATCAGGTTCCTCCGGCTGCATGTGATTGTTTACAGCCTCCCAGCTGTCAGAGGCATGGGATGCTTTAAAACTTTCTAAATACAGACTCTTTTGAGAAGTTAGAAGATTATTAGTATAGTATTAGTGGGTTGATTAGGAATTATATTGGTGAAGGGTTTTTCCATTTGTTGTGCCAATAATTACTGCTAATTCCCTGCCTTGGGTGTGACAAGGGTGTCTCAGGTCAAACCTCCCTGCTGACACACTAGCTTGTGTGACAACCTCTCAACCATAAACAGCACAGAGAGTTTAGAGTATTAGCATAGGGCTTTTCTCATTTGATTGCCGCCAGGCCTCCATATCCTTAGGCACCTGGGAATATATTAATCAATGTTTTGTGGAATATAGAAAAGGAAATATAGTCATTTTTGATGTTAGCAATATTAGACTTTGAGTTAATGAATTTTCTCTGTTATAGACTACTGTACTTTGTTATAAATCACTGTGTCCTTGCTATGCAAAAATGTAACCTTATCACTATCTTAAGACTAAATAGATTGTAAAGGGAACACTGGTGAAGGGTTTTCATTTGTTGGGCTGATGTTTGCTGCTAAATCTTCATATTCCCTGCCCTTATAATGAATATAACTAGCATATAGGAGAAATAAGTATTAACCTTTAAGCATATAAGAGAAATAAGTACTAACCTTTAAGACTAATCATGTTAAACCTTAGGTTAAGTAAATTCCTTTCTTGATTGTAACTCACTACACCCTCACCCTATAAGAATGCAACTTTATTTGGAGGGTGGTGCCTGAAAAAAATCACTCCTGGAAAAATAAGCTTTCTGGTTAACTGACCAGTATCAGAAAGGGCCATAAAATGTCAGCGGACCTCATGGTCAGAAGATGATGTAAAAACTCATAAGACCTTTGTATAATTTTATATGAAACACCTGATTGTGACAAGGGTCAGGTCTGCTGACCCCCGCGTGACTCTGTATTCATCCCTATGTGTAACAAAAGGTATATAAACAAACCTGAAAAATAAAGAAATCGGATCAGTTCTGGAAAGACTGATTCCCTCATGTCGTTCCTTTCTGCTCCCCAATTTTCTGGCTGAATCCCCATCTGGAGCGTGGGTGCCCGCCATGTCTGCTTATTTGCCCCGGTTTTCAAGCCCACACGTGGCACCAGTGGCCCAACGCAGATCGTGCAAGTTCCTTGTCCGGAATTTTATTGGTGCCCCACGTAAACCAAGTTATTTAGCCCTTTGTCTCTCTCTCCTACTATTTTCTGGGCCGAATTCCCATCTGGTGCATAGGACCCACCAACACTACTAATTTTGCCTGGGCTTCTAAGATCGGACCGGGGTGGCGGCGGGGGGGCCTCAGTGCCTCCTCTCCTTCGGGAGAATGGGAAGACGCCTGCGGCCTACGTAGGTGGTGATTGGTACCCTGTGTTAACCAAATTATTCGGCCTCTTTTTCGCTGCTAAATT
The DNA here is from genome assembly GCA_917880005.1 of Nanger dama. NCBI lineage: Eukaryota > Metazoa > Chordata > Mammalia > Artiodactyla > Bovidae > Nanger > Nanger dama. The sequence goes on from CAKJTW010000021.1 coordinate 24,547,389, forward strand.
CCTAGTCCCTCTCTATCTGTAATTAGATAGTTTTTTCTAGGACGCCTACTCTGCCCCCATCTTCGAATTACCCTGGATCCACTGGGGCTGGACCCCGGCACTTTAGTAATATGATGTCTGCCTCTTAACTGTAGGTTCGTTTGATTTATCAGCCAGTCTTAAGAGACAGCTCACAAGTTATTGACAGAGAAACCCATACAGATGCCTAATTAAGGTCATTAACATAATGAAGCCATGAAATTTTATGAATTAAAAGCAATCTGAAAATGCAAATCACACTAACAAAAAAACAGAACAAAGATCACCTGTGACAGTATCATATATTAGATATGCATATATATAATTAAAATATAATAAATTTCAAAGCTATTACAATGAACAAAAATGTACTCTTTCAAAGATATATGACACATTTACCACGAGCCTACACTATGACATACATTGGGGCTATAAAATAGAAAGTGACAAGTAGGTTCCTGCTCTGATAAGCTTACAAATGACAAGGAAAAAGAAAAGCAGATGGCAATGAAACTGAAAATTATGGGTTTATGTGAGTACACAGGAAGGACACCCAACATCTAGAAGGGCAGAGGTGGTAGTCAAATGCCTTGTAATTCCTGAAAGATGGTGGGAGTTTCCAGGCAAAGCATGCTAATGAGAACTCCTGGCAGAAACCCAAACTCGATGAGAAAGTATATGTAAGGATATGAAGTTAGTTGAACAAGACTAGGATGTCATGGATGAGAAGAGGAAGGACCAGGGATATGACTGGAGATGTCAATAGGGTTCATATCATGAAAAAAAGCTTTCTTAAAAGCAGACATTGAGTCTGCTGGCACATCATCAGAGGTTCCTAAACAGTGGGGAATCACAGTGAGATCTGTATTTTACCAACAGCACCTTGACTATCATGTGGAAAATGGATCGACTTGGGGCAAGTGTACAGGAAGCTACAACGCTCAAGGCAAAACTATGGACTAAAATTGGGGTGACAGAAGTGGGGATGCGAAGGAGAGTGATTTCCTCTTAGAAAAAAGATCCACAACCCACCCCCTACTGCCGCAAACCAGTATTTTATGAGAATCACCAGCAGAATTACCTTCACCAAATCCATCTTCTCTTTTCTTTGTCCATTTGCTGGTACAGATGCTAATTTAATGATAAAAACATGAAAACTGGGTAATTAGTCCTTTTTTAGTCCATGGCGTGTGGTTACACACTCACAAACAGAAACACATTTGCCCTTCAATGTATGGTCACTATAATGGTAAGTGGTGAGGATGATGGCATTTGTGTACAAAGTAATAGAACATACTCTGAGTTGTTTTTACATTAATATATACACACAGATCCACCCACCTGAATACCTGGCAACAGTTTAACTGTCAACCTAGACAAGATCACCTAATCTAGTTTGTGTCTAGATATCAGTACTGGGGAGCCTGGCATTTTGTTCCATTGTTGACCAGCTCTGTTGAATTTTCTCCCAGTAAGTTAGGCATGAGCAAAGAGGGGTGGCCTAGATGAAAATGATTCAAGATGATCTCCAAACCCCACCCAAGATACCTCCCAGTGTGGCCCAGGAGAGCTCACAGGTAAGCTACCAAATAACCAGAGATTTTTCCAACTTCAGCACATGCACCCTAGGTGCTCAGTGTATACGAGCTAATCACAGGGACCTCTCTAAATACACACATGCACCCTTCATGCAAAACTGTGTCCTCAAGTGACCTAGGCAGCTGGGAGCCTTTTACAGGTTCATAAATATTTTACACATACATACATCTGAGTATAACACTGAATTATGGCAAAGACATGTGCAATATAGGCTGTTATGTAACTTGCAAACGCCAAGCAAAACTGTCTATGCCCACCTAGATGAAAATGTAAAAAGCCTTGTCTTGAAAACCCCATACCTTACCATTCTGGCGCCAGAGCCCCTCTTGGCTTGGCCCACCTCTTCTTTGAGGTTTATTCTTTCTGTTCCTCAGTAAACTTGTTTTTCCACAGGTAAGACCTCAGATTCTTTTTTGTGTCCTTACCAAGAACCAAGACTCACGAGGAAGGGTCCTCTTTGACTCTCCCTATCTGGTAACAACACCATTGCTAATGCTGAATACACAGCTATTTCCTTTCCTCTTTCCATACACATGAGGGAAAAACTGAAAGTAATAAATAAAGGAAGCTCATTTAACTCTCACAATTCATAGTCTATGAACTTTACTTGTTTAACCTCTTGATTAAAGCATGGACCATCCTTAGCTATGTTTCTTCTCATCTACCTGGTGAGACAGAGTGCCTGAAGAACTATGGATGGAAGTTTGTGACAGGAGGCAGTGATCAAGATCATCCCAAAGAAAAAGAAATGCAAAAAGGCAAAATGGTTGTCTGAGGAGGCTTTACAAACAGCTATGAAAAGAAGAAAAGTGAAAAGCAAAGGAGAAAAGGAAAGATATACCGAATTGAATGCAGCATTACAAAGAATAGCAAGGAGAGATAAGAAAGCCTTCCTCAGTGATCAATGCAAAGAAATAGAGAAAAACAATGGAATGGGAAAGACTAGAGAAGTCTTCAAGAAAATTGGAGATACCAAGGGAACATTTCATGCAACAATGGGCTCAATAAAGGACAGAAATGGTATGAACCTAAAAGAAGCAGAAGATATTAGGAAGAGGTGGCAAGAATACACAGAAAAACTATACAAAAAGATCTTCACGACCCAGATAATCACAGTGGTGCAATCACTACCCTAGAACTAGACGTCTTGGAATGTGAAGTCAAGTGGGCCTTAGGAAGCTTCACTATGAACTGGTCTTTCCCAGCTCCTAAAGCAAGAGAGTTCCAGAAAAACATCTATTTCTGCTTTCTTGACTATGCCAAAGCCTTTGACTGTGTGGATCACAATAAACAGTGGAAAATTCTGAAAGAGATGGGAATACCAGACCACCTAACGTGCCTCTTGAGAAATCTGTATGCAGGTCAGGAAGCAACAGTTAGAACTGGACATGGAACAATAGACTGGTTCCAAATAGGAAAAGGAGTACATCAAGGATGTATATTGTCACCCTGTTTATTTAACTTATATGCAGAGTACATCATGAGAAATGCTGGGCTGGAAGAAACACAAGCTGGAATCAAGATTGCTGGGAGAAATATCAATAACCTCAGATATGCAGATGATACCAACCTTATGGCAGAAAGTGAAGAAGAACTAAAGAGCCTCTTGATGAAAGTGAAAGAGGAAAGCAAAAAAGTTGGCTTAAAGCTCAACATTCAGAAAACAAAGATCATGGCATCCGGTCCCATCACTTCATGGGAAATAGATGTGGAAACAGTGTCAGGCTTTATTTTTTGGGCTCCAAAATCACTGCAGATGGTGATTGCAGCCATGAAATTAAAAGACGCTTACTCCTTGGAAGAAAAGTTATGACCAACCTAGATAGTATATTCAAAAGCAGAGACATTACTTTGCCGACTAAGGTCCGTCTGGTCAAGGCTATGGTTTATCCTGTGGTCATGTATGGATGTGAGAGTTGGACTGTGAAGAAGGCTAAGTGCCAAAGAATTGATGCTTTTGAACTGTGGTGTTGGAGAAGACTCTTGAGAGTCCCTTGGACTGCAAGGAGATCCAACCAGTCCATTCTGAAGGAGATAAGCCCTGGGATTTCTTTGGAAGGAATGATGCTGAGGCTTAAACTCTAATACTTTGGTCACCTCATGAGAAGAGTTGACTCATTGGAAAAGACTCTGATGCTGGGAGGGATTGGGGGCAGGAGGAGAAGGGGATGATAGAGGATGAGATGGCTGGATGGCATCACTGACTTGATGGACGTGGGTCTGAGTGAACTCCGGGAGTTGGTGATGGACAAGGCCTGGCGTGCTGCGATTCATGGGGTCGCAAAGAGTCGGACATGACTGAACGACTGAACTGAACTGAAGTGATGCCTGCTGTATCTGATGCTTATCTCCTTCTGCTAGATACTTAGTGAACTACCTGTTTCCACTGCACTTCTGGAACATTCTTCATTTTGCTACATAAAGGCTTTTACAGAATCTGTGTGGGACTTCAACACTGCCTTGGTCCTAAAGAATTACACTCTCCCTCATCTTTGCCCATCACATTTTTCTGAGGACCCAGCCATTGTTTTTTTTTTTTTTTTTTTTTTGAGAGTAAACTTTTTCTACTTGATATTTTAACCAATACTAAAGTTTTTTTCTTCTTCTAATAAAGTCAATTCTAGAGAGGCAACTATCAGGTCTTCCATTTGTCCTAACTGGAAAATCAGGTTACATTTTTATTATATAAAATTGATGATTGCTCTCAAATAGAGGAATAGGTCTAACACACAATTTGAGTTTGATAGAATGTATTGTCAGAACTGTGAAGGATTTGAGATTTTAATCCTACTTTGCAAGCTAAGAAATTAGCCTGCCACAGTGTTATGGATGTAGAAGCAAGTATCAGATTTCTCATCATAGATATAGGACAGTTGATTACTCAAAGCAATGGGGGTAGCCAGAAAACTGGCTTTTGCTGCTGGTTTCCTGAGCTTCAGTTCCCAGAAAGCAAGGTGCCTGTAGTGGGTTACAGGCACTGTTACAGGAGAAGAAACTTACACTTTTGGAAACTGATTTCTAAAAAAGAAAGGAAGAAAAGTAAGTTTAAGTAAGCATGTTTCCCTCTGTTCCAAATGGGAGCATTGCCTTTATTATACTGGTAAGTAAATACACCTCCCTTTTGCTCCAGAGAGACAAACGGTGTCTTCTATAGCTGCTTTCTGTACCAGCATCCTTTAGAAGAATCTAGACTGAAGGCAAGTCAGTGCCCTAGTCACAGAATGTACAGAAATGAGACTGATGAGTCATCTCTTAATGATACCTGCCCCTCATTTCTTTTTAAGATTTTTCTTTTAACATGGACCATTAAAGTCTTTACTGACTTTGTTACAACATCACTTCTGTTTTTATGTTTGGGTTTTTTTTTTTTTTTTAAGCTGCAAGGCATGGGGAATCTTAGCTCCCCTGCCAGAGATCGAACCCAAACTCCCTGCATTGGAAGGCGAAGTTTAACCACTGGACTGCCAGGGAAGTCATCCTGCCCCTCATTTCTATACCATCCTGGCTTCTGATGAATTTCCTGTATGCCGCTATGACAACCTCTCTGCTATGTGACTGACAGGCTGGTACCAACCTCATTCATGCGTCTCGAGTAACATTTCACTGAGACTATTAGCAACAGAACTCTAGTGGCAGTAACGACCTTGACCGTGGCCTCCAGAATCCCAGAGCCGACCATCTGAACAAATCTCACAGACCATCAGGGTTTGCATTAGAACACTGGATAGCATTCAAAGTTTCTGTATCAACCTTTCTCCCTAGCCCAAAACACTACCTAGCCCAAAACATTCAGCCAAATACAATGGGAGGCATTAACACTGGCACAGACCCAGCCTGGTCTGTGGAGAAAGAACAGGGCAATTGGTCCTTTGTAACAACCCAGACCAGTGAGCTGAAAGTGACCTGTGGTCTTCCAGGGTCAAGTCTACATCACTGGTCACTTCAGCTAAAATCAGGGACAGATTTTACCATTTCTAAATGGAAGTTCCCAATGTACAGCTCACTTCCTGCAGGTTGCATATAAATCATGTGTCAGTTACCCCTCCAGGAAGCTCCTTTGATTAACCAAAAGCAGCCGCATTTTGGGAAAATGTGAGGTCATGTGAGAGCTCTCTTAACCACATGTAAGGTGTGCCTTCAAGAGGGAGCCAAGAACTTCTTGTCTTCACCCAGGAAACACAGGCCTGGGAGGAATGGTACCCCTGGAAAGGAGGTGTTTTACATCACTCGGAATGTTTCTGAGGGCACCTACTCCAGTTCCTTGGACAAAGGTTACCAGGGTCTGCAATGGGGCCGCCAAGCTGGCTGGTGGACACTAGGGTTTCCAGTCCCATTTGAATAATTAAACAATCCTGTTTGGGAGGAATTACTTGAGGTTATGAAACCAAACAAGGCTCTCTGGGGCCGACCCAGGTACAAAAACCTTTCCATGTTCCCCATTTCATGTTTGTAGAAAAAGGGTTAGTCTCCTAGGCCTCCTCTGAGTTCCAAAGGGCAGATTCAAGTAGCTACCAATGGAAAGCAGTCAAGAAAGAACAGGTTGGCTATACAACAGAGTTCCAGCTCCTCCTCAAAGGACATACATGGCAACCTTGGCATTCTGCAGGAACTAAGTCCCTGATCCAGATGGAGGATGGTGACTACATGCTGACCACCAGCACTAGATCCCCCGACTGGTTGGAACCAGAAGGTTAACGATGTTGACTGCAAAGCATAATTCTCAGCATGCACTAATCAGAACTGTGCACAAGCTGATCATGTATCCCGAGACCCGCCCCTTTTACCGTTATATGCCTTTCAATCCGGTCAGCCAGCAAGACGGTTCTGAGACAAACCTACATCTCCTATATTCCTGGTCCAGTGCTCTCTGGATTAATAAACCTTTCTCTACTCCAAACTCAGACGTTTCAGTTTATTGTACCTTACTATTCTTCAGACATACATGAACTTGGGTTTGACGACAGTGAGTTCAACCTGTGAGTGGAAAATGTTGCCTTACTCCAGTACTCCTGACTGGAAAAATCCCACGGACAGATGAGCCTGGTGGGCTGAAGTTCATGGGGCTGCAGAAGAGTCAGACACAACTGAGCACGCGTGCCTATCCTATCAGTCAACAAAGGACGTTGCACCCACCAAGGACTACATATACAGCTGCCCCAGCTGTGAGCCCTGAGGGCACTTGGGATAGAATAAAACGCCCACCATCAAGTCATCAACCACCGCAGCACTGCGCCCCAACCCTATGCGCGTGCGTGCACACACACCCCACCCCCGTGGAGACTCAGGATGAAAAAAACACATCATTCTGGCCCCTGAACGCTGAGGTGCCTCTCAGCACATACTAGTGGGCTTCAGCTCAGCCAAACCATCAGTGAACCAGGCCTAGCCGTTCAGAACATGAAGCATGCCAAGAGCTCTCAAGTCTATGCAGTGGATTCAATTCCTCTCCCAAAGCCTGCAAACCGCTGAGGCAAAGGGAGGAACAGCTGAATCCAACTGGTGATCACTGGCTGTAAACCTCTAGCTCCTGTTCACTTTCCGCTTACAGCGTAAGCCTCTTGTATGGAGCCACTGGATCTCTCACTGCTCTTCTTAGTTTTAAGCCTGTAGCCAAGCCTGCAATTTTCCATTCTCCTTCTGAGATGCTGTCTTATCTCCAGGCCAGCCAGGGCAGGACCAGGATGAAGGTAACGGGGAGGGTGGGGTTCAGGAAGTACAATGTTCACACACCAAGGACTAGACATTCAGACGCAGAAGCACCTACAGAACACGGCAAGCTCCCGAGGTCTCGGGAGCTTCCCTTCCCCACCCTGAACCCTTTCCAAACACGACTAGCTGTTTCTCAGCACCTTTCCCTTCCATGAGCCTGGAGACAGTAGGACCTGCGGCACCTTCGTCCAGAAATATCATTCAAGTTTGATTTCCTCCCCTTTCAACACGCCCAAGCACACACAGGTGGGTGGACAGAGTCTCTGCTTCCCCTTTTCCGACAGGGAGACCTCAGAGCTATCTCTAATCTTTCTGCTTCAAGTAGCTGAGGTCGGCGGGGAGGAAGTCGGGGATGGAGACCATAGAAAGATAGGCCCTGGGCCGCTGCTCAAGGGCTTGTTCTTACCTTTGCTTTCCAGCAGCCCAGCAGCTGCCCTGGTTCAACAACACGAACTCCCGACGTTCTCAGCCCGCCAGGTGCTCAGTTTCGGCGGTGAGACGCTCTTGCTGGCACCCTGGGAGCCGCTTGCTTGTACCACGGACCCAGCAGCGCAGTCAGGATGCCGTCCAGCCGGGACCACCAGGACCACCAACCAGGCCACGAGGTCTGGCCTACTTCCGCTTGGCTCCCACGGCAGCAGCTTTTAAGGGCATCCTCTTTTTGATGGGTGGTACCCCGGCCCCGCTGCCAAGCTAACATCTCTTAACCTCTTGCCTCATTTCAAAGTGCGGGCGAGGTAAGTCTTCCCGTGGCGGTGAGGCTGACCACATATATCTACATTTAGATCTCCTGGAGAAGGAAATGGCAACCTACTCCAGTACTCTTGCCTGGAAAATTCCATGGATGGAGGAGCCTGGTGAGAGACAGTCAATGGGGTTGCAAAGAGTCGGACAGCACTGAGCGACTTCACTTTGACTTTCTTAGGAGAAAGTTTCTCATTCTTCAGCGGGTGCCTTTTATCCGTCTTCTAAATCCAATCCAGGGCAGTACGCTCCGGAAAACTAGTCAGCGTCTCTGCCATGGTTTCCCCCAGGAGTTTCATTGTCTCAGAGAAATCTGCCTGGGAGGGCTAACATTTCCTTTCCAAAGTGAGAATCCACTGCAAGCAAACAAATAAAACCTCAGTCCTTGCTCTGTTGCCTTCCAGTAGATCTAGAGTTGCCACGCCGGGTTTCTGCGGTTGAGCTTCTATGAGGCTCAGCGGCTGCCTTTCTACCTTAAGGCAAGCTCCGCCCCTTCACGTTCCAAGGGAACCAGCCCAGGTTTTAACAGTTAGCTCTTTGCAGGCATGGTTGCAAAATCGCTTCAGTCCTGTCCGATCTTTGTGACCCCATGGGCTGTAGCCCGCCAGATTCCTATGTCCATGGGATTCTCCAGGCAAGAATACTGGAGTGCACTGCCTTGCCCTCCTCCAAAGGATCTTCCTAACTCATGAAACAAACCCGTGTCTCTTGTAACTCCTGCACTGGCAGGCAGATTCTTTACCACTAATTCCACCTCTTCATTTTCTCTCCTTTCACACTCGGCGTAGTCATACTTCTCTATAACTATTTTCTGAAAGAGCTGGAAAGTTTTGCCTGCCAGGGTGAACCCTAGTTCTCATTGCTATAATGCAGCGGACCTGAACAGACCATCAGATCCTCAAGGAAGTTCCTCTGCCTCCAGAAAAGTTAACTACAACAACGCAACACTTAGGCAGCAGTTTTTGAACCTGTTTCCTGGGACTCATCCTGTGACCACCTCCCCCTTAGTAATGGACAAAGGGGAATGGCCATTTATTGTCCAGCTGCTCAATCATTGTCAACAATTTCACTACCATTTCTCACGGACTCCCCTTGAATCTTGTTAGTTAGCCCATGAAGTCCTCACTCTTATTTTCTAGAAAGGCATTTCTGTCTCCCTATTCCACTCTCATCACCCAAACTGTCAAGGACTGTGAAGGGTCTGAAATGTTACCCTACTTGCAAACTAACAATTTACCCTTCCAGAGTGGCAGAGATGTTGGTGGGTGACCTGAACTCCAGGCGAGAGATGAAAGACAGTATATTACCTAAAGCAACAGTAGTAGCCAGACTGTCTGCATTTTCATACCACTTCCCTGAGCTCCAGTTCCCACAGGGCACCACAAGGAGGGCCACCTCCAAGTGCTGTGGGTTGTACTACAGGAGAGAACCCCAGAAACCCAACTTGTATAATGGGCAGTAAGCATGTCTGCCCTTGGCTCCAAGGGGAAAGACTCATCTCTCTGCCAGATTTGTAAGCAAACTTGTCCTTAGCTGCAGAGAGACCCTCCCTCTATCACTAAGGCTGTTCCTTGAATATATAGACTCCAGGCCTTGCTCAGAAGACTTATAGAAACACAAGAGTTGTGGCACATTAGCTCTTTGTGGCTTTTCCCTGATAATACCACTTGGAAACTGCATAAATAATGCTTTCTCCTGAGGATAAGCGTACTTCAGAGCAGTGCTGCTTTTATGACTATGTATCCCCAGCCTGGAATACCTGCTCCCTTGCCAGCCTGCTCTACAGAATGCAGAAATTCGAAAGGTGCCTTCTCAGTAATTCATGTACACTCAGACATGCATGCACAGTAGTAATGACACTTTTCAACAAAAGAAGCATGGCAAATCTTGGTTTTAATTTGATACAGTTTTCCTTAGCTTCTATTGGCCTCCCAATAGAAAAAGGAGGTCCAGTGTCCTTCCTGAACTAGCTGTTTCTCAAGTACATTTAATTCAAAATAATCAATATGCCCAAATGGCATTATTTCAGGATGTAAGACCTGCTGAGATACAAATTTAGGAGCTGTCAGTTTACGTATATACTGAAAGCCATGAAAGTGGAAGACAGTACCTAGGAGAGTTGAGTAGATGTTTGCAGAGACTCCCAAAGACATTCAGTTCTGAGTCTTCAGGAAATAAGGAATCATCCATCAGCCACGGAGACTGAGGATGGGTCTGGGTGATGGAGCAGGAGAACCAAAGAAATGATGCTCTGGAAGCCACATGCAAGGGATGTTTTAAAAAGGAGAGACTCATAATCTGAATCAAAGGCTGCTCTTATCAAGACGACAAGGAATCAGAGCTGCTCACTGGATTTGCCAATGTGACAGCTCTTGGTCACCTTGACAGGACCAAGTTCAGTCAAGTGACTTTGGGGAAACTTTGACTGAAATCAATTCCAAAGACATGGTGAGAGTATCTGGAAACAGCGACACTGGACAACTCTTGAACATATTTTCTGTTAAAAGATACAACGAAACAGGTAGTACCTAGAAGAGTACATACAGTATTGTATCGTGTTGGGTCGCTAAGTCCTGTCTGACTCTTTGTGATCTGCCAGGTACCATAGCCCGCCAGGCCCCTCTGACCATGGGATTCCCCAGCAAGAATACTGGAGGGGGGTTGGCATTTCCTTCTCCAGCAGATCGTCCCAACCCAGGGATTGATGTCACATCTCCTTCATTGGCAGGCGGATTCTTTACCACTGAGCCACCTAGGAAGCCCATTTAATATCTTAGGTGAATATTAAAAATGAGACAAGAGATACCTCAGGCACTGGTGCAAAAGGAGAGGCAGATCATAGGATAATGTGCTGAGTGGGTGAGAGCGTGGGGTCAAATGGAGTGGTTCGTCTGGGAGAGGAGCAGAGGGGGCAGTTATCCCAAGAGGAAGGGCACTGAAGACGGGACAAGTTTAGTGGTGGGAGCCAGTGTGGGGTTCTCTTCTGATTCGTATGATTTTCTCCATGAAATAGGGAGTACGAACAGAATGAGAAGGTTTAAGATTTGAGGAGAAAAGAGAAGTTGTGAAATTGTCATGGGGGCAGGGAAGGTGGAACAATCATGGCATGAGGCAAGTGTGCCATGATTTGAGGGCAGCACTGAGTGCCCACTCAAGTGTGCAGGGCCTCCCCGGTGGCTCAGCTGGTACAGAATCCGCCTGCAATGCGGGAGACCTGGATTCTATCCCTGGGCTGGGAAGATCCCCTGGAGAAGGGAAAAGCTACCCACTCCAGTATTCTGGCCTGGAGAAGTCAGTGGACCATACAGTCCATGGAGTCGCAAAGAGTTGGACACGACTGAGCGACGTTCACTTTTCAAGTGTGCAAGGTGACACACTGGATTGATGTCATTCAGAACAGCCTCGAGTGTGTTCCCTCAGCCAATTCCAGCTGCGTGGGCACAGTAGAGTAAGCAAAGGATTTCTAATTGGGAATTTTGATTTGATGTATTTCAAGACATGTTTTTAAAGGAGCATGGAATCTAGAGTGTTGGGAGGAAAGAGAAGACTCGAGGGAGACAGTCCAGCAGGACCTCAGGCTAAGATGAGAGAAAACAAGCCCTACAGTGCAGGTTTCTGTGCACTTTGTCTCTTCCTTTCTAGGGAATGAGTAATTCCCACTCCATTACCTTCACAGCCATGCTAATGATCTTCTCAGACCAAATTCAGCCTCTCTTGAAGGGAGCGCTCTCCCTGCTGTCTTCTCCCAGGTCAGGAGACTGCTCCCCAGTGTGAGCCTGTGCTAAGCGCTCTGCATCCTTCATCATTTCAATTCCCACAAAGCCTGGCAGGTGGACTTGTTTATTGCTATTTCCATTTAGCAGATAAACAGCCACCAAAGCGAGATGTAGAAAGAGGAAGTCACTCACCCTGGGTCGCACCTGTTTCTGCATCTGAGTGCGACAAGCTTTCTCTTTTTCAAATCCGTGGCTATAAACCCAGCACTTTAAAAAAAATTAAATTTGAGTTACGCTTTAAAGCTCTTACTGTCCTTGTTCAATGATTCCCAAACTAGGAAGCCTTCAGTCTAGTGGAGCTCTGAAGAGCTACACAAGGCCAAGATTGTACAGGCAGAGAGCAGCAGGCAACAAAGCTGTCAGTTATTGCAAGGTGACTTTCTTTGAGATGGCAGTGGTCTCTCAGGTAGATAATCTCACGAGAGCCGATCAGGTCATCAGCATAGCTCAGGCCTAATTGACTGGTTTAAGATTCCATTTCTCAGACATCTGAAACTGTAATTAAGTCTCAGTTTGGTGACACAGGGCTTCCCTGGTGGCTCAGATGGTAAAGAATCTGCCTGCAATGTGGGGGACCCAAGTCCTGGGTTGAGAAGATCCCCTGGAGAAGGAAATGGCAACTCACTGCATTATCCTTGCCTAAGAAATCCCATGAACAGAGGAGCATGGTAGGCCACAGTCCATAGTGTCGCAAAGAGTCGGACACAACTGAGCGACTAAAATCATCACTGGACTGTATATTGGTGACATGGGGTTTAGCATACATTACTCCATTTGGGGCCTATTTTCTTGTTTTAAACAATTCTGAGTCCTTCCAAAATACTGATGTCAATAACAAGTTCGACTTAGGCCACAACTTATTTTTAGAAGCATCTCTCTCCTCCTTCTAATATACAACTAGTTTGATTTCAACATTGATTCATAGGTTTCCTGATAATAAAGATAGGTTTGCATTTGCATGTCACAGACAAGACATACTTTGCTTCTGTTCTGCCAGGAAACACCATTCCCCCGGAAAAACTTTACTTCCTTTTCTCATAAGGCTTTGATATCTTAAAAAAAAATCCTAGTATTTGGGAGATATTTCAGATATGTTATTCTCGTGTTCACCATCTAACCTGGAGAGTCACAGGATGGAGGAGGAAGACCACAAGTAAGAAAAGAGAAGAGACAGAGGAGGTTAAAGGCAAGAAAGACACGCTTGCCAAATTCAGAAATTTGAAATGCACAGCTTTGTAAGGGTTCAAGCAAGAATGTTTCTGCCTTTCCAAGTTATGTTCCCTGTGTGAAGGGGACTTAAAAATCTTAAATAGATGTAAATATTTATATTAAAGGGTATGGCTAAAAGTTTTAAATCTGGCACGTGAGGTCTTAAAAGCATAGAACAAGAATCAAGCATTTCCTGTAAGTAATGCCTAACAGACTAACGTGTACCATAAATGTAGGACAGCAAGGGTGTGCTCTCAGCTCATTTCTTAGATGAAGACATGGCAAAGTCTGCAGCAAAGTTGCCTGAAAAAGATGATGGAAGGAAATATAGCTCTATCCCCCAGCTACTAATAATATTGTAGCCACAATTATTCCCAATGGTTCACAAAGCAGTTCTAGAATCCCAGATTGCTGCAGAGAGGCATTTAGTGAGGATAGCACATCAATCTCTCTGTCCATTAAACCCTTCAGTGAGTCTGATGCCTGTTGTGTTTCTTAATTTTGCAGGGATAAATTTTTACTACATTGCTTAGTGCTCTCAATCCTGGTGGTAGGGAGCTAGGGGGAGTGGGAAGGACAGTTTAAAGAAGAATGCCATGGAGCGCTTGGTTGCCGAAAGCATGTTCACTGAAAAAAACATACTGTGTGATGAAAGAGCTTTACAAATGTTATGGTAGGAATTGCTGAGCTCTGCTATGATTTCCCATGAAACCCTTTTTAACGCACATTCATAAGGAGATCAAACAAAGTGACTTGTCCATTTCAGGTCTAGTTCAGTTCAGTCGCTCAGTCGTGTTCGACTCTTTGCGACCCCACAAATTGCAGCACACCAGGCCTCCCGTGTCCATCACCAACTCCCAGAGTTCACTCAAACTCATGTCCTTTGAGTCGGTGATGCCATCCAGCCATCTCATCCTCTGTCGTCCCCTTCTCCTCCTGCCCTCAGTCCCTCCTAGCCTCAGAGTCTTTTCCAATGAGTCAACCCTTCACATGAGGTAGCCAAAGTACTGGAGTTTCAGCTTTAGCATCATTCCTTCCAAAGAACACCCAGGACTGATCTTTAGAATGGACTGTTTGGGTCTCCTTGCAGTCCAAGGGACTCTCAAGAGTCTTCTCCAACACCACAGTTCAAAAGCATCAATTCTTCAGTGCTCAGCTTTCTTCACAGTCCAACTCTTTCATCCCTACATGACCACTGGAAAAACCAAAGCCTTGACTAAACGGACTTTTGTTGGCAAAGTAATGTCTCTGTTTTTGAATATGCTATCTAGGTTGGTCATAATTTTCCTTCCAAGGAGTAAGCGTCTTTTAATTTCATAGCTGCAATCACCATCTGCAATAGCTTTTAGTAAATATGACAGCTCAGTTTCCATAGATGGTGCAGTAAATTGGAGGCAGGCCAATTGGTCACAAACCCAGAGAAAGTCAAGTACGTAAAATGACAACGAGAACCCCCAGAGAGTGGTGGAAGGCTGGGTGCAGTGGTCCGTGAAGGGCGAAAACTCTTTGTGCTTCAGAGCTCAAGAAATATGAGAGAACCTCCAGATGAAGAGTAGGATAACTCCACAAGGAGCCTCCAGACACTGTGGGAAACCCTCCTCTCAGTTGGATGCTCTTATAGCAATGGAGTATAATGGACAAACTGTTGAAGGGATTACTTAACTAAGGACCACAAGGCAGGTTACAGTGGAGTTTAGAATAAGAGAGAGGACCCAAGAGAAAAGACATTGCCAACTGAAGTTACATTTGCTTTCAGTCTCAGCAATTCCCATCTGTCCCCTAAGCCTTCAGCTCTGATCAAATGTCCTCCCTAGAGAAAAATTTTTTGCATTATGTTTGCATGACAAGGTATTAACAGCCTAAAAACTATGGTGCTATTAAATGTGATTTTTGCTGAACCATATCTTTTTTTTGAAGATGTATCACATAAGAGTAGAATGAGGAATGCCTGTGACCTCGGTTGAACTTTAAGCACAGTATTCATTAAATATGTTATAATTCACAACAGAAAGAGGGAAGCTGTAGTAAGAGACACTGGGTAAAATCCCACTCTATTCATAAAGAGTCCCAGAAATCACCAGGCATTTCACATGTTTCTTTTGTATCAGAACACATGGGATTAATAAATGGTATTGGCTGTCTGTGTTTCTCAAGCCAATTTCACTAAGATTCAGGTGTCCTCTCTCACAGATGAATTATACATATTTTATTATGGAAACAATATGAATAACATGAAATCCTATAAAACATTTTCCTTCTCCAGAAAGTATATTTGTTTATTGAATACTTTGGTTTCCGTGGTGCCTCAGATGGTAAAGAATTCTCCTGCAATGCAGGATACCTGGGTTTGATCCCTGGGTCAGGAAGATCCCTTAGAGAAGGGAATGGCTACTCACTGCAATATTCTTGCCTGGAGAATCCCATGGACAGAGAAGCCTGGTGGGCTACAGTCCATGGGGTCATGAAGAACTGGACAGGAGTTACTGTTTGTATTAGATTATAGAGAGGAACTGATCCTTCATGCTTTGAGTAAAGTTAAAAGGAAGTGTTTGGAACTGGGTATCTTCACTGGATTTCACATCTTTTGAGAGTTGGGATTGGAATGTGTCTTAGTCTGCTTGGACTGCATAACAAAATTCCACAGAATGAAAGACTTAAACAAAAGATATTTCTTTTCTCACAGTTCCAGATGGCAACCCACTCCAGCCTGGAGAATCCCATGGACAGAGGAGCCTGGCAGGCTACAGTCCACAGGGTCACAAAGAGTTGGACATGACTGAAGCTACTTAGCACGCACAGTTTCAGAGGCTTGAGGGCTGAGACCAGGGAGCCGGCATGCACGGCTCTGGTGAGAGCTCCCTTGCTCGCTTGTAGATGGCTGCCTCCATGCTGTGTCCTCTTCGCACTTAGAATTATTTAAAGGAATGTTGAACTTTTTACAGAGGGTGAACTTTTAACAGAGCAGAAGCCCCGAGCTGATGAGCTGGACATCTAGGATGCTAGGAGGAGAAGAAAGGAAGATCATGACCCTGTGGCAGGTAGCACGCTGGTTTTCCTGCACCTTGTGGACTAAAGTCTGTGGTTCCCTGGGTGAGAAGAGAGAGAGAGGACATTTGTGCAAATGGTTCCCTCTATTTGGAGACCTATGTGGAAGCTCCTGTTTCTCCTCATTTGAAGCATGACTCTGATTCTGATCTACTCTAGCCCTAAGCTGGGCTTCCCTGATGGCTCAGTTGATAAATAATCTGCCTGCAATTCAGGAGACCCCGGTTTGATTCCTAGGTAGTGAAGATTCGCTGGAGATGGGATTGGCTACCCACTCCAGTATTCTTGGGCTTCCTGTGGCTCAGCTGGTAAAATATCTGCATGCAATGCAGGAGACCTGGGTTTGATCCTTGGGTTGGGAGGATCCCCTGGGGAAGGGAAAGGCAACCCACTCCAGTATCCTGGCCTGGGAAACTCCATGGACTGTATAGTCCATGGGGGCACAAAGAGTTGGACAGGACTGAGCAACTTTTCACTTTCACTAGCCCTAAGTACAGTGATTGCATCTATTGAATAAACACAGGGTTAATCCCCCCCTCCTCCTTTTTTTTTTTTCTGAATCCAGAAATATATCTCCACTGGTCACTTAATCCACCCTGTGGTCAGTCTGAGAAACACTAATCAGATAGCAGACAGAAATCTTAGGAAACTCAAATGAAGCATTTCTTCTCTGAAGAAAATCTATTTACAGAACCACCTACCCAGGATTTGGCTAAATGTTGCAGAAAATTGCTAATTACAGTCATGCTTGGTAGTCATTCAGCATTACAATATTTTAAAATTAATAAGCATAAGCAGCTATTGTGTGTGTACTGTGTCACCTGTGAATAATTGCTGGATTGAAAACAATATTCACTTTATCTTTAGGTAAATACGTGATCCTTATAAACAACTCATGGAAATATTGGCTGGGAAAAGATAGAGAAAAATTAGATAAAAGATCAAGGTCAATGCTGATGTTTCACTCCTTTCTTCCAAAAGTTTACCCTCATTAGATCCTCATAATCATGGCAGGAAGTGAACAATGAAGGTTGAGTCATATTCACATTGTTCAAAAAGTGCTTTGTTTTTGAAACCAAGATTTTGCTTTCAGGCAGGTGCCTTTGTGACTATTTTTAATCATTATTTTCCAGGAAAGAGAAGTAAATCTGAATAAGAAATATTTCATTGAAATGATTTATGTCTTAGTAAACTGAATACTAGCATCCTAATTTATAGGCACATACAAAGCAGTTTAAAACACTATGAAATCTGCTATTGTTATTAGGCTATTAAATAACTTTATAAGCCTATATATGACTGTAAAAATCTGTAACTTCTTTCAACATACATTGTAATTACTGAAATCAAGTAAAACATTTCTAATTAAAAAAAGGGTCACGTTCAGCAATGAGAACTGAAGAATTTAATATGACAAAAACATAGTTTTCCCTTTATTTATAATGAAATCTTTGACCTCAGTTTGCCAAGGTTTGCCAAGACTGATCGTTCCACTACACTTTTCCCCCAGATGCTAAAACTTAAACCAAGCAGCTTAAAAATAAACAAATAATAAAAACTGAAATAAAAATTGGCAGGAAATTTCAGTAACATAAAAGTTAAATAGATAAGTTTAAAAAATGTTTAGAGTAATATCATTTTAAAGCCTCCTACATATCCCAGCTCACCCACATACTATTTCAGTACTAGTCCATATCATTTTATTGTAGAGATTAAGGATGCTTTATATTCTGACCTGCATTAGAAAAGAAATGATTGCATCACAATTATCTACTATCTTTAAGGCAAACTTCCTCTACCTAGTAAACCATGTCCCCTAAAAACCTAACAGCTCTGCACAGACTTCTTGTCACGAATTTTGTCCCATTATCATTTTAATACTGGATTTTATTTTAAAATGTTAAACATAGAAAGAACATAATTGTTTGGAAAAAATACTGTATCATGAGCAGTAGGGGATAAAATGGATACATTTACTCAGATATTTAAGCCTTTCTTGATAGTCTTCTATGGTTTACTCCTATAAATGAGAGTTCCCATTGAACAAAGAAAATTCAAGGAAATGAGTATGTGCATGCGTGCATGCTAAGTCCTTCAGTCATATCCAACTTTTTGTGACCTGTGGATGCTGCTTGCCAGGTTCCTCTGTCCATTGAATTCTACAGGCAAGAATACTGGAGTGGGTTACCATTCCCTCTACAGAGGAGCTTCCCCAATTCAGGGATGGACCCTGCATTTCTTAGTCTCCTGCAATGGCAAATGGGTTCTTTACCTACCACTAGCGCCACCTAGGAAGGCCTTCAAGGGAAAAGAAAATGTCTTTATACATGTACCTTTCCTTGGCCAAACTTGGCCATTTCTGGGCTTCCCTTGTGGCTCAGCTGGTAAAGAATCTGCTTGCAATGTGGGAGACCTGGGTTCAGTCCCTGGATTGGGAAGAACACCTGGAGAAGGAAAAGGCTACCCACTTCAGTTTTCTGGCCTGGAGAATTCCATGGACTATATAATACATGGAGGTCACAAAGAGTCAGACATGAATGAGCATCTTTCACTTTCACTTTGGCCAGTTCTACCCTTAGCTTGAGTTCAGATTGTTCATAAATATTAAATTACCATCTTCAGACTTGTCATTATACTTCTTTCATGCAACTAAGAACATGCAAAACAGAAGCAGTCCATGCAGAGGTTTTTTCTATCTCCCAAGAGTTCAAATGTCAGAGACAGGAGAGGGGAAATTTGCCAGAGCCTCTCATTTGTAACAACTTCCAGGCATGTGGGTGTTAGAATTGGCTGGTGGCTGCCCCTAGAATCCCTGCCTTGATTCTGGTTTACCTGTTCCCTGGGTGGCTGTTTGCTCTCTCACTGAATCTAAAGCTCCTCAGTTCAGTTCAGTTCAGTCGCTCAGTTGTGTCCGACTCTTTGTGACCCCATGGACTGCAGCACACCAGGCTTCCCTGTCCATCACCAACTCCTGGAGCTTGTTCAAACTCATGTCTATCGAGTCAGTGATGGCATCCAATCATCTCACCCTCTGTCATCCATTCTCTTCCTGCCTTCAATCTTTCACAGCATCAGGCTCTTTTCCAATGAGTCGGTTCTTTGCATTAGGTGGCCTAATTATTGGAGTTTGAGCTTCAGCATCATTCTTTCCAGTGAATATTCAGGATTTTTTTTTTCCTTCAGGATGGACTGGTTTGATCTCCTGGCAGTCCAAGGGACTCTTCTTCTCCAACACCATCAATTCTTCAGTGCTCAGCTTTTTTATAGTCCAACTCTCACATCCATACATGACTCCTGGGAAAACCTAGCTTTGACTACATGGACCTTTGTCAGCAAAGTTATGTCTCTGCTTTTTAACATGCCGTCTAGGTAGGTCATAGCTTTTCTTCCAAGGAGCAAGCGTCTTTTAATTTCATGGCTGCAGTCACCATCTGCAGTGATTTTGTAGTCCAAGAAGATAAAGTCTGTCACTGTTTGCATTGTTTCCCCATCTATTTGCCATGAAGTGATGGGACCAGATGCCATGATCTTATTTTTTGTGAATGTTGCACTTTAAGCCAAGTTTTTCACTTTCCTCTTTTACTTTCATCAAAAGGCTGTTTAGTTCCTCTTCGCTTTCTGCCATAAGGGTGGTGTCATCTGCATATCTGAGGTTATTGATATTTCACCCAGCAGTCTTGATTCTAGCTTGTGCTTCATCCAGCCCAGCATTTCACATGATGTTCTCTGCATCATGTAAGTTAAATAAGTTAAATGTAAGTTAAATAAGCAGGGTGACAATATACAGCCATGACATACTTCTTTCACAATTTGGAACCAGTCTGTTGTTCTATGTCCAGTTCTAACTGTTGCTTCTTGACCTGCATACAGATTTCTCAGGTGGCAAGTAAGATAGTCTATTATTCTCAACTCTTTAAGAATTTTCTACAGTTTGTTGTGATCCACAAAGTCAAAGGCTTTGGTGTAGCCAATAAAGCAGAAGTAGATATTTTTCTGGAACTCTCTTGCTTTTTCGATGATGTTGGCAATTTGATCTCTGGTTGCTCTGCCTTTTCTAAATCTAGCTTGAACATCTGGAAGTTCATGTGATAGTTTAAACATTCTTTGCCTTGCCTTTCTTTGGGATTGGAATGAAAACTGACCTTTTCCAGTCCTGTGGCCACCTATGAGTTTTCCAAATTTGCTGGCATATTGAGTGCAGCACTTTCACACCATCATCTTTTAGGATTCAAATAGGTCAACTGGCATTCCAGATAGCTAGTCACCTCCACTAGCTTTGTTGATAGTCATGTGTCCTAAGGCCCACTTGACTTCACATTCCAGGATGTGTGACTGTAGGTGAGTGATCAATCCATCATGATTATCTGGGTCATGAAGATCTTTTTGTATAGTTCTTCTGTGTATTCTTGTCACCTCTTAATATCTTCTGCTTCTGTTAGGTCTATACCATTTCTGTCCTTTATTGTGCCCGTCTTTACATGAAATGTTCCCTTGGTATCTCTAATTTTCTTGAAGAGATCTCTAGTCTTTCCCATTCTATTATTTTCCTCTGTTTCTTTCCATTGATCACTGAGCTCCTCAACCTGCAACAAACTGTCTTTTTAAAGGATATTTTTGTAGACTACAAACAAATGGGTGTGTGTGTGTGTGCACGCACACTTATACATAAATGTAAAACTTAGAGATTTTCACCATTTGTGTTTTTTTTTTTAATACTTTATTCTACGTTATAATACTGTATTTGTTTTGCCATACATTGACACGAATCAGCAACAGGTGTACACAATCTCCCAATGTCAAAGCCCCCTCCCACCTCCCACCCCACATCATCTCCCTGGATCATCCCGTGCACCAGCCCCAAGCATCCTGCATCCTGCATTGAACATAGACTAGGACTTCGTTTCTTATATGATAGTATACCTATTTCAATGCCATTCTCCCAAATCATCCCACCCTCTCCCTCTCCCTCAGAGTCCAAAAGTCCATTCTATACCTCTGTGTCTCTTTTGTTGTCTCACATACAGGGTCATCATTACTATCTTTCTAAATTCCATATATATGTGCCAGTATATTGTATTGGTGTTTTTCTTTCTGGCTTACTTCACTCTGTATAATCGGCTCCAGTTTCATCCATCTCATTAGAACTGAGTCAAATTTATTCCATTTGTGTTTCTTTACACTGGACAGTGGTGGACTTTGCACAGCCTTTGGAAGAACATTCAATCCCATACTTCTCCTGTTCTTTAGAACCTTAATGTTTCTCCAGACTCTAATATGAATAAGAATCACCCAGCAAAGGCATCCTGTTAAGTCATCTGGTTAAAATGCAAAGTCTAATGAAATGGTACTGAGATACAGGCTGGGCTTCTGAATTTTGGACAGGTTCTGGGTGTTGCTGATGCTGCTGGCCCATGGGCCATGCTTCCAGTAGTGAGACTTAGAATAGTGTTCTCAAGGTATGATCTCTGGACCAGCAGCAATAGCATCACCTAAGAACTTGTTAGAAATGCAATTTGTCAGGTCATGCCTCACAATCAGAGGCATAAATCAGAAATCCTGGGAAAGGAGACCTGCAATCTGTTTTATTATTTATATTTTAATTGAAGGATACTTGCTTTACAGAATTTTGTTGTTTTCTGTCAAACATCAACATGAATCAGCCATAGGTATACATATGTCCCCTCCCTCTTGAACCTCTCTTCCATCTCCCTCCCCATCCACCCCTCTAGATTGATACAGAGCCCCTGTTTGATTTCCCTGAGTCATAACAGCAAATTTCCATTGGTTACCTATTTAACATATGGTAATTTAAGTTTCCATGTTACTCTCTCCATACATCTAACTCTCTCCTCCTCCTGACCCCATGTCCATAAGTCTGCTCTCTATATCTGCTTCTCCATTGCTGCCCTGCAAACAAATTCATCAGTGCCATCTTTCTAGAGTCTACATATATGCACTAGTACATGATATTTATCTTTATCTTTCTGATTTACTTCTCTCTGTGTAGTAGGTTCTAGGTTCATGCACCTCATTAGAACTGACTGAAATGTAGTTCTTTTTATGGCTGAGTAATATTTCTTCGTGTCTATGTACCACAGCTTCTTTATCCATTCATCTGTAAATGGACATCTAGGTTGCTTCCATGTTCTAGCTATTGTAAGTGGTGCTGCAATGAACAATGGGATACATGTGTCTTTTTCAATTTTGGTTTCCTGAGGGTATATGCCTACAGGTGGAATTGCTGGGTCATATGGTGGTTTTATTCCTAGTTTTTTAAACAGTCTCCATACCATCTTCCACAGTGGTTATATCAGTTTACATTCCCACCAACAGTGCAAGAGGGTTCCCTTTTCTCCACACCCTCTCCAGCATTTATTGTTTGTAGACTTCTTGATGATGGCCAGTCTGCCCTGTGTGAGGTGATACCTCACTGTGGTTTTGATTTGCATTTCTCTAATAATAAGTGATGCTGAGCATCTTTTCATGTGCTCACTAGCCATCTGTATGTCTTCTTTGGAGAAATGTCTGTTTAGGTTTTTTTTTCCCCACTTTTTGATTGGGTTGTTTGTTTTTCTGGTATTGAGTTGTACAAGCTGCTTGTGTATTTTGGAAATTAATCCTTTGTCAGTTGTTTCATTTGTGATTATTTTCTCCCATTCTGAGTGTTGTCTTTTCACTCTGTTTCTAGTTTCCTTTGCTGTGCAAAAGCTGATAAGTTTAATTAGGTCCCTCTTATTTATTTTTGTTTTTATTTCTATTGCTCTAGGAGGTGGGTCATGGAGGATCTTGCTTTTCTTTATGTGGTCAAGTGTCCCGTCTGTGTTTTCCTCTAAGACATTTATAGTTTCTGATCTTACACTTAGGTCTTTAATCCATTTTGAGTTCATCCTTGTGTATGGTGTTAGCCATTGTTTTGATTTCATTCTTTTACATGGAGTTGTCCAGTTTTCCCAGCACCACTTATTGAAGAGGCTAACTTTGCCTCATTGTATATTCTTGCCTCCTTTGTCAAAAATAAGGTACTCATAGGTGCATGGGTTTATTTCTGGGCTCTCTATTTGTTCCATTGACCTATATTTCTGTTTTTGTGCTAGTACCACACTGTCTTGATGACTGTAGCTTTGTAGTATAATTTGAAGTCAGGAAGTTTGATTACTGCAACTCCATTCTTCCTTCTCAAGACCGTTTTGGCTATTCAGGGTCTTTTGTGTTTCTATATGAATTGTGAAATTTTTCTTCTAGTTCTGTGAAAAAATGCTATTGATAGTTTGATAGGGATTGCTTTGAATCTGTAGATTGCATTTGGTAGTATAGTCATTTTCACAATATTGATTCTTCCTACCCAGGAACATGGAATCTCTCTCCATCTGTTTATGTCATCTTTGATTTCTTTCATCAGTGTCTTATAATTTTATGTATACAGTTCTTTTGTCTCCTTAGATAGGTTTATTCCTAGATATTTTATTCTTTTTGTTGCAATGGTGAGTGGGATTGATTCCTAAATTTCTCTTTCTAATTTTTCATTGTTAGTATATAGGAGTGCAAGTGATTTCTGTATATTGATTTTGTATCCTCCAGCTTAGCTAAATTCACTGCTTAGCTCTAATAATTTTCCAGTAGTATCTTTAGGATTTTCTATGTATATTATCATGTCATTTGCAAACAGTGAGAGCTTTACTTCTTTTCCCATCTGGATTCCTTTTATTTCCTTTTCTTCTCTGACTGCCGTAACTAGGACTTCCAAAACTATGTTGAATAATAGTGGTGAGAGTGGACACCCTTGCCTTGTTCCTGATATTAGAGGAAATGCTTTCTGTTTTTTTACTATTGAGAATAATATGAAACCTGGGTTTTAATAAGTTCTCCAGATGATTCTGCTGCTCACTATAGTTTGAGAGCCTCTGGCTTATGGTATCATCTTTCAAAATATTTCTTCCACACAAAGTTATTGCATAGAAGATGTTGAATGTCATGGCAAAAACTTACTCTGAACAACATAAACCCAAACTACACCTGATAGTCAACCACTAAGCTACAATATGGAATAAAGGTAATTTTCGATTTTCATTTTCTCTTCTTAGAGAATTGATACATTAATACTGGCTATGCTCTAATATCATGAAAATAGATCAGCATATTCTGGAATATCTCACTCAACACAAACAAGTTTTATAGTAGACCCTTGAATAACGTGGGGAGTAGAGGCACCAACCCTATGCATAGTTGAAAATCTGCCTATAACTTATAGTCAGCCTCTGAATCTGTTGTTTTGCAACCATGGATTCAACTTGGTACAGACTGTGTGGCCCTGCAGTACTTACTATTGAAAAAATTCCACATGTAAATGGACCCATGCAGCTCAAACCTGTGTTGTTCAACTTAACTGTAAAAGGTGCCTAAGTAATGGAGTATTCAGAGAACCCAAGAAGCCTTTTTCCATCTATGGGGTATGATGGTAGCTGAGACAGACAAAAATGCCTCCTCATGACCATCATCTTGTAGAGAATGTAGACATAACTAATGTTAGGTGACATATATAATTTATGCACATATGCCACATATGGTGGGTCCTGAGTCAGAAGCAGCTGGGTGAGACAGACAAATTCTCAGTCCTTGACCTTTCCTGACTATTCTGATCCAATTGCTCCAGAGGTGGTGGTGTGGCTTCCTGGATGGATTACTGCAGCATCTGGGGATTGTGCTCCCTGGGCCCCTGCTACAGGGGTTTGAGGTCAGAGTTCCAGTGTCTCCTAGGGTCTCTCTAGTGTCCTTTTATACATTCAGCCTCTCTCTCTCTGAGGGAAATGGAGAGCCATCATAGGATTTTGTGCCCTACAATGAAGGGTTCGGTGAAGGGGATTTGGTAGTTTAATTTATACATTAAAATGGTCACTCTGGCTCTTATTTGAAGACTAGATGGTAGGGGGGTAAGGATGAAAGGGAAACCTGCTCTGATATTGTTAAAAGAACCCAGGAAAATGTGATTCTTACTGGTATCAGAGTGTGAAGAATATACAGAGATTGATCTGACCAACTCTCAGGGTTTGTGGAACAATCACAAGGAAGCAAGTAAGAGGTGAGGAAGGAGAGGGTATGAGCCACCAGGTGAATATCATTATTTTCCCCTAAATTTAAGCAGGTAAAGATGGTACTGACAAGGAAGGGGGTGGACAAAGTGAACAGGTAACTCAATGTACATTTGTTTAAGCATATAGTTCTCTGATGCTGCTTTTAAAAGTTGTTAAAAAAAAATATCTGGGGTAAATTATGTTTCTGAGTTTCATTGAGGGATATCACATCTGTCTAGACTAACAGAAGCCTGCATAAAATGGCCAAGCCCATTCTCCAGTTACTGATTTCAGCAAGATAAAAATAAAGAGAAAAAAAAAACAGCAATAGGTATTTGAAGAACAGAGGATTTTATGTTCTCTTTGATGATGACCCATTAAAATATTTTGCCCATGGTTTCTCATGGACTTAATTAGCAAATTCTTTTTATTCTCCAAAGAAATAGGACGTAAGATGCAAGGGTACTTTTGTTGGTTTTCTTGTCAAAGTTTTGGGATCCAACTTAGATGAGAAGTTTTAATTGTATTGTCAGCAGGCATTAAAGTGCATCTTAAGCTGAAATGTATTTGCTGTCATGAATATAAATCTTGTAAACAAATAAATACTCAGTATAAAATTGTCCGGGTTCCTTCAGCTAGAGGATTGTAGGAGAACAATTTCAAAGGAGTTGCAAATGGCCAACACAGAGAGGGTTTATTAGGAAGTAGCAACATTCAGAAGACTTTTAAATGTATGTTTTACAATTTCTATAGAAATAAAAATATGAAGGAAATAAGAATGAACACATTGACATAACTACCAGTGGCACAATTTTGTAAAAATAGGTTTTCATTCCAATATATCTAATTTTCGTTAAAGAAATCGACCTAGAGATAGCAATAGGTAGATTTATGACTGCTGACATATCCATAAAGTTCTTAGAACAGTGCCTAACATAGAAGCCTTTTGTATTATTTTGGCCCTATATTATAAAACTATGTGCACACTATCTGTATCTTTGGTATTTCTTTTAGAGAACTAACTCTTCATTGTTGTTTAGTCTAATATAGCATTAGTACATTTCTCTTGCCAGAATTAAGATGAAGAACTCAATTTACACTTTGACTGTCTCGTATGTTTAATCTTTTTGTGGCAGAGTATGTGTGTAGTATTTTTAAGTTTTAAGAATGATATCTTTGTTTTAGACATAAGTCCATAAAAATAAAGTAATATTCTTGTATTAGCTGACCCTAATTGACCCCACATTTCAATATGAGTGGCAAAGTGGAGAAATGAGAAGATGCAATTTTCAGCCAACTCAGATGTAAATATAGATGCCTCTTGAGAGTCCCTTGGATTGCAAAGTGATCAAACTGGTCAATGCTAAAGGAAATCCATCCTAAATATTCATTGGAAGGACTGATGCTGAAGCTCCAGTACTTTGGCCACCTAATGCAAAGAACTGACTCATTAGAAAAGACTCTGATGCTGGGAAAGATGGAAGGCAGAAGGAGAAGGGGACAACAGAGGATGAGATGGTTGGATGGCATCACTAACTCAGTGGACAGGAGTTGAGCAAGGTCTGGGAGTTGGTGATGGACAGAGAAGCCTGGCGTGCTGCAGTAGCAAAGAATCGGACATGACTGAGCGACTGAACTGAACTCATTTTTAACCACCCCCATGCAATCCATTGCTAATAAATATACTTTTTATTGCAAAAATTAGTTGATTTTCAGGGGACTTTGATGCTGATGGACTTTAAGTGATTGAATTTATTCAAATCCACAAATATCCATTTGCCCAGAAGTTGAATGAAAATTTCACATTCATGTTCACACATGAACCCCCACAAAATTTGTCTTATCTTTTAGTTCCTTTCAGT
Organism: Nanger dama; assembly: GCA_917880005.1. Lineage (NCBI taxonomy): Eukaryota > Metazoa > Chordata > Mammalia > Artiodactyla > Bovidae > Nanger > Nanger dama. Next base: position 24,574,419 of record CAKJTW010000021.1, read on the forward strand.
TATCTATAGAGTTGCATTAGCCATTTTCCCCCTTGAAAAAACCCATGATTTTGGTGACCTCTGGACTTAGGGTTTCATCAGTGTTAAATATGAAGAGTGGGAAATTTTGTAAAAGTAATTATAATTTTCGTATATGAAAATATTCATGAATACCTAGAAATGTGTTAAAAACCCAGTGGCCTAAAATTTGAGTATATATTGCATACCTACTGTAAACTTAATGATAAAGGTAAAGTCAGGGCTAAGCCAAGGATTACTGAGTAGGAGAGAAATATACAACATGTTGGTTACTTACAAATTGTTTATCATTTAGTTGATAAGAAAGTGCATCTTGGGGACTTCCCTGGTAGTCCAGTTAAGAATCCGCTTTGCAATGCAGGAGATCTGGGTGTGATCCCTGGTCAGGGAACTAAGATCCCACATGCTGTAGAAGGCCCAGTGCAGCCAAATAAACAACTAAATATCGTTAAAAAAATAAAGTACATCATGAAACAAATAAGATATATACAGACACAAATTAAAGGATGCTATAACTAAAGAAAGTAAAAGTATAACTAAAGAAACTAAAAAGTATAATTGAAGAAAGTATAACTAGAGAAACTAAAGAAAGTATAACTAAAGAAACAGCTTCCCTGGTAGCTCAGTTGGTAAAGAATCCTCTTGCAATGCAGGAGGCCCCAGTTCAATACCTGGGTCGGGAAGATCCTCTGAAGAAGGGATTGGCTTTACCCACTCCAGTATTCTTGGGCTTCCCTTGTGGCTTAGCTGGTAAAGAATCCATCTGCAATGTGGGAGACCTGGGTTCGATCCCTGGGTTGGGAAGATCTCCTAGAGAAGGGAAAGGCTACCCACTCCAGTATTCTGGCCTGAAGAATTCCATGGACTACACAGTCCATGGGGTCACAAAGAGTTGGACACAACTGAGCGACTTTCACTTCACTTCATAACTAAAGAACTATTGATATAAATAATTAGATATGTGGTATATTTAAAAAGCATTAATTGAAAAATAAGCTGTCAATAAATGCTTTGTACATAAAAATATCAGGAGGGGAGTACTTGTGAAACTTCAAGATGCCATTAGGAGGTGGATCTGAAGAACGGAGAGAGTATTAATAAATCCAGAGATGACAGAGAGAATTCTCTGAGAGAAGGAGCAGGAGCAAATCCAGACACGTAATCGTGGGGGGTGTTCCTGGAGCTGAGCCGGGGAGAGACAGTAAGAGTCAGTATCCTGAATCAGATGGGGTTTCTGGAGGGAATAATAAGAAATAGTATTGATATTTAGTATTAAAGATTGACTCCTAGTCCAGAGAGCTTTAAAAGAAGTAGATGTGTGTTCATTGAGTACAGTAGACTATTAGGAGGTATTATAAACACTTGAATGGAACAATAATGTAAAAAACTTGGTTTGAGGCTTAAACCAATAGCAAAATGTAGGAGCAATTCAAGCAGGGAAAAGAGGACTATAGGAAACACGATTAGAACTGGAAACCAATGTATCTGTCAGCTATCTCTGAAGGATCATCTTTATCCCCAGAGCAATACTTAACAGAACTGTCTTTCTAATGTTCAGCGAATTCCACTTCCTTTGGCATTCTGCCTCTCTTCCTTGTCCTTTGAACAATGAATTCAAATCTCTTGATAGAGATAAATTACATTTCAGCCCCCTTATTAAAAACTTGCAGACAGTATAGCTAAATGTTCTTTAAAGGTGAGCACTACAAGTTATAGAATAGCAAACTTGGCATTGTTTGCAGGGAAAATATCAGAGTAAATGGTCGTACAGCGTGCTTAATGCAGAAGAAGTGCTCTTTAAGTGCCAACACGGGCCCATAAATACCAAGTCATGGGACAAAGCTCCTTGCCTCTCCTGGCACAGCTGTCACAATAAAGGGGAAGAGGAACTAGCTATACTGAACCCAGACTTCAGGGAGGCAGTTCACTCAGTATATCTGGTGAGTTTTCAACACGAATAGCACTTAGGATGAATGACAGGGTTTCCCCAGTTAGTCTCCGTCTTTGGATAAATATAACCTAGAGGGAGGTCTCTGGGAGTTTCTATAAAGTTCAGTCTTTGACTGTGCCCTAGTTTATGCATCAGATACCAAAATTATCTCAACAGGTTTAGAGAACAGAGAGGATTGAAGCTGAATTTTGAGGGATATAATGGGGCTCTTCCCTAGTGGTCCAGGGGTCAAGACTTTGCCTTCCAATGTAGGGTGCAGGGCGGGGGGAGGGTCCCTGGTCTGGGAGCTAGGATCCTGCACACCCCGTGGCAAAAAAATCCAAAACATAAAACAGAAGCAATATTGAAACAAACTTAATAAAGACCTTTAAAAATGGCCCATATAAAAGATCTTTGGGAAAAAAAGAGGCATAAAGCAAAATTTCATTCTGTGATATGGGCTGACCATCATTCAAGTACAGGCTGGGAATACTTGAATTAGGAGACTATCATGGAAAAGGTCACCATATACTTGACTATTGTCCTTAGAACAAATCCTCAGTTTATGTCATCCAATATACTTACTGTTCTCACAGTGAATATTCAGATTCTAAATTCAGAAGGGGAGATATTATGGGACAAGCTAGACCTGGGGAGCATCCTGGCATAGGAAGCTACCAGCAGTCACCACTGGAAGGGCTGGCTCTTCCATTCCAAGGGTGATTTTCCCCAAACAGTTCACTCAGTACAACTCTTTTAGGTGAAGGATTTTATCTACATTTTAACCTCTGATGCCTGAAAAATGACATACATATTCATGCACTTGGAATTCCCAGTAACTAAAAGCCCTCACTGAACAGCTGCATGTTTTGATGCTCAGCATGTAATTCAGTGCCATTCAAATGACACACGAGTAATTTACGACCGTAGTTGAGACAGTCTGTGCTTCTAGCAGAGCTGGGGCTGTACAGTACCTGGCAGCCCTAGCTGTCTAATGTTAGACATGAAAAATTAACAGGACAGGAAAAATTAAAGGAAAAGGAAAGATTAAAAATTTTTATTTCTCTTTTTGCTACTCCAATGTTCTACTCTTTTATTTTGTTGGAGCATAAAATCTAAGAGGTGAAAGCCAGAACTTGAAATTACTAGTCATTTGGAACTTGTTGTTAGAAGAAACATATTAACTCCAGTGATAATTTCCATATGATCTTGTTATTATCTGAGAGCGACCCGCAGTTGCTGCTGACTACTGCTGTTAATGAAGGCACCTATGGAGTTTCTCTCTTTTATTTTATTTTTTTAATTTTATTTTTATTTTTTTAATACTTTATTCTACATTACAATATTGTATTTGTTTTGCCATACATTGATATGAATCAGCCACAGGTGTCCACGATCTCCCAATGCCAAAGCCCCCTCCCACCTCCCACCCCACATCATCTCCCTGAATCATCCCGTGCACCAGCCCCATGCGTCCTGCATCCTGCATCAAACATAGACTGGCGCTTCATTCTTACAAGATAGTATACATGTTTCGATGCCGTTCTCCCAAATCATCCCACCCTTTCCCTCTCCCTCAGAGTCCAAAAGTCCGTTCTATACCTCTGAGTCTCTTTTGTTGTCTCACATAGAGGGTCTTCATTACTATCCTTCTAAATTCCATATATATGTGTCAGTATACTGTATTGGTGTTTTTCTTTCTGGCTTACTTCACTCTGTATAATCGGTTCCAATTTCATCCATCTCATTAGAACTGAGTCAAATTTATTCTTTTTAAGGGCTGAGTAGTACTCCATTGTGTATATGTACCACAGCTTTCTTATCCATTCATCTGCTGATGGACATCTAGGTTGTTTCCATGTCCTGGCTATTATAAACAGTGCTGCAATGAACATTGGGGTACATGTGTCTCTTTCAATTCTGGTTTCCTCGGTGTGTATGCCCAGCAGTGGAATTGCTGGATCATAAGGCAGTTCTATTTGCAATTTCTCTCTTTTAAAAACTCAGTCAGGCTTTTCTTTGTTTGTTATTTGGAAGCATGATGTAGTGGAATAAGCACAACTGTGAAAACATGTGTCAGGATTAGGGCTGTTCATAGTCTCGGTTGATTGTCTCACCTACTTTTTCTACCACATTAGCACTTTGGCTCTTGCACAGCCAGAGAATAAATAGGGCAAGTCTTGAACTGTACATGCTCACAGATAACAAGATGGTACATTTTGCAAACATATAAAATAAGCTGAAAGACAATTCAAGCAGAAAATATACCCCTTTTATATTTCAAATGGCTTGCAGGTAATTAGTCAACTGAGCCCTGTCACGTGGAAAAAAACATTTTATTAAACATGGCTAAATACCTATGCTCACAAAACATAAATACAGACTAAAATATAGAAAATGAATGTTATGGAAAATCGTGTCTGTTTTTAGGTCATCAAGAAATGTTCTTTATTTTTTAGCTTATTGATACAGGCTCATATTTGGGGGTAAATCACTCTCATCTATTTTATTTGAATATGGTATCATATTTTTTGAAGTCCTGATAAGATGAATTTTCTATTCACTTACTACTAAACATTTACTGAATCCCTTCTGTTGGTACTGTTTATGAATAATAACAATGCCAATTATTTTACAGATACCTTCTAAATTTCAGACCCTGGTTAAGTACTCTATTTACATTGCCTCATCTATTTCATACAAGATCCTCTATGATCAAGGTATTATCCTCATTTTACTGATGGAGAAAAGGAAGATGAGAGAGGTGAAATAACTTGCTTAACATTTCATAGCTAAAGGGCTGTGATAATGGACTTTTGGTTCAGTTCTCTCAGAGACTGAAGCTGTGGTTTCTAACCCAAACACTATACTTTCTTCTATTAATTGTCCTGATAGGTATGCGTGTGTGTATAACATATGTGTGTATATGTTTTGAGATAATCAAGTTCATGTAGAACACATATATACTATTCCCCCACAAAGGAAAATGTTACTATTTTAAATTATGAATAGAAGTAAATAATATTTGTTTTTTCTCACTTACATATCAAATGTTAAACTTTAAAAATATGTTTACCAAAGTTATAATTATTTTAAAGTATTATAAGAAACTTCATTTATTTATTTGAAAATGTTGACTACCAATAATGTATACCCTTAATCCCATCCCTTGAAAAGCACAGTATATAAGCAAACAAGGAGAATGAGAAGCTTTCAGCTGGTTGTAGTGAACAGGCTACAGAGAGAATCCTAATATTAATAGAAGTAGATGCGTAATACAGGAGAGCAATGTTCTATCTTGAAGGCGTGTTCTATTTCTAACATTTTTGCTTTGGCATTTTCCCCAAATTTCTTTACGACACCCTTCAGAAATGAAAAAATATGTGGTCCTCTATCTGGATTTCTCATTTACTAGATCACTGGTTCTTAAAGTGTGGTCCTGGGCATGAGCAGCTGCAACCTCGTCTGTGAAGTTGTCAGACTTCTGGGTTCTCAAACTCCACCCCAGACCTAATGAATATGAAATTCTTAGATGGGACCCAGCAATCTGTGTTTCATCAAAGCTTCCAAGTGATTCTAAATCACTTTTAAATACTTTAAAATAATTGTGATTTTGGTAAATATATATTTTTAAAGTTTACCTTTTGACATGTAGAGTGTTGAGAAAAAAACAATTATTATTTACTTCAATCAGAATTTAAAATAGCAACATTTTCCTCTGTAGGGGATTACTATACATGTGTTCTACATGCATTTTATTATCTCAAAACATATACACACATATTTTATATACACACATACTTATCAGGACAATTAATAGAAGAAAGCAGAGTGTTTGAGTTAGAAACCACAGCTTTGGTCTCTGAAAGAACTGAACCAGAAGCCCACCATCATAGCCCTTTAGCTTGTTACTGTGTGAGAATCACTGTCTTACATAAATAGCAAAGTCTTGAATAGAAGGAACATATTAACTAAGAAAGGGCTTCCCAGGTGGTGGGGTGGTAAAGAATCTGCCTGCCAATGCAGGAGGCACATTCGATCCCTGGGCTGGGGAGATCCGATGGCAGAGGAAATGGCAACCCTCTTCAGTACTCTTGCCTGGAGACTCCCATGGACAGAGGAGCCTGGAGGGCTACAGTCCATGGGGTTGCAAAGAGTCAGACCCGACTGAGCACACGCACGTTAACACACACACACACACACACATATACCAAACAGGAAACTTTATGCTACTTCCCAACAGCACAAACTGTTTAACTGATGCTCGACACATCAAAATACATTGTCTTATTTTTTCCTATTCCTTCAAGTTTTGTGTTGGCTCTTTGCATTTCTAACAGTGGTTACCTCCTCAGGTTTTGACTCACTGTATGTGGGAGACAGATACCTGTGTAAGCCCTGCTGGATTCTGGGGCTATCATAGACCTGCCATGGATACATCTGCTCTATGCTCCTTGCTCCTTCATGTGGAAGGATTCTTAAGCTAGTATGACTTTTCTGGATCCTAAAACACATCAGGCAGAGTGTTGAGAGCTTCTCTTTTGTTTTCCTAAAGTTGGTGTGAAGGCTCAAGTTTTGGCTTCTCCCTGGCCAACAGATTACAAAATCTGCTCACCCTCTATGTGAGCTCTCCGTGGCCATCTGTCAAAGCCCGCTGTCACTGCCACTGCTGGGAGCAGGCACAGGGAGCTGGCCCGAGCAAGGGTGTGTGTTTGAGGCCCGGGGACCTCTGAGAGTGCCTGGGAGCCGGGCTGGTTCACGTGGGCCCACTGTTGCCTCACTCCTAGCAGCTTAAAGGTGGGCTTGTTCATGGACTCTGTGATGCAGCTAGTAGGACCCATGTCCCTTTAAATCCTCTTAGAGTCCTTTCTGCAGCTCTCCCAGCCTGTCCTGACCGCCAGTCACATCGCTCACAATTCAATACTCTGGTTGTGGTGAGCGAGAAACGAGTGTCTCTGCCTGTGTCCAGTATAGCTGGAGTAGCCAGGCTCCATCTCATTGATTCTTTTTCTAAGCTTTCCTCATTTTCATACCATGGTCAGAATTTTGGGTCAGTGTTACTTATTCATTATGGTAGATTCTTCCAGATAAAAGATACCATTGTGTATTTGAAGCATATGCTTTATACAAATCTGAATTTACAGAATTCTTAGGCAAATATCTAGAGTATAAAAGAAATCTTTGATGAAGTGAGATTTCGCCAATATAAACTGTTTGGAACATTTCTATTATTTAGACAGGGTAATAACTCCTATGTAAACGTTTCTATTATTTAGAGAGAATTAACAATCAGATCTGAAATAACAGTGAGGAAATCAGGTTTTTAATCATACAGCCAAATCAAACTGATACTGGAAAGTTCAACTCATTAAAGAATAACCATCCCCATGTTATTGGTATATGTGCAGTAAATAACCATAATCTACTACAAACTTTTTTCTGTACAGTGTTACTGTCCTGGTTTCCATTAAGGGACAATATGACACCACCCTTATGGCAGAAAGTGAAGAAGAATTAAAGAACCTCTTGATGACAGTGAAAGAGAAGAGTGAAAAATTTGGTTTAAAGGTCAACATTCAGAAAACTAACATCATGGCATCCGGTCCCATCACTTCATGGCATATAGATGGGGAAACAGTGGAAACAGTGTCAGACTTTATTTTGGGGGCTCCAAAATCACTGCAGCCATGAAATTAAAATATGGTTACTCCTTGGAAGGAAAGTTATGACCAACCTAGATAGCATATTCAAAAGCAGAGACATTACTTTTGCCAACAACGGTCTGTCTAGTCAAGGCCATGGTTTTTCCAGTAGTCATGAATGAATGTGAGAGTTGGGCCGTAAAGAAAGCTGAGCACTGAAGAACTGATGCTTTTGAACTGTAGCATTGGGGAAGACTCTTGGGAGTCTCTTGGACTGCAAGGAGATCCAACCAGTCCATCCTAAAGGAGATCAGTCCTGAGTGTTCATTGGAAGGAGTGATTTTGAAGCTGAAACTCCAATACTTTGGCCACCTGATGTGAAGGGCTTACTCATTTAAAAAGACCCTGATGCTGGGAAAGATTAAGGGTGGGAGAAGAAGTAGAACAACAAAGGATGAGGTGGTTGGATGGCATCACCGACTCAATGGACACGAGTTTGAGTAAACTCCAGGAGTTGGTTATGGACAGGGAGGCCTGGCATGCTGCAGTCCATGGGGTCACAAAGAGTCGGACACAACTGAATGACTGAATTGATAATCTAGAGTTGAATGTGATGCCTGTCTTATATTGCCTCAGCATTAAGGAAAAGTAAATATAAAAAGCAAGATTTTGTAAAGTTATAATTTTGGTTCTCAAAGAATTAATAGAGCAAGAAAAAGGATTTAGACACCAACTCGTGTTACCCTTGTCTTTTAGAAGGAGGAGAAAAATGAGGTTCAATAGTGCATGGTGGCCCTACGTCATGGCAGAGCCAAACTGAGAATGGCTTTGTTGTTTCACAGATCTAAATTAATCACAGAAGCTGATGATATCTAGTTACTAGTAGTGTTCAACTAATACTTGATACATGGATCACCCCACAGTCTCCTTAGTCAGCTACTTTACAAATATCTGTTGATACACACAGTGCACATACATACACTCAGCATGTTCTCTAAAGAAGGTGAATCCATCAGCAAGGTGTGAGTATCAACTAGTAGCCTTCGTATGTACAGTCTTTATGGAGAAGGAAATAGTAACCCACTCGAGTATCCTCGCCTGGAAAATCCCATGGACAGAGGAGCCTGGTGGGCTATAGTCCGTGGAGTTGCAAAGAGTCGGACATGACTAACTGAGTATGTACAGTCTTTGTTCTGGGGCTCTTCAAAAAAATCTATGTAGATGATCACTATTTCATATCTCTCCTATGTAATTATCATAGAATTTAAGCCAATTCCTTAATTATCCCAAGGTGTAGTATTTCTTGCCTATCTTGAGTTGGAATGAAAAATTTTAGTGCCTGTTGGTGACATACATTTGGTGTCTTCTCTGCCCTGCTTAACTAGTTTGACTAGTTAAGTCAAACTTAACAAGTTTGACTCTTACTATATGAACTAGAAACTTGAGACAAAAGTCAACCTCTTTGCAATTTATTCACTTAAAGTTTCAAGGCTCATATTCACTAGACTTTGAACTCAGCTTTTACCAAATCCTATGGCCAGGCTATTATGTCCTCTCAGGACATAATACTCCTTAAAGCTACTGCCAGAAATTATAGTCAGTACCAATAGAGCAGAGAAAAGACAATGATAATTCCACTCATCATTCACTCACATTACATTTATTACATACTTATTATGTTTACTCTGGCAACAAGTTTCTAGGATACTCAAGCACTCCAAAAGCACAGTCTTTATTCTTAAAGAAATTAGCATCGACTATAAAAAGGAAGGCACACGTGCAAATATGTGCCTTGAAGTATTACCAATTCTGTGAGAGAGACACACATCAAGTTTACAAGGCTGAAAGAACCTCTGATGTATCGCTTGCCTAATTGTTTTGTTGTTAATGATTTCCTTGATGGTTCAGACGATAAAGAATCTGCCTGCAATGCTAAAGCCCTAGCTATTTTCCTTTAGTTCATTGTTTTTAATGTATAATGATTCTGATGAAGTGATTCATAGTAATCCATTAATGATTGTTGAAGAGTAACTCTTCAAAAAGATTCAACACAAATAATTTCTTTGCCTGGGAAAATTCATATACAAACTCAAACACATTAAAATGAAAATTTGTCCTCATTTTAGTGGCTAAGGAAATGTCATCAGTGTGATATTTTCCACTTCACAGTATATTTCTAGGTCCAGGTATGCTGGCTTGTGAACTGAGCTCAGAGTTAAAGTGCATGAAACATGATGCATGACTCCGATCAGTTTAAAAGAGTTCATGTACCTTGTGAAAAAGTTTTAGGGATCACTTAAGAATGTATTTCTGGAAGATTACATTTTTGGCAGCAGTGGGCATTTGGAATTTCTGGAGTCACTCTGGATCACTGGGATTATTTTGAGCTCTAACAGGATTTGATTGGTCACACCTCAACCATAATCATTCTTCATCTTCCAAAGAGCAAATACATGACATGTGAAAACCCTCTATATTTTAAAAATATTATTTGCTTTTTCAGTATGTTCTTTCCTGAAAATACAAAAGAAGAAAAATAAGGATCTTCTAGCTTTGTAATTGTGTAGAGGATATGAATATAATGGTGCTGTTTAGAGAACACTGCTCATTCATGTGGGGTAGGGAGGCGTGTCCTGCTGCTCTCAAGAGCAAATGATCCCAGGTCTGGCTTTTCACCTGAGCCATTTTCTCCCACTCATAAGGTGAAGTGTTCTGTGGAGATAAGTGAAGATCACTCAAATGAGAACAATCACGGACTATGTATTCAGAGATTGCTATAGCACAGTAGTCAGCCATTATCACTTGCATTTGGCAGAGATTCAAAGGCAGGCAGAAGGGTGAGAAAGCTGTCTCATGCAAAGAGGGAAGGCTTTGGCTACCCTCCCATTGAAAGCTGTTGACCTAGAGAAGCTGGAGATGGGCTAACTAGAAAGAATACATCTTCTGTGATTGGCTGGGGAACTAGCTGGCTTTCTCTGGTTGGACCTGAGTAGGAATAGGAATTAAACATAGAAAAGTCCAAGCCTTTGACCAAGTCTTGACCATTATGAACTGATGGCTGCAGAGACTGTGATGAGGGTTCTGTTGTTATTATGATATATTCAGCCTCTCCTTTTAATTCCTCCCCACACTTCTGACACTTCCCACACTCGTGTCTCTTCCTGAAATACCCTGCATACATCTCTCTCTATAAATCATAACTGATGGAACACCACTGGGCTTTGGGGCAAGCATTTGGAATATAAGCATGAGATCTTGTGTATAGTACTCAATTCTTTCTTAAATAAGATTGAAACACTGTTTATGGAAGGACAATGTTTACTTAAGACATATTAGAAAAATATCAAATTATATACCACCAAACTCCAGTGTGGTCCAAGATATGCATGGATATTCTATTTTTAAAAAGGAAAGGGAATTTTACAAGTAAGTTTGACAACCACTGGGTGTAAGTTTCAAGCAGTCTGGATGGGGTAGATTGAGAGGGATTCAATTAATAGTGCTAAGAGTTTAAGCTGTGTGATTTTGTTGTGTGATACTAAGATAGATGGCATTTTTCCCACTGATCTCATTGATTATTGCACAGATAAACCTTTTTTCTAGGTTAATGTGAGTAAAAAATGGCTTCAGAAAACTAGAACATCTCAAGAAAATTCCTCAGAGAAACAATGATAAAAGAAAAATTAAGACCTATGTTATTGAACATACAAAAAAAAAAAAAAGGTCTGTTTATCCTCCTTGTTTCCAGTATCTAATGGATGATGAATTATCTCAACCAAGAAATGAAGAAACTATGACAAAAGCTAATTGTTAACATCAAATTAATTCATCTATAAGATTCAAATAAATGAATTTCATTTGAATATTCATTACGGTTGCATAACAGAATGCACATCTCAACACTTTTTGATCTAGAAATGGTATAGATTAAAAAATGAGATGGGGAGGAGAGAAAATAAGAATCAATACATACAAATTTATTAATCTTTTACAACTAGAATGAGGACTATATTAAAGTTATATCTCTAGAGTTTAGACTTACTATGGTTTCACCACTGTAGCCCTTAAAACATATTTTTTTTATGCTCAGATTTTGCTAATGTGTACACTTGATTTTTAGGCTTAGTTCATCCATAATCCAGAATGTCCCTCATGAGTTGTATCAGTAAACTTAGTCATTTGCCTCAGGACCCATCATACCCTGATTCTCACCCATACCTGATCTGGATAATTCAGGTGATGAGACTTGGGACTTTGAGTTGATGACATTGATAAAGTTCAGATATGAGTTGATGTTGGAATGATGACATTTTCAAGATGTTGGAGTAGGGTAAATGTATTTTGCATGTGGAAAAAACACAAATTTGGGTGGGGGGTGTAGATTATTACATATTGAATTGCATTCCCCCTAAAAGATACATTGAAGCCCTAGACCTCAGAACCTCAGTGTATGAATTGGTTTGGAAACTGTGTCTTTACAGAATTAATTAAGTTTAAATGAGGTCTTTAGGGTGTGCCCTAACTCCATGTGTTGTCCTTAAAAAGGAGAACATTTGGACACAACGGCAGACAGGTACTCCAGGAAAGATGATGTGAAGAGATGCAAGAAGACAGCCACCTACAAGCCAAGGAGCTCTTGCAGCTACTAGAAACCAGACAGGAGGCCTGGAGCAGATCCTTTCCTGGCAGTTTTGAGATTCCTGGCCTCTAGAACCTTGAAGCAGTTCTGTTGCACAGTTATCCAAGTCTATGCCCCAACCAGTGATGCTAAAGAAGCTGAAGTTGAACGGTTTTATGAAGACCTACAAGACCTTTTAGAACACCCAAAAGAGATGTCCTATTCATTATAGGGGACTGGAATGCTAAAGTAGGAGTCAAGAAACACCTGGAGTAACAGGCAAATTTGGCCTTGGAGTGCAGAATGAAGCAGGTCAAAGACTAATAGAGTTTTGCCAAGAAAATGCACTGGTCATAGCAAACACCCTCTTCCAACAACACAAGAGAAGACTCAACACATGGACATCACCAGATGGTCAACACCGAAATCAGATTGATTATATTCTCTGCAGCCAAAGATGGAGAAGCTCTATACAGTCAACAAAAACAAGACCAGGAGCTGACTGTAGTTCAGATCATGAATTCCTTATTGCCAAATTCAGACTGAAATTGAAGAAAGTAGGGAAAACCGCTAGACCATTCAGATATGACCTAAATCAAATCCCTTATGATTATACAGTGGAGGTGAGAAATAGATTTAAGGGCCTATATCTGATAGATAGAGTGCCTGATGAACTACGGAATGAGGTTCGTGACACTGTACGGGAGACAAGGATCAAGACCATCCCCATGGAAAAGAAAGGCAAAAAGCAAAATGGCTGTCCGGGGAGGCCTTACAAATAGCTGTGAAAAGAAGAGAGGCAAAAAGCAAAGGAGAAAAGGAAAGATATAAGCATCTGAATGCAGAGTTCCAAAGAATAGCAAGAAGAGATAAGAGAGCCTTCTTCAGCAATCAGTGCAAAGAAATAGGGGAAAAGAACAGAATGGGAAAGACTAGAGATCTCTTCAAAAAAATTAGAGATATCAAGGGAACATTTCATGCAGAGATGGGCTCAATAAAGGACAGAAATGGTATGGACCTAACAGAAGCAGAACATATTAAGAAGAGGTGGCAAGAATATATGGAAGAACTGTACAAAAAGACCTTCAAGACCCAGATAATCATGATGATTTGATCACTCATCTAGAGCCAGACATCTTGGAATGTGAAGTCAAGTGGGCCTTAGAAAGCATCACTACAAACAAAGCTAGTGGAGGTGATGGAATTCCAGGTGAGCTATTTCAAATCCTGAAAGATGATGCTGTGAAAGTGCTGCACTCAATATGCCAGTAAATTCGGAAAACTCAGCAGTGGCCACAGGACTGGAAAAGGTCAGTTTCCATTCCAATTCCAAAGAAAGGCAATGCCAAAGAGTGCTCAGAATACCACACAATTGCACTCATCTCACATGCTAGTAAAGTAATGCTCAAAATTCTCCAAGCCAGGCTTCAGCAATACGTGAACCGTGAACTTCCTGATGTTCAAGCTGGTTTTAGAAAAGGCAGAGGAACCAGAGATCAAATTGCCAACATCCGCTGGATCATGGAAAAGGCAAGAGAGTTCCAGAAAAACATCTATTTCTGCTTTATTGACTATGCCAAAGCCTTTGACTGTGTGGATCACAATAAACTTTGGAAAATTCTGAAAGAGATGGGAATACCAGACCACCTGACCTGCCTCTTGAGAAATCTGTATGCAGGTCAGGAAGCAACAGTTAGAACTGGACATGGAACAACAGACTGGTTCCAAATAGAAAGGGAGTGCGTCAAGGCTGTATATTGTCACCTTTCTTATTTAACTTATATGCAGAATACATCATGAGAAACACTGGACTGGAAGAAACACAAGCTGGAATCAAGATTGCTGGGAGAAACATCAATAATCTCAGATACGCAGATGACACCCACCCTTATGGCAGAAAGTGAAGAGGAACTAAAAGTCTCTTGATGAAAGTGAAAGAGGAGAGTGAAAAAGTTGGTTTAAAGCTCAACATTCAGAAAACGAAGATCATGGCATGCAGCCCCATCACTTCATGGGAAATAGATGGGGAAACAGTGGAAACAGTGTCAGACTTTATTTTTGGGTGCTCCAAAATCACTGCAGATGGTGACTGCAGCCATGAAATTAAAAGACGCTTACTCCTTGGAAGAAAAGTTATGACCAACCTAGATAGCATATTCAAATACAGAGACATTACTTTGCCGACTAAGGTCCATCTAGTCAAGGCTATGGTTTTTCCTGTGGTCATGTATGGATGTGAGAATTGGACTGTGAAGAAGGCTGAGTGCCAAAGAATTGATGCTTTTGAACTGTGGTGTTGGAGAAGACTCTTGAGAGTCCCTTGGGACTGCAAGGAGATCCAACCAGTCCATTCTGAAGGAGATCAACCCTGGGATTTCTTTGGAAGGAATGATGCTAAAGCTGAAACTCCAGTACTTTGGCCACCTCATGCGAAGAGTTGACTCATTGGAAAAGACTCTGATGCTGGGAGGGATTGGGGACAGGAGGAGAAGCGGACGACAGAGGATGAGATGGCTGGATGGCATCACTGACTCTATGGACGTGAATCTGAGTGAACTCTGAGAGATGGTGATGAACAGGGAGGCCTGGCATGCTGCGATTCATGGGGTCGCAGACAATTGGACATGACTGAGCGACTGAACTGAACTGAACTGAACTGAACTGAAGCCCCTCATTTGTGGATCTTTATTATGGAAGCCCTAATGGAAATGAATACAGATTTTGATACTATCTGAATCTGCAGTTCAAAATCTGTAGTTGCCCATAGACTCTTAGACCTTTCAGTTGATGTCGTGGGTCTCTTTACCATTTAACAAGATGCTATTGCACTCTGAGGTACTGACTAGATTTCCTCCCAACCCGACCCCACCCCCCCACCCAAATACTGCCCTTACAACTTCTCCAGTGGCTGCAGTATGCTTCTGAGCTTTTGTTTCATTTAAGAGTAGACACTAGACATGTGAGAATTGTTTTTCTCACATCTTTCCTAGAGAAACTGAATTAACAGGCATGCATTTACTATTGCATTTGAGTCCAAAAAAGAATAGGATGCTAGGAAACAAAATATTTTCCTTAGAAAAATATTAGGAAAACAGCATGCTATATATCTGACTTTTTTGTAATTAAATTTATTTATTTATTTAATTACAATACTGTATTTATTTTGCCATACATTGACACGAATTAGCCATAGGTGAACACAATCGCCCAATGCCAAAGCCCCCTCCCACCTCCCACCCCACATCCTCTACCTGAATCATCCTGTGCATCAGCCCCATGCATCCTGCATCCTACATTGAACATAGATTAGCGCTTCATTTCTTACAGGAAAATACACATGCTTCACTGCCATTCTCCCAAACCATCCCACCCTTTCCCTCTCCCTCAGAGTCCAAAAGTCCACTCTATACCTCTGTGTCTCTTGTTGTCTCACATATAGGGTCATCATTACTGTCTTCTAAATTCCATATATATGTGTCAGTATACTGTATTGGTGTTTTTCTTTCTGGCTTACTTCACTCTGTATAATTGGTTCCAATTTCATCCATCTCATTAGAACTGAGTCAAATTTATTCTTTTTAAGGGCTGAGTAGTATTCCATAGTGTATATGAACCAGCAGATGAATGGATATATATCTGACTTTTAAGTTAGATTGTGATAGCAGAGACAGGAAGTCATTTGCCACCTATTCTGTTTTACCCTGTCACACTCCTTCCCATTGTTTAAAACTTTAAAGACTCTTCCGTTTGACTGTGTAGGGCATATTATAAAGTTAAGGAGTTAAAAATCTTTTAGTTGACTTCTTAGGACATAGCAGTATATTTACTTGTATTCTCCTCCCACTATTTAAATGATCAAATTTTATTTCATTTCATAGTCCCAAGTATGTACATTTTATTGTCATATTCCCTTCCTCTATACTTGATTTACTTTAATATGTTCATTCTAGTTGTAAAAGATTTGTACATATTGACTCTTACTTTCTCTCTCTTCCCCATCCCATTTTTTAATCTATACTATTTCTAGATCATAAAGGGTTGAGATGTGCATTCTGTTACACAATTGAAGTATCTATGTTTATTTGAATCTTACAGATGAATTTATTTAATGTTAACAATTAGCTTTTGTCTTAGTTTCTCTGTCATTTCTTGGTTGATGTAGTTCATCATCTAATAGATTCTAGAAGCCAGGAGAGTACATGGACTCAACTTTTTTGTTATGTTCAATAACATAGGTCTTACTTTTTTTCATTCTTTTATCATTGTTTCTCTGTCTATGAGGAATTTTCTTGAGGAATATTTCAGAGCTATTCTCTTGTTTTCTAGCATTGGCTGTTGTAGTGAATAAGTCTGAGGATAGCAATACATTTTTTTATTATTATACAAGACTTTGATTTTAGCTGAGATTTGAAAAGAATATCTTCTTAAAAATTTAGGTAAATTATTAAGATATTTATTGAAGTGAGTTTTCTCACCAGCCCCTTTCTTAGGGAACAATATGATTTTCCAAACTGTACATTTAAGGCTTTTTTTCCCCTGGAGAATTTTTTTTGTATTATATATTTAAGCATATATTCTTTATTACTATCCTTATTTCTTTTTGTCAGACTAGTTAGATATACATAGTATTTCATTTATCTCCCAAATCTATATTTTTTATTCTCTTAAATTCTTTATTAAATTCCATTTAATTTTGCTGATTCTTTCCTATTTTTCCTTCATGCTTCTTACTGTGTTAAGCAACATCCATTATTCTTTAGTTGCCTCCAATTTCTCCCTTAGTTCTGTGATTTTTTTCCCCTTTCTACTTCTTTTTATGACATTTCCAGACAAGCTTATATTTTATCTTTTCCCAGTGTGTTGTTAACAACTTACTTGAATTACAGCTTTTACTTTGGTACTCTTGCATCAGAGATATTAATTTTTTTAATTTGTGAGAAACATTTTACTACAATTTTTCATCTACTCAGGAAAAATGCGGAGAAGGCAATGGCAACCCATTTCACTACTCTTGCCTAAAAATCCCATGGATGGAGGAGCCTGGTGGGCTGCAGTCCATGGGGTCACTACGAGTCGGACACGACCGAGCGACTTCACTTTCACTTTTCACTTTCATGCATTGGAGAAGGAGATGGCAACCCACCATGAAGCGACTTAGCAGCAGCAGCAGGAGGAGAAATGATTTTCTGATGAGTGTTCTTTGCCTGCTGTTCATTTTTGTTTTTCCAACCCTTGTCTTGTACAACCCTCTGTACAACCTCTGTAGTATCTTGGTTGACATCTTATTTGGGGTTCATTTTATTGTTCATCTTTGAATAAAATCTTTTCCTTTAGCTAACGCATTATCAGAAGTTTGTATAAAAGAAGAGTCCAGGGTTGTGTTCCGGATTTGTGGGAATTTTAATCATGCTCTGCTATTCTTTTTGTGTTACTTCTTTCCCAGTGAATAGAGATAGTCAAAGCTATAGTTGTTCATGGCATGACATGTCTTTTCCTGCCTCTTGCTTCATCAACAGATTAGTGTGTTAAGTGTTAGTCACTCAGCATATCCGGCTCTTTGCAACCCCTTGAACTGTAGCCCTCCAGGCTCCTCTGTCCAGGAAATTCTCTAGGCAAGAATACAGGAGTTGATTGCCATTCTCCTCAGCAGGGGATCTTTTCTGACCAAGGGACTGAACCCGGGTCTCCTGCATTGCAGACGGATTCTTTACCATCTGAGCCACTAGGGATACTTCTTGAAAATGTGACTTGTCTAAAAAAGCCATTGTATGTGCTCTGAAAATATCTTGCTAGCCTCTGCATGCTTGCCTATTATTATAAAACAAAGGTTTGGTTGAACATCTCAGAGTGCATTACTTACCTCTGAGACTTAACACTTCCACGCACTGGTAGGTACATCGGCTTCCCTCATAGCTCAGTTGGTAAAGAATCTGCCTGCAATGCAGAAGACCTGGGTTTGATTCCTGGGTTGGAAAGATCCCCTGGAGAAGGAACTGTTAACTCGAGTATTCTTGCCTAGAGAACCCCCATGGACAGAGGAACCTGGAAGTCTATAGTCCATGGGGTAGCAAGAGTCAGGACACGACTTGGCAACTAAACCACCACCACCAAAACCAGTGTATTCACTCTTTGATCATATAACCTTGGCTGGATTATCAGTGGTTGGAAGCTATCTTAGCTGTTTAGAATTTTAGACGATTCCTATTTTAATTGAAGTCCTGATTATAATGCCAAGATAGTTCAGTTTCCAGAGTCAGCTATATATTAACAACCATGATAACTTTCTTGTATCACTTGTCTTTAGATTTTTGAGTGATATGTTTTTCTTGCCTCCACATTCAGACCCAAACTTTGACCCATTTGCAGCTTCAGAAAGTTGACACATCATTCAATGGGAACATTTACTTAACAAAATTCAGGGGAATAGAAGCAAAAAATGAAAAATCTTAGCGATCTGGTAGGAGATAAACCAAGTCTAGTAGTAAAGGGCAATGGCACCCCACTCCAGTACTCCTGCCTGGAAAATCCCATGGATGGAGGAGCTGGTGGGCTGCAGTCCATGGGGTCACTAAGAGTTGGACACGACCGAGCGACTTCCCTTTCACTTTTCACTTTCATGCATTGGAGAAGGAAATGGCAGCCCATCCCAGTGTTCTTGCCTGGAGAATCTCAGGGATGGGGGAGCCTGATGGGTTGCCGTCTTTGGGGTCGCATAGAGTTGGACACGACTGAGGCGACTTAGCAGCAGCAGCAGTAGTAAAGGGCTTAGAAATTTGATAGACAAAATTATTTGTAAATGAAAATACAGGGACTTCCCTGTGGTCCAGGGCTTCCCTGGTGGCTCAGACGGTAAAGCATCTGTCTGCAATACAGGAGACCTGGGTTTGATCCCTGGGTTGGGAAGATCCCCTGGAGAAGGAAATGGCAGCCCACTCCGGTATTCTTGCCTGGAAAATCCCATGGACGGCGGAGCCTGGTAGGCTGCTGTCCATGGGGTCGCAAAGAATCACACACGACTGAGCGACTTCACTTTCACTTTCCCTGTGATCCAGGGGCTAAGACTTCATGCTTTCAATGCAGGTGGCCTGAGTTTGATCCTTGGTCAGGGAACTAGATTTCACATGCTGCATCTAAGAATTTGTGCATCACAATAAAGATCAAAGATCCCATGTAAGCCAAGCACAGCCAAATAAATATTAAAAATACAGTGTTATAAGGAAAATGTAAATATAGTGAAAGCAGGCAGCTGTAAGAGGGCATAGAAGATGAGAAAAGCAGAATAGGCTTCTAATATTTAAGTCTCTTAAGGTTATTTTTAATTAACACTCAATAACTTTATAATCTGGGTTGAATTACAATCTGGAATTAAGGAACAGATCCAGTGCAAAAAGAATCAGAATAAATGTGATAATTTTCTCATGTTTATCCAGAGAAAATCCCATCATTTTCATGATTTTCACTATTTGAAAGAAACAAGAAAATCTCTTTCTAAATTAATCATAAATCCACTGGATGCCATTGCTAAAGTGATAATTAAAAATGCATGTAGGTCCCTGAGCTTGGTTAATGATATAATTAACAAGTAAAGTTACTAATTTAATGGCAAATACAGTGAGCATATATAAGGTTGAAGCAAAACTTTCTAGTCCACTATTTTATTGAAAGTGGTTGCTAGAGGACATTTATTTTGTATGTTTCAAGATCCATAATTAACTGTGCTAGGAGTCCCTTTCGTCCAATTCAAATCTCTGTTTATATTTTTCATTAGCTGAAGTTGTTCCCTAGTTTGGCATTAATTATCACACCCATGTAGCCAGTATCTGAATTTATTGTCCATCTGCTCTTTCGTGGCTATAAATTGTAAAATTGTGTGGAACTATACCTTATTATCCAAAAATTTTAAAATCTACTTATTTCAGTTTCTATATGTCCAGAGATATGGTTCCAAACTCAGTCTTCTATAGGTTGACTAGACAGGGGCTGGGATTAGACATTTCAACACAATTCATTGCAGTAATTAATGGATTTACATGGAGATAGTAATAAATGCACTACCCGTGGTCCAAATGCTCCCTTTATTCTATTTGTATGTAAATTTTGTTCATGTAAGTTTCATTCTAATATGATCAGCCAAACGGAACTAAATTTTATATCTTTTAGGAAACTGTTGTTATAGTGATTATGATGCACAGAAATTAATCTTTACTCTGTGAGGAGACAACACTGTTCTCTGGTGTGTAACTGCTTTTCATTTACTCCACTTGGAATGAATTCAGTTTGCACATAAGCCATGTACACCAAATTATTCCACGTTCAAGGAGCAAAGCTTATACGAATGAATGCATAGCCCAGATCCTGATTCTGAGTGGGAGCTGCATAGAACAGATAGAGCTTTCTCAGCCCCCATCAAAAACCACTTGACATAGGTAAACACCAAGCCAACAATATATGTCTGTGTGTATATATATATATACACACACACATATATATCACCTATTATGTACCAGACTTCATACTGAATACAGAGGTTACCAAAATCTTAGGAGAGATGACTTTGCCCTGGAATATCTGAGGTATTCATAAGATGTGTCTTAAACTGTTACCCAAATCTCCCATAAATATTGTCTAAAGTCTCAGGATATAATCCTGTCTTAAGCACTACTCTGGCATTTGTGTTTAGTAAATAAACTTCTTTGGTTTATTGGGAAATAGAAGGAACATCTAATTTCTAGTAAATCCATTAAGTATATCTTCTCAAATGTCTTCATCAATTTCAACGAATCTGTAAATTTATCATCTACCCAACCTATTCTATTGCTAAAGGAGCAATATTCTTTTTTTTTCTTCTTCTTCTTTTTCCCCAACATAGCAGACTCCTCCATGACAGGGATAAAACAGGGAAGATGGAATGAACCCAGCTGCTGTCTGACAAGAGGACAAGAGAGGAGAGAATTGGGAAGAATATCACATGCTTGTAACTCAGAATTCTGTCACTTTTTCACCTCATTGATGCTGCTAAAATAAGAGATTATGGCCACATATTATTATATTGATAATCTCCATTATGTAAATGATTCCTAACTTTATAACCTCCAGTTGTCTACTGGTCCTAGGAAAGTCATTCTTTAAATCTGCGTATTAAGATAAGCTTGCCTCCCTCATCAGAAAGCCTGACAACACCGACTTCAGATTACCATCCTATGAATTTCAATAGAAGCGATACTGGCTCAGATATTTTAAAGCCTATTTATTCGAGAATCTCATTTTACTTTAAAGCAGCAGAGCCATATGAATACCTGCTACTATGAGAACTAGCCCTGGAGTGATCATGAGTGGTCTTAAAGAGATATAATACCTTGGCATTTCAAAATAACCAAAACCAATTTTTTTTTTTTTAATGCAAGGGAAAACAGCAGATCAGAATATCTAATTTAGGAAATAGTAACAGTGCAACTAATTAAAATTCTCTTTTAATTTGAACTTATCCAGAAAGTTACTACTAGTGCCACAAGGGCATAATTTTGAATGACACCAACAAGGAAAAACCTGATGGTTAATGTATGAGGCAATTTTAAGTCCCTCAGATAATAACTTCCTGTAATTTGGGTGGTAGCTCTAATTAGATGTAAGCTAAATATTGAGCTACTCTGTCTCGTTCCAGCACCAGTTACCTGGTGACCCTGGGAAAGGTACTTGTGAAAGTGTGAAAGTGAAAAGTGTTAGTCGCTCAGTCATGGCTGATGTTTTGCGACCCCATGGCTCCTCTATCTATGGAATTCTCCAGGAAAAAATGCTGGAGTGGGTAGCCTTTCCCTTCTCCAGGAGATCTTCCCAACTCTGGGATCCAACCCAGGTCTCCTGCACTGTGGGCAGATTCTTTACCATCTGAACCACTGGGGGTTCTCATTTAATTGAGTGTTCCACCAGCTCAGGAATTCTGACTCTAATGACAAGGGCTAAAGAAACTCCTGGAATCGCATACAAAATGCATTAATGTGCATTTGTGTTTTCCCCCACAGGGAGTGAGTTTCAAATTTTATCAAATTCTCTTTCTTCCAAAGGTTAATAACCACTGAACCAGATGATCTCTAACTTTGCCTAAACTACTTGAAGGCTCTGTGTGTTTGTTACAGTTTCATATTTTAGTCACATTTTCTCAGGGCGCAGGAAGTGTTTGGAGTAAATTGCCTCCCTTGAAATCACTGATCCATTGGAAATCTTGACTTGTCGTTCTTTTAGTGGGGAGCAGTATTTTGTTCTGCTCGAAGAGGCTGGGAAAAGTAGCCATGGGCCCTTTGCTCTTTGCCATTTTACTTATTTCTCTACAAGAATGTATATATCCCAACATTATAGGCCAGTCTTTCACTGTGAGAGAGTTACCCAACTGCCCTTGGTATAATTCTCCTTTCTCATGGTGGTTCTTACTGACACGGTGACTGAGTTAAGACACTGACACATTCAACACAAGTTCACCAGCCTGTTTTTTGAAGAGTGCCTCACTTAAGCATGGTTAACATCAGTAGACAGCCTGCACACTCACAAATGTAAGCCAGAGGAGAAAAGTATTCCCTAATATCTGCTTCTTCCCCACAGTCCACGCACCTGCTTGATGCTCAGACTCACCAGAAAGGAACTTCTGCGGCACCCCAGTATAAACCATAGCCTATACCAAGCAAAGAATAAGGCCCATGATTTTTGAAAGTCAATATATTCTCATACCTCTTTTCTATCCTATGGATCCCAAAGAGATTTCTAAACAGGTTTGCATGGGTTACCAGGGACAGGAGGCAGAAACAGGGGAAGAATTGTGAATTGCTGGGTTCTGGCATGTATGTGGGGTATGTATGGGATATGGAGAGAAGAATGTGCATTTATAACAATTTTGCAGTAAAAGAAAAATTTCTCTTGCGTATGCTGGATTCACTTCTCTTATTTGTGGTCCACTAGAAATAGTGTCCATTCATCTTCCAGCTGTTTCTCATTTTCCAGACCTCTCAAGGTGCTCAGGTTTGAGTCCACTTAAAAGCATCCCTGCATTCCTGTCCTGGACATAGTACATACACAGACTACCTCATCCTCTGTCCTCTCTGCTCCTCTCCCCACCGACTTCTATTCTTCTCAACTGCATTTTCTAACCAGAACTGATTCATCTGCCACTCTCTCCCAGGGCAGGCTGTGAGTCATAATGGAAAGAGCAGCAATTCTGAAGTATTTTGTGAAAGCTGTGATTTGGAAAGCGAACTTCCACTTCTACGCTTTATGATCTTAAAATGTTACATGACTTTTCTGAGTTGGTAGGAATAAAGTTCAGAAGCAGAGCACGCACACCATCTTGAAGTTCCATCTCCAATATGCCTACTTCCTAATCGAGTAGGGAACTGAGGTGCTGGGTCTCTTGGTAGCACTGTGTTGAACACAAAGTCTGGTGCTCAGGAGGCTATGAGCTAACATTTGCCACCAAGTGAACAGCTTCAGCGTCTTTATTGAGGCTAGGAATAACCACAACTTGCAGGATTGTTGGGCAATAGATGAGATTATTGATTCTCTCATTCAGCAAATACTAACTCCTGCATATGAATCACTGATGAGTCTACATGATGGATAGATAGTACTTATTAACTTGCTTTCTCCTTCCTCTCTCTCTTCTAGACTCACTGTAAGTGGGTGCTGGAAACATTCCTCCTACTTTTCTGGCCAATCCTGACCTGTTGTGAGGTTAGCTACTCTACAAGTGAAGTAAGTGCACGTCCTTTGTGTGTGGTCAACCAGAGGACACAGTTAACCTGACACCTCAGCTGCTGTGGATCAAGGACCCACTCTTATCCTCCCCTGCTGTTCCAGCAGATCAAGTGTGGCTGGAGCAAGGAGCCCTCATCTTCAAGTTAGGACACCTTGGTTTGAACAGGTTTCCCTATTTATGTGGAGACAATTTCTTTACAATGAGAACTTTTACATTTCATAAAACAAGGAGGTTGTTCAACATCACTCATTATCAGAGAAATGCAAATCAAGACCACAATGAGGTACCATTTCACACCAGTCAGAATGGCTGCGATCCAAAAGTCTACAAGCAATAAATGCTGGAGAGGGTGTGGAGAAAAGGGAACCCTCTTACACTGCTGGTGGGAATGCAAACTAGTACAGCCATTATGGAAAACAGTGTGGAGATTCCTTAAAAAATTGCAAATAGAACTGCCTTATGACCCAGCAATCCCACTGCTGGGCATACACACCGAGGAAATCAGAATTGAAAGAGACACATGTACCCCAATGTTCATTGCAGCGCTGTTTATAATAGCCAGGACATGGAAGCAACCTAGATGTCCATCAGCAGATGAATGGATAAGAAAGCTGTGGTACATATACACTATGGAATACTACTCAGCCCTTAAAAAGAATAAATTTGACTCAGTTCTAATGAGATGGATGAAATTGGAACCGATTATACAGAGTGAAATAAGCCAGAAAGAAAAACACCAATACAGTATACTGACACATATATATGGAATTTAGAAGACAGTAATGATGACCCTATATGTGAGACAACAAGAGACACAGAGGTATATTGTGGACTTTTGGACTCTGAGAGGGAAAGGGTGGGATGGTTTGGGAGAATGGCAATGAAACATGTATATTTTCCTGTAAGAAACTAAACGCTAATCTATGTTCAATGTAGGATGCAGGATGCATGGGGCTGATGCACAGGATGATTCAAGTAGAGGATGTGGGGTGGGAGGTGGGAGGGGGCTTCGGCATTGGGAGAGTGTGTTCACCTATGGCTGATTCGTGTCAATGTATGGCAAAACAAATACAGTATTGTAATTAAAAAAATAAATAAATTTAATTAAAAAAAACTATACTGAAAGTATGTTTAGATATTGATGAAACATTAAAAGTGCCTGGACTATTGCTTAGAAAAAAAAAAACAAGGAGGTTGAATTATTTGACCTCTAAGGTGCTTCTTGTTTTAAATTCTAGAGCTTACCTAGCAATTAACCTCACAGAGTACCATAAAGTGTTTTCTTTTATATAAAGTCTTAGTTCTTCTCCCTAAATGCAAAGCCTTTCACAGGCAGAAATGATGACAGGTGTACCATCATATTTCTATATCCTTCACATGCCTAGAACACTCTTTAATGAAGTAAGAGCTCAAATCTTTATTTAGCAATAGGAATACAGAATATTTCAGATTTGTGTTACAGCCACCAGGGCTTAAAAATAAAAGATACTCCATTTGGTCGAGAATCATTCAGTTCAGGCCATTTTAAAAAACTGTGATATTTATTCTACTTCTAGCAAAATATTTGGAGTTGATTATATTGAAGATATCACTTTATACCTAAAATCATACATTGAGAATAACATTTATTTCACAGAGGGGACTTGTACAGACATTATCACCTTGGAATTCATTTTATGGATTATATATACCTTTCTCTGAAAGGTCTATTAGTTTCCAAACAAGAAAGTTTCTGCATGGCGAACTTGAAAATTAAAGTTGCTTGGCTGTGGGAGAAGGAATTGTGTTACATTTGTAGGAAACAAAGCATAATCAAATAAAAAATACAAAGCTTAAGTAATCCACTGGGAGGTACAATCTCCCCTAAAATAAAGGGTGATTTCAATGGGCATTCTTGACTGAGGTCTTCTGCATCTCTGAGCCTCTCTCTCACACTTGCAAACCCTGCTAGAGAGCCTGGAGGGGCTTTGCGGAGCCCAGCATGGTACCCATCAGCTGAGTGACTCTGCCTTCTGCCTCCAAACAATGAACTTTTCTGATTCCAAAGCCTTCTCTTGGGTCGAAGCCTTCAGACAGAAAGCAAAACATTTTGGAAAATAGACTGTGTGTGGCTCACCCCCATGCTGAGCTCCAGAGAGGTGAAGTCTAGGCTGGTTCATTGCTTTGCAAGTGGTAAAGGGAAAGCAAGATATGGATTTCAAGAAAGTTACAATAAAGCAGCCAGACTCCTTCAAGCATTTCCCCCAAGCTGTTTTCCATTAACGGTAACATTTGATACCATTCATCTTTAACTTTCTCTGTCTCCTTGGGGCCTCTATTTCTATATCTGCTGTCTCTGTCCTGTTGGAGCAATGACAGTGATCTATCAAGCTGTTAGATCTTGTTTATCCTTGGCCACGGCTTAGTTTTCAAGCATTATATCCCTGAAATGTCCGAAATGACTTGCCTCTCTCTTTCTGACACTATGAAATTAAATATTAAATCTGTTATTTCACATGATGTTAATATCCATATAAAATGTATAATTTCACTCAAAAAATGGTGAGGCAGTGCCTTTCACTTCAAAGTAAATATTTGTTCTCAGTAAATCTTTCCATCCTGGGTCTGTTATCCCATGGTTGATTATATAATTGACTATTTCAACTTAGTCATGCTATTCAATATATAATACATGCTACTTGCTGATATTTATGTAATTACTTTCTACATATATCACTCACTAGTCATTTTTCTATTAACATACTCATGACTTAAAATTATTTTGATTTCTCATTTCTCATATACGGTTTTCAGCCTTATCACTGTATGAAAAGGCTTCAGCTTATCAACTCTTCCCCACTGTTTCAATTAAATAGCCATGAATTATTATTGGCTTTTAAGAAATTATATTTGTCTAATCTGAATTGTCAGCCAACCTTAATTAAAAGAATGGAATGAAACAATTTAGAAAGAAATGAGAAAGTGAGTGATAACCAACTCCTTTGAAAAGGATACTATAAAAAGAATTTTAAATAAATGTCTTGAGATAATTTTGAAACAAAACAAAAAATATGAGCAACAGAAAGGGCTAGATAAACTTCAGAAAGAGGTCAGTTTCGTTTCCATGAAGCTAGCTTCTGTGAATTGAAACCCTCGAACTCATGTTTTCTCTGTTCTCATTGTTCTCAAATCCTGCTCCCAGACCCTGAGGAAGTTCTGAAGTTCTGTCCTTTCTGAGTACTGAGAGTTGGCAAGAATATTCTCTCTCCCACGTCCTGGTGACAATGGCAGGTTCACTAATTGTTTCTAATAAACAGGTGTCACATGCATAAGGCAATGGATGGTGCTTATTGGGAAGTAATGCTTTAACGACCCCTCCAAATTAATTATCTGAAAATATGTTTCATCATCTGACCTGCAGAGTAATTCCCTCATAAAACTTCCCTATTTTGACCAAGGTCCTGCTATTTCTCCAACTGCCAATATAAAATCAGGACAATTCATTCAACTCACTATTTACTGAGTATGTGCTTTGTTGGACAGCAAGGAGATCAAAGCAGTCACTGCTAAAGGAAATGAACCCTGAAAATTCACTGAAAGGACTGATGCTGAAGTTGAAGCTCCAATACTTTGGCCATCTGATGAGAAGAACTGACTCATTTGAAAAAGCCCTGATGCTGGGAAAATTTGAGGGCAGGAAGAGAAGAGGGCAACAGAGGAGGAGATGATTGGATGGAATCACTGACTCAATGGACATGAAGTTGAGCAAATTCTGGGAGGTTGTGAAGGACAGGGAAGCCTGACATGCCTCAGTCCACGGGGTCAACAAAGAGCTGCACACAATTTAGTGACTAAACAACAAAGCATTTATAGCTACTAACTTGATCATTACAATGACTTGATGAAATAGGTGAGATTAGTTTTTCATAGATACAGAAACTGAGACAGAGAGATTAAGAAATTTGACCCAATTTACATACATATTAAACAACAGGATAAAACCTCAGGCAATTTGGCCCAAAGCCAGTTCTCTGGTCTTCTGTGCTATGGCTTTCTACTCTATGCCTGCCAGCAGAAGGGAAGGAATGCTACTTCCCTATAGCTCAAATGGTAAAGAATCTGCCTGCAATGCAGGAGACCAGGGTCCAGTCCCTGGGTCAGAAGATCATCGAGAGAAGGGAATGGCAACTCACTCCAGTATTCTTGCCTGGAAAATCCCATGGACAGAGAAGCCTGGCAGGCTGCATTTAGTGGGATTTCAAAGAGTCAGACATGAATGAGCAACTAACATAACCAGCAGAGAGCAAGGAATGCTACAAGTCTATTCCTGGAATACTAGGAGGCAAAAGTTGTCTGGGAAAAGCAATGTTCCCAGGTGTTTCTGCAGATTCTCACACTTGGATCCTCTGAGGGATACATCTCATGCCCTCTGCCTATCAGAGTCTCCATCTCAGGCCACAGGGAGTCACCATGATGCCTGGGGGACAGAATTACACTTCTGTTAAAAACAAACAAACAAACAAAAAACTCACTCCATGTTTTATCTGTGATAGGTTAGTTTCAACTGCTCTTTGTCTAGGAGTTTATTTCAGACAATCCACAGGCCAAATATTTTTGTTATGTTACAAGACAGCTACAGAAAATGCCCTTTAGGTTCCAAACAAGCTTTTGAAAAATAAAGTCAGCATGTCTTTTCTTCCATCCCATTAAACAACTTTACTGACCTTGAGTAACCCACGCTGGCGCTGGTTGGACCTAATGGAGAACAGTCTCCCCCACGCTCTAGCTGACTTCCCTCTGCCCTCTCACTTGGCCATCATTCAACAAATAGATGTCGTGGGTTACTAGGGGGTCATATCAGAGCCTGTCCTCACACTCACTGAAGAAAGACAATAAATACATGTATGTGAAATTCTGAATTAGCTTTCCTACTGGTACATGGGAAACGCTCATGTCAACGCAGTGCAGCCCCTTTTGTTTAGTGCCAGTGAAACAAATCAGGACACTGTGGGGCTCTTGGACAGTAAAACCTTTGTGTGTTCCCCATTCCTGGTTTGTAGGGAACCGATTTCAGCCTCCACTACCTTCCAGAGTTCCAAAGGGCAGATTCATACAGTCACTAATCAGAGGAAAGAGAGGATGCAGAGAAAAGGGATGAGCAGCCAAGAAACAATAGTGCAGCCTTGGGGCAGGGTACTGGTTCCACCTGAGTTCAGCTCAGTTCAGTCACTCAGTCATGTCTGAATCTGTGACCAAATGGACTGCAGCACGCCAAGCCTCACTATCCATCACTAACTCCCGGAGTTTACTCGGACTCATGTCTATTGAGTCTGTGATGGCATCCAACCATCTCATCCTCCATCATCCCCTTCTCCTCTCACCTTTAGTCTTTCCCAGAGTCAGGGTCTTCTCCAGTGACTCAGTTCTTTGAATCAGGTGGCCAAAGTATTGGAGTTTCAGCTTTAGGATCAGTCCTTCCGATGTATATTCAGGTTCCACCTCAAGGGATCAATTCAGTTCAGTCACTTAGTTGTGTCCGACTCTTTGCGACTCCATGAACTGCAGCATGCCAGGCCTCCCTGTCCATCACCAACTCCCAGAGTTCACTCAGACCCGTGTCCATTGAGGCAGTGATGCCATCCAACCACCTCATCCTTTGTTGCTTCTACTTCTTCTCCCACCCTTAATCTTTCCCAGCATCAGGGTCTTTTAAAATGAGTAAGCCCTTCACATCAGGTGGCCAAAGTATTGCAGTTTCAGCTTCAAAATCAGTCCTTCCAATGAACACTCAGGACTGATCTCCTTTAGGATGGACTGGTTGGATCTCCTTGCAGTCCAAGGGACTCTCAAGAATGTTCTCCAACACCACAGTTCAAAAGCATCAATTGTTCAGTACTTAGCTTTCTTTATAGTCCAACTCTCACATCCATATATGACCACTGGAAAAACCATGGCCTTGTCTAGACAGACCTTTGTTGGCAAAGTAATGTCTCTGCTTTACAATATGCTATCTTGGTCATAACTTTCCTTCCAAGGAGTAAGTGTCTTTTAATTTCATGGCTGCAGTCACCATCTGCAGTGATTTTGGAGCCCAGAAAAATAAAGTCAGCCACTGTTTCCACTGTTTTCCCATCTATCTGGCATGAAGTGATGGGACTGGATACCGTGATCTTAGTTTTCTGAATGTTGAGTTTCAAGCCAACTTTTTCACTCTCCTCTTTCACTTTCATCAAGAGGCTGTCTAGTTCTTCACTTTCTGCCATAAGGGTGGTGTCATCTGCATATCTGAGGTTATTGATATTTCTCCCGGCAATCTTGATTCCAGCTTGTGCTTCCTCCAGCCCAGTGTTTCTCATGATGTACTCTGCATAGAAGTTAAATAAGCAGGGTGACAATATACAGCCTTGACGTACTCCTTTTCCTATTTGGAACTAGTCTGTTGTTCCATGTCCAGTTCTAACTGTTGCTTCCTGACCTGCATACAGGTTTCTCAAGAGGCAGGTCAGGTGATCTGGTATGCCCATCTCTTTCAGAATTTTCCACAGTTTATTGTGACCCACACAGTCAAAGGCTTTGGCATAGTCAATAAAACAGAAATAGATGTTTTTCTGGAACTCTCTTGCTTTTTCCATGATCCAGCGGATGTTGGCAATTTGATCTCTGGTTCCTCTGCCTTTTCTAAAACCAGCTTGAACATCTGGAAGTTCACAGTTCACGTATTGCTGAAGCCTGGCTTGGAGAATTTTGAGCATTACTTTACTAGCGTATGAGATTAGTACAATTGTGTGGTATTTGAACATTCTTTGGAATTGCCTTTCTTTGGGATTGGAATGAAAGCCAGCCTTTTCCAGTCCTGTGGCCACTTCTGAGTTTTCCAAATTTACTGGCATATTGAGTGCAGCACTTTCACAGCATCATCTTTCAGGATTTGAAATAGCTTAACTGGAATTCCATCACCTCCACTAGCTTTGTTCCTAGTGATGCTTCCTAACAATATCTTTGAGCTCTTTAAAGGACTAAAACCCAACAAAAGGAAGAAGTTAGCATTCTTCATTCAAGGGAATACCAGAATCAAAGAGCCAGAGAAGCCCATTAAAAGATTATCTGAGACCAGATTAAAGGAGTGCAGGCCCTGCACACACCCTAGATTTTTCAGCAACCCTATCCTTGGAACATTGCTATAAAATTCATCATCACATCCTCCCAGGCTGAGAAATGTAGTTTTTGAGAGGGAGGAGCCTGCTGTGTCCCCCTTTGTCTGGCAAAGCAATAAAGCTACAGTATTCTTTTCTACTTCACCCAAAACTCTGTCTCCAAGATTTGATTTGGCACTGGTCACAGAAGCTAAGTTTTCAGCAATGCTACCACATCCAACATGCTTGAGCTGGCAAGAGAAGGAAGGAGGAGCGCTGGTAGGACACAGCCTTCTCCTCAACACAATAATAGTTGTTCACCTCTTCATCTTAGGATATAAAAGTATAAATTCATTTAAAATATTTTCACAGCCTTTTCTTCTAGTTAAGAAGCAACCGAATTGTCATCTAACAACAGATGCTTAGGAAAAAAATAAAAATAAATCCAATAAAGGACCGAAACAGTTATGCAGCCACCTCTATTTTTCAGAGAGGGAAAAATAACTTCACTCATACATATTCATTGCTGAATAAAATTATTAGTCTTTAAAATAAATATAATAGTGAGAATTAGAAAACATCTAATTGCTTTTTTGCAATTTGCATATGTGAAAGAAAAGATATATAGTGTAGTTCTCCTTCTGCACAAAATGTCCCTTGTTAATGTAGTAATAGATTATATTAATGTTACCTTTATAAAGAGAAATGGAGACCGACAAATTTAGTACAAATTTTCCCAATGAACCAAAAGGACAAAATAATAGCGTATGCAGTCATTTTTTCCATTTACTTCTGTACATGATCTTCATTTAAAGCAATCACATCATTATAATAAAAAACAGATGGTAGAAAACATTACCTTACAACAAATGAGATAGCTTTAAACTTTAATATATGAACAGCTTGTATACTACTCAACTTCTTGGTTTTACACAGTCTAATGCAAATTTCTATGGCATTATTTTGATAAATCAGAAGAGAAATTACTTCGAATGTACCTCAGCTTTATCTTAACTGGCTATGCTGTGTGCTTTCATGGGATGGCAGGGTGACTTTGGGACTCACAAGTCCCAACCCTCTCCATTTGCTGTGCTCCAAAGAAAAGATGTCCCCTCATCTTTGGTTCTTGGACCTCACTGGTTTAAATTGGCTCAAGGAAATCCTTCTGAAGCATCTTAAAATATAAATGATATGAAAAGAAATGAAGTTACTGAACTGTTTCAGGTTTTCTAGTGCTATAAATAAGAGAACCCAAAGGGAAAAGTTATTTGGCAGGGTCCACAGATTTATTTCCCTCCTCCAAGCTGAAGAGGACTTCCAAGCAGGCTCAACTCCAGAGAACAGCCAGGTGCAAGAGAAGCTCACATTCTTTGCTTGACAGACTGCTTCATCAGCAAACCTAAGAAACCACCATTCCTACCAGATGGCCTTGAATGTGAATGCACTGAGTCATGCATCAAAAGTTTCCTTTAACCTACCTGAGTCCCAGATTTTGAACTTTTGAAGATGCTCTATGAACTCTGAAATTGTGTCCCCTACTCAGACTGGAACTTAAAACAAAGTCAGAAAGAGAAAAACAAAGGTCTCATATATTAACACATATATGTGGAATCTACAAAAATGGTACAGATGAACCTATTTGCAAAGCAGAAATAGAGACACAGATGCAGAGAATAAACATATGGATACCAAAGGGGGAAAAGTGGGGTGGGATGAATTGGGAGATTGGGATTCACGTATATACACTACGATTGTAAAATCAATGACTAATGAGAACTTACTGTATAGCACAAGGAACTCCATTACTCAGTGCTCCGTGGTTTCCTGAATGCGAAGGAAATCCAAAAGAGAGGGGATATATGTATACGTGTGGCTGATTCACTTTGATGCACAGCAGAAAATAACACAACATTGCAAAGCAACAGTACTTCGATAAAATGAAAGCAAACTTTCCCTTCATGTATAAATTACAAATTATAAACAAAGGAGAAAGAAAGGATTACTCAAAACTGCATACAAATTTATTTGCAGCTAGCATTTCTGCTCTTTATGATAATTAGCTTAAATGTTGATTTGTAGAGTTTTTGTTGTAGTGAATGAGGGTGTGTAATATAGTGGAAACAATACAGAGTTTAAGAGTCTGTGGGATCTGTCAGTTAGTGGCTCTGTAATCTTAAACAAAGTACCTTAATCTGTCTAAACCTTATCTAAATCACCTAAAGTTAAGAGAAGTGAATGTGTTGCTCAGGCATGTCCAGCTCTTTGCAACCCCATGGATTATAGCCCACCAGGCTCCCTGTCCATGGCATTCTCCAGGCAAGAATACTGGAGTGAGTTGCCATTTTCTTCTCCAGAGGATCTTCCCAACCCAGGGAACGAACCCCGATCTCCTGCATTACAGGCAGATTCTTTACTGTTTGAGCCACCAGGGAAGTCAAAATCACTAAAAGAGTGTAGCAACACATTCTTCTTCATTAGACTGCCCAGGTGCTTTGCCATCAGACAGACACTCAAGATGACACTGGTTTTTAGATATTCATGAATGTTTGTCTTTTACTATGAAAAATGTATGCCATTGGAGTCTAATCAGCAGAGTTTTTCTATTGACAAGTGCATAGAATTGCAGAAGGCTGGCAATGGGACTGATAAAGGATGGTTTATTTATCATCAGGTTTCAGAGACTCATTGCAGGCCTATTGCCACTTTGTAAGCAATATGGTGCCGAGGTCCTGGATCGAGGCTTTCAGTCAGAGTCCCTTGCTTTCAGGTCTAGCTTCCCTTGTCACTTGTTTAATCTGTGTCACTTCAAATTATTTTACTGCTTAAATGATACTTTCCTTTCTGTAGCGCAGCCAATACGGATATCAAACCTACACAGATGTTGTAGGGTTTAAACTGATGATATGTGTGCAGTGCCTGTTTCTCCTCCACTTTTTCCTTTCCTTTCCAGTTTTCAATGTCCAAGGAGTAGCTGTATCTGTGCTAAAAGTCAATACGTAAGAATCTCACTCCTGGCTACAACCAGCATCACTGGGTTAGATTCTGAGCAGTGCTCTCATCAGATGTCCTAAGCTGCCAGAAGTGAGTGGCCTCTAGCAAGGCTTCTCTGTTCACTTATGATTAGCATACCTAGTAAAAGCCACAGGATATGAGGAATCGGCCAGCGATAGCTTTGTAGGCATAAGCATTTTGAAAGAAGTTACATAAATTATCTCCAAGCCCTCGAGACATTCAAACATTGTTCACAGAATATAACATTCAGTGATTGTATTTAGAATATCCGTCTAGTAATGTCGGTTTCAGAAAGAACTCAGATTATAAGAGGGCTAGAATTAGATGCAAAAGACAGAAGGAAAACCCACAATTTTGTGAAGGCAAAGTTTTCTCTAATATTCTTATTCCTCGCACAAGAGGAATTAAGCCCTACAACCTGCAAATTCCACATATTCAGAGAAAGTATGTTCTGCTCAGTATATACTAAGAGTATTATGTGTTATCCTAGTCTCTCTGTCTCTCTCTTTTTAATGACTACTATCTGCCAGTAGACTGTAAGCCATTCGATGTCAGGGGCTCGTTCACTTCTGAATTCCCAAGGCCTAGCATATAAAAAGTTTCTAAGATAAAATGAATGGATGGTCAAGAAGCCTGCCACTGTGAGGCATTATTTAACCATTATTATTATTATCACTTAGGATACTGATAGTCATGTATTACAAGCCAGGAAAAAAGAAAGAATAATATTTCAAATAGCACTTCTTAGAAGAACAAAGAGTTTTTCCTTGTTTTTTAAAGAGGTTAAAATCATAGACTTCAGTACTGCTGAATTTTACTTCCTTTTTCAATGCACTATGTTATCTGAGAAGCAATCACCTGGCCACCCTAAGAGGCTTTTTCCAGCAATGAGATTTCAGCCTTTTACAAATTATCATCACCCATTTCTTTCAAAACTATCATAATAAATCTTATTACTTTTACTTTTGTGAGTCATAGAACAGAGTTCTCCTTTTCACTCTCCTTTTCACTCCTTTCCTACTCATGAGATCCCATATTCTGATTATTTCAATAGCTATTTCATTGCGTATTAAGAACTACCCCCAAAAGCTCGACATATCTCCTTTTGTTACTCTCATTCATTGTTGGTTTTATGAAAGTACTGATGACATTTTTTCAAGAGCTACTTCATGTTTATGAAAATGATCAGTTCACATCTAATCAAGTTGCTATATTAGTAAATTATAAAATGTGAAATTGTCTACCATCAGTAAACATTATTTAGGCAATATGAGAGAAAACTATTTCAACAAATAGGTCCCCCAAAATCAGTGGGATAAAAACAACAAAATCTTATTTCTAGTTTATATAAAAGCCAATATGATCAAGTAAGATCTAAAAACTAGAAAAAGTAAATGTGTTTTTAGACTGTAATACCTATAACCAGGAAAGCAAGCTTAATTTTCTTCTACTTGATTAAGTGATTAATAATCACTTACAGACATTTTTTTTTTTGGCTATCGTAGAATAAATAACCAGGTTCAACTTGATAATGTTCAGTAAATATTAGTATAGCAAGATTAAAATTATGTGCTTCCTTACTGAAATTTATTCTTTCCTCTACTTTATGCTCAGAAAAGAATTGGTAGCTAGTGTTCATTTTACAGATGTATTCAACATCCACTTTTATGTTTCTTTCTTGGGGAGATAACTTTAATTTGATGCTGAATATCTGGTCTGTGAAAATCTGACTTGTATAAACATATCAATGGTCAAATTGAAATTTTCTTCTACTCAGGGCTAGTGAAAGTAAAAAGTTGCTCAGTCTTGTCCGACTCTTGTCCACATGGACTGTATTTCCCAGGGCAGGATACTAGAGTGGGTTGCCTTTCCCTTCTCCAGGGGATCTTCCCAACTCAAGGACTGAACCCAGGTCTCCTGCATTACATGCAGATATTTTACCAGCTGAGCCACAAGGGAAGCCCAAGAATACTGGAGTGGGTAGCCGATCCTGTCTCCAGTAGATCTTTGCTATCCAGGAATCAAACTGGGGTCTCCTGAATTGCAGCCATATAATTTATCAACTGAGCTATCAGGGAAGCCCAACTTAGGGCTAGATCAGAATCCTCCATTTCTACTTTCTCTAATTTTAAGGACCAGAATGGACTTCTCTGGAAAGTTCTGTAGTGTAGCCGAGGGGTTTTTCATAACAATCTGTTATGAAGGCCTTTCTGCTCAAATGGTAACAGTGAGGGGAGTAGATGTTGCCAGAAGAAATACACAATTGCAGTTGTGCTCATAGAATAAAATACCGCTGTTAAACTTGTGGGTAGCACAGCACTGACTGCTCGTTACTGGTCTAACACTCATAGCAGACCATCACTGTATCGATATAAATGTGACCTGGGTACCAATCTCCTGTTTCAAAGAGTTCCATTATTGGGTTTAGGTCTATCATCTTGCCATGCTCAGTCACTCAGTCATGTCTGACTCTTTGCAACCCCAGGGACTGTAGCCTGCCAGGCTCCTCTGCCCATGGAATTTTCCAGGCAAAAATACTGAAGTAAGTTGCCATATCCTTCTTCAGGGGATCTTTCTGACCCAGAGACTGAACCCATGCTTCTTGTGTCTCCTGCATTGGCAGGTGGATTCTCCACCACTAGTACCACCTGTGAAGACCATCTTGCTATTTGTTTATTTGTATCATTTGCTCTTTTTCCCTTTGTTCTTCTTTTCCTAACAAATTTTAGATTAAATTATTTTATCCTAACATTCAGTTTTTTTTATCTACTGAATTTTTAGTTATTCCTTAAAAAAAATTTTGGTGGCTTCTTTAGTGGTTAAAATATGCCTCCTCAATTTATCATAATCCACTGTAAAAACTGTACACCAGTAAAATTTCATTTTCTTTTGTCATTTACTTATTTAATATGTTTTCTATATATATTACAAACTGTGCCATTAGTTATTTTTACTTCCGTTAATAATAGTCTTTTATAATAATGTTTTTTACATTTATCAACATACATGCTGTTTCTGCTGCTCTTACACCTCCCTGAAGACAGGGACTCCATATGGGATCACTTACTTCAAGCCTAAACAATCATATTTATTAATATGGGCATGTGACGCTTTAAATACATTAGGTCTCTATGACCTTATTTATTCTGTACTGTTTTCAAGAGAGCTTATTAAAGACCTACCCATTGCACCTGTTTAAGAATTTTAAAAAGATTTGGAGTCACACATTTTCTTTTCTTAAAATCTAGTCTGCACTTCTCAGAAAATTTGTAGGAATTCGAGTTTTTCTGAGTTTTCCATGGAGGTGAGAGGATTCCACAAATACAGAAGACCTAGTATCACATCATATACATCCTGAAGGATTTTCATGTCACATTCTCCCAAGAGATGGACAGGCTTCATATCTAATAGCACAGTCAGTGGAAACATTTCATGTTCTTTTTCAAGAGTCATATAGGTAGAGCAATTTCCATTCTATAATAAAGTCAATTAAAATGTAGGAAGATAAAAGGCTGACGTCTAGGACCTAGTCACTGTAAGACATTGCAAAACTTTGTTAGGACTTTCTCAAATAAGATGTTTCCTCATTTGTATGGTCAAAATATTGCTCTTTCAGGAAGTAGAAACCATGCAAGATGGATTTATTTTTGTCTTGTTTGTATATGTGTTTATTTCTTTGTTTTGTGACTTGGAACTCTTTTCTGAATCTCAACATTAAAACAGAGATGAATGCTATCACAGGAGCTCTTAAGAGGATTCCTTGTGAAGAAATTTAAAGATTAGAAAACACTTAGAATAAATGTAAGTTCAATTCAGTCACTCAGTCATGTCCGACTTTGCGACCCCGTGAATTGCAGCACGCTAGGCCTCCCTGTCCATCACCAACTCCCAGAGTTCACTCAGACTCACGTCCATCAAGTTGGTGATGCCATCAAGCCATCTCATCCTCTGTCGTCCCCTTCTCCTCCTGTCCTCAATCCCTCCCAGCATCAGAGTCTTTTCCAATGAGTCAACTCTTCACATGAGGAGGCCAAAATATTGGAGTTTCAGCTTCAGCATCATTCCTTCCAAAGAACACCCAGGACTGATCTCCTTTAGGATGGACTGATTGGATCTCCTTGCAGTCCAAGGGACTCTCAAGAGTCTTCTCCAACACCACAGTTCAAAAGCATCAATTCTTTGGTGCTCAGCTTTCTTCACAGTCCAACTCTCACATCCATACATAACTACTGGAAAAACCATAGCCTTGACTAGACAGACCTTTGTTGGCCAAGTAATGTCTCTGCTTTTTAATATGCTATCTAGGTTGGTCATAACTTTCCTTCCAAGGAATGAATATGGTACAACAAATTATGAGATGATGTGCTATGCTTTACTCTGAATTCTTGACTTTGTGCTTTTGAATATAAAATTAAAAAATGAAAATACGTAATAGAACGTAAAATAGAAATCATTTAGTAAACTAGATCGTGGAGCTAATTTATTGCTTATTTTCACCTTTTTTTCAGTAATGCAGTCTGCCGCATGATTTTATCATTTAAGAGGCTTTTGTTTCTCTGTTACAGAAAACATATTTAGAATGGTTTAAGCAATGAAGAATAATTACTATTCCATATTATAAAAGTTCCTAAAGTAGATGGCATTCAGAATAGGTGACGTTAGCAACTTAAGAATATCAAGGATTCAACCTTCTTCCAGGGTGTTGGGTCTAGCATGGCTGCCACATGCTGTGGGCAGCATGAAAATTGTCAGGTGAAAGACAGTAATGACTTCTCATGTATCTTATTTCTTTACAAAGAATACCTTTCCAAGCAACCTCTGTGCCCATCAGCAAACTTCCCTCAGGCCTTTTTGGCCAGAACTGTGTTCTACGCTCATGCCGATCTCTGAGAGGAATGAAGGCAGGACTGGTCACCTATGTATACTCTCAAAAGGTGAAGTCGCTCAGTCTTGTCCGACTCTTTGCGACCCCATGGGCTATAACCTACTAGGCTTCTCCGTCCATGGGATTCTCCAGGCAAGAATACTGGAGTGGATTGCCATTTCCTTCTCTCAAACACATGGCCAAATAGTAGAAAGACAGGTAGAAAATAGAGAGGAAAACAGAGCTGAGGTTGAGTAAATGACTGAAATAGACCAGTGGGTATAGGCAAAGGCAACAGTTTCCCTCAGTGGAGGTCAAGAATGGACCTACCATACACAGATGAGAGCAAGAGGCATGGCAGCAGTGCTCGCTGGGGGCACATGTTTCTTCAGCTTTCATGACCCCAGATAGTACCCAGTTGCCAATGATAATACCTGATCTGGGTGACACTTAGTCCAACAGTTTTTGAGACAGTCCTCTTACCGTCCTTGTAAGGCTTTTGGTTTGGTCTGGTTCCCTCCCCATTCCTCTGAAGATTCTGGCTCCATCCCTGCCAGCTCACCAGGAGTAACTCACGGAGGAAAATCCCAACTATTTCTTCATTGAATCAACAGGTGAACGGAAAGCTAATCTTTCAAATTTACTGCCTCTTAGCATGGTAGTTCTCATTCTTATCTTTGCATTAGAACTATCTGGAGATCTTTAGAAACTTTCAGTGTTCAGGCTATACTTTAGATCAATTATATTAGAATCTCAGAGATAGGCTCAAATATGAGTAATTTCCTAGCTCTTAAAACAAGTCCAGTGTTCAGCCAACATTAAGAACTGCTTTAGCGCCATAGAGTCTAGACTCTCTGAGAAATCCCTTCTGCCAAGAGTCAAATAGTCCTAGACAGATGACAGTTTAGAGAAGTAAGGAAGATTGAAGATGATAGGGAAAGAATAGCAACTGGTTGATTATTATTCTAATCTCAAAATGATTTATATATGTATGTTGTATATATTAGGACAATATGTTTGCTATTATGAGCTTATATTGATCATGATGAAAATGTTGACAATAAAGTTTTATGAAAGGAAAACTTTGGATTTAGTTTATGAGAAATCAAAGACTTTAACTATGATAAATGGGTAGCAGTGTGTTTTCTTTTTTGAAAATTAACGATTGATTTTCTTCAGGTAAGAGTCTTTCAATTGTTACTGCTTGGTTTCTCAGCAATCTTTTTTTTTTCTCCACCTATTTTAATTCTTTTTATACTTTAAATATAATAAAGGGGGTGGGTGGAGAGATGAGCACTCGGTTTATTTTAAAGTGGTGTTTTATTTTCAAGTTTGCTAATACTGATATTTCCCATGACTATATAATATGTTCTATTTTTAATGATTGTTAACATATAAATGAATAGACCTATTTTTCAGAATAATATGAAACTTTGGAAAGTCAAACTTTATAAAAGTCTTACAGATAACATTATATTTATTTTTTATTACTTGGGAGAAGTAATTAAATTGACTGTTGAAGAACAAATTAACTCGCTTCACTAGTAAACCACACATTATTTGTTTCCTTGTTTGTGACTAAATTAACTATTTAGTTTATAGATTACAAAGCACAATGGCAGTTGGCACTGGAATTCAAGGATAATGTGCACCACCTGGAAATCATAGACTCCAGTAAAAATTGTTTAATGATATCTCTTCTGGATGCAAAATATTAATGGTCTTTCATTGTATTTTCTTATGGAGGAAATGTGTGCTTTTGTGTTTCAGAGGTAAATCATAATAAGTG
Source organism: Nanger dama (assembly GCA_917880005.1). Taxonomy (NCBI): domain Eukaryota; kingdom Metazoa; phylum Chordata; class Mammalia; order Artiodactyla; family Bovidae; genus Nanger; species Nanger dama. The sequence continues at coordinate 24,615,144 of CAKJTW010000021.1, forward strand.
AACACATTTTTATAGTTACATGTTTAGAAAGAAAAGCCTACTCATTGTGGATATCCAAGAAGTCAGTTGTAGAAGATAATTTATTAGGAATGTCTGTTCAGCTCACAACTCTTCTCTGACCTCTGCAAATCATCCCCTATCCCTGAAAGGAGCAGAATATCAATAGCTGCATTTGTGCCATCTTAGTACTGATCTCTTAGCCAATACTCTTTGGAACTGAGGTAGACACAAGGCAAGAAAGTCTGAATTGAGAGGTACAGAGATTCGCAACAAAGAGTCATGTTAATTGCAGAATAATAAAGAGTCACAGGTTTCTTCTGAAAGTCTAGAACTCCCTGGTTCCCACTCTTCCTTTAGTCCTGGTTTTTCAACATTCCATTTGTTTTGTGATACACCAGAGTATACTTTCAATAAAATATATTTTTGTTTGTTTAAGCTAGATTGATGTGGTTTTCTGTTACATGCAACCAAGAGAACTGTGACAAAGATTCTCAGCTTGTAAGCAGTTTGAAATCCTCTTAAGTATCTCTTGTTTTTCTAGATTAATGAACTGAGACAAGAGGAATAGTCAGTTGCCTGAAGTTACAGAACTATCTGAAAACACATTTGAAACTTGAAGCTTACAATGAGTCATAATACTTTTTCAAGTTAATATTTGTGTATAGCTAAAGAATAAATAAAACAAATTTGCCTTATGAGAGATAATAGGGGGCATTAAATGAGTAAATATCATTTGGGAAAAGGCTAGAATTAATTAGATATGAATCACATATTATGTACACACATTATTTTATTAATGCTAAAAAGTTAATAGAGACATTAGCTTCTACAAATTAGGAAACCGGGAAAAATGTTACTAATTCAAAGTTCTGCTGGTAAGTTGTGGATTTGAGATATGATTTCAGCTCTTATTGACTCTAGTGTTTATATTTCATTTTCTTACTATGAGTAGAATGTTAGAAAGTCAAGCTTGACGAAAAGCCAAAGTTTGTGTAGGTATGTAAGTTGCTTCAGTCATGTCCAGCTCTTTGCGACCCTCTGGACTGTAACCTGCTAGGCTTCTCTGTCCATGGTATTTTCCAGGCGAAACTATTGGAGTAGGCTGCATGGCTTCTTCCAGGGGATCTTCCCAACCCAGGTAAATTTACCTATTAGTCATCTCTAACACTTGTTTATAAATGTGTTTTTATTTTTATTTTATTTTTACTTTATTTTACTTTACAATACTGTATTGGTTTTGCCATACATTGACATGAATCTGTCACGGGTGTATACGAGCTCCCAATCCTGAATCCCCCTCCCACCTCCCACCCCATATCATCTCTCTGGATCATCCCCGTGCACCAGCCCCAAGCATCCTGTATCCTATATCGAACATAGACTGGTGCTTTGTTTTTCACATGATAGTATACATGTTTCAATGCCATTCTCCCAAATCATACCACCCTCTCCCTCTCCCTCAGAGGCCAAAAGTCTGTTCTATACATCTGTGTCTCTTTTGTTGTCTCGCATACAGGGTCATCATTACCATCTTTCTAAATTCCATATATATGTGTCAGTATACTGTATTGGTGTTTTTCTTTCTGGCTTACTTCACTCTGTATAATCGGCTCCAGTTTCATCCATCTCAGAACTGATTCAAATTTATTCTTTTTAATGGCTGAGTAATACTCCATTGTGTATATGTACCACAGTTTTTAAGCAACTCTAAGTATCTAGAGATTCTATACAAGTATGTCTGAGTTTTCATGGGTAGGTCTTGTTTATATGTAAATAAAGCATTTCTGATGACAATCTGTGATTGAACAAAGATCTTAGAGCCATGAATGGAAAATGAAAAAGTGAAAATCACTTTTAAAGGGATTCTGAATAGCAAGATCACACTCTGGACAAGTGAAAATTCTTATTTTCACTTCCTGAGCACATTTTCTTTCCAATTTTTCTGACATCAAAGATTTTTCATTGTACTAGAATTTCCTCTTCTAAAACTGACCATCAATATTTTGATCAAATAGTTCAAGACCTAGCTCCATGTTACTGCCCAAGCCTCTACTGAGAACTCCAGCTAGTAAAGCTTTCTACTTCTTTACACTCAAAGAATCAAGTGTATATGCATATCTGCATTCAGAGGAAGTTCTTAGGTGAGTAAGTTTAAACTAGGTAATAGGTATAAATTACTTACTACCAAAGAAGTTTAGGATTTAGAAGAAAAGGAAATGGCAACTCACTCCAGTACTCCTGCCTGGAAAATCCTATGGACAGAGGAGCCTGGTAGGCTACAGTCCATGGGGTTGCGAAGAGCTGGACATGACTGAGCGACTTCACTTTCCACTTTCATGCATTGGAGAAGGAAATGGAAACCCACTCTAGTTGCCTGGAGAATCCCAGGGAAAGGGGAGCCTGGTGGGCTGCTGTCTATGGGGTTACACAGAGTTGGACATGCCTGAAGCGAATGAGCAGCAGACATGTGCATATAATAAAATGGATAGAATATGGGAGCAGGGAAGTAAACAGGAATTTTCTGGATGTAGAATGTGTATGGAAACAGCCACCTCAAAATTCTAAATGTGATAATTTTACTTTGACATGAAAATGACATCTTTAGATTTTTGTATTTGTTTTGGTTTCCTTGTTTGAGAAGCTTGCTAAGATTAGGGAGTCCTAGAACTGACTGGAAATGAAGACAAACCAAATCTCTGAATCTACATCATAAAGGCAGGTAGAAAGAGCAATCTATACTTTAATTTGTGTTTTTTTTTTAATGGTGACATTATGTTTATATTTTTCCATTATCTTAGTAGTAAATTTTGGCATTACATTATATGAAATTAGTGATATGCTTATTGTAACTGATCAGATATGGTAAATGCTTTTGATTTCTTAATAAATATTAAAATATTTCTAAATAAGTTTATATAATATACTATGTTGATACTTTTATTCTGTAACATGTAGTAAATTTATAGAATAATAAAGGCCTATAAAATATTGTTTAACTTGTCTACTAACATGTCACTTCTCTCCCAAATAGCATCACCAGTTTTAATACAATATATTAACAGATCATTCTGTACTAGGTATTTATATATTATGTGTTTTAACTCAATAATTGATAGGTGCACTGAAAGAATTCATTAAGAATAAAGCAACCCATATTATGAAATTATGAATATATATATATCTTAAAATTGGCTCAAGAATAATTATGTAAAGCTAGGATATAGAAAAATTCTTTTAAAAAGTAACTTTGTTTAAAGCGCTCTGGTAAGCACCAAAAATCTGCTCCTCTATACAAGTAATAAGAACACTTGGCAAAAGTTGCAAGATTCGGTTTTTAAAGAACTCTAGAAATTACCAAAAGTTTATAACAATTAAAGGAGCATTTATTCAAGAAAAACACCCCACTCTCTGTAGGCACACAGCATTCTGACCTACTCCTTTCCCACCCACCCCCACCTCCGCTCTACAGCAATCTTGAAAACTAATAGCCCTACTTACATGGTAGGTAGGAAAACCAGCAGTCTAGCAGCCACAAGAAGGGAAAAAGTAGGTTTGGAATTTTCCTAGAAGTCCATATCCACAAATTTGTTACTATTTTCTCTGTCCAGTGGCTCTCTAGAAAAGCTCAAACTCTATTTGGTCTTACTCAGGACTCACTCTGTGGGATCAGCCCTATCCTTCGAGCATTTGTTGAAAAATATCAGTGGCAATTTCTTAATATCACAGCTGCCTGAAGGAGTAGTATCAACTGAAATAAAGAAAAGACTGACCAAAAAATCCTAAGAAAAAATAGGGAATGTAATGTTTACTGGGGGCTTTGAAAAGCTCCATCATATCCCTGGAAATATTGAAGGTCATACACACATGTAGGGCTATGCAAATGCCATGGAAACACTTCATAATTCATTAAAATCTCAACTCTTTTTGACCATGAGACTCCACGGCTTGGAAGTGAGTGCTAAGACAGAGTTGTAAACTGCCTGCAGAAGCACGGAAGGCATGCCCCAACATATACACACATACCCATACCCACAGACACAGGCACGTGCAGAGCCCCTTAGCAAAGCCTGGGAGGCTTACCGATTCAAAGAATTTACATAAATCTCTGTCCAATCATCAAATAACCACTAAGTTAAGTGATTAAAGACTTCAGTGATGCACATGACAAAGAAGGCAGGTTTCACAGAATTAATACAGATAAACAGACCCAACAACATCTGGTGGAGGCAGCTGAAGAATCTGACAGAGTTTATATGTTATATTATTTTAAATGTCTAGTTCTCAAAAACAAAATAAAACAACTATGCTGCACACAAGAAAACAGGAAATTATGGCCCATACACAGGGAGGATAAAATAAAAACAGGCAATAGAAACTGAGGAATTATTTATTAGACAAAAGCTTTAAATCAGTTGTTATAAGTTTTCAAAGAACTGAATGAGACCATATCTAAAGACTTTAAAAAATAAGAAAAATGTCTCACTAAGAAGAATTTTGATAAAAAGATAAAAATAAACAAAAGAGACATTCTGTAGTTGAATGAAAAGAACAATAACACAATTAAAGGGTCACTAGAAGGTCTTGCTATTGGTTAAATTATATCCTCTCACGCTCCCACCCCCAAATTCATATGTTGTACTTCTCACTCTTGGAACCTGAAAATGAACCCTTTCTTGGAGATGAAGTTCTTTACAGAGGTAATCAAACTAAATTAACAAAAGTTAGGATGAGTCCTAATCCCATATGATTAGTTTCCTTATAGAAAGTTGAAATTTCAAGACAAATGCACAAATATAGAGTCTACGTGAATGTCAAGGCAGAGATGGGGTGAAGTGTCTCCCAACAGACATATCCATAGAGACAGAAAGTAGATTACCAGTTGCATATAGGAATTATATTTAGAGACACACATTTTTGGTTTCAATTGCTTAGGTATAATATATTTACTATTTCTTTTGTTTCGACTTCAATCTATTGCAATTATCCAAGAAATAAGAGACTTAGAGACTTGTGGGTTACCATTAAGCATATCAACATGTATATAACAGAATCCAGGAAGGGAGAATAGAAAGTGACAGTAAGAATATCTGGAGAAAAATGGCCCAAAACTTTCCAGGTCTGATTTAAAAAAACAAAAAACAAAACAAAACAAAAACAAGCAAAAGCCTTAACCTACACATTAAAAAGATCAATAAAGTTCTAAGTAGAATAAACCCAAAGATAACAACTAGGCACAAAATCAAAGTGTAAATAGACAGAGATAACCATAAAATTAGTTAAAAAAAAAAAGGCTCAGCATGTAAAAGGCATCCTTAATAATTGACCTGTCATTAGAAACTGTGGAGGCCAGAAGAAATGAGATGACATAATCAAAATGCTGAAAGAAAAAGCCTGTCAACTAAGTATCCCATATTCAGCAAAATTATCCTTTGATAATGAAGGGGGAAATTAAGATTCCCCTTAACCAAACCTTAAATAGTCTGTCAACCATGTAACTGTTCTATAAGAAATATAAAAGAAGCATTGAAAGCTAAGACAAATGACAGTGGTCTTGAAATAGGTACTTTTTAAAAAATACAATGTTGAACACATAAGTAACAAAAGAAAACATAGATCAATGAATTTCATCAAAATTTTAGAAGAAATTGTGCTTCAATGATACTATCAAGTGAAAAGATAACCCATGGAATGAGAAATAGTAATTACAAATCATGTATTTGGTAAGGAATCCATATCCAGAGTATATGAAGATATCCTACAACTCGACAATAAAAACACAAACAACCCAATTTAAAAATGGATAAAGGATTTGAATAGACACTCTTTTATAAAAAATATTCAGATAGACAAAAGCACATGGAAAGATGGTCAACATCATTAGTTATTAAGGCAATGACAGAAACCACAAGACACCACCTCATATATACTCTTGACCCTCTGAATAAAAAAAGATAGACAGTAAGAAATGTTGGTGAGGTTTTGGAGAAACTGTATCTCTCTTACATTGCTGTTGAGAGTGCAAAATAATGTACCTATTAATACTCTGGAGAATGGTTTTGAAGTTTCTCAAAATGTTAAACACAGCAATTATACTTCTATATATATCCCAGTTTCACTGGAAACTGAACACATATGTCTACAGAAAATACTTGAATGTTTATAGCACACGAATATACGACAAGAACGTTTACAGTAGCATTATTCATAACAGTCAAAATTGGAAATGATCCAAGTGTTCATCAATTGATAAATGGGTAAATAAATGTAATAATCAATACAATGCAGTATTATTCAGCAACAAAAAGCAATGGAGAGCTAACACTTTCTACAATGAGAACAAATCTTGAGAACATTTTGCTAACTGAAAGAAGTCAGACACACAAGACCACACAATGTACAACTCCATTTGTATGACATGTCAAGAATAGATATACCCATAGAGACAGAAAGTAGATTACCAGTTGTGTAGGAATTATATTCAGAGACAGATAATTTTTGTTCCAGTTGTTTGGAACAAATTTTGTTCCAATTTCTGAAATAGAGGCTAAAAATAAAGGTATCTGCAAATATACAGTAGAAAAATATACAGTAAACTAAACTAGGTTGGCAATAATAGAGATAAAATAGAACTGGGGACCAAACATTGTAAAAGAGATATGCTAATATTGGTAAAATATGCTATCCACAATAAAAATAATCACAAATATTTATGTACTAAAATTGTTTTTAGAGGCTTCCCAGGTAGCTCAGTGGTAAAGAACCTGTTTGTGAATGCAGGAGACAGATATGGGTTCTCTACCCAGGTTGGGAAGATCTCCTGGAGAAGGAAATGGCAACCCACTCCAGTATTCTTGCCTGGGAAACCCAGTGGATAGAAGAGCCATGCGGGCTACAGTCCATGGGGGTCACAAAAGAGTTGTATGCAACTTAGCCAACAAAAAACAGTAAGAATTGTTTTTAGCGTCTCTCTCACACATATGGAGAAGGCAACGGCAACCCACTCCAGTACTCTTGCCTGGAAAATCCCATGGATGGAGGAGCCTGGTAGGCTCTAGACCATGGGGTCGCTAAGAATTGGGCACAACTGAGCGACTTCACTTTCACTTTTCACTTTCCTGCATTGGAGAAGGAAATGGCAACCCACTCCAGTATTCTTGCCTGGAGAATCCCAGGGACAGGGAGCCTAGTGGGCTGCTGTCTACGGGGTCGCACAGCTTCAGACACGACTGAAGCGACTTAGCAGCAGCAGCAGCACACATATATATATATACACACACAAATATATATATATCAGTGAAATAAATATCACCAAATTACTTAGTCTTTTAATATATTCAGTGATGTAAAAAAGTTAGATAAAAACAAAAATAATTTATAACATTGTTTCATTCAAAAACTTCAATGGTTTCCCATAGAAAGAAGATACATTGCTTGGCTGGCAAATTCCTTCTCCATATATTCCTAATTTACCATTCCAGTCTTATCTATTTTTGCTCTTTTCTTGCCTTTGTGTTTTTGCCCCTCTTCTGCTGTATCTCTCAAAGGCCCAGTAAAAATCTCACTTTCCCTACTAATTCTGCTTACTTCAGATTAAGTCCTACTAAAGCATATTACCTAAGATAAGTTCTGCTGCTGCTAAGTCGCTTCAGTCGTGTCCGACTCTGTGCAACCCCATAGGCAGCAGCCCACTGGCTCCCCCGTCCCTGGGATTCTCCAGGCAAGAACACTGGAGTGGGTTGCCATCTCCTTCTCCAATGCATGAAAGTGAAAAGTGAAAGTGAAGTTGCTCAGTCGTGCCTGACTCTTAGTGACCCCATGGACTGCAGCCCACCAGGCTCCTCCATCCATGGGATTTTCCAGGCAAGAGTGCTGGAGTGGGTGCCATTGCCTTCTCTGCAGATAAGTCCTAGTAAAGCATATTTCCTTTATATTCATAACAGAGTAATTATATTCTGGCTTCAGTGGTGGTTATACATGTGCACACACTCTCTCTCATACATACATGTACATACAGTATCTTTATATCCATTAGCCTTTAGCACAGTGCTTTGTAGAGAGTAGGTACTTAATAAATATTTATTTGCTTTATTGACACATGTTGTTCTTCACAACTTTTTACTGATTTGTCTTGTAAATTTCTTTCCAACATAATATCTTACCGTTATGTTCTCCAACTAAAAGTGTCTTCAGGCTCCAACACTTTTAATATCTTATTTCCTCTAAATGCTCAATGACTGTGAACATTCCCATGATTGTTCCTTCCTTTCCTTCAAACAAAACCAGCTTATACTCCACATTTTCATGGTTATTTTCATTTGCATTCAGGAACTGTTTTTTCTTTTTCTTTTTAAAGTAAAATGGCATTTACTTAAAGGATATGCCTTCATTGCAAAAAGCCTGCATGGAATCTATTACCTAAGTTAAAATGCTTAACTGTTCCTTTTTTTTAAATGCCTGCTTTCATTACAACATTAGTTTACTGAATTATAATTATAAAATATCAGTGTAAGCTATAGCATTTACTTTACTCATACTTGAACAAGTCTCAAATATATTTGAATACTGTAGAGAAGATTTGTTTTTGTAAAACTCTCAGCTAATTGATTATACACTTTACTACAAATGGTTGTATTATTTTCACTTTGTTATTCCCAGTCAATATCCCAATCCCACTTCTAAATTCTTCATCAACATATAAAGTCTCATTCAACTATGTAGTTTTTCTTTTAATCATTCATGTGCGTGTGCACATGTTTAATAGAAATTATGCACAGAATAGTTTACAGAACAAAAATGCATAACTCAATAGGTTCCCACATAGCAAACATCTGTGTTACAAGTTCATTTCAGTTGCTCAGTCATGTCTGACTCTTTGTGACTCCATGAACTGCAGCACGCCAGGCCTCCCTGTCCATCACCAATTCCTGCAGTTTACCCAAACTCATGTCCATGGAGTTGGTGATGCCACCCAGCCATCTCATCCTCTGTCATCCCCTTCTGCTCCCACCTTCAATCTTTCCCAGCTACAGAGTCTTTTCAACTGAGTCAGCTCTTCGTATCAGGTGGCCAAACTACTGCAGTTTCAGCTTCAACATCAGTCCTTCAAATGAACACCCAGGCCTGATCTCCTTTAGGATGGACTGGTTGGATCTCCTTGTAGTCCAAGGGACTCTCAAGAGTCTTCTCCAAAACACACAGTTCAAAAGCATCAATTCTGCTCTCAGCTTTCTTTATAGTCCAACTCTCACATCCATACATGACCCCTGGAAAAACCATAGCCTTGACTAGACGGACCTTTGTGGACAAAGTAATGTCTCTGCTTTGCTGTCTAGGTTGGTCATAACTTTCCTTCCAAGGAGTAAGCGCCTTTTAATTTCATGGCTGCAATCACCATCTGAAGTGATGCTGGAGCCCAGAAAAATAAAGTCTGACACTGCTTCCCCCATTTTCCCATCTATTTGCCAGAAAGTGATGGGACCAGATGCCATGATCTTTGTTTTCTAAATGTTTAAAGTCAACTTTTACAGTCTCTTTCACTTTCATCAGGAGGCTTTTTAGTTCCTCTTCACTTTCTGCCATAAGGGTGGTATTATCTGCATATCTGAGGTTATTGATATTTCTCCCGGCAATCTTGACTCCAGCTTGTGCTTCATTCAGCCCAGCATTTCTCACGATGTGCTCTGCATAGAAGTTAAATAAGCAGGGTGACAATATACAGCCTTGACATATTCCTTTTACTATTGGAATCAGTCTGCTGTTCCATGTCCAGTTCTAACTGTCGCTTCCTGACCTGCATACAGGTTTCTCAAGAGGCAGGTAAGGTGGTCTGGTATGCCCATCTCTTTCAGAATTTTCCACAGTTTATTGTGATCCACATAGTCCAAGGCTTTGGCATAGTCATTAAAGCAGAAATAGATAGTTTTCTGGAACTCTCTTGCTTTCTTCATGATCCAGCGGATGTTGGCAATTTGATCTCTGGTTCCTCTGCCTTTTCTAAAACCAGCTTGAACATCTGGAAGTTCACAGTTCATGTATTGCTGAAGGCCTGCTTGGAGAATTTTGAGCATTACTTTACTAGCGTGTGAGATGAGTGCAACTGTGCGGTAGTTTGTACATTCTTTGGGATTGCCTTTCTTTGGGATTAGAATGAAAACTGACCTTTTCCAGTCCTGTGGCCACTGCTGAGTTTTCCAAATTTGCTGGCATATTGAGTGCAGCACTTTCACAGCATCACCTTTTAGAATTTGAAACAGCTCAACCTGAATTCCATCATCTCCACTAGCTTTGTTGGTAGTGATGCTTCCTAAGGACCACTTGGCTTCACATTCCAGGATGTCTGGCTCTAGGTGACTGATCACATCATCGTGATTATCTGGGTCGTGAAGCTCTTTTTGTACAGTTCTTCTGTGTATTCTTGCCACCTCTTCTTAATATCTTCTGCTTCTATTAGGTCCATACCATTTCTGTCCTTTACAGAGCCCATCTTTGTATGAAATGTTCCCTTAGTATCTCTAATTTTCTTGAAGAGATCGCTAGTCTTTCCCATTCTGATGTTTTCCTCTGTTTCTCTGCATTGATAGCTGAGTAAGGCTTTCTTAGCTCTCCTCGCTATTCTTTGGAACTCTGCATTCAAATAGGTATATCTTTCCTTTTCTTCTTTGCTTTTCGCTTCTCTTCTTCTCACAGCTATTTGTAAGGCCTCTTCAGACAGCCATTTTGCTTTTTGCATTTCTTTTTCTTGAGGATGGTCTTGACTCCTGTCTATTATCACCACCAGACAAACTCCCTTCACACCCCTTTGCAATCACTGTCCATCTTCTTCTCCAACAAAAGTAACCATGTTTACTTTTTTTCACACCTTTATCTCCCAAACATGTATCCCTAAATACTATAGTTAATGGAATCATGTAACATATGATCTGGATCTTTTTGCGACAGGCTTATTTTGCTCTCATCATGATGAGTGAGAGCCATTCATTTTGTTGAGTTTAAGGGCAGTTCATTCATATGTAATTTTCTTCTCTAACATTCTATTAATAAAAATAACACAATATATTAACCCATTATACTGCTTAGGCATTTCTTGGATGTTTTGTGAGTTTAGCTTACAAATAATACCATTATAAATTTTTTTAGCATTCTCCTTCAGGCGCAAACAATTTGCTGGATACATACCGAGGAATAGAATTGCTGGGTTGTAAACAACACATATGTTCAGCTTTTGTAGATACTGCCAAACAATTTGGCAAAATATTCATTCCAATTTATATAATCTTACCAACAATGTAGGAAATTCCTTTGTTTCCAGATCCTTGTCAGCATATGTTGCTGTCATCCTTTTCACTTTTATTAATTCTGGGGGTAAGGAAATGGCAACCTACTGCAACATTCTTGCCTGGAGAATCCTGTGGACAGTGGAGCCTGGAGGGCTGCTGTCCATGGGGTCGCACAGAGTCGGATACGACTGACGCGACTTAGCATGCATGAATGCACTGGAGAAGGAAATGGCAACTCGCTCCAGTGTTCTTGCCTGGAATATCCCAGGGACAGAGGAGCCTGCTGGGCTGCCGTCTATGGGGTTGCACAGAGTCAGACACGACTGAAGTGACTTAGCTGCAGCAGCAGCAGCGATGGTATTTCATGGAACTCCAAATATGCATTTCTGTGGGTGGTGACTGATGAAATTGAGCAGCTATCCATATGTTTATTGACTGGATACCCACTGTTATAAAGTGACCGAGTCTATTGTCAGTTGTCTGTCTTCTGGTTGTCTGTCTTCTTCTGGACAGAGGTCATTTGTCAGTTATATGAGGCATGCCCTTTAACTCTTTGTCTTTTTTCCGAATACAAAAATCTTAATCTTGATATGGCAAAGCTAACAATCTTTTCCATTCCGTTTATTGATATTTTAATGTTTCCATTAAGAACATACTGATTTTATGGAGCTATTCTCTTTATGGTGTGTCCTTCTTATGTGGTTAAAAATTCCACCTGGAATTGATTTTAGTGCTTGGTGTTTGATAGTCATTGATTTTCAAAATTTCCCACTTACAAATGTCTAATTATCCCAGAAGCATTTATTTAAAACTCCTCCCTATGAAACTACTACACAGCGCCACCTTTATAAAAAATAGTTAATACACTTTTGAGTTTGTTTCTGTTCACTATTAAATTGGTCTATTTGTCTATCGTTTCATCAATGCAATGCTATTTTCATTCCTATAACTGTATTGTATTTTAATATCCAGCAGAACAAATCTTCACACAGTGCTATTCTTTTAAAATAGTGTCTATATGTCGATCCTACTCTCCCAGTTGACGTACATACACTGTACGTGTGAGTGTACTAAGTCGCTTCAGTCATGTCCAACTCTTTGCAGCCCCATGGACTGTAGCCTGCCAGACTCCCATGTCCATGGCATTCTGCAGGCAAGGATACTGGAGTGGGTTGCCATGCCCTCCTCCAGGACTACTGTGTGTAAAATAGATAGCTAGTGGGAAACTGCTGTGTAGCCCAGGGAGCTCAGCTCAGTGCTCTGTGATGACTGAAAGAATGTGGGATGGGTGGGAGGTAGGATGTGGGGTGGGTGGGAAGCTTAAGAGAGAGGGGGTATATGAATACATATAGCTGATTCACTCTGTTGTACAGCAGAAACTAACACAACGGAGTAAAGCAACTACCCTCCAATAATAAGATTAAAAAAAAAAAGATATGTAACCACAACTCATATCAAGAAATAAAACACTTACCAGTGACGCAGAAGGTTCCTTAATCCTCTCTCCCAGTTACTAATCCCCAGCAATTCCAACTTCCTTTCACCACCAGTTAGTTTTGCCTGGCTTTTGAACTTTACATAAATCACACAGCATGTACCCTTCTCTCACACACACACACACAAACAGAAAAAAAAAACCCAGTGTCTCAGCTTTTTAGCCCCCACAATTTTTCATATAACTTTTAGAGTTAGTTCTTTTTTTTTTTTTTTTTTTACAAAATTCCTGTTGGGAATTTGGATAGTAATAAATATATTTGGAGGAGAACTGATATCTTTAAATATGACTTCTAATGCCCAAGCCTGGACCGTTTCTATTTTCTTCAATTTCTTTCAGTATTTCACACTGTTTTGCACAGAGATCTGCTACATATTTCTTCAGATTTACTGATAGCTATTTCATAAATTTGATACTATTTAAAATATTCCCTTTAAAACGTTTTCATTTTCTATTAAGTATTAGTTTTCTATTAAGTATTAGTTTCTAATACTTAAAACTGCAATTAATTTTTTATATCAACCTCACATTAAAAAAATCATATTAAACTCTATTAGAAACTTCGTTTCTCTAAAATATAGATCCTTTACATATACAGTATATACATAGTCATATTATCTTCAAGTATAGTTTCATTCCTTTCTAATATTTATGATTTTTAATATCTTTTCTTTCCTTGCCTTGCTGATTAGGATGGCCAATATAATGTTGAAAAAAACTGATTACAATGACCATCCTTATTTCACTCCCAATCTAAAAGGGAGTATTTTTAGAATTCTGCCATTTAATATAATGCTTGCCAACTTTATCAAATTCAGGAAGTTTAAACTTGATGCTGAATGACTGGGCTTTGTCTTGGAGAACTAGAGACTTGCTATTGTCTAGTTGCTAAGTCATGTCCAACTCTTCTGTGACCCTGTGGACTGAAGCCAACCAGGCTCCTCTGTCCATGGGATTCTCCAGGCAAGAATACTGGAGTGGGTTGCCATTCCCTTCTGCAGGGGATCTTCCCGACCCAGGGATTGAACTCATGTCTCCCGCTTGGGAGGCAGACTCTTGACCACTGAGCCACCTGGGAAGATCCTGCCCCCTACCAGAGGTGCATTAGAATGCAAAGGTGATAGAAGTACTATTTTCAGGAAAGAAGATAAAAAGGATTTTGCCTTGTTTCTCTTGCTTCTTCATGGCACTCTAAATCCATGGGAACACTTCAAGCAAGCAAGAGTGCTGTCGGGAGAATTCCCACAGTGAGAAGCCGTGGGATAAATCTCTCTTTCCCCACTGGAGCTCCCTAGGTTCAGGGTGGAAAGAGATGCAGGAAGAGATCCTCTTTGAACGGAGTGAGAGAGTGGTTGAGAATTGAGTCAGTGTTCTTTCTCAGACGATGATGGGAGCCTGGGGCTGGAGGACCTGAAGGGCAGTCAAAGAATTAGACCATTGAATGCCTATGTCTACAGGATACTTCTGAGGTATAAGGTCACAGGACCAGCAAGAGATAAAGGGGCCGAGTGACTTGAAAACCATCATCCTAGCAGCCTGCAGAAAGATAAAGGATTACACTAGGAATGGAAGACAGTGGAACGGGAACATCACCACTGGTAACCAGAGGACAACAGGAAATCCACACTTCCTGCTTCCTTCCTGACGATGTTACATAAATTTCCCCTATGAACATAGAGGCCTTTCTGGGGAGAGATGGAAGAGAGGGTTGCAAAGTATTTAAGTACCATTAGTTGTAAACTCAGTCTAGAAAAAGCAAAAAAAAACCAACAAAAAACAAAACAAAACAATATTTAAGGAGGACCATCTGAAGGAAAAGAAACTTCATGTATTTTCCCAGAAATGTGCACAAGTTTACAAGGCATCTGTTCAATTCTATTTTCTGCCTTATACTTCTGTGTGATGTCATCTACCCTTCTTGAAAGATGCTATAATAAAAGTTCTAAGAAATTCATTATTGTTTGTGTTGAGAGGAGATTTTGTTATGAACATTTTTTTTGTGATTACATTTCCCAGTGTTCTCTTTATGAGAACCCTCAGGAAAGATTTCTGTGTGGTCTAAAACAAAGAATTTTTGAAAATTATCCCCCTCTTCCATTTCTTTGCTGACATTTTGAATTCTGTAACTGAGTAGATTTTCTTTTATGTGTTTGCCACTGGAAAACTTAAGACAATTTTCTGACCCATTGCTAGCAAGGCATTAAAATTTTATAGTATCCATTTTAAAAGGTTTTTATTATGAAAACTATATTCAAAAATAGACAAAAGTAGAGAGAATAATTTCATGAACATCCATTTACCAAGCACCCACATCATCACGCACAACCATGACACCAAACCGGCTTCTTTCACCTACCTCCCACTTACCTCTACCTTGCTGGACTATTTTAAAGAAATTCCCAGACCTTATGACATTTCATCCACATTTATTCCACTCTGTACCTCTCAAGAATAAAGATTCGGGACTTCCCTGGTAGTTTCAGAGGCCAAGACAACACACTCCCAATGTGGGGGGCCAGGTTTGATCTCTGGTCAGGGAACCGGACTCTACATGCCACAACTAAGAGTTTGCCTGTTGCAAGTAAAGATTCCTATGCCCTAGGGAAGATCAACTTAACTTTTACTTTTCACTTTCATGCACTGGAGAAGGAAATGGCAACCCACTCCAGTGTTCTTTCCTAGAGAATCCCAGGGACAGAGGAACCTAGTGGGCTGCCGTCTATGGGGTCACACAGAGTCAGACATGGCTGAAACAACTTAGCAGCAGCAGCAGGAAAGATCAAAATCCTGCCTGTGGCAAATAAGACCCAGCACAGCCATATATATATATATATATGTATGTATGTATGTATGTATGTATGTATGTATATAAAATAGTCAACCAGGGAAATTCTGTTTGCACTGGAGACATAGAAATTTATAAGACAAGATGGCTCTTATTCTGGAAATAAAAAGCAACTATATACTGTATAAAACTATTTTAAAATTATATCTATGTTTGCAAAGACATTAAAAAAATCTACAAAGTGGTTAAATGGCATTAAGATCTAAAATGTTCCCTTTAGAAGCCTAGAGATCCAAAGTTACTTTGATTTTTAGCAGAACAGTGAGAGGCAGAAAAACTAACACCATAGATAAGATGAAAAGACAGCAACTGATGACTCAACTAAATTGTTTTTTTTTTTTTTTGCTTATTTTTTTAATACTTTATTCTACATTACAATACTGTATTTGTTTTGCCATACATTGACATGAATCATCCACAGGTATCCATGATCTCCCAATGCCAAAGCCCCCTCCCCACCTCCCACCCCATATCATCTCCCTGAATCATCCCGTGCACCAGCCCCATGCATCCTGTATCCTGTATTGAACATAGACCGTCGCTTCGTTTCTTACAAGATAGTATACATATTTCAATTCCATTCTCCCAAATCATCCCACCCTTTCCCTCTCCCTCAGAGGCCAAAAGTCCATTCTATACCTCTGTGTCTCTTTTGTTGTCTCACATAGAGGGTCATCATTACTATCTTTCTAAATTCCATATATATGTGTCAGTATACTGTATTGGTGTTTTTCTTTCTGGCTTACTTCACTCTGTATAATCGGTTCCAATTTCATCCATCTAATTAGAACTGAGTCAAATTTATTCTTTTTAAGGGCTGAGTAGTACTCCATTGTGTATATGTACCACAGCTTTCTTATCCATTCATCTGCTGATGGACATCTAGGTTGCTTCCATGTCCTGGCTATTATAAACAGTGCTGCAATGAACATTGGGATACACGTGTCTCTTTCAATTCTGATTTCCTCGGTGTGTATGCCCAGCAGTGGGATTGCTGGGTCATAAGGCAGGTCTATTTGCAATTTTTAAGGAATTTACACACTGTTTTCCATAGTGGCTGTACTAGTTTGCATTCCCACCAGCAGTGTAAGAGGGTTCCCTTTTCTTCACAACCTCTCTAGCATTTATTGCTTGTAGACTTTTGGATCGCAGCCATTGTGACTGGTGTGAAATGGTACCTCATTGTGGTCTTGATTTGCATTTCTCTGATAATGAGTGATGTTGAGCATCTTTTCATGTGTTTGTTAGCCATCCGTATGTCTTCTTTGGAGAAATGCCTATTTAGTTCTTTGGCCCATTTTTTGATTGGTTCGTTTATTTTTCTGGAGTTGAGCTGCATAAGTTGCTTGTATATCTTTGAGATTAGTTGTTTGTCAGTTGTTTCATTTGCTATTGTTTTCTCCCATTCAGAAGGCTGTCTTTTCACCTTGCTTGTAGTTTCCTTTGTTGTGCAGAAGCTTTTAATTTTAATTAGATCCCATTTGTTTATTTTTGCTTTTATTTCCAGTATACTGGGAGGTGCATCATAGAGGATCCTGCTGTGATTTATGTCGGAGAGTGTTTTGCCTATGTTTTCCACTAGGAGTTTTATAGTTTCTGGTCTTACATTTAGATCTTTAATCCATTTTGAGTTTATTTTTGTGTATGGTGTTAGAAAGAGGTCTAGTTTCATTCTTTTACAAGTGGTTGACCAGTTTTCCCAGCACCACCTGTTAAAGAGACTGTCTTTACTCCATTGTATATTCTTGCCTGCTTTGTCTAAAATAAGGTGTCCATAGGTGTGTGGGTTTATCTCAGGGCTTTCTATTTTGTTCCATTGATCTATATTTCTGTCTTTGTCCCAGTACCATACTGTCTTAATGACTGTGGCTTTGTAATAGAGCCTGAAGTCAGGCAAGTTGATTCCTCCAGTTCCATTCTTCTTTCTCAAGATTGCTTTGGCTATTTGAGGTTTTTGTATTTCCATACAAATCTTGAGATTATTTGATCTAGTTCTGTGAAAAATACTGCTGGTAGCTTGATAGGAATTGCATTGAATCTGTAGATTGCTTTGGGTAGCATACTCATTTTCACTATATTGACTCTTCGACCCATGAGCATGGTATATTTCTCCATCTATTAGTGTCCTCTCTGATTTCTTTCATCAGTGTTTTATAGTTTTCGATATATAGGTCTTTAGTTTCTTTAGGTAGGAATATTCCTAAGTATTTTATTCTTTTCGTTGCAATGGTGAATGGGATTGTTTCCTTGACTTCTTTTTCTACTTTCTCATTATTAGTGTATAGGAATGCAAGGGATTTCTGAGTGTTGATTTTATATCCTGCAACTTTACTATATTCATTGATTAGCTCTAGTAGTTTTCTGGTGGAGTCTTTAGGATTTTCTATGTAGAGGATCATGTCGTCTGCAAACAGTGAGAGTTTTACTACTTCTTTTCCAATTTGGATTCCTTTTATTTCTTTTTCTGCTCTGATTGCTGTGGCCAAAACTTCCAGTACAATATTGAAGAGTAGTGGTGAAAGTGGACACCCTTGTCTTGTTCCTGACTTTAGGGGAAATGGTTTCAATTTTTCACCATTGAGGATAATGTTAGCTGTGGGTTTGTCATATATAACTTTTATTATGCTGAGGTACGTTCCTTCTATTCCTACTTTCTGGAGAATGTTTTATCATAAATGGATGTTGAATTTTGTCAAAGTCTTTTTCTGCATCTATTGAGATAATCATATGATTTTTATTTTTCAGTTTGTTAATGTGATGAATTACATTGATTGACTTGTGGATATTGAAGAATCCTTGCATCCCTGGGATAAAGCCCACTTGGTCATGGTGTGTGATCTTTTTAATGTGTTTCTGGATTCTGATTGCTAGGATTTTGTTGAGGATTTTTGCATCTATGTTCATCAGTGATATTGGCCTGTAGTTTTCTTTTTTGTGGTGTCTTTGTCAGGTTTTGGTATTAGGGTGATGGTGGCCTCATAGAATGAGTTTGGCAGTTTACCTTCCTCTGCAATGTTCTGGAATAGCTTCAGTAAGATAGGTGTTAGCTCTTCTCGAAATTTTTGGTAGAATTCAGCTGTGAAGCTGTCTGGGCCTGGGCTTTTCTTTGCTGGAAGATTTCTGATTACAGTTTCAATTTCCATGCTTGTGATGGGTCTGTTAAGATTTTCTATTTCTTCCTGGTTCAGTTTTGGAAAGTTGTACTTTTCTAAGAATTTGTCCATTTCTTCCAAGTTGTCCATTTTATTGGCATGTAATTGCTGATAGTAGTCTCTTATGATTCTTTGTATTTCTGTGTTGTCTGTCGTGATCTCTCCATTTTCATTTCTAATTTTATTGATTTTTTTTCTCTTTGTTTCTTGATGAGTCTGGCTAATGGTTTGACAATTTTATTTATCCTTTCAAAGAACCAGCTTTTTGCTTTGTTGATTTTTACTATGGTCTCTTTTGTTTCTTTTGCATTTATATCTGCCCTAATTTTTAGGATTTCTTTCCTTCCAACAACTCTGGAGTTCTCTATTTCTTCCTTTTCTAGTTTCTTTAGGTGTAGAGTTAGGTTGTTTATTTGACTTTTTTCTTGTTTCTTGAGGTGTGCCTGTATTGCTATGAACTTTCCTCTTAGGACTGCTTTTATAGTGTCCCAAAGGTTCTGTGTAGTTGTGTTTTCATTTTCATTCGTTTCGATGCATATTTTGATTTCTTTTTGATTTCTTCTGTGATTTGTTGATTATTCAGAAGGGTGTTGTTCAGCCTCCAAATGTTGGCATTTTTAATAGTTTTTCTCCTATAATTGAGATCTAACCTTAGTGCATTATGGTCAGAGAAGATGCCTGGAATAATTTCGATTTTTTGAATTTATCAAGGTTAGATTTATGACCCAGGATGTGATCTATCCTGGAAAAGGTTCCGTGTGCACTTGAGTAAAAGGTGAAATTCATTGTTTTGGGGTGAAATGTCCTATAGATATCAATTAGGTCTAACTGGTCTATTGTATCGTTTAAAGTTTGCATTTCTTTGTTAATTTTCTATTTAGTTGATCTGTCCATAGGTGTGAGTGGGGTATTAAAGTCTCCCACTATTATTGTGTTATTATTAATTTCCCCTTTCATGCTTATTAGCATTTGTCTTACATACTGTGGTGCTCCTATGTTGGGTGCATATATATTTATAATTGTTATATCTCCTTCTTGGATTGATCCTTTAATCATTATGTAGTGGCCTTCTTTGTCCCTTTTCACAGCCTTTGTTTTAAAGTCTATTTTATCGGATATGAGTATTGCTACTCCTGCCTTCTTTTGGTCTTTATTTGCATGGAATATCTTTTTCCAGCCCTTCACTTTCAGTCTGTATGTGTCCGTTGTTTTGAGGTGGGTCTCTTGTAAGCAGCATATATAGGGATCTTGTTTTTGTATCCATTCAGCCAGTCTTTGCCTTTTGGTTGGGGCATTCAACCCATTTACATTTAAGGTAATTATTGATAAGTATGCTCCTGTTGCCATTTACTTTATTGTTTTGGGTTCGGGTTTATATGCCCTTTTTGTGTTTCCTGTCTAAAGTCTATCCTTTAGTATTTGTTGGAGAGCTGGTTTGGTGGTGTTGAATTCTCTCAGCTTTTGCTTGTCTGTAAAGCTTTTGATTTCTCCTTCATATTTGAATGCGATCCTTGCTGGGTACACTAGTCTTGGCTGAAGGTTATTATCTTTCATCACTTTAAGTATGTCTTGCCATTCCCTCCTGGCCTGAAGAGTTTCTGTTGAAATATCTACAGTTATTCTTATGGGGATCCCCTTGTGTGTTATTTGTTGTTTTTCCCTTGCTGCTTTTAATATTTGTTCTTTGTGCTTGGTCTTTGTTAGTTTGATTAGTATATATCTTGGGGCGTTCCGCCTTGGGTTTATCCTGTTTGGCACTCTCTGGGTTTCTTGGACTTGGGTGATTATTTCCTTCCCCATTTTAGGGAAGTTTTCAACTATTATATCCTCAAGTATTTTCTCATGGTCTTTCTTTTTGTCTTCTTCTTCTGGGACTCCTATAATTCGAATGTTGGAGCGTTTCATATTGTCTCGGAGGTCTCTGAGGTTGTCTTCATTTCTTTTAATTCGTCTTTCTTTTTCCCTCGCTGATTCATTTATTTCTACCATTTTATCTTCTATTTCACTAATCCTATCTTCTGCCTCCGATATTCTACTATTTGTAGCCTCCAGAGTGTTTCTGATCTCATTTATTGCATTATTCATTATATGTTGACTCTTTTTATTTCTTCTAGGTCCTTGTTAAACCTTTCTTGCATCTTCTCAAACCTTGACCCCAGGCTATTTATCTGTGATTCCATTTTGATTTCAAGATTTTGGATCATTTTCACTATCAGTATTCAGAATTCTTTCTCAAGTAGATTTCCTATCTCTTCCTCTTTTGTTTGGTTTGGTGGGCATGTCTCCTGTTCCTTTACCTGCTGGGTATTCCTCTGTCTCTTCATCTTGGTTATATTGCTGCATTTGGGGCGGCTTTTCTATATTCTGGGAATTTGTGGAATTCTCTTTATTATAGAGCTTCCTCTCTGTGTTTGGGGTTATATCAGTGGCTTGTCAAAGTTTCTTGATTAGGGAGGCTTGTATTAAAGTTCTGGTGGGTGGAGCTGGATTTCCTCTCTCTGGAGTGCTGTGAAGTATCAAGTAATGGGTTATGAGATGTCAATGGTTTTGGAGTATTTTGAGCTGCCTGTGTATTGAAGCTCAGGGGCTTGTTCTTGTGTTGCTGGAGAATTTGCATGGTATGTCTTGCTCTGGAACTTGTTGGCCCTTGGGCGGTGCTCAATTTCAGTATAGGTATGAAGGCGTTTGATGAGCTCTTATTGGATAATGTTCCCTGTATTCAGGAATTCTTTGATGATCTCAGGATTTGGACTTTCGCCTCCTGATTCTGGTTTTCAGATTTATTTTTACAATAGCCTCATGATTTCTTCATCTATTCAGCACTAATGTTAAAACATCTAGGTTAATGATGATAGGTTTCTCCATTTTGAGGGGGGGGGGGGGGGGGGGGGGGGGGGGGGAGAAAAAAACAAATTTAAAAAAGAAAAAAATTTTTAAAGAAAAAAAAAATTCTTAAAAAAATCACGCTTCCACATCACCCCCCCCAAAAAAGTTGATCATAAAAGTAGTAACGGCTATATCTGGTGCTTTCTCTGTCATTGTGGACTGGTGGGGCGCCCGGCTCCAAGGCAGTTCCCTCTGTTTGACTTCCTCTGTTTGCTGGTCCCTTCTGTGTATGATTTCTGTCTTGACACAGGGAGGTTGGTGGTGGACTCTGCACTGGGCTTGCCCCTTCTCGCTCCGCGGGATAACCATGTGGGGCCTGCCCTATGCTTCATGCACTTCCCCGGTCTAAGCTGCTCAGGTTTGGCGCTCAGGAAGCCCTCCGAGGCTTGGATTTGGTTGAACCGGGGCTTTGTTCCCTTCCCAGGTCCAAGTGGCTAGGGAGTTTGGCGTGCGCTATTGCGACTTCTGGGCTTCTGGGTTGCTCAATTTTCTGGGAGTTCGGCCGGGGCTCTTTCTCAGGCAGATGATGACTGTTCAGAGACCCCAGCAGTCTCAATAGCAAAGAAACCTGCTTGCAATTTGGTAGGTAGTGTCTCTCTTGAGCTGCAATAGCCCCCTTCCAGCACTTAAGGCTCTGGCTGCCTGTCACCAGAGGGGGATAGCCTGCAGCCGGCTATTGCTGATCTGTCCTTTGTTCTGTGCGCGGGCCTGTCGGTGTCTTATGTTCGAGCGTTTTGCATGTTAGTTATCCCACAGTCTGGTTTGCTAGTCTGAGATAGTTCGTTCTAGCCATGCGTGGACCTGATTCTGGCCCCGTTACACCCCGATTCTCGAGAAAAGCCCTGCAGCCTACGTCTCCCGTGGCCCAATTCTTAGAAAGCACTGTCGCTGGCACCCGATCCTTCCCTGCCCAACCCCCACTGCTGTCGGACGCAGGCGTTTGCGCTGCTTATCCACTGGGGGTTATACTGTTGAATTCATAATCTGTTGTTTTAATTATTTATTTATTCTTCCTTCCTATTATGTTGCCTTCTGTGCCTCCCAGGGCTCGCCCCATACACAGCTATGAGAATGTTCCCCAATTTTAGGGAACCTCTCTTTTAAGAGTCTCTTCCTGGGATGGGATTCCCTTCCCATGACAGGGCTCCCTCCCTACCTCCTTTGTCTCTATCTTCGTCCTTTGTATTTATTCCTACCTAGTTTTGAAGCCAATGATCTGCTTTGCTGGATGCCTGATGTCCTCTGCCAGCTGTCAGAAGTTGTTTTGTGGAATTTACTCAGCGCTAAAATGTTCTTTTGATGAAGTAGTGAGGGAGAAAGTGTTCTCCCCATCCTATTCCTCCGCCATCTTTTTTCGTTCTCTCAACTAAATTGTTAAAGGCTGAATGTAATCTTGCTTGATGCTATATACCGCCTAGCAGCCCAAACACCACTATTTATTAAAGAAATGCAAATAAGTACTACCATGAGGTATTAGCTCACACTGGTCAGAATGACCATCATTAAGAACTCTACAAACAATAAATGCTGAAGAGAGTGTGGAGTAAAAGGAACACTCTCACACTGTTGGTGGGAATCTAAACTAGTACAGCCACTATTCAGAACAGTAGGGAGGTTCCTTAAAAGCTAAAAATACAACTCCTATGATCGCTCCTATTCCGGTTGGAAACTAATGGAAAGACCCAACCTAGACAGCATATTAAAAAGCAAAGACATTTTTGTTTTTTTTTGAACCCCAACAGGAATCCATAAACTGATGTCATAAGCTATGGTTTTTTCAGCCATAAAACAAGGAATTATGTATGCCCGGATTCGTGAGAGTTGGACTGTACAAGGGAAAGCTGAGTGCTGAAAGAATTGTATGCTTTTGCAGCTGTCGGTCGCTGGAGGAGAACTCTTGAGAGTCCCTTGGACTGCAGATGCCAGGAGATCCAACCAGTCCATCCTAAACGGAAATCAATCCTGAATATTCATTGGAAGGACTGCTGCCTTCATGCTCGAACCTTCAGTACTTTGGCCACTTGATGCAAAGAACTGACTCATTGGAAAGGACCCTGATGCTGGGAAAAATGAAGGCAGGAGGAGAAGGGGATGGCAGAGGATGAGATGGTTTGATGGCATTACTGACTCAATGGATCCATGAGTTTGGGTAAACTCTGGGAGTTTGGTGATGGACAGGGAGGCCTGGCATCCTGCAGTCCATGGGGTTCCAAAGAGATGGACATGACTCCGAGCCAAAGCCTGTAACTGAACTGATAAGCAATGAGCATATCATATTTGTCTATACTGCTTTATCTGACTCATTTCACCCTTGTATGTTAATCTCTTAATTGAATTCGTGTTGCTGCCAAGGGTGGGCATTATTTCTCTTGTTTTTATGGCTCAGAAATCTGATTCCATTGTGCTACCAGTGACATTTCCATATGTGTTCTACCACGTCATCTTTATCCATTCCTCTCAGTGGACCAAGTGTTCCTTCCAGTCAGGCCTCCATGTCTTTGGGGCGGTATTGTCAAATAGTATCTCTAAGTCCACATTGGTGGTGCATGTATCTTTGGCAATCAATAACAGAATTATGATTTTTTCTGAACTCTTATTCATGACCAAGGGATCTAGGATTTGCTCTGGTATCATTATGGCCTAGTTAAAATCCAGCTTGAACATCTGGGAGTTCACAGTTCATGTATTGTTGAAGCCTGGCTTAGAGAAGTTTGAGCATTAGTTTGCTAGCATGTGAGATGAGTGCAATTGTGTGGTCATCTGAACATTCTTTGACATTGCCTTTCTTTGGGATTGGATTTAAAACTGACCTTTTCCAGTCCTGTGGCCACTGCTGAGGTTTCCAAATTTGCTGGCATACTGAATGCAGCACTTTCACATCATCATCTTTTGGGATTTGAAATAGCTGAACTGGAATTCCATCATCTCCACTAGCTTTGTTCATAGTGATGCTTCCTAAGGCCCACTTGACTTCTCATTCCAGGATGTCTGGCTCTAGGTGAGTGATTAAACCATCGTCATTATCTGGGTCATGAAGATATTTTTGTATAGTTCTTCTGTGTTCTTGCCATCTCTTCTTAATAGCTTTTGTTTCCGTTAGGTCCATACAATTTCTGTCCTTTATTGTACTCATCTTTGCATGAAACGTTCCCTTGGTATCTCTAATTTTCTTGAAGAGATAGCTAGTCTTCCCATTCTGTTGTTTTCCTCTATTTCTTTGTATTAATCACTGAGGAAGGCTTTCTTATCTCTCCTTGCTGGTCTTTGGAACTCTGCATTCAAATGGGTATATCTTTCCTTTTCTCCTTTGCCTGTCGCTTCTCTTCTTGTCACAGCTGTTTGTAAGGACTCCTCAGTTCAGTTCAGTTGTCGCTCAATCATGTTCTACTTTTTGCAACCCCATGGACTTCAGCACACCAGGCCTCCCTGTCCATTACCAAAGCACAGAGTTTACTCAAATTCATGTCCGCATGCCATTGCAGGAGATGCTCTTTCAATCCCTGGGCTGGGAAAATCCCCTGGAGGAGCGCATGGCTATCCACTCCAGTATTCTTGCCTGGAGGACCCTGTGGACAGAGGAGACTGGAGGGCTACAGGCCATGGGGTCGCCAAGAGTTGGACATGACTGACTCTACATAGCCCAGCACAGGGTATACCTGTAAAACACTTTCTTTAGCCTCAGAGTGATTCAAATGGTAAAGAGCTTGCCTGCAATGTGGGAGACCCAAGTTCGATCCATGGGTCAGGAAGATCCCCTGGAGAAGGAAATGGCAAACGATTCCAGTATTCTTGCCTGGAAAAATCCCATGAATGGAGGAGCCTGTGGGGCTACAGTCTGTGGGGTAGCAAAGAGTCGGACACAACTGAGTGACTTCATTTTTCAGTCAGAGGAAAGAACCAGTAAAGCGATTTCAGCTGTGAAAAATTTAACTTGTTCATTAGGATACCCAAGGCTTTGAGTAGAAAAACAAACAAAACAACATTCAGGTAAATCTGTGGTTCTAAATGTTGGCACGGAAGGCTGCTTTGTTTAGCTTGTTTGTGCCTTTGAGCTTAGAGACTATATATGTGGTAGTATCTGGCATAGATGGGCAACCCTTTTCTAGCTGGCTGGCATTTAGATGAGGCCACAACCTCTAGCCTGGTAAGATTAGCAGAGGAGAAAGGAGGAGGATTAAATAGCTATCTGTTTACAGTGATTTCTGTTATTGATAAAGCCTCAGAATAATTTATTTGACCCTGTGGTCTTAAATCTTGAATAAGTTTATACTTGTTGGCAATCCAGCTCATCCAGGCTCTGCAGCGCCTTCAGATCAGCAGCACTGATAGTGCTTATGTGAAATCCTCCAATTCTGTGGGCCAATAACCTTTCAAAATCGCTTCTGAAGCCTCCTATCCTCCAGGACCTTTTGGTTTTCATTTCTGCTTACTTAGAATAAAAATGTCACAAGGTGGGAGAATAAGAATTAAAGGGATGTACACCTATCTAGAGGATGGGAGGTAACATAAACATGAAAAAAAAAAAGATTTTGGACTCTAAAGTCCAAAAAAACTGTTTAATGTGTTGAAAGTAGCATTTTTAAAAATACCAGTTATATTGTTGGCTTAATCACTCAAATCTTATATACATGTATGTATGTAATGTATATATAGGTGACATCATATATAAAGTGTGTGAATTTTATGTGTGATATAAAATAGTGAATTGCATTTAATCATCTCTTCAGAGATGCTTTTTAAAAAGCTGCTCTGGTTCAGTTTGCTTTATTTGTATCACCTGTGCAGACATTCTCATTAAGGAGGCAGCATATTAAAGTGGCTCCTAAGACATGTTCTCAAGTCAGATTTTCAAAGTCAGAGTCTCCCGTCACAACTTTGGGGTTCCTTTGCTGGTGGTTCAGCTGGTAAAGCCTCTGCCTGCAATGTGGGAGACCTGGGTTTGATCTCTGGGTTGGGAAGATCCCCTGGAGAAGGGGAAATCCTACCCACTCCAATATTCTAGTATTTTGGCCTGGAGAATTCCATGGACTGTGTAGTTCATGGGGTCACAAAGAGTCGGACATGTTAACCATGTGATCTTGGGCAGGTGTTATCTCTTTCATATAGAAGTTTCCATATCCTAGAATAAGAATGATAATAAGTATACACACTTGGTTTTAACCACAGACTTCATTGGCAGCCAACTAATTTGATTGCCTTGAGGTAAAATGTGACTGGGAAAAGACCTTAGAAAGACCTAGTGCTTGTCAAACTGGGATGATCTTTTGAGTCAGCTAGGATGCTTTTTGAAAAAATACAAGCTTCTCCAACCCTGGAAACTCTGATACTGTACGTAAGGGCAGAAATCAAGAATCTATTATTTAAAATATATCCCATACATTTCCATAAATGAGCTAGATTTGACAATTATCCATTGAAGAATTAAATTCTCTCTGTAACATCTTTGCCAAATTATTTTCTGTACTTGAAAAGAACTTTCTGTCTCTAAGCAATGATCTGTTTTCGACCTCTCTGTTGCAATGATTTTCCTTATACTGGATGAAATTTACTACTATATTGCTTCTACCTACAGATCTCAGATATCATTTATGGCCAAAAAAAAGAGAAATCTAATTCTTGCTCTGTATGATCGTTCTTTGAACATTTGGAGAGGATGTGGATGTCTTCCTTCAGTCAGTTTAGCTACTCAGTTGTGTCCAACTCTTTGCAACTCCATGGAATGCAACATGCCAGGCTTCTCTGTCCATCACCAACTCTCAGAGTTTACTCAAACTCATGTTCATTGAGTCAGTGGTGCCATCCAACCATCTCATCCTCTGTCGTCATCTTCTCCCTCCTGCCTTCAATCTTTCCAAGCATCAGGGTCTTTTCAAATGAGTCAGTTTTTCACATCAGGTGGCCAAAGTATTGGAGTTTCAGCTTCAGCAACAGTCCTTCCAGTGAATATTCAGGACTGAATTTTTTTTTTTTTAAGGATTGACAGGTTGGATCTCCTGGCAGTCCAAGGGACTCTCAACAGTCTTCTCCAACACCATAGTTTAAAAGCATCGATTCTTTGGCACTCACCTTTCTTTATAGTCCAACTCTCGTATCCATACATCACTAGCTTTGACTAGACAGACTTCTACCGGAAAAGAGAATAAAAAACCACTTGAGTATTCTTGCCTTAAGAACCCCATGAACAGTATGAACAGTATGTCTTCCTTAGTCTCTTCCAAAACAATCTAAATTCAAGCACATTTTTGTCTCTCATGGTTCTTTAACCTTTTTTCCACTTGGTTTTCCTTTGGACATATTCCATCTATCTGCCTATTTTCAGGAATGTTTCTCTAAACAAACTAGTGGTTATCAGTGGAGAAGGGGAGGGTAAAAGGGGTACTAAGAGGTAGAAACTACTAGGTATAAAATAAGCTAAAATGGAGTATAACCTTTAAAAATTGTGAATAACTATATTGTGTATATCCTCATAATTTATATAATATTGTACAGCAATATTATATATTTCAATATCAAAATAAAAAGAATATATCCCTAGGTAAATGAAGAGAGTCGTATCTTAAATGCTGTGGTTCTCTTAAGCTTCTAAAGTTATATCTCAATAAAAATAGCCCATTAATGCATAAATTCTTACTCTTAACTAAAATTATTCTGTTATTCCTCACTTGTGCTAATGTTAAATAGTGTCTTTTTCATCTATTTAATTTGATATTTTAAAAATTTGACTTCAGTGCTTTTGTTCTCTTGTGTAAAATTCCTCTTATTGGATTTAACCTAACAGTGCAAATCTTAATGGTATTTTCAGATCTTGATCTTCTAATGTATCTACTGTCCTTCCTAACTTTATGCCATTGTTAAACTGATGAGCCTGCTGTATGGTGGTGGCAGTTTAGTTGCTAAGTTGTATCCAACTCTTATGACCCTACAGACTATAGCCCACCAGGCTCCCCTGTCCATGGGATTCTCCAGGCAAGAATACTGGAGTGAGTTGCCGTTTTGTTCTCCAGGGGATCTGTCTTCCCTGATAAGGGATTGAACCTATGTCTTTTGCACTGCAAATGGCTTCTTTACCACTGAGCTACCAGGAAAGTCTCAAACCTACTCTATACCTTTATCGAAATGTAAGGATATAAGGCTGAGAACAGCAAGCTGGGATTCTCATCTAGAAATCTCTATTCTATTTGACATCACTCCAAAGTTCAAAACTTGATGAATACAATTATCTGATGTTTCTAAATGGTCCCTGACACAGCTATACTAATCTAGCTTGTATATAAGAAAATAATGAGAAAACTTAGCAAAACTATGCTGAAGTACAGATACCCATTTACCATACTTTATCTTCCGGATTGTAAAAAGAAAGGAGTTATGATGCAAACTGTTCATCACTATACTTTCTTTTCCACATTATTCCAGTTCACCTTTGTTTTTATATTCCATTCCAGATTTTTAACAGCTGTCATTGCTGAAGGCTCAGGTTGTCTAATCCTTCCCCCTCTCCCCAGTGTGTAAAATTGGGCTGAAATGTGCTCGTGTGCAGCCGCCAAAGTGCTTCTCTTATTTGCCAAGATTTTTCAAAAATAACTGACAGTGTTGCCATGATCTCACTTTTAAGCACTCTATGACAACTCCTTTTCCAAGTCTTTCTAGGTGGTTTTGAATTTCCTTTGTGGCAGTGAACACAGGAAAAGAAATGAAGGTAACAAGTTGCCCCACTGGCCAGTATCTCAAGTTTGTTATACAAAGCTGTCAGTAAAATGAACTCTACCCTTCTTTTTAAAATCTAAACAAATGATACAAATGACAAATGGGCCTATTTACAAACCAGAAATAGGATCATAGGTACAAGAAAAAAACAACAAAACTTAAGGTTACCAGGAGGGAAAGATGGGAAGAGGGATAAATTGGGAGACTGAGATTGGCATGTATACACTATTATATAATAAGGATCCACTGTGTAGCACAGTAGGTTAGCACTGTACTCTGTGATGACCTATGTGGGAGAAGAATCTTAAAAAGAGTGGATATATGTATACGTGTAACTGAATCACTTTGCCTTACAGCAGAAACTAACACAACATTGTAAATCAACTGTACTCCATTAAAAATTAGTAAAAAAAAAAAATCTTGGACCTTCCTGGTGGCACAGTGGATAAAGAATCTGCATGCCAATGCAGGGGACACAGCTTTGAGCCCTGGTCCGGAAAGATTCCACACGGCAAGGAGCAATTAAGCCCATGTGCTATAACTACTGAAGCCTGCATGGTCTAGGGCTGGGAAGTTCACAACTGAGGAGCCCTTGTGCTGCAACTACTGAAGCCTGCTTCCCTAGAGCCCGTGCTCCACGAGAGAAGCCCCTGCAATGAGAAGCCTGTGCACCGCAACTCAAGAGTGGCCCCCCTCTCTGCAACTAGAGAAAGCCCATGCAGCAATGAAGACCCATTGCAACCTGAAATAAATAATAAATAAAAAGAAAAGGACCTGTCTTAAAAAAAAAAAAAAAACCTTCCCCCCCAAGACTTGAGGATATTTCCCATAAAAATGGCACACCAAAGAGGACCAGCAGAAACAAGAGAGATGCCTAAAGACCTGGTTCACTGGTGCCATGACCAGGCCTGCGATAGACAGGCCTGATTAAGGGCTCTTGCAGTGTTTCAGAAAGTGTAGGCTCACTGAAATCTCCTTTATTTCCAATC
This sequence comes from Nanger dama, assembly GCA_917880005.1. Classification (NCBI taxonomy): domain Eukaryota; kingdom Metazoa; phylum Chordata; class Mammalia; order Artiodactyla; family Bovidae; genus Nanger; species Nanger dama. The sequence continues at coordinate 24,645,491 of CAKJTW010000021.1, forward strand.
CATTGTAATTTATTCTTGAACTCATCCTTTGTCCAAAACACAAACCTCTCCCAAACACTTTTTCTGATGTTCTAAGATAATAGAATTAACTGGGACATGCATTGCTGAAGCCCACAGTATTGCTCATTGCTTTCCTCCTCTCTGCATGAGTAAGAGCCCCACTGCCAAGGCAACTGTGAGAGTCCTAGAAACACAAGCTCAATCAGATTAGTTCAGTCAATTGAATCTTATTCTTATCAACGCAGACTGATCTACTTATCTTATCTGTTTCCTTCAATGGCACCCCTAAATTTACATGTTTATATTCTATTAGCTAAATCTGATTCATTTTTCTGCTCAAATACAATAGATTGTCTTCTGATCAATATTACCCTGTCTTGGAAGACATCTTACTTGAAAGGGTCTCTTCTCTCAGATCAGAACTTCATTTCAATATTTATTCTTTCAGTTCTGCTACAAAGATCAATCTCCTTTATTGAAAAGATTATGATGAAAGTTACTCAGTCATGTCCGACTCTTTGCAACCCCATGGACTATAATACAGTCCATGGAATTCTCTAGGCCAGAATACTGGAGTGGGTAGCCTTTCCCTTCTCCAGGGGATCTTCCCAACCCAGGGATCGAACCCAGGTCTCTCACATTGCAGCAGATTCTTTACCAGCTGAGCCATAAGGGAAAGAGACACACAATTACTATTGAGGTCCTACCAACAAACAGCCATCCTTCAATCCTGTGGTTACTTGGGTTTAATTTTCTTCCTTATTAATTTTATTTCTTGCTGTTTCCATGAATAATATCTTCCTCTACCTCTCTTTCTCTCTCCCTTCCTTCTCTAAAGAAGTTCATTTTGGAGCTCAGCCATCCTTGTATAATTCTTATATGTTTGTGTCACTCTTTGTATTTAGTGATGATCTTATATTTCTATCTTAAAATAATATTTATTGTTAATTTCCAAGTTTAAAAGCTGTATAAATCCCCATGGAAAAATTTTTTAGAAAGAAAAAACCAAAGGATGAAAAACCACACCACAAAAATTACCCCATTTTATAGAGATAAACACCAATATGTTTTACATTTTTCTGGTCATTTGTTATTATTCACTTTTACTTTATATTTCCCAATATTTATTAAAAATCTAAGTCATTAAAGACTTTGATGCAAGTACATCTTCCTTTAGATATCTGTGTTTCAATCTTCATCAGAAATATTTTCATTTTGGTTAAAATTAAACATTCATTTTAATGTTTAATTAAATGGTCTGAGCCCTGGAGGACGGTATGGCAACCCACTCCAGTATTCTTGCCTGGAATAGTCCATGGAAAGAAGAGCCTACAGTCTATGGGGTCACAAAGTCAGGCACAACTGAAGCAACTTTCCGCGCAAACACTCTGAGAGCCTTTGAGCCTTCAGTTCAGTTCAGTGGCTCAGTCATGTCTGACTGTGACCCCATGAATCACAGCACGCCAGGCCTCCCTGTCTATCACCAACTCCCGGTGTTCACCCAAACTCATGTGCATTGAGTCAGTGATGCCATCCAGCCATCTCATCCTCTGTCGTCCCCTTCTCCTCCTGCCCTCAATCCCTCCCAGCATCATGGTCTTTTCTAATGAGTCAACTCTTTGCATGAGGTGGCCAAAGTGTTAGAGTTTCATCTTCAGCATCAGTCCTTCCAATGAACACCCACGACTGATCTCCTTTAGGATGGACTGGTTGGATCTCCTTGCAGTTCAAGGGACTCTCAAGAGTCTTCTCCAACACTACAGTTCAAAAGCATCAATTCTTTGGTGCTCAGCTTTCTTCACAGTCCAACTCTCACATCCATACATGACCACAGGAAAAACCATAGCCTTGAGTAGCCGGACCTTTGTTGGCAAAGTAATGTCTCTGCTTTTCAATATGCTGTCTAGGTTGGTCATAACTTTTCTTCCAAGGAGTAAGCGTCTTTTAATGTCATGGCTTCAGTCACCATCTGCAGTGATTTTGGAGCCCCTAAAAATAAAGTCTGACACTGTTTCCATTGTTTCCCCATCTATTTGCCATGAAGTGATGGGACCAGTTGCCATGATCTTTGTTTTCTGAATGTTGAGCTTTAAGCCAACTTTTTCACTCTCCTCTTTCATTTTCATCAAGAGGCTTTTTAGTTCCTCTTCACTTTCTGCCATAAGGGTGGTGTCATCTGCGTGTCTGAGGTTACTGATATTTCTCCTGGCAATCTTGATTCCAGCTTGTGCTTCCTCCAGCCCAGTGTTTCTCATGATGTATTCTGCAGAGAAGTTGAATAAGTAGGGTGACAATATACAGCCTTGACGTACTCCTTTTCCTATTTGGAACCAGTCTGTTGTTCCATGTCCAGTTCTAACTGTTACTTCCTGACCTGCATACAGGTTTCTCAAGAGGCAGGTCAGGTGGTCTGGTATTCCCATCTCTTTCAGAATTTTTCACAGTTTATTGTCATCCATACAGTCAAAAGCTTTGGCTTAGACAATAAAACAGAAATTGATGTTTTTCTGGAACTCTCTTGCTTTTTTGATGATCAACCGGATGTTGGCAATTTGATCTCTGATTCCTTGCCTTTTCTAAAACTAGCTTGAACATCTGGAAGTTCATGGTTCATGTATTGCTGAAGCCTGGCTTGGAGAATTTTGAGCATTACTTTACTAGCGTGTGAGATGAGTGCAATATAGTGTGGTATTTGAGCATTCTTTGGGATTGCCTTTCTTTGGGATTGGAATGAAAACTGATCTTTTCCAGTCCTATGGCCACTGCTGAGTTTTCCAAATTTGCTGGCATACTGAATGCAGCCCTTCCACAGCATCATCTTCCAGGATTTGAAATAGATCAACTGGAATTCCATCACCTCCACTAGCTTTGTTTGTAGTGATGCTTTCTAAGGCCCACTTGACTTTACATTCTAGCATGTCTGGCTCTAGGTGAGTGATCACTCCATCGTGATTATCTGGGTTGTGAAGATCTTTTTGTATAGTTCTGTGTATTCTTGACACCTCTTAATATCTTCTGCTTCTGTTAGGTCCATACCATTTCTGTCCTTTATCAAGCCCATCTTTGCATGAAGTGTTCCCTTGGTATGTCTAATTTTCTTGAAGAGATCTCTAGTTTTTCCCATTCTGATGTTTTCCTCTATTTCTTTGCATTGATCCCTAAGGACGGCTTTCTTATTTCTCCTTGCTGTTCTTTGGAACTCTGCATTCAAATGGGAATATCTTTCCTTTTCAGTGGTTGAAAGTGAAAGTGAAAGTGAAGTCACTCTGTCCAACTCTTTGTGACCCCATGGACACCAGGCTCGTCAGTCCATGGGATTTTCCAAACAAGAGCACTGGAGTGGGTTGCCATTTCCTTCTCAGGGGAATCTTCCCGACCCAGGGATCAAAACCAAGTCTTCCGCATTGTAGACAGATGCTTCATCATCTGAGCCACCAGGAAGTCCCTTGTGGCTCAGCTGGTAAAGAATCCACCTGCAATGTGGGAGACCTGGGTTCGATCCCTGGGTTGGGAAGATCCCCTGGAGAAGGGAAAGGCTACGCACTCCAGTATTCTGGCCTGGAGAATTCCATGGACTCTATAGTCCATGGGGTTGCAAAGAGTCAGACACGACTGTGTGACTTTCAGTGATTAGGTCTCTGCAATTCCACTGCAGGCAGTGCAGGTTCGATCCCTGGTTAGGGAACTAAGATCCCACAAACCACTCGTGTGGGCAAACAAACAAACAAACATCCCAAAACAAAAGAAAATTGCAAAAACCCCAGTTTCTCCCTGTTGACCACAATTAGGCCCAGAGTACTCCCAGGTCCCTAGACACTTGATTAAGTCCTATTGTCACAAGCCCTTTTTCTGTGGTTTTTCTTAGTTTTCATCTTTCACTCATTTTATGCCTACTCTGAAATCTTCATTTCTTCTTTGACAAGTAAGCAGCAAAATAATGCAGTCTTTGAGTTCTTGGGGAAAACTGTATTTCTCTCTAAAGAAACCTCATCTTTTATTGGCTGCAGAAAAAAATGAGAACTCCATTCTCATAAGCATTTATCAACAGTACCAGTTTCCTGACATTTTACTGCCATGGGAATTGTATTCATTAGTTTTTGATCAATACTCTTTCATGTATATTTATATGCTCACACTCTAGCATAAAACTATTATTATTTAAAGTCTAGTTTTGTATTTAAATATATTTGCCTTTGAAAGGAGGAAAATAGACTATAGATTTTTAGCAGGAAATGTATACCATGCGCTATGACATAAACAAAAGAAAACACTGGGAATGTTTTAATTTCCATAATAATAATGCAAATTAGATTTAAAAGGAAGCATGGAATTAGGAAATTTTCTTAAAGAACACTCTGATTTTATTATAATTGCTCAACATGAAAATAACTTTGCATAGTTATATTTTAACCTTAGACAGAATTATATATGTAAATTATATCTCATGAGATCATCCACAGCACTGTTGAAAATGCTTGTATATTGTAAGGCTCCAATACTGCGGTCACCTGATGCAAAGAGCCAACTCACTGGAAAAGACCCTAATGCTGGAATAGATTGAGGACAGGAGGAAAGGGGGTAACAAAAGATGAGATGGTTGGATGGCATCATTTGACTCAATGGACATGAGTTTGAGCAAACTCCAGGAGATAGTGAAGGACAGGGACGCCTGGTGTGCTGTAGTCCATGGGATCACAAAGAATTGGACGTGACTCCGTGACCGAACAACAGCCACAACCAAGACATGTTACCTTTTATTAGATGAAGCTTCAGGTAAGTGCCTTTTTCTCATTTATACAACAATCATTTACCAATGACTTGATGGATAAGTAAAAGATCCTAAACACTCGACCCAGCACTTCAGGCTCCTCTCTCCTCCGCTATCTCCTGGAGTTTGTTTACATTCATGTCTGTTGAGTTGGTAATGCTATCTAACCATCTCATCCTCTGCCACCCCCTTTTCCTTTAGCCTTCAATCTTTTGCAGCATCAGAGTCTTTAACCAATGAGTCGGCTCTTTATAACATGCCTTGGGATTCCTTTATTTTTGTGCCCAATCTCAGGACTACATTATTTAGAATAATGAAAATTTTTGCTCCCTGAAAATGAAACGAGAGCAACTTCTCTAGCTGTATTATTTTCATGTAATTTTATTTTAGTATGAAGACACTTGTATTTAGTTTATCTTAAGTTATGTCTTATGATGAAAGTAAATGGAAATATACATTGTTTTTACCAGAACATACATGAAATAATTTCATTGGAAGAAATATTTTTCAAGGCTAATACATTAAAAAAATATAAAACTAATAGTCTTAGAAAATTCTTGTAAAACAGAATAGTCAGTGGAAGCATGAACAGCTTTGAGGGTAATGGAGCCTCATTTCGGTGAAACCCAAAGATTTTCACAGAGGATGGTTGGCAACTTCACTCCTGGAGTCCAACCTGCCTGGCTTTCTTTCTCTTCTCCTTATTTTAGGACCTGTGGTGCTCAGAATGTTCTTAATCCTCTTTTTGTCTCAATTCCCTCATGTCAAATTAAAAGGCTAAAATCTGTGGGGAGGATTAAATGTGACCATATATTTAAAGAGTGGGGTATGTGTAAGTCACTCAGCTGTGTCCAACTCTTTGCAACCCCATGGGGATTCTCCAGGCCAGAATCCTGGAGTGGGTAGCCTTTCCATTCTCCAGGGTATCTTCCCAACTCAGAGCTCAAACCCGGGTCTCCCATATTGCAGGCAGATTCTTTACCAGCTGAGCCTCCAGGGAAGCCCCACCCACCCACCCTGGTATAGTAACTGGCATCTGGTAATCACTCAGGATCCCTGGAGTAGAAAATGGCAACCCATTCCAGTATTCTTGCCTGGAAAATTCCCATGGACAGAGGAGCCTGGCAGGCTACAGTTCATGGGGTTGCAAAGAGTCAGACACAACTGAAGGACTGAGCACCATCTCTCAAGATATGCTGACCTTTACTACTGAGCAGGTCTTCAAATTTTGGGTCATGAGCCCCAGTGAATATCATAGGGGTTCTGGGAGAGTCACACAGTCAGGAGTGGGTATGAATGGTGGAATGAATGGTTGTAAGAAAAGCTGAGATTAGTTCACTGGTATATTGATCAACCTCACTTTGTCCATCATTTCACCTCGGTGTCTCATTCTACTCATTCTCTCTCTCTTTACCTTCTTGGTCCACTCATCCTGCTTCCTCTAAAGCCAGACACATACATCACAATCTGGTCAGTACTCAACTTGATTTAAAATCAATGAAGCAATAAAAAGAAGCGATGTTACCATCAATCTTTGTGACATACTTCATTCAATCCCACAGATATTCCAGCTTCCTCTGTGGTCCTGTAAATGTGATTCAGGATGTGGAGGTTTAAAGATAAAAACAAAAACCAAAAGCCTGATGTCTTCTGGAGGTCAGCAAGTTGGCAGCACTGTTGGGATATTTTTGTTGTTCTTCTGTAACACCTCACTATACACTAAACTGTTCTGCCCAAAGAGTCAGCTGATGAACAGTCAAGTTTGGAGAAGCTGAGCCTAACATGAGAGACCAGGGAGCTAGGAAGAAGGAATTCACAGCTTATCACCTGGAGGACACAGGGCAAGATGGAGGGGGATGGAGGAAGGGCAACGGGGAAGACAAAATGTAGCAGCTATTTTGCAGCCCAAGTCTGTGTCCTCCTCTGTATCCTGGAAATAGGACAGAATTTCTTATAACCTAAACCTCACTAAATTCTCAAAAAAAAAAAAAAAATTCAAAGATATGTCACCTGTCTCTCTCCCATAGACTGTAGGACCTAGAGGCATTTGGATATTATTTGGAATAACATATTTTAAGTAGATTCTTTTCTCACAGATGTTTTAATGCCTGTGACTAGATAACACTGTGCAGGCGTGCTCAGCTGCAGGCAGAGTGGAGGTTTCTCTTTTACTCGTGTGTGTGTGCTAAGTCGCTTCAGTCATGTCTGACTCTCCAGGCAAGAATACTGGAGTGGGTTGTCATTTCCTTCTCCAGGTGATCTTCCCAACTCAGGGATCGAACCTGCCTCTTTTAGTCTCCTGCATTGGCAGGTGGGTTCTTTAACACCAGCAACACCTGGGAAGCCCAAAACTCAGCATCATCAGTTGTCAAATGGCGGCAAAATCCTTTCCGATTTCCAGGGTAAACAGATGTTAGGAACACCTATGATAGTTCTTTGGTAAACTCTTATGCAACTATATAAATATAAGGTCTTATTAAGAGGAACCTCTTGAAATAGACCTAATCCTAGGAATATAATCACACACAAAACTCAGAGTGTTAAAACTCATGATGCAATCCTGAGTGCCCAAAGGCTCAAAAATTAATGGGAGGGATGGAAGAAGATGGCAGAGGAGTAAGACAGGGAGATCTCCAGTCTCCCCACAAATACATAAAAAACTCATCAAGATATGAAACAACTACGAAGCAACCTCTAAGCAACAGCAGAAGATCCCAGGCCTCCAAGGGGACAGATTAAGCTCCCTGAAATGAGGTAACAGAGAGGAGGTAGACATCAAAAGGGAAAAGACAGAAATTCTAGGCAAAGGACAGAGAACTTCTGGGCAGGAGTTTGTGCCCCAAGGGAGGGAATGAGTCCTGAAACAGGAGGGGTTCTCATACAAAGAGAAACTCCTACAGGCGGGCCCAAAGAGGAGCTGCGAAGTCTTGGAAAACCAGGCAAACCAGAGGTTTGGAGGGCCGTAAACAGAGAAAGCTGCGCTCCTTAGCCCATTTAACAGCTCCTGGACCGTGGACCCAAACAGACAGTGGGCTTAGGGTCACACAGAGTGGCATGGCATACAAACCCAGCCAGTACACACAACCCTTGCAGGACAGGGGGTGGGCCCAGATAGCCAAGTGTGACACCACAGACAAACACAGCCAGCGTAAAGGGCAATGCAGAGTGCACACCCGGGGAAGCCAAGAGAAGCGCACACAAGCTCTGTGAAGCAAAGGACAGGCCTGGGGAGCCAAAACAAGTGCACACAAGCCCCACGATAGAGAGGGTGAGCTCAGGGGGCTGAGGGCAGGCCACACGAGTCGCTGCGGTGCAGAAGGATCCACACAAGCACCTCCCGAGCAAGTTTCCGCCAGCAGCGCAGGGCGGGACAGGGGAACAGAAGCATGAGCAATGATCCCAGGGACAAGTGTGGGGCTGGCGGCACTGCAGATATGCTGAGAGGGCCACTTTGAAGCAGCTGCGGAAATAGGTGCGCTAACACGCAGCAGCAGCAGCAGCAGCAGCAGCACCTCTTACTCTTGCCTGGAGAATCCCATGGACGGAGGAGCCTGGAGGGCTGCAGTCCATGGGGTCATGAAGAGTCGGACACGACTGAGCGACTTCACTTTCACTTTTCACTTTCATGCACTGAAGAAAGAAATGGCAACCCACTCCAGTGTTGCTGCCTGGAGAATCCCAGGGACGGAAAAGCCTGGTGGGCTGCCGTCTATGGGGTCGCATAGAGTCGGACTCGTTTGAAGCGACTTAGCAGCAGCAGCAGCAGCAACACCTCAAAAGCTAGATCTACTGCCCAAAGGCATAGTGAACCTCTAGACACTCCCAAACCTGCTACTGCACACTGCACTGCCCTTCAGAGAGAGGAGATCCAGCTCCATCAACCAGAACACAGGCACAAGCCCCCCAACCAGGAAAACATCACAAGACACTAACCAACCGCACTCCACAACCTTGAGAACCTTTTTAAACCTTTTTCTTTATTTTCATTTTGTTTTTATAAATCACACTCTTTATTCCCCGACATATCTCCACCTTCACACTAGCCTTTAGTGGTTGGTGTGGTGCTGTGGAGTTTTCCTCTTTGCTTTTCTTGTTATAAAAATGAAAAAAAAATCATTTTAAGAGTCTTTCTTCTTATAAATCACACTGTTTATTCCCCAACATATTTCCACCACCACATTAGCCTTTAAGGGTGTAGTGGAGTCTTCCTTGTTAAAAAAAAAAATTTTAGATTTTTTTCTTCTTTTTCTTATAAATCACACGACTTATCCTCCCTACATATTTCCACCTCCATATTAGCCATTTGTGGTGCTGTGGAGTTTTCTTCTTCTTTTTTGTCAAAAAAGAAAGAAAAAAATTCATTTTAAGATTTTTTTCTATTTTTTAATCTTTTCACTTTTTTCTTTGTTCTTGATGAGTATTTTGGATTTTGTTTTTAATATATTCAGTTCTTTACTGGCTGTAGCTATTCCTGAATATATATAAATCTTTTCAACATATGTCCATTCATCTTTGCTTTTCTATTTTTCTCTCTCTCTTTTAATCCTCTTCTCCACCCCTCCTTCTCTCTTTTCCCTCCCTTCTCCTCTTTCTTTCTCTCTCTTTTTATTCTCCTCTTTCTCCTTCACTTTTCCTTCTTTCACCAAGTAAGTTAACTTCTTGAGCTCTCTATGCTATATTCCCCAGCTGACCCTCTGCTCACGCTCAGATTTCCAGACTAAGCATTAGCTAACTCTGCTTTCAATTGGTTGATATCACTTTTGGTTTCCCTTGCTCACCAAGCCAATCTCCTGTACTCTTTCTTTAGAACACGTTGGTTATAACTGTATGTGTGGAAGTGTGTGTATATATGTCCCAGTATTTCTTTAATTATCTACTTGAACTCCTCTCACTAGAACACAGGCACAAGTCACCCCTAATAAGAAAGCAACCCAAACCACCCAACCAACATTTCCCTCCAAGGGCAAAACTCAAAAGAAGAAGTAATACAACTCTAAAGCCTGGGGAAAGGAGACTTCAAGTGGAGCAAGTTAGAAAAAAAAAAAAAGATGAAAAGACAGAAATACAGCACAAATGAAAGAGCAAGGTAGAAACTCAAAAACCAAATAAATGAAGAGGAAATAAATACTATTCCTGAAAGAGAATTCAGAATAATGATAGTAAAGATGCTCTGAAGACTTGAAAATAGAATGGAGAAAATGAAAGAAGCATTTAACCCACAGTTAATACAATCATCGAGGACACAGAAGAAATAAAGAATAAGCAAACAGAGATGAATAACACAATTACTGAAATTAAAAATACTCTAGAAGGAACCAATAGCAGAATAACTGAGGCAGAAGAATGGATACGTGAGCTGCAGGATCAGTTCAGTCGCTCATGACTGAGCTGGAGGATAGAAAGGTGGAAATAACTGCTGAAGAGCAGAATAAAAGGATGGAATGAAGAGAACTGAAGATAGCCTCAGAGACCTTTGGGACAATATTAAGTGCACCAACATTTGAGTTACAGGGGTCCCAGAGAAAGAAGAAGAAAAGAAAGGCACTGAGAAAATTTCTGAAGAAATTATGGTTGAAAATTTCCCCAACATGGGAAAGGAAATAGTCAATTAAGTCTAAGAAGTGGAGAGAGTCCCATACAGGTTAAAACCAAGGAGAAACATATCAAGACACATATTAATCAAGCTAACAGAGATTAAGCACAAAGAAAGAATATTAAAATCATCAAGGGAAAAGCAAGAAGTAACATACAAGGGAAAACCCATATGATTAACAGCAGGTCTTTCAGCAGAAACTCTATAGGCCAGAAGGAAATGACAGGATATATTTAAAGTACTGAAAGAGAAAAGCCTACAACCACGATTACTATACCTGGCAAATACCTCATTTAGAATTGATGAAGAAATCAAAAGCTTTACAGACAAGCAGAAGTTAAGAGAATTCAGCACCACCAAACCAGTCTTGCAACAAATACTAAAGGGACTCTCATAGCCAGTAAACACAAGAGAAAGGAAAGACCTACAAAACAAACTCAAAACAATCAAGAAAATGCCAATAGGAACATATGCATCAATAATTACTTTAAATGTAAACAGATTAAATGCACCAACCGAAAGATACAGACTAACTGAATGGATACAAAAACAGGGTCCACATATATGCTGCCTACAGGAGACCCATTTCAGGTCTAGAGACACATACAGATTGAAAGTAAAATGAAATAAAAGATAATCCATGTGAATGGAAAGCAAAAGAAAGCTGGGATGGCAATCCTTATTGCAGACAAAATAGATTTTAAGATAAATAATATTATAAGAGACAAAGAAGGACACTACATAATGATCAAGGGATCAGTCCAAGAAGAAGACATAACAATTGTAAATGTCTATGTACCCAACACAGGAGCACCTTAATATATAAGACAAACATTAACAGGCATTCACTTTCACTTTTCACTTTCATGCATTGGAGAAGGAAATGGCAACCCACTCCAGTGTTCTTGCCTGGAGAATCCCAGGGATGGCAGAGCCTGGTGGGCTGCCGTCTATGGGGTCGCACAGAGTCGGACACGACTGAAGTGACTTAGCAGTAGCAGCAGCAAGAGAAGAAATCAACAACAATTGTAGGGGACTTTAACACTCCACTTTCACCAGTGGACAGATCATCAAAACAGAGAATCAATAAGGAAACATGAAACTTAAATGAAACATTATTAGAGCAAATGGATCTAGTTGATATCTTCAGGACTTTCCATCCAGATGCAGAAGAATGCACTTTCTTCTCAAGTGCACACGGAACATTCTCCAGGATAGACCACACCTTGGGCCACAATCAAGCCACAAATTGTGGCTTGGGCCACAATTCAAGCCTCAATAAATTTAAGAAAATTGAAATTGTATCAAATATCTTCTCTGACCAAAATGCTATGAGAATAGGTATCAACTACAAGAAAAAAACAGCAAAAAACACAAACTATGGAGATTAAATAATACATTACTTAATAACAAAGAGGTTACTGAAAAATAAGAAAAGAAATAAAAACATTCCTAGAAACAAATGACAATGAAAACACGAGGACCCAAAACCTATGGGATTCAACAAAACCAGTTCTAAGAGGGAGGTTTATAGCAATACAATCATACTTCAAGAAACAAGAAAAAAATCAGATAGCCCAACACTACATCTAAAGCAGCTGGAAAAGAAGAATAAAAACCCCTAAAGTCAGCAGAAGGAAGGGGATCATAAAAATCAGAGCAGAAATAAATGAGAAAAAAAAAAAAAAGAAAGGAACAATAGCAAAGATTAATAAGACCAAAAGCTGGTTCTTTGACAAAAATAAAATCGACAAACCACTAGCCAGACTCATCAAGAAAGAAGGGAGAAAAATCAGATCTATAAAATTAGAAATGAAAAAGGAGAGATTACAACAGACAACCCAGAAATATAAAGAATCATAAGAGAATATTAAGAGCAACTATATGCTAATAAAATTGATAACCTAGACGAAATGGACAGATACTTTAAAAAGATTAGCCTCGCAAGACTGAACCAGAAAGAAATAGAAATTATGAACAACCCAATTACAAGGACTGAAATTGAAACAGTGATCAAAAATCTCCCCCAAACAAAGGCCCAGGGGCCTGATGGCTTCACAGGGGAATTCTATCAAACATTTAGAGAAGAGCTAATGATTATTTTTCTGAAATTCTTTCAAAATTGCAGAGGAAGGAATACTTCCAAACTCATTCTACAAGGCCACAATCACCCTGATACCAAAACCAGGAAAAGACAACATGAAAAAAGAAAATTACAGGCCAATATCGTGAAGTGTCGGACACGACTGAGCCGACTTCACTTTCACCTTTCACGTTCATGCATTGGAGAAGGAAATGGCAACCCTCTCCAGTGTTCTTGCCTGGAGAATCCCAGGGGCGGCGGAGCCTGGTGGGCTGCTGTCTATGGGGTCGCACAGAGTTGGACATGACTGAAGCGACTCAGCAGCAGCAGCATCACTGATGAACACAGATGCAACAATCCTTAACCAAATTCTAGTAAATAGAATCCAACAACACATTAAAAAGCTCATACACTAAGATCAAATTGGGTTTATTCCAGGGATGCAAGGATTCTTCAGTATATGCAAATCAGTCAATGTAATACACCATATCAACAAATTGAAAGATAAAAAAATATGATCATTTGATGCAGAAAAATTCTTTGACAACATTCATCTTCCATTTATGATAAAAACGTTTCAAAAACGTGCATACAGGAACCTACCTCAACATAGTAAAGGCCATATATGAAAAGCCCACAGCAAACATAATTCTCAATGGTGAAAAACTAAAAGCTTTCCTCTAAGATCAGGAACAAAACAAGGTGTCCACTCTTACCAATATTATTCAACATAGTTTTGGAAGTCTTAGCTATATCAACTAGATAAGAAGAGAAATAAAAGGAACCGGATCAGCAAAGAAGTAAAACTTTCACTGTTTGCAGATGGCATGATAATATACATAAAAAACCCAAAAGAAAATATCAGAAAATTAGTACAGCTAATCAGAAAATTCAGCAAAGTCGCAGGGTACAAGGTCTATACACAGAAATCACTTGCACTCCTATATACTAACAATGAAAATTCAGAAATAGAAATTAAGGAATCAATACCATTCATCATTGCAAGAAAAAGAATAAAACATCTAGAAATAAGCCTACCTAAGGAGACAAAACACCTGTATATGGAAAACTACAAGACACTGATGAAAGAAATCAAAGACAACACAAACAGATGGAGAGATATTCCATGTTCCTGGGTAGCAAGAATCAATATTGTGAAAATCACTATACCACCAAAAGCAATCTACAGATCAAATGCAATCCCTGTTAAATTACCAATGGTATTTTTCATGGAACTAAAACAAAAATTTCACAATTCATATGGAAACACAAAAGACCCTGAACAACAAAAGCAGTCTTGAGAAAGAAGAATGGAGCTGGAGGAATCAACCTTCCTGACTTCAAGTTATACTACAAAGCTACAGTCATCAAGATAGTATGGTATGGGCACAAAAACAGAAATATATACCAATGGAACAAATAGCCCAGAAATAAACCCATGCACCTATGGGTACCTTATTTTTGAGAAAGGAGGCAAGAATATACAATGGGGCAAAGATAGCCTCTTCAACTTATTGGTGCCTAGAAAACTGGACTACATGTAAAAGAATAAAATTAGACCCCTTCCTAACACCATGCACAAGGACAAACTCAAAATGGATTAAAGACCTAAGTGTAAGTCCAGAAACTATTAAACTCATAGAGGAGAACATAGGCAGAGTACCTGATGACAAATCAAAGCAAGATCTTCTATGACCCATGCTCTAGAGTAATGGAAATAAAAGCCAAACTAAACAAGAGGGGTCTAATTAAACTTAAAAGCTTTTGTACAGCAAAGGAAAATAGAAACAAGATGAAAAGACAACCCTCAGAATGGGAGAAAATAATAGCAAAGGAAACAACTGACAAAGGATTGATTTCCAAAATATACAGGCAGCTTATACAACTCAATAACAGAACAGCAGACAACCCAATCAACAAGTGGGAAAGGGACCTGGAGAGACATTTCTCCAAAGACACAGATGGCTAATAAACACATGAAAAGATGCTCAGCATTGCTCATTATTAGAGAAAAGCAAATGAAAACCACAAGGAGATATTACCTCATACCAGTCAGAATGGCCATCATCAAAGAGTCTACAAACAACAAATGCTAGAGAAAGGTGTGGAAAAAGGGAATACTCTTGCATTGCTGGTGGGAATATAAACTGATACAGCCATTATGGAAGATGGTATGGGGACTCCTTAAAAAGCTAGGAATAAAACCACCATATGACACAGCAATCCCACTCGTAGGCATATACCCTGAGGAAATCAAAACTGAAAAAGACACATGTACCTCAATGTTCACTGCAGCAATATTTACAATAGCTAGAACATGGAAGCAACCTACATGTCCATTGACAGATGAATAGATAAAGAAGCTGTGGTACATATACACAATGGAATACTACTCAGCCATAAAAAGGAACATATTTGAATCTGTTGTAATGAGGTGGATGAAACTAGAACCCATTATACAGAGTGAAGTAAGTCAGAAAGAGAAATATAAATATCATATACTGACACATATATATGGAATCTGAAGCAATGGCACTGGTGAATTTATTTCCAGAGCAGCAATGGAGAAACAGACATAGAGAACAGATCTATGGGACATGGTGGGAGGAGAGAAGGGAAAAAGGGGAGATGTATGGAGAGAGTAACATGGAAATTTACAATGCCATATATAAAACAGATAGCCAATGGGAATTTGCTGTATGACTCAGGGAACTCAAACAGGGGCTCTGAGACAGGCTGAAGTGTAGGGTGGGGAGGGAGATGAGAGGGAGGTCCAGGAGAGAGGGGACATGGGTGTACCTGTGGCTGATTCTCGTTGATGATTTATGACAGAAAACCACAAAAATCTATAAAGCAATTATCCTTCAATTAAATTTTTTTAATTAATGAGTTATGAGAATATTAAATAACTAAGTGGAAGTCTGTTTTTCTACTTACTCAACATTGCAGTCAAGTTTATATATATGTGCTGCTGCTAAGTCGCTTCAGTCATGTCTGACTCTGTGTGACCCCATAGATGGCAGTCCACCGGCTCTTCTGTCCCTGGGATTCTCCAGGCAAGAGTACTAGAGTGGGTTGCCATTTCCTTCTCCAATGCATGCATGCATGCTAAGCTGTCTCAGTCGTGTCCAGTTCTGTGCAACCCTATGGACAGCAGCCCACCAGGCTCCTCTGTCCACGGGATTCTCTAGGCAAGAATACTGGAGTGGGTGCCATTTCCTTCCACACACACACACACACACACACACACACACACACACACACATATATATATATATCTCCACAATTCAGGAAAAGCTTTTTGTCTGTTCACACCTCTATCTATGACCTCATGTGTGGGGAGGCAGGAGCAAGTGGCAGGTCAGAGGAGGAGCTATGCTGTCAAAAATATCATTCAGATTATAAATGAAAGTATTAGGAAACTTCCTTGGAGAGGGCTAAGTCGTAAGAAGCTGAAAATGGGAAATATTTGCCCTAGAGATAAGTTTTTCACACAATATTTAGTTTGCCTCCTCGGAGACTGTTTCTTTCAATTTTGGAACAACGCTGCTCGCTGAGATTGTAAATTTAAATAGCATTTCTTGAGCCAATTGCAGACTCCATCCCAAAAAGAGCAAAAAGGAGCAAAAACATCGGTAAAGAGAGAAAAGTACTGCCTGGCTAGAGATACTTGTCTTGGCTTTTATATTCTAGGCATCAAGTATGCTTAATGGATGAGGTACTTCTTTTATTTTAACAAACACTTTAAACGTGACTTAAATTTAACAACTTGTGAAAATGGCATCAATTCAGACATCTGGGCTGTTAGCAGGAATCTTCTGAGAATTTCTTTGGACACTGCGAAAAAGTCAAACACGGGTTGTGGGAAATATCTATAATTTTAACAGATAAAAAATAGACTCTTTTTAGAATAATTAATAGATCCCATCAATAAAAACCAGAATACCTTTAAGTGTGTATGCATATATACACACAGATATAGG
The DNA here is from genome assembly GCA_917880005.1 of Nanger dama. NCBI lineage: Eukaryota > Metazoa > Chordata > Mammalia > Artiodactyla > Bovidae > Nanger > Nanger dama. The sequence goes on from CAKJTW010000021.1 coordinate 24,661,918, forward strand.
TACACATGATGGAAGGCTGAAATTTTTTACCTGGTGCAATGGGAATTGAGTCCTCAAGGAATAGACTTTTCCTTTCATACAAGCGGAAACTCACTACATTATGTTCTATAGCCAGAAGCAACACAGCTTAGGTATAGAGTAGATTGGCAAGTTATCAGAACAACACACAAAAGCATGGTTCCTCAAACTTCAGGTAGAAAAAAATGTTTAAAGGTTTAAAAAAAAAAAAAAAAAAAAAAAAACACTTTTCTCATCTTGATCTTATTACTGATTAGTAGTAGTTCCTAAATCAGGGTAATAAATACATGCAATTCTAATTCATTTTATTAAATTTCATGCCAGGGCATGTCAGTAACTAAAAATAGTCAAGGACAATTGAAAAAAAAAAGTAGCACAGCTTAAGCCTGATTTGAAGAGTAGGAAGCCTCATTTCCATCTCTTCCTCTATTTTCAGAGATGTCAATATAACAATAACTGTATTGTTTTGTCACAGAACAGTACCATAGACTCTTCCTTTTATGAGAGAGAAAATCCATTAATAGTTGTTCGTGTGTTCTGCAGTTAATGTTCCAAACACTTACAGACCTGGTAGATAAATGTTCAAAAGTCACTTTCAAATGTAATTCTAAAATGTGTCATGCTGGTTCTAACAAATGAGTCTGTTAGCATTAAAAAATGAAACAAGCAATTACCCATAGACTGTTCACAGATGAAATCAATAACTCAATCAAAACAGCATGCATTTCTAGAAATGTATTTGCTAACTGGTTCACTTGACCTACCAGCCCACTTCCGCTAACTGTACTGCTCATTATATTTTTCTGGCAATGGAGTATATTTCAAAAAAATAAATTGTAAACAGATACATAAATTTTTTTGCAGGAGACCTGGGAACAATCCCAGGTTTCAATTCCTGGGTTGGGAAGATCCCCTGGAGTAAGGCATGGTAACCCACTCCAGTATTCTTGCCTGGGAAACCCATGGACAGAGGAGCCTGGTGGGCTGCAGTCCATGGGGTTGCTAAGAGTTGGACATGACTGAGCGACTTCATTTTCACTTTTCACTTTTACGCATTGGAGAGTAAATGGCAACCCACTCCAGTGTTCTTGCCTGGAGAATCCCAGGGACAGGGGAGCCTGGTGGGCTTCCATCTATGGGGTTGCACAGAGTCGAGGACAACTGAACCAACTTAGCAGCAGCAGCAGCAGCAGCAGCAGAGTGACTAAGCACAGCACATATAAATTTTTAATAGGGAGAAAACTTGAAAAACCACAGGACTTTAAAGGAAAATAATGAGGTTCTCATTATTGAATCTGGTGGCTTTGAGATGAAGGTGCTAATTTTATATCTTTAAATACTCTGGAAAGGGGTTCTCAATGATAAACAGACCAAAAAAAAAAGAAGAAAAATCTGCTTGGGTCCTTTCAAAGTAAGTGTGTTTTACCAAAGGAAGGAGTTAAATGTCAAATTTATAAATAAGGTTCAAGATGTAAACTTTTTCTTGGTGAGCAATCATCCCTAAAAATAAGTGCTGTTCACTAGCTCTGGTTACTTGGTGCTATCTGTTTGGAGTTACTAATAAGCACATGCCCAAGTATATGCTCACCAAGTAACAAACACTCAGTAATTTAGCTTTATCCAGCTAATTGACTAAGTAATTCTGTTATTTACCATATCTCAGAATTCAATTTCTTTGATGAATTATAATTAAAAAGAAATCTTTGCTCAAATGTTATTTTCTGCTGAGGCCTTCTCTTACTTTAATGCAAAGAATAGCAAGAAGAGGTAAGAAAGCCTTCTGCAGTGATCAGTGCAAAGAAATAGAGGAAAACAATAGACTAGAAAAGCTAGAGATCTTCAAGAAAAGTAGAGATACCAAGGGGACATTTCATACAAAAAGGGCACAATAAAGGACAGAAATGGTATGACCTAACAGAAGCAGAAGATATTAAGGAGAGGTAACAAGAATACACAGAAGAACTAAACAAAAAAGATCTTCATGACCCAGATAATCACGATGGTGTGATCATTCACCTAGAGCCAGACATCCTGGAATGTGAAGTCAAGTGGGCCTTAGGAAGCATCACTATGAACAAAGCTAGTGGAGGTAATGGAATTCCAGTTGAGCTACTTCAAATCCTGAAAGATGATGCTGTGAAAGTGCTGCACTCAATATGCCAGCAAATTTGGAAAACTCAGCAGTGGCCACAGGCCTGAAAAGGTCAGTTTTCACCCCAATACCAAAGAAAGGCAATGCCAAAGAATGCTCAAACTACCACACAATTGCACTTATCTCACACACTAGCAAAGTAACGTTCAAAATTCTCCAAGTCAGGCTTCAACAGTACATGAACTGTGAACGTTCAGATGTTCAAGCTGGTTTTAGAAAAGGCAGCGGAACCAAAGATCAAATTGCCAACATCTGCTGGATCACTGGAAAAGCAAAAGAGTTCCAGAAAAACATCTATTTCTGCTTTAATGACTATGCTAAAGCCTTTGACTGTGGATCATAATAAACCATGGAAAATTCTGAAAGAGATGGGAATACCAGACCACCTGACCTGCCTCCTGGAGAAATCAGGTCAGGAAGCAACAGTTAGAACTGGGCATGGAACAACAGACTGGTTCCAAATAGGAAGAGGAGTACATCAAGGCTGTATATTGTCACCCTGCTTATTTACTTATATGCAGAGTATATCATGAGAAACACAGCTGGATGAAGTACAAACTGGAATCAAGATTGCTGGGACAAATATCAATAAGCTCAGATATGCAGATGACACCACCCTTATGGCAGAAAGTGAAGAGGAACTAAAGAGCCTCTTGATGAAAGTGACAGAGGAGAGTGAGAAAGTTGGCTTAAAGCTCAACATTCAGAAAACGAAGATCATGGCATCTGGTCCCATCACTTCATGGCAAATGGATGAGGAAGCAATGGAAACAGTGGCAGACTTTATTTTGGGGGCTCCAAAATCACTGCAGATGGTGATTGCAGCCATGAAACTAAAAAGATGCTTACTCCTTGGAAGATAAGTTATGACCAATCTAGACAGCATATTAAAAAGCAGAGACATTACTTTGCCTACAAAAGTCCATCTAGTCAAGACTATGGTTTTTCAAATAGTTGTGTGTGGATATGAGAGTTGGACTATAAAGAAAGCTGAGCACTGAAGAATTGATGCTTTTGAACTGTGGTGTTGGAGAAGACTCTTGAGAGTCCCTTGGACTACAAGGAGATCCAACCAGTCCATCTTAAAGGAGATCAGTCCTGAGTGTTCATTGGAAGGACTGATGTTGAAGCTGAAAATCAAATATTTTGGCCATCTGGTTCAAAGAACTGACTCATTTGAAAAGAGCCCAATGCTGGGAAAGATTGAGGGCAGGAGGAGAAGGGGATGACAGAGGATGAGATTGTTGGATGGCATCACTGACTCAATAGACTTGAGTTTGAGTAAATTCTGGGAGTTGGTGATGGACAGGGAGGCCTGACATGCTGTAGTCTGTGGGGTCAAAAAGAGTCAGACACAACTGGGCAACTGAAGTGAACTTTCTTACTACCCTATCAAAAACTGTAACCTCCTCATTATGAAGTCTGCATCCGTCTTAATTGGCCTTTTTTTCTTAGCACTTTTTACCTTCTAAAATGTGATACAATTTGCTTAATCATATTTATTGCTTGTTATTTATTTCTCTAGCTAAAGTGTACCGATAAAACAAATTCTATGTTTATGAGTTGAATAAGACAGTTAACTATGATAAAATTCACCCTATGGAAACAAAATAAAATGACCAACCAGCCAACCAAAAAAAATCTTGGTTTTGACCAATACCTGTTCCAGAAGGGCTGCTTGGAACTGGGGCATTAGCACCCACACTTGCAATAGAAGGTGACTACAACAAAGTAAAGGGCTGTGAAATTAGAATTCAGAGAGGATATGGAGAAGGGAGGGAGGCCTCACCATTTACCCTGTCAACAGCAAAGAGGAGCTTGGTCTCTGTGTTCTGCGTAGGGTCCCCTGTCCCCCTTACAGTATGTTAGAGCTTAGAAAAAGAAAGAACAAAAACAAAACAGGAGAGTCGGAGACAATTGGATCACTGGAGTCATAAAAGAGTAAGGTAAGGTCCGTCTAGTCAAGGCTATGGTTTTTCCTGTGGTCATGTGTGGATATGAGAGTTGGACTGTGAAGAAGGCTGAGCACCAAAGAATTGATGGTTTTGAACTGTGGTGTTGGAGAAGACTCTTGAGAGTCCCTTGGACTGCAAGGAGATCCAAACAGTCCATTCTGAAGGAGATCAGCCCTAAGATTTCTTTGGAAGGAATGATGTTAAAGCTGAAACTCCAATACTTTGGCCACCTCATGCGAAGAGTTGACTCATTGGAAAAGACTCTCATGCTGGGAGGGATTGGGGGCAGGAGGAGAAGGGGACGACCGAGGATGAGATGGCTGGATGGCATCACTGACTCGATGGACGTGAGTCTGAGTGAACTCCAGGAGTTGGTGATGGACAGGGAGGCCTGGCGTGCTGTGATTCATGGGGTCGCAAAGAGTCGGATGCGACTGAACTGGAACTGAACTTGATATTGGCTCTATGGGAACTGAATGCAAAAGAGTTTTCAGTTTGAAGATTATTCTAGATATTGCCATATCAGAAGTTCCCAAATATCACAGACTTGTTGAGCTACTTTTCTGAGAAAGAATATACTCCAATCATCTTAGGATAAATAGTATTGGGGTATATAAATATTTGTGGATCTTGAGAAAAAGTTATTTTTAAGTGAAATGGCATAAAATGATTTTTTTTTCTTCCACCATCCTATGTCAACAGTTAACAATTTGGAGACCCAGATTCCATCTCAAGTAATTCATATACAAAGTGACAATCATTTTTAAGTATTTCTTTTGATGACAGGGTTAACACTAAATTTCCCTTAAGATTTCTAAAATGTAACATCGTGCTGAAAGTTGAGCTAGCATTACCTTTCTGAGCACGTGTTGTCACAAATACAACACATGAATTAACATGGCCTCTGATGATGCCCACGAGGAAAACATGAAAATAAAAATCCATACAAAACATAGGTAATTCTGTCCTTTAAAGGATCACATAATTAATTCAATGTATTTATTTTCCATTTACATAAGCTTGTATGTAAAAACATTCTGTGGAATAAAATACACCATATTTCATTTGAATTCAAAAGAATTCTCTAGAGTGCTTAGATGTCACTATGGAGAATATGGGTGAACATTATTGGCACACATTGATTTTACATGATGTTGGCTTTGTGAAGAAGGGTTGGCAACCTGAATTTTGCTGAATAAAGTCTTGCAACAATCTTGAGAGAGCTTGAAAAATAACTTACGTACTGCCACACTGTATGCATGCCTTTATCTTAATATTGAATAGCTAGGAATGATTGAAGGTGTGTTGAACTTATTTAGAGAAAGACAATGCAATATTACCATTGACACCCTACTAGCAGTGTTTTCTGTCATGTAATTGCTTTCAGACAACTAAATGTGTCAAAAAAATGTAAAACTCAACATTTAAATGAGTTTAAAACTTAAACAAAGATCATGGCATCCAGTCCCATCACTCCATGGGAAATAGACAGAGAAATGGTGGAAACAGTGTCAGACTTTATTTTGGGGGACGTCAAAATCACTGCAGATGGTGACTGTAGCCATGAAATTAAAAGACGCTTACTCTTTGGAAGAAAAGTTATGACCAACCTAGATAGCATATTCAAAAGCAGAGACATTACTTTGCCGACTAAGGTCCATCTAGTTAAGGCTACGGTTTTTCCAGTAGTCATGTATGGATGTGAGAGTGGGACTGTGAAGAAGGCTGAGCACCAAAGAATTGATGCTTTTGAACTGTGGTGTTGGAGAAGACTCTTGAGTCCCTTGGACTGCAAGGAGATCCAACCAGTCCATTCTGAAGGAGATCAGCCCTGAGATTTCTTTGGAAGGAATGATGCTAAAGCCGAAACTCCAGTACTTTGGCCACCTCATGCGAAGAGTTGACTCATTGGAAAAGACTCTGATGCTGGGAGGGATTGGGGGCAGGAGGAGAAGGGGACGATAGAGGATGAGATGGCTGGATGGCATCACGGACTCGACGGATGTGAGTCTGAGTGAACTCTGGGAGTTGGTGATGGACAGAGAAGCCTGGCATGCTGCATTTCATGGGGTCGCAAAGAGTCGGACATGAGTAAGCGACTGAACTGAATTGGACTAGGAAAATTAGCCTATATACTTTATATATACTGAGGAGAGAAGAGTGGGCGGAGAAAAATGTTTGGAGAAAAGAGAGCAAGCTCGTATGTACCATGAGAAAGCAGAATTTTAAGGAGTCTAAAAAGTTTTATTTAAAAACTTGTCTTCAAATACAACCTACTCCATTCTACAGTAAGACAGAGTGATGCTTCAAATGTAAAAGATGGATCACTCCTGACATATTTGGGCCAGGTATGAAATTAGGGTATTCACACTTTCAGGACTCTTTCCACTTGTTAAAAAGTCATCCAACCTTCTGGTGTAATAAGGACTTCCTTTCCATGTAATTTGCCTGGTAGAGCTTTAGTAAGCAGTTTACAAGTTGCTTTTCTGGAGTCTAATGGAGATTTATTCATTTTACCTTCTTCTTAATTTGCTCAATTGAGCACAAAAATAGAAAAAGGAGTTGGCTTTGACGTGGAGAAAAAAAAACACCCATGTGACAGAGGCAGCTGCAGATATCATTTCTGTCCTGACAGCTTAAAACTAGTCATTAGAGTTCAACAGGGATGGGAAGATGTCACAGGAGAGAAATTTTCCCAGTTCTCTAATTAAAATAATAGACAATTCAAAGAAGAAATGCAGCATATTGTTTTTATAAAAGAAGAAAACCATTTAGCCTAGAGAAAAACAAAAAGAACCTTCTATTTCCTATTTTTTATGTACCTGGATATATTATAGGGGCATCATCATGCCTGGCAGTGCTGTTTCAGGTCAAGATGTTACTTTATATAACATATTTGGTCATTATGTGAAAGGTGGAGGCTAATTCTGTGTTCAGGATCAATGGGAGGCTTGAGTTTTCAAAGGACTCATACACACCTGCATGTCCCTAAAGGGCTTCCTAGGTGGGAATTTGGTTCAAAACTCCTGTTTTCTCTAGACTTTTAGCGGTGAACAAACTGTTAGGATTCTTGATGTCCCTTTAAAATCCATGAGTTAAAGAAAATGCTGCTTATGGTTTTGTAGCAAGCTGTCACCAGAGACTGCTCATGGAGACCTCAGGGGTTAAGATTCACTGTGCTGGGTGGACATGCTTGGTGACTAAACTAGGTAGGGACCAGATTCTTGGCTCAGAGAGCTTAATATCTAATTCTACAATCAGAGTCCCAAAGCCTCTTCAAATATAGGTAGGAACAAAATCACTGTAGAGACAGTAGATTGTTATGTGCTTTCTGCAAGATAATGCTTTATCCTGGGCTCCCTCGGTGGCTCCGTGGTAAAGAGTCCACCTGCCAATGCAGGAGACATGGGTTCGATCTGATCCAGGAAAATCCCACATGCCATGGAGCAACTAAACCTGAGTGTCACAACTATTGAGCCTTGCCCCAGAGCCCATGAGCCACAACTACTGAAGCCCACAACCCTAGAGCCCATGATCTTAAGCAAGAAAATCCACTGCAATGAGAAGCCTGCACACCACATCTAGAGAGTAGCCTCCCTCTCCACAATTAGAAAACCCCTGTGTAGCAATGAACATTCAACATAGCCAAAAATAAATAAACACATTAAAAATAATAATTTTTTGAAAGATAATATTTTATTTTCCCTCGGATTTCTTTCTTTCTTTCTTTTTTTTTTTTTGCACATAAAAATGGTCTGATTCTGGGGACTGACTGATGCTGGCTCCGGGGACAAACTGACCACGAGCGGTCGAGTGGTCGTCTTTGTGCAGCCTTTGACCCTCCTGCGGCATCTACTGTTTACAATAGTCTTATTGCACAGAAGTTTGTAAGCATTATTGCCTGAGATTTGTATCCAACTGGGGCTTTGTAGCTTTTGTGTAATCAAAACTCATGGGGCAGGTTTATGACTTTTGATGGTGTCCTGCTTTGGGCAGCTGTATGGGATCACTGTGTGGTTAAAGATAAAAAAAACTTCCTCAAAATCTTTTAACATGGAAATAATAAATTTCACAGAGAAAATGGGGGGGTAATGGAAAACATAAAATCATTATTGCATTTTTTGAGAAAAAGATGAATCTGAAGAAGGTTACCTATATTCAAGAAGATCAAACCCAACCCTCCCCCATACCCCACCCCAAGAAGACATCATCCACTTATTCTCTCATTTTACTTTCCTGGGGAGAGCTGTGTCCAAAGGGACCAAAGGGATTTGGGGCTACATATAATCCAACTCCAGGTGAGTCATTTCCTCAGGTGTAGGCTGGGGAAAAAAAGTGCTTAGTTTTGTTTGTAAGAAAAAAAGTAAAAACTTGTATTTTGAATAAGAATTGAGGATACACCTACATTTTGCTTATTCTGAAGGCTGGGAGGGGTGTGTGGTCTGGCAGGAGGATGGCAGAAATGTCCTTTTCTGCTTGGTAAATCCTCGTCCCAGGACAATCAGCAAGCCCAGGAGGTGGACGAATGTGTTGGGACATTTATCAAAACAATTCCAGAAATACAAAGAAAAGTGTGATTTTGAGCCTTTTTCTAATGGGTTGCTGTGTGGCAATTGCCTAGCACAGTTTATTAGGCACGACAGCAAAACCAGTAACATTTATTCTCCATATTATCCACTTGTTCAGATGAAACATATGTACACCAACTCTATCTTATGACAATCCTAAACTCAGTAGAATGACCTACTGGGGCCAAAAGAAGCTGGACAATTACTGAGAAACGAGTTCAGAAGAGGCGGCTTTGTAAACTGGGAGGAAGGAAAGATTCACATTTTGGGATTCACTGAGTCAGCCGCTGTGCGGCACCTCACATACTTATTGAATAAGGAATGAAAAAGACAAATCTTTCAAAATATTTTCTAAGGCCGTCTCTGTGCTAAGTATAATGCGGCAGGTGGAACCCGAGACCATGGAGGTAGACTGGCTCAGTCTGAAGTCTGTCATCCCCATTCTAGCTGGATTCTCTTGGGTACCTCATCTTCTACATGCCTCAGTGTGTTCAATGAGGATGACAGTCATGCTAAACACAGGTGGTTTCTGTAGGACTATCTGGGATAATGAATCTCAATCCACAGAGAAGTGCCTATACATAAGAAGTCCTCCATGAGTGTTAGTCTTCATTCTTAATAATTCACTCTGATATCAACTGATCCTCAGTGATCACTCTGATATCAATTGATCCTCAATGATCAATGCAAAGAAATAGAGGGAAACAATAGAATGGGAAAGACTAGAGATCTCTTCAAGAAAATAAGAGATACCAAGGGGATGTTTCATGCAAAGGTGGGCTCAATAAAGGACAGAAATGGTATGTACCTAACAGAAGCAGAAGTTATTAAAAGGAGGTGGCAAGAATACACAGAAGAACTAAACAAAAAAGATCTTAATGAGCCAGATAATCATGATGGTGTGATCACTCACACTCACCTAGAGCCAGACATCCTGGAATGTGAAGTCAAGTGGGCCTTAGGAAGCATCACTATGAACAAAGCTAGTGGAGGTGATGGAATTCCAGTTGAGCTATTTCAAATCCTAAACGATGATGCTGTGGAAGTGCTGCACTCAATATGTCAGCAAATCTGGAAAACTCAGCAGTGGCCACAGGACTGGAAAAGGCCAGTTTTCAGACTCTTTGCAACCCCATGGACTGTAGCCTACCAGGCTCCTCTGTCCATGGGATTTTCCAGGCAATAGTACTGGAGTGGATTACCATTTCCTTCTCCAGGGGATCTTCCCTACCCAGGATTGAACCCAGGTCTCCTGCATTGTAGACAGATGCTTTAGTGTCTGAGCCACCAGGGAAGTCCAATCTCAAAGAAAGGCAATGCCAAAGAATGCTCAAACTACTGCACAATTGCAGTCATCTTACATGCTAGTAAATTAATGCTCAAAATTCTCCAAGCCAGGCTTCAGCAATACATGAACCGTGAAATTCCAGATGTTCAAGCTGGTTTTAGAAAAGGCAAAGGAACCAGAGATCAAATTGTCAACATCTGCTGGATCATCGAAAAAGCAAGAGAGTTCCAGAAAAACATCTGTTTCTGCTTTAATGACTATGCTAAAGCCTTTGACTGTGTGGATCATAATAAACCATGGAAAATTCTGAAAGAGATGGGAATACCAGACCACCTGACCTGCCTCTTGAGAAACCTGTATGCAGGTCAGGAAGCAACAGTTAGAAATGGACATGGAACAACAGACTGGCTCCAAATAGGAAAGAAGTATGTCAAGGCTGTATATTGTCACCCTGCTTATTTAACTTATATGTAGAGTACATCATGAGAAACACTGGGCTGGAAGAATCACAAGCTGGAATCAAGAGTGCCAGGAGAAATATCAATAATCTCAGATATGCAGATGACACCACCCTTATGACAGAAAGTGAAGAAGAACTAAAAAGCCTCTTGATGAAGGTGAAAGAGGAGAGTGAAAAAGTTGGCTTAAAGTTCAACATTCAGAAAACGAAGATCATGGCATCTGGTCCCATCACTTCATGGCAAATAGATGGTGAAACAGTGGAACCAGTGGCAGACTTTATTTTGGGGGTTCAAAAATCACTGCAGATGGTGATTGCAGCCATGAAATTAAAAGACTCCTTGAAAGGAAAGTTATGACCAAACTAGATAGCATATTAAAACATGTATTATATCATATATGAAATGAATGACCAGTCCAGGTTCAATGCATGATACAGGATGCTTGGGGCTGGTGCACTGGGATGACCCAGAGAGATGGTACAGAGAGGGAGGTGGGAAGAGGTTCAGGATGGGGAACACATGTATACCTGTGGTGGATTCATGTTGATATATGGCAAAACCAATACAATATTGTAAAGTAACCTCCAATTAAAATAAATGAATTTATATTAAAAAAAATAGCAGAGACATTACCTTGCCAACAAAGGTCCATCTAGTCAAGGCTGTGGTTTTTCCAGTGGTTGTGTACAGCCGTGAGAATCGGACCATAAAAAGTGAAGTGAAATGAGGTCGCTCAGTCATGCCCGACTGTTTGCAACCCTGAGGACTGTAGGTTACAAGGTTCCTCTGCCCATGGAATTTTCCAGGCAAGAGTACTGGAGTGGGTTGCCATTTCCTTCTCCAGGGGATCTTCCTGACCCAGGGATTGAACTCAGATCTCCCGCATTGCGGGCAGACGGTTTACCATCTGAGCCACCAAGGAAGCCCAATAAAGAAAGCTGAGCACCAAAGAATTGATGCTTTTGAACTGTGGTGTTGGAGAAGACTCTCGAGAGTCCCTTGGACTGCAAGGAGATCCAACCAGTCCATTCTGAAGGAGATCAGCCCTGAGATTTCTCTGGAAGGAATGATGCTAAAGCTGAAACTCCAGTACTTTGGCCACCTGATGCGAAGAGCTGACTCCTTTGAAAAGACCCTGATGCTGGGAAAGATTGAGGGCAGGAGGAAAAGGGGACGACAGAGGATGAGATGGTTGGATGGCATCACTGACTCAATGGACATGGGTTTGGGTGAACTCTGGGAGTTGGTGATGGACAGGGAGGCCTGGCGTGCTGTGGTTCATGGGGTCACAAAGGGTTGGACACAACTGAGAGACTTAACTGACTGACTGACTGGCTCTGATATTATAAGTGCTAGATGTTAAAGTATTTCTGAGTCTTGTATCTTATTTGACTTTCTCTTTATCCTTCTTTTACACACACACATGCATGCTAACACATGGAGACACACTGATCTCTAATGGATCAAATGGTTATAATTACCATGTTCTGCTCTGTGAGGTTGAAATCTTATCTTGCAGAGATAAGGAAACAGAGATGGGTGTTCAAGGTGACCAGAAGTGTCTAGCCTATCTCCCTTTCTCTATATAGATGGTCTCTCCCTGTGAGTTGGTTTGTCAATGTCCCCAGATTCTTCTCTACTTTTCCCCTTTCTCTCTCACCAAATTAATTACTATTTTATCATGACCTACCTAATGAATCAGTAAAACTATCAGTTATTTCCAACTCATAATAAACATCATTAGTAACAATAATCAACAAAAAATTAAATTAACATGGCTAAAACTACAAGTTTTAATATTTGTTACTGATGAAAAATAGAGGAAATACATAATCCAGACAACATTTCAATTGCTATATATGACTTAGAAAAGTATAATAGAAAACCATAGTATTTTAAAATTTGATATGGACAGAAAATTGAATAAGAGTCAAATGTTAGAAACTTAAAGTGGAAAAAATTGAAACTGATATAAAAGTAATTTTAATAAGTTAATAAAAATGAAAAGTAACCCAAGCTGTTATTACATCAATTAATAAAAATTAAATTGCTAAATGGAGCTTATTTCCAGAAAATGACTTCTGGAGGAAAATCTATCAACCTCAATATAATTATCATTAAAATATTATATTAAAAATAGTATGAGGGCTTAAAATGGCATGGTGGCTCAGTGGTAGAGAATCCACCTGCCACCGCAGGAGTTTGGTCCTTGATCAGGAAAGATCACACGTGGCACGGAGCAACTAAGTCCATGAGCCATAGCTATTGAACCTGTGCTCCAGAGCCTGGGAGCTGCAACTCCTGAGCCCACACGCCGTAGCTACTGAGGCCAGTGTACCCTAGAGTCTGTGCTCTGCAACGAGAAGCCACAGCAATGAGAAGTGCACGCATCACAACTGGAGAGGCGCGCCCAGGCACCACAACCAGAGAAATGCCCACACAGCAATGAAGACCCAGCTCAGCCAAAAAGAAAGAAAGAAATACAACTTCAAAAATGGTTAGGAAGTCCAAACCGTGGTGCCAGGATATCTCACTGCATTGAATACAATGCCTAGCATCCAGTAGAATTGCGATACACATTTTCATCTTTTCAAGCTTGCTTCATACTGAAAATAACATGGCGATCCAAAAAATTTAAAAAGCAAGCAAACAAACCAAAATCTGTAGTTCCTTCAACTCTGGAAGTAGAATGAACAAATTAACACTCAGAAAAAAATTCCAAAATGTAAAAAAGAAACAACCAAAAACAGTGTAAATGAACAAATGTGCTGAAGTGCTGCAGAGTAACTGAGTGGTGGAGATGGGGCCAGTTAGGAAGGATAAACAAGCAAGAAAATACCTCATTGTGGCATCAAAGATGGGTAATGCATTCCTGCTATAGGGTTTAGCATGAGCAGGAGAAAATTTGTGGGACAGAAAGTCCAAGTATGTCCCAGGAATGTCTCTTGAAGCTCAAGCCTAGGTTGTGTAATGACCAGTGGTGTGAATACAGGTAAATCCACATTAAGCAAGTGTCAGATAGAAATCACATGGGATTTAGACTTTAATATGTAGACAGTGGAGAATCACTGAAGGAGCTGTACTTTAGAGAGGTTGTCTGGGCAGCAGGTTAAAAGAAATTATAAGAAGAAGAGATTAAAGTAAGTCACTCTGAGAACAATGACGATAAGTAAGAAATAATCAAGTCAGGGGCTAGAGGAGTGGTAGGCAGAGCAAATGAAAAGGAGGAAATACATCAGGTGTAGAATGTAGGTGCTTCCACAGTGGGAGGGGTTTGAGGGTTTGATCTGAGTCTGTTGGGGATATTGAAGCAAGTTGCAGAATCAGAATAAGACAAGAAGTAGGTTTTAGAAGGAAGTGTACAAATCTATTTGTTTTGACATGTTCAGTTGAGGCATTTCTGAGAATATAAGTGTAAAAATCCAGAAGAGAAATGGATATTACGTCTATAGCTTAAGAACTGAAAGGAAGGGTTGGTAACTATCAAGGAAATAAAAGTGAACGAATTTTACTAAAGGAGAGAGAAAGCAAAGAGAGGGAAACACAGATCTGTGGGGACTGTCTACTTGGGGGGATTTTGTTTAGCAGTAGAATGTTGGTGAATATAATAATACTTTCAGAAACTGGGAAGAGAAAATAGTGAAGGAGCCTAAAACAGATTGTCAGACAAGGAGACTGTGGCATCACGTGGCCAAAGTAGGGAAAGTTTCCAGGAAGTCAATCAGTAGTAGAGTGAAGTGGAGAAAGGGATGGGCTGGCTGTGTCATTGTTCAGGGTACCTCTGTAAGTATCACTAAAACAGTGTGATAACAACATCACTGGACTCTGGAAGGAGGAAAAAGTGTTGCCAAGACTTTGGTTAGAGTGCTATATAGAGAGAGAGAGTGGAAAGACGTCCCCTGACAAGCTGTGTGAGTAGGGAAGAAGATGTAGAGTCTGGGGCGATGCTCAAATAATCTAGATGTTTGCTAAACTTCTTAAGAAGTGGGAAGGGTTAACTTTTCTCGTGCTGCTAAGCTATGGTATTCAAGACTGGGGACCAAATCAGAGTGGCTGGGATGCTAGAGATGAATGTGACTGTCTTTAGCTGACATCTTCCTGTTCTTCCTGCTCCTTTCCTTTTCCTCCTCTCCTCTCTCCCTCCACCATGAGATCTCAGCTTTTCTTTTACAGAAATGCTAGAGAAACACTGAATAAATTATGGTTTGAGGAGACACTGGTTCTGGATAAGAAGTGTAATTTTCTATTCAATATAGGAAGGCTATAACCTGATCATAACTAACTACTGTTAATAAATATAATTTGGTGGCTTGGGAACGAAGTATTTGGTAATTCTTTAGTGAAGACTTAACGATAGAGGATGTCATTATCCCCTTAGCAAAAATAATTCAAATACTCATTTGTAGTTAAATGCTCTCTCTTTGAAAAGTAAAAATACATTTGAATTAAAATTAACTTTATTGACGTTAAATGCTTCCTTTCTCTTATGTCAACTAATCTAAAGATTAGGTAATACGCTGTTTAAATAACTTACAAAAAAAGGTAAGATATTGACATAATTACATAGCAGTAATTTTTTCTCTAGAAGCATATAAAAGATTTACCAGCTTCTAAGAACTATTAGATCTAATGGATAAATAAAATTCTGTTATATGAAAGTTTCAATGACTCTGAGATGAGGATACATTTCAGTTTAGGGATGGAATAATTTAGATACAAAAGTCTCTAAAGATCTTGTGAATTAGTAGGCCAAACCTTTAAGTAAGGATATAAAAATACTTTTAGAGTTTAAAAGTATGAAAAGAAACTATGATCTTTAAGAAGTTAAAAAGGTAATTCCCTTAGAGAAAACATACAAGTTAAAGTCTAGATATTCCTCTTTTAACCTTGGAAAGATTAATAGGAACCACGATCACTTTGTCTAAGGCTACAAATCCCCATCTTATTTCTAATGAGCTCTCTAAATAGACAGCCATGGAATTGGGGTTTATTCCACTATACACAGGGATTTAAAAAAACAATAAAGTTGATTTTTATGTTTCCCCCTTGTTAATACAATGATCAAATCAATAAGGTATTGTTACAATAAACATATTAAAATTATAGAGCCCATTTGTTGAGATGGTGTCTACTTTTTCAGTTTGACTTGTACCAAATGTGCTGTCAAAGGGTGGAAGATTCATTCACAGGTTGTTGATTGACCTCATATTGAAAAAGTATCTTTGCAAAGCTTTTAATAACTATTTTTTCCCTAGTCTACCATACATCTCTAATTGTTATTTTGTAACTGGAGTTACTCCTCAAAAGTATAATTTGACCATCTAAAATATCTGTTTACTGAGTTCTACTGAATTTAATCTGACACACACAGACACACACTACACTCCCATTAGTAGAGGAATTGGTAAAGTGAACAAAACATTTCAGAACAGTTTCAGTTGCCTCGGGTGAAAGTGGTTTACTCTGTAAAGGCGTGCAGTCAATTTTGTGACCAAGTTTTCTTTTCTTTTGCAGAAGGAAAATAATCTTGATATGATTGCAGAGGTAGCATTTTTTGATGAAACAAGCAGTATACATTCTACCAGATATGCAGGCTCCTTAATCCTATAGTCTCTTTCACAACACTCACTAGACCACACTGAAATCTCAGCTCATAAATGCCAACATTCACAGTGGTAACTAGCTGTTTGTATGCATTTGCCCAGGTGCTGTGCCAAGTGATTTATTCTCATTTGTTCATTGATCAGCACATTCATCCTTCTATCCAGATGAGAAAACTGAGACTTAGAGAATTCATACAACTTTCTCAAGCTCATGTAAAATCAAGCAGTAGAATCTGGATTAGCTCTTGTTGATCTAATGATCCAGTTCCTAGATATGACTATGTTATTGTTCTTTTATAGCTTATTCATTATTCCTGCTAAACTGTGAAGGACACTAAGGGCTTTACAGGAATAACAGTCTATTCTGTGTAGACATCCTGTTGGAATTAAAAAAATCTTAATTCAGTGTCCTACTTCCTTGACATATGTAACAAGTTAAGAAGCTGTTTGGTGATACTATTTATATACTATAGCCTTAAATGATTGAATTATGAAGGAAGAGATAAATAAATTAAATGAACAATTATGCATCAAAAAGCAGAACATGAATTAGAGAACATTTTAAACAATGTAATTTATAATATCATAAATTAATTTTAAAAAGTGGAAATTATCAAATGTAGAACCTGATTCTTCCATTTTAAATGATGGTGAGAACATCATGCCAGTGCACTAGAAAGTATTTGTTAAGCACCCACAGGGAAATAATTCAGTATTAGGATTATGGAAATATAGTCCTGTATTTAAGGTGTTGTAAATCTAATTATAGGAATACAAAACTAACAAAGTTGCAAGTTTATAAACTTAAGTAAACAGTGAATTGAGAGAGAGGTTCAAGAGGGAGGGGACATATGTATACCTATAGTTTATTTATGTTGATGTATGGCAGAAACCAGAGAAGGCAATGGCAACCCACTCCAGTACTCATGCCTGGAAAATCCCATGGACGGAGGAGCCTGGTGGGCAGCAGTCCATGGGGTTGCTAAGAGTCAGACACAACTGAGCAACTTCACTTTCACTTTTCACTTTCATGCACTGGAGAAGGAAATGGCAACCCACTCCAGTGTTCTTACCTGGAGAATCCCAGGGACGGGGAGCCTAGTGGGCTGCCATCTATGGGGTCACACAGAGTTGGACACGACTGAAGCGACTTAGCAGCAGCAGCAGCAGAAACCAGCACAATATTGTAAAAGCAATTATCCTTCAATTTAAAATAAATTTTTGAAACATAAATTGAAGATGTGGATATAAAGGTGTGGATAAATGATGCTTGCCATAGTAAGCAGAGAAAATGGAGGGGAGTAGTTTTGGGGAACATTAGAGATATTTGGGGGCTTCCTTGGTAGCTCAGTGGCAAAGAATCTGCCTGCAGTCCAGGAGACCAGGGTTCGATCCCTGGGTTGGGAAGATTCCCCTAGAGAAGGGCATGGCAACCTACTCCAGAACTCTGGAACAAAGGATCCTGGCAGGACATGGGTTGCAGAGTTGGACACAACTGAAGCGACTAAGCAGCAGTAGCAGCAGTGATGTTTCAGGAAACTTCATTCTGGTGCTCAAGTATTTTTTCCTTCATGACAGCTTCCTAAACAATTAATTGCCACTCAGTCTTGGCATCTCACTGAGTGCTCTTTTCACTTCACAAGAACATGAAGAATAAGAATATGTGCCTATTAATTTATATATAATTCATCTAAATATGTTTTTAAATACTTACTTTGTAAGTATATTTTCCTCCATCATGAATTTCTTTTTGGCAATCTTACTCATCCTAGTAAGCAAGGACGTCTGGCATATAGTGGGTGCTCAGTAATGAGTAATGAAAATCAATACATTCATAAAGAATAAGAAGTAATTTCAGTTGAGAGAATTCAATATCTTGCATGCATACTCTTTTTTCCAGGCCTATTCCCTCAGCATCCCCTATTGATGATGGTTGGGTTACATTTCAAACTCTAAATGGCCTGTGTAAGATTACTGGAAATATAAATAGTCACAAAGATGCTATTGGCACTTATATTAGCCTTGGATTTCTCCACAGAAAATGGAACAAAGACTCAAACAAAATATTAGCATCTTTGCTCCTTCCCCATATTCTACACAGAAGATAAATGACAAATATTTACTGTATAGCACAGGGCATTATATTCAATATCTTGTAATAATCTATAATGGAGTACAATAAGAAGAAAAAAAAGCTGAATCACTCTGCTGTACACTTGAAAATAACACAATTTTGTAAGTCAACTATACTTCAATTAAAAAATTACTCATCACCGATCACCATAACAAATAATAAAGTTCTGAAAGATTGTGAGACTTATCAAAACATGAGAGACATGAAGTGAGCAAACGCTGGAAACATGGCACCTTTAGGCATCCTCAATGAAGTTGTCATGACCTTCATTTCCTAAAAAAATGAAGTATCTGCAAAAGGTAGCAAATCAAAGCACAATAAAATGAGGTTGGCCTGCATGTTATTTTTAAGTATGCTTTCAAGCAAACACTGCTCTTTCTTAAACTTCCATCAATATTGGAAGTAAACACTCCTTGGAAAGCCTACCTAAAACTTGTTTAAAAATAAGTGGAGTTGATATTTCATGTCAGTGTGAGGGAGGAAGACATTTTCCTCTACCATTCTAGGTTCTTCTGGTTGGTCTATGAATTAAATTGACATGAGACAGATTAGCAGGACAAAATCACACCAAAGCTTTTAAGTTGTCTACACAGGAGAGACCCAGGAAAACTGAGACATTCATCAAAATGCCTGAGGCTTTCACGTCAAACAATATCTTCAGCTAAAGCAAAAAGAGGATGTTGGGGTAGTGGTTTGGAACTTCAAAGGGAAGGAAGGCAATTTCCTGGATATGGAAAAGCAAACATCTGGTAAACAAATGTTTGCTGGGCTTGCAGAGACTGTGGGACCCAGGAATTTTAACAGACTCTGCGGGGTTCCTCTCTGTCTACACAGTTAGTTCACACTACAGTTGTTTGTGGTGTGGCTCCCTTCCTGGATCAGGTCCTCTAGCTACACTCTTTAGGCAGTTAGAGAGAACGTCGGAGGTTCTTCCTGAATCTTTTGAGCCTTAATGATTTTCAGCCAGAAATTATCTGCATGCCAAAGAGACATTTTGGGTCGGCAGATTTTGTTCCCCCTAAAACATTAACCAGATCCTTCTTTCTCTTTTTTGGTCTTATTTATTTTGTAAAACTTTTATTGGAATATGGTTGCTTTACAATGTTGTGCTATTTTCTGCCGTACAGCAAAACAAATCAGCCATACATAGACATATTATCTCCTCTGTTTTGGATTTCCTTCCCCTTTAGATCACCACAGATCACTGAGCTATAGAGTTCCCTGTGTTATACAGTAGGTTCTCATTACTTACCTCTTTTATACATAGCAGTGTGTGTATGTCAATTCTAATCTCCCCATTTTTGTCTTTTAATACAAAAATTAACATTAACTGGTAGTCTGTATCAGTAACTTACACCTCTGGTTCCATATTCTTTCTCTGGATAGAACTTCTGTGAGGAGTCAGAGGTTTTATATTCTTGGATATGATACTCTGCCTTAGCTCCCTTCTGCAAAAGTTTGTTCAGTGAAAACTTCCAGGCCCTGGGGATATCCCTTATACATATATTTTGACCTCCTAACCAGTCAGTCCTGGAGAGCAGGTGGCATTTGTCCAAATCTATTTCCATCAACACCTATGTATGCTCTAATATTTGTTTAATCATTGTGTTTTTCCTTACCATATGGCCAAGATTAAAAGGATGAAAAAAATACATCAATTTGTGGTTAATATCTAACTTTGGGAACAGTAGTCATAGCAACTCCGTGTTTCTTAAAATCACCCCTTTGACTTTATTACCATGTAAACAATTTGGGATTGAACACTTACTGAATATTGTTGATTATTGTAAGATGGTCCTACAGTCAGTGATTATGACATTATCTTCAAGCATAGCTGAAAAAGAGCTGTGTATAAACAATAAAGTTGCATTTTGTCCTGCATTACAAAAATATAATGAGTCAATTACCACGAACTTAGCTTTTAAAGTAGGAATTCTCACGAAAATAGCTCAGCATGGGAAAAGGAAGAAATACCATTTGTAAAATATATGGAGTTTATACTTGCTAAGTTCTTTAAATAAGACATAAACAGGCACGATTAGAATATACTTAGGTTTTAACATGCTATGTATTTCATTAGTTATTATCCTAAATGAATCCATAGATGCAAAATAATTTGTCTCTGAGATGGCCGTCTCAATTTAGGTGACATAATTTAAGAAAAAGAAATTACTTCAGGTACATTTGCAAATGCCTCTAATTCCATATAGTCTAATATCTTGATTCTACTCTCTGTCATGTTAATGCCTAGGAGTAATCTATTCTCATTACCACATCCCAAGAATGAAACATGGTTCAAAGATTACAGCATTTCTGAAGAGCAAGGCCAACACCAAATGTCTCCCACAGATGTTTCCCTACTTTTCAAGCCTTCCTCAGTCAGGGCTGGCAATATGATCTAATTTTTGCCAATAAATATAAGTGAAACTCTGTTGGAGAATGCAAGCTTGGAGAAAGATTTTGTGTCCTTTGAAAGAACCCAAACTATCTCGGTTTTTGTAAATGGACAGCTTAGAAAGGCTCTCCTCCTTCTTCCAGCTTTGAATGCAGAAGTGATGGCTGAAGCTGTAACAGCCACACCATGACCAAGAGACGATACCAAATGAACAGTGGAGATATTGGCCCTGACATCCTGAACTGCTGAGGAAGCAGGACCTTGAGGAAGAAAAGAGTGATAGCATTGGCTCCAATGAGTTAAAGCTCTATCTCTGAAACAGCACGAGCTTCCTGAAAAAAGAATGTTCAGGCCTTCCCTTAGTGAAACACCTAAGATTTCAAAGGCATAAATCTCCTCGCATCACAAGTAAATTTATTCACCTATATCTAGAGAAATACTGGCCTTAGAGGGTTTAGCCACGAGGTTTTCTCTTACCTCTTTTTCTCTGTATGGCTTGCGGGTCTTTAGCGTCTGTGTGAGTCTTACTTTTTGAATCTATTTCCTTTTCTCATTGTGTCATTGCTCAGTTGGCTGCCACAGGCAGTGCTGATGCTAATTCTTTCTCCTCCATTAATAACACGGAGCAATCTCTATTAACCCTAACCAGCTATCCCGCTGCCGGCAAACTGTACACTGTTGTGTCAGAGTGATACAGGCAGCGTCCTTTTACACCACCTCCAAATCTGTGCTAGTCTTTCCTTCTGAGAATCTCTGTGAGAAACAGTTTAAAGATCTTATTTCTCCATTGTAGGAGAAAGAGGTCCAAAATAAAGTGCTTGTTCCCTGGGGATGCAAAAGAATTATTAAGGTAAAAGGCTTACTTTTGAAAATAAAATGGATTATTTTAGTACTTGAGTATTTCCTGATTCATATTTTAACCTAATTTCCATTTCTCAGAGGACTTTTAGCATGCAATGATACCTAGTGCCCCAGTTTAATATTTTATCCATTTCCCCAAAGCCAGTCAAGAATGTAATGAAACAGAATAAGATTAATATCAAAAACCTGCTAAACTGGCGCTTCTCTGGTGGTCCAGTGGTTAAGAATCCTCCTTGTAATGCAGGGGATACTGGTTCAATCCCTGGTCTGGGAAGATCCCACATGTCATGGAATAACTAAGCCCACGTGCCACAACTACTGAGCCCGTACTCAGCAAGAAGAGAAGCCCCAGCAGTGACAAGCCCAAGCTCTGCAACTGGAGAACTGCCTGTGCTCAGCCATGAAGACCCAAGGCGGTCAAAAATAAATCAATAAACAAAATGAGTTGTTTAAAAAACTTCCACGTTTACAAATAGATCAAGTCCAGAAACTTCTGGGAGACAATATAACAAGAGATCCCTGAAGTTTTCACATAAAACCTGGGTCCCCCAAAATCAATCAGTAGTCCAGATGGATGGACCGTTGGTGGGTAGTCCTGATTACGGCATGCTGATTACAGGGTCCCAGTATGTGCCCACTGTCATTAAAATTATTTTCCAGCTATTTTTGGTACAGCCCCAGAGTTGTTCAAACTAAAACACTAATGAAAAACACAAAAAGTTGTAGGCATTTCCACTTTAGTGAAAATGCACTAATTTTTAATGGAATAAAATATCCATCTATGCTATAGGAAGCCAAATGATGTATTTGCACAGTCAGTAATAAAACACGTGGCCGCTTAGATTGAAGGGCACAAAATAGCAAAGCACATATGATCTAGCGAATCATGTTGCCTAAGAAAATTTCAAAATTATGAAGAATTACATTCCCTGTTATGAACATGCTGTTTATTTAAAAACCAAATGAGACAAAACTTGTTTAAATCTGTGTGACAAACAATAAGCCAAACTGAAAGTGTTAGTTCAGAGTATTTGAGGAACTGCCCTGCCCACATCTTTGAGACTTTAGTAGCTATAATCTGTGCTTCTCACAGATTTTACTGCCTCATAGGGGAAAAAGTCTCCCAGAGACCAATTTCTGCAAAACAAAACCAGTTCCAGTAAAGGGGTAAATTCCCATGGAGATAGTATTACATTTTTCTCAGCCTTATGCAAGGTAGATAAATTAACAGTAAACAAGCATCTTTGAAACCAGGTATGCCACAGAAAGTTCTCATCAGCTGTAGAATTTGAGCAGGTACTACAAGTCCGTGCATCAACACAACTCTGCTGAAGGCCTTGAAATGTATAGTGCAGGAGCTCTTTCCCAAGTTATAAAGGAAAAACACCAATTATATGGAAAAAGATTTAAGGACGATTATTCCCTTAAAAGTAAAAATGTAGAATTTAGTTTTTCACATTTCAAGCATTCTGGCACATCCATTGTATTAAATTCAAAGCAATTCTGTTGCCTAGGAAAGAAATGCACCTTGAAATAGCTAAGCAAAATGGGGAAATTGACATCTTCTCTCACCAGAAACCAGACCACAGAAAAAGGTGGAGGATACGTCTGGATATCAGAACCCCAATCCAAGGACCCCAATAACAGAAAAGCTTTCTCAGCCTCTCCCACATTGAATGCTCTGTCTTTATTGTTACAGATTGGCTTGTCTATAAGACTTCACAAGGACATGGGTGAAATCTGAGTCTTAAAATCTATCATCGTTATAACTTAAGAAGACATTGATGGGGACTCTGTCTGGAATGTGTTTTTATCAAGATTCTTCTTCAATGTGGAACATTTTTAAGGTCTTTACTGAATTTGTTACAATGCAGCTTCTGTTTTATGAGGGATGTGAGATCTTAGTTCCCCTACCAGGGATGAAACGCATACAACCCCCTGCATTGCAAAGCAAAGTCTCAGGCACTCAATCACCAGGGAAGTTCCTGTATTTCTTTTTGAACCAAAGTGATGGGCACCATTTCGATCTCTTCTCTGTGGCATGAGGATGAAATATTTCCATGGGCCACCTCCATCAGAAGCATGTTCAGAGTTGGGGTGAAGACTTACTAAAAGTAGCTAAAGTTCAATATACTTTAAAAATTCATACATATATTAAGATTCCTTAAAATTCACACAATTTGTGCTTTTACTGTCAAACAGTATTTGTTTAAAGTAGTGTTCCTTAAAGAAATGAACCACTTAAAATTCCTCGTAGTTTCTGTTTTTCCAGCAAAACATAATGGCTAATTTTGAAGCTATACATAATAAGCTGGTTCTTAAGGTTGTTCTTCAAGTTATAAAAGAAATGAGATACCCATTTAGAGGAAAACTTGAGAAAAATTCTAATATATAAACCCCAAGTTCGGTCATACTTCCAGGGCTTTTTGGTATTCTTCAAAGAGCCTATTCTCTATTCACATCCTCCCCATAAGCCAGGTTGCCCTTGTATTGGCCTTACTTCTGGCCTTGCCTGCATGTGAAGTTTTCAACATCACTGCAGTTTGCAATAAGCTGATACTACCAAAAAGCTTCTGCCCTTTTAACAAAAGCAGGCTAAAGGTGAGCTAATTAAAGGAGTATGCTTTCCGCTCTTACAATCCTCTTGCCCTTTTAAACAGCTCAGGCGAGAGCTAAAGTTAATTAAAAAGAGAAGGTAGCTTCCATTCTTCTAATTTTTCCAGAGGTTGGAGAAACTTCATGATTAATAACTGCTGAGCATGTGTGTGTTATGTCTGTCTTCAGTTATGTCTGTCTCTTTGTGACCCCGTGGACTATAGCCTGCCAGGCTCCTCTATCAAAGGGATTCTCTAGGCAAGAATACTGGAGTGGGTTGCCATTTCCTTCTCCAGAGGATCTTCCCAACTCAGGGACTGAACCTGCATCTCACATCTCCTGCATTGGCAAGTGGGTTATTTATCACTAGTGTGAAGGAAGCTGATTTTTCACCTGTTGCTTCCTCCCTATTGTACCAGGAGGTGCTCATTCTCTCCTCCCGACACCTTTCACAGGAGAGCAGACTCTCCATCCAAACCCTAAAATATCCAGGATATGTGCTGCCCGAAGTTTTCCTGGTCCACATAACAATTTGCAGGTCCTTCAGTTCACCCTCTGTATTTAAAGGGCTAATCATGTAGTTGACTGCAAAGATGGCCACAAACATTTCTCTTCCTTCCCTTGATGCCCCTGGAAGCTCTCACCCTTATTCTCTGAACTATCACTGAAGATTTGCTTTGGAAAGGGAGCATTAGCAAATGTCAGTCAATGGGAAGCTAGAAAAAGCTTGTGGGCTAGGACTTTCCTTGGTGCCCAAAGCCACCAGAGGATGAGTCCAAGTCAGCCTGCTGGATGATGAGGGGCATGTGACCAAGTGACTCCTGTCACCTCTCCTCACCAGAGGCCCGTTGGTGACAACAGTCACGTCTATGAGCCCAGCCAAGCCCAGCAGAAAAGCCAACCAACCATGCCCAGCCTAAATCAACCATCCACAGAATCCGAAAGAAATACATGGCACTGCTTTAAGTTTCTAAGTTAGAGTATGATTTCTACACAGGGATATCTTGCGGATAGACAGCACTGTCATGGAGTTGACAAATAGGGCCCACAGAGATAACAAATACTCTGACACTAAAAGCGTGTCATTAAAATCAGGACACAGAAAGCGGCCAACTGTATCAGTGAATTCAGCAAGCCAGAAATGCAAAACTGGAAAAAGCATTGTAAAAGAAGAGAGGTGTTTTGTTTTGCTGATGATACGTTTGTATGTCCAGAACACCATTAGTTAGAAACAAACAGATAAAAGGACAATCCATCCAAATCTTCCATAATTATTAATGATTTTGATTAGCCCACACACTGAAATAGAGCTCCTATGGGCTTCAGTCATCATGGGAGCACAGCAAGCTCAGCTGGAGCCCCCTATAACCAAGGCCAGCTTAATTAATATGCAACATTATAACATACAATATACAAACACCAACACAGTTTTCCCATGCTAACTGTAAGTATGTGAAATTGGAAATGCAATAAAATAAAATAAACCACCATTTTATTCATGGTGGTTAACAGGACTCATATGAAGAAAACTACTCAATATATAGAGATACTAATCCTGAAGTTAAATAAGCAAATTTAAAAAAAAAACCTGGGAATATATTTGTTCTCAGAGCAGAAGAGTAAATCTTAGATGTGTTATCTCTCCCAAAATTCATCTCTAGGTTTAATGCAATTTCAATTAGAATTCTCTAAAATGATTCTTTCTGGAATTAGACAAAACTACTTTACATTTTATATGAAAGGATAAATGCTCAGTCATGGTGTACAGAATAATGAAAGGAAAGAGCAGTTAAAATGACTTTCATTACTAGGTATTTGAAAGAATTATGAATCTACCATAATGAAATCAATGTATTATTAGCCTAGGAATAGAGAAGGCAATGGCAACCCACTCCCCACTCCAGTACTCTTGCCTGGTGAATCTCATGGACAGAGGAGCCTGGCAGGCTGCAGTCCATGGGGTCGCGAAGAGTCGGACACGACTGAGCGACTTCACTTTCACTTTTCACTTTAATGCATTGGAGAAGGAAACACAACCCACTCCTGTGCTCTTGCCTGGAGAACACCAAGGACGGAGGAGCCTGGTGGGCTGGCGTCTATGGGGTCGCACAGAGTCAGACACGACTGAAGCGACTTAGCAGCAGTAGCAGATACTAGATCAATGGAACAGAGCAGAGTTCAGTCTATTCCCCTATACGTGAAGGCAACATACAAAGATTGCGTTTCATGGATTCAGAGACAACAAACCAGGCTATGTCGTGGTGATACTAACACAACTCCATCCCCATGTGGGAGACAATATAACTAATTCTCTCTTACACGGAAAGATTTAAATGCAAAATATAGAACAACAACAAAAATCTTTAGGAAAAACAAAGATTGAGACTACTTACACAATCCTGGGAAAGAGGATTCTTTGTAACCAAGTCAGAAATCCAGAAGCTCTAAAAGGTAAATGATTATAAAAATGTTATGTAAAGTCTATATAGAGACAGATACCATATTTCTATAAACAAATGGAGCTTTCCTACAAACATGAAATTAAAGATTGGAGAAAATAATAGAAAAAAACTTGGAATTCTATTTCCAATAATAAAAAACTATACTGTGGAGTACATCTGACATGTATTCTAAGCCTTGTATATGTATTAAGACTTTAATCCTCACAGCAACTCATTTAGGAAGTTATTCATATTCTGAAACCCACTTACAATATATTTTTTGTAATCGCATAACTTCAGTGGCTGGCATGGCAGACTCTCCATTGCTTCACAGCAAAATACAAGGTTACTCTGAGATTCAAAGCCCTGTACAATGATCGAATTTCCTTTGGTGGCCTTATCTTCTATTATCCCATTCCAAGAACCCACTCTGTGTCTTCCTTTCTTTATGGCCTTACTTCAGAGAGAAATTCTGCTTGGGATACTTTCTTTGCATTTTTCACATGAAATCTGATGATTTTCTCAAGCTCCATTTTCTGCTTTGTAATCTTTCCTGTTCTCAGACCTATTGCAGTCTCACCAGTATTCAACTTTCCTGCAAATTTTTTGATGCTTTTCTTGTGTCCATGTAGTGAATTCTATAGGATAAGCAACTTGATAACAGAGAGTATGTTTTACTTATCTCTAAAGTGTTTAGAACACAACAATTGCTTGAGCTACAGCTAGTGAACCCAATATATTAATGGAAGAAACAGCAGGTTTCTGCAGGCTTACCAGTATTTTATTCAGAGAATTTTAGTAGCTTCTCAGAAACTATATTCTAAACTTTCTAGCAAGGAATATGAAGTCTGAACTAACTCACAGTTCTAGTCTTATACAGCTGGATGTTTTGATTTAAATTCTTTCCAGTTTATTTATATTCCATTAAATGCATGTGAATTTCTCAATTTTCTTCTATTTGTGGTTCTGTCTCTTCTAATAGTCTATGAATTCTTTGAGGGTAGGGACTGTATCTTATCCATTTCAGTAGTCACTAAACACTGTAGGGATATAGTAGGTACTTGAAAATATGTATTGAACAAATAAATGTTGTCCCACCTATCTATAATGCTTTTCCATCTGCTCGTCTTTTACCATGAGCCAACAAGATCTTTGAAGCTTATCAGTCAAACTTTGTCTGGCCACTCCACTCGGAAGTAATCTCACATTTCTTTCAACTACACATTCATTCTATATGTCACTTTAATTCACAGATTTTCAACCCAATCTCACTTGACAGCTTAGTTTCATATGATTTATATATGTCTTCCAGGGGGTAGACAAGCATCTTGACAATCAAGCCATCACCTAGCCTTCTTCATTTTCCATGTCTGACCAGTGATGATTCCTTGCCTAAATTTAACTTACTTCTCTTCCAGTGACAACTGGGCTCCACTATTTCCAGAATCATATAGCTCATGTTTTTCTCATGATTTCTTGAAACTTTAGTTTCTCATATTTTCTTATCTACATAGGTGTATCATCTCTACTATAAACTCAAAAATTTCAAGAACACACGGGAAAGCCTGAATCCAGTCTATCTTTACATCCCTTCAATATCTGATAGAAAAGGAAAGCATTATATAAATACTTATTTAGCTGAAAATTACTTTTAATGGTTATTTGCAGATAAAAGGTAACAATTGACCTTTCTAATTTTATTTTTTACAGTTCTCTTTAGTAATGTCTGACTCTTTGTGACCCTGTGGACTGTAGCCTGTCAGGCTCCTCTCTCCTAGGAATTCTCCAGGTGAGAATGCTGGAATGGGTTGCCACACCCTCCTCTAGGAGATCTTCCTGACCCAGGACTGAGCCCCTGTCTCTTATGTGTCCTGCGTTGGCAGGTAGGTTCTTTAGCATCAGCACCACCTGAAAAGCCCCATTATTTGAATTTTTTTTCAGTTTAATTATAGTTCCCCAAATGCATGTGTTTTTCTCAACTTTCCCTCTATTTATGGTTTAAATACTGGCTTTAGGTGATTTCATTATAATTTTATAATTACATATTAAAACATCAATTATCCCATTTGAGCATTTTCAGATTCTGTTTTCATTTCTGTATTAAGAAGTTCAACTATGTTGAAGATTATATCTTTCAGTCTTACAGCTTTTTAGTCTTTTGGTCTTAAAAGACATGATCTTGGTCATATTGGAATTTCTTAAATAGGAAATAAAACAGAACCCTAAGATACACAAATGAGCTGCTAAAGATTTCATCTTATGTAATTATAAAATAATAATGAAAATTACATAAAATGAGCATTTTTAACTACATCTTACCAACATCTTTTTGGGGCATACTTGATGGCTCAGACAGTAAAGAACTGGCCTGTGATGCAGGAGACCTGGATTCGATCTCTGGGTCAGGAAGATTCCCTGGAGGAGGGCATGGCAACCCACTCCAATATTCTTGCCTGGAAAATCTCCTGATCAAAGGGGCCTGGTAGGCTGCAGTCCATGGGGTCACAAAAGAGTCAAACATGACTGAGTGACTAACATTTCATGCTTTTAGTATCTCTTAATATCATGAACCAGGAGTCTATCATTCCTGTTCCTACACCTGCTTGTGTGGATTTTGTCAAGTCTTTACACTTGTTAGTCTAGTTCCTCTATCTGTGAATAGAGATGAATAACATGGTCTCTGCCTTTGGTATAACGCTGCTGTAACACTGTGTGACTGTGTTTTGTAAATGGAGAGTGGTTTGAAAATACCAAAATTTTATAGTAGACAAGGCTAGCTATTTCCTGCCAGATGTCTTCTAAGACCTAATATTTTGCAAGATGCTCATGAATATTTTTAAAAATTAAAATAACTTGGTCATCTATCTATATTTGAGACATGCTACGTAGTACATTTTATCTCTGGAAGATCACAAATTCATTGTATTCTAATAAACAGTACAAATTTGTTCATTAAGACAACTTCCTTAACTTTTTGTAACATTGTGTTTGTCGAACTTGTTTGATCAAGAGATGTCTTCACTTTTCTTTTTAAAATAGTATCTATACCAAGAGGAATCACGTTTCTCTACATTCACCATAAGCAAATTTGGCATCTAAAAACTTCATCTTTCACTGATTAAAAAAAAATAGCAAACGCATTCTAATAGAACATTAAAAATGCTAATTAGCAACACTGTCTGTATAAATCACTAATAGGGAGTTAGCTTCATAAATGGGGAAATAGTCTAACTCTTTTTGGGCCCAGGGGTGCCTTCCACCATCCCAGAGCAGGAATTTCCTCAATGACACCCCTGTGGCCAGAAAGAGTTAACACTCTGCTCAGTATACCTAATTCATTCCCAGGATGTAATTTACACACTAGACTAATCTGGCTGAATATGTAAGTTTTCCTGGCTTTTCTTAAATCTATAAAACTTTGAATGGGTCACAAAGGGCAAATTATCAGGCTGTACAGATTAACAATCAACAATTTAGTGCACATCTTTTTTTTTTTTTTTCAATTTTGAGAGTAAATAGTGCTATGGCTTTTTAAGTGCAGCATAAAAAAGGCTTACATGATTTAAATAAGATTTTGGAATTACCTAAGGAATTATCTCATTGGTTTTACTCTTGGTTTGACCCCAGTGGGGAAGGACCCATGCTTGTAATGTGATCTTAACAATATTGGTACCTCAAGATTAGACGGGCTTCATATATAGAAAGGGCATCAGAAATCTGTGTTTACAGGAAGTTCAACAGATTGAAGGATTAGGTTCTGTTCTGTACCTCAGTCTGTAGGAAAAATATAAATATGGGAGAGAATTGTATTTCTGTGGAAAAGCAATACAATCAAGCGTTTTATCTTATCCCTCCTCTATACCAAAATATAAACCTTGAGCACTTTCTTTTTTCAGTTCTTTTCAAAGGGATAATTATTGTTCAGTTCACATTCAGGAATGGTCTTTTAAAAGAGTGGTTATGCACTCTTTTCTGCCTCATCTCTGATGAGGCATACTGTGGAGTCCTGGCAATAAAAGTGATCATTAGTGCGGGGATTTCAAACACAGTGGAGCTCTTTTTATTGAGGTTTATCAGAAGAAGCGAAGACTGTAGTTTGAAAAATCCTCACTGGTAATTCTAATTGATCTGCTGGAAATTTGGGACCTCTTCATGCCATTTTATCTTGCGCTGTGGAAAATCACAACTTTGCAGAGGTATGGCATGGTGCTCAGTAAATGTTTATCAAATACACAAATGTTAATTGTTTAAAAGCTATCACACAATGCTGTTGTCTTGTCCCTTCTTGAAACAAACAAACAAACAAAGCACTTTCAATGTCTTTTTTTTTTTTTTTAGATTGAGTTGGATCTTCTTAGACTATCACAAAAAGTCTTTCTTAATTTTTTTTTTTTTTAAATATTTTTGCTGGGTGATGCATAGCAGTATTTGAAAGTGATTTTATGAGTTCATGAACTGACTCTCCTGGTCATTTCCATGAAAGGTTTTATTTTCATGACAAATAAAGACCAACAGTGTTGAAAAAATCCTTGATTTAATCTTCCTACTTTGTTTGTGTATGTGGATTCTGTAGCTATACCAGCTATTTAGTAACTTTGAAATTACAAGCATGAGGGACCAACAGAAATTCAGAGATGCCAACTCCAACACTGTGAACTCAATGCCAGCAAACACCCATATGATTTGACATTAAAAAGTCATATTTTACTCACTGTGATATATGACACATGTCAGTTAATTTCTTTGCCCCTTTACACTGGTTCTCTCTTCTCAGCCTAATGTACTCCTTGCCATGCATTCTTTACATTCCAGTTCAAAATTTACTTCTTTTGTATTTCCTTGACTCCCTCAGGCAAATCACTTCATTATTTCATCTATGTTCTAGTGCCAGTTTATCTATGTTTTATTAACATTTATCCCATTTAGTGTAACTCTTTTGTCACTGTCAACAAACTGTTTGTCCTTCAAGAACAAGTGTCATATACTTTATATTTTCATGCAAATAAGTGCTTATTTAATGAATTAATCTATGCCCAATGGGCTTGGCTGCAATGTCCAAATACATAAAGTATTATTAACATTTTCCCCTATGGCTTTCCTTCCTTGAGAATAAGTTTTATTTAGGGCTTTTATGGGCAAATGAACACAGAACCCCTACAGTTAATCTGCGGGACAAATAATTCCTCTAGAAATCACCCCAGCGATCACTGCAGGTGTTGTTGAAGACATTCTTAATGAGCTTTCTCTTCTTAGAATACTACACAAAATGTTATTGTTAATAAGGTTTTAGTTTAATTCTACTCTTTCCTCAAAATGCTGATAGTGTGAATATAGTTTCCTATAAGTGAAGAAATATTTTTTAACATCTGTTGGGCTCATTATTCAGAGCAGACTAAGAGAATAAATAACCAAGATAATGGAACAGAAGACCGTCTAGGAGCAAACTGATTTTACCATTTAAAAATTTCACTATTCCACCATTGAGGTTAACCAGGCTGGAGAATATTTTTCTTTTCATTGTTTTAATGGGTTTCAATGAGCTTTCTAACGACAATTTACTCTAATTTTACTTTCTTTCCTGAAAAGAATGGTTTAAAAACTCTTTGTATTTATATGTGAGTCAAACTGATGATCAGAGAACTTATTTTGAAAACCTAAAGGCATCTTAATGTGATGGTTTCATAACTAAAGGATGAAGGAAAGACAGATGGAGAAGCAATTGAGTTTGACTAAAATAATTTAAACCTTGGCAGAGCAACGCTGTATTTGGAAAATGATACCTTGATACTACCAGACTGGAGTAAATTAAACCTATCACAATTTTAACCTAGACAGAAAATATTTCAGGCCTTGCTAGATAAATTTTTGAGATATTGCTAAATTCTCCTTGAGGTGTCATTTTGACACAGTAAATATTCAAATTATAAATCCTTAACTTCACTTGATATATTTGATTTACTAGTTGTTCATATTTACTACTTTTTAATCTACCACCAAAAATCATCTCCATTCCTTTAATACAAGTATTTCCCCCAATAACTTATTCATTCCTTGCTCTTCTTTAATTGTTCTTCTTTGTGTACTTGCTTTCATTTGTTTTGATTACAGCACTACGGTTTATATTAAAAGTTAATAATACAAACTTAAATCCCTACAGGAGATTGGCAGGTGATATAAATGAGTGAAGTGAATGTCATTCAGTCCTGTCTGACTCTTTGTGACCCCATGGACTATATAGTCCATGGAATCCTCCAGGCCAAAATACTGGAGTGGGTAGCCTTTCCCTTCTCCCGGGGATCTTCCCAACCCAGGCATCAAACCCAGGTCTCCCGCATTGCAGGCAGATTATTTACCAGCTGAGCCACCAGGGAAACCTGATGTAAATGAGACAGTGGGCCAAATGTAGACCAGTGTGGAGAGTGGATTTGTGAGGACTGTTGAGTCAAAAGAATACCTACACCATCTGAAATGGGTAGGTGGGTAGTTGTTACTTAGCTCTTTCTAATTTTTAATGGACTATTTCATTTTTTTTCCCAAGCAGGTTATGTATCCAGGTATTTTTGTGAAATTTTTCATTAAAAGAAATTGTTGCAGGGAGCTTCCATGGCTGCTAGTGGTAAAGACTCTGCTCTTGCACTGTAGGGGGCCTGGGTTCAGTCCCTGATGGGGGAACTAAGATCTGTCATATCTCACTATGGGGGCCCCTCAAAAAAATGCTACTACAATATCTAGGCATGAATTGTCTTTGATTGATAACATCACAAAGAGAAAGATGCTTTAAAACTTAAGAAGTGATCCTATAAAAAAAGGTAAATAAATCACAATGAACAGAATATAACTTCTAGATCCTGCTCCCAATTTACAAGAACATAGAGAACTCAGGAACTGATTAAATTACACCATGGGGATGCAATCAGCACAACCCAGCCTTGTAAGAAACTGCAGGGCCCACCACACAGTTTCTTCAAGAAATAATTGCAAGAGAAAAAAAAGGACACGGAGGTGGAATTTATAGACCAAAGGAAGTTTAAAGGGTACATCAACCAGCTGCAATGTGTAAACCTCTATAGATCTTGATTTTGTAAAATATAAACAAGAAAAAAATTTCATAACTATGCGCAGTTATGAATGTTAACTAGACTTATTATGGTGATTATTTTGCAAATTATACAAGTACTGAATCTTATGTTGTACACTCCAAATTAATAAAGCATTATATATCAATTATATCTCAATAAAAATAATAAAAATTTAAAAATTATAACATTTATAAAAAAAAATTATAACATTTATGCAGCTTCCTTGGTGGTTCAAATGGTAAAGAATCTGCCTGCAATGCAGGGGACCAGGTTCAATTCCTGAGTATGGTGATCTTTTTGCAGATTTAACAAATATTGAACCTTATGTTGTATACCTGGAACTAATAACATTATATCTCAATAAAAATATATATTTTTTAAACTATAACATTCATGAGTTGCTGCCTGGATATTTGATATCAAGGAATTATTGTTGATTTTTAAATATATGATAAGGTTAATGAGGGTCATATTAGAAAATCACCCTAATCTTTAGAGATACCTATAAAAATATTCACAGATAGAATTTCAGAAATACATTCATATTTAAAAAACAAAATACTGGGCAGACATGCCATGTGTCTGTCAGCTGGCTGTGGTTTCTATGTTGTCTGTGTGCAACTTCTAATCTCTAAGAATATATACAACTAATTTATTTCTCATTATCATTAAACAGTAGTATATTTGAATTATATGGAGGAGATATGTAAAGATGTATAGGCCACCATTTTCACTTGGGGAATATGAGATACATATATTAAACCTTAGAGAAAAATACAAGATCACCACCTTTTCACTTATTGTCTTAATATTAAACTCAATAAAAGAATCTTTAGTTGCTTATGGATTAAATAAGATAAGTAATTTCCCAGATTTTTTCTGGTCTTGTAGTACTTTTGAGTAATAACAAATTTAAGTTAGCAGCTTGTGAGGCACTTCTGCTGTAAGATGTATTGCTTGCAATTTTTTAAAATAATATAATGTAAGATACATACGTTTATTATTTTATTTTATTGGCCACACCGTATAGCATGTAGGATCTTAGTTGCCCACCCAGGAATGGAACCTGTTGTCCCCCGCAGTGGATGCACAGAGCTCTAGACACTGGACTGCCAGGAAATCTCCTGTGAAATGTATTTCTAAGCCAACCATCTTCCCCTAAGTCTGCCAGTCACTTAATACCTTCATTCAATACACTGCAAAATGACACCATTTGCAGAGTGATCATATCCTTCTCCAGTATCTCTGGGGACAACTTATCATTCATTTGTTAAAATCACTGAAATCTGACTAATTCCTGAATCTCACGTGAGGGAATAAAACTTAAGAGATTGCAAGGATATTGTTATCCAGACCCTCCAGAGCTCCACTGTATGGAAACTGGCCATCAGTCCAGCAACTGGCATATACACAGGGCTCGGTAAAGACTGGTTCCTTTCCCCTTCACCCTGGTCACTGCTCAGCGAAGGCCCTCTGATGAGTAAGAATTACCTGCTAGGAAAGAGTTCCAGAAAAACATCTATTTCTGCTTTATTGACTATGCCAAAGCCTTTCACTGTGTGGATCACGATAAACTGGGGGAAATTCTGAAAGAGATGGGAATACCAGATCACCTGACCTGCCTCTTGAGAAATCTGTATGCAGGTCAGGAAGCAACAGTTAGAGCTGGACATGGAACAACAGAGGTACAAATAGGAAAAGGAGTACGTCAAGGCTGTCTATTGTCACCCTGCTTATTTAAACTTATATGCAGAGTACATCATGAGAAACAAGGGGCTGGATGAAGCACAAGCTGAAATCAAGATTTCTGGGAGAAATATCAATAACCTCAGATATGCAGATGACACCACCCTTATGGCAGAAAGTCAAGAGGAACTAAAAAGCCTCTTGATGAAAGTGAAAGTGGAGAGTGAAAAAAGTTGACTCAAAGCTCAACATTCAGAAAACAATGATCATGGCATCTGGTCCCATCACTTCATAGGAATTAGATGGGGAAACAATGGAAACAGTGTCAGACTTTATTTGCAGGGGCTCCAAAATCACTGCAGATGGTGACTGCAGCCATGAAATTAAAAGACGCTTACTCCTTGGAAGAAAAGTTATGACCAACCTAGATAGCATATTCAAAAGCAGAGACATTACTTTGCCAACAAAGGTCCATCTAGTCAAGGCTATGGTTTTTCCTCTGGTCATGTATGGATGTGAGAGTTGGACTGGGAAGAAGGCTGAGCGCCGAAGAATTGATGCTTTTGAACTGTGGTGTTGGAGAAGACTCTTGAGAGTCCCTTGGACTGCAAGGAGATTCAACCAGTCCATTCTGAAGGAGATCAGCCCTGGGATTTCTTTGGAGGGAATGATGCTAAAGCTGAAACTCCAGTACTTTGGCCACCTCTTGCAAAGGGTTGACTCACTGGAAAAGACTCTGATGCTGGGAGGGATTGGGGACAGGAGGAGAAGGGGAGGACAGAGGATGAGATGGCTGGATGGCATCACTGACTTGATGGACATGAGTCTGAGTGAACTCCGGGAGTTGGTGATGGACAGGGAGGCCTGGCGTGCTGCAATTCATGGGGTCTCAAAGAGTCGGACACGACTGAGCGACTGAACTGAACTGAAGCATTCTGGGGTTGCGGAGATTAAGGATGGGAATAGAGGATACATCGTAAGCATAGTGAAATATCCAAGGGATTTTTCAGTATATAGACCCTCTCCCTGTAGGTGAATCAGAGGTCAGTGAGGTAGAGAAAACATGTGAAATCTAAAAACCTCCCCAAACAATAATATTTTATCTTTATGGTGATGCAGGCTCATGGCCCTCTGTGCCTCCCATCCCCTTGTTAAGAATCACTGCTTTAAGGAATGGATCCCAGAATCTTAAATGTGTGTCTGTTAGTCTCTCAGTCATGTCTAACTCTGCAACCCCACGGACCGTAGCCCACCAGGCCCCTCTGTCCATGGAATTCTCCAGGCAAGAACTTTGGACGGGGTAACCGTTTCCTTCTCCAGGGGATCTTCCTGACCCAGAGATTAAAACTTGTGTCTCCTACATGGAAGGCAGTTTCTTTACCATCGGAGCCACTAGGGAAGCCTCAGGATCTTAAAATAGAGAATTAAAATAGCAAGCATATTGCTATTCCGGTCTAACCCACCATCTACCTTAGGAAATTTGTCATTCTGTACATTTCTCAAGTATATCAAATTTAAATCTTAAAATCACAAGAATCGTGTTCTACTGATCTCTATTGACTCAGATGCCTATTTCATGCCACAAATGTGAAGACAACCTTATGGTCATTTTTAAAAAGTAATATGTTTAGTGTTATATAATTATTAGAACAATAAATTATATAAAATACTTGCAGTCAATTTGAGGAATACTTGTCTACAAAATACCATGCTTACAGGTAAGTGGGAAATAACTCACAAGTAGCAGAAAGAAAAAAAAACCTGTTTATCCATTGTTAACTATGCAATAAATTACAGAATAAGGAATAAGAAACCAAAAATTGATATGAACACAGAAATAGGTTTCATATGTAGCCACTCTGGGGCTACTACAATTTTATGTATAGAAATAGCTTGGAAACGATGTGGAGTAGAAGCAGTAATCTCTCACAGGCCATTCATCACCGGTAACTACCCAGGGTTAATCCTGCCTCTTATCTGATGCTTCCTTGCACTGTGGGCAACTTCTTACACATATTTCTGATACCTTTCATCTGCAATATCCTGAGAGTTATGTTACTTCCTCTGTGCATCTTCCTGGAGGGTCTGACTTGTTTTGTAAAATAGGAATCACATATATTAACATAGATTTGGAGCATTCATCACACTGTAGAGCCTATGAGCCACAACTACTGAAGCCCGCAGCCTAGAGTCCGTGCTCTGCAACAAAAGAAGCCACCAGAATAAGTTGCTTCATCGCAGTTAGAGAGTAGCCCCTGTTCGCTGCAACTAGAGAAAGCCTGAGCACAGCAGCAAGGTCCCAGAGCAGCCAAAAATAAACAAATAAATACATATGAAAAACAAATTCAAAAGTTGATCATCAAGACGTGAAATGATTGATTCTTCTCGCAATTCCTGTAAAAGCTAATGTGTTGCTACGCCTTTCTTTCTCCCTTCGTGTTCCTGCCACCTCTTCTCAACAAGCTGCCCCTCTGGTCTGTCAAAGCGCTTCCATGGTGACAGGCTGGCAAAGGGCATTCCGTACCAGCTGTGCCCGATTGGCACACAGTCTCCCAGGGCTGGCATAAGACGAACCATGCTACGTAATCATTTTTGTGACAGGTAGGCACCCACACTGGAGTTGAAAGTAAGTGGGAACCACAGGATTTCTTACCATTATAAAAATACATTTTCAAAGTTCCAGTACTGTTTATTGATCGTATAGATTTTTTAAAAATGAGAGTGCTAACCTAAGGGGATGACTTTTTAAATACTAGGGACTTCTATTACGTTCTTCATTAGAAGCAGAAGGAAAACTCCTATCTACAAATAAATATTCCTTTGAGGGTCACAGTTCCACAGAGCACACATCTCGGTTTAAACCTCAGGTGAGATGGATGGAGTCTATATTTGTCAGACTCACCCCAGTTTATATTATGTGCCTCGGCCCATTTTGTGAGGTGAGAGTGTGGGAATTTTGTCTGAGGTTCGAAAGGCTTTCATCATCCCAGACTTTAGTATTGTGGGACTTGGTCCTCGCCCTCTGTATGCTGGCACAGCAGGCGTCACACATGGCCCCTAATTGTCAGCCCACCTCCAGGCCACTGGGTCACCTCTCTTTCCTCTCAGAGAGTTCCTTGCGGTCCTCTGCTCTGCAAGAGATGTATTTGCTCCTTCTCCATCACGCCGAGTTACATAATGCTCTGTGAGGTCGGCTAAAGGCTTCTGATCCCTCATTGCTCTCCAGGCAGGGGACAGTTCTGCTGCTTCCAAGCCTTGCTGGGCCACATGAACTTCTGTGACTGTCTCGGGTTCATCTGACTAAGAGCACTCCACAAATCTTTATCTCGGGAATCTTGCCTCCGAGGACTCTCCCAAGGAAGCAGGGCACCACTTACCCTTTCTCATGCGTGCGTGCTAAGTCACTTCAGTTGTATCTGGCTCTTTGTGACCCCGTGGACTGTAGCCCTCCAGCCTTCTCTGTCTGTGGGATTCTCCGGACAAGAATACCAAAGTGGGTGGCCATGCCCTTCTCCAAGGGATCTTCCCAACCAGAGATCGAACCATCATTTCTTATGTCTCCTGCACTGGCAGGCAGATTCTTATCACTAACACCATCTACTCTTCTGAGTATGTGAGAAAAACAGCTCCTTTCCGTGACAGAGCTGGGTCTGACATGAGCTTCTCTCCTTTTTCTGTTCCTTCCTCTGTTCCTCCTCTTTCTTCTTCTCTGTTTAATCAACTTTATCATCATATAATTTGAGTACAATAAAATGCACATTAAGTAATCAGATCAAGGAGTTCTGACAACTGTACATAGCCATAGAATCATCATCACAGTCAAAATACAGAATTTCATCACCTGCCCTCATGCCCTTTGCAATCAACAGCGTTTCCCAAACCCAGAATCAGGCAGCCACAGATCTGCTTTTCATTATGACAAATTTCACCTATTCTAGAATTTCATACCAATGGAGTCAAGCAATGTGTGCTCTTTTGTCTTTGCCTTCTTTCAGTCTCGCAGTTGTTCATTCGTTCAATCATGTCCAGCTCTGCAAGCCCACGGAATGCAGCATGCCAGGCTCCCTTGTCCTTCACCATCTCCTGGCACTTGCTCACACTCCGTCCATTGAGGTAATGATGCCATCCAACCACCTCATCCCGTGTCGTCCCCTTCTCCTCCCACCTTCAATCTTTCCCAGCATCAGAGTCTTTCTAATGAACGGGCTCTTTGCATCAGGTGGCCAAAGTACCAGAGCTTCAGCTTCACCTAAATAAGGATTTTGAAATTCCCATATTTTTTTACAGTAATAGCATTTTATTCCTTTTTATGGCCAGTAGTATTCTGTTGTTTGCCTATCTGCCCACTTGACGATGGACATTTATAATGTTTTGAATTCAGAAGTATTACTACTGTAACGCTCATGTACAATTATTGTTTGGATATAAAGTTTGATGTCTCTTGGTTCAATATCTAGATCGAGTTTTGGGGTTGAATGATGAGTTTGATTAACTTTATAGGAAAATGCCAAATTGTTTATTGGAATAATTGTTTCATTTCACATTCCCACCAACAATGTCTGAGAATTCCAGTTGCCCACATCCTTGCCAATACCCGATATATTGTTAAGCCTATGTTAGCCATTTAATGGGTCTATAGCAGTTTATCATTTTAGCATTAATTTTCCTGATGAAAAATGATAATGATAATTTTTGTATTTTCTTATTAATAATTTCTATTTTTTGTGAAACATCTATTCAAATCTTTTACCAATTTATAAATGGACTTTTTTCTTGTGAGTTGTAGGTGTCCTTTATATATTATGGATACAAGTCTGCATGGAACAACAGACTGCTTCCAAATAGGAAAAGGAGTACGTCAAGGCTGTATATTGTCACCTGCTTATTTAACATATGTGCAGATTACATCATGAGAAACGCTGGGCTAGATGAAGCATAAGCTGAAATCAAGATTTCTGGGAGAAATAACAATAACCTCAGATATGCAGATGACACCACCCTTATGGCAGAAAGTGAAGAGGAACAAAAAGCCTCTTGATGAAAGTGAAAGAGGAGAGTAAAAAAGTTGGCTTAAAGCTCAACATTCAGAAAACAAAGATCATGGCATCTGATCCCATCACTTCATGGGAATTAGATGGGGAAACCGTGGAAACAGTGTCAGACTTTATTTTTGGGGGCTCCAAAATCACTGCAGATGGTGACTGCAGCCATGAAATTAAAAGATGCTTACTCCTTTGAAGGAAAGTTATGACCAACATAGATAGCATATTGAAAAGCAGAGACATTCTTTGCCAACAAAGGTCCATCTAGTCAAGGCTATGGTTTTCCCAGTGGTCATGTATGGATGTGGGAGTCGGACCGTGAAGAAAACTGAGTGCCGAAGAACTGATGCTTTTGAACTGTGGTGTTGGAGAAGACTCTTGAGAGTCCTTTGGACTGCAAGGAGATCCAACCTGTCCACCCTAAAGGAGATCAGTTCTGGGTGTTCATTGCAAAGACTGATGCTGAAGCTGAAACTCCAATACTTTGGCCACTTCATTCAAAGAGTTGACTCATTGGAAAAGACTCTGATCCTGGGAGGGATTGGGGGCAGGAGGAGAAGGGGACAACAGATGGCTGGATGGCACCACTGACTCAATGGACATGAGTCATCAACTCATGGGAGTTGGTGATGGACAGGGAGGCCGGGCATGCTGTGATTCATGGGATTGCAAAGAGTCAGATGCGACTGAGCAACTGAACTGAACTGCAATACATATTAGATACATGGATTTAAATATTTCTTCCCATTCATACCTTGCCTTTTTATTTTATTAATGGTGTCTTTCAAAGAGCATCATTAATTTGAAATCATGTCTTTCAAATTAAAAAGTTTTTAATATTGATGAGATCAAATTCATTATTTTTTATGGTTTGTGTCCTAAGAAACTATTGTACTCCAGAGTTGAAAGATTTATTTCCTTCTAAAATATTTATAAATTTAGTTTTTACAATATATGTTATTTATGCCTTATTTTGAGTAAATTTTTAGATATGTTATAAAAGTTATGGTCAAGGCTCATGGCTTTTCCATATAGATATCTAAATGTTTCAGTATCATTTATTGAAAAGTTTACCATTTCCTCATTGAATTATCTTTGGTCTTAAACTACACTATAGTGTAGGTTATTTCTAGACTCTATTCTATTGATTTATATTTATTATTATAAAAATCATATTTATATTCAGCCTTAAAATAATTTTTCTTTTTTTAAATCACTTGCATTTTAAAGTAAATTTTATAATCCATTTATTAATTTATACATTGCAGCTTACTGGGATTTTAACTAGGATTGCATTGAATCTATAGAACTACTTGGGAAAAACTGACATCTTAAGAGTATTCAGCCTTCCAGTCCGTGAAACTGGTTTATTTCCATTTATTTACCTTTAATTATCTCAGTGAATTTTACCATTATTTGGGTAGAAGTCTTGTCTGTATTTTGTTAAATTTATCTTCAAATATTTTGCATTTCATATTGATATAGATTTTCTGCCAATATAGTCTATATTTGGAACTGTTAAGGCTTGATAACACAGAGTTCAGCAGAATCTCCTAATGGTATTAGGAGCAACCCAAGTCTTTTACCCTGATCTTTTAATGCACAAAGGAAATGCAGCCTGGAAACCTGCCCTGAGCTGAACAAAGACTGAACAGAAATGCTTATCTGTCAAAATGAGGTCTTAATACTGAGACACACAGCAAACAAAATAAAAACAGTTTTAAGGTTAAAAAAATATGCTGTAAGTATCAGGATTTATAAAGCCACAGAGACAGACAAAGATTTAAGTAGAAGTCGTTTTGACTTCTGCTTCTAAGAAGACTTGCTGCCATATAGCAAGGCTATTTTTGGCAAAAGTCAATATAGGAAGATAAATAGAAGAATTAGTCAAAACTGTTATATTTACTTGGAAAATAACAGTTAATTCTTACTACATCTACTGACAGAATATCAGTAGCAGTTCAAGCAGAAATTGTTTACAGAAGGATATGGACTCAGAAGAAAGAAGATGGAGACTGAGAAAATACAAATGTTGAGTGTCAACAGAATAAAAAGAGATTGTCCACCTCCATTGTCTTATTTTATATTCCAGGATAGTATTACCATATGGGCTTCCCCATGGTAAAGAATCCACCTGCCAATGCAGGAGATATGGTTCCATGATACAGCAAGATCCCCTGGAGAAGGAAATGGCAACCCACTCCAGTATTCTTGCCTGGGAAATCCCATGGAGAGAGGAGCCATGAGGTCACAAAGAGTCAGACACAACTGAGGACAGCACGGCACAGAAGTCCCCCCAGAGGGAGCTCATACATGGTTTCATGCAAACCCACATCAACAGGAAAAGGGAAGAATGGCGACAGAACTGAGTACATGAAAGTTCAGTTCAGTCGCTCAGTCGTGTCTGACTCTTTGCGACCCCATGAATTGCAGCACGCCAGGCCTCCCTGTCCATCACCAACTCCCGGAGTTTACCCAAATTCATGTGCATCGAGTCAGTGATGCCATCCAGCCATCTCATCCTCTGTCGTTCCTTTCTCCTCCTGCCCCCAATCCCTCCCAGCATCACGGTCTTTTCCAATGAGTCAACTCTTCGCATCAGGTGGCCAAAGTATTGGAGTTTCAGCCTGAGCATCAGGCTTTCCAATGAACACCCAGAACCCGTCTCCTTTAGGATGGACTGGTTGGATCTCCTTGCAGTCCAAGGGGACTCGCAAGGGTCTTCTCCAACACCACAGTTCAAAAGCACCAATTCTTCAGTGCTCAGTTTTCTTCACATGAAGGTTACAGAGGTTAAATATTTTGCCGAACATCACTTAGCTTGGTGGTAGAATTAGGACTTGAATCCACCTCTGACTACAAAACTGTGTTTTTGTTTTGTATTGTTTTCCCATTTTACCAAAAAAAAAAAAAATGTTTTTGGTGGAGGGAGGGAGGTTTTATGGAAAATGGAGGCTGCAACATGTGTATATCTGACCATGTTTTCTTTCTAATTATTTCTGTATAGCATCCAAAATAAACATCTTGATAGAAACTTAAGGATGTTTCTGGGTCTATTTCCTTCAGGAAAGAATATTTGTTAGGCATTTTCTGGTGACAAGCAGAGACAAAGAACAGAACAGAGGTTTAGCCTTTCTAAAGCCTCAAATCTCATGATCCCTGAGGGGATTTAAAGAATTGTTTGTGTGTATCTAATCTAAAATAGTTTAAAAGACATTCTAAAACTTTTTCCTTAAAGAGAGTGTGGCATGGATTTACCTCAAGTTCCTTTGCTTGTAACTTATAAGACACAGAAAGAAGCAAACATTTCCAAGTTTTGTCAACATGTATATTTTAAGGGGGAAATATAGCTTGACTTGTTTTTTCAGCTTTGGAGAACTTATTTGGTTCCATAAGCAGCAACTATAAAGCCTCATATAAAATGCATACAAGCCCAAGGCTGAGATGCATCAAAACCATGCCCACAAAAATTTCTCCCCCATTCAGCTTCTGTACAAGGTGGTTCCTGCAATTTTTATATTTTGAAAATTTCCTCATATTTCATACATACTTCTGCAATCCAAACTTTCAAGTAGCAGTGTTGAAACTTTTCTGAAAATACTCTCAGAGGAAGCTTTTGAAGATGAAAATAAAAGCTGTTTTGATGTTCCAGCTGGGAGTCAGCCGTGTAGCG
This sequence comes from Nanger dama, assembly GCA_917880005.1. Lineage (NCBI taxonomy): Eukaryota > Metazoa > Chordata > Mammalia > Artiodactyla > Bovidae > Nanger > Nanger dama. Next base: position 24,705,869 of record CAKJTW010000021.1, read on the forward strand.
GTTTATGACTCTAGGTCATTCACGAGCCCTTAAGAGACGCAACAGACTTATTGTGGTGACAATCATGCCCCGTATACAAAGGTCAAATCACTACGCAGTACACCTGGCTTAACAAAACATTATGTCAATTATACCTCAGTAAGAAAATCAATGAGAGTGGAGTTGAGGAGAAAAACAGTCTTCCTTTGCTAATTTTAATTTTAGGAACAAAACATTAAGAAGTCTGCACAGAAAATAAAGTAACCCATAGTTGGAGCAGTCATGAGGTATCATATACAGCCAGCTGTTGCTTTCCCCCAAAATAAAAATTTTAAAAACCAAAAGATAAAGTGTCTGGAAAAATGTCAGACATAAATAAAACAAAAGTCAACAATATGCTTTACCTTTCCCTCACTGCTTTAAGCAGGCTTTCCGTATTAGAAACATAACACCTCAGGTCTTACTTCAGAATTTGTCACTACAAATTATATCAACATTAGAAACAGAATAAGTTAGTTATTCAAAGCGTACAGAATCATTTTCCAATAAAATAAGATTGAGAAAAAATTGGGAAGAGAAAACAAAGATGGGCAGCAGGCAGAGATATGGTTTACTTGTACTCATTGAATATAACTGTGAGTAATTTCTGTTTCACTAGAGATAGTAGAATTCAACGCAATTAGAAATTAATGCATTTTCTTGTGCATTATATTGCAAAATTATTAGACTTTAAAAATTTCTCCAAACCACAAAACTTTTACAAATCTTCAGTACAAAAGTCAAAAGCATGAGGTTGTGGCAACGATTGTCTTATCATCCATATTTGGTTTTAAATGTTAACCATATTTGTATGCGTTAGCTACAAGCATTGATTCATTCACCTGTTCCAAAATTATATTTAGCTTATACAGCCTATTAAATACTTTGCTGGACACTGGAAATAGAAGACAAAAGTGATCATGAAACATTGGACACATGGATGCAGTGGCCAAAGCAGAGAAGTCACCTAGAATTTACAATAACACGTGAGTGTTGCTATCTACTCTGTTCTGTACTACAGCAGAGGGATTTATGAGAAAGAATGGAGGGTCACGTAAGTTGCACTTGATTTCAGGGAGGGTTTCCTGAGAACTGACATTTGAGCCTTTAATGATTTTGAAGGTGATGAGTATTGTCCTATATTAATCTGAGTTAAATTATGATTCTGTGGTATATATGGGAACTCCAAATTAAGCAATTTCTTATTAATACCCTAGGAACCACTTCTGTATCTTTTCCAGCTTTTAAAATTCACAAACTTGGCCGTGGCTTTTAAAACCCAAATCTTTCCTATAGTTTTTCACTTACCATTGGCACTGCTTTTAGTTACATATTACACTGTTTAATTGGTTACTTGTTATTGGAATACTGGTTAGTCATAAAAATTAAAATAGTCAAATCTATCAAACTGTACACAACAAAGAAAATTGGTGCTAACCATTAAAGATACACAGTAAAACAGATTTAACATTTTAAAAGGGCATTTTTTACATTAACAATATCTCAGCCTAAAATATATTCAAACCAACAAACATTGCAAGAAACTTAGGCTGTGTTTAAAATTCTTAATTGGATAGGCTCTATTTGCTGCCATTTTTTCTAAAAATCATCTAATTATTTACCATCATTAAGAACTCCATGCTTAGTTATCATTTTCTTCCTTAACATTTTTCTGATACATTATGCACCCTAAAAGCTAGAATGTTCTTTTATTTTCAAGTGCTAAATTTCTTAAGTCTAATACCACTAGCTTTTCATGATTTGGGTATTTTCAAGACACTCTTTAGCAAATTGGGAGATTATTGCAGATCAAGGTAAGTGTGGTAAAGATCAATTTTTTTATCAGGAAAAGAGAGATCATAGACCAATCTATATTGTGTTTCAATATATTAACCTGAAGGAAAGCAAATAGACATATGTATCACCATCTGTATATTTACAAACTCTTTTCACTAAAATATTGTTATTTGAGACCAAATAGATAAAATTAACTTGTCTCTTCTTTTGGATTCCTATCTATTATAAATGCTAACATATCATCAACTTTGATTATTATTTTGCATTTATTAAGCACCTGCTGTGTTAAAAACCTCCTTTGACTTATAACAGGAACTCTAAGTCCATGAGTGTGCTCAGTCGCTCATTCTTGTCTGACTCTTTGTGGACCCTGTGGGCTGTAGCCCACCAGGCTTCTCTGTGCATGGAATTTTTGCAGGCAAGAATACTGGAGTGGGTTGCCATTTCTTTTTCCAGGGAATCTTCCCGACCCAGGGATAGAATAGGCATCTCCTGAATCTCCTGTACTGGCAGGAAGATTCTTCACCACTAGCACCACCTGGGAAGCCTCCCACACGATGAGTACATAGTTCCTCAAAAGAACCTTGAACAGCTGCAGCCGCCACCTCAATGGACCCTGTGTTTATATTCTTGAAGGTACCTCACAAGGCAACTTTAGCAAAAGCTAAAGAGATTGATTTAGAAGGTATACAGTTGGGGTTTGCTGTGTTTTGTTAAGAGAATTTCTCAAACATTAGCTCACAGCTGAATTGTTAAAATGTAGTTACTGGACTTCACCTCCAGAGTTTCTGATTCCAGAGGTCTAGGATGGGGCCCAAGAACTGGCATTTTTAGCTGGGTGCAGGTGATCACAGTGCTGCTGGTTAGGGACCACTCTGAAACAACCACAGAGGTGGGACGTGGGCAGGACCCAGGCTTGCTCACTTTCTGATATGTCTTACATCCATCTTCAGTTTTCCTCATCTTCACACAAGCCCCACCCCTCATCAATCCTCACATCTATTCCCATAGAATCCATCTCTCAGGACAGCTAAGAATCTTTCTTTAGCACCTTATCAGTTCAGTTCAGTTCATTCGCTCAATCATGTCCGACCCTTTGTGACCCCATGAACTGTAGCATGCAAGGCCTCCCTGTCCATTACCAACTCCTGGAGTTCACCCAAACTTATGTGCATCGAGTTGGTGATGCCATCCAGCCATCTCATCCGCTGTCATCCCCTTCTCCTCCTGCCCCCAACTGCTCCCAGCATCAGAGTCTTTACCAATGAGTCAACTCTTCGCATGAGGTGGCCAAAGTATTGGAGTTCAGCTTTAGTATCAGTCCTTCCAATGAACACCCAGGACTGATCTCCTTTAGAATGGACTGGTTGGATCTCCTTGCAGTCCAAGGGACTCTCAAGAGTTTTCTCCAACACCATAGTTCAAAAGCATCAATTCTTCAGCACTCAGCTTTCATCCCAGTCCAACTCTCACATCCATACATGACCAGAGGAAAAACCATAGCCTTGACTAGATGGACCTTTGTTGGCAAAGTAATGTCTCTGCTTTTCAATATGCTACCTATGTTGGTCATAACTTTTCTTCCAAGGAGTAAGCGTCTTTTAATTTCATGGCTGCAGTCACCATCTGGTCACTGGAGTGGGTTGCCATTTCCTTCTCCAATAGAAGAAGCCCATTAGGCTCCTCTGTAAATGGGATTTTCCAGGCTAGAATACTAAAGTTGGTTGCCATTCCTCCTCCAGAGGATCTTCCTGACCCAGGAATTGAATCTGTCTCCTGCACTCACTGCAGGCAGATTCTTTACCACTGAGCCATTGCAGAAGCCTGTTTAACAAAAAGTGAGTTGATAAAAAATAGAGAGACTGATTTCTAGAATACTGAAGGAAGAGCCTGAAACAGCAGTCAAAGAAGCCAGCACTTGTTCAGTGAAAATCCACAGCAGCTGAAGCAGCTTTACTCAAACACTTAAATGCTTTCTTCTTTCATATAACTCCTTCATTCAACTGTTATGATGGTCTCAAAAATGCCAACATTGTCATTCTGTATGCATCTATAAACTAGTTCTCCTGAAGAGATGAAATTAAATTTCAACATCTAATCCCATAAAACCAGCACCACCTGATAGCTTGCGGTATATGAAATACATACCCCCATTCTCTTTCTGAAACCTGGGGATGTGGCATCAGATACTGCAAGGGATGAAGGACGGGATTTCTCTGCGCCCTGCACTCAGTCTGATGCTTGAAGCTGGTTTATGATTTGGGTTCCTACTATGCAGGTTTTGTAATCATTGCTATGACACAGCTTCCCGACTAGGGTGACCACTGAATTGAATTAATGCCTGTATTCGTTTTCTACTGCAGTAGGGACTAAATGTTTGTGCCCACAAAATGTTGAAGCCTTAAGCTGCAATGTGATGGTAATTGGAGGTGGGCAATTTGGGAGGCAATTAGGTTCCAGTGAGATCATGAGGGTGGGGTCCTCACAAAGGGATCACTGTCCTTGTAAGAGAAAAGAGAACCCAGTGAAGACACTGTGAGAAATGACCTTCTGTAAGTCAGTAGGGAATTCTCACCAGGAAATACATCTGCCAGGCTTGATCTTGGACATGTGGAAGATAAACATTTCTAAGACACCTAGTCTGTGGTGTTTTCTATACCAGCCTAAGGTGACGAGTACACTGACCTAAGATGTTATTGTACACTTAGTAGCTTAAACAGATCATCTTACAGTTCTGTAGATGAAAATATAGTATAGGTCTCATCAGGCTAAATGAGCATTTTTTATTTGGGTTATTGGCAGAATTCAGTTCCTCAAGGTTGTCAGACTAAGGTTCCCCTTTCTTTGCTGGCTGTGAGCAGAGGACTGTTCCCAGCATCTCCAGGCTCCCCACATTCCTTGGCTCTTATTCCTGCCATCATCTCCATCCAGCAAAGATGGTTTGAGTCCCTCTCATGCTTGGAATCTTTCCTCCTTCCTTTTCTGCCTTATTTTTCTGACTCACTTTAGAAAGAGTCTCTGCTTTCAAGGATTTACTAGTTGGGTCAACCCAGCCAAACCAGGATAACCTCTACCTCTCAAGGTCTACACTGCTAGTCACATCTGCAAAATCCCTTTGTCATGTAACATGACGTAAACATTATAGGAATTAGAGCATGGACGTCTTGGAGGACATTATTCTGCCTATCACAATTTTCAGACATGGTCACCTTTGAGAATAAAAGGGAGCACTATTAATAATTATGCCACAATAGTAGGGATTCACCAGGACACATGGCCAACCAATTTATGGTACTAAGAGTTAAGAGATGGGGGTCTCAAAATGTGTGTTTGTGTTCAGATGCTTAAGGGGGTGAGGTGAATGAGTTGAGCTGTGTTATAAGAATATTATATAATCTGTTATAAGAATATTATATAATCAATTGGGTTAAAACAAATATTTCATAATGCCTTCTGTGGACAAAGGATGGGGGCTGAGGTGCTAAAGAAATGAGTAAGAACGCAACAGTGACTTCAAGAAGCTTCCAGCTAATTCTCCATAGATGTATTTATGAATCTCCACCCTGACTCCCAAATGTGCTCTAGGTTTGTACGGTCTAGCAGGGATGAATGAGCATTTGATTGCAGAGGAAGGGCACTGTCTGTGGATGAAAAGTAAGTTCTCCTTGATCATGAAGGCACATGAAGCTCAGGACGATGAGAAATCTCTTCTCCAACCCCTAGGCTGGCAAACCACGACCAATACAACTAAAAAGAAGGTAAAATTAATGTTCTACCTAGAACATTTCTTTAATTAAGAAGTAGACTACTGGGGACTCTGCTTTAATTAACCACAGAGTGCCACATTAACCTTTTCTCGTGTTGTTATTAAGTTGAAGCTCTGCTACCCTAGGTGGACTTCCTCCAAATGCATTCTGTTATCCTTAGGCAGATGCAGATTGAAAAAGAAATTAAATATGAAGATACTATTTCCATTAAAAGATAATTATGAAATTCAAATTATGCATGTATTCATACATGATTATGTAATGATTTAAAATGAAGCAATTAGTTTGAGATATTCATTGGTCCTAGTTAGAAATGCTTACATATCTCACAAGAATTAATGTTTTATATTTATTTACACTTGAATCTTTATACTGTAAGATGAGATGAGTTTTTGTGGCTTGGTAATTTTAGTGTTATTAATTCATCATAATCTTATTTATATGAGAATGGCTATGATTCTTGCTTTATGTATGTACTATCTTAATACTCTTGTAATCATCTGGCATTTTATGGATTATTTGAAATAATACTTCTACATAAATATGATTAAATTTATATTAAATTTTGGTATTGTTTCTAGACAAATATATGTGAAAATGTTCATACTTAAGAGGCATACACAAAATAAATGACAATGTAGCTTCATGCTCACCATTAAACAGAAAATTGAACACTGAAGTGCTTTAAGATGTTTACAATTTAAAAGATTAAAGTATTATTGACTTCTAATTTGAATTACTATTTTGAATGTATGTATTTTTGGTACAGATATGAAATTTTATTTCCTTAATTGTCACATAAATCACATGAAAGTAGTTCATGCTAAACTTTAAAGAGAATTATAAACAATTGAATTTCACTATTGGAAAAGTCTGATGAAAACAGAAAAATTTGTTTGTAAAAACTAAGACATAAAGAAAAAATATATACATCAATCCTGAAAATGATGTGACTGACATTCACAAACATTTTTAGAAGAAACCTATGAGAAGAACACTATATGTCAAAACAACTTTCACTTTATAAAGATCAGAAATGCATGGTGCTGAGTTCTATCATCATTTCTATTACATACATATCAATCAATATCCCTATGATTTTTTTCAGGTTGTTAAAGTTTTAGCAAACATTTACTGCAAAATATATATTTGTGAAAGAATATGTTAATGTAATAAATGTGATCATGAAGAAATTAAAATTTTTAATATCTGGTGTTTTTAGTTGCTAAGTCGTTTCTGACTCTTTGGCTGCAGCAGGCCACTCTGCAGTTAAGTACCAAAAAGAGTGAATTGTATTTGGAAATAATTTGCAGGTGATGTGTTAGAGAGGATGAGAGATGAGTGTGTTGTGCAGAAGCAGTTGAGGGGTATTGATGTTCCAGGTGACAGCCTGGCAAGAGAAGATAAATGCCATTGGCTGATGATACATCACTAGAAAATTCTGGGTCCTGGCTTTTTCAGAGCAAGGGTCTGACAAACAAAGGTATTCAACTTTATAAAAATTGGGGAAAAACAGAGTTTCAACTTTATAAAAATTGGGGAAAAAATAGGCTTTTAGTACAGCTGCTGCTAAGTCATGTCCAACTCTGTGTGACCCCATGTACTCTAGCTGGCCAGGCTCCTCTGTTCATAGGATTCTCCAGGCAAGAATACTAGAGTGGGTTGCCATGACCTCCTTCAGGGTTAGTGTAGCTGAGCAGATGCAAAGATACCTAAGATCTTTTTTGTAATGAGTGACGACGGGATTATTAATGTGATTACAACACAAGTGCCATATGACATGAAAGTACAAAATGGCTTTGCATTATGAGATGGGGTGTGTGGATAACTAAGCCCATGTAGAACCATGGCTTCCAAGAGGTGGCCGCCTAAGGTTTAAACTGCAATTCAAGGAGTTCATCAAGTGTAGAATAAGAACAAACATGCTACACACAAAAGAGAACACCTGGAGCAGAAACTCAGAAGCTCACAGGTGTGTGCAGGGGCCTGACAAAGGATGATCAGACACATAACTGGACACAGTTATAAAGGGCCTTGTCAGTTATAGTTTATACTTTGGACTTTATTCTGTAGTGACATGAAAACATCAAGAGTGTTTTTGTGGGAATGTGTGTATCCAAAGGTTCAGGATGGATTGGAGAGGGAAGGGATTTGCAAAGAGGGTGGGTTCTACCCCTGGGTTGGGAAGACCTCCCTGGAGGAGGCTACCTACTCCAGTATTCTTGCCTAGGAGAATCTCCACGGACAGAGGAGCCTGGCAGGCTACAGTCCATGGGGGTCACAAAGAGTCAGACATGACTCAGAAACTGAGCACAGCCTGTTAGAAGAGTGCTGATATGCTTTACTTGAGAGCTGGGGAGAGACTGACAGAGAAGAGATACAGCTGATGTGGTAAGAAGAGAAAGACTGGAGAAATGTGGTGAAGATACATTGCTAATGGATACAGGCCATATGTGAATAATAGCAAGTTTGGAGATAAGTTGGAAAAGAGATCAGAAGTCTGGTCTTTTATTTCAGACATGAAGAATTTGAATTGCCCATGGGACTTTCCATCAGATATATTCAACTGGCAAATGAATATCTGAATCTTGTGCTCAGAAGGTCAGTAACAGATACAGATTTGACTGTGGAGAAACTGAACCTACCAGAATGGAATGAGATTACCCAGGGAGGACAGAGACATCGAGAGCTGACCTCAAATATCTAAAGAGTGAAGAGCTGTGAAAGAAGTTAGAAATCAGTTATCAAAAAGTAATAGGAGAGCCAGGAGAGGTCAGTGCTTCTTGTTTGTGATAATTATTGCAATTAGTGTGAAAATCCCATGCCATGGTGTGGTCACAAATAATACCATACATTAATGCATTGTCTCTCTAATGACATAGGATTCCTTTGGTTACTAGTTGGGGATTAGCATCCATAGGAATGGACATCATTTTCCTTTTGAGAGTGGAGTGGTTTATTTAAAAAAAATAAGGTATTAAAATGTGTGGATCTCTCCTCATTTGTCACATTTCTATGCCAATATTTCAGGCTGCACTTCAGCAGTTTTATGAAGTGGTCCCAAATACTGCTGCTCAAAATTTCAGTCACAGTCCTGCACACCTACTGGGTTATTTTGATGTAACACAGTTAATGAGATGGGTCAGATACTTCACAATTTCTTTGTTGCTAAGCACTAAGCACACACTTTCTTTGGTCCTTGTCAGCCCTGGCAGAAATGTTTTAAAAGAGATATTTATTAAAGTGGTGGTGTTAGTTCTCTGCTGTTTACCTTCTCAGAATTTCCATAAGTAAACACTTTGTGTGCTATGCTTAATGCCCGTTTTTATTTTCCTGTTTATTCATACCTGAGGCACCCCACGTTTATACTAGTTTTATTTTCTTGGAATACTGTCATTTCAAAAGTGAAATTCTTATCCAGTAATTTTTTTGCTAACCTTTTATTGTGCTTTTCTTTCTCTCTTGCTTTTCTTATGTCATTGCCAAATATTTATTTTTGCACTCAACATGGATTTTCAAAAACTTCATATTTTTATGATTTCAGCAGGTTTGCTAGTCCATAAGATCAAAAGGAACAGAAATAAAGAACAAAAAGACAGCCATGGGATCCAATATCCTGCCGGCATAGTCTTGAAAATCTTTGATAGTGTTGGCAATTATTTGCAGAACTCTGCATAAGCAGAATTGGACAAATCTATAGATGTGATCAATATTCACCCACAAACCCAATGCTTTCTTGTTTTCAGTAGAAATCTATACTGAAAAATATCAGAAATATATGGAAAAGATATGACAAGGTCATATATTTGTTTCAGGATTTTTGTCTTCAAAGTTTGTAGTATGTCACTCTTGAAGAGTCAGGGAATTATTTAACTTCCCTAGGAAATATGCTTGAAAGAAATGAAGGTGCTTCTGTAACCCTCTTTGGTCCCCTGATACTAAGGGTAATCAAAGCTCAGCCAATGTCACAAAGATAGAAACAAGCTAGATTATTTAGCATACAAACCCCAGGAGGGTGCCAGGGTCTGGGGAGGAGGGTGGAGTAATGGTGAAGTGAGTAAGTGGGAATGTGACCTGTGCTTAGATTTTTTGTCATCCTGTACTTCTGGGGTTCTGTCCAAATGTTCATGATTAGCCTTTCTGGAGAAACCTTACAGAGACAATATGACTCTGGGAGAGTCACGTATTAGTGATAAAAGGCAGAGTCACACAGTCTAATCTCTGAGAAGCAGACTCTGAAAGAGGTTAGAATGCAGGAATTTATTAGAAGCTGCCCCTGGAAGTTCTGACCAATTCTCACCTACTAATCCAGTGTTCTTCTAATTAAAAAAAAAAAAAAATTCCCTCATGCATGGGATTTTTTTCAATAAATCTAAAATTGGTCATCTGTATCCATGAAATCTGCATCCACAGATTCAGAGGGCTGAGTATATGCAAATTTTCATATCTGCACTGGGTACTGAAACCAACTCCTCTAGATATGAAGGATGAGAGATTTCTATACTCTCCTCTTCACCCCATCGTTAATCTCAGATACCTACTGTGTCTTACCTTTTAGCGCATTTTCTTTCACTGTGATCCCATGCTAGCTCATCTTCTGTGAAAATTTTAATAATTTCTGAGTACCCAGGTGTATGGCCAGGCCATTCAAAATGGCCATTCTCTTGCTCTCTGTACATCCCCCTGCAAGGCCAGGGCCTGCTGCTCTTACATTCTACTCATGTGACTAACCTTTCTATACCCTTGCCCCTGCTGCTGCTAAGTCACTTCAGTCGTGTCCGACTCTGTGCGACCCCACAGATGGCAGCCCACCAGGCTCCGCCATCCCTGGGATTCTCCAGGCAAGAACACTGGAGTGGGTTGCCATTTCCTTCTCCAATGCATGAAAGTGAAAAGTGAAAGTGAAGTCACTGAGTCATATCCAACTCTCAGTGACTCCATGGACTGCAGCCTACCAGGCTCCTCCGTCCATGGGATTTTCCAGGCAAGAGTACTGGAGTGGGGTGTCTCAGCTAATGACTGCTGTAATTTTAGACTGGAATATCTCCACCATGATAGCTTATCAAGGGGTGGTGAGGGACATGATCTTTGTTGGTTTCCCTGGTAACCAGTAAGTCAACTAGAGGTCAGCTCTTGCTATAACTGGTTACCTTCCCTTGCCTATATTCCTCTGCTTGCAGTGGAGTGTCACTGCTGAACCTTGCTTCAGATGTGTAAGGTCTTCCTATCCATTAAGCCATTGATGTCTCTGTTGTTGACTCTGGGTTCCTTCTTCAGTCTTAGCAAGTACAGCGTTTGCAGCCTGTGGGGTGCAGCCCAGCACCATAGCGGGGACTATCTGTTCTATCCACCTCCACCACCAGTGATGGGGTTCTCTCTGGCATCACCATCTGGGAGGGCTGATCCAACTCACAAATGCTGTTTGCAGGTCAACTTTCTCAGACTGATTCTGCCACCAGCTCTCCCAGGATGGAATCATTAAGGAGCAAATTAAGGCTTAGAGATCAGTTTCTCAGAAGTTTACTAGGGGCATGTTCTCATTTAATACTCATGGAAGGGAAGGAGAGGAAACTGAATCAGAAATCAGCAAACCCCATGAAGAGCTCTGAACTTGGTCCCCACACTGACCAGTTATTAGATGGAGACTGCAATGAGAAGGGGTTGTACTCTTGGGCAATGCATTAATTTGCTAAGGCTGCTATATAAAAACAGACTGGAGTGGATTAAACAACAGAACTTTGTTTTATCACTGTGCTGGAAGCTAGAAGTCCAAGATCAAGATGTTGGCCAGTTTGGTTTCTTCTGAGGCCTCCCTCTCTTGTTGGGTTGCAAATGGGTGTCTTCACATGGCCTTTTCTTTGTGCATGAGCATTCCTGGTGTCAAATTTCCTCTTCTTATAAGGACACCAGTTATAATGTGTTGAAAGTGAAAGTTGCTCAGTCATGTCTGACTCTTTGCTAGCCCAAAGACTATACAGTGCATGGAATTCTCCAGGCCAGAATACTGGCTTGGGTAGCCTTTCCCTTCTCCAGGGGACCTTCCCAACCCAGGGATCAAACCCAGGTCTCCCGCATTGCAGGTGGATTCCTTACCAGGTGAGCCACAAGGGAAGCCCATACTGGATCAGGGCCCACCTAGGTCTCTAGTGGTAAAGAATCTGTCTGCCAGTGCAGGAGATGTTGGTTCAATCCTTGGGTTTGGAAGATCCTCTGGAGGATGAAATGGCAACCCACTTAAGTATTCTTGCCAGGAAAACCTTATACCCAGAGGAGATACAGTCCATAGGGTCACAGAGTCAGACACAGCTACGCATGCAACATATAACCTCATTTAACCTTAAGTATCTTTTCAAAGGCCTTATCTCCAAATAAAGTCACATTCTGAGGGACAGGGAGTTAAGACTTCAAAAGCGGAATTCAGTTTCAGTTCAGTCTCTGAGTTCATGTTTGACTCTTTGGACCCCATGAACCACAGCATGCCAGGCCTCCCTATCCATCACCAACTCCTGCAGTCCACCCAAACCCATGTCCATGAGTTGGTCATGACATCCAACCATCTCATCCTCTCTCGTCCCCTTCTCCTCCTGCTTTCAGTCTTTCATCAGGGTCTTTTCCAATAAGTCAGCTCTTCACATCAGGTGGCCAAAGTATAGCAGTTTCAGCTTCAACATCAGTCCCTCCAAAGAACACTCAGGACTGATCTTTAGGATGCACTGGTTGGATCTCCTTGCAGTCCAAGAGACTCTCAAGAGTCTTCTCCATCACCACAGTTCAAAAGCATCAATTCTCTGTACTCAGCTTTCTTTATAGTCCTATTCTCACATCCATCCAAGACCACTGGAAAAACCATAGCCTTGACTAGACGGACCTTTGTTGACAAAATAATGTCTTTGCTTTTTAATATGCTGTCTAGGTCGGTCATAACTTTCCTTCCAAGGAGTAATCGTCTTTTAATTTCATGGCTGCAGTCACCATCTGCAGTGATTTTGGAGCCCCCCAAAATAAAGTCAGCAACTGTTTCCCCATCTATTTCCCATGAAGTGATGGGATCTTAGTTTTCTGAACGTTGAGCTTTAAGCCAGCTTTTTCACTCTCCTCTTTCCCTTTCATCAAGAGGCTCTTTAGTTCTTTACTTTCTGCCATCAGGGTGGTGTCATCTGCATATCTGAGGTTACTGATATTTCTCCCAGCAATTGCGATTCCAGCTTGTGCTTCCTCCAGCCCAGCCTTTCTCATGATGTACTCTGCATATAAGTTAAATAAGCAGGGTGACAATATACAGCCTTGACTTTTCCTTTTCCTATTGGAACCAGTTCGTTGTTCCATGTCCAGTTCTAGCTGTTGCTTCCTGACCTGCATATAAGTTTCTCAAGATGCAGATCAGGTGGTCTGGTAGTCCCTTCTCTTTCAGAATTTTCCACAGTTTACTGTGATCCATACAGTCAAAGGCTTTTGCAAAGTCAATAAGGCAGAATTAGTAGTTTTTCTGAAACTCTCTTGCTTATTCGATGATCCAGTTCAGTTCAGCTCAGTCACTCAGTCGTGTCTGACTCTTTGCGACTCCATGAATCGCAGCACGCCAGGCCTCCCTGTCTATCACCAACTCCCAGAGTTCACTCAAACTCACGTCCATCGAGTCAGTGATGCCATCCAGCCATCTCACCCTCTGTTGTCCCCTCCTCCTCCTGTCCCCAACCGCTCCCAGCATCAGAGTCTTTTCCAATGAGTCAACTGTTCGCATGAGGTGGCCAAAGTACTGGAGTTTCAGCTTTAGCATCATTCCTTCCAAAGAAATCCCAGGGCTGATCTCCTTCAGAATGGACTGGTTGGATCTTCTTGCAGTCCAAGGGACTCTCAAGAGTCTTCTCCAACACCATAGTTAAAAAGCATCAATTCTTCAGTGCTCAGCTTTCTTCACAGTCCAACTCTCACATCCATACATGACCACAGGAAAAACCATAGCCTTGACTAGACAGACCTTAGTCGGCAAAGTAATGTGTCTGCTTTTGAATATGCTATCTAGGTTGGTCATAACTTTTCTTCCAAGGAGTGGATGCTGGCAATTTGATCTTTGCTTCCTCTGCCTTTTCTAAAACCAGCTTGGACTCCTGAAAGTTCACGGTTCAAGTATTGCTGAAGCCTGGCTTGGAGAATTTTAAGCATCAATTTACTAGCATGTGAGATGAGTGCGATTGTGTGGTAGTTTGAGCATTCTTTGGAATTGCCTTTCTTTGGGATTGGAATGAAAACTGACCTTTTCCAGGCCTGTGGCCACTGCTCAGGTTTCCAAATTTGCTGACATGTTGAGTGCAGCACTTTCACAGTATCATCTTTTAGGATTTGAAATAGCTCCACTGGAATTCCATCACCTCTGCTACCTTTCTTCATAGTGATGCTTCCTAAGGCCCACTTGATTTCACATTCCAGGATGTCTGGCTCTAGGTGAGTGTGAGTGATCACACCATCATGATTATCTGGGTTGTGAAGATTTTTTTGTACAGTTCTTCTGTATATTCATGCCACCTCTTCTTAATGTCTTCTGCTTCTGTTAGGTCCATACCATTTCTGTCCTTTATTGAGCCCATCTTTGCATGAAATGTTCCCTTGGTATCTCCAGTTTTCTTGAAGAGATCTCTAGCCTTTCTCATTCTGTTGTTTTCCTCTATTTGTTTGCACTGATCACTGAGAAAGGCTCTCTTATCTCTCCTTGCTATTCTTTGGAACTCTGCATTCAGATGCTTATATCTTTCCTTTTTCCTTTGCCTTTTGGTTCTCTTCTTTTCACAGCTATTTGTAAGACCTCCTCAGACAGCCATTTTGGTTTTTTGCAGTTCTTTTTCTTGGGGATGGTCTTGATTTCTGTGTCCTGTACAATGTCTCGAACCTCTGTCCATAGTTCATCAGGCACTCTATCTATCAGGTCTAGTCCCTTAAATCTATTTCTCACTTCCACTGTGTAATCATAAGGGATTTGATTTAGGTCATACCTGAATGGTCTAGCGGTTTTCCCTACTTTCTTCAATTAAGTTTAAATTTGGCAATAAGGAGTTCATGATCTGAGCCACAGTCAGCCCCTGGTCTTGTTTTTTCTGACTGTATAGAGCTTCTCCATCTTTGGCTGCAAAGAATATAATCAATCTTATTTCAGTGTTGACCATCTGGTGATGTCCATGTGTAGAGTGTTTTCTTGTGTTGTTGGAAGAGGGTGTTTGCTATGACCAGTGTATTCTCTTGGCAAAACTCTATTAGCCTTTGCCCTGCTTCATTCTGTACTCCAAGGCCAAATTTGCCTGTTACTCCAGGTGTTTCTTGACTTCCTACTTTTGCATTCCAGTCCCCTATAATGAAAAGGACATCTTTTGGGGTGTTAGTTCTAGGTCTTGTAAGTCTTCATAGTACCGTTCAACTTCAGCTACTGGAATTGTGGTGACATAATTTTTCTTGTTGCTGTTGCAGATTTTTTTTAAATTATCTTTTTGTATAATTGAAAACCCTTATTGTTCCCTACAAAGAATTTGCTTTAGATTTTCTATAAGGCCTTTTTCTTTTGGAGGGGAAGTCTCTTCCTTTTTAAGTTTTCTTACAGAGTTAAACCATACATAAGAGGATTCAAACCACCAAGATGACACATGCCAATTTCATATGCTCTATACCAAGCAGACTAGCTGAAGACTACCTGTTAGTAGTACTCTCAGTACTAAATTCACTTTTCCTGAAGGGTTATCTGGGCAGCACATTACAGCATCCACGAAAAGCAAATACTGACTGTTATGGACAGAATGTTTCTGTCCCCTGTACATTGTTAAGTTGAATTTTAAGTCCCAGTTGGATGGTATTAGGAGATGAGGCCTTTGGGAGGTCATTAGGTCATGAGGGTGAAGCCCTTACAAATGAATTAGTATTCTTATAGGAAGAGACAAAACAAAGCTTGCTTGCTTTCTGCCTCTCCACCATGTGAGAATATGACGAACAAAAAGTTGGCAGTCTACAAACTACAAAGAGGGCCTTTTCCAGAACTGGACCATGCTGACTACCTGATCGTGGACTTCAGCCACCAGGACTGTGAGAGATAAATGCATGCTGGTAACGTAATATTTGTTAAAACAGCCCATTCAGACTAAGACACCTACTTCCTCAAATTGCTCATATGGACTTTTTCTTGAAGCACATCTATATAAGGTAAATAATGAAAATGTTACTCTGCCTGGAGTTTTCATCCTCTGCTTCAAATGCCAATTCTCTCTAAGCACCATCAATGCCCCTTTCTCTCCTGTATACTCTTGAACATGATACATTGCACTTGCTTATTTTTGCTTCTGACACCTTTCTAGACTATGAATTCCACGAGGACCGGAGAATTTTTTAGCTTGCTATTTTATACCTATGCTTAAAAATGCCAGCACTCTACCTGGCCAAGAGTGGTCCTCAATAAAATAGGTGTGAGTTAGTTTAATAGAGCACAGGACTATCTTTCTGCATGTGTATTTAATATTTCAGCTTTCTCAAAACCAAACAGTGCAGTAACCAATTGTAGGTCCAACTGATATGAAAATAATTAACCTTGCTCAGGTACAACGTTAAGACAGCAAATGAAAAAAGGAAAGTTTCTGGCCCAGATATAGTAGCTCTTAGTTCTGGATAAGATTATATCATTGATGATTGATTTATTTGGATTCAGACTTTTTTCCAAGAGCAATTTGTAAAAGGCAAATACCCATGAAAGACTAAGGCATTATTAGTCATTAATATTTTTAGATTATTTTGAATGATAATTTCTTCAGATTACTCTCCAAAAGACAGCCAGCTGAGAACTAATGGCATGTATAAAGAGTTGGTTGATGTTAGTAAAAAAAAAGAAAAACAGGGTACCTTGAGTGTGTGTGTATTAGACTGAGTCTCACTCAGCTACAGGAAGAAAATATGAGGTGACTAAATCTGGGGCAGAAAGCACCAAGAAGCATGAAAGACGTATTAAAAAAGTGGAGGGGGTGGCTTCTAAAAATGAACTTTAGCTACTTCAGAATTTTGCCTGAGCAGTCATCATTATTTCTGAATTTTTCAACCCTCATCCAATGCAGTCATAAAGTATTATCTTCTCCCCATAGAAGGCAATGATACAGCATGTCAACTCAGGTCAGAAATGAATTACCAATGCAAGCAAACTTGCATGCAATCAGAGAATAAAGATGGTGTTAATAACTCTTTTCACTGGCCTCTGAATACTGGAGAACGTTGTCCAAGGCCTAGGACTCCAGTTCATAGCAATGGGGTTTGTGGCAGTTTCAGAAACAAACAAGCAAACAAATAAATGAAACTAAGACAAGTATCTCCCAGTTCAAAGCAAGGGATTTATGTTCTGATTCTTTCTAGATAGCCTCCAAAATGATTAATGTTTTGGTCCATGATTGAGTATCCTTTACTGCCTACATGATCTATGAGAAAAGGGCATTAATTTCCGAAGTTAGTAATCCAGCAATGTACTGATAATTTAGTATAATATAAGAATACATTGCTTGCTCTGAATTTTTAGAGTTAAATTTTACATCTGAAGATAATAGCTTGTGTTGTGATAGGAACATAAAATAACATCCTTTCTTACCCTAGCTGATTTCTCTATTAGATCAGCTGAAATAGCTATTAAAGATATTAAAATGTTTTTAAAATGCCCCTCCAAAGTATATTTATATCTTCACTCCTAGCTAATACCCTCTCTTCATTGTTTTCTGCCAACAGTAAAATCAGTAATAACGGATTGGAGTTTGGATGCAAAATAAACAAGTCATAAGTACAAAATGTAAAAGTTGAACTGTGAATCACAACTGGGTGACCATATTCTTAAATGCTACAAAAAGTAAAATAAAATTCTTTTCATAAGTAGATAATTCACAGCTACTTCTTTCTCCAAAACTAAAGGTAGAGAGAGCCTTTTAAACAATAAGAGTGATCCAACTGCATAAATTCAGCAGGAAAAAACATTGATTTTATTCTGCCAGCCTTCTCTAGAGAAAGTAATAGAAAAGCTAGTAAGGACAAGCCTAAAGGCACCTGAAATCACAGTGCAGCCTGAATTACCTGTCAGTCAACAGTTTCAGATAAAAACTACTGTGATGATTTCAAGTAAATAAAATGTAAAATTAGGGCTCTTACTAGACTCTGTTTCATATAAATGAAAGAAGACCATTTTAAAATATTTTCAAACAGAATGATGATTATTGCTGTCATTTACTTATAGTATCTCTAATTGGAGCACTATTGGAACACTCAGAGATAGAAAACAAGCATAAGAAATACAACATGATTTCATGACATGCAAAGCAATACTTCCTGTGGTTGGGAAGTTAAAAATCATTTAATTTTATAGACATGGTGAGGATACTAAATGAATCAGATAGTCAAAGAATGTCTGAAGAAAGAGAAGATTTAAATGTGTAAATGCAACTTTGATTTTTTTCATACAAATAAGTATAAAAAGCTTAGAAAAGGCGTTTAAAATCCAAATATTAGCCTGCCAAATAATTTGAACGTTGGCTTCATACTTTACTAAAGGATGCAAGTGAGCAAAGAAGACCAACGTCTGTCACATTTTCTTCATTTATGGAGAGCAGTATGAAGATTCCTTAAAAACTACAAAAAGCTACCATATAACACAGAAATCCCCCTGTTGGATTGTCCCCCTCTGGATAATCCCCCAGAGGAAAACCAAAAACCATAAATAAAAGGATACATGTAGCCCCCAATGTTCATTGCAGCACAATTTACAATAGCTAGGACATGGAAGCAACATAAATGTCAACTGACAGATAACTGGATAAAGAAGATGTGGTACATATATGAGATGGAATATTACTCAGCCCTAAAAAGGAACAAAGTTTGGTTATTTGTAGAGATGTGGATGGACCCAGAGACTGTCATACAGAGCGAAGTAAGTTAGAAAAACAAGGATCTTATATTAATGCATATCTGTGGAATCTATAAAAATGGTACAGATGAACCTATTTGCAAGGCAGGAACAGAGATGCAGGTAACAGACGTGTAGATATGAGGTTGGAGATGAAGAGGAGGTGGGATGACCTGGGAGGTTAGAATCAATATATATACACTACCATGAGTAATACAGATGGCCAGTGGGAACTTGCTGTGTAGCACAGGGAGTTCAGCTCAGTGCTCTGCAGTGACCTAGGGGTGAGAGAGGGAGGTTGGAGGGAGATCCAAGAGGGAAGGAATATATGTATGCATATAGCTGATTCACGTCATTGTACAGCAAAAACTAACCCAACATTTTAGAGCAACTATACCCCAATACATTTCTTAAAAATCTTTTAAAATACCAGGTACTATTGTCCAGTAGTCTGTTGTCTTAAGTACTAATCAAATATACTCAAAAATGAAATTAGAGCTGATCTAGTTTTAAATTTTGCTTGTAACAGAATCTGCTCTCCCAACACTCACCCCAGCTTCCAGGGAAAACGAAGACATACAGACAACCTGTTGTTTCAGCTTAATGTGCATACAGTCAAAGTTGTGACATGGCTGTTATTCCCTCTGCCAGGCTGCACTGAAGGCTCCTGAGAAAACTATGAGGATACCTATGGTTATAACTTTCATGCAGTCTGCATAATAAAATACCTGTTGTTCCTTGGTTCTTAAACATTTTATACAAGGAGAGCCTTTCATTTAGGACATTGACAGGAGTAACTTAAATAGTAACTTGGAATTCCATGGGAGCCATGTCGACTGGATACTAGATGGTGATTAGAAAGGGGTGTGCGTGTGTGTTTATGTGTCTTTTGGTAATATTGGCAACTATATGCCCAGGCCCAAGTTTGCTGAATTAGTTTGTCCTATTCGTGGGCTTCCCAGGTGGTGCTAGTGTTGAAGAAC
This sequence comes from Nanger dama, assembly GCA_917880005.1. Classification (NCBI taxonomy): domain Eukaryota; kingdom Metazoa; phylum Chordata; class Mammalia; order Artiodactyla; family Bovidae; genus Nanger; species Nanger dama. Next base: position 24,725,332 of record CAKJTW010000021.1, read on the forward strand.
CCACCTGCCAGCACAGGACACATAAGAGATGCGGGTTTGATCCCGGGTTGGGAAGATCCCCTGGTGGAGGGCATCCAGTATTATTGCCTAGAGAAGTGCATGGACAGAGGAGCCTGGCAGACTACAGTTCACAGGGCCATACAGAGTTGGACACGACTGAAGAGACTTAGCACACATTCACAGATGTATTCACAAATGCTTCACCTTTTGTCAAATAGCCATGCAGACTCTGGATGTTAAGAAGAAGCTGATTGTTGAAAAATAACAAACTTATTATTTCTGGCTACTTGCCAACATCTGCTGGATCATCAAAAAAAGCAAGAGAGTTCCAGAAAAACATCTATTTCTGCTTTATTGACTATGACAAAGCCTTTGACTGTGTGGATCACAATAAACTGTGGAAAATTCTGAAAGAAATGGGAATACCAGACCACCTAACCTGCCTCTTGAGAAATCTGTATGCAGGTCAGGAAGCAACAGTTAGAACTGGACATGGAAAAACAGGCTGGTTCCAAATAGGAAAAGGAGTACATCAAGGCTATATATTGTCACCCTGATTATTTAACTTCTATGCAGAGTACATCATGAGAAACGCTGGGCTGGAAGAAGCACAAGCTGGAATCAAGATTGCCAGGAGAAGTATCACTAAACTCAGATATGCAGATGACAACACCCTTATGACAGAAAGTGAAGAGGAACTAAAAGCCTCTTGATAAAAGTGAAAGAGGGGAGTGAAAAAGTTGGCTTACAGCTTAACATTCAGAAAACTAAGATCATGGCATCTGGTCCCATCAATGCATGGGAAATAGGGAAACAGTGGAAACAGTGTCAGAGTTTATTTTGGGGCTCCAAAATCACTGCAGACGGTGACTGCAGCTGTGAAATAAAAAGACACTTACTCCTTGGAAGGAAAGCTATGACCAATCTAGAGAGCATATTCAAAGCAGAGTCATTACTTTGCCATCAAAGGTCCATCTAGTCAAGTCTATGGTTTTTCCAGCGGTCATGTATGGATATGAGAGTTGGACTGTGAAGAAAGCTGAGTGCTGAAGAATTGATGCTTTTGAACTGTGGTGTTGGAGAAGACTCTTGAGAGTCCCTTGGACTGCAAGAAGGTCCAACCAGTCCATTCTAAAGGAGATCAGTCCTGGGTGTTCTTTGGAAGGAATGATGCTGAAACTCCAGTACTTTGGCCACCTCATGCGAAGAGTTGACTCATTGGAAAAGACTCTGATGCTGGGAGGGATTGGGGGCAGGAGGAGAAGGGGACGACAGAGGATGAGATGTCTGGATGGCATCACTGACTCGATGGACATGAGTTTGAGTGAACTCCAGGAGTTGGTGATGGACAGGGAGGCCTGGCATGCTACAATTCATGGAGTCGCAAAGAGTTAGATACGACTGAGCGACTGAACTGAACTGAACTAATAGTTCAGCCTCTTTGTAATCTTTGAGAATAAGAATATTATCAAGGACATGAAAGAAGATGCTTCCATAAACACCAGTGAATATTCATTAGCAGTGTCTGTTTAATGCTTTGTACTGTTAATGTGACCTTCCAGGTTGATCTTTAGAAAAGTTGTCAGTTTCTCATGTTGGACAGAGATTCCCATCTTAGACAACATCATTTTCTTCAGTTTCTCTCCATGCCTTTTCTTGTGTGAGCTCTTTTCAAACCATTAAGGTACCGTAACATACTGTTGAACAGCACCAATTTGCAAAGCCCACAAAGTCAGAGAAAACAAAAACATGCCTGACTGTTCCTCCCTTGAAAAGAACATCAGTAAAAATTTGGGAGCTCATAAACTCAGTGAGCTGGTCTCATTTCATTTTTTTGTTAGTTGGAGCAGTTTTTATGTGGATGTATTTTCTGACACCGTCTCATGAACTTACTTTTTGACAGTTTCAGTAGACTGCACAGGCACTGTTCACCTGAAATGTCCTCATTTTTACATTTCCTTTGCCCATTACAACTTTAAATAGCCCTTTTCCATTCTCCTCAGAATTGTTTCTACATTTGCTCTGAAGTATTGATACACTGGGACCTTTGATTTTAATAAAAATTCCCAATAGGAAGATTAACCTTTAGAAATAAAATGCTGTGTTTTATTTCCTAGGATTATTTTTTGTAACTTTCTATTTTAATACAGTTTTAAACTTACATAAAAGTTGCAAGAATAGTATAAGGAAATCTCATATATCCTTTACTCAGATTCCATAACTATTTCCATTTTGCAAGACTTACTTTGTCATTCTCTTACTCTATTGACCTATATGTAATTTTTTTTAATGAGCCAATGGAGAGTAAATTGGAGACACTGTGCCTGTTCACCCTGAAATAATTAATGTATTTCTTAAGAACAAAGACTTTCATATAACCACACGAGAATTTCAAAATCAGAAATTTGAGCATTGGGCTAACATTATTGAATTTGCAGTCCTTACTCAAATAATTATGAGTTACCCTATACTTGCCTTTTGGATATTTTTTCCAGTGAAGAATTCAAACCAGCATCATGTATTGCGTATACTTGTCATCACGCTTTAATTTTCTTTAATCTGAAACAGTCTCCTCAACCTTTATATTTCTTGGCTTTGACATTTGTGAGGAAAATATGCTTGTTTACTGTCTCTCAGTTTGATTTTGTCTGATTTTTCCTCATCATAACATTCTCAAAATGCATCTGGGGTGCATTTTGAGCAGGAATATCACAGAATGGTATAGCCCTCCTAGCGTATCACACACACAAAATAATAATAATGGTTTGTTCCAAGAAAAAGAAATTAATGGCATTTCTCTGCCTTTGCTCCTTCAACAGCAAGTGAATAACCCAGGTAGCCGAAAACGAAATACAGTCAAATGCAATCTACTCCCAAGTCTGCTGAGAAAGAGAAAAAGAATGTAGACATGTAGATAGCTAGGTCACACAAAACTAAAGAGAACGTGTGCATGCTCAGCTGCTCCGTCCAGGTCCGACTGTGACCCCCATGGACTGCAGCCCATCAGGCTCCTCTGTCCATGGAATTTTTCAGGTGAGACTATTGGAATGGGTTGTCATTTTCTGCTCCAAAAGAGAATATACTTTTTTTCCAACTTCAGAGAGCTCCTTCCTTTTAAAATTTTTAATTGGGTTTTTCGCCTATACACTATTTTATTTTCCTCAACACATATTCATTGCTTATCTGCTGTATGCAGACTTTTTTCTGCCTGAAATGAAATTTCTTGAAATTAAATATTTGCTACCCCAATGGCTCCATTTGCTATCCCAAACAATCTTAATTCCACTATGACCCTATGAATATGTCTCAACGAGATCACGATTTCTTTTTAATTTCCAATTCAAATAAACATGTTTCGATCCTAATTTTGTTTGCCAGATGACAACATTTTATCCCATTTACCATTTCTATCATATGATCTTTCAAGATGTCTAAGTCCCATTTCCTCCTGAGTTTCCTTGTCTATTTCTGAGGAGTCCTAGTCATTCTCTTCTTTTGGCTATTAGACCTCCAAACCTCCCCTTCATGTTATTTTTCTTTAAGCTTTTCCTTCACATTTGTCAAATTAACATCTTCAGTTCTGGCTTTTTCCTGAAATTCCCAACCTATATTTCCAGGTGTTTTCTGGAAACTTCCACTACAACATCATACGTACCACTAAGCTCTAACCCTGCTTCACTTCCTCTATTTCCCATTCTGGTCAGCGATATCTCCTTAGTTCGACCTGTAACACTGCCAAGAGACCCATAGGGATTAGCTGTGGCTTCTATTACAACTGTGCAATGGCTCACTTCTCTTTCTATTGGATTCTGCTTCCCTCAACACTCACAGGTGTTTCTAAGAGCACTTACCACTAGATGCCCTACATGGAAATTTTTCTAAGAGAATCCGATGTATAAGACAACCTCAAATCAGTTTGACGAAGAAGAAATGGAATTTAATAGCTAGCAGAAAACCTTACGTAGAACAGTTTGCTTTAGGGAAAGGGAGCGTATAAGCTTCTTTGGGCTCCACTGGTGACAGAATGCTGAGTAGCATCCACACCCAAAAATACTGAGCAAAGTAAAGCGTATACTATCCTGCCCCACCCCATCAAAGCAAGGCTTCTCCTCAGGGCCCAGAAGTTTTGCCAGGTAAAAATAACACTGGGACCCGAGTTCTGGGGTCCTGAGGTTGTCTTGTTATTTCTACACTTGCTTAGGTATCTGTGAGGGCTCTGCTCCACCAGGCACTTAGATAATATGACATTTAAGATTTTGAAACTTTTAGAAATAAAGATATCTCCTCATGTATTTTTGAAATACTGTGATGGTTTGGTTTGTAATATTTACACTTAAATGCTATAACATCATGTTGCATTATAATCAGGTTTATAAAGGTAAGAATCAACACAGCAAGTGACTTCAAGAAATGAAGAAAGTGGATTAATAACATTTTCAAGCAGTTATAAAAGGGAAATTATTATATCTATTTGCAGTGCTCAGTGATCTACAAGAATACACATATTACACTTGGGCATGATGGACTGTTAGAAGGTTATCCAGTTAATTTGAATGGTTTTAAAACTATCTGAACACAGAAACTAATATTCTTTATGTTCTGAGTGAAGTCTATACCTATTCAAGATGTTGGAGAGAATATCACCTCTATACTCTGCACAAATAATGTTATACTTTTCTCTTTTATAGAATGTATATATCATATTAATAACTGACTTACAAGAGCAAACATATTTTGAGTACTTTATATACGTCAGACCCATAGCAAGCACAAACTCCGGTTTTAGAATTCAAAGTCAGGTGTTCTGAGCTGTTGCTGTTGTTGTTTGGTCATCCTGTCATGTCTGATTCTTCGTGACCCTGTAGACTGTAGCCCTGCCAGGCTCCTCTGTCCATAGGATCTCCCAGGCAAGAACACTAGAGTGGGCTACCATTTCCTTCTCCAGGGGATCTTCCCAACCCAGGGATGAAACCTGCATCTCTCTTGTCTCCTACATTGGAAGGCAGATTCTTTACCACTGAGCCACCTGGGAAGCCCCTTTTAACCCTTTAGTTACCACAAAACACTACCTTTATGAAAATACATAATATGGACTGAATGTTTATGTTCTCTCCAAATTCTAACGTAAAGCCCTGACCTCCACTGTGATGATGGAGAATGCAGCCTTTGTGTGGAATTACAGTAAGACGTGTGGTTTCCTGGTGGCTCAGATGATAAAGAATCTGCCTGCAATGTGGGAAACTCAAGTTCAATCCCTGGGTTGAGAAGATCCCCTGGAAAAGTGAATGGCTACCCACTCCAGTATTCTTTCCTGGAGTCACAAATGGCTACCCACTCCAGTATTGGGGCTTCCCAGTGGCGCGGTGGTAAAAAATTCACCTGCCAATGCAAGGAGACACAGGTTCAATTCCTGAGTCAGGGAGATACTATGGAGTAGGAAATGGCAACTCAATCCATCATTCTTGACTGGGAAATTCCATGGACAGAGGAGCCTGGTGGGGCTACAGTCCATGGGGTCGCAGAGAGTTGAACACGACGGAGCGTGGCACATAGGAGTGGTTAAGATTGTGCTTCCAAGGCAGCAGGCATGGGCTCTGTGCCTAGTCAGGGATCTAAGATCCCACAAGCAAAGAACAAACAACATACAGTTAGTTGAGGTCACAAGGGTGGGGGCCTCATGAGGGGCTTTAGTGTTATTAAAAGAAGAGACACCAGAGAGCTGGCCTCCTCTCTTCCTCACCGCCTAGCACGTGCATGGAGGAAAAGGCCCGCGAAGGCAGAGCCAGAAGGCGCCCTCTACAGGCCAGGAAGGGAGCTCTTACCAGGATGCAAACGGGCCTGCACCTCGGTCTTAAACTTCCCAGACTGCAGAATTATGAGAAATACATTACTGTTGTTTAAGCCATCCAGCCCATGGGATTTTGTAGGGCAGCTTGAGCTAAGACATATGGATTTTATCAGAACTCCGAGTGAATTACATTTGACAAAAAATGAGTAGATTATTTTGCTATTAGGGGATTTTTGTTGGAAATACTTTAGTCAACAAATAAGCAATGAGCTTTCACTTTTGAACAAGCTGTGAATTCTCGACAGGGCTTAGAATCATATTTCTGTTTTATTTGTCCTTTGCCTGAGAAATATATCACTTATGGTTTTATAAATTTTTGAATGGGAAAATAGCTTATGCTAATTTTTCTTAGATAATACATGCCATATTTCCTCAGTCTCAGTACATGCTCCTGACTTCTACTCAATGTATGTTTACTAAAAAGTTTTCTCTTTAGACTAACTATGGAACTGTTCTGCAATCATAATATAATTTTCAAGACATCTCTGCATTTGCTATTAAAAGTAGTATTCAATGTCAATTTTTCAAGCATAGAACAATATCGTAGCACCAGAGACATAAAATGAAACATATGAAACATCCAGAAACATCTGCCAGTCTCCCGTGAATACTCTGCAATCAATCTGAGCTATCATAAAATAAGAATAGAGGTCTTTGCTTCAAATTACTATTGCACAGCACCTCATTAACTAACCCAGCTGATCAATTAGAGTTACTGAAAGAAGTATAATAGGACTTTGGGGGAATATAACCATTTTCCTCATTAAGTACTAACAAGCCAGTTCTCATACTTTTCTGATATCATTATGTTCCCTGCATTTCCTCCTTGCCCATTAACTATAATCCTAATAATCACGTATCTACTTAGAGCAGCCTGTCTCTTTAATTTACCTGCTGTATCATTTTTGAACCTATTTCCTGATACTTACAGATTTTCTTCCTTTGGCAAACCTGTCAGTCCAAAATAATCTTACCTTTCATTTATGAACCTGTCCGAGTCTTTGAAGCAGTCTGTTAAGAAAATGCATGGTTGAAAATTTGAGTGACTGTAAAATGAACTGCATGAAAATTGGCACAGTGACGAGATGCATTCATAATGTCAGGATACTCTTTCTTGTGTGAGTTGGCTAACTGACTAATTGGACAGGAAATCCCTTGTGAATTGCCACAGGGTATTCTGTTTACCTGAGTAACTATAATGATGTTTCTGCCAGTGCTGGAGGAATTTCTCTCCATTTTAACAATAGGATGTAAAAATGCACTGACAGAAATTACTTAGATAGCTGAGATAGGAATACACATCAGTTGAGTGACTTATCATTGAGAATGTTTTTTTCTTAAATTTGTGGTATTTAAAAATGCATTTAATCATTTCTTTAATAGAGGTAAGTTATTCATATTTGAGTCTATGATCAGAGTATATAGTATTGTAGATGATCATTTTTTCTTTTTCTTTTAATTTTCACTTTGCCCCACCTTTCTGTTCTGCTAACAACCCTGCCTCTCTCAATTTAAGGATTTGTGATCTGGTGGCTCAGAGGTTCAAGTGTCTGCCTGCAATGCAGGAGGCCTGGGTTTGATCACTAGGTCAGGAAGATCCCCCGGAGAAGGAAATGGCAACCCACTCCAGTATTCTTGCCTGGAGAATCCCATGGAGGGAGGAGCCTTGTAGGCTACAGTCCCTGGGGTTGCAAAGAGTCGGACACGACTGAGCTACTTCACTTTCAAGAACACTGTAGGTTGTCTTCAGGGTGTCTGAATTCTTATATGGAGACAAGTCTCCTATGCGTGAATCCCTTAGAATCATAAAATTTACCAGTCTGCTTTACAAAGAGAAAACTGAATTCAGAGCTGAGTCATTTTTGCTTGTTTTCTTTTTATCATGTTTCTAATGTAAACAAATATTGCTCCCTGTATACCATTACTGGGCTTTCCCAGTGGCTCAGATGGTAAAGAATCTACCTGCAGTTCAGAAGATTCAGTTCAATACTTGGGTCAGGAAGATCCTCTGAAGAAGGGAATGGCAACCCACTCTGATATTCTTGCCTGGAGAATTCCACAGACAGAGGAGCCTGGGAGGCAACAGTCCATTGGGTCACAGATAATTGGATGTGGATGAGTGACTAACAAACATACTATTACTACCATGTGGAAAATTACAAGAAAAATCACTAGTAAAATTAAATATTGATCACTCATGACATATTATTTTTAGTACCCTTTGTTAGGTGGTCATTTAGAAAAGATGGACAAAATGAGTCACTTTTTTTTCTTACTGTTTTTGGAAGACACATTCAAGTATCAGTACACCTCAGAGAAGGAATGTCTGGAGTCTAGCAACCGCAAAACATTATTTGCTCTCAATTTATTTCAACGGTTTACGTAACTTCCTGAATTTACAACCATCTTCTGCATACAAACCCAATACATTATGGCCATTAATAATGAATAATACATGGTAAGTGCATAATAAATAGAAGTACTCCCATGAGTGATTTGCATGAACTTAAACAGTTGGTCCACCCCACTCTAGTCCTCTTGCCTGGAGAATCTCTCCGACGGAGGAGCCTGGTGGGCTGCAGTCCATGGGGTATCGAACAGTGAGACCAGACTGAGCGACTTCACTTTCACTTTTCACGCATTGGAGAAGGAAATGGCAACTCACTCCAGTGTTCTTGCCTGGAGAATCCCAGGGACGGGGAGCCTGCTGGGCTGCCGTCTATGGGGTCACACAGAGTTGGACACGACTGAAGCGACTTAGCAGCAGCAGCAGCAGCAGCAAACAGTTGGTCGGGAGAAGGCAATGGCACCCCCACTCCAGTACTCTTGCCTGGAAAATCCCATGGATGGAGGAGCCTGGTGGGCTGCAGTCCATGGGGTCGCTGAGAGTTGGACACGACTGAGTGACTTCATTTTCACTTTTCACTTTTATGCATTGGAGAAGGAAATGGCAACCCACTCCAGTGTTCTTGCCTGGAGAATCCCAGGGACAGGGGAGGATTACACAGAGTCAGACACGACTGAAGAGACAGCAGCAGCAAACAGTTGGTATGATTGGTATGCTATCAATTTGTAAGACTTGTTATTTAGCAGATTTACAAAGTATACTCATCACACTTAAAGTCAATAAAATATAGATCTCACTAAAAACAAATCTTTGATCACAGAGATTCAAAATATTTATCAGGAACAATCATTTCTAAATAAGGGAATTCTCTAAATAGTAGTTGAATAACGTAGTGAGTGCAATATGTATGTATAAGTCAAAGTTCTATAATTATAAACTTGTTATAGAAACTGACAGTTAATATTTAACATAGAAAAGCTTCACATATACTCCAGTATAAAATTAAAGGTATAAAAGAACTCCTTTAACACATATAATAAAGAAAATTTAAAACTTCATTTTAGTAAATGGATGATTGTACTAGATGGTTCTGAAATTGATAATCATTAAACAGAGATGTGACTATGGACTTTAATTCTATCCTCATGAAAACTTGCTCTAGTTATATCGCTGCTTGTAAGTGGAGATGATCAAATGCATAAATACATTATTGGTTGATTAAGTTTTCTATTTTTAGTTAGTTTTAATTTCATAACACCATAAAACTTGAAACAAAGGTAACAAGTCCATTGCCAAGTTTTCTCCTTTGGGAGTAAGTTTTATCATCCCCAGACAGAAAGATCTGTTTTATTTATTTGAAATCATTAACTCAGTAGTCAGCAGACATACCATGGGGTCTGATTGATAATGTTTGAAGTTCAAGATTTAATTATGTTGGGATCAGACCTTTTCATGAAAGGTCAGGGCTTCTATACCACACTACCCTTATTTTTCTTAAAATTCAGACTGAGAGTCTGACTTAGCTGTGTATCGCTGGCCATTACTTTTTGTGTATTAGATAAGACCTCTTCTTCCCCTGTCCATGTGTTATCTCATCATATGGTTATTTGATTTCTCATAGTAGCTCTCTGCCTTCTTTCCCTATAGCCTTTATTTCCTTGGGTTCAAAATGGCTGTGGATGGTGATCGCAGGTACGAAATTAAAAGATGCTTACTCCTTGGAAGAAAAGCTATGATAAACCTAGACAGCATATTAAAAATCAGAGACATCACTTTGCTGACACAGGTGCATACAGTTAAAGCTATAGTTTTTCCAGTAGTCATGTATGGATGTGAGAGCTGGGCATAAAGAAGGCTGACCCTGAAAAACTGATGCTTGCAAACTGTGGTGCTGGAAAAGACTCTTGAGAGTGCCTTGGACTGCAAGGAGATCAAACCAGTCAATCCTAAAAGAAATCAGTCCTGAATATTCACTGGAAGGAGCGATGCTGAAGCTGAAGCTCCAATACTTTGGCCACCTGATGTGAAGAGCCCATTCATTGGACAAGACCCAGATGCAGGGAAAAACTGAGAGGAAGAGGAGAAGGGGGCAACAGAGGATGAGATGGTTGGATGACATCACTGACTCAGTGGACTTGAGTTTGAGCAAACTCTGGGAGATGGTGAAGGACAGGGAAGCCTGGCATGCTGTAGTCTACAGGGTCACAAAGAGTCAGACATGACTGAGTGACCGAACACCACCTCAACCCTGCAGCCTATTTCCTTCCCCCTGAGTAGACTGTAGTTTTGTGAATGCAGGGAGGTCTGCTCTGCCTTCCCTATGGTAGAGACTTAATCAATATTTGGTTGATTGAATTAAATGTCTGAAAGTTATTTGTCTAGGGATGAAGCATGAGCTGCATGTATTTTTAATTCTTTCCTCCCCTTCAGCGTTCATGCCAACTGTTGACTTAAATCATGTGGAGCGGAGAGCATCATGGTGGTTTTGTTTACTCTTACGCATTTCTTTTTGACTCTGATCGATGAGGTGGAAAGTAATTTACATTTGATGTGTAGCCCCCTTATCTTAGCCAGAATGACAGCTGCCTTAGAGATAACTTGTTAAATGTAAACTGTGTAGTTACCCCTGGCTTGCACAATATGCTTTGTCTTACCACAGCAGATGTAAATACAGGCCTGTAATTACTTTCAGTTATGCTTCTCTGCATTTATGGTCCTGAATGTATACAGATGTTTCAACAAACAAATTACTGCACAGTTATTTTACCTCCCATTTGGTGTCAGAATAACATCTTTTAGAGACTAGGGGTTCAAGAGGATGTTTCTACCAGTAAAAAGATATCTTCAGAATTTTTTTAAAATTAAATATATGCCCAACATTAGTTCATTTAAGGTCAAATGAACTTTGATCATTAAGTGTCTAACCAACCATGAGAATTTAGCTCAATAGTGATTCTGGGTCTAATGGAGATATTAATTTACTTTTAAAAATTGTTTGAGACATGGGTCAGAAAATCATTTTACAAGTTCAGAAAGCTGAAATGTTATTTTGAAAACAAAGTGACATGAGATGCACAGTTAAATTATGAAACATTTTATTCATATTCCTCAATGGATTCTTCTCCTTGAGGCCTTGAAGGTGAATGCGGTGTTTCTCTGGTACAGGATTAAATACATTGTACTTAAGCAAAGCCAGACTGAGTGACTCGTTTAGCAATTTATAATAGGTTGGTAATGCATTGTTGAAATTTGCCATTTGATTTTGGAATATATTCTTAAATAAATATACTACACATCATTTTAATGCACACTTCTCTCTTTATGTTATTTTTGCTAATGCTATTACTTGCTGTTTATTTAATTTTTTTAAGACTAAGGAAGTGATGTTAGATAAAAAGCAAATTTGAGCAGTTTTCTTACTCAGGTTCAAAATGGGTCACAAAGCAGTGGAGACAACTCACAACATCAACAGTTCGGCCCAGAAACAGCTAACAAATATACACTGCAGTGGTGGGTCAAGAAATTTTGCAAAGGAGATGAGAGCCTTGAAAATGAGGAGCATACTGGCCAGCTGTCAGAAGTTGACAATGAAAAATTGAGAGAAATCATTGAAGCTGATCCTCTTACAACTACACATGAAGTTACCCAAGAACTCAACATTGACCATTCTCCAGTCATTTGGCATTTGAAGCAAACTGGTATGGTGAAAAAGCTCAGTAAGCGGGTGCCTCATGAGCTGACCACAAGTCAAAAAAATTGCCCTTTTAAAGTTTCGTCTTTTTCTTATTCTATGCAAAAGCAATGAACCATTTCTCGACTGGATTGTGACATGCCATGAAAAGTGGATTTTATGTGACAACTGGTGATGACCAGCTCAGTAGCTGGACTGAGAAGAAGCTCCAAAGTACTTTCCAAAATGAAACTTGCACCCAAAAAGCATCATGGCCACTGTTTGGTGATTCTGCTGTCAGTCTGATCCATTACAGCTTTCAGAATCCCAGTGAAACCATTGCATCTGAGAAGCATGCTCAGCAAATCGATGAGCTGCACTGCAAACTCCACATCTGCAGCTGGGGTTGGTCCATAGACAGGGCTCAGTTCTCCATGACAACGCCCAACCACAGCTCGCACAACCACTGCTTCAAAAGTTGAATTGGGCTACAAGGTTTGCCTCATCTGCCGTGTTCACCTGACCTCTCACCAACCAACTGCCACTTCTTCAAGCATCTCTATGACTTTTACAAGAAAAACACTTTCACAACCAGCAGAGTTCCCTGCAGAAAGCAGAGAACCAGAGTTACCTGAATCCTGAAGTACAGATTTTTACTCTGCAGGAATATACAAACTTATTTCTCATTGGAAAAAATATGTTGATTGTAATTGTTCCTATTTTGATTAAAAATATGTGTTTGAGCTTACTTATGATAATTTAAAATTCATGGTCCGGAATTACAATTACGTTTGCACAAACCTAATAGTTAGGCAATATTTCCTATTATAGGAGAAGTTAGGATTCCTGTTATACCCTAATAAAGTATCATATTTATGAAACGTATAGAAAAGTGTATCTCCAGTGGAGTATTACTGCTTAAAAGAGGCAAAAATTTAAACATCCTCTCCACCTTGTTAACCTCTGATTATATGCTAGTATCAGCACACTCATGTATTCTGACCACACAAATTATAAGTCAAATATTTTAGGGACAAAGGATATGTGATTAATAGCAAATAATGCTTCAGGAACTTTAAGTCTTTCAGGTATTTCTAATGTATTAGCTTACTTGGAATGCACGAAATATTATAGAATCACAATATGACATGTCCTTTCATTCATTAGTTTCAAACAGGTTAACTTCTTGAAGGAAAATTAAAGGAAATTCTTTTGAAGTTGTTATTATGTTTATATTTCCTACATTTTAGTAACTGAAAGTTTTTTTGGGGGTGCATGAAGATTTTTAGTTCTTTAGTATAAAGACATTGAATGTAACACATGACAGGATAACAGACATAACACTGATTTTAAGAGGGAAAATTGGACACAGCACTTTACCTTCATTGCTGTGAGGCCTTTTCTCTAGTTCCGGTGAGTAGAGGATACTGTCTAATTGTATTACTAGGCCTTCTCATTGCGATGCCCTCTCTTGTTTGGGAGCAAAGGCCCAAAGGGGCGTGAGCCTCAGCAGTTGCAGCCCCCAGGCTCAGCACAGGCTGCTGAGCACAGGCTCAGCAGTTGCGGTGCCGGGGCTCATGCTCCACAGCATGTGGGATCTTCCCAGGTCAGGGATTAAACCTTTGTCTCCTGCACTGGTAGGTGGATTCTTTACCAATGAGCCACCAGGGAAGCTCTGGCACTTCATCTTTTTTAAAATAATGATCTTAGGCTTAAAATGGTCATCAAATCTGAGCTTGAGGGGCAACCAACTCTACCAAAGTATCAATACAGGAAAAAAAAAACTATTTTTTTCTATGTTCAATTACACTTTAGCCTTGAGAGTCCAACTTTTACTGAGAAAATGAGTTTGCCTTCCTATTCTGATTTCTCAGTTCAGTGCAACTTTGCCTCTAATAGTCATGAAGATCTTGTTTCAATGAGAGTATAATCGCTGCATAATGTTGTGATAGTTTCTACCATACAACAAAGTGAATCAGCTGTATATTTACATCTGTCTTCTCCCTCTTGAGCGTCCATCTCACCCCCACCCCCATGCTACCCCTCTAGGTCATCACAGAGTACTGAGCTTCGCTCCCTGTGCTACCCAGCGGGTTCCCACTAGCTGTATATTTTACCTCTTGCACTGTTGGTGGGAATGTAAATTGATAGAGTCATTATGGAGAACAGTATGAAGGTTCCTTTAAAAACTAAAAATAGAGCTACCCTATGACCCAGCAATCCCACTACTGGTCACATGCCCTGAGAAAACCATAACACAAAAAGACACATGTATTGCAGCATTCTTTGCAGCGCCATTTACATAGCCAGAACATAAATGTCTTTATTCATATAGATGCAACTTAGATAACTTGACAAATAAGGCATGGTTTTGCATGTCCACTTCCCTATTATTATTACATAAAAATTGTATACAATAACTTTGTGTCAGAGCGGTTCATGATTTATCTCTGTAGCACTGAGATGAGGGTAATGTTTCATGTTGCAAAAAGAAGCTTAACTTTTTACAGTTTGTTTATTAGTAAAGCAGAGTATTTTTAGTTTTCTGCTTGTATCTTCACAATTTCTGCCTTATAGGTAATAAAAATCCATCATATTGTTGTGTTTACTTAAGTATATCGTCACTTATAAGCATGTTAGCTTTGAGGTTTTACAGAAAATTATTTTCTTGTATTTCTATTGAGTAATATATGCAGATCTGCACTGCCCTGCTTTTAAGGCTACCCTTCATAAAGGCCTCAAGTGAGTAGGATCTCTGTTATGTTACTATAAGCTTCCCTCACAGTGCTTAGCACTGTGTTAGCTTATTAACACATATCTGGAGAATGAAAAATGATTTCACACTCTTTGACTTAAATATTACAAGTATTAGCTACCATGAAAAAAATCGGCTCTGTAAGATTTTGGTGATAAGAATAAGTTGCTAATTTTTGGACTGTGTTGACAATGATGGTATATAACTAATAATAATATTATTAGGAAACATCTTACATTGAGTTTTCTTTAAACCATTGTATTACTTTTCACATGTATTAACACACTTAATTTTCACTATATCCCTGTTCCCTGTGATGTAAGTATTGGTTTTAACCTCATTTTTACAGATGGGAAAACTGATCCTCAGGAAGGTTAAGATACTTGTTAACCTAAGTCCAGGTCAGGTTGTGCTCACTCAGTTGTGTCCAGGAGTTTGTGACTCCGTGTGCTTTAGCCCACCAGGCTCCTCTGTCCATGGCATTCTCCCAGCAACAATGCTGAAGTGGCGTAGCCATTTCCTTCTCCAGGGGATCTTCCTGACCCAGGCATCTCATATCTCCTGCATTGGCAGGCAGATTCTTTTTAGTGACAAAGTTGATTTTCAAATTCAAAGCACTTGGCTCAGGAATCCATTTTTGTAAACTCTATTCTGTCTCCATAAAATCATCTTGTTTTAATATGTGAATAAAATTAATCCCTTGTACTTGAAGAGCATTGGTTTTCAGCTTACAAAACTACATTATATTAGAAACGTAAACTGTTTCTTAGCATAATTTTAAAGGAATATATTTAGTAGCTTAGAGACTGACTTACTTGGTGACCTTAACTTGGTTGCAGAGAAGTTTATATAATGGTTGGCAGGAGGAATCTTTACCACTAGCGCCACCTGGGAAGCCCCTTATATATTGGTAAATTTAGTTACTAGTTATTTGGGAGTTTTACACTTTTTAGATTGTAACAATTTATTTCCTTTTATTCTTCATCACTTTTCACTTTCATGCATTGAGAAGGAAATGGCAGCCCACTCCAGTGTTCTTGCCTGGAGAATCCCAGGGACGGGGGAGCCTGATGGGCTGCCATCTCTGGGGTCACACAGAGTCGGACACGACTGAAGCGACTTAGCAGCAGCAGCAGCATTCTTCATCATGTAAATGTGTGACACTATACATCAGAAATCAGTGAGCTTTTTCCGTAAAGAGAAAAAGGAAGATATATTTTAAAGAGAAAGAGAAAGATATATTTTAGGTTTTTGTGATTTTTGTCACACTCCTCTGTGTTTGCTTTTCACAACCCCTACAAAATGAAAAACAATTCTTAGCTTACAAGTCTTATTACAAAGAGACTGCATGAGCCAAAGTTTGTCAGTTTCTGTTATCGGGTATACATTGACAGATTAAGGCGAGGAACACTCAGTCTACAAAAGCAGTTCTAATATCCTGCATGTTGATTACACAGAGTGGTAACAAATTTCCATATAAAACATCTGCATTAATTTTGCTCAGTTTGAAAAAATTCTGAGTTTATTTTTCCAAGTAAGTTAAAAAAAAATGAACATGATCAAAATCCCACCAAGAGTTTTGCACACATAGACAAAGTTCTTTTAAAATTTATATGGAAAGAAATAAGCCACAGAGTAGCTACAATGATTTTGAGAAGAAAAAAGTGAGAGGAATCACTCTATCCAGTATGAAGGCCTGGTGCATAACCACAGATGTCAAGACAGTGTGGTATTGGCAGAGGATAAGCTAGACGTAGATATAACAGACATAACAGAGCTGAGAATCTTGAACTAGATTTACACAGATATGCCCAGTTGATTTTGGACAAAAGTGCAACAGCAATCTTTTGAAGGAAAATAAACTGTGTAACAAATGCTGCTAGAGCAATTGGACATCCTTAGGCAGAAACTGCACATTATATAAAAAAATTAACTCAGATTAGATTACGGATCTAAATGAAAAGTGTAAAGCTATGAAGCGTTTAGGACAAAATATAACAAAAAGTCTTTGGGCCTAGTGAAAGAATTTTTAGATTTGATGCCAAAGGCATGACTCTTATGAGGGAAAATTGATAAATTGAACTTTATAAAAGTTAAGAACTTTTACTCTGTAAAAGACTCTGTCAAGAGAATAAAAAGACCAGTTACAGACTAGAAGAAAATATTTGCAAACCATACATCCAGCAAAAGGCTAATACCCTGAATATATTAAGAACTCTCAGCTATTAGTAGTTACATGAACTGCTGAATTCTGCTAGTTTGTCACTTTTAGGACAGGAGACTGGAAGGGCAACATAAATTTGGATGTATATTACACATGTGTCTATAAATATCTTATACAATTTATATTTAAATACATTTTATATATGATTATGTGTATTTATATTTGCTGTTGTTATTTAGTCACTAAGACATGTCCTACTCTCTTGTGACCCCATGGACTGTAGCCCACCAGGATCCTCTGTCCACGGAGTTTTCCAGGCAAGAATACTAGAGTACGTTGCCATTTCCTTCTCCAGGGGATCTTCCTGACTCAGGGATCAAAGCAGCATCTCCAGCACTGACAGCTGCATTCTTTACCGCTGAGTTACTTGGGAAGTCCGTATATTTATAGAGATGTGTATGTGTGTGAGCTCAGTTGCTCGATCATGTCTGACTCTTAGTGACCCTATGGGCTACAGCTCACCAGGCTTCTCTGTTCATGGGATTTTTCAGGTCAAAATACTTGAGTGGGCCTACTCCAGAGGATCTTCCCAATCCAGGAAGTGAACCCACCTCCCCTGCACTGGTGGACAGACTTTTTACCACTGAGTCACCTAGGAAGCATTTATATGCTGCTGCTGCTGCTAAGCCGCTTCAGTCTTGTCTGACTCTGTGCGACCCCAGAGACAGCAGCATTTATATATATATATCTATCTATATAAATTTACATGTTTTACATATATATATTTTACATATTATATAAAAATAGTATATATATGTGTGTATGTGTGTATATATATATATATATATATATATCAAGTCTCATTAAAAGCTGCCTGCACAACTTGATTTGCTGTTTCTAAGAATAACTTATGTAGTCAAATTGGTTTCCCATTTGTGACATGTGATCTTAGAAATATATATATATATTAACTTTGGAAGCTATTTCCCCATCTTTAATCCATCCAGAGGAAGACACCCTTTCTCAGTCACTGCAGCATTTTCATGGTCCTGTATGAGAGACAGTGTCTATCAGGATGCAAAATCCACTGCCATTTTTGAGGAATAACTTCCTGTTAACAGGATATACTCAGACTAAAGCAGGCCAGATAGCAACAGAATTCATTTCTGTTCACAATTGTTTCTCCACTATTTGGAACTTCCTGTTCTTTTGGGGCTTCCCTGCTAGCCCAGCAGGTAAAGAATCCACCTGCAATGCAGGAGACCTGGTTTGATTCCTGGGTCAGGAAGATCCCCTGGTGAAGGGATAGGTTACCCACTCCAGTGTTCTGGGGCTTCCTTGCGGCTCAGCTGGTAAAGAATCCACCTGCAATGTAGGAGACCTGGATTTGATCCCTGGCTTGGGATGATACACTGGAGAAGGGAAAGGCTACCGACTCCAGTATACTGTCCTGGAGAATTCCATGGACTGTATAGTCATTCAGAGTCCCAAAGCGTTGGCATGACTGAGCGACTTTCACTTTCACTTCTTTATACTCTCTTGAGAGTCATACATTAAATTCCTTTTCAGAGTCATGCATTCATGGTATTACATGCATTCATTATATTACAGTATCCCATATATGCTATACACACATTTATGTCAATGTCTCATCATGCCCTCTTAAGATTATTTATAATTTAAAAATTAAACCATGTATTTTTTCTCATAAGATTCTCAGAGTTTCTTTTAGAAAATTCCTCCTCTAGCTATCAGTTATATGAAGCATATATTCAAGTAGCATACCATTAGAGAAGCTACTCAAATGTTTTGCAAGCATCTCTCAAGGATGACTTTTCTGGATGACAAACCACAGTGATATATTACTTGAATGTCAGATGCCCATAGCAAGCATTCTAAAGGTGGTACATATTTTGGTACACTTTAAAAAATCACCAACATGTTTTCCTCAAATTTCAGGTTGATTTAGGAACTGCAAAGATGCATTTGATATAGAAGTTTCAAAGACTTTCAGAGTCTTATCAGATCAACTGGTATATAGGAGGAATAACTCAGCAATGAATCAAAAAGATTTCATTTTGACTAAGACCCTAGATTCAGTGTTAGTTTACTTTTTCTGGAGATCTAAACTTTAGAAAACAAAAGTCTCAAAAATTTCACTAAACTGTCAATTCTTCTGAGATAAAATTAGGCCTACATTATTTCTGTAAGTTGTTTTTGGATTATGAAGCAAATATATTTTATAGTAGTGAGTATATAAGAATTCAAAGAACAAGTAGAAGAAACTTCTCTTAACATAAGAAATCAACATTAGCATTTTGATGCATTTTTTTCAAACTTTTGTCTCTGAATATTTTTCATAGTTAAAAAATAGTGTATATAAAAATTTCTATTGTGACTTTTCACCTATCATTATGTCAATAACACCAGCATATTCTGTGCTATAATGTTTTATTTAAAATGTTTTAATAATTTAAAATGTTTTATAAACATTTTATTGGCTGTATAATTTCCCACATTACAAATAAGCCTCATATTATATTGCTGCTTATCTACTGCTGGCCATTTATGTAAATACTCTGGAATAAATGTATTGGCATAAAGGTTTTTTCTTTCTCAATTTTGTAAAGCTCTTTAGAAATAGAATTATCATGTTAATGATAATGTTTTAAGGCTCAAGATCATGCTGCTGAGTTGCTTTCAATATTGCTCAAAGAGCTAAAATAAAGGGTTGTTAATTTCTGTTTACTAGAGATTCAATGTTATTAAGTGGGCATAACTAATCAGGATAATTTTATAAAAAGGAATGGGCCTCGGATTTCATATCATTTGAGTTATTGCAATGGACCTCTTTCTTTTTCCATATCATTCAATTTCTAAAATTTCAGTAAAAGAATAAAAATTAAATAGTATTAGAGATGAAACCTCCAATGCAAATATTATGTAATATAATTTTCACTAGTGCTGCTGCTGCTAAGTTGCTTCAGTCGTGTCTGACTCTGTGCGACCCCATAGACGCCAGCCCACCATTCTCCCCCCGTCCCTGGGATTCTCCAGGCAAGAACACTGGAGTGGGTTGCCATTTCCTCTCCAATGCATGAAAGTGAAAAGTGAAAGTGAAGTCGCTCAGTCGTGTCTGACTTTCAGCGACCCCATGGACTGCAGCCTGCCAGCCTCCGTCCATGGGAGTTTCCTGGCAAGAGTACTGGAGTGGGGAGCCATTGCCTTCTCCATTCACTAGTGCAGCATTTCTCAGAAGGTGTTTTTTTAGCACTGTTCTTATACCATCCCTTCTTGGTCTCAGTCTAAAGACAAAGAGACATCTCTAACCATCACCATGGAATTTTAGACACTGTTCAACAAGTTCTACTGGGGAGAAAAAGAACAGAATTGGTCCTTTGAACAGAGCAAAATTATTGCCCAGGTTGTAAGGTGAAGCTAGCAAGGGATTATACATTATTTGATATCAGGATTATCAGAGTGAAGATGAAGCTATTGAAGCCAATATTCCCAATGCATACATACATACATATATATATATATATATATATACATATACATACACATACATATATATATATATATATATATATACATACACATACATACATACATATATGCATATATGCACACATATAGGGCTTCCTTGGAGGCTCAGTTAGTAAAGAATCTGCCTGCAATGCAGGAGACTCCGGTTTAATTCCTGGGTTGGAAAGTTCCCCAAGAGAGGGGATAGGCTACCCACTCCAGTATTCTTGGGTTTCCTTGGTGGCTCAGATGGTAAAGAATTCGCCTGCAATGCAGGAGACCTGAATTCAATCCCTGGGTTGTAAAGATCCCTGGAGGAGGGCATGACAACCCACTCTAGTATTCTTGCTCAGAGAATCCACATGAACAGAGGAGCCTTGCGGGCTACAGTCCATGGGGTTGCAAAGAGTTGGACATGCCTGAGGGACTAAGCACAGCACAGCATGTGCGTATATATAAATGGGTGTATATGTGTATATATACATACATGCATATTTATATATATTTATATATACATGTATGTATATATGTGTGTAATTATATATGTATAATATATAAGTTGCTTCGGTTGTGTCTGATTCTTTGCGACCCTTTGGACTGTAGACAGCCAGGCTCCTCTGTCCATGGGATTCTCCAGGCAAAACTACTGGACTATTGCCATTTCCTCCCCCAGGGGATCTTCCAGACCTGGGGATCGAAGATGTCTCTTACATCTCCTGCATTGGCAGATGAGTCCTTTACTGCTAGTGCCACCTGGTAAGCTTTGTTTTGATGCAGTCAAATTTAAAATCACTACTGGATTAGACACAGAGATTGAACTCATTAGTATTAGTATATGCTACCTATGAAGACTTGGATTTGATTGCACATTATATTCTTAACATTTAGAAGCCCCACTATTGGATGACTATACTTTCTACAGTTATTCAATTTTTCAAGAACTGTGCATTCTTTTATTTTCATTTTCCATCTAGGAAAAGAGATGTTCATGGAGGTGGGATACTTGGTCTAAGACCATTTGTTTAGATGAGTAGATCAGAACTAGCAAACACATGTCTCATTACTGATTTCAGTTTGTGTAGTCTTATCAATACACTACACTGAAAATAGTTTCCTAACTCTCCACTATTGGGATCAAACTTTTTATTAAGTTGATATCTTTAGAAGTACCAGAGAGATATGGGTAGGAGAGGAGAGTTCAAAATGTTGAGTGAAATGAGAGCCTATGAACAAAATAGTCGTATATTGCTGTGAGGACGCTGTGTAACGAAACTGTGTATTGGTTGATTACAAGCAACATAATTTCAGGTTGATTATGGTATCCATAGGTTCTGATTTCTTGATGCATATTACTTTTTCCCTAATATTTTGTGTATCTAAAAAGATGTTGGGAACCTGGAGAAAAGAGAAGAAGAAGTCTAATTGTTGATTTAACCAGAGGAATAAAATATTTATTTTTTCCCCTGAACTTAAGACAATGTGATACATAGCGTCTGCCATTTACAATATGACCTGAACAAAAGAATTATTTTCCCTTTGTTTCTCAGTGTTTATATCCCTGAGGTTATGTGTATATATGTTAAACAAAAAGGTATTTTCTTAGATTTTGTTGTACTGACCTCTCTCTGGCTGATGCTAAAGTCACTCTTGTAGCCAATTTCACTGGCAAACTCACAGCTCGTCAAGCACAGAATGAACCCATCCTGGGTAGAGCTCATACTGCCAGTTACTCATGGGTACCTGTGGTTTCTTGGTGAACTATTGTCTCTGGAGCTGTCTATGAAATTTCATGAACACTGAAATATATTTAATTAAAAAGAAAGGAGGAGAAGTAGGAGCAGAAGAGAAACATCTTAAAAGGTCAGTTACCCAAACTTGCCAGTATATCCACAGATACTAGGACCTATATTCAATTGGCCATTTCTTTATTGTAAACATGAATCAAATAAATTCAGAAAAAAATGCTATAGGTGAAGAGTGAAAGCTAGGTTCCTTTAGTCCTGGATTTTACAAACAAAAATGTTCCTCTAATGGATGACAGTGCTTCTCAGTATTTTCTTGTCTTTTGATACCTCACTTTGTGATCTTATTAAAGCCAATGGACAGCAACACATCATTTTGTTTCAGACCAATAACACTGTCATGCCAAGTGCTTAGGAACAAGGAGTTGATGAAATGAAAAAACAACCCACAGATGGGAGAAAATATTTCCAAATGATTCAACAAACCAGGGAGTAATCTCCAAAATACACTAAAAATTCTTAAGGCTCTATATAAGAAGACAATCCAAATGAAAACAAACAAACCAATCAAAAAATGGGTAGAAGATCTAAGCAGAGAGTTCTGCAAACAAAACCTACAATTGGCCAAAAGGCACATGAAAAGTTGTTCAACATCACTGATTATCAGAGAAATGCAAATCAAAGCTAAAATGGAGTATCACACATCAGTCAGAATGGCCATCATCAAAAAGTCTACAAACAATGAATGCTGGAGAAGGTTTGGAGAAAAGAGAAGCTTCCTACACTGCTGCGAAGAATACAAATTGGTACAACCATTATGGAGAAGAGTATGGAGGTTCCTTAAAAACTTAAAATAGAACTAACGTGATCCAGTAATTCCTCTCCTGGGCATGCATTCAGAGAAAACCAAAATCCAAAAGAATACATGCCCCCAATGTTCATTGCAGTACAATAGTCAAGACATGAAAGCAACCTGAATGCCCATCAACAGAGAAATGGATTAATAAGATGGGTGTACATGCATCCAAGGAACTATTACTCAGCCATAAAAGACAATGAAATAATGCTATTCACAGCAACATGGAGGCAACTAGAAATTATTATACTAAGTGAAGTAAGTCAGACAATTCAGTTCAGTTGCTCAGTCGTGTCTGACTCTTTACAACCCCATGGAGTGCAGCATGCAAGGCCTCCCTGTCCATCACCAACTCCTGGAGTTTACTCTAACTTATGTCCATCACGTCAGTGATGCCATCCAACCATCTCATCCTCTGTCGTCCCCTTCTCCTCCCACCTTCAATCAAGTCAAACAGGGAAAGACAAATGTATGATATACTCATACATGGAATATAAATTTAAGAAGATACAAGTGAACTTATTTATAAAACAGAAGCAGATTATAGATATTGTGAACAAACTTGTGGTTACCAAAGGGGCAATGCTGAAGGGAGGGATAAATCAAGAGTGTAGGATGAACATGTGTGCACCACTATATGTAAGACAGGTAACTAACAAGGACCTACTGAGTAGCATAGGGAACTCTACACAATATTGTGTGATAACCTATATGAGAAAAGAATCTTAAAAGAATTAATGTGTGTATAACTGAATTATTTTGCTGTATACCTGAAACTAACTAACAATGTAAATCAACATACTCCAACAAAACTTTTTTTTTTTAAAGAGTAAAGTATCAATGGCTTTATGAGCTGATAATCATGAAATATGTGCTCAGAAGTTCAGCTGGGTCCGACTCTTTGCAACACCATGGACTGTAGCCCACTAGGCTCCTCTGTCCATGGGATTCTCCAGGCAAGAATCCTTGAGTGGCATGCCATTCCCTCCTCCAAGGGCTCTTCCTATCCTAGGGATCAAACCCACACCTCTTACATCTCCTGCATTGGCAGGCAGATTTTTTTTTTTTTACCACTAATGCCAACTGGGAAGCCCATAATCATGTAATAAGGGCTTACTAATATTATTTCATTGCTCTGTGGAGGGGAAATTGTCCCCCTTCACCCAGTAATGTTATGTGCTGTGTTGTTAGGTTGTATTAACACCATAGCGTTCAACAGAACTTTAAAGAGTACACTTTATGAGGTTTCTTGATTTTGTTTCACAACAACCTCCTGTTGATTGCCTAAAAGTTCCAAAGAGGATTGAACTTCAGGATCATTTAAAAATTTGCATCATGCTTTCCCACTTGCTGCTTCCTAGCAATCTGTAGATTAGTGCAGAAATTTTCTTTACTACTCTTTAAGTATGAATCACAGAAGACAAATGTCTTCAAGGGAAAAGAAAGCATAGTTATTTAGTTATTTAAATTGGGGCAGTTTATTAAATCACTCTGTAAAATTTATTGTTGTAGTGGAAATACCTAAAGAATAAAGATACCTATAATAAAGATTATTATAGTTCTCTATAAAAGTCCCAGTTGGAAATTTGTCATAGGAATAATTTTTTTCACCTTGCCCCTGTTTATAAAATAGCATTTAAATTTTTTAAAATATCATATCATTTCATCTTTCAGGTGTGCTTTTGTAATAAATGCTGAATATAAGCAATGCAAATTTGTTTTTTCATTTGAGAAAATTTTCATGGATTTCTGAGTACTCAGTCAGGTATTTAATCATAATGTTTTTTCTTGGATCTTTTAACTTTTTCTGGTAGAACTCAAAGCTGGCTGCCATTTCAGCATTTCCAAAAGTAAATCAAATTGGCCATGGTTCAACTTTTCCATACTCAAAACACTTTACGTTTGGTACTTTATTGGGGAATCTTTATAGAGTTGGGGAACCTTCATTTGCAAATCAATGAGTTCATCAGAAAATCCCTTTTAGAGAATGATCACCTTTTTAATATTTAGGACCCACATTTACAGTTAAAATATTATTACATCATGATGAGAGGAATGTGCACGTATAGGAACAAAGATTCGGTCTGTTCTCATTCTAGGAGATAGAGAGAATGTTTTCAGGCAATAAACAAAAAGCAAATAAATGAGGTCATTTTGAAAATTGTAAATCTGTGAAGACCATGCAAGGTCATGTATTAGAACATATTGCTGCTGGTGGCAGTGACAGTAGGTAACCATTCTTGGCAGGAGGGACGGGGGAGACTTGAGATGTGATGGCTGAGACTCTGCTAATTTCATTGAACTAGGAAGTCATTGCTATCTTGCACTATTTTGAGATTAAAGTGGAACAAAATGTACAAATATATGTATTTCTCTGTTTGGAAAAAAAAAGATGATGTGGTCAGAACCAAGATATTCCCACTGACTTGAGACTAAAATGAGGGTGTTTTCATACATATCTGAATAAATGCCTATTCACTGGGCTGATATACTATGATCTGGCTGAATAAAGTTCCAGACATAGAGAATTTTACTTGTAGAGGGCCCATTGTAAAAAAACAGCTTGACTCATTAGAGAAAATCAAAGAAATCCAGTGTACCTAAATCACTCCTATGATATACTGGTGTGTAGATTACACAGAAAAGAGACAAGGTTGGGAAGTTAGGCAAGGACAAATGGTTTCAGGATTTATACACTGTGAACAGACTTCGTTTTTAGAAGCTATCTAAGAATTTAAGCAAGGAGTTGCTGTAATTTGATTTCAATGATATTTTTCTGATTCTTTGTGGTGAATGAATCTTCCAGATGAAAAAGGGCATCTTCCATTTGTAGAGACATATGAATATTTCCTTTTCAATATGCTCTAACATCTCTGGCAACTGTGGCCCCTGACTTCATAGTCAAGAAGTGGTCAAGATTATGACTTAGTCTTTTCTGGAGTGCTCAGCTATATCCTGTGACCTAGAATAAGTTCATAACAACTTGAGCTGGAAATAAACCCTAAAGAATATCTAGTTTAGGAATATACCTACCTAAAGAAACTAAAGACCTATATATCGAAAACTATAAAACACTGATGAAAGAAATCAAAGAGGACACTAATAGATGGGGAAATATACCATGCTCATGGGTCGGGAGAGTCAATATAGTGAAAATGAGTATACTACCCAAAGCAATCTACAGATTCAATGCAATTCCTATCAAGCTACCAGCAGTATTTTTCACAGAACTAGATCAAATAATCTCAAGATTTGTATGGAAATACAAAAAACCTCGAATAGCCAAAGCAATCTTGAGAAAGAAGAATGGAACTGGAGGAATCAACTTGCCTGACTTCAGGCTCTACTATAAAGCCACAGTCATTAAGACAGTATGGTACTGGCACAAAGACAGAAATATAGATCAATGGAACAAAATAGAAAGCCCTGAGATAAATCCACACACCTATGGACACCTTATCTTCGACAAAGGAGGCAAGAATATACAATGGAGTAAAGACAGTCTCTTTAACAGGTAGTGCTGGGAAAACTGGTCAACCACTTGTAAAAGAATGAAACTAGACCTCTTTATAACACCATACACAAAAATAAACTCAAAATGGATTAAAGATCTAAATGTAAGACCAGAAACTATAAAACTCCTAGAGGAAAACATAGGCAAAACACTCTCAGACATAATCAAAGCAGGATCCTCTATATAGGATCCACCCCCAGTATACTGGAAATAAAAGCAAAAATAAACAAATGGGATCTAATTAAAATTAAAAGCTTCTGCACAACAAAGGAAACTATAAGCAAGGTGAAAAGACAGCCTTCTGAATGGGAGAAAACAATAGCAAATGAAACAACTGACAAACAACTAATCTCAAAGATATACAAGCAACTTATGCAGCTCAACTCCAGAAAAATAAATGAACCAATCAAAAAATGGGCCAAAGAACTAAATAGGCATTTCTCCAAAGAAGACATACGGATGGCTAACAAACACATGAAAAGATGCTCAACATCACTCATTATCAGAGAAATGCAAATCAAGACCACAATGAGGTACCATTTCACACCAGTCAGAATGGCTGAGATCCAAAAGTCTACAAGCAATAAATGCTGGAGAGGATGTGGAGAAAAGGGAACCCTCTTACACTGCTGGTGGGAATGCAAACTAGTACAGCCATTATGGAAAACAGTGTGGAGATTCCTTTAAAAATTGCAAATAGAACTGCCCTATGACCCAGCAGTCCCCCTGCTGGGCATACACACCGAGGAAACCAGAATTGAAAGAGACACATGTACCCCAATGTTCATTGCAGCACTGTTTATAATAGCCAGGACATGGAAACAACCTAGATGTCCATCAGCAGATGAATGGATAAGAAAGCTGTGGTACATATACACAATGGAGTATTATTCGGCCCTTAAAAAGAATAAATTTGATTCAGTTCTAATGAGATGGATGAAACTGGAGCCGATTATACAGAGTGAAGTAAGCCAGAAAGAAAAACACCAATACAGTATACTGAGACATATATATGGAATTTAGAAAGATAGTAATGATGACCCTCTATGTGAGACAACAAAAGAGACACAGAGGTATAGAACAGACTTTTGGACTCTGAGGGAGAGGGAGAGGGTGGGATGATTTGGGAGAATGGCACTGAAACATGTATACTATCTTGTAAGAAACAAAGCGCCAGTCTATGTTCAATACAGGATACAGGATGCTTGGGGCTGGTGCAGGGGATGATCCAGGGAGATGATATGGGGTGGGAGGTGGGAGGGGCTTTGGCATTGGGAGATCATGTACACCTGTGGCTGATTCATGTCAATGTATGGCAAAACAAATACAGTACTGTAATGTAGAATAAAGTATTAAAAAAAGAAGAAGAAACTAAATAAAAGATTATCTCATAGGAAAAAAAAGAAAAGAATATCTAGTTTAGTCTCCCCATATGACAGAGGAGGGACTCAAGGTTCTGAATACTAAGGTGGCTTGTCCAAAATGAGAGCCAAAACACAGGGTTAGAACTTAGGTCCTTTTACCAATCAAGCCAGAATGCTTTGCATTTGGGGCAAAATTTAGCAGTGAAACTTACACTTAGGAACCTGGATGGAGTAGCATCCTTTAACATAATATTAGGTTTGTAAGATCCTGGATACCAGTGAAAATCTATATGGTGAACTGAGGCATCACACAATATTTATGAGTAATGACTGAGAAACAGTAAACTTTCTTCCATTCCCGTAAAGCAGCAGGAGAGGAGCTCTTTTATGTAGATCAAATACTAGATAATCTTATGCTGAATACTATCCAAATACGGATGATCCATTGTGATCTGCTTACACTAAATGTTTACTGGATTTAGGAGTGATTAGGACAATTAAAACCTCAAAGAAATTTTGATCTTAGGAAAATAAATGACCCTTCGATTCTAGTTTTCCAAATTTTCTTTAATAGATACATTATTTTATAATAAAAGTTTGCTTTCAAAAATAATGAGTAGAACTGACTGAAACAGACCTTATTGAAAACTCATAGCTGATGGGATTTATTTGACTGAATTTTATATTAAAGACCTCTTCATGGGATTTTTGTAGAGTAGTAATATTGACCAGTTTACAATTCTCCTTTTGGAATGTTTTGTGTGCAAATGGAACTGATCCTGAGAAGAGCATTGTTAACGTCCACTCAGTAGGTATTTCCTTTGATGACAGTAGTTTATCTTTCAGAGAAGAGAAAGTCTTCCATGCTAAGTAAGAGGCACAGTCAAAATGTTCGAATTCATCCATGAAATGATAAAGCATTTTTAAAATAGGTATTCTGGTATTTGTTTTTATAATTCAGCAAAGCAGATTTTCTTTGAACATAAATCATTTATTTTGATTCTGAAAATTGTTTTGAAAACTGAACATTTACATGTAAATTTTGGTTTATGCTATTGTTTCTACATGGTAAAATATTATGATGGGTTGCAAAATATTTCAAAGGAAATAGCTCTTCTCTTGTAACTTAAATATTACTTACTCCATTTTTTGATGAAGTGAGTCCAAAATGTTTAACAATCTTATGACTATTTCAGGATTGATGATAAGAAACAAAGTTTTACAAAGGTAATGTTTATGGCAAAATAGTTTAAAAAGCATGAATTTGAAATACCAAGACTTTAAACATTTAGAGCTATTTCATTTATTTTTGAAACCATCAAAGTGCTTATAAAATCAGAATTATAAATTTTTCTTACTTTTGAACAAGTGTAAGTATGAGCTCTATTGGAAAGCATTCTTGATTATGCTTACATATTATGTCATTCAATCTTCACAACAACCATGTGAATAGTGACTATCCTTTTATAGATGAGGAAATGTGGATTTTATCATAAAAGCTAATAGTACATATAAAGTAAAACCAAGGCGGAAGAAAAATAACAAGATTGCAAAAATACTGTTTAAAGGCATTACGATGAGCACAATTCAACTAAAGAGATTTGTATCTTCTAAAACCTTATGAAGTACTGAAAATATAGTTCATCAGATAAAAAAACGGATGAGAAGATGGATGTTAGCTGAGCCTAGTGTGGTAATCATTTCACAATATATGTAAATCAAACTGTCATGCTGGATACCTTAAATGGATACAATGATATATGTCAATTATTTCTCAATAAAATTGAAAAAAATATCAAATAAAATTTAAAGTAAAAGATGAATGCTGAGATGCTTTCTTATAAAATATTAGCATTTTAATTCACTTTATTATTAAAACATATTTTAAAAAACTAAAAATTTCATTTGTGTTATTTCTACTTGGAGGCAACAACTGTTACATGTAGACATATACTTAACAGAAATATTTCTACACATGCACAAGTATTTCTACAACTATCCTCTTTGAAAAAGATTATATTCAATTTCTTTTTAACTTATTACTTTTCACTAAATATAGCAGAAATAAACTGTGTCATGAGCTATTATATTTAGGAACTGTATGGTTTTATCTTGTATAGCTATAACATGAACTATTTAACGATTCATTTTATCAGTATAATTGTA
Source organism: Nanger dama (assembly GCA_917880005.1). Taxonomy (NCBI): domain Eukaryota; kingdom Metazoa; phylum Chordata; class Mammalia; order Artiodactyla; family Bovidae; genus Nanger; species Nanger dama. The sequence continues at coordinate 24,755,286 of CAKJTW010000021.1, forward strand.
TGTAATATTTCTATGATACACCACTTGCATAAGTCTTATTAAAAAATATTAATGAACAAAGCTAGTAGAGGTGACGGAATTCCAGTTGAGCTATTTCAAATCCTGAAAGACGATACTGGAAAAGTGCTGCACTCAATATGCTAGCAAATTTGGAAAACTCAGCAGTGGCCACAGGACTGCAAAAGGTCAGTTTTCATTTCAATCCCTAAGAAAGGCAATGCCAAAGAATGCTAAAGCTACCACACAATTACACTCATCTCACACGCTAGTAAAGTAATGCTCAAAATTCTCCAAGACAGGCTTCAGCAATACGTGAACCATGAAATTCCAGATGTTCAAACTGGTTTTAGAAAAGGCAAAGGAATCAGAGATCAAAGAGCCAACATCCACTGGATCATGGAAAAAGCAAGAGAATTCCAGAAAAACATCTGTTTCTGCTTTATTGACTATGCCAAAGCCTTTGACTCTGTGGATCACAACAAACTGTGGAAAATTCTGAAAGAGATAGGAATACTGGACCACCTGACCTGACTCTTGAAAAACCTGTCTGCAGATTAGGAAGCAACAGTTAGAACTGGACATGGAACAGACTGGTTCCAAATAGGAAAAGGAGTATGTCAAGGCTGTATATTGTCACCCTGCTTATTTAACTTCTATGCAGAGTACATCATGAGAAACACTGAGCTGGAGGAAGCACAAGCTGGAATCAAGATTGCTGGAACAAATATCAATAACCTCAGATATGCAGATGACACCACCCTTATGGCAGAAAGCAAAGAAGAACTAAAGAGCCTCTTGATGACAGTGAAAGAGAAAAGTGGAAAAGTTGGCTTAAAGCTCAACATTCAGAAAACGAAGATCATGGCATCTGGTCCCATCACTTCATGGCAAATAGATGGGGAAACAGTGGAAACAGTAGCTGACTTTTTATTTTTCTGGGCTCCAAAATCACTGCAGATGTGATTGCAGCCATGAAATTAAAAGACGCTTACTCCTTGGAAGGAAAGTTATGACCAACCTAGACAACATATTCAAAAGCAGACATTATTTTGTCAACAAAGGTCTTGACTAGACATAGTCAAGACTATGGTTTTTCCAGTGGTCATGTATGGATGTGATAGTTGGACTATGAAGAAAGCTGAGCACCAAAGAATTGATGCTTTTGAACTGTGGTGTTGGAGAAGACTCTTGAGAGTCCCGTGGACTGCAAGGAGATCCAACCAATCCATCCTAAAGGAGATCAATCCTAAGTGTTCATTGGAAGGACTGATGTTGAAGCTGAAACTCCAATACTTTGGCCACCTGATGCAAAGAGCTGACTCATTTGAAAAGACTCTGGTGCTTGGAATGATTGAGGGCAGGAGGAAAAGGGGACAATGGAGGATGAGATGGTTGGATGGCATCACCGACTTGATGGACATGGGTTTGGGGGGACTCCGGGAGTTGGTGATGGACAGGGAGGCCTGGCGTGCTGTGATTCATGGGGTCGCAAAGAGTCAGACACGACTGAGCAACTGAACTGAACTGAATGACATCTAAGCCTTTTGCTTGGGTACATTTCTAGACATTGTATTTCAGAATAAAAAACTACATTCTTTTAAAAGATTTTGATACTTAAAATTGTTTTCCAGATAACACTCAACTGCAACATATGACAGTGCCTCCCATGTTAGAATGGATCTGTGTATATTTGACTATGGCTATTGTTTTAGCAGAAAGGAAAAAAGAAAACTCTAAATAAAAAACCAAGTCAGAGTTATGGATCATGGAATAAACAAGCTTAGTTTTTTTCACCAAGAATTTTCTAACTATGTTCTAAAGGGAGCAAATGGATTACAGATTTGTGGCATTACCTGCTTATTTTCCAAAACCAGCTTATATTTTCTCAACCATATTAGAGTTTCAAGTCAAGATCGCACAGGCAAATGAGAGCTGGGCCAGCCCTCTTTTCTTCCTGCCTCGTTTCATCTCACACTGAGAAGATTTTATGCATATCCATGTGAATACTCTTGTCTACCTGGTCCCTAATCCACTGAAATTCTTCCCTGAGCAGCTTCTTCTAGGCCACTTCTCCCCCAGGGATGCACACACTAGTGTTATAAGATAATCCTGGGAACACACACAGAATCTTGAAGGATATTTGGTGAGAAACCTCTGGATTCCTGCTATCTGGACCTTAGTCTAGAAGGGGAAGGCTTGTGCTTCCATGTGGGCATGTGTTTTAGGCTCATGGAATCCTCCTCACTCAAAAGGAGAAATCATCAGCTAAAGAAGGGTCAAGGTGGTGTCTTCTAGATGTAGAGTGTGGGGCAGGACAATGTACAGTGGAGCAGAGGGAATGACAGAAGAATAAAAGAGGAGCTCAGGGAATTAATGGGGGGTGAGGATGTGGTAGGCACATCACGCAAGGGACTCACATAACATTGTGAGGTCTTTCCTTTTACTAAATGAAATGGGTAACCTTTTGTGGGTCACAAAATTAAGATTGTTCATTTTGCATTTTCAAAGATAACTGTGATGCCCATTTTGAAAACAGACACTTCCAAAGTGATGGGGGAATCTGGGAGACTAATTAGTAGACTATTACAGTTATGTAGGAAACACATCATGGTAGGATGTGGACTAGATGAGAAATAATTGACAGGATAGAGTCAGCTAGATTTATTCTGTAAAATTAGAGATGAGAGAGTGAGATAAAGGGAAATTCAGTTCAGTTCAGTCGCTCAGTCATGTCTGACTCTTTGCAACACCATGGACTGCAGCACGCCAGGCTTCCCTCTCCATCATCAACTCCCAGAGCTTACTCAAATTCATGTCCATTGAGTTGGTGATGCCATCCAACTATCTCATCCTCTGCCATCCCCTTCTCCTCCCACCTTCAATCTTTCCCAGCATCAGGGTCTTTTCCAGTGAGTCAGTTCTTTGCAACAGGTGGCCAAAGTATTGGCATTTCAGCTTCAACATCAGTCCTTCCAATGAATATTCAGGACTGATTTCCTTTAGGTTGAACTGGTTGGATCTCCTTGCAGTCCAAGGGATTCTGGAGAATAAAAGGTGGGTAGAGCAGATTTTGGGGAAACAGTACCAGGGTCCCTTTTAGATTTGTTGTTTGGAGATGCCTACTATTTAATATTGAAGTACTTGTGTAGATTTGAACAGTGTGCTATATGATTGTGGAGGATAAAACAAGGGTCTAGTCTAGAAATGTACATTTGGGTAACTGAGTTTGTACATGATATTTAAAGTTGTAAGACTGCATGAGATCACCAAGGCTGCTGATGTAGTGAACCGGAGAAAAGACTAAGAACTGAGCTGTGGGACATTCAGGGAGAAGAGGTGCAATCAGCAAACAAGAATTCTAATGGGAAGGCAGTTTGGAAGAAAACTAAGAAGAGATAGCCTCCTGTAAGCCAAGTGAAGAAAGTGTATTAAGAATGAGTTGCAGTAGTTCAAGTTAAGACAGAAACTAAATGTTGAGTATCACATTTAGCAAAGTAGACATCACTGTTGAACTTATTAAAAGTGTAGGTAAAAGTTTGATTGGAATATAGTAAAAAGGGATGGTGTGGTATTGGAAAGTTTAAATTTAGTCAATTACTTGAAGACTTAGAATTATGCAAAATCAACAAAAAGTATTGAAAATTTATTTAACCTCTCTACTTAAAAATAAGAATCGCCAGTCCAGGTTCGATGCAGGATACAGGATGCTTGGGGCTGGTGCACTGGGATGACCCAGAGGGATGGTACGGGGAGGGGGTGGGAGGGGGGTTCAGGATGAGGAACACATGTACACCTGAGGCAGATTCATGTTGATGTATGGCAAAACCAATACAATATTGTAAAGTAATTAGCCTCCAATTAAAATAAATAAATTTAAATTTAAAAAAGAATGGTTATTTTAATACATTCTGCTTGTGTATGCATATACTTTTAAAAGTTATATTATAAAGGTTTTATATATGGTAAAAGTTATACCATAAGTGTTTCCTGAATCATTATTTTACATAAGTAAGATTTTAATAGGGGATTCTCTGGTGGCTCAGATGGTAAAGAATCTGGATGCAGTGCAGGAGACCTGGGTTTGATCCCTGGGTCACAAAGATCCCCTGGAGAAGGGCAGGGCTACCGGCTCCAGTATTCATGCCTGGGAAATCCCATAGACAGAGAAGCCTGGCAGGCTACAGTCCATGAGGTCACAAAGAGTCAAAACGACTGAGTGACTAACACTCTAGTCCATTCCAAGTTATATTAGAATTTATTTAACTAATCCTTTAGTATTGGATTGTTTCCTGTTTGTTATTAAAAAAAGACTACACAAATTTCATCATACATAAAGCCTAGTGTATTTCATTAGAATAAATCCACACTAGAATCACAAGGTCAAGAGGTGTGAACACTACTGCTTTTGATATATTTCCCTAATTTGCTCTCTTGAAAGGAAGAACTAACTTATATCCTTTTCATTAAAATATAGGTGGGTACTTTCTATCACTGGTTTGACAAGCGGAAAGTTTATAGTATTAAAAATATATGAGGAAACTTTTAATTAATCATTACATTAAATTAATTTGATTTTGCTTTTTAAATGCTCAAATAATTTAAAAAATATTTTTAATTGAATAATAATTGTTTTAAAAAGTCGTGTTGATTTCTGCCATACAACAATGTGAATCAGCCGTAAGTATACATGTATCTCTTCTCTCTTAAATCTCTCTCCCACCTCCCCATCTCACCCCTCTAGGTTGCCACAGAGCACTGGGTTGGTTTTGATATCTAATGAATGTGAATATATGTTAATAAATTTGATTCTTTTAATATCAAGCTTATTGGATTTTTGGGTTTTTCTTCTTACTGTTTTGTCTACATAAATCATTCTCCAACTAAACTGGGACAGACATTTCATTTTTTTCTATTACCTGTATTTTTAGCTAACATATTGCTAATATTAGACAAATGAAAAGTGAAAATGTTAGTTGCTCAGTCATGTCCCAGTCTCTGCAGTCCCATCGACTGCATCCTGCCAGGCTCCTCTGCTCATGAAATTCTCTAAGCAAACACACTAGTGTGAAGATCCCTTCTCCAGGGGATCTTCACAACTCAGGGATCAAATTCAGGTTTCTTGCACTGCAGGCAGATTCTTTACCATCTGAGTCACCAGGGAAGCCCAAAATTAGATATGTATCTTGCAAATATGCTGCATCCTAAAGTCAGATATGTATGTTTACTTTCTTGTAAATTGGCTATGGTTTCACTGTATAGAAACTAAATCCAATTTATCTGCATTTTATATTGTGATCTCACAGAAAATCATATTCTCTTTCTCCCCTAATATCAACATTTTTGAATAATTTATTTTTCATTACTGCTTTGAAATGTTACCTTTACCTTAAACTACAATATTTTATACAATAAAATGTGTTTCTAAACTTTATGTTTTCTGTTCTAGAATACTTTATTCTTGTATTAGTTTTTCACTTTTTAATTATTCTGTTACAAAATGTGTTGATATCTGATGGTGGAAGTCCAAAAGCACTTGGCTTTCTCACACTTACTCTCCCAGATAACTTTAGAATTGTTTTGTCTTATATTTGTCTAAACTATGGTTGGGGCTGCCAATGGAATTGCAGTATATCTCTAAGTCAATTTAAGTACTCCTTTAAACATTTTATCATAACATATGCAAGTTAATAAATGTGATACATCACATTAATAGAATGGAAGCTGAAATCACATGATCATCTCAATAGATGTAGAACAAGCATTTAACAAAATTCAACATCCATTTATGTAAAATCTCTCAACAAATTGGGTATAGAAGGAACATTTGTTTATGCACTGAATCTTTTTGACTCTTTTGCAACCCCATGGACTGTATCTTGCCAGGCTCCTCTGTCAATGGGATTTCCCAGGCAAGAATACTGAAATAGATCACCATTTCCTTCTCCAGCAGATCTTCCCAACCCAGGGATCAAACCCAGGCCTCCTGCATTGGCAGGCAGATTCCTTAACACTAAGCTACTTGGGAATATACCTCAAGATAATAAAGGCCTTATGTGACAAACCCACAGCTAACATCATACTCAACAGTGGAAGACTGAAATTTCCCTCTACCATCAGAAACAAGACAAGGGTGTCATTCTCATCACTCCTATTCAACATATATTGGAAGTCATAGTCAAAGCAATCAGGTAAGTAAAAGATATAAAAGGCATCTGATTTGGAAAGGAAGGACAAAATTGTCTTTGTTTGCAAATGACATGATCTTATATACAGAAAATCCTGAAGACTCCACCAAGAAATTATTAGAAATAATCATGAATTTAGTAAAGTTGCAGGATAGAAAGTCAATACACAGAAATCAGTTGTCTTCTTATATACTAATAACAAATTTTCCAAAAGAAGTAAAGAAAATAATGCCATTTATAATAACACTGAAGACAAAATCATTATAAATCTATTTAACCAAAGTGGTAAAAGATCTGTACAGTGAAAGCATTCGGACTTTTGTGAAAAAAGCTGAAGAAAGCACAAATAAATGGAAGATATCCTGTGTTTATGAATTGGAATAATAATGATTATTACTAAAACATCCACACAACCCAAAGACATCTGTAGGTTCAATGCAATTCCTATCAAGACTCCAATGGCATTTCATTACAAAAATAGAAAAAAATTTCTGAAATCTATATAGAACCACAAAAGACCCTTACTACTGAAAACAATCTTAAGAAAGAAGAACAAAGCTGAAGGGATCATACTTCCTGATTTCAAACTATATTACTGAGTTACAGTAATCAAAATAGTATGGCAATGGCATAAAACTCAACATTCAGAAAACTAAGATCATGGGATCTAATCCCATCACTTCATGGAAAATAGATGGGGAAACAGTGGAGACAGCGGCTGACTTTATTCTTTTGGGCTCCAAAATCACTGCAGATGGTGATTCCAGCCATGAAATTAAAAGACGCTTACTCCTTGGAAGGAAAGTTATGACAAACCTAGACAGCATATTGAAAAGCAGATACATTCCTTTGCCAACAAAGGTCCATCTATTCAAGGCTATGATTTTTCCAGTGGTCATGTATAGATGTGAGGTTGGACTGTGAAGAAAGCTGAGTGTCGAAGAATTGATGCTTTTGAACTGTGGTGTTGGAGAAGACTCTTGCGAGTCTCTTGGACTGCAAGGAGATCCAACCAGTCCATTCTGAAGGAGATTAGTCCTGGGTGTTCATTGGAAAGACTGATGCTGAAGCTGAAACTCCAATACTTTGGCCACCTGATGCGAAGAGCTGACTCAATAGAAAAGACCCTGATGCTGGGAAAGGTTGATGGCAGGAGGAGAAGGGGATGAAAGAGGATGAGATGGTTGGATGGCATCACTGACTCGATGGACATGAATCTTAATGAACTCCGGGAGTTGGTGATGGACAGGGAGTCCTGGTGTGCTGCGGTTCATGGGGTTGCAAAGAGTTGGACATGACTCAGTGACTGAACTGAACTGAATGGCATAAAAACAGTCACATAAACCAGTGGAACAGAAGAATCAAGTGCCAAGAAATAAATCTATGTACATACAGTCAAATATTAATTGACTAAGCACATTCAATGGAGAAAAAAATAATCTCTTCAATAAATGATGCAGGAAAAACTGGATATTCATATGTAAGACAATGAAACTGGACCCCTATATTTCATCACTCAAAAAAGTAGCTTGAAATGGATTGAAGGCTTAAATGTAAAACCTGAACTGTAAAATGCCTTGAGGAAAATATAGAGCAAAAACTCTTTGACTTTGGTCTTAGCAATGATTTTATGAATACGGAATCCAAAACTTCTACAAAAGCAAAACTAAAAAAATGAGACTTTGTCAAACTAAGGGGCTCCGCACAGCAAAGGTTACAGTTAATAAAATGAAAAGGCAGCTTACAAAATGGGAGAAAATATTTGCAAACCACGTATCTAGTAAAGGGCTAACATTCAAAATATATTTTGGAACTCGTACAACTCAATAGTGATAATAACAAATACTCCTATTTAAAAATGTTCAAAGGACCTGAATAGAAGTTTTGCCAAAGACAGTATGCAAATGGACAAAAAGTACATGAAAATGTGCAAACATCGTTAATCATCAGGGAAATGAAAAGCACAGGGATATCACCTCAAACTTGTTAGAATGGTTATTATCAAAAAGCCAAGAGACAGCAAGTGGTGATGAGACTGGGGAGAAAGGGGAAACCTGTGCACCATTGCTGGAAATGTAAGTTGGTGCAGTCATTATGGAAAACAGAATGGAAATTTCTCAAAAAGTTACAAATAGGACTACCGTATGATTCAGCAGTTCTACTTTGGGTATATATTGGAAAGAAATGAAATCACTCCCTTGAAGAGATAGTTGCACTCCTATGGTCTTAGTAGCATTATTTCCAAGACATGGAAACAACCCTAAAGGTCCATGGCTAGATGAATGAGTAAAGAAGATATATGTACACACACACACACACACACACACACACACAAACACACACACACGGGACTCTTATTCAGTCATTAAAAAGACTAAGCTCCTGCCATTTGTGACAATGTGGATGAATCTTACAGGCATTATGCCAAGTAAAATAAGCCAGACAGAGACAGTTGAATACAATACAATCTCACTTACATGTGGCTCTGAAATACTAAACTCACAGAAACAGAGACGAGACTGATGGTTGCCAGGGGTGAGTATGAACTTCCCTGTGTCTGAGGCCTCCAGCTATTCCAGATTGACACACTAATACACACATCTTTAAGTGATTTGCTAAAATTCTGATTTCTCCTTTCTTGTTTATGGGGATTAGTTCCTTTCCTTGTGATCTACCAAAGGTGACGGACACAGTTCATGAGCTTGGAAAGGCTCTTCTCTTTTGAAATTTGGATTGTGGGATTGTTTTGGGACCTCATCTCTTTGATAGAGTCATAAAAGCTTGTGACTTCATATTTCATGAGACTTTTTCATAGTGATGGGGAGTAACTTTGGGTTTCAACATACTAAATAGAAGCAAAATTTTCAGTTCTTTGTGTATGAAGTTAAGAATTTATCTTCATCTGTAAGACTATGTTTCTGATACTGTAATAAAATGCAGCCTGTTTATGAACAATGATCCATAGCACAGATAGCTTTCACGATTCCTTCTGTTTTTGTTTATGCCCTTAGCACTTTTAAGGATAAGATTTTTATCTGCAGAGATGTTATGCGTCTCTGCTTATCCATTCTAAATCTGACTGTATTGAATAAGGGAAGTGAAGTGTCTGAATGGACAGAAAGGAAATGGTGGGAGAAACAAAGTGTGGAGAGTAGGAAAATGATGATAACTTTCTCCCACAGAAAGCAGACTGTGCTGCAGCTAATGGTGGTAAGGTCCTTCATAACCTGGGGCTCTTATATGCATCTCCGGCTTCATTTCCTGCCTATTTCTGTCTATGACTGCCATATTGTAGCCAAAGTGAACTGTTCATCATTCCTCAAACATACTCCAATTTGTTTGCAAATGCTGATTTCCCTTTCCATATTGCCTTTCCCATCCCTGCATTCCAACTGCCACTCAGTAAATCTCTACTCAGAATTTAAATGTCAGTCTTTTCTGTGCAGTGTTTCTTGAATCTCATTTTCCTAAGAGTCTGTGTATGCTCTGTTGGACTAGTTACCTTATACCACATTCAGGGGAGTATCTGCTCAAAATTTTGCGAAGATTAAAGTATGGAAAATCTGCAAGGGCAAAGCTAAGAATTGTTACAGATCCAGACATATTGCACTAACTACTTGGTAGTGACCAAATAATTTTTTTTAATTGGTAAAAGTCTGACAAATAAGTTTTTAAGATGGTTATTCTCCACTTATAAGGATCAAGACTTTGAAATCTAAGTCCTCACCTGGGAAGAAAATTCTGGAAGCCATCAGTTATTGTGTAGGAGGATATACAATCTCCCTCAGGGTTTCCCCAAGAGTTCTCAGCAAATCTAAACTTCAGAGAATAGGATCTGGAGCTAAAAGGCAGCCACAAAGGGTAAATGAGGGAATGCTTAGCAAATCCCTTTCTTTAACCCACAGATTTCAGTTTAAGGACCCTTGTGCATGATTCCATACTTTGAGTGATACAGAATTCCCTGCCTGTTTCTGTGCTCTATAATAAGCTTGTCTTTGGTTTACCAGGATTTATTTGTGGCTCAGTTTCACTGTATCTGCAGTAATGAACTATGTGTCCACTTTACAACACTTTAAAAGAAGCTAGTTTGATTGATGGAACATGTACTACTCTCTAGTCATTCCCCTAAGTCCAAGCTGTAGATCCACCACCAAGATTTCTATTTTCCAAACCAGACACCCAACTTTTCCTCTGTCATGAGGAAATGGAAACACAATTTGTGTTGCCTTTTGCTTTGAACAATGGATCTGCAGGTGGTTAAGGCTGAAGAATTACTGTGCCAGAAGGGAGCTCACAGGATTATTAAACAGGCTGTGCCATCCATCTCCCCAGATCTTGTTTGAGGCTTTATGATTTCCTGGGAGTAAATTTTCCTCTTGCTAATATTAAGAGCAATTATTCTGTCTTGAAGAAAACTGCTTAAATATTAAATTTAGCTTTCTTACTCTGGAAATAAAAGAGTATTTGTTCCTATAGATTAAAAATATTCAGCTGCAAGATTCAGTTGTTCCTGGTTGCATTATGTATTATTCTTCCATACACAGTATTTGCTGGGCCCAATACATTGAAGGAAAAAGGCACTCAGTAAATGTGCTTATTGATTATATTCTTTTCTACTTCCTTTTATTTAGAGTCATTCACTTTTATGAAATTTTGAGCCAAATAGAGAAAGCAGTGTTGCTCCCTAATCTTCTACTATAGACAGAGATGATTTGAATATACAGGGTCATAGAAACAATTACTCTTAAATATTTCCATAACAATTTCAGTTATTTATGGGTTCTCTGTAAAGAATGAAACTAGATAGATGGGGAAATACAGGGAATCCTCAAAGATACAATGAGGAATCAAATCAATTCAAATTGCTCAGAAAAGGAATATCAAAATAACCAACTGGGTGTATTCAGTATACAGTGGCTTCTTGGAGAATTAGAATTTAAAAGGCATAAAGATAAGCAGGCTATTCCAAAGAAAATGACCATTTGAGGCCTACGTTCTCTTTATTCTTGCCTCCTCACATCCAGCCTGACTAGGCAGCAAGGATAAAATGGAGATGGGTAATGTTCTTACACTTAGCCTCCTTACTTCAGGTTTGCTAGAATTCAAAACCCATTTAAAAACTTCAACTGACTGGGGAGATTCCTGGAGCGATTCACAAATTGTATTCTTTTCCACACCCCAAGGTTTGCTAATATTGGCAGGCTGCTCAGATTGCCTCTGAAATACATACATTTTATCCAAGGACCGAAGATTTCAGTGAGGCCCAGAGAAGCTCTCCTCCATGCTTCTGCCCAAATCAGGGTGCTCCCCAGCAAGTTCACCCTGTGACAACATGCTCATCCGTTGCTTTTCTGCACAGCTCTGTTATTGTTTCTGTTCATGCTGCTGCTAGTACAGCTCTTTCAGCTTTCTGCCACTGTCTAAATTTCAACTAGAGAGCCTCTTGAGGATGAAAGAGGAGAGTGAAAAACCTGGCTTAAAACCTAACACTCAAAAAATGCAATCATAGCTCCTGGCCCCATCACTTCATGGTGAATAGAAGGGGAAAAAGTGGAAGCGGTGACAGATTTTTCTTTTCCCCTTGGGCTCTAAAATCACTGCTGGTGGTGACTACAGCCGTAAAATTAAAGACGCTTGCTCCTTGGAAGGAAAGGTATGGCAAACCTAGACAGAATATTAAAAAGCAGAGACATCACTTTGCCTACAAAAGTCCATATTGTCAAAGCTATGGTTTTGCCAACAGTCATGTACAGATATGAGAGTTGGACCATAAAGAAGATTGAATGCTGAAGAACTGAAGTTTTTGAACTGTGGTGTTGGAGACTGTTGAGAATCCCTTGGACTGCAAGGAAATCAAAGGAGTCCATCCTAAAAGAAATCAGTCCTGAATATTCATTGGAAGGACTGATGCTGAAACTAAAGCTCCAATACTTTGACCACCTGATGTGAAGAGCTGACTCCTTGGGAAAGACCCTGCTGCTGGGGAAGAGTGAAGGCAACAGGAGAGGGCGGCAGAGGATGAGATGGTTAGATAGCATCACTGACTCAATGAATTTGAGCAACTCTAGGAAATAGTGTTAGACAGAGGAGCTTGGCATGGTGCAGTCTATGGGGTCACAAAGAGTTGGACACAGCTTGGTGACTGAATGAAAACAAAATTTTACCACCAACAACCCAAAAGCATACCCACTAATAATTTCTTATTTTGTTCCAGTCAATTACTCACTTATTCCTCAGGATGAAAACCATGTTATTTTAAAAATACACTCCAGGAAGCCCCCAGAATCCACAGAGCCCTGTCCAGGAGCCCAGTGGTGTCATTTTTCAACATGGGGCTCTAAATCTGCCAAGTTCTATGTTTTCTTTTTACTTATCAAAAGGAAGTAAATTTGGCTCCTAAACCCTTGCTAAATATATCATTCCCTCTTTCTTCCAGGAGTCCCTACCTTGTTTGTTATTAAGAGCTTTTCCCCAAAATAAATAGGTGCCTAACTCCTGAGGAAGTAGCAACCTAACCAAATACGCCAGGTGTGTCAGAGCATGAAGGGACAAATCTTTGGGACTAGGCTGATTTGGGCAACGCAGCCTGCTTCTCTAATAATTAAGCCCCTTGAGAAAGTTCTTGTTTTGTCTACATTTTATTTTTCTCATCTAGAAAATGGGACTACAAACATGCTCATAAATTAATCATGGCAGATAAATATGAAAATACATATAGTAATATGGTATCTGACATGTAGTGGTAAGCCTGGTACGTGTTTCATGCCCTTGTTTTCTTGTTCCTTCTGTCCCCTACCCTCTGCTCACTTAAGCTGAGCTTAAAAAAATAAAAGTACAAGTATTTTTAACACAAGTGACAGAGTAAGTCCAGTGTCTGATTATAAACTGTGGAACCACATTTGTGCTGACATTAATCAAGCACCTTCTTCTAAATATATTCTGGTTTTAGTTGCTTTTGTTTCTGTCCTGAATTAGGTCAAGTGCTCTGATCTTGTACGGAAAATATGTACTAATACACACACACACACACACACATTTGAGCACTTAATCCAAAGAGACATTTAAAGTACTTGGGAACAATGCATGTATCCTCTTCAAGAAAACTGGAGACTGTAAAATTTGCTTCCTTTTTCAGATGCTTATGAGAACTGACAGAAAACCTTTGCAATACCGAAGTTTAATTTTCCACTGATATTTTCATCTTCTCTACTATTTATTGAGTGAAATCTGGCTTAAGTTAGAAAAGTGGTTGGCAGTCAGCAAGCACTTTAGTTTCAGGATGTTACAAACTGTCAAAAAAAAAAAAAAGAACTTTCCAATGTGATTACAAATTACCCCTCTTTGGCCCTATTACATCCCATAATTGAACTGTCACTCACTTGTTTTATTCATTATGATAATGGATGCAGTTGATAAATGCATGCAAAGTGTAGAAAGTAAGGTTGGGACTTGTTAGGAAGACAGTCTGTTATGCCTGCAGCTAAACATTTGGGAAGGCATCAGTCAAAATCTGAGATCTGTTGAACCAGATGTCTGAACCTTGACTGGAATGATAACCTATTTACCATCTTTGGCAGTAAATAAAGTGCTTCTTTACCTCAGGTACTTGGTGGACTAATAAGGTATATTTTAAAACACATTTAACAGAAACCTACTGGTATAGCACAGGGAACTCTACTCAGTACTCTGTATAATAACTTGTTTGGGAAGAGACTCTGGAAAAGAATAGATATATGTATAACTGAGTCACTTTGCTATACATCTGAAACCAACACATTATAAATCAAATATACTCCAAAAATAAAATAAAATGCACTGAAGACAACTAACACTTTTTCTCTTCTACTACTATAAGTGGTACTAATACGACTACTATTACTCTGTCTTTTCCTCTTGCTTCTCCTCCTTCTTCTCTTCCTCCTTTCTCTTTCCTCTACAATTTTTATTCTCCTCCTTAGCTGCAGAATCTAAATTTTACTTGAGGATATATTATGCTTGTTTCAGTTCAGTTCAGTTGCTCAGTTGTGTTCGACTCTTTGCGACCCCACAAATTGCAGCATGTCAGGCCTCCCTGTTCATCACCATCTCTCAGAGTTCACTCAGACTCATGTCCATCGAGTCCATGATGCCATCCAGCCATCTCATCCTTGGTCGTCCCCTTCTCCTCCTGCCCCCAATCCCTCCCAGCATCAGAGTCTTTTCCAATGAGTCAACTCTTTGCATGAGGTGGCCAAAGTACTGGAGTTTCAGCTTTAGCATCATTCCTTCCAAAGAAATCCCAGGGTTGATCTCCTTCAGAATGAACTGGTTGGATCTCCTTGCAGTCCAAGGGACTCTCAAGAGCCTTCTCCAACACCACAGTTCAAAAGCATCAATTCTTCGGTGCTCAGCCTTCTTCACAGTCCAACTCTCACATCCATACATGACCACAGGAAAAACCATAGCCTTGCCTAGACGGACCTTAGTCGGCAAAGTAATGTCTCTGCTTTTAAATATGCTATCTAGGTTGGTCATAACTTTTCTTCCAAAGAGTAAGCATCTTTTAATTTCATGGCTGCAGTCACCATCTGCAGTGATTTTGGAGCCCCCAAAAATAAAGTCAGACACTGTTTCCACTGTTTCCCCATCTATTTCCCATGAAGTGATGGGACCGGATGCCATGTTCTTCGTTTTCTGAATGTTGAGCTTTAAGTCAACTTTTTACTCTCCTCTTTCACCTTCATCAAGAGGCCCTTTAGCTCCTCTTCACTTTCCACCATAAGGGTGGTGTCATCTGCATATCTGAGGTTATTGATATTTCTCCTGGCAATCTTGATTCCAGCTTGTGTTTCTTCCAGTCCAGCGTTTCTCATGATGTACTCTGCATATAAGTTAAATAAGCAGGGTGACAATATACAGCCTTGATGTACTCCTTTTCCTATTTGGAACCAGTCTGTTGTTCCATGTCCAGTTCTAACTGTTGCTTCCTGACCTGCATACAGATTTCTCAAGAGGCAGGTCAGGTGGTCTGGTATTCCCATCTCTTTCAGAATTTTCCACAGTTTATTGTGATCCACACAGTCAAAGGCTTTGGCATAGTCAATATAGCAGAAATAGATGTTTTTCTGGAACTCTCTTGCTTTTTCCATGATCCAGCGGATGTTGGCAATTTGATCTCTGGTTCCTCTGCCTTTTCTAAAACCAGCTTGAACATCAGGAAGTTCATGGTTCACATATTGCTGAAGCCTAGCTTGCAGAATTTTGAGCACTACTTTACTAGCAACACTTCAAATTCTAATATTTCTGGCCAGTTTTAGCCAATGTGAGTTGAGTGCTTTCTGGGAATGCTGCTAAAACGAAGCTGACTCAACTACTTCCTGGACTGAGGGCAAAATGGCAGAAATTTGGTGGCCAACTTGGATTGTAAATTGACCCTGAGGATGGAAGTCACAGGCTAGGAGGTGAAACAGAAAGATGGAAGGATCTTGAGTCCTGGGGACTCTGGAAACTTCACAGTCTTGACTGTATGCTCCAGACTCCTTTTCCCTGAGAGGAAAATAAAATTTCATTTGATTTAAGCCTCTTTAATTTTTTTCCCCTGTCATGTGGAATGCCTCAAATTCCAAGCTACACAAATAGCCTATTCTGCTACTCTATGGACTACAGTTATTGTGCTGGGTGTTATGATAAAAATAAACACCTAACTCCAAACTGCTACTAGATAAAAATAAAAACAACATCAAGATAAAACAAGAACCATGCAGATCAATTAAATTTGTATAAGAATCAAATCTAAAGAGACACAGAGTAGAATGGACTTTTGGCCTCTGAGGGAGAGGGAGAGGGTGGGATGATTTGGGAGAATGGCACTGAAACATGTATGCATACTATCAGATAAGAAATGAAGCGCCAGTCTATGTTCAATACAAGATACAGGATGCTTGGGGCTGGTGTACAGGATGATCTGGGGAGATGGGTGGGGAGGTGGGAGGTGGGAGGGGGCTTCGACATTGGGAGATCGTGTACACATGTGGCTGATTCATGTCAATGTATGGCAAAACCAATACAGTATTGTAAAGTAGAATAAAGTATTAAAAAAAAAAAAGAATCAAATCTAATGTATACGTAACCTGTGTGAACATCCACAGTCCACAGGAGCAAATAAAAGACTGTGAAGTTGCCACAGAATACCCTGTTTAACTCTGATTCGATGCTTCCCACCCTTTGTCCATAGTTCCCTTCCTTGTGAAACACTTTTTTAATATCTTACAGTATTGTGGTCTTGGAATATTTTAGGAAAGATCACATTTGTGACTTCACGGAGTGTTGGGCATTATGAAGCTTCAAGCTGTGACTCAGGAAAGTCTTAGCTCTGTCACTTCCTGACTGGTGAGTTCATCGTCCATAAACAAAAGGACTTCGAATCAGACTGGTAAGGCTGTTTTGTCCCTAAAATTCTATTAAGCTGAGTTACGTCTGAGTTACCCAAAAGAGTCATCTTTTGGGTGTTCCTGAACAGGGTAATATGTAAATAGCTTACTCTACATATACAAAAACAATAAAGTTTTACATTTAACATTACTCTCCAGCTTCAGAGAAACCTGACCAAGAATTAGGATATGGCAATTTCCTCATACTGTTCATGCGGTTCGGAAGGCAAGAACGCTGAAGTGGTTTCCCATTCCCTTCTCCAGTGGACCACATTTTGTCAGAACTCTCCACCAGGACCTGTCCATCTTGGGTGGTGCTACACGGCATGGCTCATAGTTTCATTGAGTTAGACAAGGCTGTGGTCCATGTATCGGTTTGAATAGTTTTCTGTGATTGTGGTTTTCATTCTGTCTGCCCTCTGAGGGAGAAGGATAAGAGGCTTGGAAGCTTTCTGATGGGAGAGACTGACTGTGGGGAAAACTGGGTCTTGATCAGGCTCTTTTCCAATGAGTCATTTCTTTGCATCAGGTAGCCAAAGTATTGGAGTTACAGCTTCAGCATCAGTCCTTTCAATGAATATTTAGGACCAGTTTCCTTTAGGATGGACTGATTGGGTCTCCTTGCAGTCCAAGAGACTCTCAAGAGTCTTCTCCAACACCACAGTTCAAAAGCATTAATTCTTCGGTGTTCATCTTTCTTTGCGGTCCAACTGTCACATTCATGCATAACTACTGGAAAAGCCACTGTTTGACTAGACAGATCTTAGTTGGCAGGGTAATGTCTCTGCTTTTCAATATGCTGTCTAGGTTGGTCATAACTTTTCTTCTAAGGAGCCAGCGTCTTCTCATTTCACGGCTGCAGTCACTGTCTGCAGTGATTTTGTAGCCCAAGTTAATGAAGTATGTCACTGTTTCTATTGTTTCCCCATCTATTTGCCATGAAATGGGACCAGAGGCCATGATCTTAGTTTTCTGAATTTTGAGGTTGACTCATTGGAAAGACCCTGATGCTGGGAAAGATTGAAAGCAGGAGGAGAAGGGGATGACAGAGGATGAGATGGTTGGATGGCACAACCGACTCAACGGACATGAATTTGAGCAAGGTCCACGAGCTGGTGGTGGACAGGGAGGCCTGGTGTGCTGCAGTCCATACAGTGCCAAAGAGTCAGACATGACTGAATGACTGAACTGAAATGAATTTCCTCATGACTTGTTTATTGACTTCCTTTCAATTTACTGCAATTTTTTTTTCTGTAATGGTTATGAGGGCTAGTGATTGCATTCATGATTTAATTAGAAGATGGAGCAGGTTAATTATTCAGATGAATCTTTTGAGCTACTTGTTATCTTTTAACTAATTTAAAGCTGTCTAAATTCTGACATGAAATTGTTGACTGAACCAATTGGAGGATTAATTCTCCTTATATCAAAGTTTGGTTCAGAGTTATTATAATCTATGGGAATGTGATTCTTCACACTAAATGTCTTCTAATCTGGTTGAACTAGATTAGAAGTTTAAACAAAAGAAACCCCATAAAAGTCCATTTGCTCTTTTGGCAAACCCTCTTACATGGAGAATTTGGTAGTTCTGCTTGAGTAAAAAAAAATGTATTTTTTCCATTAAAATCTACTTTGGCGGAAATGCAGATTTACAGAATTGATTTGAAGATTTTTGTGTTTCATATATTCAGCTGAATTCTCTAATGCTTTCATACACATTTGTCTTCTAGAATTTAACTTTAGATACTATTTCTGATAACAGGTGTTTTTATATGTGCTATTATTTTGACATGGCTAAATACGGTATGACAATCATAAAGATATTTGAAACTGCACAGTTAAACTCAACTGAATATTTTAAAAATGCAAGGTAGCAACTAAGTGTCCATCAACAGATGAATGGATAAAGAAGATGTAGAAAATAAATACAATGGACTACTACTCAGTCATAAAAAATAATGAAATAAAGCCTTTGTAGCAACATGAATGGACTTGGTGGGTATGATGCTAAGTGAAATAAATCAAAGAAAGACAAATACTGCATGATATCAGTTATCTGTAGAATCTAAAAAATACAACAAACTAGTGAATATGACAAAACTGATGTAGACTCACAGCTATAGAGAACAAGCTAGTGGCTACCAGCGGGGAGAGGGAAAGAAGAAGGGGCAATATAGGGGTGGGGAGTAAAAGGTGCAAACTGTAAAGTATAGGATAAGTTCCAAGTCTGCTTGGCTTGTGTTGATAGCTTACTAATAGGAGACTTTTTTTTTTTTTTTAAGATTCCAAGACAGCTAAGACTTGCCAATGCCTAATTCTTTTTTATTTTTATTTTTACTTTATTTTACTTTACAATACTGTATTGGTTTTGCCATACATTGACATGAATCTGCCACAGGTGTACATGAGTTCCCAATCCTGAACCCCTCTCCCACCTCCCACCCCATATCATCTCTCTGGATCATCCCCGTGCACCAGCCCCAATGCCTAATTCTTATACTTTCTATCTCATCTTGTTCATGTGCTATAGCTACTGAATAATCCAGCCCTTTCTCTTCCATCTGTGCTTCATCTCCATCCACTTGAAGTGAATTAATGAGTGTTTATGATGCTGTCAAACGTCACTTTTCATCAGCATTGCTATCTCTGCTGCCATTGGATGGGTGAGTCACCTACTCCCTGTGTTCCATCCAGGGCTTCTGCTTTCTAGGATCATTTTTGGTCCCAACCTTGGATGAGTCTCTCCCAGAGCAGAGGCTGAGACAAGGATTTTGTGTGTCCTAATCTGTCAGTCATGTCTGACTCTTTGCAGCCCCAAGGGCTATATCCCGCCAGGCTCCTCTGTCAATGGAATTCTCTATGCAAGAATACTGGAGTGGGTAGCCATTCCATTCTCCAGGGGATTTTCCTGACCCAGGGATTGACTCTGCATCTCCTGCATTGCAGGCAGATTCTTCACCATGTGAGCCACAAGGGAGGCCTAAGGATTTGGGGAAGGGTAATTTATTTAGGGGTCAGGGAACCCTAAGAAGCAGGAATGAGGAAAACGAAGGGTTAAGGAGTAAGGACAAGGCTGTGGTCCTAGTGTGATTAGATTGACTAGCTGTGATATGGTTTCAGTGCGTCTGCCCTCTGATGCGCTCTTGCAACACCTACCATCTTGCTTGGGTTTCTCTTACCCTGGACGTGGGGTATCTCTTCACGGCTGCTCCAGCAAACCACAGCCGCTGCTCCTTTCCTCAGATATGCAGATGATACCACCCTTATGGCAGAAAGTGAAGAGGAACTAAAAGCCTCTTGATGAAAGTGAAAGAGGAGAGTGAAAAAGTTGGCTTAAAGCTCAACATTCAGAAAATGAAGATCATGGCATCTGGTCCCATCACTTCATGGGAAATAGATGGGGAAACAGTGGAAACAGTGTCTGACTTTATTTTGGGGGCTCCAAAATCACTGCAGATGGTGAATGCAGCCATGAAATTAAAAGATGCTTACTCCTTGAAGAAAAGGTATGACCAACCTAGATAGCATATTCAAAAGCAGAGACATTACTTTGCCAACAAAGGTCCATCTAGTCAAGGCTATGGTTTTTCCTGTGGTCATGTATGGATGTGAGAGTTGGACTGTGAAGAAAGCTGAGCACCAAAGAATTGATGCTTTTGAACTGTGGTGTTGGAGAAGACTCTTGAGAGTCACTTGGACTGCAAGGAGATCCAACCAGTCCATTGTGAAGGAGATCAACCCTGGGATTTCTTTGGAAGGAATGATGCTAAAGTTGAAACTCCAGTACTTTGGCCACCTCATGTCATGTGAAGAGTTGACTCATTGGAAAAGACTCTGATGCTGGGAGGGACTGGGGGCAGGAGGAGAAGGGGACAACAGAGGATAAGATGGCTTGATGGCATCACCGACTTGATGGACGTGAGTCTAAGTGAACTCTGGGAGTTGGTGATGGACAGGGAGGCCTGGCATGCTGCGATTCATGGGGAGGCAAAGAGTCAGACATGACTGAGTGACTGAACTGAACTGAACTGAAGAAGTTAAGGAAGAGCCAATTATATAGGTTGCTGCTGTGGACAATGGGGGTTTGATTCCACTGACACCCTGGGAAGAATACAGAAGGCCTCCCTGAATTTTCTTCCTGAAGGACAGAAGGCTTGGGCATTAACCCACTAGCCCCAGCCCCATGTCCTATAGCACGTCTCCTGGGACACAGTGCTCTGTAAATCTGGGCTGTGTGTACATGGGACCAAGAGGGCTCCTGCAGCTTCAAAGAAGGTAGAAAGATACACAGGGATCCTGAGGTCAAATGCTATCAGTGCAAAGTGACAACGCGGGTGAAATTTGAGGTGAGCACAGAGAATGTGACCCGAAGGGCCAAGCCATCAACTGCAGCTCGTATCTATAAGCATCTGATACTGATTAATAGACGGATGATAGAGCAATGGCTCATTGTATATTTTTGAGGATTGTTGGCTACTGAAGTTCAAAGCACTCAATTTGAGCATGCTAATAAATATCTAAACAGCAAGCTCACATTAATGCAAATGTGTAAAGCAAAGCACACTAAATTTAGGCATATTCAACACTTTTCTCCTTAATTATTTTCCATATGTTTCCATTTCATTACTTTTGTTAAATTTCAATCATGATTATAACTTAAGAATACTACAGTACAATTTTTCACTTTTTATTTTGAAATAGAGTCTTAAAAAGTTGCAAATAGTATAGAGTAGGCTGCACTAGGCTTCTTCCTATGTAATACAGGTTCACTTCTTTCTTCTTCTCAAGTTTCCAAGCTGCATATATAGAGCTATCAGATTAATTTTTCAAAGGCATGCATCTGATCACGTCACTTCCTACAAATATTAAATTTCTCCATGTTTCTTTCAAGACTCCTTTCCCATAAATTCTATAGGTTTAGCTCTCCTTTGGGGTTCATTCATTCATCAAATATTTACTGAGAACTTGCTAAGTGTATCAGATGCAGTAGGAAACAAAGCTTGAAATGGGTTTGTCCTTCAGTAGACAAGCTAGACAACCAATAAACACCCTAATCAATAAACATACTGATAAGTTATGCAAATCCACATTATGGTCACTGTGATGCATGGTATAAACTAATTGATGCTGTCTAAAATAACTAGGACAGACAGCTTTTGATCAGGGATGAGAAGCCTCCCTGAGAAGGTAACTTAATTCTATACATAAGAGGTTTAAATAGATGGAACTATGTGAAGGAAGAGAAATGGGAGAAAGAATATGTTAGGCAAAATATCAGGCAAAAAAGTGCAAAGATGCCAAGGTGGACTTTGATTTGAAAAAGCAAGAGAAAGAAGTCAGTAACAGAGTCTGAAATTCACTTCTTCAGCACTGATGTCAAATATCCCTTCTCCTCATTTTCCCAAGGCTGCCGTGACTGCTCCCTTCTGCAGAAGCACATTTTGCCCCTCTTGAGGCATTCACCACACTCTGCCTTTTTCTTAGTGATATTCATTTATTTTTCTTATCCATCTGATTCACCACCAGTTATGTTATGGCAAATGATGACTATTTTTTATATTGCATAGATACAAAAGACCAAAGACCAAAGTGAGTCTTCCACAGATGCAGAGCTGAGCTGAGCTGCAGTGTGTGTGGCGCCACGCCACCTGAACACCAGGCTCCTCGTGTTTTCAGCGGGTCTGAGACCAGGGCTCTGCTGTGTGGGACTTAGCTTCAACCAGCAGTGAACAGGAACAACTTCCATTATCCACAGACCTTCTGAGTTTTAGAGTTTTGAAACAGGTACTTAAGAAAAACAGAAAAAGATAATACCAGTTGCAGCAACATGGATGGATCTAGAGATGGTCGTGCTGAGTGAAGTCAGGCACAGACAAACATCACGTGGTATCAACTATATGCAGAATCTGGAAAAAAAATGGTACAAGTGAAACTATTTACAGAACAGAAATAGAATCACAGATGTAGAAAGCAAAATTTTGGTTACCAAGGGGCAGTATGGAGAGGAATTATTTGGAAGATTGGGACTGACATATACAGACTACTATATATAAAATAGATACGTAACAAGGATTTACTGTACACCACAGGGGATTCTACTCAGTGCTGTATAATGACCTACATGGGAAAAGAATCTTAAAAAGCGTTGACTGTGTTTACACATGGCTGATTCACTTTGCTGTACAGAAGAAAACTAACAAAACATTGCAAATCAACTATGCTCTGATAAAAATTAATTTAAAAACAATAATTAAAAAGTTAAATATTATAATTTTAGCATGTAATCAATAAAAAGATTATGGTTGACAGAAAAATAAAAAGAGGCTTTCTCTGCATATATTGAGATAATCATATGGCTTTTATTTTTCAATTTGTTAATGTGGTGCATTACATTGATTAATTTGTGGATATTGAAGAATCCTTGCATCCCTGGGATAAAGCCCACTTGGTCATGGGGTATGATCTTTTTAATGTGTTGTTATATTCTGATTGCTAGAATTTTGTTGAGGGTTTTTGCATCTATGTTCATCAGTGATATTGGCCTGTAGTTTTCTTTTTTGTGGCATCTTTGTCAGGTTTTGGTATTAGGGTAATGGTGGCCTCATAGAATGAGTTTGGAAGTTTACCTTCTGCAATTTTCTGGAAGAGTTTGAGTGGGATATGTTAGCTCTTCTCTAACTTATTGGTAGAATTCAGCTGTGAAGCCACCTGGACCTGGGCTTTTCTTTGCTGGAAGGTTTCTGATTACAGTTTCAATTTCCATGTTTGTGATGGGTCTGTTAAGATTTTCTATTTCTTCTTGGTTCAGTTTTGGGAAGTTGTACTTTTCTAAGAATTTGTCCATTTCATGCCAGTCAGAATGGCTGTGATCCAAAAGTCTACAAGCAATAAATGCTGGAGAGGGTGTGGAAAAAAGGGAACCCTCTTACACTGTTGGTAGGAATGCAAACTAGTACAGCCACTATGGAGAACAGTGTGGAGATTCCTTAATAACTGGAAATAGAACTGCCTTATGACCTAGCAATCCCACTGCTGGGCATACACACCAAGGAAACCAGAATTGAAAGAGACACGTGTACCCCGATGTTCATCACAGCACTGTTTATAATAGCCAGGACATGGAAGCAACCTAGATGATCATCAGCAGATGAATGGATAAGCAAGCTGTGGTACATATACACAATGAAGTATTACTCAGCCATTAAAAGGAATATGTTTGAATCAGTTCTAATGAGATGGATGAAACTGGAGCCTATTATACAGAGTGAAGTAAGCTGGAAAGAAAAACACCAATACTGTATACTAATGTATATATATGGAATTTAGAAAAGATGGTAATGATAACCCTGTATGCAAGACAGCAAAAGAGACACAGATGTATAGAACAGTCTTTTGGACTCTGTGGGAGAGGGAGAGGGTGGGATGATTTGGGAGAATGGCATTGAAACATGTATAATATCATATATGAAATGAATCGCCAGTCCAGGTTTGATGCATGATACAGGATGCTTGGGGCTGGTGCACTGGGATGACCCAGAGGGATGGTACCGACAGGGAGGAGGGAGGGGGTTCAAGATGGGGAACACGTGTATACCTGTGGTGGACTCATGTTGATGTATGGCAAAACCAATACAATATTGTAAAATAATTAACTCCAATTAAAATAAATTTATATTTTTAGAAAAGAAAAAGAATACAACAGTTTTTTTCTTTTTTTTCCTATCGGAGGATAATTGCTTTACAATGTTGTGGTGGTCTCTGCCTGACATCAATAGGAATCAGTCATTGTTGCTGTTGTTCAGTTGCTAAGTCATGTCTCTTCACGATTCATAGACTGCAGCAGACCAGGCTTCCCTGTCCTTCACTATCTCCTGGTGTTTGCCCACATTTGCTTTTAAGTAACCTCCAAGAGTCAGTCATAATTATACACATGGTGGTTTAGTCACTAAGTTGTGTCTTGCAATCCCATGTAGACCACCAGGCTCTTCTGTCCATTGGGTTCTCCAGGCAAGAATACTGGAGTGGGTTGCCATTTCCTTCTCCAGGGGATCTTCCTGACCCACCCAAGGGTTGAGTCTAGGTCTCCTGCACTTCAGGCAGATTCTTTACCAACTGAGCTACCAGGAATCCCCTCTCTCACGGTAGGATAGTTTTTAACTACTGACTCATGTATCACCCTGTGATACACTCCTGTGATACACCTGTGAAGCAGGTGATTCATCAGTAGGAGCCATATTTCCACCACTGTACCCTTTCCTAGGACACTTTGTCCTCAAAGTCTCTACTTTCCAGGAGCAGAGAGAAATTTTGAGGTATATATTTTGCCCAGAAGAAAATCTCTAAAGAACCTTTTGTTCTTGGAGGTCTTAGACTTATCTTCATGATTAAGCAGATATGGCCAGTGGCAGAGGAGGTTTGGTGGTGGGGAGACACTGAGAAGGTAACAGGGGAGCCTCCATATTGGGAAGAAGGATAGAAATTTTCTGAGTGTCACAGAGAGAGATATTGGCCCGTAATTGCTCTGAGGGATGAAAATTCTGGAAAGGGTATCTGCTTGCTGGCTAGTGAATCCTGGACACAGCTCTGTAGCTGTGGCCGGGAGCCTCCCATGCTCAAACTTGGCACAGAAGAAAGAAACTCTGGTTGTTGCTACTGGCATTGGCTAGACTATATAGACCCAAACACAGATCACAACACTGGCTAGCAGACTCATCCTGTTTCTTAGGATGTTTAAAAAGATGATACAGGTCCCAGGGCTCAGATACAATAAAAGGGGGTAAGGATGGAGCCTTGAAAACTGGCTGTGTGTGTTAGTCGCTCAGTCGTGCCCGACTCTTTGTGACCCCATGGACTGAAATCCACCAGGTTCCTCTGTCCATGAGATTTTCCAGGCAAGGATACTGGAGTGGGTTGCCATTTCCTTCCCCAGGGGATCTTCCCAACCCAGGGATCGAACCCGGGTCTCCTGCACTGCAGGCAGATTCTTTACCGACTGAGCTACAAAATCCCACCAATCTTGATATTTGGAGACTTCAACCAATATTTTAAAAATCAACATTATCTGTAATCCAAGTATCATGAACCAGTCTACTTCTGTTATGTCATATAGGCGGACCTCATTTTATTGTACTTCACAGATATTGTTGCTTTATTTTATTTTTTACAAATTGAAGGTTTGTAACAACCTTGTATTGAGTAAGTCTGTTGGCACCACTTATCCAACAACATTTGCTTACTTCACGTCTCAGTGTCATATTTTGGACTTCTTACAATATTTCAAAATTTTAATTATTATATTTGTTATGGTGATCTGTGATCAGCTATGACTCGCTGAGTGCTTAGATGGTGGTTAGCATTTTTAGCAATTAAGTATTTTTAAACTAATGTATGTACATCATGCAAAATACCACTCAATGAAGCAAAAGCTGGGAATCAAGATTGCCGGGAGAAATATCAATAACCTCAGATATACAGATGATACCACCCTTATAGTGAAAGCAAAGAACTAAAGAGCCTCTTGATGAAAGTGAAAGAGGAAAGTAAAAAGTGGGCTTATAACACTACATGCAGAAAACTAAGATCATGGCAGCCGGTCCCATTACTTCATGGCAAATAGATGGGGAAATAATGGAAACAGTGACAGACTTTATTTTGGGGCTCCCAAATCACTGCAGATGGTGCAGTGAAATCAGAGGAAAAGGAGGAAAGTAAGTTTGTAATAAACTTAAAAGACAAACTGTAGTACATGCAGCCATGAAATTAAAAGACCCTTGCTCCTTGGAAGAAAAGCTATGACCAATCTAGACAGCATATTGTAAAGCAGAGACATTACTTTGCTGACAGAAGTCCATTTAGTCAAAGTTATAGGTTTTCCAGTAGTCATGTACAGATGTGAGCGTTGGACCATAAAGAAAGCGGAGCACAGAGGAATTGATGTTTTTGGACTGTGGTGTTGGAGAAGACTCTTGAGAGTCCCTTGGACTGCAAGGAGATCTAACCAGTCAATCTTAAAGGATTCAGTCCTGAATATCCATTGGAAGGATTGATGCCAAAGCTGAATCTCCAATACTTTGGCCAACTGATGAGAAGAGCTGACTCAGTGGAAAAGAACTTGATGCTTGGAAAGGCTGATGGCAGAAGGAGAAGGGGATGACAGAGGATGAGATGGTTGGATGGCATCACCAACTTGATGGACATGAGTTTGAGCAAGCTCCAGGAGTTGGTGATGGACAGGGAAGCCTAGTGTGCTGCAGTCCATGGGGTCACAAAGAATTGGACATGACTGAGTGACTGAACTGATGTACATTTTCAATCATAATGCTATTACATACAATGGATTACAGTATATTGTAAACAAAACTTTCATAGGCACTGAGAAACCAAAATATCTGTATGATTCACTTCATTGTGGTGTTCTGGAATCAGATCCACAATGTCTCCCAAGGATGTCTGTAGTTTTAAAGGGGATTGTTTCAACCAGAAATCTCTTAATGCTCTAGAGTTATCTGGCTCAAGATAATCTTTTTTTTTTCTATTTTAATAAAGAGTAAGTGAAAGAAGTTGCTCAGTCATGTCCGACTCTTTGTGACCCCGTGGACTGTAGCCCACCAGGCTCCTCCATCCATGGGATTCTCCAGGCAAGAATACTGGAGTGGGTTGTCATTTCCTTCTCCAGGGGATATTCCCAACCCAGAGATCGAACCCAGGTCTCCTGCATTGCAGGCAGCTGCTCTAACCTCTGAGCCACCTGAGGTCAGATATAAATTGCTCTCTCACCACTGTTAAGCTCCTTTCCCTTCAATGTGTTGGAAAAACAAAAATATCTTGCAGAAAGCAGAGCATTGACTTACATGTTAGTGTGCCTTCCTGTTAAGTATTTGTAAATGCTTGTGAAGTCTGGCATTTGAAGTGAACAGATTAATGCTTCACTCATACAAATACCATAATTTCATTTCAAAAAGACAAATCTTTTCTGCAGTTGACCCATGGATAGCAGACCACAGTAGAAAATAGCATGCTACTATTTTTTTTTTTAATTTTAAACACAACAATGATCACAAAAACCTCTTCTACTTCTGGTCTTTACTTTTTCTCTCCTTTCCTTTATATAAAAACTACTCAAAAGGATTGTCTATAACCCTGTCTCTTAGATCTCTGCAAAATGACATGGCAACCCATTCCAGTAATTCTTGCCTGGAAAATGTCATGGACAGAGGAGCCTCACAGACTACAGTCTACCAGTTGCAAAGAGTTGGGCATGACTGAGTGCCTACACACACACGCACTTGTTTCTTGCAGCGCTCTCGCTCACAGTGCTGCACCTAAACTGCTCATACAAAGATCACGCATGTCCTCCATCCCTAAATCAAATGACCAGTTCCCTGTCCCATCATTTCTTAACCTAAGAGTGGCGCTGAACTCAGTTACCACCTCCTCTGAATGGAGAGTATACTGGCTTCCAGATACCACCCTACCTGTTTTTTGCCAGTTCTTTCTCACCTCCCACCCTCTAAATGTTGCAATATTTAGCCATTTTGGTGATCTCATGCCGGAGCTTGGTTTTAAATGACGTCGAAATGATGATGCCTCCCAGATTCCTGACTTCAGTCTGGCCCTCTTCTCTGGAATGAGGCTTAAGTCCTACTGCCTTCTCAGCTTGACCTCTGCTTGCATGCTCAATAGGCATCCAAAATAAATACCAGCTGGCTACAGAAGGCATGAATAGATGCTTTATTACATGGACAGTCCCAAGTTACAGAGCTTGTGATGGACTGCAGTTGTCTTCTAAGTTTATTACAAGCTTACTTTCCTCCTTTTCCTCTGATTTCTAAGTAGATGCTGTGATAGTGACAGAAGAGTAAATGTTGAGTAAACTGTGGAATTCAAATTTTGAACAACAAAGCGTTTAAGCAACTAATCAGGAAGTTTACTAAATACCCCAAACTGAGGAACTTTGATTTACTGAAACTTAGAGAAATTTATTCAAATATTCAAAAATACAGGCCAGACTCTGTTCTAGGAACTGAAAAAAATAGCAAAATATAAAGTATACAAGATTCCCTACTCCCATGAAATTTGCTTTATAGTGGAGGCAAGGAGGGGCGAAGGGAAAATCAACACTAAACTAAAGCAAATGAAGACACAATACGGTCAATGGGAATAAGGCTACACTAACTCAAGGAATGCTGAGTAAGTGAAATGGCATCTATTTTACATAGATGATCAGAAGCAATTTGAGTAGAGAGATGGGCTTTTAGTAAAGGCTTGAAGAAAGGCAGAGAAAAAGTCATACAACTTTCTAGAGAAAGAAATTTCCATATACAGAGCACAGGTGGGTCAAAGGCTATAAAGACAGACTGCTTAGGGCGTTTATGAAACATAGCACCTACTATACAATTCTCCACTGTTATTTTTATTTGTCCCATTCTTTCTTCCCCTCTGCTTACTAAAATAGGGAGATCTTTGCAAAAGTATCCAGCACAACTATGAATTATGTAATTTTAATGATGATTATATCATTTACATGCTATAGTCTCTTTGCTTTCACTTAAAAAAATCAATTGTTCATCTGTGTAAAAATGGGAATACAAAATGACAGTCCAAGCCACTTTAATGGAAGCATCCATCAAACCCCAGTGTGGAAAAAAAACAAACAGCGTGATGTTGTCTGTGGATATGCTAGCCTGTAGGAGAGTCTGAACACAAATACGCGGGCTCATTTCTGTTTCTGTGAAAAGTTCAGCACAAGATGTTTTCTTGAAGGTACAACATT
The DNA here is from genome assembly GCA_917880005.1 of Nanger dama. Taxonomy (NCBI): domain Eukaryota; kingdom Metazoa; phylum Chordata; class Mammalia; order Artiodactyla; family Bovidae; genus Nanger; species Nanger dama. The sequence goes on from CAKJTW010000021.1 coordinate 24,784,652, forward strand.
TATCATACTGTGTTTACGACTACAAAAATGTATTTGGACAGGTTCTTATTTTCCTTTCTCCTCTCAAGAACAATTTAAATTAACTGAAATCAGGATATTCCAATATATCTTTTCCTCTTGTTATGCAAAAGTCTTCTATTTTGTTATGATTTAGCTTTGAGTCACACTCTCTGGCAAGCATTCATTCAATGTTCAAATCTCATGGCCTTATGAAGCACTATTTATTGGCTACTTTGAGGGGTTTGGAAATTATTACTGAAGAAAACAACTGGCTCTATATCCCACTGCTGGAAAAAAAGCTGTCCTTATCTTTCTGGGAAAGTCTTTTTTTTTTTAAAAGCAAGAAGCTGAAGAAAGAACATGCAAACTAGGAATTGAGTTTGACCAACCAGAATTGGGGAACACTCTCACTTCTTGTGTATCCCAGGGCAGGGACCCAAATACCTCTCTGCATCGGGCTGGGCTGGCCACACCCAGCTCTGACTAACTAATCTGGGCCAGAACTCCCAACAGGTGCCTGTGGCCACAGAAAACATAGAGTCATATTGACGTTCTCATTTAAGTGGTTATCCCAAATCTCCAGTTGGGCTCAACTCTATCCTTCAATCATTCATTTCTCCTGGTTAGTAAACTCCTTTCCAAACCATCAGTATCCCCTCACACACAGCAAATGAATACGCTTATTTCATTTAAAAATTGAGACAATTAGAAAAGAAGGTTCTTACTCTTCCTTTACCAATATTACCTACCTGTCACTGGACCCATAGCATCTGTGTTTCCTCCAGTTGTAAGCGTGAACTATTTCTGTGTTTTTCTACACTGGTCTTTACATTTGTGTAAACCATTCATTGGAGAGTATGCAAATAAAAAGAATGCCATGCATTGTTTCCTAACTAAGGGTTTTATTCCTACAAAAATCTCTCTCACTTTTTCTTTCTCAACCTCCTCCCCTCTTTTTCTCCTCCCCATCAGCCCCAACATTTTCCCCCACCTAAGACTGTTTGATTTAAATCAGAGTTAGATAGATGGTCTCCCACCTTAAAACACCTTCCTAGATCCCACATTTCCAACCAGCTGCTGCCTGATTTCACTGTTGTCTTTTATAGCAAAACCCTTTGAAAGCATCATCACTACTACTGTAGGCTTCACCTTTATTTTTACTTTCCATTTCAGAAACTTTCCAATTGCATTTTGTCCACACCATCCTGAAACTACTTGCCAAGGTCACTAAAGAATTCTTTCTGAACTCAAAGTCTAATTCTTAGTATTCATTATATTCAACTTTCTGCAGTTTTGATAGAGTTGAGCCCCCCCTCTCATTGTGTAAATGCTTTCCTCCCCGGCTTCTGGGACAGCATACTGTCCAGGTTTTTCCCCGCCTTCCTAGACTCTTCCCTTTGGTCTCATTCATTAAATCCTCCTCTTCCTTCCTCTAAATTTCAGTGATAGCATACCCAGGGCTCATTCTACACAGCACCTTTAGGTAATCTCCTTAAGTCTTACAGCTCCTTCCCATGCAAGAATCATTCACTGATGACTCTCAGTTTATAGTGTGTGAGCTCCAGAGCAATACATTGAGCTGTTTATTTGATATCTTTAATAGTATAGCCAAGAGGTAGCTTAAATTTGATAGATCTAAAATAGAACCCCTCATTCCAGCAACCCTCACTTTACAAAATCTCCTATTCCTTCCCACCATCTTTGAATCTACAGTTTTAGGTAGCTTCATATTTTTAACTCTTGAGTGTTATTAAAATTTCCTATAAAGAAGATCCTTTTTCCTTCATGATTTCTTACTCACAAAGACATTGTACTTACACAGTTTAAGATTTAAAGATGTTTTGGTGGGGGGGGGACGCACCAAAGTGGCACTCAGATAGAATAAAGGTAGGATCCTTTGTTCCTTACAGCTCCCAATGTGGGAAGCTTTCATTCAGAGCCACCAGCGGTGGAACAAGGGTTGCTGCTACTGTGCATGTTAAGTCGGTCGTGCTCGACTCTTTGAGACCCCATGGACCATAGCCAGTCAGGCACCTCTGTCTATGGGATTCTCCAGGCAAGAATACTGGAGTGGGTTGCCATTTTCTCCTCCAAGGGATCTTCCAAACCCAGGGATCGAACCTCTCTCTCCTTTGTCTCTTACACTGGCAGGTGGGTTCTTTACCACTAGTGCCACACGAAAAGCTGCAGAACCAGGCAAAGGTTAACAGTAAACTGAAGCTGGAGGGAATGGATTTAATACTTAGGTTTTGCAGCATTCCTGGAGATTGCTTAATCAGAATAATTCCTTGGGCTCCACCATAGGTACGTAGCCCTGGGGAAATTGGCACAGGTGCATAGCAGCCCAGGTAAGGGGGTGGTGTTGGGTTTTAGACTTAATAAGCTGCTTAAGAAGGCAAACTAACTAGTCTCTAGCTAAGGTCTCCATCAAAACAGTATTAAATAGAGTAAAAATACACTACAGTCCTGACTAAGTATGCATATGTTACACACTTGACCTTGACATTTGTTGTATCTGTCTCTACATGTAAAGATATATTAATTTCCTCTGGCTCTTCTCTCCTCTTTTTCTGCCACCTTCAGTTTTCTATTCTGACTTTTTTAGTTATGACACATTGTTACTTTTTTTTTCATATGGAGTACTTAGATGAGAGTTTCTCTTGTGGTTTGCCAAACACTATTTTTTAACCCTGAAATGAAATGCAGAATCTTTTCTGGTCTGATTCTTGAGCTGCACCACTACAACACTTTTCTCACAGTGGTTGGTAGCTGCTCTTTCACTGTCTTCTGGCTTTCACTGTTACAGATGAGAATTCTGGCTTTTTTTTTCCTTTTTCTTCTTTTTTAACGCTGAATCTTGTAACACTTTTAAAATCTTTTTTTTTCTCCCTTAGAGTTCAGGAATTTTACAGGATGTCTTTAAATGTCATCTCTTTTTCATCAATCTGACTTGGAACTTGGCCCATTTAATTGGTGGCATTAGGTTTTTAGTTCAGTGAAGAAATTTCCTATTATTTATCTTTTACTGACTCCCCACCATCTGTCTTTTTTTTTTCCTGGTAGTTCTTCTAATCTTATATTAAGTCTCCTGTTGTATCTGCCAAGATTCTTTTATTTCCCCTCATAACTTTGCTTAGATTTCTCTGTCATTTTTTCCTCCATGCTTTGAATTTTTTTTCTGCATTTGATTTTCCACGACATACATTTCAATAGTAAATATCCTCTCTTTCAACTCATCTCCTAAACTTTTAGGTTGATAATCACATTGTTCATTACAAATATCCTTTTTCTAGGCATTTGCTCCACTTGGATCTTTTACAAACCTTAATTTTTTGAAACAAATTGTCTTCTGTATCTCTCAGTAGGATTTTCTCTCTGAATACACATCCTGATTGTGCCAGCCATTTTCCTTTGAATGTTGGCCTTCTTGTCAGCTTGCTATTTCTTTGTTAGATTGCTGTTTCAGGCCACAAATAAGAGCATCCTCACTGAGCAAGGAATTCAACATCGCCTCCACCCTACAGGTGGAGAGCACAGAAAGAGATGGGCTGCCATGCTCATCAAAGGGCCTGCAGGAAGTGCCCAGAAGTGGAGGCTTCCTTGTATCTCATAGCCTTTGGGAACAAGCTGCTCAGCAATTCACCGCTCTAGCTCCCTAGAAGCATTTTTGTTAGTTGCTCAGTTGTGTGTCTGACTCTTTGCGACCCCATGAACTGCAGCGTGCCTGGCCTCCCTGTCCTTCACCATCTCCCAGAGTTTGCTCAGATTCACTTTCATTGAGTTGATGATGCCATCCAACCATCTCATCCTCTGTCACCCCCCTTCTCCTCCTGCCCTCAACCTCTGCAAGTTTCAGGGTATTTTTCAGTGAGTCGGCTCTTCACATCAGGTGGCCAAAGTATTGGAACTTCAGCTTCAGCATCAGTCTTTCTAATGACTGTTCAAGGTTGACTTAATTTAGGATTGACTAGTTTCATCTGCTTGCTGTCCAAGGGACCCTCAAGAGCCTTCTCCAACACCACTGTTTGAAAGCATTTTGGGGGCCAGAGAGATCAGTTCTCCACAAAGGATACAAAAGTTCTCACTATTAGGACCCCAAATGTACCCAAACCTTTCTTGGCCATTGTGTTTGAGCTCCAGAAGTCATTTGGCTCCCTAGTTCCTCCCATCCTCTTATCTTGAGTTATGTTTACTAGGTCACTTACTTTGATATATATTATCTGACTCCCACCAGAATAAAAGCTCCATGAGGACTTGGAGGGGTCCCTGGTTCTCTGTCCAGTGCTTGGCATAGATAGTATGTGTTCCACAATTATTTCTGAGACATTAGTGAATTAAGGGATGAGGTTAATTTGGGGAGAAAAAGACCAGAGAAGTTGCAAGAGAGTGGGAGAGAAGGATAGAAGCAGAAAGGGTGATGAAGTGGAGAACATGCACTGAAGAAATGTCACAGAAGCGAGTGAACAATGTGGAGATTTCCTGAGATTACTGTCTTCTTTCTACAAAATTCCTCTCTGGACTTTGACTTCAATAAGACTATTCATATAATTAAACTGATTCAACTGTACTTATATGATTTCAAGTGTAAAAGGAAAGCATTACTGTACGTATGTGTAATCCATCTATGCAAATGAAAAGCTATCATATGGTAACATTGTCAAATTACAGATTTGACCCAAGACTTCAAACCATTAGAAACAGGATTAGTGAATAATCAAATTTGCAAGATACTTATATGCACCTACATATCAACTATAGTATTTGGGGAAGAGGGACATGCTTCCAAAGACTGAGTATTATTTGTTGTTGTGTTAACCACCAGGTCGTGCCCGACTCTTTGTGACTTCATGGACTGTAACCCGCCAGGCTCCTCTGTCCATGGGATGTATCAGAAAGAATACTGGAGTGGGTGGCCATTCCCTTTCCAGGGCATCTTCCCAACCCAGGGATCAAATCCACGTCTCCTAGATTGCAGGCAGATTCTTTACCGCTGAACCACTAGGGAAGCCCCACTAGGGGAAGTGGTATTATATGGGTAGAAACAAAAGGAATAAAAGAACAGAAGCTCCAGAAGAAAACTTTTTGGAGAGGTAGTATAGTGTTCTCTCTCTCTGGGGCACAATACATAATTTACCCTACTATGTGGTAGCAGATCAGACCAAAAAAAAAAAAAAAGAAAACCAGGAAGGATTTATTTTGCCTTGCTTTTTAAAGTACACTAGAATGGCACCCCACTCCAGTACTCTTGCCTGGAAAATTCCATGGATGGAGGAGCCTGGTGGGCTGCAGTCCATGGGGTCGCTAAGAGTCAAGACACGACTGAGCGACTTCACTTTCACTTTTCACTTTCATGCACTGGAGAAGGAAATGGCAACCCACTCCAGTGTTCTTGCCTGGAGAATCCCAGGGACGGGGGAGCCTGGTGGGCTGCCGTCTATGGGGTCACACAGAGTGGGACACGACTGAAGTGACTTAGCAGCAGCAACAGCAAATATTCAAGTTTTAAAAATCTGCCTTAGACGGGATTCATTTGATAGGCTTTAAACAGATAAAAAGAATATTAGAAAACAGTCTTCTAAATAACTTGTGTAAAATCTACAATAGTGTGAATGAATTCACTTAATTTTTACTTAATATATGCCTGAAGAATGAACAAGTAAAAAGAAAGAAAAGTGACATGTATAAACATATCATGGCAGCAATACCTAGGAAAGCTTTGAGCCAGTGCACCAATCAACTAAGCCAGGTATGGTAAACACAAAGTTTGCAGACTTTTAATCTTTAAATGACTACATATATTACACAGACAGATAGCTATATTGTTTTGAAAGTAAGTCTGAGTCAGTTTTATCAATTTAAACTTTTCTATAGACTTGGATAACTGTTAGAACACTGTCATCTGTAGATTTTGAAGGCATCAGTAATTTGTTCTTAAAGATGCAGGTTTTCTCCCTAAATATCTCCTTTTTCTTCCTGAATAAATTGACAATAACTGCATTGTGTGTTTCCATTCTTGTACAAAATGGAACTTGATGACTATATTTTAATGAGGATTGTGGTTTCAGTGTGTGAGCAAATTGCTCAGAAGCCCTTTGCAGTCGCATTCAAATCAGATTAAATATCTGAATACTACACCAGAAAAATAAGAGGACAATTTTCAACCATTCTTAGTCACTGAATAAATAGAAAGGGAAAGGCAATTGCACCTATCACACCTTATAATTATGTCTCTCCTGCTGAGGTATCCCAAAAGGTGCAATTAAAAGATAACTATACAGAAAATAATGGCTTAATTTAATATTGAAATAGAAATACAATGATGTCGAGCATTCAGGAAGTGGATAGATTTCTCTGCTCTCTCTCACAGCCATCTTCCCAGTGAATAAGGTCTTCTTTGAACTAAATTGGCATGAATGAGAGAGATAACCTTCAGATGGAATTACAGAGTCTCTGACTGAGCCCAGGATTCAGAGAACATCAAACTTTATGTCAGAAATATAAGAGGATTCTTACTTTTCTGTACTCTGGTTTCCTTTTAAATATATGTCTTCTGCCTTCACATGTATGAGGATGAAATCCTAACATTGAGATGGCCACAAAGTTCATCTGAGTTTTTCTGTAACATCTTAGAGAGAAAACCCTAATGAACTTTTGACCAGCCTGATGGTAAAGGAGAGCAAACCAGTCAATCTTAAAGGAAATCAACCCTGAATACTCATGGGAAGGAATGATGCTGAAGCTGAAGCTCTAGTACTTGGCCACTGGATGGGAAGAGCTGACTCATTGGAAAAGACATTGATGCTGGGAAAGGTTGAGGGCAGGAGGAGAAGAGGGCATCAGAGGATGAGATGGTTGGATGGCATCACTGAGTCAATGGACATGAACTTGGGCAAACTCCAGGAGATAGTGAAGGACTGGGAAGCCTGGTGTGCTGCAGTCCATGGGGTTGCAAAGAGCGGGACTCGACTTGGTGACTGAACAGCAATTACAGTAAAATATGTTGAGTATGCTTGGTCTATTAGTTTTCTGTAGTTGCTATAGCAAATTGCCACAAATTAGTCACTTGAAACAACTCACATTCAATATGTTATAATTCTTTAAAAGTCTGAAATGCATTTTACTGGATTAAAAAACCAGGTGTAGGCGAGGCTGCATTCCCTGTAGGGTTTCCAGGAGAGTACCTTTTTCCTTCTCCTTTCCACCTTCCAGGGCTTTCCCTGCCTCCCTCGGCTCATGCCTTCTTCCTATACCTTCAGAGTCAGTAACAATGGGTTGACTGCTCTCTACCTGGTTTATTTCTCAACTTGATGTTTGATTTTCAGTCTCACTTGTGATGTTTTCAAGGCACAGGTATTTTTATACCTGTGTACTCACATATGCCGACTTGAAAAATATGTTCATTTTTCATATGTTTACAACTTAGTCTAAAATTCTGTGTTAGCTAAGTATTTTCAGCTATGTTTTTCAAATTTTATGGGTTTAGTTTTTAGTTTTAACTAAAATATACAATTTTATACATTTGTTGTTTTTTATTCATTATAAGATAATAATTTAAATAATTTTTCAACTTGCTTTCTTGATTGATGTGTTGAACATTTCAATCTATATTAAAGTGTAATGTTTGACTTATTATCTATATGCCAAGGTATAAACACTAGGTAATTTTTTGTAGTCATGAAGTTTGTAGTTACTTGGGAAAATTGATTACACACAGTTAAACATTTCTAGAAAGTAGAAATTGATCATATGTTATCAAGTTTGGTTAACAGTCAAAAAGAAACAGGAAAGAATAAAATTAATTCCCATATTAATTCCCATATTTTATTTTATTTTTTTAAATGGAAATGTTTAACTTTAAATGCATTTATTAGGGAAATAAAATTGTATTTAAAATTTAATCTAATTTTCTATATTATGAAGCTAGAAATCATTTGATACAAACACAGATATTTTATAAATAAAGACATTGGGGTCAGTTTATTTTGTGTAAGAGTTTTCTAACAGAAGTCTCACTTTAGCTTCAAACAGTAATAAGTAAATTATTAAGGAAACTCTTAGATGCTATGCATGTCTTATTATCAGCTTTCCTATACCTTTTGAGTACTTGTAAATATGAATCAATTTTAATGACTATTGTTCATTTCCTAGAATATGGATTACTTTGGATTTAAATATTGTTTAGATAATTCCCATATTTTAATGTTATTTTTATTCTAATTAACTATTTTGAAAAGTAAGCATCTTACAAATTCATTTCAAGAAAATAACAGTGTACTATGAGAAAAACTGACATTTTTACTCAAGTAACTTGGAAAATGTTGACTTAGTTCAGCAGGATTATTTACTGTAACAGTTATCAGAGTCTTTAACATGCTCATGTTTTGTGAAACTTCAAGAAAGTGAATTATGAGGTGATATTTTCTGAATTTGGCTATAGAATCCTTTCTCAAAAATAACCTTATTCATGAATGAGTTATGCTTTGTGAATAATAATACATAAGTCACTATTCTTTTGATCAATGATAAAAAATGTGAAGCAGTTTTCAAATTACTTGTTCTTTATTCCTTATAATATAAAGCACATAGCTCCTAGAATCCCAATATACCAAAAGCTGAAAGAAATTTAGGGCCAACTTCAAAGCTCCTTATGCAAGAATAGTGTCAGATATCTAGTTTGCCTGATTCCTAATTTCCTCTTAGGTCTGTCATCTTGTTAAGTAAACTGTATTGTTTTCACATGGTCAGCTATAATTGTAAGAAAACGCCGTGGGAAGAAAAAGCCACCTCTAGGACCCGTTAGTAAAAGGCCTTTATTGGGCGGTTGCTCTCGGGCAGAACTCCCAAGGACAGGCAAGCGAGGGAAGCGAGGGAGTCTGCGAGGTGGGGAGGGGTGCGGGAAGGTTTTATAGTGAGGGCTGGCAGACAGGCCAAGTTTTTCCCATGTAAGGCAACAGGTGCGGACCACAGCAGGGGTTGGTTGCCCATGGTCTTTCTGGCATTTCCCGATTGGATCGGGGCTCCAAGGCCGGCCCCGGGGGTCGGGTCCGTTCCCTGGTTCCGATTTGGTCATCAGCCGCCCCTGGTGCTGACCGGATGCCCCCTTTCTGGCCACATTTCAGGCAGCTTGCCCTTTCATCCCGGCCTTTTTGATATAGGATAAGGGGCGCCGAATCTCTCTGGCTACTTCCTGCTGAACAGGGGCGATGGGGGGTGGTGGCCGAGATGTTTTAGGGCAGCTGTCAGGCTTGTCTGAGGACGCTCGGAGGGGAGTCTCGGTATGGTTGTCACAATACCATTAGCTGGAGTGCGTGGGGTTTTGGCCTCAGTTGGCACGTGTTTAGGGGTATGTTTGACAGTCAATTAAGAATACAGGGCCCGAAGAGGAGGAGAGCTAATATAACCAGGATAAATATAAAAATAGGTTTTTACCAGCCAAATTTAAACCAGGAGGCAATTTTGGTCAGAAGGGAAGGTGAACTTTTTTCCCAGTCGGGAGATGCTGTCCCGCACCTCAGCAAGGGCATTGGTAACATTCTGCGAAAGATCTGGAATATATATACAGCACTCTGTTTTTATAATGGCACAGGTTTTTCCTTGGGCGGCTGTGAGGATGTCGAGGGCCATCCTGTTTTGTAACACGGCCTTGTGCATTTGCTTTTGTTTTTTATTTAGGGCTTTGAGAGCTTTAGTGGTTTTTAACAAAGACTGTTTGGTGAAATTTGTGAGGGAGTCGACACGGGTCATGATGTCTAAATTTTTAACCGAAGGCACAAACGCAGCGGCCAGGTAGTTGTACCAGTGAAAGAGTGACCTGGCCCATCTGGCTCTGACAAGGGGCAAGTTTGCTGGTGTGGGCATCTTTCCGTGTGAATTTGTCTGGGGGCGAAGACAAATCTTAGAGTGTATTTGCCTACCCACCCAACAGGAAGCCATGGCCACACATTATTACCACATATCTACTTGGTGCCGTTGGGCGCCACCCAACGAATACCCGGGTTGTTTGTCTAATCAGATCTTGGCCATACATTGGCCTTATCTATATTAAAAGTCACATCAAAAACCGTTTTACATAGAGTTTGGGACAGTATCTCCACATGCTTTAACAAATTGCTTGGTAAATCTGTCTGTCCATATCGAGGTTGGTGCTCTCTCTGTTTTTAGCATAGATCAGCCGATCTAATGAGCTGCCCCGCTTCCGGTGTCATCCAGAAGTACTCGTCTCAGATCTGATAGTAGTCTCCGAGGAAACGCGATGATTTTTGAGCTCGGTCTTTGTTTTGGGAGTTGTTGGCATAACCTGTGAATGCAGAAACTATGACCTGGTGACTGACGGTAACGTTGAAACGGACATTGGAACTGGAGGTAGTATTTTTGCACCAAGGAAAGTTAGAATATTTATACGTAAGGCCCGAGTAAAATCGCTTTTGCTGTTTCAAGAAGCCACATAGAGACTTTATAGCATCATCGCCTATTGGCATGGCCCACCACGGCAGCCCGCTCTGGACCGAAAGGGGCATGGCAGTGCAGACCCAGCATGTGGAGGTATTATAGTAATTAGCATAGTAGTGTGTCCAAGAGATAAAAACATTAGCCTGAGCCCGAGGAGAGTCAGGACTTAGGCCGAGCATGACACCTGTCAGGCAGAATGCCCACAACTTGGGGGCCTGCCATGATGACAAGCCCAGTCTGTGAGATGAGAAACGCGTTGAATCTTTTATTTGGGCGGCGGCCTTGTAGCAGACCCAATTTGGGGAACGTGTAACAGGTTGTCTCTTCCTGGGCTGGCCGGTAAGTTTTTGTGAATCTAATCTGCACTGCTCTTTTAGCCAGGGTCCTGTAGGGACCTGTGGACCCTGGACAGAGTCAATGGAAAAGAGCACCGCCCAATCTGGGCTCTTCATGGGAATAGCACCTTAGAGGTAAGGAACAGCAATTTCAGTAAATGACAGGAGGCAATGTCTTTGGTTATTTTGGAATTGGGGGAAGAGGAGTCCGGGTGATAGTTAGCTTAGTTGGTCCAGTAAGGACAGAGCGGTAGGATCTTTTCTCTTTAAGGTCAGTCAGGGTCAGGAAAACCTGGGGGTGTGAGCTTAAGTCGGGTCAGGTGGTACCAGGGCTCGTGTCCCAGGAGTTTGGCTGCCGTAGGAGTGGTGAGGATTACCGTATGGGGTCTCGTCCAGCGGGGTTGCAGCAGGTGGGGGTTAAGAACTTTTAGCAGTACCTGATCTCCTGGGGCCAGAGGCCGGATCGGCTCGTTGTTGTCTGCCGGTCGTGGCAAAGCATGGTCAGCGTGTTTTCTCAGCAAGGACCGTAGGAGGGAAAAGAGAGGGAGGTACCCCACGAGTGGGGAGTCTCTCTCCGGGAGGTAGGTTAGGAGATAAGGCTTTCCGTAAAGCAGCTCGAAGGGGGTTAAACCTGTCTTTGTGTGAGGCGTGGTGCGCACACGGGTGAGCGCCAGAGGAAGGAGGTCGACCCAGGACAATCGCACTTTTGAAGCAAGTTTGGTCAGGTGTGTCTTGATGATGCCGTTTACTTGCTCTTTGAGGGATGTGGAGATGTCAGGCGATGTCTAAGGCTGCAGCCACCTGCTGGGAAATCTTGGTGGGGGAAGACAGCGGCCCTGTGGGAGTTTTTTAGCTGCAGCATACAGAGGCTTGGCCAGGGTGGTGTAATTTGGGACCCAGTGTCGGAAAAGTCCTGTCAGCCCTAAAAAGGACAATATCTGCTCTCCATTGGCTGGAGGACAGATGGACCGGAGGAGGCTACACCGATCTGTTGTCAGGGCTTTAGTGGTGGGAGTGATTTGGAGACCTAGATAGACAACAGAGGTCTGGGTCAGTTGAGCCTTGGATTGTGAGGCTCTGTAGCCCAGGGAACCAAGGAAATTAAGAAGAGTCGCAGTGTGTTGTCTAGAAGTCTCTTCTGAGGGGCTGCAAAGGAGCAAGTCATTTACGTATTGGAGGAGAGTGCTAGGATAAAGTGAACATCTGGCCAGGTCTTGAGATAGGGCTTGCCCAAAGTAATGGGGGCTGTCTCTAAATCCCTGAGGGAGGACGGTCCAGGTGAGCTAAGTGGTCAGGTGGGTGTCAAGATCTGTCCAGGTGAAAGCGAAAAGAAACTGACAATCGGGATGAAGCGGGATAGTAAAGAAGGCATCTTTGAGGTCAATGACAGTGAAATGAGAAGTTTGAGGAGGAATTGAGGAAAGAAGGGTGTAAGGGTTAGGGACCAGCGGGTGTGCAGGAACCACCACCGCGTTAATCAGGCGGAGATCCTGCACCAGCCGGTAGTCACCAGAGGCCTTCCAGACAGGAAGGATGGGCGTGTTACAAGGGGAGGTCGTGGGGATCAGGAGACCCTGTCCCATGAGGCGGTCGATGATGGGCTTTAGTCCCCTGAGGCTCTGGGTCGACAAGGGGAATTGAGGCCGAGCTGGAATAGAGGTGGGATCTTTTAGTCGAATGAGAACTGGAGGGTGGTGCCGAGCCACCACCGGAACTCGGGTATCCCAGACCTCAGGGCTAACCGAGGGGGTCAGGGACTCTGCGAGTAGCACCAGGAAGGCCCCCGATGTGGGAGCCGACCCTGGGGTCAGGTGGAGGGTGGCTTTTAGCTTAGCGAGTATGTCCCTCCCCAAGAGTGGTGTAGGGCAGGAGGGTATGACTAAAAGGAGTGTGTGAACATGGATGAATCCAGCTGACAAGACAGAGGTTGTGTCTGGAGAGGACACGAGGGTCGGCCGTCAATTTTCATAACCGAAATCTGAGAAGGATGTAAAATGCCCCCAAAGGAAGGAAGAACCGAATAGGTAGCCCCGTATCAACCAGGAAGTTGATAAACTTACCCGCTACCTGGAGCGTTACCCTGGGCTCGGCTTGGGTGATTGGGGTCCCCGAGTCTGGGCGGCATCAGTCTTTGTCGAAGCTCAGCAGCTCCAAAGCCGGAGTAGGGCAAGAAGTCTCCCTGGGGCGCTCTGGTCCCCGGCCCCTAGAGGTCGGGGCCCGAGAGGCCTGGGGACAGTCGCTGGCCCAATGTCTTCGTTGTTTGCACAGTGGACATGGCTTGGATGGAGGGCGCGGGTTAGGGCACGTCTTGGCCCAGTGTCCTTCTTGGCCACATTTGAAGCATGCCCCCGGAGGGGGTTTTGGGGCCCTGAGCCCGCTGCCGGCCGCAGAGCCGCTACCAAGGCCTGGGTCTGCTGGTTTAGGAGGCTTGTCTGGAATTTGGTCTTTTGTTTAAGCCTTGCCTTACGGCTGGCCTCAGCAGTCTCTTCACGGGCATTGTAAACCTTGAATGCCATTTTTATCAGATCTCGGATAGGGGTCTGAGGGCCATCTTCAGCCTTGGCCAGCTTTTTCGGATATCGGGAGCAGACTGAGAGATAAAACGACTGGCCAAGGTGGCTGCTCCCTACAGGGGACTCAGGGGACAGCCTGGTGTATTGAATGAGGGCCTCAGTAAGCCAACTGAGGAACATAGCTGGATTTTTATCAGGCCCCTGAGTCACCTCATCTAATTTAAGGAAATTTACAACTTTGTGAGAGGAAATCTCCATCCCGTCAATGAGACACTCTATCATATAACGTACTCATAGCTGGCCACCACCCCCTCCTGATAATTCCAGTCAGAGTCAACGTCAGGGACCGCCTGAGCCCCGGGGGTGCTCGGGAGAGGGATTGGCAATGTGCCCCTGATCAGCCTGAGCTTTGGCTGCCGTCCAGATGGCCTGCCTCTCTTCGGGGGGTGGTGGAGGACCCCAGAATAACAGATGTCTTGCCAGGTTAAAGCATAGGCATAGGTCAGGCCCGTGAACTGTTTGATATAGTGAGTGGAGTTGGAAGAGAAAGATCCCAGCTTGGCCTCAATCTGGGCTAGGTCCTGGAGAGAAAAGGGGACATGGACCTGGGCTAGGCCCTCAGCTCCAGCCACCTGCCGCAAGGGAAAGAGCGAGGCTGGGACAGAAGAAGGGGGCGGGTAGAAGAAGGAGGTTTTTGCAGACTGCTGTGAGAGCGAGTGTGGGAGCTAACCGGAGAAGGCAGAGGGGGGGGGGGCCGCCGACGGAGGGAAGAGGAGGATACAAGATAGGGTTTAGGGCCAGAGGATCCAGGGCCGGCAGCGGAGTCTCAGGGGCGGGAACGGAGGTAGGAGGGCTGGAGTGGAGGGGGAGGGGGAGGGTAGAGAACCAGGGTCGGAGGAGGGGAAAGAATAGGGTTAACTGCCAGCTGGTTGGGGGTCGAGGGCAAGGCTGGGGTCTGGGTGGAAGGGGAGGGAGCCGTGGGAGAGGTATAGGGAGGAGGAGCCACCAGGTCTTCTGGAGGAACAGAGAAAGCAGAGGACTCAGAGACAGGAGGAGTTGGCTTGGAGCCACGTGGTGCTGGGGGGGTGGCGAGAGCACAACGCCCAAAAGGCCTGAACATAAGGGACCTCAGACCATTTTCCCGTTTTCCGGCAGTAATTATCTAAATTACGGAGGACGTCAAAGTCTAATGTCCCTGCGGCCGGCCACTGCGAGCCATTATCCAGAGAATATTGAGGCCAGGCCTGTGAGCAAAAAAAGTAAGCTGTTTGGCGCGGACATGTCTCTTTAGTCTTAAGGTCTGCAAATTAGCCAATAAGCATTTTAAAGGGGTTAAATCTTGGAGTTTGGGTTTGGGTTTGGAGACTGTCAATCCCATAGCGACCACCAACAGCGGAGGCAGACCCCGGTATCCAAACGTCTTTGAACACGCTGGGGGAAGCCGGAGGTCCAGGCAGCCGATCAGAACGTCTTCCTCACGGTCTGCCGGACCGGAAAAGGCCGAAGCCGGAGGTCAACACAGTCGATCAGGACGTCTCCCTCACGAACTGGCGACCTGGGGAGGGGGCCAAAGCCGGAGGCCGAAGCCGGAGGGAGGCCGAAGCCGGAGGGAGGCCGAAGCCGGAGGTCTATCAGTCGATTAGGACGTCTCCCTCACGAACTGATGACCGGGAGGGCCCAGTAAGTGCACACCTGTTACAGGGCCCTAGGAAGTGGTCGCCAGGGAGTACAGACCCCAAAGCCGAAGGGACTTACCCCGTATCCTGCCGTCCGGGAGGTTGGTCAGCCGCCTGGGTCTGGGGCTACCGCGGCGGTGGAGCTCGAGGGAGCCTCAACGGCGGGTGCCGGAGGCCCTCACCTCGAGCCCCACGTTGGGCGCCAGATGTAAGAAAACGCCGCAGGAAGAAAAAGCCACCTCTAGGACCCGTTAGTAAAAAGGCCTTTATTGGGCGGTTGCTCTCGGGCAGAACTCCCAAGGACAGGCAAGCGAGGGAAGCGAGGAGTCTGCGAGGTGGGGAGGGGTGCGGGAAGGTTTTATAGTGAGGGCTGGCAGACAGGCCAAGTTTTTCCCATGTAAGGCAACAGGTGCGGACCACAGCAGGGGTTGGTTGCCCATGGTCTTTCTGGCATTTCCCGATTGGATCGGGGCTCCAAGGCCGGCCCCGGGGTCGGGTCCGTTCCCTCCGGTTCCGGTTTGGTCATCAGATGCCCCCTTTCTGGCCACGTTTCAGGCAGCTCGCCCTTTCAATAATTATTTATTGTGTATTTCACAGCACTTGATACAGTTCCTATATAATTTGTTCACCATAAATATATGATGCATTTTTTTTTTTTTTTTCTGGTCAGACATATAGTAGGAATCTAAAGGATCACTAATCCCATTTACTAACGGGATTATAATATCATTCCATTTTCATTCATTCACTTCTCAAACTTTTGTTCGCGTTTCTTCAGACATGATACTGGCTGTCATCGTGGGGATTTGTTCTCCATATGCTTTCCTCTTTATAATCCTAGTGAGAGAGAGCAGAGTTGAATAGAATACTCTAACTCTTGGTGGAGCAAGTCATATTTGGCTGCCATTTCCCAGGCTTAGTGCCTCAGCTGACTGTGGAGTCATTCACAACCAAATTATTTTTAGGCTCCCACAGGACTTGTCTCTTATCCAAGCATCTAATAGATGCTGGCCACTGCTGCCCCTCCAGTTCCTATGGTTCTCTGGGCCATCCCTGCGTGTTTCATGGGTCTCTGTGGCACTCTCTAGCCCCCTTATTTGTTATGAAGCTCCTTAGCTTCTTCCACTGGCATCCCATGTGCCCCCTACCCCCACCCCTCCGGGTACCACCATCCACTGAGGAGTGTTCTGCTGATTTCTCGTTTTCTGCCAGATGCTACGATGGCTTTTTGCACTATTGCTCCCAAGACATCAAAGTTCTAAAGCATGATGAACAAAAGGCCCCTTTCCTTGCATTTTAATACACTGTGATTAGGATACCAAACCGTGTTGCTAATTTTCCAACTCCCAGTAGTTTTAATAAAACATCTTCCTATTTTAACTTATAACCTCCTCCCTGCCCCCTTTTCTTTAAGACACAGAAATATCCAAAAGCAAATTCAAGGGAAAGACATGAAGCGGTTCTCACCACTTCCCTGAAAAATAAAGCTTCATTTTGTCTAACACCATTTTCTTTTAGGAGAGATGTTCTCCTTAGAAACTACATAGTCTGAGATTTAAGGAGATGGTGGGTGGAATGGATTCAGCCATTCCCCAGACATATCACATATAGTAAAAGCACACTAAACACAGTTCAGCCTGCAACTGTGCAGGCTAAACTGCAATCCTTTTCTTTACCACAAAAATAGTAACACTGTTAACAGTGTCAAATGAGGCATGCAGGTCTAAGTCTCAAATCTGTTTAAAGGAAGGAAAGACTTCTCATGCAGTTGGAAGACTCAGTCAACATTTCCTGAAAACCCTTGCATTTTGTCTGACCTAGCAGTATGATTACGATAATTCAGGGAGAGAACAGATGCTTTCTAGGGTCAGCTCAAGCACCTATCACAGAGACAAGAAATTTTGGTGCTTCTATTTCTGTTTTGTAGAGACCAAATGTATGGACACCAAGGGGGAAAGGGAGGGGTCGTGAGATGAACTAGGAGATTGGGACTGACATTATCAACTACTGTGTATAAAATAGACTAACAAGAACCTGCTCTTTAGCACAGGGAATTCTAGTCAGTGCTCTATAGTAACCCAAATAGAAAGGAAATCCAAAAAGAGGGGATATATGTATATGTATCGCTGACCCACTTTATTGTGTAGCATAAATACAACATAGTAAAGCAACTGTACACCAATAAATTAAAAATAATATAATGGCACATATATGGGAAAAATCAATTAATGCTATTTGCCTAGAAAATTGAGCTATGTCAGAAACAATGATAGTATTGAAGAATTTGGAAAGGTAAGTAGTGGCTACAATACAGGGAAATTGACTAAAAGGGATTTAACT
This sequence comes from Nanger dama, assembly GCA_917880005.1. Lineage (NCBI taxonomy): Eukaryota > Metazoa > Chordata > Mammalia > Artiodactyla > Bovidae > Nanger > Nanger dama. Next base: position 24,801,965 of record CAKJTW010000021.1, read on the forward strand.
TTTTACAAATGAAATGTCTTATCTCATCAATCTTCCTTAAAAACAGAGAAAGCAACTTCACTGTGTTACTCCTCTTTGATGTAATTTGAGCGCTGCGTTGATGAGGAAAACAGATAAACGAAACCAACATTAGAAACTAACATTTCCTAACCCTTGATCACTTCCAAACTGGGCCAAACCTTTTATTTTGTTTGTAGTAACTCTAAAATAGACAAGTATTTACACCTTTTATTTCAGTAAAAAGTGAAGTGTTAATAATTTAGATGTGCTCTTGCATGGTGATTACTCCTTCTCATTGAAGTGTTAAGTGCTTCTTACAGGGTGACTGTAAAAATTGAAGGCAAAGATACAAAATCACATCATTTAGCACATTGTTTTATAAAGAACAAGTTACCTGATCCTGTCAGCAGCCATTATTATTTCCATTTTTCAGATGAGAAAACTGAGGAGCAAAAGGCTATTTAATTTGCCCATGGTTACTTAGCCAGTAGGTGGTAGAAGTCCAATCCCTTCATCATGACAGTAGGCTGCCTCTCGAGGAATACTAGATCCCCAACATGAAAGAGAAACTCACTAAATCTTCCAAATTCCCTTTAATTTCCCATTCTCTCTTTTTGCTTTGCTTTCTCTTCCCTATTTTAAATAGTAATTTTAATGTCATTTTGGCATAGTGGGGAGAAGTAGAGAAAAAAATGTACTTACCTATGGCCGATTCGTGTCAATGTATGGCAAAACAAATACAGTATTGTAATTTAAAAATAAATAAATAAATAAATAAATTTTTTTTTAAAAAAGAAAGAAATAGAGGAGTCATCATAGTCAACAAGTGACATGTGCAAGAGAAGAAATTGCCAGAACAGTTAGAAATGTTTTGATTTATTTTGTTGAACAGGGCTGGATAAACTTTAGAAATAATGATAAGATATCTCAGAGATAAATTAGTAGTAAGGAAACCAGCATCTCTGCCAATTGGCAAAAATTAATGAAAAACACGTCCTGCTCTTTTCAGATCTTTATTGAAAGTTCTGTAAGATCATTATAGTAGTAACCTGATGTTACTAACACAGAAAAAAAAAATAGTAGGCAAATAATTACTGAATTCTAAGTAAGCCCCAAGTACCATACATAACAGGCTCTGCCATTTTCTGGAAAGCAGCATTTTGTATTGCCAAGGGTTATATGCCTTTTAAATTTTCTTCTGTATCTAAAATTTTATGATTTCCCACTTAACAGTAAGCCTGTATGTTCTACATAAAATTATATTTTAAAAGTGCTCCAAAATAGCCACAGCCATTAACTCATTAATTATTAGTGTCGGAATACTGGTTTACTTAAAAACACTACACTGCGTCCACAGTTAACATAGCATGTGCTTGCATTTTTAGGTTAATTAGTGATTCAAAGTCTCAAGTTAAAGGAAAACAAATGTATGATTAGATTTCTACTTTGGTTTTTAATTCTTCACTGTTCCCTTATGATTTTTTTCTATTTTATTTTTTAATAAAACACATTAAAAGTGACATTTTAAAACTCTAAAAATAATAATAATAAATAAATAAATAAAATGTACTAAAAAGAGCTGTTTCCATTTTTACTCTTTTAATGAAAAACATCTTCTTTTATGTCTCACAGAGAACTTTAATATAAAAGTACAACTATCTATATGAGACATTAATCAATATATACATTTTGCAGAAAGAATCAAGTGATAACTATTAGGCGTGTAAGTGAAGTTACCAATTGTTCCTTCTCTACTCAAGTTTCCCCAGAAAACCAAGAGCCCCAAGATGCACAGCAATACCACTAGGGCAAGAACCAATCCCCTGTTACTAACTGAACTAGTGAAGCAGAATCTTGATCAAACACTGTGGGAACATGAAACTTACCGGAAGAGAACAGAATATCTTCCTTCTATGAACCCAAATGCTAATCTTGTGAATCTAGCACTTCCTTCTACCTAACTGCACAATCCAAAGTGATCCAGTCTGCTCTAATTGTGAGTACAAGGGAAAGAGTGCAGGAAGAGAGAATTGGGTGGCTTACTGGTTTCACCCAGAGGTGACAGAAGATTAGAGTGAGAGATATACACACCAGTGTGCATCACAGAATGCAGTGTTTCTGCCCATTAATATGGCCTAATCAGTGCCTTGGTGTATGATCAAGGAGTGGAAAAAGTGATAGGAGGAAGGGACAGAGAGCATCTCACCCAACAAAAAGACCAAATATGAAGACCACTTCTCATGGATAAATCTACAGCCTATTATACAGATTGAAGTAAGTCAGTAAGTCAGAATGAGAAGAACAAATATCGTATATTAACACATATATATGGAATCTAGAAAGATGGCACTGATGAACCCATTGCAGGGCAGCAATGGAGACGCAGACATAGGGAACAGACTTATGGACAAGGGCAGGGGGAAGGAAGCAAGGGTGAGGTAAATGGAGAGAGCAGCGTAGAAGCATATACAGTACCATATGTAAAATGGGCAGCCAATGGAAACTTGCTGTTTGACTCAAGGAATACAAACATTGGCTCTGTAAACAAACTAGAGGGGTGGGAAAGTGTGGGAGGTGGGAGGGAGGTTCAAGAGGGAGGGGACATATGTACACCTTTGGCTAATTCATGTAAATGTATGGCGGAAATCAAACCAATATTGTAAAGCAATTATCCTTCAATTAAAAATAAATAAATTTAAAAACTTAAAGCTCAAATGACAGGAAGGAAATATACTAGCATGGATCAAGTCTAAATTCTATGGGAAGAATTTGCAAATAACCATTCAGGTATCAGAAAGAAAAACTTCCCAATTATGAGATGATATTCATTGTATAAATCATTACATAAATCATCACAGCAGATGGGATTAACAGTAATGGACATATTTTCAATTGCTAAAAAGTAAAGATAACTTGGGCTTGATGATAAAGACCTTTTACTTGTATCTGTTGGTCTTATATCTCAAAATTTTTACACATGATATATTAAAGACATAAGTAAATCATGTAGGCACACACATGAAGCATTAACCCAGAAAGACTACATAAGAAAAAAACATTCCTCAAGAATAAATACTATACTTCACTCCAAAAGAGGTGAGTGAGAAAGGTGGCTTAAAACTCAGCATTCCAAAAGCAAGATTATGGCATCCAGTTCCATCACTACTTGGCAAATAGATGGGGAAACAATGGACACAGTGACAGACTTTATTTTCTTGGGCTTGATGCCTTCAAACTCTGGTGCTGGAGAAGAATCTTGAGAGTCCCTTGGACAGCAAGGAGATCGAACCAGTCAATCCTAAAGGAAATCAATTCTGAATACCCTTTGGAAGGACTGATGCTGAAGCTCCAATACTTTGGCCACCTGATGTGAAGAGTCAAGTCACTGGAAAACCCCTGATGCTGGGAAAGATTAGAGAAGGGGCCAACAGAGGATAAGATGGTTGAACAGCATTACTAACTCAACGGCCGTGAGTTTGAGCAAACTCCAGGAGATGGTGAAGGACAGGGAAACCTGACATGCTGTAGTCCATGGGGTCTCAAAGAGTTGGACACAACTGAAGGACTGCACAACAGCAAAGCTCCAAGATAGAAAAATGCATAAGTAATGAAAAAGACTCAGCTTTCATTTATATGTTCAGAGAAACAGACCCAGGACAATTACAATTAATGTATCTTCAACCATATGGACATTTTTCACATCCTTAATATATTTAGTTGTTCTCTGTGTTGAGATTTGGAAATGAGCAAGGCATTTTGGTTGGCATTGTCTATCAAACCCTCCAGATACAGTCTCATCTTAGTACATACTTAGTTGATTTTCTGTTTGGAGGCTATTTTATAATTTTGTGGCCTAGACATTATCCTGAACAGAGCTATTCATATTGTAAAAGATATTTGTCCATAGTAATACAATAAATTTTGTTCAGTGAAGTTACAAGTAATTTCTTCCATGTAACCAAGATAATCACAAACATCACAAACAACTCATTTTATTGTCCTAAGAAATGCTAATCAATACAGAATTATGTATTTGCTTCATGAACACACATGTGCATATGTTCTTCAAATTCTGTTTGAGTCAGTCTTTATATCTTGCTAGTTTACTCATTAATTCCTGAGTTGAATAAAATTGCTGACTTTTAAAATCTTCCTGGCTCATTTTCTTTTGTACTTGCACAAGATTCACTGTTTTAACTTTCTGAAAATTATAAATTACTATAGATGCATATACCAATAAACATATTGATTTGAATGGGTACATATTAATAATTAGTGCTGCTGAGAAGTTGTTCAGAGTAGTTATAATAGTTATTGAGTTTCCTGATGACCAATTCAATGAGAACATTTATGTCATCTCTACAGGAAGATGTGACACCTTTTTTTCCTGTTACATTGAGATGCAAGACCACTTTCTCCAGCCACACAAGCTGTGTACTACATAAAATCAAGGCTGTGCTGTTTACATGCACAGCCTCAGGAGATGTATAATATGGAAATTCTGTTAAGGTGGGCTTCCCTGATAGCTCAGTTGGTAAAGAAACCGCCTGCAATGTGAGAGACCTGGGTTTGATCCCTAGGTTGGGAAGATCCCCTGAAAAAGGAAAGATCACCCACTCCAGTATTTTGACCTGGAGAATTCCATGGACAGTCCATAGGGTTGCAAAGAATCAGACACGACTGAGCGACTTTCACTTTCTTTCTGTTAAGGTAGACTAACAATGCTATTAAATACAAATTTTTTTCAAGTAAAGATTTTTATTTACTCAAGTATCTGAAAAGCTTCTACAATGGAAACTGTTACTAATGCTACCTGTATTGTGCTATGGGCCATGCACATACTTTTCTGAAGACTTGAAATTTCACTAATAGTTTAAAAACTGTTCACCTACCTAACGGAGGAGGAGGAAGAAAATTTAATGTCTCATCCAGATCCAGAGGTGCATCAAATTAAATGTCAGCTTTAACCGGCAAGCTAGTATTTGTGGTGGTATCCAGGAACAAACGGCTGGTGATGTTTAATTCACAAACACTTCCCCCAAAGGTGGATGGTTCTTTAAAAGCTGCAGGTCACAACCCTTGCAGAAAACACAGACTCCCAACACACTGATTCTCAGTCCCGGAAAAGCAGGACTTCCAGTGTTCATGTGTGTAGGGTGTTTCTGTACAATAACTCCTATAGTCACGTTTCTGTACAATAACTATAGGGGTCCTTTAACCAGACAGAGTGGGGCGGGGGGCACTGTACACCATCAGTCACAGAGGACAGCACAGAAAAGATGACCCAGATGACTGTGAACAAGGCAAGAGATGCCACAGACTCTCCTCCCAGTTTCATATGTCACTTTCTCATGTATCAGCTGTCATTGTTTTAAATGCTCAACATCTATTAATGTATTTACTTTTTGTTTGTTTGACTTAGAAAGTGATAATAAAGACAGTATGGGGGAAGTAGGTCAATATGAATTACTTGATGAACCTAAAGAGTCCAAGAAATCTGGAGTGGTGGTGGATATGCTTTCTAAAGACAAACATTTGGATAAACAGAAGTACCGGTCTTTTTTTCAAAGACCCTATAGGCCAGAATTTTTTTTTTTTTAAAGACTTACAGAACAGTAAATGGGAACTGTAGCCAAAGAGGGAAGATTTGCTTCTTTAATACACATTTTAAAATTGATTAAAGCTTCACAAGAACACTGAGGCAATCTAAAATAATTTTGACAGGTAACTGCACTATTCATGTCAACATTAATCCATGCTGAGTGAAAGCAAGGTCAACTGTCTAGAACATTTTAAATTAATTTTGGCATTCTTGAAAGAGTGGTGAGATAGGCCCTTTTTACACATATTATCAAGAGATGTAGGTTAAAGTACTATATTTAACAACTCTTTAGAGGCTTTAGAAATAAATTTGAACATTATTATATCAATATTAGAATTTTAAGATTTTAAGGAAGTTGAAGATTATCTTATAAATTCACCTTTATCATGTTGGAATATCAGCCAGAAGGATTCCTCAGGCACACCCAAACTCTGCTCAGACATTCCTAATACAACACTCTAGTACATTTCTAGTACAACACTCTCACTACATCCTTAGGCAATGGAGGAAATCTTAAGAAGTATCATAATTTTATTCAGTTTTTCCTTCCATTTAGCAAAATCTATCCCCATGTCCCTTCTTACAACTGCAAGGAAAAGGCTGAATATAAGTCTAATTTGAGATCCAGAGAAAAAAAATAATAATGGAAGTGGAAGAAAAAAAATTAAAACCTCCAGATTTCATAATAGAAGTGAATTCCTAGATTCAGGAATGCAAACAAATCTGTTAACATAAATAAATGATACCTGGGCATACTGTAGTAACATTGCAGAACATCAAAGACAAGAGTCTTAAAATTAACCAGAAAAAGAGTAACTTATTTTAAAATAGAGAATTAGATTGTAAACTGATACACCACAAAATGAAAGCTAGAAGACTCTGTGACACTATTTTCAAAAGATTGACGTAAAGTCCACTGATACAGTATTATGGCACAGGGATATACTTACAGCATGCTTCTTCCTTTCCCTTCTTTATAACCCTTCCTATTGTATTAATGTTGCTTTAACAGTATCTCTGTGAAAAACTCACTGTCTACATCTGGTGTGTCCGAGCTGAACTACTGACTGATAGTGTCCGTGGGGATTTCTAAATGGATGGGAATCCTAGGACAAACCTATTTCTTTGTCATATTTCTAAATGAATTTAGAACTTTAATGCAGAAAGAGAGAGCATTAGTAACATCTAGCACAAGGCTGTGAATAGTAAATAATCAAAATTGAATGAATATGTAAGTTCAACTCTGCCATTCCCATAAAGGCTGATATTTGTATCAAATTCACTGAACAGTTTTACAATGTCTAGCACTAGAGAGTTCATCTACATGAACAGGTATTTATCTTTTTCTGGCAGATTATTCTATTATTTCTCTTTTCCTCAATCATTCACAGGAAAAGGGGAAGATTTTGCCAGTTGCTATTTTTTGAAATTCTCATTTAGCTAAGCACTTTGGGAGAATGCTACATTCATTTCCTGAAAGTGCTTTGACTTTTACAGTAAAGTAAAATCTGCAATAAAATCTCTTCTTCCTAATTAGGTAATACCTGCTATAAAAAGGATACCATAAAAACATAACATGTGCCCTCCGCAAGACCTTGCCTCTAATCAGCCTACTGCTACAACATTGCAGACCTAAGGATATATCCCCCTGCAAGAGCCTTGCGTCAAATATATCTTTCCTTTACCCATTCCAGTGGACACATTCTCTTCAGTCCTTTATAAAATCACATCTTCATCAACATGGAGAGTGCTCTTAAAGCCCCTGTGAATTCCTAATCTAGGTCATGCTTCACAACACCCAGCTCTCTGGATGAGGCTCTGGCTTACAACCAGATGGCGACCAGGTCAGCTTGAATGGTGCACCCTGACCCCCGCCCTCCTCGTAATGTTGCCATCTCATGGAGTTCTCACTCTCCTTTTGGATTCTCTTTGCATTTCACTCCCTTTTCACATTTTTTTTTTTCCAACCTGGGTGAGAAACACTGACTTTCAAGTGGAGCTTGAGTGTTTACTACTCAAGCTGATGAGGCTCTCTTGTGAAAATGGATTTTGCCTTCCTTTCAGGCTTCTGCTTGGAGTTTCAAGGCAATTCTGTGTTTAGAACCAGATAAAACAGCCTGTCAGCAAATTCCAGGGTAGAATGTTAAGGTTATTGAGATTTCCAAGGCACTAACATGATAATAGAGAGGGATTTTCCTACAATAATTGGAATCATTATATGAACATATTATTTGTAACATATGATACATTAATAGCTTTAAATAAAGACAATTTTGATGGAGCGGGGAGACTGGAGGAGGGACCAGGGTCCCTCACATGGATCTTGACCTGAATGTTCACTATGATGCAACATAACGTGTGCTAACTAGCATCATTCAAGCTGATTCAACATACTCTGTGCAGATTCACCGGTCTGACCATATTTTCAGTTATTGTTTTTGTTTGGTCGCTGAGTCATGTCCAACTCTTTCCTGTCCTCCACTATCTCCAGGAGTTTGATCAAACTCACTTCTATTGAGTCGATGATGCTATCCAACCATCTCTTTCTCTGCTGCCCCCCTCTCCTTCTGCCTTCAGTCTTTCCCAGCATCAGGGTCTCTTCCAACGAATAGGCTCTTTGCATCAGGTGGCCAATGTATTGGAACTTCAGCTTCAGCATAAGTCATTCCAGTGAATATTCAGGGTTGACTTCCTTTAGGATTGACTAGTTTCATCTCTTTGATGTCCAAGGCATAGTCTGACCTGATGTTCTTATAAATCCAACCTGATTTAGCATAGCCTGCAACTGATGTACAATAATCAAACAAAAGCTGAACTAGATCCAGGCAGTACTGTTTTCAATTTTTACCTAGCTATCTGTTGCTTTAAGAGTTCCACTCCACTTATAATCTGAGGTTTGAGAATATTCCTAATTAGAGACAAATATTCCTAGTGACTAAACACAAAACTTTTAAGATGGAATGTGAAAAAATTTAATTAAGCATGTGGTTGCAGAACTCTCATTTTTGGCATCAATAAAATGAGTTAGAACCTCAGTAAGTCATTCAGACCAGCTCCATTTCACAGATCAGACAACAGAGAATGAAACATGGTGAGCAGCCTGGAAGCACACATTTAGAACCAGGTCACTTGTTAACCGATTTTCTTTTTATAACTTAAAATAGGGAGCAAAATCAACTTATGTTACTGAACCTAGATCTTTCTCATTTAATTCTGACAATAAATTTTGAAAAAGAAAAAAATCTTATTACCCTTTTACAAATTGGGAATCTAAGACTCCAGATTAAATAAAGAGGCCAAAGTCACATATTTTGAAATGCTTTCAGACACTCCATATTAACACAATCTAGCAATCTCTAGAAAGGAATTAATGCCATTTTGGGGATAGAAATCTATGAAATCTTAATTTCACCAATATACATTTTTCAGGTTTTTGTCATCACCTCAAAGCACAAACTTTGGGCTTACATGAGGTTTGACAGATGAGCCAGTCCCAAAGAAATTCTTGAGAAGTAAAAGCAATTGTGCCACTAAGAAAAACAATTTTTTTTCTCTAAATAAACAATGTGAGATCTTTAAAATGTTATTTAATAATCTTTATATTTTAATTAAATGTAATTTAATTAAATTCTATTAATTATATTGAAGATTACATTTGTAGTATGAAAGTAATATTTGTAGTATTCTTCTATCAATTAACAGAATGAAAAAAATGTAAGATAGTCATATTCCCATCTCTACTAATCATTGTTTATATATATGTGTGTGTGTGCATATAATTATGTACATATAATTTTGTATTCAGATTTAACTTAATACAATAGAAGCATTTTTTCTTGCAGTACATGGTATTCACAACTGCTATTTTAAATGTCTGCATGTGTCATCATTCCTAGTATTGAGGTTTTTATATCTATTTATTTTTTAATGCTATAAAAATTTTTAGATAGATACATTTCTGCATTGAGATTATTTCTCCAGTGTGATTGCCCTGAAGAAGGATGACTTACCCAAGCGTTTACATTATTTTCTCCTTTTGGCAGAAATGACCATCTTATTGCTTCTCAAAATGGCTTCATGCCATCACCGTGTTTAATCCCAATCAGCTTCATTGCATCTTTACCAGCATTTGAGAGTGCTCTTAACATGAATCAATGGATGTGACCGAAATGTTGCTGCAGTGCAATCTTTATTTACGAGTATTGAAACGTGTCCTTGTATTTCTATCAAGTCCTATTTGTCTTTTATACACTTCTTTTTCTTCACTTATATATTGGTTGCTTACCAGGTTCTCTTTATAGAGAGTTCATAGAATAAGACAAAAGCATTCACTCTTGTATTATCTACAAAGGTATTTCCCAGTCTGTTTTCTTTTATACATAAAAATTTTAGGTGATTCTTTCCACTGTTGCTTCCCATCCGAATATTTCAGTTCATTTTCTGATTTTCATTGACAGTTTTTCAGTTATTCCTAGTTCCATAAAATTTTTCTTAATTTTTTAAATTTCAAAAACCTTATTCTAATTTTTTTTTCTTTACTTTGTAAGTCCTACAGGCCTTTTGCAAAGGAACCAATTTGAGCACACAGACCATAAGCATATTAAACCATGTTAGGTACCTATTAAGATCTATTTTGCCATTTCCACATAATTTGAGTTAAATATTTTTGCAATGTGTCTCCTTTTTCAAGTAAATAAATGAACCAAAATAAAAATTCTTTTCTTCTTTGATGCCTAGATAGAAAATGACTAAAGTTCAGATTAAATGTTTCCACCAGCAGAATGCCCAGCTGGTGAGATAAGTTCTAAAGCAGAGCATGAAAGAGATGGTAGGCAGAAAAAATAAAAATTACAAAGCTTAGAAAAATCAATATCATGTTATAGCCTGTGTGAGAAGTGGCAGAAACTACTTTGAGGCAAACTATTGGAAAGCTGTGTGCGAGGAAAAAATTAGCCTCACTTTTCAGAGCTAAATGACTTGGAGGTATTCTTCTAATACTTCTTTATTTAGGGGAGGCCTAAGTCAGCAAAGTTGAGTGGAAAATTAAGGCTTGTCCTACCATGCATCCATTATCCACTACGCTTGGTCTGAAAAAGTCCTCTCCTTTGCTTCCAGGCAATCCATTTCTTTCCCTTCAAAAACACAGCTTAATGGGCAAGTACTTCAAGAAGCTATCACTGTTTAAACTCATTCAACTATAGTGATTTCTTGACATAATTATACTCATCAAATACATCAATATGCATATACTTTAAATTTGTTAGTGGGCAGTTATTCTAATTTTCTCTGAATATTGTAGAAGATAGTCATTACTGACTAATTATATTACAAAATAACAAAATGGCTGGTGCTGTTTTGGGTTAAATTATTGGGATGACAATTTTACTCGTTTATTTTTCTATACTGCTGCAGCTATAGATTTTGTCTTAAATAATCTAAGTACCAATCATTTAAAGCTTACTAAACTGCTTTTAATCTAACGTTTATAGTTTGAAAGGATAATTAAAAGCAAACATAAATCAACATTTTGAAGGTTTTGAAATATTTACTGATCACAAATTTTTCTTTCCTTTTAGGGAAAATCATGACAAATCACTGAAATTATATTGCAAAATACAAAAATAATATTTCTTTAGATTATATTACCTTCCAGAGTTGGCCTCATTTCCTTTAGAATATTTAACATCATTTTCAACTCAGGAGCAATATGAGGTTTTTAAAAAAGGAACAAACAACTGTTCCACCACTAGTGCAGTAAATATGAAATCTATCCTTTCTTCAGATCTTATGTTGAATTTAAGATCCCCATTCATTGTTTCAAATATATTGCATGTCAATTAACTCTACAGCAGAGACTAGCAAACTATGGCTAGTCACTAGTGTTTACAAATTAGATTTTATTTGAGATGAGTCACAACAATTCATTGAGTTATTGTCTATGGCTATTTTCACACTAGAACATTAGAACTGAGTTGTTGCAAGAAATCTCATGGTCAGCAAAGCCTAAAATATTTCTCATCTGGCCCTATTTAAAATATATCATACATACATATATATATATATATATATATATATATAAATCTATCTGTACCCCTGTGCTCTAGAGGAATGTGAAAATTGATTAACAAGATAGAGTGCCTGCCTCCATTAGAATAGAAGCAAATATTAAACAAATAATCACAAGAATAACTATAGTAAGAACAATATCGGAAACCTCGAGTATCATTTCAGTTCAGTTTAGCTGCTCAGTCCTATCCAACTCTTTGCAGTCCCAGGGACTGCAGCCTGCCAGGCTTCCCTGTCCATCACCAACACCCAGAGCTTGCTCAAACTCTTGTCCATCATGTTGGTGATGCCATCCAACCATCTCATCCTCTGTTGTCTCCTTCTCCTCCTACCTTCAATCTTTCCCAGCATCAGGGTCTTTTCCAGTGAGTCAGTTCTTCACACACATCAGGCAGCCAAAGTATTTGAGCTTAAGCTTCAGGATTAGTCCTTCCAATGAATGTTCAGGAGTGATTTCCTTTAGGGTTGACTGGTTTGAACTCCTTGCAGTGCAAGGGACTCTCAAGAGTCTTCTCCAACACCACGACTCAAAAGCATTAGTTCTTCAGTGCTGAGCTTTCTTTATAGTCCAGCTTTCACATCCATACATGACTACTGGAAAAACCATAGCTTTGACTAGATGGATCTTTGTCAAGAATGTCTCTGTTTTTTAATATGCTGTTTAGGTTGGTCATAGTTTTTGTTCCAAGTAGCAAGCATTTTCACTTTCATGGCTGCAGTTACCATCCACGGTGATTTTGGAGCCCAAGAAATTAAAGTCTCTCACTGTTTCCATTGTTTCCACATCTATTTGCCATGAAGTGATTGGACCAGATGCTATGATCTTAGTTTTTTGAATGTTGAGCATTTTCAGTCTCCTCTTTCACTTTCATCAAAAGGCTCTTAAGTTCCTCTTTGCTCTCTGCCATGAGGATGGTGTCATCTGCATATCTGATGTTCTTGATATTTTCCCCAGCAATCTTGATTCCAGCTTGTGCTTCATCCAATCCAGCATTTCACATAATGTACTCTTCTTATAAGTTAAATAAGCAAGGTGACAATATACTTGTACTCCTTTCCTAATCTGGAACCAGTCTGTGGAACCAGTTCCATGTCTGATTCTAACTGTTGCATCTTGACCTGCATACAGATTTCTCAGGAGGCAGGTCAGATGCTCTGGGATTCCCATCTCTTTAAGATTTTTCCACCATTTGTTGTGATTCACAGTCAAAGGCTTTGGCATAGTCAATGAAGCAGAAGTAGATGGTTTTTTTTCTGATATTCTCTTGCTCGTTGTGATCCAATGGATGTTGGCAATTTGATTTCTGGTTCCTCTGCCTTTTCTAAATCTAGTTTTCAGTTCAAGTACTGTTGAAGCCTAACTTGGAGAATTTTTAGCATTACTTTGCTAGCACGTGAAATGAGTGCAATTATGTGGTAGTTTGAACAATCTTTGGCAATGCCTCTCTTTGGGATTGGAATGAAGACATCTCTTCTATTCCTGTGGCCACTGTTGAGTTTTCCGAATTTGTTGGCATATTGAGCACAGCACTTTAGCAGCATTATCTTTTGAGATTTGAAATAGCTCAACTGGGATTCCATCACCTCCACTACCTTTGTTTGTAGTGATGCTTCCTAAGGTCACCTTGACTTTGCACACCAGGATGTCTGGCTCTAGGTGAGTGATCACACCATTGTCTTTATCTGGGTCATGAAGATCTTTTTGTACAGTTCTTCTGTGTATTCTTGCCACTTAATATCTTCTGCTTCTGTGAGGTCCATACTGTTTCTGTCCTTTATTGCACTCATCTTTGCATGAAATGTTCCCTTGGTATCTCCACTTTTCCTGAAGAGATCTCTAGTCTTTCCCATTCTATTGTTTTCCTCTATTTCTTTGTATTGATCACTGAGGAAGGCTTTCTTATCTCTCCTTGCTATTTCTTTGGAACTCTGCATTCAAATGGGTATGTATTTCCTTTTCTCCTTTGCCTTTCACTTTTTTTTCCCCTCACCTATTCCTAAGGCCTCCTGAGACAACAATTTTGTCTTTTTGTGTTTCTTCCTCTTGGGGATGGTTTTGATCACTACCTCCTGTACAATGTTACAAACCTCCCTTAATAGTTCTTCAGGTACTATTGCTTGAAGATCTAATCCCTTTAATCTATTTATCAGTTCCACTGTATAATTGTAAGGGATTTGAATGTCATATCTGGATGGTCTAGTGGTTTTCCTACTTTCTTCAATTTAAGTCTGAATTTTACAATAAGGAGTTCATTATCTTAGCCATAGTCAGCTCCTGGTCTTTCTTTTTGCTGACTGCATATAGAGCATCTCTATCTTTGGTTGTATATTCTTATTTATGCAGGTTTTCAGACTAGAATTTATGGCCAAATGAGATAGTTATAACATGAAATATTTTTAAAATGTTTTGTAAAAATCATGTAGCATTTTCAGAAAAATTAATTTATTGAAAAAATACATTTTGCTCATTTAAATGCTTATATCTTGAGTACAATGATAAAGAAAAGGGATGGATGGTTATCATAGATTTTTTTTAAAATTAATCTTTGTATTCAGAGTAATTTCTATAATAGGTGCTTAAGAAATATACAGATTATTGACATTTCATTTTTAAGACCTATGTAGAGATGTATTCACATAATTATAGATTTTTTTCAATTCTTTAAAGTTATTTACATATTCCAGTTCTTCTCTTATCATGTTTTCTTAAATTGCTTGTAATGTAGGATAAATACAAGTAATAATGCATCCACCAGGCTCCTCTGTCCATGGATTCTCCAGGCAAGAACACTGGAGTGGGTAACCATTCCCTTTTCCAGGAGATTTCCTGACCCAGGGATCAAACTTGGGTTTCCTGCATTGCAGGCAGATTCTTTATTGTCTGAGCCACCAGGAAAGCCCAACAATGCAATAGAAACAGAAAAGTCAGAACAAAGGAAAATGAGCATACAAATGCCAGCCATGGTATCTGACAATTTTAAATTTGACTCTTGAATTTCTTCAGCACAATTACAAAAAACAGGCCCCAATTTGGAAGAGAAGCACAAACCAAATTTTTAGGGAAATATAAAACTTTCATAGAATCAAATCAGGTTTAAACATTATTTCTTCTTCCCTGGTGAAAGTTTAAAACATTAATATATAATTGATCTTCATTATCTCTCTTTAATAGAGAAAAATAGAATATTTTGGGGGAATATTTGTGTATATCAGTAGTGTATATCCCAAACTCCAGTTACAGGACAGTACCTACTGTCAGACCATTGGTGACATTAGATTAGAAACAATATGTAATACCCTTGAATCATCCTGAAACCATCCCCTGACCCCAGTCCATGTAAAAATTGTGTTCCATGAAACTGATCCCTGGTACCAAAAAGCTGGGGACTGCTGACAATGGCGTCCCACTCCAGTACTCTTGCCTGGAAAATCTCATGGACAGAGGAGCCTGGTGGGCTGCAGTCCATGGGGTTGCTAAGAGGTGGACAGGACTGAGCGAATTCCATTTCACTTTTCACTTTCATGCATTAGAGAAGGAAGTGGCAATCCACTCCAATGTTCTTGCCTGAAGAATCCCAGGGACAGGGGAGCCTGGTGGGCTGCTGTCTATGGGGTCGCTCAGAGTAGGACACGACTGAAGTGACTTAGCAGCAGCAGCAACTGATAATGTATGATGTTACAAAAATATCCTTCTACATATGTCATCGTATAATAGACTTTTCATTTTTCCAAAAACTTATAGTCTAGAAACCTATGTAAATAAGAATTTGTACTTGATGTTTTCTACATAGCTCTTATTTCAATCATGCTCATTCCTGTGTTTATTATCTGCCTCTAGTCTAATGAGAGCAGTCACACACACACACACATGCACACACACACACGCGCACACACATACACGCGCACACACATGCACACACATATTACATTGTCTTTCCACACTGAAAAATGTACTCTCATATCTGTCAACAACAGCAAGACACACGAAGATCTCTGAAGTGACTGGTAAGCTATTCTTCAGTGTCTGTCCAACTGTTTATGACGTTAACATTTTTGTGGATCCAAAATTCAGATCACGGGCAGCCTATTCTTTCAATGCTTAGATTCTCCAAGATTTTACTGCATAGGGTCTACAAAAATGGGATTTCTCTGGTGCCTATAGCTTTGGAAAATCTTCTTTCCTTTGAATCTTTTTTTTCAGTTCAGAAAAGAATTGCTTCCTGAAATCTGATTTCTGTATTTATTAAAACAAGTATCACAAAATTCTGCCAGTGGTTTGCAGTGAGTATCTGTAGATGGTTTTGCTGTCAGGTTCAAATGAAATCTGTCAGTGAATCCATCATGTTTTCTGATACTCCGCTCTACATACTTAAAAAGAAAGCAAGCTCTGGGACATACTTTTCAGAGGAAACATTTCTTACAAATATATAGGCCTTCCCTCAGACCATATTGAAGATACTCAATTTATAAGTTATCTTACTTTTTAACTGTGTTCTTTCTCATAGTACACTAAAATTTCTTCTTGTACCTAAAAGGACACCTGAACAAGCTAAAGGCTCTTTTGTTTCAATTAAATATACTTGTGGAACTATATGCCACCCTCATGGCCTACTGAACACTTGGCTGCTGCAGGGACGGAGGGAGCTTGTTACTGGGTTTAAGTGCAGAGGAGGTGTGTAGGGGTGATTAATGCTCCCAAAAGAAATTAGTCAGCAACATGGGAAATTCTGCAAGCAATACCCCTCTTAGACCTTCAAGAAGAACCCTAGATTAGAGAACAAATACATGGACACTGTGGAATGAAATATTTTCTGCTCTATGCTCTATCAGTAAACAAGCGTTTCCAAATGGAAACTTCTAAGCCTAAGTGAAACAAAGCCAGCCATTTTGAAGCCATCAGCTACTTCCACCCCCTACCCCCAAACCCCCAACTCCCAACCCCCTCCTCCCATTAGCACCTGGGAGCTAGGGGAATGTGATACACTACTTGAGATAAATGGAATTAACGTGAACAATAAAGAAAGCAGCCTTGGCTCCATATCACTAGATGCATATGAAAGAAATGATTTCAGCAAGCCTTGCCTCCTCCCATACATAGAAGATTGCTAATTCTCGTCATGTGAGAGATTTAGTTTTCTCTTAAGTAACAGTAAACTTTTAATATTCCGATTGCCTGCGGCTCACTGCAAGCTTGTATACAGCAGTGCTCCTCCCCTGCCTCCTTGGAGTCAGCTCTCTCAGGGTCACTTGAGATACTGTCTCCTGGGCGCAAGTCCTGACCTTCCCACCGAATAAAACCTAACCCTCAACTTTTAGGTTTGTGTGTATTATTTTAGTGGACAATACCAAGGAGGAAAAAAGGAGAGTGGGAGGAACTGGGAGAAGGGGATTGACATATATACACTTGAGATACTGTGCTTCCCTGGCAGCTCAGCTGGTGAAGAATCCGCCTGCAATAGGGAGACCTGGATTCCATCCCTGGGTTGAGAAATCCCCTGGAGAAGGGAATGGCAACTCCAGTACTGCCTGGAGAATCCCCATGGACAGAGGAACCTGGCAGGCAACAGTCCATGGGGTTGCAAAGAGTCAGACACGCCTGAACGACTAAGCACAGCACAGATGCTATGTATAAAATAGATAATTAATGAGGGAAGCCACTGTACAGCATAGGGATCTCTACTCAGTGCTCTGTGGTGACCTACGTGGGAAGAAAAATCCAAAAAGGAGGGAATATATGTATTTGTATAGCTGATTCACTTTACTATAGAGTGGAGACAAACTCAACATTGAAAAGCAACTATGTGGCAATAAAAAGTAATAGGAAAGCAATAAGAAAGGTAGGAGAGAGGCTGGGCCAAGGGAGTGGACCGGTTTGTCAGTGTGCTTATTTCCTTTTCCTCACCTAAGGTTCAAGGAGAGAATTTAGGAAATAAATTTGCAAGAACCTCTCACTATGTTGCTCATTGGAGAATGTAATGAGGAGAAGAGTTCTCAGCACTTGTAGGAGAGACTTCTGGATCAAGCTGACTTTGTTTGGAAAATGCCTTGACTGGACCACTTGGGTAGATGAGTCTGCAGGAATGGGTAGGGTCTGGCATCAGGACATCAGAGGTGGAAGGCTGTTCAGAGGAACAGTGCAAGGAAAAGGGTGACCTGCTGCGTCCTGTGACAGCCTCATGAGCTTTATCTATCCAATCTGTTGAAAGTTAATAAGTTTACAAAATATTTGGTATGGGGGAGGGGGCATAGTTATAAACAGGAAGCAGCTTTATATAAGGGTCAGGATAAGAAAATACGGAAAGCAAGTAAAGAATCATTGAAACATATAGTTTATATAAATTAGCACTATTTTTGGAAAGAAGATTTTAGAGCTTTACCATACTGGGAAATTGGGGGTTTAAGACATTGCTACAGCATTTAATGAATTGAGAAGAACCTATATCATATCTGGATTAAGTCTAACTAGCAATATATAATCTATAGCAGAATATGTTCTAGGAAAAATAATTTTTAAAATTAGGATGGCACGTGCACAACACTTTTCTGCAAACAAGACTACTGGGTCATTTACTCATTGATTCTACAAGTATTTATTGAGCAGTATTGTGTATTTATTTATATAAGTACAAGTATTTATATGGCAGTATTGTGCTATGAATATAGCTGAGGATGCAGACAATGGAATTGAAATCAATTTAAAATTTATATAGGCAGACCTCATTTTTTTGCACTTTACTGTGCTTCACAGATATTGTATTTGTTGTTGTTACAAATGAAGCTTTTTCACAACCTATTGTCCAGCAAGCCTGTTGGCACTATTCTTCCAACAGTATGTGTTCCCTTTGTGTCTGTGTCATACTTTGATACTCTCCCAATATTTCAAATATTTTCATTATTATTATATTTGTTGGGGTCATCAGTAATCTTTGATGTTACAAGATGGAACTCAGATAGCGCAGGTTCAATTTCATACCATGACAATAAAGCAAATAATGTAAATGTTTTGGTTTCTCAATGAAAAAGTAATAGAAAGAGTATGACTTGCTGAAGGTTTAGATAATGCTTAGCATTTTTCGCAGTATTTTTAACTATGATAATTATTATTTAGACATAATGTTGCACACTTAATAGATTGCTAAGTCGCTTCAGTCGTGTCCAACTCTGTGCGACCCCAGAGACGGCAGCCCACCAGGCTCCCCCCGTCCCTGGGATTCTCCAGGCAAGAACACTGGAGTGGGTTGCCGTTTCCTTCTCCAATGCATTAAAGTGAAACGTGAAAGTGAAGTCGCTCAGTTGTGCCCGACTCTTAGCGACCCCATGGACTGCAGCCTAAACACAACCTTTGTATGCATTGAGGACAGAAAATTCATGTGACTCACTTTATAGAGATTTTTATCTACTAAGGTGGTCTGCAACTAAAAGCACAATATTTCTGAGGTCTGTTTGTAGGTATTTATATTTTAAGCAGATGAGATGTTCAGAGAACATATGCCATTGGTTGTATTTTGTACCTAAGAAACAGAGAAAAGAAATTAAAGATTTTGTATCTTTGATACTGTATTCTAACACTAATTCTCTGACATCATCTGAATGTCCAACAGCTCAATTAAATTCTGACACTATCTGGAAAGAACAAAATCCTCACAGGTCAACAGAATAATCTGTCACAAGACTGTTCCTACTTCAGACAGCAGAGGCAACGGGGGTCCCCAGCCATCCCAGTCAGCTAGGACTGTTGTAACAAAAAACACAGATAAAGGACCATAACAATTTGTTTTTGAAATTTATTTTCTCCCAGTTCTAGAGGCGTGAAAGTCAGAGATAAAAGTGACAGCTGATTTGGTTGCTATTAAGAGTTCTCTCAGAGAAGGCAATGGCAACTCACTCCAGTACTCCTGCCTGGGCAATCCCATGGACGGAGGAGCCCGATGGGCTACAGTCCAAGGGGTCTGGAAGAGTCAGACATGACTGAGCGACTTCACTTTCACGTTTCACTTTCATGCACTGGAGAAGGAAATGGCAACCCACTCTAGTGTTCTTGCCTGGAGAATCCCAGGGATGGGGTCGCACAGAGTCGGACACGACTGAAGCAACTTAGCAGCAGCAGCAAGAGTTCTCTTTCTGACCACCTTCTCGCTATGTGCACACATGGTGGTGGGAGAAAGAAACACAGAGAAAGAGAGCAGACATGCTCTCTGCTGTCTTTATAAGGGCACTAATCCCATCATGGGGACACCATCCTCATAACCTTACCTAAACCTGATCATCTCCCAAAGGCCCCATCTCCAGACACTATCACATTGGGATTAGGGCCTCAATATACGAATTGAGGTGGGGCACCCAGGTTACCTGCACTTCTGTCCAAACTGGCTACAAATTCAGGGTTCCCAGGACACTCATTCAAGTTCAATAATCCACTAGAAGAACTTAGAGTTACTGAAAGAGCTATCCTTACAATTATAGCTTTGTTATCAAGATAGCAACTTAGGAAAAACCAAGTGGATGAAACACCGAGGGCAGGGACTGTGGAGAGGGGTTTCCATGCTGGCTTCTTGTGGAATCCGCATGCCACCCTCTAGCACATCAGTGTGTTTACCAACCAGGAAGCTCCACCCAGCCTTGATGTGGAGTTTTTATATGGGCTTTATGATGTAGGTGCACTTGCTTAAATTACAGTCCATCACAGAGTGAACTCAAAACTATACAGCTCCTCTCCCCTACCAGGACATCTGGAGGTGAGGCTGAAACTGCCAATTCTCTAATCATGTGGCTTATTTTTGTAGTATCTACTCCCATTCTGGAGCTATCCTGGGGCCCACCAGCGCTTCCTAGGTGGCTGAGTAGTAAAGAATCTGCCAGCAACACAGGAGACAAGAGTTCAATCCCTGGGTTGGGAAGATCTCCTGGAGAAGGAAATAGCAACCCACTCCAGTATTCTTTGCCTGGGAAATCCCATGGACAGAGGAGCCTGGCAGGCTACAGTCCATAGGGTCACAAAGAGTCAGACACCAATGACTCATCGACCAGACAACACGAGTCACCTTGTTAGCATAAACTGAGATGTGTGTGCTGCTGTTGTTCAGTTGCTCAGTCATGGCCGGCTCTTTGCAACCTCATGGTCTGCAGCATGCAGGCTTCCCTGCCTTTCACCATCTACTGGAGCTTGCTAAAACGCATGTCCATTGAGTTGGAGATGCCATCCAACCATCTCGTCCTCTGATGTCCCCTTCTCCTCCTCCCTTCTGAAATGTGGTTAAAAGGGGCTTATAATGAATAACAAAATACATACTTCTATCACTTAAGAAATTTCAAGGGCTTTTGTAGCTCGGTGCCAGGAACCAGGGACAAAGATCAAATACATTGTTTTTTTTTAAATATATCACAGACATAATGATAAAATTAATTGCCTCCCCAGCCACAGAGCCCTGCCAGCAAGAGGTGAGCTAATCTAAACTGAGCCCATTGGCATCTCTGCCTCTGGAGAGACAGGTAGGTAGAAAGGATCCAGGGACACCTTCACGCCTTTTCTATAAAGTTCACAGCTCTAGATGCACAGTAGGAGGGAGACTTTTCCCTCTATCTCTCTGCCCTGGTGTCACCTGTCTGCGTGCTTATGTGCTCAGTCATATATGACTTTTTGCAACTCCATGGACTGTAATCCACCAAGATCCTCTGTCCTGGGGATTTCCCAGGCAAGAATACTGGAGTGGGTTGCCATTTCTTCCTCAGGGGATCTTCTTGACCCAGGGATCAAATCTGCGTCTCCTGTGTTGGCAGACAGATTCTTTTACCATTGAGCCACCAGGGATGCCCCTGGTCCTTCCTATTGGTGCCTTATCAGGTCTGTGGAGAAAAGCCTATAAATGTATGCCATTTCCTTCTGTTTCTGAGGCTGGTCCTCACCTGACCTCCTTGAAGGTGTCTGTCTTTCCTAAGACTGCAGACCATTAGGCCATTCTGCAATCTCAGCTCTCTAATGGCTTCAAGAGAAGTTGGATTTTTATATTCTATTCATTTATGGCTGATTTTCTGATCTGCAGTATAAACAATATTTATTCACTTTTTTTCCCATTTGATTCTCATAATAACTCTGTAAGACTGGCAGAGTAGGGGTTACTAGTGCAGAGTTGTTCTCATTAATCTAAGGTCTGTTTCCTTTCTGGCACATGATACACCTTTCAGAGATCCTACATGGGTTATGTACATTGCTATCACTCATTCTAGGTTCCTTATGACCCAGTGTTTATCAATAAAGGATCAAAGGAATCATCTAAGGGATTTCAAAAAAGAAAGCACATTTCTTTACCTTCCAAATAAGGCACCCTCCTTTCCTCCATGTCTAATATTAGTAACCACCCCCATTTTTAAGTGGATATACTTTCCCTATCCAAGTACTAAGCCAGAGATCAAACTTCAGAATACATAAATACCTGAGGAACTACTACTTTAAAAAATGTACAAAATATTCACCATAAATTTTTTTAAAGGATACACTGGACTATATTAGAATTTAGAAGAGATTAAAAGGCAGTGCTCAGAGTGGGAGCAGATATTTGCAGTACAGTGGGAACAGATATTTGCAATACATATATCTGACAAAGAAGGCAAACCCACAACATATAAAGAATATCTCCTAATCAATAAGGAAAGCCAGTCAGCCCACTAGAAAAATAAGATATTCAGATGTCCAATAAACATAGGAATATGTGCTCATTTTCTTAAGTTTTTAGGGAAATGCAAACTGAAATCACAATGAAATGCGACTATATATTCAAGAATTTTTTTAAAAGACTTTAAAACAAGATTGACAATATCAAGTGCTGATAAATACTTAAAGGAACTGTAGCTCTCATTTAAATGCTGTTGTTAGTATTGTTGTTTAAGTTGTGTCCAACTCTTTTGCAACCCCATGGACTATAGCCCACCAGGCTCCTCTGTCTATGGGATATCCCAGGCAAGAATACTGGAATGGGTTGCATTTCTTTCTCCAGGGGATCTTCCTGATCCATTGAGTGAAACCCATTCTCCTATACTACAGACAGATTCTTTTTTTTTTTAATACTTTATTCTACATTACAATACTATATTTGTTTTGCCATACATTGACATGAATCAGCCACAGGTGTCCATGATCTCCCAATGCCGAAGCCCCCTCCCACCTCCCACCCCACATCATCTCCCTGAATCAACTCGTGCACCAGCCCCATGCATCCTGCATCCTGTATTGAACATAGACTGAAGCTTTGTTCTTACAAGATAGTATACATGTTTCAATGCCATTCTCCCAAATCATCCCCCCCTCTCCCTCTCCCTCAGAGGCCAAAAGTCCGTTCTATACCTCTGAGTCTCTTTTGTTGTCTCACATAGAGGGTCATCACTACTATCCTTCTAAATTCCATATATATGTGTCAGTATACTGTATTGATGTTTTTCTTTCTGGCTTACTTCACTCTGTATAATCAGCTCCAATTTCATCCATCTCATTAGAACTGAGTCGAGTTTATTCTTTTAAGGGCTGAGTAGTACTCCATTGTATATATGTACCACAGCTTTCTTATCCATTCATCTGTTGATGGACATCTAGGTTGTTTCCATGTCCTGGCTATTATAAACAGTGCTGCAATGAACATTGGGGTACATGTGTCTCTTTCAATTCTGGTTTCCTCGGTGTGTATGCCCAGCAGTGGGATTGCTGGGTCATAAGGCAGTTCTATTTGCAATTTTTAAAGGAATCTCCACACTGTTTTCCATAGTGGCTGTACGAGTTTGCATTCCCACCAGCAGTGCAAGAGGGTTCCCTTTTCTCCACATCCTCTCCAGCATTTATTGCTTGTAGACTTTTGGATCTCAGCCATTCTGACTGGTGTGAATGGTACCTCATTGTGGTCTTGATTTGCATTTCTCTGATAATGAGTGATGTTGAGCATCTTTTCATGTGTTTGTTAGCCATCCATATGTCTTCTTTGGAGAAATGCCTATTTAGTTCTTTGGCCCATTTTTAATTGGATCATTTATTTTTCTGGAGTTGAGCTGCATAAGTTGCTTGTATATCTTTGAGATTAGTTGTTTGTCAGTTGTTTCATTTGCTATTGTTTTCTCCCATTCAGAAGGCTGTACAGACAGATTCTTTACTGCTGAGCCAACAAGGAAGCTCATTGTTAGTGTAAATTGGGGCAAAACGTCGATAAATTATTTCTAAGTATATAGTAAAATTGAGTAAATGCATTATCTAGTTCACTTTTAGCTACTGTGCAATAGCAAGGCATACACATGCTCAACTATTGTGTGCATGCTCAGTCGTGTGCAATTCTTTGTGACCTCATGGACTATAGCCCACCAAGCTCCTCTGCCCATGGAATTTTCCAGGCAAGAATACTGGAGTGGGTTGCCATTTCCTACTCCAGGAGATCTTCCTGACTCAGGGATTGAACTGGCATTTCTTTTGTCTTCTACATTGGCAGACAGATTCTTTACCATTAGTGCAACCTGGGAATCCCAAACAGAAATGTAGATGGCAACACAATTGTGTGATAGATTTAAATTGGAAACTAACCAAATGCCCACTATATTAATGAGGATTTATGGGTTAATATATATGTGAGAGTATATTCACACAATAATAAACACAAAAGCATGGGTTAATTTTACAACCATAATTCTCAGTGAAAAAAGGAAAAACTCCTAGTGAACAAAGAATACTTCTCTATTAATCCATTTATATAAAGCACAAACAGACAAAAGTAAATATGCTGGTGCATGTCACAAAAGTGTTTGCTTCCGGGGGCTGGCTGCTGACTGGAAGAGAGAACAGGGCAAGACTCTGTGGGCCAGAATATTCTTTCTTAACTCGATAGTGACCATGTGAGTGTTTTGGGTTCATGAAAATTTATTAAGTGGCACAAACTATGTGAACTTTTGTGCATCCATGTATGGTATACTTTAATAAAAAGCTAAAAAAAAAAAAGCTCACTGTAGCTATACATGAAGAGTTTATCTGAGAGAAGCAAGAATAAATTGGGAAAATCATTAGGATGTTGTAGTTTTGGCAAGAGATGATGGTAGCCCAGTAGGAAAAAGAAATTACAGAAACTCTTCTAATTGTCATAGCAGGAAGCATAAAACTGATTTAACTCAAGAAATATAGTAAGCAGTTTTCTGAGTCAATAATTGTACATTAATGAGGGTAACATTTATCTTGTATAATTGTCTCTAGCTGTATTTAGCTACTTAGACACTAGCAACAAAAATACATACAGTTGATTTTATACAGTATTATATACAATCTGGAGGTTTTCTACCAAGCACAGGAGTGGTCATTAATTTCTTTTTCAATTTAATTTTATTCAATACAAATGGTCACAAATGGTCTAGGATAATTTGAATTATCCTAGACTCTGCTTTTTTTCTCTCATATCCTATTTTTCCCTTTATTATCTTGGGTTGACATCTTGAAAATCCCCTGCTGGTTTTTCTTAAAGGAAAATACAATTGAAAAACAACCGAGTTTCAAAACCCTAAACACTAGATAATACTACCTTTTCTCCAAAAATTGAGCTTATGCCTGCGTTTTCTGGGCTCAATACATGGTGAGGTTGTTTGAGATTATAAAGGAATCAGAGTATAGCTCTCCAACACTGCAGTGAAGGATGTTTACAATAGATTTCTGCAGAGGGTGTTTAAATCTAATGAAATGAAGATAATTCAAGCTATAATATCCATGGAAACATTTCATTCAGAAACTGCATGATAGAGAATACTTTTCTCATAGCCAAAAAACTCCTAGATGTCATGAATTTCCATACATTTTACTTGAGGGAAAGCTATCCTTCTGAATTTCAGTTATGTTGAAGATGTCCATTAAATAACTTTTATGGTGCACTTATTATGCTCAAAGCACTTTGGCAGATAATTGGAAAAATACAATAATCAATCATATGTCTCAATTTTCAAGAGGCCAAAGTATTTGAATTATTTATAAAACAGATGTACTAAAAAGTTAGAGAATTAAAAAATATATTGTACATCTATTTCAGGATAGAGACTTTGAAATTAATTCTAAATTGTGCAGTACACACTTACTGGGCAGGGTGGGAGGAGGGTTGTAAAGTCTACTTCATGGTAAGATGGTGAAGTAATAGCTGTTGATTCTCACCCCCTAAAATGATCCTGCAGATACATAAAAGCAAGAGAACATCTGATCTATCCCAGAACCCAATATTTAAATATTCTACCAGCCGGATGGTGACTGGGTCCTAATATAAGTTCAGGAAATAATAGTCCAGGTAGAAAGGAAGGGATCTCAAATAGATCCCCTTGGCAGCTCTTCTGATGGTGCCCTGCTTGAGGCAGTGATTGTTCCAGCTCTATTTGGTGGTAGAAAAGCATCAAGAGAAGTTCAGTGCTCACTAGAGTAGAATGAAGGACCTGCTGACTAATGAGGGGATTATAAAAGTTCTACATTGTCTGAATAAGTTGACTCGATAGATTCTTCCTCATCCACCACCTGAGGATGAATCCACTCAGGGTTGTTCTGGAAAACGGCAGGACCTATAGTTGAGATGCTAAGAGATTCCCCGAAAGATCAGATTGGTTGATGGCAGGGAAAGTGTAATGAGGAAGTGTTAGAACCTTACTGAATGTCATAAACTCTGCCCGAAAGCAAATTCCACAGTCTCCAAATAGACAGAACGGGCAAATGCAAGGACTTGGATTCAACCCACTCCAGTATTCTTGCCTGGAAAATCCCATGGACGGAAGACCCTGGTAGGCTACAGTCCATGGGGTCGCAAAGAGTCTGACACGACTGAGCAACTTTCTTTCACTTTCACCCCTCCCCCAACAATATATTAGCCGATTCCTCCAAGGGAATGTGTGTTTAAGGGACTAAATATTTAAGTACCTGAGAAACATTAAGTACCATAGAAGAATGACTTCAAACCAAATGATGAATACATTATCTAAAAGCAAATTTTAAAAGAGAACTCACACATCCCCACTACTCTGGCCATTCCGTTCTCTCCCTCAGGAGCTCCTGGACGTCCTGACAGAAAGGACACCTGAGACCCTGTCCTAGGACTAGCACTGGGATTTGTCCTAATTCCTTCAGGCTTACTTAAGTGTGAGCTTCCCTTGTAGCTCAGCTGGTAAAGAATCCACCTGCAACGTGGGAGACCTGGGTTTCTCAGGTACTTAGTATTCTGGCCTGGAGAATTCCATGAACTGTATAGTCCATGGGGTTGCAAAGAGTTGGACATGACTGAGTGACTTTCCGGTTCACTATTAAGTGTAAGTGGACGTTTACCTGAAAGACAAACATGGAAACAAGCAGCAGCTATGGCAGCTAATTAAATAGCCAATAAAACAGAATTAAGTGGAAAAGTCAGGGGAAAATCATGAGAAAGAGTTATATAGGATATAAGTTATATAGGATAAAAGTAATATTCCATCAAGAAAACTGATCAAAAACAACTGGGCCAGAAACAAATATAGTCATAAAAGGCCACACCCACACTATTGATACTGTGTACAAAACAGATAATGAGAACTTATTGCATAGCACAGATTGGTTCAAAATTGAGACAGGAGTATATCAAGGCTGTATATTGTCACCCTTCTTGTTTAACTTATATGCAGAATAAATCCTGTGAAATGCCTGACTGGATGAAACACAAGCTGAAATCAAGATTGCCAGGAGAAATATCAGTAACCCTACCCTTACCACAGAAAATGAAGAGGATCTAAAGAGCCTCTTGATGAAGGTGGAAGAGGAGAGTGAGAAAGTTGGCTTAAAACTCAATATTCAAAAAACTAAGATCATGGCATCCAGTCCCAATATTACCTGACAAATAGCTGGAGAAAAAATGGAAACTGTGACATTCTTATTTTCTTGGGCTCCAAAATCACTGTGAATGGAGAGTAGAGCCATGAAATTAAGACACTTTCTCCTTGGAAGAAAAGCAATGATAAACCTAGACAGTGTATTAAGTAGCAGAGACGTTACTTTGCCAACAAAAATCTGTATAGTCAAAGCTATGGTTTTCCCAGTAGTCATGTATGAATATGAGAGTTGGACCATATAGAAGTCTGAGCACCGAAGAATTGATGCTTTTGAACTGTGGTGTTGGATAAGACTCTTGAGAGTCTCTTGGACAGCAAGGAGATCAAACCAGTCAATACTAAAGGAAATAAATCCTGAATATTCAATTGAAAGGACTGATGCTGAAGCTGAAATTCCAATACTTTGGCCACCTGACGCAAAGAGCCAACTCATTGGAGAAGACCCTGATGCTGGGAAAGATTGAAGGCAGAAAAAGGGAGTGACAGAGGATGAGATGGTTGGATGGCATCACCAACTCAATGAACATGAGTTTGAGCAAACTCAAGGAGTTGGTGAAGGACAGGGAAGCCTGGCGTGCTACAGTCCATGGGGTCGCAAAGAGTCAGACATGACTGACTTAACAACAACAGCTGCATAGCACAGAAACTTTACTTGATGTTTCAAGGGAAGGAAATCCAAGAAAGGGGGATATATGTATACATGCTGCTGATTCGCTTTGCTGTACAGTAGAAACTAACACAACATTGTAAAGCAACTATTCTCTAATAAATTAAAAAAATTTTAATTAAAGAAAGATAACATCTGACAGATATCAGGGGGATATAAATGGATCAAAATGTACTTTGAGATTTTAACTTATATTTTTCAGAAACTGCAGGTCAAGCAGTTGAAAATATTTAGGAGGCTACCCATATACTGATGGTTATAAACTAGTAGGTATATCTTGCTGAGTAATAACTTATGGGGAAGATAAGTGTGTAGTATGTGACTTTCATGTGAAAATCTGGACGAATTATATATGTCTAGCTTTTTATTTGTGCCTATTTGAAGAGAAACATTGGAAGAGTACAGACATAAATGAAAATACTAAGGAAAGTAAGGTATACAATTAGCTATTTTGTGTACATTTTTGTGCATATTTTAAAGTTTATAGATACTTATTTTTAAAATATGTTAAAAGGAAACAGAAGTCTAAGGCTTTCCAAGTCAGCCACCCCAGATGAAAGTGGGGCTGGATCTGTGATTTGATGTTCTCTTCTGCAATAGCATTGGCACAAGAGACCTGACATCCCAAGGCCCCATCTGTGGGCATTAATGCAGTAGTGCAAGATTATATTATGAAAAGAAGTCTGAGACTTGAATCAGAGTTGAGGGCAAGGATGCAGCAAAGATCTGTACTTAGCAGGACCCAAAAGCTATTTGTCAAAAATTTGCAAAGAGTTTAGAGCCCATTTAATGTGCAGGCTTTAAAGAACAGAGCAGCAGGAGAAGAGACAGGTATATCAACATTCTCAGAAATCGGTGCATCAAGCAAAGTCTAACAGACCTACATGTAAATTAGGAGCAGTCTTTACTAGAGATTTAATGTGGGTCCATTAAGGACCAAACCAATCCAGCTTGGCTGGAGGGCTCAAGATAAATGTAAGGATCACAAAGGGAAGACGACATATAAATCATGTAAACACGTCTTTAGGGAAATGGTGCATCATTTTTTAGGTTCTGGTAGTAATAAGTTAAATTACAAAGTGCTTTCACATTCATTCTGTCATGTGAAGCTCAGAATAAAGGTTAAACAGCCATAACTCCTCTGTTACTACTTCATCAATGAGTAAACTGATTTTCAAGAGTAAAATGGCATGTTCACATTCACAGCTAGTAAGAGGCTGTGCAAAGAAGGAATACAATTCTTTTTCCCACTCACTGCCTCAGTCATTAATTTATTCATTTACCCCTCATTTCGAGTCCCTAATAAGTCAGTCACTACTTAAAAGAAGCAAGGTTTTCCCCTGAGCACTCACCACTCCACTAGGTCCTCTTACTGTTAATGCTGTATCAAAAGGAATTATTTTTCTTCCTGCCTTTAACTGTGCTATAGACAAGAAGAAATGTGCAATGAACCCATTCACTTCAACTCCGGGGGTTTTAAGACCTCCATGGGAAGCCAGGAAGCCCATTAATTCTGGGTCTAATGATCTAGTTTTATGGTTTGGTATCGCTCTGTCCTCTGTGCCACCTCTGTGCCCTTTCAGACTGTTTCAAGGGATGCTAGCATGGTGAAGGAGAGGATATGGAAACGAACAAGATGGAATTGGAGTCCATCAATTTCCATGTGTTTGAGGAGGCAGTTGGCACTGAAAAATGAGAAGCTTGGATTATTTGATGATATAGACTAGTTAGCCTAACTTTCTCTCTCCCCTCCGCACCGTGAATAATAAATTTGGAGCTTTCTCACTGCCACACACTGATTTGCCTTGGCCTATTTTTCTTTTATATTAAAAATTATAAAACCTTCTCCAACATACAGAATTGTCTTCATGTAAAGATTGTTATTTGTTTGTTTGCTTTAAGTTAATGGAGCAGAGAGCTGATACTGAGAAAGCAGAAATTCTGGAAATGTTAGACTTGCAGTCAATCTGAGGACTAAGTCCGGCTCAGGCCTATTTTTGTTTAAGTTGGGAAAAGAAGAGAGTAACTATCATCAGGATTGAATGAGTAGATTTTTTTAATCATAAAGAAAGGAAGGAAGAAATTAAAATAATTAAGTACACACTGCATATAACTGGATTCTAATGAAAGAGCCTGCAAGTTCATTTCAGATCATAACTTTCAAAATGAGTTTGTTGTTAAAATAATGAATTTCCACAGAGACCTTGCCAGTGTGGAGCAAGCTTTTCACGGTATAATTTGATAGAAATAGTTGGCACCTCTGTCACAAAGAAGAGACAATTGAATTTAGAGACATCCGTAGAAGCTTAATAAAAAATACTGGCGCTAATGGTTTTGTTTGCTCCCTGGGAATTGTCTGCAACCTTCTGCCAATGCTGAACTAACAGTGATTCCAATGACAGTCATAAGCGATTACAGTTTACAGAACCAGTCGTTAACTATCGGCGTCTTTAAAGAAGACAGCTATTTGAAATTGTTAGAAAGAAAATGTGGTCCCCTAAATGTACTCTGGGAGATGGTGATGAACAGGGAGGCCTGGCATGCTGCGATTCATGGGGTCGTGAAGAGTCGGACACAACTGAACGACTGAACTGAACTGAAATGTACTTCTAAACAGAAGTTTGCATTGGCCAAGCAGAAAATTGCAGCAAGATGTTTTAGAAGTAATTCCCTGCCTTCCTATAATTTCAGATTCCTTGTCAAGCTTCTCTTTTTCTATCCACTGGCTCTATCTTTCCTGTTCTCAACCCAATTGACTGAAAGATTAAGAGAGAGATGAACAATGGAACGAAAATAAGCACAGAACTCTGCTTTCATTTTTTTCCTCTCTTAAGTCTCATCTCAGTTGAACAAAATGTGTTACACTTCGATGTAGTGGGCAAACAGGACTAGACCCATTACAGGAGGCAGGACTAAGCTACTCCATTAATCACAGATCGAAGGTTAAATACAAAAGTGCACAGTCTGGAAAAATCAAGATTTATGAAATATGTCTCCTTTATATAGTAGGTTAATACTGAGAAGGGGGCTCCAGGTTAGAAAGAAATAAAAATTAAAGCCAGTTTAACAAAATTAATCTGTAAGTAACCATCTGTATCGATAGAAGTAGATTTCCTCAATGTGACACAAAAATGTCCCCACCAAGGCAACTAAAATAAAATGAATAATAAAAAATACTGAAATACAAGAGAACTTCAGGATCTATGACACCACCCCAAATTGTTTGCATCTCTCCAAATGGGTGTTGCAACTGACTTATTTTTCATTCCTGATGGGCCAATGTATGTTTGTAATGAAAAGTATTTTAAATAGACTTAACATGTAGAGGGCTTCCCTGGTGGCTCAGATAGTAAAGAACTCGCCTGCAATGCGGGAAACCTGGGTTCAAGCCCTGCATTGGGAAGATCCCCTTGAGAAGAGAACAGCCACCCACTCCAGTATTCTTGCCTAGAGAATTCCATGGACAGAGGAGCCTGGCAGGCTATAGCCCATGGGTTTGCAAAGACCTGGGCATGACTAAGGGACTTTCAATTTAATATGGAGATGTGGTTATGTTAGGGGAAAATACCTTTGCTTTTATTTCTCTTCTCCCTCTCTTTTCCATGCCCTATTATTTCCACCATCATCATTCCATGCTTGTCAGTAAAATAGCTAGCTTAGAATAAATGTCTTAGTCCTTCCATGATAGCCACAGATACATGTTCTTAGGATGTTTCTCAAGAAAATTTCTTCCAGGATCAGATAAATTTACCTTTTCTCTTTACTTCTAGGTGATGACAGTTGACTGATTTTCATTTCCTATTTCAATAAAAATAGGTCAGTGTTGACCAAAGCTTAACTAATCAGTCCCTTCAGTTCAGTTCAGTTGCTCAGTCATGTCTGACTGCTTGAGACCCCGTGGACTGCAGCACGCTCAGGCTTCCCTGTCCGTCACCAGCTCCTGGAGCTTACTCAAACTCATGTCCATGAAGTCGGTGATGCCATCCAACCATCTCATCTTCTGTCATCCCCTTCTCCTTCTGCCCGCAGTCTTTCCCAGCATCAGGGTCTTTTCCAATCCAGAGTCAGTTCTCCACATCAGGTGGTCAAAGTATTGGAGTTTCAGCTTCAGCATCAGTCCTTCCAATAAATATTCAGGACTGATTTCCTTTAGGATGGACTGGCTTGATTTCCTTGCACTCCAAGGGACTCTCAAGAGTCTTCTCCAACACGACAGTTCAAAAGCATCAGTTCTTTTGTGCTCAGCCTTCTTTATGGTCCAACTCTCACATCCATACATGACTATTGGAAAAACCATAGTTTTGACTAGATGGACCTTTGTTGGCAAAGTAATGTCTCTGCTTTTTAATATGCTGTCTAGGTTGTCTATGCTGTCTAATGTCTCTGTCTTTTTAATATGCTGTCTTGTCCCTTCAAGTACTGAACAATTTGGAATAAAATTTCATAGACTCATTCTTGTATTAATTGACTAGGTGTCATGTGATATGTCTAATAAGGATTTTAACTATAGTTCTATATTTCATAAATTAACTACACACTGAATTTTGATTTTTCATGAGCAGTGACATATTTCTTTTCCTCTGATGGTTGGAGACTTATTTTCTAATTATTCAGTGTCTCAATCATCTAGTTTTTCTTTACCTTTCTGCCCCCTCCCTCTCTTTCTTCCCTTTCCTTGGTTCCCTATCTCTTCTCTTCTCTCTTTCCCATCCTTCTATTATCCTTTCCTTTTCATTGTTTCTATAATTATGTGATGACTTTGCACGTTGTGCCTGTCACTATGCTTGTTTAGGTTCTAGTGATATAAGCACAGTTTCATCCTTGAGGAGCTCAAACTAACAACACTGCGACAGCAGACCTGGTACCAGGTACTGAGAAAACCCACAGAAATAAAGGGGCAGTTCCTTGAAGGGGCAAAGGGTAGGATGAAAGAACTGAAGAGGTTTTCAATTTCTAACTTTTTTAAGAGTCTATCGAAGAAGTGAGGAGGCCATTCTAAGCAGAGGGAAAAATAAAGACGTGTACAAACATGTAAACATGCATGAGATGTTGGTAGAACCATGAGAAAGGAAAGGAAAGTGAAGTCGCTCAGCTGTATCCGATTCTTTGCAACCCCATGGACTGCAGCCTACCAGGCTCCTCTGTCCATGGAATTTCCCAGGCAATAGTACTGGAGTGGATTGCCATTTCTTTGTCCAGTGGATCTTCCCGACCCAAGGATCGAACCCAGGTCTCCTGCACTGTAGACAGATGCTTCACCGTCTGAGCCACCAGGGAAGCCCAGAACCATGAGGAGCACAAAGTCATGCCAGAAAGGAAGCGGCGGTGTATGCAGTAGGGGGCATTAGCTGTGAAGCTGGATGGCATTTTTTCTGTTTTTAATGTTTTTAATCGAAAGATCATTTAGAATGTGATAGTTTCAAGTATACAGCAAAGTGATTCAGCTGTATGTGTATCTTTTCAGATTCTTTTCCACAACAGGTTATTACAAGACATTTCGCTATAGTTCCCTGTGCTATGCAGTAGGTCCTGCTGGGTTATCTCTTATATGTAGCATGTATATTTTAATCCCTTTGGTAATCATGTTTGTTTTCTGTGTCTGTAAGTCTGTTTATGTTTTGTAAACAAGTTCATTTATGTCCTTTTTAAGCTTCACATGTAAGCAATATCATGTGATATTTTTTGTCCGACTTATTTAACTTATATGATAATCTGTAGGTCTATCCATGTTGCTGCAAATGGCATTTTCATTTCATTTATTTATTAAAAAAATTATTTTATTTTTACTTAATATTTGTTTTATTTATTTCATTTTATTCCTTTGTGTGTCTATACCACATCTTTTTAAATTCCATGATAGGCTCTGAGAATTTTATCTTGTAGGCAATTCACTCCTTTAAGGATTTTCAAAGTAGTAAATAGAGTGACTTACTCTACTTTATAAAAAATAATCACTTTTTCATATGACTGGATTACAGACTCTTCAAAGAAATTTATAAACAAGCAAAAATCATTTTCCAAGTAATTTTATAAGCAAATAGCTTGTAACTATGAACCCAGGAGCATCTTTTGCTGGCATACTGCTAATGGGTGTCCCTGGACCCTCCTCAGGAGGGCTGTGGGACCCCGCTCTGCTCAAGCAGGAGATGCCTGGTCTGTGCCTATTTGCTCACAGCTTTCCTGGAATCTCTATCTAGGAGTTTCTCAAGGCCCAAGTCCAGTCCCTTCAGCACGTATTTTGAATGCATCCTATTTATCAAAATCTAAAATGTCAGGGGTAGACGGGATCCAAAGTAATATCAGAATAAAGGTATCCATTCAGGGCATTCTTCTTAACACCCAAAATGGCTTTGCTTCTTGAGTTCGGTTATTTTGTTGTGATTGTGATCCATTTTCCAGTGCACATGTGGGCAGCTCAAAATGTTTGCCATGGAGTACTAATGAACGCTGCAAGAAAATTGTGGAAACTCCATACAAAATTGTGGTCATCTTCCTTGACAGCTTTAGCACAAAAAATGGAAAATTGCAGAAAATTGTAAAAACGAAAAATACAGTTAAACTGGTTTACACTTACTGACAACCTCTATCTCAAACCCTGTTATTTTATCATTTATTTAATCTATGATGTTAGCTACTAGTTTAAATTTCACTTTCCATTTTCTCCCTTGTGTTGATACTTCCTCGCCTCCTGTATCTGACATCCCAGCAGTGAGCAGTTACTCACTCCTGAGCACCAGGCACCTGGGCAGTTACATACTCAGGTGTTAGATCTAAAGGGGATGAGCACTAATAAGAGACTACCATTTTATACACATATATACATGCTTATATGTGTATATACTATATACATCTGTGGATATAGTGTGCATGAACTGTTGGCTTCAATATCTGTATTTAAAAACCCTTTTTGGCCTATAGGAAAGTTTTGAGAGATTATTATTTGAGAGATTTTAAAAGTAATAATGCAATAGGATCAAGGCTTTGATTCTTATAATAAAACCCCCTTCTAGTCTCTGGACTTAGAATTGTAATGGCTCACCTCACTTGTCTCTTAATCAAGTATGACCTTACATTACCTCTTATTTCCTTGTCTACCTATCCAAATTATTGTGTCATAAGTTTTCTGATCCCAAGTAAACTATAAGCTCCCAGAAAGCATGAAATGTATATCATTCATTTCTAGCTTCCCAAATCCCCAGAAAACCTCATATGCTTCTCAGCATATTCTATTAATACTTTTAAAATGTTCCACCAGGATTAAATATTTTGATAAGAAATTTGCCTCTATTCTTTTAATACATTTAACATACAACTCAGAAAAGTAGATTTGCTTATTACGTTTCTTTCTTTGGGAGTTCATATTCTTATTTGCTTTCAGAATTTTCAACTTTACATGAAGCACGAAGAGCCCAATTACTTCCCCAATCACACCCCATTCCAGCACTCTTGCCTGGAAAATCCCATGGATGTAGGAGCCTGGCAGGCTGCAGTCCATGGGGTGGCTAAGAATCGGACATGACTGAGCAACTTCACTTTCACTCTTAACTTTCATGCATTAGGGAAGGAAATGGCAACCCACTCCAGTGTTCTTGCCTGGAGAATCCTGGGGACGGGGGGAGCCTAGTGGGCTTCCATCTATGGGGTCGCACAGAGTCGGACATGACTGAAGCGACTTAGCAGCAGCAGCAGCAGAAGCAGACTGAGATATAAATTCTATTTTTCAAGTCATAAATGGCAGTCATCTGCATTCAAGTTGCCTATGTGTGTGTGCTCAATTAATCAGTCGTGTCTGACTCTCTGCGACCCTCTGGACTGTAGCCCACCAGGCTCTTCAGTCCATGGGATTCTCCAGAAAAGAAAAATGGAGTGCATTCCCATGCACTCCTCTAAGGGATTTTCTCGACCTGGGGATCAAAACTGCATCTCCCGCACTGCACATGGATTCTTGGCCCAGTGAGCTACCAGGGAAGCCCCAAAGTTACCTATAACATATTTTAAATAACTGATACAACGCAATGAAGAAAAACAGCCAGAATCTGCAACAACATGGATGGACTTAGAGATTGTGACACTGAATGAAGTTGGACAGAGAAAGACAAATATTATATGATATCACTTATATGTGGAATCTTAAAAAGGGTACAAAGAACTTATTTACTGGAGAAGGAAATAGCAACCCACTCCAGTATTCTTGCCTGCAGAATCCCAAGGACCGAGGAGTGTCACAGATGTAGAAAACAAACTTACAGTTATCAGAGGGTAAGGGAAGGGAATAAACTGGGAGATTGGGATTGACATAGACACACTACTATATATAAAGTAGATAACAAATAAGGACCTACTGTATATCACAGGAAACCCTGATCAATACTCTGTAAAGGCTGATATAGGAAAAGAGTCTTTAAAAGAAAAAAAGTAGATATTTGTATAACTGATACACTTTGCTAACACAACATTGTAAATCAACTACACTCCAATAAAGATTTTTAAATAAATAAAACATAAAAAAGAAAAATAGTCAGAAACACAGGTAAGTAAGACAGGCTATTATTTAAAACAGCAGAAGAGCCTACAAAGAATGAAAGAGACAAAAGAAAACAATTCATTATGGTAGGAAATCTGAAAGAGTTTGAGACTGACTTTTTAGGAAAAGAGTTAAAAAAAAAAACTTGAGGAAACTGAAACATGATCTTTGATCATTTAGAGAGTAGATGCCAACAAAATGTTATTTCTGAAGGAACTAGTCATAGTAAGGAAAAAAAAATAATCACCTTAACCCTAGGGCTACAAAACTAGAACTCATAAATTATAAATAATGCCTTACAAATCAGTCAGGGACATCAGAGAAATAAGAAAACTACACAGGTGAAACAAAACGTATATTGAAAATGAGCTGATGTTATCCCTGAGAGAAAAGTCAAAACAACAACCAAAAAGATATTTTAAAATAACAACAATATTTTTTATCTATAGGAATAAAGAAAACATGCTTTTCAATATATACAAGGAGGAAAATAATTCACTACTGTTCAAACCAGTCAGGTAAATGTCAGCTTCTTCAATAGCTCCTTTGAAGAAAGAGATTGTATTCTCAAATTGTGCAACATTTCCAGGATGGGGTCCATTGCTCTGGACCTTATTCTCAGCTTGCTGCTGCTGCTACTGCTGCTAAGTCACTTCAGTCATGTCCGACTCTGTGCAACCCCATAGTGGGCAGCCCACTAGGCTCCTCTGTCTCTGGGATTCCCCAGGCAAGAATACTGGAGTGGGGTGCCATTGCCTTCTCCAGTGCATGAAAGTGAAAAGTGAAAGTGAAGTCGCTCAGTCGTGCCGACTCTTAGTGACCCCATGGACTGCAGCCTACCAGGCTCCTCTGTCCATTGGACTTTCCAGGCAAGAGTACTGGAGTGGGGTGCCATTGCCTTCTCTGTATTCCCAGCTTATATATTTGCAAATCTAAAGGGAGGAAAAATTAAATTTTTCAGGAACAAAACAGCATTTAAAAGAGCAATAGGCTTCCAGAATTTAAGAAACTGTCAGCAAAGGAAAGATTTTCAATTCTTATCCACAATTTAAAACCAACCTGAATTGATATTGTGATAAAAATTGAATTCCAGAAGTAATTCACTCATGTCTTCTATTTAATTTTCAAAGATGTGTGTTAAGTCGTCCCATGTACAAACCAACATGCTAAGAAGACAAAGAGATTTTAAGTAGGCAAAACTACTTATAAACCAAATATTGAACACCACCATTTCTTACATCTGGGGCAGCAGCCAATATTGTCACTAACTGACTTATACATGAAGAGTTTATGGCAAGGTGAAGCTTTAAGATTTCACTGAGCCTGTGGTGTGTAATATTCTTATTGAGTGCTGAGGAAGCATTATTTATACTGTGGATTAGGGATACTCACACTCACATGGGCTATCAGGAGTGAGGGAGAGAAGCCAGGCTGACATTGGTCCAGACTCTCCCTTTAGTACAGACACAAACATGATAAAACCTTTGAGCTAAATTTTGCTCCCAAGGGACTCTGGCCAAAAGGAATCTTTTGTTGTCACCATGGGTGGGATATAAGTGGAATGCCTAGGTCCTAACATTTTTTCCCCATCAAATTCTTATAAACTATTCATGGGCTCAAATCATGTCGAACACCCAATCTTTTTCTTTTTCCTAGTTTCCCTACATATATCTTCTGTCTAATTTTTACGTTATCCAAGCTAACTTTCTCTTTGAAATGTAATTTGCTAAAGTTCACAAGAATTGAAGTTTCCCTATCCAGTATCAGTGACTCCTCAGTCTTTTTTTCCCCATTAAAAAGCATGCTCTGGGAATTCCCTGGTGGTCTAGTGGTTAGGACTCAGTGCTTTCACTGCCAGGACCCAGGTTGAGTCCCTGGTAAGGAAACTGAGATTCTGCAAGCCATGTGACCTGGCCAAAAGTAAAAAGAAGTTCACTTCTTTTCCCTGTGTGTTCAATCCTGCAGTATTAGGCTAAATTTCCTGATAACCAGGACTGTTAGGAGAATCATCTAATCTCTACAGTTGGGTTTGGGAATCAGACAAGTAGGTGATATGTGAAAGATGATTTGAGGTTGAAAGAGTAAGTTGGATAAAAATATTAACAAACACTAAAATGTCTTGAAGACAATGGCTGCAAATAGTAAACGTTAAATGTTATCTCAGCAAGAGAAAGGCTGGGACAGAACAAATTAATTGATGTAAACAGTGCAAAAGATATAATTTTGAAACTATATATATGCTTAGGAATATCTTAACATGTGAGAAGAACATTTTGAAAGTGCTTTTTTTTAATAATTGGATACATGTGTATTTAGTTCTATACTGGTATGAAATGAGAAGTTCTATGATTTGACATCATCTAAAGTACATAGAATATTGTAAAAAGTATCAAATAGAAACTATTTTTAATGTTTATACTAGAAAGGTACTCTCAAAGAAGCAAAAAAGTCCATGTGAAAATATTTTAGCTAAAGCATTTATGCGAAGAGCTGACTCATTTGAAAAGACCCTGGTGCTGGGAAAGATTGAGGGCAGGAGGAGAAGGGGACAACAGAGGATAAGATGGTTGGATGGCACCACTGACTCGATGGATGCGAGTCTGAGTGAACTCCGGAGTTGGTGATGGACAGGGAGGCCTGGCTCACTGCGGTTCATGGGGTTGCAAAGAGTAGGACACGACTGAGTGACTGAACTGAACTAAAAGCATTTATATATTCTAATGTGAAAAATAGAATTGAATATTTTCTGTCCAGCAGAATTTTCCCTATAGAGATAATTTCTCAATTAAAAATGTGATATAT
The DNA here is from genome assembly GCA_917880005.1 of Nanger dama. NCBI lineage: Eukaryota > Metazoa > Chordata > Mammalia > Artiodactyla > Bovidae > Nanger > Nanger dama. Next base: position 24,841,463 of record CAKJTW010000021.1, read on the forward strand.
AGAGACAAGTCAATTAAATCTATCAACAGCAAAATAAGTAAGTGGAAATACAGTACACTAAAAAATTCTGCATAGTCAAAGATTCACTTTATCATCAATAAAGTGAAAAGGCAACCTACTGAGTGGGAGAAAATATTTGCAAATTGTATATCCAATAAGGGATTAATATCTAAAATATTAAACAAACACATGTAACTCAAGAGGAAAAAAGCAAAAAGTCAATTTAAAAATGGGCATTAGATCTGAATAGGCATTTTTCCAAAGGCGTCATACTGACAACCAACAAACACACGAAAAGATGCTCACCATCGCCAACCATCAGGGAAATGCAAATCAAGACCATAATGAGACATCACCTCACACCTACTGAAGGACTATTATCAAAAAGAGAAGGTTAACAAGTATTGGAGAAGATGCAGAGCATCGGGAACCCCAACGCACTGCTGATGCTGCTGCCGCCGCTGCTGAGTCACTTCAGTCGTGGACGACTCTGTGCAAACCCATAGACGGCAGCCCCCCAGGCTCCCGCGTCCCTGGGATTCTCCAGGCAAGAGTACCGGAGTGGGGTGCCACCACCTTCTCTGGTAGGAAAGTACCAATTTACTTTTCATTTCCACTATGGAAAACAATATAGAACTTCCACAAAAAAATTAAAAATAGTACTACCATACTGTCCAGAAATTCTACTTCTGGGTACATATTCAAAGAAAAACAAAAACACTAAATTGAAAAGATAGCTATCTGTACCCTAATGTCCAGTGTAGTATTATTTACATAGCCAAGATATGTAAGGAACCTATATGTCCATCAATGGATGAATAAATAAAAAGATGCAGTATAAATATATATAAGAATATCATTCAGCCATGAAAAAGAAACCTTGTCATTTATGACAACACAGTTTCACATTTATGGCATTATGTTAAGTAAAATATGTCAGAGAAAGAAAAATACCATATGATCTCAGCTACATGTGGAATCTGAAGGAAAAAAAAAAAAGAAAGAAGTCACAGATTTAGACAATAGATTGGTGTTGCCAGGGGTATGGGGTGAAGGTTGGGCAAAATGGGTAAAGGAAGTAAAAAGGTACAGATTTACAGTTATAGAATAAGTCACAGGAATGTAATATAGAGTATGGTGATTCCAATTAATAATACTCTAGTGTATATTTGAAAGTTGCCAAGCCTAGATCTTAAAAGCTTCCATCACAGGAAAACAATCTGTGACTATGTAAGGTAACCAGACTTCTGGTGACTTATTTAAATACACACACAGATACCAAATCACTATGCTGTATATCTGAAAACAATATAATGTTTTATGTCATTTATATATCAGTAAAAATTTATAAATAGTAAAAGAAAGTATTGAGAGCTTCATAGTTTTAAACCATAAATTGCCTCCTGGAAGAAAATAACTGGCAATGTGATGAAAAAAATGAATCCCCTCCCCTGGGGAGGGATGTTCTCCTGAGAAAGCACTTGGTACCGGAAAGCTCTGTGAAGTTGCCATCTTAGGCTACTCCTTGCTCTTTTGTACTTTGGGCACAACAGAAATGGTTTTCTCTTCCCCCGTGGGTCCTACTTTGCCCCCTGGAGCAGAGATGGCTAAGCCAATTGACTAGGATTCTCGTTTTCATTCTACCAAGCAGAACCAGCAGAGTTTACAGTCCACACTGCAGCAGCCGCTCAAGGCAGCTTCTGTCCCCTCTGAGGGCGGTGTGCTCCTTGGAGGCAATTTGAAGGGGCACTGCATGTTAAGATGAAGTCTTCAGAGAAGGGCCCTTTTCACTGTGCTTCATGCTTCCACATTTTTTAAAGCAGGTAGCCTAGGCTTTGACCTGTTTTTTAAAATTTTTCTCTTAGTCTAATTCTGAAACTCAAAAGAAGTCCTTTTTGCTTGCCATTTATCAAGTTTAGTGTTTGAATCTTCTATTAAATTGTCAACAAAAGATAATCTTGTGCAGACATTTTCCTAAGAATCATCCTAAACTCAAAGCAGACGACTTCTACAAAAATATCATTCTTTCCCCATATCTTCTCACCAAGTTTTACCTGGAGAACAAAAAGGTAATGGAAAGGAAAGGCGGGTGGGGGGGTGGGGAGGTGAGGGGTGGTGGCGGGGGTAATAGGCTTTTTGATTGCTCGTGGGTGACAAGAGACGTACTCCTATATGGATTGCACTTAGGTCCAAGCATTTTCCTGATGTGCAGGCAGATAAAAGATAGTGATCGCCTCAGGAAATTCTGAGGGCAGGTGGTCTAAGAGATCCATTTATCCTGGGTGGCCTGATGAAAGTTCTCCTCGTTCACTTGAGTGCAGTTGTGACAAAGAAATGAATGCGAGAAGCCTGGCCCATCAGTCCCAGCTGTCAGACCATCCTTGCTTCCCCATCTCTTGGAGGGATATTCCTACCCACCTTCTCAGGATGCTCGGCCCCACCGGTGACAAATGGCTCCCCCATAGTACTCAATGTAATTTTTCTGTCTTGTCACTGTTTCAGTCCTTACCTTATTTGTAACTATTTAAACGCATTCCTTTCTTTACCGTCAGCTTACACTTTCTACAGAGATTAATTTATGGCTGTATACAAAATACATGTGAGTGTATGTGTTTAACGTCTTTATAATTTTGATTTGCAAAGGTATACATTTAAGTCTCATGTTTGTCTTAATGCAGAGTTTCGTCCTTCTGGTAATACTGGGAAGACTGAAGCCATTATACTTAAACATAAGCAATAATATGGATATCTAACATATTTGGAAAAGAATAGAATGCTGTTTATCAGAAGAAAGCTATTTGTCCTAAGTTTATTAATGGTTGTATTTAGTAAAAATCAAATTACACATCGTTTATTTTCTAAGGACATGTTTAAGGAAACAAATTTTCAAGCACAATAATAAAATAAGGAAAGTTTTAGAAAAATCCAATGTATTAAAATATCTTCTGTTCTTAAAAGGTAAAGTCCTTTTCCTTTGCCTTGTTGCTTGTTTACAAACATTGTTCCTTCATTAAGATGCTCTATAAGTCTAGATTCTAACCACTCCTCTGAGATACAGATCACTGAGTATTCTTTATACTGGAGTATGATGTTCTGGTTTAACCTTCATTTGCAATCATTTGTTTGTGACTTCATTTGGTATACAGAATTTTCTGGACGTCATTGCCACCGGATTAACATTTTTGTGAGCATTTAGTTAAATACTCGAGCTTGGCTGTTTCAAGAAGTGAGCGCATAGTTTTACAATGTGTTATGTACAGATAATACGTTTTTAATTGTGAACGTTTTTATTGGAGGCAAAGGAAGTATTAACTGTGTTCTCATGGGTCAGTAATTGCAAATTGAGGAAGGCTTTCCCTAATCCTCACTCCTCATGCTAGTTTATTGCTCCAGTTTTTCTCTTGTCTCTTCCCTGACTCCTGAATCTATGCCTCCAGCTCTCCTTGGCCTCCTCTCCCGCTACAGCAGAGCCAACAATTGGAAACTCTTAGGTAAATTTACTCCACTGAACCCACCCTGTTGACCTTTTCTGGCTCTTTTTCATTTGGAAAGTGGCCTATACTCAAAGCAACTGAGGTCTCTCAAAATGCAAAATGAATCACTATGAATACTTGCTATGCTCTTGCTACTTCTTAGCAGAGGCCTAATTACAATATCTGTTGGTTTCAAGTGTGACATGGATGAACACAGGGAAAAGCACACGTGATTAACTCCTTCATAATAGGTTCACTTTTTAACTGTGTCCAGACTTCTTAAGCTGGCTCAAAATTCAAATTCAAAAATCTAACATCATGGCATCTGGTCCCATTACTTCATGGTGAATATAAGGGGGAAAAGTGGAAAACAGTTTTCTCTGACAGTTTTTATTTTCTGGGGTTGCAAAAATCACTGCAGATGGTGACTGCAGCCATGAAATTAAAAGCAACTTGCTCTTTGGAAGAAAAGTCACGACAAACCAAGACAGTTTATGAAAAGGCAGGGATATAACTTTGCTGACAAATGTCCGTATAGTCAAAGCTATGGTTTTTCCAGTAATTATGTACGAACGTTAAGAGTTGGACCATAAAGAAGGCTGAGCACTGAACAATTCATATTTTCCAACTATGGTACTGGAGAAGACTCCTGAGAGTCCCTGGGACTTCAAAGAGATCAAAACAGTCAATCCTAAAGGAAATCAACCCTGAATATTCATTGGAAGGACTGCTGCTGAAACTGAAGTTCCAAAACTTCGGCCACCTGATGTGAAGAGCCAAATCATTGGAAAACACTCTGATGCTGGGAAAGATTGAAAGCAAAATCTGACGGAAGTAGCAGAGGATGAGATTTTGGATAGCATCACTGACTTGATGAACATGGCTTTGAGCAAACTCTGGGAGGAAGTCAAGGACAGGGAAGCCTGGTGTGCTGCAGTCTGTGGGGTCGCAAGGAGTCAGACATGACTTAGTGACTATAGAAAACACACAAAAAACAACAGACCATCTGACCCCAGATCAGCTGGAGTCAGGATCTCTCTCCTAAATGTTGTCCATTTACCCCGTCTCCACCTCCACAATTTGCTACCTCTTCTCAATCTCCGTTGCTACCACCCACTCTTCTGACCCCAAGTGAATAAGAATTTGCCAGCTCCTTGAATCCAGAGGACACGTGTTAATTTTCTGACACTTGAATACTCTGCAGCATTTGATGCTACCATTCCCTCTTCCTGAAAACAATTACCATGAAGTATTATGCCCTACAATTGTTTTTCCTTTAAAATAGTGAAATAATGAAAAATGCGAGAAAAGTTTAAATGACACTATAATGAATAACTATGTGGCCACCCCTTTATTCAAATGAGCTAAAACATAACAAATACAGTTCAGACATTTTCTCTCTCTCTCTCCATTCTCCACACTCTGAATTTGGTCCATATTGTCTATAATTCTCAACTTTGATCACATTTGTGTGTATCCTTAAATAATTTAACTTGATTTGCATTTATTTAAATTTTGTTTAGACAGAGCTAAAAACTATATAGGTTTTTATTTTATTGTTACTGTTTTTAAGTTCAGTGTTTGTGAAATTATTCATATTGGTATGTATAGTTATAGATCTCTTTTTATAGTATATTCATTGTTTAAATCTACTACTGTTGACTGCCCAAAAGATCACCAGAAAAACTTGCTAAATCAAGTAAAGTTTATTAGACTTACTGCAGTAAAGCAGAAACAATTTTGACAATTTTAAAAGTGTTTCAGAAGTGAGATAGCCAGGGAGAATATTTATGGAGTTTTAGGAACTGGGCTGGGTGATTTTAAGGTGGGCCTTACAAGAAAGGAAACAGCTTGAGATTGAGCAGGATATATGGCATTATCTTTGGAGCAAGGGTTTTAAAGAGAATCTTGGTGAATCTGATAGTCTTGAGTTGATAGGAGAATTATTAGTTTGTAATGAAAGCTATTTCAGACGGTTCATAGGCTTATCTCCAGGAGCAAGTATTTCTTGCAGCAAGTTAACTTATTTTGCTTTTTCCTCAGTATTGCTTAACATAGGACCATGGTTACATGGCTCAGTTTTATTTAACTCTGGGGCAGGAAAGGATTGTTTAACACAGTATCATGGAATTGTGTTTAAATTCTGCCCACAATTAAAAAACATTTTTCTATATCAACTGTTTTCAGCGTTACTATGAATAATGCTGTAATACCTTTATTAATATTTAAAAACCTAAAGTATAATAGATGATTATAAGGAACATATAGTCTAAACTTTACTAGACAATGAGAATTTGCTCTACAAATAGACTGTTAAAACTTCAATTCCCGTTAGAACCTTATGAGAATTCTTTATCTGCACTCTGACCAGTACTTGCAACTGTTCAGCTTCTAAAATTTTCCCAAAAGTTAAATGATCTCTTATCATGGTTTGCTTTGCTTTGTGAGTTGCTGTTTCTATTTTTGTTCCACTTTTTTACTGAGTGTATATTTTTCTAAATTTGATTTTAGATGCTCTAAAGTTTCATGGAAACCATTTTTATGACTATGTGCATTGCAAATTATTTTATCTCAGTTTTAGGCTTTTCTTTGTTTTATATAGATATCGATAAAGTTTTATTTTAATGTAGTAAGATTTATCAATCTTTTCATTATAGCCTATATTTTTTATCCATTTAAGAGCTATTTCCCTTCTATGAAGTCATTAATGACTAAACATTTAGATCCTTAGTTAACTGGGAATTAATTTTTGTAGTTGGTGTAATTAACTGGGATTTAATTTTTGTAGTTGGTATAAGTCAGGAATGAATTTCATTTTTTTCTGTACATGGATGACTCATTTTCATAGTGTAATAGAGAATATCTTTTCCAACTTTCTATCTCATATCACACTTCTGTATATGTGTTAGTGTACTCTGGGCTCTAAAGTCTACCCCATTGTGCTATTTTGTCTATTCCATAACCAACATCATCATTTCTTAGTGTATTATGAGGATATCTGAAACTTGGAGAAGCAAAATTTCCTACCCAGTTCTTTTTCTCCAAGGATGTCTTTTCCCCCACTTTATTTCCTCCATGTAATTTTCCAGTCAAGTTCTACTGAAAAACAACCAACAAATCTTAAAATCCCTTGCCATTTTAGTTGGAGTTGTATTGACACTCAGTCAATTGGGGAAGAATTGGGATATTTTAATAAAATTCAACCTTCATGAAGACAGAATCTTTTACTCCTTATTTGCAACCTTCTTCATGGTGTAGTGACCGGGAAGGGCACTTCTCCCATTTCTTACTGAAGACAGCATAGTGTACGGATGAAGGTCCTGGTTGCCATCTCTCTGGATGTGCCACCAAGTTCAGGCAGAGTGAACTTGTCCAAGGTTGCTCCTCGCTGATGATGGGGCACACAGGATACTAATGCAGACCCAGGCCTGCTTATTGCACATTTCCTCTGACTTATAATTTTCTTCCAGAGTTATTTCCAGACATTTATGAGACTTTAAATGAACAGTTAAGATTTTAAAATCATACTTTTTGATTGCTACTGTGGTAGAGACACTGCACATAGGGACAGGCATATATCTTTGAGGACGTGCCTAATTCATGCTATTTCCTATCTAAAGGATGGAGGAGAAGCAGCAGGAAGAGTGCCTTCTATAACCATGTTCAGCTTCCAGTGGAACCACACTGACCATCTTCTCTCACCCTCTTACAGCTGAGACTAAGGCTGCAGGGATAACAAAGGGAAAAATAGGAGGCTTTCTGACCTTTGACTGCAGAAAGAGACTAAGGAACAAGGTGAGTGGAATTGCAAAGCAGCTGAGCTCAGGGATGACACACAAACCTGGTTCTTCACACCCAGAACTGAAAAAAGAGTTCTAGATCCAGCCTGGGCTTCTCAGCCTCTCAGTCTCTGGGGCTGCTGTTACAGTGAGACGGTCCTATGGCTCCATCTCAGACTTGGGAGGGAGATGACGCTTCAACAATGCACAGCCACCTAGACAAGAAACCATTGCCACAGACACCGCCCAGGAGGCGCTCCTAGCAAGCGAAAACCATTTGCTAAGGGCTTGGTGGAGAAAGAGTGGATGAGTGTATTTCTAAAGCAGGAGGGGAGGCAAGAATGAGTCATCTCCTCTTTCTGTTGACAATACAGCCCTTAGCTTGAGAAGCAATCTAACCTTGAGGCAGGATGTTCTGAAACAACCTCCAGGCAGAATAGAAAAGTCTCTTAGAATTCAGTTGCTCCTCTATGAGCTGCAGCTGGGACGCAGCAGTGCCAACTCTTGGCTGCTGTGAGCACTGTGATTCCAGTGCCCCTGGCTGCAGAGCTCAGTGGCTCGTCGTGTCCTGGGCTGAATGCTAAGACCACAAGTCGTGTACCCTCCTTGTTGTGTTAAAGCTCATCCCACTTGGATTCTGCCCCAACTTTGCAGGCTTCTTGCAGGCCCAGAGTCATCTGTTTCATTCCATTGTTAAATCAGGTTGAGTTTCAACAGACTCAAACCGTTTCTCGTCTCCTCCTGCTTCCCCTTTGGGCCGGAAGCCTCAATCCTATTGTTTATGAGCAAATTGTCGGTCTGCTCTTCAGCCTAAATCAGACTATAGTGTATAATATTCAGTGCAACTTCCATGGAGCTAGAAGATGACTGTGGTGTTTTATGATAATTCTCATGACAGAGATAAGACGTTGAGTCTAAGGAAGATTGAGAGCTTTGCCTAAAGTTACACACTTGTCAACTTGAAAAATGTAGTAAGGATTTGAACCCAGGTTTCTGGGACTTCAGACTCTGTACCTTTTCCATGGTGCATTTTCACCTACCTGCTGTACACTTCAGTACCCTATCTCTGCTCCACCTCCAGGCTGGGTCATCTTATTGCATCTTTGTAGATGCCTCTGTGCAAAATGTGTAACTAAACCTTGACAACTCTGAGCCAGGCTCCCCTTGGTCTCACTATATCCTGGGGATAGTGGGATGCTACCCCTCTTCATCTACTACTGTGCTCTACTGGCAAATCCTCAGAAATTACAAATGCTGAGAAATCATGTGTGGCTTTTTTTTCTATGATAACATTTCTCTTTATTTCTAATCCTTTCTATTCCCATTCTACAGAATCTACTGATTCTGAGACTCCAGATTTATTATTAAATAATGTGTGCTCAGTTGGTCAGTCATGTTTGAGTCTTTGTGACCTCTTGGACTGTAGCCCGCCTGGCTCCTCTGTGCAAGGAATTCTCCAGGCAAGGGTACTGGAGTGGGTTGCCATTTCCTCCACCAGGGGATCTTCCAGACCCAAGGATCCAACCCATGCCTCCTGTGTCTCCTGCACTAACAGATGGATACTTTACCACAGAGATGCCAGATTTATTATTAAATAATAAATATAAGTGGCTTTCCTGGTGACTCAGACAGTAAAGAATGTAGCTGAGAGAATATTCAGCTATAGAAAATGTTTAATCTAATTTATTACATTTTCTGTCTGCTATTTAGGTTGTAAATTGCTTTCCGTTAGCTTTAATTTATGAAAATAAGCTGTGAGAAGTCAGAAAATGTTGAATATGTGCTGGCATCAACACTCTTGGAAGGTTATGCCTCAGCTAAGGAGATGCTTAAGTCATTTAAAGGCTTATTTCAAAGTTCAAAAATGAAATTATTGCTGCACAGAGACATCAACACAGTGCTTACATAAAGAATATGATGGGAAGGCAATGAGGGATATTTTACATGAATAAATATCTTTTTATGGTCTATTAAGAATTCTGTGCTTGAACTAGTAGTTACTCCCATTAGCTTCTAAATGGAGCATTGTTGAGAGGCATTGGACTGTGATATTATGAATGACGTTGCCAGTAGAATAAAGTGATAACAAGAGTTGAGTTGTTTTCAAATGATAGCTGGAGAGATACTAAGGATCAATGAGTTTGGTATATAAGAGACAGGGAATAGGTGGAGAGCTTCATCTTTTCTGAATACTGACTAGGATATGTCCTCTACATAGAGGGCTGATATTTTGGTTGGGTCCAAATAGTAAATCACAGACCAGAAATGAGGATGGATGAGGTTGTCATTTTCTTGGACTCTCTAATATTAATTATATTGATGTAAGTAGGGATACAATAGAATTTAATGAACTAGAAGACCAAGCTGGACTGAAGGGAGTCAGCTGACCTGGAGCAAATGGGATGGTAAGACCACAGGGGTCTGAGCAGGACACGGTCCCCTTAGTCCTCCAGGCTCGCAGGGAACCCCTGTGATAACTGGACACTGAGGAAGACATCTGGTCATTTGGCCAGCTTATGTATTGGTAACAGAAGCAACAAAAAGCCTCTTATCGGAGGCACAAGGACACCCAGCATTCTCGGGAAACAAGGTGGATACCAGGATTGTGGCTATGCTTGTTATTTGAGATCACACCCAGTGAGAACTGGGTTTCTAATGTGTTGGGTCTTATTTGAATAGCCAGTCAGGCTGAGTCATTATGTAACAGGCACTGTTTGTTTGCTGAAGCCTTCCACAGATTACAAACAATAAGCTCGATTCATCTATAACTGTGGTGATTCTTCCTGCCCACTTCTTATTTATTGACTGTATATTATTCACTTTGCCCCATAGTACCTAGATAAATGCTTGCCTAGTTTGAGTTCTTAGAAAATGTGTAGTGATATTCTCGCTTTGAAACTGACCTAAAAGATGGCGGAAAGTAATTGTTTTTTTAATATGTAAGATGTCCTCTTAGAGAGAAGGATAGCTCTGCTAGTCAATGTTTGTAGGGAGATCTATGGGAGTAAAAGTAAGATGCTTTAGTCAGGGACACACATATTTTTAAAGAAAGGGGAATGAAGATCTGTGATGCACAAGCAGGTAATGGGCATTGGATGCTGGGTTAGAGACTAAGAAGAATGAGACAGAGCTGAGGAGAGAGGCAGGGTTCTGAGGAACAAAGAGGAAGAAACACTGTCCCCGAGGGAGATGTTCTCAGTGGTGGGGGGTTTCACAACAGAGGCACTTAACTTACTTGGTTCTGAACTGTTAACGGTATTGGAAATTGTATCTGCTTCTTTGAATCCTCAGGCCTTTTCCGTTATTTTGGGCATAAAAGAATTAGAATGGTGTCCATAGTGAGGCAATGCAGAGAAAGAAACATACTCTTGGGACTTCCTGGTGGTCCAGGGGCTAAGACTCTGCACTCCCAATCCAGGGGTCCCGGGTTTGATCCCTGGTCAGGGGACTAGATCCCATATGCCACAACTAAGAGTTCTCCTGCAGCAATGAAGATAGAAGAACCCACGTGCACAGCACAAATAAATAAATACTTAAAAAGAAATGTACCCCTGAAGCACTAAACAAACCCTAAATTTAACTCAGAAGAAGCAAAAATGGGAATTCCAGGTAGACCAGGTGAGGTATCAGTTTTGATTGGTTCCCTCTAATAAACCTGGGAGGGACCCATCTCTTCCCTCTGCTGGTGGGGAGGGAAATCAATTTGTTTAACGTTTGGATTTAATTTTACTGGAGTTTTCAGTTTCAGACAACAAAACAAGAGGAAATTCTCTATTCATCTTATCCTCCTAGTTTGTAATTCAGTATGCATTTGGCATTTAGAAATACACGTATTCAGAAAATACATATATTTTAATCTAAAAGAGCTTCTGATACTATTAACAGATACTAATTATAATCCTTCAAAATAATGAATTTTTAAATTTGCATCTTACTATTTACTTTCATATCCTAAATGTCTGAGACTCTAGGGGTGGGAAGCTAGAATTCTGATGCCTAAGAATGAGAGTAGATATATAGAACTCTGTCCTTTGTCCCTGTTTTTCAAGCTTTTAATAAAGTCCCCTTCAGTATTGTCTTTTGATGTCGTGGAAATCCTTCTTTTATAATGACCTATATAATATCCATGTTTTAAAACTACTCTCAGTTGCTTCTCATATTATTTTAATAATTTTAACACAAGCATGTAAATACTTTTATGATCGCCATAGCCACATGAGAAAATCAACAGTCATGGATTGATGTTTGCAGAGTTTAAACTTGCGTGTGGGAACCAGCTCCAAACTCACATTTGATCATCAAACCTAAGGAACAGGAGGGATTTATAAGTGAAGTAGGAACCCAGCCATCAAGGTCTGTGCCAAAAATTCTTTCCCTAAAACTTGCCACACAGCAGTGTGCCTTTTATGTGCTGAAGGTGGGTCTTACTTAAGGCATTTATGAAACAAATATGGAAATTAAAGCAGAATCTCTATTACTAATGATGAAGGCACCTGGCAATGTCATAACATGAGTTATACAATAAAGCAAGGCAATTATGCCAAAATGCCTGAACTACTAAGAAACATATATTAAATATTCACCCTACACACATGTATAATTCTATACTCAGAGTTATACCAAGCCGAAATCAATCCCTAGGGATAAAATGGAAACAACTTTTCTCTGCCTCTCTTACCGTCTCTCCCTAGACAGCAATAGTAATAATGCTGATTTAAATGTTATTAAAACATTTACACAGCGCATCTAGATTTTCATATCAGTCTAATATTATTATGACAGTGGCTCTATCAAGTAGGAGTTGAGGTGGACATAGCTTAAAGATGAGTGAATGTTAAGCATAAGAAGTGTCATTGTTCAGTTAATTTCACACTACTTGCCAGAGGTTTCCTGCAACTCCAGTCCAGATTTTGGGAACTACTCTCTGGCTTGGAGTAGCAGACAGCAGCATTGCTTTCAGTTGGAAGGAGCCCATTCTTGACCTAAACAGATGCTTGGTATTTTGCATCATCAGCTCATCAAGCCTACAGACAACCAGCTTCTCTCTAGCCACCATCACCATTTGATAGGACAGCTTGCCTTTCTACAGTTTTACAGTGGGTCCCACGTGCCTCTTAAATCCAGTTAGACTCCTGAGGTGGAGTTCCTCTAGGAACTCATTTGTTTTCGGTTCTTAGCATTCTACTCAGGTTGTTAAAGTTCTAACCCGTTTATGACCCTGCTTATAAGAACCTCCTCTGTGCCAAACCACATTTTCCTTCTTTAGAATATAACCACTTTCCAAGAAGGGCCCGAGTTTCTTCCTCCTTTCTTTCCTGTGTTCCTCCGTCTCTGTAACTTTCCACAGCCTGACTCAGCTGGTTCTGTGCTGTGTCAGATGCTGGCTGACTCATTTAATGAGTAAGTGGTTTGGATTAAGACCTGGGCAGGGCTTCTCTAGGACAGGCCCGTGTTCATCTAACAGCTTTTCAATGAGGCCCCAGGCCTTTTAAGGGTGAGAGAAGAAAGGAAAGAAACAGTGGAGATAAGTGAAAACTGATATCAAGAAAGCAAACCACTCAGTGAAGGGACTGGCATTTTGGAAGGCAGAAGGAAGGAGATTCACCTGGGGAGTGTTCTGGATTCTCCAGCTGAGATTTCTGCTGTGGCTCCAGACCAGTCTCGGAAAATATCTTTGCCTCTCTCATCTTTCTCTGGATTCCTGTGCAGGCCTAAAGCAGCTTCTACACGGGGCAAGCCTTGCAAATGTACCCCTTATTATTTATGTTTTTCAGTTTTCCAGATAATTCTTTTTCCAAGTTAGACTCAACTCATTCCCACAGCATTTCTCCTGAAAGATCTGATTAAATCAAAGTTCTAGATACACAGTCAACTTTCTATTTGAATTTACCGAGCACTGTCACATTATGAACCCCAATGATGCTGTGATGTGTGAGGGTCTCAGGGTCATGTCCAAATGAAAGGACAAAAGCCACAGTCTAAAAACACAAGAGCAACTTCAAAATCATTCCAGCTCTTTACTAGTATTAACAGCATCAGACAAGCGAGGGCTGGTAACTATTCACCGTACCTAGATCACTTCTTTCCATAATTTATGTTCACATCAACTCACAAGCACACCCTGAGTCTGAGAAAAAAATGTGTAATCACTCCCATTTTCCATGCTGGGGTTTGAAGATTTAGAGGTTAAACGAATTTCCTAACGACGTGAAGCCTGCAGGGGCCAGAGTGAGAAGAGAAACTGAGGCTTTCCCTTCCAGGCCCGTGACCACATCACAAGGCTTCCCTTCCACACTAGCCTTTTCGTGAAACCAAGAAAATGAAAGGCCTTGTAGGTGCAGAAAGCACTTGATAAATAATAATGAATTGCTCAACTTTTTCATCCCTATGAGAAGCACATAATCCACAGAGAATGTTATTCATTTCTCCTTCATCTTAATGTGATATGGTTTCTCAATGTTAAGGAGTAAAAAATGATATACTGCAACTCTATTTTAAAAATGAAAAATACAACAAATAGTGTTCTAGCATAGGAAGTGCTTGTTTTGTTGTCATGCCATGAACCTAAGTTGACAGAGGATTCCCCACTCCCCGCCGTGGTAACTGGAGTGCACAGCCATTGGTGGGGAGTTTTGATACGGAATAATGCTCTCTTGAATTTCTTGATTTCCTTACTACTTGCAATGTGGAGTGAAACGCTGTTTTTAGGTAGCAAGTTGACTTTAGAATCTGAATATTGAGATAAAAATAATTATTGCTACTTCATTTCTTCAGGGCACAATATGTAAAAATATCATAAAGCAACTTACCTTCTAACTCAGAAGGTTCGATGTATAATGAAGTGGTGATGAGCACACTTGCTTCCTGGGGTCTCTCTTCTTTCCTTCTTCTCTTCCTTCTCCCCACCCACCCATCTACCCGGCCCCCTCCCTTCCAGACTCCGTTTCTTTTTACACTCAGCACTCAGCTTATCACTTTGACCCCATAGTCACCCTGGCAGCTGACTTGGATAGGTCTTATTAGTTCTTGAAGTCAGCAGGCCTAGACTTCTTTAATAGGCCCTAATTCAGAACAGCTGTGTTTTCACTGTCTTCTGAACTTTCAGAGGACAATTTTATGCAGTTAAGTAAAAGAAAATAAATGAGCAATATATGTCATTAATTTTATCAGTCTTTTCAAGGATGTAAGCATGTAACATCAAAGACATTTAAAAAAAAAATTTGAAATATTCTCCAGTAGGTTTGATTGAACGTACTTGGCCCTAGGGAGGTTCTTAATGGATGATTAACAAATGTATTTCAATCTTTTTTTTTTTAAATTTTCTCCCTAAAATTACCCTAGGCATGTGTAACTCTAAAGTTTTTCATTCAGGGAACCCCAAAGAGCTTTCAGGTTACATTCAATTCTAGAGTTATTAAAAATAATATAATAATTTCCCCTTTAACAATTCTCTGTGTACTTGACATTTCTGTAGAAAAACCTATGGCACAATAGTTCCATAAATTATGTAACACTTTTAAAACCTGGACCATGAGTTTCAGGCTAAAACCATATTGCCTTCAGAAAACATGTTCCACAGCCAAAGTAGTTCAAAATAATTCCTTGTTTTACCTGTAAGCTTTATAAACTAGAAGAGAATCTAAATATGGAGCTCACAGCTGAAATTATTCAATGTCTTCAATTTCCCTGTTCCCTTTTCTGCATAAGGCCACAGTCTCTAAATCCAGAGTAACTGTTCCTCTGTGCCCTCCAGGAGATTCAGCCTCATGTAACTGTGGACTGGGGCTGCTAAGTTTTCCAGGTAAGTCTGTTATGTTCCTGTCTGGTCCTGGGTCTGAAGTCAGGAGGGGCTCTTTAGGAGAGAGGATGGACATGAACTGGGAGAGTGAGCGAGGACAAAATGGAACTCACAGAGATGAGCTGGAACCTGCATTCATTTCTCTCCTCCAGCTCGGAAAAGCCAAGTGGTATGCAGGACAAAGTGGTAAATTCAACGCAGAGCTCAGTGTGTACCTGGCTCAAGCAGAAGAGAAACTGAGCAAGGCTCCAGGGGAAAGCGCAGGAGCCACCGGCTCCACTGTCCTACAAACCCAGCCGGCCGACAGCAAGGCAGACCATCCGTGGAGCTTTGGCAGTCCCCTGCTGCCCCCTCTGCAACTTTCTGAGCACAAAAGGCCCATGCTGCTGCTCAACTCTCAGTTTCTCAACCCCATGCAAAAACGCCCTTGGTACACAGCAAAGGAAACCATAAACACGACAGAAAGACAACCCTTAGAATGGGAGAAAATATTTGCAAATGAAGCAACTGACAAGGGATTAATCTCCAAAATATAAATAGCTCGTGCAGCTCAATTAAAAAAAAAAAAATGGGTGAAAGACCTAAACAAGCAGGCGTTTCCCCCAAAACATACAGATGGCCAACAAACACGTGAATGGATTCTCAACATCTCCAATTTTTAGAGAAATGCAAATCAAATCTACAGTGAGGTATCACCTCATAGCAGTCAGAACAGACATCATCAAAAAATCTACAAATAATAAATGCTGGAGAGGGTGTGGAGAAAAGGGAACCCTCTTATACTGTTGGTGGGAATGTAACTTGGTACAATCACTATGGAGAACAGTATGAAGGTACCTTATAAACTAAAAATAGATCTACCATATGACCCAGCCATCCATTCCTGGGCATATACCTGGAGAAAATCATGATTCAAAAAGATAACACGCACCCCAATGTTCATTACAGCACTATTTACAATAGTCAGGCCATGGAAGCAATCTCAACGCCCATCAACAGAGAAATGGGTATAGAAGATGTGGTACATATATACTTATATATAGTGAAATATTACTCATCCATGAAAAGGGGAAAAATTGTGCGATTTGCAGAGACATGGATGGATCCAGAGACTGTCATATAGAGCAAAGTATGTACTCTTGCCTGGAAAATCCCATGGGCGGAGGAGCCTGGTAGGCTGCAGTCCATGGGGTCTCTAAGAGTCGGACACGACTGAGCAATTCACTTTCACTTCTCACTTTCACGCATTGGAGAAGGAAATGGCAACCCACTCCAGTGTTCTTGCCTGGAGAATCCCAGGGATGAGGGAGCCTGGTAGGCTACCGTCTACGGGGTGGCACAGAGTCAGACAAGACTGAAGCGACTTAGCAGCAGCAGCAGCAAGTCAGAAAGAGAAAAACATATATCATATATCAATCAGTATATGTGAAATCCAGAAAAATGATATAGATTAACTTATTTGCAAAGCAGGAAGAGACACTCAGAAATAGAGAACAAATGTATGGATACCAAGGAGGGAGTGAGGGGGTGGGATGAATTGGGAGGTTGGGATTGACATATATAACACAGGAATGTATAGAATAGATAACTAATGAGAACCTACTGTATACTAGCAAAGGGAGGTCTAAACTCAATGCTCTATGGGGACCGAAAGGGGAAGGAAATCCACAAAAGAGAGGATGCATGTACACATCTAGCTGCCTCACTTGGTGTGACTTCTCTCTAAAGAGCTTGGCAATCTGTGACAATTACTCTCTATTACTGCGCTGCAATTGTATTATCTGGGGAAAAAGGAAAGACATGCACTGCTGCTGCTGCTAAGTCACTTCAGTCGTGTGACCCCTTAGACGGCAACCTGCCAGGCTCTCCCATCCCTGGGATTCTCCAGGCAAGAACACTGGAGTGGGTTGCCGTTTCCTTCTCCAGTGCAGGACAGTGAAAAGTGAAAGTGAAGTCTCTCAGTCGTGTCCGACCCTCAGAGACCCCATGGACTGCAGCCTTCCAGGCTCCTCTGTCCATGGGATTTTCCAGGCAAGAGTATCAGAGTGGGGTGCCATTGCCTTCTAGATAATTTCTAAAATTATTATTTTTTCAATTTTAAAAAATCTGGCTACATAAATAATGCATGTTTATTGTAAGAAATTCAAAGTTTGTAGGATAACTGTCAGTGATTAGAATTTCTCTTTTTTTTTTTCCTTCTTTTTTATAGAAGAAACTACTTTCCTGCCCCTGCTGTTTTATTTCTTCTTATGGCTTTGAGTTAATTTCTAGTGTTCTTTCTTTTCAACCTGAAGGACTCCTCTTCAGCATTTCTTTCAGGGCAGGTCCAATAGTAAGAAACTACCTTTGTTTTTGTTTATCTGGGAATGTCTTCCTTTCTCCCCCATTTTTTGAAGAGACAGTTTTGCTAGATGAGAATTCTTGGTTAACAGGTTATTTTTTTTTCTTTTTCTTTTTCAGCACTTTAAACCATGTCTTCTAACCTCATGGTTTCTGATGAGAAATTGTCTGTTAATCTTATTGAGAATCCTTTGTATATGATAAGTTGCTACCCCCTTGCTGCTTGCAGGATTCTTCTATATTCCGACAGTTTATTATGATGTGACTTTGTGTGGGTATCTTTGAATCCATCCTGTTGGATATTGTTGAGTTCCTTGGGTGCATGTATATGTATATACATGTCCATCTCTTCCATCAACTCTGAGAGCTTTTGCTCATTATTTCTTCAGACATCCTTCTTCTTTTCTTTCTCCCTTCCTCCCTTTCTCTCTCTCCCTCATTCTCTGCTATTTCTGAGATTCCCATAATGCATGTTTGGGGCACCCTCCATGTCCTTACATGCACCCTACACCATACTTTTACTTTTCTTTAGCTAATTCTTCATTTTGTTTAAATGTACTATTAAATCCCTTGAGTGAATTTTTCACTTTAACAGTTGTACTTTTCAAATCCAAAATTTCTGTCCTTTTTTAAAACTCTATTTACTGATATTCTGATTTTGTTAGTGCCCTGTTTTCAGTTTTCTTTAATTCTTTGTCTTTTTTTAGCATATTTAACCAGTTGTTTTAAAGTTTTTGTCAAGTATCACAACATTGAAACTTCCTCAGTGACCTTTTCTGTCAAAGGTCATACTGTCCCTTTCACTAAATCATACTTTTCTGTTTCTTTATACACCATGTAATTCTTTTTGCTGCTGTTGTTGAACACTGGACATTTGAATATTATAATGTGGTACCTCTGAAAAGTAGATTCTCCCCCTTCCCAGTGATTTGCTGGGTTGTTTGTTTGTTTAAAGCTGTAGAAGTCTATTTTTCTTGTTACTTCCCTGAACAATTTTGCAAAACCTGTTTCTTGTGGGTAGTCACTAAAGCTTCTGTTTCTTAGCTTGTGTTCAGCTAGTGTTTTTGAATACTAGGAGCTAAAACAAACCTCTACCAAAAAAAAAACACCCAAACATACCCAAAGAAAAGCAACAATAATAGCAAAACCCACTTCTTTCAGTATCTGCAGATTGGTTCTATGCTGAGGGGCTCCTTAGCATAGAACTTAATTACAAAACTCCACTGCTGGAGTAAATCACCTATGTATAACAATTAGAAAAGTATTCTGTGATGAAGTGCATTTTCAGCAGACCATTTCCAGTAGTTCCAATTCCAAAATAACATTTTTGCCTTTGCAAATGAGAGGGCACTAAGTCTATTATCTGGGTATATTCGTGAAGACTTCAGGATATGAAAAAATGCTTAAGACCATGCTTTTGTTTATCATCATTAAAGAAAGAATAGTAGAGCCATCCTGTACTAGTGGTTTTCTAATCATGTTTCTCTGAGTTGGGCTTATGAAACTTGAAAATTATGTTTCTCAGGGCTGAGATTAAACTGAATTTCAACAGAAATTGCTAGTCTCTCTACCTGTACATCTAGACAGCAGGGCACAGTCACTGAGTTATTGGATGAACTTGGTACTCTCCTGGCTTCTCAGGGTCATCAGCCCTTTAGGGGTGAAGATTACCTCTCTCTGGGTTGTAAATATTGACTTTCTTAATGAAAGACTATAGAGATGGGTCATTGAAACTTCCTTCTGCAGGCAGGATATTTGCATGCTGTTAATTAAAACTGAGTAAGTAGATATACTTACCTTTTAAACACAGTCCTAGAATCATAACAAAGTAATTACTCATCTTCATTCAAAATGTATAGCAAGCTGAGCTCTTTGTTATAAAATGACATTTTTGACCTGCTAATTATATGGTGGGCCTTGCTTTTTCTCATATGTCTTGCTTTCAACTAACTTAATGGTTCAGTATAAAAGAAAAAAATAAAAACAACAAAACTGTCAATACTTGACCATGTCAAATAATCATGTTATTATTAATGACCATGTGATTAGTCATGTTAGTAATGACTTTGTCAATATTTGAGCAGGTAAAACCTGATGAGTTTTTTATCATGGCCAAAACATATCATGAACATTACTATCTAGCTGCCAAATTACTGCACAGAAATCTTAAACTAAGATTCTTCATTTAGAAATGTATATGGGTTGGAGATTTTGCCAACTTGGCACAAAAGAAAACTTTCCAACCCTCTCATTATTCAAAAAGTAATCACATTAAAATAAACTAAATAAATTACAAAGAAGGCAAAAATTGTTTCTTGTAATGAAGATACAAATTGTAGCCAGTGATTGGGATGTTTCCATTATCACTGGCATTTGTAATCCAGAAGCCTTAAACTTCAATATATGAAACTCAATATATAAGTCATTATATTAGAAACTGCCATTTAAAAACCTAGAGAAGTTGAAATGGTTCTGGTATTTGAAGCAAATATGAAGCTATTTTATATGTTTATCCAATGATTTTTAAATATTTCTTTTCTGTGGACAAAATTCTTAATTTCTTAAATATTAATTAAGCTGATTTTAGTGAAGCAAAGGAAAAAAATCACTTTGTAACAGTTTAAAAATGTGAATGAAAATGATGCATTATGTAGTGCAAGTGACCCCAGCATCTTCATCGTGCAAACAGGCTCTCACACCCCACTGTCTAATTCTGCACTCTTCAATGGATGATTCTTTCCCAAAACAAAATACTTCATTCAGCCATATTGGACCTGTACCTGCAAAAATAAGATACAACTGTATTAGTAAGTATAGTTTAATGTTTATGTTTGCGTGGAACAGAGTCATTAATTTATTCACTAATTTAACAAAAAATATGTTGCTCATTATCCACACACAAGCTCTGCACCCTATATTAAGATTCAAAAGTTAACTCCCTACCCCAGAAAATGTTATTTTCTGTCAGTGTGTAAATGACAAAAATACTAAGTAATAAGAGCTGTCATGAAGTTCAGCTCTTCATACAGACTTTTATGAAATCATAGATTAATTAATAATTGGTTTTCTCCAAGGATTTAAAAAATTAATTTTATTTTTAAAAGTAAGGAAGGAGATAGGCTTTCCTAACAATGGATACATGCTATAACTGAATGATCTACACGTACCTGGCAGGAGGCATATCCAGAACATAGCGATCCTGCAGTTCTTTTCTTAGCTTCCTGTGTGTTGCAGTTTGCGTGTGTCTGGTTTACCAGGTATACTATCTATTTTTAATTAAACTAAGACTAACACGATCAGCAAAGGGCTTACAAACTATCCTGCAAGAAGACTACCGATTATTAATTGCAAACACAAGCCAACAAGAAAGTGGCAGAGGTAACGCTCCTTCTCTTTGTCTGAAATCTTCCTCAGACACATTAGAAGGAAGAACAGGCTGTCAGGATAGGCTGCCTAGAAGACAATTAACTAAACAAACTTAACTGCCTCTTTCAAGATAAGAGCATTATTTTATCAGTGAATGAGAAAACAACTTCTTTTT
The DNA here is from genome assembly GCA_917880005.1 of Nanger dama. NCBI lineage: Eukaryota > Metazoa > Chordata > Mammalia > Artiodactyla > Bovidae > Nanger > Nanger dama. The sequence goes on from CAKJTW010000021.1 coordinate 24,862,394, forward strand.
TTTTTTTAAGGAATTCATGGCTAGAAAAGATAACTTTAAAATGAATGTTTGGCAATGTTTTTTTTTTAACCTAATTAATAGTTTTTCTGATATTCTCTAAAGATTTTTTAAACTGTAACAGATATAACAGTTTTTTTCTTTCATACTTAAGACACTTGGGAACAGACTCTTTGAACAACTTATAAATGAATGATTCCATTTGGTTTTGTTAAACATATAATATTGCAAACCTCCTGATGAATTTTCAAGAACATTTCATGTCATCAAGAAACTGATGATTTAGCAGTGAAATTCCAATAATCACCTTTGCAAAACTGTGGATAGTAAATAAATATCTTAATACCATAAGTATAATCAATAATGAACTTTTTCCATTTCGGATCAATATGATGTTAAAGGGTTCTCTTTCAGTCACAACAACTATATAAAGCATGTTTAGAAGCAAATTCAAAACCTAGAAACATACCTCTGTGTAGCTCTAAAAGCTAAATGAAGATTTGATTTTTACAGAAGAATATAAAATGGCACATATAATTCCATTACTCTTAACTGATTTTTCAAATAATCTGTGAGTTAAATAAAAGTTAATAATATACGCATGACTAGTGTGTATAATTGTATAGTAGTGGACAGGGAGGCCTGGCGTGCTGTGGTTCATGGGGTCACAAAGAGTCGGACACGAATAGGCGACTGAACTGACTGAACTGATGTGCTTATAATATACAACTAAATTAGCAGATACTGGAGATTTTGTAATCGTGATGTGGATTATATTTGACCAAAGCTTAAAAAATGAATGAAGGTTTTCCATATATTGAAAAGATGTAATTCCATATAGTGGGGGCATCATGAAATGTACGATGTATTAAAACAGTGAATAGTCTTCTGGCATCTGTAACAGAGTCCATTAATGGGGGAAGGAGGACTCTTTGGGAAGGATGGAGAGGAAGCTAGGACCAGGCTATAAACATTTTTGGATTGTATAAGTCACCAAAAAAATAATAACATCATCAGAACTATATTTTAGAATTGTAAGTCTGACAGAAATGTGGAAGATGAATTGAAGAAGAAAAAAATTCTATAAGCTAAAGGAGCACTTAATAGGATGTTTACATAGACATTAAAGACATGTTTTTATTTATTTTTAGAATTAGGAAATTGTAAGTTCCATATATAGAATAAATAGGTGCACTTACTTAGTTTTTGGATAATTTGTGCCTTCACTAGAAATGTCCAAATAAAGACAAATATTAATAATATTTAGGTTTATATTATCAAAGTAACTGGGAATAATATATTTTTCATTTCACATGGTATTAATTAAATCATTAGTATCCAAATAATGTCTCTATTAGACAAGCAAAGGTTTTCCTGGGCTGATCAATTATGAGTAGCAACTTGGAGCACTCAATTAGTTTATGAAATGTTTATAAGAGTAATAAGCTTTTTCAATTTGCATTTTTAAGGCAGATAAAATGGAAAACAGATTAGAGGAATATGATCTTAAAATCAGAAGCCTGGCCAGTAATACTCTTTGGTTTTCAAATTGTTCTTACTAGGTATACTGTGGTCCGTTTTGTGTTTGTGAGTAATTGTGTGTATGAGCACGTTTGTGTGTGCGTGCATTTATTTTAAATATATAAGGTCTATCTAAACTTTTGCAAAACTGACCCAAAGAGCTACTCAACAAGATAAATAAATAACAACAACTGGACAAATAATAAAGCCATTTCCCTGCTAACATGGAAGGGGGCCAAAACAGTGGGGCATTTATAAATTGTGTTTATGGGTTTAGTTCAGTTTAGTTCAGTCACTCAGTCATGTCCGACTTTTTGCAACCCTATGGACTGCTGCATGCCAGGCCTCCCTGTTCATCACCAACTCCCAGAGTTTACTCAAGTTCACATCCACTGAGTCGCTAATGCCATCCAACCATTTCATCCTCTGTCATCCACTTCTCCTGCTACCTTCAGTCTTTCCCAGCATCAGGGTCTTTTCCAGTGAGTCAGTTCTTCACATCAGGTGGCCAAAGTATTGGAGTTTCAGCTTCACCATCAGTCCTTCCAATGACTACTCAGGACTGATTTCTTTTAGGATGGACTGGTTGGATCTCCTTGCAGTCCAAGGGATTTTCAAGCATCTTCTCCAACATCATAGTTCAAAAGCATCAATTCTTCGGTGCTCAGCTTTCTTTATAGTCCCACTCTTACTTCCATACATGACTACTGGAAAAACCATAGCTTTGATGACAAAGTAATGTCTCTGTGTTTTAATATGCTGTCTGCTGCTGCTGCTGCTAAGTCATTTCAGTCGTGTCCAACTCTGCGACCTCATAGACGGCAGCCCACCAGGCTCTTCTGTCCCTGGGATTCTCTAGGCAAGAACACTGGAGTGGGTTGCTATTTCCTTTTCTAATGCATGAAAGTGAAAATTGAAAATGAAGATGCTCAGTTGTGTCCAAGTCTTAGCAACCCCATGGACTGCAGCCTACCAGGCTCCTCCATCCATGGGATTGTCTAGGCAAGAGTACTGGAATGGGTTGCCATTGCTTCTCCAAATTTGCTGTCTAGGTTGGTCATAACTTTACTTCCAAGGAGCAAGCATCTTTTAATTTCATGGCTGCAGTCACCATCCATAGTGATTTTGGAGCCCAAAAATTAAAGTCTGTCACTGTTTCCATTGTTTCCCCACCTATTTGCCATGAAGTGATGGGACCAGATGCCATGATCTTAGTATTCTGAACATTGCACTTTAAGCCAACTTTTTCACTCTCTTCTTTCACTTTCATCAAGAGGCTCTTTAATTCTTCTTTGCTTTCTGCCATAAGGGTGGTGTCATCTGCATATCTGAGGTTATTGATATTTCTCCTGGAAATCTTGATTCCAGCTTGTGCTTCACCCAGCCCAGCGTTTCTCATGATGTACTCTGCATATAAGTTAAAGAAGCAGGGTGACAATATACAGCCTTGACATACTCCTTTCCCAATTTGGAACCAGTCTGTTGTTCTATGTCCAGTTCTAACTATTCCTTCCTGACCTGCATACAGACTTCTCAAGAGGCAGATCAGGTGACTTGGTATTCCCATCTCTTTAAGGATTTTCTGCAGTTTATTGTAATCCACACAGACAAAGGCTTTGGCATAGTTAATAAAGGAGAAATAGATGTTTTTTCGGACCTCTTTTGCTTTTTCGATGATCCAGTCAATGTTGGTAATTCGATCTCTGGTTCCGCTGCTTGAACATCTGAAAGTTCATGGTTCACGTATTGCTGAAGCCTGGCTTGGAGAATTTTGAGCATTGTGCAGTAGTTTGAGCACTCTTTGGCATTGCTTTTCTTTGGGATGGGAATGAAAACTGATCATTTTTAGTCCTGTGGCCACTGCTAAGCTTTCCAAATTTGCTGGCATATTGAGTGCAGCACTTTCACAGCATCATCTTTCAGGATTTGAAATAGCTCAGTTGGAATTCCATCACCTCCACTTGCTTTGTTCATAGTGATGCCTCCTAAGGCCCACTTGGCTTTGCATTCCAGGATGTCTGGCTCTAGGTGAGTGATCATACCATCATGATTCTCTGGGTTGTGAAGATCTTTTTGAAAGGGCTATTATTTATTATAACTTATTTGAATAAGCATGAGTGAAACTTTTGGTTTTGTAGTGATTGAGAGCACAAGAACAGCATGGTTCCATGGCCTCTGCACCCTGGGGGCTGTGATACTTTAATTCTACAATTCGTAGATCTTGTTGTCACCAGATTTATATCTCAGCAGTGCAGAATTTTTACAATCCAGGAAAAGAGAATTAAGTATGAGGATCCTCTCAATAGCTGAAGCGTCCAGAAGGGCCATCCCCACGGGGGGCAACTCAAGACAGATATTATTCAGTCAATGTGCTGCCATGTGAGTCTAAGTTTCTAGAAACCATAGTAGGGAAATTCATGAATATTAGAATGACAAAGGTGCAGTAAAAGATAAAAATGAACATGTAAGCCCACTGTTTTAAGGATTTGTGTGGCAGAAAATAGTCAAAGTATTTTTGAGCTGTTACCTCACTAAATTCTCCATCTTAAAAAGTTAATAAATGCTATTTTGGGGTCATGATACTGTTATGGAAAGTGAAAGTCAGAGAGAGGAAGTCACTTTGCCCTATCACATAGCTAGTGCATGATGGAGCCAGTATTCCCAACCCGGGTCTGCCTAGTGCCAGGACCTTTCATCAGAGATTTACTGCAATCCCTTGCCCACTGAGTTGTGTGTGTGTGCTCAGTTGTGCCTGACTCTGCAGCCCCATGGACTGTGGCCCTCCAGGCTTCTCTGACCATGGGTTTCCCCAGGCAAGAACACTGGAGTGGGTTGCCATGTCCTCCTCCAGGGGATCTTCCCGACCCAGGAATCAAACTCATATCTCTTATGTCTCCTGTATTGGCAGGAGGATTCTTTACCACTGCACCACCTGGGAAATCTCCCTTGCATTATTAGATTCCATCATTTAACCAATCTCCTTGCAGTGCCTATATGAGTGAACAAAATCAGAATCCATCCTCTCTTGGACTGACACTCTAGTGAAGACCTTTGTTTTAAGTGAATGCAGCAACAGAGGTTACATAGATAATTAGTGGCAAAGCTGATTCCTGTATTTAGAACACTTAACTCATGCATGCATGATAAGTTGCTTCAGTCGGGTCTGACTCTGTGTAACCCTGTGGACCATAGTTCCTCAGGCTCCTCTGTTCATGGGATTCTCCAGACAAGAATACTGGAGTGGGTTGCCATGCCTTCCTCCAGGGGATCTTCCTGACCCAGGGATCAAACCCACGTCTCTTAAATCTCCTGCACTGGCAGGCAGTTTCGCCACCTGGGAAGCTCCCACTAACCTCATGCTGCTGCTGCTGCTGCTGCTGCGTCACTTCAGTCGTGTCCAACTCTGTGCGACCCCATAGACGGCAGCCCACCAGGCTACCCCATCCCTGGGATACTCCAGGCAAGAACATTGGAGTGGGTTGCCATTGCCTTCTTCAATGCATGAAAGTGAAGTGAAAGTGAAGTCGCTCAGTTGTGTCCAACTCTTAGCGACCCCATGGACTGCAGCCCACCAGGCTCCTTCGTCCATGGGATTTTCCAGGCAAGAGTACTGGAGTGGGGTGCCATTGCCTTCTCATATTACAATACTTTTCCCACTGAGAACACATAGATGTGATAAATATTTTAGTAACTCTGGTGTTATGCTATACAGAAAAGACTCAGGCACAGTGAACATACTGGGTCTTTTCATACATAATTTTACAAATTTACTTCTAATAACTTTGTAAAATATTGGCAATTATTTCCATTTCACTGATAAATAAATCGAGACTCAGAAAAGATGTATGGTTTTCTCAAAATAACAGAGAAAATAGGGGCAAGCAACAGAACATGAAGACATTTAAAACTTGGTGCTATTCACTGACTATAGAGAAGTCCAAATAGAGTTATAAAAATTTTTTTCAAGTATTTGCTATTTTATTTTTACATTAATATATTCAGGACTATCAACACTAAGGAAAAATTTATTTAATACTTACTTCCCATCTTCTTCCAAATTGTTTTCTGCATTAAAAATTAATGCCAAAGTAGAATAAAATTCATAAAATTTTACCTTCACATGCACTTCAAAGATTAAGAAACAGATCTGTTTTTATATCTGTAGGTGATGATAGTTACTGAAGGGCTTTTGCCATTGCTGCTGTCCTTGGTATTTTTTGCCTCTGAGCAATGCTTTCTACTAGTGGAAACCATGAAAAATTGATATATGTATTTTAGGGATGATTTTATTCTCTAATCCTACCTGTTTATCATCTATTTCTCTATCTGCCTAAACATCTATATAGCTACAATTTCCTTTACAATGTGAAAGCTGTATAGGAAGGAAAAACTGATTTTGTGTTTTCAAAAGCAGACAACAAAAACTGTCGTCCATGGCTTCTGGAGTTTTATGAGCTTGGTTTGTGATGCTTAACAGTGTGCTTGACAGATGATACCATTTCCTCTTAATATCTCTTTAAAACAAGACAAATATTGATATTTCTTTGAGGGACTTGAGTTTCTTTCATCTTTCATAACCACTGCTTTTATTTTTAAAAAGTAATCATATTTCAAACAGTAGCCAGATACACAGAGACATGTTGAGATTTGAGATTCAGTTCAGTTCAGTTCAGTTCAGTCGCTCAGTCATGTCCAACTCTTTGCAACCCCATGAATCGCAGCATGCCAGGCCTCCCTGTTCATCACCGGAGTTCACTCAGACTCACGTCCATCGAGTCAGTGATGCCATCCAGCCATCTCATCCTCAGTCGTCCCCTTCTCCTCCTGACCCCAACCCCTCCTAGCATCAAAGTCTTTTCCAATGAGTCAACTCTTCTCATGAGGTGGCCAAAGTACTGGAGTTTCAGCTTCAGCATCATTCCTTCCAAAGAAATCCCAGGGTTGATCTCCTTCAGAATGGACTGGTTGGATCTCCTTGCAGGCCAAGGGACTCTCAAGAGTCTTCTCCAACACCACAGTTCAAAAGCATCGATTCTTCAGCGCTCAGCTTTCTTCACAGTCCAACGCTCACATCCATACATGACCACAGGAAAAACCATAGCCTTGACTAGATGGACCTTAGTCGGCAGAGTAATGTCTCTGCTTTTGAATATACTATCTAGGTTGGTCATAACTTTTCTTCCAAGGCGTAAGCGTCTTTTAATTTCATGGCTGCAGTCACCATCTGCAGTGATTTTGGAGCCCCAAAAAATAAAGTCTGACACTGTTTCCACTGTTTCCCCATCTATTTCCCATGAAGTGATGGGACCAGATGCCATGATCTTCATTTTCTGAATGTTGAGCTTTTTTGCTCTCCTCTTTCACTTTCATCAAGAGGCTTTTAGCTCCTCTTCACTTTCTGCCATAAGGGTGGTGTCATCTGCATATCTAAGGTTATTGATATTTCTGCTGACAATCTTGATTCCAGCTTGTGTTTCTTCCAGCCTAGCATTGCTCATGATGTACTCTGCATATAAGTTAAATAAGCAGGATGACAATATACAGCCTTGACGTACTCCTTTTCCTATTTGGAACCAGTCTGTTGTTCCATGTCCAGTTCTAACTGTTGCTTCCTGACCTGCATACAGATTTCTCAAGAGGCAGATTAGGTGGTCTGGTATTCCCATCTCTTGAAGAATTTTCCACAGTTTATTGTGATCCACATAGTCAAAGGCTTTGGCATAGGCAATAAAGCAGAAATAGATGTTGCTGAATAAGATAAGTGAAGAAGCAAAAAATCACTAATGGTTGAAGCCTCTGAATGAATTTTAATTATATCCAGTCAAGGCTGAGTGACATGCATTTATATCACTTTGTAGACTTCTAGTTGGGAAGTGCTTCGTCAACAGCTTCTTCTCTGAGAAAAGCATTATGCTTTTGGGGGAGGGGGAGTGAGGGGCCAATGTTAAAAATGAAGTGGGAATCAGACTAGAGAATGGGTAAACTTAGATTATAGTTCTAGATTCTAGTTTTTGGATCTGGAGAAGCCACTTATTTTCTCTGTTTTATTATATATGCAGAATAGAGGGTGGGGCTGAAATAGCTCTAAGATTTCATTTACTTTTACAATTCTAAGATTCTGAAGAAGCAAGCTCTTTAGAAATGAGGTTTTTAAGGTTAAAGAACTTAGAAGGACTTTCTGTCTAGTAGAGAGACAAGGTAAGGGATGAAGGTTTACCCCTGCCTCAGAATCACCATAACAGCTATGGAAATGTGGGTGTTTTCTGACAGTTCTGTCAGATTTCCTTAGTTTTCTAGGAAGAATGAGGATATAATACCTTTCTTATAAGCACTGTGAGCACTCAATGAGATTGCATAGTTAACACTTGATAATATTATTTCATACTTAGTAATTCTTTGTTAGATAAGCAATAGAACAGACATCTTGTGAACTCTATTAGGCTCTATGAAAGTGAAAGTGATAGTGTTAAAGCTCAGTTGAATCTGCCAGGCTCCTTTGTCCATAGAATTCTTCAGGCAAGAATACTGGAGTGGGTAGCCATTCCCTTTCTCCAGAAGCTCTTGCTGACCTAGGGATCAAAACCAAGTCTCCTGCATTGCAGGCAGATTCTTTACCATCTGAGCCCCCAGGGTAGTCCTGCTTCTATACCAGCTTCCATAATATCTAACACATAAACATTTGAAAACTTTCGATGCACAAGGATCAGTATTTAAGAATTGGCAGTTCTAATCTATTGATACATTTAATTTATCTTTGAGATTATTTTTATTCCCAATCACTAAGGGATAGTTCAGAGACACAGAATTTTGTTTTTGATCTCCTTTAGTTTAGTTTTATAATTCTTAAAATTCCACTCAGAAAATTGAATATGGAACATGAAAGGGGTAATGTACAAAAGATAGCATTTATGTTTAGAATTTTCTTCTGTTTCTGCTTTTACATTTATCAGCACCAACTCCTTTAAATTTAGGAGAAGATGAGATGGCTGCTCCAGAGCCAGTTCTTAGTTCGTTCGTTAGCCCAGAGGGTCAGACATGCCTGGAACAAACTCCCAGACTACCACCATCCCCTGATAAAGCTCATCCAAATTTGCTACAGGGAGCCCACTGGGAGAGAGGAGGCTCCCTCCCTCCTCCTTGCTCCATGCAACAGCAAGCACCAGAAGTTTCTTAGTGCTTCTTTAATTTAACATTTTTGTCTCCTCAGGAAGAAGAAAGAACATTCCACTTGATCCAAAAGGTGCACCTAGATGAAAGAACCCATTTAAGGAGTGAGCTTTAAGCTTTGTTCCTATGAATCATTTTACTTGCAACACTAATTGTTCTTAAAAAGCTAATAAGGATTATCTCTAACAAGCCAGGTTTGCTACTTTAAAATGAGAAAGGGGGAAAAAAAAAAAAAAAGGAGTGTGGGAGACTGTGTCCAGAAAATGGTATTCTTTCTTTAACAGGAGAATTATACAAAGGAGATAAATTGAAACTTTCATCTTCTTATTTCAATTTTGATAATAATGTACCATATAGCATTAATCTGATTCTTCTTACTTTCCTATGAGAATGACATATAATTAAAACTTTAATGCACCTTCCTCCTCTTCTCTGCTCTACACCTCCCCACTCATACTTCTAAGTTTCCTTGCTTGCTTCTCTTTTGCAGTCAAAATTGCTTTCTCGTTTACCTCTTGAGTAAAACTGTAAATTTAAAATGGAAAAGGAAGGGTTTAAGCAGCTTCACATGAAATGATGGTTTGCCATGACTAATCTAGAATCAGTTTATGTTGTAAGCCTGTTTCTTAAAATACAGTGTACACTGAAGCAGATCATGAAGTTCATTTTTCAGATTCTTTTTCTTCAGAACAAATCACCTCAGTTCTATTTTTCTCCCAGCCCACCTTGCTTTACTATTTTAAAGTTCTGATCATCATTCTTCAGTTGTTTGGGGCTGAAATCTCCACAGAGAGCTGAAACAGTGCTGGGTGTGTGTGTGCAGCAGAGCGGGGACCTTACTAGAGAATGTTACACAGAATGTTCTTAAGTCACACCTCCGTACTACAGAAAACCACATTCAACTTTTCCACCCTTAGAACATCATGAATGTCACTCCACAGTGTAACACCAATCTGACTTCTCTACCTTTCAACTTTCAGGTTCCCCAGTGGCTCAGACAGTAAAGAATCTGCCTGCAATGTGGGAAACCTGGGTTTGATCCCTGGGTTGGGAAGATCCCTTGGAGAAGGGAACAGCTACCCACTCCAGTATTCTTGCCTGGGGAATTCCATGGACAGAGGAGCCTGGCAAGCTACAGTCCATGGGGTCGCAAAGAGTTGGACATGACTTAGCAACTTTCACCTTTCAAAGAGGATAGTAAATATGTAAGTATACAGCTAGTGGTCCTGCTCCCTGCGATCTTGTCACTAGTAAGCAATGCTGTGAGTCTGGCTTCAAACTGGGCACTTTATAGATGCCACTTCTTTTCAGATTCAAAACAAATCTTTGCTGTTCAGTTGCTCCATCATGTTCGACTCTTTGCAACCCCATGGATGGCAGCACTTTGGGCTCCCTCTGTCCTTTTACCATCTCCTGGAATTTGCTCAAACTTATGTCCATCGAGTCAGTGATACTGCCCAACCATCTCATCCTCTGCTGTCCCCTTCTCCTCCCACCTTCAGTCTTTCCCAGCATCAGGGTCTTTTCCAATGAGTCAGTTCTTCGCATCAGGTGGCCAAAGTACTGGAGTTTCAGCTTCAGCATCAATCCTTCCAATGTATATTCAGGACTGATTTCCTTTAGGATGGACTGGTTGGATCTCCTTGCAGTCCAAGGGACTCTCAAGAGTCTTCTCCAATACCACAGTTCAAAAGCATCAATTCTTTGGCACTCAGCTTTCCTTATAGTCCAACTCTCACAACCATACATGACCACTGGAAAATCCATAGCTTTGACAAGACGGATTTTTGTTGGCAAAGTAATGTCTCTGCTTTTTAATATGCTGTCTAGGTTTGTCATAGCTTTTCTTCCAAGGAGCAAGTGTCTTTTAATTTTAATGTAAATACATAGCCTCACTGAAAATAGATGCTCATTTTAGAGAAGTAGTCAGTTATCTTGGAAAAATCTTGAGATGATTGTTTCCATATAGCCAAATGAATCATTTCACTTGAGACTAAACTCAATTTTTTCCAATTTAAATAATAAGCTTTTTTTTTTTTTGGCTAGTATTTCAGAATATTTATTTTACTCCTTTCTTACCAGTGTTTTAGGCTAGAAATCCCTAGAAGTATAAGCAAGAATGAATAAAATCTGGGGGGAAAGAGTATTTTACTTGTGAAACTAGGCCTTCAAGTTAATAGAATCTTACGATAATAGTCTCCAGTTGTGTATTGACTAAGGGGAAACAACTTTGAAATCTATAGCAAGGCTCCATATTCAGAAAAGGAATAGAGCCTGGGTATAACGTCTTATTCTGTTTCCTCCTACAGTTTATATTTGAAATGTTTTTATATAATTATGTATTTTAAATAAATGGCCTTTAATGCTACAGATCTTAGTTACATAGAAATGGAATCTCTCTGAAAAGAACATTATAGAAACTCAGATTGGCAGATTAGTCTTCCTAAACAATTAACTGATTCATTTGATTTTCTAGTGATGAAGAGTTGGGGATTTTTTTTCTTTTCCCCTTTTCTGGGGGAAAACAATAAATCTAGCTTATCAATGTTTAAAACATTTCACGTGGAGGTAAATTTTACAGGTACATGAATGATTTTGGTCTGACAATTTTGAAGCTGAGTAAGTTCTGAAAGTGTAGTGTAAATGGAAATATTTGGAAATTCCAAAAATCTATTTGGTGTTGGCAACTTATGGATATTTTCTATTTCCTTTGTTTCTTCTATTCAGAGCTTTAACACACAAATTAAAAACCGGTGGCCAGGGGGCTTGAACAAAACAGAACAGAAACTTTCACTATCACCACTTTCTTTCTGTCTTGTCTTTAGCCTCTTTATGAAATTAAATTATCCTTCTGGTCTATAAAGACTTTGGAATCTAGATTCCTTCTAAACTTCATCTCTTAAATCTGATATAAAAATTCATTTAGGTAAAGGAATAAAGGATATAATTGTGATCTATTATTAATACTGCTTATGTGTTTAGCACAATGCATGACAGAGAGTTATTCCTCAGTACATTGTAGCATAATATTACTAAACACAGGCTTCCCAGGTGACGCTAGTGGTAAAGGACCTGCCTGCCAGTGTGGGAGACGTAAGAGATGTGGGTTCACTCCCGGGGTCAGGAAGATCTCCTGGAGGAGGAAATGGCCACCCACTCCAGTTTTCTTGCCTGGAGACTCCCGTAGACAGAGAATTAACAATATGTCTCATGAACATATTTCATGAATTTAAAAAGTCTATCTTGTTTAGTCTTTTGATATAATAATTTGACATACTCCACTATTTTATTATTACACATAAGATCACCTGGTAATTGTTCAGTCACCCAGTTGTGTCCTACTCTTTATGACCCATGGCCTGCAGCATTGCAGGCATCCCTGTGTTATATACCTGGTAATGCTGCTATGTTATGTCTATAATTCTGCATACAATCTCTATTGCCAATACCTCGCTAGAAGAATAACTAAGGCAAGATGAAGGTGGTCAGATCTTCTCTCTCTTTTTGGTCACCATCAACTTTAGAGACACTAGTTACTATGGACAGAAGAATAAATAAAGAGGAAATATTGACTTTACAGTTCTAGTTTACCTATATATGGTTACTTTCTTCTAACCTGTCCTTCAGAACTTCTGTATGTTTAATTATACATAAAACCTAATATAAGATGCCAGTGTAGGGGGAAAAATGAGGTAGTAAAAATACCATGGGTAAACTTTCAAGTATTTTATCCCCTGCAAACTTTCTCCCAAGCTCTTTCAATACATTCATAAAACGTGTTACCAAGTCATCAGATGAAAATACACAAATTTACATGCAGCAAAAGAACTACGCGATTCAACCTCACATAGAGGGGAAAGTAACCTTTCCATTCCCTATTTCCCATCACATTCCTTAGGGGAGAAGTCATAACTGGCAGGCATAGAGAGCCCATATAACTGCTCCTTTTTCAGAGTTTCTACTGCCCTTTCTGGAGGAGGAAATGGAAACCCACTCCAGTATTCTTACTTGGAGAATTCCAGGGACAGAGGAGCCTAGCAGGCCATAGTCCATGGGCTCGCACAGAGTCGGGCAGGACTGAAGCGACTTGCAGGGCGTGGTGGCTGGGAGGTAAATGCAGAAACTGGTACCCCACACCTCTCAGTTCCACAGAAGAGAGAATGGGGGAGCACAAGGTATTGCCCACAAGACCCAGAGAGGTCAGTGAGTGTCCCAGGAAGTCAGGCCTTATCTATAACCGACTGCTTCCTGCTCTGCTTTGCCGATCACTTCCCGCATTTCCTCTGTTACATTTTCCACTCACCAATTCAGTCTAAAGGAAATGGAAACATTAAAAGGTGTCTAAGAGCATATGTCTTTTCCTTAAATCTCTTTTCATACCTACTTTCTAGGAAAGGCCTGTAAAAAAAAAAAAGTCTACTTCCTTTTCTACATGTTCCTGTCTCTACTTGATTATATGTATTGGAGAATGCTTACATTTCATTAAAAAAAAAAAATTTACCTTTTCCAAAATAAGCTCGCTTATGCACACTTTGAACACCTTTGTATCCCAAACTCCTGCAGACGACCAGTCCTCCACGCAGTTCCCAGCGGTCGTCACACACTGTACCCCACTGGCCTTCGTGGAAAATCTCCACTCTGCCTTCGTGAGGGCCGCTGCCACCCACCAGTCGGACTGTATTAGATGGTCCTGTAAGAGAAATAAACAGGGTTTAATTTTTATATATGCACATACTACTTTATAATGCTTTTTCTTAAAAGAAAAAAAAAGCATATTTTTCCAGTAAGTTCAATTATTGGAGTAAGTATTAAACTTTCTAGCCCCACCTATTGGTAAACACTTTAACTGCAAACACTGTACATAGCAGTCAAATCTGAAGAAAGCTCTTCTTTCTTGTGAATCTCTTCCAGTAACTTTAAAATTTAACAGCTATAAGTCTGTTAATGTTGCAGAGATTTTATGAGATTTTATGATATTTTATAATATCATAAACATAAAATTAGACCAAATATCCCATTCTTCACCAAGATAAACAGAATAGCTAACAGTGACCGCACTGATCTAGAAACAGCAAGGCTCTTCCTTGTTACAAGATCCCTGGATTTTATCCCGAAGTGTTTTTCTTGTTTTGTAAAAGGATTAATGAAATAGGGATCAGATAACTTTTGTTTATTTTGAGAAATTGGTAAAGAAGTAACCAGAGGATGAGATGGCTGGACGGCATCACTGACTCGATGCACGCTGAGTCTGGGTGAATCCGGGAGATGGTGATGGACAGGGAGGCCTGGTGTGCTGCGATTCAGGGGGTCGCAAAGAGTCGGACACGACTGAGCGACTGAACTGAACTGAACTGAAACTTTGGGAAGAAACACATCATGTCTATAACAGTAGAAGTAATTTAGCTCTGCAATGCCTAAGTAATGAAAACTCCCATACACACTGTAAACTTTTATAAAATCTTGATCATGTGCAGCAATTAAAGTGTCTCTTTGCCTTCTCTAAAAGCAATATATACATTTCAAACCCAATAACAGGTAAATAAAGTGGGTAATTAGTATTACAAAAAGTTTCACTTAGAGGTATGAAATTTCTTTAAATAACTTGTACTATTCTAGTAAGTTTTTGCTTAAGAATATTTGGCTAAAAATGAGGAAACGGAAAAGACAGACAATAACTTTTAAAATTTATTTAGTGCTAAATAAAAATAATACTCTCTAATAATTAAGAAAGCCAATGAATTAAACACAATTCTACTTAAATATATCTTTTCAAATACAAGTTTGAAGAACATCATATTATAAAAAGCATAATGTAACTGTTACAACAAACGTATCTCTGTAATGTGAAAATGGAGTTTAGGTTATGGGTTTTCAGAACTCAGTTACCTAAAGAAAGAGTAAATTTTCTTTCTAATTTCAGTAAATTTTGTTGGAACAGTAATCCAACAATGTGTAAAGGAAAATAAGCCATTTCCTACAAGCCTGACTGAGCCACTCAGAAACAGGAAAAGCAAACAAATTAAATGTAGTATTACAATTACCATTATTTTCTTGATTCTTGCAAAGTGTTATTCAGTGCTAAATAATGAATTTATGCGATAATACCCAGGTGCATAAGCCCTTTTTCACTTAATAAACATGAGTTATAAGCATTAAAAACATTTTTTAAAAGGAAAATGGCTTGCTATTGCACTATTCAAACTTCCAATTACTGAGTAACCCAAATGTTCACTGTAAATGCCTAAGAAAATAGTAAATAATCTAGCAGCAGATTGTATGAAGTTTTAAAATACTAGAGTCACGTAATAGTAACTAGTGTCACTCCCAAGTGTTTAAATTTTACACAAGTAAGAAATACCTAAGCACAACATGTTTACCATGATTCTATGAAAAACAGAGGTCACATTCAAACACATGATTTTATGCACTTGCCTTACTGCCCAAATAAGTGTACAGAAGTATTCTCATTGTGGGTTCTTTCCCTCTTCAGTTCAGTTCAATTGTTCAGTCGTGTCCAACTCTTTGCGACCCCATGAACTGCAGCACACTAGGCCTCCCTGTCCATCACCAACTCCCGGAGTCCACCCAAACCCATGTCCACTGAGTCAGTGATGCCATCCAACCATCTCATCCTCTGTTGTCCCCTTCTCCTGCTGCCCTCAATCTTTCCCAGCATCAGGGTCTTTTCCAATGAGTCAGCTCTTCGCATCAGGTGACCAAAGTATTGCAGTTTCGGCTTCAACATCAGTCCTTCCAATGAACATCCAGGACTGACTTCCTTTAGGACGGACTGGTTGGATCTCCTTGCAGTCCAAGGGACTCCTGAGTCTTCTCCAACACCACAGTTCAAAAGCATCAATTCTTCAGCGCTCAGCTTCTTTATAGTCCAGCTCTCACATCCATACATTACTTTCCCCCTTACATCTCTGAAAATGCCATTAAGGAGCCTGGCTTGTCCTGGATCAGTGGTTCTCAAACTTTAGTTTGTCCTAGCTCAGGCTGCTACAACAAATATACCATGGACTGATGGGTTAAGCAATATTAATTTCTCACAGTTCTGGAAGCTGGAAATTCCAAAAAACAAGGTGCTGGCAAATTCAGGATGGGATTTAGCCCACTTCTTACAGCCAGCTGCCTCTTGTCTGCTGTGCTCGGGTAGCCTTTCCTCAGTGTATGTTCATGCAAAAGAAGTAGAGAATAGTTCTCTTGTCTCTTCTTGTAAGGCTACTAACAGAGGAAAACAGTAGAATGGGAAAGACTAGAGATACCAGGAAAATTTCTTCAGGAAAATTAGAGAAACCAAGGGAACATTTCATGCAAAGATGGGCTCAATAAAGGACAGAAATGGTATGGACCTAACAGAAGCAGAAGATATTAAGAAGAGGTGGCAAGAATAGAGGGAAAACTACACTAAAAAGATCTTAATGACCCAGATAACCACAATGGTGTAATCATTCACCTAGAGCCAGACATCCTGGTGTGCAAAGTCAAGTGAGCCTTAGGAAGCATCACTATGAACAAAGCTAGTGGAGGTGATAGAATTCCAGTTGAGCTATGTCAAACTCTAAAAGATGATGCTGTGAAAGTGCTGCACTCAATATGCTAGCAAATTTGGAAAACTCATCAGTGGCCACAGGACTGTAAAAGGTCAGTTTTCATTCCAGTCACAGTGAAGGGCAATGCCGAAGAAGGTCCAAACTACCACCAACTGCACTCATCTCACACACTAGCAAAGTAATGCTTAAAATTCTCCAAGGCTTCAACTGTACATGAACTGAGAACTTTCAGATGTTCAAGCTGGATTTAGAAAAGGCAGAAGAACCAGAGATCAAATTGCCAACATCTGTTGGATTGTTGAAAAAGCAAGAGAGTTCCAGAAAAACATCTACTTCTGCCTCACTATGCTAAAGCCTTTGACTGTGTGGATCACAACAAACTGTGGAAAATTCTTCAAGAGACGGGGAATGCCAGACTACCTAACCTGCCTCCCAAGAAACCTGTATGCAGGTCGAGAAGCAACAGTTAGAACCAGACATGGAAGAAGGGACTGGTTCCAAATTGGGAAAGGAGTATGTCAAGGCTGTATATTGTCACCCTGCTTATTTAACTTGTATGCAGAGTACATCATGCAAAATGCCAAGCTGGATGAAGCACAAGCTGGAATCAAGATTGCCAGGAGAAATATCAATATCCTCAGATACACAGCTGACACCACCTATATGGCAGAAGCAAAGAGGAACTAAAGAGCCTCTTGATGAAAGTGAAAGAGGAGAATTAAAAAGCTGGCTTAAATTTCAACCTTCAGAAAACTAAGATCATGGTATCCGGTCCCATCACTTCATGGCAAAAAGATGGGGAAGCAATGGGAAATAGTGAGAGACTTTATTTTCTTGGGCTCCAGAATCACTGTGGTTGGTAACTGTAGCAATGAAATTAAAAGTAGCTTGCTCCTTGGAAGAAAAGCTATGAAAAACCTAGACAGCATACTAAAAAGCAGGGACATTACTTTGCCAACAAAAGTCCATCTAGTCAAAGCTATGGTTTTTCCAGTAGTCATGTATGAATGTGAAAGTTGGACCATAAAGAAAGCTGAGTGCCAAATAATTGATGCTTTTCAACTGTGGTTTGGAGAAGACTCTTGAGAGTCCCTTAGACTGCAAGGAGATCCAACCAGTCAACCCTAAAGGAGCTCAATCCTGAATATTCATTGGAAGGATTGATGGTGAAGCTGAAGCTCCAATACTTTGGCCACCTGATGTGAATAACTGACTCATTAGAAAAGACCCTGATGCTGGTAAAGATTGAAGTTGGGAGGAGAAGGGGATGACAGAGGATGAAATGGTTGAATGGCATCACCAGCACAATGGACATGAGTCTGAGCAAGCTCTGGGAGTTGGTGATAGACAGGGAAGCCTGGCGTGCTGCAGTCCATGGAATTGCAAAGAGTCGGATGTGACTGAGCAACTGAACTGAACTGAATCCCATGATAGGGACGCTACTCCTGACCTCACTTAAACCTAATTAGCTCCTTAAAAGTCTACCTCTGAATGCCATCACATTAGGGTTTCAGTATATAAATATGAGGAGGGGGTTCAAAGACTGTTGGTCTCACACCCAGAGTTTCTGTTACAGTGAGTTTTGAGTAGAACCCAAGAATTTGTGCTTTTCACAAGTTCCCAGGGACTTCCTGGTGGTCCAGTGGTTAAGACTTCCTTTTCCCATGCAGGAGGTGTGGGTTTGAACTGTGGTTGGGGAGCCTAGATCCCACATACCTTGTGGTCCAAAAAAACAAGCGAAACAAAACAAAAACAATACAGAAGTAATATTGTAACAATGCAATAAAGTCTTTAACAAGTGGTCCACATTTAAAAAATTATAAAAAAATACAAGCTCCCAAGTGATGCTGATGCTATTAGGTTCCATACTTCAAAAACCACTAACCTAAAGATCACATTATACATTTTAAAGAGAAAGCATGTTATATGAGAAACAACTATTGATGCTTGTATTAAATCCTTTGACCTCATTTATTTCAAAAGAATGGCTTGTAGATTTCTTCCAAATTCCCTGTGCTTGTAGCATTTTAAGGGATATTTAATTCCTTAGTGCCTAATGCGCCTGGACATGCCTATGCTTATCTCTCACTTAAATATTTTGAGTTATAAATCAACTGCTGGTAGCTGATCACACTTTGATGATCCCTGATCATCTCTGAACTAATAGAATGAAAAGAAGCAAGTCAACAGATTCATTCAAGTGTCAGTATCTCACATGCAACTACTCTGTTTTGGAAAAAGTTCATTTTATCATTTTGAAGAGCCTCAATCACAGCATGTTTCTCTATAAGATGGTAGATCAGAATTTTCCATGAATGTGGATGTAAATAACGCCTTCAGTTCAGTTCAGTTCAGTCACTCAGTCATGTCCGACCCTTTGCAACCCCATGAATCGCAGCACGCCAGGCCTCCCTGTCCATCACCAACTCCCAGAGTTCACGCAGACTTGCATCCATCGAGTCCATGATGCCATCCAGCCATCTCATCCTCTGTTGTCCCCTTCTTCTCCTGCCCCCAATCCCTCCCAGCATCAAAGTCTTTTCCAATGAGTCAACTCTTCACATGAGGTGGCCAAAGTGCTGGAGTTTCAACATTAGCATCATTCCTTCCAAAGAAATCCCAGGGTTGATCTCCTTCAGAATGGGCTGCTTGGATCTCCTTGCAGTCCAAGGGACTCCTAAGAATCTTCTCCAACACCACAGTTCAAAAGCATCAATTCTTCAGTGTTCAGCCTTTTTCACAGTCCAACTCTCACATCCATACATGACTACTGGAAAAAACATAGCCTTGACTAGACAGACCTTAATCGGCAAAGTAATGTCTCTGCTTTTGAATATGCTATCTAGGTTGCTCATAACTTATAGTCAGACAGATTTTTTTCTTTTTTTCCTAATTGGGAAACTTTTGCCTTGTATTTAAGATTTCAGAAGAGTAATTTTTATGATTTTTTTCTGGGTTATTATCTTAATTTTTTTCCGGGTCATAATCATTATCTTAATTCCCTTCTTAACTTTATTAAATGTAGTGTTTTTTTTTTTCTAGAGTCAAATCACAGAAACACAGATAAACACTATGTGCCCACTTCATGACCCTCTATATTAGTTATTACTTTGTAATTGGCTAAAAACAGAAACACAAATCAAAATGGGAAAAACTCCCCATGTCAAAGACCACAGGATTCTCTCGGAACTCAATGATGCAAGAGTAGTCAGGCATCCAGACCAGCTAAACCAAGACTTGAACCTGCTCAGGGCTCTCTCCAACTGTTATCCAAGAGTCTCTGTTATGTTGCTTCATTCTTTTCTTTAATTGCCAGCTGGATATCTTTGTTCTTCAGTGAACATGTCTGTTATCAACTCTTAAATTTATATTTTACATTCTCTTTCTTACAGATAATTCTAAAATAGGAAGTCCTCTGATGGCCTAGCTTGGGTGAGATTCCATCTATGGACTCAACAGCTTGGGCCAAAGACACGGTCAATTGTGTTCACATGGCATTCTTGGAATGGGGGAAGGAGAGAGGCATTTCCTGTGGAAGGTGAGTTTTGAGCAAAGACAGTAAGCCCAGTTCATAAGACACTTTAATAACCTTGGTGTATTTATGATTAATAAGTGTACTATATGTTTAGCCTTGTGTCCTTTTTCATATTCCTGACTGTAGAGTATAACTGAAATTAAAAATGCAAGAGTTAGATAATCTGGATTCTACCTCTTCCTCTGACTCTGTTCGTGTGAGTTATTAGACACTTTAACCTCTAAGACCAAATTCTCCAACTGTTAAAAAAGAGTACGTGATATTTTCTCTTTACTTAAACACATCTAAACACTTCTTTGTGCCAGGCATTTTCCTTGGTTCTATGAATTATTTGAATAAAGTGTGTATCCTGCCCTCAAGACTCAAGTATTTTTAGGTTATTATGATGCTTAGTTTTGTAACAGGAGGGAAAGAGGCAGGGCACAACTTTGGAAAGAATTACATAGCCCATTGAAACTCATTCAATTGTGTCTGACTCTTTGCAGCCCCATGGACTATACAGTCCATGGAATTCTCCAGCCCAGAATACTAGAGTAGGTAGCCTTTTCCTTCTCCAGGGGATCTTCCCAACCTAGGGACTGAACTCAGGTCTCCCATCTTGCAGGAAGATTCTTTACCAGCTGGGCCACAAAGGGAGCCCAAGGATATTGGAGTTGGTAGCCTATCCTTCTCCAGCAGATTTTCCTGACCCAGGAATCAAACTGGGGTTTCCTGCACTGCATGAGGATTCTTTACCAACTTAGCTATCAGATATAGATCAAGGACACAACATAAACCGATTAGTATGAAATGGCTTCAAGATGGCAGACAGAGTCAACTTTGATTAGACCTTGATCATCAATCAGCAAGCTAAATGTCACACCCAGAGGCACCATGACAGTTCCAAGGCACTGTCAAAAGACTAAGGAGTGGGTGGTGGCTGATTTCTTGGAAATCTCCACCACTTCCAAAAAATAGTTGGAATAATTTTCCCACTCATTAGCATGTGAAATTACCAAGCCTATAAAACCAACCATGCCTCATTTGTGCAGAAAATCCCACAGTCTTCCAAAGGAGATTAGTGGAGACTTTTCAGTTCAGTTCAGTCACTCGTCACGTCCAACTCTTTACAACCCCATGGACTTCAGCATGTTAGGCTTCCCTGTCCATCATCAACTCCTGGAACTTACACAAACTCATGTCCATGAGTCAGGGATGCTATCCAACCATCTCATCCTCTGTCATCCCCTTCTCCTCCCGCCTTCAATCTTTCCCAGCATCAGGGCCTTTTCCAATAAGTCAGCTCTTCGCATCAGGTGGCCAGAGTTTGATTGCAGTTTCAGCTTCAGAATCAGTCCTTCCAAACAATATTCAGGACAGATTTCATTTAGAATGGACTGGTTGGATATCCTTGCAGTCCAAAGGAATCTCTCAAGAGTCTTCTCCAATACCACAGTTCAAAAGCATCAATTCTTCAGCCCTCAGCTTTCCTTACAGTCCAACTCTCATATCCATACATGACTGCTGGACAACCATAGCTTTGACTAGATGGATCTTTGCTGGCAAAGTAATGTCTCTGCTTTTTAATATGCTGTCTAGGTTGCTCATAGCTTTTCTTCCAAGGAGCAGTTCAGTTCAGTCGATCAGTTGTGTCTGACCCTTTGCCACCCCACAAACCACAGCATGCCAGGCCTCCCTGTCCATCACCATCTCCTGGAGTTTACCCAAACTCACATCCATTGAGTCGGTGATACCATCCAACCACCTTATCCTCTGTTGTCCCCTTCTCCTCCCACCCTCAATCTTTCCCAGCATCAGGGTCTTTTCAAAAGAGCCAGCTCTTCACATCAGGTGGCCAAAGTATTGGAGTTTCTGGGCTTCAACATCAGTCCTTCCAATGAACACCCAGGACTGATCTCCTCCAGGATGGACTGGTTGGATCTCCTTGCAGTCCAAGGGACTCTCAAGAGTCTTCTCCAACACCACAGTTCAAAAGCATCAATTCTTTGGCACTCAGCTTCTTTATAGTCCAACTCTCACACCATAAATGACTATTGGGAAAACCATAGCCTTGACATTATGGACCTTTGTGGACAAAGTAATGTCTCTGCTTTTTAATATGCTGTCTAAGTTGGTCATAACTTTACTTTCAAGGAGTAAGCATCTTTTAATTTCATGGCTGCAATCATCATTTACAGTGATTTTGGAGCCCCCCAAAATCAAGTCAGCCACTGTTTCCACAGTTTCCCCATCTACTTGCCATGAAGTGATCGGACCAGATGCCATGATCTTATTTTTCTGAATGTTGAGCTTTAGGCCAATTTTTCACTCTCCTCTTTCACTTTCATCAAGAGGCTCTTTAGTTCCTCTTCACATTCTGCCATAAAGGTGGTGTCATCTACATACCTGAGATTATTGATATTTCTCCTGGCAATCTTGATTCCAGCCTGTGCTTCCTCCAGCCCAGAATTTCTCATGATGTACTCTGCATATAAGTTAAATAAGCAGGGTGACAATATACAGCCTTGATGTACTCCTTTTCCTCTTTGGAACCAGTCTGTTATTCCGTGTCCAATTCTAACTGTTGCTTCCTGACCTGCATACATGTTTCTCAAGAGGAAGGTCAGGTGGTCTGGTATTCCCATCTCTTTCAGAATATTCCACAGTCTGTTGTGATCCACACAGTCAAAGGCTTTGGCATAGTCAATAAAGCAGAAGTAAATGTTTTTCTGGAACTCTCTTGCCTTTTTGTTGATCCAACAGGTGTTTGCAATTTGATCTCTGGTTCCTCTGCCTTTTCTAAATCCAGGTTGAATATCTGGAAGTTCACGGGTCATGTATTGTTGAAGCCTGACTTGGAGAATTTTAAGCATTACTCTGCTAGTGTGTGCGATGAGTGCAATTGTGTGGTAGTTTGAGCATTCTTTGGCATTGCCTTCTTTGAGATTGGAATTAAAACTGACCTTTTCCAGTCCAGTGGCCACTGATGAGTTTTCCAAATTTGCTGACATATTGAGTGCAGCACTTTCACAGCATCATCTTTTATGATTTGAAATAACTCAACTGGAATTCCATCACCACCACTCACTTTGATCATAGTGATGATTCCTCAGGCCCACTTGACTTCACATTCCAGGACGTGTGGTTCTAGGTGAGTGATCACACCATCGTGGTTATCTGAGTCATGAAGATCTTTTTGTACAGTTCTTCTGTGTATTCTTGCCACCTCTTATTATCTTCTGCTTCTGTTAGGTCCATACTATTTCTCTTTATTGAGCCCATCTTTGCATGAAACATTCCTTTAATATCTCTTATTTTCCTGAAGAGATTTCTAGTCTTTCCCATTCTATTGTTTTCCTCTATTTCTTTGCATTGAATGCTGAGCAAGGCATTCTTATCTCTCCTTGCTATTCTTTGGAACTCTGCATTCAGATGGGTATATCTTTCCTTTTCTCCTTTGCCTTTCCCTTCTCTTCTTTTCTCAGCTATTTGTAAGGCCACCTCAGACAACAATTTCACCTTTTTGCTTTTCTTTTCCTGGGGATGGTCTTGATCAGTGTCCCTGCACTCTATCGGATCTAATCCCTTGAATCTATTTGTCACTTCCAGTGAATAATCATAAGGGATTTGATTTAGTTCATACCTGAATGGTCTAGTCGTTTTCCCTACTTTCTTCAATTTAACTCTGAATTTGGCAATAAAGAGTTCATGATCTGAGCCACAGTTAGCTCCTGGTCTTGTTTTTGCTGACATTAAGGAGCTTCACCATCTTCAACTGCAAAGAATATAGTCAATCTGATTTTGGTATTGACCATTGGGTGATGTCCATGTGTAGAGGTTTTTCTTGTGTTGTTGGAAGAGTGTATTTACTATGACCAGTGTGTTCTCTTGGAAAAACTCGATTAGCCTTTGCCCTGCTTCATTTTGTATTCCAAGGCCAAATTTGCCCATTACTCCAGATATCTCTGTACTTCCTACTTTTGCAATCCAGTCCCCTATAATGAAAAGGACATTTTTTATGGGTGTTAATTCTAGAAGGTCTTGTAGGTGTTCATAGAACTTAGCTTCTTCAGCATTACTGTTCAGGGCATGGACTTGGATTACTGTGATACTGAATGGCTTGCTTTGGAAATGAACAGAGATCATTCTGTCATGTTTGAGATTGCATCCAAGAACTGCATTTCAGACTTTTTTGTTAACTATGAAGGCTACTCCATTTCTTCTAAGGGATTCTTGCCCACAGTAGTAGATATAATGGTCATCTGAGTTAAATTCACCCATTCCTGTCCATTTTAGTTCACTGATTCCTAAAATGTCAGTGTTCACTCTTGCCATCTCCTGTTTGCTCACTTCCAATTTACCTTGATTCATGGACCTAACATTTCAGGTTCCTATGCAGCATCGTTCTTCACCACATGGGACTTCCTTCCATCACCAGTCACACCTACTGCTGGGTGTTGTTTTTCTTTGGCTCACTCTCTTCATTCTTTCTGGAGTTATTTTTCCACTGTTTTCCAGTAGCATACTGGGCACCTACCAACCTGGGGAGTTCATCTTTCAGTGTATGTGTATATATATATATATATATATATATAAAACACACACACACACACACACACACACACACACACACATATATAAATGTGTATATATATATATATATCAGTTCAGTCACTCAGTCGTGTCCGACTCTTTGCGACCCCATGAATCGCAGTATGCCAGGTCTCCCTGTTCATCACCATCTCTCAGAGTTCACTCAGACTCACGTCCATCGAGTCTGTGATGCCATCCAGCCATCTCATCCTCTGTCGTCCCCTTCTCCTCCTGCCCCCAATCCCTCCCAGCATCAGAGTCTTTTCCAATGAGTCAGCTCTTCGCATGAGGTGACCAAAGTACTGGAGTTTCAGCTTCAGCATCATTCCTTCCAAAGAAATCCCAGGGTTGATCTCCTTCAGAATGGACTGGTTGGATCTCCTTGCAGCCCAAGGGACTCTCAAGAGTCTTCTCCAACACCACAGTTCAAAAGCATCAATTCTTCGGTGCTCAGCCTTCTTCACAGTCCAACTCTCACATCCATACATGACCACAGGAAAAACCATAGCCTTGTCTAAACGGACCTTAGTCAGCAAAGTAATGTCTCTGCTTTTGAATATACTATCTAGGTTGGTCATAACTTTTCTTCCAAGGAGTAAGCGTCTTTTAATTTCATGGCTGCAGTCACCATCTGCAGTGATTTTGGAGCCCCAAAAATAAAGTCTGTCACTGTTTCCACTGTTTCCCCATCTATTTCCCATGATGTGATGGGACCTTTTTTTTTTTTTTTTTTGGCCCTATCATACTGTTTATGGGGTTCTCAAGGCAAAAATACCAAAGTGGTTTACCATTCCCTTCTTCAGTGGACCACATTTTGTCAGAACTCTCCACTTTTAATAGACTTTTAGTTCAGTTCTGCTCAGTTCAATCACTTAGTTGTGTCCAACTGTTTGCGACCCCTTGGACTGTAGCACACCAGGCTTCCCTGTCCATCACCAGCTCCTGAAGCTTCCTCAGACTTAAGTCCATTGAGTTGGTGATGCCACCCAACCATCTCATCCTCTGTCATCCCCTTCTTCTCCTGCCTTCAATATTTCCAAACATCAGGGTCTTTTCCAATGAGTCAGTTCTTTGCATCAAATGGTGAAAGTACTGGAGACTTTTAGGAAGTATACAAATATGGGTCCCTCCTCCCCTGAGGGACAGGCCCCTTTTGCTATGTATTTCATAGCCCAGTCTGCCCCAGACTTCAGGCACAAAATTCAGAAAGCAACTTCTTGGCCTCAGATTCCAGTGAATCATTTGCTCCAATTGGCTTATTCAGTTTTTAAAAATAGAGATATGGCCAAAAAGGCTGAACACACCCAGGAAAATATGCAAAAGACCCAAATGATTGCAATGTTTTTCTGCTCAGAGGGCACCAACTAATCTTCCCACTCATTAGCATATGAAATTGCCCAGCCTATAAAAACTAAACACGCCACATTTCATATAGGAACTTGCCCTCTGTGATGGCCCACACTCTCTCTGTGGTGTGGATCTCTGAATCTGAGTAAATCCACTTCTTACCTATCACTTTGTCACTCACTAAATTCTTTCTGCTATGATACATCGAGAACCTGAGCTTCATTAGGTCCTGAAACCAGGTACTGAATCCCAGCACATGGGTTCAAGTTCCAATCTGAGGTACACAGTTTGAGTTTATTCTTCAAAATGAAATATGAATCTAAAGTTTTTACTTTTACAAGTTTTGAAAATTTTCAGATTTACATTTTAAGGTGAGAGTACTTGAATATATTATCATACTATTAAACACCTTACTTATTGACTTTTTAACTACTTTCTTATTTAATACTTAACCTTCTCAAAGAGGAGCTTTTAGCCCAATAGGTTGAATTTTTGCAGACAGACAAAACTTACCTTATGGTTTCAGAAGGAATATATTTGACTTTTGTTATTTCCAAGCATGATGGATCTTAAAGAGGCTCATGGAGACCGCTAATGAGTAAAATATGGTCCTTAAGCCAATCCTAGCTTTCTGTTTATTTTGTAAATAAAGCTTTAGTTTATTTACTAAATAAACCTCAAAATTCTCAAAGCAAGG
This sequence comes from Nanger dama, assembly GCA_917880005.1. NCBI lineage: Eukaryota > Metazoa > Chordata > Mammalia > Artiodactyla > Bovidae > Nanger > Nanger dama. The sequence goes on from CAKJTW010000021.1 coordinate 24,888,786, forward strand.
CTTCAACAATATGTGAACCAAGAACTTCCAGGTGTTCAAGCTGGATTTAGAAAAGGCAGAGGGACCAGAGAGCAAATTGCCAACATCCATTGGATCATAGAAAAAGGAGAGAGTTCCAAAGAAACACCTACTTCTGTTTTATTGACTATGCCAAAGCCTTTGACTGTGTGGATCACAACAAACTGTGGAAAATTCCAGAGACTGGAATACCAGACCACCTTACCTGCCTTCTGAGAAATTGGTATGCAGGTCAAGAGCCAACAGTTAGAACCAGACATGGAAAAACAGCCTGGTTCCAAATTGGGAAAGGAGTATGTCAAGGTTGTATATTGTCACCCTGCTTATTTAACTTATATGCAGAGTACATCATGTGAAATGCTGGGCTGGATGAAGCACAAGGTGGAATCAAGATGGCCGGGAGAATAACCTCAGATATGCAGATGACACCACCCGTATGGCAGAAAGTGAAGAGGAACTAAAGAGCCTATTGATGAAAGTGGAAGAGGAGAGTTTACAAGTTGGCTTAAAACTGAACATTAAGAAAAATAAGATCATGGCATCTGGTCCCATCACTTCATGGCAAATAGATGGGGAAACAATGGAAACAGTGACAGACTTTATTTTCTTGGGCTCTAAAATCACTGTGGATGGTGACTGCAGCCCTATAATTAAAAGACACTTGCACCTTGGAAGCAAAGGTATGACCAACCTAGACAGCATATTAAAAAGCACAGATATCACTTTGCCAACAAGAGTCCATCTATTCAAAGGTATAGGTTTTCCAGTAGTCATGTATGGATGTGAGGTGGACTATAAAGACAGCTGAGTGCCAAAGAATTGATGCTTTTGAACTGTGGTATTGGAGAAGACTCTTGAGAGCCCTTTGGACTCCAAGGAGATCCAAGCAGTCCATCCTAAATGAAATCTGTCCTGAATATTCTGTGGAAAGACTGATTCTAAAGCTGAAACTGCAATACTTTGGCCACCTGAGGAGAAGATTGAATGTAGGAGGAGAAGGGGATGACAGAGGATGAGTTGGCTGGATGGCATAACTGACTCAATGGACAGGATTTTGAGCAAGTTCAGTGAGTTGGTGATGGACAAAGAAGCCTGGCGTGCTGCAGTCCACGAGGCTGCACAGAATTGAACGTGACTGTGTGACCTCACTCAACTCAACTGAAAGATTTAGTGGAATGCATCCATGCCTGTTTGTTTACATATGATGTAGGTTTGCTTTCAGACTACACAGCAGAGTTAAATAGTCTGACAGAGACCTTCTGGCGTGCAAACCAAAAATATTTACTAGCTGGTTCTTTTCTGAAAAAGCTTGGGAACCCCTGATATAATTGAAAACATAAGACTAGTATGATAGCTGATTTCAGTAGGGAAGAACCTGCCACATGACCCTGGAACCAATAAGACTATAATCAATCTCTACCTACTTTTGCAATTTAACATTTTGAAAACCTCTTTGCCCCTCCTTTCTTGCTCCCTTTACTTCAGTTACACAATTACTCACATTTCCAGATAAGCCTTCCTTCCTTTATTCCTGGGGCTTTTGTGCCTCGATCCCCCACACCCTCTCCTCCTCTCAGCCCCCACCAACACCTCCCATTTCTTCACCCCAGCACCCAGTTTTGATAGGTATCCTTCTCAAGCTCGCACAGCACTGAAAGTGTTAGTTGCTCATCTTGTCTGACTCTGCCACCCATGGACTGTAGCTCACCAGGCTCATCTGTCCATGGATTCTCCAGGCAAGAACACTGGAGTGGGTTGCCATTTCCCTCTCTATGGGGTCTTCCCCACCCACGGATTGAACCCAGGTCTCTCACATTGCAGGCAGAGTCTCTGTTTGAGCTACCTGGAAGCACAGCACTCCTGACCTACAAAGCACCAGAAACTGGTTTATTTTCGCCCCCGTACTGACATCCTTCCAGTTGTCTTTTCAATACCTGACCAAATATCACTCCGTGAAGCGTGATGGTATAAATGAATGAATGAATTTTGAGCTCTTCTTGATATGTGATCTCTATTACCTGAGCGGATTAAATTGGCAAATGTTTAGAATACCAAACACTGAAAGGAATAGAATTTAATATGTCATCCGTCTCTAGAGAGAATGTTGTTTCTGTGTGCAGAAGCAGTAAAGGAAATTGTGCAGGGAAGGTTGATTTAAACAAAGAGTCCTATTACAGGAAAAACAAACAAACAAACAAACAACAAAAAACTACATGGTCATCCACTAAGAGCCCTCTAATGTGGAACGGTCTGGTGGGAGGGTTTGATCAGAAGCCTCACAAATTCCAAAGCCTGATTTTGTAGGTTTAGCGGATTTATCTCTTAGTGGCAGACTAACGTTAAACAGAATCTTGGGACTAAATGGCAATTCAATTTACAACCAGAAATGTAATTGCCTCAAAAAACAGGAATATTTTAAACGACTTGACAAGGCCATTTTGTCTCTGTGGGCAATCTGTGCAAGAAGTCAAATCACAATCAGTGAATTATTCGTTTAATTAATTTATTAATTTACAATGAGGCATAGCAGTGAGATTTTGCCTCTGGGATTGGCCCGTGCTCTTTTGCTTAACACATTTTTCTTTCTATATGTTAATATATTTCATCAGGTTGGGGGATTTTACATATCTCTGCTTTGCTCCACTGTGGTTTAATTTTCTGAAGGCAGTCTTACTATACTTATTTCCTAGGGTTGGAAAGAAGAGTAGAGTACTGATAACTTCTATATATTTTTAAAAGTCTATAAGAAAGATAAAACAAGATGGGGAATACTTATTATACGAATAGCTCATTCCTATGTCTATAATCATAAGGTATCAAACAAAAATAATGAGCAGATACTTTACAGAAGAAGATTTTTTAAACGAGAAAATAACTTCAAATTAGTGCAAGTTAACAAGTTCAGTGGCCATTGTTGGTTGTTTTGTTTGTTTGTTTGTTTATTGAAGGCTTATTTTTAAAGGAAGAAGTAAAACAACTAAATTAAATACCTGGAATAAAAGAATAGCTAAATTAATTATAGTATATACATTAGATGGATAGTTTTAGAGGCATTAAACATAACTGTCAAAGGAATAATGTAGAAAATGAAAAAATGATAATATAAAACTAAGTGACTATATTAATTTATTTTACTATGCCCAAAAGTTGATATTTAAAAATACTAGAAGGAAGTATCCAAGAATATTGATAGTAATTTTGTATAGGGGACAGGAATTGAATATAAAATATTTTCTTATTTTATGAAATTATAATATTTTAAAAATTCGGATTAATTAAAATAAGTGGTGCCCAGATACTCACTAATGTCCTTACTGTTTTAAACAGACTATTACTCAAATAAAGCCAAAATTTGTCAAACTGAGGAAAAGAACAAGCTTAGAATGAGAGGTCTTTTATAATGTTATTTATATAAAACAGAAAATAATACCATCTGCCATTTATGCAAACATACATATGTAGTAAATATACAGAAGCATGAATGGAAACAAACATGTAAACTCCATGATGGAAGTTTAACCTAGAAAACAAGACAGGCAAGCATAAATGGGATTTCAACTGTGCAAGTTAGCATATTTCTTAAAAAAAAAAGTAAATATGTGCAGTCAGTATGGTAGAAAGACAACACCTCTAAAATCAGGTGGTGTATACATGATTATGTATCAGCTATTTTGTTGTAAATGTTTTTTCTTCCTGTCTTTATATTTGAAATCTATTTTACTTAAAGAAATCTATTTTAAGTCTCATGTTCACAGGGCTACTGATGGAGCCATCCGTGAGCCCAAAATAAATTATAGAAGTGCTTCATATGTACGCCTTTTCTTGAAAGTTAGGAAAAAATATTATGAATCTGCATAGCATAGAACGGGAAGACAGCAGGGCACAACATTTAAAAGAATGACGGAGATGTTGAGGACATAGCATAAACTGGTTAGCACCCACGAGGTCCAAAATGGTGGACAAGTGAACTTCCATTAGACCTTCAGCCTCATTATACACTTATTATAATACATCAGAAAACTAAACTCACCTACAGACACCAGGACAGTTCTAAGCCCAGCCATAAAAAGCCAAAAGTGGGCAGTGACCCAGTTCCTGGAAATCCCCACTCCATCCCCCAAATAGTTGGAATAATCCTTCCACTCATTCGCCTATAAAAACTAACCACCCTGTATCTTAGGGCCTCTTACCTTCTGAGATGGTTCAGACTCTATCTATGGAGTGTGTATCTTCCTGAATTAGCCATCTTTTACTTTACTATGACTCTTGAATTCTTTCCTGAGGGAAGCCAAGAACCCATACTAGGCACCGTCCTAGGGACTCGCCTGAGACCCGAGATGTGACCATCCTTTTATACCCCACTTTCTTTCCTGCAACAAGCTCCAGCTTTCAAAATTTTAATTTGAAAAGAAAAGTCAAGAAGAATGTGAATTCTGAGGCATCTCTGCATGTATCCAGCACTGCTACTTGAGTGGGAGAAAGGAACGGAGGTTAGGATGACTTGAGGAGTGTAGTTATTTCATTTCAAGTATTATCATATTGCTTGCCTTACTGTCATGCTTTCTTTACTTTAAATCATTTAGTGGAATTACGATTTAGGGTTAAATTTATTACCCAATGGTAATTATTGTATTTGAATTCCAAATGCAGCAAAAATTTTTGTAAAAGTCTAGTTGCAAGTTGACTCAGAAGTCCTTGTAATAAAACAAAATTCCTCTGGAAAGGGACTTGATTTTTTTTTTTTTAATAATTAATCTAGTCAAGTATTTAACTATTTAACTAGGAAAGGCACAATCTGGTGTGAAATAAAATTCATACTTTATGGCAAGATCAAAAAATTTAAACATAAAATTTTTTCTGCCCTTTGGCCTCTTCTGCCCCTAATGTTCATTGTATATCTGCATTATGCATCAACCAGATCTCACCCATCAACAGAAATACCTGCTCAACAATAAAGAACAACAGTGTCTTGGCATCAAGACTACTCCTTAAAGATAACGTTCCCTCTAGAGCTTGTAAGGGGTCACATGACCTATCACAATAACCTGAAGATCTGGATTATGTAAACTATCAATAGTAACATCATTTGATGTACATCCCTGTGTCTCAAAAACTTATGCAACTGGGCCTTGACTTCTAATGGAGCTCTCTGAGATGCTCTTCCCAAGCTACCGCCCTCAAAATTTGGCTCAAATGAAATTTTCCATTTCTTCCTTCAATTGATGGATTAATTTTTCTTTTACAATGGATATCAGATGGCTGCAGAAATATGTTGAATTTCTTGGAAAATAATTTAACAGATTTTGAATCTTGATCTGGAAGTTGAAGGAAACAAGTATTCTGGAAATCCCAAAATAAAGTAAAGAGGAGAAACAGGAGGGAGAAGATCCCAGCTAAGCAGGGGTGTGTAAAGGTTTTTGGCTGGAGGGGAGAGTCTGAGGATAGCAGCCAGTGAGGAAAATTTGGTGTCTAATCTAGTTGGTTTTCAACAGAGTCAAGTTCAAGGTTCAGCTTGAAGTTATAGACTCTTCTGCTTACATTTCCTGTTAGGCATGATTCTTCAGTAAAATTCTCTTACATCCCCAAGTAGAACTAGGGAACATTCTCAAATGAAGGCAGACATGTGGTGGTCATTGTTGGAATGAGAGAGTGTGGGGAAGCAACAACAAAGATGTGTGGTTGTGTGAGTTTCCTCAGGCTACTATAGTAAATGACCAACCTAGACAACATATTACAAAGCAGAGACATTGCCAACAAAGGTCTGTCTAGTCAAGGCTATGGTTTTTCCAGTGGTCATGTATGGATGTGAGAACTGGACTATAAAGAAAGCTGAGCACAGAAGAACTGATGCTTTTGAACTGTGGTGTTGGAGAAGACTCTTGAGAGTCTCTTGGACTGCAAGAAGATCCAACCAGTCCATCCGATAGGAAATCAGTCCTGGGTGTTCATTGGAAGGACTGATGTTGAAGCTGAAACTCCAATACTTTGCAAAGAGCTGACTCATTGAAAAGACCCTGATGCTGGGAAAGATTGAGGGCAGGAGGAGAACAGGATGACAAGAGATGAGATGGTTGGATGGCATCACTGGCTCGATGGACATGGGTTTGGGTAAACTCCAGGAGTTAGTGATAGACAGGAAGGCCTGGTGTGTTGCGGTTCATGGGGTCTCCAAGAGTTGGACACAACTGAGTGACTGAACTGAACTGAACTATAGTAAATTGTCACAAATTGTGCAGCTTAAAACAACAGAACTTTATTCTTGTAGTACTGGAGGGCAGAAGTCTGAAATCAAGATGGTGGCAGAGCCTTGTTTTCTTTGAAGCCTCTGGGGAGAAATCCTTTTGTCTTAAGTTTCTCCTGGCTCCAGCAAGTCTTAGCATTCTTTGGCTTGTAACCAGATCACTCTAATCCTTGTCTCTGTCTCCACATGGTCTTCACTGTGTCTCTATGGCATTCTCTTCTTATCAAGATGTCCATCACTGGCTTCAGGGCCCACCAGAATCCAGTGTGACCTCATCTTGGCTTAACTACACCTGCAAAGACCCTACTTCCTAATAAAGGCACATTCTGAGGTTTCAGGTGGAAAGGAATGGCTAGAAACCCTATTAAACCCAGTATCACAGTTGTCATGGGGATTTGAAAGAGGAGATGAAGGGAATATAATTTTTTTCATATTTTCATCAAACTGCTTTAGACAGGAGGCACTGGAATTGCCTTAGAATATGAGGGTGGTGCTCAAACAATTTATTACAATTTTATTTCAGGATTAAAGGACTGAGCACCACCACCCCCTCAAACCCTGCCCCAGATTTCAGGACTGTGGAATAGCTGGGTAGCAGACATTTGGTTGCACTGGAAATTAGTGACTTAGCAAAATTAACAGTGATGGCAGTGAACACCCATAGTTCAATAACCAAGAGACTGAGAATGGGTTGCATCAAAATGAATGGCAGTAAACTCTGATGATATGGAGTAAATCTGTTACAACTTAAAAGTTCTTACTTTGCAGTGGATTAAGCAGGATGTGAGTGAGAACACAGCAGAAGCAGGGGGTGAGGGTAACCAGAGCATCCAGGAAGGGTCCTGCAGGGTAAGCCACAGTGGGAGATATTTCTGGGACACTTCATGTGCAAGTAAGTAACTCCGCTGGCTGTTCTAAGGAATCTAACCTTGAGATTCGCATTGATGGGAGCACAGTAGCCAGAGAACCAGGTTAAGGGGGCAAATGATCTGTTGTGACCTGGGAATTCCCTGGTGGTCCAGTGGTTAGGACTCTGTGTGTTCATGAAAGAAACAATCTTGTATTAGTGTAAGATGATGTTCACTGCAGAACAGGAAGCCAGGACCCGGTTCTCTGAAGAAGGAAGGAAAGTCATTTGGGCCTCCAAGCTTGTGGAGACATAGGAAGTGGCGTGTTGGGTCTCTCTGCTCCATCTGAACTCTAGCACATGAGTGAATTATAAACTTTGCTGATGCAAAAGACCTGGCTGGAACTGTATTGGATTTTTTTTTCCTTCTCATTATCTCTGCTGAGAGTCAAGCTGTGAGACAGCTGGGATAGGCCTAAATAGGACCAGTGCTAAGCCCTAGACTCATTACTGATTTAAATCTCTATTTCAGTTTACAAGACATATTAGTTATACACACTATTAAGGAATACATCTATCGCTTCTTAATGGAACACTATGTGTTTTCAGCAACCATTTGTGGAATCATATACAGCTGAAAACACCACATAACTGTTGAGAATGATCAGCGATTATGTAAGTTGCATGGAGCCATCACTGCTCAGAGACACTGCTCTGCTGAAGCCCAGTTGGGCCACTGAGGAAAGGACAGTGAGCAGTTAAACAAGAAACATGATGAAAGAAATGGGACATCCAAGCAGCAGCATAATTGGAAAAAAAAAAAGTGTTCAGGTTGAGCCAGTTACTGAAATAAAGAGAGAATATTAACAGGTAGCTTCTTCCCCTGGCACACATGAGTAGCTCTCAGTGAGGTAACAGAAGCTTGGTGAGCATTCCAGAAAGACTATGTTTCAGAGTTAATATTCTTTAGGGAGACACTGGAGGCAGTGGCTGGAACAGGATATGAAGGAAGAAACATAAACAGAGATTAAATGAGAAAGCTTTCTTGGAATCTGACCTAGTGGAATTCATGTTCTAAGAACTTTTTCTTCCTTAAAGTCTTCAAATGATTATGGCCATCCTAGACAATCAAATTGCTCATTACAAATCTCCTTCTCTCCACACCCTCCATATGATATATTCATGGTGCAGTTCAGTTCAGTTCAGTTCCAGTGGCTCAGTCGTGTCTGACTCTTTGCGACCCCATGAATCACAGCACACCAGGCCTCCCTGTTCATCACCATCTCCCGGAGTTCACTCAGACTCACGTCCATCGAGTCTGTGATGCCATCCAGCCATCTCATCCTCGGTCGTCCCCTTCTCCCCCTGCCCCCAATCCCTCCCAACATCAAAGTCTTTTCCAATGAGTCAACTCTTCTCATGAGGTGGCCAAAGTACTGGAGTTTCAGCTTTAGCATCATTCCTTCCAAAGAAATCCCAGGGTTGACCTCCTTCAGAATGGACTGGTTGGATCTCCTTGCAGTTCAAGGGACTCTCAAGAGTCTTCTCCAACACCACAGTTCAAAAGCATCAATTCTTTGGCGCTCAGCCTTCATCACAGTCCAACTCTCACATCCATACATGACCACAGGAAAAACCATAGCCTTGACTAGATGGACCTTAGTCAGCAAAGTAATGGCTCTGTTTTTAAATATGATATCTAGATTGGTCATAACTTTTCTTCCAAGGGGTAAGCGTCTTTTAATTTCCTGGCTGCAGTCACCATCTGCAGTGATTTTGGAGCCCCCAAAATAAAGTCTGACACTGTTTCCACTGTTTCCCCATTTATTTCCCATGAAGTGATGGGACCAGATGCCATGATCTTCATTTTCTGAATGTTGAGCTTTAAGCCAACTTTTTCACTCTCCTCTTTCACTTTCATCAAGAGACTTTTAGCTCCTCTTCACTTTCTGCCACAAGGGTTGTGTCATCTGCATATCTGAGGTTATTGATATTTCTCCTGGCAATCTTGATTCCAGCCTGTGTTTCTTCCAGTCCAGCGTTTCTCATGATATACTCTGCATATAAGTTAAACAAGCAGGGTGACAATATACAGCCTTGACGTACTCCTTTTCCTATTTGGAACCAGTCTGTTTTTCCATGTCCAGTTCTAACTGTTGCTTCCTGACCTGCATACAGATTTCTCAAGAGGCAGGATAGGTGGTCTGGTATTCCCATCTTTTTCAGAATTTTCCACAGTTTATTGTGATCCATACAGTCAAAGGCTTTTGCTTTTTCCATGATCCAGGGAGCAGATGTTGGCAATTTGATCTCTGGTTCCTCTGCCTTTTCTAAAACCAGCTTGAACATCAGGAGTTCACAATTCACATATTGCTGAAGCCTGGCTTGGAGAATTTTGAGCATTACTTTACTAGCATGTGAGATGAGTGCAATTGTGTGGTAGTCTGAGCATTCTTTGGCATTGCCTTTCTTTGGGTTTGGAATGAAAACTGACCTTTTCCAGTCCTGTGGCCACTGCTGAGTTTTCCAAATTTGCTGGCATATTGAGTGTAGCACTTTCACAGCATCATCTTTCAGGATTTGAAACAGCTCAACTGGAATTCCATCACCTCCACTAGCTTTGTTCGTAGTGATGCTTTCTAAGGCCTTCACATTCCAAGATGTCTGGCTCTAGACTAGTGATCACATCATCGTGATTATCTGGGATCATGAAGATCTTTTTGTACAGTTCTTCTGTGTATTCTTGCCACTTCTTAATATCTTCTGCTTCTGTTAGGTCCATACCATTTCTGTCCTTTTTGAGCCCACCTGTGCATGAAATGTTCCCTTGATATCTCTAATTTTCTTGAAGAGATCTCTAGTCTTTCCCATTCTGTTCTTTTCCTCTATTTCTTTGCATTGATCGCTGAAAGTGTGGGAGTGTTGGATGGAGTCATAGAAACAAATTGGAACTCTGCATATCAACACACCAGGTTTTGCATTTCTATTCTACCACTTATTAGAGGTAAGCTTCAGTTTCTAATCTATAAAATGGGAATGATGATAAGACTTACCTCAAAGGCTCTTCTGAAGATCAGATGAGATAATGCATTAAAGCCCCTGGTGCTGAGCAAATGTTCTCCAAGCACTCATCATAATTATTTTATGGTTGGAGAAGAAGCCTTGACTTTGGTCAGCTGATTGCTTTGAGAAAGACTGGGATTCATTCAAGGGTGTGCTGAGTCCTCAGCGGTAATCAAATGAAAGACATACTGATATTTTATATCATGGTATGAGTTTCATTGTATGTAGTCTTAATGGGCAAAAGCACAGTAGAAAACATAGACATTAGTACTTGGTACCTTCAGGACAGAGCATCACACAAAGTATTTAATTGTACAGCAGGAATTCCATTTGCCTGAAATACATACACTTTGAAGTTAGGGTGAGAACACAGCAAACTATTAGGACAAGCGTTAGAACTTGATGCAGACTTATTTTCTTTTTAGTATATGCTATTAAATTGGGTGTCATGTGTGCATTTGAACTGGGCATTCAGCATCTACTTTTGTCTAGAGAAAAAGCCCTTCTGCCCTAATGTGGAAAGTTCAGGTTAGTATTTCACACACGTAAGAAGTTCTTTGCAGTCTGGGGAGCCAGATAGCTTGTGAACTGAACCCCCTAGCATGCTGTCCCAGGGTGTCTGGGTTCAGAGTCATCCTGAAGCCAGTGTAGACCAAGTCTTGCTGGAAGGAAAGATGGCTCCCAGCACAGAACACGCTAGGACATCCAGTGAAACCACAGGCAACGAGATCCGACTCATCTTCAGACGTCGGCAATAATCAGCTCCTCAGTGTTGCTAGTTTGCTAGCATTGAAGATGGGTGGTCTGATTGCTCCCTGCCCCCCTTCTCCTGGAGACCTTAGTGTCGAGCTGGTACAAACCCAGAGTACCACTGACAACGCTGATTTGTTTCAACCTTTCCTGGAGCTTTCTCATCAGCAGCGTCGTAGGCTCGTACTTCTTTCCTGAGAGCCTGGAACTCCTGTTTTATTAGCCTGACATTTTGTTCTGACCTGTGTTGACAGCTTCTGGCCTCTGGTGGGCACTCTGTTTAGTCGCTCCTTTTATTTATAACTTACGCTCTTTTCCTCGGCTCAGACAAACTCATTGATTTGTGATCTGGTCACACTTGCGTTGCTCTATCTAATGTAAAATCTTATCCGAGTCTCCAGCATCTCTCTTTTTTGCCCACGGCATTTATTCGGCTTCTTGCATTTTCATTTGGCACACACTCATGTTCTGATTATGGATTTAAACATCTGCATCAGACCAGTGAGAAAGAATAGCTCTGGGTTAGAGAGACCCACCGGGAACTATGCCTTACGAGTGTTAAGCACTTCATGATTTTACAGAGCCATCTACATCCATGGAGTATCTTATGTGACTCTCACGACAACCCTGTGAGGTGAGTGATACAATGCCCATTTCACAGCCGAGGGAATGAAAGTGGGCAGACACATAGAGACACTACTGAGAATTCTTCTAGAACCTTAATATCCTGAATCCTGGGACTATATGTGTTAAAACTTGAAGGGAAGGAGAGGTGAGGAAATTCCATCTGTTGATTAATAGAGAGAGATAGACATTCAAAATGAACAAGGAATCCCATAGCTTTCTTTTTTGTAGTTTGTCTTTTCCTACTTTTTCTCCTTTCTCATTTTCAGCTTTTTTACCTACAAAAATATTTCCAGTTCTACTGATATATTTCTTTTTCTCCAGGATCTATACAGGATATTTAAAGCATAAAGAATTACTTAAAAATGTTTTTCTTTATAGTTTTTATTGAGTAACATAACTAACACACTTAGAAACTTTGTTTTTACATGTGCTTTTACCAAGGATATTAAATGCAGCAGGCTGGTGAAAAGAGCTTTATAGAATAAAATAGTTTCAGCATTTTTTCAGCATTTTTTTTTATGATCAAAATATTCTTGCTTGAAAAAGCCAGGTAATTTAAGGCAACAAATTTTGACTTTTTTTTTTTTTTTTTGGCTAAAAATGTTGAAGGAACTGCCCCAGCTCCTCTTGACTTCATTATAAAACTTGAATAACATATGCCATAAACTGGAGAAAAGAAGACAAGAAGGTAAACTAAGCAAATCAAAGTCAATTTACCTTTTTAAAATTCTAAGGAATTGAAGACTCTTGATCCCCTCTGAACACCCACGGAGCCCAGTTCCTTCCCCCATCTGGCCCTGCTCTAATGCATAACTGCTTGTGTCCATGTCTGTGTTTTTCAGGGACAATTAGTTCTGGAAGGCCAGAGACAACAGCTATCTTATTAGCTGTTAAGTCTAGCTCCAGGAGGTATATGGTAAACATATGCTGAACAAACAAATGGATTCATTTATGGCATCGCTATCTCTGGCTGAGACTGATATGTTTGAGGGCAAAAACTCACATATAATCTGTTACCATGAAATTTCTCCTGGAAGCCAATGGATTCAGGAGACACTAGATGAGTGGGTAGCAGAGTGATCCTGGCCTGGCTCTGTAGAGGTGGGGAGAGAGCAGTCTGCAAGTCAGTCCATGGAGGCATCCCAGCTCGGGGACAGTTGTCATAGAGAGGTGCTGGAGAGCGGACAGGTATGAGCAGGGGAGCAGAGGCCCCAAAGCACCAAAGGACCAGGAGAGGAAGGCATGCAGAAGCTGACACCATGAAGGAGCCAAGGTCGTTTGGAGGAGCCACAAGGGGATCCTGGAGTCAGCTGTGCTGATGACTTGTCCAGAGATGAAGGGCCTTTTAATGAGATGGTAGCACGGGGTGTCCCGCCCAACCCACCTGATCTTCAAAGGGGCCTGCCCTAATACGATCAGGGAGTTACGCTGGTCCTGACACATATATGAAAGAGGAAATAAAAATGAAATTAGAACATGCTCCAGCACCATACACAAAAATAAATGCAAAATGGATTAAAGGCCTAAACGTAAAACCAGGTACTATCAAAATATTAGAGGAAAACATAGAACACTCTCTGACAAATATCACAGCAAAATCTTTTTGACCTACCTCCTAGAGTAAGGAGAATAAAAACAAAAATAAGCAAATAGGACCTAATTAAACTTATAAGCTTTCACATAGCAAAGAAAATCATAAAATGAAAAGACAACCCACACAATGGGAGAAAATATTTGCAAAGTGACCAACAAGGGATTCATTTCCAAAATATACAAACAGCTCATGAGGCTCAATACCAAGGAAACAAACAGCCCAATCAATAAATGGACAGAAAATCTAAATAAACATTTCTTCAAAGAAGACGCACACATGGCCAAGAGGCACAAAAAGATGCTCAACATCACTAATTACCAGAGTAATGCAAATCAAAACTACAATGGGGTATCACCTCACATAGGTCAGAATGGCCGTCATTTAAAAATCTACAAATGATAAATGCTTGCAAGGGTGTGGAGAAAAGAGAACCCTCCTACACTGCAGGTGAGAATCTAAATTGGTATAGCCACTACTACTAAGAACAATATGGAGTTTCCTTAAAAAGCTAAAAATAGAACTATAGAACTATATGATTCAGCATTCCCACGCCTGGGCATATATCCAGAGAAAGCCATAACTGGAAAAGACACATGTACCACGGTGCTCACTGCAGTACTATCTACAATAGCCAGGACATGGAAGCAACCTAAATGTCCATCAACAGAGGAATAAGGTGGTGTGGAAAATTACTCAGCCATAAAAAAGAATACAGTAATGCTGTTTGCAGCAACATGGTTGGACCTAGAAACTGTCATACTAAATGAAGTGAGTCAGACACAGAAAGACAAATATCATAACAGATTATATGTGGAATCTAAAAGAATGGTACAAATGAACCTATGTGCAAAATGGAAACAGAGTCATGGATACAGAAAAGAAAAAAAAAAAACAGTTACAAAGGAGGAAGTGGTGAGGGATAACTTGGGAGACTGGGATTTTCATATATACTCCACTATATGTAAAATAGATAATGAACAAGGACCTACTGTATAGCACAAGGAATTCTACTTAATACTCTGTAATGATCTATAAAGGAACAGAATCTAAAAAGAGTGGATATGTGTATATGCATAACTGATTCACTCTGCTGTATGCAAAAACTAACACAACACTATAAATTGACTATGTGTGTGCGCTAAGTCGCTTCAGCTGTGTCCAGCTCTGCGACCCTATAGACCATAGCCCTCTAGGCTCCTCTGTCCATGGGATTCTCAAGGCAAGAATACTGGAGTGGGTTGCCATGCCCTACTCCAGGGGATCTTCCCGATCTGGGGATTGAACCCGAGTCTCTTATGTGTCCCACATTGGCAGGTGGGTTCTTTACCATTAGTGCCACCTGGGAAACCGAAAAGCTGAACTCCCCCTCCCAAACAAAATAGGAAGTCAGTGATTATTTTCATTATATTTAAATCACTCTTGAAAAATATTTTTTAAAATTATAGCAAAATAATTCAACATCAATTTTCATATATCAGAATTAATTGAAGATGTGGCAAATAAGGTACTTTCATACACAATAAATTGGTGCAACCTTTTAGGAGACATTTGCAAGAATCCACCAAATTGTAAAATACATGTCACCTTTGAATTATTGATTCTACTTCTAGCAGATTCTCTATTAAAAAACATTCCCAAAAGATCATGTAAGAGAGTGCTGAAAGTAGCATTGTTTCTTAAAGCCAAGCTAAAGCAAACAAAAATTACCAAGTGTTCATCATTAGGGAACCGAATGATATATTATGCTAATTAGGGCAGCACTATATTAATGGAATAGTGTGCAGCCACTGAGAGAGAAAAAATACCATAAGTATTGCCATGGCAGGTGACTGGTATGCTAACTTAAATAAGAAGACAGACTACACTGTGTAGATATTTCTGGATATGATTCTTTCTGTGTTTGTGAAACATTATGGAATTATATACTCTACATGGGAGGATACATGGAGAGGAATCTGGAGGCTATGTACACACATTTATACATGGAAATTCCTCTTAACACTTCTTCAAAGAAAGCAAGCACATAAGCTTCAAAACAGCCATGAAAATACCAGTAAGTGAAAACATTTCTGAACACATCTGAAAACAAAAAATGTTCAAAGCATTTGAAAGCCTCAGGTAACAAAAGGAAGGGTGGGTGTCTGGTTAAACAGGCTGCAAAATAAAGGTTTCCCTTATTTGCCAAGCTTGGCCAGAGTCAAGGTTCAGTAACTCAGAGAATGTCTTAAGAAAAGACAAGGCGATAAAGAACCAAAGATGGAGAGTCCCGTGAACAGAGGAGCCTGACAGGCTACAGTCCTTGGGGTTGCAAGAGTCAGACAAGACTTAGTGACTAAACTACCACCAAAGAAAGAGATAAATTTTGAGATAAGCATGCAGATAGAGAAGAATTGCACAGAAGCTCAATGAAAATAAGTGGGTGACGGGGGAAAGGGGAAGAAATGGAATAAAAAGTAAACATCTGATCAAAGGGATCACATCAAAAATAAATGGACACAAAGGAGACTTCTTCCTATCCACGGACTGTAGCCTGTCAGGCTCCTCTGTCCATGGGATTATCTTGGCAAGAATACTGGAGTGGGTTGCCATTTCCCTCTCCAGGGAATCTTCCTAATTCAGGGATCAAACCCACGTCTCCTCAATCTCCTACACTGGCAGGCAGATTCTTTACCCCTGAGCCACCTGAGAAGCCCTCAATACAATAACAACAATACGAATAATCACTGACTCACACCAAAGCACTTTGAGGATAAACAATACTCAGTATTGTTCAATTTAAGGGCACACACAGTTCAACAATGAAGCAATTACGGAAACGACTGTGGAAAGCATCATGTGGTTATACCACACTTAAGTGGCTGGCATTCACAATGGTGACCCTAAGTTGCCTAAATGTGTCATCCACACACACGATTAGGTTAAAATTATTATTTTTAATAAGACAGAAAAATTAATACTGCATTTTTAAAACAATAATTACAATAGAGAACTGCTAGATTTTTATGGTTCCATGAAAGGATCTGCCAAAATCTGTCTCAATCAGGTTCCTGATGGGTAAAGATTATGATCATCTCTGTGTGTATCACCTATTCTCACAGCACACACACATATACACATTGCATGCAGTGCCTAGTAGGAACACATTGGTTTCTGAGAAGTCAAATGTGAATTCCTCATTTTCCTCTCAAAATTTTTTCATTATATCTGGTAAGTTCAGACTAGACATACAGTGTTGACTTACAAAGATAAGTCATCTAATATTTAGTTTTCAAGGTCCAATTTACAGATTCTCTACTCTAGAATATAAAATCACCATTCCATTCACAGAGTGTCCTGTTGTGAAATCTAGGCTATTGCAGTTTTGAAGGTCTGGGATATTGAATATTACTTGTCAAGTTTTTATCAAAACAAAACACAAAAAATCCCAGCTGTCACAGAATTAGTCTGTCAGGGTTCTTAGACTGTGCAAATTCCTATATGTAACATTTCAGTTATTTCGGTTAGTAGGTAAGGAGGCTGTAATTGTTTCTATTCATAAGCTTGATTTTCCTTCAGTAGATTGAAATTGGCCTGAAAATTGAGCAATTTTCTGTGTGAAATTTTTAGAAAATTACGCTCATCACAAAAACTAAATACAAGTGGGTAATGAGATTTAGAGTTGTGTAATTTAATCTATTTGCTTTATTCCAATTAGCACAGTTTACTTGTATAAAACTGGGGCTGACTTTCAGAGCATCTGTGGATCAACACTGAAGTTCTCAGCCTCTACCTCAAGAGTAGCCCACCACCATCACAAGCTTGTTTATTACAGAGGCACAGAGGAAAAAAACCAAGAAATTATAAACTTACTTTGCATGCTTCCACTCCCTTTTTCTCCCTTCTGGCCTTTTTGTCCATTAATTCCTAAAAAAAAAAAAAAAAGGAAAAAATATTAATTTAGGCAGTTCACAATGCTTGCCCTAAAAGGAGACAGAGCATGGCAAGGTCATCTAGAACATCAGTGTATAACAACCTACAGATGCTCAGATGTAATAATGTTGATAGTGATAATGATGATGATGATAGCTATCATTTTAGAAGGCTATTATGAACTTGGCATTTTATGGGTAGGTCCTTTATATACATTATCTCAGATTCCTTACCAGGGCATTAAGTGTTCCATTTTCCTAAAGTAAGCAAAACTGAGGAGTAAGCAGTTTGTTTGGGGCTTATGCATGCTCCTTTTTATTCTTTTTATCTGTGTCTTCCTCCCTTCCCCAGAAAGTCTAGTGTCCACCATCTCATTCCCATTAAATTTTTCTATCTTACTTTCTATTTCTTTTCTCTTTTGTGTGGAGCCTCTCAAAGACTGAGCGGTGAAAAGAATTGGGAGTGCTGAGATCCTGATTACCTCAGTCCTGGGGAAAGCTGGGAAGGTTTAAGGGGCTGTCTAAACCTCTAGGCTTCAAGAAATTTTGAGAAATTTTGGCTTTGTGAAATTTCATTCACATAGAGGTGTGTTACAAAAGGTATTCTAATAAGGCTTAGGGCTTCAGATACTTACAGAAACATCATAAGACCCTGCTCTGTGCTAATTGGTTGCTATTTCACCCATGGTTCCATTCGGAAAGGTTGATCCAGAGGATCAGTCCTTAGCATCAACAAGAGACTTCATGAGGGCAATCCCGTCTCATGAGAGGGGTGCTGCTCTTGCTTATTTATTCTTCTTCCAAGGGTCCTCATTGGCTGTCTTGCAAATAATAACCTTCCTGGTATAAAATGCAAGACTGATCACAGTGCCATCTAGCTCTAAGTCAAAATCTTTATTAACATTCTTGATTTCCTCTAATAACAAACAAGGACTGCTCTCTTTTCATCCAAGAACTCAGAAAGCAGAGTTCAAAAACTCATGAGCTTTGGGATAATAACAATCATTTTAAAATCTCTTGTGTTGAATTATTTTGCTTGGCCACTTATTAGGTATGTGGCTCAGATCAGGTCTTTAAATTGCCGGGAGAAATATCAATAACCTCAGACATGCAGATGACACCATCCTTATGGGAGAAAGTGAAGAGGAACTGAAAAGCCTCTTGATGAAAGTGAAAGAGGAGAGTGAAACAGTTGGCTTAAAGCTCAACATTCAGAAAACGAAGATCATGGCATCTGGTCCCATCACTTCATGGCAAATAGATGGGGAAACAGTGTCAGACTTTATTCTGGGGCTCCAAAATCACTGCAGATGTTGACTGCAGCCATGAAATTAAAAGACGCTTACTCCTTGGAAGAAAAGTTATGATCAACCTAGATAGCATATTCAAAAGCAAAGACATTACTTTGCCAACAAAGGTCTGTCTAGTGAAGGCTATGGTTTTTCCAGTAGTAATGTATGGATGTGAGAGATGGACTGTGAAGAAAGCTGAGCACCGAAGAACTGATGCTTTTGAACTGTGGTGTTGGAGAAGACTCTTGAGAGTCCCTTGGACTGCAAGGAGATCCAACCAGTCCATCCTAAAGGAAATCAGCCCCGGGATTTCTTTGGAGGGAATGATGCTAAAGCTGAAACTCCAATACTTTGGCCACCTCATGCAAAGAGTTGACTCATTGGAAAAGACTCTAATGCTGGGAAGGATTGGGGGCAGGAGGAGAAGGGGACGACAGAGGATGAGGTGCTGGATGGCATCACGGACTCTATGGACATGAGTTTGAATCAACTCCGGGAGTTGGTGATGGACAGGGAGGCCTGGCGTGCTGCAATTCATGGGGTCGCAAAGAGTCGGACATGACTGAGCAACTGAACTGAACTGAACTGAGCTAAAGTTTATTCTTCTTTCAAATGAAAAACAAAAACAAAAAACAGTACTTTCTATTGTAGAGTTGCCTTGAAAATTAGCAACCATGTTTAGAAAAGGCCTTGCCCATAAGAGATTCATGGGAAAGATGGTATTCCCTCATTATTTGTTGTACAACATCACTTAGTTAGAATGGTCTCCATGATTTTATTCTCAGTGAATCAGAGAGGATATTTTTATTTCAGCTCACTTTTATATGGTACAATTATTTTACACTTTATTTTTCAGTTTTACACTTTATTTTGGATTTTACTTTATCTGTTTTTTTCCTCTAGTTTACTTTGCTTCATCTATGCTTTGTTCTTGAACACTTGTCCTTATTTGACTTTTAGAGATTTTTTTTTGATCCCCAACTTACTATATTTTTAAAAATACAAAATAATGTGTGATTTTATTAAAAATTTCAAATTAAAATTTTATTGTGAAGATTTCATGAAATACCAACCATTCTTTATCAGAGTATGATGCAGAGAAAGTCTCTAATTGTTTTACATCTATGATTACAATGTACATCATTAAATTCACTTTTACTTATGATTCAGTCATTTCAGGTAATATTAAATTGACAAGAATCATTAATCTTGCATAAAGTACCAAAACCATTTCTACTTTTTTTTTTTGGAGGGGGGATGGTAGGCTTTTATGAGATATAATAAAGTGTTAGATTTCCTCAAGAGGAAAAATCTCAGATATTAAACAAAAATTGGGGATAGGGGTTTAAAATGGTGTAACTGGTCAGTTCTAATTCTTTTCAGAGAAGATAATAAATAATTTTATCATTCTAACACTATTTTCACAGTTAGAAAATAGTTGTAAAATGATTCTTGGAAGTTTTTTCATACTGCAATTTGTCTTCAGTATTTAAACAACAGAATGGTTTAAATCAAAGATCTGAGCAAATGACTTACTTTTTTTCTTATAAATAAAAACAAATGTTTTGTGTTATTTTAGCCTGATTCAGAGATTTCTTCACAGATGGAATTTGGAAATCTTTTTCACACCTGAACACATGAAAAACACCCTTTCTAGAGAACAGGGTTCCTCCCTCCTTTATGAAGTGATGCCTTAGGCTAAAAATGAGCCCAACAACTTTGTCAAAATCTGGAGTTAACCACCTCCTGTCAGATATGTCACTCTTCCATCAAAAATAAAGAACTAATATTTCTGACAATCACTGAAAAATAAGAAGTAGATGGTATGTAACATACTGCCATTCTAAATTCTAAGATCAGAGGAGCTATCCTCACCGACATCATTATGACGTCAGGCATTATCAGAGCCCCTGCCACAAGGCAGGCACTGGGTTCCCGTTTTCACACGCAGGCACACTCAGCTCAGCCAGTCTTTCCACATCGATTCAGATGTGACACCCTCCCTCCTCGGCCTAGTGCTTCTTCCTGTCTCCTATATTCTTCACCATCAACCTTCTTCCTAACCTGTCACAGCCTTTTTCACCTTTCTTTCCTATGTATCTTCAGCCACTCCTATATTTCATCTGGCCATCAGCCTTTAAATAGTATTCAAACTACCTTCCAAAGAAAACACAAAATCAAATGAAAGAACTGAGCTCCTCCTCTCCCTTGGAAGTCAGACCTCTCCAGCCCCATCTACAGTCCCCACCACCAGCTACCTCTGGGCCTTCCCTAATCCAGCTTCCACCCAACCCCACCAAAACTGCTCTCAATAAAGGCAATGTCCTCATGGCAACAAATGCCAAGAGATTTCTGTGGGCTGAATCTTACTTGATCGACTTGTGCAACTGTCTGCCTTTCCACATCACCTTGTCTCGGCTCTCCTCCTCACTCGGGCTCCTTTGCTCTTTCTGCTCTGTCTGAACTTCTGGAACCACTTCAGCCTTTATCCTAGGCCCCATCTCTCTCACTGCCTACCCATGAAATACTATAAATGATTATTAAAATTCATTGACCTCAGTGAACACTTAAATGAGCTTGACTACAACTTTGTCTTTTACCTCTGGCTTCACCTCTGAGTTTCAAATCCATATATTTGACTATCTATAAATATCTCCATGAATGGCACAGAGAAAGTGTTTCATAATTGTTTGTCAAATAAATAAATGAATTTGTTATGGTCTATAGCTTTAGATACTCCTAAGAAAGACCATAACTCATTCTTAGAATCAGACTTCGAATGAATTCCAATAGAAGTAAATTATTTACATTGCTGGACAATCTAGTTCATTTAAACTGGTTCTATTCAGACTCCTTTAAATTGGGAGGTATTTTAAATATATGTAAGGTTACACATCAATTAAATCTTCCAAGCTCTTCTAAGGAAACCTGTTGGGATGATAAATGCTCTATATATGATGGATCAAGAAGAAAGTCTTCCCTTTTTCTGCTTATATGTTTATATTTTATCAGTTAAGGGCTGTGCCTTCTTTACTTCTCATTCCCTTGTACCAAGCATTGTCCCTTGTGTGTGTGTGTGTATTTATATATGGGGGGTACTTAATACACATGGAAGAAAGAGGGCAGGGTGGGGAAGAAAAGAAGAGCAGGAGAGAAAACGGAGAAAATAAATAGGGTTGCTTTTTAAAATACTTTTTGCTTTGAAATCTGTTAATGTTTTGACATCACTCAGATAGTCCAGGCTGTCGTTATTTAGAAGATGACAATTTGTAGATTTTATTTCTAATTGTATCACTCTTTGGACTCTTGTATGGAAGGACTCATTTACTGTTTTAATCTGAAGTATAACTAAACCAGTACCAGGCACTGCTGCTCACATTTCTAGCAAATTTGAATCTTTTAATAAGGAAGGGATATCCTGAGAATATCTTTGGTCAAGGGATTTATTACCTGTGTACAGAGTTACTGTTTCTCCACATCTCTTTATTGGAAATGTGGTTCTCAAACTGTGATCCCTGGATCAGCGTCATCACTATTACCTAGAAACTTGCGAAGAGTAAACATTCTCAGGGGAACCCAATGCTTAACCTACTGCATTAGAAACTCTGGAGTTGGAACCCAGGAAGTTGTTTTAACAGGGTGATTCTAATGCCTGCTGAAGCCTGAAAACCACAGACAAAAATGGTATACTATGCATCTTTAGGCCAGCTCCCATAGTACTTTCTTTAACACCTTGTCCTGCTGGATGGAATTAATCACTCTACTTCCTACTTCCACAGCTTCCATCTCCCATTACTTCTGTCCTACTGCACAAATGTTTATTACTTACCACTTGAAAATATAGCTCATTGCTTCTGTATTTTTCTGCCCCTGCTCCCTTCTAAAATTTCTGTGCAAAGTTCACAATTCAGGCTTAGGCTACTGGCATAAGGATTAGAAATAATATCATCGTGTATGCAAATTGTAACGGGCCCAAGCATGTCGATTATTAAGTACTAATAAAACAACGTCTGCTGGATCATCAAAAAAGCAAGAGAGTTCCAGAAAAAACATATATTTCTGCTTTATTGACTATGCCAAAGCCTTTGACTGTGTGGATCACAAGAAACTGTGGAAAATTCTAAAAGAGATGGGAATACCAGACCACCTGACCTGCCTCCTGAGAAACCTGTATGCAGGTCAGGAAGCAACAGTTAGAACTAGACATGGAACAACAGACTGGTTCCAAATAGAAAAAGGAGTGTCAGCCTGCTTATTTAACTTCTATGCAGAGTACATCATGGGAAATGCTGGGCTGGATGAAGCACAAGCTGGAATCAAGATTGCCAGGAAAAATGTCAATAACCTCAGATATGCAGATGACACCACCCCTATGGCAGAAAGTGAAGAGGAACTGAAAAGCCTCTTGATGAAAGTGAAAGAGGAGAGTGAAAAAGTTGGCTTAAAGCTCAGCATTCAGAAAAGGAAGATCATGGCATCTGGTCCCATCACTTCATGGGAAATAGATGGGGAAACAGTGGAAACAGTGTCAAACTTTATTTTTCTGGGCTCTGAAATCACTGCAGATGTTGATTGTAGCCATGAAATTAAAATATGCTTACTCCTTGGAAGGAAAGTTATGACCAACCTAGATAGTATATTCAAAAGCAGAGACATTACTATGTCCACAAAGGACCGTCGAGTCAAGGCTATGGTTTTTCCAGTGGTCATGTATGGATGTGAGAGTTGGACTGTTAAGAAAGCTGAGCACAGAAGAATTGATGCTTCTGAACTGTGGTTTTGGAGAAGACTCTTAAGAGTCCCTTGGACTGCAAGGAGATCCCACCAGTCCATCCTAGAGGAGATCAGTCCTGGGTGTTCATTGGAAGGACTGATGTTGAAGCTGAAACTCCAATACTCTGGCCACCTGATGTGAAGAGCTGACTCATTTGAAAAGACCCTGATGCTGGGAAAGATTGAGGGCAGGAGGAGAAGGGGACCACAGAGGAAGAGATGGTTGGATGGCATCACCGACTCGATGGACTTGGGTTTGGGTGAACTCTGAGAGTTGGTGTTGGACAGGGAGGTCTGGCATGCTGCAGTATATGGGGTCACAAGAATAGGACATGACTGAGCGACTGAACTGATACAGTAGGAGGCAAATTATCTTACAAAGGATAGGATTTCAGGTCTACCTGTGTTTTGCTAATTATAACTTAAGAGGATTTGAAGGGTTTTGGTTAAAGAGGGGTTAATATTGTTTATTAATATTGGTTATTTGGTTAGCATTTTGCTTTTTTCTTTGCCAGTCTCCCACTCTCTTTATTCTGTGATAGATGGCGATTTACAGTGGTGTGAAGCTGATAAATCCTCTGTTGTGGTTTTATATTAAACTGTTTTCCTGTAGTAGATAGAAGTAGATAGAAGCCTTGCTCACATGGACAGAAATCAGTTTCAAAATGTTTCAGATCACAAATAAACTGCATGTAACTGCTACTGTTCATACCATGATGACCATTGTTTTTGTTATCTAAGAAGTTGAAAGGAATATCAACGATCTGGTGTTTATTTTCATGTTCTATAGAGAGAATATGCATTATCAGAATACCTGGCTTCCCAGTCCTCCCCGCTGGTCCTGGGAATCCTCGACTTCCAGGAAAACCAGAGATCCCCCGATCACCTTTAAGACCTGGATTACCTACATGGTAAATGAAGGGGAAAAAAACAGTAGTAATAATTCATTTTTCATAACAATTTGAGAAAATAATGAAGCAATCTAATTTCTCTAATGGATATAAAAGAGGTGAATCTCCAAGGTGGAGGAATAATGTCTTTCCTAAAATTTCATGTGTAGAAATTGATAGATAACATCAACAGTAAGTGGAAAAACATTAGTGCATACACAGCAGATAGTCAATAGGTAAATATTGTTAATATAAATAAAAACACATGAGGAAACAAATCTTAAAGTTTTAATTGGAAGGTTTATATAGTCTAATTAGGAATCTTCAAATGGCAGGATTTTGCTGTGGCTGAAGTGATAACTTTGAAATGTAAGTTAAAAATTGGATTTTTAAGCTTTGTCCCAGAGATATCACAACTCAAGAAATGGGAAATATCAAAGAATATTTATTTAAAAAAACTAGGTGCTAGTGAAGGAATATATTACTCTATCTCCCATGTTCTTGTTTATACCTGCTGCTGTTGCTGCTGCTGTTAAATCACTTCAGTCGGGTCCGATTCTGTGCGACCCCATAGACAGCAGCCCACCAGGCTCCCCCGTCCCTGGGATTCTCCAGGCAAGAACACTGGAGTGGGTTGCCATTTCCTTCTCCAATGCATAAAAATGAAAAGGGAAAGTGAAGTCACTCAGTCCGGTCCGACTCTGAGACTCCATGGACTGCAGCCCACCAGGCTCCTCCATCCGTGGGATTTTCCAGGCAAGAGTACTGGAGTGGGGTGCCATTCTACTCCATTGTAATCCCAAACAAAAATGTAACTGTGTGTGTCTCCCAGGCACAGGGAAAGTATTCAGTAAAAACTTTTTAAAATAAATTTTAAAGTAAAAGGTCATAGGTCATTCTCCTTGACATGCTGCCAAGGAAACAGCACACTGAAATGATTTTTTATTTGAGATAAAGCACAGTTTAACATAATATCCACCTCAATACATAAGTAACAATTACAATATGTTTGCTGTATTCATTATTTAAAACTACTAAGATAAATAATGGGCTCCAATATCCTTGCCTGGGAAATGCCACAGATAGAGGCGCTTGGCTGGCTGCAGTCCATGGGGTTGCAAAGAGTTGGACACAACTTGGAAACTGAACATTATTATTTTTCTCAGACTTTTATATAGTGGTTGAGTGTCAAGCTGAGTTTAGTGGGCTTAACTGCATGTATATGTGAGGTTTTAATAAACCTGCTTAAATCAGAAAGTAGAATTATCAAGACAGTCCATTATACACTTTTAAGCTCCTGATTCCAGTTCTACACATGAGGCAAATGGGCAACGTGGCAAAGAACAAAACAGAATGCAGCAATTAGTTAGGAGAGATGCCTTATAACTTGAATATTTTTGCTGCAGTGCACCAAATCAAATGGCAACCTAATAATCTAAGAGAGTCAGTTTATCACTCCCACAGTGAAATCTGCTTCTCTTTAGAGGGGCCAGATAATGCTTGTTTGTGTACACCAGCAGTACCAATAGCTACAGACTAAAGCCTCACTTAAAGAATCAAAGCAGCTTTGCAACAGTATCTGTTTATGGTATTAGCAAAAACTGAAACTTTTAAATCCCTCTTTCTATTTCATACATCCATAGTTTCGAAACAGCTGCAAAAGATGTTCCCAAGATGAAGCTTTGGACAGCAAGTTGCAGCCCAGACTGAACTTTTATGGTTGAGTTATAAAGCTTTGACAATTGCAATTTGTAACAGAGGAGCTGACAGACCTTTGACAATAGCCACTCTGGCAGATAATATAACACTGGTTACTTTCCCTGCTCATGACATTAACACACCATTGCTAAGCTCTGCTAGTTGCTAGTGAAGTGGAAAGACTTTTTCTGAACACAGGATCTTACCTGGTATTACTTTCAAAGGCACAGCAACTATTCACCCTATATATGTATTTTATTTTCTTTAAAGAAATTTAATTTTTTTTAAAATGTAAACATTATATATTGGCTTTTTAAGCTCCGTGACATAAAAGGCAGGCTTGTGTCAAATTCATGCTTTTAATTTTTAAAAACTGTTTTTCTGATGTAAGCTGGACTGGTTGATCCATCGATCAGAAAGAAGGACATTAAAAGACAGAAAAATAAGATGAAATCCTTAGTATTTAGGTATTTTGGGAGAGGGCAGAACAAACCATTTTAGTTGTAATTAGACTGTGCAATGTACTCCCCACCTTCAGAAATCATACAGGTATTTGATTTTGAGCCATGAATAACATGGTGATCATGTTCTTATTATTATCTTCTTTATTTTTTTGAGAGCAAAGAAAGTTCATGATCTTTCCCTTTTTCTGTCTTCTATTATCTTCTTTCAAAACACTGCTTTCAAGATTACAACATAGACTGAAGAAAGTAATTTGAAGCATTTTGCTCCAAGTAAGACACAGAGAGTAACTGACAGCAAAGGTAAAATTCATCCGTATTCTGGTCAATATTTATATTGAAACTGCAGAGGTTTAGAAGGCAGTGGCACCCACTCCAGGGCTCTCGCCTGGAGAATCCCAGGGATGGAGGAGCCTGGTGGGCTGCAGGCCATGGGGTCGCTAGGAGTCGGACAGGACTGAGCGACTTCACTTTCACTTTTCACTTTCATGCACTGGAGAAGGAAATGGCAACCCACTCCAGTGTTCTTGCCTGGAGAATCCCAGGGACGGGGAGCCTGGTGGGCTGCCGTCTATGGGGTTGCCCAGAGTCAGACACGACTGAAGCGACTTAGTAGCAGCAGCAGCAGCAGCAGAGATTTAAGCAGGTATGATTCGGTTAAGGACTATATAATGAATATGATCCAATTCGCCTTTGACTCATTTTATTTTTTTATTTTTGTATCTTTAAAACCAGATAACTTGTAACTATATTCAACGTGAAGATAGTTTTCATATTTTCCTTCACTTGTGACTTCAAACTAGTTCTGCCAAATACTGTTTGCAGTCAGTGATATAGACAGCCCTCCCTAGAATTAATGAACAATCTTATGCTGTTAATGTTCTTCGAAAATGAAGAATCAGGGCTTAACATTCTGAACACAGAGGTGATGAGGCTATCCAAACACTTAATATGCCCTCAATACACACATACAAACACATGTACACACACACACATGCACACACACACCCCACAAAGAACCAAATATCTCAACCCTCCTTCCTCATACATGGCTGTATACTACTCAGCTCTGTGGTACATAGTGGAGTAGTGACTATTACCATACCTTTTTGACCTGGAAAGCCTGGCAAACCATTTAGTCCAGGAGGGCCTCTATCTCCTTTTTCACCTGGAGGTCCAGGAGGACCTTTAAAAAATAAATGACAATTACTGATCATAGTTTTAAAGCAAGGGTAAAATAAATTTCTCATCTGTCAAGACAGTTACATAGGTAAATCCAAAGCCTTTTGTTTGTTGCACAGTTATACAGAACAAACGAGACTGACCTTCCTGGATGGAAGCGGTGTAGCCAGCCACTAAGTACTACAGAGATAGCTCTAAACTAGACAGCCTGATTACAGATTAAGTACTTATGTATGCTGAGCACTGTTCTGCGTTCTCAGATCCTGGCGGCAGAGAGAGACACTGAGTCAATGACAGGACAAGTCCACATTAGTACTGTGTACCTACTGGGAATGAAACCCAGCGCCCCTAAAACTGAGTTTCCTTGCCGAGTTTATGATTAACCTCTCTATCCAATATTTTATTCCCCTTCTTGTCTTACCCATGCTCCCTTCAGGATTGAGGAGCATCAAAGAAAAGGGGGATCAAGCAGGATCTTCAGGACCTACCCAGCCCAAGGCTCTCCAGGTCTTCTGTTTCTTGTTTGTAGAGAAAAGTCTTTAGTTTCCTAGGCCTTCCTTGAGCCCCAATGAGCAGGCACAAGCGGTTAACAATGAGACAAGTGAGGGGGTGCAGACAGAAAGCAGTAGTCCAGCAAGGTAGCTTCAAGTTCAGAGTCCTAGTTCCTCCCTAGCAATAAATGTAACAATCTGACACTTATCTGAGTTGATCTGCAGACACCAAGCTGCTCATGGAGGTGGAGGATGGTGACTACGTGCAGACCACCAGCATGGAGACCCCAGATTCATTGGAACCAGAAGGTTGATGATTACGTTTCTGGGAACATCTCCCTGTTACCTTACCACCAGGCAGATTTCACCATATTAAGTTAGATGTTCTGTAGAAAATGTACAAGTAGAGTCATGTGTGGTACCGTCAAAGGAAACAGAAGTCCATACAAAGTAGATAACCAAAAACCATCTTGTTGAAAATGACAGCCTTGGGTATTTGTTAGAGAGATGCACGTCAGCATGAGGAGCAGTGGTCGAAAAGACTTGATTGAGGAGGTAGGATTGGAATGGACTTTGAAGAATGGGTAGAATGAAAAGAAAGAGAATTCTGGATAAGTGGGAGAGATGTGGGGAAAGATAGTAAAGTGAAAATGAGTAAAGGAATAACTTTTCGAGTATAATATTAAGTAGAATCCCAAGCTGGATATAGATGTTATAAAATAAGATGGACATTGCAGGGGAAATTTTGACTACTTAACATGGCAATTATTAATACCACAGTGTCCCCTAGTACTGAGTCTGATCAACACTGATTAAGTCACTTGAATTTTCTGTGTCTAAGAAACAGATGGCACTATGTCCTTCTTTTTCACAGAGTGCCACAGGACAAGTATTAATCTCTAAAACATAGAGATGTTTTAAAAGAAGCATTTTTCAACTTCTGTGGTTCAGCCACATAACCGCAAGGACAATACACAGTCATAGTTAGCACCTCTGGTTAAACAGCACTCGTTTACAAATTGTAATCAGGTGGGAAGATGTAAGACCGGAAAAATTCTAAGAAGGGGCTACATAAATAAAGATAATCTGATGAGTAAGTATATTCTGTCCATTTTTCTTTGTTTCCTTTGAAATACTTGTCCCTGCTTCTCTCCATTTTCCTGAATTGTTTCCGATTTTGCAAGGTCCAAATTGGGTTTTAGGACCTTCCTTCCCTGATAACTTAATTTTCCAAATATCCATGGCACATTTTCCATTTCAGTGGCACATTTTCCATTTCCCTTCATATACACCACTGGGCTATAATGTTTCATTGCACTTTCATTACAATAATAACTGCATATTATAGGAAGGGTAAAAGCCTAGACAAAATGAGGAAAATCTAATTCATAATTCTATCATCTTAAGAGAATAACCACTAACATTTATATTTTCTATTTGTGTTGTACATTTTTTGCCTCTTTTCTTTTTTTAAAACATATAATCATCATGTAAATTACATACCACTGGGCATTAAATAGCTGTAGTAACAACCAGCAAGTTCTAAGCTATAGCTTAATGTTGGAAACATATATTTAGGTGTCCACAAGTGATGTCATGGTTCTATATCAATGGGAATCCACGCCTCTCCTATTCCTGCAACAGGTACTTCTTCCCAACAAAGGGGTTTTAACCCCACAACTGTGAACATGGCTATAGGTCACTCATCTCTGCACAGTGACAACAGAGCAGGAAAGTAGGCCAGAAAGACTCAATTTGCAGCTTGAATTTTGCTGAGCAAATTGAAGGGGACCAACTCTACAGTACTCCAGGATGAATTTCGAAAAAAGAATGTATACACAAAGACTGATTCAGTGATTAGGGCCCTAAACCAAGACAGACATTTCAGGAAAAAATATACAGCGTGAGACAAGAAACAAGGGACACAGATTAGCTGTGGACTCTCAGCCTTTGAGATTAAGAGTTTTCACCATTTCTTTAATAAATCAATATTCAAAAACTAAGATCATGGTACCCAGTCCTGTCACTTCATGGCAAACAGATGGGAAACAATGGAAATAGTGACAGACTTTATTTTCTTGGGCTCCAAAACCACTGCAGATAGTGACTGCAGCCATGAAATTAAAAGATGCTTGCCCCTTGGAAGAAATGTTATGACCAACCTAGACAACATTTTAAAAAGCAGACACATTAGTATACCAGCAAAGGCCCATCTAGTCAAAGCTATGGTTTTTCCAATAGTCATGTATGGATGTGAGAGTTGGACTATAAAGAAAGCTGAGAACCAAAGAACTGATGCTTTTGAAGGCCCCTGGACTGCAAGAAGATGCAACCAGTCCATCCTAAAGAAAATCAGTCCTGGGTATTCATTGGAAGGACTGATGCTGAAGCTGAAACTCCCAACACTTCGGCCACCTGATGCAAATAACTGACTCATTGGAAAAGACCCTGATGCTGGGAAAGATTGAAGGCAGGAGAAGGGGATGACAGAGGATGAGATGGTTGGATGACATTACCGACTCGATGGACATGAGTTTGAGTAAGCTCAGGGAGTTGGTGACAGACAGAGAGGCCTGGTGTGCTGCAGTCCATGGGGTCACAAAGAGTCAGACACGACTGAGCGACTGAACTGAACTGAACTGAACTGATAGCTGATTAACAATGCTGTGATAGTTTCAGGGGAACGGTGAGGGGACTCAGCCACACATATACATGTATACATTCTCTCCCAAACTCCCCTCCTTCCAAGCTGCCACATGACACTGAGCAGAGTTCCCTGTGCTATAAAGTAGGTCCCTATTGGTTATCAATTTTAAATATAGCAGAAGACAGTTACCTTAACACATCTTGAAAAGATCTCAAGACTCCTTCCTCTGGATATTTGTAATAAATATATGCTCCAAAACTGTTTGAAAACTATAGAATTTCCAATACCAAATTTCTACATATATCAGTACATCTTAGTATATCATTTTCTGGAGGAATGAGAAGATACTTTACCTTGGATTAAAGTGATATTTTTCAATGTCTGAGAATGTTCCCAATCCTTCAGCCTCAGATCATTAGTGATATTATTCAACAGTTTCACTTCCCCTTTTATTTCCTGTTCCAAATGCACTTGTTTTTCATCTAGAAACTTCATTTCTGCTGATGCTTTGTATATATGCTCCTCTAATTTACGCATCTCCTGTGAAACACAAACCAACATCTGCAATTTCTGTACACACACAATTATCAAATATATAAGTTTAAGAAGCTCTATAAGTCAGATTTTTTTAAAATGGATATTACAATAATACTATGGAATAAGAATATAGAAATTAGAGAATAACTTTAAAACAGTAATTCTTTGGTTTTGAAGCATTTCCTCTTTTAACTGAATGGCTTATTTCTACACTCTGCCAGAAAAAAAAAAAAGGTTAAGTTATATATATATATATATCTTAGACATGCTTCTATTCCTAAATATCTACATGTCAAAATGCTAAAACTAAAATCAAATTTGAAACTTGGCATATGGTTTTAAATTCATCTAAAGTTAAACTCTTGATTTGTATATTAAATTGTTTTACAGCAATAGCAAAGCAATGTCATAATTCTCAGTGGTAATGAACATTAAGGATAGCTTTTCAGATTTGATAAAATCTCAACTAGCGTATTAGCAATATCTTATGTTCAGGTTTTTTGCCTCTGTATTTGAGATTTCATTATTTTATGTTTTCAAATGCACATATACATTGTGGGCATTTATATACATGCACGCATATCCGAAAACTACGAACAAGAGAGAGGGCATCATGTTCTGGATTATGACTTTATTTTTTACTCGATAATATATTAAGAATATTTACCTATTAAAATATTTAGAAACTGCTTTATTTTCTATAATTTAGTAGAATTATGTTTCATAATTTGATTCCTATTGATAAAGAGTTTTGAGCTGTACATAAATAATGCTGCAATGAACACAATTTTATATGTATCTACATATTTATACAAGCACTTTTATAGGACAGTTTCCTGGAAGTGGATCTGATCAAAGGGACTAAATATAAAAATTTTTGTTCACCACTGCCCTACCACCTTATAAAAACACAGGATAATTTAAAAAAAAATCTTACTTAATGTATCTGAATGCCTACTTTTTGCCCTCAAACCTTGGGTATCATCAATGCATTTAATTTTTCAGAGTAAAAGTAGACATAATAATATCTTGTTCAATTTGCTTTTCAAATTGTGATGAGGTTAAGCATTCAGTTGTAAAGTTTTCGACAATATATATATTTTTATTACTTTTCCTTTCAAGTCATTTCCTGGGTTTTCCTTTGGGAGCTGGGCTTTCTCTTTCTAGGGTACCTAACTTTCTCATCTATCTTGGTAACATTTTCTATTTCTCTGTTCTACTTACCTTGTGTCCTCTGTCTTCACTGTATGATTTATACTTTTCTAATGACTTCTATGTTTAATTGCTGATAGATTCTCATTTCCCAATTGCACAAAGAAATAAATCAGTGGTGTACTGTTCCTTAATCCGGTATGAAAAGAAAATTTCACCTCACTTGACTGGACTGGACAAGTTGAAGTAAGAGGGTCCAAAGTGTCAACTAAAACCTTTGGAAAGAAATGCAAGTATACCTAGATCTGCCTGTACAAGAGCACTGCACTCAAATAGAGATAACTCAGTTTTCACCACTCTGACCGTGCCTTCCTCCATCCAAAACCTTGTTCTAACTTAGGATGCCTCTACCCTCTGCTGCCTCCCTCCCCATTTAGTCTTTTCTGTACAATATGGTACATATATACATGAAATAATGAACATGGATATTTTATAGAGCATAAGAACATGATAAATATGCTTGACATCATTGATGTGGCTGCAGATTGCCCCAGCTGTCAGGATATCCACAGATATCCTGTGATATCCTGATATCCTATTATCAGCTTCTGATATCCACAGAGAAAAGGTCCAGGGACTAGTTGGTGAGTTTTGCTCCCTAAACCTTAGGAGTCACCCATGTTTTTCATACCTAAAGCTGAGGCTGCCTTTTCCCCCTGCTTTGAAAACTCTATATAGTGCTCATATTAACCACACTTTACTTGAAATAGGTTTTATTGGGAGGAGGGTTCATTTGATATATCTTTAAAAGTCCTGTATAGCAAGGGTCTCCAGCTAACAGGCTCTAATGCCTGATGATCTGAGGTGACACTGATGTAATAATAATAGAAATAAAGTACACAATAAAAGAATCATCCTGAAACCAATTCCCACCACCCCCATCTGAGGGAAAATTGTTTTCCACGAAACCGTCCCTGCAGCCGAAAAGGCTGGGGACTGCTGCTCTCCAGTGAGCGCACACACTGTCCATCCACCACCAGCAGCTCTGCTAGAAACAAGCGTGTAATTTTGCATTCTTACAGTCCTTTCTATGTAAAACAGAGATGATAAACCCACCTCTCTCTTTTATTTAGCCAGTAGTCTTCTTTCTTTCAAATTAATGCCTGGTCTGTCCTTGATAAACATACGCTGGTATTACTTATAAGCCTTTTATTCAAACAATTACTGATTGAGGCATTTATTTAATTTACTTATTCCCGCATTGGGCTAAAGATTCAAAGGTGAATCCAATGGTTTTAAGCAATGGGAACAAGATCGTAAATACTATTTTCAGTGAGCAAGCATGCATGCACACACACACACACGCTAGCACTTACCTAGATTTCAAATCTTTACAAATGACTACTGTCTTACAAAAAAAAGAGCTTTAGAAAGATTAACCTTGCAAGTTCCTCCTTTTCTTGTACCTCCATCTCTAATGCTTGAACCGCTTCCAAAACAAAAGTGCAATCTATTCCAACTCAATGATCGATTATTACCAGATTCCAACTCTTTCTATTATATATCATTTCCAGGCTTCCTGGTGGCTCAGACGGTAAAGAATCTGCCTGCAATGTGGGAGACCTCCGTTCAATCTCTGGGTTAGGAAGATCCCCTGGAGAAGGGCATGGCGACCTACTCCAGTATTCTTGCCTGGAGAATCCCCATGGATAGAGGAGCCTGGAGGGCTACAGTCCATGGGATCGCAAAGAGCCAGACACGACTGAGCAACTAAACGCATACACATGTATCACTTCAAACATGTTCAGCACTTCTACTATGTTCCAAATGATTTCCAATTTGGTTTTAACTCTTCATTTATGTGGGTTCATGAAAGTGATGAAAATGGAAATTACTCAGTTGTGTCCAACTCTGTGATCCCATGAACTGAATTCTCCAGACCAGAATACTAGAGTGGGTAATCATTCCCTTCTCCACGGGATATTCCCAACCCAGGGATCAAACCTAGGTCTCCCGCTTAGCAGGTGGATTCTTTACCAGCTGAGCCAGTTCATAGATAATCTATAACCTCTGAGGACTTGGGGACATTAACAATATCAAGTAAATTCTTATTCTTTCATTGTGTCCATCTTCATTTTCTTCTCATCCTGTCTCACTGCCGCTTTTATCTTCAGTTTAGTTCAGTTGCTCAGTCATATCCGACTACTTGTGACCTCATGAACTGCAGCACGCCAGGCTTCCATGTCTATCAAACAACTCCAGAGTGAGTGATACCATCCAACCATCTCATCCACTGTTGTCCCCTTCTCCTCCTGCCTTCAATCTGTTCCAGCA
The DNA here is from genome assembly GCA_917880005.1 of Nanger dama. Taxonomy (NCBI): domain Eukaryota; kingdom Metazoa; phylum Chordata; class Mammalia; order Artiodactyla; family Bovidae; genus Nanger; species Nanger dama. The sequence continues at coordinate 24,923,291 of CAKJTW010000021.1, forward strand.
TCAGGGTCTTTTCCAATGATTTGGCTCTTCGCATCAGGTGGCCAAAGTATTGGAGCTTCAGCTTCAGCATCTGTCCTTCCAATAAATATTCAGGACTGATTTCCTTTAGGATGGACTGGTTGGATCTCCTTGCAGTCCAAGGGACTCTCAAGAGTCTTCTCCAACACCACCAGTTCAAAAGCAACAATTCTTTGGTGCTCAGCTTTCTTTATGGTTCAACTCTCACATCCATACATGATTACTGGAAAAATCATAGCTTTGACTAGACGGACCTTTGCTGGCAAAGTAATATCTCTGCTTTTTAATATGCTTTCTAGGTTGGCTACAGCTTTTCTTCCAAGGAGCAAGCGTCTTTTGATTTCATGGCTGAAGTCACCACCTACAGTGATTTTGGAGCCCAAGAAAATAAAGTCTGTCACTGTTTCCATTGTTTCCCCATCTATTTGCCATGAAGTGATGGGACCGGATGCCATGATCTTACTTTTCTGAATGTTGAGTTTTAAGCCAACTTTTTCACTCTCTTCTTTCACTTTCATCAAGAGGCTTTTTAGTTCCTCTTAGCTTTCTTCCATAAAGCTGGTGTAATCTGCATATTTGGTGGTTATTGGAATTTCTCCTGACAATCTTAATTCCAGCTTGTGCTTCATCCAGCCTAGCATGTCTCATGATGTACTCTGCATATAAGTTAAATAAGCAGGGTGACAATATACAGCCTTGACATACTCCTTTCCCTATTTGGAACCAGTCTGTTGTTCCATGTCCAGTTCTAACTGTTGCTTCTTGACCTGCATACAGATTTCTCAGGAGGCAGGTAATGTGGTCTGGTGTTCCCATCTCTTTAAGAATTTTCCACAGTTTGTTGTGATCCACACAGTCAGATTTTAGAGTAGTGTATCTTGTTTTCACACAAAATAATATTTTTCTCCTGTCCTTTTTCCCTCATATTTAATGAGTTTCTGTTCCCACAGCTGACATTTTATTTTCCTCTGTCTCAAGGTTCTCAGCCCTCTGGACAGTTTCTTCTTTGTGCACTCTTTCTAAACCCTCCATAACCTGAGTCATTGATACTCCAATAACATTTGTGTATGTTTAGATACTTATTAACCATGGGGGAGAGAGTAACAGTATTTGGAAGATGTGACAAGGATACAACACTGACTATCAAGGCTGGCATTGGGATGTGGTTCACCAATGGTTTCTATATTTAAACAGCAATGTCATTGCCTTCTCAGTGATTGCATCTTACAATAAATAAATATTAAAGTGTGGTTTCTTAACCTGTTTAGTCTATTCTCTAGTAATTTAATTGGTTTTCTCGTGATGTTAAAACTTTGGAGACTTCTCTTTGCTCTCTATAAGGGACATCCATTTAAAAAAATCACCACTGCATAACACTGTATCTATATAGAAAACAACCTCATTAATTAAAATGTGGGCTATTCAAGTAAAATATACTACAAAGATGGCAGCCTTACTAAGCTAATGTGGAAAGTTTACATATTTTACATTATGATCTTAGGGCTTAGATACAATGTAATATGAAGATTAATTTTTCACACAAGTAATAAAGCTTTATCCATGAGCTTATTTTTTTTTCACAAATGGAACAATTATAATGACCTAACAACAAAAAATAATCCAATTCTGAACTAAACAATTTGCTTCTTAATTTCCTTCTCTCAATACAAAGTAACCCAGAGGGTTGGCCATAGAGTAGTTTACAGCAAAACTACGAAAAATTATGATCCATGGGTCAAAGTCTATTTTTGTAAAGAAAGACTTACTGGATCACATTTTCACTCATTTGTCTACCTACTGCCTAGGATTGCTTTAGTGTTTGAGTTGAGAAGTTGCAAAAGAGACCATGTGGTTCCCAAAGCCTAAGAGTTACATCTGGGCCTTTGCAAAAATCTTTGGCTGGCAAGTGGTCTAGAAAATGTCTTGCTCTCTTGTGTTTGATCCTGTGATGGCAACAAGATGTTGATGCATTATTCAAACACTTAGAGTTATCTCTACACATAAAAATTTAGCAATACTTCTTGTAAGTGACAAACTATTTTAAAATTTAGATTTTACAATTTACCCATATAAATAAGGTTTTCATTCTTTTCATGATGAAGATTTTCTGGGTTTCTTTTAAAATCTGCAAAAACTGTGTCTATCTGTCCAAATATGCTAAGATAATCTACCAACTGTAACTGGTTTAGAGAATCTCAGGAGGCATTCTGAAAGTATTTATAAAATTAAAATATGCTAAGAGAGTCTATATTTGATGAAAAACAAACTCCCCTTTGGCTGGGAATTTGGAAGAGGCAGTAGGTAAATCCATTTGGAAATTTCTGGTGAGACTGCAAGAGAAATCAGGTAAGTAGAGTGATGTTAAAACAGGTTTTGCAACTTTTTCTCTGCCCTGGACTATCTGAGGAGACAGGTTACAGATGGATTCACTCCCAGCATATGACTTTCCAGTACAAAAACTCTTACCTCTTGTTGTCTAAATGCATTCTCGTGGACTCTGCCATTCAGTGTTTCAATACTGAGCTGCAAATCAAGTAATGTGGTGTTCAGTTCTACTAATGACTTGGAGATATCATCTATGATATTCTCACGTCCCTGGATGGAGGAAAGTAAGGTATTTAGCTGGAAAAGAACATCATTAAATCTTTGATCAGTTGTTATGCTGAAATTTTGGAAATTCTTAAAATCTAGGAGATTGGCTTCATTATCTGAGAGATACTGGATTCTGTTTTCCATGTTGCTCATGCGTTCCATCACAGCTTCTCGAAATCTCATTTCATCTTCACTGCCATTTCCTTTGCCTTCCAGACTTGGAGATATATCTGCATTAACTGAACCAACTGTGCAATTCTTCATTTCCCCTTTCAGGAGCTGAGCTGCATATTTAAGTAAAAATAAACAGAGTCATGCCCTGTATCCTTAAATGCATCCACCATTCCATTCCACATCATTTCATCCCATTCTAACATTCTGAATGCTATCCTAAATCAGGTGTTTATTTTAAACATACAAAGTATTAACCAAGGTAGGCAGAGTGCTGAGAGGGAAACAGTCTCCTTTTCCCATTTTACATTAGAATTTATTCCACAGTTAAGTCATTCTTTCTGACTTGCTGCTTAGATGAATCTTCTGGGTCGCTGCATTTAGCTATGAGAGCAAGTGTGAATGCTACAGGGTATGAAGTACACTGGATCCTTGTCCTCAGGTGTGCTGTTAGGATAAGATGAGATAATGCTTAACACAGTGTCTGAAGTAAACATGTTGAATATGTTAGCTATTATGAAGATTAATGATGATGTGACAAAAACAATATGTAGTAAAAGTAGAAATATTAGTGTTATCCATTGTATGAATAAATTGTTGGCTCATCTTCCTTATGCTATCACTAAGCTACCAGAGAGTTATCACTTTCAGTTTCTGCAGATCTAATTTATTGTTGGTAGAGCAGGAAATTGGATAAAAAGTTTTTAACTTTAAAAATACTGTTCTTTCAAGACTCTCTTTACTTATTATAAAATATATACTTGTAGAGGAAAATTTAGAAAATATGAGTGATGAAAATAATGTACCATTAATTCCATGGTAATTAATCTCAGAATTAAGTGCTAACATTTTGGTATATGCATATCAGATTTCTGATTCCACTATCATATTATTATTATGCCATCAAAAGCTTATATATAATTTGGAAACTAGCTTTCAATTAGCATCTATCATAAAGACCCTTACATATTATTTAATATTGTTTTACAAAAGTAATTTGAATAGCTACATTGTTATTCTGTGTGTGGTTCTGCCAGATTTAACAAAACCCCTATATTCAGTTCGCTTCTATTTCTACTAATATATTTAACCCTTCAATGAACCATCTTATGAGCAATTATTTCCTGAATATAAAAATTCTATTAAATGGTGTTTGGGGCATAGAGAGCTGCTAATATATATTTCCAAATGAGCATATGTTCGCTAAACAAGCTAATTATCCTTCTGAAAGGATCTAGAGCAATATGTTCTCAGTTTCAAAAATGAAAAGTATAAATATTACTTTTGCAGATAAAAATAATACATAATTGTACACCATGAAGAAAATGTTAGACACCATTTTATTCCTAGTTAATGATGGTTAAGATTTGATTGTTTCATCTCTCTATATATCTATCTATATGATTTATACCTTTTATCTACACATGTATCAGTCTCTTATCTATATTAATTTGAATACATAAGACTTTACATATTTGACCATTATTGAGCAGTAAAGAGTAACTTCATATGGTTTAAAAGTACATCTATAAAAACAGCAATAACTGACCTGTCAATTTTTTTTAAGTGATATGACAATAATTATTAGCTTTACAGGTTTTTGAGACTTAACTGAAGTAGCACATGAAAAGCCCTGAATTCCACCCTGAGCTCAGGGTACTTGTTTTACAAATGAGAATTTGGTGTTTATATAGGAACAAGCTGCCCAATTCTGGAATCTAGCCCCACTCCTTAGTTACTAACTAGGTTACTCTGAGCAAGTTATATTTCTTCTCCTTAATTAGGCTTCCCCAAAGACCTAAAAGTAATAACTGTCTTACAGTGGTGCTGAGAATGAATGAGATAAGGCATGTAAATCCCATAGCACACAGATGGCACATATGAAAACTACCCAAATTAAAGTGCCTTATCTTTGAAAGTTATTATCTTAGTTACAGAGTCTTCACCATCATCACTTAAAGAAGGTGTTTGATGACGGCTGTCATTGTAGCTCTTATTAAGCATTCAACTACATATTCAATTAAATCACAGTTATAAAAATATATATTATTTGTTCCTAGTTATATTCTCTTTAAAATTAGCTTGTTTGATTTAATAAAATATGTGGCTACATTTTGATACAATCCACAACAGAGGCCATATGAGTGTATATTATTTTATGAATAATTTGGACAAAATAGTATATTTCTTAGTTGGATCTCATAACATTTATTAAATTAAGTGTAGAGAGCAAGTTTGGGATTAACAGCTTCATTTATGCATTTGCCAGTTCCATGATTTATTTATTGAGTACCTACAGTATACAAAGCACTGCTCGAGCAACTCTGGGAATAGAAGACTGACTGGGAATGGAATTTGACCTTAACAATCAGAAACCCTAACTAACAATATTTGCAAAATTATCTCTAAGTTAGCCCTTAAATTTTTTTTTTATGATGATTACTGCTTTTTCAGGTAGCAGTTAATAATACAGGCTCTAGACAGGAACTGCCTGGATTAGCCATTCTTGCTCTTTCCTTTATAAACTGTGCCCTTGAGCAAATTAATCAGGCTATGATTTCACTACCTTATAAATGGGATACCACTAGTCAGTGTTTAAATAATTAAATGAGCTGATATATGTAAAGTGCTCAGATCTTTCCCTGGCACATAATGCACATTTGATACTTTTCATTCTTTAATTATCATTAATATTTTGGATTCAATATCTGCATGCCCAATACTGATACAAGGGGGAGTTACTATTATATAATATAAAAATTGGGAGGAAGTTGGGTGCTCCATGAGAAAGATAGTATCTGTACTTTATTTTAATAGGCATATTGATTTAATTACTCAACCATATAATTTTACTTTCACTAGAAATGCTTTTTATTTCATAGGGATACAGCAAAACCTCTTCATAGTGTAGAAAGGGAAGATTTGATTTGATAAAATGTCATGTGACCAAAGATTTTTCTTCAGTATCAAGTTCAACATGAGCTGATAATAAAGGCTATATTTTGCTTACAGATCTAAAAATGCAATATTGCTTGTTTTCCCAAATCTGGAATGAAGCCTAATTTAATCCTTACTTTCTTTAAAAATGTTTAATTGTGATACAGATAATATAGATACGAGTATTGCAAATCTAGGTATGGAATGCTAGAGTTCATATTTTCAAATGTTCATTTCTTTCATTATCATCAGAGAAATGGCATTTTGTGACTTTTCTATCTTACATTTGAAAGGACACAAATTTTACGACAATAGGGAGAGGGTTATATTTGACCTTACAGATCACATATTTTGAGCTCAAGGATCTTCATTTTGTCAGCAGTTTATATACATTAACCTTAGGCTTGCTGCTGCTGCTGCTAAGTCGCTTCAGTCGTGTCCGACTCTGTGCGACCCCATAGACTGCAGCCCACCAGGCTCCCCCGTCCCTGGGATTCTCCAGGCAAGAACACTGGAGTGGGTTGCCATTTCCTTCTCCAATGCACGAAAGCTTAACCTTATCTTATTCTTCAGAAACATTATTATATGTTGTTATATTGTAATAGAAATGTAGTAGCTTCTTGGAAAAAAGGTAGCTTGTGGAGAAGACTATAATTAAGAAATATTTTTCAATACATAAGACACTTTAGTTTTCATGCACAAAATTTTATTTCATCTACTGATTTATATTTCCCAAAACAGAATAATTTCTATCATTACAGGGATATGTTTTGTCTACATTTGAAGTTGTTTTGTTTTTTTTTAATGTAGACTTAATGTATTGCATTTTAGCTTTCTTTTGGAAAAATTCTGATCTAAAACAGCTGTAAATGGATAGTCAATTGTTTATTATTCAGTATGATAAACACAGGATATCTGAATTCTGGTGAATTGGGGTGCTAATGTGAACTTGCAAGATTTGAACACTTTTAGCTTTTTGTCATTCTTAATAGTACATGCTATACTTTAGGTCAATCATTGTCAACCCTAGAACCACTGTGTTGATTTGGTAGCACTTGATAACAGCCCAGAGATTTTGAACCTGGTTAGAACCCTGCTATTTTCAAACTTCAGTTCACATTGTGCATGGGCCGAGTATAAAGAAGTTGCATTCACCGTGGTTGGTTCTGCAGGCCACGGTTTACATAAAAGTGATGAAAGTGAGTCACTCAGTCGTGCCCAACTCCTTGCAACCCCATGAACTATATACAATCCATGGAATTCTCCAGGCCAGAATACTGGAGTGGGTAGTCATTCCCTTCTCCAGAGGACTTTCCCAACTCCAGGATCAAACCCAGGCCTTTCACATTGCAGGCAGATTCTTTACCTGCTAAGCCACCAGGGAAGCCCAAGAATACTGGAGTGGGTAGCCTATTCCTTCTCCAATGGATCTTCCCAACCCAGCAATCAAACCAAGGTATCCTTCATTGCAGGTGGATACTTTACCAGCTGAACCACCAAGGAAGTCCCATAAAAGTGATGAAATTATGCAAATTCTAACTGGCTGACAGCTAATGATCCCAAACAATGATGCATCTTTCAGTTAAGCACTTCAAACTGATAAGCATAAACATAAACAACACATAGAAAACCCAGTTTATCAGGAAGTTGTTGTTTAATGACAGACACATCCGGTTCTTTTATTTAAATGGCTGTGGTTGGTTTGATTGGTTGATTGGTTGCGGTTGGCTTTTGTTTTTGACATCCAAAATAGCATTTGACTTTTACATATGAAAAGTGTTTTCCTGGCTAATGTTACAACAAGTTAATTTTTAGTGGCCAATCACAGTTTGTTCTAAACACCGGATTGTACTGGGAGATAGTAGACCACAGAGGATAGGAGTCAGGAGTCAAGGTAGGAACTTCAGTTCCATCACTGAACAGTTTTCTTTTGTGGATGATGAGGGTAAGCATATGTCTGTCCAAGGGTAACTGTGAGGTGTCTTAAGATTTTCTGTGGAAAATGTATAGCCCAGGGCCTGAACATAGTAAATGCTCAAAAATGTTACAAAAATATTACAGTCACTGTTGCTTTCAGTATCATTTCTTCCTTAGTAAAATTTTGGTTCTGTCTTGGAATATCCTTTTGACAGAGGAGATATGACCTTATATTAGGAGCATTTCCTTGTTAAGCTAATTAGTATGCACATAAAAACACATCTTCCTCCCAGCCTATCTCTTGTTCAAGCATATATCTAGACATTTTGTCACTCTCAGAGAAAAAGGGAGCTACAAGTCAAATAAATTCAAATGTCAATCAAATCCCTCAAAAATGGTCCTGAGGGAAATAATGTTTATAAATTTGCTTAAGTTACATGCAAGCTATCCATTCCTGTATAAACTCTTTAGATGTATTCCCAACTCAAGCCAAACTCTTCAAAACAAATATATACCTGAAAAATATCATGTAGGACCCAAGCAAAGTGTTCTATTTTTTGTTTGTTTGAAAGGATGCTATCAGTTCATTTTTAGAGAGGTTTTAAATAAAACCCTCATGAAATATGTGACCATATAAAGGACAAATACTGCTGAGAGATAGGTCATTAGTTTCTGACATTTCCTCTGAAGACTTGTAGGGATATTTCTTTCTGCTCTCAATACTAGGAATAAAAGTATGGGATGATCCAGAGAGATGATATGGGTTGGGAGGTGGGAGGGGGGCTTCGGCATTGGGAGATCAGGTACACCTGTGGCTGATTCATGTCAGTGTATGGCAAAACCAATACAGTATTGTAATGTAGAATAAAAAATTTTTTTTTAAAGTATGTTTCCAGAACAACTGGCTTGTTTTTATATTTTAGGCATTGCTAATATGAATAATCATGTTTATATCTTCACATTTGCAACTAGAATGCTTACCATGAAATTTATGATGCATCATTAGAACTTCATAGGACTTCAGATGATAACATTGCTGAAATGGTCAATTCTTTCCATCTTACCTTTACATATTCCTATTTTTATCTTAAAGTTCCATTTTCTAGGCTATTTATTTAAAGTTTTTATGCAATAACTTTGCAGAATCTGGTTTTTTTTCATGAAATAAATTTGAGGAATATTTTTTGATTTGAAGTTCAAATTCTTATGAATTTGCCATATACCAAAGACTAATGCTTCTTTCTGCTTCTGCAGTAAATAATTTACTAGATGAGTTTCAGAACTAGAGTACTGTACCTGCCACTATGCCAATGATGGGCACGAGAACTACAAACACAATGAGATAAAGGGTGATCAGTGCAGCCTTATAAGACTTCATCCTCTCTTGAAGAGTTGGGCCATTTTAGGATCTAAAAACAAAAGTCCAACCTCCTGTTAGAGAACTTATTCATCTTACTTAATTAAAACTTTTTAAAATCTCCAATTATATGGTTAGTATCAAACCTACTGGAATAAAAAGGAAATAAGAAATAGGTTCTCATTTATTCAGCAGGAAGTAAAAGGGACAGTCAAAAGGAGAAGTCAATACAGAAATTGCTGTGGACATTTGATCTATCCACTAACTAAACATCCAGGACAAAGTTACTATCTTCTCCAAGCCATACTTGTCTCATTGGATGCATTCATTGATAAATTTTAATACTGATACCATACCAACACTGCTGCTGCTGCTAAGTCGCTTCAGTGGTGTCCAACTCTGTGCAGCCTCATAGATGGCAGCCCACACCAGGCTCCCCCGTCCCTGGGATTCTCCAGGCAAGAACACTAGAGTGGGTTGCCATTTCCTTCTCCAATGCAGGAAAGTGAAAAGTAAAAGTGAAGTCGCTCACTCGTGTCTGACTCTTCACGACCCCATGGACTGAAGCTTACCAGGTTCTTCCGTCCATGATATTTTCCAGGCAAGAGTACTGGAGTGGGTTGCCATTGCCTTCTCCGTACCAACACACACAAAAACATAAATTTTATTCTTCTGTTTCACATGGGAATGTGAAGATTCTGGATGAAAATAAAGTTCCTCAAGCAATCATATATTAATAATTATATATAGATTTTCAGATTTTAAGTGGAATAAGAAAAACATTACAGTTGATGGTAAATATGTAAATTTCCTTTTCTCATTCTACCTCAAATAGTTTTGTATTTGGATGCCTCTTGTGATTTGAATACAAGCTGAAAAAAAAGAAATAACAAAATTCACACTTTGATTAAACATTGGAATGGATCAGTAAAGCCCATCCTCTGGATATTTCAGAATATACTAATATTTTAGTATTATTTCTTTATATGAACCAGCAATTCATATGTTGAGATGCTAATTGTAGAAAAGTTAACTTGATATAGAGGGAATCTTACTAGCAGAAGAAGATGTTTCTCTGGTTAAGTGAATAAAACATCCATTAAAACATTCTTTCCTATGGCCACTGCTTTTGTTGTTTAGCAAAAAAAAGGAAATTTTGTTTTCAGATTGCAAGTTAAAATGAACTTTTAGGTATTGTTCAATAATGTTCTATGAGGAATTGAACAGAAAAAGGAGGAAAAATTAGGTAAAGAAAATTTTAAAAATAAGGAAAAGGGGGGAAATGAAGGAAAAAGAGAAAGAGCAACCACAATACAAACAAGATGGGGTATTCCATCTGTCAGGTGACTAAGACTGAGATCCAACCAGGCGGATAAAGTAAGTCTCATGACCATAATTTTACACAGTCTCACTAACTCTAAGGACAATGACCATGAGCACCCTCCGTTATTCTACTTACAGGGAGGAAGCAAAGCTGTCACTGAGCGAGCATCGAACTTCACAGATTCTGTGCAGCTGTCAGCGTCCTCTTGCTGATCAGGAAAGTCATCCCACTGTGCCATACTTCTATCAAACACATGGAAAAACATGTTAATTACACATGGAATTGCTAGGGCCCTTTGGTGTCATGTTTCACATTGAAATTTACAGTTAAAATCCAATTTTAGCCAGGGAACAAGTATAATTAATTAAATTTACATATATATGTAAATTATATATGCCATATATATGCCAACATATTATAACTACCCATGACTTTTCACTTCAACATTAAAAGACAGACTTACATGGAACCCACTCATGAGTTTTTCCATGTACAAATGTACACTTGTGATTGAAGTATGTGGGGTTTTTTTAGAGTGAGAGGTAACTTTGCTCTCTTTAGCTAAAAAGGAAAAATTCCCAACTGGCAGATAACAACTGTTTAGCTAAAAAGTTAAAAAGAATTTCCCTTAGAACAAATGGTAGCTGAAAATCTGAAACAAATATTTCCCATGATCTTTTATCAGAGCTTTATCAGCCAAATTTTCTTCTGCCAAGGCATCTGTTTATCCCTTTAGAAACAGAAAACAAAGTCCAGTCACAAGATAAGGAGCCACAGAAAAACTAAGTTTTTATTTTCCTTTCCTTTCCCTTCTTTCCCTTTAAAAAAAAAAAATTCTTATATATTTTCCTATCAAGGCTTCCCTCACTATATTCATTGGCAGCACCTCAAATATGTGCTTGCACCTTTTAAAACACAGTTGCAAAGAGCCGGACACGACTGAGCATACACACACATATTTTATGACCCAATCTATATCTATGTCTCTTTAAGATGCATCAGAATCATTTAAAAGGCTTACTTTAAAACAGACTGATGGTCCCTACCTGCAAAATTGCTGATATTTAGGGTAGGGATCAACAACTTGCAGGCTTCCCTGGTGGTTCAGTGGTAAAGAATCTGCCTGCCAAGGCAAGAGACATGAGGTTCAATCCCCAGTCAGAGAAGATCCCCTGGAGAAGGAAATGGCAACCCACTCTAGGATTCCTGCTTGGGAAATCCCATGGACAGAGGAGCCTGGCAGGTTACAGTCCATGGGGTCGCGGAAGAATTGGACACGACTTAGAGAGTAAACAACAGCAATCTGTAGTTCAGACAAGTTTTCTAGCCATGCTGCCGCTGCCAGTCTGAGGACCACAACTTTAAGAACATTTGTCAAAAGAAACTGTATGACTTTTTCTTGGAAACAGTTCGATTCATTTGATTGATAAGTTTAGCATAAGCCAACGTCTTCTGATCATTGTTTATTTTCTCTAATGCTGAGTTAGGGATTTAACACAGCTGAAGCTGCAACTGCGTACACTGGCAGCTTCAGGACACTGGACTCTATCTCCTCCAGAAAAAGGGGCAATCATTCATATGCAAATGTTCATCCTGCTTTGGGAAGAGGTACTGAAAATAAGGATGTGGCAACTCTTGTCAATATATTAAAATATATATATTTCCAAGGAGTTTTTTATTTTGCAGTTTGTACATACATCGTTCTGTAAATTGGTTTTAGTTTTTTCTAAGTCTAGTCAGTCTAACCAAGGAGTGTATTCTTTACATGCTTCAGTCACTGTGGAGGAAGCTGGCAGAGGGGGACGTTAGAACGACATCCCCTTTTCTTAGGCAGAGGTGAAACTAAGTAAACAATTATGAGGGAACACTATTATAGGAGACCAAACTGCTTAATTCAGACCCAGACTCTCCTGCCATTTCCCCCTTTTCAGTTCACTCTGTTATTTGATTTGGATGACAGTTTTTTACTTGCACAGGAAACAAATCAAAAACATGACTTTCAAAAATGAGATGACAATGAAACAGCTAAATTCTTTTCAAAAGTGCAGTTCAGAGCATTGGGACTCTGGCAAAGCTTTTAACATTTGAACTCAGCTTATAAAGGATGGGCTCATGAAGTCTACTTTTTTTTTTTTTTTTTGCTATATCCCATGGCATGCAGGATCTTAGCTCTCTGACTAGGGAACAAACCTACGTTCCCTGCATTGGAAGCCCAGAATCTTAACAACTCGACAGCCAAGTATACATTTAGGTGCCCCTGCTATGCACCTAGAAATATATTCCTGTCAGTCTGCTCACAGGTCCCTTCTCAATGTATTTGACTCTGGTTCTGGTCCCAATAGCTGAGATATTATGACTCCATTTTCACTTACATACAAAGGAAACAGCCTTATATTACTCGGTCTTCTAGACGGGAATTTCTTTGTAAAAAATACTTTTGCAAACTTTTTAAAATTTTAAATCTGATAAAGCTCACTAGACTGTGAGCTACAGAAGAGGTGGGACCATGTCTGCTGCTGCTGCTGCTGCTGCTGCTAAGTCGCTTCAGTCGTGTCCGAATCTGTGTGACCCCATAGACGGCAGCCCATCAGGCTCCCCTGTCCCTGGGATTCTCCAGGCAAGAACACTGGAGTGGGTTGCCACTAGTTTTGTTCCATATTATATTGCCAGAACCTAAAGCAATCTGGAGTATAGACTATGCTTGATATATACTTGTTGAATATTTGGGCACTACTACAGAGACTAAGTTCAGTTTTGTTTTTCTTTAGGCCTCTACACTTTGATCTATCTTTTATGGGCTTTAGATGATAATATACATCTTTTAGATAACTGGATTTCAAACTATGATTTTTTTGGGTAGATTTTAAATCTTTGAAAAGAAAACCCTCCAATAAATGTCTACGAGTGGGTTAGACTGAATGACCACATGTGGACAACAGAGGTACAGAGAGCTGAAAGTGAGATAAACACTAAACTCTCTTGAGCGGAGTGAATAGGGAACTTTTCTTCTTCCAGGGTTTCTGATGTTGGCATGCCACCCATTTATATCATCTGTTTGTTATTACAATCCTGGGCTAATTTAATAGCCCCCAATAGGTCTCTCCAGCTTCACTGATAGCTCAGTTGGTAAAGAATCCTACCTGCAATGCAGGAGACTCTAGTTCAGTTCCTAGGTTGGGAAGATTCAGTATTCTTGGGCTTCCCTGGTGGTTCAACTGGTAAAGAATCCACCTACAATGTGGGAGACCTGGGTTTGATGCCTGGGTTGGGAAGATTCCCTGGAGAAGGGAAAGGCTACTCACTCCAGTATCCTAGCTTGGAGAATTCCATGGACTGTATAGTCCATGAGGTCACAAAAAGTCAGACACGACTGAGTGACTTTCACTTTCACTTTTCATAGGTCTCTCAACTTCATGTTAATCCTTCCATTTTATTTTCCACACAGCTTCTAGAACGGTCCTCTTCAAAAGTAAGACAGATTGACATCATGACCAAGTAGCTTTTATCCCAGGGATGCAAGGATTGTCCAATATTTCCAAATCAATCAATGTGATATACCACATTAACAAATTGAAAGATAAAAACCATATGATTATCTCAATAGAGGCAGAGAAAGCCTTTGACAAAATAAACATCCATTTATGATAAAAACCCTCCAGAAGCAGGCATGGGTTACTATACCTCAACATAGTAAAAGCCATATATGATAAACTCACAACAAACATTATCCTTAATGGTGGAAAATTGAAAGCATCCCCCTAAAGTCGGGAACAAGACAAGGGTGCCCACTCTCACCACTACTATTCAACATAGTTTTGAAAGTATTAGCCACAGCAATCAGAGGAGAAAAAGAAATAAAAGGAATCCAGATTGGAAAAGGAGAAGTAAAACTCTCACTCTTTGCAGATGACATGATTCTCTTACATAGAAAACCCTAAAGATGCCACCAGAAAGTTACTAGAGCTAATCAATGAATATAGTAGAGTTGCAGGATATAAAATTAACACACAGAAATCCCTTGTAATCCTATACACTAACAATGAGAAAGCAGAAAGAGAAATTAAGGAAACAATTCCATCCACCATTGCAATGAAAAGAATAAACTACTTAAGAATAAATTTACCTAAAGAAACGAAAGCTATTTATAGAAAACTATAATACACTGATGAAAGAAATCAAAGAAGACACACATAGATGGAGAAATATACCATGTTCATGGATCAGAAGAATCAATATAGTGAAAATGAATATACTACCCAAAGCAATCTATAGAGTCAATGCAATCCCTATCAAGCTATCAACAGTATTTTTCAGAGAACTGGAACAAATAATTTCATAATTTGTATAGAAAAAAAAAAAAACCCTCTAATAGCCAAAGTAATCTTGAGAATGAAGAATGGAACTGGAGGAATCAACCTGACTTCAGACTATACTACAAAGCTACAGTCATCAAAATAGTATGGTACTGGCACAAAGACAGAAATATAGATCAATGGAACACACTAGAAAGCCCAGAGATAAATCCATGCACCTATGGACACCTTATCTCTGATAAAGGAGGCAAGAATATACAATGGAGAAAAGACAATCTCTTTAACAAGTGGTACTGGGAAAACTGGTCAAACAGTTGTAAAAGAATGAAACTAAAACACTTTCTAACACCATATTTTAACACAAAAATAAACTCAAAATGGATTAAAGATCTAAACGTAAGACCAGAAACTATAAAACTCCTAAAGGAAAACATAGGCAAAACACTCTCTGGCATAAACCACAGCAGGAACCTCTATGACCCACCTCCCAGAGAAATGGAAATAAAAGCAAAAATAAACAAATAAAGACAGCCTTCAGAATGGGAGAAAATAATAGCAAACAAAACAACTGACAAAGAATTAATCTCAAAAATATACAAGCAGCTCATGCAGCTCAATTCCAGAAAAATAAACAAACCAATCAAAAACTGGGCCAAAGAACTAAACAGACATTTCTCCAAAGAAGACATACAGATGGCTAACAAACACATGAAAAGGCACTCAATATCTCTCATTGTCAGAAAAACACACATCAAAACCAAAATGAGGTATCATCTCACGCCAGTCAGAATGGTTGCTATCAAAAAGTCTACAAACAATAAATGCTGGAGAGGGTATGGAGAAAATAGAACCCTCTTACACTGCTGGTGGGAATGCAAACTAGTACAGCCACTATGGAGAACAATGTGGAGATTCCTTAAAAAACTGGAACTAGAACTGCTATATGCCCAACAATCCCACTGCTGGGCATACACACCGAGAAAACCAGAATTGAAAGAGACAAGTGTATCCCAATGTTCACTGCAGCACTGTTTACAATAGCTAGGATAGGAAGCAACCTTGATGTCCATTGGCAGACGAATGGATAAGAAAGCTGTGGTACATATACACAATGGAATATTACTCAGCTATTAAAAAGAATGCATTTGAATCTGTTCTAATGAGGTAGATGAAACTGGAGCCTACTATACAGAGTGAAATAAGTTAGAAAGAAAAACACTAATAGAGTATATTAATGCATATATATGGAATTGAGAAAGATGGAAACGATGACTCTATATGCAAGACAGCAAAAGAGAACCAAATGTAAAGAACAGACTTTTGGACTCTGGTAGAAGGTGAGGGTGGGATGATTTGAGAGAATAGCATTGACACATGTATATTACCATATGCGAAACAGATCGACAGTCCAAGTTTGAGACAAGGCGCTTAGGGCTGGTGCACTGGAATAACCCTGAGGAATGGGACGGGAGTTCAGGGTGGGGGACACATATATACCCATGGCTGATTCATGTCAATGTATGGCAGAAACCACTACAATATTGTAAAGTAATTAGCCTCTAATTAAAATAATTTTTTTAAAAAGTAAGTCAGATTGTATCACTCTGCTCAAATCCTATAAATACCTTCCCATCTCCCTCACTCAGACAGACTTTTATCCAGCATCAGATCTGAAATGGCAACATACCTCTTTCACTTCCTCTTCTCCTTCTTGCCTTGATCTGCCCCCCACCCCCAACTTATCACCAGCCAACATGAAATACGTTTCCCTTATTTATCTTGTCTATTCTCACACAAGTTAGAGTCATGATTCAGGGGTTTTTATTTCCTTGGTTCAATGAATAGAGTTCCTGTCACTTAGTAGGTGTTCATCACGTACATAAGAACATTAGGAGAAATTCCACAAATAAAAACAAAATAGTTTATAAGATGACTGGATTTTATACCTCAAGTCATGCTTCAAGGAAAGTTTGCATTAGTGAAATGCAGAAATGTAAAAGCCTGTTCTGCTATCTATTGGGAAATGAAACGTTTTTCTTTAAATCCTGTGTCAATAGGAAACTGAAACAAAAAAATCTCACCCCCGAGGTTCCCACTTTTGCCTCAGAGGGATTTGTTAGACTTGCTGGATTCCTTCAATTCCGTACTCTATCAGTGCTGTTTGTTTAGGAATGTTGGAAAACATACACATGTGAGGCTTTGTTAGAAGCCATCAGACAATTCATACAATCCAAATGAGTCTTTAACTGCTTTTTCCAAAGTTAAAAGAAAAAGTAACCTCACATAATGTTACAGCTTCCTATCAAATGTCAATGTACTGACAAAGAACTGCGAAATCTTCTGAGTGTATGTAATCTATTAAAAGCACATTCTCATGAGAAGTGAAACGCCTCTCTGCAGTATCAGCTCTTCATGAAGAGGGTGAAAAGTTTATAGAAGCTACAACAGGAAAACCTTAATAAAAGAAATTCAGTATTATTCTGTTTGGAAACATACTTTTCTTTATTCCTGTTTTTATTATAAAAATAT
Organism: Nanger dama; assembly: GCA_917880005.1. NCBI lineage: Eukaryota > Metazoa > Chordata > Mammalia > Artiodactyla > Bovidae > Nanger > Nanger dama. Next base: position 24,940,449 of record CAKJTW010000021.1, read on the forward strand.
TGTAACACTATTGAAGACAAGTTGGGACAAAATTTCTATAATTCCATCACCCCAATAAAGAAAAAAATTGTGTCCACATTACAAATTGATACTATAATGTACGTTATCATCTGGTTTTATGTATTTCCCTTAAATTCATATCAGTATCTCTATACTTGAAACTATTTTTTCAAGTTTAAAATGATGGGCCACATAATAATTCATTGAATATATGTACCTTACTTATGCAGCCATTTTCTTATAATTCTTCAAAATAAGATATGTTCCCTGTTCTTTGAAGGGCGATGTTTTACTGATACAGATGCTGCTGCTGGAAATATTTGCAAATATTTCCAGCATAACTTAGGTTTCTTCTTTTTAGCCTAAATGTTTCTTTAGGCTAATTCATTGTATGCTGAACTATCAGATAACAGGAATACTATCTCAAACTTCTTAGTATCCACTGTCTGACTTCTCTTTAAAAGGATTGTACACATTTACAGAGATTCTAGTCACTTATGTTTTAAACCAAATTCACCACTGTTCAGTAACAATGCTTATTTTAGAATCATTTAGATTTTAGTGAGAGATAAATGATATCTCAGATATATATCTATATACACACAAATATATATGGTTATAATAAGACTTTAAAAATTATTATGAGGATTAAAAATAATTTTTATAAATTGTCTGATACATTGACAACCACAAATAAATGAATCATCATTATTTTAAACCATTGCTTTTTTTTTAATATGAAGTTTTCTTATTTTATCCTCACAACAGCACCATCAGGTATGTTCTCAGTTTTACAAGCTGGGAAACCAGGACCTAAAACATTTAAGTATCCAGTTAATGTTACAGAACTAGTGAGCAGGGAAGTTGGGACCTGAAGGTAGGCAGTGTATGACCAGAAAAACAGCTCCTAATTCCTATATAAAACATTTATAATCTGTTTTATGACTTTTCTATCACTATTTTCACATGGCTAATGAGAATGCTAATTTCATTTTATGCTGTGTAAATCTTAACCATTCTTCACTGCTACTGCTAAGTCACTTCAGTCATATCCGACTCTGTGTGACCCCATAGACAGCAGCCCACCAGGCTCCCCCGTCCCTGGGATTCTCCAGGCAAGAACACTGGAGTGGGTTGCCATTTCCTTCTCCAAGATAAATGTAAATTCTAACAGCTCCATGAAGATTCTTCTTTCTCCTCTTGAAGTAATTTTGGCCTCTCCTATATTCTCATAGTAGTTACATATAGCACTTGCACACCACTTTTACGGTGCTCAAATGATATTATGCAAATTTGCCTTAGATCTTGTCTTGGGCACGGGATCAGAACAAAGGAATGACTTTCATCTTCCATACTTGTCAGAGTTTAACATATTTTTATATCCCTTCCTTACATCTAGAAAGTGCACACAGCAGATGCCCAACTGATATTTGTTATATGAGTAATAGAGGTAATAAAATATTAGATTAAAGTCAAAAGTAGTATGTAAAAACTAAGATTAGACTAAGATATATTTAATCACACTGAGTAAAGCCAATAATTTGCAACAAAATATGCACATTTATATGCCCAAAATTTCTTGCTAGTTCAACTTACAAAATAAATATTTTATATATATTTATATATTTCACATATATTTGTGCACATATATACATTTTTCACCCACAGAAAACCTAGCAGAAATCTCTATTTATCATTCAAACAATCAAAACAAGTTATCAGTGATAGGATAAAAAACTGTACCAAAAATTACTGATCACATATGTAAACAGCTCTCTCATATCACATACACACACACATGTAGACACACAAAAATACACAGGTAGACCCATATATTCCACAGAAGTAATTTGGGAGAAAACACAAGTAAAACTTCTTTTACCATATGTCCTAAAGACGGCAGCACTGATTTATCCACTTCCCTCTTGCAACAATTGAAACCTAAAACCTTTATCACATAATATTTCAGCACAGCACAAGAAGAAAGGAAATGACACATTTGTATGTTGAAAATCTTTCTTAACAGTGTATTTCAATAGTACTCTTCTCAGTGCACAAGTTTGCAGAATCTAAATTTGTCAGATAACTCATTCCTCTTTCCATCTAGGACATTACAAAAGAAAAAGAGAAGTCAAATGAAAAACAATTGGGGTTATTGTAACAGTGTACATACATATGGAAGATTAATCTTTTCCTTTTTGTAAGATAGGTCTGTTTATAATATTCTCATTACTATTAATCTTCTATTAATCTCAATATTTTCCACTAATACTCATGATCTCTTTCATACTGTATAACCTTGAGGGAAGACTATGTTTAAGTGATTTGTTTTTCTTAATCCTTTTCCCTAGATCCCTTATCTCTAGCTTCAAACACAAAGCAGGGGAGGAGAGGATACCCACCAAGTAAAAGCAGCAATTCCTTACTGCTCACTTCAGCTCTGTCTATAGTGATGTTAGCAATTTCTGTAGATCCCTTTGAGCACCTAAAAATTATTTATTTCCTAAGAAGTATAATAGAGGAAAGGGGTCTTGGGCATGGGATCAGAACAAAGGAATGACTTTCATCTTCTATATCTGTCAGAGTTTTACATATTTTAAAATCTCATTTATTTAATCACATTCCAGTTCCAATAGGACATGTAAAAAATACACTATTGAGCTAATTTTTAGATCTGATTCTTTTGGGGAAAAGTGTTTTGTTTATATTTCATGGGCACTTCATAGTGCTCAAAGAGGGAGGGCTCCTACTTTCTATCAAGAGATGGTCAAAATGTCCTTGCCATGTCCACTGGTACCACAGAACACTAATTCCTGGTAGAGAGAGCCCAGGAATAGTGCACAGTGATTGAAACAAGAAAGCAGAAAAGAAAGTAGAGGTGTAACAGCAATAGGAACAGGCAATGAAGCTGGCAGCACAAATGCTGGCCAGGCAGCTTGAGCCAAGAATAGGACTGCAGACGTCAACCCAGGCTAGACCAACATGAAGGCTACTCTGTGACCACACTAGGTCACCAGATTCTAGAAGACCTGGAGACTAACATCAGAACTCACTGTATTTTCTTTTTATCTGCTTCTATATGTTTTTGTTGTCTAGTCGTTAAGTCATGTCCAACTCTTTGCAATCCCATGGACTGAAGCCAACCAGGCTATTCTTTCCTCCACTATCTCCTGGAGTTTGCTCAAATTCATGCCCATTAAGCCAGTGATGCTATCTAACCATCTCATCCTCTGCCAGCCCCTTCTCCTTTTGTCTTCAGTCTTTCCCAGCATCAGGGTATTTTCCAAACTCATTGGAAAATATTGGAGTTTCAGCTTCAGTATTAGTTCTTCCAATGAATATTCAGGGTTGATTTCCTTTAGGAAAGACTGGTTGGATCTCCTTGCTGTCCAATGATTCTCAAGAGTCTGCTGCAGCACCACAGTTTGAAAGCATCAGTTCTTTGGTGCTCAGCTTTCTTTATGGTCCAACTCTCATGTTTGTACAGGACTACTGGAAAAAACGTAGCTTTCACTATTCGAACCTTTGTTGGCAAACTGATGCCTCTGCTTTTTAGTATGATGTTTCAGTTTGCCATAGCTTTCCTTCCGAGGAGCAAGCATCTTTTAATTTCACAGTTTCAGTCACCATCCACAGTGATTTTGGAGCCCAATAAAATAGAAGCTGTCATGTTTCCACCTTTTCCCTTTCTATCTTCCATGAAGTGGTAGGACTGGATGTCGTGATCTCAGTTTTTGGATGCTGAGTTTCAAGCCAGCCTTTTCACTCTCTACTTTCATCCTCACCAAGAGGCTCTGTAGTTCCTTCACTCTCTGCCGTAAGGGTGGTATTATCTGTGTATCTGAAGTTGTTGATATTTCTCCCAGCAATCTTGATTCCAGCATGTGATTCATCTAGCCTGGCATTTCATGTGATGTAAACAGAATATGTTAAATAAGCATGGTGACAACATACAGCCTTGACATACTCCTTTCCCAACTTTGAACAAGTCCGTTGTTCCATATCCAGTTCTAACTGTTGCTTTCTTGACCTGCATACAGGTTTCTCAGCAGACAGGTAAAGTGGTCTGGTATTCCCGTCTCTAAGAATTTTAATATTACAGTTTGTTGTGATCCACACAGCCAAAGGTTTAGTGCAGTAAATGAAGCAGAAGTAAATGTTTTTCTAGTATTCTCTTGCGCTCTCTATAATCTCTCTACAAATTTCAGATGCTGGCAATTTGATCTCTGGTTCTTCGTCCTTTACTAAATCCAGCTTGTACACCTTAAAGTTCTCAGTTCACATACTGCTGAAGCCTAGCTTGAAGGATTCTGACCATAACTTTGCTAGCATGTGAAATGAGCACAATGGCAGTGTAGTCTGTACATTCTTTGACATTGCCCTTCTTTGGGATTAGAATGAGAACTGATCTTTTCTAGTCCTGTGGCCACTGCTGAGTTTCCCAAGTTGCTGGCATATTGAGAGCAGTACTTTAACAGGATCATCTTTAAGGATTTGAAATAGCTCAGCTGGAATTCTATCACTCTCACCAGCTTTGTTCACAGTAATGCTTCCTAAGGTCTACTTGACTTTACACTCCAGGATGTCTGGCTCTAGGTTAGTGACAACACCATTGTGGTTATCCAGATCATTAAGACTTTTTGCTTATTTCTTCTGTGTATTCTTGCTACCTATTCTTAATCTCTTCTTTTTCTGTTAGTTCCTTACTGTTTCTCTCCTTCATCATGCCCATCTTTGCATGGAAATATGCCCTTGGTATCTCCATTTTTTTTTTAAGAGCTCTCTAGTCTTTCTCATTCTATTGTTTTCCTCTATTTCTTTGCATTGTTCATTTAAGGAGGCCTTCTTAACTTTCCTTGCTATTTTCTGGAACCTGGCATTCAGTTGGGTATATTTTTCTCTTTCTCTCTTGCTTTTCACTTCTCTTCTTTCCTCAGCTATTTATAAAACTTTCTCAGACCACAGCTTTGTCTTCTTGCATTTCTCTTCCTTGGGATGGTTTTGGTCACTGCCTCCTGTACAATGTTACAAACCTCTGTTCAGGCACTCTGTCTAATCCCTTAAAGCTATTCATCCTCTTCACTGTATAACCATAGGGGATTTGATTTAGGTCATACCTGAATGGCCTAGTGGTTTTCCCCACTTCTTCAATTTAAGTCTGAATTTTGCAATAAGGAGCTGATCATCTGAGCCAGTCAGTTCCAGGTCTTGTTTCTTCTTACTGTATAGAGCTTATCCATAATTGGCTGCAAAGAACATAATAAATCTGATTTTGAAATTGACCATTTGGTGATGCCCATGTGTGGAGTCATTTCTTGTGTCATTGGAAAAGGCTGTTTGCTATGACCAGTGTGTTCTCTTGACTCTGTTAGCCTTTGCCCTGTTTCATTCTGTACTTGAAGGCCAAATTTGCTTGTTATTCTAGGTATCTCTTGACTTCCTGCTTTTGCATTCTAATCTCTATGAGAAAAAGGACATCTTTTTTTGGTGTTAGTTCTAGAAGGTCTTGTAGGTCTTCAAAGAACCAGTCAACTTCAGTTTCTTTGGTATTAGTGGTTGGGGCATTGACTTGGATTACTGTGATATTGAAGGTCTGCCTGGGAAATGAACCAAGATCATTTTGTCATTTTTGAGATTGCACCCAAGTACTGCATTTTGGACTCTCTTATAGACTATAAAGACTACTCCATTTCTTCTAAGGAATTCTTGTCCACAGTAGTAGATATAATGGTCATCTGAGTTAAATTTATCCATTCCATCCATTTTAGTTCACTGATTTCAACAATGTCCAATGCTCAATCTTTCCATCTCCTGCTTGACCACATCAAATTGACCTTGACTCAAGGACCTAACATTCCAGGTTCTTATACAACACTGTTCTTGACAGCACCAAATTTTACTTTCACCACTAGAAACATTCACAATTGAGTGTCATTTCTCCTTTGGCCCAGCTGCTTCATTCTATCTGAAGCTATCAATAATTACCTTCCACTCTTACCCAGTAGCATATTGGACACCTTCCAACCTGGATGCTTCATCTTTTGTAGTCATATCTTTGTGTCTTTTCACACTGTTCATCCATAGGGTTCTCTAGGGAATACTGGAGTGGGCTGCCATGTCCTCCTTCTGTGGGCCATGTTTTGTTAGGACTCTTCACCAGGACCCATCATCTTAAGTAGCCCTGTGTCAGTTCAGTCGCTTAGTCATGTCCAACTCTTTGAGACCCCATTGACTGCAGCACGCCAGGCTTCCTTGTCCATCGCCAACTCCAGGAGCTTACTCAAACTCATGTCCATCAAGTTGGTGATGCCATCCAACCATCTCATCTCTTGTCATCCTGTTCTCCTCCTGCCCTCAATCTTTCCCAGCATCAGGGTCTTTTCCAATGAGTCAGTTCTTCACAGCAGGTGGCCAAAGTATTGCAGCTTTAGCTTCAGCATCAGTCCTTCCAATGAATATTCAGGACTGACTTCCTTTAGGATCAAATGGTTGGATCTCCTCGAGAGTCTTCTCTAACACCACAATTTAAAAGCATCAGTTCTTTGGCGTTCAGGTTTCTTTATGGTCCGACTCTCGCATCCATACATGACTACTGGAAAAACCATAGCCTTGACTAGATGGACTTTTGTTGGCAAAGTAATGTCTCTGCTTTTCAATATGCTATCTAGGTTGGTCATAACTTTCCTTCCAAGGAGTAAGCATCTTTTAATTTCATGGCTGCAATCACCATCTGCAGTGATTTTGGAGTCCAGAAAAATAAAGTCTGACACTGTTTCCACTGTTTCCCCATCTATTTGCCATGGAGTGATGGTACCAGATGCCATGATCTTCGTTTTCTGAATGTTGAGCTTTAAGCCAACTTTTCACTCTCCTCCTTCACTTTCATCAAGAGGCTTTTTAGTTCCTCTTCACTTTCTGCATAAGGGTGGTGTCATCTGCATATCTGAGGTTATTGATACTTCTCCCAGCAATCTTGATCCAGCTTGTGCTTCCTCCAGCCCAGAACTTCTCATGATGTACTCTGCATATAAGTTAAACAAGCAGGGTGACAATATACAGCCTTGATGTACTCCTTTTCCTATTTGGAACCAATCTGTTGTTCCATGTCCAGTTCTAACTGTTGCTTCCTGACCTGCATATAGGTCATACCCAATTAACCTGATTTCAAAACTCAGCATAAATATACATTTTTCTCAGTCTGAGATCAGTGTATGCATTGTCAGTCACCTTCATGACAAATGTTATTTTGAAAACAAACTACAAACACAGACAAATTCCAGATCATCAGAATAGCTGCCTTCTTATCAGTTACTGCCATGGGATTCTTTGACTTCATTTTTGTTGTTCATGGAATATGTGTCTAGCACAAAGACTATTATAACATTATGCCTAATGTTCAAATAAAGTTTCAAAATTAAATAAATGGGTTGAAAAAACTTACTTGAGTCTCATAGAGTTCTTTGTGTTAGAGGAATGCAAGCTGAATTCAAAGGAAGCCATATTTTATATTCATAAAGTGATACATTTGAATGTCTAATACTGTAACAGGTCATTAGTTATAAGGTACACGATACCACATATTTATGTGATAAATTTGCACAAAGATAACATTTTTCCTATTCTTGACTCAAAATAATAATTAGATAGTAATGTTTACCATCTAATTATTCTTTTAATAATTAAAAGTTTTAATAACATTACATTGGACATATCTCTCCATGTGAATATAATGCCTTAAAGAATTATCAAAAAAACCTCATCAAAATCAATATTGAAAAATTACATCCTAATAGAGCTTTTGTTTGATGATCATAATTAGGAAAAAGGAAGAATTTTTATGGTAACTGTATCATTTTATATAAGTCTATACTGAACAGAACTTTTCTGCAGAAGTATTATTGAAGTTAAAATACATAAACAGACAAGTACAGCATCAGAACCACTATATCTTCCTTCTGTGAAGCCTATCAAAACTGTTCTGGTTCAATCACATGACCCTAAAGTGATACAGCTGATTAAAGTTCTAGTATTTTTGTAGAGTTTAATGTAATTTACAAATGCATTATATCTATAAAATACATTTGTAACCAAAAATTGGTTACGAACTATAGATCTAAGGAATTTAAGTTAAATTTATGTTTCTATGTTTGAACATATAATTATAATAAAATATCAACACTCAGTGAGATAAAGGGACTAAAATACTTATATCCCTTGGAGAAACAATGTACTTTTACCATACTATTTTAAAAACCATACAGTTTTTAAAAGAAAGGGCAGATATCTAAAGAGCTCAGATGTCCCTACAATAAGAAAAAAAACAACCTGAACAAATTGAAAATCAATGACATTCCCTGGAGACAGCAGAGCCTTGAGGTCTCAGGACAAACTTTAGAGAAGGAACCGAAAGAACTCACACCTGGGTTTAGCTTCCCTGGAGCAGAAGCCACTGGAATCAGAAACTGGCAAGAACCTGTAAATGGTAATTTGAATGAATGGCTGGAGGGCTGAGGGAGGGCCAGTGTGAGAGCGAAACTCCCGGGACTGCAGTCTTTGGGGGCTTTATGCTCAGGAACCCCACCAGGTTCTCACAGGGAAGAGCCAGGAAAAGCCACCTGGTGCCTGTGGCAGAGGAAGGGAAAGAAACCATTTTAAAATGTGCCCAGAGCATTCTCCATAATAAAGGCTTCCTCTCCAGGGCAAAGGGCTTCCCTGGTGCCTTCCTGGGGTCGGAAGATCCCCGGAGAAGGGAATGACAACGCAGTCCAGTATCCTTGCCTGGGCAATCCAGAGCAGCCTGGTGGGCTACAGGGCATGGAGTCTCAGAGCCGGACACGACTGAGGGGCTAACACTCTCACTTTTTTACTTTCACAGCTGACCGACTCTGAAAAGTTCTCTTTTCAGGGAAATTTGTAGGGAAATCCCAAAACTAGAGGAGACAAAAACAAGGACACTAGAAGAAACTTTAGCCTCTGACAGCTCAGCTCCAGCAAGTACTAAAGACAGCCCAACTCCTGGCCAGGGAATCATAAAATTTCATACCAATATGCCTATTTACCTCAGTTCCTAAACCTGTCTTGACCAACTCCAGTTTTCAACGAAAGACATGCTAAAAATCAACGAAGTATGTGCCAGGCCCTAAAAGTCATGGATTCTTAGGATAGGGAGGGAGCTGGTGGGTGGTGGGGGTGGAGGATGGGTAGAATATGCACAAAATCCTAGTGACCAGTTACCCTCAAGCAATATTAACAAATCACCCCTTCTTCATGACTCATGTCTTATTAAGGAGACACAAAATGCCAGTTAAGAAAAAAATGAATGTGAGCTCATTTTTAAGTGATATTTTTAAATCATGAATGCCCTGAGTTTAGGGAAGTTTGGTTTCAAAACTAGAGTGACAGACTCATCTAGTTTAAATAAGCTTTAAGGTGGTAAAAATATAAATTTATTTAAGTCTGAACAAACTTCATTAAGCAGGAATTCAGTTCCTGACCAGGTATCAAACCTAGACCCTAAGCAGTGACACCATAGAGTCATAACTACTGGACCACTAGGGAATTACCTCATTGAACAAATTCTTATCCAGAAATCTCCTGGAACCATTACGAGATGTCAGCCTAGGGGCTCAAAAGCAGAATGGACCTTTCTGCCACAGCTAAGAGAGCTGAAGTAAACTGAGAATCACTCATGTTATAGTAACTTCACATGTGCCATAGTTTTTCCTACTCATGGCTAAAAAAAAAGAACCTATATTCTATGATGTTCTTTCCACTTGGACCCTTAGCTTCCATGAACACACATAATTACTCATCTACACATCTCCATTTTCTCCCATAATGTCTTCAGAAGCTACTGATAGTTTCCAAGAGGCATCAAAGCTGAGCTCTGTCTTTGTTGTTTGATCTCCCTGCATTTGCTTTCAGAGAATAAAGAGCTCTCTTTTTGACTTCCAGCTCTCTTGAAAGCACTACTCTTTAGCCAGCTCTCACCAAGAATCACACGGGAAAGGTGATTCTGAGCAATGTAGTTCCTGGAACTTCCCGTGGGACACGGGAAAGACAGTAAAGAGTGTAGGGAGGCAAAAAGCAATAGAGGATGTCTACATAGTCTGACAACTCAGAAAGGAACACTTACCATCCAAAGAGGGAATGGAAACCGAATTGCTGAAAAGGGAGAAAGAACAGCTGGGGTGGAGAAAACAATGCATCCAAATGCCTGAAAAAAGACAGGAACACAAGAACATCAATGAGCGCAGTGAGGCCAATGTGGCTGCAGTAAAAATTCCGGACGTGGGAAGCAAGGTTTCAGCTAAGGCTGAGCAGTAGGTAGGAAGGCATGGATTGAGGAGTTTATCTTCAGAGCAGCAGAAAGACATTAATGCTTTGGAAGTGGGATGAATGAGACACATCTCGATTTTAAAAGTTGACTGCCATGGGGAAGGTGGGGAAGTGTGGTTGAGCACAAGTCGACTGGTTAGGAAATTATTACAGTGGTGTCAGGGAAAACTGATGAAACCATCTGACTTGGAGGATGTCAGTGGTAAAGGGGAGAAGTGGGGGAGAGAGAGTAAAAGGCCAATTTAGTGGGAGTTGATGATGGATTTGATGGTGAGAGTTGGTGAGCTTACAATTTTCTCATTTACTACTCCAGATTCACTCTCCACTTTCTCTACCCCTTCTACTTTTGGACTGAGAGTTGTGAAACTCATAACTCTCTTGATCTCTGGCTTCTGATGTGAAGTGAAGTCTCTCAGTCATGTCCGACTCTTTGTGACCCCATGCACTGTAGCCTACCACGCTCCTCCACCCATGAGATTTTCCAGGCAAGAGTACTGGAGTGGGTTGCCTTTTCCTTCTCCAGAGCATCTTCCAGACCCAAGGATCGAACCTGGGTCTTCTGCGTTGTAGGCAGACACTTTACCATCTGAGCCACCAGGGAAGGCTCCTGATGAGGTGTGACAAATGGGTAGCCCAGCAGGATATTTGTGAAAGGAAAGAGTTAGTTCTTCATGCTAAATGTCTAGAAATGAAATAAATACTTATGACCTGGGAATGTTGAGTAGCCTCTTAAAGGGTTACTTGACCTATATAAGCAGAAAATGTCTGGATCTGCTAGGCAATAACTTAACCCTCACTATTGTGGAGATTTCAATGTCATACCCATTTCCAGAACAGTGATAGTAAAAAAGCCAAAACTACTTTTTAAGAATAAACAAGGCCTGGTGATAAGACTATGGTCGGCAGAAAATCCTCTCCCAGAAATTCCCAGAAGAATGTTATGCTTCAAGGCAAAGGAGAATTAAATCTGCACATGGATTTAAGGTTGCTCATCAGCTGACAAAATAAGGAGATTATTCTGGATTTATCTAAGTGAGTCCAAGGTAATAACCAGGATCCATAAAAGTAGAGGAGGGAGGCAGAAGAAGGTCAGAGGAAGTGATGATGGAAGAAAGGCCAAAGAGATACGGTTTCTGGTTTTGATGATGAAGGGAAAAGGCCATAGGCTAAAGTCTGTGAGTGTCCTCTAGAGGCTGTGAAAGGCAAGAACATAGATTTTTCCCTTAAAATGTTGAGAAAGTAAGGCAGCTCATTGACAACTTACAGTTAGAACAGCAAGATCCATGGAACCTAGAGAACTGTGGGGGAAAAAATGCATTTGCATTCTTTTAAAGCCACCGAATTTGTGTTAATGTGTTGGTGAGGCAGAAAACTAACTCAGGACTCTGTTTGTTAGAGCTACCACATTAAAACACCACACTGAATGGACTGGGTGGCTCAAACAACAGAAATTTACTTTTACAGTTCCTGAGGCTGAAGCCCAAGCTCAGGGCGTCAGCAGGTCTGGTTTTTCCTGAGGCCTCCCTTCTTGACTTGCACATGGCTACACTCTTGCTTCTTTACATGGTTGTCCCTTGGTGCTCACACTCCCCCTCTAGGGATATGTAACATGAATAGGGGACAGGCTTTGTGATCTGTAGTAACGACCTATTTAAAAATATGTACTCAATCCTTGATGACTTAAAGGTAAACTCTGTAATTTACCATGTGTGTTAGTCTCCCAGTCATGTCCAACTCTTTGCGACCCTATGGACTGTAACCCACCAGCTTCCTGTGTCCATGGAATTCTCCAGGCAAGAACTACCTAGGGACTGAATTTGGGTCTCTCTCATTACATCTGATGTAATTTACCACATCTATGATGAAAACAATCGTTCACTTCAGTTCAGTTCAGTTGCTCAGTCGTGTCCGACTCTTTGCAACCCCATGACTTGCAGCATGCCAGGCCTCCTTGTCCATCACCAACTCCCGGAGTTCACCCAAACTCATGTCCATCGAGTCGGTGATGCCATCCAGCCATCTCATCCTCTGTCGTCCCCTTCTCCTCCTGCCCCCCAATCCCTCCCAGCATCAGTCTTTTCCAATGAGTCAACTCTTCTCATGAGGTGGCCAAAGTACTGGAGTTTCAGCTTTAGCATCAGTCCTTCCAATGAACACCCAGAACTGATCTCCTTTAGAATGGAATGATTGGTCTCCTTGCAGTCCAAGGTTAGAACGTTGTTAATATGGCTCAAATACCTGAACAGATCTGATGGAGTTAGCAGCTCTCTATAGGACAGGACATCATCCAAAAGCACACAAGTCAGTAGAGAATCCACTTGTAATACGGGAGGCCTGGGTTCAGTCTCTGGGTTGGGAAGATGTCCTGGAGGAAGGCATGGCAACCCACTCTAGTGTTCTTGCCTGGAGAATCCCCATGGACAGAGGAGCCTGGTGGGCTATAGTCATGGGGTCACAAAGAGTCAGACATGACTGAGTGACTAAGCACACACAAGAAGAACAATGAGTGTGATAATGAGCATGAAAGGAATTGGCAACTTTTATCATCAGCCAAAGCAAAGAAACTCCACAAAGGACAAAAAGCAACACCATCTTCTGAATAATAGTTCAAAGAAGAAGATGATTCAGAAAAATAAAGAAAAGAAGCTCCCATAACCTGTAATATAAATGGCAACCACAATGCTTAGTCTTGAGGCACCTGCTATTTAGATATGAATACAAATTATCCTAAGAAAATTCCTTTGCAAGGCAAGAGTTTTGAAATTTAAATGAGTTCTTTCCCATCTGTCATAATGCTTACAACAAATTTACACAGACTTCACACTGCATTGATTTAACCAAAGGGAACAGTCTTCCCTGGCTGTTTTCACATCATATCGAAGAGATTCTGTTTGTTTACTTGTTCATTTCATTTTGTTTTTACTGTGGTACACACTGGCATAGCAAATATTCCAGCCTGTCTCCAAAACCTATATCAAAAGCATTGTATTTCTTATATTTTAAAATATTTATTAGCTGAGGCAGATTAAGGAGAATTGTTAGAAAATTGGTTACTGGAATTATTTTATTTATGTCTCAAAATAAGCTCTTTGCATCCAAATAACTTGCTATATTCATACAACATAGGAAAAAATTTTAAAAAAGAGTAAAATGAGGCCTTCAAAGAATATAAATGCTATAAAATGCTATTCAATAAAGAAGCATGGAACTATTTATTTAATAAAGACATGATACAATTTTCACTGTTCCTGGAAACAGGAACTCAATATTTTTATTTTTATGACTTATTTGTTGTTATATACAAGATTCTTATTTAAAGAACATGGAAGATAAAGTATGGACACTGAGAAAGCCTTTCAAGATTTTGAATCCTGCTTCTAAACTTGCTAACCATGACATGAGGCAAGTCATTTTATCTCAGTTTTTCATCAGTAAGCTGATTTTCAAAAAGATCCTTTAGAACTGAGCAAGTTCATATTTGTAAAGCATATGTAAAACAGTGCTTCGCATGTAGCATGTCCCCTGTAAGCATACTGCTTATAGTAAATTAAAATGTTAAAATTGGAAAATGTGAAGCCAGCATCAAATCTTCTTAATATTATAATACTTATTTTTAAGAGAGTAATCTGTAAGAAAATATTAACTGATTCACAAAATTTTATATCTCTAACTCATTTTTAATATTGGTATGCTTTTTCACCCAGTAAATTCAACTGAGATATACTTTGTTGTAAACAATATGGAATGTTATATTTTCTATTCTCTCATTTCTTCTCTCTTGACAAAATTATTTTTGCCCTTGATAATTCAGCAATTTAAATGAAAGATTTATATCTTAAAACAACTGGAAAGATTCTCATTATATATTCCATAATGGTTGATTGGCTTATGAAGTCTAGCATCTTAACATCATGGGAAAAAAATCACAGAGTCTGAAAAAATCACAACACTTCCTGGCTTCAAATTCTGGATCTCTTCTTATTAGCTATGTGACTGTGGGCAAGATATTTAACCTCAGTGTGCTGCAGTCTTTCCCATCTAGAAAAATGGATGAAAGAAAAAGTTATCTCTTACATTTGTTGAGAAAACATTTATAGCTGTGCTTTCACAAAGCAGATAATCTTAAGTATTCATTTGTATTGCTATAATATCAATGATTATCAGTATTATCACAATAATTCTTGCTATGATGTCATTATATTTAATTTTTGTGTCCATTTTGGGGCCCATGAAATGTATACTTGCTACAGTATTGTAATTTTTAAAAAATAAATAAATAAATTTAAAAAATTTTTTTTGAAGATGTCAACTTCTTTGACACCATCAATATTTCAAAAATATGTTTATTGAGGATCTGTTATAAGTTGTTGTTCAGTCGCTCAGTCATCTCCATCTCTTTGTGACCCCATGGACTGCAGCATGTCAGGCTTTCCTGTCCTTCACCATCTCCTGGAGCTTGCTCAGACTCATGCCCATTGAGTTGGTGATGCCATCCAGCCATCTTGTCCTCTGCCATCCCCTTCTTTTCCTGCCTTCAATCTTTCCCAGCATTGGGGTCTTTTCCAATGAGTCAGCTCTTTGCATCAGGTGGCCTAAGTATTGGAGCTTCAGCATCAGTTGTTCCAATGAATATTCAGGACCAATTTCCTTTAGGATTGACTTGTTGGATCTCCTTGCAGTCCAAGGGACTCTCAAGAATCTTCTCCAACACCACAGTTCAAAAGCATCAATTCTTCAGCACTCAGCTTTCTTTATGGTCCAGCTCTCACATCCATACATGATTACTGGAAAAATAATAGTTTTGACTAGACAGACCTTTGTCAGCAAAGCAATGTGATTGCTTTTTAATAGCAGAGACTGTCTAGGTTGGTCATAACTCTTCTTCCATGGAGCAAGCGTCTTTTAATTTCATGGCTGCAGTCACCATCTGTAGTGATTTTGGAGCTCAAGAAAATAGTCTCTCACAGTTTCCATTGTTTCCCCATCTATTTGCCATGAAGAGATGGGACTGGATGCCATGATCTTTGTTTTTTGAATGTTAAGTTTTAAGTAATCTTTTTCACTCTCCTCCTGCACTTTCATCAAGAGGCTCTTTAGTTCCTCTTTGCTTTCTGCCATAAGGGTGGTGTCATCTGCATATCTGAGGTTATTGATATTTCTCCCAGCAATCTTGATTCCAGCTTGTGCTTCATCCAGCCCAGCATTTCACATGATGTACTGTGCATGTAAGTTAAATAAACAGGGTGACCATATACAACCTTGATGTACCCCTTACCAATTTGGAACCAGTCTGTTGTTCCACATCTGGTTCTAACTTTGGCTCTTGACCTGCATACAGATTTCTCAAGAGGCAGGTAAGGTGGTCTGGTAATCCCATCTCTTTAAAATTTCCACTGTATGTTGTGTTGCACACAGTCAAAGGTTTTAGCATAGTGAATGAACACAAGTAGATGTTTTCTGGAATTCCTTTGCTTTTTCTATGATCCAATGGATGTTGACAATTTGATCTCTGGTTCCTCTGCCTTTTCTAAATCCAGTTTGAACATCTAAAGTTCTTGGTTCACACATTGTGAAAGCCTGGCTTATAAGTTAGCTAATGCTATTTTATAAGTTGTGATCTGAAAGAGGGTGATCAAGAAACTAAATAGAAACACATCATTTTAAAATTCAAACAACTTATAATTAAATTGATATACATTTAATGACACATTGAATCAAAGGCATGGTGAATATTCAAATAGAGTAGTTCTCAAAAATGATTTAATTGGAATTCTTTTACATACTCAAGTTGGTTTGCTTAGTCTGTTTTCACATTGTAAGTTCCGTTTATCTATATGCAATATCAATATTGACAGTTTCCCATGGTACCAGGATAGCATTTGCCCTGCATTTTGCGGTAGTATGCACAAAGATTAAAAGACAAGTCAAGATTTAATTCCCTAGACTCTGAGATTGCTTTGTCCCTAGCCTGCTTTTTATGTCACAGAACTATAAATGCTCTTTTAGCATTTCTGTAATCTGAGTCTCTGGTTCACTGCACATTCCTTATACTCTTATTAAAATTTGAAAATAAATTCTGATAGACTAGATATGAGGCTTTTTATTATAACTGGCTTAACATTTCTGTTTTGAAATTTATTATAATTTCTAAATATTAGCATGCAGCATTATGTCTACATTTCTAGAAAAACAAAGACACGAGCCACTATCTTATTTATTCAACATTCTAAACCCCAGTTTGGATATTTAAATTAGTCTCGAAATCATTCTGGAAAATAACAAGGAACGGTTTTGGAAAACCGTGAAGCAGAAACAGAGCTTGTTCCCTCCCCATTGCTTCCTCCACCCTAATGTGCATATTGACAAAATCGAATTAAGTTCGAACAATAGTCTGGCAGGCTTCTCTTCACTAGAGAGGTGCACTATTAAGGGTAACGCTTTATTGTGCAGCACTTAAGGTTTCCATTAGACACCTCTTGTGTACCAGTGCACAGTCTGAGCTCCAGTTTTTTCTCTGGCTGCTACTGAAGTCTCCAGTTCATGGTGGGCTTCACCCATACACTGGGCATGCCACAGGTGTGCCCAAAGCTCTTACCACGTACCTCTTGTTTTCTATCCCAGAGTTTTGCTGACACTGTCACTCTGATACCAGGCTCAACTAAAACCTTGAAGGTTGTCGTTTGAAGAAGTAGGGTTATCCTTGACCAATGGGGCAGAAACTGGAGGATAAAGCTCTTCTTCCTGTCTTCAGGTAGGCTACACTGAGTCATGTTTAATTAAGTCTCTTCAGGTCTGGACTTGAGCACAAGCCACCTATAATACTGGCCAACTTGATAAAAGATCCTTGTGCTATCTTAACTCCTTTCATTTTTTTTTCATTCTTCCAGGTCTCTTCCTAGGATCAGTCAAAAATTAAAACTAAAACAACTGCAAATAAAAAACTGTTTGCACATGAGGGTTTGTATCAGATGTTCCTTGGACATGGGAAGTGGGAGAGGGCAACTAAAATGAAGTAAATGGCATTAAATTGTTCCCTGTATGTGCACATTTTAATCCTCTGCCTGAATTAAAGCTGAAATTAAAGACCGAATGAGAATGATCACAAGCCATCTATCAAGATGAAATTGTTCCTCACCAGACAAGACCTACCATGCCATCCTCTCCAATTGCTTCAAATCCTCTGTGTACTTTTATCTGGCCTGTGTCAACTGGCTCCTTTCTTGCTGAGCTAGGGAAGTCTGTTGTCTCTAGGTGCACAGCAGACCATCAGCTATCCTCCCCGTATCTTTCGAATCTTTCACCTTTCTTTATGCACAATCCAGAGTAAATGTTAATGATAAATATTTGGAAGAATGGATCAAAAAATAATTGTACTCAATCTTAGGTGGTCACTCAGGTGGCAACAAGCTAAGTTAATTCTTCCTCCCCTAAATGATAATCCAGGTGGAAGGAAATATTCAAAGAACAAGAGGACAGGCTGTCTTCTTCTCTCATTATCTCCCTTCTTTATGGAAGATTGCAAGATGAGTTTCAATAGGTTTTACTGTAATTGGCCATAACTGTGTAGGACTAAGTGTCAGTCTAGAAATGTGACAGCAATACATTGTACCAATTAAGACACTATATCTTGAAATATTGGTACAGACTAAACTATAATAAATTTAGAATTCTTACCTGGCAACTGCAAGGTATAAATAAGAAAGTTTCAACCTGATGAAGAATGAGAATTACGTCATGAATAAGACTTACTACATGAAAACTTTAAAAAGCTTTTAACTTTATGAATAATTAGTCACCATATTAAAGTGTTTATGCATACTCACATAGAGCCTTATATAAATATATGTGTGTACATACCGGGATGGATCTTGAATTTCAAAATAAACAATGAGGCCAAGTCTACATAAAAATTTGGGATGGAAGTAAAACACTTGACTTATTTGTAGCTTTTCATGGTTCAGTCTTTTGAAAACACCACAACTGCATTTTAATGTGACAATTTGAAAATTAAAAATAAAAATTTATTTTGTACCTAGAGATTATCATACTAGGTGAAATAAGTCAGGAAGACAAATACCATATGATATTACTTATATGTGGAATCTGAGCTATGACACAAATGAACGTATCTACAAAGCAGAAAAAGATTCACAGAGAATATGTTCTACAGGGTAAAAGGCTTCCCTGGAAGCTCAGATGGTAAAGAAGCTGCCTGCAAGGTGCAATCCCTGGGTTGGGAAGATGCCCTGGAAAAGGGAAAGCTACCTACTCCAGTATTCTAGCCTGGAGAACTCCGTGGACAGAGGATTCTGGTAGGCTATAGCTCATGGAGTCACAAAGTGTCCAACACGACTGATCAACACTCACTGTCACTTTCACCAAAGAGAATAAACATGCGGCTGCGAGGTTAGAGGGCTGGCCTGAGAGTCTGGGACCAGCAGATGCAAGCTATTACATGCAGAGTGGATCGACAAGGCCCTGCTGTACAGCACAGAGAACTATATTCAGTACCCTGTAATAAACCACAATAGAAAAGAAGAAATTTTATTCTAGATCACATAAAACCTGTATCTATACCCACACCGAGATTTTATTCCCAAGACAATTGTCTTTACTTACCTTACTATGAAGAAAGTATATATTAATGCTCATACCAAGTCTTTATGGTTTCATATATACAAGAAATGGATGAGAAAAGAAAATAACTTCTCATTCATTATCAATCTCTAATTCTTGGAAAGATTCCCAGAATTATGGAAGATTCCCTTGGCTATTTGAACACCAAATTCAATAATATTAAGAGCTTTCCATTTCCAATCTATGCACTTCTTACTAAGAACATATACCTATGTCCATTTCACAGACTGCACCACAGTTGAATACATTAAAAACTGGATACTCAGTACGTGCATGAAATGCGGTCCTTAAATACATTATTTTCATAACTCAGTAGAAAACAGAACAAAGTATACATATGCTTGAAGTTTCTAAATGGTAGATACAAATATGTACTCTACTCATATTCCACATTTGTATAGATTCATCCTGAGGCCTTTAGAACTTAAATTGACCTTGGGGTTGGGTTTTACTCTGCCTTATCTAGAATGGCCCAAAAATCTGGGTAAGAAACAATTCTCTACTTCCTTTCTTACTTTTGAAATAGTTATGGTGTAAACAGTTACTGTTTTATTCATTTTTAGAGGTAAGTTTTATAAATGTTTATTCAGCTCTTGACTTGAAGAAAGCAAGAAAATAAAGTGTATCAAAGACTTTCAAAAGAATGCTAGAATTCAAAGTTAATAGCTTAATTTTGTTAATTTCTTACTATAGATATTTTTATTGGCTTTCTTATTGAGGTTAACAGATTGTACATTTGTGGTGCAATTTAACTTATCCTTAGTATTTCTATTAAATAAGTTCTTTATGAATCATTTGAACTGTTGTACATTTTTCTTTAAATTTACTTTTAGACTTTGATTTAGGGTCAATATAAACAATATTGCTATAAAGATTATTATATGTGTGTTTTAGTATGTTCCCACTATATAAAAATATCTTTTAACATTAATACTTTTTCATGAATACAAAAATGAAATTTATAGATAACAGAGTATGCAAATATTCAGATTTAATAGATAATGATGAGCAATTTTTTCCAAGTATTTATAGCAATTTATACCCATGCTAACAAGAAATTAGTTTTCAGATGCTTTCCTTTCTTATTAAATTTGGTATTTTCTGCCTCTTTTTATTAGACACTGTTATATATGTGACTTTAATTTGCCTTTCTCTGATGACTAATCAATTTGAGCACCATTTTATATGTTTATCAGCTTTTGGATATCCTCACTTATAAAATCCTGTTTGAGGTTTTGGTCCATTTTTCTGCTAGGTTGATACTTTTTGACTTATAGGAAATTTTCTGTTTTATATAAGTCCTTTGTCAAACATATATAGAAAATATCTTTTTTGCAGATAGTAGTTAGCTTTTCTTTCTTTTTAACTCTTCTTTGTAGCTTTTTGAAGAAATCTCTTTGCCTTTATTGAGGTCTTCAGGGTATTCTCTTCTCCTTTCTCCTAAAAGCTTTATTATTTATTTCAATATTAGCTCCATAATACAGCTGGAACTGATTGTTGTGTTTTGTGTAATAGAGATCTGATTTGGCCACCTGATGCAAAGGACTGACTCACTGGAAAAGATCCTGATGCTGGGAAAGATTGAAGGCAGGAGGAGAAGGGGAACTACAGAGGATGAGATTGTTGGATGGCATCACCGACTCAATGGACATGAATTTGAACAAACTTCGGGAATTGGTGATGGACAGGGAAGCCTGGCATGCTGCAGTCTATGAGGTTGCAGAGAATTGGACATGACTGAGTGACTGAACTGAACTGATCTGATTTGGCCATTTCCATGCAGATATCTAATTAACCTAGAAGCATTTATTTAAAAGATATTCTTTTCCCAACAGTACCACATTACAATCTACGTCACAGATTAAATGACCCTCTTTGTATAATGGGTTTGCTACTGGGCTCTTGTTCTGTTTCATTGGTCTTTCTGTTGTACTCTTTTAAATATCTAGCTAATCAAGAAGTTTTCACTGTATTATTAGCTAATATCTCAAACATGGAATCCATTCACCATCGAATTTATTTTTTTTCACAATAATAAGTGCGATTTTATACTCCAGAACACTCATTAATTTAATTTCTTTTTTGGTAACTTATCATTTTAGATTAGGTCATCAAGGTTTCAGCCTCATAATGGAGCTGATAAAGAGTTCATATTTAGTGTAGACATGACAACAAAACAATTTTCTTATTATTCCTTTGCCCTTAAAAATCTTCAACATATGGTTTGTCTCAGTGAATTTTTTAGCATACTTGGCCATTCATTGTCATTAAAACTAGATAACAGGAATTCCCCATATGCTTAATTATAAACATTAATTTCAATACTCTGCAAAGGAAATAAGGCCCCTACCAACTCCCTTGCAATAAGAAACAGTTTTATCTCAAGATAACCCCTGATGCAGCATGTGACAGAAGAACTAAATGAAACTGCCAGTTTCAATATGAATATTAAATACAGATGTAAATTTTAAGTTTCTCTTGTTTCTTCTTTTACTAAGATGGAAAATAAACCAAACTTCTGCTTCCAGTCATGAGGGAGTAACAGGGACTAAATTTATCCTCTTGCCCTAAATAACTATAAAACTAGATAAAAACAAAAAACAATTTTCAGATAATACACCTAAGACAGCACACAAGACAGCAAAGGACGAGAGACAGGAAATTACAAGAAGAACAGCCTGCGGCCTCGGCTAGTTGTTTGGCTGAAGTGCAGAGCAAAGCACAGATGTTTTAACCCAAAGCAGAAGAATCTTTAAAAGTTGTGGAATTTGTAAAGAACGGGGACTGGTGGCTCTAGAACCTTACTACAAATCATTAAATTCTGAATTGCTGTGGGGTTATAGAGAAGCTTCCATTGTATTCACATCTTAGATCCAAAATGCATTGAAGAATGAGGCTCTTGGCTTGTACCTGAGGCCAAAGGCTGGTGAAGTCACAGAGAAACATATTTGAATAACTAAATTCAACTCTCAGCTAGTGTGAAACCCAGTGAAACCCTTTCCTAGGTAATAGCATTTTCCCTAGACCCACACTTTGAGATACCCCTTGAGGGGCACACAACCAGAGAAAAAGACTTTTTATGATTCCTCTATTCAGAAGTGCGCGAGTCCAAGGAACATCCTGAGCTACTCCAGAAAGTCATGCGACCCCAATGACAGTCCATTGGCTGTATGAGGCCAGAGGAGCACAGACGGTGAAGGAATAATGGGAAGGAGCTTACAAGGAGAATTTCGTTAGCTCTGGATATGAGTGTAACCGCACTGTTTTGATAATGGTACCAGGAGACAACATGGGTGGTTAAGCTGCAGAGACAGACCAAGAGTCAAAGACCTGGACCTCTGGAAGGGAGAGGTCTTGGAAGAGGGATTCATGAGTATAAAGTGAAACCAGCAGAGTTCCAAACTTTAGAAATATTTTAGAAGAAGGGATTAATGACAAAAGCACATGGGATCCTAGGAGGAAAGAAACCCAATTCTAACATAGAAGTTTTGCAGGTGATAGTTAAGCTGTGTCATGGGATCCTGTATTTATTGAGGGAAACAGTTCCATTGCTTCTAGAGACCATGAACAGGGATATTTAATGATGTGACTGTCTCCATCCCAAAAGAGGTAACAGGCATCCCCGACACAGCTAGAAAAACTCAGATGTGTACCTCCAGGAAGCCTCATCAATGTCAGGACAGACACTGAGTCTTAGGAAAAGAGAATAAAAGGGATTATAAAAAGTGAGAAATGTTTTTCAAATGAAGTTATCAATGGCTAAGAATAGTTCCTATAGGAGTTAAATACTTAACAAGAAAAACATTAAGATTAAAAAATAAATAAGTAGAAATAAAAAGCAGAGGGGTCTCTTATGAGTACAAAGAATAAGAGATGGCACTACTCTCCCACCAGGAGTAGGGCAGGAAACTCTTATAATCTAAGTATTTCCTCCTATGGACCCAATGAGAATGGCGATAAATGTGATGCTGATGGCTCCTCGTGGATATGACTTGGCTGTGCTCTCTTGGCCAATTCATGGCTTCCATTGGAAGCAGAGTAGGACTGGGTCATATCCAGACAAAGTGAAATGTCGTAAGCTAAGAACTGCAGTCCTACCCATACTGGTACTACTCCATGTTTAATGGCCCATCTGCTACAAGGATGTTATATGAGATTCAGAGTCTAAAATCTCACTGCTTTATTGACTCTTAAACCAGATTAAAATTGCTTTGGCTTTCTGATGGGTTAAAACCAGTCCAAAGTTGTCTTCAACTCATTAATTCAAGACCTAGCATTCTAACTCAAGCATACTTAATAAATGAACCTAATTATATTCACTGAAATTCTCATTTCACCTTTCTTAAAGAAGAGATAATTGAAAATATTCTTTAGGAAACTCAGTGCACATTCTTGGAATGAGCTAAAAAAGATACACTTGAGAGTTCAGAAAAGAACAGGAAACTCAGCATTCCCTCAAAAGTAGACTCAAAAGTTATAACTTTAATACATATTAAATATCAATTTATATTCTGATATATTTTGCCTCATGTTTTAGGATAATTTTTAAAGTCTTTATTGAGTTTCTCCCAACACTCCTTCTGATTCATGTTTTGGTTTTTGGCCACAAGGCATCTGGGCTTTTAGCTCCCCAACCAGGGATTGCATCCAAGCAACTTGCATTGGAAGGTGAAGGCTTAACTACTGGATTGCCTGGGAGGCTCCTAGGATAATTACTTTCATATATTATTGCATACTCCATTTGTTTCACAAAAAGTAAAGTGAGTGTTGATGGTTCAGTGCTTGATATTCCCATAAATAAAAACCTAAGTAAACCAGTGGTATTTCATTTGAAGGCAGTGAAAGTAAACGACCAAATGATAAAGGCAAACAGCAAAAATTTGTCTAAAGGCTAGAATTATTTTAAACAAAAATATAAGCCTTGGCATATTTATTTAGTTAACACATACTTCTTCAACAACTACTGTGTCTCAGAAATTGTGTTGAACCCTGAAGATGCAAACATGAAGGCATAATTCTGATGTCAAAGCTTCCATTTTGAGGTTAAAATACACACCAGGAAAACAAATGCATGTTAGGAAACAAAGATGAAAATCCTAGCACGAAGAGTCCTCATAGCACAAAAGTACAGGGTTTGTCACTGGAACATTTCATAGGGACACTGAGCTCAGCTTGCTGTGGGGAAGGGAGAGTCCTAACAAGGGGAATTAAATGAAAGGAGACTGTGGAACAGAGAAAGGTTTTCTGTATAGAAAGAGAGACTTAAACTGAGGTGATGGTAGAAAATATAAAATCTTTAAGAAACTACAAATAATTGAGTATGGAAGAAATGAGGACAGGACAAAAATATATAGTTTTATAATCTGGGACTTCCCTGGTGGTTCAGATGGTAAAGCATCTGTCTACAATGCGGGAAACCCAGGTTCAAATCCTGGGTTGGGAAGAGAGAAACAGCTTTCTAACCTAAAAGTATATTAGGCAGCAGAGAATGGAAGGGCACTACATAGACTTTCAGACCCGACTGCAGTGGTTCATAGCTTAAGTAATAAAAATGACCTGGAAAAATCAATTCCTTGGATTTCATCACTTCAGCTTCCTCTTATGAAAACTGGAAATAATAAACCATTTTTTTTAAACCTGCATGCAAGGTTATTTTGAGGAGCAATGAATTAATATTTTTAGAAGTATCTAGAACAGTGTCTGACAAATAATAAGCATTCAGTAAGTGTTAGTTATTTTTAATATTAGCCAATTGGAAACCAGAAAAGCATTGATCAATTTGTCTGTAGTAAAAACACAAATTTCCTAGAGATAAAATTGCCATGTGTCATTGACACTGCTTGGGAACAAACATGGACTTCTCAGTGCACACAGAGTCATGCAGCTCTTAATAAAGGCACAAAGATAGAGGGGAAGAGGTGAAAGTGAGCGCAGGCAGTGTTGGATCAGAGGGGTTTTCAGGTGCGACCCCCAGAGGCCTGTCTTGGGAACCCAGGGCGTGGTTCCTCTTCTGAGACAAGCCTTGGGAATCTCAGCTGTAGTGAGGCAAAGTTTCCCAGGAGATCTTTTCTGACCCATTGGTCACATAGCCAAGCCAGGCTGTGAAACTGGTAAAATCAGGTCTAAGGCTGCTGCTGCTGCTAAGTCACTTCAGTCGTGTCTGACTCTGTGCAACCCCATAGACGGCAGCCCACCAGGCTTCCCCGTCCCTGGGATTCCCCAGGCAAGAACACTGGAGCGGGTTGCCATTTCCTTCTCCAATGCGTGAAAGTGAAGTAGCTCAGTCATGCCTGACTCTTAGCGACCCCATGGACTGCAGCCTACCAGGCTTCTCCATCCATGGGATTTTCCAGGCAAGAGTACTGGAGTGGGGGTGCCATTGCCTTCTCCCAGATCTAAGGCATCATTCCATATATCTTGAAATAATGCAAAAGGCTTGCCCCTGGTGTCTGAAGGATAGGTTTGAACTTAACACAGCACATCATCAATCATTAATCAGAGCATTTCATCCTAATTTTGGTTAGGAAGCAGTGCCAGAATTCTAAGTATCTCCAAAGATAAGCAGAGAACTGCCCCAATCCAATGGAGGATAACCACCTTATACATTAGCCACTTCTGACTTACATTCACATTTTTATAAACTTTCATTATCACATTTCTGTAACTTTTGTACCATTTATAAAACAGAAAAAACAAAGAACAAAAATGCTAATTACTTGTACCCTTCAATGAAATATATTGTTTCTTTTTTAAATTAAATTTATTTATTTTTTTAATTACAATACTGTATTTGTTTTGCCATACATTGACACGAATCAGCCATAGGTGAACACAATCTGCCAATGCCGAATTGTTTCAAAGAACCATTTCCATTTCCAAATATTCTAACCCTAACTTGCTTGTAATCATGCAAAACTTGACAACATACAGATAAGGAAGAAGCAGGCATAAAGGGTATCAATAACAGCATTGTGACCTATAGCAGAAAATAACAAATGAAAAATTCAAATAAAGATCCAAATATCCAACTACAGTAGGATGAACAACTAAATTAGATCTATTGATTTAAAGGTTTACTATAAGAAGAGAAATTGAATAAGAGCTAATCAGTATAAATGAATTTCAGGAACACCTTGAGAAAAAATACTAATCCCAGATGAATACATATAATTAGGTTACATTTATGAAAAATTTAAAACTGGAAAAAAATTTATTTTGGAGGATACTGGCAAAAACATGAAGGAAAACAGATGAATTATTAACTCAAAATCCAGACTCATGAATGGGTAAATTTCAACCTGCAATCTAGGGGAACATCAGAGAGTTTCAGAAATATGGGTGATACACTTGACTTTTTTTCATTCAATCTAGGTTCATCAATACTGAGCAGAAAGTAATGAGATTTCCTATGAGTCCCTTCCCTTCACCTCTCCCCCAGTTTTTTCTGATTATTAACATCTTACATTAGTGTGGTATATTTGTTAGAACTGACTAGCCAATGTTGATACATTATTATTAACTAAAGTTCACAGTTTACATTAAGGTTCAGTCTTTTGGGTCTCACATTCTGGAAGTTTTGACAATGGACACAGATATGTTCCATCATTACAGTGTCACACAATGCATGAACACAGTACTTTCAATGCCCTAAAATGCCCTCTGTTCCACCTATTCATCCCTCCTCTTTCTCACAACTTCTGGCAACCATTGCTCTTTTACTGTCTCCATAGCTTTGCCTTTTACAGAATGTCATACAGTTAGAATCACATAAAACTAAGCCTTTTCAGATTGGCATCATTTGCTTAGCAATATGCCTTTAAAGTTCCTCTGAAGTTTCTTGTGACCAAAGAACTCATTTATTTTTATCATTGAATAATATTTCATTGCATGAATGTACCACAGTTGTTTTTTCATTTATGTATTGCAGGATACTTGGTTGCTTCCAAGCTTTTGCAATTATAAATAACCTATTTTTAAAGTGTGTGGGGGGCATAAAAATGCTATTATTATTACTTATATTTTATCATATATATTACTGTATTTTTATTATACATTTCATGAGTGACATATAAAAACTAAATTATTCAATTGTTAATATTATGACATATGAGTCTAGTATATATGCCTACACATATGTAGCTATATAAATATGTAGCAATTACTAAAATAAAGATATAATCTATATAGATATCTATATGTATGTTTCTATATTTATTGACATCCAAACTTTTTCATGGCATTTTATTAGGGAAAAATAGCCTGATTGTAAAGTATATTCTTAGTGATTATGATTTTTTAGATGTATAGCTAGAGAGAGATTTGGATAAGTAGATAATATCTGAAATTATGTTCATCCAAATATTTACAGTATTTGCCTCTGAGCTGTAGAAGAAATACCTGGAGTAACAGGCAAATTTGGCCTTGGAGTACAGAATGAAGCAGGGCAAAGGCTAATAGAGTTTGCCAAGAGAACACACTGGTTATAACAAACACCCTCTTTGTACAACACAACAGAACATTTAACACATGGACATCACCAGATGGTCAACACTGAAATCAGATTGATTATATTCTTTGCAGCCAAAGATGGAGAAGTTTGATACAGTCAGCAAAATCAAGACTGGGAGCTGACTGTGGCTCAGATCATGAACTCCTTATTGCCAAATTCAGACTTAAATTGAAGAAAGTAGGGGAAACCACTAGACCATTCAGGTATGACCTAAATCAAATCCCTTATGATTATACAGTGGAAGTGACAAATAGATTCAAGGGATTAGATCCATTAGACAGAGTTCCTGAAAAACTATGGATGGAGGTTCCTGACATTGTACAGGAGGCAGGAATCAAGACCATACCCAACAAAAAGAAATGCAAAAAGCCAAAATGGTTGTCTGAGGAGGCCTTATAGATAGCTGTGAATAGCAGAGAAGCAAAGGCAAATGAGAAAAGGAAAGATATACCCATCTGAATGCAGAGTTCCAAAGAATAGCAAAGAGAGAGAAGACAGTCTTCCTCAGTGATCAATTCAAACAAATATAGGAAAACAATAGAATGGGAAAGACTAGAGATCTCTTCAAGAAAATTAGAGATACCAAGGGAACATTTCATGCAAAGATGGGCTCAATAAAGGACAGAAATGGTATGGACCTAACAGAAGCAGAAGATATTAAGAAGAGGTGGCAAGAATATACAGAATAACTGTATAAAAAAGATCTTCATGACCAAGATAATCACGATGGTGTGATCACTCACCTAGAGACAGACATTCTGGAATGTGAAGTCAAGTGGGCCTTATGGAAGCATCACTATGAGCAAAGCTAGTGGAGGTGATGGCATTCAGGTTGAGCTGTTTCAAATCCTGAAAGATGATGCTGTGCTGCACTCAATATGCCAGCAAATTTGGAAAACTCAGCAGTGGCCACAGGACTGGAAAAGGTCAGTTTTCACTCCAAATCCAAAGAACGGCAATGCTAAAGAATGCTCAGACTACCACACAATTGCACTCATCTCACATGCTAGTAAAGTAATGCTCAAAATTCTCCAAGCCAGGCGTCAACAGTACGTGAACTGTGAACTTCCAGATGTTCAGCTGGTTTTAGAAAAGGCAGAAGAACCAGAGATCAAATTGCCAACATCTGCTGGATCATCAAAAAGGCAAGAGAGTTCCAGAAAAACATCTATTTCTGCTTTATTGGCTATGCCAAAGCCTTTGACTGTGTGGATCACAATAAACTGTGGAAAATTCTGAAAGAGATGGGAATA
Source organism: Nanger dama (assembly GCA_917880005.1). NCBI lineage: Eukaryota > Metazoa > Chordata > Mammalia > Artiodactyla > Bovidae > Nanger > Nanger dama. The sequence goes on from CAKJTW010000021.1 coordinate 24,969,186, forward strand.
CCAGACCACCTGACCTGCCTCTTGAGAAACCTGTATGCAGGTCAGGAAGCAACAGTTAGAACTGGACATGGAACAACAGACTGGTTCCAAATAGGAAAAGGAGTACGTCAAGGCTGTATATTGTCATCCTGCTTGTTTAACTTATATGCAGAGTACATCATGAGAAATGCTGGGATGGATGAAGCACAAACTGGAATCAAGATTGCTGGGAGAAGTATCAATAACCTCAGATATGCAGATGACACCACCCTTATGGCAGAAAGTGAAGAGGAACTAAAAAGCCTCTTGATGAAAGTGAAAGAGGAGAGTGAAAAAGTTGGCTTAAAGCTCAACATTCAGAAAATGAAGATCATGGCATCCAGTCTAATCACTTCCGGATGGAGAAACAGTGGAAACAGTGTCCGACTTTATTTTGGGGACTCCAAAATCACTGCAGATGGTGACTGCAGCCATGAAATTAAAAGAGGCTTGCTCCTTGGAAGAAAAGTTGTAATCAACCTAGACAGTATATTAAAAAGTGGAGAAATTACTTTGCCAGCAAAGGTTCGTCTAGTCGAAGCTATGGTTTTCCCAGTAGTCATGTATGGATGTGGGAGTTGGACTGTGAAGAAACCTGAGTGCCGAAGAACTGATGCTTTTGAACTGTGGTGTTGGAGAAGACTCTTGAGAGTCCCTTGGACTGCAAGGAGATCCAGCCATTCCATCCTAAAGGAAATCAATCCTTAATATTCATTGGAAGGACTGATGCTGAAGCTGAAACTTCACCATCTGATGCAAAGAACTGACTCTATAGAAAAGACCCTGATGCTGGGAGAGACTCAAGGCAGGACGAGAAGGGGATGACAGAGCATGAGATGATTGGGTGGCATCACTGACTCAATGGACGTGAGTTTGAGAAACTCTGGGAGTTGGCAATGGACAGGAAGCCCTGGCATGCTGCTGTCCATGGGGTAGCAAAGAGTTGGACACAACTGAGAGACTGAACTGAACTGAACTAACACATTTTATTTGTAGGGTGAACTTTCATCATTAATATCATCCTTTTCATTTTGAAATAAAATTTAAGTCACTTGTATTACAGTATAGAAATATAAAATTTAAATTTAGAAAAAAAAAGCATATAAGGTTCTTAGAGAATTGTTGTTCATTCGGTCATTTACGTCCAACTCTGTGACCCCTGGACTGCAGCATGCCAGGCTTCCTGACAGAGAACAGAGATCAAAATAATGCCCTTAAAGTGTAAATTGATTGTAAAATGTTAAAGGAGGATGAAATCTATAGAAAAAAAAGTGTTTTATATATAAACTAATATAAACTAACATCTGTAACCTACAATACATAAAATAATACAATGCTAATCAAGTTAAATCATTTTGAATAAGTTCTTCTGTGAAAGAGTTAAAACTTGAAAAGAGATTTCAAATGACTTTTGGCTTACAGCAATTACTCTTGACTCTACCTTCTAATAAATTTAACTTTTCATTTTTTGATCGAAAACAAAACCAAACAAAACCCAGGCCTTCCCTGACAATCCAGTGGTTGAGTCTCCAAGCTTCCACTGCAGGGGAAAAGAGTTTAATTCCTGGTCAAGGGCTTCCCTGGTGGCTCAGTGGTAAAGAATCCACCTGCAGTGCAGGAGATACAGAGACGTAGATTTGATTTCTGGGTCAGGAAGATGTAGATTCGATTTCCTGGAGGAAATGGCAACCCACTCCAGTCTTCTTGCCTGGCAGGTTACATGCCATGCGGTTGCAAAGAGTTGGACATGACTGAAGGGACTGAGCATGCACTGAACACACAGGGAACTAAGACCCTGCATGTTGTGCATAGCAGCCAAAATATCCAAATCAAACAAAATCAAAAAATCCCATGAACTGATTTTTAAAGGATTCTTGAGGCCAAATCTTCATACATGTACTATGTCACTGATAATGGAATTTTACAAGATTTAGTTAGCAAATGAATTTTCATAGTTCAAGTAAATAGGAAAGATGCTACATTAAAACTGACAAGGTAACACAGGATCAGAGAGAGGACAACGGAGTGAAATGACCTGGGGAATGAAGCGGACAGCTTCTCACCGACTGAACCCTTCATGTCCAATTGCTTCTTATTTCAACAAAGGCTCTTTTTGTGCAGAATGAATAGAGGAAGTTGGTGTGTTAGCAGGAATTTTGTTTCTATTTTCACAATGAGTTTATATAAAACATAAAGTATAAATCAATTTGAGATATTTTTAAAATATTGGGGTGGCCAAAAAGTTCATTCAGGATTTCTATACCATCTAATGGAAAAACTCACATGAAAATTTTGGTGAACCCAATAGCATAATCATGTGAGAAATATAAGGAAAGTCAGTTGATGTTAAAAAATAGAACTCTGTAACAGGCTAATGATATGGATTGACTTGTATAGCCCCAAATTCACATGTAAGTCCTGATGCCCAGTAACTCAGAATGTGACCTTACTTGGAGATGGGTATTTACAGAGTTAATCAAGTTAACACAAGGTTCTTCAGACAGGCTCCAGTCCAGTATGACTGGTGTGTGTGTTAGTCACTCAGTCAGGTCTGACTCTCTGTGACCCCACCAGGTTCCTTTGTCCATGAAACTGTCCAGGCAAGAATACTGGAGTGGGTTGCCATTTCCTTCCCCAGGAGATCTTCCCCACCCAGGGACTGAACCTGGGTCTCCAGCATTGCAGGCTGCTTCTTTACCGTTTGAGCTGGTGTCTTTAGTAAAAGGGGAAATTTGGAGTTAAAAGTAGGTACAGGGAAGATAATGTGACAAGATAGGAGTAAGGGACAGCCATTTACAAGCCAAAGATTTGCAACTGGCCCTTCCCTCACAGTTCTCACTGGGGAACCAATCCTGCAGTGTCTTGATTTGGGGCTTGTCCTTCCAGCACCGTGAGACAACCAGTCTCTTGTTTAAACACCCCTTTTGTGGTATCTTGTTGTTGCAAACTTAGCTAACTAATATCACAGCCCATATGAAAATTTACCTGGAGGTTTGAAATGATACATTGCTTGTTGTTTAGAATTTTTTTCATCAGTTTGCAGACACAGTTTTTAAAGACAAAGCTATCAAGTATTTCAATGCTTTTAAAATATGTTATTTTACTTTTGATGCATTTCTCTAAAATATGAAGGCCAGTATTCAAAAAGAAATTCCGAAACATGTTTAGATTGGAAGATATGGATTACTCATGAGTAATTCTTTACAAATATTTAAAGAATTTGGAGGAAGAAAACTAATATTTTAAAAATTAAAGACAATATAAAGAAAAAAGTACATAACCAAGGGCAACTCAGTTCAAAATGCAACATCCTCCTGAAGAAACCAGTAAAGTTATTTTTGCTTTTATAATCTAGGCACATAATGTGTCTTTGAATATTCCTGCCACCTTCCCTCAGGAAATATATTCTTAATAAGACATAACAGATAACACTAAATGTATACTAAAGATCTCCAGCAGGCTGCTTTATATTTTGGAAAGTAATGATATTTCAAACATACATTGAGTTATACCTAAAATAATTTTTAAACATATATACAAAACTTTTAAATATTTTTTAAAACATATATATGGAATATATTAAAACATATATATATATTTAAAACATATACATGTAATCTCCTCAAGAAATAACTAAAGAAGCATCTCAAGACAAAGACAGCAAACAAAAGGAACTACAAGGGGAAAAAAAGATTGCAAGTTACTTAGCTGAAAAAAGAACTGAAATCGTGTAACATTTAATCATGTTATGATTAACATTGTAGTCATAAAATAAAATGTCATTTTCTGAAATGATGGCAGTGGAGTCATAGCATAACTTTGAGGAGGATCCTTCACATCATTTCCATGTAAAGACAATAACCCACCACTGATTTATTAAGCAAGTGCAATGGCAGATTCCATGGCTTCATGGCTACAGAGCCCCTGGAATTAGAAATAAGGCAGGTGTAGAAGAAACTTATAGGCACTCACATAAAATTATTTGTAAATAAGTAAGACACTGTCACACATCAATAGTTGCTGTGCAGAATATAGGCCATGCCACCAAATAGTGAAGGTACCAAGGTGTGGGTGAGGGTACCAAGGTGTGGGCAGAGAAACTTTTGAAAGGTGGATCCATTATTATGTCTCTGGGGAGATGACTTTATGGTTGACATGGAGAGTCTCACATGAAAAGGCCCTGTGGTAGGCACAGACGTGGTGTATTAGAGTAGAAAGCCCTGGGTGTCTGGAGAGTGGTGATCAAATGGTAACCTGCGTAGCAGAGCCTTGGAAGGACCAGAGATCAGGAAGGACCCTGGCAAATGTTGGCCCAAAGCCTGGACTAGTGCATTCAAAAGCTGCTTGAGGGTTTAACTATAGAAATGGCATTTTCTGATTTATGTTTTTAAAACCCCATTTTGGCTGCTCTGAGAAGAATGGATTGTAAGGGGGGAAAATGTAATGATGGAGATCAGCTCAAAAACCTATGTACAACTGTGCCCTCACTGGCTAACTCACAAATGCTCAGAAGAAATGAGTGAATTTCTGGGTTACAAGGGAAAGAGGTGACAAGTCCATTGAATTGTATGTTTAAAAACGAGTAGTTTTTAAAGGCACAGCAGTCTTATATATGTCTCTGGCTTGCATGAGGACTAATATCTATGGAGATATGGAATCGTAGTTTGAGCAGAATCTGTGAACACTCATTGGTAAAATATACAAAAGGAAAGAAATAGAAAAAAGAGGCAGAAAATGACCCCAATACACCATGAATTTCCAGAGCCTATGAATCAGAAACAGCAGCATGTGAATTTTTAATTGACTAGTATGCTTCTCTGAAATTATACATCTGCTATGTTATGGGTCCCCAAGGATAATATAGCTTCTTCATTAATGATGATCCAATAGAAAACATAATTTATCTCATTAAAATTCATTTAGCAAGCAATCACACATCTCCTAATTTTTCTGAGGTCTATAAAAAGATGACTAAAGCCCAGTCCTTGCAACCAGTGTCCGGCTGAGGGCAGTGCCACCCTCAGGCCCAGTCACATCTTCCTCACCCATTGAAACCCAAGGGCTTTAATTTTTTTCCCCTGATTTGGTCTTATGAGAAAGTGATGTGGAAGTTCAGCAGCAGAGTGAACCAAGGGAAACTGCAGAGGCAGAAGTGTGTCCCCAGGCAAGAGGACAGCCATGAGTACCTGAAAAAGAGGGTACACCCTGGCGTGCGGGGAGCATGGCCCAGGGATGGCATGGCCATGTTTTCCATGGCTAGCCTCTCCACATCACCCAGCACAGCGTCTAAGCAGACCAGTTCTGCAGATGACCGTGCACCTGCCTTCCCCTTTGCTAAAGTGGAGGCATTTAGAATTGCTGGAAAACTGGTTCAAAAAGTGCAGTCTTAGGGAGAGGAAGCCACCCATCCCTCAGGTCCCCATGGTGGTTCAGGCAGCTCTGGTCCTGGGCCAGGCTCGCCTTTGGCCAGCCCTCCTCAGAGGCTTAGAGGTCGCAGGGCTGGAGGAGGGGCGGGGTGGAGGAACTCAGCTCCTCAGCTTTAGGCTGCAGGAGATGAGGGCTACGCCAGCTGAGCTGGCTGCGGGGGCCCTGGGGTGAAACTGAGGCTGGACATTAGAGGTAATTTAGAACTTTAAATATTACAGACATAAATACATGAGCCTCCTTCTTTACAGTGACATACATCAAGTGAGCCTACCGAAGTGACTGGAAAAATAACCACAATAAAAGATGGTAGGGTAGGACTACCATCATGCCATCCCTGTAAGGCAGGGTTAGCATGGGTGTGGGGCCAGTCAAAACGGGCAGTGAATGATGGGTATCTCTCCCAATGGCTGTGTTTGACTTCACGAATGCTCCCTGTCTGCCTCCCTGAGTCTCAGCGGCTTTAAGCACAGGGAGGCAGAAATAACATCTACTCCACACAGCGTGGCCCTGAGGATTAATACCGTCACAAGGCTGAAGCCACCCCCCACCCCCCCCAGGAACAGCGCCACCACCCTGAAACTGGGCACAACGGAAAATGGCAGGGAGAGAGATTCTTCTTCCCAGGGGGTCGCAGTCACAGAAAGCTTCAAAGAAAGGAAGGCACTTAATACAGTCTTAAAAACAAAGCATCAGAAGAGAAATAAAATGAGCAGAAGTATGAAGCATGCAAATGCCTGACTCAGCTGGGAGTTGACTGCGGGGCTCGTGGTAGAAGATAAAGACAGAATGACTGGTCTGTGAAATAACATGTGTACAATGTACAATGTACTGAGAGGTTTTATTGTGGATAACTGTATATTATTGAGATTGTTTGCTTGCTTGTTTGTCTGTTTGTTTAATGAGGGCAACGACCTGATTGAAAAAAAAAAGTTTCAGGAAAGTAATTTCTACTTCATGCTGACATCTCCAGAAAGAACTGTGGACCGTCAGTCATTTTCTTCATGCTAAAGTTACCACAAAACCTACAGGGAAGGAGCCAAATGGTAGTGCCCATGGATCAAAAGTGGGAATAAAACATTTCCAAGGAAACCCAAGGGTTAGTTGCTGAATGTGTAAGCTGGGATATTTACATTTTTTTCCTTTGGTTTACAATTATGTTCACAGTTTATTTCCACATAACTTGTGTTTTAGACCCTACATCAATGAGGTTTATACTTTAGACTCTTTGTAACAATAAAAATAAAATATTAAAAACTCAGAAGAAAAGTTATGTCGCATTGACTGCAGCAGCAAAACATCTAAAACTGCCAAGAGGGAGCATGTGGCTTGGTTCCTAGAAAACTTCAATTGGATTGGATTTCTGAGGTTTTTTAAATACTTTAGATTTTAACGTTAGAGTTTTGTTCTGGAGGAAGTAAGCTGCCTCATGCTTTGCTTTTCCTTCTCAGATTACATTTTAAATAAAGCCTAGCTACATAGTAATAAGGAAAGTGGGAAAGAACAGACCAGAAAGAATACTTAGCATTTCACTGCTTTAACTTTACAACCCAAAGGTTTTGAATAATTTATTGGCCATAAAATAAGGCCCCTTCTCTGTTTCTAAGCACTGGATGCCAAACAGCAAATATGAATAACAAAATCCTAGTCGCTTTTATCACAACTTTATTGCCCCTGTGTGGCAATTTTCTGGGCATTTTATTGCTTTTCCACTTTTGTCCAAGTTAATAAAAGAGCTTGATAACCTCTTTCCTATCTAAACAATTCAGCAGCAACTGGGGGATAATAAAAAGATGATTTACAATCCATTTGGATAATTTCTTGAAGCAGGTTTAGAACTGGATCATAATTCTCAACCTAATGTGAAATAATATAATTCATCAAATCCTGGAGTGGAAACGAGAAAGGAGTCCAGTATGAAGCACCTTGTGATATTTGGGTGGAGTGATGCCTCAGTCATTCTCATCAGAATTATTTTCTATCATTTGCAAAATAGAAGGAAAAGAAAATACTTTGTATCGCAATGTTTTAACAAATATTTTAGAAAATTTTGCTACTATATGAACTGATATTAGAAAGACCAGAAAATTTACTATCCAATGTGGAAAATATCAGTAATTTTTCTGGGACAACATGGATAAACCAGGAAAATGCCTTACAAACCAGGATTTGTTATCACTAACCAATACTTTTTTCTAAAAGTGTGACTATGGAACTCTTTCCCTTCTTTTTTTGCCCTTAGAGTCTCTGCTGCACATATTATTTCCCTACTTAAAAGTCTTCAGTGGCCTCTCGCTGCGGTGGAGACATAATTCCCAATTATAAAGTAGGCCACTAATAGCCACACAATCCATTCCGGTGATGTCTCCCTTGCCCTTGCTGTTGCCACTAAGGCTGCTCTAGCCATATGGCTTTTACCGTCCTCTGCGCTTGCCAAGCTAATTCTGGCCACATTTCTTTCCCTTCCTCTGTCTGAGCTGCGTTTCTCCTGCATCTTTGCAGGTCTGGTTCCTTTCCCCCACTCAAGTTTCACTCCACAGGAGGACTCTCTGACAGCCGCTCTAAAAGAGATCTTTTCAGCCCTGACTTCTCAGGCTCTCTTCATTTCCTTGCCATGTTGACTTTTTTTCTGCTGCACTTAACACAGATTGAACATTTCAGGGTCTCTATCTTATCTAATGCAGCAACATTTGGAAAAATTGATTTTCTGGCCCTTTTGACATACCTCCTTCACAGGGTATCTTATCACCTAGGTTTCTTCTTACTTTTTGGTTATTCCTATTGGCTCCTTTCCTATTTCCTTCTCATGTTAACCTCTAAATCTGTAACCCCAGTCTCAGTTACTGACCTCTTTCCTTTCCTATGTACAGTGACTCCCTGAGAGATTTCATCCAATCTCATTGCTTCTCATCCATAACTTGATAACTCCTCCATTTACACCTGCAGCTCGATGTCTCCCCTGAACTTCCGGTCTGCACGTCCTCTGTCAGTCTAACTGGTGTCTCCACGTGCATGTCTAAGGGACACCCTTTCCCTGTTCTCTTCCAGAATTTCTGCCGCTCTCAGCCATCCACATCTCATTTAATAGCTATCAATTCTTTCCCTTGCTGATGTTTAAAACTTCTGCCCACCTTCCACTCCTCCTTTTGCAGCTAAAGCCTCATCTGCTCCATCAGCAAATCCTACCTGATCTTCCTGAAAAAGAAATACAGAATTCTATCACAAGTCAGGACGAACCCAGCAGGCACCACACTGATCTTAGCACCATATTGTCTCTTCAGTTATTGAAATAGGCTCCCGATTGATCTTCTGACTTCTGCCTTGGCTCCAGAGAGTGTTCACAGCGCCATAGTCCCTGGGATCCTGTTAAAACATGAGTCTTGGCCTGCCCTTTCCCCAGTGTCTGCTTGTCTCAGAGTAAAAGACATATTCTCCACAGTGACTCCCCGGGATGCTAGAATGTGTGTGTTCCAGGTATCTGTCTGATTTTCTCTAGTTTTATTCTTCCTCATTTGGCTACAGTAGCTTTTACTTCTGTAGGTGGAAGGCATCAGACCCGCTCTCACTTCCGAGATGTTGTACTTGAATTTCCTTCTCATGGGGATGCTCTTCTGGAAAAGTCACAAGGTAGCTCTCTCGTCCCCTTCAAGTCTTTACTCAAAAGCCCTGTTTCTCTGTGAGACCTGTCTCCAATTTCACCTGTCATTTTATATGGCTCTTCTCTGATTTCTTGCTTTATTTTTCTCATTAGTGTTTATCGCCAGGTAATATACATTATACTTAATTATCGAGAATATTTTCTCTCTTCCACCACTGGGATGTTAGCTCCTTGAGAAGCCAGGTTTTCTCAGTCTTGGGCAGTGTCGTGCTCCCATTACGTGGAAGAGGACCTTGACCTAGACCACAGAATCACCTAACTCATGTTTGTTGACTGTTGTAATGAAATTAGAAGCTCTTCTCAACTCTGCATTCTTTGTTGTCATGTTCCTGCTTTCTGCTTCAGTTGAGACTCTACTCAAAAGAGCTGAGGGCACAAGCACGCCTCCTACCTTCTCACCTGCAGCTCACCCTGCAGCCCACGCCAGTCTGATGTGGTCCTCACCTGAGTCTGATGTGGTCCTCACCTGAGTCTCTGATGTGGTCCTCACCTGAGTCTGATGTGGTCCTCACCTGAGTCTGATGTGGTCCTCACCTGAGTCTGATGTGGTCCTCAGCGTTCACCGAAGCACTTCTCATCAGTGTCACCAATGGCCTACCTATCACCAATCCTATCCAAAAGTTCCAGTCATTATTAGACTTGTAATTTAGAATATTTCACCCAGTTTACCACTTTCAATATGATCACTGACTTCTGTGATTCTGTATTCTCCATGGTTTCATCAACAATCTCGGCCCCCCTCTTTTGGCCTCCTTTGCCAGTTCATCCTTTATCTAATATCTCAATTTCAAGTTTCTCAAGCCTCTGCCTTTTTTTTTAAATTTTCTAATTTTATAGAATCCATTTCAATAGCATTAAATTCTACCCATAGGATGAAATGTATATTTACATCTGCAGGCTGTAAACTCTTCGGAAATAAAAGGATAAACACGGACTTCAGCATTGTTGATTTTAGCAGCACCATATTTGTTTCAGTCTCCCCAGGGTATTTACCATTCCTCTGTAATGTCACAGTACATTGCATTACACAGAAGAAGACATTCAAACTTGGTGAGGAGTACAAAATTTTCCAGGGAAAGAAATTAAGCTATATGCCCCTTGGACTGCGAGGAGAGCAAACCAGTCCATCCTTAAAGGAAATCAACCCAGAATATTTGTTGGAAGGACTGATGCTGAAGCTGAAGCTCCAGTACTTTAGCCACCTGAGTCAGCTCACTGGAAAAGATCCTGATGCCGGGAAAGACTGAGGGCAGGAGGAGAAAGGGGAGACAGAGGGTGAGATGTTTGGGTGGCATCACTGACTCAATAGACATGAGGTTGAGGAAACTCTGGGAGAAAGTGAAAGCCAGGGAAGCCCAGTATGCTGCAGTCCATGGTGTTGCAAAGAACTGGGACACATCTTAGCGACTGAACAACATTTGCCCAGGTGTACCTTTCAGTCTTATAGACATTAATATGAAATCCTGTTACTAATGATGAAAAATGTCCAATGGGGATATCAGTTCAGTTCCGTTCAGTCGCTCGGTCATGTCTCATTCTTTGCAACCCCATGGACTGCAGCATGCCAGGCCTCCCTGTCCATTGCCAACTCCCGTAGTTTGCTCATACCCATGTCCATTGAGTCGGTGATGCCATCCAACCATCTCATCCTCTGTCATCCCCTTCTCCTCCTGCCTTCAAACTTTCCCAGCATCAGGGTCTTTTCCAGTGAGTCAGTTCTTCACATCAGGTGGCCAAAGTATTAGAGTTTCAGCTTCAGCATCAGTCCCCCAATGAATATTCAGGACTGATTTCCAGTGGGGATATGGGTATGTCCAAAAAGATGGTTTTTCCAGTAGTCATGTATGGATGTGAGAGCTGGACTGTGAAGAAGGCTGAGCACCGAAGAATTGATGCTTTTGAACTGTGGTGTTGGAGAAGACTCTTGAGAGTCCCTTGGACTGCAAGGAAATCCAACAAGTCCATTCTGAAGGAGATCAGCCCTAAAATTTTTTTGGAGGGAATGATGCTAAAGCTGAAACTCCAGTACTTTGGCCACCTCATGCGAAGAGTTGACTCATTGGAAAAGACTCTGGTGCTGGGAGGGATTGGGGGCAGAGGAAAAGGGGACGACAGAGGATGAGATGGCTGGATGGCATCACCGACTCAATGGACGCAAGCCTGAGTGAACTCCGGGAGTTGGTGATGGACAGGGAGGCCTGGCGTGCTATACAATTCATGGGGTTGCAAAGAGTCGGACACGACTGAGCAACTGAACTGAACTGAACTGAACTAAACTGAAAAAGATGCACCTGTATAGTTTAGATATAGGAAGACTATTTGAGAAAAGTAGGATGTGTTCTTTCTGTATCATGGATGTTGTTTTCAAAGAACACACATTTATTCAGTGCCAGCTCTCTACTTTTTGCTAACTCAACACTGTATTATGAATCACTACAAAAATACATACTTTTTTTATTTCCTTCATGTTCTGAGAGGCATTTCATTATTTATTTTATACTTAGATTGAACTTATATCCCATTTGTTACCATTCCTCAGAGAAATATATTATGTATCTTTTTATTAAACAATTTATTTTTACCAAGATGCTATGCATGTTGCAAAATGAATGTCTTTAGAATTTTGAAAAATTAAAAAGAGGAAGGAGGATTCTGAAAGTCTCTACAGAGGCCTATAAATAATTACTTTTCTCTTAGGCAATCTTCAGTGAGGCTGCTTTTTCATTTTATTGGCTGTTTTTACTGTCATAAGGCCACAAATAAATGAAAAAAATAGAAAAATAAAATCAGTATGTATATGATTGAACATAAAATCAATATGACATTCTTATTAAATTTAAGTTCAATTTCCCAAACGGGAATGTGAGAAATCTAGAAACATTCCTTAATCTTTGCCTTACCTAGGCAGTTCCTCCTCTCTGGACTGAAACAGCATAATTCAAAGGAAAGTTCAGGTGTTTCTCTACTCCAAATATAAATAGCCTACGCATTCTAGGGTAGGTAACTTGGCTTGTGTGAAGTACAAGCTGATATTGTAATATTATGACAATGTCAGCACATCTAATTTATACCGTAGCCCTCTTGAAAAGTTAATTACAAGGAAAGGTGAGCCAGTAGAAGGGGGCCAAATATAACTGTTGCTTTACTTTGATTATTACAAGAGCAAGTTCCTACTATTCCACACTGTTTTTATTACTTAAACAGTCCTGGTCAAGAAAAACATGGATGGACAGGACAAAGAGAAAGAGAGATGAAGGCAAGAAAGGCATGAAGAAACAGGTCCTGCAGAAGGACATGCCATTTCAGTGCAATCATTCATGGAGGGTGCAGTGTCCATTGGTTCACTTAACGATCTAAACCAATGAGTGGGTAATATACAAGGATCCTACTGTCTAACAAATGAAAACCAGAAAATCCTTAACTGACCCTCACTGTTAGAAACAGATACTTAGTAGGAAAATTTACATAAACCTTCTCTGTTGTTCAGTCTCTAAATCATGTCTGACTCTTTGCGATCCCATGAACTGCAGCATGCCAGGTTCCCATTCTTCACCTTTTCTAAAGAAAAATAAAACAGGAAACAATGAGTGTAACTGGATTTGGTAGTGACCTCGCACCCGAGGCCAGGGATGGTGACCCTGAGGAGCCACCCTGAGCCCCAGACCAGGGCCTGAGGCCGGGAGGAGCAACCCAAGGGGGTGGTGGCTGCGCAGGAGCAGGAGGGCCTAGAGGAGCTATCCCACGTTGAAGGTCAGGAAGAGTGGCAGTAAGGAGATACGGCTCGTCCAAGGTAAGGAGCAGCGGCTGTGCTTTGCTGGAGCAGCCGTCAAGAGATACCCCAAACCCAAGGTAAGAGAAACCCAAGTAAGATGGTAGGTGTTGCAAGAGGGCATCAGAGGGCAGACACACTGAAACCATACTCACAGAAAACTAGTCATTCTAATCACACTAGGACCACAGCCTTGTCTAACAAAATGAAACCAAGCCATGCCTGCAGGGGAACCCAAGATAGGCGGGTCATGGTGGAGAGGTCTGACAGAACGTGGTCCACTGGAGAAGGGAATGGCAAGCCACTTCAGTATTCTTGCCTTGAGAATCCCATGAACAGTATGAAAAGGCAAAATAATAGGATACCAAAAGAGGAACTCCCCAGGTCATCAGGTGCCCAATATGCTACCGGAGATCAGTGGAGAAATAACTCCAGAAAGAATGAAGGGATGGAGCCAAAGCAAAAACAATACCCAGTTGTGGATGTGACTGGTGATAGAAGCAAGATCCGATGCTGTAAAGGGTAATATTGCATAGGAACCTGGAATGTCAGGTCTATGAATCAAGGCAAATTGGAAGTGGTCAAACAAGAGATGGCAAGGGTGAACGTTGACATTCTAGGAGTCAGCGAACTAAAATGGACTGGAATGGGTGAATTTAACTCAGATGACCATTATATCTACTACTGCGGGCAGGAATCCCTCAGAAGAAATGGAGTAGCCATCATGGTCAGCAAAAAGTCTGAAATGCAGTACTTGGATGCAATCTAAAAAATGACAGAATAATCTCAGTTCATCTCCAAATCATTCAATATCTGACAAATCATTCAGTATCACAGTTATCCAAGTCAATGCCTCAACCAGTAATGCTGAAGAAGCTGAAGTTGAATGGTTTTATGAAGACCTACAAGACCTTTTAGAACTAACACCCAAAAAAGATGTCCTTTTATTACAGGGGACTGGAATGCTAAAGTAGGAAGTCAAGAAACACCTGGAGCAACAGGCAAATTTGGCCTTGGAATGTGGAATGAAGTAGGGCAAAGACTAATAGAGTTTTGCCAAGAAAATGCACTGGTCATAGCAAACACCCTCTTCCAACAACACAAGAGAGGACTCTACACATGGACATCACCAGATGGCCAACACCGAAATCAGATTGATTATCTTCTTTGCAGCCAAAGATGGAGAAGCTCTATACAGTCAACAAAAACAAGACCAGGAGCTGACTGTGGCTCAGATCATGAACTCCTTATTGCCAAATTCAGACTCAAATTGAAGAAAGTAGGGAAAACCGCTACACCATTCAGGTATGACCTAAATCAAATCCCTTATGATTATACAGTGGAAGTGAGAAATAGATTGAAGGGCCTAGATCTGATAGATAGAATGCCTGATGAACTATGGAATGAGGTTTATGACATTGTACAGGAGACAGAGATCAAGACCATCCCCATGGAAAAGAAATGCAAAAAGCAAAATGGCTGCCTGAGGAGGCCTTACAAATAGCTGTGAAAAGAAGAGAGGTGAAAAGCAAAGGAGAAAAGGAAAGATATAAGCAGCTGAATGCAGAGTTCCAAAGAAAAGCAAGAAAGCCACCTTCAGCAATCAATGCAAAGAAATAGAGGAAAAGAACAGAATTGGAAAGACTAGAGATTTCCTCAAGAAAATTAGAGATACCAAGGGAACATTTCATGCAAAGATGGGCTCAATAGAGGACAGAAATGGTATGGACCTAACAGAAGCAGAAGATATTAAGAAGAGGTGGCAAGAATACACAGAAGAACTGTACAAAAAAAAATCTTCACGACCCAGATAATCATGATGATGTGATCACTAATCTAGAGCCAGACATCTTGGAATGTGAAGTCAAGTGGGCCTTAGAAAGCATCACTCTGAACAAAGTAGGTGGAGGGGATGGAATTCTAGTTGAGCTGTTTCAAATCCTGAAAGATGATGCTGTGAAAGTGCTGCACTCAATATGCCAGCAAATTTGGAAAACTCAGCAGTGGCCACAGGACTGGAAAAGGTCAGTGTTCATTCCAACTCCAAAGAAATGCTCAGAGTAATGCAATGCCAAAGAATTATCAGACTACCACACAATTGTACTCATATCACATGCTAGTAAAGTAATGCTCAAAATTCTCCAAGCCAGGCTTCAGCAATATGTGAACTGTGAACTCCTGATGTTCAAGCTGGTTTTAGAAAAGGCAGAGGAATCAGAGATAAAATTGCCAACATCCGCTGGATCATGGAAAAAGCAAGAGAGTTCCAGAAAAACATCTATTTCTGCTTTATTGACTATGTCAAAGCCTTTGACTGTGTGGATCACAATAAACTGTGGAAAATTCTGAAAGACATGGGCACACCAGACCACCTGACCTGCCTCTTGAGAAATCTGTATGCAGGTCAGGAAGCAACAGTTAGAATTGGACGTGGAACAACAGACTGGTTCCAAATAGGAAAAGGAGTACGTCAAGGCTGTATATTGTCACCCTGCTGTTTAACTTGTATGCAGAGTACATCATGAGAAATGCTGTATTGGAAGAAACACAAGCTGGAATCAAGACTGCCAGGAGAAATATCAATAACCTCAGATATGCAGATGACACCACCCTTATGGCACAAAGTGAAGAGGAGCTAAAAAGCGTCTTGATGAAAGTGAAAGAGAGGAGAGAAAAAGTTGGCTTAAAGCTCAGCATTCAGAAAACAAAGATCATGGCATCCCGTCCCATCACTTCATGGGAAATAGATGGGGAAACAATGAAAACAGTGTCTGACTTTATTTTGGGGGCTCCAAAATCACTGCAGATGGTGACTGCAGCCATGAAATTAAAAGACGCTTACTCCTTGGAAGAAAAGTTATGACCAACCTAGATAGCATATTCAAAAGCAGAGACATTACTTTGCTGACTAAGGTCCGTCTAGTCAAGGCTATGGTTTTTCCTGTGGTCAGGTATGGATGTGAGAGTTGGACATGAAGAAGGCTGAGTAACAAAGAATTGATGCTTTTGAACTGTGGTGTTGGAGAAGACTCTTGAGAGTCCCTTGAACTGCAAGGAGATCCAACCAGTCCATTCTGAAAGAGATCAACCCTGGGATTTCTTTGGAAGGAATGATGCTAAAGCTGAAACTCCAGTCCTTTGTGAAGAGTTGACTCATTGGAAAATACTCTGATGCTGGGAGGGATTGGGGGCAGGAGGAGAAGGGGACGACAGAGGATGAGATGGCTGGATGGCATCACGGACTCGATGAACGTGAGTCTGAGTGAACTCCAGGAGATGGTGATGGACAGGGAGGCCTGGCGTGCTGTGATTCATGGAGTCCCAGAGAGTCGGACACAACTGAGTGACTGAACTGAACTGAAGCAACAGGAAGCTAGAAAACCAACCTTGTTTGCAGTGAATGCTCCTGACAATGTTCACACCCAAACACAGAGCCCTGGCCCAGCAGCTAGGCCTGGGAACTATACCTGGGTGCCCAGATGGTGCTGAGGCATTCAAACAAGGAGAAAGTGCTGCCATTTTCCTCCTTCAAATATTTCAATTTGAAGTATGCCAACTTCCAGCAAAAGCAGATGTAAAATTTTCCTGGCAGAGAACATTCCCAGTACAATTACTGGTTAGTCATGCAAATGGAGAATAAGCAGATATGACTTCACACAGGTATCAGCAAGAACACAGAGGGCAAGGCACCAAGGGAGCACCAGCACAAACAGTAAACCACTGCCCAGGCCCACAGAGGAATTTTGGATGATGAAAGTGTCAGAGAGCACACAGTTGCCAAGTAGAATAACCACGTATAAAATGACTAAAGAAATGTAAGGTAGCGTGTGCTCAGTCACTCAGTGGTGTTCGACTCTTTGCAACCCCATGGACTGTAGCTCACCAGGATCCTCTGTCCATGGGGGATTCTCCAGGCAAGAACCCTGGAGGGGGTTACCAGGCCCTCCTCCAGGGGATCTTCCCAAATCAGGGATCGAACCCAGGTCTCCCACATTGCAGGCAGATTCTTTACCATCTGAACTACCAGGGAACCCCAAGGTAGCATATGAGGCAGCAATTAGATTACCAAGAAAGAACAGGAATATAGGAAAAGAATCAAATAGAACTTCCAGAAATGTAATTTTAACTTCCAGAAAACTGGAATTTTTGAGATTGAAAGATGAAGATTCAATAGACGGATTAAACAGAGGATAAGAAATGGCTGAACAGGGAATCGCTGAACAGAAATATTGATCTGAAGGAAGGAAACAAAATTCAGTATAGGGCAGGGGGAAAAGAGACTATGTCAATGACACCAGGGATTCAAATGTTTAATATCTCCTTAACTGGAGCTTTGGACAAAAGAGGCAATATTGGAGAGAAAATGACTGAGATTTTCCAAAATCACTGAAAGTTCTCTTAATCAACTTGTTTAAACTAATTTCATTTCAAAATCTGAAACCTAAATCTACTGGGTTCAGTTCAGTTCAGTTGCTCAGTCATGTCCAACTCTTTGCGACCCCATGAATCACAGCACGCCAGGCCTCCCCTATTCATCACCAACTCCCGGAGTTCACTCAGATTCACATCCATTGAGTGAGTGATGCCATCCAGCCATCTCATCCTCTGTCGTCCCCTTCTCCTCCTGCCCCCAATTCCTCCCAGCATCAGAGTCTTTTCCAATGAGTCAACTCTTTGCATGGGGTGGCCAAAGTACTGGAGTTTCAGCTTTAGCATCATTCCTTCCAAAGAAATCCCAGGGCTGATCTCTTTCAGAATGGACTGGTTGGATCTCCTTGCAGTCCAAGGGACTCTCAAGAGTCTTCTCCAACACCACAGTTCAAAAGCATCAATTCTTCAGCGCTCAGCCTTCTTCACAGTCCAACTCTCACATCCATACCTGACCACAGGGAAAACCATAGCCTTAACTAGATGGACCTTAGTCAGCAAAGTAATGTCTCTGCTTTTGAATATGCTATCTAGGTTGGTCATAACTTTTCTTCCAAGGAGTAAGCGTCTTTTAATTTCATGGCTGCAGTCACCATCTGCAGTGATTTTGGAGCCCCCAAAATAAAGTCTGACACTGTTTTCACTGTTGCCCCATCTATTTCCCATGAAGTGATGGGACCAGATGCCATGATCTTTATTTTCTGAATGTTGAGCTTTAAGCCAACTTTTTCACTCTCCTCTTTCACTTTCATCAAAAGACTTTTTAGCTCCTCTTCACTTTGTGCCATAAGGGTGGTGTCATCTGCATATCTGAGGTTATTGATATTTCTCCCAGCAATCTTGATTCCAGCTTGCATTTCTTCCAGTCCAGTATTTCTCATGATGTACTCTGTATGTAAGTTAAACAAGCAGGGTGACAATATACAGCCTTGATGTACTCCTTTTCCTATTCGGAACCAGTCTGTTGTTCCACGTCCAGTTCTTACTGTTGCTTCCTGACCTGCATATATGTTTCTCAAGAGGTAAAACATACACAAAAAGAAAACTTAAAAGATTATGCATCAATCTATGTATGGTAACATCCTTGTTATCGCCAATAATGATTTTTCCAAATCAGGAAGATTAATAATATATAAGTAATTTAAAAATAAATGGTGATTAGCAAGGAATATTACAGTGAGTGCTTTAAAGAATACCTTTACATTAATTTGAATAGAAATTATTCCACAGAAACTAATACCTAACACTATTTTTATTGCTATAAAGAAAATGTATATATCACATTAAATTGTTGGAATGGCTTTTTGTTTACTATAAAGCATTCATCTTACTCATTAAAAATGTTTTCTATGTTTTATAATTTCTCTTTGTGTCATTGTCCCCTTTTCCCACATAAATATTCACATTTTTATTCTTTATGAGTTACCAAAATATTTGATACCATCAACAGAGCTGGGATTTGTAAGCAAACTCAAAGCTCTGCTATATTTTGATATTTCTTAAAGTAATTCTCTATTCAGCTTCATTCACATCTGGTTCATTCTTTGTTTCCAACAAAATAAATTATAATAATGTAAGCTTAGACTGTTTCAACCATGTTGTTGGTTTTGTTGTTCAATTGCCTAGTCGTGTACAACTCTGCAACCCCGTGGACTGCAGCACGCTAGGCCTCTGTGTCCCTCACCATCTTCTGAAGTTTGCCCAAGTTCATGTCCATTGCATTGGTGATACAATGCAGCCATCTCATTTTCTGACAGCCCTATTCTCCCTCTGCCCTCAGTCTTTCTCAGCATCAGGCACTTTTCCAATGAGTCATCTGTTTCCATCAGATGACCAAAATACTGGAGTTTCATCATCAACATCCGCCCTTCCAATGAGTATTCAGGGTTGATTTCCCTTAAGATTGACTGGTTTGATCTCCTTGCTGTCAAAGGACACTGAGCAGTTCCAACATCACAGTTCAAAGGCATCCATTCTTCACCACTCTGTCTTCTTTACAGTCCAGCACTCACAACAGCCATGACCACTGGGAAGACCACAGCCTTGACTATATAGACCTTTGTTGGCAAAGCAGTATCTCTGCTGTTCAACTTACTGTCTAGGTTTGTTATAGCTTTCCTGCCAAGAAGCAACTGTCTTCTGATTTCATGGTTGCAGTCACCATCCGCAATGATCTTAGAGCCCAAGAAAATGAAATCTGTCACTACTTAAACCTTTTCTCCCTCAATTTGTCATGAAGTAATGAGACAAGATGCCATGATCTTAGTTTTTTAAAATAGTTTTAAGCTGGTTCTTTTCATTCTCCTCCTTCACCCTCATCAACAGGCCCTTTAGTTCCTCTTTGCTTTCTGCCATTAGAATAGTATCATCTACACATCTAAGGTCATTGATGTTTCTCCCACCTATTACACTTATTCCAGCTTGTAATTTATCCAGCGCGGCATTTCTCAAGATGTGCTCAGCATATGGATTAAACAAACAGGGTGACAGCAGACAGCCCTGCTGTATTCCTTTCTCAATCCTAAAACAATCAGTTGTTACATAAAGGGTTCTAAATGTTGCTTCTTGACCTGCATACAGGTTTTTCAGGAGACAGGTAAGATAGTCTAGAATTTCTGTATTTTAGAGAAGAGAAAACTGAGGTAATATTTGGTTTCATTAGGCATTTCATTGGCATTTCTAATAACTCTAAAAGGTAACCAAGTAGTCTGCAGAATTTTCTCCCCCATCCTCACTAATTTTTATGACTCTAGGAGAGAGTTACTCACATGTTCTACTGATGATTTTTCTCTTCATCCCTCTCTCAACGTTTATGTTATTTTTATGAGGAAGAAAATTGCATGAGATGATTCTGGTAAATCCCTTTGCTCAGTGTTGTCCAAAAAAAAGTAACTGCTCCATTATATGTTTATGATATGGATGCTGATAGCAAAAATTTAGGATAACAGGGAGTATTTTGTAAGCTTTAAGCAAGGTTCTAACAATTTGTAAATTTCAGATAGATTGTCTACAAATGAATTCCTGGAATACAGCCTTTTTATTAGCAGTAAAGTCACTTTTTTATTCTTTTGAAATATAAAACCTGTGTTCATGTGCGGTAGATGGATGACAAAAGGGTGCACAAACAGCTGCTGTATCACAGGTAAAATGAAATTGCTTTCGACAGGATGGGCGAAAGAAACCCCAGCAGGCTACAGGGCAAGATGCAATGTCAGCTTGCATAAGCACCCACACTGAATGGATGCAAAGACGCTGGGGCAAGACGGTAGCAGACAGAACCACACAACCCAGAAACATCAGACAACTTGGCGGCTCACTGTGGAAGGAAGAAAAAGAAAGGAAACGCTGTTTGACAACAGAGTAAAATCAATCTTCATTTGTGTGAAGCTGGAAACAAGGGTCTGTTGGCTTTCACTAGCCTTTAAACCAGATTTGCACAGACAGATAGCAACATTATCTACACATGATACGAAAGCAAAGGACAGTGGTATATGTGTTAATCCTCTACCTTTATCCTATTGCTTTGAAAATTCTCCAAAAAATTCTTAAATTCAACAAAATAATTCAGGCGTCCAAGGGACAAGTAAAGTCACTGCCCAGCCTGGACGACACTGAAAAGATACTCCTTTCTCGATGGATACAAGGACAATTTAATGGCAGACCAGACACTAGCTATTCCAGGCAGAAGAGGAATTATATGTGGAATTATAAAAAGACTGTGGCTACCTTCATCCCAGAGTTTAAGATGACATCTCACTTTACTCGAAGTTTTTGTAGTGCTTGTGAACAACTGTCAGAATCAACTTATTTCTATGCAAATACAAGATCACATGCTGACAGAGACGTTTCTCCTTGAACTTGGAAATAACAACTCTGCTAAATTTAAGCCCATTATAAGTAAGAAGACAAAAAGGCAAATGTCTATTACTGAGGAGAGGTGCTAGAATCTGCTTGAATTGTCAAAGCATCAAAGGAAGGATCTCTAAATCATGCTGGAAGTGAAGGTACCAGCAGCAGTGCACAGACATCCAATGTCATCTACTTGTTTAGTGACAAATTTTGTAAGAGAGGAGAAAACAAAATTAAATGATCTGCGTAATGTGACAATAATGCCTTTCATTTTCTGACTTTTTTTTTCTTTAATGGGAAATGTCTTCATTTATATGATAAAGAAGGTCTGCTCTTCCCTCTGACTGGAGGGTTTGGCCAATTCTCTGCTCAAGTGCTTTTATCTGCTGATTAATTGGCAATTGGACAGAATCATATTTTCAACTGCACTCTAGGCTCTCTATATTCAATTTAGGATAAATTGCCTTCAAAACAAATAAAACATTAGTTGAAAGTAACAAAAAGTACTTTATGTTATATGCAAGGTCATTTTCCCTGTAAATGTAACAACCACATTAACAAGAAAAAGGAAATACAAAGGCTTGAACAATTTGTCTTGCAATGGTCTATTTGAAATTCCATGCAAAGCCGATGAAAAAGATGTCTGTGGCTTAAGGTCCTGGGAGGCACTGGAATGTTCCATTATGACACAAGCCGGCAGCTCATCCTTTGTGCTGACAGAGTGACGGCCTCCCAGCGGAGGGGAAATGGATTTGTTCTCTGCTCTCTGCTCATGTATCTCTCCTTTTCCAGAAATTGATGCAGTGATGATTCTTCACATTTTTATAACAGCCTCAAACTAATTAAAATATAAATGCCTTAAGAATTTCTTGATTACCAAGGATTTAAAAAATTATTGACAACACTTGAATGGAAATGTATATGATGAGAGTATGTGTTTCTTTCCTTAAATTAGGAACTAGAGTGACTGAGCATGAGTATGAGTTATGCATTAATTGATTATGTTTATTTTACAAAAAGTTATGGGGCAAATATTTATTATCTACTGATATTAGACAGTAGGCTGTATGTGACTAGAGGCAAATAACAGAATTTAATTCTTCATCTGCAAAACAAACGTGCTAAGTCACTTCAGTCATGGCTGACTCTTTGTGACCCCATGGACTGTAGCTTGCAAGGCTCCTTTGTCCGTGGGGTTCCCCAGGCAAGAATACTGGAGTGGGTCGCCATTTTCTTCTCCACAAAATGAACATATTTACCTAAATTACCAAAATATCTCCCTTTAGCTCTACCAAAAAGGTATGTGTTACTGTTCTTTTCATTTTTTTCAAGATAAAGCCACATATACTGCCTATAATAATGAATTTAAAATGTTAAGCAAAAGATTCCATTCACAATAGCAAGAAGAATTAAACAACATTTTAAAATTACAAAACTGCCAGAAATATTATGGGAAAGATATGAAAAGTCACAAAATTTACTCAAAGAGAGATTGATTATTGAGAGTATTCTACATAGTTAGATGAAGAGATTAAATACTTTAAAGATGCCAATACTGAATAATGCTTTTCTAATTAGATTAGAAATGAAAGGCTTTGTTTGCATAATTTGTTTTACATACACCTTCCTGAACTAATCATAAAGTTTCCTGGAAGAATAATAATAACAACTCATTCAAAATTACTTTTTAATGAAAATAATGAAGGAAGACTTTTATCTCCTGATGCTATTTGCTCCAAAATACACAATGAATATAATAAGTCTGCTGCTGCTGCTGCTAAGTTGCTTCAGTTGTGTCCGACTCTGTGTAACCCCAGAGACAGCAGCCCACCAGGCTCCCCTGTCCCTGGGATTCTCCAGGCAAGAACACTGGAGTGTGTTGCCATTTCCTTCTCCAACACATGAAAGTAAAAAGTGAAAGTGAAGTCGTTCAGTCTTGTCTGACTCCTAGCAACCCCATGGACTGCAGCCTACCAGGCTCCTCCGTCCATGGGATATGAAATAATTTGGAATATAATAGAAATGTAAAATTAATTGGGAAAAGGATGAATAATTTATACTTCAGAAAAACCCAAATGAAAGACAGCTACATACGAAGAAAGAAATAAGTATTTACAAAATTGGCACCAAGAAGCAAACCCTGTAATACTGAATACTATGCGGAATAGCATAAAATAAATTCATAATATAGTCATTCTTTCTATCCATTCAAATCAAGTATTTCTATAGCAATAAATCTCTGCAATAATATATAATATTTGTTTTAATAGAATACTATTCCATTGCAAGGAAACAGTCTACTTAACTAATTAATAACTTGTACTTTCAAGCAATTGAAAAATTATATAATTTTTGAAATCTTGGGGGAATATTTCTATATTGAAACATTTTGATAATACTTTAACGATTTCCGTGGTATACATTTCTAAATATACAAGTGCCTCACAAAGATTTTTAGGACTTTTACTAGTTTGTTACCAAGTTATCAGAGGAAAAGGCTATACTAACAGTTTGCCAGAAGCCTCGCCTTTAAAATGGATATTTCATTATTATTTTCCCACCAATTTTATGCTCCTAATAGTATTTTATT
Organism: Nanger dama; assembly: GCA_917880005.1. Lineage (NCBI taxonomy): Eukaryota > Metazoa > Chordata > Mammalia > Artiodactyla > Bovidae > Nanger > Nanger dama. The sequence continues at coordinate 24,992,922 of CAKJTW010000021.1, forward strand.
TCTTTTCTATACATCTTATAACTAATCCAGTTGAAATTTTTATTGTATTGTCATTTGTGAGTTGTATGAATGAGCCTCTCCAAGGCTGATTAACTCTGATTTGTTATTTGCATTTTTTCTTATTCAAATGAGACATTAAGATGTTTGATACATAGCAAACCTCTGTCTATAATATAGGCTGCAAAAAGTTTCTCAAATTGTTTCTGTGTACCAGATCATCACTTTAGATTATGAAGGGTATTTTCAATTCAAAAACACCATAGTACTATGCCTTTCTTTTTCATACAAAATTTTAATATTCTATAATTGTCCCTTAGAATATGTTTTCTAAAAAATGAAATTAATTCCTCAATACTTGAATGCTTTCAGAAAAAGTTTATTAAAGATGAGGTAAATGTTTAAAAGCTATGCATAGTCAAAGCTATGGGTTTTCCAGTAGTCAGGTATGGATGTAAGAGCTGGACCATAAAGAAGGCTGAGTGCTAAAGAATTGATGCTTTTGAATTGTGGTGGTGGAGAAGACTCTTGAGCAGGCATCATCAGCTCAATGGACATGAGTTTGAGCAAGCTCTGGGAGATAGTGAAGGACAGGGAAGCTTGGAGTGCTGCAGTCCATGGGGTTGCAAAAGTTGGACATGACTGAGTGACTGAACAACAACAAAAATGTCTTCCAGACTTTTCATTTAATCACAATTTTGTTTTGTTTGATTATGTGTTTGAGACTTGCATTCTCTCCACATGATATTTGGTTTATACTAGATCTTCCTTGTCTGCTAATTAGGTTCAAGTAGCTGATAAGTTTCTATTTTGTCAAAGAAATGAACTATTCAGTTTTACTGAAAAAATTTTTATACAACTTTTATTTTTATAATTTTATGTATTTATTTTTGGCTGCGGAGAGTCTTTGCTACACCGGCTTTTTCTCTAGCTGAGGCAAGCAGCTGTGGTGTGCTGGCCTCTCAGTGGCTTCTCCGGACGCAGAGAGCAGGCCCTAGGGCACGTGGCCTCCAGCAGCTGCGTCACATGGGTTCAGCAGCGTGGCTCCTAGACTCTACGGCACAGGCTCAAGAGTTGTGGCACATGGACTTCAGCTGCTCCACAGCATGTGTAATCCTCCTGGACCAGGGAATGAACCCACGTCTCCTGCACTGGCAGGTGAATTCTTCACCACTGAGCCACCAGGGATATAAAGCCTTTAAAAAGCACTTGGAGTTTAACCTAAAACATGCAAACTAAGCTCTGCTCAGTTGACATTTAAATTTATGAAAGTGTTTCAGGGTGCATCACCATGTCACCTTGCTGGGTTCTAGTTCCATTCGGAGTCTTGCTTTTAATAACTGAGGAGGTGAAAAGTTTTCCTCGTTTTGCATTTCTCATTACGAATTACTGAAATGGTTTTATGCTGTTCAGTAAACTATGTCAGACTAACTACTGCATATCATGACCTGGCTTGGTGCCTAACTTCCTCTGCTTTTAAAAAGTCACCTACAAAGGTAGTAGCATCCTCTTCCTAAAAATGCAGTAAAGATTAAATTTGCTGTCATAAGGTTTTCAAAACATTTTGTACTTCAAAGCAGAAATAAGCCTGGTTAATGAAATCTTCTATATAAGGTATCCTTAATCCATTGTTCTTGGCTGCAATAGTTAAGTTACGATCCATTATGTATACTGATGGATAATAATACTGAACAACATCTTGTAGCTTTATAATTATCACAATAAGAGATACAAGGCTAATAAACATTTCAGATTTTCTGCATAACACAGTGATATTACCTTCAATGATGGCAGTTTCATTTCTTCTTCTCTAATCCTTACATTTAAAAAATTTCTTGCTTCACTGTATTTTCAAGGAGCTCTGATATAATGAAGACTGGAAGAATTCTTGTTTTGTTCCCAGTCTGAATGGAAATCTTTTACTATTTCACCATTAAAGGTGATGTTGGTTGATGATTTTTTTGTTCCAGCTGTCTACTGAATTAAGTGTTTCCTTTTATACCAAATTAGCTCGGAATTTTTTCTCTTATTATAAATGAATATTAAATTTTATCAAATAATTTATCTGTATCCTCGACATCTCGAGGATACATATATATTTCTTCCTTTATTCTTTTAATATAGTGAATTATATTTAATATAGTGAATACAATTATAAATGTTAAACCAACCTATCTATCCTGGGATACTTGGTCTTGGCATATTACCATTTTTATATATTGTTGGATTTTAATTTGCTAATACTTTGCATAGATATTTTTATTCTATCCATCTCAGGTTTTCTCTATGTGTTACCTTTTCACTGCTTCCTACTTTTGTGGTGATAATAAAAGTTCAGTATTCTCTTTTCTTTGCAAGAGAGTATATTTTCCATTAGATTGAAGTTGCTAAAAAGATTCCTCATGAGTCAAAACATGCTACTATAGTTCCTGAGATGAAATGACCTGGGGTTTTACTGCTTAACTGTTTTGGACCAACAAACTTATAGGTTGTTCCTCATAGGTGAAGGGTCTACATAAACTAATTCTTTGATTAATTCATGATAATTTTGATAGACATGGAGAAATTAACCACAAACTATGTTTTTGTTCTTTACAGAATCAGAACATAACATATGTACATTTAGATAAAGGAAAATGTCCCTCAAAATAAAAAAAAAGTAGACTATCCATTAGTAGTAAGCAAAGAACATTTTATTTTATAGTTTTCCCCTACACTGCCTGGAATTAAGTTTTTAAATCTGTCTAAAAGTTTGATCTATATCATGGTAACTTTAAAATCACTTTTGCCAAATAATAACTGAACATATATTTTTGTTTTTTAAAAATTTTAGGTAATATATTAAAAAAATCATTAGGACATCACATGATGCTTCAAACATTGATAATTCCCTTAAATCTCAGAATTTCTAATATAATGTTAATGCTATTTGGTGTTTACAAAACAGCAAAAAAAAAAAAGATGTGCCCACTAAATCTTCTGAGAATCTTTCCTACCTTATAAGGGCTCCTATCTTCAAAAGAGATGATGAAATTGGTATACAGTAAGGAAAGAACAAACAACAGACAGCAGGGCAGTTGAGATGCCCAAAGGATAAGTTTCCCAGAAATAATCAGCTTTGAGAGTCAGTAAGAGTCTTCCAGACACATCTAAGAGACAAAATCTCGAGCTTTCAAGCAGCATTATACTTTACCACTCTAATAAATATTTGTTTAAAGTGACTGTTAGAAGTTGGTAAAAGCAAGTTCTCACATATAGGAAAGAAATAGAAACTAAACAATCCAATAATTGATAATATTCTAGTCTTTCTTTCAAATAGCAATCAGTAATATTAATGGGAAAAAAACCAGCTATTTCTTCTGCAACAAAAGATGCGAAAACATTGTCTGAATTCAGTTTTAGTATATAAAGTATAAAGCTTTTATTGCTTTAATTTGAAAGCTTCTAAGAACACTTGTAATTATTGTTGCTTCTGTGGCTAATTGTAGTTTTATCACCTGCGTAACGGGTGCTTAGAGGAGTCTCAACACCTTATGTATAAAGAAGAAAAATTTCCATTATTTCTCAGCTGCTGCTTTCAAATGTGTGATGCTGAAACTTTCTTCACTGCTGGGTAGTTAGTTGGTCTCTTCACAGCATACAGTTCCAGTTCCACAGCGGAAGCTCAGGTTCCAGGGGACAACATAACCTCTTCAGTTTCTGCAACCCAATGCACCAGTCCCCAGAACCAGCTCACTTCACAGCACAGCCCAACACCAGGTCTGAGACGAACATAACGGAAAAAGGACAAGATCTTGAGTTGCTTCTGGACAGAACCACAGATGCCTGTGTGCGTGGCGCATAGGTTCGTTGTGGACATGGAATCTCACTTGCTTCATTTTACTTACCTCCCTCCAGATAGCACACACTCAAGGGCAACAGCACCTTATCAAACCTGACCCTCAGGGCCTCCGCTCCAACAGCTGGAGCTAAGACCCTGTCCAAGGGCTGTGATAACCACAGAGCAAAGAGGAGGCCCTGCCCCACGTCCAGCGCAGACTCTGCACACTTCACATCAGTCCCATCCACTCTCAAGGGAAATGGCCAGCATGCTGAGGAAGATGTAGCTGGCATTCATATCCAAAAAGCCCTTGCAGCAGATATGCTGGACCTACACAGTATACATAGGTGCTCCCACAAAAAATACTCCTTTAAGGCCACAATAGATAAGCGGTTTCTCCCAAATTCATAGGGACAGAGAAAGATAGGTAAAGACATATAAATGAAAAGACAGAGGAACTACTCTCAATTAAAAGAAGAGAAATCCCTTGAAAGAACAAATAATAAAACGGACCTCCCCCCAGTCTATTCAACCTTGAGTTCAAAAAGGAGGTAATAAAAATGCTAAAAGAAATATTATCAATAATCACTAGAAGTGAAACAGATTCTGAAAGCAAACTCCCTGCAACCAAAAGTCAGGAAAAATGGCTTCACTGGAGAATTCTACTGAAACATACAAAGAAGAACTTATACCTATCCTCCCAAACCAAAACCACAGTGAGGTATCACCTCACACCAGTCAGAACGACTATCATCAAAAAGTCCACAAATAATCCAGCAGCTTGGACTCTAATTAAACTTGAACACTTTTGCACAGCAAAGAAAACCATAAACAGGACAAAAAGACAGCTCTCAGAATGAGAGAAAATATTTGGAAATTAAGCAATAGACAAGGAATTAGTCTCCAAAATATACAAACAGCTCATGAAGCTCAATATCAAAAGAACAAACAACACAATTAAAAAATGGGCAGAAGATCTAAACAGACATTTCTCCAAAGGAAACATACAGGCGGCCAACAAACACATGCCAAGATGCTCAACATCACTAAATTATTAGTGAGAAATGCAAGTCAAAACTACAATGAGGTATCACTTTACACTGGTCAGAACAGCCATCAAAAAATCTACAAACAACAAATGCTGGAAAGTGTGTTGAGGAAAGGGAACCTTTTACATTGTTGATGGGAATGTAAATTGATAACAGCCACTGAGCAGAAGAGTAGGGACGTTCCTTAAAAAACTAAGGAATCCCACTCCTGGGCATATAGCCTGGGAAAACCATAATTAAAAAAGATGCAGGTACCCCAATGTTCATGGCAGCACTATGTGCTACAGTAACCAGCCATGGAAGCAACCTAAATGTCCCCTGACAGATGAATGGATAAATAAGATGTAGTATATATATACAGTGAAGTATTACTCAGTCAGAGAAAGGAACAGGACTGGGCCATTTGTAGAAATGTGGAATGGACCTAGTGTCTGTCGTACAAAGTGAAGTAAAAGCTAGAAAGAGAAAAACAAATATCGTATATTAACACATATATGTGGAATCTAGAAAAATGGTATAGATGGAACTATTTGCCAAACAGAAACAGAGACACAGACGTAGAGAATGGATGTGTGGACAGCGGGGAGCGGGGTGAACTGGGAGATTGGGACTGACAAATGTGTGCGGCCATGTGTAAGACAGACGACCGGCGGGAACCTGCAGAATAGCACAGGGAGCTCAGCTCGGTGCTCCGAGGTCCCCTAGATGGATGGGATGGGGGCTTGGGTGGGACAGAGGTTCAAGAAGGAGGGGATATATGTGTACGTATAGCTGATTCACTCCACTGTACAACAAAAACTAACACAACTTTCCAAAGCAACTATATCCCAATTAGAAAAGCGTCTACAAACAATAAATGCTGGAAAGGGTGTAGGGAAAAGAGAATCTTCTCACACTGTTGGTGGGAATGTAACCTGAGGCAAAACAGTATGGAGGCTCCTTAAAAATTAAAAATAGAGCTACTATCATGGGCTTCCCTGGTAACTCAGCTGGTAAAGAATCTGCCTGCAATGCAGGAGACCCTGGTTCAATTTCTCGGGTGGAAAGATCCCCTGGAAAAGGGATAGGCTACCCACTCCAGTATTCTTGGATTTTCCTGATGGCTCAGGCAGTAAAGAATACGCCTGCAATGCGGGAGACCTGGGTTTGATCCCTGGGTTGGGATGATCCCCTGAAGGAGCGCACTCCAGTATTCTTACCTGGAGAGTCCCCATGGACAGAGGAGCCTGGCAGACTACAGTCCATGGGATTGCAAAGAGTCAGGGATGACTGAGTGACTAACCACAGAACATAATTCTTCTTCTTAAAAGAGCTCAGTTGTGTCTGACTCTTTGCGACTCCATGGACTATACCAGGCTTCTACATCCATGGGATTCTCCAGGCCAGAATACTGGAATGGGTAGCCATTCCCTCCTCCAGGGGATCTTCCCAACCCAGGGACTGAACTCAGGTCTCCCTCATTGCAGGCAGATTCTTTACCAGCTGAGCCACAACAGAAGCCCATCACAGCACATCATATGATTTAGCAATTCCACTCCTGTCTGTCCCGAAAAGGCAAAATCTCAAATTTGAAAAGATATATGCACTCTTATGTTCATAGCAGCACTATTTATAATAAACAAAGCACTTAACCAACCCAAGTGCTTATCAACAGACAACTGGTTTTAGAAGAATTGGTATATATACAACAGATTATTACTCAGTCATAAGAAAATGAAATATGGCCATTTGCAGCAACAAAAGAATATCTTACTAAATGAAATAAATCAGACAGATAGACAAATACTATATCACTAACATATGGAATCTAAAAACTAATATAAATAAAATACAGATAAATCTATATACAAAGCAGAAATAGACTCACAGACATATAAAACCAACTTTTGGTTACCAAAGGATAAAAAAGGGAAGAGAATGATAAACTAGGAATATGTGATTAAGAGACACAAACTACTACTATACATAAAACAGATAAGCAATAAAGATTTACTGTATAGCACAGGGAAATGTATTCACTATATGTAATAAACTAATGAAAATTAATCTGAAATATATATATATATGGTGGCTCAGAGGTTAAAGCGTCCGCCTCTAATGCAGGAGACCTGGGTTCAGGGTTCGATCCCTGGGTTGGGAAGATCCCCTGCAGAAGGAAATGGTAACCCACTCCAGTATTCTTGCCTGGAGAATCCCATGGATGTAGAAGCCTGGTAGGCTAGGTCCACGGGGTCGCAAAGAGTCAGACACGACTGAGCGACTTCACTTTCACTTTCACTTTCATAACTGAATCACCCTGCTATATATACCTGAAACTAACACAATACTGTAAATCGACTATAGTTCATTTTTTAAAACATAATGGCAGCTGACAACTGTATCCTTGGAATGACAACATTAGCTGTAGTTTACTGTGGTACACCTCTACAGTGAAATGTGCAATCTGTATGGATATCTTTTACATTCTGTTTTGTTTTTTTTTCCTTGCAACAGGCATCATATAAATTCTCAACAAAACAGATATTCATATACACTTCAATTACAAGAATCAGTAAGTTGTTTTAAGAATGACAAAATAATTTTATTTCATTGGAAACTGAAAATAGGTCAATTAACATTTTTACTTATTTGTAAAAATAAGTTTTTCTCATAGTTTCCTTTTAATACAGCCTTTTGGGAAAAGACAGAGAAGTTAACTACCCATAACTGGTTCTGGCAATACATAACATAGTCACTGGGACACATTATAATTGAAATTTTTCCCAGGGCATAAGCTGTAATTTTTGAGCAAATTAGCTTTGGAAGCATTTTTAACTCTTTCAGAAGGCCAGAGTACTATGAATAGGATGGTGCAGAGTTTATTAAGTCACAATTACATGCTTGAAAAATCAAGCTCAATTATTAATTTGGAAAACATCTGAAGCAAGTTGAGCCTTATTTTCTAAGTATGCCTCTATCACTTGGCCAAAAATTTTAGCGTCTTGCAAATATTTCATATCTTTTATATAAGTTAGATGTAAACTTATACAGCTAAACTAAATTATGAAATTGTATATAATATAAAAATGGATTCTAACACTTCACTTTCATGCAGCTATTTCTGAGATAGTACAAGTTAGAATATCTTAAGTACACTCTCTATTTATGTTTCATTACTCCTATATACTTGGGAAACCATTGATGGAGTTATATATATTTTCTAGCAAAATGGTTCTAAGGAAAATTAGAATAGTACTTGATTAACTAGCTTCCCTGGTGGCTCAGACAGTAAAGTGTCTGCGTGTAATGTGAGAGACCTGGGTTTGATCCCACATCGAAATATGATTATCTTCTTTTTTTCTGTGTGTGTGTGTGTGTGTGTGTGTGTGTGTGTGTGTGTGTGTGTGTGTATCTGTGGGTGGGTGGGTTGGGAAGATTCCCTGGAGAAGGAAATGGCAACCCACTCCAGTATTCTTGCCTGGAAAATTCCATGGATGGAGGAGCCTGGTAGGTTACAGTCTATGGGGTCACAAAGAGTTGGACATGACTGAGTGACTTCACTTTCTTTTCTTTGATTAATATTCAACCTAATGGCAAAGAGAATTTACATTTCATCACATTGAGAAGACTGAAAATAGTTCACAAGAATTACAGATCTTATCCTACGAAAGAATTAAGTCTCTGGTCAATATTAATGGTAGGCAAGTTGCTTCCTCTTCACAACTGTTCAGAGAGAAAGCAAGGGACCGGAAGGGAAATATGCTCTCTTACATTCAGGGTCCTAATCTCACATAAAACTCAGCTTTTAGGGACTCACAAAGCAGAACTCACCGAAAATTATATTGTGCAATTTCATATGTCCAGTTGTTCTCCCAATTCTCATTTATAATATACTTAAGTCATCCGTAGTTAAAGCATTTTCAAATAGTTCCAAGTAAACTTTTTAAAATTAAGTCAAACACTTGTGCTTGGAAAGAGCTTCCAGTTACATAGAATGATTGCATTGGTCAGTTTAACCAAAACTATTAATTTATCAAACTGGGTTTCGACACAATTCAATTTTACAGCATGCAAACAGGATGTTTTAAATGCAACCATTTGTTATCCATATAGTGAATAGATGAAGTTGGCCTTCATAACAGAAATAAGAATTGGTTTTTATTATAGATTTATTCAGTAAAAAAGAAACCCAATATATCCTTTCTTTTTCAGCACCATTTCTCTACCTTTTACAGCTTTCAAACATCTTTTACTATACCACTGGGGGCGGTCGGGGGACACTTTGCAAGTAAAGATACAGCCAGTGAGTGGTTAGATTTTAAATCCTACTGTTCTTTTCCTGTCTCAACCTTCTTCTCAAGTTAATGATTGTGGGACATATTCTACTCTTTGCCTTCAAGGCTTAGGCTACGGTGATTTAAAATACTCTTGATAGTTAAAATCTTCTAATTGGAAGATTATTCCCTCTGCTTTGAATTTTGAAAATCTATTCATCCTCAAAAATGACAATATTCATCAGAATGTTTCACCATAAAGGTCCTTTGGTGAAAGGGTCATGAGCAGAAAAACAAACACCCAGAAATTAAAATAAATCTGTTAATATATCAATGTTACTATGTTAAACATTTATTGAGAAAAACTAAAGTCCTTACGTAAAAAAGTCCTTAGGAAAAAAATAAAAACTGAAAGCAAAAATGTTACTGGTAGAGAAATATGATTATCTTCTTTTTCTATGTGTGTACATGTATGTTTTAACTACCAAATTGATCTGATCTAATAAAGCACAATCTTCATAAAAGCTGTCTTTGGTGTCTACTCAAGATTTATAGGATATAAAGACTCCATTATTTCCTATTTTATGAATTATCATTGTTTAGAATTTAAAACATTGTTAAAGGAGAAAACACAGATCCTTCAGCCTATGAAAGAAGCTTATCGAAATTGCATCATTTCTTTTATAGATGCTACCATAAATAATTTGCCCTGCAACCTTTCCAAATTATACTCAACTAAGACTGAGGGCAGGAAGAGAGGGGATGACAGAGGATGGGATGGTTGGATGGCATTGCCGACTCAATGGATGGGTTTGGGTGGGCTCCAGAGTTGGTGATGGACAGGGAAGCTGGCGTGCTGCTGTTCAGGGGGTCGCAAAGAGTCGGACTCAACTGAGCAACTGAATTGACTGAGAGAAAATCCTTTTGATGAACCAGAGAAAAAAATAGCCTGAACTTCCCTTTAAGTTATCGTTGAGTTTTTCCTCAACAATTTAGATTGAAACCATTTGACTCATCTGAGTTACCAACTGGACAAGATATATATTTGATTGACGAGAAGGCAATGGTACCCCACTCCAGTACTCTTGGCCTGGAAAATCCCACGGACAGAGGAGCCTGGTGGGCTGCAGTCCATGGGCTCATTAAGAGTCAGACACGACTGAGAGACTCCACTTTCACTTTTCACTTTCATGCATTGGAGAAGGAAAAGGCAACCCACTCCAGTGTTCTTGCCTGGAGAATCCCAGGGATGGCGGAGCCTTGTGGGCTGCCGTCTATGGGGTTGCACAGAGTCATCACAACTGAAGTGACTTAGCAGCATGGAGGCTGAGATGGTAAAGAATCTGCCAGTGTGGGAGGCCTGGGTTCAGTCCCTGGGTGCAGAAATTCCCCTGGAGAAGGGAAAGGCTACCCACTCTAGTATTCCTACCTGGAGAATTCCATGGACCGAGGAGTCTGGCAGGTTACAGTCCATGGAATCACAAAGAGTCAGACATGACTGAGTGACTTTCACTTTCATGCTACTCACACTTCTTAGAAGGAGGTGACTTTATGTAAAAATCTTTTATCAAATCTTTTCTTAGATTTTTTAAAAACTATCATTCCATTTTTTTTTCCTTCTCAACAAAACCATGGAAATTAGAAACAGACTTTGTGCAGGTGTGCTAAATTGCTCTAGTTGTGTCCAATTCTATGTGACCCTATAGACTGTAAATTCCCACGCTCCTCTCTTCATGGGATTCTCCAGGCAAGAATACTAGAGTGGGTTGCCATGCCTTCCTCCAGGAGATCTTTCTGTCCCAGAGATCAAATCCATGTCTCTTACATCTCCTGCACTGGTAGGTTGGTTCTTTACAACTAGCACCACCTGGGCAGCCCTAGAAATATACTTTATATATGCAATCTAGAAAAATGGTACTGAAGAATTTATTTACAGAGCAAAAATGGAGAAACAGACATAGAGAAAGGACTTAGGGACATGGGGAGAGGGAAGGAGAGGGTGAGATGTATGGAAAGAGTAACATGGAAACTTATATTACCATATGTAAAATAGATAGCCAACAGGAATTTGCTGTATGGCTCAGGGAATTCAAATAGGGGCTCTGTATCAACCTAGAGGGGGTGGGATGGAGGGAGATGGGAGGGAGGTTCAAAAGGGAGGGGATATATGGATACCTATGACTGATTCATGTTGAGGTTTGACAGAAAACAGCAAAATTCTGTAAAGCAATTATCCTTCAATAAAAAATAAATTAATTTTTAAAAGTTAAAAAGATACCTAGCGAATAAAGAGGAAAAGGGGAAGTAAACACAATCCTACTGTGAGAGAACTTATGATAAACAGCTTTCAAGTGTTTAACACATTCTCTGAAACAAAAGAAGGAAGCAACAGTGGAAATGAGTTTTTATTCTGTCTATGTGTGGTCTATTCTCAGGCCACACATTATAGTTTAGAAGAGAGTGTGATAAAGGTATTACCTGATAATCTTACTTTTTTGGAAGAAGGAGTAAATGAGCACATGTTTTTGAGAATGTAGAAGGTGACTGTGGAGCTTGAGGAGATTTATAACAGGTTGATATTTTAATGAACTTTAGTAATAAAATCCATTTAAAATAAAAACATAGTAAATTGTCATATCTTCTTATGTATTAAAATACTCATAAACACATATTTTATTATGAGAAGGGAATTCATGCAAATGTATAAACTATATGGGGATATAGTTTACTTATTTATAATAGTTTAAATCTATACTGACTCAATGGATGTGAATCTGAGTGAACTCCAGGAGTTGGTGATGGTCAGGGAGGCCTGGAGCACTGCGATTCATGGGGTCACAAAGAGTCGGACACGACTGAGTGACTGAACTGAACTGAACTGAACTGATAGTTTATTTATATGTATTTCTTTCTAAGCATGATCCCTCACCCTGCATTATAGAAAAAATAATGGAAAAATAGATATTACCAGGCGAAAAGTAAAAACACCATATGCTTAAGAAATCTTAAGCACTATAAAATCACTTGACATGAGATACACAGAATTCTAGAAGTAAATATAGAAAAGTATCTGAACATTTATGAAACAAAATTAGTCAGAGTGGGGACATTATACATTATTTCTATTTCTAATAATTCTGGAATAAAAGTATATTGGCATAAATCTATCTAATCATATTTTATATTTAATTAAAGATATTCCTTTAATTAAACATACCTAAATATAAATTCTTTTCAATAAAAATACCCCATAAGCCGGGGGCTTAAGAGTAAACATAAAAGCAATCTGTTATATAGTCCTTGCCTTTAAGAATTTTATAGGCAAAGGAACAAAAAGGATTAATCTTTGGTCTAGGGAACAATCTGAAACCAAATCCTTTTGGTTAAAATTTTATTTATAATGATGAAAACATGAGTAAAATAAAAATTAAGAGCATTGAAGCTTCTCTATTTTCGGTTTTGAGTCCAAATAAGCTTGAAGATTATAAATATGCACAGAGATATTCATCCATGACATTGCTTATGTCCTTTGCAAAAAAAAAAAAGGAAGTCATCAAAAGTTCTTTATGCAGTGGTAAGCCTTGGTTAAAAATAGCACCCTTTAAATAAGAAATAAAAAGAAACCAGAGTATGTATGTTTTTAAATAGCATTTTCCTTCTCAAATGAATATGTTTATTGTTAATAACTCAGAAATTTTAAAAAACCAAATGAAAAAGTTATTTCATCCCACTAAACAAAGATAATATGTGAAGTATGATGAAATGTTTTGCAGTTTTTCTCTATGAACTTATACATATTTAAAAATTTATGTTTAAGAAACAGCATAATACTAAACAGATTTTCATTTAGTTTTATTCATTTTAAGTATATTTTCTACTCAATATATATTTTAAAATTATTTTCATCACTTCATTTTATAAATAATAAATCAGCCCATCATAATTTATTTAGCTCATTCTTATTTGTTGGGTATTTGGTTCCTGATGACTTCTATTTAATAACACCATGTTGTGAACCTGATTTAATAAAATCTTTGCATATATTTTCACAGAGAGAACTCCAAATAGTAGAATTATGGCACCATGGAGAATATAAATGTTGAGGCTTTTACTATTAGCATTTTTTCAAACTTAGATTAGAGAGTGTGGATCAGAATAGATTACTTACCTTTAGATCATAAGCAAGACCATATAACCCTGTTTGTACTTAAAAATTATAAGATTGAGAGGCTGAATAATGATTTGTGTTTTAAAGGCTGTGTTCTAATGATCTGTGTTAAGAAGGCTGCCATTTGCTGAATACAAAGAATCCATTGCAGTTACGGCAATAAATAATAGAGCCAGACTAAAAAGAAAAAATATTAATAGAAAAATATGGAGAGGATTCTAATATAGGATGGAGGAGGAAGACATACTGTGGTCAGACACTTGTTCCTGACATGAATGGCAGAAACGTCCAGAGGGACTAAAAATGACCAAAGCAAACAGAGGTCAACTGAAAGCAAAATACAATTTAAGAGAAAGCACTTGAAAAATTTTTTTTAATCTATGATTGTTATTATATCAAATCTTTAATTCTTCTTCTTCTTCTTTTGCCATGCAGAGCTGGTTTAGGAATGGATTACATATTGACAGTTATATTGCATTGATGAGAATGCAAGACAAAATTGTATCTTTGATAATCACTAAATTTTTCATTTACAAAATACACTTTTCTTGAAAACTGTGAAGCCATTGTAAGTCCTGACTATTAAAGAAATCTCTTTCTTTAAGAACTTTTAATTAGTTTTGAGAGGACAATGTTTGCTCCTTGGTTAAAAAAAAAAAAAAAGATTACATTATTATCTTCCTTTAGTCACAAATCCTTTATCTAATATGTTGCTGATGTCCAGGACTCATTAATTCTATTATTCTCCTTGTTGTTAGTGCTCGTTACACAGCTCATTTGAAATCAGAACAGGTTAGGAAGGTTTAAAACTTTTAAAACCTGTGTCCTGAAAATAAACAGCCTATGAGATAAAGTTGAATCCCTGAGCATTTGATGTATTACATCTCAGTAGTATCTGACAACCCTTACTCCCTGGCAGTGCAATTTTTTTCTTAATAATTTAGTCTCAGTCTATTAAAAGACAATTACAGATAATGCACAGAGGCAAGTGGTAAAGGATGTCCAGAATAGCTTCTGTGAGAGGTTATCAAAACACAACTCACCAACAGGATTTTTGCATTGATTTTTAAAAAATTATTTCAAAACCATACAGTTACAGAGACTCTTAAAGGACTAAGTATAACAACAAAAGATGGAAAGGAGTCCCTCTTTGCTATTTCATAAAATACATTTTTCAAATCATAAGGTAAATGTTATAATAGCTGTTTATTGCCTTATTGTAACTAAAATGCTTATTCTTTGCTGCTGTGTGCACTTCTGGATATTTAGCATCTTTGAGGACACCAGTGTGATTTCATAGCTTCCCTGCTGGTCCTCCACCTTGGACCTCTTGATGTTTAACTGCTGAAGAAGGGCATGATCACAACAGCGGTCATTGCCAATGGATTAGACTATGGCATCACGACATCCTACAACTAAAGGAAGAAACCTCTTGGGACAATTCTGAGTCTATTCAATGGAAACCATTGTATTCACTCACGTAGGCCTCTAGAGAATTTAAAATACACTGATAAAGGGCAGCAACTCTGAGTAGTACATGAGAAATACACTCATTTCTGAAATTCTTTTGATCCGTTCTTTTGCATATGAGGTAGAGGCGCTCTCCTTGCTTTGTTGCCTAGGAAGCTATAGTATATAGAATCACTACATGGCACATGTGTGAGTTTTGTGAAAATAAGACATACCCCTTAAGATATCATTCTCTGCACCCCACAAGGAGGGGCTGCTTAAATCAGGATGTTTTTTCCAAATCGAGACTGATCATTTCTGGAATAAGTTTAGAAAAATCAGAAGCCTCTCTTTCTATTTCGTGTAGACTGAATTTAGATTGCAGCCCTATTGGAAGCAAACTTCTTGGAATAGCTGGAGTATGGGATTTTTCAAGGACACTTCCCATGCGATTAACAGAGCATGTGATACCATTGCATAAAACTTGATGGGAGTTAGATGCCCTGGTCCCCTGCCCCTTCTGCCAGTCACACAATCTGCCTCTTATCTCCTCTTTACACTGAAGAGGTCAGAGAGACATCTCTAAGGAACATGTCCTATACTTTTAACAAGAGAGAGACATCAAACGGCCTTGCTGTTTGTAAGGGCAGCAACAGGAGGAGTGAAAGGCAGATGAGCTCCAGCTTAGTAGAAGGGCTTTCCTGGTGGCTCAGATGGTAAAGAATCCGCCTGCAGTGTGGGAGACCTGGGTCTGATCCCTGGGTTGAGAAAAACCCCTGGAGGAGGGCTTGGCAACTCACTCCAGAATTCTTGCCTGGAGAATCCCCATGGACAGAGGAGCCTGGTGGGCTACAGTCTATGGCATCCCAAAGAGTCACACACAACTGAGCAACTAAGCACAGCACAGCAAAGAGCTGACTAAGGCCATAAGCTCTGTAACCAGTGGTGAGTCACCTAAGTTCTCTGCATTCTCAGTCTGAAACTCTGTGAAGTAAACAGACAGAGTTAAACAGTAATTTCCAAACACTTGCATCTGTAGTATATGGAATAGTACAGTCTTTTTGCCTACAGGGAGATTACATGTTGAAGCTTAGTATTTAGAGTATAACAGAGAAATCACTTAGGGAAGAAGATGGCTTGGGGCTGATAGGGCCAGGTCAGCATCCATGAAGCCTTCACCTTTCTCCCTCATCAATTTGGTACACATGTGTGCAAAAGCACTAGATTAGATCCTCTTCATGAGAAAGTCCCTGAAAGAAACTTGCTACTTCATGGTTTTCTCCTCTAATCCCCTGAGCTACCTCCCCAACACAATTATCAAGATCACTGAATTCAGATTACTTCTTGGCTTTAACTGGTTTACATCTACACATAAAGGATGGGATTATCTATCTGTAGTAGCACGCTCTGAGATTAACTAGTGGCAGGAACTACAAAATTTTGAAATATCCAAACTGCATGTGACTACAAGGAAATGAAACCTAAAATACTGGATGTCTGCCATGGTCTGAATGGGCTTCCCTGGTGGCTCAGATGGTAAAGAATCCATCCGCAATGCAGCAGACCAGGATTCAATCCCTGGATCGGGAAGATCCTCTGGAGAAGGGAATGGCTACCCACTCCAGTAGGGTATAAATAGTTTCTGTCTGAAGGAAAACTACTAAAACGCGATAAGCCAAGTGTGGTAAGTCCCAGAGAAAACTCTTCTGAAAGATGTTAGTAATTGCATTTTAAGAATAATATATGCATCCTCTGTTAGTTTAAGAAATGCAGAGTAGATAAAATTATTGTCTTAACTTTTTTATATACACTTTACTATGCTAATATTCCAAACAAAATTTCAAGCGAGGCCTTATACTTGGATTTTTCAAACTTATTTTGGGAAATACAAAAAGTTGACAAAAGGGAGCATCATTTCCATTAATGAAAACAATGTTGGAATCATAGATCAGCTTCTTTAACACATCTAGTGGTTGATGGCTCTGTAAGAATTCTTTTAGGCTTGTGTGAGTAAAACATGAATATGCAAATTAAGTGTAAGTCCTCTTCCTACCATTTCCCAGAACTAGGGTAGTCTGGCTTAGTTCTACCTTGCAAAGTCTTTTCCTGACACCAAAGATAACTGATTATATAAGCTAACAGTCTGGTCATTTTTCCAAATGAATGAAAACTGCCCTTGTGGACCATAAAATAAAATAAGATTTGTACTTTAGCAAACGGCTTTTATCCATAACAAAGGTTATTATCAGATGGCTATTTGAATAGTATAGCAGCAACAATAATTTTAAATAGTTATACAGAAACTCAAAGCAATGTGGTGGGAGTACAAAAAGATTTTTGATGCAGTCACTTAGAAGTTCATTTAATTTATAATTATCTTAGAGAGGATGGCTGTAATACCCCATTACCACCAAGCTGAGGGTAGCTCCCTTGAACAATTTGAGAAATTGAGTAATTAGTTCTTTAACTTGACTTTGCCTGAAGTGTCCCAGTATGTTCCTTCACTGTTTATTGGAATATAATGCAACTTGTATAGGATTTATGTGTCAGAGTGCTCATTCTGACAAATCTCAAATCCAGTAATCTAGAGATATATTCCAGCAACCCATTCCATCTCAAGAGGGAACTCATCTCATAAGCAATTGAAGGGCATGTGTTAGTTCTTCTTTGCACAGTTACTTACATATTTGCACTTTTATATACACAGTTCACTCCTTGTTTTTTTTTTTTTCTTTGCAGAAATGAGAGCATACTATGGATACTGTTATATAACCTTTTTTAAAAAAATCTTAATAAGTTTTAGAGATCTTTCCACACTTGAAATCATATATCTATAAAATGGGTCTTATGGCTGCATTGTGTGAGTGATTCTTTTATAAATAATGCTAGAAAGAGCTTTCTTTGTACATACATCTTGTACACACATGAAAAATATTCTCAGATAACCTCTTTGAGTCAAAGTGCTAGGCCAAAAGTTATGACCAGCTTACTTTTAACCATGGCAATCTTCACTATAAATGGAGAAAATACCTCAAGTAAAGGAAATACATCATCCATTGCTCTTCTTGGCTCTGAATTCACCTGCTTAGACATTCTTTACTTGGCCATGATCCTTTAATACAGCAGTTTAGTGTAAATAGGAGAGTATGCCTTTCTTGGGCAATGAGACTCTTCCATAGTCTACTTTTAAAAGGTGTTAAGTCTGGTATCCAAAGAGTTATATCAAATGTCAATTAGGCACATACTTCTCAGGCCAAACTTTGGATTTCATCAGTAATATAATTCTCTAAAAAATATAAAAGTTTCTAGGAACATGTGATTAAAGTAAGATCTATGTCCTAATATTCACATTAAAATCTTTTCTAGATATGGTACTTATTCTTGCTCCATTTATTTATTTTTATGCTCTACTTCCTCTCCCTCTCTCTCATATACACACATGCATGCATACATATACATACACAATGGTATATATCTTGAGGCTATCTGAAATACCAGTCTTGGGAGGAATGAAATTGCAGTTAGCTTTCCAACCTTAAAGGGCATGAATTATTAATTACCTCCACTGCTTGCTTCTAAAGCATACAAATTTTGCCTAAACCTATGTTTATTTTTATAGTACCCTACTGTAATCCTCAAGGAACCACTGATACATATTGACATTCTGGCTGTATACAAATGCTTCTTCTAGAATGGCAAACTTAGTAGGCATGTAGTCTGCTTTCCAAGTTATCAAAGGTGACAGCTGTAGAAAATATTTTCTCTGACACAAGAGAGGTATGTAGCTATCCAACCTGAATTATCCGTGTCCTTGCTACAAAAGCTGCCTGACTGCTATGACCATGTAGCATATTTCGAGTTATTCAGCTCACTGTTTTTACAATAATTTTTTACAGTAGTTAGAACACAGTAAACTTCTGCAATAAACAATCTACATACTGATTCATAACAAGAACTGGATTTAACTCTCCTGTGAAATAATAAGAAAAGCTAAAATATAAGAAACATTGGCACAGAGAACATTGGTCATTAGGGGAAGAAAACCTCAGGGATTCACAAGGGACAGATATCAAATGGCGTGTCACCTACAAATGCCTATTTCGCTTGCTGGAGAGAGTGTGCAGACCATAGCACCAGGAGGGGTAGAGTCAGACATCGGAGCAGTGAAGCCAGTGTTGTTTAGGACAGGAGGAGGGGTAGAGTCAGACATCGGAGCAGTGAAGCCAGTGTTGTTCAGGACAGGATACTGAAGAGGAGAAGCTGGCACAGTAAGACAACCAATGAGATGAGCACCGTCCCTCTCCAATATACAACTGAGTCCTGATGATTCAACACATACATGAGGAAGCTATTTGAGGCTGTGGGGAAAACTACCGAAAGGATACAGGGAACAGTGCTTACAGGTCACACAGGGTCAGGATAATGTCCATTCCCAAGGCAGAATGTGAAACTTTATAATTCAGGGATCAGCAGTACTAATTCTATAATAGTATTTAATACTAATACCACAGTATTAAGAAAGATCTTGCCTTAACAAGGTGTAAAATTTTGTCCTAGAATAGATACTGTTCTGGTACATCCTAACCAAGCTTAAAACAGGACTTGAAAGAATCATGAATTCAGGTAACTTGAATGCATCTCACAGCAAAGCTCCAAAATATTTTTAGCAAGCAAAAGTATCCAGCACCATCTGTTATCTAATAAAAAAAATTATCAGGTATGAAAAGAGGCAGAAAAATACAACCCATAAAGCAGAGGGAAAATAATTAGAATATGACTTGGATATCACACATGTGATAGAATTATAATTAACAGCATCAAAACAGCTACTATTAGTATAATCTATCACTCCAAGAAGGTAGAAGAAAACTTAAGCATCTTATGTTACATGAAACATGACATGAAAGACAAAAACAGCCAAATATAAATTCTAGAGGTGGAAACTACAATGCATGGGATTTTTAAAAAGATACTGATGTTTAACAGCAGATTGGAAAATATAGAAGGAAAGATTAGGGAATTTGGACAAAGAAAACTAGAAACTATCCAAAAGGAAACATAGTGGGGAAGAAGTGAAAAAAGTATATTAAAAAAAAAATAGACCATTAGTGAGCTGTGGACAATTTAAAGTGCTTAATTATATGTGCGACTGGAATGCCCAAAGGAGAGGAATGAGGGATAGAAAAAGTATTTGAAGAATGATGGGTAAAAATTTTCACGTATAAAGTATAAATCCTTTTTATAAAGTATAATCCCTCACTTGCAAGAGACTCAGTGAACCTCAAACAAAGAAACATGAAGGAAACTACACCAAAGCGCAGTATAATAAAATGCTTAAAGTCAGTGGTGAAGAGAAAAATCTCAGAAACAACAAGAGAGGAAAAAAAGTCAAGTTTTGTACAGGGGGAAGAAGTGTAAAGGTGTTTGTTGTTTGCTCATCAGAAACAATGAATGGTAGAAGGCAATGGAACAACATCTTTAGAAGACAGCACTGAAAAAAAAAACTATCAATCTAGAATTTTCATCCTCCAAAATATTCTTTTGAAAGGACAATGAAATAAAGACATTTTCAGTCACACAAAAACTGGGTATACATAAATTCAACTTTTATGAGATAATATTCAAGAGTTCAACATAATTTTTTAAAAACCTGCTACTATTAGGCTTTTCAATTCTTAGCATATTAAGTCAATTATAATCTTAACATATATTTAACTCTGTACAAACATATTTTTGTTTATTGCTTATTGCCCATTCATTTTTTAATATTTTTATTAGTTTGCTTGAGTTTTGCTGAATGATTTCTATCTTATAAAACTAGCTTTTTCTTTTATGAAAGTGCCTATTTTTATTATCTCTCCATTTTATGGGGTCTATTGAGGAATAATAGCTTTCAATTTTAATATAGAAAAATTCACTGATATTTTCTTTTATGTATGTTGGACTCTTGCCTACAAAATAATTTTCTATCTTAAGAGGATAAAAATATTCTTTATAATTTCTTTTTAAACATGTTAAAGTACAGACATCCCTTGATTTGCATGGTTCTGATATGCACAACTTTCAGTTATCATGGTTTAGTTAAGCGATCCCCCAACAGCATGGTTCAAATGTCACTTACTATGGTATAATAAGCATGGATAATTGCATAAAGTACAAATTTCACTGCGGTTCTACAGTCCACAAGTTGCTAAATAAATAAAAGATGCCTACCATGGTCTGTAACAAACCATGTCACATTTTTCTGAGCCTGTTAATTATTAGTCACTCTGGGTCCCTTACTCAGTTCAGGCATAGACATAAAAGCATGCACACGTGCTGCATTATCACCCAGCGATAAACCCATATGCCATTTAAACAGAACGGATCATCAGAGGAGGAAACTGACCAAAACTGATGAGGATACAACAAAGGAAAGAAAAGTGCTGACAAGAGGAGTGAAATACAAATTGAATAGAAATGGAGTTATAGATGAAACAGCTGACACAGGAAACGATGACACGCGGCATCTCAGAGACTCTAGAT
This sequence comes from Nanger dama, assembly GCA_917880005.1. Taxonomy (NCBI): domain Eukaryota; kingdom Metazoa; phylum Chordata; class Mammalia; order Artiodactyla; family Bovidae; genus Nanger; species Nanger dama. The sequence continues at coordinate 25,014,183 of CAKJTW010000021.1, forward strand.
AACGCAGCCAGGGGAACTTAATGTCACTGAACTTATCAACATAAATGAGGAACGTGGTGGGATGACAAAGATGAGGTCCCAGAGGAAACGACACCAGCAAAAAACGCACGTCTAAGAACCCTTGGAGATACTGCACAACCTTCAAAGCACACAGCATAGACTGTAGAAGGCTAATCCAAAGGCACAGGAAAGATGCATGCTCCATAGCACTGGATATGTTCAATGAAAAAAGGGACATTGTGCAAGTCACTAATCACTATTTTTATTTTTTACAAGGAAAAAAAACACTAATTCTCAATGTTAGTAATGTTTTACACTGACATTGTAATAAATGTCTTAGTTTTATTGTATTTTTCTTTTCCTATACATTTATAAGCAAGCGTAAAAGTTTTAATGTTTGGAAGAAAGCTTAGAGGTCATGGAACCAACAATTTCTTAAAATGATTATGAAGATCATTCTGCATATTTTCAACTTGCTTAATTGTTCTTTTTATTTTTTTATTAAATTTATTTATTTTTTTAATTACAATACTGTATTTGTTTTGCCATACATTGACACGAATCAGCCATAGGTGAACACAATCTCCCAATGCCGAAGCCCCTCCCACCTCCCACCCCACATCCTCTACTTGAATCATCCTCTTTCTAAAACATTTATATTCATTTGTTTTGGGCTGCGCCAGGTCTTTGTTGCTGTCTGGGCTGTTCTCTCGTTGTGGTGACTGGGGGCTACTCTCTAGTTGCAGCGCATGAGTTTCTCGTTGCAGTGGCTTTTCTTATTGCAGAGCCAGAGGCTCTAGAATAAGCGGGCTTCGGTGCCCGTGGCTCCTAGGCTCTGGAGCATAGGCTCAGTGGTTGTGACGCACAGGCTTGGCTGCCACGCGGCATGTGGGATCTTTCCAGATCAGGGATCGAATCCATGTCTCCTGCACTGGCAGGTGGACTCTTTACCACTAAGCCGTCAGGGAAGCCCTGCTTAATTGTTCTTATAAGCCTGCACTGACATGCAAGCAAGGGCTGCCAGTGTTGCTGTGCTCTTCATCTTTAATTCCACCTACTATTACTTTGGAACTGTACATGGCAAGAAATTATTGCATAAGAGATTTATTCTCTTTTTATAAAAATATAGATATCCAACTGTCTTAGTACCAGTTACTGGTAGCCCCTCTCTTCCCTTACTAGTTAGCAGTGCTATCTGTTTATATTATAGATCTCCAATGCACATATAAGTGAGCCCTCTGGTACACTACCCTGCCCAGTATCATAGTATTTTAATGAAAATAGGTATACTAAATATTGATTTTCAAAGGGAAAGTCCCTCTATTTTATTGTTTCAGGAGCATCATGGCTGTTCTTGGCTTTGATCTACCTTAAATATTTAATAATAGGCTAGTGAATTCTTCCAGATTTAACCTATATATATGAGTGAGACTATTTAGAATCTTAATTTCCAGGTTTGTCTTTATCCACAACAGTATTTTTTCCTTAAGTCTGTTTGCCTGATATAAAATTACCTTTCCCAGGTTTCTTTCAGTTGGTATTTTCCTGATATGTCTTCTTCTATTCAAATATTTCATATATTTATGGTTTAAATATTTTTAAAACACGTGCAACAGAGGTTTTTTTTTTTTACTCCAATGTGAGTCTCTATTCTTTTAACCACCAAGTTTAAATAATTAATATTTATGTAACAACTGATATATTGGGACTTACTTTACTAGCTTATTTTTGTATTTCCTTTGTCTAGCATTTTCTATACTTGTTTTTCTCCCTTTGTTCCTTTTCCCAAATCAATTTAAGCTTTTTTTTTCCTTTTCTGTACTGTTTGGAAGTTGAAGCCTTTATATCTATTCTTTAATCATTTCCATTGAAATACTATCATGCATATTTAACAAATTTTACCATGAGCATCTAACCAAAGCTTATTTTAACCCTAGTTATGTCATTTTGATAAACAAGTAAATTTACCCAACATATTTATTTCTGTAAGTTGTGGAGACATATATATATATATATATATATATATATACACACACACATATATGTATATAAGGCATACATATATAAATGATAAACATCAAAGTAAGCCAGAAAGAAAAACAACAATACAGTATACTAACACATATATATGGAATTTAAAAGATGGTAACGATAACCCTGTATGCGAGAAAAGAGACACAGATGTATAGAGCAGTCTTTTGGACTCTGTGGGAGAGGGAGAGGGTGGGATGATTTGGGAGAATGGCATTGAAACACACATATTATCATAAGTGAAACAAATCACCAGTCTAGGTTCGATGCAGGATATAGGATGCTCGGGGCTGGTGCACTGGGATGACCCAGAGGGATGGGATGGGGAGGGAAAAGGAGGGGGGTTCAGGATGGGGAACACGTGTACACTGGTGGTGGATTCATGTCAATGTATGGCAAAACCAATACAATATTGTAGAGTAATTAGCCTCCCATTAAAAATAAATAAATTTATATTTAAAAAAAAACATCAACTTTACTGCTTTAACCACTTTAAGTGTACCTTCACATTGTTGCGCAGTCAGCACCACCATCCATCTGCAGAACTCTCTTCTTTTTCCCAAATTGAAACTCTGTATCCAGAGATAATTACTTACTCTCTACTCTCTCTCCCCAGCAAGAGAAAACTATGATTCTACTTATTTTCCCATCTTTATGGTTTCACTATTTTAGGCCTTATGTAAGTGGAATGACCCAATATATGCCCTTCTGTGACTGGCTTATGGTACTTAGTACAATGTCTACAAGGTTCCTTGTTAGTGTTTAGTCACTAAGTTGTGTCCAACTCTTTGTGATGCCATGTACTGCAGCCCATCAATCTCCTCTGTTCATGGAATTTTCCAGGCAAGAATATTGGAGCAGGTTGCCATTTCTTCCTCCCAGGGATCTTCCCAATCCAGGGATCAAGCTGGCATCTCCTGCACTGGCAGGCAGAATTTTTACCACTGAGCCACTGGGAAAGCCCATATCCCTGCTTTTAAATGTCATAATTTCCATCCTTTTTAGTGCTGAGTAATATTTCATTGTATGTATCTACCACATTTTGTTGATCCATTCACCTCTGGATGGATACCTGAGTTGCTTCTATCTTTTGCTTTTGTGAATAATGCTACTATGAATATTGATGTACAATTATCTGTTCAAGTCTCTGCTTTCAGTGCTTTTGGACATAGATCCAGAATTGGAATTTCTGGGACCATATGGTATTTCCATTTTAACTTTATGAGGAACAACTGTACTGTTTTCCATTATCAGCTGTACCATTTTATATTTCCCACCAGTAATTTTCTAGGAAACATATGTGTATGAATGAGTAGCAGAGTAGAATATAACACATATTCCAAAAGAAGTACAAATATAAAAATACATAACAAAGTTTTCCATGTGTGAATCTTCTGTCATCTGAGGTTCTTGCTTAAACACATTTTCCTTCTGTAGATCAAATTAGAAATTAATTTCTGGGACAGGCTCTGATAAAGTGTATTTTATGTTTGCCTACATTTGAGAACCATCTGTCAAAGGAAGGAGATGTTATTTTCAATCTTGGATTTAAAAGCAGGCTTTATAGAATTGAGCTTCTTCACAGACTGAGTTTCCAGTGGAGAGAGAACAACTGAATATTTAAGAGAAAGAGTTTCTCAGATGGGAAGAAATGGAACTTGCATTAAATAAAGGTGTAGAGTTATGCTTAAAGTGCAAGAGTCCAACCTAAACTTTCTTTCCTTTGAGTCAGTTCAGTTCAGTTGCTCAGTCGTGTCCGACTCTTTGCAACCCCATGAATCGCAGTATGCCAGGCCTCCCTGTCCATCACCATCTCCCGGAGTTCACTCAGACTCATGTCCATTGAGTCTGTGATGCCATCCAGCCATCTCATCCTCTGTCGTCCCCTTCTCCTTCTGCCCCCAATCCCTCCCAGCATCAGAGTCTTTTCCAATGAGTCAACTCTTCTCATGAGGTGTTCAAAGTACTGGAGTTTCAGCTTTAGCATCATTCCTTCCAATGAAATCCCAGGGCTGATCTCCTTCAGAATGGACTGGCTGGCTGGATCTCCTTGCAGTCCAAGGGACTCTCAAGAGTCTTCTCCAACACCACAGTTCAAAAGCATCAATTCTTTGGCACTCAGCCTTCTTCACAATCCAACTCTCACATCCATACATGACCACAGGAAAAAACCATAGCCTTGACTAGACAGACCTTAGTCGGCAAAGTAATGTCTCTGCTTTTGAATATACTATCTAGGTTGGTCATAACTTTTCTTCCAAGGAGTAAGTGTCTGTTAATTTCATGGCTGCAGTCACCATCTGCAGTGATTTTGGAGCCCCAAAAATAAAGTCTGACACTGTTTCCACTGTTTCCCCATCTATTTCCCATGAAGTGATGGGACTGGATGCCATGATCTTCGTTTTCTGAATGTCGAGCTTTAAGCCAATTTTTTCACTCTCCTCTTTCACTTTCATCAAAAGGCTTTTTAGCTCCTCTTCACTTTCTGCCATAAGGGTGGTGTCATCTGCATGTTCCTTATAGCTCAGCTGGTAAAGAATCTGCCTGTAATGCGGGAGACCTGGGTTCGATCCCTGGGTTGGGAAGATCCCTGGAGAAGGGAATGGCTACCCATTCCAGGATTCTGGCTTAGCGAATTTCATGGACTAATGAGTCAGACATGACTGAGCAACTTTCTTTCCTTTAATTCACCATAATAAACTTCTTAGGGAAAAGATATGATTTGCAATGGGAAAATGAAAGAAGCAAAAGTAGCTTGTTGAATGGTGAGCTGTTTAAAGGGTATCTGGAATAATGGTAGGAAGAATGCTCTATGTACTGGCTGTTAACACCAAAATTTTTCTTGAATATAACAAAGAAAATATACTTGAAGTAAATGGCTCAATGGTTTTCATTTGAACTCATGAATCAGTCAATCATAAGACTGCTTTAAGAAAAGGGAAGTTATAGTAAACACAGCACGTTCTGAATTTGTCACTATCAGTTAATGTCATTTCCAAATAAAGACCATGAACCCTAGTATTTTGTTTTTATTGTAATCTTTTCATGATCAGTGTATAACAATATGTGTCGTGGACACATATAGATATTTTCTACATGCCATGACCTTTATAAGGTGTTCTACATTATTTTACAAACCTCTAAAGCATGAACTTAAGTCCTATTCAAAATATAGCTACCTCAATAAAGTGCATATATTACCTGGAAGCAAAAGAAAAATACCCACCCATCTTAGTGAAAGCATGCCACTTAATTTTGGAGCCATTTAAATGACACAGATGTGAATTTAGTTTACTTAGGTTTAGGAATATACAGCATATGCTGATTTTGAAATCTAAACACTGTACAAGCAGCTGCAAATTGATGAAAGTGATCACATCATGTTAGGCTTAATCAGAATAGCTCTTGAGACAGTAATGGAGTTGATATGCTGAAAGAAACAGCTGGCTTTGTTTTGCGTTATAATTCCCAGCAATATGGATGAAACCCAGCTGCTGATAATTTTGATTAATTATGGATCAAACTACAGTTTTATTTTTCTGTGATAGTTAAACATAAAGTTTCCAAGGTTTTTCTTGTTTTACTTTTTAATATATTAAGGGCAGATACTTTCCCCAAAATTTGATTTTGTAGATGAAATTATACAGAAACTGATTTAGGATGTGATGAAACTGCTTCAGCTACAGCATTTGCGTTGCATAGTGGTAAATTCTGACCTTGTCAAAACTCAGGGACAGACAGCTGAATTATGATTCTGCTCTGGTGAAAAATGAGATGTCTCCAATATTAGATTAATTTCCTGTAAACTTTACTATTCGGCATTACCAAACCTTGTAAATGTCATCTTTATCCATCATCTTGAGGTATTTTGATGTTGCTTGTATAGCAATTTTGATTTCATTTTCAGTTTTTATAAAGAGACAGTTATTTCCCTATTAAATCACGCTCTACATTTTTATCACAAATTCATCAAAAGATCTATAATATCCCATTTAACATTAATAATGCTTGTTTAGTCTTCATGTAAATTAGGTGACAGAGGAATGGGTAAAATGGAGAGAATATTATACTTAATATATCTTTATATAATGCAGGAAAAGAACTACTACTAACTTATGGCTAATTCATTCCACTAATGAGTTGTTTTGCAGAATTTGAAGCTGCTAAATACCCAAGTTCATAATGACTTCATTATAGTATAAACAATGGTGCACAAGGACTGAGAGACCCAACGTTCTAGCCCTGGGTCACCTAAAAGTCACTGTATTTAATATACTCAGTTTCAACAGGCCAATATCAGTTTACCAAAAACATAATTAAAGTATCCATTTCAAAAGTCACTTCCAGTTCAAGGTTCCATGATACTATAAATTCATTACATTTAATGGACAAAGACTGTTTCTTTCATACCTAAATTTTATTCATAAGCATATATAAATTCAGAATAAATGTATCAACTCAGTATTCATATACTGAATATCTATTAGATGAAAAGAATTGTGTCTATCACACAGAGAAAAATGGTAATTCTAGATGTTAAAAAACTGTAAGACTGGCCACAAAATTTTGCAATTCTACATCAGTTCATAGAGTCAGTTTCTCCACTGCTTGAGCCTGGGCTGGTTTTATGATATGTTTTGACCTATTATTGGAGAACGAAATGGCACCCCACTCCAGTATTCTTGCCTAGAGAATCCCACGGATGGAGGAGCTTGGTGGTCTACAGTCCACGGGTCGCAAAGAGTCGGACACGACTAAGCGACTTCACTTCACTTTCACTTTGACCTATTACTGCACAAGTTACATTCTGCAGTTCTGAAACAAGGCCTTTCGAAGCCTTGAATTTTTACTCTTGCTCTTTTGGAACTCTGAACCGCCAAGGCAAAGTTAATAAGCCAAGTCAACTGTCAACAAGCCAAAGTTAGTTTGACTGGTTTTAAGAGACCACCAGCCAAGCTGGAAAGTAACCTGTAGACACGTGCATGAGCCCAGCTGAAAAACACACAAACCATTGAGGTGAGCCCAGGACCAAGTGTGAACTCACAGAATTGTAAGTTAAAATATATTGCTTATTTTAAGCCAAAAGTTCTAGGACACTTCATTGGGCTGCAATAAGTAACCGATATAGTTATAGTATATACACAAGTACATGTGTAAATAGTATGCTTAGTTATGCATGTATTTACATATATGTATGTCTTTAATTTTAACTCTCCACTACTAATGAAATACTTCTGCATTACTGACTATGCCAAAGCCTTTGACCGTGTGGATCATTAACAAACTGTGGAAAATTCTTCAAGAAATGGGAATACCAGACCACCTGACCTGCCTCCTAAGAAATCTATATGCAGGTCAACAAGCAACAGCTAGAACTGGACATGGAACAACAGACTGGCTCCAAATCAGGAAAGGAGTATGTCAAAGCTACATATTGTCACCCTGCTTATTTAACATATATGCAGAGTACATCGTGAGAAACTCTGGATGTGGTGTTTATTGTTTAGCAATCCCCTAAATGCAGCATTCCTTTTCATTTACTGGAGGGATTTAGGGAGAAATCTCCCTCCACCATTTTTTGTTAAGAAATCACTTTCTCTGAAACTATTTTAAGAATAATATTGACAATATAATTATTTTAATAGTGCTTTATTTTTAAATTATTAAATTTATAATACTTATCATTGAAATTTTATTTCACTAGTTCAGTTCAGTTCAGTCGCTCAGTTCAGTTCAGTTCAGTTCAGTCGCTCAGTCGTCTCTGACTCTTTGCAACCCCATGAATAGCAGCACGCCAGGCCTCCCTGTCCATCAACAACTCCCGGAGTTCACTCAGACTCGAGTCCATGGAGTCAGTGATGCCATCCAGCCATCTCATCCTCTGTCGTCCCCTTCTTCTCCTGCCCCCAATCCCTCCCAGCATCAGAGTCTTTCCCAATGAGTCAGCTCTTCGCATGAGGTGGCCAAAGTACTGGAGTTTCAGCTTTAGCATCATTCCTTCCAATGAAATCCTAGGGTTGATCCCCTTCAGAATGGACTGGTTGGATCTCCTTGCAGTCCAAGGGACTCTCAAGAGTCTTCTCCAACACCACAGTTCAAAAGCATCAATTCTTTTGGCGCTCAGCCTTCTTCACAGTCCAACTCTCATATCCATACATGACTACTGGAAAAACCATAGCTTTGACTAGTCAGACTCGATGGACGTGAGTCTGTGTGAACTCCGGGAGTTGGTAATGGACAGGAAGGCCTGGCATGCTGTGATTCATGGGGTCACAAAGAGTCGGGCATGACTGAGTGACTGAACTGAATTGAACTGAAACAATAGACATAGTTTATAATTTACTTGTATAATTAATCTTATTATTAAGCTATTACATAGCACTATGTAATTTAATCAAAGATATATAATGAATCTACTGAAAATCAGTCAAAATACAATTAATTTTAATCATAATCACACAGAATGATGTATGTGTGCTGTGTTAGTTGCTCAGTCATGTGCAACTCTTTGTAACACCATGGACTTCAGCCCGCCAGGAGCCTCTGTCCATTGGGATTCTCCATGTAAGAATACTGGAGTGGACTGCCATGCTCTCCTCCAGTGTGGGTCTTCCTAACTCAGGGTTCGAACCCAGGTTTTCCACATTGCAGGTGGATTCTTTACCATCTGAGCCACTAGAAAGCGAGTGGGAGACAAAAATACTTCGTTCAGTATAAGAATCATCCAACCGACCAAATGATTTTATCAAAGGCGGATTCAGTTATTCTTTTTCAGAACTATCTACATTAACTTATCAAATTCATGGTATTGCATTGAATTACTTGTGCAATTTGCAAAACTCTTTTTCATGCTTCATTTGCATTATGTTGACATTCATAAAATATGTTTGCATATTTGACCAAGAATTATCCTTTGATAGTAGCAAACTCATTGTTGCAAGAACAAATCTCTTAAGATGAAATTGAAATATTGGCTGATATAAACATAAGGATTTGGAATTGCTTAAAATGAAATTCTGAAATTGTAATTTTGCCCTAAAGTCTTCTGGGAAATAATTAAATTTGTTCTTATCTAAATTGATTGAACAGTCTTCTAGACAAAGGGAAATTTGTCAGATGATTTATCACACATTATGCCATTATCAGCTCTTATGTTTGTGATTGGTTTGGGGGAAGCCATCTGGTGGGAAAAACTCATATCTAAATGAGATTAAGATTATCGCTGAATTTTTTTTTTGCAAGAATCCAAAGGAGATCCCAAGATGTTGATCTTGAAGTTAGCAATCATGAGTCCATTTAAGAAAAACATTCTAACACCTTCTCATCTCCTTTCCCTTGAAAAAGAAAGGAATTTCAGCCATATGAATGAGGTTAAAGCATCTTTCCATTGACAGTGGAAAACATGTTTGGATTCAGGAAATAACAAATTAAAGTATTGCAAAAGAGAAGTCTTTGCTTTTAATCCTTACAAGGTGCAGAATGACTATGCACTAATCAGAGATGGGGCACTGTAGCAGGTGACTCCTAGCAAAGAGGCCCCCCCACGTGGCCTCACTCCACATGGACTGCAACCAGTCACTCACCTAACCTCAACTTCTTTATAACACACTACTGACATGTGACTGCAAAAGGGGACTACCCAGAAAAGTCCCTTCTGATTCCCTGACCTGTAAACTGCTAAGATGGCTTTACCTAAATCTGAAGATAATGTTTTATGCAACAACAGTCTGCTAAAACAGAATGTGCCTTGCCATATTTAAGACCTATTTCAGCTTGGCTCCATTGCAATGAATATCATAGAGATTATGAGATTTTAAACATATACTACCTACGTATTAATGAATAAACAGTTCTTCATATTAAATGGTAACTCTCTGTACTTATCTCTAATAACTTAATATTTGAATGCAGTAATATTTAGTCCAGACAGTATATTAAAAAGCAAGGACATTACTTTGCCAACAAAGGTCCGACTACTGGTTTTTCCAGTAGTCATGTATGGATATGACAGTTAGACTATAAAGAAAGCTCAGCATTGAAGAATTGATGCTTTTGAACTGTGGTGTTGGAGAAGACTCTTGAGAGTCCCTTGGACTGCAAGGAGATCCAACCAGTCCTTCATAAAGGAAATCAGTCCTGAATATTCATTGGAAGGACTGATGTTGAAGCTGAAATTCCAATACTTTGGCCACCTGATGCGAAGAGGTGACTTGTTTGAAAAGACCCTGATGCTGGGAAAGATTGAAGGCAGGAGGAGAGAGGACGACAGAGGATGAGATGGTTGGATGGCATCACCGACTCAATGGAGATGAGTTTGAGTAAACTCTGGGAGTTGGTGATGGACAAGGAAGCCTGGCGTGCTGCAGTCCATGGGGTCGCAAAGAGTCAGACACGACTGAGCGACTGAACTGACCTGAACGTGCAAACAAAGACCACTGATCATTCTATGCCTGTAGGTCACTATGTTAGGCCCAAATATAGCTATCTTAGGATAGTATCTATTAATAAAATATGAACAAAGACCCAGAAGCAAAGAAGAAAGCTTCATGGGCAATGCTAATCAATGTGTAGTGCAGGAAATGAACTGGAAAGTGGTGAATACATAGGAATGGTAGATCAGGGAAGACTAATAAGAGTAGATTCCCAGAAATACTGATGAAGAGTGAAATTCAGGAGTAAATGAAGCCATCATTTAGTTGCTCACTCATGAGGAAATATTGAGGGACAGTACTAGTCTACAAAATTCCATAAAGCACATCAATAAGTTCTGAGTAACTGGTGACTTTAAGAACATCAGAATTTGAGATGATGTGATTCTTGAACAAAACAAAATGTGCTGGAAAACAGGTTTGGTTTTAATTGCAAAATTATTTTTAGTTCATATTATTTAGGAACCAGTGTCAGTTTTATATCCATTCCTTTAGTTATTGCTGCAGGTACAGATAATAAGATTTTTAGTAGCAGCATCTTTGAATAAAACAACAAAGAATGTGTTTTATGCTTCATTAACCATGCTAATACATACATACTTTGCCAGTCAATTTGAATAACAGATTAAAGCTCACTGTGCATTTTCAGCAGGGTTTACGATTTAAGTTATTTTTAAATAATCTGATAAGGAAATAAAAGCAAATTTTAGTTATGGTATCCAACTCTGCTACAAATGTAACCCTTTGGTCTCTGCAACCTCATACACCAGATTTTGCTTACGATTTTTCTTAGGTAGTTTTCTGATCATGGTTATTTTGTTTGTTTATTGTTGTTGTTCTGTCTTTTTAAAAATTTTCTAAAATTCAACACTCATCAAGATTATTTATGTCAATGTTACAATAGTTGTTATTGTTTAGTGGCTAAGTCATGTCCAACTCTTTGCAACCCTATGGATTGCAGCCTTCCAGGCTCCTCTGTCCATGGGATTTCCCAGGCAAGAATATTGGAGCAGATTGCCATTTCCCTCTCCAGGGGATCTTCCCAACTCAGGGATCAAATCCATGTCTCCTGAATTGACAGGCAGATTCTTTTCTAATGAGACATCAGGGAAGTCTGTTATGACAATTACTTACCAATAAAATACATTGCAAATCTACAATATGACTTCTCCTTATTATCCTAATTATTACTTTAGACACTTTCAGTGTATTTTCAAATATCATTGATTGTATAGTTTATTTTTGTTTTAATTTGCTTTTTTTTTCATTTGGTCTTAGTTACTTATAAAAGATAAACAGAGAAAGCAATAAAAATTCAGGAAGTCAAATAAACCAAATTATGAACCAAAGGAAAACCTCTTTGAAGCACCACTTCAAGTAACTTTTACAAAGGGGCTCACAAATAGATATAAATACCTCCTCTACCTTTTCATGAGCGTACATTCATCTACAGGCAGTTTTTGAAACTCTACCATGGTCTAGCACGGAGAAGGCAATGGCACCCCACTTGAATACTCCTGCCTGGAGAATCCCATGGACAGAGGAGCCTGGTAGGCTGCAGTCCATGGGGTCGTGAAGAGTCGGATACGACTGAAAGACTTCACTTTCACTTTTCACTTTCATGCACTGGAGAAGGAAATGACAACCCACTCCAGTGTTCTTGCCTGGAGAATCCCAGGGATGGGGGAGCCTGGTGGGCTGCCGTCTATGGGGTCGCATAGAGTCGGACACGACTGAAGCAACTTAGCAGCAGCAGTATGGTCTAGCATGAGGCAAAAAGTGGGAACAGCCATGTTCTAGGGAGAAGGGAGAAGGCTATTTATCCAGAGGACTGTAGACTGAAGCTGAATTACCTTGTTGGAAGGAAACACAAAATGCAGCTTTCTCCTATTCACTTGTGCAGAGGGCTCACTTCATTATTTCTTTGCATTCCCCTAGCAATCTCCAAGTCCCTCCACAGCTGTCACTGAATTTCATTCCCATGCCGTTCGGCAGCAATGCCAGTGAGGGCACCGAATGTTTCCCGCCCTCCTCTTCTCGAGGGTGCGTCTCTATGCGTAATTAAGCTACAGTTGGATAAACAACATAGAGTGCTGTTTAGCAGATGAGTTAAGAATAAAATTAACCAGAGAAATAGCCACATGATACCACAGACTCTAAGATGCACATGTATATAGCTGAATAAGATCATTCTCTCTACAGTTTTATCATTTTGACCTGTAATAATTGAGTATAACTTAAATGTGTCTCAGATATATCTCAGTGTAAAATTAAACGTGTCTCAGATTAAAGCAATATCATCTATGTATTTCTATACATTTAAAATAGTTCTGTATTTTTAATATGTATTTCTATATATTTTAACTGTTTTTGAATTTGTTAGGAAGCAAGACAACTATTCCCTCTTCCCACATTTTGCACTAAATATTGTCCCTCATCATTCTATCATTGAATGGATTCCATTTAATGTAATATAAAATACATATTTTATGAAATTAAATGGGCTTTCAATAATTGATTTTCTATAAACAGAAACCTGAAATAAAGAGCAAGTTTATAATTAATTAAAATTTCTTTTAAGTACTTTATACTTGGAGAATTATTTTCTATTTCCTTTATTCTATTTCTAATATTTATTCATTTCCTGGAACATTCCTTAATATTTGCTTACAAATATTCTCCAAGAAGCCCTGTAATATGTGACAAAGTTCTAGCATTGTGGCTCTAACTATTAAAAACTGAGAAAGTGAAGGTTGTTTATGTAGACAAGAAATCATATTTAATAAGTTTTTGTAACAATAAGCTAAGGTCATCAAACAAGGAACACATACACCTGCAGAAAATAACTCTGTGATAGATGATATCAATACACAAACAGGGACATATTTGTGGCTTACAATATTAAAGGAAAGGAAAATAATGGAAGATTACTGTGGGTCACTGAATTATACACTGACATTATGGTAGTGGCCAAAATAAGAAAAACCAAATAAATAATAAGTGTTTGTCTGGAAATTTGATGTTAACTATACAAGATAATAAAATTCAATATTATTAAGAGACATAAGTTTCTACAGAGCATTTACCATACAGCATATGTTAGATTTTATAAGGTATTTTCTATCATGTATATTATATAATGTGCCATGCCATGGAGAATGAAGTTTATTTTTTTTAATTAGAAATGAAATAGCAAATTATAAATGTAGAATGTCCCATTTTTCAAGAAGGCATCCTTTTTCTTAATATCCTTCTAAACTTTAATAAGATTTAGTTTTACCATGATTTCCTCAAACATTTTTATTGATGGGAATTCAGAAGGCATAACATTTAAATAGGACACCTGTCTACATATAAAAATTTTTACAGTTTTACAACTATATAAATTCCAAGAATGAAGGAATCAAAATATTATTGTTATTATCCTTACATCTTTCTACACCCATAGGAAATTTTAAAGAAATAAGAGAACACTTTAATGTATATGAAAAATGACTACTGTGTAGAAAAAAAAATGTGATCACCAGTATCTTGCCTTGAACATTAATTCCTCTACTGCTTATCATGAAAATATTAAAAATCAAATCATAGAGCAAGAGATCATTAGTGCTAATCACCAGGTATGTTTGTTTCCTGGCCTTCCTGACACAAAGTTGGGACTGCACCTTCCCACACTCTTTGGAGCCAGGGTCATGTGACAAGTTCTGGCCAACACTTTGAGAGCCAAATATTTTAATTTGCTGGTAAGAGGTTCTAATTCTACTATGTATTATGTTAGCCAGTAGCTACATGTTATTGGATGACTTGTGTCTTCTAGTTCATTTAAAGTCCCTATCCTAAGCAGTCAGAATGTGACCTTACTGGGAGATGGGGTCCTTGCAGAAATAATCAAGCTAAACTGAGGTCATAAGAGCCAGGTAGGTCCTAGTCCAACATGATGGGTGTCCCTATGCAAAGGGGAAATACAGGCAGAAAGACCCAAACAAGGAGGATGATGTGGAAAGACAAAGGGAGAACGTGACCACCTACAAACCAGGGAGAAAATCTGGTGCAGATCCTTCCCTCCTACACAAAAGGAAGCAAGCCTGCTACACTTTGGGACTTCCAGATGTCAGGACTGAGGGACAATAAATTTCTGTTGTTTAAGCCACCCAGTCTATGTTACTTTCTTTCGGCAAACCTAGCAAAATAATGCATCACAAATGCCATGTAGATTCAATCCTACCCAAATTAAATCACATTCAAAGCAGGTTTCTTTGAACAAAATTAACAAGATGATTCTAAAATCTATATCGAAATACAAAGAATCTAGAGTAGCCAAAATAATTTAAAATTCAGTAAGAAAACTACAAAACCTAGTGAAATATGCTAAAAAAAATTTTTAAACACTTTACCACAATAGATTTTTTTAATTGGAAAGATGTTTAAGTTGCTTTACAATGTTGTATTAGTTCCTGCTGTAAAACAATGTAAATCAGCCACATGTATACATATTCTCTCCTTCTCCAGCCTCTCTCCCACTTCGCCATCCCACCCCTCTGCTGCTGCTGCTGCTGCTGCTAAGTCACTTCAGTCGTGTCCAACTCTGTGTGACCCCATAGACGGCAGCCCACCAGGCTCCCGCGTCCCTCTAGGTCATCACAAAGCACTAAGCTGAGGTCCCTGTGCTATACAGCAGCTTCCTACAAACTATTTTACACATAGCTGTGTATATATGTCAATTCATCCCATCCTCTCCTTCCCCACCTGTGCCCATAAATGCATTCAATGCAAATCAAAACTATGAGGTATCACCTTACACCAGCCAGAATGGCTATCATCAAGACATCTACAAACAATACATGCTGGAGGTGGTACAGAGAGAGGGGAACCCTCCTATACTATTGGTAGAGATGTAAACTGGTATATCCACTGTAGAGAACAGTATGGAGGTTCCTTAATAAACCAAACATAGAACTACCATATGACCCAGCAATCCCACTGCTGGGCATCAACCCTGAGAAAACCGTAACTCAAAAGACACATGTACCCCATTGTTCATTGCTATACTACTTATAATGACCAGGACATGGAAACAACCTAGATGTCCAATGAATGGATAAGAAGATGTGGTACATATATATACACTGGACTATTACTCAGCTGTAAAAAGTAATGAAACTGAGTCAGCTGTAGTGATGTCAATGAACCTGGAGCCTGTCATACAGAATGAAATGAGAGAGAAAAACAAATATTGTATATTAACACATATATATATGGAATCTAGAAAAATGGTACTGATGAACCTATTTGCCGGGCAGGAAGAGAGGCACAGACATAACACAGAAAATCTATGGATTGTAAATAAAAGGGTTACATGTGAAATGATGCTAAAGATCATTAATGATCACAGCAATGAAATCAAAATCAATGAGAGGCCACTTTACACCTAATATAATGGACAAAATTAAACAAGGGAGAGTGGAATAGAATCACCTACATTTTAAGTAAAGGCAGGAAATGTGAGAAATATTAAGAAACATGTTATCTCAAGTCAAACATTCAAGTGAAAAGTGTACTTTGTGTTATGCTATAGGAGTGTACCGATGACTTCACTACAATATAATAAAATTCAAATGGAAAACATTTGCAGTGTGCCACTTATGTTTTAGACATAGAGAATATAAAAAAAATAAAGGCATGATTCAGTATGGGAGGCAGAGATGCAAAGAAATGATTAAATATATCCAGAGCTTGTGAAAATGGAACAATGTACAAATAAACAGACAAGAGAGAGACAGTATAGAAGACTGCCTTCTGGAGACCTGATAGGAGACTGCATGGGCTTTGAATGACAAATAAGAATAAGACAGGATGGGATGATATTTGGACCTGAGGAAATACCATGTACAAGAGTGTGGAGTAATCAAACAGTTTGGAATCTAACACCGTATCTTCCAGAACACTAATACGGGCTAACATTTTATAATTTAAAGAAGCATGAGTGTATTACAGAAAAGGTCACAATGTGTACATTTGAGAACACTCTTGGCATTTCAGAAACAGGTTTCCAGGAAACAGGTGACTTTGAAATGTAAATTAAAATTGAATAATCTTTGAAATAAAAAGGGAATACAATAGTAGCAAAAGTTCACAATACAGTTCACTGGTTTCTTTTTTTTTTTTAAATAGAAATCTTTAATGAGCAGATGTTTAGTAGGAATGCCAATAAAATATGATAAAATACCTATGAAATCTATAACATAATATGAATTTCAAACTTATTAAGTAAATGCTAGCAAATATATATTTATTCAGGTTCATAAAATGCCTAACTGATAACACAATGTTTTATTTAAAATGTTAACTTTGATGACAGATGTATAATCCAAAAATTTGCTTGAAGAATTTCCATATTATCCTTTCCTACTTTATATTAGAATATCATAACCTATTCAGTTACATATTCATTTTTATTTTTCTATAAAATTATATTTTAAAATTTTATATGAAAAGAGCTGCCATGTTTCCTAATATACAGATTTCTTAGGTCTTGACTAAGAGGAAGATTTCCAATAATATAGACTTTACATAGGTGAAATAAATACAAGTGAACATAAAATACTCTACTGCTGTTGGTGACTGGTTTTGGAGGCTGTGTTAAGGCAAGAACAGGACACGATAATAGAGAAGTGAATTAAAGAAGGTAGAAGTTTATTTTCCTCCTGTGTAATAGCCTGAAATGGAGTTTTGGTGGTCAGGTGGCTGCTCTTTACACAGTAACTCAAGGACATAGTCTTTTTTGTCTTGTTGCTCTGCAGTCCCTTAGGAAACTGTCATTATAAGGTTAAAACTGAATTGCTCTAGTTTCCAGTTGACTGTCAGGGTAAAGATAGTACAGAAAACACTGCCCATTATCTTTAGCCTGGGCTTGCAAGCTGCACATGTTAGATCTGCTCACAAGTCACATGAAAGACTGCAGATACATGCTGCTCCTAAATTGCCTCAGTCGTGTCCAGCTCTGTGCAACCCCATGGACTGTAGCCTGTCAGGCTCCTCTGTCCATGGGATTCTCTAGGCAAGAGTGCTGGAATGAGTTGCCATCCCCTCCTCCAGGGAATCTTCCCAGCCAAGGTTGAACCCAGGTCTCCTGCATTGCAGGGGCCACCAGGGAAGTCCCAGACACATGCTACAATGAATTAAAAAAGAAAAATAATAAAGAAATGTATTCTGGTCACATGCACAAGAAGAGGAGAAAACACATTTCACAGACAGCAAGCGTCATCCACTGAAGAGAACCAGCACTTCCAGTCCTTGTCGGAGAATTCCTGCTATGTGAATCCTGAAAGAGAAAGTCGCTCAGTCATGTCTGACTCTTTGTGATCTCATGGACTATACAGTCCATGAAATTCTCCAAACGAGAATACTGGAGTGGGTAGCCTTTCCTTTCTCCAGGAGATCTTCCCAACCCAGAGATCAAACTCAGATCTCCCACATTGCAGGCAGATTCTTTACCAGCTGAGCAACAAGGAAAGCCCTTATGAATCTTAGTTGAGAGGAAATCTGAGCCCCTGAGTACTTGATTCCAGCCTCTCTAGGACAAACAGCTGTGATTCAGACTTTGCTCATTGGACACATGGTGCCAGACCTGACTCACCAAGTATCTGACATAAGATAGACTGAGCAATGAGCAGGCATCATGCTGGGGCCAGTAATCATAGATATAGTTGCAAAGAGGAGCTCTGGTTCTCCGAGCTGAGCCATAGCATCAGGGACTTTGACAGCAAATGCAGTGAGGCACACTCATAAAAACACATGCATATGTGCACACCAAGTACACACACACACACACACACACACACACACAAACGTATGTGTGCCAAAGGGGCTCACACCTCTAGGGATGTGCTAAGGTTCAGAGCTCAGTGGTGACAAAAGTGTTCATGTTCTCACCAAAAAGGAGTGGTTTGTCCCTCATCTAAAGCTCCTGTCTTTGTCCATCCAGGTTGCTTGCCCTAACATGACACCATAAACTGAGCAGCTCATTAACAACAGAAATTTCTCTCTCACTGTTCTGGAGGCTTTGTTGTTTTTGTTGCTCAGTCGTGTCTGACTCTCTGCACCTCCATGGACTACAGCACGCCAAGCTTCCTTGTCCATCACCATCACCCAGAGTTTGCTCAAATGCATGTCCATTGAGTCAGTGATGCCATCCAACCATCGCCCCCTTCTCCTCCTGTCCTCAATCTTTCCCAGCATTGGGGTCTTTTCCAATGAGTTGGCTCTTTGCATCAGGTGGCCAAAGTATTGGCGCTTCAGCATCAGTCCTTCCAACAAATATTCAGGGTTGATTTTTAGGATTGACTGATTTGATCTCCTTGCAGTTCAAAGGACTGTCAAGAGTCTTCTCCAGCACCACAATTCCAAAGCATCAATTTTTTGGCACTCAGTCTTCTTTGTTGTACAGCTTTCACATCTGTATGTGACTACTGGAAAAACCAGAGCTTTGACTCTCTGGACCTTTGTTGGCAAAGCGATGTCTCTGGTTTTTAATATTCTGTCTATGTTTGTCATAACTTTCCTTCCAATGAGCAAATGTCTTTTAATTTCATGGTTGCAGTCACCATTCACAGAGATTTTGCAGCCCAAGAAAATAAAATCTGTCACAGTCTCCACTTTTCCCCCTCCTATTTGCCATGAAGTGATGGGACCAGATGCCATGATCTTAGTTTTTAAAACCCTTAGAGTTGTAAGCCAGCCTTTTCACTCTCCTCTTTTATCCTCAGCAAAAGTTTCTGGAGGCTAGAACGTCCAGAATCAAGGTGCCAGCAGATTCAGTGTCTGGTGAGAGCTGACTTCCTGAGTCATAGTCATTTGTCTTTTTGCTGTGTTCTCCCATGGCAGAAAGGAAAGTGAGGACTCTGGGATCTCTTTTGTAAGGACACGAATCTCATTTTATTAGGGCTCTGTCTTATGACCGGATCATCTCCCCAAGACCCCACCTTCAAATATCATCAAATCAGGGATTATGTTACACCAAATGATTTGGGGGCAAAACAAAACCAGTTTGTAGCAGCTCCCAGTGATTGGTTAAACTACCCTATATATATTTTTAACATTATTGAGATGTATTTTGAACAGATTAAAATGTACAGAACTTAAATGTACAGTTTGGAGAATTTTTAATGTATATATCACTTTGTGAAAGTGAAAGTGATAGTCGCTTAGTCATGTCTGACTCTTTGTGACCCTACGGACTGTAGCCTGTAGGGCTCCTCTATCCATAGAATTCTCAAGGCAAGATTACTGGAGTGGGTTGCCTTTCACTTCTCCAGGGGATCTTCCCAACTCAGAGACCAAACCCAGGTCTCCTGCATTACGGGCAGACTGTTTACCACCTGAGTCACAGGGAAGCCCATATATCATTTTAACCATCTCCTATTTTCTTTAGAATATTTTCATAACTGCTGGAGGAGGGTCACACGCCTCTTCGTGAGCAGTTCTCTCTCCCTCGACAGCAGTGCTGTTGTTCTTTTATCCCTATGGATAGCCTTGGTGACAAAAACTTCACATGAATAGAACCATGTGGTATACATACTTTTCTGTCTGGCTTCTTTTGCTCAGTCTCACATTTTTGAGATTTGTCCATTTTATCACAAGGAGGAGTAATTCATACTTGTTTTATTTCTGCAAAGTACTCCTTTGAATGAATATGTTATGATTTATTTAATTCATTCTCCTGCTCATGTTTCCAGTTTGAAGCTGTTATGAATTAATCTGTTGCAAACATTCATACACACCACTTTTGGTGGACATGTGCTTTTACTTCTTTCTAATGAACACTTAAGAGCAGCAATGCTGGGTTAACATTTTATTAAACTTTTTTGTGCAATCATCTAGAGTTGGATTATATTGCTTAGACCCATGAACCCTTATCAATTCAGAATATTTATTAGGTTATTCTAGTATTTCACAGCTATTCCAGTTGAGCTAGTTCAAATCCTAAAAGATGATGCTATAAAAGTGCTGCACTCAATATGACAGCAAATTTGGAAAACTCAGCAGTGGCCTCAGGACTGGAAAAGGTCAGTTTTCATTCCAATCCCAAAGAAAGGCAATGCCAAAGAATGCTCAAACTACCACACAATTGCACTCATCTCACACGCTAGTAAAGTAATGCTCAAAATTCTCCAAGCCAGGTTTCAACAGTACATGAACTATGAACTTCCAGATGTTCAAGCTGGTTTTAGAAAAGGCAGAGGAACCAGAGATCAAATTGCCAACATCTGCTGGATCATGGAAAAAGCAAGAGAGTTCCAGAAAAACATCTATTTCTGCTTTATTGACTACGCCAAAGCCTTTGACTGTGTGGATCACAATAAACTGTGGAAAATTCTGAAAGAGATGGGCATACCAGACCACCAGACCTGTCTCTTGAGAAACCTATATGCAGGTCAGGAAGCAACAGTTAGAACTGGACATGGAACAACAGACTGGTTCCAAATAGGAAAAGGAGTACGTCAAGGCTGTATATTGTCACCTTGCTTATTTAACTTATGTGCAGAGTGCATCATGAGAAACGCTGAGCTGAAAGAAGCACAAGCTGGAATCAAGATTGCTGGGAGAAATATCAATAAACTCAGATATGCAGATAACACCACCCTTATGGCAGAAAGTAAAGAAGAATTAAAGAGCCTCTTGATGAGTGTGAAAGAGAAGAGTGAAAATGTTAGCTTAAAGCTCAACATTCAGAAAACTAAGATTATGGCATCTGGTCCCATCACTTCAGTGCAAATAGACACAACTGAGTGACTTAATAACAACAAAATCAGTTTGAAGTGGGAGTTGTGATTGAAGGCTCCCTGGAGGAAGCAAATATTGGATTATACCTGACTTTGTGTCCTCTACTGGGTTCATTTAGGGCTAAGGATACAGTAGGCATCCAATACAAAATAATTTTATGTTCCTTCACTATAAATGTTCCCCCTTGTCTTGCATTAAAGGCATAAAGAAACATGAAAATTTGTATGTCAGGACCACACAGACTAATGATCATTTCCTATCACTGGCCTGAAGAATAAATCAGTGAATTCACATTATACTTGAAAATGTTTTTTCTGGCTTAAATTCAATAGTTTCAGAGTTGCTGATTGCTTTCCTTATGGATATAAATCCTAGGTTTACTTGAGGATTATCTTCCTAACAGGAATTGTATGGGGAAAAACTACCATACTTCAGTCCTCCATTTCTCCCTTAATGATCCTAATTACATGATTAGCTTTGGAGGATGGCATGCCTATTTTGGTCAGTTGGAAGGGACCATATTCATTAAAAAAAAAAAAACAAGACTACTTAGGGTTTTAATGTCCAAAGTTGGTATGTAACATTAGAATAGCACATTTAGGTCCTGACTTTTGGATTTTACCATCTAATTATGGGGATTATCCAAAGAAAATGCTTTAAAACATTATAAATAGGTAAATAATAATGTACAAAAGGTCACAAAGAAACATGTTATTCACTGCTAAATCAGTGGTACAGTAAGCAAATGGGTGTGAAAATTTTAAAGGAGAAAAATTTCATTATAGATGTCATTATTGTTATTTATCAAGGAGCTAGGTAAGAATTGTGCTGGAATATTTTGGGCCCTGGACAGAAAGACGTCAGCATTCAAGGAATAAAAATGTTTTAGACCCATTCATGGAAGTGAAAAAAACATTTTTTCAGGACGGATTGGGGCTGAGAGGAAAAAAATAAGAGAGAAAGAGATTAGAAAAATAACTTGGACCCAAACAGTCAAGATGTGGAAGCTTGAGTTAGCCCTAACAAAAGATTCAAGTAGATGAAAAAGACAATGGAAGATTTTTGATAAGTGCTATTATCATGAGCTTACCTTAGAACTTTCTTTCTAAAATATTATTTATATTAATAGAAATATTACCTGAAGCTTGACTCACATCAAAATTATTCCTGCTGTAAGACAGTGTTACTCATCAAGCAGTATCCAGTGTGTGGCTTTTACAGGTGAAGTGACGGCCAACAGTGGCTCCCTGCAGCTCTGGAAGTCTTAGCGGCGTCTGTCTTCATGACACCCAAGGTCCTCCACACCACAGTGCTGTCTCCTGCCCGCATCCAGACTCTGTTCCTAGGGAAGTTTGTCAGCCTCTGTTCTCGCCATCATCAAAAGCATCTTTGCTTCTTTTTCTACTTTAGTTAGTTTTCATAACACTGAAAAATAATTCAACTTAAAATGGACTTTAGGTAACTAAATTTTCTTCTTTAACCTGCAGGGGAAAATGACAAACAAAAATCCTCATATTTTGAATATACTGTTTTTTTATAACTGATTGATGACAGACATAAGTCTTCACTATAACTGAAAGCTATATTTTAATATTCCACAACTTTATTTCAGAGGCAGCTGGTTCATGATATATATATATACTTTCCCTAAAACCTTGGATTATTATTTTGGAGATGAAGAGAATTTAAGCATTACTATTTCACTGTGATCCAAAAATAGGACAAGAACAATTAACAGGATGACTTTGATATATTTGATAATTTAAACTAGGTCATACCCAGAGTTTTTAATGTAACAGAAGTATTATTTTGAACTTAACTTTCTCTGTACACTGTTAGAATTTTAGGTATTCATGGATATATTTATAAATCTGATGGTACCACCCTCACGTGATCTTATTTATATGCAGGCAAAATTTTCTTGTATCTACTTCTGGGGTCTAGACATCTGGAATTGTGTGTCTGAAAACTAATGAGGTGACCTGACAAACGGCTATTGATATGGGCCACTGAAAGTCTTCTTGAGAGAAATTTTGGTCTAGGAATCTTTGCAGAAAGCTGCTGAGCAAAGTGGCATTAATTCAGAAACAAACTCCTGGTAACAAAGAGGGGAACAGAAATTCTTTATAGTTCACAGTTCCTACTGCTTTAATTTGCTTTGGATTTTCCCATTGTTTTCATGCAAAGGTTAAAAGAAAGATTTCAACAAAGCCATTTGTAAATTACTGAAATAATGACACTGCTTTGAAATTGTTTAATCTAAAATAGTGGGAATCCTCCCTTGTTGCATCCTGCTGATTCAACCCAGCAAATCTCAGCTGTAGTTAACAAAGCAGATGAGACCACACCTGCTGTCCATCGGGGCTCCTCAAAGGCAGAGCAGGTTCCAGGAGGCCCAGCAGAGCAGCCTGGGCTCCGGCCATGACTGAAGCAGCAGCTCTGGCCACTGGCTGTGAGCGGTGGGCACTGAAGCTGCCCTGGCAAAAAACGCCGAACGAGGTTGCCACAAAAGCTGATTTGTGTATTCCCCTGGACTCTGAGACCTTGTTTCAGAAAGGGAGGACAACAAGGATGAGTAAGGGTTGAATTAAATGTTAATGTGAATGACTCCATTCAAACCTTGAGCTCTGGAGAACTCTATTTACATTCAGAATTGTGTTTTGCATTTCATCCAAAACCACAATGTATTTTGAATGATCATGGTTCATCTTGGTCCCTTAAGACTTCTCTAGAGAATTCCCAGGTGGTCCAGTGGTTAGATTCCATGCATCCACTGCAGGAGGCACGGGTTCAATCCTTGGTCAGGGAACTAAGATCCTACGTGCCATGGCATGTGAAAGTAAAAGTGGCTCAGTCGTGTCCGACTCTTTGTGACCCCATTGACTGTACTGTCCATGGAATTATCCAGGCCAGAATACTGGAGTATGTAGCCTTTCCCTTCTCCAAAGGCTCTTCCCAACCCAGGGATTGAACCCAGGTCCCCCACATTGCTGGCGGATTCTTACTAGCTGAGCCACAGGGAAGCCCAAGAATACTGAGGTGGGTAGCCTATCCCTTCTCCAGGGGATCTTCCCAACTCAGGAATCGAACTGGGGTCTCCTGCATTGCAAGTGGCTTCTTTACCAATTGAGCTACGAGGGGAGTCCACTGCCATGGCATGACCAAAAAACAGACAAAAAGACTTCTCTGGATCTCTCTCAAGACACTCTAGGCCATGCATAACAATACCATAGCACAAGGAATAATGAACCACTTAGAATTTCTACATTCTCTGTTCATCCCTCGTTACTCCATTCTCATTGTCAGAAGCTTCTCCTGCCACGACTGTGTCCCTTGACCTCATTCCTAGGGCAAATCTGTACTGCATGCTGGAAAGAGGATCCCAGGGATGACTGTTTTTCAACAGAGTCCCTGAATCACCCACTCCCATATACAGCATCCCAAGTCTTCTACCAAAGAGGGGAGGAATGATAACATTTTTTCTATATGTGAATTTTAAGATCTTATTTCCATGGTTCCACCAAAGTAGCATAGCTGCCAGTGAATTACTAAAGCAAAAATGTCTTTTCTCTTTTTGAAATACTTTCTAATGGAATATATTTGAATAGATACGCACATAAAATGGTGGGGGAGAAATTGCCAAAACCTCTGAATTTACCCTGGTCATCAACAGAGTGGCAGAAGTCTTGACGCATTCTGGTCTTGAGTATTCTGCCCTTATTTTCCATCTGACCTCTATTTTTCAGACCCTCCAAATACTTCAGGATGTGAATTCCTAGAGACACTCAGCTCATTCCCCTATATACACATTTACTCATGTTCATCCCTTCCTTTAGACTAAAAGGCCTCCTCCCTATTTTTATCCATTGAAATCCCTCTGGCTCTTTACTGCTCTGCTAACAATTACTCGGTTGACAGTGTGACTTAAAATCATGTCTTACACACAGTAATAAGAAATCCAAAACAATATGGCTCCGCCTAAGGGAAATAGTTACCATTCTATCAAATTAATAAGCTCAGTGTCTCCACACAGTTTTAAGCATAATTTCTTATTCTTCTATTACCATGCTTTTCCCCCTCATTCAGTCTCTCCAACAGGAAGCTTCCATAGGCCTCTTATCCTTCCCATCATATGGCAGACATAAAGAAAACGACAATCACAGAAAACTAACCAATCTGATCACATGGACCACAGCCTTGTCTAACTCAATGAAACTATGAGCCATGCCGTGTAGGGCCACTCAAGATGGATGGGTAAGGGTGGAGAATTTTGACAAAACGTGGTCCACTGGAGAAGGGAATGGCAAACCACTTCTATATTCTTGCCTTAAGAACCCCAAGAACAGTATGAAAAGGCAAAAAGATAGGACACTGAAAGATGAACTCCCCAGGTCGGTAGGTGTCCAATATGCTACTAGAGAAGAATGGAGAAATAACTACCAAAAGAATGAAAGGATGGAGCCAAAGCAAAAACAACACCCAGTTGTGGATGTGACTGGTGATGGAAGTAAACCCAATGCTGTAAGAGCAATATTGCATAGGAACTTGGAATGTTAGGTCCATGAATCAAGGCAAGTTGGAAGTGATCAAATAGGAGATGGCAAGAGTGAACATCAACATTTTAGGAATCAGTGAACTAAGATGGACTGGAATGGATGAATTTAACTCAGATGACCTTATATCTACTACTATGGGCAAGAATCCCTTAGAAGAAATGGAGTAGCCCTCATAGTCCACAAAAAGTCTGAAAAGCAGTATTTGGATGCAATATCAAAAATGACAGAATGATCTCTGTTCATTTCCAAGGCAAACTGATATCACACTATTTGAAATCCAGGTCTATTTCCTGACCAATAAAGCTGAAGAAGTTCAAGCTGAACAGTTCTATGAAGACCTAAAAGCCCTTTTAGAATTAACACCCCCAAAGAGATGTCCTTTTCATTATAGGGGACTGGAATGCAAAAGTAGGAAGTCAAGAAACACCTGGAGTAACAAACAAATTTGGCCTGGGAGTACAGAATGAAGCAGGATAAACGCTGATAGAGTTTTGCCAAGAGAATGCACTGGTCATACCAAACACCTTCTTCCAACAACACAAGAGAAGACTCTACACATGGACATCACCAGATGGTCAATACCGAAATCAGATTGATTATATTCTTTGCAGCCAAAGATGGAGATGCTCTATACAGTCAGCAAAAACAAGACTGGGAGCTGACTGTGGCTCAGATCATGAACTCCTTATTGCCAAATTCAGACTCAAATTGAAGAAAGTAGGGAAAATGACTAGACCATTCAGGTATGATCTAAATCACATCCCTTACGATTATACAGTGGAAGTGACATATAGATTCAAGGGATTAGATCTGATAGACAGAGTGTCTGAAGAGCTAAGGACGAAGTTCGTGACATTGTACATGAGGCAAGGATCATGACCATCCCTCAAAAAAAAGAAATGCAAAATTGTTGTCTGAGGAGGCCTGACAAATGTGAAAAGGAGATAAGCTAAAGGCAAAGGAGAAAAGAAAAGATATACCCATTTGAATGCAGAGTTCCAAAGAATAGCAAGGGGAGATAAGAAAGCCTTCCTCAGTGATCAATGCAAAGAAATAGAGGAAAACAATAGAACGGGAAAGACTAGAGATCTCTTCAAGAAAATCAGACATACCAAGGGAACATTTCATGCAAAGATGGGCACAATAAAGGACAGAAATGGTATGGACCTAACAGAATCAAAAGATATTAAGAAGAGATAGCAAGAATACACAGAAGTACTATACAAAAAAGATCTTTATGACCTAGATAATCATGATGGTGTGATCACTCACCTAGAGCCATATATCCTAGAATGCAGAGTCAAATGGGCCTTGGACGCATCACTATGTTCAAACTATGGCACAACTGCACTCATTTCACACGCTAGCAAAGTAACACTCAAAGTTCTCCAAGCCAGGCTTCAACAGTATGTGAACCATGAAATTCCAGATGTTCAAGCTATATTTAGACAAGGCAGAGGAACCAGAGATCAAATTGCCAACATAATTTCAATCACTGAAAAAGTGGTAGAGTTCCAGAAAAACATCTTAGCTTTATTGACTATGCCAAAGCCTTTGATCAGCGTTTGTGTGGATCACAACAAACACTGGAAAATTCTTAAAAAGATGGGAATACCAGACCACCTTATCTGCCTCCTGAGAAATCTATATGCAGGTCAGCAAGCAACAGATAGAACTGGACATGGAACAACAGACTGATTTCAAATCAGGAAAGGAGTACATCAAGGCTGTATATTGTCACCCTGCTTATTTAATTTATATGCAGAGTACATCATGAGAAATGCTGGACTGGATGAAGCACAAGCTGGAATCAAGATTGTCGGGAGAAATATCAATAACCTCAGATATGCAGATGACACCACCCTTATGGCAGAAAGCAAAGAGGAACTAAAGAGCCTCTTGATGAACGTGAAAGAAGAGAGTGAAAAAGTTGGCTTAAAACTCAACATTCAGAAAACTAAGACCATGGCATCTGGTCCCATCACTTCATGGGAAATAGATGGGGAAACAATGGAAACAGTGAAGGACTATTTTCTTGGGCTCCAAAATTACTGCAGATGATGATTGCAGCCATGAAATTAAAAGACACTTGTTCCTTGGAAAAAAGTTATGACCAACCTAGCCAGTCAATTAAAAAGCAGAGACATTACTTTGCCAACAAAGGTCTGTATAGTCAAAGCTTGGTTTTTCCAGTAGCTGTGTATGGATGTGAGAGTTGGACTATAAAGAAAGCTGAGTGCTGAAGAATTGATGCATTAGAACTGTGGTGTTGGAGACGACTCTTGAGAGTCCCTTGAACTGCAAGGAGATCCAGTCGATCCTAGAGGAAATCAGTCCTAAATATTCATTGGAAGGACTGATGCTAAAGCTGAAACTCCAATACTTTGGCCACCTGATGTGAAGAACTGACTCATTGGAAAAGACCCTGATACTGGGAATGATTAAAGGTGGGAGGAGAAGGGGACCACAGAGGATGAGATGATTGGATGGCATCACTGACTCCATGGACATGAGTTTGAGTAAGCTCCAGGAGTTGGTGATGGACAAGGAAGCCTGGCGTACTGTAGCCCATGGGGTCGCAAAGAGTCAGACATGACTGAGGGACTGAACTGAACTGAACCATGCTCTTTAATAATGAACATTTTGTCTTCTTACTAAATTTTACAGGTGATGGTAAATATTTATTTTGTGCTTATTTTATGTCAGGTACTGTGCTAAGTTCTTAAAACACATTGTAACATTTATAATGATGTGAGACTACATTTCTACTTATAAGTAAGGTTCAGATATCTAGAAAAAATGAGTTAATTGCCAGATTTTCAACTCTGGGACTCGGAAACTAACATTCCCTAGGAAACAACCCCATCTACCATTGCATCATAAAGAATAACTTCAAATCCTTGCTTTTTATCACCTCATTTAATGTCAAATACAACATGGTTTAGTAAAAGTATTACATGCAAAATTATAAGGTTCTCTTAATAATTTATTAATGGACTTGTTTGTTCTGAGAAAAATACCTAAAACTAAGCTTTTCCTCAATAAAGTCAAGCTTTGATAACACAAAATAAAAATTAAGAACAATGAAAATAACAATAACAAAAGCTTCCTGTCATGCTCTAATAACTCTAAGATGAAGAGAATTATCAAAAGTTCTGGAGAAAACTCCAGCAACAAAAGTACTAAACATATCCTTAATCCTCTTTTTCTTCGTTTTTGTTTTTTTATGCTCCTATATCCTATATTTTTTTCAAACTGACTGTGTTTCTCATGATTCACAAGTAGAACAGATATTCCATAAGAACAACTTCATGGAAAGGATCTTCAAAATCACAAGGAAATTTTTTAAAATTTCATTGAAACTCAGTGTGCACTAGAGACAATTTAGTTATGAGGACATTGACAATGAATTTCTTATTTAATTCAATACATAGTTTTCTGGTGCTGACTTGCCTGGAAAATTCCATGGACATGGCACCACGAAGAGCTAGACATGACTGAGCATGCACTCACTATATAACAGGTCAGTTTCTTATCTTGCTATAATACTTCTCACTGGAACACGGGTGATGGGGACTCCATTGCTTGGTTACAGTGATAAAGGTGAAGTACAAGAACTAGTTTAATTTAAAAAGAAGGAAAAACTATACGTCTCCTACTCTATTTTGTGGACTCTTCTGTCACAGCCACAGAAAACGTAAAATCCTTCTTCCTCTGTAGGGAGATCAGATCATGGCACATATAGAACTCAACCAGTCCACAGCAGGTGGTCCCAGAGCCCAGAGGTAGAGACATTTTATCTCCTGGCATTAAAGGGCAAACACTAGCTTTCAAAATAGTTTTCTCAAAGTTTCTGGTGCTCCTAAATGTTTCAAAGTGTACAACATCAGGACTTTTGTATAGTCAAGTCTTGAGAACCATTTTAATTTTTCTCCTTTCTGAAAAAAAATCCGCTATGCTATTATGTCAGTCAAATACATCTTAACCATTTTAGCAAGGGTGTATCATAATAACAAAGACAAGTGTCTTATTAATGCAATCATAAAATAGTTAACCTCCAAAATTAATTACTAGTATTTTATGAGAAGTTTGAAGGAGTGAAATAAAGTAAATATTATATTAATAATAAATTTTATATCATGAAATATACTTTTCCTCTATAAATCTCCAGAAAATGGTCATGAACTTTTGCCAAACATGATTATTTCTATATGAAAGTCTCTAATTAAGCAATCTATGTTGCATGAATAAGCAGTAGACTATTGAGCAGAATACGAATTGTTTCTAATAACAACAAAAGATTATTCAATACTTTTTCTTATAAATACTGTATATTGTAATATTTGATGAAATTTTTGTCTTTGTTACTCTTTAAGCATGTCTACAATTTAACATCTGAGGAAATCATATTGCAATCTAAGTGTATATCTTGGCAAATTCTACCTATTTATTGCTGTCATACATTTTATCAGACAATAAATAGAGTGGTGTGCTTAAAACTTTGGATTTTAATGTTGAAATGTAACCTCTTACTTCTCTAACTTATGAGTATTATTTTCTAAAACGTTCTGACAATATAATTAAAAACTAAGAATAAGGACATAACTATTATCAGCAGGTGGTATTTACTCTGCACCATAGAATTTACCTGTTTTGTGATTAGCCACGAGAGAATGCAATTTAGCTTTGTTTTAAGGATAGGTTAATTTGGCAGCAACCACACTACCTTTCTTAGAGAAGCAGAATGATTGATACAATCCTACATCATGCTGTTCAGCAAATGAAACCGCTTTTTTTTTTTTTTTATGATTACAAGGAATGAGGCTTGGTGTTCACCATGAGTCCAGGAATGCTTAAGTACTTTTCTGAACAGGCTTGGCAAGTACGAATATCTGGGGAAAGATAAAAAGAAACATTTAAGTAAAAGAAGATGCAAACGAATCTTTTCTGATGGTTCAAAACCTTTGTACTCGTTGAGGGTTTAGAGTGAGAAATATTTATTCTTTGGGATCTGTGAGGGCTGGCCTAACCAGAGCTATAGTAATAATGAAGCCATATGCCACCCAGCACTTAAACAAGCATGGTTTAAGGCTATAATCTGGGAGAAAATTAGCAGACATAAGTTTAATTTTTATATTTTTTAAAAGATGTATATTTCAAAGTTTTATGGCCTACTTATAAGCTCCATGTACTGCTATCCAGTCATAGTAAAGAAAAAAAAATTTCTTTTAGGCAGCATTTTATTCTTTCAAAGCACTACAAGCATAAACCCAAATAGCTTTACCAAAGGCTGGGATGTTTCTCTTCATTCTTTGGTGAAAACAGAAATAAAGCTACAAGCAGCAGAGATGATCAACAAGGAATCATCAGTGAATTTAAATTTTCTTAAATTTAAATTTATTATGCCACTTAAATCTCTGAACCTATGTTGAGCAATACAGAAAAGCACAATTTGCAGTGTTTGCTGAAATTTGCATTATTACATTTTCACCAAAATTGTGGCTAAAATTTTAACCAAAGTTTCAAAATCCTTCAGCTTTCAAATAAGAGTCCATGACTCCCAGAATTTTAATACTCTTAGGACCCATTCAAATAATTTCAGGAGGGGCTGTTCCCTTAGGTGCTCCCTAGGGTTGTGATTGTCCCTTGGGTTTTGACCTGCTGATACCCTCTGGTGTGAACTTTAGAACTATTTAAAACCATCCTAGACTGAGGTAGTTTTAAGCTATTATATCTTTTCTCAATAGCTTTTGTTGTTGTTCAAAATAAAGAACTAAGAGTGTTTAACTCTATGAGAGGCTCTGTAATTACTCACATGTAAGGTCTTCATTTTGTGAAGGATCATTCTGGTCATAGCAGAGGGGATGGCCTTAAATTCTTCAATTCTTGTTATGTGCTATCTCTGTTTCCTGAACTTGCCTGGTTCTTCTGATTAAAATGTATTATCCTTTTCATCTTACCCACACAACAAAAGAGTGCTAAAATAACTACTTTTTTTCCTCTTTTTTTGGGGGAATTGCTTTTAATATCTGACATTTCAAACATGAAAAATACTTGTAATGAATATTTAAAGTAAAAAGAATAATGAAGTAAAAACCTATGGAATTACTCCCCAGATTAAGCAATTGAGTACTTGAAAGAACCCAGAAGCCACCTTCTGCCCCTCCTTCATAACATTTCTCATAAAAATGTTCAGTTCAGTCGTTCAGTTGTGTCCAACTCCTTGCTGCTGCTGCTAAGTCAGTTCAGTCGTGTCCGACTCTGTGTGACCCCATGAATCGCAGCACGCCAGGCCTCCCTGTCCATCACCATCTCCCGGAGTTCACTCAGACTCACATTCATCGAGTTCGTGACGCCATCCAGCCATCTCATCCTCGGTCGTCTCCTTCTCCTCCTGCCCCCAATCCCTCCCAGCATCAGAGTCTTTTCCAATGAGTCAGCTCTTCTCATGAGGTGGCCAAAGTACTGGAGTTTCAGCTTTAGCATCATTCTTTCCAAAGAAATCCCAGGGCTGATCTCCTTCAGAATGGACTGGCTGAATCTCTTTGCAGTCCAAGGGACTCTCAAGAGTCTTCTCCAACAACACAGTTCAAAAGCATCAATCTTCGTTTCTTCACAGTCCAATTCTCACATCCATACATGACCACTGGAAAAACCATAGCCTTGACTAGATGGACCTTAGTCGGCAAAGGAACGTCTCTGCTTTTGACTATGCAATCTAGGTTGGTCATAAGTTTTCTTCCAAGGAGTAAGCATCTTTTAATTTCGTGATAGTATCATTTAAATTTACTGGTACTGATTCTCATGTTTTTCACTATAATTTAACTACACATATACATCTATGAAATACATAGAGTTTGGTTTTGTAGGTTTACAGACTTTATATAAATGACACCATACTATACTTACTCTATCATCCTGTGTTTTTGTGATGTACCTGTGCTGACAACTGAAGGGCTGATACCTTAATTTTTGTCATTATATATTATTATTTTAGATGATTTACTTATTTAGGATATTATTTTTCTGGTGATAATCATTAGGATTATTGCTTTTTTTTTTAGGAACAAAGTTGCAATGAATATTCTTGATGAAGTCACTAGTTTCTCTAGATTTTTAGATGTGAAGCATTTTAACTCCACCAAAGAATGTCACACTAAATTTTTAAAAGTACATGTACAAAGTCCATAGCCACCTGCAGTATACAAGCACTTCTTTTAGTCTACATATTCACCCATGATTAACTTGGGAAACGCCACAGAGATCACCACTGGAATTTAAGTGAAGATCATTGAATACTTTAATCAGTTTTGGAACACATATATTTATGAAAGTGGATCTTCCTGTCTAGAAAATATGATTTTGTCTCTATTTATTTTGGTCTAATTTCTATAAGTCTAGTTTGGTGTTAAATATCAAGATCTTTAGGTTGTTGTCACAGAAAAATATAGTTGATTTTTATACTGATTTTAAATTGAGCCATCTGATGAATTGTCTGATGAATTAAAATAATGTTTTTACTAAAATATTGTGGTATCCTATGTATGCAATTACTTAATTTGTAACTAATATTTACTTGGTTTATTTTCAAATATTTAATTATTTCCCTATATTTTAAAATTCTTCTTTTTATTCAACAAAATGAAATATTGAATAAAAGTCATGACAATGGCTATTTTTCTCATTTATTGTATTAAACATACTTCTAATGTTTAATATTAATTTCATACTAGCAGTAGATATCATTCAATGTGGTAAAGATCAATTCTATTTCTAATAGAAAGTATTTTAAAAATAAAGTGGTATTGATATTTTTCAAATGTTTCTAACACATCTATTGAGATAATATTGTAGTATTTATTCAATTTGTTACCATGGGGAATTAGGCAAACACAATTTACCCAACACTAAAGGAGGATTCTCTTCTTGAATAAACTCGAATGGTTATTTTTTTGTGTGTCAATATTAATGAGATTAATTATCCCATCCTCATCTAATTTTGACAACAGTTATATAAGTCTTATTAAACAAAATAGCAATGATCTCTTTTTGTCTTCTCTGGCAAAGTTTGTAAATAATAGAAATTAAATGTTTATAGGAATTATCTATTTGACAGTTTGGTGAACAAAACTTTCAAATCATCTAAAAACTATTTGTTGTATATTTTTTAATGTATTCAAATTTCTTAATTTGTTATAAGTATTTTCAAGCTTCTTATGAATTAGTGTTGAAAGCTATGTTTTCCTTAGATTTGATCATTTTTTTCTTTCATGAAAATCAATTTTATTTGAAATGTATCACCAATGAATTGAACAGGGTCAATATTGAATAAATCTATGTTCATTAATATATGTTGAAATTGTAGGATAAACAATTTTAATTATAAATTTGACTTGAAATTATTAAATAATAAAGTTTTATGGGCTGGAATCAAGATTGCCTGGAGAAATATCAATAACCTCAGATATGCAGATGACACCACCCTTATGGCAGAAAGTGAAGAGGAACTAAAAGCCTCTTGATGAAAGTGAAAGAGGAGAGTGAAACAGTTGGCTTAAAGCTCAAGATTCAGAAAAGGAAGATCATGGCATCTGGTCCCATCACTTCATGGGAAACAGATGGGGAAACAGTGGAAACAGTGTCAGACTTCATTTTGGGGGCTCCAAAATCACTGCAGATGGTGACTGCAGCCATGAAATTAAAAGATGCTTACTCCTTGGAAGAAAAGTTATGATCAACCTAGATAGCATATTCAAAAGCAAAGACATTACTTTGCCGACTAAGGTCCATCTAGTCAAGGCTATGGTTTTTCCAGTGGTCATGTATAGATGTGAGAGTTGGACTGTGAAGAAGGCTGAGCACTGAAGAATTGATGCTTTTGAACTGTGGTGTTGGAGAAGATTCTTGAGAGTCCCTTGGACTGCAAGGAGGATCCAACCAGTCCATTCTGAAGGAGATCAGCCCTGGGATTTCTTTGGAAAGAATGGTGCTAAAGCTGGAAACTCCAGTACTTTGGCCACCTCATGCAAAGAGTTAACTCATTGGAAAAGACTTTGATGCTGGGAGGGATTGGGGACAGGAGGAGAAGGGGATGACCCAGGATGAGATGGCTGGATGGTATCACAGACTCAATAGATGTGAGTCTGAGTGAACTCTGGGATTTGGTGATGGACAGGGAAGCTGGTGTGCTATGATTCATGGGATCACAAAGAGTTGGACACGACTGAGCGACTGAACTGAACTGAAATGAACTGATGGGTGTTTTACCATATAATAAATTTCATTACATGGATATATATTCCCAAGATGGTAAGAATGCTTTAAAAAAGAAAAAAATGAGACTTTTAAGTGAAATCTATTATTAAAGATATGAAAGAAAGGTTTTTTAAATGATCATATCCAGATTTCATTCTGTTTTGGAATGACTCCCAGAGTAACGTGAATTAATTAAGGACAGTTAGTTATAATTAACAACGGTTAACCCATATGTTTTATCTTAATTGAGAAGTCTGGATATAGAAAATTAAATAATGGGAAGAGGCTTACTGAGTGCTGTGAACAAAACATAAGTTTTATTATTTTCCTATGATTATACCTTTGGTCTCAAAGCAGCGTATGCTTGTAAATCAAATTTTGCCAATTCAACTTTCTGTGTCACTTTTCTATTTGTGACAAGGGGGAAAAAGCAATAGACCTGACTTTAGTTTTTAAGGATATTCATTTAATTGTACATCTTATAGAATATTCTGCATGTAATAAGTGTAGAGTGTTAGCTATTAATACTAAGATTGTTGGCAGAGATATGACTTGCAGTCAGTATGACCCCTTCTCACTTATGGCAAAGTGGCTGCATTTTGCTCATTTCTGCATTCATCATAATATATGACACAATGTTATCTTCAAGGATCATCAACCATCATTTTAATTTAAGTGAACTAAACGCTGAGATACTGCTATTTCTCACTAACATTGACTTTTTAAAGATTTTGTTTTGTCTGCTAGGTGAGCAGACAAGTCTACTTCTGGGATCACATGATTCATTCTGCCCAATAGGTAGCAAGCATTCATGACATGTGTCACTTTTTGGCCTAAGCATTTAATTGCAGAGCATATCTCTCTACTGGGTCATTTCATGCCAGAGCAACAGAGGTGCCTAATTCCTGGTAGTGGAGTTAAAGATGACACAATTTCTGTGGACCTGAGTCCCTAACATTCTGTGTGGAGCAGTTCAGTTCAGTTCAGTCACTCAGTCGTGTCTGACTCTTGCGACCCCATGAATCACAAAACTCCAGGCTTCCCTGTCCATCACCAACTCCTGGAGTTTACCCAAACTCATGTGCATTGAGTCGGTGATGTCATCCAGCCATCTCATCCTCTGTCGTCCCCTTCTCCTCCTGTCCCCAATCCCTCTGAGCATTAGGGACTTTTCCAATGAGTCAACTCTTCACATGATGTGGCCAAAGTATTGGAGTTTCAGTCTTAGCATCAGTCCTTCCAATGAACACCAGGACTGATCTCCTTTAGGATGGATTGGTTGGATCTCCTTGCAGTCCAAAGGACTCTCAAGAGTTTTCTCCAACACCACAGTTCAAAAGCATCAATTCTTTGGCGCTCAGCTTTCTTCACAGTCCAACTCTCACATCCATACATGACCACTGAGAAAACCATAGCCTTGACTAGATGGACCTTTAGCCCTGTATAAACTTTCGCATGATAAGACAGTGCTGTGCTGTACTTAGTTGTTCAGTTGTGTCTGACTCTTTGTGATCCTAGTGGAATAAGACTTCTGTTTTTTTTAATATATTAAGCCATAGACACTTTCAGGGATGTGTGTCACTGCAACAAAGCTGATTCTATCATAATAGATTTTACCTTTTGTATTACGAGGTAAAATACTAGCATTTGCACAAATCTTAGTGATATTTCCTCATTGCTTTTTCATAGTGGGAAGTTGTTCAAACAGAAGAAAATGAAGAGTCTGAACAAGTCATAAGTAAATAACCATCCACCGGCTTTTCAAAGTGTTGGTTTCAAAGTGTAGGATAGATACTAAAAAGCAATTTGACTATAGTAAATGTTGAAAAAAATGAGGTGAAAGCATTTATGCATAACAGACACACAGTAAATTCTTCTTGATTAATAAGAACTTTATATAACTAGGGTTTTGCAAATGTCCTGAAGCCCATAAATACATGAATTTGTGGCAATTCTGAGGCAGAGATGTGTGGCTTCATCTATTTTTGTCCAGAATTAGAGCCCTCAGGATTCTGCTAGAGATTTTGAAATCAATCTTTTCAAGGACCATAAAATAAACATATCTCAACATGCTCCCCTTCAGCTTCTCATTTCACTTTAAATTGAAACTATAATGGATTTCCGGCTAGGCTGTGTTACAGATTTTTCTCTACTTCAAATCAGGACATATCAGGGAATGGCTGGTGGAAAAGGAAAGTTCTCCCTGTGTGTTTGAGTCATTATCAACTTGCCATATATTCACTCGACTTGTTATAACATCCCTGTCTCTATCTTACTCCTTTCTAACCTCATAAAGCTGTATCTTAAACCATTTGAGGAAAAATGAGTAAAAGTGGTAGAAATGTAAGAAAAAAATGTTTTCCTGATATTTAAGCCTCCAGAGTCAATATTCAAGCTGGGCTGGATTCCAGTGAACCACTTACTATTTTTCAAACTGTTCCAGCAATTGTCTGCTTTTTTTTTTAATTTCTAAAAGCTATCATTAATAACCATTTATTGAGAGTATACTCTCTGTGAATCCAAAATAGGAGATGGAATATCTTTGCATCAACTCTCAACTATCTGCTTCTCTGGAAAACAAAGAAAGGACTTTGTATATATGATACAACAACAAAGCAGAATTTTCAGAGTTTGTCCTTAAGACATTTGTCACTGTGTTCATAGTGGTTTAATTCTACATTCACAACTCTCTGTTATAAATATTTCCTGGTTTTCATATGCCCTCCTCTCAGTTTCATCTTTTATTCTTGAAGGCAGAATTTATCACTCTGTTTCTCAGGTCAACAGGCTACTTGTTCAATAGGCTTCAAAACTCCTGAAGGTACAATTAGAAAGAAACAAGAAACTCACCAACAGATCATTTCTATGTCAGGAAAGAAACCAGGTGTAGGATTCAGATATTCTTTGCAACTCATAGAAGCAACTGCCTTGCAACATAGATTCTAATATTTAGTGTATGAGGATGTTACAATACAGAAAAAGGGTGTACTGACAGGTACTTGAAAATAGTGGTATATTTGAAATCTGCTGGTTGAGAAAGTGCTTAGTAACATAAAGCTTCTAATAACATTTTTACAACAGTTCATGGTGGATTGTGCTATGATAAAAACAATCTAAGTGACTTATAGTAAGGAAGGCTTACTTCCAACTCAAATGGAAGATTTGTGGCTATGGTTTGGCTGTAGGACTACTCCATGTGTCTTTTAACAACGTCATTTCAGCTGCTAAGCAGACCCCACCTTAGACAAGCTGTTCTTGTGGTAGAATGAGAAGATCAAGAGAGTGAGTAAAGGATGCAATGGCTAGTACAGAGATGGAGACTTTGAACATTTCTAATCAGTACACCAACCAAAGTACATCACATGGCCAAGCAAGACAGAAGGGCAAGAAAATATTCTCTAACAACAAGGCAGGCCGAAACACTGGGACTTGTAGATTGCTTATGTAAGTATTCACGACGTAGTATCCTTCTTGTATCCATGATGCTTGGAATATGACTTCCTAGACTCTCCCTTCCAGACAGACAGACTATTTCACCACTTTTAAATACTTGGCCTTGTGATGGACTTCAGACAACAGGCAGTGATGTAAGTGGCAGTTCTCTACTTCTGAGCATAGAGCCTTGCAGTTTTACACTTTCTCCTGGACCCCATCAAGGCAAGGAAGAGATAATTCACCCAGTAGAGGCAGCCTCAGACAAGACAGCCACAGACAGCTCCTCAGTTTCCTACAAATGCATTAAAATAATCTTCATCAAGATCAACCAGGTCTGGCACTGGTTGACCAGAAGACAACTCTGGAAAAACAGCAACCTTGTAATAGAAAAAGTGGCTCCCTTATGATATTATGTTTTTAATCATTTTGTTCATTATCATGGCATTATCATGGCAACAGATAACTGAAACATATGGCAATTACACAGATACAAAATCTTATAGGATGAGAGTAGTGTTGAATAAAACAGAAAAATAGTATCAATAATCTTTCATATTTTTAAATTAATTATATTTTATCTTAAACTACAGGAAAAATCTAAAATTTTTTTACCTAAAAATATATGTAATAGTATTTAGACTTAAACAAATTATTACATCTAAGATTCACGAACTTCTTGAAAAACTGTTAACTATTACCTACCCAGGAGTTTCAGATCAACAAGTTGGCAATTTAGGGGATTTTGTGTAATAACTCCTGTAATCTAGTAAACTCATCAAATGCTCTTCTTGGTAATTTCTTCTGGGAGACTTCATTACTCTCATTTTTCATAAGAAAATACATCTCTGATTAATTAAGTATATATCTATGATAACTTTATGATTTACCACTTCACTGTTTTTTATTCTTAGATCTTTTGCCTCAACATTTTTCAACATTTCATACTATGTGCTTAATAGAAAAGTATTATATCCTGCTTTGATTTTTGATTAACTTGATTTTAAATTAAGATTTTTATAAATTTAAAATTCAGTTCTTTGATTACACCAGCTATACTTTAATTGCTCAACAACCACTTGGAGTTTGTGGCTACCATACTAGACATAGTCAGAGTAATTAATAGTGATCTTTATGAGTAGAATTTGATTAATTGTATTTAAGGAGATTAACTATAGAAATAAAAATGAAGATGTTCAAAGGTTGATGATAAAGATATTATTTCTGTAGCTTATACATTTGCTACTGAATATTAAGCATTTGAACACAATAGTGGGTAAATTTAAAAGGTGTTTGTTTTGCTTGTATATACCTGATTTAAACTCTATGTGTTACAACAACAAAAAAATTATAATTGAAAAGACATTCTAAATGAACAAATCTGTAACAAACGCTAGTGTGTGTTAGTTGCTCAGTTGTGTCCTACTCTTGGCCACGCTATGGACCATAGCCCGCTAGGCTCCTCTGTCCATGGAATTCTCCAGCAAGAATACTGGGGTGGGTAGCCATTCCCTTCTCCAGGGGATCTTCCTGACCCAGGGATTGAACCCAGATCACCTGCATTGCAGGCAGATTCTTTACTGTCTGAGCCAAACAAATGCTAAGTATGAGCCAAACACAAGAAGCCATATATTCTGTTTCTTGTAATCATCTAATTTGGACAAATGACCCATTAAAGCTTTCCTCTTTCTCTGCAAAGTTTCTGTATATAGCAGTTCTAGTCAAATGCTGACATGGAGATATATATAAATGGTTTCTTTTACAACCTTGTCATGAACCACGTGTATCACTTTGGAGGAATCATTTGAAATTGATTCTCAGTACTACTGTCACACAAAATGCAAAATTAGTTATATGTCAAGATAGTGCTTTACCTTCTGCGATCATGAACAAGCAGCCATTTTTATGCAAGGATAAAAGACAGGTAGGAAACAAAATTGACTGAACTGAAATAACTAAATCTTGAATAAATAACTAAATCAGCTAAATATTGACCCTTGATCTATTAAGTAAATCTGTTAAAAAAAAAAAAAACAAGATCAGCTTGGGAAAGAAGGTGGAATACATTATTTTGGGAAGTTCTCTACAGTATCACCTGAATTTATATGTGTGTAAGTAAGAAAGAAGTTTTAAAAACAGCACTTATAAATGATTAGTCCAAAAACTACATAGGATTTTCTGGGTGCCAAACTACATTTCTGCAACATTAATACACGAGGACACGCTCACAACTGTATGAATGTCACCTGTAACACATTATCTATCAAACTCTCTATCTTTGTTCCTCCAATGTTTCCTGGTCACACAGCGAATAAACTATTCAGAAGTTGGGAAGCCTTTCATCCCAGCAAGAAGCTGCTGGGAGCCTGTGATCTTTGTTCCAACTCTATCCTCTAACATCAAATTCCACCATTGTATACAAAAGTGTCTGTGATTGTAAATACTTGGATTTGCAAATGAATGCTTTACTATCTTTTCATACAAAAAAATAACATCACATTTAAACTTACAAAACAGCTTTTGCAGTTCTTAAGGAGGAAATCCTATGTTTCAGTAGCAAGAGCACTGTTGGGAATTATAAAGCTTTGCTTCTGCTTCTGGCTTTATTGCTGACATGCTATTTGGCATTAACATCAAACTTCCCACTGCCTCAATTGCTCCTGTGTGTAATGAGTTATTCTCTTACACCACTGAGGTCTACTTAACAGGAATAAGATGAGAATTAATTGGAGGGGGGCAGTCTTTAATCTGCTTATTGCTGCTCTAAGAAATATATTGTAAAATAAACCAAAGTTATTTAATATTAATAGTTAAAATGATTTCTAAATATCTTCAGATATGATACTTTTGATTTAATGGTTTCCAAAAGGAGCAACAAAAATTCAAGCACTCTCCACTTTGAATCAAGGAATGACCACCCATATCCAGTATTATATAGTGAAGGGTTTCCATGCACATACTGCTCATCCGCCTACTTCTCCTACAGTGACACAGAATGAAAGGCAAGCATCTGCTCTCACACAGAGAAATGAAGATATCCATACTAATCAAGCCATTGAATAGGTGGCAATCATTCTCCAGGGGTGAAAAACAAAAAACACCTTGCTTTGCTGGAGTTCCTAATGCAAGTCATTTGAAAGAAAGGGTAGTTAATTATAAAATTCTTGGCTCACAGTTTTTCTTTGAGTATCATTAAGTATGTTTCAATATTTATTAATGTTGAACATTAGTGTCTAAAAATCTGACAGCAATTCTATTTTCTTTGGTTTATTTGAGATAAGAACCTGAGTATAAAATATGTAATCCGTTGGAATACATTTTCTAATCATTTTTAAAATATGCTCAGCTTTTGAAATTTCTGTGTCTGAAAATATTATTCTAATATCATAATATGGCCAAGTGTTTCAGGTTAATTCTATCCAAGTGAAATTGTGGTATTTCTAAGTTTTCTAGAAAATAAACACAGAAAACTCTAGATCTAAGGTCATCTGGAAAATGTGTTCGAAGGAGAAAGAGATCAAGTTACAAGTTTCACCTATTAAGGAGTTATTTGCTGCTAGTGAAAGTGAAAGTTGTTCAGTCGCGTCTGACTCTGCGACCCCATGTCTATACATTCATGAATTCTCCAGCCCAGAATACTGGAATTGGTAGCCTTTCCCTTCTCCAGGGACTCTTCCCAACCCAGGGACTGAAAAAGGAAATTATGGTATTTATCCCCAAATTATTGTTTATAATAGGTTATTCCAGAAATTAAAATATGAATACTTAATTTATCAAAAACCATATGTTAATCAAAAATTTAATCCTTCTTGATAGTACAAGGACCATTAAATATTTTAATTACTCTTATTTTGCTTATGGTATGGACCTAACAGAAGCAGAAGATATTAAGAAGAGGTGGCAAGAATACAAAGAAGAACTGTACTAAAAAGATCTTCACAACCAAGATATCACGATGGTGTGATCACTCACCTAGAGCCAGACATCCTGGAATGGGAAGTCGAGTGGGCCTTAGAAAGCATCACTATGAACAAAGCTAGTGGAGGTGATGGAATTCCAGTAGAGCTATTTCAAATCCTGAAAGATAATGCTCTGAAAGTGCTGCACTCAATATGCCAGCAAAATTTGGAAAACTCAGCAGTGGCCACAGGACTGGAAAAGGTCAGTTTTCATTCCAATCCCAAAGAAAGGCAATGCCAAAGAATGTTCAAACTACCACACAATTGCACTCATCTCACACACTAGTAAAGTGATGCCCAAAATTCTCCAAGCCAGGCTTCAGCAATATGTGAACTGTGAACTTCCAGATGTTCAAGCTGGTTTTAGAAAAGGCAGAGGAACCAGAGATCAAACTGCCAACATCTGCTGGATCATCGAAAAAGCTAGAGATTTCCAGAAAAACATCTATTTCTGCTTTATTGACTATGCCAAAGCCTTTGACTCTATGCATCACAATAAACTGTGGAAAATCCTGAAAGACATGGGAATACCAGACCACCTGACCTGCCTCTTGAGAAACCTATATGCAGGTCAGGAAGCAACAGTTAGAACTGGACATGGAACAACAGACTGGTTCCAAATAGGAAAAGGAGTACGTCAAGGCTGTATACAGTCACCCTGCTTATTTAACTTATATGAGAAATGCTGGACTGGAAGAAGCACAAGCTGGAATCAAGATTGCCAGGAGAAACATCAAGAACCTCAGATATGCAGATGACACCACCCTTATGGCAGGAAGTGAAGGGGAACTAAAAAGCCTCTTGATGAAAGTGAAAGAGGAGAGTGAAAAAGTTGGCTTAAAGCTCAACATTCAGAAAAGGAAG
This sequence comes from Nanger dama, assembly GCA_917880005.1. Taxonomy (NCBI): domain Eukaryota; kingdom Metazoa; phylum Chordata; class Mammalia; order Artiodactyla; family Bovidae; genus Nanger; species Nanger dama. The sequence continues at coordinate 25,057,491 of CAKJTW010000021.1, forward strand.
ATCATGGCATCTGGTCCCATCACTTCATGGGAAATAGATGGGGAAATAGTGAAAACAGTGTCAGACTTTATCTTTTGGGATTCCAAAATCACTGCAGATGGTGACTGCAGTCATGAAATTAAAAGACGCTTACTCCTGGGAAGGAAAGTTATGACCAACCTAGATAGCATATTCAAAAGCAGAGACATTACTTTGCCAACAAAGGTCCATCTAGTCAAGGCTATGGTTTTTCGAGTGGTCATGTATGGATGTGAGAGTTGGACTGTGAAGAAAGCTGAGCGCCAAAGAATTGATGCTTTTGAACTGTGGTGTTGGAGAAGACTCTTGAGAGTCACTTGGATTGCAAGGAGATTCAACCAGTCCATTCTGAAGGAGATCAGCCCTGGGATTTCTTTGGAAGGACTGATGCTAAAGCTGAAACTCCAGTACTTTGGCCACCTCATGCGAACAGTTGACTCATTGGAAAAGATGTTGATGCTGGGAGGGATTGGGGGCAGGGGAAAAGGGGACGACAGAGGATGAGATGGCTGGATGGCATCACTGACTTGATGGATGTGAGTTTGAGTGAATTCCGGGAGTTGGTAATGGACAGGGAGGCCTGGTGTGCTGCAATTCATGGGGTCGCAAAGAGAAGGACACGACTGAACAACTGAACTGAACTTGCTTACCATAGTACATGCTATCTTTTGTCCTGCTCATATCAGTTTAGAACTTCTCACATTGCTACCTAAATTTCAGCCACCAGCCCCTCCAGTGCCACCTGAGGATTGAAAGGCAGTCCAGACTTGTTTAGGAATGATGTACTCTAGGAGTATCTCACAAACACTGACTCTACAAGGGCTGGAAAATTCCCTAGAGCTTTCAGCTCTCTGAATGCTGCTTCCCAGATTTCCTGAAGAGCTGTGAGCTGTAATCTCCCACAGTGATAACTTACTTGATGACACTGCTTACTGGCTTGTTCAGTTCCCATACCACTGTTTTCTGACCTCACCTTCCAAACAAACTACTTAACACTCAAAGATCCATCTGAAAAGACAGCTTCCAGGGGAACTCAATCAAATTGATGGTCCTAGGTCCTAGAAGTGGTCCTAGGAAACAGACTATTCAGGATGGAATTTTAGAATGGGTTCACTAACATGACAGATGACAGTATGGGCTCAAGACTAGGGCTGACTGAGAATGATCAGAATGCCTGACTGTCCAACAACCCAAAGTGAATTGGGATGAGCACCAGTGGAAAATACTGTTTGACGTAGGCAACAGACTGAACATGAAAGACATGAATACAGTGGTAAATATATAAGAAATATGAAAGAACTCATTGTTAAATGCCATCAGCACCTTTAAGGAAGAAACTGGCAATCCCATTGCAGTCCATTACTAACTCAAGGCATGTTGTGAAAGCCAGAAGGCCTTCATGTCAGTATCTAAAGGGCCTTTCATTTCTAGCAGCAGGGAATTATATTTTCAGATGATGCTGAAAACAGTCCAGGATCTAACTGGGAGATTAAAAAATTCCAAACAAGCTGGCGTAAATAGGAAAAACCCATTCTTCTCCATGTGCTTCTCATGAATCCTTCCAGCCTGTTAGTCTCAGAATGCTCTGACGGTGATTTGGGTGCAGGAACAGCAGGAGATAAAGCCCCAGCATTCAGATATTTCTCAAACCCCTCAACACACAAAAAGGACAAGTAATTAGCTGTGCTGTGCTCAGTCACTCCAGTTGTGTCTGACTCTTCATGACCCCATGGACTGTAGCCCACCAGGCTCCTCTGTCCATGGGACTTTTCCAGGAAAGAATCCTGGAGTGGGTTGCCATTTCTTTCTGCAAGAGATCTTCCCAACCCAGGGACAGAACCTGTGTCTCCTGCATCTCCTGCATTGGTAGGCAGATTTGTTATCACTATACCCGCTGGGAAGCCAGTAAGTAAGTAGCTAGATATATAGAAATGATTTTATAAAAATGAAATCATCCTATGCTGGATTAATAAAAATCTTTATGTTTATTTACTTGAAATTGAAAGAAGAAAAATAAACTAGACTGAAGTTAAGCGATTTAAGGATTCCAGTTAAATATTTTTTAACCACAATATATTTCTCTAAGGTTATAAAAAGAGATTGTAAAAAAGCATTAAGACGAGAGGATCAATATGTTTTTATACTGACTGTTTTCTGCTTTATAGAATATTGATTATATTCCTGCAAAGAAAGGATAAGGAAATTAGTATCATAAGATCTCCTCCCTAATCATAAATCCCCATCTATTGATTTTAACTCCTATCTACAATAACTAGCCCAGAAAGTCAGTCCCTTGTAAGTCAGACTTGGAGGAAGTCAGACTGCTATCTCTAGTAACAATACTGCTCCTGGAAGTCAAACAATCAGTTCAGTTCAGTCGCTCAGTTGTGTCCGACTCTTTGCGACCCCATGAATCGCAGCACGCCAGGCATCCCTGTCCATCACCATCTCTTGGAGTTCACTCAGACTCACATCCATCAAGTCAGTGATGCCATCCAGCCATCTCATCCTCTGTCGTCCCCTTCTCCTCCTGCCCCCAATCCCTCCCAGCACCAGAGTCTTTTCCAATGAGTCAACTGTTCGCATGAGGTGGCCAAAGTACTGGAGTTTCAGCTTTAGCATCATTCCCTCCAAAGAAATTTTAGGGCTGATCTCCTTCAGATTGGACTTGTTGGATCTCCTTGCAGTCCAAGGGACTCTCAAGAGTCTTCTCCAACACCACAGTCAAACAATATTGCTCCAGTAATCTCTATAATATCAAGCAGCTCCACATGGCCAGGAATTGATTAAGCAAAAACATCTTCCCTGCTTTTCGTCCACACTTCCAGTTTAGGTCAGAAGAGAAAACCAAATACACACTCTTAATCAATCACAGAGAACACCCACTTGTCATTAGTCTACCCATAGCTTCCCCATGACAGCAATCAGGGCATACCTAAGCCTTCCTTTTCCACCACCTCCCTGCCTGTGGTTGAGTTGCTGCCAAAATACAAATGATGGTGGCTGACTCCCTTGTTACAGCAAGCTCTGAATAAATAGTCTTTGCTTGTTCTTATTTGTTTTATCTTTATTTCTACATCATAACTTTTTCATCAAAAGTAACTTATTCTTGTTTTCATTATAATTTTTGAGTTAATTTCTTCAAGTTATTCTTTGTCTACTGCTATTTCAGTAATTTATATTATTTCTTTTGTTCACAACTATTTCTAGTTTAATTTCTCTTTTCCATAATATTTTGTTGGGTGCTTAGACCATTAATTTCACTTTCTTCTATTCTAGTAAAAGCACTTGACAGTGTACATTTCTTTTCAATTCCAGTTTAGATGCACCCAACAAACTCCTACTGTCAATCAAAATTCTGTTTTTTTTTAAATTTCTGTATAATTCGTTCTGTGAATTAAGTTTAAAATATTTGGGTTTTCAATATATCATTTTCTAATAGACTTTGAATATATTTCCATTGTTGTCTGACAAATATTTTTATGATGTATTGAACATGTATATGTACTGAGAACTATGAAATGTCTCAGATGTCCTTTAAAATAATGCACATTCTTACGTAGTGGATATATTTCTGTGAATATCAATTAGCTCAGGTTGGTTCACAATGTTATTAACATCTTATTTATGTACTAAACTTTTTTTTCGTCTATCTGTTTTTAACCAATTACTGAGAAAAGAGCTTTGAAATCTACCCTGTTGAGGACTTGTCTGTAGCTTTTTCTATTCTGTAAAAGTTTTTTATCACACACTTTGAAATTCTGTTAAGTGCACACATATTTCAAATTTCTATGAATCCTTGAAGTACTGATTCTTCTATTAGTACAAATTGTCTCTCTCAATCTCTAGTAATACTCTTCTCTATGACGTTTACTTTGATATAGCCATTGCTTAGTGTTTGCATGGGGACTTTACTACAAATTATTTTAAAATACTTCTCTATAAACACAATTATCTGTATTTCAAACAGAGTTGGCTCTTGCTTTTTCACCCATTCTGATAATCTTGAACTTTTACCTGGGGGAGGGGAGGTTAGTCCATTTATATGTAATGTAACTTCTGACATGATTAGACTTGAAAATATTTGTTATTTGTTTTCTATTTATCCTACTTTATCTCTGTTTCTTTACTCCTCTTTTCAGTGAACTATTTTCAAAATTCCATTTTTCTTTACTTTTACCATTTTAACTCTACCTCTTTGTGTTAATTTTTTTACTGATTACTATAGAGATTATCTTAGCCATCTTATATTATTATAGTTTATCTTTAAATAATATTTCACCATTTCATAATGTAAAACTGTTAACTTTATTATTTCTTCTCTCTCTCTCTCATCTTTTGTGCTATCCTATAAATTTACCTGTACTTTTGCCAAAAAATTTTAAAATACATTGTAATTGTTTTAAACAGTGTAGACATGTGTATACAAATACATATAAAAGTTATGACCAACCTAGATAGCATATTCAAAAGCAGAGACATTACTTTGCCAGCTAAGGTCTGTCTAGTCAAGGCTATGGTTTTTCCTGTGGTCATGTATGGATGTGAGAGTTGGACTGTAAAGAAGGCTGAGCGCCAAAGAATTGATGCTTTTGCACTGTGGTGTTGGAGAAGACTCTTGAGAGTCACTTGGACTGCAAGGAGATCCAACCAGTCCATTCTGAAGATCAGCCCTGGGATTTCTTTGGAAGGAATGATGCTAAAGCTGAAACTCCAGTACTTTGGCCACCTCATGAGAAGAGTTGACTCATTGGAAAAGACTCTGATGCTGGGAGGGATTGGGGGCAAGAGGAGAAGGGGATGACAGAGGATGAGATGGCTGGATGGCATCACAGACTCGATGGATGTGAGTCTGAGTGAACTCCGGGAGTTGGTGATGGACAGGGGAGGCCTGGCGTGCTGCGACTCATGGGGTCGCAAAGAGTCGGACATGAGTGAGCGACTGAACTGAACTGAACTGATACACATATATGTGTGGGTGTATACACATAACACATTCTATAAGAAAGCCCTTCGTTGCTTCCAGTACGTCTAAGCTTTTGCCTGGTATCATTCTCCTTTATCTTAAAGTATTTCTTTTAGCATTTATTGTAAGGTATTTCAATTATAAATAAACCATTTCCATTTTGGTCTACCTGAAATTGTCATTTTCCTCCTTTCAACTGAATAATATTTTCATTGGCTATGGAAACCTAGATAATTTCTTTAGCACTTTGAAAATGAAATTTTAGTGTTTTCTAGTCTCAATCGTTACTAATGAACAGTCAGAGTCACTGTCAAATCTTGGTTCTTCTGTATGTTATGTCTTTCTCTGGCTGCTGAAACATTTATTACTCTGATTTTTCAGAAGTTTGACTATGATGTGTCTTGCTGTAGTTATCTTTTTATTTATCGTCCTTTAGAATTTGCTCAGTTTCTTAGATGTGTGATTTGATAGTATTCAACAATTTTGGAAAGTTGTCAGACATTACCTTTTTAAATATTTTACCTGTCCATTGTCATTTTCTTTCTCTGTGCTCAATTACATGTGTTATACCACTTGATATTTGCCACAGACATTGGCTGTTCTGGTTTTCTTTTGTTTGCTTTTTCCTCTCTCCTTTTCTTTTCTGGTCTTTTTTTTTTCAGTTTGGATACTTTCTCCTCCTCTGTTGTCATGTTCATTCATTTTTACTTTTGTTGTCTCTGTTGTAAAACCCATGTAATGAATTATTTTTTCTGTCTTTTATTTAGTATATTCATTTGGTTCTCCTTTATGTATTAATAATTAATTTTTATTTTCAGAAAATTTTCAACTGTTGACACACATTGGCCAGTTCTCCCAACAAATACTTTGGCATTTTTGTCGCAGTTATTTTAAAGATACTATCTAACATTTTATATTTTATCATAGCTATTTTAGCTTTTCTGATATTTTCATTTTACACTCATCACTGTATTTACCTATAATTGACTATTTTCCTGACTTGGGGTTTAATGCTCTTTTTTATTGTATTTTGGGGAACTATTGTTCTTTTGAAGAAAATAACAATAGAAACTGTTATGTTGTGATGTTAAAAGCAAAACTTGCAAGTATACTTGCTTATACTTATATGTTGCTAGAGTCAATAAGCTAAATCAATAACATCTACAGTGAAAGGAGGTCTAGGATTTGATATAAATTTATGTTTAAATTTCCCATTGGCTTTGACTATGAGAGCAGAATTTTCCTTTCATAACTGTTGGTACCTAAGGGCTGGTATTATTCCAATAAGCCATTTTCTCTTTGCAGCCAAGCCCCAGCTTTAGGATCCATAACTTCCCTACATAGACAGGCTCCAATGCTGGAGTCCTGCTCTCTGTGTCCCAGTCCTGCTCTTGGCTCACTCTTGACTCTAGCCTTCTACCCTGTCTCATCCTTGAAGTAGAGATGCTCTATACTTTATGGAAGTGAAGGATTGTTAGGAGGAATTTCTCTCAGGTTTTCTACCTTTAGCTTTCCAAAGTTGAGCATGTCTTGGAAAATTTCTCAGTTTTCCTGTGCCAATCTCAGTCTTCAACTGTTGAAAGTCTGAGGTGCCTTTAGTGGATTTATCATGCTCTGACCCCAGTCTTTCGTGCAGAATTCCCACGCACAGAGTGCAAAGCTATGAGAAACACCTGGGCACTCAGACTTCGGTGGTACCTATGACTTATGTGCTACCTAACTCCTCAGCATCCTAATGTTCTAATAGTCCAAACAGAGCCATAAAAAGTTCATGATGATTTATCAGTTTCTCTTTCTGCCTTCCATGGTCAACTTCTCATCTTCTAATACCACTACTCCACCAGAGACGATGAGATCTACCATGGTTCTCTTAACTCCTAGAAAGTGCTGTCACCATCCAGAATTTAGTGGATTAACTTTTATTGAGTCTTCAGGTCTTGATGGTGAAGCAAACAAATTAACAAACAAAAACAGTGATTCTGTAGATTATTTGGCTTGTTTTGCATGTCAAGCTATGGCTGATGTTCTTTTGTGACTTTACATCATTACTAGCAGCAAAATATGCAATTAGATATTGTTACATTTCTAAGATTAAAAAACTTAATAAAATGGACTGGGAAATCATTAGGGATAGTCATATGTAGTATGTATTATTTATATTTGTGTTTCATCTGCTGACAACCTAAATATTCTTCACTTAATTTAAAAAAATACTGAGATACCTTAGAAATATAGGAATATAGAATAATCTGAAAATCTTTGGAAAAAATATTTTCTTCACAAAATATTTTGAATATTTTTACATGAAGATCACAATATCTTTAATTATTTTACCCAATCCAGCAAGAAAGAATTGGAATTCAGGAAATAGACAGCCTACTGTTAATAGATGCCATCTCATGGTGGAATAATGTTATCTAAAGGTGGGCAAAATCTATGACCTCAGGGGACTGCTTGTTAAAATTTTACTTGTGTGTATCTTTCCTGAGATCATTAAATATCAAGTCATTGCTGCTGAAGTTACCTTCGCTTATTTTTCCACTGACAAGATAGTAAGAAAAAGACACAAAATCAAATACCTTTACAGAATTGTATTGCTGCAATGTGACAACATCCAAAAATACCTCAATATGACAAAGTAAAAAGATGACATCTTTTAAGCCATACTTGAATTTGGTTCTAGTAAGAGATGTATGGGTGTGCATACCCAACTGCATAGTTTGTGTCCAAATCTTTGTGACCCCATGGACTGCAGCAATCCAAGCTCCTCTATCCATGGGATTTCCTAGGCAAGAATACTAGAATGAGTGCAGTTTATTTCTCAGGGGGATCTTCCAGACCCAGGCATCGAACCCGCATCTACTGGCTCCCCTGCATTGGCAAGTGAATTCTATACCAATGAGTCACCTGGGAAGCCTGACAAGAAATGTGCATTTCATGTAAAGTATAATTTTATCTGCACAGCATGGTTCATTAGTGGAGATTTCTGACAAAACGTGGTCCACTGGAGGAGTGAATGGCAAAGCACTCCAATATTCTTGCCTTGAGAATCCAATGAACCATATGAAAACCAGAAAGATATGACACTGGAAGATAAGCCCCTCAGATTAGAAGGTATTCAATATGATACTGGGGAAAAGTGGAGAAATAGAGCTAGAAAGAATGAAGAGGCTGGGCCAAAGTTGAAACGACTCTCAGTCGTGGATATGTCTGGTGGTGAAAGTAAAGTCTGATGCTATAAACAATACTGCATAAGAACCTGGAACATTAGGTCCATGAATCAAGGTAAATTGGATATGGTCAAGCAGTAGATGACAAGGGTGAACATTGACATGTTAGGAATCAGTGAACTAAAATGGATGAAAACGGACAAATTTAATTCAGATGATCACTATATCTACTATCATGGCAAGAGTGCCTTAGAAGAAATGGAGTATCCCTCATAGTCAACAGAAGAGTTTGAAATACAGTACTTAGGTGCAATCTCAAAAATGATACATGATCTTTGTTCGTTTCCAAGGCAAACCATTCAGTATCACAGCAATCCATGTCCATGCTCCAACCACTAATGCTGAAGAAGCAGAAGTTACCTGGCTCTATGAAGACCTACAAGACCTTCTTGAGCTAACACCAAAAAAAAAAAAAAAAGATGTCCTTTTCATCAGAGGGGACTGGAATGCAAAAGTAGGAAAGTCAAGAGATACCTGGAGTAACAGGTAAGTTTGTCCTTGAAGTATAAAATGAAGCAGAGCAAAGGCTAACAGAGTTTTGTCAAGAGAACACACTGGTCATAGCAAATACCCCCTTTCAACAACAATACAATCATTCCAATCCAAAAGAAAAGCAATGCCAAAGAATGTTTAAACTATCACACAATTGCTCACATCTCACATGCTAGCAAGGTAATGCTCAAAATTCTCCAAGCCAGTCTTCAAGAGTATGTGAACCATGTACTTCCAGATGTTCAAGCTGGATTTAGAAAAGGCAGAGGAACCAGTGATCCAAATGTCAACATCTATTGGGTCACCGAAAAGCAAGGGAGTTCCAGAAAAACATGGATTTGTTCTTTATTGACTATGAAAAAGCCTTTGACTGTGTGGAAAATTCTCTAAAAGATGGGAATATCAGACAACCTGACCTGCTTCCTGAGAAATCAGTATGCAGATCAAATAGCAACAGTTAAAACTGGACATGGAACAACAGGCTGGTTCAAACTAGGGAGAGGAGTACATCAAAGTTGTATATTTTCACCCTACTTATTTAACTTATATGCAGAGTGAAGGTGAAGGTGAAGGTGAAGTCACTCAGTCGTGTCCGACTCTTTGCGACCCCGTGGACTGTAACCTACTAGGCTTCTCCATCCATGGGATTCTCCAGGCAAGGATACTGGAGTGTATATCTGTAAAATTTGGGCTGAATGAAGCACAAGCTACAATCAAGATTTCTGGGAAAAATATCAATAACTTCACATATGCAGATGATACCACCCTTATGGCAGAAAGCAAAGAACTAAAAAGCCTCCTGATGAAAGTGAAAGAGGAGTGAAAAAGTTGGCTTAAAACTCAACATTCAGAAAACTAAAATCATGGCAGCCGGTCCCATCACTTCTATGGCAAATAGATGCGAAAACAATGGAAACAGTGACAGACTATATTTTGGGGCTCCAAAATCACTGCAGATGGTGACTGAATGAAATTAAAAGATGCCTGCTCCTTGGAAGAAAATCTATGACCAACCTAGACAGCATATTGAAAAGCAGAGACAATATATTCAAAGGTCTGTATAGTCAAAGCTATGGTTTTTCCAGTAGGCATGTATGGATGTGAGTTTTGGACTATAAAGAGGGCTGAGCACTGAAGAATTGATGCTTTTGAACTGTCTTGTTGGAGAAGACTCTTGAGAGTCCCTTGGACTGCAAGGAGATTAAACCAATCAGTCCTAAAGGAAATCAGTCCTAAATATTCATTGGAAGGACTGATGCTGAAGCTGAAACTCCAATACTTGGGCCACCTGATTCAAAGAACTGACTCATTTGAAAAGACTCTGATGCTGGGAAAGACTGAAGGCAGGAGAAGGGGATGACAGAGGATGAGTTGGTTGGATGGCATCACTGACTCGATAGACACGAGTTTGAGCAAGCTTCAGGAGTTGGTGATGGACAGGGAAGCCTGGCATGCTGCAGTCCTTGGGAGTCACAAAGAGCTGGACACCAATGAGTGACTTAACTGAACAACATAAGACATGACTCTACACTGGACATCACCAGGTAGTCAATACCAAAATCAGATTGATTATATTCTTGTTAGCAAAAGATGAAGAAGTACTATACAGTCAGCAAAAACAAGACCTGGATCTGACTATGGCTTAGTTTATCAGCTCCTGAATGTAAAATTAAGGATTAAACTGAAGAAATTAGGGAAAACCACTAGGCCATTCAGGTATAAACTAAATTTAATCACTATGGTTACACAGTGGAGGTGATGAATAGCTTCAAGGGATTAGATCTGGTAGACAGAGTGCCTAAAGAACTATGGACATGTTTATAACATTATGTACAGGAGGCAGGGACCAAAACCATCCCCCAAAAAAGAAATACAAGTAGGCAAAGTGGTTGTCTAAGCAGGCTTTACAAACAGCTGAGGAAAGGAAAGGGAGAAGGGAAAAGATATAGCCAACTGAATGCAGAGTCCCAGAAAATAACAAGGAGAGATAAGAGGGCCTTCTTAAATGAACAATGCAAAGCGAAGCAATAGAGGAAAACAACAGAGAAGACCCGAGATCTCTTCAAATAAAATTGGAGATAACAAGCAAACATTTCATGCAAGGATGGGCACAATAAAGGACAGAAACAGTGAGGACCTAACAAAAGCAAAAGATATTAAGAAGTGGCAAGAGAACACAGAAGAACTATACAAAAGGTCTTTATGATCTGGATAACCACAATGGTGTGGTCATTCACCTAGAGCCAGACATCCTGGGGTGAGAAATCAAGTGGGCTTTAGGAAGCATTACTGTGAACAAAGCTAGTGGAGGTGACAGAATTCCAGCTGAATCCTAACAGAGGATGCTTTAAAGTGCTGCACTCAATATGTCAGCAAATTTGGAAAACTCAGCATTGGCCACAGGACTGGAAAAGGTCAGTTTTCATTCCAGTTCTTAATAAGGGCAATGCCAAAGAATGCTCAGACTACCGCACGATTGTGTTCATTTCACATGCTCACAAGGTAATGCTGAAAATCCTTTAAGATAGGCAGCACATGAACCAAGAACTTCTGGATGTACACGCTGGATTTAGTAAAGGCAAAGGAACTAGAGATAAAATTGGGCTCATAGAAAAAGCAAGAGAATTCCAGAAAAACATCTACTGCTCCCATGTGGATCACAACAAACTGGAAAATTCTTAAAGAGATGGGAATACCAGACCATTTTACCTGCCTCCTGTGCATGCGGGTCAAGAAGCAATAGTTAGAACCTGGAACAACAGACTGATTCAAAATTGGGAAAGGAGTACCTCAAGCTGTATATTGTCACACTGCTTATTTAACTTCTATGCAGAGTACATCATGTGAAATGCCAGACTGCATGAAGCACAAGCTGGAATCAAGATTGTCAAGAGAAGCATCAACAACCTCAGCTGTTCAGATGATACCACCCAGGTGGCAGAAATCGAAGAGGAACTAAACGGCCTCTTTATGAGGGTGAAAGAAGAAAGTGAAAAAGCTGGCTTAAAACTCAACATTCAGAAAATTAAGATCATGGCATCTGGTCCAATTACTTCATGACAAATAGAAGAGGGGAAAGTGGAAACAATGATGTATTTTATTTTGTGGGGATCCTAAATCACTGCAGATGGTGACTGCAGCATGAAATTAAAAGACGCTCACTCCTTAGAAGGAAAGCTGTTACAAACCTAGACAGTGTATCAAGAAGCATGGACATCACTTTGCTGACAAAGGTTCATATAGTCAAAGCTATGGTTTTTACAGTAGTGAAGAAATGGACCATAAAGAAGGCTGAGTGCCAAAGAAATGGTGCTTTCGAACTGTGGTACTGGAGAAGACTCTTCAGAGTCTCCTGGACTGCTATGAGATCAAACTGGTCAATCCTAAAGGAAATCATTCCTGAATATTCATTAGAAGGACTGATGCTGCAGGTGAAGCTCCAATACACTGGCCACCTGGTATGAAGAACTGGCTCATTAGAAAAGACTCTGATGCTGGGAAAGCTGAGAGCAGGAGGAGAAGGGGACAACAGAGGATGAGATGGTTGGATGGCATCATCTACTCAGTGCCAATGAGTTTGAGCATACTCTGGGACATAGTGAAGGACAGGGAAGCCAGGTGTGCTACAGCTCATGGGATCATAAGGAGTCGGACAGGACTTAGCGACTAAAGAATAACATTTCTATTTATATATAGGCTGTTGTATATTTATTAAAATTTCTTCTTTCACAGTAAAATAGTGATATTATATGTTGTTTTATGCTTTAAATATGTAATTTCTAAAAAAATGAGCAGAGCTGAAGAAAGCTATCTTCTGATCTAGCATATTTAGATTTCCAAGAATCGTATTTAACTAGAAAAATTTTACTGCAGTTGTCCTTTTTAGTGTTGCAGAGTCTGCTAAATATCTTGCAATTCTCCCCATTTATCAGAAACAAACCTGGTTTTGCAAGATAAAAATCATGTAATATAATTAATTCAGGTCTGTTTAATTTTATAGATAATTTCTGGTTTTTTTAATAGAATTACTTTTCAACATGCAACTCAGAGAATAAAGAATGGGAACACAATACTTCTTTGAAAATATCCTGCATGTGACCAGAAATCACAACTACTCTGCAGGTGATGAAACTGTCTTTTATATTGAGTTATGCACGTCTCATTTAAATCTGATAAAACTTTTATAGACATTTTAACCATATGACTTTTTAAAAATAGAACTACAGCATATCTTTGAATAACAGCTGGTGTGGTTTTCATGAAAAGTGGGCTGCCTATAATGGTTCACTGCTACTGCTGCTGCTGCTAAGTCACTTCAGTCGTGCAACCCCATAGACGGCAGCCCACCAGGCTCCCCCGTCCTGGGATTCTCCAGGCAAGAACCCTGGAGTGGGTTGCCATTTCCTTCTCCAATGATGAAAGTGAAAAGTGAAAGCAAAGCCGCTCAGTTGTGTCCAACTCGCAGCGACCCCAGGGACTGCAGCGACCCCAGGGACTGCAGCACCAGGCTCCTCCGTCCATGGTATTTTCCAGGCAAGAGTACTGGAGTGGGGTGCCATCACCTAATGATAGGTAAAAAGACAGATGGAATAGGAGATGGAGAGGCAAGGTGGTTATTCTAAAGTATCTTGTACTTGGTGCCATGAAACACTCTAAGGAGTATAGGTCTACTGTTTCTGGGGAGAATCATGGTAAAAATACATTATTTAGAATTTATAGGCTTAGTCTGAAATTGGATAATGTCTTAGTAAAGGTTTAGAGAATTTTCCATTCAGAATATTTTGGTGATTTCCTCTGAAACTCATTAAATTCACCATGAATTCTATTATAATCTATAGTTTTACTTTGAATAATAAGTCAGTGCTAGAAGTTTAGGTAGCTTTACTTGCTTTCCCTAGCCTCTGGGTCAAAATGAGATTAAAAAAAAATAAATGAAAATATACATCAGAGAATATAGAAGAACATCATTGAAAAGTTCTATGGGTATAAAAATGAAATAATCCTGCATTTAAGTCCATATATGCCCTTATCCCATTGAGTCTGAAAGAGTCAGACATGACTGAAGCAGCTTATGACCTTATTGGGCTTATGTCCCCTGTGGCTCAGTGGTAAAGAATCTGGCTGCTAATAATCCAGGGGACACAGAGTCACACACAACTTAGCAACTAAACAATAACAACAACACCCTTATTATTTGTGTGATTTAGGCATATTACAAAAGCTTCATCTCTTCTCGCTGGCCCTTAGTGTTCATTTAAGATTAGAGGCCCTATATGTCAAAGACTTACTATAATGCCTGGCAAATGGGAAGAATGAAGGAGCAGAGTTTACTAAGTCTTTCACTGGCTAACTCATAGTGGCCTGATATTTTGGATAAGGATCCTGAACTAAAAGGGTATTGTTAAAAACTCTAATTGATCCATAACTGCAGATCAATGGAATATAAACATATAAAAGAATTGAATTCTTGTTACTATAATTGCTTTTTTCATTAAACTAATATACTGCTCTAGATATTTAAACATAATTACATCATAGCATTGTCTCTACATTTTAGTTTAATTCTATGCTTTGTCTATTTTTCAGACAGGTACTATAAAACAAAAATCAGATCATTCATTTTAAAATCATTTAAAGTAAACTAGAGAAGAAAATCTACATATTTAGCTTTGGCATTTAAAGATGCCTATTAAAAATCATTTTATAATGTATTTTACCCAATGTAATAACAAATTGCTTGTAAAGAAATAAATGAATTCAAACATTTTCCATGAGCTGGTAGTTTCCAAACATAAGAAGGATTTTCTCTTTTATTTGGAAATTATAGAACAAAGAGAGATAAGCATTTAAAATGGGGATAAATGATTAAAATGAGAAATTGTCTATATTTTATAAAACTGACAATGTATTTCAGAAATTCACTTTAAAGCAAAGATAAAATGACATAGCTGGCCTAATGCCACATAACAATAAGTTTAAGAGTTTTTTTTCTCTCAGCGTGACAGCTGCTGCTCTTGCTGCTTAGTCACTTCAGTTGTGTCTGACCCTGTGCGACCCTATGGACTGTAGCCCACCAGGCTCCTCTGTCCATAGGATTCTCCAGGCAAGAATACTGGAGTGGACTGCCATGCCCTCCTCTAGGGGATCGTCCCGACCCAGAGATGGAATCCAGGTCTCCTGCACTGCAGGCAGATTCTTTATCACTGAGCCACCAGGGAAGCCCCAACATGTCAGACATTGTGCTATATTCTTTACAGATGCCACTCCAGTTAATTCTCATAGCAACTGAAATAGGCAGTGATAGCATCTTCACTTTATGGATGTAGAGTTCACACTTCTGGAATTCTGTGGGGTTAGAGCTGAGTTAATTCATTCTTTTACTTAATTATGGTAAAATACACATAAAACAGTATTTAGCATTTGAACCACTTTAAAGTTTATAATTTATTGATATTGAACAGATTCACATTGGTGCATAACCATCACTAGTATCCATCTCTAGAACCATTCATCATCTCGAACTGAATCTGTGTATCTTTAGAAAACAATATCGTATCCTCCTTTTCTCTCCACCATTGTTCTTTCTGACTCTAAGAACTGGACTGTTCTAGGTACCTCCTATAGTTGGGAATAATACAATATTTGTCTTTTTGTGTCTAGCATACATCACTTATATTTGATAACACCCTCAAGTTTCACCCATGTTGTAATATATCAGAATTCCCTCCTTTTTAAGGCTGAATGATATCCCATTTTTGTGTGTGTGTGTGTGTGTGTGTGTGTGTGTGTGTGTGTGCACGTGAGTGCGTGTGTATAAATATTACACTTTGCTTATCCATTCATCTGCTGATAGACATTGGACATTTAGGTTGTTTCCCCCTTGTGGTTATTGTGAGTGTTGCGCTTAAATATGGACTGAAACAATCTGACAAATGTCCTTGTGGCCCAGATGAAGCTTCAGTTAATAGCATTGAGGAGCACAGAGTTTTCTGAGCAGGGATGTAATTCAAACAGAGCTGCATATTTGGAAAATTAAACTGACTGTTTTGATTTTGAGTAGGAGACGCAGGGAAATCAGATAGAAGTGTATTTCGATAATCCAAAAAGGCATTTTAACTAACTGGACTGGAATGAAAATTTTTGTTAATAGTCTAGGAGCTGTTATAAAGCAAATTTAAATGAACTTCAGAATAGAAAAGGATCAATATCAAGCAGACATGAATTATTAGCAGCGTGTAGTTAAGACCATCCGAGATTTACTCTTATGCATTTAGAGACAAATGTTTAAGGAAAAATGACAGCTGGCAATAGTGTCGTTCCTACACTCTCTTGAATACTCTCCTACCAAAGCTGCTGATATCTCAGTCAAAATATATCTATTTTCCCTAAAGTCATTTCCCTTGTTGTCATAAAGCTAGCTGTGTTCTTTCAGTCTCTTACTTTAGCACAATTCAGAATGATTCTGGTGACAAAACAATTGAGACTTTACTGTTTCTCCACTCAGTTTTTAGAAAGACGTTACCCACATGCAAGGTGGAAATCTCCACAAATGAGACAGACGTGGACTTTCAAAGTCCAAGATACTGTGCAGTATATGGGAGAATTTGCGAACGCTCTTGGGAATATGGGATAGCACCTAGATTTGTCCATTGTATTTTCTCTGGTTATAGCAAAGACAAATACAAAGTTCTTGGTAACATGATGATGTTACTTTCAGGATTACATGCATGTCTTCATGCAAATAGGACAACATGCATGTCCCATTCTCATACATACACATGCACCCTTCTTCACATTAGATCAAGATTATGTACATCAGATAAGGATGATGACTTACAGAGTTAGCAATTTTGAGTAGAAACATCCCCATGTTCATATTCTCTACCTCCAGTTACAGTGAAAGTGAGGCAATATTCAGTTATGTGATGCTTCAATAAGATTAATAAGGAAAATGGAAACAAAAAATATACATAGGGTTGTTTTTTAATTGTTATGCAATGAATCAAACTTTTTAAAAAGTGTATAGCCTTTATGGATCTACATTACTACAGAGCCAGCAAAAGCATGGTTGAAAGCACATCTCAAGATTGTGATATGATTCTTTTCCCTGTGGTGCACACCGTGATGAGCTGCCCAGATGTCCCAGTGGAGGAGGACGTGTGGCCCCAGTTGCTGGGTGGGCTACATGTATCCTTCAGGGATGCCTCAGGGGAGAAGGTGGTCTCCTCAAGACTGTGCCCTTTCTCCCCGGGCTCATATCTCACGGCTGATCTCTAAGAGATGACCTTGGCCTGGCCAGCTCAACCCATCTGGAGACAACTCTGAAGGGCCATTCTATCTCCACAACTTTCCTTTACCCAGTCCTGACTTCTCCATCACTTTGCAAGTGCTAATCCCAAGATGGCCTTAATAAATGCACTGCATGGCAAATGCCATCATAGTGTCTGCAATCTAAATTGTGACACAATCTTTTATTAGAAAACTAGGAAGACACTTATTAAAATATAAAAACTCTCATTTACTTCTCAATAAAATCTGTGTGCTAAATTAACTGCAATACAAAGTTCAAGTTATTGTTCTGAAATGCCCAGTATGGAAATGCCTTACTTAGAGATCCAGAACCAGCGCTTAGACAATGACACCTGAACATCTGTGTGTCTGTCCCCACATTCTGTGCTATGTTTCATGGGCAAAGAAAGGATAAAGATAATTTTCCACAAGCAGACATTTGATAACATTTGATAACTCAAAGAAGCCAGTCTCATCCCCTAAAACTTCCACCATCATCCAGAAATAGAGCTGGAATAACACAGTAGACACCCAACGTGAAAGGGAAACATTTCTTTCACAAAGAAAGCATTTGAAAAACAATATAATGTTGAAAACAGTAATTTATGTTGAGCAAAATTCTTAGGAAAAAAAGTAATTTATTTGCCTAACTTAGACTAAGACTTACATAAAACAACTATTATAATTCTAATAAATCAGTATCATGTGAATTTATTTTGCCTCAGACCTTATCTGTGGAACAAAACTAGGTGTAATAAATCTTTTGGCTATGAGCAGAGGGAATTCCAACATTTGACAAAAGGCAGAAATGCTATAACAATGGAACTTGATAAAGCATTGTGTCACAAAAAGGTAAAACACACAGGCTTCTAAGAAAAAAATCTGGAAATTTTCCAAATTAAAACAAAAATACCTGTAACCTGTTACATGTTGAATTGTATTTCTCTTTAAAAAGCAATAGGTTTAAGCCTTAACTCCTAACTCCTCAAAATGTGTTTTATTTGGAAATGAGATCTTTAAAGAGATAATGACGTTTAAAAAAGGTTATTAGAGTGGATTCTACTCCTCTATGGCCGGTGTACTTCATAAAGAGCCATTTAGATACAGAAAATGTCATGCACTGAGGGAAGACTATGGAGAGACTGAAGGAGCTGCGGTGTGAAGACGGGAGCTCGGCGGCCCCAAACCCAGGAATACTGCTACTGCAGTTGCAGAAAGCACAGAGAAGCTGCCCTCCCCAGCTTCAGGGGCACACGGCCTTGTGACACCTGGATCCGAGACTCCCAGCCTTCAGGGTGTGACGCAGCTTTCCGATGATCTAAGCCACTCTGTGCTTCCTGGTTGGGCCAATCAAGGAGATTAATAATAACCTAGCATTTAAATGACTCATGTGGACATTTTCTCATCTTCTCACCCTTGCATTAAGCTATAGGATTTGATATATTATACACATATATACATGCTATATTAAGAAGAGGAGGTAAGAACACACAGAAGAACTATACAAAAGAAATCTTAATGAACCAGAAAACCACGATGGTCTGATCACTCACCTAGATCCTGCAGTGTGAAGTCAAGTGGGCCTTAGGAAGCATTGCTACAAACAAAGCTAGTGGAGGTGATGAAATCCAGCTGAGCTATTTCAAATCCTAAAAGATGATGCTGTAAAAGTGCTGCACTTAATATGCCAGCAAATTTGGAAAACTCGGCAGTGGCCACAGAACTATAAAAGGTCAGTTTTCACTCCAATCCCAAAGAAAGGCAATGCCAAAGAATGTTCAGGCTACCACACAATTGCACTCATCTCACACACTAGCAAAGTAATGCTCAAAATTCTCCAAGCTACATGTTAACAGTATGTGAACCAAGAACTTCCAGATGTTCAAGCTGGATTTAGAAAAGGCAGAGGAACCAGAGATCAAATTGCCAACATCCGTTGGATCATTGAAAAGCAAGATAATTCCAGAAAAACACCTACTTCTGCTTCATTGACTATGCTAAAGCCATGGACTGTGTGGATCACAACAAACTGTGGAAAATTCTTCAAGAAATGGGAATACCTGACCACCTTACCTGCCTCATGAGAAACCTGTATGCAGGTCAAGAAGCAACAATTAGAACCAGACATGGAACAATGGACTGGTTCTGAATGGGGACAGGGTACGTCAAGGTTGTATATTTTCACCCTGTTTATTTAACTTATATACATAGTACATCATGAGAAATGCCGGACTGGATGAAGCACAAGCCGAAATCAAGATTTCCAGGAGAAATATCAGTAACCTCGGATATGAAGATGACACCACCCTTATCAGTTCAGTTCAGTTCAGTGGCTCAGTCGTGTCCTATTCTTTGTGACCCCATGAATCACAGCACGCCAAGCCTCCCAGTCCACTGCCAACTCCCGGAGTTCACTCAGACTCACGTCTATCAAGTCGGTGATGCTATCCAGCCATCTCATCCTCTATGGTCCCCTTCTCCTCCTGCCCCCAATCCTTCCCAGCATCAGAGTCTTTGCCAATGAGTCAACTCTTCACATGAGGTGACGAAAGTACTGGAGTTTCAGCTTTAGCATCATTCCTTCCAAAGGACACTCAGGACTGATCTCCTTTAGAATGGACTGATTGGATCTCCTTGCAGTCCAAGGGACTCTCAAGAGTTTTCTCCAACACCACAGTGCAAAAGCATCAATTCTTTGGTGCTCAGCCTTCTTCACAGTCCAACCTTCACATCCATACATGACCACAGGAAAAACCATAGCCTTGACTAGATGGACCTTAGTCGGCAAAGTAATGTCTCTGCTTTTGAATATGCTATCTAGGTTGGTCATAACTTTCTTTCCAAGGAGCAAACATCTATATTTCATGGCTGCAATCACCATCTGCAGCGATTTTGGAGCCCAGAAAAATAAAGTCTGACACTGTTTCCCTCTGTTTCCCCATCTATTTGCCATGAAGTGTGATGGGATCAGATGCCATGATCTTCATTTTCTGAATACTGAGTTTAAGCCAACTTTTTCACTCTCCTCTTTCATCAAGAGGCATTTTAGTTCCTCTTCACTTTCTGCCATTAGGGTGGTGTCATATGCATATCTGAGGTTATTGATATTTCTCCCGGCAATCTTGATTCCAGCTTGTGCTTCTTCCAGCCCCTTTCTCATGATGTACTCTGCATATAAGTTAAATAAGCAGGGTGACAATATACAGCCTTGATGTAATCCTTTTCCTATTGGAACCAGTCTGTTGTTCTATGCCCAGTTTTAACTGTTGCTTCCTGATCTGCATATAGATTTCTCAAGAGGCAGGTCAGGTGGTCTGGTTTTCCATCTCTTTCAGAATTTTCCACAGTTTATTGTGATTCACACAATCAAAGGCTTTGGCATAGCCAATAAAGCAGAAATAGATGTTTTTCTGATGAAATAGATGTTTTTCTGATCTTCAAAGAATGAAGATCATGGTATCTGATCCCATCACTTCAGGGCAAATAGATGGGGAAAGAATGGAAACAGTGGCTGAGTTTATTTTCCTGGGCTTCCAAATCACTGCAGATGATGACTGCATCCATGAAAGTAAAAGACACTTACTCCTTGGACGAAAAGCTATGACAAACCTAGACAGTGTATGAAAAAGCAAAGACATTAGTTTGCCAACAAAGGTCCATATAGTCAAAGCTATGGTTTTCCCAGTAGCCATGTATGCATGTGAGAGTTGGACCATAAGGAAGGCTAAGTGCCAAAGAATTGATGTTTTTGAACTGTGGTGTTGGAGAAGACTCTTAAGAGTCCTTTGGACTGGAAGGAGATCCAACCAGTCCATCCTAAAGGAAATCAGTCCTGAATATTCATTGGAAGGACTGCTGCTGAAGTTGAAACTCCAATACTTTGGCCATGTGATGCAAAGAACTGACTCATTGGAAAAGACCTTGATGCTGGGAAAGATTGAAGGCAGGAAGAGAAAGCGATGACAGAGGATAAGAGGGTTGGATGGCATCACGGACTCAAAGGACATGAGTTTGAGCAAGCTCCGGGAGACAGTGAAGGACAGGAAAGACTGGCATGCTGCAGTCCATGGGGTCGTAAAGTCAGACATGACTGAGTGGCTGAACAACAATAATACATGCTATAGATAATGGATACATACATTACATATATGTTATATACACATATATTTTATATATACATTATTTATATGTTATATATTTAATTATGTATACATTATATATATCCTATATATACATTGTATATATTATAGAGAGAACAGATATTATACACAGAACTGAACTTTGTGTTCAGTTATATAATTTGATACAATATACACTATTATGGAATAGATACATAATTTACACAAACACATACACAAAAATCTATTTTGTATATTTTGTTACAAAACTGGTTTCAAAAGCCACAGTTGTTATTTCACCACTATTTTATAATATCTTACATGCCTATTCTTATAATAAGCATAATTTTAGGCTGGAAATTCAACTTATCAACCCTGTGAACTGTAGTCCGCCAGGCTCCTCTGTCCGCGAAATTCTTCGGGCAATACTGGAGTGGAGTGAGGAGCTATTACCACTCCAGGGGATCTTCGGTCCCCCTGATGAACCTGAGTCTCCTGCATTGCAGGCAGATTTTCACCATCTGAGCTACCAGGTCAGCAACTGCAAATTTCAACCTAGGGCAACGGAGTAATTGTTCCAATTCTGAACAATGACTTCTTTGTTATTACTATACTTGGGTGATGAAGTTATAGCATAATGTTAATAAAATGCAATTCTTTCACCCAAACTCTCTTCTTCTTTTTAGTTAACGTCATCACTTCCTAAGGGGAGTGTGTTAACAGACCTGATGATTAGGTAAAAGATACTGAGAGAAGAAATTAGAGTGATTTAATTTTAAAGCATCAAGTTCAGGGAAGTTGCTCACAATTTGTAATAATAATGCGTAAATGGCTGAAGACACTTCTCAGGTTTTGCTTAGGTTCTCAGTACAGGGTTGGGATATCACATAGTGTCAGTTATTTCAAGTTTTTCATATATCCTACAAAGGGTATCCCACCCTGCCTTTACCATTACTTCATAATCAGAAAGGAACACAAGGACTCTCAAAGATTTTAAATTCAAGCTAGGAAATAGGAGGTATAGAAGATATTATCAGCAAAGAGATACTGAGCTATGTGTGAATATATCTTCTGTAAGAAACGTCTCTGGCTGGAAATGCTGAAAGTGCATTAGGGAATGGCTACACCTCTACACAAAAGGCTACCACTTGTCATTCAGAGTAACCACATCATTATAAACAATCAAACCACTGACCTGCACAGACAGTGGTCCCAGAAAAGTCAGGGAAACAGACCTAGTTCATCAGACTTTGACTTCTGTAGTTTGCTCTGTCTAATCATTCACACTTTGGATGTGACAGTAGAACCCAGACATAACCAATGCTTTAAATATCTCAGGGCATGTACCCAATGTCAGGAAAATACAGTCCTTAATTCAAGGATGATGGGTGTCTTCCCATGAACACAACATGTCAGCAAGTACAATTCATTTTCTTTTCTTTTAATTCACTTCAGTTCAGTTCAGTCACTCAGTCATGTGCAACTCTTTGCAACCCCATGAATCGCAGCACGCCAGGCCTCCCTGAGTTGGTGCATGTTCATCACCAACTCCCAGAGTTCACTCAAACTCACGTCCATCGAGTTGGTGATGCCATCCAGCAATCTCATCCTCTGTCATCCCCTTCTCCTCCTGCCCCTAATCCCTCCCAGCATCAGAGTCTTTTCCAGTGAGTCAACTCTTCGCATGAGGTGGCCAAAGTACTGCAGTTTGAGCTTTAGCATCATTCCTTCCAAAGAACACTCAGGACTGATCTCCTTTAGAATGGATTGGTTGGAGTTCCTTTCTTTTAATTAGTACTATATTATTTTACAATTAATATAACTTAAAATATTTTAAATTTCCTGTGTTAAACTGATCTTAGAGTCAGGCATACTCACCAGAGCATTGCTGGAAATCTTCCCAATGGCTCCATTATAACTGAGATGAAAGTGATTTCCCAGTACTCTTAGGACACCTGTAAGTTAATTATATTAATTATTTATACTTTCAACCTTGACATTTTACTGGTAGCTCGAATGAACTGCAAAGGCAATATGTTATTTAGTGTGGGTTATGGGAGAAGAATATGCTGAAACGAATTTAATCTTTTAACAATTTGCTTAGGAAAGCAAACTGTTAATGACCTCTGAGGAGGGAAAGTGATGAAGAAGAGAGGGAGGGAGAGAGAGGGAGCAAGAAAGGAAGGTGATGGGGAGAGGGGGCTATTAGAATTAGCATATTAAAAGTAAAGAGGAAAAAGTGATGTTTACGTTGGGAAACTCTCAACAGTCAGGACAATGAGCAAGTTTTGTAGGCAAAGCTAACTGTCTGGACATTCATTGTGTTTCCACATCCATTTTGATGCTTGCAAATCCCTTGAAATTATTAAGGGTGTTCAATGCTCTTTGTTGAGTGATGTTCGGCTATTTCCATTTTGAGTGTAAACTGCATGTTATCAGAAATCCTGTACTTATCAGTTCATGAAATAACTTCTGTTATCAAATAATGCTCTCAGCTATAGAAAAGCTTAAAATAAAGCAATTTTTAATGTTCTCTATTAGACTACACCTAGAATAGTCAAAGAAATATTCTAATGGGTTTAAAGAGTCTTCAATGAACTGACATTTTCTAGATGGACAGAACAGGTAAATAGAGGAAGTAACAGTGAGAAGTAATCTAGATTGCTGTTAAATGCATACAGTATGTCATAAACAAGGATTTCAACTTGAGGTTTTCTGAGTATTGCATATATTATCAACCCAGGTAACCTAAATCTTTATTGACCTTAATTTCATCATATAAATAAGGGGTGTTAAAGACCAACCTCATTAGATTGTTGGAAGATGTGAGATATGCAGGCAGTCATAGGGCATGCAGTGTCTGATATGTGTAAGTACTCAATAAGCGCAGTCATCATTATTTTTATCACCATCCTCACATCGAAGTGCCATTTAAAGACTGTATTCAATTACTGTGGATTTCCTTTATGTTTCAAGTGAAACATGATCTATAAGAATAGTAGACAATAAAATAATAGAGCTCTTGAGTGATATAATAAAATCTGGCACATTGCTTTTATTTTTAGATAATCATTACATATATTAAACAATCTTATATAACATCAATCAGTAATATCAGATAATTACTTCAGCCATTTTCAGTTCTAGTTTACAAAAAGCTAATCAGCTCTGAAAATTGTCAGGACACTTAAGCTTGATTTCTTCAGTTCAGAGATTTTCTTATTTTCCTTTTTCTCCTCCTTGCTATTTCAGCCTAGGCTTGTGTACTGATTGTGTTTGAAGCATCACAACTAAAATCTGCATCTCCAAGTCAAAGCTATAGTTATGTACAGAAGTATAATAGTAATGTACAAACCAGCTTTTCCAATTTTCCCCTGTTATAGTAATGATCCAGATCACTGGATCTCTTTATTCAGATCCAGATCAAGTTTATTCTTGACTTGACAGGTTTGGACTTTTCACCTTATTGAGCTGGCGTTATTCGTGCTACATCAATAGAGGGGATAGAAGCAGAGCATGATGGATCAGACTTAATTCTTTCTCTATCTGGCTTCTATGATGACTCAATTACTCTCAACAAACAGCTCTTGGAGATGGAGTATACCAAGTATAAAACTCCCTTAGAGTCACAAAGAACAAAGCAATTTATATTAGCATTTTCTTTTCTGTTCAGATCACTATCCAGAACTAATTTTCTTTTTTTCAGTAATAGTACTCAAGATCTCTCAACATTACTGCACAGATACAAAATTTTCCATGGGATTTTCTTGAGGCCAACACATATACTTTTGACTCTTGTGCACAGGGAAAATGATCCTTCAAATGATGTTCTGATATCTATTCAATTATAACTGAGATGATTCAAGTAGATTGTAAGTTCTTTAAACAGTCATTATTTCACTATGTATTTACATACTAATCTATATGAAGATATGATATCATCTTAAAAACACCTATTGAATTGAAAAGTAATATATCATTGATAGTTTCATTTAGAAAAAAAAAAGGCAATGAGAATAATCAAGGAAACAGTCTGCTAAGTCAGATTCGCAGAAAAAGATTTTAGACAATATCACACTTTACTACTGATTTCAAGGATACAAATATCCATGAGGCAGAAATAAAGCAAGAAATAATGGATCACCAGTACAGCTCCTAAAGTGCATCTCTGCTGTATCAGGACATAGCCTGGCTAAATCTGATTTAGCAAATGAGTTCTCGAAGGGCTGTAGGTGTCATCACTTACACAAAACAAGTCATTTTGATCATGAAATATTATATTTATTTCTGTGGACGTTGTAACAAATCACCACAAACCTAAGGCCTTAAAGCAGCACAAACTTATTATCTTACAGTTCTGCAGACTAGAAATCCAAGATGAGTATCACTGAGATAAAATCCAGGAAACTGAAGCAGAGAAACATTAATTCACCTACCTAAATGTGCATAGATTGTGCATGCTAAAAGGAGGCATTCAATCCATAAAAAGCCCATACCCCTAAGGATATTGGCTCCTTAACTAGGATTAGAATTCCTACATAATCATTTTCTACTGGGGTCCCACAAACTCTGGGGAGAAACTAAATCACAGGCTTTGAACACATACCCACAAAAGCTCCAGGAATCTCCAAACCCATTCATACCCACCCCCTTTCTCTTTCCTCACTTAAGGAAAGAACATCATGACAGTACACGTGGTAGGACTGAAGAGGTCCCAAACTAAGGAAAACCCAAAATGTAAACCACATGTTCCAGTGTACAAAACAGTACAAACTTAACTTATACTACAAATGAATTAATCATGTAAATCTTATGACCATGATGTGTGGCAGAAACTTATCCACTCAAATTACAGTGGGCAGTTAACCTCTGGGTGGGCTATGTGCCAATGTTATCCTTGTAAACTGTCTCTTCTTGGAAGTATGAGTGAGGTGTCTAAGCACAGCTGAACTTAAGCTTCACCTTTCTAAATTAAGTCAGCTAAATGTCAGGTAATAATTTGGGGTATTTTATGAATGTTTATGAAAAACGAGTTTTGTTCCATGTTGTATATTATATCTCTTGTTTTTGAAATTTAGCAAGTTAGATATTTTAATATAAAAGATCACCATTCCTGGTATTTTTAAATATAGGTTGCAAAAATTAATATTTATTATCTGTTATCATGGTATAAAACTCTAAATGAATAAATCATTAGATACTAAAATTTGAATTAATACATATCAAATGAACTGTGAAATGCAAAGCTCTGGGTCTTTGGTTATAAAACTGAAATATGTATATACCTTGTGTATATACCAAGAAAATAATGTCATTATTACATATTTTTCTAATTAAAAATCTAGCAATTGCCTTTTTATTTATCTTCATTGAGATTCCTGGGCTGGAAAGTGCAATAAAACTAAATTAGATCAATACACCTTAGCAAGATCTAGTTAGTAACAGGCTTAGAAGGAAAATGTGCTTTTGTTACTGACTTATAATAAATCTTAAATTTTTAGTTAAACCAAATGCATATTTTAACAATAGTGACAAAGACAGTTGTGCTATTTCTTCAAAACAATCAACCAAATAAAAGTATGCTTACTGTAAAACTCTCCAATTCTGTTTTGATGAAAACATGACATCCATAAAAAAAGATACGTGGTTGCAAGGAGTTGGACATGACTGAGCGACTGAACTGAATTTAAAAAAGGAAATTCAGTATATCAAGATTATGTGTACAAAGGTCTTAACTGATACAAGTGTTTCTGATTATGAAAGCAAATCATATTTTTGATAGCATTTGAAAATATAAAAATTATAAATAAGATTATAAAAATCATTTTTGAAAAAGATTTCATATAGCCACAACATTTTGCACTATGCAATTAAATGTTGACTGTATACATTTATTTTAATGGCTTGATCCTCAGTTAAAAATGCCTTAAAAGACTCAGCATTGATGATAATGACAGATCAGGTGAGATCACTGAAAATGTACCAAGTGCTTCTAAAATATTTCATAAATACAACACAGAAGAATAACAAAAACAGATAGCAAATTACCTTAAAAATTAGAAATAACTTAAAGTAAGAATAAGCATGTTCAGTGAATATTACTTGCACAGCTAGATACCTGTTTGAAAATCCAGGCAGTTAAGGAGCTAAACAAACATTGAATACATTATCAGATAAAAAGTTATTTCTAGAATGTATGAGAAAGTGAATATGTTGCCAAATAATTTACAAGTTGAATGCAATCTTCTTAATTTCAGAGTAAAAGTAATTCATGATTATGTAATTTGCCAAAATTAGCATCAGAATTATGTTGAGGCCAGGTGTCAGTTAACAAAAGTGAGTGACTTTAGTGACTCCTGATCCTTGTCACTCTCTACCTTGATATTTTCTCAGTTCCTCAGTGACCAGTGACAAGGTTCACCAGCATAATTTGGTGGCCATAGGATAGTTTATAGCCAGTGTCCACTCAAACCAGTCAGTGCCCATGACAAACCGCATATTAAATATTTTGACTATCACTAGTTTCAGTGTTTCTGGGGCCTTCTCTGATACCTATTTACAAGAGCTCTTCACAGAAAATATCATCCTGATGTCTACATGAAAGATAAGGTCAATTTGTTATCTCTCCCATGATCTTCCCATTTTAATATTGACGATACCTAGTTTGCGGCTTCCCTGGTGGCTCAGATGGTAAAGTGTCTGCCTACAATGCGGGAGACCCAGGTTAAGCCCTGGGTTGGGAAGGTCTCCTGGAGAAGGAAACGGCAACCCACTCCAGTACTCTTGCCTGGAAAATCCCATGGACGGAGGAGCCTGGTAGACTACAGTCCATGGGGTTGCAAAGAGTTGGACACGTCTGAGCAACTTCACTTTCCCTTTCATGCCTAGTTTGGGATGCAGATGGTGACTGCAGCCATGAAATTAAAACATGCTGGCTCCTTGGAAGAAAAGTTATGACCAACCTAGACAGCTTATTAAAAGGCAGAGACATTACTTTGCCAACAAAGGTCCGTCTAGTCAAAGCTATGGTTTTTCCAGTAGTCACGTATGGATGTGAGAGTTGGACTATAAATAAAGCTGAATGCCAAAGAACTGATGCTTTGAGAATCCTTTGGACTGCAAGAAGATCCAACCAGTCCATCTTAAAGGAAATCAGTCCTGAATATTCATTGGAAGGAATGATGCTGAAGCAGAAACTCCAATATTTTGGGCAACTGATGTGAAGAACTGACTCACTGGAAAAGGCCCTGATGTTGGGAAAGATTGAAGGCAGGAGGAGAAAGGGACAACAGAGGATGAGATGGTTGGCTGGCATCACTAACTCAATGGACATGAGTCTGAGTAAACTCTAGGAGTTGGTGATGGACACGTGCTGCAGTCCATGGGGTCACAAAGAGTCAGACACGACTGAGCAACTGAACTGAACTGAACTGATGCCTAGTTTAAGCCAAAGGGAGCCTCAATCTCTCCACTCCTTATTTCCAAAAAGAGACTGCCACCTGACTCTGGCTGGCTCTTATCTCCATGGTCTCTGTTCACCCCACCCTGGAAAGAAAGCACTGACTTCTCTAATTGGTGTGTTTAGGACAAAGAATCACATGTGCTCCCTCAACCTTTCCTCTTTGCCATTTTAAGGAATTAGTCTGTTTGGTTCACTAGTCTCAGCCTCCATACTCAGAAACTTGCCTGGGTTATGGGGTGGGCTCAAAAGTATTTGTAAAATGAACAACAAATAAACTGTGTGTATTTCACATCATGGGTCAAATATTAGCATGTTTCTATGGTCAAAGACCTACACCTGTATTCTACACAGAGTTTGTCATTACCCTAGCACTTAATTGTATGTCCATCCTCTACACTTTTGATCTAACTCTAATAGGCACAGAATTCAGACAGGTATAATGACTAGTATTTGTTGGGTGTCCAGAAGCCATGAAACAGGAGTGAGAAGAAAATATAATGAGACAGAGTTAGGTCAATATACTAGAGAACTTCCTGTTTTTTAACGAAGGCTATTCAGAGACAGCATGCATTGTCTTTAGTGTGCCCAATCTCAATGAGAAAATCTGGCAGAAACCAGATTCTTGAGAGGATATTGTAGGAATGATCCCAGCCCCAGAGATAGGATCAGTGTCAATGTAACAGTCAGCGTCTAGTCAAGAAAGCAGGAACTACTCCAGATATTTCAGAGAGAGGTTTAATGGAAGGTTTGCTAACAAAAATGTCAGAAGGGTTGTTGTTGTTCTGTCACTCAGTTGTGTCTCTTTGTGACCCCATGGACTGTAACACTCCAGGCCTCCCTGTCCATCACCATTTCCCAGAGCTCACTCAAACTCATGTCCATCGAGTCAGTGTACCATCCAACCATCTCGTCTTCTGTCCCCTTCTCCCCCTGCCTTCAATCTTTCCCAGCATCAAGGTCTTTTCTAACGAGTTGGTTCTATGTATCAGGTAGCCAATGTACTGCAGCTTCAGTTTCAGCATCAGTCTTTCCAATGAATATTGAGGATCAATTTCCTCTAGGATTGACTCGTTTGATCTCCTTGCATTTCAAGGGACTCCCAAGAGTCTTCTGCAACATCACAGTTCAAAAGCATCAGTTCTTTGGCACTAAACCTTCTTTATGGCCCAACTCTCACATCCGTACGTGACTACTAAAAAAAGCATAGCTTTGACTATACAGACCTTTGTCAGCAAAGTAATCCCTCTTCTTTTTAATATGTTGTCTAGGTTTCTCATAGCTTTTATTCCAAGGAGCAAACATCTTTTAATTCATGGCTATAGTCACCATCTGCAGTGATTTTGAAGCGCAACAAAATAAAGTCTGTCACTGTTTCCATTGTTTCCCCATCTATTTGTCATGAAGTGATAGGACCAGATGCCAGGATCTTAGTTTTGTGAATGCTGAATTTTAAGCCAACTTTTTCACTCTCCTCTTTCACTTTCATCAAGAGGCTCTATAGTTCCTCTTTGCTATCTGCCATAAGGATGGTGTCATCTGCATATCTGAGGTTGTTGATATTTCTCTGGGCAATCCTGATTCCAGCTTGGTCTTCATCTAGCCTGGCATTTTGTATGATGTATACTGCTGTCGTAAGGGTAAAAGAAGCAAAACTTAAAAGGGGACAATACTGGAGGAGTGTGAGAAGGGGATGTCAGAGCTCTCTTTCTAACCCCGGGCTGAACTCACGATCCACCCCTTCAGCTGACATAGAGACGTCAAGGCTGTAGTTTCTTTGACTATAGCAAAGGAACTGGGGGACTACTGGTTTCTACTGACAGTGCTGAAACCCCCACTGACACACTCAGAACCTTGTCACTTAAAAGTCGCTTCTACAGCTCAGAGTCACCTTCCTGTGCTGCCACTGCTGCCAGCAGAGACACCACAGAAATGGAAATGAAAGAATGCTTCTTTGTTCTTTCCTCTTGCAGTCTCCTGTTAGTGTTTCCCATTGGCCAAATCTTTGTGGAACTACTTGTGAGCAAGGGAGTAAGAGAAGATGACTACCATACAAAGGAGAACAATGGAAGGCTGGAGTGAAGCTGAGAGCCAGGAGACCAGTAACTGGAACATCAGAGAATGTATTTTTAACAAGTTTTTGGGAGATCCAGGTTCGATCCCTGGGTTGGGAAGATCCCCTGGAGAAGGAAATGGCAACCCACTCCAGTATTCTTGCCTGGAGAATCCCATGGACAGAGGAGCCTGGTGGGCTACAGTCTACGGAGTTGCAAAGAGTCGGACACAACTGAGCGACTTCACTTCACTTCACTTCAATAGAAATTTGTTACAAGATAAAACTGCTCACTGTTACTTCTATAGAAATGACTGTATCAGGCAACTAGAGAAAGTTAAAAGAAGTAAATCCGCCAGTTATCCAAAATACCAAAAATATTAATACTGAACTACAGCTGCTAAAGTATACACAATCAATGGTTTACATTCCTCATGAAGAGAACTAATTAGAGAATTAAGCTATGCTAAACCTACCAACCACATTTACCCCATAAATGAAGGTGAAGTCGCTCGGTCGTGTCTGACTCTTTGCGACCCCATGGCCTGTAGCCTACCAGGCTTCTCGGTCCATGGGATTTTCCAGGCAAGAATACTGCAGTGGGTTACCAAAAACAGATTGGTGTGGGCAACTCTGGAAAGCTTTAAAAGGGAGGTTAAACCTAACATGTACTTTTGAGTGAGCTAGCACTTGGTTTCTCTGGGGTTAATAAAAGATAACCTAAGCTAAGGAACAGAGGCTATACTGAGGTAATGTATAGATGGTAAATATGGAAAAGTAAAGTGAGAAAAATCAACTCACCAAAGTGTTTGAACATTAGAGTAGGGTTAGATTATAGGGACCTAAAATTATACTAAATTTTGCAGAAAACTACCTAGCAGTAAGAAACGTGGTAAAAATAGGGACTTTTGAAGCGTTCTTTGTTGGAAAGATTTTATTCCACAGTCTGCCAACTGAGAAAAACTGAAATTTTATTCTCTACTTTAATCTAGAAGGAATGATTAGCCTAAAATATACTGGGTAATTTTCTTTGGGAAGTCTTCTAAATCATTTTAAGGTGTCATCTGAGGGGTCTTTGTAGCAACATTCAATGCTCTTGACTTTTTCTGATTTCCTTATCATTTCCATTCATATAATCCTCTTCATAATTCCATCACACTAAATAACTGATAAATAACTGATAAATACTAGTAATATCAGTAGTATAAACAGGTGGCTCTTAAGAGTCAGAACAGTACAATGGTTAAAAGAATAGATATGGAAGCCAAATTGCATAAATTCAAAACACAGCTCCATACTTATCATGTGTGGGTCCTTGGATATATTATTTAAACTTCTCTTTGCTTCATCTGTCAAATGGAATGATGGAGAATTTACCTTTCTAGATTATCATCAGGATTAAATGCATTCAAAATATGTTAAACACTGAAAACAGGGTACAGCACATGCAACACTTTATATATTAATTTTATTTTTTCCACTATCCCCAGCATATGGTTTATAAACCAATCATTATCTCCAGAGGTACCTTCATATCATGTGGCAGTTCATTTCATTTTGGACCACTGAAACTGTACAATCTTTTTAATATAGTTATTCACATTGGATCCCCTGTGATTTCTAGCCATTGTTCCTATTTCTGCACTTGAAGCCACCTAGAATGACTGTGCTATATTCTCTCTTGCATATCTCTCTCTTTCATAGACTAGGAGAGAAATACCAACTTCCTCCCTCCAAATTCTTTTATTTTACACAACTCTTAATACCACATTCCCTTTAATTATTACTCATGAATTTCTTAGAAACTCATGAACATAGTTTCCATTTGCCAATATCATTATCATATATTCAGGTAACAATTGCATTTTCATCTCTAAAGAAGTGCCCACTGGGGAACTCAAATGGACAGTGGGGCAGATATAACTGAATAGAGGGAGCTTCCACCACTCATCAGTCATCAGCTTAAGTAATATGCATGTCTATGAAAGTGGACCCATCACCATCAAATTATTTCTTTAGAAGCAGTTCTCAAAAGACTCTCCTTTACCTGGACTAGTAAACTGATGGAGATAATTTCAGAAGAAAGGAAGAAAGATACGTTATCAGCCCCCCTCAGTCTCACCCACTGCTACCGGCTCTTAATTCGTGTTCAGCAACATTTAAGCTATAAAGATTAAAAACTTCTCCTGCTATGAAATGATCAATATTCACAGAGGTTAAGCACTGCAGAGTAACCACACATTAAAAATTATAATATGTATTAATTTAGCATAATGCTTTGAAAGGGTCAAAGATTTTAATGTTCTTTACATAGTCCCTCTTAGCATGCTAACCAATTATTTATAAAACGTTATTAAAACTCAAAATCAATCAACTTTTTTGACCTTGTAATTTATATAAAGAACTTTCTTTCTCTCTCGTTTTTTTAAATCTAGACTGTAACTTAACATTCCCAGGACTGAAATATCCTTTCTGAAGCAAATATTATAAAAATGCAATTATGAAATTTTTAAAAGACATTTTCTAATATTATCTCACTATGATTTATAAAATTATATATTAACTCAAGAGAATTCAGAGAAAATCATCATGTTAGTAAAACCAGTCTTTACTCTGATGATGTTGTTTGGGGAGTGCGTAATTTCCTTGGTTCTGTCTTGTCACAACAAAAATTTGAAGCAATGGATGGACCAGTGTTACAGCCCTGTATAATTTCCTCAGATGGACCAGTGTTACAGCTCTGAGTTACAGCTCAGCTTTATTTAGAAAGCAATGGGAAATACATCCTCAAGGTGTGAGGGCGGGCTGACCCAAAGATGCAAAGACAAGAGAAGCCCTCCCAGGGTTCAATTTGGCTCCTCTTTTATATGTTTTTTCTCCTCCCCTTGAGCCTGCCCTATGTAAACTGGGCTAGCCAGGAGGGTTGTTTGTTCTATCTGAGGTTCTCACTCTAGTCCTTAGACCTTCCTTTATTCTATTTTCACAGGCTTTTCCCTTCTTTGTCTTTTTAGCCACCATCATTTTGGACTCCTTTTTCCTATTCTAACTACCTAAGAGTCCCTCCTCAAGATATGGGAGGCCCAATTCTTTGGAAATATGGGTGTTGAGGTCTCTCTGGCTATTTCCTGCTGAGCTGGGATGGCAAGGGGCATTGGGACTCCCCCTCTTGCTAGTCTCAAGCCTCAGAGTCCTTATAGCAGTGTCCATCTAAGCGTAAATGATATTTTCTGTGGTCGGCTGTATAGCTCATTCTTTGAGGTCCTGTAGGATCTTTAATGTTTTGCTTTACGACTGTGAGACCTTCTTTATCTTAGCTGGAGGTATTTACCCAGAAACAACACGTCTCATTCAAGATGGCTCAAGTCTCTCCTTGTTCAGGAATCAGATCTATCTCCTGTGTATTTTGGAGGACAACCCCTGCCAAGCTATGCTGATTCTTTAAAGCCATCCTGAGAAATCTTATCCCCAGAAACTTGATTTTGAGGATGTTCATTAGAATGGCACTCATTTGTAGTCCTGATCTTCAAGGGGCTCACTGGTGTATTGAGTGTCCTCTTTTGTTTTCTTCCACAGCTTGACTAGTAAGTAGCAAATCCAGGAGTCATGTCCAGGTACCTTGACTGCTGTGGGAGTAGAAAGTATTACAGGGTAGGGGCCCATCCATGTGGGCTTTTGGGGACCCATCCTTCCAGACTTTAATTAGGACTTGAGTCCCTGGAGCATATAGTGGTAGATCTTTAGAATCTTTGGGGTCCTGGTTGACACCCCACAAGCATATATCTTATTGGAATTGCCCAGTGGCCATGGTATAAGACCAGAGGGTTTGAGCCTCTGGATTTAAGAAGAAGTCATTAACATACACAAAAGGTCTCCCATATAGCATCTCATAAGGACTAAGACCAATCTGTTCCTTAGGGGCAATGCAGGTGCAGAGGAGAACTACTGGTAAAGCCTCCTTCCATCCCAGGGAGGTCTCCTGGGTTATATTTTTATTGCTGATTTTAAGAACTGATTGACTTTCCACTTTTCCTGAAGACTGAGGCCTCCAGTCTCAGTCCCCAGTGGAGATAGAAAGAATGCCCAATGCTTTAGAGACCCCTTGGGTGAACTTAGAAGTAAATGATGTCCCATTTTCACTCTGTAATGACCTGGGCAGACCAAGTCTCAGAATGATTTCATGCAGCATTTTTTTTTTTTTTTTTAAACCACCTCCTCAGCCTTCTCAGTCCTGGTGGGAAAGCCTTCAATCCATCCTGTGAATGTATCTATCATGACTAATAGGTATTCATACCCTTGAAAAGCTGACATCTGGATGAAATCCTTCTGCCAGTCCTCTCCTGGGTAGATCCCACACCACTGGATGAACTGAAAAAGCTGGAGTCTTCGAGCTCCTTGGTGGTTATTTAACTGAAACGTGGGAGAAGAGGAGACCACATGCCTTATAGTTGTTTGGAGACCTGCTCCTCTGAAGGACCTTATTAGTAATCTTTGCAGGGCCTTCTCCCCTAAATGATCAGTGGCATGTAAGGAATTAACCAATTTCCACTGGAGGTTCCCAGACAGAAAAAGGAGTCCTTCCTTTAAAACCCTCACTCTTAGTTTTAAGGGTCTCATCTTTAGTATATGAAGGAGTTTCTGGCAAATTGGTCTGTGGAACTAAGGTGGCAACTCCTATTAGGTCATTGTTCTGTGATGCTGCTCTCTTAGCTGCCTGATCAGCAGCTAGGTTCCCTCATGCCACTTCTGTTCTCCTTTTTTGGTTTCCTTTACAATAGAAGACTGAAATCTCAGCAGGCAGATGGACTGCCTCCAAGAGCCTAAGGATTTGATCATCATATTTGGAGACACTCGGGTGGTCAAGTGGCCCCTTTCTTTCCAAAGAGCAGCATGTCCATGTAGCACCAGGAAGACATACTTGGGATCAGTGTAAATGGCTATCCTTTTTCCTTTTCCCAGCTCTAAAGCTTGAGTAAGGGCTATGAGCTCAGCAAATTGAGCTGAAGTACCTGGTGACAGCTTGTGTTTCTTCCAGTCCAGCGTTTCTCATGATGTACTCTGCATATAAGTTAAATAAGCAGGGTGACAATATACAGCCTTGACTGCAGCCATGAAATTAAAAGGCGCTTACTCCTTGGAAGAAAAGTTATGACCAACCTAGATAGTATATCTAAAAGCAGAGACATTACTTTGCCGACTAAGGTCCGTCTAGTCAAGGCTATGGTTTTTCCTGTGGTCATGTATGGATGTGAGAGTTGGACTGTGAAGAAGGCTGAGCGCCAAAGAATTGATGCTTTTGAACTGTGGTGTTGGAGAAGACTCTTGAGTCCCTTGGACTGCAAGGAGATCCAACCTGTCCGTTCTGAAGGAGATCAGCCCTGGGATTTCTTTGGAAGGAATGATGCTAAAGCTGAAACTCCAGTACTTTGGCCACCTCATGAGAAGAGCTGACTCACTGGAAAAGACTCTGATGCTGAGAGGGATTGGGGGCAGGAGGAGAAGGAGATGACCGAGGATGAGATGGCTGGATGGCGTCACGAGCTCGATGAACGTGAGTCTGAGTGAACTCCGGGAGATGGTAATGGACAGGGAGGCCTGGTGTGCTGCGATTCATGGGGTCGCAAAGAGTCGGACATGACTGAGCGACTGAACTGAACTGAACCTGGTGACAAAGGTTTAGTCTCTATGGTCTCAAAATTGGAGACTACAGCATATATGGCTCTTCTTTTTCCATCCAAGACAAAGCTGTTTCCATCAATGTACCAGATTTCCTCAGGATTGGCCAGAGGATCTTCTGACAATCCCTCTTGGAGTTTTGTCCAGTAGTCCAAAGTTTCTAGGCAGCAGTGAAAGGGGAGAGTGCCCTCAGGGGTAGGCAGGTGGGTGGTTGGGTTAAGAACCTCACAAAGGAGTATAGTCAGACCTGGATTTTCCACCAGCACTACTTGATATATGAGGATTCTTCAATTAGACATCCATAAATGGCCTCTCCCATCCAGGAGCTGTTTCACTTGGTGACTGTGAAAAATAGTTAATTTGCCCCCAAAAGAGAGTTTTAAAGCATCTTCTATCAGGAATGCAATAGCAGCAAGATTTCAAAGGCAGGGAAAGATCTCTTCCCAATAAGGAAATAGGACACTCAGGGACCCCAGGGACCCTCAGGGACCCCACCCCCAACTCCAACAGAAACTGGTGGGAAATATTAGTCCATCTCAGCAACAAAGTGCTCAGGTAAATATTTTTGTAACTGTTTTTCCTGTAGCACGTAAAACAGTACAGGTTTAGGAGGAGAAGGCTCCAGATTAAGGAGGTCAGGTCAGAGTAGGTAACCCCTGTGTCAACCAAGAAATTCTGGGACATATCTGCCACATCCAGTTGCACCCTTGGCTCCAGCCCCATAATGAGTAACTGTGACAGCCAGGCTGGCTGGAGCGGGCCACTTTAGTCCTGTTGAACCATCCTGAGGGAAGGCTTGACGCTTGACCCTGAGGCTCTTGAGTCCCGAGGGCAGAGAATCACTTAATGTCTCAATTGATGGCATTTGTAGCAAGCCCTTTTAGGAGACTTGTCACAGTTTGCACACTCTTTGTTTGGCCCAATGCCCTGCCTGTCTAAAGATTAGGCATTTGTCTCATGCCTTGTCCTTTAAGGACTTGAGGTTTGCCATAGGGCTTCCCTGGAGGGCAGCCAGCATCTGGGCATGCCTTATCACTTTCCTTTTCTCCATTTCCAGGGCCTTGACCGCCCTCTCCTGTTCTGTTATAAAAGGTATTGGTGGCTGTCTGGACCATCTCATCTATAGAGCAACAGGGTCCTGCTGTTGTAACTGTTGTAACTTTATCCTGATGTCTGATGCACATTGGGACAGGAATTTTCCTTTAAAATCACCTGTCCCTCGTAAGAGTGTAAGTCCAGATGGGTAAACATTTGGAGAGCCTCTTTTAGCCTTTCCAGAAAGGCAACAGGGTTCTTGTTGTGCTCCTGAGTTACTGCTGAGACTGGGCATGATACCACAACTAATAGGCTTCCTTCTGTTTCCATGGGTGGACTTCCTTAGGGTATGTCTTTCTGAAGCTTATCCTATCCAGTACTACTGCAACCTGAGAGCCATGTGTGCCTCAGTCAGGGTGCAGATCCCCAGGCAGGCTGAGGAGTGACAGCTCAGTTCAGTTCAGCTCAGTCACTCAGTCATGTCCGACTCTTTGCGACCCCATGAATCACAGCACGCCAGGCCTCCCTGTCCATCACCAACTCCCGGAGTTCACTCAGACTCACATCCATCGAGTCTGTGATGCCATCCAGCCATCTCATCCTCTGTCATCCCCTTCTCCTCCTGCCTCCAATCCCTCCCAGCATCAGAGTCTTTTCCAATGAGTCAGCTCTTCTCATGAGGTGGCCAAAGTACTGGAGTTTCAGCTTTAGCATCAGTCCTTCCAAAGAAATCCCAGGGCTGATCTTCAGAATGGACTGGTTGGATCTCCTTGCAGTCCAAAGGACTCTCAAGAGTCTTCTCCAACACCACATTCAAAAGCATCAATTCTTTGGCGCTCAGCCTTCTTCACAGTCCAACTCTCACATCCATACATGACCACAGGAAAAATCATAGCCTTGACTAGATGGACCTTAGTCAGCAAAGGAATGTCTCTGCTTTTGAATATGATATCTAGGTTGGTCATAACTTTTCTTCCAAGGACTAAGTGTCTTTTAATTTCATGGCTGCAGTCACCATCTGCAGTGATTTTGGAACCCCTAAAATAAAGTTTGACACTGTTTCCCCATCTATTTCCCATGAAGTGATGGGACCGGATGCCATGATCTTCGTTTTCTGAATGTTGAGCTTTAAGCCAATTTTTTCACTCTCCTCTTTCACTTTCATCAAGAGGCTTTTTAGCTCCTCTTCACTTTCTGCCATAAGGTTGGTGTCATCTGCATATCTAAGGTTATTGATATTTCTCCCTGCAATCTTGATTCCAGCTTGTGTTTCTTTCAGCCCAGCATTTCTCATGATGTACTCTGCATATAAGCTAAATTAGCAGGGTGACAATATACAGCCTTGATGTACTCCTTTTCCTATTTGGAACAGTCTGTTGTTCCATGTCCAGTTCTAACTGTTGCTTCCTGACCTGCATACAGATTTCTCAAGAGGCAGGTCAGGTGGTCTTGTATTCCCATCTCTTTTAGAATTTTCCACAGTTTATTGTGATCCACACAGTCAAAGGCTTTGGCATAGTCAATAAAGCAGAAATAGATGTTTTTCTGGAACTCTCTTGCTTTTTCCATGATCCAGCAGATATTGGCAATTTGATCGCTGGTTCCTCTGACTTTTCTAAAACCAGTTTAAATATCAGGAAGTTCACTGGAGATCAAATCCCTGGACAGGTCAAGGAAGGTTGGCCTCCCAAGAATTGGTCACCAGGCAGGTTGAAGCATGTCTACCTTCCTGGGACCCCTGGACTGGAGTTGGGCATCCCCCAGGTCTCCAGTGTGACCAGTGCTGGGTAGGATTAAGAGGCTGTAACTCATTGCTGGTTTGTCTACCACAGACAGGAAGAGATACCACGATCTAAAGCAGTCCAAGGCTGTGCCCTGAGACTGGGAACTGGTGAAACAGAGGGAATGTAAGTCACTGATTTCTTCCCCTAGTTCCCCATAAGAGCAGTTTAGGGTGTTTCCAATGGTAAACATCTCATTGTCATAGACCCACTTTAGGTAATAATAAAAGTAATGACAAAGGAGTGGGTTATCTGGTCCTATTAGGGGTGTTAGGAGTACTTTAATAATAATAAGCAGGGTGGAGTGATGTTGCCTACAAGTGGCAGGGTCCTGATTATAGGAGTTTGTAAGTGGCTTAAGAGCAAATTGATAAGAGGCAACAAACCAGGTGTTGCAAAAAAAGTAAAGAAGAGATTTGATCCAGGTGTATGTTTGTAACTTTAGGAGAAGGGTAGTAAAGGTTTGGGCTCAAATGGCCTGAAGGGCCAACTCCCAAAGTGGCAAACATTATCCCTGGAAGCCCAATTTCCCTTGAAGGAATGTCACCAACAGATGGACTTCTAGTAGGCACTGTGTGTCTGTCACCTACCCTAGCAGGTTTACTGAGATTCTGTTGTTGCACATGTTGCAGGAAACATGGAATATGAAGGCCTGAATATCTAGAGGGATTGGATATCATACAGTATTTCCCTCCCAAGGGCCAGCTATTTTCTGGTTGCGCCTCAAGAAGACTGTAGAGGCAACACTGTGGGTCCCATCGGGGCTCAGGAAAAGAGCAAGAAACAAGAAGGAAATGGGCAGGGCACAACTTTTGAAAGAATGACATAGCCCAAGGGTATATTTAAACTGATTAAAATCAAATTGGTCCAAGATGACAGGCAAATCAATTAAGTCTTGTCCCAATCTGCAAGCTAAATGACACACCCAGAGGGGGAAGGGGAATTCTAAGTCCCTGTCAAAGACTGAGGAGTGGGTGGTTTCCTAATTGTTCAGTTGCTCCTCCCACTCATTAGCATATGAAATAAACTAACCACACCACATTCCATGGCCACCACACTCACTCTTCTTTCTGAATCTTAACAAATCCACCTCTTAACTGTTTTTCTGTTTCTCACTGAATTTTTTTCAATGAGACATCAAGAGCCTGAGCTTCATTAGGTCCTGAAGCCAGGCACCACTGGTTTTGGCCAGGCTCAAGTTCCAGGAGAGAGTTGCTGAAGGACAGGAGGAAAAAGCAGTGGGGAAACATGCCAAGGAATCCCCTTCATAACCTGCTGGAAAATCTGCTAAATACCTGACCTGTACTCAGTTTTCACTGGCCTGATCCTCGGGCACAAAGAAGATTAAGAGCAGAAGAACCTCCACCCACTTGGGCAACAGCTACCAGGGCAGAGCCAATAGTGGAGCCTTTGGGACTCTCTCTCTGAGGAGTAGCCCCTGCCAGAGTGCCTCAGCTGCACCTACTGCTGCTTGCCTATTCACGGAGGTTTGAGGAAACACGAAATGAGCGATTGTAAAGGAATGAAGATTTTGTTAGCCATGTGTCCTTCCAACCACAGGGACGAGGACTCCCCTACCCCACCTGCAGGTCTTTTGGAATCTGAGACTGAGCCACACGAGCTCTGCCGAGTTTGTTTTTGCTGTCCCAGTTTCCAGCAGGCTGGACTTCTTGTCACTTCCCTGCCCTTGATGTCCCATTGAAAACCCCTGGGTTTTCTTCACGTTCAGCTTCCACTGTGGGAGCTTTTGCCAGATTGGGCTTCTACTGTGCTTGGCCTCCGCCTTGCGGGGGCTGGGCTGAGATTGTTTCAGCCAGGTTAAATCCAAATCACGGCACCATAGATGTCAGGGGAGTGTGTAATTTCCTCAGTTCTGTCTCGTCACAACAAAAATTTGAAGCGATGGATGAACCAGTGTTACAGCCCTGTGTAATTTCCTCAGACACACCAGTGTTACAGCTCTGTGTCACAGCTCAGATTTATTTAGAAGCAAAGGAAAATATATCCTCGAGGCATGAGGGTGGGCCAACCTAAAAGATGTGAAGAGAAGAAAAGCCCTCCTCAGGCTCAATTTTGGCTCCTCTTTTATGTTTTTTCTCCTCCCCCTGAGCCTGCCCTGTGTAGACTGAGCTAGCCAGGAGGGCTGTTTTACCTGAGAGTCTCACTCCAGCCCTTGGACCTTCCTTCATTCTATTTCTGAAAGCCTTTCCCTTTGTCTTTTAGCCACTGCCATTTTGGACTCCTTTTTCCTATTCTAACTACCTAATATTGTCATTAGCTAGCTAATTATGCATTATTCTAAGAGAAAAGACGGTGGTGGGTGTGGTCAACCTTGTATGAGAGATTTCCTCCACCTGTGGTCCTACCAGATGGTCCTTTCAGGCCTCAGGGTAAACGGTCATGAGCATTGCAAACCAAGATTCAGGTTTAGATTAAACCTGCAGGGGCCACAGAACAATTTATCCCCTTGACAAATCTTTTCTGCTGGTTAATCAATGAAATTTTATGGCCCATTTCTTGAATAATATATTTGAGCTTATTTTATGTGTACCTGCCTTAAGTTGCTGATCCTATAAAAATGAAAGCTGACTATATAGTCTTGTCAAATTTTTGGAGATACACATTTTCCTAATTGGATTTGTTGATTTATTGCTAACAAAGATAAAACTTTGTACTTCAGCCACTTATCTGGGTTTTGAAATTGCTTTAACCTGAAAGCAAATTGTATGAGTCTGAAAAAAGTGCTTGAAGTACATTTAGCCACAAAAATATTAACCTGATAGAAAAGAAACAAGCAAAGAAAAAGACACATAAAATCTTCTTCTTTAAGTTCTGGAATAACATTACTACAAATATTGCTATTTAAGTAGAAAATTAAATTGTGGCAACTACTGCCAAATACATTTGCTCAGATTACAGAGTCAGTTTCATAATTAGTTTTCTATAAGAATATTATAATTAGTGGTAATCAGGTTATCAACATTTTATAATTATAGTATTTGTGGAGTAAAACTATAGTTATATAATTAATATTCTATGACTAATATTTAAACAGGAAATAAGAAAACAACCCTTAAAGCCTATGGAGAATACTTATAAAATCTCATAGCAGGCAATAGGAAATGCTTTACTTTTGAATCTTTATAAGGAAGAATAGGTATCTTCACAGTTTCCTCCCCATATTTTATTCTGTAATTCCTAACTAGCCTAGAAAACAAAGATGGCTGACGGACTTTCCATTTTAGGCTTCTATGAGGTAGTGGCTATTTTGTATATGCTATTATTTTATTTAATAACATGTCTGCTGTTATGTTGGAATTCTTCTATTTATTATGATGTTGATATATAACCACTTAGAGAAGTATAATCTATGCTATCCCAAGTAACTAGAAACAAGAGAGTTTCACGTTTGAAAAGCTCTAAGTGTATCTTTGTGTCATGGAACACACTATGCCGGGCAAAGGATGAATCCCACCCAAGAACTAAGAAATCTTTCTTGGCTAACTGAAGAAAAGCTGAAGTTCTACCAGATTGAGACAGAACAAAAACAACACTTTGAAGTTAAATAAAATAAAACTTATAGCCTCTTGAACTAACACTCATTTTCAAATTTGGCTATACTCTAGAACTAACATGAATTCACACTTTTACCTCCTGTGTGTGTTCTTGAATTTAATCCATATAAATGATGCACTGCAACAACATTACTTTCACCATTTGGAATGCTAGAATAAGTAAGTAGAGTGGGGAGGAAGCAGCACAGCAGCTATGTCCATGCCTTGGACCTGTGTTTGTCTAGGAAGCCATACGGTGTATCATACTGGAGTCAGA
The DNA here is from genome assembly GCA_917880005.1 of Nanger dama. Classification (NCBI taxonomy): domain Eukaryota; kingdom Metazoa; phylum Chordata; class Mammalia; order Artiodactyla; family Bovidae; genus Nanger; species Nanger dama. The sequence goes on from CAKJTW010000021.1 coordinate 25,100,436, forward strand.
TTCTATTAGCACCAAAGGAACTAAGTAAATTATACAGAGTATAGAGAAGCTTATTATTATAAAGTGTCAGAACTTCATGCTCCTGGAGAGTCATTACATTATAGGACTAACTGAACAGGCATCTTAATTTCTTCACTTTAAAGGTCAAGTTCTCAAGGAAGTTGAGATACTAGTCCAGCATGTCGAATCACTTTTAAACTGGTAGTAGGGTAATTCAAAGTATTAATATATGTTTACCTCTTATTTTCCAAATTGGAATCAATATCAGATTAACAGGGAAAAACAGGGAATCGTTGTTGGGTGGGGGAAAAAAAGGCAACATAGGACACTTTGGTGGTAGGGTGAGGGAAAGAGGAGGAAAAAAAAGGAACACTTATTCAGCAGACAGCTACAAGGTCCATGATCTATCTTTTTAAGTCACACTGGACATCCCTGGAGGTCCAGTGGTGAAGACTCCACACTTCTACTGTGGGGACACAGGTTTGATCTCTGGTCAGGGAAGATCCCATAGGCTGTGCAGCATGGCCAAATTTAAACGAAGTCACACTGATCCTAACTTATTTTCAGAACTAACATATTTAGCTGAAGGAGGGTGCAGATAACCTAGAGAATGCTTCCAATATTGAATAAGAAGATGAGTGCTTTTTTATAAAGCAACAGTAGCACAGAATTTTGAAGTCATTTCAGAAAAACAAATTCTACACATTGGACTTGGTATTAAAGATTGTTATTTAGTCCAGAAATTATTTTATGTAGGAATGAAAAATAAGGCTTTTAGCCCTCCTTTTCTAAAAACAACACAAATGATTTCCCAACATAAGCATCCTGCCAGGAAGCTGACAAATAAATGTTGCCTTTGCTTCATTTTTGCAAATTTGGATCAGAATTAGGAGAATTTGGCCTTGAATTACCAACCTCTTTGTTTTGGTGTTATAAATAAATTGTTGGGAAGTGAGAAAGCAATTACAAAAACAGCAAAGAAAACCAAGATTTAAACAAATATTGATTGCAAGTAGAGAAAAAAAAAAAAGGTAAACCAACCAACATTATAATTTATCACTCACATAAAAATCCAAATATAGGAAAGGTAAAATTTAAGCTCTCAAATACTACACTCCAGGCAAAATTTCAAAAACAGCATGTAAAATACTCACTCTCCCAAAATGGCCCCCTTCTCTCTTATTCACATATCCACTCCCAGCACTCTTTCCTTTTATATTTTAGGGAAATTATTAAGCTTTAAAATGTCTAATTTTCTTGGGAATAGTCAGTTAAGTTAGCTCTGGTCATCAGTATTTGATTAGGTCTGTGTGGCAGCTGACAACTGAAGTGACAGAGACACTTTTAATTTTCAAATTCTCTAAAGCTGTAAGAATAGGAAAATTGTTTCTCTAAAATTCTCAAAGTCCTTGTGGAAATTTACTTCTGATGCATGGAGGAAGACCACTCTCTACAATCAAGGCCAGTGTCTGTCATCATAAAATTTTCCTGATTTACTGAGCCTTTCCGCCTTTTCATAAACACAAATGCAGTTTTTTTAGATGCTTGAGTGTATTTATGATTATTATATTTTATCTCATTCATATTAGTATATTTTTGTTTTTTTTAACAAAGTATAGTTGATTTGCAATGTCATGTTACGTTCAGATGTATAGCACAGTAATTCAGTTATATATATATGGACTTCCCTGGTGGCTCAAACAGTAAAGAACCTGCTTGCAATGCATGTGACCCAGGCTCGATCCCTCGGTTGGGAAGATCCCCTGGAGAAGGAAACAGCAACCCACTCCAGTACCCTTGCCTGGGAAATCCCATGGGCAGGGGAGCCTGGCAAGCTACAGTCCATGGGTCACAAAGAGTCAGACACAACTGAGTGACTAAGCACACACGTGCATGAGTGCACACACACACGGCTTCAAACTTCATTTCAGCTAACTTATATTTTGTACATATTACTCATCAGCCTGATTAGTACAGATAATCAAAATTCTTCACACTTTCAAATGGAAGGTGAAAGAGAAAACCTGGAGCTCATAATTGTGCAAATTACAGCTGTTAATGGCACTTTCTTGAGGAAAGGATGTAAATTTCACAGTAACAAATGAATATTCACATGTGTTCTATTTCATTGGCAGGGAAGTGCCTATTTTTAAACTCACCAAAGAGACCTTCAATTCAGATTTAGTTTCATATTAATTCCCTGTAGTGTTTACTTGGCTCTATTCAATGAGACAAATTTATGCTTAGATTATATCTTTAAAAATTGAGAACATGCCGAACTTTAAAGTTGCTTCATTAACTTATTTAAGTGTAGGTGTTTTGAACTCTATGGACTGGTTCAATTAGTGAATTTATTATCAGATGTAAAAACCTAAATCATCTTCCAGTGTTCAACTGCCAACAGTCTTCAAAAATGTCCACCTAGTGTAGCGTAAATGAGTTTTACTTTTCAGGCTATGTTTATGTTTGGCTGACACAGGGTATCATAATGCAAAGAACTAGACAGATGGACTCTGGATCTCTGATCTGGATCTCTGATCTGGATCTCTGAAGTAAGTAGTGGCTGCCCTGCTGTTGTACTACTGACTTTCACTTCATCCCAAGACCTTAGATAACCTATGCATTTGTGCTTCCAGTTTGCATCTAGTAATCATCTTTAATCAGCTTACTTCCCAGTGGGTGAGGATTTACTTCTGTTGCTGTCTTGCTGTTTTGAAACTTAAATTGTTCTTATCTTTAAGTTTTTTCCAAATTTTCTATTCCTTAACCTTAAAGGTATGCCAACATATAACAACAATGATTTTAAAAATCGAACCAACTGTATGTGGAAATGTCAAAAGGTGCGATTTTAAAAAAATCAAATGCTCTTCTGAAATTTTGTGCATACGCTCTGAATAATTTTGTAAATGATAGTATGTATCCATTTCAATAAATATAAGTTAATTTTCCTCTTAAAACTCTGAAAAACACTTAACTTTTAATGTGTGAAAATAGCTCCCAAGAGTCATTTCCCTTAGAACTGACGAGGAAGCAGCAACGTAACCAAAATCAACACTAACCAAAGGAAGCACCAAAGCCTGGACTGTGCTGGAAAGTCAAACTGATGGCCCCTAGCAACGCTCTACAGCATGTCCTGCAACTTATCCTCTCTGTGCGGGCAAGGAGCGTATAGGCGTGTGCACCTTTGCATTATGAAAATGTCTGACACAGAGTGAGATTTTATATTTATCTTTGAAGCTTCCATTTATGTTGAATTAACTGGTAAGAGACTTTACAGTGATTTTATTTAAATAATACTTATAAATAAATATTTATAGGAAATATTATTGGTAATACCTGTTACTTCATTGGTATTTTTGAGAATGTTGATGAAATATTATTCAATAATAGTTCTATATGACTGTTTGGTGAAAAATGCCATAGATGATAAGAAGTATATCATTTCTTAGAACTAGCAATTTTCTGTTGCAGATTATAAGTTTATTGTTTTGAAGAAATACTATTAGACACAGGATATTTTGATGTCTTCCATCATTTTTGTGGGGAAAATATTTATGACTTGTAATAAAAGTATTATATCAAATAACTGGAATTGTGAGACATAGGCCAGTTTCTCATGCAATAAACTCAACTTCTAAAAAAATATTTTATAAGGTCAAATGTATATTCAACTATATAGGACACTGAAGTAGGTATCCTCATGTGGGTAGTGTATAACATGACAGAAATATAATAAAATCAATGCTGAATAACAGAAGTTATGAAATTAATATTTTTTACATTTGTAAGATGAAATCTCAACAAGTGATTTTTTTTCAGAATTACTCAGTCATCAAAATATAGGCAATGTATTAATTATATTACAATCTGTCAGCTTCTGGTTTTCACAGAAATAAATCAGCATATGAAAACTTTTAGGCAACATTACTTTCAGCTTCTCTTTGAAAGACGAATATTGAGAACTCAAAAAAGAGCCAGAGAGACAAAAAGTGATGAAATGATAATAAATTATACTAAGTTTCTGAATTATTTAAAGAGGAAATAGGATGATTTTCAAACGAATTAAATATCCAGTGGGAAGTGAAGCACCAGTCTATGTTCGATGCAGGATGCAGGATGCTTGGGGCTAGTACACGGGGATGATCCAGAGAGATGGTATGGGGTGGGAGGAGGGAGAGGGGGAAAATATCCTATGTTTAAGTGCATTTATTTTCATTTTAGTAGAACAGTAACAAAAGGTGAAAGAAAGTGAAGTCACTCAGTCGTGTCCAACTCTTTGTGACCCCATGGACTGTAGCCTACCAGGCTCCTCCGTCCATGGGATTTTCCAGGCAAGAGTACTGGAGTGGGTTACCATTGCCTTCTCCAAGGGATCTTCCTGACCCAGGAATTGAAACCTGATCTCCCTCACTGCAGGCAGACGCTTTACACTCTAAGCCACCAGGGAAGTCCAGGACAGCAATAAGTGAAAATATAATCAGAAGAAAAATTATGACTATTCTTCTATATTATATTTAAATATCACATTACAAAGCATTCCCAGATAGGCAATATTTACATTATCTTGCAATGGTTAATTTTACATGTTAACTTGACTGGGCCCTGGGGTGCCCAGACATTTGTTCAAACATTACTTGGGTGTTTCTGTGAGGGTGTTTTTTACTGAGGTTAACATTTAAATTAGTAGACTGCAAAGCAGACTGCTCTCCATCATGTGGGTAAGCATCATTCTATCAGTTGAAGGCCTGGACACAAAAAGGGCTGGCCCTCAGCTTTCAGCCTTTGGACTTGAACACAGACACTGGCTCTGCAGATTTTGGTTGGCAAGTCTCCAAAATCTCTTGAGCCAATTTCTTATAATAATTTCTGTGTGTCCCTCTCTGTCTCTCTCTCTCTCTCTCATTCCTGAATGGATGGATGGATGGATGGATAGATACAGAAGTCTTGCTGTTTACATTTCAATCCCAAATGCCCACATTCACCCTATGCATTTCATCCCCCGCAGACAATACTGCCTCACTGGGAATGGCCTCTGGGTGGGAGATAGGAATGACTGGAGTCAATGTATGAGATAGTTACTTGCAAGCTTTCATAAGACATGACTCTAAAAATTATATCTTTAAGACTAGGAGATATAATACTCAATAGTTAACATGAACTAAAGCATAGTTCAATTAAAATCTAATATTTAAATTTATCCCTGAAAATAAGTTTGTTTCCCGCCCCTGCCCCCTCCCAGACTTGGTGTTAAAACTCATTGGAAACAAAACTGATCTGAACTGACAGCAGGATATTCCTCTTTTTAATCCCATTTAGTGAGACTGTTCATTCATATCACTGTAAAAATCTTAATGAGTTTGTCTCCAAAGTGTTACCCTGACATCCCTAGAATTCTACACAACACATCTAAATTCCAAATTGTATCTGTATCTGCACCAAATATTTAGAATAAAATATCATGGACCTGTATTGTAGAAGATATGCAACAGCTGATATTCTTATATTTTAGGTTATAAAGAATTTAAGTTAAAAAGATGATTCACAGAAGGATACTTCAGTTGCACACAGAAATGAAGAAAGATGCAAATTTGCAGTAGCTTCAGTTTAACATGCTTTCAGTCAAGAAATTCATGCAGTCAAAGCAAACTGTTGGCTTCCTTCTCTGTGAGTTCTCTGCACGAAGGAAGACAAGGCCCTCTGGAACTGTGAGCTCAGATGTTTATATCACAGAAGAAAAAGGTCTTTCTTTGCCTACTCCATATAGAAATGCACTGGATAAAATATTCAATTACTTTGTTGGGTTCACATGTTATTTTTAGGCCTCTCTTCTTGGAAGAGAGGAGCAGTCGTTTGTCATGGGAGCAGTGAGCAGTGTGAGCAGTGTGTTAGGGTGTATCAGTAGTTAGCTCTAACATAATGACCTCATGGTTGGACTGGAGGGGAAAAGAAAGTCAAAGAAGGTTGGTTTTTAACTAGCAGATAAAAACCTGGATATCCCTTATAAGTTGACTAACCAACAAAAATAAAGTCATACTTAGTCTTCATCACTCTGGCAAAAATAGGGGACAGAAACAACTATGTCTTCTCGAGATTTAAGATTCTTAAATTAAATGTAAACATAACATGTCATTACATTTCAGGCAAAATCAACCTACCGAATCCTATATTTTACTTTGAATACTTCAAAAACATTTATGGTATAAGAGACTCATGTTTTACTTTATATTATTCTGCTGTTTCTCCATATACACTGATAAATCAATAAATATATCATCTACTACACCCAAAGGGTTTCTTGAAAAACAAATCATTATCTGCCATGTCACCAGTATGGTATTTCATCAATCAATATCTTCAATGGCTTTGAGATATTTCAAGGATATACATACAAAGTGGGTTTAATAAAACTAAACATGAACATCAGTTCTCCAATGTGGTAATGAATACATTTTCAATGAAATAAAAGGAAGAAATTCAAAAAACATACAAAGGCACCTGGACTACATTTTAATCATAATTACTTCTGCTCTTTGTGAAATAAAGAAAATCTAACATAAGCATTTCATTTGTTAATAAATAATTCTATATCAATAGGCTGCAAAATATTTCTAAAAGTCATTTAGGAATAATGAAACAATGATAACCATGAAGAAAGTAAAATGACATAAAACTGTAGGAAAATCCTAAGATGTCTATATTAAGTTTTCTTCAATCAAATCACTCCATATTGGTTTCCTAATTATTTGTGCTTTTATGACATCTGCTGCCAACCATTCAATTTGCCCTTCACTATATACAATCTACATTATCATTTAATCTAATATTTAATATTAGATTATTAATATTAAATATTTAATATTTATGCATATTATACCTTCCATTAACTTTTGAACTTATTAAGGTAAACAACATACTTCTTTTATATTTTCTCTTTAGTATCTATTATTATATGCACACACTAGTCATTAAACAACACTTGAAAATTGAAATGCTAAATTTTTTAAGAGTAAATGGGGGAATCTTTAGCTGATTAGCTTTAGACCTGGGGTTATATGCAACAACTTAAATATGAGATTTTTGCCAACTATAATGAGCTATCAAATTTCCTAAATTTTTCTTTTGTCTATATTCCAATGACATCCCTATTAGATCAAGTGAAGAAGTTATTAACCTAAAGACAACACAAATGTCATTTCCAGAACTAAGCTTATTGCCTCTCAAATATTATTACAAGTTTAAAGCATAATTAATAATTCACACATGTGATATAAATATACTGTAAGAGTCTATTTTTGTTTTTAATGCAGCCATAGGAAGATTTTTTGAAAAAATTTTTTTCCTCCACTGTATTCCTTAATGCTTTCAGGGCAGTTGACCTAAAACACATGTGATTGTGTCTCTTTCTAATTTAAAAACTTCTTAGAAAGGTCCAATGCAAACCAGGAAGCTTAAAAGTTCCTCTCCATTCTTACCTTGCTATCTTCTCATCCTTCTATGTAAACTATGACAACAATATCCAATGAATTGTTCTTCTCCAAATATTCTTAATAATTTTCCCACTGTGAACTCCACTTTAAATACTTTTTTTCCTTCTTTACAAATCGAAGTTTGAATACTAATTTCAACAATCAGCATTTGGAAGTTTCTTCTAGCTTACCTATAGTAAAAACAAGAAAAAAAAATTAAATCAATCAGAAGTTCAACATTTAGAAATAAACACTTTTAAGCAAAAAATAACTATCAACTTGAATATCTTTCTAAGCAGATGTATCAGCCACTCGGATGTCTTTTCTGTCTTTCTTCTGTACATTCCACCATCTTTGATCACTGGGTTCTGGCTCGGTCTTGCAGTTGTAAAGAACTGACAGGATCCTAAAGACTGAGTAGCAGAAACAGAGTTAGTTCTCTTTTGTTTCTGCTTTGAGCTGCTTCTCTGGTGAGAGCTCTGTCTCTCCATAGCCTTGGCTCATTCTGGACAGCCCCTTTGTCTGTCGTTCTGGGTCCTGTCATGAAGCTTTCACATACAATCAGCCATCCCATTCCAATCTTGAAACACTGGCTTTGGGACTGAGGTACCATGGTATCCATCATCTCCAGCCATAACGTGATACTGACTTCTTGGTGTTGCTAATCTATAGATTACCTGAATGGCCCCTACTTGTCTTTCAGCTCCTTAAACATGTTTGCAATTAGTCTCCAATAATCAAGCCCTTCTATTGGGCTACCTGGCATAAACTCTGTTTTTTGGACTTGTTCCTGATTCAGACACAATATATGAAAGTAGAACTGACGAATCAAGAGATAAGGTAATTTCTAAAATGTGATCATACAGTTTATGCTAATTTTGTACCCAATATTAAATTGGGTTAGTTCAAAGTTAGTAAAACGACATCTCAAGTAAGACTGAAAACCTCAGTCAAACCCTGCTAAAAAAACAAATATGAATTTCTTTATCCTAAGAGAGACTGTTCTCTTAAAAGATACTTATAGGATTAGGAATAAAGAGTAATTAAAGCAAAGAACTTCAGTCAGTATTATTTAACTGCATGTTTTAATTTTAGATATTACTAGATCCATGGACTCAAACTTGAAACTCACATAGTTCTCACTTTCACTCTGACCTCTTCCTTATTTTTGTTAACAAAATGTATACTATTTCTCTCTTCTGCAACCCATTTCACACATTTTCTTACAGAAATTCTAGGTTTAGCAAAGTCACTGATAATCACTACTGGATCAAGCTTTGTTTTTGTTTTGTATTTTTGGCCATTCCTAAGTTCTCTATAAGGATGAAGTACATAATTTGTTGAATTATTTTGTCGATTATATCCCAAGACCAATACACAATATACTGGTGAAGTATTGCAAAACTTCTTTCATATGTGAGAAGCCTTGACTGTCACTTCTATACATGAAAGAATACTTGGTTAGGTACTAGGCTGAGAAATACTGTGGGAAGCTTTACATTACTATCTTTACCAGAAATTCTCACTTTTTACTTTCCCATTTTGTTACAAGTTTAGTAAGACTTGAACTATTTATAATTCAGCACTATAGGTCCTTAACCCCTGAAGTATAATAGGTTATCAATACTTGCTTGATGCACAAAGATAAACGCATGAATAAATACATAAATATATAGCCTCTAGAAAATTAGAAAGTTTCAGTTCATCCAAACAATCCTTATGCATAAATGACATGAGAACTCAGTGTGAAACTTGAAATATTGTTCCATGTAGTTGGATGAAATGAGTACCTACTTGCTCTTTGACAGACAGATGAGAAGAAACTTTGCACATCACTTACATTTTTTATACTGATTTTATGATGGTTACAATGAACAAAATAAGATTTTCTTCTCCAAAATAAAATGTAATTTCCCTTGGGAGAATAAAATTTTAGCTTAGTTTTGAGTGAGATCATAGCATCATTTTCTAAGATTCAATTTTAATGATAAAAGAAAGATAATACCTGAGAAAATAAGTATGTGATAAGGGCAAAATGTTGCTACTATACAATGAAAAAGATTACAGTATAAAAAGATGCTCCTTTGCTTCATAATATTATCACTATGACTGTTAGTATTAATATTATCCATTCAGAGGCTTTAGCCATCTGTGATTAGCCATTATTATTAAAATCTGTTCATATCACAAGTTCCCAGGACAACCTCCACATAGTGAGTGAATCTATGTGTATTTGTTTATTAAAACCCCCAAAACTTACTTCATGGGTTTATTTTGAAGATTAAAAACAATCTGTATAGTTTATAGCAAAGGGCATAATAAGTGGTAATAATTGAAGAATTAGTATATATTTATACAACTATCATGACCATCAAATTATCTCCATTATTCCCAGAATAAAATTCAAAATTTTAAGTTTTCTGTGAATGCCTTCCAAGATGTTATGAATCTCCAGGACTACTCAGATAACATACTCCCTCAAGCCCAGTGAGAGTGAGTTACTTTGAGTTTTCATAATAAGACAAGTGTTCTCTTACTTCTGGACTTTTAAATATGCTATTATTTCATCCTGAATATATATTTTTCCTTTTTCACTCAAAAGGAAGACCAAAAAGAAGAAAAGTGCTTTCCATATGGGAAAGTTTCTTGACCCTCCAAAGCAGAGATCACAATACAAAGTAAGCCTAAGAACAGATATTAACATGGATGAGAGAGAACTTTCATTTCTGGAAGTATGTAGATTAAACACTCCAACAGATGCTCATGTATAAAATAATCTAAAAATGCCATATAAAATATGGAAACAGTAATTTAAAATAAAACCCTATGAAAGTGAGAATTTGATGAAATAAATAGGCATCTAAAATTAAATCCTAAATGTAAAATATGATCAACATACTTCTACAGGGGAGTTTTACCAAACATTAAAGGGACAAAATTTTAATTTTAAATAAATATTTCTGAGTAAAGGGAGAAATATTCCCCATGTCATTTTACAGGACTAGTAACTTTGATTCAATATTCACATCTGATAAAGATAGTACAAAAAATGGAAAATGCCATGTCAATCTCCCTCATAAACAGAAATTCAAACATCCTAAGCCAAATATGGAGCAAAGAGACTCAATCATTCATAAAACACTAATAATCCTATTCCAGAAATGAAAGGTTGATTTTAACTTTATAAAGAATGAAGTTTACCACAATGAAAAAAGTTAAAGATCCTCAGTCACTTCAAAGATGAAAAAAATCTAAACTATGAACTGAATTAAACTTCCATAAATTGATAAACCTGTAGCAAACAGAATACTTAGTAGAGAAAAAGTTGACAATCACTCTAATATCAGCGATAAGATATGGGTGCTACAATAACCAACTTTTTTGGACACTGTACTAAATGTCCTGGCCAGCTCAGTAAAAGCAAGAAAAATAAGTTCAGATTTGCAACAGTTAGGAAGGAATATAGTTCTCATTATTTGGTCATTCTCAGCTGATTACAATCGTTATAAATGTCCTTCTAGAGTCTGAAGAATCACTTTTTATATAAAAATTACCATATCAGTAACATTCAGTAGTATTTCTGCCTTCTACTTCTTTACTTTCAATGCCTTGCTTATGACTGATGGAGTGATTGAAATTCACTAGCGGTGTCCTCTACAGAATCCCTTTAAAAACTTCTATTCACATTACTATATATAAAATAGCCAACTAATAAGGACCTACTATAGAGTACAGGAAACTCTATCCAATACTCTGTAATGACCTATATGGGAACAGAACCTAAAAAAGAGTGGATATATGTATATGTATAACTGATGCACTTTGCTACAGAGCAAAAACTAACACAATATTGTAAATTAACTATACTCCAAAAACAATTTTAAACTTTCTTTAAATAATTATTTTAAATTTCTGTTCAAAGCAGCTATTCCAATATTGTTTTTTTCTGCCTCAAATACTGTCTTGTTTTTACTTATTAACTAGATATTTACTTTTGAAATAAAATATTTTTCAAAACAAACAAACAACAACAACAACAAAAAACACCTTTGCTTTAAAGGCTGGGGAAAAAAAGGACCTCAGTGTATTTTATTATTGAAATAGAATCTACCAAATTCCCATTAATTTAAACTTGTTAGCAAGGCTACAGTTTTGTATCGGTGTACTGCAAGCAAATCATGCTGTGTGATTTCAGTACTAGTTTCTTCAAATCTTCAATATTTGCTGATAAAATATTAGTTTTTCATCACACAGCTACTGATATTATTTTAATAGGATGAATATGTTTCCCAAAATGGCATTCTACTTCTTTGTCATGGAGGAGGAAACCTCAAAATATATTTTAATATTTATCACAAAGTTTAGGGAATTTTGTAGAGTACTGATTATTGAGTGACTTTAATTGTCACTTAAAAATTACAGAAGTTTACCTTCACTTTGTGAATCCTGAGTCAAATGTCATTCTAATAATGGTAACTTCATACTTCACTGTTAATACTTCAAGGCATCATATAAGCTGATGTTCACTGTGGCTCAGATGGTAAAAGCGTCTGCCTACAAAGCGAGAGACCCAGGGTTGATCCCTGGGTCAGGAAGATCCCCTGGAAAAGGAAATGGCAACCCACTCCAGTACTCTTGCCTAGAAAATCCCATGGATGGAGAAGCCTTGTAGGCTACAATCCATGGGGTTGCAAAGAGTTGGATATGACTAGTGACTTCAACTTCATTTCACTATGAAGTTGAAGTCACTTCAACTTCATAGTGAAATGAAGTTGCAAATATTAGCTGCAAATAAATATTTTAAACAGTCTTCATTTGATATTTTATAAATTCCTCAATGTTTTCAAGTTTTGTGTTTTCGTTGCTTCACAGGTCACTATTATGTTTGCCTCATATTTTGACTGATGCAGAACTCACATTTCATGGAAGTGAAATTAGAACTCTGCCATTTTATTTTTATCCTTAACTTGTTTTCAAAAGATAAGTATTATCTTCAATCTGTCCACTCTTTGGAGCAGCGAACCTTTATAAAACTTTTCTTCATTTTGTGTGAGTTAGTTGTATTCCAACTAGATGGTATGATCTATAAGTCTGCTTAACCAGGTATATGAAAACCGTATCTCAATCCCCTGAAAACAATGAATACACGAGGTTAGCTTTCTTGAAGCTCCATTTTTCCCTCAGGATAACAGGGCACCATATGTGAAGTATGACTAATATGAGATCATCTGATGGGAAGACTGAGTGACAAAGCCAATCTACTCACTATAGAATGAGAAATACATAATTATTAATATATTAACATAGTTAAATACAGGCTATTATTTTCCTCCCTTATCTCGAAGTCATGTCTTGCAAACCTCACTTGAGATGCCAGCATTCTAAAATATTTTCAGAGTTAGAGGCAAAATTGATCAATTAAGGAAAGCATATCTTCCTATATATTAGACCACAAGTTTATACCTTCTCAAGGAAAACCATTCTCCTCTAAAAAAAAATAAGAGAGAGGGAGAGACTAGATCTCTTTTGGAGGAAGGTAGATGATCTTAAATTTATGAAGAATTATTTAAGATATACTAATACATTACTAAGATATAAATATATTTAATGTATTAATTTGGACTATATGAAATTTCTAATTTGTAAGATAAGTATGATTGAATATTAGAAAAGTCATGGTGCAACCTAATATGTAATAATTTGGTGACATGAATCTTCCTTGGAAAATGAAGTTTAAATTATGTGTGAAAAGGATGCAAACATCTTCAATCTGTCCACTGTTTCAGATGAAAATATTCTGAAAAGGCTTTCCAACCATAATTCCATCTCCTCAGAATACAGGTTATATACTATAATTTGATATTTCATAATAATGAGTTGTATGTCATTATTCAGATATGTTGTCAAAAATATTTTATGTTCCTTATAAAACTCTTCTGTTTAAAACACTTATCTTTTATCTTCTAAATATACATAATGTATCTTCTAAACATGTAATTTGCCTTCTAAAATCAAACAACATTGCAAATCAACTATACTTCAATTAAAAAAAAAAAGAACTAAAAATACAGAAAACACATATCCAGATTCTTATTACTTCTCATTACCTCCAACCTACCACCCTGATCCCAAATGGTACTTTCTCCCCTCTAAATGATTGCAATAACTTTTAAGTGATTTCTCAGTATGAAGAATACTGTAAAAATCAGTATCAATTCACTGGAGTTCAAAAACTTCCGTATCTTTTAGAATAAAAGTCAAAATTTTCATGTGACTGTCAAGACTCTTTATGATCAGAACCTCTTTTGCTTCTCTGCTCTCACATCTTGACCTTGACCTTGATCTCTGGTATTTCCTCTGTTCCTGCCAGAAGAGTCGACCACCTTTCAGCTCCTTGAAATGTGAGAGAAACAGCCCTCCCAGAACCTTGAACTTGCTGTCCCACTGCCTGGAATGCTTTTCCCCAGGTACATTCATTGCTCCTTCCAGAGCTTCTTCAGAAGCAACTTTTCAGTAAGGCATTTCCTGGCTGCCCTGTGAACAATGGCAGATCCTCACTACTGACCACCACCACCACCACTTCCCCACTTTATTTCAACCCCTAGCTTTTACCATGTGCTGTAAAGGTTCATACATTTAGCTGATTGAGTGTCCTGCCTCCTCAATATAAAACTCCATGAAAGCACAGATTTTTATCTGTGTTGATTTCTAATATAAACATTATCTAACACATAGTGAGTGTTCAGTTCCTATTTTTTAGTTAATAATTGAACAGAAGTGTCTTTAGGAATATATTGCAATAGGGTTAGCAGTATTTAATGAGAACATAATAATCAATCATTAAATTTAGCAAAAATTGTTCACCCTTCTAAGAAATGGTGTTCGGTTCCTATTTTATAGTGCTTCCCTGGTGGCTCAGATGATAAAGAATCCGCCTGCAATGCGGGAGAGACCTGGGTTTGATCCCTGGGTTGGGAAGATCCCCTGGAGAAGGGAACAGCTATCCACTCTAGTATTCTGGCCTGGAGAATTCCACAGACAGGGAAGCCTGGCAGGTTACAGTCCATGGGGTCCCAAAGAGTTGGACATGATTGAGTGACTTTCACTTTCACTTATAAGAAAACCATAATTTTAATTAAATTTAAGTGCTGGTTTTAAAATTCTGCTTAGTTACATCATACATATCCTAATGCCATTCATTAATTTATTCTGTACTTTACAATCTTGCTGCTATAGCAATGTCAGCAAATGAGAGCTGATTATAGATTTGGTTGAAGTTCATTTCCAATTTCTGGCTAACTTGCTTTTACTGGACTAGATTGTAACATGGCCAAAACCAATTAAAAATTCGCCCTTAAGAAGCTCATACAAAATATAAACTGTACAGACTCAAAGTTTGTAAATTAAGATTAGCATTAGATAAAAATTATTCTTGCAGAGTTTTCTTTAATTGAGGATTAATTTAATACAGCTCCAAGATACATTATGATGGAGGCGTATGTAAGAAAACTATTTTTGATTAAGAGTATAATTGGCCCAAAAGTAAACAGCATGTGTTCTGGACTTTTTGAATTGGAATAAATTTAAGTCTCACTTCATCCTAGATAAAGAATGACCCACATTTTCAGTTTTTTAAATGATGGCACACATTCTATAAAGGGCTGGTCTTAGAAATCCAAATTACATAAGCATGACAGATGGCTGTGTCTTTGTCTGCTGTAAGTTTTATTTATAATGTGCAAAGAGTCCTACTCTGAATAACATAAACAGGACACAGTCATCTCATATGACTTTGGGACAGAGAAACTGACTGAAATGCACAAATCATCAGAAATATCATTTGCACCATATTTGTAAACTACTATTTCATGAAACCCTACACTGAACTAGACAATATAAAAAACCTAATATATTGCCTTCCCTCTTGGGGCACAGTGGTCATATAAAAACTGAAGCAAAGAGCAATAGTGAGCCCAGATCATCTACAAACAAGTAATTGAGAGTCCAGGCTGGTGACGCGCTCTGAGAGTGTGTGTTTTTGACTCTCTTGCCGCATTTCAGCAAACCCACTTCAACAGCGGGGATATAAATGTGTCACAGTGTTCCCAATAAAGCTAGTTATTAGCCTTCAGAGGAGCATGACAAGTACAATAGATTTCATTTTTCAGTGAAACCATAGCTAAAGGGTTTTGACTTTAAGAAATTCATTGCACATGTTCTTCGGTTAATATATTAAAAGCTGTAGATATAATTAGTCATTCAATGTTCGTTTACACTCATCCAAATGTAATTTTCTTTTCTCAGCAATTTAGTAGTGCCTTATAAAATTGGCAGTGTGGTGTGTTCCACATGAGGATTTGACACTCTGTTACATAATCCATATTCTGGAGTTTTCAGAAAACATAAACAGTTACTTGCAGTGTACTAAGGGACTGAAGCAGAAAAGGCAGCAAGACAGATAGTAAATGGAGATCTTTCTATATCAATGATTTGAGCAATTTACAATTTGCACACGAAGCAAACTGTAACCAAAAAAAATCTATTTTTCAGTCTCTTTTTTTCCTCTTTCTTTGGGGTCAGCACTTTTTGTCAATATTTTGTTTAACAGACGCTTTCTTATTCTTGCTCCATTTGAGGCTTTATTTTTGTCAGAGTTCAAAAAGCTAAACTAAGCTGACCGTCATACGTGCTCAAAGACTGAGGAAGTTATAAAAATTGTCTTGGTTGCAGAATTCCTGTGCTTGGAGCAGCTTTAACAGATGTTTAAGAAAACTGACATTGCTTTTATTACAGAAATATTCTACTCAAAATTTATATAATATTTTGTCAACTTTATAGTAAAGTTTAAAATATACAACCCCACATAAAGACTGCTTTGGGATTCCCCTAAACCTTGGATAGCAAATAGGGATCATCTCTGGTATCAGCTATAATCCACTGATAGATAATGACATTTTGGTGTGCTAATTCCTGAGACTTTCAAGTCCAGTCTAAATTGAGGAAGAGAGACGGTCCTGATCCATTGCTCCTGTCTGCTGAGAACAGAAGATAATGGCGGCCTTCCAGTTCTAAATATTGAAATTCCAGCAAGGCTCATCATTAAGTTCATCTACTGGGAAATAAACAAATTTCAAAGATACCCTCAGTTCAGTTCAGTTCAGTTCAATCGGTCAGTCATGTCCGACTCTTCGCGACCCCATGAATCACAGCACACCAGGCCTCCCTGTCCATCACCATCTCCTGGAGTTCACTCAGACTCACATCCATCAAGTCGGTGATGCCATCCAGCCATCTCATCCTCTCTCGTCCCCTTCTCCTCCTGCCCCCAACCCCTCCCAGCATCAGAGTCTTTGCCAATGAGTCAACTCTTCGCATGAGGTGGCCAAAGTACTGGAGTTTCAGCTTTAGCATCATTCCTTCCAAAGAAATCCCAGGGCTGATCTCCTTCAGAATGGACTGGTTGGATCTCCTTGCAGTCCAAGGGAATCTCAAGAGTCTTCTCCAACACCACAGTTCAAAAGCATCAATTCTTTGGCGCTCAGCCTTCTTCACAGTCCAATTCTCACATCCATACATGACTACTGGAAAAACCATAGCCTTGACTAGACGGACCTTAGTCAGCAAAGTAATGTCTCTGTTTCTGAATATGTTATCTAGGTTGGTCATAACTTTTCTTCCAAGGAGTAAGCGTCTTTTAATTTCATGGCTGCAGTCACCATCTGCAGTGATTTTGGAGCCCCCAAAAATAAAGTCTGACACTGTTTCCACTGTTTCCCCACCTATTTGCCATGAAGTGATGGGACTGGATGCCATGATCTTCATTTTCTGAATACTGAGCTTTAAGCCAACTTTTCACTCTCCTCTTTGGGTAGATAAAAGTTAGATTTAAAATGCATTCAAATCTTTGATTTTAAAAAGGCATTCTAATATACCTCTAATTTTTTGAAGGTCTACATTTGTTCCCCATGTTTACCCTTTTATTTGCCCTCAAAATGCATAGAATGTGTTGTTTTCATGTAACCTCTCAAGGAAACTGCTCTCAGAATGTAGGCAGAACACAAACCCCCTTCCCTATTTGGAAAACTTAAGGTAGTATCTGAAATGTGAAGCAAGACCTCTTAGCCAAAAGACAGATGAAAGGAAATATTATAATTATTGAAGCAAGATAGCATAGTCATTAACAAGAGTATCTAATGGGCCCAGACTTCCAGGATTCAGTTTCTTCATCAATAAAATGAAGATGATACTATCATACCTCAAAGGACTGGTATGTGGATTCAGTTACATAATCTTTATATAGCAATTTGCATATGCCTGGGATAAAGTGAATTCTCCTTCAACAGAATGTATTATCACTGAAGAGGAGATGAGCTGACTGTATTTGCAACACTGGCCTTCCTCAGGACTCATCACATAGCCTGACTCATTTCAGCTGCCAGCATTCTCCTGCCACCTCTCTTTGCTCTTCCCTACACTATTTTCCTAGCTAATTTAATGTGTTTTCAAACACTTGCCTGCCTTGTGGAAATCAAAAAAACTACAGTCTAAGCAGTCAGGACTTCTTTAGCCTACATTCTACCCAAGACACAAGGATGCGAAGATCTTCTCAACATGGTGGAGGGAAAGTTTATTATTTTTGCTGGCTTCACAACACTGTTTGTTAAATGGCTATACCCCAGTACAAAATAGTTTTTTTTTTTTTTTTTTAATGAAATAAAATGTAGATCCCTACTGGGGCTCATGATTAGTACCTTATGGACAGGGAAGAGTAATTTTTCTGGAGATATCACTTATACAATTATTTTTGTTTTCATCTTAAAGCTGAATTTTGTTTAATAAGTATCTGTATTTTCACTACTCACTAATCCCAAATAAGATTAGAATAGATATAGTTTGTTCCTTAGGGTACTTCATAAAATATTTATGATTAAAGATCTGGCCTTTTTCCCCAATCTATTTTATACCAATCTTTCGTTAAAAGAAAAAGATTAATAGCTGGAACAGTGAAATAGAAGCAGGCATACAAAGTAAAAGCCTCAAATTTTTCAAAGTATAAGGACAGAAAAACAAAAGAATTATAAAATCTATACATGTTGTAACTCTTTATACAAAAAAACGGAAATTACAGTCTTTTTAGTTTATGGAGTTGGGTTATATAGATATGCTAGTTATACGGTAGGACATAATATATATCCAAACTATTTTAATAATTGTCATAAAATGTGGAGCAGTCTTGATGGGAGATAAGAACAGAAGATATTTTAAAGCAGTTTGGGCAAGCTCAGTATATTCATCATTAATAATTAACCAAAACGAAGGGATGGATGCTGTACTGCAAAATTCATTTGCAGTCCTTCATCAGTAGCTAGTTACATCTTGCAAAGTTACAGTTAAATTTCAATTGTCTTTTGTTGGAAAAAAAAAATCAGCTCTGGATTTTATGTACTGACTGAAATGGAGAGGGATCCTTCAAGACCTTCCTAGGGCAGACATCACCCCCACTATGTCCTCTGCCCGCCTTTCATCTGTAGAAAAACTTTAGTCACAGGTAAGTTTAATCAGAGAAGGGAAGAAATGTAGAAGCAAAGGGAAGCAGTCAAACAAAACAAAATAGTATTACTCCAGTCAAATCCAAAGACCTTTAGCTCCTTCTCAAGGCCTATAGATTTATTCTGAGCCACATCCTTTAAGCTGTTTTGTAAACACTGAAACTCCTACCAGGTGGAAGAAGTTAACTACCTGATGACAAGACTGCAGTCATGACATAAGCTGTACTTAAAATAATCAAGATGATACTGGTCAGACCACTGCATGACCAATTTCAAGACGACTGTCAGAGCCGACTGTGCTGTTTCTGAGTGTGGTCCCTTCCCTCTGACTATACACCCCTGAAACTCCCCTTAAAAGCTCTGGCCCACTTGTCAGCAGGGGGAGTCAGTCTCCTGACATGAGTCTACCGTCTCTCCAGGTTGTCACCCTCCAGAACAAAACAAACTTTCCTTTCTACCAACACTTATTAGTATAGGCTTCTGAGCAGCAAGCAGCCAGCCTGAGTTCAGTACTGTTATCCTTTACAGTTGACAAACTAGCTTTACAACACTACGTCCCACAACAGACAGCATGCAGCTCTCTCCACCACCCATCAGTTGGCCTTGTGAGGTCTACAAGATACAAACTGCCCTATACCCTATGCAATGAAAGGAGTAAAGTGAAGTGAAGTAGCTCAGTCGTGTCCGACTCTTTGCGATCCCACGGACTGTAACCTACCAGGCTCCTCCGTCCATGGAATTTTCCATTTCCAATGGAAATTTTCCAGGCAAGAGTACTGGAGTGGGTTGACATTTCCTTCTCCAGGAGATCGTCTCAACCCAGGGATCGAACCCAGGTCTCCTGCATTGTAGGCAGACACTTTACCATCTGAGCCACCAGGGAAGTCTGAAAGGAGTAAACCAAAGCTCATTCTGTGTCTGGACTAACCTCATCACATGACAGTAACAAACTTTACACAGCACAGCACCATCTGCAGGCCAGTGTCTTATTCTGGGCTATTGTAACAAAACACCGCAGACAGGGTGTCTTATGTGACAAACACTCCCAAACCTTGTGAATCTCCTTTAATCCTAAATACCTACAAAGACCTCACCCCAAATCCTACTGCATTGGGAAATTAGGGCTCTAGGATGTGAATTTGGAGGGATACAAACATTCAATCCATAGCACAGTCTATATAATACTAAGGAAAGCTCTTTTTCCCTTTTCTTCTATAAATTAAGACCAAATCTTATAGCCTAGTCTTCATTTGCTAAGTGTAGGAAAGGAATCAGGACTTCAAGTTGCTTCAAATGTTAGCATTATCAAACAGGGCAAATTTAACTCTAAGTGCCAGTAATCTCTCCCCCAAAGAAAGTACTAAAGAAATAGAGGAAAGATTTGTCACAGAATTATGTGGAATTTCAGAATTATATCATAAAGGGTGTATTAAATCATATGACATGTTATACCATATTTTTAACTATAACAATAACTCATTCTAAATCATAAACAATGAATAAAATAATCCAAGAAATTTGGTAAAACTGTTCACGTTTACTTCTTCAAATATTGTAAGAAGTAATTGTTTTAATATTAAAAATATAAAAGCAGCTTTTACTTTTCCAGATTAAAGGAAAATATAAAGAAATTATCAACAGGGATGTTTAGAGATGCAATTGTCAGTAAAAATACAAAGCAGGGGGTATGAGATCCTTGGAGACTTTATCAGACAAAAATGGAAGGCAATTATACCTAAAAGAAATTTGCTTTTAAGGCCCAAAATAAGAAAGTAAAACATAAACATTAGGAATTATAACGTGTTATTTTTTAAAAGGCCAAGCTTTTATTAGGGTATCACTTCTAAAAAGTTCAACTTCGGTTCAGTTCAGTCACTCAATTATATCTGACTCTTTGCAACCCCATGGACTGCAGCATACCAGGCTTCCCTGTCCATCACCAACTCCCAGAGCTTGCTCAAATTCATGTCCATCGAGTCAGTAATAGCATCCAACCATCTCTTCTCTGTCATCCCCTTTTCCTCCAGCCTTCAATCTCCCAGTTTCACGGTCTTTTCCAATGAGTCAGTTCTTTGCATCAGATGATCAAAGTATTGGAGCTTCAGCATCAGTCCTTCCAATGAATATTCAGGACTGATCTTCTTTAGGATGGACTGGTTGGATCTCCTTGCAGTCCAAGGGACTCAAGAGTCTTCTCCAACACCACAGTTCAAAAGCATCAATTCCTCAGTGCTCAGCTTTCTTTATGGTCCAACTCTCACATCCATACATGACTACTGGAAAAATCATAGCTTTCACTAGCTGGGCCTTTGTCGGCAAAGTAATGTCTCTGCTTTTTAATATTCTGTCTAGGTTGATCATAGCTTTTCTTCTAAGGAGCAAGTGTCTTTTAATTTCATGGCTGCAATCACCATCTGCAGTGGTTTTGGAGCCCAGGAAAATAAAATCTGTCACTGTTTCCATTGTTTCCCCATCTATTTGCCATGATGATGGGACTGGATGTCATGATCTTTGTTTTTTGAATGTTGAGTTCAACTTAAGACAGTTAAAGGGCTTCCCTGGTGACTCAGTGGTAAAGAATCTGCCTGCCAATGCGGGAGACATGGGTTCAATCCCTGATCTGGAAAGATCCCCCATGCTGCAGAGCAACAAAGCCCATGCACCACGACTATTTAAGCCTGTGCTCTAGAGCCTGGGAGCCACAACTCCGAAGCTGAGCCCATGTGCAACAAGAGAAGCCACTGCAGTGCGAAGCCCGCACATCGTAACTAGAGAAAAGCCCAGCTTAGGCAAAAATAAATACAATTTTTAAAAAAAATACTTTAAAATTTATGTTCTGCCTCTACAAATGATATTCTATAATGGTCAACACAATTCCCTTTTCAACAACCATCTATGCCAAATGAAATCTCATTTCTCTTTACTCTGAAAGGTTTAGAGAAGATCAAATAACTCAGACCTGGATAACAAGGACTAAGGAAAGTTTGCTACAAAAGAGATTTGCAGAAACATTTCTTGCCTCTATAGAAAAGATGAAGATAGCTGATTCCTATTGTTTTCAGGACAAGAGATGTTTGAAACTGCTGAAGCTGAATTTATTTCCAACAACCTGGCCTTGAAGCTAAGCAGTGGAAGTAGGTGAAACTAAAAGAATCTTAACAACCAAGAGAGCCTTGACATATGAAGCCAGACTCTGTCCTATTTGTAGACTTATTGTAGTAGGAGAGAATTCAAATGCCTGTCAGAATCAAGCATTCCAATTGCTTGACGCTGAAGGCATCCAACTTGATACCTCTGCTTCTGGCTGATGAGGCCCCATGAGCCCTTGAAGTTTATACACCTACCCATCACATAAAGTCCTGCTATGTACAGGTCCTCATCCTTCTCTGTCTGTAAGTATGTGGCTGAATAAAGATCTACTACTGGATCAATTAAAGTCTGTTTGAAGCTCTAGAGTCTGTGGAATTGTTGTAAGTGTTTTCTGCTTACAAGGCTGCCAACGAAAGATCAGTTCATCAGTTTCTGTAGGAGATTGGACTATGAGAAAAAAATGGTAAGCCAATGATAGCTCTGATTTGTTCTCACAAATCAATTGTCTTATTTGGTCAGAATCAAGAGTATAGTTTCAGTTTAGACTAGGGTAAAAACGGTGCCGAGAAAGGCAGACCTCACTTTTAGATAATAAGCATTCTTTGCAGTTTTGCCCAGTCCTGATCTTTCTTAAAGTTATACTTAATTCATAAAAAGCAAAACCAAGAGTAGACACACAGATTGTGGCATTCCCTGTGAACTTGCTCTGAATAAACTAGAGAAGTTACTAAATTTCTCAACTAAAATGGATACCAAATCCTGCTGAGACTAAATCTGAACATTAGCAGCAACAACAAAGTAGATCAAGATTACCTGGAATTCTCTGAAACACAAATGACTTTGTTCCTGGGGCAGATAGTTGTTTTGTTAATCCAACTTTAACTGGATTCACTTAGCATTAATATGATACTGCAGATATCAAGGTCACACCTTTTAGTTAATACTCCTGCACATCAGTCATGTTTTAGCAAGATTTTAATATCCAGACAGACATTAGTCAGGGTTTTATAGGTGAAAATAAATTTTAATCAAAGTTTGTTCAAACTTTATAGTCTGTTTTCTCCCTTGATTTATCTAACAGTGAGGATTAACTTTTGAAACTGTATGAATGGAATTCTCTGTGAGACTGTAAGTCTGGTGAGCAGAGATAGAATCTACTTTTCTGTTCCAAACAGAGCATGATTCTTAGTGCTCAATAAATGTTAAATTATGAATAATAATAAATGCACATAAAGCCTGAGAGAAAAATGTTGCTGAATGCACATTTATTTATTGATTCAATTTCCACAGTACTTTCTTGTTGAATGCTTTATAAATTTGACCTCAGATTATACCAGTAAGATAAGTAAAATGATAGAAAACTTAAAGGATCATACAAAGGAAAGGAAATCTCGTTCATAGAAGTCCAAACCAGAAAACTTTTTTGGTAACATTATATATGTTTCCTAAAACTACACAGTGAATTTGTCAGAGTTTTGAAAAGGCTCCCTAGTGAGTTTAAACTCATTTATTATAGAAAACTGATGGACGATGGCTGGCTCAGTTCAAAAGAAGACGTTTAGACAAAACAAAGGAAATGATTAAGATTAAGACCCTGAAGAAAGGAGAAGGTTCCCAGGAGCCTTTTTTATTTTCCCTGGAGATGACTGTCAACTCAGAACTGTCAACTCAGGGTTTCTTCCAATATGGACTGAGCCCCCGTGTTTTGTGAGGGCATCAAAAAGTAGAGTAGAGGTTAGAATGTTTAACTTCTTGCTGACGTTCTCATTAAAATACAGAAAAGATGAAAAGCTGTATCTTTGTGTCTTTGATTGTGGTAAGAATCCTGAGACAGAGGATTAGGAAGGTGAAGGATTAGGAAGGTGTGCCCTTTTTATTTCTTCCTCCTTTCAGAGCCAGGTCCAGCACTGACCACAGGGGAGCCACGGCAGTAAGTCTGCAATTTCAGAATATGTTTTTATTTATTAACATATATGTGTATAAAATTATAGAATTATACACTTAAATAGGGGAAATTATGGTATATAAATTATATTTTAAGAAAGTTAATTATTTGTAATTACTAAAAAGGAAAAAAACAGGTGGGGGCTTCCCAGGTGGTGCCAGTAGAAAAGAATACACCTACCAGAGTAGGGAGAAACAAGAGACACAGGTTAGATCCCTGGGTCTGGAAGGGAAGCGCCCCTAGAGTAGAAAATGGCAACTCACTACCGTATTCTTGCCTGGAAAATTCCATGCACAGAGGAATGGGTCATGTGGTCGCAATGGGACAGAAATGACTGATGCACTAAAAATCGTGTAAATCCTCTGCTCTAACAATTCCAATGTTGAGAATTCATCCTGTATAACAAATCTCAATCCAAAAATTATAAAGCACTTGTTAAGGGCTAGTCACCATTTTACATGCTTTATAAATAGCTTATTTACCCTTTATTTCTTTAGATATAAAAGGGTCAATCATTTACTCCTTTAACAAATATTTACTGCAAGCCTACTGGAAACCAGTAGGCAGTATGGAAACACGAGATGGTCTACAGCTCAGTCTAATAATCAATATTCAAAGTACATAAAATTTTGAGTACTGGAAGGAGAAGCTGATTTGGATACAGACCAACAAAAGGAAACCTGATTTAGATAAGAAGCTAATCAGGAATGACTTCTTTGAGAAAATTCCATTTCAGAACCAGAAAACAGGATAAATATGGTTTAGCCAGGTCAGGTGTTAATAGTAGGGCGGGGATGTTCAATTCTTCTAAATACCATTGCCACTTTTACAGTTAGTCAATTCAGTCACTCAGTCATGTCCGACTCTTTGTGACCCAATGGACTAAAATATGTTCATCACCAACTCCCAGAGCTTACTCAAACTCATGTTCATTGAGTCAGTGATGCCATCCAACCATCTCATCCTCTTTCGTCCCCTTCTCCTCCCACCTTCAATCTTTTCCAGCATCAAGATCTTTTGCAATGAGTCAGTTCTTTGCATCAGGTGGCCAAAGTATTGGAGTTTCAGTTTCAGCATCAGTCCTTCCAATGGATATTCAGGACTGATTTCCTTTAGGATGGACTGGTTGGATCTCCTTGCAGTTCAAGGGACTCTCAAGAGTCATTTTCAACACCACAGCTCAAAAGCATCCATTCTTCAGTGCTCAGCTTTCTTTACAGTCCAACTCTCACATTCATGCATGACTACTGGAAAAACCATAGCTTTGACTGGACACACCTTTGTTGGCAAAGTAATGTCTCTGCTTTTTAGTATGTTGTTCTAGGTTGGTCATAGCTTTTCTTCCAAGGAGCAAGCGTCTTTTATGTTCATGGCTGCAGTCATCATCTGGAGTGATTTGGGAGCTCCCCAAAATAAAGTCTGTCACTGCTTCCACTGCTTCTCCATCTATTTGCCATGAAGTGATGAGTCCATCCTAAAGGAGATCAGTGCTGGGTGTTCTTTGGAAGAAGGACTGATGTTGAAGCTGAAACTCCAATACTTTGGCCACTTGATGAGAAGAGCTGACTCATTGGAAAAGAGCCTGATGCTCGGAAAGATTGAGGTCAGGAGAAGAAGGGGACAAAAGAAGATGAGATGGTTGGATGGCATCACCGACTCGATGGACATCGGTTTGGGTGGACTCCGAGAGTTGGTGATGGACAGGGAGGCCTGGCGTGCTGCAGTTCATAGGGTCGTAAAAAGTCAGACACAACTGAGTGACTGAACTGAACTGATGGGACCACATGCCATGATCTTAGTTTTCTGAATGTTGAGTTTTAAGCCAGGTTTTTCACTCTTTTCATTTACTTTCATCAAGAGGCTCTTTAGTTTTTGTTTGCTTTCTGCCATAAGGGTGGGGTTAACTGTATATCTGAGGTTATTGATATTTCTCCCAGCAATCTTGATTTCTGATTGTGCTTCATCCAGCCTGGCATTTTGCATGATGTACTCTGCATATAAATTAAATAAGCAGAGTGACAATATACAGCCTTGACGTACTCCTTTTCCTATTTTGAACCAGTCTGTTGTTCCATGTCCCCTTCTAATCTTTGTTTCTGACCTGCATACAGGTTTCTCAGGAGCCAGGTAAGGTGGTCTGGTATTCCCATCTCTTTCCGAGTTTTCCACAGTTTGCTGTGATCTACACAATCAAAGGCTTTAGCATAGTCGATAAAGCAGAAGTAGATGTTTTCCTGGAACTCTCTTGCTTTTTAGATGATCAAATGGATGTTGGCAATTTGATCTCTGGTTCCTCTGCCTTTTCTAAATACAGCTTGAACATCTGAAGTTCACAGTTGACGTACTGTTGAAGCCTGGCTTGGACAATTTTGAGCATTACTTTGCTAGCATGTGAAATGAGTGCAGTTGTGCTGTAGTTTGAATATTCTTTGGTATATTCCCTTTCTTTAAGATTGGAATGAAAACACCTTTTCCAGTCCTGTGGCTGATGCTGAGTTTTCCAAATTTGCTGGCATATTGAGTGCAGCTCTTTAACATATATATACATACACACATGCTGATATCAAATTGGAGTTTATTGCATGCAATGAGAGAAAAGAGTCCAAAATAATGATATTAGTTCATTAAAAAGTAGTGAACACAGATGACATGTAAGGTATCACTGAGATCATTGTTCATGATATGAAAAGCATCATTCTCAAAACAACTGTTTATTTAAAAACTGTGTGTGTTTTGGCAAGTTAGAATAATCTCTCCTGAAAAGACAATATAATACAGACTTTAGAAAAAGAGTTCACAATCCAGGAAAATAAAAAAGAGTACATTTTTGTTCTGGATCTCAGCAGCAAAATCTTTTCTATATATGTTAATATTCACTCTGGACATCTCATTATAAACAAAGGCGATGGATCCACTTCCCACTTGTAATCCCTTTGCTATTCCCCAAGGGTTCAGGCTTTTGTAGTTTGTAATAATATATCCTACAAAAATGAAACCATCACAATAGCTTTGGTACTTCAATAATTTTAGAAACAGAATTCTTAAAAGATTCAGAGTAAACTACCAAAAGAGTACGTTAGTGCCATTTTCTACCTCATGTATATCAAATCTACAAGCAAAGTCTTGATCAAGTAATCTGTACTGCATGTAAATAGGATGTTCATATATTCATTTTTGTATTATATCCTTTTCTCCCCCAAAAAATAATAAAGCAGTTTAGTGAACAGTCTCTATTTGTTAATACTGAAGTACATTTGAAGCACACAGTGTATTATCATAAATGTTTTCTTGGGTTTCTCTGCAGTTTGAACTGAATTATACATATAAATTTAAAGTGTAAACACCACAAAGACTTGTTTAAATTTGATGTGATAAATGTCAGTGTCATTTTACATTTGAAGTTTCATTTGCTTTAACTTCCCAGATATTATGTAATCATCTAATTTATTGAGATTTAACAGCCATCTGCATAACTAGATGTAGGATTATAACACATAAAGCTGCAGAATTTATTCATGATGATCCTATCTGAAATATCATTTTTTAGAGCTGTTTGGTAACCATAAAACAGCCATTAAAAAGTCATAAGTGAGGTGAGTGAAGTGTTGTTCAAGGTTTTCAAAAGTCCCTGCTTTACTTTAAATAGTTTTTTCTCCTTTCAGTATCATATATGCAAAGAGACCATTAGGGCATATTGCTTGTCAGAAATTTATACATCACTGTCTCCTAATAATCCCTGCAGCCCTCTCTCTACATAAAGATTGATTTTTTTTTTTCTTTAAGAAATCTTATGTAAGTATCTTTCATGTACAGCAGACACAGTGCTGGCTACTGAATCACTTGACTGCAACTTCAGACTCAGCTTTGATCTCTTTCTAGGCAAATTTTCACACATAACAATAAGGATGTGAGATGTTCTTGCCCAAGACAGTGCAACTGAGCACTAGACCAGAAGCTTTATGTGAGAACTCATCTGTGATCCCAGTGTGACCCAGCTCTACTTCTAAAACTTTCCTACAGTTCAATTTCCTGTAAGACTAAATTCTGCTTTCCTCCTCTAATTGGCTCTATGACCTTGCCTCTGTTCCTCTTCTACTGTAATTTCCATCAACCTCTTAAGACTTTTAATGGCCTGACATTTCCTCTTCTTTATGAGATTTCAATATCAAATGGCCTCATTTTTATTTACATTAGGCTTCATGTACTATCTCTCGCCTTACCTTTTGCCAATATACTCTGAAGGTGATCTTATTGTCTCTCCATTCTGTCTCTGATCATCTTTATCAAGAAAAATTATTCCCTTAGTTCTAAAGAAAAATGTTTATGCTTTCAATACTAGTTAATAATAGAGCTCTTTCTTTGCACATGGCTGCACATGAGATATGTATCAAATCTTATGATATGTGCTCATAACAATACTCAGATGAGAATTTACAGAATTAATAGAAACAAAGAGATTAATTATAAAGAAACTAAGCCTTTGTTCATTAAAGGTTGAATACCCACAAAAAGATAGGATGGGAGTCCTTACTCCAGCACATAAGAATGTAATCTTATTTGGAAATAGAGTCATTGCAACTGTAATTAGTTAAGATGAGATTATACTAGAGTGGAAGCCTCTAATCTAAAGTGACTGAGTGACAGTTGCTCAGTCGTGTCTGACTGTGACCCCATGGTCTACAGCCCGCCAGTCTCCTCTGTCCAAGGCATTGTACAGACAAGAATACTGGAGGGGGTTGCCATTTCCTTCTCCAGATCCAATATGAATGGCATCTTAGAAGATGACGACCATGTGAAGAAACACGGACATACATGGAGAACACCATGTATGTGATAGCACATGTGATAACAAAGGCAAAGGTTGGAGTTTTGTGCTTCCAAACCAAGGAAGGCCAGACCAATAAACCACCACAATTGGAGACAGACAAGGAAGGATACCCCTATAAGTTTCAGAGGGGGCAAGACTCTGCTAGTAACTTGATTTCAGACCTTCTAGTCTCTGGAACTATGAGACAACATATTTCTGTTGTCTTAAGCCACTCAGTTCATTGTATTTTGTTATGCCAATACTAGGAAGTTAAAACACTCCTATTTCAGCAAGAAAAAAAGTCCAAAGAAAGTAGACATAAATAATTTTTTAAATGAAGGTAGTTCACTTTAAAATAAAAATGTAAATCAACAAAGAACCTTATTTTCAAAATACTAGAACTTAGTTGCCAAAAGGCCAACATAGCTTTCCTAGGTGGGATTGTACTAGAAAGGAAAAGAAGGAAAAAAAACCAATAGAAAAAGGAAACAATAAATATCCACCAGAAAAGACAGAATTTTATTTTTAAAATACTATATATAGCTTGACAGTTAATAAAATAAAAAGATCAAGATGTAACATTTAATGTCCATTCTAAATTTTTAAAGTTTCATTTTGTAAGGATTCCCAAACTTGATTTAAGTATCTTAGGGCTTCCTAGGTGACACAGTGGTAAAGAATCCACCTGCCAATGCAAAAGAAACAAGAGACATGGATTTGATCCCTAGGTTGGGAAGATTCCCTGGAGTAGGAAAATGACAGCTCACTCCAGTATTCTTGCCTGGGAAATTCCATAGACAGAGGAGCCTGGTGGACTACATTCTGTGGGGTCATAAAGAGTTGGACACAACTGAATACAGCAATATGTTTGAGAAACAAGAAGTTTTACTTCCTTGTTAACAGTCAGTATTCCCAACAAGTCAATTTAACTGAATATCTGGAAGTTCATAGTTCACATAGTGTTGAATCCTGGCTTGAAGAATTTTGAGCATTACCTTGCTAGCGTGTGAGATGAGTGTAATTATGCGGTATTTTCAACATTCTCTGGCATTGTCTTTCATCGAGATTGGAATGAAAGCTGACTTTTTCCAGTTCTGTGGCTACTGCTGAATTTTCCAAATTTGCTGGCATATTGAGTGCAGCGCTTTCACAACATCATCTTTTAGGATTTCAAAAAGCTCAGCATGAATTCCATCACCTCCACTAGCTTTGTTCATAGTGATGCTTCCCTAAGGAACACTTGACTTCACATTCCAGGAGTCTGGGTGTAGGTGAGTGAGCACACCATTGTGGTTATCTGGGTCATGAAAATCTTTTTGTACAGTTCTTCCTATGTATTCTTGCCACCTCTTCTTAATATCTTCTGCTTCTGTTAGTTCCATACCATTTCTGTCCTTTATTGTGCCCATCTTTGCATGAAATGTTCCCTTGGTATCTAATTTTCTTGAAGAGATCTCTAGTCTTTCCCATTCTATTCCTTTCCTCTATTTCTTTGCATTGATCACCAAGGAAGGACTGCATGTATACTGCCATATCTAACAGCTAATAACTGAAGATATGAATTATGTAAAACCATCATTGAATATGAGTTATATCAAACTATCAGAAGGTTTTAAATCCACTATTTTTCTAGAAATATCCAAGTTAAATAAATATCAAGAAAAAGTTAAAAATATGAATGAATCCATAAATATTTAATAAATTCCATTTTAGGGAGGTTATGAGTGGGTGAAGTACATATCATTGTGGCATGGCTGAAGCCTGTACATGGAGAGAAATAAAGCAGTTCTGCTTTAGACTCCTAATGAATTCCTGCTCAATAAATTGGGTACACATGTGCCAGGCCTCACTGGATATATACCTCCAAATATTTGGATATATACCTCCAAATATATACAGAATGATAACTAATTCTGGGAAGAGAGGGAGTAAGGGCTGCCTTAGACCTGAAGACTGTGCTCTGCATGGCCCAGGGGCCACCATCTCAGCCAGCCTTTCACGTGACTACTGCATGCTAGGGCTGTGCAGTTCACAAACAAAAATTGTACAGGAGGCCCTGTGAGCAATATGATGCTTTCCTCAAAAAATATTTACATGGTGAAATAAATGGAGAGATATTTTAACTTGAGTATACAAATGCTCAGCTAAAATTGTCTATTTTATTCCAAATGCTTGATATACAAAATGCTAAATATAAAGAAACAACACAGATGCATAGTTTCTGTGACAGAAAGAAGGATCTGCTACCAGTGTTGGAGATATGCCTTTCATTTCTAAAAGGTGAGACACTCTAAAGCAATAACTTTTTAAAAGTGTAAACACCATTGCAATACTTCCATTAATAAAGCAAATAAAAGAATGATGGTTAATTTTTAAAACTTTTATTTAAGCCATCAATTTTATTATCCAACTTGTCAACCATCAGTTGCAAATTGCCCTTATTCAAATTCAAGAGTTTGGACTAGTTGATCTCTTATATTCCATTTAAATAAAGCCTTTTACAGTTCTACAATTTGCAATTCAAAAGTAACTACTTTACTTTGGCTATACAAATAGACTTAAGTAAAAGGGTCTTGAATTATATTAACATTACATTTTACTAAGCAATTTAAGCAGGTGTATACATTTCTTTTGTAAATATCTTACCAATAAAAAACCCGCTATTACTATTTGTGAATACAATAAGACATTTTTAGAGGATATTTGAATCAATGTTCATGTCATATTCTGAAAATTCACTATGACATCTTTGATTACAAGTCTTGTGGTTCTGACTGATATATTTTCTACTAGGTCATTTTGTTTAACCTCAAACATCATAAGATCCTTAGTAGAGACGGAACAAAAGCAATTTTCTTTTAGGGTGAACCGAAACCTGATTGAAAAAAAAATTGTTCTTTGTCCAACTATAATCTATTGCTTCAGTTAGAGAGAAATCACACACAGAAAAGAGTATAAAGGGACCCCATGAAATTATCATGACAAGAAGAAAACGCCAAAACAACAAGATTAAAAGTGTTGTTTCTTCTCTAAGAGTGATGTGAACAAACTCCAACTTGACAGTTTCATGTCTGAATTATGAAGCATTTTAAGTGCAATATACTTCAGTATCATATATATTCACAGCAATCTTCCTACTTAAATAAACTAATGAACACTGGAGTTGTATCCATATTAAAGTACTTTTTGCTACTTTCAATTGTTCATTCTTTTACTTTTCTACAACACAGTTACTATAAGTCATGAATAGAAAAAAATATTTTCATCATAACCATGGTATAGTACAAAAAAATTTTATTATACAGGTATATTAGGTGTCTTTGGGCTTCCCAGGTGGTGAGAGATCCCTGTTCTTATGCTGCTAACCTCACTGGCGGTACCTTAGCAGCACCCCAGGGGTTAGGAGGGCTGATAAGATTGCCGTGGACATGCCTGCCTAAGGAAGACCCAAGGATGGGCCTGACACACCTTCCACATGTGATAGGAACAGACAGGCATACGTGACAAAGTTATGAATTAAATTATTATTTTTAAGAGATTAACTGGGGCTTTTCTAGAAAAGACTATGAACTTCCCCTCTTGTAGCTGAATTCCAGTGAAGGAAACAGTTGTTATAAATTAAGCCCCTCCCCTATTTGCTGAAAATACCTAATACTGCTGAATTATAAATGGATACTTTCTAAGAACATCCAAAATGTGCCAAGGTAGTAAAGACATATCAAAATAAAAGGGAAAGGTGGTCCCAAGGAAGCCAGTGGAGCAGAGGAGTGCCAAAGTTGATTTGGGGCAGGAAGACTGACCCACTCAGGGGAAGCTGGAATCTGCTCAGAGGAAGAAGATGTCTGAGGCCAAGACCTGATCAACTTATGCAGCCTAAGTTACTTCCCACAGTAAGTGGAGATACTCATAGTGCCAGGCTGAAACGGAAGGAAACCAGCAACGCCGCACACTCTGAATGTGTCATAGCTACAGTTGTGCACCCCGCGGTTTATTAAGAACGCATAAGGATATGAGACAAAGCTAACAGTAAATAAGAGGAAGGCAGTAAAGGTGAAATGTTTTGGAGTCCTTATTGTTGAGGGTAGGGGGAGTGTTAACTTTAGACTTTGGTTCGTTTTGTACAGAGGTTTTCATTCTTCTGTATGAACTATTTTTACTCATAATACTTCTGACAGCGAATGTGTGGGTTTTTTTCCCACACCAACAACTAAATCTCCAACTCTCTGAATACCAATGTGGGTGCCCTACAATTCAATCCAACTCCAACACTAACTACTGGAGTTAAGGCAGACCACACAGCTTAGGGGCTCAGACTCACAAGACTGTGCCCCACTTCAGCTGTCGACTCCAAGTCCTAGGCCCCTGGTACTTCTGACAGGTCAGCTATAATAGGGGGTTCCCACAGCACCCTCCTCAGATTCAATAATCTTCTGTAACAGCTGACAGAACTCAGAAAGTCTCTTTTACTTACTACCACTGGCTTATTATAAATGATATAACTTCAGTTCAGTTCAATCACTCAGTCGTGTCCAACTCTTTGCAACCCCATGAATAGCAGCACTCCAGGCCTCCCTGTCCATCACCAGCTCCCGGAGTTCACTCAGACTCACGTCCATCAAATCGATGATGCCATCCAGCCATCTCATCCTCGGTCGTCCCCTTCTCCTCTTGCCCCCAATCCCTCCCAGCATCAGAGTCTTTTCCAAAGAGTCAACTCTCCGCATGAGAAGGCCAAAGTACTGGAGTTTCAGCTTTAGCATCATTCCTTCCAAAGAACACCCAGGGCTGATCTCCTTTAGAATGGACTGGTTGGATCTCCTTGCACTTCAAGGGACACTCAAGATATGGTTGAAAGACACATAATGTGAACAACAAAAATCACTCCTATCACTCAGAAAATTCCAAGAGTTTTAGGAGGTCCTGTGTCACGAACCAGATACTAAAGACTAAAATTCAAATAGATTTCTTATTATATTACAGTATCAAACTACACAACAACTAAATGAATTGAAACAGTGAGAGTTTTTTTAAAAAGAAAAAAAAAAAAAAAGCAATCTCAAAGGCAACATAACAGGGGAAAAATTAAAATAGAGCTGGTGGAACAAATTTAAAAATTGAATTGGGAAATATACAATTAATATAATATTATATAAATGGAATAACTATACTAATTAGAACAAAAATAGTGCAAGACTGGATTAAAAGTCAAACTATAAGTTGTTTACAAGATACAAACATAAAATATAAGAATACACTGAAAGCAGATGTGTGAACAAAGAGCATGTAAATATTTAGCAAAAGAAAGCTGATGTAGCTATATTGTTACTGAAGAAAATAGACTTTAAGGTAAAGCAACTTTAGCAGAAAGTGACAACATCATTTCACAGTGATGCTTGCTGTTGCTTCTTTTCTTGTTTTATATTTCTATCAGTACTGAATGAAATAAAGATTTTGTGCTATGTTTTTGAGATTTCTGTCTTGAAGTTATGAAAATATTTATTTTATATATTTCTAGGCTATATTTTTAAGTACAGACATTTTAAAATTATTAGTTCATGGTAATTTAAAAATTTCATATGCTCAATACTGCTATTTATTAGAGAAATACAAATCAAAAACTACCTCACATGATCAGAATGGTCATTATTTTTAAAATCTACAAATTATGAATGCTAGAAAGGGTGTTGAGAAAAAGAAACCTCCTACACTGTTAGTGGGAATGTAAATTTGTGCAACCACTATGGATAAGAGAATGGAGGTTTCAAAACTAACAACAGAGCTACCATATGAGCCTGTAGTCCCATTCCAGGAAAAGCCAAAAGCTCCAATTCAAAAAGATACACGCACTCCAATATTAACAGTGGCACTGCTTACAACAGCCAAGACATGAAAGCAACTTAAAAGTCCACGGACAGATGAATGGATAAAGAAGATGTGGTGTGTGTGTATATATATATGTATATATGTGTCATGTCCAATTCTTTGCAGCCGTATGGACTAAAGCCTGCCAGGCTTCTTTGTCTATGGGATTCTCTAGGCAAGAGTAGATTGCCATGCCCTCCTCCAGGGGTATGTAGATACTATATATATATATAATAGAATATTACTCAGCCATGAAAAAGAATAAAATAATGCCATTTGCAGCATGAATGGAACTAGAGATTATCATATTAAATGAAGTTAGACAAAGAAAGACAAATATCATATACAATTTATATGTGGAACCTAAAAAAATGATGTAAATGAACTATTTACAAAACATAAAAAGATATCCAACATAGAAAACAGACTTATAGTTACCAAAGCAGATAACAGGGGTTGGGAATAAATTAGAAGTTTAGGGTTAACATACACATACTACTTCATATTAAACAGATAAACAACAAGGACCTATTATAAAGCATGGGGAACTATGTCTTGTAATAATCTATAAAAGAAAATAATCTGAAAAAGAATATATATACACATACATATATATAAACAGAATCACTTTGCTATATACCTAAAATTAACACAATACTTTAACTCTACTTCAATAAAAATGGTTAACAAAATATATATATAATATTACAGAGGAAAGATTTTCTAAATTACTTTCAAAAATGCTATGCAATATCTACAATTCTCTTATTATTGATATTTGGAGGGTTTGGGGGTTAATTTTGGAGTTTTTAAAATTAGCAATGGTAAAAACTGAAGATAGAGAAATTTACAACTATCTTATTTGTAATTGATAAGTGGGAAATCGGGAATGAGAGGAGAAAAAAACATGAATAGAGTTTTAGCAAAGATGAGGGAACAGATAAAACAAAGGTTCATTACTTTCTGATAGCACCACAATAAAGGCAAATCGGTTGGTAGAATCAGATCTTAAGTATCCTGCTCTGCATTTCTGTGTTCAGATGTGAGGTTTGTTTAATGGGGCTAAAATTACATCATCCTGTGTGTTGATGTCTGTCTTGAAGGAATTGCCTCAACCAAGCAACAGATGCAATTACCTTTCTTAGCCAAAAGAAGAGCTTATAAAACTTATCTAAGCATTTTCCTGTCTAAAATATTTAAATTTCTCCTTATCTCTCAAGCACAATGGAAAATGAATGGTAACCCACGGGGTACTCATAAAGTCAATCAAATCTCCCCCATTCCCTCATCCTCCATCACTCACCCCCCACCACCCCACTTAGATTTCTAAATCTTGGTGCTTTTCAGGATCCACTCTATAAATTTCTTAAGATTTAAGAGGTGTTCTCAATAGAGGTTCTCCTTCTGTCTTCAGTAAAGAGATATTCTAATCTAAATCACTTCCAGTATTTATAATAATCTCAAAGGAATTACCTTATTTTGGTATTCATTTATATTATTTGTTACATGATTTTATAATATTATAACATTAATGGATGCTTAAACTCCTGTAGCAATGCTCACTACCTCTCTTAGCTGAAAAGTAGCAGAATAGTATCATAAACATTTAAATTCCTCTAAGACACCAATCCTGCTTCCACACGCAGGCCTTTAAATTTAATTGTCTTTCCTGCCTGGAATGCTCATTCCCTATATCTTTATATGGCTGGCTTCTTCTCAACCTTCAGATCTATAGAAACCTCTGATTATCCCATCAAACAGAACACCCAACAGTCAGCCTCTGTCTCAGGACTTCATGCCCTTCAATGCACTTAGCACTTTCTTAAATCATGTTATTTATTTATTTGGCCACCTGTTGTTTATTTGTCTCTTCCAATCAGAACAGTGAACTAACAGCAGGAACCTTGTCTGTCATTTTCACTTAGCACTTGAATCCCCAGAAGCAATGCTTGAAAAATCTCATGTACTTGGTCAATAACGAACTGTCTTTGGATAAACTGAGGAAGTTAGGGATAAAGTCAGTATACACTTATCATTGCATTATTTGGTAAACATTAGAGGTTAAGATTCTCAGTGTGCTCAAGTCATACCACCTGACTCAGAATCTGGATCCTAACCTAGTATCTATCATCTGTGTGGCCTTCAGTTTGCTGATATTTTAATAGGATAAAAAGAAACATTGTTTTATACGATTATAGTGAATTCAAGTAAACTATTTATTGTGTTTATTGAATTCAATAATGTTATTTATCTTTGCTATTAATAGTTTTTAAATTTTATAATTTTATGGATATATTAGTTTATGAAGAACTTCTGAGATTATTAGAAAAATTAGAAGCAAAAGAATTGAGATTACTGCATGATTCTATCATTAATTAAAGACATTAGAAATGATACATTCTAAATTAACTAAAAAAGGCAGAGCATATATTAAAAAAAATGAATCAATCTATAATGCCCTTGAATTTCAGACAACAGAAAAAAAAAGAAAAACTGGGAATTCAGCCAACCATCTAAAAACAGCATTTTTATCTACTTGTGAAATTACACTGTAAAAGCTCAATAAAGAAAGCAAGATTATGCATATTCATATAATGCTTCAGTGAAGATGATAAATGAAACATAGTCACAAAATCATTCATTGAACATGACATGATTACATTTCTTTCTATCGTTACCTGACAACAAAGATTACTATGTAAAATTCTTATATACTCTTTAGTAGAAAAAAAGTCTAAATTTCTGAATGAGGGTAAAAACAGAATACACATTTTTAAAACTGTCAAATATATGAGTTCAATGTGTTCTTCCGTTTTTTAATTAAGAAAACCAGAATGAAACACAAAGAATTATAAGAAGGTAAGTAGTCATCTTGACTTCCCAAGAGTTTAGGAACTTGCCTTTGGCAATATTCAGGAGTAAAAAACAAATTACCATTTTTATATTCTAATGTGTTTTCCAAGTAAAAATTAAATAGTTTTTTAAGAGTAGTTTATTTACCTTTTGAGTGGTTCTTAAGCATAGAATAGCATTACTTTAATTCATGCTCATACTTCTGTTGTTCAGAAAACATATTGCTAGCATACTATAGCAAAGTGATGGGGCTCAGATGGTACACTCTGGTAATAACTCATCAAAAAGATAGTACTTTCATTATGCCAAATATTAACTACATCACCAAAATTCTTATCCTTTTGGTAACTATGTAAAACAACTCCTAGCAGAAACTCTTTCTTTGGTTAAATTAGTTCTCTTTAATACTACAAATTCATTTTGCCTTTTCTAATGATGATTTTATTAGACAAGATTTTATTGTATAATTATGTATTTTCTTTTTAACGCCTAAAGTATAACTTTCTCTTTTTAAAATGGAAGTAAAATTGACATATAACGTTATATTAGTTGCAGGTGTACAACATGATCCAATATTTGTACACACTGTGAAATGATCATGCAGTAAGTCTAGTTATCATCTACCAGCATGCAAAGGTACAATTTTTTTTCTTATGGTAAGAAATTGTTGAGTATGATGTTACCTGTGGGATTCTCATAAATGGCCTTTATTATGTTGAGGTATGGTCCCTCATAGCCTACTTTCTTGAGAGTTTTAATCATAAATGGATGTTGAATTTTGTTAAAGGCTTTTTCTACATTTATTGAGATGATCCTATAATCTTCATCCTGTATTTTGTTAATGTGGTATAGCCCTCTGAAAGTAACACCTGACTCTTTGTGACCCCATGGGCTATACAATCCATGGAATTCCCCAGGCTAAAATACTGGAGTGGGTAGCCTTTCCCCTCTCCAGGGGATCTTCCCAATGCAGGGACTGAACCCAGGTCTCCCGCATTCCAGGCGGATTCTTTACTAGCTGAGCCACAAGGGAAGCCCAATGAGATGACATTGATGGCATCATGGATTCAATGGACATGAGTTTGAGCAAGCTCCGGGAGTTGGTGATGGGCAGGGAAGCCCCTGCAGTCCATGGGGTCACAAAAAGTCAAACACGGCTGAGCAACTGAACTGAACTGAACTGAACTGATAGCACTCTCATCTGTGGATGTTGTATATTATTTTCTGACATCATATGACTATCTCTGTCTTTAATAGGAAATTTTAACTAACATTAACTGTCATGATGAATATGTTTGAGCTTCATTCTCACATAATTTTGTAACATTATAAGAATTTCATCTTCAAATAAATTGATTACTTTTGCTATATGAATTCTGTTGTGTCCTCAGTCATGTCTGACTCTTTGCAGCCCAATGGACTGTAGCCCACCAGAATCCTTTGTCCATGGAATTTCCCAGGCAAGTATACTAGAGTGGGTTGCTAGTTCCTTCTTCAGTGAATTGTTGGTTTTGCTTTTTAAAGGTATATAGACATTTGATTCTAGTTTTAATTACAGATGTTATATTCAACATAAATCAACATACTTGAACCTCCATTTTTCTAACTATTTGAGTGAATATCTAAATAACCCTTGACTTTTAACCCTATACAAAAAGGAGTAATTAGTCATCATTGGTTGATTGTTTATCATAAGCCAGCCATTCTGCTAAGTATTTTATAAGTAGCTCTCTTTATAAGCTGCTTAAGAAGCTTATGAAATATGTCCTATTTTTATTTGTATTCATCTTCAGAGTGATTAAGTAACTTGTCAAGGTCGCACATGTGTGAAGTGGTAAAATAGGGACTCAGATTAAATTTGCCAAACTCCTTACTACAAGTTCTTAACCACATAGTGATACTATTGCTATAAATTATATTTGTCCTTCTCCAACCCCACTTCATTTGCCCACTTGGGAGAAAACCATACCACATATCCTGACTAAGGTCAAACATCACTCTCTCTGACTCTCTACCACCACACTCATACACATGCAATGGGACTTTCTCTCTGATTTCATAGACATAGTTTAGTTAATAGCTCCTCTTCTGTGCTTCCACATCACTTGCTGTACAAATCTATGAACATCTGTCATGATACTTTGTAACTAGTGGTCGTCCTGCCTGCTTCTCTAACTACATTCCCGAGTTGTAATTACTCTGCATTCTCAATGTCTGCCACCACCATTTATTCATAATATGTCACTGAGGGCTAAGGTACTTTAGTCATGTCTGACTCTTTGCGACCCCGTGGACTGTAGCCCACCAGGCTCCTCTGTCCATGTGGTTCTCCAGGCAAGAATACTGGAGAGGGTTGCCATTTCCCTCTCCAGGGCATCTTCCTTTGATCGAGGGATCAAACCTGCATATCTTATGTCTCCTGCATGGAAGGCTGGTTCTTCACCACTAGTGCCACCTTGGAAGTCCATAACAGTCATGAGTAAATCTTACTGAACAACTAAATTAAATGAACACAACAAATAAAATGAATACTTGCATATATTATTTTCTGTAACTTCCAAAAGAGGTCTTGAATATGCCTGTGTTATACCGTAAAAGTATTTTATCTGTGTTTAATGTATTTAATTAAAGGAATTCCAGATTGAACCAAACTTATATCACTAATTAGCGCATGCAGTATAGAAATGTCATAACTTTTCTGTGCTTGGGAAGATTGTTTTGGGTGATGGAATTATGGGAATTATATTAGAATTTATTGAAGGAAAATGAAACATACTATCAAAACTTTCTGATCAGCATGCTATCAGGACCTCGGTGAATAGGATTCTGGGGAATGCAATAAACACAGACATCAGTAAAGAAAAACCAATGAGGCATCTAACTCCAAAACTTGAGTGGAATTTTGATTTTCATTTCAGTTCCACTCACCATAAACTGAAAAGGCTGACTCTTTCTAAAGCTGTAAAGAGTAAAGTCCCTCAAGACAGGTGGGTCTGTAGGCTCTGGAGACTCAGCAGTCCTTCTGTCAAAGCCCCACTGCCAAAACGCATTTCCACTTAACACTACAGGCTTTGCTGTATCAGATTGTAATGCTTTAAATTATATTTCCAGTGCTTATAATTATAATGTTTACAGCTGAGAGAACAAATAACTCAAAATGATTTTCACTGAAATTACTATCTATTAAAGCAGAACACCTTATTAAAGAAATTAACCTTTGAAAAGAAATATGAACAAAGAATAACTCAGAAACTGCTCATTATTCCATTGAACTTCAGATATTACCCCTTTAAAAAGCAAGCCAACTTTCATGCACACTATCCTCATTAGTAATGAACTGAATCAAGTGTGTTATAGTTCATCAGATAGAATTCTACTGTCTATATATTTTATTTTGCTGAAATTTGTGTCCCATAGTCATAAGCAGAGTGGATCCTCTAACAGTTCATAATGATTTTAAAAATACATTTAGCATATAGTCAATAAACCAAATCAAAGTTTCATATTTTTATCTTCATGCAAAAAATACTTTATATCATGTTTTATATATATATATAAATAAAACACTTAGCCTAATTGGCAAATGAGAAGTGGCCTTCTTTTAAACACTTTCAAAGTAATTAAGAATTAACAATGAAGAACAGTCAATAGTAATAACCTATGGATAAAAGTCTTTCATTTCTCATATATGTTGCATTTTGAGTTTTTGGTCAATCATCATGGCCTTTTCCTTACAAAACACAGTACGACTCTGAAAAGCTTGAGGACTAACACTTAGAAGCTCAAATGCTGTCTCTTTAAAGAACAATGTGATACAAAGCAGTGTTTTGCAAACCTTTTAAAGTTTATTAAATATAATCTGGCACACATATTTTTGCAGTCTATTTTTCATTAAATTTTAAACAAATAATTATATATCAGAAAATTGTAATGAATGAAAAGGAGTATCACCTGTAGTCAGCACAAAAAAATATATTTTATTGTATTCTTCTATTTTAAGATATACTTAATGTATTCACAAGAATGTTAAGCACATTAGTTTGAAATAACCACACATTTTTAAAGTTTGCAGAGTTTACACTTTGATTTATATATGATTCTAGCTTAAGTCATTTATAACCTTGCTTTACTTCAAAAAGGTCATATTTAATTTTCCTATTTATTAAAGCAATTGCACTCATCTCACACGCTAGTAAAGTAATGCTCAGAATTCTCCGAGCTAGGCTTCAGCAATACATGAACCGTGAACTTCCTGATGTTCAAGCTGGTTTTAGAAAAGGCAGAGGAATCAGAGATCAAATTGCCAACATCCACTGGATCATGGAAAAAGCATGAGAGTTCCAGAAAAACATCTATTTCTGCTTTATTGACTAGGCCAAAGCCTTTGCCTGTGTGGATCACAATAAACTGTGGAAAATCCTGAAAGAGATGGGAATACCAGACCACCTGACCTGCCTCTTGAGAAACCTACATGCAGGTCAGGAAGCAACAGTTAGAACTGGACATGGAACAACAGACTGGTTCCAAATAGGAAAAGGAGTACAGCAAGGCTGTATACTGTCACCCTGCTTGTTTAACTTACATGCAGAGTACATCATGAGAAACACTTGGCTGGAAGAAGCACAAGCTGGAATCAAGATTGCTGGGAGAAATATCAAGAACCTCAGATATGCAGATGACACCACCCTTATGGCAGAAAGTGAAGAGGAACTAAAAGCCTCTTGATGAAAGTGAAAGAGGAAAGCGAAAAAGTTGGCTTAAAGCTCAACATTCAGAAAACGAAGATCATGGCATCTGGTCCCATCACTTCATGGCAAATAGATGGGGAAACAGTAGAAACGGTGTCAGACTTTATTGTTTTAGGCTCCAAAATCTCTGCAGGTGGTGATTGCAGTCATGAAATTAAAAGACACTTACTCCTTGGAAGGACAGTAATGACCAACCTAGATAGCATAGTAAAAAGCAGAAACATTACTTTGCCAACAAAGGTCCATCTAGTCAAGGCTATGGTTTTCCCAGTGGTCACGTATGGATGTGAAAGTTGGACCTGAAGAAAGCTGAGTTCCAAAGAATTGATGCTTTTGAACTGTGGTGTTGGAGAAGACTCTTGAGATTCCCTTGGACTGCAAGGAGATCCAACCAGTCCATTCTAAAGGAGATCAGTCCTGGGATTTCTTTGGAAGGGCTGATGCTAAAGCTGAAACTCCGATACTTTGGCCACCTCCTGCAAAGAGTTGACTCATTGGAAAAGACTCTGATGCTGGGAGGGATTGGGGGCAGGAGGAGAAGGGGACGAGAGAGGATGAGATGGCTGGATGGCATCACCGACTCGATGGACATGAGTTTGGGTGAACTCCGGGAGTTAGTGATGGACAGGGAGGCCTGGCGTGCTGTGATTCATGGGGTCGCAAAGAGTCTGACACGATTGAGTGACTGAACTAAACTGAAAGCAATAAATGTTTATTTTGGAAAATACAAAAAACACTAAGAAGCAAATTAAAGCCTCCAGTTGTTATCTGATATTCAAGACTTTGAAAATAATTTTATAAGTCTTTTAACAGAAACATCTCCCTTTCAATGTTCCAAAAACAAAGAAAATGATGCAGTCAAATTACTGAACAGAAACTGAAGCATTAAAATTAACAGGAGCAAATCAACAGTTATCACGCATGTAAAGATAAACTTCTGGAATGAGAAAAGCAATATCTAAATCTCTCTGCATAGTATTTTTCTATATTGACCCAATATGGCATGCCTTTAACGCATGTCTGAATATGTTCAATCAAACTTCTGCTCAACTGCCAAGGTGTGTAGGAAGGAAGCAGATCTTTCACAGGCAATACCTCGTGGCAGCTAATGGACCTCCCTTATTCTACCCAAATCCATATATGTTTGTAAACCAGAAAGATGCCAAGAAGTAACCTGGAATATTAACTTGTTTCAAAAGAGATCCAGCAATGAAATCTATTTCTTAAAGATTAATAGGAACAAACATATTTAATACATGTGTGCATAGATATATACATGTTGCTGTTCAGTTATTAAGTCAGGTTTGACTCTTTGTGACCCCATGGACTACAGCATGCCAGGCTTCCCTGTCCTTCACTGTCTTCCAGAGTTTGCTCAAACTGATGTCCAAAGAGTCAGTGACATTATCCAACCATCTCATCTGCCTCCCCCTTCTCCTCTTGTTTTCAATCTTTCCCAGCATCACATATACATACATGCATACATATATTAAGATTGCACAACTTCCCTCAGTTAATCATTCCAATACTTAATTCTTCTATGGATAAGACATCTGGCTTTTCTTCTTGCAAGGTAAAATTTTGCACTCATCAATTCAGGTTGTTGTTATTCAGTTGGTCGATCATGTCCACTTTGCAACCCCAAGGACTGTAGCACGCCAAGCTTCACTGTCCTTCACCATCTCCCAGAGCTTGCTCAAACTCATGTCCACTGAATCAACAATGCCATCCAATCATCTTGTCCTCTGGTGTCACCTTCTCCTCCAGCCTTCTATCTTTCCCAGTATCAGGGTCTTTTCCAATGAGCCAGCTCTTCAAATCAAGTGACCAAAGTATTGGAGCTTCAGCATTGGTTCTTCCAGCGAATATTCAGGGTTGATTTCTTTAAGGACTGACTGGTATGATCTCTTTTCAATCCAAGGGACTCTCAAGAGTTTTCTCCAACACCACAATTCAAAAGCATCAATTCCTCAGTGCTCAGCCTTCATTATTGTCCAACTCTCACATCCACACATGAATACTGGAAAAACCATAGCCTTGACTAGACGAACCTTTGTCAGCAAAATAATCTCTCTGCTTTTTAATATGCTATCTAGGTTTGTCGTAGCTTTTCTTCCAAGGAGCAAGTGTCTTTTAATTTCATGGCTGCAGTCACTGCCTGCAGTAATTTTGGAGCCAAAGAAAATAAAGTCTCTCACTGTTTTTCCATTGCTTCCTTATCTATTCGCCATGAAGTGATGGGACTGGAAGCCATGATCTTAGTTTGTTGAATGATGAGCTTTAAGCCAGCTTTTTCACTCTCCTCTTTCACTTTCATCAAGAGGCTCTTTAGTTACTCTTTGCTATCTGCCATAAGGATGGTGTCATCTACATATTTGAGGTTACTGATATTTGTCCCAGCAATCTTGATTCCAGCTTGTGAGTCATCCAGCCCTGCATTTCACATGATGTATTCTGCATATAAGTTAAAATAAGCAGGGTGACAATATACAACCTTGAGGTACTCCCTTCCCAATTTGGAACCAGTCCATTGTTCCATGTCCAGTTCTAAC
The DNA here is from genome assembly GCA_917880005.1 of Nanger dama. Taxonomy (NCBI): domain Eukaryota; kingdom Metazoa; phylum Chordata; class Mammalia; order Artiodactyla; family Bovidae; genus Nanger; species Nanger dama. Next base: position 25,145,308 of record CAKJTW010000021.1, read on the forward strand.
TGTTGCCTCTTGACATGAATACAGGTTTCTCAGGAGGCAGATAAGGTGATCTGATATTTCTGTCTCTTTAAGGATTTTCCACAGTTTGCTGTGATTCACACAGGCAAGGGCTTTAGTGTAGTCAATGAAGCAGAAGTAGATGTATTTCTGGAATTCCCTTGCTTTTTCTATGATCCAACAGATGTTGGCAATTTGATCTCTGGCTCCTCTACCTTTTCTAAATTCAGCTTGCACATCTGGAAGTTCTCAGTTCATGGTATTTTCCTCTTATTTATTTCCCAAGAATATAGGCCTTTTACATATTGATATGGGTTAGATACAGACGAAATCATAAATTAAGCAAATTTTATCTTTAATCTTTTGCTTCCTCATCTTTGATTCACGCTTTTTTCTTCAAATCCCAGACATCCCTGAGCTTTTACCTCATAGCCCCATCCACTGATGATAAAAGAAATGCATCAGTCTCAGTGTTTTGAGGCCCTTCTAGCTCCTATGCTTTACACACATCTCAAGTGAACCTCAAAACAACATTTTAAATAATGTATCGGCTGCAATATATAAAAACTTTTAAAATGCAGCTCAAAAGATTTTAACTGTCCAAGGTCACACAGATAAATAGTAGTGAAGTTCATATTTGAACCCTGGTCTCTGTAATTCCAAAATGTCTACCATGTCGATTTTATTAAAGTATACTGCATGATATGGGTTTCTCAGGGGTTGCTAGTGGTAAAGAATCTGCCTCCCAATGCAGGAGGCATAAGACACAAGGGTTTAATCCCTGGGTTGGGCAGATTCCCTGGAGAAAGGAATGGCAACCTACTCCAGTATTCTTGCCTAGAGAATCCCATAGAGGAGCCTGGCAGTCTACAGTCCATAAAGACACAATGAGTCAGACACGAATAAAGCAGCTTAGCACACACTCTGTGATATGCATTATCTCCACTCCTACCTCTCTCCTTTTCAGAGCATTCTTCCGAGTTACACATTCTTATGCCTTTTTACTAGTAAATTAATGAGTGGCTCTTTCTAAAATAGGAATGTTAAAAACCAAGGAAATGTTGTTTCAAGGAGTGAGCTTAATGACAGTAAAAATTAGGCGCAATGACTATTGAGAAAGGGATAATTTGAACACACGTGAAATTGTAACAGAGAGGCCACTATTTAGCCTGGTTCCATGTAGGTCTAAGTAATAACAATGTTTCCTGCAAAGATGTGTTTCCTCAAATCACTTTGTAAGCCACATTCCTGAGCCACAGTATTCAAGACAGTGTCCAAGGCACCAAGAAGGAAGGGAGGAGGGCCAGATTGCAGCAGACCAGAAAGAGTTTAAAATACCCCTGTGGATGCAAGCTCAGAAGCCCAGTGGACATGTAAAGGACTCAACAACAGGGAGGGTCATGACAATATAACTGGGAAAAGCAGTTTTAACTAATTCACCCACAGATATAGAAAGCATGCTCCCAAAAATGAATGCCAAAGAAAAGTCATGTTTTCAATTCAGAGTATAGTCAACTACCAAAAGCAAATAAGACATTAACTTTAGCTAACAAGTCTGGATTGGGGACTTCAATCACAATGAAAGCAAAGGAATTAAGGGTTTTGAACTTTATATCCAAGTTTAAGTTTTGAGGAAATGAAAATAACTGAGAGTCATAGCACAAGCACCTCTTGTAGAATGGGCCCAATTTGTATGTGCTTTTCTGAATTAATGTCAAAAATATACATTCTAATATTTTTTAAAATCTGAAAGTAATCATACAGTGCTACTAAAGACTATCGTGGGATATTATTAAAGTAGCAGTTGCTCAGTTATTTTACTAAATATATTATACAAAGTGATGATAATATCTGTAGATATCAGACATTGCTCTTTTTGCTTTTAGGATAATTTGTTGAATGTTGTGTCATATGATGACTCATCAATGCCTTGCACATAATCAACTGCAACCTCAGCTACCATATCATCTCCATTACTGGTCTGGCCGAGTACATGTCACAGTTGAGCACTTGTTTTAAATTTATATGCAGAACGTTCTGCACTAAAACCTTTGAGTGTTCTATAAGAAAATTCAATTTGAATAACAGTTGCTTACAAATGCAATTTTTTGCATCACTAAAAAGTAAATAACATCATTTGATTTCAATTAAATAAAGTGACAATAAAATCTTTGTAAGCAAAAATATAACAATAGAAATACATTAGGGTAGAAATTCATAGGCACACCATAACTTTGCTTTAGGATGCGTTGTAATGACTGCCAGCTACTGCAACAGCATTCCTTAAAATGCAGAACAAACTTTACTCAGTAAATTCATGACAGAAAGGAATCATGAAAAATTACACTTCTTTACGATGTGTAACTCCAATATGCTTTCAATTAGGTAAGAATTTGATTCAGAAAATATATAACATCTGAAAAACAGAGACCTGAAAGCCAGAGGATATTGTTCTATGAGAATAAAATGATTAGACTCTAAATTACTCCCACTGTTTAATTCAATTCAATTTAGTATAGTCTCTAAACACCTCTGGTATTTTTAGTAATTTTCCTTAGTCATTGCAAAAAACAGAAAGTCAAGAAAGAGTTATGATACTAGACTGGCTAAATCCTCTTTCATTCAGTTTTGTAGTTTTCATCCAGTTTCTACCCCTTCCTCAGAATCTGTACCCTATCTTAAGCCCTAAGCAGTGCCAAGCCAGTGCCACATGGTCCCTGACAGGTACTGTCCTTCCTCGCGTCAGCATGACTCTGAGAACTGAGACACCCTGGATGAGTCCAAGCCCTACCTGGGGCTCTGAGGTCTTCCTCTGAGGTGCTGCCACTGGTCCCACTTGTCTACATGGCTCTTGAGGCCATTTAGCCTCTGGAAATATTCCTGGGCCTCTGCCTTCTCCGCTGGAAACTAAGGCATGTCCCCAATGCACTGTGACCCCCAAACCACTCTATTCTCACCATCTCCCCTCATACTAGGCAGCAAAAGCTTTCTAGGTCCCAAGCTTTTCACATCTCTATAATTTAAGAAGATTCACAGCAGTCTTCTGTATTTACTCTGGTCCCCAAAATTCACTAAAACAACAAACACAAGTCTGACCATCTGCTTACATGGAATGTGTTGGGGCTACAGTGGTCAGAAGAAAACACAGGGGAAAAAAACCACATGAAAACACCTCAAAACACTACATAACAAGGATTGTGGTAAGATTTAGAAATGATACATGTAAAAATTTCTGGCATATTCTAGACTTGCTCTGGCTGCTGCTGCTGCTATTATTATATATATATAATATATAAGAAAATGTAAGATTACTCCTTAGATTTCTGATATTCCTGAAACCATGGAACAATTATTTGAATGAAGATTAATAATATTAACACTGAAGTGTGTGTGTGTGTGTGTGTGTGTGTGTGTGTGTGTGTGTACACACATACTCCAGGCAGAAGACACTGAAGTCCTAAGATTCAGAGAACTTGATTCATCAGAGGCAAGCTACTGAGGCTTCAAAGATCCAATAAAGATTAAATCCCAAAAACTACAAATCAAACTTAAACCTAAACAATGATCAGCATTGCTGACACATTTATCCAATAAGCAATCTTCCCACATTTGTATTGATGTGTTCTTAAAAGTTTCAAATTTCTCTGGGCTGTTGACTTACTGGGTGCATAATAATATTACTATATCTTCTTCTGACTAACCCTTAATGGGGATATGCTGGTGTCATTCTAACTGCAATATAAATTGACCTTGCCTTTCCCTAGCTGCACTTTTTCATAAAAGTTTATGTCATCTGTAGGTTATAACTCTAGAACATATGCCCAATTATGCCCACTTTCTGAAACAAAAAGCAAGGAAGGTCAAGGTTCCATGGCCCCCAGACAATTTGCAAATGTATTTGAAGACCATGAGGCACTAGGAAATAGTGCAAGAAACAGATTCTCCAATAGAGGATTTTACACATTTTAAGAATAAGACCAAAGGCCCTGACACTAAGGCCTTATTATTTGAAGTGAGATCATGGTGTGTGTTTTACAGAAAGAGGCTGAGTCACAGGGTATGAACTCCATGGGCTGTGGCAGCCACACCTAGAGACGCAACCAGGTGCAGAGCGCGTTGTTGAAGAGGCCAACCTTAAGTGCCCAGCGTCACTGTCAGCAGGACAGGCCTCTAGAAGTCAGCGTCACCGAGCCTTCAACTTCTCCTGAGTCACAGTTCTCTCCAGGCCAAAACAGGAAGGTACACAGGGACAAGAAAGTAGAAGACGATCTTGGCCAGCCTACCAATCCATGAGTCAGGAGGCCAATAAAAATGAATGAAGCCTTTTGCTTGTCTTAAATCATAGCAAACTATCAACTAATAATGAGATCCTACAATAGTCAGATTCTAAACCTAAATACATTAGGAATTAATTAGCCAGTGGAGTAGGTTAGAAGTTAACCATGGATGAAACTGTTTATTCTAGCACTTCTCTCTACCTTCTTATACAGTATAGAATGAAATACAGTCACAGTGAGATTTTAAGGTTTATCCCTAAAATGTTGGAAATTGGGCAAATATAGGCTAGACATGGTCCATTATCTTGTGGAGGATCCATTAGGTTTGAGAGTGGTAACTCCGAGACTGATTAGAGAGGGAAGAGCCAGTGTGAATTGGATCAAGATGGTTATAGTGAGCAGAGAAAAAATTTGATGAATCATGAGTATCTGGGGGTAGATGACTTTATGATTGATTTGCTAAGGTCCTCTGTTAGATAACAGAGGCTGAGGAGTAAACGATCAGCCATAGTTTCCACAATGAGAAGCTAAGTAGATAGAGGAGTATTTTGCTCAGATGGGAAATTATGGAAGATCAGAAGGCTGTAGATAATTGCTTGTGGTTTGATTAAAGATGTGCTTCCCTGGTGACTCAGATAGTACAGAATCTGCCTGCAATTCAGGAGACCTTAGTTTGATCCCTGGGTCAGGAAGATTCCCTGGAGAAGAGAATGGCAACCCACTCCAGTATTCTTGCCTGGAGAATCCCATGGACAGAAGAGCTTGGTGGGCTGTAGTTCATGGGGTCACACAGGGTCAGACACACCTGAGTGACTAACACTCTCTATACCTGTTTCTACTTAGATGTCCCAAAGACATTTCAAATTCAATGTGCCTTTAATTCACTGCTAAGTCACTTCAGTCGTGTTCGACTCTGTGCAACCCCATAGATGGCAGCCCACCAGGCTCCCCTGTCCCTGGGATTCTCCAGGCAAGAACACTGGAGTGGGTTGCCATTTCCTTCTCCAATGCATGAAAGTGCAAAGTGAAAATGAAGTTGCTCAGTTGTGTCCCACTCTTAGCGACCCCATGGATTGCAGCCTTCCAGGCTCCTCCATCCATGGGAATTTCCAGGCAAGAGTACTGGCGTGAGGTGCCATTGCCTTCTCCCTTTAATTCACATCCCCTCAAAATTCATATGTTGAAGCCCTAACCTCGATGTGATGGTAGCAGGAGATGGAAGCAGTGTGAGATGATCAGGTTTAAATGAGGACCATGAAGGTGGGCACATATGATGGAATTTGTGCCCTTGTAAATAGAAGAAACACCCGAGCTACCACTCTCTGCCACTTGAAGACAAAACAAGAACACAGTGGTCTGCAAGTCAGGAAGAGAGCCCTCACCATAAGCCAACCAGGCTGGCACCCTAATCTCAGCCTTTCTAGCCTCCAGAACTGTAAGATATTAAAGTTTGTTGCTTAACTCACCAGCCTATGGTATTTTGTTATAACAGCTCAAGGTGATAAAAATAATTACTTTCTATCCAGTGTCTTTCTATTAACAAACCCCTATTGTGTATAAAAACCTAGAATCTCCTTCTGATATTTAGCCTTTTTTTTAAGCTTGATATGTACACTTGAGAATTGCTAGCAGATAGACAGTTTTTTAAAAATTTATACAAGTGGATAAACTCACCCTAAGGGTCAGCAGAGTGAATAAGCAGAGGAGCAAAGAAATTTGAGAATGAACCTGAAACCTTGAAAACAGTACTTACAAGATGGCAACAACATATATCTGGATAGGTGACATGTATTCACCACTTTCCTTTCCCCAGAACTGTACAAAGACCATTTTATACATTATTTTGTTTAATCCCTAGCAGCAATGCCTGTAATAATGACTCTGGACACAAAGTATACTCCAACACTTAGAGGGAAATGATGACTGAAATCAACCAAAAATTCAAGTAATCACCTCTGCATTATTTTTCTTTAGATTTGAGTAGAAGCACACAAAAAGAGAAACTGGTAAACACTTGCACTCTCTCTATAAGTGTCTCATGCATTCTGGAATTTAGAAATTTTTATATCTATAAAACCTCTGAAGGGTAGGCTAAGCAGATATTCAGGTTATTACAGGGCTTTTCAGGTTTTAAATGTCAGTGCTTTTAAGCCACTCTTAATTTCTCCTGAAATAAACAAATGAATAATAAATATCTGCAAGCTTTCTTCATGTATACCCTTACTAAACCTATGCATTCATTTAACAGAACTGTGTAAGTCTAACTTTATTGACCAGAAAGAGTTTTACAGCCATTCTCCTTTCTCTGTTCTATCATATTTTTATAAAGTACCTAACATTTTAAATAATCTTTTTGCACATCTATCTTTCCCATTAGACTATGAGATCTTTTATGACCGAGAACATACCTTAACTTCCATAGCTTAGAAATGAACATGGATATATTAGAAACTTAATTAGTGAAGTTTTAAGTGATTTTGATATTTATAAGCATACATTCTATTTTTTTGATGGGTTAAAATACAATAATTGCCAGTAGATATTTTCTTTTAGATCATGGTTTATGATCTAAAAAGGTTTATGATCTATAAAAAGGATAGGCCTTAGAGGCAAACTCAAGTTCATGTCCTTACTATATACCAGCTTTCTCATTTTCATTTTCCTGCTTGTAAATCTCCAATTCCATGTTGCATGGTATATAACAGCTTGACTGCAAAGAACCCCCACTTCCTAAAACCTTGCATCTGTCCATGGTACTGATAAAAGGCCAGCCTAGATAAACCTAACCACCATATTCAGGAATTGTTTATCAAGTAAACTTGCTGTCCCGTCCACTGTGTTTCATAACATCTTCTCTTCATCTGAAACAATCAGATGAATTTAATGCCATCAAATCTATAATGAGGTAGTACCAAAAGGTGCAGTTCTGTTTAACTCATCCACCTCTCCACACAAATGATCTTCAGAAGGATATGGTAGGAGAAGAATTTTGGTTTCTCCACCCACAACCCCTTCAAAATTCCAGGCCTGTCCATACTTTCAAGCCCCTTGGATGAAATCTTACTACAAATCAATCAGATTAAGCAATTTAATTTAGTGTTAAAATTGCAAGCCCCAAAACATGGCCTTACCTTGTACCTGATGTGATTTACCAACTTTGTTTCCTATTTGATTTATCTACATTTTCCTTGAGGACTCCAAAAGGCTTGCATCATCCATTCCTAAAAATGTTGACTGACTGCCAGCTGGGTACCAGGTATTGTTAGAGAACGTGGAGGAACAACCATGTACAGAAATATAAAGTTCCCACACTTGTGAAGATTATATTCTAGTGGGGAGAGCTATACTGATGTATAATCAAGCATGAATATACCACAGATAATAAGTGCTAGAGAGAAAAGCAAAGAAAATATGGGAAATAGAGAGGGATATGTAGTTGGGATTCTTTTCTACAGGCTGGATAGGAAGGTGTCATTAAAAAATATATTTAAGCAAAGTCTTCAAGAAGGGGCTAGTGCAATCCATGTGACTTAGAAAAGAAAGTCAGAGACAGGTCGGGATGGAGGGGGGCCAGGGTGGAAGAATAGTAACACATGGTGTTCATGAATCCAAGACTACCAAAACTTTTACTCCATTGATACTAGAATCGTTTTGTAGTCACTCCTCTCCATAATGTCCCACTTACTCTCCTTAAATACACACGGTTAAATATGACAGAGAATCCATTGAATGTTACTCCAACGCCCTTGACTCTATCACTTTGATACAGTCCTCTGGTTAAACCATAACTCTAGTTAAACTCAGTTCCTCAAATACTGTCTGTCTGCTCTCCTATAGCTGAATGTGACTGTAAAAAGCACAAAACCAAGAAAACTAGTCTTTCTAAACCCTGTCACTAACTTGAGATAGCTCCATAGTGGTGACCTGAACTCATGCTATGCTTCTGAAACCCATCTATTCCTCCACTTCCTCTTCTTATCAAATGTACAACACTACAACCCACTCTCTGTGAGCTGGTGTTATTTCTTATCTCACTGAGGCATCAGAAGAAAATCTTTACAGATATCACCACCACTTTCAATATCTATAAACATATATTTTGCTTGCTTTCTTGTAACTATAGATGCACTGCATGTTCCCCTAGCTAAAGCTAAGCTGTATACTTGACCCTAGATCCCAACCTCTTCCCATATATACTCATGGATGGTCTTCCAGAAGTCCCTCCTTTTTGCCTATCTTAGTTTTCCACAGTGATTCAGTTCAGTTCAGTCACTCAGTCTTGTCCGACTCTTTGCCACCCTGTGGACTGCAGCACACCAGGCTTCTCTGTCCATCATCAATTCCTGGAGCTTGCTCAAACTCGGTGATACCATCCAATCATCTCATCCTCTGTAGACCCCTTCTCCTCCTGCCTTCAGTCTTTCCCAGCATCAGGGGCTTTTCCAATGAGTCAGCTCTGCACATCAGGCAGCCAAAGTATTAGAGCTTCAGCTTCAGCGTCAGTCCTTCCAATGAATGTTCAGGACTGATTTCCTTTAGGACTGACTGGTTTGATCTCCTTGCAGTCCAAGGGACTCTCACAAGTCTTCTCCAACACCACAGTTCAAAAGCATCAACTATTTGGTGCTCACCTTTCTTTATGGTCCAACTTGCACATCCATACATGACTACTAGAAAAACCATAGCTTTGATCATATGGACTTTTGTTGGTAAAGTCACCCCTATGATAGTAAATTATTTCCCTTATCTTAGAAATACTGCAGTTTGTCTTTTTCCTCCTCTAGGTACTATTCAATATTTCTTTCAGAATAAAATATATACAAGTTATTCACTTTATTTGTTTCTAGTTTTAATCCCTGATTTTCTACCTCCCACTGTAACTGTTTTTATCAACAAAACCCCTGAGATCACTAAGCCCCATGATCTTTCTCAGCTGTCCACTCTTTGGACATAAAACAGCATCACATAGCAGTTCTCTTTCTCCTGGAACGACTTTCTGCTTCAGGTTATGAGGACTTGACACTAACCTATTTCTTCTCTGTTTTTGTACCTCAGTGTTTTCATTTCTTTCTTCCTTCCCCTGATCTCTGTTTGGAGTGTCCCAGTGTTTAACTTCTGAATCTCTTCTATTATCTAAACTCATAACTTAATACCTCAATACCTCAATCAATGCCATGGCTTTGGAAAACATACACAATCTGTCATTTATGAATATTTATGTCCTCCCTGAATTCTAGGCTCATATGTTTGACCGTCTACTAGTCATCCTTAATTTGAATATCCAACAACCAGTCTAGACTTTACATATACCAAACTAACACTGAATATTACTTCCCTCCAACAACAAAATCAAAAACACAGACATCCTCATAATCTCACTCATCTCTATAAAAGGCAACTGAGTTTCTCCAAGTATTAAAGCCAGCAGCACCTTGGAACCTTCCTTAACTACTTTTTCTTCCACTCAGGTTGCAAACCTCCAACAAATCCTGCTGTCTCTGTTTCTGACACAGAGCCAGAACCCAGCTATGTCTCTCTCCTCGCTGTGCCAAGCTACCATTATCTTCTACAGAAATTCTTGCAGTAACCTGCAGACTGTTCTCCTCCTGTTGTCAGCTACAAAGCTACGAAACTTGTGGCAGTTTGTTACAGCAGCAATAGAAAGCTAATCCATCCATGTAAAAGTTCAACCCTACTCCTAACCCCACTCCTAACACTCCTTGACCATTCCCTCCTTTGGATTTTCTCCAGGGCGTTAATTACTTGCTATCTTGTTACTGATGTGTCCTCACCAGAATGCAAGCTCCTTGAGGGCAGTATAAACAGATATTAGGCCTTTTTGTTCACTGTTTTATCCCTAGCTCCTAAAAGAATGTCTGTGATATGAGAGCTACTGGCAAAAGCATTGAATGAGTATATAAATTATATGTAAATATATTTGTATATATATGTACATACATGTATATGAATTATGTATTTAGTCAATGAATGTTGTGTTTTCATGCACCTATACACATATATGTATACATATATAAACATAAACACAAACATATATAGACATATATCCTGATACATATGTATATGATATATATACACATATATTATACTGATTAATTGCACTCAATTTAGATTTTCTCCATTGCTTTATTCTGTGCTCTTAAATGCTCTTTTCTATTAACTAACCTAGTTATTGAATAATTACAACTTCTGCCCTCAAACAATTTTACAGCTGAGTCATCCCTTTACTGCCCTCAATTCACTTGATCCTTGTCACTTCAGATAACAATTGAAGCAAAAACAGGTATCTAAGGAAGTCACTGACAAACTTGGGCATTATTACTAAAAAACAAGGCATTTAGTTACTGCTGATATGTACTTGTTTGACACTTCTGAGCAGTAAACACAGTCCTTATAATGGATTACACTGTAAAACATTTTACTCTTAATTTTAATTGATAAATATCAACAAAGCATATTTATTTCTAATTATCAATAAATATTAAACATAAATTTGTATATAAATAAATTATTAACCCTGTAGTGACTATTTGCAGAGGAAAGGTCATATACATATGTCTTTACCACCTTTCACTCTAACCATCCATCTTCCTTGCTGCTTAGACAGTTTTTTTTTTTTTTGCATTTGATCATTTTTCATACCTCAATTTCTATTTCAATACTGTGTTCCATCTCCAATATTATACTTCTTTAAAGCAATAGCTTCTAAGAAAAATAAAATTGAATTTACCCTTGAAATCATTTTTCATATGTATAATGTGATATCTATTTTATTCATATTATGTTAGATAGCAGGCAATATCTTTGAGTGGGTGATTGCCCTGCTCGCTCTCTTCCAAGCAATCTGAAGACAAATGCACTGAGCAAACTGAGTTAAACTTTATCTCCTGAAATTTGCTGCTCATTTAATGGCTTATTAGGAAAAAAAAAAAAAGATTGAATAGAAAGGCATTTTTTTCCATCTAAAAATCCTTATATATTTTGATTGTGATTACACGCCAGTTAGTTTTCAAAATGTCAAATACTGCCTTATCAGAATAAGAATGACGTAAGATGCACTCTGACTTATGTGACTTTGAATCTTAAAATAAGTCACTAAAGTAAATTAAAGAGAGATTTGGAGCTGGTTAGGCCCCTTGCTGAATTTTTCCTTGTATTATGTCATGATACACTGAGCTATCAAGAGCACGGTGTACAAAATATGCACACAATTACTATTTCCTCTATGATCTGTTACTGTAAAATCAGGACCTGACATCATGTATGAACTTGTCAACCCAATGCTTAAGGGAAAATGCTGGATGGTCAGATTTAACAGCAGTCCATCCCTATTGTTGAACATAAATAATTACAGCATTCAGAACTCAGGCTGAGTACTATGGTCATTTCTGTTCACAATAACATCTGGGTTAGTGGGTATAAAGACACAAGATCAAGGAAGGAAACAGATCAAAGAAAATGGTAGAAGAATCATTATGCAGAAATAAAGATAATACATGTCCACACGCTTTAAGGTCTATCTGTTTGGAAGACTTACATAATCTACAGGAAAACTGTCTTTATATTGAATTTGAATATACTATTAAAACATTGTGATTATGAGGCCCTTTAAATTTTTGACTGCCTAAAATTCAAGGTCATAGAAAGATCTGTAATTATTTTAAGTTACTTTAAGTGTGCCTATATTAACAAAATGCTCCTGCTAAAATGACCTAATATCTCCTGACTTTACCTGGTAGCCAATTATTGTGTGATGGTAATAGTGACAGGCAAACTTAGACCCCCAAAAAAAAAGTATTTGAAAAATGGATGTAGAAATATACATTAAAAGCAATCAATAATGTGTCCCTTAATACATTGGAAAAATAACTTATCCTTCATGATTAGAAAGGGAATATATTTCACACACTGCTCTTATCTTTATGCTTAAAAATCAGGATCTTAAGAAGCCATTTTTATTCATTCTCTAGGTGAAGTCTATTTGTACTTTTGTTAAAAGCAATTAAGCAATATCCTGAAAAGAAATTTAACAGCATCCAAGGGTCATTAGCTCAAGAAAATAATTATATATAATCAAAGAAACATGGATAAGCAGTGTTTAATATTCCGTATAGGAGCTTCCCACCCACTGCATGCTCCCTGGCTCACACTTAAGCTACAAAGAGTTTTTCAAAGGGTGATATATTTGTGGAGTAAAGATGATACACTTTGGCATGACTCATTGGGATAGATCATTTAAATGCATGCCCTGTTTAGAACTTTGCTGCAACTCAGGTAAGTGGATGGTAAGCTAGTCAACCTATTTGTATCAGGTCACATAAAAGACCTAGGAGAACAAGATGGCAGAGGAATAGGTGGATGTGGAGTACATCTCTCTCCATGGATACATCAGGAATACACCTTCAGACACAGGAAGTGGATGCAGAACATCAGCTGAGAGCAGACAACAATACCTGACCAGTGGAAAAGAATATGTAGAACCATGCAAAACTCGATAGGAGGAAGGAACTAGGGGGAAAAACAGTGTCAGTAGGACTGGACCTGCCCTCAGCGGGTGGGGAAACAAGCAGGGGTCCGATCCCCACACTGGGGCAGCTGTCTGAGTCCGAGGAGAAACATTTAAGGCTGAGAGTGAAACAGCTGATCTGTGGCAGCTTAAATGGAATGAGAATCACACAGTCCTTGCTGCAGCCATACATACCCCAGACAGGAACGCTGGTCTCCTGGAAGGGGCAGCGGTTGGGAGCTGGAGTTTAGGAAATGTGGAGGAATCCCAGGGCGAGGGCTGCTGTCGACTGTGGAGAGACGGACTGAGGGGATGTGAGGGAGGAGATACTGGTGGGAAATGCTGGTGGAGGAAAGCCAGGCAGCCATGGAAGCAGCGCGATACTGGTGAGTCACATGTAGCGGGTGGAGCCGTCACCATAGCCTCTCTCTCCCCACACACCAGCATCAGCAGTGGAACAATAGAGAGGCTGGCCCAGCAAAGGCCTGACACACTGAACTACAGAGTAGGACCCTGCTCAGGGTGCCCCTTTAAGTGACTGACACTCCAATCTACAGAATAGGACCCCAGCCTGGGGTGCCCCTCTATGTGCCTGATGCGCCAAACAACAGAGAAAGACCCAGGCAAGGGAGCCCTCTAAGTGCCTGAATGGGTGGAGCTATGGACAAAGACTGGCCAAAGAGGCCTTCTGATCGCCAGCTACAGGAGGCTGGAATAAAGACTCCGATAGGGCCATAACTCTGTGGCGAAGGTAGTCTGTGTCCCTGCACACTTGGTGCTGCCAGGGTCCCAGCAAGCCAAGCAGCTGCGCCACCTTCACACTCAGCTCTCACTCGGGCAGAGCTGCCATATGCAAGGCTAAAAAGTCTTGCATATATGCATGCACGGTCACTTTGGTCGTGTCTGACTCTTCGCGATCCTGTAGACTGTGGCCTCCCAGGCTTCTCTGTCAGGGAGGGGGCTCTCCAGGCAGGAATACTGGAGTGTATTGGCCAATACTGGTTGCCATACCCTTCTAAAGCACTGTATTTCCTGCTGCCCTAGCTGCCAACTCCCCTGAGTACCTGGGGCTGCCAGAATCCCTGTGACCCAAGCAGCTGCACCACCTCCACACCTGGCCCTCACAGGGGTAAACCCAAGTCCTCCAGGGCAGCCTCAGGAGCAAACCCCAGTGGACGACCCACATGCAGAGGTGGAAATAAAACCACAATTGTAATCCAGGGGCAGTGTGGCTAAGGAAGAAGACCCAAAACCTTCCCACCAGCTGTACAAGCTGCATTAAATCCACACAATCAACTAGGTAGACTCTGTGTCTGTGGAATATATAAAAGGCCATTGAGAGCTCCCACAAAAGAACACGCACCAGCTCTGATAGCAGCGGACAGTGTAGGCAAGACTACACAGGAGTAGGACCAGAATAGACTCTGAGATGCCTCCACAGCAGGTCCAGAGATCAGCAGAGTACCGGAGGGCATCCTAGGGAGGTGAAGTGGACTGTGACTCCCAGCGAGGGAAAAGACTCTGACCACAGTGACTCAAGAAAAAAATTATTCTTATTTTTTGACTTGCCTGTAGATTCTTTTGGATTTTTTTCCCACTTGTTATAGTTGTCGATTTTATTGGGGCTAAGAAATCCAATTAAGTTTTTGAGCTTTTTTCCTCTGTCACATTTTTTATTGTTGGCATAAAGCTCTGCCTCTACATTGGGCTTTTGCAGTTCTGTGGAGTTTTCCTCTTTTATTTCTTTTCTCTTTCTTTAATTTTAATTTTTAATTTTTTAAACCTATTATTTTTTCTACATTTATTCCTTTGCTTACTTTTCCTACTGTTCTTTTCCCCTTGCAGTTAATCTTTAATGTATATAAATCTTTATCTACCTCTGTTTAACTTTGCATGTCTATTCTTTCTTTCCTTTTTCTCCTTTCCTGTCAACATATTTGTTAGTTTTATTTTCACTGCTTTATTCCTGAATTGGCACCTTGCTTTAGCTTTGTTTTCCAGTTTGTACTTTACTTAGTTTTGTTCTGGTAGATATAATTTTTGGCTTCCTCTATTTTCTGGGTCAATCCATTGTACTTTATTTTTGTTAGACTGTTTTGATTTTGCTTATGGGTGTATATGTATATGTGTATATTCAGTCACACTTTCTATTGTTGTTATAAACCTCTGCCTCTACAGTGGGCTTTTGCAGTTCTGTGGAATTTTTTTTTCTTTCTTCTTCCTTTTTTTCTTCTCTCTCTTCTATAATTTTTTTTAAATCTATTGTATTTTTTCTACATTTATTCCTTTGTCTCTCCTATTGTTCTTTTTCCCTTGCAGTTAATCTTTAATGTATATAAATCTTCTTCATCTACCTCTATTTAAATTTGCATATCTATTCTTTGTTTCTTTTCTTTCTTTCCTTTCCTCTCAATATACTTATTAGTTTTGTTTTCATTGCTTTATTCCCCACTTGGCACCTTAATTTAGTTTTGCTTTCTAGTTTGTGCTTAAGCTAGTTTTCTCTTAACTGGTAAATATAATTTTTATTTCCTGTGTTCACTGTGTCAGTCTACTTTATTTTGTTGTACTGCTTTGACTTTGCTCATGGATTTATATGTAGATGCATATATTCCATTACTTTAATTACTATTTGCCTGATTCTGTAACTGCCATTTGTCTGGGGTTCATCTTTGGTTTCTCATCTTTGGATATTTGTTTTAATCTCACTTAATACCATAACAGATCACTTGTGGAATTTTCACTCCTGACCAGAAATCAAGCCCTGAGCATTTGGAGTGGGAGCCCTGACTCCAAGGCCCTAGACTACCAGAGAACTAACCCTATGGAGTATCAAATAGTGAGAACTCACACGAAGGAAACCACTTGAATACAAGACCTGGCATCACCCAACACTTCATCTACACAACAAACAAAACAAAAATACAAACCCAATCATCAGCAGACAAGATTACCACCTCACTCAGCCTTGCCCATCAGAGGGAAAACAAACAAACAAAAACTCAGCACAAATCTCACCCCATACGAAACTTACATACAAACCACTGGACCAACCTTAGGAGGGCAGAAACCAAAAGGAGGAAAGAGTTCAACCTTCTTCAAGGAAATAATTCAACTTTCCTTGACCTGGGAAAAGAAGACCTCAAATACAGTAACTTTAAAAAAAAAAAAATGAAAAGGCAGAGAAATACTGCACAAATGAAGGAACAAGCTAGAAATACAGAAGTCCAAACAAATGAAGAGGAAATAGGCAAATTTCTTCACTTGAAAAAGAAGTCGGAATAATGGTAGTAAAGATGATCAAAAACTTTGAAAACAAAATGGAGAAAATGCAAGAATCAATTAGCAAAGACATAGGAGAATTACAGAATAAACAAACAGAGACAAGCAATACAATTACTGAAATCAAAAATACTCTAGAAGGAATCAATAGCAGAATATCTGAAGCAGATGAACTAATCAGTGAGCTGGAAGATAAAATGGGGAAATAACTTCTGTAGAGCAGAATAATGCAAAAAGAATGAAAAGAGCTGAGGACAGTCTCAGAAACATCTGGAACCATATCAAATGCACCAACATTCGAATATTAGGGGTCCTGGGATGGTATCACTGACTCTATTTTCTGGGTCAATCCAGGAACTCCGGGAGTTGGTGATGGACAGGGAGGCCTGGCATGCTGCGATTCATGGGGTTGCAAAGAGTCAGACAGATCTGAGCAACTGAACTGAACTGAACTGAGAATAAGAAGAGAAAAAATTAAGGGTATGAGAAAATTTTTGAAGAGATTATAGTTGAAAATTTCCCCAACATGGAAAAGGAAATAGCCAATCAAGTCCAAGAAGCAAAAGAGTCCCATACAGGATAAACCCAAGGATAAACATGCCAAGATACATACTAATAAAACTAACAAAGAATAAATACAAAGAAAGAATATTAAAAGCAGCAAGGGAGAAGCAACAAGTAACATACAAGGGAAATCCCATACACTTAACAGCTATTCTTTCAGCAGAAACTGCAGGCCAGAAGGGAATGGCAAGACATATTTAAAGTACTGAACGGGAAAAATCTACAACCAAGATTACTAAACCCAGCAAGGATCTCATTCAAAATTGATGGAGAAATAAAAACTTTTCAGACAAGCAACAATTCAATACCACCAAACCAGCTTTACAACAAACATTAAAGGGACTTACATAGTCAAGAAATACAACAGAAGAATAAAGATCTACAAAATCAACCCTAAGCAATTAAGAAAATGGCAATAAGAACATATATCAATAATTACTTTAAATGTAAATGGATTAAATGCTCCAACCAAAAGACACAGACTGGCTGAATGGATACAAAAACAAGACCCATATATATGCTGTCTACAAGAAACCCACTTCAGACTTCAAGACACATGTAGACTAAAAATGAGGATGGAAAAATATATTCCATGTAAATGGGAAGCAAAAGAAAGCTGGAGTAGCAATCCTCATATCAGACAAAATAGACCTTAAAGAAGATTGCAAGAGAAAAGGAAGGACACTTCATAATGATCAAGGGATCAATCCAAGAGGAAGACATAACAATGGTAAATATCTATGTACCCAACATAGGAGCACATAAGACAAACACTAACAAACATAAAAGGAGAAATTGACAGTAACATAAATAATAGTAGGGGATTTTGACACCCCACTCACACCAATGGACAGATCATCAAAACAGAAAATTAATAAGGAAACACGAGTCTTAAATGATACATTAGAAGAGAAGGATCTCATTCATATCTTCAGGACATTCTACCCAAATGCAGAAGAATATAAATTCTTAAGTGCATATGGAACATTCTCTAGGATAGACCACATCTTGGGTCACAAATCAAACCTCAGTAAATTTAAGAAAACTGAAATCATATCAAGCATCTTCTCCAACCACAATGCTATGAGACTAGGTATCAATTACAAGAAAAAAAGTGTAAGAAATACAAACACATGGAGACTAAACAACCCATTTCTAAATAACCAAAAGGTTACTGAATAAATCAAAAGGAAGTAAAAAAATTTCTAGAAACAAATGATAATGAAAACACAACTCAAAACCTATAGGATGCTGCAAAAGTAGTTCTAGGAGGGACTTGTACAGCAATACGATCCTACCTCATGAAACAAGAAAAACATTGAATAGACAACCTAACTTTACACCAAAAACAACTGGAGAAAGAAGAACAAAAAAAACCCGAAATTAGTAGAAGGAAAAAATCATGAAGATCTAAGTGAAATAAATGAAAAAGAAATGAAAGAAACAATAGTATAGATTAATAAAACTAAAAGCTGGTTGTTTGAGAAGATAAACAAAATTGACAAACCTTTAGCCAGACTCATTAAGAAACAGAGAAGAATCACATTGACAAATTAGAAATGAAAAAGGACAGGTTATAACAGACAATTTAGAAATACAAAGGATTATAAGAGATTATTATGAACTATATGGCAACAAAATAGATAACCTGGAAGAAATGGACAGATTCTTAGAAAAGTTTAATCTTCCAAGACTGAACTAGGAAGAAATAGAAATTATGAAAAACCCAATTACAAGCACTGAAATTAAAGCTGTGATCAAAAATCCCCCAAAAAAACAAAAGCCCAGGACCAGGTGGTAAACCTGAGGAGCCACCCCAAGCTCGAGCCTGAGGCCAGGGGCGGCAGCTGAAAGGAGCCACCCAAGGCCAAGGCAAGGGCTGGCGGCTTGGAGGATCAACCCGAGGAGTGGTGGCTGCGCAGGAGCAGGAGGGCCTAGAGGAGCTATCCCACATTGAAGGTCAAGAAGGCAGCGGTAAGGAGATACTCCTTGTTCAAGGTAAGAAACAGCAGCTGTGCTTTGCTGGAGCAACCATGAAAAGAAACCCCACATTCAAGGTAAGAGAAACCCAAGTAAGAAGGTAGGTGTTGCAAGAGGGCATCAGAGGGCAGACACACTGAAACCATACTCACAGAAAACTAGTCAATCTAATCACACTAGGACCACAGCCTTGTCTAACTCAGTGAAACCAAGCCATGCCTGCAGGGGAGCCCAAGACGGGTGGGTCATGGTGGAGAGGTCTGACAGAACGTGGTCCACTGGAGAAGGGAATGGCAAGCTACTTCAGTATTCTTGCCTTGAGAACCCCATGAACAGCATGAAAAGCAAATGATAGGATACCAAAAGAGAAACTCCCCAGGTTACTAGGGGCCCAATATGCTACTGAAGATCAGTGGAGAAATAACTCCAGAAAGAATGAAGGGATGGAGCCAAAGCAAAAACAGTACCCAGCTGTGCAAGTGACTGGTGATAGAAGCAAGATCCAATGCTATAAAGAGTAATATTGCATAGGAACATGGAATGTCAAGGTCCATGAATCAAGGCAAATTGGAAGTGGTCAAATAAGAGATGGCAAGGGTGAATGTCAACATTCTAGGAATCAGCGAACTAAAATGGACTGGAATGGGTGAATTTAACTCAGAAGGCCATTATATCTACTACTGCGGGCAGGAATCCCTCAGAAGAAACGGAATAGCCATCAAGGTCAACAGAAGAGTCCGAAATGCAGTACTTGGATGCAATCTCAAAAATGACAGAATGATCTCTGTTCATTTCCAAGGCAAACCATTCAATATCACAGTTATCCAAGTCTACGCCCCAACCAGTAACGCTGAAGAAGCTGAAGTTGAATGGTTTTATAAAGACCTACAAGACCTTTTAGAACTACCACCCAAAAAAGATGTCCTTTTCATTATAGGGGACTGGAATGCTAAAATAGGAAGTCAAGAAACACCGGGAATAACAGGCAAATTTGGCCTTGGAATGTGGAATGAAGCAGGGCAAAGACTAACAGAGTTTTGCCAAGAGAATGCACTGGTCATAGCAAACACCCTCTTCCAACAACACAAGAGAAGACTCTACACATGGACATCAACAGATGGTCAACACCGAAATCAGATTGATTATATTCTCTGCAGCCAAAGATGGAGAAGCTCTATACAATCAACAAAAACAAGACCAGGAGCTGACTGTGGTTCAGATAATGAATTCCTTATTACCAAATTCAGACTGAAATTGAAGAAAGTAGTGAAAACTGCTAGACCATTCAGGTATGACCTAAATCAAATCCCTTATGATTATACAGTGGAAGTGAGAAATAGATTTAAGATAAATCTGATAGATAATAGATCTGATAGACAGAGTGCCTGATGATGGAATGAGGTTCGTGACATTGTATGGGAGACAGGGATCAAGACCATCCCCATGGAAAAGAAATGCAAAAAAGCAAAATGACTGTCTGGGGAGGCCTTACAAATAGCTGTGAAAAGAAGAGAGGCGAAAAGCAAAGGAGAAAAGGAAAGATATAAGCATCGGAATGCAGAGTTCCAAAGAATAGCAAGAAGAGATAAGAAAGCCTTCTTCAGAGATCAATGCAAAGAAATAGAGGAAAAGAACAGAATGGGAGAGACTAGAGATCTCTTCAAGAAAATTAGAGATATCAAGGGAACAATTCATGCAAAGATGGGCAAAATAAAGGACAGAAATGGCCTGGACCTAACAGAAGCAGAAGATATTAAGAAGAGGTGGCAAGAATACACGGAAGAACTGTATAAAAAGATCTTCAAGACCCAGATAATCATGATGATGTGATCACTCATCTAGAGCCAGACATCTTGGAATGTGAAGTGAAGTGGGCCTTAGAAAGCATCACTACGAACAAAGCTAGTGGAGGTGATGGAATTCCAGTTGAGCTGTTTCAAATCCTGAAAGATGATGCTGTGAAAGTGCCGCACTCAATATGCCAGCAAATTTGGAAAACTCAGCAGTGGCCTCAGGACTGGAAAAGGTCAGTGTTCATTCTAATCTCAAAGAAAGGCAATGCCAAAGAGTGCTCAAACTACTGCACAATTGCACTCATCTCACACACTAGTAAAGTAATGCTCAAAATTCTGCAAGCCAGGCTTCAGCAATACGTGAACCGTGAACTTCCTGATGTTCAAGCTGGTTTTAAAAAGGCAGAGGAACCAGAAATCAAATTATCAACATCCGCTGGATCATGGAAAAAGCAAGAGAGTTCCAGAAAAATATCTATTTCTGCTTTATTTACTATGCCAAAGCCTTTGACTGTGTGGATCACAATAAACTGTGGAAAATTTTAAAAGTGATGGGAATACCAGACCACCTAACTTGCCTCTTGAGAAATCCGTATGCAGGTCAGGAAGCAACAGTTAGAACTGGACATGGAACAACAGACTGGTTTCAAATAGGAAAAGAAGTACATCAAAGCTGTATATTGTCACCCTGCTCATTTAACTTATATGCAGAGTACATCATGAGAAACGCTGGACTAGAAGAAACACAGGCTGGAATCAAGATTGCCGGGAGAAATATCAATAACCTCAGATATGCAGATGATACCACCCTTATGGCAGAAAGTGAAGAGGAGCTAAAGGGCCTCCTGATGAAAGTGAAAGAGGAGAGTGAAAAAGTTGGCTTAAAGCTCAGCATTCAGAAAAGGAAGATCATGGCATCTGGTCCCATCACTTCATGGGAAATAGATGGGGAAACAGTGAAAACAGTGTCAGACTTTATTTTGGGGGCTCCAAAATCACTGTACATGGTGACTGCAGCCATGAAATTAAAAGACACTTACTCCTTGGAAGAAAAGTTATGACCAACCTAGACAGCATATTCAAAAGCAGAGACATTACTTTGCCGACTAAGGTCTGTCTAGTCAAGGCTATGGTTTTTCCAGTGGTCATGTATGGATGTGAGAGTTGGACTGTGAAGAAGGCTGAGCGCCAAAGAATTGATGTTTTTGAACTGTGATGTTGGAGAAGACTCTTGAGAGTCCCTTGGACTGCAAGGAGATCCAACCCGTCCATTCTGAAGGAGATCAGCCTTGGGATTTCTTTGGAAGGACTGATGCTAAAGCTGAAACTCCAGTACTTTGGCCACCTCATGAGAAGAGTTGACTCACTGGAAAAGACTCTGATGCTGGGAGGGATTGGGGACAGGAGGAGAAGGGGACAACTGAGGATGAGATGGCTGGATAGCATCACGGACTAGATGGACGTGAGTCTGAGTGAACTCCGAGAGATGGTGATGAACAGGGAGGCCCGGAGTGCTGCAATTCATGGGGTCGCAAAGAGTCGGACACAACTGAGCAACTGAACTGAACTGAGATGGCTTCACAGGAGAATTCTGTCAAACATTTAAAGAAGTTCTAATGCCTATCCTTCTAAAACTCTTTCAAAAAATTGCAGAGGAAGGAACACTTCGAAACTCATTCTACAAGCCCACCATTACCCTGATACCAAAACCAGACAGAGACAACACAAAAAAAGAAAACCACAGGCCAATATCACTGATGAACATAGATGCAAAAATCCTCAACAAAATTTTAGTAAACAGAATTCAGCAACACATTAAAAAGTTCACACTATGATCAAGTTGGGTTTATTCCCAGGATGCAAGGATTCTTCAATAAATGCAAATCAAGCAATGTGATACACCATATTAACAAATTGAAAGATAAAAACCATATGATGATCTCAATAGATGTAGAAAAAGCCTTTAACAAAATTTAGCATCCATTTATGATTAAAACACTTCAAAAAATGGGCATAGAAGAAACCGACCTCAAAGGCCATATATTATAGCCTATAGCAAACATTACTTTCAGTGACGAAAAATTGAAAGCATTCCCCTAAGATCAGGAACAAGACAAGGGTGTCCACTTTTGCCACTATTAGTCAACAGATTTCTGGAAGTCCTAGCTACAGCAATCAGAGAAGAAAAAGAGATAAGAGGAATCCAGATCAGAAAAGAAGTAAAGTTCTCACTGTGTGCAGATGACATGATACTGTACATAGAAAACCCTAAAGAAAATAGAAAATTACTAGAGCTAATCAGTGAATTTAGCAAAGTTGAAGGATACAAAATCAATACACAGAAATCACTTGCATTTCTATACACTAACAATTAAAAAGCAGAGAAAATAATCAATCCCTTTCACCATTGCAACAAAAAGAATTAAATATCTAGGAATAAACCTACCTAGTAAGGAGACAAAAGAAATGTACACAAAAATTATAAGACACTAATGAAAGAAATCAAAGATGGCATAAACAGACAGAGAGATATTCCATGTTCCTGGGTAGGAAGAATCAATATTGTGAAAATGACTATATTACCAAATGCAATCTACAGATTCAATGCAATCCCTAGCAAATTACCAATGACGTTTTTCACAGAACTAGAACAAAAATTTCACAGTTCATAAGGCAACGCAAAAGACCCCAAATAGTCAAAGCAGTCTTGAGAAAGAAGAATGGACCTGGAGGAATTAACCTTTCTGACTTCAGATTATATGACAAACTTACAGTCATCAAGACAGTATGGTACTGGCACAAAAACAGAAATATAGACCAATGGAACAAGACAGAAAGCCCAGAAATAAACCCATGCACCTATGGTACCTTATTTTTTACAAAGGAGGTAAGAATGTACAATGAGGCAGAGACAGTCTCTTCAATAAATGGTGCTGGGAAAAAGGGACAGCTGCATGTAAAAGAATGAAATTAAAACACTTCCTAACACTACACACAAAGATAAACTCAAAATGGATTAAAGACCTAAACATAAGACCAGAAACCATAAAACTCTTAGAGGAAAACATAGGCAAAACACTCAATGACATAAACCAAAGCAAGATCCTCTGTGACCCACCTTCTAGAGCAATTGAAATAAAAACAAAAGAAAACAAGTGGGACCTGATTAAACTTAAGAGCTTTTGCACAGCAAAGGAAACTATAAGAAAAGTGAAAAGACAACCCTCAGACAGGGAGAAAATAATAGCAAATGAAACAACTGACAAAGGATTACGTTCCAAAATACACAAGTAGCTCACATAACTCAATGCCAGAAAAACAATCCAATCAAAAAGTGGGAAAACAGACATTTCTCTGTGACTACAGTCATGAAATTAAAAGACACTCCTTGGAAGAAAAGTTATGTCCAACCTAGATAGTATATTCAAAAGCAGAGACATTACTTTGCCAACAAAGGTCCATCTAGTCAAGGCTATGGTTTTTCCAGTGGTCACGTATGGATGTGAGAGTTGGACTGTAAAGAAGGCTGAGTGCCAAAGAATTGATGCTTTTGAACTGTGGTACTGGAGAAGATTGTTGAGAGTCCCTTGGACTGCAAGGAGATCCAACCAGTCCATTCTAAAGGAGATAAGCCCTGGGTGTTCTTTAGAAGTAATGATGCTGAAGCTGAAACTCTGGTACTTTGGCCACCTCATGCAAAGAGTTGACTCACTGGCAAAGACTCTGATGCTGGGAGGGATTGGGGGTAGGAGGAGAAGGGGACGACAGAGGATGAGATGGCTGGATGGCATCACAGACTCAATGGACATGAGTTTGAGTGAACTCCGGGGAGTTGGTGATGGACAAGGAGGCCTGGCGTGTTGCGATTCATGGGGTCACAAAGAGTCGGACATGACTGAGCGACTGAACTGAACTGAATTGAACAAACACACGAAAAGATGCTCAACATCACTCGTTATTAGAGAAATGCAAATCAAAACTACAATGAGATATCACCTCATACCAGTCAGAATGGCCTTCATCAGAAAGTCTATAAACAATAAATGCTGGAGAGGATGTGAAGAAAAGGGAATGCTCTTGCACTGTTGGTGGGAATGTAAACTGATACAGCCACTATGGAAGATAGTATGGAAATTCCTTCAAAAACTAAGAGTAAAAGAATAATGACCCAGCAATCCCACTCCTAGGCATATATCCTGAGGAAACCAAAATTGGGAGAGACACATGTATCCCATTGTTCACTGCAGCACTATTTACAATAGTTAGAACATGGATGCAACCTAGATGTCCATAGCCAGATGAATGGATAGAGAAGTTGTGGAACATATGCACAATGGAATATTACTCAGCCATAAAAGGAACACACTTGAGTCAGTTCTAATGAGGTGGATGAACCTAGAACCTGTTATACAGAGTGAAGTGAGTCAGAAAGAGAAAGATAAACACCATATTCTAACACATATATATGGATTCTAGAAGAGTGGTACCGAAGAATTTATTTACAGGGCAGCAATGGAGAAACAGACATAGAGAATACACTTATGGACATGGGGAGGAGAGGGTGAGATGTATGGAAAGAGTAACATGGAAGCTGACATTACCATATGTAAAATAGATAGCCAATGGGAATTTGCTGTATGGCTCAGGAAACTCAGACAGGGGCTCTATATCAACCTAGAGGGATATGGGAGGGAGATGGGAAGGAGTTTCAAATGGGAGGGGATATATGTTTACCAATGGCCTATTCATGTTGAGGTTTGACAGAAAACACCAAAATTCTGTAAAGCAATTATCCTCCAATAAAAAATTAATTAATCAAAAAAATTAAAAACCTAAAAAATGTTTCCATTCCCATTTATATAATTCCAGAAAGTATGACCATCTCTTCTGAAGCAAACCAACAAAAATCTACCATGAGCCCAACCACAACAAATTATTGAAGTCTCTATGTTATTTTTTAAAAGATAATGCTGTAAAACTAGTCATATTTCCTTGACATTGCTTTCTTCTAGGTCAGAAATGAACAGTTTTTAAAATTTTGTGTCTATTATCACTAAAATCAAATAGATTCCTTTTGGAAAGGATGAAACTAGATCCCAGAGAGATTTCTTTCTTTGCTTTTCTCTCAAAACCAATTTGCTTTTGCTACTGAAGTGTTCTATTCACTTTCAAGATTAGTGAAAGTACGTTTCATGAATCCACGCACTGCTTTATATATGACAGAAACTTGAATCAATGTAGTGAAGATGTAACTAGAAGTCCCATACTTGAAGAAAACTTCAGTTTACAGAATCTGACCACTTATAACTCTTACATCTCTTTGCTGTAAAAATTTACAACATCAGGCCTGATTTTCCATACTCAGGCACTGCTTCAGAAACAGCATTCTTATTGCAGGCAAATTCTTTACCAGCTGAGCCACCAGGGAAGCCCAAGAATACTGGAGTGGGTAGCCTATTCCTTCCTCCAGGGAAACTTCCAGACTCAGGAATTGAATCAGGGTCTCTTGCATTGCAGGCAGATTCTTTACAGTTACCCTGGAAGCCCCATCACTATGAAAAACTGTTTCTAAAAAATAGGATTAATACCAAGATACGCCTGTGTGGTTTTGCTCCTTATCTACATATTGGATTTTCTCCTTAAAAACATTTTACTTTCTGTTACTTAGGATTCAGCTACATCTCAGTTTAATCACTTATAGTTAAGGGTTCTTTTAATGATTTGTAAGGCTTATGATTTTTGATGATGCAGACATTATTATATACAGTTTGTAAAAATTCACTGCCTCAGTAAATTTTACTCAGTATTTTAATTCAGGTCAAACTTTTAAAACATTCTAATATTTATATTAGATAACACATAAGAATGAAAAGTCTAAAGATTTTGTAGTAGAATACATATTTACATGGTTCATCCTATAGGTAAATGTGTCCTCTCTGGTTTGGGGGTTGGGGACAAAGCAAGACATAATCCTGTACAGAGTATGGATGGCATTCTACATTCTTATCAAATGCATATTTGTAGTGGTAGTAGCCAAGGAAAGATTCTCAATAACATATTAAAATATATATATATATATATAATCTTCAGGATTAACTATAGGGATATGACATTAATTATAGGGCTAGGATATGCAAAAATTATTTTTTTGAATGGGAATGCAGATGGAAGTTTTGTTTCATCTGAATTCTACTTTATTTTCTTGGAAATTTACATTCTTTCTGGTAGCCAACTTAATTTTTCAAAACCAAAGGTCAATAGCAAAAATGAAAACTGAGAAAATTGATTATACAAGGCTTTATAGAACTTTTCTTCAAGGAGAGCAGCACAACAACACAAATGAGACATCTGTTGTTTTGCAAAATAGCTATTCAGAAGAAGAATATCTACCTGTACTGATCAAATCCGGTGGCCTTAAAATCATGGGTACTACTTACAGGTTTATCATTTTCAGTCTCAGCAATCTATTGCACACAGCTGACTCCCTGTTCCATTATTCACAAAGAGTTTTTCAGAAAGTTGAGCCTCTCCTTGTATTGCAAGTGGAATCCACCTAACTTAAGTTTTTCCTAAACTCCCACAATACATATAGTCTTACATCCATACCAACTCAAATACAAAAGTGCACATATATACAGTCATACACATCACAAAATATTTCAAAAATTAAGATTACCATTTTTCCTAACATTCCTTTAGCCATAAATTTCTCATATTGTGGAAAATGGAAATAATATTAGTGCACAATACATATTTTGTAGGAAAGGAGAACAAATCTGTGAATCTTTAAGAAGACAGGCTAGAAGTTCATTGCTGGTTCTAAGAGAATTTGCGTAAGAACATGAACATTGTCAAGGTGATTCTTTACACTTATATTTATAGGATTACTTCAATGGCAATCAAAATTGCTAATAGAATTTATTTTTCATTAAAAGTTAGGTCACAGTTTATTTATAATAGTGCTTTTCAACCAGGTACAAATTTATTTCCAGAAAATATTTCACAATGTCTAGAGACACATTTTATTACTATCTTCATGGGGGTTGCTACTGGCATTTAGTTGGGAGAGGCCAAAGATAACTGCTAAAAACCCTGCAATGCCTAGGACAGCAACCACAACAAAGAATTATCCAGCCCAAAATATCAACAGCACCAAGGCTGAGAAATCTTGATTTAAATATGAAGGTCTGAAGAATAGATAATTTTTAAATAGAGATTAATAAAAGGAAGCACAGGAGAGGAGATGAAGAGATCAAGATGGCAAAATAAGAAGATGCTGAGCTCCCTCCCCTCTCAAACACATCAAAACTAATCTCCCACCAAAGCCACTGGGCACACAGAGACTGTATAAAGATGCTCCCACAAAAATTGCCCTAATTTCATAGAGACAGAGAAAGTTAAGCAAAATGAGAAGATGGAGGAATGCGTTTCCAATGAAAGAATAAGGAAAAAAACCCTGAAAAACAACTGATGAAACAGAGATAAATAATTTACTAGATAAAGAATTCAAAGCATTAAATAAGAATGCTAACTGAACTATGGAAAAGAATAGATGACTGCCAAAAGCAATCTTAGGAAAAAAGAACAAAACGGGCAATATCACGCTCCCTGATTTCAGACTACACTACAAAGTTATAGTAATTGAAGTATTATGGTCCTGACACTAAAACAGATGCATAGATCCATGAAACAGAATAGAGTCAAGAAACAAAGCCACACAATTATGGTCAATTATCCTACTGCAAAGGAGGGAAGTATATATACTGTAAAAAGACAGTCTCTTCAACAAGTGGCGCTGGAAAAACTGGACAGCTACATGTGAAAGAATGAAATTAGAACATTTTTTCACACTATATACAAAAATAAACTCAAAATGGAATAAAGATCTAAATGTAACACTAGAAACTACAAAACTTGTTGAAGAAAGTATAGGAAGATCATTCTTTGACATGATTCAGGGCAATATTTTTTGGATCGGTCTCCTTAAGGTGAGGAAATAAAAGCAAAACTAAACAAATGGGACCTAATTAAACTTAAAATCTTTTGCACAACAACAACAAAAAAACATCAACTAGACAAAAAGACAACCTACTGAATGGAAGAAAGTATTTGCAAATGATATGACTTATAAGGGATTAATATCCAACATTTATAAATAGCTCATAAAGCTCAATGTAAAAAAAAAAAAAAATCAGACTTCTTGAAAACTGGGAGAAGACCTGAATAGAAATATTTTCCACAAAAGACATATAGGCACATGAAAAATGCTCAACATCACTAATCATCAGAGAAATGCAAATCAAAACCACGATGAGATATCACCTCACTCTTATGAGCATGGCCATCATCAAAACATCACAAATAAATGTTGGCATGGATATGGAGAAAAGACAACCTTAGTAAATACTATTACTGCTGGTGGGAATGTAAACTGGTGCAGGCCCTTTGAAAACAGTATGGAGGTTCCTCAGAAAACTAAAAATGAAACTATGATATGATTGAGCAATTCCACTCCTTGGTATATATCTGGAAAGAAAAAAAAGGAACTAATTCTAAAAGATTCATGTATCCTTTATAGCAGCATTATTTACCATAGCCAAGACATTAGAGCAACCTAAATGACCATCAACAGATGAATGGATAAAGAAGATATGGTGTATAAACACTATGGAATATTAGCCATAAAATAGAATGAAATCTGCAACAACATGTGTGGATCTGGAGAGTATTTAATGAAATACGGCAGATAAAGATGAATACTGTATATTATCACTTATATATGAAATCCAAAAAAATAAACAAATGAATATATCAAAACAGAAACAGAGATACAGAGAATAAACTAGTGAATACAAATTGGGTGAGGGGAAGCAGGGGAGGCATGATAGGAGTCACAGATTAAGAGGTACAAACTACTGTACAAAAACTAAGTAAGTCAGAAGGATATATCCTATAGCATAGTGAATATAGCCATTATCATAACTTATTTTGTAACTTTCGGCCATGGCATTCAAGATCTTAGTTCCCCAACCAGGTATCAAACCCGTGCCCCCTAGTAGAAGCATAGAGTCCTAACCACTGAAACTACCTGTGAAGTTCTGAGCAACCTGTGAATTTCTTTGTTATAACTTGAAATGCACATAATCTATAAAAATATTGAATCACCATGTTGTATACCTGTAAATTAATGATACTTCAATAAAAATGATTTAAAAATAAATTCAAAAGTGCTTTACAAATAAAAAAATATCGTAGTGTTCTAATAAGAATGTGGAACTAGTGTAACAACTGATAGAAGAATTATTATAGTAGTAAAACTAAAACAAAAAAATGTTTCAAATCAGGGTAACTTGATAACAATGTTTCCAGTTAGGCATCAAATGCCAGAACCTTTTAAAATATTATGCATCCTAAAAAAATAGAAAAAGTGTGAATGAGGATTTACGTACAACACTGTTAACAGCATTATTAGAAACAGAAAAATTGTGGTAGTTGTCTCTGCTGCTGCTAAGTCGCTTCAGTCGTGTCCGACTCTGTGCGACCCCATAGACGGCAGCTCACTAGGCTCCTCTGTCCCTGGGATTCTCCAGGCATGAACACTGGAGTGGGTTGCCATTTCCCTCTCCACTGCATGAAAGTGAAAAGTGAAAGTAAAGTCCCTCAGTCATGCCTGACTCTTAGCGACCCCATGGACTGCAGCCTACCTGGCTCCTTCATCCATGGGATTTTCCAGGCAAGAGTACTGGAGTGGGGTGCCATTGCCTTCTCCGGTAGCTGTCTCTAAATGTATATAAATACAAGATAATTTTCAAAGTTTAAAGAATAGTTTAAAGTTTAAATGCATTTTGCATCTTTTACTTCCCTTTTTCAGTAATCTCTGACCCATTTCATTTCTTGTCCTCACACCACATGCTAAATGTGATGATGGACCAGGTACTAGGTTTGCCCAGGCTCTTCCCGAGACAATCATGGCTAGGCTTCCTACCTCTTCCTATTTAAATGCTATCTACTAATACGTGACCATTTATTTGAATGAATCCTAACCCCTTATTTTGTTTGACCTTCTGGACTAGTTCTTTAAACTTGATGAAGCAACCCTATGATAATTCAAGTTTTCAACTATTCAAGACCTTCTAGTCTCACAACTGTCTCCAGACCTTCTAGTCTCACAACTGTCTCCTTATTTCAAATAAGGATTCAAAGAGCGAGATAGAGACCTCAGAGATCTCATGTATTGATTTATACATTAATGTTTCCTTTTCTGCAACTTGTTTTCCCCTAATGACTGCTAAGAAGGAGTTTGGGATTAACATATACACATTACTATATATAAAATAGATAAATAAGATGGACATGCTGTATAGCACAGGGAACTACATTCAATATTTTGTAATAATCTATACTGGAAAAGAATCTGAAAGTATGCATACACACAATACTGTAAATCAACTATACTTCAATTTGAAAAATGACTTTTACCAAGTTAAGGGGAAAAATAAAGAAAATAAGAGACAGAAGATTCTTATAGTACACTGACATAGTGTTACAAGTTAGAATTATTATTAAATAAACAATCCTATAAAAATTTGGTATATATCTGAATCAAACAGACTAGATAAAAGCAATTTGGGGGGTAAATACTGGGGGATATTTTTTAACAAGCTGCTCAAGTTAATTTGAGGCTCTCTACAGTATAAGGAACCAGTGGTATGGAGCCTGGAAAGATGATTAGTAAATCCTAAAGGAGTTAGTGGAGATATCAACATCTGCCATGATAAGAGTTGATTACTGAGTTAGGACAACTATATTTTAATTTGAGACTGAGAAAGAATTGAGACTGAGTGAAAGGGATGATAAAATAATTAAAACAAGGCTATCTGAAGCCAGAGTATCTATAAAACCTTTAAATATTAGACTTGGCAGATAAAAATAATGATGTCCACATTTTCTTCCTCAAAGATCCTGCTTTTAATTATTCAAAAGAAGTTTTAGCTGTGCTTGACTGTCATCTACTAACTGAAAAAAGTTACCAAGTATTCTATTTTTTTCCTACTCCAAAAATTAACCAGATGTTATACCAGATTGGTCAATCTGAGCAAATCAACAGAGAATAATGAGTGCAACCACTCTAAATGAATATGATTACAACTGGAAGGAAATCTAATTGAAGCTTATTTGTCTATTGCCATCAAGACTTGTAATTTACAGGTTAAATGGAAAATTTTATTAAATGTGAAGTCATAAAAGGTTTTTATATTATATGTATGTATTACATAAAATCTTACATATATACATGTACATACCTATGCATACACACTCCAAGTATTTTACTATAAATGAAAATTTGAACTAACATAACATTTTACATGAAGTGGCAAGTTTTCCCCTCTGAGTTCTATGTTATTTTTTTTAAATACACCATGGAAATCAATCTATAGTCTTCAGGGTTGGTTCAGAAAAAATGACAGACTTTTACAGAGCTACTTTACAAGTAAAACTTTCTAGGTTTTTGTACTGTTGCATAAAATCCAACTTTGAAATACTTTCAGTTATTAGCATTTCTTTTCAATGGTTTTCATAATGATTTGCTAAACTGAAAAATTATACCTAAAAGTACCCTTAGAAGGAACACAATTGAGACCAAACAAAAGTCACTCTTGGGAAGAAAATACTTATTTTGTGCAAGCAGAAGAATATAGGTGTACCAAAAGGAATCAACTAACCTTAAGTTTTTAGGGTAAACTGGACAAAAGTCAGCATGTTTCCACAGAGAAAACAAAGAACATTCACAGTGAGTTATCACGTAGAGGTTAGTTAAAAGAGTTGTCAAACAGAAGTAACAGCAAACCTCTGCTAAGGTTTACTATCCCTGCAATCTTTACATATTTTATCTTTTAATCCTCAAAGCAAACCTGTGGGATCCAGATGGTATTATAATCCCCATTTTAAAGATGAATAAATAGGGGCACAGAGATGTTGGAAACTTACCAAAGTTAAGTGTAGAGTCACAGAACTGAGAGTGGGCTGGTCTTACTCAAGAGACTGCAAGATTTTACTATAAGCTGACTTCACTGAAAGGTAACCTACAGGCTTAATTGTTGCTAGGCAAATATTCTTAAAAAAAAAAAAAAACACAACTTTTTCAATATCTTTTGTTTTCAAAATTTAACTAGTACTCCTGCTCCCCCAGCCCCACTCTGGTTTTTAATGGAATATTTCTCATCATTAAAAAAATAAGGCAATACAGACAAACCTGAAAGAGATAATAATTATCACCTGAAATGCTACGATCTATGGTGTGAGTATCTTCAGTATTACAGCTCAGTTTCATCACCTGAAAGAGACAGACCTTTCCAGCTTCAAGAAGTAATTACAAGGAAAGGTAACAATTGGTCTTTTGTCAGTCAGGTGCTAACACCCAAACCTGTTAACTAGGCTGCAGGGTAGAAGGTACTGTAATTGACTTGATTTTCCTCATAAGATGCCAACTCATAATCTAATCAGCATTTTAAAAGATTTATAAAATAAAGAAATTCACATTTAAATCACTGAAGCAGGTAGGAGGTGGATCTCCCTGAAGTGGATAGGATGCTGATTTTACACACTTAATACACACACACACAAGTCCATCATAACAAGAATAGTTTGTAGAAATGATCAGAACGTTCCTTGGCAGAGGCAGTAACTGAACTGGACTTAGAGAGGTTAAAAGTTTTATAGAGACAAGGTTTTGCAGGGAGAAGCATGCCAGGTAAAGGATTCATGTTTGCTAAGTCATGGAATGGATTTGACAAATAACTAGTAGTGGAATTTGGAGTGAAGTAAGCTGTATTTGTGATGTAGGATAAAAGGAAATAAAATGGAAATGGTAAACTAAAATAAGATCACTGTGAAGGATCCAGTGTAAGTAAGTATGTTCTCCTTTCATTTAAGTTCAGTTCAGTTCAGTCGCTCAGTCGTGTCCGACTCTTTGAGACCCCATGAATCATAGCACACCAGACCTCCCTGTCCATCACCAACTCCTGGAGTTCACTCAGACTCACGTCCATTGAGTCCGTGATGCCTTCCAGCCATCTCATCCTCTGTTGTCCCCTTCTCCTCCTGCCCTCAGTCTCTCCCAGCATCAGAGTCTTTTCCAGTGAGTCAACTCTTCACATGAGGTGGCCAAAGTACTGGAGTTTCAGCTTTAGCATCATTCCTTCCAAAGAAATCAAAGGGCTGATCTCCTTTAGGATGGATTGGTTGGATCTCCCTGCAGTCCAAGGGGCTTTCAAGAGTCTTCTCCAACACCACAGTTCAAAAGCATCAATTCTTCGGCGCTCAGCCTTCTTCACAGTCCAAATCTCACATCCATACATGACCACAGGAAAAACCAGAGCCTTGACTAGACGGACAAGCTGTATTTTAAAAATTTAAACTTTGAAAAAACATGTGAACTTTGGGACAATTTAAAATTTGTGAGTAAGAGTGACATGATACATACAAATTGGTTTGTTACTCAAAACTGTTATAATGCCAATAGCTGAATTTGTCAGAGGAGATAAAAGAATCTGTATAAGTTTCTTTTGGTTTGATTTATTGCCATGTTTAAAGTAATTTTTCAAGACAGAGCTGCCTTTGCCTCATCAGAGTGATTGAGTCAGTGGAGTGGAAAATAAAAATTTCTGAGTTCCATTTTTACTGTGAGCCAGCTACTAAGCTGAACAAGAAACTTGTTGAATCCCTTTTATACATATACAAATCAAAATTTTTTTAAGTCTATCTTCTCTGATGATTAATGTTTCATTAACTGCTCAAATCTACTCATTAAACACAGAACTTCTGTCATGGGAAGCTTCACAAAGATTACATTCTCACAACTGCATTTTGGCAATGTATCATTTATTTTCAACTTTTTAAGAATTAAAGAACATGGTACATGAAGTAACATTCAATGTGCTTTACCTTATCAAGAAGTACATCATCCATCCACAACTGGGTGTTGATTTGCTTTGGCTCCATCTCTTCATTCTTTCTGGAGTTACTTCTTTACTGATCTCCAGGAGCATATTGGGCACCTACCAACCTGGGGAGTTCATCCTTCAGTGTCCTATTTTTTGCCTTTTCATACTGTTCATGGGGTTCTCAAGGCAAGAATATTGAAGTGGTTTGCCATTCTCTTCCCCAGTAGACCACGTTTTGTAAGAACTCACCACCATTATCTGTCCGTCCAAAACCCATCTAGTTGTGGATTTGACTGGTGATAGAAGTAAACTCAATGCGGTAAAGGGCAATATTGCACAGGAACCTGGAGTGTCAGGTCCATGAATCAAGGCAAATTGGAAGTGGTCAAACAAGAGATGGCAAGAGTTAACATTGACATTTTAGGAATCAGTGAACTAAAATGGACTGGAATGGGTGAATTTAACTCAGATGACCATTATATCTACTACTGTGGGCAAGAATCCCTTAGAAGAATTGGAGTAGCCATCATACACCACAAAAGAGTCCAAAATGCAGGACTTGGCTGCAGTCTCAAAAACAACAGAATGATCTCTGTTCATTTTCAAGACAAACCATTCAACAACACAGTAATCCAAGTCTATGCCCCAAAGAGTAATGCTGAAGAAGCTCAAGTTGAAAGGTTCTCTGAAGACCTACATGACCTTCTAGAACAAACATACAAAAAAGATATCCTTTTCATTTTAGGGGTCTGGAATACAAAAGTAGGAAGTTACGAGATACCTGGAGTAACAGGCAAATTTGGCCTTGCAGTCCAGAATGAAGCAGGGCAAAGGCTAATAGCTTTGCCAACAGAATGCACTGGTCATGGAAAACACCCTCTTGCAACACAAGAGAAGACTCTACACGTGGACATCACCAGATGGTCAACACCAAAATCAAATTGATTATATTCTTTGCAGCCAAAGATGGAGAAGCTCTATACAGTCAGTAAAAACAAGACCGGGAGCTGATTGTGGCTCAGATCATGAACTCCTTATTGCCAAATTACAGCTTCAATTGAAGAAAGTAGGGAAAACCACTAGAAAATTCAGGTATGACCTAAATCAAATCCCTTATGATTATACAGTGGAAGTGAGAAGTAGATTCAAGGGATTGGATTTGACAGATAGAGTGTGTGAAGAACTGTGGGCAGAGGTTTGTGACACTGTACAGCAGACAAGGACCAAGGCCATTCCCAGAAAAAGAAATGCAAAAGGCAAAATGGCTGTCTGAGGAGGCCTTACAAATAGCTGCGAAAAGAAGAGAAGGAAAAGGCAAGGAGAAAGGGAAAAGAAAGAAATACCCATTTGAATGCAGAGTTCCAAAGAATGGCAAGGAGGGATAAGAAAGCCTTCCTCAGTGATCAATGCAAAGAAATAGAGGGAAACAACAGAATGGGAAAGACTAGAGATCTCTTCAAGAAAATTAGAGATACCAAGGGAACATTTCATGCAAAGATGGGCACAATAAAGGACAGAAATGGTATGGAACTAACAGAAGCAGAAGATATTAAGAAGAGGTGGCAAGAATACACAGAAGAAATATACAAAAAACATCTTCATGACCCAGATAACCATGATAGTGTGAGATCACTCAACTAGAGCCAGACATCCTGGAATGCAAAGTCAAGTGGGGCTTAGAAAGCATCACTACAAACAAAGCTAGTGGAGGTGATGCATTTTCAGTTGAGCTATTTCAAATCCTAAAAGATGATGCTATGAAAGTGCTGCACCCAATATGCCAGCAAATTTGGAAAACTCAGCAGTGACCACAGGACTGGGAAGTGTCAGTTTTCATTCCAGTTCCAAAGAAAGGCAATGTCAAAGAATATTCAAATTACCGCACAATTCCACTCATCTCACATGCTAGCAAGGTAATGCTCAAAATTCTCCAAGGTAGGTGTCAATAGTACATGTATCACGAAATTCCAGATGTTCAAGCTGGTTTTTGAAAAGGCAGAGAAACCAGAGATCAAAGTGCCAACATTCACTGGATCATCAAAAAAGCAAGAGTTTCAGAAAAACATCAACTTCTGCTTTATTGACTACACCAAAGCAAAGCTTTGACTATGCAAATCACAACAAACTGTGGAAAATTCTGAGATATGGGAATACCAGACCACCTAACCTGCTTCCTGAGAAACTTATATGCAGGTCAAGAAGCAACAGTTAGAGCTGGCTATAGAACAACAGACTGGTTCCAAATTGGGAAAGGAGTACATCAAGGCTGTATATTGTCACCCTGACTATTTAACTTATATGCAGAGTACATCATGAAAACTTCTGGGCTTGATGAAGCATAAGGTGGAATCAAGATTGCCCGGAGAAATATCAATAACCTCGGTATGCAAATAGCATCACCCTTATGGCAGAAAGCAAAGAAGAACTAAAGAACCTCTAGGTGATAGAGAAAAAGGAGAGTGAAAAAGCTGGCTTAAAATTCAACATTCAGAAAACTAAGGTCATGGCATCTGGTCCTATCACTTTATTGCAAATAGATGGAGAAACAGCGGAAACAGCGGCTATTTTGGGGCTCCAAAATCACTGCAGATGCTGACTGCAGCCATGGAATTAAAAGACACTTGCTTCTTGGAAGTAAAGTTATGACCAACCTAGACAGCACATTAAAAAGCAGAGACATTATTTTGCCAACAAAGGCGCATCTAGTCAAAGCTACAGTTTTTCCAGTAGTCAGGTATGGATGTAAGAGTTGGACTATAAAGAAAGCTGAGCACCAAAGAATTGATGCTTTTGAACTGTGGTGTTGGGGAATACTCTTGAGAGTCCCTTGGACTGCAAGGAGATCCAACCAGTCCATCCTAAGGGAAGTCAGTCCTGCATATTCATTGGAAGGACTGATGCGGAAGCTGAAATTGCAATACTTTGGCTACCTGATCGAATAACTGACTCATTGGAAAAGACCCTGATACTGGGAAAATTGAAGGTGGGAGGAGAAGGGGAGACAGAGGATGAGATGGTTGGATGGCATCACCAACTCAATGGACATGAGTTTGAGTAAACTCCAGGAGGTGGTGATGGACACGGAGGCCTAGTGTACTGCAGTCCATGGGGTTGCAAAGAATCGGACATGACTGAGCAACTGAACTGAACTGAACTGACATCATCTATGGTCTCACTGAAGTCTCAGAGAACACCTCTGAGTCTTCAGGCATCTCTTTTAAATGTTTTAATAAATTCACACTCCTACCTTCTGAGAGATGAAAGGTCCTCTCCGAACTCCAAATTACTAAGTGAGTTGATGACTTCATTTTTACCTAATATTAAATGAGGACCTTTACCAGATGGTTGAGTCCTTAACCTCTCATGAATCAATCTGCATTCCACAGATCCCCTGTCCCATTTGCCTGTGACTTCTCAGAGAATCACTCACCACACAGGATCCCTTCTTGCTCTCCAGCATCCATCTATGTGTCTTTAGTGGCCATTTCTCATTACTATTCACATCTGTTCTTCCACCATTAAAAATTAGTTTTTTCCACCCTACTGCCTCATCAGACTCACACTTAGCTGAAGACCTACCCTAACTCATGCCACTCCTTTTAAGTCCAACTTGTAAGAGGTGAAAGATTCCAAGCACAATAGTAGCATGAACCCAAGCATTCAAATCTTGGTATCGGTACATAAACTGGATGCTAGAATAGTATGATGTTAGTTTTCACATATTTAATTATGAAATGCATAATGAATCTACATGAAGAGCTTTCAGGATTTTCACACCATTCTCTCTTCTATTTATGAGTAATATCCCTTAATACAAACCATCACACTTTAAAATGCCTAAATACATATATATGTATGTAAATAAATGGTAGAAAGAGAAACTAATTTTTCAGGAAAAAGGAAAGATTATACCCTGGATCCTAGTCCCTAAACATCATGTTTTTAACAACCTGCTTGTTCCCATTCAAGAAAAATGCTGAAAAGAACAATAATAATATTACCATACTATGAAAATCTGTCATGTGAATAAATTATAAAAATGTTATTATATAACTATATTCTTATTGCAGAAAGTATTATAGATAAACCCATACAGCTATAATATTATAAGCAAACATTGTTATAGAAATGTTACATATAATGTTATTCTAGATACACACTAGAATATAACTGCATTTTAATACTGTAGCATTCATTAAGAATTATAGAAACACAGTAGAAGACATACTGCTTTAATATACCACTTAAAACTTTAATAGTATTTCACTTTAAATGATGGAATCATTACTTATGAACATAATAATCAGAATTATCTCCAGGAATGTCTTTTAGATAAGTTGTAATGATGCTTTTTTAAAAATGTACTGAATAAAGAATAACTTTGCTCTCAGACATTCAATCATTTACTAATGATGTAATTTTTCAAGTTAGTTTACTCATAATCAATTCAAACACATATGTAAGAAAATGCATTTATATGAAATCATATAACTGAAAAGACCCTGATGCTGGGAAAGATTGAGGGCAAGAGGAGAAGGGGATGACAGAGGATGAGATGGCTGGATGGCATCACCGATTCAATGGAAATGAGTTTGAGTAAACTCGGGGAGTTCGTGATGAGTTAGTGATGGACAGGGAGGTCTGGTGTGCTATGGTCCATGGGGTCGCAAAGAGTAGGACACGACTGAGCGACTTAACTGAACTGAGCTGATAATAGAAAAAAATTAGGAATATGACAAATGTTTGAAATTGCAATTCTAACCTATCACACAACAAAATCCCTGCAATTTTAAAATACAGGTCATAGTGTTATGGTGTAGGAGATAACCATGAAACATAGTAAGATTTTTTTCCCTGTATTCTATAGTTTTTGATACTTAAAATGTTTGTAATATCTTTGTCTCTGAGATTATTTCTCTTTGTTGATAAATAGCATCAAAACAATGGGATTTGCTTGTCATCAAATTGGAACATTGAGGAACTTCCCTGGTAGTTCAATGGTTAAGAATCCACCTTGCAATTCAGAGGATGCAGGTTCAATCCCTGGTTGGGGAACTAAGATCCCACATGCTGTGGATCAACTAAGCTCATGCGCCAGAACTACTGAGTCCACACACCACAACTAGAGAGGCTGTGCACTGCAACCATCCTGCAAGCCACAACTAAGACCTGATGCAGCCAAATAAGTAAATAAAATATTATAAAAACATTGGAACATTTAATTTGCTTTCAGTGCATTTATTGAGTTCACTTATGCTAAAATATTTTCATCATTTCTATTGATGCATAATTTATATACAAGTAATTTATTTTAACTGATAGTTCAATGAATTTTAACAGTTGGTCTCTCCATGAAATCAATGCCTCAATCAAGTTATAGAATATTTTCTTCATATTCAAAAGTTTTTCCCCCTCCCTGAAGTCCCTCTATATCACACCTATTACTTATCAGCTTTCTGTCACTACAGATTAATTTGCATTGTTTAGAACTGTGTATAAAGGAAATTATATAGTATATACTCTTTATGTTTGGCTTCATTATTTTGAGGTGCACTATTCTATGATTCAATATTTTATGTCTTATCAATAATATTCCATTGTATGAGCCTACAAATATTTTTTTGCTTATTCTTCTGTGGATAAACTTGACTTATTATCAAATTTTTGCTATTATGAATAAAGGTACCATGGATATTCTTGTAGAATCTCAGATCTTCTGAGACCTGCCAGGAACCAGGCGAATCATGTTGAAAGCAATCCTCTACCAGTTGGATTTTGAGATGACTTTAGCCCAGGCCACCAACTTCATTTCAGTCTGTGCCAGACCCTGAACCAGAGGCAAACACAACTAAGCCACTTGCAGATTTCTAAACCCACATATTATGAAGTAATAAATGTTTGGGTTTTTAAGCTGCCAAACTTGGGGGTAATTTGTTACATAGCAAGAGGCACAGTTCCTGAGTGATGGTGTCACAGACCAAAACCTCTTCCAGTGCTAAAAAGACTAAAGCTTCAGCAGTTTTGTCCACTTGTTTTGGAGAACATGTTACTTAAAAGCCAATTACTTTTTTTTTTTTTAAGTCTTAGCTCATTTGCTTAAAACGTGAGTTTAGCTAATGACAACAATTTTAGAGTAATCTTAATTGTTTTTGTATTCTATTAATAACGCTACTTAATTTTATCATAAATATGCAGAGAAAGGCTAAATATTTTTAGGACTAGTGTGACTTCTCATAACTGGATAAATTAGACTTTTGAAAGATAAGAAATTCTGTTTTCTAACTTTGTTTTCCTAATCACTTGATCAAAACTGATGATCTGTAAGGGACAGAATAGAAAAAGATAAGTAAATGCCCCTTCCCATATTAGGTGACTGGATATTCTAATCTATAAAGAATGATTCAGACAAATAATACAAGAACTCTGGGAGCTTATGCTTTTCAAAGGTACTCTCTATTCCCTTGAGTGTACTTGTTGTAAGAGTATTGGCTTTGTGACTCACAAAAGCTGAAGTGCCCTGCCAGCCTCTTACCACCATATCTTTATTATTTTTAACAGTTAGGCTTTAAATGACCAACAGGCACATTTAATTCCACTTTAGACATGGTGAAGAGGTCTGAAACAATGTGGTCCACTGGAAAAGGGAATGGCAAACCACTTCAGTATTCTTGCCTTGAGAATCCCATGAACAGTATGAAAAGGCAAAATGTTAGGATACTGAAAGGAACTCCCCATGTTGGTAGGTGCCCAATATGCTACTGCAGATCAGTGGAGAAATAACTCCAGAAAGAATGAAAGGATGGAGCCAAAGCAAAAACAATACCCAGTTGTGGATGTGACTGGTGATAGAAGCAAGATCCGATGCTGTAAAGAGCAATAGTGCATAGGACCCTGAAATGTCAAGTCCATGAATCAAGGCAAATTGGAACTGATTAAACAGGAGATGGCAGGAGTGAACGTCGACATTCTAGGAATCAGTGAATTCAAATAGACTGGAGTGGGTGAATTTAACTCAGATGACCATTATATCTACTACTGTAGGTAGGAATCTTTTAGAAGAAATGGAGTAGCCATGATGGTCAACAAAAGAGTCCAAAATGCAGTACCTGGATGCAATCTCAAAAACCATTCAATATCACAATAATCCAAGGCTATGCTCCAACTAGTAATGCTAAAGAAGCTGAAGTTGAATGGTTCTATGAAGACCTACAAGACCTTTTAGAACTATCACCCAAAAAGATGTCCTTTTCATTATAGGGGACTGGAATGCAAAAGTAGAAGTTAAGAAACATCTGGAGTAACTGGCAAATTTGGCCGTGGAGTACAGAATGAAGCAGGGCAAAGGCTAATAGAGTTTTGCCAAGAGAATGCTCTGGTCATAGCAAATACCCTCTTCCAACAACACAAGAGAAGACTCTACACATGGACATCACCAGATGGTCAACACTGAAATCAGATTGATTATATTCTTTGCAGCCAAAGATGGAGAAGCTCTATGCATCAGCAAAAACAAGACTGGGAGCTGACTGTGGCTCAGATCGTGAACTCCTTATTGCCAAATTCAGACTTAAATTGAAGAAAGTAGGGAAAACCGCTAGACCATTGAGGTATGACCTAAATCAAATCCCTTATGATTATACAGTGGAAGTGAGAAATAGATTTA
The DNA here is from genome assembly GCA_917880005.1 of Nanger dama. Lineage (NCBI taxonomy): Eukaryota > Metazoa > Chordata > Mammalia > Artiodactyla > Bovidae > Nanger > Nanger dama. The sequence goes on from CAKJTW010000021.1 coordinate 25,187,331, forward strand.
AGAGACTAGATCTGATAGACAGAGTGCCTGATGAACTATGAACAGAGGTTCAAGACATTGTAGAGGAGACAGGGATCAAGACCATCCCCATGGAAAAGAAATGCAAAAGAGCAAAAGGCTGTCTGAGGAGGCATTACAAATAGCTGTGAAAAGAAGAGAAGGGAAAAGCAAAGGAGAAAAGGAAAGATATCCCCATTTGAATGAAGAGTTCCAAAGACAGCAAGGGAGATAAGAAAGCCTTCCTCAGCAATCAATGCAAACAAATAGAGGAACAGAATGGGAAACAAATAGAATGGGAAAGACTAGAGATCTCTTCAAGAAAATTAGAGATACCAAGGGAACATTTCATGCAGAGATGGGCTCGATAAAGGACAGAAATGGTAAGGACCTAACAGAAGCAGAAGATATTAAGAAGAGGTGGTAAGAATACACAGAAGAACTGTACAAAAAAAAGGGCTACACAACCCAGATAATCATGATGGTGTGATCACTCATCTAGAGCCAGACATCCTGGAAAGTGAAGTCAAGTGGGCCTTAGAAAGTATCACTATAAATAAAGCTAGTGGAGGTGATGGTATTCCAGTTGAGCTGTTTCAAATCCTAAATGATGATGCTGTGAAAGTGCTGCACTCAATATGCCGCAGATTTGAAAACTCAGCAGTGGCCACAGGACTGGAAAAGGTCAGTTTTCATTCCAATGCCAAAGAAAGGCAATGCCAAAGAATGCTCAAACTACCGCACAATTGCACTCATCTCACATGCTAGTAAAGTAATGCTTAAAATTCTCTAGCCAGGCTTCAGCAACACGTGAACCATGAACTTCCAGTTGTTCAAGCTGGTTTTAGAAAAGGCAGAGGAACCAGAGATCAAATTGCCAACATCCACTGGATCATTGAAAAAGCAAGACAGTTCCAGAAAAACATCTATTTCTGCTTTATTGACTGTGCCAAAGCCTTTGACTGTGTGGATCACAATAAACTGTGGAAAATTCTGAAAGAGATGGGAAACCAGACCACCTGACCTGCCTCTTGAGAAACCTATATGCAGGTCAGTAAGCAACAGTTAGAACTGGACATGGAACAACAGACTGGTTTCAAATAGGAAAAGGAGTATGCCAAGGCTGTCTACTGTCACCCTGCTTATTTAACTTATATGCAGAGTACATCATGAGAAACACTGGGTTCAAGGAAGCACATGCTGGAATCAAGATTGCCAGGAGACATACCAATAACCTCAGACATTCAGATGGCACCATCCTTATGGCAGAAAGTGAAGAGGAGCTAAAAAGCCTCTTGATGAAAGTGAAAGAAGAGAGTGAGAAAGTTGGCTTAAAGCTCAACATTCAGAAAACGAAGATCATGGCATCTGGTCCCATCACTTCATGGGAAATAGATGGGGAAACAGTGCAAACAGTGTCAGACTTTATTTTTGGGGGCTCCAAAATCTCTGCAGATGGTGATTGCAGCCATGAAATTAAAAGACGCTTACTCCTTGGAAGAAAAATTATGACCAACCTAGATAGCATATTGAAAAGCAGACACATTACTTTGCCAACAAAGGTCTGTCTAGTCGAGGCTATGGTTTTTCCTGTGGTCATGTATGGATGTGAGAGTTGGACTGTGAAGAAGGCTGAGTGCCGAAGAATTGATGGTATTGAACTGTGGTGTTGGAGAAGACTCTTGAAGTCCCTTGGACTGCAGGGAGATCCAGCCAGTCCATCCTAAAGGAGGTCATTCCTAGGTGTTCACTGGAAGGACTAATGCTAAAGCTGAAACCCCAATACTTTGGCCACCTCATGTGAAGAGTTGACTCATTGGGAAAGACTCTGATGCTGGGAGGGATTGGGGGCATGAGGAGAAGGGGACGACAGAGGATGAGATGGCTAGATGGCATCACTGACTCGATGGACATGAGTTTAAGTAGACTCCATGAGTTGGTGATGGACAGGGAGGCCTGGCGTGCTGCGATTCATGGGGTCCCAAAGAGTCAGACACAGCTGAGCGACTGAACTGAATTGCGACTCTACAAGCATTAGACCTGAGCTTAGCAAAGGAAGTTTTTGAATCCTGTTCATTGCCTACAATTTCTACTTTGAGTCAGTTTCTTATCTTTTCCCTCTGATCAGCTCATGCAACCAGTCTGTAGTTCATGATTTCTTATTTTATGCTGACAAATGTCTGTCTGGTGAAAGCTATGGTTTTTCCAGTAGTCGTGTATGGATGTGAGAGTTGGACTATAAAGAAAGCTTGACGGCCAAAGAATTGATGCTTTTGAACCGTGGTGTTGGAGAAGACTCTTGAGGGTCCCTTGGACTGCAAGGAGATCCAACCAGTCCATCTTAAAGGAAATCAGTCCCGAATATTCACTGGAAGGACTGATGCTGAAAATGAAGCTCTAGTACTTTGGCCACCTGAGGTGAAGAACTGACCCCTTGGAAAAGACCCTGATGCTGGGAAAGATTGAAGGCAGGAAGAAAAAGAGACAACAGAGGATGAGATGGATGGATGGCATCACCAACTTAATGGACATGAGTTTGAGCAAGCTCCAGGAGTTGGTGATAGACAGGGAGGCCTGGTGTGCTGCAGTCCATGGGGTCGCAAAGATTCAGATATAACTGGGCGACTGAACTGAACTGAACAGTTTCTCTCTCCAAACCCTCAATTTTCAAAATGTAGTGCAATAGTGATATGCTTTATACAGCTGTTTTTTATATCCCTTACAGAGAAAAAGAAGTTACTCATTTCTCAGTACCCAGACATGTTCTAAACTTCATCACTGCAGTTACAACATTCTTCTTATTTTGTGGATACTGGTATGAACTGAAGTTTTCTGCTCCCAAATCCACATGGTGAAACCATAATCTCCAGTGAGATGCATGAGGTATGTGTAGGGGCCGTTGAGAGGTGACTGGGTCATGAGAACAGAGCACTCAGAATGAGATCAGGGCCTTTATAAGAAGGGATGTCTTCTCTCTCTGTTATTACTGGCTCAAGGCTATGCTGAGAAATACTGCCCTTATCTGCTTAGCAACTTCCATTATCTGCTTTGTAGTGACTGTGATTCCTGCTGTCCATTAGGCACTGAATGTGCTCATTTTCCCAAAATTACCTTGCCCAACACTGTGTGCCTCCTCCCACTTCCTGGGTTATCTTTCAAAGCAGCAATGGGTTACGCACGAAAGGTTAAGTCCTGTAAGTATATACATTTTTATTAAGAGTTATTGATGTGACACAAAAACATGTTCTAGTTATTTTTTAAATTGGCTCATTACAAATGCCAAGTGCCTTCCAATTCAGCAATTAGGTTATAAAAATTAAATCAGGAACCTTGTATTTTACACAATTTCATTCTCAACAGGGAATATGAAAATTGACATTAAGACAAATAAGAAGGAGTACACGGGGCATGGAACAGCACTGTGAAACCATTTATTAACAAGCACCTAGCATGGTACTCTCCTCTAATGTTACCTGAAACATAATTTACAAAGATGTATGAAGTGAGGGATCTTAGATCCTAGAGTAAGTTTGTTGAGAAAAAAGATTCTAGGATCAGAGAGAGGGGATGGTTAGAGGGATAATTACAGTAAGAAAGATACTTATCTGTCCCTGTTCTCCAAAGTGGTTTGAAAATGAATGTGTTAAGTTCCATAAACCTGAAGTAAAGAAAATGTGCCTCCTGAATTCTTGAGATTTGTTCCTGAACGACTTCCCTGGAGGTGAAACTTCCCCACATACCAAGTTCTACCTTCCAGCGCAGGGAGAGCTAACATGCATGGCATAAGGATGAACATAGGTGGAGAGTGGGGTGACAGAAAGGACAAACACCCTCTGCTCAAACCCCCATCTCCAAAGGAAATTCCTGATCCCCACATGATGGACACGCAGGCTCACCTGGCTTGGTTTAGGAGCGAGGGGTTCATCATGCATTTTAGGATAAACTGGGTATGGTGTCCGTGTGCCAGGTAGGACCGGCCTGAGGATTCTCAACGGCCAAGCAACAGTGAAAACATGCCATTTTCTGCCCTTCACTGGATTCAGTGGATTCAGCATTTGGACTGTTGACATCACACCAGAGGAGTAACATTTGTTTCCTCCCACAAACCATTCTTGCAATAGTATTGCTTTAATAACACACATTTTGAATGTTTCTTCTTTGTATGTTTAGTATTTTAGTCAAAACTCTACTGTAACACCAGATATTTACTGTAATTATTTGTGTATACGTCTACCTCAGGTGGGAGACTGCAAACTCTCAGGCATAGACTACTTCTCATTTATTTTTCTATTCCTGACACCTAGTCTCTTCCATACCTACAGTAGGGACACAACGTTTCTGTTAAATAAATGTATAAATAAATAGCTATAGAATTCAGGCAAAAGTGCCTGTGTAGGTATTAATGTATACACTTATATACTTCATATACATATTAATGTTTCTGAAATTGATAATATTCATATATCTGGTGATGCTTATTTTCAAAAAGTTGTTTTAAAATAGGTGACAGTTTATATCTAATGTGATCATTGTAAATACATATATATATAATTGGAAGAGAGAAATTATATAGCTATTAAATATTTGCACTTTGAGATTCTATAAATACGAGTGATAATTTTTGCACATTTGGTTAACTGCAAATGACAATACATTCTATGGCATCAAATAACTGACAAAAAGTAGAATTAGAAAGCTTTACAAATTATTTACTATCAAAGATAAACATAATATAAATCTGATCAATTTGAGAGGGACTGTTTTCAGGCCAAAGAAAGAAAGTGAACACAGATGATCAAATAAAGATAGGTTGCAAGTCTCAGCAGTCTTAAATTTACAGGTGCATATGTTGAAAGTTTCAGGTAAAGTGTTGCAAATTAGCTAGGAATTTTCAATGGACTCTTTTTCAATGTTTAACATACACTGCATATTAATTATTCAAATATAAACTTTTATAATTTGTTATATTTTTAACATTATTGAAATTCTTTACTGGTGTGAACAAACAGTTCTTTCTCCTTTTTATACTATATTTCTTTGCTCAAGACATAATTTCTTCTAATAATTTGTTCCCAGGGTAGTTATTAATGAGTTTCATTATAATGTCATAAAGAAATATGAAACTTTTAATTTTGCATCTATGAGTCTAACATACATATATATCGACCAGAAACATGCATTATGCAATTATTTTTAAACAATAAACATGGAAATCACATTAGAAGGAAAATAAAACTTAGGAAACTTTCTAAAGTACAAAGTAAAATGCAGATTAAATGCACAATTAATATATTTTGAAAGCAATAAATACTACTGCTAGACAGAATATTAAGAAAAATTTTCCATTTAGGTTGCACTGTGTCAATAAAAAGGAAATTTTTCATACTTAATTACTTTTATGACATTCTAATTTATTTGATGATTTTAAATTATGGGAAATAAATAGTATTAATTATAGAGTAATAATGTATTTTCATGTTTTTGTGCATTATGTACATGAAAATTTTAATTTCTTTCTGCTTAGAATATTAAAATATACTCCAACTCAGAGATACGTTTGTTACCTAAGACAATGCCATAAACCCATGGAATCTTATTAATTAAGACTTTTGATTTTGTTTCAGAAATAATAATAAAATAATAAAAGTAATTGAAGAAGATGAAAAATTATGTTTTAATCTCCCATCCTGGATAGCCCTGCATTCTCATATCTGCTTTTGGAACTTTTCTTTCCAGATTCAGCTCCCATCCCACCTCTTTCCTGAAGCCTTCTCTTCTTCCTCCTTCATTTTTTCTGATCTTAGTGGTTCCTTCCTCTGCATGCTTATATCATCTAATGTGACTTCTATTTAGCATGTTGCTTCCTTCTTTGTAGTATGGCTTATATATCTTTTTATCATTAGACTACAAATGTCAGGGCCAGCTCTTTTCTCTGTTCTCCCACACTTACCACCCTGTATAGCACATGATTTATACAGTGAAGATCTGCTGGATTCTCATTTCTTCTTCCAGAAGAAATAACACAGAAGAAAATAAGAATAATACAGTACAAAATCAAAACAAAGACCCATTTAAGAAGTTATATGCTGTTTCTCTTGAGTGAAAGAGAGAGCAGACAGAGTTGACAATATCATTATAAAGTTCATTTTAAAACCAAAACAGTATTCTGCTGCTAATTATGTGCTGATTAAAAGGCCAGCATACTAAACTAGATCCATGCTATGATCTAAACTATAAAGTACTTATACGCATTTAAAAGGTTTTTAATATAAAATTGAAAGCCAATGAGTCACTATAATAGTTATTGACTTTTTCTTCACTGTTCAAATTTGTTTACAAGATGATTATATAAAATATTCACACAGTTCATTAAGCATCCAGAGGAGTCCAGGAATCCATAGAAGTCTGCCTCCGCAGAGCATTCTCTGCAGACTTAACAATTTTGAGTTTAAGGTTCACTGTAAAGATTACACAGGAACAACGTGGGTTCCTCCTGGCATTCTTAGGACTTCACATGTTGCACTTTATTTAACAAGACTTTATCTTTCCTGACTTCAAAATTACTTTTAATGTAGCCAAATTCTTATAAAACACAGCTAGCAAATGATGGATGAAAAACAACTGTGCCATTTTCCCTATCAGTGAGACCCTAAATTTGATTTTTGCTGTTTGGGTAGGTTCTCTAAATACAAATTATCTGGCTTTTAATATAAAATACATAGTATGTGATCAGGGCTTTATATGAACATCTCTATATTAGATAATTGTGTTTCAGTATAATGAGTTTAATATAATGATCTCAAAATCATAATCTGACCTCTGGCAGTAAAATAATTAAACCCAATCTATCAACTAGTATCCCAACATAACAATGAAATGTAAGTCTCAAAAGCACATATAGCCTACTGGTATTCAGCTATTAATATTAGAGATATTTAAAAGAAAAAGAAAAGTAAATTCTGGATGCAAACCACAAGTAAACTATGCCAAGTATGAAATATGCAAAAGGCCCAATAAGTATAACATACGAGATTAACATTATTTACAGATACCAAGATTAACTAAAGTTGGAAGTGCTAAGTCTTAATCTATAATATAGATTTCTTTATTTGGAAAGAAAAGCAGCATAATGGATCAAAACAAACAGTAATCAAAAACTTTGGCTGCCTATACAGTAATAAATTAAGACTGCTGTGTTTTAGCATACGATTATCTCCAAATGACTTGGCATTTTAATTTTCCAAAACCGCTATCACAAAACACTGATGAACCAGATTCCTTTGGCAGCAGTAGTAGATATACTGCTATTTTCTTCACCACCAGAGTAAAGGTCAAATAATTTAGTGAAACTGATTTAGGGCTCTGTCATAACTGGTTAATTCACAGGTAAAAGAGGAACAATAAAACATAAATGTATGGGGATATAGTGTCAATTAAGTTGTCATATGGCTGAGTGGGTGACATTCTTTCTTTTTATAAAGGACCAAGTTTCAAAATATGCATCTATATTTTGGAAAACACGCTAGCAAAAGAAGTGATTTTTCTCACCTATAAAATGGGAATTATAAAGCTTATCATATAGGGGTGCTGAGAAGAAAAATGAGCCATCAGACTCCATAAGATTACTTCTTGGTTTTTGTTGTTGTTGTTCAAAATAGGTAATGTGGAAACCAGCAGGAACTCTTTTTTGAAAACACATTAATCTTGGTAACAGTGTCACAAGGTTGGGCTTTAAGCAAAGTCAAACAGAGACCTTTCCATTCAAGACAGACCATTCTATTAAAGACAGAACACTCTGGTTATTTGAGGCCTTTGAACTCAAGTTCTATTACTAAGGCTTGCTTCTCTTTCCTAGTAAACTTTTATATACCTGCCTGATAGCAAAAGCAATAACCTCCTCATATTTTCATCAGTCACCCTAATGTTCATCTCTCTCTTTTCCAGTTACACCAGGGTTCTGATGAATTAAAGCGTGAAGAATTAAGAAATTCTTTCCATCTACAAGTATTTATTGATTGTTACTTTGTACCAACTGCAGTGCAAATGAAGCCAACTCATGAAGCTTAGAGTCTAATGTGGAGACAGATTTAAACAAATAATAACAAAAACTGCTAGGAGAGCAATCAAATAGTAATAAAGGAAGCCATATTTTAGGATCCACTACATGGCTGCCTTAAACATTGGTGTTTTCTGAGGGAACCCACTTAGCTTTCCTTGAGCATAATGTAGTGGTTAGCAACAGAGAGAATACTTTCTTCAAAGTGAGCTAAGAAATGTGTGAGACAACTTTTACTTGTGATAATGAATAAAATCTCTCTAGGTTGTCACTTGGTTGGAAAATCCAGTAATAAAATTTTCATTCCCTAACAGCCTCTTCAATTTCCTAAACATATGCCCAACTGGTTTTCAAAGACAGACCTTTCAGTCTTATCTCTCCAATGCAGGTGCCAAGGGTTACAGTGCATGATATGAGATACAAACTCCTGAAGCTTCAGCATGTAGGGCAGGTTCAGATTCGCCACATATCAAGAGGCTGTGGAGGCACAGTGGGGTGGATACCATCTGTACATTCCCCGTGACCTCACTGCACCTCTCAGAAAGGAAATGAAAAATCCACTGAGCAGTCCAGTTCAGTTCCGTTCAGTCGCTCAGTCCTGTCCAACTCTTCGCGACCCCATGAATCACAGCACGCCAGGCCTCCCTGTCCATCACCATCTTTCTGACTTCTATAATTATCAACAAGGGGATACCTGAAAATTGATGGCTTTGGAGGTCAGCAGGGTTATGATTCCTACTGTGGCCAGGAATCCCTTAGAAGAAATGCAGTAGCCATCATGGTCAACAAGAGAGTCTGAAAGGCAGTACTTAGATGCAGTCTCAAAAATGACAGAATGATCTCTGTGCTTTTCCAAGGCAAACCATTCAATATCATGGTAATCCAAGTCTATGCCCCAATAAGTAATGATGAAGAAGCTGTAGTTGAACAGTTCTATGAAGACCTACAAGACCTTCTAGAACTAACATACAAAAAAGATGTCCTTTTCATTATAGGTGACTGGAATGCAAAAGTAAGAAGTCAAGAAACACCTGAAGTAACAGGCAAATTTGGCCCTGGAGTACAGAATGAAGCAGGGCAAAGGCTAACAAAGTTTTCCCAAGAGAATCCACTGGTCATAGCAAACACCCTCTTCCAACAACACAAGAGAAGACTCTACACATGGACATCACTAGATGGCCAACACCAAAAATCAGACTGATTATATTCTTTGCAGCCAAAGATGGAGAAGCTCTATACAGTCAGCAAAAACAAGACTGGGAGCTGACTGTGGCTCAGATCATGAACTCCTTATTGCCAAATTAGGACTGAAACCGAAGAAAATGGGGAAAACCACTAGACCATTGAAGTATGACCTAAATCAAATCCCTTATGATTATACAGTGGAAGTGAGAAATAGATTTAAGGGCCTAGATCTGATAGACAGAGTGCCTGATGAACTATGGATGGAGGTTCAGATATTGTACAGGAGACAAGGATCAAGACCATCCCCAAGGAAAAGAAATGTAAAAAAGCAAAATGGCTGTCTCCGGAAGCCTTACAAATAGCTGTGAGAAGAAGGGAAGGAAAAAGCAAAGAAGAAAAGGAAAGATATACCCATTTGCATGCAGAGTTCCAAAGAATAGCAAGGAGAGATAAGAAAGACTTCCTCAGCAATCAGTGCAAACAAATAGAGGAATATAATGGGAAAACAAAAGAATGGAAAAGACTAGAGATCTCTTCAAGAAAATTAGATACCAAGGGAAAATTTCAAGCAAAGATGGGTTAAATAAAGAACAGAAATGGTATGGACCTAACAGCAGCAGAAGATATTAAGAAGAGGTGGCAAGAATATACAGAAAAGCTATACAAAAAGATCTTCATGACCAAGATAATCACAATGGTGTGATCACTCATCTAGAGCCAGACATCCTGAAATGTGAAGTCAAGTGGGCCATAGAAAGCATCACTATGAACAAAGCTAGTGGAGGTGATGGCATTCGAGTTCAGCTATTTCAAATCCTGAAAGATGATGCTGTGAAAGTGCTGCACTTAGTATGCCAGCAAATTTGGAAGACTCAGCAGTGGCCACAGGACTGGAAAAGGACAGTTTTCGTTCCAATCCCAAAGAAATGCAATGCCAAAGAATGCTCAAGCTACCACACAATTCCACTCATCTCACACGCTAGTAAAGTAATGCTAAAAATTTTCCAATCCAGACTTCAGCAATATGTGAGCCATGAACTTCCAGATGTTCAAGCTGGTTTTAGTAAAGGCAGAGAAACCAGGGATCAAACTGCCAACATCCACTGGATCACTGAAAAATCAAGAGATTTCCATAAAAACATCTATTTCTGCTTTATTGACTATGCCAAAGCCTTTGACTGTGTGGATCACAATAAACTGTGGAAAATTCTGAAAGAGATGGGAATACCAGACCACCTGACCTGCCTCTTGAGAAATCTGTATGCAGGTCAGGAAACAACAGTTAGAACTGGACATGGAACAACAGACTGGTTTCAAATAGGAAAAGGAGTATGTCAAGGCTGTATATTGTCACCCTGCTTATTTAACTTATATGCAGAGTACATCATGAGAAACGCTGGGCTGGAGGAAGCACAAGCTGGAATCAAGATTGCCAGGAGAAATATCAATAACTTCAGACATGCAGATGACACCACCCTATGGCAGCAAGTGAAGAAGAACTAAAGAGCCTCTTGATGAAAATGAAAGAGGAGAGTGAAAAAGTTGGCTTAAAGCTCAACATTCAGAAAACAAAGATCATAGCATCCAGTCCTACCACATATAGATGGGGAAACAGTGAGAGACTTTATTTTTCTGGGATCCAAAATCACTGCAGATGGTGATTGCAGCTATGAAGAGGCAATGGCACTCCACTCCAGTACTCTTGCCTGGAAAATCCCGTGGATGGAGGAGCCTGATTGGTTGCAGTTCATGGGGTCGCTAAGAGTCGGACACGACTGAGAGACTTCACTTTCACTTCTCGCTTTCATGCATTGGAGAAGGAAATGGCAACCCACTCCAATGTTCTTGCCTGGAGAATCCCAGGGACGGGGTAGCCTGGTGGGCTGCCGTCTATGGTATCGCACAGAGTCGGACACGACTGAAACGACTTAGCAGCAGCATACTCCTTGGAAGGAAAGTTATGACCAACCTGCTGCTGCTGCTGCTGCTAAGTTGCTTCAGTCGTGTCCGACTCTGTGAGACCCCATAGACAGCAGCCCACCAGGCTACCCCTGTCCCTGGGATTCTCCAGGCAAGAACATTTGAGTGGGTTTTCATTTCCTTCTCCAATGCATGAAAGCGAGAAGTGAAAAGTGAAGTCTCTCAGTCGTGTCCGACTCTTAGCGACCCCATGAACTGCAACCAATCAGGCTCCTCCATCCACGGGATTTTCCTAGACAGCATATTAAAAAGCAGAAACATTACTTTGTCAACAAAGGTCCATCCTTCAAGGCTATGCTTTTTCCAGTAGTCATATATGGATGTGAGAGTTGGACTATAAAGAAAGCTGATCACCGAAAAACTGATGCTTTGTTTGGTGGTTTGGAGAAGACTCTTGAGAGTCCCTTGGACTGCAAGGAGATCCAACCAGTCCATTCTAAATGAGATCAGACCTAGGTGTTCTTTGGAAGGACTGATGTTGAAGCTGAAACTCCAATACTTTGGCCATCTGATGCGAAGAGTTGACTCATTTGAAAAGACCCTGATGCTGAGAAAGATTGAGGGCAGGAGGAGAAGATGCCGACACAGGATAAGATGGTTGGACAGCATCCCTGACTCAGTGGACATGGGTTTGGGTTATACTCCAGGAGTTGGTGATAGACAGCGAGGCCTGGCATGCTGCGGTTCATGTGGTCGCAAAGAGTTGGACACAACTGAGTGACTGACCTGAGGGTTATGATGATGACTCCAAAGAACTATATATATTTTTATTATTATAAAGCTGCTGCCTGTGGGTCTGGTTTCCATTCAGCCTGACTGAGACCTCTCCCTTTGGAAAACTGACAGCACCTGACAAAATCTCATTTGGGGACCTATCAAGAATCCACCAGGTTGCTTAGACAATCACAAAGGTTTGAGAGACAAACAAGAGGTATGGCAAGGTTAAACAGTAAGATTCATTGACTACATAAGGCCATGACTTAAGACTATGAGAGGAGGTATTTCACCTAATACACAAAAATCCAGTGAATCAATTAAAATGAGAAAACAGAAGAATGTGTTCCAAACAAAGAACAACAGCAACAACAAAAGGAGAAAATCTTAATAAAAAGAAAGTAAGAAATTTAACTGATAAAGGATTCAAAGTAGTGGTCATAAGATGCTCACTGAACTCAAAAGAATGCATAACCACAGTGTGATCTTCAACAAAGGGAAAACATGAGAAAGTACCATATAGAAGTTACAGAACTGAAGAATACAATAACTGAAGTAAAAAATACACTAGAAGTTTTCAACAGCAGACAAGATGAAGCAGCAGAATAGATGAATGGCGTGGAAGACAAGGTAGAACTCAGCCAAACAGAACAGCAAAAAAAAAAAAAAGAGAGAGAGAGAGAGAGAGAGAATGCTAAAAACTGAAGATATCCTAAGGAGCATCAAGTCAACATCAGTAAGAGCAGAGTTCCCATTATAGTGGTCCCAAAAGAAAAAGAGAGAGAATAAGGTACACACGTCTTATTTTTTTTAAAAATAATGGCTAAAAATTTCCCCAATCTGAAGTAGGAAGCAGATATCCAGATCCAAAGAACACAGACTCTCAAGATGAATCCAAAGAGATTCATATAAACACATTTTAATTAAAATGTCAAAAGCTAAAGATTAAGAGAATCTTAAAAGTAGCAAGAGAAAAACAACTTTTGACAAACAAGGGAACCCCTGTAAGACTGAAAGGTGATTTTTAAGCATAAATTCTGACGGTCAGAGGGGAAAGGCACGATATCTTCAATGAGCTGAAAGGAAAAAACTTCCAGTCAAAAATATTCTACCCAGTTAAGACTGTCATTCAAAACTGAACGCGAGATTAAGAAGTTTCCAGACAAGCAAAACAGTTCACCATTAAACTGGTTTTAAGAGACTTGTTAGAGGGACTTCTTTAAGCTAAAAGGAAGGGCAGTAATTAGTAACAAGAAAGTATAAGAAGGTAAAAGTTTACTGATAAAGGTAAATACTTAGTAAAAGTAGTGGATTACCAGTTATAAAACTAATAGTAAAGTTAAAACACAAGTAGTAAAATTATAACTACAATAATTAGTTTAAAAAATACAAAATAAAAAGATGCAAAATATAACATCCAAAAACAAAACATGGAAAAAGGAATAAACACAGAAAGCTAACTAGCATTTCTGGAGGAAATACACAGAAAGGGTCACATTAAAGACTTGAAATATCCCAGGGCTATCATTCCAGTGTATTTCTGTTAATTTCAACATTTTAGCCTATGCTAAGGAGCCTATGGGTTTAGGAAATTAGCAGTGAGTTATAATTTGAATCACATGGGAACTTTAAGTACAAATGTTATTTAGAGGTTTTGTGCTTCTTGCAGGATATTAACACAGACCTGTAACTGATAAATGTAGCTGTTAATTTGGCAGATGCATTTTTGTCCTTTTCAACAATCAAAGACCATGAGAAGCAGTTGACTTTGACTGGTAGAAACATCTACACATCATTAACATCTGACTTCAAGGTGTCATCAACACTTAGTTTCTGTATTATAATCTTCAGGGACTTTATCTTCATGCCACAAGGCATGATGTTGATTCAGTCTACTGATAGCATCATCCTTACAAAATCTGAAGAGAAGGAAGTAGAAACCACCCTGAAGGCCATGATAAGACATATACATGCCAATGGTGGGAAATATATTCTCCCAAAATAGAAGAGTCTGCTTAATCAATCAAGTTAAAACTGAGAATCAACATCCTCGGGATATTTACTTCAAAATGAGGAAATATTTTTGGACCTTGTACTCTACGAGAGTTGGTGATGGACAGGGTGGCCTGGTGTGCTGCGATTCATGGGGTCGCAAAGAGTCGGACACGACTGAGCAACTGAACTGAACTGAACTGACTCTAAGGGAGAAGTAACATATTCTAGTAAATTCTTTAAACTTTGAAAGCAACTTAATACCAATTTGGATTGGCTGCTTCTGGAAAGACAGCAAGATGGCCAGAAAAGAGTTTCAGTGTGATCTAGACATAAAGCAATAGCAGGTCCTGGCATTGATATAGCATCCCATATGTGTCGTTTCTCCTGTAGTCTAGAATCAAATGAAACAGCAGTTAATGACTCAGCAGCAAAATATTTCCTTTTGGTCCCCATGACCCTAGATCATATTGTTTAGATATTTCAGTATTCAAGGGGACAATTTTCAGGAAGGGACACAATGTGTTTCTACTAGATTGGAAACTGAGACTGCAACCAGGTAAATAATCAAAAAAGACATGTCGGTGTTAGAGGTGATTTCTTCTTATAGGGAAAATAAGGTTGCTGCTCTATCTTTGGGTTTAAGAAGTATAATGAAAGACCCTAGATGTTACCCATTTGTCCCAGCATGCCCAGAAGAGGAGACTTTTTTTTTTTTTTAATGAATTTGCAACTCTTTCAAGGCAGGACTGATATGGGAATACCAGACCACCTTACCTGTCTCCTGAAAACCCTGTATGCAGGTCAAGAAGCAACAGTTAGAACCAGGTAAAACAATTGATTGGTTCAATATTGAGAAAGGAGTATGACATGGCTGTCTGCTGTCAACCTGCTTGTTGAATTTATACACTGAGCACATTATGAGAAATGCTGAGCTGGATGAATTACACCCTGGATTCAAGATAGGTGGGAGAAACATTAACAACATCAGATGTGCGGATGATACCACTCTAGTGGCAGAAAGCAAAGAGGAAATAAAGAGCCTCTAGATGAGGGTGAAGGAGGAGAGTAAAAGAGCTGGCTTAAAACTAAAAACTTAAAACTATTTTAAAAAACTAATATCATGGTATCCAGTCTCATTCAGTTCAGTTCAGTTCAGTCACTTAGTCGTGTCCAGCTCTTTGCAACCCCATGAATCACAGGATTCCAGGCCTCCCTGTCTATCACCAACTCCTGGAGTTCACCCAAACTCATGTCCATTGAGTCGGTGATGCCATCCAGCCATCTCATCCTCTGTCGTCCCCTTCTCCTCCTGCCTCCAATCCCTCCCAGCATCAGAGTCTTTTCCAATGAGTCAACTCTTTATATGAGGTGGCCAAAGTACTGGAGTTTCAGCTTTAGCATCATTCCTTCCAAAGAACACCCAGGGCTGATCTCCTTTAGAATGGACTGGTTGGATCTCCTTGCAGTCCAAGGGACTCTCAAGAGTCTTCTCCAACACCACAATTCAAAAGCATCAATTCTTCGGTGCTCAGCTTTCTTCACAGTCCAACTCTCACATCCATACATAACCACTGGAAAAACCATAGCCTTGACTAGATGGACCTTTGTTGGCAAGGTAATGTCTCTGCTTTTGAATATGCTATCTAGGTTGGTCATAACTTTTCTTCCAAGGAGTAAGCATCTTTTAATTTACTTAATGGCAAACAGAGAGGGGAAAGGTGGAAGCAGTGACAGATTTTCTCTTCTTGGGCTCTAAAATCACTGTGGATGGTGACTGCAACCAAGAAATCAGAAGACATTTGCTTCTTGGCAGGAAAGCTATGACAAACCTAAAATGTGTGTTGAAAAGCCAAGACATTACTCTGCTGACAAACGCCCATATAGTCAGGGCTATGGCCAGGTACCATTGTGAGAGCTGGACCGTAAAGAAGGCGGAACATTGAAGAATTGATGCCTTCAAACCATGGTGCTGGAGAAGACTCCTGAAAGTTCCTTTGACAGCAAGGAGATCAAACCAGTAAATCTTAAGGGAAATCAACCCTGAATACTTGTTGAAAAGTCTGATGCTGAAGCTGAAACTCCAGTATTTTGGTCATCTGATGAGAACAGCTGACTTATTGGAAAAGACTGAGAGCAGAAGGAGTAGAGAGAGTCATAGGATAAGATGGCTGGATGATATCACCAATGCAATTGACATGAACTTGGGCAAACTTCAGGAGAGGTGAAGAACAGAGAGGCCTGGTGTGCTCAGCCCATGGGGTTGCAAAGAGTTGGACATGACTGGGCGACTAAAAACAACAAAGGCAGGACTATCTAAAGCTCAGAACACTTTATAGGGAAAAGAACTACATTCATCTGAACACTCTGCCAGTGTAAATAGGTAGGTAATGTGAATTAATACAGCATCTAATCGTATGCCCTTAAAAGAGATTTAACTTTTTGTAATGTGATTTCTTTGTAACAGTGGTATGATTACATAGGCCTAGGTAATCTTAGGCACAGGAAAATGGAATTTGGTATTCCAAGATAAAGTAAACTAAAAATTCTGATTGTCATTCACAAAAATTAGGGTTCCAGATCTCTACAAGTCAAGTAATTGTATGGAAAAAAATACTTCCAAAATCTATTATAATATAGTTTGTATGACATACCCCATAGGTTCTTATATTATTTAACTACAGTTATCTCTATTATCCATTAGGCCTTAGATAGTTATTGGATGGAAGAGAATATCTAATTTCAAAGCAAACACTTTTAAATATGTTAGTATTATTCCTCTAAGATATTATATATACAGAACCATCTTTATTTTCCCTAACATCTAGGTACTTTTTAAATTTTAAATCTATAAATTATTTTAATTTAATTTACTCTACTTTCTTATAAAATTAATACAGTCTTTTATAAATACCTTGTATTAATTTATAAGTTAATGTTGCATTCACGTTTATTTTCCCAGAGTACTTCAACTGGGTCACATTCATGTCCCTGGGGCACACCTTGGAGATGCTCAGAATCATTTGAAGACTATGGATTGAACAGTTAAGTTTTCATTTCATAAAGTTGTTAAGTCAGTAAAATTGAGAATGTTATTGTTAATACTATACCATTTATACTCACTGGCTGGTAAATACTGATGAAATTCAAATTATGCATGTATCAGAAGACTGAATTGTTAAACTTCACCCAGCTGAAGTAATTTTAACAATCATGAGGAACTGCAGCAACAACCCATCTCTGGGGAAAAGCAATGTCTGTCACCCCTTGCCCCCAATTCCCTGTGTAAATATGAATCTATGTTCCCATTGTGCCAGCTGGCAGAGAATATGAAAATAGCCCAGGTGGCCTTTGATACATTTCAAGTTGGAAAAGGGGACATGTTGCTTTGGTAAAGAAGAGATGGAAAGAAGTTAATACAAACAGATTTTTTAACTAGCATATTCACACCATGCTTTTATTTTCCTTTTAAAAATTGATTCTTATAGTTTCACTATAAAAAATGCATAATAGAAGAAAATGGTAAAATAGAACAACCAAAAGCCACCATCTGCACATGATGTGCTTTATAATCTTTACATTTATTCTAAAGTTAGATGACATTGCAGTATGAATTCTGTATCTTATTTTTAACCTAATATTATATTAAAGAATTTTCCATGTTGTCATCTCTTTTTAATTTATAAATGATATTATGCCTATGTATGATTCAATATTTTCAAACTTATACTCTTTACTAAACAAAAATACCACATTACTTTTTTATTTTGTGTAATGAGATTCTTAGGGAAAATGAATTTGACATATGCATAAAAGGGAGAGCTATGGCTTCACCATTATTATCAAGCTGAGGATTTGGGCAAATTACTGAATCTCCCACAGTTTCAGCCCCTTTATTAATTAGATGGATATGTATTCCTAGTTCAAATGGTTTAGGTGAAGCTTAAACTAGACAATCTACAGACTCTGATGTCAAAGAGGTGATTCATCTCCTTTTTTGTTTTCATCTTTTTAGAATGCGTTCTCTTTGAGAATTGACTAATCATAAATAAATGATTTATTTATTTTTATGACATTTTACACATAATAATAATATTAATTATATGTCACATTTGACAACTGTCTTTCAATGTTAAATTTTTGATGTTTCTCAATGCAGACTGTTTCAAATATAGATTTTTAATTTTTATCACATCAGATGTTAGAAAATAGTCATTTGAAAGTTTTGATAAAAACTCACTTTTCTTTTAATATTCACATTGACTGAAAAATACAACTCATTGACCTTTAGGAAATTTAAATAAATGTATAATGTTGAGGTAAGAATTTAAATTACTCTAAGCAGTTCTTTTGTCACTTGGTAAACCAGTACCCTAGGGTACTTATAGAATAAGGATTCTTTTCTCTATTGACTTAAGACACTCTCTGGGCTGTCTTTGGATCATCTCCTTCATTTGATGCCAGTAGAATCTGTCTTTACCACAGCATTGTGTTAGTTTGGTGCAAACGTTAATTGTGATTTCAGACTGTGAATTGTAAATCATTATAACTAGGTTCAAGCACATCTTTAGTAATCAAAACAGGAACCTTTAAAATAAACATTTTTGCCAATGAGAAATAAGTGTGTTTATTCCTATAGAATAAAAATCCATGCTTTGGGATTTGATGAATTCTTGGAAAGCATCTTCTGCATCCTGCTGGTTGTGGAAGCACTTTTCCCGGCAAAAAAAAGGTCAAGATGCTTGAAGAAGTGGTAGTTGGTTGGCAAGAGGTCAGGTGTTTATGGTTCAGTTCAGTTCAGTTCAGTTGCTCAGTCGTGTCCGACTCTTTGCGACCCCATGAATCGCAGCACACCAGGCCTCCCTGTCCATCATCATCTCCTGGATTCACTCAGACTCACGTTCATCGACTCAGTGATGCCATTCAGCCATCTCATCCTGGGTCGTCCCCTTCTCCTCCTGCCCCCAATTCTTCCCAGCATCAGAGTCCTTTCCAATAAGTCAGCTCTTCGCATGAGGTGGCCAAAGTACTGGAGTTTCAGCTTTAGCATCATTCCTTCCAAAGAAATCCTAGGGCTGATCTCCTTCAGAATGGACTGGTTGGATCTCCTTGCAGTCCAAGGGACTCTCAAGAGTGTTCTCTGACACCCCAGTTCAAAAGCATCAATTCTTCAGCGCTCAGCCTTCTTCACAGTGCAAATCTCACATCCATACATGACCACAGGAAAAACCATAGCCTTGACTAGACAGACCTTAGTCGGCAAGGTAATGTCTCTGCTTTTGAATATACTATCTAGGTTGGTCATAACTTTTCTTCCAAGGAGTAAACGTCTTTTAATTTCATGGCTGCAGTCACCATCTGCAGTGATTGTGGAGCCCAAATTATAAAGTCTGACACTGTTTCCACTGTTTCCCCATCTCTTTCCCATGAAGTGATGGGACCAGATGCCATGATCTTTGTTTTCTGAATGTTGAGCTTTAAGCCAACTTTTTCACTTTCCTCTTTAACTTTCATCAAGAGGCTCTTTAGTTCTTCTTCACTTTCTGCCATAAGGGTGGTAACATCTGCATATCTGAGGTTATTGATATTTCTCCTGGCAATCTGGATTCCAGCTTGTTTTTCTTCCAGTCCAGCATTTCTCATGATGTACTCTGCATATAAGTTAAATAAACAGGGTGACAATATACAGCCTTGATGTACTCCTTTTCCTATTAGAACCAGTCTGTTGTTCCATGTCCAGTTCTAACTGTTGCTTCCTGACCTGCATACAGATTTCTCAAAAGGCAGGTTAGGTGGTCTGGTATTCCCATCTCTTTGAGAACTTTCCACAGTTTATTGTGATCCACACAGTCAAAGGCTTTGGCATAGTCAATAAAGCAGAAGTAGATGTTTTTCTGGAACTCTCTTGCTTTTTCCATGATCCAGCGGATGTTGGCAATTTGATCTCTGGTTCCTCTGCCTTTTCTAAAACCAGCTTGAACATCAGGGAGTTCACGGTTCACATATTGCTGAAGCCTGGCTTGGAGAATTTTGAGCATTACTTTACTAGCATGTGAGATGAGTGCAATTGTGTGGTAGTTTGAGCATTCTTTGGCATTGCCTTTCTTTGGGATTAGAATGAAAACTGTCCTTTTCCAGTCCTGTGGCCACTGCTGAGTTTTCCAAATTTTGCTGGCATATTGAGTGCAGCACTTTCACAGCATCATCTTTCAGGATTTGAAACAGCTCAACTGGAATCCATCACCTCCACTAGCTTTGTTCGTAGTGGTGCTTTCTAGGGCCCACTTGACTTCACATTCCAAAATGTCTGGCTCTAGATTAATGATCACATCATCATGATTATCTGGGTCACGAAGATCTTTTTTCTACAGTTCTTCCGTGTATTCTTGCCACCTCTTAATATCTTCTGCTTCTGTTAGGTCTAGACCATTTCTGTCCTTTATCGAGCCCATCTTTGCATGAAATGTTCCCTTGGTATCTCTAATTTTCTTGAAGAGATCTCTAGTCTTTCCCATTGTGTTGTTTTCCTCTATTTTTTGTAGATGAGGCAAACCTTCATAGCCCAATTTGTTCTACTTTTGAAGCATTGGTTGTATGGTGTGCAGTCAGGCATTATCGTGTTGACCAATGCTGGCTGCAGGCACAAAAGTTTTTGGTGCATCTCATGAATTTGCTGAGCCTATTTCTCAGATGTGTAATGGTTCCATCAGAATTCAGAAAGCTGTAGTGGATCAGATGGGCAACAGACCACCAAACAGTGACCATGGCCTTTTTGGGTGCCAGTTTAACTTTGGGGAGTGCTTTCGAGCTTCTCAGACCAACCACTGATCTGGTCATTGCTGGTTATCATAAAATTTGCTTTTCTTCAAACATCACACAATCAAGTCAAGAAATGGTTCATTGTTGTTTCAAAGAATAAGAGAAGATGACACTTAAAAATGATGATTTATTTTCTGTCAGCTCATGAAGCACCCATTTATCAAGCTTTTTCATCTTTCCAATATGCTTCAAATGCCAGATGACCTTAGAATAATCAACACTGAGTTCTTCAGCAACTTATTGTGTAGTTATAGGAGGATCAACTTCAATGATTGCTCTTAATTGATCATTGTCAACTTCCAATGGCTGGCCACTACACTCTTCATCTTCAGGGCTCTAGTCTTCTTTGCAAAACTTCTTGAACCACCACTATATTGTATGTTTGTTAGCAGTTCCTGGACCAAATGCATTGTTGAGGTTGCGAGTTGTCTCTGCTGCTTTAACAATCTGTTTTGAACTCAAATGAGAAAATCACTCAAAATGCTTTTTGTCTAACATCAGTTCTATAGTCTAAAATAAATATAAAATAAACAGCAAGTAATGTCATTAGCTAAAAATATAAAGCAAGAAATGTGTGTTAAAATGATGTATAACATAACCATATTTATTTAAGAATGATTCTGATATCAAATGGCAAAGTTTAATAATGCAAAACCACAGTTACCTTTTTGCACCAACCTAATAATGAGGCTAATCTTGATTCACCAACATGAAAACAGTTTTTTAGTCATTTCTGTGATAGATTTTATTTACTGTTGATTCATCATATATGGATCAGTGAAGGATAAATATAAAACCAGGTGTCCTGTGAAGATTCACCTCAACTCACAGCAATGGTGGCCCAATTGTTGGTTACAAATTTTATATACATTTAGGAAGAATATTCATCAGAGATTACAGTGAAAGTTTTTATATCACCAAAGCCAAGACTGGGTCAGGGCTGGTCTTCCACAACAACAGGCTGATATCTGTTAAGGATTCATTACGAGCAGATCAAGTATTATTCTAAGCGCTGAACATGTGTTATCATATTTTTTTCAAAATAATCTTCAGATTACTTCCTAATGACCTAGATGCACAAAGATGGATGCTCAAAGAGCCAGAGGATATCATGAACAAGCAACTAAAATGTCTCAAAGAGACAAAAAAAAAAAAAAGAAGAATGTGAATAAAGAGAGAGAAAATACAAAGAGGATTCCAATAGAAATTCTGGAGCTGAAATACATAATTGGAATGTCAAATAAGGAAACCGATGCAGAGAGAGTGAGGATCACATATCTGGTAGGAGACAGAGCCAGAACAGGAATCTGCAGAGTTCACGGTCTACCCAACTTGTCTACCTGACTACAAAAGAGCCCAGTGGATATCAGGCTCCCTCCGTTTCCTTCACCTGCACTGACCAGTCTCTCAGCCAAATGTTTACATTGTGAAAGAATCCTTTTTTAAAGCCCTTGCCCTGCAAATGACAGTGAAAGAATAATCCTAGCAAAGAATTTTAATAGCCCTGGGGAAAAAGGCAAACAGACTACAAACACATAAATAAAACTTAAAAAGAGAGCAGTTTGCCTAAAATATTATGACAGTTCTAAAAGATTTTACAACTCAAAATTACAGAACAAAGGACTACAAATCTCACAAGACACTGATTTGGGGGATCTTAAGAATATTCTGAAAATCCATAAGACAGTGTGGACTCTACCCACTGAAAACTCTTAGATTCAGTCACTTTAAAAATACTGCAGCTCAACAAAGCTACCATTTTAAAAAATCACAACTAGAAATCAATATACATAGGCAAACATCTCTTTACCAGAATTTTATAAATTTTACCAGCCTCAATTAGAAAAATGAGTGACCAAATGTTTATGATGTAAGCTTAAATGAAAAACAAAAGACTTTTATATATAGCAAATTTCAAATACTATAATTATAAATGTATTTTACTGAAAAAAATCATCAAATATTAAAAGTTCTGACCCCGGATGGTAACATGTAACATTATATTGAATGTTTCTTTTCTTCTTTATATTTGTTGATATTTTAAATTTTCCCACAAGAAGCAATTAATAATTTTATATTTATTTGAAATATAATGGAAAATGGAAAAAGCAGATAGCAAAATAAACATTCAGTATTAAGCTAATTTGGGGGACAAAATGTGAGCCCAAGAATGTTAATATTAGATAAACTATTTGTTAATACTTATTTTCTTTTGCCTGCATTTCTTCAGTAAGCATATATTATTTTATATAAGAATAAAGTTAGACATCACATTCTATATAATGACTCAAAAATTACTAATATGTTCTTGAAAAGAAAATGTAATGTGAAGATGTGTTATTCTCTTTATGATTATAAAACCAATCCTTGAAAGCACCAAAATCCGGGCTTATTTCTCCAGACCTCTGAATATCAGACAAGCTTTTCTCTGTCTCAGTTAGTGTGTATTTCCAACAATGAACACACTGCTACTTACAGAGGAGCTAGCACTTCAAAATTATTTGCTAAAGTACAAACACATGAAAAGATGTTCAACATCATTCATTATTAGAGAAATGCAAATCAAAACTACAATGAGATATCACCTCACACCAGTCAAAAAGGCCTTCATCAAAAAGTCTACACACAATAAATGTTGGAGAGGATGTGGAGAAAAGGGAACACTCTTGCACTGTTGGTGGGAATGTAAATCAATACCTACACTATAGAAGACAGTAGGGAGATTCCTTAAAAAACTAGGAATAAAACCACCATCAGTTCGATAAGTTCAGTTGCTCAGTCATATTTGACTCTTTGCAACCCCATGAATTGCAGTACACCAGGCCTCCCTGTCCATCACCATCTCCTGGTGTTTACTCAAACTCATGTCCATCAAGTCGATGATGCCATCCTGCCATCTCATCCTCTGTCGACGCCTTCTCCTCCTGACACCAATTTCTCTCAGCATCAGGGTCTTTTCCAATGAGTCAACTCTTCGCAAGAGATGGCCAAGATTTGGAGTTTCAGCTTTAGCATCAGTCCTTCCAATGAACACTCAGGACTGCTCTCCTTTAGAATGGACTGGTCGGATCTCCTTGCAGTCCAAGGGACTCTGAAGCATCTCCTCCAACACCACAGTTCAAAAACATCAATTCTTCCGCGCTCAGCTTTCTTCACAGTCCAACTCTCACATCCATACATGACCACAGGAAAAACCATAGCCTTGACTAGATAGACCTTTGTTGGCAAAGTAATGTCTCTGCTTTTCAATATGCTATCTAGATTGGTCATAACTTTTCTTCCAAGGACTGTCGTTTAATTTCGTGGTTGCAATCACTATCACCAGTGATCTTGAAGTCCCCCACCCCCGCAAAAAATCTATTTCTGCTTTATTGACTATGCCAAAGCCTTTGACTGTGTGGATCACAATAAACTGTGGAAAATTCTAAAAGAGATGGGAATACAAGACCACCTAACCTGCTTTTTGAGAAATCTGTATGCAGATCAGGAAGCAACAGTTAGAACTGGACATGGAACAACAGACTGGTTCCAAATAGGAAAAGGAGTACGTCAAGGCTATATATTGTCATCCTGCTTATTTAACTTATATGCAGAGTACATCATGAGAAATGCTGGACTGGAAGAAACACAAGCTGGAATCAAGATTGCTGGGAGAAATATCAATAACCTCAGATGTGCAGATGACACCACCCTTATGGCAGAAAGTGAAAAGGAGCTAAAAAGCCTCTTGATGAAAGTGAAAGAGGAGAGTGAAAAAGTTGGCTTAAAGCTCAACATTCAGAAAATGAAGATCATGGCATCTGGTCCCATCACTTCAAGGGAAAGAGATGGGAAATCAGTGGAAACAGTGTCAGACTTTATTTCTTTGGGCTCCAAAATCACTGCAGATGGTAACTGCAGCCATGAAATTAAAAGACGCTTAGTCCTTGGAAGAAAAGTTATGACCAACATAGATAGTATATTCAAAAGCAGAGACATTACTTTGCCGACTAACGTCCGTCTAGTCAAGGCTATGATTCTTCCTGTGGTCATGTATGGATGTGAGAGTTGGACCATGAAGAAGGCTGAGCACCGAAGAATTGATGTTTTTGAACTGTGGTGCTGGAAAAGACTCTTGAGAGTCCCTTGGACTGCAAGGAGATCCAACCAGTCCATTCTGAAGGAGATCAACCCTGGGATTTCTTTGGAAGGAATGATGCTAAAGCTGAAACTCCAGTACTTTGGCCACCTCATAAGAAGAGTTGACTCACTGGAAAAGACTCTGATGCTGGGAGGAATTGGGGGCAGGAGAAGGGGACAACCGAGGATGAGATGGCTGGATGGCATCAGGGACTCCAAAGACGTGAGTCTGAGTGAACTCCGGGAGATGGCGATGGACAGGGAGGCCTGGCGTGCTGCAATTCATGGGTCACAAAGAGTCAGACACGACTGAGCAACTGAACTGAACTGAACTGTTTCCAATGTTTCCTCATCTATTTTCCATGAAGTGATGGGACCAGATGCCATGATCTTCCTTTTCTGAATGTTGAGCTTTAAGCCAACTTTTTTGCTCTCCTCTTTCACTTTCATCAAGAGGATCATTAGTTCCTCTTCACATTCTGTCATAAGGGTGGTGTCATCTGCATATCTGAGGTTATTGATAATTCTCCCGGCAATCTTGATTCCAGCTTATGCTTCTTCCAGCCCAGCATTTCTCATGATGTATTCTGCATATAAGTTAAATAAGCAGGGTGACAGTATACAGCCTTGACATTCTCCTTTTCCTATTTGGAACCAGTCTGTTGTTCCATGTCCAGTTCTAACTGTTGCTTCCTGACCTGCATACAGATTTCTCAAGAGGCAGGTCAGGTGGTCTGGTATTCCCATCTCTTTCAGAATTTTCCACAGTTTATTTTGATCCACACAGTCAAAGGCTTTGGCATAGTCAATAAAGCAGAAATAGATGTTTTTATGGAACTCTCTTGCTTTTTCCATGGTCCAGTGGATGTTGGCAATTTGATCTCTGGTTCCTCTGCCTTTTCTAAAACCAGCTTGAATATATGGAAGTTCATGGTTCACGTATTGCTGAAGCCTGGCTTGGAGAATTTTGAGCATTACTTTACTAGCGTGTGAGATAAGTGCAATTGTGCGGTAGTTTGAGCATTTTTGGCATTGCCTTTCTTTGGCATTGGAATGAAAACTGACCTTTTCCAGTCCTGTGGCCACTGCTGAGTTTTCCAGTTTTTCTGGCATAATGAGTGCACAACTTTCACAGCATCATCTTTCAGGATGAAAGAGCTCAACTGGGATTCTCTCAGCTCCACTAGTTTTGTTTGTAATGATGCTTTCTAAGGCCCACTTGACTTCACATTCCAGGATGTCTGGCTCTAGGTGAGGGATCACAGCATTGTGATTATCTGGGTCATGAAGATCTTTTTTACAGTTCTTCTGTGTATTCTTGCCACACCTCTTCTTAATATCTTCTGCTTCTGTAAGGTCCATACCATTTCTGTCCTTTATCAAGCCCATCTTTGCATGAAATGTTCCCTTGGTATCTCTAATTTTCTTGAAGAGATCTCTAGTCTTTCCCATTCTGTTGTTTTCCTCTGTTTCTTTGCATTGATCACTGCGGAAGGCTTTCTTATCTCCCCTTGCTATTCTTTGGAACTCTGCATTCAGATGCTTTTGTCTTTCCTTTCCTCCTTTGCTTTTGATTCTCTTCTTTTAACAGCTATTTGCAAGGCCTCCTCAGACAGCCAGTTTGCTCTTTTGCATTTCTTTTTCTTGGGGATGGTCTTGATCCCTATGTCCTGTACAATGTCATGAACCTCCATCCATAGTTCATCATGTACTCTATCATATCTAGTCTCTTAAATCTATTTCTCACTTCCACTGTATAAACACAAGGGATTTGATTTATGTCATACCTGAATGGTCTAGTGGTTTTTCTTACTTTCTTCAATTTAAGTCTGAATTTGGCAATAAGGACTTCATGCTTTGAGCCACAGTCAGCTCCCAGTCTTGTTTTTGCTGACTATATAGAGCTTCTCCATCGCTGGCTGCAAAGAATATAATCAGTCTATTTCAGTATTGACCATCTGGTGATGTCCACGTGTAAAGTCTTCTCTTGTGTTGTTGGAAGAAGGTGTTTGCTATGACCAGTGCATTCTCTTGGCAAAACTCTGTTAGTCTTTGCCCTGCTTCATTCTGCATTCCAAGCCCATATTTGCCTGTTACTCCAGGTGTTTCTTGACTTCCTACTTTTGTATTCCAGTCCCCTATAATGAAAAAGACATCTTTTTGGATGGTAGTTCTAAAAGGTCTTGTAGGTCTTCATAGAACCGTTCAGCTACAGCTTCTTCAGTGTTACTGGTTGGGGCATAGACTTGGATAACTGTGATATTGAATGGTTTGCCTTGGAAATGAACAGACATCATTCTGTAGTTTTTGAGATTGCATCCAAGTACTGCATTTTGGACTCTTTTGTTGACCATGATGGCTACTTCATTTCTTCTGAGGGATTCCTGCCCATCATAGTAGATATAATGGTCATCTGAGTTAAATTCACCCATTCCAGTCCATTTTAGTTCACTGATTCCTAGAATGTTGACATTCACTCTTGTCATCTCTGGTTTGACCACTTTCAATTTGCCTTGATTCATGGACATGACATTCCAGGTTCCTATGCAATATCGCTTTTTACAGTATCAGACCTTGCTTCTATCACCAGTCACATGCACAACTGGGTATTGTTTTTGCTTTGGCTCCATCCCTTCATTATTTCTGGAGTTATTTCTCCACCGATCTACAGTAGCATATTGGGCACCTAACGACCTGGGAAGTTCCTCTTTCAGTGTTCTATCATTTTGCCTTTTCATACTCTTCATGGGGTTCTCAAGGCAAGAATACTTAAGTATTTTATACTGAAGTATAAAACCACCATATTACCCAGCAATCCCACTCCTAGGTATCTACCCTGAGGAAACCAAAATTGGAAAAGACACATGTATCCCATTATTCTTTGCAGCACTATTTACAATAGCTAGAACATGGAAGCAACCTAGATGTCCATAGACAGATGAATGGATAGAGAAGTCGTGGCACATGTACACAATGGAATATTACTCGGCCATAAAAAGACACATTTGTGTCAGTTCTAATGAGGTGGGTAAACCTAGAACCTATTATACAGAGTGAAGTGAGTCAGAAAGAGAAAGATAAACACCATATTGTAACATATATATATATGAAATCTAGAAAAATGGTACTGAAGAACTTATTTACAGTGCAACAGTGGAGAAACAGACATAGAGAAAAGACTTATGGACATAGGGAGAGGGGAGGGAGGGGGTGATGTATGGAAAGAGTAAAATGGAAACTTACATTACCATTTGTAAAATAGATAGCCAACAGGAATTTGCTGTATGGTTCAGGAAACTCAAACAGGGGCTCTGTATCAACCTAGGGGGTGGGATAGGGAGGGAGTTGGGAGGGAGGTTCAAAAGGGAGGGGATATATGTATACCTATGGCCAATTCATGTGAGGTTTGACAGAAAACACCAAAATTCTGTAAAGCAATTATCCTTCAATAAAAAATAAATTAATTTTTAAAAATTCTCCAAAAAAAATTATTTGTTAAAGTAATTCCACACATTCAGTCTATGCCAACAGAAAGTTAGGTCCTAACTGGTAAAAAGAAATTTACTCGTGTGATATCAGAGCTCCTCATCCTTCAGGCAGAGCAAAGACTGCAAACAAAATAAAGGTTTTCCACTAACTTAAATACTGATTCTTCTTACCTCCTACTTGATAGTGTGTAATTTTTGGAAAACAACTTCAACATTTAAGATTATTTCTCCTATTTTCAAAATGAAGATATAATTATGTAATTTTAGCAATATTACATTAGGTAAGTATTAATACAACTAACCTGCAAGATCATCTGAATATATGATGAACCAGATTGAGTTCAATCATAGTGTACATTTTTGTAACTCACTGATTTTTTATGTGATTTTAAGTCTTAAATTTTAAAGGAATAATGCTATTTTATATTTTTATCTTAAGGGATTTAAAATAACATTACCTCATTCTTTTTTGCAGGTTATTTTGGTGAAGTACTCATGGAGAAATCACACAAAACTCTTTTTACATCTTATTCATTTAGTTATCTTCTTGGCAGACACTGTTAACAAGATGGTGAAATACAATAGATTTTTAATAGCTAAATGTTACAATCAAGACCTTTGTAAAAAGCATTTTAATTAATATGCTATATTTTTTTCTAATTGTAGCACTGAATATGAATTTGTAATGGGGATCTTAATTTCTATCACTATCATGAGGAAATAAAGAGATACGGGTTACTGTATATTTGTTTTCTTAATAAATCTTTTATAATAATGAGGAATACTTTATGAAATAATAATGTACAAAACAAAAATTATGGCTTCCTGTGATGAAAAAATTTATCAAAGCTTTTAGGGGGTGATTAAGTTGAAAAAGATACAAAAGAAGCCAAACAAAAATGCTTTACTTATAAAGGATTTTATACTAGTTTAAGTATATCCAACTTTGAAAATTTTTGGTAAGTTCTCAACAAATTTTTAATTAATTTGGAAAAACAGTATGCAGATATTATATAAAAACAGAAATTTGTATAAGAGCATCAGGAATCATCTTCATAGTCTGAGTCATAAAGCAAGTCTCAAAAAAATTTCAACTGTTTGAGTTCACATAGAGTATATTCTATGACAAAGAAGGAATAGCTGAAAATTAACAAAAGATACTAGAATATGCTTAAATATTTGGAACATAAATAATGAAAATAATCCATGGGTCAAAGAAAAACATTTCAAAGACAACTAGAAAGTGTTTTGTACTAAATGATGACAGAACTTCCCAGGTGGTGCTAGTGGTAAAGAAACTGCCTGCCAATACAGGAGACAGAGACACAAGAGACATGGGTTCAGTCCCTGGGTCGGGAAGATCCCCTGGAGGAGGGCATGGCAACCCATTCTTGCCTGGAGAATCCTATGGATGGACAGAGAAGCCTGGCGGGCTACAGTCCACAGGGTTGCAAAGAGTCAGACACAACTGAAGCAACTTAGCACGCAGGCATGACAATATAACATCAAAATCTGTGTAATACAGGTAAAATTGATCATTTGAAACTAAATCATAAAAGTTTAAAAAAAGCTTTTAAATGAAAGAAGAAAATGTGATAAACCAAAGAACAGAAATTATGAGGGGAAGAAAAACAAATTAGATAAAATATCTGAAGTCAGAGTTGATATTATGAGAAGAGCAATAAAAAATGATATAACTCAATGTGTACAAAAAATAATAGCATTTCCACACGCTAAAAATGAGCAATTTAATAAAGAAATTAAGAAATAATTTCTTTTACAGTAGCACCAAAAAGAAGAAAATACTTAAGAATAAACTAAGGAAATGAAAGACCTGTACACTGAAAACTACAAAATAATGCTGAAATAAGAGGGAAAGGGTGGGATGGTTTGGGAGAATGGCAATGAAACATGTATATTTTCGTGTAAGAAACGAAGCGCCAATCTATGTTCAATGTAGGATGCAGGATGCATGGGGCTGATGCACAGGATGATTCACGTAGAGGATGTGGGGTGGGAGGTGGGAGGGGGGCTTCGGCATTGGGAGATTGTGTTCACCTATGGCTGATTCGTGTCAATGTATGGCAAAACAAATACAGTATTGTAATTTTTTTAAAAAAAGATATTATTCAAAATGAAAAAAAATAAATAAAAATAAAAGATTCACATCAGGAAAACTTAAAAAAAAAAAGAATAAGTATTAAGAAAACAAATATACAAATATATCTGCTGACACAGATAAGTGGGAAAATATTTTGTGTTCATGGACTGGAAAACTTAGCGTTGTTAAAATGCATGTACCATCCAAAAAAATCTACAGAGTCAACGCTATACCTAGCAAAACACAATGATACTGTTTGTAGAAATTGAAAAACAGAAATCTAAAATTCATCAGGAATCAAAAGAACCCCAAAGAGCCAAAAGAATTTTAAGAAAGAATAAAAAGTGGTTGCATCACACTTCCTGATTTCAAAATATATTTCACACCTAAGTTAACAAAACAGAATGGCATTGGCATGAAAAACAGATATATATATGAATGGAAAAGAAAAGAGAGCCTGGAAAGAAACTGGCAAATGATCTTTGCTGAGAGAGATAAGTTCACACAAAAGGAAATGGACAGTCTTTTTAACAGATGGTGCTGGGAAAACTGTATATACACATACCAAGAAATCATTGTGGACTCATACTATACACAAAAATTAACTCAAAATGAATTAAAGATCTAAACATGAGACCTGAAACTATGAAATCCTAGAAGAAATTATAGAGGAAAATCTGTGTGACACTGGATGGCAGTGATATCTTGCATAAACTAGAAGCACAGGCAACAAAAGTAAAATAGGTAAATGGCACTACATCAAATTTAAAAACTGTGTGAGCATGCTAAGTCGCTTTAGTCGTGTCCATCTCTTTGCGACCCCATGAACTGTAACCTGCCAGGTTTCTATGTCCATGGGATTCTCCAGGCAAGAATACCGTAAGGGGTACCATGCCTTCCTCCAGGAGATCTTCCTGACGCAGGACTCGAACCCACATCACTTTTTCTCCTGCATTGGCAGGCCAGTTCCTTACCACTAGTGCCACCTAGGAAGCCCTAAAAACTGTACATATCATAGGAAATAATCAACAGGGCAGAAAAAGCAACCTATGGAATGGGAGAAAATACTTGCAAACCATATATCTGATAAGGGGTTTTATATATAGAACATGGTTTTTGTTTTTTTAAAAAAAAAGAGGAAGAAGAACTCCTATTACTGAACAATAACAACCCAGAAACTCAAATAATCCAATTAAAAAATAGGCAAAGAACTTGAACACTTGTTACTTCAAAGAAGAGATATAAATGGTCATCAAGCATATGAAAAGATGCTCAGTGTTACTAATTACCAGAGAAATGTAAATCAAAACAACAATCAGATATTACCTCATACCTTTTAGGATTCTTACTGTCAAAAAAAAAAAAGAAAGAAAACAACAAGCATTGGTAAAGCAGTAAAGAATTTGAACTATAGTTAAGAAAATGTAAAATGATGTAACTGCTACAGAAAGCAGTATGGAGAATCCTCAAAAATTAAACACAGATTCACTACATGATTCAGCAATTTCACTTTTTGTGTATATCTACAAAAATTGAAAATATGATCTCAAGAGATATTTGCATATATAGATTCACTGCAGCCTTATTCACAATAGTCAAAAGGAGAAAGCAACCCAAGGGTCCACTGATAGATGAATGGATAAATAAATGGAGAATACTCAAATAATAAAGTATTATTCATCCTAGGAAAAGGAGATCCTGTCATATGCTATATAAATGAAACTTGAGGACACTATGCTAAGTTAAGTAAGCCAGCCACAATAAAACAAATGCTGCATGAGTCCACTTATATTGAGGTATCTGAAATGGTCAAAGTTTTACAAATCGAAAGTAGAGTGGTATTTGCAGGAACTGTGTGGGGAAAGGGGAAAATGAAAGTTGTTTTTCAAAAGATACAGAGTTTCAGTTTTTTAAGATGAAAAATTTATAGAAATCAGTTGCACAACAATGTAAATATACTTAACAATATTGTACACTTAAAAAAACCTAAAATGGTAAACCTTGTTAAGAGTTTTTATCACAATAAAAAAATAAGATTTTACCAAAGACCATAAACACTATCATAAGGCCAGAAAAAGAAATTAAAAATGGAATAATTGAAAATAAAGATTAGGTTTTTTTCATTATTAGAGATTAAAGATTTTTCATTATTAGATGCAATCTTCTTTAAGAAAAAATAGTCTATTTGCTACTTAAGAACAATCCTAAGAAAATTAGAAAAGAGCTTCCTGCCTATAAATAATAAAGTTTTATATAATATTAGAACTCACTATAATAACTGGACAGATATTCTACATGCGAAGATAAAACACTGTAATATATTAGTTCAATCCAAATTGACTTACACATTTAATGCAATTCCAATAAAAATTCTAATACAATTATTTATTATTTGTTATTATAATTTCAACATTTATTTGAGAGACCCTATGGTCAATAATCGGGCTTCCCTTGTGGCTCAGTGATAAAGAATCTGCCTGCAATGTAGGAGTCGCAGGATACACAGGTTTGATCCCTGCGTTGGGAATATCCGCTGGAGGAGGGCATGGCAATCCACTCCAGTATCCTTGCCTGGAGAATTCCATGGTCAGAGAAGCCTGTCGGGCTATGGTCCATGGAGTCACAAAGAATCAGACACAACTGAAGTGACTTAGTATGCATGCACATGTGGTCAATAATTACCAACATCCATTAAGAACTGTTATGAAGGTTTACTGTATGGCTATGGTAGTTGAATAGAACCTCGATGGAAATCAAGAAACTTGATGTAAATCGTATTATAGATTATAAAAAAGTAAAGATATTTCAGTAAGGAGTGTTGAGACAACTGGTTTTCCAATGAGACAAACAATGATGATGGTACTTGGAACCCGATCTCAAAGCACACTTTAGAACGGGAAAGTATAACATGAATATGTGAAAGTTTTGGAATGCTTTCATGATCTTAGCATAGGGAAGAATTTCATAAACATATCAAATATAATTATATTAAGAATACTTTAAAATTCACCACTGTGAAATTTTTAAAAGAAACGTGTTCACTAAAAGTGAAAGAAAAGTGAAGTAGCTCAGTCGTGTCCAACTCATTGCAACCCCATGGACTCTAGCCTACCAGTCTCCTCTAACCGTCCATGGGATTTTCCTGGCAAGAGTTCTGGAGTGGGTTGCCCTTTGTGAAAACAAAAATCACAAATTAGCCAATGATAGCAAATTAAATACCAACAGACAGTAAACAGTAAGAAAATAGGAAGCTCTCCACTGAATCAATAAACAGAAGATGAGAAAGCAAAGGCAGGAGACATCCATAGGCATTTTCACAGAAAAGGAAACACGGATGGTCAGTACACATAAAAAGATATGTTCAACCTATCACTAATTATAGAAATGCTAGTTAAGACCCAGTTGGGATAATGAGGTATAATTTTACACTGAAGAGAAAAGCAACAATGTAAAAATCAAAGTTGTATAATACCAAATTAGGGAACACAACGAAAACTTTTACAGCCAGTTTGTGGCCATGTAAGTGTATACAGCAAACTGTGCATGCGGTTGGGTGGATCTTAGCTATCCTGAAGTTCTATTTCCCAGCACCTCCTTGTACAGTAGTGAGTTGTTGCAATCACAAAGCTCATTTGTGCAAGAGCTGGTAGGCTTGCTGCAGCAGCTGTAAGCATTTTACGCTTGAAAGATCAGTTTGGAATACCCAGCAGGGATACAGTTTACACACACAGCTGCCATCCCTTACCTGCTGGCTCGTCAGGGTGGTGTGGGACACAAGTCTGCCTGCAGCTTCTGCGGCTCCTGCAGGATCCTTGTCGGGCCAAACGCTTGGTCAGTCTTGTGCTAAAGGACACCATGTTCTGGAAGAGATCTCCTCAGCAAAGTTGAAGTCCTGGGGACAGAGAGAAAGAGGAAGTTTCAGTTCACCCTCATGGGCTCCACCTATTTCATCCTCTGCCCAACTTAACATCACCTTCCCTTCCTGACTGCCAGCCTTGCTGGATTTAGACTCTGACCCCAGACACAAAACAAAGCTTGATGAAGACTGCTTTAACCAGTTCCCATAAATGCATAAGGTCAAATTCTTAAAATAAATCTATTATCTAAATTATTTTACTTGTAAGGTTCCGTTTGATTTAACCTTGTTTCAGCTAACTGTGAAATGGAGATAATAAAACAAGGTATAGCAAGAACAAAGGTCCATATATAATCAAAGCTGTGGTTTTTCCAGTATTTACATACAGATGGGAGAGCTGGACAATAAAAAATGGCTGAACACCAAAGCATTGATGCCGTCAAACTGTGGTGCTGGAAAACACTCTTGAGAGTCCCTTAGACGGTAAGGAGATAAATCAGTCAAACCCAAACAAAATCAACCCTGCATATTCATTGGAAGGACTGATGCTGTAGCTGAAGCTTCAATCCTTTGGCCACTTAATGCAAAGAGTCGACTCACTGAGAAAGACCCTAACGCTGGGAAAGATTGAAGGCAGGAGGAGAAGGGGACAAGATGGTTGGATGGCATCACCAAGTCAACAGACATGAGTTTGAGCAAACTCTGGAAGATGGTGACAGGGAAGCCTGGTGTGCTACAGTCCATGCGGTCGCAGAGTCAGACATGACTGAGCGACTGAACAATGACATACAGCAAGAACAGCTTAATATATCACTAAAAACAAAAACTTCATCTTTTTTCCTATTACATCTATTTAAGAATTTAAAAATTCACACAATTCACCATTACTGTATCATTCACACTTGATCTCTATGTGCTTTCACATTTAACTTTACTCAGGTTGAGTTTATCATTGACAGAAAGCCTAATTCTTAGTAATACTAGGTGCTCCCTCTCAGAAAAGTAGATGCCACTAACAGGGGCAAAGTATCCAGGGAACCTGGGGCCGATTCAGTGGTCACCTGACAGTCACATCTGTGCAGAGACCAAAGGACTGATCTTGGGAGTACCATCCTAGGAAGAAATCAAAGCCAGGCAGAGAATCCAGTACTCAAAAGGCAACCTAAGGGAGCTAAAAGGGCAAAAGAACACAGGTGAGACAAAGGGGTTTAAAAGGAGGAGCAAGAAGGCCAAAAGGGAGTGTAAATCTGAAGGTGAGGGGGTACAGCGTAGAGGAGCCTCTGAGGAAAGAGGGCTGGAGCTAGGAAGGGCCACAAGAGCAAGTCACAACTCCGATTTTCCATATTTACATTTTGTTTTAATCATAAAGCTCCTCTGTTCTTTACAGGTACCACAGATTTTGTGTGATCTTAAGAATATATTGACCTAAGGAAAGCACTGCAAATATGCTACTTGTAAACTTAAGTGATTGATCAAACAATCTGAATATCAGTATTTTGATCCCTGTATTGATTATCCTAGTGTCCTGGCATTATGCTATAGATAATCATTAATAAATAAACAATTACAGTGTTGCAATGTATGAAAATACTGTTTCACACCAGTAAAATGAGAAGAAATAAAAGGCGTGTCTAACTCCAATAAATTTTGAAATATTTTAAAGAAACACAAGTAAATACTATGATTCCAACCCTGACAAAAAAACAATATAAAGAATGTAAAGTGTGAAAGTGTTAGTCATATCCACCTCTTTGTGACCCCCATGGACTGTTAGCCCGTCAGACTCCTATGTTCATGGAATTCTCCAGCAAGAATACTGGAGTGGGTTGCCATTTTCTTCTCCAGGGGATCTTCCCCACCCTGGGATCGAACCTGGGTCTCCTGCATTACAGGCAGATTCTTTACTGTCTGAACCACCAGAGAAGCCCTATAAAGAAGGTAACCAATACAAAAATGCCTTGATTCTGTATTTAGAACAAAATTTTTCTTCTTTTTAAATTTTCAACTTTTTCTTTCAAATTTTAGTTTCCACATTCATTGTAGTTTCTGTTCTGATGCAAAAATCTGTTCTTATAATTGCTACAGATAATCAAAATTCTACATTGTACTTTAAATTTAATCTAGAGGTACTTTTGTTCTATTTTTTTTCTTAACAGAGAGCCTTTATGTTTCTAACTTTAAGGACTTTGCATAGGTCTACAATAGATTATTAGAGCTAGGATAGCAAAATGATAATTATTGGTTATCTTTAAACCAATTTTATATTTTATTTATCTTTAAATATTTATCTATTTACTTATTTATCTCAAATTTCTATTTTTGATTAATCATAACAGCAGGCATAACATTAAAATGTATATAAGCAATTTTCTATAAGAATAATTTCAAAATATTATTTTAATGATAAACTTACATCCTTTAGTTTATAATTCCATAGTCATTACTAAACAAACTCTTGAATATTAGACAAAGATCCCTTGTCCATTTTGGTGAACAAAAACTCAACCAGAAACTCAACTTTAGAAAGAAAAGATGTAAAAGACATAATTTTTTTTTTAAATACTAAGGGGAAAGAGTTTGCTGTAACTGGAAAGTAAATACCTCCTAACCTTCTTTTTTGTGTTCAAACAAAGATAACCTAGACCTTTGCATTTCCAAAGCACCTGAGTCAGCTTCTCATAATACCAAAAGTTCTCTAATAATAATTTGTGTTTGGGTGCTACTATAACTTAATCAATACTATGAATGATCTATGGCTTATAGTAAATTATACTCAGTGTCTATCACCTTCTTTTCTAAATAGTCCATCAATTAGGTTTTACACTGGATTAAATTCTTGGCTTTCAGACAAAAACTTCTGAGTCTTGACTCCTGCAATTTAGATGACAAAAATCAATACAAGTGCCTCTTGTTAATGGTCTCAAAATGAGAAAACCAGAATATCTGCAACAGGAAAAATAAGAATTCCAGTTCAATACCCAATACTGATCTTTGGTTTCCAATAGGGCTTGTGAATTATAACAGATCTCAGACCATCCTCTCACAAACAGTAACATCTACTGAATTCGAATCCTGTATATTGCAGAAATGTTTCCTTAACTCCCTAACTTTTTCACACAAGAACTGAAACACCATAAGACAATGCAACTAATTCACTTTCATAACCACAAATATTACTGTGATTCAAGTACTGATAGTTTAAGTGTTATAGAATTTCACAGACAAATAACCTATTTAAGCCCTCTGATCTTTTCATGAGAGAATTTAACATGACCCAAAATGTAAACACTGGGCCCAAAGTCATAGATCTAAATTAATAACTTGAGCTGTGGCAGAGATATGTGACTCCAGGCTTAGATTATTGAGCAGTTGGTCCCATAAGCACAGAATTTTAGAGCAGAACATTCAATCCTTTAATTTTTAGATGAGCAAAGGAGACTATAGTGGTTCCCAGGTTGGCTTAACTGAGTAAGATTATTCACAGAGTTCATCAGTCTTTGTCTTAAACCCTTGAAAATGCTTCCTATGCTTCCCACGTATAGTAGAAAGCACTGCCTTAATATATATTCCTTAAGGAATCTTTTTCTGGCAGTAGTTATTACTTTTCGATACTCTGAAACCCAAATAATAAACTCAATAGCTTTGTTTCAAAACAAGGTGTATTTTCAAAAGCAATTTTCTAATATCAAAATAGCAATTCAGTCGACCAGAACTTACATAATGAACCAGGCACTTTGTAGTTGGTATTCATCTAGGTTCAAGAATGAGACAAAGACTGACAGCAGTTTTCATTCTGGAAAGGGAGACACATAAGCCAAAACCTACTTCCAGGCAAAGCAAGCAAAATACACACAACTATGTGAAGTATTTATAAACGCTCTAAAATTCTAAACCCAAAATAAGTCAGACATCTTTCTCATCTGGATGACTTAACAACCAAAAAGCAATCATTGGTGAGTGGCCTAATAAACAAGGGGTTTGGGAAAGAGAGCTTTCTGTAGCAAATTATTTAGACTAACAATAAGTGCAAGAGAGGCTATATGGTTTGAGCTTTTTTTTTTTTAATAAATAAATAAATAGACTTTATTTTCCATCAACCTTATTTCCATTTTCTTTTAAAGAGTCTAAAAGAATAGCTGCAGACTACTCCATGGAAGTTCCTACCCAGCGGAGCTGTGGCAGCAAACCAGACGCAGAGGGGACCAGCGTGCCTTCCCGTCTGTCCGCAATCTCTGGGTGGGAAACAGTCAGTTTGAAAGCTGGAGCACTCCATCCACCCTGAAATTCCGCCTTGGGCGTGGCCTTTCAGCCGCTGTCTGCTCTTCCTTTTCGGTGTCTTCAGGATCTTTCCGGAAGCAGAGGTCAGGCTGACCTCTCGAAGGTGGTCATACGAGACCATGCCAGAGCGCTTGCGCAGAAACTCCCAGACCAACGTCACAGCATCAGACCCACTGGGTGAGCTCCCCTTCTGTCGCGCGGGGTGGCGGTGCCCACAGAGCAGTGATAAGATGCCTCTGTGTGAGGGCCGCTGGTCTGCGCTGGGATCAGTAATTCCTGGAAGTCTCCACTCGCGGAAAGCTTCCTGGATCTGGTTACTGAAGGTTCTGGAAGTGAAGTGGCTGGCAACAGGAGCGGTGCCATCGTCAGCAGCAGCAGACTTAAGGGCAGCTCACTGATCAGTATCTCTGAAAGGTATGACCC
Source organism: Nanger dama (assembly GCA_917880005.1). NCBI lineage: Eukaryota > Metazoa > Chordata > Mammalia > Artiodactyla > Bovidae > Nanger > Nanger dama. The sequence continues at coordinate 25,226,339 of CAKJTW010000021.1, forward strand.
CGTCATCGGGTCTTCAGTGGCAACCATGGCACAAGCTGCCAGCAGAAGTTTCTTGAGGTTTTCTTCAGTCATGATCAAATGCCATCACCTTTCCATTCAGGAGTCAAGGTCAATGCCGCCAAAGCAAATCGCTGCTGCAAGGAATTTAAGAACACTTTCCTCCTCTTATTTGCAGGACTCAAGGGCTCTAGATATGATGAAAGTTTCCCTTTAAGTTATCACAGGAAGCCAAGACAATGCCTGTTTAGACTCCTTTCTGCATAGTGCAGAAAGGTGAGTTCTTTAGGCGCCAAAGATCTACCAGCAGCGTGCTGCTGTTGCTGCTACACGTCGCTTCAGTCGTGTCCGACTCTGTGCGACCTCACCTCACTCACACACACACACACACACACACACACACACACACACACACACACACACACACACACCAATTAGCAAATAAGAAAACAAAAGCAAATATGATGATGCTAGTTGTTTAGTAGCTCAAGTCATGTCCATGGAATTCTCCAGGCAAGAAAACGGCAGTGGATTGCTATTTCCTTCTCCAGGGGATGTTCTCCACCCAGGAATCAAACCTGCATCTCCTGCATTGGCAGGTGGATTCTTTACCGCTGAGCCCCCAGGGAAGCCCAAAAGCAATTATAAGTAATTTCCCCCTCCAAGAAATGCTATAAGAAATCTTGAGTTTGTTGAATCAGTGACTAATGAGGCTAATTTCAAAGAAAATACTTTTGAGTATTTTAGTATGATTCCTCCAAGATATTAGGTATATAGCACCATTTTTATTTTTCCAAATTTCTAGGCACTTTTTAAAATTTAAATCTACAAATTATTTTAATCTAAAACGTTCTATTTTTATTAAAATTAATATAGGTATTTTCAGAAATACTTTATATTAATCTATAAGTTAATACTGCATTCTCACATATTTTCCAAGAATACTTCAGTTGGGTCACATGCATGTCCCTAGGGTACACCTTGGAGATGCTCAGAATCATTTGAAGACTATGGGTTAAGTAGTCAAGTTTTCACTTTGTATAGATGTTAAGTCAGAAATATGAGAATGTTATTGTTAATATTACATCATTTATACTCACTGGCTGGTAAATACTGATGAAATTCAAATTATGCATGTATCACAAGACTGTCAAACTTCACCCAGCTGAAGTAATTTTAACAATCATGAGGAGCTGCAGCAACAACCCATCTCTGGGGAAAAGCAATGCCTGTCACCCCTTGCCCCCAATTCCCTGTGTAAATATGGATCTATGTTCCTGTTGTGCCAGCTGGCAGAGAATATGAAAATAACCCAGGTGGCCTTTGATACATTGCAAGTTGGAAAAGAGAACATGTTGCCATGGTAAAGAAGAGATGCAAAGAAGTTAATTGTACCCCGTAGAAATGCCCTATAATTTTTATAATCTGTAAAAAAAAATATGTCATAGATACAGCAATAGAAATCTTCACAGCTATATACTGAATTATCACTATTTTATAATTTTAATTTTCCAACAGCAAAGCCAACTGCAAATCATATCAAGATTACTTTAATTGGTATCATGATGTCATTAAGAATATAAAGGGAGTGGAAAAATTACTTTCTAGTCAATTGTAGACTATTTTGTAATAAATATTATTCAAAACAATGGGAAGAAGACCCAGAAAATCCCAGGATTTACTAGTGTGGATGGATAGAGGCTATGGAAGAAGAATAAATACACAAGTGTTAAAGAAAAAAAAATCAACTCTAAGACGAAAATAAACCAGTTATTAAGAGCAGGGTATGGTGAAATCAGAAGAAAGCAATCAATAAAACTGAGGCAAGTAGTGTGACAGTAGGAATATTTCCAACATACCCAGTAATCAAAAAGACAATGAAGCGAGGCAACAGTGACTTGGCAGAAAGACTTACCTTTAAAGGTAATAACCATCTCTGAATCATGTTTGATGTAAAGGAACTAACACACTGGTGGGATATTGTGAGTTACATTTTATCTATTTTCTGTAAAGACATCTATTTAAAACTGGATATAGCATATTTCCCTTCAACAATTTGAGAAAAAATAATTCAGTTCTGTTCAGTCGCTCAGTCGTGTCCAACTCTTTGCGACCCCATGAATCGCAGCACGCCAGGCTGCCCTGTCCATCACCAACTCCCGGAGTTCACTCAGACTCGCATCCATTGAGTTAGTGATGCCATCCAGCCATCTCATCCTCGGTCGTCCCCTTCTCCTCCTGCCCCCAATCCCTCCCAGCATCAAAGTCTTTTCCAATGAGTCAACTCTTCGCATGAGGTGGCCAAAGTACTGGAGTTTCAGCTTCAGCATCATCCTTCCAAAGAAATCCCAGGGCTGATCTCCTTCAGAATGGACTGGTTGGATCTCCTTGCAGTCCAAGGGACTCTCAAGAGTCTTCTCCAACACCACAGTTCAAAAGCATCAATTCTTCAGCACTAAGCCTTCTTCACAGTCCAACTCTCACATCCATACATGACTACTGGAAAAACCATAGCCTTGACTAGACAGACCTTAGTCGGCAAAGTAATGTCTCTGCTTTTGAATATGCTATCTAGGTTGGTCATAACTTTCCTTCCAAGGAGTAAGCATCTTTTAATTTCATGGCTGCAGTCACCATCTGCAGTGATTTTGGAGCCCCAAAAATAAAGTCTGACACTGTTTCCACTGTTTCTCCATCTATTTCCTATGGAGTGATGGGACTGGATGCCATGATCTTTGTTTTCTGAATGTTGAGCTTTAAGCCAACTTTTTCACTCTCCTCTTTTACTTTCATCATGTGAAACAAAATATAATAGCTGCTTGTAGTTTACTGGTTTCTTGGGGAATTTAGACAAGTACTAATAAATGGTTTAATTATAAATTTGCAAATGTGCTGATCATTAGTTTACTGAATTTAATTAATGCACTGTCATTAAACCAAAAGCAAGTCTATGTATGTTATTTATGATTCTATCTCCTTGAGGACTGGGATAAAGTTCATGTTTAAATCTCATGTACTATATCAGCCTCTGGCTACAAAGTTAACCCCCAAATCACCTACTATTTGTATCACAGTTTGGCTATGCATTTACTCTTTGTTCCATACGCTTTAACATTCGTGAAAAAATGTGAATTAAAAAAAGTCACTTCCAAGTGTTGATGACTGAAATAAGGGAAAAGTTAAGGCATCTAAGAAACGGATAATCTTTAGGCAGAAAATATTTTTTTGGTTAAAATAAAAAAATGAACTTTTAAATTCTGCAGTGGCTCCAATTAATATCCTAAGTGGACTTGTCGTTCTTTCTGATCTATCCAAAGACAAATAAGAAAGTTTGCAAAATATCAATAAATGCTTCTGTCAATACTTTTAGGGGAATACTATATGCTAGATGCTATCTTGAGGATATGTCTTAGGAAACTTACCACTGTATCATCCCTATTACGTCAGTATTAATTGTTGAGATTAAAGAGTGTGCCTATATATTCAACTGAGATTATTTGGATAGGACCTCCTGTTTTCAGGACAATGGTCTATATGCTGTTCGGATGGTGTGAAACTATTTCCAAGAATTCTGTGTTCTGATTAGTACTCTCCTGCCCCAAATATGAGAACAAAATTCAGTTATAAGATTTGCTGACTAGTCTGAAAATTACATTTGGATGGCCCAAGTGTGATATTTAATTCCATTTCTTTTCTAGACCGTTTCCACAATAAAGGTGTCTTAGTGTTTCATTAACTCTCATAGGTGTCATTTCCATCACCATATGGATTCTAAGATCTGAGTTACTGAAGTAGTATTTACCCCCTTCTTCCATATGGTTTCCTGTCTAATAGGAATGATAACTGAAGTAGCTATGTCAACAATATATCATTGATTTTTTTTTCCTCAAAGGATGAACTTTGAATTTTTCAAAAATGTTGTTTTCAGAATCCAAACTCAAGGCTGCCTGGATAACAATTTAATTCACACTACATCAGAAGAATGTTTTTCTTTTATATCTGAAATTTTGCTTGCTTTACTTTAAAAGTAGCATACTGTTTTATATGATTGCTATTTTCAACTTGATAAGAAATCATTAAACACTGAATGAATTAAAATCTTCATGCACCATACACTTACATTATTTCTAATTAAGAAAAATAATGTTTCATAGTTTTATCTGCTAGTATGAAAAAGAATAGAGAAGTTATGTTTATTTTCCATCTATTCTATGGCAATAATATAGGTGCTTTACATGCATTACCTTTTTACCCTCCCAATAAAGCTGTAAGTTGGCATTATTTTCTTCATTTTCCCAAATGTGACAAGGCCAAGTAGCTAGAATACAGAAAGTTTAAAATTCAAAACAGAATTTGAGTTAATGTTTCCCAAAAGGCTTTCCCAAAGCCTGCAATTTTTCTTATATGCTATAATGGTTTCCATATGACCATTTCACTTTTACTTATTGTAAGGAAATTTAGCCTGCAGTATGTATGTACTTATTAATCCAAACATATTGTCTCAAGGATATATAAGCAACTTATGCAGCTCAACTCCAGAAAAATAAACGACTCAATAAAAAAATGGGCCAAAGAACTAAATAGGCATTTCACCAAAGACATACGGATGGCTAACAAACACATGAAAAGATGTTCAACATCACTCATTATCAGAGAAATGCAAATCAAGACCACAATGAGGTACCATTTCACTCCAGTCAGAATGGCTGCGATCCAAAAGTCTACAAGCAATAAATGCTGGAGAGGATGTGGAGAAAAGGGAACCCTCTTACACTGCTGGTGGGAATGCAAACTAGTACAGCCATTATGGAAAACAGTGTGGAGATTCCTTAGAAAATTGCAAATAGAACTGCCTTATGACCCAGCAATCCCACTGCTGGGCATACATACCGAGGAAACCAGAACTGAAAGAGACACATGTACCCCAATGTTCATTTGCAGCACTGTTTATAATAGCCAGGACATGGAAACAACCTAGATGTCCATCAGCAGATGAACGGATAAGAAAGCTGTGGTACATATACACAATGGAGTACTACTCAGCCCTTAAAAGAATAAATTTGACTCAGTTCTAATGAGATGGATGAAATTGGAACCGATTATACAGAGTGAAGTAAGCCAGAAAGAAAAACACCAATGCAGTATACTGACACATATATATGGAATTTAGAAGATAGTAATGATGACCCTATATGTGAGACAACAAAAGAGACACAGAGGTATAGAACGGACTTTTGGACTCTGAGGGAGAGGGAAAGGGTGGGATGGTTTGGAAGAATGGCACTGAAACATGTATACTTTCTTGTAAGAAACGAAGCACCAATCTATGTTCAATGCAGGATGCAGGATGCATGGGGCTGGAGCACAGGATGATTCAAGTAGAGGATGTGGGGTGGGAGGTGGGAGGGGGCTTCAGCATTGAGAGATTGTGTTCACCTGTGGCTGTTTCATGTCAGTGTATGGCAAAACAAATACAGTATTGTAATTTAAAAAATAAATAAATTTTAAAAATAAATTAAAAAAATAAAATTGTGGCTTATACAGTACTAAGAATGAAGATTTTACAGACACCTCTTTGAATTCTTACACCCAATATATATAAGACTTCTGAAAGAAAATGCCTAGAAGAATAGCCTGATTCACGGCTATTCTAGATGAAAACACTTACATAAACCAAGCACAGTTAGTTCCAGAACTATTCCTTTACAAGGAATGCTTGTAAGAGAGAGTAACACTAACAATACTATTACTGCTCATATTATTTTATTATCATTATTATACTGATAATATTAACAGCACTGATGTTATTAGTACACTAATATTAATAACAAGAAGACTAAAATAATTACAAACAGATTCTTAAATGATCTTGAACTCCAGCTAGAGGTAGTAAAGAAATTCTCACTGTTACCAAGCTGGCACTGGGGACTTCAATATGAACTGATTCACAGCTTTAATTCTGTAGTTTACAAAGGAAGGTTTACCATGAAATTACCTTCAGTTTCAGGCTTCCCCAGATGGCACCAGTAGGAAATAACCTGCCTGCCAATACATGAGATGTAAGAGATGCATATTCGATCCCTAGGTTGAGATGATCCCCTGGAGCAGGGCATGGCAATCCACTCCAGTATTCGTGCCTGGAGAACCCCATAAACAGAGGAACCTGGTTGGCTACAGTTCACAGGGACACACAGACACGACTAAAGCAACTTTGCACGCACGCACACACACACACCTTTGGTTTCACTTGGATAGGGCTTTTAAGTCCCTGAGTGGTCCTACCAATGTTTTCACATGGTTAAAATGTGTTTGTACACCCTCCAAAACTTAAAGACAATAAAAGCAATTAAGACAAATATTTCAGTTTTCCATTCCAAATTGGAATAAATTTTTAATGTACGGCAAAAAAAAAAAAAAGAGAGAGAGAGAGAGAGAAATGTTGCTTCTATTCCAATCCCATCCCTACCCCAACCCCTACACAAATACCTGTATTGCCACCATAACAGAGGCTGTGGGAATGCTTGGTACCTAGCCAGGGCAAGGTTGTGTTGGTGATACAGTTGGTTTGGGTTTAGTGAACCAGACTAGGATCAGAATAAAGAACACTGGCATGTAGGACAATCGTTAGTTTTCTATACTTACTGAATTTTAAAGCATGTTTGGTAAATTTAATTAAGAACACACTGGAAGATCAAGGAGGAAATGGCAATCACATAGCATAGACTTAAGCTTTCTAATAGGTTCTTCCAAGTAAGTTTTCCATTCTCTATATTTTATTTGAAGTAAAAGCAGGAGCTTTTCTTTTGAGGGGGAATGATAATAAGTAGTTTTAATTTGTACTTTGAAGGATGAGATCAGAATGGGCAAAAGATTAGGTCATTTGTAGCTTTTTGGAAATCAAACAAAATTTTTTAAAAAATAGAAATATGTTTTTAGCTGAGACCTCCTAAAAGTGATATAGCATTAGTAATAAAGATATGATAGCTTATAAGAAAGATATTGATCATCTTGTGAAATAAATGAGCTTAAATTGTCATTAGTTTATTACTGGAGTGATCATTTCCTTGACATTGATTTAACTAGCATGCTCTGATATTTTAGAGACTTTTATTTTTTTCTAGGGCATTTTAAAGGACCAAAACAGATTCTTATTTTCTCCCCAAAAGTAGTAAAATTAAAAACAATTCTCTTTGAAAATTCAATTAATATGTATTTTAACAAAAATATTGACAAATGTACTTTTTAATGAAAATCTTTAGTGATAATACTGAGCAATTCATTTGTTAAGGAGTGATAAATTGAGAACATAACCTATATTTAGCTCAATGCAGTAACTTACTCTCTATCAGTTTATATTAGAAATAAAATCAAAAGTTAGATCTTGTTTTATTTTCTAAAACATCTAACATTATTACAACTACACACTCAAGTTTCTACCAGTTTTCTGCATTAAACCTACAGATTCCAGTAAGCATACTGAGTTTAGTATTGAATTATTTAGTCATTTTACTTTATAGCTGAATTGTGTTTAATAGTTAACTGAAGCATTTTAATACATTATTTCTCTTGGTGTTATGAATATGTTAGGAGCTAGCTCAGTTTTTTATTAGTCAGTTTATCAGTTCAGTTGCGCTGTCATATCTGATTATTTGAGGCCCCAGGGACTGCAGCATGCCAGGCTTCCCTGTCCATCACCAATTCACAGAGCTTGCTCAAACTCATATCCATCGAGTCAGTAATACCATCCAAACATCTCACCCTCTATTGTCCTCTACTCCTCCTGCCTTCAATCTTTCCCAACATTAGTATTTTTCCAGTGAGTCAGTTCTTCACAACAGGTGGCAAAAGTATTGGAATTTTAGCTTCAGCATCAATCCTTCCAAAGAATATTCAGGACTGATTTCCTTTAGGATTGACTGGCTTGATCTCCTTGCAGTCCAAGGGACTCTCAACAGTCTTCTTCAATACCACAGTTCAAAAGCATCAATTCTTTGGTGCTTTGCTTTCTTTATGGTCCTACTCTCATATCCATACATGACTACTGAAAAAACCATAACTTTGACTAAATGGATCTTTGTTGGCAAAGTAATGTCTTTGCTTTTCAATATGCTGTCTAGGTTGGTCATAGCTTTTCTTCCAAGGAGCAAGCAGTTATAGGCTTAGTTACAGGACTTAGTTATAGAAGTTAGTTATAGGGCTGCAGTCACCATCTGCAGTGATTGGGAGCCCAAAAAATAAAGTCTGCTGCTGTTTCCACTGTTTCTCCATCTATTTGCCATGAAGTGATGAGACGGAATACCATGATCTTTGCTTTCTGAATGTTGAGTTTAAGCCAACTTTCTCACTCTCCTCTTTACTTTCATCAAGAGGCTCTTTAGTTCTTCTTCACTTTCTGCCATAAAGGTGGTGTCATCTATATATCTGAAGTTATTGATATTTCTTCCGGCAATCTTGATTCCAGCTTGTGCTTCATTCAGCCAAGAATTTTGCATGATGTACTCTGCATATAAATCAAATAAGCAGGGTGACAATATACAGCCTTGATATACTCCTTTTCCAAATTGGAAACAGTCTGTTATTCCATGCCCATTTCTAACTGTTGCTTTTTTGTCTACATACAGATTTCTCAGCAAGCAGGTAAGGTGGTCTAGTGATCCCATATTTTTAAGAATTTTCCACAGTTTGTTGTGATCCACACAGTAAAAGGCTTGGGCATAGTCAATAAAGCAGAAGTAGATTTTTTTTTTTCCTGGAACTCTCTTGCTTTTTCAGTGATGAATTGAGCCTTACAAGCATCACTGTGAACAAAGCTAGTGGAGGTGATGGAATTCCAGTTAAACTATTTCAAATCCTAAAAGGTGATGCTGTTAAAGTGCTGCACTCAATATGCCAGCAAATTTGGAAAACTCAGCAGTGGCCACAGGACTGGAAAGGGTCAGTTTTCATTCCAATCCCAGTGAAAGGCAATGCCAAAGAATATTCAAACTACCACACAATTGCATTCACATCACACTAGCAAAGTGATGCTCAAATTCTCAAGCCAGGCTTTAACAGTACATGAACCATGAACTTCCAGATGTTCAAGCTGGATTTAGAAATGGCAAAGGAACCAGAGATCCAATTACCAACATCTGTTGGATCATTAAAAAAGCAAAACAAAAAGCAGAGTTTTTATAATACTGTCTTAAAATGACAAAATCATGATTCTGAGTTATTTTCCAGTTAATATTACTATATGCCATAATTCCAAATAATGCCTAAAATACTCAGAGATGCACATACACATTAGAGAGAAAGAGCAATACAGAATTTAGGTAAATTATAATAAATCTTATATTGAATTTTTAATTGGAATTTATTATTTTATTTTAAAAACAAAAATTTCTTACAGATAGCACTGTATACATGTATACATATTTTCATAGCTAAGCACAATCAATGGATATCATCAAAAGAATATTGTGTCCTGCTTCACTAAATAGAAAAAGAAAGAAGGAGAAATAAAACATTAAAACATTTCCTGCAGGTGACTTCATAACCTAAAAGTTCCAAAGTCACATAAACAAATTACTTCCCAGGTACATGAAGATCTTCTTAATTAAAATTATATTGATGTTTTATATCTGCAGAGATAATTAAATTCAACAATAGATTTTTGCATGCAAAAACTTATTTGTCTTGCCCAAAAAGTAACTGAGAATTAGAGTCAAGTGAGTGACTCAGCACTGATACTATTTTAATCAGAAGAGTTTCAATCAGTTAAGGAAACTCTGAGGACTGACCACAGACACAAGAGTTGGTACAACTTCTTTTTGGTTTTTAATTGAACACGCAAATAAACACCTTTTTAGATGGCATAGTAAAACAAATGTGTATTGCTCCCATACGTTCACTCTAGAAGAAAAGATATACTAAACTGGATTATGAAATCAACTAAGAATTGATGCTTTATCCATTTGGTATTATTCATCTGTTTCATGGTGATACATACTCTGCTTTAAACAATCACTGCACTGCTCAATTCTGCATTTCCATATTTAAATACTAATTACTATCATATGAATGAAATGGAGTATTTCCTGCCATATCAATAAACAAAGATGTCACAGCCATCCGTGATTCAGGCCCTCCAAAAGGCACCTAGGAAGATCAATGCTTGCTCTCTGGCATTGTTCAGTCTGCTGCCACCACTTCCCATGGTGAACACTGAGGAGCCTGGGGTGGGAGTAGGATGTGAAAAGCACAAGCAACAGCCATCAGCAACTCCCGATGGTAAGCACTGGGCACAGATAGCTGAGATGCATATGAAAGGAATGATTTCAGTAAATCCAGACCCTTGCGTCTTCTCATACATTGAAAACTACTAAATTCCTTAACTTGAGAGATTTGGTTTTCCTTGATTATTAAGAACAATAATCTTTTGATGTTCAGACTACCTGCCCCTTGTTGCAAACTTCTATATAAACTGACTCCTCCTCCTACCTCCTCAGAACTGTTTTCTCAGGGTCACTTGAGATGCTTTCTCCCAGCCTAGAAGTCCTAAAATTCCCACCAAATAAAAAAATAAATCTCAACTTCTCGGCTGTACCTATTTTTCAAGTTGATATACAGATGCATTCCAGTAATAATTACTGCTCTGAAGGAGTTAGTGCAATCTGCTGCAAAGATCTGCTGCACACTCATCATGTAACTATGGTGATGCCACTGTAGCTACTGGAGCTCACAATTGTGATGTTCCAATAGAAAACCCTGGAAAGGAAGTCCTGGGGAACCCTTCAACCTTCCTCAATGTGCTTAACAGATTTACAACAAGAATGTGTTTATTGCTATGTTAGAAAAGCAAAATGAGATTGACCCAGATTTTCAAACGCTCTACTACACCAGCGTGAAATGACTCAGGATGAAGGTAAACAAGGCTACTCAAAAACAAATATGATTCCAGAGATTCTTCTGGCATCTTGAGAGTAAAAACAAAAAACTAAGCAAAAAAATCTCAAAAGTTAAAATCTACATGTGCCCTAAGCACTTCACTTCAGATAGTAGCTGAGCTATTTGGGGACAGCCTTTAAAAGAAAGATCATCAAGAAGTAGAAAAGAAAGTATGTGAGCATTCAGTATGTGAGCAAATATCTGCTCCCAAGAGTTCACAGGTTTTAACATCTGTGCCACGTCCCAGTGCAAGAGGTTTTTAAAAGTTCCAAAACACTATTGGAGGAAGACAATTTTCAGAATGGCAGAGTAAGAATCTCCAAAATCTGCTCTTGCATAGAAGCCGTAGGGAACACTGATAAAAGTATCCAAAATTATGATAACTTTTTCAAAACTCTAAAACTTAACCTAAGGCTTCCAACAATCCAAGGAGTATTTATTCAAGAAAACTAGCTAAATCTCAGTAAACAGCAAAAGCCCTGTGTCATTTGACTTGTGTTATTCCCATCTCTCTCTCCCTCTCCCTCTCTCTCTCTCTCTCTCTCTCTCTCTCTCTCTCCCTTACTCCACAATCCACTAACCTTGAACATCAGCAGTCTTGCAATGAAAACCAGCTAGCTGCTCAGCAGGCTCTAGAGGTGATAAACTGTTTGAAACTCTTTAGAAAGCCCTTTCTCACATATTTGATCTATTTGGTAGATTCCTGCAAAAGCTCCATTAGCAGGGCTTCTCACTATTTGACCTGATTCAGAGTGTATTCAGTGGGATAAACCTTAATCCTAGCACATTTGTTGGAAACAATTGCTTAACATCACAACTGCCTGAGGCAGTGATAACAATTGGGACAAACAAGAAGCTGGCCTAAAGTATAAAGGTACGATCTGGAGAATAAGATTTCATAGTTGGCTTTGAAAAGCTCCAACATATTATTGGGAATCTAGAATGGTAATTTTTAGTATTAACTGCATAAATATTTGACCAACTGAATTTCTAAAATCTTCCAGAACAAAAAGTTCAGTATGTCTGTTCATCCTTCTTAGTACAATGGCAAAAAAGGTTACAGGCTGCATTCAGTTCAGTTCAGTCACTCAGTCCTGTCCGATTCTTTGTGATCCCATGGGCTGCAGCACGCCAGGCCTCCCTGTCCATCACCAACTCTCGGAGCTTGCTCAAATGCATGTCCTTTGAGTCAGTAATGCCATCCAACCATTTCATCCTTTGTTCTCCCCTTCTCCTCCTTCAATCTTTCCCAACATCAGGGCCTTTTCCAGTGAGTCAATTCTTCACATCAGGTGGCCAAAGTATTGGAGTTTCAGCTTCAGCATCAGTCCTTCCAATGAATATTCAGGACTGATCTTTACAACGGACTGGTTTGATCTCTTTGTAATCCAAGGAACTCTCAACAGTCTTCTCCAACACCACAGTTCAAAAGCATCAATTCTTCAGTGCTCAGCTTTCTTTATAGTCCAATTCTCACATCCATACATGACTATTGGAAAAACCATAGCTTTGGCTAGACAGACCTTTGTCAGCAAAGTAATGTCTCTGCTTTTTAATATGTTGTCTAGGTTGGTCATAGCTTTTCTTCCAAGGAACAAGCATCTTTTAATTATAGGGCTGCAGTCACCATCTGCAGTGATTTTGGAGCCCACAAAAATAAAATCTCTCACTGTTTCTCATTGTTTCCCCATCTATTTGCCATGAAGTGATGGAACCAGATGTCACGATCTTAGTTTTCCGAATGTTGAGTTTTAAGCCAAATTTTTCATTCTCCTCTTTTACTTTCATCAAGAGGCTCTTTAGTTCTTCTTCACTTTCTGCCATAAGGGTGGTGTCATCTGCATATCTGAGGTTATTGATATTTCTCCTGGCAATCTTGATTACAGTTTGTGCTTCACCAGCCTGGCATTTCTCATGATGTACTCTGCATTTAAGTTAAATAAGCAGAGTGACAATATATAGCCTTAATATACTCCTTTCCCAATTTGGAACAAGTATCTGTTGTTTCATGCCTGGTTCTAATCAAACCTTCTGTATCTTAATGTATAATTATCAATTTATTAGTAAAAATATACCATAAATATTTTAATGTATATGGTTTTAATTTTATTGCAAACACTGTACTAAATAGACTTCCTGTAACCTAATTTTTAGCATTTATACGAATTTTTAATTTTCTGCTCTACACACGTTTAAAAAAGTGGAATGTGATTATTTCAAATGGATGATCTAAGGGCCTATTCATTCATCTATTTAGCCTCACCAGGACATTAAAAATATATCAAATCAAAATACCTCACAATGAGAATAATTGCCCATTCCACTATCATTTATTACATATTGCTTTAAGTTCAAGTGCTTATAACTACTAGATGTTTTATCTTATTCCCAGTACCTAGCAATGGGTATGTTCTATTTTATTACCTGGCAAGAGCACAACAAATCACCCGGTGTCCCTTTTGCACTGGATGCCAGCAAGCTTCAAGGTAAGTTGTGTTCCCAATTCCATTATTTCTTTCTGCTTAATTGTCTTGAATAACTACCTACTCTCCTTCTTCAGTCACTTATCCATAATGTCTTAGTTTTACTTCTGAGATAGTAAAATGCTAAACTGATGCTATAATATGATGAGTAGTAACTCCCTTTGTTGACAATCTATATCTAGGACAGAAAACAAGATCAGTATACTTATAATATCAGTATAAAATTAACAAAAGTGTGCATAAAATTTTAAAAGAACCAAACCATGTATAAAAATATGGAAAGTTTTATAATACAAGACTACTGATTAATTTGTAATCTTTAGTCTGAGCTAAATAAATTTATTACAAAACTAGCATTTGATTATCATGGAAGGAAAAAATAAAAACCACTAGAAATAATTATGAAACACTTCAAGTTTTTTTAAAGTGCTAATAGATGTTGGAGAGAATCTTTGGTTCTAAATGTAGTCAAGGGATTCCCTGGTGGCTCAGATGGTAAGGAATCTGCCTGCAATGCAGGAGACCTGGGTTCTACCCCTGGGTTGGGAAGATCCCCCAGAGGAGGGTATGGCAATTCACTCCAGTATTCTTGCCTGGAGAAACTCCATGGACAGAGGAGCCTGGCGGGCTACAGTCCATGGGGTCACAAAGAGTCGGACATGAACTGAGCAATCAAGCACAAATTTAGTATTGTGAACATTTAACTATTAGGAGTGATGAATCATTTGTCAAATTTCTTCTTAAAACCATTATATACTTTCATAAACTGAATGAAACTGGGATATATTTATGGCTTGGGATTCCTAAGCTCTGTGAGTATGGATCTATTAATACAATATTCAGTTCAGTTCAGTTCAGTCACTCAGTCATGTCCGACTCTTTGCGACCCTATGAATCGCAGCACACCAGGCCTCCCTATCCATCACCAACTCCCAGAGTTCACTCAGACTCACGTCCATCGAGTCAGTGATGCCATCCAGCCATCTCATCCTCTGTCGTCCCCTTCTCCTCCTGCCCTCAGTCCCTCCCAGCATCAGAGTCTTTGCCAATGAGTCAACTCTTCACATGAGGTGGCCAAAGTACTGGAGTTTCAGCTTTAGCATCATTCCTTCCAAAGAAATCCCAGAGCTGATCTCCTTCAGAATGGATTGGTTGGCTCTCCACAATATTAAGACCATTTAAAAATTAATAACAATATTAGTATACCATATAATGCTTGTCTTTATACCAACTTAATATAAGTTGTAAGCACATATGCAGAGACAAACATATACCTTACATTCTTGGGACATTCTTGGAATGTCCCAGGTTAACATTTATTGCACTTCCAGAGTACCACATTTATTATAGTCAGTTATATATTGGCATTTGCTAGTAAACAAATAACTATATTACTATTATATACTATTATATACTTGGACTTCCCTTGTGGTTCAGCTAGTAAAGAATCTGCCTGCAATGTGGGAGACCTGGGTTCAATCCCTGGGTTGGGAAGATCCCCTGGAGAAGGAACGGCTACCCACTCCAGTCTTCTGGCCTAGAGAATTCCATGGACTGCATAGTCCATGGGGTCACAAAGAGTCGAACACAACTGAGTGACTTTCACTTTAGCTACTTAATTTCAATATTCACTAAATAAACTGATCTAAGACTGATATGGTATTTCCACATGATTCAAAGGCTGATTTTCAAAAACTTGTATCCCATTATTTTTAGCTTATAAGTTTACTTACATCAGCAAAATCACCCATAGTTAACCAAGTATGCCAAACACAACAACCCAAGAACAGTCCTCGGTGAAGGCTGGTCTGTGGAACTGGCATTATTTTTAGGATGCACTCTGACTCTGTGCAAGGGCATAGTAAGCCAAAAACCAGAGAGAACTGCAGATCAGCATGTCCCATCATCAGGCTCATGGTAAAGTGGAGGGAAAACTCAAAGTGGAGCCTAGTAACCGGAAGATGCCGTTGCTTCCTGCACCAAACCTGAGCTATGGAGACTACAGAACTCTGAACTAAGATATGCTATGAGAGGCAAAGAAGCCTAAATGAGCACAGCCAGTCCTTGAGGAAAAGAGTACAAGGGAGGAACAACATACTTCATGAGTCGAAAGGCTAGTCTCCCTTCTTTAGGGAAAAAAAATAAGTTGGAGAGATGGAGCAGGCTCGCTGATACTGACTTTCACTGTTGGTGATTTCACACCAGTTCAGAGTTCACCTTGGTCCAGAAATATTCCCTGGATGTGTCACATAGGTCTCACTGCCTTGGGATGTGATTCAGTATTGCTATTCTTCTTACTATGCGTTAAGCAGGTGAAGCTGAAGGAGAGAATTGAAAGCGAAACAGGCTTTCCATTTGAAAACTGAGAGGAGCATATGCTTGGCCTTTTGGGGATGACTTGAGAAGGTATTACTCAGAATATCACTCTCAGAGTAACCTGGACTTCAACTATCAATTTCAAAGGTCCCTTCTCCTCCTACAGAATCACTAAAAGAAGTGTTACTCTTGGAGAGAAAGATTCTGAGGTAATACAGATAGCTCTTGCCAAGAGATGAATAATAAAATACTATACTATCCTCTATAGTTTTAGAAAACAAGTTTTGTCATTAGGGATAGGAAAGCCATTATTCACACTGTCATCAAACAAAATGAAATGTCGCTTGAATTTCACTTGTATATTAATGTGTTTTTATATACTCTCATGTTTCATGTTCTCTGCTGTTGCTAAGACTTACTATTATTTTTCCCCTTGGAATATAAAGGTGTCATGCAGTGATGTGCAGACTTAGGGAAGGTATTTTCATATTCTAGTCCCTTCTCTACTTCTGCCTGTAAGACTGTGATTGTCAACTAGGGCTGCAGAAGCTATTAATTATGTTGGCATTATTTGGGGATGGTTTCATTGTGGAAAGGGATATACCTCAGGCCTAGAGAAATATTAATGTAACATAGCAAATTTTAAATGAACATAACAAACTAATGTCTCCAGATTCTCAGAGTCTTGCATTACTGAACCTCTTATCAATTGTCATTGCTTTGAGTGACACTTTAACCAGTTTTATTTTTATATCCTGCACCCCAAAATCTCTCACCTGTGATACAGTAGAATTCATCTGATACAACAGAACTGTAATATGGATAAAAAATGTTACATTTACTTTCTACTCCCCTCTCCTTGAACTCAACCATAAAAAGTCTTACATTTTTCTGTTCTGAATTCCAGGTCCAAATTTGTCACTTTTTAATTGGATTAGAAGTGCAGTTATTAGACAGTGTGATGAGTAATTAGAAAGTAAAGCAGAATTACCGTCCATTCTAATCACACTCATGAGATTTTACACATTTGCCCCCTATTAAGCAATAAACCAAAGAACTAAGAGTTTACCAGTTTAATTGTTCTATGAAACCACCAAAATTCCAATCATAATATTTTTATTTTATGTGAGAAAAATACCAAAAAGTACAAAGGAGTGGAAGCAGTCAGAATTAAAAGAGTCAATAGACAAAATTACTTACCGGAAAACTGCGTTTTACAGGAAAGCAGGAAGCACTGAAAGAATTGTTCTATGACAAATATACAAAATGTTTTGTCTAATACAGAAAGAGTTCATCGTTTCTCAAATCATTTTTACAAATGTCTTCTACAGAGATGACTGGAAGTTGTGTTTCTGAAATGAATTTTCTACCACTGCTGTGATTATACAGTGATTTTTTAAAAAGTAATCTGCAGATCTTATTATGACAATTCATTAGGAATGAAAGGATAAGAAAACCATTACCATCTTGCCTTTACCAAATAACAAAGCAGCAGGTAAGAAGAATCTCCCCACCTATCATTTCCACATCGCTCCTAATAGCATTGTCTAGCTTTTCAAGCTGTTTGACAAACAAACAATATTGCAACTTCTCAGTGAGGCAGCCAAGATAATATTCAGAACAAATGCGTTTTCTAACCCTCACAGCAATGCGTTCAGTAGAAAGTCATTAGATTCTAAAGTCACGTTATATTTGGTGATGATTCCAAGCTTATAAAAAGTTTGTAAGAACTGGATAAACATCTTCAACCAATCATACCCTTGCAAACAACTTTTAAATAATGGTTTCACATTTACATTTTGAAGTTTCAAAGTAATTGCTATTATAAAACCAGACTATAAAAAAATACAAATTTTCTTTCTACAAAACTAAATAAATGTGGTTTATGTGGCAGTGTTCCTATAACCTCAGAATACAAAATGTCTGCCCTTGAAAAACAGAAGCATCTTTTACTATCATCAGAGGAATCAATGAACTACAACAGATACTGTTGCATTGACAAGTTCAAATTAACTGCTTATTCTGATTTGTAAAAAGAGGTGAGCCTTACACAAGTGGTATGAAATGACATCAATTTTATTGACAGAAACATTCCAACCACTAGTTTACTAGCTTTCTTATTTAGTGCACATCCAAAGAAGGCGCAAGATCTTTATATTGAAGTTTTCATTACACAATCCTAACACAATCTTTCTGCTTTTTATGTGTTTTCGAGAGAATACTGCTTAGCATGTAAATCATCTGAAATCATTCCTAGCTACAACTGAACTCCCAGATAATGAGCTAAGGTATCCAGTAGCTGAATATGCTGGGTAAGGCACAACCTCTTTACAGTGGGGAAATATCCTGAAAGAAACAACTTTCAGGAACTACTGCATAGGCCCATATATATCAGATAATTCAGAAAAATCAGTTTAGCCACGTTTTACTAAATTATTGCATTATAAAACATCGGTTAGTGAATTAATACTTTAAGAAAGAAAGACATAATTCAAAATAGTCTTCAAAAGTTGTATTCTTATTGATTTCCTATTCAAGTCTTATACTGAGATAGACTAAGCTGAAAGAACATCCCTCTCCCCAAGTGAATACTTCCTCAGGAAAACATACTGCTTAACTGTGCAGGCCAAAGTCACGCATTAGAAAATGCTGTCCCGGCTTTCATTTTCATAGATATTTGGCTCTGAAGTACTGGGACACTATATACAGATGCGTATATGCTAAATCACTTCAGTTGAGTCCAACTTTTTTCTACCCCATGGACTGTAGCCTGCCTAGCACCTCTGTCCACGGGATTTTCCAGGCAAGAATACTCGGAGTGGGTTGCCATGTCCTGCTCCAGGGGGTCTTCCTGACCTGGGGATCACATCTGGGTCCTTAAAGTCTCCTGCACTGGCAAGCAGGTCCTTTTTAGCTAGTGCCACCTGGGAGGCCCTATATATAATGGGTGGGTCTCAAATATTCTTCCTTCATCTTCCATAGCTCTTTGATATGTAGGCTTTCAGGTTTTCTATTTCAAAGAACGGTCTTAGAGAAAAGAAAATAGAGTACAGGTTCTACAGTCTATTTCTGTAAAGTCAAGTATTTCTAACTGCACCAATCTACCAGGGCTCAAAATATTTCTCCATATCCTAATTTTATTGACATCTTATAACCATCAAAAAGGGTGGTATGTTCTCAGTTCAGTTCAGTCACTCAGTCGTGTCTGACTCTTTGCAACCCCACGGACTGCAGCACGACAGGCCTCCGGGGGCTCCCTGTCCATCACCAACTCTCGGAGCTTACTCAAACTCAAGTCCATCAAGTAGGTCATACCATCCAACCACCTCATCTTCTGTCGTCCCCTTCTCCTCCTGTCTTCAATTTTTCCCAACATCAGGGTCTTTTCCAATGAGTCAGTTCTTCGCATCAGGTGACCAAAGTATTGGAGTTTCAGCTTCAGCATCAGTCCTTCCAATGAATATTCAAGACTGATTTCCTTTAGGATGGACTGGCTGGATCTCCTTGCAGTCCAAGGGACTCTCAACAGTCTTCTCCAACACCACAGTTTAAAAGCATCAGTTCTTTGGTGCTCAGCTTTCTTTACTGTCCAACTCTCACATCCATACATGACTACTGGAAAAACCACAGCTTTTACTAGATGGACTTTTGTTGGCAAATGTCTCTGCTTTTTAATATGCTGTCTAGGTTGGTCATAGCTTTTCTTCCAAGGAGCAAGCATCTTTTAATTATAGGGCTGTAGTCAGCATCTGCAGTGATTTTGGAGCCCCCCAAAATAAAGTCTGTCACTGTTTCCATTTGCCATGAAGTGATGAGACCGGATGCCATGATCTTTGTTTTCTGATTGTTGAGTTTCAAGCCAACTTTTTCACTCTCCTCTTTCACTTCATCAAGAGGCTCTTTAGTTCTTCTTCACTTTCTACCATAAGGGAGCTGTCATCTGCATATGTGAGGTTATTGATATTTCTTCCAGCAATCTTGACTCCAGCTTGTGCTTCATCCAGCCTGGCATTTTGCATGAGGTACTCTGCATATAAGTTAAATAAGCAGGGTGACAATATACAGCCTTGATGTACTCCTTTCCCAATTTGGAACTGGTCGGTTTTTCCATGTCCAGTTCTAACTGTTGCTTCTTGACCTGCACACAGATTTCTTAGGAGGCAGGTAAGGTGGTCTGGTATTCCCTTCTTTTTAAGAATTTTCCATAGTTTGTTGTGATCCACACTGTCAAAAGCTTTGGTGTAATCAATAAAGCAGAAGTAGATGTTTTTCTGGAACTCTCTTGCTTTTTTGATGATCCAACTAATGTTGGCAATTCAGTCTCTGGTTCCTCTGCCTTTTCTAAATCCAGCTTGAACATCTGGAAGTTCATGGTTCACATACTGCAGAAGCCTGGCTTTGAAATTTAGAGCATTACTTTGCTAGTGTGTGAGATGAGTGCAATTGTGCGGTAGCTTGAATGTTCTTTGGCATTACCTCTTTGGGATTGGAATGAAAACTGACCTTGTTCTCAGAATACTGCTTAAAAAGTCTCTTCCACTGGGACAAAACAAATACTGCTTGCCTAGCCTAAAATAGCCCTCTGCCCAGTGATCTCTGAAGTTGAAGGTGAGACATCAGCTTGTTATAGCAATCTCTCAACTGTCCATTGCAATCTCTAATTTCCATAAACTCCAATTATAGAAATCATTCAACAGAAATCATAACTTTACCTGGAGCTGATGTTTGCACGGAGAAAAAGGATCTAACCTGTTAGTAAAATGGTAAGCTGACAAAGTAATAAAATCTCTGAAACAAAACTTAAAGGTTTGTGGTCATTTTCTTTGGTAAGATTTCTATACACTTAGAGACAATCTTACTCTTTTGTAAAACCATAAAGAACTGAATTTTGTAAAAGCATGTTTTTGTTACGTTTGAGACTTCCTGATGGGTTAGCAGGTGAAGAATCCACCTGCAATGCCGGAGACATGGGTTCAATTCCTGGGTTGCGTAGATCCCCTGGAGGAAGAAATAGCAACCCACTCCAATATTCTTGTCTGGAAAAATCCCATGGACAGAGGAGCCTGGCCTGCTACAGTCCATAGGTTTGCAAAGAGTCAAACACAACTGAGCATGCACACACATATATGTCATGTTAAAAACTTGTGCACTGAACTTTTGAGCTGAATTATCTAATTTATCCATGTGTCATTATATAAATGACAAATATCAAAGTCCAGAGAGTTGAAATCATTGTCGAAAGTCACAGAAAAAGTTAGAGAAGTGGCAGACAATCCAGTTCTTCTAACAACTTGTTAATTCTATTTGTACTCTACTCAGTTTCCAAGCTGTGGACTTTGGAGTCTTTACAGAACTCCGTTAAAAGAAAATCTTTTCAAAGCAGCAGCTTATACTTAAGGCACTAGGGAAATTTCTTGAGTAAAAAGGAAACTGCAGGAAAAATCCTTTTATTACCTGACAGTTTTTTTAAATCACATGACTAGTAGTCTAAATAATCAGCCTTCTTTTTCTAAAGTTGCTGGCTTAATTTTCTGCTAAATTTTACACTTGAATTGTCAATAGGACAATGACCAAACAGTGAAAAAATGTTTAATTAATTTTCTACTTTTGGATGTCCCCAAAATGGCATGGACTTAAGAGCAGATTCCTTCTACTGATATTATTTTTTTCTTTTTAAGAACAAAAAAGTATTGAAAAATTAAATTGTTCGTCCCCAAACATCCCACCTAAAACAAATTGCTTTGGATATACAAACACGTGGCAAAATTAACTCCTGTAGCCAGAAAGGTTTTAATTTTGTGTGCTTCTAATAAGACTAGTAAGATAAGAATCTCTCACTGTCACCTCAGTGTCTTAGAACTGGGAGATACAGGGCTTCCAAAGGGAGCCCATGATTCGTTTCTAGAGAATTCAGTAAGAAGTTGCATCTAGCTTTATGGGTCTGCTAGGACTCCCGTCCCCTTCACTGGGCAGACTCGCCACCATGGTAGTTTCATTAGCTGAACATGCAAAGTGTCAACCAGGAATACAGCCTGCATTATGCCATCTTCTATCTAAGCTAAACATTAGATAAATTAATCCAAATTGTCAATCCTGGGTCTATTCTCCACAAACACAGAATGTTTCAACGTTATTGATTCAAACACTCAATCACCTTCAAAGCAGAACTATTCAAAGATAGGTTTATGTTGAAGCTCATGTACCATTAGAAACAAATAAAATCTAACACTCTTAAATTTTGTTTTGCTCTGATTATGTTAAAATCTTCATTGTTAGTGACAGTACCTAGAGGTGTTTCATTTCTTATCTGCATTAGAGCTACTTATGTCATTAAATATTTTTCTAAAATATAATTTGAAATTATCTTGCCCAGATTCTCAGATATTTGTGGGTTGTTAGTTGTTAAGAGTTTTTGTGCCTTTCTTCAGGATCATATTGGTCTAAACTGTATCTGAGGGGGAAAAAAAGACTGATATATTCTTTATTCTTTTTCTTGGTTTATTTAACCAAGAGGTATTTCTTCTAATATTATAATTCTCTCAATAATTCACTGAGGATATATTGGCTAGGGAAAATTATATGTCTTTGTTCAAATAACTCTGTCAGTTAACAAAACAAAATTCTTAGAGCACATGTATATATATTATAAAAGTAATAAAATTAACATAGTAATCAGGATTTTTGCTATAAATTCAAGGTCCAGATTTATGCAAATATTGTCAAACTATAGCTTAATATACTTGATATACTAGAAAATTTTCTAGTCTTGTCATTTGTACATTAACTGTAGATTTATATTTTTAAAGAATATTAGTTTCTAGTGCTCAGACCTACTTAATTTCACAAAGACCAACCCTTAAGTTCAATATTGAGTGTAATAAAGTTACTTAAAGGATATCAACATTCTATGGCAATGAGATTAAAATAAATTTCCACTCCAATCATATGTGGCATGTATTTTTATCATATTCTTTCTAAGGTGTATTTCTCATTTTTGATTTCTGAAACAGATTTATGACAAAATCATTATAGCACACTCTAGCATGAAAAACAAGGAATACTAATTTCTAAGTATTTGGATCATCCTAATATGCAGTAAATAATATGAACTCTAAAAAGATATAAATGAACTAATTTACAAAACATAAATAGACTTAAAGAAATAGAAAACAAACTCATGATTACCAAAGGGGAGGCAGGGGAGGGATAAATTAGGAGGTTAGGATTAACATATATACAACACTATATATAAAATTGGAGAAAGAAATGGCAACCCATTTCAGTATTCCTACCTGCAGAATCCCACGGACAGAGGAGTCGAGCAGGCTACAGTCCATGGGGTAGCTAAGAGTCAGACACGACTGAAATGACTTAGCATCTATAAAACAGATAAACAACAAGGACTGACTGTATAGCACAAGGAACTCTACTTAATACTTTGTAATAATTTATAAGGGAAAAGAATCTGAAGTATATATGTGTAACTGAATCATTGTGCTATATACTTAACACTAACATGACCTTGTAAATCAACTATAAATAAATAAAAAATAATGTTCCAAACATGAAATAATTTACATACTAAAAACGTATATTATAGTCTCTCAAAGAAAATGCATAAAACATGATGATAATACCAATGGGCAGTATTTGTATCAATGACTATCACTTACATAGTGATGACTCTTCACCAGGCTTTGTATTAAACCCTTTACATATTGAACTCATTTACCCTTCACATCCTATTATTAATCCTATTTTACAGAAGTAGTTACTGAATTATTACACAAATTGATTAGATGCCTTACCCAAGGCCATATTTCTGGCTCATGGTAGAATCACTTTTCAAAAATTCAAACAGCTCTAAAATTCAGACTCTGGAAACAATATATTTTCTTTTAACAGATTAAGTAGAAAACTCAACAAAGAAACCAAAAATAAATATCCATTATTTCAGCATAAAAAATGATGATATAGAATAAAAATTTATTTGAGCTGTGACTGTATAATTCATAGAAGACAATCTAAATTCTTCCCTGTTGATTATTCTAATATTTTCAAAGTCTATCAACTTTTGACATGGTTGAATCAGAAACACTAAAAATGCCTTTTGCAGAAATTTCATCCTTAAAAAAAAATCCGTTTAAATAGACTAGAAATACTCTCTGTTCCAGGAATCTTGGATGATATTCAACTGAAGTTTCTGTATAAACAATAAAGATACCTGAGTTCTAGTCCTGATTTGGAAAGCCTAAGTCTCTTAACCTCCAGTCCTCATTTATTTCATCTCTAAAATCCTGAGGTTGAACAAGATGACCTTTAATGTCCTTGTCTTCCTCCTGAATTTTGACAGCTTTGGGGAATGATAAATCCCTTATGATGCGTTTGTCCCTAGGCAGGATATTGAAGGCACCAGGGAATTACTGGCAGAATAAGGACAAAGGTGTGTCCTTACCAGCATGGCAAAGGGCCTTCAGCTTGCCCAAAGAACCAAGCTATTAATTAATTCACCAAGTAAAGCAACCTTGTTGGTGTAACACAGCTGCCCAGTGCTATTTTGTTTCTATTTTGTGTTTTGTCATTTTTATTTAGAACTTCTTGGTCTGACTTGTCCCTTTAATTTTAAATTCTAACTTTGCCCTCTTTGTTCCCCTTTGAAATAATTTTGTCCAAAGTAATCAAGACTCTTACATCATTGGCTGTCTTGAAGCTGACTCTTTAACATTATATACAGGCAGAGCTTTTTCAAATTAACCTGATTTTGATGTCTTTTCTCTGATGCTCAGGGATTTGAAATATTAATGTTTATTTGGATGGATTTATTTGGATTTCTCCTAACAGAATTTTTTTTAGTCTTTCAACCATATTTATTTAATTCGATTGCATTTTAGCTATAAAAGTTGGAATAAAATGAATCAAACCAAATATGACTAAGTGTAAAATCTGAGCCAAGTGTGACATCCAGATGTTCTCTATCTAAAATATTAGGGAAATTGAATTCTTCTACAGTTCTCTTCTCTCACTTAGGTCATTCTTAACTCTCTTTCATTGCCTCAGAAACATTTTAAAACTAATTTTATTGAGATATGGCTGACACTCAATAAACTATGTAACAACTTGATACCATAAACATACCACTCACCTCTAAGTTTCTTCCAGCACCTTTTATTTATTATTATTACTGTATTTGTGGTAAGAACACAACTTAAGATCTATCCTTTTGGTGACATTTTTAAGTATACAACACAGTACTGTTAACTAAAAGCACTGTGCTTGCTATTTATTTAGTACATCTCTGGGAGTTTTTCATCTTGTAGAATTGATTCAACCAACCATGATTGTACTATAGAACATATTTATGGGCAAAAAATGCAATCAGGTTGTTAAAGGTCACTAATCTACTGGAACTCCAAATTATTCTTCAATTCAGTTTGGTTCAGTCATTCAGTCATGTCCAACTCTCTGCAACCTCATGAATCGAGCATGCCAGGCCTCCCTGTCCATCACCAACTCCCAGAGTTCACTCAGACTCACATCCATCGAGTCCGTGATGCCATCCAGGCATCTCATCCTCTGTCGTCCCCTTCTCCTGCCCTCAATCCCTCCCATCATTAGAGTCTTTTCCAATCAGTCAACTTTCGCATGAGGTGGCCAAAAATACTGCGGAATACAGCTTTAGCATCATTCCTTCCAAAGAAAACCCAGGGCTGATCTCCTTCAGAGTGGACTGGTTGGATCTCCTTGCAGTCCAAGGGACTCTCAAGAGTCTTCTCCAACACCACAGTTCAAAAGCATCAATTCTTCGGCGCTCAGCCTTCTTCACAGTCCAACTCTCACATCCATACATGACTACTGGAAAAACCATAGCCTTGACTAGACAGACCTTTGTTGGCAAAGTGATGTCTCTGCTTTTGAATATGCTATCTAGGTTGGTCATAACTTTCCTTCCAAGGAGTAAGCGTCAGTAATTTCATGGCTGCAATCACTATCTGCAGTGATTTTAGAGCCCCCAAAAATAAAGTCAGCCACTGTTTCCACTGTTTCCCCATCTATTTCCCATGAAGTGATGGAACCAGATGCCATGATCTTCATTTTCTGAATGTTGAGCTTTAAGCCAACTTTTTCACTCTCCTCTTTCACGTTCATCAAGAGGCTTTTCAGTTCCTCTTCACTTTCTTCCATAAGGGTGGTATCATCTGCATATCTGAGGTTATTGATATTTCTTCCTTATAAAGATTTAAATTCAAAAGTATTCCAAGTGTATTCTCTGAATTGCCAACTCATATCATAATCTGAGAATTGGAAGAGATCCATGAATTTACAGTTGATTCCAAACGCAAAGGTCCTATCCAAGTTTTAGGAAAGTTGCCGAAAACATTAGAACTGGGTCAGTTTGGGGCTTCATTTCTTGCTTTGTTTCTTTTCCATTATAGTTTATTACAGGATATTAAACATAGTTCCTTGTGCTATACAATAGGACCTTGTTGCTTATCCATTCTATATAAAATAGTTTGCATCTGCTGGTCCCAAACTCCTCAAGTGCTTAACACTAAAGGGGAAATTTCAAGGGAAATCATCCATTGAAAATTAAAATAATTTGTATGAGGAAAAAACAAAATAACAGAACTTGAATATTTTTTTATTACCACCTGTAAATAAGATTCTACTGTATTGTTATGTGGCAACTTAATTTAACCAGGCAGAAACTAAATATCCTGATTATATCGTTATAGATTTCCATGTGCTTTCACAATATTAATTGCTTATTACGTTTCTCCTTGAAACCAAATATTGACTTTAAGAATATGTAGAACAAAGAGCTTTCCGTTTCAAGTGAACTTATCTTTATAAGCTAAAATAAAGTACAGTAGGGTTTTCTTGCAAAATTATATTACTATTATAGAACTTCTAATTTGTTTTGTCATCTCTCATAGAACAATGACTACATTCCTTCACTTCCCATTTAAAAGGAGTATAATAACTGTTAAAAATTCATCATCCATAATTAAGCACCACCAAAGAAAATATGGTCATTTGCCAATAAAAAAGTCCCTTTGTTTACATGACCAGTCCTTCATAGTAAGTATATTCCTTAGTAATTATTTTCTTTATTCATCAAGGCCTTACATGTTTTTTTAAACCTTTTCATAGCTCTAAGGTATAATTAATTTGATAAATAGACAAAATCTTAAAAATGACAATTTTAAAGGAGATATTGACATAAAGGCTGACAGGTCTAACATTCTCAAAATTCACATGTGGCATCTAAATTTTACATCACTCAAATTTTTCCTTTGAGAAGCAAAGCTGATGATAAATAATATTAACTTGGTAAGAGATTGTTTGTCCTCTGTCACTTAAATACATTCTAATTTATGAAAACACAAAAGAATGGAGATTTTTCATGTCTTTCATCTTAAGTAGAGCAGCCTTCCTACTTTCTCTAATTGCACTAAAGAACTAAAGATAAATGTTCATGAAATCAACATGACTGATTTGCTTTTTTCACACAGAGGGAGCTTATTTAGGGCCTAGAAGCAATTTGTGTGTAAAAGAGATGCCATTTCTTCAACTGAGTTCTTTAATGAGTCTTTGTCTCACAACTTAATTGTGCTTTTTACTTTATTCCCCAAGATATTCTAGTGTCTTCTACGCACATCAATAGGAACATGGCTACCTGGAGAAAGTCTAAGGTAACTCACCTTAAGTAATAAAAGGAAAGATGGGGGGGGTCTTCTTTTGGAAGATACTCTTAAAAGGGCCTTTTAACTATTCAAAGAATACTGAAATAATTTGTTTTCAAGAATAAGACAGAGTACATTGTTTACCAACTCCTGCAATTTCACACAATTTTTCTAAAACCTATGACAGTAATAGTTTATTTTTTTCCTAATAAAGCTGCTATAGATTGTTTATGAAGTTTAACTATACCTCAACCTTATTTTACTTTCAGGTAACTAAATATTGTTAAATATAGTTAACTTAGAGACATTGATATTCAAATACCTAAGAAAAATAACCTTAGGTCAGAGGATACATGTCCAATACTATTAAGGTTTGGGAAGGTACAGTAAGGAGTAAATGCCATCAGCATAAAATACTTCACTGAAAAATTGCTTCTGGCAGTTTTCAATAAAATCAATTCAGAAAATAATGCTTCCTACCAACCTGAAGTGCAAATGGAATCTGGCTTCATTTATTTCTACTAAGCAGTCATTTCTCTGTGTTGCACTTAATTGAGCTATTGTTCCCTTCATTAAGTATGCTTCTTGAACTTTTCATTTTTGAAAAATGCTGTTCTTCCAACCACAGTAAATGTTAGAAGGAGAAATCAAATATTTTTTAGGAAATACAAGATGTGTATGCATTGATTTTTATATTTACACAAATAAGGAAAAATATTAAATGGTTTATATTTGCATAATTCACATGAATCACTTCCTAGTTTCCCTGTATTACAAGCCTCATCAATTTATTATAGAATCTTGACTGTTGAGAGTATGGACTTCATTGCTTGACACACCATTCACATATTTACCCCCAAACATCTCCTGCTGGGTGGAAGGTCTCTTCCCATCTTAGACCAAAATTCTTTGAAATTTTTTGTTTGTATTTCAGTTACTAGAACAAGATCTTTACATGAGGAAGCCTACGATAACTTTGATTATATTTTTATTTTATTATTGGCTCACTGGGTCTCCCATAACACTTTTATCTCTTCTTCAACACTCTAATCAACACAGAAAATCCTGCCAAATTCTATCTCTCTTCAGGAAAAAAAAAAAAAGAAAAAAGGAAATATTGTGACTCTCTAAGAGAGCAAGATGATAAACTAGCCACAATCCTGGATTAAAAGGTCAGTTTGAGTCAAGCTAAGGGACTATCTGCTGACTGTAATGGGCTTTTTTCTCAGAATATGATCCCGGGTCTCTATAATATACAAGTGAATGAACATTCAATATCCCCAAGTTTCTTCAGCTTACCTTAGCTAAAGTGACTACAGGTTTAAAATATGAGATTCATATGAGGTAAACACCTACCATGGCCAAAGTGAAAACTCTGTAAGGCAACTACAGAGTGTGATCTTTGATAAGTACTACTTTCTGATGTTCCCTCCAAGCTCTTTGTAAAATACACACCAAAGCACGCTACTTAAAGATGGATACTATTTGGTTTTTGCCATTTAATTTACTTGGAGTTAGTGAGAGTTCTTAGATCTACTGCATGACGTCTTCTAATAATCTGACTCATATCAGCAATCATTTCTTCAAATAGTACATGTGTCTGATTTTTCTCTCCTTTCCTTCTGCAATTCCAAAGCAAAGTTGAGGCTTTTCTCACTACATCATTATGTGATCTCTTTCATATTTTGTTTATTTCCTCTTTTTCCCTCTGATTTACATTCCTAATTCTGAATTCCTTCTTCAGTTACATTGCATCTTCTCTTAGAAACCATCCTTTAATATCTTAATTAACGACACTATAGTTTTCAATTATAAATTTTTTGAGGTTTAGAAGTAGTTTATAGTTCTCTCCAAAATTTTCAATCATTTCTTTTACTCTTGAAAAGAAGATGAGTTATTTTAATACCCTTCACCGTTATGATCTAGGGTACTTGGTAAATCTGTTTCTGTTGTCTGCTTTTGCTGTGTCATTCATGATGTCTTGTCTCCCTTTTCACGTCAGGCATTATATTTGTAAAATTGCTGTAGAAATTACTCAAAGCCTAGACTCTCACCATTCTCCAGAGAGGAATCATGCTGTTTTTGTTAGATACCAGAATGGAATGGCAATCTGAGCTCACCTCAATTCAATTCTGAAGATCAAAATGATTCCAAGTTGAGCTGCAGTCCCTGCAAAGGTTCATCTACTTCTTTTGAATTTTTTTAAATTATTTTATTTTTGGCTGTGCTGGGTCTTCGTTGCTGTGCATGCTTTTCTCAAGTGGGGGTGGGGGTCATGGGGAGGTGGGGGGGTGGGGAGGGGTTGGGGGTGGGGACTACTCTAGTCGTGCTGTGTAGGTGTCTTATTGCAGCGGCTTCTCTTGTTGCAGAGCACAGGCTCTAGGCACGCAGGCTACAGCACGTGCAGCAAAGGGCTCCGCGGTTGCAGCTCCCGGGCTCTAGCGCACAGGCCCCATACTTCTGGCACAGGGACTTAGCTGCTCCAGGGCATGTAATGTCTCCTGCATTGGCAGGCAGACTCTTCACCACTGAGTCACCGGATAAGCCCCCAGTCCAGCTATTTCTGATTCACATTTTCTTCAAATGTATAGTTTTTCAAGTTCCAATTAAAAGTAATAGAAATTCACAGGGCCATTGATTTGGCAGACTTGGACTCCAAACCCTATTACACTAGCTCTGTGGGACTTTCAAAAGCAAAACTCAGCCTTTCATCACTACCACAGAATTATCAACACCTCAAGAGGATGTGGACCCAGGATATTCCAGACTTGGTTTCCTTTTTCCCTGGAATTCTGAGCTAGTGTTTCTTCATTGGTTCTCTGAAGGCTGTTTAAGTAGAATTTTTATTGTTTAATCCAGATTTCAATTACCCTCCACAGAGTATTGTCTAAATCACCTAGTCTTTTGTTATTTACAAATACTATTATTTAACATAGTACAAGTAACATTATTATTACTGACAAGTATTATTAATATCATTATTATTACTACTGGAAAAGGTTAGTTTTCATTTCAATCCCAAAGAAGGGCAGTGCCAAAGAATGTTCAAACTACTGCACAGTTGCACTCATTTCACCTGCTACTGAGGTAATGCTCAAAATCCTGCAAGCTAGTCTTCAACAGTTTGTGAACAGAAAAATTTCAGATATACAAGCTGGATTTAGAAAGGGCAGAGGAACCAGTCAAAATCCACTGGATCATAGAAAAAGCAATAGAATTCCAGAAAAACATCGACTTCTGCTTCATTGACTATGCTAAAGCTTTTGACAGGGAGGATCACAACACACTGAAAATTCTTAAAAGAGACAGGAATAATAGACTACTTCCCTGCCTCTTTAGAAACCTGTCTGCAGGTCAATAAGCAACAGTTAGAACTGAACGTGGAAAAATGGACTGGTTCAAAATTGGGAAAGAAGTACATCAAGGCTATATATTGCCACCCTGCTTATTTAACTTATATACAGAGTACATCATACAAAATGCCAGGCTGGATGAAGCACAAGCTGGAATCAAGATTGCCAGGAGAAATATCAACAACCTCAGATATGCAGATGACACTATCTTTATGGCAGAAAGCAAAGAGGAACTAAAGAGCCTCTTGATGAAAGAGAAAGAGGAGAGTGAATAAGATGGCTTAAAACTCAAAATTCAAATAACTAAGATCATGGCAACCAGTCCCATCACTTCATGGCATAAAGATGGGGAAACAATGGAAACAGTGACAGACTTTATTTTCTTGGGCTCCAAAATCATTGTGGATGGTGACTGTGGCCGTGAAATTAAAAGATGCTTGCTCCTTGGAAGAAAAGCTATGACAAACCTAGACAGTGTATTAAAAAACAGAGATATCACTTTGCCAACAAAGGTCTGTATAGTCAAACCTATAATTTTTTCAGTAGTCATGTACGAATGTGAGAGTTCAACTATAAAGAAGGCTGAGTGCTGAAGAATTGATGCTTTCAAACTGGAGAAGACACTTAAGAGTTCTTTGGACAGCAAGGAGATCAAACCAGTCAATCCTAAAGGAACTCAACCCTGACTATTCACTGGAAAGACTGATGGGGAAGCTAAAGCTCCAATACTTTGTCCACCTGATGTGAAGAGCCAACTCATTAGAAAAGACCTGATGCTGAGAAAGACTGAAGGCAGGAGGAGAAAGGAACAACAGAGGTTGAGATGGTTGAATGACATCACTGAGTCAGTGGACATGAGTTTGAGCAAACTTCGGGAAATGGTGAAGGGCAGGGAAGCCTGGTGTGCTGCAGTCCATGGGGTCACAAAGAGTTGGACACTACCTAGCAACTGAACAACAATTATTACTACTCCTCTAATGCATGCATCTTCATCTTTCTCAATTATTTTCTTACTGGCTTTTAAGATGTTTCCTCTGTTATTGCCTTACATTAAATCTATCTCTAAACTGCTACCAAGGCAATATTTCAACATGGAAATTCAATAATGCCATTTCCATGTTTAAATTCTTTAGTAACTTTCCTGCTGATAGATAACATTGTATAGAATAATACAAGGAGGAACTTAGAGTAAAATAAACTTCATCTCAAATCCTTACTCTAGCAATAGTTACACAAATTGGCAAAGTTACTTAAATTCTCATCTCTATTTGTCTAAAGTTAGCATGATATTAACATTGAGCATAAAAAGTTATCTGAAGATTAAATAAGATTAGTATAGAGAGTATTAACAAGATACATAGCATTTAGTATCACGTTGCAAGAGTTCAGCCGATCTGAGGAGTTCTCTTATATCCAATTATCTCTAAATATACAAATTTCCCAAAATCTCTCTATTATTTCTTAACACATTATTACACCTAATAATGGAATAATCTTCTCACTTTTCTCTAATATGGAAAAAGTCAGGAAAAATAGAAATAAATGATATTTTTCTCATTTTTTAAATTAGTTGGTGAGTCAAAACTCTCTTTTCTGCCTCAAACTGTTCATAGGCTTCCTACCCACCTATCATGGAAGAAGTACAATGCATTTTAACAGAAGAGGAAAAATAAAGCATAGGATGCAAATTGCATCAAAATTAAGACTCAAATTAATTGTTTAAGTGAAGTAACTGCTTTATAAAAGACAAAATTGCCCTGCAAGATTAGATAATTTTCTATTAACTTAGAGAAAAATAAAATGTGATTTCCAAACTAGCAGAAAGGGCAACTCTACTGAAAATAGAATGATGGCGACTACTGGCTGATTGCAAATTGTATGTTATTTAATTAAATTATATTACAAATGTATAAATTTTCTATAAAATTGAACATATTTACACCCAAAGGAGGAGATATTAAAAACCATGTCTGAAATAATGTCATCTCTTAGAAAATTTTCATCAAATCCATACCTTCCTCAAGCGTCTACATGCTTAATGCCATCCTAAACCCCTTCTTTGGCTTTCAGACTCTCAGTGCCTCTGTTTCACCTGATCCTTCAAATCAGTCACCCTTCCTCACCCTTTAACTTGTTCTCTTCCATACCCGTCTTTTACCCTTGATTCTAATCAAGACACATTTGGGAATTTCAATAAGCTTAAAATAAGAGAATAATAAACAAAGGACACACAAAGATATACAGGTGATCTTTAAATAAATCTCACTTCACCATATTGTAGTAGATGAAGCAGTTAATGATTTTTACATCTGGCAACACAATCTAAACATCCTGAACATAATTTCCCAGAAAATGACTAGTTAGAATCTGTTGGAGAGCCTAGACAGAGGCTTTAGTCAGCTGATGCGTGGTACCACACAGTGAGTGAGACAGATGTGCACTTAATTGGCTAATGAGTCCACCTTCAAACTCAGAAAACTCAAACTGAAATAAATTATCAGGTAACTATCTCAGCAGCCACAGAAAAAAAAGTAAAAATTAGTAAGTTTTTCTGCAAAGAAATATCACACAGTACAAAAAGACCCTATTTCACCACTTCTAAGAACTTGTCAATTATAAGATGCACTCTTATTTCATATTCCAACAATTTTTTTAACGTCAATTCAAGTATGCCATGCTTTGATTCCAAGATGCATTCTGATAGAAGAGATGTGAAAATGTGAAAAGAAATTGTATCTCTTAAAATTAAAATGTGATAATCTTTACGTTGACTTTAGCCTTTACCTTTTCAAAGGGAAGTCTCAGTCTCAATCTTAGAATTTCTATTTTCAAATTCACTTAAGCAGCAAATAACTTTATAAATGTAGCCATTGAAACCCAAAGAGTGACTTGATCTGATATCAAAGTTGTAGACACTGGAAACAAGGAGTTAATATAACAGAAATGATAAACAGTCTTTGCTTTTTGAGAGCTAATTTTTGGGTGTGTGTATTTATTGTATTGGTTCTCCATACCCTATTTAATTCTGTCCTTGAACTAACCTCTTATTTGCATTCCTATGACAAATTTAGCTTTTGTAAACTGTACTGATTACTTACCTCTGTTGGGTCCATTTTTTCTGTCGTCTTTCCTTCGGTCTTCTTCACAATTCACTGATCATATTTTCTTATCAAAAATCCAAAAGGACTGAACTATCAATTATCTGAGAAAAAGGAAATTTATGAAACAGATTAGAAAGCTCCCAGTCACAAATTCTCTTGTAGAAATCGGAACAAAGGAATGATATTGTCCATTTCATTAAGTTCTAGGGAAAACTCATGCCAAGAATTAGAAGCCATTACTCCATTGATTGCAATCATCAAACCTGCACTCTAGCAAAAATATTCTATTAAACAGCCATGATTTGCAGATTCATCCACAACATTTTTGGTACTATTAAGCAAGACAAAATATCCTATTAAAAGCTACAAGGACACTGCTCTCTACTTGACTATAGCAACTGGCTTATTGCAAAGCATTTCAGAAGGATGGATTATGTACTCCTTTCTTAAAATAACCTCAGACAGTCATTTTCTGTAGAATTAACAAGAAAGTCTTGCAATGATTGGTTGGTGTGTTGGGCAGAGTGTGATGATTTTTCTGAATCTTCATTTCCAGAGTCCTTCAGTTCAGTTCAGTCATTCGGTTGTGTCTGACTCTTTACAACCCCATGAATCGCAGCACTCCCGGAGATCACTCAAACTCATCTCCATCGAGTCGGTGATGACATCCAGCCATCTCATCCTCTGTCTTCCCCCTTCTCCTCCTGCCCCCAATCCCTTTCAGCATCAGGGTCTTTTCCAGTGAGTCAACTGTTCGCGTGAGGTGGCCAAAGTATTGGAGTTTCAGCATTAGCATCAGTCCTTCAAATGAACACCAAGGACTGCTCTCCTTTAGAATGGATTGGTTGGATCTCCTTGCAGTCCAAGGAATCTCAAGGGTCTTCTCCAACACCATAGTTCAAAAGCATCAATTCTTTGGCACTCAGCTTTCTTCACAGTCCAACTCTCATATCCATACATGACCACAGGAAAAACCATAGCCTTGACTAGACGGACCTTAGTTGGCAAAGTAATGTCTCTGCTTTTGAATATGCTATCTAGGTTGGTCATAACTTTTCTTCCAAGGAGTAAGTGTCTTTTAATTTCATGGCTGCAATCACCGTCGGCAGTAATTTTGGAGCCCCAAAAATAAAGTCAGACACTTTTTCCCCATCTAGTTCCCATGAAGTAGTGGGACCAGATGCCATGATCTTCATTTTCTGAATGTTGAGCTTTAAGCCAACTTTTTCACTCTCCTCTTTCACTTTCATCAAGAGACTTTTAAGTTCCTCCTCACTTTCTGCCATAAGGGTGGTGTCATCTGCATATCTGAGGTTATTGATATTTCTCCTGGCAATCTTGTCCCAGCTGTGCTTCTTCCATCCCAGCATTTCTCATGATGTACTCTGCATATAAGTTAAATAAGCAGGGGTGACAATATACAGCCTTGACGTACTTCTTTTCCTATTTGGAACCAGTCTGTTGTTCCATGTCCAGTTCTAACTGTTGCTTCCTGACTTGCATACAGGTTTCTCAAGAGGCACGTCAGGTGGTCTGGTATTCCCATCTCTTTCAGAATTTCCCCGTAGTTTACTGTGATCCACACAGTCAAAGACTTGGGCATAGTCAATAAAGCAGAAATAGATGTTTTTCTGGGACTCTCTTGCTTTTTCGATGATCAGACTAAAAACTGTTAGTTTTATATCAAACAAGTGGAAGTGAGTAGTGAGTGGTGTAGATGATGGAGATAATAGGGAAGTTCAGTCCAGTTCACTCACTCAGTCTGTCCAACTCTGCGACCCCATGGACTGCAGCACGCCAGGCCTCCCTGTCCATCACCAACTTCCAGAGTTTACTCAAATTCCTCTCCATTGAGTCGGTGATGCCATCCAACCATCTCATCCTCTGTCATCCCCTTCTCTTCCTGCCTTCAATCTTTTCGAGCATCAGGGTCTTTTGAAATGAGTCAGCTCTTCACATCAGGTGGCCATGTATTAGAGTTTCAGCTTCAGCATCAGTCCTTCCAATGAATATTCAGGATTGATTTCTTTTAGGATGGTCTGGTGTGATCTTCTTGCAGTCCAAGGGACTCTCAAGAGTCTTCTCCAACATCACAGCTCAAAAGCATCAATTCTTCAGTGCTCAGCCTTCTTCACAGTCCAACTCTCACATCCATACATGACTACAGGAAAAACCATAGCTTTGACTAGACAGACTTTTATCGGCAAAGTAACGTCTCTGCTTTTAACATGTTGTCTAGGCTGGTCATAGCTCTTTTTCCAAGGAGCAAGTGTCTTTTAATTTCATGGCTGAAGTCACCATCTGCAGCGATTTTGGAGCGCCTCTAAAAACTAAAGTCTCTCACTGTTTCCATTTTTCCTCTTCTATTTATCATGAAGTGATAGGACCACATGCCATGATCTTAGTTTGCTGAATGTAGAGTTTTAAGCCAACTTTTTCACTCTCTTCTTTCACTTTCATCAAAAGACTCTAGTTCTTCTTCATTTTCTCCCGTAACAGTAGTGTCATCTGTGTATCTGAGATTATTAATATTTCTCCCAGAAATCTTGATTCCAGCTTGTGCTTCTTCCAGCCCAGCATTTCTCATGATGCACTCTGCATATAAGTTAAATAAGCAGAGTGACAATACACAGCCTTGACCTACTCCTTTTCCTATTTGGAATCAGTCTGGTGTTCCATGTCCAGTTCTAACTTGCTTCTTGACCTGATACAGGTTTCTGAGGAGACAGGTCAGGTGGTCTGGTATTCCCATTTCTTTCAGAATTTTCCACAGTTTGTTGTGATCCACACAGTAAAAGGCTTGGCATAGTCAATAAAGCAGAAGTAGATATTTTTCTGGAACTCTTGCTTTTTCAGTGATCCAATGGATGTTGGTAATTTGATCTCTGGTTCCTCTGCTTTTTCTAAAACCAATTTGAACATCTGGAAGTTCATGGCTCATGTACTGTTGAAGCCTGGCTTGGAGAATTTTAAGCATTACTTTGCTAGCATATGAGATGAGTCCAATTGTGTGGTAGTTTGAGCATTCTTTGGCATTACCTTTCTTTGGGATTGGAATGAAAACTGACCTTTTCCAGTTCTGTGGCCACTGCTGAGTTTTCCAAATTTGCTGGCATACTGAGTGCAGAGTGCAGCACTTTCACAGAATCACCTTTTAGGATTTTAAATAGCTTGACTGGAATTCCATCTCCTCCAGTAGCTTTGTTCTTAGTGATGTTTCCTAAGGCCCACTTGACCTCACATTCCAGGATGTCTGGCTCTAGGTGAGTGATCACACTATTGCAGTTATCTGAGTCATGATGATCTTTTTTTATAGAGAACCATCCAAAGAGCTTCTTGATGCACACTGTTATCTAGACTGAAAATCGTTCAAAAATACATCCTCAAACCATCATCACAGACTTATCAAAATGTAGTTCATTTACATGGAACCCATAGTGTACAATGTGCTCCTGTGAAGAAATATATATCCAATGTATTCAGATAAAAGGTAGTAAAGTAATTCCCCATGGGGGTCAGGGCTTTAAAAAAAAATGTTCTCTAATAAATTAAAATCAAAATTATTAAATACAAGGATTTGTTTCTAAAACTTCAGTTATTCTTATTTCCATTTTAAAGTGCCTTTGAAGTACCCAAAGATCTATATTTTCTTTCTTTACTTTCAATTTAATATTAATCAGTCATATAGGTCTGTATGGCAACATAAAAGGAATTTAAGCATGAACAACAGTACAGATGGGCTTCCCTGGTAGCTCAGTGGTAAAGAATCCACGTGCCAATGCAGAAGACATGGGTTCGATCTCTGGGTAGGGAAGATACTCTGGACAAGTAAATGGCAACTCACCTCAGTTTTCTTGCCTGAGAACTCCTTGGCGCCTGGTGTGCTGCAATCCATGGGATCGCAAAGAGTCAGACATGACAGAACAACAGCACACATAAGTAGACAAATACAGATGTTATTACTAGTTGATATTAATGATGATCAGTTTTACATCATGCTGGTTTTTCATCACAGATCATGACTCTATTGTTGCTTCCATGTATAGGGCCTGCAGAGGTAAAAATTAGACATGCTGCATTTGGGATATGGTTAGGAAGAAATTCTGCATGTATTAAATGTAGTACAAAGCTCTTGACGTTGCCCAGATATATCTGGCTGGAGGTAAAAATGATGGTGCTTACTTCAAGTACCTCCCTATCTATTAGATCAAATAAAAATAAGTAAATAAAAGTTTTTAGTTTCATTGAATTTTCTCATTTATCTTTATGTAGATCCGATGTATATTATTTTCTTCCCTCTGATATTTAATATTTAGTGCAAGGCAGGTCTACTGGCAACAAATGTCTTAGTGTTTATTAAATATTCTGAACCTCTTGAACAATTAAAATCCTCTCTCTGTCTGCTATGAGGATTTTTCCTGTATCCTCTCAGTTTTATGGAATTAATTATATGGACAAAGTATACCTGCCTGGTTATAATTTGTCACTTCCATACCCATCAGTTTTGAGAGCTATGCCCCCATAATGAATCCAGAATGTGATGTGTGGGGTTTGGAGCCCAATTAGTAATATGCTTTTGCTGAAGAAAAAATGGATACTTTGCTTTTTATTTGCTATAGACTTTGAATTTTTGGATAAAGTGCAGACAGAAAAGGAGAGACAAAGTATATTTCTACCTACTTGAGGCTGGCATAGCGTTGCTGACCTACCAGTTTCATTTCAGTTTCATTCTACTGGCATTGGAGTTAATGGAAATTTCCCTAGACACCATTTGAAACAGGAAGCTTGTCTTCAGCTCTCAGCAAACAACCCCTTTGGCAGTGGCTTGACCTTAAGTCTGCTTATCTTATTACAAGACAAATTTGTGCTGCCCTTTTGAAATCATCTTATAATAATGAAACTCAGCACTACAACCAGCTCTCGATGGTAAAACACAAATCAGGTTCATTTAGAGCAGTGTTGTTGAAATCGGTATACTCCCAGTGTGAAAGGAATATTTTGTCTCCTTCAAGATTCTTTTTCCATTTTGATTAATACCTTACCTAAATATCCAGAGGGCTTCCCTGGTGGCTCTGTGGTAAAGAATCCACCTGCCAATGCAGGAGACAAGAGTTCAGTCTCTGGTCTGAGAAGATCCCCTGGAGAAGAAAATGGCAACCCACTCCAGTATTCTTGCCTGAAAAATCCTGTGGACAGAGGAGCCTGGAGTGATACAGTCTATGGGGCTGCAAAGAGCCAGACACAACTTAGCATCTAAACAACAGCAACAAAAATATCCAGAATAAGGGCAGAAGCAAGAACATCAAAGAAGAGTTGTTTAAATGCCAGTAGATGTGAAACTTCTATTAATTATGTTTAAATTGCAATTCTTCCATTTTCAGGACTCAAAGCCTGCAGAATTGACTGTAATGGTCTTCTAAGTTGAGTACAAATACCTTAAATGATGAAGGGTATTGTAGGATATGGATAAGGTAATGCTTATCTATGGATGGCTTCTGTGAACAGGATTCCTGATCAGGGAATTTTAAAACTAGCCAGATATCAAGCAAAAGTGTCCTAACAACTGACAGTTGCAGAATTCAGACAGGCAGGTTTTTTAACAACAGGGATGAGGGCTTTCCTGGAGGAGGAAATGGCCAACCCACTCCAGTATTCTTGCCTGGAATCCTATGGACAGAGGGGCCTGTCAGACTACAGGCCATGGGGTTGCAAAAGGGTCGGACATAACTGAGTCTCTGAGCACATGAGGGTTTCATTCAGCACCGGGAACTGGGTAACCAGAGTGGAGACTGGGAAACAAGACCAGAGCATCATTCCAGACTGAAGATTTGGCCTCTGTTTTCAGGTAGAAGCTAACTTGGCATTTAGAGGAATGTGAATTGTCAGAAAATCAATCAACACCGTCATCTTTTA
Source organism: Nanger dama (assembly GCA_917880005.1). Classification (NCBI taxonomy): domain Eukaryota; kingdom Metazoa; phylum Chordata; class Mammalia; order Artiodactyla; family Bovidae; genus Nanger; species Nanger dama. The sequence continues at coordinate 25,266,115 of CAKJTW010000021.1, forward strand.
ATCAGCTTTACTGACTACAAAATACACCTTGAGCCTCTTATACTGAAGTTCTGTCTAGTACTTAATTTCTAATATATTAGTTTTTTTGAGATAGTAAATTTTATTTTTCTTTCTAAATTCCCCTCATTATAAAGCAACTATACTCCAATATATATTTTTAAAAGAATCAAGTAAAAATAAATAAATATAAATAAATAAATTCCCCTCATACTTGCAGACTCTCATTTCAGTTTTGTAGCCAGACTTTTTAATTTCTTTAGTCAAAGATTTTGGCAGCTATAAAAGCAAGAACAGCTCAAAGAAACCTGTCTTAAACAAAAGCCTAAGCAAAATAAGAGGATTATGATAGGAGACCTGGGACAGTAGGGGACAGAGCAGAGGGTCTTCAGAGCAGAGATGCAAGTTCCTGCCAAATAGGAAGCAGAGAGGGCTTTTGATCTCTGTACCTGTGTTTAGAGCACTAGGCCAAGGCCGTGCCTGGGGGTGTCCAGCCTCAAGAGAGGTGTTGCTCTCCATTGGAAATAGGACAGCTTTTCTCTAACTAGTAGAACTCATGAACTCTATTGTCAAAATGGTTTAGCACCAACAGATTTGTCTTAACCTCTGTTCAGCATTCATCTTCCCAGAGGAAGTCTGGCTGATCCAGTAGAGACCACATTCTTACCAATGGCTGCGACTGGAAGGAAGGTGTGATGGCAGGCATTTCCACTAAAGCTCACCGCATCTCCATGCCTGGCTCATCACCTGACATGTACGGCCTGGCTCATCACTGCTCAAAAAAATGATTGTTGAATTTAAATATTCTAAGGAACCTTTCCCTTTTGATTGAAGGTACATGTTGGTAAACAGTTAAACTGTTCTTAAGATTCTATTTGTCTGTTCTTTCAATTTGTTTTCAAATTCTTCTATGCTTCTGCTTTTGTTAGAAATCTATGTTTGAACAGTTATTATCTCTATTTCTTCTATAGTCTCTAAGGTTAGCAAGTTACTTTTCCTCTGAAATGACTTCTTTCCTCTTGGCCATGATTGAGCACACCCAGTTAATCTTGCATATTGCACACTCCTTGTGAATTCTCACCAGACACAGTGCCAGAAAGAAAATGCATCAGAGATGAACCACAGATCAATTCCTTTCATCTTATTCTTGCTAACTTAAATATTAACCTGTGTCAAAATAATATCCAAGACTATTTCATTAATATTTAATTGTTACTGTATATGACTTCAAGCACAGAGATATCCTCATAGGTCACTAACTCATTGCTTCATCAGTCATGTAGCTAAATGTCAAGTAAACTATCTCCATGACAATGGATTGGCTCTATTTTTATACACTTTGAAGACCAATCTGGTTCAACTAAATCATTAGCCTACTGCATGTCATCTAGATCATTATTCAACTAAAATGTATCCTTGGTAGCAGTACATGTTCTAAAGTGACAGCGACTGAAAGCACTATGTAGTATGTTAAAAAGTTCTACATGAGTGTTATTAATTTTAAAAAGCTAGGATATGAGCAGAATATAATTATAGCAAACCTATATATAAGATTGAGGTGAGGAGCTACTGACATGCTAATGAATTATTTTCTAAATAAGGAAAGAGATTTCCTTGGAGAAATGGCTTATTTGGAGACTAGAAGAGAGAATATACAAAAGTACGAAATGAGCCTGGACTACCTTGTACTATTTAAACAGAAAGAAATACACGCTTAATTAATAATATAAAAGAAATATTGCTCATGTCAAAGTGACACAGCTGCCAATCACCCAATGGCCAAAGCTGAAACAATTTGAGCAGTGAAAGAAATAACAATGATATCAGATTATAACACAAAGAATAAGTACTCATGAGCCTCTAGTAAGAAGATAAAAGTATAAATAAATAACTAAATATTAAGTGGAAAGAGACAACTTATTATGGAATAATTTCAGTTAATAAATACAGAAGGAATGTAGTAAATAGAACACCCATCGTTAGAAAAATCACAGAATGATTTCTGCAGGAAGAACTCCCTTTATCTGCCTAAAGATGGATAATCCAAAAAGAACTCAATCCTCATTGACAACTTCCTGGGAATTTCATCAACCAGAAAAGTTTGACTCTTATCACAGACATGTGTGTGTTCAGTTGTGTCCTACACTTTTGCAACACCATGGACCGTAGCCCACCAGGCTCCTCTGTCTATGGGATAATCCCAGCAAGAATACTGGAGTGGGTTGCCACTTCCTTCTCCTGGTCATCATCCCAACCCAGGGATCGAACCCACACCACTTGTGTCTCCTGCATTGGCAGGTAAATTCTTTACCACTGAGCCACCTGGAAAGCCCTCTTATCACAGCAGAGGAGGCTAAAAGTTGACACCACATCCAGACAAATTTGTCATAAACTATCATACCTCCCATCTAGTCTTCTAAGGGCCCATTCATCTTTCCTAAAAGTCCTGTACTCTCTTAAGTGGACTACAGCCCTCCACTACTTCCCTATTAAGATGGGATGGGAACTGGTGGCATGGTCACTAAGTCATTTCTGACTCTTGCAACCCCATGGACTGTAGCCTGCCAGGTTCCTCTGTCCATGGGATTTCCAGGCAAGAATACTGGACTCCAGATTAAGCTATTATATAAGCTCTTAAATTTTATTTATCTGTATATTCACTTTTTTCCTGTGTGTCCCTCTTCATGTAATATTTCAAAACAATAAATTTTATATCTTTTCTGTTACTTTGCCTGTTATCAATTTATTTTATAGACCCAGCTATCACACTTAATAAGGGGAAAGGAAGAAGATGGTCTTTCCTCTCCTACCTTGCACATTCCAATTAAAAGACAAAGATTTTCAGAATGGCTCTTAATAAGACCCAATCTGAGCTGTTTATGAGTGATACACCATAAATGAAAGAACATAGATGGCTTCAAAGAAAATATGGAAAGGAAGAACCATGAAAACCTTAACCAAACACTGATGTGGCTACATTAATATCAGACAAAATAGATTTTGTCAAAATAGATAATAAAAGTATTAAAGAAAGTGAAAGTTCATAATGGTTAAACAGTCAACTCAATAGAAAGAAAGAATAATCCTGAATTTGTAATTACCTAATAACATGGCTTCAGTATACTTGGTGGGCTTCCTGAGTGGCTCAGCAATAACGAATCTGACTGTGAGGTAGAAGACGCAGAAAATACCATGGCTGATCCCTGGGTCAGGAAGATCCCCTGGAGGAGGACATGGCAATGCACTCCAGTATTCTGGCCTTGGAGAAACCCATGGACAGAGGAGTCTGGCAGGCTACAGTCCATAGGGCCACACAGAGTGGGACAAGACTGAAGCGACTGAGCATGCCAAAATACTTGGTATCAAAAGTTGGGCGACACAAGAGGAGAAACTGACAGATTCTTAATTAGAGTTGGAGGTTTCAATACACCACTGTCAGTAAGTAATAGAACAACCAACTAACAACTGAATAACCAATAAAACTATAATGAACTTAACCATCATTCACCAACACTATCTAATGCATGTTCAGAACACTACACCCAACATTTTTTAAACAAACAAGTGTACACAAAACATTTACAAAAGAAAAGGAAGAGGAAGAAAAACAGAAAGGAAGAGCAAGAAGAGAGAAGGGATGAAGGGAGAAAGGGAGGGAGAAAGAAAGAAAGGGAATGAAAAGAAAAGGGGCAGGGAAGTCATACTATTTTTTAAAAAATATTAAATTTATCTTTGACAAAACTAAAGTGTAGAACATAGCTTGACCTATGGTCAAAATCAAGCTTCTAAATGATGTGTCTTCTCAGAGCACGTGGGCAGTGATGTGCTGTCTCCTCTAAGACAAAGAGCTGCCTCAACAAGCTTATAATAAGAAGTCGTGAAGAATATTGGATACTGTGGTCGGGCTGCTCCAAAGTGAAAAAAAGAAGAGTCTGTGCCATAAATGTACAGACCAACCCTTTTCCTAATTTCTAATTGTTCGGTGAAGTGTGGACCCTACTTCCCAAAGCCTACAAACAGTAAAAGTTCCTATTTTAGAGTAACAGAAGCTCATGGAATATAAGAAGATGTTTGCCAATAACTACAAGGAAGAGTCTTGACAATATCTCATTTCAAGCATTAGCATTTTTCAGCTCCTCCACAATTCAAAGAAGTACTCACTAGGGCTAATAAAGGTTCTATTAGAGCCTTGTAATACTGTAGGATGTTTGCTAGGTTAAGAAGCATAAAACCAAAGCTCCCTTAAGCCATAAATAAGAGGACTCCACCAATTCAGGAGCAGAGCAAAGAGGTCAAGTGAGAGCTACAATTCTTTTGTTGACACCTCAATAAAAAAACTCTGAGCCCGATAAAAATCTTTCCCCTTTAAAAGAGAAGTTAAGTATTTATATTCAAAATAAACTGTGAAAAGGAGGCATAGAGCAGATCTATGAAGGTACTCTCATATAAAATAAAATAAAATAAAATGAAAGAATTGTCAACTTGCTCTCCTTCAGTAAGATACCAAAGACATGTTGTCCATGAGACAGAAACAGAAAGAGTATAGAAATGGAGCATTTATTTAAAAGAGTGCAAATAGCAGGTAAACTCATATTCTAGGAAATAAGGTACTTTTATAGTGAATTATAGATGTGGAAACAGTGGAAACAGTGTCAGACTTTATTTTTGGAGTCTCCAAAATCACTGCAGATGGTGATTGCAGCCATGAAATTAAAAGATGCTTACTCCTTGGAAGAAAAGTTATGACCAACCTAGATGGCATATTCAAAAGCAGAGACATCACTTTGCCGACTAAGGTCCTTCTAGTCAAGGCTATGGTTTTTCCAGTAGTCATATATGGATGTGAGAGTTGGACTGTGAAGAAAGTTGAGTGCCAAAGAATTGATGCTTTTGAACTGTGATGTTGGAGAAGACTCTTGAGAGTCCCTTGGACTGCAAGGAGATCCAACCAGTCCATTCTGAAGGAGATCAGCCCTGGGATTTCTTTGGAAGGAATGATGCTAAAGCTGAAACTCCAGTATTTTGGCCACCTCATGAGAAGAGTTGACTCATTGGCAAAGACTCTGATGCCGGGAGGGATTGGGGGCAGGAGAAGGGGACTACAGAGGATGAGATGGCTGGATGGCATCATTGACTCGATGGACGTGAGTGTGCGTGAACTCCGGGAGTTGGTGATGGACAGGGAGGCCTGGCGTGCTGCAATTCATGGGGTTGCAAAGAGTCAGACACGACTGAGCAACTGAACTGAACTGATAGTGAATTTATAAACTCATTTCTCTCAACAGGTGCGTGAAATTTACACTTCTCCTAGCTTTGCAGATGTAGAAAGTGAAGAACAAACAATTTAGGTAACTTGTCTAAGACTGTACAAAAGTGAGTTGACAGAACTAAGATTTGAACCCAGAGATTCTGGCTCTAAAAGCCAAACACTTCAACATTAGATCACTTTTCCATCAGAGAAATGTAAATCTGGATTGATATGATTTTAGAGTTGAGGCACATGAAAACAGATTCCCCAAAAACTAAGATGTCCAGAGAAAAATTAAAACCCTCATAATATTAGAACTGAATCTCCATAAAAGTAAGAAATAATACTCTCTGACTTCTATTCAGTGTTTACTAAAAGCCAAACATCATTCTATATACTTTGATTTACTAATGCATGTAATCCTAACAGTACTACTGCTGCTGCTGCTGCTGCTAAGTCACTTCAGTCGAGTCCGACTCTGTATGACCCCATAGACAGCAGCCCCCAGGCTCCCTCGTCCCTGGGATTCTCCAGGCAAGAACACTGCAGTGGGTTGCCATTTCCTTCTCCAATGCATGAAAGTGAAAAGTGAAAAGGGAAGTCATTCAGTCATATCTGACTCTTCATGACCCCATGGACTGCAGCCCACCAGGCTCCTCCGTCCATCAGATTCTCCAGGCAAGAAATTAGAGTGGGGTGCCATTGCCTTCTCCATCACAATAGTACTACAAGGTGTGTATTACTGCTATCCTTATTTCACAGTTAAGGAATCAAAGCAACACAGAAGGGAAGTAAATTGCCAAAGACTACACAGCTGATAAATGGGACGATTTGAATCAAAGATGGTCTATATCCCAGGCCTAAGTATATACTCACCATGTATTATAATATAAGTAAAACGTAAATACTGAATTTCCATAATTTGGAAGACAAGAATTCCTCTAATTTCATTATTATAAATTGGATTTACTAATTTTCTTGAAGTATTGTTTAAATTTCAATTATAATCTTACTTTTTAGTTTATTTTTACATCCTTTTGATCCATTACTAGAAATCACAGTCTTAAGAAAAACACATATTTATAGAACAGAAGAATATATTTATAAATTAAATATTCTTTAAAATAAAAGAATTTTACATGTTTTTCTAGGTGGTGGGGGAAGTTCATGGTTATAACTCTACTCTTCCCTCTAACCACGATAGAGATAATGTAATCTTCAATCTAACCACGATAGAGATAATCACTCATTGTTTTTGATATTAGAAACATTGTTTTCTGACATTTTTCAGAATTTTTATCTACATTTTAGCAAAATAAATTATTAAGTAATTGATGACATAATTTCTTATGATTTAGGATCCATTTGTCAATAGATGTTTTAGTGAGTATATTGCTAAAGGTATTTTCTATCCAAATCACTTCCAGATCCACAAGGATATGCTCAGCTTATTTGGGGGTTAGGAGGTGATATTTCATTATTTTCTTTTTTATTTTGAGACTGTGATTATTGAGAAATTCCAACAAATTCCAAATATGTAGAAAAATAGGTAACTTTAGATGGCGATTCCCTTAGATAAAGGTTGTTCCAGTATGAAAAACTGCTGACAGTTATCATGGGATAATCACCCCCAGACAGATAGATTCAAGAATAGATTCTAGTGTTTTCCAGGCAAAGCCATTTTTGAGAACAAGAAGCCCAACTGTTCTTATCCAAAGATAGTTTCCTAAAGAATTTGTTTTTAATCACATGGTTTATTGTTCCAGAAAATGATTTACATTTTTATCAAAGTAGAGCTAATAAATGAGCATTCATTAAATGTCTGCTTATGAATAAAAAGCACCATTCAAAAACAAAACAAAGATCTGTGGAAAGCTGGCAGAGAGAATATCTGAATGAATCTCAAATATTGTACAGGTCTCTGGGAAACAAAGATGCTTTTGACCATAGAAATCAACTGCTGTTTTATTCTTAATTTATTTAATATTTTGTTAAGAATTGTATCCCCTTTTTAGGGAAAGGGACAAGATTTTATTTTCAATTTACTTTCAGTTTCAATTATAACATTCTGAAATAACCCTGTAGCTTCTGAGTAACTGATTATTCACATGCGGAATTCCTCTGACCCACATCCTATGTGTGCTACTGAGGAGTATTGTGGTCACGTGGAAACATGAAATTATCTCCTTCGATGGCTATAAGAACAACAGCAGAGCCCACAACTGAAGGGAGTATTCCCTTTCCTGGGTCAAATCCTCCCTCAAACATTATGTAAATTTCCAATGATTAATAAACGGTATACATTCTTTACATTCTTTTTCACATTCAGTTTGTTCTTTAGCCCTTTGAAAATCTTGAAGAAACATTTTTTTCGTTGTTTGCCTCATGCGCTGGGTTTCATTTCCACTGAAGTTCCATTAACAGGAGGCAAGCTGCTGAATGGCTTTGGAAGTAGCTTTGTGAAAGCTAACTTTTCAGCTGAGAGAAATCTCCCTGGGGATATCACAGAGACACAGAAGCTTTAATAGCATTTTGTTTTTCTCAGCACATCTCCAGATTTTAACGTGTCTGAATTTAATGCACTTGAAACAAGCATATGTTGTCTTAACTAAAATCTCCTCTTGTATCTAAAAATCCACCACAAAACACTAGGTACTTGATATGTTTATATATAAGGAGAAAAAACTAAAATAATAAACAAACTCACTATCATAGCACAATCTGCAAAAGCAGAAGGCTGTATCTCTTTTATGGAAAATAACATCTCATGGATATTTCTGAGCATTTATTGGTTTTTTGTCTTTGTTTGCCTCTGCAGATCAAATTCTACAGAGGTCTGTTCAAACAAAATATAATATTTCTGAATTCATCTTTGCCAGTTAATCCTTTATCCAAATGCTGTAAGATTAATGTTTTAATCCATTTATAAAAATAGATCACCCAGGAAAGTTTCTTTGAATCAACTCATAATCTAAAATTTCAGTAACAATGATTATAAATGGTTAGTAATAATAACTCTTCCTAGAAATGATGCTAAGACTTTTTCTCTACCCATCAATACACTATATCAATTTTGTATAAATTTTTTACTGTTTGAAAGTTCCTATAATATAGGTTTAAGAAGTGTCAAATTTTAAAAGTTTTCTTTTCATTACAGAGCTAGACTTTAAGTGAATTCCCAAAATTAAGACACAGATATAAATCAGCACACATAAATAACATATTTAATTTGTTATACCATTTAATATTAGAGAAATCAAATTTAGCTTTTAAGGAACAAATTTACTATTATTTTTAATTCATCTGTTGCTTTGCTCAGAAATTTACGTAAAGTTTCTGCTCTGGGACATATAATTGAATTCTAGCAACATAGTATGTACTATGTCAGATACTTTTAAATGATAGAAAATATATATTCCCTTGTCAAGTAACTCACAATCTTTTGAGGGTGACAGTATAACCACATACAGCATAAGACAGATTTGATATACTATATTATAAAAACCATATAAACTTTGGATGTAAGATAGCAGTCTGGGCAAATACAAGCTCCTATTCTCCATTTTCACTTTAAATAAAAATAGTGGTATATTCATACAATGCAATACTACACAGAAGTAAAAAGAAAACCATTGATATATACAACAACAAGGGTGACTCTTACAAACATTGTTTGGAGTGAAAGAAGCCAGTTACAAAAAATTATGCAATCTATGATTCCATTTATACAAAGTTCAAGAAGAGATGAACTACTACTAGTCTCTAACAGTAGAAGTCAGAAAGGTGGTTAGAACACTTGAAATGTGAAAAGTTCTTTTAATTAATTTAAATTTCAATAGCCACAAGTGACTAGTAGCTACTGTATTGAACAGTACAGGAATAGGAGATAAATCTGAGGATACCTAGAATATACAGAGAAAAGATAAAGATATAAAATATTTAAGAAAAACTAGACTCATGAAGGATGTAGTCCATACTTTCAGTGTTTATCTAATGGGAGTTAGATAAAGTAAAAGGGAAGAAATGACTAAAAGAAAACAAAGCATACAATCAATCAGAATAGACAAAAAGACACTGGTCATCAGACAAAAAGGATCCAACCGTTTAATAAAATGGTTAACAAAAAGGGTTTATATCCTTTTTTTAATTTTCAGAGCACTAACACTGAAGAAAAAGTGCCCAAAACTACCAAGAAGAGAAATCAGAGTAACTACAATGGAATGAAAACAAGACCTGTATCATATTTCTCTGCTCTAACACTTGATTTCAGACTATAAAGCATCAATGAATAAAAAACAAATGAGGAAAAATAAAGAACTAAGTAAAAAACCGTGTTCCAAATTCTATATACTCAGACACATTATAAATCAATGCTGCTGCTGCTAAGTCGCCTCAGTCGTGTCCGACTCTGTGCAACCCCAGAGACAACAACCCACCAGGCTCTCCCATCCCTGGGATTCTCCAGGCAAGAACACTGGAGTGTTGCCATTTCCTTCTCTAATATAAATCAATGATGAGGCACAATAAAGAAACTTCTAGACAAAAAATAATTCAAAGTTTACCTCCCATGAACTCCATTTGAAATAGTTAGTTCAAGATGTATAACAACAGACTTGGGGAAGCAATTAGTCTGCAATCCACTTGATTTATCAAATCTGGAGGACACTCTTGAGAGTGAATGAAGGCAGGTGATCTGGTCCAATTGCAGTGTAGACATGTGAATAGGACTCTTCCTGGTAAACAAGCTAACAGTTCTCAACAGGAGAACCCTTATCTCAGGAATGCTTTGAGTGAGAGGTTCCTACTTAAAATTGTTTATGAACATAAAAATCCATGGATTCATAAGGCACAGCTACCTCAAAATACCACATACCTTTTGTAACTATCCAGAACCTAAAATGCACTAATTAAAATTTTCTTTAGGGGTGCATCATCCTCTTTAATTCTGTATCTAAATTTTCTATATGTCCTTACAAGAAACCATAAGGTGTGTTCCTTATTGTTCAGTTATTTAGGGCCCATGCCTGACCATACAGCAAAGCCTTTGATCAAATCACAACAGTCTTTGAGAATCCCAACACTCCCTAAAGGCACTCTCTTTTTCTGCTTAAAAAAAAAATTGCACAGCTACCCTTGTGCAAATTTGCACTTGCCTTCTTCATCGAGGTGTTACAAAACAGCAATATGCCCTTCAGTCTGAATCCTAAATCTAGAAAATCCTTTCAATGACCAGAGAAATACCTTTTCCCTGGCTGGAAGAGAGCATTGTAAGATTCAGACCACAGTGTTTGCTTGTAGGGCGCTATATTCAGTCCTACATTCAGTAAAGCAACTCCTAACATAAGCTTATAATCTTTCTGAAAGCCCCTGCCCCTTAGCATTCTTCTAATCTACCATTTCTACCTTCTAAGTGAGCTTTGCTGTGCTGAACTCTCCCTGTTTGCATGTCTCTTTGCTATCACTCAAGGAATTATCTGTATTTGTGTTCTCGGAATTATTTGATGCTTCTCAGTAGGAGGAATGGTGTCAAACCAATACTGGACAGCAATCTCACTTTCCTCTCTTAAATGGCAAATAACAACTCAGGCAATTTTTGAACCAAATCATAAGAGAACTTCACTGAACAACACTATTCAGTTTCTGAAAACCTTTGCAATCTGCATATGCACTGGTTATGGCCACTCCAAGTACTGTCTGAGAAGGTGGATTGTAAGCATTTAGTAAAAATGTCTGTTCCACCCTTGATGGATCTTCAACACTTGTTTCTGCTACAGCCACAGTCAAATTTAAATTTCTTTCTGGTGAATTTGTGGATTGGGTCAATAGGATAGATGGATAAACATGATTCCACTAAAACCTAAATAGCCCTGCTGGTTTCCAAGTTTCTTGTCTATTATCAGTGAATGGGAATGCTAATAATTTATTACTCACAGTAGTAGGACTACCTCTAGCTGCTCCAGTTCATGTAATTCTTTGGAATTTCACAGGTTGGGCTGGACCTTACATTTTAGCTGGTTTATCAGCCAACCTCTGTTTTTCATCTAGGTGACTCTGATCCTTAATTCGTTCTGATTCTCTTTCTCTAAAGAGGTGATTATTATGAGATCATCACTATGGCACAAGGACTGATTTTTAACTCTAAGCCCCGCAGAAGAATATGGAAAAATTCTGGCAAATGTTTAAAATGTCTGTCTCAAAGCAATGCATGAATACCGATTCACATTCCACAAGAGTATATATTGTGACTACTACATTCCCAAACTGGAATGGCCATAATGGCATAGCATCACCATTGATCTGCACTTCCCTTACAGTCTAGACTATCAGTTACAACTGAAGCTATCAAACATACAACCTCATTTAACCCTTGATACTGTAAACCTCCAGGAACCATTTGTTTTAGGCACTGGCCAGATAAGACTTTTTTTTAATACTTTATTCTACGTTACAATACTGTATTTGTTTTGCCATACATTGACATGAATCAGCTACAGGTATACACGATCTCCCAATGTCGAAGCCCCCTCCCACCTCCCACCCCACATCATCTCCCTGGATCATCCCATGCACCAGCCCCAAGCATCCTGTATCCTGTATTGAACATAGACTGGCACTTCATTTCGTATATGATAGTATACCTATTTCAATGCCATTCTCCCAAATCATCCCACCCTCTCCCTCTCCCTCAGAGTCCAAAGTCTGTTCTATACCTCTGTGTCTCTTTTGTTGTCTCACATAGAGGGTCATCATTACTGTCTTTCTAAATTCCATATATATGTGTCAGTATACTGCATTGGTGTTTTTCTTTCTGGCTTACTTCAGTCTGTATAATCGGCTCCAGTTTCATCTATCTCATTAGAACTGAGTCAAATTTATTCTTTTTAATGGCTGAGTAATACTCCATTGTGTATATGTACCATAGCTTTCTTATCCATTCATCTGCTGATGGACATCTAGGTTGTTTCCATGTCCTGGCTATTATAAACAGTGCTGCAATGAACACTGGGGTACATGTGTCTCTTTCAATTCAGGTTTCCTCGGTGTGTATGCCCAGCAGTGGGATTGCTGGGTCATAAGGCAGTTCTATTTGCAATTTTTAAGGAATCTCCACACTGTTTTCCATAGTGGCTGTACTAGTTTGCATTCCCACCAATAGTGTAAGAGGGTTCCCTTTTCTCCACATCCTCTCCAGCATTTATTGCTTGTAGACTTTTGGATTGCAGGCATTCTGACTGGTGTGAAATGGTACCTCATTGTGGAACAAAATAGAAAGCCCTGAGATAAATCCACACACCTATGAACACCTTATCTTCGACAAAGGAGGCAAAAATATACAATGGAATAAAGAGTCTCTTTAACAGGTGGTGCTGGGAAAACTGGTCAACCACTTGTAAAAGAATGAAACTAGATCTCTTTCTAACACCACACAGAAAAATAAACTCAAAATGGATTAAAGATCTAAGTGTAAGACCAGAAACTATAAAACTCCTAGAGGAGAACATAGGCAAAACACTCTCCGACATAAATCACAGCAGGATCCTCTATGATCCAACTCCCAGTATAATGGAAATAAAAGCAAAAATAAACAAATGGGATCTAATTAAAATTAAAAGCTTCTGCAAAACAAAGGAAACTATAAGTAAGGTGAAAAGACAGACTTCTGAATGGGAGAAAACAATAGCAAATGAAACAAATGACAAACAACTAATTTCAAAGATATACAAGCAACTTATACAGCTCAACTCCAGAAAAATAAACAATCCAATCAAAAAATGGGCCAAAGAACTAAATAGGCATTTCTCCAAAGAAGACATATGGATGGCTAACAAACACATGAAAAGATGCTCAACATCACTCATTATCAGAGAAATGCAAATCAAGACCACAATCAGATAAGACTTTTTAAAAGGGAATTATGGCAACCCACTCCAGTGTTCTTGCCTGGAGAATCCCAGGGAAGGGGAGCCTGGTGCACTGCCATCTATGGGGTCGCACAGAGTCAGACACGACTGAAGCGACTTAGCAGCAGCAGCAACAGGGGGACTCAAAACTCCCATTTTGACCATTTCCTTAATTAGAACAACAATCTCTTGTGGCCTTTATGGGATTCTGTATATATTGCAAACTACCAAAGAGGTCTCCTACCACATTTTCTAAGTTGAAACTTACCCCTAACCTGATTTCTTATGCCCTTTAGAGCTGCATCTCTATCCTCAAATGGGGATTACTAGATATTCATCTCCCATATCTATCAACCCTAAAAAGTTTGCACACCACCACTAGGCCACTTCATCCAAACCACTGCAAAATGCCCAAGACTGTTTGATGTCACACACTGTATGGGATGTTTCAGTTTTAAGAATTTTTTAATTTAATTCTTAGAAAATTTACCTTGACTTTTTTTTTCTCTCTCTCAAAAAATCCTGTTATCTGAATGTCTGGATTTAGTCTATTTTCTGTACTTCCCAGCTATTCTATCAAATGTGTTTCCCTCTAGAAAAATATTTCTCTACTATCTTACAACTGAATTCATTCTTCAGCTGTATTTATTTTTATTCAAACCATGTATCATTCTCTTATTTAAACTATTAACTTTTTATGCCTAGTATTTCTACTTGATTACTTTGCTCATCTCATCTTGTTATTGTTCCATAATGAAATATCTTCCCCCTGTTCCTCTTTGCAGGTTTATTATATATATGTCAAATTATGATTCATGAATTTTAATACTTCTGCTAGCATGTTGACCAATTTTTAGTTTTTAACTTTATAATGATATATTACTATAGTTTTTTATTTGAAGAGATATTTTATTATTCTGAATTTATTTTTATTTTTATTAAATTTGGATTATCTCTGAACGTTACCTGTTCATGTGAATTGAGGAAGGGCAGAAGGGAGCCTTGATCAGTACTCTGAGTTCTAGCATAGATGAAGAGATGGGTCATTCTCACAAGCCAGAATTAGTTACTTTTATTTGATTTCATTATCCTGAGTAACTTTTCAGGTCAATGCTCTTCTTTCAAACATCAAGGAAAGGTAGATTATCATCCATCCAGCCTGGAAGTCTGGAGAGAAATGGCTGAAAGAGAAATTCAAAGCTGGTCAGTTCTTGTAGTTTTCCCCAGTTCTTCACTCTGTCAGGTTTTTCCCTGCCTTGATTTTATCCCTGAGGACACTTCCCAAAGGGGTGTGGGCCCTTTGAGGTTATGGCTCTCAGAGGTTTCAAAAACTACTGCCAAATTCTGCAACAAGAAGGCAGGCAAGTGGGCAGAGGCACAAGGACACTGAATTCACACAGTGCAGAGCTGCCTGAGTTAGAAAGGTCAAAGGAATTCCCCAGTAAGGCCTGCTATTCTCAATTATAACCATTCAATTCCTACCTTAAATCCCCAAATATTTAAGGCACAGAGCCAGTGGCATAACTGCATATGTAACATCCAGACTGGATCATTCCTAACAGACTGCTTTTCTGTAAAATACAGTGATAGCAGTAACAGCAGGAATTGAAACTATACAGGAAATACTAATAACACGACACATTTCAAAAGAGAGAAAGACATCAATCATCTCTTTTATTTTTTCAAATACTTCTTTGTTGAACTCCTTTGGGTCAATGTCATCTAGTGTTGGAATTCAACTCCAAATTCCTTTATGAGATTCAAAATAATTATGAATCAGTTGCTGGTTCATGTAAATAGTACAAAAATCACGTAGTTGTTTTTCAAGTAATTTTTCCCTTTCTATTCTATCTATTCATTCATACTTGTATTAGTGCTGGTAAAGGAGCCTAGTATATTTATGACTGAGTATATGCCTTTATTAGAAACCATGAAAATAGGATAATATATTCAATATCTGGTCACTCAGAGCAAACCTAAAGTAGAGGAGATAAAGAATGCCATTAGCCAAATAGAAACTGCCTTAGAGATATAACATCCAGGGGCATGATGATGGCAGCATACTATGAAACTCTAATTTGTTAGTGACCCGATTTGGTGATAGGGCTTGAGTTCATAGTGGTATGTGTTACAATAGAATAATTCAAATTATAGTAGAAAAAAAAGAGACTGACATCAGAAAATTGCTGAAATTATTTGTTTAAACCTTTTTTTTCCAATCCAGAGAGACATAATTTATCATGAAGTGAATGGAATAATATTTGACAATAAGAAGAACTGCTGGGAATAGATTATGTCAAATTGCTATGTTACAGTATTTCACTTTCTTGCATTAGCTACAGGTTTATTTGCCAAATTCAAGCCACGTGCCATTTCCTTTACTGTTTAGCCTGCAAAATTTAGGTTTTGACTAAACATGCAGTAACGAAAAGAATTTAAAAAACACTGGTATTACTTCATGTGGTAAAATTATTTCTAGAAATTAATAATATATTATACATTCAAATTTGCTGTATTTATTCTAATTGACCCTAATATCCTATTACAGTGCTATTTGCAGAGAATGTAAAGATGCACTGTGAATGTAAACATAAAGAAATCTTGTGAATGACTGTCTGGCTCTAGTGATTCATTATTAAACAAGAACATCTCTGCTGCTACTAGCCTTGAACAATCAATCACAATAGAGCTGCTCTACAACCAGTGAACTGCCTTTAATTATGAATCATTTTATCTATACTATAGCCTGACCACCTTCAGCCAGTTGACTTAGCCAATGAATGATAGCAGAAGTGACAGGAGTCACTTCCATGCAAAATGTGAAGAGGCTACTCATGTTTCTTCTTCCTCTCTGGCTTCTCTGCCACAAGAGCAGCACCAAGCCATAAGAAGCTGCTCATCAGCCTGGATTCTGGACTCAAAATATTAAAGTTATTGAGTTCTGGCTGATCTTAATAGACACTTAATATAAGCAAGAAAACTTCATTGATGTATTTCATTTTCAGTTGCTACAGCATTACTAAGCCTTAGGTGAAAAATCAAATATACACTTAAAGTGAAAGTCACTCAGTCGTGTCCGACTCTGCGACCATCCGTGGAATTCTCCCACCCAGAATACTGGAGTGGATAGCCATTCCCTTTTCCAGGGAATTTTCCCAACCCAGAGTTTGAACCCAGGTCTCCCACATTCTGGGTGGATTCTTTACCAGCTGAAAAAAAGAAAATCAAAATCTTGGCAGTAACTATGTCTGATATTTCGAAGAGGTAGGGTTACAAGGAATATTTTCACTTTTTGTTTTTCTGCACTTAACGAAAAATATCTATTTAAATTTTGATTGAAATCAAAATGGTACTTTAGAAATACTATGAAGTCAAATAACTTGAACATATTCATACCTCTTAATGTTCTAAATTCAGCCCATTGTGGGCAACTAGAACTCTATTGTGAGAATAACACATCTACTCTTCCTATATGGACAGATTTTCAACCCTCAAACTCTGGAAGTATAGACCTGTCTTTTGGCATTACAGTGCCACAAACTCCGAAGCCCTTATTTCCAACTCTGTGTGCCACAAATATTTTCATAGTCTGAATCAAGATGGTTGGTAGCTCGTAATAGATGTTATGCTAGTCATTGCTTGCATGAAATAAATTATTTTCTGGCACTTAAACTTTACTAGCTTATTCTAAGGGTATGTGTTACCCCAGAGCACCATCTCAACAGGACGAGCCCCATAGCAGCTGCAGCCAGGGCCCAAGCTCCACTCAGTATCCTCTCATCCTCCACTGCACTTCACTCCGTAAACTGCTTCCTGCTTCAGCTCCTGTAACTACTAGCCTGCTTCTCACAGGTCCAGTCCAGTTTTCCAAGATCACAGCACAAAACAGCGTACTGGCTTTGTTTCTTTTTACTCTTAAGTTTTATATATATACATATATATATATATATATTTTTTTTTAATTGCATTAATTTGTTTTTACTAGTAAAGCTTCAGCTCAGTTCAGTTCAGTAGCTCATTCGTGTCTGACTCTTTGCGACCCCATGAATCGCAGCACGCCAGGCCTCCCTGTCCATCATCGACTCCCGGAGTTCACTCGGACTCACGTCCATCAAGTCAGTGATGTCATCCAGCCATCTCATCCTCTGTCGTCCCCTTCTCCTCCTGTCCCCAATCCCTCCCAGCATCAGAGTCTTTGCCAATAAGTCAACTCTTCTCATGAGGTGGCCAAAGTACTGGAGTTTCAGCTTTAGCATCATTCCTTCCAAAGAAATCCCAGGGCTGATCTCTTTCAGAATGGACTGGTTGGATCTCCCTTCAGTCCAAGGGACTCTCAAGAGTCTTCTCAAACACCACAGTTCAAAAGCATCAATTCTTCGGCGCTCAGCTTTCTTTATAGTCCAACTCTCACATCCATATATGACCACTGGAAAAGCCATAGCCTTGACTAGACAGACCTTTGTTGGCAAAGTAATGTCTCTGCTTTTGTATCTAGATTGGTCATAATTTCTCTTCCAAAGAGTAAGTATCTTTTAATTTCATGGCTGCAATCACCATCTGCAGTGATTTTGGAGCCCCAAAAATTAAGTCTGACACTGTTTCCACTGTTTCCCCATCTATTTCCCATGAAGTGATGGGACCGGATGCCACGATCTTCATTTTCTGAATGTTGAGCTTTAAGCCAACTTTTTCACTCTCCACTTTCATTTTCATCAAGTGGCTTTTTAGTTCCTCTTCACTTTCTGCCATAAGGGTATCATCTGCATATCTGAGGTTATTGATATTTCTCCTGGCAATCTTGATTCCAGCTTGTGTTTCTTCCATTCCAGCGGTTCTCATGATGTACTCTGCATATAAGTTAAAAAGTAGGGTGACAATATACAGCCTTGATGTACTCCTTTTCCTATTTGGAACCAGTCTGTTAGAAACGAAAAAAAAAAAAAAAAAGGACAAAAGCATTTAATGAATTTATAAGGACTAATGAATACTATGTCTCAAATGGGTGATATATATCTAAGTTTTTAAATAGTTTAAATTTTCCATTTTGCTGATTTATCTGTTTAGATGAGGTCATCAATTATGACACTATTCTTTAAGAAATCTATCAATACTCAGATATTCTTCTCAAGAAAAACTGACAAGCAAAGAAATTTAATATAGTTGTTTATTAAAATATTATTTGCTAAAGTTAATAATTAAGAGTAAAATAAAAAAACTATTGTCATTTCCAAAGTAAAAATGTTGCAATAACTAAAACTTATGTCTTAAAAGAAGTTTTAAGAAAATAATGCTTATGATATAATGTTTAATAGAAAATAATTTTAACAGCACATATATATATATAAAATATATATATAATTATTTTAAAAAGAAAAAGGGGGAAGAAACTAATCAGCTTCCCAGTTTGGTAGAATTAGAAGTTCTAGTACATAATTCATAGTTCTAGTCCATAGTTCTGTGTACATAATTCTATTTTTTTTTGCTTGTACATATGCTTTATTTTTTAGTATTTTCAAAATTTTCAACAAAGACTTCACTTGCATAATTATAGAAAATATATATAAAAATATCTATAATGTATACGAATTCCAGTTTTCAAAGGCAAATTCAATTCAGTCAATTTCAACTATTTTGAAAAATGAGCGTGGCTACCATTCTCTGTTGAGTGGTTGAAATAAAAACTCTAAAGGTCTTTCCTGGCAACACTGCCAAGTCTCAGTATTAAAGAAGGCAAAGGAGCATATATTCTCATTCACGGTGCTCAGACTGTGTGTCATAGAGATGAAGTCACTTGCCTAGAGCAAAGCTGGAAGTAACTCAAAGATGGGAAACAGTGTTGGCATCCTGACTTCTAATTTAACCTTTTTCCTTGTAAAAGAAATCACATTTTTTAGTGTGCACATCCTGCCCAACACTTAGTTACAAGGAATGGTTAAATTTGATACTAGAATTTACCTTTAAATAGACAGGTACAAGTATTCATGTGAGAGATAAAAATGAAAGTGAAATGTGAGAGATAAGGAGTCACTAAAAGCATATTTATTAGGCTCTTAACTTTAGTTCACAGGTGCTATCCCAAGTTTTATAGAACACCATGGAAGTCTTGCATGAAATAAATAGGAATCAACATTTGGAGCTGTTGACATTATAAATTACATCTAACTAAGGTAGATTTAAAACTTAATATTTTAAGAATAAAGAGTATCAAGGGAATTTCCAGGTGGTCCAGTGGTTAGGATTCTACACTTCTGCTGCAGGGGGCATGGATTCAACCCCTGATCAGGGAATTAAGATCCCACATGCCTCATGGCACAGTCCAAAAAAAAAAAAAAGAACAAAGAGAATTTAGAGTACCATTAATTAATGATTGTTTTCTTTGCCACAGCTATTGCTCCTTGATGACACAGTATTAAATTCTGTACATTTTAAATTTTTTCCTTTTACTATAATACATTTAATTATTTTTATTGCCATTTTTTCTTGTTGCTTTTTTTAATTATTAAATTTATTTATTTTTTTAATTACAATACTGTATTTGTTTTGCCATACATTGACACGAATCAGCCATAGGTGACCCCAATCTCCCAATGCTGAAGCCCCCTCCTACCTCCCACCCCACATCCTCTACTTGAATCATCCTGTGCTCCAGCCCCATGCATCCTGCATCCTACATTGAACATAGATTGGTGCTTCGTTTCTTACAAGAAAATATACATGTTTCATTGCCATTCTTCCAAACCATCCCACCCTTTCCCTCTCCCTCAGAGTCCAAAAGTCCACTCTATACCTCTGTGTCTCTTTGTTGTCTCACATATAGGGTCATCATTACTATCTTCTAAATTCCATATATATGTGTCAGTATACTGTATTGGTGTTTTTATTTCTGGCTTACTTCACTCTGTATAATCGGTTCCAATTTCATCCATCTCATTAGAACTGAGTCAAATTTATTCTTTTTAAGGGCTGAGTAGTACTCCATTGTGTATATGTACCACAGCTTTCTTATCCATTCATCTGCTGATGGACATCTAGGTTGCTTCCATGTCCTGGCTATTATAAACAGCGCTGCAATGAACATTGGGGTACATGTGTCTCTTTCAATTCTGGTTTCCTCGGTGTGTATGCCCAGCAGTGGGATTGCTGGGTCATAAGGCAGTTCTATTTGCAATTTTTAAGGAATCTCCACACTGTTTTCCATAGTGGCTGTACTAGTTTGCATTCCCACCAGCAGTGTAAGAGGGTTCCCTTTTCTCCACATCCTCTCCAGCATTTATTGCTTGTAGACTTTTGGATCACAGCCATTCTGACTGGTGTGAAATGGTACCTCATTGCCACAGCAATCAGAGCAGAAAAAGAAATACAAGGAATCCAAATTGGAAAAGAAGAAGTAAAACTCTCACTGTTTGCAGATGACATGATCCTCTACATAGAAAATCCTAAAGACTCGACCAGAAAACTACTAGAGCTAATCAATGAATATAGTAAAGCTGCAGGATATAAAATCAACACTCAGAAATCCCTTGCATTCCTATACACTAATAATGAGAAAGTAGAAAAAGAAGTTAAGGAAACAATTCCATTCACCATTGCAACGAAAAGAATAAAATACTTAGGAATATTCCTACCTAAAGAAACTAAAGACCTATATATCGAAAACTATAAAACACTGATGAAAGAAATCAAAGAGGACACTAATAGATGGAGAAATATACCATGCTCATGGGTTGGAAGAGTCAATATAGTGAAAATGAGTATACTACCTAAAGCAATCTACAGATTCAATGCAATTCCCATCAAGCTACCAGCAGTATTTTTCACAGAACTAGATCAAATAATCTCAAGATTTGTATGGAAATACAAAAAGCCTCGAATAGCCAAAGCAATCTTGAGAAATAAGAATGGAACAGGAGGGATCAACTTGCCTGACTTCAGGCTCTACTACAAAGCCACAGTCATTAAGACAGTATGGTACTGGCACAAAGACAGAAATATAGATCAATGGAACAAAATAGAAAGCCCTGAGATTAACCCACACACCTATGGACACCTTATCTTCGACAAAGGAGGCAAGAATATACAATGGAGTAAAGACAGTCTCTTTAACAGGTGGTGCTGGGAAAACTGGTCAACCACTTGTAAAAGAATGAAACTAGACCCCTTTCTAACACCATACACAAAAATAAACTCAAAATGGATTAAAGATCTAAATGTAAGACCAGAAACTATAAAACTCCTAGAGGAGAACATAGGCAAAACACTCTCCGACATAAATCACAGCAGGATCCTCTATGATCCAACTCCCAGTATACTGGAAATAAAAGCAAAAATAAACAAATGGGATCTAATTAAAATTAAAAGCTTCTGCACAACAAAGGAAACTATAAGCAAGGTGAAAAGACAGCCTTCTGAATGGGAGAAAACAATAGCAAATGAAACAACTGACAAACAACTAATCTCAAAAATATATAAGCAACTTATGCAGCTCAACTCCAGAAAAATAAATGATCCAATAAAAAAATGGGCCAACGAACTAAATAGGCATTTCTCCAAAGAAGACATAGGGATGGCTAACAAACACATGAAAAGATGTTCAACATCACTCATTATCAGAGAAATGTAAATCAAGACCACAATGAGGTACCATTTCTTGTTGTTTTTCATTTGTTTGTATTCAGACTTTATATCCCCAACTGCAAAGACTGGTAGCCTTAGACTTAGGCAAGCACTAAGTATTCTTGTCTGCACACTCCCATGGATGGAGGGGCCTGGCAGCCTGCACTCCATGGCGTTGCGAAGAGTCAGTCATGACTGAGCAACTTCACTTTCACTTTTCACTTTCATGCATTGGAGAAGGAAATGGCAATCCACTCCAGTGTTCTTGCCTGGAGAATCCCAGGGACGGGGGAGCCTGGTGGGCTGCCGTCTATGGGGTCGCACAGAGTCGGACACGACTGAAGTGACTTAGCAGCAGCAGCAGCAGCAAGCTTAATAAAGGATTCAAGCCATCATCATTAATAACTGAAAAGATACATAATAAGTGACTGAGAAAATAACTTTTATCTTGAATGAATAATATTTTATCTTTCCTTTGCCCCAAAATAAATGTATCCTATTCTACTCAATAGTTCTTTTCCTAAATAAATGGCATCATGTACCCAACTGCCCAAGCTAGAAACAGAGTCACCACAATTTCCTCACTCCCAAAATCTCATTAGTTACTAGTCTTTTTCTCTCCAACTTCAATGCCACCTCCACTTTACTGAATGTCACCATCAGTTTATACCAAAATGATACTATGGTCTCCAAATAGTCTCTCCACATTTTTTGTATTTTTTTCAAAATATTTTTGACAATTCCTCCCTAGAACCTATTACCCACATTTCAGCTAGAGTACATTTTAAAATATTAATACAAATATGATCCCAGAAAGAAAGACCTGACCCCATATTACTTTTTAGTCACTGTCCTATTTTTATAGACCTACTTCACTAGTTTCATTCACAGAAAAATACGCTGGTCGTATTTATTCATTCCAAGTGTTCACCTTCCGTTCATTGTAAGATTACATATACTTCTGTAGTCTGTGAAATTGTATTATGGCAACCTAAGCAGACTAATACAGGCATTACCTAAATATCTGGCAGAAATTTTATTTTGGGTATTTTTTATTTGTCTAAAAATCCACCATTTCTGACTGGAGTCTCAACAGTTTCCAGAAATGCATGTATCACACTAGCATTTCACTAGTTATCTCTCGTTCATAACACTTTTCAATTATTATTATCTCTAATTCTATCTCTGGTAATTTCCCCTAATTCTACACGGCTCTGTCATCTTCCTGAAACACTCTTCCCTCAGATGTCCACTTGACTCACTTCCTCATTTCAGTCAACTGTTTCAGTTCAGTTCAGTTGAGTTCAGTCGCTCAGTCATGTCTGACTCTATGTCACCCCATAAATTGCAGCATGCCAGGCGTTCCTGTCCATCACCAACTCCCGGAGTTTACCCAAACTCATGTCCATAGAGTCAGTGATGTCACCCAACAATATCATCCTCTGTCATCCCCTTCTCATCCTGTCCCCGATCACTCTCAGCATCAGAGTCTTTTCCAATGAGTCAGCTCTTCGCATGAGGTGGCCAAAGTATCAGAGTTTCAGCTTTGGCATCATTCCTTCCAATGAACTCTCAGGACTGATCTCCTTTAGAATGGACTGGTTGGATCTCCTTGCAGTCCAAGGGACTCTCAAGAGTCTTCTCCAACACCACAGTTCAAAAGCATCAATTCTTCGGCACTCAGCTTTCTTCACAGTCCAACTCTCACATCCATACATGACCACAGGAAAAACCATAGACTTGACTAGATGGACCTTTGTTGGAAAGTAATGTGTCTGCTTTTGAATATGCTATCTAGGTTGGTCATAACCTTTCTTCCAAGGAGGAAGCGTCTTTTAATTTCATGGCTGCAGTCACCATCTGCAGTGATTTTGGAGCCCCCCAAAATAAAGTCTGACACTGTTTCCACTGTTTCCCCATCTATTTCCCATGAAGTGATGGGATCAGATGCCACGATCTTCGTTTTCTGAATGTTGAGCTTTAAGCCAACTTTTGCACTCTCCTCTTTCACTTTCATCAAGAGGCTTTTTAGTTCCTCTTCACTTTCTGCCATAAAGGTAGTGTCATCTGCCTATCTGAGGTTGTTGATATTTCTCCTGGCAATCTGGATTCCAGCTTTTGCTTCCTCCAGCCCATTTCTCATGATGTACTCTGCATAGAAGTTAAATAAGCAGTGACAATATACAACCCTGATGTACTCCTTTTCCTATTTGGAACCAGTCTGTTGTTCCATAGTTCTAACTGTTGCTTCCTGACCTTCATATGGGTTTCTCAAGAGGCAGGTCAGGTGGGTTGGTATTCCTATCTCTCTCAGAATTTTCCACAGTTTATTGTGACCCACACAGTAAAAGGCTTTGGCATAGTCAATAAAGCAGAAATAGATGTTTTTCTGGAACTCTCTTGCTTTTTCCATGATCCAGCGGATGTTGGCAATTTGATCTCTGGTTCCTCTGCCTTTTCTAAAACCAGCTTGAACATCTGGAAGTTCACAGTTCACGTATTGCTAAAGCCTGGCTTGGAGAATTTTGAGCATTACTTTACTAGTGTGTGAGATGAGTGCAATTGTGCCGGAGTTTGAGCATTCTTTGGCATTGCCTTTCTTTGGGATTAGAATGAAACTGACCTTTTCCAATCCTGTGGCCACTGCTGAGTTTTCCAAATTTGCTGTCATATTGAGTGCAGCACTTTCACAGCATCATTTTTCAGATTCGAAATAGCTCAACTGGAATTCCATCACCTCCACTAGCTTTGTTCAGTGATGCTTTCTAAGGCCCACTTGACTTCACATTCCAGGATGTCTGGCTCTAGGTGAGTGATCACACCATCGTGATTATCTGGGCCATGAAGATCTTTTTTTGTACAGTTCTTCTGTGTATTCTTGCCACCTGTTCTTAACATCTTCTGCTTCTGTTAGGTCCATACCATTTCTGTCCTTTATCGAGCCCATCTTTGCATGAAATGTTCCCTTGGTATCTCTAATTTTCTTGAAGAGATCTCTAGTCTTTCCCATTCTGTTGTTTTCCTCTATTTCTTTGCATTGATCACTGAGGAAGGCTTTCTTACCTCTCCTTGCTGTTGTTTGGAACTCTGCACTCAGATGCTCATGTCTTTCCTTTTCTCCTTGGCTTTTCACTTCTCTTCTTTCACAGCTCTTTGTAAGGCCTCCCCAGACAGCCATTTTGCTTTTTTGCATTTCTTTTCCATGGGGATGGTCTTGATCCCTGTCTCCCATACAATGTCACGAACTTCTGTCCATAGTTCATCAGGCACCCTTTGTATCAGATCTAGGCCCTTAAATCTATTTCTCACTTCCACTGTATAATTATAAGGGATTTGATTTAAGTCGTACCTTGATGGTCTAGTGGTTTTCCCTCCTTTCTTCAATTTAAGTCTGTATTTGGCAGTATGTCAAGTGTTTACTGTTGATAAAACATGCTCTGTCATCATGGCCCTCCTAGACAATCCTGCTTAGAACTGCAACTGTCAGCCAGCACTCCCTCCCCTTCCCTGCTTACTCTGCATCCTTGTACTCATCATCCTCTAACACATTGCATAGTTTTTTTATTTTAAACTTTGTTTCTGCCCACTCGAATTGAAGTTCCTTCAAGGAATGGAGCTTCAGTTCAGTTCAGTTCAGTCGCTCAGTCATGTCCGACTCTCTGCGACCCCATGAATTGCAGCGTGCCAGGCCTCCCTGTTCATCACCTTCTCTCGGAGTTCACCCAGACTCACATCCATCGAGTCCGTGATGCCATCCAGCCATCTCATCCTGGGTCGTCCCTTTCTCCTCCTGCCCCCAATCCCTCCCAGCATCAGAGTCTTTTCCAATGCATCAACTCTTCACATGAAGTGGCCAAAGTACTAGAGTTTCAGCTTTAGCATCATCCTTCCAAAGAAATCCCAGGGTTGATCTCCTTCAGAAAGGACTGGTTGGATCTCCTTGCAGTCCAAGGGACTCTCAAGAGTCTTCTCCAACACCACAGTTCAAAAGCATCAATTCTTCAGCGCTCAGCCTTCTTCACAGTCCAACTCTCACATCCATACATGACCACAGGAAAAACCATAGCCTTGACTAGATGGACCTTAGTCGGCAAAGTAATGTCTCTGCTTTTGAATATGCTATCTAGGTTGGTCATAACTTTTCTTCCAAGGAGTAAGCGTCTTTTAATTTCATGGCTGCAGTCACCATCTGCAGTGATTTTGGAGCCCCCCAAAATAAAGTCTGACACTGTTTACACTGTTTCCCCATCTATTTCCCATGAAGTGATGGGATCTGATGCCATGATCTTCATTTTCTGAGTGTTGAGCTTTAAACCAACTTTTTCACTCTCCTCTTTCACCTTCATCAAGAGGCTCCTCTTCACTTTCTGCCATAATGGTGGTGTCATCTGCATATCTGAGGTTACTGACATTTCTCCTGGCAATCTTGATTCCACCTTTGTTTCTTCCAGCCCAGCGTTTCTCATGATGTACTCTGCATAGAAGTTAAATAAGCAGGGTGACAATATACAGGCTTGACGTACTCCTTTTCCTATTTGGAACCAGTCTGTTGTTCCATGTCCAGTTCTAACTGTTGCTTCCTGACCTCCATACAGATTTCTCAAGAGGCAGGTCAGTCTGTTGGTTTTTCCCTACAGCTACTTACCTAATGCATAGAAAGAAGAGCACCTGGAGCCATATAAAGGCTCAATAAAGAATTGTTTCAGTGAGTGCCTTCAAGAGTAAATCTTTCATTTTATTTGCATCTTCTCTCTATTTTCCTCACTAGTCAATCCACATGTGTGTCCTATCTTTGAATCTTAAGGGCCGGAGGAGCCTGGTGGGCTGCCATCTATGGGGTTTCACAGAGTCAGACAGGACTGAAGCGACTTAACAGCAGCAGTAGCAGCTTGGTAGGGAGAGGGTTCTGTCTCTCCCTCCTTTCACACAAATCTAAGTTAAATATCTAGAGTTACTATTGCCAGCCTCTTTGTTTCCACTGCCATTCTGTTATAGAGGAAAGAATAAATCTTTTTCTATTATCATAGATTCTCTTACTAGGATCCTAAGTATTAGACACAAAAGAAAGATTAACAAGAGAAAAACAAATAAGTTTATTAACACGTGTACACACACCCATGGACCACTCAGTGATGTGTATCTCAAACAGGTGGCAAAAACTTGTGCTTATGTAAATATCTTAACAAAAGAACAATAAAATTTTAGAGATATAGCAAGACAAAGGAAAAGGACTTTGATCTACTGGGGCAGCAAATTGTAGGAAGGCAAACATATGTGGAAATCAACAGTAGTTAGAGGCTAATTTTAGCAAAGTTTGTTACATAGAGTCCTCTGATGGTGATCACAAGGCTCAGGACATTTGGAGTTTTCTCTGGTAGGGAGGTGCATGGGACCCCTACTAGAGAGGGGAAGGAGATATCTCTACAAATTTGTATCCTACTTTAAGGCAAATGGGGACCAGAGACTTTTTCTAATATCTGCTTCTCAATTGTCTTCAGCTCAAAATAATCCTATGCCAGAGTGGCACCTTTGAGGATGGCATTTTCTGCTATCCATTACTATCCGAAGCATCATTCTGTGTGTGTGTGTGTGTGTGTGTATATATATGTCTCGCATTTTTTTTAATACTTTATTCTACATTACAATACTGTATTTGTTTTGCCATACATTGACATGATTCAGCCACAGGTGTACACGATCTCCCAATGCCGAAGCCCCCTCCCACCTCCCACCTCATATCATCTCCCTGGATCATCCCGTGTACCAGCCCCAAGCATCCTGTATCCTGTATTGAACATAGACTGGCACTTCGTTTCTTACATGATAGTATACATGTTTCAGTGCCGTGATGAAAGATAATAACCTTCAGCCAAGACTACAAAGCATCATTTTTTAATAGCCCAATACAGTATATGCTCTTAGCATCACCCTGGACCTTAACTAATTCAGCCAGCCACTTATTACGAAAAAAAGGTTTAAACTACATAGTGAAGTTTAAAATAGTGCCCTAGAAAACTGTTAAACTGTTGCTGTGTTTTGATTCAAGCTTTTTTAATACTTCCTTATCCTTCTTTGGTGAACAACTACTCAAATAATAGTACCCAAGTGGGCTAACAGCTCTAATCAGGCTTGCACTTACCGCTTCTCCTTTCAAATTGACTTAATGGGGTTGAATTCATTTTACTACATTTAATTATTTAACTGTAGGTTTTCAGCTTATAGGTGTAAAAGGTCAAGTGCTAAATCTGTACTTAAAGAGAGGAGTAACTGAAGCCCTCATATCAAGAAGGGATTCAATGGCTGTTGATGGCACATTATTTACATGACTGATGCTGACTTCTTACCTCAGGATCTATTCCCTCCTGTTCTGTGGTACTGCCTCAGGAGAGTTCTAGAGCTGAATGTCATAGAGATGGAATGAAAACCTCGAAATCCATCCATTTAAAACATCTTCACTTGAATATCTGTTATAAATCATGCACCTATGTTGCCACAATAGTAATTAACTTAGTTTTATGCTGAGTTTTAATCTTTTTTCTTTAATCAAAATATACCTGTTTTATGGTGGTATGATGCAGAACATAAACTGTCTATTGGCAGCTACTTTTACAAGTAGACTGTTATTTTTAAGCTTTTCAGTATAGAGTAAAAGAAAGTATGTCTTACAGAAAAACAGCCAATAAGTTTGCCTTAAGCATAAACATAAAAAGGCTTATGCGTGTTTTATCTTTTTTTTTTTTTTTTTTTAGACATTAGCTGTTGGATGCTGGTAACGATCCATAGAGTTTATTTTCTTTGTGTGGCAGGTTACATCAACTGAATTTTCTCTTAGGGAAGGTAGGATACAAGCAAGGTATAAAAAGATGATTTTAGGTTCAAATAGGAGCTCTTGGGTCATGAGTAGAGTATTAAACTGTATTTCCTCTGATTTGGAGTGAAGGATAAGGATTTACTTTATGTAAGCATATGGTTAGGCCTATGAAATATAAATGTGAATTACCACAGAAAATTTAATCTAACATGAGCTGATGCATTTTGTAAATTCATGTTGTATTTAGAGCACGTAATTTAATTGCTAGAAGTGACTGTAGATTGTAATCATTAATTTTTTTTTTTAAAGATAGGAAATAGAAAAAAAAAAATGACCAGCAAAAAACTGCACAGAGAAGAACCAGGAATATCTTCTGGAGATTAAGAACATTGAGTTTCAGTCCAGTTTCCATCATTTAATGTTGGCCTACCCTGGGGAAGGCACACTTTAAGTTTTTACATTATTTTTTTTTAATGTACACAATTAAGTGATTAGCAAGATAAAATGAGTGGCAGAGAACTTTATTTAAACTATTTAAATGTAGTGACATATCTTATTGGTGAGCCCATTTAATTTCAATCTTGTGAGGTAAGTAGTATTAACTTCCCCATTTTAAGATGAGAAACTATCATATAGAGAGGAAACATTTCCCAGGATACCATAATTGATAGGAAGGAGAGTCATGATTCAAAACCAGATTGACTGGTTTCAAATCCAGGTTCTTAACCACTTAGATGCTACAGCCTATAGATGTGTAATAGAGAAGAACAAATCCAACTCCA
This sequence comes from Nanger dama, assembly GCA_917880005.1. Taxonomy (NCBI): domain Eukaryota; kingdom Metazoa; phylum Chordata; class Mammalia; order Artiodactyla; family Bovidae; genus Nanger; species Nanger dama. The sequence continues at coordinate 25,295,467 of CAKJTW010000021.1, forward strand.
TAGTGGATCTGTTCCTTTTACTTTAACCTTTGTATTCTATTGCTTTTGCTGCAAGATAAGTACTTTGGCCACCTCATGCGAAGAGTTGACTCATTGGAAAAGACTCTGATCCTGGGAGGGATTGGGGGCAGGAGGAGAAGGGGACGACAGAGGGCGAGATGCCTGGATGGCATCACTGACTTGATGGAAGTGAGTTTTAACTCCAGGAGTTGGTGATGGACAGGGAAGCCTGGTGTGCTGCAATTCATGTGGTCGCAAAGAGTCAGACACGACTGAGCGACTGAACTGAACTGAACTGAATCACTACAGAGTTACCTACAGCTTACAGTATACATACTGAAAGCTGTATACATAGTGTCCCCATAGGAACAGTGCTTCCCATGCCTGAGTGTTAGGCTAAAGTATCTTTGTTTAAGCTCACAAGAAACATACTGACCTTGGAGTGGCTTCAGGAAAGAAATTGACACATCTCTGTAGTTTGGCTGGAATCAGGAAAGATTTGCAACAACTGATTGCTGTTTTTACCTCCTAACCTTCCCCTCTTTTCTATATAAAAGAAACTAGCATCCAGACCTGGGTAAGATGGTTCTTTTGGACACAGTCCACCTTTCTTCTCAGTCTTCTAGCTTTCTGAATGAAGTCTCTATTCTTTGCCCCAACAATTATCTCGCAATTTCTGGCCTGTAGTGCAGCCAGCAGTATGAACTTGGACTTGGTTACAGATAGGGGAAGTTTCTTAGGGAAAAACTAAAAACACAGGTGTTGGTATTTTAACTGAGACTTCTGTTCTATCCTTTGAACTACAGCCATTTCATCTCCAGGATTATGATATTCACCTTTCTGGCTTTCATTTATTTCATTTTCATAACCTATATCACTCACATCTCACTCTCCCCCATTAGGAAACTCCCTCTCTTCTGGTGGGAAAACTACAGACCATAATTTTCTTAAACACATTAGGGACCTTGAGGTCTCCAGGTAATCAAGTAACTTAAATACCAGAAAGACAAGCCCCTTCAAGGAGGGATGAACAGATCCTTTAAGAAACCTGAAAACCTGTCGAGCAAAGTATGCTCAGCCTCACTGGAAATTGGAGCACTGCAAGATGCAACAAAACATATCGTAGGGAACTTACTTAGAGACCCAGAGAGTACTTATTATTATTTTAAGATGAAAACATTTAAGATTCAACAAGTGCGGGGGAAAAAAAAAAAAACTTCCTCAGAGCTTTCCTTACCTGACTAAAAGCATGACTTTCTGAAAAATGAGGACAGAATAGATTCCCTTATGGGACAGTTTCTACTCCAGGAGAGAGGCCAAGAATAAATTTACCATAAATCCCATCTTCAGAGGGTTTTATGACCCTGAAGCAGATAGAAAGACCATACACACCTATATAGACAAACATTACCACAAACATTCTTTTCTAACACTTGCTCTCCTAAAGAAAGCTATTTTTCATCCGATAAAAGTTATTTCTCCCTCACTAGGTTAGGTTTAAAGCCTTTAACCATTTAAAGAGCCAACTACTTCTCCTGTTGGCTTCCTTGTGCGTATGAATAAATCTTCTTCTGTGGTCAATCCTTGTCGGTTTCATTCCACAGGTCTCATCTACTAAATTTGTGAAGGCAGAGAAAAAGTTTCTCTTCCTCTAAAGAATGATAGCACCTTATATCCAAACGACTGGCAAACATCATAAAATTGACTAATAACAAATATGGGCAGAGATGCGTGAGAGAGAAGCCTTCGGGCACTACCGCTGGAAGCAGAGCCCAGCTGGCAAGGCCTACAGGAATGACAAGGAGTCTCTCCTTGACCAAACTCTCCTCAGGTTGCTCTGACCCTCTGCTCCCCAAGTCCCAGCTTTGGGCTTCAGTTTCTGTTCCTGTAGACTCCTTTTTAGCAACAATTCAGTCAAGTCACTTTAGACTGAATCTCCCACCCTTGATGTATGACCAAATTCCTTATCCTCTGTCATGCGCCTAGGGGATATCTGATCCCCTTGACCTGCCTTCAGTAAGAATTCTGTTACATCTGTTCACCCCTACATCTGTTTAGCAAATTACTCTACACTGTAAGTAATTTTCCACCCACCAAACCCCAATCTGTTTCTTGTCATAAATTCCCACTTTTCCTTGTGCTCAGAGTGGAGCCTGTAAAAATCAAGGATACCTAATTTAAAATAGACTTGCTCTCACATATTACTATTATTCACCACAATTCACAAGACTTCCTCAGGAAGAAAAAAAAATTTCCTTATGACCCATCAACAAGCTGCTTACATCCTGGAATAAATGAAGAACTACCACAGCCTCCCCAGTTCAATTCAGTTCAGTTGCTCAGTCATGTCTGACTCTTTGCAACCCCATGAACCGCAGCACGCCAGGCCTCCCTGCCCATCACCAACTCCTGGAGTACACCCACTCATGCCCATTGAGTCAGTGATGCCATCCAATCATCTCATCCTCTGTCATCTCCTTCTCCTCTTGCCCTCAATCTTTCCCAGCATCAGTGTCTTTCAAATGAGTCAGCTCTTTGCATCAGGTGGCCAAAGCATGGGAGTTTCAGCTTCAACATCAGTCCCTCCAATGAACCCTAATGAAAGTTAACTTTCCCTTTATCTTCTTCATCTGAGATTCAGCAGTTTGCATGTCCAGAGTTGCAATTTTTCTGCTATACCGGAATAAACTTATTTTGCTTATAAAATAATTGGCTCTTTTGTTTTCTAAGCTTGACAAGTTGAAACTGCCTCCCCTACTGCAAAACCCCACTGTAGTAGACTTCTGAATAAAGTCTGCCTTACCACTCTGAAAAAATGCAAGATTAATTTCTTCTTCGATAGTATTGTAGGGGAGCAAAAGTTGCCATCCCAAAACATCCTTTGGTATGCAGATTATTTTGAGCTAAAAACAAGGCCCAAAAGATTCAGGGAGAAACTCTGACCTTTCCCCTAACTGATGATAAAAATTTAGAACATCTGTTCCAGGAACAGAGCTATTGTTAATGAGCAAAGGGTTTGCTCCCTGACAAGCAGAGAAGCCAATACCATGGAACTGGCTTTTAAGAAGAGAAAAAAAGGCTCTACTGCTCAGTTGACAAGGAGACAGGAGGCCCAAACCTGTCTCCCCAGTCTGGTCAAACTTTTATGACCTAGGGAAGGAGGGTAATACATGGACATTCAGGGTGGGGAGGGTTTCGATGGAAGGGCTTTGGAGCTTGGGCCATTTATGGTAAGGAATAGTAAAGGGCTCCAGCACCACATCTTCCTGGACAACAGGCTCTTTGCTTCTGAAAGGGTTCTGGCATTCAGGTTCTAGCTTATGTCCCATTCCTTTGGTTCTGTGGGGGAGGAGAAACTTTGGTATATACATATAATATACAAAAAGTTTACCTCTTTAGATTTATTAACTTTTAAAATATGGTATATATTACATTTAAAATATTTTATGGACAATTTAAAAGGGCCAATTCTTTTTTTTTTTTCCTGAACTTTACATTCTTTGATTTTAACTTTAAACTTTTTATTTTATATTGAGGTATGCTGCTGCTAAGTCACTTCAGTCGTGTCCGACTCTGTGCGACCCCACAGATGGCAGCCCCCCAGCCTCCCCCGTCCCCAGGATTCTCCAGGCAACACCGGTTGCCATTTTCCTTCTCCAATGCATGAAAGTGAAAAGTGAAAGGGAAGTCGCTGAGTAGTGTCCAACTCTTAGCGACCCCATGGACTACAGCCCACCAGGCTCCTCTGTCCATGGGATTTTCCAGGCAAGAGTACTGGAGTGGGGTGCCATTGCCTTCTCCAATATTGAGGTATAGCTAATTAACAAAGTTGTGGTAGTTTCAGGTGAATAGCAAAGGGACTCAGCAGTACATATACATTTATCCATTCTCTCCCAAACCCCTGTCTCTTCTAGGCTGGCTCATAACACAGAGTAGAGATCCTTGTGCTATACAATAGGTTCTTGGTGGTTATCCATTTTGAATATTGCAATGTGTATGTGACCTTCCCAAACTCCCTAATTATCCCTTCACCCACCCCAGCAACCATAAGTTGTTTTCTAAGTCTATGAATCTCTTTCTCTTTAAGTAAGCTCATTTGTAACATTTCTTTTTAGATTCTGGATATAATATATATCATACGGCATCTCTCCTCTCTATGACTTCATTCAGTATGACACTCTCTAGGTCCATGCATGTTGCTGCAAATGGCATTATTCTTTTTAATGGCTGAGTAATATTCCCTTGTATATACATGTACCACACATTTATCCATTCTTCTGTCAATGGACACTTAGCATGCCTTCATGTCTTGTCTATTGTAAACAGTGCTACAATGAACACCGGGTCCATGTATCCTTTCAAACCTTTTGTTTCTCCAGATATATGCCCAAGAATGGGATTATAGGATCATATGGTAGTTCTATTTTTAGTTTTTAAGGAACTTCCATACTATTCTCCACAGTGGCTGTATAAATTTACATTTCCACAAACTGTATGAGGGTTCCCTTCTCTCTACACCAAGAGGCTAATTCTTGCAAATAACTTAGTTTGGTATATAGTTTAAAGTCAAATATATAATTTAATATCACGGTTGTCAATCTACTATTCTCCTTGATCCTACAAAAATAAAAAATATTGCATTATAGTTTATTTAATTTCATTTAATACTCTGATTTTCCTTTATTTACTAAGATTGAGGACTGATATTTTGGCTAAAATCCTCACTTATTATCATGAATAATTCTTTTTGATTTTAGCCTATAATTCTGGTGTCATCCTGCTTTCTGTTTGATTTTCTTTTTATTTTCATGTCTGTTTTAAATATATTTTGTTGTTATTTTGCATATTAGGAAAGTAATGCATCTCTCTGCATTTGAAAAGACAAAGAATTGCTTAAATCTGTATATTAATTATCCAGAAGCGCTTCCCTGGTGGCTCAGACGGTAAAGCGTCTGCCTACAACGCAGGAGACCTGGGTTTGATCCCTGAGTTGGGAAGATCCCCTGGAGAAGGAAATGGCAACCCACTCCAATATTCATGCCTGGAAAATCCCATGGACCAAGGAACCTGGTGGGCTACAGTCCATGGGGTTGCAGAGAGTCCGGAAAAGACTGAGCGACTTCACTACACTAGACTGATAAATGCAGCTATGTCGATTTGTTCAAAATATGACTCGTGCTTTATCTCTATGTAGTTTCATACACTGGAGATGGTATTACCCAAATCATTTGAATTATATCAGTGCTTAAAATATATCGTGGTGACCACAAACCTTCCATTTCAGTAATTCTGGAAGATGAAACACAGGTTGCATTAAATTATCTCAGCTTTTTTTTTTTTGGCCTGGAAAAGTTATTATTTTACCTCAATTTTTAAAAAGAACCTTTTGCTGGATACAGAATGCTGGAAAGTGAAAGTCGCCTGGTCGTGTCCCACTCTTTGAGACCCTATATACTATACAGTCCATGGAATTCTCTAGGCCAGAAACTAGAGTGGGTAGCCATTCCCTTCCTCAGGGGATCTTCTCAACCCAGGGATCAAACCCAGGTCTCCCACATCACAGGCAGATGCTTTACCAGCTGAACCACAGGGGAAACCCAAACCTTCCATTTGAGTGAACGTGGGAGATGATACATGGCTTTCAATAAATTATCTCAGCTTTTTTATTTGCCTGGAAAAGTTTTTATTTGCCTAGAATGCTGGGTTGACAGATTATTTTTTTCCTTCCTTCCATGATTTCATTGCCTTCTAAAAAGACTGCTATAATTCTAATCTTTGTTCCTCTGCATGTGTTGTAACTATTCCCCCAATTACTTTCAAGATTTTGAGATTTCAGCAGTTTTTCTCTTCTGTGACTACATATCCTATCAGCAGTATATGAAAGTTCCATTTGGTCCACATTTTTAATGATAATTGATCTTGACTACTTCATTTTGTAATTGTTGTGATTATATAGTGGTACTTCGTATTGTTTTCCATGATGACTAATGATAAATGCTTTTTCATATGCTTATTGCCTACTGGAATGTCATTTTGGTAAAATGCCTGTTTACAGTGTTACCATTTTCTTTTTAGGTGAAAAATTTGGCTTAAAGCTCAACATTCAGAAAATAAAGATCATGGCATCCAGTCCCATCACTTCATGGGAAGTAGATGGGGAAACACTGGAAACAGTGACAGACTTTATTTTTCTGGGCTCCAAAATCACTGCAGACGGTGACTGCAGCCATGAAATTAGAAGACGCTTACTCCTTGGAAGAAAAGTTATGACCAACCTAGATAGTATATTCAAAAGCAGAGACATTACTTTGCCAACAAAAGTCCGTCTAGTCAAGGCTATGGCTTTTCCTGTGGTCATGTATGGATGTGAGAGTTGGACTGTGAAGAAAGCTGAGTGCCAAGAATTGATGCTTTTGAACTGTGGTGTTGGAGAAGACTCTTGAGAGTCCCTTGGACTGCAAGGAGATCCAACCAGTCCATCGTAAAGGAGCCCCTGGGTGTTCATTGGAAGGACTGATGCCAAAGCTGAAACTCCAATACTTTGGCTACCTCATTCGAAGAGTTGACTCATTGGAAAAGATCCTGATGCTGGGAGGGATTGGGGGCAGGAGGAGAAGAGAACAGCAGAGGATGAGATGGCTAGATGGTATCACTGACTCGATGGACATGAGTTTGAGTAAACTGTGGGAGCTGGTGATGGACAGGGAGGCCTGGCGTGCTATGATTCATGTGGTCGCAAAGAGTTGGACACGACTGAGCCACTGAACTGAACCATTATATCTGATTGATTGATTGATCGATCTCTGTATCACACTAGTTAGGGAATATGCACAGCTTTGAATAGAAGCAGTGATAACAGACTTTTAAATAACATTCTTGACCTGGGAAAAAACCTATCAATATTTTATCATTAAATGAGGTCTTCCCTTTAGCTCAAACAGTAAAGAATATACTTGTAATACAGGCTTCAATCCCTGGGTTGGGAAGATCCTCTGGAGAAGGGGATGGCAATCCTCTTTAGTATTCTTGCCTGGACAATCTCACGGACAGAGGAGCCTGGTGGGCTACCGTCTGTGGCATCACAAAGAAACAGACTCCACTGAGCAACTAACACTACTACTACCATTAAATGTAGTATTTGCTGTAGCTTTCTTTTTTAATTATTATTATTAGATTAACAAAGAACTTCCCAGGTGGCTCATTGATAAAGAATCAACCTGCCAAGGAAGAGATCAGGGATCAATCCCTGGGTCAGGAAGTTCCCCTGGAGAAGGAAATGGCAACCCACTCCAGTATTTTTGCCGATAATTTCATGGACAGAGGAGCCTAGTGGGCTATAGTCCATGGGGTCACAAAGAGTTAGACACAACTAAACAGCAGCTGCACATTAAGAAAGATTATCTCATTTCTTATCTAAGAAATTTTATTATAAAGGAGTGTCAAATTTACTACATACATTTTTTTTACATCTGTTGATATTATATTTTCCCCCATTTTCTGTTGAAATTAAGAATCACATAGTATATACCTATGGCTGAGTCATGTTGAGGTTTGACAGAAAACAACAAAATTCTGTACAGCAGTTATCCTTCGGTAAAAAAAAATTTAAAAAAAGAATCACATTAATTTTCAACTTAAATTTCTGAACTAAAACATATTTGGTCTCGATGTATTGATCTTTTTATATATTGCTGGATTTATTTTTCTAAAATTCCTTTAGATTTTTCCATCTATAATCATAAGAGATATTGGTCTTCAGAATTTTTCTTGTAATGTCTTCATCTTGTAATGTCTTCAGTATTGGGTTATAGTAGTCTCAAAAACTTCATTGGGAGTATTTCCCATTTTCTGTTCTCTAAAGTGGTGTTATTTGTTTTTAATGTTTGAGACAATTCACCTATGAAGCTATCTAAGTTTATTTTGAGAAAGTTTATCAATAACAGCTTACATTTATTTTTGGAAGAACAGAGAACTATACCAGCTTTTTTTTTTTTTGGTACATTTTTTAGAAGTTTTATCTTTGCTAAATTTTGCTCATTTCATCACACATGTGAAATGTACTGCTAATGTTATTCAAAATTGACTTATTGCCTTATCAGGAGAGGAGGGAGTTAAATTTTATTTTAAAATAACAGATACACAGAAAGTCGCAGAAAGTGTACATGGAAGTGCGGTAGACCCTTCACCCAGTCCCTCCAAAGCATAACTGTAAAACCCATAAAATTGGCCTTGATGTAACCCATGGAACTTACTCAGACTGGACCAGTTTTACATGTGTGTGTGTTTCTATGCAATTTGATCCCACGTGAAGATCCATCCAACAAGCAGCAAAATCAGTACACAAAACTGTTTAATTACCCAAGGTTTCCTCATGCTCCCTCTTCATTGCCACACCTCCCAACATTCTAGCCCATGTAAACCATTCATCTCTTCTCCATCTTTATAACTTTTATGTCATATAAATGGAATTACAGAGTGCATAATCTCTTGGCTTTTTGTGACTCAGAGATCCATCTATATACGGGTGTCTTTGAGTGTATAAATTTTCATTTCTCTTAGATAAATCCCCAAGAGTGTGATTGATGACTCATTATAATGAATACATGTTTAATCTGAAACTCCTAAACTATTTTTCAGAGTGCTGAACCATTTTATATTATGACCAGAAATTATGAGCAATTTAATCTCTCTGCATCCTCACCAGTATGATGGGCTTCCCAGGTAGCTCAAACAGTAAACAGTCTGCCTGAACTGTGGGAGACCTGTATTCAATCTCCCTTGTCCTGGAGAAGGACAAGGCAACTCACGCCAGTATTCTTAACTGGAGAATTCCATGGACAGAGGAACCTGGCGGGCTAAAGTCCAAGGAGTTGCAAAGAGTCGGACACAACTGAGCAAGTAACACTTTTCACCAGTATGATAAAACTGTCATCACTGTCTTAATTTTTTTGTTACTTTAGCCATTCTGATAGGTATGTAATGACATCTTATTGTTTTAGTGTGCATTTCTGTCATGACCAATAATGCAGGACATCTCTTCTTTTGCTTATTTGCCATCTTTCTGTCTCCTTTGGTGATCCATTCCTTCATGTCTTTTGCACATTTTCTAATTGAATTGTTTAGTTTTTTACTCTTAAAATATGAAAGTTCTCCACATATCTAGAAGCAAGTCCTTTGTCAGAAATACGATTTACAAATATTTTCTCCAAGTCTGTAGCTTCTATTTTCATACTCAAAAGAATATTTTTCAGTGCCAAAGTTTTGCTTTAGATGACTTCCAACTTATTAATTTTCCTTTCATGGACTGTGTTCTAGTTAACAAATTAAAAACTGCCCAGCCCTAGATCTCAAAAATTTTCTATGTTTTCCTCTAAAGTGTTATGTCTAAAAAGTGTATGATCCATTGTGAGTCCATGTTTTTATAAGGTATGTTGTAGAATGTAAGGTATTTTTTTTTGCCATGGATTTTAAGTTGAACTAACATCTTTTGTTGAAAAGACTATCCATTCTCCATTCAGTTTTTCTGGTACCTCTGTCAAAAATCAAGCTAATTTGTGTGGGATGCCTGTTTTTTTATGTTGTCCCATTGATATATGTGTTCATCCTAATGCCAATACCATGCATTTTTGATTATCTTAACTCTATAGTACACATTAGCCTCCAGTAGAAAACTTGATCCCACTATATTCTTCCTTTTCAATACTGTCTTAGATGTTCTAGGTCAGTTACCTTTCCATATAAATTCTAAAATGCATGTTGACTTTTTAATCTTTGAAGGATTTATGATTATGTCCACATTCTTGTTTCTAGTACTGGTAATTTATTCATTCATTTTAGTTCTTGTCAGTCTTGCTAAGGTTTATCAGTTTTATCATTCTTTTGTATAACTAACTTTTGGTTTGGTTGTTTTTTAATATTCTGTTTTTTGAATTGCTGATTTTCACCTCTAATATGTATTCTTTCTTTCTAATTTCTCTGGTTCATTTCGCTGGCCACTGTCAGCCTAAGTTTACAAAGAGAAAACTCAAGTCTGTATCCCTAAAAGGGTACATGCTCCATTTCCCATGCTACTTGTTAGGACTGTACAGCTGTCTCATTTTATTCCCACTTTTATAATAGTGCATTTGTTTAATTATATTATGACCATTAGTGCAAATATCAATGTAAAACTTTCTTACCCCTGAAAAGTAAATCTCAGCTTTTTCTTATAGATTTCCATTTTTTTTGGCGAGAGCTGTTACTAGGACTATTTTCATAACTAAGACTGTCTTCATTTTCTGGCAAAGATCATGTACTTCAGTGCCAATTTTCCTATATTTATTTATTCATTTATTTTTCTATTGAAGGATAATTGATCTACAGAACTCTGCTGTTCTCTGTCAAACCCCAACATGAATCAGCCATAGGCATACATATAGCCCCTCCCTTTTAAACATCCTTCCCGTCTCCCTCCCCACCTCACCCCTCTAGGCTGATACAGAGCCCCGGTTTGAGTTTCCTGAGCCATACAGCAAATTCCCATTGGCTATCTATTTTACACATGGTAATGTAAGTTTCCATGTTACTCTTTCCATACATCTCACTCTCTCCTCCTCTATCCCCATGTCCATAAGTCTATTCTCTATGTCTGTTTCTCCATTGCTGTCCTATAAATAAATTCTTCAGTACTATTTCTAGACTTTGTCTATATGCATTAGAATATGATATTGATCTTTCTCTTTTGGACTTACTTCACTCTTTTTAATAGGTTCTAGGTTCATCCACCTCAGGACTGACTCAAATGCATTCCTTTCTATGGCTGATTAATATTCCACTGTGTATATGTACCACAACTTCTTTATCCATTCATCTGTCAATGGGACATCAAGGTTGCTTCCATCTTCTAGGTATTGTAAATAGTGCTGTAGTGAACAATGGAATACATGTGTCTTTTTCAGTTTTGCTTTCCTCAGGATATATGCCTAGGAGAGGGATTGCTGGGTCATATGGTGGTTTTATTCCTAGTTTTTTAGGAATATCCATACCATCTTCCAGAGTGGCTGTATCAATTTACATTCCCATCAACAGTTCAAGGTGATAAGGTGAAGTCGCTCAGTCGTGTCCGACTCTGCGACCCGTGGGACTGTAACCTAATAGGCTTCTCCGTCCATGGGATTCTCCAGGCAAGAATAGTGGAGTGGATTGCCACTTCCTTCTCCAAGGGATCTTCTCGACCCAGGGATCGAACCCAGGTCTCCTGCATTGGAGGCAGACACTTTAACCTCTGAGCCATTAACCATTTTCACAGTGCAAGAGGGTTCCCTTTCCTCATGCCCTCTTCAGCATTTATTGTTTATAGATTTTTTTTTTTTTTTATGAAGGCCATTCTGACCGGTGTGAGGTGATATCTCATTGTAGTTTTGATTTGCACTTCTCTAATAATGAGCAACATTGAGCATCTTTTCATGTGTTTGTTAGCCATCTGTATGTCTTCTTTGGAGAAATGTCTGTTTAAGTCTTTTTCCCACTTTTTGATTGGGTTGTTTGTTTTTCTGGTATTGAGTTGTATGAGCTGCTTATATATTTTGGAAACTAATCCTTTGTTAGTTGTTTCATTTGTTATTATTTTCTCCTGTTCTGAGGGTTGTCTTTTCACCTTGCTTATAGTTTCCTTTGATGTGCAAAAGCTCTTAAGTTTAATCAGGTCCCACTTGTTTACTTTTGTTTCTATTTCCATTACTCTAGAAGGTGGGTCATAGAGGATCTTGTTTTATGTCATCAAGTGTTCTACCTATGTTTTCCTCTAAGAGTTTAATAGTTCCTGATCTTACATTTAGGTCTTTAACCCATTTTGAGTTTATCTTTGTGTATGGTGTTAGGAAGTGTTGTAATTTCATTCTTTTACATGCAGCTGTCCCTTTTTCCCAGCACCATTTATTGAAGAGGCTGTCTCTGCCCCATTGTATATTCTTGCCTCCTTTGTCAAAAATAAGGTACCCATAGGTGCATGGGTTTATTTCTGGGCTTTCTATCTTGTTCTATTGGTCTATATTTCTGTTTTTATGCCAGTATCATACTGCTTTGATGACTATAGCTTTGTAGTATAACCTGAAGTCAAGAAGGTTGATTCCTCCAGCTGCACTCCTCTTTCTCAAGACTGCTTTGGCTATTCGGGATCTTTTGTGTTTCCACATGAGTTGTGAAATTGTTTGTTCTAGTTCTGTGAAAAATGCCAATAGTAACGTAATAGGGATTGCATTGAATGTGTAGATTGCGTTTGGTAATATAGTCAGTCTCACAATACTGATTCGTCCCACCCAGGAATATGGAATATCTCGCATCTGTTTATATCATCTTTGATTTCTTTCATTAGTGTCTTATAATTTTCTGTGTGTAGTACTTTTTCTCCTTAGCTAAGTTTATTCCTAGATACTTAATTCTTTTGTTGCAATGGTGAGTGGGACTGATTCCTTAATTTCTTTCTGATTTTTCATTGTTAGTATATAGAAATGCAACTGATTTCTGTGTATTTTGTATCCTGCAACATTGCTAAATTCACTGATTACCTCTAGTAATTTTCTGATACTATCTTTAGGGTTTTCTATGTACAGTATCATGTCATCTACAAACAGTGAGAGCTTTATATCTTTTCTGATCTGCATTCCTTTTATTTCTTGTTCTTCTCTGATTGCTGTAGCTAGGATTTGTAGATATATGCTGAATAATACTGGTGAAATGTGGACGCCCTTGTCTTTTTCCTGATCTTAGGGGAATGTTTTCAGTTTTTCATCATTGAGAATAATGGTTGCTGTAGGTATATCATATATGGCCTTTATTATGTTGAGGTTGGTTTCTTCTATGGCCATTTTCTGAAGAATTTTAATCATAAATGGATGCTGAATTTTATCAAAGGTTTTTATGCATCTATTGAGATTATCATATGGTTATCTTTCAATGTGTTAACATGGCATATCACATTGATTGATTTGTATATATTAAAAAAGTCTTGCATCCCTGGAACAAATCCAACTTCATCATGGTGTGTGAGCTTTTTCATGTGTTGCTGAATTCTGTTTGCTAAAATTTTGTTGAGAATTTTTGCATTTTTGCAGTGATATTGGCCTGTAGTTTTCTTCTTTGTGATAATTTTGGTTATCAGGGTATTGGTAGCCTCACAGAATGAGTTTGGAAGTGTTCCTTACTTTGCAAATTTTTGAAACAGTATTAGAAGGATAGGCATTAGCTCTTCTCTAAATGTTTGACAGAATTCTCCTGTGAAGACATCTGGTCTTGAGTTTTTGTTTTGGGGGAGATTTTTTAATCACAGCTTCAATTTCAGTGCTTATAATCGGGTTGTTCATAATTTGTATTTCTTCCTGGTTCAGCCTTGGAAGATTGAACTTTTCTAAGAATCTGTCTATTTCTTCCAGGTTATCAATTTTATTGCCACATAGTCATTCATAATAGTGTCCTATCAATTCAGTTCAGTTCAGTTGCTCAGTTGTGTCCAACTCTTTGCAACCCCATGGACTGCAGCACGCCAGGCCTCCCTGTCTATCATCAAGTCCTGGAGCTTATGCAAACTCATGTCCATGGAGTCGGTGACGGCATCCAACCATCTCATCCTCTGTCATCCCCTTCTCTTCCTGCCTTCAGTCTTTCCCAGAATCAAGATCTTTTCAAATAAGTCAGTTCTTTGCATCAGGTGGCCAAAGGATTGGAATGTCAGCTTCAACATCAGTCTTTCCATTGAATTTTCAGGACTGATTTTCTTTAGGATGGACTGCTTGGATCTCCTTGCAGTCCAAGGGACTCTCAAGAGTCTTCTCCAACACCACAGTTCAAAAGCATCAACTCTTCAGTGCCCAGCTTTCATTACAGTTCAACTCTCACATCTGTACATGACCACTGGAAAAACCATAGCTTTGACTAAATGGACCTTTGTTTTGTATTTCTGCATTGTCTGTTGTAACTTCCCCTTTTTCATTTCTAATTTTGTTGATTTGGTCTTCTCTCTTTTGTTGTTGAAGAGTCTGTCTAAAGGTTTGTCAATTTTGTTTATCTTCTCAAAGAACCAGCTTTTACTTTTATTAATCTTTACTACTGTTTCTTTCATTTATTTTTCATTTCTCTCTGCTTGAATCTTTCTTTCTTTCCTTCTACTACTTTGGGGGTTTTTCGTTCTTCTTTTTCCAGTTGTTTTAAGTGCAAAGTTAGGTTGTCTATTCCATGTTTTTCTTGTTCCTTGAGGTAGGATTGTATTGCTATAAACTCTTAGAACTGCTTTTGCTGCATCCCATAGGTTTTGAGTTGTGTTTTCATTGTCATTCATTTCCAGAAATTTTTTGATTGCCCTTTTGATTTCTTTAGTAACCTGTTGGTTATTTAGAAACATGTTGTTTAGTATCCATGTGTTTGTTTTTTACAGTTTTTTCTTATAATTGATATTTAGTCTCATAGCATTGTGGTCGAAGAAGATGCTTGATATGATTTCAATTTTCTTAAATTTACTGAAGTTTGATTGGTGACTCAAGATGTGGTATATCCTGGAGAATGTTCCATGTGCACCTGAAGAAAAGGTGTATTCTTCTCCATTTGGATGAAATGTCCTGAAAATATCAATGAGATCTATCTCATCTAATGTATCATATAAGACTTGTGTTTCTTTATTAATTTTATGTTTTGATGATCTGTCTATTGGGGTGAGTGGGGTGTTAAAATCCTCTATTATTATTGTGGTACTGTCAATTTCTCCTTTTATGTCTGTTAGTGTTTGTCTTATGTATTGAGGTGGTCCTATGTTGGGTGCATAGATATTTACAGTTGAGTGCCCTTTCTTATCTCTTGTAATTATTATTTAAGGTCTATTTTGTCTAATATGTGGAAGGATACTCTAGCTTTCTTTTGCTTCCCATTTACATGGAATATATTTTTTCATCCTCTCACTTTCAGTCTATATGTGTCTTTAGGTCTGAAGTGGGTTTCTTGTAGACAGCATATATATAGGTCTTGTTTTTGTATCCATTCAGCCAGTCTGTGTATTTTGGCTGGAGCATTTAATCCATTTACATTTAAAGTGATTATTGATATAATGTTCCTATTGCCATTTTCTTAATTGTTTGGGGTTGATTTTGTAGATGTTTTTTCTTCTGTTGTATTTCTTGACTTACTTGTTAAAGGGACAATATGCAATTCTTTAACATGTGTTGTAAAGATGCCAGACTGGAAGAAACACAAGCGGAAATCAAGATTACCAGGAGAAATATCAATAACCTCAGATATGTCTATGACACTACCCTTATGGTAGAAAGTGAAGAGGAAATTAAAAGCCTCTTGATGAAAGTGAAAATGGAGAGTGAAAAAGTTGGCTTAAAGCTCAACATTCAGAAAACGAAGATCATGGCATCTGATCCCATCACTTCATGGGAAATAGATGGGAAAACAGTGGAACAGTGTCAGACTTTATTTTGGGGGGCTCCAAATTCAGTACAGATGGTGACTGCAGCCATGAAATTAAAAGACACTTACTCCTTGGAAGAAAAGTTATGACCAACCTAGATAGTATATTCAAAAGCAGAGACATTACTTTGTCAACTAAGGTCCGTCTAGTCAAGGCTATGGTTTTTCCAGTAGTCATGTATGGATGTGAGAGTTGGACTGTGAAAAGGCTGAGCGCCAAAGAATTGATGCTTTTGAACTGTGGTGTTGGAGAAGACTCTTGAGAGTCCCTTGGACTGCAAGGAGATCCAACCAGTCCATTCTGAAGGCGATCAGCCCTGAGATTTCTTTGGAAGGAATGATGCTAAAGTGGAAACTCTGATACTCTGGCCACCTCATGAGAAGAGTTGACTCATTGGAAAAGACTCTGATGCTGGGAGGGATTGGGGGCAGGAGGAGAAGGGGATGACAGAGGATAAGATGCCTGGATGGCATCGCGGACTTGATGGACATGAGTCTGAGTGAACTCTGGGAGTTGGTGATGGACAGGGAGGCCTGGAGTGCTGCGATTCATGGGGTCGCAAAGAGTCGGACACAATTGAGCAACTGAACTGAACTGAACTGAAAGCTGGTTTGGTGGTACTGAATTCTCTTAACTTTTGCTTGACTGAAAAGCTTTTTATTTCTCTATCAATTTTGAATGAGATCTTTGCCAGATATAGTAATCTTGGTTGTAGATTTTTCCCCTTTCAGTATTTTAAATATATCCTGCCATTCCCTTCTGGCTTGCAGAGTTTCTGCTGAAAGATCAGCTGTTAAGCATATGAGGTTTCCCTTGTATGTTACTTCTTGCTTTTCCCTTGTTGTTTTTAATATTCTTTCTTTGCGTTTAGTCTTTGTTAGTTTTATTACTATCTGTCTTGGTGTGTTTTTCCTTGGGTTTACCCTGTATGGGACTCTGCACCTCTTGGGCTTACCTGACCATTTCCTTTTCCATGTTGGGGAACTTTTAAACTATATTCTCTTCAAATATTTTCTCATAACCTCTCTTTTTCTCTGCATCTTCTGGTGCCCCTTTAATTCAAATGCTGGTGCATTTGATATCATCCCAGAGGTCTGTGAGACTATTATCAATTCTTTTCATTCTTTTTACTTGATTCTGCTCTTCAGAAGTTATTTCCACCATATTATCTTCCAGCTCACTGATTTGTTCTTCTGCTTCAAATATTCTGCTATTGATTCCTTCTAGAGTAATTTTTATTTCAATAATTGTGTTTTTTGGTCTCTGTGTGTTTATTCTTTAATTTTTCTAGGTCTTTACTAATTGACTCTTGCATTTTCTCCATTTTGTTTTCAAGGTTTTTTATCATCTTTACTGTCATCATTCTGAATTTCTTCTTCAGGTATTTTACCTATTTCCTCTTCATTTATTTGGACTTCTGTGTTTCTAGTTTGTTCCTTCATTTGTGTAGTATTTCTCTGCCTTTTCATTATTTTTTTTTTAACTTACTGTATTTGAGGCCTCCTTTTCCCAAGCTTCACGGTTGAATTCTTTCTTCCTTTTGGTTTCTGCCCTCCTAAAGTTGGTCCAGTGGTTTGTGTAAGCTTTTTATAGGGTGAAAATTCTGCTGAGTTTTTTGTTTGTTTATTTGTTTCTTTGTTTTTCCTCTGATGGGCAAGGCTGAGTGAGGTGGTAATGCTGTCTGATGATGACTGGGTCTTGTATTTAAGTGGTTTCCTTTGTGTGAGTTCTCACTATTTGATATTCCCTAGGGTTAAGCCTCTTGATGAAAGTGAAAGAGGAGAGTGAAAAAATTGGCTTAAAGCTCAACATTCAGAAAACGAAGATCATGGCATCCAGTCCCATCACTTCATGGGAAATAGATGGGGAAACAATGGAAACAGTGTCAGACTTTATTTTGGGGGCTCCAAAATCACTGCAGATGGGGACTGCAGCCACGAAATTAAAAGACGCTTACTCCTTGAAAGGAAAGTTATGACCAACCTAGATATCATATTCAAAAGCAGAGACATTATTTTGCCAACAAAGGTCCATCTAGTCAAGGCTATGGTTTTTCCAGTGGTCATGTATGGATGTGAAAGTTGGACTATAGAGAAAGCTGAGCACTGAAGAATTGATGGTATTGAACTGTGGTGTTGGAGAAGACTCTTGAGAGTCCCTTGGACTGCAAGGAGATCCAACCAGTCCATTCTAAAGGAGATCAATCCTGGGTGTACTTTGGAAGGACTGATGCTAAAGCTAAAACTCCAATACTTTAGCCACCTCATGCGAAGAATTGACTCATTGGAAAAGACTCTGATGCTGGGAGGAATTGGGGGCAGGAGGAGAAGGGGATGACAGAGGATGAGATGGCTGGATGGCATCACGGTCTCGATGGACATGAGTTTGTGTGAACTCCGGGAGTTGGTGATGGACAGGGAGGCCTGGAGTGCTGCAATGCATGGGGTTGCAAAGAGTCTGACATGACTGAGCGACTGATCTGAACTGAACTGAAGGGTTAGTTCTCTGGTAATCTAAGGTCTTGGAGCCAGTGCTCCTACTCCAAAGGTTGAGGGCTTGATCTCTGGTCAGGAATGAAAAGTCCACAAGTCGATTTTTATGGCACTGAGATTAAAACAAATATCTGAAAATGAGAAACCAAAATGAGAAACCAAAGACGAACCCCAGAGAGATGGCAGTTACAAAATCAGGCAAATAACAATTAAAATAATGCAATATACACATATACATATAAACCCATGAGCAAAGTCAAAGCAGTCCAACAAAAATAAAGTACAGTAGATTGACCTGGTGAACAAAGGAAATAAAAAATTATATTTACATTAAGAACAAAACTATCTAAAGGACAAACTGGAAAACAAAACTAAAGCATGATGCCAAGTGGGGAATAAAGCAATGAAAACAAAACTAACAAATATGTTGAGAGGAAAGAAAGAATAGATGTGCACATTTAAATAGAGGTAGATGAAGAAGATTTCTATACATTAAAGATTAACTTCAATGGAAAAGAATAGTAGGAAAGGCAAACAAAGGAATAAATGTAGAAAACTATAAGTTAAAAAAATCTTAAAAAAAAAAAAGGAAGAAGAAAGAAAAGGAAAACTCCACAGAACTGCAAAAGACCAACACAGAGGCAGAGGTTTATAACAACAATAAAATGTGTGACTGAATATACACATATACATATATACCTATAAGCAAAATCAAAACAGTTCAACAAAAATTCAGTACAATAGACTGACCCAGCAAAGAAAGGAAACCAAAAATTATATCTACCAGTTAAGAACAAACTGGAAAACAAAACTAAAGCACAAACTGGAAAACAAAACTAAAGTAAGGTGCAAATTGGGGAATAAATCAATGAAAACAAAACTAACAAATATGTTTAGAGGAAAGGAAAGAAAGAAAGATTAGCTATGCAAAATTAAGTAGAGGTAGATAAAGAAGATTTATATAGATTAAAGATTAACTGCAAGGGGAAAAGAACAGTGGGAAAATCAAATAAAGGGATAAATGTAGAATAATAATAATAGGTCTAAAAAATTAAAATTAAAAAAGAGAAAAGAAATAAAGAAGGAAAACCACAGAACTGCAAAAGCCCAACATAGAGTCAGAGGTTTATAACAACAATAAAAAATGTGACTGAGAAAAGAAAAAAACTCAAAAGCTTAATTAGATTTCATAGTGGCAATAAAATTGAAACTGCAGTGGGCGGAAGTGGGTGGGAAGGGAAAAAGAAATAGAAAAAATACAAAAGAATCTATAGAAAAAGTCAAAACATATGAATAATAAATGTTTTTTTAGTCAAAGCTGTCAGAGTCCTTTCCCTCGCTGGCAGTCACAATCCCGCCTCACTTCCCTAGGAAACCCTCCAACATTGTGCTGACCTCTGGACCTGCTGTGGGGGCAGCTCATATTCTAATCTGTTCCTACTCCTCTATGCTCTTACCTCGAATGTCCATGACTATCAGAACTAGTGCATTTTCTTTTGTTGGAGATCTCAATGACATATATATTCCATAGACACAGAGTCTGCCTAGTTGATTGTGTGGATTTAATTGGCAGCTTGTACAGCTGGTGGGAAGGCTTTGGGTCTTCTTCCTTAGCCACACTGCCCCGGGTTTCAGTTGTGGTTTTATTTCCACCTCTGCATGTGGGTTGTGCACTGGGGTTTGCTCCTGAGGCTGTCCTGGAGGACTTGGGTTTGCCCATGTGAGGGCCAGGTGTGGAGGTGGTGCAGCTGCTTGGGTCACAGGGATTCCAGCAGAACCAGGTACTCAGGACAGTTGTCAGCTAGGGCAGCAAAAAATATAGTGCTTTAGAAGACTATGGCAACCAGTACTGGCCAATATGTTCCAGTATTCTTGCCTGGAGAACCCCCTGACAGAGAAGCCTGGGAGGCCACAGTCTACAGGGTTGCAAAGAGTCAGACATGACTGAAGTGACCCTGTGTGCACAGACACATGACCCTTTTTTTGCCTGTGGCAGCTCTGCCCCAGGCAAAGAGAGAGTTGAGCATGAAGATGGCATAGCTGCTTGGCTTGCTGGGACCCTGGTGGCGCCAAGTGTGTAGGGACATGGACTGCCTCCACCACAGTTATGGCCCTATCAGAGTCTTTTTGAGCCTCTTGTAGCTGGCAATCAGAAGGCCTCTTTGGCCTGTCTTTCTTTATAGCTCCACCCGTTCAGGCTCTTAGAGGGCACCCTTGCCTGGGGTCCTTCTCTGCCGTTCACACATCAGACATATAGCGGGGACCCCTGGCTGGGGTCCTACAGCAGCCCTGGCCCTAGGATTGCTCCACAATCCCTAAACGACAACTCCCAGACACTGCGCCTTCCAGGGTACCTGTGTCCCTGTCTGGGGTATGTATGGCCGTGGCAAGGTCTGTGTGATTCTCATTCCATTTAGGCTGCCACAGATCAGCTGTTTCACTCTCAGCCTTAAATGTTTCTCCTCGGACTCAGACAGCTGCCCCACTGTGGGGACTGAACTCTTGCTTCAGTTCCTCCACCCACTGAGTGTACGTCCAGTCCTAACATTCTTGTTTCTCCCCTAGTTCCTTCGTCCCACCGAGTTTTACGTGGTTCTATATACTCTTTTCTGCTGGTCAGGTACTCCTGTCTGCTCTCAGCTGGTGTTCTGTATGCACTTCTGTGTCTGAAAGTGTATTCCTGATGTATCTGTGGAGAGAGATGTATTCCATGTCCACCCACTCCTCTGTCATCTTGTTCTCCAAATACCAATTTCTTTATAGAAGCTGAATTCCTGATCATCTTTGCTTTTGTCATGTAAAACCCCATTGCTTTTTTGAGGTTTAGCACATAATCTACTGCTATGCCTTTTGTTCACCTCAATACTGTTAAGATGTTTATTACTCATTGCTGTGTGGAAGAAGAGAGCAGAGTAGATTCATGTAAACCTTCAATACTTGTAGACCATGTACTGCAAAGGGTATTTTTGCAGTCACATATTCTTAGGGTAAAATGAAATGAAAATATACATACCAAAACATATTCTGAGGTTACTCTATATTATTGGAAAAAACCGAGGGCACAAGAACTGGATCCTCAACACTGCAAAACACATTTGGACTCCAAAAGGAAGATAAAAAATCATTTCATTGTTTTGTTATATCTTTAACTTTGCTGGTCTGTATCTTGCTACTTGGTTCATTGCAAAAGGAAGAAGAAATAGGCTCCTTTACAATTCATATGTTGAAATAGAGCTCATTCATCCAGCAGCAGTGATGCACAATGAGTGCAACGGGACTCACTCTCAGGAAATGCAATGGCATTACATTTATCCCTTTTAGAAGATAATTCAGATCTACTTGATACAATTAGGACAGAAATGAAAGTAAGTAGAGGCTTAGGAATCCTATCAGTAAGATAAATGGTTTAAGCAGAGATCAATTAAGAGCTATGTAGAGTATTTAGTGCTCAGAACAAGTGTCTGGGAATAGGCTGGTAGACAGATAAAGCTATGAAAAGTGCCAGGAAAAAGCCAATAGTTTGTCAAACAAGAAACCAGTATTGAGAAAATCTGAATATTTATGCTAGTGATAGAATATCTAATTGAACTATAGAATCTGTATTTCTTTTAGCACTTTTTCTCAGTGCTGGTTTCTACTAATGTGGACTAAAGGGGAGGCAAACATACACCTGAGAAAAGGTTAATAGGATCTTGGGAGAAGGTGATAGGAATGAGGGGCCATATAAATGTAGTTTGAAAAAAACATTTGAACTACTATTTTAGAAATATAAAATATAGAATGAAAGATCTACAAACACTGCAGACTGTTGAGAATAGATGAAAAATATTTAAAATGTATTGCAAAACAATGGGATACCACTAAAACTATTAGAGTGTCCAAAATCTGAAACACTAAAATCACCAAATGCTGGCAGAGATATGGAGTAAGTTTCATTCATTGTTGATGGGAGTGCAAAATGGTACAGCCAGTTTGGAAAATAGTTTGCAAGTTTTTACAAACTAAACATGGTAACATACAGTCTAGCAACTGTGCTCATTATTTACCCAAAAAGAGCTGAAAAATTCTTTTCATGCAAAAGCCAGCTTATAGATGTTTACGGCAGCTTTATTCATAATTGACAAAACTCACTTTGGGACACATACAAGGTTGGCTTCAGGGAAGGAAGATATTAGCACCTACTAACTCATTATCATGCCATAAATTGAAATCGGACAAACTGACTGTTAATGACAAAAATATACCCATTCCTACTACTCTCATTGTATAAAATCCTTATTGCCCACAGAACAATAACCAACTCTGGCTACACACATGAAATATTGCTTTGATTATAATTTTAAATTTGTTTTTCTAATTTGAACAGAAGTTCAATAACCAAAAATACATTTATTTCTAAACAAAACATGCACTATAATCCAGAATAGTTTGATATTTTTGAGAATTATTATTGCCATGTTAAAAGGAAATGCCCTTTTAATGCACTAGTAGAAAAGGTTATTTTCTACAATATAAGCTAAGCAAAGATAAAATGAACTCATCTTCCATAGATATCTGAGCATTTTAAAGTTTCTTTCATATCAATAGAAAGTCAAAAGATTATTTTCTTTAATATTATTCCTTAATTGTATTACTGTTTCCCATTTAAATATATATTTAGTGCTGGAAAGCAATATTAAAATACAGGACCTTTAAAACATTTCTCCATATATCTACTTCAAATTTCTATGAAACATTATTTTTCATATATCTTCCTAAGTACATTTATTCCATTTTTTTCTCAGAAAAATGCTGTATCTTTCAATGTTTTCACAACCAGTTAGATTTATTTAGTGTCTTTTCTCTAAAGAATTCAAGTATCCTTACTCTAGTATATTTAACTCAAAAAAATTTGCAACTAATAACTGGATGCAATGAGATATATTCTATTTTATTTTTCTTTTTATATATTATTTAGAGTTTTGAATTTTTCATCCAGCAAAGTTCTGCCTGGCCGCCTTGTTGATTATAAATCAGATCCCTTCAAATAGAGCATTGCTCTGATGAGACCTTGAGAGTACTCGTAGTTCTATTACTTACTGAATTGCACTCCCGTGTCCTGACAGAACAAAACACTGGGAAGCACACCATAATTTACCATAAAGAAATAACTCCAGCAATAAACCCTATTTAGTGGTGGAAAAGAAGAGAATAACAGGGCAAACCAAATAAACATCATCACAACACAGCACATTAAGTGACATTTTTACAGCAATGTATAAAAATGACTTTGTAGATTCCTGACAGGGACTTCCAGCAAAAGTTTCTTCTGTGAGCATAAAACCATCTTGCTATCGTGAAATGATATGGCTGTTCTCAGCAAAGTTGCTTTTTGAGGAACAATATAATTCTAACATGGATGTAAATATTTTAATTAAAACACATTTATAGAATAAGTAGGTCATAATCAATGTAATTAAGCTGATTAATTGATGATGAATTAAATCATTAATGAAATTTAATGGCAGAATAAATTTATTTAAGTTCATATACTGATTTACATGATTGAATGAATGATTTAATGGAATGATATTCAAGTATAATTTAATCATCTGTAACTAACAGTAAGAAGGAAAAATAAGTATCTAATACAGATTTTATCAGTGAAAACAAAAGACAAAATAATTATTGTAGAGTAATTCCACTTGAAGGTAAAAATATATAGGCTGGAAAAAATTTAAATGCATCACTAAGCTAGAGACTGTGAGGAAACTGTAGTGGGCTAAAATAAAATGAAAATAGGAACTAGGAAGCAAAGTGATTGTATCAAATCCAGCTTTCATTCTGAAGACTTCTGCCAAATTTTGAGAGACTTTGAAGTTTCTCCTTCCCTTTAGACTGCATGGGTTAGGAAAAAAGATAAAAGATTTTAATGTGTCATAAGGAGTTTAATATGACATTCCTGATGAATTTGGAACCTCAAAGTGCTATATTTTTTAAATTTAAAAACACATCATTTTCTTTCATGACAACTTTTTATTCTTTTTATTATTACTGAAGTATAGTTAATTTGCATTTTATTTTTTTCAGGTGTATATCAAAGTGATTCAGATATATATATATATTTTTCAGATTCTAAATGTAGTTCCCTGAGCTATATAATAGGTCCTTTTGGTTTATCTATTTTATATATAGTTGTGAGTATTTATTAATCCCAAACTCCTAATTTATACTTCACCCAAACTTCCCTCTTTGTTAACTATGTTTGGTAACCTTTAGTTTGTGAGTCTACTTCTGCTTTGTAAATAGGTTTATTTGTGTAACTTTTCTTAGACGTTGCTTATAACTAATATTATATATTTTTCTTTCTCCATCTGACTTCATTTAGTATGATAATTTCTAGGTACATGCATGTTGATGAAAATAACAGTATTTCATTCTTTTCTATACCTGTGTAATATTCCATTGCATATACACATATGTGTGTGTGTGTGCCTGTGCATGTATACATCACATCATCTTTATCCACTCATGTGTTTATAGAAAAGATTGCTTCCATGCCTTGGCTGCTGCAAATAGTACTGTGTACTGCTATAAACACTGAGGTGCATGTATCTTTTTAAATTAGTTTTCATCTTTATCAGATACATGCCCAAGAGTGTGACTGCTGGATCATCATGGTAACTCTACTTTTAGCTTTTTAAGGAACCTCATACTGTTCTCCATAGTGGTTATACCAATTTACATTCCCACCAATAGTGTAGAAAGGTTCTTTAGCAAGTGGTGTTAGGAAAGGTCAATCTGTTCATTTGAGTCACTCAGTAGTGTCTGACTCTTTGCGACCCCAAAGATTGCAGCACGCCAGGCCTCCCTGTCCATCACCAACTCCCAGAGTTCATTCAGACTCACGTTCATCGAGTCGGTGATGCCATCCAGCCATCTCATCCTCTGTCGTCCCCTTCTCCTCCTGCCCTCAGTCTCTCCCAGCATCACAGTCTTTCCCAATGAGTCAACTCTTCGCATGAGGTGGCCAAAGTACTGGAGTTTCAGCTTTAGAATCAGTCCTTCGAAAGAACACCCAGGACTGATCTCCTTTAGAATGGACTGGTTGGATCTCCTTGCAGTCCAAGGGACTCTCAAGAGTCTTCTCCAACACCACAGTTCAATACCACCAATTCTTCGGCACTCAGCTTTCTTCACACTCCAATTTTCACATCCATACATGACCACTGGAAAAACCATAGCCTTGACTAGATGGACCTTTGCTGGCAAAGTAATGTCTCTGTTTTTGAATATTCTATCTAGGTTGGTCGTAACTTTCCTTCTGAGGAGTAAGTGTCTTCTAATTTCATGGCTGCAATCACTATCTACAGTGATTTTGGAGCCCAAAGAAATAAAGTCTGACATTGTTTCCACTGTTTCTCCATCTATTTCCCATGAAGTGACAATAGTCACATGTAAATAAAAGAAATTAGAACACTCCCTCACATCCTACACAAAAATCAACTCCAAATGGCTTAAAGACTTAAATATAAGACATTACTTATATTACTTAAAACTCCTAGAAGAAAACATAGATAAAACATTGTGACATAAATCATAAGTCATAGCAATACTTTTCTTAGATCAGTCTCACAAGGCAAAAGAAATAAAAGCAAAAGCAAAAATAAACAAATAGAACATAATCAAACATTAGTTTTGCATAGCAAAGGAAACCATAAACAAAATGAAAAGACAATCTACGGTTTGGGAGAAAATAATTGCAAATGATGCAACTGACAAGGAATTAATTTCCAGACTATACAAATAGCTCACACAGCTCACTATCAAAACCACAAACAACTCAATCCAAAAAAAAAAAAAAATGGGCAGAAGACATAAATAGACAGTCACCCAAAGATATACAGATGGTCAACAGGTGCATGAAAGATGCTCAATGCTCAACAATGCTAACTTTTAGAGATCAAAACTACAGTGAAGTATCACCTCACAACAATCAGAACAATCATCAAAAAGTCTATAAAGAACAAATGCTGAAGAGGATGTGAATAAAAGAGCTATACATTTGAGTTTTATAAACATAAAATGAATGAAAGGCAAACTCTTTACATGGAAGAGACCATAAAAAAATACATATCCACTTTAAACTTAGAACTAGATAGAAAAAGAATTCTCCTGTGAGAATTTTTAATCATAAACTGGGTATCACATGGATTTTTCCTTGAATTTATGCTCCTCATGTATTCAAAAGTAACACATCAAGTAGAAAATTTAATTTATAAGGTATGCTTTGGTTTGCAGTGCTCCTTGATGACTGACAGAAGAAAATATAATCATCTCAAGAGAAGTACACCATCAGCTCAGAAATTAAAAATTTCCTAGCTATAAAGTCGCAGGGGAAATGAGCAATTTAGGGTCAAAGTTTCAAAAGAAACAATGCATTACAATAAGAATGAGAAAAAAAAAGATATGACAGGAAATATATGAAGAATGTTAATATCATAATTATCAGACTTTTTCACACATCTAAAGAAAGCAAACAGAACAGGAACCTATAGAAAATAACTAAATTTGGGGAAGAATAACAGAGTTTTTATACAGAAAACTTGAAGTTTAATACTTAAAACACAGATAATATAAAAATAACAACATATATAATTTCATTAATGAGCTGGAAGGCAGATGTAAAGAAATGATTTACAGGAGTAATGACTTTGAAAAAAATTCAAGTTAAACATGGACTTCCAGCATTGTGTTGTTGTTCAGTCACTAAGTCATGTCCATCTCTTTGTGACCCCATGGACTGCAGCATGCCAGGCTTCCCTGTCTTTCACTACTTCATGGAGTTTGTTCAGATTCCTGTCCATTGAGTTGGTGATGCTACCTAACAATCTCATCCTCTGCCATCTTCTTCTTTTTCTTTCAATCTTTCCCAGCATCAGGGTCTTTTCCAGTGAGTCGGCTCTTCACATCAAGTGGCCAAAGTATTGGCATGTCAGCTTCAGCATCAGTCCTTCCAATGAATATTCAGGACTGATTTCCTTTAGGATTGACTGGTTTGATCTCCTTGCAGTCCAAGGGACTCTGAAGAGTCTTTTCTGGTACCACAATTCAAAACATCAATTCTTCAGCACTCATCCCTTCCTTATGACCAAATTATCTTATCTGTACATGACTAAAGGAAAAACCACAGCTTTGACTCTAGGACTTTTGTTAGCAAAGTGATGTCTCTGCTTTTTAATACGCTGACTAGGTTTATCATAGCTTTCCTTCCAAGGAGCATCATTTAATCTCAGTTGCAGTCACCATCTGTAGCAATTTTGGACCTCCCCACCCAAAAACATCCGCCACTGCTTCCACTTTTTCCCTTCTATTTACCATGAAGTGATGGGACAAGCTGTCAAGATCTTAGTTTCTTTAATGTTGAGTTTTAAGCCAGTCTTTTCTGGCATGTTTGCCTGTTTTTGTCTCTCCACTAGAATATAACCTCCAGGATGGCAAAAGAACTCCATCTCTTTGGCTCATTAATGTACTACCAGCACACAGCATAGTCCATACATAGCACATATAGATAGTCAAAAACATTCATTTGATGAATTAATAAATTAAAAAATGTAAAGAACTCCAATAAGCTTTTGGCTTTCTGACTTAGCAGATAAGCCATGATCATATAACAGAAGAACAATATGTTGTGATAAAAAAATCAAAAAGACAAGGAATCAATGCAAGGAAATCTAATTAAGTCTGAGCGGTCCATCTAACATCTAGCTATGGAAGAAGGATCTAGAATTGAGACAGTCCTAGAAAGCAAATTCAATATTGGAATCATCACCTATTTGACAGGGTCAAAACTGTGGGAATAGATGAGAAAGCAAGATGTAATAATACAGAAACAAAAAACAAGGAGATACAAAATGAAATAAATTTCTGAGAATATGAAAGGTGACCAGAGTACTAGAAGTAGAACCACAGCCAAGGAATTATATTGTTTCAAAAAGAAGCAACTGGTGTAGTCAGATAAGAGCAGGAGAGATCTAAAAAATGACCATTGGACTTTACAATTTAGCAGTCCTTATGACTTCAGAGAGTGAGTAGTTTAATGGCATTGTAGGAGTAGAAGCCTGATTTTAGAGAGCTGTGCAATAAAGGGAAGGTCAGCAAAAAAAAAAAAAAAGGTAAATAAAACCACTCTTTCAAGATGACTGTGTAGTGAATAAGAAAATCAAGGCAGGAAGGAACTCAAGGACAAGAAGGTGTGTTCTTTGTATTTAGATGCAATAGATTTATACATGTTTATCAGCTAAGGGAAAGAGCCACTGGTGAAAAAAACATTGAAAATATAAAGGAAATAGGGGATATTCAAAGGATTCCTTATCTGAGACCTTGAAAAAAACTGAATGAATATGCATGGATAAATGCAAACACAAAGGGAGCATTAGGTATCATCGGGGAGACACAGGCATCTCCTTTTGAGGGACTTTCAATGACGCACAGAGATTTTTTTTTAATGATAAAGGTTTAAAGGAATTTATGTCAGAAAGAGAGGATTTATCATAGTCAATTAAATGTATTCCTCAAAAGTATGGAGACTCGTTTGATCTTGGAGACCACTTACAAACAATGGCAAAATGACAAAAATGATAGCTTATCTATGGACAATCTCTCTCACTGTTCAGTTCTCTAGGTAGAAGACAGTATAAAGAACAAAAAGATGAATCTGGGGCTGAAAAAGTCAGGAAGGAAGATGTAGAAGAGTGATGTGAGAAAGGAGAAATAAAGGATGCTATTTTTATAAAGACAGAGGGATAACTAGTCATGCAGTGTGATGGGATTTACCCAAAAGGAAGACACAATGGGAAAAAAACTATGAAAGAAGCAGATCTGAAAGGGAGGATAAAGGCCAGTTTGGGATTTGCTGAATAGAGATGCCCAGTATATATCCATGTCAAATACATTTGGGGTACATAAGTACATAAGCAATGCCAAAGAATGCTCAAACTACTGCACAATTGCACTCATCTCACAAGCTAGTAAAGTAATGCTCAAAATTCTCCAAGCCAGCCTTCAGCAATACGTGAAACATGAGCTCCCTGATGTTCAAGCTGGTTTTAGAAAAGGCAGAGGAACCAGAGATCAAATTGCCAACATCCGCTGGATCATGGAAAAAGCAAGAGAGTTCCAGAAAAACATCTATTTCTGCTTTATTGACTATGCCAAAGCCTTTGACGGTGTGGATCATAATAAACTGGAAAATTCTGAAAGAGATGGGAATACCAGATCACCTGACCTGCCTCTTGAGAAACCTATATGCAGGTCAGGAAGCAACAGTTAGAGTGGGACATGGAACAACAGACTGGTTCCAAATAGGAAAAGGAGTACGTCAAGGCTGTATATTGTCACCCTGCTTATTTAACTTATATGCAGAGTACATCATGAGAAACACTGGACTGGAAGAAGCACAAGCTGGAATCAAGATTTCTGGGAGAAATATTAAAAACCTCAGGTATGCAGATGACACCACCCTTATGGCAGAAAGTGAAGAGGAACTAAAAAGCCTCTTGATGAAAGTGAAAGAGGAGAGTGAAAAAGTTGGCTTAAAGCTCAACATTCAGAAAACAATGATCATGGCATCCGGTCCCATCACTTCATGGGAAATAGATGGGGAAACAGTGGAAACAGTGCCAGACTTTATTTTGAGGGGCTCCAAAATCACTGCAGATGGTGACTGCAGCCATGAAATTAAAAGACGCTTACTCCTTGGAAGAAAAGTTATGGCTAACCTAGATAGCATATTCAAAAGCAGAGACATTACTTTGCCAACAAAGGTCCATCTAGTCAAGGCTATGGTTTTTCCTGTGGTCATGTATGGATGTGAGAGTTGGACTGTGAAGAAAGCTGAGTGCTGAAGAATTGATGCTTTTGAACTGTGGTGTTGGAGAAGATTCTTGAGAGTCCCTTGGACTGCAAGGAGATCCAACCAGTCCCTTCTGAAGGAGATCAGCCCTGAGATTTCTTTGGAAGGAATGATGCTGAAGCTGAAACTCCAGTACTTTGGCCACCTCATGAGAAGAGTTGACTCATTGGA
Source organism: Nanger dama (assembly GCA_917880005.1). Taxonomy (NCBI): domain Eukaryota; kingdom Metazoa; phylum Chordata; class Mammalia; order Artiodactyla; family Bovidae; genus Nanger; species Nanger dama. Next base: position 25,325,462 of record CAKJTW010000021.1, read on the forward strand.
AAAGACTCTGATGCTGGGAGGGATTGAGGGTGGGAGGAGAAGGGGACAACAGAGGATGAGATGGCTGGATGGCATCACTGACTCGATTGACGTGAGTCTGAATGAACTCCGGGAGTTGGTGATGGACAGGGAGGCCTGGCGTGGTCACAAAGAGTCAGACACAACTGAGTGACTGAACTAAACTGAACTGAACTGAAGTCAAGGAAGAAGTTGGAACTGGAGTCCAGATTTGGATTCATCAGTATTAAATACTATTAAAATATATCAGCATGATGTCATTATTTAGGGAGTGAACAAATATAGCCAAAGGCTGAACCCTGGGTCCTGGAGCACTGAGAGTTTGGAAAGACGAGAAAGAAAGATTCAGAGAAGGGGACTTAGCAGGTGTGTGGTAGATGGAATTCTATGAGGACCCCCAAATCCCTGCTCCCTGATTTACACAATTTGCATAATCCACCCCCTTTGGTTGTGAGTGAGACTTCTCAACATGATGAAATTTTACTCCCATGATTAGATTACATCATAAGTCAAAGGAAAGGGATTTTACAGGTATAGGCAAGGTCCTTAATTAGGAAACTGAAAGGTAATCAAAAGGAAAATGACTCCCGGTGGCCTAACCTAATGAGTCAACCACTTTGATTGGGGAGTCCAGGCCAACTTTGATGGAAACTCTTCAAGGAAAGACTCAAAGTGTGAGAATCTCTGGGTAGAAGAGAAGAAACCCACAGTCATGTTCAGAGGGGGTGTGTGAGAGAGCCATGTGGCAAGGACCTCAACAAACCCTAGGAGAAACAGTAACCCCAAGCCGACAGCCAGTAAAAAGGGACCTGTTCACATGCCACAAGGAATGAGCTCTGGCAACATAAATAAACATGGAAGTGGATTCTTCCCCATTCAAACCTCCAGATGAGAATGCAGCCTAGCCAGCCAACACTGGTTTCAGCCTTAAGAGACCCTGAGCTAGACTTCTAATCAAAAGCAACTGTAAGATAATAAAGGGGCATTATTTTAAGGCACTAAGTGTGTGATAATTTGTTGTGTAGCAACAGAACAAAAATGAAGGGAGTAATCCGTGACTACTGGAAAATTATAAGCAAGCTGTTGCGGAGGCCAACTGATTAAAGAAGGATGACTAACTGACTATATCAAACGCTACTCACAGATGCAATACAATGACACCTGAATATTGACTAGTAGGTTTATTAAAGAGGAATTTCTGGAATTTTTATATAATTCAAGGAAAAGTTTGTGATTGAAGCATAGAAGTGAAACTCATGGGAGACAAAAGTGTGAAGGATCAATAAATGAAAGTTTTCAAATGAATAAAATTAAAGTTAATAAATGAATAAAATGAAATTTTCTAATCTTGACTGAGTAGCATGGTGTATGTTTTTTGACTAAGTTGCATGGTACATGTTTCTGGAGTCTGGACATGTCTGATTAAAGGTAAATTTGGTGCTTTGGGTTGCTTTTTGTCTTCAAAGGATGATGTCATCTTTGATTATTATCTAAAATAAATCATTAAAAGGACACTCTTGCTCTTGCAGCATGTCCAAAATTACATTGAAACAATGGAGCATCTGACCAATAAAACATACACAAATAAAATTTTCCATATAGTTAATATTTTGTGTGCTTTACTCTCTCCAAAACATACACACACATGCACACACACACACACACACACACTTTTAAATTCTTTCTTTATCAAGTCTAATTACTCTGCACAGGAGTTATGAGGTCTAGAGATTTAAAATACAGAAAATATCTTGCTGAGGAAGAAAAAAGAAACCTATCTATTCAAATTAAGGAGTAATGTATTATCTTTACATGCTATATTCAATTAACAGGACATTTAGCATATAGCAAGTTTCACACATACACACACACAAATGCAAGCATAAGGTAAAACAGATTCACTACAAAGACAAACAATAAACTGCACCCATGTAGTTAAAGAAACGTCACTGTGGAGTCACTAACTGGGCTGATGCTAATGCGTGTTTTTCTGAAGCAAAAATACTTTACTGTCAAGCTTGGAGAAAAACACAGAGTAAATCTAGTAACTCACCTCTCCTTTGCTGATTTCTTTTGAAGACTGATAAAAGTTTGGCAATACTGATTTTATCCTCTAATAATCATCCTGTAAGCAGTATTTCAGAATGTCATTACAACCCCAGGAAAAGAGAGCAAGAACAAGTTTAATGCTCTGTGTACCCATTTGTGTGGCACTAGTGGTAACAATTTCTGATAATGTGCCTACATTTATAGAGCAGTCATTTGAGTTTTCAGGCTGGAGTAATTTTTAGTTTACAAGAAGGCAGTACTGATGCATTTCAGAAAGGATATGCGTTAATGTGAATCTACCCTGGAAGAGCAAACACAGCACATCCACAGGAGGCTGGTGTTTAATCTAAAAAGAGACGCAAATGGTATCTCAGTTCTGAGAACTGTTTCTCACATAAAATTGTGTTCCCTAGAAAATAATGAAAGCCATTTTTGGGAATCTATTCCTGTGAATCAGTAAAGTACATACTTTATCTTCTCATCATAAAAGATGTAAACAACACTCTTCTGTGAGTTTGCAGGCTATTGAGAGAAGACATCATTGGAGAGGAATTTATGTTAAAGTGTATCTCCCCATTCTCTTATTTAGCAACCCACCAATGTTAGAGGGAGTCTGCGCTAGTGGCAGAATAAGTACATTTAAATAGAGGTTATATAAAATAAGCTCTTTCCTTTCATTTACTTTCTGGATGATTGTCATCTCTCCTTGGAAGAACATAATATACTTTTTGTCTTGCTGTTGGCTCATAGAGAGAAAATACTGACATGTGTTAAGTTAGTGTCATGGTGAATAGGGGAAAAAATACCTTTTTTTTTCCTCTTAAATCCTAAGACTAGTACCAAAAATTTTCATAATATATAAGATTATATAAGAATAGTATTTGGATTTTCATTTAGTAGATTACAACACTGAAATTTAAAATAATTAGAGATTAAAAATGCTTTGTCGCTGAAAAAACATTTACAGGCAGCTGTATGAGTCAGGGTTCTGCTAAGGAGCAGGGTGAATCAAGGTTTCCTCGATTGTGGGGCTGGCAAATCTGAAATCTGTAAAGCACATTTCTCTCTGGCTACAGATGATCCTGCAGCCCACAACACTGGGGATATCTTCTTCCTTGAGGGAACCTCGGTTTTGCTCTTACAGCCTTTCAACTGCTTAGATGAGACTCAGCCAGAAAGCCAAGGATCATCTTCTTCACTAACAGTCTACTGATGGTATATGCTAACCACACCTTAAAACATCTTCACAGCAGCAAGTGTTTGACAGAAGAGTTGGGCACTGTAGTCTAGCCAACTTGACACTTAAAACTGACCATCACAACACAATGACCTGAAAGCACAAGCAAGTCTAGCACAGGCAAGTCTAGACTGAGTTAGCCACTCAGGGTTTCACAGTCTAACAAGAGAGAACTACATTTAGGACAGGACAGAATAAAATGTGCTATAAAAATACAGAAAAGTCCATCATTCAAAATCAGGTTAAAATGTAATACGTGTTATAAAGCTATCACATGCTTAGCACAAAAATAAAGCATATAAGAAAACATTCTGAGTGGAACCTGTGATATATCAAATTATTACACGATGTAAGAAGTATCACCATCTAATCCAAAATGGATAAGATTGCTGAGGAAGTTGTGCTAGAAAAAAATGGTCCTTGAGAATCACTGAATTTGACTCTATACCTCAAAATTGATTTGAATGGTTTTGAAAAGTTAAATGTAGAAATTCTAATAAAATGGTTAGTAGGCAAAGCATCTGCCATTCTTCACCAAACCTCTGTAACAACATGAACATCTCACCATCACCATAGGTGTTTAATAAAAGTCACAACTAAATATTTAAAAAATAAGTAAAGCTATATCAACATTGAAAGCCAGCATTGTGACTTCTTATGTAGTCACAAATTTTGAAGAAGTACAGCTACAGAGAACACAAACAGGGTGGGAGTGAAAAGACAATGAACCTAAGACAGCTAACCATCAAAGTCTCCCACCCAATTCCACCAGAAAACCCTAACAGGAGACTCCAAGACCCTTTATTTCAGAAAGCTGGGAGCATCCAAGGAAAAGGATTAACAATCACCAAAGTGAAAACTACCATGATGCTATTTCAGTCAGTTAGCTCAGTCGCTCAGTCGTGGCTAACTCTTTGCAACCCCATGGACTGCAGCACGCCAGACTTCCCTGTCCATCACCAATTCCTGGAGGCTACTCAAACTCATGTGCATTGAGTCAATGATGTCATCCAACCATCTCATCCTCTGACGTCCCCTTCTCCTCCCACCTTCAATCTTTCCCAGCATAAAGGTTTTTCCAGTGAGCCAGTTCTTCACATCAGGTGGCCAAAATATTGGAGTTTCAGCTTCAGCATCAGTTGTTTCAGTGAATATTCAGGATTGATTTCCTCTAGGATGGACTGGTTAGATCTCCTTGCAGTCCAAGTGACTCTCAAGAGTCTTCTCCAACACCACAGTTCAAAAGCATCAATTCTTCAGTGCTCAGCTTTCTTTATAGTCCAGCTCTCACATCCATACATGACCACTGGAAAAATGATAGCTTTGACTAGACAAACCTTTGTTGGCAAAGTAATGTCTCTGCTTTTTAATATGCTGTCTGGGTTGGTCATAGCTTTTCTTCCAAGGAGCAAGCGTCTTTTAATTTCATGGCTGCAGTCACCATCTGCAGTGATTTTGGAGACCCAAAAATAAAGTCTGACACTGTTTCCACTGTTTTCCCATCTATTTCCCATGAAGTGATGGGACCAGATGAGATTATCTTAGTTTTCTGAATGCTGAGCTTTAAGTGAACTTTTTCACTCTCTTCTTTCACTTTCATCAAGAGGCTCTTTAGTTCTTCGCTTTCTGCCATAAGGATGGTGTCATCTGCATATCTGAGGTTATTGATATTTCTCCTGGCAATCTTGATTCCAGCTTGTGCTTCATCCAGCCCGGCATTTCTCATAATATACTATTTAGGGCTTCCTCTTTTCCTGAGTGGCTGTATAAAGGTTATCAAAGAACCTCCTATCAAGTAAAGCCAGAGGGAAGACACATAAATAAGAAAAGCAAGAACTAAGATACAGAGGGAATGTTAGAAGATGTAAAAGACTATTCTGCAATACTCTAAGCTAAAACATTAAGAAATATACATAGGATCATTGAGATTTTAAGAAAAATGTTTCAACAAAGAACCAGTAAGTGTGAAAAAGAATTTGTCATTTAAGTGAAGAAAAAAAAAAACATTAATTCCAAGAAATATATCAGGACTGGACAGTTTTAGGTACATGGAGTTTTCCCAGAGCTTACAAATAGAAGAAAAAAAAATCTCAATTTTACATCAAGCATATTCTTAAAATGAAAATCCAACAAAATGGGCACAAAGTAGAAGAAATGCTTATTGATTTTACTTAAGAACATAGATACAAAAAGTATATAAAATATTCAATCAAATACTGTGATTATATTAAGATAATAATCCTTAGATAAGTTTTAGCATTGCAAAAGCAGTTCCTTAATAAAAATATTATTTTTGATCACAAAATCATCTTAATGGATGCTGAAGAGAAATCTGTTATAACTCAATAAGCATGCCTTATTTAAGTGATGTACAACAAAATTGAAATACAACACAAAGACATATCTGTTACACGACACAAAGTACTTTTACACAAACCATTAGCAAAAGTATACTGTAAGAAGCAGTACATTTTCAGTGACAGGAGAAAACTGTCAAAGTGTTTAACATTGCCTGACTTTCCCAGATAATTCAATAAGACAAGATGGACACACACAAAAATTAATTTTTCATTTGCGTATTTTAAATCAACCACTTTATTTGAAAATGCAATTACTGCTTTAACACTGTGTGTCTTTTCTTATGCAGGTAACTGATGGGACTATAGATCATCATCCCTGCTAAGGCAAGCAAGGTAGCCATTGTCTTAAGTTCCATTAATTTTGAAGGCAAAAGAGAATACTGCCCTTATTTACATATGTATTTTTAAACTAAAAACCAAGAGAATCAACTGAAAATAAAAGTAACTCAAATAAGAGTTCCCACTCTGGTAAAGGAAGAAAAGGTCATATTACTCCTTTTAAAGCACAACCCCAAATTTCATATCTCAATTTCATTCTGGTTATGTTAGACAAAATTGAGTAATATGCCCATCCTTACCTGTGCAGCTGACTAGGAAACAATATTTAGCAATGCCAAATCAAAAAGCCTATTATTTGGGAAAAAGGGTGAAGGAATATTGAAAGAAAACCAGCAGTTTGTATTACTTATAAGGTATGTGTGAGTGATCAGATGCTTAGTCATGTCCACCCACATGGTCTACAGCCCATCAGACTCCTCTGTCCATGGAATTTTCCAGACAAGAATACTAGAGTAGATTGCCATTTCCTCCTCCAGGGGATCTTCCTGACTCAGGGACTGAACTTGCATCTCTTATGCCTCCTGCACTGGCAGGTTGATTCTTTACCAGTAGTGTCATCTTATATGATACATACATAGAATGATGAATGGACCAAAAGAAAATTTGTCAGACAGAAGCAAAAATTCTAAGAAAGAAAAGTCATTAAAAAGCATTGGAAATTAAAACTACCTAGCAAAACAAGAAATGCAAATTAAAACAATAACCACAGATGTCTTAGTTCAGGCTGCTACAGCAACATACCATAGACTAGGTGATTTCGTAAACAATATAAATTATTTCTCACAGTTCTGGAGGCTGGAATTTTGAGATCAGAGTGCCAGCATGGGGTGGGAGTGGGGATGGGGGTCTCCAGGACTGAAGACAGCCAACTTCAAGTCCTCTTGTGGATAAAGAATGAAGTAGCTCTCTGGCTTCCTTTCATAAGGGCACTAATTCCATTCACCAGGGCTTCACCCTCACTATCTTTCAAAGGCCTCACTTTCAAATACCATCATGATGGGGATTAGACTTCAACAAGTGAATGAGAGTAGAGGGGGATAAAACATTCAGCACATAATTTTATATATATATATTTCTATCAAATTTAAAATACTCTAAAAATTACACTTGCTGGCATCAGGATTTTAGCAAGATGTACATTCCCACAAACTGTTGATAAACTGGAACAAACTAGAAAAGCAAAAGCAAGTTGGTCATCTTTCTCTAGTGTTAACATACGCAGCCCTTTTTTGTAGCAATTTCTAGCAGCCTATCATAAGGCAGCAATAATAAATGGGATAAGATTTTTATGGGAATGCTCACTGTAATTATATGTAGCAAAATTAAAATAGCAAAAATTTTAAAAGTCTAAATGTCTATCAAAAGAGAAATGATGAAAATAATTATGATACAGACAAATAACAGAATAGTAATCAGTTGTTAAAAGTAATTTCTATGTAGAATATTTGACAAACTTCTCTATAGACACTACTTAAAATAAAACAAAACTACAACATTCTGTCTCCACAGTGGGATCTAAATTGTGAGAGGATATTAAATTTCACATGACGATATTTCAAAGTGTTAACAATATTTATCCTGGGGTGAAAAAAATTATAAGGCAAATTGTATTTCTCCTTCATAAAAGTTTTTGCATTTCCATGTTTTCTACAATGTATATTTTTACTTTAATAATTTAGAAAATTAATGATATATTCAAAATTATTAAGATTACTATTTTCCCCATAATGCAAAACTTTAAAACTCAGCAGATGGTCAGGAAATAATTAGCATCTTCATTTTCTCAGTTCATAACTGATCTCTACTATTTGTGAATATTGTCATATCTCTCTTTGTACTGAACAGCATTTTAATCCAATACCACTATAAATATTTCAAAAATGAATTTCATATTAAAGAAAATGCCTTTATTCAGCTTCCTTCGGTTGATATTATTTTTTAAATCAGTCAAAAATGCTGCCCACATGCATAGCAGCCTACTCAGTGTCTTCTCTTTGAGTTCAAACAACCAGAAGCTAATTTTTTTACTTTTATGGTTAATTTCTTATAATAAATGAAGCAAGTCAGTGGTTCTGAATTCTGTTTTTACCAACTGAAATGATGAGGAAGAAAGTAAAACACAAAAGATTGTTTTAATCGGTGAATATGTGTTCAGTCGCTAAGTTGCGTCCAACTCTTCACCATCCCATGGACTGCAGCCCACCAGGCTCCTCTGTCCATGGGATTATTCAGGCAAGAATACTGGCGTGAGTGTTTTAATGGGTATGGAAAATACATTATAAGTAGTCAAAGGATAGCAAAGGTTAACCTTTCTACTTGTGCCAATTGCTGCTCTAAGAGTTTGGCAGTCATTAGTATATTGAGTCCTCATTCAACCCTGGGAAATAGGTACTACTGTTACCATCACTGCATAGGAAGGAGTCTGAAGCACAGAGACTTCACATACTTGCCCCAATTTGCTCAGGAGTATGGAGTGGTATGAAGACTTAATTCTAGACAACTCGGCTGTGACATCTGCACACTCATTTACAACCCTATGCAGTCTCATCACACCGAGAACAATAGAATCACTCATAAGTTTTCAACAACTCAGCCTTCTGTAACAAAAGAAAGTGCATCCTCTTTTATTATAGCTAAAGAAAATAAATAGCTTATATATTGTTAATCTGGGAGAGCTTTTAGTTTTCACTTTTAGTGGATCTGCTCTGTTATATTAGATAACTTTACCTGAATTCAATACAGAGAATGACAGAGGGAATTATCAGATTCAGAACTGACCTAGTGGTCAGTGGCAAGAACAATAATAAAATATTTTATCACTTTGAGTCATAAACACTATATATCATCAAGATATGCATTCATAACTCATGTGTATGTGTGTTGAGATGCTGTGTATCTGTCTTTTGAAGTATCTTCTTCAATTCATCATCCAACTTCACATTCACACCTGCAAAAATGCTCTAGGCAAAGGGCGTCCTTTCAATTGATCTGTTTGTTATTGTAGTGATAGCACCTTTTCCATACATGGCCCAGTATTTCAGAATTAAGAGCACAGTACAAAAACAAGATACAATATTCAGTGAAATGTCCATAAAATCACTCAGCTGCACCACAAGCAGCTTTTATGATTTTCAAAAAACATCATCAAATTCACTGGAGCAATAAGACAATTATACTTACATAACTGACATTTGTTAAGGTGAGATAAATGCTTTTTCAAACTCTGAAAGCAACATACACAAAATCGTAGGCTGGCATAAAGCTGTGTATGTATGTGTGCACTAACACACCTGCTGCTGGTTGGTCTAATAATTAGAACCCAGTAATTGTGGCCCGTGATGCTCAGCTCTCGTCACTGTGTGCAGCCATTTCCAGTAACTCTGACTAGTCATCTTGTGCGTGTGCCTGAAGATGTCCCTTCAACTGCAAAGAGTTGAAAATAAAAGTTATTTCTCAAGCTTTTGGTGTCTCAAGGCCATTTCTTCCAGTGCCATGGCTCCAGGTTCTCGGGAGTCTTTATATGTCCTTTATATTCTATTTAGAGTTCGACTGAAATCTAACCATATTTCACATCAGACCGAGTGAGGAGTTCTAAAGTGGTTTTGAAAGATAACAAATATCTTAAACTATTCCAGAGATGGTTTTAACATGCCCAGGATCACTTTATCATTAGGCCCTACTGGCCCAATGTCTACCAACTACTAGTTTCATAGTTGTTTGAAAAAAAGTTAGAATCTGGGGAAAAAATGAAAATATTTTAAACTAAAAATTTTTAATTATACAACTTCTGCAGACATAGCCTTAATCATCCTTTGAGCTGCAAGTCAATGATTCATTATATATGAATTATACTGAATTTGTGATATTGTATATATTTTAATGAATGAGATAATATACAGTTGTTCTCAGAGACTCAAGGAGCCTGGGTGCCTAAGCTCTGCTTGCATTAATGGTAAGTGAAGTGAAAGGGTTAGTCACTCAGTCATGTCTAACTCTCTACAATCCCGTAGACTATAGCCCTCTAGGCTCCTCTGTCCATGGGATTCTCCAGGCAGGAAGACTAGAGAATAGCCATTCCCTTCTCCAGGAGATCTTCCCAACAGGGATCAAACCCAGGTCTCTTGCATTGCAGGCAGACTGTTTAGTGTCTGAGCCACAGGGAAGCCTGTATTAATGGTAGGTTTGCCACAATTCTTTCCTGTGGTTCTCCAGATGTTAAAGTTTACAAGTTGATCATTTAACCTAAAAGACATAAATCCTCATGGTCTGGTGAAAAGATGACTAGCTGGAGTTAAAAAGTAACTTCAAAACCTGGCCTGTGCCTCCAGTTAAATAAACAAGGACACTTAGAATGGTTATGAAAATACTACTTTAAAACTAAAATAGTTTTTGGTTTCTGAACCTGATGCTGTATTTCTGCATGTGTGCTCAGTAGTTAAGTCATGTCTATCTCTTTGCAACCCCACAGACTGTAGTTCACCAGGCTCCTCTGTCCATGAGATTTCCCAGGCAAGAATATTGGAACAGGTTGCCATTTCCTACTCCAAGGGATCTTCCCAACCTAGGGATCAAAGCTGTGTCTCCTGCATTGGCAGGCGAACTCTTTACCACTGAGCCACCAGAGAAGTTCCTGCTATATTCTTAGCTACCCCAAAATACCTCTTTTTTTAATTAATAGTACTCACCTCCATGGGATCTGTGGTTCTCATCCCTGAGATTCCACACCTCAGAATTACATATAGGACTTTTAAAAATCTCTCATACTTAGGCCTCTCCCAACACTTTTGAATCAGGATCTAAGGTGGGATCAGGCAATTATCCAGAGAAGGCAATGGCACCCCCACTCCAGTACGCTTGCCTTAGAAAATCCTATTGATGGAGGAGCCTGGTAGGTTGCAGTCCTTGGGTTCACAGAGTCAGACAGGACTGAGCAACTTCACTTTCACTTTTCACTTTCATGCATTGGAGAAGGAAATGGCAACCTACTCCAGTGTTATTGCCTTGAGAATCCCAGGGATGGGAGAGCTTGGTGGGCTGCCATCTGTGGGGTCACACAGAGTCAGACACGACTGAAGTGACTTAGCAGCAGCAGCAGGCAATTATTTGTATTGTAAAAAAATTCACAGGTGATTCTGATGTGCTACCACAGAAGAAAACAAATAGTCAAAAAAGTTAAAACTCACATTTCAATTATCATCAAAATAAACTTTGTTGTTGCTGACAGTGTTGTTAACCATGCAATGTGTCAAATTTGGTCATGTTTTAAACGGCCATTTCTGGTGCTGTTGCTGCCTGGTTTTAAAAGAACTGTTTTCCCAAACTTTAGCTGAAAACAATGCTTTCTGTGAGTACATGAGAAATATCAATTTCCCTCACAGACTATACCACCCAACAGACTGAAAAGCCACTATTTTATTTTCTTTAATCCTGACAAGGCATCCAGAGAAACACCATTTATCTTCCCTGATAGTTTTAGATAGTTGAGACAAATGTACTGTCTCCATACTTTACTATCAAAACCAAACAAACAAAAACCAAATTAACTCATCCAATTTCTAAAGCAAGGGCACACTTAATAAGAAATCTTTGAGATGATAGAATTAAAATCTTAGCTGTTAAAATGGATACACAGCACTTTGAACAGAACGACTGGCATCTATTCTCTTACATCCTACAATCTTAAGGAAGATTTGGTTTTTCCTTAATCTTCATATTCTGTAGGAATGCTTACCAACATTCAAAAATGTACTTTTCCCAAATTGTACCATCAAAGTAATGACATGTTGGAAGGAAAGAAAATAATAATCTGAGTACATTTTGTCTTCCCACAAATAAGAATGTGGCCTTTTCGAAATAGTAAGTTACAAAAATTAAACCTTCTGCTTTAGGGTCCTATGGCTATGATCAGAAACTACCAGCAACTGGGTGGTTTCAGACAACAAAAATGTAATCTCCCATAGTTCCCCTGGCTTCTGGAGGTTCTAGAAGTTCGTGGTGTTCCTTGATTTGGACATGCACCTCTGCAAACTTTCCCTCCATCTTCACGTGGCCTTTTCTTTGTGTGTTTGTCTTCATATTGCTTTAACATTTTATTTTATATTGGAGCATAGCCAATTAACCATGTTGTGATATAGTTTCAAGTGACCAGAAAAGGGACTCAGTCATATATATACATGGCAAAAAATCCTAATTAATACATAAAATATGAATCAAAAGTCTAGATTTATGTGTTTATGAATATCTTCAAAGTGCATTATTGCCAGTTTTTCTGTGTTCACATCCACGGATTACAGAAAATAATAGATTGATGTGCAGGCAAATAAATGAAGACTCACTGGACTGTGGAGTTGAAAGGAAGTTCAGTTTCCCATGGCACTTGAAGTGAAACTCTCCACTACATCCTTTGAGACCAGCAGGGCCCAGCTTTCTCATGCTCTCTTTCTCTTTTTTTCTTTTCTCTCTCTCTCACTCCCTAGGTTCCTCCTCCTCACACTGAGCCAGACCCTTCTCAACCAGGCCATGTCCCCATACGGGCCTCTCAGCCTGGAGGGATCCTCTCTGGCTTTTGCATGGCGCTTCCTTCCAGCCCTCAGATTAATATGCCACGTCTCAGAGAAGACTTCACCCACAACTCTCCCTCCAGCATCCCTCAAACTCTCAACCACATCACCATGTAAATTTAGTATTGAGTACCACAGCTTGAAAGCATCTTTTCTTTGATACGTATTTTTAAGATTTTAGACCTCTCATCCACACACCCTTACTAAAACCTACTACAGCAGATGTTCTCAAACTCTTCCAGCCATAGTACCCTCACACCAAAATAAACACCTGAGTTGGATGTACCAGATCACATTCAAATAGTAGTTCTCAGGGGATCCTATAGATATTGCTGGTTTTCTTCCATAAGCTCAACTTTCTGGTGGGCCCCAGAGTTAGTCTTCTTTGGAGTGCCTTCCTTAGCAGGTGGGAGAAACCCTCAGCTGCTGATGCCACCCGTGAAGATGAGATTGGCCTCTTTTGCCTAATTCAGTATCTTCAGGCACCAAAAAGTAAGTGGCAGATAAAAGGCTGCTGCTGCTAAGTCACTTCAGTCGTGTCCGACTCTGTGTGACCCCATACAGGCTCTGCCGTCCCTGGGATTCTCCAGGTAAGAACAGTGGAGTAGGTTGCCATTTCCTTCTCCAATGCATGAAAGTGAAAAATGAAAGTGAAGTCGCTCAGTTGTGTCTGACCCTCAGCGACTCCATGGACTGCAGCCTTCCAGGCTCCTCCATCCATGGGATTTTCCAGGCAAGAGTACTGGAGTGGGGTGCCATTGCCTTCTCCAAGATAGTGCTGCTGCTGCTGCTGCTGCTGCTGCTGCTGCTGCTGCTGCTGCTAAGTCACTCCAGTCGTGTCCAACTCCATTCAACCCCATAGATGGCAGCCTACCAGGCTCCCCCATCCCTGGGATTCTCCAGGCAAGAACACTGGAGTGGGTTGCCATTTCCTTCTCCAATACATGAAAGTGAAAAGTGAAAGTGAAGTCATGTTCGACTCTTAGCGACCCCATGGACTGCAGCCCACCAGGCTCCGCCGTCCATGGGATTTTCTAGGCAAGAGTATTGAAGTGGGGTGCCATTGCCTTCTCCAAGATAGAAGGCTAGTGTTACTTTAAAGAACACAGTCCTGGAGGAAGATAGACGTGTATTCTCACCCGCATTTGGCCACATCAAGGAGCCAAATGACCTTGAGCAAACTGCTTAGGCTTACTTGGCCTCAGTTTACCCATTTGTACATGGCAGGGAGGGGGAAATTTCCCACACCCTACTTGAGTTCTTGTGGCTAGACTAATAATAAAATAGACACAAGGCTAATGGGAGTAAAGGAAACAAATTTTAATTCACGCACATGAAGGTCTCATAGAAATGAGACCTAAAAAGTGACCAAATCAGGCAGCTTTTATACTTTTTAGAAAAACAATAAATTTATGAGAAACTGACTGGACAAAGAAACTTAGGTTCAGGGTACACAGTTAGTGAAGAATCTAAACAGAAGTTTTGGCTTAAGAAATCACGAAGTTTATACCTACAGGCTTCTCGGCCTGAATTCTCTGTCATTGTTTATAAGGGTGTCCTCCTGCCTCCAGGTGCAGGGAGAGCAGCATCAGGAATTATTTCCCACTTTCAGGGAGACAGAGAGAAGAGTCTGAGTATCCCTCCTGTCATTGCTTAAGTAATTTTAAATAAAAAATGAGACATACTGAGACATATTTTGGAACTGCCCAGTCTGCACCCCAACATAGAAGGTCATCTTACAGAATTCTTATGAGACTGAACCTTGGCAACATACACCAATTTTTTTTTCTAATGAGTGTGAACACATAATAATACCAAGCACTTACAGAAGACTTATTATCTGTTCCAAAACTCATTTCTTTTAAAGAAACAAATTAATACACTAAAGATTTTGATGATTTACTCATGGCACAAGATCTAGGGGTAAAAAAATCTAAAATAAACACCAGGTCTTTTTATTTTTCACTGCATCATTTTGTGCTTTCAGGACTGTAAAATACTGATTTTTTTTTCCCTTTCAGTTCTCTGTGTTATAAATGTTAATGAATCACCATCAAGGGAATGATGTACTTGAAAATTTGCTTTGGAAAGCAAGAAGCAAATAGATATTGTATAGGTGTCCTTACTTTAATCCTTAGTCTTCCATTCTACTATATCAGTCCTTTATTCCACCACACATGTATAGATAGATAGATAGATATAGATATATGTGTTTAATTTGTCTATTGTTATCAAGTCAATAACAATGATAATTCAACGTTTTTCTCTTCTATTTATACTCTACTCTCCTTATTTTTAAATGCTTTCTTCCAAAATTTAAATTTTCTTCAGCTTCAAGGAAGCCTGAAGCATCATTGGCTGCTAGTTCAGTCAACTTTAATGGAGGCAGCCAGAACAGAAGATTTGAAAGCAGCTCATGACCCAACACTTTATCACCCATAAGGCTTTTAAAACTGATAACTGCAAGTAGGACACATACAACTGTGCCATCTTCACTATGCAATTAAGTTTACTAACTTTGAAAAAATTGTCTTTAAATCTGTTGGTGAAAATTAGAGTATAACTAAACTAGGCAACTCAACTGAGTCAGATATAAATGTAACACATTTAACTCTAGAAGTGTCAACTTAGCTAGAATGAACATTATCAGAAATGATATTATTTTACTATATATCATTAACATAAAATGGAAATCATTTTATTTTAACCACATTAATCATTCAGTATTTCTTAAATATTTTCTCTTTCATTGCACAGTAATACTGAAGAAGCTGAAGTTGAATGGTTCTATAAAGACCTACAAGATCTTCTAGAATTAACACCCAAAATGATGTCCTCCTCATTATACGGGACTGGAATGCAAAAGTAGGAAGTCAAGAGATACCTGGAGTAAAGGGAAATTTGGCCTTGGAGTACAGAATGAAGCAGGGCAAAGGCTAACAGAGTTTTGCCAAAAGAACGCACTGGTCATAGCAAACACCCTCTTCCAACAACACAAGAGAAGACTCTACACATGGACATCACCAGATGGTCAACACTGAAATCAGAGTGATTATATTCTTTGCAGCCAAAGATGGAGAAGCTCTATACAGTCAGCAAAAACAAGACTGGGAGCTGACTGTGGCTCAGATTATGAATTCCTTATAGCAAAATTCAGACTTAAATTGAAGAAAGTAGGAAAAACCACTAGACCATTCAGGTATAACCTAAATCAAAGCCCTTATGATTATACAGTAGAAGTGGCAAATAGATTAAAGGGACTAGATCTGATAGAGTGCCTGAAGAACTATGGACAGAGGTTCAAGACATGGTATAGGCAGGGATCAAGACCATCTATCTCCAAGAAAAAGAAATGCAAAAAAGGCAAAGTGATTGTCTGAGGAGGCCTTACAGATAGGTGAGAAAAGAAGAGAAGCTAAAGGCAAAGTAGAAAAGGAAAGATATACCCATCTGAATGCAGAGTTCCAAAGAATAGCAAAAAGAGATAAGAAAGCCTTCCTCAGTGATCAATGCAACAAAACAGAGGAAAACAACAGAATGGGAAAGACTAGAAATTTCTTCAAGAAAATTATAGATACATAGGGAACATTTCATGGAAACATGGGCCCAATAAAGGACAGAAATGGTATGGACCTAACAGAAGCAGAAGATATTAAGAAGAGGCGGCAAGAATACATAGAACTATACAAAAAGATATTCATGAGCCAGAGAACCACAATGGTATGATCACCCAACTAGAGCCAGACATCCTGGCATGTGAAGTCAAGTGGGTCTTAGAAAGCATCACTATGAACAAAGCTAGTGGAGGAGATGGTTTCCAGTTGAGCTATTTCAAATCCTAAAAGATGATGCTGTAAAAGTGCTGCACTCAATATGCCAGCAAATCTGGAAAACTCAGCAGTGGCCACAAGACTGGAAAAGGTCAGTTTTCATTCCAATCCCCCAAAAGGCAATGCTAAAGAATACTCAAACTGCTACACAAATGCACTCATCTCATAGGCTAGCAAAGTAATGCTCAAAATTCTCCAAGCCAGGCTTCAGCAGTACATAAACAGTGAACTTCCAGATGTTCAAGCTGGATTTAGAAAAGGCAGAGGAACCAGAGGTCAAATTGCCAACATCCATTGGATTACTGAAAAAGCAAGAGAGTTCCAGAAAAACATCTATTTCTGCTTTGTTGACTATGCCAAAGCCTTTAAACTGTGTGGATCACAACAAACTGTGCAAAATTCTTAGAGATGGGAATTCCAGACCACTTGACCTGCCTCCTGAGAAATCTGAGTGCAAGTCAAGAAGCAACAATTAGAACTGGACATGGAACAACAGATGGTTTCAAACTGGGAAAGGAGTATGTCAAGGCTGTATATTGTCACCCTGCTTATTTAGTTTCTATGCAGAGTACATTATGCAAAATGCCGGCTGGATGAAGCACAAGCAGGAATTAAGATTGCTGGGAGAAATATCAATAATCTTAGAAACCCATATGACACCACCCTAATGGCAGAAAGTGAAGAAGAACTAAAGAGCCTCTTGATGAGAGTGAAAGAAGAAAGTGAAAAAGTTGGCTTAAAACTCAACATTCAGAAAACTAAGATCATGGCATCCGGTCCCACCACTTCATGGCAAATAGATGGGTAAACAGTGGAAACGGTGACAGACTTTAATTTGGGGGACTACAAAATCACTGCAGATGGTGATTGCAGCCATGAAATTAAAAGACACTTGCTCCTTGGAAGAAAAGCTATGACCAACCTAGACAGCATTTTAAAAAGCAGAGATGTTACTTTGCCAACAAAGGTCTGTCTAGTCAAAGCTATGGTTTTTCCAGTAGTCATGTATGGATGTGAGTATTGGACTGTAAACAAAGCTGAGCACCAAAGAATTGATACTTTTGAACTGTGGTGTTGGAGAAGACTCTTGAGAGTCCCTTGGACTACAAGGAGATCCAATCAGTCCATCCTAAAGGAAATCAGTCTTGAATATTCATTGGAAGGACTGATGCTGAAGCTAAAACTCCAAAACTTTGGCCACCTGATATGAAGAACTGACTCACTGGAAAAGACCCTGATGCTGGGAAAGATTGAAGGCAGTAGGGGATGACAGATGATGAGATGGTTGGATGGCATCACCGACTTAATGGACATTAGTTTGAGTAAACTCCGTGAGTTGGTGATGGACAAGGAGGTCCATGAGGTCACAAAAGAGTCGGACACGACTGAGTGACTGAACTGAACTGAACCAATATATCTGGTGCTGTATCTTGGATTTAACTTGGCTAAAATAACCTTGACTTGGCCCCCTCGAGGTAGAGGTCAAGCACAGCAGAAGCCCAACTCAGTGAAAGCTCATGCTGTGGAAGGCTGAACACAAAGGAAACCCAGTGCAGTGGAAGTGACAAGAAGCCTAGTGTGCTGGAAACCAGGACAACCAAAACAAACTTAGCAGAAAACTCAAGCGGCTCAGTCTCAAGTCTCCAGTTAAGGTAGGAGGTTCATCCCAATGGCTCTAAGGACATACGGCTAACAAAATCTTACTTCCTTTACAATCTCTCGTTTCTTGTTTCCACGAACCCCTGTGAACAGGTGATCAGCAGTGGGTGCAGTTTAGGGACTCTGGCAGGGGCTACTCCCAGTGTGTCCCAAAGGCTGTACGATCTGCTGCGCCCGCCCAAGCAGGTGAGGGTTCCTCTGTCCTTAGTCTCTTTGTGCCAAGAATCAGGCCAGTGAAAACTGTGAGCACAGGTCAGGTATTTAGCAGGTTTTCCAGCAGGTTATGAAGGGGATTCCTTGACACATTTTCCCCACTGCTTTTTCCTCCCATCCTTCAGCTCCTCTCTCCATCTATCCCACTGTTTGATTAGGCAGGTCATCATCTTTCCATTTCTGAAAGTTTTCTTTGAAACTGTTTACCTAAGATTGGGACTCAGACCCACGTGGCTGGGACTCTGTGCTATGCTTAGTCACTCAGTCATGTCCTACCGCGACTTGAGCCCAGCCAAAACCCACGGTGCCTGGTTTCAGGATTTATTAAAGCTTAGGTTCTTGATGTCTCATTGCAAAATAATTCAGTGAGAGACACAGCAACAGGTAAGAGGTAGATTTGTTCAGATTCAGAAAGAAGCACAGTCCACAGAATGTGTGCAATCCCAGAAGGTATATGCAGCAGCCATGAAATGTGGTGTGGTTAGTTTTTGTGAGTTGGGCGATTTCATAAACTAATAAGTGACAAGATCATTCCAATACTTGGGAACCACCCACTCCTTGGTCTCTTGTTAGTACCTTAGGACTGTTGTGGTTCCTCTGGGTGTGTTATTTAGCTTGCAGATTGAGGATCAAGATTTAGTTTAAGTTGACTAGTCAGTCAGTTTTCATTACAATCCCAAAGAAAGGCAGTGTCAAAGAATGCTCAAACTACCACACAATTGCACTCATCTCACAAACTATTAAAGTGATGCTCAAAATTCTCCAAACCAGGCTTCAGCAATATGTGAACCACGAACTTCCACATGCTCAAGCTATTTTAGAAAAGGCAGAGGAACCAATAATCAAATTGCCAAAATCCACTGGATCATGGAAAAAGCAAGAGAGTTCCAGAGAAACAACTATTTCTGCTTTATTGACTATGCCAAAGCCTTTGACTGTGTGGATCACAAGAAACTGTGGAAGAGTCTTCAAGAGATGGGAATATCAGACCACTTGACCCACCTCTTAAGAAACCTATATGCAGGTCAGGAAGCAACAGTTAGAACTGGACATGGAACAACAGACTGGTTCCAAATAGGAAAAAGAGAACATCAAGGCTGCAATATTGTCACCCTGCTTATTTAACTTATATGCAGAGTACATCATGAGAAACACTGGACTGGAAGAAACACAAGCTGGAATCAAGATTGCCAGGAGAAATATCAATAACCTCAGTTATGCAGATGACATCACCCTATGGCAGAAAGTGAAGAGGAACTAAAAGGCCTCTTGATGAAAGTGAAAGAGGAGAGTGAAAAAGTTGGCTTAAAGCTCAACATTCAGAAAACGAAGATCATGGCATCTGGTCCCATCACTCCATGGGAAATAGACAGGGAAACAGTGGAAACAGTGTCAGACTTTATTTTGGGGGCTCCAAAATCACTGCAAGTGGTCATTGCAGCCATGAAATTAAAAGACGCTTAGTCCTTGGAAGAAAAGTTATGACCAACCTAGATAGTATATTCAAAAGCAGAGACATTACTTTGCCAACAAAAGTCTGTCTAGTCAAGGCTATGGTTTTTCCTGTGGTTATGTATGGATGTGAGAGTTGGACTGTGAAGAAAGCTGAGCGCTGAAGAATTGATGTTTTTGAACTGTGGTGTTGGAGAAGACTCTTGAGAGTCCCTTGGACTGCAAGGAGATCCAACCAGTCCATTGTGAAGGAGATCAACCCTGGGATTTCTTTGGAAGGAATGATGCTAAAGCTGAAACTCCAGTACTCTGGCCACCTCATGCAAAGAGTTGACTCACTGGAAAAGACCCTGATGCTGGGAGGGATTGGGGGCAGGTGAAGAAGGGGACGACAGAGGATGAGATGGCTGGATGGCATCACCGACTTGATGGACATGAGTTTGGGTAAACTCCAGGAGTTGGTGATGGACAGGGAGGCCTGGCGTGCTGCAATTCATGGGGTTGCACTGAACTGAACTGAACTGACTAGTCTGTCACCTTGGGCCCATTTGATTTTAATGGGTTTATGTTATTCCCTTGGGCATAACAAAAGTTATGTCAAAGGTTGTACCCTTCCCCCCTTCCCTCCTGTTTCATACTCTTTTTCCTGAGCCCCGTTCAGGCCCACAGTGTTGCCTCTACAATATTCTGGAGGGACAACCAGAAAATAGCTGGCCCTTGTGAGGCAAACACTGTATGATATCCAACCCCTCTAGATATTCAGGCCTTTGTCTTACATGTTTCCTACAACATGCTCAACAGCTTCTCTCAGCACACCCGCTAAGCCGTGTGACAGGCACACAGTGTCTGCTAGAAGTCCATCTGTTGGTGGCATCTCTTCAAGGGCAATTGGGTTTCCAGGGATAATGTTTGTCACTTCAGGAGTTAGCCCTGCAGGCTGTTTGGGTCCATACCCTTACCACCCTTCTCCTAAAGGTACAAACATATCTCCACTCCACTTTTTCTGGCCTGCTGCCTCTTATCAATTTGTTCTTAAGCCACTTACTAACTCTTCCAACCAGGACCCTGCCCCCTTGTAGGCAACATTGCTCCACCCTGCTTATTATTATTAAAATACTCTTAAGCAGCAGCAATGTCCCTAATGGGACCAGATAACCCACTCCCTTTGTCATTACTTCTGTTATTACCTAAAGTGGGTCTATGACAATGAAATGTTTACCACTGGAAACATCCTAAACTGCTCTTATGGGGTACTAGATGAAGAAATGAGTGACTTACATTCCCTCAGAGCAGTAACAGGATAAGGCTTATGGCTGTTTCACCAAGTTCCCATTCTCAGGGCACAGGCTTGGATTACATCATGGTATCTATTCCCATCAGCAGTGGACAAACCAGTAATGAGTTAAGATTATAACCACTTAATCCTACCCAGCTCTGGTCACACTGGATATCTTGGGGTGCCCAACCCCAGCCTGGAATCCCAGCAGTTCGACCTGCCTTGACCTGCCTAGGTATCTGGTCCTCAGGAGGTTGTCACACCTTAACCTGTTCAGGGATCCCCCAGTCCAGAGGTCCCAGGACAGTCCAGAGGTCCCAGGAGGTCGATATGCCTCGACCTGCCCAGGGACACAATTCTCAGGAGGCTGACATGCAACCTTCCCAGGGATTCTATCTCCAAGAGGCTGTCACACCTCAGTCTGCCTGGGGATCTGCACCCCTGACCCGGGGATGCCCAGCTCTCAGGCTGCAACAGGACTGTGGAGGATAAGCTTCAGACTCACCCCTAAGGAAGTCCAATAATAAAAATAGAAGGAGGCCTATTAGTTTTTTCTTTTTGTTTCCCCTCCTGTCATCACTGTGTTTCAGATGGGAAATAACCAATCCACTTCCCGACAGAAGCCCTTGAGATGCATCCTTGATAACTGGAAACTGTTTGATCCTCTAAGGAGAAGTCACTTTAAATTCTTTTCTGCCACTGCATGACCACGGTATTCTCTGGGAGGATAAGAACACTGGCCTGAAGATGGGAGTTTAAATTACAATACCATACTGCAGCTAGACTTATTCTGCAAAAGAAAAGGGAAATGGACAGAGATCCTTTATGTCCAAATTATCTTATGACTAAGAGATATGAAGGAACTCGGTCTTAAGTATGGAATTGTTGTATGCCCTAAAAGTAAGCCTACTAGGCAAATGGTGTTAGGCACAGACAACCAAGAGAAGGAAGCCCCCTGTGAAGGCTCACCTGCCATGGTTCCCAAGTTGCCTGCTGCTCCTTCTTCATATCCAAACGTACCCCCATATCTGGGAGCACCCCTTCCACAAAAGCTAACGCAAGTATGTCCTTTAGTTGAAACTGGAGGAGAATTTAGACCAACTCGTGTCCATAAGCCCTTCTCCCTCTTAGAACTAATACAGATCAGACAAGACCTGGGAAGCTATACAGATGACCCAGGCAAATATATAGATACATTCCAACATATTACCTTGGTCTCTGACTTGACGGGGAAGGACATCATGGTCATATTTAGTCAAACTTTATCTGACCGTGAGTATGTTAGGGTCTTAAAGGAAGCCCAAAGGTATGCTACGGGGCTTCACATGTCAAAGTGATAAATACCCAGAGGGGGAAACTGCGATCGCCTCCTCAGATCCTAGTTGGAATTATAATGACCCTGAGCACATCTGGGAAAGGGATCATTTTCTGATCTGTGTAAAGGCAGGAATAAAATCAGCCCAGCAAAAAGTAATCAGCTATGTCTGGGTTTCAGCAATAACTCAGGAGCCCAATGAGAACCCCACTATCTTTCTGAAAAGGCTAAAAGAGACCCTCCAAAAGTGTACCAATCTGGACTTAGACTGTTACAAGGGACATGTGATTTTAAAGGACAAATTCCTCCCCCAGTGTGCATCAGACATCAGGATAAAGTTACAACAGCTACAGCAGCAGGACCCTGATGCCTCTGTAGATGAGATGGTCCAAAGAGCCACCAATACCTTTTATAACAGAGAAGAGGAAAGGGAGGCCAAGACACAGGAAATGGAGAAAAGGAAAGAGACAAGGCATACCCAGATGCTGGCTGCCCTCCAGGGAAGCCCTATGGCAAACCCCAAATTCTCAAAGAACAAAGCACGAGGCAAATGCCTAATCTGTAGACAGGAGGGGCATCCAGCCAAAGAGTGTCCAAACCATGACAAGTCTCCTAAAAGGGCTTGCTACAAATGCCATCAATTGGGACATTAAGCAGCTCTCTCCCCTCAGGACTCAAGGGCCTCAAGGTCAAGCACCAAGACTTCCCTCACAATGGTTCAATAGAACTGAAGCTGTCCACTCCAGCCAGCTTGCCTGTCACAGCTAACCATCACAGAACTGGAGCCAAGGGTGCAATGAGATGTGGCAGGTAGGTCTGAGAATTTCTTGGTTAACACAGGGGCTACTTACTCTGTCCTGACCTCCTAATCTGGAGCCTTCTCCTCCCAAATCTGTACTATTTTGGGTGCTACAGGAAAAACAATTACAAAAAGATTCACCCCAGCACTTCTTTGTTGTTGGGAGAGACAAATATTTTCCCACCAGTTTTTCTTGGCCCCTGAGAGTCCTACTTCCTTATTGGGAAGAGGTATACTCACCAAACTGGGGACCACTCTTGTGATGGGAAGCTTTTCAGCCCCTAGAGCCCTACAACTTCTGATTACTACTGAGGAACCCATTACACCCTCTCCAATAGGGAGGGGCCAAAAATTATGGGAGGTGTGGGACCAGGGAATTCCTGGACAAGCCCACTAAGCTGAATTGGTCGTCATTGTACTCTGAGATCCCATTTGGTTCCAAACCAGAAATAATACCCCATCAGAAGAGAAGCTTGGGAAGGACTGCAGCCTCTAATAAGTAAATTCCTTGCCTGTGGGCTATTGGTCCCCTCCACTTCACTGTGTAAGATCCTGATCTTCCTTGTAAAGAAAAAGGATGGGACCTAGTAAATGGTTCAAGATCTCCAGCTCATTAATGAAGCTTTAGTCCCACTCCATCTGACAGTACCCAATCCCTATGCAATCTTGGGAGAAATCCCTCCCAGTGCCAAGTGGTTTACAGTCCTGGATTTCAAGGATGCATTCTTTTGCATCAGTTCAGTTCAGTTCAGTTCAGTCGCTCAGTCGTGTCCGACTCTTCGCGACCCCATGAATTGCAGCACGCCAGGCCTCCCTGTCCATCACCATCTCCCGGAGTTCACTCAGACTCACGTTCATCGAGTCAGTGATGCCATCCAGCCATCTCATCCTCGGTTGTCCCCTTCGCCTCCTGCCCCCAATCCTTCCAGCATCAGAGTCTTTTCCAATGAGTCAACTCTTTGCATGAAGTGGCCAAAGTACTGGAGTTTCAGCTTTAGCATCATTCCTTCCAAAGAAATCCCAGGGTTGATCTCCTTCACAATGGACTGGTTGGATCTCCTTGCAGTCCAAGGGACTCTCAAGAGTCTTCTCCAACACCACAGTTCAAAAGCATCAATTCTTTGGCGTTCAGCTTTCTTCACGGTCCAACTCTCACATCCATACATGACCACAGGAAGAATCATAGCCTTGACTAGACGGACATTAGTCGGCAAAGGAATGTCTCTGCTTTTGAATATACTATCTAGGTTGGTCATAACTTTTCTTCCCAGGACTAAGAGTCTTTTAATTTCATGGCTGCAGTCACCATCTGCAGTGATTCTGGAGCCTCAAAAAATAAAGTCTGACACTGTTTCTCTATCTATTTCCCATGAAGTGATGGGACTGGATGCCATGATCTTCGTTTTCTGAATGTTGAGCTTTAAACCAACTTTTTCACTCTCCTCTTTAACTTTCATCAAGAGGCTCTTTAGTTCTACTTCACTTTCTGCCATAAGGGTGATATCATCTGCATATCTGAAGTTATTGCTATTTCTCCCGGCAATCTTGATTCCAGCTTGTGTTTCCTCTAGTCCAGCATTTCTCATGATGTACTCTGCATAGAAGTTAAATAAACAGGGTGACAGTATACAGCCTTGACGTACTCCTTTTCCTATTTGGAACCAGTCTGTTGTTCCATGTCCAGTTCTAACTGTTGCTTCCTGACCTGCATACAGATTTCTCAAAAGGCAGGTTAGTTGGTCTGGTATTCCCATCTCTTTCAGAATTTTCCACAGTTTATCATGATCCACACAGTCAAAGGCTTTGGCATAGTCAATAAAGCAGAAATAGATGTTTTTTCTGGAACTCTCTTGCATACCACTGGCTAAAGAAATATCTTTTTGACTTCGAGTGGGAGGCTCCAGGAGAAAAACATCAACAGATGACTTGGACAGTATTATCTCAGGGGTTCAGAGATAGCCCTCACCTGTTTGGGCAGGCTCTTAGCCAGGGTCTCCTAGATCTGGAGAGGGGGAGGAGAAAAAACATATAAAAGAGGGGCCAAAATTGAGCCCCTCTCTTCTTTGGGTTGGCCCTCCCTCACACCTCAAGGATGTATTTTCCTTTGCTTGCCAAATAAAACTGGCCCGCTGTTTCAAATCTTCACTGTGGAGAGACAGAAATGAACACATCATGAAATAAGCATCCAGAACCCCAGAAGCCTTGGAACCTCCTTCCAGACAGAAGTCCCCAGTGGTAACCACTGGCTTCAAGTTCTAACAGAATCTATTAGTTTTACCTGGCTTTTGAACTATATACAAATGGAACCAATAGGGTATACTTGCATATATTCTTCTGTCTATGAGTCCTTTCATCCAACACTGTTCTTCTGCTTTATCCATGATATTGCATTTCGTATTACTGTTATTAAATAGGGGCTTCCCTTGTGGCTCAGCTGGTAAAGAATCTACCTGCAATGTGGGAGACCTGGGTTCGATCCTTGGGTTGGGAAGATACCCTGAAGAAGGGAAAGGCTACCCACTCCAGTATTCTGGCCTAGAGAATTTCATGGACTATACAGTCCATGGGGTCACAATGAGTCCGACATGACTGAGTGACTTTCAGTTTCAGTCTTAAACTAGATTCCACTGTAGGACTACGTAAGACTTCAGTTATCTATTCTACTGAGCATCTGTGTTTTTTCCAGTTTAGTGCTATTCTGATTAGTGTCACTTATATAGATGATTTAAAATCATCCACTACCCTCTTCTTAACCTTCTTGTCCCTTCATGGCTTAGCATCTCCAGGAGAGAAACCAACTAAACACTACCTGAACACAAAAATCCATGTTTGTGTTAAATCATTTTAACATTTCTACAGACCTGCAATGTAATTCAAAAAGCTTATTTTCTCAGTCTCTCCAGTCAGTGATGAAACTGTTCCTCTAAAGGCAGGCAAGTGAAGATGAGGAATGGCGGTACTGAAAACAGCACCAGACTAGATTATAAGCAGCAGGGAAGACTGAGATTAGCTGATGCTAAAACAGCACTGCTTGGTTTAATAAGCAAGCATCTAACACTAAAGGATAATCCAAGTAAACAAAAAAAGCCTTGACCAAAAATTAATTCCTGTTCTTTGACATTTTACCAAGCTACCACCACAAAATATCCTTGGACTAATAACCAGGCCCATTTCACTGGTTATAAAGACAATTTACAAGAAAAGAAAGATTTCCGTGTTATTCCAGGGATGTGTAGGTGGGGTGCTATGTTTGTTTATGTGTGTATTTGTGCAAATCCTCACATCTGAAGCAGAATCTTGTAAATTACTACATAAACCAACTGTCCCAAAGGCACAGAAAAAGATGCTTCTAAATCCCAAATTTATCTGTGAACATCATTCAAAAATTTTCATGTCAAGTATATTCACTGAAGTCTGGGTAAGAGCCTGTGAGAAAATGGTCAAATATGCATACTCATTTGCAGCATCTGTTATTTATAGTAGTATTTTAAGATAAAGTTTAAGAGAGAAATGAATTATAGATTCTGAGATGTTGAAACTGCCATTAAGTGACTTCAACTGCCAAGTCGATTCAGAAAGCTTTTAAAAAGAAAAAGAAAAGATTATTTTCAATAAATTCCTCTACCTTGACTCAAGGAAATAACTATGAGGGCCCCAACTTCTTCTGAATTATAGTAAAACTGATTATAAGGTTTTTTACCTGTGTTTACCAGGGGCTAACGATTGCAATCAAAGTTAAGAACTTTCTTTTACAATACATGTGAAAAGATCTTTGTATAGAGAACTTAATGAATAGGTGGCTCAGAACTGCAGGTATTTTTGATCCTCATAGAAGGGACATCTGTGAGACAGAGAAAATGTTGGCCAAAATTTTGAATCCTCAGTTCCTTACTCTGATGTTATCTCTCTGATAGTTAAACACATGCAGAAGCAGAAGAGTAGCTGATAAAGGAACATTTCCAATGACTAATAATTATTGACTGCAAAATCTTTTCTCTCCTGCTGTTGAGAGAGCTGGACCAGGTGAGTAAAGGAATCCTTTGGCCCTTTGAACTTATGAGGAGATTAGGCCAAATTCTTATGAGGGCTGAATATTTTGCTAAGTAAGAAGGGCTTTAAAAATTATGGGTGATAGGAGTACATAATAAATGGCAGCAATCATTTGAAATATTCCACAGGCTAACTTCCTGATTCCATCTCATAGCTCTCAATATTCTCATGGTGCTAAGAGGCATAAAAAGATAAATCAATAAAACTAGCTTTCTCACTAAGGCCTCTCATTCTTTGATTTCTTCTAGCTCTACTTTTGATCAATTTTGACTTCTACAGTGGAAGGAAACTCATCCCAAACTATAGATAGCTCCAGCCTGATTTTTACCATATCAGTTGCATGCAGCCCTGAAGAAAAGCAGCAATCTAATGGGAGAGAGATGATGCAAAAGAAGAGACATCCTTTAAAAAGATAGCAAATGTCAAACATCCCTTAAATAATGGTTTTACTGAGTATTATGCTTTATGATAAATAGTTCTGATAGTGATGCAGGAGAGAAAAACCAAAGGCTAGGTGGGCGGGGGGTAGGGGGTAGGCAGGGCAACAGATGATCCTATAATGAAGAGAGAAATGTGCTATTTGAACTTGGGAAGACATAGTTCTATAAGCTAGGGCTTATATGTGCTGCTCACAAAATGTTTTCTGTATCTTGAGGACAAAAGTACACTCTTAGAATCTGCAAGGCAAAATACTGTTTTTTTTTTCCCAGTAACTCTGTCAACCCCATTACCCCAACCAAGAAAGAAGATCAAGGTGTCATTTAAATAAAAGACTTATACCATAAACCCTATTCCTAATCACTCTGTGAATCTGGCCAACAGTTCCAGTCTTTCTATTGCCTTCCAAATATTTCCTGATTTCACTATTTCCATATTTGAGGTTTCTCACATATTTTGACACAAACAATTCAGTAACTAAAACCCAAAAACCTACTAAAGCAACTCCAGGAAAAAATAGGCATTGTTAGTGTTGGATACATACCACATACAATGTGTGAACATAAGCAAATCATTAGGGAAATCTTCATCTTCTCTCATCTTCTCATTCTGATACAACTGGCACAGGAAACACGTACCGCTGTACGCAGAGGGTAATGCATCAACTGAAAGAACAGTACACATCACACAATGCCACAAGCCTTCAGAGATGCCTGAAACAATAGCGGAAGTCCCTGAAAAGTTTAAAAATGGGGCTATTCTGAAGCGCTCAAATCCTTGGGGACTTAAGAGTAGCTAGAAAGGCAATTTATTACTTTCTACCACTTTCAACACTAAGGATTTAGGAATGCAAATTTTATATGCTACTTCTATAAGGCTGGTTAACACAAGAGGTCAGAGTATTTTCTTTTCAGCAATTCACTTATGTGGAACTATTGAAATTATGCAGACTTGAATGCCAGGGGGAGAACAGAAATTTCTATGTCACATGTTTGATAACAAGCATTGCAGATAAAAGGTCAGTGATCCATGTTATGGCCAGTGGCCTACAAGCCCAAGTTTTTAGAAATAATGCCAAGTCCTTTTCTTCCTCAAAAATAATGACTTGGAAATGAGAAAGGTCTCCCAGTTGGGGGTGGCCAAGGGAGAGACAGATGAGCTCATGCCCTGCACTTAAAAGTCACCATGTGACAAATAGCAATTCTTTTCAGAGCTCTAGAGCAAGGAGAGACAAGACAACTGAGCCATTGTCTTTATACATATGTTCATAGTTTGTCTTGGAATGTATGATATTGTACTAGGAAATCATGAAATCTCATTTCTCAAAAAGTTTCCCATCTAAGGAGATAACAGGAAACAAGCAGTTACCCAGGTGCGTTTGTACTTAGTCACTCAGTCATGTCCAACTCTTTGTGACCCTAAAGACTGTAGCCCACCAGGCTTCCCTGTCCATGGGATTCTTCAGACAAGAATACAGGAGTGGGTTGCCATTCTTTTCTCCAGGGGATCTTCCCGACCCAGGGATTGAACCTAGGTCTCTTGCATTGCAGGCAGATTCTTTACCATCTAAGCCACAAAGGAAGCCCAATTACCAGGTACCCACAAGAAAAAACTTTAACAAAAAAAAAAATGTTAAAACCTCACACATTAGAGAAAAATGATTTGTACAAGAGTAAACTCAATCTAAATGTACAAAAACACTGAAATGCTAAGGCCATCAATTGATAACAGTATGTAGCCATTAAAAATGGTAGCTAGGTACTTCTAGGCTATGATATTAGCACCAAAATCTAACCATTTCCTCAAATTTCTATTGCAATAATTAAAAACAAATACAATGGAGAAGGAACTGCAGCAACACTGAACACCAAGGCAAGATGACATTCTCATGCTGTAAGCTTTGAGAAAGTGTCATCTCAAGTCCAAAAGATCCAGTAAATTCTTGGAACACCTCATATTTAAAGTATGAATGCCAGGAGCATGGGACACATATAGAACAGATAGGAAATACCTGACAAACATTTCTGACAGCCACAACACTCAGGGGCACATACAGACACATGAGGAAAAAAGAGGACCCAGGGAGCAGAGTTTCCCTGACACAGGGGTCAGTTGTACCACAAGGAAAGAGGTGTTATGCCCACCTCCTGCAAGGTACACACAGCTAGAGTGAAATTTAAGTCAAGAATTAGATATGAAAAGCTGACCTCTGCCAAAGAAGCATCCCTGGATACAGAGAACAAGCTATACTGAAATAAAGTCCATTTGTTTGGAAGGCCCGATTTCAGCTACCGGACCACACAGTTAAAAATGCAAAGCAAATCTTCAAAGAACCACATTACCATTTGTTTAAGAGACTGAAAAGAGATGAAAACTCTTTCATCATCATCTCAACTTGGAATATAAGAAAATGAGAACCAACTATTACCTATATATTTGTAAGTATTTTCTCCTTTTATAGAAAGAGAGATAACAGTTGAAATGACTATGGTTAGGTTACAAACTGAGTATATTTATTTTCAAATATATAATGAATTAGTGATCACTGTGTACTTATAAAGAAGATTGGGGCAGAAGAATATTTGATTTGGTAAAAACAACTGAGCCAATTAGACTCTCCATTTACCCGGGTCTCCCACATTGCATGCAGGCGCTTTACCCTCTGAGCTGGGGAAGATAGACCAAGCCCTCCCAGAAAAAATCAGCCTGTTCTGACAAGGACCAAATTTCACTTTCACTTTCAAAGTCCCCACCATAAGGATTCTGGAGGTAGAGCTGCTGAAGTATATGTCTTCAGACGCTATTAGGAGACTGAACCCACTGGTTTCACCAGAGAGGTGTCTAAGACCTGACTTCAGCCTAACCAGAGTCAAAGACAGTCAGCAGGACAATAATGTTTGGCAGCCACACTCAAAGGGAAGGGCCCAACCATGAACTGGCAGGCGAGGGCAAGGAGAATGGGGGACTGAGTAGGGCTTGGTCTATTTTTGTCCTGTCTATGAGATGACCCTGAGTTTCTCACTGGAGTATTTCCTTAGAATTATCAAGTAAAGAGGGCTTCCCTGGTGGCTTTCATTCTTTCTCATTTTCTCCAAAGAGCACAAGAGATGTCTCTATTTAGGGAAAAAAAAAGAGAGAGAGATTTTTAGGTGGTGGTTGTCTAATATGGGCCATGTTTATGATCTAAGTGCTGCAGCAGGTTATAAAGTGGTATGAATTCTACACAACTATGAGGAACACGTAAGTCTGGAAGGAAATAAAGCAACAAAATGATATGGACAGTAAGATTATAAATGATTTTTTTCCTAAAGTTTAAACATTTTGTAATAGTTCTATTTTTTTTAAGTATTTTAAATATAATTTGTGTCTAATCATTATGCAAAAAATATAAGTGAATGACCTTTGTGATTTATGTGTCAAATAATGTCATACTTTCCAGCCTTTAAGCAGATTACATGATGACCAATGAGTCTTATTAAATGCATATTACAATTTTTAAAAATTTGGTACATTGAAAAATAATTTTTTTTTAATGGAGACTTAAAATGGAGGCAGCTTCCAAGCGAACATCTCTTCTGGTTTTATCCTTTAAAAAAGTGGAGTAGTTAACCACTGATTGATTGACTGTTGGCATTATCAGAATTTTACATTGACAAATATTCATTCAAATGAACCAAATCTTACTGCTAATCTAAAATGACAAGAGTCACCCAGAGACTAGTTATATTCCAACTAAAGCAATCAAGCTAAAACACACTGTTTTGGATGTGGTAAAACCTTTTACGAAAATTTGGTGTTCCTTGCTGGGAGGAATATCCACAAGGCCAGAGAACCTTATCCCCTGCCACTCTTGTACTCCAGAGTATTTCAAGAGCCCACTGTCAGAGAACCTGAACTTGATCCTGCTTTTGATTTAGAGCAAGTTCCTATCATAGAGCTGTCACTTCCCGGCATTCCAACCTCGAGCACGTGATGAGCTGTGACCTGACAAAGCTATAATCAGAAGTAAGGCAACTGATGATAAAGTATGAGGTGCCAGGAGTTTTGATATAAATCAGTAGAGAAATCCCATCTCTATATCCAGTTAAATCATTTATAACTTTATTGTCTTACAGAAAATACAACCTGTGTCAAACGAAAAGCAAAGTCAGAAACTGCAGCTAGAATTCCTGTAATGTCTATGTTCTTAACAATGCTTTAGCAAACTCATTTGGACCTGAGATTTGAAAAGACCATTACTAATTCAAAGTACCTCATCTTGACCCTACCCTGGGCCTGAAGGTAGAATCTCATTGTGCTGGCGGTGAAGAGCTCACTCATGGTTGCCCCCTTTTCCAGAAACTGCCCTCAGGAGGAAGGAACTGCCTGGTCCCTCCCCTCCTCCTCAGTCACAGCCCCCAGCTAATGACTAAGTGATTCTAAGGTTCAAAAGGGCAACTACCTCACCTTTGATGCAGTTAATACTTGAGGCCCCACTCCCTGAGCCCCGACCTACACATCCCATCTCCATGGATTGGACCAAGACCAAGAACCCTTCTGGGTTCCTTCTCCCTTCCTTCCTGCCTTTTCCTGCTTCACCTTGGAACGTCAAGGTTTTCTCCAAAATGCATTTCTGAACAAATCACAGGCACACAAACTTCTGTTTCAGGCTTGCCATTAAGAGACAAACAGTCCAGCAAACAACACTGGCTTCTCAGGCATACGTGACAATGCTTAAGTTTTCTGAAAGCCTGACCTTAACTTGGGGGATGATGTAATGACAACAAGATTCAACTCATCTACTTGGGCCTCATTTGTATAGCCAACAAGAAAGAATACCCTCTCTGCCCTCCAAAGACCTCTCTACTTCACAAAATAGAACTACAGAATGCCAAGTGTTTGTGTAGTTCCTTGCCCTTCCTTATCTTTATGTGATTTCTAAATCAACCATTTAACGTGTGTACGAGTAGTTTATTTTGATTTGCTTTAATTCCAGCTAAAGAGAATTTTAATTTCTATTTCAATCAGTGGGAAAAAATTTTTTGAGGGCATCTGCTCTGTACCCAGGCCCTGGGGATAGAGCAATGAACACAATGAACAAAATCTTATTTTTATGATGCTTAAATTCTAACTGTGGG
Source organism: Nanger dama (assembly GCA_917880005.1). Lineage (NCBI taxonomy): Eukaryota > Metazoa > Chordata > Mammalia > Artiodactyla > Bovidae > Nanger > Nanger dama. Next base: position 25,358,174 of record CAKJTW010000021.1, read on the forward strand.
ATACTAAAAATAAAAATAAATAAATAAAAATGATACTTTCTTAATAAATAAGAAATTTCCCCAAATAATATATTCAACTTTTTCTCTCAATTTTAACAATGACTTGTTAAACAAACCATCTTTCTGTCCATACATTACATTCTAGGCCAAGGAGCTTAATAGCCATTGGAATGTTTTAATGAAATATAGATTAACCAGAACGGTGTAATTCCTGTGATGTAACTCCTCACTGGTAGTAAGTTGAATGACCTTTGAAAGTAGATGGTAGGTTTACCCAATAATTGCATTGCCAATTATTTGCATACTGATGGTGCTTTGGGAATATCAGAGCATCCAATATAGCCTTTTTTCATAATATACATCAAGACTGTGCTTCCAATTAGACCACTGGAGTAACAGACACATTTGCTGGAGAGATAAGGCTAGGTCAAAACAGGGAATCAAACAGAACTCTAGCTGCAAGAGAGATGTGAACACTTCCAGACACTGAAACGCATCTTCAAAGAGAAGATACCAAATTAATAACACTAATGAAAGGATAAATAAATACCTAATAGACTCATACAGTGAAAGCTAGCATTTTATGCTCTTTTTTGCTCCTCACTGTCTCTGAGGCAATACATCATGTAATCTTAGGGCTTCCCTGGTGGCTCAGATGGTAAAGAATTCACCTGCAATGCAGGAGACCTGAGTTCAATCCCTGGGTTGGGAAGATCCCCTGGAAAAGGGAATGGCTACCCACTCCATTATTCTTGCCTGGAGAATCCCATGAACAGAGGAGCCTGACCAGCTACAGTCCATAGTGTCACAAAGAGTCGGACATGACTGAGCAACTAACACATACAATTTTAGACAATCATTTCCTCAGAGAAAAACAACAACAACAACAAAATCAGTTAATCTCTTATCTACTCTTTTTCATTGCTGAACCCCAAAATGAACAAGAGGTCCCATTGATTCTCTAGGTAGCCTCCTTTCTTGACTATTTATGGATCACCTAGAGTTTGCTTTTAAGCCCTTTGCAAGGTATTGCTCAAATTTTTTCAGACCAATCTGTTTTCCCTGACCTTTCAAACTTTGTAGACATTTAATTGTCTTAAACAATGTTTAAGTTTCAAAGTTATCTCTTTTCTTGTAGTAGTTGAGTTGACTTTACCCATTACCCATACTAGGAAAATTAAGTAATATACTTTTCATACTTAATACACTTATGCTTATAAATTAATACAACTATTTTGTGCTTTGCTTAGTTGATCAGTCATGTCTGGCTCTTTGTTATAATTATAAAATTTATTCTTATCAAATATGAAGATTTCACAGAGGGGAAAAAGCAGAGTGCTATAATAAAAGCAAGATTAAATATCATTCACTAGGAGAGGTTGGGTCTCAAACTCAAAAATAAATGCAAAGCTCTGTATTTATATGCAAACAATTAATTACATAAGTATATAAGGGAGAAATATGAAACATAGCTAAAATTTACTTGAAAAATAATAAGTCAGAGATTTAACTATAAACTCAATGAGATCAATACTGAGATGGGGCAGCATAAAAAACTAAATCCAGTTTTAGCTATGCTGATAGCATCACATGAAGTCATAGTGCTTTTTATAATACTTTTTAATGTCTCTTCAGGAATAGCTCTCATCTAAATACCACTTTTTTTTTTTAATCACCAGCAATGTTAATGCCTAATCAGCTTGACTCACTGAAGTATATACTGGAACAATTGGAGCTACTTAAGAGTGAGACAAAGTGCTACACCAGGGATATCCAAAGAGGAGAGAGAATGAAAGAGTGAGTAGAAAATGTGAAGTCAATGAGGTGAAAAAGAAGACCTGAACAAAAGGCAATAAAATACTCTTCAATCAAATACAGATGAAATATTCTCCATTTTCCAAGAGAACATCATATGCTAGCAACCGAATGACACAAGTCAATGAACTAAATACATGTATCCATAATTCATAAATAACTAAACAGGCATCTGCATTTATCTTCCCTCTCACTGCCTGGATTAGATTTATCATTGCAAGTATACGCATTGTTATTGCTTGTAAAACTGCCCTTGATAATATGAAATGCTATGTGGTTAAAATATAAGTAGGTCTTAAAGACACATTTCAATGGTATATCAATGACTGCAGATTGATATCAAAATTATTTTTCAGAAAATTTGACTCCTATAATAAATTTCCACAAAGGTATTATTAGTGGCATTTTTTAATTGCATATTAACTCTTTCTCCACCTCAAGGGTCATATGCTATTTCCTCAAAAATGTTTCTTTCACCCTCTGAAGAATATATTTGAAGGTATATTCTGTTTGGTGTGTATTTGAGAGATAACAGAAAAAGTGTGTAACTTTTTACAACTTATCTGTGTACTGATTTAAATATTATTAAAATGTGTATTTTGCAATAATTACATCATGACTCCATTAACATCCAGCCAACAGTTAAAAGAAACGAATCAGTTTCCTGTGATCACCTAATTTAGCATTTTGTTTTCTACTAAATGCAACGAACCTCACACAGTTGTAATATTTGAACAATTCTTTTCTTATACTCCTGCTGCTTCTCCAAGATGTCTCATCTCAAGCAACTCTCTAATTAAGGAGAGACAAATAAAGTAGCAGGTATTTTGGCACGTTGCTTTTGAACACTCAATAACATCATCTTTCTCAAAAAAAAAATTATTCAAAGACTCTTACTTTCTTTATTCTAGTAGCAGAAGTTGTTCAGAAACATGGTACAACATCAAATTCAAATGCACTAATACTATAATAATAAGGCTCACTCTTAAAACATTACTGAACATTGGGCTATAATTTGATGCCTGAATGGCTAAAAGAATTTGATTTCCTTCCTTCCACATGGCACAAGAATTGCTGCTACTCCCAGCATTAGGTCCAGCAATTGGAGGAAAAATGTAGCTTGAGGAGTATAACAGGTTTCACCAAGTCTAGAAGGAAGCAGCTGTCTTAAATGTATTCAGTTCAGTTCAGTCGCTCAGTCGTGTCTGACCCTTTGCGACCCCATGAACTGCAGCACGCCAGGCCTCCCTGTCCATCACCAACTCCCGGAGTTCACTCAGACTCACGTCCATTGAGTCAGTGATGCCATCCAGCCATCTCATCCTCTGTCATCCCCTTCTCCTCCTGCCTTCAATCCCTCCCAGCATCAGAGTCTTTCCCAATGAGTCAACTCTTCGCATAAGGTGGCCAAAGTATCAGAGTTTCAGCTTTAGCATCAGTCCTTCCAATGAACACCCAGGACCGATCTCCTTTAGGATGCACAGGTTGGATCTCCTTGCAGTCCAAGGGACTCTCAAGAGTCTTCTCCAACACCACAGCTCAAAAGCATCAATTCTTCAGCACTCAGCTTCCTTCACAGTCCAACTCTCACATCCATACATGACCACAGGAAAAACCATAGCCTTGACTAGACAGACCTTTGTTGGCAAAGTAATGTTTCTGCTTTTGAATATACCATCTAGGTTGGTCATAATTTTCCTTCCAAGGAGTAAGCGTCTTTTAATTTCATGGCTACAGTCACCATCTGCAGTGATCTTGGAGCCCAAAAAATAAAGTCTGGCACTGTTTCCACTGTTTCCCCATCTATTTCCCATGAAGTGATGGGACCAGATGCCATGATCTTCGTTTTCTGAATGTTGAGCTTTAAGCCAACTTTTTCACTCTCCTCTTTCACTTTCATCAAGAGACTTTTTAGTTCCTCTTCACTTTCTGCCAGAAGGGTAGTGTCATCTGCATATCTGAGGTTATTGATATTTCTCCTGGCAATCTTGATTCCAGCTTGTGCTTCTTCCAGCCCAGTGTTTCTCATGATGGACTCTGCATAGAAGTTAAATAAGCAGGGTGACAATATATAGCCTTGATGTACTCCTTTTCCTATTTGGAACCAGTCTGTTGTTCCATGTCCAGTTCTAACTGTTGCTTCCTGACCTGCATATAGGTTTCTCAAGAGGCAGGTCAGGTGGTCTGATATTCCCATCTCTTTCAGAATTTTTCACAGTTTGTTGTGATGCACACAGTCAAAGGCTTTGGCATAGTCAGTAAAGCAGTAATAGATGTATTACAAGCATATAAAACCATCATTTCCCTTCCCAGGAATGTTTGGCTTTGACATTGCCATCACTTGTTTTCCCCTCAAAGGAAAGATAAATCAAAATCCAAAGAGCTATCTTTATTAAATTCACATCATCCCCAATTACTATAAATATGCAACTAAATGTAGGCAAGTTTTAGACACATAAGTTGAATCAATGGGGAAGAAATAGGAGAGACTGAGGCTATAATTCAGAGATTAGTTTGTTATTCTTGGGTCAATCTAGACTGATTTTTTTTCCCCTTACAAAATGATTTGAAGAAATTTCTCTACAATATTATGATCTCAAAGGAGAATAATGAGAAATGGGGCAATGAATATGAGAATATGATATGACAAATATTATCAGCATGTTACTGATTACATCATCCATGAAAACATATAGAGCCCCTCTATAAGTACCCATGAGAAAAACTCTCCTATGATTTCAGTACCAGAGCAAAGTTTTACTTTTAATTTACAGACACAATGATTCTTCCAACCCTTATGTTTCTCTGTTTGTCCTAGTTACTGGAAAGTTCAAGCCAAAGTTTTAACCCCCTCTCATACATGAAAATGACTTTTTGTATGCTTTCATCCCCTAATTGTCCATTTAGTTTTACATCATTATCTTATTACTTCTTCCCTCATACCTCACATATGTCTGAAAGTAGACCCAAATTCTCTCTTTTAAAAACGTATGGAACAAGTGCAACAGAAATAAATAGTACATTGAGATTCTTATATTTTAAAGGAAATCATTACAGTTCTTTAAAAGATAGAAGCTTCTCCAATTCCTACTTTCAGTGGAATGCCTTGCAGTTTTATATACAAAGTTCATCAAGCAACAAACATACAAAATATCTTCAAGAGAATGTTATAGAAAGTGAGGGGTTAGTTCTACATAACTCTTTGTTTTAATCTTTGATCAACAGTTGAATATAGTTTGCCTTATGAGTAACATATAAGTAAACCTAATTGTCACCATTAGCTCACTGTGAAAGGCAATGAAGACAGAAGAATCTAACCCCACACAATTCACAACTTTGAGAAGAATGTCATGACCATCCAACCCCAGGCAAATTTCTACTGTTTCTGTTTTTAAGCATACTACTTCAATGAACAAGAACAAAAGGACATAGGCTAGTTTATGGAACTCTCTGAAAACTCTTCTTATATTAAAGTGTGATTACATATAATGGGGAATAAGTTGAACTATATGCTCAGTCTTTAAAATTGGAAGGAAACTGCCCTGTGTTCCACCAATAGTTCACTTTCTCCATAAAATAAAAGCCATAATTTTGAGTTACTGTTTTAAGTGAAAATGAAAGTTACTCAGTCGTGTCCGACTCTTTGCGACCCCATGGACTATACAGTCCATGGGATTTTCCAGACCAGAATACTTGAGTGGATAGCCTTTCCCTTCTCCAGTGGATTTTCCCAACCCAAGGATCAAACCTAGGTCTCCCACCATGAATAAATATGATTAAAGTAGTCAGACATCTCAAGAGTGAAACACAAACTAGGACCCAAATCAAGAAGCTTTCATTGTGTGTGTTAATGAAGGGGGATACTAAAATGTGAGACAGTGAATATCACATGCACATAAATCCATTCAGACACACACTGATCAGTCTTAAGACATCCTTTGCAGTATCTTTCATACCATTCTTTTCATTCTGTTTGGCTGTCACTGCTCCCTGCATTTCCCACCACCTTATAAAACAGTCTTGCTACAAAGCTTCCTCTCTCTCTCCTTGCAGACTTCAGGGTTTCCTCCTCTTTAATTAATTTTCAGACGGCCTCCTCAAGCATCATTTCACCTGGAAACACCTATGATTACTAAAACATTCTCCCTGACTTTCAGAGCCTCCAAGGATTTACCCTCAACAAAACATATTCAAATTTACTTCTCACTGCATTGACAGTGAGAAATCCATTTCCTGCATTGACAGGAAAATCCAACTTTAATCAGGCCTGTTCCTTTAGTAACAGTGCCCATGTCAGCAATCATCAGGACAATGACAAGCCCTCTGTGGCACTGTGGCTAGGCTCCCCCTCATTCCAGGGGATGTCCTCCTCACCTGGCACCCACTGCAATCCACTCAGCCAAGTCTGGCCTTTAGGACCTGACTCAACTCCATGGAGAATTCTCTCACCCTCCAGATCCCAATTCTTCACCCATTCACCATAGTTTTCACTTTTATTTCCTTGGGTTTTATTTATTTTATGGTCATTTTTACTTGTTTACTTTTGCCATAAGACCTATGGCCTTGGAAGACAAAGCTTACCATCTTTAATCTTAAAAGCTAGTCTACTACAGCAAAGTGCTAGTGGGCAGTTAGCGCATGTATTATAATTCTTAAAATTTTTTTCCTGATGCCTCAACACCCCTGCAAACTGGATGTGAGCACCCTCTCTGGGGCCTGGGTACCTCAATGTGATAAGGTTGGCACCTACCACAAGTTCCTCTTCTTCCTCTCCCCAACCCCCACACAGTGAGCTAGTGACATTCAAATACACTCATAACACTGCACTCTGACACCCAACAAAGGCACCCTCCCACGGGTCTTCCCTCTCCCTCAGCTCCCCACTTGCTTTTGGTTGAGCCCACCCCCTTGGCACTTCTCCCATATGGTCTTTTTATAGTGTTTCCTGCCTCCCAGTTTAGGGTCGGTGTGTATGACACATCTCTCTCACTTTCATATGTCTCTCCCCCTCTCCTTGGTGTTATTTCAGGTCCACACAAGAATGATCATCAAAAGCAGCTCATTTTTAATTCCTTACAATGCAGGGTATATAAATCATACTCCAATAGAAATATACATGTATACGCATATATATATGTTAGAAAGTTTATTTCTTTAGTCACTAAATTTGCCGGCTACAGTTGATTTTCATTTGTCAACACATGTTGGTGTTGACAATAAATGTGACAGTATAGACAGCTCCATTCAGATAACAGAACATTAGTGATGGTCTACCAAAAGCTTCACACAGTGGTACATTATCTGCCAGACTGTTAAATTACTGTTGCTCTCAATAAGCTCACATCCAGAAAGAATACTATAATATAGATGCTCATTAAAAATGTGTTGAATAATTGCTCCTATGGATGCTTGCATGAGTGAGAAAAAAAAATGTTACAGGTCACAGGAATACTATGTTTTGAGAATGAATGACTTTTTACTGAAAAATTCTTTTAATTTATATTTAATTTAAATATTTAATTTTTATAAAGCAAGTACCTGTGACACAATGTCTATCTGTATTTTTGACACTGAAACATTAGGCATTGTGGAAAGTGAAAGTGTTAGTTGCTCAGTCATGTTCAACTCTTTGTCACCCCATGGACTGTAGTTTGCCAGGCTCCCCTGGTCATGGAATTCTCCAGACAAGAATATTGGAGTGGTTTGCCATTTCCTACTCTAGGAGATCTTCCTGACCCAGGGATCAAATTCAAGACTCCCAAATTGCAAGGAGATTCTTTACCATCTGAGCCACCAGGGAAGCACATAGTACTGCGTGTGGACCAGATGCATATAGTACTGCGTGTGGACCAGATGCTATTTGAAGAACATAAAAATAACAATGTAATCCTCATAATAACTTCATGTCTGTTTTATGGATGAGACAGCAGAGGCACAAAGTCCTCAAAGCCTCATAACTGGTAAGTGGCTGAGCAAGGATTCAAACCCAGATAGTCTGATTCAAAGTCTGTGCTCTTAGTGACTATTCAGTGTTACCACTCTTGAGATTTTATTTTTAAAATAAAATATGCAACGCCTCCCAATTGCAAAATGTAAGTAATGCATGTTTCTGACTATACATGCCATGAGTTTTTGAAAGTCTTATGACTCAAATAGAAAATTTTATGGAGTGTTCTATGAGTGAAAAGTGTTTTGAGGGCTTATTCGGCAGCCTGGTCCTCTTAAAAAATTGGAGAATTCTCTTAATTTCCCATAACATGAGATAATTAATGCATCAAAGATAAGCCAATTTCAGCTTACATGATTATGCAAGTGCTACCAAAAATTCCTCTGAGCCTTATTTGTATTCATATCACACAACTGGTATGTATACCAAGCAGCTGCAAAACAATTTTACCCAAGAAGATACACTTCACCTGATGTTACCAGATAAAGATGCCCTAAGAGAAGTTAGTGCTTCAAACTAGGAAAGGCTCCATAGTTTCATCACAAATACAGCAGAAAATAATTATTTAAAGCCACTTCTATCCAATTTACTAGTATGATGTTTATTAATTGTGACTTTAGATTTGCAAAGAAAAATGCAAAATACTCAGAGATGACCATTTTGCTGTTTTTCTCCATGCTTTTGATTAACTAGATCTAGTTCATGGTCAGAGTTCCCATCCATGCTGTTCCCATCCATGCTCTTGACCGGCTTATGCAGCAAAAGTATTTGTTATGCTCAGTGGCCTTGCCATCCCATTCCATTCTTCCTTGTCAACTCAACTCCAATATTGTTGAGACGGCAACATTCTCAGGGCAGGGTGCAGTCCCAGGAAATGAATCATGATTTTTCCCAGCCCCTCACAGTTCTACCCATCCCTCCCCAGAGCTCTGTCAGAAAGTAGTTTGCACATAGGCATGTTATTCACTTCTGAGCAGGCAGGTAAGTCTGCTAGGAGCTTTTGACTTAAATATTCTCCCACAGAAAAAAAGAAAGATACAGAGCTCTGACACCACTGAGCAATAAATCAGCCCTGGAACTTCCTGTCTCTGAACTTCTTTTTATGTAACATTACAAGGCTCTGTTACCAAAATGCCATTTAATATGCTACACTATCACTTGCAGCCCAAAATACCTTAATTTATACCCCTTAGCTGATTTGCTCCCCATCCTTCAAGCCCATCGTTCTAAGTATGTACATGCTACCATACCTGAGAAAGTGCAAGTGAAAGTGTTAGTCACTCAGTTATGTCCAACTCTTTGCGATCCTATGGACTGTAGCTTGCCAGGCTCCTCTGTCCATGGAAACCTCCAGACAAGGACATATACATTAACAGAACTTCTCCTCACAGGTACTTGGGTCTTTTCACTTTCTTTCTTATGTAAATTATATTGATGAAAATATAATAATTAACAAATAAAATATATTTGGAAAATTTTTGATGTCTAAATTGTTATGATGACTGCCACAGCTCATTAAGATGGATTAAACTGTCCCTGTCAGCAAAAAAAATACTAGCCAATATTCTGACTACACACATTCACTTTGTGCAAATATTCAGAAATAAGGTCATATTTTTGTCAAGCACTTGCATGAATCCCTGGGAGCACACGATTTTCCTTCTCTGAATTCTGAAGCGTACTTACCACCTGCAGATACTGAGAAAACTGACAAATAGCTTCTGACAAATAGGCAACTATTCTATAGCAACATGACACTGGGAAACATATACTGTGCCAAATAGCATTTCATATTGGAGAAAATATACAAAAATTTCCCGCTGTAAGTCAAGTTTATATACTTCATGATATCATATTCAGAGAAAAACTTCCCTCTTCCTTTTCCTTTTACAATACCCTTGTAACAATCTCAATCAGAAATCTGAGGGAAACTAAACGATATGCAGTGACAGTCTAAAATTAGAAAATTGTTCCCTGGCTGGACCTCTTACTGAGTTTGCTAGGACTGTGTACTTCAATTTGAAGAGAAAACAATGGTCACAGAAGACGTGCAGGCTACTATCCACATTTTGGAAACAAACATCAGGAAGGAGAGGCAAGGTTATTCAAACATGAAATAAATATTGTCAGAATATATTTCGGTGAATAAACTACTGTATATTAAAGTACTGGGATAACACACTTCAGATTCCAAATAGATGAAAGTGGTACCTAAAATCCATAAATTGTAATTTAGAGAGACAATATCGAAAGGAAGATTGGCTCCTGAAGAAGAAAAACACTTTGCAATCAACAGACTCATTGTGCTGGATGGCAGGAACCAAGTGGGACTGAGTGGAGACTCAAAACAGACTTCAACTGGAGCAAACATGTCCAGGTAGGACTTAAGCCACCCTTTGTAATGTCAGTATACAACTTCAGAAATACAAAACACCATCCTACAACAGAGACTTAATAAGAACTGAAAAACTGAGACTGAGCCCTTAGGCTTGTACATCATGTATGTTACTACCAGGGTAAGCCCTTCACATAAATATGAAAAACATTAAACATTCATTAAAATCTTTCTATCAGCTGCCCACTTCTTCAAGATTTCATTTTTATCTCCAACAGATGGCAAACCTATCACAGTGTGTTTTTTATGACTAGAACATAAACAGTCTGATTAAATCATTCTGAAACTAATTAAAACATATTTACAATAAGAGGGAAATGAGCAAATGTAGTCAATCTATGGCCCTACCTCCTGAGGAAAATTTGACATCATACAATGTCTTAATAGAAGAAATAATTTACCTCAGTTTAGTTGTCTGTTTCCATCTGAGGTCTCATGAAATTGGCCAGAGACATTAGAATTCCTTTCTCAAATACATACTGGAATTCCCCAATGAAAAAGATATCAAATGCACACACGCAAGTGCTAATTTTAAATCGTGATTCCCACTATAGAAAATAAGTAAAGCTGATGCTGCTCCGGCATGAGTCTGTGTTTGGCCTACCTTGTAGCTACCTGAAGCCCAAATATTGAAAACCTGCTACATATTAGGTACCATAACACACTGACTATCTTGTATTATTTCATTGACTCTTTATAATTACCTACTGTTGTTATTGTCTGGGCTTCCCTGGTGGCTCAGATGGTAAAGAATCTGCCTGAAATGCAGGAGACCTGGGTTTGATCCCTGGGTTGAGAGTTATTGTCTAGTCACTAAGTCATGACCAACTCTTTCTGAATCCATGCAGTGCAGTCTGCCAGGCTTTGCTGCCCATGGGATTTTCCAGACAAGAATACTGAAGTTGTTGCCACTTCCTTCACCAGAGGATCTTCCCAACCCACAGATGGAACCCAGGGCTCCTGTACTGGCAGGTGGATTCTCTACCGCTGAGCCATGAGGGAAGCCATAACCACCTATTGCTGCTGCTGCTGCTGCTGCTAAGTCGCTTCAGTCGTGTCTGACCCTGTGTGATCCCATAGACAGCCGCCCACCAGGCTCCCCCATCCCTGGGATTCTCAAGGAAAGAGCACGAGTAGGTTGCCATTTTCTTCTCCAATGCATGAAAGTGAAAGTGAAGTCGCTCAGTCGTGTCCGACTCTTCACGACCCCATGGACTGCAGCCTACCAGGCTCCTCCGTCCATGGGATTTTCCAGGCAAGAGTACTGGAGTGGGGTGCCATCGCCTTCTCCGATAACTACCTGTTAGGAAGGAACTAATTTTTATACCATTTTATAGATCAAGAAACTGTCTTCATATGGTTAAGCAACTTGCCCAAGATCACACAGTTAGTATATGAAGGAGGCACACTTTGTTTTGTATCCATGAGTTTTGATTCCAAAAGACATGCTTCAAACTACTACACTCAATTCCCTCTCTACAAGAGACTAAGTTTCGTTAAACCCTCTTTTAGAAAATAAAATTAACAGAGAAAGCTCTTTAAATCTAAGTATTGCTAGAATAAATTGTTTTCATGCATGGCATACAAACAACTGAAATATTAATCACAAATCATTCTCATTTTTTCATTAAAGCATAATGAGATCACCTTTCTATTCAAATTACTATATATACTTAAAACAAACAATGACTTTATAAATATTATATAATTCAGATTAGATAAAAACATGGATATAAAATATTCATACTGTAGCTTTTTCATATATACTATAAAATATAAATTTTAAATAGTATAAATATTATTTTTAAATGTAAATGAGAATCTAATATACCTCAAATTCATCACCAGAAGAGCATACATTATTGATACATGAAGTGTCCTAACTATACACAATTCTAGGTGCTCGAGAAAGCCTTTAAGACTAGAAAAATGCTGAAATTGTATACTTTCTTGTGAAACTGGGAACAAATATTATCCACTTAACCACGTGCCAAATTTTTCCTGTAACTTGAGAATAACTTAAAAGGTTTGAGTGGCCAAATATGACAAACTTCCTATACTTAACTTTGCTTGATCTGAGAGATACAGCATCACTCAGTTATCTTCACATGCAGCTATAACTGACATATCCAGTATCTACTGCTTTAACACATATTTCACGTACATTCTTACTGGAGGATGTAAACTACAAATTGTGGCATCTATGCTTTTGGCTAAAATCATCTCACTAAGGCCCATCTGAGGAAAGGTCCTATAGTGCAAAGCCAAAACTATTGATATTTACTTGATGGTAGCAAAGATATTTCAATTAAGTTAAAGTTGAATTTAAGATTGAATTTCACTAATTCATGGCCATGACAAATAAAACTAGGGTTAGGCCTAGCCTCTTCATAAATTTGTCCCAGTGACAACAAATTAAACTAGGAAAATAAATTGATTTAATTAAATTCATCACAACTAGAAGAAAAAATAATTATAAGTGAGAAAAGAAATAGAGCATAGATCCTAGAAAACAATATTACATTAAGGGACATTCTCCCAAAATATTACATGTAGCATACCTTTCCAGAAAGTTAAATACAACTAAAAAAATAAATGAAAGAAAAACACGCTTTTGAAGGGATACAAATAAATGCAACATAATCACATAAAAAGGAAAGAAAGAAATGGCTACCAAAGAAGCAGGAAAGAAGTAAGGGTACCAGATGGTTGTGGGTACCATTTGTTTAGTGTCACTTTATAAGTCATAGTGCTTAAGTTATTTTACACAAAAATAAATGAATATATGAATGAGTGAAATCAAGCCACACCTGGAAAATGAAATGAGTGTGTCATGTAATAAAGATTACAATATTCCCATGGTAAAGAATCTGCCTGCAATGCAGGAGAGCTGGGTTTGATCCCTGGGTTGGGAAGATCCCCTGGAGAAGGGTGTGGCAACCCACTCCAGTATTTATGCCTAGAGAATTCCATGGACAGAGGAGCCTGATGGGCTACAGTCCATGGTGTGGCAAAGAGTCAGACACAACTAAGTGACTAACACACACACACACACAAAAGCTCCTATGATGCAGACCGGGTTTTCCTTCTCCATGTCTCATTGCTTCCTTCATTGACTCCCTCCTGTTCATGCTAGTCCCTGGTCTTGGATGCTTCCCTGTCATTCAGCATCTCCTTCTCCCTAAGCCCTGCTTACCTAATAATAAGGCCTGGCACAACGTCCACCACATCCACAAATTATCCAGTCTGACATCTGTCTACATTCTGTGCCCCAGAGCACAGTATATGTATCTCTATACCTGAATTTATCTACACTATTTAATTACATAATGCTAATTTAGCAAATTGTTGTTGGCTATTTACCTCTATTATTGAGGCAATACACAAGTTTGGAGAAAAGATAAACACAGCATATGCAACGTCCTCAAAGGATTTATGATCTAGAATTATATACCTGGTGGCTCAGAGGGTAAAGAATCTGCCTGCAATGCAGGAGACCTGGGTTCAATCCCTGGGTTGGGAAGATACCTTGGAGAAGGGATCAGTTACCCACTCCAGTAATCTGGCCTGGAGAATTCCATTGACTGTATAGTCAGTGGGGTCCCAAAGAGTTAGACACGATCAAGCGACTTTCACTTTCTCATAATAAAAGAGGCAGTATCAATAGATCTCACCTCTGTTTCCTAGCACTTAGGAATGTCTCACCACACTAGGCAATGCTTGTCCTGTTTCAGAGAAGAGCAGAGGTGCTCCTCTTCATTCAGAGCTGCTTTCCCAGCTAGCCAGAGACATTCTTGCATCTGTAGCTCTCTTTTTACATGTAATGACAGAAATTCAAATATTAAAAGGCTTTTGCACTTGTAATATTGGTCTTCATCCCTAGTTTTTGTTTTAAAAAAAAAAGCTGCACCAGCTAAATATACTCATGTCCTCAAACTCCACTGCAGCTATAGGTGACCATGTGACATGGTTGCTAGCAAAGAAATAGAAATGTCCTGAGAAGAGCTTTCCCAAGTAGACTATTTTCCTAATAATGATTTTTTAAAAATAAATGAACACTTATACCTTATGCCCTTCCCCTCTTCAAGATACCTATCTACAGTAAATCAATTATACTTCAATAAAAATTTAAAGAACCAAAAAAAAAAAAAATACCTATTATATAAATGGGCTTTCCTTGTGGCTCAGCTAGTAAAGAATCCACCAGCAATGTGGGAGAGCTGGGTTTGATCCCTGGGTTGGGAAGATCCCCTGGAGAAGGGAAAGGCTACTCACTCCAGTATTCTGGCCTGGAGATTTCCATGGACTATAAAGAGTTGGACACGACTGAGATCAAGGACAGGACTGGATTCAAGATTGCCAGGAGAAATATCAATAACCTCAGATACACAGAAATACCAATAACATCAAATACACAGAACTATCAATAACCTCAGATGACACCACACTCACAGCAGAAAGTGAAGAGGAACTAAAGAGCCTCTTGATGAAAGTGAAAGAGGAGAGTGAAAAAGTTGGCTTAAAACTCAGAAAACAAAGATCATGGCATCCGGTCCCATCACTTCATGGCAAATAGCTGAGGAAACAATGAAAACAGTGAGAGATTGTGTGTTTTGGGGGCTTCAAAATCACTGCAGATGGTGACTGCAGCCATGAAATTAAAAGACACTTGCTTCTTGGAAGAAAAGCTATAAACAACATAGACAGAATATTAAAAAGCAGAGACATTACTTCCCCAACAAAGGTCCATCTAGTCAAAGCTATGGTTTTCCAGTAGTCATGTATGGATGTGCTGCTGCTGCTGCTGCTAAGTCACATGAGAGGTGGACTATAAAGAAAGCTGAGCCCCGAAGAAAATTGATGCTTTTGAGCTGTGGTGTTGGAGAAGACTCTTGAGAGGCCCTTGAACTGTAAGGAGATCAAACCAGTCAATCCTAAAGGAAATCAATCCTGAATATTCACTGGAAGGACTGATGCAGAAGCTGAAATTCCAGAACTTTGGCCACCTGATGAGAAGAACTGACTCACTGGAAAAGACCCTGATGCTGGGAAAGACTGAAGGCGGGAGAAGAAGGGGATGACAGAGGATGAGATGATTGGCTGGCATCCCCAACTTGATGGACATGAGTTTGAGTAAGCTCCAAGAGTTGGTGATGGACAGGGAAGCCTGGGGTGATGCAGTCCATAGGGTCACAAAGAGTCAGACATGACTGAGTGGCTGAACTGAACTGAATTATATATATACATACATTTATATACATGTACATACAGACATCTATCTATTAGAGAGAGAGAAAAACGATGTCTAGAATTGGTATAGCCACTTTGTGACCATAACAATAAAAGTCACCTTAAGGTTGAAGGCTGAGAAACCAGAACCAGCCTAGATCATCAGTTACTTCTTTGACCAGCTTTGTTGGCTCTAGACTGCTTACCTCTAGACTTCTGATCACCTGAGAATAAAAGGCTCTATCTGGTTAAGACACTGTGATGCTTTCTCTTACCTTATTAAAGCAATTTTAACTAAAGTAATATCCCAGTTTAGAGGTGATAAGTAGGCTGAATTAACTTCCTCTTCAAAGAAAGAATAATAAATGCAAAGAAGGTGTGAGGATCAGAAAATTTTTCTTGAACTTAAAAAACATAGCTTTAAGAATGAAATCCTTTAAAGGATACTTCAGAAAATGTGACTTTAGAAAACTGTCTTTTGTTCATACTAGAATTCAAAGTATAGACCTTTGAAATAAGAGCTGAGAGATGAGAGGGTAAGATAATGTACTGATAAGAAAAAGGAATTTGGCTAGGAGGTGAGTTAAAATAAAAAGGATATAAATTAAAAGTAAAATGGCCAAAGTAATATATTCATGAGATCAGGATCACTCAAGATGGGATTCACTGAAGAACAAAGCCAACACTGGTGAAAACTGAACACTAGTGTGTGGAACAAAGCAGCTGTCTCCAATATGTAAGAAACTAGCAGAGATTAAAATCATGAGAGAAGAAAAGGCAGATGCAGTTAATGGAAAAATGATGTGTCAGCTACAATCACTTCTGTTCTTAAAGAAAACTTAATAAAGCTGAGTTATAATAGGACTATATATTACAGCATAATTATACAATTTAACATAATAGTGCAATATCTTCCTTTAAAAGAAAGGCTTAAGTCTGCAAGGCTTTGAAAGCTTGTAGCTATTATTTATAATACATAAAAATTAGAAACATCCAAATGACTAGATTTGCAAAACTGGTTAAAAGAATTTTTGAACCACAAATGACAGACTAAGATATTTTACTTTTAAACCACGTACTCAAAAACAGTGAAAAATATGAGCAACCACTGAATTATATTAAGAAATGAAGTAACAATTACAAAGTGAATGTAAAGAATGATAGTAATTATTTCAATAATATGTGTAATTGGTTAGAAAAATATTGCAAACAGAACAAAATTGTTACTCTGGTTTAAGATTTGCAGATTTTTTCTTCAATTTTTTTCTACATTTTCTCTAATAAATGAAAAATAAATCCTATTTTTAATCACCTCTCCCCATCTTACTTTTGGGTAAATTGGGAGCAGTTTAGTTCTAGTGTCTTCCTTGTGGCTTTGGAGGCTTCTATCATTTTCAGTAATGATTGGAGTTTAGATAAGAATTAAAATCATATCATTTATTAAGTAAAATGACTATGGTTTGACCTGTTTTATCACAACTATCTTCATAAATCAAATTTGTGATTTTGCCTAGGACAAGAAAATACTTGGCAAGTTAAGTTTTAATAACTTTGTTTTAAAACTGTGAAACTCCAGAATCCAAGCATGTTTTCAATATGCAGACCTATTCTGGGGTCCTTTTTGTTTTCAGTATGAAGCCATAAATATTTTGGAACTGTAAGTTTGTCTCCAGCTTTTCCATTTATCCTATCACTCTGCCTTTTCAATTTTGCTAAATTTCACTTAGCTGATTGATACTTTTATATACTTAATACAGGTTGGTTTTTAAAGAACATATGTAGGATCACAAATCTTTATTTAGTAAGCATTGTACTTTTCTGGAGTAAACAGAGCTATAGGTTTAATTGAAGCGAAAAATGCCATGTTATTTCCTCTCAGCTGTTTTCTAGAGTGAAAAAGATTTTCATGGTAAAGCTCAGCACAGTATTAGCCTTTGGCAGTAAACTAGGGAGATGAGGCTGTCAATTCAAAGAAATGTATGAACTTGAAAAAATGGATTGTTGATGTTATTATCTGGAGGTTAGTTTACTGACTCCTGAGTTCTTAACTCCCAGTAGAAACACAGAAATTCACAATGACAGCCTGGGGCAGACCCAGGTAGCACTGCTTCCCCTCCTCACCTTTGCTTCCCCACTTGCCATGGTGTCTGCACAGGAAGTAGTGAGAATTCCTCAACTAAATCCAAGATAAAGCATCCAGAGTGTGACATTCTAATTCCTGCTCTGCCCCTGGCTTGCCAGCAAGCTCAGATAAGGCGCTTATCTGGTCTTTGCCTAAAGCAACCTGCAAAGTAAAAGCATATTTTGATCCCAACTCTCTAGGATGCTATGATGGTTAACTAGTAAATTATCTTGAAGCTGAGAAAAAACATAGCTATGCTTAGAGATCTCAGTTTATTCAAATACACTCTTTAAATTTCTAGCTATCATGACATCCCTATGCCCAATTACCCTGCAAAACTGAGGAGGAAATAATTTAAGGAGGAAGAGGGCTCCAATAAGTAGAACCACATGTTAATTTTCTAGATCAACAAATCCCTACTGGAACTTAACACAGAAAAGATTATATCATCTGTGAATAAGCTGTAACAGATTCAACCATTATTTTTATAAAATTTACCACACTAACATTTACATTATTTTGTGGTTCTTCCATCATCAGTTTTGTTTTTTTGTTTGCTTGTTTTTGTGTCGTCAGTTAAGTTTGAACGAGGCAGCAAATCAACTGCATTTATCTCTGTAACCTTATCTCAACAGCATTCTTTTCTTCCAAAGTAGCCACCACATTAAAAATCTGATACAGATTTTTAACCAATGGTTGTCCTTAAAAAGGTCAGATACTATGGAGAATATATCTTCTGAGAAATAACTCTAGAAAGAATGAAGGGATGGAGCCAAAGCAAAAACAATACCCAGTTGTGGATGTGACTGGTGATAGAAGCAAGGTCCAATGCTGTAAAGAGCAATATTGCATAGGAACCTGGAATGTCAGGTCCATGAATCAAGGCAAATCGGAAGTGGTCAAACAAGACATGGCAAGGGTGAACGTCGACATTCTAGGAATCAGCGAACTAAAATGGACGAGAATCAGTGAATTTAACTCAGATGACCATGGGGTCGCAAAGAGTCAGACACACAACTGAGCGACTTCATTTCACTTCAGAGTTGTCTTTTGTGTTGTTGGAAGAGGGTCTTTGCTATGACCAATGTGTTCTCTTGGTGAAACTGTTAGCCTTTGCCCTGCTTCATTTTGTACTCCAAGGCCAAATTTGCCTGTTTTCAAGGTATCTCTTGACCTCCTACTTTTGCATTCCCATTCCTTATGATGAAAAGGACATCTTTTTTTGGTGTTAGTTCTAGAAGGTCTTATATGTCTTCACAGAAAAATAAAGATAATGGGAAAACATCAGACAACAAAAAGTTAGCAGAGAGTATTCAATATTTCAGATACTTGACTCTGAAATCACATCATGCAGATAGCTAACACTAATCCTTCTCAAAAAAAAAAAAAAAAGTTAATTTTTTTCTTTATTCTATCATGCCCTTTTCTCTCTATCTACTTTTTGAGACCAAAAGCAGAAATTTGGTCAAAAGTTGCAAAGGCATTACAACTGTAATCAAGGAAGTACACTGAAAGTTTCCAAATATAAACAATTTCTACCCCCTGATCTTTTTTACTATTTTCTATAAAAGATTCTAAAAATTAAATATCCTCTCAAAACAAATAAATGCAAAGAAACATTCTTTCTGGGTCCTAATTCTCTACTGAATTTTTGCATCACTTGACTTACCTGAATTTCTCATTCCTTATTTATGTTTAGCCTCAAATATCACATGATGGCATAATTGAAAATAAATCCTATGCCACTTAACCTGTGGAGCATTGTTGCCAAGCCTAACCTGGTTGACACTGGAACTGGGGACCTAAAGGAGAGACGGGCCCAGAACGTCTCTCAAAAGTCTCAGGAAGTTAAGTATGATATTTGGAAGAACAATTAAGTTGTAAAAAGGCTGTCTTATTCTATGTGGTAAATAACACTGTTAGAGGATTTAGTGCAAAAAGGCAAAGGAGTTTCCATGACAAAGTTAGTCTATACTTTCATATGTTGTTTTAATTCTTTTGTTGTAATATGGTTGTCAAGATAGTTTTAAAGTTCTGTGGCTTTATAGACTCAGAAGAATGTAAGTAGATAGATAAACAGATAGATAAACACATACATAGATAAACATAGATACACACATAGATAACTTTCTGTACTGTAACACCATCAAGAGATTGGGCATAACTCAATCAAATTTTATCTTAGACATATTCTCTGGTTTGAATAATATGATTATTATAAACATATTTCAGTGAAATGAAAAGGTATTAAACATCATCAGCATACACTGAAAATCAACATCTTCTAACAAATAAGATGTATTTAAATTAGAACTTAAACAAGTAATATCAAGGAAGAAATAATGGAAAGTCATTGATCTCAACAAACCTTGATTTTCTAGATCAAAGTGCAACTACTAAAGTGCGATGAAGTACTCCTAATTCCAGGTCATGTCTTGATCCTATAAAAATTTGTCATCTGTGATATTGAATTTTGCATCTGCCTCTCAAAGGTCAGAAGAACAGCAGGAACACTGCAGTTCCAGTTTATCCGTAAATCATTTTGTATTCATGGAGGTACTGCTTTATTGCTAGAACTGCCTAGAAACCAGATTGAAAATGTCTATGAATTGAGCCATTTCCAGGTGGGCAGTGATCTTTACAGTGATCACATATTTCAAAACTTTGGGGAGAAAGTGTGTATGTGTGTGTGTATGTGTCAATGTGAGTTAAGATTAAGATACTTTGCAAAGTTCTGTGTGGGGCCCTAAATGGGAACCCTTAAAAACAAAGGGGCTAGCTTTGCGGTTGAAAACCTAAGATGGCGCCTGGCGGAAGAGATGGGGGCGTGGTCTGTGTTGTCTGTCAAAGTTTTTGTTTGGCTCTCTTGATTTCTGTGCACGTAGACAGTGTGTGATCTCCATAGACTCCTGTTATAATGAAGGGACTTGACAATTTGACCTTTAACGTGATTGGTGCAACTATGGAAAGTCCCTCCTAAAACCCTCCTGTTTGTCTATATAAGCTGAGAGTTTGCAACAATAAACCAGAACTGCTTCGATGGAACCCCTGTCGCGTCTGATTGTCTCTCGCTTGCGGAGGGGTTGAGTTGGCGGACAGCAGGCTCACCTCTCCTAGGGAACCCCTCGGCTTTGCTGAGGACAGTTCCACTGCCTCTACTCTTTCTGCGGGAGCCCCCCCGCAGTTCTGCATTTTTATAGATGCAGAACTACTATCACCAGCCATGGTGATACTATTTTTCTTGTTACCTACTCCCTAAAAATTGTATACAGTTCAATTACTTCCAGACATGGTGTTATAGTACTATTTTTTGCTTACACAAAGTATATTAAAACACACACACACAGAGAACTTAGAAATTTGCAATCATTATTATGGCCATAACTAGACTCTGTCACTAACAATAACAGCATTTCCTTCATAATGTCAATGTCAAGATTCCTATTCTTTGAACATCACCTTGTGTCTAAGCCACTTCCTTTGGCACTCTGATTCAAACAATCCTTAGATCCCAGCAGAATCTCCAATCCATTATCACCACCACCTTCTACTTTTGAATACCCCCTACATCTGACTTCTCTCTCTATGCTGTTGAAATTCTATACTGCTTCAATCCAACTCTCTGCCTACTCTCTCACCTGAACCTGAGCAAGTGAATCTAGATGAAAGAAATCAGGTCAACTGGTCTTCCTTACTTTACACTCATGACCATAAGAGTAAGTTGCTCAGTCATGTCCAACTCTTTGCGGCCCCATGGACTATACAGCCCATGGAATTCTCCAGACCATAATACTGGAGTGGGTAGCCTATCCCTTCTCCAGGGGATCTTCCCAACCCAGGAATTGAACCGGGGTCTCCTGCACTGCAGGAGGATTCTTTACCAACTGAGCTACTAGGGTCCATGAAACAAGCCTTAATACTTTCTGGGAATCATAGCATACTTTCTCTAATCCATCCATGGTTCTCTTTCTTAGATGAGTATTTCCATCTCCTCCTCTCTGTCCTCAAGCCTTCAACCCTTCCTCTCATCCTCATTCTCAGCAGATAATCTGACTGCCTACTTTATTCAAACAGTCAGACAAGAATTCCCTCAGACTTCCACATTAAAATCAATCCTCTGACCAGCACCTTTAGTCATGTTGCCTCTCCTACTTTCACCAGAGATAAATTAGTCTATCTCTTTTATAAACATACTTATTTGACTTGTATACTATAACTCACCTCCTTTTAATATATTCAAGGATATCACTCAGGTGATTCTTCTCTTTGCCACATCATCAATTTTCTCCTTTCCACTGGATTGTTTATGTTCTATTAAGGGCTTCCTCAATGGCTCAGCGGGTAAAGAATTCACCTGCAACGCAGGAGACATAGTAGGCTCAGGTTTGATCCCTGGGTCAGGAAGATTCCTCAAAGAGAAAATGGCAGCCCACTCCAGTATTCTTGCCTGAAAAATCCCATGGACAGAGGAGCCTGGCAGGCTACTATCCAAAGGGTCCCAAAGAGTTGGACACGACTGAACAACTAAATACAACAATGTGTTCTATTAAGGCACCATCTTTAAAGAAAAAAACTTAGTATGGTTATTTTCTCTAGAAAGCACAACATTTCCTTCTTTCTTTGGCAATGAAGTTCTCAAAAGAATTGCTTCTATAACAGGCCTCCAATTTTTCTCTCAAACTCACTCTAAAAACTCAGGATACAATCTTCGGTCTAATTCTCTTCTCTATCTCCAGCCCCTTCCTTAATGATTTCATCAGTCTTGTGTTTAGAGATCTCATCTACATGCAGTCAAGTCTTAAATATATTCTTTATACTTCTAGACCAAATATCTCTCCCAAATCCAAGATTTATTTTTCCACTACCTAATCAAAATCTCTCCAATAGACTGAATGTTTGTGTCCCCCTAGAATTTATGTTTGAAACTGTAACTCCCAGCATGGCTGTATTTGCAGATGAAGCCTCTAAAAGTAATTAAGGTTAAGTGAATTCACAAAAGTGGGGCCTTGATCCAACAGGATTATTGTCCTACTAAGAAGAGACACCAGAGAACTTGCTCTCTTTCTCCACGAAGCACAGAGGAGAGGCCATGATGGGATGCAGCCAGAAAGAAGGCCAGTAAGACTTTTATCAGAAACCAAATTTGCCAGGACCTTGATAATGGATTTCTTCTAGTCCCCAGAACTGTGAGAAATAAATTAGTATATACACTAAGACTGTGAAATTTTATTATGACAGTTCAAACAATCTCCATTTGGATGTTTAAAGCACATTTCAAGCTTTTGTCGTCTCTTCTACTCACAATCCAAGAGAATAGTTTTATACAATGGATATCTACTCAACTGTCTTCCCTGATTACCGTTCCTCAGGGGACTCTGTCACACCTGACTTTTCTCTCAAAGGCATTTTCTTATTTTTTAAAAATTTATATTTTTAACAGCTTAGTTGAAGTATAATTGACAAATAAAAATTGTATTTAAGGTATACAACAGGATATTTTGATACACATTTACACTGTGAAATAACTGCCAGCGTCAAGAAAATTAACACGTTGATCATATCACACAGTTATCTTTTTGTGTGTGGGTGGTGAGAACTCTTAAGATTCACTCTCAGGATATTTCAAGTCTATAATACATTATTACTGTACATGATTGCACAGTAGGTCTCCAGAATTTATTTATCCTCACTTCTGATGTTTCTTTCCCTCAGATTCACACAGTCTAAATTTCTTAATGGATTTAGTTTTAAGAAACTTAACTCCAGACATTTTTTTAACGTGGCTTTCCTTCCTACTGCATTGAATACTGAGTAAACTAAGCACCTCAATGAATACTGATGAAAAAGAAATTTTGCAATTATTTCCTCCAGAGAATTCTGAGCTTCTCACTATTTATTGCCAAGCCAGTATTATACTTAATATTCTGAAAAAGGAAGTATCACAATACCAAAAAAAAAAAAAGCATGGTATGACTCCAAGAAGAGACAAAGGTTTGTCTCAACAAGATACCTCCTCCAAGCTGTAACTGCCAAATTGAGGAACAAAACAGCACAACCTAAAAAACCTGCAGATACCAAGGATGCAAGGCAGCCACACATCACTGCCAGATTCGAGAGTAAGAACCAGAACAATCCATGCTCAGTGACACAGGAACTAATGCAGTAAGCAGTTCTTCTGGGGAATGTCAGACTGCATAGTAACAAAAGACAGAACTCGGACCACACTGTTTTGCTTTTTAGGCTCTTCCATTCTCCACAGAAGTTAAAGACATTACCAGTTTTTTACTGATTGGCAACAAGAAAATAATGCCTCCTGTCTACACACAGCCTTCATTTATTGCAACATATGAGTAATCCTATGGTAATTTCTACATAGTTCTTTTTCAAGAGATGTACAAGAAGAAAGTAGGAAAACCGCTAGAGCATTCAAGTATGACTTAAATCCCTTACAGTAGAAGTGACAAACAGATTTATTCAGGGGATTAGATCTGATGGACAGAGTGCCTGAAGAACTATGGACAGAGGTTTGTAGCATTAGAGAGTAGGTGGTGATCAAAAGCATCCCCAAGAAAAAGAAATGCAAAAAGGCAAAATGGTTTGTCTGAGGAGGCTTTACAAATAGCTGAGAAAAGAGAAGTGAAAGGCAGAGAAGAAAAGGAAAGATGTATCTATCTAAATGCAGAGTTCCAAAGACTAGCAAGGAGAGATAAGAAAGCCTTGCTAAGTGATCAATGCAAAGAAATAGAGGAAAAAAATAGGATGGGAAAGACTGGAGATCTCTTCAAGAAAATTAGAGATACCAAGGGAACATTTCATGCAAAGATGGGCACAATAAAGGACAGAAATGGTATGGACCTAACAGAAGCAGAAGATATTAAGAAGAGGTGGCAGGATACACAGAAGAACTATACAAAAAAGATCTTAACATCCCAGATAACTACAATGGTACAATTGCTCACCTAGAGTCAGACATCCTGGAGTGCAAAGTCAAGTAGGCCTTAGGAAACATCAGTACGAACAAAGTTAGTGGAAATGATGGAATTTGAGTTGAGCTATTTCAAATCCTGAAAGATGATGCTATGAAAGTGCTGCACTCAATATGCCAGCAAATTTGGAAAACTCAGCAGTGACCACAAGACCGGAAAAGGTCAGTTTTCATTCCAGTCCCAAAGAAAGGCAATGCCAAAGAATGTTCAAACTACTGCACAATTGCGTTCATCTCACATGCTAGCTGGAGAAGGAAATGGCAACCCACTCCAGTGTTCTTGACTAGAGAATCCCAGGGACGGTGGGCTGCCGTCTATGGGGTCGCACAGAGTCGGACACTACTGACACGACTTAGCAGCAGCAGCAGCACACGCTAGCAAAGTGATGCTCAAAATTCTCCATGTGAGGCTTCCACAGAAGTGAAACATGAACTTTCAGATGTTCAAGCTAGATTTAGAGAAAGCAGAGGAACTAGAGATCAAATTGCCAACATCCGTTGGATCATCGAGAAAGCAAGAGAGTTCCAGAAAAACATCTACTTCTGCTTTACTGACTACGCAAAGACTTTGACTGTGTGGATCCAAAAAAACAGTGGACAATTCTTAAAGAGATGGGAGTACCAGACCACCTGACTTGCCTCCTGAGAAACCTATATGCAGATCAATAAACAACAGTTAGAACCAGACATGGAACAATGAACTGTTTCCAAATCCATGTCATACTGGAAAGGAGTATGGCAAAGCTATATATTGTCACTCTGCTTATTTAACTTTTATGCAGAGTACATCATGCAAAATGCCTGTATGAAGCACAAGCTAGAATCAAGATTGCCAGGAGAAATATCAATAACCTCAGACATGCAGATGACACCTTCTTTATGGTAGAAAGCCAAGAGGAACTAAAGAGTCTCTTGATGAAAGTGAAAAAATAGAGTGAAAGGGCTGGCTTAAAACTCAACACTCAAAAAACTAATATCATAGCTGCTGCTACTGCTAAGTCACTTCAGTCGTGTCTGACTCTGTGCGACCCCATAGATGGCAGCCCACCATGCTCCGTCGTCCCTGGGATTCTCCAGGCAAGAACACTGGAGTGGGTTGCCATTTCCTTCTCCAATGCATGAAAGTGAAAAGTGAAAGTGAAGTCGGTTAGTCATGTCCAACTCTTAGCGACCCCATGGACTGCAGCCTACCAGGCTCCTCTGCCCATGGGATTTTCCAGCCAAGAGTACTGGAGTAGGGTGCCACTGCCTTCTCTGCATCCAGTCACAAATAGATGGGAAAACAATGGAAATGGTACAGAGTTTCTTTTCTTAGGCTTTAAAACCACTGCAGATGGTGACTGCGGCCATGAAATTAAAAGATGCTTGCTCCTTGGAAGAAAAGCTATGACAAACCTAGGCAGATATTAAAAAGTGGAGACATTACTTTATCAACAAAGGTCCATATAGTCAAAGCTATGGTTTTTCCCATAGTCATATATGAATGTGAGAGCTGGACCATAAAGAAGACAGAGCACAGAAGAACTGATGCTTTCAAGTTGTGGTGCTGGAGAAGACTCTTGAGAGTTCCTTGGATTGCAGGACCAATCCAGCCAATCCTATAGGAAATAAATCCTGAATATTCATTGGAAGGACTGATGCTGAAGCTGAAGCTCCAATACTGTGGCCACCTGATGCAACCAGCCAACTCATTTGAAAAGGCCCTGATGCTGGTTAAGACTGAAGGCAGGAGGAGAATGGGATGACAGAGGATCAGATGGTTGGATGGCATCACTGACTCAACAGACATGAGTTTGAATAAGCTCTGGGAGACTGTGAAGGACAGCGAAGCCTGGCGTGCTGCAGTCCGTGTGGTTGCAAGAGTTGGACACAACTGAATGACTAAACAACAACAAATGGTAATTTGTATATAGTTCTCTTTTTAAGAAGAAATGTCCACCACCTTAAAAAAGAGAGAGAAGATATGTCCAAGCCCATTCCATAAATCTGTGTCTCCACTCCTTCTCTGCAAACAGATTCATCAGTACCATTTTTCTAGATTCCATATATATGCATTAATATACAACCATATTAATATGCAGCCATAACAAGGAACACATTTGAGTCAGTTCTAAAGAGATGGATGAACATAGAGCCTATTTTACAGAGTGAAACAAGTCAGAAAGATCAAAACAAATATCATATATTAATGCATATATATGGAATCTAGAAAGACAGTACTGATGAACCTATCTGCAGGGAAGCAGTGGAGACGTAGACATAGAGAACAGACTTATGGACATAGTAGGGGAGGAGAGGATGGAACAAACTGGGAATGTGTGTGCATGGAAACATACACATAACCATATGTAAAAGAGACAGCCTGTGAGAATTTTCTATATGATGCAGGGAGCTCAAACCACTGCCCTGTGCCCACCTAGAGGGGGTGAGAGCTAGGTGAGAGGTTCAACAGGGAAGGGATTTATGTGTACATGTGGCTAATTCATATATCATGTTGATATATGGCAGAAACCAACACAATATTGTAAAGCAATTATCCTCTAATTAAAAATATGTGTGTGTGTGTGTTAGTCACTAGTCACGTCTGACTCTTTGTAACCCCATGCTCTGTAGCCCCCAGGCTTCCCTGTCCATGGTATTTTCCAGGCAAGAATACTGGAATGGGTTGCCACTACTTCCTCCAGGGGATCTTCACAACCTAGGGAATGAACATGAGTCCCTATACATATGACATTTGTTCTTTTCTTTCTAACTTTCTTAACTCTGTATATCACGCTCTAAGTTCATCCATTTCACTAGAATTGACTCAAATTAATTCTTCTTTATGGCTGAGAGATATTCCATTGGATAGAGTGGGACAAATGGAGATAGTAGCATCAACATGTATACACTATCATGTGTATAATGGATAGCTGGTGAGAAGTTGCTGTATAACACAAGGAGCCCAGTCTGGTGCTCTGTGATGACCTAGAGGGGGTGGAGTGGGGAGAGAGGCTCCATAAGGAGGGGATATATGTATAATTATGGCTGATTCACATTGTTGTACAGCAGAAACTAACACAGCACTGGAAAAAATTAAAATAGAAAAAAGGAGAGATTTGGTCATTCTCAACACATTCCTTTAAGGCATCTCCAATAAAAATAAAAGCTCTCAAGATATTTTATATTAATAATAAGATTAGGAAAAATAATAGCATTTACAATGTGTTTAGCACTGTACAAGTGTTTTACATGTATCACTATTTTCAAATCTTCACAATACTGCTATGAGTTAAGATAAAGGAAATCCCCCTCCATCTAACCGTAGGGTTAACAAGGGAACCCACAATTTGTGAACAGCATTTTGTCCAGATATCCTTTAAATTTCCTAGCACATTACCGAGGATTTGGAGGTGATGTGTTGTTAGTATAGATCAGTACATTAACTTTAAATGAGTATTCACCTCCTTTTACTACTGTATATCTTTTATTAAAGGTCAAATTTGATTGAAATGAGCTAAGACCAACAGAAGATAGTGGTGAGAATTAGACGAAGCCTTACCCCTGGATTGCCCCTCTGTTGCTTAGCTGCTGCACTTATTCGGCTTCCAATTTAAAAGTAGTAAATCTCTAGATAATCTTTTCAATGGCTTCTAGTCACTGAAATATATTTTACAGCTTCCATAGAAGTGTAACACTGATTGTAAGTAAGATTTGTGGAACATCGAGTAGCATTAGATCTTCAAATTTAAAATGAAGATTCGTATTCCACAAGGCTGTTTGAGATAGCCTTAAGCCAAATCAGCTGATTTGACTCAAGGCATGTCTGCCACAAAATTATTATAGACAGACAGCTAACTCTGGAGAAGTTTCACAGACTAGTCAGTCACATGTTCAACATACTAACCACTCTAACAGTGAGGAAGCAACCAATAAGTAAATAAAATTGTTCCCTTATAAATAATAAGAATATTAATGATAGCTGTATTTTTAACACATGCTAGATCCTAGGCACATATATGCATATTCATTTATTCAAATATTCATCAAGATTAAGAAAAATGATTATAGAGTTAGACTCTGCAGTTAGTCTTCCTTGGTTGTGGTCTCAAGTCAACCAATTTTAGCTGAAGGACTTAGGGCAGAAATATTTAAACTCTCGTCTGTAAACTGGGCTAAAAGTAACATCTGTCTCACAGGCTGTGAGAAGTGTGTGTGTACAGAGATACCTGCAAGAGTGCCTATCACAGCTCTCACAAGAGGCAGCTGTATGGGGGAGGAGTGAGAGAGCGATGTAGTGACAGTTTGGGACTGTTGGTGGTGGTGTTTAGTTGTTCAGTCATGTCCGACTCTGCAACCCCATGGACTGTAATCCACCAGGCTCCTCTGCCCATGGAATTCTCCAGGTAAGAATACTGGAGTGGATAGCCATTTCCTTCTCCAGGGCATCTTCCCACTCAGGGATTGAACTCATGTGTCCTGCGTTGGCAGGTGGAGCACAGCAGACGCAAACTCTTACATATAGAACGGATAAACAAAAGGTCCTACTGTATAGCACAAGGAACTACATTCAATACCCTGTAGTAAAGCATAATGGAAAAGAATACTTTTAAAAATGTGTTTGTATAAGTGAATCACTTTGCTGTACAGCAAAAATTAACACAAGATTGTGAATCAACTAGACTTCAATAAAACAATTTTTAAAGAAAGTAGCTGTTATCATACATGACAACTACATATCACATGACTACTGGGCCCTGGGGACATGATGGTGAATAACCTACCCAAGATTCCTTACCTCAACAAAGCATATCTTCCTATGGAGGAAGAAAAAAATAAGCAAGAAAATAATAAATCTTAAAAAAGATAACTTTATATTATGACTAAGAAAATAAATACAATGATTAGATTAAGAAGAGCGAGGGAAAGACAACTGAGATGAAGGAGGAAAGAAGGGCTATCAGTAGAGGGCTCATTTGAGATGGACAGAAGGGATGACAAAGAGGCTCCCATACCACCTACTGGGAAAAACCATCCCAAGCAAGAGGCATGGTCAGTGTAAAAGCCCAGAGAAGTGGAAATAGAAGAGGAACCAGATCTTTTAAATCCTTGCAAGTCACAGAGAGGAGTTTAGATTTTCTTTTTAGAGCCAAAGGAAAATGTTGAATGATTTTAAGAGAGAGGGTAGCAATCTGATCCAGTTGTCTTTTGGTTCTTTTGTTACTGTTATACACTTTGGTTACTATGTGATAAGACAGGAAAGGGAGAAAATCAAGAAGGGAAAAGAAGACCAATACGAAATTAAGGCAGATTTCCCAAGCGGTGAAGAGATGATAGGCAGGTGGGTTAAGATAATGGCAACAGACATGGAGATCAGTAAGTTAAATCAAAACATGACTTGGAGGTAAAAACAAAAATTAACAACAATAATAACAAACCCCAAAATAAGTATGATGGTTATCCTAATTATATATGTAAAGAAACTAAGGCTTATAGAATTTAAAAACTTAGCCAAAGAGGAGATGGGCACAGGAATTTGTGACTCCACTATTTAGATATTAGGCTGAGAAGTGGTTGTGTAAAAATTAGCTCTCACTTTAATCCTTCCTAAGTCATTCTGTCTAGAATCAAACTGAGCATAATGAAGTGTTTTGTAAGCATGCATTGGTTGGGTTTTTACTCTATGGAGCAGCTTCAGTTTTAAGGCTTTAAGTTTCATTCAGTTTTGGGTTTTTTTTCTTTCTTTCTCTCTTTCCTTCAGTCTCTTAAGAGATGCTCTGGAACAAAGCACTTCAGAATAACTTGTTATTACTTGGCTTTTACTTGAAGTTAGATGGTTTTTAATTGTTGCCATCTTTTCTAAAAGGTGGATTGCTTTCTGAAATGTCTGCATATCTACTTGAGAAAGGGAAGTTGAACTCTTATTTATCTCTAACCCTGCTTACCGACATGAGGGAATCAGAATTGTAGGATTATTATTTTGCTATGAGATGATCTTCACCTGAAGAATTTTTGTTGCCAAAAATAAATAAATTAATTAATTAATAGCCTTCCAAGGAGAATTTATTTCATTACTGCCAACATTCTTAGTCTCTCTCATAAAGCAATCTGCTTTCAAAATGTGGCAATGCATCTCCCTGGACGACGTCAGCCCCAAACCTGTTGACCTATGTGATTGTCCACCGCTATAGAAGTCATAATGGAAAGTTTTGAAGTACGTTGGGAAGATCTCTGTGATCAGCACAGGGTGATTGTTCTGAAATATCTACAGGTATTTAGGAAAGTTAAGTAACTTTATCTGAAATTCTCCAAATATTCTGGAAAATATGTTTTAATATTTTTCATTTAATTAAGAGATGGCTGAAGGAAAGTTACACGGCTCAAAATAGCCTGCAGTTAAAACTCCCCTCCAGCTCCTCCCCACCATTCTATGCAAAACAAAGAACTCTCTCACCAGAAGAAAAAGATGGACATTAAGGTTCATTGCACTCACCTCCCAGCCTGTCCCAGCCTCTGGCTGATCTCCAGAATTCCTTGCCCTAGCCATTTAAGAGATATATAATTCGAACAACCTTGGAGAACAGGTCCCCTTAAGACAGAGTTCCACATATATGCCTATATATACTTACTCTTTTCTTGGGTTAGGGCAGCAGCTCACTAATCTGATTGCTGCCCCTTCTCGCCTCATTAAAGGTGATCTGTTCCTATAAAATGCTGGTCTTTTTCTGAACCTTGCCTTCTCTAACTCCCTTACCCTACAATGGAGAACTCTGGTACCAAGCTCAAAATGAGGAAAGGAGAAGGAAAAAGTTGAGTAAGTTGTTGCTGCTAAGTCACTTCAGTCGTTTCCGAAACTGTGCGACCACAGAGACAGCAGCCCACTAGGCTCCCCTGTCCCTGGGATTCTCCAGGCAAGAACACTGGAGTGGGTTGCCATTTCCTTCTCCAATGCATGAAAGTGAAAAGTGAAAGTGAAGTTGCTCAGTCGTGTCCAACTCCCAGCCACCCCATGGACTGCAGCCTACCAGGCTCCTCCATTCATGGGATTTGCCAGGCAAGAGTACTGGAGTGGGGTGCCATTAGTCAAATGTGTTCAAACAACTCACTCAGACATCTCACTTTTATGAACACATTTCCAAAATTAGTGTTATTAGAGGAAAATTCTTTAGTTGACAATGTTTTACACATTTTGTGTATTGAAATTAAATGACCTTTATACCTGAGTAAAACATATGTAGGAGGGAACTGACAAGAAGAGAATAGAACAGAGTGTGTGAAAATTTCAGAAATTCACAATCCATCCATTAACTTTTCTAGACTCCATCAATTTTCCCAGTTTCACCCTCTCTTCATTCCCTGAGTCAAGAGGACATTGCAGTCTGTGAAAATGAGGCAAAGTACAACTGTAGAAAAACGTGGAACCAGAATTGAGACTAGAATTATAGGCAGTAATGAATTATGCCTAATAGTCAAAAAGGAGCATTTAAATCTTACATATAATGCAATAAACTTTACCTAAGTTTTAATACTGGAAAGGTGGCATATTTGTTTCTATGTGTTGTTAAACACCATCATGAACTCCCTAAAGGGATTTGTTTGTACGGCTCTAGAGTGGTTTACCATAATATAGTTGACACATGAACGCAAAAGATCACATAACAGAACCCACTGGAATAATAAATATTAAGTGAAATAACAATAAAGGCCTATTATTTGACCTATGACACAAATACAACTGTAACACAAGAAATTGGCCATACCTGAAAACTCAAGCTAATATCCTTCACTGTGACATTCTCCTGGACTGTTGAAGAAAGCAAAATAAATCCTGAACAAAGCTGACAGATGGCAACGTCCAGACAATTCACGTTCAAACACTAGTGTGTCATGATGTGTCTTCTCCAGTGCAAATACTTCCCTTTACATGATACAGAGGCCAATTTCCTACACAAAACAGAAGCAATGTGATTTATGAAAGCACATTCACTGAACTGCTTAGCCTATCTGAAAATATACGTTCCTCCCTTGGTTTAGAAAGTATAGATCAAAGTAAATTCATTTTTGTGGAGTGACAACACTATGTGACATTTTAATAATTCTAATTGTAGCATCTAAGAATTCTAGTCAGTGAAGATAAATGAATGTATTATTTATGATTTCATTCCATTTATTAGATTGCCCTGTCAATGTGGTAGCCATTAGCAACGTGTAGCTATTTAAATTTAAATTAGCTAAAATTAAATAAAACTTCAAATTCATTTACTAGCAATATTAGCTATATTTCAAGTTCATAACAGCCAGATATGGGAAGTAGCTACGATATTGAACAGTGAAGATATGGAACATTTCCACTATCAAAGGAAGTTCTGTCAAACAGCATTGACTA
This sequence comes from Nanger dama, assembly GCA_917880005.1. Classification (NCBI taxonomy): domain Eukaryota; kingdom Metazoa; phylum Chordata; class Mammalia; order Artiodactyla; family Bovidae; genus Nanger; species Nanger dama. The sequence continues at coordinate 25,391,032 of CAKJTW010000021.1, forward strand.
AAATACTCCAACCCTATTATACTAACAAACCAGAAAATGGAGGGAAAAGAAAAAAAATGGAAACTTCCCTTTATGTTAACCTTTTACTACATTCTCATGACAATGATTTGGGCTTAGCAGCATGTTCTGAATGGTGAGATGGCCATTGCTGTTGTTTAGTTGCTAAGTCCCACCTGATTCCTTTGTGACACCATGGACTGGAGCCTGCCAGGCTCCTCTGTCCATGGGATTTCCCAGGCAAGAATAGTGGAGTGGGTTGCCATTTCCTTCTCCAGGGGGATCTTCCTGACCCAAGGATTGAACCCATGTCTTGTTTGGCAGGGGAATTCTTTCCACACTGAGCCACCAGGGAAGCCAGATGGTAGGCACATCTCTATCTGGAACCCAATATCCTTGAAGGAATATGCAATTCTTTCCCTCATATATAATTATTATGGGGCACAATGGAGAAAATACTTGTCATGTTTCACACAGTAATTCCCAAGAACTTCATGTCCCGGTAGAATAAATAAGATTCTGTCTGCCCGGAATTGACTCCTTACCCATATTTCTCTATTACTCCTAACCCTGGTATAACATATCTTTAGAGCAAGCAGCATTTTAGTCCTTAGGAGGAAACCCCTGGTGCTAATCCCTTTAGCAGCCCAGATGTTTCTCTCTACTGAATCCTGACTTTCTCCAGCCGGATGTTAAAGTAAGTTCAGAGAGTTCAGTCTCTTGGGCTTACAGAATTTTCCATCTTTGCCTGGCAAGGGTTAATTATTGTCCATGAGTATGAGAAATGCACTTAAAACACCCACAAGAAAAAAATTCAAATTTAAAACCAGCAGTTCATGAATTAAAATTTGTAGAACTTCAGATTGAGTGATTTCTAAGTCATTCAACAACAACTCATCCTTGGTCATAATCTATACCCTTTCAATATAGTGATTATCATAGCAGCAAACCAATGCTACGGTAGCTACAACATAATCTTTGGTAATCATATACCTGCCTGTCAGAGGTTCACTGTCTGGTTAAACAATCTGTGAATAATAAAAAATAGATTCGATGGCAAAAAGAAAATAAAAAAATTTGTGCCTGCCTGATTGTTGTAGACAAGCTCAGGAGGCAGAAACAACACACAGCAGCATACTTTGACATATGGGATTAGAAAATGCCATTTCTCAAAAAAGACACTACAAAAAAGGTACCACTATATGAAATAAAAGATGAGTTATCTGTTCTATTCATCCTTTTCCTATGTTCGGTGACTACTACTCCAGTCCCTCCCACTGACACTCTTGTTCAGGCACCATCTGTCCTGATCTAGAGGCTGTGCTATTTCACATCCTGAATCTGAAAGTGCCTGATTCCCTGACATCTCCAGATAGCATCTCTTCTCTCAGTCTCAAATTACCACGGAAGTGTCACCTATTTTAAACATAAAGATTAGGATACAACTCAATAACAATAAAACCCAATCAAAAACTGGGCAGAGGAACTAAATAGACACTTCTCCAAAAAAGATATACAGATGGCCAATAAGCACATGAAAAGTTGCTTGACTTCACAAATTATTAGAAAATGCAAATCAAAACTACAGTGAGGCATCAGCTCACAGCAGTCAGATGCCCATCATTAAAAAGTCTAGAATTAAGAAATGCTAGAGGGGGTGTGGTGAAAAGGGAACCTGTACTGTTGGTGGGGATGTAAATTGTTTCATTCATTACAGAAAGCAGTATGGAAATTCTTTTAACAATTAAAAATAGGCTACCATAAAATCCAGCATCCCACTCCTGGGCACATATCTAGGAAATACTCCAATTTGAAAAGATACATGCACCCCAATGTTTATAGCAGCACTATTTACAAAGCCAGGACATGGAAGCAGCCTAAATGTCTATCAACAGATGAACAGATAGAGAAGTGGTGCATGTAGAATATGACTCAGCCATAAAAAAGAGCAAAATAATGTCATTTGCAGTAACATGAATGAACCTAGAGATTATCATACTAAGTGAACTGAGTCAGAGACAGAAAGACAAATACCATATGCTATCACTTATATTTGGAATCTAAACTCTAATACAAACAAACTTACTTATAAAACAGAAACAGACTCATAGACATAAGAGAACAAACTTATGGTTACCAAAATGGAAAGTGCGGGGTGGGGGTGGGGGATAGGTATAAATCAGTAGTTTGGTATTGGCAGATGCAAGCTACTCTATATAAAATAAAAAGAATAGCCTACTGTATAGCTGCTGCTGCTAAGTCACTTCAGTCGTGTCCGACTCTGTGTGACCCCATAGACAGCAGCCCACCAGACTCCCTGTCCCTAGAATTCTCCAGGTAACAACACTGGAATGGGTTGCCATTTCCTTCTCCAATGCATGAAAGTGAAAAGTCCAACTCTTAGCGACCTCATGGAGCCTACCAGGCTCCTCCGTCCATGGGATTTACCAGGCAAGAGTGCTGGAGTGGGGTGCCATTGCCTTCTCTGTACTGTATAGCACCAGAAACTATGTTCAATATCTTGCTATAAACTATAATAGAAAAAAATTTTTAAGAAAAATAGGTGGATTAGGGAGAATTTCATAATACTATACAGCATTGTTCTAATTGGGAAAAATACACAGAATTTCAATTAATGCAAGACAAAATAATTTTCTTCACATTAAAAAAAAATTTTTTTGGCTTTACTATTGCATCTGACATTTTTAGGTCCTATTCTGTTTCTCTTTTTAAATTTGAAACACTATGTTTTCTTATGATTAAGTGAGCAAAACATTTTTCAAGGTAATCTTAAAGTACAGTGTTAATTTTACATCCCTTAAGAAATTTCTGCTGTAAAAATCATAAGTGAAGATCACGGAGTAAATGCTAAAGGCTAGAATATACTTTTTCCCTGAATATCAGACTATCTTGAGTGCTGTTCATATGCCCACAGGTAGTTTTCAAGTTGATAATGGCATGAAGATCTTTCACCTTCATGTAGAAAGTGGACGTTCTATGGCCCATCAGTTTCTGGTTGTTCTAGCCACTATTGGAGTCATGAAAAAACATGAACAACTTTCATTTCTTCTCTTCTATTTATTCTGTCATTTGCAGAATTTAGCTGAGGTAAAGAGGTACCTTTTTCTCATTAATCATTATAAGTTATGGAATAATTTTATTGATGGGAATGTTTTGGGCAGTATGCCCAACTCAAAGTAGAAGACATTAAGCCAACCCATTTTCTCATAAGATGTATGTTTCTGCATCTTCAACCAATATTCCTTAGCCTGCTGAAATACATTAAAAAATAGGAAAGATAAATAGTCCCATCTGGCTCTTTTGAGGTAGCAGATTAAACTATAAGGCATGTGGAAGAGATAGGTTCATGCCTGCTTATAGTACAATAAATAAGTCCAAAAATGGACAAATTCTTTATAAATAAAATCTTGAAATAAACCCAAAGCCTTGAAATATAAAACACTGAATGATCAAGTTGAAATAGGGGCCTCACTTCACTTAGTAACCAAGCTTGAATAAAACAAATATGAAAGGTATAGGAATGTTGGATGAAAATGCCTCTAAATAAATATAATGAGTGTTTACTTTGCAAACATTTGAAATCTCAATCTAATAAAGCACAAAGGAAAATGGCTTCATTACAGAAATCCTGACCTTAAATTTGCCTTTTTGTAAGGAGGCAGAGAAAAAGAGGAGGAGGAGAAAAAGGAAGATGTGATCTCTCTGGACCCAGCAGTCACAAGTAGTCTTGTAGATGGGGGATGAGGAGGATGATCCCTCAGGTGGCATCACAAAAATGAAAGTCAGCTGGCAAGAGCTTTGTGCAAAACAGCGGTGATTAATGGGAGCCAATGCCCAGCACCCTATAGTCACCAAATCTGTATTCACTGAATGGTAAAGCCCTCAAGACCCAACTGACTTCACTCAGCCTCCTTCTGTTTACCATCACAGCACCGTATTTTATTTTCTTCATAATTCTTACCATTATAATAAATTAGGTTATCCAGCTAGTTGTACTTGCTTATTGTTTCTCTCATCCCTAAAATGTAAGCTCCATGAATGAAGGGTCTTTGTCTTGTCCCTAAGAAGTGTCTGAATCGTGGAAGACACCACTGTAAGATTTCGGTGGACACACAAATCAACCAACCAAATCAACCAGCCGACCATCTGCCTGAAATGACCTATCTGGACTACCATACTTCAATTATTCTCCCTCTTTAGCTACATTACTTGGACAGCACAACTCTTTATCTGTTTTTGTTTATGAGTACATGTGTGTGCTGATTTCATGGCCCTCTCTTCCTTCCCCTGTAACTTGGACCACCTCCTTCTGGAGGAGGTAAGACCCTCAGGAGACCTACCAGAATGTGGTAGAGTCCAAGAAAAAAAAGAACCGTGATTTGGATGGCTTAAGCCAACTCTTCTCTAACAGCTGAAGAAAGAAATATTCATCTTGCACTCATCTTTATGGTTCTTCCCTTGCATCAGGGGCTTCCCCTGGTGACTCAGGTGGTAAAGAACTGCCTGCAGTGCAGGAGACCCAGGTTCTATCCCCAGTTAGGGAAGATCCCCTGGAGAAGGAGATGGCTACCCACTCCAGTATTCTTGCCTGGAAAATTACATGGGCAGAGGAGCTTGGCAGGCTACAGTCCTTGGGGTCACAAAGAGTTGGACATAACTGAGCGATTAACATTTCACTCTTGCCATCAGAGAGATGAGATCACAGGAGCCGAAAGTAAGAAAACCATCAGAACATGATATGACAGAGTCCCAAGGGAGAAGTAGTAGACACATATGCCTATATTATCCTTTGTATCAGAGCTATACCTCGGCAACCAGGATCCCTGGACTGTATCTTCCGCTACTGAAACTAACTGCATAAATATTTTAGATGAGCAAACAGCCTCAGAGTGATTGGACAGGACTTCCAACAAGTCTCCCAATGAGAAGGCACAACTCTTCCCTTCTGTGTCCATGCTTTACCTGTTTTCATCTCACTGAGGATACAAAAATTAAAAGTTTCAAAGAAGCATACTATAAGAATACACATTTGGATCTTGGATCTTCATTTCCTCTTTAGTTGAGGAGTAAATTAAATGATTTATTCTTAAGACAACCAGGCAATTCAAAAGCTGTAAACCAGCCTTAACTTTAAAATAATAAGATAAAATCCTGTTACCACCTTGACTCATTTATTTGTCATCTTCACTTATTGCTTCTTTTTCTCCTTCCAAGCAATTTTCTGGAAATACTGAAAAGTTTTTGTTCTCATTTTATTCAATATGGCAGTAGTCCTAAATCTTGAAGCAATAAAACTGGTCATTAAAAATTCAAGGAAAGACTTGGAGTATTTTTATAAAAATCTGGCTCTGTCTCCTCATTCACCTCACTTGAAGAGTTATTTGCTCAGCTCCTGCTGCTTTGTGAAATGTTAGCTCTCTAATACCAATAATATCTTTCCTTCTTCAATTCTGCATGCTCCCTCCCCAATCCTGCTGCTTAGCACTTTGTTCAATACTTGTGGCAGGATTTACTAGTCTTTCCCTAAGAATTGCTGTTTTCCTTCTATTCCTACATCTTTAACTTTCTCACATTGTGAAAAATATGCTTTCGTATTTACCTTTGTCCCTTCTAGAACATTCATTCTTTAAAGGTAAGAACACTATCTTACATACCTTTTGATCTCCAACAAGGCCCTGTCTATATACCAGAACCAAGGGTCAATACATAACAATTATATTCTCCTGTTTGCTCTACTCCTCCACAATAGTTTAGTATGTTTGTGATAGTTAGATCTGCATTGGAAATGGAAATTGAGAAAAAGCTTTAGGCTAACAAAGGGCATTGTCCCATTACTGAACATTAGCTGCAGCTAGTCTGGGCTAGATCCTAAAGAATTAACCAAACAGCCCTGCACACTTTCATCTACAGCCCCATGACATTTAAATCTGTGTCCTTTGAAATTTTAATCACCTAGAGATCTGCTAGTATTCTAGAGCCTGCTGGGTGAAGTGAATCCCACAGTTTTTGTTCCCCAGGTATTTGATGCCCTTGGAACAATAGCTCCATATAACTTTCTTTTCCCCTTCCAGTCAAAAGTGGTAAAATCTCCTAACAGATGACTCGAATTTGGTCATAGAACTATGTCAGTAAATACTATAATCTCATGAGTTTGTCAAGGTGAAAAATTGGCCCCTTGTGTGAAACCAAACAGCTTTTTTTCAATCCCATCCTTGCAGGAGAAAAAGAGAATGATAGCTTTGTATAAGGTGGGTAGACAGGGCCTGGTTCTGGGTTCTGATATAGAGGCTTAAAATTTAAGGGGAGGAATTTAGCTTTGGCAGGAAAAAGTTCTCAGCTGTAAAAGTTATTTGACACTGGAATGTAATCTAAAGGAAATCTGCTGTGTTGCATCTGAAGAATTTTAGGTTTTTAAATGTTGTAGTGGGCTCTCAAAGGGCTGCCTGGGCACCAAGAAATAACTCCTTAAAGAGAAGTCTTGTGAGTCTACAATTATATTTAAATATAATGAAGGATTTCTTAACACTGGAGATTATCAGAGGGTGGTACAAGTCATTGGAAAAATGAAGAATATCCTTCTGGATATTTAAATAAACTCAGTGTTCAAAAATACAACCCTACACATAAGCCCCTCTGGAGTCAAGAATGTTAGTTAACACCTGTACTCACAAATTACCTGCCCTAAGCAAAACACTCCCCAGATAGAGTGTTTCCCTTCTCTGGGTCCACACTCCATATAGAACAGCACAATCTGAATGTTACAAGTCAATAGAAAACCATTTTAAGGTTTGAATTATAAATCAGTTTTAAAGTAGGAATTATAACACCTTTGGGCAAGAATATTGGTCACAGTTTTAAAAGACTAATGTTATTTTTCTCTGGTGTGTTAAAATTTCTTTTCTCTTTTGTAAATATAATATATATGTTAACCTTCTGAAAGCTTATCAGGGTCACATTTTAAGTGAAGGAGTAAAACCATCCAAACTGCTTGGATGTACTTGTCAAACCACACAGGGAATTGCCTGGCTTTTCCAGAGAGAGGTAGGATATGTCCATCCCAGTGGTTCTAATCAATTACAAAGACCTAAGCTGCAGAGGAAGGCTTCTCATTGAAATGCAAGCAGCATGGGAAACTCTTTATTATTATTATTATTATTATTTCAAGTAAATTGTTTCATTAAAAACCTCACCAAGGAGGTGGCTTCCTGTGATTGTACGGAGAAAAGTGCCAGGAACAGATAAGTAAATCAGCAGAGCCCAAATTAAATAACTTCATTATCTCATCCACACACCTACACGGAAGAATCTACATTCTCACCTCTCTTCCTGCTTGCCCTCTCCCTCCTGCCGGTTGGGAGGAAAGGTTCAGTTCACTCTCTCTGAAGAGCTCGCAAGAAACTGCTCGAACTTTAACGCACTTGAGGTGTTTTTCAGCAACATCTGCTAGGCGTCATGTTGGGGCCACATTTAAATATGATAACTGCGTTTTTTTCGTTGTTTTTGTTTTTTTAAGTAGTATCTTTAAAAGTCAGGGGCTGCGTTCCTGCCAGACTCTACTAGGCAAGAATATGCATTGCAAAGTAATTTTCTCCTCTAAAGGTTTAATAGATCCCCAAATGACTTCACATCAGTAAGAGAAGTCTGCCTTTCTTTAGTGCTTCCCCCACGTGTAACTGAGTTAATGAGTGTTCCTTGCTTGCAGCTATCTTTCCAAAGGCAGACACCAAACAGGGGAAAACATTCATCAGTGAAACTTCAAGAGAATAAGCCAATCTGTGGACAGCTTGGTGATGGGTTCAGGATGACTGAAGTTGAATAACAGAAGCAGTCAGGGTTGGGGGCCATTATGATGACTGTTAATAGAAGTAAGGTTAGTTCTAATAGCACTTCGATCATTTTTTCAGTCTACAGCTCAAAAACTCCAGCCATTAAAAATTTCAAGAATTACTGTGTAATTGTGCATGCAATGAATTTTTTTTTTAATACACAGGTTTTGTAGAGCAGGTTCTGAGCCACTCTCTTTAGGTAATTCTGAAAACTACATTCAGAAAAGTAAAATATCTAAATTAGAAAATATTATCACAGAATACTGACTCATGTACACTATTCTCTGAATCCAAATGATCCCAGAGTACATAAAAAAACAGTTAAATGAGTATGAAAATGTATGAAGACAGATTGGCATCTCTTCTCTATACAAGGGAAAATGACTCATTCCCCCAAAGGTGAGTTAGCATCCGGCTACATTTTTTAAATACTATAAATTTAGCTTACTTCTGGTCCACATTATCTCCAAAAGCAGCAGTTATGACAGCAAGACTGCAGATGAGCAAAAATGGAACAAATGGACAATACCAGGGGCTCAAGTCTTGTCTCTGATAACCTAGAGCTGGTCAGACCTTGACACATTTAATCCCCACGATACCACATCTTTTACCTTCTAGGTCCATTGTCTCCCTCTCTTTATTAGAACCTTTTCAAACCCATCCTGCCTTCACTTTCTATATGAATCATCCAGATTCTATCATCTATCACTTTGTTCATACTTTGGCAATATCCCCAAATCCCTTGAGTCATCGTTCTTCCTTCCACCTAAGTTTCTAGTCATCCATAAGTTAGCAAGAGGTGCTAGAATCAGGCCAGTACTACTTAAAGCATGAATGTTTTCATTTTTGTCAGATCCTTCCATAGTCCTGGTGTGGAATACATTTCAGTCAATGCAAAAATTTTCGTGTTTTTGCACACTGAAAATATACTACAAGCATGTTTACTTTCTCTCACTGTTCTCTTTGGTTAGCAGTTGAGAAAAGTATGTTTCCCTCTCTTCTTGCGCTCTGGTGACTTTGTTCATCTGCTGGTGGCTGACACATTCATAAAGTTAATAGTCCTGAAACAAATGTATCTAAGAATCTTCAAAGCACCATGAGCTAATCTTTCAACATGGTTAATATAGAGGATATACCCTCAGCCTCTGACAACTCTGGCTGAAGATTCTACAAACAGCATCACACAATTAGGAACTCTTGTGCTCAGTGACATGCTATCTCTTTGGCAGATTCAGCTAAATCTTATATAAATAATATTTAAGTGATACTTAAAAGGCCACAATTCCTGTGTAGGAAGCAGGGATATCAGCAATTGTAAATTAACAACATAAAGTAGGAAAAAACAGTTACGTTTTTGCTAATGGAAGGCAGAAGCAGAAAAGGGTTGACTGACACTAAGAAGATTATTCCTACTTTTTCAATATAGCAGGCAAATGAATACGGTAGATAAATGCACTATCAATTTTATTCTTACAACACTGATAGTGACTTTAATCCTGACCTTGAAATAGCTTCTCCACACAAAGTCTTTTGAAATGACACTGTACTAGAAAAAAAGTGAAGCAATAATCTGTCTATTGATGAACTTTTATTAGGGTGTTTACTGTGGACCAGGCAACTAAGTGCTTTATTATCTACATCATGCGTCACTTAATCCTTATGACAACATGAGGTTACGATTGATACCCACAGTTCACAGACAGGGAAACTGAGGACTGGTGATGAATCAGGTCTATTTGATCTCAGGGCCCAGCTCTCAGGCCCCTTCTGAGATCACACCCCAGGTATTTTGTTTCTTCTGTCTGGCTTCCTATCAGTTAATGTTTAGGGCATTTGATGTATACTGATAATTCTGAAAAAGCAGGTACTAAAAATAGTGCAGGGCAAATGACAGCAGGTAATTGATTGCTTTCAGGCTCTAAGAAAAAGGAAAAGCAAAATTCACAGCAAGTTCTAGGCTTCCCTATAGGAAAAGTAGACTATTGACTATGTCATGACATTTAAAGAGACCTTAAATCTTTCTTTACACAGGTATTAAAGATCCTTCTGGCAGTCATTTATAGACCCAGACATTCCTACCCTTAACCTTCTTACAGGTTTTTAAAGGACACCTGTATCTTTTTTGTAGGCTTTTTTTTTTCTTTTTGGCCAAGCCTTGAGGCATGTGGGATCTTTAGTTCCCCTACCAAGGATCACACCCACCCCCTGCAGTGGAAGTGCAGAGTCTTGACTTCTGGACCACCAGGGAAGTCTCAAGGAAAACTGTATCTTAAGTGGATCAACTGATGCATCTTCTAGGAAATAGGACACATTAACTAAAAAGAAGGAATTAATTAATTTACTACCATCTCTTTTCAATTAACAGAGACACTTATCTAAGTGTTAAAATTTCTGGAAAGAGTTCCTTCCCACTCTCCTTTTTCACTCCCTATATATGTCCTCATCCTTTCACTAAGACCCTCTTGCCAAGGTGACCTTGTTAAACGCCCCGCCCCCCGCAGTTTTGTACAGGCTTTATCCTAGTCTCTCCAGCAGCTGACACCATTGACAGCTTCCTGCATTTGAAACACCCTCTTTTCTTGGCACCAGAGCATCACACTCTCCTCATTCCTATTTCTCTGCCTCCTTCTCACAGTTTCTTCTGTGAACTACCCCTCTTTACTACTCATCATGTGTTGAAGTTCCTGAGGGCTCTGTCCCAGGCCTTTTCTCTTCTCTCTATATAAAGTTGGGATCATCTCGGCCACTTGTGTAATTGCTGTATTTACACAGACTGGCTGAAGTTTCTACCTTCAGCTCAGAAATCTATCGAGAGTTTCAGATCCATAGGTCAAAATGTCTCCCAAATCTCTCAGACACTCTGCAGGCATCTTAAATTCCACAATTCCCAAAATTCAGCTGTTATTCTCCATCCCAAAACATGTTCATCTTACAACGTTCTCCAAAAATGGTCCACCATCTACCCAGCTGCCAAAGGAGAAACTTGGGGCGTTATAGCCCTTGTCACTATTCCCCATTCCCCACACGCAATCAGCCACCACCTTCTGCAGGTTCTACTTCTTTTATTGTTTTTATTTATTTATCTATATGGCTGTGCTGGGTCTTAGTTGCAGCATGCAGGAATTTTAGTTATGACATGCAGACTCTTAGTTGCAGCATGTGGGATCTAGCTTCTTGACCAGGGACTAAAACTGGGCCCCCTGCAATGGGAGTGTGGAGTCTTAGCCACTGGACTACCAGTGAAGTACCACATGTTCTACTCTTAAATACAACTACTACTATTTATCTTCTACTGCTGTCTGCCCTCACTGTCACTAACAATGCAGGGCATAATCTCTCCCCTTCAGAATACTGCAACCAACTGCAACAAGACCTTACTGCTCCATGGCAGTGCTCTTTGCCCACTTTTGGAAAAAACATATAATTTATCATCAAAATCAACTTTTACAGTTGAAAGAGGGCACTATTTGTATTGACAGCAGGATAACAAGCAAACACTGGATCTATTCTGGAAAAGCAGAACAGGCAATCATACTATCAGGCTGCAGTTAGACATCTTTCTAAAGCACATCCCTCACCATGTCACGTGTTTGCTTAAAAGGTATTCATGGCTCCCCCATTGTCTTCTGAACAATGAACAAACCTCCCAAAAGGCTTGTCATGGTCTGGCCCCACCTGGCTCTCCTGCTCCACCTCTCACCCCTTTATCATCCCATGCTTCTGGCACACATTGTATTCCCCCTATTTACATACTCTCCCTTGACCCTAGAATAAACTTTTGCTCTTGTATCTTCCCAAAAGTCTCTTTGTATATTTCTCTGTTACCAAATTTCTACACAGCATTCTAGTTTCAGGCTAGATGTTACATCCACAGAAAGCTTTTTCCAACCCTGAGAACCAGCCAGCATGCTCCTCGGTGTGCTGCCAACGCCCACCCCTATCCATGTGGCACTGCAGTTTTTAGTTCTTAACCTTAATTAGCCATCAGATTATGATAGTGCCAGAAATTTCTTACATATAATGCACATAACAGCATAAAAGGGATTTGGGGTTAGGGTGGAAAGGAAATAGAAAAATGATTTGAGGGTAGGATAAATTTAGTGAGTAAGTGCTCTATTTTTACTTATGGTTACTCTTTTTTGGTATATATTTAGAGGAGATAACAAATACTGTGGGGGTAGAGGGCTTAAAACTTCTCATAAACCACATGATAGTGCCACTAATGTACTAAACGAGAAGCCTGAAGACATTTTTGACTAAAACCTCTATCAATAAGTAGTATGAGCAAGTACTCTTAATATCTGTGGATTTAAAACTTAAAAATCAAACTCATGTTCTGGTAACTAATATATTATGTCCCGTCTAAACATTCACAAAAACAGAAATTAAAACTTTCCTAAAATGTAAAATAGCAGTTCTCAATTTTTCTCTATTTCAGTTGATCATCTTCGAATCCTTTTGGAAGATCATTTTTTAAAGTGGGTTTTGAAGGCAGGAACGGTAATGGGTTGGCTGCTGTAACACCAGAACCAGGACAAACAAAGCTCAGCATATAAAAACCATCAATGTTTACTGAGCTAATAGTAGAAAGATTTGGCTGGAGGATGGAATGGCTACCAGGATGAAGTCAGATCCCCAGCAGGATCCTTGGGTATTCCACGGACAGCAGGATAAGTACTATGGTGAGAAGGAGCAAGATTTAGTTAGAGAAGTGTTAGGAAGAACATGATGAAATGGAGAAGTGAAAGATCTTCAAACAGAAAGATAATCTCCTCCACAGATAACCCTGGCTTCATACTGTATATTATTATAAATTATACAATAAACCCACAAAAATTACATATTTGTTAATTCATTTGGAAGCAAAAGCATTCTAATACCAAGATGCAAAGAAACAGAATCCTAATAGCTGTGTGGTATTCACTATCACTGTGCCTCAAAAGTAAAATTAAACATTGCCCCTTTAAGCTGAAAAACCAAAAGAAGGGAGGACAAATCTTAACCTCTTATTTTTTGTCAGTCACTCTTCTGGGTGTTTCACAGAAGTTACAAATTTGTGTCAGTATTTTTTCTGCTCTCAAGGATCTTACACTTCAACCCTAGAGAGGAGATAAGATGAGATGTAAATAAATATAAATCAAAATAGAATGAAATAGCTTCTAGAATTATGGTACCAATAAATTTTGAATTTTTTAATTAGTTCCAATGTTCTGTGATTTTATTATTTTTAATGACAATGCATATAATATACAAGTTAAAGGTACTTCATTTTAAAATCTTTATATGAATTTTCCTCTAAAATAAGGGAACTATTTAGAAAAACATGCATATTTCTTAATATAACCATGCTACCCAATATTGGTTGCTTAAAAAAAAAGAAGCCCCAAAATACTGGAGTGGGTAGCCTATCCCTTTCCAGCAGATCTTCCTGACCCAGGAATTGACCTGCGGTCTCCTGCATTGCAGGCAGATTCTTTACCAACTAAGCCATTAGGGAAGCCCTAAGAAAAATGAGATTATATTTATGAGAGAGCAATGAAAGGCTAGAGTATCCTGGAGGAGAAAGTCTTTCACCAAGAGGATCAAAAACAGACTCATAAAGAAAGCATTCAGCTATATACTACTACCCTGGCTCCACAAAGAAAAGATGGAAAAGATCTATCTCATCAAGCAACAATGACTGAGAAACTGCATTGTAGGTAGAGATAATGGGTACGCAAATTCTTTTAAAGCATATACATAGTAACAATCACATAGTAACTAATGTCACCATGAGAAGGGGACAGCAAAGACATGGTCAGCTTAAAGAAAAAGTTTGTCAATAAGCCCATTAACAAAAAGTTTTAATGTTTTACTCAACCATGAAAAGAATATGTTCAGTTGAGTTCAGTCAGTCATGTCCAAATCTTTGTGACCCCATGGAGGCCACACACCAGGCTTCCCTGTCCTTCACCAACTGCAGGAGCTTGCTCAAACTCATGTCCATCAAGTTGGTGATGCCATCCAACCATCTCATCCTCTGTCATCGCTTTCTCCTCCTGCCTACAATCTTTCCCAACATCAGGGTCTTAATGAATCAGCTTTTCTCATCAGGTGGCCAAAGAATTGGCATTTCAGCTTCAGCATCAGTCCTCCCAATGAATGTTCAGGACAGATTTCCTTTAGGATGGATTGATTGGATCTCCTTGCAGTCCAAGGGACTCTCAAGAGTCTTCTCCAACACCACAGTTCAAAAGCATCAGTTCTTTGGAACTCAACTTTCTCTATAGTCCAACTCTCACATTCATAGATGACTACAGGAAAAACCATAGCTTTAACTTGATGGACTTTTGTTAGCAAAATAATGTCTCTAGCTTCTAATATGCTCTCTAGATTGGTCATAGCTTTTCTTCCAAGGAGCAAGTGTCTTAATTTCATGACCACAGTCACCATCTGCAGAGATTTTGGAAATCCCAAAATAATAAAGTCTCTCACTGTTTCCATTGTATCCCCATCTATTTGCCATGAAGTGATGAGACCAGATGCCATGAACTTAGTTTTTGAATGTTGAGTTTTAAGCCAACTTTTTCACTCTCCTCTTTCACTTTCATCAAAAGGCTCTTTAGTTCTTCTTTGCTTTCTGCCATAAGGGTGGTGTCATCTGCATATCTGAGGTTATTGATATTTCTCCTGGCAATCTTGATTCTAGCTTGTGATTCATCCAGCCCAGCATTTTGCATGATGTACTCTGCATAGAAGTTACATAAGCAGGGTATACAATATACAGCCTTGATATACTCCTTTCCCAATTTGGAACCAGTCTGTTGTTCCCTGTCCAGTTCAAAACTGTTGCTTCTTGACATGCATACAGATTTCTCCAGGAGGCAGGTAAGGTGGTCTGATATTCCTATCTCTTTAAGAGTTTTCCACAGTTTGCTGTGACCCATACAGTCAAAGACTTCGGTGTAGTCAATAAAGCATAAGCCTGTTGAAGCCTGGCTTGGAGAATTTTGAGCATTACTTTGCTAGCATGTGAGATCAGTGCAATTGTGCAGTAGTCTGAGCATTCTTTGGCATTGTCTTTCTTTGGGATGGGTAGAATCTAGGAATAACACTTTTCTTAAAACTCATTCATAATCCTTATGCAGAGCTTCTTTTGAGTGGGGGTAACAAATAAAACTTTCTTCCAACTAGAGCTGGAGTATGTTAAAGATGAAAAAGTTAACTTCTCTGCTATTCATTAGTTAAAAACATGATTTTCATCCTCCCCACACTGGAGAAGGGAAGAACCAAGCTTGAGAGCATCATTCAAGAGTTAGCTGTTACCTACGGACACCTAGACTATTACCAAGGAGCAAGAATATACATTCCAGTCCCCTATAAAGAAAGTGCTGCATCAATATGCCAGCAAATTTGGAAAACTCAGCAGTGGCCCCAGGACTGGAAAAGGTCACTCTTCATTACAATTCCAAAGAAAGGTAATGCAAAAGAATGCTCAAACTACAGCACAATTGCACTCATCTCACATGGTAGTAAAGTAATGCTCAAAATTCTCCAAGCCAGGCTTCAGCAATATGTGAATCGTGAACTCCCCAATGTTCAAGCTGGTTTTACAAAAGGCAGAGGAACCAGAAATCAAACTGCCAACATCCGCTGGATCATGGAAAGAGCAAGAGAGCTCCAGAAAAACATCTATTTCTGCTTTATTGACTATGCCAAAGCCTTTGACTATGTGGAACACAATAAACTGTGGAAAATTCTGAAAGAGATGGGAATACCAGACCACCTGACCCGCCTCTTGAGAAATCTGTATGCAGGTCAGGAAGCAACAGTTAGAACTGGACATGGAACAACAAACTGGTTCCATAGAGGAAAAGGAGTACGTCAAGGCTGTATATTGTCACCCTGCTTATTTAACTTCTATGCAGAGTACATCATGAGAAATGCTGGACTAGAAGAAACACAAGCTGGAATCAAGATTGCCGGGAGAAATATCAATAACCTCAGATATCCAGATGACACCACCCTTATGGCAGAAAGTGAAGAGGAACTAAAAGCCTCTTGATGAAAGTGAAAGAGGAGAGCGAAAAATTGGCTTAAAGCTCAACATTCAGAAAACGAAGATCATGGCATCTGGTCCCATCACTTCATAGGAAATAGGTGGGGAAACAGTGGAAACAGTGTCAGACTTTATTTTGGGGGGCTCCAAAATCACTGCAGATGGTGACTGCAGCCATGAAATTAAAAGACACTTACCTTGGAAGAAAAGTTATGACCAACCTAGATAGCATATTCAAAAGCAGAGACATTCCTTTGCCGACTAAGGTCCGTCTAGTCAAGCCTACGGCTTTTCCAGTGGTCATGTATGGATGTGAGAGTTGGACTGTGAAGAAAGCTGAGCACCAAAGAATTGATGGTATTGAACTGTGGTGTTGGAGAAGACTCTTGAGAATCCCTTGGACTGCAAGGAGATCCAACCAGTCCATTCTGAAGGAGATCAGCCCTGGGATTTCTTTGGAAGGAATGATACTAAAGCTGAAACTCCAGTACTTTGGCCACCTCATGAGAAGAGTTGACTCATTGGAAAAGACTCTGATGCTGGGAGGGATTGGGGGCAGGAGGAGAAGGGGATGACAGAGGATGAGATGCATGGATGGCATCACGGACTTGATGGACGTGAGTCTGAGTGAACTCCGGGAGATGGTGATGGACAGGGAGGCCTGGCGTGCTGCGATTCATGGGGTCGCAAAGAGTTGGACATGACTGAGCGACTGAACTGAACTGAACACACACTAGTAAAGTAATGCTCAACATTCTCCAGGTCAGGCTTCAGCAATACGTGAACCATGAACTCCAGATATTCAAGCTCATTTCAGAAAAGGCAGAAGAACCAGAGATCAAATTGTCAACATCTGCTGGATCATAGAAAAAGCAAGAGAGTTCCAGAAAAACATCTATTTCTGCTTTATTGACTATGCCAAAGCCTTTGACTGTGTGCATCACAATAAACTGTGGAAAAATCTGAAAGAGATGGGAATACCAGACCACCTGACCTGCCTCCTGAGAAACCTGTATTCAGGTCAGAAAGCAACAGTTAGAACTGGACATGGAACAGCGGACCGATTCCAAATAGGAAAAGTAGTACATCAACGCTGTATATTGTTACCCTGCTTATTTAACTTCTAGGCAGAGTACATCATGAGAAACACTGGGTTGGAAGAAGCACAAGCTGGTTCAAGATTGCTGGGAGAAATATCAGTAACCTCAGATACACAGGTGACACCACTTTTATGCCAGAATTTGAAGAACTAAAGAGCCTCTTGATGAAAGAGGAGAGTGAAAAAGTTGGCTTAAAGCTCAACATTCAGAAAACGAAGATCATGGCATCTGGTCCCATCACTTCATGGCAAATAGATGGAGAAACAGTGGAAACAGTAGCTGTCTTTATTTTGGGGGCTCCAAAATCACCACAGATGGTGACTGCAGCCATGAATTAAAAGATGCTTACTCCTTGGAAGGAAAGTTATGACCAACCTAGACAGCATATTAAAAAGCAGAGACATTACTTTGTCCACAAAGGTCCATCTAGTCGAGGCTGTGGTTTTTTTAGTAGTCACATATGGATGTGAGCGTTGGACTATAAAGAGGGCTGAGCACCAAAGAATTGATGCTTTTGAAATGTGCTGTTGGAGAAGACTCTTGTGAGCCCCTTGGACTGCAAGGAGATCCAGCCAGTCCATCCTAAGGGAGATCAGTCCTGGGTGTTCATTGGATGCACTGATGTTGAAGCTGAAACTCCAATATTTTGGCCACCTGATGCAAAGAGCTGACTCATTTGAAAGGACCCTGATGTTGGGAAAGATTGAGAGCAGAAAGAGAAGGCGATGACAGAGGATGAGATGGTTGGATGTATCTATGAACATGAGTTTGGGTAAACTCTGGGAGTTGGTGATGGACAAGGAGGCTTGGCATGCTGTGGTTCCTGGGGTCGCAAAGAGTCAGACAAGAGTGAGCGACTGAACTGAACTGAAGAACATACAATGGAAAGAAGACAAGCTCTTCAATAAGTGCTGTTGGGAAAACTGGACAGCTACATATAAAAGAATAAAATTAGAACCTTCCCTACCCCATACACAAAAATAAATTCAAAATGAATTTATGTAAAGCCAGACACTATAAAATTCTTAGAGGAAAACACAGTCAGAACGTTCTTTGACATAAATCACAGCAAGATCCTTTTTGACACATCTCCTAGGGTAATGAAAGTAAAAATAAACAAATCAGTTCAATTCAGTCAGTCGCTCAGTCGTGTCCGACTCTTTGTGACCCCATGAATTGCAGCACGCCAGGCCTCCCTATCCATCACCAACTCCTGGAGTTCACTCAGACTCACAATAAACAAATAGGACTTAATTAAACTCAAAAACTTTTGCACACAAAGGAAACCAAAAATAAGACAAAAAGACAGCCCTCAGAATGGGAGAAAATATGTGCGACTGAAATAACTAACAAGGGATTAATCTCCAAAATATACAAACAACTCATGTAGCTCAATATCAAAAAACAAACAATATAATCTAAAAATGGGCGGAAGACCTAAAAAGACATTGCTCCAAAGAAAACATACAGACGGCCAAGAGGTACATGAAAAGATATTCAATATCACTAATTATTAGAGAAATACAAATCAAAACTACAATGAGGTATCACTTCACACCTGTAAGAATGGCTGTCATCATCAAAAAATCTGCAGACAATAAATACGGGAGAGGGTGTAGAGAAAAGGGTATCCAGCTACACTGTTGGTAGGAGTATAAATTGGTACAACCACTATTGAGAACAGCATGGAGGCTCCTTAAAAAACCAAAAATACAACTACAGTATGACCAAGCAATCCCACTTCTAGGCATACATCCCAAGAAAACCTTAATTCCAAAAGTTACATGGCCCTCAATGTTCATGCAGCACTGTTTACAATAGCCAAGACATGGAAGCAACTTAAATGTCCATCAACAAAGGAAAAGACAAAGATGATGTGATACATATATACAATGGAATAATAGCCATAAAAAGGAATGAATTTATAGAGATATGGATGGACCCAGAAGAGAGTGTCATACAGAGTGAAGTAACTCAGAAAAGAGAAACATAAATATTTTATATTAAATCATATAAGTGGGACCTAGAAAAATGGTATAGATGAACCTATTTTCAAAGCAGAAATAGAGACACAGATGTAGAGAACAAACTATGGCCACCAAGGGGAGAAAGATGGGTGGGATAAACTGGGAGACTGGGACTGACATGTATATATTATGCTGTGCTGTGCTTAGTCACTCAGTCATGTCCTACTCTTTGAAACTCTTTGGACTGTGGCCTCCAAGGCTCCTCTGTCCACAGGATTCTCCTGGCAAGAATACTGGAGTAGGTTGACATGCCCTCTTCCAGAGGATCTTCCCAACCCAGGGATAGAACCTGCAGCTCCTGCATTGCAGGCAGATTCTTTACAGCTGAGCCACCAGGGAAGTCCTGACATGTATATACTACTAGGTAGAAAATAGATAACTAATGAGAACCTACTACATATATACAGCACAGAGAACTCTTCTCTGTGCTCTGTGGTGGCCTAATGGGAAGGAAATCCAAAAAGAGGGGATATGTGTATACATATAACTGATTCACTTTGCTGTACAGCAGAAACAATTATAACATTGTAAAACAACTATACTCCAATAAAAAGTAAAATAAAAAAGGGTTAGTTATTGATCCCCCATCAGAGACATTCTAGGTGTTGACAAAAGTTGCTGAGAGACAGAAGCAGAGTTCTGTTGGTCATCACTGTAACCACTGACATTTTCTCTTTCTAAAGCCAGTGAAAACATGGCCAAAAGAAGGAAGGAAAAAAACATTCACAAGGTAATTTCATCAAGGAAAATTGCCCAAGTGACAAGGAAAATTGCCCAAGATGAAAGAGACAAATTCAGTACATAGGCAAACACGTCATCATTTCTTGTTTTCTTTTATTTTTAATTAGAGGATAATTACTCTATAATATTCTGATGGTTTCCAACATATCAACATGAATCAGCTATATCTGAAGTTGCAAATGGATTTTATCAAACTAATTTCAGTATTTTTAATGACTCAAAATAGTAGCAATGATGAATAGGATTTGGGGGAAATAAGAGTGGGTTTTCTTGGCAAAACTCTATTAGTCTTTGCCCTGCTTCATTCCCTATTCCAAGGCCAAATTTGCCTGTTACTCCAGGTGTTTCTTGACTTCCTACTTTTGCATTCCAGTCCCCTATAATGAAAAGGACAGCTTTTTGGGGTGGTAGTTCTAAAAGGTCTTGTAGATCTTCATAGAACCATTCAACATCAGCTTCTTCAGTGTTACTGGTTGGGGCATAGACTTGGATTACTTATATTGAATGGCTTGCCTTAGAAATGAACAGAGATCATTGTGTCATTTTTGAGACTGCATTCAAGTACTGCATTTTGAACTCTTTGGTTGACCATGATGGCTACTCCACTTCTTCTAGGGGATTCCTGCCCTCAGTAGTAGATATAATGGTCATCTGAGTTAAATTCACCCATTCCAGTCCATTTTAGTTTGCTGATTCCTAGAATGTTGACATTCACTCTTGCCATCTCCTGACTTACAATTTGCCTTGATTCATGGACCTGACATTCCAGGTTTCTATGCAATATTGCTCTTTATAGCATTGGACCTTGCTTCTATCACCAGTCACATCCACAGCTGGGTATTGTATTTGCTTTGGCTCATCTCTTCCTTTTTCTGGAGTTATTTCTCCACTGATCTCCAGTAGCATATTGGGCACCTACTGACCTGGGGAGTTCCTCTTTCAGTATCCTATCATTTTGCCTTTTCATACTGTTCACGGGGTTCTCAAGACAAGAATACTGAAGTGGCTTGCCATTCCCTTCT
Source organism: Nanger dama (assembly GCA_917880005.1). Lineage (NCBI taxonomy): Eukaryota > Metazoa > Chordata > Mammalia > Artiodactyla > Bovidae > Nanger > Nanger dama. Next base: position 25,411,804 of record CAKJTW010000021.1, read on the forward strand.
CCAGTGGACCACATTCAGTCAGACCTCTCCACCATGACCCACCCATCTTGGGTGGCCCCACATGGCATGGCTTAGTTTCATTGAGTTAGACAAGGCTGTGGTCCTAGTGTGATTAGATTGACCAGTTTTCTGTGAGTATGGTTTCAGTATGTCTGCCCTCTGATGCCCTCTTGCAACACCTATCGTCTTACTTGGGTTTCTCTTACCTTGGACATTGGGTATCTCTTCACGGCTGCTCCACCAAACCACAGCCGCTGCTCCTTACCTTGGATGAGGGGTATCTCCTCACCACCACCTCTCCTGATCTTGAACGTGGAATAGCTCCTCTAGGCCCTCCTGCGCCCGCACAGTCACCACTCCTTGCACGTGGGGTTGCTCCTCCTGGCAGCCACCCCTGACCTCAGACGTGGGGTAGCTCCTCCCAGCTGCCGCCCAACCTCAGATGTGAGGTAGCTCCTCTCAGCCATTCCTGTGCCGTCACAGCCTGGCACTCTCGGCAGCTGCCCCTAACCTCGGATGTAGGGTAGATCCTCTTGGCCACCGCCCCACACACTCTTCCAACAACACAAGAGAAGACTCTATATGTGGACATCATCACATGGTCAACACTGAAATCAGATTGATTATATTCTTTGCAGCCAAAGATGGAGAACCTCTATACAGTCAACAAAAACAAGACCGGGGAGCTGACTGTGGCTCAGATCATAAACTCCTTATTGCCAAATTCAGACTTAAATTGAAGAAAGTAGGGGAAATCACTAGACCATTCAGGTATGACCTAAATCAAATCCCTTATGCTTATACAGTGGAAGTAAGAAATAGATTCAAGGGACTAGATCTGATAGATAGAGTGCCTGATGAACTAGGGACAGAGGTTCATGACATTGTACAAGAGACAGGGATCAAGATCATCCCCATGGAAAAGAAATGCAAAAAAGCAAAATGGCTGTCTGAAGAGGCCTTACAAATAGCTATGAAAAGAAGAGAAGCAAAAAGCAAAGGAGAAAAGGAAAGATATAAGCATCTGAATGCAGAGTTTCAAAGAATAGCAAGGAGAAATAAGAAAGCCCTCCTCAGCAATCAGTTTAAAGAAATAGAGGAAAAGAACAGAATGGAAAAGATAGAGATCTCTTCAAAAAAATTAGAGATACCAAGGAAACATTTCTTGCAAAGATGGGCTTGATAAAGGACAGAAATGGTACAGATCTAACAGAAGCAGAAGATGTTAAGAGGTGGAAAGAATACACGGTAGAAATGTACAAAAAGATCTTCACGACCTAAATAATCACAATGGTGTGATCACTCACCTAGAGCCAGACATCCTGGAATGTGAAGTCAAGTGGGCCTTAGAAAGCATCACTACGAACAAAGCTAGTGGAGGTGATGGAATTCCAGTTGAGCTGTTTCAAATCCTGAAAGATGATGCTGTTAAGGTGCTGCACTCAATATGCCAGCAAAATTTGGAAAACTCAGCAGTGGCCACAGGACTGGAAAAGGTCAGTTTTCATTCCAATCCCAAAGAAAGGCAATGCAAAAGAATGCTTTAATTCCCGCACAATTGCACTCATCTCACACACTAGTAAAGTAATGCTCAAAATTCTCCAAGTCAGGCTTTAGGAGTACATGAACTGTGAACTTCCAGATGTTCAAGCTCATTTTAGAAAAGGCAGAGGAACCAGAGATCAAATTGTCAACATCTGCTGGATCATTGAAAAAGCAAGACAGTTCTAGAAAAACATCTATTTCTGCTTTATTGACTATGCCAAAGCCTTTGACTGTGTGAATCACAATAAACTGTGGCAAATTCTGAAGGAGATGGGAATACCAGACTACTGGACCTGCCTCTTGAGAAACCTATATGCAGGTCAGGAAGCAACAGTTAGAAGTGGACATGGAACAACAGACTGGTTCCAAATAGGAAAAGGAGTCCATCAAGGCTGTATATTGTCACCTTGTTTATTTAACTTCTAGGCAGAGTACGTCATGAGAAACACTGGGTTGGAAGAAGCACAAAATGGAATTAAGATTTCCAGGAGAAATATCAAGAACCCCAGATAGGCAGATGACACCACCCTTATGCAGAAAGTGAAGAGGAACTAAAAAGCCCCTTGATGAAAGTGAAAGAGGAGAGTGAAAAAGTTGGCTTAAAGCTCAACATTCAGAAAATGAAGATCATGGCATCTGGTCCCATCACTTCATGGCAAATGATGGGGAAACAGACTTTATTTTTCTGGACTCCAAAATCACTGCAGATGGTGACTGCAGCCATGAAATTAAAAGATGCTTACTCCTTGGAAGGAAAGTTATGACCAATCTAGATAGCATATTCAAGAGCAGAGACATTACATTGCCAACAAAGGTCCATCTAGTCAAGGCTATGTTTTTCCCAGTGGTCATGTATAGATGTGAGAGTTGGACTGTGAAGAAAGCTGAGCACCGAAGAATTGATGCTTTTGAACTGTGGTGTTGGAGAAGACTTTTGAGAGTCCCTTGGACTGCAAGGAGATCCAACCAGTCCATTCTAAAGGGTATCAGTTCTGGGTGTTCATTGGAAGGACTGATGCTAAAGCTGAAACTCCAATACTTTGGCCACCTCATGTGAAGAGTTGACTCATTGGAAAAGACACTGATGCTGGGAGGGATTGGGGGCAGGAGGAGAAGGGGACAACAGAGGATGAGATGGCTGGGTGGCATCACCGACTCGATGGACTTGAGTTTGAGTGAATTCCACGGAGTTGGTGATGGACAGGGAGGCCTGGTGTGCTGCGATTCATGGGGTCGCAAAGAGTCTGACACGACTGAACAACTGAATTTAAGAAATTCATTTCTAAGGTGAAAATAATCAATATATTTGTGAATATTTCTCAATTTCATATATTTTCCTTAAGATTTCTATCAAAAGTAACTTTTCATACCTCTGTCGTGGCATAAATCCACCACCACTGATGTCAGAAAAACAAACAAACAAACAATGTTCTGGCCAGATAATAGCAAAGGAAGTTACCCAAAGGCACATAGAGAAAGGTGAACAGTGTTTGTAGCCTGTCAGAAGTTAACCAGGAAAAAAATTATTCTCTTCATATCCACCTCACTTCCAATAATAACATTAAATTGCTCAATATATGCAAACAACATGGTGTTCAGGTTCCTTGAGAGAAAGAACCAAACCTAATAAGAGTCTTATCATGTTCACTGGAGGGCAGATTATGTGAGTGAGAGCAATGTTTCACAAGTCACAGGCAAACACAAGCCCCATGACTTGAATTCCGATGCTCTGATTCAGAGGCACTGGCTGTTTTTTCCAGGGTGACAGAAATGAAAGTCACAATTTCTTACTTTTTTCTGAAACTAAGACAAGAAGCTGATATGATCTGGTAGCTAGAATATCTAATGAGTGTGAGTTCCTCTCTCTGGAAGAATGTTTCAAATTTTCATAAAAACATTTCATCTTCACATTCATTCTACTAATTTTTAAGAGATTTATACATACAATAAAATTGAAGCGTACAATTCAATGATTTCTAGCAAAGGTACAGAGTTGTGAAACCATCACCACAATCCAATTTTAAAACACTTCAGTCACTCCAAAATGAAACTTCATGTCTATTTGTAGGTACCCTTTACTCTCACTCCAACTCCCCAAGAAAATTAATCTACTCACTGTCACTATAAATTTACCTATCATGGACTTTCCTTTCAATAAAGTTCTGTAATATATGATCTTCTAAGTCTGGTTTCTATCACCTAATATAGCAGTTTTGAAGGTCATCCACACTGTAGCATGCATCACTACTTTATTCCTTGTCATTGCTCAAGAATATTCTGTTGTACAAATACACCAGCTTTTGTTTATCTCTTCACGAGTTGATAGACATCATGGATGGCTTCTTCTTGGGGGCTAACATGAATACTGCTGATAATGAACACTTACATACAAGTCTTTATGTGGATATATGACTTCGTTTCTCTTGGGGAGATAATTAGGAATGAAATTGTTGGGTCATATATTTATTTATGTTTAACATTTCTAGAAACTGCCAAACGGTTTTGCAAAGTAGGTGCAGCATCATTTCACCTAACTTCAAATTTACTGAGCATCAGGTAACTATCATTGTGCTTTGAATCAGCCTTGATTTCTTAAACCAAGTGGACTTTTAACCTCTGTCAACTCTTATCATTTTCTACTACTCACTATCATTTTCTACTTTATATATTGTTCATTGTTCAGTTGCTAAGTCACATCCAACTCTGCAACCCCATGGACTGCAGCACACCAGGCTTCCCTGTCCTTCACTATCTTCCAGATTTTGCTTAAATTCATGTCCATTGAGTCAGTGACATCATCCAAACCATCTCATCTTCTGTTGACCTTTTCTCCTCCTGCCTTCAATATTTCTTAGCATCAGGATCTTTTCCAATGAGTTGGCTCTTTGCATCAGGTGGACAAAGTATTGGAGCTTCAGCATCAGTCCTTCCAATGAATGCTGCTGCTGCTGCTGCTAAGTTGCTTCAGTCGTGTCCGAGTCTGTGCGACCCCACAGACGGTAGCCCATCAGGCTCCCGCATCCCTGGGATTCTCCAGGCAAGAAATTAAGATGCCTGCTCCTTGAAAGAAAAACCATGACAAACTAGACAGTGTGTTAAAAAAGCAGAGATATCACTTCACCAACAAAGGTCCCTATAGTCAAAGCTATGGTTTTTCCAGTCATGTACGGATGTGAGAGTTGGACCATAAAGAAGGCTGAGTGCTGAAGAATTGATGCTTTTGAATTGATGCTGGGGAAGACTCTTGAGAGTCCCTTAGACTGCCTTTGAGATCAAACCAGTCAATCCTAAAGGAAACTAACCCTGAGTATTCATTGGAACAAAGAAGGCAATGGCACCCCTTTCCAATACTCTTGCCTCTCTTGCCTAGAAAATCCCATGGACGGAGTAGCCTGTTGGGCTGCAGTCCAGGGGGTTGCTAAGAGTTGGACAAGACTGAGTGACTTCACTTTCACTTTTCACTTTCATGCATTGGAGAAGGAAATGGCAACCCACTCCAGTGTTCTTGCCTAGAGAATCCCAGGGACAGGGGAGCCTGATGGGCTACCGTCTATGGGGTCGCACAGACTCGGACACGACTGAAGCGACTTAGCAGCAGCAGCAGCATTCATTGGAAGGACTGATGCTGAAGCTCCAATACTTTGTTCACCTGATGCAAAGAGCCAGCTCATTGGAAAAGATCCTAATGCTAAGAAAGATTGAAGGCAGGAGGAGAAAGGGGCAACAGAAGATGAAATGGTTTGGATGGTGTCACTGACTCAATGGACATGAATTTAAGCAAAATCTGGAAGATAGTGAAGGACAGGGAAGCCTGGTGTGCTGCAGTCCATGGGGTTGCAGAGTTGGATGTGACTTAGCAACTGAACAATGAACAATATATAAAGTGGCTGCAGTCACTGTCCACAGTGATTCTTGAGCTCAAGAAAATAAGATCTGTCACTGTTTCCACTCTATGTTGTATGTATTACAAAAATTCTATAATTTGGTGAAATTAAATATTGGTTACTCGGAACCATTAAAAACTTGGAGTACAAATGGGCTTTGAAAAGTTACCTTCCTGTTTTTGTCAAGTTGCTTGAAAATGTCAGAAACGTTACATTCATATCACTGTGAAGAGTTCCATCAAAGTGGTAAAGGGCTGAAGACTAATAAGTGTGTTTGTGATTCAGGAAGGTCCTTCAGCTAGTCATCTCCGCAAAGAGACAGAAGATAGTTCTTAGATTTAGTCTTTAGAGTGGTGTGACATTCTGTGAAAAATAACGTTTTGTGTGACACTGTTGCCTCAGTAGCCCAGGAAAGATAAAGAAGGAAACTAAAGCCTGTTCACAGATCGACACATATCTTTTCTCCCTGAGTGACTTCTGCACTGTCAACCTCACAAGAGCCAAGCTACAAGCATGACTTTCAGCAGAGTTCTTAATACCAGGACTGAGGCATTCAACTTTTCACATGGAGAGGAAATGTAAATTTGATTTAAAAAAAAGATGAAAAAGCCACAATTAATGGAAGAACGAGGCCTCCCCCTAGTGGATAATTCAAAAATTGGGTTTCTACAGTCTCATTTGGGATTTTACACAATAAAATACCATGACAAATCAGTTCAGTTCAGTCGCTCAGTCATGTCCAACTTTGTGCGACCCCATGGACTGCAGCACACCAGGCTTCCCTGTCCATCACCAACTCCCAGAACTTGTTCAAACTCATGTCCATCGAGTTGGTGATGCCATCCGTGATATATGCAAAGAGCTATAAAATAAAATGCCAATTAGCTCTTATTTACATATGAAGCCCACCAAAACTTAAAAAGAATTCCCCAATATTTCAAGGAGAGTGGGAAAGCTCACAGTCACCAATGATATATTTTAAAGTAAATGTAGCTAGTAGAAGAAAGTGAAAGAAGGCAAACTTCTAGAAGTATGGAAAAAGTTTAATAGGGACACTGTATCATAATCCTCAACACCATACCAATCACCATGGTGGCCAGGCCATCAGAGTGTGGGTACTCATCCCCCAGGAGCCCTGTGGGTGGCCATTTTCCAGGGTCCGAAGACAAAAGTGTGACAATCGGGTCATTTTCAAAGGCAACATAGGATTCTTATAATCATATATAATAGTCTTCAAATTGCATAGCTTTTATTATGAGTTAATTAAAATTCTTAGAGAAGGAAATGGCAACCCACTCCAGTATTCTTGCCTGGGAAATCCCACAGACAGAGGAGCCTCACAGGCTACAGTTCATGGGCTCGCAAAGAGTCAGACTTGACTTAGCGATTGAATAACAATTTAAAATCTAGGGAACCACAGATTTGAGGCTTATAATTATACTACATTTATTAAAACCTGCAGAGATTAAACAAAATTATTCTAATTTTTAAAGATTCAACATGTTCTAGGTACTGGTAAGAACTTGATATAAATTATTTTATATAATCCCCGAAACAGTCTTAAACTATTCTAACAGATAAAGAAACTGGCACAGAAGTGGCAGAACTGGAATGTCCAACTCCAGAGGCCACCTCTTTAATCTATGAATGAAAACAGAAACAAATCAGTAAAATATAAAGTGTATATTTGTCAATGGGGGCTTCCCCAGTGGCTCAGTGGTAAAGAATCTGCCTGTAATGCAGGATACGCAGGAGACGCGGGTTCCATCCATGGGTTGGGAAGATCCCCTGGAGAAGGGCATGGCAATCCACTCTAGTATTCTTGTCTGGAACATCCCATGGACTGAGGGGTCTGGCCGGCCACAGTTCATGAGGCTGCAAAGACTCAGACAAAGAAGCGACAGAGCATGCATTATTTCTCAATGATTTTAAGGAGAAATGTACATCCTTTTCTAATTTATATTATTTATTTGGTAATTTTAAAGAAATTGCTAACATCTGGATTCACTGTTAGAACAAGCCCTGAAGTGACAACCACAAGTCCTAGGCTCAGACTTCCCTGGTGGCACAGAAGGTAGAAATCTGCCGGCCCAACGCAGAGGACACAGGGTCATCCCTGGTCCGGAAAGATCTCACATGTCAAGGAACAACTAAGCTTATGTACCACAGCGATGAGGCTGTACTCTGGAGCCTGAAAACCACTACTACTGAAGCCCATGCGCCTCGACCCTGTGCCCTACAAGAGAGGCCACCACAGCAAGAAGCCCGCACACCATGAGTAGCCACTACTCACCACAACTAGAGAAATCCCGTGCAAAAAAGCCATAGGCTCTAACTTTGTCTGCCTTCACTGCCCTTTTGACATTAGACCATTTACTTAACCTTTGTAATGAAATGACCTGCCTCTTTTCCCAGTGTTCCTGGTATGGAAGCGATAAGACATTGTAGTGAAGTTAATGGGATGTGGTAGGGTCATGGCTAAAGTGGATAAACACTCTAATACCCACTGCAAGACGATCACAACTGTATATAAAATATGAGCCTACACCTCCAGTTAAGAGAAATGCAACTAAGACAGCATGAGGATCATTTCGTACAACATCCATGCAGCCTCTACTTCCATTACTATATAGTAACATTGACCAGGGTTCAGTGTTTCTACACCAAGGGAGTGCTTGGTTGTGAAGGATTAACCTCATGACTGCAAGAGTTAAGCGCATCTTCAAAATACTAAAAGAGCCCCACAAATTCCAAAGCTCACTCCTATGGGAAATGGTAAAACCTGCTGGTGAAAACCATAGCAAAGTTCCTTCAGGCCTTGGAATCTTTGTCTCTTCTTTGCCCAAAGTTGTTGTTTACTTGCTAAATTGTGTCCCACTCTTATGTGACCCCAAGGACTATAGCCCACCAGGCTCTTTTGTCTATGGGATTTCCCAGGCAAGAATACTGGAGTGAGTTGCCATTTCCTTCTCCAAGAGATCTTTCCAACCCAGGGATCAAACCCAAGTTTGCTTGGCAGGCAAATTCTTTACTACTGAGACACCTGGGAAATCCTGGCCCAAAGTTAGTCAAACATAAAAAGATATTACTAAAGTCAACAAATCATATGTACTTTGAGCCCATTACTCAACAGACATCAGTGGTTGCTTTCGGAGGAATTCACTGAACCCAGTGAGTAAGGCAGATGCAGATGGTGACTGCAGCCATGAAATTAAAAGACGCTTACTCCTTCGAAGGGAAGTTATGACCAACCTAGACAGCATATTCAAAAGCAGAGACACTATTTTTCCAACAAACGTCCGTCTAGTCAAGGCTATGGTTTTTCCAGTGGTCAGGTATGGATGTGAGAGTTGGACTATAAAAAAGCTGAGTGCCGAAGAATTGATGCTTTTGAACTGTGGTGTTGGATAAGACTCTTGAGAGTCCCTTGGACTGCAAGGAGATCCAACTAGTCCATCCTAAAGGAGATCAGTCCAGGGTGTTCATTCAAAGGACTGATGCTGAAACTAAAACTCCAATACTTTGGCCACCTGATGCGAAGAGCTGACTCATTGGAAAAGACCCTGATGCTGGGAAAGATCTGAGGCCAGGAGGAGAAGGGGTCGACAGAGGATGAGATGGTTGGATGGCATCACCGACTCAATGGACATGAGTTTGGGTAAACTCCAGAAGTTGGTGATGGATAGGGAGGTCTGGCGTGCTGTGGTTCATGTGGTTGTAGAGAGTTGGACATGACTGAGTGACTGAACTGAACTAAACTGAAAGCACAAAAGGGCACATGAAATGCATGTTAGGGTTCCTACGGTGATCTTGTTTTTAGTCTCATTGCTGACTTTTGGCAGATTTCGAAATTAGCATTTGAAAAATAGCACTATGAAACAGTAAATGATCAGACATGGGGAAAAGCAAAATAAGACTTATACAGATGAAGTGCTTGGGGGTGAAGGGTGGGGCTGAGGGTAATGCTTGTGTGCATACCAAGGGATAGGATGCTTCAAAGACACTCTGGGTTGCAAAAATTAAAACTCCTTATTTTTCTACAGCTCAGCCTTTATTTCAACATCCTATTCCCTGTAACAACAGAAAATTATCACTCAATTTTCTCAGGGTTTTCTCAGTCTTTTTTTTTTTTTTAATATAGTTCCCTGTGCTACACAAGAAATCCTTGATGCTTGCCTACTTTATTTTTTTCGCCATGCCACAGGCATATTGGATCTTAGTTCCCTGACCAGAGATCAAAGCTGCGCCCTCTGCATTGAAAGCACAGAGTCTTTACCACTGGACCACCAGGGAAGTCCCTCTTAGTCTTTTTCAGTTCAAACTTAGAATACCTCCTCCTCTGCTTCATTCCTTCATCATTTGTGGGGTTGAAAGGCTAACAATAACAGTTAAAATTTGTTGAGCTCTGTCCCATCCTCAGGCAACTGATTTGCTTTCTATCATGATAGGCAGGTCTGCACTTTATATAAATGGATTATACACTATGTACTCTATTTGCCTTTTCTCATTCACTAACACAATCATTTTGAGATACATTCATACTGCTATGTAAATCAATAATGCATTCCTTTTACTGAATGATTATTCTTCTAATTTCTATCCATTTAATAGTTAATAGAATATTGGTTGTCTCTGGTTTTTAACTACCACAAATAGAGTCCGTGGCTCAGACGGTAAAGCGTCTCCCCACAATGCGGGAGACCTGGGATCGATCCCCGGGTCAGGAAGATCCCCTGGAGAAGGCAATGGCAACCCACTCCAGTACTCTTGCCTGGAAAATTCCATGGACAGAGGAACCTTATAAACTACAGTCCACAGAGTCGCAAAGAGTCGGGCACAGCTGAGCGACGTCACTTCATGAATCAGTTCAGTTCAGTCGCTCAGTTGTGTCTACTCTTTGTGACCCTTTGGACTGCACACGCCAGGCTTTCCTGTCCATCACCAACTACTAGCGCTTGCTCAAACTCATGTCCATCGAGTCAGTGATGCCCTCAAAAGATCTCATCCTCTGTCGTCCCCTTCTCCTCCATTCAATCTTTCCCAGCATCGGGGTCTTTTCCAATGAGTCAGTTCTTTGCATCAGGTGGCCAAAGTATTGGAGTTTCAGCTTCAGCAACAGTCCTTCCAATGAATATTAGGACTGATTTCCTTTAGGATGGACTGGTTGGATCTCCTTGCAGTCCAAAGGACTCTCAAGAGTCTTCTCCAACACTGCAATTCAAAAGTATCAATTATTTGGTGCTCAGCTTTCTTTATAGTTCAACTCTCATATCCATACATGACTACTGGAAAAACCATAGCTTTGACTAGACGGACCTTTGTCAGCAAAGTAATGTCTCAGCTTTTTAACATGCTGTCTAGGTTGGTCATAGCTTTTCTTCCAAGGAGCAAGTGTCTTTTAATTTCATGGTTGCAGTCACCATCTGCAGTGATTTTAGAGCCCAAGAAAATAAAATCTGTTACTGTTTCCACTTTTTCCCCTTATATTCACCATGAAGTGATGGGACTTGGATCCCATGATCTTCGGTTTTTGAACACTGAGTTTTAAGTCAGCTTTTTCACTCTCTTCTTTCACTTTCATCAAAAGGCTCCTTAGTTCTTCTTCGCTTTCTGCCATAAGGGTGGTGTCATCTGCATATCTGAGGTTATTGATATCTCTCCAGGCAATCTTGACTCCAGCTTGTGCTTCATCCAGCCCAGCATTTTGCTTGATGTACTCTGCATATAAGTTAAATAAGCAAGGTGACAATATACAGCCTTGAATACTCATTTCCCAATTTGGAACCAGCCTGTTGTTCCATATCTGGTTCTAACTGTTGCTTCTTGACTTGTATACAGATTTCTCAGGAAAAAGTAGGGTGGTCTGGTGTTCCCATCTCTTGAAGAGTTTTCCAGTTTGTTGTGATCCACACAGTCAAAGGCTTTGGAATAGTCAATAAAGCAGAAGTAGATGTTTTTCTGGTATTACTGACCTGGGGAGTTCATCTTCAGCATCACATCTTTTGCCTCTTCATACTGTTCACGGTGTTCTCAAGGCAAGAATACTGAAGGGGTTTGCCATTCCCTTCTCCAGTGGACCCCGTTTTGTCAGAACTCTCCACCATTTCCCATCTGTCCTGGGTGGCCCTACAAAGTATGACTCATAGTTTCATTGAGTCAGACAAGGCTGTGGTTCATGGCCTCAGTTTGATTAGTTTTCTGTGATTGTGATTTTCATCTTGTCTGCCCTCTGATAAGATAAGAGGCTTATGGAGCTTCCTATTGGGAGAGACTGACTGTGGGGAAAACTGGGTCTTGTTCTGATGGGTGGGGTCATGCAAGATCTATTGAGCATGGCCCCATCCACTATGAATATTCATGTCCAAACCTTTTTGTGGACATGTACTTCTATATTCTTGAGAATTATTGAGTAAACCTCTAAGAGTGGAATGGTAGGATCATTTGGTAAGTATACATAAATCTTTTTAAGAAAATGATGAAAGTAAAAAAGAAAATGCCAAATTTTTCCAAAGTGATTTTATCATTTTACATTCCCACCAAGAATGTACAAAAGTGCACCTCTTTCCCAACATTTTATAATATAATCAGTCTTTTTCAATGACAGTTATTCAGTTAGGTTAAGTGGAGGTATATCATTGTGATTTGATTTCCTTTTCCACAGAAACTAACATTCTGGGCATCCTTTTATATATTGACCATCTCTGTAACATCTTTGAAAAAAAATATCTGCTCAAATATCTTGCCTGATTTCTGTTAGACTGTTTTCCGTTTATTAAGGTGTAAGACATTTTTATGTTGTAAAAACAAGTCCTTTATCATGCTTTGCAATATTTTCTGCCAATTATACTTGCTCAACAGAGTAAAAGGTTTCAGTTTTGATAACATCCACTTTATTTATTTGCTAGGAATTGTGACTTTGGTGTTGTATTTAAGAAATCTTTTCCAAGGACAACATCACTAAAGTTTTCGCTTATGCTGCTGCTAAGTCGCTTCAGTCTTGTCCGACTCTGTGCGACCCCACAGACGGCAGCCCATTGGGCTCCGCCACCCCTGGGATTCTCCAGGCAAGAACACTGGAGTGGGTTGCCATTTCCTTCTCCAATGCATGAAAGTGAAAAGTGAAAGTGAAGTCACTCAGTCGTGTCTGACTCACCAACCCCAAGGACGACAGCCTACCAGGCTTCTCCATCCATGGGAGTTTCCAGGCAAGAGTACTGGAGTGGGATGCCATTGTTGTTTTTTCTATTTTTGTGAAAAATGCCTTTAGAATTTTGGTAAGGATTGTACTGCATCTATAGATGGCTTTGGGTAGTATAGCCATTTTAACAATATTAATTCTTCCAATATATGAACACAGGATATCTTTCCATTTGTTTGCATCTTCTTCTATTTCTTACTTAGGATCTTACAGTTTTTTACTGTATAGATCTCTGATCATCTTGGTTAAATTTATTCTTCAGTATTTTTGAGCTATTGTAAATGGGACTGTTATTTCTTTTTCAGATGGCTCATTGTTAGCACATAAATGCAACTGATTTTTGTATGCTGATTTTGCATCCTGAAATTTTATTGAATTTAGTAGTCTTAACAGTTTTTCAGTGGAGTCTTTAAGATTTTATTTTTGGCCATGCCAAGCGACTTGCAGAATCTTAATTCCCCAACCAGAGATCAAATCCATACCCTTGGCAGTGAAAGCATGGAGTCCAAACCACTGGACGGCCAGGGAATTCCCCAGGATATCCTACATAAAGATCATGTCATCAGTAGAGACAATTTACTTCTTCCTTTCTGATTTGGATTCCTCTATTTGTTTTTATTGCCTAATTCTCTGACTAGTACTTGTAATACTATGTTGAAAAGGAGTGGTGGGAATGGATACCCTTTGTCTACCTCATGACCTTAGAGTGAAAGTTTTCAATCTTTCACCATTGTGTTTGATATTATATGTGTATTCATCATAAATAACTTTTATTATGCTGAGGTATATTCCTTCTGTACCCAAACTGTAAGAAAGGATGTTGAATTTTGTCAATTTTTTTTTGCATCTACTGAAATTATCATATGATTTTTATCTTTCATTCTACTCATGTGGTGAGAGTGAGTGAGTGAGTGAAGTCACACAGTCATGTCCGACTCTTTGCAACCCAGTGGACTGTAGCCTACCAGGCTTCTCCGTCCATAGGATTCTCCAGGCAAGAATACTGGAGTGGGTTGCCATTTCCTTCTCCAGGGGATCTTCCCCACCCAGGGATCAAACCCGGGTCTCCCGCATTGGAGGCAGACGCTTTAACCTCTGAGCCACCAGATGGTATACCACATTAATTGATCTGTGTAGGTTGAACTATCCTTTAATACTAATGTTACATTGCACTCAGTCATGGCATATGACCCTTTTAATGTGCTGCTGAACTCAATTTGCTGGTATTTTGTTTACAATTTTTGCGTGTATATTAATCAGAGATATTGACCTGCAGTTTTCTTTCCTTGTAGTATTATCATGCTTTGGTATCAGGGTAATGCTGTTCTCATGAAATGGGTATGAGAGTGTTTCCTTCACTGCAATTTTTAGAAGAATTCTGAGAATTGGCATTAATCATTCTTTAAGTATTTGGTAGAATTCACCCATAAAGTGTAGTGTGCCTTTCAATTTTTAACTTACTAATGTCTTTGTTTTAGGAATTTTTTAATAAAATTACATCTGGCAATAGTTGTTGTTTTTTTTAACTCCTGAATGAGTAGTGCACTACTTCAGTATTTTTAATTAATTCCAAAACTATGTGTTTTTGCATTCAATTTATTTCTCTATCTCCCCCAAATTATCCTCTTGTCTATTTCCTACACCTCTGATTTCTGGTTTCATATATTCTATATTCATTCTTTAAAAATGTGAAGCATTGCTTGTGAATATTTTTCTTTTGTTTTCTGAGATATGTATTAAGAGTACTCTGATGGGAAATTCATTTATTTTATTTTTAAAATAGCTGCAGTAATTCTTCAGAGTTATTATTCTAGTTCTCATTTCATGCATATTAGACAGGGGCAGCTTTCCTTTCTCCCATGTTGGAACTCTCCTTGAATCCCTTCCCATTGTATCTGAGACCTAGTGCATCTGACCTTCACTGCACCAGTAGGGAGACTGGGTGGTAACATGATGGATTTTTTTTTTTTAAACAGGAGGTAAATAAAGGAAAGTTATGACCAACCTAGATAGCATATTCAAAAGCAGAGACATTACTTTGTCAACAAAGGACCGTCTAGTCAAGGCTATGGTTTTTCCAATGGTCATGTATGGATGTGAGAGTTGGACTGTGAAGAAGGCTGAGCGCCAAATTGATGCTTTTGAACTGTGGTGTTGGAGAAGACTCTTGAGAGCCCCTTGGACTGCAAGGAGATCCAACCAGTCCATCCTAAAGGAGATCAGTCCCGGGTGCTCATTGGTAGGACTGATGTTGAAGCTGAAACTCCAATACTTTGGCCACCTGATGCAAAGAGCTGACTCATTGGAAAAGACCCTGATGCTGGGAAAGGTTGAGAGCAGGAGGAGAGGGGGACAACAGAGGATGGGATGGTTGGATGTCATCACCGACTCAATGGATACAGGTTTGGGTGGACTCCAGGAGTTGGTGATGGACAGGGAGGCCTGGTGTTCTGAGGTTCATGGGGTCACAAAGAGTCGGACATGACTGAGCAACTGAACTGAACTGAAGGAAGGCAACACTACTGTGGGCATTCGGGATTGATGGATGATGTTGGTCCCTTCTCTATTTTTCTATTAATTTTGTAAAATCCCATCATGTATTTTATTTTGTCTGGTCACATGTCGACTTATTCCATTCATTCAGAGTGGGCTGCTAAGCCTCCACTTCACAAACTATTATCTTCTTTTTAGGCTTATTTTTCCTTTTTTTCACTGAATATTAAGTTCCTAAGTTCAAACAGGAGGCTTTTATGCTAACTATTTTTCTTTTCCTGCTCCATAAATACTATAATAAAACATTATGAGGGATTAAATTTGTAAGCATAATTAGAAATGGTCTCAGAATGAAAACAGAGGCTGGAAAACTGGAGACTGCTGTAAATCCCTTCAAACTCTATTATGCTCATAAGCTCAACTTTCTGAAAATCATTTGAATTTTGTCATTCCTTAACAATGACTTTAGAGAACATCAAAGGAACATTTAAAAAAAAAAAAAATCCAAACAGGCAACAAGTCCAGTGTACCAGGATCTTAAGCATTCCTTCCAAAATAATAGACCCTTCCTATCCATTTAGGGGGAAAAAAAACAAACAAACAAATTGCTGAGTCTCAAGTCCCAACATTTTAAAGGATTTCCTTTCAATTTAACCACCAAAGAGATTCTTATCAAATATACAGTGCATATGAATGTATGACATCAGAGGTTTCCAAAAACTCTAGCTCCAAATTGACTGAAATGAAAAGCTTAGTCCTGTTAAAATTAAAACTTTAAAGCCATAAGGTAAAACATCACTTTCCACTGCTTCGACTATCACTTTATGCAAATGACTTCTAAATTTAAATCTCTTTTAAGAATCAGGAGCATATTGGCAAATTCCCACAATTTATCTTTTTACTCCCACTTCACAACTCAGTAAGGCCAAAAGAACACTTAGTATTCTTCCCATCTAAATAGGTTTTTGGTGTTGTTATTGTTTCATCTATTAATGCCATTACCAATTGATCAGACATGTATGTAACAAATTCTAAAAGCTATCTTATTTCTCTCTTTATCAACAGTTCCTCATTTAATGTCATCCAGTTTTTTTATATATTTGTATATATTTCTCCACTTTTTGAAATCAAATTTCATTCTTTTGTTTTTTCACATCCCAGTGGGAAGATCAGACCCTTGTGACTTCTCTCCTAAGTTATTACAACAATGGCCTGTCCCTCACAATTTATAAATAATATTTCCTCAAACTTGATCCATTTAAGGTTACTGTCCCAAAACACATTTCTGACCATGTCACTATCATGTTAAAAAGACCTTTTCTGGCTCTTCAATACCTACTCAACCTCCTTTCATTATTCTCAATCTCCCCCATGAGCCGGGTCCAAAAAGCTTCTCTGTCATAATCCTCTGCTCACAAAAGCACATAGGGTCCAAACACAAGAGTTACTCACTATTACCAAGCAAATTTCATTTTATGTCTTTAGTGAGCTGCTGGTTCCATCAAGGAAGTCTGTTCGTACTTTCCTCTTTGGCTTCATCTTCACTTGCTCAATTCTATTCAGGTTTTAAGACCTGGAGCAAACAATCACTCCACTGCAAAGCATTCCTCCAAGTCCAAAAGGAAATAATCATCTCCTCCCTACATGCCTATTTAGTGCCAACTCATTATTAGTCTCATCTTATAATTATTATATTTTTATTCTCATCTCATTATTCTCATTTATTTGTTTCTTTTCCCCATATAATTTCTTGAGTGCAAACTTGGTGTTGTGCTCATTTCTGTGTTCTCAGAGTCAGAGCTCAAGGCCTTTCCAGTAATAAATCAAAGGTTGAAAGCTCATAGAGAGCAAGGACTAGGGAGGCTTTTTAAAAATCAGAACTCTATCACTAACACTTAACACAGTGCCTCACACTATTTTGAATGAATGTTGTAATGAAATAAATCAACTCAGCAATTACTCATTGAAGTCTTCATTGTTAGCTTTAATTTGAAAGACGTGAAATTCACTTTTGGTCAGAATATGGAGCCATGGATTAAGCTCCAGGAAATTTTATGTATATGCAGTGCCACAAAGGTTCTGTCTTCATTTAATGATGTGTGCTCAGTCCCTCAGTCAAATCTGACCGTTTGTGATCCCATGGATTGTAGCCCACCAGGCTCCTTTCCTCCTCCAGATCACAGAATGTTATCTTTTGCTAAATAATGAATAATCCAATAGTGAAAACACATCAATCTTTTGTTTTCATGCATCCACATATATAATGCACAACTAGACTCAAATACCAAGATAAATTACAGTCACTTCAACACGCAATTGTCAACAGAAATTCTAAAATCCATGAGATCATGATATTTACATAAAATATCTATGTGAGATCATCTCCCTAAAAGTCTTGGTGGTTCCAGTCAAGAGAGGTGTTACTGATTTGTTGCAGTT
The DNA here is from genome assembly GCA_917880005.1 of Nanger dama. NCBI lineage: Eukaryota > Metazoa > Chordata > Mammalia > Artiodactyla > Bovidae > Nanger > Nanger dama. Next base: position 25,429,363 of record CAKJTW010000021.1, read on the forward strand.
TTATCATTTATGGAGAACTGGTCCTTCAAAGGGATAGAAAATGCAAATATCTCTCAATAATATTTGCTTAATTCTCTCAAGTTTCAAAGCATTATTTCATACATTATCTTACCAAAGTAGCTAGATACCATTTAAAGTTGTTTCAGTGATAACACAGGTCCTTAGAGAAGCATTCAGGAATTACTCTGGACTTTAGTCTCCTCCTCCATAAATGAAAGCATTGTACTAAATAACTTCTGATGACCCTGCCAGTTTTAACTTTTCATCCGTTTTAGTGAAGTTTACCAGTTCAGTCTAGAAATTAATAAAAAGATAAGTTCAAAATGTTTGGAAGAATGAATAGCAACCTTCAGGCAAAAAGTTAAAATCATAAAAACTGATTTACAGTTAACTCTGTTTCTATGAAATATAATACACATATTTTTACAATTTTCCTATATAATTTTGAAAAACACTCTTGTAAATAAACTGTCCAAAATATCTTTCCTTTCTGATTTCAGGAATTTGGTGACTTATACCAGTCTGACTTATACCATATTTTGATTGATCACTAGAGGGCGCACTTGACGCAACATAATTGTATAATACACAGGAAGGCTGCTTGCTTCACTGAGCCTAGAAAAAGATCTAGCACTGTACGCAAGAAACTTAAGGGAAGAATTATTAGTGAGTTTTCTATTATGAAAAGGATTAGAAAAGCACAAGAAGACTCATTTATTGCTATTCAACTGACGGTAATATTTCTTCCTGGGAGAAAACTGTTCATCTACTCTCATCTTTTCTCATCTCAGCATTGGTTTGCAGGGGCCTCAAATATTTTCAACAAAAGACAGCAACAATTTGGCTACAGAAAACAGGAATTTTTTTTTCCACTGAGGTGATACACCCCATCCTGTGATAGTGGCTACTCTCCCTCCACCCCCATCTTTGTGCATTCTTACCTCTCTTTGTGTACCAGTGCCATTAGTATTTAGAGAACCATTGTCCATTGTAAGAAAGTATAAAAGAAGATCATTAGAAGTTCAGATTTCTGTAGTGGCTCTTTGGGGTTTTTGATCAACACAGAGGCTGTCTGAAAAGTGAAACATTTCCAAGGAGAATGTGCTGCCGGACTAAAGAATGCTAGGACCCTAAAAGGAGCCTGAAAAAACCCACCTACCAGCAGATTAGACAAAGGCTACAGGTTGGGGCCTCTTCTTTGAAAGAGCTGATTAATGTGAGGTCTTGTTACCTGCTTTATCACTGTTTTGTTATGAGTGAAAGGTTTCAGCATTCTTAATTTGTCTTGGGGATGGGAAAGGGAAGGCAAACTTGCCGGACAGGGTCCAAGGGTAAGGTAGATTCATTTGCCCTCAGTGAGAAATAACAGACACAAAAGACACAGGCTGTTCTAACAAATTCATACTGATGGAAGGTTGCTAAAAATAAAAGTTATTCACTATGCTAAAGCAAAAATAGAGTCAAAGAACTGAATAGAAAAAAAAATCTGTTACAGGAAGTAGTGGGGAAAGTAAAAACTCTTGGGGAGAGATAAAAATTAATGATTTTGTGAATCATATTACTGTATCCTGTTATTTATAAGATAGCACATTTATGTAGAAGGTCTTTAGGAATAACCTCATACTATGTATAATTTTAAAGTTAATTACCAAATGCTTTTCCATACCCATTATAAAATTGGAATGCATATGCCATGCTCTGACGATTTAGGTGTTTTTTTAGACAAGAAGCAGGATGTGGGCCTTTTACAGTGTTTTATTTCTGGCTCCCTGAAACTTAAGTCTTAAGAAAACGTTGGGAGACACATTCCATAGTTAATAACAAAACCCAACATCTGTTGTCAAAGGATGAAGAGAGAAGGTAGTGTAAGATGCTTATTCTGGGTAAGTGTTTCGTGAATATTGTTTAGTAAAAACTGCTATAGAACAGAAGCTGGTACCCGTGTTACTGCATTAGCAAGTCACAGACAACAAGGGAAAGATATAATGGGGTTGTTAATCAAGTGGAAAATACCCTCAATAAGTAAACAAATAAGACATTATTTAACAATATATGGCATCTGACCCAGAAGTTCCACAAATTTTAGCTAGTAATCACAGTCATGTAATGTGTAAGGACAATTTGGTTTCATTGGGTTTGTCAATGTTTTTGTTTGCATTTTAATCTCACATCTAATATAAATTATCCTAATCTTTTCTTCCTCATTATGCCCCAACCTAATGACATAATGTAAGAGAAAGTGTGGTTAAAATACAAAGCTTCCCAGGTGTGTTAGTGGTAAAGAACTCATCTGCCAATGCAAGCGACATGAGACATGGGTTCGATCCCTGGGTCAGAAAGATCCCCTGGAGGAGGGCATGGCTACCCACTCCAGTATTCTTGCCTGGAGAATCCCATGGACAGAGAAGCCTGGCAGGCTACAGTCTGTGGGGTTGTGAAGAGTCAGATATGACTGAAGCAACTTAGCATGAGCAGAATCATTTATATGTTTATACATGCAGATGTAACTTTTGCTATATAAAATTGTTGGTTAAACATGTTAGCTTAGTGGTTGAATAATACATAGTTTCTGCTTACTTTTACAGTATTTAGCAAATCTGAACACTAACTGACTTGTACTATCAGACTGTGCAAATATTTGTTGTAAGCTTATTTCAAGGCACACATCTTCCTTTTATATCCCCTTAGCCCAGTACAGGCACACTCATAAAGTCTCCTTTCAAAAGATGATTACTGAGTGAATGAGCCCAGATCAGGTACAACCAAATTTTTAAATTATTTCATCAATTTTTTTTTAAAAAGAAGGTATCAACTCCCATCTTCTCAAAGTACAATAACAACATCTAGTTTCTAAACATTTTGTCACCTGAGTCCACCATAAAAGCATTAATTCAAGCAACAGAAATTCTGTCCATTTAAACCTTGCAACAAGAATTATTGTCTCCTGAGGAACAGAATTTCATAAGATCAAAAAAGAAGTAAATAAACAAATACTAGTTTTAAGAAGACTATTTATCAGCCATGCCTCCACCTTGCTAGGAAAAGCAACTTGACAGGGGAGAAAGAGAGGCATGGGTTTGAGTCCTCACTCTGCCTGACCTGGGGCAGAAAACTTCATCTCCTTAAGACTCCATTTCCTTGTGTGAAAAGCGATAGTAATAATCTCTCTCTAAATTTCCTGAGGCTCCTTGGAAATACCATGGAACTTCTTTCTGGCAGAAATCTTTCAAGAATATTTGTCACCATGCCAAATTTCCAAGGCTTAAAAAGCTGGAAATCATTACCTGTTGCATGTTGAGCTCAGCTCACCTCTAAAGACCCACTCTTACTGCATGGCTGACTCCTTTTAGATCTTCCAGAAGCCCCCGGGACCATCTCCATGGAAGGCAAGTTCTCCCAGAGTTATATTTGTATTTAGCTGCCCAGTATTTATATGCAGCAGGCACTGTCCAAAGCATCTGACAAACAGTAACTGATTTAATCCTGTGAGCTTGAAGCCACCCCTCAAAATAAGGCTTGTGGTCTTGTTCTACCTAGTAATCTTCTTGATTCTTAAATAATTCAGCCTCCATTCCTAAAATAAATGCAGAGCAATGGTAGTAGATGTTAACTGCAGAGGAAAGTTTTAAGTGCACCCTAGACAATCTGATGGGATTCAAGAAAAACATATGGGATTTTACTTCTGATTCAAAGACCTATCTTACACCTCAGCACAACCATGAAATTGACGGTAGACATTTCCCGTCAGCAAGGCCAGATCCAGGAGAAGAATCTAGATGTTTCTGCAAAACTAAATACCATTTGCAACTCTTCCATTTTTACTGAAACTTTGAAGTAAACAGGGATAGTACCAAGCCTAGTAAATTACCTGAGGACTGAAGCATTTTTGACATAAGTCCTGAGGTATTTCTTTGCCTCCTTCAAGAGCACCAGCTTTGTTTCATGTCAGAGCCCTGAGTGACAAATGATGACGGACAGACTGGACATCAAGCCAGGCTCCCCTGATGCCACAGTCACCCAGGGTGCTGCCTTCGAGAGTCTTGAGACTTGATTTGCATATGTTTCATTATTTGGTTGCACTGGAGTTGGTGTTAGAATACTCAAATACTGGAATAATAGAGGTTATGGCAGCAACTTGATTAGGCAGATGCACTTGATTACAGACCAGGCTCTAATGCTGTGTGAATCTGCACAAATGGCTGGACTGCTTTTTGTCTCCATTTCCTCAGCTATAGCACAATTATAATAGAATCTACCTCATGAGTGTGTTGTAAAAATGAGTTAATGCATCTGAAGTACCTATCATGGTATTTAACTCATAGTAAGTAGCCGTTCCTATGACTCTTCTCCCAGGTTATCCACAGCAACTGAGCCACTCTCTGCTGAGTGGCACTGTTTCCCAAACTATGCTCTGAAGCCCACTATTCCCTGAAGTTCAGCAAAAAGGAATTCTCTTCTTCAAATAATCTTGGGAAACACTGCCTCTGCCTCGGAAATTCTAAATGCACTAAAATGAACCATTACAGACTTTGAGAGAAAGACCTGCAAGTAAGAAGTTTATTTCGTTTAACCCTATGAATCTCACATATATAAGAGCACTTGACCTTCTGGTTCGACATTCACTTATTCATCTTTGCTATTTCATCTGTGGAATCTCCACTTCAAAGGCATGTCATAACAGTACAGTGAGGCTCAGATATAATAATACATGTAATAATAATAACTCTGCCATTTAAAGTACTAATGCAGATATAACATTATTTTATATTACATGGAATCCACATCTTGTTGCCAGTGGAAACAATGATCCCAACTTCTGTTTGCTTGGCAACTTTTCTGCTTTACCTTATTCCCTTTTTTTTTTTTTTTTTAATGAGAACTGGATCCAGGATCATACTCATCTGCTCCCATTCAATATCCAGGGTGGCAAATAGTGAACTCCTTAGGAAAATCTCAGCTGTATTTGTCATTCACTTCCTGCAGATACCATCATATATGTGTGTAATATAACACATATAATATTAATTATATACTAATTATATATTATTATATGATGTTGGGAAAGATTGAAGGCAGGAGGAGAAGCAGGTGACAGACGATGAGGTGGTTGGATGGCATCACCAACTCAATGGACTAGTTTGAGCAAACTCCAGGAGATGGTGAAGGACAGGGAAGCCTGGTGTGCTGCAGTCCATGGGGTCACAAAGAGTTAGACACAACTGAACGATTGAACAACAGCAATATAATAACTAAGTATATAATTAATGATGCTTAAATCCATTGAGATAATGGGGAAAAGATTCTGATAAACTATTAATCTAGACTGTAATGAAATGCTTCAAGTCATTAAATGACTTTCTCTCCAGGGGTATTTAGATTCTATTTCAGTTTTAATAAAATATGTACTGGACACAGTGTAATAAAATCTGCCTTTTGGGGCTCCAAAATAAATATATTAGCTTTACTCAAACTTTTTCCCAAAACCCACAAAAGCTCAAACCACAAGAACTCTGGCTTTTAAAACTCACCAAATGCAACTAGAGATGCAACCTTCCACAGAAGGAGGTACCTGAGAGTCATCCTTTGTTAGACTCACTTCCTCAACTTCCTTCCTCAAGAAAATAAGCTCAGAGATGGCACATCTGTCAAGAAACATATTGAAGGAGCTAGTGTGGATGGATTCTCTCACTTTCTTTTTGAAACTGTCCTTTTCTTATTCATTTCAGCTATTGACTTGCCTACTCCCAGCAGTGATCAAATTTCCCTTTCCTTTTAAAGTAAGAATCTTCATTTGATAGAATCTAGACTTGACTGGATAGTTAGCTCAGAGTGGCAAGCAGTTAGAGTTTCCAAGGGGGTTTTGTGGCATTCACATTTAAATTTATTTCTAGAAGCTACTTCTTCCTCTCTCAAATCATCCTAAATGTTATTGGAAATTCAGTATATCTGTAGGGAACTTGGCTAAAACCAATGAGGACTTCCATTCTAACACTTCTTTTTCTACCAATCCCCACCACCATCTGAAAGTTCTGACAAGATTTAGGCTTTTTCTCTTTTTCAAACTTTCTTTGTGGTTCGCTCTATACTTATCTCAATTAAATCCATGTTTCTGAAAATCTCCTACATTCACCTCTGTAAGATTTTTCCGAATCTATGACTTGTCCAGGTAACGATGATGACTGTGCACCCTACTGATGTCCCTGCAGACCATAACAGATGAATGATGCGGGAAAGACCTTCACTGGCATGAGCCATTAATCCAATACCCACAATTTGCCCTATTGAAGACCAGCATTTTTATGTCTCATACTATCCATCCTACAAAATTTTTCAAGATTTTTTTGATGTGGACCATTTTTAAAGTCTTCATAAAATTTGGTAGAATGTTCCTTCTGTTTCATGTTTTCGTTTTCTGGCTGTGAGGCACGTGGGATCTTAGCCTCCAAGCAGGGATTGAACCCACACCCCTGCACTGGAAGATGAAGCCCCAATCACTGGACCACCAGGGAAGTTCCCTCTACAAATTTTTAAGTGCCAAATATTGTGTCAGGACTGTTTCTAGGAAATTAGAATATACCCATGAATTAAAGTAACAAAAATCACTGCCTTCAAAGAGCTTATGTAAACTCAAGTGAGCAAAAGCAGTTAACTCCAAGTACTCTTTTTAGTATTTAACAGGGCTTCCCAGGTGGCAGAGTGGTAAAGAATCCATCTGCCAATACAGGAGATGTGGGTTCAATCCCTGGGCTACAAAGATCCCCTGGAAAAGGAAATGGCAACTCATTCCAGTATCTTGCCTAGGAAATCCCATGGACAGAGGAGCCTGGTGGGCTACAGTCCATGGGGTCACAAAGAGTTGGACACAACTGAGAACACACACACAGGTAAATGAACTAATTCAGTCCTCACAACCTTTTGAGGTTGATTTCATTAGTATTCCTATTTAAGAGAAAAGAAAACTAGAGCAAAAAGAGATAAATGTCTTGCCTAGAGTAATAGCATATTCAAAAGCAGAGACATTCCTTTGCCGACTAAGGTCCATCTAGTCAAGGCTATGGTTTTTCCTGTGGTCATGTATGGATGTGAGAGTTGGACTGTGAAGAAGGCTGAGCGCCGAAGAAATTTGAACTGTGGTGTTGGAGAAGACTCTTGAGAGTCCCTTGGACTGCAAGGAGATCCAACCAGTCCATTCTGAAGGAGATCAAACCTGGGATTTCTTTGGAAGGAATGATGCTACAGCTGAAACTCCAGTACTTTGGCCACCTCATGCGAAGAGTTGACTCATTGGAAAGGACTCTGATGCTGGGAGGGATTGGTGGCAGGAGGAGAATGGGACAACAGAGGATGAGATGGCTGGATAGCATCACGGACTCGATGGACGTGAGTCTGAGTGAACTCTGGAAGATGGTGATGGACAGTGAGGCCTGGCGTGCTGCAATTCATGGGGTCGCGGAGAGTCGGACACGACTGAGCGACTGAAATGAACTGAACTGAGAGTCATAAGAACGAAGTACGTCTTGGCTTTAACCTTCAAAGGAAATGCAAACATTTACAGAAGACTAGGTGAGATTCTCAACGCTTAGCTCAGCACTTTAAAAAATATGCATAAACTCATTTTCACTGAACTATTAGGGGATATGTTAGACCATTTGGACGGCTGTAAAAATTATCACAGACAGGGTAACTAATACACAACAGAAATATACTGTACTATTTCTCACAGTACTAGAGGCTACAAATTTGAAATCTGTGCCAGCATGGTGTGGTGAAGACCCTATCCTGGGTTGCAGATTGCTCACTGTATTCTCATAAGGCCTACAGGGCAAGGGAGCACTCTTTATAAGTCCACTAATTCTATTTCTGGGGCTTCCTTCATGACTCAGACAGTAAAGAATCTACCCACAATGTGGGAGAGCTGGGTTCTATCCCTGGGTTGGGAAGATCCCCTGGAAGAGGACCTGGCAACACACTCCAGTATTCTTGCCTGGAAAATCCCTCGGACAGAGGTGCCTGGCACCCTATAGTCCACAGGGTGGCAAAGAGTCAGACATGACTGAGCAACTAAACACATACACATGCAATTCCATTTGTGAGGGCTTCACCCTCATGAACTAATTACCTTCCATAGACTCGATTTCCTAACACAATCACCTGAGGCTTTAGGTTCCAACATATGACTCTTCAGTTCAGTTCAGTTCAGTTGCTTGGTCATGTCCAACTCTGCGATCCCAGGAATTGCAGCACACCAGCCCTCCCTGTCCATCACCAGCTTCCGGAGTTCACTCAAATTCATGTCCATTGAGTCGGTGATGCCATCCAGCCATCTCATCCTCTGTTGTCCCCTTCTCCTCCTGACCCCAATCCCTCCCAGCATCAGCATCTTTTCCAATGAGTCAACTCTGCACATGAGGTGGCCAAAGTACTGGAGTTTCAGCTTCAGCATCAGTTCTTCCAATGAACACCCAGGACTGATCTCCTTCAGAATGGACTGGTTGAATCTCCTTGCAGTCCAAAGGACTCTCAAGAGTCTTCTCCAACACCACATCAATCCTTTGGCACTGAGCTTTCTTCACAGTCCAACTCTCACATCCATACATGACCACTGGAAAACCATAGCCTTGACTAGATGGACCTTTGTCGGCAAAGTAATGTGTCTGCTTTTTAATATGCTGTCTCAGTTGGTCATAACTTTCCTTCTAAGGAGTAAGTGTCTTTTAATTTCATGGTTGCAATCACCATCTGCAGTGATTTTGGAGCCCCCAAAATAAAGTCTGACACTGTTTCCCCATCTATTTCCCATGAAGTGATGGGACCCGATGCCTTGATCTTCAGTGAATGTTGAGCTTTAAACCAACTTTTTCACTCTCCTCTTTCACTTTCATCAAGAAGCTCTTTAGTTCCTCTTCTCCGCCATAAGAGTGGTGTCATCTGCATATCTGAGGTCACTGACATTTCTCCTGGCAATCTTGATTCCAGCTTGTGCTTCTTCCAGCCCAGCATTTCTCATATGTACTCTGCATAGAAGTTAAATAAGCAGGGTGACAATATACAGCCTTGATGTACTCCTTTTCCTATTTGGAGCCACTCTGTTGTTCCATGTCCAGTTCTAACTGTTGCTTCTTAACCTGCATATAGGTTTCTCAAGAGGCACGTCAGGTGGTCTGGTACGCCCTTCTCTTTCAGAATTTTTCACAGTGTATTGTGATCCATGCAGTCAAAGGCTCTGGCATAGTCAATAAAGCAGAAATAGATGTTTTTCTGGAACTCTCTTGCTTTTTCCATGATCCAGCAGATGTTGGCAATTTGATCTCTGGTTCCTCTGCCTTTTCTAAAACCAGCTGGAAAATCTGGAAGTTCATGGTTCACGTACTGCTGAAGCCTGGCTTGGAGAATTTTGAGCATTACTTTACTAGTGTGTGATTGCTTCCCTGGTGGCTCAGAGGTTAAAGTGTCTGCCTCCAATGTGAGAGACCCAGGTTCAATCCCTGGGTCGAGAAGACCCCCTGGAGAAGGAAATGGCAATCCACTCCAGTATTCTTGCCTGGAAAATCCCATGGACTCTCCGTGGTTACAGTAGGTTACAGTCCACGGGGTCACAAAGAGTCGGACACGACTGAGCGACTTCACCTCTTCACCTCTTACTAGTGTGTGAGATGACTGCAATTGCGGGGTAGTTTGAGCATTCTTTGGCATTGCCTTTCTTTGGGATTGGAATGAAAACTGACCTTTTCCAGTCCTATGGCCACTGCTGAGTTTTCCAAATTTGCTGGCATATTGAGTACAGCACTTTCACAGCATCATCTTCCAGGATTTGAAATAGCTCAACTGGAATTCCATCACCTCCACTAGCTTTGTTCATAGTGATGGTTTCTAAGGCCCACTTGACTTCACATTCCAGGATGTCTGGCTCTAGGTGAGTGATCACACCATCGTGATTATCCAGGTCATGAAGATCTTTTTGTGCAACTCTTCTGTGTATTCTTGCCACCTCTTTTAATATCTTCTGCTTCTGTAAGGTCCATACTATTTCTGTCCTTTATCAAGTCCATCTTTGCATGAAATGTTCCCTTGGCATCTCTATTTTTTTTGAAGAGATCTCTAGTCTTTCCCATTCTGTTGTTTACCTCTATTTCTTTGCATTGATCACTGAAGAAGGCTTTCTTATCTCTCCTTGCTATTCTTTAGAACTCTGCATTCAGATGCTTATATCTTTCCTTTCCTCCTTTGCTTTTCAATTATCTTCTTTTCACAGCTATTTGTAAGGCCTCCTCAGACAGCCATTTTGCTTTTTTGCATGTCTTTTCCATGGGGATGGTCTTAATCCCTGTCTCCTGTACAATGTCATGAACCTCTGTCCATAGTTCTTCAGGCACGCTGTCTATCAGATCTAGTCTCTTAGGAAGACACATTTAGACCACAGCAATAACTTTGCATGAGATCTTTTGAAGGAGGTCCCCATTATCATCATTACCTTCACCATATTTTGGCCTTGGGTAAACAGCAGGGAGAGAGCACAGCTCCACCCATCAACAGAGAATTGGATTGAAGATTTACTGAGCATGGCCCCACCCATCAGAACAAAACCCAGTTTCCCTCTCAGTCTCTCCCATCAGAAAGCTTCCCTAAGCCTCTTATCCTTCTCCATTAGAGGGCACACAGACTGAAAACCACAATCACGGAAAACTAACCAATCTGATTACATGGAACACAGCCTTGTCTAACTCAATGAAACTATGAGCCATGCGTGTAGGGCCACCCAAGATGCACAGGAAATGGTGGAGTATTCTGGCAAAATGTGGTCACCTGGAGAAGGAATGGCAAACCACTTCAGTATTCTTGCTTTGAGAATCTCATGAGCAGTATAAAAAGGCAAAAAGATATGAAACTGAAAGATGAACTCCCCAGGTCAGTAGGTGTCCAATATGCTACTGGAGATCAGAGGAGAAATAACTCCAGAAAGAATGAAGAAATAGAGCCAAAGCAAAAATAACACCCAGTTGTGGGTGTGATTGGTGATAGAAGCAAAGTCCGATGCTGGAAAAGAACAATATTGCATAGGAACCTAGAATGTTAGGTCCATGAATCAAGGCAAATTGGAAGTGGTCAAACAGGAGATGGCAAGAGTGAATACTGACACGTTAGGAATCAATGAACTAAGATGGACTGGAATGGGCAAATTTAACTCAGATGACCATTATATCTACTACTATGGGCAAGCATCCCTTAGAAGAAATAGAGTAGCCCTATTAGTCCACAAAAGAGTCTGAGATGCAGTACTTGGATGCAATCTCAAAAATGACAGAATAATCTCTGTTCATTTCCAAGGCAAACCATTCAATATCATGGTAATCCAAGTCTATGCCCTGACCAGTAATGCTGAAGAAGCTGAAGTTGAACGGTTCTATGAAGACAAACAAGACCTTCTAGAACTAACACCCAAAAAGATGTCCTTTTCATTATAGGGGACTGGAATGCAAAAGTAGTAAGTCAAGAAATACCTGGAGTAACAGGCAAATTTGGCCTTGGAGTACAGAATGAAGCAGGGCAAATACTAATACAGTTTTTCCAAGAGAATGCACTGATCATAGCAAACACCCTCTTTCAACAACACAAGAGAAGATGTCTACACATGGACATCACGAGATGGCCAACACCAAAACAGATTGATTATATTCTTTGCAGCCAAAGATGGAGAAGCTTTATACAGTCAGCAAAAACAAGACCAGGAGTGGACTGTGGCTCAGATCATGAACTTCTTATTGCCAAATTCAGACTTAAATTGAAGAAAGTAGAGCAAACACTAGACCATTCAGGTATGACCTAAATCAAATCCCTTACAATTATACAGTGGAAGTGACAAATAGATTCAAAAGATTAGATTTGATAGACAGAGTGCCTGAAGAATTATGGACGGAGGTTCGTAACACTGTACAAGAGAGAGGGATTCAAGACCATCCCCAAGAAAAAGAAATGCAAAAAAATAAATGGCTTTCTGAGGAGGCCTTACAAATAGCTGTGAAAAGAAGTGAAAACCAAAGGAGAAAAGGAAAGATATATCCATTTGAATGCAGAGCTCCAAAGAATAGCAAAGAGAGATAGGAAAGCCTTTCTCAGTGATCAGTATGAAGAAATAGAAGAAAACAATAGAATGGGAAAGACTAGAGATCTCTTCAAGAAAATTAGAAATACCTTCTTAGGGAGGTAGGCGAACATTTCATGCAAAGATGGGCACAATAAAGGATGGAAATGGTATGGACCTAACAGAAGCAGAAGGAATAAGAAGAGGGGGTAAGAATACACAGAAGAACTGTGTAAAAAGATCTTCACAGATAATCATGATGGTATGATCACTCAGCTAAAGCCACACATCCTCGAATGTGAAGTCAAGTGGGCCTTAGGAAGGATCACTATGAACAAAGATAGTGGAGGAGATGGAATTCCAGTTGAGCTCTTTTAAATCCTAAAAGATGATGCTGTGAAAGTGCTGCACTCAATATGCCAGCAAATTTGGAAAGTTCAGTAGTGGCCACAGGACTGGAAAAACTCAGTTTTCATTCTAATCCCAAAGAAAGGCAATGCCAAAGAATGCTCAAATTACCACACAAACTACCACACTCATCTCACATGCTAGTAAAGTAATGCTGAAAATTCTCCAAGCCAGGTTACAACAGTCCATGAACCATGAAATTCCACATGTTCAAGCTGGTTTTAGAAAAGGCAGAGGAACCAAAGATCAAATTGCCAACATCCGTTGGATTATCGAAAAAAACAAGAGAGTTCCAGAAAAACATCTATTTCTGCTTTATTGACTATGCCAAAGCCTTTGACTGTGTGGATCACCACAAACTCTGGAAAATTCTTAAAGAGATGGGACTACCAGACCACTTGACCTGTTCCTGAGAAATCTGTATGCACGTCAGGGAGCTACAGTTAAAACGACATGGAACAACAGACTGGTTCCAAATAAGGAAAGGAGTATATCAACGCTGTATATTATCACCCTGCTTATTTAATTTATATGTAGAATATATCATGAGAAACATGGGGCTGCATGTGGCATAAGCAACCAAGATTGCCAGGAGAAATATCAATAACCTCAGATATGCAGATGGTACCACCCTTATGGCAGAAAGCAGAGAAGAACTAAAGAGCCTCTTGATGACAGAGCAGAGTGAAAAAGTTGGCTTAAAGTGCAACATTCAGAAAATTAAGATCATGTCATCCAGTCCTATCACTTCATAGCAAATAGATGGGTAAACAGTGGAAACAGTGAGAGACTTTATTTTTAGGGCTCAGAATCCCTGCAGATGGTGACTGCAGCCATGAAATTAAAATATGCTTACTCCTTGGAAGAAAAGTTATGACCATCTTAGCATATTAAAAAGTGAGATATTACTTTGCCAACAAAGGTCCGTCTAGTAAAGGTTATGGTTTTTCCAGTAGTCATGTATGGATGTGAGAACTGAGCTATAAAGAAAGCTGAGCACCAAAGAATTGATGCTTTTGAACTGTGGTGTTGGAGAAGACTGTAGAGAGTCCCTTGGACTATAAGCAGATCCAACCAATCAATCCTAAAGGAAATTGGTCCTGAATATTCATTGGAAGGATCCATGTTGAAGCTGAAATGCCAATACTTTGGCCACCTGATGTGAAGAGCTGACTCATTTGAAAAGACAGTGATGCTGGGAAAGATTGAGGGCAGGGGGAGAAGGGAATAATAGAGCATGAGATGGTTGGATGGCATCACTGACTCAATAGACATGAGTTTGCGTAAACTCCAGGAGTTGCTGATGGACGGGGTGGCCTGGCATGCTGCAGTCCATGGGGTCTCAAAGAATCAGACACGACTGGGCAACTGAACTGACTGATAAGACTTTTGTTACGCAGTTTCTTTTTACAATCAACACAAGTTGTTAATATGACCATTATAGTATTTTACAGGTTTAAAAATTATAAAATCAGTGTAAAATTTTTTATTTTAGTTGCTAAATCATGCCTGAGTCTTTTGTGACCCCATGGACTGTACCCTGCCAGGCTTTATTGTCCATGGGATTTCCCAGGCAAGAATATTGGAGTAGGTTGCCATTTCCTTCTTCAGAAGATATTCCCAACCCAAGGATGAAACTCAAGTCTCCTGCATTGGCAGGTGGATGATTTACCACTGCCACCAGGAAGCCTTACTGAACTACTGCTTTTAGTAATAAAAATCATTTTCGGACTTATCACAGTCCATAACTATACGTGCATTATATAACTATGTGATTGGTGTCTCTCTGTAGCCACTCTCCTGCATTTTAAATGTGCCCTACACACAACAAAGACTTAGCAAAATAGTATAATGCCTTGTTTAGCATTTACCTCTAGGCTGCTTTATGGGCATAATAAAGATACTGACTATAGTATGTAGCCACCAGATATATGCACATTAATTTGCAATAAGATTTATATCCAATAAGAAACTCTTTGTGGATAAAGGTCCCAAGATATTTCAATAGGAGAAGAATAGCCTTTTCCAAAAATTATGCTTGGACAGTCAGACATTTTCATGAAGATGGATGAATATGAACCCTCATCTCACACCATATACAAGAAGTAACTTGAAATGTATCATAGATCTAAATAAAAACTATAAAACTCTTAGAAGAAAGCATAAATTTTGGTGTTATTAGTTTATATTTGGTAATGATTTTTGGTTATCATTACCAAATTATTTGATAATAATTTTTAATACATCAAACACATAAAGAAAAGAAAACATTAACCAACTGGATTTCATCAGAACTCAACACCTTTGCACTTCAAAATAGGCCATCAAGAAAGTAAAAAGACAAGCCACAGAATAGAAAAAAAAATGAAATCATATATACAATAAGGGACATGTATCTAGAATAAAGAATTCGTGCTACTCAATAATTTAAAAGGTAAGCAACCCAATAAAGAGTGGTCAAAACAATTAAATAGATATTTCACCAAAAAAATATAGGAATGGCTAATACACACGTGAAAAGATACTCAACATCATGTCACTAGTGAAATGGAGATTAAAACCACAATGAAATCTCACTTTACATCAGCTAGGATGCCACTGACAAAAGTCAGACAGTGCTGGGTGTTGGTAAGTATTTGGGGAAATTGGAAGGAACCCTCACACTGGTAGGAACAGCCACTTATATTTTCATCAACCTATGTCACCCGATGAACTCGAATTCTCTGTATTTTAGCTGAGAATCAAGACACCATTTCACTTAACAACTTCTGCAAATAAAAGACAAATATCTCACCTTCCCTAACTGTGTGGCCCATGAAAAGCAGCACTAATCCATCACCGAACTCTTCCCCCATCAAACCTACACACAGTTTCACAATTCTCTCAACAGAAAAGGATATGCAAACATTTCTATTTGTCATCTCACATTATTTTGACTTTTTAAGGCCTTCCATCTGCAGCCATGAAATTAAAAGACACTTGCTCCTTGGAAGCAAGTGAAAACCTAGACAGCACATTAAAAAGCAGAGACATTACTTTGCTGACAAAGGTCCGTCTAATTAAAGCTATGGTTTTTCCAGTAGTCATATATGGATGTGAGAGTTGGACCATAAAGAAAGCTGAATGCTGAAGAATTGATGCTTTTGAACTGTGGTGTTGGAAAAGACTCTTGAGAGTCCCTTGGACTGCAAGGAGATCAAACCAGTCAATCCTAAAGGAAATCAGTCCTGAATATTCATTGGAAGGACTGATGCTGAAGATAAAGTTCTAGTACTTTGGCCACCTGATGCACAGAACTGACTAACTGGAAAAGACCCTGATGCTGGAAAAATGAAGGAAGGCAGGAGGAGAAGGGAATGACAGAGGATAAAATGGTTGGATGGCATCATCAACTCAATGCACATGAGTTTGAGTAAACTCCAGGAGTTGGTGATGGACAGGGAAGCCTGGTGTGTTGCAGTCCATGAGGTCACAAAGAGTCAGACATGGCTGAGCAACTGAACTAAACTGAAGCCCTCCCATTAGCAGTTCTCTTTTTTATGATAATATTATCATATCTGATCTTACATAGGTTATATATTAATTTTATCTGTGAGTTTTAAAAGATTTTGGAAGGGGAAGTAGATG
This sequence comes from Nanger dama, assembly GCA_917880005.1. NCBI lineage: Eukaryota > Metazoa > Chordata > Mammalia > Artiodactyla > Bovidae > Nanger > Nanger dama. The sequence continues at coordinate 25,445,477 of CAKJTW010000021.1, forward strand.
TGGCAAGGGAGTTCTTGCCTATAACCTTCAGTTGAACTACAGACACTATCATAAAATGGACCTAGCTATAAATCTTGTTTCATACAAAAAAAAAAATCATACTGCACTAAATTTTTATTTTTAATGTAATAGTTTATTGCTTAGTCAAATATGATTTTAGAAACCTAAAAAGCTTGCTGTTTAAAAAATGTAAGAAAGTAAATTACAACATTCATGTGTTAAATCTGCAATAATTCTTAGGATAACTTTTATGATTATACAAGTCATGTATAATTATCTAACGTTAGGATTATCTAAGAAAAAATATATAGACCCTTAAAAATCCTGGTGCTAAATCTCACTGCTTCCAACTTCTTTACACCATAAAATTTTGATCCCTAAAATAACACTAACTTTTCTTTTGTTATATTGGTTCTAGCACATCAGTCTCTAAGCATCACAACCTTTCGCAAACTATGTCATATCTCTGCTATTAGCTGTTAAACAGAGCTGCCACATCAGTCCTCTCCTTAATTCTAATTAAGGTTATAATTATCACTGAATCTCATGCAGATAACTCACAGGAATATATTTCTTTCATTTCACCCTCAACCTAAATGGAAGCCTGGAAATCACCTTCTGGGTTCTTTGTTTTCAACTGCCAGAAATCTTACATTAGAGCGTCCACAGCTAAGTACAGAATCATGTAAGGCAGACCAAATTTCCTGAAACAATTTGAAACGCTGTTGTATTCTAGAATATTGTAAGTCAAATTGGCCTAATGCAATATAAAACACTGTCAGAGTAATAGAGAGTGAGATAAAAGTCTTCCTTCAGGATCACATAACAATTGTTGTATTCATTTGAAGAGTCCTTTTAAGATGCACTTAATACACTTGTCTCTATTGATAATAGCAACCCAGGATTATTTAAAAAGGAAAAAAGAGAGAGAAATTTGTCCCTATTCAAATGACTCCTCAGGTACCTCTTGTCCACAGAAAACATAAATATGTGGTAACAGATAAATCTGAGATCCGGGGAGCTGTGCCCAGGGCTCTCTGTGCCATCACCTTTGTGATATACTCTCCCTGTAGGGTTTGTGCGGTGCTCTCCTCCCCTGGGTCATTAATATTAGCCTGACAAAATAGGCAGTTAGATTCTTCTATCTAGTGGAGTCCTTTTGACAAGGAATGACACTGTGAACCTCTGTGTTAACATGAACAGGTGATAAAGGGGGTCACATAGCTCTTCACAGCTGCCAGCATCAGAGAGTTACATGAAACACAGAAATCTAAAAGGCAGCTCTTGAGCCGAAGCCCCGGGGAGTGGAGTTTGATTTTCTGACTCCTGGTGCGTCCTCTTTCTGGTCCCACCACAGACATTCTCTCTATATAGCTTGGCAGCCCATGAAAGCAAAAAGTGCTTTAGTCTGTGAGGCAATAAAGTTGAGTAATTGCTGCCTCAAATCTTTATCATAGTCACTTAAAAGATGAGCATTGTAAGAGGTTTACTTCTGGTGAACGATTGATGGCAAAGAGCCAACTCCAGGACAGACAGGAATACCTGGGCAAAGCTCCGGGCAGTGGCAGTGAGGTGACCAGCACACCGCTTCCAGAGCAGCCACGGCATCAGTGACTGCACCGTGGTGACACATGTGCTGGCTCATGCTGCAGCTCCCACTTGTTAGCAAATGTCAGTTCTGCTGCTGCTTGACGTGAACTCAATAAACAATTGCTCTTAACAGACAAAAATAACCATCTGGTCACGCAAAACTAAGTATGGATAACTCTGGGAACACAGGGCAGAGGCTGTGGGAGACTGCAAAGTGGAAAAAGGCACAGCTTTAGCCTAAAGTCATTTCAAATCTAATAGAAGAGATGAAAGAATAAATAATTCTAATCATAGTAACATGTATGCAGAGGGCACCCCCTGGGTGACATTTTCATATCTGACAAACAATAAGAGAGAAAAAAAGAGGAAAAAATCCTCTATTTTCCCAATTATACAATGAGATCACTTCGCTCAAATGCCATTGTGAAGATTAAGGGAGAAACTAGCATTTTAAAAAGCTTTGTACATAGTAAGTGACTGATAAATGCTATCTCTTGAAGATTTTCATCAAGCAAATAACAGAAGCAAAAAAACATAAACAGTTACACAGCTCTCTGGAACTGGAAATTAACATAATGGCAATAATGGAACTTTAGGGTGAACAATGTACAGTTGTCTAAGAGACTTCGATAAACAGACACAGTTTGATGGAGTAAAATGGCAAGAATTCAGAGGAGAATAGAAAAGGAAAAAGCATTTTAATGAAGATAAGAACTGAGAGTTGTTAAATTATCAAGTCCTAGTAAAATGCAATGGCACCCCATTCCAGTACTCTTGCCTGGAAAATCCCATGGACGGAGGAGCTTAGTGGGCTGCAATCCATGGGGTCGCTAAGAGTTGGACATGACTGAGCGACTTCACTTTCACTTTTGACTTTCATGCATTGGAGAAGGAAATGGCAACCCATTCCAGCGTTCTTGCCTGGAGAATCCCAGGGACGGGGGAGCCTGGTGGGCTACCATCTATGGGGTCGCACAGAGTTGGACACGACTGAAGCAACTTAGCAGCACCAGCAGTAAAATGCAACCATGAAAAGTTTAATCTGACTAAATGACAATTAGAGAAAACCATGATTAAGCCTCGAAATAAGATCTTATTCTGATATTAACTACTTCATTGTTTAAACTCAGATATGATATTGAACTAGAAATTATCCAAAGTCCCTTCCAGACCTACTTTGTGATTCTAAGATAATCTTAACATGAAATTCTGAGTATTTTGTACTCCTCTGATCAAGAATTTAGAAAGGCTCATTCAGTTCTGTTCAGTTCAATTCAGTCACTCAGTCTTGTCCAACTCTTTGAGACCCCATGGACTGCAGCACACCTGGCTTCTCTGCCCATCACCAACTCCAGGAGCTTGCTCAAACTCATGTTCATTGAGTTGGTGATACCACCCAACCATCTCATCCTCTTCTCCTCCTGCCCGCAATCTTTCCCAGCATCAGGATCTTTTCTAATGAGTCAGCTCTTCCTATCAGGTGCCCAAAGTACTGGAGCTTCAGCTTCAGCATCAGTCCTTCCAATGAATATTCAGGACTGATTTCCTTCAGGATTGACTGGTTTGATCTTCTTGAAGTCCAAGGGACTCTCAAGAGTCTTCTCCAACACCACAGTTCAAAAGCATTAATTCTTCAGCGCTCAGCTTTCTTTATAGTCTAACTCTCACATCCTTATGCAACTACCAGAAAACCATAGCCTTGACTAGACAGACCTTTGTTGGCAAAGTAATGTCTCTGCTTTTAATATGCCATCCCTGGTGGCTCAGATGGTAAAGCATCTGCCGACAACACGGGAAACCTGGGTTCGATCCCTGAGTTGGGAAGATCTCCTGGAGAAGGAAATGGCAACCCACTCCAGTATTCTTGCCTGGAAAATCCCACGGATGAAGGAACCTGGTAGGCTACAGTCCATGGGGTCGCAAAGAGTTGGATATGACTGAGCAACTTACCTAAGCCTAAGGTTGGTCATAGCTTTTCTTCCAAGAAGCAAGCATCTTTTAATTTCATGGCTACAGTCACCATCTGCAGTGATTTTGGAGCCCAAGAAAATAAAGCCTCCCATTGTTTTCATTGTTTCCCCATCTATTTGCCATTAAGTGATGGGACCGGATGCCATGACCTTAGTTTTTGAATGCTGAGTTTTGAAAAGCTCATTAAATAGGTTAAAATTGCCTCATTTTGAAGGCCTGCTTCAATATGCTCTTCTGTAATATTATATTACTTTCATACAGTTGCTTAAGTCAAATAGTTCAGAATTTTATGTAACTTTTCTGGTTATTTATAACCTTCACATTTCATTTGTCAAGTCTGATTTTCTGTACATCTGTCACTTTTTTTTCCACAGGGAAAACAACTAATCCGCAGCTCAAATTTAGCAATGAATAAAAACTGACATCCAACCAGAATTGAAGTACCCACCTTACCCAGCTCCCTTAAATAAAGTGGTCATGATGAAATTCATCAGGCCTATTAAAATAATGAATATCATTGATTAGTGTGCATGCATGCCCACTTGATGCAGTTGTGTCTGACTCTTTGCAACCCTATGGACCTTAGCCTGCCAGTCTTCTCTGTCTAAGGGATTCTCCAGACAAAAATACTGGAGTGGATTCCCTGGCCTCCTACAGGGGATCTTTCCAACCCAGGGACCAAACCCAGGTCTCCTGCATTGCAAGCAGATACTTTACCACTGAGCCACCAGGGAAGCCAATTAGTACAGAAGCTATATCTTATACAGTGCTGTGCTTAGTCACTCAGTCATGCCTGACTCTGAGATTTCACTGACTATAGCTGGACAGGCTCTTCAGTCCATGGGGATTCTACAGGCAAGAATACTGGATTGATTTGCATGCCTTCCTCCAGGGGATCTTCCCAACCAAGGGATCAAACCCAGGTCTCTTGCATTGCAGGCCAATTCTTTACCTTCTGAGACACGAGGGGAGCCCATGAATACTGGAGTAGGTAGCCTATCCCTTCTCTAGGAGATCTTCCTGACCCAGGAATCAAACCAGGGTCTCCTGCATTGCAGGTGGATTCTTCACCAGCTGAGCTACCAGGGAAGCCCACCTTATGAAGTAGTGCTTTGCAAACTTAAATGTATATCTCAAATCTGAATGTAAAATCATGTTAAAATGTGGGTTCTGATTCAATAAGTCTAGAATAGAGCCTGCTAGTCCTGGCATTTATAGCAAGGTCCTGCAGGGTGTTGATGCTGCTGGTGTAAGAATCACACTGAATAGTAAGAGTATAGAATGGCACTTTCCAATATGTTTGAAATTTAAATAGCCACACTTGCCAGTGGCTACCATATTAAGTATGTCCATTATTGAAGAATGTTCTATAGGGCAAGACTAATCAAAAGTCTTTTAATCCAGTGACTTCCCTGGTAATCCATTGGTTAAGAGTCTGTGCTGACAATGCAAGAGGCCTGGGTTCAACTAAGATCCCATATGCCATGCAGCGTGGCCAGATGACTTTTAAAAAGTCTCATAAACCGTTAAGTTTATCTGATTTATACAAACACAAAAGACTACTACTTGATTTTTCCAAAGGTAATACAAAAGCTAACACATATGAACAAAGATTTTTGAAATTGTTACAGAAGCAAACCAATGTAGAAGTTATCCTGATAGGAGTCAAAAGAATTTGCTACAGTCCTGATTTTTAATTATAAAATTCTATAGTAATAATATTATCTTAATAAATGGTGAATCATTACAAATGTATTCTAATTGAATTATATATTGAAACATAACAAAACAGCTAAAAACTTAATGGTTTAAAGCAACAATGATTTATTATTTCTCATGGATTTATCAGTTAGTTGAGCAGTTCCACTGGTTTCACCAAGGTTCATTAATTTGGTTGCATTTAGTTGGAGGGTACACTGGGCCCTGTTTCTTTCTCTCCCTGTCATCTTTAACCTCAAGTACAGTGGGGATGCGAAGATTCCCTGGAGAAGGGATAGGCTTCTTGGGCTTCCCTGGTGACTCAAATGGTAAAGAATCTGCCTGCAATGTGGGAGACCTGGATTTGAGCCCTGGGTTAGGAAGATCCCCTGGAAAAGGGAAAGGCTACCCACTCCAGTATTCTGGCCTAGAGAATTCCATGGACAGAGGAGCCTGGCGGGTTACAGTCAATGGGGTTTCAAAGAATTGGACACAACTGAGTGAGTTTCACACACACTTATGGTAGACCAAGCTTCCTTGCTTGATAGCAGTAAACTTCCAATAGGGTCAGCTCCAGTTCATAACTGCTCAAGTCTCTGCTTTCAGGCACTTGCTAACATCCTATTGGAGAGAGCAAGTCAAAAGCATCAACTTACTGTGTAGCAGGCACAGTTCTAGATACTGGGTATATACATCCATGAAAAGAGACAAAAATCCCTGCCATAGTGGGCTTAAGATTTTAGTGGAGAAACAGAGAGAAACAAATAACATGATAAACACAATAAATAACACACAGGGTAATAGGACATTACCAGATGTGTTAGAAAGTTGTAAATACTATGGAGAAGTATAAGAAAGTCAGAGGGAATGACAGTGCCATGATCAAGGAAGGCCTCCCTGAGAAGGTGACATGGTGGCACAGGTAAAGGAGAGAGGGGGTGAGCCTGCAGCGAAAGTGTGAGGGTGAGAAGATGAACTTTATTCTCAGCTATCGTCATCTCTTACTTGGGTGGCTGAAATAGACTCCTAACTTGTCTCCTTGTCCCTCTAGAGTTTACCCTTGCCCCGCTAGAGTTTACTTTCAATACAGCTTCCATATGCAGGAGATAACATCATAGGAGCCACTCAAACCTGTGGGCATTGACTCTGAGGAAAATGCAGCATCACTGGAGGTTTGTGATCAGGTGTGATATGATTCATCACACTCTGTAAAATGATCACTATGGAGACTTTATTGAAAGTCAATCCTAAAGGAGATCAACCCTGAGTATTCACTGGAAGGACTGATGCTGACACTGAAGCTCCAATACTTTGGTCATCTGATGCAAAGAGCCAACTCATTGGCAAAGACTCTGACGCTGTGAAAGATTGAGGGCAGGACGAGAAGGGGGTGACAGAGGATGAGATGGTTGGATGGCATCACCAACTCAATGAACATGAGTTTGAGCAAACTCCAGGAGATAGTGAAGGATGAGAAAACCTGGCATGTTGAAATCCTTTGGGTCACAAAGATGGTACATGACTTAGCGACTGAACAACAACAAAGCGATTGGAAAGATGCAGTTTTAATCAACTGAGATGGGGAAATCTGAAAGCGATGGAGATCAGGAATCCAGTCCTGGGCGTGTTAAATTGGAGATGCTTAGAAAACAGTGACGGAGAAGGCAGTGGCACCCTACTCCAGTACTCTTGCCTGGAAAATCCCAGGGATGGAGGAGCCTGGTGGGCTGCAGTCCATGAGGTCGCTAAGAGTCGGACACGACTGAGCAACTTTCACTTTCACTTTTCACTTTCATGCATTGGAGAAGGAAATGGCAACCCACTCCAGTGTTCTTGCCTGGAGAATCCCAGGGACAGGGGAGCCTGGTGGGTTGCCGCCCATGGGGTCTCACAGAGTCAGACACGACTAAAGTGACTTAGCAGCAGCAGTAGCAAGCAGAAAACAGTGAAATACATTGGAAAACAATCTATTTACTGTCTTAAGTGATACAACAGTGACCAGTAAGCACCATACTTTATATGCATCATCTAATTTGAGATGATTCTCACAACTTTATTCATAATTTTTACCCAGATGTAATTAACCTGCCCTGATCACTGAACTAGAAGAAAAGCTGGAATTTAAACCCTTCTCTTTGTCCAAAATCTGTGCTCTTGGCACAGATTTCTACTCTACACAGCCCCATTGCAAAGTGGAAAAACAATCCTAAAGTGCCATGTTTCTTAGAACCTCTTACCTGACCCTACACTGACTATTAAAATATGACAGTGGCTAAGCAGAAATGAAATGCAAAAAGCATGTGAATACTAATCAAGCAAACAATTTCCTAAAATTCACCAGATTCTGCCCCAAGACACAACAGGAAATTAAAATTTGGCATCAGGCCAGCTTTAAAGCTTTCATCATTTTGTCTCCAAAGATTATTATTCCAACTTTAAGTAGCTTATGTGATTTACCTTCCTAGGTCAGACCAAAAAGTCAGCAGCAATTTGGAAAAAGACCCTACCATTGTGTTCAGTGACATTTTATATCTGCAGGAAATAGCCATTTATGCAATTATTTTGTATAATCCTTACATTCCTATTGGTATAAACTAGAAAAAAGGAAAAAATAATTTTATATATTTATATATATATATATAATAAAGTGATCATGTTCCTTAGTGTGAAATTGGACAAAATGCTGTCTCACTGTGATCCTTTCTTTCCTCTAAAATGTAATTATGTCACTGAAGTACCTACAACTAAGGGAAAATGAGAAAATAATTTTCTTGCAATGAACTATGAAGCTTGAGATAGGGACATGTTCTCATTACTTTTCCATTTTATTTCTCTGGGACTCAATTTCCTTGGAAATAGAATCTATTAATAAAACCAACACAAAAACACTGCTACATTCTTTTAAAGATACTGGGAACTAAAGGGATACTGCTAAATTCAAAACCACTATTTTATTAATAGCCACAGTGACCATTAATTTTTTTCTCTTTTCCTAATTGATTTTGATCTGCCAATGAAAAAAATTTAACTTCTGAATGGAAAAAAAGAATCACTGTTATATTCTTTTAGATTTCATTTGTTAGCTTAAAAAGCTAAACTATAGAAAAATCAGTACAACTAGTTAACCTAAACAAAGGTTAAAAATTTTAGTACCTATAAATGATATAACTTACACTTGAATAGTACTTTGTTGTCTTAGTAGTTATATCATGTATATCTGAAATACTAAAAATGTATAGTCCTTAAGATATCAATCCATTTCATACAGCCCTGGCAAAGGACAGAGAAACAATGCCAGCTGATTCTCAACCCACCAATTGCTGTGCCCCAACAATCTGGGTTTTGACAAGCCCACTAAGTAACTCTTGCTTGCTGAAGTCTGAGAGCCAATGCATTAGGCCACTGCATCACTACAGTATTCACACATTTCCATTTGTCTATTGGTTAATGTACCCAAACAGTATTCCCTCACCAATAATCATTTATGAAGCATCCACTATATGCTGGTCTCTGTGCTATTATTAGCTCCAGGCGGCAAGCAGAGAGAGCTAGGCTGTGAAGATAAGATTTGAAAAAAAAAGAAAAAAGACAGATCTGAGCTGGTTTATGCCAGGTTTTATTTGCCATGTTAAGGTTTGTTTATGTTGACAACTTACCAACATTGTAAAAACAGAATTTCAATTACCAAAAATAGCACAATGTAGGAGGATAACTGGGAAGTGACAGAAATGCCAATTGGAAGAGGCACTGAGGAGCAAATATATTAGTACATAGGAAAGAGGAGCAAAGGAGAATGATTATAGAAATAGATTCAGTAAGTATAAGTGATAAAATAGATAAGAGGCATGAAGAAGAGAATAAAGGATGACATTAATGATTATCTAAGAAATGTGGTAACATGTCTGCACACGTACACATACAAACATATACAATGCAAGTGAAACTAGACAAAGTGAAGGGTGATTTAAGATATGAATAGGGAAACTTGAAAAGAAAAATAAATATCTACATGTAAGTAAGAGTTTGGGATTCTCAGGAATACAGGTTAAAGACTTGGGAGCAGATAATACTGCACAGTGTAGAGAACGCAAATTGTGATTTTCAACCAATTTGAGTAGTGGGGAGAGGAGCAGAGGCCACTGTTCATCAGCATGTCTGTTAAAGCATAGTCCATACACCTGTTGCAAACTAACACAGTAAAATCTGACAAGATCCTGGCTGACGAGACATGCAGATACAGACTGTTGCTGCACTGGATAACACATAGATTAATGGAGATGATTCCTGCAGAAAACAATAAGAGAACAAGGAGGATCGAGGCGGAATCCTATAGAAGACCAACAACTCAGAAAAGGAAAGGGAAGACGAACCAGTAAAAGAGGCTCAGAAGAACCTGCAAAGGAAAGAGGGGAGATGAAGGACTGAACAATGATAAGGAAACCAAGAGAGGAAATGTTTAAGCCAGAGGAAGCACAAAGGCAGCAGTATCCTGATGAGGAACACAGATCACTGCTTGCAAGTCACTGCTGCCCACATTCCCAACAGTCTCAAGAAGCTAGGAGATCAGAAATCCATTTAAGTGCCATTTAACTCCCCTCATTCTCACTTTTCCTCCCTGCATAATGAGCAAAGTGGCCTCAAAGACTCCCGGTCCACAAGGTCCCAAATTCCAGGGCAGAAGTTCCCCTAGATTAGGATGAAGAGGATTGGCGTGGGGCTCAGATGGCATTTTTAACAAAAACCCATGCAACGTCAGTTGTTTGGGGAAACTTTAGGAAATACCAGTCTCACAGTTGTTATGAGGTAACACAGTTTCTCTTGTACAGTTTCTATTAGTATCTTCTCTGTGGTTTCCTATCTCATGAAATACATCATGACACCTAGTTAAATGAACACCTTGTAGGAGTCATCCCACCTCCTTGCTGCTATCTCCTGGAGCTCTTGGCTGCTCTCTCATGGAGGGGAGTGTTCCTGTGGCTTCCTTGAGGCCATCCAGGGCACCACATCTGCCCCAGCCCCCGTCTGACTGTCTCCATGTTGGCCACCAGCACAACTTCTACAAGTATATCTCCTCCTTAGAACGTTTTGTCCATGATCGAAAATTGAATAAATTTTATATATATAAAACAAAATTATTTTAATTAAAGCTGACATCCAAATATCACAGCTCTCATAGAGCTATGATAACCAGACATGAATAAGCAATCATTCTGTCTCAATTAAGAGTTTTTACATTTTCTAATTTTCTTATAGCTTATTTCACTACCACATTAAGAACTTCTACTTTTCATGAAATTTATAAACATTGTTTTTCCTGAAAGGATAATATTGAAAACAAGCGAACCTCTAGTAATGGGGGAAAAAAATTACTGAAAACATCCTTTGAGAATTCCCATAAAAGTTTCTAGGGTCTTATGGAATGCTTCAAACATTCAAAGTACCAACACATACTCTTCCTCTTAAGAGGAGTCATCTATATTTCATCACAAAAAGTGAACTACTTTGCTGACACCTAAAGGAGTGGTAATGAGATTAAGAAGAGGTTTCTGGAGAGAATAAGGACCACTACTAAAGCCCGCAAATTTCTCACTTTAATCAATGATTTTAAATAGTTAATGAAAAGCTGATGTTGCTTCCAACTGTACTATGATCAGTGCATAATGGCTGGACAGTTTGAGAATGGAGTAGAACACAAGAAACCTGGACTACTCTGAAAAGTTATTTCTGGCTGAATTCTACATCCAGCTGTGTGCTGCTGCTAAGTCGCTTCAGTCGTGTCTGACTCTGTGCAATCCCATAGATGGCAGACCATCAGCCTCCCCCATCCCTGGGATTCTCCTGGCAAGAACACTGGAGTGGGTTGCCATATTTCTCCAATGCATGAAAGTCAAAAGTGAAAGTGAAGTCGCTCAGTCGTGTCCGACTTGTAGCAACCCCATGGACTACAGCCCACCAGGCTCCTCCATCCATGGGATTTTCCAGGCAAGAGTACTGGACTGGGGGTGCCATTGCCTTCTCCGTCCAGCTGTGTAAGGGAAAACAACTGCTTGGGAGACAGGCAAGTTGGCTGCCTTTAAAACAGAAGGTGATCAGGATCACAGACAGGCAAATCATGGAGAGAATATAACATAATAATATTCAAATAAGTTCAGTTCAGTCGCCCAGTTGTGTCTGACTCTTTGCGACCCCATGAATCGCAGCACGCCAGGCCTCCCTGTTCATCACAATCTCCCGGAGTTCACTCAGACTCACGTCTATCGAGTCAGTGATGTCATCCAGTCATCTCATCCTCAGTCATCCCCTTGTCCTCCTGCCCCCAATCCCTCCCAGCATCAGAGTCTTTTCCAATGAGTCAACTCTTCTCATGAGGTGGCCAAAGTACTGGAGTTTCAGCTATAGCATCATTCCTTCCAAAGAAATCCCAGGGTTGATCTCCTTCAGAATGGACTGGTTGGATCTCCTTGCAGTCCAAGGGACTCTCAAGAGTCTTCTCCAACACCACAGTTCAAAAGCATCAATTCTTCGGTGCTCAGCCTTCTTCACAGTCCAAATTTCACATCCATACATGATCACTGGAAAAATCATAGCCTTGACTAGATGGACCTTAGTCGGCAACGGAATGTCTCTGCTTTTGAATATACTATCTAGGTTGGTCATAACTTTTCTTCCAAGGAGTAAGTGTCTTTTAATTTCATGGCTGCAGTCACCATCTGCACTGATTTTGGAGCCCAAAAAAATAAAGTCTGACACTGTTTCCCCATCTATTTCCCATGAAGTGATGGGACTGGATGCCATGATCTTCGTTTTCTGAATGTTGAGCTTTAAGCCAACTTTTTCACTCTCCTCTTTCACGTTCATCAAGAGGAGCTAAAAAGCTCCTCTTCACTTTCTGCCATAAAGGTGGTATCATCTGCATATCTGAGGTTATTGATATTTCTCCCAGCAATCTTGATTCCAGCTTATGTTTCTTCCAGTCCAGCATTTCTCATGATGTACTCTGTATATAAGTTAAATAAGCAGGATGACAATAGACAGCCTTGACGTACTCCTTTTCCTGTTTGGAACCAGTCTGTTGTTCCATGTCCAGTTCTAACTGTTGCTTCCTGACCTGCATACAGATTTCTCAAGAGGCAGGTCAGGTGGTCTGGTATTCCCATCTCTTGAAGAATTTTCTGGTTTATTGTGATCCATACAGTCAAAGGCTTTGGCATAATCAATAAAGCAGAAATAGATGTTTTTCTGGAACTCTCTTGCTTTTTCCATGATCCAGCAGATGTTGGCAATTTGATCTCTGGTTCCTCTGTCTTTTCTAAAACCAGCTTGAACATCAGGGAGTTCACGGTTCACGTATTGCTGAATCCTGGCTTGGAGAATTCTGAGCATTACTTTACTAGCGTGTGAGATGAGTGCAATTGTGCGGTAGTTTGAGTATTCTTTGGCATTGCCTTTCTTTGGGATTAGAATGAAAACTGACCTTTTCCAGTTCTATGGCCACTGCTGAGTTTTCCAAATTTGCTGGCATATTGAGTACAGCACTTTCACAGCAGCATCTTTCAGGATTTGAAATAGCTCAACTAGAATTCCACCATCTCCACTAGCTTTGTTCGTAGTGATGCTTTCTAAGGCCCACTTGACCTCACATTCCAGGATGTCTGGCTCTAGGTGAGTGATCACACCATCGTGATTATCTGGGTCATGAAGATCATTTTTTGTACAGTTCTTCTGTGTATTCTTGCCATCTCTTCTTAATATCTTCTGCTTCTGTTAGGTCCAGACCATTTCTGTCCTTTATTGAGCCCATCTTTGCATGAAATGTTCCCTTGGTATCTCTAATTTTCTTGAAGAGATCTCTAGTCTTTCCCATTCTGTTCTTTTCCTCTATTTCTTTGCATTGATTGCTGAAAGGCTTTCTTATCTCTTCTTGCTATTCTTTGGCTCTGCATTCAGATGCTTATATCGCTCCTTTTCTCCTTTGTTTTTAACCTCTCTTCTTTTCACAGCTATTTGTAAAGCCTCCCCAGACAGCCATTTTGCTTTTTTGGATTTCTTTTCCATGGGGATGATCTTGATCCCTGTCTCCCATACAATGTCACAAACCTCATTCCATAGTTCATCAGGCACTCTATCTATCAAATCTAGGCCCTTAAATCTATTTCTCACTTCCACTGTATAATCATAAGGGATTTGATTTAGGTCATACCTGAATGGTCTAGGGTTTTCCCTACTTTCTTCAATTTAAGTACGAATTTGGCAATAAGGAGTTCATGATCTGAGCCACAGTCAGCTTCTGGTCTTGTTTTTGTTGACTGTATAGAGCTTCTCCATCTTTGGCTGCAGAGAATATAATCAATCTGATTTCAGTGTTGACCATCTGGTGATGTCCATGTGTAGAGTCTTCTCTTGTGTTGTTGGAAGAGGGTATTTGCTATGACCAGTACATTTTTCTTGGCAAACTTCTGTTAGCCTTTGCCCTGCTTCATTCCACATTCCAAGGCCAAAATTGCCCGTTACTCCAGGTGTTTCTTGACTTCCTACTTTTGCATTCCAGTCCCCTATAATGAAAAGGACATCTCTTGGGTGTTAGTTCTAAAAGGTCTTGTAGGTCTTCATAAAACCGTTCAACTTCAGCTTCTTCAGCATTACTGGTTTGGGGCATAGACTTGGATAACTGTGATACTGAATGGTTAACCTTGGAAATGAACAGAGATCATTCTGTCGTTTTTGAGATTGCATCCAAGTACTGCATTTCAGACTCCTTAACATTAGCAAAATCATCAATAAATAAGTCCTTAATTTAAAAAAATTTAACTTTAAAAACCCTCAGAATTCAATTTTCAAGCTAAACTCCTTTTTGACTGCTTCAACATTTTTAATTTAATAAGAATCTTATGATAAGTAAATAAAAAGAGAATATTTTAACATGTGGGATCTTAGTATACTGACCAGGAATGGAACCCAGGCCCCCTGCATTGAGAGCACACAGTCTTAGCCATTGGATCACCAGGGAAGTCTCCAAAATAGAAATATTTTAGTAGCGGCAAGGTATATTTGTTCTTCTTGGATTTGTATAAGATCATTTTTATTAGGCCCATGGTATACAGACCAGGTGTGTGTGTGTGTGTGTGTGTGTGTGTGTGTATAATCTATATTCAGTTCAGTTCACTCACTCAGTTGTGTCCGACTCTTTGCAACCCCATGAATCGCAGCATGCCAGGCCTCCCTGTCCATCACCAACTCCCAGAGTTCACTCAAACTCACGTCCATCGAGTCGGTGATGCCATCCAACCATCTCATCCTCTGTCGTCTCCTTTTCCTCCTGCCCCCAATCCCTCCCAGCATCAGAGTCTTTTTCAACGAGTCAGCTCTTCGCATGAGGTGGCCAAGTACTGGAATTTCAGTTTTAGCATCATTCCTTCCAAAGAACACCCAGGGCTGATCTCCTTTAGGATGGACTGGTTGGATCTCCTTGCAGTCCAAGGGACTCTCAAGAGTCTTCTCCAACACCACAGTTCAAAAGCATCAATTCTTTGGTGCTCAACTTTCTTCACAGTCCAACTCTCACATCCATGCATGATCACTGGGAAAACCAGAGCCTTGACTAGACATACCTTTGTTGGCAAAGGTATGTTGTCTCTGCTTTCGAATATGCTATCTATGTTGGTCATAACTTTCCTTCCAAGGAGCAAGCGTCTTTTAATTTCATGGCTGCAGTCACCATCTGCAGTGATTTTGGAGCCCCCAAAATAAAGTCTGTTTCCCCATCATTTGCCATGAAGTGAGGGGACCAGACGCCATGATCTTCGTTTTCTGAATGTTGAGCTTTAAGCCAACTTTTTCACTCTCCTCTTTTATGTTCATCAAGTTACATCAAGTTTTTAGTTACTCTTCATTTTCTGCCATAAGGGTGGTGTTATCTGCATATCTGAGGTTAATGATATTTCTCCCGGCAATCTTGATTCCAGCTGGTGCTTCTTCCAGCCCAGTGTTTCTCATGATGTACTCCGCATATAAGTTAAATAAGCAGGGTGACAATAGACAGCCTTGATGTATTCCTTTTCCTATTTGGAACCAGTCTGTTGTTCCATGTCCAGTTCTAACTGTTGCTTCCTGACCTGCATATAGGTTTCTCAGGAGGCAGGTCAGGTAGTCTGGTATTCTCATCCCTTAAAGAATTTTCCATAGTTTATTGTGATCCACACAGTCAAAGTCTTTGGCATAGTCAATGAAGCAGAAATAGATGTTTTTCTGGAACTCTCTTGCTTTTTCCATGATCCAGCGGATGTTGGCAATTTGATCTCTGGTTCCTCTGCCTTTTCTAAAATCAGCTGGAACATCTGGAAGTTCATGGTTCACGTATTGCTGAAGCCTGGCTTGGAGAATTTTGAGCATTACTTTACTAGCATGTGAGATGAGTGCAATTGTGCTGTAGTTTGAGTATTCTTTGGCATTGCCTTTCTTTGGGGTTGGAATAAAGACTGACCTTTTCCAGTCCTGTGGCCCCTGCTGATTTTTCCAAATTTGCTGGCATATTGAGTACAGCACTTTCACAGCATCATCTTTTAGGATTTTAAATAGCTTGAATGGAATTCCATCATCTCCACTAGCTTTACTCATAGTAATGCTTTCTAAGGCCCACTTGACTTCACATTACAGGATGTCTGGCTCTAGGTGAGTGATCACACCATCGTGATTATCTTGGTCATGAAGATCTTTTTGTCAGTTCTTCTGTGTATTCTTGCCACCCCTTCTTAATATCTTCTACTTCTGTATATAATATCTATGGTGGTGGTGGTGAAGTCGCTCAGTCGTGTCCAACTCTTTGCGACCCCATGGACTATAACCTACTAGGCTTCTCTGTCCATGGGATTCTCCGGGCAAGAATACTCGAGTGGATTGCCATTTCCTTCTCCAGGGGATCTTCCCAATCCAGGGATCAAACCCGGGTCTCCTGCATCGAAGGCAGGCGCTTTAACCTCTGAGCCATCAAGGAAGCCCACATATATATAATATCTATATTCAGATATATTTAAATATACAATCTATATATCTAGATAAACTCGTGATAGATACACACACAAATTGGGTACCAAATTACAACAGAACCAACATACCAAATTTTAAGTACTACTTAATTGAATGTTGGATCAACTTTCTGACCTGATGTAAATGAGAAAACACTAAATGGAAGATTAGATCTGTACAAAGTATTAAGTTTGCAATTATACTGTCATAAAACTTTAATCATTCCATGATTTAAATGACTAACAAATATTCCAAAGCACTTACAACCAAGCTACTTAAATCATTTATTTATAGCTATTCTCAGTGTCTAAACCAGTGCCAAATTGTGGGAAAGAAGAAATTATTTTCAAATATACAGAAGCATCTACTTGCTTCAGTGGTACTGCCTGCTAATGTAGGAGATGTGGGTTTGATCCCTGGGTAGGGAAGATCCCCTGGAAAAGGAAATGGCAACCCATTCCAGTATTCTTGCCTGGGAAATCCTATGGACAGAGAAGGCTGGCAGGCGACACCCCATGGGGTCCCAAAAATTCAGACACGACTTAACGACAAAACACAACAAGCAAAAGAACTGGCAAAAACTGATAGAAGCAATTCTTAATTGTTTATTGCAACAAAAATCTTTATAGGATGTATTTTACTAAGTCAATAAGAATCAGCCTATAAATCTGGGTGGTTTGTAAAATTTTTTATTTTTCTAAACTTTATTTTTTAATATAAATTTTCTTCTTTGAGAGCATCTCAAATTAAAAAGGTTCTATAATTAATCATACTACAGATAAATAACATTATTCTGTTTTCAGTCTTGGCTTAGGGTCTATAGGGGCATAAATATCATTATATCTAATTATTCTAATTTATGATTACTCACACATTTATATTAGGCAAACACGAAACAGAATAAAATAAAATGTGATCAGTGATGACTTCTTATGCATAAAATATTCTGTATTAAATTATTCTCACATGGAGTGACCTATATAGCAACTAAAAAATCTTCAAGCTATTAAGGAAACAGTTCTTTGGTAAATGCTCAAGAATTTGAAATTCTACATTTTAGGGATCTTTCAAGCAGAATTTTTTTAGTTTAGTGGAAATATAAGTATAATCTTAGAATCCTAAAAGGATAACTATATTTATATTAAAAAGAAAAGAATATACTCAATAACAAGATTAATATTTAGAATTAAAGTACAATTAAAATTTTATCTTTGCAGGCAATGAAATTTTTCATCTAATACTCCTTTACACTATCACTAGCACAAAACCTCCTAATTTTCTTTGGTTTTTATAGTATTATTATATTATAATTTAATGTCACATTATTTTTATATTATAATTTGTAATGAGCAGATATTATTCTAAAATGTAAGGTGTTCAAAATATATACGTGTACTCTTTGACTCAATAAAAAGTTATTGTTTCTACTGTGAAACCCACATTATACATTATACAATTTATTTTTTAACTTAAAAATAAAAAAGATAACCAAGTATCTTATAAGAAACAAACATCTAGGATTCCTATTAAACATGGATATGTTCTGAAAGAAGCTAATCTTACTTGAGTCAAATTAAAGAGGGTTAGACATGAGTCCACATGAATAGTCTATTTCCTGTTCTGTCTCAGCAGAGTAGCTACCTAGAGGGGCTGTGAGTCTGCAGCTGTCATCTTCCTCAAGCCGCTTGACTGATGAAGGAATCTTTTGTTCTACTGATAGGTGATACATTGTGTGCTGCTCAGGTGCCCAGAACAAAAAGTGTAGAGCACACAATGAACCTCTCTCCAGCCAGTTTTAAGAGGAATAAAAGGAAAACTAGCTTTACCTGAGATGTGTTTCTTTCAATGAAACTTCCCTTGCCCATTCTAAAGAAAAATATCATTCTGTCTGTTTTTAAAAGCTTGCTCTATAGTTTGCTCCTCCCTCACTCTCCTCCTCATTCTGGGACAAAAGCAACAGAAAAAGAAGGTCTTTTTTTTTTTTTTTTTTTTTTAACTAAAATGCTTAAGCTAGGTAAAATGTTGGCTTTTTGAAGGGGATTGTTGGAGTCACTATCTAAGATAAGTTGTCTCATCCTGTCTAAACAATGAGATAGAATCATTTAAATAACCACTGATTCTATTTAGTTATTGATGTAGAAAATTTTTAAACCTTTTCTATATGTTCTTAAATGCACCTAAAATGTTTTATCTTTATTCAATATATTTCTAAATGGAAAAAAGTGTATACCATAAATGTCATTTCATAAACACGAATTCAAATATATAATAATATATTCTATATATTATATAAATATATAAATAAATTATAGTGAATAAAACTTATGAGGATGCTTTTAAGGTCAGTGTACTATATATAACTTGCTTAATGGAATCTTGTCTTATATTTAAATAAAATATTCTTCTAGAGATACTGTCAAACTGAAACCAAACAGGACACTGTAAAGCTTCCCCTGATACCAAGACCTCTATGTCCCCCATTTCTTATTTGTAGGAAAAAGGCTTTAGTTTCTTAGACCTTCCCTTAGTTCCAAAGAACAGACTCAAGCAGTTATTAATTTGAGAAGTGATGGAACTCAGAAACAAAGAAAAAGCAGTTAAGCAAAATAGTTTGAATGACAGTTCAAATCCCTAGTTCCTCCTCAAGGGATATATCTGATGAGTATTCTTTGAGTTATTTTGCAGAAACTAAGGCCCTTGCCCATGTTGACCACAAGCACACAAGCATATAGATCTCAGACTGGCTGGAACTAGAGGTTGATGATTAAAACTTCTGAAACATCACCCCATTATCTCATGACCAACCAATCAGAAGACAGTCCTTGCAGCCCTCACACCAAATGTAGCCTTTAAAAATTGTTCCCTGAAAGCCATTGGAGTGTTCCGTCTTTTAAGCATGAACTGCCTGTTCTCCTTGCTTGGCACGCTTCAGTAAACACTGTACTTTTCCTTCATTACAACCTGGTGCCAACAACTGCCTTTGCTGCTTAAGGGCAAGTAGACCAAGTTCAGTAACAAAATGACAATGTGAAAAGCCCTGGGGGTTCGGGGAATCACTTTCTTTTCCACTCTCCTATCAATAGATGAAGATGCCCCACAAGGACATCTTGTTTGATTTAAAAAGAGTGTGCAGATCTCTGCTACTATAAGCCACACTGGTCCTCTATGGCTCTACAAATCCACTTCACCAAGAAAAAAAATAAGCACCACAGGGTTGATGATTATCATAATAACAACATGGGTTAGTGTTGCTTAGAAACTGTTAAAACTTAAGAACTCAGTTTCTCTCATCCATCTTCCATATCAGTTTATTACATTTTTAGGATTTATAATTCCATAATTATTAGGTTCGCTAAGATCAAGAAAGGAAATTTTTGCATTAACAAAAAATGGAAATCTACACTGGGTGCATTTGCAAAAATTTTTCTGCATAATGAATAAAAGGCTCATTGTCTACTATATTATAAAATCTACTACCATGCATGCAACATAAATGTGTATAAATTGTTAATATGTTTCACACACAAGTGACTGGTGGGCAGAATTTATATCTGTTTTATTAACCTATAAATCCCAAGAGCCTAGAACAAAGCCTAGCAAAGAGTATATAATAAATATTTGCTTAATTAATTAACTGGCAAGGAGAGAGTAAAATCTTGAAATTACACAGAAGACTCCATAACTTCTACTTAGTTTAAATCCTGAATATTAGCATTGATTCTCTTTATTATTTTATTCTAAATATTACCCAAAATAAATGAAATATTTCTTTTTTTTTTTTTTTTGCATCAGGTTCCAGATTTTACAACAAATTAGCATATCACAGTTAGGTAATCTTTTGGCATCATTTTCTGGAATTTATCCTTGTAGAGACACAGAGGATTAAAGAAATCACACTTCTAAAATGTTCAACATTTCTATTAGAGCTTACAAATATAAATTTAAATAATGAACATATTAGTGTATCAATACATGAGATGAATAATACATCCCTTATTCATTTTTGTAGCATTAAAATATCAAAAATCAAAAAGTTCTAATCCTACTTCATGTTGCTTGAAGTTTGCGCAATGGAGAAAGAGAAACAAAAGGAATAGTTCTTCATATGTTTACTATCACGTTTTTACTAGGACCATCAGGGTCAAATGCTTGCCGGTGTCTTAAATTTAGATAACAAGTTGGGATTTTCTTAGACAAGTTTATTTCTTTTAGTAAAATCCAAGGGCCACAGCTGCCCTCTAGGGTCATGTAGAAGCTCTTAAATGAAACTGGATGAACCAGCTCTTTCAAATCTTTTTCTCAAGTCATATACTTGCTAAAAGAAAGTGTACTGCATGATAAAATCCTGCTGTAACAAGGTAAAAATCTATATCGGAGATCCTATTTAAAGTTCATCTTTTGAAATAAAAATACTCCTTTATGAACATGACAGCAAGCTCTCAATAAATGAGGGATTCAAGATTAAAATCTTATGTATCAGTAGATAAGAAAGCAAATGCCAAGTGAGAACATGAGTACGTATATAAAGACAGAGAGTCTAAGAAAAAGAAGAAAACAATAGATTTTTCCAGTCAACTTTTACTGTGGCATTTTTTCCTTTATACTTCTACAATTGTATACATCATTAAAACCTCATAATTAGTGGCTAAAAGCTCAACTACAAACCAAAGAAGTTGAAAGAAGAATTTCCAAACATTTGTGAGAATGTTAATCCCCTGCCTGAGCCAGATTCTATTCCTTCTGTTATATTTATCTTTGAATCCATCACCTTGGGATCATAGAAACACTGTTTTACGATGCTTAGTTTTTCTATCAAAGTACGTAGGAAACAGAACCATCCTAACCTGTGTTGTCCATGTGGGAAATATACCAATACAAATATGAAAAATAGTGCCCTACTTTTCCTACAGAACAGCTATAAAAAGTCCATAGACTGACAAACTAGCAGGTTCTACGTAACCCTTTAATCCCTCTTCGTTTTAGTTTCCTAGTCTGTCAAATAAAGAAGATACTAAATAACCCAGATGGCTTTGAGGATTACATGAGATATAACATGAAAATATACTTTATAAATTCTGAAGTATTATACCATAATTAGACTTTATCAGTAGAAACAATAGAATCTATTGGTCAAGTTCTCTTCAAATAATCAGACAAAACATTTTGCACTTATTCAATGAACAATCATTACTGAAAAATCAATGTGAGTCTGATTATGACCCTTATGAGAATATTAATTTTGCTAGATCATAACAACAAGATGGCTTTACCAAAATTAATTCTCAAAATTTAAGGCATTCCCTACATGTATACTTAGGCTTAAATTTAAGAATAGTTTATTTTTAAAGGAAATGCTTAGATGGGTGGCAGCACTTATTCAAATACTGAGTTCTGGCTAGTTTTATTTATAAATAAGTCATGTTTTTTTATAGTGTATTAAATATTTCATAAGTTTTCTCTTCTCACCAAGAGGATTAGAGGAAATATATTAAAATCAAATATAAGTTTTGCTTAAGAATTCTCCTCTATGGAGAAGCCCACCCAATAAGGACATTTAAATCAATAATAAGCTGATAATTTTTTATTCATTCAATGAAGCAGTCAATCAGTAAGTATTTCTTGAGTCCTTATTGGAAAAACCAAGTCCTGGCCCTAAAGATGCAGGAAGTTTAGTGACGAGACAAAGTAATGTCAGTGAAAAACTTGAAAAGAAAGTTAATGGAGAGGACTTTATTGTGGAAGAAGGTAACTTTATAAAAATAGTCTATTAGCAAGTACACAGAAAACCTATTGCAGAAGTTTTTGAAAGATCAGCCTTTAAACAAAACTCCAGGGGAAATCTAAAAATTTTACTAAAGCTTAATTTTAAACTCTAAGCTTTCCACCACCCTAAACCACAAGTGCTAAAAAGATTTCAACACACATTCAGCTCAATGCTTGTTGTTGTTCAGTCGCTCAGTCATGTCCGACTCTTTGTGATCCTATGGACTTCAGCACGCCAAGCTTCCCTATCCTTCACCAACTCCAGGAGCTTCCTCAAACTCATATCCATTGAGTCAGTGATGCCATCTAGCTATCTGCCATCTCGTCCTCTGTTATCCCCTTCTCCTCCTACCTTTAATCTTTCCCAGCATCAGGGTCTTTTCTAATGAGTCAGCTCTTTGCATTAGGTGGCCAAAGTATTGGACCTTCAGCTTCAGCATCAGTCCTCCAATGAATATTCAGGACTGATTTCCTTTAGGATCAACTCTTTTGATCTCCTTGCAGTTAGCCAATAAATAAACACTGAGTGCTGGACACTGAGTGCATATGTGGAGATGGCTTTAGACGAAAGAGATACCACCCTTTCCTGAATACTTAATGGTACCGCTGGAAAGACAGATTAAACAGTTTCAAAATAATTAAATCATTTAAACTGTGCAAAGTACTGAAGGTGAACACAAGATGCTCTTGAAGCATATAATGTGAGAACTTACCAGATTTCAATACACATCTGTTTTTGAGAGAATCTAGGCTGTTTTTAGCTTTTTGTTGCTGTTGTTGAGTTGCTAAGTTCTGTCTGACTCTTTGAGACCCCATGGACTATAGCCTGCCAAGCTCCTCTGTCCGTGGGATTTCCCAGCCAAGAATACTGGCGTGGGTTACCATTTCCTTCTCCAGGGGATCTTTACCATCCAGGGATTGAATCCACATGTCCTGCATTGGCAGGCAGATTCTTTACCACTAAGCCACCAGGGAAGCCCTGTTTAGTTTTTACCAAAATATAAATATGCTACAAAGCCACCATGAAACCTGTGTTGTTGTATTTAGGTAAAATACCCATGAATGGTTGTTTTAGGAAGATATTTTGTTTAGTCCTTTAAACTTGTCATTTTTTCTCTTGTTCAAACTCTAATGGGTAACTTTGGAACTTCTGAATAGTTCAGGCTCCCTGGGCTTTAACTATTGTATTCCTATACGACTAACAAGTTATCCTTTGATCTCCGTGGGATTTCATCAAATAGGAGGCAGGGATTAATTACTGGATTTCTAACTAGGTTCCACACTAAAATCAACTTATAAATTTTATCAAATTGAAACTGAACCAAGGAAAATGTAAACTTTGCCTCAAAATCATATCATAATGCTCTCAGATCAGTTCAGTTCAGTTCAGTCGCTCAGTCGTGTCCGACTCTTTGTGACCCCATGAATCACAGCATGCCAGGCCTCCCTGTCCATCACCAACTCCCGGAGTTCACTCAGACTCAGTCCATCAAGTCAGTGACGCCATCCAGCCATCTCATCCTCGGTCGTCCCCTTCTCCTCCTGCCCCTAATCCCTCCCAGCATCAAAGTCTTGAAGAGTTTCAGCTTTAGCATCATTCCTTCCAAAGAAATCCCAGGGCTGATCTCCTTCAGAATGGACCAGTTGGATCTCCTTGCAGTCCAAGGGACTCTCAAGAGTCTTCTCCAACACCACAGTTCAAAAGCATCAATTCTTCGGCGCTCAGCCTTCTTCTGAGTCCAACTCTCACATCCATACATGACCACAGGAAAAACCATAGCCTTGACCAGACGGACCTTAGTCAGCAAAGGAATGTCTCTGCTTTTGAATATGCTATCTAGATTGGTCATAACTTTTCTTCCAAGGTAAGCGTCTTTTAATGTCATGGCTCCAATCACCATCTGCAGTGATTTTGGAGCCCCCAAAAATAAAGTCTGACACTGTTTCCACTGTTTCCCCATCTATTTCCCATGGAGTGATAGGATCAGATGCCATGATCTTAGTTTTCTGAATGTTGAGCTTTAAGCCAACTTTTCCACTCTTCTCTTTCACTGTCATCAAGAGGCTTCTTAGTTCCTCTTCACTTTCTGCCATAAGGGTGGTGTCATCTGGATAACCATAAATATTACTTTAAATGAAAAAGTATTAGTTATATTTTAGGGAAAAAATTGAAATGCACTAAAGATAAAAATACGAGAAAATATGTTAAAGAGAAAATTAAGAGTTTTAAATTAAGGAGATTCTTAAAGTAATACAATTTAAAACAGTCTCCAAAGCAAATCAGTATGGCTTGCAGTGTTTGGTAAAGATCACTACTTAGCACAGGAGTCTGTTTAGGGACAGTCTGTTTAGGGACAATCAAATACTATTTATTTATGTTCCTCTCAGTTTTTAACATAAACGTTCCTTTAAAGATCTGGCTAAGTGCCAGATCAGGGTAAGTGCCACCTATAACTATGCCTGCTTCTTTTTCAAACTAAAGCTTAAGAAACAAATCAACTTATTTTTTCTCCTTTTCTTATTTTAACCACATAAAATATATGATTCTCACTGATAAAAATCAAATACATGGAGTTATAGTTCCTATAATAATATGACAGAAGCTTAATGCTTCATCTTCCCACTTTTCTGTCTAAATAACATATGTGTGAACAGAAAATATATAGTTAGATATATTTAAGCTACAATTTTATAGACGAGGAGACAGACACAATCACAGATTTTAAAACGTATTAAGTGCAAGTTAAACAAAATGATTACTATTTTAAGATACTATGCTCTAGGATGATTTGTTACATAGCAAAAACTAACTGCTATAGTTAAAAAATAAATAAGCATGGGGGATAATATAGAGTATGGTCACGGTAACTACAGTTAATAACATTATACTGCATATGTGAAAGTTGCTAAGAGAAGACATATTAAAAGTTCTCATCACAAACATTTTGTAACTATATATGCTGATGGATGCTAACTAGATTTATGGTAATCATTTTGCAAATATACAAATATCGAGTCATTGTGTTGTATACTTGAAACTGGAGAAGGAAATGACAACATGCTCCCGCATTCTTGTCTAGGAAATCCTACAGACAGAGGAGCCTAGCAGGCTAGTTTGTGGGGTCGCAAAGAGTAGGACACAACTGAGCAACTAACACACATAATTGAAACTAATATATATCAATTATACCTTGATGAGAAAGTATTCCAGATGGATTACAGATCTAAAAGTAAACAGTAAATTACTAAAGCTTCTGCTGCTGCTGCTAAGCCACTTCAGTCGTGTCCGACTCTGTGCGACCCCACAGACAGTAGCCCACCAGGCTCCCCCGTCCCTGGGATTCTCCAGGCAAGAACACTGGAGTGGGTTGCCATTTCCTTCTCCAATGCATGAAAGTAAAAAGTGAAAGTGAAGTCACTCAGTTGTGTCCAATTCTTAGCGACCTCATGGACTACAGCCTACCAGGCTCCTCCGTCCATGGGATTTTCCAGGCAAAAGTATGGAGTGGGGTGCCAGAACAGCTTAATTCAACAGACATGTTGAATTCAATTAATTAATCAATTAATTCAATTCTACAGAATAATGGAAATATTCTGTATTTGCTGTGTACAACAAGGTAGCTACTAAGCCAACTGTGGCTATTGAACACTTGAGATGTGACTGGTGCAATGGAGAGACTGAATTTTTTTAATTTAATGCAATCTAAATTTAATTAATTCAAGTGTAAATTTAGCTATATGTAGTTATTCACTACATAGAGCTATTGAACAATGCAATTCTAAAAGAAAATAGAATAATTTTTACCTTCAGAAACCTTCGACAAGCAAAATCTATAGAAAAAAGTGTAGATGTAAATGGGTGCAGCCACTTTGGAGAACAGTAGAGAGGCTCCTTAAAGAACTAAAAATAGAACTACTATATGATCCAGCATGTATCCTGGGCTTATATCTAGAAAAAGCAAAAAACTCTATGCCAAAAACATACATGCACCCCTATATTCACTGAAGCACTATTTACAACAACCAAAACATGGAAGTAACCTAAATGCCCATCAGCAAAAGAATGGATAAATAAGATTTGATACATATATAAATACAATGGAACATTATTCAGCCATGAAAAAGAACAAAATTATGCCACTTGCAGCAACATGGATGGACCTATAGGTTGTCTAATGAGTGAAGTAAGACAGTGAAAGACAAAAATCCTATGATACCCCTTATAGTTCAGTTCAGTTTAGTTCAGTCGGTCAGTCGTGTCCAAATCTGTGATCCCAAGGATTGCAACATGCCAGGCCTCCTTGTCCATCACCAACTCCCAGAGTTTACCCAAACTCATGTCCATTGAGTTGGTGATACAATCCAACCATCTCATCCTCTATTGTCCCCTTCTCCTCCAGCCCTCAATCTTAACCAGCATCAGGGTCTTTTCAAGTGAGTCAGCTCTTCACATCAGGTGGCCAAAGTACTGGAGTTTCAGCCTCAACATCAGTTCTTCCAATGAACACTCAGGACTGATCTCCTTTAATATGGACTGGTGGGATCTCCTGGCAGTCCAAGGGACTCTCAAGACTCTTCTTGAATACCACAGTTCAAAAGCATCAATTCTTTGCCGCTCAGCTTTCTTCACAGTCCAACTCTCACATACATACATGACTACTGGAAAAACCATAGCATTGACTAGACAGACCTTTGTTGGCAAAGTAATATCTTTGCTTTTTAATATGTTGTCTAGGTTGGCCATAACTTTCCTTCCAAGGAGTAAACGTCATTTAACTTCATGGCTGCAGTCACCACCTGCAGTGATTTTAGAGACCAAAATAATAAAGTCACCTACTGTTTCCACTGTTTCCCCATCTATTTGCCATGAAGTAATAGGATCAGTGGAAATGAGAAATAGATTTAAGGGCCTCAATCTGACAGACAGAGTGCCTGATGAACTATGGATGGAGGTTCATGACATTATACAGGAGACAGGGATCAAGACCATCCCCATGGAAAAGAAATCCAAAAAGCAAAATGGCTATCTGGGGAGGCTTTACAAATAGCTATGAAAAGAAATGAAAACCAAAGGAGAAAATGAAAGATATAAGCATCTGAATGCAGAGTTCCTAAGAATAGCAACAAGAGATAAGAAAGCCTTCTTCAGCAATCAATGCAAAGAAATAGAGGAAAAGAACAGAATGGGAAAGACTAGAGATCTCTTCAAGAAAATTAGAGATACCAAGGGAACATTTCATGCAAAGATGGGCTCAATAAAGGACAGAAATGGTATGGACCTAACAGAAGCAGAAGATATTAAGAAGAGGTGGCAAGAATACACAGAAGAACTGTACAAAAAATGATCTTCATGACCCAGATAATCACGATGGTGTGATCACTCACCTAGAGCCAGACATCCTGGAATGTGAGGTCAAGTGGGCCTTAGAAAGCATCACTACGAACAAAGCTAGTGGAGATGGTGGAATTCCAGTTGAGCTATTTCAAATCCTGAAAGATGCTGCTGTGAAAGTGCTGTACTCAATATGCCAGCAAATTTGGAAAACTCAGCAGTGGCCACAGAACCGGAAAAGGTCAGTTTTCATTCTAATCCCAAAGAAAGGCAATGCCAAATAATGCTCAACTATCGCACAATTACACTCATCTCACATCAGAATTCTCCAAGCCAGGCTTCAGCAATACGTGAACCGTGAACTTCCAGATGTTCAAGCTGGTTTTGGAAAAGGCAGAGGAACCAGAGATCAAATTGCCAACATCTGCTGGATCATGGAAAAAGCAAGAGAGTTCCAGAAAAACATCTATTTCTGCTTTATTGACTCTGCCAAAACCTTTAACTGTGTGGACCACAATAAACTGTGGAAAATTCTGAAAGAGATGTGAATACCAGACCACCTGACCTGCCTCTTGAGAAACCTGTATGCAGGTCAGGAAGCAACAGTTAGAACTGGACATGGAACAGACTGGTTTCAAATAGGAAAAGGAGTACGTCAAGGCTGTCTATTGTCACCCTGCTTATTTAACTTATATGCAGAGTACATCATGAGAAACACTGGGCTGGAAGAAACACAAGCTGGAATCAGGATTGCCAGGAGAAATATCAATAACCTCAGATATGCAGATGACACCACCCTTATGGCAGAAAGTGAAGAGGAACTCAAACGCCTCTTGATCAAAGTGAAAGAGGAGAGTGAAAAAGTTGGCTTAAAGCTCAACATTCAGAAAACGAAGATCATGGCATCTGGTCCCATCACTTCATGGGAAATAGATGGGGAAACAGTGGAAACAGTGTCAGACTTTATTTTGGGGGGCTCCAAAATCACTGCAGATAGTGATTGCAGCCATGACATTAAAAGATGCTTACTCCTTGCAAGGAAAGTACTTTGCCGACTAAGGTCCGTCTAGTCAAGCTATGGTTTTTCCTGTGGTCATGTATGGATGTGAGAGTTGGACTGTGAAGAAGGCTGAGCACTGAAGAACTGATGCTTTTGAACTGTGGTGTTGGGAAGACTCCTGAGAGTCCCTTGGACTGCAAGGAGATCCAACCAGTCCATTCTGAAGATCAACCTTGGGATTTCTTTGGGAGGAATGATGCTAAAGCTGAAACTCTAGTACTTTGGCCACCTCACGCGAAGAGTTGACTCACTGGAAAAGACTCTGATGCTGGGAGGGGTTGGGGGCAGGAGGAGAAGGGGATGACAGAGGATGAATTAGCTGGATGGCATCACGGACTCGATGGACATGAGTTTGAGTGAACTCCGGGAGTTGGTGATGGACAGGGAGGCCTGGCGTGCTGTGATTCATGGGGTCGCAAAGAGTTGGACACGACTGAGTGACTGAACTGAACTGAACTGAATGGGACTAGATGCTATGATATTTGTTTACTGAATGTTGAGCTTTAAGCCAGCTTTTTCACTCTTCTCTTATTTTATTTTTAATTTTAATTGGAGGCTAATTACTTTACAATATTGTGGTGGTTTTGCCATACTCTCCTTTTAGAATCCCATCAAGAGGCTCTTCAGTTCTTCCTCACTTTATGCCATAAGGGTGTTGTCATCTGCATATCTGAGGTTATTAATGTTTACCCTGGCAATCTTGATTCCAGCTTGAGCTTCAACCAGCCCAGCGTTTCTCATGATGTACTCTACACATAAGTTTAATATGCATGGTGATCATATATAGCCTTGACATACTCCTTTCCCGATTTGGAACCAATCTGTTGTTCCATGTCCAGTTCTAACTGTTGCTTTCTCACCTGCATACAGATTTCTCAAGAGGCAGATCAGGTGGTCTGGTATTCCCATCTCTTGAAGAATTTTCCACAGTTTGTTGTGATCCACACAGTCAAAGGCTTTGGCATAGTCAATAAAGCAGAAATAGATGTTTTTCTGGAACTCTCTTGCTTTTTCCATGATCCAGTGGATGTTGGCAATTTGATCTATGGTTCCTCTGCCTTTTCCAAAACCAGCTTGAACATCAGGAAGTTCACGGTTCACGTATTGCTGAAACCTGGCTTGGAGAATTCTGAGCATTACTTTACTAGCGTGTGAGATGAGTGCAATTGTGCGGTAGTTTGAGCATTCTTTGGCACTGCCTTTCTTAGGGATTGGAAGAAATCAAAAAGAGTACAAATGCAGATTTTGTTCAAATTTCACAAAATATTGTGCCAGTGTCCATTATTTGTTTTCATATCTTATGAAATTCCACACTGTTTATTTTCACAGAATAGCTTCAGCCGCATGCAACAAATTTTAGTAAATCCTCTTTTCATTATTGTTCTGCTGCAAATATTTTCTAATTTTCCTTATTATGGCTTCTTAGGTATAACCATCATATAAAACTGGACATTTAATTTCAAAATACATGAGGTTTTTAAGTTATCTTTGATATTAATTTCTCATTTAAATGCTTTATTTCTGCAGTCACCCTCTGTGTTCCTTCAGTCTTTTAAGTTTACTGAGGCTTTCAATGACTAAGTCAAAGGTCTCTCTTGGTAAATGTCACATTGTACTTGAAAATATGGTCAAAGTATCTGTTGATACTGATTTCTAACATAATTTCCACAGTGATAAGAGAACAGACTCTATATAATTTCAATTTCTTTACATCATGAAATTTTTGCACTTTGTTTTATGTCCCTGGAAATGTTCCAGTGTCTCCTAGTTTATAGTGTAAGAGAGCTGGAATAGAATTTGCATCCTAATGTAGTGTGAACACTGTATAACTCTTAATAACATTGATTCAGTTCATGGTGCTTTAAAGGTCTACTATATCCTTCTTGTCTGTATATCCATTCTATTAATTTTCAAGAGTTTGATATTGAAACTCCAAATAAATTCTTAATTTATTATCTTCTTGGAATATCTTCTTGGAACTATATGTAACTTTATTCTGTATTTTTGAAGCCTCCTGTAAATGTATACTTTCATAATTTAAAAAGAGAAAAAAACATTTTAAAGAGCATAAATGAACTTATCTACAAAACAGAAATAAGAGTCATAGATGTAGTAAACAAACTCTCTGTTTTCCACTTCCTGTTTGCAAGGGAGTTGAAGCAGGTATAACCTGGGAAATTGGGATTGACACATACACGCTACTAAGAGATACCTAATAAGGATCTACTGTATAGCACACAGAACTCTATCTACTCAGTACTCTGTAATGGCCTATATGGGAAAAAAAAATCTTAAAAACAATGGATATAAAGTAATTCTTTACGGAAGGCTACAGTTTCTATTAGGTAGCTCTTGCCTGCATCTCTCTCTGTACCCAGAGCCTCCGAAACCGAGTTCCCCTTCAGTCCTAGGAAAGGCAAAACTGCCTCATTATAGTTACTCTCATAAACATCACCATCCACCATCCCTTTTTGGCTTCTTTAGTTCTGCACACTTTTTAATAAAAGGTTTCTCTTCATTAAACTCTCAATCACTTAGTTTGGTTGTACTGTTGGGATATTGTGGTATAATGAGCAATATATTTATTCTTTTTCTCCAGTTCTGGGCACTGGGGCTTCTAAAGCCCTAGGAATTTCCTGGGTGGTACAACCAGAGGAGCATCTTTTGTTATTCGTAGTAAGTCCCTTTCAATGAAACCTGAATTTAAGCCAATGAGGTGATTCTCAGAGGATGGGGGCCGGCTGCCAGTAGAACCAACCACAGGATTTAAGAGTTGACTTTCACCCCACTCCCAGAGTAGAGACCAGAACAAGAGGATCAAGCTAACCACCAATGGCAGTGATTTAACCAACATGTTTATAGAATGGGACTTCCATAAAAACCTTAAATAACAGGGTTCAGAGAGCTTCCAAGATGGTAAATGCATTCATGTGCTGGCAGGGTGATGCACCCTATTCCACAAGGACAGAAGGGCCCACACTTGGCGCCCTTTCAGACTTCCCCTCATTTTGTGCCTCTTCATTTGACAGTTTATTTGTATCCCTTATACTACTGCCAGGGAGAAGGAAATTTTGAAAACAAGGTATTCAATTTAGAAGAGACTTCTAAGAGAATCTAATTTAGGCAAGTTGCCTGTTTAACTTCATACATACATATATATATATACACCACCTAATATTGAACCTAGGGACTTACTGGCAGAGCAATGCCTATTTTTAAACCCAATTTACTTAAAGAGATCACAGATGAGTTTAAAGAAACATTATTTTGTCAAAATGACCACAACTGATAGTAAAATCAACAACTTTGGAATCAAATGACCAGAGTCTAAATTTCAGTTTGGCTATCCATTAACTGTGTGACCTTCAAAAAAGTTATTGACTTCTTTGTTCCTCCGCATCCTCATCTATAAAATGGAGGTAATAATGAAAACAACCTTATATGGCTGTTGTGAGGATCAAGATCATCTGTGTGAAGCACCTATCAGTTCAGTTCAGTCGCTCAGTCGTGTCCAACTCTTTGTGACCCCATGAATCACAGCACACCACACCTCCGTGTCCATCACCAACTCGAGTCAGTGATGCCATCCAGCCATCTCATCCTCTGTTGTCCCCTTCTCCTCTGTTGTCCCCTTCTCCTCCTGTACTCAATCCCTCCCGGCATCAGGGTTTTTCCAATGACTCAACTCTTCGCATGAGGTAGCCAAAGTACTGTAGTTTCAGCTTCAGCATCAGTCCTTCTAATGAACATCCAGGACTGATCTCCTTTAGGATGGACTGGCTGGATCTCCTTGCAGTCCAAGGGACTCTCAAGAGTCTTCTCCAACACCACAGTTCAAAAGCATCAATTCTTCGGCACTCAGCTTTCTTCACAGTCCCAACTCTCACATCCATACATGACCACTGGAAAAACCATATCCTTAACTAGTCGGACCTTTGTTGGTAAGATAATATCTCTGCTTTTCAATATACTATCTAGGTTGGTCATAACTTTCCTTTCAAGGAGTAAGCGTCTTTTAATGTCATGGCTGCAGTCAACATCTGCAGTGATTTTGGAGCCAAAAAAAATAAAGTCTGACACTGGTTCCCCATCTATTTCCCATGAAGTGGTGGGACCAGATGCCATGATCTTAGTTTTCTGAATGCTGAGCCAACTTCTTCACTCTTCTCTTTCACTTTCATCAAGAGTCTTTTTAGTTCCTCTTCACTTTCTGCCATAAAGGTGGTGTCATCTGCATATCTGAGGTTAATGATATTTCTCCTGGCAATCCTGATTCCAGCTTGTGTTTCTTCCAGCCCAGTGTTTCTCATGATGTACTCTGCATATAAGTTAAATAGAGGGCAATATACAGCCTTGACGTACTCCTTTTCCTATTTGGAACCAGTCTGTTGTTCCATGTCCAGTTCTAACTGTTGCTTCCTGACCTGCATATAGGTTTCTCAAGAGGCGGGTTAGGTGGTCTGGTATTCCCATCTCTTGAAGAATTTTCCACAGTTTGTTGTGATCCACACAGTCAAAGGCCTTGGCATAGTCAATAAAGCAGAAATAGATGTTTTTCTGGAACTCTCTTGCTTTTTCCATGATCCAGCGGATGTTGGCAATTTGATCTCTGGTTCCTCTGTCTTTTCTAAAACCAGCTTGAACATCAGGGAGTTCACGGTTCACGTATTGCTGAAGCCTGGCTTGGAGAATTTTGAGCATTACTTTACTAGCGTGTGAGATGAGTGCAATTGTGCAGTAGTTTGTGCATTTTTTCCCATTGCCTTTCTTTGGGATTGGAATGAAAACTGACCTTTTCCAGTTCTATGGCCACTGCTGCGTTTTCCAAATTTGCTGGCATACTGAGTACAGCACTTTCACAGCATCATCTTTCAGGATCTGAAATAGCTCAACTAGAATTCCACCATCTCCACTAGCTTTGTTCGTAGTGATGCTTTCTAAGGCCCACTTGACCTCACATTCCAGGATGTCTGGCTCTAGGTGAGTGATCACACCATTGTGCTTATGTGGGTTGTGAAGCTCTTTTTGTACAGTTCCTCTGTGTATTCTTGCCATCTCTTCTTAATATCTTCTGCTTCTGTTAGGTCCATACCATTTCTGTCCTTTACTGCGGCCATCTTTGCATGAAATGCTCCCTTGACATCTTCTTCAAGAGATCTCTAGTCTTTCCCACTCTGTTGTTTTCTTCTATTTCTTTGCATTCATTGCTGAGGAAGGCTTTCTTATCTCTCCTTGCTATTCTTTGGAACTCTGCATTCAGATGCTTATATCTTCCCTTTTCTCCTTTGCTTTTTGCTTCTCTTCTTTTCACAGCTATTTGTAAGGCAAGGTGCTTAGCATAGTATTTTGCTCATAAGTCACAATTAATTTTAGTTTTTGTCATTATGCTGTTCTTATTGTTGTTGTTGTTGTTAGCTGCTTAGTTATGTCCAACTCTGCGATCCCATGGACTGTATGTAGCCTACCAGGCTCCGCTGTCCATGGAGTTCTCCAGGCAAGAATACTGGAGTGGGTTTCCATTTCCTTCTCCAGGGAATCTTCCTAAACCCAGGATCGAACCCGAGTCTCTTAGTCACTCAGCCCTGTCCGACTTTTTGAGACCCCACGGACTATAGCCAACCAGACTCCTCTGTCCATGGAGTTTTCCAGGCAAGAATACTGGAGTGGTCCAAGGGATCTTCCTAAACCCAGGGATCAAACCCAGGTCTCCTGCATTGCAGGCAGATTCTTCATCACCTGAGCCACCAGGGAAGCCCATTATTATTATTATCTGGCAATAACTACAATTCTTCATGGCCCTGATATATATTTTTAATTTGTTGAATTTTAAGCAATATTTAGTAAACAATAATTCAAATATTAATGAGATCAATATCAGCAGTATGTCAACAATTTACATTTTTTTCTTTATACACACCACCTAATAAAATGGCATCCAAGTTAGACCCACTATAGTAGCGTTTCCAAGGCAGACCAACTTGAATCAAACCCTGGCTCTCCCACCACTACTTGTATGACCCTCAGCAACTTGTTTTATGATATCTACATCTGCAACAAGGACAGAATGGTGACTAACTTAGTTGGATCATTGCACAGAATAATGAGATACTGTGTAAAATGTGTGCCTGCTCATAACTGAGAGGAGAGAATTCTTCTTCTCATGGGAGAAGAATTCAAAGGAGGAATTATATACAGTGTGGTGTGTAGCAGTGAAGCAGTTGAGAAAATTATAATGGCTGTCTTTCCTGGTATCAAAAAAAAAAAAATCAGAACTGGTTAATAGGAAGCTCTGGATTAGCAATAAAACTATTATCTGCTTTTTTCTAGGAAGTTTCTCTGTCCTTGGAAATTCACTTGAAGCAAGTCAGAATTTCACATTTTTTTAAAATCGGGCATTACTCTAAAACTTCAGAAAAATGAGTCATGAATACACAGAACCAGAAAGCTAAGGCTTTGGTTAGGTAGTCAGGAAAGTTGTTCTTCTGGAACAACTCCTGACCTAGTATTTTTACAACGTAAAAACATTGAGATATTCTCTATTATGTTATTGTGAGTCTTTGAAATAAAAAATTAGAAAATGTTTCATACTTTAGACTACATATTAAATAGTATACATAATGGTATCATGACAAGAGAATCTAAGTAAAATAAGACTACATAGAGTAACATAAATTTTTAATTTTATTTTAATTTCTCCTTTCAGTTGCTATAAGTAGCTTCAAACCATCATTCTATGATAGAAAGTTGAAGTGATTAAAAGATTCATATTTGTCACTCTCCACAAAGGCCTCATTGTTCCACAGATCACTTCAAGGGATTCAGCCTGGCTCCACAGTGAAGGACTTGGCAGCAGAGAGGAGCTGGACTTTAGCCCACACTCACCTGGTCAAGCCACTCAGGAGCCCAAGTGACTGCAGAGATGTAGTCAGATGGTACCTGGGAGCTGGTACCAGGGCACATCTCCTAAGGGGCGAGATCTCTTTTCAAAACAAAATATTTGGAAAGAATTATGTCTTAACTCACCATGTGCTCATTTCTTAATTATCAGTTCATAACCAAGTAGAGATTAGTAAAAAGCCACTGGAAAATACAAATGGCCTTCACAGTGGAGTATTCCCTGAACAGAAACTGGAGAGTGAGGCAAGCCATATGACAAGTTAGAGTCAAAGATACCAAAAGGAAGACTGAGGAGTCGCAGAGAGGGTCAATGACAAACAGCCTTCTCCACATTTTGCACACAGTATAAAACTTATGAAATTAAAGTCATGTTGATTTAAACTTGCAAAATAGAAGTTGATAAGAATTAAAGAGAAAGTCTTGCAGAATCATGACACATTCTTTAAACGAGAAATTGTAAGCAATTTTACTAAACCATTAGTATACAAACCAAAAACATTGAAAATTCAGGTTAAATGTTACTTTTAAAATAACATTTCCTCTTTAAGAATACTTGTAAAATTCTTTATATTTATATTCTTCTATATTGAGGAACTGTCAAAAAACCCTTGCTTATATGTCTAGTTGCCTCATTATAGGAAAAAGCACTTGAAATGTGATTTTAGACAGTAAAGCAATCTATTTCCATGAAGAAAGCTCTGTCTTTCAACAACTTCTGGCCACCCAAGAACATCTCAGCATCTCTGACTCTGAGAAAAGATTAGTAATATGTATTTATCAAAGTAAATCTCAATTTTCTTTAAGTAATTTTCCCTTTCATGGATGTAAACTGACTCTAAAGATGAAAAAGGGACTCTAACTTCTTATTTCAAAATGTATGGTCAACTCATTAAATTTCTACATATCAAGTTATGATCAAGAAAGTGAATGTTAGTAGGTTAGTTAACTATCAACAATGTTGATTTGGCTCCAGTTTACAGACCCTGGTTTTCAAACAGGTCGTATCACATAAGAATGTTAACTGTGAAGGTGAAAACAAATCCCTATTCTCGGCTTTCTGCTTTTATTCTTCCTTTATATTTTTATTCTTTGTTGGCCTTCCTTTATTCTTATTCTTTCTTTACCCCCAGGTTGACCTCTGTTGGTCCCTTGGTCTGATTTCTTGATTTAGTGTCTCCCATCTCCTCTTTCTTCGCTCCTTTTCAAGTCCCTTGGCTTTTTGTCTAAAGCTCCCCTCTTTGAAGCCATCCTCTGCCTCTCAACCCTGCCTTTGTCACGGGGGCTCCCTGGCTCACCTCCCATTCTGTCACTGCATTCTCTCCTTACCTCCTCACCCTGGCCCTCCAAGGCCTGCCAATGGCGGGGGGTTGGGGGGGGTGGATCTGTTGGAGAAACATACATCACCCAAAGAGAGTCTCACCTTAACTTCATCTCGACTATCAAAAAACAATAATAATTCAAGTGTGAGTAGAGGTAACTAACCTTGGAGTGTTAGTAACTTCACGGAACAAGCTTCTGAAAACCGAATCAGAGGGTCATGTCTGTTGTAGAACTTCTATAACATGTCAGGGATTTACCACTGATGAATAAATCTTCACAGGGGAGTGGGACTCCATTTACCACATTGTGTATGTTGCTGTATTAGTCACTTCAGTTGTGTCCAACTCTTTTGCGACTCCGTGGACTATAGCCTGCCAGGCTCCTCTGTCCATGGGGTTCTCCAGGCAAGAATACTGGAGTCTGGAGTGGGTTGCCATGCCCTCCTCCAATTTACCACATTATACTATTTAAACTGAGATTAAAAATCCTTGGGGGCTATGTTTAAAGAGAGGAAAAACAAAAAAATCTTAATAATACAGTATAATTAAAAGATTTGAAATAATTACCAGAAGCAGAACTGAGTTATAATGAATTACCCTGGACTCCAGCTAGATGGCGCTAGAGCACGTGCATAGCTAGTCAGTACATTACAGTTACCAAATGGAAAGTACTAGTCTAACAGATGTTTCATATTTTGTAGGATGTAAGACTCTGTTAGGAATTAAAGTAAATATTATTACTAGGATTTTTAAGAATCTAACTCTACTGAGAGAGATATTTTGCATCTTTGAAAGGAAAGAGACATCTATTAATAGGTATTACATATATTCTTTGACCCTGAAATAGGACCATCAATATTCACATTCAGGATTTTCATCATTTTAAAATCTTTTTTAAGCCTTTGTCATTAATTAATAGTATCAACATGTTCCATGTATTTGTGAAATTCCTCAGTAGAAATAACAGCTTTAAAAATCCCAAGGATCTTTGGGGCTTATAACCTGATCACAACTGGCAGGCACCTAGCTGATTTCTCCAGAAAAATTTCCCTTCTTCCGAATTATACAATTTCAAATGTGACAAATACAAGCACATAGGTTACCTCCTTTCCACTGCACCCACTTACCTAAGTAGTAACTATGCCTTGGATAACGTTTTGTAACATATTATTCAGTTTTAATTATTGATTTAAATTTAATTGTTTACACCTTTTCAGGTACTTTAAAGCTTGAGGATAGGCCACATTCATCAGCAGGCCCACTGAAGAAGAGATTACCCCCTGCTACTCTCACCTCAAGCTCATCTACTAATACATTAATTTTAAAAATGAGTCACAGGCAAACTACTAAACAAAAGAAATTAATACATTTAGTTATATTTAGAATTAGTATTTAACAATTTTAATTTTGCATATTTTTTTTTCAGAAAAAAATATTTTATTTTCATGTTTTCAGAAAAGTTTGTAAATTCTCGCCTATAGAATGTGACTTCTTTTTTTCATCACTGCCTCCAATATCTACTTGCAGAAACGAGGCAAGAATAATAGAATTATCATTTGTATTCAGTTTTTTAACATCTCTAGCCTATAATTTGGAGAAGGAGATGGCAACCTACTCCAGTATTCTTACCTGGAGATTTCCATGGACAGAGAAGCCTGGTGGGCTGCAGTCCATGGGGTCACAGAGTCAGATGACTGAGTGACTAACACAGCCTATAATTTATCTACATAGTAACTATTGTATGAATAAATACATAATCAAAACTCATGCAGCATATATGACTACTTCAGATTTATAAGGGAAAAACAATAAGATTAAAATGTGTTACCATTTGTAGTGCAGACTTTCCAACTTTGTTTATTAGAACCCTACAGAATCCCCAGAAGTGCCATTTAAACTAAATGTCATAGTTAAGTTGCTATCTTATCTTAATCTTCTTGATTTATTTTGAAAGCTTCAAATAGATATCCCACATTGAAAGGGAAGAGACTAAAACAATTTTTTTCTGGACCTTTTATGAGAATTCCCTACAAATAGATACTGAGACTCTGTCCATCCCAAGCACTTAAGATTCCTGTGCTTTACAGCAGGACTGATGGGCCAAATGTGCCCCCACTCCAGTCTTGAGCATCCTCACTCGTTCATTTAGCACTTATTGGGCACTAACTCTGAGCCAGGTGCTGTGCTCACAAGAATTCAAAACGAACCATGAGCAGTCCTCCAAGATGTCTCAAAATTCACATTTTAAAGTAGCTAGGCACTTAAGTTAGATACCCAAACAGATAAATAGAACACAGTGAGACAAGTGCCATGCTGTCTGAATAAGGACAAAGAGTTCAAGATAGGCTTCTTGGAGGAGGCAACACCTAACATAAGCCTTAAGCAAAGACTAGGCATTAACCAGGTGAAAAATTCAGCTTCAGCGAAACTTCATTTACCCTTCGGAGTCCTCAGAAGAGAATGGAAAAGACCATAGGAAAATAGAAGTATGAAAAGAAAATAGCTCTGTAATAAATTCCACTCATTCCATGCACTAAATCACTTTAAAATTCCAGAAGAGCAATCCCAGGCCTTGAATACAATCTGCCTAACAGATGGATACTGTTTCCACATATTCCCCATCTATTTCCCATGAAGTGATGGGACCAGATGCCATGATCTTAGTTTTCTGAATGTTGAGCTTTAAGCCAACTTTTTCACTCTTCTCTTTCACTTTCATCAAGAGGCTTTTTAGTTCCTCTTAACTATCTGCCATAAGGGTGGTGTCATCTGCATATCTGAGGTTATTGATATTTCTCCCGGCAATCCTGATTCCAGCTTGTGGTTCTTCCAGCCCAGTGTTTCTCATGATGTACTCTGCATATAAGTTAAATAAGCAAGGTGACAATAGACAGCCTTGACGTACTTCTTTTCCTATTTGGAACCAGTCTATTGTTCCATGTCCAGTTCTAACTGTTGCTTCCTGACCTGCATATAGGTTTCTCAAGAGGCAAGTCAGGTAGTCTGGTATTCCCATCTCTTAAAGAATTTTCCACAGTTTATTGTGATCCACGTAGTCAAAGGCTTTGGCATAGTCAATAAAGCAGAAATAGATGTTTTTCTGGAACTCTCTTTTGGGCTCCAAAATCACTGCAAGATGGTGACTGCAGCCATGAAATTAAAAGACACTCCTTGGAAGGAAAGTTATGACCAACCTGGTTAGCATATTAAAAAGCAGAGACATTACTTTGCCAACAAAGGTCTGTCTAGTCAATGCTATGGTTTTCCAGTGGTCATGTATGGATGTGAGAGTTGGGACTGTGAAGAAAGCTGAGCACCGAAGAATTGATGCTTTTGAACTGTGGTGTTGGAGAAGACTCCTGAGAGTCTCTTGGACTGCAAGAAGATCCAACCAGTCTATCCTAAAGGAGATCAGTCCTGGGTGATCATTGGAAGGACTGATGCTAAAGCTGAAATTCCAATACTCTGGCTACCTCATGCGAAGAGCTGTCTCACTGGAAAAGACCCTGATGCTAGGAGGGATTGAGGGCAGGAGGAGAAGGGGACGACAGATGATGAGATGGCTAGATGGCATCACCAACTTGATGGACAGAAGTTTGGGTGAACTCCAGGAGTTGGTGATGGACAGGGAGGCCTGGTGTGATGCAATTCATGGGGTCACAAAGAGTCGAACATGACTGAGCGACTGAACTGACTGACTGACTGAACAGCTGGATAATAAAGCCTCTATTAGTTTTATAACTGGGGCAAGTAAATATTTGAGATGTGTCTTTTCTATAAAAATAAGGAAATTATTACTTAAAAGATTGTTTTAAGGATCAAATGAATTAATGCATGTCACATTGTAAACATCTTTGGTCTATAGGCATCACTACCTAAATAATCCTGGCTATGGAGTTCACAGAAGAAAAAGTATTGGATCCAAAGGCAGAAAATGGTTTGTCCAGCTCTAGCAACTACTAAACTCTATAACCGTGAGTCAATTAAATTTTCTGAACTTCACTGAAACCGTTAATAAAACTGGGATAGTAAGACCTCCTATGCCTACCTAGAAAAGGTTGTTATGAGTATCAAATGAGATAATATATATCACAGTGGTTGTTGTTCATCATGCTCATCATGTCTGACTCTTTTGCGACCCCATGGACTGTAGCCCACCAGGCTCCTCTGTCCATGGGATTTCCCAGGCAAGAATATTGAAATGGGTTGTCATTTTCTTCTTCAGGGGATCTTATCCACCCAGGGATTGAACCCACATCTCCTGAAGCTCCTCCATTGGCAGGCATATTCTTTACCACTGAGCCACAAGGGAAGCCCATATATCACAGTGCTTCAATAAATAAAAGGAACTATATGTAGACACAGATTTTAAAAAGACTGATGTTAATATATTTACAAGGTAAAATACCAACAATGAACGTGGGTGCATGTGTGTGTGTGAGTCAGACAGAATGTTATCAAAACAGTGAATACATCTGGTCTCTTTTGCTCTAGCATTTAGGTCAAAATAAATTAGTTTTTAAAAAGCAGTGGTTTTTAAAGTACAATACATTAATAAGAAAAAGCTATTTGCAAACTAATAAAGCACCTAATAAAGTGATATCCTTAAAATAAAATGGTTCTTAAAATCAGTAAAGTATAAAAATAACCAAAATATGAGCCAGAATTTGACTAACAACAGAATACCTACATGGCTATTAAAACTGTGAGAATTTGTTCAAATT
This sequence comes from Nanger dama, assembly GCA_917880005.1. Taxonomy (NCBI): domain Eukaryota; kingdom Metazoa; phylum Chordata; class Mammalia; order Artiodactyla; family Bovidae; genus Nanger; species Nanger dama. Next base: position 25,486,853 of record CAKJTW010000021.1, read on the forward strand.
TGTTAGACACCAAAATGTATATTAATATAAGAAAATTTATCTCTCAAATTGTTAAGAAAAATAACTATAATTTCAATGTTGGCCAATATATAACAAGAAGATGACTGTTTCATAAATATCTGGTGAGAAAAAGAAATTACAACAATCATTCCAGAATGGAAATTGTAAATATTACTTATGAGCCTTTAAATGCTTTTTATCCAAGTAATTCACTTTCAGATTAATAGGCTAAACAAAATATCATAGATAAGCTATATATTTCTATAGAATTTTTCCACAGAATTATGTCACACTATAAAAACTGATAATAATGGAGTATTTTATTAACTACAATGAATTTATACAATCATATATCACCATTAAAAATCTGGTTTTGAAGAATTATTTAGTATCAGGGAGATGTTGGGAGCAATTTAGAATGCAATATTATGTTTACATTATCCCAATATTAATATGTATATATTTGTTTCTTGGAAAAAAGACTTGAGAATTGTTATCAACTGTATCAATTATCTACTGCTGCCTAACAAATTACTCCCAAATTTAGAAGTTTCAAAAGCATGCATTTATTATTTTACCATTTCTATGAATCAGGAAATCCAGGCACATCTTGGTTGGGACCTCTGCTTCAGTCTCTCACAAAGTTATAATCATGTTATCAATCAGGCCTGAAGACTCGATTAGGCAAGAATTCACTTTCAAACTCACACTGTTGCTGGCAGGCTTCATTTTCCCAAAGGGTACTGGACTGAGGGTTCCTTGCTGGATATCGCCAGAAGCCACTCTCAGTCCCTTGCCAACATGGCAGTTTACTTCATCAAAACCAACAATGGCCTGTTAGCAAGTCAGAGATCACAATCTTTTGTTAATCACCAAAGTGACACCTCCTCAATGTTACTATATTCTATTAGTTAGAAGCAAGTTACTTAAGGGAAAGAATTTACAAAACTAGAGCCGTCTAGAGGGGGAGATCACTGAAAGTGATGTCAGAAGCTGTCTACCACAGCAGTGGATACCTCATTTCCTTTCTTATATGTCTCCATCTGTATAAATATTATTATATACATATAGTTAATATATAAGGCAAAAAAAAGTTTTAAAGTAAATATAATAAAGTGGCTAACCTGTTAAGAAAGTAATTAGGAAAAATATAAGAAAAGTAATAAAACTGTGTCCCTATGATGTGATAATAAAAATATACTTATTTATACAGCTTATAGTCAAGGCAGTTTAAAAATATTGAAAAGAGAGAAGGAAAGAAGGGAGGGAACAAGAGAGAAAAATAAGTGATTTCACTGCCAAACACTTGGTGCTTCTGTGCTCAGTCACGTCCAGCTAATAATTGGTTTAAAAGAATAAAAACTGTGCCATTATAGTAAAATATCTCTTTACCTGAAAAATACTCAGCTATAAAGAGGGATGTGAAAAAGGCACAAAATTCAAATACCAAGTAAAACAAAAACATAAAATAAAATATATACTACCATGTTGTAAACTAACAGCTATGTCCTGTACCATTATAACTAAGTTTCACTTATACACAATGATGTGGTAAAGGGTATTTTGTGATTTTGTTAATAGTTTTGCTTATATTCCTACTGAAAAACTAGTGAAACAAATCCCTTTAAAAAAAAATAAAATAGTATAGTTATACTTTACCAAAGCAGGAAGATGCAAATTATTTTCTTACCTCAGATTTACCCCAAATAAATTAAAAAACTAGTATGACCACTTTATAGAAATTTTCTCTTTTTCTCATAACTGTTATGAGATGAATGAAATCATACAAATCTAAGATGCTTTCCACTAGACTGAAACATGTCCTTATGCAGTACAAAATTTCTTATGGGAAGAAAACAGAGCTGTCTGTGAAAAGAAAAGACCTGTGTTCTAGGCCAGACAGTTTATCTGATTAAGGAAAGAGAAGAAGGTTTACAGTCAAGAGATTAATTCTCCAGCACCACACAGTAAGCTCTCTGAACAAGGTTTGTGTCACTCCAAGCTTCATTACCGAGCAGAGTTTTTCAAATCCTGCTGTTATTATTGATCCTTGGTTGCAGTTGTTCAACTCAATCTCTTACAAAATACTATCAACTAAGAACAAGTCAAACATACCTACTGCCAGTGCCAGACAGAATCAACAATAATGACCTGAGTTGTTCTGCCCACAACATACTCATTACTGGAAGTCAATTTTACTAGACAAAATACAACTACAGATTTAAAATAAATGTATACATCAACCTTAGTAAGGTTTCTCTTCAAAAACATACGACAATTCAATTCATACAAACAAAAACTTACTGCTAATGAAATAAGCTAATAGGAGGCATAATTTGCTAAAAAAAAAAAAAAAAATTTCAGTCCAACAAGTAATACAGAATTTTAAAAGTCTTATATTGTATACAAAGTTGGTCATCTCCATGGTGGAAGAACAGGTATCAGAGTCATTCTAAAATAAAGTTTTGGAAAAAAATAAATAAATAAAAATAAAAAAATAAAATAAAGTTTCGGTTTTCTCTCTTGGGCTGAAAGAGCCAATAATAGAAGCCAGAAATAGAATGCTGTTGTGTCTTTGTTACCTATGAACATTATTTCTTGCCTACAAACATTAAAGATATTTAAGAAGTTACAGTTCAAAGACCATAAAGAAAATGATGCCTATATTAGGACAATGCCAAAGAGTTATTTTATCATTATCTCAGGAATAACATGCAAAGACTTTTTCTAATGTATAATGTTTCTCCTCACGTGACTTTGTTCTGCTAGGTGTGTTTTAGGGTAGAAATTTTCTCTCTCTCTCTTTTTTTTTTTTTGATGTAACTAAACTGAGATTGAATCATTACCAAAGCAGCAACTGTAGTTCATCAGCTTAGTCACCAAACTAACCACACACATTCCAAATGGGTGACCTAAAATAGGAAATTAAGCTTCAAACTGGAGTCAGGACATCAATTGTGTTAAAAGATTTAAGTTTTCCTTTATGTGTATATATCTGTAACAGAACATGATTTATGACAAAGCAAGATTTACAATTACTTTTTCAAATTTTATAAACCAAAACTTCATCAGTATCTAGTTAGAAAAACAGAGACAAACTGAAATAAATTTTATATTTACTTTAACTAATTTCAACAACTTTTTATTCTGCTTACCAGAGACCCAGCCTTGATCATTCCCATCAGCTTTGTCCTATTTCTCAAATAATCTGGCATTTGGACTCTGAATTCAAACATACCTAGATTTGACTTTTTGTTCTTACACTTGCTTGTAGACTCCTAGATCAAATATGTTAAGTATAAAACATAAGCAACTTAATGCCTTTTGCATAAGAGTATTGTGGCAGAAGACAGGTAAATTATTTAGCATCAGGCCTGACATATCTTAAGACATTAAATATTATGTATATTGTATAATGTTAACTCTTGTTGATTTTATTACCTACCTATTTTATTGCCTAACTTACTTACAATAAGTAAGTTCCCACCAGAATGATTTTAGAGATGATTTACCCTTATAGAAGATTGCCTGCAGTTTCCAATATCTTTGTTTTAACCATGTCTCACTAAATTACTGAAACAGATTTACTGTTAAGAGTTATTCAATAAGATGCAAAACAGGAAGGAAAAAAACTTCCAGTAGCCACATGGGAAAAGAAAGTGAAAGAAATGAAAGCATACTACTACAAAAGATAAATGATAAAGGATAAGAATGAAGGAAAAATGGCAATAGTTAGTCCTCACTAATCACTTTAGTAATCAGTGTCAGACTTTATTTTGGGGGCTCCAAAATCACTGCAGATGGTGATTGCAGCCATGAAATTAAAAGACACTTACTCCTTGGAAGGAAAGTTATGACCAATCTAGATAGCATATTCAAAAGCAGAGACATTACTTTGCCAACAAAGGTCCATCTAGTTAAGGCTATGGTTTTTCCAGTGGTCATGTATGGATGTGAGAGTTGGACTGTGAAGATAGCTGAATGCCGAAGAACTGATGCTTTTGAACTGTAGTGTTGGAGAAGACTCTTGAGAGCCCCTTGGACTGCAAGGAGATCCAGCCCTGGGTATTCCTTGGAAGGACTGATGAAACTGAAACTCCAGTACTTTGGCCACCTCATGCAAAGAGTTGAGTCATTGGAAAAGACCCTGATGCTGGGAGGTATTGAAGGCAGGAGGAGAAGGGGACGACAGAGGATGAGATGGCTGGATGGCATCACCGACTCAATGGACTTGAGTTTGAATAAACTCCAGGAGCTGGTGATGGACAGGGAGGCCTGGCATGCTGTGATTCATGGGGTCGCAGAGTCGGAAACAAATAAGCGACCGAAATGAACTGAACTGAACTGAATTAGTAAATTTAGTAATTTAGTCATCAGTAATCACTTTAAATGTAAATAGATTAAATTCTCCAAAGAACACAGAGTGGCTGAGCAAACAAAACACCAAGACCCAACAATATACTGCCTACAAGAGACTCTTTAGTGTTAAGGACATACACAGACTGAAAGTGAAGGGATAGAAAAGGATAATCATGTAAATGATGACACAAAGAGAGCAGGAATGCCCATACTTTTTATCATACAAAACAGACTTTCAGTCAAAAATTGATCACAAGAGACAAATGAGGTCACTATACAGTATTAAAGGAGTTAATTCACTGAGAAGTTACAACAACTATAAATAGACATACACCCAAAATTGGAGCATCTAAAGATTTAAAGCAAATATTTAAAAAACTGAAGAGAAAAATAGACAACAATACAATAATAATAGGAGACTTCAATACCCTACTTTCCATAATTTTTCTGCATCCAAGTAGAAAATCTACAAGGAAACAGTATATTAAAATAACACTATACACCAAATGGGCTTCCCTGGTAGCTCAGCTGATAAAGAATCAGCCTGCAATGCAGGTGTACAACAAAAGAGACTCCAGTTCAATTTCTGGGTCAGGAAGATCCCCTGGAGAAGGGGTAGGCTACGTACTTCAGTATTCTGGGGCCTCTCTGGTGGCTCAGCTGGTAAAGAATCTGCCTGCAATGTGGGAGACCTGGGTTCAGTCCCTGGGTTGTGATGATTCCCTAGAGAAGGGAATGCCTACCCACTCCCATATTCTGGCCTAGAGAATTCCATGGACTATATCGTCCATGGGGTGCAAAGAGCCTCAGAGAGTGACTTTCACTTTCATACACCAAAAGCCCAACACAACACCAAATAGCCCTAACAGACATGTACAGAACATTTCATCCAACAGCACTATAATACACATTCTTCTAAAAAATATGAAATATGCTCCAGGATAGCCCATATGTTCAGACAAGACAAATGTTAACAACTCTTTAAAAACTGGTATCATGAAATATCTATTCTGACCACAATATAATGAAACTAAAAATCAATTATAAAAAGACTACTGGAAACTTCACAAATATTTGAAAATTAAACAACATTCTCCTAAGCAACCAAAGGATCAAAGAAAAATAAAAAAGAAAATAGAAAAATACCCTCAGACAAACAAAAATGGAAACACAACATACTAAAACTTATGAGATGCAGCAAAAGAAGTCCTAAAAGTTAAGCTTATTGACATAAGTGTGTATATTAAAAGAAAGATCTGAAACAACCTAACTTTATACCTCAAGGAACTAGAAAAAGAATGAAAAAACTAAGCCCTGAAATTAGCATAAGAAAATAACAAAGATTAGCATATAAATAAGTAAAATAAAAATGAGAAGACAATAGTAAAGATCAACAGAACTAAGGTTGGGGTTTTTTAAGATTAAAAAAAATGTATAAACCTTTAGCTAAGTTTATAGAAAGAAAAAATAGGGGCCCAAATAAAATTATAAATGAAAGTGGAGACATTACAATTGATACCACAGAAATACAAAGGCTCACAAGAGACTACTATGGATGAATATATACCAACAAACTGGATAACCTAGAAAGAGATATATTCCTAGACTCATACAACCCACAAGTCTTTCCCAAACTCTAAAAACTTAAGAGGAAAGAATACTTCCAAGCTCATTTTCTGAGGTCAGCTTTATCCAAATACCAAAGCATGATAAGGACACTACAAAAGAAGAAAACTGCAGGTCAATATCCCTGATGAATATACATGCAAAAATTCTCCAAAAAATACCAGCAAACCAAATCCAATGCAATATTTGGGACATATTTCTACCTGAAAAAATATCTGTTGTTTATTCTGATGTTCAGATTTAACTAGGAATCCTATGTTTTGTCTGGCAACCGTAGCTGGGAACTCCCTTAGGAACTATATATATCATGTCTCAGATTATCAGCCCAAAGATGTTATAGAGAACATAGCTCCCATCTCCACTGGTCAAAGTTTGCAGGAGTGGACTGGAGAAGGAAACAGGAGCAGAAAGCAAAGATAAGCAATGCAGCTAAAGCCAGGGGCCCTCAGGCTACAGCTGCACACTGCTGGTTGCTGTAGCAACAGCTGCAGCAAAAATGTGGGCCACTGTGCTAGTTAGCATTTAAAAGATCTCTAACACACCCTACATTAAAATTGCAATGGGAAACTTTCACATTTGGAAAGAGGAGATACTTGCCCTAAAAAATTGGTGCCGCCATGGCACCCTCTCTCCATTCTAGGGACAGATGGAAAAGGTTTATTTTCTTTTTCACTGACACCAGCATATAGGAAATGGAAACAATAACACAAACACGCATTTCATCACCCTTTTAACCTCAGAATAAGGTGAGCAAGGCTGTTCAACAAGGGCCCATCAGGGAAAAGCCATCTAATTTCTAACAAATTTTCTGCACAACTAACAAGATCACCAGGCTTTTGGCTTAGTGGTGAAGAATCTGTCTGCCGATACAGGAGACATGGATTCGATCCATGGGTTGGGAAGGTCCCCTGGAGAAGGAAATGGCAACCCACTCCAGTATTCTTTCCTGGGAAATCCCATGGACAGAGGAATCTGGCAGGTTACAGCCCATGGTGGTCACAGAGTTGGATGTGACTAAACAAGATCACCACAATGGACGTCACATCATACTGAATGTTCACTGAAGCAATGTGATAAGCAAACGAGCTTCTCTCTGGATCACAGTAGTGGTAAATAAGGGCAGCCTGGATACACAGCCTCTTCCAGCATAGATCAGGCCATTCAAAAAGCTTCTAACCACTAAGCAAGAAGTCCAAAGGGAAGATACCCCCTGAGCAAACCCTGAAGAGCAAATCCCACAGAAGGAGCAGAGGGGAGCTTCTGCCTGTAGGAGGAGCTGAAAGGTTTGCAAGAATGAATCTTCTCCAAGCCAAGAGACTTTCTGAACACTAACAAAAGTTCTAAGGCACTGCTTCTTGATGGATGAGAATTCAGTTTGAGATCCTCTTTCTTTTGACCTTTGCCAAAAGCTTATGATTTTCCCTATTTTCACTCAATTTCAAATTTTTAATAAATTTCAGAAGAAAACAGCATATTTCATATTTCAAGGACTTACATTTTGTGAATCATTTGTATCTACTGACCTTTAAAATAATCCAGTGTAAATCTCACTTGAGTTATTTGCAGAAATTTAAGTACCAGCATTTGCTTATTATAAGTACTCACTATGGTCACCTACCCTGGAGGCTGAGGGGAAGGAGGGAAGAGTGTATCCCATATTTCTAGAGAGTGGATGAACTTGCAACATTTGGCATTATATGCTCTCTTCTTTTTAATCACTCACAATGAGTGACTTTGTAAATGATGATAGCAAGATGAATTTCAAAAAGTTCTTCAAACCCTCTATACACTGGTGTTCAAAACAGGTTGGTAGAAAAATCATACCCACAGAAATGACATTCTCCCCAGGGTAAAATTATACACAACATTATCATCCTGGCTGCTTTCAGTCCTTTATTTCCAAGATTTAGTCTACCTTTGAGTTCATTTGTTTCTTTCTTCTCGGGTCAAGGGGTTACTTAGTCCATCTTTACTGCCTCTGTTGCGTGTGCTCTTCACCTGAGTGTCTGTTTACACAGGTAGGTGCTTGTAAAGCAGCAGGAAGGGTCTCTTTTTTGAACTCTGCTATCAAAGTCAACAAGCCCCTGAGTTTACTCTGTATAGTTTATCATCTACATTGTCAGAAAAGTTCCATGTAGCACTAAGCCCATTAGCACATTACTTATGTGAGGAAGTTAGAAATGGACGGAGAGTGTTGAGGATCCAGATAAGAGTGGGAGAGGTTTTCCACATTAGGAAGGAATGACCTGTTGAATGAACACTGTGTGCTACAGTGTCTTCCTCTAAGATTGTCTAAAATTAGAAACCAGTAGTCAGCACTGTGCTACCACTGTTTTCTCATCCAAGAGAAACCGTGAAGAGGAGGCCCTGAAATCAACTAGGGATTAGTTCCAGTTTGAGGTGGTTTTTTAAATATTCTAAATCTCAGGTGTCTGTGGGACCAGAGGTCAGGGAGAATGGCATGCCAGATGTCAGAGTTTTTCTATTTCTGTTTACCTGGAGCCCCAAAGGGAGAACAGGAAATAAGATCAGTCACATTCATGATTTTTATTTATTGAAAAGTAAAGCTTATACCTTCATGTCTGCTGCCACATACACTGCCTCCTATCACTCCTAAACACCTAAAATCAGAGAAATACCATGGATCAACTCCTTTCATCTTACAGGTAAGGAAAGAGAAACTTCTCAACAGTTTCAGGTTATTGGTGAAGCTAGCCTAGGACCTGAATCTTGAACCTAAAGTTGACTCCAGCCCCTTTAATTTCCTTCTACCTCTAGCCAGGATTTCCTTCTGTTCAATCATAACCGTATCAGGCATATGAGTGCAATCTATGTTCTACCATCAGTGGCAGGAAGGCTAGAATTCAACAGAGCCCTTTCTGCCCTTTCAAGATCTAGTGGACCATTCAAGCACTCTCAGAATGTTTAGGTGTTCAAAATAAAGGTATCTCATGAGCTTCTGAATAATTTGTGTTTTTCATGAATCAAATCCTAAGTGTGGGTCCATTGAGTTCAATGCATATTATGCTTCTGGACCTGTTCCCATAGGTAAGTTACGTTTATGTTGCTTTTCACCTGTTTCTTACAATATATATTGTATTCACCTTTAAAGTTACATATTCATTTTTTAAAAAGTAATTTTTTTCCAGTCTAACAATTTGACTTTCAAGTTCTCATTTTTCTACATGGTAGAAAACAGTTTAAACTTGTAAGAAAACGCCGTGGGAAGAAAAAGCCACCTCTAGGGACCGTTAGTAAAAGGCCTTTATTGGGCGGTCGCTCTCGGGCAGAACTCCCGAGAACAGGCAAGCAAGGGAAGTGAGGGAGTCTGTGAGGCGGGGAGGGGTGCAGGAAGGTTTTATAGCAAGGGCTGGCGGACAGGCCAAGTTTTTCCCATTAAGGCAACAAGCGCAGGCTACAGGTGATTGGTGTCTATGGTTTCCCTGTTGTCCCCTGATTGGATCGGGGCTTCAGGGCCGGCCCAGAAGTCTAGTCTGCTTTTGGTTCCTGTTTGGGCACCAGCCAACTACCGGTGCTGGCCGGATATCCTTTTTTGGTCATGTGTTGGATGGCTCGCCCTTTCATCACTCAGATGTCCCTTGTTAAACAGAATTAGTTCAGAATGCTTCCTGCCCAATCTTGCCCCCTGAAATAATATGTGTTTCTATGATCACTACTTAGGGGCTTGACCAAAACTAGAGGAGATATTGGCCGTCAAGCAGCTGGGGTCACCCTAACAGTTGCACTCTCCTATCCTGGCCACCGCTGAGATGCACACGCACCTCTGTGGTGTCAGTCACGCATCCCATTCACTTCCGGCTGCCGCCTTCTGCCTAGAATCCCCATGCCCAGCTGAGTTCTATCACTTTGCCCATCAGGGTTTTAGCCCTGCAAAACCAGAACATAGCTTCAGTTCAGAGACAAAAACCCTGTCCCTCTCGGGGTTTTCTTTGCTTTGCCTTTATCCTGCTCAGCCCAGAGTGTTACCTTCAGGCTATTATTGCAGTACTCTTTTAGTCTTTCTGTTGTTGCCAGGCCCTTGCCCTTGAACACTCAAATCTTGTTCCTCTCCAGGGCTTCCAGCCTCTAGGTCCCTATCTCTGCAGACAAAGCTCCACAGAGGTGTCTGCGTTTCTGCCAGTGTCTGTTCACCAGGTAAAAACAGATCAATCAACAGTCCTTTCTTCCTGAAGAAAATTCTGGCCCCCTTGGGGTTCACTAGGCCCCCATTAGCCCTTCCATGTCTTTTGTGAGGGCAGTATATAAGTTCAACAATACTGCCACGCCTCTCTGGTGTCCTCGGGAGAGCTGGTGTTGATGGGTGCACTCTGCCGCTCATACCTCTACCCATCCCCTCTGTAAGGCTGCTAATAGCAGAAAAGGAACACAGTCCCCAAACTGAGATTCCATCATGTTCTTCTTTACAAAGAACACCCCTCAGAAACTCAAATAAAGGTTCCAAGCCTCCATGCTAATATTTAACCCTTCTTGTTTCATCACCAGAACTTCTGCACTTTAGCTTGAAAGGTTTTGTTTAAGTCTGAGAATGGGAATGAAGGGAAAGGAGCTGGGGCAAGGATGAAGATGTATTAGCAGTTCATTTTCAAATTTTCTCTATTAACAACTGAGAAATGGACCATGGCATTTTCAATTTACGGGTTGAGAATTTGGTATCTTTTGCCCTCCAACCTGGCATGAGAATCGTTTCCTCCCAAAACCCAAAGGGAATGGTCACAGAGGAAAATGTATGATAATTAACAACTTGAATTTTTATCATGACCAATGTCGATGACCTTCCTGGAATTTAGCTCTGTGAGTCCATCTCAGCCATACTCATGTTCTCTCCTTAACCTGATCCATGCTCCTCTCTCCAAATTTCATATCTAAAGTCAGGGGCTGATTCTGCCTCATGACGATGGATTAGCTGGTTCTGTATGGGTAAATTCCTCCTCTACCTATATTTCCCAGTTTGTGATTGTTTCCAAGTCAAACTGGCCAGCAGATTCATAAACAGAGATGTAGGGAGAGGGAATAAGGAGACAGGTAATGAACTGGGCCAGAAGGATTAAAAATAAGGCTACATACAGGAAGTTATAATACTGAACAGGTTGAGTAGAATCAAATTATAAGTGGCTTTGAAAATCATGTTTTGTTATTTTGAGATATAACAGAGTGGGCAATCGTACCTATGGAAGGTTTATAGAAGAAAAGTGATATGATCAAAATGATGCTTTTAGGATAATCCACTGAAAGATGAAGTAGAAGGAAAATGCTTGGCTCCTAAGACTTAATGTTGCAGCTGAGTTTACCTGCTGGTGCTATCTCCCATTTGTCAAATACAGCTTTGTGACCAGAAGCTATGTTTCAGCAAATTTTCTTTAATAGAAATTTGAACAAAAATTTCTCAATTCACTCATTATGGAGAATGATTTGTAACAGAAAATAAAGTTAACAATCTTTCTTCACAGAAAAGACTAATCTGATATAAAAATAATCCATGGTTTGGCTGATGTTTATACATTATTTATGGGATGGTTATCCTTCTATATATTTCATTTTCACTCTGTCAACTTACACACACAGTTATAGCTTCATCCATCCTACCACCACGCTTCCTGTTATAACAAGAGAAGCTGTTTCTTCTTCTACCTAAGATCAATCCCTCCCACTACTGACTGTCCTTGGAGTGCCCTTGACCTGAAAAATGTGGCCTGCAGTGTTGACAGTCCATTTGAAGTCATTGTAAAAGATGGACTGGAGAACCAAGCAGCCTGTTGTATGACACTCGCCCAGAGTGCCATACTGTTCAGATGTAGGTGCAAAAGACATGGGGAAAACATTCATTTTCATCGAGTTTTGCCAAATAGTTGCAACAAAATGTTAGATGTGGAAGGGAACTTAATGGAACGTGGAAGAAAGAGAGGCAAGACAATGGCTGATGGATTAAAGAGGAAACACAAAGGCTGATGGATAGGAAGAAATATGCAGTCCACAGACTGAAGTTGCAGATGAGGTCAAAGAATGATCAGACGTAGTGAATAACTTCACTGGGGAAAGAAGAGACTGCGAGACAGAGTAGCATATTTAAGTTAAAGAGCCCATGGGTTAAGGTGTTTATTCTCCTACTTAAGGTCAGTAGTATATTCATGGGAGCCAGTGGCTTAGTTAAAAAGAAAGAGATGGTGACTGCACATGAAGAGGGCCCTAAACCAAAAAGCCACGCTCTTAGCTGTTCCTTCCTTGTGTCTACCGAAGCCAGGGAGAAGAACAATGGCAGAGACTGAGACGGAGGGAAAGCCTGTGATACAGATGCCAAAGTTTTAAGTGAATACAGGAAAGTGAACAATAAGTACTATTTACATGTCCCAGAGTATGCCTTTGGACTTACTTCCAAAGCAATACATTAAAAGACTATTTTAATCCTTAATAAATGCCATGTCTTCACACCTTTATAAGCTCTGAACTATTTAGTGTAGATATGTACATACTCCCGGAGAAGGCAATGGCAATCCACTCCAGTACTCTTGCCTGGAAAATCCCATGGACGGAGGAGCCTGGCAGGCTGCAGTCCATGGGGTCGCTAAGAGTTGGACACAACTGAGCAACTTCGCTTTCACTTTTCACTTTCATGCATTGGAGAAGGAAATGCAACCCACTCCAGTATTCTTGCCTGGAGAATCCCAGGGACAGGGGAGCCCTAGTGGGCTGCCGTCTATGGGGTCGCCCAGAGTCGGACACGACTGAAGCGACTTAGCAGCAGCAGCAGCAGCATGTACATATTCCAAAAGAAGAAAAAAAAAAAAATACCAAAGTGGAAATAGAGAAACTTCTGTTTTTAAGAAGAGTTGTACCTACTAAATGGCTCAGACTTTAAATAAGACTGTTCTTTGATAATCCCTGTAGAACAAACACTTTTTATTAACATGTCAAGTCACTTTAATGCCCTTACATCCAAAACTGTTCAATATATGTTTTCCTTAGGAGGGACTTTCTGCCTAAAATCTAACTATTGAAAGAAAAAAATTCAAGCCATATTCAAATGTCCTTAATATAACAGTATTGATATAGGCCTGGGATGGAATTAATGCAAGCCAAGACTGAACTCTAAGCATTGAGTAGGAAAGGAGAAATGAGAAGAAAATTCTGGTAGTAAAATCAAAGATGAATAGGTTTTGTGATTAATTAAATGAAATAATGCTGATCCTACTGCTATCTGAGGGAGAGGGAAAGGGTGGGATGGTTTGGGAGAATGGCACTGAAACATGTATACTTTCTTGTAAGAAACGAAGTGCCAGTCTATGTTCAATGCAGGATGCAGGCTGCATGGGGCTGGTGCACAGGATGATTCAGGTAGAGGATGTGGGGTGGGAGGTGGGAGGGGGCTTTGGCATTGGGAGATTGTGTTCACCTGTGGCTGATTCATGTCAATGTATGGCAAAACAAATACAGTATTGTAATTTAAAAAATAAATAAATAAATAAAAATTGCAAACGTTCTAGGGCCCACAACAGATTTCCCAACCTAGGGATCCAGCAAAGAAACTGAGAACCCCAGGGGAAACTGAATTTGAGGTCCAGTAGACTTGATTACAGAACTTCCACAGGACTGGGAAAATAGACTCTTGAAGGGCATAAACAAACCTCGTGATCACCAGGACCAGGAGAAAGGGGCAGTGACCCCACAAGAGACTGAGCCAGACTTGCCTGTGAGTGTCCAGGAGTCTCTGGTGTAGGTGTGGATCGATAGTGGCATTCTGTGGGGTCAAGGGCACTGAATACAACAGTCCAGCATGCTGGCATAAGTCTTTTGAAGGAGGGTGCCATAACTACCATTATCCCAACCATAGTTTGGCATCAGGCCAAACTACAGGGAGAGAATACAGCCCAACCCATCAACAGAAAATTGGATTAAATATTTACTGAGCATGGCTCTGCCCACCAGAGCAAGACCCTGATTCCCCCACAGCCAGTCCTTCCCATCAGGAAGCTTCTATAAGCCTCCTATTCTTATCCTTCAGAGGGCAGAGAGAATGGAAACAAAAATTATAAAAAACTAACCAAACTGATAACTTGGATCACAGCCTTGTCTTATTCAATGAAACTATGAGCCATGCAGTGTAGGGCCACCCAAGGTGGGTGGGTCATGGTGGAGAGTTCTGGCAAAACATAGTCCACTGGAAAAGGGAATGGCAAACCACTTCAGTATTCTTGCCTTGAGAACCCCATGAACAGCATGAAAAGGCAAAACAATATGACACTGAAGGATGAACTCCCCAGGTCAGTAAGTGCCCAATATGCTACTGGAGATAGTGGAGAAATAACTTCAGAAAGAATGACGAGATGAAGTCAAAGCAAAAACAACACCCAGTTGTGGATGTGACTGTTGATGGATGTAAAGTCCGACACTGTAAAGAACAATACTGCATTGGAACCTGGAATGTTAGGTCCATGAATCAAGGCAAATTTGACATGGTCAAACAGGAGATGGCAAGAGTGAACATCAACATTTTAGGAATCAGTGAATTAAAATGGACAGGAATGGGCGAATTTAATTCAGATGACCATTATATGTACTACCTTGGGCAAGAATCCCTTAGAAGAAATGGAGTAGCCCTCACAGTAAATAAAAGAGCTCAAAACACAGTACTTGGGTATAATCTCAAAAACAACAAAATGATCTCTGTTTGTTTCAAGGCAACCCATTCAATATAATAGCAATCCAAGTCTATGCCTCAACCACTAATGCAGAAGAAGCTGAAGTTGATTGATTCCATGAAGACGAAAAGAACTTCTGGAGCTAACATAAAAAAAAAAGATGTACTTTTCATCACAGGGAAGTGGAACATAAAAGTAGGAAGTCAAGAGATACCTGGAGTAGCAGGCAAGTTTGGCCTTGGAGTACAAAATGAAGCAGGACAAAGGCTAACAGAATTTTGCTAAGAGAACACACTGGTCATAGCAAACACCCTCTTCCAACAACCCAAGAGATGACTCTACACATGGATATCACCCTATGGTCAACACCAAAATCAGACTGGTTATAGTCTTTGCAGCTGAAGATAGAGAAGCTCTATACAGTAAGCAAAAACAAGACCAGGAGCTGACTGTGGCTCACATCATGAATTCCTTATTGCACCATGAATTCCTTATTGCAAACTTCAGACTTAAGTTGAAGCAGGGAAAACCACTAGACCATTCAGGTATGATATAAATTAAATCCCTTAAGATTATACAATGGAAGTGAACAACAGATTCAAGGGATTAGATCTGACACAGTGAGTGGAGGTAGGTTTGCAAAATTGTACAGGAGGTTGTGATCAAAAACATCTCCAAGAAAAAGAAATGCAAAAAGGCAAGGTGGTTGTCTGAGGAAGCCTTACAAATAGCTGAGAAAAGAAGAGACACAAAAGGTAAAGGAGAAAAGTAAAGATGTACCCATCTGAATGCAGAGCTCCAAAGAATAACAAGAGAGATAAGAAGGCCTTCCTCAGTGATCAATGCAAAGAAATAGAGAAAATGCAAAGAAAACAAACAGAATGGGAAAACTATAGAGATCTCTTCAAGAAAATTCAAGATAGCAAGGGAACATTTCAAGCCAAGAAGGGCACAGTCAAGCACAGAAATGGTATGGACCTAACAGAAGCAGAGATATTAAGAAGAGGTGGCAAGAATACACAGAAAAACAATATAAGAAAGATTTTAATGACCCAGATAACCACAAAGGTGTGATCACTCACCTAGAGCCAGACATCTGGAGTATGAAGTCAAGTGGCCCTTAGGAAACATCACTATCAACAAAGCTAGTGGAAGCAATGGAATTCCAGCTGAGCCATTTCAAATTCTAAAAGATGATGCTGTGAAAGTGCTGCACTCAATATGCCAGCAAATTTGGGAACCTCAGCAGTGGCTACAGGACTGGGAGAATCCCAAAGAAAGGCAATGCCAAAGAATGTTCAAATTACTGCACAACTGCACTCATCTCACATGCTAGCAAAATAATGCTCAAAATTCTCCAAGTTAGCCTTCAACAGTATATGAACTGATAACTTCCAGATGTTCAAGCTGGATTTAGAAAAGGCAGAGGAATCAGAGATCAAATTCCCAACATCCAATGGATCATAGGAAAGAGTAAGAGAATTCCAGAAAAATTTCTACTTCTGCTTCATTGACTGTGCTAAAGCCTTAACAAACTGGAAAATTCTTAAAGAGATGGGAATACCAGACCACCTTTCCTGCCTCCTGAGAAATCTATATGCAGGTCAAGAAGCAACCATTAGAACCAGACATGGAACAACAGAGTGGTTCCAAACTGGGAAAAAGAGTACGTCAAGGTTGTATAGTTGTACCTTGTCACCCAGCTTCTTTCAGTTATATGCAGAGTACTCATGAGAAATGCTGGGAAGCTGGAATCAAGATTGCCAGGAGAAATATCAATGACCTTAGATAGGCAGATCATACCACCCTTATGGTAGAAAGTGAATAAGAATTAAAGAGCCTCTTGATGAAGGTGAAAAAGGAGATTGAAAAAGCTGGCTTAAAACTCAACATTCAAAAAACTAAGATCATTGCATCTGGTCCCATCATTTCATGACAAATAGATGGGGAAACAGTGATAGATCTTATTTTTCCTGGACTCCAAAATTACTGCAGATGGTGACTGCAGCCATGAAATTAAGAGTCTTGCTCCTTCAAAGAAAAACTATATGGGGAGGGAGTTGGGAGGGGGTTCAGGATTGGGAACTCATGTACACCTGTGGCAGATTCATGTCAATGTATGGCAAAACCAATACAGTATTGTAAAGTAAAATAAAGTAAAAATAAAAATTAAAAAAAAGTTCTCAGCCCCAGTAAAGAAACAAAATGGATTTTTCCAAGGTGATTCATCAGTAGTGATGAAAGAAATAAATTGTAGCAATGGAAGTTATGCATTTAGGTGAATAACATTTACATTAGTTGATGAATCACATGATTCTACCAATATGGAATTTCAATAATTCAAGTGAATGGTATTAATCAAAAGATATTCTTAATGTGAACTAATGAAATAATAGCTTATTATTTTATTGGCACTACTACATTTCATTTATTTCCCAAATTCTTTTTGCTTCACTTATGGCAGCATGATAATATTTGGTTGACGTGGAGGTTAATCTAATACCAGCTGCCTAGTTCAAAACCTGGCTCTTGTTACTTTGAACTGTGAGTTTGAGCCAGTAATTTAATCTGTGCCTCAGTTATTTTATCTGGATAATGGATTGATTAATAGTATCTTCCTCATAAAATTGTTATAAGGATTAGATGAGTAAATGAGAAAAAGTTTAAGAAATACTGGCATATGTAACTTAAAACACTTTGGGGTTATTCCTTAATCTCTTTTTCTTTAAGACATTATTTTGTACTTGAAATGGAGAGTGTTTTTATCAAATTATCACCTAGAATAAAAAAGTGAATTGTTAAAAAAAAAAAAACAAGCCAAACCAGAAGGGATATTTAACTGCAGAGGTCAGTATGTAAGCTAGCAGTAATCATGTAAAGAGTACCAAAGAATTGATGCTTTGAATTGTAGTGCTGGAGAAGACTCTTGAGAGTCCCTTGGACAGCAAGGAGATCAAACCAGTCAATCCCCAGGAAATCATTCCTGAATATGCATTGATGCTGAATATGCATTGATACATTGATGACTGATACTGAAGCTGAAGTTCCAATACTTTGGCCACCTGATGCAAAGAACTGACTCACTGAAAAAGACCCTAATGCTGGGAAAGACTGAAGGCAGAAGGGGAAGAGGAAGACAGAGAATGAGATGATTGGATGGCATCACCGACTTGATGGACAGGAGTATGAGCAAGCTCCAGGTGCTGGTGATGGACAAGGAAGCCTGGTGTTCTGCAGTCCATAGGGTCCAAAAAGTCAGACATGACTGAGGGACTGAACTGAATATCATCTTATTCAAAACCATAAATCTATTCTCCTAAATATCTTTAAGGTATCATGGGGCCTATATGACTCCTTTATATCTTATCTCTTCTTTTTGTTTTAGCTATTCACAAGTAGGCAGGGTCAGATAATTTCTCTATGAGCTGAACAAAGCCTCTTTGGGTTTACAGTCAGGCAGGGGGCAGTGTTTCTGAGGCAGGCTATTATGTATGACTGTAATAACAAAAGCACTAAAAAGCAAGTCAATGAAACATTTTCAACATGGAGTCAGAATTGGCTTCTTCCCTCCTGGCTCAGATGGTAAAGAATCTGCCTGTAATCAGAAGACCCGGGTTCAATCCTTGGGTTGGGAAGATTTCTCTGGAGAAGGGAATGGCAATCCACTCCAGTATTCTTGCCTGGAGAATCTCATGGACAGAGGAGCCTGGAGGGCTACAGTCCACGGGGTTGTAAAGAGTCAGACATGACTGAGCAACTAACACTTTCACTTTCTCCAACACTAACACATCTCGGTTTTAATGATTTAAATAACCAGAGGTGTAAGTAATTAAGAGACTTGATTTCAGGGTGCTTCTTTTTATCTAACACTGCATTTTAAATTATTTGAGATAATGTAAAAGTGCTAAATTAGAAGAATTAAAAGCTGAATCTTGGAGTATGAAATGGAAACTCATTTCAGTATTCTTGTCTGCAAAATTCCATGGACAGAGGAGCATGGAAGCCTCCAGTCCACGGGGTTGCAAAGAGAGAGACATGACTGAGTATGCACACAGCATATACACAAAAGCTGGATCTACACCCTTGAAACAGAGCAGGATCATGTCGGGCTCTTGGACAGGGAAGCCTCTCAAACAGTTGCTAATTTGGGAAGGGAGGAGACACAGAGGCAAGGAAGGAGCAGCCAAGAAACAATACTGCAGCCTTGGGGAAGGGTCTTGGTTCTGCCTCAAGGGATACACATAAAAATATCTTTGAGCTCCTTAGAGAAATATAACCCCCAACAAGTGAAGGAACAACAACTGAAAAACAACAATCACCAAATTTGAGCCTGAACTTTTTCTAATCTTATTAATATATCTTTTCACATCATCCCATCACCACCTAAACTTTCTCTCCAATCCTTCTGACCCTGCCCATTTCATACTCTCTTCATTTCTGTTCTTCCATCCAGCCTCCTTCATTTTCCTCTGTATTGTTCCTTTTTGTCCCATTGCCCTTTTCCTCTTTATATTTGAAATATTGCTGATATCTTTATGTATTCCTTTTACTGAAATAAAATTAATCTGAAGGTTTATTTCTTTCAGAAACACAGATAATAAAGATTTCATTCCAGGACTTCCTTGTGGTCCAGTAGCTAAAAATCTGCCTTCCAATGCAGGGAATGCAGGTTTTATCCTTGGTCAGGAAACAGATCCCACATGCTACAGGGCAATTAAGTCCATGTGCCACAACTAGAGACTGCCACTCGATGCATCTAGAAAAGGCCTATGCACCACAACAAGAACCTGCATGCTGCAACAACATCTGCAGAAAAACATCTACTTCTGCTTCATTAACTACAATAAAGCCTTTGTGTGGATCACAACAAACTGGAAAATTCTTAAAGAGATGGGAATACCAGCGCACCTGGTATTCCCAACTGACTTGCCTCCTGAGAAACCTGTATGCAGGTCAAGAAGCAACTGTTAGAATTGGACAAGTAACAATAAACTGGTTCAAATTGGGAAAGGCGTATATAAAGGCTGTATGTTGTCACTCTGTTTGTTTAACTTATATCCACAGTGCAGTTCAGTTCAGTCACTCAGTCATGTCCGACTCCTTGCGACCCCATGAATTGCAGCATGCCAGGCCTCCCTGTTCATTACCATCTCTCGGAGTTCACTCAGACTAACGTCCATCGAGTCCGTGATGCCATCCACCCATCTCATCCTTGGTCGTCCCCTTCTCCTCCTGCCCCCAATCCTTCCCAGAATCAGAGTCTTTTCCAATGAGTCAACTCTTCACATGAGGTGGCCAAAGTACTGGAGCTTCAGCCTTAGCATCATTCCTTCCAAAGAAATCTCAGGTTGATCTCCTTCAGAATGGACCGGTTGGATCTCTTTGCAGTTCAAAGGACTCTCAAGAGTCTTCTCCAACACCACAGTTCAAAAGCATCAATTCTTTGGTGCTCAGCCTTCTTCACAGTCCAACTCTTACATCCATACATGACCACAGGAAAAACAATAGCCTTGACTAGACGGACCTTAGTCGGCAAAGGAATGTCTTTGCTTTTGAATATACCATCTAGGTTGGTCATAACTTTTCTTCCAAGGAGTAAGCGTCTTCTAATTTCATGGCTGCAGTCACCATCTGCAATGAATTTGGAGCCCCAAAAAGTAAAGTCTGACACTGTTTCCTCTGTTTCCCCATCTATTTCCCATGAAGTGATGGGACCGGATGCCATGATCTTCGTTTTCTGAATGTCGAGCTTTAAGCCAACTTTTTCACTCTCCTCTTTCACTTTCATCAAGAGGCTTTTAGCTCCTCTTCACTTTCTGCCATAAGGGTGGTGTCATCTGCATATCTGAGGTTATTGATATTTCTCCCGGCAATCTTGATTCCAGCTTGTGTTTCTTCCAGTCCAGCGTTTCTCATGATGTACTCTGCACAGAAGTTAAATAAGCAGGGTGACAGTATACAGCCTTGATGTACTCCTTTGCCTATTTGGAACCAGTCTGTTGTTCCATGTCCAGTTCTAACTGTTGCTTCCTGACCTGCATACAGATTTCTCAAGAGGCAGGTTAGGTAGTCTGGTATTCTCATCTCTTGAAGAATTTTCCACAGTTTATTGTGATCCACAGTCAAAGGCTTTGGCATAGTCAATAAAGCAGATGTGTTTCTGGAACTCTCTTGCTTTTTCCATGATCCAGCGGATGTTGGCAATTTGATCTCTGGTTCCTTTGCCTTTTCTAAAACCAGCTTGAACATCAGGGAGTTCACGGTTCACATATTGCTGAAGCCTGGCTTGGAGAATTTTGAGCATTACTTTACTAGCATGTGAGATGAGTGCAATTGTGTGGTAGTTTGAGCATTCTTTGGCATTGTCTTTCTTTGGAATTGGAATGAAAACTGACCTTTTTCAGTCCTGTGGCCACTGCTGAGTTTTCCAAATTTGCTGGCATATTGAGTGCAGCACTTTCACAGCATCATCTTTCAGGATTTGAAATAGCTCAACTGAAATTCCATCACCTCCACTAGCTTTGTTTGTAGCAATGCTTTCTAAGGCATTGCTTTCTAAGGCATTGACTTCACATTCCAAGATGTCTGGCTCTAGATTAGTGAGCACATCATCATGATTATCCAGGTCGTGAAGCTCCTTTTTGTACAGCTCTTCTGTGTATTCTTGCCACCTCTTCTTAATATCTTCTGCTTCTGTTAGGTCCATCATACCATTTCTGTCCTTTATTTTGCCCATCTTTGCATGAAATGTTCCCTTGGTATCTCTAATTTTCTTGAAGAGATCTCTAGTCTTTCCCATTCTGTTCTTTTCCTCTATTTCTTTGCATTGATCTCTGAAGAAGGCTTTCTTATCTCTTCTTGCTGTTCTTTGGAACGCTGCATTCAGATGCTTATATCTTTCCTTTTCTCCGTTGTTTTTCGCCTCTCTTCTTTTCACAGCTATTTGTAAGGCCTCCCCAGATGGCCATTTTGCTTTTTTGCATTTCTTTTCTATGGGGATAGTCTTGATCCCTGTCCCTGTCTCCTGTACAATGTCACGAACCTCATTCCATAGTTCATTAGGCACTCTATCAGATCTAGGCCCTTAAATCTATTTCTCACTTCCACTGTATTGCTAAATGCAGAGCTAGATGAAGCACAAGCTGGAATCAAGACTGCCGGGAGAAATATCAATAACTTCAAATATGCAGATGACACCACCTTTATGGAAGAAAATGAAGAGGAACTAAAGAGCCTCTTGATGAAAGTGAAAGAGGAGAGTGAAAAAGCTGGCTTAAAACTCAACATTCAAAAATGTAAGTTCCTGGCATTCAGCCCTATCACTTCATGGCAAATAGATGGGGAAAAAGTGGAAACAGTGACAGACTTTATTTTCTTGGCCTCCAAAATCACTGTAGATAGTGACTGCAGCCATGAAATTAAAAGATGCTTGCTCCTTGAGAGAAAAGCTACGACCAACCTAGACAGCATATTAAAAAGCAGATACATTACTTTACTGACAAAGGTCCGTATTGTCAAAGCTATAGTTTTTCCAGTAGTCATGTATGGATGTGAGAGTTGGACCATAAAGAAGGCTGAGCACAAAAGAATTGATGCTTTTGAATTGTGGTGCTAGAAAGACTCTTGAGAGTCCCTTGGAAAGCAAAGGAAATCAAACCAATCAATCCTAAAGAAAATCATTCCTGAATACTCATTGGAAGGACTGATGATGAAGCTGAAACTCCAATACTCTGGCCACCTGATGCAAAGAACTGACTCACTGGAAAAGACCCTGATGCTGGGAAAGATTGAAGTCAGGGAGGAGAAGGGGACGACAGAGGATGAGGTAGATGGATGATATCACCAATTCAATGGACATGAATTTGAGCAAACTCAGGGAGGTGTTGAAAGACAGGGAAGCCTGGTGTGTTGCAGTCCATGCGATCTCAAAGAGTCAGACACAACTGAGTGACTGAACAACAGCAACAACATGGTTCCACAAAGACCCCGAGCAGCAAAAAAAAAAAAGATAGAGAGAGAAACAAACATTCCAAAATAAAGTATTCATTTATTTTTCAAACTAAAAAAGAATATACAAACTCTAAACCCAGTAACCATAAAATATATGTTTCAACAGGGATAGAGGAAAGAAGAAGAAACATTCAGACAGACGAGAAGACTTTTTTAAGAAGAGAAGGAAGAAAGAAAGGCAAGAAGAAAGAAGGAAGGCATGGAAGAGGCCATTGACAAAATCAGTGGGTTCAATTATTAATGTCAGAACCTAATTGCTGAGAGTCACTTTGCAGTTCATCTGTCATGCTTTATGAATTAATTTCCCTCTCTGATTTAGAACATCCCTTTTTAATGGTAGTGACACCCTCCCTTTATTTTTCTGAGTCACTTTTGCATTGATCCAGATTGTGGTTTTGTTGTTGTTTTGTTTGTATTGAAGGGAAAGGCATATTTTTCATCCCAGAGTACTTTTTTTTTTTTTTTTTTTTTTTGCTACACTATGAGGCATGTGGGATTTCACTTTCCTGACCAGGGGTCAAACCTGTGTCTCCAGAATTAGCAAGCAGACTCTTAACCACTGTACCATCAAGGAAATCCCCAATGTATATCCTTAAAAGCCTTTCAGTTCAGCTCAGTTCAGTTTAGTCGCTCAGCTGTATCTGACTCTTTGCGACCCCATGAGTTGTAGCACGCCAGGCCTCCCTGTCCATCACCAACTCCGAGTTCACTCAAACTCACATCCATCGAGTCAGTGATGCCATCCAGCCATCTCATCCTCTGTCGTCCCCTTTTCCTCCTGCTCCCCAATCCTTCCCAGCATCAGAGTCTTTTCCAATAAGGAAAAGGTGGCCAAAGTACTGGAGTTTCAGCTTTAGCATCATTCCTTCCAAAGAAATCCCAGGGCTGATCTTCAGAATGGACTGGTTGGATCTCCTTGCAGTCCAAGGGACTCTCAAGAGTCTTCTCCAATGGCACAGTTCAAAGGCATCAATTCTTTGGTGCTCAGCTTTCTTCACAGTCCAACTCTCACATCCATACATGACCACAGGAAAAACCATAGCCTTGACTAGATAGACCTTAGTCAGCAAAGTAATGTCTCCGCTTTTGAATATGCTATCTAGATTGGTCATAACTTTCCTTCCAAGGAGTAAGCATCTTTTAATTTCACACACAAAACAGGAGTCACTCTATAGTTCTTTGCTAACTTTTTGATAAAATTTGGATGCTCTTTTTCCAAATGGTAAAAAACACCTGGAATTAAAAGGAGACTATGAACCTTGGACCAGAAAACACTCTCAATCTCTATGTTGTATGTAATGAAAATAAGCCAAAGGCTAATGTTGATCTCAGGTAAAAATTTCTCCAGGCCCTCAAATCCAAGGTCTCAACTGTTCCAACAGTCAGGATAGTGCAGTAGCAAATGAGCAGGAAAGTACATGTAGGGTAAAGTGATAATGCAGTTCATTTCCTCTTCAACCCATGGGGTTCCTGAACTCTGTGGAAATGCGTTTAACAATACTGTAATTATCAAATCCAAGTGCAAAAAGGAACCATGAGGCTCAAGCAAAATCCTACATTGAATAAAATTTTCTTACTGGAAATTAATGCCCTACAACCCAGGAGTATGAGAATTTTGTTAGCAATTCACACTGTCTATGCAATCAGATATAAAGTAACTGTCAGTACTGTATCAGCAGGTACTAGTTCCAGATAGTTTTCAGATTGGCATTAAACCCATGGATTACAGGATCATCAGTTTTGACTGAAGTTTGACTGGTATTAAGTCACCTCCACAAAGTTGAAATGATAGCTATTACAAGAGAGCTAAAAAGAGAAAGCAGTTTACTCTGTTTGAAGGGCAGAGAATTTAAAAAAAAAAAATACTAGCGAAAAGAACATAAAGTAGAAAAAAAAACTAAGATCATAGAAATTTCTTGTATTGGCTTAAGAACTTGGATTTTATTCTGTTAGTACTATATAGAGATAATTGACGGTATTTGAACATAGGAAAAGTCAAAGATTTTTTTCAAGATTCTTATCTTTTAAAGATTTTTAAAAGATTAATGTGACCCAAAATAGACTGAAAAGCAAACATGTCTGTGGGCAGAAAACCCAGGTAGAAAGTTTCCACCTTAATACAGGGATGCAGTGACTGCATGTGTGGACAACAGTGGAGGTGTGGAGAAAAGGGATATACCATCTTGAACAAAGAAAAACAAAGTAGCAGATTCCATTAACTACCATGCCTGCTGCTGCTGCTAAGTCGCTTCAGTCGAGTCCGACTGTGGGACCCCACAGACAGCAGCCCACCAGCTCCCCCATCCCTAGGATTCTCCAGGCAAGAACACTGGAGTGGACTGCCATTGCCTTCTCCAATGCATGAAAGTGAAAAGTGAAAGTGAAGTCGCTCAGCCATGTCCGACAAATAGTGGGAAGGAAGCCTGATCCTAAGACCCAGGAAAATGGTAGCAGCAGTGAGACGATTTGGAACTTCAGAAAGAAAACTGGTTGGTGGAGAAGGATAATGGTTATCGCTTCTTAGCAATATTGCATCTGCAGTGGGAATGACACATGCAAACTGTCCCAGAGACAGTGAGCAATTAAAGTGTGGGCTCAAAACAAGGTTAGTGCTCAACAGGTAAATCAGAAAGTGTATATCTGTGTCTCTCTGTCTCACTCCATATATAAACATATACATATGTATATATACATATTTCACAGCTTTTAAAAACACATAAGTAAGAAACTGAGAAAACTGAGTGAAGGAGGAATGAGTCCAGCTGAGGGTTGAAGAACTGTTATACCTATATTTCTGTGATCTTCATTACAACTGGATTTGACTTGATATTTTAAAATCGCACACCTAAATGCCTAGTCTACTTCTTTAAAACTACTTACATATTTGGTAAGTACTTTCCTTCTACGGGAAAGAAGTAATTACGTTGAAATTTGGTAAGGGGTACGGGGTGGGGAATGTGTCTTTCCACTGAGGATTATTTGCACTCTGTGAGAGTGCTGGAGTAAAGATGTGCAACAAAACAGGAGTCCAGAGCCCTGGCCTCATCTTCCAATTCCATCACTAACCTGTTAATACAAACTCATTAGAACAGAAGGCAGGGAAGAAAGAGCCTAAACTTAAAGGTCTCCTGCCTGAAATGATCTCTGTTTTCTCATCTTCAGCACTAGTTTTCAAGGAAGCATTTCCTCTGTGCATTGAGGGTCCCATCCTCCTCCCTTTTATTGTTCACTTGGTCCCCTCCCTGACACTGGCAGGTTCTCTCTCCAAAAAGCTTCTTATATCTTCATTTGTTTTTCAACTTAACCAAAATTGTCTCATCTGCTTTTTATTTCTTGTTTGTTGAAATTCTCAAAGTTTCCTTTGGGCAGAGTGAGGATGAAGAGAGCCTGCTGCTGTTGCTGCTGCTGCTAAGTCGCTTCAGTCATGTCTGACTGTGCGACCCCACAGACAGCAGCCCACCAGGCTCCCCCGTCCCTGGGATTCTCCAGGCAAGAACACTAGAGTGGGTTGCCATTTCCTTCTCCAGTGCATGAAAGTCAAAGTGAAAGTGAAGTCGCTCAGTCGTGTCCGACTCTTAGCGACCCCATGGACTGCAGCCCACCAGGCTCCTCCGCCCATGGGACTTTCCAGGCAAGAGTACTAGAATGTGTTGCCTAGGTGTGCTCAGAAAGCTGACTTAGCCATGCCTACAAGTCTGTATAACTGACAGCATGTGGTTAAAACAGAAAGCATTTGTGTTTTCAGCTTCTATCATATAAAGAAAACAATTATGTCATCTTGTCCTCATCATCGATTCTGATTCAGCATCAGTCTTTCCAGTGAATATCTGGTGTTGATCTCCTTGCAGTTTAAGGGAATCTCAAGTCTTCTCCAGCACCACAATTTGAAAGCATTAATTCTTCAGCACTCAGCCTTCTTTGTGGTCCATCTCTCATATCCATACATGACTACTAGAAAAATAATAGTTTTGACTAAATGGACCTCTGTCAACAAAGACATGTCTCTGATTCTTAATATGCTGTCTAGGCTGGTCATAGCTTTCCTTCTAAGGAGCAAGCATCTTTTAATTTTATGACAGCAGTCACCATTCACAGTAATTTTGGAGCCCAGGAAAATAAAATCTGTCACTACTTCTACTTTTTCCCCTTTTATTTGCCATGAAGGGATGGGATCAGCTTTTTGAATGCTGAACTCTAAGCTAATTTTCTCACTCTCTTCTTTCACCCTCATCGAGAGGTTCTTTAGTTCCTCTTCACTTCCTGCCATTAAGTGGTATCATCTTCATATGTGAGATTATTTATATTTCTCCTGGCAGTCTTGATTCCAGCTTGTGCTTCATCCAGCCCGGCACTTTTTGTTTTAATTTATTTATTTTAATTGGAAGCTAATTACTTTACAATATTGTGGTGATTTTGCCACACATCGACATGAATCAGCCATGGGCACACATGTTCCCCCATCCAGAACCCGCCTCCAACCTCCCTCCCCATTCCATCCATCAGGGTCATCCCAGTGCACCAGCCCTGAGCAACCTGTCTCATGCATCAAACCTGGACCAGTGATCCACTTCACATATGATAAAATACACATTTCAACACTACCCTCTCAAATCATCCCACCCTCACCTTCTCCCACAGAGTCCAAAAGACTGTTCTTTACATCTGTGTCTCTTTTGCTATCTCGCATATACGGTCATCGTTATCATCTTCCTAAATTCCATATATATGTGTTAGCATCATGAGAAATGCTGGGCTGGAGGAAGCACAAGCTGGAATCAAGATTGCCAGGAGAAATACCAATAACCTCAGATATGTAGATAACACCACCCTTATGGCAGAAAGTGAAGAAGAACTAAAGAGCCTCTTGATGAAAGTGAAAGAGGAGAGTGAAAAAGTTGGTTTAAACCTCAACATTCAGAAAACTAAGATCATGGCATCTGGTCCCTCACTTTATGGCAAATAGATGGGGAGACAGTGGAAACAGTGGCTGACTTTATTTTTCTGGGCTCCAAAATCACTGCAGATGGTGACTGCAGCCATGACATTAAAAGATGCTTACTCCTTGGAAGGAAAGTTATGATCAACCTAGAGAGCATATTAAAAAGCAGAGACATTAATTTGTCAACAAAGGACCGTCTAGTCAAGGCTATGGTATTACCAGTGGTCATGTGTGGATGTGAGAGTTGGACTATGAAGAAAGCTGAGCACTGAAGAATTGATGTTTTTGAACTGTGGTGCTGGAGAAGACTCTTGAGAGTCTCTTGGACTGCAAGGAGATCCAACCAGTCCATCCTAAAGGAGATCAGTCCTGGGTGTTCATTTGAAGGACTGATGTTGAAGCTGAAACTCCAATACTTTGGCCACCTGATATGAAGAGCTGACTCATTTGAAAAGACCCTCATGCTGGGAAAGATGGAGGGCAGGAGGAGAAGGGGACGACAGAGGATAAGATGGTTGGATGGCATCATCGACTCAACGGACATGGGTTTGGGTGGACTCCAGGAGTTGATAATGGACAGGGAGGCCTGGCATGCTGCGGTTCACGGGGTCGCAAAGAGTTGGACATGACTGACTGAACTGAACTGATACTGCATTGGTGTTTTTCTTTCTGACTTACTTCACTCTGTATAATAGGCTGCAGTTTCATCCACCTCATTAGAACTGATTCAAATGCATTCTTTTTAATGGCTGAGTAATATTCCATTGTATATATGTAACACAGCTTTCTTATCCATTCATCTGCCGATGGGCATCTAGGTTGCTTCCATGTCCTGAATGCTGTAAACAGTGCTGCAATGAACATTAGGTTACACGTGTCTCTTTCAATTCTGGTTTCCTCGGTGTGTATGCCCTGCAGTGAGATTGCTGGGTCTTATGGCAGTTCTAATTTGTTTTTTAAGGAATCTCCACACTGTTCTCCATAGTGGCTGTACTAGTTTGCATTCCCACCAACAGTGTAAGAGGGTTCCTTTTTCTCTGCACCCTCTCTAGCATTTATTGTTTGTAGACTTTTTGATACCAGCCATTCTGACTGGCATGAGATGGTACCTCATTGTGGCTTTGATTTGCATCTCTCTGACAATGAGTGATGTTGAGCATCTTTTCATGTGTTTGTTAGCCATCTGTATGTCTACTTTGGAGAAGTGTCTGTTTAGTTCTTTGGCCCATTCTTTGACTGGGTCATTTATTTTTCTGGAATTGAGCTGCAGGAGCTGCTTGTATATTTTTGAGATTAATTCTTTGTCAGTACCTTCATTTGTTATTATATTCTCCCATTCTGAAGGCTGTCTTTTCACCTTGCTTATAGTTTCCATTGTTATGCAAAAGCTTTTAGGTTTAATCAGGTCCCATTTGTTTATTTTTGCTTTTATTTCCATTACTCTGGGAGGTGGGTCATAGAGGATCCTGCTGTGATTTATGTCAGAGAGTGTTTGCCTATGTTTTCCTCTAGGAGTTTTACAGTTTCTGGTCTTATGTTTAGATCATTAATCTATTTTGAGTTTCTTTTTGTGTATGGTGTTAGAAAGTGTTCTAGTTCCATCCTTTTACAAGTGGTTAACCAGTTTTCCCAGCACCACTTGTTAAAGAGATTGTCTTTTATCCACTGTAGAGAAGGTGTCCACAGGTGTGTGGATTTATCTCTGGGCTTTCTATTTTGTTCCATTGATCTATATTTCTGTCTTTTTGCCAGTACCATATTGTCTTGATGACTGTGGCTTTGTAGTATAGTCTGAAGTCAGGCAGGCTGATTCCTCCAGGTCCATTCTTCTTTCTCAAGATTGCTTTGGCTATTCAAAGTTTTTTTTGTGTTTCCATACAAATTGTGAAATTATTTGTTCTAGTTCTCTGAAAATTACCATTGGCAACTACATAGGAATTGTTGAATCTATAGATTCAACTTCATATTGAATCTATAGATTGCTTTGGGTAGTATACTCATTTTCACTATATTGATTCTTCCAATCCAAGAACATGGTATATTTCTCCATCTATTTGTGTCATCTTTAATTTCTTTCATCAGTGTTTTACAGTTTTCTATATATAGGTCTTTTGTTTCTTTAGGTAGGTTTATTCCTAAGTATTTTATTCTTTTTGTTGTAATGGTGAATGGAATTGTTTCCTTAATTTCTCTGTTTTCTCATTGTTAGTGTATAGGAATGCAAGAGATTTCTGTGTGTTGATTTTATATCCTGCAACTTTACTACATTCATTGATTAGCTCTAGTAATTTTCTGGTGGATTCTTTTAGGTTTTCTATATAGAGGGTCATGTCATCTGCAAACAGTGAGAGTTTTACTTCTTTTCCAATCTGGATTCCTTTATTTCTTTTTCTTCTCTGATTGCTGCAGCTAAGACTTCCAAAACTATGTTGAATAGTAGTGGTGAGAGTGAGTGAGAGTTGTTTCTAACTTTAAGGGGAAATGCTTTCAATTTTTCACCATTGAGGATAATGTTTGCTGTGGGTTTATCATATATGGCTTTTACTATGTTGAAGTATGTTCCTTTTATTCCTGCTTTCTGGAGGGTTTTTATCATAAATGGGTGTCGAATTTTGTCAAACCAGCCTGGCATTTTGCATGATGTACTCTGCATTTAAGTTAGATGAGCAGAGTGACAATATACAGTCTTGATGTACTCCTTTCACAATTTTTGAACCAGTCTATTGTTCCCTGTAAGGTTCTAATTGTTGCTTCTTGACCCACATACAGGTTTTTCAGGAGACAGGTAAGGTGATCTGGTATTCCCATCTCTTTAAGAATTTGCCAGTTTGTTGTGATACACGCAGTCAAAGGCTTTAGCAGTCAATGAAATAGAAACAGATATTTCTCTGAATTCCTTTGTTTTCTCTATGATCCAACAAATGTTGGCAATTTGATCTCTGGTTCCTCTGCCTTTCCTAAAGTCTGCTTGTACATTTGGAAGTTCTTGGTTCCCATACTACTAAAGCCTAGCTTGAAGGATTTTGAGCATTACATTACCAGCATGGGAAATGAGAGAAATTATATGGCAGTTTGAACATTCTTTGGCATTGCCCTTCTTTGGGATTGGAATAAAAACCAACATTTTCCAGTCCTGTGGCCACTGTTGAGTTTTCCAAATTTGCTGACATATTGAGTATATCACTTTAACAGCATTATTTTTAGGATTTTTATACAGCTCAGCTGGAAGTCCATCACCTCCACCGGCTTTGTTTGTAGTAATGCTTCCAAAGGTCCACTTGACTTGACACTCCAGGATGTCTGACTCTAGATAAGTGACCACACCATCATGGTTATCTGGGTCTTAAGACCTTTTTGTATAGTTCTTCTGTGTATACTCCAGGCAAGAATACTGGAGCATTGACATTACCTGGGAACTTGTTAGAAGCGCAGAATTTCAGATTGCATTCCCTCTCCATGGGATTTTTCCAACCCAGGAATTGAATTCGAGTCTCCTGCTTTGCAGGCAGATTCTTTATAGTCTGAGCCACCAGGGAAGTCTTATCATTCATAAAAGACTACAATGGTGCTTATGAATTTCACCTGCTGAGAAAAGTGTTATGGAACTGTTGGACACAAAAAAGTTAACTCCTTAAAGGAAATACTACATAACTTACAGACATATGATCTGTTTGTCTGTATGTATATTTATATATATCAACATACATATTACATATATATGAGATATATATCTAGATAATTATCTATATCTATATATATCTCATATATCTCATGAGATATATATAGATACAGATAGACAGATATTTATATATCTTCTGCTGAAGACCACAGGAGACAGAATAAGAAATTAGGAATGGAAAAAAAAAAAAAGGAAAATTTGAGAAACATGCACATTTTAAAAGTCTGGACAGGGATGTATTTGAGAAACTAGGATGTGAGAGTTGCACAGAAAGCTCAGCACAAAAGAATTGGTACTTTTGAACTATAGTGTTGGAGAAGACTCAAGAGGCCCATGGACTCCAAAGAGATCAAATCAGTCAATCCTAAAGGAAATCAACCCTGAATATTCATTGGATGGACTGATGCTGAAGTTGAAGCTTCAATACTTTGGCCATCTGACGTAAAGAGCTGACTCATTACAAAAGACTCTGCTGCTGAGAAAGATTGAAGGCAGGAGGAGAAGGGGATGATGACAGGGGACGAGATGGCTAGATGGCATCACCAACCCAATAGACATGACTTTGAGCAAGCTCTGGGAGATAGTGAAGGTCAGGGAAGCCTGGCGTGCTGCAGCCCATGAGGTTGCATAGAGTTGTACTCGACTGAGCAACTGAACAACAAAGTAGATATCTATAAACCAATAGATCCCAGGTGCCAGAAACAGTTTACCTGGTGAGTCAGAAATCACATTTGAAATCAGATACTACACTGATATGTCAGCAAGAAATTAAAGCCACTTAGATCAGTGCCTCTCAAATGTGAATGTACATATACACTGCCTGGCAATCTTATTAAAATGAAGATTCTGATTCTACATTCCTGGCATGGGATCTGAAATTCTGCACTTCTAACAAGTTCCCAGGTAATACCAAAGCTGCTAGTCCACATGTGACACGTTGAGTATCAGGAATTTAGTCTATCCAGAAATAGGATACAAGAAAGTTAGGAAGCTAGCCTGTGTGCGTGCATGCTTAGTCACTAGGTCACATCCAACTCTTTGTGATGCTGTGGACTGTAGCTTACCAGACTCCTCTATCCCTGGGATTCTCCAGGCAAGAATACTGGTGTGGGTCACCATTTCTGTCTCCAGGGGATCTTTCACATGCAGGGATGGAAACTGTGTCTCTTGGGCAGATTCTTTACCACTGAGCCTCCTGGGAAGCAGGGAGCCAGTCGAGAGGTTGTGAAATAGAAACTGCAGTCACAATAAGCTATTGATGCTTTAGGCCTCAGCCAGGATGCTTTGTATCCCTGCTTCTCACCAACTTAGCAACCAATCCCAGGACACAGACAGCCCAAGGTCCGTAGATGGAAACAGGCAAGCCAGGTTCAGTTCAGTTTTGTCACTCAATCAGTTCTGTCTGACTCTGGACTGCAGCACACCAGACTTCCCTGTCCATCACCAGCTCCCAGAGCTTGCTCAGACTCATGTCCATCCAGTTGCTGATGTCATCCAACCATCTCATCCTCTGTCATCCCTTTCTCCTCCTGCCTTCAATCTTTCCCACCATCAGTGTCTTTTCCAGTGAGTCAGTTCTTCACATCAGGTGGCCAAAGTATTGGAGCTTCAGCTTTAGCATCAGTCCTCCCAATGAATATTCAGGGCTGATTTCCTTTAGGATTGACTGGCTGGATCTCCTTGTAGTCCAAGGGACTCTCAAGATTTTTCTCCAACACCACAATTCAAAAGCATCAATTCTTTTGTGCTCAGCTTTCTTTATGGTCTAACTCTCACATCCATACATGACTACTGGAAAAATCATAGCTTTGACTAGATGGACCTTTGTTGACAAGTAATGTCTCTGCTTTTGAATATGCTGTTTAGGTTTGCCATAGCTTTTCATCCAAGGAGTAAATGTTTTTTTAATTTCATGGCTGCAGTGACCATCTGCAGAGATTTGGAGCCCAAAAACATAAAGTCTTTCACTGTTTCCATTATTTCCCCATCTGTTTTCCATGAAGTGATGGGACCAGATGCCATGATCTTAGTTTTTTCAATGTTGAGTTTTAAGTCAACTTTTTCACTCTCCTCTTCCACTGTCATCAAGAGGCTCTTTAGTTCTTCTTCACTTTCTGCCATAAAGGTGGTGTCAACTGCATCTTGATCCTAGCTTGTGCTTCATCCAGCCCGGCATTTTGAATGATGTACTCTGTATATAAGTTAAATAAGCAGGGTGACAATATATAGCCTGGACACACTCCTTTCCTAATTTGGAATCAGTCTGTTGTTCCATGTCCGGTTCTAACTGCTGCTTCTTGACCTGCATACAGATTTCTCAGGAGGCAGGTAAGGTGGACTTACCTCTTAGGTAAGGTATTCCCACTTCTTTTAAGAATTTTCCACAATTTTTGTGAGCCACACAGTCAAAGGCTCCAGCATAGTCAATAAAGCAGAAACAGATGTTTTCTCTTGCGTTTTCAATGATCGATCAGATTTTGGGAATTTGATCTCGTTCCTCTGACTCTCATAAATCCAGCTTGAACATCTGGAAGTTCATGGTTCACAGACTGTTGAAGCCTAGCTTGGAGAATTTTGAGCATTACTTTGCTAATGTGTGAGATGAGAGCAATTGTACATTAGTTTGAACATTCTTTGGCATTGGAATGAAAACTGACCTTTTCCAGTCTTGTGGCCACTGCTGAGTTTTCCAAATTTTCCAAATTTGCTGGCATATTGAGAGCAGCGCTTTCACAGCATCATCATTTAGGATTTTAAATAGCTCACAACTGGAATTCTATCACCTCCACTAACTTTGTTCATAGTGATGCTTCCTAAAGCCCACTTGACTTCGCACTTCAGAATGTCTGGCTCTATGTGAGTGATCACACCATTGTGGTTATCTGGATCATGAAGATCTTTTTGTATAGATCTTCTTCTGTGTATTCTTGCCACCTCTTCTTAATATCTTGTGCTTTTGTTAGGTCCATACCATTTCTGTCCTTTATTTTGCTCATCTTTATATGAAATATTCCCTTAGTATCTCTAATATTCTTGTAGAGATCTCTAGTCTTTCCCATTCTATTGTTTTCCTCTATTTCTTTGCATTGATCACTGAGGAAGGGTTTCTTATCTCTCCTTGCTACTGAAATTCTTCATTCAAATGGGTATATCTTTCCTTTTCTCCTAGGTCTGTGACACTGTAAAGGAGGCAGGCATCAAGAACATCCCCAAGAAAAGAAATACAAAAAGGCAAAATGGTTGTCTGAGGCCTTACAAATAACTGAGAAAAGAAGAGAAGCTAAAGGTAAAGGAGAAAAAGAAAGGTAAGCCAAGGGAAATAAGTAAAATAGATATTAGGGGAAAATACAAGGGTAAGTATCAATATTATCTAATACAAATGTGTAATCCAACGATTGCACTTCATTGACTCTCACATTCTGATTTTAATGTGGTTCTTAGTAATTCAGTGTGCTTTTGATATCTGCTGTGGAAAAAGCTTTGGGTGAGCAGCACTGGCTCATTTGACTCAGGATAATTGTCAGATAAATGTTAGATAATGTCATATCTAACATTCATCAGCTTTGTAACATAAATCAAGTTGTTTAACTTCACTGGGTCTCAGATTCTTTGCCTACAAAATTAGGAATAAGAAGGATACTGACCACAGAGAAGTACTATGATGACCAAATGAAAACACATAAAAGTCTTTGAAGACTGCCTGGCACAGAGGAAACAAGAAATGTGTGCTATTAAAGGAAGACCTTGCTATGGTTACCTCTCTAGCAATGTAGGGTTACAGAGTTTTAGGGCTGCAGTGATGACTCTAAGCCAGGTAAGAACTCATCAGAAACTTCTGACCTGGCTCCAGCTTGGCTCTTCACACTCATGGACATAGGGATGCAATATCGAAGCCTCAGTGTACTTGGCAGTTTCTTTTTATCTCTCAAGACTATAGAGGGGAAATATCCAGTCCTGCTTTCCCATCAGTCTCTTTTCACCATTTCTAATCTCAATTACTTCTTTATTTCCCTCCATTATTAATATATTTGCTGCAACCTTTTAGATGTTAGTGCCAGGTATTTGGAAAGATAAGTTAAGATCATTGACTATTTTATGAAAATATAATTTAAAGAGAAAAATTTAGGGATACACATTCCAGCAGAACTAATTTTTAGATTCCTCCTACTATCATCCCTTCATTTAGCCAATTATGCCTCACATCTGAATTTTAATGATTCTTCACAAAATTTTTTTTGAATCTGCCTCTTTCTTTTGAGCTATCACCTTTCTTCTGCATCCTATGGCTCCCATGTCATTACTTGTAGACAAATATAGTTTTATAGTCTCTCGTCTCTAATCATAATCCTATTTCAGGCTCTTGATGGCCCACTGCTTTATCAGCCTTCCTTAAATACTATTTTGTGTGAGTTTCTACTGTTTGCGAGAATTTGGTCCTCCGCATCAAGCCTAAAACCCTTCTGCCCACCATCACCTAACCTGTCTATTTGACCTATCTGTATATTACCCATCTTTCAAAGCAATAAATTGTGCATCACCAAATTCACCTACCATGCTGCCTTTAGTTGTCATTATCTGTGCTTTGTTTGCCATCTTTCCCATTTGACTCTAATGACCATAAAGCATTCCCAAAGATATGCATGAAGTGAATTCCATGAACTTGACTGGCAGTTGACAGGGGCACACACATTAAGAAAAGAAAAACAGAAAGGACCCCCAAGTACATTTACCTGTATCTTTTCCTCAAAATTATGATTTCACCTGAAGATTTACACAAAAGTGACATATACCAAAATGTGTCACAGTTTAGAACAAAGTCTCATATTGAAAATGAATCCTGTGACTGACACGTTATCCATTGTTTGACCACAGCTCAACATATCTGAGCTGAACATGATCCTGACACCTTGCCTGAGATCCCATTACCAGGCTACACATGGATACATAAAACTGTCGAACTGTTATTTTAGAAGACAGGCAGGGAAGAACATGGTGATAGGGGTCAACTGTTGCTAGGAATATAGCTTTATGGTACCATAGGGCCATTTAATGGTCCATTGATAGCTCTTCAAGACACCTGAAGAACTTTCTATACAGCTGGCTTTAGCCACCCAGGGTGTATAAAAGACCAGCAGTCAAGCTATAGAGCTTTAAGTACCTTCTTTCAAAGTATTTTGTCAAATGTTGAAATTGGATTTAATAATTATTTATTTAAAGTTTAGGTACTGAGAAAAATGGGAAAGATGGGAAAGAAATAGCAAAAATACTTCTCCAATCATTATTATATTAATAAAGAGATATCATATATAATTTATATTCTACTCCTTTGAAATTAGTGGTTTTGTTTCTAATATTTTTCTTCTACTCAACTGCCATCATTAGGAAATATAAGACTATTTGAAAAGAAGTATCTCCCACTATTACTTTTTCAAATATTAGCAACCAAAGACTTATTCCTCAGAAGAGACAGATGGATGGATAAATGAATGGGTAGATAGACAGATCTTAAAAAATTAGTATTATTCATCTGAGACAATAAACACTTCAGTGGAATTGCATCATGGCTGTCTCCCACTAACAAAGACATTGACACATGCTGTTAGGTTATAGGCTTGTGTCTTCAGTATAAGTCCAAATTTAAAAAAGAAAAGAAGGGGTGAACAAAAGGAAGAAAGGAACAGAGGGAGAGAAAATAATGTTTATTGATTACTCTTAAGCATCAGACACAATGTGCTGCTTGATTTTTACATTTCTTGACAATGTTTCCAACTCTTAAGCTTAAAGGAGAATATATAAAAACTCACAAATTTTACTTCCTATTTGGAGCATTTGTGATTCAAAATCAACCAGTTTGGGTGAAGTTTTTACTTTATTCCACACTTGTTTTTAAACCAACATGATAAGCATTTTATGGAATTTCTCTGTTCATGCACACATTTTATGTCTACTCTTCAGAGTTAATACTGTCTGCCCTCATTCTGATTATGTTTGAAATCTATATAATATTAAATAAAAAGTAATTTAGAGAGTTTTATTATTATAAAATCAGAAATAATAAATGCTTCCAGTTTATAATATATTAATAACTATATCAGCCTGTCATATAGCCTTTCCTTTCTTCTTAATAAAGTACCTTGGGAGCATAAGAAAAAGCAAAACAAAAAACTTCAGAACAACACTGAAAACAAGAAATGAAAGTCAAGGTGTTACCAAAACTTAGAAGATTTACACTAACTTCAGACTGATCAAACAAAACCAAAATTTTAAATACTGACTGTGCATATTATACCATGAGAAAGAGTGAAATATATTATTGGAAAAGAGTCAACAGTCTTCCACCACAACTATATACCTACTACATACCAACTATATATCTATCTATCTATATATATAGATAGATATATATATAGCAGGCATACTAACTATATACCCTGAAGATCAAAAAATACCAGGTTTGTGTATCAGCTAAGTAACTGGGAGCAGAGCAGAAGAGAGTGGGGTGGGGCACTCTACCCTCACAGGAGTAGATGCACAGGTAAACCTCCAGGTGGAGAGACCCAGGCACAGGACCCTCTTGCAGTAGTAGTTTTTCTATACAAAGTTGAAGGTGTAAGAAAGTGAGAATTCCTTTTCAATCTAACCAAACAAAGAATAAAAACCTGCTAACTCTGGACACTGGACTGGGAATGATTCATGGGAAGTATCACAGAGTGTAGGTCTGAGAAGGTCGTTTAGCAACACCCTTGTGAGACATGAGGGAAATTCACTCACCCTATATTTTGGCAAAAACTTAAAAATACATTGATCAAGAACCATCAATATTGGGCTCATGGAACTGAGCTGGAATATGCAGCAAGTCATTTAAGACTTTATCCAGGGGTCACCTGGGTAACCCTGAAGTGGCTACCCTCATGGGGCCAACTAGATCTAATAGAACTTCCCTATGACCAATACTAAAATGAAAATGCACGTGAGTAATGACTTGGCCCAATTTAAACATATTCAAAAGACTGATACAACAGAGAAAGAAACTGATCTGGAGCCTAGTAACCTGACTAGTGTTTCTAGAAATGTTTCTGCAATTAGCTAACTGTGACCTGGGGCACATCCCTTAGTGTCTTGGGATACTGTATTCTTCATAAATTCAAATTGTTGGATTCATTTTATATAATCCCTTCCAGAACTGTAATTCAAGATCCATTCCTATATTCTTTCTTTTCTGTCATTCTGTTTTTCTATAACATATGAAAATGCATGTGTCCAAAATTAAGGAAAACAGAAGAAGTAAGAGAAAGAAAATAATGGCATTTATATGTTAGAGCCAGCTACTCAATGATCAAATATTGACTAAACACTTATAGTGCAGAGTTGTATATTGTGTTTACAGAATAAGTGGAATTCTATTAATTGGTCAATATGTTTATTTTTGGAAGCACTGAGTATAGCAGTGCATGCACAGGACCTTTTGAAGGAGGGCACCTATCATTATCTTTATTACCTCCACCATGGTTTGGTTTCAGGTAAAACAACAGGGAGGGGAACATAGCCCCACCCAAAAACAGAAAATTGGATTAAAGATTTACTGAGAATGGCCTCAACCATCAGAACAAGAACCAGTTTTCCCCACTGTCAGTCTCTCCCATCAGAAAGTTTCCATAAGTGTTTTAACCTTATCAGTCAGAGGGGAGACAGAATGAAAACCACAACCACAGAAATCTAATCAAACTGATCATATTGACCACAGCCTTGCCTAACTCAATGAAACTAGGAGCCATGCAGTGTAGGGCCACCCAAGATGGACGGGTCATAGTGGGGAGTTCTGACAAACCGTGGCTCACTGGAGAAGGGAATGGCAAATCACTTCAGTATTCTTTCCTTGAGAACCCCATGAACATCATGAAAAGGCAAAAAGATATGAACTGAAAGATGAACTCCCCAGATCGGTAGGTGAACAATAAGCTACTAGAGAACAGTAGAGAAATAACTCCAGAAAGAAAGAAGTGACACAGCTATAGTGAAAACAATGCCCAATTGTGAATGTGACTGTTGATGGAAGTAAAGTCTGATGCTGTAAAGAACAATATTGCTTTTGTTTTGCCATACATTGACATGAATCAGCCACAGGAAACAAATACAGTATTGTAATGTAGAATAAAGTATTTAAAAAATAAAAAAAAAAAAGAACAATATTGCACAGGAACCATGAATCAAGGTAAATTGAACCTGGTCAAACAAAAGATAGCAAGAGTGAATATTGACATTTTAGGAATCAATGAACTAAAATGAACTGGAATGGGCAAATTTAATTCAGATGACCATTATATCTACTACTGTGGTCAAGAATCCCTTAGAAGAAATGGAGTAACCCTCATAGTCAACAAGAGAGTCCAACATGCAGTACTTGGGTGCAGTCTCAAACAGAATGATCTCTGTTCATTTCCGAGTCAAACCGTTCAATATCATAGATTTCCAAGTACATGCACCAAGCACAAACACAGAAGAAGCTGAAGTTGAATGGTTCTATTAAGACCTTCTAGAACGAACACCCAAAAAGGCGTCCTTTTCATCATAGGGGACAGAATGCAAAAGTAGGAAGTCAAGAGATACCTGGAGTAACAGGCAAATTTGGCTTTGGAGTACAAAATGAAGCCGGACAAAGGCTAACAGAGTTTTGCTAAGAGAACACACTAGTCATAGCAAACACCCTCTTCCAACAACACAAGAGACGACTCTACACATGGACAACACCAGATGGTCAATACCAAAATAATATTGATTATATGTGTTGCAGCTGAAGATGGAGAAGCTCTATACAGTCAGCCAAAACAAGACCAGAAGCTGACTGTGGCTCAGATCATGAACTCCTTATTGCAAAATTCAGACTTAAACTGAAGAAAGGAGGGAAAACCACTAGATCATTCAGGTATGACCTAAATCAAATCCCTTACAATTATACAGTGGAAGTGACAAATAGATTCAAGGGATTAGATCTCATAGACAGATTACCTGAAGAACTATGGATGGAGGATCATAACACTGTACAAGAGGCAGTGATCAAACTATCCTCCTAAAAAAGAAATGCAAAAAGGCAAAATGGTTGTCTGAGGAAGCCTTACAAATAACTGAGAAAAGAAGAGACATGAAAGGCAAAGGAGAAAAGGAAAGATATATCCATATAAATGCAGAGTTCCAAAGAATAGCAAGGAGAGATAAGAAAGCCTTCCTCAGTGATCAGTGCAAAGTAATAGAGGAAAACAATTAGATGGGAAAGGC
This sequence comes from Nanger dama, assembly GCA_917880005.1. Classification (NCBI taxonomy): domain Eukaryota; kingdom Metazoa; phylum Chordata; class Mammalia; order Artiodactyla; family Bovidae; genus Nanger; species Nanger dama. The sequence goes on from CAKJTW010000021.1 coordinate 25,527,393, forward strand.
TAGAGATCTCTTCAAGAAAATTAGAGATACCAAGGGAACATTTCATGCAAAGATGGGCACAATAAAGGACAGAAATGGTATGGACCTAACAGAAGCAGAGATATTAAGGAAGAGATGGCAAGAATACAAAGAAGATCTATACAAAAAAGATCTTCATGACCCAGGTAATCACAATGGTGTGATCACTCACCTAGGGCCAGACATCCTGGAATGCAAAGTCAAGTGGCACTTAGGAAGCATCACTATGAACAATGCTAGTGGAGGCAATGGAATTCCAGTTATCTCAAATCCTAAAAGATGATGCTGTGAAAGTGCTCCACTCAATATGTCAGTAAATTTGGAAAACTCAGCAGTGGCTACAGTACTGGAAAAGGAAGGCTTTCATTTCAATACCAAAGAAGGGCAATGCCAAAGAATGTTCAAACTACCGCACAACTGCACTAATCTCACATACTAGCAAAGTAATGCTTAAAATTCTCCAGACCAGGCTTCAACAGTCTGTGAACTGTGTAATTCCAGATATTCAAGCTGGATTTAGACAAAACAGAGGAACCAGAGATCCAGAGTTCCAGAAAAATATCTACTTCTGCTTTATTGACTATGCCAAAGTCTTTGACTGTGTGGATCACAATAAGCTGTGGAAAAATCTTAAAGAGATGGGAATACCAGACCACCTGACCTGTCTCCTGAGAAATCTGTATGCAGGTTAAGAAGCAACAATTAGAACTCGACATGGAACAAAAGCCTGGTTCCAAACTGGGAAAGGAGTATGTCAAGGCTGTATAGTGTCACCTTGCTTAATTAATTCATATGCAAAGCACATCATGTGAAATGTGAGGCTGGATAAAGCACAGCTAGAATGAAGATTGCCAGGAGAAATATCAATGACCTCAGATACGCAGATGACACCACCTTTAGGCAGAAAGCGAAGAACTAAAGAGCATTTTGATGAAGGTGAAAGGAGAGAGTAAAAACATTGACTTAAAACTCAACATTCAAAAACTAAGATCATGGCATCTGGTCCCATCACTTCATGGCAAATAGATGGGGAAATGGAAACAGTGAGAGACTTTATTTTGGGGGTGTTCCAAATCTCTGCTGATGACGACTACAGCCATGAAATTAAAAGACACTTACTCCTTGGAAGAAAAGTTATGACAAATCTAGACAACATTTTTAAAGCAGAGACATTTCCTTGCCAACAAAGGTCCATCTAGTCAAGTCTATGGTTTTTCTAATAGTCATGTAAGGATGTGAGAGTTGGAGTATAAAGAAAGCTGAGCACAAAAGAATTGATGCTTTTGAACCTTGGTGTTGGAAAAGAATCTTGAGAGTCCCTTGCACTGCAAGGAGATCAAGCCAGTCAATCCTTAATAAGGAAATCAGTCCTGAATATTCATTGGAAGGACTGATGCTGAAGTTGAAGCTCCAATACTTTGGCCCCCTGATGGGAAGGACTGACTCATTCATGGAAAAGACCCTGATGCTGGGAAAGATTGAAGGCATAAGGAGAAGTGGACAACAGAGGATGAGATAGTTGGATGACATCACAGACTCAATGGACATGAGTTTGAGGAAGCTCCAGGAGTTCGTATTGGACAGGGAAGCCCAGCATACTGCAGTCCATGTGGTTGCAGAGTCAGACATGACTCACCGACTGAACCGAAATGAACTGATGTTTAGTTTTATTTACAGGCTCAAGGATGAAAGGAAAGTCATTTCTGCGGTACCAGGTTTTTATACTGTAAAACTTTTTCAAAACATGAAAGTGTAAATTATTATTATTTCAATCCATTCATAATCACATTTCAGAATGCTTTGAGGAATCCCGAACCCTGCCCTCTAAGAGTTTGCCTTCTACAGAAAAGACAAGTACTTAATATCCACTCTGTTTGGGACTTATATGGTCACTGAACTGAGAAGAAAAACCCCTAAATATTTGTGGTTAAAGTTTCTGCCAAAATGCAGCTTTTCTAAGAAGGCCCCCAACCACAAACCTACAGTTAAGGATTAACCTCTACAGTCAAATAATAATAATGCTAAGTGTCCCTTCAAGTGGTAAAGATTAATACTCCAGACAAGAGATTACAGTGGAATTTAAAGCTCAAAAAAAAAGGACTAAAATCTAAGATTAAGGGAGAATTCTCTTTGAGTTTTAATGACTGGGCAGAGGTTCAGAATTGGAGCTGTCTTAAAGAGGCACTATTTCTTTTTGAAGTGAACATGCACCAACATCTCTTAGTGAACAGACCCTTCACTGGGTTAGGATTATTCTCTTGCCATAGGTATACATAGAATAGAGGAATAGGAAAGTACATTACTCTGGTAAAGAAAAAAATTTCTGAGGATAAATAAATAGAAACAAAATAGTAACATTAACATTATTCTAAAGGGTTTAATCTTTTCAGAAATAGGAAAATACGTACTCAAGTATATTTCTCAAAAATTATTTTTTCCACCATGTTTTCACCTAGAGTTGTGGGTCAAAATTCACTTTATCCAAGCAAATCTATTTCATTTCTTCTTTATTGTTAGGAATATTTGATTTTTTATTCATTCAATAAATATTTAATGGATTACTTCTATGTGGCAGACAGCATAATGGTTGCAGTTAATAGAGAAAAAGGGAAGATACAAGTATGCAAAGACACATCCCTGGTCACAGAGAATGTCACAGGCCATTGGGCAGGACAGATAACTAGAATAGGAAAGATCCAAACCCTTGCAGAGAAGATATGGTTTGATCTGAGCCTTGATGGAAGAATTACTGTGAATATTAGTTATAGGCAACAAGGGAAAGAGGATTCCAAGTAAAGACATCAGTATGTGCAAAAGCTCAGCCAGAGGCACACCCATAGTACTTTCTGAGATAGGAAATTATGTGGTACAGTTTCAGCATTTTGAAATTGAAATGGGAAGGTGAAAATATAACCATAAAGTTATTTATTTCTATAGTTATATAGAGATATATACATCATAAAGTTAGATGGGGCACAGACCTTAAAGGGCTTGAACACAGTTTAAGGAGTTTAGATGTGTACTTCTCAGCAAAGAGAGAGTATCTGTGAAAGACACATCTGATAAGAAATTGTTATCCAAAATAAATGAAGAATTTTTTTAATGTAATGATCAGAAAAAGAAAAAAATAACCTAAAAATGGCAAAAAGCATAACAGAAGATAGGATGTCATGAAAATATGTTTAACATATGATTAGGAAAATGAAGAAGGAAATAATGAGATAATACTATATATCTATTAAAATGACCAACATCCAGAAAACTAACATCAAATAATGACAAGGGTGTGGAGCAACAGGAACTCTCATTCATTGCTGGTGGGAATGCAAAATGCTAGTCACTTTGGAAAATGGTTTTGTGGTTTCTTACAAAACTAAACATACTCTTACTATACGTTCCAACAATTATGGTTCTTAGTATTTATCCAAAGTAGTTGAAAACTTAGCTCCACACAAAAACCTGCACACCAATATTCGTAACAGTTTTGTTCATAATAGCCAAGACTTGGAAGCAATCAAAATGTCCTTCAGCAGGTGAAAGGATACTATGTTACATCCAGACAGTGGGATATTATTCAGTACTAAAAAGAAATAAGCTCTCTTTCCTCCAAGCCATGAAAGGATATGGAGGAAATGCACATTACTAAAAAGTCTCTTGATGAAAGTGAAAGAGGAGAGTGAAAAAGTTGGCTTAAAGCTCAACATTCAGAAAACTAAAATCATGGCATCTGGTCCCATTACTTCATGGAAAATAGATGGGGAAACAGTGGAAACAGTGGCTGACTTTATTTTGGGTGGCTCCAAAATCACTGCAGATGGTGACTGCAGTCATGACATTAAAAGATGCTTAATCCTTGGAAGGAAAGTTATGACCAACCTAGTTAGCATATTAAAAAACAGAGACATTACTTTGCCAACAAAGGTCCATCTAGTCAAGGCTATGGTTTTCCAGTGGTCATGTATGCATGTGAGAGTTGGACTGTGAAGAAAGCTGAGTGCCAAAGAATTGATGCTTTTGAACTGTGGTGTTGGAGAAGACTCTTGAGAGTCCTTTGGACTGCAAGGAGATCTAAACAGTCCATCCTAAAGGAGATCAGTCCTGGGTGTTCATTGGAAGGGATGATGCTGAAGCTGAAACTCCAGTACTTCGGCCACCTCATGCGAAGAGTTGACTCACTGTAAAAGACTCTCACTGCTGGGAGAGATTGGGGGCAGGAGGAGAAGAGGATGACAGAGGATGAGATGGCTGGATGGCATCACCGACTCGATGGACATGAGTTTGAGTGAACTCCGGGGAGTTGGTGATGGACAGGGAGGCCTGGCGTGCTGTGATTTATGGGGTCACAAAGAGTTGGACACAACTGAGCGACTGAACCGAACTGAAGTGGAAGAAATAATCTGAAAAGGCTATATTATGGTATGATTCCAACTATATGACTTCTGGAAAAAGGCAAAACTAAGGAGAGAGTAAAAGCATCAGTGGTGTATGCCAGAGCTGAAGGCAAAGAGAGATGAATAGCTGAAACACAGAGAATTTTTAAGGCAGTCAAAGTACTCTGCATGGTATAATGCTGAATACATGTCATTCCAAACCCACAGAATGTACAATACCAAAGATGAACCCTAACATAAATTATGGATTTTAGGGGATAATAATATGTCAATGTAGGTCCATCAGTTGTAAACAAAGGTACCACTCTGATGGTGATGTTGATAGTGGTAGGCACTACCACTCTGGTATGGAGGACCAGAGGTTATACAGGAAATTTCTGTGCCTTCTGCCCAATTTTCTTGTGAAAAAAATAAAGTCAATTAAAAATTTTTTCTTGTGAAAAAATAAAGTCAATTAAAAATAATTTTTTAAACCTTCCAATGGCTTTCCGTTGCCACCGGAATATTCAAACTTCTTAACACCAAAACCCTGACTACTTGTCCATTCTTATGTACATAACAGGTTCAATTCTATTCATAAAAATTAAACTACTTTCATATAGTACCTTCTTAAACATGTATTAACCCAAAGAATAATTATGATTATCATTAATTGATGCTTACAGGTGAGGAAAGAGAGGCAGAGGTTATGTAACATAAACCCTCAGGCAGCCTGGAAACAGCAATGTTCAACTATGCCACTTTTATATAACACTTCCAACATTAAGTCTGACTTAATCAAGTATGACCTTTCAGCATATTTTTGTTTAGTACATGATAGAGAAATTTAATATTTAAATGTGGTAGCAGGAATTAAAAGAACTAGAAAACAATTTAAATTGATCTAAGTTCAGCAGAAGCTGAGGGAAAAAACCAGCACATTTAACAATACCATTGATGTTAAGTGAAATTTGCTACTTAAAGAAAGTGTAAGTCAACTGAATATCATTTTAATTAGAAAGAGTTGGAAGATTCTGATGTGGTTTCTGATGGTGATGGTTCACTTGTAGGCCAGCCTGCCAGAAAAGGAACTGACCTGCTGTGTGGCTCCAGGGAAACTAATTTAGCCTAGGGCTTGAGGCAAGGTAGGGTGTGTACATTGCTTGGCTATTTGCCCTGTATCATGACAGTTTCCATGGCAAATCATGACTCAGACAAGGGCACCATATAGCTGGTAACAGCCATATAAAATGAAAAGATTATGCTAATAGTTCCTAGAATAATTCAATAGTTTCAATAAACTGGATTCAAATAATTCAGAAATTACTGGAATGTTCTGAGGAGTTGCGCTTCAACTTATATCACTTGATATTCTAATTATTTAGAGAAAACATTGATTCATTTTAAAGTTCTGATCTGTATATTAATTCATATTATACTAGCTGCTAAATATATCAATTATCACTTCCAGATCTAACCACATAAGTAAAATAAACATGAAATAAAATGAAAACCAAAAAGTTATACTTGGCTGCTTTTTCTTATTGCCATTTAGGAAACAATAATCAACAAAATTAATTAATTACCTAAGGTATCACTATAGTTCATTTAATTCTTTTCCCCATGAAAGTTGTCCTCTACATGACAGGATGCAATAAACACATTTTTACTAGGAGATACACTATATTACAGGGCTTCCCAGGTACCACCAGTGGTAAAGAACCCACCTGCCAATACAGGAGACATAAGAGAATTGGGTTCCATCCCTGGGTCCAGAAGATCCCCTAAAGGAGGGCATTACAACCCATTCCAGTATTCTTGCCTAGAGAATCCCACGGACAGAGAAGCCTGGTGGGCTACTGTCCATAGGGTCGCAAAGAGTCAGTCACAATTGAAGTAACTTAGCACACATATGCACGAATGGTGTCTTACCTAAGACCAAGTATAAATATTTTAGAAACCCAAGAGGGATCCAAAATAAAAATTTATTAGCATGCAGAGCACCTGGAAGTCATGCATGCTTATAAGTAAATAAATCACAGCTTATAATGAAACTTTCTTGAATCCTAAAATGTATAGTGTGTATATATTAAGCAAAAAATAAAATTAACTGTTAAAGTTCATGAAGAGGTCAGAGAAATGTTCCTCTTTACATTTTTATTTTCAATTTAAGTATTGGTTTATTTAAACTATGTGTGTGCACACATGTGCATGCATACATGTGCATGCATACATGTTCAAATATGTCCACCTCTGTGCAACTCCATAGACTGTAGTCCACCAGGCTCCTCTGTCCATGGGATTTCCCAGGCAAGAATACTGAAGTAGGTTGCCATTTCCTTCTCCAGGGGATCTTCCCAACCCAGGGATAAAACCCACGTCTCCTGTGGCTCCTCTCATGGCTAGAAATCGCCTAGCAAATGGCTTCAGTACAACTTGAACAACTGGTTGTTTTCAACAGCTCTCTACTACTACTACTAAACACACACCCACAGTTAACCAAGTAAGGAAGTCTGTCCTAGTTCCTCTCAAAAAGGATCCCAGGAGCTTAGTGGATTGAGGCTGAGATCAGATGACTCTGGAAGACCCCTCAGCCAGGTGCTGAGTCTTTGGGAGACTGGTAAAACTCCAAGGTAGCAAAAGCTTCATTGGTTTTTGCTTTTGTGTTACATTCTATTTGTACAACTATTCAAAACTATTATAACTTATAGACTTAGGTAAGAAAATGTGTTGTTTATATGTGCATTTTCTATGAAATATTTTTAGCCCCTGAAAGACCTAAAGAATTATCATTTTAAAAACAGATATTTATTGCAAACCTAACACCTGCTAAGCACTGGGCCAGAAGCTTTACATGCAATATTTCACTCAATGTGCACAACTTTATCTGTAGATGCTATTATAGTGTTCATTTTACTGACTGTTAATCTAGGGTTTAAGGAGGTTGTGAATTGGTAAAGCTAACACAGAGTTTGCTCAGGAGTTGGTATTTTAAGGTTTAACTGTCTGACAACAAAGCTTTTATTCTGCATTATGCAATGCTACCTCCAAATCGTGAATTTAAAGTGCTTTTTGGTGTATAAAGAAGTTCACAGATCATTTTTATTTAATTCTCATAATCATTCTCAGATGTCCATATTTCATGTATTAATAGTATGAAGTCTAGACTCAAACCCAAGCCTATAGCTGCCTAATTTAAATGTGGCCTAATTTAAAAGAGATAAATTGTCAAATCTAAACACTGTTTATCATTTACATTTATAAAAAAAAAAAGCCATGGAGGAAAGGTTACTTCAATAGTATGTAATACATACTTGGATCTATCTAAAATATGGAAATATTTTTCTAATTTTTTTAAATTTAGCCTATCCATCTTCCTATCCTAAAGTAGTCTAGAGGTAAAACAAGGGAAACATTTTTTTTTCCTATTTGGCTACTAAAAATCATGACTCAGTAGCAGTGATCATTCTTAAGGTATTAGAAGGGTTTTTAAAGAAAACAATGGAAAAAAGTAAGAAAGGTATAGCAAGTTTCCAAGCTTTGCTTTTCACTAGAATTTTAAATATTCTTAGAAAGTCATCTATTGTCAGATTTTATTTGCTGTTTTCTAAATTTATAACATAAAGGAAATGACAGAACTGAAGATGTTACAACAGCTTACTTCATGGATCTAATTGCTGAAATCTTTTCAAAGCCTTTTGGGATGGTTTTTTCGAACACTCAGCTCTTCTCTGAGGATTACTCTGTTGAGTCCAATGGTAATGATATAATTAATCAACAGAATCTTAACTAAATATTAAATATGCCAAGGCAACATTATCTTCTGGGTATTTCTGCTTCACTGACATTTGGAAATCAAAGGCCTTTTCTTCTAGTTTATCATATATTTAATTGGTTTCTCTTCACAGTACAGTTTCTTCACATGTATATTTAACCTGCACAATGTGCTTTGCAAGTAGTAATAATAAAGATGCAATTAAAATTTTTTATAAACTGTTAAACTGAACTTTATATAATCTATATTACATTTTAATGTTCACATAATTCTTGTAGAGGCTGTTTACATAAAACCAGATATGCTGCGCTTAGTGGAGGATGTAAAAATTTTCAATTGTAATTTTGACTCCATGTGATTTTTGTTTTTCTAACTTGGGAAATCAGTCCCCGGTAAGATGTGGTACCACTGAATTCAAAGTGAAAACAAGCAAATTTTATTCACCATTTTATAATTAAGAAGATCAAATGTCAGTTTTAAAACATATTGTGAAAAGCATCAGTTTCTCCATAAATATTCAAGTTAAATGATGTACAGGTATATTTTGTTGTTGTTCCACTGCTAAGTCATATCTAACTCTTTGAGACCCCAGGAACTGCAGGATTCCAGGCTTCCCTGTCTTTCACCATCTCCCAGAGTCTGCTCAAACTCATGTTCATTGAGTCAGTTATGCCATCCAACCATCTCATCCTCTGTCACCCCCATCTCCTCTTGCCTTCAGTCCTTCCCAGCATCAGGGTTTTTCCAATGAGTCATTTCTTCATGTCAGGTGGCCAAAGTATTGGAGCTTCAACTTCAGCACCAGTCCTTCCAATGAATATTCACGGTTGACTTCCTTTAGGATTGACTGGTTTGATTTCCTAGCAGGTATATACCCAATTTATACTACTCACTAGGTTAATTTGATATGGAAGAATCCAAAGTCATGAACCCAAACAATTACATGCCATTGTCACTCTCAATTCAGAAATTTCTCAGTTCTGAAGAGTTGACTATGTCTTTGGATCTTCCACTTTCATTCTCCAATTTTTGTCCCTAGAACATGACTGAAGTAACTGAGAGAATTTAACATCTTTGACCTTTAAGGGAATCCCATGCCCTCCTGAACATCATATGGCACTGAAATTTAGGTGGGACACCTTGCCTCTAGAACACATCTGATTTCCAGCCTGCAGCCTCTTCCTCTTAAGCCTTAACAGTCTCAGAAATTGCAAAGAAAACAATATAAAAGCACCTCATAGATTAACAAACCATTACTAGTCCTCGACACTTCAGTAGATGAAACCTCCTTGATCCCAGACTATAAAAACGCCTTCTGAAGGCTATCGAGCTCCTCTTTGATTCTTGGCCCAAGTCTTAATTTTCTCACAGTGCTGAAGCTCTGTATTTCATTAGAGATATCATCTTAAATCCCTGTGTGCCCCTACTTGTTTAAATGGTCTCTCCTCTACATATTCATCTGTATCTATTTTAATGGTTAACCAGTAAATATCATGATATATTTTTAATCTTTTGATAATAAAGATTGGGTTGGGTTTTTTTTTTTAGATAAAGCCCAATGGTTATGAGCCTGAATTTTTCTCATTCTAATCTGATATAATCACTTCATACTGAGTCCTTAGGTTAAAAATACACAACTATTATGGTCAGGTTCAGATTCTGTTCCATAGCCATCTAAGTTATTCTTGCACTTCATGTCTCAACTAAATTCATGTAATCTCTAGTGGTGATCATCAGTTGTCCCAAGAATCTTTTCATTCCATTCAACATAAATAATATCATCAACAGAGTTGCAGTCTGCTGTATATCTATAAAGGCAAAATATGAAAACCTGAATCTTAGTACAAGCCCAGCCCTTAGTGTGTCAAATGTTCATTTTGTATTCAAGCTGCTTTTTAAAAATAATAATAAATACTTTTCAATCTGACCAAAAAAAAAAAAAAGCAAACAAACAAATATACCTTTCTTCCCAGGAATCCTCTCATGTACAGCTTGATCCACAAAAACATAGCCTACATAGTCACTGATTTATTTTTAGTTTTCAAAGCGCTGATAGCCATATTTTTTTTCTTGGTAACAAAAATAACACATGCTTATTCACAACAAAATAAGAAAGAAAATATCAACTAAAATGTTTTCTATAGTAATCTTTTTGTTAATTAAATTATTTAGTCAAAACTACAATTATCTGTCATGGCATTCCTCAGAATAGAAAAACCAAGGAGCCAGCAAAGTTCCTATCTTTCAGGAGCTGACAATGCAAAGCTCTAACTGCCCAGGCCATTAGGTCAGCCATTTGTCACTGAGTAATCCATTAAAAAATCAATCTAATTGTCCTAAAATTATATGAGCATTATTTACATTGGGAAGCTAATTAGGTAAGAGTGAGTGTTTAGCAACAAGTCAATAATAAATAATACTTATTTCAACAGAATCATCTCTCATAAGTATATTAAGAAATCAAAATGTAGAGTAGTTATTATATGCTTAATACTATTAATAAGTCAAAAGTCCCAGGAGAAAGGGCAAGAGCATCACATGGGACATGATGAAGACAAAGATAACTAACAAGGACTTTAAATGCTGCCTATTGATAAATGATTAACTAAACTTGGGGGCCCTCATAGTTTTTAAGTAACTTTACAAAAGAAGACAGCATTAATCTAAATTAAATAATTTTGATATGTGGGTTCAGTTGAGATAAATTATATTAAAGGCATTTAATCATACTCTCATTGAACCTAAATGAACACTGACTTCCAGAAACCTATCAAATCTTTTCTTTACTTGAACAATATAATACTACTTTGCAGAGGTGGGTTAATGAGAGATGAGCATGAAACTGATTCAAATGAATCCCCAAAACTAGTCTTTCTGAAAAAGTGCCATAAAAATAGGTGGATACAAGGATGGATGGAATTTGATCACAGCTCAAGAAACACTAGTGACACACGACCTCAGGCAAATTAGAGTCTTGGTTTTCTAACCAAACAGAATAAGGATAACAGCCTATTTAGTGAGAATGATGAACAATCAGATTTATGGACAGAGTACCTGGAACATTACATATTCTCAGGAATGTTTTGGTTTACTTCCATTTCTAGAAAATAGGAACAACACCTTCCTATATAAAATGAAAAATAACTATTCCCATCACTAAAGGCTTTAATTAAGCTCTGTAAGAAAGTGTTACATAATGTATACAGCATACTAAGAAATATTGTCCCTGCCTTGAGAACCCTATAATCCAAGGTTGGCAAAGCAAATCAATTTTAAAGAACCTGAATACAATGTCAATATCCATTCTTCAGGAATTTTTATGAGCTGCCCCCCACAATAGTAATCTGGCCTTAAATAATGAGAATGTGCTTGGTCAATCATTCCTCCTTTGCACAATAAACATCTTAAAGAAACAAATTCATTTTAAAAAACAGATTAAATGCTTATTTTTCTTATTACTTTAAAAATTATAATTGCTAAAATTACTAGATAATTGTGAAATACATAACCTACTCTGAAGAGTTGTTTATTATATAAATGTATATATGTGTGTGTATAGGTATACATATATGCAGATTTATAAATATAGGTATATATTTTATACCTATATAGTTATTTATAAATATAGGTTTTATATATATATATAATGCACACATATATATATTTATACTCCAGATAACTTTGAAAAATATTTTGTGCATCTTACAGAAATACATATATTATATAATAAAAATAAATAGCTATAAAATAAAAAAGACCAAGAAGCTCTAGAGCTTAAAAAAGAGAGATAGAGAAATATTAAGCAAAAAATGGTAGGCATTAAGGTCCTTAAAGTCAGTTCCTAAATGTCAGTTGTTAATTTGGCCCTGATTTTTCTGGTGGCCAACAGACGCCAAACTGATCATAAGACTGGATACCTTGGTGTTATCAGAAAAGCAACACTTTCCTTACATCAAGATCCAACAAAAGTTTCTCCTTGGAGGATTCCCACAAACAGAATATTAAAGGATAAAGTAGAAAATATCTACTTTATTGATGCTTTCAAACTGTAGTGCTGGAGAAGACTCTTGAGAGTCTCCTGGACAGCAAGGAGATAAACCAGTCAATCCTAAAGAAAATCAACCCTGACTATTCATTGGAAGGACTGATGCTGAAGCTGAAGCTGTAATACCTTGGCCACCTGATGTGAAGAGCCGACTCACTGGAAAATATCCTGATGCTGGGAAGGATTGAGGACAGGAGGAAAAAGGGGTGAGAGAGGATGAGATGGTTCAATGGCATCATTGACTCAATAGACATGAGTTTGAGCAAACTCTGGGAGACAGTGGGAATCTGGTGTGCTGCAGTCCATGGGATCACAAAGAGTCAGACATGCTTTACTGATTGAGCACCAACAAAGACAATACCTGAAATAGCAACTCTAAGTAAATAAACCAGAGAATTTTTTTTAAGAAACTATATTCTGAGAATACTGTAATACAAGTCTAGTGAACAAAACTGAAATTTACTTTGTACAATATCCTCCAGAAAAAATGGTACTGGACAAATAATAAAACCTAAGGTGCATAAAAGCACAAGTGCTACTCTGCCTCATTTTTCTTATTTATAAAATGAGGAAAATGGACTAAACTGTTTCTAAAATTTTTGACCCAGAGAAGCATCAAAATAGCTAACCTAGATGCCTACACACTAATATTTCTATTAAAAGAAGAATAACAAAAATATCACTAATAATTCTGAGAAACAGAAACATTTGGAGAGGAGGGAAATATTACATTTTGGGCTGATAGGAAATCTATCATTTCTCTGGGTGACTTAAGCAAAGAGAAAACAGGGCCAGTTACCGTAAAATGTAGGCCTGTAGATCTTGAGCTTTAATTCTTTCAAGCAGGTATCATGTTTTTGTTTTTTAAATCATTTTATTGCCAATCTTTATAAGTTGGAAGAATTCATATAAAAATGCATGTTACTGGCTTCTCCTGTAACAGAAATAATTATTAGAATGGAGTCAGCTGAAGCTGCACGTTCAAGGTCATTAGACTCTCTAATGTGATAGCCCCATACCTAGTGCTTTCTATTATGAAACTGTGTCTGTTGCCTTTTATCATTGTGCTTGTGCTATTATTCCTATGTTACAGATTTAGAAGAACTAAATATATGATATCTCATACCTAAGTTTCCTTTTCAAGTGTGGGAAGATAATTGTTGAATGAAAGCAGTTTATTTCAAGAAAAATTAGAGAGACTATACTTCTTGGGAGAAGTAAAGAAGATGCCTATATATTTAAAGATGCTCAGTTAACAGGATCTAGAAATGGGGAGATGTTTGTCAAAAAGTACAACCTTCCAGATACAGAATGAATGAGTTCTGGGAATCTAATGTATAACGTGGTGATTATAGTTAAGAATGCTGAATTATATACTTGAAAGTTGCTAAGAGAATAGACCTTAAATGTTCTCACCACAAAGAAAGAAATAGTAATTATGTGATATAATGGAGGTGTTAGCTAAAGCTATGGTAGTAATCATTTTGCAACATATAAGGGCATCATATTAACACACTGTACATCTTAAACTCACATGATCTTGTGCATAATGCTGAAAAAAATATATTGCAAAGGGTGGAAGAAGAATCGGAGATTAAAATAGACCTAAGAGCTGTAACAATCACAGTGTTTTAAACCTATTTGGATCTTAAGTAAAGAAATTATAAAAATATCTGTTTACTACACCTCATCTAGTCCTTAACAATGGCTACAGAGTACCTGGCAGTATTTCTATTTTATATATAATGTTATCAGTTCAGTTCAGTCACTCAATCGTGTCCGACTCTGCAACCCAGAGACTGCAGCACACCAGGCTACTCTATCACCAACTCCCAGAGCTTGCTTAAATTCATCTCCATCAAGTTGGTAATGCCATTCATTTCATCCTCTGTCATACCTTTCTCCTCCTGCCTTCAATCTTGCAGTATCAGAGTCTTTTTCAAATGAGTCTGTTCTTCACATCAGGTGGCCAAAGTATTGGAGTTTCAGCTTCAGCATCAGTCCTTCCAATGAATATTCAGGACTGATTTCCTTTAGGATGGACTAGTTGGATCTCCTTGCAGTCCAAGGGACTCTCAAGTCTTCTCCAACATCACAGTTTAAAAGCATCAATTCTTCAGTGCTCAGCCTTCTTTATGGTGCAACTCTCACATCCATACATGACTACTGGAAAAACCGTAACTTTGACTAGATGGACCTCTGTCAGCAGAGTAATGTCTCTGTTTTATAATATGCTGTCGAGATTGGTCATAGATTTTCTTCCAAGCAGCAAGCATCTTTTAATTTCATGGCTGCAATCAACATCTGCAGTGATTTTGGAGACCAAGAAAATAGTCTGTTTTATTTGGAAACAATTGAAAAAACTTGTTTCCATTATTTCCCCATCTATTTTCCATGAAGTGATGGGACCAAATGCCATGATCTTAGTGTTTTAAATGTTGAGTTTTAAGTCAGCTTTTTCACTCTCCTCCTTCACTTTCATCAAGAGTCTCTTTAGTTTTTCACTTTCTGCCATAAGGGTGGTGTCATAACTTATTTACTATAAAACAATGTATTTTCGGTTAACATGTTACATTTACTTCAAGTATTCTAGAGCAACTGAGAATAGAGCAAATAATGATATTTCCAGAAGGAATACTGAAGAACAATCTAAGAGAATAAAGAAATTATTTTAAAAACTCAAAATTCAACCAACTGCCACAAAACCTTAAGAGCACATAATTTTCTTTAAGGTTTACTTGTGTGCAAAAAAAGAACTATGGATTTTTTTAATCATAAACAAATATTACACATTCAAGTGGGGAAACATGCAAATATGCTTGTAGACACTCACATTAGGCTTAATTTAGCAACTATAGTGATAAAATGCACTAAAGCCTTAGCACTCTTTTACTTTACTGATATAATTAATTAACTAATGTGAGTTTGCATATGAACTATATAACCAAGACTAAAACTGGCTAAATACCTACAATAAGCTGGGTCCGCAAAGGGCAGTTTTTAAGATATGAAAGAAATGCTTAACAGGGTGACCTGGATTTAGAAGGTAAATGTTTTGACTGAACCTTGACTGAATTACTTTTTAAAACATTTATTCATCCACCTATTATAATAGAGCTGATAGCCATACTGTAAAAAAATACAAAATCAAAATGGAAAAATCATTCAGTGTTTAGAGTAAGTTTCATTAGGAAACAAAGTTCCAAACGATGTGTTAACTCATTTAAGCGCCTCAATACACCTGTGAATTAGGTATGTTTTCTGTATGTTTTCTCTGAGCTCTTCTATCCACTAAAAAGGCAGAGTAAAAGACTCTGAAGAACGGTGAAAATAAAATAGCCACAAAATTCACAAGAAAGTTCTACACATAGTCACTTTTCCACAGAGTAGAAAGAACGACAGTTTTTCATCCAGCCAAATTCGGACCAAATTTGTACACGTGGTTCTCACCAAAGGCAACTTGACTCTGGAGCAAGGGCTGTGCTCAACATTGCCAAGTAATCTTCCTGCCTTTTGTATTTTTCCAATACTCCCTTTTGTTAATGTTAAGACTCAAGATAGAGTAAAACGTCAGTAACTAGAATTCTTCATTAACTGCTCTTTTCTTTTTCGTACAATTTTGGGAGACAGTGGAAAATCACAAGGAAAAGAACCTCATGTTAGATTTCATTAAACAAACATATGCACGCAATTTTTAGAGAATATCCTGGGCACAGTATACATTTTTAACCTCAAATCCTGTGTATCCTTTAGATAAAGGATAAAAACAGTAAAAACGGACCTACAGAGTAAGTCAAGCATGCAATATTGCCTAGCTCCTGGAATTGGAGCAGCCTAACTTCAAAATCCAGCTTTTCTGTTTGCTTACTAGATTTCTTAGGCTTCAATGTATTTATCTGTGTAGAACAGGAATCATAATAATAGTATCTACTCCATGAGGTTGTAACAATAAGTCAATTCATGTCAGGCACATAGGAAATGTGGATATATAATATCATCACTTCAGTTTTCCTATTAAACTCTCAAAGCAAGTGTGTGTGTGTGAAATCTTTTGGTAATACAGTAAAGTGTGTGAGTGTGTGTGTGTGTGTGAGTGTGAAATCTTTTGGTAATACAGTAAAGTGTGTGAGTGTGTGTGTGTGTGTGAGTGTGAAATCTTTGGTAATACAGTAAACCAAGGAAGATTTTGTTCGTGAATGCACTGTAACCTTAAAATGCAATTAATTCCAATATGATATTATACAATTCTTTCTTCAGATACAGACTTTCGTTGTTGTTTTAATGAGGAGCTAAAAAAGACAGTATTTGGGAATAAGCTGGCTCCAGGTCTGAACTTCAGCTGTCACTTACTAGCTGGGTGACTGCAAGTTACTTAAAATTTTCCTAGTCTCAGTTTTCTCATACTTTGAATAATCATTGGTATAAAGATTAAAGAGGCTAATTGACATAAAATAGGCCAAAAATAAATAGTAGCTCTTATTATTTATTCAATCTTTCAATGAAAAACTTATTAGAATATTCAACATTTAATTTGTATCCTAACCAAGGCTTAACATTAAAAACATGTAAAGGGCTATTTTAAAATTCCCTCTTACTTTGGCAGCGCTATGCAGCATGTAGGATCTTAGCTCCCCAAACGGGGACTGAACCTGAACCCCCTGCATTGGGAGCACCGTCTTAACCACTGGACCGCCCAGAAGTCCCTAAAATTCTTTAATAAAATAGCTTCACCTTACTACCAATTTCTGTGACTTATAAGATAATAATTAGAGAGACATGCTTGTTAAGTTTACCAAATTTTTGACATTCCTTGAGTCACATAGCCTCTTGGGTGATAAGAACAAAAATGTTAAATAATTTTTTAAGGGAACACATGATACTAAGACATTTACAAAAGTCAGTGTTGTTACATGTTGATACTATGGAGCCCTGGCCACCTTCCTGATACTTTTCCATGTGATGCAAATGTAAGAATTATTTTTCCACTTGCATCATGTTCAGACGTGAAGGAAATTCAGAGCATAATATATGTACTTTTCCACTTGGGTTGCAGAGGGACAATAACATATTTGGGGATAAAGAACATAAAAACCATTATTATACAGTTTTGGCAATTTTAGAAAGAACAAAAGAGCCTGAACTGAACTTTAGCAGTAATAGGTTCTGACATCGACAGCTGGTTACTATTATCAGAATGAATCATGGGCAGAAGTGACAGGTGGATTGGAGCAGGGGCGACCAAGAGATGCTACAGATAATTTCTGTGTTTTTAAGGGAGATTTTCTCCAGTTCCTCTGACCTAGTGCCGCATACGTCTTAATTTAAGTCGACAGATAGTGTGATAGAAAACAAAGTACAATTATAAGTTTAAACCCAAAGATTCCAAACAAATAGAAGTATCTTAGAGATAGTATATTTTCCAATGCGGGCAAAGCATTCTCTTTGCCCGAGAACTCTTAGTTAAATGCTGGAAATATCTAGTGCTCTGCTTAGAACTTTTAATGTTTACTTTTTTAGATAAGGAATAAACTGTATCTGTTTTTATGGTCAAGTTAAAACAAGATTTCTACTTGTAAGCTTGACAGGTAAAGCCACTCCAATCTTTGCAGCTTTAAAACCAATGGGGGAAAAAAAAAGCTGTTTTATGCTTCTCAGACAAGACAACAAAGTTATGAGAGGTTTTTTCCCTTCAGATTTAGTGTAAATGTCCCACCTGACACACAAAAGCCCAACTATCAAACGGAATGATGATGCTGATGTTCAACACCTGCGCTTTCAGAGCCGCCAACAAAGGAGACAGAGCCTTCCCCTACCTCCACACCTGCTGGATGGGTGGGTACCTTTAACCTCTGCGGCTCTTGCTGGGTCCCTGCAAGACAGAAGCGCTAAAGCATGCTCTTCAAAGGGCAGGAGAGCAGGCAAACAAAAGTGTTCTCTGTGACGAGGTTGAATGCTTAATTATAAAATATATCTGGCAACACGCTTGTAAGAAAGTATACTCACAGAAAAAAATATTCGTAACTGCTCCTAAAAGAAATGGGGAAGGGAGCAGATTTCTAAAAACACCGAAAGATAACTATTTAAAGGAAACTTACGACATTTCATAGTATGTATGAAATAAAACCAATTTTTATTACTAGAAAATTTATTAAGTCTAAACACAGCATATGTGTATTACTAAAAATTCTTTCTGAAAAAGTTTTTCACAAATACTAGACATGTCATTTATAGACCTTAAATCTTTGCTGCTGCTGCTGCTAAGTCGCTTCAGTCGTGTCCGACTCTGTGCGACCCCATAGATGGCAGCCCACCAGGTTCCCCCATCCCTGGGATTCTCCAGGTAAGAACACTGGAGTGGGTTGCCATTTCCTTCTTCAATGGATGAAAGTGAAAAGTAAAAGGGAAGTCACTCAGTCATGTCTGACTTTTTGTAACCCCGTGGACTACAGCCCACTAGACTCCTCTGTCCATGGGATTTTCCAGGCAAGAGTGCTGGAGTGGGGTGCCATCACCTTCTCCTTAAACCTTTGCATGCCTAATCAATTTAGTGTCATGCATATTCATAGTATTTGAAAAACAGTAGACAATTGTTTTAATCTAACTTTGTTGAAAAATAGATGAGTCACTAAGAAATGAACAAAGACAGCATCTGTTTGGGAAAATGTTTGTTAAGTTAAAGTATTAGAGGGACTTCCCTTGAGGTCCAGTGGTTAAAACACCATGCTGCCAACACAGAGGACACAGGTTCCATCCCTGTTCAGGGAACTAAGATCCCACATGCCTCACTGAATGGCCGAAAGATTTTAAAAATGAAAATAAAAAATAAGGTAACAGAAAAATAATTTTTTAATTGTGAAACTTGAAGAGTTTATAGAGAATTCAAAAGATTTCACTTTGCAGTATGACTTAAAATAGCAGTATATGTGGGAAAGAATTGGAATGTTGTATATGTTAAAGAAATTATGACACAATTACATTTAAAAATATTTTCAGACACTGGGTTAAATGCCTGTTTCATTAAATAGCAAGATATCTCTTAACTTGTAAAATAATCATTTTAAATTACTATACATATGCATTGTTTTTACAAACCAAGATTCTTTATGAGATTTAATCATTAATGGTTTGGATACACAAAAATCATGTCTTTTCACAGATTAAAAAAATCAGGATACTTGAGTGCACCATCCTCATTTGTGACACTGCAGTTTGTTTCAAGGCTTGAGGGGGAAACTCAAAGGTTATATGTACGTCCAACATTAAATCTGAGCAGGAGCAGAATCCTTTTGGAGTTTCTGAAAGATCAAAGAACAAACAACTTCCTTTCATGCTCTTTTCTCATTAGAGATACGACAGATTTGGGAAGCTGCCACCTAGCCAAATACCAAGCTCCAGAATTCTTCCGAAAATTTATTCAAATAAAGTGATTTAGCCCTTTGTGTGATATCACCATTCAAGAGAACAAGTTTACATACCAGACCAGAGTATCATTAGAAGAGCCCATATTTCAGTGGCCATCCTTCTAACCTACGCTTGAACTTTGGCAGTAGTTAAAATTCAAATTGGACTGTCCACTACCTATAAATGAAGCTAAAAAGTGCTGACAGTGTGAGGATAAGGTTGGAGCAAGCTAATAGGTTTTAGTGTCTGAAACTTTTGATAATCTGGCCTTAAGTGTCATGGGTCTTTCAAGGTGGATTCCATCTGTCCTATAAAGTTATGTATTGAAACATAATGCATCCCTTTGATCTCCTTTGTAAAAACCCCATGAAGTCAACAAAATGCTCCCAGTGACTCAACAGCCAGATCCCCAACCTGTGGACGTGAAAGATTTTAACACTTGCAAGTGTTAGTAAACAGTAAGTGATGTGCTGAAAGCTTCTCATTGAAAAGATTCAGCAATGGGCTGAATCTTGCCACAGGCTGTGCTGCTGGTATTTTGTACCAAAACAAAGCAAAAGAGCAAAGCTCAAGCCAGGATTAGGCCTGATAATTTCCATTCATATAAATTTCCCAAAGTTACTCCCTAATAAAGCATCTATCTTGAAAAGTATATTTTATTTCCAAATCACTAGGGGACAAAAATATTCCTACAAAATAGTTGCTTACCATGGTAAAGACCACAAATAGGGACACTCCTGGTGGTCCAGTGGCTAAGACTCTACGCTTCCAAAGCAGGGGCCCAGGTTCAATCCCTGGTCAGGGAACTAGATCCCACACACTAGAACTAAGAGTTCACATGCCACAACTAAAGATCCCACATGCCACATGAAAGCAACTAAGACCTGAAGCAGTTAAATAAATCAGTATTTTTTTAGAAAGAGCATAAATAAGATATATACATGTGTGTAGATGTATTTAGTTGTATGTATTTTTGTTTACAATGCTCTGTATTTGTGTATAGGTACATTTTATACTCAACACAAGTGCATAAACCCAAGAGTGCACAGCGAAAATCACGTTGGCTTTCGCAGTCAGAAGGATGCAAATTCAAATATTGGCTATTGAGTGACCTTGAGCATTTTTCTTAAAGCACTCATACCTACTCTACTGATATGGAGATTGAGAACAACTATATCAAAGCACTTGATCAAGTATAGCAAACAGCAAATAGTATTTCTCTTTTCCTTCCCTATATCACCATCATGCTCCAACTTTGGTCCAAGCTTTTAATCCAATTTTTTAATTTATTCAATCTGCTGTTTCAGCATTAACATATGTCCTCAAGTTCTCGAGTTGCTGAACACAGACTCGGGAGGCTCTTTTTGAATGGTAAGGAAGTGCATTCTGCCTGAAGTCAGAAATTCCCTGTTGATGAATCTCCTAACAAGGCAAAATCTTGTCCATCCTTCAACAGCCAGGTCAGGTGTCACTTCCCCTGTGAAGATTTCTCCAATCCTGTTGGGCAGCAATAATTAATTGCTCTTTTCTCCAGTCTCCCAAATCTTGTCTCATTCTATTATTAGAGTACTTATTACATTGCATTATAATTAGTTCTTGTCCTGTCTGCTTCCTCTTAGAGAAACTGAATTCCATGAGGTCACGATCTGTGTCTTGGTCTCCCTGGTGCCCCAGCGTGAAGCATAGAGCCTGGCAGACAGCAAACACATGACAGAAAGGGAGAAAAAAGCAGAAAGGGATACAAGAAGGAATATTTGCTTGCTCTCCTTACATTTTGTCTTTGATCACATACTCAGCAATGAGTGAGGTTTAAAAATAAAGTGGTCATTAACAAGAAAACTAAACAATTCTAAATCCTTTCTAATCTTCAGAATATGATTCTATATTATTTCAGTATCTCATTCTTTAACTGCCTCAAAGAGCTGCTCATTTTCTAACACTATCCAGCTAAGCATATGACAGATGGCTCTGAGATCCACACTGTATTTTTTGTGTGAACCAGCAAATGTGCTACCAAGTGGCATATGCATGCACATATTAGCAATGCTAGATGCTTCAAGCTTGCAAACAGAGCCTTAACTGAGGAAATGCATGTGCCATGTGAATTTACATAAACACAAAAGCCTTTTATTTAATTCAAAATTTAATACTCATCAATTTACTCATGTATACCTGCCCATTTATATATTTAGTCCTTTTTCTCAGTCAGTCTTATTCAGGTTCCCTTGGTATAACGTTTTTTATGGTGTTTCCCTTTACACATGCAGATGTACACACACACACATACACACCTCAGTGCTAGAATTTAAAGCCAGAAAGGGAACAGTACTGTGCCACCTTCCATTGCCATTTGCTCCCCTGTTCCTCTCTGAGAGCACACATTCAGACACACACCTATGCATAAGCATATGCCTGAGTACCACTTTCTCTCTGTCATCTTCCACAGTGACTGCCACCAAAGTGATCTGCCTCGAGCTCAAATATGATCATTGCACTGCCACACCAAAAATCCTACCTCATCAATAATAACTGTAACTATACACCAGTCATTACCAAACTACCTTCTGCTCACCAATTATGCCAAGATCACTTTGAAAATACTATTTCCACTTTCCAAAATGCCATTATCATGCTTATCCTATTAAAAAATATTTTCTGTCCTCTTGATTTCAGGTCAACTGTCAACTTGCCTGAAAAACTTTTCATAACCCTTTCTCCCCTTGCCCACTGAGAGGCTGGGTGCCCATCCAACCTGCTCCCCAGGACACTGTGGAGATGTGTAAATACCTGCCTCATACTACTGTACTATAATTTTTTACATGTATATTTGCCTCAAAGTGTTTATGATACTCAAGAACAGGAACTGAATCTTGTTCATCAATTGTATATTCAGCACTTAGAATACTGAGTTTAGTTCTTTGTTGAATAAGTAAATTACTATATATAGTCCACAAAGGATTCATAATAACTTTGTATGAACATACAAGAAATTACAAAGCTTAAATAAAATAGAAGATATAAATGAAACCTTGGGGATCAGGACTAAGAAGGTCAGCAGATTAGAGGGGGTTAATCACATACAAAAGGATGCTGGAAACATGTCAGGTTATTTCCTTAAGTAAGATGAAGCCATTATGGAAGCTTTATATATCCCCCTATTAACCAAGAATTCCTTAAGACTCTCAGTTAAAACAAAAGTAGCCATGGCACACTTCCAGAGGGATAAATTTGTACCATCAGAGCAATAATCAGATTTCATAGCTTCAAGGCAGTGAGACAGTGGAAGAAGCACAGGCATAGGAAACAAATGATTGTCCACAATGACTGTGGTCTCTGGGAGGCTGCCCGTCTTAGAAAGGAACAGCCTCCTCTGACCCTCTAGAAACTCCGGAGCAGCTTTCAGAGCAGCGGGTGTCCTGTGATGCACAGGAACAAAGGTTGGCACCATCCATCCCCTAGTTCTGCCTAAGACATATTTTCTAACTCCGATCTATGCCACAAAGCTGTAACATTCAGCCTCAGAATTTTAAGATTAAAGAATTCACTCGATTGTTATTTTGTCACAAGTATAATATGGCAGAGGTTTGTCATTTTTGCCTCCCTAGAAACTGATCAGCTAGACTAGAAAGGAAGCAAGATCTTGGTTCTTTCTATGGAAAGACAAGGGAGAGAGTTCAGGTAGCCGGGGGTATGAGCAAGGGACGTCACCCTGGCTGACTGGTTACTTCTCAGACTTTGCATCTATAGAGAGTGATTCTAAAAATGGAAAAAGACAGTCACTGTTCACAGCATGGTAAGCAGAGTAAAAATTCAGTAATGCACTAGCAATATTGAAAGCTGAAATATCCCTATGGCAGAGGGTGTCTGTTTGAGTTCCCTAAAATCTCATGTTTCCTAACTATAAAATTTTTACTGTCAAGGTCTGTAAAATAGCCATTACCTCTAGTTGTCTTCCATTCCTGCCAGAAAAACCTCAAATCTATGTGTCCATGGTTACTGAAAGGAATGTGGCACACAAAGGAAGAAACTGTACACTATCTAGTTCAGCCCCCTCAGCCTTCAGATGAAGAAAGTGAAGTCAGCGGGAGTTAAGCCACTTGTTCTTGGTCACTATATCCATTAAATAGCAGACGGACCAGTCTTAACCTACTGGTCAGGCAGACCAGTTCTGCCTGACCAGTAGGTTCTTGCTACTTTGCTGCCACTACCAGAGTAGTGATATTCTTATGGGAAGGCTTCTCTCTATTGTTCTAAATTATTATGAGCAAAGACATAGTCCATTAGGTCACTTCAAATGTGTTCAAACCCTTGTGACTTCACATCTCTGTATTTTCGGGCATGGGGGTATAGGATGAGAGAGATCCAATGTGAACCCAAGCTGTGTTCATTACTAGAATTCAGACATGGGTAGTTACATGAAAACATCATCTGGCACAAATAGATATACGTCAATTTTACTTATTCAACATTTACTGAATACCTATGTGTTAGGTGCTGTGACAGGCAATGAAGATGCAATAATGAACAAAAGAGAACTTGTTCCAGCCCGGCAGAGCTTACAGTCTCATGGGGAGACACACACATCCCCAAATAATCACATGCAAAATACTCCATGCTATGCTAAATGCTGTGAAAGAAATGCACAGGGTTGGGGATTAGGTTTAGGAAGGAAGTTACATTTTTAAGTCAAGCAAAGAAAAATGGAGATTTTTCCACAAGAAAAATCTTAGCATTTACAGCACTACCAAGGAAATCTTGTGATTGGTTCCTAAAGTGTTCCCTACCCCTTGGTTATTGGCCACTGCCTTTATTCTACATTGTGAATATGCCCTGCACAAAACTAACTGCAGTTATGGGTGATCATTTATATACTACTCTATTTCTTTATTAAACATATGGGTTATTCATTCACTTAGACTTCCCCTCTGAAATCTAGCCTTTAAACCACATCCCACAATGAGGATTAATCCCACTCTGAGGTTCACAAGGATGAGCAAATTCTTCACTGTGGCAGCTCTTCCTCGTCCATGCAATGAGAAATAGTTCACATACTCAACCCTCTTTACTTATTTGTGGAAATGAGACAAAGATCCAGTGATCTTTCTGTCTAGCCCTTGCTTTTCATCTTCTGGTAGGAGCTTGCATTAACTCATATCCTTGACCAGAGATGGTTCTCCCCTATCAGGAAGGTTAAATACTAAATACATACATTATTTGGGGAGAAATGAACAGAAGAGTTGAACAGGGAAGGGATACTTGAAAACCTCTAGAGTTGGCCTCTACTTGTTGAGAGATACCTATGCTCTAAAATATGTGTTGGTGATAAAACAAAAAAGGAAAATAGGCTATGTGAACTTCACATAATTTGAAGAAAACAAAAATTCTAAATGCAAAAGATCATGAAATAATCATTTACAACTTAAGTTTCCACTCTGCCTTGCACGTTAATTACATTAAGAAAACAATATAGTACACAACTCACACCTTTCCATAAAGAGAAATCCATGAGCCTCCAAAAAGCTACCAGTAGATTGTCATTGCTTCTGAGAAGAGAAAAATTAAGTGATCTGGAAATTTTTTATACAAAATTATTTAAATAAATTAGTATTTCATTTACCATACAAAATCAGGACTAATAATAGTATGAAACTCAACTCAGTTTCTATAAGCACAGTCAAGACTTGTGAATCACTTTTAGCAGTGCTCCCCCTACTCATATGACACTGCAAATTGTTATAATTCTCAAATTCAAACTCCAGGCATGAGACAGGAGAAGAATAATGGAGGATGAGAAGTGAATCAAGCTCAAGTATTTAAGTATAGAAAATGACTTCTAGAGGAGAAGGAAGATAACAGCACAAATTCAGCCTCATGGTTCTGTAGTTGAAGTAGTGATACAGAGACTTCAAAGGCTTAATCCTACTATGAGAGTTACCAATCAAATTCTCAAAATATTTGGAATTATATACAGACTATTCGTAAATTCATTCCTAGATACTTGATAAAATATTTGGAAGAGAATGAATTTAATTTCGTTTAAGGACTCATTCTGGTATAAGTTTTGCATAGAATTTTAATGAAGATGTCAATTTTCTACTTTGTATCTTATACCATTCAAACTGTCAAGCACTTGAGTTTAGAGATATTTCTGTTAAACTAATTTTTAAGAATAAGCAAGCCAATAGACTGCATTAACACTAAATATTAACAGAATGAAAAATAACAGAGCCTTGTGGTCTATAAAATAAAGGTGACATTTTAAGATCACAGGTCTTAAAAAGAGTGGAAATTCAAGATATGTGTTCCACATATACATAGTTTAAGTTTAAAAAAACTAAAAAGAAACTCATAGTTATCATAAAGAACAAGGTAGATGAACATACAGATGGTTAACAGGCATATGAAAAGACGCTCAATATCACTAATTATTAGAGAAATGCAAATAAAAACAATGAGATATCACCTCACACTTGTCAGAATGGCCTTCATTAAAAAGTCTACTAATAACAAGTGTTGGAGAGGATGTGGAGAAAAGGGCACCCTTAATAGTTGGTAGGAATGTAAACTGGCACAGCCCCTATGGTAAAACATGCTGCTGTTGCTGCTGCTGCTGCTAAGTCACTTCAGTTGTGTCCAACTCTGTGCAACCCGATAGACGGCAGCCCACCAGGATCCTCCATCCCTGAGATTCTCCAGGCAAGAACACTGGAGTGTTGCCATTTCCTTCTCCAATGCATGAAAGTGAAAAGTGAAAGTGAAGTTGCTCAGTTGTGTCTTAGCAACCCCATGGACTGCAGCCTACCAGGCTCCTCCGTCCATGGGATTTTCCAGGCAAGAGTACTGGAGTGGGCTGCCACTGCCTTCTCCATGGAAAACCATGGAGGTTCCTCAAAAACTAAATATAGAACTGCCATATGATCCAGCAATCCCACTTCTGAGTATAATATCTGGAAAAAACAAAAACACTAATTCAAAACTATTCATGCACCCCAATGTTCATAGAAGCACTATTTACAATAGCCAAGTCATGGAAGCAACCAAAATGTCCATCAACTGAAGACTGGATTAAGAAGATGTGGTATATATAAATATAATAGGATATTACTCATCCATGAAAAAGAATGAAATACTGCCATTTGCAGTAATGTGGATCTTATGCCTAACAAAACAAGTCAAAGACAAATACTCTATCAATTATATGTGAAATCTAAAAAATAATACAAACAATGTATACACAAAACAGAAATTTAGACCCACAGATAGAAAACAACTTGTGATTACCAAAAGCAGGAGAGAAGAGGAAAATTAGGGGTATGGGATTAACAGATACAAAGAACTATGTATAAAACAGATAAGCAACAAGGATACATTGTACAGCATGGGGAATTATCTAGCCATTATCTGGTAATAACCTATAATGGAGTATACTCCACAAAAATACTCCATCACCGGGCTATACACCTGAAATTAACAGAATATTATACATTAACTATATGCTGAAACTCCAGTACTTTGGCCACCTCATGTGAAGAGCTGACTCATTGGAAAAGACTTTGATGCTGGGAGGGATTGGGAGTAGGAGAAGAAGGGGACGACAGAGGATGAGATGGCTGGATGGCATCACTGACTCGATGGATGTGAGTCTGAGTGAACTCTGGAAGTTGGTGATGGACAGGGAGGACTGGTGTGCTGTGGTTCATGGGGTCGCAAAGAGTCGGACACAACTGAGTGACTGAACTGAACTGAACTGATACCTCAAAATTAAGTCTTGACCAAAAAAGAACATGGTAGAGAAACAACTTCCTAGGAGAAGAAAAATATATTAGCTGAAGGCAGGCTGTGAAGTAGACTGCCAACACAGTATGTATAACTTTCTAGTCCTTGGGAAACCTTTAAACATGTACAGAAGGCATAAAATGATATATATTGGAGCCACTGTGATCAATTTTATATATTTTAAGTTGTGGGGGAGAGGCTTCATTTGCTTCTCTCCGAATATTGCTCCATAATCAGTCAAGATCATCAAATAGGCTTCTGTGCCTTAATATTTCCCTTTGTTACAAGGTCCTTAGAGCTGAACCATGTCCATAGTCCTGTGAAATATGTCCTGCAGAGTTGGCTTCTGAATCAAATCTATTGTGGTCCACTACCTCTAAAACTCTAACTCCAGTAAGCTGTTTTTGAGACCCAGGCATAAAGGAAAAAACACAGTCCTTTCTTTCACTTTCCCAAGTTTCGCAAATTTTCCCTTTGGGCTCCATTTTATAGGAAAGAAACTCCCCCATTGTTACAGGTCAGTACACGGTCAAGCCAGCGATGTATTTTGTAAACAGATGCGTGACCCATAAAATGATCTGTTTCATTTTCCAGTGCAAATGTTATTTGAAGTAAAGATAATACATTTGTAATTGATATAATCTTTTACTCTGCATTGGCTTTGTACATCGGACGCTCTAAGACTTCAAGAGAGCGGATTGCATGCTTCTACTTGCATGCATCCAAGAATCTGGATCAAAATCTACTAGTTAATATTCCTCTCAAGTCTTTGTGACTCTAGGAAGGTAAGGAGGCATTCCTAAAGAAAAAGTCACTGCAACGGTGGAAGAAAAGAAAATTTATGTAATTTATATTCACCTCATTAGATGGCAGCACAACACCCAAAACCAAAGTCTAACATTTTGGTGAGGAATAAGACATCTCTGAGAAGTTGTGGAAGGGAAATAAATGCAGGGAAAGTGAGTATTTACACGAACGTTTTCTATTCTATCTTGAACGCATCGATCAAAAAGCACATGTAATTTTTAAAAACAGACTGAACATAATGCAAAATTACATTCATATTTTTTCATTAAAAAAAAGTACTGAACACCAGCTAAATGACAGAGACTGTTCTAGATGCTTCAGTTATACATGTGAACAAAGATCTGTGTCTGCCTGGAGCTTACATTCCAAAAGGAGAAAGGAAGATATTTAATGGAACTGATACATCAGTAAGTTATCTAATATGTTAAAAAAAAAAAAAACAACTAATGAACATCTATAGAAAAAAATCATAGAGAAGAGGGTAAGAAGGGAACCCATAGTGTTGGGGCAGGAGGTCAGGATGCGATATTACACCGAGAGAGCAGTGACGGTCTCCTTGAGAAAGTGACACTCAGCAAAGGCCAAGGGGATGTGAGGGGATCTTAATGCTGACAGTTGGAAGAAGACTGTTTCAAGCAGATACAGTTTCAACCTAACACAAAGGGCTAGGATGTTGCTGAAACAAAATGAAAATGAGTAGATAAATAAGAAGTTAAATTAAAGTGAACATGTAGAAACAGGGAGCATATGAACCTTGGCTCTGACTGAGTAAAATGGGGATGAGTTATACAGTTTTGAACACAGAAGTGACCCAAGTAGAGGTAGATTTTCAGAGCATCACTCTAGCTGCTGGAATGACAATAGAGCAGCTAGAAAGTGGGGAAAAGGGGAAAAGCAAGAAGACCAGTTAGGAGGCATCTGCATCCTCCTTGTGAAGATGACTGTAGCTCAGGCCAGGACTGTAGCAGTGGAGGAGGTAAGAAGCAGTCAGATTCTAGGTGCAGTTTAAACATAGACCCAATAGGATATAGACCTTCCAGTCTGGAAGACTGGATAGAAAATGGGAAAAAATAAGGGTTGCAAAAATGAATCCAAAATTTTTAACCTCAGCAAATGAAAGGACACAGCTATCATTAAATGAGATGACAAAGGCTGTGGGTAAAATAAATTTTGGAAGAAAAAATGGTTCTGAACATGTTGAGTTTAATATTAGACATCAATCCAATCCAAAAAGAGGGGATATATGTATGTGTATAGCTGATTCACTTTGCTGTACAGTACAAACTAACACAATATTGTAAAGCAACTATATGCAAATAAAAATTAATTTTAAAAAGAAGAAAATTTTGAAATATACATATTTTAGACACCAAAAAAGGAAGGTCAATACAGCATTTGGATATGTTATTAGTCTGGAGTTCAGAAGAACATCCAAATTGGAGATAAATAATTGGGAGTCACCAGTGTATACATGGTGGCACAGTGGTAAAGAATCCACATGCCAAGGAGATGCAAGAGACTCAGATTTGACCCCTGGGTTGGGAAGATCCCCTGGAGAAGGAAATGGAAACCTACTCCAGTATTCTTGGCTAGAAAATCCCATGGACAGAGGAGTCTCGTGGGTGACAGTCCATGGGGTTGCAGAGTTGGACACAACTGAGCACATATACATAGTGTATCCATGATATTTAAAGTCATAGCACTGGAAGGAGGTCAAAGGTAGGAAGAGCATAGAGAAAGAAGAGAAGCAAGGTCTGAGCACGGGTGTACCCTAAAATTAAACTGGAGGAACTGTCAACAAAGGAGGCTGAGGAAGAAGGATAAGTAAGATTGGATGAAACCCAAAAAGATATGGTATTTGGTGTCAATACAAAAAAAAAAGTGCTGTTTAACAATGATGCAAGAAGTGGAATCAGAAGAATGCCTGTCATTTAGGTTTTTAAGGTGAGGAAATAACAGCATGCTTGTGTGCCAGCTGGAAAAAAAAATGATGAGGCAGGAAAAAGAGTAGAAAATTGTTGGGAAAATGAGCAAATGAGGTAAAATAGGATCTAATGCAAGAGTCAGGAGTTGGCTTTAGACAGCTATGTGAAAAATTCAAAAGAAAAGAAAGCAAAACACATAGCTGAAGGTGCTAATAGGAGAAGAAGGCTTCTAAGAGATGGTACGAGAGTAAATAACGCTAGGAAAGTACCGTGTGATTGCCAGGTATTAGGAGATCACTTGAGGTTTGTGATCATGAATCTAAAAGTAAGACTGTCAGGTGAACAGATGAAGATGTGGTTTATGTATATATGATGGAATACTATTCAGCCATAAAAGATGAAATTTTGCCATTTTCAACAACAAGGATTGACCTGGAGCATATTATACTTAGTGAAATGTCAGAGATAGATAAATACTATTTGTTACCACTTACTCGTGTTGCAGTAGATGGACAGTGTTGAGAGAAGAATTAAGCTCTCCATCTAGTTTGAAGTTCATTTAAAGAACTTGAATATTTTTCTGAATTTGATTATACTCACCCAGCATTCCTTTAAGTTGTTTGTCCCATCATAAACCAAGTGGCCAATTTTTTTCTTGGTTGCCATCCCTTTAAAAAGAGTGAAACGTAGAAGCACTTCCAAGGGAATGGCTTTTCTCGAAAATTAAAAATTACTCCTCAGAAACAATATTTTGAAGCAAGATTAACAAATTGTGTTTATTATTAGTGTCTGAATATGTCCAGTTGGGACAAACCATTTATTGTTAGCAACGTTTCAGTATGACTGACAACCCAAAGCAGATTATGTACTGATTGTTTGCAGTTGGAAATGAAGAAGCATTAATAGTGGACTCAGTGACAATGCATAAAACTTCAGGACAGATTCTGAAGGGATATGCCCAACAGGCAGAATTTTAAAAGGAGTGTTTTCATGACAACAGAATCATTTATTTAAACTTCTCACTTTGTAATTTTGGGTCAAATTTTGTTGGATCATTGGATAATGGGGTTCTTGTATTAAAAAATTACTATATAATTTTTGTTACATTGTTACAAGTGTTATGATGTTTTTCATTGATTGAATGAAAACTTCAGGGCTTCTCTTCTGTATATAACAAAGAATTTAAACCTGTACATATTTTTGTACCTTTCAGTTGTGTAAATTTTGCACAGAAAGTTTTTGAGATAAAAAGTTTATTTTCTTTCAATTTAGTTCTGTGCATGCACTAATAAAACTCATTGTTTAATTTAAAAGTATATAAGACTTTACCCATGTTATTTTGGGGGTTTTATTTCAGATGTACAATTTTTTATATATATATATAAATTCAGTTTTCAGGGATTGAACACTATTGTTAGCAAGTGCCTAAAAGATGTGAAACAGTTTACATACGTCAACTGTAACATTAGGTCCCAAATGGGCCTCTTCCCCCAATAGTTTTATTTTAAAGAAAGCCATACATAGACGCTTCAAGCTATCTTGCTATGCACATTATACATGTACTGTTTTTGTGCAGTTTGTCTACTTTCTTAGAAGTGAAATATTTTTTGTATAAAACCTGTTACAATTGTGTTTCTTAAATTGAGCCTAAGAATGGAGTTGGTTGGAAATATACAATATATATTAATAATGTGTATGGTGTTTAAAGACTGGTAAGCATTGTTAATTTCTGTAACAAACGTTTTCTTCCATTAAATTTATCTTAAGTTTGTGTTTAAAAAATAAATAAATAAATAAATAAATAATAAAATGAATGAATATAACTAAATAGAAACAGATTCATAGATACAGAGAACAAACTAGTGGTTACTAAAAGGGAAGTGGGAGAGGCAAGATAGGAATAGAGGATTAAGAAGTACAAAGTACTATTTATGAAATAAGCTGTAAGACTATATTAAACAGCATCAGGAATAGCCAATATTTCATAGTAACTTTAAATGCAGTACAATCTATAAAAATATTTCATCACTATGCAGTACACCTGAAACTAATATAATTTTGCAAGTCAACTATACTTCAGTTTAAAAATAAGTTAAATAAAAGTAATACAGTGTGACCATCTGTCTTCCTCTAGTTTCATTCACCTTCAGAGCTGTAGGTGGGGAGTAGGCAGAGCTGGATTTAACCAAGATTGTGATTTTGGCAAGTGAGTAACAACATCTAGAAAGCCAGAGGGAGGCAAGGAAGTCATCGTGATCACTGACCATGAAACTTAAGCAGTAGGAAGAGGAGTGAGCACACAGGAGTGCAAATGATATCAAAAGGAAGGTAAGGTGAATGACTGGAAGGTACCAGTGGAGCTAGGAGACCATGGGGGCAGGATATAGGACTGGAAAGAGAGGGAATGGTGCTCACTGCATGGGAAGCATGGAACTGAGAACATAGAGAAACCACAGCTATAGTAACAGGTTGCTGAAGGAATGAGTGACCAAGCCAGGGTTTGATAACTCTGTGACAAGAAATCAGCATCATCTGGATGAGGCCATAAATACATCCATTCTTAGAAATGATCTGGAAAATAAACAGAGCTTGATGATACAGCAAGACCAGTGAATTGTCACTGGATAAGAGGTGGAAGTTCCTGTAATGAGACAAAAGCCAACAGTGACACTGAAGGAAAACATCCATAGACATGACTGTTAGGATGCACTAATGTTCACAGTCAGGCAAAGCTTTCATGACAGTTAAGAACCTTGATATTGTGCTGAAAGAGTCTTCACATTAAAAGAGCAAACACTGAAGATGCAGTTTGCTACATTTGTACCCTTGCTCAGTAGCGACCATTTTAAACAGCAGCCCCATAGATAAATGCTATAATGTTTGCAAACTTATATAACAATAAATGTAGCATCTCCTCTAGATCAAAAGCATCTTCCTACTAATCAGAGGTCTACTTGATTTTTAATAATTTCCCACCCTTATGGAAAACAGTGTGGAGATTCCTTAAAAAATTGCAAATAGAACTGCCTTATGACCCAGCAATCCCACTGCTGGGCATACACACCAAGGAAACCAGAATTGAAAGAGACACATGTACCCCAATGTTCATTGCAGCACTGTTTATAATAGCCAGGACATGGAAGCAACATAGATGTCCATCAGCAGACGAATGGATAAGAAAGCTGTGGTACATATACACAATGGAGTACTACTCAGCCCTTAAAAAGAATAAATTTGACTCAGTTCTAATGAGATGGATAAAATTGGAACCGATTATACAGAGTGAAGTAAGCCAGAAAGAAAAACACCAATACAGAATACTGACACACATATATGGAATTTAGAAGATAGTAATGATGACTCTATATGTGAGACAACAAAAGAGACACAGAGGTATAGAACGGACTTTTGGACTCTGAGGGAGAGGGAAAGGGTGGGATGGTTTGGGAGAATGGCATTGAAACATTGAAACATGTATACTATCTTGTAAGAAATGAAGCGCCAGTCTATGTTCAATGCAGGTGCAGGATGCATGGGGCTGGTGCACAGGATGATTCAGGTAGATGATGTGGGGTGGGAGGTGGGAGGGGGCTTCGGCATTGGGAGATTGTGTTCACCTGTGGCTGATTCATGTCCATGTATGGCAAAACAAATACAGTATTGTAATTTAAAAAAAATAAATAAATAAAAGAAACTCAAAAAAATAATAATAATAATTTCCCACCTTGAGTTATATCTAAACCATATCTAAACCTGCTATTTTATGTGTATCTTTTCTTCACTAGTGATTCACAGCCTCTCTGCTGAA
Organism: Nanger dama; assembly: GCA_917880005.1. Classification (NCBI taxonomy): domain Eukaryota; kingdom Metazoa; phylum Chordata; class Mammalia; order Artiodactyla; family Bovidae; genus Nanger; species Nanger dama. The sequence goes on from CAKJTW010000021.1 coordinate 25,561,318, forward strand.
ATACAGACCTAGAAAGAATTTCTGTTCCTTTATTCTTAATTCTTCATACAAAAGTAGTCCATTTTAGAGCTCACAGAGATTATTACTTAAGTAGTCCCCTTGGTTAACAGCACAAGGCCATTAATATTTAGTACATAATTTCTTATGATTGATATATTTTAAAACTTCAAATATTTACTTTTTGTGAAAATACTCCTATGGATGTGAATTATTTCTTGGACAGTTTTCAGCACACTTTAGTATAAGATAGATTGTGCCATGAATTACTTGGAACACACATGAGAATGAGACCTTGCCTTTGATGGGAATGAAGTTGTTTGTACCCAGCTGACCCCTCCCCCAACCATCTTCATGTTTCTTCCAGGGAATGAACCCCCCATTTTTCAACTCCACTGTTGAGACAAGAGATGTTAAGTGTCCTATTAATGTTGAAGGATGGGTGGCTGAATGTCGCAGTTACTTGCATGTTACTTGGTAACTTTAGGTTGACCCACTGGATCTGGTGTCCCAAAGAAGATTTCGGTTTCCTTGACCCTTTGGGCCTAGGACAGGTTGAGTCTTTGAATTTATGACTCTCTGGGGTTAGAACAATAGAGGTTCTTTAGAAGGTTAACACTCCTCTCTTTTCTATTACCTTCCCCTACCCTAGTTTCAGTTTCTCATCTTTCACTTCTGTTTTCTCTCTGTGCTCTCTCAGCCTCCCTGCAAGTTTCTATGTAAGAGCCGGGTGTTTGAACAACGTGAAGGTGGTCTACCCAACAAGTTGTTAGTGTGACTTAGAGCACTGCTATCAATAAAATGTTGTGATGAAAGACACTAGTCAATACAGTTCTGTGCTTCAGTGGTTTCCTAGTTGACCAGGCAATAATTCAAACTGTAATCACCTGATTTCATCGCTACTCAACATGCCTTGAAAGCAGTACTCAGGTGAATTTCTTTTTGCAGTGGCTATCTTAAACTGTTAAACAGCTTGTGGGGTTCTGGCACTATGCACATAAAATATTCTTGTTTTCAGTTTCAAGGTTTCAAGATGAATTTCTCTGTTTCCTGAGTTTCTGATTAAAAGTATACGAGGTAGATGGAATCTTATGTATAAAATGACTCTGCAAAAATTCTGTCATATCAAGAAGAATGAAATTTTTATGTTAGTCCAAATTAATTTTCGACTCAAGAAACAATGTATGAAGGCTATCACTGATGTGTTTTGAGAATGGAATAGCATATATAGTAGTAATATCAATTTAGATATACATCTAAAGATACAACTAAACATTAGAAGTCTACCAGCTCTTTGAAGATTTATTTTGTTGTAGAAACTTTAAATTTTTATTTTCTTTTGTTAGTTAAATGTAAGCAATTATAATAATATTCCTTAGGGGAAATGCGGAAAAGAAAGTAAAATAAAATGAAGGTTAAGGGGATAATATTGCTATTTAGTTCTAACTAATCAATGCTGTTCATTTGGAAGAAGAAGAATTGTCCAATCTATTAGGTAGTTTCTATATTTAAAAGGTTATAACTCTTTCTATAATAAAAGATTAAAACAATGCCTTCAATGGAGATTTTTGCCTTCAAATTTTCTCATCAACCTGAACCTGATCTTTTATGTTTCTTATAATCTGTCTTTGATTAGAAGAGGAAGAATTCTGTCAAAAAGTTCTCATTTACCTGAGGTGCCCAAATATCTGTGGGCTTCCTCTAACACTAACATTGAAAGAATAAAATGTGCAGAACCTAAAAAATTCAGAGAGACCTTACTAAACCTCTTCCCAAGTTTCCTCAACACCCATTAAAGCCTGAGGCCAACTAAAGGCCTCACACTAATGTCAGAAGACCTAACTGCCCGGGGAATAATCATTCCCTGTGCCAGCCCCTGCAACACAACTATCTTGACAGTTCAGAAACATAATAAGTAGGGATGAGGATTAGTCCAGGGCTTGAGAGCTATTAACAATGTAGTTATTTACCATTTCCTAGTTTTTCTAAACCCAACACCCTTTTATCACAAGTTCCATCAGACACAAAATGGTTCACTGATGTAGACTTTGACTCAATCCTTTTCAGCATCCCTATAGACCCCAATAGCCAACATCTATTTGCCTTTACTTGCAACGATCAGCAATACAACTGGATAGTCATGCCTCAAGGGTTCATCTTAAACACTTCTTGTCTATCCCAAAAGCTCTACCAAGATGTAAGTACCCTCCAGTCCCCCAGGAAATGGACCCTTCTGCAGTAGGTAGATGACCCCTTGTGGTGCTCAGTTGCCAAAGAGGCATCCATAAAGGACTCCATCTATTGGAGCCCATCTATTCCATATTGCAACAGTTAGCTGAAAAAGGACATAAAGTCTCTAAGGAAAAATTGCAATTATTTTTAGATGTGATTTAGGGCATAATCTGAAAGCTGAAGGAATCTAGCTATCTCCAAAAATAATTCAACTAATCCAAGAATTCCCTAGGCCTCAACTAAGCAACAGCTCTGTGGATTCCTAGGCCTAACTGGTTATTGTACAGTTTGTGTTACTAATTTTCTCTGCCGCTTCCCCACTCTAAGAACTTACTAAAATTTCAGTCCCTGAACCCCTTCCTTCGGAGGATAAACATGAGTAGGCCTTTATAAGACTAAAAGAAACACCTGCCCTAAGGCTACTCAACTATTCAAAGCCTTTCACTTTAGTTCATTTCAATTCAGTCGCTCTATCGTGTCCAACTCTTGGCGACTCCATGAATCTCTGCACGCCAGGCCTCCCTGTCCATCACCAGTTCCCGGAGTTTACTCAGACTCATGTCCATTGACTTGATGATGCCATCCAACCATCTCATTCTCTATTGTCCCCTTCTCCTCCTGCTTTATCTTTCCCAGCATCAGGGTCTTTTCCAATGAGTCGGTTCTTCACATCAGATTGGCCAAAGTATTAGAGTTTCAGCTTCAGCAACAGTCCTTCCAATGAATACTTAAGACTGATTTCCTTTAGGATGAACTAGTTGGATCTCCTTGCAGTCCAAGGGACTCTCAACAGTCTTCTCCAACACCACAGTTCAAAAGCATCAATTCTTCAGTGTTCAGCTTTCTTAATACTCCAACTCTAACATCCATAATGACTACTAGAAAAACTATAGCCTTGACTGCTGCTCTGCTAACTCGCTTCAGTCGTGTCCGACTCTGTGCAACCCCATAGACAGCAGCCCACCAGGCTCCCCCGTCCTTGGGATTCTCCAGGCAAGAACACTGGAGTGGGTTGCCATTTCCTTCTCCAGTGCATGAAAGGGTAAAGAGAAGGGGAAGTCACTCAGCCGTGTCCAACTCTTTGCGATCCCATGGACTACAGCCTACCAGGCTCCTCTGCCCATGGGATTTCCCAGGCAAGAGTACGGAATGGGGTGCCATTTCCTTCTCTGTAATATGGTGTCTAGGTTGGTCATAACTTTTCTTCCAAGGAGTAAGCATCTTTTAATTTCATGGCTGCAATCACCATCTGCAGTGATTTTGGAGCTCCCCTCCCCAACCCCCGCTGAAAAGTCTGTTACTGTTTCCACTGTTTCCCCGTCTATTTGCCATAAAGTGATGGGATCAGATGCCATGATCTTAGTTTCCTGAATGTTGAGCTTTAAGCCAACTTTTTCACTCTCTTCTTTCACTTTCATCAAGAGGCTCTTTAATTCTTCTTCACTTTCTGCCATAAGGGTGGTGTCATCTGCATATCTGAGGTTATTGATATTTTTCTTCCAGCAATCTTGATTCCAGCTTGTGCTTCATCCAGCCCAGTGTTTCTCATAATGTACTCTGCATATAAGTTAAATAAGCAGGGTGACCATATACAGCCTTGATGTACTTCTTTCCTATTTGGAATCAGTCTGTTGTTTCATGTCCAGTTCTAACTGTTGCTTCCTGACCTGCATACAGATTTCTCAAGAGGCAGGTCAGGTGGTCTGGTATTCCCATCTTTTCCAGAATTTTCCACAGTTTACTGTGATCCACAAAGTCAGAGGCTTTCGCATAGTCAATAAGGCAGAAATAGATGTTTTTCTGGAACTCTCTTGCTTTTTCCATGATCCAGCAGATGTTGGCAATGTGATCTCTGGTTCCTCTGCCTTTTCCAAAACCAGCTTGAACATCTGGAAGTTCATGGTTCACATACTGTTGAAGCCTGGCTTGGAGAATTTTGAACAAACTAGTGTGTGAGATGAGTGCAATCGTGTGGTAGTTTGAGCATTCTTTGGCATTGCCTTTCTTTGGGATTGAAATGAAAACTGACCTTTTCCAGTCCTATGGCCCCTGCTGAGTTTTCCAAACTTGCTGGCATATTGAGTGTGGCACTTTCACAGCATCATTTTTCAGGATTTGAAATGGCTCAGCTGAGATTCCATCACCTCCAGTAGCTTTGTTCATAGTAATGCTTCCTAAGGCCCACTTGACTTTGCATTCCAGGATGTCTGGCTCTAGGTGAGTGATCATATCATCATGATTATCTGGGTCATGAAGATCTTTTTGTACGGCTCTTCTGTGTATTCTTGCCACCTCTTCTTAATATCTTCTGCTTCTGTTAGGTCCATACCATTGAGCCTATCTTTGCATGAAATGTTCCCTTGGTATCTCTGATTTTCTTGAAGAGATCTCTAGTCTTTCCCATTCTATTGTTTTCCTCTATTTCTTTGCACTGATCACTGAGAAAGGCTTTCTTACATCTCTTGTTATTCTATGGAACTCTGCATTCAAATGGGTATATCTTTCCTTTTCTCCTCTGCTTTTCACTTCTCTTCTTTTTCACAGCTATTTGTAAGGCCTCCTTAGACAAACATTTTGGTTTTTACATTTCTTTTCCATGGGGATGGTCTTGATCCCTGTCTCCTGTACAGTGTCACAAACCTCAGTCCATAGTTCATCAGGCACTCTGTCTAGCAGATCTAGTCCCTTAAATCTATTTCTCACTTCCACTGTATAATCATAAGGGATTTGATTTAGGTCATAGCTGAGTGGTCTAGTGGTTTTGCCTACTTTCTTCATTTAAGTCTGAATTTGACAATAAGGAGTTCATGATCTGAGTCTCAGTCAGATCCTGGTCTTGTTTTTGCTGACTGTATAAAGCTTCTCCATCTTTGGCTGCAAAGAATATAATCAATCTGATGTCAGTGTTGACCATCTGGTGATGTCCATGTGTAGAGTCTTTTCTTGTTTTGTTGGAAGAGGGTATTTGCTATGACCAGTGCCTTCTCTTGGCAAAACTCTATTAGCCTTTGCCCTGCTTCATTCTCTACTCCAAGGACAAATTTGCCTGTTACCCAAGGTGTTTCTTGACTTCCTACTTTTGAATTCCAGTCCCCTATCATGAAAAGGACATCTTTTGGGGGTGTTAGTTCTAGAAGGTCTTGTAGGTCTTCATAGAATTGTTCAACTTCAGCTTCTTCAGCATTACTGGTTGGGGCATAGACTTGGATTACCATGATATTGAATGATTTGCCTTGGAAATGAGCAGCGATCATTCTGTCATTTTTGAGATTGCATCCAAGTACTGCATTTCAGACTCTTCTGTTGACTCTCATGGCTACTCCATTTCTTCTAAGGGATTCTTGCCCACAGTAGTAGATAAAATGGTCATCTGAGTTAAATTCACCCATTCCAGTCCTTTTTAGTTTGCTGATTGCTAAAATGTCGACATTCACTCTTGCCATATCTTGCTTGACCAGGTCCAATTTGCCTTGATTCATGGACTTAACCTTTCCAGGTTCCTATGCAATGTTGCTCTTTACAGCATCAGACTTTGCTTCTATCACCAGTCACACCCACAGCTGGGTGTTGTTTTTGCTTTGGCTCCGTCTCTTCCTTCTTTCTGGAGTTATTTCTCCTCTGATCTCCAGTAGCACATTGGGCACCTACCAACCTGGCGAGTTTATGTTTCAGTGTCCTATCTTTTTGCTTTTACATACTGTTTCACCTTAATCTGTGCACAAAAAAGATAACCAAGCCCTGGGGATGCTCACAGGAAGGCAATACACAGAAACCTACTGCCTATTACAGCATACAGCTTGATTCAGTTGCTCTTTCCTGTCCCAGTTGCCTTAAGGCTATCGCTGCAGTTGCAAGCTGAGTAGAGGCCTCAGCAATTTTAACCCTATGAAATTATATTTATAAACTCCACATATTCACTTTCCAAAGTCTTCTGAATTGACTCAGCATTTCTCTGCAAGCTGACTAACGTCCTCTGAAATCCGTCTGCGAAACCATTAATCTGCATCTTAAATGCTGCAGCGTTCTTAATGCCACTAATGCTGCTACACTGCTACCCCTGCCTGACCAAGGTGAACCTTACAACCATGAGGTAATAATGTCCCATTTAGTGATACTGTGTCCTGATGTATGGAATTCCCCTTTGACTAATCCTGGTCTAATTTTTGTTTGTTGGTAGGTCACACTGTAAAAATGAAAAAGGGAATTTCAAGCTATCTATGCTGTCACTTAATATGCCAGCAAATTTGGAAAACTCAGCAGTGGCCACAGGACTGGAAAAGGTCAGTTTTCATTCCAATCCCAAAGAAAGGCAATGCCAAAGAATGTTCAAACTAACGCAAAACTGCACTCATCTCACATGCTAGTAAAGTAATGCTCAAAATTCTCCAAGCCAGGCTTCAGCAATACGTGAACCGTGAACTCCTGATGTTCAAGCTGGTTTTAGAAAAGACAGAGGAACCAGAGATCAAATTGCCAACATCCACTGGTTCATGGAAAAAGCAAGAGAGTTCCAGAAAAACATCTACTTCTGCTTTATTGACTATGCCAAAGCCTTTGACTGTGTGGATCACAATAAACTTTGGAAAATTCTTCAAGAGATGGGAATACCAGACCACCTGACCTGCCTCTTGAGAAATCTGTATGCAGGTCAGGAAGCAACAGTTAGAACTGGACATGGAACAGACTGGTTCCAAATAGGCAAAGGAGTACATCAAGGTTGTATACGGTCACCCTGCTTATTAAACTTATATGTAGAATACATCATGAGAAACGCTGGACTGGAAGAAACACAAGCTGGAATCAAGATTGCCGGGAGAAATATCAATAACCTCAGATATGCAGATGACACCACCCTTATGGCAGAAAGTGACGAGGAGCTAAAGGGCCTCTTGATGAAGGTGAAAGAGGAGAGTGAAAAAGTTGGCTTAAAGCTCAACATTCAGAAAACAAAGATCATGGCATCCGGTCCCATCACTTCATGGGAAATAGATGGGGAAACAGTGGAAACAGTGTCAGACTTTATTTTTGGGGCTCCAAAATCACTTCAGATGGTGACTGCAGCCATGAAATTAAGACGCTTACTCCTTGGAAGAAAAGTTATGACCAACCTAGATAGCATATTCAAAAGCAGACATTACTTTGCCAACAAAGGTCCATCTAGTCAAGGCTATGGTTTTTCCTGTGGTCATGTATGGATGTGAGAGTTGGACTGTAAAGAAGGCTGACTGCCGAAGAATTGATGTTTTTGAACTGTGGTGTTGGAGAAGACTCTTGAGAGTCCCTTGGACTGCAAGGAGATCCAACCAGTCCATTCTGAAGGAGATCAGCCCTGGGATTTCTTTGGAAGGAATGATGCTGAAGCTGAAACTCCAGTACTTTGGCCACCTCATGAGAGTGTTGACTCACTGGAAAAGACTCTGATGCTGGGAGAGATTGGGGGCAGGAGGAGAAGGGGGTGACTGAGGATGAGATGGCTGGATGACATCACGGACTTGATGGACCTGAGTCTGAGTGAACTCCAAGAGATGGTGATGGACAGGGAGGCCTGGCGTGCTGCGATTCATGGGGTCGCAAAGATTCGGACACGACTGAGCGACTGAACTGAACTGATGCTGTCACTACCCAGTTTCAAATACTTGAGAAGCCTACTACAGCTAGATCAGCCCAACAAGCAGAACTCCATGCCCTTCCTAGAGCAAATCAGTTATCAGAAGGATAAACTGTTAATTTTGTGATGCCATGGAGACAATAAAATGGCTGGGTCAAGTAAACAATGAAATATTTATGTCTCTAAGTGTAGATCAGAGATATGATTTGGAGTTATTGGCATATAGACAGTATGGAGAAAAAAGTTCCGGATCACATTAAGTCAAGTGGAAGAGGAAAAGTTATCTAAAGAGGGGAAAGAAGATGCTCGGTAAGAAAATCAGTAAAGTTTTTTATCACACAGAACAAGAAAAGAACATTTCTAGAAGGAGGAAGCAATTGTGTTGTGTGTTTTTGAGCAGCCAAATAAGATGAGGGCTAAAAATATTGGTTAAATTTGAGGACATGGGTATCCACGGTCAGTTTAGGATGTGACTTCAAGAGGGACAGATGTGAGACTGGAGTGGACTGAAGAATGAAAGATGAAGTAGAGAAAAGGCGTAGAGACAATGTAGCAAAACAGCTTTGATTTGGGGGTGTTATTTCAACACTCTAGTATTGATCATGAGCAATTACCCTCCTTAACCTAAAAAAACTTACTATCTACCATAACAGTTATAATTGTTACAATTTGTTGCTAACTTGCTATATGCCAGACATTGTACAACTCTTTGGTAGACACCATTAGTTGACTACCCAAGAGCTATTTCCCCAATGCTAATAGAATTCTACTTTTTCAGTGATATCAGAGTGGTCACATCCCTTAAGGGTGTGAACTGATACTGTTCAAATTAATCATTGCATCTCATTCACATTGCCACTTGATTGGGTTAGCCAACGCATTTTATGTATTATGGCCAATATCTTCCTCCTAGCTTTAACTTGAAGTGAAAGAAAGTGAAAGTCCCTCAATTGTGTCTGACTCTTTGCAACCCCATGGACTATAGAGTCCATGGAATTCTCTAGGCCAGAATACTGGAGTGGGTGGGTAGCCTTTCTCCTCTCTAGGGGATCTTCCCAACCCATGGATCGAACCCAGATCTCCTGGGTAGTGTTATCCCATAGGATAAACATTAACATTCTAAATAAAATATTCCCTAGGTAGCAAAATAGCTGTGATTTGGGGGTGTTATTTCAACACTCTAGTATTGATGATGAGCAATTACCCTCCTTAACCTAAAAACTTACTACCATAACAGTTATAATTATTACAATTTGTTGCTAACTTGCTATATGCCAGACATTGTACAGTTGTGCAGCTGTACAATGTAGATTGTACAGCTCTATGTATAATATTTCAGCTAAACTCCCAACAAACTTGTCAGACATAGTTAGTTACTTTTATTTTTCAAGACTTAGCGAAATGAAGTAAAATAGCCAAGGTCACAATCAAATGAGTGGGAGAAGCAATCAGTGACTTATTCAGCCCGTCAGAATTGTTCACTCCCTACAGAAGAGAGTACGTGTTCTCCTGCATCTATTAAAGAGATGTTTTATCCTGTGCTCGTCTACACTTGTCTGTTTTCTTCACTGCTCACACCTGCCCTTTTGATTCCATTGGCTTTCAGCCAACTATTACACATGAAGATTAAACATGTTGATTTTACTAAGCTGACCCTACTGGAATGATAAGCTTTCTCTAAGATACTGGAAAAATAGGTTGGGTTATTTAAAGGCTGACCATAATGAAAAATAATAATTAAATATTTTATTACCATACAACTTTACAGTCAACCAAAGAATTCACTGCATATTTGTAAGTGTTAGCTGCTCAGTCGTGTCCGACTCTTTGTGACCCCATGGACTGTAGCCTGCCAGGCTCCTCTGTCCATGGAGTTCTCATGGCAAGAATACTGGAGTGGGTTGCCATGTCCTCCTCCAGGAGATCTTCCCAACGCAGGGATCAAACCTGTGTCTCCTGCATTGCAGGGAGATTTTTTACTGCCTGAGCCAATAGGAAAGCCACACATATATTTATAACGTGGAATCAAAGAAATATTATGTGGAACTGACAGCCTGATTTTGGCATTTAAATTTTCTTTTTCAAAATATGCAAACACATAGTGTTTTTGAAGATACAAAGTAGTTAATTAGAGCAAAGCAAACCCTGAAGGAATTGGATGACAATGACCTGAGTGGGGCTTTTAATCTTTTAAAAATATTTATTTATATTCATTTATTTGGCTGTGCCAGGTCCTAGTTGCAGCATGTGAACTCTTAGGTATGGCATGTGGAATCTAGTTCTCCAACCAGGGACTGAATCCCAGGAATGCGGGGTCCAGTGTTAGCCACTGGACCACCAGGGATGTCCTAGGGATCCTAACTTTCATGAATCTGTCTCCTCATTAGTAAACTGGACATAAAGCTGTGCGGTTTTCAAATGAAATTCAAATAAAAGAAAGTAAAACCAAATTTTCTGATCATGGTAAGGTATTCATTCAATAAGTGATAATTTCATGTCTGTGGTGTTTGAGGTACTGTGTCACTTATAGTTACTACAGATTGTGGAACAAATGCTTAAATTCATCAGTATTACATAAACAGATGAGAAATGCAGTAATAAAAACATGTTCAAAATCCTACAGAAGCACAGGAAGGTGGATGTGGTGAGAAGGATGTTTGGAAGAGTAAGGTAAATAGAAAGTACGTGCTGTGTGCTGTGCTAAGTTGCTTCACTCGTGTCCGACTCTTTGTAACCCCATGGACTGTAGCCCACCAGGCTCCTCTGTCCATGTGATTCTCCAGGAAAGAATACTAGAGTGGGTTTCCATGCCCTCCTCCACAGGATCACCTCAACCCAGAGATCAAACTCACATCGCTTACGTCTCCTGCATTGGCAGGGGTTCTTTACGACTAGCACCATTCGGGGAAGCCCAGATAGAAAGTATAAAGGGCATTAAAGATCAACTAGAGAGTTTGACTATTATTCATAGCAACGTTCTTAGTTAAAGTTTCTACATATGATGCAGGAATGATATGATTATATGTGAATGTAGTAAGGATGATGGTTTTGAATAAATTGGAAGGGGAAATACAGGAGTTAGGGAGACTGGTTATCCTGCTACTTCCAAAATCCAGAAGAGAGTTGGTAAGCCTCAGAAATCTGTCTTTTTCACAATTTCCTCATGATTCTTCTGCACCTAAATTTGAGGGAAAATATGTAAAAGGGAAAATCTTCTCTGGTATCAAATATTAGGAGAAAAAAGAAGACTAAGGTTAATTAAAAATATCAATATACCACTTCCTGTGCAGATATTTAAAATACATTATTTTATTTAATCTCACAACACCCTATGAAGTTCATATTATCCTTACCTCTAGTTAACTGTCTTGCCCAAGGACATAGAGATAATAAGTAGTAGAGTCAAAATTTAAATGCAAGTTTTCCTAGTGAACAAAAAGAAACAAAATCCCAGATAGTGTAGAACTAACTTACAAAAAAGGTACTTAGAATGATATTAAAGGAAAGGTAATACATGTGCTTTGTTTTCTCTTTCTGGTAAGAGATTTTTATGATCATTTTATGCAAAAAAAAAAAAACACAACAAAAACAACAAAAAAAACCTTCCTTGTATAGTTTGAGTTCTGGTACTAACCAGCATGAGAAAACTCAGATGGAGCTTAAGCTTTAAAAGTTGTCTACGCACTATAAGATTTAAAATAGTAGTTTTACTCACATTTCTTTTTAAAGTTGTTTATGAGATGTCTCAATTTGATTGTAGACAATTAGGGGTACAGTTAGATAACCTAAAAGTACATTTCTTGATTATGTTCCAGCTATACAGACCTTCAGAGGCTCAAGGAGAATGACATCTATCACAAAGGTAAATCCTGTCAGGGCACAAACCATTCTGCTGAAGCAGCATTGTTAATGAATTTACTTCAGGGATTGTTGCACGTGCCCACTCAAGCCAGGGGTCAGTTAGGTTTTCAGTGCATTCAGGAAGAAAATCTTCTATCTTGAAATAAAAAGTTATCTTAAGTTATTGGTATAGATGAGTCTGCTGGTGAGATCTTTTTTGTGATGAGGACAGATCTGATTTAGATTATCCCTAGAACATTTCATGCAAAGACAGGCACAGTAAAGGACAGAAATGGTATAGACCTAACAGAAGCAGAAGAGATTAAGAAGAGGTGGTAATAATACACAGAAGAACTATACAAAAAAGGTCTTAATGACCCAGATAGCCACGATGGTGTGGCCACTAACCTAGAGCCAGACATCCTGGAGTATGAAGTCAAGTGGACCTTAGAAAGCATCACTATGAACAAAGCTACTGTAGGTGATGGAATCCCAGCTGAGCCATTTCAAATCCTAAAGGATGATGCTGTGAAAGTGCTGCACTCATCATGTCAGCAAATTTGGAAAAGTCAGCAGTGGCCACAGGACTGGAAAAAGTCAGTTTTTTCATTCCAATCTCAAAGAAGGGCAATGCCAAAGAATGTTCAAACTACCATATAATTGCTCTCATTTCACAGGCTAGCAAGGTAGGCTTCAGCAATACATGAACCAAGAACTTCCAGATGAACCAGTTGGGTTTAGAAAAGGCAGAGGAATGAGATCAAATTGACAACATTTGTTGGATCACAGAGAGAGCAATAGAATTCCAGAAAAACATCTACTTCTGGTTCATTGACTATGCTAAAGCCTTTGACTGTGTGTATCAAAACAAACTGTGGAAAATTCTTAAAGAGATGGGAATACCAGACCACCTTAGCTGTCTCCTAAGAAACCTGTGTGTAGGTCAAAAAGCAGCAGTTAGAACCTTACAGGGAACAACAGACTGGTTCAAAATTAGGAAAAGAATATGACAAGACTGTGTATTGTCATTCTGCTTAAAAACTTCTATGCAGACCACATTGTGGAAAATGCCAGGCTGTATGAATCACAAGCTCAAAGCAAGATTGCTGGGAGAAATATCAACAATGTCAGATATGCAGCTGATACCTCTCTATAATGGCAGAAAGCAAAGAGGAACTAAAGAGCCTCTTGATGAGGGTGAAAGAGAAGAATGAAAAAGCATAGCATCCAGTTCCATCACTGCATGGCAAAGAGATGGGAAAAATTTGGTAACAGTGACAGATTTTGGGGGGCTCCAAAATCACTGCAGATGGTGACTACATCAAAGAAATTAAAATATGCCTGCTCCTTGGAAGAATAGCTATGAGAAACCTAGACAGTATATTAAAATGCAGAGACATCACTTTGCTGACAAAACATCCATATAGTGAAAGATATGGTTTTTCCAGTTCTCATGTGAGTGTTGGGCCATAAAGAAGGCTGATAGCTGAAGAACTGATGCTTTTGAACTGTGGTGCTGGAGAAGACTCTTGAGAGTCCCTCGGATAGCAAAGAAATCAAACCAATCGATCCTAAAGGAAATCAATCCTGAATACTGATTGGAAGGCCTGATGTGAAGCTTAAGCTCCAATACTTTGGCCATTTGACATGAGGAGCCAACTCACTGGAAAAGACCTTGATGCTAGGAAAGATTGAGGGCAGGAGAAGAGGACGACAGAGGATAAGATGGTTGGATGGCATCACCAACTCAATGGACACGAGTTTGAGCAAACTCTGGGAGCTAGTGAAGGACAGCAAAGCCTGGCATGCTGCAGTCCATGGGGTGGCAAAGAAGTGGACATGATTTAGCCACTGAACAATCCCAAGAACATGGGGGTGCAAATTATTTGCATATGGATTTGTGTGTAACTGGACAATATAGCTATAATCAGAGAAAGGTGAGACTGAATGTTCTGGCTGTGAAAGTCGGATTGTGAATGACATCTAAGGGTGGTTGAATGTAGTTTACAATAATTGGAAATAGAAGAAAAATTGATTACAGGGGACCTTTAGTATCCTAAAGCTGTCAGTATCCTAGGGCTTCCCTTGTAGCTCAACTGGTAAAGAATATGCCTGCAATGCGGAAGACCTGAGTCTGATCCCTGGGTTAGGAAGATCCCCTGGAGAAGGGAAAGGCTACCCACTTAAGTATTCTGGCCTGGAGAATTTCATGAACTGTACAGTCCATGGGATCCCAAAGAGTTGGACATGGCTTAGCGACTTTCACTTAGTATCCTAGCCTGTTCAGTTTTTGGCAAGTCCAGTACTCTAAGAGGTTACCCTTCTTAGCAATGTCCTGGGAGATATGGATGATGGTGCTATCTTTCAAGGACAAGTTAAAGGAAAGAAAAGAATAAAGAGTAATTAGTGTCTTAGGTGCAAGCAGTCTGCTTTTGTGACAGCTACTTCTCTTCTTCATCAGTTTGATTTGGAGACTTCCAGAATTTAAACCAAACCAGATGTCAGGTGGAGCTTTCTTTAGCTGTGAGATGAATGTCCATTGTACAATGCCTTCTACTTTTGCGGCAGTATCAGGGGTCAGGAGTACATAGGAAGATCTTTTGCAACAAGACGCAAAAGCTGTCTTCCTCTTGTGATGTTTCCAGAACACTCAGTCAGTAGGCTCCAGACTGTGATCAATAGCATCCTTTTAATTAGAATCTGGAAAGTTTCTTTAACCTGTCTACAGTGGGTTTTAGCAGGACATTAAAGACATTAAAGTCACTGGTCATATTAGTGTAAGATAACAAGAGATCAGCAGAAGATCTACCAGTGACTATCTCCTGTGGATTGAGTGCATATTTCCTGAAATGGGTGCTATGAACAGTCAACAAGAGATCTTGAGTGTGAGGATCTCATAAGTTCCTTCTGCTTCACCTAACAAGAGAGTAACAGGGACAGTGATAATTCCAAGAAGTCTGTGAGGCTTTTGTGAAGGCTTCTATGATTTGCCTAGTGAAATGGGAAGCCCAATCCCTGGTGATCGTGGAAGGTATACCTCAAGCAGAAAATATGTTTCTAACAGTTCCCTTGCCACTGTGAAGGCATCATTCTTGCGGCAAGGGAAAGCTTCAGCTCACCCATAAAACATACATACAATAACAAGAATGTATTGATAACCCACATGAGGTGGCAGTTGAATAAAGTCCAGATGCAGATGCTCAAAGGGTCAAGAGAAACAAGGGTTTGAGGCTTTAGGAAACAAAAATAGTTTTCCCAGGATTATGGTAAATTGTCTTCACAATGTTATAGGGTCTCTACAGATACTTATTCATAATTTGAGTTATCTTAACTGTACCATGGTGGGTAACAGAATGAAAGATGGGGTTTGCCAGGGAGCCAGGAAAAACCAAGCAGACATCCTGGGTTTCCTGTAACCCTGACAGTTCATTGAATTTACAACCTGCATTTGTCCATTGTGATTTCTCTGATTCTGGAACAGAATGGTGCCATATCCCAAGGACATCAAGATGGCAAAAGTTTGGTAACAGGGGGTCATTTTTTGCACAAGTAGACTGGACTTTATCCTCATATCTCATATCCTTTATAGATTCTGTTGCTGCTGCTTTTGCATGAAAGTCAGTCAGGGTGTTTCCCTGAGACTCAGGTTTAATCTTTTAAGTGTGAGACTCAATTTTGATAGCAGCAGTTTCAGGAGGTAAGAGAATAGCAGCAAAAGGTCATTTACTTGTCCATTTTTATTGGAATCCCAGTGGACATAAGCAGACTCTTTGTTTCCATAGCAATCCAAAATCATGGATGACCTCAAAGGAATACTCCAAAGGCATACCTTTCACTTCAGGAAATATGCACTCAATCCATAGGAGACAGTCACTAGTAGACCAGTGTCTGTCAGTACACAACTGTCTGTTGATCTCTTATCTCACACTAACATGACTTGAGCTTTTTATTTTCGCTGAAAATTGTTACTCCTCCAGACTTACATGATTTCAATAAATGACACTCTCACCTTCCCCTATCCGTTTGCTTAAGCCCCAGGTCTGGGCACATTTTGACATATGTCTCTCTCATCTCCTCATCTCCACTGATACATACCCTCAAAATACCCTGAATCCATCCATCACTCTCCATTTGCACTGCCAACACCTCAGTCCAAGGTATGCCAGCTCACACCTGGAATAATGCAACTGTCTCCTTAAAAAGTTAACCTTCTTTCTCTCTTACCTCAATCCGATCCAATGCAATGCCCATGTTTTAGCCCACAAGGCTTTTAAAGATATAGATGAAATGGTGTCACTCGTATTTAAAATCCTTTTATGACCGTCTCCCATATTTCACTAAAATACAGTTCAAACAATTCAGTATGGCCCAACCATGCCAACCTCTTCGATTTCATCTCATGCTAACTTGTATTCACTAACTGCACTCTTGTCATCATGGCCTTCTTTTAGTTTCTTGAACATCTCACACGCCCAGTTACAAGGTCTTTTTCACGGATTGCTGTCCACACACATCCGTCTTCCCATATACAGATTCTCTGTCCACCTAATTATTTGCCCTTCAGAAGCTCTTTTATGATTGTCTCAACTAAAAAAAATGCCCCCTGGCATTTCTTACGGCACCTTGTTCTTTTCCTTCATAGCAGTTATTCCAATCTGTAATTTTTAAATGTATTTTAATTTTACAAACAAATTACAAATGTGTAATTATTAAAATTTGTTTCATGCTTTTGCTGTCTGATAAAAATGAGGTATAATTTAGAATGCTAATTTACTACATGTATTATTTACTCAATGCTTGGAACCCAACTCCTTTTCAGTTACTACTATAAGAACACAAACACACATGAGTATGTAGACATTTCTTTATAGTTTTGGGGAAACTTGTTGTTTAGTCGCTAAGTTGTGTTCAACTTTTTTGTTCCCACATAGACTGTAGACCACCAGGCTCCCCTGTCTGTGGGATTTCCCAGGTAAGAATACTAGATTGGGTTGCCATTTCCTTCTCCAGGGGATCTTCCTGATCTAGGCAAAGAACCTGCATCTCCTGCTTGGAAGGCAGATTCTTTACTGTTGAGCTCCTCAAAATTCTAAAGTCTGTGCACATAATTTCTGAATCCTAATGCCATTTTAATCCAACATAATTTAGTCTTCACTGAAAGATATTTCTTACAAAGAATTATATCCAAAAAAAAAAAAACACACAAATTCATTAGTATTCGGCTTCAATTTTCACTATCAATAATGAATGAAAAATCTCTAATCCAAAGAAATCTAGTTTATTTCAGTATATACATACTATAAAATACTTATGTCTTTTTGGACCATTGTCTTGTTCTTCATTTTAATTTATTAGCCTGCATCAATTGGTCTATGTTCATTATTTTAAGGGAAATAATATTAGTAGCATCTTGTCTTTAACGTCTCAAATAGGAAATCCCCATTAGTGTAATAAATAATGTATTTGGCAGGAAATTGGCAAGCCGTCTTAATCAGAAAACTTCCTGGCTGACAATCACACAAAACTGAGACCATAAAGCATATCTTAAATGTTTCAGCACTTGGATTTTCCTAAATACTTCTTTTAAGTTCCTTCTGAACAACTTGCACAAAGATCAAAACATACTAATTTCATCATTGCTGGCCAAAATCACAAAAGAACCTTACGAAAGCATATGGATACATTTACCAACTTATGAACAACGAAATGTTTCATGACTTTACTGAAAAGAGTCAGTAAGATAAAAGATTTTCCTCATTTATAAAATGGAGAGATTGACCTAGATGAAAGCTATCTTTAAGCTCTAAACCTTCTAATGTTTTTACTTAGATTAAATAAATAGAACATGAAGTACTACATACTACCTATAGTACATATTTTCCTCTTCTTACAAGGAAGGGCATCTATGTTTCACCATTTCTACATTTTTACTTTACATTTATTAATGTGTTAATAAACCAGAAGACATGGACTCAGTCCTACCTCTCTAAGAAGTGAAAATACAAAAGAAACATCATTTGCAGGCTTGAGCAAACAGCTCATCAGAGGACTTTCTGCCACCTCTTTACTCTCTCTTTTATACCCTCTTTTTATTCCAATCCTCTTAAACACCCACCCCCATCAGGATGTTCATTATGGATAGGATCACTTCTAATTTACTGAGAGCAATAGAGAGCAACCTCAGGAACCATAGAGTAAAAACAACCCTTTCTAGAATCCATTTCAGGTGTCTCCCATGACAGTTCAGCTAGAGATGCTGTACTATGAAGGCATTTCATTCTGACCCTGGTTCACAGCTCTTCAAAAATGCTGTTAAAAAGTAACAGAGCTAAAATCAAATCAAATCATAGATGCCACTGTGCAACTAAGAATATGACCAAGTAAGCAGGAATGCCTACGGTTAGGTCCAAGCTGTACCTGGCTCCTTGAGCCAACAGACCCTCTTATATTAAAGATATCAGTGCTGGGGAAAAACACCACTTGAAATCCAGGAGAAGGCCAAGTGGGAAAATTATAGCACTGCCCCCTGAAATACTGGAGCAAGGTCACACAATTTGCAATAGATACATGTCTTCTGAAATGCCATTCTTGGCATGGTACAAAGCCTGAATATGGGACATAAGAATTCATGAGCCAAATCCCACTTTGCTATAAGCTCAGATAGCCCAGACTCTGGTCATCCACCACTGTTACAACAGCACCACTTCCTCAGCATAATCTCATGGTCCAGAAACGGGATCTCTGAGGATGAGCTGATTGAAGATGAAAATGCCCAAGCTTGGTTTACAGATGGGTCAGCTTAGAGTATGGATGCAAGCCACTATAGCCTAATTCAGGCTAGGTTCTCCCAGTTGGCAGAGTTTGAGACAGTGCATCTCTGGTCACCTTCTGACTGTGACAAAAGAAGTTTTCAGAGATTAGAATATTAGACAAAAGAAGTTTGCAGAGATTAGGACTCACAGGTAGTCTGGCTAGCTGATCAAAATCATAGAAGAAAACTGATTGGAAGATCAAAAATACATCTGGCAGAAAAAAAATATAGTGTATGTTAAATGGGAGTGGATATAAAATGAGAAAATCTTGGTATTAAAAGTTAACATCAGTCCAAGAGCTTCTAAAATAAGGCATATGGAAAAAAAAAAAAATCTAAGAATTCCCAACATGGAAGTGGCATTAAACAATGAAGTAGATAGAATAACAGTCAACTAGTGACAGCAAGCTCTAGCTGGTGTCCTAGCATAATAACATGTATTAATGTATTAATTAGGAAGTGGCACTGGTGACAGAGACAGAGGTTAGGTGTCACCCAGAAGCAGGGGCTCCCACTCTCCATAATGAACCGAGCTATTGCCAACTATAAATGTCCAATCTGCAAGCAACAAAGACTAACAGAGCCCATATCATGGCACCATTCCTTAAGGAGACCATCTGTCCATTTGATGGCAATTTGCCTATAGTGAGCCCCTTCCACCTTTAAAAGACCTGTGATTGATTCAGATAGGAACAGAACTTTTTTGTGTGTAGCTTGCCTTTCCTGCCCTCAGAATCTCAGCCAGCATCACTAACCAAGAGTTTGTTTTACCTGCATAGGAACCCACACACAGCACAGCAGGCATAAGGTAGTCCAATGACATGGATATACACCAGTCATATCACTTCCATGAAAATGCGGATTTGAGCAACAAGTAGGCTGTAATGGACAATGGAGATTCATCCTCTACAGGCCTCTGCAAGGAAGAATTTATGGCTCCAGCTGCCCAGGTGTTGTCAGCCCTTTCCGAAACAAACAGCCCCACTTCCTGCGGTGACCCTCATCCAGCAACAGATCCAAGCACTAGCATAAAGCATCAGTGAACCCACCACAGTGAGTCAGGCCATTTTAGCTTCCGCTCAAACAAAACGGCCAAGTCTGACAACATTTCTGCTCAGACTTATTCTCAACCTCTCCTGCCCAGTCTTATTCCTTTGCCTTTTGCTCCCACGCTTGTTTTACCCAAGGGCAACTGTGGTGTCTTAAGAACTAAGAACACATGGTAACTATTCAATGAGAAATGTTAAATTTAATAATATTAGATGAAATTGAAATGTTGCTTGTCATTTACAGTTTGTTTGGTGAGGGTTTTAGTTTAAAAATTTTCCCCTGGAATTTGTACAGATTAATGATTTCTTGTGGCCAAAGGACACATTACTAATGTGTTTCTCACAGTATCATTGAGATTTTGCATTGTTACTTCCCTGGTGGCTCAGCAGTAAAGAATTAGCCTGCCAATGCAGGAGACAAATTCAATCCCTGGTACCAGAAGATCCCCTGGAGAAGAAAATTGCAACCCACTCCAGTATGCTTGCGGAGGAAATCCCATGGACAGAGGAGCCTTGTGAGTTAGTCCATGGGAGTCACAAACAATGCCTAATAAACATCCTATTTTCTAATAATAAACATCCTATTCTCTAAAATCCATCTCAGAGTCTAAAGAACCCACCTGGCTTACATTTTCTGAATGAATCTCAGGCACAGAGTGGGAGACCCAGCGCTGCGATCCCCAACCTCCTGATGACCTGAGGTGGAACTGATGTAACAATAATAGAAATAAAGTGCACAAAAAAAATTTACCCCATTTGAATTATCCCCTAATCATCCCCCACGCCCCACGATGGAAAATCTTTCTTTGATGAAACCGGTCTCTGATGCCAAAAAGCTTAGGGACCGCTGCCCCAGGGCATGGTACAATCTTGGGACATTTTTATGAAATCTACACAATGCACCGTTGTTAAATCCATATCTGAAACTTATTCCTGGGATTAATACTCGCAGTTTATGCTAAATGAAGTAGCAAGTAAATAAGTTCTCAAGTATCTTTCTTTACCTGAAATGTACACAAAATGTATTTGATTTGATACAAATTCCAGGACAGGGCAGCAGGGCCTGGCGTTTCCTCATCGGCCTTCCGGTGCCTTCCTCCTCTTGCGCCTCCTCTCTCGCGACCCCCGAGCTGAGGCCCCTTCCGGGTGGGGTTAGGGGGAAGTCCGGAACCCCAGGGAATTTCTCGAATTCTCTCCACCCTTCCCCCTACCCGGCCTGCGGCCCTATCTGCCGGCCCAGCGGCCTCCGGGGCCTGGCGCGGGCCATAGGGCTGTGAAGACAGGATGCCGGCGCGGCCTGGCCCCCGGTCCGGGAGGATCCTGGTCTGCCTGGCTGGGGCGTGAGGTCTGGGAGCCCGACTCTGCCGCAGCCTCCACCGCCGTGATGACCCGTTCCCAGAAGGCCCTGAGGCTCGAGGGAAATCCCCGCAGGAGAAAGCTGAGGAAGGTGCCACGTCACCCCGAGGAGTGAATCCGACCTTTACACCTGGGAGGTTGCCCTCCTCCGACGGCCTCATACCCCGGAAGACCGCTACTTCAAGGCACACAGTAAGCTTCCCAGTGACTAACCACAGTCACCACCTACCTTCAGATCCTCGACCAAAGTGAGGCATCGCAGCTTTTAAGAGGATGGAGATGGATGTTTCACCTCTTCATCCGCCTGTAGACGGCCCCCTGGAGTGGAGAACTGCCCTCAAACTCTCAGGACTGTCCCATTAAGCGTGGTCCCAGTTGCTTCATGAGCCCAACACTTTCTCCACAACCAAGGTGGATGCTTCGGTTCTGTCCATGAAAGGGAGGACAGTAAAGGAGAAGACAAAGAATACGCTGAAATCGTCAGGAAGCAGGTTTCAGCCCCTAAAGCGGAAGCAGAAGAGGACAGAGTGAAGGTCCTCGCGGCCCTGATAGGACGCTGCACCAGCACTAGCGGGCCTTCCAGTGACAGCAGCTCAGATTTGCTTTATGACGACTTTACGACGATGACGTGATGCCGAAAATGAAGAGGACGAAGAGCCGAGGGTTAGGATGATGGTGGTTCTGTAAATGAGGAGTCACGTTGGGCTCCTTCAAGGCCCCGGTACTGCCCTGCCATCTCAGGCCAAAGGGAAGGGAGCCAGTGAGGATCTAGCAGCAAAAACCTATCACTGGGGTGGGGAAAACATGGCTTCTGCTGACTGCTCCAGTGGATATCAGTTGGTGCCTTTTATGGGCCTCTTAATGGAAGGAAAGTCTAACCCTCTACAGAATGTCTGAATTCTTCAATTCCATCACTGTACTGATTTATTCTTTTTGGTTTTTCTTTCATTTCATTAATCTTCCACCTCCACTTCGTCTCTACAAAGTGCTCGCAGCAAAACACATCTGGTCTGTTTTTAGATTCTTGAAGAATTAGTCTTTCATCAAACAAAAATGAATAAAATTCTAAAAATTTCACAAGCGAAAATAATCTCAAAATGGATCATAGATCTAAACGTAAGTTTAAGCTATAAAAAACTTAAAGAAGAACGCAGGAGAAATCTTTAGTAACTTTGAGTCTGGCAAAGATTTCTTAGCTACTAAACAAACAGCATGAACAAAAAATTTTTCATAAATTTGATGTCATTAAAATTTAAAACTTTTGCTCATCAAAAACCCTGGTAATGAAAGAAGACGTAAACCGCAGGCTGAGAGAAAATATTTGCAAAATATATATTGAAAAAGGACTTGTAGCTAGAAGATATAAGGAACTCTTACAATTCAATAATATAAATAACAGTAAGTTTGGGCCAAACGTTTGAATTAATGCTTTACTGCAAAAGATACATAGAGGACAAATGAGCTGAAAATATGGTCCATGTCACAAGTTACTATGGAATTAAAGTGCATTTAGATGCAAATAATATGCAACTTGAAAACCTGATATATCACTGAAATTTCTAAAACTTGGAAGACTAATCAGACCAAATGTGAATGAGCATGTATTCCGTAAGGTTATGGAAAACCTGAATGAACTTTTTGGGCAACCTAGTAGAACTTCTGGAACTCTTACATGATGTTCTTTTAAATGTAATATGGTACAATCACTTTGCATCACTGATTGGCTTTGTATTAAAAATATAAATCAGCAATTTCACTCCAGATATTTATCTGAGAGAATGAAAAATATATGTTTATAGCAGTTTTATTCATAATAGCCCTGGAAACAACCAGATGACCATCACCTCCCAAATAGAAAAACAAAACTGTTCTAGCTTTGCAATGAACTTGTTCTGTTTGGCAATAAGGAGAAAGATACCTCTGATACATACAATGTGTGTAAATCTCAAAAACATTAAGAGTTCACAGTGAATGTCTCCATCAAAGATACCATCAATGATAAATTCTAGAAAATGAAAGCTAATCTGTAGTGACAGTAAGCAAATCAGTGGCTTCCTTGAGCAAATGGGCGACAAGAAACACTCTGGCCTGATGAAAATATTCCATATCATGAATGTAGTGGGGATTACACAGGTATGTATATATATGTCAAAAGCCATAAAACACTGTGCTTAATACCTTGGAATTATTTATGAAAATTATACTGCAATAAAAAATTTTAACACTTGTAAAGATTGTTTAAAGGATGATCAATATATGAAAGTAGGGCTTGAATAAATATTTGTATACCCATATTCATATTAGTTTTGCAAGATAGACAAGGGGTCGAAACAATCCAAGTGTCTCTGATCAGAAGAATGTCTAAACTAAATATGATATATACATACAATTAATTATTATTCAGCCTTAAAAATCTGGCACCTGGTACAACATAGATGAACCTTGAAAACATTATGTAATAAAATAAACCAGTTACAAAAGGATGAATAATGTATGGTTCCACTTATATGAGGTTCTTAGAGCAGTTGAGTTCATAAAAGCAGAAAGTAAATGGTAGTTGCCAGAGGCTAAGAGGAGAAGAGAATGGGGAGTTAGTGTTCAATGAATCAGAGTTTCAGCTGAATTCTGGAGTTGAATGGTGGGGATGGTTGCACAAACAATATGAACATACTTAATGTCATGGAATTGTACATTTTTTAACTTTCAAAAGGTAAATTTAGTGTTACACACATTTTACCACAATTCAAGAGGTGTTGAATATACTGTGTGAGAGGAAAAGGTGGACAACCCTTTGAAATTAGTGCTTTGTTTCTATGGGTAGGGAAAGCTTGGAAACCAAGATGAGGTGATTTGCAAAGAATAATAGAGCAATCTCACCTTGCAAAACTGATAAGCAAGGGATCGAGGAGACTGGAAAGAAAGAACTTCAATAGGGACTATCTTGACCAAGAGGACAGGTGAACCTAAAAATCCAGATGATTATCTTTATGACAAAATGCAAAGAAACAGGCATCTTGAGTCTGTCCCAGTAGATTACATTCCTAATTCCCAAAAGCTTTTTATGGAAGCATGAATTTCATGGGAAATTCTGGAGAATGGTCTAATGAACAGATATCAATTTTGACTGGGCCCACTGTGTGCACAACAATTTCCCTGTGAGCTAAGAGAAAAGGCCATTAGATTTGGAATCACATCCCCCAGTTCACAAGAGAAACGCTGGCAAGTTGCTAAGACTCAGAGGAGATCAATAGGACAGAAGAATCAGCTAAACTTGCGGGCACGGCAGCCATGGCAACAACCTTGGCAAACCCTCCACACAGATAGCAACAAGCCACTTCACGATCTCTGGGAGGTCAGCCAAGAGAGGGGAACACTGAGACAAGGACTTGGTAAATCCTGAGGATAAGCTCCTTGCACATGAAAAACAAAGGACACCTTCCAAAGCATCTCCTTTGATTTCTTCTGATCTTTCTTAATTTAAGAACCCTGGCACTAAAGTCTGGAAATCAGGCCCAGTCTCTCAAAGGGAAGGACAAATTGCTCTAAAGTCCTTAATGTCCAGTCCATTTAAACATTAGATCGACCTGGAGAGACTTTAAACTCTGTGACTTATTTTGAACAAAGGATATATTCAAGAATCTCAGGAACTTTTAGATACAGGATCAAAGATAACACTAGTTCTGGAAATTTGAATGCAAGGAGAGAAATTGTTCTGACTATTGAAGGGTATAGAGGAGAAGTAGCGGAGGTTGCTGAGTTGTGATAATGGCTGGACACAGCGTGTATGCTCAGTTGCTTCAGTCTTGTCCGACTCTTTGCGACCCTATGGACTGTAGCTCATCAGGTTCCTCTCTTGCCTGGGCTTGTCCAGGCAAGAATACTGGAGTGGGTTGCCATATTCTCCTCCAGGGGATATTCCCAATCCAGGGATTGAACCCACATCTGCCTATGTCTCCTGTATTGCAGGCAGATTTTTACCCACTGAGCCACCTGGGAAGCCCAGCTGGACACAGGGGCCACAAAAGTTTTCCTCGAGTGGTATTTCCTCTCTGTGAGTATGTAATTGCAAGAGATTCATTAAGTTCTAGGGATGTAAAAAGCTTCCAAAAGGTTAAAGAGTAGGGTCCCCAAAATTGGACCTGCCAAATGAGAACCTCTGGAACAACACTGTTGCAAATGTGGATTCATATAGAAGTGGAGTAGGTCTATGCCAAATTATATAGGGTATTAAAGAAACTGGGACTGTATAGGGTGCTGGAGAAATTGGGGCTAATCCCATATACCACTTACCCCTTGTACCCTGGTTTGACTGGTCCAAAATAGAGTTGTACATTGAATCAACCTTTTAGTAATCTGTGGTCACTGATGTAGCAAATGCATTCTTTTAGGTACCTGTTCATTTTGATCACCATATAATTTGCTTCATTTGGCCAAAATTATACCTTTCTTATCCTACTATACCATAAATTCTTTAACATGTTTTATCATCTCATATGGTAAATTTTAAACAGGTGTCTTCATTTTATTCAAATAAAAAATGTATTCATTTTATAGATGGCACACTGGATAACAGTGAGAAATAACTATTTGAGGCTCTTCCTTATCAGTTTATGACTAAAAATGGTAAAACAATTTAACATAAAAACCAAATTCAAAGACCATTTGCCAAAGCAGTAACTTTTCTGGGAATGTTGTTGTTTTGAAAAAAATTAATTATGCACTGAACGGAACACAATGTTTGCCCTTGAAACCCACATCACTAAACAGGATGCAAAGAAAGGTATGGATACTGACACCGTGGGATATGATGCTGCAGTATCATAACTAGATCACATGGCCTCCTGAAAGGCAAGTTTCTTAAAGATTACACAGGCAACTCTCTAACCTCTCATCCTATATAACCCAGACATGACTCTCCAGTGGATTCTCCAGTGATCTGATGGCATGGAATTATTGGCATGCCCCAAGGAAATAACAAATGTGTAATGTCTGTCAAATAGTGTTTTCATTTCTGAGTACAGATCAGTTGCCAGCCACTTAATGGTCCATCATTAAAACAGACAGAGAAGGCAATGGCACCCCACTCCAGTACTCTTGCCTGGAGAATCCCATGGATGGAGGAGCCTGGTAGGCTGCAGTCCATGGGGTCACTAAGAATCAGACACGACTGAGCAACTTCACTTTCACTTTACACTTTCATGCACTAGAGGAGGAAATGGCAACCCACTCCAATGTTCTTGCCTGGAGAATCCCAGGGATGGGGGAGCCTGATGGGCTGCCGTCTATGGAATCACACAAGTTGGACATGACTGAAGTGACACAGCAGCAGCAGCATTAAAACAGAACAACCCAAAGAGAGAATAGCAAGCCCTTTTGTCACCACCAGGAATTCAATTATATCTGATACCCACACACTCTCCAAGAATGATGGGCAAATGAAATCTCCACTGTTAAATGGAAGTGGTAGCGTCAGGATAGAGTACTGCCCTTCACAGAAGTGTGCTGCTCAACTGGAGGCCATCCCATGGCAAGGGCACCTTTACTGATGCCTAAGGTACACTGCTTCTTCTAAGAAACACTGTTCCTAAAAAGAAGAACCTCGGTCTCCAAGTATTAGTTATATCTAGTCATGCAGGGCAATGGCTGGGACCTGTGGGGAATGCTTAAGCAGGAAAGAGATCAATCTGTTCTATTTTAGCAAGTATATATTAATGAAAGTTTATTTACATATGTTCTTTTATCATTACTGCAGGTAAATTTTGTAAATGATAATTAACATTCCAAACAAGAAAGAATGGAAAATGTAAATTAGTAAATGATTTCTAAATAGAACATTTTGGAGAAGGAAATGTATTGTTCCAGTGTTCACTCTAGTATTCTTGCCTGGCTCATTCCACAGATAAAGGAGCCTGATGGGCAACAGTCCATGGGGTCACAAAAGGTCGGACATGACTGAGTGACTAGCACACGCGTGTGCGCGCACACACACATACAATAAAACATTTAAAATAAAGAAGAGGATGACTAATGGGCAAAATTTGCCCCAAGCATCCTGAGAATAAAATTATTTTCAAAATATTAATTTGATAATAAACCTAATTATTCTTATCCTTCCATGTATGAATTAATATGCTCATACTCTACTTCCCTTTAGGAATATCAGGTGAAATCAAGTGAAACCTCCTAATATATCAAATAGATCATTTCAAGTAGTGTAAATTCAGTAAATACAAATTGTTTTTCTGACATAGGAAGACATGCCAATATATAAGTAGAATTAGAATGCAAGATACAGTGACTTTTTAGTTATCTGAAGGTTTGTAAAATCATTGTTTCAATCATATTTCATATCCCAAATTTCTACAAGTAGTTATCACCAGAAAAAAGTTAAACTTACATTCCTCTTATATCTAAAAAAGAAATTTTGATTGAGGAAGGATACTCATTGTGGGCCATCTTTGATCAGTGGATTCTCTCTTTAAATTTATGAGAGTTCCTCCACACCTGTAAGTTTAGACACATTGACAAATAAAAATAAATGGGAATCGTTATGACTATTATGAAAATATTACTGCTAAACCAACATTTTTTACATTTACGAAAGCAATAGATTTTAAGCTATATTGCTGCCTCTTACACTGTATGCACACAAGTGCACACACTACTCCTCCAGCCACACACACACACACACACACACACACACATTCCCATATAGCTTTATTAAAGGTATGTGAGGAAATTCTACCATCACGCCACACATCACCATTAATGTATTCAAGTCATGAGAGGATGAACCAATAGGAATAACTCTGCTGCTTGCTGCTGCTGCTGCTGCTAAGTCGCTTCGGTCGTGTCCGACTCTGTGAGACCCCATAGACGGCAGCCCACTAGGCTCCTCTGTCCCTGAGATTCTCCAGGTAAGAATATTCTAGAGAACATTAAAGCAACAGTCAGTCTTGCATTCAAAGAGTGATATGTGGTATGACCGTATTGAGCATCAGCTGGGATATTGTTAGAAATACAACAGTTCAGCTCTCCATCCCCTAACCCAGACCTAGTTTAATATATCTGTCCTTTAACAAGATCCTCAGGTGTTTTTGCATGTACACTAAAGTTTGAAAAACCCTGCTCTAGACTAGTGATTCTTAAAGTATGGTCTCTGGACCAACTGCATCAATGTTTCCTGGGACCCTGTTAAAAATGCACGTTTGCAGGATCCCTTTCAGACACATGCATCAGAAATGGTGGGGCTGGAGCCCAGCAGTTTGTTTTACAAGGCTTCTGTGTTCTCTCTGGTGGGAGCTGTCTCTGTAATTATTACTACATCCCCAGTGATGACTGCGTGTGTAAGGGTGGCAACAACAGCTGGGTAGGAGCAGATAAAAACTACAGAATTGTATCTGTGTGGTTTTGTAAGTTTGTGTGTGCCACTCTCCCAGCTGGTTACTCAGCAGCAGCCACAGAGTTCTTTCTTGCTTTGACTCCAAACTCTTTCCTCATCCATCGTGGCTTTTTAATCTTCTCTTGAAAGAAATGTAGTGAAAGTGTGAATCACTCAGCTATATCTGACTCTGCAATTCCACAAACTGTAAATTGCCAGGCTCCTCTGTCCATGGGATTCTCCAGGCAAGATTACTGGAATGGGGAGCTATTCCCTTCTCCAAGGGATCTTCCTGACCCAGGAATCAAACCCAGGTCTCCTGCACTGCAGGCAGATTCTCTACCATTTGAACCACCAGGGAAGCCCCATCTTAGCCTTATCCTTTAAGAAATGTCAGCTCTTTAGAGAAGCCTCTGATCCATCCTATCTAAATTTATCCTCTCTTTTTTTCTATCTGAATCTTGTTTTTTTTTCATAGAGTACATCACAATTCGACATTACTGTGTCAGTTTCCCCTACTAGATAACAAGCTTCATGAAGCAGGACCCACTTCTGTCTTGATTACTGTATTTTCCTTAGTTTTTAACAGTATCTTGCAACCCACTCCAGTACTCTTGCCTGGAAAATTCTATGGACAGAGGAGTCTTGTAGGCTACAGTCCATGAGGTCGCAAAGAGTTGGACACAACTGAGTGACTCCACTTCCTTCTGTATAGTATGCTTAATAACTATTGCAAAATGACAAATTAAGAGATATAATGGAAAAGATGGCACACTCAGATAGGTAGATGGAGCCCTACTATTATTAACCGTGGTTCCACTAAGACTCATTCTTTCTATGATCATGTGAAAGTGAAGTTGTTCAGTTGTGCCTGACTCTTTGCGACCCCATGGACTGTGGCCTACCAGGCTCCTCCGTCCATGGAATTTTTCAGGCGAGAGTACTGGAGTGGGTTGCCATTTCCTTCTCCAGAGGATCTTCCCAACCCAGAGATCGAGCCTGCATCTCCCGCATTCCAGGCAGATGCTTTACCATCTGAGCCACCAGGAAAGCCCCGTCTATGATCATAGTGAGTGAAAAGAAATGAGCTTTGCCACACTAAGTCAAGAAAATAAGTAAGCATAGCTGATTTATAATGTCCAATAATTTTCAACATTAGAAGTTCGCTAAATATTACATTTTTCTCTGGAACTTAGAATTATTTCACCATAAAAATATGTTATATACATAGAATAACTTCACCTCAAAAGGAATGACACCAAAACATTAAAATTTCAGTGTTTAATTCCCTTTTTGAATATGTGTTGAATTCAGTACAAGTACAAATTGATACAGAATTTTTCTAGGCCAAAGAAACCAATGTTACATTTCGAAGGCAACTGATTGCAAAAAAATATATAATCTATGTTATACTTCATTTTTTAAAAGAAATTCAAGATCTTATTCTATGCTTAATGTGTAGCAATAACGAAGTCTTCTTGACAGCCAAAGACATCACAGCAAAGGAATGGCACAATAAAGAAATTTTGGTTGTATTTTTCCCCTCTTCGTATTATCTTCATATACCAGTAAAAATATACTCTTTAATAAATAAATATATATAATAAATATTTGCCAACTGAAAATGTATAAATAGGTCCATCCTTTAAAAAAAAAAAAGGTCCATCTTGGTGTGGCCTGCTTCCTAGTCCATGTTTCACCCCAACTTTGTACATATAATGTCATCACCTGCAAAATCCTAGAAGATTCTTAGAATTTATATAGCAGTAATCTCAGCCAACTATGTCAACCCATCTCTTCAACATGAAGTATCTATTTGTAATGTAACCTTCAAAGTAAACATACTCCAGAGAGGTGAGGCACCAGCAGCAAACTTGGCTGAGTTCCCAGGATCACAGTTGAACAGATTTTCAGCTTCAATCTATGAGTGAGGACTGAGCCATGTACCCAAGGGAACTAAATCCACTTGTAAAAAGAGATCTTGACCTACTTCAAGTGAAAATATTTTTGTTTCTTGTTCTCAATATTCTTTCCAAAGTCAGTATCCCAGTGGAAAACTTCGTAACATTCTGAATGTTGTCCTGGGTTCCTATTTTATGATGAGAACAGAGACAAGAAAGAATAGTTGTAGTTTGGTTCTTCAGTAAAGACATCAACCCCCTTCAACTGTACATAAGCAGGTCCTTGTACAGTTCAGGAACTCTTTCTGGATCCACTGGTCTAGGCAGGAAATGTGTAAATTTCTGATGTCTTTTGGACCTGGCACCGTCTCTTGGAGTTCCATCTTTGTTAAGTGCCACAAAATACCTGCGGCCAGTGTCTCCATGCTTATATATGTTTGATGAATAGGTATTATACCAGTTCTCTTCAAATTGCTCTCTAAAGATGCATTCAGAAGTCAGTTTCTCCTACAAGAGAGAAGATGGCTACCATTAAAAATGACATTTTTAAGAAAATTTCCTTAGAAAAATCTCAGCTTTTATATTTTTATGTCTTTGTTTATAACTATATCCTTGTCAAAGAAGGAGAAAGGATAAACTGTTTCTGCTTTGTTCTGTTTTAGTTCTCATGTTAACTGGAACTCTTTCTCCCAGGTGACTCCATCCAGCAGTTTATTTAATTCAAAGAACTTTAAGTTGAATGTCAATTTTCAATTTTATTTCCAAATATTGAGCTGGCCAAAAAGTTCACTTGGTTTTTTTCCATAAGCTGTTACAGAAAACTCAAATGAATTTTTGGCCAACCCAGTACTTAATAAATATTCTAAATTTGGCCATGCTTCATTTCATCTCAATTCCCACACCATAACCACCAAACAGACTTATAGTATACCTTGTTTCATCATTAGATGCCAAAGTTCTACAGGGCAAATCTCTACTATCATCTTGAAACATTTCAAGATGTTACTAACATTCAAATTGCTAAATTCAACATTGCTAACGTTCAAATTCTTAATTCAAGATCATCACTCCAAATCATATATCCTCCCTTCAAGAATTAATTATTTAATTATACAATACCCATGATTAACTTGTGTCTGGATGTCACTATTTGGTAAATTCACCAAATATAGTAAAAGCCTGGTAATTTCATGTCATTTCAAGATGGACTGCATATTGTCCCAAGACATTGACTACAGTTGCTTTTTTTTTTAATCTGACACATACATGAAGAGGGAGACTGAAATGGAAGTGTTAGTTGCTCAGTTGTATCTGACTCTTTGCAACCTCATGGACTGTAACCCACCAGGCTCCTATGTCCATGGAATTCTCCAGGCAAGAACACTGGAGTGGCTAACCATTCTCTTCTCCAGGAGATATTCCTGACCCCAAGATGGACCCAGGCCTCCTGCATTGCAGGCAGATTCTTTACTGTCTGAGCCACCACGTGACTGTTTTTTTTCAGTTGTGATTCTACTCTTATGAGATTACAAAATACATTCTTTCTCTTTCTTCTGAGCTGACAGAAAGCCCAGGAAGGGCAAGTTTTACCTTTAAAAGGATAGATATTAAGTGGAATACCATTTACTGAAATATGATAACCAATTTTCCTCAGTGTATATTAAGATCCTAACTGTACATTGTGGTCTCAGTTGAGATTTTAAGAAAAAGAAAGTACCCAATAGTGCCATCTGATAAACCATAAAAGCTAAATTCTCTTTGGAAATGGAGAAGGCAATGGCATCCCACTCGAGTACTCTTGCCTGGAAAATCCCATGGACGGAGGAGTCTGGTGGGCTGCAGTCCATGGAGTTGCAAAGAGTTGGACACAACTGAGTGACTTCTTTCCCTTTTCACTTTCCTGCACTGGAGAAGGAAATGGCAGCCCACTCCAGTGTTCTTGCCTGGAGAATCCCAGGGATGGCAGAGCTTGGTGGGCTGCCGTCTCTGGGGTCGCACAAGGTTGGACACGAGTGAAGCGACTTAGCAGCAGCAACACAGAGATTTAGACTTTAAGAAGGAATTTCATGTGAGATGATGGGAGGGAGTGGCACATATTTACACTGTAACAATTTTCTTAAAATTATATCAATTATAAGAAACTGTGAGCAAATAAATAATGTTACCAGCGAAAGATAAAGATCTACATCATATTGCAGATTGAACTTTCTGTTATCCTGTTATTCTAATCCTTGTGTTGTCGCTGTTTTGTCGTTTAAAACAGAAAAGAATCTTACACTGATGAAATATTAACCTGAAAAGTTTAAATTTTTAAAAGTATTTCCATATTTAAAATAGTTATGGTAGACCTACAAATGTGTGCACTTATCCCCAGTGATGAACTTAAAAACTTCCCAATGCAACTCCAAGAGCACAGCTGCTATAATTATCAAGCATCAGATATGGCCCAACTAGTGTGTTGCCACTGTCTGTTGTTGCTTACAGTATCCTAAGATTTCATTATATCATTTCCTATATTGCAAAGGTCAGCAAGTCAGTGATGTACCTACCTACGAAGGTAGTAATGGGTAGAAAAAATTTATATTAAATGAATGTAAAGAATCTAACAAAGCAAGAAGAAACTGCTCTCATTTTCTTATCTCTGGTCCCAGGATAATGGGCAGAAAGAACTAGTGAACTAAAAGCAATAAAGGTTTAGGGTTTAAGAAGTAGAAGTGAGTTGTTAATGCTATACTACAGTCTAAACATATGGAAATTTATCAAGATAAAGATTTTTCATTTCTACTTAAGTATGTATATTTATATATTTCTTCTGATATGCATTATTGGTAACTATTTTACTTAAAAAATGGATAGTCATTATCTAATGAATTACAGTAATTTTTTAAAAAAATACTTACTGATCCATATAGTTCTCCTTTGTCATTCATTCCAAGGTAAAGACCACTGTCTACACCTCTGATACTGACAAGTCCCACTGCCACACTGATGAATTCTAGGATACCTGAATTTATAAACAAAATAATGATTTTCATTTATTAAAGAACATACAACTAATGAAAATCTTCCAAAGAGAAGTAGATCAAATTGCTAAATATAATACTGTGTGTGGAAGTCCTTCATAAACTGAAAAGTGCTGTACAATTGTCATTATGATGAAACTCCCATTTTATAGATTAAAAAAACTAAAAAAAAAGAAAAAATTATTCATTATGATATAGCATTAAAGGTATAAAACCTTAAACAAAACTAACCTGGGTTTGAATCCAGTTTAGTAACTCACTGATTAGTCTGAGTACATAAGTCATTTGTCTTTTTTGAACTTCAATGTCTTCATACATAAAAGGGTGAAATGCTTCCTTACAGGAGAATGGTAAGGACTAACATTTTTAGGCAACCAATAAATGGAAGCTATTATTACCATAAATTAGTATATAATAGAGATATTCTTGGTTCTCCTTGATTCCACTAATTATAACCATGTCCTGTTAATTGTTTTGCTTTGTTTTTGCTTAGTATGAACTAAGTAAGTTTTTTTTTCTAGCAGCAGCCAATATACTTTATATGGTTGCATTAGTATTTAGTAGTTCATAAAGGGCTTCTACTTTTACTTTCCCATCTGGTCCTCAAAAACAACCTCCTAAAATAAGTATGGAAGATATTATTATTCCATTTTACATACAAAGAAACTGAGGTTTGCCTAAAGATAATGATATTTGTAATTAACAGAACAGATACTTGGAGTCATATCTCCTGAGCCCTAATTCAATGTTTATACTTTGGAACACTGCTTCAAGAAAGTAGTTTCAAAATTACAGATTATATAATATGCTGTTTCCCATCCTATGATTCTTAAAGATAAATTTTATGGTTCAAAAGTTAAATGACTTTATAATTCATGAAATGTGATAGCTAAATACCAAGAATTTAACATGCAAATAGATTTCACTTTCAGAAACTTTCCAGAATTGAGCAACTAAACTAAACAACAGCAAATAGGTAAATTAGTACAAAAACTCTCCACTCAACACTATTAATACACTATAGTTAAACAAAAACAACAACAAATAAAACCCTAATGCTTCCCTCTGCATCATTCTTTTCCTTGGCACACACTAACCTTTGGCCTAGTGTCTTTGTCTTGTTCTTCTCTTTAGATTCTTTGCTGAAAAAGTATATAGACAGATTTTCTATGCTTGGAACTGCCTTCCTCAATAGTTTTCTACCTTCACCCCGTCGTCTTAAGATCCATGACAGTATAAATGTGTACCATTTAGCTTAACTCTTGCTCTTAAGTTATTTCTTGATTTATTGTACTACAAGTTTCTGTTTGGACACATGATATTACCAAGGCCAAGAGAAAATACAAAATCTGGCTATTTGCTTATATGAAGGGGTCTGTTCTGCCCAGATCCTAATTCATTCACTGGCAGAAACATAGATGCTTAAGCTCTAAACATAGATTCTTAAGAGCTCAAAGGAACTCTTTCAAACTATTAAAAGATCATGTAGAACACTAGACCTAACAAGGATCTAACAGCAACAATATACTGCCAAATTTCCTGTAAGCGGCTTGCCCAAGGCCGAGAGGAGAAAAGATATATAATAGGAAAACACAGACCCTAGAGGATAGCCATTATGATAACTGATAGAGAGGTAGGAAGTAGAGGAAAATTAAACTTACTACCAAGCTCATCAGTGATCCCTATTAGAAACAAAAATAAAGACCAAAACATGACTGGTAGAAGAAGACATTGATGGAATTTCATCCGGGATATACTTACAATGTATAATTACTTGAAGTTGTAATGAATATTACATTCAAATTGAAAAGTGTACTGTGGCTCACTTGTAACTTAACTCTCTTTAGGTATCTGATTTACATTAAGACACTCTTGTCTTTCAAAGAACAGGAACTGATTAACTGATTAGACTGCACAGTAGAACTAGTTTTCAAGTACAATAAAAGTTTCATATAAATGAAGTATAAAAGTTTCCATATAAATTAATTATAAAACAGATCTTATAATGTATTCATTTTTCTCACAACTAAATCGTAAACCACCTGCACTTTTAAGTCTAATCTTAAAATAATGCTGCTATCTTGTCAAAAAACATGTTAATTGTAGAAAGAAAAGCAATTATATATATTCTTAGAATAATTATATTCAATAGCTTCAACTTCATTAAATGATATGCAAAGCCTCATATACATATAACAAGGTTGAAATAATTTTGTGGTGGCTCATGGAAGCTGATAGGAAAAAGGTTATGTGCTTTTCATGTTCCTCTTAAAGATTTTAGCCACACTTTTAAATTCTGATCCTTTTTCTCCACAAGGAAATAGTATACCACACAGTAATTTGTAATCATTTGATTCTTAAATGAGATTTGACAAGTCTTTCTTATTTATAATATGAGGTGGCAACTAAGCTAATTCCTTAACAAAGAGTAGACATGAAAAACTTTCCTCTAGAGGTAATCACAGATTTTAGATAGATTTTCTAATGCCCAGTGTCCCATAAAAAGACTTGGACGTACTTTGTCTTTCTGGTATCACTTTCAAAGCCAGCCTTTTAAAAAATCATAATAAACAGGTGAGTCAACCCACAATGCAACCACATCAGACAAATCTATGGAGAATAGGGGAGAAGAAAGGAAAAGCCTTTAAAGGAATATGTTTGATCTCAGGCTAAACTTTTTTTTTTAAGTAATGATTCCATGTTTACGTATTAGGTAAAATCTTTCTACTATACTACTGTGCAGAAAAACTCTATTATAAATACAGAGCTAACTCAGATAGGGAATTTTTAAGCCTCACTGGGACCTTTTGTTTTTATTCTATTGATGCGGTTTTAAAATTTTAAAACAGTATTATGAATTTTTTATTTAATCATGGTCAAATTAGTATAAATAATCAAAAATGTTATCTAACCTCTCAAATAGTACACCTTTTCAGAATTCTTACTTTGATGACAAAGAAATAAATTTTAGAGAGAATAAATAATTTCATAGTCAATCATTGAAGAACTAAGAAAAATAGGCAAAGATAAAGAGAATCCTATAATACTGTTGTTGTTGTTGTTAAGTTGCTAAGTCATGCCTGACTCTTTTGTGACCTCATGGCCTGCAGCCTGCCAGTCTCCTCTGTCCATGGGATTTCCCAGGCAAAAATACTGGAGTGGGTTGCCATTTCCTTTTCCAGAAGATCTTCCTAACCCAGGGATCGAACTCACTTCTGCATTAGCAGGTGGACTCTTTACCACGGAGCCTCCTGGGAAGTCCATTTAATATTACACATGCATGCCAAATATATACTTTCTTCTCCTCTACACGTCCTTGTGGTAAATTATGGTGCTTTAGCTATCAAATGCCACTAGGGTGCACTGTAATGCACTCTAGAGGCTGTTACTCATGTAAGTAAGCTACCATACTCATCTGGGTTATCCTTCCTTTGCATAACAGTAAATATTTTGTTCCTATAAGTACCCCTGCACCATAGAGTGACTTAACCCAGTACAAAAATCAGTCCAAGTCATATTTTTGCAATTACTAAATAAGCATACAAAATTTTAGCAAAAACAAAATTTCCACTAAGATGGTCATTCTGATAGGCAACATCTGTATCTTAAAGAATGGAATAAAATCCCAGTTTAATGAATGTTATCAAGTCAACAAATATTTACTAATCTCTTCTCGTAGAGTCAGTCTTATAAAAGACACAAAGTAGGAGAAGAAACTTTGGGAAGATCACAGTTAAATCACAGTTAAATTTTAAGTATCTTAAAAGTAGAATTTCCAAAGTTACACCATGTATCACATGGACCTCCCTAGTGGCTCAGCAGTAAAGAATCCACCTGCCAAGCAGGAGACATGGGTTCGATCCCTGGGTCGGGAAGATGCCCTGGAGAAGGAAATGGCAACCAACTGCAGTATTCTTGCCTAGAAAATCTCTTGCCTGGAAAAACAGAGGAGTCTCGAAGGCTGCAGTCCATGGGGTCACAAGAGTTGAACTTAGTAACCTCACCATCACCACCGCTATGTATCAGAGGGGGTAGGGGGTGGGGGAGCCTGACTATTACCTAAGCTTAACTTCTACCTGTTATAGGCATTAACACATTTGCCCTCATTTCTAAACCTTTCTGGTAGCTGGAGGGTTTTTCTGTAACAAGTGAAGTGCAGTAATTACTCAAGAGGAGGGAACTGAGCCACCTGGTGTCAGCAAAGTTCTTTAGACGTGGAATTTCAGCCTCTTCAATTTAGAAACCACTTTCTGAAAATGACCCCAAGGTTGGCCACTAGGTCATGACACTCTGGACTCATAGTCAATGGGAATTTGGAAGAGATCAGTGGAAGTTGCAAACATGTGGGGTTTAAAAAGTTAATTTTCTAAGCCTTTAAGTGCTACCAAATGACCACCACATGCTCATTTCCACATCTAGGGTTACAAATGCCCTCTCAAACTGAGATTTACACTTTTCCAAAGTTTTAATGAGGACTTCAAGTCAAAAAGAGAAGGCCAAATAAGAACAAGGGATGAGGCCAAGAGAGGGCCCTTCAGAGATAAGACTCTCAGAGAATTCCACTGCTAAGGAAGGGAGAAGGAAAAGTAACATTATGTTAGGTAGGCCCTTTCACATTGCTGCTGACAGGTAAACGGAGTCTTTAAAAAGAGATATAATGATTCTATCTAGTGAAGTTCCAAGTTGGATGATCAAAATCCTTCAAGAGTGTTAACTCTAACTCGAATATGATGAACACTTCCACAGTAGAGGAAAGATCCTGGACTGTTAGAACAGGAGAGCATCTTAAAAGAATCAGCTGATTCAACCCCATCATTGTACAGACAAGAAAATAAAATTTAGGCTCACTGGTTAGAGCACGTGCTAGTAACACAGCTAAGTAAGGAGGAATTACAGTAGAGACTTTATGGTTTCCCAATCTAGTCTCTTAGCAATCTGCCTTGTTTTGTTTGGTGGGGGTTTTTTTCTTTCTTTCTTTCTTTCTTTTAACTCCTTCTGCTCCCAGGCACTGTTGGAGGTATTCTGAAATGTTTCTTTGTGTTCCCACCCATGTCTTCTTTCGCTTCCCTACTTCCTCTTACCTGTGGTCAGTACCAAGATCTTTGCAGAGGAACTTGGTTAAGGGACTGGGCATGCTCTGTAGCCTGATAAGCTTTTTGTTTGTTTCTCACCAAACTTTAACAGCGCAGAAAACTGCAGGCAGGTGAGCCTGACAGAAGCGATGGTGCCCACAGAGAATTAATCTGTTACCTGCTCAACATGTGTGGTGCTCTAGGTAGACAAGTAAAAGCTCGCTTCCTATTTTTGAGCAGTAACCATAAAAGCATCATCAACTGCCTGGCTGTAGGGCAGGTCGAAAGAAGCGGAAGGCTTTCTGTTATTAACTTTTGTTAAGTGGACAGTTACTGGGGGAACGTGGAGGGGGAGCGCAGGAAAAATAATAGGGATTTAGAAAAAAAAAAAAAACTGCGAGGTAAGAAGTGCGGGAAAGATGTGGCTCCGAGTCCAGGGCTCTGCGTCCCAGGCAGCCAGGTGCGGGCGGATCACCCTCCTCTCCCCTCCCGCCCCCTCCAGCGTCTGGAGCAGCAGGCCTGCGGGCGAACGCAGAGGCCGGCGGACAGGCAAAATCCTGGGGTCCCATAAGTCCCAGCCCGCACTTGGCACCCAAAGGGTCTCTGGGGCTCCCGGCCCCGCGCAAGCCGGAGTCGCTCAGCAGGCGAGCAGGGAGGAGCGCGGGATGCGGGCGCCCGTACGTACCGAAGAGGCTGTGGTCCTGCCGGGTGCCCCTGCACGCTGCCGTCGGGCAGGATCTGCAGGTGGAAGCCGGTGCGGCAGTAGAGCTGCCGGCGGCGCAGGAAGCCGTGCAGGTGCGCCAGCTCCGCCGCCCCGGGGGCCCCGCGGCCGCCTCGCTCCGCCGCGCCCCGGCGCTCGCCCAGCAGAGGCGGCCGCTCCCTCGGCAGGAGGCAGCAGGAAGTGCGAGCCCACCTGCTGGCCCAGGCCCTCTAGGCCGCCCAGGAAGCCCCCGACTTCGGCTAAGGGAGCCATGGAGCGGCCAGAGGGCGAGGCGGACGATCCGGAAAACAAAGACACCCCCACCCCACAAGGAAAATGGTAGCGGAGATGGGGAGGTGGATGAGAAAAAATGATGGCCAAACAAGCGCCAAAAAAAAAAAAGTTAAGGCCCGGTTACTCCCGTGAGGTCGCAGGATGGACTTTGCACTGAGAGCAGGGACGCTTTCACTGTCTTGGAGCGATCTTCTCTCCCGGGGTAGGTGGGAGCCGGCTGCTGGCCTTGCAGAAACATCTATAAGCTGCCGCTGCCAATACTAAGGCTGGGGCTGGGGGCTGGGGCTCCAACTCCGCAAACTGATCAGATCAGAGTCCTGTGTACATACACACAGTATATATGCGGGTCCTCTTGACATATGCTAATCAAGTCCTTTCATGCGCGCTGGGGAGGTTTCCGTTTGAAATCTTAAACCGGCCTCCTCTCAACACGTTTTTGCTCTTCGGAAGTGACCAGAAGGGGCCCTTGACGGCTATCAGTGGCAGTCGCAAAAAAAAAAAAAAAAATCATTCCCATCATTGGCCAGAGCTGGCCAGCAACTTCGGGGAGGCGCAGTCAAGGCCCCTCTTTGCGGTCGTCTCTGGAACAACCGTGATGCCGTGCGGCTGCGGCCGTGCAATCGCCTTTGATGTGAGCTCCTTTGCAGTGATAGATTGCTGCTGAAAGGAGCCCAACTTGGCAGGTAGATTGAAGAAGGGAAATGAGGGGGTGGGGAGGGTGAGGAAACTGGGAGGGGGGAAGCAGGGAGGAGCGGATGGGTAGGAGGAAAAGGAAAAGAGAGAATTGGACTCCTTGGGAGCTGCTGGGAGTCTGAAGTGGACAGGTGCAAAAAAAAAAAAAAAGTAAGAGAGGGAGAAGGAAAAAGGGCGTTACCCGAGGCTTAGACCTGCCCAGACACACATGAAAGGAAAATCAAAGCTTTGACAGTTTAACTCACTAATTTTAAAACACTAATAAAATGTACAAGCATTACTCGTTTCTTTTATCATTTAGATGGGGGATTTTCTTTACATAATCAAGGTTAGGTTAGGAACACACACACATCGCCCCCTACCCAGGTTCTCTTTAATGTTTATCTTTACTCAGATAACATATGATATAACCTTCTATCTGCATGGAAATTTAAAATTGTGCGTTAAGTTTGTGAACTTTTAAGCAACTTAATATAATAACATAATCTAATTGTGAATCTAGGGATTAAGAGTAAATCCAAGTAGGCTGAAAAGAGATGGTCCATATTCTTCTGGATACCACAAACAGAAAATGAATATCTGTAACAGGGTCATAAATGATAAGTGACCTCTGGGACCCTTATCCAATCTAAGGGTACCTTCCTATTCTTAGTTGCATTTGCTTTCAGACTAAATTTTTTTGATTGTTCACATTTGAATTATAAAAACAAATAAATGGAAAACGGTGTTGCTTCTTGATGTGTTTTTGAGACCCAGAAAATTGCATGTGGAGCTGCCCAGTGCGCATTTGTCAGATCCAAAGTCATTGAGCTGAAGGAGCTGGATACACATGCATTTAAAATTTCAAACTTTGGTTTTGTACCGCTAGTTAAATTTAAGATCTGCATGTTACAGTTTTTCAGTGGCCAAAGTGTTGAGAATCATTTGTCAGGTTTTTACACTTCCTCTAAACAAAAAAGTTTAGGGACTCACTGAAAATGAGTTTTTCAGCCCCATTTCACGGTCTGCTTAACAAAGGCCTCAACTTGGGAGTGCAGATGGATGGCATTTTTTATTTTATTTGCTCTGAAGGGATTTTTGCTAATTAATTGGCAGGTGCTTTAAAGTAGGTAAAGTTACACCTTTTCATCACCATGGCCCTAAGTACTGACCCTTATGCAACCAAGTTATAAAAGAGTCCTTAAAGCAAGTGATTTACTGTTGATAGATATGAAATAAAACAAAAACACTGGCTTAAAACAATAAACAAATAAATCACTTTAGAAATGTACACAGCTAAGTCTGTTTTAAAGGTTGTACCAGGTAAGTGTCATATTATTTCACCTTTCAAATAACAGCAATCTGTCTTGTGGTAGGACCCCCAAATCCACCATAATCAAGATTTCAAAGCACATCTGTGTAAACATTATCACATCAGTGGAAAACATCAACCAATGAGCTTTTACTTTGAACCAAATCTTCTTAATTGCAGAGTTAAATCAAAGAAAGTTAGATCAAAGTTATATGAATCTCATAGCAGGATAACTAAAGTAGCCAGTACGTACACTGATCACTTTTAAAGAAGATACTTAAAGGTTTAAAACTAAGATCAAGTACCTTTAATGAGGTTTGTTTCAAAGTCTAACTTCTGTACAATATATAATGCTGTTAATTATTCCACAGTGGATATATAACATCATCATTTGCTCCTAGAGGTACCAGTTCAATCTATAAAATATTTCCCCACATGAACACTTTGAGTCTTGCTGTGAAATTTATATCTCTCCAACTGTTAAGTCACTTGTATTACATATATATGTATATAAATATATACGTATATAAATAGTAAAATACAGAGAAATTTTACTCATAGTTGCAAAAGCCCCAAAACTTTAATAATAAAATTACTACCTCTGTACAACTTTAACATTTTCAAGTCTATGACCTTATTTGGTCACCACAATAATGCTATGAAATAGGCACATTTCACTTTTTAAAGAAAAAAAAATGTCTTGGATTCTAGTTCAAGGTTTAGTTCAGAATCTTACATCCCATAGAAATTTCCTCCAACTCTCTAAATGCCTCTCTTTCCTCTTTTGCAAAATAAGTATAATATATTGTACTTATAAAACCCTTATGTACAGTAAGAACTCCTGCATAATTCTCTATGCCAAGATTTGCTCTGAGACTTACATGTAAAAATATCTAGGAAAGTGTTTTTAAAACTAAAATATTTTCTGCACATGTTAAATGCTAGAAATCTATAGTTGTTGAGTAAATTTTTGCTTTACAATTTAGCAAGTATAATTTGTTTGAAATACAAAATGAATCTTTTTCCTCAAACTAAGTCCTTACTGTGTAAATTTTGAATGGTGCTTAATGCCATTTTATGAAGGGCCAGAATAGAAACAAAAAGATAAGGATTTCTTTTGTTTGCACTAGTCATGTGACAGGAAAAGATAACACTAAAGATTTTTTTTTTTGCACATGCTGTGATGATATCATGGGAAGTTAAATAATTTTGAAGAGTGTTTTACAAGAGTGCATTATTCAGCTTTTAAGTATACACTGCAATCTAATCAACTTTACCTATACTTCCTAGAGACCACACTTGCCTTGCTGTTATACAAATACATGGTACAATTTCTACTTCCACAAAATGTCCTTACAGTTTTCCAGGCTATATGATTCTGATGTAGTTTTGCAGCAAGCACAGTGTTATGAATCAATGGCAAAGGAATCTTTTGTATATAAAAAAGGAATTAATGTCTTTTAATAGTTCAACATGTGTCTAACTTGAGAAAAAAAAAAGAGCTGATTTAAGAGTATAAGTCATGGTTTATACTCTCAATAAATTACATTTGCCCAATATTGTTTATTATTTATAATTACAAGTTATTGGCAGCAATATAAATTTCTACACATGGGAAAATGAATGGATAAATTATGGTACACTCACACAATGGAGCATTATATACCTGAAATTAAAAAATGAGATCAGTTCAGTTCAGTCACT
This sequence comes from Nanger dama, assembly GCA_917880005.1. Taxonomy (NCBI): domain Eukaryota; kingdom Metazoa; phylum Chordata; class Mammalia; order Artiodactyla; family Bovidae; genus Nanger; species Nanger dama. The sequence goes on from CAKJTW010000021.1 coordinate 25,604,270, forward strand.
CAGTCATGTCCGACTCTTTCTGACCACGTGAACCGCAGCACACCAGGCCTCCCTGTCCATCACCAACTCCTGGAGTCCACCCAAACCCATGTCCATTGAGTCAGTGATGCCATCCAACCATCTCATCCTCTGTTGTCTCCTTCTACTCCTGCCTTCAATCTTTCCCAGCATCAGGGTCTTCTCAAATGAGTCAGCTCTTTGCATCAGGTGGCCAAAGTATTGGAGTTTCAGCTTCAACATCAGTCCTTCCAATGATAACCCAGGACTTGTCTCCCTCAGAATCGACTTGTTGGATCTCCTTGGAGTCCAAGGGACTCTCAAGAGTCTTCTCCAACACCACAGTTCAAAAACATCAATTCTTCTGCCCTCAACTTTCTTTATAGTCCAACTTTCACATCCATACATGACCACTGGAAAAACCATAGCATTGACTAGATGAACCTTTGTTGACAAAGTAATGTCTCTGCTTTTTATTATGCTATCTAGGTTGGTCATAAGTTTCCTTCCAAGGAGTAAGCATCTTTTAATTTTATTGGCTGCAATCACCATCTGCAGTGATTTTGGAGCCCAGAAAAATAAAGTCTGACACTGTTTCCGCTGTTTTCCCATCTATCTGCCATGAAGTGATGGGACCAAATGCCATGACCTTAGTTTTCTGAATGTTGAGCTTTAAGCCAACTTTTTCACTCTCCTCCTTCACTTTCATCAAGAGGCTCTTTAGCTCCTCTTCACTTTCTGCCATAAGGGTGGTGTCATCTGCATATCTGAGGTTATTGATATTTCTCCCGGCAATCTTGATTCCAGCTTGTGCTTCCTCCAGCCCAGCGTTTTTCATGATGAAAAAAGGGAAGTGAAAAGCAAAGGAAAAAAGGAAAGATATACCCATTTGAATGCAGAGTTCCAAAGAGTAGCAAGGAGAGATACGAAAGCTTTCCTCAGTGATCAAAAAAGAATGAGATAGACCTCTATAAACTAACATGGAATGGGCCCAGAAAATAGTATTATTTGTAAAAGAGCAAAGTTTTAGCATGCTTTATATATAATGTACTATCTTTTTGCTAACAAAGAAAGGAAATAAAAAGCTTTTTATTTATGCTTTTTTTCCCCCTCAAAGTCAATACAGGTTGGATAAATCAGAAGCTAATGAAACTGGTTATGTTGTTAATTGTGTACCTTAGTTGGATGTCAATGGAGCAGAAGAGATGGAGAATGACTTATCTTTGAAAACTTTTTATAGAGTTTTGACTTTCAGAAAAATGTTAATGTTTTAGACCTTTTTAAATAAATAAATAAGAATGGAGGGAGGGAGAATGGATTAAAACCAGGAACAAATGAACCTAATTAAATTCAAGTGAATAACATTAACCACAATGAAGGGAATAATAATGTTTTTTTCAAAAACCAAGTAATCATGATGCCATGATCTTAGTTTTCTGAATGCTGAGCTTTAAGCCAACTTTTTCACTCTCCTGTTTCACTTTCATCAAGAGGCTCCTCAGTTTCTCTTCACTTTCTGCCATAAGGGTAGTGTCATCTGCATATCTGAGGTTATTGATATTTCTCCTGGCAATCTTGATTCCAGCTTGTGCTTCTTCTAGCCCGGCATTTCTCATGATGTACTCTGCATATAAGTCAAAAAGCAGAGTGACAATATACAGCCTTGACGTACTCCTTTTCCTATTTGGAACCAGTCTGTTCTTCCATGTCCAGTTCTAACTGTTGCTTCCTGACCTGCAGATAGGTTTCTCAAGAGGCAAGTCAGGTGGTCTGGATTCCCATCTCTTTCAGAATTTTCCACAGTTTATTGTGATCCACACAGTCAAAGGCTTTGGCATAGTCAATAAAGCAGAAATAGATGTTTTCTGGAACTCTCTTGCCTTTTCCATGATCCAGCGGATGTTGGCAATTTGATCTCTGGTTCCTCTGTCTTTTCTAAAACCAGCTTGAACTTTTGAAAGTTCACAGTTCACATATTGCTAAAGCCTGGCTTGGAGAATTTTGAGCATTACTTTACTAGCATGTGAGATGAGTGCAATTGTGCGGTAGTTTGACCATTCTTTGGCATTGCCTTTCTTTGGGATTGGAATGAAAACTGACCTTTTCCAGTCCTGTGGCCACTGCTGAGTTTTCCAAATTTGCTGGCATATTGACTGCAGCACTTTCATATCATCATCTTCCAGGATTTGAAATTTAACTCAGATGACCATTATATGTACTACTGTGGGCAGGAATCTCTTAGAAGAAATGGAGTAGCCATCATTGTCAATGAGATTCCAAAATGCAGTACTTGGGTACAGTCTCAAAAATGACAGAATGATCTCTGTTCAATTCCAAGGCAAACCATTCAATATCACAGTAATCGAAGTCTATGCCCCAACCAGTAATGCTGAAGAAGCTGAAGTTGAACGGTTCTATGAAGACCTACAAGACCTTTTAGAACTAACACCCCAAAAAGATGTCCTTTTCATTATAGAGGACTGGAATGCAAAAGTAGGAAGTCAAGAAACACCTAGGCTAACAGGCAAATCTGGCCTTAGAATAAGGAATGAAGCAGGGCAAAGGCTAATAGAATTTTGCCAAGAGAAAGCACTGGTCATAGCAAACACCCTCTTCCAACAACACAAGAGAAGACTCTACACATGGACATCACCAGATGGTCAACACTGAAATCAGATTGATTATATTCTTTGCAGCCAAAGAAGGAGAAGCTCTATACAATCAGCAAAAACAAGACCGGGAACTGATTGTAGCTCAGATCATGAACTCCTTATTGCCAAATTCAGACTTAAATTGAAGAAAGTAGGAAAAACCACTAGACCATTCAGGTATGACCTAAACCAAATCCGTTATAATTATACAGTGGAAGTGAGAAATAGATTTAAGGGACTAGATCTGATAGACAGAATGCCTGATGGACTATGGACAGATGTTCGTGACATTGTACAGGAGACAGAGATCAAGACCATCTCCATGGGAAAAAAAAATGCAAAAAAGCAAAATGGCTGTCTGGGAAGGCCTTACAAATAGCTGTGAAGAGAAGAGATTCGAAAAGCAAAGGAGGAAAGGAAAGATATAAGCATCTGATTGCAGAGTTCCAAAGAATAGCAAGGAGAGATAAGAATGCCTTCTTCAGCAATCAATGCAAAGAAATAGAGGAAAACAACAAAATGGGAAAGACTAGAGATCTCTTCAAGAAAATTAAAGATACCAAGGGAATATTTCATGCAAAATGGGCTCAGTAAAGGACAGCAATGGTATGGACCTAACAGAAGCAGAAGACATTAAGAAGAGGTGGCAAGAATACACAGAAGAACTGTACAAACAAGTTCTTCTCGACCCAGATAATCACAATGGTATGATCACTCATCTAGAGCCAGACATCCTGGAATGTGAAGTCAAGTGGGCCTTAGGAACATCACTTCAAACAAAGGTAGTGGAGGTGATGGAATTCCAGTTGAGCTACTTCAAATCCTGGAAGAGGCTATCTATGTAGTCTCAAATATCCTTTTACAAATTGACTCTTGAACATAAAGAGAAAATAATAACATTATATGGATTAATGTAGTAAATCCTGTCTTAACCAGGACTTCTCCAGTGGCTCAGCAGTAAAGAATCTGCCTCCAATGCAGGAGATGCTCAACCCCTGGGTTGAGAAGATCCCCTGGAGAAGGATAAGGCAATCCACTCCAGTATTCTTGCCTGGGAAATCCCATGGACACTGGAGTCTGGAGAGCTACAGTCTATGGAATCACAAAAGAGTTGGACACATTTTAGTGACTAAAAAACAACAACAACTATTTTTACTGCATAATAAATGTAAACAAAAATAATGGGACAAACCAACACCTTGAGCTTCTTGACATCCCAGGAAGAATATATTGTCACTTATTTTATGTCACTGTAAAAAAATGCATCCTGAATCTAATCATGAAGAGACATAAGCTAAACCCCAAATAAGGAACAGTCTACAAAGCAACTGGCCTGCTGCTAAGTCACTTCAGTCATGTCCGACTGTGCGACCCCATAGACGGCAGCCCAGCAGGCTCCTCCGTCCCTGGGATTCTGCAAGAATACTAGACTGGGTTGCCATTTCCTTCTCCAATGCGTGAAAGTGAAGTCGCTCAGTCATGTCCGACTCTTAGCGACCCCATGGACTGCAGCCTACCAGACTCCTCCGTCCATGGGATTTTCCAGGCAAGAGTACTTGAGTGGGGTGCCATTGCCTTCTCCAACAAAACTGGCCTATACTCCTCCAAAATGCTTTGTCAAGAAGACAAAGGTTGAGAACCTGCTCCAGATGAAAGGAGACTAAAGAGATGTGAAAACTGAATCTAATGATAATCCTGATATGGAGCCTAAAACAGAAAAACAAATAAATCAACATAAGAGACTTTATTGAGACAATGGGGAAACAGTTACTATGAACTGTGAATGAAACAATAGTATTGTATCAATGCTAGTTTTCCTAATTTTGACAGTCTTACTGTGAATATATAAAGAAAATTCTTAGGAAATACAAAATAAAACTTTATGGATAAAGATACAAGATAGCTGCAAAATTATTCTCAAATAGTTCAGGAAAAGTGTATATACAACTATATACAAAAAAGAGAAAATAAATGATAAAGCAGGTGAATGAAATGTTAACAGTTAAAGAAAATGAATATAGGATATGTGAAATTCTTTGCAGTACTCTTGTAACTTTTCTGTAAGTATGACATTATTATTAAGGTAAAATCTGAAAGTTCATAACAAATATTAGAAGTACTTTGGTTATAGGAGAGAATATCTAAATTCAACAGCTACTATGTAAAGTAATTGAGATAAATCAGAATTCCTGAATTTGAACTATGTGCATAGAAAGGTCTCAGTCTGCACAAAATTTCAAACCTTGAGCAGAACGAGGTTGGATATCTTCCTGTGCATAGTATTGAACATTCACGGAAAAAGGAATATTAACTCACCACGAAGTCATATAATTTGGGGGATCAAATTTAGGCAGAATGAAATTTGATACAAATTGAATATCTTTGTTATTGCCTCCTTAGTTCAGGAATGTGAACTATTGTAATACAACCCCATTTCTCAGTTTCCCCACCACAAAGAGCAAGAGTAATAAACAACAAATATAGTTTGATTTTGGCCTTGTATTTTTTTTTCCTGTTCACCTGGCTAGATACAGGCAAGATATTTGCCACTCGATAGTTACAAGACCCTGGGAAAATTACATTACCACCCTGGAGCTCAGTTTTTCCTCTATAAAATTAAGATAAAGTATAATGTGTCTAACGTGAAGAAGTATTATAGGAACTATCTGGATAAATGCATATGAAGTTCCATTAGTTACACATCTAAGTAATTATGTGAATGAATATAATCAGTATCTATTTTCCCTGGGTGTGGGGCCACTTGAAATTCCATGTTCTGCTCAAAGTTGCAGGAAAAGAAAGATGACTTATGAGGTTTATAGTAGTCCTTATTTCGAGCACAGAAAAAATGATACGCTTCCATCAGTGAAAGTTTTCACCAATAGTATTTTGAGAGGGGTTAGAAGGAAATATGCTCCTAATACAAGATGTTTTGGAAGTAGCCACAACATCTGGACGACTCTACATCATTTATTTGTCTTTTATAAGGTCTTCAGTCATCATTTAAATATATCACAAAGTTATAGTATGAAAGTAATTTCTATTTTTCTTCTTTTGGAAAGAATTTGCCAAGTTACCTCCACTGAACATCTTCATCTTGCAACTGTCACCCAGTTTATGGGAAAACATCATAATTTTTAGTTACATATTTCACATCCATTTCCAACACCACCAAATAATGCTTCAAATGCCCAAAGAGTAATAGAAGCTGATTCTCTAGCAAAACTGAAGTACATACCTTTTTCAAGAAAATTTATATCATTGCTCATATACAATACTTTATTTGGTTACTCCCAGGAGCAGCAACTAAAGAGTGGATTAGGAAGACAGTTATGGCTATTTTTTATTCATTGCTTTATTACCTCCTTATTATAAATGTTAGGAGAAATGGAGTAGCACTTATAGTAAATAAAACAGTCCAAAATGTAGTTCAGTTCAGTTCAGTCGCTCTGTCATGTCCGACTCTTTGCGACCCCATGAATTGCAGCACGCCAGGCCTCCCTGTCCATCACCAACCCAGAGTTCACTCAGATTCACGTTCATTGAGTTAGTGATGCCATCCAGCCATCTCATCCTCTGTCATCCCCTTCTCCTCCTGCCCCCAATCCCTCCCAGCATTAAGGTCTTTTCCAATGAGTCAACTCTTCTCATGAGGCGGCCAAAGTACTGGAGTTTCAGCTTTACCATCATTTCTTCCAAAGAAATCCCAGGGTTGATCTCCTTCAGAATGGACTGGTTGGCCCTTGCAGTCCAAGGGACTCTCAAGAGTCTTCTCCAACACCACAGTTCAAAAGCATCAATTCTTCAGCGCTCAGCCTTCTTCACAGTCCAACTCTCACATCCATACATGACCACAGGAAAAACCATAGCCTTGACTAGACGGACCTTAGTCGGCAAAGTAATGTCTCTGCTTTTGAATATACTATCTAGGTTGGTCATAACTTTTCTTCCAAGAAGTAAGTGTCTTTTAATGTCATGGCTGCAATCACCATCTGCAGTGATTTGGGAGCCCAAAAATAAAGTCTGACACTGTTTCCACTGTTTCCCCATCTATTTCCCATGAAGTGATCGGACCGGATGCCATGACCTTCGTTTTCTGAATGTTGAGTTTTAAGCCAACTTTTTCACTCTCCTCTTTCACTTTCATCAAGAGGCTCCTCAGTTTCTCTTCACTTTCTCCCATAAGGGTGGTGTCATCTGCATATCTGAGGTTATTGATATTTCTCCTGGCAATCTTGATTCCAGCTTGTGTTTCTTCCAGTCCAGTGTTTCTCATGATGTACTCTGCATATAAGTTAAGTAAGCAGGGTGACAATATATAGCCTTGACATACTCCTTTTCCTATTTGGAACCAGTCTGTTGTTCCATGTCCAGTTCTAACTGTTGCTTCCTGACCTGCATACAGAATTCTCAAGAGGCAGGTCAGGTGGTCTGGTATTCCCATCTCTTTCAGAATTTTCCACAGTTTATTGTGATCCACACAGTCAAAGACTTTGGCATAGTACTTAGATGCAACCTAAAAATGACAGAATGATCACTGTTCATTTCCAAGGCAAACCATTCAATACCACAGTAAGACAAATCTATGTACCAACTGCTGCTGCTGCTGCTAAATCATTTCAGTCGCTTCAGTCTGACTGTGAAACCCTATAGATGGCAGCCCACCAGGCTCCCCCATCCCTGGGATTCTCCAGGCAAGAACACTGGAGTGGGTTGCCATTTCTTTTTCCAATGCATGAAAGTGAAAGTGAGTTGCTCAGTCATGTCTAACTCTTGGTGACCCCATGGACCACAGCCTACCAGGCTCCTCCATCCATGGGATTCTCCAGGCAAGTGTACTGGAGTGGGGTGCCATTGCATTCTCCAATGTACCAACTAGTAATGTTGAAAAAGCTGAAGCTGAATGGGTGTATGAAGAGCTACAAGACCTTCTAGAACTAACACCAAAAGGCAACATCCTTACATCAGAGGGGACTGGGATGCAAAAGTAGGAAATCAAGAGATACCTGGAGTAACAGGCAAGTTTGGCCTTGGAGTACAAAACTGAACAGGGCAAAGGCTAACAGAGTTTTGACAAGAGAATGCACTGGTCATAGCAAGCACCCTCTTCCAACAACACAATAGATGACTCTACGCATGGACATCAAGGAGGCAGTGATCAATACCTTCCCAAGAAGAAGAAATGCAAAAAGGCAAAATGGTTGTCTAAAGAGGCCTTAAAAATAACTGAGAAAAGAAGAGAAATGAAAGGCAAAAGAGAAAACAAAAGATACATCCATCTGAATTCAGAGTTCCAAAGAACAGCAAGGAGAAATAAGAAAGCCTTTCTCAATGATCAATGCAAAGAAATAGAGAAAACAATAGAATGGGAAAGACTAGAGATCTCTTCAAGAAAATTAGAGCTACCAAAGAAACATTTCATGCAAAGATAAGCAAAATAAAGGACAGAAATGGTATGGACCTAACAGAAGCAGAAGATATTAAGAAGAGGTGGCAAGAATACACAGAAGAACTGTACAAAAAAAATCTTCACAACCAAGATAATCATGATGGTGTGATCACTCACCTAGAGCCAGACATCCTGGAATGTGAAGTCAAGTGGGCCTTAGAAAGCATCACTATGAACAAAGCTAATGGAGGTGAAGGAATTCCAGTTGAGCTATTTCAGATCCTGGAAGATATGCTGTGAAAGTGCTGTACTCAATATGCCAGCAAATTTGGAAAACTGAGCAGTGGCCACAGGACTGGAAAATGTCGGTTTTCATTCCAATCCCAAAGAAAGGCAATGCCAGAGAATGCTCAAATTACCGCACAATTGCACTCATCTCACACTCTAGTAAAGTAATGCTCAAAATTCTCCAAGCCAGGCTTTAGCAATATGTGAACCGTGAATTTCCAGATGTTCAAGCTGGTTTTAGAAAAAGCAGAGGAACCAGAGATCAAATTGACAACTGGAAAAAGCAAGAGAGTTCCATAAAAACATCTACTTCTGCTTTATTGACTATGCCAAAGCCTTTGACTGTGTGGATCATAATAAACTGTGGAAAATTGTTCAAGAGATGGGAATACCAGACCACCTGACCTGCCTGTTGAGAAATAAGTATGCAGGTCAGGAGCAACAGTTAGAACTGGACATGGTTCCAAATAGGAAAAGGAGTACGTCAAGGCTATATATTGCCACCGTACTTATTTAACTTCTATGTAGAGTACATCATGAGAAACGCCGGGCTGGAAGAAGCACAAGCTGGAATTAAGATTGCTGGGAGAAATATCAATAACCTCAGATATGCAGATGACACCACCCTTATGGCAGAAAGTGAAGAGGAACTGAGGAGCCTCTTGATGAAAGTGAAAGAAGAGAGTGAAAATGTTGACTTAAAGCTGAACATTCAAAAAACGAAGATCATGTCATCTGGTCCCATCACTTCATGGAAAATAGATGGGGAAACAGAGGAAACAGTGGCTGACTTTATTTTGGGGGGCTCCAAAATCACTTCAGATGGTGATTGCAGCCATGAAATTAGAAGATGCTTACTCCTTGGAAGGAAAGTTATGGCCAACCTAGATGGCATATTTAAAAGCAGAGACATTACTTTGCCAACAAAGTTCCATCTAGTCAAGGCTATTGTTTTTCCAGTAATCATGTATGGATGTGAGAGTTGGACTGTGAAGAAAGCTGAGAGCCAAAGAATTGATGCTTTTGAACTGTGATGTTGGAGAAGACTCTTGAGAGTCCCTTGGACTGCAAGGAGATCCAGCCAATTTATTCTGAAGGAGATCAGTCCTGGGTGTTCTTTGGAAGGACTGATGCTAAAGCTGAAATTCCAGTACTTTGGCCACCTCAAGAGTTGACTCACTGGAAAAGTCTCTGATACTGGGAGGGATTGGGGGCTGGAGGAGAAGGGGACAACAGAGGATGAGATGGCTGGATGACATTACCGACTCAATGGACATGAGTTTGGGTGAACTCCAGGAGTTGGTGATGGACAGGGAGGCCTAGCATGCTGTGATTCATGGGGTCACAAAGAGTCAGACACAACCAAGCAACTGAACTGAACTTAGGAAGACATACCAATCTCTCCATAATGGCCACCCTAGAGTGAGAAAATTAGCATATGGGAGCCGAGTAACACATTTGTCTGGCAAGGAGTGCCTGGCGCGAGGACCAGCTATATGATTAACACCTTGTGGTCATTCATAGCTTACCCCTGGCTGCAAGTTAGAGAAGGTGAAACAAATATCAACTACATCACTAGATGCAAAAACAGCTCACAATAGTACAGTTATTGAATACATCACGTTTACAAGTAACCTGGTTTCAGGTTACTTTTCCTCTAAGGAAAAGTCCATTATTAGTGCTCTTCTCATACTTTCTGACTCTAGAACATATACTCCACTGGGCAGGGATCTTTGTTTTGTTCATGAATATATAACAAGTGCCCACAACAGTGTCTGGTATACTTTTTATACTTGAGAAATATCTGTTGATTGATCAACAGGCACTCCAAGACTTTTTCAGAAACCTGTAGTACATGCTATGATGTTTGAACTTATTTTTCTATTTCCCCTTAGAAAGGTTCTAAGTCATAGAATATTTATTCAAAGACATAAAACTGTCAGAAAACACAAGAAAAACAAATATATTTCTCTTGCACACAAGAGAAAATATATCTTTGAAAGATAGCCCCTGGGCATAAAAGCCATGTTCTGAGAGAAAGAGCTGCTGGTCACCAAGGCACAGGAGATGCCCGGCCCTGAGGGGCCCGCTGTGGGGCCAGCCACTAGGGGACAGTGTGGGCACAGTCACTGCCAGACCCTCGATAAGGCCAAGAGGGACCTTGACAGAGAGGAAAGAATTCTGCCAAGTTTCGCTTCTCCAGCTCCTGGGTTGCTGTTGGTAAATTTCTCATGGGAATCTCATTCCCATATATGAAAACAGAAAAACAGCACCATTCTGAGGAGGTCCTTGGCAAAGAAAAAAAATCCAGAAAAAGTTGTGAATATGTCAATAAACCTGATGGGAAATGAAACGCAGCTTCAGCCGATTCGGTGCAGCTGTCAGGACATCGCAAAAGTGTTGACGCTGAAAGTGTTTGACTGAAGCCGTTCCTACGAACAAGGCTGTGTGCATTTCTCACTGGCAAAGAAACTGTGAAACGAGTTCAAGGACAAGGAGCTGAGCCAAGTAAGTGAAACAGCAAAGAACTGGATTCTAGAGTAGTCTGAGCAGCTCCTTTTTTATTTGACTTTTTGACCTAGTCGCGGGGCAGGCTGGATCTTAGTTCACCCACCAGAGGTCGAACCTGTGCCCCTGAAGTGGAAGCCCAGAGCCCCAGCCATTGGATGGCCAGGAAATTTCAAAGAGCAGTTCTTCTTTGAGAATTGTATCACCCCATAAAACTGCATGAACCAAAATACACAAGGAAAAAGACACAATCACAACAGCAAATAACCTTTATGTGTATTTTTTTTGAAATAAGAGATGAAAGGTTCAGACAACAGCCTTTCACAACTGACTTCAGCAAACTGGACCCACTACAAGTTCCTCAAAGTTATTAATATAATATATTGTATTTCAATGAGCTGTTATGATTGTGATGTATTTTTCATGGGAATTATTTTAACTAGTAGTTCATTAGCAGGTTTCTGAACTTTGAACAATTTAATGTGTACCTTTAATATCCTTAGGAATTTCTGTTCATGTTAAATTTGCATGCTTTCTACATAATTTTATAAAAACAATTATTTGCCTTTCATTCAAAAAATGCACAAGTTCTCACTATGTAATAAGCACTGTCTGTGTTTGTTAAATGGCAAAACACCATCTCCACACCATCTTCCTGTAGTTTACAGTCTGAAAAGTGAAAGTGAAGTCGTTCAGTCGTTTAGTCATGTCCGACTCTTTGCGACCTCCTGGACACTAGCCTGCACCAGGCTCCTCCATCCATGGAATTTTCTAGGCAAGAGTACTGGAGTGGGTTGCCGTTTCCTTCTCCAGGGAATCTTTCCGACCCAGGGATCGAACTCTGGTCTCCCACATTCTAATTGGCTGATAAACAAGTAAAGGAGAACATTATAGTATGTGTGGGGGCGGTCGGTTATGATGGAAAATTTCAAGGTATTTCATTGAAAGCAGGTGGCAGGGTAGACTAAACCAGTCTTGGAATAGGAGAAGCACTCAGGAAGAAGTTGAATCCAGCAGAGTCCTGTTAAAGAGGGGAAGCAAACAGAATTCAGACTACAACATTCCTCCTGATAAGGCATAATCCATTCAGTTTCCTCCTCTAGATTATCCCCATGGCCCCATTCAACCTAACATTTTATGACTCTCCATCCAAATTTCAAGGTAAAATTTAACTGGAAGATAGAATTCAGTAACTTTGCTTTATAAACTGATTTTCACAAACCGATTGTTTCGAATTACTTCAGTTCTTCATCCCTTAAAACTAGAGAGTAAAGATGAGTGATTCTAATCATGAGACTCAAATACTGATATTTTAGCAAAACAAATGTGTACATAAAGATATTTATACATGCACTTCCAACTTCTGAGGTGCTCTTAAACACAACACAGTATTTCTTTAGATGTATCTGCAAGCTTCCATTATTACGTAAACATCACATAACTTTATAATTTTTGACTCTAACATAATCCACTTACAGTGTATATAAACTTTCTTTCAAAATATGTTATTTTTAATTAAAATCACATTTAAAACTCTACTAAGTTTCAACACAAAGCTGCATAGTGGTACCACTTTTAAGATCTCTCTCCAGTTTCACATCTCTGACTGCCTGGTGGCCTCTTCCAGTTGGATGTCATATCAGTCAGACACAATTATCGGAGAAAGATTAGAAGGAAATTTAATTTTAACCTACAGACTGGAAATGAGAAAAAGGAATCTTCACACTGTGCTCTGAAATTTATTTCTCATTTGTTTCTACTTTTAAGAGACTAAGAATAATGAATTACATCTGTTTAACTTCTAGCTCTTTCTTAATTTGATTCATTCTCACTTTGAGAAAGCACTTGGTTTATATAATGACCTTGAGTTTCATATGTTGGCTTTATCGCTGTTTGATGTTCCTCTTTATTTAAAATTCACCTTAGAGACAAACTCTTCACAGGTTCATAGGTGTTTAATAAGTAAGTGAGTGTAATTATTATATTTAACCATAGTCAAGATTTCAATGATTAATTCTGGATATCATAGAACACAGGCTTCCATTACATAGATTTTGATCAAAGCATATGCCCTGAAACAAATACTGCACACAATGAAATTCTAATCAAACATTGTTTTCTTGTATAACACTGGAAGGATGAAGGAACAGACCTCCTTATTCTTGAAAAATTTGTTCAAGGAGCCCCCTGCACCTGCATGATGATCTTAGAGCAACTTGTGTAGTGATGTTCTATAAAGTCTTGTCACCAAGTGAAAGGTTCACTTTATTTCCCTTGATGTGGTGGTCTGAGGTTTGCAGGTTCCTGAACATAAGACCTGAGACAATCCTGAAAAAAAAAAATCATTTTCAAAGCACAAGAATTTTGATATGCTTCAGTTGCCAAGAAATTTATGAACACCCATATTTTGAGACATTTTGCTTTTAGATTAATCTCTAGTGTTTGAGGCAAGCTGATTTATTCTAACATAAAAAGATACTACATAGTGACCAAAACAACTTGATTATTACTTTGGTTTAAGAGTGAATACCTTCTTGTGAACAAAATCCCTGAATTTTAAACATAATAAATTCAAGTATTGTTTAGGTATAATCCCTATTTGGTATCAGCTGTTAATGCAATGCTTTTCATCTAAGTAGCTGCAGATTCAAAACAAAAATAGTCTCTATTTGGTTCTGGGTAGTCAGTTGTACTCATCCAAACCTGAGATGATTCTTTAACTCCAACTCTTTGGAAAAACAAACAGAATTAATAGGAAAGAATAAAAATAATTCCATAGTAATATCTATATTCAGGTTGCTTGAAAACAATTAGCAATCCCAAGAAGAGAGAGAAGATTGTTAACCCTCTTCTTTTTTTTTTTAATTTTAGTTTTATTTTTTGGCCACACCTCACAGCAGGCAGGAACCAAGGACTGAACACACAGCCCCTGCATGTGGAAGTGTGGAATCTTAACTTCTGGATTGCCATGGAAGTCTCTAACCCTCTTCTTGATTAAAGGATAGGTAAATTCACTTGCCATTTGTGGATAAACGCAAATTCTTAATCCTGATCTTTTGGGGTTAGTTTTGTGTCCTTCTATTTTTCCCCATACTGTGTTCATATTTTTATTTAAATCCTTCAAATTATTTTAATTAATTTTTATTAGAGTATAGTTGCTTTACAATGTTGTGTTAGTTTCTCCTGTACAGCAAAATGCATCAGCCATACATGTACATATATCCCCTCCCTTTTGGATTTCTTTCCCGTTCAAGTCACCACAATGTGCTGAGTAGAGTTCCCTGTGCTACACAATACATCCTTCCTGTTCTGTTTCTTTCTGGTGTCAAACACTGATCTTCAAGTTCTCTCAGACTCCTTAATGGATATAGTAATCTTTAAATACCTGGTAGCAGTGTTCTGCAGTCTGCTTGCTCAAGCTCAATAGAACTGATTGTTAAATTTTCAGGCATTTCGTGAGCCAAGTTGCAAGAGGCATTATTTTAAAATGTTATATAAATTTATAAGTAGATAAATTATATTAAAATCCAAAGTAATAAGTGCTAAAACTCATCACTCCCCAATTATTTTACTATTCCTATTACCTCTTTGATATGTGTATCATGCAAATTCTATATAATGTGGTGCTACTGTGCATCTTTTTACAACTCTACCACTGGTAATGTGATGCTGGTAGCTTGAAATCAGCCATGGTGGGAGTATTTATACTGTGGAAATCTGTAAACACTACAAATCAGGACTCTCCTGCCTTCTACCCCAGAACCAGCTGTTAAACTTTTGCCGTTGCAGCACTGGGGCCTGCACATTGAGCAGTCTAAGAAAAGCAATTCCTGCATTTTCCAAAAACTGTTCCTACATGTGACTCCACCTCTTTCATCCCAGGCACAGCAGATTGGTCTTAGAGTAAGGAACTAACTAAAATATAAAGCCCCTCTAGGCTAGACCAAACCAACATTTTCTCTTTAGGCTCTGAACTAAGATTCATAGAGACTGATGAAATTAGACTGTGACATGGTCACAGCAGTATGTTAGAATAAATGTCCTTGAACTCTTACTATGTGGGTTACTATGAGCCTACCTGATTACCACACTTACTTACTTATAGTATCACTTTTAGCTCACTTTTCCCCAATTTGATGTGGATTTTATCCATAAAGCATATCTCTTATTTGAGCTAATGCATTTTCTATTCTACTGTTCACAAATTAATGTGTCTTAAGAGAAACTGTCTTAAATTCTTAGTTTCTGATTGCAATACAGAAACTTAGTAGATGGAGGGCAGAATGTGAAGGCTCAAGTTCTGGTTGCATGACCCACAGAAAATTATTTAATTCTTTCACTCATCAGAAAAAAATTAAATGTGTGCACATTTTCATGGTTTTTAAGTCCGAAGCTTATACCAAGATGCTTCAGGCCTGACTGTGGGTGTTTAAAGAGAGCTTTAAGTAGGCAGGATCCAGATGTCCCCCTGTTTTCAACTAGAGACACTCTGGTATTATTTACTGGAAATTCTGGACCTGGTCTGAAAATGTTGCTCAG
The DNA here is from genome assembly GCA_917880005.1 of Nanger dama. NCBI lineage: Eukaryota > Metazoa > Chordata > Mammalia > Artiodactyla > Bovidae > Nanger > Nanger dama. The sequence goes on from CAKJTW010000021.1 coordinate 25,619,642, forward strand.
CACAGTGTTCTGGGAAACATGTAAAAATCAACTGGAGCTGGCAAGAAATGAGACTGGTTTGCTGTCCTGCTAAGCTTCTGCACGTACATACACAGACTTACCTTATGCTATGCTTGATTTCTCTAATGGTTCCCTCTTGGTGCTGAGCTTTCCATCTGTTCTGAAGGCTGCCCTTCTGTTTGGTTATCTGCCCTTAAAACAATTTCCCATACAACACCTGACAGTCTGGGGTTCGAGCCAGAGATGAGGGTATATACTGGTTGCACTAGGCCCTACCACCAGGTACCTACTGAGCCTCTCCATATGGACATTTCACAGGAGAGAGTGCTGGAAGTCAAAAAGATAAAACACTAGGTTGTTTCTTAAAATACCTTTCCTTACTAAATAAGGAAAATAGTTCATGAGCAGCTTCTTAAGGATTTTCAGGTACTAAAACACTTTTTGTTTATATTAGAACACTTTTTAAGATGCTCCTTCATTCAATCTCTTTAGGCTACAGATGGGATGGGAGGTTTGGGGGAGAATGGATACATGCATATGTATAGCTGGGTCGCTCTGCTACGTACCTGAAACTATCACAGCACTGTTATTTGGCTATATTTCATTACAAAATGAAAAGTTTAAAACAATTAAACAGAAGATATCATTATAGATGCTTTAAAAAATATATCTTTAGGCTGTATCAAGATTATCTACCTTTTCTGTTAGTTTCCAATTCTTCAATTTTTCCTCTTAATGCTTTACAAGCTCAATTTCTTTTAAGTCACATAGTACACACATAGTACATAACTAACCAAGTTTTAACACACCATAGCAAGCAGCATATCATTAAAGAGCATTAGGAAAAAATCTATTTTTTATTAGATTGGTGCAAAAGTAATTGCAGTTGTGCACTGTTAAACTTTGCCATTTGATATTGGAATACATTCTTAAATAAATATGGTTATATTATACATCATTTTATGTGCATTTCTCACTTTATGCTTTTTTGCTAATAACTTACTACTTGCTGTGTATTTTATATTTATTTTAGACTATGGAAATGATGTTAGACAAAAAGCAAATTTGAGCAATTTTTAAAATTTGAGTTCAAAATGGGTCATAAAGCATCAGAGACAACTCACAACATTAACACCACATTTGACTCAAGAACTGTCAATGAACACAGAGTGCAGTGGTGGTTTAAGAAATTTTGCAAAGGAGACAAGAGCCTTGAAGATGAGGAGCCTAGTGGTGGCCATGGGAAGATGACAACAACCAATTGAGAGGATCATTGAAACTGATCCTCTTAAAACTATACAAGAGGTTGTCAAAGAACTCAATGACAACCATTTTACAGTCATTTAGCATTTGGAGCAAGTTGAAAAGATCAGGCTCAATAAGCGGGTGCCTCATGAGCTGACTGAAAATCAAAAATCATTGTTTTGAAGTACTGTCTTTGCTTAGTCTACATAGCAAAAACAAACAATTTGTCGATCGACTGTGACATACAATGAAAAGTGGATAACCAGTGATGGCCAGTTCAGTGGTTGGACCAAGAAGAAGCTCCAAAGCACTTCCTAAAGCCAAACTTGCACCAAAAAATGGTCACGGTCACTGTTTGGTTGTCTGCTGCCCATCTGATCCACTAAAGCTTTCAGAAGCCCCATGAAACCATTACATCTGAGAAGTATGCTCAGCAAACTGATGAGCTGCACTGAAAACTGCAACACCTACAGCCAACACTGATCAACAGAAAGGGCCCAATCTTCTCCACAACAATGACTGGCCACACATTGCACAACCAGAGCTTCAAAAGTTGAATAAGTTGGGTTATGAAATTTTGCCCCATCCGCCATATTCACCTGACCTATTGCCAACCAACTGCCACTTTTTCAAGCATCTCGACAACTTTTTGCAGAAGAAATGCTTCCACAGCCAACAGGAGGCAGAAACATTCCAAGAGTTTGTCGAATCTTGAAGCATGGATTTTTACAGTACAGGAATAAACTAACTTATTCTCTCATTGGCAAAAATGTGTTGATTATAATGGTTCCTGTGTTGATTAATAAAGGTGTGTTTGAGCCTGGTTTTAATGATTTAAAATTCATGGTTCAAAACCCCAGTTAAGTTTGCACTGACTTAATATATAAACTTTTGTTGAAGTATTATATGCATTAAAATGATATACAAATAGCCATTGTAACTGGATAGTTCTAGGAATTTTCACAGAGGGAATATCCTTGTTTAACCAGCACCCACATCAAGGAACAGAACATGAACAGAACTCTAGGACTCCCCTTCTCCCACTGTCAGTCACTACCCTGTGCCCCAAGAAACCACCATCATGATTTCTGACACCACATGTATATGTATATATGTTGTTGTGTTTGAACATTATAAATAGAATAACACATTTCTGTTGTGCCTGCCTTCTTTGAACCATGTAATTACATGGAGCTGTATTTTAGTAATTTTCACTGCTATACAGCAGTCAATTTTGTGACTATATCACAATTTTTAAAAATCCAGGGCACTGTTGATGAACTTATGAATACTTTCTAGTTTCTGGCCAATTACAAATATTCTTCTATACGTCTTTTGATGCACATACTGCTGTTGAATATTTCATCTAGGAATGAAATTAATGGGTCATAGGGTATGCATATGCTAAACTCTAGTAGTTACAGCCAATACTTTTAAAAAGATGGTATTTGTTTTCTTACCCAAGTGTCATGCTTGCATAATGGATGATGGATATATTACTCAGAAGCTATTCTTCACTAGAAGACAGTTTTTTTGTGGGCTTGGAAACTTAATTACTATCAGGCATGAGAACAGGACTATTACGAAAGGGCTCACATGTTTCAGGCAGCCAGCTTTATTGGTCCGTGTTTCCAAAAGACATAAAAAAGATGTCCCTGCCACCAAATGGAAGATAAAGACAATAAGAATTGAACGGTGATACACAATCAGCAAAGATCGTGGAACTTTTATAACACCAGAAATTACATAAATCAGATAGGTCAGATGTAATGGTCAAAGTAATATTATTATTGGTCTTGATGTTAGGTAAAATTTAAATGTATACCTTTGACAGCTTGGTGGTGTCACCAGTGAGACATGTAAGAACAAAAGAAAAGTATCAAGGTCAAGTCATTGAACTTTGTCCATGGAGCGGGCTGGAATTTCTCAGAGCACAGGAAGAACCAGGCAGAAGTTTACTGCTTTAAGGCTGTAAATGTTACTTCTGCTGCTGCTGCTGCTGCTAAGTCGCTTCAGTCATGTCTGACTCTCTGCAACCCCAGAGATGGCAGCCCACCAGGCTGCCAGTTCTCTTGCCAGTTCTCCAGGCAAGAACACTGGAGTGGGTTGCCATTTCTTTCTCCAATGCATAAAAGAGAAAAGTGAAAAGTGAAAGTGAAGTCGCTCAGTCGTGTCCAGCTCCTAGCAACCCCATGGACTGCAGCCCACCAGGCTCCTCCATCCATAGAATTTTCCAGGCAAGAGTACTGGAGTGGGTTGCCATTGTCTTCTCTGATAAATGTTGCTATATTATGCCAAATTATAATATGTAAGAGGATGGTGTCAAATCGCAAACTTTGTTTCTGAATCTGCCCTTCGTCATGACCACAACCTTCCCATGCCAACCTCTTGCTTTCTCCTTTTATGCTTCTGTTTGCATTAATTGCATTTTAGGATGTGTTGCTTACTTTATCAGCTTCTTTAGCATCAGATGACCTACTTTATTTTCTTGTCTCCTAATTCATCTTCCTATCTTAGCCTCTCCCCCTACCCTTCACAACAATAATAAATTCCTTTCTTCATTTAATAAACATTTGTTGAAGTCCTACTATGTGCAAGCAGTTGGACTAAGTAGATGATCTGGCTTCATGGAGCTAGGAGGCTTTACTTTGACCAAGGGGAGAGGTCAGAATGCAAACCATTATCAACCTGTCTTTGGCAATGGAAGCTGGTCAAAATAGAAAAAGAATCCTTAGCACCTTCCATAAATGGGTTTCCATGGCTCTGGATGCTGGGGAATAAAGTTCTAGGCTCCTAGAGGCTAGCTCTCTAAAGACAATTGACCAAGAAAAGGCTGCAACTCCATAGAACATACTTTCCCATCACTTTCTCTTTTGCCTTTGCCAATTATTCCAAGGAAAATAGCACTGAAGATGAGGACCACATTCCCAAGAGGAGAGTGGCTTGCTGCAGCCTTTGGCTGGTGGCCTCCCTCTGTCAGGACTGAGGTAGGCCTAAGGATGGGGGCGGGGCTCAACTGCCCTGATGTAGAATCTCAGATATAATTGCTCCTCTTCCAACCAGTCAAGATTCTAGTACCCAGAATGAATAAAACTAGACAAGCAGGATTTTTTTAATAGGAGTTTTTGTTAAACAGGACATTTCTGCCTAGGCATGACACATATTACACTTAAATTTCACATTTTCAAAATTTAAAAGTCACTCGTTTTGTTTGCAATTTTAAAGTATTAAAAGGTGAAAATAATTGGGTCATGGGATGGAATTGTAATTGGAAAGAAAAAAAGCAACTGTAGGGCAATTATGGGTTTTGAAGGGCAATTATGGGTTTTGAAAGGCTTGCCTGGTGGCTGAGACAGTAAAAGAATCCGCCTACAATGCAGGAAACTTGGGTTCCGTCCCTGGGTTGGGAAGATCCCCTGGGGTTGGGCATGGCAACCTACTCCAGTATTCTTGCCTGGAGAATCCTCATGGTCAGAGGAGCCTGGCAGGCTACGAGGGGTTGAAAGAGCCTGACACAACTGAGCGAACAAGCACAGCACAGCAGCATGGGTTTCAAGAAGGGAAATGACATATGAAAAATGCTATGAAGAAAGTATTTATATTCAGTTTACTAATAAGCTTGGAGCATTTTGGTTAATTAGGCTCATGGGTTCAGAAGGTGATCACCTACACTCCATTATTTTGTAGGAAACGAGTCTCCAAAGCAGGCTTCCCAGGTGGCTGGGTGATAAAGAATCTGCTTGCCAATGCAGGAGCCACAGGAGATACAGGTTCCATCCCTGGGTCAGGAAGGTCCCCTGGAGGCAGAAATGGCAACCCACTTCAGTATTCTTGCCTGGAGAATCCCCAGGGACAGAGGAGCCTGGTGGGCTACTGTCCATGGGGTCACAAAGAGTCAGACACAACTTAGTGACTAAATCAGCACCACCACAGCTTTTAGGAGGGAGGTACGAAGGAAAGTTATAATTAGAATAATGCAGAGAGACCTTTTACCCAAAGTCTTCTGAATATTTGGAGAACCTACTAAACCCAGCAACTCTCACAGCAGAACTTGATTTTGAGCCAAAGAAATGGCCTGCAGGAACTCTATAAATTTTTAACTAGAGAGAAATTATATAGAGTTAGATATACATCTGAAATCATGTTAGGTAGAGAATTTATTACCTCCCTAATTCTCTTTATATCTACCTGGCTTTTAATGTGCATCTAATAAACATTAATCAGTCTGTCCAAGAAGTTTATGAGAAAATCCACAAATTGTATTTAGATCAAAGTAAACAATGCCAGAAGAAGAACTGCATTATATATCCAGAGAATAAATACTTCTGTGGAAATTTTCAGAATTCAGAGGAAGCAGAATTTGAAAGAATCTTGGTGATAAAACAAGGAGCCACCACAGAGTTTTCCTTATGGTACTGAATACATAAAACCAGCAGGCTAAAAGAAACAGAGATGGCATCCTGAAATATACACAACTGTTTCATGTAATAGAGGACTTTTCTGTTTATCATTTTTAGTGGCTTTAAGAAAGGAAAATTCAGTCAGACATGACTGAAGCGACAGCATGCATGCAAAACCCCTTGTGACTACAGCTCAATCGAGATTACTGAGTTTAATTGTGCACATCCCTAGATCCAGAGTATCTGAAGGGCTCCTCTAAACACTCCAGAATATAAATACCAAAGCTAGGTAACCAAGTTACCAAAACTGCCTTCAGGGGTAGGAAACTGATAAAAATGTCATAAACACGTTCTCATGAAGTATAGCAAACAAGTACAGAGAGATGATATGGGAGGGGGCTTCAGGATTGGGAACTCATGTACATCTTTAGAGGATTCTTGTCAATGTATGGCAAAACCAATACAGTATTGTAAAGTGAAATAAAAATAAATAAATTAATTAATTAAATAAACCATAAGAAAAGAAAAATTCCATTCAGTTCAGTTCAGTCGCTCAGTCGTGTCCAACTCTTTGCAGCCCCATGGACTGCAGCACTCCAGGATTCCCTGTCCATCACCAACTCCTGGAGCTTACTCAAACTCATGTCCATCAAGTCAGTGAAGCTATCCAACCATCTCATTCTCTGTCGTCCTCTTCTCCTCCTGCCTTCAATCTTTCCCAGCATTAGGGTCTTTTCTAATGAGTCAGTTCTTCGCATCAGGTGGCCAAAGTCTTGGAGTTTCAGCTTCAGCTTCAGCATCAGTCCTTCCAATGAATATTCAGGACTGATTTCCTTTAGGATTGATTGGTCGGATCTCCTTGCAGTCCAAAGAATTCTCAAGAGTCTTCTCCAACACCACAGTTCAAAAGCATCAATTCTTTTGTGCTCAGCCTTCTTTATGGTCCAACTCTCACACCCATACATGACTACTGGAAAAACCATAGCTTTGACTAGACAGACCTTTGTTGGCAAAGTAATATCTCTGCTTTTTAATATACTGTCTAGATTGGTCATTGGAGAAGCCAATGGCAACCCACTCCAGTACTCTTGCCTGGAAAATCCCATGGACGGAGGAGCCTGGTAGGCTGTGGTCCATGGGGTCGCTGGAGAGTCGGACACGACTGAGCAACTTCACTTTTACTTTTCACTTTCACGCATTGGAGAAGGAAATGGCAACCCACTCCCGGTGTTCTTGCCTAGAGAATCCCAGGGATGGGGGAGCCTGGTAGGCTGTCGTTTATGGGGTCGCACAGAGTCAGACACAACTGAAGCGACTTAGCAGCAGCAGCAGGTGGGTCATAGCCTTTCCTCCAAGGAACAAGCATCTTTTAATTTCATGGCTGCAGTCACCATCTATGGTGATTTTGGAGCCCCCTCCAAATCAAGTCCGTCACTGTTTCCACTGTTTCCCCATCTATTTGCCATGAAGTGATGGGACTGTATGCCATGATCTTAGTTTTCTGAATGTTGAGCTTGAAGCCAACTTTTTCACTCTCCTCTTTCACTTTCATCAAGAGGCTCCTCAGTTTCTCTTCACTTTCTGCCATAAGGGTGGTATCATCTGCATGTCTGAGGTTATTGATATTTCTCCTGGCAATCTTGATTCTAGCTTGTGCTTCATCCAACCCAGCATTTCACATGATGTACTCTGCATATTATTTAAACAAGCAGGGTGACAATATACAGCCTTGATGTACTCCTTTCCCTGTTTGGAACCAGTCTGTTGTTCCATGTCCAGTTCTAACTGTTGCTTCTTGACCTGTATACAGATTTCTCAGGAAGCAGGTCAGGTGGTCTGGTATTACCATCTCTAAGAATTTTCCACAGTTTGTTGTGATCCACACAATCGAAGGCTTTGGCATAGTCAATGAAGCAGAAGTAGATGTTCTTCTGAAACTCTCTTGCATTTTGGATGATTCAACAGATGTTGGCATTAGCCTATATTAAAAGAAGAAGTAATTGAGGTGTATCTGATAGATTACTTATAGGCAAGGGCTTTGTTAGGAATGGCAATTTCAGAATCTGGGCCAGAAAATCTCATTTTGTTTGCCTCTGAAAACCCTTAGTCTTCATAATAATTGCCAGGACCTAAACCCCTTGTGGATGTTTTCCTGGTGGCTCAGTGGTAAAGAATCCGTCTGCAATGCAGGAGCCATAGGAAAATTGGGTGTTCGATCCTTGGATGGGAAAGATTTCCTAGAGAAGGGTATGGCAACTGACTTCAGGATTCTTTCCTGCAGAATACTATGGACAGAGGAGCCAGGCTGGCTACAGTCCATAGCGTCACAAAGAGTCAGACATGACTGAAGCGACAGCACACACTCAAACCCCTTGTGACTATAGCTCAATTGAGATTACTGAATTTAATTGTGCACATCCCTAGATCCAAAGTATTTGAAGGGCTCCTCTAAATACTCCAGAATATAAATACCAAAGCTAGGTAACCAAGTTACCAAAATTGCCTTCTGCTGCTGCTGCTGCTAAGTCGCTTCAGTTGTGTCCGACTCTGTGCGACCCCATAGACAGCAGCCCATCAGGCTCCCACCGTCCCTGGGATTCTCCAGGCAAGAACACCGGAGTGGGTTGCCATTTCCTTCTCCAGTGCATGAAAGTGAAAAGTAAAAGTGAAGTTGCTCAGTCGTGTCCGACTCTCAGCGACCCCATGGACCACAGCCTACCAGGCTCCTCCGTCCATGGGATTTTCCAGGCAAGAGTACTGGAGTGGGGTGCCATTGAATTACCAAACTGCCTTCAGGGGTAGGAAACTGATAAAAATGTCATAAACACGTTCTCATGAAGTATAGCAAACAAACAAGTACAGAAATAACAAAAATGACACAATGTGCTTACCCATTATTTATATCAACAGCTTCTCCCAAAAGTATCTTTCAAGACAGTTCTGTTGTATTGAATGAAGTCACCACAGGTATGGCAATTTTTTTAAACACATGGAGGATAACTAAAAAACAGCAGGTATGCCAATCCTAATCTCCCAGATCATCCGTCTCCCCTTCTCCATACCTCCCACGTGTGTGTTCTCTACTCCGCTTCTCTATGCCTGCCCTGGAAATGGGTTTATCTGTACCATTTTTCTAAACTCCACATATACTAGTTAATATACTCTATTTGTTTTTCTCTTCCTGACAACTCTGAGTGACAAGACTCTAAGACCATCCACATAGCTAGTGGGAAGCTGCTGTACAGCACAGAAGTTCAGCTCTGTGCTCTGATCACCTAGATAGGTGGGATGGGAAGAGGTGGCTGGGAAGGAAGCTCAAAAGGGATACGTGTTTAAGTATAGCTGATTCACTTTGTCGCGCAGTAGAAACTAACGCAACACTTTAAATCAGTTGTATCTCTCCTTCAAAAAAAAAAAAATGTATTAGCCTTCTCCTCTCAAACAGTATTAGCCTTCTCCCATCAAAATATCAGAAACTGTCACGTAATAAAAAAATTGACTTCATAGTTTTATGACTTGAGCCAAATTTTTATGTGCCATTTTTTGTCGCAACCCCTGAAGATACAATTGCAAATTATTCACGGTCTATCTGAAGATCAGGATACGTTAGGGGATGTGACTTTCTCAGCGGGGCGCTAGGCTGACGGACACCCACCCCCGCGAAGCAGAGGCGGAGGACCCAGTCAGCGGAGGGGGCGCCAGGACACCCTGGCAACCCAGGGCTCGGCCCAGCCCCGCCGACCCGGGCTGTCGCCTGCGGTGTTGGATTCTCCCTCAGTCAGGTGGCTCCAGAGGCAGGCGCAAGATATTTATGACCGCGGGGTTGGGCCGGGGTTGCAGGGCAGAGGAGCAGCCGGTTGTGCCTCTTCCTCCCCAGGCTTATTCGCAGCCAGAGACACCCCCCCGCCCCACCAACTACTCTACACCCCTCAGCCGAAATCCCTCCGACAGGTGACTCCAGTGAGGGGCGGCAAGCGTAGGGTCGCTCTCGGCCAGCGGCGAAGCTCGGCGCACCGACTTCTCGCGAGGTTTCGGGCCCCCCTCCGCCCCCTCACCCGCCCCCCTCCTGGCTGAGGCGCCGGCAGCTCCCGCTATGGCTGCGCTGCGGAGGCTCCTGTGGCCGCCGCCTCGGCTGCCCGCCTCCATGCTCGCCTCATCATCCCGCCCCTGGGCCGTGGGGGCGGCCTGCGGGGACAGCCCCGGGCCCTCCGGGCCGGCCCCTTCTCCTGCCGGGAGGAGGACGGGGGGCTGTGGCGGAGGCGGCTTGGAGGCGGCGGCGGCGCTGGCGGGAGCTGAGCTTCGCGGCCGCGGCCGGCGGGGGTCTGGTCGGCCTGGTGTGCTACCAGCTGTACGGGGACCCCAGGGCCGACTCCGCGCGGTCGGCGGGCCCCTGGCTCCCCTCGGAGAGCGCGGCTGCTGAGCCAGAGGACCCGCCCGGCGGCGGGGGCTGCTTCCCATCCCGGTCGCCGCTGCCAAGGAGACGGTACGTGCGTGGGAGCGCCTGCGCGCGCCTGGGCTGGCCGGCAGGTGACTCCTGGGGTGAGGACGGCCAGGTGTTAGTTAACACCTGAGCGCCGGGAGAGACGGGGTGACGGCCGCGCGGGGCGCGCGTGAGACCCGACGTTGGGGGTTGCCGCGGTGTGACTCTGGGGCCGCCGATCGGGGACGTCCTGTGAGCGAGACCGAAACCTTCTAGGCCGGGCAGCCCCGAGTCTGTTCACTCAACGTGGGCAAGACACACCTGGTGCATCACATGTCTTGACGCATCACATCAAGACCTTTAGGTTGCTGCAGCCGCCACCTAGCACCAAAGCCCAAACCCACGACAAAAATAAAACCAAAAACCCTGACCCAGCCGAAGCCAAGGACAAGGCAGGCTGAAAGTCATGGCAAAAGAAGGGCTCCATACGCTAGAGAACATACTCCCAGGCAGAACCGGGCCTCAGCGCATGATCAAGGAGGTTCAGCGCCAGAGGAGCGCATCAAAGACGTGGTCTGAGATCCCAGAGGCCACTGCATTATTGTATGGAGGTTTACGAGTCCCAAGAGCGGAAATGCCAAAACTGTGTAGCCTCATTATCATACATAGGTCAGAAAGAACAGTGAAGATGTCACCAGATTAAAAAACAACAACAACAATTATTCAAGAAGTGTATTTCTCTCCCTCCCTCCTCCCCCAGTAAAGCCAGGTACTCTTAAGTACGGTCAATAAGCGAAAAAGTTGGATGGGACAGTAAAAGTAGGAAACTGAAAGAGGATTAACTCTTGTAGAGGAACTTCAGAGGAAACTGTTCAGGTATCATGTAGTTGACAATATAAGGTAAAGGTGAGTATGAGCCAAGAGTGAGAAGAGTGGCAGGAAGCTTTTGTCTTACTAGTGTATTAAGAGTCACACATGACTAGGAAGTCATCTAGGAAAATTCTTGCAAGACAAGAGTGTGAAGGGCTTAGATGACAATAATTGGGGAAAGAGACAGCTATTCTGTTTTGAACTTTAATATAATTTATATACCTTTTATTCTTTGCCCAAATAGGTGATGGTGATCTGATGTTAAGTTCATCAGTTCTTTTGATGGAGACTGTTGATGTATTTAGAGCAGGGAATCTATATTAAGGACCTTCTAGTAGCAAATCACAAATACATAACACAAAGTATATTTGTACAGTGAATGGTTAAAATACTAGCAAATACCCTCAACCTTCACCCCCTTGCCCCCACCACAAACCCATGTTAAGCTTGTGTCCTGTTTAACCAAGTGAAAGTAAAAGGTGCTCAATCGAGTCTGAGGCTTTGTGACCCCATGGACTACACAGTCCACAGAATTCTCCAGGCCAGAATACTGGGAGTGGCTAGCCTTTCCCTTCTCCAGGGGATCTTCCCAACCCAGGGATCGAACCCAGGTCTCCCACATTGCAGGGGGTTTCTTTACCAGCTGAGCCACAAGGGAAGCCTTTTAATCAACCACATTTATTTGGGAACATTGAAGATTCAAATGTTATTTTCTTCTTTCTAAAAAATCAATTTTACTGTTAAAGTTGAGAGAGTGTCATGCAGTTTTTGAAAGCCCACACTCAGAAAGCTGGGACTCCGGTTTTATCACTTCCTAGTTGTGTCATTACTGAAACTCAATGCCTGTTTCCTCATCTGTGAAATTAACAGTCTGTCTCATAGAGTTGTGACAGTTAAATGAGTTAATATGTTTAAAGGAGTTAGAATGGCACTCCTAGCATGTAGTGAGCATTCAGCAAATTTGTATTTTTATTTTATTCATTTGTTTACTTATTTATTGTCTGTATTTATTTACCTACATTATTATTGTTTGGTGTTTATAAAAATTCTTGTACATTGTTTTAAAAATCAAATACTGAAGTTGTGTCTTACCCTTATTCCTTTTGTATTTTATTTTTCCTGCCCTCTGAAAACTTTTATAATCTTTTTATCCCTGGTATTTGAAAATTTCAGGATAATGAGCTTTGGTGTGGGCATTTTTCGTTTATTGTGCCTTATACTTAAGGATCCTTTCAGTAAGGAAATTCACATCTGAAAGTTATTTGTACTTTTCTTGTATTATTTCTTGGAGAGTTTCTTCTCTGTTTTCTTTTTCTGGAATCTGTGTCAGTCTGAAGTTACACTTCCTGACAGATCCTAATCTAATTCAAATTCTAATCTTACTTAAATTCTAGCTTTTTAATCTGTTTATTTTTATGAGAAGTATCTTTGACTTTATCTTCCAACCTGCCTTTTAAATGTTATATTTCAACTATTCTAATTTTTTAATTCAAAGAACTATTTTGTGTTCTCTGCTATTCATGTGTTTCAGCATTCTGTTTTGTTTTATGGCTGCTAAAGTTCTCTTTGTATCATAAGGATAATTAATTATAGGGTTTTAAAAATTGTCTACTACTCTATGCATTATGTTGTTTCTTCCAGATTTTTTTTTTTTAATTTTTGTTTGATTTTCTAAGCTCTCACTTCCTTTTGGAGGTTTTCCTTGCTTACCGGTGGTTGCTGCCTGTCTGAATCTGAGAAGCTCTTTGTACCTGGAGAAGGCAGTGGCACCCCACTCCAGTACTCTTGCCTGGAAAATCCCATGGATGGAGGAGCCTGGTGGGCTGCAGTCCATGGGGTCTCGGAGAGCTGGGCACGACTGGGTGACTTCACTTTCACTTTCACTCTGTACCTGAGCATGACTTTTCATTTGGTAATCTGGGCTTTTCCTTAGGGTAGCATCCAAATGTCAGTATTTTAAAAGTGGTTTTCTCTGGTGTCATTGCACTTCTGTAAAGAATAGGTGAGTTGGGACGAGCAGCTGTCTTCTGGATTCAGGCACAGGTGCATGTTCGTGTGAGAACATGTGTGCTGGGGGAGTGTCCAGGGATGGGCTTCCATGCTGTTATCTCATCCTCTGTTTTCAGCGGCACTGCTTGCTCTGCTTCCGCGACAACATGTGTTCCCTGGGCCTCATCCTTTCTGAGGTCTGTGCTGAAAATCAGCCAGCTTCTGTTTGGCCTCCTTCTCCACAGCACCCAGGGAGCGCCTCTGCTTCTCTAGGTCAATCATCACTCCTCCAAGTCTGCAATTTTACAAGTCTGATGAATTCTCTTGAGTGTTTAAGTCTCCTTTCCTTTTTAAGTCCTTGTGTGTTTACACCTTTTGGGAGATTCATTTATTGTGATCTTAATGTGGTTAAAAGAGGAAGGGGCTGAAAGTCATGAGCTCAATCTGCCATGTGTCAGAAATAGTTTCAACTCATGTTGCCTCTTCATTTATTATGCTTATATTTGATTTCCCTGAAGTGGTAGAAGTGATTCCTTTTGATGTTTCATACTATAGCTAAGAAACTTTGATTTATAAAGCCTCTTCTAAGCTTCATTTTATACTGAACATAAACCTAGCATATAAATTAACCTGTAGCTGTTACGAGAATAATATAACTGATGGGAGTGAACAACAGTAGCCTACAGACATACAGTTCTGTTACCTTGACGATGTTTGTTTTAAAGACACTGCCTCTGAACTTCCTTCAGAAGGTCTTCCCTGATAGATGTGTTCAAATACCCCTGCTTATCCTGTATTCCCAGATGATGACTTTTTGCAATTTTTTGTTAACTGTCTTCTCTGCTGTCTTAGTCTTTTAAGGAGCAGCATAGTGTTTGTCTTGATCACCTTTATATCTTCATTGCCTGGTATGGAGCCTATTCCTGGTTTCTTGTTGTTTAGTCCCTCAGTTGTGTCCGACTCTTTGCTACTCCATGAGCTGTAACCTGCCAGGCTTCTCTGTCCATGGGATTCTCCAGGCAAGAATACTGGAGTGGGTTGCCATTTTTCTCTTGTGTCTCCTGCATTGGCAGGCGGATTCTTTACCACTGAGCCAGCAGGGAAGCCCTCTAATCCTAGTAAGCACACAGTAAATATTTGTTGAGCAAATAAACCCATGCTAAATATTTGCCCAGGACATACACATTGAAAAGACACGACCCCATCCTGTGAGAATTAATGGTTTCATATTTTATTCAACTAAAGTAGTTATTTATAGCATTAGAATTGGGAAGACTTCAGCCAAGGTCAAAATTCCGGGCTTTGGGAGACCAAATCATGTGACATTTTATTTGTTTTAATTGTGCAAGCTTGGCTTGCCAAAATTTTTCAGTAAATATGGACTTGAATGTTATTAATGTTATAGAGAGATGTTGACAAGATTTTGTTTAGAACTCTAGAGTTAACCTTAAAGAACTATTTTTATCAGTGGAAAAATTTTTGTTTTAAAACTGGCTTTCTGTTTCAGGGTCAGAATTTTTAAATCTGCTAGGTTGCTTAACATACCTTAACCTACTATTTTATATATTATTTGTAAGGCACGACCTATTTTATGATTTGTTCATCTTAAGAAGAAAAGAGAACAATATTTTTTTTTATCTTTTATCTCTTTTGTGTATTTCTGTAATAAAGGCCCGTGATCATGTATTTTTAAGTTTCTTTCGCTGTATACCTTTTCGAACCTCTTTTTAAGGCAACACATTTTGATACTTGAGGTAATGCTTCTTCTTTCTCAGAATATTGAAGAACTTGCCCGATGTGTAAATGTAGAAGAATTTTATGAGAGGAGTCACATAGATGAGAAGCTGAAGATAGGTAAATTCTGTGTAGAATAACCTAGTTGTATAGGAAGTTAAATTGGTGATCCCCTCTTTTGTTTTCCTGGTAGAATCTGGGTTTCCCAGGTGGCTCAGATGGTAAGAATCTGCCTGCAATGCAGGAAACCTGGGTTTGATCCCTGGGTTGGTAAGATCCCCTAGAGAAGGGCATGGCAACCCACTCCAGTACCTTGCCTGGAGACTTCCATGGACAGAGGGGCCTGATGGCCTACATACAGTCCATAGGGTCACAAAAGTTCACTAACACCTTCACTTTTTCACTTTCAGGATCTGGTAGATTTATTTGTCACACAGGGTGGCCAGGTAAGATGCTATTGCCTCTTAGGAGAGAATGTTAGAGGGTATGGTTCTCCACATTCTTGGTTAAAAAGAAAATACACATCAA
Organism: Nanger dama; assembly: GCA_917880005.1. Classification (NCBI taxonomy): domain Eukaryota; kingdom Metazoa; phylum Chordata; class Mammalia; order Artiodactyla; family Bovidae; genus Nanger; species Nanger dama. The sequence goes on from CAKJTW010000021.1 coordinate 25,634,828, forward strand.
GCAGTTTATGTTGTTTCATTTTTGCTGTGCTTTGAGGCTTGTGGGATGGTAGTTCTCTGACTGAGGCCTTCAGTAGAGAGAGCATGGGATCTAACCACTGGACCACCAAGGAATTCCCATGGCAAGCAGTTTTTAACAGTGATATTTCTTTAGACAAGAGATGGTTGTGGCTTTACTAGGAAAATGACAGTGAGGCACTTAGAAGTTGCTGGATGGGAGAGAGATTAGGAGGTCAACAGGACTGGCAGCTGATTGGTCTTCAGGAATGAGAAAGATGGAAGTGTCTAGGATGAGATTCAAGTTTTTGTTTTGGGTGACTTGGGTGGGTAGTGTAGCAGTTCACTGAGACTAGGTCCTCAGGAGAAATAACAAAAAGACAGGTTAGGGGTAGTGTACATGGATGATGAATTTCCAACTTGCACAGTGGATCAAAGGATCTTTGGACAGCTGAAGGGATGTTTCTAGCTCAATACATAGGTCAGAAGCACTGGAGAGAAATCTGTACTATAGATACTGACTTAGGAGTCATCAAGTGTTGAAAATCATAAGAATGTATGACATTATTCAGAATACACATAACAAGAGAAAGGCACTTAAGGAGACAGCCCTGGTGAGCATCAGCAATTTACAAGACCAACAGAGAAATGAAACTCTGCAAAAAGCTGAGACCCAGACAGATTAAAGAAAGCCAGGAAGGTCACGAAAGCCAACAAAAGATTGCAATTCAAATATTCTAAAGTTTATTACTCAAAAGTGCTATCATGAACTAAGTATTTAACTTTCAAAAATATTGCACCTATATATCACCAAATAATTAAAATCTAGAACTTATCCTGAGTCCCTATGGTAGTTACTTAAAAGGTTTTATAAAACTGTAGGCCAGGAGGCAAACTTCTCAAGGTGCCTGCCACCTGCTGGCAAATTATAAGAGAATAGCACTTGTGTCTTCTCCCCACACCCCTCATCTCTCAGAATTCGAAGCTTGGCTGAAGCCATAGATCAAGTTAAACGTTGATCTTCAGTAGAATGTTGAAAACTGGGAGGATATGGAAAAATGAACCACAGTGGAGTGATCTAAATATCAAGATTTATAAGGGCAGAAAGTTGCTGGGATTATAGGGGGTGCACTGTTTGATGATCACCTGAGAGAAAAATTCTAGAAACATGACTCTTCCATGTTTCATTGATATATTTTATTCAGCACTTAGATTCTCTTAAAATCTGAAGAGAAAGTGGCATTCTTCAATGCATATGTAATTCAAGTACCTGCAGCTGTGCTCTCTTAATTGTAGGTGGGTACAGTGACTCCCTAGGAAGTTTAATTCCTTTGGACTAAAAGGTATTGGGGGACAGATGGGACAGTTACCTGACCTAGAAAAATGGGTGGAGACACTCTGGTGTAACTCCTGGTTCACTCACAGTATCACATACTAGTCAGAAGCAATTTGATCTTCACTTAATGTTTAGCTTCTGCCTGAGAAAGTACAGATCTTCCTCCCCTTTCTTTCCCTTCTGTCCTCCCTCTACAGTGATTTCTGCCCAGGGCTGCTTGTGATTGCCCTGTTGTAGTCATTCAGTTGCTAAGTGGTGTCTGACTCTTTGCAACCTCATGGACTGCAGCATGGCAGGCTTCCCTGTCCTTCATTATCTCCCAGAGTCTGCTCAAACTCATGTCCATTGAATTGGTGATGCCATCCAACCATCTCATCCTCTGTCACCCCATTCTCCTTTCACCTTCAGTCTTTCCCAGCAACAAGGTCTTTTTCAGTGTGTTGGCTCTTCACATCAGGTGGCCAAAGTGTTGGAGTTTCAGCATCAGTCCTACCAATGAATATTCGCAGTTGATCTCCTTTAGGATGGACTGGTTGGATCTCCTTGCAGTCCAAGGGACTCTCAAGAGTCTTCTCCAACACCACAGTTCAAAAGCATCAATTCTTGGCCACTCAGAAAAGAAATAGAGGAAAACAACAGAATGGGAAAGACTAGAGATCTCTTCAAGAAAATTAGAGATACCAAGGGAACATTTCATGCAAAGATGGGCAAAATAAAGGACAGAAATGGTATGGACCTAATAGAAGCAGAAGATATTAAGAAGAGGTGGCAAGAATACACAGAACTGTACAAAAAGATCTTCACAACCCAGATAATCACAATGGTGTGATCACTCATCTAGAGCCAGACATCCTGGAATATGAAGTCAAATGGGCCTTAGAAAGCATCACTACGAACAAAACTAGTGGAGGTGATGGAATTCCAGCTGAGCTATTTCAAATCCTGGAAGATGATGCTGTGAAAGTGCTGTACTCAATATGTCAGCAAATTTGGAAAACTCAGCAGTGGCCACAGGACTGGAAAAGGTCAGTTTTCATTCCAATCCCAAAGAAAGGCAATGCCAAAGAATGCTCAAACTACCACACAACTGCACTCATCTCACACGCTAGTAAAGTAATGCTCAAAATTCTCCAAGCCAGGCTTCAGCAATATGTGAACCGTGAACTTTCAGATGTTCAAGCTGGTTTTAGAAAAGGCAGAGGAACCAGAGATCAAATTGCCAACATCTGCTGGATCATGGAAAAAGCAAGAGAGTTCCAGAAAAACATCTATTTCTGCTTTATTGACTATGCCAAAGCCTTTGACTGTGTGGACCACAATAAACTGTGGAAAATTGTTCAAGAGATGGGAATACCAGACCACCTGACCTGCCTCTTGAGAAACCTATATGCAGGTCAGGAAGCAACAGTTAGAACTGGACATGGAACAACAGACTGGTTCCAAATAGGAAAAGGAGTACAGCAAGGCTGTATATTGTCACTCTGCTTTTTAACTTCTATGCAGAGTACATCATGAGAAATGCTGGGCTGGAAGAAGCACAAGCTGGAATCCAGATTGGCTGGAGAAATATCAATAACCTCAGATATGCAGATGATGCCACCCTTATGGCAGAAAGTGAAAAGAAACTGAGGAACCTCTTGATGAAAGTGAAAGAGAAGAGTGAAAAAGTTGGCTTCAAGCTCAACATTCAGAAAACGAAGATCATGGCATCTGGTCCCATCACTTCATGGGAAATGGATGGGGAATCAGTGGAAACAGTATCAGACTTTATTTTTGGGGGCTCCAAAATCACTGCAGATGGTGATTGCAGCCATGAAATTAACAGACGCTTACTCCTTGGAAGGAAAGTTATGGCCATTCTAGATAGCATATTCAAAAGCAGAGACATTACTTTGCCAGGTCTGTCTAGTCAAGGCTATGGTTTTTCAGTGGTCATGTATGGATATAAAATTTGGACTGTGAAGAAAGCTGAGCGCCGAAGAACTGATGCTTTTGAACTGTGGTGTTGGAGAAGACTCTTGAGAGTCCCTTGGACTGCAAGGAGGTCCAACCAGTGCATTCTGAAGGAGATTGGTCCTGGGTCTTCATTGGAAGGACTGATGCTGAAGCTGAAACTCCAGTACTTTGGCCGCCTCATGAGAAGAGTTGACTCATTGGAAAAGACCCTGATGCTGGCAGGGACTTGGGGGCAGGAGGAAAAGGGGACAACAGAGGGTGAGATGGCTGGATGGCATCACCGACTTGATGGACATGAGTTTGGGTGAACCCCAGGAGTTGGTGATGGACAGGGAGGCTTGGTGTGCTGTGATTCATGGGCTCGCAAAGAGTTGGACACGACTGAGCAACTGAACTGAACAGCCTTCTTTATGGTCCAAATCTCACATCTGTACATGACTACTGATTGCCCTGTGCCACAGCTTTAAACTCAGGGATTAATGATTATGGAAATAACATAGGTTGAAATAAGTAAAAGCAAAGTGCCATGAGGAGCAGTTGGCTTGAGGTCAGGAGAAAGAAGTCAGGATGATGACCTTGCCTTTACTCTCCTGTGCCCTGTCTGGCTGAGTCAGCAGCCTTTAAATTGACTTTCAGGAAGTCTCAAAAACAGTTTTATTTACATTAGCGAGAAACTTCATCAAACGGCCTATCCTACTGCTACAAAGCCTGAGTGATATGACCTTGTTCTATGTGCTCTTGGGCCCAGCTAACACGAGTCCTGTTTCTAAGGAAAAACTAGAGAATGAGCAGTAGGTATATATTGGTCTTTGTCAGTTGCAAAATATATTGTGTTGGGAGAATAGCTTTTAAGTGAAAAGAAAATGCTCCTAAATAAATTATGGGATGTTCACTTAATAAAATAAATGGTGTAGACTTCTGGTTTTATCCATACAGCATGCTCCATATTCTGTCATCAAAATATTTTAAACATCCTTTTAAATACCATTCCACCCTTTTAAGAAACTAAAGGAAATTGCCAGGGCAGAAGTAAAGAGGAAATTAGGAGCTAATAGTGTGAGCTGTGGCTTCACTGAGAGAACAGTGAGTCGTTATTCATGGAATCCTGGGGGTTTGGATTTTAAGGCCTTTGTGGGGACAGGAGACAAGACCTTGGAAAGTTGGAACTGAAATTCCATTTCCCTAAAGCCAGAGCCTACAGCAACAGAACAAATGATGAATGAGTGATTCCCCAGACCCCTCTCCTCCCTCCCGATACTAGGCAATGACAGGGAAGCCTGAAGATGTCTGCATGGGCTCTAAGTGGAAAAAAGGACTCTCCTGAGAATATATAAAAATGGTCCCACACTACCTCATGGGACTTCACAGGTGCCTCAGTGGTAAAGAATCCACCTGCGAATGCAGGAGATGAGGGTTCAATCCCTGGGTTGGGAAGATCCCTGTGAGAAGGAAATGGCAACCCACGCCAATATTCTTGTCTGGGAAATCCCTGAACAGAGGAACCTGGTGAGCTACAGTTCATGGGGTCGCAAAAGAGTTGCACATGACTTAGCAAATAACAACAACACTGCCTCATATGGGTTTAGAGTTAGCACTTCTATTACCCTGGATGGGAAAAAAAAGAAAAAAACCCGATAAAGCTGGCAGAAAACAATGCAAAACTTCTTTGAGGAGGATGCCCCAAACACCGGCCACCTGTAATTTCTGCAGAGAAAGTCTTTAGGAGGATAAACTCATAAACTCAGCAAACTGAGTGATTATATTCCCTCACAGTTTAATAATAGGATCATTTGGTTGAGTCTGTCAATTAAGGATATTCAGAATGATTAAAGACATAATGGGAAATCAGTATGAAGAATGGTAGATTATAATAAAGAATCAAATAGAACTTCTCACAATGTAAAATATGGTCTTTGAGGTTGGATAGATTAGACAGCATATAAAACATAACTGAAGAGGCAGTTAGTAATCTGGAAGATAATTTTGAGGAACTATACAGAATGTAACACACTTTTAAAGAAATGGCAGAACTTCCCTGGTGATCCAGTGGTAAAGAATCCACCTGCCAGTGCAGGAGAAATGGGTTAGATCCCTGATCTAGGGAAGATCCCACATGCTGTGGGGTAACTAAGCCCATGTGCCACAATTACTGAGCCTGTGTTCTGCAGCCTGTAAGCCGCAACTGCTGAAGCCCGAGTACCCTAGGGCCCATGCTCTGCAGCAGGAGAAGCCATCACAATTAGAAGCCTTTGAGGTCACAACTAGACAGTAGCCCCTACTTGTCTCAATTAGAGAAAAGCCCGCACAGTGACCAAGACCCATCACAGCCAAAAAAAAAAAAAAAAGAAATGGCAAATACTAAGGAGTGTTTAAGAGATGTGGAAGATAGACTGAAAGGGTCTAAAATTCCTTAATTAGGGATTACAGGCTCAGAGAATGAGATGCAGTGTTCTAAGAGAGAATACCTGAACAGTTCTTAGGAGGAACACAAACATTAATCCTCAGATTCAGGAAGCATAAACAGTCCTGAGCAGGATAAATAAAAGTGGTCACATTATAGTGAAACTGAAAATCAAAAATAAAGGAAGATAGAACTAGTTTCCTAGAAAGGCACGGCTGTTGGCCTGATTGAAGACTAATTTGTGACAATGGATAGAAGTCAGGAAACAACTAGACTGTGTTTTCAAAGAGGTAAGAGAAAACGAAGTGAAGTGAAGTCGCTCAGTCGTGTCCGACTCTCTGCGACCCCATAGACTGTAGCGTACCAGGCTCCTCTGTCCATGGGATTTTCCAGGCAACAGTACTGGAGTGGATTGCCATTTCCTTCTCCAGGGGATCTTCCCAACCCAGGGCTCAAACCCAGGTCTCCTGCATTGTAGACAGACACTTTACTGTCTGAGCCACCAGGGAAGTCCGGTAAGAGAAAATAACTACCATTAGATATCTTTACCTAGATAAATTATCATTTAGGAATGAGGATAAAATAAATTCATTTTTCATAAGTCTGAGATTGCTTACCAATCTCTGATCATTGAAGGATCTGTTAAAGAGTGACTATCAGGAAGAAATGAACATGAAAAAAGGGTGAAATTTAAGAAGGAACAGTAAAGAAATTGGTAAAGATGAAGTAAATCTTAAATATTGACTATATTACAACAATAATTATTATCTTGAAAGCTAAACCAAACTGGATCTCAAATATTGGATAACAGTGATATACAAAACAGTAGGACTTTATTAGAGTTGAAGTGTTCTGTGTGGGAAGCAAAAGTAAAATTAGATGCCTGCTGGCTGCTGCTGCTAAGTCCCTTCACTCGTGTCCGACTCTGTGCGACCCCATAGATGGCAGCCCACCAGGATCCCCCATCCCTGGGATTCTCCAGGCAAGAACACTGGAGTGGGTTGCCATTTCCTTCTCCAGTGTGTGAAAGTGAAAAGTAAAAGTGAAGTCACTCAGTGTTGTCCCACTCTTAGCAACCCCATGGACTGCAGCACACCAGGCGCCTCCATCAGTGGGATTTTCCAGGCAAGAGTACTGGAGTGGGGTGCCATTGCTTCGGGTTACATGTGCTTTAATTTTCTTCCTGGGGGTCCCGGAGGCTGCTCTCCAGGCGGAGGCGCTAGGCTGGGCTCTCCTGTAGCGGGGCCCATGCCAGCCCTGCAGACCCTCAGGAAGGGCCATGTCCTCCTCCAGGCTATCCGTGCCCTCCATGAGCTCCTCGTAGGTGATCTTCTCAGCGAACGGCCGCGGCCCTAGCAGCTCTACCATGTCAGCCTGCTCCAGCACCTCCTCCCAGCAGCTGCCTGCCCACCTTGTCCATCTGCTTGCAGCAGCGTGTGAGCAGGTCCAGGGTGTGCGCAGGCGCGGAGCCGATGAGCCGCCGTACCTCCCTCCTTGTCTATGAGCTGGACTGTGGCCTCACTGAACGGCTTCTCCACCAGCGCTCGCCTGGCCGTGGGAGATCGAAGGACACCTGGGCCAGCTTCTCGCTCATCCCGAACTACACAATCTGGGCATAGGTGCTCTGGGTGACCTTCCTCAGGTCGTCCTGGCCCCCCGTGGTAACCCGCCCGAAGAACAGCTGCTTAGCCACACAGCCACCCAGCATGGCGCACATGCAGTCAAGGAGCTGCTCCTGTGTATACAGGTACTGCTCTCTGGGCAGGCACTGGGCATATCCCTTGCCCAGGGGGACGATGGACACCTTGAGCAGGGGGTCTGCGTGTTCTAGGAACCAGCCCACCATGGCATGGCCAGCCTCGTGGTAGGCCACCATCATCTTCTCGCCAGGCTGCAGGACCTGTGTCCTCTTCTCAAGGCCTCCAATGACCGTCTTGATGGCCTGCTCGAAGTGCTTCTGGACAGAGGGGTTTAGGTGGTGGGTGGCGATCAGGGCGGCTTCGTTGCAAACATTAGAAATATCAGGACCTGTGAAGCCTGGAGTGAGGGCCGCAAGCTTCCTCGCCAGGGCATCCTTGCTGAGGCTCTCGTCTAAGCTGAGTGGACGCAGGTGGACCCTGAAGATAGATGACCTGCCTTTGATTTCTGGGGGACCAATGTAAATCTGACAGTTGAAGCAGCCCAGCCGCATCAGGGCTGGGTCAAGGATGTCGGGGCGGTTGGTGCCGGCCAGCACTATGAGGTTCATGGTAGAGCTGAATCCATCTATCTCCACGAGCAGCTGGTTCAGGGTGTTCTTCTGCTCACTCTGGCCTCCGAAGTGCCTGTGGCCATGCTTCCGGCCAATTGCATCAATCTCGAAAATTAGATTCCTACCCCATTGCAATAATAACCCAGGTGGATTACAGCCTTAAAGGTGATAGGTGAAACTTCAAGATATTTAGAGAAAAATATATGAAAATGAAATTTTGACCCTAGGAGGAGGAGGATTTTCAAAATAAGGCAAAGAACACAATTTCGGATGGAAAACACTGCCTCATTTCACGTCACTAAAACAAAAATATCTATGAAAATACAAAGAAGTCTAGGAATAGAAGAAGATACTTAAGATACATAGCACTCCCATGAAGTAAGAATCCAGATGATGATCTACAGATTAATAAGAAAAACAACAACACAATAGAAAAATGGACAAAAGGTCTGAATAGGCAATTCAAGAGTAAGATATTCAAAAGACCTATAAATACATGAAAAGATGCTTAATATCACTAGCAATAAGGAAATACAACTATAGTGAAATACACTCTACCAATTAGGTGTAGGGATGGTTGATTTGAATCTGTAAGGTCTGTTTCACCTATACAGTTTTTTAATCTCAAAATCATTTTACTCTTTCTAATATTAGAAAGTTAGAACTGGACATGGAACAACAGACAGGTTCCAAACTGGAAAAGGAGTATGTCAAGGCTGTATATTGTCACCCTGCTTGTTTAACTTATATGCAGAGTACATCATGCGACATGCCAGGCTGAATGAAACACAAGCTGGAATAAAGATTGCCAGAAGAAATATCAATAACCTCAGATATGCAGATGACACCACTCTTATGGCAAAAAGCAAAGAAGAACGAAAGAGCCTCTTGGTGAAAGTAAGAGAGGAGAGTAAAAAAGTTGGCTTAAAACTCCACATTCAGAAAACTAAGATCATGGAAACTGGTCCTATCACTTCATGGCAAATAGATGGGGAAAAAATGGAAACGGTGAGAGACTTTTACTTTCTTGGGCTCCAAGATCACTGCAGAGGGTGACTGCACTCATGAAATTAAAAGATGCTTACTCCTTGGAAGAAAAGCTATGACAAACCTAGACAGCATATTCAAAAGTAGAGACATTACTTTGCCAGCAAAGGTCTGTCTCGCCAAAGCTGTGGTTTTTCCAATAGTCATGTACGGATGTGAGAGTTGTACTATAGAGAAAGCTGAGCACTGAAGCATTAATGCTTTTGAACTGTGGTGTTGAGAGAAGACTCTTGAGAGTCCCTTGGACTGCAAGGAGATCCAACAAGTCAATCCTAAAGGAAATCAGCTCTGAATATTCATTGGAAAGACTGATGCTGAAGCTGAAACTCCAATACTTTGGCCACTTGATATGAAGAACTGACTCATTTGAAAAGACCCTAATGCTGGGAAAGATTGAAGGCAGGAGGAGAAGGGGACGATAGAGGATGAGATGGTTGGATGGCATCACCGACTCGATGGACGTGAATTTGAACAGGCTCTGGGAGTTGGTGATGGACAGGAAAGCCTGGTGTGCCGCAGTCCATAGGTCGCAGAGAGTCGGACATGACTGAGCAATTGAACTGAACTGAACTGAATACTTTACTGGGTTATTAGTAGTAATTGCTTTAATTTTGTTCCCATCCCTTAATCCTCTCCAAACTTAATTTTAAAATCTGTTTTATAAATGAAGGCAGTTGTTTTATAAACTTTGTCCCAGATAATGCCTTTTCAGCTTTCCTTTCTATTAAATTCAGGTAACATTTAAGTTCTTCCAGAAAATTTATTGCCAGTGTAAACTACCCAAATACATCATTTTAAAACTTGTTTATCCTTTTCAATAATAATTTCAACAGTCAGAAACAAAAGCCACATGGTAACTTGAACAGTTAAGGCTCAGTATAAAGAAATATTAACCATTTACAGGGGATTAACTACTAAGAAGGAATCGGGATTATAAAGAATCCCCTTAGGCTAAGAGAGGATACCCAAGGAAGGAACAAAGTTGGAAGGGCAGCAGCAGCGGCCTCCCTCGGTTGGGAATCAGGCCTTGTTGGAAGAGGTGTTCACTCCTAGAGTTTGTCCAAGTTGCTGGGCCAAGGCTGGCATAGAAAGAACCACAGGCGGGGACTGGCAGTCTGCAAGCCTCCTGCTGGGTTACCACTGGGCCAATGTTGGCAGACAGGGAATCCTGGACAGGAAATGCCTGACCCCACTCCCCCCACCCCTAGCTGGGAAGCATACAGGCCAAGGCTAGTTGGGCCGGCAATCTTAAGTTGTGACTAGCAAGCAGGGATCCGCCACCCTCCACCCCCACTGGGGTACAGGTAGGTTGAGGAGTCTGAGACTGATTTTTACTTAATGTTTTTTGTTTGGTTGTTTATAAATTATCCAAAAGAGAGGGAACATAGTTAAATCTCCAAATTTTCAAGTTCTTCCAGAGAGTAAATCTCCAACTTGATGAGAATGGCCTATAAAAGAATATTTTTAAGGACTATATATGTGAGTAAAGGAAAGGCAGGTGGGTTGCTCTGTGGTTGGCATTCTGGACTAAATGGTCTGTATCTCCCCAAAATTCATATGCTGAAGCCCTAACCCTCTCGATTAGGACTGTATTAGGAAGTGAGACCTCCAAGGGAGTAATTAACATTAAATAAGGTCAGGAGAGTGGGCTCCTGATCTGATAGGATTAGTGTAAGCAGAGGTACCAGAGAGCTTGCCCTCTCTCTGTGTGCCCACACCCTGCAGAAGGGCCATGTGGGGACGTAGAAAGAATGTGGCAATCTACAAGCCAGAGAGAGATTATACCACATCAGTCCTGGCACCTTGATCTTGGACTTCTAGCTTCCAGAACTGTGACAAAGTAAATTCTATCAGTAAGCCATCCAGTCTCTGCTGTTTGTTATAGCTGCAGGTAAATTCAAGGTGACTTATTTAAGGAAAAATAGCCGACTATTAATGGTATGGGTGTGTTTGTTTCTTTCAGTTGTAATCTAGAAAAACTGTTTGGAGTGATTATGTAATGAGGCCCCAAAGACAATGGCTCTCTGCATAGCCAGAGGTTTTGTCATTGAGGGTCAGCCATCACTCTCAAGAAATCAGTAGAATATGTGGTATTATATAATATCACATATACAATATGCACATATTGCATAATCTAGATGTTTGGAGCTGAGTCAGGATGATTGAGAGAAAGGTTGTAGCACATAAAGCAGATGGGAGCCACAAGGAAATGTCAGGCAATTGGAATTATTTGGTCACCATGGACGTATTTAGAGAACTCTCAACTTAGAGTGACAGGGAAGTACTGAGCTGGCAAATATATGCGTGGATCTGAGGTGTCAAAGACTATTTCTGGACCGTGCTGATTAACACATAGGATACCCTTCATAAACTGATTTTATTAACCAGAGGATATGGAAGTGTTCTCATTTAATTTTCATGTAATGTTTACACTTTGTGGTTAACATTCTCTGTTAGTCGCTCAGTCGTGTCTGATTCTTTGCTACCCCATGGACTGTAGCCCACCAAGCTCCTGTGTCCGTGAGATTCTACAGCCAAGAATACTGGAGTGGGTTGCCATTTCCTTTTCCAGGGAATCTCCCAAATCCAGGGATCATACCTGGGTCTCCTGCATTGCAGGCAGATTAGTTACCAACTGAGCCACTGGGGAAACCAGCAGAGTTAGTCTTAATTTGTCCATTTTACAGTGAAAATACTAAAGTTTAAAAATCTCTTTTTCCCAAGTTTACCTAATTAGGAAGTAATGAAACTGGCATTTGAACATAGGCCCTTGTATTTCAGTGTACCAAGTTGTGTACTGTGGAAGAACACTCAGTTGGGTGTCCTGAAACCTGAGTTTTGGTCTCAGACTCATTTACTGCCTGAGTGGCCCTGATTAAGTCCTCTCTAGATGCTGGACTAAGCTAACTCTTTTGTAAAGTGGAGCTAATATATGTTCCATTTGCTTTTTAAGAAATAATACACCATCCCACAATTTTTTCTGTCTATATGCATATGTCTATGTATGCATGTGTATATGTGTATATATTTATATGTGATATATAAATGATTTATGTTTAAGAATGAGCTTTTTTGATTTTATCTTTTTATTTTTACCCATTCTTCCATAATTTGCTTTTTCTCACTCTGCTATGTGTCTTGTGGTTCTTACCATAAAACCACTTCTAGATCTACCTAATCGAATCCTTTTAAAATGACCACAGACCACTCCAGTGATGTGCCATAATTTATTTAACCATTGCTGTACTGATGGGAATTTTGATCGTTTCTGTTTTTTCACTGGTAACTGTGCTACAGTGAATATCCAGGGTTCTTTGTAGATGCAAATGTTAAGTTGCTGGGTCCATAGCTATTATATTTTAATGAAACTATCAATTTGTTCTTCAAAATGGTTATACTGAGGTATACTTTTGCCAGCAATAAGTAATTGGCTTCCAGTGTCCCCTTTCACTTTGCCAAATTTGTTTTCCCAGTTTGAGTACGAAAAATGATTTACCATGATTATTATAATTTCCACTTCTCTGATTGTTAGTGAAGTGGAGAATTTTTTGTTTGTTTATAGTTTCCTGGGGATTGCCCATTAATATCCTTTGCCAACTTTTATTTTTTATTGACTGATTTTTAGAATATGCCAAAATATTAAATCCTGTTTCTACTTTATAGGTCACAAATGCTTTTCTCCCCTCAGTGCTATTAAAAATGTATTTTACAGGCCTGTAAACTAAACACATATCATTTCCTTTTTAGCAAAAATGTGACCATACTGTACATATTGCTCTTGCCTTTTAAACTGATATTATTTTGAGATATCAATATATTATAGGTCTCCCTCTTATATTTGGATGCTCTTCCAAACTATGGATATGTCATAATTCAAGTTTAATGTTTATTCCATTTTCAGTTTTTTAAAAAATCAGACTTGATTTTTCAAATGCCACTTTTTTGTGTTTACCGTTTTATTGGGGGAATTTATTTCTGCCTTTATCTTTATTGTCTATTCCCTTCTATTTTCATCAAATTTATCTTATCTTCTTTTTAACTTCTTGAGTTCTTATCCTCTTTTTAGTTTCTATGTAAATAAATACTTTGGAGAAGGAAATGGCAACTCACTCCAGTATTCTTGCCTGGAAAACCCCATGGTCAGAGGAGCCTGGTAGGCTGCAGTCCATAGGGTCTCGAAGAGTCAGACACGACTGAGCGAATTCACTTTCACTTTTCACTTTCCTGCATTGGAGAAGGAAATGGCAGCCCACTCCAGTGTTCTTGCCTGGAGAATCCCAGGGACGGGGAGCCTGGTGGGCTGCCGTCTATGGGATCACAGAGTCAGACACGACTGAAGCGACTTAGCAAATAAATACTTAGTTCATTAATTTTAAATTCTTAATTGTTCTTACAGTAAATACATAGATGAATTTTTTATGTCAGTAATGACATTGACCAAATTATACAGGGGGCTCTTTGTAAATTCCTAAGTGTCATTTATTTACAAAAAGCTTATAATCTCAGTTTTTCTTTTTTAATCCAATCATTGTTTATTTAATAGTGTATCTTAAATTTTCTGAAGTGGCCTTTTTCTTTTAGTCTTTTTAACATTTTCCCATGTGCATCAGAGAATAAGCTTTGAAAGAATTTGTTTTTTAAAATGGAACATATCTAACTTTTAAATAGACAGTAATGCTAAAATGCGTATTAGCTGTGTATGTACTAGCAGCTTAAAGAAAAAAACCAACATATGTACCTTCTCTTGTCATGATCCTCTCTTCCCCAAAGAGATAACCATTTTATCATTCCCATAACTTTTCATAGTTTTATTGCAAATGGATGTATCTCGGAATAGTATACACTTTCTCATTGGAAAAGACCTTGATGCTGGGAGAGATTGGGGGCAGGAGGAAAAGGGGATCACAGGGGATGAGATGGCTGGATGGCATCACTAACTTGATGGACGTGAGTCTGAGTGAAATCCAGGAGATGGTGATGGGAGGCCTGGCGTGGTGCGATTCATGGGGTCGCTAAGAGTCAGACACGACTGAGCGACTGAACTGAACTTATTTTGCAACTAAAATATTTTATATAAACAGTACCTACCTTTTTATAATTTGTCTTTTAAGTTAATGTTTAAGACGTTTATCCATCTAGACACATGTACTTCTAGTTTATTTTCATTCCTGTATAATCCTCTACTATATGAATATTTCATTAAACCTGTATAACTTTCACAGTTTTATCTTATTGATGTTTTCATGATAAAGTTTTTACATTCTTTGTTTACTGAAATCAAAGTTAATAAGCACCTTCTTTGTTTAGTTACTCAGATCCTTTTTCTTGTTTCTCCACTTGACCTATCCATTTCTAGTAAAGAAGTATTGACATCTCAGGCATGATTGTGAGTTGATCAGATTGCATTCTTTTAACAGTTTTTTCACCATATAATTTTAAGCTGCTTTGTTCATGTGTGTAGTACCTTCTTGTTGAATCTTTCTTTGTCCCATTTAACGCTTTTGGTTCTTAATTCTGTGTATTTTCAAACATTCTTGGTATTGCTTTATTCTTGTAAGGAACATTTAATAGTTTTTTTAAAAACCACAATATGAGAGTTGCTCATTTTAATGGAGGAGTTTGACTCAATCTTGCTTATTATGATTGTGGACATGTTTGCATGTGTTTTTGCTGTATTATGTGTGGGTGTTATTATCTCTTTCCCCTTATCACCTGGCATTAGATTGGTCTTTTTTCCTTTATCATTTCTCTTCCTCTAGTGCTTTGAGAATTATACATCCTATTTCCAGTCTCCAAGTGGTTACATATCACTTTAACAAACTGTATATATTTTAATACATACATCTGAAACTTGATATATATTGGTATAAGAAAATTTACCAGTCCAAAAAAGACAAATTACCATTCCAAAAACAGACACGTCGTTGAACATGTTTTCCTGTATCACCTCCCCAACTCCTGTTCAGTTCAGTTCAGTTCAGTTGCTCAGTCGTGTCTGACTCTTTGTGACCCCATGAATCGCAGCACACCAGGCCTCCTGTCCATCACCAACTCCCGGAGTTTACCCAAACTCATGTCCCTGGGATGGAGGAGCATGGTGGGCTGCCATCTATGGGGTCGCACAGAGTCAGACACGACTGAAGCGACTTAGCAGCAGCAGCAGCAGCAGCAGCAGCAGCATATCCATCGAGTCAGTGAAGCCATCCAGCCATCTCATCCTCTGTTGTCCCCTTCATCCCCTGCCCCCAATCCCTCCCAGCATCAGGGTCTTTTCCACTGAGTCAACTCTTTGCATGAGGTGGCCAAAGTATTGGAGTTTCAGCTTCAGCATCAGTCCTTCCAATGAACAACCAGGACTGATCTCCTTTCGGATGGTCTGGTTGGATCTCCTTGTAGTCTAAGGGATTCGCAAGAGTCTTCTCCAACACCACAGTTCAAAAGCATCAATTCTTCAGCTTTCTTCACAGTCCAACTCTCACATCCATACATGACCACTGAAAAAACCATAGCCTTGACTAGACGGACCTTTGTTGGCAAGGTAATGTCTCTGCTTTTCAATATGCTATCTAGGTTGGCCATAACTTTCCTTCCAAGGAGTAAAGCATCTTTTAATTTTGTGGGTTCAGTCACCATCTGCAGTGATTTTGGAGCCCCAAAAGTAAAGTCTGACACTGTTTCCACTGTTTCCCCATCTGTTTCCTATGAAGTGGCCGGACCAGATGCCATGATCTTCATTTTCTGAATGTTGAGCTTGAAGCCAACTTTTTCACTCTTCTCTTTCACTTTCATCAAGAGGCTTTTAGTTTCTCTTCACTTTCTGCCATAAGGGTGGTGTCATCTGCATATCTGAGGTTATTGATATTTCTCCAGCCAATCTGGATTCCAGCTTGTGCTTCTTCCAGCCCAGTGTTTCTCATAATGTACTCTGCATATAAGTTAAATAAGCAGGGTGACAATAGACAGCCTTGATGTACTCCTTTTCCTATTTGGAACCAGTCTATTGTTCCATGTCCAGTTCTAACTGTGGCTTCCTGACTTGCATATAGGTTTCTCAAGAGGCAGGTCAGGTGGTCTGGTATTCCCATTTCTTGAAGAACTTTCTACAATTTATTGTGATGCACATAGTCAAAGGCTTGGCATAGTCAATAAAGCAGAAATAGATGTTTTTTCTGGAACTCTCTTGCTTTTTCCATGATCCAGCAGATGTTGGCAATTTGATCTCTGGTTCCTCTGCCTTTTCTAAAACCAGCTTGAACATCTGAAAGTTCACGGTTCACATATTGCTGAAGCCTGGCTTGGAGAATTTTGAGCATTACTTTACTAGCGTGTGAGATGAGTGCAGTTGTGTGGTAGTTTGAGCATTCTTTGGCATTGCCTTTCTTTGGGATTGGAATGAAAACTGACCTTTTCCAGTCCTGTGGCCACTGCTGAGTTTTCCAAATTTGCTGACATATTGAGTACAGCACTTTCACAGCATCATCTTCCAGGATTTGAAATAGCTCAGCTGGAATTCCATCACCTCCACTAGTTTTGTTCGTAGTGATGCTTTCTAAGGCCCACTTGACTTCACATTCCAGGATGTCTGGCTCTAGAAGAGTAATCACAGCATCATGATTATCTGGGTCATGAAGATCTTTTGTACAGTTCTTCTGTATATTCTTGCCACCTTTTCTTAATATCTTCTGCTTCTGTTAGGTCCATACCATTTCTGTCCTTTATTTTGCCCATCTTTGCATGAAATATTCCCTTGGTATCTCTAATTTTCAGATCTCTAGTCTTTCCCATTCTGTTGTTTTCCTCTCTTTCCTTGCATTGATTGCTGAGGAAGGAAAAGAGTTATCAACTTGGTTTTTTAATAGTATGTTTTAATTTTTAAGGGAATCCTTATTTAGTAGTTACAGTAAGTTTCCACAACCATATTCAGTCATTCATTTATTCAGCAAATATTTTTAGAGCTTGCTCCAAGCCAGAAACTCTTCTAGGCACTGGGGAAGCAAAAGTGTACCAGTCAGACAAAAATTCCTGCCTTCATGGAATTTTTATTATCCAGAAAGCTGGAGATGGAAATTTTGGATATGTCAGTATACTTATAATCTGTAAAGGCTAGATGAGATGATTAACAAAGTAAGTATAGATTCAAAAAGAGAGGAAGTCCAAGGACTGGCCTAGGGCAGTATTAACAAAAGTACCAAAAGGAACTGCCTGGGCAATAGAAGGGAAATGAGGAATGGGTGGACTTGGACAGGAAAATTTGTTGCAAGGAAAAGAGAGTTATCAACTGGGTCAGATGCTGTAAGATGAATTGACCGAGAATTGACCTCTGGATTTAGCAACATGGAGGTCATCACTGACCTTACAAGCAGTATTATTGGAGTGGTGAAGGGGAGAACTTGCTGAGAGGAAACCCTCTGTGACATGCGGATAGAGAGGTGGGCTGGAAAGCTTCCAAGATGGGAGAAATGTGTGTGCACTGAAGGGAAGCACTCAGTGGGCATGGAAGAGGCAAAAACAGTGAGGTAGGAAAGGCAGGGGAGGTCACTGCTAGAGCAAGGCCCTAGAACAGCAGGAAGAGGCTAGATGTACGTATCAGCTGTGATTACTAACACCTCAGAGATATGTTCACCTACCATCCTATGAAATAATGAGATGATATATGTGAAGGTGCTTTGTAAACTTATAAAAGAATCCTGTAATGTAAGCTAATGTAACAGTGCAAGTGGAGACTTTAAAATAAGTGGTCACTTTTTTTTCCCTTCGGCGCTCGGCTTGGTGCAGCCCCGTACCCCCACCCGGGGGTGAATGGTACGGCCATTGTGTATATTTCCAAATGGACACATTTGGACACATTTACCAAGCATCAAAACATTTATCTTAGAGGACTTTGGGATTTTCCCACACTGAAAACTTGATGCTTAACCTTTCGACCACCCAACAAGCAAAGAACATGCTACCCCTTTTATCTTCTTAGAAGCTTTTAAATCAGCCTGAAGCCATTTGAGAAAGCCAAATGTAATACTTCCATGAACATCTTTTTAGCTAGAATAAAAATAGATGTGAATAGAATCTTATGCACATCTCATAAGATTCTTGCCTAGAAAATAGAAAATAAAGATCTAAATTCAAATGATATTTGCTTTTTAATGTTTTATAAAAATGTTGGTACAGTTGCCAATATCAGGTAGGGCCTCATGGCAAATAATCACCATCCTACATGAAATCAAGTGCATGGTTTAATCACTCTTTACTTTAAAAAAATAGTACTGATTTGATTTAATAAAACATTAAAAAAATAAACTACTAAGCATGAGTAATTGAAATAATTTTACTCAGTACAAATGGTTTTTATTTTTCCTTCTTCCATCCTTTGTTCTCAGGTCTCTGATTCTCAGCTGCTAAAAGGTAATGCATTTTATGGTGTTTAGATAATTGATATAATTGTTTCAAGTTACCTTTTTAGGTTATTATCAGCTTGTAGGCATCAGTTTCTCTAATTGTTAAGTAGTGAATCCTTTATCTGGCATTTAATCTTGCCTCCTTGGGAAAATCAGACCTTACTATAGAGTAAATTTTCCAATTGCTGACCTGAAGTAACATGAGCCTGTGCCTTGGCAGTGAACCTTTGCTTTTTCTGTTATTCACAAGAAGGATAATGATGTGGCCTGAAGGCCCTCATTTCAGTACCTTAAGAAGTAACATCCAAGTACTAGTTGCAAAGGTCTGAGCTTGGAAATTCAGAGAAAATAATTGCATTGACACAGTATTTTTAATTTCTTTTGGGAAGATGAGGTCATTAAAAATGTAACTTTTATCATTTCTATTGTTTCTTAAACCACTTGTCTTACTTATGTTGACATAATTTAGAGGATCCACAGTTACTTGAAAATGACCATTATTTATTTTTATGACTAAATTATAATTGTTATTTTACAAGTGTGTCTGAAAATTTTACTTCCGTGTATACACACACACACACACACACACACACATATATATATACATGTATATGTTCTATTTTTGTAACTAACAAGATTGAGATTATAGAACTTGAATGTAGAATGTTTTACAATTTCTCAGTAAAATAAAAGATAGCATTTTTTTTTAGAGCTAGAAAGAAGATTCCCTAAACATTTTCAGCAAACTTGAAAAGAATGTTAAACAAATCCCATGAAATAATTTCCTAAAATGTGTAAAATGCAATTTCTCAGCAGCTGTAAAATGAAAAGGCAATTTGAAAAAAATTTAAATTTTTTATACAATTTTTAAAGGTTACACTCCATTTACTATTCTAGCAAAATATTGGCTGTATTCCCTGTGTTTCGCTGCGTTGCGCATCCTTGTAACCTATCTTACATCCAAGAGTTTGTATCTCACACTCCTCCACCTCTATACTGTGCCTCCCTTCCCTCTCCCCACTGGTAACCACTAGTTTGTACTCTATATCTGTGAGTCTGGTGCTTTTTGTTATAGTCAAGTCATCCTAAATTGCACCAAAACTAAGTGTACTCCCAAAGTACCAATGGAATTTTAAAAACAGAACCTGATAATTTCAAATCTCAATTGCATATCAGTCAGCAAAAATATATTTAAAAGATTGATAGTCATATGGAGTGTTGCTTTACCTAAAGTCAAAAACATGATCAAAAGCTATAGCAATTAAATCATTATGGTATTTGAGTATGAAGAGACAAATCAGTTAGTGGAAGTGAACAGAAAGTATAAAAACTGACATAAGTATTGAATTTCTGTTTTGCTATCTATCCCATCAGATCCTCCAGCCAGATGAGCCCAGTCCTACCAGCTCATGATAACTAGAATGCTTTAGGATCAGGCCGGTTTGCTGTGATCGCATGAGAAAATTGTTTTTTTGCTTACTACCAATCTGTGGTTCATTTGAGCAGTGCCAACTTCATGGCAAAAAGATGGGGAAAAAGTGAAAACAGTGACAGATTTTATATCCTTCGGTTCCAAAATCACTGCAGATGGTGACTGCAGGCATGAAATTAGAAGACATTCGCTCTTTGGAAGTAAAGCTATGACAAACTTAGACAGAGTAATTAAAAGCAGAGACATCAGGTCCATCTAGTCAAAGCTATGGTTTTTCCACTAGTCATGTATGGATGAGAGAGTTGGACCATAAGGAAGGCTGAATGACAAATAATTGTTGCATTTAATTTGTGGTGCTGGAGAAGACTCTTGAGAGTCCCTTTTAATGCAAGGAGATCCAACCAGTCAATCCTAAAGGAAATCAACCCTGAATATTCATTGGAAGGACTGAAGCTGAAGCTCCAATACTTTGGCCACCTGATGCCAAGAACTGACTCATTGGAAAAGATCCCGATGCTGGGAAAGATTGAGGGCAGGAAGGGGGTGCTAGAGGATAAGATGGTTGGATGGCATCACCGACTCAATGGACATGAGTTTGAAGCAAGCTCCAGGAGATGGTGAAGGACCGGGAACCCTGTCGTGCTGCAGTCCATGGGGTGGCAAAGAACTGGACACAACTTAGTGACTGAACAATAACAATGTGTATTATTATACCATGTGATTTATCACACTAATTGAGCAGAGGCAATGGAGGAACCTACAGAACTGCAGTAGCTGAAGGCCCTTTTAAGCACTCAGGCTCTGGTTATCTTTTTTATATGTAAATCATATTCTTGCCTTTAGGATCTATATATGTATACCAAATATGTGTGTGTGTGTGTGTGTGTGTGTGTGTGTGTGTGTGTGTGTGTGTGTATCCCTTTTAGGGATAGAAATATATATTTATAAATACATGTATTTGTCTGGGGCACAAACTGTTCCCAGACTCCCTCCCCCACACCTTCTTTTAAGGTGATAAATTGAGCAGTGGGCACCTAGTGCCATTATCAAAAATGACGGGTAATTCTGCTAAGGCACAAGAGGCAGACTCATGCATACAGTGATGTTTTAATGAAAACCTTTAACTCAGATTTCTTCTGAAACTGTTTCTTGTGTTCAAAGAATACAAATTGTTCCACGGTTCCACATTTTTTTTTTTTTTTTTTCTTTATTCCTGTCAACATAGGATAGCATAGAAGTGAAAACCACAGGCCATGACTAAAATTTTAGGGAAGTAGTGATTGCTTAAACAAAGGTAGTAGCAGTGGGTGGATGTGAGAAATTAGGGGGAGAACAACAGGCTTTGTTAATTGATTGTTGGTAGAAGTTAAGGAAAAGGAGGATTTGTCAGCATTAGTTCATAGGTAGATCAAATTACCAGCTGCAGCAGGCAGGCAGGCAGGCTTAGTGTGCTGGGACTAGGCCTAAGGAGGGATAGTTTGATGAGAAAGCAACAGGCACCTCATGGGCAGTAGTGGCAGCACCAGGTAAGGGCAGAAGTCACACATAAAGTGCATATTAGGTCACAGGAAATAGGCAAAAATTGTGCATGACGTCAGATTATGATGCAGAAGCAGTGAATGCTCCACATCGAGTAGTCCTCCAGGAAATTCACTGGAGATGAGTCATGGTTGATGGGGGCCACCTCAACCCAAGGAAATGGTTTAGCAAGAAGAAAACAGGAGAGTAAACTATGGTCACAGACAAGATTGGTTCCCCTGCCCAGAGAGGAAGAAAAAAGCCCCTGAGATATAGATGCAGTAGGGAACTTAAGATGGTAGATGGATCCCTGAGGAGTATTCAGGGAAATTATTGCTCATTATTGACACTGAGTGATTGAGTGACTCCTTACCTGTGTGCGCTTAGTCGCTCAGTCTGGTCCTACTCTTGTGACCCCATAGGCTGTAGCCTGCCAGGCTCCTCTGTCTGTGGGATTCTCCAGGCAAGAATACCAGAGTGGGTTGCCATTTCCTTCTCCAGGGGATCTTCCCAACCCAGGGTTTGAACCCAGGTCTCCTGCATTGCTGTCAGACTCTTTACCGACTGAGCTCTGAGGGAAGCCCTCCTTATCCATGGTAGAGCCCAAATAACTTCCCAATACAAGGATTATCTGACTTTACTATTAATATACTGCTGAGCTAGATTATCTCTGTTACCAGGTTGCTTTGTCTTTCTAAAGCACCATTTTCTTTCTCTCATTACTTCACTTAAGACTCTCCTAAGGCCATTTTTGTTTTCTGTCAGAATAAATCCTGGTCCTTTAGTGTTTCATTCAGAAAGACTGTTAACACTTTATACACTTTTCCATGAATGCAAAACTTTTGTTGCAGGAAGATGATCTCCACCTTCAAATATGCTGTGTAAACCTAGAATGCTCATATCTCTCCCTGACATTAAAATTCATATGTTCTTCTTCCTGTGCTTAGTTGCTCAGTCATGTCCGACTCTTTGGAACCCCATGGACTGTAGCCTACCAGGGCTCCTCTGTCCAAGGGATTCTCCAGGCAAGAATACTGGAGTGGGTTGCCATGTTCTCCAAGTGAGCTTCCCAATCCAAGGATCAAATCTTGGTCTCCCACATTGCAGGCAGACTCCACCGACTGAGCCACCAGGGAAATCTTCTTAAAGCCTTCTTACTAACCTCAGTCTATTGTGCTTTTCTTCTATTTACTCTGACTTTCTTCCATGTTTGTACCTTTTGTCCCTCCAACTAGCATTTTGTCCACCTATATAAGAAAATCCCATGGACAGAGGAGCCTGGTGGGCTGCAGTCTATAAGGGTCGCTAAGAGTTGGACACAACTGAGTGACTTCACTTTCACTTTTCACTTTCATGCATTGGAGAAGGAAATGGCAACCCACTCCAGTGTTCTTGCCTGGAGAATCCCAGGGACGGGGGTCCCTGGTGGGCTACCGTCTGTGGGGTCGCACAGAGCCAGACACGACTGAAGTGGCTTAGCAGCAGCAGCATAGATCATATATTCTTTAAGGGCTGAGACTAGATTCTACCTGTTATACAGGCCATTTAAAAAGGCATTTAAAAATTTTTTATTTGACTGTTTCCATTATGTTTTGAAAAGTCTTAGTCTTCAGAGTAGTGGCTTTTCATTTAATAAGGTATAACTTAGAAATATAAAATGTACTTTCCTTACTGAAAGTTCTTATGGTCTGTTTTGATACAACTTCTCAAAATAGTGAATGTTTAAATAATTTTAAGTTTGTACAAAGTTTGGATAATGACTTAGAAAAGGCAATAAGGAGATTAAGTTTGTCATCCTAAGTAAGAAATTTTTTCTGATATAAAATGTTTTGTGTGAAATGTACAAAGGTATAATTTTATACTGTTGATAGCCATGTAAATTGCCATAAGCTTCCTGGAAGCATCTCGATAATGTGTATGAAATGACTGTTTGACCAATCAAGTTTACTCCCAGGAATTAATCCCAAGGAAATATTTATAGATACATCTAAATATTTTCAAGGCTGGTCATTATGTTAATAACATTGTGTTATAGTAGTGAAATACTATACATATTCAACCATGTGGAATTCATTAATTTAGTTAGGCAACAAACATTTACTATGAAATATTGCATAGTTACTAAAACTAGATTAGTGACATGGAAAAATGATATATTAATTAGTAAAAAGAATCAGATAACTGGATGGTATAGTATAACCCTGATTTTTTGGCAAAAAAAAAAAAACAATTATAAGTTTTTAAATTCTGTCTTCTGAATTATATACGGTAGCTATGCATTGCTTTTGGAATCAGGGGAAAAAAAAAACATTAACACTTTTGTTACAGTTCAAAGAAAATAAATGATAGAAATTATTTATCTACAAGGAAAGATTTTTAAATTAAAGAAAACAAAAGAGATTCCCTTCTCCCCATACACACACTCTCCTCATTCTGCTTATCTTAACCTTGGGTAGAATTCAGAGTGATCATTGATGGTAACTCTACCGTAGTGATCTAGAGTTAGCGACTTCAGCACAAATCTAAACTCTGCCACCAAATGGTTTCCTTAGTGGTTGCCATGAACAGCCTATCAGGGTTTCCCATTCTTCTTTTAGAAAATTAATAGTCTACAGTGAAAAGAGTTCTAATTAAATAAGTAGGCCTATATAGAAAGTACATAGTAGGCATCAACAAGTGTTGTTCCTTCTGAAGAAACTACTAGCTCGGAAATTTAATGTTCTCTGAGACTGAAACTAAAGAAAGAAATCACAACTCCTTCAAAGAGCCAGTGTAAAGTCTTCAGAATCTGAATGATATTCATAGTAGGATCTTCTGAACATTAATTCATTTTATTCATATGGATATTTGTTTATGATTATGTAGTTTCACCCTTTTTCTTTCCTCTGCTAATTCCCTATCAACATAGTTGAAGATATGTGTCTTCTTGAAGTAGGTGTCACTTCGCACAGTCCAGACTTATTTGCTTTCTTAACTTCAGATTGCTGTTGGCAGAACAGAAGTCGAAGACCTGGACCTCTATGCTACATCTCGCGAAAGGCGATTTCGTTTGTTTGCTTCTATAGAATGTGAAGGGCAGTTGTTCATGACTCCCTATGATTTTATTTTGGCTGTTACAACAGATGAGCCCAAAAGTAAGTATATTTCTCAAGTTTATCTCAACAATGTAATAACATTTTTTTCTTATCTCTTATTTTTTAAAATTGTGGAGCAGTATAAGTTTTTCAGAACAACTAACCAAGTAATGTGGTACTTCAAAAGATACTATGCTTCGATGTTTTGATACAGTGTATCAAAAGATATAATGTTACCAGACTAATACTTCTTATAAACCCCTACTGGTTATCTTTTCTCTTTTCAGAAATTTCATTTGTTCCCTCTTTCTCAGTATGTCAGACTAAACACCCACCTTATTTTTAATATTCTTGATAAAGGTTCTTATTCTGCCAAATCAGTTCTTATATCCAGCCTGGACAGAAAAACTCAGAGAACTGGCTTTGCAGTTAGACTTGGACAAGAATTCTTCCTGTATCTCTTCTGAATATCTCATAGTTCCTGCAGTGTAAATGTAGATTGATTGTTTCTCACTTTTCCATGCGTTAGGGCAGTGGTTCTCAAACTTTTGGCATTATGTACGTTCTTACAAAGTCACTTTAATGGCTGACTTAATAGAAGACATCTGGATTCTTCTATCTGCCTTTGTGTTCAATTTGTTGCAGTGTTTGTTTTCAGGAAGTATTGACAATGAACAAAATCTGCCTAACAGGTATATAGAAGGAGGAAAAGGGAAGGGTATTACAAAAACCTTTTCAAATAATCATAGATATTCTTCTTTGGTATTATATCAGTACTTGGCTGCTGATAGTTTCTTAAAGTTTAGTTGCAATGTGGACTCTGACATTTTTGCCAAGGATTTTGTTAAAATCCTTTGGCCTACATTGCATATTTGAATGGCTCTTTTTTCTTTATATTGATATAATTTTGTACTATCCACTGGAAAATATTGGTTCATTAAGTTACACCGATCTGTCAAATGTTGCCATGTTTCATTGTACAATATTTTTTAAAAATCACATTCACTAATACCATCAGAATCTTATCAGAAAAGTCTTTGCTTGTTGGAAAGCTGTCAAATGCATGGTGTATACAAGCTTTCCAAAATTTTAATTTTCGCTTGAAATCTCAGATGTTATTATTGACAACAAATATTGTCAGGTGTTTTCTTTAAGCAAGAAACTCAGATTAACATTAGTTTATTTTTAAATTTTAATTTATTTTGTATTGGGTATAACCGATTCACAATGTTGTGATGGGGTGGATAGTAAAGGGCCTCAGCCATACAAATACATGTATCCATTCTCCCCCAAACTCCCTTCCTATCCAAGCTGACATATAACATTGAATAGAGTTCCATGTGCTACACATGGGACCTTGTTGATTATCCATTTTAAACAGAACAGCAGTGTATATAGGCAACCATAAGTTCATTCCCTAAGTCTGTGAATCTCTTTGTGTTTTGTAAGTAGTTCATTTGTATCATTTCTTTTTAGATTCCACATATAAGAAATGTCATATGTCATATGATATTTTTCCTTCTCTGTCAACATCAGTTAATTTCTAATCAGTACTTCTAAGCTATAATTAAGAATGATAACTACAAGAAAATATACATGTTTCATTGCCATTCTCCCAAACCATCCCACCCTTTTCCTCTCCCTCAGAGTCCAAAAGTCCACTCTATACCTCTGTGTCTCTTTGTTATCTATTTTCTTGTAAGAAACGAAGTGCCAATCTATGTTCAATGTAGGATGCAGGATGCATGGGCCTGATGCACAGGATGATTCAAGTAGAGGATGTGGGGTGGGAGGTGGGAGGGGGCTTCGGCATTGGGAGATTGTGTTCACCTATGGCTGATTCGTGTCAATGTATGGCAAAACAAAAACAGTATTGCAATTTAAAAAATAAATAAATTTAATAATAATAATTTAAAAAGAATGATAACTAAAAATCAAAGTATTTGTAAAAACTTGTTTTTTAAAGTATAGGGCTTTAAAAAGAAATATTTACCTCAAAAAGAAAATATGCTTCAGAGATGAATATTAAACCATATACATATCAAAGTAGCATATTAAAATTAGATAGACTTGTGTTTAGACCTTGGCATTTTTTATGAGCTTTGAGAACCTGAGTAAGTTATTTAGTCTTAGGTTTCTTCATTTATAAAAGTGAAAGTAAAAAGTCTTAGGAGGTTTCTGGAGGACTGAATGATATCGGTTATGTTTAGTGTAATACCAATATAGAGTAGGCACTTAACAAGCTTTGCTAGGTGTCATTGTTACCATCATCATTATCACTTGAATTCAGAACCATTATTTTTTAAAATCCTTAATTTTGGCAACATCAACAGGAAAATGCTATGCCATGTAAACATTTGCTTAATAATTATAATTCAAATAAATGTTAATTGAGATATACATCAGATCACTGATTATAACTTTATGTTTGAAATCAAGAAAATTTATTTTACCTAGTTATATAGAACCTAAAAGGTAAAATTTCCATTTAGAACTAAAATAAGTAATTATTTTCATGTAGCTTCGAGTATTCATTAATTTTAAAGAATTTATTATTTAAAAGAGTTCAAAAAATATAAAAAATAATAAAGTTCAGACTTAAATAAAAGTATTAAAAATATAATGAACATCAACCTATAGCCTAAGAAATAAAATATGTCCAAAAGAAGGAAGTTTCTCTTCACTTTATATATGCAGTAACTTCATTTGAAATAAAGAATTTAGAAAATCAGAAAATCCTTTGAAGAACAATCTTAATGGCTCTTTAGTTTTATTTTTAAAAAGCCAGTAATACTGAACATGATGACATATCCGGCAGAATGAATATGTCTTTTGTGAATAATTGACCCTGGAAATCTCATAAACCCTACAAAACTCAAGAGTGTCTAACTTCCTCTTCTGATAAATACCTTCTGAACATTGCATAAGAGCATATGCATGTACTTTTGTACCATTTATTTTTCTTCCTTTCTTACTGCTATATTTCAAAAGCAACAGAATAATAAAATTATTTACATTATTATGTTCACTATGTAAAGGAAGATGTCTATGAAGTGAATGTATAAAGTATTATAATTAAGATTAAATGCTGAAGTCTACCTTATAGACCTGTGATTTTAATCACTTGATTACAGGGTTCCATATTAACTATCTTAGGTAAAGAAAGGATGTTGTTACTGCATAGAGAATAAAACTATCTTCATAGAAATCAGTTTGCTAAATTTTAGAATATAGTTCTTCCCTTGTGATCTTAAAATGACATTACATTGCTTAAAAGAGAGAAAAGTACATAGAAAAATGCTTATCTTATAATCTTGAATTTGATATATTATTTATATTAACTATGGTTAATTATATAGAAAAACCCATATCACCATGGAGAAAAAATATTGCTTGTCATTATTGTGCTGTAGCTGAAATAGTTAACATTTACTAGTTGCTAATATAGCTATTTTATAGGACTTAATCACATCCAAACCTAGAGATAATTCTTGGACAGGCATTATATATTCACAGTTTTCAAATCTGAGCAAAGAAACAGCACTGTTGACTGCACTTATTTTAATATTATTATAAGACATAGTGTTTGAGATCTTCAGGGATATGAGGAGAAATCAGAAAGAGAAAGTGACCTCCGGTATTTTATTCAACCATAACATTCTTAGAGAAGAAGAATGGAAAACAGGTCGAGTCTTTCTAGAACATCGCCTGTTCTCTCCTTCATCTCTTTTAACTTTGCCCTGTCCTTCCCATTCACTGTACAGAAACCCAACCTTCAAATTGTAATCAGAGATAACTAACATAGCAGAGATCATGGGTAATACCTTAAAATTATAATTTCTCTATTATTTTATATTCTAACAACATTTAATGAATATCATTATTTGTGTTTTAAGCCCATAGGATATTTAACTTGGAGTAAGTTAATTTACTTTGTAAATCTAGAAATCCCCAAAGTGAGATGATGATTATGGAAAATATGTTTTCTACTCCACTGATATTATTGTGAATAGTTTATAGTACATGGGACAAATACAAAATGTATAATATACATAGGTCCACATCTTGAAGTCAAAAAAACTTTGCCTTTTAGATATAAAAGTCAGTGTCATGAGTTATGATGTAGATGGTTACTGAATTTTTATATACATTACATGAAGTATTTATTATCCACTTTTTTATGTTTGTTTTTATAGTTGCTAAAACATGGAAGTCACTTTCCAAGCAGGTAAGTTAAAGCTCTTGCTATACATATGCATGCACACAATTAAATGTGTATATGTATATATATACACACACATATATTTATGATGCATACATTGTGATATATACATATATAAATATGCATAAAGCTAAGCTCAAAGGAGATTATTGGCAAATTTTGCTAAATTAAATATTAAAAATTTTGGCACACAAAAGACAGTGTCAACAATGTTAAAAGAGGTATGACATGTGGGAGAATATGCTTGCGACCTATGAACAGAAAAGGCTAAGTATCTTATAATTGTATAGAATTCCTGTAAATCAATATATAAAAGATAATCAATAAGAAAATAATGGATGGCCATAGCCAGAGAGGCCAATAAATGTATGTAATCAGGGATATGCAGACCTCACTGGTAATCAGGGATATGCAGATTAAACCAACTATTTGATACTGTTTTACACCCATCCAGTAGTCAGCTTCCAGAAATCTAACAATACCAGTAATTATCAAGGATAGAAAGGAGGAACCAGGTGAGAATGTAAGTTGGTATTTTCTCTTTTGAGAGAAATGTGACAATATCTTATGCATATTAAAAATTCTACTTTTAGATATGTTTATAAGAGAAACATTTGCATGCTTATACCAGGAGTCCTGAAAAAATCGGAAACAATGTAAATGTCAGTTAATAGAAGATTAATAAAAGAATGTGAAGTAGGCACATGAAGGACAAATGAACAAGAGCTAAAATGAGTAATACATAAGACCTATGTTTATCAACATGAATAGGCCTAAAAACATAGGGTTGAATAAAACAGCACATTGTAAAATAATATAAACTGATTTTTCTTAACATGCAAAGGCCTTTTGGGGGCACCCATAAAGTCAAGACAATCTTCATAATAAACAGAGAAGTTACTTGTTCTGTTGCTCTCATTCTCTCACAAGGGTACAGTGGAGTTTTCCAGAGGCTTCATGATGAGTGATGAAATCATCACTCTCAGAGATAATAGAATATGTGCTTATGTATTTTTGCATTTTAAAAATATATTAGTTCTTGGGAATATATCATTTCCCTGGTGGCACAGTGGTTAGGGCACTTCCTTGGTGGTTCACTTGATAAAGAATCTACCTGCAATGCAGGAGACCTGGATTGGATCCCTGGGTCAGGAAGATTCCCTGGAGGAGGATATGGCAACCCATTCTAATATTCTGGCCTGGGAAAGCCAATGGACAGATGAGCCTGGCAGGCTAAATCAATGGGGTCACAAAGAGTCGGACATGACTTAGTGACTAAACTACCACCACCACAGTAGTTAGGACTCAGGACTTTCACTGCTGAGGTTGCAGGTTCAATCTCTGGTCAGGAAACTAAGATTCCACAAGCGATGAGGTGTGACCAATAAGAAAAGTATCATTTCTATTTCCACACACATTAAATATAATTAAATTTAATTCACATAAACAATATCTCTTCTGGGTTCACAGGATTTAAGAATATAAAAGTTACTCAGAACTGCTGTATAGCCATTAAAATGAAAATGAAGAATGTTTGGCAGGAAAATATGATCATGATATATTAAGTGCAAAGAGTAAGTTATAAAACTTTACATAGAAAATTATTCAATATTTGCAACAAGAATGACAAAAATAAATAGATAAAGAATGAAATTAAAATGAGGTTAAATAAAAATTTTAATTGTGGTTAATCCCTGGGTCACAATCTGTTTTTATTTTCTGCACTTCCTAATTTTCCTATAACATATATATTAAGTATTTACTTAAAAATGGATAAGAAAGCCGTGGTACATATACACAATGGAGTATTAGCCATTAAAAAGAATACATTTGATTCAGTTTTAACGAGGTGGATGAAACTGGAGCCTATTATACAGAGTGAAGCAAGCCAGAAAGAAAAACACCAATACAGTATACTAACACATATATATGGAATTTAGAAAGATGGTAACGATAACCCTGTATGCGAGACAGCAAAAGAGACACAGTATATAGAACAGTCTTTTGGACTCTGTGGAAGAGGGCGAGGGTGGGATGATTTGGGAGAATGGCATCGAAACATGTATAATATCATATATGAAACGAATAGCAGTCCAGGTTCGATGTGTGATACTGGATGCTTGGGGCTGGTGCACTGAGACGATGCAGAGGGATGGTACAGGGAGGGAGGAGGGAGGGGGTTCAGGATAGGGAACACCTGTATACCTGTGGTGGATTCATGTTGATGTATGGCAAAACCAATACCATATTGTAAAATAATTAACCTCCAATTAAAATAAAAAAAGGAAAAAAGGAAAAAAAATTGTACTCAAGAAAATTTTATAAATCCTTTAAAAGGTATCTATAATTCTAGGTAAATGAATTCAATCCAGCAAATATTTATTTAGTCCCTACTTGCAGTACTGCAATTTAATTCTGATACTGACCATCCAGAGTTAGCATAAGACCCCACAGATTTAAGGACCCAATCCTCCAAAAGATTGCCCTCATTTCAGTTGCCAGCTGCATTTCAAAGGATTCCAGACCATGCACACTTCTGACCAAGTGGCTACAAATTCAGATAGTTCCCACAACTTCCCTCAAGTTTAATAATTTGTTAGACTCATAGAACTCAGAAACATTCTACACTTCGATTTCCAATTTATAATTATTATTATAAGGGAACAAATCAGTTCAGTTTGATTCAGTTCAGTCACTGAGTTGTGTCCAACTCTTTGCGACCCCATGCATCGCAGCACGCCAGGCCTCCCTGTCCATCACCAACTCCCGGAGTTCACTGAAACTCACATCCATCGAGTCGGTGATGCCATCCAGCCATCTCATCCTCTGTCGTCCCCTTTTCCTCCTGCCCCCAATCCCTCCCAGCATCAGAGCCTTTTCCAGTGAGTCAACTCTTCGTATGAGGTGGCCAAAGTACTGGAGTTTCAGCTTCAGCATCATTCCTTCAACACCCAGGGCTGATCTCCCTTAGAATGGACTGGTTGTATCTCCTTGCAGTCCAAGGGACTGTCAAGATGGTTTTCATTCCAATCCCAAAGAAAGGGAACAAATCAAGGCCAGCCAAAGGGAGAGACACACGCAGCAAGATGTAGGAGGGTTCCGAACACAGCTTCTGTGCCTTCTCCCTGAGGATCGGGTATGGCCCCATCCTGGCACACCCAAGTGTTTACAAACCTGAAAGCTCTGCTGAGCTTGGTGTCCAGAGTTTTTATTGGGGGTTTCATTGCATAGCTGCGATTGATCAAATTCTTGACCACACAAATAAATTCAATCTCCGTTCCTTCTCCTCTCCTCTCCCCTCCCCAGAGGTCAGGCTAGCTCACACCCCCAACCCTTGAGTCACGGGGTTGTTTTTGAAAGTCAGCCCCCATCCTGATTCTTCTCCTCGGCATACACTTTGGTGTGGTCTAAGGATAGGGAGTGTTGCTCCCAGAAACCAGGGACAAAAGCCGATCAAATTTTCTGTCTTCAATACTACTGCCTTTAAGAGACTATATAGGCACTGGCAGTGGGGAGAGAGATTCTGAGCCTGAGTGGAAATACAAATTTTAATAAAATTTAAAAGTCCCTAAAATTGATATGAAAGATCAGTGTGTCAGTTGGATGATCTAGACCAGACAGAACTAAATTATTACAAAAATAAACTTCTTAGAGTGAGTAAGGATCTGGCCGGTCACTGATTAATTGTGTGATCCTGGGTGAGTTACTTATCTTCTTTAAGATGCAGTAATATATGCATAATGAGAATTAAGTTTTAGAATTAAAAGAAGTGTGTATTAGCCCATTGCTAAGCACATAGAAGAAACTCAAATAAAAGGTAGCTCTGATTTTTTGGTCTTAAATTTTTGCTGAGCAGAAGAAATGGAGTTTAATACATGGAAAGAGTTCAAAGGGAGAAAGAGAGGTAATATCAATATAATAGAGACAGTATAAATGAAAGTGTATAAAGTATACTCAAAATACTTTTTATTTTTTTCCAATGCTTATTTTTATTTTTTTTGATCATTAAAAAGTTTAATTTTAATGTTGCATTAGTAAGATTTTTACATGATAGTATACATGTTTCAATGCCATTCTCCCAAATCATCCCACCCTCTCCCTCTCCCTCAGAGGCCAAAAATCCGTTCTATACCTCTGTGTCTCTTTTGTTGTCTCACATACAGGGTCGTGATTACTATCTTTCTAAATTCTATATGTATATGTGTCAGTATGCTGTATTGGTGTTTTTCTTTCTGGCTTACTTCACTCTGTATACTTTTTAATCTCCTGTTTTAACAAAAATCTTCATAAATTTACTATTGTTTAAACATTAAGCATCATTAGTCGTGAATTCTGACCTCTGTGCCATTGCTATCCTAGTGAGACAGTACTCAGCATTGGTGGCATCTGTTACCTGCCGTGCGGAAATAACAGTATGAAGGAAGTGAGAGCAAGGACTCACAGATGGACTTCAGGGCCTCTATAAATCCCCTCAAAATACCTCTCTCCTGCCTTTGGCATCCCAGCAATTCCCTATTTGTCTGCTAACTCAGCTCAGTAATGAAAAAGATGGTTTATAAATGTCACAGGGCTTTTTAAGGTACAGTGACATCGGGAAAGGGGGGAAGATCCCTTGGAGGAGGGCACAGCAACCCACTCCAGTATTCTTGCCTGAGAATCCCTTGGACAGCATTTTGATATACATGGGCTGTGGTCCACAGGGTCGCAAAGAA
This sequence comes from Nanger dama, assembly GCA_917880005.1. Taxonomy (NCBI): domain Eukaryota; kingdom Metazoa; phylum Chordata; class Mammalia; order Artiodactyla; family Bovidae; genus Nanger; species Nanger dama. The sequence goes on from CAKJTW010000021.1 coordinate 25,668,165, forward strand.
CTGGACACGACTGAAGTGACTTAGCACACGTATCAGAAAGGATTGGTCTAAAGTGCTTCTCAGACTTGTGTACATAAAAGTCATTGGTAGATCTTGTTAAAAGTAGATTCTGATTCAGTAGGTCTGGGGTGAGATCTGAGATTGTGCATTTCTAACAAGCTGTCTGGCAAGGTAATGATGCCAGGGCCTTTTAGGGAACCACACTTTTGAGTAGCAAAAATCAGATCTGGAAAAGAAGCACTTCCTAGTGTTTGTTTGTTTTTCAGTGTGTTACTTAGCAGACTAATTTTTTTTTAATTTCAAATTATTTCAAGTTAATCTCACCAAATCCTTTAATAATTTTTCACAATTAACCTATTTATAATTTTCACTTAGTTGCTCTTAACACAAGTATGCACAATAAATACAAAATTGTTTTAGTATCCGAATAATGAGTCAAATGTTTAAATTTTCCAAAATAATCCCACTTCTGCTTGGTTTAAAAAAAAAAAAAAAAGCTGACTAATCAGCAATTGGAGTGTGTATTCTTTACTGAATATTTAGGTTAAAATTAGGAAAAAATTGCAACAAAGACTGTAATAACTCAATAACCTGTTTTCCCACTTCATCTGATGTCATCATTCTTTAAGTCACTATAAAACACTCTTCATTCTTTCCCAGTATAATCTGTTACAGCCCAGTTGCTTCATCCACCCTAGAATTGCCTATCCAAATGGGCTACAGAAAACAGACAGTGTGTGCAACCTGCCAATCATATCTGACCTGCATTAGGCGTGCACCATTTCTTATGGCTTCCATGGAACCATCCTTTACTAACTGGCCCCAGAACTTAAATTCAGTGTTTTATCTTAATTAGATTATCATATATACACATATATATATATGTGGTGGTGCTGGTGCTCAGTCGTGTCCAATTCTTTGCAACCCCATGGACTGTAGCCAGCCAGGCTCCTCTGTCCATGGGATTTTCCAGGCAAGAATACTGGAGTGCGTTGCCATTCCCTACTCCAGGGCAACTTCCCTACCCAGCAATCAAACCTGCGTCTTTTACATCTCCTGCATTGGCAGGTAGATTCATTACCACAGGCGCCACCTAGGAAGCCCTGCAATCCCCCACAGAAGAAAAGTGGGAAAAGAGAAATAAGTGAAACAAAATTGGTAAAACATGAATAGCTGCTAAAGGTAGGAAGTAATTATATTATTCTCTCATAATGTCCACAACACAAAGTTTAAAAAAAAACAATTAAATGGTTTTGGTGTAAATTCATTCTGTGCCTTATCTTACCAGTGATTTTTTAGGAGGTAGTTAACATCCTCCCCTAAAGAAAAATCCAGTCATTCCACTTAGCCTAAAGAGGTGCTGCTGCTGCTGCTAAGTCATTTCAGTTGTGTCCGACTCTCTGTGACCCCATAGGTGGCAGCCCACCGGGCTCCGCCATCCCTGAGATTCTCCAGGCAAGAACACTGGAGTGGGTTGCCATTTCCTTCTCCAATGCATGAAAGTGAAAAGTGAAAGTGAAGTTGCTCAGTTGTGTCTTAGTGACCTCATGGACTGCAGCCTACCGGGCTCCTCCGTCCATGGGGTTTTCCAGGCAAGAGTACCAGAGTGGGTCACCATTGCCTTCTCTGAGGAAGCCCTATATATCCCCAATTAATACATTTATCTGAAATTTTTGGTAGCTCTAACTGAATTTAATTTAGCAGCTTTATCACTCATATTTACTTTTACACTTTTGGTCAAATATTGGGTTTTACTGTTGAATGGACCACAGAGATAGTAGTATAAATACAGCCTTATCTGAGGTCTTCTAAGAAGAGAATTTTTTTGCATTGGCATTTAAATATTTTTGGTCTATTTTATAAATAAGTGGCTTACCTGTTAATCAGAATAATGATACTTTATATAACAGGAATTAAATCAAATGCTATCAGAAACGCCACCGGTTTGGAAAGGATCATCAAAGCTATTTCGAAATCTTAAAGAAAAAGGTAAGTTAACTTTAGTATTTATGTATTTTAGTACTGACACTGTATTGCTTATACTATTATACATGTATATTTTCCTCATGCTTAAATAACTTTATAGTTATATATGTGTCTGTGTACAGAGAAAAAAACTAAAAAGAAAAATACCAAAATATTAATAATGAATGTTTCTTGACAGTGAGGTTAGGGTAGTTCTTATGTTACTTTATTCATGATACATTATTCATATCTTCTAACAAAGTGAACTTTAACAGTTTAAAAAACCCTTTTAACCATATTGAGAAGGATACATTATATTTACCTACAGAAAGTATTTTTCAGAAATACTGATTTCCAAATCTATTTTTTCTTCTTTCTCTTTACTTCCAGGGGATTACAGATTTTCTTAAATTTAATCAGTATGAAAAGCTTATTGGATATATCTTTTGGCTGTACAATTTGAGCACTTTTAAGACAAAACTCACTGCAAAATACAGTTGTTTCAACTGACTGTATTACCCACATCTATATATATGTTAACTCATTAATTCATGTATGTCCTTACAATCAAATATATAGCTGTTATTGCAATTTTCTTTTATAGTGTACTTTTTATAAATATTTATAGTAGAAACTAATCAATATAATCTCTTTAATCTTATCAGGGAATGTTTCTTAGAAATATATATTTTTATATTCAAATATAAGAATATACAAAATAAAAATATAAAGCAATTGTATAAACTTACCTTTTTCTTTTCTATCACTTAACCAATATTGGTTTGAAAATAATATGTTTAATATGAAGATAAATACTTGAAAAGAGTAGTTATAATTCATATATGTTTATCTAAGTAGAATTAGAAATTCAGATTGCTTGTACCTAGATCTCATGGACTCTGGATGGAGGAGACACCGTATCTTTAATTGTAGGCTTTTCATAACTAGGGTTTATATATCTTTGTGAAGTCTGGGCTACGATATCTTTAAAGTTCTTAGAAATTTTTTTCTGGAAGTTGTGTTAAAGATTGCCATTCAAATCTTAGAGTGGAATGATAGGATCAAGAAAGTTCAAAGCTCAGAAGAATGGGGTAAATTGGTGAATGTAAAAAGTATTTCCTTGATACCTCTCATGGGAAAATAAAATTGGATCAAATATAATCTAAGAAAGATAAATGGATGGAAGAAGGTAATTCTTTTTAGTTAAAGGGAGGCTTAAATCTGGAAGCTATAGGTTTAGGCAAGTCCTGATCCTGCTTAAGTTGTATGCAGATTTGTACACTTTTTCAGGGAAGATAATGTATTCAATGCTATCCAATAGAACTGTCTACAGTGGCCAGAATGTCCATATCCCTAGAATCCATAACTTGAGTCAGTTGTGACTATGAAGAACCTGAAATGGAGCTACTGTATCTGAGGAATTGAATTTTAAATTTTACTTACTCTTAATTATTTCTAAATTTAAGTAGCCCTGTGTGGTCATTGGCTACCCTGTAGAACAGTGCAGATCTATGTCAGAGTGATGGGATTATCAAGGTAACCCATGTACCCAAGTTTTAGAACCATTGGGTTAGGTAAAGTAGAGAGTTACAGTCTTATTTTTTTTTAATAAAGAGATTAGGTGGAAGAGGAATCTTAAAGCTAAGTTTTTAGAGCTGTTGAAGACTAATTTACAAAGAATTCTATCAGCTTAAAATACAACCCAGCAAAAAATGTTAGACAGTTTTACAAAAATTTAATTGGTATGTAACATTTATGGAAACATGAATTGTACAGACTTAGTTATAATAGCCAGCTGTAATGTATCAGGATATAGGAACTAAACAGTATGGTGCTTTTAAAGGAACTTCCCTTAGAATTTTTTAAATTGAACTTTCAAAGGAAACCTAGTTGGCATCTTTCTTATCCTCTTTTTCTAAAAATCACAAGTTTACTATATGCTTAGCATTTACCATTATTTTATTTTTGACACTGGGTGACCTTAAAACAAATTGAAAGGTTAGTCTTAATGATTCTCCATTTTTGTAATTAAAAGCATGAATCTACAATTTATGTTTAGTAGTATTTTCTCTTCTCCTTGACCATTTTTATTAAATTTTATCATGAGCTTCTCACTTTGTTTTTCTCTGCTGTGGATAACACCACCTCAAAACCAAAAACTCCTCGAAACACCTCAAAAGCTCTGTACTTCCAACAAGTGTCCACTGTAGTACTCATGGTCAAGACACCTACTGTTAAATAATCCTTCACTGAAGGGACTCTTGAGTTGATTACCAAGTAAAAGATGTACAGCAGATATTGAACTTCTTTTTACTAACCAGCATCTCTTGTGTATGCCACCACATCAGTTAGAACAACAGTCAGTGAGACTGGATTGTGGAGATACAGAGCCCATTTCCAACTCTCTTTTTTTTTTTTCTTTGAGGGATCCCTATGGAATCTAGGTATTGTCTCTTTATACACATTAACCATTCCAGAATCTTTCTCCCATAACATTCATGGCAATCAACCAGAACTATGTCTATAGGTCACAATATTCTAGTATAAACAAAAGACGGGAATGCTTTCAGGCCTCCTAGCTCGGGTCCCTTCACCTCTCCTGACAGACCACCTGACAGTGCCTCCTCTTCTCTTTGTTCCGTAACAAAGAGGATAGCCTCAAAGAACATTGGGTAAAGTGGAGTTTTAAGGCTCACGATCTGATCATTTAAGAATTTTTATACTGTTTTACCAAACATGAGGGCTGTCTCATATCTGGATAAGTATTATTGGCTTATTCCTGATTTTAATTTTCTCAGGATGTGCTTGGAAAATCAAGCCATTAATTCTAGTTTTGGGTGTTATCATTCAAAAACAAGAATTTAAGTAACACTGTATATTTTTATTTACTTTAACCAAACTCCTTTTAAAGTTTATGAGATTACAGAGAACTCAGGATGCAATATGCAGAAAGTGTAAGCCATTTAATTAAAATTAAAATTTCTTAGACTTAATAGAAGCATGAAATGTGTCAAGAATAATGAATGATAACTTAAAGGCGGAAATAACTATAGAGTTGTATTTTTGAATGCAATACAGCAGTCAGATCTCTAAGCAAGAATATCTAAATATTTTATTCAAGGATGTCTAAGAAGTCATTAAGCACTTCACAGAGTTATAACCATTTTCAACCTTCTAATCTTTAATTAGATTCATATATTGAAAGCTCTAGCAACACGTTTAAAATTTACAACTATATGTAAATATTATTAATAATTTTGCTTTTGTGTCAATATATCTGGAAACATTAATGTGAATTTTGTTTCTAAGAGGGCATATGAAACAAAGTAAAATTTATTTCTTGCTTCTTTTGCTCTGATTTATGGTAATAGTTTGGTCTCATTTAAAACAATATTTAGCATCTTCTTTAAAGTCTGAATTTTTGTAACTATTACTTACTGCTATTATAGGAACAATATTTTATTTGATAAATATGAAAGAGAAATATTTTATATATAGCATAACTAATACTATTTTTCTTCTAGGTGTGATTTCTTACACAGAGTATCTTTTTCTTTTATGTATTTTAACAAGTAAGTGTACTCCTTAAATCTATTTCTGGATGCAGTTTTCTTTCTCAAGCATAACCTTGGGAAATAAATCTTTTTAGATTCTCTTACTTTGAAAATCAGTTTAGTTCTATCCACGCTGTCTTGCAAAATTCATGTCTAAATACCAGTGGAAAATGCTAAGCATAATACTATCGTGTCAAAACCATAAATATGATTATGGCTTATGGTATAGTAATAAAATGCTCATAAATTAAGAATGTAATATCCTACATCAATCCTTGTGGTTTAATCTATGTGGGAGCCTAAAGGTAAGGACAGGTAATAATTTGTAAATTTTCTGCTACACTCATTCAAATCACATTTTCTGCAAGATTAGTATGAAAGATTGAGTCTTTTAACTACTAAGTCTATCAGGAGACCCATCATACATCCTCCAACAGCTTCATTATTCTCTTCTTTTCATATGCAGCAATTCTTTTGAAATATATGAAGAGTTTACTAAAGTGTTCAGTTAAATTTAATTGCATTTAATGGGGGAACTTACACCCTGTAGTTCACTGTGCTCCAACCATCTATCTGACATTTTAAATCCCTGAAGTCTTATATGTACTTTCTGTTCCTTCTATCATCAATGCTTTTCCTCAAGATCCTCCAGATAATAAAAATAATTCAGGTTTTCTTTGAAACATGAAAGGTTAGGGAAGCCCTTCTTAACCACTCTCCTTAATATAGCTCCCTCTTCCACCTCTCCCTTTTTCTCCCTGTCCAGTGTTGTATTTTCTTCATAGCACAGAAACTATTTGAAAGTATTTGTTTATTGGTTTACATGTTTTTGTCTGTGTGGGTCCACAATAGCAAAGATTTTATCTCTTTGTTCATTTCTGTATTAAGAACAGTGTCAGGCACATGGTAGCCTCTCAAAAAATAACTGGCAAATGAACGCAAGAAAGTGACTATTGGAATTTCCAATTGTGGGTATTTATGGAGATGTGTGGAAAAAAGAACATCAATAAAACTACACCATTAGAAACCAGTCTTAAAATTCCTTTACTTCTATGATTGGAAGATAACACAGTCACTGTTTTATTCTGAATTTAGTGATGGATAATGTTATGTTGGAGTTCTGTCACAAGAAGTTTGGGAAATGTGTATGTGTGTGCACATGTGTGTTTCAAAAATTACTGCCTTTTTTTTTTTTTTTTTTTTGGCCTTGCTTTTTTTCTCCTGGCTCAAAATCATTTAAAATGACTGAAGAAAAGTAAGTATTGTACAGTTAGTAATAGTACTGCCTGAGGACGTTCCAGACTGGAAAGCCATGGATTTTGAGTCCGGTCAAGGATGAATGCCATCATGGAAATTAGAGAGTGGGTGCCAAGAAGTGTCTCAGAGACTTGTTCCAAAGTTATCTTGTTAGCTAGAACAACTTTGGATGCAAAATTAGAAGTTGTATGTCTCTGAACCAGCATAGTGGTAGGTACAAGTAAAACAAAACTGGTGAGGAAAACCACATGTTGAGTTTGGACAGGATTGGTTTTAGCATGTTAGAAAAAAATCCCATATAGTGATTTTTGCTTGCTACAGAAAAGTTAGGATATTTGAGTGCTGTGACTCTTCACACACACACAGAAATAAAACCCATAAAGCATTATGGGTGTTATTTAATTATAATTTTTCAATTTAAACTCTTTTTCTAAGATGAGTTCTGAATTCCAAATGAAGTCACAGCACTCAAAAATCTTAACTTTTCTGTAATTATGGGTGTTGTTTGGGTCTTCTCTGGTAGCTCAGTGGGTAAAGAATCGGCTTGCAGTGCAGGAGAACCCCGTTCAATTCCTGGGTCGGGAAGATCCTCTGGAAAAGGGATAGGCTACCCAATCCAGTATTCTTGGGCTTTCCTGGTGGGTCAGATGGTAAAGAATCTGCCTGCAATGTGAGAGACCTGGGTTCAACGCCTGGGTTGGGAAGATCCCCTGTGGGAGGGCATGGCAACCCACTCCCGTATTCTTGCCTGGAGAATCCCCATGGGCAGAGGAGCATGGCGGGTTATAGTCAGTGGGGTTGAAAAGAGTTGAACAAAACTGAACGACTAAGCACACAGGAAGTGAGCTAGATAATCCATGTTAGCTGTCCATAGTTACCCCTCTCCGCCTTTACTTTTTATTACTTTGACTTTATTTTCCCTTCCAAACAATGCTTGTGAGGACTTCTTTCTGTGTATCTTCAAGATCTTTTTAAAGCTTAAAACTTGGTCATTGGAGATGGTGTAACTTTTATTTCTTCCTCAAGTGAGTGAGAATGAAAGTAAGTTTAGATTCCTAAAATACATGCAAAAAATGAACCTGCGGCTTTCATTTCCATTATTTTCAGAGACAGCTATTACAGGTTAAGAAAGCAAGTCTATGTGCTTCGCTTTGCTGGGTTCACAATTTCAAAACACATAGTGGCAAGTGTACCTGTGGAGGTCCCTTTTAAACTTTTTGCCAGTCATCTCAAAAGAGGTCAAATGTTTTGAAAAGGCATGCGCACTGAGATCCGCTTTGAAGGACACGTTCAAGTTTTCTTCTGTCCAAGCATTCTTCTTTTTGCTTTAGAAGTAGAAGGAGAAGAGGTATTGAATCTTATTATAAGTTTCATACAATTACAGCAGTTCATATGTATGAAAGTCTTTCTCAGAAAAGCAGTTTTTCCTTGTATTTGGGGGGAAATAAGGAATTAGTTATTCAAGTCCTTTTTATTTTTGTATTTGAAGCCTCTGGAAGTTCAACCTCAAGTATGTAATCTCTCATGCCTGACTTTTTGTATGTGGGTCATTCTGTTATAATTTCTCCAGGATTTTAGGCTGGTCTATTGTGGTTTTGTTTTGTTTTGTTTTGCTGCTGCTCTAACTAGCTGACATATTAAAAATATTTCAAATGTACTGAGATGGTATTTTCCTTTCAAACTGACAGACTTTGGAAAAGAAAGAAATATTTATTTTTGGAAGGAAGGTAATCAGATTTTACTGTCAATAATATGCAGCAAGTATCACACAAGTAAATTTCAAGTGTATTATCAACTGTGTTATTAAGTGTGCTAATATATGAAGCAGAAGTATATATACTTACCTATAGCTTTTATTATATTTAACTAATAGTAAAATGTTGCTTTTAATTTCTCGGTTAAAGTATTTCTGCACAGAATATGAATTGTTTACAACTAATGTGGATTTTGAACTTTGAAAGATTTTTCCATTTCACAAATACTTTCCTGTTTTTGTCTGGCAGAGCCACATGCAGGTTTTAGAATAGCTTTCAACATGTTTGACACAGATGGCAATGAGATGGTGGATAAAAAGGAGTTTTTGGTGGTATGTATATTATTGGTTACATTTTATCAATACATCTATTGCTTACTTATATTTTTTATGGTTTTGCATTATTTAGAATACCGTTGTAGAAAAAGGGCTTCCCTGGTGGCTCAAACAGTAAAGAATCCACCTGTGATGCCAGAGACTTGGGTCTGATCCCTGGGTTGGGAAGATCCTCTGGAGGAGGACATGGCAGCCCACTCCAGTATTTTTGCCTAGAGAATCCCCATGGACAGAGGACCCTGGCAGGCTACAGTTCATGGGGTCGAAAAGAGTAGGACACGACTGAGTGACTAAGCACAGCACATTGTTGAAAAAAGAGTAAAAGTGTTATGCTTTTACTTTAATAAAGTATGTTATACTCATGTACTTTATTTTGAATTATTTTTATACTATAAAATATAAATTTATTCAGTGTATAAAGATGATTATAGGGCTTCTGAGGTGGCTCAGTGATAAAGAATCCACCTGCCAATGCAGGAGACACAGGTTTGATCCCTGGGTGGGAAGATCCTCTGGAGAAGGAAATGGCAACTCACTGTGGTATTCTTGCCTGAAAAATCTCATGGACAGAGGAGCCTAGTGGGTTACAGTCTGTGGGATCTCAAGTCAGCCAAGACTGAGTGACTGAGCACACACACACATGAAGATGATTATAATTGTTTACACATATTCTGGAGGTCTGAAATGTATTTCTTCCACACAGTGAGAGACAGGCAATCCTGGGCTTACACACGCCCAGACCCTCTCATATCAGCCACCCACTCATAGGCAGCACTTTGCCTGCCTGTGGAAACTTCCCTTCCTTCTCTTTAAAGGATTTACAATATTTTTTTTTTCTCTTCCACTCATTGCTGCCTTGTATTCCAGTCTTAGCCCATTCTCCTATTGCGTTCCCTTGTCTTTGACCAAGGACTAATAAGTGTGTTCTTGGTGTTTGTCTTTCAGGCTTTCTTACCTGACTGGTCCCGTGTTAGTGCTGATCTTGCAGCCTCATCAGCTACTCACTCATCTTAACCACCCTCTCCTTCCTGAATTTTCTCTTTTTACCCATGTATTGTATATCTATGTCTGTGGCAAAGTGCCTTTTCTGATTTTCTCCAAAACAGAGATTAACATTAGTTTACTCCTCCCAGTAACAAGGTCTACCTTTAGCCTTTTTGTGCAACTCAATATTTACCTCTACTCTCCTAGGAAAAGAGAAGGGGAAAATAACATAAATAGCCATTTCATTTTCTGTTTTTCCTTTGTAGCAAGCCAATAAAAATCCCTTGGAAAACCTCTTAGATAGCTTAGTATTTTCTTCAGAGGCTGGAGCACAGAAGAGAAATTATGAAATCATTCTTTTCCATGGTAGGAAAGAGGCGAGAGGGAAATCCTCACCAGAACAAATTAGCAGCTGCTCAAAAGGAAGCAGGGAACTAATTACTGAGATATGTCAAAAGGCTTCCATGTAGCCCTTGGCCGAGTACACCCCTGAGCAAGTCTGGGAGCTGGACCCACAAAGGGTCCCTCTATGTAGTGCTGCTCGCAATGGTACGGAGGTGGAGAGTTTCACTGCAATGGAGAGAGACATGTTGCTAATATCCTAAGATGGGCAGACTTAGTTCACTAGAGCTCTGTCATGGTAGTGTACAGCTGTACTTTAGGACTTTCAGAATGGGCCTTGTAAGCCTTCAACAGACTTTCTATGGCAACATGGCCAAGTTCCACCCCCACTGTCTTAAAAGTTACCTTTTGGAACTCAGTGCATTGGAAGCTGCCTGTGTAGATGTCTTTGGGACTCTTATCTGTTTGTGGAGGTGGGAGGTAAAACTTTCTTGTAGAATATGAATTTGTTTCTACTCCACACTCTTAAAAAAGTAGCTCTTCCTTTAAAGCAGTGGTCTACTCTGCAGTGGCCATACTGTTTTATTGTTTGTTGTTGTTTGTAAATGGCTAAGGGCTTCCAAGGTGGCGCTAGTGGTAAAGAACCCGCCTGCCAGTGCAGGAGATGTAAGAGACTAGAGTTCAGTCTCTGAGTTGGGGAGATCCCCTGGAGGAGGAAATGGCAACCCACCCCAGTATTCTTGCCTGGATAATCCCATGGACAGAGGAGTCTGGCAGGTTGCAGTCCATAGCATTGCACAGAGTCACACATGACTGAAGTGACTTAGCACGCACGCACACAAACAGCTAAGAGTTCCTAAAAGCAGAGGTGGAGTTGGGCAGAGTTACTTGTAGATTTGTAAAATCTATGATCCTCCTGCCTGTTTATAAAACAAATGTTAATTATGCTTGCTAAAGAGAAAAATTCTTTTCACTAAGATAAAGTATGGAATATATGTGTTAATAAAATAATTTACAGTTTGTACTGTAGTTTTAAATTGTTATTATATATCTTGGGAGGGAATACATTTTGGATTTCAGCTCTAGCCATACTAAGTGAAGTAAAAGAATTGAGATAGCTGTTCAGATTACACAGACAAGAACAGGGACCTCACCAGAAAACTGAGATAAAGATAGAATTAAGCTTCCATGTGTAAAAGAGGATTTTAAATAGGAAATAATGCCATGTATAATAGGGTGTGTGTGCTCAGTTGCTGTGTCTGGCTCTTTTGTGACCCCATGGGCTGTAGCCCACCAGGCTCCTCTGTTCATGAAATTTCCCAGGCAGGAATACTGGAATGGGTTGCCACGTCCTCCTCCAGGGAATCTTCCCAACCCAGGGATTGAACCCATGTCTCCTGGGTCTCCTGCATTGGCAGGCAGGTTCTTTACCACTGAGCTACCTGGGAAGCCCATGTGTAATAGTTGCTAACATTTCTTGAGAAGTTACTGTGTGACAGGCAATGTGCTTGTGCTAAGTAATTACTTGTAATGTCTACTCTGCACATTATTTTTATAAGACCTATCAATTATATCACAGTAAAGCTAGAGGAAAAAAAAAATTGCTCTAAGGTAAGAAATTATTCCTATTCCCCATACGGAAGTGAAGTCACTCAGTCGTGTCCGACTCTTTGTGACCCCATGGACTTTAGTCCACCAGGCTCCTCCATCCATGGGATTCTCCAGGCAAGAATACTGGAGTGGGTTGCCATTACCTTCTCCAGGGGATCTTCCCGACCCAGGGATCGAACCCAGGTCTCCCCACATTGTAGGCAAATGCTTTACCATCTGAGCCACCAGGGAAGTCCAAACAAGCCTTAAATGATTAGAGTAACTTGCTCAAGAGGTTAGACATGCAGAGCCCATGTTCCTACCATTACCTGAAAGAGACCTTAGAGGTCATTCAGTCCATTTTCATTTCATGTATGAGCAAATTGGAGCCCAGTGAGGACCTGTCCCCTATCCATAAAACTGGTTTATGACAGAAGATGGGCTCAAGCCTAGGCCCCTGACTTCTGGTCCAGTGTCCTTGATTCCTCAGTAGGCTTCATCTCTTTTTATGTATATGCCACAGGCTCCATGTCTTTGTGTCTTAGCAATAAAGTTAAACTATAGGAGATACTATCATAAAGTAAAACTATATGATGGACCTAAAACTTTTTATTAGGAAAAAACCTGGTATCAGAAAATGTATTCATACTAGTTTTAATGTTCTTGGTGTATGTGAAGCTAATTATTTTCTTTGTTCTTAGAAAATAGCTAGCATGGGGTGTTGAGATAGGTTCCCAGAAACTATCAGGTGTTTGATTTTTGATTGGCTTTCTTTTCAGCTTCAAGAAATATTCAGGAAAAAAATGAAAAGAGAGAAACTAAAGGAGATGAAGAAAAGCGTGCAATGCTGGTAAGAATAATTTATAATGGTTTCAGCTGGGTTTTCTAGGTAAGAATTATTTTATTCATGTTGAGAAATAGTAATTAAAGCCTGTAACTTTGGATCTGTCTGTTTCTTGAAAACTTTCTAAAGTTCTTATGTAGAAAAACTTCAGTATTTATATGCTTTGATATCAATATTTATATCAAGTATTGATATTAAACATCTGTATCCATAACCATATTCATTAAATCATTTTCATCCATATTGTTGTTATCCATGAGATTTGAAGGGTATATCATATAATAGGTTAATATAGATCATTATGCATGTAAAAATTTAAAGGTGAATTGCAAAGATTTAATTATACATGTGAGTAAATTTAGTGGTACTATAATAATATGAATATTGAAGCAAAAACAAGAAAATAATATGTTTCTTTGCATTCATAGAAATATGTATTATAGATGATTCTTCTGGGAAGAGTAAAGTTTCATTTTATTTTGAAGGTAGAGTTAAGCAACATTTCCTCCATTTTCCTTCTAGTTTTCTTTTTTGCTTGTCCCAAGTAAATATTTCAGCCTGACAACATCCTAGGTTCACTTAATAAAAATAACAGACAGGTACTAAGACTTTAGTATGAGGCATTATATTAGACGCTTTGCATGCATTGCCCCCTTTTAATCTACCAAACAGTTCTGTTATTATCTATAGTTATAGATGAGAAAACTGACACTTGGAAAGGTTAGTATCTTGTCCAAAATTCCAAAACTATTCAATGGCAAAGCCAAGATTTGAACCCATGGCTGGCCAGCACCAGAACCTATACTTTTACCCACTGTATCATATTTCTTCCTCTGGTTCTTAGCAGAAACATGGTGAATTTTGTTAGTATGTAAATGATAATTGTTTCATTTGCAAATTAGTGGCCCTGTGAAATAGTTTAATTGGTTTATCTGGAATTGAAATAATTAACTTCAAAGAGTTGCCACACTTTTTATTTTTCTCACTGTTATAAGTATATATACTGGGTTTTTTTAAACATGGGTTATCTGTAGCAGATGGGTGTCATTTTCGTCCCAGTAGATTTACAAAGTGTGTATTTATATTAATAAAAGCAGATTATCAGGATTATGAATGTTTATTATTTCTCAGAATATTTAACTATGGTATATTTATCAGTATTTTTTAACCTCCCTGATAGACTAAATTATGGAAGACACTTGTAGAAGACACTCTCTACTGATAATATACTAAAAGAGTAAACAATTATTTTAATTTTGATGGATTGCCAGTGATTGACTGGATAGGCAAGTTGTTGATAAAATATCATTTAGGAGGTTGAATTATGTTAGTGAATATTTTGGTATACCTCAGTGATAAAGTAGACAGTGTTTCAATGAATACAGATTTAATTGTTTGTTATTTATACTAATTCCAGAAAAGACTTATGGATCTTCCAGTAAAGTAACAATCCTATTCTAATCAGTAACCTTTACTAAAATACCTAAGTGAGTAACAAAGGGAGAGAGGAAAGGGAATAATAATAGCAGTCAACCCACACTGGGAAAAGCTACCATGTCAGCACAAAAGCTTCTGCATCCCAGGTGAAGTAAATTTAATACTTATGATATAATGCAAATAAGTTCATAACAGTAATACAGTAAAACTTTATTAACTTGGATTATTTAGGGAAAGTCTATCTGAATTATGAAATCTAAATTTTATCAGTATACCCTAAATTGTGTTATTTTATATGAACGTACGTAGATCAGTGAAACATTATCTAGCAAATATATGGGGAAGGAAACTTGTTTTAAAGAACAGATAAAAATAACTTTTAAGTGTTCTATCACTTACTTATATGGAAACAAATGTTGCTAAAGACACTGATCTCCATAGGTATCCCAGAGGTGTTTATCTTACGGTTCAATTAATGCTCCTGGAATCTCACTTATAGAATTTAGCTATCCGAACTATTTCTTAAAACAATCCAGAAATAATCTTTAGTACAGCTTCTGAACTAAGCAACACTCTAGGACAATACAGCTCTCTTCAAATATTTTTTACTGTGTTTTACAATAATAGTAATAATTAGTGGTAGCATTGTTAATAGTTATCACATTTTAAACAATGCATATCTGAACTGGTGAGATTTTTGAGTTTTGAAGCAACTGAAATTTAGCTTATGGTGAAAATATATAGATTATGTTAGACATTGTAGGAATCAGATTTTTCAAGTTTTGACTGTTAGCTCTGCCATTCATTACCTCTGTGACCTTGAACCAGGTCCTTAAATTTTTCTGTGCCTCAGTTTCTTCATTTGTACTAGAATAGGAGTAATGAGCACATATGATGATGATGGGGGTTAAATGAGTTAAACCGTGTAGCCACTAAACAGGGTTTGAAATATAATAAATACTCAAAAGATTAGCTAATTGTGAAACATGAAATTCTCTTTTAATTAGTAGAATATTTTAAACTGAATAGTACATCCCCAAATCAAAAATTAGGCAAGACTAAATTTTAAAATATTTACATATCAAAATGAACTGCTTCAGAAGAGAGAAATGAGCATAATATTTCTTGGGACACTTACTATGTGCTAAGGTCTGTACTATCTCCATTATACATGTTACTCTCATTTAGTCCTCATTACATTTCTCTCAGGTAAGTCTTCACACCTTTGCACAGAAGAGAAAACCATCTCAGAGAGGTTCATTAAGTTGCCTGAGTCCACGGCACTAACAGGCGCTGAACAGGATTCCAGCATAGGTATCATGCCATCCCCACCACCATGCTGCTGCATTGAGGTCTGCCCCCTCATCACACATGGAATTGCTGAAGCATGTCTCAGGAAAACTTCATACTTGGAGTACCATGTTTAATGCAAAGCAATAGTTCCATCAAAAGTTACAATGGAAGTGGTTGAAATGAGCACAGGTTCACTTAATGTTTAATTATACGAGATTTAGAAAACTTTGCTACTCATCTTTAACATTTATCGCACTTGTACTGTGTGCGTGCTCTATAGAGAATGTAGCATAATGATTTGCCCTTCCTAATTGATTATTTTGTCGTCTTTTTCTTTTTTTTTCTTTTGCTATACTTGGGTTCATTCTGAAATGTGACACTTCATTTGGCCCTTTGTGCTCTATGTCAGCGTCTTCAACTTTATGGATACCATTCTCCTACTAATAGTGTATGTACAACCCTTTAAATGTTCTTTATGTAAATAGCCCTCACCTGTTATACTTGACAATGCTCTTTTATAAAGCCAGATCTACTATTGAGACTGTTTAGGAATTTATTGAATATAATAATGTGAAACCAAGCCCCCAGTTTTTATTTCCTTCCTGGATTTATAAGAAAACTATAAATTTACAGAGCAATTCTTTCTCTAGCTTTAGATTAAGATAAGGTAAAGGTGAGTGAACAAGAACCCAAAACTCTGGTAGAGTAATTGACCTTTTATATTTTTCAGTGATATTTGAAGAGTTAAGTACAATTTATGGAGCAGATTCTCAGGCTATGCTCCTGCAGGACACAGGTATTTTAAGAGCTAGATCTCTCCGTCTGATGTATAGTCTTTTCTTAATTCTAATACCAAAGATAATAATGGATAAACTTTTGCTAGTTCTCAGTATTTCTCCCCATTTTTTTCCCCAAAACTTTTGATGCTTGCCTACTGCCTTTGGTCTCTACAAAAGTCTTGAATAAGATGGCACTTGATATGTTCAGTATATCACTGTATCATGTTGTTTCTCAAAGAGGATTATGATCTTCAAACTCGTCTTTTCCTGAAAACGTTGGGAGTTCTTGCAAATGATCTTCCAGATGTACTCTTCTCATGCTACGCTTTTGTTCTTTTCTTTCTCCCAGAGAGTCATAGCTTATGGATTAGCCCAGTTGCTACACAATGGAGAATAGGCCATGCTCTCTTCTGAATGTAAAAACATAGTCCATTTGATTTTCCCTGGCATTCTTAAGGCACTTAGATCCCTCAAATTATACAAATCCACCTGAGAGAAACTCTTGAATTTACTGAAAAGTTCCATTATAGTGTAGATTCTAGCTGTGTGCCTCCTGAAATTGATATTTAATAAAAATTCCAGACTATAAAAACTAATTCTCTTTGAGACTCAAGTATACACTCAAGGCAAATGCAGCATAAAATAAATGTAAAATGTCTAAGTCACAAGGAATGGACCTAGAATGGGTTGGAAAACAAGCCAAGTCCATGGGAATCTTATGACTGACTGGTTGTTTTGATCCCTTACAAGATACTTTAAAATTTTTCTGCAAAATTCACTGTTTTCATGGAATAAAGCCTACTGTTCTCTTAAAATTTTTTAAAGATTCCTCTGTTAATTATTTCAAAAATATATAAGAATGTGAAAGATGGAAATCTCAGAGATTCTAATGCCACATGCCCTATGAAGCTTAATAAATGTTAATAATGATTATGACTTTATTATTTATATTTATAATCTAATATGTCATTGCATGAGCCATTTTTCCAACTGTGGCAATTTATATATTTCCTTTAAACTCATAAATAATTTTCATATAATAGACAAGCATTTAAAAAAATAATATATTTCAGAGTAGTATATAGACATTAAGAGAATAATATAATAGTATAATGTTATGAATTAGCTGGCAATTACCTGCTAGTTTCCAGAACTGTAGATCAGCTGGAGTGATAAAGTATGTAATTTGAGTATAGTTCATGGAACTAATTATAACCTCAGATTCTACCTTTAGGAATAACTTCTTTCAGGAAATGCAGTACCTCTGGATTTCACTATTACAGATGGAAGTTCTGTGGTGTCTGCAGTAGCCAGTTACAAAATTTAATCATTCTTATGGTATATTTTGCCTCTACTCTGTCAGATTTTCCCTTCCTACAGTATAAGATTGAACATGCTCCTTTATATTCTGGAAGACAGTTACATTATAGCCTTTTTTGTTCCAAACAACCCTAATTCTTTTCATATTTCTTATATAGTCAACTCTTGATTATCTTACTGTGGTGAAAAGAAATGTAAAACATCCAGAAGAATAAGTAAGGCAAACATGAGGTCAGTAATGCAAAGTCAAGGCATGACTTTGACATGCCTTATATTTGACAGATTTTTGAAGATTATTATCCAAATTTCATTGGAGTCCAAAATGTACCAGTTATTATATAATTTTTTAACATGCATTGAACTTGTTTTATGGACTAAAACAATGCCAATATTCATAAGTTATCTTTGTTTGAAAATAATGTGTATTCTCCAACTTGGGGTACAGGGTTGTAATATATGCATGATCAAACATATTAAGTATATGTTTTAAATCTCTGTCATTACTAATTTTTTGTCCACTTGTTTGGTCAAATAGTGTGTTAAATTACACATGCCTATGATAGACTTATTAATTTCTACCTGTAATTCCAGTTTTATTTTATATATTTCTAAGCCTTGTTATTGCCTCTATGGGAATATATTTAGATCACTTAAATCATCTTAGAAAATTAAATATTTGATTAAATACTATCCCTAGATCTCTAGAAATGTGTTTGTCAAAATAAATATACTACCTTTATTTTTGTTAACATATGACTTTTCCCTTTTTGTGTTTTTTACTATCTATTTTTGCCTCTACTAATGATGAAGCTTTCCTTGATTTTTTAAAAATATATATCTTAGTTTGGAAATTTACTGCTGATAAAATGTAAATATGAAATAAAAATAATAGAAGTTTACTATATAATATAGATCAAGAAATTAAACATTACCTTTACTATGCCCCAAGAAGCCCCTTCATATATCTCCAGTCATAATTCTTCTCCTGGAAAAGATAATCACAATCATGACCTTTATGTCAGTCACTGCTTTGTCATTTTACAATCTTTTATGTATCTAAAATGATATTTTGATTTTGCCCACTTTTGATCTTCAATTAAATGACATCATATTATATGAGTTTTTCTGTGTCTTTCTTCTTTGACTCATTATCATGATTGTCAGCTTCATCTACGTTATTGAATCTAATGAATGGTCCTAGCTCATTCATTTTTATTACTATAAGCAACAGTGCTCAAATGTTTTGGTCTCAGGACCCCTTTATTATTGAGAATCCAAAGAAGTTTTGTTCATATTTTAGATATATTTATCTATATTTGCCATATTGGAAATTAAAGCTCAGAAAATTTTAAGTAGTTATTCATGTATTTAAAAATAATAAAAACTCACTTGTTATCCTAAACATTTTTTATGAAAAATATCTTCAAAAGTTTAATGAGGAAAGTAGTATTTTTATATTTGTTTCAAATCTCTTTAACATCTGACTTAGAAGACAGCCAGTTTCTTTTAGATGCTTCTGTATTCAGTCTATTCAGTATATTGTTTTGGCAGCAAATACTATCAGTTGTTTCCCTTGAAGCAACAGGCTCACTGTGTTCATTTTCCAAAAGATGTCTGCCATATACCAAGGTCTAAATAACCATAGTTTGTCTTATCAGTTGTTCTTTCAAGTAAAAATGATGGTTCATGAAAAAAGTGGCTAATTTACCTTGCAACATCGCCACCTGGATGTTTTTTCTCTAGACAACCACAGTACTTCATTAGCAGAAGTGCTTTATGCTTGCTTCCCTTCACACTGAATGTTAAAAAGATGTGTGCTCAAAGATCAAAGTAACAAAATTATGAGTTCTGTTCTTCAGCAAATACATTCTTAAGTGAATTTTATTTTGATGTGAGTATATGAAACTGAAGAATGTGACAGTTTCTGAAAAATATAATGACTTTGGTCTTTGGTCCCACTAAGGCTTCAGAAATTTCACCTACCATTGCTTTTGTACCTGGAAATAGAGTACAAAGGCAGATAGTGTCTTTAGGATGCTTTAGGATACATCTGTATTATATTTTCTCTAGTTTCTTCAATTGTTCTCAGTGAGAAGATTGGCATTTGTTTTCTAGCTTTTCATTACTATAAGCCTGGTTTATCATTTTCAACCTTTTTTTTTCCTTATATTTTGGATATGTCTTTTTTAAGTGTATCTTGTGTACTTTATCAGTTTCTTTTTTCTGGGTGGATAACATGGGCTTTTTTTTTTTTAATTAAATTTATTTATTTTTTAAATTACAATACTGTATTTGTTTTGCCATACATTGACACGAATCAGCCATAGGTGAACACAATCTGCCAATGCCGAAGCCCCCTCCCACCTCCCACCCCACATCCTCTACTTGAATCATCCTTTTAATTGGAAATTCAGTTTATATTACTGTGATGACTAACTTATTTGGATTACTTTAGCCATTCTATATACTGTTTTTTTCTCCTTTCTTCATCTGTATTTATACAAATACAAACTGAATTTGTTTTTAGTTTAGAAGACACAGTGTATTTCTTTTCTTTATATAGTTATTCTTGAAATTTTAGTAAATATACTTAAAATAATAAAGTCTTAGATTGGACTTTATTCTCTTTCTCAAAAATAGAGTTTAAAATTTCTTTAGTACCATTCTTTCTGCTCCTGACATGAGTACTTAAAACAACGTTTACCCTTGTCTTTTTAGTCCACCAAGTTAGAGTTCTAAAATATGTATGAGCCACATTTGTTTCAAATTACTTATAATTTGCTATTCTTTTCTCAGTAATTCCCTTTTTAATTTCTCCCTTCTTAAATCTCATAATATACTCACAAAGTATATCCCCAAGTGATGATCTTCTGATAATATTTTTAAAACCCTCTCTCAGGAGATCTCTTTATTCTGCCCTTATTTTTTTTCAGTTTATTGAGATATAATTGACATATAACATGGTATCAGTTTACAGTGTATAACATAATTTGATATATACATTTATCACAAAATAATCACCACAGTAAGTCTAGTTGACATCTGTCCCATCACATAGTTACAGCTTCCGGTACACTGTAGAGTATTGTTGACCATCGTTACCAGGTGGTATATTGATTACACCTTAAGACTCACTCACCTTATTCCTGCTAGTTTGCCCCTTTTCACCACCGTCACCCAGTTCCCTGCCCCCTCCAGCCACCTGCCTCTGGCAACCGCCAGTCTCTTCCGTTTCTGTGGATTTGTTTCTTTTAATTGAGACTAATTTGCATATAATATTAAATTAGCTTCACGTGTATAATGATTCGATATATGTATACATGCCATTATTTTGAAAGGTAATTTTACTAGGTATATTATTATAGATTGACGTTTGTTCTCAGCAACTTGTGATGTCATTCTAGTCTTCTGGCTTCTATTGTTGAAATTGAAGAGTCCGCCTTGGGTCTAATTATTCTTTTGTAGTTAATCTGTTTTCTTTCTGGGTGCTTTTAAGGTTCTCTTTGCCTTTGCTATTCTACAATTTTCTTAGTCTATCTTTCTGCTTTTACTTATCGTGAAATTTATTGGGCTTTTCAAATGCGAGGATTGTTTGCTTTCATTATTTCTTGAGTGTTTACTGCCAGTGTCTCTCTGAATGTTTCCTCCCTCCCATTTTCTCGACTGTGACTTTCTAGAGCTTTCATAGATATTCATGTTTTATGTCTGTCAACTCCTCTTTAATTTGCCACATTATTTTTTTCACACTGCATTCTGTATAGTTTATTCATATTGCCTTTAAGTTTAATGATTTTCTCTCTAGCTGTTGTATATAGTTCAGTTCAGTTAAATTTCAGTGGTTCATTTTTCATTTCTAGGAGTTTTACTTTTTCTAATCAGCCTAATAATTTTCAGTAGTCTGTTTTTCCTAAAAAGTCCTGTCACATGCAACTTCATATTCTTTAAATTTATTAAGCTTATTTTGTATTCCATATTTAATCATTTCAACATCTGAAATCTGCAGCTCTGGTTCTGTTGTTTTTTTTTCTGCTAGTTGCTACTTGTGGTGACTTACGTTCTTTCATGGAAGGGCATGGCAACCCACTCCAGTATTCTTGCCTGGAGAATCCTACAGACAGAGGAGCCTGGCAGGCTACAAGTCCATGGTGTTGCAAAGAGTCTGATGTTAGCACGCACGCACGATCTCATATTATGAGCATGTATTTGTTGGAATGTGTCTGTGGTGATTCTTGAAGGCCTGGGTTAAGGGTGTGTATTCTCCAGGAAGACGTGTGTGGGTGTATTTCTGTGATACACTGTGGAGACCTGCAGTCCGTGTGACTTTAAATCTGACTTCTCAGATTATGGTGTCTCAGGGCACAGTTGTTGTATTGGCCCAAATTATAAAGATGTAATTTTCTTTTCTTTGTTTCTATTTTTCTGTGTGTATTTTTAAATATCACTAATAGCAAAGACAGTTTCCTGCCCAATTCTATGGGCTGCTACTTGGGATGTTTTCCCACTCTAGTTTGCCTAATCTCTGGGTATAACCTTTCTCAAATATACTATGTACACAATTTATTTGCCTATCTGGACATAAACAACCTTAGGACACCACTGTTGTGCTTCCCACAGTGGTATATTCCCATCTCTAAATCAGTCTTTTTTTCCCTCTAACCACCTTTTTTATTCCCTTCTTCTAGCCTCTCATTCTCCCTTATTTTATTTCCTTACTTCTTTCCTTCTGTGTTTGTTTGAGCTGCTATATAAAAATAGCATAAAGTGGATGACTTATGATGAATGCTCATTTTTTCATAGTTCTGAGAGCTAGAGGTCCCAGGTCAGCAAACCAACAGCCTCAGTGCGATAGTTGCTGAGGGCCTACTTCCTAGTACCTTCTCACTGTGTCCTCAGGTGGTGGGCACGGGAAGGGAGGTCTTTCAGGCCCCTTTGCTAAGGACACCAATCCCATCCTTGCAGGCTCTGGCCTCATGACCTAATCACCTCCCAAAGGCCCACCTCCTCCTGATGCCATCACCTTGGGGATTAGGGTTCCAGTACCTGAATTCTTTACACTCTAGCTTCTTCCTCCCTCTCTCTCTTCCTCTTTTCCTTCCTTTCTTCCTCCTCTCTCTCTTTTCTATTCTCAGAACATACATTTTTTCCTATAGCGATCCCATGTCAATATAGGTTGTCAAACTAATTTTATCCCTTCATATGTTGTAAATGCTTTTAATGTCATCAAAGTCTGTGTGTGATGGCAGGGAGGGGTGATGGTGACCAGTGTTTGAAAGTAGGGGAGAAACCTGGCTTCATAGAACAAATCTCCTGTTATCCTCCTAATAATTGTGCAGTAAGCCTTATTTTCTAGTTTCATTGGTTTTACAATCCTTTTTTTTTATTGTATACCAACTTTCTAGTTACAGTTTAAAAATATATCCATGGTCAAAATATTTAGATAACTTGGCAGAGTGTTTAATCTAGTAACCATTTATCAAAGTTCTGTTATATCTATGGAAAAGAAAAAGAACTGTCTTAGCTCTTCACTCAGCTAATTTTACTTGCTGAAAGCTTATTTAGTAACTAAAGGAGGTGATGAGCACACTCTCTTGCCATATTATTATGTTTACTATTATGGTAGTAAATACATCTATGTATGTAAGCAAGGCCTTTAAGTGACTCCTGCTTAATGATACCTTATTATAAACATTTTATTAAGAGTTTGTTAAAATAAAGGCAGTAGGCAGTGTTTTCTAGTTCATAATTATGAATTAAAATATAGGTCTTTGAAATAATTCCCAGATGCTTATAATTTCATTAAGGGCACTGGACTTTTGAAAATTAATGCACACGAGAAATGAAAATTCTCTCATCATCAGCCACTCACCCCTACGTTCATTATGCAGCATTTTTCTTCTCACAGTAACCCAAAGAAGACCAAGCCTGAGAATCTGTGAAATGTTCCATGATAAATTCTGACAGAAACCAGATTTAATTACTTTTGTTTACAGCCCAAGTTAAGCTTGAAGTTCTACAGTTCATATGAAGATTAGACAACACTTCTTCACCTTGATTATCACCTTCAGACTAGCCTTTGCTGAGGTAGAAGCTGGTGCTGTGTCCTTGGGATAAACCAGAAAGTAGCTGATCTGTTTACCATAGACACACTTAAGAAATCCTTGATTAGCTCTGAGTGGTTTGCCTGAAACTCACATACTTCCTCCTGACAAGTTTTGGATTAATCTAAATTTTCTCTAATGTATGGATGTGGTCATTTTGATTCTTTGATGCACTAACACATGCTAGCTAACAATTCATTTCTGAGTTAAGCAGAATTTTCCTAGGTTGCTATAAAGTTACCAAAATCTCCTCCAAATGAATTTACTTGACACAGGTGTGAATAAAATTTTTATTTCACACTTTCTTAGAAGAGATGTATGTCTCAGTAGAAGGGCATGGGCCCAGGAGTGAAGAAGGTGATTTTTTGACAAAGCCACATTGTACTTAGAAATAGTGGTTCTATACGTTGCCGCTTTGAAAATGGCCTGGGTTTACCAGCGATGTAATACAATAGTGTTGTGTGTAGCAGAAAACAAAAAAGGTAAGCTAGTGTGTTTTCTTTCCTTTTCAAGTTTGTCTAAAAGAGATTAGAGTGTATAAATTATCATTGTTTGGGACTGTTCTTTAGATTTCAGTTGTGCTTCTTAAAAACTTCCACAGGTACTTAAAACAGATGCTGAGGAACTCGTCTCCAGAAGCTACTGGGATACACTAAGACGTAACACAAGCCAAGCACTCTTCTCAGACCTCGCAGAGGTATAATCAGACCTTAACCAGGTCCTTGTACCACATGCCACTTTCTTAATCTGGGCCTTGTTTCATTTTAGAGTCACAGTGATGAAACCAAAAATGTATTTTGTATCTTCCCTTTTCTCCAAGAAAGCAATAATTCCTATATATAAATTGGTATATTTGAATATGTCAGCCGTGCTGGAAAGGGCTGCAAGGTCACCTTTAATTGTCTAAATCTACCTGCTTGTTGTAGAAACTTGACTTTCCAACCTAATTAAAAGGAAATATTAATTTTCACCTTAGGATCACTTTTAGGAAATTTGAAAGTACTATTTATAGTTTCACTGACTCTTTTAACCTTATAAACTTCAATGTTACGTGAACTTAGTAAAAGATATCTAATGCTTTAGAATTACAGTAGATTTAAACAATCCAATTTCCCACTATTCATAGTGAGCAGCTCGCCAAGGGTGGGCATGGGGGAATTGTGCTAAGAGCAGTCTGTCCAGGAAGGGAGGAACATTTTTCCTTGATATTGGTTAGGATTGCCAGTGCATGGAAAATTAAAAGCAGACCGACCATTACATCACTCATTATTGTTTTTGAATTCCATAGAGACATGTACCTTTTTGCTTCACTCAGGCAGACAGCTCCCACCACTCTACTCTGTTTTTGCCCGTTAATAGGAATTTATCATTTTAAAAGATGGGCTATGTGTTATAGGTTGAATACTGTTCTATGTTTCCTATTAAAAAATTGTGTGTGTGTGTGTGTGTAACAAAGTTTTATTATGTTTCCTATTAAAAATTTTTAAGAACTATTAGAGATGGCTGGCTGGCTTATCGTAAAGGACTTTTTCAGTAAATACTAAGAAATGTATTTTTTCATTATCTTTTTGTCTTTAAAGTTGGCTTCTCATTTCTTTTTCTAAAGTTTTGTTTTTAAAAATTACACTTAAAAATATCTAGAGAAGTAAACTGGATCAGATATGACTTCTGTTACCCATATATACAGTGTTACTCAACTGACATCTCGAGAGCATGGTAGACACTTAGAATTGCTAATTTTGCCACTTGTGCTCAATTTTAAAATCCTAAAACAAGTAAATAAAGCATTTTGCCCTATATTTAGTCTGTATGTGATATATAAATATAATATGATTATGGCTAGTAATTATTAATATTTAAAACTCACCTTTTTAAAATTCTAGCTATTCTGGGGCATAAAGTGCTAATGGATATTCCACTTACACATATTTTAGACGTGCTTAATTCCATAATCATTTATGTAGGCACATAGTAGTCAGTACCTAAAAGTAAGAGCAACTGGGGACACTAGTCCTTAGCGTCCCTATAAGCCAGCTGTGCCCAGCTCCAAATTAGCAGTTCTGTCTTGTCTCTCTCCACCACACACTGTTCACCTCTCAGCCTCCAGCCTATCTTTAATCTCATTTAACTCTGCTAGAAAGAAATTCTTGTAGTTAGACACAACCTGCTTTTATTTAAATCTTGGGAGGTTTAATATCAGACCAGTTGGCTGGTACATATACTTAAAGATCTTATTATAAGATTCGCATAATGGCAGCCCACTCCAGTACCCTTGCCTGGGAAAATCCCATGGACAGAGGAGCCTGGTGGGCTGCAGTCCATGGGGTCGCTAAGAGTCGGACATGACTGAGTGACTTCACTTTCACTTTTCACTTTTATGCATTGGAGAAGGAAATGGCAACCCACTCTAGTGTTCTTGCCTGGAGAATCCCAGGGACGTGGGAGCCTGGTGGCCTGTCGTCTACAGGGTCACACAGAGTCAGACACGACTGAAGTGACTCAGCAGCAGCATAGGATCTGTTGAAGATTTTTATCGCTCTTTCAGACTTGTGCTGGGCTGGCTTTTACAGCACATCTCTTCCCAACTCAGCATTCTGTGACATCCCATTGATACCTTCAAAGTGGCTATGATAGGAGTGTATTAGACATTGGCAAACACCACAAATCTGGCTTTTTTTTTTTCCTTTGCAAGCTAGTTTACTAGCACACCATTGACTGTAATCAATCCACAGCTATAATCATAAGCTGGCTAATTTAATTAAAACATCATGAAAATAAATTGGATGGAGGGAAGTATGAAGTAAAATGAGAAGAAAACAAAACTTGTGTTTTCAGGTAAAATAATTACTGAGGGATTATCTCTGTTACTACCTTCCTAACATTAGAAAAGATAATTGAGAATTAGCTATAGTTAAATTCCAACTCATTATAATTCCTTATCAGTTATTACTGATGCCAGTGTAACATTGAATTGTTAATAGTATCAGTATTTCAGGATTCAAATTAGTTCAGAAAGAAAGCTTAGATCTGTATATATTTGTATTTCTTTGTTTCTTCTATATTTAAAATGTAAATATTGAGAGTAAAGCAGGTCTCTTTACATAATGTAGGTAAACTTGATATTAGCCTCTCATATGCTTATTTCAGAGCTGTTTCTAACCATAGATTTTTTTTCAATGATAGTAAAACCCTGTGATAATGAAAATGTGAATATGCCACTTTCAGAAAAATTATACCACTTTCTAACCAAAATAATAGATAATAAATTCATAGTACATTATGTCTATTGTGCAACTGTTGAGTACAGTCTGTGAATACTGGAATTATACAAACTGATTTGAGCTTTACAGATGAAATTTGGATTTTCTTATTTGCTTTAAACATAACTAACCCTTAATAAGTTTTAGTAGGTTATTTAAAACCTTCACTAACATATCAAGAGTTTGAAGGTTTCCTCCAGCCCTTGAATAGAGCTGGATAAGATTATTATCACATAGTAATCAATAAAAATACATTGAAAGAATTTCTTAAAACTCTTTAATAATTTGACACATTTTTATTTTATGCAGGTTTTTAAATTTATTTCATTTTTATGAAGTCATTTAAAGTAATTTTTAGTCAAAACAGAGTTAGATAATGGCTCTTCATGTAAATGGCCCATGGGGTTCTTTTTTGCTTTGTTATGAAAACACCTGAATTCATTTTATTTTAACAATAAGCACAAGAATCAAAGGGATAAAGTCTCTATTTTTGTCTCAGTGCTCCTGTGATTTAAGTTATATAACACTGTTAGGATACCAAGGATACTGGTATAGTTTTCAATGATTGCCAACAGTACTCTGTTTCACTGAATGAGGGGAAAAGGTTTTCACCATTTCCATTTTCTAATTTTTCTCTCTAATGTCCAACTGTTATTTATGCCTCTGTGGATCTGGATTATCTGGATAAGTGCAACCTAAGTCTAATAAGATTTTGATGATGAAAGACTGTAAATGAAGATTTGCTCTGCTCAATGGGCATGAGAAAACCTGGCCGAATGAGGTCATTATTTAAATGCTGTGTGAAACAAAGCCGTCTCATTTCAGTGTATTATGTCTCTAGGTCAGGAACATGACAACACCAGAGGAAAACATTCGTAATTATGTTATCTGAGTTCACTAACTTTTAGTGTTTCTATATCCTCTCATTGTAAGGCATTTTGTTAGATCTATATAATACATGCATTTTCAATAACACAAAAGAAGAGTATACCATGTAAAAATATTTTTTGTATTAAGTTCCAACATTATTTCCTGTCTTGTCCTTTTTCAACTTCTTAGAATATATAGATTTGACAGAAATGAATAATAATAGCTAACATTTATTGAGCATTTACAATATGCCAGTGATAGTGCTGACTAACAGGGGTTATCTAATCCTCATGACAACCCTTTAGGATAAGTACTGCTGTTATTCCTGAGGATAATAATATCCTCAGTGAGATTAACTTCCCCAAGGCCACTTAACCAATGAGGGAAAAAGTCAGGATTTAAAGCTCAGAAATCTGACTCTTGAGTTCATTGTGCCTGTTTGCTCATCACACTACTGCTTATTTGTGAAGTAGCAACTTGTTCTAAAACCTGTCCCCTGCTCCTCTTCTTAGCCATCCTGACCCCTTTCACATCCCATCCCTCTGGCCTGCGGATGAATACTCCAGTCCTTCTTGCTGACTTCTGATCAGCTTGAGCCTCCACTCTTATGCTCCATTTAGGCATGCTTCTCAATATCTTGAATTTCCTCCCCCTCCTAAGTTAAGTTGTTCCTTGGATAATAAACTGACTAGAGTTGATTATACATAATCACAGAAGAATGTCTGTAATTAACAGGAGATATCTTCTCTCCCCCTCCAAAGGTTTTAATGCTTTTGTCCAAAACATCTTATGACTACCAATAAGAACATTTGTATATTTCATTTACATTCACATTCTAGTTTTATCCTCAAAATGGTTATTACAGATAGGGTTTTTCCCATTTTACAGGTAAGGAAGCCAATGATCAAAAAAGTCAGTAAGCTCAGGTCTTCTGATTTCAAATCCTGTCCTCTTTTCATTACATCAGTCTACATCCTCAACCTAAAGTTATTGGTAAAAGTAGTAATACCTTTCAAGCACTACTCAAAAATTATACTAACCTAGTGTCACATACGGAGAAGGCAATGGCACCCTACTCCAGTACTCTTGCCTGGAAAATCCCATGGACGGAGGAGCCTGGAAGGCTGCAGTCCATGGGGTCGCTGAGGGTCGGGCACGACTGAGCGACTTCACTTTCACTTTTCACTTTGCTGCACTGGAGCAGGCAATGGCAACCCACTCCAGTGTTCTTGCCTGGAGAATCCCAGGGATGGGGGAGCCTGGTGGGCTGCCCTCTATGGGGTCACACAGAGTCTGACATGACTGAAGCAACTTAGCAGCAGTGCCACATAGGGGCTTCCCTGGTGACAGCAAAGAATCTGCCTGCAGTGCTGGAGACCTGGGTTCGATCCCTCAGTCAAAAAGATCCTCTGGAGGAGCACATGGCAACCCACTCCTGTCTTCTTGCCCTGGAGAATCCTATGGACAGAGGAGTGTGGTGGGCTACAGTCCATGGGGTTGCAAACAGTCAGACACAACTGAGCAACTAACACTTTAGTGTCTGTATTGTCACATAAAGGGCCTTGAAAGACTCAAACCACAATGCAAGGCTGAATACTTCTTATATAATCAGAGCTTTAAGCTTTTTGAAGATAAACATCAGTTTCATCTATAATTCTGTTTTCACATTTTGAACTTCTTATTAACTGTAATGACGTGTTGATACATCTTTATGCTTTTTACTCTAATTTTAATATATTTACATTTGGGGGATATTGGATATTCCTATTCTGTTTTGCTGTAACTAATTTTCAAATGGTGATTTTTTTTTTTAAGCGTGCTGATGACATTACAAACTTAGTAACAGATACTACACTTCTTGTACACTTTTTTGGGAAGAAAGGAAAAGCTGAACTCAACTTTGAAGATTTTTATAGGTGAGCTTAATTTTTATACTCATTGAAAAATGTTAACATGCTAAAGTCAGAAAGGAGTCATCTATTGCAGTGACACTTGCCTCTTTGCTGCTTTCATTTTAGCTAAAGATACTCTCTATAACGTATAACAAATATCCACTTCCATCAGTGCCTGTGTACCAGTAGTCATATTGAGAAATATAATAGGAAGTCACTGAATGATAAAAAAAAAAAGTCTAGATATCTGAATTATTTCCTATGTGTTCAGAAGAAAGAATATTACCAATTCCTTAGTCTTAGTAAGCCACAGTAACAATAAGTAATAAAAAGCATGTATACAGTGTTTATGATAGTAAATACTAGACAGGACACATTGACTCCTTTAAGTCTGATCACTGCCCTGCAAGTTATTGTTGTTATGCCCATTTTACAGAGTAAGAAGCAAAAGTCTTCAGAGGCCAAGTACCATCTGTTACCATCACTCTTCACTTATCTTGTTCATTGCTTATATATTTTTTATCACAGGTTCATGGATAACCTCCAGACAGAAGTTTTAGAAATAGAATTCCTTTCCTACTCTAATGGGATGAATACTATCAGTGAAGAAGACTTTGCTCATATTCTTTTACGATATACAAATGTGGAAAATACATCAGTATTTTTGGAAAATGTGCGTTACAGTATACCTGAAGAAAAGGTATTTCATCCTCATTTTTATTTTGTTAACAGTATGTTATTAGCTTGTAATTATATAGGTCTGTAAAATATATTGTCCTGTTAGTTCTGCTCCCCTGTGGATTCATACATGCTTTGAATATATTCCACTCTTTGTTCCTATGTGTCTTAAGTGTTCTGCTAAATTTTAAAAACTGATGAATTTAAAATTCTGGGTACATATCCTTATTTTTCTTTTTTAAAATTATTAAATTTTTTATTTATTTTTACCCTTATTTTTCTTAGACATGTTGAAAACCTTTAATGTTATCAACAGTTGTTTTATTCACATTATGAATATCATTTTTCAAGAGAATTCTGCTGAGCTATATGCTTTGGCTACTATGTAAACATCACCTCATATAAAATAGTTTATATTGACATAATTTCAGCCACACTTTATTAATTTCCCTAATAGCCTCAATAAAAGGTCACTGGAAGACAGCTATTGATGAGTGAATGATTTTATCAGCAGTTGAAGTGAGGTTTTTCAAAGAGTTTGGACTGCATGAATGGTTAAGAACCTGGGACAACTGATTGTCTGTTTGTTTAGTAGCACATATTTTCAGCAGTTCTGAGCAGTTATATTATCTAGTGGTATTTGAATGCATCACTGCAACCGAATAGAACTGGTGTTACAAGCACCTCTTAAAGCATGGGATGTTTGGGATGTATTGCCTTCTATTTGTGTTTGTAGAAGGATCAAGTTAATCTATCCAAGGAAAACTTGCAAACAGTTTGACTTTGTTTACACTGTGACGGTGCTGACAATTCTGCAGGTCCCCATGGAATGAGGGAAAAAGGACTGGATGTTTTTGACTATTGGTTTATATAATCTCTTAGGGTTTTTTTTTTTAATGTTTTACATGTTGAACTAAATTTCTTCCAATTCATAGACACTTCCCTAAGAATAAATATTGGAAACTACTATTTTCTCAAGCTACTGGTGTATTATTTAGGGCCTTGAGGTATCTGCTTTTTCTCTTTTATCCAGTGGAAAATTATAAAAATACATAATTCAAAAAATTCAATTCTAGGGTGAAGTGTGTCAGGAACTCTCTGTACTGTTTTTTACATATACATTTTTACCTTTGAACTCTTTGTAACTATTTTTTTACATCAAATTATTTCAAAATAAGAAATTTTCTTTGGGTAATTCCCTGGCATTCCAGTGGTTAGGACTTGGTGCTTTCACTGCTATGGCCTGGTCAGGGAACTCTGATCTTGCAAGCTACGTGGGGTAGCCAAAACAATAAAAAACAGAGTTTCCTTTTAAGTTAAATTCAGCTTCTGAAAACTTTTCATTGATAGAGATCTCTTAAACATACAGTTTTCTTGGACTTCCCTGGAGGTTCAGGCAGTAAGGAATCCACTTTCAGTGCAGGAGACCTGGGTTCGATCCCTGAATCGGAAGATCCCCTGGAGGAAGGCAAGGCAACCCACTCTGGTATTTTTGCCTGCAGAACCCCATGGACAGAGGAGCCTGGTGGGTTACAGTCCATGGAGTCACAAAGAGTCAGAAATGACTGAGTGACTAAGCATAGCACGTCTTAAACGTAACAAATCATTACAGTGAGAAAAGGAAAATATGGCAAGTGAACCAGCATTGATTCTCACTGAGTTTTTCTTTTTTTTTCCTGCATTATCTCATCAATCCTTAGAGCAACCTTCCAGATATTGACAACTTTCTTTTAGAAAATGGAAACCTGAGGCTCTCAGGCACTTAAGACACTTGGCAAGGATTCAAACCCAAGACTCTTAGCCAGTGTTGTTCCTACCACATCTTACTTCTGCCTTTCCTTTCTCCTGTCATTTCCTTCTCTCCAAAAGAATAACAACTAATAGTATTTCAATAGCACTTTTACATTTCTAAAATGCTTTTTTATTTCCACTCATTTGTCTAGGAGATATTAAGCTATTATTTATAGTATTTACTAGGTTTTATTCTGCTGCTTACTAGGCCTTATTCTAGCCACTGTGGATAAAGTGATAAGATAACAAAATCCTTCTTTCATGGAACACATTTCATTTAGAGAGATACAACAAACAAGTAAAGGAAAAATAGTAAATGATATCTTTTCAGATAATGGTAAATATTATGAAGAGGACCAAAGGTCATGAGGACTAGAAAAGAAGACAGACAGTCCCTGAAGCTCTTCTCTTAGATATACACATGGCTCACTACATTACTTCTCAATGAGGTCTCTCCTTCCAACCTAATACATACTTACCTATTATATAAATATTATTTATATAATAAGTTTCCCCTCTCCTGCTACCCCAGCAGGAAGGTCAGAATTTGTTAAGCCTAAGCTCTGCTCCTTCTCAGTTTATTTTTCTCTCTCAGTTTTGTTCATTTTGCTAAGAAGAACACATTAATTAAATACAGCTCTTCGTGTCCAAATTTGTATTATCAGAGATACATTGTGCTTACTTCAAGTAACTCTCCTGTTTAACTGAAGCTGTAACAGTGGCAATAATTTCATTTTATGTAAATAACATTACTGAGTCCTGTCCATGATCCTACCTCAAGCCCCGTGCTGAGCCTCCCAGAGCTCTATGTGCATTGTACCTCTTTGCTCTGTCCTGACAGCCTTATCATAGCAGGAACAAGTGAAAACACACTGCTGTGGGTTTTTGGACATTTTATTTTGCATTGTCACTATAAAGGCATTAATGACCAAAATGTATTTAAAGAATACATGTACAGGAGAAAGTTTGTAAATAGTTTTTTCATAATGATCATATTTACTTTTAAGGCTTAAAAATCCAGGCTTGAAATAAAATAGAAATTTTTAAGTTTATTTTTATTGTAGCATTTTTACACTCTGTGCTGATATGACAGTGTTTTCACCTATCATTGCTAATAGTGGCACATTACCCATGGGAAAAATTGAGTGAAATTTTACATTCCATTTGGAGAAAGAAGGTTTCAGAAAGTACCCTGGAAATATTTACTTAGAAGATATATTGCTGGGGGTTAGTGTATTTATATCTAGTAAGTGTGGATATTTATTTTAATTAATTTGACAATGCTAAATATATTTACATGTATTTTCCCAATATAGGGCATTACATTTGATGAATTCAGGTCATTTTTCCAGTTTTTGAACAACCTAGAAGACTTTGCAATAGCTTTGAATATGTATAATTTTGCAAGTCGTTCTATAGGACAAGGTAAGTAATAAACTTCCAAAAATTAAAAGCAAACCATAATTCTTTAGCAACCTTTGACAACAAATTACCTAGATATGTCTGCCATATTCATCATTCGTTTGCCTGAAAGTCTGGTGTATACTTCAATGGGAAATTCGTTTTCCCTAAGCACAGTTTAGGGAAATATTCTAAATTTTGGTATTAAATGTATTATTGCCTTTCATCACATATTATGGGAAAAAGCTAATGATGTTTATAAAGGTTCAAAGAGGAAAAAAACCTCATGGCTGCTCAGTAACAGAAGGGTATGTGTCTCCCGATAGAAGGGCCAGCCAGCCATGCCACACACATCATCACAGGTTGGCATTCATATTATTTGTTTGTATTACTGGCTTGACCTGTACTCTCTACTGGCTCAGAAACCCGAATTTTGTCAGTAAAGCCCCTCTTAGAGATGAACTTAAATTAACCGAATTTTAAGAATGTTACATGAAAATGACAGTTTTACTTCATTTACCAAAAGTTACAGCTGCCCTAGAATTGGCTATTGCCCTCAGGGCCAGCTCCTTCCTTCCCTGTGGGGAGGCTTTACAAGTCAAGTCCTTTCCCAGGATTCTGTGACCATTTTCCCTTCCCTTGTGGTCATATCATTTTTAAATACTCTTGCCATATAAGGACGTTTTGGTCATTTCTTTACAGTGATTTTACCTATGCCATATCTAGTAAGTGCTAATCCCTCAGTTTAATTTCAGAGGACAATCTCATTATTTTATTACCAGGTTCCAGGAGAAGGCACACTGGAGTCCCTACATGACAATTCTCTCGAAAACACAGTGAATCCAATCCATAGCTTTATTCACTTTTTCACTGAGTAAAAGAAACCTGAAAATTTTTCATATTTTACCCTTTGACTGATCTCAATGTTCTTAATGCATTTTAGTGGTTTAAAACCAAAACCTGGAACTTCCCTGGCAGTCCAGTGGTTAAGCTCCATGCTTTCACTACAGGGGACATGGGTTCGATCCCTGATTGGGGAACTAGGATCTCACATGCAGTGCAGCCAAAAACCCTTTTTTTCAAAAATTAAAACCAAAACCTTTGGGAGCCCTGCCTTAACACACCAGTGTTTTATTGCCATGATAAATCTGGATGAGTAGCCCGCCAGGCTCCTCTGTCCATGGAATTCTCCAGGCAAGAATACTGAAGTGGGCAGCCTTTCCCTTCTCCAGGAGGTCTTCCCAACCCAGGGGTCAAACCCAGGTCTCTTGCATTACAGGCGGATTCTTTACCATCTGAGCCAGCAGGGAAGCCCAATAAATCTACTAATCAACCTTAAAAAGGCACGAGAGTCAACCTTTAAAAGAGAAAAAGAGTCAGTACCTGCTTACCTGGTTCAGAATGGAAGGCTGCTCTTTTACTTTGTGGAACTGGGAAATGAAAAACATCATTCTTGGCAGGTGCTAGGAATAGATCTGCCTTTTTTTTATTTTTATTTTTCTGTTGCAACTTCTAGCACCTTAATTCAGGTTCCGTTCAGTTCAGTCATTCAGTTGTGTCCGATTCTTTGTGACCCCATGAATTGCAGCACTCCAGGCCTCCCTGTCCAACTCCTGGAGTTCACCCAAACTCATGTCCATCAAGTCGGTGATGCCATCCAGCCCTCTCATCCTCTGTCATCCCCTTCTCCTCCTGCCCTCAATCCCTCCCAGCATCAGAGTCTTTCCAATGAGTCAACTCTTCGCATGAGGTGGCCAAATTCAGCTTTAGCATCATTCCTTCCAAAGAACACCCAGGACTGATCTTCAGAATGCACTGGTTGGATCTCTTTGCAGTCCAAGGGACTCTCAAGAGTCTTCTCCAACACCACAGTTCAAAAGCATCAATTCTTTGGCACTCAGCTTTCTTCATTGTCCAACTTTCACATCCATACATGACCACTGGAAAAACCATAGCCTTGACTAAACGGACCTTTATTGGCAAAGTAATGTCTCTGCTTTTGAATATGCTGTCTAGGTTGGTCATAACTTTCCTTCCAAGAAGTAAGCGTCTTTTAATTTCATGGCTGCAGTCACCATCTGCAGTGATTTTGGAGCCCAAAAATATAAAGTCTGACACTGTTTCCACTGTTTCCCCATCTATTTGCCATGAAGTGATGGGACCAGATGCCATGATCTTCATTTTCTGAATGTTGAGCTTGAAGCCAACTTTTTCACTCTCCTCTTTCACTTTCATCAAGAGGCTTTTTAGTTCCTCTTCACTTTCTGCCAATTACCACTTAAAAGAACTACTGCTGTAGCCAGATCAGTAGTACTCCCACCATTATCTACTCTCTTCTTCCATGTTTCCTGAACAACGCACAGAATAACTTTCCTATAAAACAGATATGTCAACTCTTGACACACCGAAAACTCTTTAGTTCCCCAGTTGCCTGTTGAAGAACACACAGGTTCTTCAAAGTCAGAGCCTCAAAGTCAGAGTGTCCCAGCTGCTATGTGTCCAGGCTGCGCGTGCTCTGAACGTGCGTTGTGCTCCTGTTCATCCCCACAGCCTCGCCCCCTCCTTTGTTCTTCCATGTCATCATCTGCCATTTCCTCTCATCTCTGCTAGCTGAAGTCCTCTATTTAGGGCTCAGCGCATGTACAAACTCGCAGGCTTCCCTGATGGCTCTCTTCTCTGTCCTTCCCTGGCTCCACACTACAGGGCACCCACCATACGTTTCCAAATTCCCATGGTGCACTGTTGCTGCTTTCTGCATGAGCCTGTGCAGTGATTATTTGGGCAGGTGTCTCATCTCCCACCTGAATTGTAAGTTCCTTGAGAACTTATTCACTTTAATAACCTCCAAAGTATCTATGGTTGATACCACGCCTTTTAACTAAAACCACAAAAATTTTTTGTTCCCTAAAAGATAGGATGATTAATGAAAAGAGTTACATTAACATAAGATCATGACCCGCATTTATAGCGGGGGGGCGGGGGCGGGGGGGAAACTTCCATTATAACTTTGCTGATAACTAACACATATTATAAAAATAATATTAATGGTTTACCCCTTTTCTGTGTCATTTATCTAGATGAATTTAAGCGTGCTGTCTATGTAGCCACTGGCCTCAAACTTTCACCACATTTAGTGAACACAGTCTTCAAGATTTTTGATGTTGACAAAGATGATCAATTAAGCTATAAAGAATTTATTGGAATTATGAAAGACAGACTCCACAGAGGATTCCGGGTAAATCTATACATTTCAAGCCTATTGCTCTCCTTTTTAAAAACTGGGGGAAAAAATATCCATCTAAGTTTCACAAATAGTTTATATGAATATTTAAGTATATAAACATGAAATGTTATATATTTGAAAAGTAAAACTTAAAGTCCTACCTACT
This sequence comes from Nanger dama, assembly GCA_917880005.1. Taxonomy (NCBI): domain Eukaryota; kingdom Metazoa; phylum Chordata; class Mammalia; order Artiodactyla; family Bovidae; genus Nanger; species Nanger dama. The sequence goes on from CAKJTW010000021.1 coordinate 25,704,998, forward strand.
TTCAAAAAATAATTTGAGGTGATAAAAGGTCATACTTTTTTAAAATATAAAATCAGTGTGAATTTCAAAAACTTGTTTTCATATCCAATTAGTTTAATGTATTTTCCCAGTTTGGGGTAGAGTGGGGGAAATGTTGCCAAACATTTTTATTACTTCAGTCTGAACACTGGCTGTTCAAGAGTTGTTAGTATACAAAGAAATATCACCATTTCTCATTTTATATGATGCAGATTTCCACTAGGCAACTGAAGTTCTTAAGTCACTGCATATTCAGTACTTTTTATATAGAAAATAAGTTTAAAAAGTGTTCGTTCCTGTTCACATCTCACACTGCGAAATAATTTCAAGAAATTCAATGATTTTTATCTCAAAAATATATTTTAAAGAGTGAAATGGTACATAAATCAGTGCGTGTTTACACATTTAATTTATTTTGATATGCCACAAATAGAAAAAGGAAAAAAAAACTGTTTTCTATTCAGCTAGAATATTCAGTCTTCTTTCTTTGGTAAGAATACCTCTGAGTATTATACATTTAAAAAGAGAAAAAAATACATGTACAAAAATCAAGACTCATCGTGGACAATGTTTTAATCCAAACTGCCTTGATAAAGATACTGTGTATTTAACTGCCACCTAGTGGTTAGTTGTTAACATTCACATTGGTGGCACAAGTCAAGTGAAAATCATTTTTTTCCTCAAATATTTTAGATTAGCAGATCAAATTAACACATAAATTATGTGTATGCCATAAACCCCTGACACTGTCTTCCTCTCTCAGGTGTTATGCATTTTTATTTTTGCTTTATTTATTGTATATCTATGACCTCATATTTTATTTATACTTTACTTTTAATCCTCTGTTCCACAGGGTTATAAAACAGTTCAGAAGTATCCCACTTTCAAATCCTGTCTGAAGAAGGAACTTCATAGTAGATAAGTATGTTAGCACCTCTGTTTGTCAAAATTTGCTCAGTAACAATAAAAGAAAGGGGTCATTTATTTTTCTATTATAACATTTAGGTAATAGCTAAAAGAAATGGAATTATAATTTATTTTTAAATCTTAGGTCACTAACTCAATTTCACTGTCAGTCTTTTAAGGATTTCATTTTGGACTGTAATTCAAGAATAGTTGTTATAACAGAGCATTGGTTTGCCAATTGTGATCTAAAAATGAACTGGAATACTCCAGCTGAAATTCTCATGGCATGTCTTTACTGAAAAGTTTTCCGTTTAACCTTCAGTTTTGTATCTGAGCAGGTACAGTAGAATGATTCCAGATTGCATTTGTATAATCAAGGATCATCAGCTTCTAAGGGATATATTTTACTGTTTTTTAGAATCATGAGTCCAAATATCTGCTACAATAATAACAACTAATTTTTTTTTTTTTTAGTTATTTTGGGTGCTTGGCACTATACTAGGTGTTCTTTTACATGCATTGTCTCATTTAATCCTTACAGATAGAAATCCCATTTAACAGCAGAGAAAATAGAGACTTGGTGAGTCAATTACCCAAGATAACTTGCTACTCAGCTGCAAAACAGGATTTGAACCTCATTCTATGTGATGACAAAACCATCTTAGCTATTATTTACTGCACTATCACCAGAGAATGAAATAGTTGAGGAAGATACAGAAGATTTGTTCAGTTTGTATCAACCCAAAGAAATACCTTAAACTTGTTGATGATCTCCAAAATGAGAGATTTGTTTTTCCTTTTTCTTTCAGTTTTTTTCTTTAAAAAGTCAACTATAAAATGTTGGTCAGTTGTGAGTGCTGATTAGTTCTCGGAAATGAAAGTTTTGCTCATTTACATGCTTACAAATATCTGTTTTTTCCTATTTTTCTCAAGCTTAAAGTATTTATATTTGTCTATAGCATCATTACCAACGAGGTCCATATGCATAGAATATCAGTGTATGTTACTTAAAAGACCAAAAGCTATTTAGAAATAACTATGAGAAACATAATCATAATAAACATGATTAAATATGTTACTTAAATAAGACTAAGATCTTAACATGCCACTATTGATTTATCTCCCTAAAAGGAAACAGCAATAGTTGATATTTTGCAAAGCTTTGAAGCCTAATGTTTTATGGAACTCAATTAGGGGATTGCTGGTCTAAAATGTTTAGTGATAAGTAGGCTTATTTACTTCAGGGAAGGCAGTGGCACCCCACTCCAGTACTCTTGCCTGGAAAATCCCATGGACAGAGGAGCCTGGTGGGCTGCAGTCCAAGGGGTCGCTAAGAGTACGACTGAGCAACTTCACTGTAATTTTCACTTTCCATTTTCATGCATTGGAGAAGGAAATGGCAACCCACTCCAGTATTCTTGCTTGGAGAATTCCAGGTATGGCAGAGCCTGGTGGGCTGCCATCTATGGGGTCACACAGAGTCGGACATGGCTAAAGCAACTTAGCAGCACTAGCAGCAGCAGCACCAGGCTTATTTACTTAGCTAAGGGGGTAACTGTCATGATTGAGCTAACAGAAGTCAGGTCTTCCTAATCTCTGGGAACTTTATATTGCCCTTATTATAAAAAAGTTAAACATTTTCTTAAAAAGCAGTAGGATTATACTATTTATATGTTCTATAGATAGTGTATCTAACCAACTTAAGATAGTGTCACATTAACATCATTGATTCTATGTAGTAGAATATAGAACCATAGCTAAAAATGACTACATAGATTCTAGAACTTTGTAAGATTGATGATTAGATAAGTTAAGTTTTCATTCAACTTTTAAGTTAAAGGAAACCGTTTATAAGTCTGATTCTTATATTATCTGTTGGGTGTTTTTATTATGCTCCTTACTGTTTCTTGTCATTATTATAATAACTGATCAATGCCATCATATCCAAATTTCATCCTAAATAAATGTTACTTTTATGTTATTACATATTTTTTTAAATTAGGTACTGCTAAAGCAGAGTTTAAAGGATTATTATCTACTTGAAAATGCAAGAAGCAAACATTTCAGAGGGCGGAAGCAAGACTGAAATCAGAACTCATAAAAATGAAGGAAAAGGTGAAACACTAATTATAATTTTTTCTTGAACTGAATTCTTGAACATAAGACAGATAAGATACATCTTCTTACTAATTAATGTTGCGTGTTATATTGAGCTTTTGTGTTGATTTACTGAACTCTGCACTTTTTCATTCCCTTCAGAAGTGTATAGATTCTTCCAGTGACTACATAAGAATGTATTTTAAATGTTTTTTTAATTTATTAGAAATTTGTCTCATTTTTGAATAGTGTATGACTCCTGGAATCTAGATAACTTAAAAATGAACAGCAACATATTCCCTTTGGTTTTGGACTGTGAACTTATTTTCAGAAAGTGAATATTCCTTGAGATTTATCTTAGGGCCCTTAGAATCGTTAATAGATCTCTATTACTTACCAGGTTTTTAATTACACTGAAATAATTTTGAAACACAAGTAGAAGTTAAGCTACTGTACAATATGATGGTTTACATTGTACTTTTAACTTTTAAAAGTACTTAATTAGCATTATTGTTTGAATCATATAAAGTTTTTTTTTAAGTTTTTGTTCATTTACCAAGGTCAACAGAATATCTGGTATTCTTTTATGTGTACAGTAAAGAAATTTAAAATGTAGATCTTTCTTTCTCAAAAACAGTCATACATTGATGGTGGAAACAGTGGTTTTTGTAGCAGTAGTCACTGTTATTGCCATTATTGTTTTAAACATGGTGCAGCTCCGACAGCAGATGGTACATGTTAATAACACTAATAAAATTAGTATCTTATGGCACTGTAACTTATTGCATATTGTTATTATATGTCTGTAGTATCAAAATGAATACTATAAAGACTAATATAAAATGGTTTAGAAGATTGATGTATATATTAGGTAGAAGTTAATGTTTTGTTTCTTGTGAAAGGACCACATGGACTAGTGAGCCCAACAGGCAGTAATGATGAATAATTTAAATATAATTCATTATTTTAAAATGTCTTTAAAAAGTCTTTTGAAAAACAACAAAGTTCAATATTCACCTGGAAAAATAACTTAATACTATTTATTGGAAATCTTTTCAATTTAAAGAGTGTAGTTTATAAAAGGATACTATACAAAAATAGAACAATGGATTTAATTTATACACTGTATGTGGAAGATAGGTTAATTTATCTTCTTAGATGTATTAAATATAAATTGCACACACTCCAACTATTACCTTGCTTTGCACAGGAAAATAAATACTGACTTTGGTTTTGTAAGTTATTGAATGTGAAATTGATAGTTCTACATCAGCCTATTTATAAAAGTATTATTTCCAAGAGAATGCTGTTAGCATTGACAGTGCATTTGGTAGACTTTTTACATTCTTTATCTGACTTATTTATTATATTGATATAGAAATATATGACTCATAAGTTTTAGAATTTCATATAGTATAATTTAATTTCACCTGCTTTGAAGGTTGTGATTGACTAAGTGAAAATACCTTCTCATTTAATATGCCCAGCTTTATTTTACCTTACACTGAATGTCCTCAGTATTATTGACTATCTAAAATAATGGAACAATAATGCAAAATATGCAAAGAATTTATGGAACTAATAGAAAATTATAATAATGAAAATAATGCAACTTATTTTTATCTTTGATTATAACCTGAGTTACCTTGCATACATGGGAAAATTGATACTTAGAACAGTCCTGTCAATAAAGACTAAAACTGAATTAGCTCATTAAGATTATTAATGATTATTAATAATTCTGCCATTCTCCCAAGGAATACTACCAATGCAAACTTTACTCATTATTGCTTATCACAATGATATTCATCTAAAACTGCAGCATAATATTAAACTGCAAATAAATAAAGTATTCTGATCAATTGAAATGAGAAAGAGTAGTAAACTATGGTGATTTTCCATGTTATCATTCTTGAACTTTATCATCTATAAAATGGGAGGTAAAAATATCTCACTGGACTGTTTACATCAATTTAAGAAATTTTAAATGCTTTGAAAATAGTACTGTACTAAGTACATGTATGCAGTTCTCAGTATCTTCTACAAATTATTCTTTGGAAAGATGAAGCTATTCATAAAATTTTAGTAGCATACTGTTTACAGAAGACTAAATGATAAAAGGTTTATGGTCTTCTAAAAATCATTTCATACTAAGAATTTCATTTAACTTAAGTTGTAGTCTGTTGTTCTTACTATAAAAAATAACTGTAAAGTGACCTGTCTTACATTCTTATGTTATCATAAAATAAATATACTTGCTCTCAAATCAGAAATGTCGTACTTTGCTTCTGTGTATATTTGTGAACTAAATAACGTCTTTCTGAAAAATATCACATATAAACTTTGAAAATCTTTGCTGATTACCAAACCTCCATTGATCTTATGCCGTCTGCTATATATCAGTACAGGCCAAGAAATTAATCTCATCAACACTTCTGTAAGTAAATAAATCACAGAGCCATAAAACCTTTCAAAGTGCCTAATAGGAGTCATACATTATATCATTGGTACTGGAAAACTTTCAGAAAGTTTACATGTGAATGGAATATCAACTTTGCTTTGTAGGTGGGCCATTTAAATGGCTTAAAATAATTATACCAACACTGATGTGATGTGAAGTTGCTCAGTCATGTCCAACTCTTTGGGACCCCATGGACTGTAACCTCCTAGGCTTCTCTGTCCATGGGATTCTCCAGGCAAGAATACTAGAGTAGATTGCCATTTCCTTCTCCCAGGGATCTTCCCAACCCAGGGATCTCCCAGGGATCTCCTGCATCAAAGGCAGACACTTTAACCTCTGAGCTACCAGCAGCCCATTTGACTAGTGTTGGTATCTTGTAGGCATCATCTTACCAAGACAACTCCTAGAAATCTACTGGTTCCCAAAATAAACTGCAGTAGTCCTCCTTTATCCACAGCTTCACGTTCCATGATTTCAGTTACCCATGGTCAACTTTGGTCTGAAAATATTAAATGGAAAATTCCAGAAATAAATAATCCATAAGTTTTAAACTGTATGTCATTCTTAGTAGCAGGATGAAATCCCACTATGTCCTTCCTGAATTACGAATCAGTCCTTTGCTCAGCATCTCTTGCCTGTTAGTTATCAGATCGATTGTCATGGTATCACAGTGCTTAAGTTCAAGTGACCACTGTTTTACTTAATAATGGCCCCAAAGCACAAGATTAGTGGTGCTGGCAATTTGGATATGTTAAAGACAAGCCATGAACGTGAATGTGTTAGTCGCTCAGTCGTGTCCAACTCTTTGGGACCCTATAGACTGTAGCCTGCCAGCCTCTTCTGTCCATAGGATTCTCCAGCAAGAATACTGGAGTGGGTTGCCATTTCCTTCTCCAGAGGATCTTCCCGACCCAGGGATTGAACTCAGGTCTCCTGCATTGCAGGCAAACTCTTTACCGTCTGTGCCACTAGGGACGCCCAAGAAACTGTACAGTGCTTCTTTTAAGTGAGGTGAAAGTTTTTAACTTAATAAGGAAAAGAATAGAAATCATTTGCTGAGGTTGTTAAGATCTACCATTCTAAGAACAAATCTTCTGTTCCCAAAATTGTGAAGAGGGAAAAGAAATTCATGCCAGTTTTACTGTCACACCTCAAGCTGCAAAAGTTACAGAGCATGGTAAGTGCCCAATTAAGATGGAGAAGTCATTTAATTTGTTTAAGAAGATATTTTGAGAGAGAGGCCATGTTCATGTAACTGTTATCACAGTATGTTGTTATAGTTGTTCTATTTTATTATTAGTTTCTGTACCTAATTTGTAAATTCATCTGTATCATAAGTATGTATGTATAGGAAAACTTTTTTCCTCTGAATTTACTTTTTATTGTCTGCTGTTCATGTTTTGTATATTCAAGCTTTTATTCTCTCTGATTATTTAATTTCAGTTTCTTTGAAGTTTTCTTCTCTCTTTATTGCCTCATTCCATTATTCTGTTTGTGTTTTGGGTATCTCATATTAAAGGTTTTTCTCAAATCTCTGGTCTTCTTTTGCTACATGTTTGTATTTTTAAACAAATTGGAAGCTCTGTGTGCACGGAATGAGTTTTGGTTGATGGGTTCTGCTCACTGCTGTTTCGGGCGGGGCCGTTTCAGGCAAGGCACCTTGACTGTCAGTATTGCTAGGTCTTTTTCTCTTTGCCTGGTCAGATTTCTCCTACCTGGTAGTCCACAGCCTAGCTACTGTTTTTTTCAGAAGGCCCTTTGAAGATGGAGCCATAGGTATATTTAATGAAGGGAGCCATAAGCTCATATATTTAATGAGCTGTTATTGAGTGATTTGAATGTTTTCACCATGTCTTTACTTTTTCAAGAAAAGCACATTTTAAAAATTTAGGACCTCAGTCTGGAAAAAAGAAACTAAACCATGAAAGTCATGTGCTAGATGGATTTATTTACCAAATTTGGAGTTAAGTTACCTCTTCTTGTACCAGATAATAATAGTTTTAAGAAAAATTAAAGTATGATGGTGATTGTGGACTTACAGAACCACCACATGTTTAAGCTTGGATGGTAGGGATGAGAAAGACATTAATTGATAAAGGAAAGCCAGTGAATTTTAACTTTCTTTGAAAGTTAAAGATAGCAGCCGTACTCTCTTACAAAATGTATTTTGGTGATATTAACCGAAGAGACAAAGAACTGAACTGGACCACTAGTCTAATTCAGTACAGCATTTCCTATTGGATATTTTTAAGGATGGAGCAGGCAGCTTGATGGTTAAGGAGATTCATCTTCTAGCAGACTTTAAAATGTGGTAAAATGAGAGTTTAGGAGAAAAGGAAAGACAACTAATAAAGATATTTCTAATCCATGGTATATAATGCTTTATTCCTTGCAAGCTGTAGGTGCTATAAGAGTTAAAAGTTCAAGCTGAAAAATCTACCCAAAAACACACTGAAAATCTATACTTTTTTTATGTCGTTGCTCTTTGGTGCTAAGAGGTTCTCAAGAAGGTGAGTATCTTATGTACCATTTGTGCTATAATATTTAATTACAGTGAGTGTACAGAAGATTAGCTGTCTCAAAGATTCTTTTGAAATCAGATTGTACATCAGAACTGCATTGTGCCCTGCTAAGTAAGCAAATTTAAGAAAGTAGAGAAGGTGATGTCAAGACTTATTGCAAAATGAACAAATAAAGGAATAGGATTTGCTTGGTGTTCAGCCTATTAAAGCATGGCCAAATGTCAGTCTTCATTTGTCAACTTAAATATGTTTTTCTAAAATTTACAAAGATTCAAGTCTATGGAAAGTGTCCTTTAGCTAGTATCTGAACTTGAGAAATAAATTAAGCAGCACAAAATGCTGAGTAAATTATACTAATAACTCAATTTCTCATAGTGATTAATTACCACATAAATATGTACATTACTAATTCATACAGATACCTGTTGTCCTTTTCTGTTATTTTTCTGATTATAATGTTAATGCTTGTGTTTTTGCTCCCTAATATTTGAAGTTTAAGAGACTCAGAAGTTAACTTCTCCACAATAGCTAGACTCTCCTCCCCCAAAAAGTAAAAGTAAAATTTTAAATAATCCATGAGCCAAGCCCCAATTAAGTAGGTAGATTAAGGTAGCTCGTAGCCTAAATTGGACCCTTGGAAACAATCAGGAACATAGGTGAGGATCTCAGGGCAGAGCAACAAAGTTCATAGGTGCTTGAAACTAGAATGATAGGGAACCTGCAGGCATTAAATCAAAAGCTCAAGAGTTGTGGGTCCAGTTGTGATTAATGAGTATTAGAGTTAGTGTTCTGTCAGAAACTATAGCATTGTGCAACAAATACTTAAAGGCTTTGATCCTTGAGAGGAAGGACATTCATGCAGTGACCTCTACATTCACTCTGGCTTGCTGCCTGGAAGCACTTTCCAAATTGCAACAGAGAGAAATGAAGCCCAAACAGAAAACAGAAGATGGAAGAAATGAGATGAGAAAATGGCTCCTGGCGGTCACACAGGGCTGGGAGACACTGGAATTCAAATCATCCACTGTGTAAAGTTCTCACCGAACAACCCAAGAATTAAATTAAGGACATGCCTTAGGAATAAGACTACTCTAGACCATAATAAAACCTAAAATTAATCCTCAGTAGGAGCAAGCTGATCTGCCAATATAGTAACTACCCACCAAAACAAAATTCAGTACTCTAAAGGAAAATAGCAAAAATCCATATTTTCAATAATATCCACAACAGGACTTCCCCGATGGTCTACTGATTATCCAATCAGTCCATTCTGAAGGAGATCAACCCTGGGATTTCTTTGGAAGGAATGATGCTAAAGCTGAAACTTCAGTACTTTGGCCACCTCATGTGAAGAGTTGACTCATCGGAAAAGACTCAGATGCTGGGAGGGATTGGGGGCAGGAGGAGAAGGGGACGACCGAGGATGAGATGGCTGGATGGCGTCACAGACTCGATGGACGTGAGTCTGAGTGAACTCCAAGAGATGGTGATGAACAGGGAGGCCTGGTGTGCTGCGATTCATGGGGTCGCAAAGAGTCGGACACGACTGAGCGACTGAACTGAACTGAACTGGCAATGCAGGGAACATAGATTTGATTCCTGGTCTGGGAAGATCCTACATGCTATGGAGCAACTAAGCACATGTACCATAAGCCAGCACTCTAGAGCCTGTGAGCCACAACTACTGAACCCAAGTGCATCTACTGAAGACCACATACCTGGAGCCCATGCTGCAACAAGAGAAACCACTGCAATGGGAAGCCTGTGTGCCCCATTAAGAGTAGCCTCTGGTTGCCACAACTAGAGAAAGCCTGTGTGCAGCAACAAAGACCCAGCACAGCCAGAAATAAATTAGCAAATAAATATTAAAAAAAAAAGACTGTATACTCACAAAAACAAAAAGTAAAAGAAAAAAATATCCATAATATCTGCTGTAAACAAGTATATATGCTAAGCAAGAAAATGTGACCCTTAACCAGGGGAAAAAGCAGTCAATGGAAACAAATGTTTGAGTTAGTAGATACGAACTTTAAAAAATTTCTTGTAAGTATTGGGTTTTCTGTAAGATGTTATGGAAAAACCCAAACGAACTTTTTGGTGAAACCAATGTATTAAAAGGCTTAAAGGAAAGGATGAGCATAATGAGAGAAGTGGGAATTACATACAGTAAAGTTAAAACTATGAAAAATAACCAAATGGAAACTCCAGGATTGAAATAGATAACATTTACAATAAAAATCCATCACATGGACATAATAGAAGATTTGAGACAGAGAAAGAAAGGATGAGTAACCATGAAGGCAGAGAAATACAGGCTATCCAAACTGATAACAGAAAAAGGAAAAGTTACTGAGGCAATCAAAATGTTCCTGCTATCACTATTAGTATTTTACATTCTTCTGAAATTCTAGTCAATGCAATAATAAAGGAAATAAAAATATGAATAATAATACAGGAATGGCAAAGACAGTTACTATCATTTGCATATGACATGACTGACCAACAGAAAACTCAGCTTATAGAGGTGTAATATTAATTTTTTGGTGTCATCTTGACTGGGTCATGGAGGACCCAGATACTTGGTCAAACAGTATCCTTGGTGTTTCTGGGACAGTGTTATTTTTTGCATGAGATTGATGTTGAAGCTGAAAGTCCGATACTTTGGCCACTTCATGCGAAGAGCTGACTCATTGGAAAAGACCCTGAGGCCGGGAAAGATTGAGGGCAGGAGGAGAAGGGGACAACAGAGGATGAGATGATTGGATGGCATCATTAACTCGATGGACATGGGTTTGGGTGAACTCCGGAGTTGGTGATGGACAGGAATCCTGACGTGCTGCAGTTCATGGGGTCGCAAAGAGTTGAACACGACTGAGCGACTGAACTGAACGGAACACTTAAATCAGTAGACTGAGTAAAGCAGATTGCTTCTCTACTGTGAGTGGGCATCATCCAATCAGTCAAGGGTCTGAATAAAATAAAAAGGCTGATTCTCCGCCAAGAAAGACAGAGTTCCTCCTGCCTGCCTCCCTTGGACTTGAAACACTGGCTCTTGAGCCTGCCAGCCTTCGGACTGGAATTAAACCCTCAGCTCTCTTGGTTCTCAGGACTTCCTGAGACTTGGGAACATTATAACGCCTTTACAATACTTTTGTCCCACCCAGAAACAATTATTTCAGTTATTTATTCTCAAGATTTATGGCTTTTGCTATCTAAGTCATATTTAGAAGGTCTTTTCTAGATCCTGCTTACTTACAGATCTAGATTACTAGTTTCTAGATTACTGCATACTTACAGTTGCTTTTAATAGTTGGAATTTTTCCCATTAGATTTTCTGTCTGATTACTGTTTGTATATGGAAAAGCAATTTGATTTATTCAGCCACTTAACTCCTACTAGTTCTGACATTTTTATTGATTCTCTTGAGTTTTCTGTTTGTCATATTACATGCAAATGATAGTAACTGTCTTTGCCATTCCTATCTTACTGCTCATATTTCTATTTCCTTTATTATTGTGTTGAGTATAGCTTTCAGAAGAATGTAAAATACTAATAGCAATAGCAGGAATCGTTTGATTTCCTGTTTCAATAGGATTATATCTAATGTTTCAAATTAAGCATAATATTTTCCTGTCAATCTGAGACAAATAGTTTATCTTGTTAAACTATCCTTTATTTCCTTATTTTGGATGAGTTTGATAAAAGGAATGAGTGTGGAATCATCTCAAATGCCTTTCTGCTTTAACTGAGATAATTAAACACTTTTCCAGTTTGATCTCCACATTCAACATATCTGCTTTATAGGGTTCCTAGTATTAAATGATCATGCACTATTGTAATAAACTCTGATCACAGTAGACCATTCTTTCATTTCCTTGTCTTAGACAGGTTGCCTTTCCTATATCAGGTTCCTTATCTCTTAAATTAGAGCTAAAAATTGTGTCTACCCCCATGTTACAAGGATGAGATGAGGTAATTCATAGAAAGTAAATTTTTATAAAATGCTTAGCCCTGCAGTCACCATCTTGAAATTAATAACGTTACCTTTGGATTTTTGTTTTGTGAATGAAGTCAGGGAGATATTGGAGCTTGTGCGGGGGCTTGGAGCCTCTGCTCACACCCAGTCCTCCTTCCCACTCCCCAGGATGGGTTCTTGGCCACCCTTTCCTCTGCCCAGCTTCACCCTCCCCACCCTGAGCAGCAACTGCCTCCAGAATCCAGTGCCTTGGCAGGGGGTCTGTGTGTAGGTATGGGTAGGAATGGGGAAGGGCACCCACACCAGTCAGAGCCTTGGGACAGAAGTATGGTGGAGACCTCATGCCCTGGACTAGTGGGTGCCGTGGTGCCTCAGCGGGCAGCCAACCAAGAGCGTGGCTTGATTAGATGAACCTGCCCCTAACCTGAGGACTGGGAGCTTTTTAATTTTGACATCTCCATACCCTGAGGGTGGCTTATCCACGCCTATAGGAAGAAGAAATATCTGTCTGAGCTTCTCCCAGGTGCTCCCCCAACTGAAGCCTGGTGCATCTTTCCAGCAGCCAGCATGAGCAGGTGCGTGTGTACCCTGAGTCACGGGACGGGGGCCCGGGACACCTGTGAGGTGTGCACTCACCTTGGAAGCATCCTCGTATTGGAAGGAGCATGCCCTTGGCTTGCTTCATGCTGGATGAAGCTTCTCTTCCTCCTCCCAGCCTTCCTGAGTCTGACTCGCGATGCCTCAGAAGCTGTGCCGTTAAATATGAATTATATTATTTCAGTGATTTCACATAGAAGGTAAATGCTCTGATATTTGCACCTTAAACAGGCATTGCATAATATAAAGGTGAATGGTAAGAGTCATGCAAATAACTTAAAATTTTAAATTTTTATTTATTTAAAATGACATTAAATAGCCAATTAAAAACATCACAACATTCTGAGAGACTATGGAAGGAAGAAAAAGCTTTATATTTTAATACCTTAGCCCTTTTTTCTGCTTTATTGAACAAAAAGCCCTGCATTTTCATTTTGCATGAGATTCCAAAAATTAAATAGCCAGTCCTTCCCTGGAATGTGGACACTGGGGCCACTGTACAGGGGGTCTCTGTGGGTTTGGTGAGATCCAGGATGGTAAAAAGAAAAAGAATATTTTATACTACTTGGCAGTGGTCTTTGAGTTCTCAAAACAGTAATGGAGAAAATGGTTTCTATGTTAGAAAAAAAAAAAGAAAGAAAAGAAGGCTAAGGTGGTAAGTGAGCTGCTCGTGACACCCAAGGTGTATGGCAACAGCACAGCATTAGGGCCTCAGGAGGACTTGGTGTCCAGAGAGCAGTTTTGATGGACTGTCTGAACTGACCACCTGAGTACTGACTATGGGACTTAGGGACCCTACTTAAAAACATTCCAAGCAGGTTCACTTTTTAGAAAATGTATGAAGTTATGTTTATAACTAAAGCAGAATGTAAATTTATAAGGAATAAATCATAGCAATATGTTAAAAGGTTTAAATTTCACAAAGCAGGAGGGATTTCTGTAAAAGAGGTTTAAAAGGCCCACAGAACATACTTTCAACTGTGGGCTTGAGCTGTGGGCTCTGGGCAAACAACTATCAGATACCCTAGTGAGTGAGTGTTAGTTGCTCAGTCGTGTCTGACACTTTGCAACCCCATGGAACACTCTCCTCTGTCCATGGAATTCTCCAGGTAAGAATTCTGGAGTGGGTTGCCATTTCCTCCTCCAGGGGATCTTCCCAACCCAAGGACTGAACCTGGGTTTCTTGCCTTGCAGGCAGATTCTTTACCATCTGAGCCACCAGGAAAGCCCCAGTAGATAACCTAACCTTGGAACAAACTAAGGAAAGAAAGGAATGACAGCTGAAAAGAAAAGAAAGGAAAAAGAACTAGCAAATAACGAAGTCGACGTTGTAAATTACCCAACACTGGAAAGAATACTGGTCACCTCAGTAATAAATAGACAAATCAGCCTCAAGCAGAAGAAAATAATAAGGAACAGTTCTTTAACAGCCATTGCAGCGGTTCCCACATCCAGCGCTTCAGTAATCACTGCTGCCACAGTGTCTTGCTAGGAGAGGCAGTTTCACTCAAGGTGAATAGGTGGCTGATTAGCACTTTTCAGAAAGCCATTGTCTGAGGTTCTCTGTGCTTGATATCCTGGTGCCGTTTTCTCATTAAGATGATTCATGAAATTTTTCAATTAGATTCCTATGGTATTTTTAAAGTCAGTTTGGTTTCAACCTTTCAACTAAATGTATGAATCAGTGTATCATTCAGACAGGTGTGGACCTGCATAAAGTTAAATGATGCTTGAATAGAACTGAGAAAATGAGAAGACTTAAGGCTGAATTCAAGATGACATAGCTATTTCCAAAAGGACACACTGAAAAACAGGCATGACGTTCATGGTAAGATACAGTTAGTCCATCCATTCAGAATGATGTGGTCTTGAGTCAGCTTCAGTGGTTCAGATCCTGACTGTCACGTTCTACCTTTGTAGTTACACAAAGCTCTTACTGCCTTTTACATATCTAAACTTTTTTGTATGTAAGATGAGGTGACAATAGCAGCTGAGTCTTAGGATAGTTGTAGAAATTAAATGAGAAATTGCGTGTAGAGAGCTGACTTTAGCAAACAGACAATAAATGTTAGTTATTAGTATTCCTAAATAATATCTCTATTCATTTAAAATTTGCTTATTTGTAATCAGGTTCATCAACTTAGCCATGAGGATTAACACAAAGGTAAAAATTCATGAGCTACTGAAAAGTATAAAGTGGTATTCATTATTAAAGTGAACTAAAAATAGCAAAAAAAAATCTTTTAACGTTTCTTTTGATGAATATAGCCAAGCACTTTAAACTGATCCTGTACGTAGTTCCTGTTTGAGTTGTTGACACTATCTTCGTCTACTGAATCCTCTTGGTTTTCAGGCACCTTCTTAACTTTATTGAATATTTTATGCTGCGCATGTGAAATATATAGTCCATGTACCTAGGACTGTTTCCGTCTACTAGTTTTTCTTGCTTCTAAAAACAGAAAAGCGGAATGCCTACGGCTAAAAAGAAAATTCTTTCTCTCGTCAGTTCCTTCTGCTGATATTTCAGGACTCCAAATTATATATTCACATAATTTGGTTTTTCTGACTCTTTAAAAAAACAACAACATGAAGTCAAAAACTAAAATGCATTGCTTTTTATAGCAGAAAATAGCTTCAATTGCTCAAAGCTAATTTAGAATAAAATCCACTCAACCTGAAAAACATAAAATATGTATATATTTAAAATTTGCCTGCAGATCCCTTGTCACTCGTAGTCCTACACAAATATCTTTTATATCTTTTTAATGTAATATTCAAGAAATGGGAATGAAGCTTTATTCTTGTTGAAAAATATTGCTCAATCCTGCCCTTAGCATAGTACCTAGGATCTGGTGAATTATCAATACAAACTTATTGAAAGAATAAGTGGGTAAACCTATGGAATACATGAATAAATAAACAAAGTAAGGCATATCAAGCCTGAAGAACACAGTCATTGCCTGACTTTTACTTTACTCCTTAACACATTTCCTAAGCTGTGCCTCTTCCTTCCAATATTAAAACTAATAAATACAATTACTCACATACTTGAGAGTTTCCTAGTAAAACACATAACTAAATTGCTTCTGCTTCTATTAAATGAATTTGCCTTCTGTGACAGTAAATGCTGACAGTAGCTGACATATATTCATCATATATCTTATACATATAAAACACTTAAGAACAGTATACACATGCTCTGTGTATATAACATCTCCCTACAGGCTGGGCATGAGGCCGAGAATTTCTTACATAATCTCATTAATATCCTCAACAACCCTATGAGGTACTAGATACTAATATATTTTCCAGCTTATATCTGAGGCTTAAAGAAATTAAGTAATTCCCCCTAAAGTCAAATAGCCATTAAGTATCAAATCAAGAGTCAGACCCCAGTTTGCCTAATTCCTGAGTCAGTCTCTTAACTGCTGTGATAAATTAACTTCCTGTGATACTTGATTACTGGGAAGCAAAGAGAAGAGACTTCCTCTAGGAAGAGGACACCTAGAAGAGGTCAGTGGCAGCTATGGTTGGGTGAGAAACTCAGGCTTCTGAGCAGACTGGTGAGAAGTGATCAGTGAGGCATCAGGGAAAGAAATAGCAAGACAGAAAACTGGCCTGTATCTAGAGTCATATAATTGATCATCCAAACCAGGATACGTTTGAAAATGAAAGGGAACTCATTCATAATGACACCAGGATCACACCACAAATGGGGACTGTCCGGGGAAAACTAGGACTTACTGTCACCTTTCCCACGTCCCTCCCTTGCTTTTTCTCTTTTATTCCTTCTTTCTTTTCCCCCTCTTCCCTCTTCTTTTCTCTCCTTGTTTGTTCTCCCCATGGCTCTCACCAGCTTTTTCCGTATACCTTTAATGGCAATATTTTGCCATGATTATCATGAATTGGGGAACCTCACTGCTGCTACTGCTGCTAAGTGGCTTCAGTCGTGTCCGACTCTGTGCGACCCCATAGACTGCAGCCCAGCAGGCTGCCCCATCCCTAAGATTCTCCAGGCAAGAACACTGGAGTGGGGTGCCATTTCTTTCTCCAATGCATGAAAGTGAAAAGTGAAAGTGAAGTCACTCAGTCATGTCCGACTCTTAGCGACCCCATGGACTGCAGCCCGCCAGGCTCCTCCATCCATGGGATTTTCCAGGCAAGAGTACAGTGTCCCATATTTGAACTTATTTAGACAAATGCTGCAAAACAGCATTTCCTTTGCTGCTCTGTTAGTTACTGCTGTGTAACAAATTATCCCAAAATGCAGTGGTCTAGGAAAATGTGTATTATCTCAAACAATTACTGAGAGGAATTCAAGAGTAGCTTAGCTGGGTGATTCTGGCTCAGGGTCCCTCATGATGAGCAGTCAAGCTGACGGCTAAAACTACAGTCATCTGAAAATATGGCTGGAACTGGAGGATCGACTTCCGAGCAAGCTCCCCCACATGGCTCTTGATTGGAGGACTCTATTCCTTGTCACTTAGGCCAACCCACAGAGCTACTCACGACATGGCAGATCACTTCTCCCAGAATGAATGATCCAAGAGAGAGGAGAGAGAGGCACAGTATGTCTTATGACCTAGTTTCTGAAGTTCCCCTCTCTCAATTCTACTGCATTCTATGGTAGAGACACTGAGGACTTGACCAGAGCTAGAATATCCACTTCCAGGAAGACTCACATGACTGTTGACGGGAGGCTTGTATCCCTTGCTATGGCCCTTCCATAGGTCTGCTCCTGACATAGCAGCTAACTTCTCCCAGAGAGAGTGATCTGGAAGAGAGAAGAGGAAGTCACAGTGTCTTTTTAACCTAGTTTTTAAGCTATCCACCATCAATTCTGCTTTAATCTGTTCATTAAAAGTAAGTCACTCAGTCTGGTCCACACTCAAAAAGAAAAGAATTAACCTCCACTTCTTGAAAGGAGTAGTATCAAAGAATTTGTAGACATACTTAAAAATCAGTACAACTGCATAATTTTTTTAAACTCTGACTCCTTAATTTTATTCAAAATATTTGATTTTATTAAAAGAAAACAATAAGATACAAGAGAATGCTATACGAACTAAGCTATTTACATTATGTTTTACCAGAAAAATTAGAAAACACACCTAACTATACAGCAATGGAAGAATGGTTTAATTGTGTAACTATTTAAAATCACTCAGAAGCCTGTATATTAACATGAAAAACATTTATGGTGAAATATTTATAGGAAAAAACAGTAACTTGTACATTGAAAAAATATGCATAAAAAATAGATCAGATGGGAACATACCAAAATAACAACAATGGTGAAATCATGGGAGGTTTGTCTTTCTCTGTTTCCACGTTTTCTGTGGTATAGCTGTTTCAAGACTTCTGTTATGTATTGTTCTGTAATGTATAATTTTGTTATTATTTTTTATTTTAAAAGATAATTCAAGATAATACTGACTTTCTAAATAAGGATTCAATAGGCATTTTTGTATTTTTTTTTTTTCCTGTGTAGCAAAAACCAGACTGTGCTCAGATTTTAGATAGACTTCTAAGGGGTTAAATCTCTGGTGGCTTAGACGGTAAAAAAATCTGCCTGCAATGCAGGAGACCTGGGTTCAATCCCTGGGTCAGGAATATCCTCTGGAGAGAGGAATGGCAACCCACTCCAGTATTCTTGCCTGGAGAATCCCATGTACAGAGGAGCCTGGCAGGCTACAGTCCATGGGATTGCAAGAGTCAGAGCAATTATGTTAGTGATGAAAGAGTAGGAAAGTGGTGACACACTCAAAGAAAAGTGGTAATTAGTTGAGAATTTAATTAACAGAGACAGAGTATGGCTGAACACTCTAGGGAGTTAGATACTCACCCTGCTTTGTCTTGAAGAGGCAGAGGGAGAGACTAGCTATAGCTCATGGACGCTGTGATCTTCAGTGATCAGGCTCCAGGAAGTGAAACAAACAACCCCATGCTATTCTCTGACTCTCTAGATCACCTGCCCACCTCCCACTGATGGAACTAACCAGACTCCAGAGTGGAAGGACGTCTCTGATAAAAGGTGATCCCATACATAACACAAAGAAGGGAAGAAATTGGATCTGAAACAGTAAGTGGAAATGCCTACCATATGGGGATTATTTAAATTAGCTGGGAGATGCTCTGATGAGAAAATTCTAAAGATCTTACAATTATACCTCTGTACTAAAAATACATATCAACAATGTTTGAGGACTATATATTTTGGCAATCAAACTGTTCACATAAACATGTCCAGATATCACACTGGTTATGGACATTTTCACTGTTAGACACACACACACTGCCTGCATTTTAGATCACTGCAATTCATACTGATTCTTGCATCTGTTCATGCATATCTTATACCAGGTTTTATATTAGTATAGACAATATGTACACAAACCAGAAGAACATTTTCAATAATATGCACACTAGTGACCCCCTGGTAAAGTTATTTCCTTTGAAATTAGAGTTGTAGAAGTGGACATATCCTTTAGCTGAACCATGAATCTTACCAAGGTAAGCTCCTTGTTGGGTTGAGTTTGATTTGCTTTGCTTTGCTGCTCACCATGTAATCTCCACCCATCATAATACCTCAACAGGAAGCCATCAAAATTTGTTGAATGGATTTATTAAGACTTTATCTTTTAAAGCCCCTACTGACAGTAAAGCAGCCTCAATAGAACCATGATTTTTATAGTTTATAGACATGTTGGAAATTTCAGCTTTTTGTAATGATTATAGTTACAACTGATCTTTTTATAAACAAAGTTAATTACTACTCTTAGTTAAACTAGATATTTTATTCCAGTGTTGCAGGCAGTATAAGTCACTGCAGTGTTCTATATTTAACAAAATAATAGAATACTGATGCTTTTAACATTAGCTTAAGTCACTGGAATTTGCATTCCATATGTGTGTCCATATTCCTGCTAATTAAGAGTAATTATAAATTTCTATAGGTGACCATCTTGACCACTGTGAAACTTTCATTATTGCATTGTATATAAAGTCCAATTTACCTTATATCCATTGAAAATATTTTTAACTTGTATAATTTCTACATTATGACTAAATTAATATTTTGAACAATTCACAAGATGACCATGCAAGTTGTTGAATCTTTTCCACTTAGGAATTAAAAATGTTATCTTCACTATTTTATGGAGTTTAAGAGAAAGCTTAAAAGAATGAAAATGTATTACCCAAACCCATTACTTGGTTTAAAGCATAAAATCCAGAACCTCTAGTCATTGGGATTTTGAACTTTCAACCACTATTATAGAGTGCTTGAAAAACCAAACATCCATGTTGTCTCATATAAAAGTTATTGATATTCCACTGCCAATCTATTATAGCATTTCATAGCATGACTCATTATCAAAAAGACTGAAATATAAGCAAATGGAGAAAGGTTTCATCAACCAGTGAAACAGTCCAAAGAAATTCAGAATTTGGAGTGTCCAAGCATCACATTGTAGACTCAGAGAGTCTAGGGCTTCCCAGGTGATGGCAGTGGTGAACCCACTGGCCAGTGCGGAAGACTCAGACAAGGGTTCGATCCTTGAGTCTGGAAGCATGGCAACCCACTCCAGTGTTCTTGCCTGGAGTATCCCACAAACAGAGGAGCCTGCCAGGCTATAGTCCATAGAGTCACAAAGAGTCAGACACAACTGAAGCAACTTAGCATTCACGCAGAAAGTCTAAGGTATAAACCATAACTTAGACACTGAGTAAATTCTAGCTGATGGAAGAATTCCCAATAATCAAAATATTTTCTACTACAAATTCAAAGCCAACATGCCTTTTTTGTTAAATATCATTAAATATTTATTCTCCATTTTTCCTGCTCTTTTTAAAGACCTGAGAAAACTCTGGTTATATATTTTTTTCCTCTACAGTAAAAAAATTGCAATGTGAGCTTGATCTCTTAAGTTTCATTTAAAATCTTTGACAACACTTGAAATACGTATTAATATTAAATGTTGAATATATATATATATATATATATATAAAATATATTGCAGGACAAAAGCATGTCTTGAGCCAGAGCCAGTGTGAGTGAGTTTTTACAGACCGCTGGGCAAGACATATTAATTCCACCTCCTCCTACATCTGCCATACAGAAAATCCAGCATGACCAATCTAGGCTACAGCTTGACAGAAATAGTGCTGAATATAACCAACTGTTCTTCGGATCCCCTTGCTTATTATCTGCTCAACCAAAAGAACAGAAAGGGTCTTGATGGCTGCTGGATGAAGACACATGATTCTGTGCTTGAAGGCTGGAGTTATCCCCAAATAAGGCTGTGTCAAGCACTTTAGGATGAAAACCTAAACCCAAGATGTAGCTTTATGGGTAGGAATTTGAGTATACTATTGTAATACATTTCCCCTGCGTATCCTTTGAAAGTAGTACTGGTTGTTCAGTCACTCAGTGGTGCCTGACTCTCTGTGACCCCACACACGGCAGCACACCAGGCTTCCCTGTGCTTCACTTTCTCCCAGAGCTTGCTCAAACTCATGTCCATTGAATTGGTGATAGCATCCAACCACCATGTCCTCTGTTGTCCCCTTCTCCTATCTTCAGTATTTCCCAGAACAGGGTCTTTTTCCAGTGAGTCAGTTCTTCGCATCAGGTGGCCAGAGTATTGCAGCTTGTTTCAGCATCAGTTCTTCTAATGAATATTCAGGATTACTTTGCTTTAGGATTGACTGGTTTGATCTCTTTGCAATCCAAGGGACTCTCAAGAGTCTTTTCCAACACCACAGTTCAAAAGCATCAATTCTTCAGCGCTCAGCCTTCTTTATGGTCCAACTCTCACATCCATACATGAGTACTGGAAAAACCATAGCTATGACTAGACAAACCTGTCGGCAAAGTAATGTCTCTGCTTTTTAATATGCTATCGAGATTGGTCATAGCTTTTCTTCCAAGCAGCAAGCATCTTTTAATTTCATGGGTGCAGTCACCACCTGCAGTGGTTTTGGAGCCCAAGAAAATAAAGTCTGACACTGTTTCCATTGTTTCCTCATCTATTTGCCATGAAGTAATGGGACTGGATGCCACAATCTTTGTTTTATGAGTGTTAAGTTTTAAGCCAGCTTTTTCACTCTCCTTTTTCACTTTCATCAAGAGGCTCTTAAGTTCCTCTTCACTTTCTGCTATTAGGGTGGTGTCATCTGCATAGATGAGGTTATTGATATTTCTCCTGGCAATCTTGATTCCAGCTTGTGCTTCCTCCAGCCCAGCATTTCCCATGATGTACTCTGCATAAAAGTTAAACAAGCAGGGTGACAATATACAGCCTTGACGTATTCCTTTCCCAATTTGGAACTAGTTTGTTGTTCCATGTCTAGTTCAAACTCTCTTCTTGACCTGCCTACAGGTTCTCAGGAGGCAGGTATGGTGGTCTGGTATTCCCATCTCTTTCAGAATTTTCCACAGTTTGTTGTGATGCACACAGTCTAAGGCTTTGGTGTAGTCAATGAAGCATATGTTTTTCTGCAATTCTCTTGCTTTTTCTATGATCCATCAGATGTTGGCACTTTGATATCTGGTTCCTCTGCCTTTTCTCAATCCAGCTTTAACATCTGGAATTTCTCAGTTCAGGTACTGTTGAAGCCTGGCTTGGAGAATTTTGAGCATTACTTTGCTAGCATGTGAAATGAGTGCAATTGTGCAGTAGTTTGAACATTCTTTGGCATTGCCCTTGTTTGGGATTGGAATGAAAACTGATTTTTTTCCGTCCTGTGGCTGGAAAAGCACTTTCACAGCATCATCTTTTAGGATTTGAAATAGCTCAGCTGGAATTCCATCACCTCCACTAGCTGTTGGTAGTGATTATTTGTACATAAACCTCAAGTGGAAGAATCTAGAGTGTGACCTCTTGTCCCTCTGGTGTGGTACAGCTAGCTCTTGGCTCTTTAGATTCACATCTTCAAAGAAGAAAGCTAATACTATTAACCTAAAGTGTCTTCAGCTTCCCTGTTGTTGCTCAGTTGCTAAGTCGTTTCCGACTTTTTGTGATCCCATGTACTGCAGCACGCCAGACTTCTCTGTTAACTTCCTATTCGCTGAGTTTTTGTTTCTATGAAACAGTAGAGCTATAATTAGAGATAATTTCTTCCCTTGCAGTTATAAACATATGGCGTGCCTCATGAATATTCAGACAAGAGTAGACGTCTAAGCAGCCCTGTTGAATGGAGCCCTCTGTGATGATGGAAATGTTCTCAATTTTCAGTCCATTACAGTGGCCACTATTGTCATGTGGCTATGAGCCCTTGATGCATGGCTATTCCAACTAAGGAAATGGGATTATGGTATTTTACTTTAACTGATTTTAATTTAATGTTGAATAGCCACATATGACTGGTGGCTACTTACCGGACAGTGCAGGTCTGGAGACTGATTCAAAAGCACCAAGTAGGAACCTCTGTGCCCCCAATTCCTGTGTCTCTATTTCTCATAGCGCGTCAGCCTCCATGATCCTTTAAGAAATGGGATGTTGAATGAGGTTAAAACTATGCTCCAGGCACAGTTCTTGTTGCAAATACAAGTCAATGCTCGTGGACTTACAAAAATGTTTTTGTAGGAGTGTATACACCCCAAAGAATCAGCTCGACGCCTGAAGAATCGAACTTGAACTGGCAGTCTCTGAGGATACCACTGCTGGCCTTGCCACCGCTGGATGCTTGCCACCGCTGGATGCTTGCCACCTCACTGCCTCCCCTGGTCACTCTCTGCTGGCAACTGAACTCTCAACTCCACAGTGGCCACGTCTCATCACTTCTAATTGAACTTTTTGCCCTTGTGTCCCTACTCTAAGATCCTGCCAGTCCATGAGGAGGAAATATCTGCTCACCTTTTGGGTTCATTGATACAGCTTTCTCCCTGTTTAAGGGGCAAGGGACGGGGTCGGTGTAGACAGAAGCATTCATTTAAAGGGAAAGTTCCAAGTTTATTTCTAAAGAGAGTAACCTTAGCCAACTGAAAAGAAGTGGAAGCAGAAACAGAACGATTTGCTAAACTGAAAAATTGTTATTTTAATTGTTTTCAATTTTCTGAATATGGCTTTTATTAATCATTAGCCACTAAATTATAGCATAAAATTGTATAATTATAATATAATTATAACTAGTTACAAGTATATATAATTGGTCATGAAGTTATAATTCATAATTTGTAATTGGCATGGTTAAACTAATGGCTGATGCCACTGAAATTTCTATGAAACCGTCAGTAGAGCTGTACTGCATGGCACGCGCCTGCCATCTAGTGGCAAGATGCTATTAACGCTATCGCACAGAGTCGGACACGACTGAAGTGACTTAGCAGCAGCAGCAGCAGCAGCAGAGATCCCACACTGGAAAAGACCCTGATGCTGGGAAAGACTGTAGGCAGGAAGAAAAGGGGAACAACAGAGGATGAGATGGTTGGATGGCATCACCGACTCAATGAACATGAGTTTGAGCAAACTCCAGGAGATGGTGAAGGACAGGGAAACCTGGTTGCTGCAGTCCATGGGGTCGCAAAGAGTTGGACATGGCTGAGTGACTGAACAACAGAGAGATCCCACAGGGCTTGCAAGGCAAGCTAGAGTTTTCCCACTCTACAATTTTCTCAGTGTTTTGACCCAATCCACCAGATACTCGTTAGGCCTTTGCAATTCTCTCCCATTATATTCCAATCTATTCCACTCCAGGCTAACTGTACACTATAAATCTCTCAGAACCAAAGAATATCTGAGCAGCACTTTGAGCCGCATTCCCTAAACCAAGTTCCCTTTCTAAGACTGCTTTTATGTTACTTTTGTCCAGAGACGACACATGGTTTGGGCATGCTATTAACATCCCACAGAGAATATCTTGGCTACTATTACAAAGTGCAAATTATCACTGGAGTCACTGATGTCATAGTCCTCTGACTTCTAGAGGGATTTTTCCCCCAAAGATTGATAAGCTTAGTTTAAGAAAACAATGAAAGAGGATCTATCAGTATTGTTTTCAGACCACTCTAAGGTGGTTTGGCTGAAAGATGAGATGAGGTTGTGATAGGCAGCAGGAGCGGAGGTCAGTGCTCCCTAGAGACAGCCTGGGTCCAGGGCTCCGGCTTGGTTCAGACTGTTTTTGATTCGTACTAAGTGACTTAGCAGCATGAAAGGCAATAAGCAAATATTTTAATCTGGATCTGGAAGCAGGAGGAAGATTTGGAGTATTAACCAGGATGGCAAGATGGATTTGAAGTTTGGGGACTGAAGAATCTGGGGATTGTTTCCAATTAGATCTTGAGGAGACAAAAAAAATTATTTTCTCAGTGGGGGACTGTGTCATAATAGGAGTTTTGAAAAGCAAATGACTTCCATAAACTACTAAGTGGGTGGAGTGTGGAGACAGAGAGGCCTAGTAAGGATAGAGCTATAGTTCTTAGGGTCTCTCTCCTGCCCTCCCTGCTTCCCAAGCCATCCCCTTCTTTTTCCTTTTGTGTTATTCTCTCCTTTACCAAAGATTGACTTGCCTTTTCATAAATGGCAATAGCAGTTTTATCAAAATTATTACATGGAATTCATAATTTGATATCAGTTCAATTCAGTTCAGTCGCTCAGTCGTGTCCGACTCTTTGTGACCCCATGAATTGCAGCACGCCAGGCCTCCCTGTTCATTACCATCTCTCGGAGTTCATTCAGATTCATGTCCATTGAGTCCGTGATGCCATCCAGCCATCTCATCCTTGGTCGTCCCCTTCTCCTCCTGCCCCCAGTCCCTCCCAGCATCAGAGTCTTTTCCAATGAGTCAACTCTTCGCATGAGGTGGCCAAAGTACTGGAGTTTCAGCTTCATCATCATTCCTTCCAAAGAAATCCCAGGGTTGATCTCCTTCAGAATGCACTGGTTAGATCTCCTTGCAATCCAAGGGACTCTCAAGAGTCTTCTCCAACACCGCAGTTCAAAGGCATCAATTCTTCGGCACTCAGCCTTCTTCATAGTCCAACTCTCATATCCATACATGACCACAGGAAAACCATAGCCTTGTCTAGACGAACCTTTGTTGGCAAAGTAATGTCTCTGCTTTTCAATATACTATCTAGGTTGGTCATAACTTTTCTTCCAAGGAGTAAGCGTCTTTTAATTTCATGGCTGCAGTCACCATCTGCAGTGATTTTGGATCTCAAAAAAATAAAGTCTGACACTGTTTCCACTGTTTCCCCATCTATTTCCCATGAAGTGATGGGACCGGATGCCATGATCTTCGTTTTCTGAATGTTGAGCTTTAAGCCAACTTTTTCACTCTCCTCTTTCACTTTCATCAAGAGGCTTTTTTAGCTCCTCTTCACTTTCTGCCATACAGGTGGTGTCATCTGCATGTCTGAGGTTACTGATATTTCTCCCAGCAATCTGGATTCCAGCTTGTGTTTCTTCCAGTCCAGTGTTTCTCTTGATGTACTCTGCATATAAGTTAAAAAGCAGGGTGACAATATACAGCCTTGATGTACTCCTTTTCCTATTTGGAACCAGTCTGTTGTTCCATGTCCAGTTCTAACTGTTGCTTCCTGACCCACATACAGATTTCTCAAGAGGCAGGTCAGGTGGTCTGGTATTCCCATCTCTTGAAGAATTGTCCACAGTTTATTGTGATCCACACAGTCAAAGGCTTTGGCATAGTCAAGAAAGCAGAAATAGATGTTTTTCTGGAACTCTCTTGCTTTTTCCATGATCCAGCGGATGTTGGCAATTTGATCTCTGGTTCCTCTGCCTTTTCTAAAACCAGCTTGAACATCAGGGAGTTCACAGTTCACGTATTGCTGAAGCCTGGCTTAGAGAATTTTGAGCATTACTTTACTAGCATGTGAGATGAGTGCAATTGTGCGGTAGTTTGAGCATTCTTTGGCATTGCCTTTCTTTGGGATTGGAATGAAAACTGACCTTTTCCAGTCCTGTGGCCACTGTAGAGTTTTCCAAATTTGCTGGCATATGAGTGCAGCACTTTAATATAATTTAATTTTATATAATTAGTGAATATCTAAAATTGGTGAGTTGAACCTTCTGTACTTCTCTCTCAGGAGTAAGTCTCCAGTGAAGTTTCTTCATAACTGTCAGTGACCTTCAGATTGTTTTCCCACTGATGCACAGCTCAAAATAAAGAAAAAAAGGGGCAGGGGTGCTCTCTGGTCCTAAAAACTAAGTTATCCTCCTCATTCTCATCAGAGACTATTATCTAGAGGTTGACCACTCACCAAAGAAGTTACATGTATGCGTACAGGCTTGTGCCTAATTAGTGCCTTGTTGTTGTTTAGTCACTAAATCATGTCCCACTTTTGTGACCCCATGGACTGTATGTAGCCCACCAGGTTCCTCTGTCCATGGGATTTTCCAGGCAAGAATACTGGAGTGGGTTGCCATTTCCTTCTCAGAGGGACCTTCTTCCTCAGGGATTGAACCTACATCTTGTCTCCTGCATTGGCAGGGGAATTATTAACCACTGAGCCACCTGGAGGTGCCCAGGCAGAGCTAAATCCTGTCTTTATGTGGCTTTAGAAACAAGTATTCATGACTAGATTTTTTTTTTAGGTAAGAGTGATACATTCAGAAAACTAAGATCATGGCATCTGGCCCCATCACTTCATGGCAGATAGATGGGGAAACAGTGGAAACAGTGGCTGACTTTATTTGGGGGGCTCCAAAATCACTGCAGGTGATGATTGCAGCCATGAAATTAAAAGACGCTTACTCCCTGGAAGGAAAGTTATGACCAACCTAGATAGCATATTGAAAAGCAGAGATATTACTCTGCCAACAAGGTCCATCTAGTAAAGGCTATGGTTTTTCCAGTGGTCATGTATGGATGTGAGAGTTGGACTATGAAGAAAGCTGAGCGCTGAAGCTTGATTGATTGATGCTTTTGAACTGTGGTGCTGGAGAAGACTCTTGAGAGTCCTTTGGACTGCAAGGAGATACAACCAGTCCATCCTAAAGAAGACCAGTCCTGGGTGTTCATTGGAAGGACTGATGTTAAAGCTGAAATTCCAATACTTTGGCCACCTGATACAAAGAGCTGACTCATTGCAAAAGACCCTGATGCTGGGAAAGATTGAGAGCAGGAGGAAAATGGAATGATAGAGGATGAGATAGTTGATGGCATCATCGACTTAATGGACATGGGTTTGGGTGGACTCCGGGGAGTTGATGATGGATAGGGAGGCCTGGTGTGCTTCGATTCATGGGGGTTGCAAAGAATCGGACGTGACTGAACTGAACTGAACTGATACCCTTGGAGAACTCATTGATGATTCAAAATAGGTTGCAATTATTCCTCAAATATTATAAATTACATTTTGTGTGCTCATTCACATCTCACTTTTTGGGAACCCATGGACTCCAAGCCTCTTTGTGCCAGGCCTCCCTGTCTCTCACCATCTCCCAGAGTTTGCCCAAGTTCATGTCCATTGCATCAGTGATGCCATCCAGCCATCTCATCCTCTGAAACCCTCTTCTCCTCCTGCCCTCAGTCTTTCCCAGCATCAGGTACTTTTTCTATGAGCTGGCTATTCACATCAGGTGACCAAAATACTAGAGTTTCAGCTTCAACATCAGCCTTTCCAATGAACATTCAGGGTTGATTTCCTTTAAGAAAATGTAGCCTCCTCCAAATGGCTCAGATGGTAAAGAATCTGCCTGAAATGTGGGAGACCTGGGTTGGATCCCTGGGTTGGGAAGATCCCCTGGAGGAGGGCATGGCAACCCACTCCAGTATACTGGCCTGGAGAATCCCGTGGACAGAGGAGCCTGGCGGACTACAGTCCATAGGGTCACAAAGAGGTCAGACACAACTGAGTGACTAAGCACAGCACAGCCTCCTTCAAATTCTGCATATTCTTTCAAAAGGATAAAAGATGTGAAAACTGTAGAATACTCTCCATTTCTGACCACAAAACCCTGTAAGACTGCTTGAAGAGAAGCAGCAGAGAACACTATAGCATCTGATACCTAAAGACACATACTTGGCACTTTCTTCCAGTGTTTCTAGCATGGGAAAATTGATCCCTTACCTCTCATTCCTTAAAATTCATCAGTGACCTTCAGGGCTGACTTTTTCATCTTTATGGAGGTATCTCAGCCCCAGTAGGGACTTTCTTGCTTGTAGAGTCTTCTGACTGGGAACATAAGTTTGATATCCACAGGTTATCAGGTTAAGGATTCAAAGTTATGTTTTTACATTCGTTACTGTGTAATGGTATAAGGCCTTCTACCAACATAAAGTGATTCACTGGGATAGAAGTCATCTCATTTCAATAATTCAAAGTCTGACAGAAAGTTGACGGCATTTTCTATGCATTTTAAAATAGAAGTGCAAAGAGAGTTGGTGTGTGTGTTTAACATAATAGCTATTTCAGGAGGGAGATTAGTTTGCTGTTTTAATCCAGTCACAGAAAGAAAATCGCAGATACAAGACCTTAAATTTCTTTATGTAAACAGGTACTTCTTTTTATTGTTCATTCATTCTACAGATGAATACAAAGTAATTTCATCCAGTATGGTCGCTGTGTGGTGTATATACGTATATTCATTAATTGTTAAAATCGCACACATTATATATAGTGATTATGCACATAATTTAAAGACACTATATTGACTGGGGTGGGGGGCGGGGGTGGTTTCCACTTATAGCCGGCTTCGTTCATAATCAGATGAAGGGAAAAAGAAAACAATTTCAGAAGCATTCGTATCTTTTCCGTTTCATCAACCTTAAAGCCTGGGCGTCGGTCTCACTACATTCAGGATTCGTTCAGGATTTTTAGCAATGGCTTTACAACCAGCTATATGCTATGTTTAGAATTGCCATCACAAAAGAAAACACTGTAGTGAAGAACCGGCTGGGAAAAGAGTACACAGAAGGAACCCCCGGACTTTCGGGAGGGGGCGGTGGGAATGTTTACTCTCTCACAAAGTGACTTGAAAGAGCTCAAATTCTCAGAGCAGATAATTGGTGTTTCTGACTCCAGGGTCTCTGGATGCCCAACCCAAGGTGCTCCCTCCCCACGCAAGGTTGCACCCCCACGTCCCCACAAAAGCCTTGTGGAACGGAGGCGCCCGGGCCGTAACGCGCCAGCCCGGCCCTCGCTGGCCCCCGTTTACCAGGACCCGCAAGCTGAAGCGACCCTTTCTAAGAAGCGGGAGGCGGGGACCTTGGATGGGCGCCTGAGGACTTCGCGGTGGCGCGCCCCCAGGGTGGCATCTCGCCCGCTCCGTGCTGGGCCAGCGAGGGGATCGGGTCCGCGGCGGCAGCTCCCGCGGCGGCCCCTCCCCGGCGCGTCTCCGCGCCCCGCGCCGCCGCCCAGTGTCCTGGCCCCGCGCGGGGCCGGTTCGTCGGGGTCCAGGGACCCGGGGCGGGGGGCGGGATGGAAGGGCCAAGGTGGGAACTTTCTCTCCCCGCTCGGATGCCCGTAAGGCGCCTCGCGGCGAGGGCGCGAGGGCTTGGGGCGCGGCAGGCACCGGAGGCAGTGCCCCGAGCGCACGCCGGAGGGCGCCGCGGGCCTCGCCGGGCCGGCGGCCTGGAGGGGACGCCGGGGGGCGGGCGGGCCGCGCGGAGGCGGGGCGGAGGCTCCCCGCCGCCGCCGCCGCCGCCGCCGCCGCCGCCGCCTCCTCCCGCTCGTCGTCCGCTCCTCCCGGCCGCCTCCTCCGCGCCCTCCTCTCGCAGCCACCGCCTCCGCCGCGCTGAGGAGCGGGGAGTCCGCGGCGCCGGCTCGGGGCTGCGGGATGGGGACTTAGCGCCACGGCGGCGGCAGTGGCCGCGGCGCACCCGGCCGCCGCCCCGGGGCCCGTCCCGCCGGGGCCGCCGGGCGCGGCCAGCCCGCCCCGGAGCCAGGCCCGCGGGCGGCGGCGGCGGCAGCGGAGCTGGGCAGGTGGATGCGGCTGGAAGATGGCGCCCTCGGGTCCGGGCAGCGTGAGGCGGCGGTGCCGGCGGGTGCTCTACTGGATCCCGGTGGTGTTCATCAGCCTCCTGCTCGGCTGGTCCTACTACGCCTACGCCATCCAGCTGTGCATCGGTGAGTGAGAGCCCGGCGCGCCCCTGGCCCCCGCGCCTCCCGCCTGACAGTCCCGGGACGCGGGGACCCCGAGCGCCCGGCGCCGCGCCCGGCTCTCCCCACCCACCCCGGACCCCCGAGCGCCCCGGGCGCCACCAACTGGCTGCGGCTCCTCCGGCGCCGCGGCCGAAAACAGCCTCGGGGCAGTCTCCTTCCACTCCCAGTACGGTCGCCCTCCCCAGACAACTCTCCGGTGACGGTGTCACCTCCACCTCGGCGCGCTCGCAGCCCAGCCACACCCCCTCCTTCGTCTGGCCGGTACCCGGGAGAGGGGGACCCCGGCGCCCCGCCGAGCGGGGAGGTCCGGGGAGGCTGCGCAGGGGGCCGGGCTGGGCCGGGAGCCGAGCTGCGCCAGCCCCGCGCGGAGGACCGGGCCACGGGTGTCCGAGCCGTCCCTCCCTGGTGGTCCCTAATCCACTTTTTAGACATTTGTGACAGCACGCAGGGCCGTTTTTGCTGCCTTTACTATTTGAACATGTCAATTGGACACTTTCTAGCTACGGAGAGGTGGAGGGAGGAGGATGGAGCGGGGGACGAGGTGAGCTACTAGAAAGTGTTTTCAGAGATCTATGCGATATGCAAGACCAGAATTTAGGTGTCAGGATAGTAGAAAGAAAAGAAGAGGCGACCCTTCCGCTGTTTTGTTTTGTTTTTCATCCAGGGAGCCAAGTGGCTCAAGTCCAAGTTTTAGGCTCCCGAACTGGTGGATTAGGGTGCTGTCAGTGCTGAAGATGAGAAGAAACAAAAAGTTGATTATGCACAGCTAGGGAATACAGTTCTGTTCCTTAATATAAGCAGGCTTCCGTTAGAGGTTTTGTGAAAGCTCATGTGTTGTCAGAAAAGGATAAACCAGACGATGACGTTTCTGCCAGTGACTTGTGTTTTCATCCTCCAGAGCACTAGCTTCTGGTGAGACCAGGAGAAAGGTTAAAGAGTGGCCTGCTCAACTTAAGCGTTTTGCAAGCTGCCAGATTCAGACAGAAGCTTCTCCGAAGCTGTCTTACCCCAAAATGTTGCCCCTTGTGAGAAATAGCAGGTGTCAGAATAATACACCAAAATAATGACTAACTTTAAAGAGAATTCAGACTGATTTTCCATTTTGTATAGTTTTAAGATTTGATATCATTACTTTGTTTATTGGATTAGGAAACAATATTTCAGTACCCAAAAAAAGTGAGCTTTTTTTTTTTTTAAAGGATTGTGTACTGAAATCAGAACAGCTCAACTAAGGACATAGTATTCAAGTTACCTAAAATGTATAGCAAGAAAGTTTTCAGAACCATGTTGTAGTTTTTGTATTAACCATTCGTTTTAAAATGACCTGCCTTGATGAGGGTACTATAAATGTTACATAACTATTAGAAACCTTTGTTGTATTTCATTTGTTCTCTCCCTTGGATGCAGTGAGCAGCTCCAATTTAATGGAATTGACACAAAAGAGAGGAGTCTCAAAAGGCCTCAATTATCAAAACAGGCAAGCTGATTCACCTCTCTTATCACATTAAGCTAAAGCTTAGCCTGATGCAGGCTCATGTCCATCAAGAGGAAACACATGAAGGCAGAGAGAGCTTTTTGACCCTTCTGGTTACTTCTGCCCCAGCTGAGTTCTGCATGGAGGTCTTCCTGTGTTGAATGGACAGGTATTGGGGGAGGAAGTAAACGGAAGATTGCTGTTTTATCTGGATATTATTTTTATACACGTGTATATGTATGTATATGCTCAGTCATGTCCGACTCTGCAACCTCATGGACTGCAGCCCACGAGGCTCCTGTCTCCATGGGATTTCCCAGGCAAGAATACTGGAGTGAATTGCCTTTTCCTACTTCAGGGGAGCTTCCCCACCCAGGGATTGAACCTGAGTATCTCGCGTCTCTTGCATTGGCAGGTGGATTCTTACCACTGTACCACCTGGGAAGCCTATATATATATATACTTTTTTTCTGTAAGTTTTTTTACATATACTTTTAAAAATTTGTATATACTTTCTACAAGTTTAAGATAAATCTAAAGTATCCGTGAAATCCCACACCAGTATTTTAGTAAGTGTAAATTTGACTACGGTAGGAATGCCTCTATTTTTTTTTTTTAATTATTTTGTTATTCTTATTTATTTTTATTTCTTGATTGTACTGGGGTCATATGGGATCTTAGTTCCCTGACCAGGGATTGAACCCATGCCCCTTGCATTGGAAGGGCAGAGTCTTAACTACTGGACCACTGGGGACGTCCCAAATGCCTCTTTTTAAACTAAGTGACATGGTCTGTTACTGATCCTTTCCGTGATCATCAAAAGTGAATTCTGATATCATTTGTCTCACTGCCTCCCTAGCCTGGTATAATGCCTGTCATGTTGAAAGCGATCAATAAATAGCCTTGAATAAGCAACAACAAAATGATTCAGAGGCAATGTCTCTGAAGAAAGTAGCTTTTATACTAAAGCCATAGAAACAGGTTGTAAGTAACCCTATGAAAGGTCTAGATCCTAGAGTCTAGAGTGCATGCATGCTCTGTCATGTCTGACTCTTTTTGCCCCATGGACTATAACCTGCCAAGCTCCTCTGTCCATGGGGTTTTCCAGGCAAGAATACTGAAGTGTGTTGCCATTTCCTTCTCCAGGGATCTTCACCACCCAAGGATCTGTCTCCTGACCCAGGGATCAAACCTGTGTCTCTTGCATCTCCTGCGTTTGCAGGCAGGTTGTTCATCACTGGTGCCATCTGGGAAGCCCAGAGTCTAGAAGAGCAAATTGAAAATAAACTTAATTCTAGAAACTGTGGCAGTTAAGAGTGATAAACTCTAAAAGCTTGAATAGTCTTGGTAGGGGGAGTGGGGTTTGAAATTAGCTGTGCAATTCCCTGAAGATGATGGTGGTGGTTTTCTCGCTAAGTCATATCTCTCATAAGCACCAGGAAAGAGGGCCCCTAGTGTGGCGGGCACACAAAACCAGGCTTCAGTCCTTTTCACAAACAACGAGGAATGCCAACCTTCCCTACCCACCCCCACCCCCAGCATTGTTCACATCTCTGACTGCCCTGCCCTTTGTAGATCCTTTTTCTCTCGGAAGCAGCTGTTTACAAGCTGATTTTCCAGATTTCACCCAGAAATCATTGGCTAGGGTTGGGACCAGAGGGTGGGGGTTGGCAACTGGAGCTGGTGATGAACAGAATAGAAAAAGAGGGCGGTTTAGCCTTCCTTCTGCATCTGCTGGCAGCTGGGATGACCCTGAATATAAATGACTTTGTGCCCTTTTCTGAATTAACTGCAATTTAGGAGTAGTGCTTACCCTGGTATCCTTGGAAACCAGAGATAATGGTTCTCATTACAGTGGGTTTCTATATTTAACAACCTGGATGTGTGTGGCTCTCTAGGCACTTTTCAATTAGCATAATGTTTGCTTAGTGTTTGGATTTTAGAAAAATAAACTCATATCTCTTTTTGGAATATGTGTACATAAAAATAAGGGGCGTACATACATTGTATGAGAGTCAGGTACTTGGGGTAAGTTTCCTTCTTGTTCCACCAGAGAAGAGCTAAAACAGAGCTGCTAATATTTGTGATCTTTCAGAATGCATTTATCTGGTTTATTGATGAACTGGTTTCTTCTCTGCCTTCCTTCTGCCTCCCACTAGTCTCCCCTCTCCAGCTTCTTTAATGTCTTATCTGTCATTTGGTCCTTTTAGTTTCTAGTTAGCTCATTTTCCATATAGTAAGATATTAATAAATTTAAGGGTTACATTTATAAGGTGGGTGTTTAGGATGCAGGATAGAGGGGATGAGGGTAGTCTGCAGGCATGCTTGCTTCAGGGAACATACTGAACACGGATGATTCCAGATCCATTCTGGCCTTTGTGTTAGCATATTCAGGTAACTGAAGTTTCCCCCCTTTTAAGTGAGAACATGTAAAATTGCTTTAACCATTTTTATACTTTTTAATTTGATAATAATTTCAAAGTTATGGGCTTCCCCTGATAGCTCAGTTGGTAAAGAGTCTGCCTGCAATGGAGGAGATGCTGGTTCGATTCCTAGGTTGGGAAGATCTGCAGGAGCAAGAGTAGGCTACCCACTCCACTATTCTTGGGCTATCCTGTGGCTTAGCTGGTAAAGAATCCTCCTGCAATGCAAGAGACCAGAGTTTGATCCCTGGATTGAGAAGGTCCCCTGGAGAAGGAAAGGCTACCCACTCCAGTATTCTGGCCTGCAGAATTCCATGGACTGTATAGTCTGTGGAGTCGCAGAGAGTCAGACACGATTGAGTGACTTTCACTTTTTCAAAGTTACAGGAGAGTTTCAAGAATCACAAGTAAAGCTCCACATACCTTTCTGTAATCGTTTTGGTTTCCACTTTTGTAAAATGTTTTCCTTCCCTGCCTTGACTTTCAGTGGGTGCCAGGAAATATTTGTTATTGAGTTGTGTGCTCATAGGGTTCCAAGTTTGTGTGTGGGCTTACTGAAGTCATTTCAAGGAATCAGGAAGATTGAAAAACTTAAAAGATCATTTAGGCCAACTCCCTTTGGCATTTGTAGATGAAGATGTTAAATATCTCAGAGTTGCTACCAGTTCTGTGTCCTTTTTCCAAACTAACCAATGTGACTTCAGCTGCTGTGCTGCAAATGTTAAAATGTCTCCCTTTCCTTGCAAACTTCTTGCCAAATCTCTCTAGCCCAATGAAATCCCTTAGCAAATTTATTAAACTTTATGGCTGTTGTTTAATGAGTTAACAACTCATTAAAAGTAAGCTTTACACAGTGATTTCAGAATTTTAAGAGGGTTTATAATTTGGGCTAGATAGTTACAACACTGCAGTTGTAGTACAAAAGCAGCTTTAGCTAATTTAGCAAATGGGTCTGACTGTGTTCCAATAAAACTTTCTTTATAAAAATAGCAGGTCAGACTGGGCCCTTGAGCAACATTACTGACCCTGGAGTATGTTAGAAGTTAGACTTTTAGAACTTTGTGATTGTGCAGTCTTTATTAATGAACACCTCTCAGAAATGATTGCACCCTCATATTACACTGTGACTATTGAAGATGTTCAAGAATTTTAAAAATAAGTCTACATATTTAGGGGTCATTTTGGGAGATAGAAAATTACGTTTTCCCTCTTTTAAGGATATCTTTAAGGATTAAACATACAAAGCCTCATACATGGATTCTGTGGTGAGCTACCATTAACTTAAGGCCATGACACATTCAAGGATGGAAACTGAATGGGAGTCTAAGTTGTTTTCCATCAGGAAATGAATTTGAGCCCCACAGAAGAAGAACTGCATTTTTGTTATTGGTAAACTATCATTTTTAAAATTTATGCAGGACATTAGAGCTTTTTAAGAACAAAAGTCCAGACAAATGATCTTGAGAATACAAATGTTACCATCTATAATTATTAAAATCATTTTAAATGACATGGAAAGTGACATCCATAGAAGACTTACACGTACAAAATATTTAATGTGTAATTAGAAATTATTTCTTGTTGACAGTAATGATGTGAAATATATTAGTTCTGTAACTTTTCTTGATATTATCAAATATTTTAAATTATCTAAATAGCGGGATAAGAACTCAACATTACTTCAAATCTAAAATTCAAATGTATGAAATATACTGCAGATTCTTAACCTATGTACCATTTGACTTTAAAAGACTGCTTAATATTTTCTTGATTCCATTTAGTGTGTCAGAAAACTACTTTTAATTTGTATATTAGACAATGCAGCATTACTGTTTGCTATTAAATCCTATTAGAGACAACAAAAAGTAAAGCAGTTACTATAGCACTTATAATGCAGAGATACTCAATAAAAGTTGAATGAATTAATGTCAGTAGATTTTATGAAAACATGAAATTGTATCCTGTAAATAGATGAGAGAAGAGGGTTTAGAAGTCAAAACAATGTAAAGTTTGTTGGGAAAAAAGTTTACTTTCAAATGCTTACTGAGAATGTCGTGCATGCCATCAAATTAAATACTCGCTTGAGTGTTTCCAGTAATTAAGCCAGAAGCTGGAGGGATGGTTTCTTAAGTCAAGATAATTGTCTCTAGAGAAGGTGCTTTTCCACGAGGTTAGAAAGAGGCCAGCCTCAGAGAGGCAGTGGAGTAGGATTCATTCAAAAGCATCTGTTGAACCCTTGTTATATCCCAGGCACTTTTCCCCCACAGAGATGGTTTAGAGGAGAACGACAGAGATCTTTTCCTAATAGCTAAGGGGGAAATTGCTTCTGGAAACACAAGGCAAAACTGAAGCCTTCTCTCCAGCTTGGGCATAAGGAGAAGGGTGGTTAACTTTGAAAATGCTGCTCCCACAGCTCAGGGGCAGGAAAGCAAAAATGGAGAGCAAAACTTCCCTCTCCTGGGAGCCGGTTGCTAGACCAAGGTTAAATGAGAGTGATCAGTAGGTAAAAAGAGCTGATGGAGAGCATGTCACTATTTTTTTTTTTTTTTTAAGATTTTATTCATTTCTTTTGGCTGTGCTGGGTCTTCGTTGCTGCACGGGCTCTCTCTGGTTGTGGGGATCGGGGGCTCCTCTCTCGTTGTGTTTCAGGGGCTTCTCACTGCGGTGGCTGCTCGTGTTGCGTCTCTCAGGCTTCAGTAGTTGTAGCTCAAGGACTTAGTTGCTAACTGCATGTGAGATCTTCCGGGACCAGGGATTGAACCAGTGACCCCTGCACTGGCAGGTGGATTCTTACCCAGGGGACCACCGGGAAAGTGAGAGCGTATCACTAGTAATGAGGCTGTCTACTCATATTGACAACCTTGCACATAGAAGTATCTCAGAGCAAGGTTACAAGCAGTGATTTTTGCCTCACTGTGCCCTGTGGGGCTGTTTCCGCTGCTTCATTTCTTCTCTGATGCCTGGGCGTCTTTCATTCTGCTCCCAGCTCAGGACCTGTGACTTGCTGGGTGAATGTGAGCAGGCAGAGAACTTCCCGAATATAACTGATTGAGGCCACAGAAGGCTGCAGAACCCAGCTTAGAAAATAAAGCAGAAACCAAGAGAAGGTGGCTGAGCTGGAGTGGACAGCATGCCTTTGGAGGAGCTGCTGCCCTCGTGGCCGGCATGCCCGCGCCCTGGAGCCGCCCTGCTCCTGTGACTCAGTAAAGATGCTTCTGGGAGCATCAGCCGCTTGGGCTGCTGTTGAGCCCACATCCCAGGCAACAGGATTTATTTAGCAAGAGCAAGGTGCTGGATCTCTTTGGCCTTCATGGTGGGGAGAAGTGCCAGGGAGACAAAAAGCAAACAAGAAAAATATTCCAGAGATTAGTATGGATGAGGAGTTCTCAGTGAGAAAATTCTCAGTGGTTTTTGTTTGTCTCATGTGTTTTTCTTTTTCATCCTGATGGAAAATTATGGAATCATGGCTTACATGTTGTGATTTATACTGCTGATTTCATGCATTTTGACTGTTGTATCGCAGCTCTCAGCCTTCTTAGGAAGTGATGAGTTTGTGGGTCCTCTGAGACTCCAACACTGTTTGTGATGACTGGAGAAATACTGTCTCATCTTAACTTGCAAAGTGATAGCTGTGCCATAGATTCTTAATGTTCTCTGTTGGGAAAACAGTTTTCCAAAGATCATTTAGAAAGATAGTCTTAATACTGTGTGGAAACCTATGGTTTTATATTACCATGTAGATATATTACAGAGACCTAATAATAAAAATATAATTGAATTAATTTCTCTAATTGTCCATTAAAAATTGTTGTAATATTTTTCTCTTATTCTTTTAAGGGTGATTTTGTTATATCTTAATGGCTATCTCAGTCAAATGCTGATAATGGAAAAGGGTGGAATTTTCAGGGCAGGGTTGGGATGAGGGCAGGGGGAGGAGGTAGATGACCTGATTTCTTAAGAAGCATATGTTAGCAAGAAAGTCACCAGCTATGATGGCTTGATATTTTTCCTTTCAAAATGAAATCGCATTTGAAACCTTTGTGTAGCATTTTTCCTAATTTGACTTTTCATCTGACTATGACTTTTAAATTGAATTATAAATATTAGTGCCAGAAATGTTAAAAATCATATTTATTTGGGAGACACTGGAGCAAAAATATCTGCTGCATTTATCATCTCAGTGCTTCTCTGCACTCTGAAATGCATACTTGACAGCAATTCATTTTAGATATGTTGTTGATTACATTTTTAAATGCAAATGAAAGAGAAGTGCTTTTATAGATGACTGAGCTTTATTTCTTTGTCAGTTTTTCTCCATGGTGTCCTGAAATTTCTCCTCATGTGGAATGTCAATTAAGCTTTCCTGCTATACCTAGAATATTTCGACCTCTTAGGATTTATTCAGTAGCATTGCTACCCTGGAGAAACAGAATAGTCCAGATCAGTGTATCAGTACATTAAACACCAAGCAAAAATAAAAGAAAAAAATCTTTTTCTCTACATCCTTTAAAACCAAATGTCCAAAGAGTACAGTAGTTTCAAGGGGTAGTTTATCTTCATGATTATCTTATAATAGGTATAATCCTTGTAAAAAGCATTTCATGGATTTCCAAGGACTTTATAGATTTATTTGATTATTAACTTGGTGAAATTTGGCAGACCAGAATGCTTTGTAATGCATATCTATTTTCTTACATATAGATACATTTCTATCTCTGTTAATCACATTATGTAAAAAATGGATTTTCACAGTATTTGAGTATGTTTGGGATGAGGTGACTTAAAACCCAGACTAGATTGTGTTGCTGATGGTTTTGGAGGGCCCAAAGGTCAGCTAAAAAGAGGTAGTAGGTGGCTGAATCTGAAGTGGGGCTTTTCACCAAGTCTATAAGGATGTGAGAGATGGTGCGACTTGAAGTACAGTCTCTGTAATGTCTGTATAATTCACACTGGAAATACGAAAGACAGCCTGCTCCAAAACAGCTGATGCTGAGTGCTAAATGAGAGACACCTGGTACCATTTACCAACCAAGAAAAAGATTTCAGTTTTATGAGCCTCAAACGTGAAAGTTCTAAGCCAGCTCTGAATTGCAGGGGCTAATTTGTGATCAGGTTTTTTACACAGTGGACAACTCCATGTGATATGTTCTAAGAAGAAAGGCAGTAAGGGATTTATGATGCTTAACTATGAGTAGTGATTATCCAGGGCACCTCCGGGGAGGTTCATTAATGTAAAAGGATGAAGGGCAGAGACCAGCTGGACTTAATCAAGGTTTTAATTAGAGCCTATTTTTAATGAAATGCAGCTTATTCCAGGACTAGAACACACTATAAAATATGCAGAACTGAGAGCTTTATGTTGGTTGGAAGGGATCCTTGTAGGCCCCTGTAAACTTGCATTTTAGCAAGTAATTTTAATCCAAGAGTTGAATGCATTTCAAACCATCCATATTTCTTGACTACCTATTTATTCATTCATTCAAAAATATTTGTTCATGGCTCTAAGAGTTTACATGCTAGTTGGATGATAGAAAGGACAAATCGGAGACAGTGGAACAGAGATGGTTGGGGATGTGTTGACCGTGGATCAGCAATGGTATGGAGACGTGGGAACAGATATGCTGAGTAAGCAGTTGCACAGATGAGTTTGGCATTTGGCAGAGAGTCTGGACCAGAAAAATTGGGGAGTCCTCAGCATATAAATCAATTTAAAGTCTTAACCTTGGATACATTTGTTCCACCAAGGGAGTGAATGTAAATTAAGCAGAGATGAGAACCAAAGATGACCAACACTGAGAGTTTGGGAGATGCATAGGAACCAGCAAGGAAGACTGAGAAGGGATTCCTAGTGAAATAGAGGAAAACTGAGAGGCTGTGGGGTCCTGGAGCCTGGGAAAGAGAGGGTATCAAGGAGGGCGCAATCCCAGTTGACAAATATGTTCAAATGGCAAGTAAAATAGGGACTGAGAACTTAACAGTGAGAGATTAAACTCTTGTTTGATTACTATGTCCCAAAGACCCCTGAATTTAATCTCAAAAGTTCTACCAAAATGAAAAACATACACCAGTGTGTGAGTTGATGGGATATCTGAGTTTTTCTTACCCAAATTACAAAGATTTTATTCTGTTAGGCAAGCTTAATTTTCTTGTATTCTGAAGATAACCTGTAGAAAATTTCATGAGAGCAGTAACCGTGTCTGGTTATCATTGTAACCTGGTGCCTGACACAGAGTAACATTCAAGACATAACTTCTCTTTAATGAATGGGTGCTCACTGAACTTGTTAATTGACCCTTTTGTGATCACAGTAGACATTTCAAGCCTCGGAGAACATGAATCCTTTATGAGAGAATTATCTGCTTCAGCTTTTTATTATTTGATCACTCAGATGTTCATAAAGAAGCTTGTAATGTTTTTACAGTTTCAATATGTTATGGGCCAAGTTGTACTATCACACCCGCACCCTACTCATACGTTGAAATCCCAACCCCTAGAACATGACTCTGTTTGGAGCTTGAGCCTTTAAGGAGGTAGTTAAGTTAAAATCGGGTTGTTAGAATGAGTCCTAATACTGTATGATTGGAGGAAATTTGGACACACATGTACAGAGTGATCATGTGAAGACACGGGAAAAAATGTCCACAGGCCAAGGAAAGAGGCCACGGTAGCAACCAAACTTGCTAAATCTTGGTCTTGGATTTCTGGCCTCCAGAACTGTGAGAAGATAAATTTCTGTTGTTTAAGGCACCCAGGCTGTGGTACTTTGTTATGGCAGCCCTAGTGAACTAATACACAAATGTAACAATCAAATGCCTCTTTTTTTTCTTTCTGAATATTGAAATGTAATCATTTATAATAAGGATTTAGATGACAAAATTAATTGTATAACCCATTTGAAAAGTTATAGACTATGCAAAATATTTGCCCCAATATACTTATAAAATAGTTGCTAAAGAAATAAGTGACATGCATTTTTCAGGAAGCACTCAAAGTCAACCAACATTGTCCAGAGACGTTATACTCGATTTTAAAAGTTTTCAGATAACTAAAATCTCCCCTGATAATGCTTAAAGTTTAACCCATTTTAGATTAAACAAAAAAGACTTCCTAAAAGATTGCAACTTCCCCTTCCTCTCCTCAGCCTTCTTAGAGTATGCTGTACATAATTTAACTTTAATTTGAAGCCATCAGTCTAAGCCAGATGTGTGTATGAAGTGAATATCCAAAAATATCCAAGATCCTTGAAGTCCTTAGATTTTACATTCATAGTTTCATCTATTTCCTATTGACTGTAAAAGGCCAGGGAGGCATGGAATTTGTCATTTTGCCTAGACATTCTTCTGAATCCCAAACACTGAGAATCTGGAAGGACACATGAACGAACCACTTCAGTGGAAATGCCTAGCTAGACATCTGTATCTCAATGAAGCTTTGTTTTTCTCTACTTACCATTTCTGAGCTCACATTTCGGAAAAAAATTAAACAATGAAAACTCTTCATTGTGGAAATAACCAGAGATGAGAAAGAAGACTTTATCTGCAGGTGAAATTACCTCAATTTGTGGTTTGAAAATAGTCTCTGGAGCAGATGATTTTAAAAATTTGTATTGTGGTAAAATATACATAACATAAAATTTTACTATGCTAAGTGTGCAGTTCAGCGGCATTAAGTACATTCACATTGCTATGCACGCATCGTCGTCAACCATCTCCAGCACTGTTTCATCCCAAATGGCACTCTGTACCCGTTAAGCAGTAACTCCCTGTTCTCCCTGTCGGCCAGCCTTCTTCCCATTCTGCTTTCTGTTTCTGTGACTGACTGTTCTAGGGACCTCGCATATATGGAATCATGTGTTTGTCTTTTTTGTCTATTTATCTCACTGAAGCATATGTCTTTAAGGTTTATCCATGTTGTAGCATGTGTAAGAGTTTCTTAATGATATATTCCATTTTATTATATACCACATTTTTTAAATCTCTTCATTTGCTGGTGAACTTTTGGTTGATTCCACCTTGGGCTATTGTGTATGATGCTGCTGTGAACGTCCGTCTGCAGATACACGTTCAAGTCTCTGATTTCAGTTCTTTGGGTATATGCCTTGTTGTTATTCAGCCGCTAAGTCGTATCCGACTCTCTGTGACCCCATGGACTGTAGCACAACAGGCTTCCCTAAATTATTGGATTATATGGTAATTGTGTGCCTAAGTTTTTGAGGCCTGCCAGCTGTTTTCCTGGAGTGGGTGATTTTTGTTGGAAACGTGTTTCCAGAGCTGCCTGTAAACATATCTACATTTAAGGGTCCCTGGAAGTGTCTGTGAGGTCGATATCAATGGCACCAGGGCGATTTTTAACCACCTTGTCCTTTCACAGTGCTGCAGCGAAGCTGGTGGTCGTGGGACTGTGACTA
This sequence comes from Nanger dama, assembly GCA_917880005.1. Lineage (NCBI taxonomy): Eukaryota > Metazoa > Chordata > Mammalia > Artiodactyla > Bovidae > Nanger > Nanger dama. Next base: position 25,747,952 of record CAKJTW010000021.1, read on the forward strand.
ATCCCATCTTGCCCACGCAGCAGACTTTTACTGAGGGCTGTGTCACTCATGAAAATGCTGGCCATCAGGTGTGTGTTGAGACCTGCCGGCCGACTGTCCATAGTCTAAATTTCAACAACAGTGTTTGGGTAACCAGAACACTAACGCTAACTGGTAGAACTTTTAGCCTTTCAAAGAGCAACATGTTAGCGAGTTTAAAGGGTATATACACTGGGTAAACATGAGCTGATGGGGAGCCATGGGGGAAACACACATGTGTCTGTGGATGCGTCAATAACCTACCGTGTTAATTATGAGCTAGATCCTTGTACACAGCACAGAGAGGAAACACAATTCATGAATGAATAGCAGACTGTTTGTTTTGTCTCCAGGTCTGGGGTAACTGACAATGGTTTTAGGGACAGAAAGCAAAGATCAATACATATAATTGGTGGAGAGATACAAGTAGGAAACGTGAGATGAGGCTCCTACGTTGAGCAGAGGAAGAGACTCAGTCCAAATATTGATGACTGTCTTACTCAGCTCTGTGCACAACTGTGTAGCGCTTCCCGTTTATAGTAATGAATACATCTAGTCTATGATTAGGTGGTATTTGTGTACTACTGTGCTCTTACACCATGCCTTATAGCAGTGGTTGTGCATGCCTTTTATCTGTGACCTGCCAGTTGATGATTATATTAAATTTGCTTTTGCTGCAACTGGATATATGTTCTGTCTCTGTAATTACTGTCAGGCAGACTGAGCTGGTGCTGTTGATAAATGCACTGTAGGACAGGGCTGTGATTTGCTTCCAGTAAGAGGAAAAATATAGACTGTAACTCAAGCTGAGATCAAAGAAAGATTGTGTGTGTGAGAAGTTTACTTCATGAATAGATGACAGTAAAGTTATAAGTAAAAATACTGCTTCTTGGTGACCTAGACTGAAGGGAACCATTCTGCAGTTCTCTGCTGTAGTAATTATTGCTGCTGCTAATGTTGTTTTAAATCTTTTAATTCATCCCTTTACGTGTGCCACTGTTAATTCTGTTTTGATGAGCATCATAAGACTGAGGTTGGAATTATAGCTTTGCACACTTTCTTTCTCTGGAGTACTACAGAAGTGTCAGATAACTTACAAAGAACCTAGAAATATTGGTTTAATTTTTCAATATGTTATATGTGCTCTATTCTAAGTACCTTGATGATTTGGTACTCAACATATAGCTGCGAACCCTGGGAGACAGTTTTAGAAGGTTATCTGTTTCCATAGAGAAGCAAACAAGAAATGTTGATTTTTCTACTTAATAAATCCAAAAGTGATTATTTGGTCCTCTGAGTACACCAAGTAGTAAGAGATTGATCTAATGACATTAAAAATAAACTACAAAAATTGTTTCCATCTGCTTTTATATGTGTATTTTTAAATGCTGAAATATCCAAAATACAAGTGGGATTTTTGCTTATTGCCAGTAAATAAATACACACATATATAAGAAAATGAGTGGTTACATTGAGCAAAATAATAATTAAGGCTGTTCCAGTTCTAAAATGTGGGTTCTACCTAATGAGGGGGATGTTTACAGGATCTAAAATCCCTGCTTGACCTTCTCCCCAGTAGTGGGCAACTGTTATTTGAGGACTGGGTAGACCTTGGCTGGGTCCCTCACGGCTCAGACAGTAAAGAATCTACCTGCAAAGCAGGAGACTCAGGCTCGATCCCTGGGTCAGGAAGATCCCCTGGAGGAGGAAATGGCAACCCACTCCAGACCTCTTGCCTGGAGAACCACAGACAGAGAAGCCTGGTGGGCTGCAGTGCATGGGTCAGCAAAGAGTCGGACCAGACTGAGCACAGCGCATTATAGACCTTGTCTGAAGATGTAGTGTCCACACCAGCCTGCCTGGTTCAGAGGCGTCGGTCATGCCTCCGTGGCCAACCCAATGAAAGGAATCTGGAATTGGAAAGGAAGGGGACTGGAGATGAAAAGACTCAGGCATTGTAGGAACTTGAGCTGAAGAGGAGGGACCCATACCATTCTAACAGAATAAATAAATTCATTTGCACTGAAATCTGCAGAGCTTGCTGGCACCAGGAGTCTCCTCTGTTTTAACTGAGACAGAGGGATTAGAAGATTCCAGTGAGTAAGCTTTGAAGTAAGGACACTAAGCCAGGGAACAGCCCCAAGATCAGATTTCATTGTTTAACAGCCCTGCTTAGTACACTTAGTGAGTCAGGGATTGTCTTTCTCTTTGCTAAGGCAAAAGTGGTAGGGAGTTCTTTCAGGGCCAGAACTGGGACATCGGAAGAGCAGCACATCCTCAGTGGATGAGTACAGACATTCACTGTGTTCCCAGCCTTCCTCTGGGAGAGTTCGAAGTGAAGTGAAGTGAAGTGAAAGTTGCTCAGTCACGTCCTACTCTTTGTGACCGCTTGGACTATACGGTCCACGGAATTCTCTAGGCCAGAATACTGGAGTGGGTAGCTGTTCCTTTCTCCAGAGGACCTTTCAAACCCAGGTTTTCCACATTGCAAGTGGATTCCTTACCAGCTGAGACACAAGGGAAGCCCCCAAAGGAAAGTTAAGAGTTTATGCAAGATGTTTCCATAGAGCTTCTTAGGTATGAAAGGAATGCTTTGGTCAAATTGCTAAAGAAATGTGGAGAGAAATAGAAGAACTTCTGACCTGGAAAAGTTTAGCAGTAAGAATTACAAATTCCCATTCCAGGATGGCTGTTGGTTCCATCCTTCTTCATCATCAGTTTCTACGAGTGAAGGATGTTCCTGTCAGGGAGTGTATCTGGGCAGGCCAACCTCAAGACTGAGCTTTCCGTCTATGGCTGAGAAGGGGGGACGGGGAAGCCCCCATGCCATCCGCCAGTCTTCCTGCACCACCCTCTCACTGTCGTCCTGGAAACCCGGAGCTCCTGTCCTTCCCCAGCTCTTGAATTGAAAGCTTAGGGAAGCTAAACTGAAATATAACCAAACGTTTGCATTTTTTGTGCCCAAAGTTGTACAATGACCAGTTTCCAGGTTATATTTAAGCTGGCCGATGGAAGAAGTGTGACAAAAAGAGAACATCTGAAACCCTGATCTCTCGAGCATTCCTCATCAGAAGTACCAGGTAGCGTCCCAGGTGCCAGTGTGTGGGAGCAGCCAGAAAAAGAACCGCTCCCTGGATGAAGAAGCCTGGAGAGCATTCACCAGATGTCACAGATCCTGGGGGCCAGGTGGAATCCTTGAGAGGGTTTTGGAGCCAGGCAGACTTGCTGTTAAATCCTATGGATGTCAGTCGCCCAGTCATGTCAGACTCTTTGCGACCCTATGGACTGTGGCCCACCAGGCTCTTCTGTCCATAGGATTCTCCAGGTGAGGATACTGGATTGGGTTGCCATTTCCTTCTGCAGGGCATCTTCCCAACCCAGGGACTGAACCCAGGTTTCCTGCATTGCAGGCAGATTCTTTACCACCTGAGCCACCAGGGATTGCCCGTCTAGATCCTAGCGTCATAGATTATGATGGAATGACGTTAGGAAAGTTATTGTACTTCTGTGAGCCTGTCTTCCCAGGTTTCAAGATTATGATAGTAATACCTTCCTTACAGATTGTTGTAAGGTTTCAATGAGATAAACATTTGAAAAAAATTAGTGCAAGTCCTGGCCTATAGTAAGCATTTAACAAAACACTGCATTCCTCTACTTTATTCTCACCCCTTGTCATTTGACCATCACCCCTTACCTGAGGCCCCGTCACCTCCCACTCAGCCTTCACCCCCCTCGTCGGGCTGAAGTCTTTATTTATTTAGGCTGTGCTGGCTCTTCATAGCTGCACTGGCTTTTCTAATGGTTGCAGCAAGTGGTGGCTACTCTTCGCTGTGGCGCATGGGTTTCTTACTGTGGTGACTTCTCTTGCTGCGGAGCCCAGGCTCTAGGGCACGTGGACTCAGTAGCTGTGGCTCCTGGGCTCTTGAGCACAGGCTCCATAGTGTGGCGCATGGGCTTAGTTGCTCCACGGCAATATGGAATCTCCCCATCCAGGGATCGAACCAGTGTCCCTTGCATTGCAAGGTGGATTCTCAGTCACTGAACCACCAGAGAAGTCCTAAGGCTGCAGTCTTATTTCAGAGAGTGTTACGGGCTGAGCTGTGTCTTCCCCCAGATTCTTCGGTTGGAGTCTTAACTTGCAGGACATCAGAATTCAGAGATAAGGCCTTTAAAGAGGTAATTAAGTTACAATGAGGTCATTAGGGTGGACCCTAATTCAGTATGACTGGTCTCCTTGTAAGAAAAGGAAATTTGGATCTAAAGATGGACAGGAAGGAAACTCTATGAAGATACGGGGAGATGATGGTGATCTACAGCCTAAGGAGGGAGGCCTCAGAAGGAATCAGTCCTGCTGACACCTCAGTCTCCAACTTGATGCCTCCAGGGCTGTGAGAAAATAGCTGTTTGATGTAGAAGTCACCCAGTCTGCGGTACTTTACCAAACTGACTAATACAGGAGCCATCACTGAAGACTTGGAGTGGGAGGGACATCTGCTTTCATAGCCTGCTGTTGCTGCTGCTAAGTCGCTTTAGTGATGTCCCACTCTGTGCGACCCCAGAGACGGAAGCCCACTAGACTCCCCTGTCCCTGGGATTCTCCAGGCAAGAATACTGGAGTGGGTTGCCATTTCTTTCTCCAATGCATGAAAGTGAAGAGTAAAAGTGAAGTCGCTTAGTCATGTCTGACTCTTTGCGACTCATGGACTGCAGCCTACCAGGCTCCTTTGCCCATGGGATTTTCCAGGCAAGAGTACTGGAGTGGGTTGCCATTGCCTTCTCCGCTTTCATAGCCTAGCAAGTAGGAAAAGAGAAAAAGGGCAGCCTCCTGTCTACCTGTAGAAGGGAGGGGGTGGATGCTGCAAACTCAAAAGGCTCGCTTGACACCGAGTAGCGAATTTTTGTAGTATTGTTCGTTGATAATTTTGTGCTGTTGTTTCAGGTACATTAAGCATTACAGAGGCTCCTGGTGTCTGAAATGGAAGCCTGACCACCCAGATAACACATGACTTGAATAACCCTTTGGATCATAACATGTTTGGTTTTTTTACAATTTTTATTACAGTATAGCTGATTTACAGTGCTGTGTTAGTTTCAGGTGTTCAGCAAAATGGATCAGCTATACATATACATTTATCAGTCTTTTTAAGATTTTTCTCCCATACAGGCCATTACAGAGTGCTGAGTGCCATTCCCTGTGCTATATAGTAGGTTTCTTATTCGTTATCTATTTTATGTAGTGTGTGTGTGTGTTAGTCGCTCACTTGTGTCCGACTCTTCGTGGCCCCATGGGTTGTAGCCTGCCAGACTCCTCTGTCCAAGGGATTTCCCAGGCAAGAATACTGGAGTGGGTTGCCGTTTCCTTCTGCAGGGGATCTTTCTGACCCAGCGATCAAACCCGCATTTCCTGTGTGTCCTGCGCTGCAGGCAGATTCTTTACCTTTGACTTCTCCCCAAATCACACAGTTCCTCCAGTCCTCACAGTGAGATGCTGATGCCTGCCAAGCCCTGTCAGAACATGAACAGGCCTTGGTTGCCTGGGGGAGGGGCAAGGTTGACAGAAGAGCTCTGGGAGGAATAGAGAAAGAATCTGTAGTTTTTAAATTCACTGATTTAGTGTTTTCTCCTTGTGTTAATTTGCCCACATTGTAAGTCACCTGCTTTTTTTTTTTTTTTTTGCTTCTTCACTCATTTTTCCAGCAGGTTATCCCCATCTGCTTGGTATTTCACTCTGCAGAAAATGGTAGCCCTCCTGCAAGCTAGAAGCGCACCGCGTGCTGCTTTCTTCAGATTGTTTATAAAACTGTTAACACTCAGCTTTGGGGAACTCCTCCTCTCCACGTTTCCCTGTTTAGTGATTTATTGTATTTATGTTCCATAATCAGCTAACATCTAGTGAGCTCCTCATAAGGACCAGGTTCTGTTCTAGGTGCTTTTACTTATATTACCTCACTGATTTCTCAAAGCAGCCCACTGAGAAAATATTATGGTAAGGCCGAGGTGAGGGTAAATAATTTGGCTGAGATAAAACATCCACCCCAGGCACAGCCAGGAGTCAGACCTCGGTGACGGACATGGGAAAGGAACAACTGAAAAACAGGTACAGATTGTGCTAAGAAACTGTGTGGCCAGGCCAGAGTGGCAGAAGCGCAGAGCCCGAGATGGGGAGCAGCGTGAGATGAGGCTGTCATATCAGCCCGGAAGGCAGGGACTTCTGCCGTTGGTAAGATCACAATGACGTGTGAGTATCACAAGGAAAATGCAGTTTGATAAAGTTAAAAATGTAAGTAAATTTGTTGTAAAGAAAATACATTTTAAAACATGTCTTAGGAAGAAAAGAATGCAGTTGAAATTCAACTGAAAAATCAGTGTGAATAATGTATTTTTCTTCGAGCGGTCATTAGAGTGGTCCAGAAGCAGTGCCACCCGTGTTCATGGGAATGCTTTGCTGTATTTCTTCCACTGCCCCAATGCTGAGCTCTGTTACATTCAAAGCGAACTAATGCTTCTTGGGAAATATCCAAAAGGACAGAGGATCTTGCTTCAAGGGGTTTTCACTGGCCAGTTTCACCAAAGAATTCACTGTCAGCTCAACAGAGCCTTTCCAAAAGAGAGCAGTTAATTCTGTTAGAGTAACTTGAGTACTGAGATTTAGTAGAGAGAATATTGGTGGACTTGATGGGACTGATAGCAGTGGAATGTTGAGGGTGCAGAACCGGCTGGTGTTGATCGAGAAAGTAACGAGAAATTAGGGGGTAGAGTCCGAGCATTTGGATGATTGTTAAAAAAGTTTTCCTGGGAAAGGACAAGCAAAATGGAATGACGGCTAGAGACATGAGGTCTCAAAGGAGAGCTACTGTTAGGACAGGAGACGTTAAATACATTTGTAGTGCTATTCCTATTTCCATCTTAATTTTCTGAATCTGAGCTGCTTCTGTTAGGTTAATTGAAATTGTTTTACTGTTTCAATGTCCTTGTTTTGTTTCGTCATCAGTTTCAACTTCTAACTAAAACGGTCCCATAAACTCTAAGCTTTTGAGCAAAGGGGTAGTCTCACTTACCATCTTATCCTCAGTGCTATAACTATGGTATAATCAGTGAATGTTTTCCAATAAATGAGTTAAAGATCAGCAGAAAAAAATAGAGCTTGGCTGTAAAGTTATCCTCACTAGAACCAGTTCTTCACTTTTGGTGTTCTTCATTATCAGACAGAACCTATGGGGCTAAGAGATATCTGTGTGAGACTGCCCTAGTGGATTTAGAGAGAAAAGGTGCTGTGTTTATGCAGTACAAGCAAATTAGTCCTCCAAAACAGTGAGTTTGAATTTGAAGACAAGAAAAATAAAATTGAAATCAAGAAAATAAAGATCACAGCAGTAAACATTTGTGTTGAAAATACCCCCAAACCAAATTGTTCTGGAAAAAATTATGTAACTGTTCTTTGCTAATTTAAGAAAGAAAGTACTTTTTTTTTTTTTTAACCTACTATGAAGGCAGGTTTTAGTATCTGAAGTTTTCAGTTTGGGATGTACTTTGGACCAACAGTTAAACTAGGTTCAAGTTACTGACAGTTTAGCAGTGGGGGAGGGTGAGTGCTACTTACCAATAAGTAACATTTTTGACAGCAAACTATCAATTGTGTAATCACCAAAGCAAAACTTAAAAAATCAGTTGGTAAAATATAGGACTGGATGGATCTTTGAGATGAACCTTCACTTTTAATCAAGATTGAATTTAAATCAATCTAAACTGAATCGACTCTAATATTTTTAGAGCTGCTTAGAGAATAGAATTGGAGAGCAATCTCTAGGCAATCATGTGGGTGTATATATAAAGTTAATTTGAATAGGATTATTTGTAGTCAAGTTTTTAGAGTATGACAAAGGATTTTATTATTGTTTTCTGTCTAGCAGATATATACATTTCATTTGCTAGCCATAATTCCAATTTATTTATAATCAATAATAAACTTGGCTTCAGAATTGATACAAAAGATCAACATCTGTCTTCTTAATAGACTATTTTCAAAATTAAATTAGATTATAGATTCGAGGTGTGATGATTAATTTATGTGTCAACTTGGCTAGGCTGTGGTGGCCAGTTGTTTTGTTAAAGACCAGTCTAACTGTTGCTGCTTTTTTTTTTTTTTAATATTGAGGTATAGCTGATTAACAATGGTGTAGTAGTTTCAGGTGGACAGCAAAGAGCCTCAGCCAAGCATATACATGTATACATTCTCTCCCAGACTCCTCACCTGTCCTGGCTATGTGAAGCCATTTTTAGATGTGATTAACATTTAAGTCAATAGACTTTGGGTAAAGCTGGTTACCTTTTAGAATGTGAGCCTCATCTAATCAGTTGAGGGCATTAAGAGCAAAGACTGAGATCCCTTGAAGAAAAGGTACCTCTGCCTCTGGACTACTATCAGATCCCAGATTGCAGTGGCATCCCTGGCTCTCCTGCTTGCCAGCCTGCTCTGTAGATTTTGGACTCACCAGCCACATAACCATGTAAGGCAATATTTAAATTAATATTCATTCATTCTCTATCCCTTTTCCCTCTCTCTTTCTCCCTTTCCCTCCTCCCTCCTTCTCTTCCTGTCTCTCTGCACACATGCACATGTGTGCGCAAACACACACACACACACACACACATACCCTATTGGTTCTGTTTCTCTGTCTTAAAAAAAAATTATTTTAATTGAAGCATAATTGCTTTACAAAATTTTATTGTTTTTTGTTAAACCTCCACATAAATCAGCCATAGATGTACGTAATGTCACCTCCTTCCCATCTCCCTCCCCATCCCACCCCTCTGGGTTGATACAGAGCTCCTGTTTGAGTTCCCTGAGACATACTGGAAATTTCCATTGGCTATCTATTTTATATATGGTAATATAAGTTGCCATGTTACTCTCTCCATACATCTCACCCTCTCCCCATGTCCATTCGTCTGTTCTCTATGTCTGTTTTTCTTCATTGCTGCCTTGCAAATAAATTCATCGGTACCACAGTAGTGGAGTGGGTTGCTGTTTCCTTCTCCAGGGGATCTTCCTGACCCATGGATTGAACCTGGATCTCCCACATTCCAGGCAAACGCTTAACCTCTGAGCCACCAGGGAAGCCCATATATGCATTAGTATACAATATTTATCTTTCTCTTTCTGACTTACTTCACTCTGTATAGTAGGCTCTAGGTTCATCCACCACATTAGAACTGACTCAAATGCATTCCTTTTTATGGCTGAGTAATATTTCATTGTGTATATGTACCACAACTTCTTTATCCATTCATTGTTGATAGACATCTAGGTTACTTCCATGTTCTACCTATTGTATAGTGCTGAAATGAACATGTATCTTTTTCAGTTTTGGTTTCCTCAGTGTATATGCCTAGGAGTGGTTTTCCTGGGTCATATGGTAGTTTTATTCCTAATTTTTTTAGGGAATCACCATACCATCTTCCATAGTGGCTGAATCAGTTTACATTCCCACTAACAGTGCAAGAGGGTTTCCTTTTCTCCATACCCTCTCCAGCGATGAGGGCCATTCTGACCAGTGTGAGGTGATATCTCATTGCAGTTTTGATTTGCATTCCTCTAATAATGAGCTGTGTTGAGCATCTTTTCATGTGTTTGTTAGCTATCTGTATGTCTTCTTTGAAGAAATGTCTATTTAGGTCTTTTTCCCACTCTTTGAGTGGGTTGTTTGTTTTTCTGGTATTGAGTTGTATGATCTGCTTGTATACTTTGGAAAGTAATATTTTGTCTGTTGTTTCACTTGCTATTATTTTCTCCTCTTCTGAGGGTTGTCTTTTTACCTTGTTTCTAATTTCCTTTGCTATGCAAAAGCTTTTAAATTTAATTAGGTCCCACTTGTTCAGTTCGGTTCAGTTGCTCAGTCATGTCCAACTCTTTGCAACCCCATGAACTGCAGCACGCCAGGCTTCCCTGTCAATCACCAACTCCCAGACCTTTCTCAAACTCATGTCCATTGAGTTGGTGATGCCATCCAACCATCTCATCTTCTGTCATCCCCTTCTCCTCCCACCTTCAATCTTTCCCAGCATCAGGGTCTTTTCAGATGAGTCAGTTCTTCGCATCAGATGACTAAAGTATTGGAGTTTCAGCTTCAGCATCAGTCCCTCCAATGAATATTTAGGACTGATTTCCTTTAGGAAGGACTGGTTGGATCTCCTTGAGGTCCAAGGGACTCTCAAGAGTCTTCTCCAACACCATAGTTCAAAAGCATCAATTCTTCAGTGCTCAACTTTCTTTATAGTCCAACTCTCACATCCATACATGACCACTGGAAAAACCATAGTCTTGGCTAGATGGACCTTTGTTGGCTTGTTTGCTTTTATTTTTATTTCCGTTACTCTAGGAGGTGGCTCATAGAGGATCTTGCTTTGATTTATGTCATCAAGTATTCTGCCTATGTCTTTCTCTGAGAGTTTTATAGTTTCTGCACATACATTTAGGTCTTTAATCCATTTTGAGTTTATCTCTGTGTATGGTGTTAGGAAGTGTTCTAATTTCATTCTTTTAAATGTAACTGTCCAGTTTTCCCAACACCACTTATTGAAGAGGCTAACTTTGCCCCATTGTATATTGCCTACTTTGTCAGAAATAAGGTACCCATAGGTGCATGGGCTTATTTTGGGGTTCTCTATTTGTTCCATTGGTCTGTATTTCTGTTTTTGTGCCAGTACCATACTGTCTTGATGACTATAGCTTTGTAGTATAATCTGAAGTCAGGAAGGTTGATTCCTCCAGCTCTATTCTCCCTTCTCAAGATTGCTTTGGCTATTTGGGGTCTTTTGTGTTTTCACATGAAGTGTGAAATTTTTGTTCTACTTCTGTGAAAAATGCCATTGGTAATTTGATGGGGGTCTCATTGAATCTGTAGATTGCATTTGGCAGTATAGTCATTTTTACAATATTGATTCTTCCTACCCAGGAACATGGAATATCTCTCCATGTTTATGTCATCTTTGATTTCTTTCATCAATGTCTTATAATGTTCTATGTACCATTCTTTTATCTCCTTAGGTAAGTTTATTCCTAGATATTGAGTTCTTTTTGTTGCAGTGATGAATGGGATTGATTTCTTAATTTCTCTTTCTGATTTTTCATTGTTAGTATATAGGAATGCAAGTAATTTCTGTGTATTGATTTTGTATCCTGTGACTTTGCTAGATTCACTGATTAGCTCTAGTAATTTTCTGATAGTATCTTTAAGGTTTTCTATGTATAGTACCATGTCATCTGCACACAGTGAGAGCTTTACTTCTTCTTTTCAAATCTGGATTCCCTTTATTTCTTTTTCTTCTCTGATTGCCATAGCTAGGACTTCCAAAACTATGTTGAATGATAGTGGTGAGAGTTGACACCCTTGTCTTGTTCCTGATCTTAGGGGAATATTAAGAATAATGTTTGCTGTGGGCTTATATATGGTCTTTACTATGTTGAGGTAGGTTCCCTCTGTGCCCATTTTGTGAAGAGTTTTAATCATAAATGGGTGCTGAATTTTGTCAAAAGCTTTTTCTGTATCTATTGAGATTATCATATGATTTTTATCTTCCAGTTTGTTAATATGTATCACATTGATTGATTTGCATATATTGAAGAATCCTTGCATCCCTGGAATAAACCCAACTTAATCATGGTGTATGAGCTTTTTAATGTGTTGTTGAGTTCTGTTTGCTAGAATTCTGTTGAGAATTTTTGCATCTATGTTCATCAGGGATATTGGCCTGTAGTTTTCTTTTTTGTGTTGTCTTTGTCTGGTTTTGGTATCAAGGTGATGGTGGCCTCATAGAATGAGTTTGGAAGTGTTCCTTCCTCTGCAATTTTCTGAAAGAGTTTCAGAAGGCTAGGTATTAGCTCTTTTCTAAGTGTTGGATAGAATTCACCTGTGAAGCTATCTGGTCCTGGGCTTTTGTTTTGGGGGAGAATTTTTAATCACAATTTCAATTTCAGTCCTTGCAATTGGGTTGCTCATAATTTCTATTTCTTCCTGGTTTAGTCTTGGAAGATTGAACTTTTCTGAAAATCTGTCCATTTCTTCCAGGCTATCCATTTTATTGCCGTATAGTTGCTCATAATAGTCTCTTTAATCCTTTGTATTTCTGCATTGTCTGTTGTAACCTCTCCTTTTTCATTTCTAATTTTGTTGATTTGATTCTTCTCTTTTTTTTCCTTGATGAGTCTGGCTAAAAGTTTGTCAGTTTTATCTTCTCAAAGAACCAGCTTTTAGTTTCATCAGTCTTTACTATTGTTTCTTTCATTTCTTTTTCATTTAGTTCTGCTCTTTTTTTATGATTTCTTTCCTTCTGCTACTTTTGGGCTTTTGTGTTGTTCTTCTTCTTTTTCCAGTCATTTTAGGTGTAAAGTTAGGTTGCCTAGTCAATGTTTTTCGTATTTCTTGAGTTGCTATAAACTTCCCTCTTAGAGGGCTTCCCTTGTGGCTCAGCTGGTAAAGAATCCACCCACAGTGTGGGAGAGCTGGGTTCATCCCTGGGTTGGGAAGAGCCCCTGGAGAAGGGAAGGACCACCCACTCCAGTGTTCTGGCCTGGAGAATTCCAAGGACTGTATAGGCCATGGGGTCGCAAAGGGTAGGACACAACTGAGTGACTTTGACTTTCAGTTCCCTCTTAGAAGTGCTTTTGCCGCATCCCATAGGTTTTGAGTTGTCGTGTTTTCATTGTCATTCGTTTTTAGGAATTTTTTAATTTTCCTTTTGATTTCTTCAGTAGCCTGTTATTTAGAAATGTGTTGTTTAATCTCCATGTGTCTGTGTTTCTTACGGTTTTTTTCTTGTAATTGGTATCTAGTCTCATAGTGTTGCGGTTCTGTCTCTCTGGAGAACAAACATGCTGGGGTTGAAGAGCTTTCTCTGTAGAGGGCTGGGCAGGCTGTACTCTGCCTGTCACAACCACCCAGCTCTCCACTGCAGCAGAGAGAGAGCTGTGCCAATGAAGGAGTGTGTCTGTGTTCCAAAAACTCTGTTTATAGAAACAGGTGGTTGGCTGTATTTGGACTGAGAACTGTAGTTTACTGACCCTTGGATTAAATGTAACTTGATAATTCACACAGAAGAGATAAGTGAGGTGTATCTTTTTTTTTTTTTTTTTTGGTTTGTATTTTTTAAGAATGTTTACTTAAAACAGGTTTGGAACAAGAAGCAGTTTGTCACCCTTTGGTATGTTATGGGTTACTACTTTGGCTGACAGTCTGACTCTTCATCCTTGGTTTTACCTGTTTGATTTTTACACAAGAATTTCTTAAGGATCAAAACTACAACAGAAGTATCACACATCAGTTCTAACCTGATAGCTGAGCAGTCAGCCTTTTCGCTAACATCCCAGTTTGTTTCTTAGAGGAATGATTGATGAGGGAGGAAGTGGGTTAAGCTGTAGAAAGCACAGCCGGAAGATACAACTGGATGCCCAGTCGACCAACCTTGAAGTTTCTTGATGGTTCCAGGTTCCAAGATGTAATTCTTAAAAGCTTTTATTTGACTCTTGCCAAAAGGAACATTCTTGCTAACACTGGTAATAATTTATCATTCCTGCTCTCTCTCTTCCAATATACCACCAGTGCCAGGAAAGTACTTTAATTCTTTAGGCTCTTTCAACAAGGCAGAGGTCTTGTTTCATTATTGTACTGCAATTAATCAGGGAGGAGTTTTAATTGGAAAATTAGAAATCTCCAAAGCAAAGTATTATCATTGTAGGCTAAGAAACCAGAAAGAAATTAGGCTAATCCAAGATAAAATTAGGCAGATACACTTCTGAAATGAAAATTAAAATCATGTCCCACAGTGTGACTATCCTCTGTATTTAGGGGGCCACCAGATATGGGCAGGGGAGGTATTTTAGTGTAAGAACAGTGGTGCTCATATTGCCAACTATAAACTACATCTAATTCTCTGGAATGATTATAAGATGTAGGCACTTTTTTTTTTTTAAGTCATTGTTTTTATTTGTTACGTTGAACAGATGGTGTCACATCCAAAATAAGTCTTGTCCCCACATGAAGGTCTCATGTGGACTGACTGCCATATCAGCAATAGGATTTTTGTGTCTCCTCATCACCCTCTGTAAGGATGAGTCCCACCGTCTTTGTTTCTACTACCAAGTTTCTGAAATGATATATCTATATTAAAGGCAAGATATGAAATCTAAGTCATTTTTCACCTTTTTTTTTTCACTTTGTAAAATCTATTTGCAGTCAGAATTTTGCATGGATGTCTTTCAGAGGTTTGTACAAATATAACTTGTCTCTTTGTAGTTTTTCTTCTTTTGTGGTCCCTTTTCCTATATGACATCTTTTATAGTTAGTATTCACAAAATTAACTATCATGTCTTATAACTGCTGGTATATTTGGAGGGCTTGCTGTGTGCCAGGCTGTGTTAAGTACTTTACACTTATTACCTCTTTTAATCCCACAGCGGCTCTAGCAATACTGCATTTGTTGCTCCTATACTCACTTCGTGATGGAATATCTGTTCAATAGGATCACTGTGAAACTAGCAGGAGGCAGAGATGGAATGGGGCTTCGCCTGTCTTCATCTGGAGTCTTTGCTCTTTAGTTCTGTTGTGCTTAGTAAGGTTCTTTTTCATTTTGACACACTGACCTATTAAAAATAAGATACTAAGGGAGACTCAAAATTGAGGCAAAAACCTTATAAACGTATAAAACCTTTCTGTCTTCTGTTAAAGTTGCTTGAAGCCCAGTTGAAACCAATGCCTTCTTCAAAATTTTCCTTCTTTAGAGGATCAGGGACCACTTGGTCTTCTGTCCCTCCTTTGTGTAATGAGGTGTTGTCTTCACATCTGGGGGGTGTAGGCCAGTAGGCATTGCAGGTAGATTGCTTTTGGTTTTGCACATTACTAGTTGAGTTTCTACAATGTGCTAAGATGACAGGTAAAAAAGTAACTCTCTTCTTGAAATTTTCAAGTCCACAGAAGAAAGAATTGTTTCTCATAGGTCTGCATTGGAATTCCACTTTCATGTGATTCAAATTCATGATGTTTACTTCTGTTTGTCAATGTTTTTATTCAGCAAACATTTATGAGACAGATGCTCTGTGCTAGTTGTTTTGCTTGAAAGAGGAACTAATTTTAATAAGATCCAGCAGAGCCCAGAGTCATAATATTTTTGTCACATGCATAAAACTTTAAAATTGAAAACAAAAATCTCAGATAGAAATAACTAATATGCTGCTCATTGTGACTTGTAGTAAAGCTCATCTGTCTCCATTTTCTTTTAATAAAAATATAAATAGCTATGTTCATTTACCTCAAAAACTGGTTATTGGAAAATACAGTAAAGATGTTTATAAGAGATTAGAAATTTCTATATGTGTGCAGCTGGAGAATAAGTATCAGCCTAATTTTTAAACAGACCAAACTGAAATCCGTGAAATAATTAAATAATACTGGATAAAACTCAAAATTCACATTTAAATCCAATATTATTTTTGGAAGATCTGTCATAAATATGATCAGTATTGCTATTTCTCACATTGATATAAATAATTAAAATACATTTAACTTAACATCTATTTTTTCCAAAATTGAGCCTGTATTTCCCATATATTGTCTTTATATATTAATATATATGTATTGGAAACATGAGTAAATAACCTTAAACGGTTATTTATGAACAAAATAGAAAAAAACATTGTATTCAGTGTGGTTTTGTCATAAGAAAGGGATATTGAAACTGACAGCTCCTCCCCTAAGTTGAAAATTACAAGACAGGGACTTTCCAGGTGGTCCAGTGGTTCAGACTCCAAGCTTCCAGTGCGCGGGGGCTTGGGTTTGATCCCTGGTCAGGGATGCTTGATCCAGCAAAAGAAAAAAATTACAAGATAAACCATTGACCTCATAATGAGGTAAACATGGTTGCACAAACATCAATTTCCTCAGTATAATAAAGCACAACCAAGTGTGGTCCATATATATGTTAGGGACATAGGTCAATTTCAAAGTTTTGGCACTGCTGTTTAAAGAAAGTGTTAATCATTCAGTTGTGTCTGACTTTTTGTGAC
The DNA here is from genome assembly GCA_917880005.1 of Nanger dama. NCBI lineage: Eukaryota > Metazoa > Chordata > Mammalia > Artiodactyla > Bovidae > Nanger > Nanger dama. The sequence continues at coordinate 25,764,027 of CAKJTW010000021.1, forward strand.
CCCATGGATTGTAGAGGAGATCAGGCTCCTCTGTCAATGGGATTCCCCAGGCAAGAATACTGGAGTGGATCGCCATTTCCTTCTCCAGGGGATCTTCCCGAACCAGGGATCAAACCCAGGTCTCCTGCATTGCAGGCAGATTGTTTATTTTTACTAGTATTTATTAAGTCATTTGAAAGTAGTTATACACAACTTTATTTAGAACATATGTAACAAATATGGGATTCCTTCACAGAGTATATAAAAGGCTCTCAAAAAGTAAAAGAGAAGAGATAGAAAAAATCAGAAGAGATAGGAAAAACCAATCATTTAATTTTTTTAAATTAAAATTATTTTTAAAAGTTCACCAGTAATCAGGGAAATGAATACTAAAACTGATTTTTATTTTGGCCAAAATGTTGACAAAAACTAAAGACATTTTACATTCATAGGAAATTTGATAGGCTCAGAATTTTTGTGGAGTATAATTGATACAACCTTTTGGACTTTCACGTTTTACTCTATAAATGTTATCGGAATTATTTTCCATAAACATGCATCCAAGAGTAACTCATTTAACTGAAAAAAAAAAATAAATCTGTGAATTTTAAAGTACATTAAAGAAAATCAAGCTGTGAAGGACAGAAAATATCTTTGAATGCTTATCTAGCCAATATATTAACAGCCTGGGACAAAAAACTTATTACCTCATACTGATCATACTTTTTTTTTTTTTTTTTAATGTCATTTTGTTTTACTGTTTCAGTTCTGACAACTAGAGTCATGGGTTAGCAAACACATTTTCTTTAAAACACCAGAACCTCTGGAATGGGCATTAAGGGTCATTCATACATAAATGCACTAATGGATTCAAATTGCTTTTGCATTTCCTTCAATTAGCTGCAGGGGTAGAAATTTTGATCCAAGGAAGAACTGTAGTCAATTTTAGAGCATTTTGAAGAAGGGGAAGTCAGGGCCCAGAGAGAAATGCATGACGGGAGTCCTGGGGTGTGACAGAAAAGACAGCTCTGTCCTCCCTCTTCCCTACATCAGCCACTTTAGGGATTCTGTGAGAAAGTGCCCTCTGACTCCCTCTCGCCTCTGATGGGCAAGCACACTTGTGTTACAGGCCATTTGTAAGTCAAAGATCATCTGTTCTGCCTGTCCCATCCTGGAGATCAGGAATGTTAGCAGAAATTGAAAGACCAAGAAATATTTAAAGGAGCCACATCAAGATTGGTGAGAAATCTGGAAATCGTCTATTTGGGGGCCTAAAAAGAACATATGAAGATCTGCCTTTTAGATTTTCTGTTTATAGCTACAGATTGGAAGCCTGGATATCATAGGTAGGATCCACAGGAGGCTCATTTCGACCCACCCTGATCTTACAGTCGTTCTTAAATCAGTCCAGTAAGAGAATGGGCTGCTCTCTAAAACTGTGGTTCCCACTGGCTCTAGAAATGACTGAACTGTAGCCCTCCTGGGAAGGAGGTTGGTCTGATCAGGTAATCTCAAAAATCTCTCACAGCATTACCCTCTGATTCCAATGTTCCTAATGCAAATGAAATTACACTCCAGGACAAAGGCTGAAAATCCTGTCTGCCTTTTAATAGCTGAATAGGAACAAAAACGCATCAGGAAACATCTAGACTTGCTACTGCTGAGATAAGGCAGACCATATCCCAAAAACTTTAGTACAAATGGAGGGAGACCACGTGGGAAACAAAGAAAGTGGACAGTACAGAAGACTCAGAGAACATATAGCTGCCAAGAGGGTAGGATGAGAGGAAGGGGTAGTTAGGGAGTTTGGAATGGACATTTACACACTGCTATTTTTTAATGGATAAACAACAAGGACCTACTGTTTGCTACGGGGAGCATAGGACAGGGGACTCTGCTCAGTGTTGTATGGTAGCCGGGATGGGAGGGGGTTGGGGGCAGAATGAGAGTGATTGGTGATTTAGCCGCTAGGCCATGTCCAGCTCCTGCACACTCAGAGACTGTAGCCTGCCGGGCTCCTCTGTGCTCTGTCTATGGGATTTCTCAGGCAGGAATACTGGAGTAGGTTGCCATTTCCTTCTCTAGCTGGGAGAGGATGGATACGTGTATATGTGTGGCTGGGTCCCTTTGTTGTCCACTGGAAACTATCACAGCATTGTTAGTCGGCTATACTGGAATATAAAATAAAAAGTTTAAATGGCAAAAACAGAAATAAAGAAAACATCTAAGGTTACTGAGTCGGGTTCTGTGGTCCCAGTCCTCATCTACCTGCCACCTTGCAGTATTCACCGCGGCCCCTCAGAGAGGGCAGTTTCTCGGACTCCTCATTATATCGTAGGAAGCAGATAGCCATTGGGCGTAAGAATTTGTACTTTCAGAAATCCGGCAAGAGAGGTCTGTACAGTGGACATGATTTTTTTTTTTTTTCCCTTCTGGAGGGCTAACTCAGTGGTTGCCAACTTACAAAGAGCAATCCGTGTCTCTGGGAGTGTGATGAGCTAGCGAACCTTTATCTGAACTCTGTAGTTGAAAGGAAACCTGAGAAACCAATCAATAAAGGAGGAAGACTCAGCAGGGCCACACTTGATGGGGTTTCTTTCCTGCTTGGGAGCCAAGGCTGGGATGCCTAGCAGGGCCTGGCTGAAGGCCCAGCCTCCCCTCCCCACCTCTTCCACAATGCTCACCTCTCCTCTAAACAGTCTAACAAATATTTAAAGAACGTTGGCTTGGAAAGAGCTAAATTATTAACCTACTCAAGATCTTATGTCTCTTTCAGGCCTTGTGTTTGCTATAAGCTTCATATAACATTTTGCCTGTCTCTTTTCTCTATTTCTGTAGTGTCCATGGAAAACATTGGAGAACAAGGTAAGATACATCATTGCTTTAGATCTGAAATTTTAAAGATAGTTTGAGAAAATAAATAGCATTCATTTAGATTTAATTAATAAATGATACTTTGAGAATGTTGAAGTCAAGACATCTCAGGCTGAATTCTCTGAGATGCTTAGCAGAGACCTCTGGCCTGAAACGGCAGTCATTGTGCCAAAGACTTTTGTGGCTTCCAGACACCGGAATATCAACAATCTCCTGTTTCCACACAGAGTATGACCCCATACCTGAGTCACTTACATAATTCATGAAAAAGATCATTGGCTCTATTCCTTGATCATCTCACATTGATTTTAGGTGCCTTATTAAATAATTGGATGTTTTAATGATTCTATAACAGAAATATCATCTTCCTTTAAAAAGCTGAAATTGCTGTTAAGGTTTAAAACTACCAAACATGCTATATTTTAAATTTATATATTTTTTTCTACACAATTAAGTTATATATTAATGTATTCTCCAATACACTGGGTACCAAATTAATATTTTAGATTTACATAGGGTTTCAAGACCAAAACACAACATGGAGTGTGTTTGTGTGCAGTATCTAAGAAGAATATTCAGAATGCTTTTCTTAATCATCACATGTGATCAATAAGAAACTTAAGCTCCTCTTGGAGGAATTTTCTCTTTGTTCAGATGATCTCTGGTTAAAACTGTGGTTGCTGAAACAGGGCCACCAGATTTGACTCAGGCTGAGCAAAATAAGCAAATAGCTATTCTTTGTTAGTGAAACAAAGTTATTAAAGCCTGATAACATTTGTTTAACACTGTGTTTATAGCTTAAAGTCACAGGCGTAACTTTCTTATTTTTATAATTTAAGAGAGGTCCCTATAGCTATTTTGCCAATAGATGGGCCTGTTTACAGATGGGAGGGTTCTGATCATAGGATGGTAACTAAATAATTAAACTATTTGATTATTTTAGAACAAGCATACCTTTTGTGAATACCATGATTTTAGTGTGTGTTCGCATACTACAGTGATAATTTTGTTTCTCTTATTTTAGTTGTGTGCCTGATTGCTTATCATCTACTTTTTGCAATGTTTGTCTGGTCGTATTGGAAAACTATCTTTACGTTACCAATGAATCCTTCAAAAGAAGTAAGTTAAAATATTAGTTTAGTTATCTGCTAAAGATGGAAATCTGAAATATTGCTGTCTAAAGAATGAGTTTTATGTCTTTTTATTAATATTGCAAACCTATTGAGCCTAGTGGTTTTTTATGTTAATATATTAAATAGTTGAATTTTTACTTGGCAAATATTATTTTTCCACTGTATAAGTATTATATTTACAATATTAAATATCTTATATGTTCCACTTCTACTTTGGAGTCAGACATGAGGATGGATGGATGGTAGATAGGTTGATAGATAGAAAAATAGAGCTGAAGGTAGATGTGTTTCTATTATAATTATCATATTAGTGGTTCATTAGTTGGCTGTCAGCTACCAGAAACAACAATAATAAAATAACCACTTACCTAATCTTTCCCACTTTCAAAGTCTGTAGCTACTCTACAGCTGCTGGGCACCCAGGCTCCTCTCCTGTTACTCTGACATATATAGCATCTATTCGCAGCATTACTTCTTGACCTAAAATGGCTGCTTCAGTTCCAGCCATCATGTCTACATTCCAGGCAGCAGAATTAAAGAAAGTAGAAAAAGAGGAGTGGAAGTAAATGTCTTTTTCTTAAGGACACTTTCTAAAATTTGCTGATGCCTTTTCCACTTATATTTAGAATTCAGCTGGTTATATGGCCACATTTATTTGCACAGAAGACGAGAGTTTGGTCTTTATTCTCAGTGGCCATGTTAACCATGGGGCTTCCCTGATAGCTCAGTTGGTAAAGAATCCATCTGCAATGCAGGAGACCCCAGTTTGATTCCTGGGTCAGAAAGATCCGCTGGAGAAGGGATAGACTACCCACTCTAGTATTCTTGGGCTTCACTTGTGGCTCAGCTGGTAAAGAATCTGCCTGCAATACAGGAGACCTGAGTTTGATCCCTGGGTTGGGAAGATCCCCTGGAGAAGGGAAAGGCTACCCACTCCGGTATTCTGGCCCAGAGAATTCATGGACTGTATAGTCCATGGCGGTGCAAAGAAACAGACACAATTGAGCAACTTTCACTTCACATTAACCATGTTAAAAGGACAGAGTTGATACTGAGGAACATCTAACAGTCTCAGCTCAGAAGGTTTTAAATAAAGTTATTTGTTCAAATACGCATTTTGAAAAGATCATTCTGGCTAACTTTTTGTTTCTGGGTTCTTAATCCTGGTTAAATGTCCCTGAGGCAAGGGGTTATATTTTACTCATTGTTGTATCCTTGGCACTTAGTCTAGTACATAGATGTTGAATAGAAATAAACTTTGCTCCAATAATAATGTGGTTTTAGTAGGCAAACCTGAAAGAAAAAGAAAGAGGTCTAAGCATCACTGTGAATTATTTCCTGAAGTAATCTGTTTGAAATGCAGCTGTGGTCAGAAAGGCCAGTAAATACGCTGTGTGAACTGAGAAAGGATATTAAAAACAAAACCACAGATACGGCATAGCACTCTTAGCAGGCTTGGCCTAGAGTGCCGAGAGGTAGCGTTTTCCTTTCTTTTCTCACTTTCTGTCCCTACCTCTTTTTTCTCCCTCCTACCATGTTTTTTCCCTTCCTGTCATCTTTCTTGCCTTCATCATAGCCGGAATTGTAGGTTTGAAGGAGAAAACTGACTTTTATCATAGATCATCTCATCCACTCTGCTGGTTTGCTTATGACCTCTGTGTTGACACAATTGCCACATCTGTTTCTAGCCTGACCTCTCCCATGAATTTCAAACTTCTGTATCTCCCTGCCAAACACAAGTCCTTGACCATTGCCCTGATACCACAGACACAGCACATCACAGACTGAAGTCACCACCCGCTCCTTCCCCAAACCGTGACTCATCTGTTTCTTACGCGTGTTCATGCCACTGCCAACCATGTCGTCATTCGAGCCAGAAGCTTGGCATCCGCGCCCCTCCCCCAGCACCCGCATTCTGGAAATGTGTCACTTCCTCATTTTTCTCTTTCAGTTCCAGCCCCTTTCCCTTAATTTCCCTCATTGCCCTAATTTGGAGGCTCAGTCATCCCTCTCATCTTGACACATCGCAGTTTTCTCTGTGGCAGTTATCCCTGCCAGTCTTGCCCGCACTCCGGGATTCCGAGGATCCTGCAGAAATCCATCCTTCATTCTGAAGCTGAGGCTTGACTTTTTCACTCTGCTGCTTCTGGCTACTCAGGGACTCTGCCCACCCCACAGGGAAAAGGCTGGACTCCCTGGCTTGGCAACGATGACTCTTGTCCAGATTTTGGACTTCTTTCTTTATACTCGACTAACTCTTAATTATATGTCCTTTAAGCTGTTAACCATGCCATTATTTTCTTTCCAGAGTTTTCTTACCTCCTTTCTCATGGAAATTATTTTTATGCACAGTGGCAGCTCCTTCTTGGTCTCCTTTGCTGGTTCCTCATTATCTCCTGCTAACATATGGCAGAGCTAACATTCAAAACAAAGTCTTTTGGCCTTCACAGCTCCACTCTTGTCCCTACACCACGCTCTAGCAAAAGGAGTAGACACCGTATTTGGGGAGAAGGGTGCTCAGGACATCAGTTGGAGTATAGAGGAAAAACTTAGCAAAATCTCTATTCATATTTTACTATTTATTTATTTATTTATTTGAGCTAAAAGGTAAATTTTATTTTATTTATTTTTTAATATAAATTTATTTTTTTTATTGGAGGCTGCTTACTTCACAATATTGTATTGGTTTTGCCATACATCAACTCCTTTTTAAAAATTTCATATATAAGGTATATATTAGCTAATAATATATATATATATATATGACTAAATATGCATATACTAGCAGTACAGTCTCCAGTAATTCTTTTACGGATAGTGTTACATGATCAAAAGAGTTTGGAGACCATTGTCATGAAATAAAGAGTCCTTGTCTGCTGGTTAATAATCTTATTCCGTGAATAAAATGCAAGATCTTGGGCCAGTCTTTTAACTGACCAGCAGCCAGAAAACCCTCACTTATAAAATGACAGTCCTGGACTTCAGCTGCCCTTTGGAAATGAGATTTTAAATGTAGGAGAAGAGAAAATCGAAGAAAATAATGTAAATATCTTCGAGTCACTATTGAGAGAATATAAGTTTTCAATTCATAAGATTTTCTTCTAATATAAAAATAATATAAGCATACTAAATAATATTTTGAAAATGAAGAGTAGGCAGAAAAAGAAAACAACAAATCCCACCACACTAATTCAGCCAGTTTATATTCTGAATTTCTTTCTAGTTATTTTTCCTAGTTGTATTTAGAGGGCACATACTCTTATTTTTTTCATATAATAGTTCTTCATTGGTTTATTTTTAAGTACAATTACCATTTTTAATAACAACATGATATTCTCACTGAAACATTGGAGTTTTAGGCTGATCCCAACTTTTCATATTACAGTGTTGTTAATATGCTTATTCACAGAGCGTTACTCATATCTGGGTTATTTTCCTTAATGTAAGTTATCAGAGGTAGAATTACTAGACAAAGGAAATTTAAGTCACTTGCCAAATTGTTTCCCAAAAGGACTGTAGCAATTTCCAAAGCTACCAGTTTCATCAGAGCCTTGGCACACTGTGTGCTGTTCTTAAGAAAAGTTTTCGATTTAATACGAAAAATGTTTTATGTTTTAATTTGGACATTTTAGGTACTGATAAAGTGATATGTTTCTTTTTTTCTTAAGTCAAAAACAACTAGCAAAAAGGAAATACAATTCTCTGAGTTTTCTGTGTGTTATTAGATTTTGCTTTTTTCTTAGTTTGTACATCCTTTTGAAATCATACTCTCCTTTTATCTGAAAACTGTATTTGATTCCAAATGTTGATTTCTGATATCATTCTCCAATAAAAGGAAGAAGAACTCCTTATAGAAATGGCTGATTCTAGAACTAGGGCAGGAGATTTTGAAGATGAGCCAGAAGCATCTTATCATGCCAAAAAATAAAGAAGTACTCCGTAAAATAAATTATATCGATGGTGATATGTCCAAGGGCCATAGGATCTGGTTGAAAATGTCAGTGACCAAAGCTGGACCATTTTGAGCAGGAAAATAAAATAGTGTTCAGTTACAACTGGTGGCTCCAGCGGTGAAGAATCTGCCTGCTATGCAGGAAATGCTGGAGACACCGGTTTGATCCCTAGGCCGGGAAGATCCCCTGGAAAATGGCACGGGCACCCACTCCAGTATTCTTGCCTGGAGAACCACATGGACAGAGGAGCCGCGGATTACAGTCCCAAGGGTCGCAAAGAGTCAGACACGACTAAAGCAACTAAACACACACACAACTCAAAGTATAAAATAAATATCTTTGCATTTCTCAGTGTTCAGAAATGATTGAATGAATAAATAAGTAGAAAAACGAAATATCTTTTATAGAAGAATTCCAAATAATTTAGGTAGATACTCTGCCCTTAACAACTTCCCAGGTGGCTCAGTCCATAAAGAATCCTCCTGCAGTGCAGGAGACCTGGGTTAGATCCCTGGGTCAGGAAGACCCCCTGGAGAAGGAAATGGCAATCTGCTCCAGTGTTCTTGCCTGGGAAATCCCATGGACAGGCGAGCCTGGTGGGCTATAGTCCATGGGGTCGCAAGAGTCAGACATGACTTAGCGTCTAAACCACCACCACCTGCCTTCACTGATGCATGCACGCATGCGACGTTGCTCAGTCGGTCCGACTCTTGCAACCCTACGGACCATCACCCTCAAGGAGAGGAGGGATAAATTCCCGCTTTGTAAAATGCAGGCTGCCTGTAGTAAGTTCCTTCCAAAGACTACAGGATGAGATAGGGAAATAAGGATTCACTTTACAGTGGAGAGCCCTAAAAACACCTCCTCAGCCAGGTGATTAAAGTCACCATCAACAGTTCTAAGTCACGTTGATTGTATGTTCTCTTGATAAGAATGGCACTTTACTTCTGTGGTCTTCCTCCAGAGAACCCATAACCCCAGTCTAATCATCTGAAAAACATCAGAAAGATTCCAGTAGAGAAGCACCTTTATAAAATACCTCAGCAGTACTATTCAAAATCATTAAGCTCAACAAAAACAAGGAAAATCTGAGAAAATGTTATAGCCAAGAGGAACTTAAGGAAACGTGAACAACAAATGTACTGTGGTATCCTCAACAGGACCCTGGGATGGAGAAATAAGATATTCGATAAGAACTAAGGCAATCTGAACAAACTATGAACTGTTGTTAATAACAGTGTATCCATATTGATTCATTAATTGTCCTAAATGTACGATACTGATATCTGATATTAGGAATATCAGCAGTTTGATGAGAGGATTTATGGGAACCTTTTACCATTTTCTCAATTTTTTGGTCAATTCCAAGTATTCTAAAATTGATAAAACTACTTAAAAGCAAAACAACTTGCATTAACTGGCCAAAGGACTGCCACAGTCTCGAGGGTTGGAGGTTGTATGTGTTATCCAAAGGTAACACCCCAGGAGATCTTTCATTCCATCAGAGCTCTACAAATGTCATCTGTCCTCAAATCTGTGACACGCACTTGTACATAAAAGTGTTCTAAGGAAGAGGAGTGCATATTTGGTGCATTCCAAGATAGCGTTAGGTATTTTGACATCCGTCTTAGATAAGTAATAGTTCTACTAAACAGTATTTGGTCTTTCGGACCTGATGGATGCAGTGTGTTATGTTTATTTATAAAAGTATTAAACATACCAAGGAGCCATCCAGTTCCATCACTCACCAGAACTTATCTCTAAGGTTAAAAAGATCCAGAACTCTGTAGAAAATGTAATAAAATGTTGATGGTTTTATTCCTTTTGACTATTATTAAGCCTTTCACTAATTTTCCATGCTAGGTTTTAAATTAATTTTAGACATGAACAAGGGAGACAAATCTACCTGAATTGTGAAAACTGGGGTTCTGACAATGGAAAGCTAGGGACTAGAGTATAAAAAACTTTGCCTCGACTTTCGACACTGACTTAGGCCTGCTGGTACTTGTTCCTGTGTCCATTCCAGAGTTCTCACAGAGGACTTTACTCTGTGCCGAGACTTAATCCCCTTGTAGGGTTACATGCTTGTGAAAGAGAGAGACAAAGGGCAAATGAACCAACAAAAGAAATTCAATTTATGGTGTGCCACACAAAGCTCACATGGACCTGATGGAGAATATGGCGAGGGGAAGGGACAAATTATCAGCGTCCCTACACAAGTAAGGGAATCAGGGGAGTCCCTTGAGAAGATGGCATGAGAAAAAGCCATCCAGAGAATGTGAGGAATAGTGTTCTAAGCAGAGGAATTGAAAGATAATAGATACTTTCTCTTAGATTGACCCTATTCTTTCTTGACTATTACAGTATTATTGTTTCACTTGATGTTATCCATTTTCTATCACTCAAAACTATTTCCGAACAAGTCCCATGAATAATTTTTGTCATATCCCTAAAAATAACATAATAAACATAGTTTATTTTATATATGTGTTCATCAGTATGTTGATAGTCCTGGTTGTACACAGCTATAGTTCATTGAATGTTATGTGCCATATGGGATTCAAGTTATTTGGGTGGATTATACTCCAGGTTATTTATCCATTACCCCTTGATGGACATTTGGGTTTAGTTTTTAAGTTTCAAACAGTGATTCTGTGAATATCCTTGTACATGTCTTCTAGAGCGTATTTATAGGAGTTTGAACAGACTTAAAATTTTTTGTGTGATTATCAAGTTGGAACTCAAACAGATTTTCATTTTTCTCAAAGAAATATTTTTTTAATTGGGACAAAATTTGCAGTGTAAGAAGTAAAATTAAAGACTACTTCTTTTGAGTGCTAAAGAATTCATGTAATGATTATCCCTAAGTTAAAACTCCCTCTACATGAGAATACTTGCTTGATGTGTTTGTTTCTATTTTTGTTTCTAATTATAACTGATTGTAAACTGCATCCATTGAGCTAATTGGTTTATTTTGCCATTTCATCTATTGATATAACTAATACTTGGGTAGAACTCTACAGTTTGTAAAAACACTTTTACATTCTCTTTTCCTCTTCAAGTTCACAAAGATCTTAGGAAGCAAGCGTTATCATTTTTTCCCCTTTTCTAGATTTATAAACTACGGGATGAATAGACTTGTCCGGATTTCATACTCCATTGCCTCTTTGAATATATATGCTATGTCTTGTTAATATTTTATAAATACCTTTTTTGCGGGTATAATAGATCAATATGTTATTCCTTTGCGAGCACTGATTAATATTTAAGTTTCTTCCACAGTTCCATCTCTCTTATGCAGAGAAAGAATTGCTGGAGAGAGAGCCTAGAGGAGAAGCCCATCAAGAAGTCCTTCGGCGAGCAGCCAAAGACCTCCCCATCTACACGAGGACCATGTCTGGAGGTAGAGGACAATGAGCGCTTTAGCAGGACGGGTTGGGGTGACGGTTAGAAAGCATATCTGTACTTGAAACTCTCACACACTCACTGAAACACACTGTGCTATGGCTCAGATTGTTATTAACTGTCTCCTATAGAATCCCATAAAACAGAATGGAATCTGAAAAGGCTATCGCATAGAGATCTCAACCAAGTCAGAACTGACTTGACTTCTATTCTGCCTTCCTAGTTGTGACTCAGTGAAGATGTTAGAACTGCTGAAATCTTGATTTGTAGTTGTGTTCATTTTTAAAAAGTTTTACACACCTGCCTATTCTTAAGTCAAAAGAGCAGTATATGTGATGAACATATTGATAATTTTACATGTTTAAAACTTATTATATAAATTATACAAAACTTAATTCAGCTATTGATACAGTTTCTCTTTGAAATTTATAGTAATTCTTTTTTTTTTTTTTTTTACAAATACAACCCAATAAATCTCATTTACTTGGATCACATTTGTTAGGTCATTTAACAGCTATCCAATCAAGTAATTGTCTTAAAAACTGACACGCATGGGGACTTCCCTGGTGGTCCAGTGATTAAGACCACATCTTTCATTGCAGGGGGTATGGATTCGATCCCTTGTCAGGGAGCTAAAATCCCATATTCCTCAACAGTCAAAAAACCAAAATATAAAACAGAAGCAATATTGTAACAAATTCAGTAAAGACTTTTAAAAAATATATGTTGTTAAAAAACTGCTGACACGCTTGGGTGACTGGTGCTTGCCCACCAAAGGCTCGCCCAGAAACTGTGACTCTGGCTGTGTGCTGCCCACTTTGGTGGCCACAAGCTCCATGTGGCTTTTGAGACTTAAAACATGGCTCATTCAAGTTGAGATGTACTCTAAGTATAAAATACACAACTAGTTTCAAAGACCTAGGATGAAAAAAGGACTGTAAAATATCTCATTAATGTTTTTATACTGTATATATTCAATTCTGACTCACTTTAGAATCATAATTCAGTATAACTCTAAGTATCACACATGATGTTTTCCTGTTTGTTTTTACTGCTGGTCAGTGAGCAAGTGATGATTCCCTGATTTGATATTATGCCACTGATTCTATCCCACAAAGATAGAAATGTGTTTCTGTATGTGTGTATATATATTTACCCTGCTGCTGCTGCCGCTGCTAAGTCACGTCAGTTGTGTCCGACTCTGCACGACCCCATAGATGGCAGCCCAACAGGCTCCTCTGTCTCTGGGATTCTCCAGGCAAAAATATTGGATGGGCCTAAGCTAATATGGAGGAAATTTAAACCCCCTAAAAGTAAATTACTGCACAAGTTTCCAAAACTATTTAATGGCAGTGACAGTATCAGGTGCAAAAATCTAGTTTCCACATTCTTAGTGCAGTGCTTTTTCTACTAGACCCCTTGATGCACCAAATTAAGACTAAGTCATATCAGAACAAAGTATTAGTGTTCATTAAAAACAACTGCACTTTGGATTTATATCATCTCCTTATGCAAATTATGTGACGCTTGTTCCTTGGAAGAAAAGTTGTGACTAACCTAGACAGCATATTATAAAAGCAGAGAGATTAGTTTGCCAAAAGGTCCATCTAGTCAAAGCTATGGTTTTCCAGTAGTCACATATGGATGTGAGAGTTGGTCTATAAAGAAAGCTGAGTACCAAAGAATTGATGCTTTTGAACTGTGGTGCTGAAGAAGACTCTTGAGAGTCCCGTGGACTGTGAGGAGATCCAACCAGTCCTTCCTAAAGGAAATCAGTCCTGAATATTCACTGGAAGGATTGATGCTGAAGCTGAAACTCCAAAACTTTGGCCACTTGATGTGAAGAACTGACTCACTGGAAAAGACCCTGATGCTGGGAAAGATTGAAGGCGGGAGGAGAAGGGGATGACAGAGGATAAGATGGTTGGATGGCATCACCGACTCAATGGACATGAGTTTGAGTAAACTCCAGGAGTTGGTGATGGACAGGGAGGCCTGGTGTGCTGTAGTCCATGGGGTTGCAAAGAGTCAGACATGACTGAGCAACTGAACTGAACTGAAGACTATCTTCTCTTATATTGTATGCCTATCTCCTGGGATGAACTTAGGATTCTCAGTATTTTTGACAATCTGGAACAGAATCTGAATTTCCTAATAAGTCTTTGTATTTTTAGTGCAGAACTTCTGGATGTATGCTGAAATCAATTTTAGCTGACTAGAGTCATAGACTAAATTAAATTACAGGAAGTATAATAAACAGATGATAATGTTGGTGTGGTTAATCTCTCTCTGGAATATGTGAGGTGTAAAGGTGATCATGATACAGAGTGGACATGCAGTGGAGGGCCACAGTGCCCCCAAGGCAGGAATATGAGGGTCCTTTTTCTTACCTCACCCCCTGCCAAAACCCCTGGGTTGTTCAAATAACTTCCTTCCTCACCCCGAGAAAGGCCATGGATCAAAGCAACTGAAAGGCTCAGTTGATGTGTCTTAGAGAATTGAAGAAAATGGATAGTAGTATAATTGAGAGTTTTCCCATTCATTCTAGATCCACGGTCTTTCCTCCAAACCTGAAAGAGAAAAATAGTGACTGCCTAGGTTACATTGACTGCTATACATAGAGAGCCAATTCAACCATGTACAGTCTTGGGTGTGTGAGGCAAGTGTTAAGACTGTTCATGTCACTTCTTTTTGTCCTGTGCTTTCTTTTGATCCACCCATCTCCTGATTTCTTATGGGGATCTCCAAACTCTATTATATTATTAGTTATTTTTATTAATGAGGACTATTTGCTTTTCCAGCTCTCTCTTGCTGTTGATCCTTTCCTACAAAGATTTGTAGACTTTTTGACTAGGAAGATTACCATTAGAAGTGATGTAATTAGGTTATCACTTTGCACACAGATGTTGGTAATGTTTCCTTTTCAGCATTTACCAAAAAAGTTTTAAATTATATAAATAATACATGAATAAATTCTCAGAAGATTCAAGCAAGACAGTTAAAATTCCCCCTCCACTGTGAGGACTTTTTAAATGATAATCAGATGGCTTACTTTAAATTCCAGTGGGATGATTTTAGTTGAATCTGATCTGGCACACGGACTGTGTTTTAATTATAAGACTAAATTTCTGTTTCTGAAAGACCATGAACAAAAAGATTTTCACAAAAAAGATTATAAATGAAAATTTTCAAAGTATTTTTGAGTTACCACCCACCTTAATTTGCAAGGTACATCCCCCCCAACCTCCCCCCGACAGTGTACTTTAGAGATAATCACCACTTAGAGAGAATGTACAATTGCCCAACAAAAGTCACATGGAAATTGTGTGACTTTCAACTCATGCTGCCCATTATGGAAACCACTAGTCTTTTGTGATTATGACAACTTCAAATTTGACTATAAGTGGAAAACACAGAACAGGTTTTAAAGGCTATTTAAAAGCAACAGAAAGGCTCAGTTGATGTTCACACACTTCATTTGTTTATAATTAATATAAAATATATGTATTTATAATTAATATAAAATAATTATATGTTGAAATATGTATTAGGTGAAATAAAATATATCATTAAAATTAATCTCCCTGCCTTCTTTTTTTTTTTTTTTTTACTACTTCTAACATAGCTCCTAGAGAGTTTAACAGTACTCGTGTGGCTCACATTATATTCCTTCTGGACAACACTGCTCCCATTTTGATACCTGGCATGAGCCAGGGATACTTTAAAGCTTCACCTGGATGTCCCTGTGAGACTTCTTCATTCAGGAGATGAGCAGGCCATGCCATTCATCTCTGGAATTCCTGAAAAAGAAAGTTATAAGGGGATGATTAAGGACTCATTTCAGTATTGAAAACAACTCCTTCTAGGCCTGCTGTCTTAAAAATAAAGCTCTTTTTATTCTTAGTTTATAACAGTTTTTTTCCTTTTTTTTAGAGATTGTGATACTAGCTAATATAATCTGGATAATTGCTTGCTGCAAGTATGTTTTCCAGATTTTAAGTTTGCTTGTTTGGTTTTGCTGGCCCTACTGTACTGATCTATAATTTTGGCAGACTGAGGGCATCCTGTCAGATGCCTGTGTACTGAAAGAGCATCTCCAATCATCTGTAACTGTCTCTGATGTCTGTTTTAGAGAAGAAAGGCTCAGGACTTCAGTCACAAGAATTAAAATTTTCTGGTGGAAATACCTCTTGGAATACTCACTCCTCATCTTGCATCTCACCCAGCAGGGAAGATGTGAACTCTTTCCCAATTCAAACAGCTAGTTGAATTTATTCACAAATTTCTAAAATGTCTTTCTCAAAAAACTTCTAAAATGTGGTTGTATCCTTTGCCTAGTCATCCTGGCAGAGTCCAGGAAATGAAATGATTTAGTCAAGGGAGACATTCTGTTTACTTTGATGAAAATGGACATGGTTGCACCCTTTGTAAGTCTGTGATTACTTTGTAATTAGATAGTATACTTATAGTTGAGCATGCCTTAGAAAAATTTCCCCAAAAGATCTATTCTTGGGAAATCTCTGCAGAGAACTGAGGCTATAGTCAAATCATTTCATTTTTGTATTTATGGAGTCAAATATGTCATTTCTATCAAATTTAAATTCATTATGCTTTATAGAATTTAAATTTGGATAAATGCTTAAAAGCTGTTTAACTGTGTATTCAATTCACTGTTAAATCTAAGGCTAAGTGGAGCTTTTTGTTCCTAGCAATCCGCTATTGTGACAGATGCCAACTTATAAAACCAGATCGCTGCCACCACTGTTCCGTCTGTGATAAGTAAGAAAAAACCCTTTACTTCTAAAATGTCTACACACCCGTGGGTTTTTTAAATGTGTTTCTTTTCTCGTGGCTTTCCAGATTATTTCCTTTTCTCCTTTTATCAGACCTTCATTTAGAAGATATGACCAGCACTTGCATAAATACGAGTCTGGCTAAGGGCCATGATCGGCTGTCTCTGTTCCCCCAGATTCTTTGTGATTTGAATGAAGTGCATGATTTTAGCAGCTCATTCTTGGCTAGTTCTAGTAAAGAAAAATGTCTATGACTCATTTCCTTTTTATAAAGATAATTCAATTGGCTTCATGACAGTCAGATGTTACATACTTGATATACCACAAGAACAGTACCATATACTTGTCTTATGGTTGGACATTAATGGAGAAGTTTTATCCAGACTGTCTGTAAATCTGTTGACATTTTGTACTTTCTTCAGCATAAAATAATTGTATATTAACATATTGTGTTTTTAGAAAATGAGTTATTTTATTTACATCTTAAAGCATGTATATTTTGAATTTAAAGTTCTATTTTTGTATCATCTAGAATTGGCTATCATGTTTATTTTAGATGAAGCCTTTTGCTATTATTCAGTTTTTAGATAAGTAAATAATTTTGAAATGTTTTACCTGCCACAACTCTTTTGAAATAGTATTTAATTTTATAACATATTGGGATTAAACTTTTGTGGGATGCTGAATTTTGTGTGTGTGGTTTCTTTTTAGATGTATTTTGAAGATGGATCATCATTGCCCATGGTGAGTATGGCTCTATACTTAAAGAAGTTTCTGTCTTTGAATAATTTGAATCATTGGTCTATTTAAATCTTTTTATAAATAAAATCTTGCCTTAGCTAACCTAGGAAGTCCCTTTAGGTTTAGTTTGTAGTGTTTGTTTAGTTAGCTCAAAAGAGTCTTTATTCCATGAGTTTCCATGAAATAATTTTAACACCAGTAGGTTAACAATGTAAAACTTACTTTCTCAGAACAAATGGTTTTCTTTGTATGCACATGCATAAACAGAGAAATTCTAGAATACTTCTAGAATATAGAAATTACACCAAAATGTGCACATAAATTATGCATAACACTTCACTTGAAGTATCTACTAAGGAATGAATTCATCTAAAGATTTAACAATCTGTTTTAAATAGAACTTAATGTTAAGGAGTAGAATAGCAGATCTGTAAATACACATATGTGTTTCAACAAGGGTTTCCACTTAGAATTCATTAAATTTTTAAAAAAATTTACAAGTCATGAAATTAGGTAACTGACTAGAGGGTTGTTTGAAAGATCTAAGTAACTAATAAAGGTTGGCTTTTCTACCTTATAACTTTTCATCTCAGTGTACACATCCCTGTGAGACCACACCAAGGTTGCCAATCAGGTTGTATTTGGACATTAAGCACGATCATTCTCCAAGCCTTGTCTTCCTTCATGGTTGGCACTAGGCAAGGTAGGGCTTCCCTGGTGGCTCAGCTGATAAAGAATCCACCTGCAGTGTAGGAGACCTGGGTTCCATCCCTGGGTTGGGAAGATACCCTGGAGAAGGGAAAGGCTACCCACTCCAGTATTCTGGCTTGGAGAATTCCATGGACTGTATAGTTCATAGGGTCACAAAGAGTCAGACATGACTGAGTGACTTTGACTTTCAGGCAAGGTAGACGTACCTGCAAAGCTGCGCCAGAGGTGGGGGAAGCATACAGTGATCTTAGCTGCTAGAAACAGTAGCGGGAGGTCAGGTTTGCAGTATTCTTTATCTCTCCCCAGGGTACCTTTTCCTTTTCTTCACCTAGATTTTCTGCTATAACAGGTTAAGGCTAACTAACTCCTATGAAAATAATGCTCCTCTTAGAGAAAAACGATTTTCATTTCTGGTGACTCTTTTCTGTCCTCATTCTTTCCTTCATTTCATTCATTCTGTTCTCTTTCTTAGCAAGTTCTTTTCCCACTGATATTTCCAATTTTATGGCCTAAGTCTCTCTGCCTTTTCCCCCTTCACTTAATATAACCTGGAAATGTTTTCATATCAATATGTAAGAGATCTTTTTACAGTCATTATGTAAATGTAACAGTCACTTATTAAGACTTATAGTGAGGCAACCTTTTTATACAGGTCTTGCATATGATTTTGAAGCTCAGGATCTGTCAACTTTTAGTGTTTGAAAAATCAGAGAACCATGCCTCCTGTTCGTGATGACTTCAGTGTATCTGCTGTGGCCAGAATACCCTCTGGGGTGCAGGGGACTAACCTCACACTTCTTTTTAACTAAAATAGATATCCTGTAGTCTTTGGCTTATTGGGTATCGTATCAAATAAGTGTTTTTTTCTCTTCAATATAATTTTTAAATTTATTATACTAATAATATTCTTTGACAAGGCTGCAAATGGTTAGATGGCACTGATTAAATAATTTCAGATTCAGTTTATTGAGTGCTTGTAATGTCTAGGGGCTTCCCTAGTGGCTCAGAGGGTAAAGCAGTCTAGAGATGATATATCCATATATCTGTAAAATCTGTAATCCTTATAAACATGACAGATATTATTAGAAATTATTTGTCCCATTTTTAAACAAGAGGAAAGTGAGGCTCAGAAAAGTTCCAGAGTGGACTTAAAGTCGTATATCAAGTTGTTTGGACCTCAGCAGCCACTTTCTTTCCACCTTTTTTATATTATGTTCTTTTTCCAATTTAGACTCAGAAAGCCATTTCCCTAAAAAGAGCCAAGAGCTGTTAAATTGAGTTTAAATGAAAGTGTAAGGGATGTTTACCTAGAATGTGTTTCTTTCTCCATATAAAGGCATTCAGATTCAGAGTACATGCACTTTTCAAATTGAGTCTTCAAAGTAGTAGTCAGTTAAAATGTCTAACCAAAAACTGTCTGTCAGGAAGAGAGTAAGTTATTATTAAATATAAATATTATTATTTCAAGTATAACATTCCTACCAAGCGCAGTCTCTATTGACTAACCTTCTCCTCTGTTTCTTGACTTTGACATGGCAAATCACAGCGTGCCCCTAAGCAGAAGTTAAAGTAAGCTAAATTAGATGTTGTAAAAATCTTCGTTCAAGATCATTTTCCTTTCTATAAAAACACTATTTGTCATCTAGTACAAAAGCTGGTTCTTACATTCTGGCAGGAAGAGCAGTGGTCTTTCCTACCCCATCTCATGCTCCCCTTGTCCACAGAAGCGTCATTGTCTGGACATCCAATCTTAACACCCCAGCCTCTGTCTCCCATTCACTCCTCTAGTAACCAACACAGATAAGCATGGGGATGTCCTCTCTCCTTTTGTGACAGAACACACTTAGACTCAGCTTGTATGGAACTGTCTGCAATATTACTTCTTAGCATTATTTCATTCAGATGTCATAAGAGACAGTCTCAGTGACTGGTTCACACTCACACTGGGATCTCTCGAGCTGCCCGTGCGACTGTTTTCATTCAGTGTGCACCCAAAGTTTTGCCTTCTTTGTGAATCTGTCATACACAATACCCTTACGTTCCAAAATTACTTAATCTAATGCTGTTCCCTTTACCTTATATTTTTGGAGGTAGAAGATACAAACATTTTCCATTTTTGTTCCAAATTTTGGTTTATCCATAAGTCCAATGTTTAACTTTTGAATTTTTAAATTAAAAAAGTTTTAATTTCAAGAACACTTACCATGAACTCTGTCCTCTTAACAGTTTTAAGCATGTAGTAACAGTATTGCTAACTCTAGGCACATGACGTATAGCAGACCTAGTTCGTATTCATCTTATGTAATTGAATAAACAGTTTTCATATGAATATTGTTTCTCCTCAACAATAGAGAAAGAGAAACAATTAGTTTATTGGCAAAGTTAGTAAAGAGGAAGATTATCTTATGCCAGTACTGAGCAGGAACAAAGGTGTTTGCTGGAGAAGGACATGGCAACCCACTCCAGTATTCTTGCCTGGAGAATCCCATGGATAGAGGAACTTGCTGGGCTACAGTCCATGGGGTCGAAAAGATTCGGACATGACTGAGTCACACACACACACACAAAGGTGAAAGAAGAAACATCTGTGTATTCTATGCAGTAAGTTTATTATTTTTATTGTTAATTCATGGGTTCACTACCCATGAAGATAGCAACCAGTTCCACTTAGGTAAGCTTTGATAGAAGAAATGTGACTATAAAGTATGAGTTGAATTTGTATTTATGTTTATTGATACAGTAGTTTGAGTTCTTAAACCACCCTCTCCAAATACAGTGATTTCAGAGTAAGAGCTGAGAATTCGGAATCTCCATTTTGGGAATCATAGCATAGAGACCTGGTTCTCAGAAAGGATCTCAGAGAGCTGATTTGACAGATGAGGAAAAGGAGACCCTTAGAAATTATGGCACTTTGTCAGGGACACATAGTTATTTAGCATCGAATGTACGTGACGACCTGACTGTCTGGGTCCCAGTGCTGTTGTTTCCTTAAACCTGCCCTTTAAGATGTTTTGATAATCTGGTTGCTTCAGGGCTGTACCGTCAGCATGCAAGTAGTCTGTAAAGACATCTAATTTTGGAAAACTTAAAAAGTTTTTAAATTACTTAATCATAGTTAGAAATCAAATCCAAAGGTAACACAGAAAAGAATTTAATTCCTCCTATCTGTTTGATGTTAATAGATTTTTCACAAGATCTATACTTAAGGCATGTGCTTATTTGCATAATTGGACAGGAAATACAGGGGTCATGAGTAATTAAAGCAATATTACATATCAAGTTTCTAGTTTGAACATAGAAATTCCTTTTTAGTGAAATGGATTTTTTTAAATGTTTGTATGTATTAAAAAAATAAATAATTTTAAAAAGAAATCTTTGAGTTATGCTTAAAGAAATGCCAATAAATTTTAATGTTAGAAAATCAAATACTTGTGTTAAGGTTGAGTATATATGTACCTAGGGTAACAGCATTAAACTCAATGATGTTTTTGTTTTATTAACAGGGTGAACAATTGTGTTGGATTTTCAAATTATAAATTTTTCCTCCTTTTCTTGGCTTATTCTCTGCTGTACTGCCTTTTTATTGCTGCTACAGACTTACAGTATTTTATCAAATTTTGGACCGTAAGTTATTACCTTGGTGACTTTTTTTTGGTATACAAAAATACATATATAGACTTTCAGTAGTGACTTAATCCAGACACTAATTTTATAGAATAGAGCTAATTTATATATAGTCATTCCTCATTATTCGCAGATTCTGTGTTTGTGAGTTCACCTACTTGCTAACATTTATTTTAAACCTCAAAGTCAATACTCAGCGTAGCTTTTGTGGTCATTTGCAAGCATACACAGAGTAGGAAAAATCTGAGTCACCCATGTGCATATTTCCAATTGAGATCAAACCAGAGGTCTTATTGCCTTCCTGTTTGAACTCTCATACTGTAAATGAGTGTGCTTTTAAGTCTATTTAGTGCCGTGTCTTTTGCATTTTTGTGCTTTTTTGTTGGTGATTTCGTTGTTTAAAAGGTCTTCAAGCCTAGCACTGAAGTGCTGTCTAATTTTCTGAGCAAAAGAAGAGACTGTGATCTGCCTCACAGAGGAAATGCATGTATATAGATAAGCTTCCTTCAGACATGACTTACTGTGCGGTTGGCTGTGAGTTCTCTTATTTAATACAGATTAAATAAGGTATCAACTAGGGTTTATAAGCAGAAACACACAGAACAAGGTCATTGATCATTTGACAAAAATGTTGTGGACCAGAAGCCTGTATCTTCCCAGGAGCAATGGTTCGGGAATCATAATTTCAGTGTTCATGACCACTTTAAAGACCATCACCACTGCGAATAACGAGAAGTGACTATATGAGAAGATTTTTTTTTCTTAGTATTTAAAATAGAAGTTCTTCTTTGTGTGTAAAAAGATTATTAAACTAGAATATCAATCAAGTCCTGAACTGATATTAAGTGTATGCTTTAGGCAACTCATTTGTTTTCTGCACTGTATATTTTAAATGTAAGCAAAACAGAGTTAGTACTATGTATTTTGGAGTAGGAAATGGCAACCCATTCCAGTGTTCTTGCCTGGAGAATTCCACGGACAGAGAAGCCTAGGGGGCTACAGTCCATGGGGTCGCAAAGAGTCAGACACGACTGAGCGACTAACACACACCATATACACTATGTATTTTAAGTACTGCAAGATAGTCCTCATGAATACCATACAATATAAAAAGCAGTTATCCCTGCCAGAGTTGCCTTATTACATTCATTAAATTATCCTTTATTATAGGAAGACTTTATGAATTATTAGATCATTGCTGTGAGATTTGAACCACATTCAATGCTAAAGATTTATTGACGCCTAGTATGTGTCAGTTATGTTGCTAAGCGCTAGGAATACCCAGGTAAACGAGCATGTCCTAGCGTTCCAGGGTACTTGCAGTGTCCATCTGGAAGAATGATCTCTCGTGAATGTCTGAGAGCACACGGCCTTACAGTTCCTCATTCTTGTGGATGGTTTTATTTCTAAACCACAAACACATTTGTAAAGGATTGACTGGCTTTCACAGTGAGAACACTACTGTCGAAAGGTATCAGTGAGGTCTTGTGACCTGGCTCAATCTGACAGATAACTACAGGATATTGAAACTGAATATCAGAGGGAGACACATCCTAGCATCTCTGGTGCTTCACTGAGTGTCCCTAAGCCCACATTCTAGAGGGACTCCAGGTCTCCTTTGATACATAGACTAGCTCAGTCGTCTTGTGCTTTGATGGTCTTTTTCATCCCATGGGTATTGTTAAGGTTTATTTTAGACAGGTGTTAGGCACTGGTGGTGAACTTTTCTGTGCTGACATTATCTAAAGTAGCTTGAAGCATTATTGTGAGTGTGTTGTGTGTTTGTAGTTGATGCTGTTGTTTGCAGTGATGTAAAACATCAGTGAAAAGACTAGCTAAGTCATGCTGCTTATCCTTCATTTTCTGGCATTATAATAAAATAATGTTTAAACATTTGTAAATCTAGAGTATGTTAACAAAACATTTTCAAAAAGTAAATTGAAAACAACTTTTATATATTATAAAAATTTTATAGCTCCTTTTATCTTGCTTCCTACTTGTATAGTTTACACACATATTATTATACTTTTTCTATATTTTGATTATGCAAAATAAATATCCAAAATTTTAATAAATTTTCCATATATATGTATATTCATGTTATAGTAAACATTGATTTGAATTTAAAGATGTATTTTTCCCTTGAAGTTTTAACATAAAGCTGTATCTCTTTCTCCATAACTAAATTTAAGAAAAATTTTAAACAACAACAACAAAAACTTATCAAATTAGGGGAATACTCATTCCTTTGACAAAATGTTTTATTTTCTCCCTTTCTTTATAGAATGGCCTACCTGATACTCAAGCCAAGTTCCATATTATGTTTTTATTCTTTGCTGCAGCGATGTTCTCTGTCAGCTTGTCTTCTCTGTTTGGCTATCATTGTTGGCTAGTCAGCAAAAATAAATCTACATTAGGTGAGTATATAATTATTGTAGTTAACAGAACTTTCAGTACAAAACTAAATATTCATCAGAAGTTACCATATGGTTAAATGCTAACCTGTCCTGAAGTTCTAAAAACCACTCTTACTTCCCACATTGTCTGGTGGGACAAATACAGATTCACCCATTCCATGTATTTTTAAACTGTCCATTGTGTGCAAAGCATTGTGTATATATACAGTGGTGAGCAACACAGAAAATCAATAACCAAACATAAACCTAATTACAAAGTGTTTTGAAAGAAACAAACAGGATGTTGAGTTATGAATCAAGGGCTGAGGATGGCAGAAGGGAACCTATCTAGAAGGAGCGGTCAGGGAAGAGTTCATGAGAACAGAAAGTATTCAAGAAGTCGTGGAAAGAGCTAGAACATCTCAGGCAGAGAAAACAGTATGTTCAAAAGCCCCGCAGAGATGGGATACAGCAAAGCAGTTCGACAACCTGTATGAACGTCAGCAACGTCCTAAATAAAGGAAGTCAAATAGAAAAGGTTACATGCCATATGATTCCATTTATAGGAAATATCCATGGAGAAAGAAGCATTTTGATGATTTTCAAAGGGTGGGAAGAAGATGGAGTAAAGAATGACTGCTTTAATTAGTATAGGGTTTCTTTAGAGGTGATTAAAATATTTTGGAATTTGGTATAGATATCGGTTGCAAAAAAATATAAATTACTAAATGCCACTGAAATGTTCACCTTAAAGTGACTGATTTTATGTTCTCTGTATTTCATCTCTCTCTTTTTTTTTTAAAGAGCTACATATGTTTGAAAAACTATTCCTGTTTGAGAAACTATTCATAGAAAGCTAAAGAACAAAAAAAATACTATGAAGTTTGAGAAGTAAGCTGGGACTAAGCTAAATGAAGTCTTCTAGACTAAGAATAGGAATTTCAGAATGCAACCAGGACTTATAATTTCTTTTGATCGCAAAGGATACTCAAATTATGAGATTCTGTTATTAAAATAATGAAAATTAATTGTATATAATTGTGAATGTTTATTTTCAATATTGAGGTAAAATCTAATCACCTAAGAGTGAAAATATTGGTATAATAAAGTAATTTCTAAATGAAGTATCATATTTCAAATTATAGAGCAACTCAAATTGTAGAGCAATTAAATTATTTTTCAAATGTAAGTGTTTCTACTAAGCTTTGAATTTTAGAAGCTTGTAGATTTTACTTGGAACACTGGAAGGATTTCATCTGGACAATATGGTCCTAAATTATTAAAAAGTTTTATAAAAAGCTATAAACTAGGGTAATAAATGTTAAGAATCTTGCAAATCACCACATTTTTCGTATTACCTTGACTCTGCTAGGTAGATTTTTCTTTTCTCAAATAATGGACAGAAATCATTATACTTCTATGTTTATTCACGTAGAAAATCCCAAAACTAACATTTTAGGTTTGCATCTCAGCATTATTTAAGATGAAAATGTAGCATAAAGGACAGAACTTTGATGACCTTGTTCAAATTCCACTCGTGTCATTTACTTTTTGTATGATATTGAGCAAAGTCGTGCAGCCTCTCTGAACCTCATGGGCATAACCAGCCATGATGTGTGACCCTGCATTGCATCCTGATTTAGACAGAGAGTTTTAAAGTACCTTTTTGATTAGCTAGAAGAAAATTTAACATTGGATGACATAAAATTCTAATGAAATTGGGAAATGGAATTTATTAGTTGAAAAAGGGTATAGAATGTATCTTTAGTTTCATTTTGATTTAAAAATATATATATTTATATCTATCTTATCTCTGTCCATTCAGCCATCTAGTAGATGTAGAGTTTTAAATTATTTGCTTGTTTTTTATTTTCTCATTTTTTACAATACACGTGCTGCTGCAGAAAGAAAAGAGTTACTTAAAAACTACAATAGATCGAATCATATTTTAAGTTTATTTTAAAAGAATAGACCATCTTCATCTGTGGGGCTGTTGACAGACATATAAAGAGTCACAGGAGGCTAGCCATGGGTTTTCAGAGTTTCTTCATTTAATCCACTCCTTTCTGGCGCTTGCTAGTTGATGTGCTCTTTCCTTATGTGGTTGCTCTGCCATCTTTTCTAGAGGCATTTAGAAGCCCAGTATTTCGACACGGAACAGATAAGAATGGATTCAGCTTGGGTTTTGGTAAAAACATGCTCCAGGTTTTTGGTGATGAGAAGAGGTACTGGTTGCTACCCATTTTTTCAAGGTATTTTGTTGTGAAATTTTTCAGGGTTTAGACTACTGAAAGTAATCCAACAGAAGAACTCTGTCCTTCTGCATGAGAACTCTTATTTTTAAGGTATTATTTTATGATCCACTATTATATCAAAGTGGAAATCAGTTGACTCACATCTCCATAAACATACTGTACTGAAGCTAGTGTCTGAGATACATGTTTTGTTCATAATGTAACTGTGTTCTGCTCACAGAGATCATCTTTCTTTTACTGCACAATTGTAACTTTTTATTTTAATTATAGTCTAGGTGATGGCTGCTCCTTTCCAACTTGCCTTGTTAACCAGGATCCTGAACAACCATCTACTCCTGCAGGATTGAATTCATCATCTAAAAAGTAAGCCCATATTTTTTTTTCTCTCAAATAATATAGTTTATCCTATGGTGTCCTTTGCTTAAGGAAAAAAATTTTAAGAACTTAGGATCATTTACTACACTGGTTTCCAGATTGGAATGAGGGCGGGAGGAAAGTGTGACTGAGGTTGGAGTATGTAGGGAGCTTCAGTCATAATTATAAAATTCTGTGATTAATCTGGGTAGTCAGTAAACAGGTGTTAATTCTCTGTAAGTTGACTGAAATATATTATGATTTTTTTTTTTTAATGTAGTGCTTAAAAAAAAAAAAAGCACAGTGTAAGTCCAAATTAGTCCCACTTGTGATCAGGTGAGCTGACAGGGTTACTTTGCCTCTAACCCGCTGGGCCTTTCCTCTTGGCAATCAAAAGCCCTTCCCTGCCTGGACCAGGCCCTTGGGGATGAATGGAATCCCAGACATGGGATTGACAGCCCCGTTAGCAGTGGGCGCCATATTCTTGGTCCTCTTTAAAGGCCTCTAAGCTTGCTCTGAGCCGTTTCTGTGGAGAGAGAAAGGAAGGAGTCTAGGAAATTTGTTTTTTGGACTATGGGCCACTGTTTTAAGTCTGTTTTGGTTCCAATCTATCAAGCATTTGAGGAAAGCCTGAAATTGGATTCTGACTGGCAAAAGGCAAAACGATCTAAACATTTCAAAATGGCTCTTTAAAAAAATGTTCTATATGAAGTTTTAAGTAGAACCACTTACTTTTTAAATGTTTAAGACAGATTTTTTTTTTAATATGACAATACCTCTAATTTGTAAATGGAAGCCAATAGCAGAAACATCATGTATCATGACATAAGCTTTTCCTCATTACTGGAATGCTGTGTTCACAGCACCCTCCTCCCAAGCAGTTTCTTACTGCTTACAGCACTTTCTCCTGTGGAACCTGATGTGACCCCAGAATCCTTTCTAAGGCAGTGATCCTGGCAGCCATTACAGAATGGCCTGAAACTGTCACGAGATGAAACCTATTTACCAACCCCATCCCTAGAGTGAGTTATGTGCCTGCCAGTTAACGTGTGTGTCACATGGAACTTTCAAAGGCACCATAGTCCTACTTGGCCCTGCCCTGTGAGTTTGGGCTTGAAAATTTCACAGAGCTGAAGGCTGTTTTTCTTATACTATGGTAAGTGGTTTTGGTAGTTAAGACTAGTTGGGGTTTAGATATAGTCCGCCTCCTACTAAGTGGGCAGGGGAGAAATCCTGGTTCTTGCACTATTACCCATTGAGGTGGTTTTGACAAGGTCAGGTAACCTCTCTGGCCTTCTCTTTCCTTTAAATGTTGAGATTGGCTTTTGACAGCTGAAGTGTTTTCTACAGAATTCTGTAATTTCCCCTGATTGGCCCATATACATTTTCTATGCCTAGTTCGTGTCTCCCCTTGTGTACCCCAGAGTTGTATATGTCATTGTCTACATAATGTGCCCACATAAATGTCATTGCTAGCTGAACAGGTGCAAAGCAGAACTCTTGATTCCATGCCACCTGTCCCCTCACCCCAGCCTGAACCTGATTCTGCTTCATTCTCTCATATTCATGAGTAGTGACTTCCATTCTCCCAGATGCTCAGCCCAGAAACTTGGGAGTCACCTAGATTCCTCTCTCTGGGGACCCTGTACACCCTGTACGTTGCAGATCCTGTTAGACGTCCCCTCCAAATACACGCATAACCTGGATACTTTCTCGCCACCTCCAGGCGTGCTGTCCTGGTCCATCCGTCACTTCTCACGTGGCTTCTGGCTCCATGTTTGCCCTCCTCCACCCTATTCTCCGTTAAAAAAAGAGAGTGAGCCTTTTGGAGTGTCAATCAGATTGTGTCACTCTTCTGCTCAAAACAGAAGCTAGTGAATGTCCTTCCCTTGTCCTACTAATCTGGCCCTTGACACCTCTCAGTGTAATGCCTTAACTCTTTGCCATCGCTCACAGTCCTCAGACACACAAATCTTGCTGTTCCTCAAATATACCAAGCATGTTGCTTATTTAGTGGCTTTGCACTTGTCAGTTCATCTTCCTAAAAGTTCCTCCTCCAGGATCTGAATGTTCTGTGCCTTCAGCTCACTTTCTGCTCAGGGGTAACTTGACAGGAGAGGTCGTCTTTGGAAACTCTTTGTATCATACCAGCCTGCCCCTCTCTTTCCTTTATATTGCCTTTTCCTGTTGTCAGAGCTCTTAATCTCACCTGATTTATTATGTATTTATTCTTCTCCTTCCTCAATTAGATCAAAGACTTTACTCATTGATATAGTACGTACTTCAATGAGAATTGTTGGATGAATACATCCTTGCTGTTTGTTAAGAGTCCTGTTACAGTAATGATTCTCCAAGGAGTCCCTAAAGTTAGGCCTTAGCTACTTTTCTATACCTGGTCTATGGTCCCTTTCCTGAGAACAAATAAGAATTAGTGTAAAAGAAATTTTTCATATGAATAGGAGACACAATTTTCTTTTTTAAAGTTTTCCTCCAGAATTTTAAAAAGGGATTTATTAGAGCAGCACAAAATTGAAATGACGTCAAATTTAGATATGAGGTAATTATTAAGGGGAAAAGGCATATCCTTTAAAAAATATAGTCAACTAAAATATGTGAAATTCCCCCTGGAAAATTTTAAAGTAGTTTTTTAATTTTAATATTATTATAATTACTATTTTGGTGTGTTGTAAAAAATATACTAATAGTTTCTGTGCCAATAATGTTTTAAAATCTAAATGAAATGTTATTTATTTTAAACCAAACTTTATATCACTGTCATCAGTGAGAAACTAGTATAATTTGACATCGAATATAACTTAAAATCAATAATAAAATACTGGTAAGTTCTAATTACATTCCTTTACCTGCTAAAATTGGAGGCCGATGCTTATTCTGTGTATTAATGATGGACATTTGGCAAAGTCAAGGGTTGTCATCATACTGTAATCAGAGGAAAGAAGAGAGCTGAGGCAAGAACACTTTTTTTCATTGCGAGTCAGTATGACTCAATGCCTTGTTCCTGCTTTCCCAAAGCTCTCTTGGTAACTCCTACAATTGTCTTGCACCATGAGTGGTTTGAGTTTCTTCCTTTAAGAAATACTCACTCCCTTTAAGAAATACGATTGAGAGTTAACCTGATGGTCATAATGATAATTATTCTTCAGTCCTGAAAACCATCCGTTTCCTGCAAAGCCATTGAGAGAGTCCCAGAGCCACCTTCTTACTGATTCTCAATCTTGGACGGAGAGCAGCACAAGCCTAGGGAAAGGCAAAGCTGGTAAGGGTATGCTGTGTGGCTGTTTTGAAATATTTTAGTTTTAAAAAGTGAAAGTAGTGAACATTTTTCATTCTTATTACCTGTAGAATATGTCTTGTTCTGGAGTCAGACAACCATTGTAAATATAGCATTATTTTCAAAGAACTGTTTGTGAAATGCTTTGATTAATGTCTGGAAGCTGTAGAAAACCATTTTGTGAAAGATAGATCTACCTTATTTTTTTCTGGGTTAGAGAACCAAATCTTTACTACCATGTATTAAATAAAATGATAAACTCAAAATATAATTTATTTTGAAATGGGGAAGAGTACAGTAAGTGTAGGCAGAAGATCAAAAGGTGAGAAGGTGAAAAGTATCTGTTAAAAGGGATCTCAGATTAATGTGGTTTTTACTTGAAAGTTTCTATCCAGTTTCAAAATACTGGATATATTGAATATATATTGGATATATATATCAGATATATATTGGATATATATTGAAGTAAGACATTACAGAATTGCCATAACTTTTAGCTACCTGTTATTTTTTTCATATCCCACCCACAGTTTTCTGGTTATTGTTGATTTTAATCTTTTGATTACGTGGGTCAATATGGTTTATTGGCAAAGAACAAGCAAGTCTTTGAAGACAGACAGGGCTGATAGCAAATCCCAGTTTGGGCACCTAAACAATGTGGGGCATTTGTTAAGTTACTTAACCTCCTTTAGAGTTAGCATCTTCGTCTTTAAAATACTACTTAATTCTCAGGGTTGTTAAGTATCAAACAAGACATGTGATGATACATGCAGGGGTATGTATGTATTTGTGGTTTTCCAAGTATAAAACCATGTATCCACAATTAAGGCACTAAGGTCTATTTTTTAAAATTATCAAAGATTATAATTGTACAATATTGAGATGTATAGAACAAAATATAATTTTTGGAGGACAAGTGCTCTACAATATTGTGTTAGCCTTGAACAAAGAGTTCTCTATCTTTCTCTATAAAACGAAAACAACACATTTAACATTATCCTACAGGAATGTTGAAAACATCTGATATCATCAGGCCTTAAAAATATGATGTTTAATCAAATACAAATAAAAAAATGATGTTTAATTTGGGAACTAAAGAGTATAAAAGATAGGTGAAGTTTTAAAATTTAAGTAGACATGCCACATACTGACATATTGAATGGTAAGAAAAAATACATAAATTAAAATTAGTCTTGTTCTTAAGGAATGTACATTCCCTCTGAAGAAGCCCATCATTTGAATATTCAAAATTTGGTCTGTCTCTCCATCTTCAAACATGCCATTCCATTTTTCAGTATATGGGAGGGATTACATATTTATCCCAAACAAAACTGATGTCTCCTATTTGCCCTCAGTTTCCTTAGAGGTAAAGAAATGATGTATACTTGGAGGGTAGAAAGATAGAGAACTCTCTTTCAGAACAGATTCATATTTCACCTTATAGTTCTACATTAGCAGAGAGGTGATTTTCTGGTTTCTATGTGCTGTTAATCTGGGGACATGGTAGATTAATTTTCCATTACTTTGATAGATGAATTTAGAATGGTTTAAAGGATGGTGTAAAAGAAAGAAGAGAAATAGGAGAATGGTGAGATGAGAAAGGGCTCAAAGATTAGTTTGACAAGAATGAAGAATTAGAAAACAATGATTAAGGTAATGTGCAAGTGCGAGGTTCAGCATATTTTACATTATTTTATTCACACCTCCTGCTTCCTCCAGTGTATATATGTAACTATATGTACACCTTTAAAAAGTGCTATTTTGGGAGTGCTGGTTGTGGCTGACTGTATCGTGTGTGTGTGTGTGTGTTTTTCTATATAACCATCTTGTAAACACTCATAATATGTACAGGATAACTTTGGCAATACACTGGTGGGATTCATGGATGAATAAACAGGTCTCTGCCTTTTTATTCAAAAGCAGCACCCACAAAAATTGCTAACTTATGTTTTCCCTTAAAGGTATGAGCAATCCTGCACTGACCATGGAGAATGAGACTTAACTCTTCTAGCAAAATGTACTCATACTTCATGAAAGTAAGGAAAGTTCTTCCTTTATTGTTTTATATTGTTAATCACTTACTAGCTCTCTTTGGGCAAATAGTTTCCATAAACATTTTATTTTTGAGTAACTCAAATAGAAGATGTCTTAGCAGACCCTTGGTATTGTATCAGTCATACAGGAGACCTTTGAATATAGATCTAGCTTCAATATTAGCTAGTTATTTGGTTAACTTAATAAAATATAAGTTGATGAACAGAATTCATTTTTATAGCAAGAATTGGTCCTAAAATGTTGAACTTTAAAATGATGATTTTTATTGATACTTTTTATAGGATAATTGATAATTTTTATTGATCCTTTTATAGGATCTTGCAGTTTTTTGTTTTGTCCTTTCCTTCAGGACATTCAGTGGTCTTATCCATGACCACCCATTAGCTAGATCTCACTGGGTCTAAAAATATAAGACAATTACAGCTTGTTAGCGCAGATCTCTCCCATCCTTATTTTTAGTCATAGTAGGGCCCCAGAGCATGTGTCGCCCTTAAAATAATCAGTGTTCCAAGTCATTTTCTTTAACCTATAAGTTTTTAAACCTGTAATTCCAAATCAGTTTCCTTAAAGCAAAATCTATTTATGAGCCTGCAGTTAATAAAAAGGTCCAAAAATGTCCTCTTTGGAACCAAGCCATAAATATCTTAACAAAATAACCAACTATATGTACTGCTACAATAAACAATGGGCTTTCCCAGGGGCTCAGTGGATAAAGAATCTACCTGCAATGCAGGAGACACAGGAGATGTGAGTTCATTCCCTGGGTCATGGATATCTCCTAGAGAAGGAAATGGCAATCTGCTCCAGTATTCTTATCTGGAGAATCCCATGGATAGAGGATCCTGGCAGGCTACAGTCCAAAGGGCTGCAGAGTCAGAATGACTGAGTGACCAAGCAAGCAATAAACAATGTGAAGAACTGAACTCGTGGCTGCCAAGATGGGGGTAGGGAAGGGCTGGGCGTCTGGGATTAACAGATGCAAACTATTATATGTAGAATGGATAAACATCCTACTGCATAGAACAGAGAACATATTCAATATCCTTGATAAACCATATTTGAAAATATGAAAAAGAATATATATATACACACACATATAACTGAATCACTTTGCTGTACAGCAAAAATTAATACATTTATAAGTCAAATTAAAAATACATAAAGAATTGAACATTGAAATTATCAAGATAACTCTCTACTTACAGAATTGTGACCTAGCAAGGAGAAGGCAATGGCACCCCACTCCAGTACTCTTGCCTGGAAAATCCAATGGACGGAGGAGCCTGATAGGCTGCAGTCCATGGGGTCGCTAAAACACAACTGAGCAACTTCACTTTCACTTTTCACTTTCATGCATTGGAGAAGGAAATGGCAACCTACTCCAGTGTTCTTGCCTGGAGAATCTGAGGGACGGGCAGTCTGGTGGGCTGCCGTCTCTGGGGTCGCACAGAGTCAGACACGACTGAAGCGACTTAGCAAGAGAATAGCACCTTAAACGAAGTCATTTGTGTCAAAGTACTTTATAGATCTCTGGTTTTTACTTTGTTCGGTTTTGGTTTCGATGACTAGCTATGCAGTTCTGTGTGCCAGTTGGCCAGCGTTTTTGGTTTTGGATGATGGTGTTGTAAATCTGATTGATTGTAACTGTGGTTAGTGTCATGTGCTCAGTTGTGTCTGACTGTTTACAATCCCGTGGACTGTAGCCCTCCAGGCTCCTGCGTCCATGAAATTTTCCAGGCAAGAATACTGGAGTGGGTTGCCATTTCCTTCTCCAGGGGATCTTCCCAACCCAGGGATCGAACCCTTGTCTCCTGTGTCTGCTGCATTGCAGGTGGATTCTTTATCCACTGACCAATGGGGAAACCTGTAACTATGTAGGATAGTGAAATTTTAACATTCTTAGTTGGGGTTAATTAGCAAAGAGACAGTGTAATTTCTGGAAATAATTCTTAAAATGTAACTATGATTATACAATAAATCATTAACTAATACCACAAAGTATTTTACGGAACATAGTTCTGTAAAGCAGACAAAGTTTCATGGGATTCTTTTTTTCAGTATGTTGAAGTAGCTATAATCACCATTGATTGTGAGGTCATCTGGTTAAATATTTTATGAGCTTTAACATAGTAATGTCACTTTGTGTGTAAATCAGGTAGATTTCTAAGTATTTTGACAAGATCAGTGTTTGGTTTGGTCATCATTATTCTCAACTCTTTGCAGGACCAGAGACATAGTGGTTTCTAAATAATTGGTAATTGGGTGATAAAATAGCATCACTGAAATTTAAAATCTTACAGAAACTTGATTTTATTACATTTGGATATATAACAGTAATGGTCACAAAACCCAGTTGCAGTATGAATCAGCTGTATTGATGTAAAAGAAAACAAACGATTTTTTGATGTAATGTTTTTCATTCTGTTGGCGTAACCAGTGCCAGTAAAATGGGTCTTAAACACAAAAAACTTTCCTAAGGTAGCTGATTATCCAAATAGTTTTTTAAAGTTTTTCTTGCTTTACACCTCAGACTTGCAGGTCTTTTAGTACACATTTATACTGAATGATAATGTGATATTTGACTATATTACTAAATGTTATCTTTGTAGTCTCTTCTCCTTTTTGAACTATATTAGTAAATAACCCGTGGCCTTCTTGTAAAATGTTTGTTTCAGCATAGTTTCCAAATAGTCAAGATGTGCCTAAATCCATAATAGTGCTAAAATATAGATTAAACAGCCTGCCCAACTTTCTTCCCTCTTATACAACAGGAAGTTTAAAATGCTGTGCTCCTGTGCACATGAAGTTTCAAAATTATTTTCCTAAATCCTCTAACAACTCACTTGAACTCCTATTGGCCTCAAAACTAAGAACATAGAGCCCTGTAGCTCAGATTGGGGCCCCAAACCCGAAGTATTGACAGCACCTGGAGCTTAACAGAAATGCAGAGTTGTGGATCTTACCCTAGACTTACTGAGTCAGCATCTGCTTTCCCTGCATTACAGAAGGGTCCTCTGGTCTTGTGAATATATTATAGGTTAAGAAGAATTCATGTAAAGGTCTATCTATATTCAAGAACACATCTAATGAGCCTTCTAGTGTAGAAAACATTTAGTTTTGAATGAGAGGTGTTATTGCAACAAACAATGAATGAATTGGTTAATTTTTTTGTTTGTGTTTTTAGAGCTAACACAAGAGTCTGACGTTTTCTGTTTCCTCCTAAGGTAATGAATGCTGTCGATGGATAGAAGAGGCTTCCCCAGGAAGGCACCTCTAGCCAGCTGTTCCCATCCCCTTTGGCTGGGTGTGCAGAACGTGAATTGAGTAGTTCTCTCAGCATTTGCTTTTAAAACATAACACATTTTTACACCAGTATACAGATTGTTTCAACTGACACAAAATTCTTCTTAAATATAAAAGTAGTTATGGTTTATGAATCAAGGACAAAGATACCTATCATAAAAACTTGGAATAAATTCATGGGCCAGTTTTCACCCAGCTATTTGGGTAGCACAGTGTATCACATAAGAAGCCCATTGATCCTCTGATTTTCTGATTCAGAAAATTGAGACTATTAAGATACTGAGATTAAAAGATATCACATCGCGTTATAATGATAAGCTTTATTCATAAAACCTATTAGTTACCTACGAGAGTGTGGAGGCAGCAGATGAGACTTATTTACTCCCTCCGATAAGAATCCAGCCTCAGACTGTGTGAACTATAAAAACTGTGAATTCATTACAAATTTCAAGTGGCCTGAAGTTGAAGATGACCATCCTTTTTTTTTCTTGCTAGACTTTAATTCTAGCCTTTTTCCCTGCTGGAAAAGAAGTATGATCATTGAAGCTTGAGCTCAACTGGCTAGAAAATCTTTGTCAGATGTAATACATTTCTATTTCATCAGCAGTATATTTTTCATCTCTTTTAATTATCTGAAAATGGGTGGAACTCTGTAATAACAATTATGAAGACTGGTTTATGATACTCTTTTTGGGTTTGGCTTTAAGTCTCTTTTTAGCTTATTTCTTCTATTGAACATAGCAGACATAATGATTTTTTGTTAAGAATTCCTGATGGGCCAATAGATTAATCCTCCATTGGTATCTTTATTCTTTGTCCTTTCATCAGAAGTATGACAGTTAAACTACATAAATACCTATTAAGATTATGCAAATCACCAAGCAAAAATCGTATACTTTTGGTAATTTAGTTCAATATGAACTAAATGGTATGCTGTTTGGAAACTGAGTTTAAGAGAAACTAAAGTGGTGTGTTTGTTGATGCCAAAATGTTCGGCTTCAGTAAATATACTAAGAAGCTCTTGTGCCTTGTATGCACTATTTAAAAGTCTTATCTTATTCTTTTTAATTTGGTGAAGTGCAAGTTTTGTAACTGTTAGCAATTAGATTGCACTGTATACATTTTTTGGTACTGATTTTGAGGATTTAAAGCAGATTACCTTTTAAGACTACACAGCGAAGCAACTGGTATTTAATCAGAGACAGTGGTATTAACTTCAAAATCTGAATTAGACAAATTCAACACAAAGTAGACTGGAAGACAAGAAGATAATAGAGTAACACATCCTTGCAATTCACTCATCCTTGCTAGAAGTATGATGTTTTATATTCAGTGACGTTATGAAAGAACCAGTCCATTTTATAAATCATTTGAATATAGTTCTTTGAGCAATAGGATGGTAGTCTTTTTCAGATTTTCTTTAAAGTGAAAGATTTTGATGACAATCTACTTAAAGAAAACTCAGAAGATGTGATGCATTCTTACTTTTATCTTCAAGCATTTGGTCATCATTTTCCATTACCTGAAGTGCCAGAAGTCTTAAGGGCAAGAGCATCATATAATGTATCAAGAATTATATGCAGCCAGATTTTTTTCAAAGCACAGTACTAGAGCTGTTTTTACAGACAGGATTCTGTTAGGCATCCCCTCCTGTCAAATTAGAAACTAGGGCGGAAAGTGGTATTTTTATTCTTTATCTTGCTAGAGTACTTTTAATCCCCGCTTTAGCTTTTTCATGTAATTATTGAAATACATGAGTCAATACACATTAGAATCAGATATGAAAACATTTTTAAAAATAAAGTCTTTCTCATTAAGTTGTAAAGTTTCCTTTTTGGTTTCATACAATGACTAATTTTTAAAGGGTTTTTTGTTTTAATTCTATGGGGTTATAATTTTTGGAGATGACATATCTCATTAGATATGTAGTATAAATTTTACCTGAGTGAACAGAGCATCAAATAGACCTACATTTTGTATATATTTATAAAATGTACCTTAAAAACACTTTCAACACTTTACTTTAAAAACTTAATTGCTTATCTCAAATTTGAAGACACTTGAAGTCCTGAGAGTCCATTAAATTATTTTGATTTTTCCTGTTTTTAGAGATTATATCATATAGGCATCAATATTTAAGAATTTTTTCGTTTAAAAATACTGTACAAATGCTTCATAGACATTAACTAGTTGCCATTGTGCAGTGAAAGGTTTGTTCTTTCAAAGGTAAAGAAAAACTGCATCTAAATACAATGATGAGACATTCAAGTAAGTGCTTATCTATGAATTCCCTCCTGTTATATCATAATAAAGTCTGGTTGATCACCTTTGATAGCTGTCTATATGAAATTGCCTTTGCACTGACAATCCAAATTGTTTTAAGGATACACTTTTCCTAATTGTCTACCAGAGATACTTGCAGGCAAAATTCATGTCAACAACCTGGTTACAACATAGGTCTTTTGAGAAGAGGCGGATAACAAGATGAGGTGATTACTCATTAGTTGTTAAAGGAGTCTGAGGACAATTAGAAAGAGACTATGATATTTGAGTACACTGTACTCAAGAGATAGCTGTTGGAAATACGGCATGTTTGACAAAGCGGTCTTCACATCATAAAGATGTGAAAATCATACACAAAGGTCTTATAACCCATGTTTATAAAAAATTAAGCTAGGAATCATGTGATGTATGCTTCAAGAAAACCTGTGAAAAAGCTGTTACTCCATTTATGTTATCACCTAGCAAATTTTCCCTATTTTGAAATAGTACACATAACCATGCTGGGCCAACTTTGAAGTTACACTGTATATATTATGGTACACAATTACTGTCACATATTTACTTGTAAAATTCTGAATTTAAGGAAAAATCCCACATATAACAAACTTGTAAAAGTTAAATGCAAATCCATTTACACAATAAATCAAAATGAAGGCATCCTCGAGTATGGCCATCCCACCTGTCTCTACAGACCACAAATTCTGATCTGGTTACATTTTGGTTGAAGTGATAACATTTCAGCAATGGATTTTCACTAGTAACATGTATCTCTAGTGGAGATAGAGATATTCCCGCATCTATCCTTCTGTGCAAAACTGCTCTAAATAACCCCAAATATTTTAACAGCATGCACTCCTTTTCCACCTACTTGGCCCAGGTGGCGCTAGTGGTAAAGAACCCCCTGCCAAAGCAGGAGGCAGATCCCTGGGTGGGAAAGATCCCTGGAGAGGGAAATGGCAACCCACTCCTGTATTCTTGCCTGGAGAGTCCTGTGGATAGAGGAGCCTAGTGGGCTACAGTCCATGGGGTTGCAGAGACGCAACTGAAGCGAGTGAGCATCGCGCGGCTAGTTTAGAAGCACTTTCTTACTTGTGGACGCCGACTGTGTTACATACCTTCAGTGTTCCTCTTTACAGAGACACCACTGGAATATTTTTTTTTTTACCTTGTCTTGGTAACAATTCACAGATTCTAATTTTTATTAAAACTTTAGCAATTTGCTGCCACTTATTAAAAGCATTACGTTCCAACATTAGCAAAAATCTTATCTTAAAATCCAGCAGTCTTTTTCCCCACTAGATTTAGAATTTAGTACCAAAAAATCTTATTTGCTACAGAACACAGGCAACTGTGTTACACTTTGTTAATGGTCTAAACCCTGCACTTTCCTCTTGTCTTTGCCATAGTGGATGTTATTCTTTTACAGTAGTGTCCTGATTTGTATCAAGTGGACAGCACTGAAGGGATGAGTTTGAGTAGTTTGAACTCAAGTTTGAAACAACTCCTGTGGATGATACACAGGTATCTCCCACCCTGATCTTCAATGTAGCAGGAGGCTCTGAAATCAAGATCTTCCCAAAAAAAAAAAAAAGAGATGTAAGAGGATTCTTGTCCCTAATGCAGTCTAGGTTACCAAGAGCTCATGCTGTGACACCCTTTAATTGTTCTTTACCAATAAAAAGTTCAAA
The DNA here is from genome assembly GCA_917880005.1 of Nanger dama. NCBI lineage: Eukaryota > Metazoa > Chordata > Mammalia > Artiodactyla > Bovidae > Nanger > Nanger dama. The sequence goes on from CAKJTW010000021.1 coordinate 25,802,866, forward strand.
TGAAAGTCTGGCCAATACCAATAAAAACAATTCAAATCACTTGCAACCCTCTCACCACGGGAGAGTTGACACAAAAAACAAAACTGGTGCCAATGCCAGAACACAGATCTTTGATATTCTTGTCATAGCCAATAGTCATTATCTCTAGTTTACAGTTGAGGGGGAGAAGAGGAATGTGTTATATATATATTTTTTTCTTATTTCTAAGTACCAATTAAACCAAAGGGGGTCTTTTGATAAGTGACTTTAAGCTCTGGTTTATGCTAAAACAGCTCCTCATTGCTCCCAAAGGACAGTATTATTTTATGGTTCATGAAAACTGATTTGTGTTGCATCTTCCAGGCAAGGTTTAACAATGTAAGGAGTTCAAGCCTGACCTGAACTTAATAGTTCTTGTTTGGTAGGCAAAGGTGCTTAATCAATTTAAGAAAAAAGAAAGCATGCCATAGAGTTCTGCTGAGGTTGAATTAAAAGAACTGAGACCACGGAAAGCTTCAGTTCTGTTTATTCAGCTGAAACTAAGATTATTTTCAGAATTTAGATTTCATGTCTTTTTCTGTATGTATAGCCCCTGAAGCCTAGTATTAAAAGTTATCTTAAATGACCTAACCAAACTTTTGTGTGAAAGCTGAGTATTTTTAAAATGCAACCTTGATTACATACACACTAATCTTAGTGTAACATGCAAACATGTTTTAAAGTTCTTTAAAAATATTACTTAGGCAAGAAGTAGAGGATATGAGCGAGCCCCGGAACAGCTAGAATCAACAGAACAGTCGGTATACATATGTACACTTCAGGTGTGGTCTTTTGGTTTGTTTATGCTTTTGCTACATGGTCTTTGCAGGGGTTTAAGACACCAGCCATTAATCAACACTGTTCCTGTTAGAAGAAAAGAGGTGTATGACACAAGTGTTTAGATTTGATCAACTAAACTTTTTCTTGCTCCATGCTTCTTTACCATCATCAGTTATACCATTCCACTTCAGTTTGTACCGCCTTTGTGATCTACTTGTGTGAAATATTCTTACCTGTAGTTATTCCAGACTCTTAATAGAAACTAATTCTTTGGATACTTGAAACTCAGCACAGATTTCTCAAAAGTGAATAACAGCTGGGTGGTACTGATAACATCTGACTCATTAAGAAAAACACTCAAACATATCTTGTTTGCCATAGTTAACTGCTGACAGTGTGTCCCACTCTTCAAGTAACTCTTCTCATCAGAAAGCTGTCGGTCTTTTCTCTGGATGTATTTCTTTGGGCTACCGCATTCAGACATGATATAACTCACTTGTAAACACTTTGGTTGCAGCTTTATTTCTGTGAAGAAACTTCTGCTGTTATAAGATACGCCATTTTAAAAGTTTTAATTCTATTTCTCCTGTTGCTCTCCCATGAGTTGGGAATAGTGTGATGAATGTTTAGTCTGGTTGTGTCAACATTTTTTTTTTAAGGCAGTTACAGTGTCACAGGTTGACTGTAATCTGACAATATAATCCACACTCCAATGTGCCTTAAAAGCACACCATTCAAAGTGCACTTTTGTTTTGACACAGTGGGTATGAATTGGTAACCTAAAAAATAAAATGTGTGGTACAGAGATTCACATGGCATAACAACTGCTGTCGGGTCCATCATCTCTATCACCGATCTGTAGCAAACCAGGCGAACATGTGAAATGGTAAGACTGCCCTAGGCAGTTTCTGTAGCAGCAACTCAACTTTCCCTCTAAAGTGGAAAGATGGCCACAGACAGAGCATAAGTGATGAATGTGGATACAATCCAATAACCTTTATTTATGGAGGCTAAATGTTGAATTTCATATAATTTTCACACATCAAGAAATATTTTTTTCCCCAACCGTAAAAAACTATAAAATCCATTCTCATGTCACTGGCCAGACAAAAACAGGCAGCAGGCTGGTTTTGGTTGATAGGCTGTAATTTGCTGACTCTTGCTCTAGTAGATATAACAGAATATGGTGAGTCCAGAATTAATGGCTTAGGAACATTAAAAATGATCAAGCAAATATCTTTGATCCAAAAGCTATATTTAGTGAGGGTTATATTGTTCTTTTAGAAGTTATAAAATATATTAATTCTTGAAACCAAAACTGAAAAACTGATACAAACTATGAAATTCAACAAACTACATGGCTATTCATTCAAAAGGCAGTCTTTGTAATTATTTTTTTAAGGAAGATCAAAAGAAAAAGAAACCAATTAGATACCTGCTGTATTGACTTTAAAAGGAAGCCACAGTAAGTTAGATCAAATGCATTTACTTTTGTCTTTCAGAATAAATGCATCCCTGGAAAGGGGAGTCAGAAGTCAAGTCTTAACATTTGGTAGAGGTATGCATAAAAAAATAAGCAAACGCTGTTGTCATATAGAAGGCTCAGGTTAATTTTTTTCAATTAAGACATTAAAAATCATGTAGTAAATGAAATTACTGAGTTCTGTTCAGTTGCCAAAATTTAAAAACAAAAAACCACAATATCCCAAATATTTCTAAAACAAAATTACCAGTCACCAACATATATAAGAAAACATTTCTGAAGCCTTTATTTACAAAAGCTTTAAAAACAAATAATCCCTCTGTTTCGCAAATGTTTTGTTTAAAAAGGACCACCCAGTTACAGCATTGAAGTATAATGAATAAAGAATGTACAAGGGAAACAAACTAATGTGGCTAACATTTGGAGATTTGCTAATGTTACTGATTGAAGTGCAGATGACACACATCGTAACTTGTAGTCCGTCACTTCAGGGCAGTTAATTATTACCAAAATGCCTTCCTACGCATGCTCTGGTCTGGTCACATATTCCACATGGCTAAATATTTCACAGTCTCTTTTGTCAATATATATAAAATAGATTGCAAAGATATACACAAAAAAATAAACAAGCATTACACTCCTCAGGTAGTTTTATTAGCTATACTGTATATAGCTAATAAATATATAATTTTGTATTATGTTGTTTTGCACCAAATTTCTCCATTATTTATCTTTGTAACAACTATGAATGCTCGAATTTTTTTGTAATTTAATTTGGTACAAAATATACCTAAAGACTTGGCAATCTTTGGATTTGAATGAAATTGATTTGTGGAATCAACAAATCAAGAGCACTGTAAATATGGCTATAAAATTTTTTTAAAATAAGGGTAAACAGAGATGGAATAAAAAGAAGCAGATAAGGGAAGTGTGCTATCATAAAATAACTGCAGCTTCAATATCTTGGGTACCAGTTTCCCGGCAGACATTAAATGTCCAATCACAAAGGATTTTTCCTGAAGGGTGTAAAGCTGGTTTGAAAAACACTTCAGTCACAGAGCAGCCTACACACATGCCAATTAGAAACTGACAGACACTAGATGTGCTTGGAAGATTAACTACTACGCACAGAAACAGCAGTTACTAAGCTCCTCAGTAGTTTTTTGTCTTTTCTCTTTTTGTAGTCCTGCTGATTCAGCCATTTGCACAGTGCATGTGCTATATTCCATGGGTCAAAAACAAGTAAATATGGTAAAAGTTGGCAGATGGTCATTTTTCCAGCTAAGAGCAAGGAAAACCAAAACTGCTGATAAAACAGAGGATTTGAGTCAGAATCACTCTCTAAAGTGCAAAATTGATGGTCCACAATCTCAAATAGCTAAAACTCCTGCAGAATGGAAGGGAGACATGAAACAGGGAAATAAATTACAGTCAGTGCTAGTTAATTTAGGAACGGGGAAAAAAACAAACCAAGCTCAAGTAGGTGAAGTTTATCAAAGTATTCAATACCGTGTAGCTTTCCCCACTCATACACGCCTACTAACAAGTGTATTTAAGGCCGGATTGAACCTGAATACTTTTCTATTTATTAAGATCTGAGATAGGAATGGTAGATACTTAGTGCTGAAAGGCAGAAAAATAAGCTATGAAGAAAAAAAAAAGTAATGTCTACTGTTCAAGGGATTCAACCAGAGATAAAACCTATATACAAGCATGTGTGTATCTCAAATAAAATAAAAATAAGAACTATTTCATGTCATGACTGCTTGCTGGCTTCCTCTTCATATGCATTCCCTGTGCCATTCTGTACATAGGATGAACCAGAACCAAGGCCATACAAATGACCACAATATTTGGCATCATCAATATGATCTTCAAAGAACATCTAAAAAGGAATTTTGGAAGAAAAAAAAAAGATAATTTTAACCAAAAGGTACGACTGGTAATTTATATTTCAGCAATGTAAGTACTGACTATTTCTTACCTATGATAGCTCTTATCTATGGTGCTCTTCTGAAGCCACACATTTAAATTAAACATATAAGACTGATGTTCTTAAGAAGTACAGAGTTCAAAAGAAATCAAAGAAAAAGACTACCAAAAACTATGTAAACACAATGCCTTTCCTATTAAGAGTCAGATCATTTTACAAGAATTTGTAATAATGGAAAAATGGCAGGCATTTTTAGTCCATTAATTTAATAATACTTAATCATGAGAATGAATAAAAATAGCCAATAATGGGTTGGGGGAAGGGGCTAAGGTTTATAAGTAGCCTTAAGTCTATGTGAATGGCCAAAACTTTCGGCTAAAAACAAACCCCCAAACATGTCAGGACAGCAAAATCTGAAAATTCACATTAGGTTATTATCCTTAATAAAGCAAAGAAAAATAAAGATAACAGATTAATAGCAGAGAATCCACCGTTAACCAAACTATCAAGGCATATTTTTAAATGCAAAGCTGAGAACGCAAAAGGTTGTCTTTTAATTCTCTAATGGAGCACTATGAAAACGTACAAAACAAAATATTTACTTGTCAGGAATACAGTCCAAATCACTTCTGAATCAATACCACTTGGCAAAATAGCTATATGCTTCCTATTACACATATTATTAATATATTTCTACAAAAAGTTCTAAATTCCCAGAATTATCCTCAGTCATTTCTTTAAGAGGATATACTCTAAAGAATTCTACAGTATTTTGCAAAAAGGAAAACGTTTTTGTAAGCAAAAATGTCCACTGTTTTCGCATAACTGGCTTTCTTTTCTTATTTATTAAGTACACCTATGCCTATCACTTAACCTAAGAGTAGACTTGGATTCATTAAATTTCATTTTTCTGTAGCTGACTTCTTTATATTTGAAGAACTTATCTCTGCCTTTTGCCTCTTAAGGAATGTCTGCCCAACATGATTTTTGACTTACCTACTATTTCAGATTTATTTAACCTCTTTAGAATTCAAAACCTCTTTGTAAGAATCAACTAAACAGCATGAGTCCTACTCTGTAAATCCTCAAAGTACTGAAGTACAGCAACAGTCTAATACCTAAGAAAAGACAGTGCCAGGGAAAACTTAATTATATGGACTCCTTGACTTGACAGAAGCAACACTAATGTGATTAACAGGAAGTCCTCTGGAGTTCCCCTATTAATGTGTATAACCATGGATGAACGCTACTGCCTCTAGCCTCGGCTTCCTCATCTAAGAAATAATATGGTTGGACCTACATAATTTCTAACGTAGTTTAAGTTTCGTATTCTACTAAGAACTTATTTTCTTTTTTCTCCTTCTGAACTGCATTTCAAGATGACTCATTTTTGATTACTTTCATTCAAGTGGGGTGGATATGACTTAGATGGCAACTGTAATTATATCTTCACTTAATATGTACTTATTGCCCCCGAAACTTTTGCCATTATATTTTAATGTTCTCAACCTAACAGCCAACTGAGAAAAAGGCACTGATGTCTTCATACTTCTCTCATTTTGAAAAAGGCCATTCCTGTGAGCAATGAGTCAGATCCTGCCTGATGCTGTGGTCCTATCCGTTCCAGCTCTAACTGTTCAGCAACTTCCTGTAAACCACCCTACAAGAAAGAAAAATTGCTTGTCAAAAGAAAAACATTGCAACATCTGGATTCAAAAATTACATAAAAGAGACAATGATCAAAACAGCAATGAGTTTCAGTAAAGATGGACCTTATGAAGATCAGCAGAAAATAAGAGAATGTGAATCACTGATGCATTTGTTGAATGTGGGAGATGTTTATAATTCAATAGAAAATGAAATCTTAATTGGGGAAATTTATCTTCATCATACCCTTTAAGGCATGTGATGGCAAGTAATTTCCCTCAAGATATGGGGGCAGCAGATCATATACAAGTTAACACAGGCTGAAGTTTACACACAGGCCATCTCTCCATCCATCAATTCTTATAAAATGGACTGTAGGCAGGTACTTTATAAATTTTCTTAAGCTTCATATAAAAAGTTTCATCTAAATATCTCTAAATAGCTTCATCTAAATAATTTGCACAAAACAAAGCTGTTATGACTAATCAATCCTTGACTACAGTTTTTGTTAGATAAAAAGAAAAAGAGTATGTTGTTATGAGAATATACCCTTTAGAAGGGTCTGCTAAACACCCACCTGTGTAAATACTGCTAGGATTAGAAAGGAAAGATAATGAGATTGAAAGAAAGGAAGGGAAAGAATAGAGAGAGAAGGAAAGAGGGAAGCAGAATAAAGAGGGAAAAGTGGGAGAAGAGAAAGCAAAGAGACAAACATCAGGACCAATGACAAAATGCACACAAAGAAATTTCTCTCTAAACTGTTACGGCCTCTACCAGCAAACTAGCCCTTTTCTACGTCACAGCTTGAAACAGTGCTTTTGCACAGCAGTTGCTTCAGGGCTAAAAACAGCACAAGGATCAGGTATCATCAGCAGCTGCTCAGGAGAGCAACAGAGTAGTCATTCAGTACGGCTGACTGTACGTCAGAAAATTACCTTTGTCATCAACCTAAATTTTAACACTGCCAGTTACTCAGGGCATATTCAGAATGTCTAATATGCTCAGAAAATTTTCAACAGCATACTCATAATGAATAATAATTTGGTTCTCTGTTCGCTCAAACTGTCACTATTCAGACATGTCAAATTTAAAAAGAGTATTTCCCCAGCCAGATAAAAATATTTAGGCCCTGGCTTCTCAGTTTGCAATCCTTTCAGGGGATATGCTGTCTAGAGACATGAGGACAGCCTACTGTAAGTTCACCTGAGTCAAAGAAGAAGTCTATTCAGATTGCACAGAATTCTGCTTTTCTTTGGTACTACAAACATAAGTAGTATTTCTTAAAAACTTCCCAAATTGTATGCTATATCCTGTAATGAGGTAAGGAAACTTCAGCCCAAAGACTGTTTCTCTTAGGATTTTCAGTTCATCTGTCAAAGGCAAAGCTTCCTTAAGTCAATTCCTAAATTATTTCTTCCTACAGAAAAGTAAAACTCTTTAAGTTTTCACCATCTCCTAAAAGTATGACTCCTTGCATTTCTAAAAAGCTGGGGAGGAGCAAACTTGATCAGCCTTGATGTAGGTTCTATGAAACAACAACTTATATGTAAATGTTTTTCTTGAGTTACAGCTTAAGCACAAACATACCTGAAAAAATAAAACCACTATGTTCTTTAGGAGTCTGTACCCCTATCAGTGAATTCACTTTAAAACTAAGAGCATTTTTCCTGATAAAGACACTTTCTTTTGGAAAGAATTAATGCTTAGAAGTAACAAATCATTACATACATGGTAATAAGCATCAGAATGTAAGCTGCTGTTTAGACAGGATCTACCCAATTACAGGACTTACTACTAACGAGATGATGGCCATGGGTTGGTAGTGAGGTCGGAAAAAGAAAAAAAAAAAATCCCTTTATAGGAACATGACCCTATGAGTAAACCTGAGAATATAACCTCTCACCAAGATAAGCTGAAGGGGAAACTTTTTGCTACATGCCTGATGCTAGCTGCACACTGCTGGTCCCGAGACTTCCTCCTACATGGGAAGATTATGTGTTGGGAGACAGGGAGAACTTGCATTTCTGTGTCACTCTCAGATTCTGTGCTAGTTCATGTTCAATATGGCAAAAGAATGACAAGAATATGACCTTTGGTTTGAATCTTGATAAAGCTTATTCTGCAAATATATAATGAAGCCTTGAATAAGGATTTCTTATAAACTGTTTTTATGCAAAAAAGGAATCAGATGACAATGTATAATCAGATAATGTGCATTTAATATAAAACTTAAAAATAAGGTTTAAATCAACATCCAACTCAGCATCTTTTAAGTCAGTTACCTGCTCTGAATAGCGTGTTGATTACAAATAAAACCACTGAAAGACTTACTTTGAGATTTTTGCAGCTCTTCATGAGGTACTTCACATCATAAATGACAGGAAAAAACAATCGAAGGATCTCAAAGAAGTCAAGTTCTTCTTCAGGCAAGTTAGAGTTGGTCAGGATTTTGATTAAGTAGCCAAAGTCATAACCACTATGAAAGGGTTAAAGAATACATACAGAAGAGGGACCATAAATACCATAGACGTGAAAAAAAAACATTTTTTTCAATACAACTTTAAGTGAGTCACACCGTAAATGGGAGAGGAAAAAAGAAAGGAACCAGAAAAAATGCACAAAAGAACAGAGAAAATAAACACATTTACAGTTACAATGAGGAAATGCCATCATTCACAGACAGTGATAAGAACCTGTCATATCATCAATCAGGAATATTAATATACAAACCTCTACAACTATCCTAGGGCTGTAGTCATTGAACTACTATTTAGCAGATCCTTCAATAGAGAACTCTCTAAAATCAAACTGTCCACAGCAGATGTCTCAAAAAATAGAGATGAAAGGAGACTTGGCAAAAATGTCAAAGATAGCAGAAAAACTGGCACCCAGAAAACAAAATAATGCCTATCTTCCCATCATTTATATAATACAATCATACATTTCAAAACCCCAAACCATAATTCCCTACCAAAGTATTTTCATTTAAGTAATTTTATAAAGAAATACTCTCTTCCCTCAAAATTTTGTTCCTATCTCAATCCTTCAGAGATACTAATGGGAATGTTGTACCTGAAAGAAGTGAAGCAAGTAAAGGCTGAGAACTACTATCTAGAGAACAAAAAGCCAACTCCCATACACTCAAATCAAGATCCTGTCCCTACTGTCTGGCTTTTTCACAGCTTTATACCTCCCTGCACTCCATCCCATAATCACAGCCCTTTTCTTCCCTGTCAATCTTTCCTTAAGACCTCGCACAGGGTGCCTTCCCCCAAGAGCCCTGCTCCCACAGATTTCTCAGACAAGCTGTTTTCTGTACCACCATTTAAAGCACATGTACTGTTTTCTCCACTTCTTTAAAGGGCAGGTATCACATCTTGATGTTTTTTTTCCCCTTATGACACATAGTTGGGGCTTAAATATTTGATGAGAACGGCTATTTAACATACCTTTTAAAGTGAGAGTACATATAAAATTTCTATTCAGTGTTTAGAGTTTTACTTCTTACATTAAAAAGAGGGGAAAAAAGCTTTAACATTGAAAACCATAAGGAATATCAAGATATAAACAAAATCAGAGATTGTAGCCTATTTTGTAACTTAATTCCTAGAATCTTATCAAATTGCTTGACATATGGTAGATAGTAACTCTTTTTTTGATGAATAAATGTTTTCATTCTAAGGCTTAGAAATGTTAACTCTATTTATTAAATAAATAAGTCTATTTAATAACACAGATTCCAAATGGCATTGCTGGACTTAAACCAAGGTCTGTTTTTTCAGCCTACACTCTTTGCACTATGCAATACTGTCTCCCTTAGTCTGAAACAGATCCCATATCATTAAATGAACCTTTAAGGAGACCAACATTAGCCTGTTGAGCTATATGGCAGCCAATTCTCTGTTGAACTAAGCCTGAAATGCTGACACCATGACCCAAGTCAAGTGTGAAGCAGCTAGAAAATGGTAACACAAATACCATTTGCAATGCAATCTTTTACCTATGAAATGATAACCATTTGACCCCTTCACAGAGGACTACTCCTGATGTCATAAGAAGTTCTGCAAAGTACTGGGTCTCAATTCCTTCCTCCTCATGTTTTTTAAACTGGATACCAGATGTTGTGAGCAGCTCTATAGAGTCTTGGGCATACATGTCCTCCCCTGGCAGGAGAAAAAGAAAGACAACATTCAAAAGTGCCATATTTCAAACTATGTTTCTCCAACTGACATCTGCAACTACAGTGCCAGAAATATCAAGAGAGAATGGGCCTGAGTCCATTTGTTCCAACATTTCATATATACGGAAGGTAAATGCGACTGAAATACAAAAGTCAACTTAATTTTAGAAAAATGTTCATACAGCAAATTATCATTTGAAACAGTCCAATGGTGAGATTTTAATCTTTACTATCCATCTCATTAGGCTTTCACAAATTAAGTAAATTTAACTGGGTTTAAAAACAAAAAGGGTCTTCTACTCACCACAGCTACCACCAAAGAGTAACAGACATGTTCATATCCAGGCTTTTAGTCTCAGTAGCCATTTTAATGCTGCCAAACAGAGCTGCAGCCACAGGGATGAAGCCTGTGTCTGTCTCCCAGGTTCTCAGCAGAGAGAAGGGAGAGAGATTGAAGGGAAAACTCCTGCTGTGCCAGCGTTAAACCACACTCTGTCTTAAAGAAGGAGGAGTTGCTTCCTCTCACTACCATGAGCCTCTCAAACAGTTCCAATCAGCAATAAGCTGTTTAAAATGAAAGACTCTGCTGGAGCAGCATTAATTTCTCCTTCTAACAGCCTTACTCCTAGAAGATTACTTCTCAGAAATCAAGCCAGGAAATCTAAATATAAACCAATCTTTTAAGATTTTACTTAAGCCAAAAAGAAAACCATCTTTAATATCTAAGCACAAACACACGGGTATCCAAAATACTATATTAAATCAAAAAAGTGATCAAAATAAAGGTATGTTTCAGAGAATGGAAAGTATTTCATGCAGTGCCCACTGGATGTTTCTATTTACTTTGAAAATTGTGAGAATACTGATTTCTACCACTTAGCAAAGAAAGTTCTATAAAAGCTTTAATAAAACTAAGCCAAAAGGAATATTGCCTTTGAAAAGTAATAAAACTAGCAAATGAAATATTTAAAAACAGGAATTGCAACAATTAATCTTAAGTCAAAATTCCCTGGAAAATTATGCCAGAAAACTCTTTCAAAAGGATATCTGAATAAACCCAGTACAAATTTTTTTCAATTACACAACAGATATTACTGTCCTTGTTATACTAAAATATGTACTTTAAACAAGTAGAATCTCACTCATCATGCCCAGATGCTCACTAAGAGACATGCTCTAGCAATTATAACCAATCAACGGCATAAGAGACTCCTTCTCCAGGTTCACATTATTCTGGGCCATATGCTCACTTTACTTTTATGATCTCCCTCTTAATCACAATTTAAGCTTGAAGAGGCAATGATTTTTGTCTGTTTTGTTCAATGTCATATTACCAGGGTGTACCGCACTATTTAAATTAGTATTTCCCAAACTTGCCCAGTGATAATAATCACTCAGATTAACTTGTCAATAATATGGATTCACAAGTGCCACACCTGGACACACTGGATCACCATCTCCAGGAGAGAGACCTGGATGAGTACTCTGGTGTTTCACGATCAAATATCATATTCTACTTTACTGTTCATGTATGTATCAAGTCCAAATTCACTATAAAGGAAATTCCCTAACACTGATCAGTACCTAACAGTTCTAATTCTTGGAGTTCAGCAATAGAAAGCAGACAGAAGAGTTATAATGACCATGACCAACTTTCCTCAACATTGTGTCCCTGGGACCTAGCACCGCTGCTGACACAGTCATTCTAGGAACGCAATAAAAGTCAATTTTCACCTTTCTTCAAAATATCCAAGATTCATGGTGCTCTTTCTCCACATTAGGTACAACTGATTTTCCAACTGACCCTTTCTACTAAATATTTTTCACTACATCCTTAAAGATCTCTCAAGATATTAACATTAGGATGAATAGCAATGAAACTACAGCATGAGTTTTGCTGTATGAGAAAAAAATGTACGCGAAAAAAGTCTTTCAGACAATGCAGTAACAAAGCAGTTGTTACAAGAACAAAGATGTTTCTAGAAAGGAAAAATGTCTATTTTACCAAAACTGAGACCCTGATAGGTCATCTACTACTCACATACTGAGATCATAGCACTACCTTAGTACAGAAAACGTTATGATGATCAGCTTGGGAAAAAAGTACTATAGAGCAAATGAAATGGTAGAGAACCAATTTTAAAAAGGGTTACCTTTCGGGAAAAAGATAAAAGGGAATCTTCAGAATTAAAGGACTTGTTAAAGGTTTAATCTAAAACGGAATCTTCAGAATTAAAGGACTTGTTAAAGGTTTAATCAGTTTAAATAGAGATAAGTACCTTTCACCCTTGACAAAGTTCCTGGAGAGTATGTTATTAAATCCAACAGAGTGAAAACAGAGTCAGGCTAAACATAATGCAATTAGAAGCCACACTATTACACCACTGACAACACTATCTTCTAAGCTCATCAGCCATGCTTGTCTTATATATGCTAAGTATCACACTACAGAGAACAGAGGTCCTTAAATGGCACTGCCATCAGTTGGGGCTTCTCTAGTGGCTCAGATGATAAAGAATTCGTTTGCAATGTAGGAAACTTGGGTTTGATCCCTGGATCAGAAAGACACCCCTGGAGAAGCGAATGGCTACCCACTCCAGTATTCTTGCCTAGAGACTCTCACAGATAGAGAGGCCTGGTGGGCTATAGTCCGTGGGGTCACAATGAGTTGAACAAGACTTAAGGGGGTGACCACCACCACCACTACCACCATTAATTGTCCTACAGCTTCACTTACTATTTTGCAAATTGGATGTAAGATCATATGAAACAAGCAAAGACTGTCAAACAGAAGGATACTGCAGAATAGTAACATACTCAGAATGTATTCAGCATTTCCCCATCTTACAGTCAGTTTGTAAACAATCTGCCCTCACCCAAAAACACTGGAAACGTCCCTAAGCTATCAAGACTACTCTTACCAATTATACAGAAATACTGTAAGTAAAGAAACTGGGTTGTGACCCAGGACTTGAGTTAGAATTCAGATTCCAAATTGTTTCCTAAAAGAAATACCAGGCTCGAGGATCCTAAATACTTCTCCCATATGTAACCTGTAAGAGGTTCTGTGGGCTGGGATGACCCAATAACTGATTTGAAAGGAAAATGCACCCAAGTTTCTAGGAATGATCTTATTATCACCTCTGATGAGCCTTCTATTCACACAATGGACTATAATCATGATAAGAATCTCTTCATGAGAAGGATAACTTTTACAACAAAGACATATATATTTCAAATTGCACATAAAGTTTAAAAGCAAAATTAATGTTGTACAGCTATCTTTTTCTATCAAGAAATATTTTCAAAACCCAGTTTTCCAAATTTCAAAATAGAGGCAGTTATGCTTTTAAAATAACAGCGCTAAAACTCAAAAGTTTCTGCATTTAAGTCTTCTTTATCTTGATTTTTTTGTCCCATAATAAAAAGAAACAAAGTTTTGAAATTTTAGGTTTTAAATATTTCCAGGGTAGCGATACCAAATTTCATTTGTTGTACCTGATGGAAATTAATTTCTAAAATTAAACTAAAAAAACAAGTTTGGGTTAAATTTATTTCCTACTTACGTCAAATTAAATTTAAAGTTAAACTGCCAAGTTGAAGTTCCTGGTGGGTATTCTCCTTGCTCATTCATAAATGTTAGTCCTAGCTGAATTATCTTCAACAAGTCTACATTACACCGCAGCAGCTGGTACTGATAGTCAGCATTGCTCCTGAATTCTCCAATGGGTCTTGCAACCACGCCTGGAAACTCGGTGTCCTGTAAAATAGTTTTAAGGGTCATTACTTACTAAATGGTCTAAACCACAATCCAAAAATTCCTAGAATAATTAATTTTGAGTACACATTGAAGAATCCTGTTAGGGGTGATATTCTACACAATTCATGTTCAATTACAATGTATCTTTTAACTAGGAAGAGTATTACTTTTTAAAACCATAAAACCAAAACTTAATGACTTCTTCTTACTTTAAATATCATATCAGGAAAAAATTACCATGTATAATGTACACATAATAAATATACCTAAGTACTCTATTCCTGAGGAAGGAGGAAGAAGAAAATTACAAATTCTTGTTTTTCAACAAGTATGTGAAACTATGCTTGAAGTATTGTTAATATTAAAACCAATGAAGACGGTTAAAAAGACTATAGAAAATGTACCATACTTTTTAATTGCTTTTCTGAAGTATTTAGATAAATACCAAAACCCTCCTATTTTCTTGGCCTAAAACAGTACTCTCTACACTCCAGAAAAGCACCCCTTAAAGACTGCATGCCACCACTCATTCCTATAGAATGCTATCACATGTCTAAAGTTGTCATTGCTTTCATTTGAGAAATAAATGATCACGATGAATTTCTACTGTAAAAATAACTTCATTCTAATTATGGATAAGAAAATACATCTATTAAATAGGACATTATCTGTGTACATTCAAATATTCATATTTTAACCAACCAACCTGCCCCTCCCAAAAGCAGCATATTTATTTATATTAAATATGCTAAGAAAATAAACATCATTTTAGTAGTAAAATTCAAATTAAGAAACTAAGAACAGAACCTAAATTTCAGTTCTTATAAAGGAGAGAAATGGAAACTTTTCTAAATTCAGTCAAACTCAACAACCACTTTATTGGATGCTATGTAGATACTAAGCTCTTTCTTCTCAAAGCTAATAATCTAGAATACCGTAGAGAAGTCAAAACAGACAGTGCTCAAGAAACAAAAAAATTAATTAATTGAGTAGACAGGCTAGACAGAGTGAACAGTATATGCAAAACTAGAAATGACTAACAACACAGTGTGTTCACAGAATTCCACTGGTAATTAAAAAACAAACAAAAAACTACAGATCAACAATGCTTCATTGGGAGATCTGAATTTTTTTGTCTGAGAAAGACATCTAGGAGCTCCATCTGTTATTAGTATCAGGCCTTACTGTTGCTAGGAGCACACCTGGCATTCACAGCTAGGTCCTAATGGGTCTTCTGCTGAATATAAACAATTTCAAACCATAACATCAGACAAGGCCAGTCTGTAATCATAACTGAACATATGCAAAAACACATTGTCCAAACCACATAAATGATCAAACCCCTTCTTTCTTAAATAAGGAGTGACTGTTGCTTCTTTACAGCTTTAGCCTCACTGTAGTCTTCTCTCATTCTAGTTGAGACTCATTAAGATATCCTATCGTGGAATTACCCCAGCTTTCCAACAGTTCAGAGCAGAGCCCCACTTCTTCACTCCCTTCCTAAAACCACTGCCACACACCCCAATTCCTAGGTCTTTCTAACACTGGCTTATGCAAATAACCCCATGGTTCTAAGAATGCATTTTCCCTCAATGCAATGAGTAAGAAACCCAACTTGTCACATTACTGGTGTGTTCTTGGTGGTCTTTAGTTGGGAAGTCATTGACAAAATTATTTTCATTAAATACCTAGAAAAAAATCAACCAGAAGGGTTGAATTCAAGATGTTTTAAATCCTCTTTCATAAAAGGCATTTTAAAGATTTTGCTCAAGGGCATACCATAGCAACATAATTATATTTTCGGATAACTTGACGAATTTTCTTCATCTCTTCATCCAGGTTGCAAGCCCAAACTTCACAAATTCTTTGGCTATGATCTACAGTTGCTGCTGGCATAGTGAGGGCACAAGGAGTCTAGCTGCCAAGCATCAAAATGTTTTACTTGATTGAAGATTTGTTTCGTAAATACTTTATCCTTTATTTGTGTACCTGTCAAAATAAGAATCAGTTATACCAGGAATCTGAATCACAGAATGACTGAGTTGATAGAAACCTAAGAGATATTTATTTGAGGTCCTTGATTTATGAGAAAATCAAAGTTTAGGATGTGACTTGTCTACAGTCACACCACTAATCAGTAGGAGGAAAAGGACAACACAGGGTTCCTGGTTCTAACGTTAGGTAAAAAGTATTTTCTACATACACACTAATCATTTTTAAAAACTCCCCATAAATAAAAAATTGCTCCGAATTCAACCCACTCTCTGAATAAAACTTTATAAAGACATCCCTTTTCGGGTAAACATGAAAAGTGACATACTGATACACGTGACAAGATCAGATGTTACTAGGGAAAGATAGTATTAGTACTTGCTTTTATTCCTAATTGAACATTCAAAGTCTGATTTAACTACAAAATTTACCAGAATTTATTTAGGTCAGTTGGGAGGGGCCAAAAGTAAATAATTTTTTTCTTTTAAAAGTTCTTTCTGAGCAATAAAGACTAGCCACAGAAACTGTTTCAACGTCTGTAACTGCTGATGGGAGAAAGAAGGGAAGCGATAGAGTCTCTGCATTTCAAACTCTAATTTCCTAAAAATATGAGCATTTTCCCTGGTTACCAAACACACATGTCACGTTTCTGGTTCTTACAAACACAGGTTTCATGGTAACAGTACAGACCAACATTTTGGTTCTTCAGCGGGGAAATTCCAGATCCTCTTTCGCTTTTCACACAGGTTTGAAAAAATCGTAACAGACAAGTGTAAAAAGGAGTTGTGACCTCTTCTTATAACTCTACAGTCACAAATGTAACCTCGCGTGCTCTAAGAACAGAAACCACAGATCGAAGGGCTACTCCCTTTATAACCCTCTTCACTCGGCTACACACACACAGACACACACACACAAAATTTGGAAAGGCCCTGTCGTTGAACATTGCTTTCCTCCACATCGCTCTCTACTACACTTCCAGAAGACCTGAAGAGGCCCCAGAGGCCTTCTCGTTACTGGAGGTAGCCAACTCCGAACAGCGGGTTCTCAACGAAACGCGAGGACAGTACAGACACATTCAAGTCACAGATAACTCTCTTCCCTGGCACAGAGCCAGCGATAAGGCTGCTGATAACCACTGACTGGAGCCCGATTGACTCCCAAGCCCCGCCGCGAGGACTGCGAGGAGCTGACGGTCCAGGCCACCGCCCTCCACTCCCCAATTTCCGTCCCGCACCGCTGAAGCCCCAGGTACAAAGCCTTCGCGTCATCACCCCGCGCCACCCCCCTCGACAGAGCCCCCAGCCCCAATTACCTTCCCCCGGCCACCCGCCGCCCAGCCCGTCCCAGCGCCCGCCGCGCTCCAGCTGGCGCCATCGCGCGCCCTCTCAGGTTCGCCGTTCCCGCCCCCTTCCTACTTCCCCTACCCGCCCCTCCCCCCCCACCAAGTCTGAGGTAGACGCGAGATCTACTTGTGTCGCTGAGCTCGCGCTCCTCCTCCTCCTCCCTCGCCATAGAGACAGCACCCAGAGGCGGCAGCGGCGGTGGCGGTAGCAGCGGGGGCAGCGGCGGGTGCCCCATAGACACCGCTCGCCCGGCAAGGGGGAAAGGGGAGCCGGAGCTTCGCCGCACCGCGCTGCGCTGTCGCTTCTCGCGCGTCCGGGCGGGGGCGCCGGATGATGACGCCATCCGCAGAGAGGGCGGGGCACGCAGGTGACGGAGGCTGAGGCGGTGGAGAGTTAAAGCTGTCGGGCTGGCTGGCTGGCTGGGGCGTCAGGGCCGCGAAGGTTAGGGCCGCCAGTCTCGAGCGGCGAGTTCCCTTCTCTTCAGCTGCTGCACTGACAATAGCATGCCCCCCGGCCCCGAGGACACCCCGCCGGGCCGGCTTAGAGAAGACGCGGCTGCCCAGCGCTTGGGCCGGGGTGTCCCTGCCCGCTCCTCCTCTGTCGGTGGAGAACCGTCGGGCTGAGCCGCTGGGAGAAGCAGGCCAGAGCCTTCCGGGGCCGCGGCCCGGGGACCCGTGGAGGATGAGCTGGCTTTTCCCCCCTGACCAAGAGCGCCTCCTCCTCCTCCCTCAGCTGGGTCTCCCGGTGGTCTCACCAGCCTCCAGCAGCAGAAGCAGCGCCTGATCGAGTCCCTCCGGAACTCACACTCCAGGTGACTGGCTGCTGCCTCTCCGACCGGAGGAAGAAAGTAGGGCGGGAGGGCGGGCTGGTGCTAACCACACTCAGGCTCCTCAGGCCGACTCCCGCCAGCTGCCGCGCTTTTTTTTTTTTTTTTTGACATATCTCCCTTGGTCCTGGGTCTCACGCTTGCTCTCCCATTCCCCGACCCACGTTCGGGCTTTCTTCCGGGACCCCCTTCCCACCCCTCCCGCCCCCACCACTGCTCAGCTCCCCTAATTCCGACTTCCCTCAGCTCCCCTGACACACCGCTGCCGACTGCAGTCTGTCTCCTGTCTTGTCTGAAGTATGTCTTGCTTTGCCCGGCTTCCTCACCAACCTTTCCTTTTACCCACCTGTTTGCCGCGTTGGCCGAATTGTTAAAATTCCAAATAGTGGACTATTTTTGTAAAAAAAAACTTTGAACCCTAAAGGAAGGGGAAAACAAAGTTTTCATAAGTGGGTTCTCTTCTGAGAGTAACGTACTCAATCCTCTTAAGTCTCTGATAGATTTACCCTGTTCATTCTAACCCAGCTCTCCGCAGCTGCTATCTATCAGTCGGTTCATTTCTCACTTTGTGATTCTTGTTCCTACACTCAGGAATTACCTTCAAGTCATTTTGCTTGTTCTGCTGGCGTTTTTGTTTCGTTTTGTTCACTTTCACCGTGGTCAGGTTAGAAATATTTTGCAATTCAGATTATTTCACCTGTTTTTATTGCAGGTATCTGTGACCTCTAGTGGTTTTAAAAAATTAGAACCGCTTCTTTATATGAATTATGCAACTATATTTACGTGTCAGCATGTGTTTTAATGGAAAGATCAACATGTTAATAGACTATTCATATATTTGAAATATATATTGAGATACTAAAATTGGTTAATTCTAGGAGCCATTTTTTGTGTTACACTAATTTTTTTCTAAACAAGTTATGGTATGGAATAGTTTTAAGTCAGGTGTATTGTTAGAAGAAAAAAATCGTTATAAAATTGGTTTGGCTATAGTGAGGCCTGTTGCTGATTGAACTTCAGGTGTTTCTTGGTTCTTTTTCTCAATTGTTCTGCTCTTCAGAACTTTAGAAAGGTGAGAATTTATGGTATTAAACAGGAAAGAATAGCGTGGTGTTTGATTTAATGGTAGCTTTCTTTTGGAAAATAAAGTTCATAGAGTTCTTACAAATCAACCTGACTCTGGTTTTCTCTACTAACCTGTAAGAGCTACTCTTACAAAATATGTTTATAAAATAAGGATACTCCTTTTTAATAAACGTAACACGTTCTCACCTTGGAGCCTGTTTGTTTACAATTGCCAAAATACTTTCTAGAACCATACCTTTGGAATTAATTGTTTTTAAGCCTTTAGGATATTCTGTTAGATATTCTCATAGCTGGCAAGTTTTATTCTTCGAGGTTGGAGTTCAATTTTCAAATATTCCAAAGTCCCTTGCTGCTGAGGCTGGTAAATAAGGAAGTGATTGATGTGAAATGTATTGTGTATTTAAATTTCTGTGTGTGTCTCCCAAACAAAGTTAGAGCTGAAGGCAGGAATTGCTAATCTGAGAATTCTGTAATTGGCTTAAGGGGATCAGTAAATACCCTGAGTCAAAAGCAGAAAGGATCTATTTTATTTGTAATTTTTTTTTGAGCCAGAAATTATGGACATATAATTAGACGTGTGACATTATCTACACTATTTTGTGATATTTTATGAACAGCTACCTTTAATTGCTTTGATTCTTATAATTTCTTTTATAAAAAATACTTGAAGTTTTTATCGAAATATTTCACATTTATAAACTCTACTTGGATAATTCTGGTGACAATCAAGTAGGTCATGTACATGGCAGTTTTTAAAGAATGGTATGGTCCTAGAAAAAAATTTCACCTATTCTTGTTAAGTTTGCCCTTTTAACTTATGACATACATTTTAAAACTAGCAGGTAAAAATGAAAGATAGGTGCAGTATCTGACAGTATGTTGTTTGAGTAACCAAATTCAATACTACTTTTTTGTACAAAAAGACACTGCAGCTGGTTATTCTGAAAATTCAATACTACAACTTTTTTTGTACAAAAAGACACTGCAATTGGTTATTCAGAAAATGCACTCTAAATTTAGTTGAAAGACTGTTTCAAATGGTATTTTAATGAATACTACAGAGCTTCCTCAATTATGAATATTAATATATTGTTGCACTCCACCTCCCTACCTCATGTTTCATACTCTGTCCCTTCTCCATTTACAGGGTCAGCAGCTCTTTTTCTCCTATCAGTGTCTCACTTTTTTTCTCCTCCTCAGTAACCTTTCCCCACCGCATTCTCTCATCTACGTTCCAACTTCTATTTTCTTTTAACCACTTATAATTCAAAACAATCCCATATCAGGAAAGAGTCTCTTTAATTTCCTTTCCCTAATTTAAACTTCATTTTTAGTTACCTTAAGAAATGCTCTTAAGCCTTACTGGCGAGGCAGGGCACATGGAACACTGTCATAATGACCAAAAGTTGTTATATAGTGGCATGGTTTTGTCTGCTCTGAAAATGGAAACTGGAAGTTATGTAGATTACTAGGCTGAAGTAATATATGCCACTTTCTAAGTACAGCCGTAATATTCAACTTACAACTGTATCATGGGGCAAGAGTAGAACTAATTCTGTTTCTTGCACTTCCTAAAGAAGCTTACTTTAAGCCACACTGTTGATTTCCCATCTAACTCCATTCTTCTGATTTCTTGGAAAGAATGGAGTTAGATGAGAAATTACCTTTTGGGTTCCTGGTCTGCAGGGTCACTTCTTTAATGGAGGCCAAGCCCCTTCAGTCTCGATGCGTAAATAGTGATTGTTTACTCCAGTGATGATAGTCTTATTCCCACTGCTAGTTATTGTCAGAAACTTGACCTAATCTTGGTCAGCAGAGTTGGAGAAGTCTTTTGGGGAGCTACACAAAACATTTTCTTAGTAATAGAGATGTCTAAAAGGAAATGCTCTGTTTTTGGATATTGTTGTGTTACATGGGATGCCTGGAACTGCTTAGATCATGAAGGAAGATAGGCTGACTAGTGGTAGAGTAGAAAGATGGAAAGTCTGTGATAATAATATTGTGATACTGAATTAACCAGACTTGGAACCTTCCTGCCTCTAGACTTCTGTCTGTATAAGATTATACATATACATTTGTATTACACATACAAATAAAGCACATGTTCGAAGTGATTTTTCAGTTCCTTGGAGTTGAAACTATCCCAGTTGTTACACACTAATCCCAGTATTTAAAGATTCTTTAGAATTGAAGCTGTTAACTATCTCCCTGCACTGCACCTGACAGCCAGAAAAATGCCAGAACTCCTAACAGTGAACTTAAAAATTATGTATATCAAACAATCTCATAATTAAGGGAATTTTAATTTGGTACGTTGTCATATAACCAGTGATTAAAAGTTAAAATTGTAGAGTATATGACACAGTAAAGCATGTTACAATTTAAGAGTACTTTTCCTAAATCGATAGTAACAGTCAAGTGCTCTCTCTAGTTAATTTTCCACATAGTAGTATCCATCCATACCTGCTTTAAAAAAAAAAGTTACCACACAGGTAATCATTTCTCCATTGCTAATTGAATCTGACTACATCTACTCTTCCCCTCCTACTTCTGAATTTCTTCCAAGCTGTCTCCTGCCTGCTCACCTAAGCCAGAAACCTGGTCATCCTGTTTTGACTTAGTCATCTGTGTTGCCACTGTATCATACTATTCTCTCTGCCTCCATTCTTATTCCCTTTTCTCTTCCACATGGGTGCCAGAGTAATCTTTAAAATTTGAACTTGATGTTATTCTTTTCAGTGGCTTCCTAACTCTTGCCAGCTTCTTTAGCTCAATGCCTAGTTGTCACAGAAGATAGTGATATGACTGGTGGAAAGGTGTCAGCAGACACAATGTGAGTTTCTTTAATGGCAAAAGATACAGAGACTTTTAGAGACCCAGTGTTATTTCCCACTGAAGCTTTTCTAATTGTCCTTTCTCTCTCTGGAATGTACACTTCATTTCCCTGGTTCTGTTTCCTGGGGTTAACTCTTACCTGACTTTTAAATGTAGTTCAGATACTATTTTTCTCCCAAAGACCCCATTTCCCCGACCCCTCTTTAGGTTAAGTTCTTTCTCTTGTGTTCCTATAGCTCTTTGCACATTTCTGTCATTATCCAATGTCTCCTACAGAGCAGTGTTTCAAAAATAGCTATGAAAAAAGTGGTCTATGTCAAACATACAGAAAACAAAATTGAGTACTCTAGAATTTCTAAAAGCCTTTATGCTAAACATTCGTCAGCATTCTCCAAGAGCGGGGTACAGTATGAAGCATCTTCCAAACAGAGCGATGAACCAGCTATTCAACTATTTATTTTAAATTTCAAGTTTCTTAATTATTCACTTTCATGTCAGCTGGTGTGTGTGTGTGAGAATGCAGTGTAATAGGGAAGAGCTTTTCTATTCTGTTACAAGTTAATTACTAAAGGGTTGTTGCTTACTGAAGAGTTGGTGTGTGTGTGTGTAAGCAAGTATAGTAGGGAAGAGCTTTTGTATTCTATTACAAGTTAATTAATAAAGGGTTATTGCCTATAACGGAGAAGGCAATGGCACCCCACTCCAGTACTCTTGCCTGGAAAATCCCATGGACAGAGGAGCCTGATAGGCTGCAGTCCACGGGGTCCCTAAGAGTCAGACATGGCTGAGCAACTTCACTTTCACTTTTCTCTTTCATGCATTGGAGAAGGAAATGGCAACCCACTCCAGTATTCTTGCCTGGAGAATCCCAAGGACAGGGGAGCCTGGTGGGCTGCCGTCTACGGGGTCGCACAGAATCAGACAGGACTGAAGTGACTTAGCAGCAGCAGTTGTCTATAAACTTCAGCTACACATAATGGTCCATCCCTAGAAACCTGCCTCGCAAGTAATCAGCATTAAGGTAAAATATCTGATGAGCCCCACCTTTGAATGCCTTCAGAAAGAAAATTAGTACCTCCCCATGGGTGGCTGACCAGAAACAGGAAATACTTGACCTTACTCCCTCCCTTTTAACAAAAAAGAAGCCTGAACTCTTCCTCAGGCAAGATGGTACTTTTAGTACACGAGTCTACAGTCTTCTTGATTCCCTGACTTTCCAAATAAAGTCTATTCTTTGCCCTAACAACTGTCTCTGGATTTATTGTCCTGTCTTGCGCAGAAAGGTACAGGCTTGGACTAGTAACTCAACTCCTGTTTTCTTTTGTTCCCCTGAGGATATTGTAACAAATTTATAGTCTTCTCTTTCCTCCTCTAAATCTTTTGAATTTTTATGTTTGGAGCTTGTTGAGTTTGGTGCATGCCTCTAATGCTTTTGTTTTGTTCAAACCTTCTCTGTATTTAAGATTCCGGGTAGTCTTGTTTGTAGGTATTTAGTTCTGTGTATCCTCACCTGCCTCAGCTGATAGGTGAAGAAGAATGACTTGCTTTGTCCTAGGGCAAGCTGATAGTTGTCTTTTGGAGATGGAGGCTGCCTGGGAGTCAGGAGCTTCCTGAGGTGCTGCCACCTTCGAGGCTCCTACCCCATGGATTTCTGAGGCAGAAAGGACTGTTGTCTGCAGGTTGGAACAGGCCGGGCACCAGGAGAGAGCTCTAACTTTCTGCTGCTCCAGGCTTCTCACTATCTACTCAGAGAGGGGCTCCTGCCCCACCTTCCACACTCAGATTTGCCTTGACCTGGTTCAAGGGCTTCAGCTTTCCATTGGTTTTATGTTTGGGGGTTGTCATTAGTTCCTACATTTAATTTTTTTAAACACTTATCTTTTCCTTTAATCTCATCTTTTTAATCTTTATCTTTCTAAGATCCCTCAGAGTTTGTTGTCAGTTTATGTATGGAACCGTTTTCTTTCCAGCACTGTTATAGATTTGCTTCTTAAAAGTCAGTTTCAGTATTTCCTGGCGATTTAGATGGGAGAGGGAAATTGTCTAATGTCTTTATCTAAGCATCTAAACCTTTTATTGAAAGTGAAGTTGCTCAGTCATGCCTGACTCTTAGCGACCCCGTGGACTGCAGCCTACCAGGCTCCTCCGTCCATGGGATTTTCCAGGCAAGAGTACTGGAGTGGGGTGCCATTGCCTTCTCCGAGTGCCACCGCCTCGGAGTCCACATTTTAGCTAAACGGCAGTCTAAAGCTTTCTCTGCAGTACTTCTGTGTACTTACAAGCATTTTGTCACTACTTTCAAAAGAACTGCTGCTGCTAAGTCGCTTCAGTCGTGTCCGTCTCTGTGCGACCCTGTAGATGGCAGCCCACCAGGCTCCCCCGTCCCTGGGATTCTCCAGGCAAGAACACTGGAGTGGGCTGCCGTTTCCTTCTGCAATGCATGAAAGTGAAAAGTGAAAGGGAAGTCGCCGGTTGTGTCCAACTCTTAGCGACCCCGTGGACTGCAGCCTGCCAGGCTCCTCTGTCCATGGGATTTTCCAGGCAAGAGTACTGGAGTGGGGTGCCATTGCCTTCACTATTAAACCTATTACTAAAAACATTTACAACAAACAGAAATGCCTTGTAAATCATATTATTGCACACGGGGTATCAGAAGTTATGCACACTGAGGTTCCACGGACTCTAGAAGACCCAGAACAGAGACCCCAGGGCCGTGCCTGTGGCTGCTGCAGCCAGCATGCCCAGCGCCAGGTCGCTGTCGTTGTCTCGGTACCCCTCACGAGTGATGACTTGGTTGGCAGACTGCCGTCCATAAAGCCCTGCATACGGGTACTGATAG
This sequence comes from Nanger dama, assembly GCA_917880005.1. Taxonomy (NCBI): domain Eukaryota; kingdom Metazoa; phylum Chordata; class Mammalia; order Artiodactyla; family Bovidae; genus Nanger; species Nanger dama. The sequence continues at coordinate 25,827,591 of CAKJTW010000021.1, forward strand.
GGTACAGCACAAGCCTGACCATTGGCAGCATAGACAACTTGAGTTCCTGGTGGGTATGCTCCACTGTATGGACCATATACCTGCTCAGGGGTCGGTGCAGCATATGCTGTGTAAGGAGGTGGGGAGGAAGCCACAGCTGTCTTGTCATACATGACATCTGAGCCAACATAAGCTGTGTTTGCCCTGGAATCCTGGAGTGTAAATTTCCAGGCCAATCATCTTCGCTTTCTGCACAAAGACTGATGGTTTTCCCATCTTGGCAAACAGTCTGCAGCATACAGTCTTTTGGCTTCCCATCTGGTGGCTGAATATCCTGACATTCATGTCCCGTGCTGATGATGCAGTCCACTGGCATGTGGACCTTATCTTCTACACTCTGACGAGTTTGGCCATCATAATAGATCAGGTGACCATCTGACCACAGGTCAAACCAATTCTTCCAGCGCTTCAAAACAGTACTCTGTCACAGCAACCATCCACTCTTGACAAATGACATTTTCTCACCTGCAAAGCCTCCAGCCACCACCGCGCACAGAAACAGATCCGAAGCAAAAGGACACTGCCAGGTTACTCGGACCAGCAGCCTCACCTAAAAACCCTTCCTTGAGTTAAACAAGGGGAAATGATGGAATCAGAGTCTTGATCTTTTCAGTCAGTTGGTGACTGAGAAAACAAGCGGGACCACACTGTTTCCATTTCCTTGGGAGATGCTGAATGTATGGTAGCTGTTCAGCTGAACCTAGTCTTAGTTACAGAATCCAAGTTTACACAAAATATAAAGTAAGGAGATAAATGGTTTCTTTTGTGAAAGGGATCCCAACCATAGCTAGTGTGTCTCTTGCATTTCAAGGTCTGTTTGCATATGGTTTTAGGAGCTGTCAAATACAGTGGATGCCAATTAACCACACATTCTGACAAAAGTTACCTGTCTCAGCTTTCTTTAATCCAAAACACTCAGTTGCTGAAATAAAACCATAGCAATTCACTGTTCTCAGAGAACCCAGAGAATAAAATTATTAATAGAAGATTGTTTAAATTTTCTCTGAGATTGCAGTATTACTTTAGAACACATGTGTGTGTTTACATCCAAAGAGTACTACCTGTCAGTGTAAAGATATGACTGTAAGAATGTTTATCAAAGCATGGTTTATAGCAGTAAACTTGCAAACAATCTCAGTATTGATGCTGAAAACTCAGTCTCTCTGCATCAATCGGAATAAAAATCTGAGACAGAGTTTTGGCTGAAATAGAATAGCATTATTACTTTGCCAGGCAAAAGAGACACAGCCGGCCGCTGCCCTGAAAAGCTGTGTGTCCCAACCTGGGACGATTTGTGAAAAGTTTTACAGCAGGTTCAAGGGCAGAGTTGCTAATAAGGAGCAGGGTATGCCCATGCCTTTAGTCTGGCCTGGGGGGTGGGTGAAGTGGGGCAGTTTCCTCCCTTGTTTCCGATTCTCCTCCCATCCCTGATTAGAAACTGTTTGAATTTGCCCTTTCAAGGTCATGGAGACTGGAGTCTATTCCTACAAACCAGAAATGGGGACTTAGGCTTTCACGCCCAGGAACCCCAGGGTCCTGCTTAGTTTCAATTTCTAATAGTACAGAATAGGTTAAACAATATATTAGAACATTAGGTAGACATTTAAAACTCTTGTAAAATAACATTTTCTGATTTGGAAAAATAATTTTTTTTTCCCTGTTGAGAAAGAATTATTTTTAAAAGTTACTTGAAATAGCAAAAATTCAGAATCACATTTGTGATAAAGATTCGGGGAATGATTCTCGTTCTAATTAAGTAGAGCAAGTATCTGCCATTCTATCTAACGCAAGTCATGTAGAGGAGGAGACAGCCTTCCTTAATGTTCTTGCTCTCAGGGTTGGGTCTGAAAATTAAATCAACTAAGGATTAATAGGAGAAAAGTACACAAATTTAATGTGAGTTTACATATCAGGGAGATCTTCAAAAGGAAATGAAGAGCCAGAGAAATGGACCTGAGTATTTTGCACTGGGCTTGATGAAAGTTGTGATGACAGTTGTGGAGGATTGTGGTGGGTTAAGGGGTGCAAGGCATGTCTTAGTGATAGTGCCAGTGTCCATGCATGCTCATTCGCTTCAGTCCTGTCCTTTGTGACCCCACAGATGTAGCCCACCAGGCTCCTGTCCATGGGATTCTCCAGGCAAGAACACTGGAGTGGGTTGCCATGCCCTTCTCCAGGGGATCTTCCCAACCCAGGGATTGAACCCAGATTTCCCACATTGCAGGCAGATTCCCTGGTGGCTCAGAGGTTAAAGCGTCTGCCTCTAATGCGAGAGACCCCCGGGTTCAATCCCTGGGTCGGGAAGATCCCTTGGAGAAGGAAATGGCAATCCACTCCAGTATTCTTGCCTGGAGAATCCCATGGAAAGAGAAGCCTAGTAGGTTACAGTCCACGGGGTCACAAAGAGTTGGACACGACTGAGCGACTTTACCTCAAGCAGATTCTGTACTGTTTGAGCCACCAGGGAAGATCTGCGTTGCGGTGAAGCATGTCACATGAATTGTTGGATTTCCCAGTGCATATAAAGTTATGTTTATATTCTGTAGTTTATTAAGTGTGCAATAGCATTATGTCTAAAAACCAATGTATGTATTCTTAAAAATACTTCATTGCTAAAAACACTAACCATCAGTTGAGCTTTCAGTTAGTCGCAGTCTTTTTGCTGGTAGAGGATTTGAAATATTGTGAGAATTATCAGTATGTAACACAGAAACATAAAGTGAAGAAATGCTGTTGGAAAAGTGATACCAGTAGTCTTGCTCTTATCTATGCAGAGTTGCTACAGACCTTCAATTTGTAAAAAGAAAAAAGAAAAAAGCAGTATCAGTGAAGCACAATAAAGTAAAGCAGGCTTATAATTGTAGTAAGTGGGAGGGCAGGGGACATGTGGTTGCTGGAAACAATGATGACTTAGCAAGCTCCGCTTCTTAGATTCTTTCACTGTCCCTGTGTCTTCTGAGATTCAGATGCACCTTCCTCTTGGTGTAGGGTGGGCACCTCTTAATGAGGTCTTAAGACCTATTTTCTGTTTTAAGAAAGACAGATAGGGGGAGAAGTTCAGAGTAACCTTCCTGTTTCTGCTGTTTTCTTATATTCCTCCAGTTTAAAATATTGAAGATGCCAAGGGGCCACATTTAGGGGCAACATGTCCTCAACCCATCAGCTGCTATGGCTAACCTGTTTTGGAATTTGTTAATGATAGTTCAGTTCTCATTACAAATACTACCTTTGACTTCTCTGGTGGTTCAGATGGTAAAGAACCCACCTGCAATGTAGGAGACCTGGGTTCAATCTCAGGGCTCAGGAAAACCCCTGGAGAAGGGCAACATAATTATGGGGACAATGAATTGAACACTTCTAGCCAACAATTATTTTAATCAAATTCACTTTGTTTTCTATAAAAAGATGACAACACTTTAGTACTACAAATTTAGACAGGCTCCAACTTGGATATGTATTTTAAACGCTCGCTTAATAATGCTAAAATATATTGAACAATTATGGTATTATGTGGGAAGGGCTTTACCTGCATTATCTCACTTAATCTAACAACACTTTTAGCAAGATGGGTATTTTAACATCCCCATTGACCATATGAGAGATAAGGCTTAGGCAGATTGTGATCACACAAGTAAATGGTGGAGGAAGGATTTGACCCCAGGAAGCCTAATTGAAGAGTTTATGCTCTTAGTCACTAAAATGCTCTACTTGGCTTTGATACTGTTGTGATCAGTATTCCTCTGAAGCATTAACACCATTGACAACTAAGATAACAGAAACAAAAGCTTAAGCCATTTTATTGATTACATAGTGTTTATATCAATACAACTGGGAAAACTATTTAGTATCCTAGTCTGAACCTGATCCCCAAAGAGAAACTTTAAGTTAGTCTTAATATTGAATCTTCTTGAGTCTTTTCTTAACTATTCTCTTCAATCATAACTTCAGTCCACGGGATGTCAGAGGGGACATTATGATTTCTCCATGATTCCATCCCAACACTTTTGAACCTTTCAGACAACGTGAAATTTACATATTTGAGAGGCTAGGTTTTTATCAGAAGGTGAAAAAAGTCATCAGTCAGTTGCTCACCCCATGAATCTCAGCACGCCATGCCTCCCTGTGTATCACCAACTCCCGGAGTTCACCCAAACTCATGTCCTTCGAGTTGGTGATGCCATCCAGCCATCTCATCCTCTGTTATCCCCTTCACCCCCTGCCCCCAATCCCTCCCAGCATCAGAGTCTTTTCCAGTGAATCAACTCTTCACATAAAGTGGCTAAAGTGTTGGAGTTTCAGCTTTAGCATCAGTCCTTCCAAAGTAGACCCAGGACTGATCTCCTTTAGAATGAACTGGTTGGATCTCCTTGGAGTCCAAGGGACTCTCAAGATTCTTCTCCAACACCACAGTTCAAAAGCATCAATTCTTCAGTGCTCAGCTTTCTTCACAGTTCAACTTTAACATCTATACACGACCACTGGAAAAACCATAGCCTTGACTAGATAAAATTACTAAATAAAATTACTTTGTTGGCAAAGTAATGTCTCTGCTTTTTAATATGCTATCTAGGTTGGTCATAACTTTCCTTCCAAGGAGTAAGCATCTTTTAATTTCATGGCTGCAGTCACCATCTGCAGTGATTTAGGAGCCCCCAAAAATAAACTCTGACACTGTTTCCACTGTTTCCTCTTCTATTTCCCGTGAAGTGATGGGACCAGATGCCATGATCTTCGTTTTCTGAATGTTGAGCTTTAAGCCAACTTTTTTCACTCTCCTCTTTCACTTTTATCAAGAGGCTTTTTAGTTCCTCTTTACTTTCTGCCATAAGGGTGATATCATCTGAATATCTGAGGTTATTGATATTTCTCCCGGCAATCTTGATTCGTCCCCCTCAAAATGAGGAAAATAAGACAGGTCTTCCAGAACTACTAATTAAAGCAACCAAAAGAACAAAAAATAAGTTATATAACTGCTAGATCTTTTAAAAGGATTCATGCTTGAAAAGGATTCATGTCCTTTTGGATATCAGGCTTCCTTTCAACCATAACTCATTAATACTAAACATTTTTCCCTTTGGAAAGATTATAAATGTTGGTTAGAATTCCAAGTGAGTCACCAAAAGATCTTGTTGGTAGATTATACTTGTAATAATTGCATGCCAGCAATCAAAAATAAAATTCTGGGGACTTGCCTGGTAGTCCAGTGGTTAAGGTCCCAAGCTTCCAATACAGAGGGTGTGGGTTCAGTCCTAAGTCAGGAAGCTTTAAGATTCCACATGCTATGGGGGCATGGCCCCCAAAAATTTAATAAAAATTCTGAATGTAAAATGTTAAAGTATAGGGAACTTTTATTAGATGGCAGTTATATTCAACTGTTAGTAATGAAGATTCCCCAAATAGTAACTTGATAAAAGTGAGATGATCAAAATTTCTTTTGCATACAAGAAATTCAGCTTGTTTATCCCATAACCATTAAGGACCCAAGCTACTTCTGTCTGCTGAGCTCTCCCTAGTGTTTGGCTCTGATTCTCAGGGTCACTCCTGGTCCAATATGGTTCAAAGTTTGTCTTTCAGTGCCAGGGAGGAAGGGCAAATAGACTCTCTACCAGTTTTTGTTGCCCTTTAAAATACAGAAATTCCACCTCACCCAGCTTAACTGTGTATTATTGGCTGGAACTTAAGCCTGTAGCAACAACTTGTTACAAGAAAAGCTATAATGTTGCTGCTCAGAATAAAATCAGGATTCTCTTATTTAGGAAGAAGGGGAATATTTGGTTTTGAAAAGCAGCCAGCTGTCTCTATCTGTCATAAGGCTGTAGGAGACATCTCATCCAGACTTCTCAGTTTAAACTCTGAAAGCCCTGTCAATACAGCTGTCAGTGGCAGGATTGTAATCAGAACGTAGGTCTTCTCTTGCTGACCTGTTTTAACTAGAGGACGTAGCAATTGCTTCTTGTTCAGTTGCTAAGTCATGTCTGACTCCAGCCCCATGGACTGCAGCATGCCCGCTTCACTCTCTCCTGGAGTTAGCTCAAACTCATGCCCACAGTTGCTTCTACTAATGATAAATTTCTTCCCTGGTGGCTCAGACAGTAAAGAATCCACCTGCATATGGGAGATTGGATTTGATCTTTGGGTTGGGAAGATCCCCTGGAAAGAGGGCATGGCAACCCACTCTAGTACTCTTGCCTGGAGAATCCCCATGGACAGAGGAGCCTGGCAGGCTACAGTCCATGGGGGTCACAAAGAGTCAGACATGACTGAGTGACTAAGCACAGCACACAGCACAATGATAAATTCGATAAAGTGATAGTAATCAATGTAGCACTAATACAGAAGTTTTTCTTTGCCTCTTTACCTCACCAGGTTAACTCCATCTCTTAGCAATGCCCTGACAGTATCTCAGAATAGTATTGCCTGTACAAGTTATATTGGCTCTCTAGTTCTGTGATTAAAATGAAGCCGTTTTAGTAGACCCTACAAATTTTAATGTTTGCTTTTAACATTAGTGGTTTTTATAACTTCGGATAAATTTTTTTCTCAAATTTTCTCCTACAGCATAGCTGAAATACAGAAAGATGTGGAATACAGGTTGCCTTTCACTGTAAATAACCTGACAATTAACATTAATATGTGAGTAGACTTGTATCCTATTTTTTCATGTAATAGGACTTTTAGGACTTTTAAAAATCTTTTTGTCATTTTATTTCTTAGCTACTGTCAGAAGTAAGCTGTTTAAAAGTGAATTTATTTCCTTTTCTAGTATCTAAAGTTTATTAAACTTGCACAATTCTGTGCAATATAAAAGTTTAAATATGTCATTGTAATAGAGATTGCGGTAAGAAACTATGAAAGAGGAAATGGAATACAAAGATGTAATATATCTTTTATTGATTTGCACTAAACTCTTAGCTGGAGGCAGGCTGAAAGAGTGAGCATGACAACAACCAGCAGTGGAAGGGACCGTGTGCAGAGACTGTTAGAGGAGCAATCACCTTTACATCAGAAACAAGTTAAAATATTTTAGTTTTCAGCAACCAGTATAATACAGCAGCCAGCAAGTTCAGAGTTTAATTTGATCTGCTGAATATTTTTAAAGAAAAAAAAGTAAAAAATATAGTCATGAGGTTATTAAGTAATGAAGAAAGTTTGGGCAAAGTGACTGCTAGTACTCATTTAGCCGTAAGTGCATTTATTAGACTTCAACATGAAAGAATTATTATTACCTCAGATTGCATTAGGTGGCTGGCTGCTCAATCAAGTGTATGAGTGAGGTACAGTAAAAAATGCACTTAACGTGAAGATAGAAACTATGTTTGTTCATCGTCAGATCCTCATTGCTTAGTGAGGTACCTTCATGTGGGATCCCATATTAAATCCTAGTTGAATGAGTGGAAATTAAAGAGTGAATATACAGCAGTGCCAACCATTATGTTGTGTTATGTCAATATATGGGGGGCTTTATGAATCGTCACAGCAGCCCTGAAAACTAAAATTATATTCAAGTAGGTAGTGAATACAGTAGTCAGGAGAGAAACCCAGACTGTTTGGGCTCCAAAGGCCATTCATTGCCTCTTTTCCAGAGTAGTTTAACAGCTAAACTATATACCTGAGGTAGTTTTATCTCTCATCACACGCCCTGGTACAGCTAAGTAGAAGAAGCCAACAAAGACCTAGTTTCCCTCTTGACAACAAATAGTTCCCTGAGCCAGGAGGGGAATGGAGTGGCAGTTTAAAAGGATGTATTCATCTAGATTTTAGAGATTTGCAAGGTCCCATGTCCAGTAAAAGTGCATTGTTAAAGACTTCACTCCCTAATTTCAAATTTGCAGTAGTTTTGAAAGGGTTAAGATTTTTACTCTTTTTCCTTTTGGTACTGAAAATTTACTGTTAATTAGCTGAAACCATAGGACTGACCTCAAAGTTGGGAGAGATGTGTTAATTGAGACATTTCGAAGAGAGCTGCATAGTACCAAGGCATGGTGTCAGCTCCAGTATTCCAACCCTAGTACTTCTTATTTTATCTACTTGCTCATTAAGAATTCAGTGTATAGTGAAACACTTCTTGGCAGTATTTCAAAAGAAGGAAAGCCACAAGAAATTTATATGCCAAGACCTGTGGTTCAGTAAAAGCCAGACTGGCATAACATGGTTCACCTGATAAAAATGTATAATTTTTAGCTTACATTTTGGATAGTTTGGTATAATGTGATGTGTTTGAAAGCAATTAATTGGCCCAGTTTGAAGAACAGTCTATAATTCACATTATCCTTACTCCACATTAAGAAGGTTTTACTATACTGAATTAATTATAGTCTTGTTGCCAAAGTGTGTCTTTCTGTATAGGTTCAGTCAATTCAACAACCATAATAGAGCACTAATTACTGAATAATTAATCAGAATGAAAGTATGAAAGTTTAATTTGCTTTTAAGTAACTTTGTTTTAGAGTTATGACTATATAACATTCGTTGTCTTTGTTTTTGAATCTGTTCTACTTTTGCCAGATTGCTTCCTCCACAATTTCCTCAGGAAAAACCAGTGATCAGTGTTTATCCACCAATACGGCATCACTTAGTGGATAAACAAGGAGTGTATGTTACCTCTCCATTAGTAAGCAATGTATGTATATGGTATGATTTATTTCAAAATGTTCACTATACTTAATAGATAATCCTGATTTTAAGGTTTTTGTTTTTCAGTGGTGAGGCCCTGTTGATGTTAAAACTTGGGTTCATAGTAGATCTTTTATAGTAGTTAGGAAGGGATAAAATTCAAATGTGCCTTACATTTTTTAGTATATGTATATGATTCACTAACATGAAGAACTATAACTTCAGTGTACTTAGTATTTACCTTTGAACCTTCAGATTACTGTCAGTAGTAAAGTGTGGAAATATTTCAGCTCCATTATTAACTAAATAAACTTTTAACCTCATTTATGGTATTGCTTCTAGACTAAGTTGTGGATGTTCAGCTGACATAATATCCTTTGCCTTTCATTTAATTTTTGACTTACAAAAGTGGATTTAAGGTTAAGTTTTACAGTTTAATTATCTTAATGAGACTATATAATCTTTTTCAAAAATGATTTTGATCACTGTGTATTACTGTTACTTTTAGTTTACAATGCATTCAGATCTTGGGAAAATTATTCAGAGTCTATTGGATGAGTTTTGGAAGAATCCTCCAGTTTTAGCTCCTGCTTCAACAGCATTCCCATAGTAAGTATGTTTGTAATGAGTTTGCATATACATTTGTTTACTTTTGAGCTGAGTAATCAAAGCATAGCTTAAAAATTCAAATAAGGTTAAAAGGCATTCTGCTTTCCACATCCTCGCTTTCACACACAGATACATTCATACTTTTCAGAGGTAACTGGATTTTATTTTTTAGCTGCTTGTCTAATATTTATCTTCATCTTCTGAATAATATTATAGATACTGCTGTCTGTTGATTCTTTGATTTCAGATACTGTCTACTGACTTCCTATCATGATTGATGAAGGTCTTATTTATTTTTCACATACCTTTCTTTTCCCTCATCCTCTGAAATTATGATTTTTTACTTAAGTTTGTGTTTGGTATTTTCATTACAATTGACTCTCAGAATATTCCCTCCTGCTGAGCCAAGTACTTTATAATGATTACATTTCTGTTATGGTATAACTTTTTGCTTTTCTCTGGAGTTAATAATTACTTCAGTTTTCCATCGGTTTTGTATTCTTTGATCGTTTTAATTTCCCACCTCTTTTCAGCAGCTCTGAAAAATATCATTCAAATAATTTTTTCACATCCTCAAGCCTGTGAGGTAATCTTGAGGTTCCAGTATTTTTTCCTTGCATACATTGCTCCATTTTGCCCTCCATTCTGAACTACTGTACAGCTGCTGTCCACTTGCCATCCTGGGCTTTCCCCTTCCCACCTTCCTGTATGGGATTCTCCTTTTCCTGCATCCTGTGTTGTTTTCTTTCTCGGGCTATTTCCTATTTTCTTGCTTTACTTACTCCCTGTGGCTTCCTAAGTAAAGGTATGGTCAAGTTCCTAAGGATGAGTAACAGTTTATCCTAAAACTTGTGGTTGAAATAATGACAGCATTTATTTTCCTTGTGAGTCTGCAGTTTGGTTCGGTACTAATAGAGCTTGTTTGTGCTCCACCTTTGGCATCAACTGTCATGGCTTAAAACAGTAAACACATTTATTTGCTCATTATTCTTCAATTCAGAAGGGTTCATCAGAGAGCTCTTCTCTGTTCTTCTCACCATCAGCAAGCTCTTGTCAGAAGCTCTTACCTGGGGAGGTCAGTGGGAATACCTAGGTGCAGCCTGGGCTTCCTCACACCTCTATGGCTGGCTTCTGGGTGAACATCCTGAAAGAGTTATGAGAAAGTCATATTCACCTTCTCTGGCCTAGCTGCAAGTCACTCAGTGTCACTTCTGCTTCATTCAGTTTCTTGAGGCAGTCACGGGGTCCTGATCCAATTCGAGGGGAAGAAAGTGGGCTTTTCCTCTTAATGGTGGAGTGGTAAGGTTCTAGAAGAGCATGTGTGCATGCTCAGTCACTCATTCATGCCCAATTCTTTGTGACCCCTATGGACTGTAGTCTGCCAGGCTTCTCTGTCTATAGGATTCTCCAGGCAAGAATATTGGAGTGGGTTGCCATTTCCTCCTCCAGGGGATCTTCTGGACCCAGGGATTGAAGCCATGTCTCCTGCCATTTCAGGCAGATTCTTTACCACTGAGTCATCTGGAAAGCCCCTCCTGGGAGAGCACATGGGACCAGAAGTAGTGATGTGACCATTTTTGAAAGTACAGTATGCCATAAGATGCTGGGAAGAATAATTTTGAGATTTCTTCTTTTTAACCTGCAAATATCTTTAATATACCCTCACAGTTCATAGTTGGTAGAGTTCAAGTTCTGTGTTGAAGTGGTTTCCACTGAGTTTTTGGGTTTTTTCTTTTTAATTTTTTTCTTTTTTTTTTGTTTTGTTTTTTGTTTGTTTTAATTTCTGTTTGTTTTATTTGGTTTTTCTCCACTGAGAATTTTGAAAGCATTCCTCTATTTGTAAGGTGTCCAGTGCCATTTCAATTTCTGATCCCTTGTAACTTTTTGTGTTCAATATTCTAAAATTGCATAATGCCGCAACTTCTGACAGTCTCTATTTCCTCTTCCTGTAATATCTCTTGCCTTCATTGCCCAGTTTTTTTACTTAATTTACTTTTTCTTGTTCAAAAATCAGGTTGTATTTTAACACTGCCTGGAAATCAGCTTGGGCTAGATTATCCCATTCATTAGGTATATCAAACTCAGCCATCACTTTGCACTCCTGTGTTTTTGTCCTAGAGTCAGAAGCCTCTCTGATATTCTTTATTTAAAAACTGAATTTACTATTTTCTTCCAGGATAGGGCTAAATATATCTCATTCACCTTATTTGAAAACATAAGCCAAAAAGTCTGTTTGTTCCCATATCAAATAAGTTCTGTGATTCAGTACACATTGTTTAAAAACCAAGTTTGCTACATTTCTTAGATTATATTATAGGTTGTATCTATAATATAGTTTTGTTCAGAATTATTGACTTTATTTCAAAGATCTATTTCAAGTAGAAATATTCGTACGTTGATCATATTCTTTCTAAATAACATTTTATATTTACATACATGTTATTAATATACTGTAGATAAAAGTAAAGCTCTAAGATTAAGATGAGCCATACTTTGAAATAAACAAGCTTATTAGAAAACTATTTTAACTTATTTTTTTCAATCATAGATTCACTTGCCTTAAAATTTTAAAAATATAAAGAGGTGTGTGGTAAAAAGTTTCCTTCCATTTCTTTTTCTCTTGCAATTCACTTTTTCTTCTCATTGGTATCCAAAGATGGTTGTTTGAGTGCATATGTATAGAACTCCTGAGATATTTTATGTATATACAAAGAAATATGTACCTGCAGTATTTTATTCCCTCCTCTTTTTACACAAATGATAGCATACTATTCCCTTGCCTTTTTTTTTTTTTTTTTCATATCACTAGTGGTATGGGGTGCGGACACGGCTGAAGCGACTTAGCAGCAGCAGTGATGTGGTTCAGAGAGCTTTCTATATTGGTACATAAAGCACTTCCTCATTCTTATTTATAGCCACAAAGTACTTGTTTTATGGACACAAGATAACTTAAGACTCCTATTAATGGAATTCTTGTTGTTTCCAATCTTGCATAAAAGGCCCACCCTTTTGCCCTCAGTGATGCGATGAATAACATAAAAACATTTTACCCAGCTGTAAGTATTTTATTGGATACATTGTCAAAGTGGTATGCATATTTGTAAGTTTGACCAGTACTGCAGAATTGCCCTAAGGAGTAAGTTGTACCAGTTTCTACTCCTGTGTTGCTGCTGCTGCTAAGACTCTTCAGTCATGTCCAACTCTGTGCAACCCCACAAACAGCGGCCCACCAGGCTCCCCATCCTGGGATTCTCCAGGCAAGAATCCTGGAGTGGGTTGCCATTTCCTTCTCCAATGCATGCATGAATGCTAAGTTGCTTCAGTCGTGTCCAATTCTGTGTGACCCCATGGACTGCAGCCATGCAGAAATGCAAAAAAAGCAAAATGGCTATCTGAGGAGGCCTTACAAATAGCTGTGAAAAGAAGAAAAACGAAAAGCAAAGGAGAAAAGGAAGATATAAGCATCTGAATGCAGAGTTCCAAAGAACAGCAAGAAGAGAAGAAAGCCTTCCTTAGCGATCAATGCAAAGAAACAGAGGAAAACAACAGAATGGGAAAAACTAGAGATCTCTTTAAGAAAATTAGAGACACAAGGGAACATTTCATGCAAAGATGGGCAAAATAAAGGACAGAAATGGTATGGACCTAACAAGCAGAAGATATTAAGAAGAGGTGGCAAGAATACACGAAAGAACTGTACAAAAAGATCTTCATGACCCAGATAATCACAATGTGCGATCACTCACCTAGAGCCAGACATCCTGGAATGTGAAGTCAAGTGGGCCTTAGAGGGCATCACTATGAACAAAGCTAGTGGAGGTGATGGAATTCCACTTGAGCTATTTCAAAACCTGAAAGGTGATGCTGTGAAATTGCTGTATTCAATATGCCAGCAAATTTGGAAAAGTCAGCAGTGGCCACAGGACTGGAAAAGGTCAGTTTTCATTCTAGTCCCAAAGAAAGGCAATGCTCAAACTACCGCACAGTTGCACTCATCTCACATGCTAGTAAAGTAATGCTCAAAATTCTCCAAGCCAGGCTTCAGAAATACATGAGCTGTGAACTTCCTGATGTTCAAGCTGGTTTTAGAAAAGGCAGAGGAACCAAAGATCAAATTGCCAACATCTGCTAGATCATGGAAAAAGCAAGAGAGTTCCAGAAAAACATCTATTTCTGCTTTATTGACTATGCCAAAGCCTTTGACTGTGTGGATCACAATAAACTGGAAAATTCTTCAAGAGATGGGAATACCAGAGCACCTGACCTGCCTCTTGAGAAACCTGTATGCAGGTCAGGAAGCAACAGTTAGAACTGGACATGGAACAACAAACTGGTTTCATATAGGAAAAGGTGTACGCCAAGGTTGTATACTGTCACCCTGCTTATTTAACTTCTATGCAGAGTACATCATGAGAAACGCTGGGCTGGAAGAAGCACAAGCTAAAATCCAGATTGCTGGGAGAAATATCAATAACCTCAGATAAGCAGATGACACCACCCTTCTGGCAGAAAGTGAAGAGGAACTAAAGAGCCTCTTGATGAAAGTGAAAGAGGACCGTGAAAAAGTTGGCTTAAAGCTCAACATTCAGAAAACTAAGATCATGGCATCTGGTCTCATCACTTCATGGCAGATAGATGAGAAAACAGTGGAAACAGTGTCAGAGTTTATTTTTGGGGGCTCCAAAATCACTGCAGATGGTGATTGCAGCCAAGAAATCAAAAGACGCTTACTCCTTGGAAGGAAAGTTATGACCAACCTAGATAGCATATTCAAAAGCAGAGATATTACTTTGCCAACAAAGGTCCATCTAGTCAAGGCTATGGTTTTTCCAGTGGTCATGTATGGTATGTATGGATGTGAGAATTGGACTGTGAAGAAAGCTGAGCGCCGAAGAATTGATGCTTTTGAACTGTGATGTTGGAGAAGACTCTTGAGAGTCCATTGGACTCCAAGGAGATCCAGCCAGTCCATTGTAAAGGAGATCAGCCCTGGGTTCTTTGGAAGGACTGATGCTAAAGCTGAAAGTCCAGTACTTTGGCCACCTCACGCAGAGTTGACTCATTGGAAAAGACTCTGATGCTGGGAGGGATTGGGGGCAGGAGGAGAAGGGGATGACACAGGATGAGATGGCTGGATGGCATCACAGACTTGATGGACGTGAGTTTGAGTGAACTCCAGCAGTTGGTGATGGACAGGGAGGCCTGGCGTGCTGCGATTCATGGGGTCGCAAAAAGTCAGACATGACTGAGCAACTGAACTGAATTGCTATATATGCTTGGGAATTTTCTGGATTTTGTATTCAGTTCCATTGATCTTCCTATCCATTGCCAGTGTTTTCCATTAAAAAAAGTTTTTTAAAATTAAGGTTTTCTATTGTGTTTTGCTTTATGCCAGGGTTAAACTCTCTTTATCCTCTTTATCAGGTTCTTTTCTTTATATTCTTATTTATTTTTCTGTATAAACTTCAGTATTATAATTTTAACATTTGTGACAAATTTTTTTCCAGACAATTCCAAGTTTTGCTAACTTATTAAATATGACATTAAATTACGTTAAAAACAGTAGCACTCCCATTTAAAAAATTGTTTAAGCTAGATGTATTTTGGAACATTTCAGTTCTCTGATATGCATTTTTCCCCATCACCACCAAGTAATTATCTAGTTCTCAGCAAACACTGTGTTCCCTACAAATTGAACTCAGTTCTGATGCTGTCCACCTGGAGATGGGGTCAGATCCACAGATGAGGGACTCAGTCTCACAGACTGTTTCATTTCACATATCAATGGAAAATCCATAGGTGGTTCCTGTGCTTCTAACTGGCTATAAATCAGAGGTTCCCATGCATTCCCCCCACCCACCCCCATTTTGATTAATAAATGGCTCATGAAACTTCAAAAATAAATTTACATATGTTTAGTGGTTGGTTATAAAGGATACAGATGAATAGCCAGATGAAGATGTGCCTAGGGCAGGACACGGTCTAGGAGAGCCCTGAGCACAGCAGCTTTTGTCCCCATAGACTATGGATGCATTCACGAGCAGGGTGCTTGTCGAGTCTTCCTGTTCAAGAGAATTTATAGAGCTTAATCAGCAGCCCCCCAATTCCCTGAGACCAGTGGGTGGAGCTGAAAGTTGCAACTTTCTGTCACTTGGTCTTTTTGGTGACCAATTCCGTCCTCAGACTGTTTAGGGATTAGCCTAGATGTTAAGTTATATGCCTGCCCCCTCGCGATGATGCTTTAAGATGGGCAGATGAGCCTCTGTCACAGTAAGTGGGGTCCTCCAATGCACTGGGCCCTGAGCCAGGAAGTCTGCGCCTCCGAGCCCTCTGAGACCTGTTTTTAGTTTGCCGCGCCTTGTGACTCTGGAATGTGAGCTCTTTTGTCTTCAGAGCTAGATGTTTTGGGTGTTTGTCTCTCGGGTTTAAACTCAAACCTTAACCTTACAGGGAAAAGCTCTGGGTTTTGAGATTTCTCCAGGTTGTAGGTCCTCTTGCTGAAAGTGGGGTTTATGGTGAGATTGTGTCTCAGCCTCTCTACCAGCCTAGATGTCATTTTCTTCTTGTTTGCCTGATTTGCTCAGATACTTTGGGGTTTTTTCCCCAGAGGAAATTGTTCCATATATAGCTGTCGATTAAGTGTCTGTGGGAGGTGAATTCAGGATCTTCCTATGTCACCATCTTGAATCAGAACCCTGTATTTATCATCTTGCAGAAATATATTTTCTGATTTTATCTTGAGTACATACTGCTGTGCCACTTTTTCTAATATACATGCAGGATTTTTACATGCATCTTAAAAAATTCAGGCAAGGCTTTCCTGGGACTTGTGCTGCAGCACGAGGGAGTGAACTCAAGAAACTGGGTACCCTTGCTTGCTCTCAGAGGAGAGCAGGCTGGTTCCTCACATGAAATGAGAATGGGGGCAGCTTGTGGTTGGGCAGAAGAGGGGTGGTCCAGCTGGCCTGCCTACCCCCTGGTGTTGCTGTGTACAAGGATCATGCGTGGTACCCTGCTTCTGCCCCAGGCACCGCAGAAGTGGCTGTTGGTTTGTGGCCTTTTTGTGACAATCATAAGTTTGTAATATTATTCATAATTACCCTGACTGCCGTACATTCGGTTGTTTATAGTCCCTTAAAGTTTCTTTGTATCCTATTGCTCAAGGAGACCTTTGTCCACGTGCAGGCACTCATCCAATAAAAGGTCTCAGATTCAAGGTCCCAGCCTATCTGAGGTGTTTATGCATCTTTTTTAGAGTTAAGCATTTTTAGCAATTCATCTATGCAATTAATTTTTCTTTGAAATTTTCTGGAAAAGCGGTCTGGACTTTCAGTCAGCATTTTGCCAAATATAGTGAAAGCTACTAAACAATTGCTATTTGAACAAGTTTCCTGGATTAAGTGTTCTCCATTTCTTCTCTGAAAATATTCATTGATGCCAGTAGAATGCTCAAAACTCAAATATGGCCTTTCTATTCACTTCAACTGTGACCAGTTGAACTTATGTTTTCTAAAACATATTCCTTTTAATGGAAAGAAATCAAAATATTATTTTTAAGGGGTGTTCTTATTTTTTCAATTTATATGATATCTAATTTACTTATATAATTATAAAAACTAGTGGTACCTGCATAACAATTGTTATTTAGAACAATTAAGGAATAATTTTACAAATTTACTCCTAAAATCTAATCGCATGTTTTTCCTCTCTTTCTCTTTAGCCTGTACAGTAACCCAGGTGGGATGCCTCCTTATGCTTCTCAGGGTTTCCCATTTCTTCCTCCGTATCCCCCACAAGAAGCTAACAGGACTATCAGCTCTTTATCTGTTGCTGACACTGTTTCTTCTTCAACAACAAGTTATACAACCGACAAACCCGCTGCTCCTTCATTTGGTGTCCTTTCAAATCTGCCATTGCCCGTTCCCACAACAGACACTTCAACACCGGTTGGTATCTTCAGATATCTGTATTCTATACCCTTGAAATACTCAGTCAGCAAACATCATATTCCTCCTTGTGCCAACCACTATGGCACAAAAGATAAAAAAATTTAATCACATTTTCAACTTAAGGAACAATGTCAGAGAGGGAACCATCAAGTAAATAACTAAATAGAAATGTTAGTCTAGAGTTACTATGAAGACACAGTTGAGGGAATAGTCAGTGCTCCCAGGGACTGATGTAGAGCTAGAAAGATAACCTTTATATAAGATGAGATTCTTTTTTTATACCACTTTACCCTTGGTGCCTCAAAGCATGCCTGATACATACAGTAGGTGCTCATTTAAAATGAGGCGGATGAATGAATGAACTCACGCTTCAGGCCACATTTTGATAGATGGTAATGAATTTGCCAGGATGATAAGGTGTTGTCATGTAAGGTAATTCTAAGAGGCTACACCTCTGACAAAGATGTGGAAGCATAAACCAGATGACGCATTTGTGAAGCCGCCTGTTACAGAACCCTCAGGTTTCATACAGAATGCAGGCAAAGACACAAGAAGGATTATGTAGGAGGAGCACGTATCAGCTTATGGAAGGTCTGCCCTAGGGTACTAAGGACATTTAAGCCATTGTCTCTTTGGTTTAAAAAACTGTTCTTAAATTAAGCTGGTAACTGCTGCCACAAGGGACATTACTGAGGGAGAGACCATGGATTAAACGTATTAAGGGGATTTAAAGGCCTTTATTTTTAACCCTTAATAAAAGAGAACTTTTCAGGGGTCCTTGGTTTTAAAATGTGACCATATATTCAGACAATATATACTCTATTCCTTATCTTCCCTACTGTCTTATAGAAGTTATGTAGGTAATTCTTGAGACTTTTGCCAAGTTAGTAATTTTTCTAAACGTAGTGCCTTTTGCTTGAGACAGACATACTCATATACATCAATGAAACATGCATATAATTCTCCACATTTGTCACAGATGTCTCACAATTGGAGATTTATTTTATAACCACAGGTAGTCACATGATCCTTCCTCATCAAAAAAAAAAAGAGCCAGTAATCCTATATATATAAAAATACACTGAGAAAGATGGAGTAAAAAAGAATGGGAGGGTAAGGACAGTGTGGAGTGCCAAGAGGATGTGTAATAATGAAAATAGTTATTGGATGCAGTACATTAAAAGTTACTTTTATAACCAGATAAGAATAGTCAAAAAGATGGGTAAAACTTAGCACTGTTTCAATCTCTCTTTAGATAAGCCAAAATGGTTTTGGTTACAAGATGCCCGATATTCCTGATACATTTCCAGAACTCTCAGAACTAAGGTAAAAAAAACTTGGACAGTAACATTGGTGTTTGTTGTCTATTTAATTTGTAAATGCACATATCATTTTCATGTCTTCATTATTCCTATATGTTAGTGGGAAGTGGAAAGTTTTATGAATCTGTGGTATGTCTTACAGTTCATATTTATTGACTTCCTAGTCTGTATCCAGGAATTTCTCTAGATCCTGGGAATGCTATAATAGTTACCAGGATAACGATGTCCTTTCTCTTGTGTGGCTTACCTTCCTGTGAAAACTGTTTCTGAATACATTAAAGTTCTCATAAAGTAATAGAAAAGTGTCTTTACAAAGCCATATTTTATTCAGATTTATGACAGAAAAGTTGAATATTCAAGTTTAAGGTATCATTTTTCATGAGACACTGTTTCCCTAAGAGGCTCCATGAAAAAAATATTTTGTGGCCACTCAAGCTTGTGAAGTTGCATTCTTTATACCACTGTTGTTGAAGGTTTACAGTAGTCGTGAGGCTGTTATAAATGAGGCTACTGAATGCTATTTAAAATGTTTGCAGTTGTTTTTGTCTTTAGTATATATTCCACCATGGATATACAGCCAAATACTCATGAGAAATCCTATAGTTAAAAAAAGTTTAACTTTGTTTGACCCAGTGTTTTGCAATCATTTTAACAAAATAGTGACTTATTTTGTGCTAATAATGTTAATTAATGAAGTTTACAAATACCACATACATGTTATAAAGCAGTTGCACGCAGTGTTATGCTTGCAGCCACCCCAGAAAATAGGTATTATTATTGTTGCCATGTTATAAAGGAGTCTCTCTTTCCTTTCTCCATTTTAAAAAAAATCATTATGAAAATGTCAGTACGAAAAGGTGAACCTCTTTGCTAACCTTCCTCCAGTTTTTTTCAGGAAGTATGGGTATAGGTCAGAATTAAACTCATAAAACTTTTAAAAATATTTGAAGTGTTTCAGTCCATTACTTTTTTTTTCTTTCTTTCTTTTTTTTTTTAACAGTTCCATCTTTAGTCAGTAGGGAACTTTGACAAAACAAAGATGCCATGGGGTCATCATGAACAGGATATTTCCCTGACCTAAAGTCAAGCATTTTTCTGAAGGGAACTTATTCTTTTTCAAAATAACAATTCTAATAAGATAACAATATCAGTAACAGTTACTGAAAGCAGAGTAAGTTTTTATTTCTTTTGTTTTTTTATAATTCATTTGTCTTTAGGATATATTTCATCAGAGATGTACAGCCAAATATTATTTTTTAAAGGCTTTTTAATGAAACTTTTTTGGATGACAATATAACTTAGGAAAATAAACAGGTTCATTTATTTTCTCTTGCTTTGAATTTCAGATACTTTTTTTCCTTGTTTAATTTTATTTTTTAATTATATAATGCTTTTGTGTGGATCTCTAGTCAAAACTGAAAGACACTCACTCAAAAGCTTTAGCTTGCTCCATACCCTATCCTTCCAATTCCCTCTTTCATTCTGGGTATTGATTTTTGTTTTGGGATTACTCTTCCACCATTGTTTTATAAAAACATTTTTATGAATACATGTACATAGACACATACCTATATCATTTATTGTGATAGCCACATGCCTATTAGCTAAACTGTCTTGATACTGTGTTTAGACTACTTTTTGTTCCATTGTGTTTGGTGTTTTATTTGCTTTTAAGGTTACAGTTTGCCTTCTTCTGTGTATTTATAAAAATACATGTCAAAGATTATGTAGAACTCTGTCAGCTGAATAAAGCTGAAAAACTGGATATTTATTGTCATGGAGAAAAACTAGATAACTGATATGCATGAACATATTTTCTTCTATTGTGTTTCTAGTGTGTCACAGCTTACAGATATGAATGAGCAAGAGGATGTATTGCTAGAGCAGTTTGTGACTTTGCCTCAACTAAAACAAATTATTACTGACAAGGATGACTTAGTAAAAAGTATTGAGGAACTAGCAAGTATGTCTTTCTTTACTTTTTAAATTTCCCAAGAAAAATGTGATCTTTATCTAGAAATAAACTAGAATTTATCTTACAGGAAAGAATCTCCTTTTGGAGCCCAGCTTGGAAGCCAAAAGGCAAACTGTTTTAGATAAGGTACAAGTTAATTATCATTTTTAAGAAGTCCATATAATTTTAAAGTAGAATGAAACAGCGTTTTAATTTTCCCTTTTAGTATGAATTACTTACGCAAATGAAATCAACTTTTGAAAAGAAGATGCAAAGGCAGCATGAGCTTAGTGAGGTAAGATTGTTGAGCTGTTTTCTTTTACCATAAGAATTTTTATTCTTTTTTTTGACAATTAACAAAAACATGTTTATTTTTGTCTTTAAAGAACAAACTGTTCTTTTCCCAATATAATCTTGATTAACTTACAAAAATGGGCATTTACAATGCATCATCAAAGCATTTCCCTTTAATGGGAAACTTCACAGAAGACAAACATTAAAAGGCTAAAAAATTTTTTGTTGTCGTCATTATAAGATAAAACAGAATCTAGCATAAGTCAAGGAAATCATTCATCTTTCAGGTCCTTGTCCTCCAGGAACCAGCATTGGTATATTATTTCCATTTAGCAAAACTTGATCTAATTTAGTAATTCTTCTTCCTTCTGGTATGATTTCAAATTCAGTGACATCTTCCAGTACCATGTTGACAAAGTCAACAAATCCCAGAAATATGCCAACAGTCTCCTCATCATTGTTCATCTCAATATGAATTCTTGATCCTATACACTTGTCCACAAGCTCTAGAGGAAGCAGCTATAGTGGGTTAGTGGTAGAGTTAGCTGCCATGGCTAAGCCGGAAGTGGACTAGAAGTTTTACTCTTAATATGCACGAGCCACATTCTTAAATGTATTATTATCAGAAAGCATTTATTAGGCATTCAAGTTTATAAGGCATGATAAACAGCCTTGAGTTATCCAGATGAACAGCTCAGTTTTATAAGCCATTGTCAGTCATTTGTGCTTATGCAAGAGCATTTGGTTCCAAAACAGAAAAATATAAAAAGCCCCATAAATAACTGTTCTGGGAGAATTATTATAAAGCCAATTTAACTCTTCTAATAAAAGTTAAAAAGAAAAATTTAATTTTAGACTCACTTGCAAGCCTGTGTACAGCTATCTTAAGTTGGCAAATTGGAAAATATAACACATGGAAAGTATGAAGTATAATTCACCACAAATAATAACTTTATACTAGAAATCCAGTTAATGTGAAAAACGAAAGCTTTTTATAAAATTAACCCTTGGAAATCATTTTAAAAGTTAAATAGGACATAATCTTCATATATCAACAACCCACATCATAACTAACGATATTCTGTTTCCTTTAAAATTAGGAATTCTAGGAAGTGAAGCCAATGTAGTAAAACATAAACTAGAAATAAAACAACAGCAAAAAAAATGGTAAAGAGAATATAAATTTATAAAAGATTTCATATAATATGATCGTTCTTTTTAACTTTTTATTTTGTATTGGGGTATAGCTGATTAACAATGTTGTGATAGTTTCAGGTGAACAGCAAAGGGACTCAGCTGTATATACACATATATCCATTCTCCCCGAAACTCCCTCCCATTCCTGCTGCCATGTAACACTGAGCAGAGTTTTCCATGTGCTATACAGCAGGTCCTTGTTGGTTAGCCGTTTTAAATACAGCAGTGTATACGTGTTGATCTCAAACTTCCTACTTATCCCTTTCCCTCATCCTTCCTGCCTAGTAACTCAGTTCATTCTCTATGTCTTCTTATTGTCTCCTTGCTTTCTTTCCCATGTGGTCTTCCTCCGTTTGTACTAAAGTCTTTGGGACATTCTGGCCTATCTCAGTTTTTGCAAGGGAAGATTTATCTTTGTTTATTGATGTATCTTTGGCTATTATGTTCTTGGTTGGCTATTAAAAGGCATATAGTACTCTAGACCTTTGTCCTGGAGTATAATTTCATTGCCTTAAGGAGCACTGGAATCAGAGGGTAATGTGAGAGATTTTTAAGATTACTTGATCCAACCAGTTGCTGACACTGTGCAATTGTTATATCTTTTGCATTGCACTAAGCTCATTGCGTATGTTACCCATCATTCCACACAACAACCTATGAGGGTAGGTACTGTTACTATTTTTCCATTTTACAGATGAGGAAACTGAGGCACATGGATATTAAATAACATCCCTGAGGTCATACAAATGGAAAGTGTCAGAGTCAGGAATCGCACGTAAGGAGTCTTCCCCTCTCTTAGCCAGAAGATCTGTTGGAGGTACTTTAGAGCTTACTAAATGAAGAGGCTTTTCCCAATAATCAGTATCATTCCTTAGACAAACTTATCAAATTAATTCCTTAATTTAATAAAGAATACTAGAAACCAAAAGCAAACATCACAGTTAATGACTCAACATTTCCAGGATCATTTTAATGTTAGGAGTGAGACAGTGATGCCCCAATATCACTGCTGTTTAACTTCTACCCCATTTTCCTTCCCACTAAGGAGTTTTTCAGAGCATTAGAAATTAATGATTTTCTTTCTTGATTTTCTTTTTCAGAGCTGTAGTGCAAGTGCTCTACAGGCAAGATTAAAAGTAGCTGCACATGAAGCTGAGGAAGAATCTGATAATATTGCAGAAGATTTCTTGGAGGGAAAAACGGATATAGATGATTTTCTCAGTAGCTTCATGGAAAAGAGAACAGTATGTAATATTCTTTGGTTGATATGTATGGATGTGAGAGTTGGACTGTGAAGAAGGCTGAGCGCCGAAGAATTGATGCTTTTGAACTGTGGTGTTAGAGAAGACTCTTAAGAGTCCCTTGGACTGCAAGGAGATCCAACCAGTCCATTCTGAAGGAGATCAGCCCTGGGATTTCTTTGGAAGGAATGATGCTAAAGCTGAAACTCCAGTACTTTGGCCACCTCATGCGAGGAGTTGACTGATTGGAAAGGACTCTGATGCTGGGAGGGATTGGGGGCAGGAGGAGAAGGGTATGACCGAGGATGAGATGGCTGGATGGCATCACGGACTCGATGGACGTCTGAGTGAACTCCGAGAGATGGTGATGAACAGGGAGGCCTGGCGTGCTGCGATTCATGGGGTCGCAGAGTCGGACACAACTGATCGACTGAACTGAACTGAACTGAGGACAAGTGACAGCATAATATCAAATTACTTATGTATATTCATGACTAAAAAAATCTTAGCACATTACTGAGCTGAAGTTTTGAGTGCCATGAGAGGAAACTGAAGAGCCTCGGAGAATGATAGCAGCTTGCTTCTATCACTTTAAACCTGCTTGTTGTGAGCACACAAGCATGTAAATCACATAACAGTTCTGTTTCAGAAATGATAGCTGAAGTGTACTCTAGTCTTAATAGTCAAATACTATTTTTTAAAGTCTTTAATTAAGCTTTTTTGGATGACAATATAACTTAGGAAAAAAAAACAGGTTCATTTATTTCAATTTGCTTTGAACTTTAGATAATGTTTTTCCTTAATTTTATTTTTTAAATTATATAATGCTTTTGTGTAGATCTCGAGTCTAAGTCTTAATAGCTGTGATATACTCCTGAATAACCTGTTTCATAAGCTGTTTAAAATTTAGGAGAATAACTTAAAAAGGTTTTTTTCATTTGTTTATCGTCCACACTGGATGGCTTGTGGGATCTTCATTCCGCAGTCAGGGATTGAACCCAGGCCACTGCCATGAAAATACCAAGTCCTTCCCACTAGACCACCAGGAAATTCCCTATGGAGATTTTTTTTTTTTTAATTTTTTTGTTTAAATATTACTTGAGAACATTCTCGGGATAGTTTCTGTTCCAGTATTTCCATTATATTTAAAGAAAAGATTTTGAATCTTATCCTTTGGTAAGTCCTACGTATTACCTAATGTCTCTGAAACATCACACTTATTTATAACCTTTATACAATTAAGTGCTACTGTAAAGGAAAGTGGGCCAGATTTTACTATTCCCATTTTCCACAAGAGAAAATTGAAGTTCAGGGACATTATTGACTATAGCTTTAATGAGGCATTCATTTCTAGTCTTTTTTTTTTTGGTACTATTAACTGTATTTTGAGGTTTTTATTTGTTAAGCTTCCAAGTTAACAGTAGGCTTTATTTTCATATTTTTAAAACACAGATATTTGAAATTATATAATCAGAGAACTGGGATAAAGGATCAGAGTGTGTTTTACATTCTACAGGTTTACAGACAAAAATCATCTTCCAAACAATTTTTTTTTTTTTGGATTCTTAAATTCTGTGCCACGTTTAGTTCAGTTCAGTCGCTCAGTCATGTTCGACTCTTTGCGACCCCGTGAATTGCAGCACGCCAGGCCTCCCTGTCCATCACGAACTCCAAGTTCAGAGACTCGCGTCCATCGAGTCTGTGATGCCATCAGCCATCTCATCCTCGGTCGTCCCCTTCTCCTCCTGCCCCCAATCCCTCCCAGCATCAGAGTCTTTTCCAATCAGTCAACTCTTCGCATGAGGTGGCCAAAGTACTGGAGTTTCAGCTTTAGCATCATTCCTTCCAAAGAAATCCCAGGGCTGATCTCCTTCAGAATGGACTGGTTGGATCTCCTCGCAGTCCAAGGGACTCTCAAGAGTCTTCTCTAACACCACAGTTCAAAAGCATAAATTCTTCGGCGCTCAGCTTTCTTCACAGTCCAACGTAATGTCTCTGCTTTTCAATATGCTGTCTAAATTGGTCATAACTTTCCTTCCAAGGAGTAAGCGTCTTTTAATTTCATGGCTGCAGTCACCATCTGCAGTGACATCCACAATTTAATGTCAACGAGTTAAAAGATTCTTACTTAGAATTCTGTCAAATGTAGCTAGTTGTAGGAAGATTATTGATGAAGTGACTGGTATTTAAATAATTTATCTTCTAGATTTGCCACTGTAGAAGAGCCAAGGAAGAGAAACTTCAACAAGTGATAGCAATGCACAGCCAGTTTCATGCTCCGCTATAGGTAAATTGTATCCTGGAAGGATTGTGTCTTGAGACTATTGCATGGCTCTCTTTAATGAAGTGTTCTTACTAGTGCTTGTTCAGCCAACTTTAAGCATAATACTATTGTTACAGCTACCATGCTATAAAACATGTAGAATAAATTGTATTATCTATTAAGCATGATGTTATACACCTAAGCATATGGCCAGTATAAATTGTCTGCATGTTTTCTCAGTATGGTATTTGCTTAAATGTTTTGTTTTCAGTATTTGATAGCTACATATGTAGAATTTAAGTTCCTTTCTCTCAGCTGGTATGGGGCATATACCATAACCCTTAAGTTGACTTATTTCTCAGTAGTGTCTTTTGTCATTTTTTCTTTTTAAAAATGAACTTCCAATCTGTCTCTTTTCCATCTATTCCAGTAAGTTTCTGATCAGTCCTCTGCCTTCAGGGTTTCTCCTTTGTGCAGAGCACTGACAAAATGATCCTCCTAAAATACCACTCTGTGATAACATCTCTGTTCTAGGACCTTTAAAGAACCCTGGGGATGACAAATGCCACGTTTCCCTCTCTGGTTTTAAGTCTTCTGTAAGCTGGCTGACATTTTAGATCATCCATTCTAATTTTCCATTTACCTCTCCTGTGTTCTTTTCTGTTACATTCTTTTTTCTACCATCATGTCTTTGTTCATGCTCTCATCTGATCTCAAGACATTCTTCCAGTTTCCTCTCTGTCTTGTTTTAGGACTGGATTTGGTTGCAAAGACTAGCCCCAACCTCAACAAGTTTAAGTAAAAGCTTGTGTTCCTGGATAATGCAGGAAAACAGCCCAAATATAGGAAAGCACAC
Organism: Nanger dama; assembly: GCA_917880005.1. Lineage (NCBI taxonomy): Eukaryota > Metazoa > Chordata > Mammalia > Artiodactyla > Bovidae > Nanger > Nanger dama. The sequence goes on from CAKJTW010000021.1 coordinate 25,853,928, forward strand.
GTCAGCCTCCTAGGAGTGAAAGCATGAGGCCACACGTAACCAAAGCAGCTCTTCTTCCTCAAATGCTGCCACAGGCTGCTTGTGTCTCGTTTCTGCTTTCCTCCCCTTTTCTGTCTCTCGCTCTCACGTGCCTTCTCACTGGCTCTTCAAAGAGCCTTTCTTTGCTGCACTTGCATGTGGTTCAGCCACTGCTGCCCACAGGCCTGATCTGACGGTCCAAGCAGCCAGGGGAGACTGAGCAGGGTCTCACAACAAATCAAGGAAAGAGACTGGCCCCGCGTAGATGGTGTCCGTCCTGACCTCACGGTTTTACCTGGAGACCTGTGTCATGTGGTCTTCTGTCTGCTTTGCTGGGCTGATGGAGCAGATGTTGAGAAGAGAGCATGAGAGTTTCCTTCGGAGCCGGCCACAGGGAGGGAGGTGACAGGCATTTCTCATCTCCAGCTCAAACTTACCTGCCCCTTTTCTCAATTTAGCTGTCCTTAACGTTAGTAGCAATATTGCGTTGTTTTATTTTACAACTCAGATTGTTAATCTCTGAGGGTAAGTGTTGATTTTTAATATAAAGTATACATATCTCAAGGTTGAGAAGTGGGCAATGAGTTATTCTCTGTTGACACATGCATGCTAGAATCCTTTCCCACCTCTTTTCTCTCATTGTCAGGTTATCTTCTTAGGAAATCTTAATTTATCATCTTAAAGTAAATCTTAGGTTTTTGATTTTTTCTTTTCAGATTTTCCTGAAAACATGAACTTCAAAGAGAGGAATGGGACACAAAACTAAGCACATTTATATTTATGATTTTCAAATTGGCATTTCATCACAATGGCTGAATTCCTAGATGTATTATATAGGTTGTATACAGAACTGAGACTGATTTTGTACAGATTAGAATGATTGCTATGATCTTTGCTTTGAAAATTTTTTCTGCACTATTTGCACTAAAAATGTTTATTTATTGTTGATAAATTCTATCATATTTAAGTTCTACTGCTGTTCCTCTCTTATTATTGATTAAATACCTGTGCATGTAATTTTAGCTACTCTCAAATATTTTATAAAATTACTTCATTTAAATTTGTATTTTTAATTTGAAACTGCCTCATTTCTTTATCAAGGATAGTTTGCTTAGAGTTTTTTTTTCCTCTCAACCCTTTCTGAAAAATTACTGTTTCAACTGTAGAAAGATTCTTATTTTCTCTCTTTCTTTCGGGATGATAAAACTTTGAAAAATAATTTGTTTTTAAATATTCACAGTGTCAGGAAACACCAAACCTGCCAATGTGCCGTCTCAAGTAATTTTTAATACACAGAATAAATCAAAAAGATAAACCAGCTGTTTTTATATACGGTCTTATTTTTTTAAATTAAAGATGCATTTAAAAGGCAATATAGGTAAATAAATATTTTACCTAATAGAAAAATTGCCTTTCATTTAAACTAGTCCAACATAAACTTTCATGCTAACTTTTTAAATATAAGTATCTGATGGGTTTGTGGTTAGATGAGAATATGCTGTCTGAATTCTAAAGTTTAAAACAATATTTTGTTAATAAATAGTAAAGAATACAAAAAGTCAGTGAAATTTTCTGACCTTTACTGCATTAGCTTTTCTCTTATGAAAGCTGTAATAATAAATAAAACTAATATTTAATTTTTAGGCAGTCTAGTTTTTAATTTGATTTTCACTTTAACTTGTATATGTTAAACAGTTTGCTTTTATAGTTCATTACAGAATGAATATATTTTATGGATAGCCGTGAAAGCCAATTAATAGAAAATCTTGAACTAGATTTCCAAGGCTTGATAAAGTAGCATCCTAATGCCTATTTTCATTTAAACTTCAGTATGATTGCCATTCCAAATCCTAGCATACAGTACAGGTTTTTTTCTTCATTCTTCTTTCTATACCTATTTCTGGCAACAGTTTAGGAAAAATAAAATTTTTTTCTGAGACCTGAAAAATGCTTAATACTTAGTCTGTGTTTAAGGGAGGACAAGTATTCACATGGACTATAAAGATATAATTCGAGTAAAGAAATTAATTTTTTTAACCTGTCCTCCTGGTACTATGCTAAGAGCATGCCATTTAATCTTCAAAATGACCTGACAAGGAAGTTATGATTATTATTCCAGGCATATGGTACATAACTGAGGTAAGTGTTTCAGATTTGTTGCAGTCTTCGGGGTATTGAGAAACCTTTCCTTACAGCACTGGCCACATAAGCTTCAGTTTTCCCAGCAGTCACCACAGTGGAGGACATGATTAGCCCAGTCTTTTGGAAGCAATCAGGAAGCTTTCTTAGAAACCAGACAGAGCTCAAAATAGGAGCCCAGCAGACCACAACCATTAATTCATTTGATTTATTAATTTTATTAAGCCCTCTAAGAGTGAGGCACTGTGAAAGTACTATCCAGTGACGACTCAAACATGGCCTAGGTGTTTATGTACTTATCCACCTTTCCCTCTACCCAAAAAAGTTATTTTCATACATAGTAAATCTGTTCTACATAATCACATAAGTAATTCATCTCAATGTCTTATTTTTTTAAACTTGAACTATTCCAGTTTCATTCTATACCAGTTAACATACCTTGGTTTCTTCTAAAATTAGGTAACCTCCTTACAACCTAGTCATTAAAAAGAGGACTCTAAACATTATCTGCTATTAATAGATCAGATATTAGGTCATAGACATCATCCAGGGTGGAAATTAGTCTACATTTGAATATGTATGAATTTTGGTTTTACAATAAAAACTTAAGTGACTTTTCTATAGTACTAGTATTACTTTTTTCTTAAAATTGGCCATATTAGAGAAGCAGTGTCAGAAGGAGAAAAAGTATCTGTCAAAGCAGAGATTGTGATTTTCCTCTAACACATACTAGAGGACTAGATGGAAATCAGAATAGCAGAGAAAAGCTTGGGAGTTACTAGATTATGTAGAGTTAGGGGTTTGTCATAGATAGGACTTGAGAGACTGATATCTCAAATAGTTTTCTAAACAAATGTGATACATGCCAGACATAATGTTTCAAAGTTGAAAGATTTTCTAGGAATAATCTATACTAGGAAATTTATATTGGAATAGAGATCATCTGACAGGTAAGTCTGATCATAATTCATATATGTTTAAATTGAAGGACAGCTCAGGTTTATTTTGGGGGAAAGCAAGTAAACTAATCTTGTGCTCTTAAAGAATAGAAACCTCACGCCAGGGTTTTCCTTGTTTTTATTTACCTTTACTCTAAAAAGTTCCTTTGCTGATTGTAGAGTCATGATCAAAATGCTTACTTACTTCATATCATTAAATTTTCCTGAAAATCACTAAATAATAAATCACTTGAGCTCTAAATATTACCAGCGGGGAAATAATCTGTCTTGAGTCAGTTTTACATTGGTTTAAACCAACTGCTCTAAAGAAAATACTTTCTGATTGATGTTTGATTTTAAATGAGAATTTACTGTTAGAGATTTTAATCTAATTGGCTTGGCCATGCTCTTTTAAGGCTCCATGCCACACAATAACGTCTTAATAAGCAATAAATAGAACCTTTAAAACCCCATCAATTTCAGTGTTAGGTTAACTTCTAGTAAGTAGTCTAAATGAACATATGCTGAAATTATAATGTTTTGTAAAATGGTGGGGACTGGAAAAAAGTTGTTGTCTGATATGAAAGATACCACATTAAAGAATAAATTTTAATGTATCAAATATTTATATTATTTGCTTTTCAAAAAAATGCATAGTTCTGTTTGGTATAGTTACTATGTCATTTTTAAAAACTTTGTTATTTATTTTTGTAGATGTATACTGCCAGATGGAAGAAATTAAATTCTCATCCTTAATACTAGGCAAAGTTTCTAAGAGTTGATAGTCAACTACAAGAGTGGTATGGAGTTACAAAAATATAAACGCCATTATGACTATATCCTAAGAATCTTTAATAAGGTTTTCACTAATACAGAAAGTTGTTACTCCTGACCACCTTTCTCCAGTTCTCCAGCCACTCACTGCCCCAACCTTCATGCTGGGTTAACCACAAATCTGATCTTTTTCTGTAACTTTGGTGGTTTGGGTTTTTTTTTTTAAGAGTACACATGTAAGTGAAATCATAGTTTTTGTTTTTCTCTGATTTATTTCACTTAGCATAATTCCCTGAAGGTCCATTCATATTGTTGCAAAAGGCAGCATTTTCTCATTTGTTTATGTCTGAATACTGTTCCGTGGTGTGTGTGCTTCTTTCTTCACTCATCTGTTGGTAGACAGTTAACTGGTTGTTTCCATGTTGTGGCCATTTTAAAACAGTGCTGCTGTGAGCATGAAGGGGGTACAGATATCTTTTCAAGTTAATGTTTTCATTTTCTTTGTATGTATTCCCAGAAGTGGATCTGTATGCTGGATCATACAGTAGTTCTATTTTTAATTTTTGAGGGTCCACCGTACTGTTTTCCATAGTGACTTTACCTCTTTATGATCCCATCAACAGTACACAAGCATTCTCTTTAATTCACATTATCACCAACATTTCGTATCATTTGTCTTTTCAATGTTGGCCATCCTGCCAGACGTGAGGTTTGGTTTTGATTTGCATTTCCCTGAAGATAGTGGTGTTTAGCATCTTTTCATGTACCTGTTGACCCTTTCATATATCTTCTTTGAAAAAATGTCTAAGTCTTTTGCCCACTTTTAATTGTATTATCTTTAATCCAGTTTAAAAATGTATCATCCAGAGTGAGATATTAGTATACATTTGGTTCAGGTTTCCTGTTTCCTTATGATTCTCTTTGGATGATCTATGCATTGTCTATAGAGTAGGGTGGTAAAGTCCTCTATTTCTTCTTTTAGCTCTGCTGGATTTTGCTTTATGTATTTAGGTGGTCTCTTTTTGGGTGAGGCATCTGTTTGAGCCCTGAAGCGGAGTGGAAGGTCACTGGCTGAGACAGCTGGGTAGGACAGCTGGCTTGGTTCCCCCACCCACTCAGGTGAGGCTGTAGTAGATTCTGTGGATTGGTGGGTCCAGTCCCAGTTCGCTGTACTCAGCATTAAGTGGGGCAGCAGGATGGGGTGCAGGGCCTGCACAGCTCATCGTTGGGGACCTGAGTCAGGCAGGAATGTCCATGGAAGGTGTTGGCCACCAGTTTAACTCTGCAGACAGGTTAGGCCATGGGCTGTGCTCTGTTCAGCTGCCGCGGTCAGCGGGGCTGTTGGATGGGTTGTGCAGCTTCCCACGTCTTCTGGGAAAGCTCCCTGGTCGGGGCAGAGGCTGATGGCTGTTTGCAGCAGTAAGTGCAGCTGCAGATCAGTTTTCTTGCCCAAGCACAGCAGGAGAAGCAGCTTGAAAATCACTAATGCTATGTCTGTGGTCTCACACTGACCTGTGCCCCCAGTTCCTGGCCAGTCAGAGAGGTTGGTTTTGCTCTCAGGACAGTCAGCTCTGCCCACCCACTTATCTGCTCAAGATCTGCCGGGGCGTGCAGCTTCCGGGTGTTTTTGCCAGGCCTTCCTGTCTGATGGGGCTGGGGGCCATGCTTCCCAGTGAGTGGGGCTCTGGCTCCCACCTGGGAAGGACTGCGAAGGCCCATTTCAGGTACCTCCCAAGTTCTCCTCAACAGGCTTTCTGGTCAGGAAGGGTCAGAAGCCACAATCTGCAGCAGGAAAGGCGGAGACTTAGCTCTTGTGCCTGGGTAGGGACAGACCAGATTCCAGAGCCAGCAAAGCTCCCCCGTGGCAGCCCCAGCGAAGCAGACCTGCTCCCTGTCAGACTCCTGCTCAGACTGCACCGCCAACGCAACCCTGCAATTGCAGATGAACAGAGCCAATGGTTGAGACTACTGCGTGGGCTCCACGGGTACAGTGTGGACTTATCCATGCCGACACAGCCTATGAAGTGACAAGTGGCAAAACGTATTCCACTGGTTAAGCAGGCATGACAGCAGTGTTCTCCGGTTCTTCAGTGAGCTGCTTCCTTCATTGAAGTGGTGCCCTGTACCTTTATACAGTTACACTTCCGGAATCAGGCTTGAGGCTGACCCCCTTGTCTTGGTAATGTAGTTTCTGGGACCAGTAATAAAAGTTTTTTTTTTTTAAGAAGCTAATGTGATCTAAAACCATATTTAAGAACTAGAGCATAAATGTTGTTTCTGCTTTATTGGGTATTAGACTGGTATTGGAGAAAAGTGTGTGGTAAGTTTTAGCATTTTTAAAATAGAAATATGAAATTCCAAGGAAAGGCAACAAAACTATTACAGTTCAATACATTATCTATAAGGAAAAGTTAAAAGTGATCATTAAATCTGAACACTAAGCTTAAGCAGAATTACAAACCTCATCTGTTACAGAAATATATCTATTAACAAAAATCAAATATTTGAGGAAACAAAATATTCATCTGGAAATGAATTTTTAAAGGAAAGATTGAAGATGAGTGTGAAGGAACGTGGTCAGGGCACTTTGAGCAGCTGCAGGCAAGGAAGATGTGAATTGATAACCTCGGGTGATGGCAGAGGTCATTGCTCTGTAGTGAATAAAACCTCCATAGTCTAGAATGGAGAACAATTTTCCTTATATTTGCTTGATAAAAGAAATGGCTGTTCCTGTTCATCAACACCTAAAGGAACTCGTCACTACATTTTATAATTCTCGATGACCCGTGCCACTTCTTGGGCTGTTTTTATTTGAGATTGCACTGTTCCCTTATTTTTGGAAAGTGTTCCTTGTGTGTCCTTTACTTGGGAACTCCATGGCGGGGGATCCTCAGGCAGTGAGAAACACGGCTTCGTCGGAATCCCGGTCCTTGCCACTGTCTTCGCTCGGCACACACTCCCCACCGCTGGGGGAGCGGCAGCTCAGATCCTCCACCCCCGACTCTTGGTCACTGTTGGCGGACAAGTCTGGGTCTGAACTTTTCAGATTGTCTTGAGTGAGGATCAGAGCAGAATCCTCATCGCCCTGGGAAGGGCTCCTGGACGGGAAGGACTTCACATTGCCGCTGTAATCCTGAGGGGTGTTGGCTGCGCTGTTGTCCGAGGTAGAAAATCCTGAGTGTTTGCTGGGCTCACTCTGCTTACTCCTCACCTTAGTGCGATTTAACTGCACTTTCTGAATTTTTCCAGCCTCTAGAAAAGAAACCACAGTTTCAGGGAACAGTCATAAAGAATGTATCTTTTTTGGTATGTGCCTGCAATGGGATTTAGATGGACTTGGTTTCAAAGCTAGACTTTATGACTCTGGACAAAATAATTAGATTGTGAGGCTTGCTCTCTTCCTAATGTAAGGATGGCACTCTATAAAAAGCAGAAAACACAGCCTAGGTAAAGCACCTGGCAAAAAGCAGTCATCCTTCTTTCTGTACCCGTATGTTTTACGTGATTTTCATCCTGTGAACTGAAAGTACAGTTTTTTAAAAAGTCAGGAATAAGGTTTTTATTATCTAATTTTTAAAATTAAGATAGAAGTAGTTCACTCTTAAAGTGTACAGTTCAGGTTTTTTTAAAGTATAGTCATAAGGTTATGCAACCATTCACCACTGTCTTGTTTCCTAAGATCTTCATCATCCCCAAAGCAAACTATGGAAGTGAGCCAAAGCAGATGTCTGAAATGCATCAACTGTGTATGTTTGGGCTTCGAAGATTGGACTGTTCACCTGGTAGGATTGTGTTTCAGGTTACTTTCTGGCTAAAAATGTGAAAGGACTTTCCAGGTAGCACAGTGGTAAAGAATCTGCCTGCCAATGTAGGAGACACAAACAGATGCAGGTTTGACCCCTAGGTCGGGAAGATCCCATGGAGGAAATGGCAACCCACTCCAGTATTCTTGCCTGGGAAATCCCATGGACAGAGGAGCCTGGCAGACTAGTCCATGGGGTCACAAAGAGTTGGATGTAACTGAGCACAAAAATATGAAATGGCTGTATTGCTGCATTTCACACATTCTGAGCCACGAGAGGCTCTTCCGAGAGCCGCAGTTGCCAGCAAATAAGGTGAGCAAGAGCGACTGTCTTACTTCTTCCAGGGCCTCGAGTTCTTCCTCCAGCTGCTGAGTCTCCTCCTTCACAGCCATGAGGTAATCTGTGACTGACTGTCGAGGCTGCAGTCCCTTCTCAAAGCGATTATACATTCCATTCCAAAACCTGCGAAGGACAGCAGAGCTTCATGAGACCATGTCACAGTCTGTACATTCACATTCTTGAGTCTTCCAAGGTATCTTTCAAACCATAGTCCTAGTAACAACCAAATGTGAAGTACAGGGTCAAAAAAGCCACTCACTGAGGTAATAATTTCATGTTACTGTTTTCATTTTCTTGAATCAGTCAACTTCTTTTGGGGAGAGTAAATTCATGAAGAATCTACTTGAATAGATGGTACTGAATTAAAAGGCACATAATATATTTTTCTAAAATAGATTGTAATAGTACATGTTACCATTTTCTTTTTTTTTTTTTTGGCTTAAGAAGATGACTTAGTTAAGAAGTCAACTTGGAAAATTAGTGTTTATATCACCATTTAGAATCTTTCAACCACAAAGAAATATTTTAAATTTGAAGTTTTTAAAATGACAGCCACTAGGATTACTTACATTTGCAACAAATCCTCCTCTTTTTACCCTATACAGTAAAGCATACTGGAATGCAAATAAAAATACAGGTGTACCTTGTCTTACTGTGTTTTGCAGAGATTGCATTTTTACAGAGTGAAGGTCTGTGGCAAGTCTGTCAGCACAGTTTTTTTTTACAGCATTTGCTCACTCTGTGTCTCTGTGTCACATTTTGGTAATTCTTAGAATATTTCAAGATTTTTCTTTTTTGTGTGGTTATCAGTGATCTTTGATGTTACTACTAGTACTACTCACTGAAGGCTACCATTAGGTTAGCATTTTTTTAAACAATAATGTGTTTTTAAGGTATGTAACATTATTAGATTGTTTTTTAGACATAATACTACTTGCACACTTAGCTGACTACAGTGTAGTGTGAACAGAACTTTATATGCACTAGGAAACTAAAAATTGTGACTCAGTTTATTGCAGTGTTCACTATCACAGTGGCCAGGAACCAAACCCACAGCATTACAGAAGCATGCCTATGACAAGCATTACCATAAGGATACCTGTAGATTTACTCAGGAAACTAGGGCAAGGACTTGGTGTCATTCATTGATTTAGCCACAGTGCCTAGAACAGTGCTTGAGCCTCAGTAATGTGCGTGTTGAGTGGCTAGAGCTAACAAATTAGTTGCAGTACACTTGACTGCAGGCTATGTATCTCAACAGGTCTCAAAACTGCCAGTTCACACAAACCATGAGGCATTTTTTTTTCAGTGTGACAGAATTAATATTATTTTATAGAATTCTGGGGAAATAACTGGATTGAAGTCATTATGGGGTTGGCCAAAAAGTTAGTTTGGGTTTATTGATACAGAACGAACCTCTTGGCCAACCCAATGAAAATGAAAGTTCTAGAGACGAAAAGCCACTAAAGGGTGTATTGAGGGAGGGAGGGAGAAGGAATGTGGTTTCTTGGTGATTTCTGTGTAATTTTGTCTTTTTCCTGACCTCTGAGTCGCCCTTCTGTATTATACCAGTGCAGAGGAAAAAACCCAAGGGTAAAGAGAGCCTACAGACCTAGTAGCATCTGTTGGGTACCACCAGGCTCTCCTATCCCAGTATGGACAATCTTGAATTTATTTCCACAGGCAATAGTTCCATTTGATTCAGCAGTAAAAGAAGGTAAACTGTCATGCCCACTAACTAAACCTGTGACTTCACATTTAACTTCTCAGGCACTTGGTTTATTCAGTCCTTCTTCTCTCCTCCTCAGCTTCTAAAGAGAATTCCGTATTTAGAGAGGAAAGAGAGGGACAGGTAACAGGCAAAAATGCCTTGGAGCTCAGTGTTACATACCCTTCAGCCTCCATGTAGTAAACAGTGCCAAAATCTAAGGCACAGCCACACCCAGTGAGGTCCCAGAGGTTTACGTACTTGTACATGAAGTTGCACGGTGCTGTGGGGAGATGAAGGACTCCTGGGTCTGGCTGTGATCAGCTCTAAATAGAGGATTCAAGTAGTCGACCCGATTTTTCCACAGGTGAGCCCATAAAGAGTATGTTCTTTCTTGAATTCTGTTATAAAGAAAATAAGCCTTAAAATGACTTCCCTTGGTTCTTAGAAACAGTAGACATATTAAAGCTGGAAAGGAATCAAAACTTGCTATATCAGGGGTCCCTGTTCTCTAGCAAGGAAACTAACAGTCTTTTGTGTCTTCATGGTGCAGCAAAGAGCACTTGTAGGAGTCGCAACTTCCCTGCTCTCTGGGGACATCTTGCCTTAAGATGTCCCATCCCTCTGAGTATAAACCACATGCATTTTGTCGAAATTTTCCTCCAAATAGTCACTAGATTATTATTGTTTGCTGGGTACTACTTAAATTCTTCACATATTTTCTCTCATTTAATTGTCACTGTATCCCTATGACATTTGTCCCTTTTGCTAATCTAGCACAACAAATCACAAAATACCTAAGAAAACAGATGAGCTTACAGGATGTACCATTTATCAGGAATTGTATCTACTAGAAAAAGTCATGTTCTTTCCACTCAGGATAAAACGAGTCAGTTTTATTTGAACTTATCATTTGCAAAATTAAATCTGATATTCTATATACCACATTAATTTGTTTTATAAAAATTTCAAAAATGTTCTTTCATTTACAGTTCTTAAGTCATTTTGCTGTTAAGCTTTTGACTTTTTCAAAAGTTCACATTTCATCTATTTTTTCCCCTCTCAATGAAAGCAGTCTAGTAGTCTACCCTTATCCATGGGGTATTTGTTCCAAGACTCCAAGTAGTTGCCTGAAATTATGGATAGTAGTGAACCCTGTATATACCATGTATATATAGGAAAACTCCTATACATACATGCCTATCATAAAGTTTCATTTATAAATTAAGCATAATAAGAAAAATGTGAATTGCTAGCATTGCTACTCTTGAACTTTATTATTAAGTAAAATAGGGGTTACTGGAACACAAGCATTGTGATAACTGAGACAGCTACTAAGTAACAGGTGATCCCAGGCAGGATGGAGTCGGGGAGTGAGAGATTTCATCATGCTACTCAGAAATGCCCACAATCTAAAACTTATGAATCATTTTTTTCTGGAATCTTCCATCTAATCTTGGACCACAGTTGGCCTCAGATAACTTAAATTATGGTAAGTGGAACCCTTCCTTTCCATATCAGTGCGTGAAGTTTATCTGTCTACCTGTGGACATTAGGCAGGAACTAGGCAAAATGGACTTGTGCCTGTCTTTGTCAGCTGATGGCCTTAAACTTCTAAAGTGATGTCCGGAAAATCGTTACTCTGTCAGTGAAGGTGTGTAACTAAAACAGTCTTCAAAATTGTTGAAGACCATCTGAAACTCTCAGTCACAAAATCTTTAGATAAAAATTAAACACCAAAACACTTACTTGAGTTCTTGTCTCTCCTTCTGGCTATTACATAGGAAGTTCCCAAACTGACAGGAATAGATGTGATGCTGAATGTGAATCAAAAACCTCTCATTGAACTCAAAGGCACAGGGAAACTGCTCCATTAACTGCCAGACACACTCAAGGAACTGGCCAATAACTGGGGAAATTTCTCTGGGATCGCCATCCAGGTTGCCATATCTGTAAAAGTATTAGAGATTTTACAGCAAGGTTTTTTTTTTTTTCCTTCCTTAATTAGAAAGCTATAAAAGCAACCCTAGTTCCTAAACAGATCTTATCTTATAAGCTGGAATGCAAAAGAAGTGGGAAAACATAACTTGTAATATAAAGTTTTTCTTGGCATTACAATTTAAAGTCTGGACAGAGAGGGGACATATTTATGTTATAATTATAGAAGAAAAATGTTAGTGCTAGAGATAAAATTCCAGGAGTCTTTACAGGGAAAAGCAGCAATCTTTCATTCTGATTTTGAAAGAACATCCAAAACTTGAAATAAGTCTTCCACTTTATTTTAATTAGTGACCCATGGGAGAGTGGAAAGAAATGCCTAAGCCACTTTAGAGTTTCTCACTTCTGCATGGTTTTATTAGGAAGAAAAACAACTTTAAAAACTGATTCCCCAAGTTTCAAGAGGTATTTCCATTTTTAAAGCAGTGTTAAAACTTGTCAATAATTTATTTCCATTTGACCTCAGATTCCCTCATACCTTTATATCTCCCCTTTTGTTGTTTTCAAGAGTACATCAGAATCTGCTTCCTCATGTTTGTGTTGATTTTTAAACAGCTGCCCAGTCCTTCTACACTGTTACATGAATTTTAGAAAGAATCCAGAAGGATGATTTGGGTGCCATCAAATCAGAATAACAATACAGAATGTCATCTTTCAAGTGATGGATAATCAACTTGAGGAGTAAAGATGAGCAAGAATTGCTTTAGTAGTTTTTCCAAGGGTGGAAACATTAGAAACTGGAAACCTTCAAAGGGTTTAGTCCTACTCACCTTTGTTAACTTTATAAAAGGGTTGCCCAGTAGGTCCTTTCCTCATAAAACACACTTACCAGCCACTTCCATGTTCTTCCTGCCCCAGATCCTCTCTCTCAGGTCCTAGATGCCTAGCAGACAGTAGAACCCCCCAACTGAAAATAACAATGTGATCTTAAGGCTCCCTGGTAATTTTCTCACTTGTAAAGTTAAATCATTGTGCTTTCCTGGAAAAATATAGAAATAGAAATCCAGGAAACCACCACAATAAATGCTAAACTAATGCTAAATGCAGAAACTACAAAAATAAATATGAGCAGCTCCATAAATTTAGAATTTAAGAAAACATTCAGCCAATCAAAAATGTGTGTCAAAGCCTCTAAATTATCACCATGCTGTCTAAAATATAAATTTTAGCCCCAAAGATGAGACCATACCAGCTGCAACCTGTATTAATAACATTCAGGGATTAAAGACAGCACAGCACCCATCAGGCATTACTCTCCACACTAACCAAAGGAGGCCAGTAGCTTCTGTTTATTGAAAGCCCTCAGATGGGCTAGTAGGCTAATCCCAATACAAGGTTTTAAAACCCTTGCCATAACCTCAGGGAATAGGGAAAGGCTCCCCTTTTCACAGGTGGGAGACCGACACTGAGAGAACACTGATGCCCTCAGCCACACAGTAAATGCCACAGCCTGGATTTGAGGCTTGACCTGTTGGACTCAAAAGCCCAGGCTGCTGTCCCACCTTAGCTCCCCAGAGACACCTGGCACAGACCTCACCTGTGACACAAATGCCATAGGATGAGCCTAATTTAACTCCCAGGGTAGAAGATAAAAGAGAAACTTCTACAGGCATTTCACAATGTGTAGCTTACAGGGAATATTTGCACTTCGAAAAATGGAATAATCTAGTAAATCAAATACATGTGGAAGGGAGAGCGAGCCTATCCTTTCTAGGTCAATGAATGAACCAACCACTCTGCCTCATCTGGAAAAATTTAACATCAGTTAGTTCTGCTCAGTAAATACCAAGAGTTCTCAAGTTAGAACTTCTTTATTTGTGATACAACATATATAACAAAAATTTAACTTTCTGAATAAGATACCCAAGACAGTTTTGAAAACAGGCTATTATTCCCCACTCAATTGAGAAATTCAGAAACAATTTTTTTTTCAACCTTAAATTCACAATTCAAAATCATAAGATTTTAAAACACTTCTTACCTGTGAGTAAACTTATGACCAAAGGAAATCCAGTCCTTTTCAATTAATACCTATATAAGAAAATATAAATACCATGGAGAGAAGCAAATGAGGGAAAGTAAGAGAACCGACCAGTAATTCTGAAGGATTCAAAAGTTCTTGGAGCGTAATTCACTACCCTTGGTAACCTGCAAATGAATGAACAGTGTCTACCCATACACAGGTGCACATCGGAGGGCAAAGCTGAAGGTCTTCCGCAGGAGAAATAAACGGGTGTAGACGTGGGAAGAAGTACTGCCATCACCCAGAATGCTCTTGACGAGCACTGTTCATATCGCTTCATGTACCATCTCATTCACAGGGGTGAGGGGGAGGAGGTGTTCCTATCACTGTCATTAAAATTTTACAGAGGGAGAAACAAGGAGGTTACTCATCCAAGATCATACTCTTAGAAAGTGGTCAATGCCACCTGGTAACTTAGGTCCAGAAACCATCATAGCCCATCAAGTCCAACTTTCAGTCAATACTCCATGCTGCCTAACAGTATATCAAGTACCAACCTCTTTACAAGAGACTGAGGAAAGTTTTCCAGTGATCTTTAATATACTTTAGAAGAATTCTAGAATGAGGAGGGTTTGGAGCATATTGAAAGTTTCAGCCCTGCTGTGGAGTCAGAGATATAACACAAGTTTATACTCTCGAATTGGCTGGAATTTAAAAAATAATTATATAGGATAATACCATCAATATCACCAATGCTGTAAAACAGCCAGAGCTCTTTTCTAAAAAAAAAAAAAAATTGGTTGAAGTTTTGCCTTGACAACCTATAAATTTAATGGGAAGGAATCAAAAAGAGCCAGTGGTGAAGGATGGGGTAAAGGAGACCAACCCCTCAGCGATGAAGACCCATTGCAGCCAAAAGTAAAATTTTAAATGTCAGTAAAATTTTTTTTTTTTTTTAAAGGCAGAAACCAGATAAGCTCCCAGCCACTAGGAAGTCCCTGTAGTCATTCTAAGGAAATGGTCCCAGCTTAGCCAAAGCTTCACCCTTCCAGACACCTACACAAATATCACAGGTACCTTGCAATTGAAGCAATGCATCAAGTTCTGATGCGTACCTAAAAGTGCTAGATCTAGGAGAGAATGTACTCACAATTTCAGGAAAGAACCCCAAGACACTGACATTTTCAATATTCTCATCCACAATTGTGAAGGATTATTTGAAATACAAAAGCAGTAAGTGAAAACACTTTTTCCTATAGCTTTTTTCTCCAAATATTTTTTTCTGAAAAGTGTTTTCTGTTTTATAGTCCTGTGTTAACTCAAACTTGAAAATATATATCAAACTTGAAACATATATAATACAAATGATGTAAGGAACTTTTACAAACTGTTGAATGTATATATTTGCCCCCAAATTCACCTTTAATAGCATTGATTTTAATTGGCTCCCAAATCCCAGAAATTCATCTTATTTTGAGCTTATTTCACCTTTCCCCAATTAATCTTGCTGATCTACTAACAAAAATAACATTGATGAGGAGGGAAGAAGAGTTGCTAATAGCTGCCAGAAGTCCATTCTGCCCAGCCACAGCTTGCACAGGACAGTGGCCGGGAGGCCGCACTCACCATGAAGCCCTTCAGAGTCCGGTAGTGAGGTTCCAGAAGGAGGCTGGCCACCGAGCACACTTGAGCTGTCCTGTCCCAGCCATCAGAACAGTGAACAAGCACACTGGCCCCTTCCTCTGAAACTGCCTGAAAAACAGCATCAGCAGTCACAAAGGATGGCAATCAACAGGAAAAATCAGGATTAGGTTCAGTTTTGTACTCACAGAAAAAAAAAAGATTTCCAGGCGAAAAAGAAAAATCAGTACCCAACCCTGTTCTGCATTTATTGAGTATGCACATACCCATCTAGTTAGGGGAGAGCCAAACAGTAGTTTGGGCTGGTCTCCAAAGCATTACTTCCCTTCTATCCGGAAGCCAGGAGCCCAGCTTCTGAACTTCATACAAGCAGGATTCCTGTACAAATGTCTCCTAGCCTATCTTCTACCCCTCTGGGCCCCGCCCGGCTTCCACCTTAAGCCTTTCTGGTTGAAATTCTGGAGCTGCTGCTGGCCACAATCATTTTCAAAAAGGAAAAGACAAAAATTATAAACTGAAACAGTGAAGTTAGAGATAAAAGAATAAAAGCCAAGCAAAAGTGCCTGGCACTGAATAAATATTTGTTAAATAATGAATTATCTAATAAAGGGGAGCATACCATGTCATCAGAAAAGATATGCTTGTCTTCAGGTAATAAATCTGAGGGGGATTTACTTTTAAAAACACCACAAAACAAAATAAGACTGCATTCAAAAAAAGCTTGTATGAAAGTTACAGCAAAATCTTCCTCTGGCAGAACGGAATCTACCTACCAGGTTCAGAAACATGACGTTTGCTTATGCCATTGCTGAAAAGTGGGGAGCTGTTTGCTAAGATGGAAGCCTGGAGCCTGGGTCACTCTGGTGACTCACATTTGGATATACTCTTTCATAGAAAATTCTTTCCTCTGTTGTACAGCAGAAACTAACACAACATTGTAAAGCAATTATATTCCAATTTTTTAAACATTAATTTGTTAATTTGTTGTTAATAATCTCTATTCTTAACCTTAGAAGTATCTTTTAGGAAATACTATTTCTGTGGTGGAAAACATTTATATTGAAAAGCTCAATAATTCCTCCCAGTTTACTTCAGTTTCTTCTTTATCCATTAAATGCAAAGTAAATTTTATGCTTTTACTTTAAACTAATATAGTCCCAATTTTATAAAAATATTTATATCTTATATACAGAAAGATGTCTACAATAATGTTCATCCATATTAATGAAGGTTTTTTCCTAGGCGGTAGGCTTTGGGATAACTTTTCTTTTGTGGGGGATAACCTAAACTTTCATCTTTGTAGGTTTTTTTAGTGCCTGAATTATTCATAATGTTTCATTTATTCATTTTCCAATACTTATTTTTCTTTTTACAAAATGTAAAAGGACAAGAAGTAAATAAGTAATTCTAACATGAATGGTTATTTCCCTTTTCTTTTCTCTACTTCCTAATTTCTGAAAGCAAACTGACTATTGTTCCTGCTCAAATGAAGATAAGAAAATTAAACATCATTAATAATTTTTAAAATAGTCTTTCGTCCACCCAGAACCAAGCATAATTGAAGACTACTTTCAGATTGCCCTGAAAGTATTTTACCAGTTGATTGCCTTGATGATACACTATCAACTGAACATCATCCTATCTTTCATAAAATCCTGTCTTCAAAGGGCAGATTTCATGGAGGTCTGCAAAGCCAGCTCCCCGAGCCAGGTATCGTCCACCTTAGGACAGGGGAGTTCATGGAAGGGAACCAGGTCTCTGCCCGGTATCACAGTGCACTGGCTGCTCTGCCCCATAGTCTGTGCTCTGCAATCCATACCTTTGCAATGAAGATTCCTGCATCCATGATGGCCTTGATGTGCCTCAACCAGCCAGAGTTCTCCAGTCCCCACAGAAAATCACTCATGGAGGGAGATTTAAGTTCACACACTGCAAGATAAACTATGTTACAGAAGCAAAATACAGGCATCTTTCACTGTACATGTGATCATATTTGCAGGTAGTCTGTTAATGATCCCTTCACTGTAGCCATTTTCTGGAGGAGTCAAGATAAATGCCCAAGCTTGCTAAATGTCATTCTACTGAACCAGTTCCAAGTAAGCCTTCTCTGTCTTCTTTGTTCACAGGGGACATTGCATCTGTTTAGAAGTATTATATTTGTAAAGTTTAAACTAATATTCATAAAAATCATTGAATGTTGCCATAGTAAAACTAAGAGATTTATTCTTCCAGCCAACATATTTAAGGTGGACCACCAAGGAGCACTTGAGTACGAATGCTCTGGAGGAAAAGACTTAAATGGTGAACTCCAGCACCTTCCCAATCAGAAGTCTATCACCAAGAACTGTCCTAAAAGTCTTAAATGGAAATTATCAAACTCTTCCTGCTAGCAACCCTCCCTCAAAGGGAGTAAAGGATATGAATTTAAGTATGAGACTTCTGAACACCTCTAGAGCATCAAGTTAGGGCTTTTACCTTTGATTGAAAATGAAGATAATCCAAGATTCCAAAGATACCTGTGTTTTACAAAACTAAGGCAGATGTGTAAACACTTCTATAATATCATCACAGGCGGTTTCCTCTCAAGAGCTGCTCTTTTAGTTAACATGAAGCATGAAAAAGCTTTATGGCTCAGTGTTCTGACTACAACATAAATATGACATCCCAAAGTTCATGGGGTTAATACCTATAAAGCTCTTTTGAAGAGTCCCATAAGTTAATCAAGGAAAATTAAATAATGGGCATTGAGTTTATTTCCTTGGGCTTTGGTTTCTTCATGTTTAAAATAGGGAAAGTGTATTAAATTATATCTAAGTGCCCTTCCAGCTCTCAACACCCAGATTTAAATTTGTTGTCTTTAAAAGCATTGTGCATTTGTAATATATATTAACTGTTAACAGCCATTTATCAGATGCCCTTCCCTCAAATATGCCAGATAACAGAAGGCTCACTCATACTTCCCACAACATAAGAACCACACACAAAAAGCACAAGTATAACTGTTAAATTGAGTCACAGATGGCAGCAATGATGAAATAACACCAAGATTCCCAGCAAAAAAAAAAAAACCCTTCATAAGAAAACAGTATTATGAATATCTTCAGCCAAGATTCCGAATTCTTCCTTCCAAAAGCCTGCCCTGAGCTAGACACCAAGCAGGAGAAATGGGCTTCACTCTGATTCAAGGCACTGTCCCTTTGTCTGACACCATGGTGCCGCCCTGTCTCCACCAGCAGCGATTCAGTTTGTTCGAGTAAGATTAACCTGATTTGCAGTTTTCAGAAAGTTTTGCACACGTGCCTCTCCAATGATTTTTAAAACTGTGTGCCCTCTCATGCACCATGGAGCCTCCCAGGTGGCACTAGTGATAAAGAATCCATCCACCTTCCGATGCAGTAGATGTAAGAGACATGGGTTCGATCCCTGGGTCAGGAAGATACCCTGCAGGAAGGCAAGGCAACCCACCCCAGTATTCTCACATGGAGAAACCCATTGACAGAGGAGCCTGGCGGGCTACGGTCCATAGGGTCGCAAAGAGCTGGATAAGATTGAAGCGACTTAGCACACACCCTCTCATGCACCGTGGAATAATGCACCATGATAAGCGTGAAGGTGTTTGCCTTTTGCAAGGTGGCAAAGGCGCAGTCGGTTAGGGTAGATGGGAAAGGTCGGCTGGCTCACACCTGGGCCGAGGAGCATCTCTAAGACAGGAGCACGTGCAGAAGTTGGTGCCATAAAACAACTCTGCCATGGCGCCCCTGGGAAAACCTTCCCCGTGACCTTGGGGGATTATGTACGCAGCTTGAAGGCAGGCACTGAAACTGCTGCAACTGAAAAATGGGTGCGGCCCTGGTGAGAGACTGAGTCAGGCGGGCGGGGAGCGGATCTGTCCTCAGAGCTGAGGATGAGGCCGGCGGCAGTACCACGCGCGCCCTCCGCGTGGCGCACGGACATCCCCACACCCTCTGCGCTGCAGCCCCTCCCGCGGGCGCCTGCCCTTCGGTCCTTCTGTGCAGCCCTGGCCGTGACCCAGAGCGTTCAACTCCATCCTAAAATACACACATTCCACCAAGTATTCTCAGGACACACTGAAGCCTTTAAATCTTCTACAGATAACGCTGACTGGCAAGCGTTCGTTTGTTTCACTGAACCAACTTGACTTTCTGGGTGTTTGAAAGCGCTCAGGGCTGGCTGGCATCCACCTTCATTTCAAAAAGTCCAGGGAGCGGGAGGGATGTCCTGGTGTCCAAACTCTGAAGCTCAGTCCAAGAACAAATGATCCCTTGCGCCTTCTCTTCCCACCAGGTGTGGAGATGACAGCACGTTTAAAAATAAACATACCGGGCTTTCCAGCTAAGGGAGCGGCCTGTGCCAACAGGCAAGAGGGGACCGGCCGGCTCAGAGAACAAGGCCCTAAAAGGCGCTCCAGGAGAGGATACCCAGGCCGCCTCCTCACCGAGCTTGCGGCCAGGGGGCCGGCTGCTGCTTCCCTCCACACTGAGGACGGCTCCCTGTTTAATACGTCTGCTTTCAGTTACATCTAAACTGGGGATGTTCGGTGAAACCGCCTCCCGGGCTTTCATGCATTATTTTTCACTGAGAGCGTGCCCGCCTTCAGATGCTGAGGGGTGCTTCTTGAAAGCAATCAGCCCGCAGGTGGTCAGATGCGGGGGTACACTCGAG
Organism: Nanger dama; assembly: GCA_917880005.1. Classification (NCBI taxonomy): domain Eukaryota; kingdom Metazoa; phylum Chordata; class Mammalia; order Artiodactyla; family Bovidae; genus Nanger; species Nanger dama. The sequence goes on from CAKJTW010000021.1 coordinate 25,873,932, forward strand.
ACTCCAACAGTTAGCGCCTGAATTTTCACATGTAAAACTGGTGGGCTTGTTTGGATAAACTCAGGATAAGGCAGAAATACTGATCCATTCACCCTTGTTGCCAAACCCAAACCAATAATGACAAACCATTTTGCTGAACAAAGTTCATTTCAGTTGACCTCAGAGGCAGGCATCGGCCCGGATCACAGAGAACTGTGACTCACCAACAGGGAGTTTAATGTCCAGGTCTAGTGACACTGGTCTTATACGTAACAGGGTAACTATACATACCCCACAAGCATAAAAACAACATTTAAAAAGAAAAGATAGATTATTATGGTACCTGAGGAAATAGGAAATTTATTTGGGATAAAATTAACCTCTGGGGATCTTCCTTTGCCATTTCCTACATGAAGCTCATTTCTTTCTCCAGAGCGGCTGGGTGGGGACCAGCCCTGTGGACCAGTCTTTCTTGTCTCTAAGATCTAAAATTGAAAAGTAAATGAGCCACCTCAACTCAGGACTCAGCTGCAGGTGGGGCTTAAGGAATGACAAAGACTAAATAGGAAATGTAAGGCAGATGGAAATAGAGAAGTCTAGTTTGGAAAAAGGAAGGGCCTTGAGAGCAGGGAAGCTGGGTGGATATAAGATATTAGTGACTAGATGCTGGAGAGATGGCCACGAATCACATAAGATTAAGATGTTGGCAGCAAATAACAGAAGTGGTGAAAAAAGCAGCAGGCGTAGCTGGGGACATAACGAGTGGAGAATCCATAAAGCTGCCAGGACCAACATGCTCACTGAGTCTGAAACCACATTGTCACTGGCAAGCAGAGACTGAATTGCCTAATCTCAATCGCAGCCTTATGGAAAAACTGCTCGCGTACTCCCTAATATGAATCATGTCTATCTTTAGTTTTATGGGAGACACTTTCTTCTCCAAGTGTTCCTTTTGTAAATGTTTTAGTTATCAAAAAAAAAAAAAAAAAAAAACTAGCTGTCAAGATGAACAAAACAGAAATGATAATTCCGAGGGTGAAAATGTTTAATCTGAATTTTCCCGGGGATCATCAAGGTAAAGCATAATTAGGATTAAAAAGTCATTCTCTCATTAAATCTGTTTTCTCTTGTCCTTTCCTTTGCTAAAGTCACCTAGACTAAGTCTTTGGCTTTGACATCCAATTAAAACATCCCACCATATGACTCACCCAAGACAGCCCTCAGGGAGATCACTTGTAAGCAAGCATTATCTTCTCTTCCCACCGTGACTTTTGCCCTACATCAAAAATCACTTTGTATCACTAAAGGAAACATTTTTTTCTCTGCAATACCCAGCATAAAGAAAACTCTCAGTAACTGTCTGATATACAGATGAGTGTCTGAGATAACTACCTAGCTCCTAGTGATGAAGTATTTACCATAAACAGGTACTGTGCTGGGTTCTTCTACATCCACTGTCTACCGTACAGGGTATGTTCGCTCCCAGTTTTCAGTGTGGCTTAAAGAGGTTTACTAAGGCAAGTAAACTAAGGAGTTTACTAAGAGGTTTACTAAGTCACCCCTGGTCACTCAGCCAGGGAATCCCTGAGCAGGAATCCTGGCCACAATGCACACCCCCCGAAAGGTCATGCTCTTTCCTCTCTGCCTCGGTGCTTGTGGTCCTACTGTCTACCCCAGGCACCGCCATCCAGCGCTCTCACAGCCACAGTATACATCCTTTCACAACACAGAGAGCAAGGGTCACACTCTTGATGGATTTCTTTCTGCCAAATTACCATGAGTTGATAACCCGTGGTGCCTGACGCACAGCCCAGTTGCTCTAACAGAACACTCACCGCAAACCTCCCTGGGCAAGTCCGAGGGACAATGACCAGGTTTTTTAGCCACGTCTTACTGGCTGCTTCTCATCTAATTGGTTAGTAATCTCAGGAAATTAATACTGGGGGAAAGTCAGAAGATAGAGAACTGAAAAAAGATCAACCATTATAGTTTTTTATTAGCTTGTATATGGTAGAACTTCATAGCATAAACTTGTAGGCAATACAACATAAAATACTTAAAAATGAAAAATTTGAATATAGAAGGTTGAACTCTACCATGTCTTCCAAGATGAATTAGCCATCATCTCACAAAGTAAGGAGGTGAGGGGAAAAAGTATCAGATGAAAAGGACAGTGGGCTGACAGCTGCACTGTTAATCCTGAGCAGAGAGAAATATTTCATGGGAACCTTGGAGCCAGGTGTGTTGGGGGACTGCTCCCTTCCAGATTTCAGTGCCCCTGAGACCCCCTGGTGAGGCCACCAGAGCAGGGGTCATGAGCCCACAGTACCCACTGCAGCGGTGCCTCCTGGGACGCACTCCAAGTTCCCTGCTTTCAATCATCCCTTCATTCCCAATAAAGGTTCTGAACAATTGGGCTTCACAGAGAAGCACAGATCAGATGTCTCTGGGGCCAGCTGATTTCACCACAAAACTTTCTCCATCGTCACTGCCCCCAATTCCAGGGCAAATGACAAAAGTGGTTACCACTTGGGGCCTGCTATAAAGATCCCAATTGTTTCCAGTGACTCTTACAAACAGCCCTTCACTGTAGTACTGTCCCAACTGCTGACTGGGCACCGGGCCTTTGTCCCCGTGCTCTGACCCTGCTCCCATCTGATCGCTCTCAGGCTGAGGCTTATATCTCTGTCAAACAACTTGCTGAGAAAACACCCACCCAGCCTGGCATGTGGTTTATTAAATTATGTTTGATGAACTTGCACTGAGTGGACACAGACCATACCACAAGGCATGCGCTTCCCTGCCTCTGAAATTCTGCTTACTTCACGTCTCTTGAATAAAGGAATTAAGAAAGCCACCCGTAAGGAAGCAGTCCATGTGTCCTAAGTCGCTTCGGTTGTGTCCCACTCTCTGCAGCCTCATGGAGAGCCTCCCGGGCTCCTCTGTCCATGGGGATTCTCCAGGCAAGAATACTGCGAGTGGGTTGCCATTTCCTTCTCCAATTTAAATTTAAATATGTAAATAAATTTAACTTTTCAATTTTGAATTTTAAAACTATAATTCAAAATGGTATTTTGAGGTTTTAACTTATATTTCTTTACTTCCAGGATGAATTAGCCATCATGTCATAAAGTAAGGAGGCGAGGGAGAAAAAGTATCAGATGAAAAGGACAGTGGGGCTGAGACCTGCAACATTAACTCTGGGCAGAGGGAAATATTTCACGGGAACCTTGGGGCCAGACGTGTTCTGTGAAAAGCACTTTCCATATATAATGGAATATTACTCAGCCATTAAAAAGCATGAAATCATGCCATTTGCAGCAACAGGGATGAATCCGTAGAGTGTCATACTAAGGAAAGTAAGGAAAGGCTCTGTGAAAAGCACTTCATATTTAACTCAGTTACAATTGCTACATAACTGAAAGGGATTTTTCACTGGGAGGTGGGAATGCCACAAAATAGTTTGGGGGTAAGAACTTAGAAACCAAGGTTAACATTCAAGGGCTTCCCTGGTGACTCCGTGGTAGAGAATCTGCCTGCCAGTGCAGGGGACACAGGTTCAATCCCTGATCCCAGAGGGTCCCACATGCTGCAGAGCAACCAAGCCCGCGCACCGCAACTAAGGAGCCTGTGCGCCAGGGCCTGGGAACCGCGACCGCCGAAGCCTGTGTGTCCTAGGGCCCATGCCCCGCAGCCAGACAGGCCGCCACAGTGAGACTAGAGGGCAGCCTCCGCTCTCTGAAACCAGGGCCAAGCCCTCAGAGCTGCAGAGACCCAGCGCAGCCAGACACATCGATAAAATTATTTTGAAAGGAAGTTAACATTCAATCAATGAGCTCTGTAAAGGACCCACACCAGACGTGAACTTGGTCCTGGAGTTCAGTTTCTGATGAAATCTCCTGCCGCTGTTGCTCACAGACAGGGCTATATAGGGCAGAATGCAAAACAACACTTCATTTCTGTTATTCAGAATCTATTCTGGTAATATCAAGAACCCAGAGAAAAAGATAATAATCATCAAGGAAATGCATTCTTCCCCTTCCTACCAAGTGAGCAGCAGGACAAATCTCCCAGTCTCTTTGATGTCACGACAACTATTGGAAGGAGAAAAGGCCTCAAAAGGTGGGTCTGATTGCATCGCTTCATCAGCTGAAGCCTCCACGAGTGGTTTATAATTTACTTGGTGAAAACAGATAGCTGGACATCGGTCAAGTCCCCTGAAAGGCATCCAGAGAGCCGTCCTCGCTTACGGGGCCGACACAGAGCCGGGAAAGTGGTGCAGAAGAACCATGGGCCCCTGAGGAACACAGGCCGCCCTCCCTCTGGAACTCCATCAGTTTCTGGGCCTCGAGAAACAGCAAGTCAGACCACAAGTCTGAGGGCGGGAGACAAGGTTCCTCGCCAGAAACCAAGTAAATGCTCCTTTTAAAACAAAAGCCAGACTGCCGTGTGACAAGCACTCTCGGGAGTCGCCTTATGCAAATAAGAAAATGTGTGCGTGCTAAGTCATTTCAGTCGTGTCTGACTCTGCGACCCCACAACTCTTCATGCCTCCTGCATTGGCAGGCAGGTTCTTTCCCACTAGCACCACCTGAGAAGCCCTGAAGAAGATATATTTTTTCTTTTGAGAATATATGGCAGAAAATATATATTCTCAAAAGTCTGCTTATGAAAATACTAAAAACATACATTTTAAAAGATTCTGGTGATGAACACTCTTTATACTAAAATCAGACTATCAATAACAGTACCGAGCTGGTCCAATTTGCCAACTTCTAAAAAGCACAGCATATAGCAGGGACAGGCACACCATCCACAATTAATCTCCAGAAGGTGATGAATCTCGAAGCCCAGAGCATGCTCCAGTCACCTGCTGCTGTTGTTTAGTCGCTAAGTCATGTTGACTCTTTGTGACCCTCTGGACTGTAGCCCACCAGGCTCCTCTGTCCATGGGATTCTCCAGGCAAGAAGACTGGAGTGGGTTGCCATGCTCTCCTCCTGGGGATCTCTCTGATCCAGGGGTCAAACCCACATCTCCTGCACTGCAGGCAGTTCTTTACCATCTAAACCACCAGGGAAGCCCTCCTGTCACCTGAGACACAACAAAATTCACATGGAGGAGAGATGGAGCTAGCTCTGCAGCCGTGATTATTCTACAGATGCAAAGTGAAAGTTGCTCGGTCGTGTCCGACTATTTGTGACCACATGGACTATACAGTCAGTGGGATTCTCCAGGCTAGAATACTGGAGTGGGTAGCTATTCCCTTCTCCAGGGTATCTTCCCAACTCAGGGATTGAACCCAGGTCCCCTGAATTGCAGGCAGATTCTTTACCAGCTGAGCCACCAGGGAAGCCTTGTTTTTTTACTGATGCAAAAAGAGAGTTTTTCCCTAACCATTCAAAGGTTCCATTTTAAACTATTTGCAACCAGGGGAATCAAACTGTGGACTCAGTGGCTAGATGGGTCCACAGAAATTATTAGTTCAATAGTTTCATTTTACAGCAGGTAGCAGAGCCTCAAAGAACGTACATGATGCATTTAAAGTTCCAGAATGACCAAGATGACCCCAGGATCCCAGGAAGGACAATGGAAATCAGGCTTGTCCGTGCCACTCAAGTTCCTCCAGCCCCACCTCTAGGTTCTCACTACATCCTGGTCTCATTACGCAGGGAAATTAAGCAGAGAACTGAGAGCAGATGGGTATTCTGAGGAAAAGGTAACTCAGCATTTCCTTTGTCCCTTTTCACCCAGGCCCCATATTTCCCTTCAGAGAGGACCGCCCACCCCTTCCCTCACAGGTAGGCCACCTCCCCAGGGCATCACCCCCGAGACAGGAGCAGTGCAGCATTTATGCCTCTCCTGGTCCCCAGGCGGGCTTCTCAGGTGGCTCAGTGGGGAGGAACTCGCCTGCAGTGCAGGAGGCACAGGAGACGTGGGCTTGATCCCCGGGTTGGGAAGATCCCCTGGAGGAGGGCATGGCTATCCACTCCGGTATTCTTGCCTGGAGAACCCCATGGACAGAGCAGCCTGGCAGCTACAGGCCATGGGATCGCAAAGAGTTGGACACGAACAAAGGGGCTAAGCATGCACGCACACTGGTCCCAGGCACAGAGCTCTGGGTTCTGCACCCTGCTCTTTCTCTTCAGTTCCCACAAGAGCTAGACGTGGTGGACATGGCAACAGACTCCTCCTTGGGCCTGGACGCTCACAAGGGCATAACCACTCGATGAAGATGGTTTTGCTTGAAATACATGATTTCTGGCAATTCGTTTACGGCTGGTGTGGCCACACGAATAACTGCTCTGTGTCACACAGCCCAGCTCTGTGACTTCCTCTCCCCCTGAGCCTGGAAGCCTGGGTACACGTGTCTCCTGGTGCTCGTTGCTGGGGGCGGGGAGAGGTGGAGGGGTTCCCCAGGCAGCAGCTGCTGCTGCTGGAAAGGAGGACCACTACCCTCAACGTCCTTCCAGTGGCTGCTTAAGCACTGGGATTCAGTTTATAAAACCCATGTCCATACACAGACAGTTGACAATTGCTCTCAAGGCAGGATTGCTTTATCTCCACATGGTCTTGCATGTGGGCCAAACTAGTATAAGGAAGACAGAAAATATATCCCTGTGCACTCTTCTCTTTGGTGTACCACGGGAGAGAGGCTGACAGCTAATGACCATGTGACAGAACCACTCCATCATGACACCAAAAATAAGAGAATGGCTGTTAAATGTGTAAAGAGTCCCTGAATTTTTAAATTCTTCCCAACTGAACCCAGCCCGGTGAACAATGTCATAGTAAAGCACAATTTTCACATCAAGAGACTCTCTTATTCCTCTTTGGCATCAAAACATTTAACTGCATTTTTTTCAGTGCTGTGCATAAGGAAATGGTTTACCTTCCAGCATTTTCTGCAGACTGTTCCTCATGACATGGATGTTCTCTATCCCGATAAACTGAAACTTGATATTGGAATAATTGTCTTCGTTCTCATAGCCTTTCCCTGCAGCACGATTTGCCATTGCATTAAGCTGCAGTGGGCAGCAAAACAGAACAGTCACCAAGGATATTCATGGAACAATCACAACACGTCGCGGCTATCCATAAGAACATTCAACACGGCATGCAGAAACATGCGTTCGATCCCAGGACCGCTGTGCTGGGCTGGGTGTCTACGGACACCTGGGCTGAGCCTACATTCAGCAATGTCTGTTTGTCAATGTGGGAACGTTTTCTGAGCTGGGAAGCATCCTAGAGATAAGCCCATCTGGAGATGCCTTCTGCGGGTCCCAGGGTGGGATTCCGTGAGAGTCAAGCTGTCCCGATTTAACACCAAATGTGACAGCTTTGGTTGGCAGAAGAGTACTGGCAGATTCAGTTGACAACACAGAGCTCTTAAGTGAAATGATCAGATCTTCTAGTATTAGAATGCCAAAAAACACATCAGTTTAGAGGAAGGGCAACGTCATTCCAATTTCCCTAGGGGAATCTCGCAGATACCCAATTCAAATTTGAGGGGGAGAGGACCAGCGGGTGCTACGTCTCCAGAGACACTTCCTCCAGCCACCCTATTTCAGTCTCCAGAGAGGGCTTTTAAAGTCACATTCATTACCACAACTTCATACATAAGTGGCAGCTCTTAGTGCAAACGGGGTTCGACGGTAATGGACTTTGAAGAAATTCAAGGTAAACTTCTGCCGTACTCCTGTGTAACTAAGGTCAAGAAGGGGACAAGTCCTGCCTTAGCTGAGAAACACACAGATTTCTAGAATGAATGTATTATTGCTAACACTCCATTCTTGCCAGTCAACTAAGAGGGCCATCACATCCTAGACATCTATATTTGGTGACCGTTCTCTCCCTCTGCCCACAAAGGGCAAGAGGGCTAAAGCCCAGGCAGAGAACTTGCCACCAGAAAAGCATTAGTTTTTAGGCTACAATGCAGCCTTGGGAGGATATTAATACTTTACAAAAATCAAAGTTTATAAAGCCAAGTTAAGTTAAAAACATAGATAACCTTTGACCCGGATCTCCTATTTGTGAGAATCTGACACTTTTTAAATTACCAGCACACAAAGATGGATGTCCAAAAGTGTTTGCAACCTTTTAAAAAAAAATAATTGACATTTAGAAAACTAAAAGCCTATGAATATCTCCATGGGGCAATGACTGGACAAATCACGGTATAGTCATACCCTGGACTACTGATAGGATCAAGGGACAGAGAGATAATGACAGAGACAGAAAGAGAGACATATGGGCATCCCAGGTGGCACTAGCAGTAAAGAATCCGACGATTGACACAGGAGACACCAGAGACGCAGTCAGCTTCAATCCCTGCGTTTGAAGATCCCCTGGAGGAGGAAATGGTAACCCGCTCCAGTGTTCTTGGCTGCAGAATCCCATGGACAGAGGAACCTGGCGGGCTCCAGTCCATGGGGTTGCAAGGAGTCAGACACAACTGGATGACTGAGCAGGCACACACAGAGATGCACAGATACTGGGGGAGGGAGAGGAGAGAGAGAAAAGAGGGAGGTGAAGGAGGGAAGACTGGGAGTGTCACATGACATGTGAAGTGAGAAAAGCAAGCTCCAGAATAACATTCACACAGGTAGCCTATGTTTTGTAAAAGGAAGCAAGCTACAGACGTGCGGTTATGTTTATGCATGTTGAATCAAGCAGGATACAGATGAACAGAAGGCTACACTGATTTAGCAGCTGTCCCAGCGGAAAGACAGAGGTGTCACGTGGCTGGGGCGCCCATCAATACCACTCTGTACGCTCCTCTGGTCTTTGTTACGAACCAGACATACTAAGTTTATAAATTAAATAACAGAAGCAAAATGTACGAGAAGTGAAAAATAAAACAGCAGAGGCAAGTCCCTGCCACCAGGGGCTCTGGCAGACTCCTCACTTTGCTGCTCTGCGAGTTGGCTCAACATGACATCGGCTGGGGCACAACTTCCCTGGCCACGCTGTCTCCAGTTTACAGAAAGAGCATCCCTTTTTCCCCAGGCATGCTATGAGAATAAAGGGTTTAGTTTTAATTAAGAAAAAAAATTAAATATTATTTTAAAGACAGCTTATATTCATGCCTTAAATGTTTTTTTTAATTTTTTTAATTGAAGGATAATTGCTTTATAGAATTTTGTGGGTTTCTGTCATATATCAACATATTAGGATATTTTAAAATATCTTAAGGGGAAAACTTTTCTAAAATTACCTAAAGACGTTTTGCTTTTGAAATTGTGCTATTATACATGGACTGCAAGGAGATCAAACTAGTCAGTCCTGAAAGAAATCGGTCTGAATAGTCACTGTGGAAGGACTGGTGCTGAAACTCCAGTACTTTGGCCACCTTATGTGAAGAGCTGACTCATTAGAAAAGACCCTGATGCTGGGAAAAGTTTAAGACAGGAGAAGAAGGGGATGACAGAGGTCGAGACAGCCTGGATGGCATCACCAACTCAGTGGACATGAGTTTGAACAAGCTCTAGGAGATGGTGAAGGACAGGGAAGCCTGACAGTCCATGGGGTTGCAGAGTCAGACATGACTGGGTGACTGAACAACAATTATAAAAATATCACTGCTTTGTATAATTATTTTTCAAAGTTGCTGGCTTATTCTTTACCACAAGCTTCATAAATAAAGCGGTTACGAGGACACCAGGCAGTATCATATAGCAAATATAACAGCATATCCTATTATGCTACATGAACCTTATATGTATTTCTGCACCTTGAATATTTCAACTTAAGTCTGCTCACCGCAGACCAGAGATAACTTTTAAACAGTGCAGTGAATAAAAAACAAAATATTATTATTTTTAATGTATAATAAGGATCCTATGTTCACATTTTTAATAGCTGATTCCCTATGACCTGGGAGAATTCATCGACGGTCTTCTTTCAAAAGCAAAGCAAGGACACAACATGGCCTCCTCTGAAAGTCAATGGTACTTCTCACAATGAACAGAAGGTGGCAATATTTAATCTATAATCCAAAGAGTACTTTCAAGGTCTGCACACATTTTACAAAACCTCTCATGATAATGGGGCACAAGCTGACCCCTCAAAGCAGGAAACACAGCTTTATAATTAATAAAAAGTCAGATGCTATCTTGGCCCTATATGCATATTCATTCAGAGAGAGTATCTCTTATATTAGCAAAAAAAAAAAAAACAAAGTCTAATTTGGTGCCCTGTCCTCTAGGATGAGAATTCCATTTCACAACCAAGAAAAAGCTATTCATTTCAGCTCCTAAAACTTTTCAAATCGTGGGAAAAACCCTCAAAATGTCACATCCTCTATGTTTCTAATTATATAATGTCCTTGAAAAAATTTATAGATGTGGAGAACCGATGCGTGGTTATTTGCGATGTAATTGTTCTCTGGAAGAAAAACTAAGGTCAACCTAAACAGCATATTAAAAAGCAGAGACATTACTTTGCTGACAAAGGTCCATCTAGTCAAAGCTATGGTTTTTCCAGTTGTCATGCATGAGTGTGGGAATTGGAACATAAAGAAAGCTGAGTGCCAAAGAAATGATGCTTTTGAACTGTGGTGTTGGAAAAGACTCTTGAGAGTCCCTTGGACTGCAAGGAGATCAAGCCAGTCAATCCTAAATCAGTCGTGAATATTCACTGGAAGGACTGATGCTGAAGCTCCATTACTTTGGCCACCTGATGGGAATAGCCGACTCATGTGAAAAGACCCTGATGCTGGGAAAGATTGAAGGCAGGAGGAGAAGGGGACAACAGAGGATGAAATGGTTGGATGGCATCACCGACTCTTTGGACATGAGTGTGAGCAAGCTCTGGGAGTTGGTGATGGACAGGGAAGCCTGGCGGGCTGCAGTTCATGGGGTCGCAAAGAGTCGGACAAGACTAAGCAACCGAAGTGAACTGTTCTGTACTGACCGTGCTACTCAATATACAGACACACATATTTGATATTTTATAGAGCTAAACACACACACACAAAACTGCACATAAAACTGAGGAAATCTGAACAAGACTGGTGGATTGCATCATTGTCAACATCCTGATTGCAATACTGTACCACAGTTTTGCAAGATGTTACCAGTGGGAGAAACTGGGCAAAATGTACAAGCATCTCTATTATTTCCTACAACTGCATGTGAATCTCTAATTATGTCAAAATACAAAGTCTATTAAAAAAAAAAAAAACTTTGCTAAAACCATGGAGTAAATGCATTCTTAGTTTCAATCTGTGCTGAAGGAACACAACAGACAATTGACAAATGGGACTGGAAAAAGTGTCCTGTTTTCTAACCCAGGGTTACTGTGCTATTTGATCATCTCAGCATCTTTGGGTGCAAAAAGCTCAATACATGAAACAAAAAAAAACACCCTCACATCTCAAGAAACACTTAATGAACACCTACTGTGTGCCAGACACTGCATGGAATAAAAGTGTCAGTAAGAAGTGGTTCCAGCCATCAGCAGCTTATACCAAGCATAGACGTGCAAGCACACAGCACCAAATGATGACCGCTAGTGCCCGGCAGGACTCCAGATGGAGCTGAGAGCCTGGTAGAGGCGGTAGCAGGCATTAGAATCTGGAGCAGCCACATGTGGCCTAGGGCATCAGGGGTAATGTTTCATGATAGAAGGAAGACTGGAGATGGTCTTCAATGATGAGGAAAGATGGAAAGAAAGGGGGAGGGCGTCCCACATGAAGTGCCAAGGAAGAGAAGAGAGGGGAGCAGGTGGGTAGCACTAAGCCAGCCACTGTGAGCACAGAGGAAGCTTCCAGCCTGGCGGTGGCAGCGAGAGAGGAAGTTGGGAAGTTTTAGGGTTCTCGACACACAAGCTGGGCTTCCCTGGTGGCTCAGATGGTAAAGAGTCTGCCTGCAGTGCAGGAGACCCAGGTTCAATCCCTGGGTTGGGAAGATCCCCTGGAGGAGGGAATGGCAACTCACTCAGTATTCTTGCCTGGAGAATTCCACGGACAGAGGAGCCTGGTGGGCTACAGTCCACGGGTTTGCAAAGAGTTGGATATGACTGAGTGACTAACACACACACACCAGCTAACAGATAAAGAAATTCTGACTTCATTCATGTCAGCAGAGGGCTACTGAAAGCCTCTGAACAGGCTTAATTGAAAAATTATGGCGATTTAGTATCCATGTCAGAGAAGATCCACTGGAGTGGGCAGAGGACGTGAGCTCCACAAGTGAGCTGGCTCATCTCATTTATGGCCTATGCCTATTTATGGCCTAGAACCCTGCGTGCCTCAGGCTGGCACAGATCAGGCACTCTGTGAAGATGTACTGACAGGCTGACTGACCAAAGAAATGACTGAGCGAGGCTGAGAGGTGAACAGCCCAAGAATGCTAAAAAAAAAAAAAAAAAAAAAAAATCAGATTCCTTCCCTCCAATCTTAAATCACCAATCAAACACATCAAAACCATGGAAACTCAGTCAACGATGATGATCTTCCTATCAAGTTAAAGGTCAGCCTGGTGGTCACCATCTCAGGCTTGAAGTCTAATGTTACAGCCGAGCACATGCTGTGCCTGAATGACAGGACCTGATCTGACGGATGGAAAATCAGCAGTGAAGGTGCCCCGGGCAGGAGGCCCGGACCACGCTCTAGCCTGCGACATCAATTAATGGTCCGTCTATCTTCATCTGTGTCCGGTGCCATGAAGAATCTGAACTTGTTGATACAACCAGAAAAGAAGAGATGATTTCATTTCTTGCAACTATGGTCTACAACTCTGCTAATCAAAATCCTCCTTCCCTATCCCCGAGGGAAGAATTAATAGCTTTACAATCAGCATTCAGCTCAATTTACAATCCCAACCCCATATATGATGCAAAATTATCTCTTTCCCTCCTTACAGGCGATTTGGACTGGTAAGGGGTTCTTTCTTCTTTTCCTCTTTCTTCTAGGCTCTGTCTTTATACCGGGGATGGGGGAGGTAGAAAGTCAAAGTGTTAGTCGCTCAGTCTTGTCAGACTCTGCAGGCCCACAGACTGTGGCCCGCCAGGCTCCTCTGTCCACGGGATTCTCCAGGCAAGAATACTGGAGAGTGGGCTGCTATGAACTCCTCCAGGGGATCTTCCTGACCCAGAGATCGAACCTGCATCTCCTGCATTGCGGGTAAAAGGTAAATATCTCTTCGTAAAGCCGGAAAAGACTGCTGTTTTATCTCTGCTAGTAAGTAATCACTGCTTTTCCGGTTAACACCTGACCTCAACCGCTCTGACATAAGTGTCCAAATCCCAGGGCAGGTCTGCGGGCTCTTGGCAGGGGTAGAATGTACAGAGCTCGCTCACGTGGAGACCCACCTTGGCTTGAGCCTATTCCAGGGCTCCAGCTTTGCTCCCCAACATGTATCCCGCAGTGCCCGGGGCCAGCAATCTCCAAGGGCGGGGAGATTGGACCCCAACCGGCTGGCTCCTGTACAACTTCCCTTCTCGGCAGCCAGTGGACCCGCAGCCTGCCCTCCATCCTGGTCCTGCCGAAGAGAGGCAAGGAGACGCCCCACTGCCCCAAACACCGTAGCTGCCCCCGCTGCCCTGCTCAGTGACTCACCCTCTATGACCTCCTCGCGGCCCCTCTGTCATGCACCCCGATCTTTCCCACAGATTGCCCCAGATACACCCCACAGGGTGGAAGCCACCTCATTACTGATTCCAAAGAGACACAACTTCCCATGTGACCTCCTATTACACAGCTAAGGAAGCGCTCACACAGTAACATCACAGGCCACCGAGCCACAGCGCTGCCCTTGGAGAAGCAGCCAGGACCGAGGGCCAGGTGTTAGCTGAGCAGGTGCCCGGCCTGCGTTGCCTCTTCGCTCCACTGCCCTCCCAGGTGCCCACGTTGGGCCCTGGCTGAGTGCATATGAGCCAGTGGCTGGGTCTGCAGCTCTGAGTTCCCCGCCTCACTGCAACCGTGTACAGAGAAGAAGACTCCCCCCACCCCCGGGGGCCTGGCCTGAGGCTCCCCTGGAGATCAAGACAAGCCTAGTGTGACCTTGGGCAAATGCCTGAACCTCTCTGGATCTGAGACCTTATCCATAAAAAGAAAAAAAAACGCTCCTCATTTGAACGAGTATTTTAAGAGTCAAATGGAAAAGTGCCTGGCATTCTTACAAGCTCGGCAAAATCCTAGAACAAAGTAAAGTCATGAGCAAGGTTGAGATAAAAGGAGCTTGATCTCATTTTATAATTCAGCAACTACTGGGACTTCCCTGGTGCTCCAGTGGTTAAGACTCTGCACTTTCAATGCAGGGGACTCAGGTTCAATCCCTGGTCAGGGAATTCAAATCCCACATTCTGTGTGGTGTGGCCAAAAGACAAAAAAATAACAATAAATAAAATAAAATTCAACAACTATGGGATCAACAAGACCTCCTGTCCATCTTAATGCACTAAATTCTCACAGTAACACATGACCTTGAGGGGATGTTTTTTTCTTTAGGTATTAAGTTGAGCTAAGGTCCTCATGGCCTTTGCCTCCCTAGACTCTAATACCAATGAGCAATTCAGGCAGCATCTGAGGTGAGCCCTGCTCCAAGGACAAGAACGACTTTTGACCTTTCTCTATTTCATTTCAACCTGCAAGCGAACCTGGCGAGGGCCCATTTGCCATGCCCACCGCCCACAGCAAACATGGACCGGGTCTCCTGGCTACCGAGAAATAAAAATCAACAGACATGATCTTTAAAAGAACGAACGCTCTAAGCAAACAGTTTAAAACTCCCGTGAAGGTGTGTGTGCCTGGGCAAATAGGAAGACAGCACGACTTGTATGAGACACCAATTTTCTTTAATGGATCAGCCTCCAACTTCTTATCGCCGAGAGCAAACACACCGAGTGCTAAATATACCCTTCAAATCAAATCCTTTGGATTAATTTCTTTTAAATCTGGACTACGCCTGGCTCAACAGCTGCCACAGTGCCCAGTAGGTTTACATAACATAGTACACAGTTGGATCATTGGCCCTTAAATCAGCAGCCAACTCTGTTTGCCTCTATTTAAATCTGCAAAAATGGGATTGGAGAAGGGCAACCTAATTCACTTTAAAGCCCCTGTCTTTCCATTTGTTTATTATTATTGCTATTATTTGGCCAAGTGGTATGCGAGATTTTAGTTCCTCAGAGTGAAAGTTGCTCAATCATGTCTGACTCTTTGCCAACCCCATGGACTGCAGCACACCAGGCTCCTCAGTCCATGGAATTCTCCCGGGAAGAACACTAGAGAAGGTAGCTGTTCCCTTCTGCAGTTGATCTTCTCAACCAGGGACCCACACCCATGCCCCCTGCAATGGAAGTGCAGAGTCCTAACCAATGACTGCCAGGGAAGTCCCTGTCCTTTTCTTATTTTGTCTTTAGCCTGTGTCTCTAAGACAGGCACTTATGTAGTCGTCTCTGACTTCAGAAATTCAGAGGAGCTCTACCGCTGCTGCTGCTGCTGCTAAGTCGCTTCAGTCGTGTCCGACTCTGTGCGACCCCACAGACAGCAGCTCATTGGGCTCCGCCATCCCTGGGATTCTCCAGGCAAGAACACTGGAGTGGGTTGCCATTTCCTTCTCCAGTGCATGAAAGTGGAAAGTGAAAGTGAAGTCGCTTAGTCGTGTCTGACTCAGTGACCCCATGGATTGCAGCCTACCAGGCTCCTCTGTCCATGGGAGTTTCCAGGCAAGAGTACTGGAGTGGGGTGCCACTGCCTTCTCTGAGGAGCTCTACTAACCTGATGCAAGAGGCAGAATGAAGACGGGAAAGTCAAGGTGGGAAGGATGACGAAGCAGAGAGAAAAACACGCATTGAAAGAGAGCTGCTGTAAAAGACAGAGATTTTCCAGCATCTTTCAAGTAAAAATCCTCAAGCAGAGAAGCTATTTCTCCCCCAGTCCAAAGCCTTTTCCCTGTTGCGCTTTGAGGACTTTTCTAAGAGGAAGGGGATCCCTGTCATCTACTAGAATGTGATCCGGCTGGAATCTGGTGTGTCCTTGATCTGTGTGGTTGGTCTACTCTCCTGGTGTCTAGGAGGACCTCTTCCTCACCGCCCCAGCCCACCCTCCACTGCCGCCCCACAGCCGCCCGCCTGTTAGACCATCCAGGACTGTTCGGAGGTCAGTGATGGAAGACATCTAACTACGTGATCGAGACCGTGCATCACAATATTTGGTGACATGGGGCTCAGAGCAGCAGCAAAACTGCCAGGGTCTGGGTGAACCACACAATGGGTAGTATCCAGTTTCCATGATTTCCCTTATCCACCGTGAGTACAGACCCATGTCTGCAATTACCCACTCCATGGTAACTGATGTTTAACATTTTGAAGATGTTATGTTCTTTCAACCTTTTTATGATTAAAAGTTTTTTTCACACTATAATTTATAAAAGAAAAGTTTGTTAAAATCCTCGTCTCACCCCATGGAGGGCGAGGGAGAAACACCAAAAAACCACTGTTAACAGTTTAATATATATACCCTTAAACTTTTTCAGTGCATAGAATAATGTATGATTTTTATAATTACTATTACATACATGGAATCGTGTTATCAATGTCTGTAGTTCACTCTTGCTGCTTTGCAGTACATCTCAAACATTGTTCTGCACCCACATGGAGCAAGAACATGTACCCTTCTCTCTTATCACTTACAGATCCAGGTATATTTTATTCATAACTGGCAAGAAATTCCAATGCCAAATGTGTTGAATTAATGGCCATATCACTCTGTCACCTCATTTTATCCTCTATCTTCCATGCCCCTCTTCTCCTTGGAATTCTACTGCTGCTAAGTCGCTTCAGTCATGTCCGACTCTGTGTGACCCCATAGACAGAGGCCCACCAGGCTCCCCCCGTCCCTGGGATTCTCCAGGCAAGAACACTGGAGTGGGTTGCCATTTCCTTCTCCAATGCATGAAAAGTGAAAAGTGAAAGTGAAGTCACTCAGTCATGTTCGACTCTTAGTGACCCCATGGACTGCAGCTTACCAGTCTCCTCCGTCCATGGGATTTTCCAGGCAAGAGTACTGAGTAGGGTGCCATTGCCTTCTCCTGGAATTCTACTAGGTGAGTGCTTATCCTTCCAGATCTTTTTCTGTTTTAACTGACATTTTTACTATCTATAGTTCGCTATTTTCCATAGACACAGTAATATACATATTAATTTGTAACATTTTTTTTTAAACTTAACATTTCATTTTGGAAATCCTTCCATGTCATAGACATAGTGGAATTAACTACAAGCTGAATTTGCAAGGGAAGAGGTGAACATCCCACAAACACTGAACTGCGGGGATTCCACAGTGAATTTCATACTGTTAGAGAAGAAAAGGTCCTTTTGTGAACAAAACAAAGAATAATCTGGCATGTTTAGGAGAGCGACCTCCAGTATCACACCACACTTTTGTCATGTGCACCGTGTACCGAGCACGAGGCTCGGAGCCGGGAAAGATCCAAAGTCCCTGCCGTCGTCAGGCGCTCCCAGAGCTCAGGGCCCCAGGAAGCAGGCGGGCAGGGCAGCCGCTGTGCAAAGGGAAACGGCCCCTCTGCAGACGGCGCTCCCTGAGCGGGCGAGGCCTCATCTCTCTGCAGACTGCAAAGACATGCATTGGCGTGGCGACACTCACCTTGGGCCGAGTGTCCACGACGTAAAGGAAGTCGCTTCCCGGGTTGGCCTTCCTGATGGCCTGTAGCATCTGCTCATCCTCCAGGCAGCGGGCGCTGAAGCCAGACAGGGGCTGGCTGCTCCGGCAGATGGAGGCCTGTGGGGAGAGGCCATGGCAGCACGGCCGCATCAGGCAGCAGGTCGACTGCACCCCCCCACCCCCACCCCCACCGAGACCCTCAGGACGGTCACCACAACAAAGGCCACTCACCCCCACTCCCCAGTCTACTTATGCCCCTGGCTTGTGAAAGTATCAATGCATTCAGGAAATAGAAGTTGGCGTCTTTCTAACTCAAAAAACCATTACATGGGCAAGCAGTGCAAAAAGCTTCTCTGAGTAACATCTAGGATGCATAAGCACAGGCTTCCCAAGCGGTGCTAGTGGTAAAAAAAAAATCCTGCCTGTCGGTGCAGGAGACATAAGAGACCTGGGTTCCATCCCTGGGTCAGGAAGATTCCCTGGAGAAAGAAATGGCAACCCACTCCAGTATTCTTGCCTGGAAAATTCCACAGACAGAGGAGCCTGGCGGGCTACAGTCCATGAGGTCACAGAGAGTTGGACACGATTGAGCATGCATGAATGCAAGGTTGTTTAGGTAGGATTCAAACGATGAAATTGTAAAAACCATCTAAATAAATAGTCTACTCTGCTTGACACCACTCCATCTTCCTGCGAAAGTAGAAATATAAAGTAACTCTTCCCCTAAAAATTATAGAAGTTACTTCTTTAGTGTTTCCATCATTTACTAGCTCACTTAGGAACATCACAAAACCCTCAAACTGATTCTCATCCTAAATGGGGGAGTGTTCCTGGTGACAGACCCCAGGCTGCTGCCAGTGTCTAAGGACAGGAGGCTCAGACCCCGGCTGACACAGGTGGGTTAGAAGCAAGAGCTTCCTTGGGAAGCAACCTGTGTGCTGTTCTGCGATCTCCCTGTTCTGTGATTCCAACAGAGTCCGCTGAACTGTGGCTCAGGGCTTCCCTGGTAGTTCAGCTAGTAAAGAATCTGCCTCCAATATGGGAGACCTGGGTTTGATCCCTGGGTAGGGAAGATCCCCTGGAGAAGGGAAAGGCTATCCACTCCAGTATTCTGGTCTGGAGAATTCCACGGACTGTATAGTCCATGGGGTCACAAAGAGTTGGACACAGCTGAGCGACTTTCACTTTTTGCCCTGAACTGTGGGACAATGTACACAATAACAAAAACATCCCTGTGAGTTATTAATGGGTGAGTATGGCCACAACCTCGCAGCTATGAAACTTACACTTTCGTGGCAAAGTACTTCCTATGAATTTAGATTTTATTTAAACACTTAGATTGAAGTCAAATTGCCAAATACAATCTAGGAATGACTCTTTCGAAGAATCTGCACTGAGCCTGGGTACCCACGTGTACGAGGGCGCAGGTGGCCCCTGGCTCGGGGAAGGGGGCAGTGCTTAGGAGGGAAACCTCCCCTGGAAAGAGCCACAGCACAGCCCATTCAGGCGCCCGCATGCCGGACTCCATCCTGCAAGGCACCCTGGCTCTGAGTCCAAGTGCAGCTTAACTGTCCTTCAGGCTCATCCCAGGGCTACTCAGCCAGGCTTGGGTTTCTCCAGAGAAAGGTGAGCTCTGAGGCTCCTCGCTGGAGAAGGCAGGATATTTCTTACTAACTACATGTTCTTCAGGTGGCGCTAGTGGTAAAGAACTCGCCTGCCAATTCAGGAGACATAAGAGACACGGGTTCGATCCCTGGATTGGGAAGATCCCCTGGAGAAGGACATGGCAACCCAGTCCTGTATTCTGGCCTGGGGAATCCCATGGACAGAGGAGCCTGGTGTGCTACAGTCCATGGGGTTGCAAAGGGTCCGATACAACTGGAAGGATGGAGAATTACAGACATTTCTAACAATTGCTAACAGCACCCGTCCGAGGGTTCCAGCACATTCTTTAACAGAACAGCAATTACTGAGGGGCTCCAGGAGCCCTGGGCCTGCAGCCAGAATTCAGGAGCGGGGTGCCTGCTGAGTGGAAAGCAAGGCAAAGGGCTGTTGAATTTTTGAGTTGCTGGCAACAGATGTCCAACCACAGGGTGGAGGAGGAAGGGCCTGGGGCGTCTGACCACGGATGGGTGGCCAGCCAGCAAGAGGAGAGCCAGGGGCTAGGCGCTTGATGGCAGAGACTGCGGAAGGGGGACTTGGGGACCACAGGCGAGCTGCATCCTGTGCAGAAAGCAAATCGCCACAGGTGACTTTCATGGAGCTGCACACGGGCTCCCGTGTCTTCTGATGTTTAGAGGGTCAGCCACCCCCCTCTGATCAAGCAGAGAACAGTTCTGAGCTGCTTAATCTGGGCTAAAAGAAATACTAATTAAGGACTGCTACCATCAGGCAGCTTCTCAGATCCTATCAGAAGAGCTCGATGGGGAAGAGAACATTTTAAGAGAGTTTGTCCAAGCAAGCACGTAGCACGCCAAAACTCACTCAAGTAGTGGGTCCCCCACTCTGAAATGAAGCCAGTCAGTGACAACAACCATTACTAATTACCTCCAGGCCGAGAAAACTGCTTTCGGTGAAGGGTTAAGTCAGAACATAGTTCTACTATGAGATGCATAAGTCGATAAATTAAACAAGATATATTAAACAGACTACATTTTTAATATTTTGTAATCACGTTTTCCTAGTAATGTACAAATGGGCTCCAAACAGACTTCGTCACTGACTCAGTGATTACTGGCACACTGCTGTACACTTGGTACAGGGTGGTCAGTGACCTCAAGGTGCCCGTGTCCACCCTACACACACTCCAGAGAGTCAGACTGCTGACTGAATCTCATCGTTACCTGGTGGCCTGTCTTACTGATGTCAGCCACATGAGAGCAGAGACAGAGCTCAATCGTAAACTGTCACACGCACACCACTAATAGAGCTACTGATTAAAACAGCCAATGTTTTTTTAATGTTTCCTATATGGTGGCCACTATTATAAGAACTCTGTGCATTCTTAATCTTCCCAACTACCATATACATTAAGATCTATTATTTGCTCCAACTGACGGATGAGACAACCAAGGCACAGAGAGGTGAAGTAATTCTCCCAAGGTCACATAGCTAGTAACTGGGGAAGCCAGGAATTGAATCCAGGCAAAATTATTTCCTGATCCTGGATTCTGAACCAACACAATACAGAATCCATGTAAGTAAATAAGTCAGGAAGCATGATACAGAATTAAGATGCAGGATTCAAAAACATCTGGCTTTTAACTCAGCTGGTAAAGAATCTGCCTGCAATGCAAGAGACCCTGATTTGATTGCTGGGTCATGAAGATCCCCTCAAGAAGCGATAGGCTACTCATGCCAGTATTCTTGGGCTTCTCTGGTGGCTCAGATAGTTAAGAACCTGTCGGCAATGTGGGAGACCTGGGTTTGAACCCTGGGTTGGGAAGATCCACTGGAGGCGGGTGTGGCCACCCACTCGAGTATTCTTGCCTGGAGAATCCCCATGGACAGAGGAGCCTGGCATGCTATACAGTCCATGGGACTGCAAAGAGTCGGACATGACTGAGCGACTAAGCACAGTGCTCTCGCTTCCTTTATAATCTTAGGTGATTTACCTGTCATCTCTGAACCTTGGTTTTTTCTACCTTTAACATGGATATAATAATAATAACAAAACTGCAGAGTGGGTAAGGTAGATAACGCACCTAGAACTATGCCTAACACAGTTAGTTTCAATCAACATTATTTATAAAAGGAGGGCAAGATGGTCTGTATTAGTCTTACAAAAAAACTGCCTCTTTGGAAATCTTCTAGAATTGGGTTCTGAGAGGTCTGTACTGTGAATTTGGGGAGCCATGCTATTAACAATTTAAAAGCAGAACTGCTTTCTTAAAAATAATTAAGATACTTAATAAATAAGAACAAAGGATAAGCAGCTTCCAAACACAAGTGACACAGATAAGCTCTCCAACTGTGATCTACAAAGCTGTTTAATCTTTGATATCCAAAATGATTCTGGATGGCTCCAGGTAACTCCTGGAGTGTGGTTTAAGGCCTGAAAGTAACAGCACGGGCTGCCCATGGCACCTGGTAAATCGGGATGGCCTTGAATGGCCAGCAGCAAGTTCCCATCCATACCCTGCTCCCGTGGGTACAAGTCCCCCCAGCTAAGCAACCCTTCTCCCAGGGGACCAGGTGCAGCTCCTTCTCATTTCCAAGGAGTGGGTTTGTTCCCTGCAAGCCTGTGGAATTGCTCAAACAAGCCAATCACACCCTCCACTGGGAACCAGGGGTTCCCTCACCCTTTTGATATTACAAAGCCTGCCTCCACCATCCCTGCTGGTCCACTTTGTTCCTGACAGTGCTCTCCTCCCCTGGGCAGTGAGTGTCTGCAGCTAATAAAGTGCTGTCAACCTCATCTGTCCAGTGTTAGGTGGCACGTGTGTTAGGCATTCCAGTAATCCTAGATAGGAATCCTGACCTCCCCAGTGGGTGAACAGGAAGTGACTGGAACACCATGTCTGATAAGAGCTGATCCAGAGGGAATTGTATACCACCAGCAAGGGGGGTATATCCAAGGACCCTCACCAGGACCTCCTGTTTCTGACATGAGGTACGTGGCAAGCTTTTCTTAATCTCATCACCGATTCCCACTACCCAACACTAGCCAACTCGTCTCACCAACAAAATCTTTGGTGCTCCTTGGTAACAACGTGCTATGTGAGGAATGGTATTTAACTAGAAAATGTGATACTTACTCACAAGCCTCAATTCTACTGGCATCACCGACTCGATGGACGTGAGTGTGAGCAAGCTCTGGGAGTTGGTGATGGACAGAGAAGCCTGGCGTGCTGCAGTCCATGGGGTTGAAAAGAGTTGGACACAACTGAGCAAGTGAAGTGAAGTTCTACTGGAGCAGGAATACATGCTCAAGTCTAAAATGTCTAAAATCACGCAAAGGGATCTCCCTGGTGGTTGGATAAGTATTCATCTGCCAAGGCAGGGGTACAGGTTCGATCCCTGGTCCTGGAAGATTCCACATGCCTTGGGGGCAACTAAGCCCATGCACCACAGCTACAGAGCCTACGCTCTAGAGCCCTCGAGCCACAACTACTGAAGCCTGTGCTCCTAAAGCCCAGGCTTTGCAACAAGAGAAGCCACGGCAGCGAGAAGCCCCGCGCACCCCAACTAGACAGTAGCCCCTGCTCCTTGCAACGAGAGAGCCCGCATGCAGCAATGAAGACTCAGCACAGCCAAAGTCAATAAATAATTTAAAAAATAAAATCACAGAAAGGAAGAAACACAGGTCAGCAAACTTAGGAACTTTACTTTTCACTGCAGACCACCTGGTTGGAGGGTGGGTTTTGTTTTTGCTGAGCAACGTCATCAAAAACCGCACTGTTACTTCCCATGTCTCCCACAGAAATCCACCTTCACTAATGAGGACGCTTCGCGCTATAAAAATCCCTGGTTACCTCGGAAGCATGACATAATTAACCTGGATATTAAAGTTTGAGTTAGTCACTCAGTGAAAAGCCAGTGGAGTATTTATCAGGTTTGTCTTAAGAATGGGTGGAAGATCAGGGACTCGGCCTTCCCAAAGCACAGAAGTATTTCCTCTCAGTTCAGATTCCGTAAAGACTGGACGTTTCTCTAGCCCGACTTTGGTTGCTGTTGGTTTTAATTTACCTGCTTTACTTAACTGACCTTGTGCTTAGTTGCTCAGTCACGTCTAACTCTCTGTGACCTCACTGACTATAGTCCACCAGGCTCCTCTGTCCATGGGATTCTCCAGGCAAGAATACTGGAGTGGGCTCCATTCCCTCCTCCAGGGGATCTTCCTGACACAGGGATCAAACCCGGGTCTCCTGCATTGCAGGCAGATTCTTTACTGTCTGAGCTACTAGGGAAGCCCTGAACATTGTTATAAATCCACAAATTTGATTGTATTCCACCTGCAGCATAGATGTTAGATCCCCGGGCTGGGAGAGTGGGCGTGTTGGTACCTGCATATGAAGTATCTCCCTGGGGCAACTGGATCCTTTAGCCACACTTAGAAAATATCTCTATTCTGCACCTTGTAAGAGGGGCTAAAACTTAAAGGATACTGTCTGCTTTACATTTTTAAGTTCAGGAAATCAATTATTTCAAACTATAACTGATAGCTATGTGAGTTCATTTCCAGGCTTGGAGATCAAGCAGAGGACAGCACCCGAGAGCGGGAACGGGCTGATGAGGCTCTGACATCAGCAGGCAGAGAGGCCGGCCTCTGCGGTCTAACTGCTAAAAATTCTCTCCCATCCTCAGACATGACATATTTGCCCTTTATCATACTCACACTGACCAAAAAATAACCCCTTTTCTCAAGAAAATCTGAACAGAAGGAAAAGAAGCAGGATGAGTGCCATGCTCGCATTTTCAATATCCAGCACATCTCCCCCTCTGAAATAACAGTAAAAGATCCTCCCTTCCTCTCCTCTCTTGTTTACCAGTGGATGCTTCAAAAAAGAGTACACATTACTGGCAGTCTGAATTCAAATATTCAATACAGTATCGTGAAATTCCATATCTCTTTGTATCCCATCATTTAAAAAAAAAAAAGATTCACATCTTCCTTTTCCTCTCACCATAGCACCAGCTGTGTGCAGGCTGAAATATATTAGGAGTCAAATAACATAAGACACTGGGCTTCCCAAGTGGTGCTAGTGGTAAAGAGCCCACCTGCCAATGCAGGAGACTTTAGAGATGTGGGTTCGATCCCTGGATTGGAAAGATCCCTTAAAGAGGGCCCAGCACTCACTCCAGTGTTCTTCCCTGGAGAATCCCAGGGACAGAGGAACCTGGCAGGCTACAGTCCATGGGGTTGCAGAGAGTCAGACATTTCTGAGCGACTTAGCAAAGCACAAAGCACAATATAGAACATTAATGAAGTTACTCGCCTTCTTCAGACCATTTCAGAGCAGTGAGAGTAACACCATTTGTATCATTTTAATTAACAGAATGTACAACCGCTGAATGAATATTTCCCTTCAAAGCAGGTAACACTGAAGGCCATACGCTTACTCTGGCCAAGCTGGCATTGCTCAGAGTATTTTCCAAAGCCTCCTTTTAAGAGCAGACATAGGACTTCTCTAGTGGTCTAGTGGTTGGTTCGGGAAGATCCCGCATGCCTTGGGGGCAACTAAGCCCACAAACCACAACTTACTAAAGTCCTCGCACCTGGAGTCTGGGCTCTGCAACAAGAGAAGCATCACAGTGAGAAGCCCACACAACATGACTAGAGAGTAGGCCCCACTCACCACAACTACAGAAAGCCTGCATGCAGCAACAAAGATCCAGCATAGCCAAAAATTAAATAACTTTTTTTAAAGAAAAGAACAGACATAGACCCTGCCCTCCATCCTGCCTATAGGTCCATGCATGGCACACACACTTACACACATCTGCTGCAACTGTCAGGCTCCTCTGTCCACAGTATTGCCCAGGCAAGAATACAGGAGCTGGTTGCCACTTCCTACCCAGGGGATCTTTCCGACACAGAGATCGAACCCATGTCTCTCATGCCTCTTGCATTGGCGAGTGGATTCTTTACCCTTGGCGACACTTGGAAAGTCCCCATCAAACAGTTTTGAATTAAATTCAAGTGCCTGTGAGCATGCATGCTCAGTCATGTCTGACTCTTTACGACCCCATGGACTGTAGCCCCGCAGGTTCCTCTGTCCATGGGATTCCCCAGGCAAGGATACTGGAGTGGGTTGCCATGCCCTCCTCCAGGGGATCTTCCCCACCTAGGGATCAAACCCAGTCTCTGACATCTCCTGCACTGGCAGGCAGGTTCTTCACCACTGCACCACTCAAACTTTTTCTCCTAGCTAAAGTCAAATGACTTCTAAAGCAGGGAGCTGAAACCATTCTTTTCTTCCCAAATTAGCTTCTGTGTCCTTCACAGAAATGGAAGCACAGATTTTGGTTGTTTACATGGTTACCTGTAAGACTGGGTTTTCTCACTTGCCCTGTGCAGTTCTAACCAACAGGATGTGAGCAGCTCACACATATTACACATAAAAGGCACTAGATGCTGGAAATAAATAAATATATATATATGCCATTTCAAAAAGATAAAGAGTCTGCCATTACTTTGAGGGCTTTTCTAAACCAGGCACTGCAACGGCTTGGCCACAGAGAGCCTTTCAAGGTGACCAGTTAGAAGAGGACGTGCTCACTCAGATGATTAAGTCTAGGAGTGTTCTGCCTCCTGTTCCTTTACTGTCAAATAAACACGGGAGGCCAACGTTCACAGGAGATAAGGCTCTAACACAAGTTGTGTTATGCCACACCACACACACAGCAACATCCACACACTTGAAAAGGAATTCAAACCCACACATAGGGCAGAAGGCCCCTGGAAAAAGGCCTGTTTATGATAAAAGTAGAAAAGCAAAGCCCGAAACAAAAGCATGCCTTAACACTTACGTGGTTATCTTTATAGTAGTAAGAAAGGGCAGGAAATCGCCGTCTGCTCCGGAACTTGGAACTCCCCACTATGATGTGTGCCGTGGCCGACTTGGGAACGTACAGTTCGGTTGGGTAGGAGTCACAGACCTGGCGTGGAAAACACAAGGGGTGTTTAGACCTCGTCGTGCTGTGCAAACTGCCACCAGAAATTCCATTCCACCGGACTTGCGGGTGGCATACTTCAGTTTTCTTCAGTCACAGAGCCCCTGCAGAGAAAGTGAAGCTCTGATGCTAAGAAACCACAGTGAAGCAGAGCCAGACAGGCTAGCCTCCTGACCTCGGGCACTGCCCCTTATCTCCCAGGGCTCTTCATGGGAGTGGGAGGCAAGACAGGGGCCAATGGGCATTTCTCCCATCAAAAAGGGAAAACCAATTTTGCATCCTGGCAACTGAGAAAATGTCAGCTATCTATTCAAGATAGCCCCACCCAGGAGACGATGTCCTCCTCGGGCCCCTCTGTCCCCGGCACGTCCTCTGTGTGCTCCCATCTGAGGCAACACCCGAGCCAGTGTGCTCTCTGGACCCCTCTTCGCTCCAGCCTCCCAAGCTCAACGTCAGGGCCAACTCAGGGCCTCTCCCCCAGACTTCCTAGCATTCCACCCCCCACCCATGCATTATAACAGCTTTCTGCTTTTTATGTGTCGATTTTACAAGTGGTAAGAAATGAGTTACCCTTTCTTTGCATCCCTGGCAATGATTCCCCCAGTGGAATCTCTGGAGCCTTGGAATGATCTGGGGAATTTTATCAGAAGTTAGGGGTTTAGGGGACTTTCCCTGGTGGTCCAGGGGCTAGGATTCCACTCTGAGCTTCCAATACGGGGTTGGGGGAACCCGGGTTTGCTCTCTGCTCAGGAAATTGGGTCCAGACATGCCACAACTAAGAGTTCACATGCTGCAACGAAATGCAGCCAAATTAATAGATAGATTAAAACTTTCCAAAAGCCATCTTAGAAAAGGAAACCAGGGGTTTAGAACACGGTTCCAGTTTGCCAACTTCATGACTTTCGAGAAATCCAACTACTGAGCACTTGCTACTCTCTTAAGACTGACAGGGAACAGAAATGACACCGCCCAGGGCCGATACAAGGATCAAATCGGGTAACACCCACAAGACTCTTCACCCATTAGGTCTGACAAAAGTGGAAGTGGTGGCAAGAGTAGCAGTGGTTGACTCGTTGCTAGACACATCATTTGCTTTGATACTGGTCAACCCATCTTTGGGGGCTTCCTCGTAGCTCCATGGCAAAGAATTGGCCTGCTAGTACAGGAGACACAGGTTTGATCCCTGCTCCGGGAAGACCCCCTGGAGAGGGATAAAATGGCAACCCACTCCAGTATTCTTGCCTGGGAAAATCCCTCGGAGAGAGGAATCTGATGGGCTATAGTCCATGGGATCGTAAAAGAGTTAGATGTAATTTACGGACTAAAATAACAACAATCCCTCTTTTTGCAACAGGAGGATCATTTGAATGGCGATTCCTAAACTTTATTTCCTAGAAGTCAAGCATCCTCTTGGGCATTTGAAGGCGAGTCCTCAGGCAGGTGCAGCAGCAGGCCAAATGCTGTGTGCACGTCCTCTTTCGCCTGCCCTGACCACTCTGAACCTCAAGGCAGAAGGGCACGAAAACGCACCACAAAGCTCGTGTCAACTGTTCTGTGCTCAGGTGCTCCCTCGCCTGCCTCCCCACTTGTCTTTGTTACCAGACTGGGCACCACACTGAGCAGGAGACGGAAAGGCACTGAAGTGACACTCTCAGGCCCAAAGCAGTTCCCCAAAGGCATTTTAGGAAAGACTACCAAAGACATCAACGTGGGCTCTGGCACTGAGACTCAGGAGGAAAATCCTAAGAACAGATAGTCCAACCTACTTGGAACCTGAGCTTTTACTGGAATTACTCCCCCAGATACTGCCCTGGCTTCTCCTGCAAATCCAGTGTCTGGACCTCTCTCAAGTCAGCAGCCAGGACATGACTACACTGATTCAAGAGACATGTGGTCACTGCATCAGACTTACTACATTTTCTTAAAATAACACTTTTAAAAAGGAAATTAGTAGGTTTTCAGAAGTTGGGAATTACCCACTTTCTTTAACAGCGTTGGTGGGGGGTTCAGTCGCTAAGTCTTGTTCAACTCTTGCAATCCCAAGGACTGTGGCCCACCAGTCTCCTCTGTCCATTGGACCATTGGATTTGCCCAGCAAGAATACTGGAATGGGTTGCCATTTCCTCCTCCAGGGAAATCAACCCTAAATATTCATTGGAAGGACTGATGCTGAAGCTCCAACACTTTGGCCGCATGATGCAAAGAACTGACTTAATGGAAAAGACTCAATACTGGGAAACACTGAAGGCAGGGGGAGACGGGGACAACAGAGGATGAGAGCTTGGATGGCATCACCGACTCAATGGACATGAGTGTGAGCAAACTCCGCGAGATGGTGAAGGACAGGGAAGCCTGGAATGCTGCAGTACACGGGGTCACAAAGAGTCAGACATGACTTCACGACTGAACAACCACTACCACCAAGGTAGACAAAAGTAAATTCATCCCTGCTCGCATGAAAGCCAACAGCACTTTCTAGAAAGTGCTGACGGGTAACGCTTTTACAACAAGCTCACACAGCTGAAGTTAAAATGATGACAATGAATAATACAAAGCACAGGGCAATTTATGCTGCCAGATTCTGAGACTACTCAATGTGCCCCCCGAAGGTGTATCTGGCCTGGAAAATCACGTAAGAAAATTCAGAGAGAAAATGAGAAGTTCAGAAAAGTGGGAAATGCTTCTCTTTTGAACTTTCTTTATATTTATTCTGCCTTAGACAACTGAAGGGGATTAAGTTAAAAACATTCCTGCATAATATTTTTATTTTAATAAGGGAGTGATTTGCTTTGTCTTCCACTAAATAAACCCTCCTGCGGTACCTACATATCTTACTTGGCCTGGTCAAGAAGAATCTTTGGGGGTAATTCATTCACTCATTCAACAAGTTTTTTTAATTGAAATATATTAGACATATAACACTGGATAATTCAAGGTGTGCATGTGCATGCTTAGTCACTCAGTTGTGTCTGACTCTTTGTGACGCCATGGACTATAGCCTGCCAGGCTCCTGTGTCCATGGGATTCTCCAGGCAAGAATACTGGAGTGGGTTCCCATTTCCATCTCCAGGGAATCTTTCCAACCCAGGGATCGAATCCAGGTCTCCCACATTGCAGGCAGACGCTTTACCCTCTGAGCCACCAGGGAAGTCCTATACTATATGAGCCACCAGGGAAACACGATTTCAGGTCTTCAGTTCAGTTAAGTCGCTCAGTTGTGCCCTTCTCTTTGTGATCCATGGACTGCAGCACACCAGGCCTCCCTGTCCATCACCAACTCCAGGAGCTTACTCAAACTCATGTCCATCCAGTCAGTGATGCCATCCAACCATCTCATCCTCTGTCATCTCTTCCTCCTCCGACTTCAGTCTTTCCAGCATCAGGGTCTTTTCCAATGAGTCAGTTCTTCCCATTAGGCGGCCAAAGTGTTGGAGTTTCAGCTTCAGCATTAGTCCTTCCAATGAACATTCAGGACTGATTTCCTTTAGGATGAACTGGCTTGATCTCCTTGCAGTCCAAGGGACTCTCAAGAGTCTTCTCCAATACCACAGTTCAAAAGCATCAATTCTCTGGGGCTCAGCCTTCTTTATGGTCCAACTCTCACACTCATACATGACTACTGGAAAAATCTTAGCTTTGACTAGACAGACTTTTGTCAGCAAAGTAACATCTCTGCTTTTAATAAATGGTCATAGCTTTTTTTCCAAGGAGCAAGTGTCTTTTAATTTCATGGTTGCAGTCACCTCACCATCTGCAGTGGTTTTGAAGCCCAAGATAATAAAGTCTGTCACTGTTTCAATTGCTTCCCCATCTATTTGCCATGAAGCGATGGGACTAGATGCCACGGTCTTCGTTTTATGAATGTTGAGTTTTCAGCCAGCTTTTTCACTCTTATTAAGAGGCTCTTTAGCTCTTCTTCACTTTCTGCCATAAGGGTGGTGTCATCTGCATATCTCAGGCTATTGATATTTTTCCAGGCAATCTGGATTCCAGCGTGTGCTTCATCCAGCCCGGCATTTCACAAGATGTACTCTGCACAGAAGTTAAATAAGCAGGGTGACAATATACAGCCTTGACGTACTCCTTTCCCAATTTGGAACCAGTTCATTGTTCCATGTCCGGTTCTATCTGTTGTTTCTTGACTTGCAAACAGATTTCTCAAGAGGCAGATAAGGTTGTCTGATATTCCCATCACTTTAAGAATTTTCCACAGTTTGTTGTGATCCAAACAGTCAAAAGCTTTAGCATAGTCAATGAAGTAGAAGTAGATGTTTTTCTGGAACTCTCTTACTTTTTCTATGATTCTACTTTTTCTAAATGTTGGCAATTTCATCTCTGTCCCTCTGCTTTTTCTAAATCCAGGTTGAACATCTGGAAGTTCACAGTTCATATTCTGATGAAGCTTGGCTTGGAGAATTTTGAGCATTACTCTGCTAGTGTGTGGGATGAGAGCAATTGTGCAGTAATTTGAGCATTCTTTGGCACTGCCTTTCTTTGGGATTGGAATAAAAACTGACCATATCCAGTCCTGTGGCCACTCCTGAGTTTTCCAGATTTGCTGACATACTGAATGCAGCACTTTAACAGCATCATCTTTAGGATTTGAAATTTCATCTCAGCTGGAATTCCATCACCTCCATTAGCTTTGTTCATAGTGATGCTTCCCAAGGGCCACTTGACTTCACATGTCTGGCTTTAGGTGAATGATGACACCGCCGTGGTCATATGGGTCATGAAGATCTTTTTGTATAGTTCTTCTGTGTATTCTTGCCACCTGTTCTTAATATCTCCTGTTTCTGTTAGGTCCATACCGTTTGTTTCCTTTATTGTGTCCATCTCTTCATGAAATATTCCCTTGGTATCTCTAATTTTCTTGAAGAGCTCTCTAGTCTTTTCCCATTCTTGATCTTGTATTCATTACTTAGGAAGGCTTTCTTATCTCTCCTTGCTAGTCTTTGGAACTCTGCATTCAGATGGGTGTATCTTTCCTTTTCTCCTTTACCTTTCGCATCTCTTCTTCTCTTAGCTATTTGTAAGGCCTCTTCAGACAAGCATTTTGCCTTTTTGCACTTATTTTTCTCAGAGATGGTTTTGATCACCACCTCTTGTACAGTGAAACTTCATTCATAGTTCTTCAGACACTCTGTTTATCAGATCTAATCCGCTGAATCTATTTCTCACTTCCACTATATAATCATAAGGGATTTGATTTAGGTCATACCTGAATGGTCTAGTGGTTTTCCCTACTTTCTTCAATTTAAGTCTGAATTTGGCAATAAGGAGTTCATGATCTGAGCCACAGTCAGCTCCCAGTCTTATTTTTGTTGACTGTATAGAGCTTCTCCATCTTTGGCTGCAAAGAATATAATCAATCTGACTTCGGTGTTGACCATCTGGTGATGTTCATGTGTAGACTCTTCTCTTGTGGTATTGGAAGAGGGTGTTTGCTATGTCCAGTGCATTTTCTTGGCAAGACTCTATTAGCCTTTGCCCTGCTTCATTCCGTATTCCAAGGCCAAATTTGCCTGTTACCCCAGGTGTTTCTTGACTTCCTACTTTTGCATTCCAGTCCCCTATAATGAAAAGGACATCTTTTTTGGGTGTTAGTTCTAAAAGGTCTTGTAAGTCTTCATAGAACCGTTCAACTTCAGCTTCTTCAGCATTACTGGTTGGGGCATAGGCTTGGATTACTGTAATATTGAATGGTTTGCCATGGAAATGAACAGAGTATTCTGTCGTTTTTGAGACTGCATCCAAGTACTGCATTTCGGACTTTTTTGTTGACTATAAGCATTACTCCATTTCTTCTAAGGGATTCTTGCCCACAGTGGTAGATATAATGGTCATCTGAATTAAACTTGCCCATTCCATTCCACTTTAGTTTACTGATTCCTGAAATGTTGGTGTTCACTCTTGCCATCTCCTGTGTAGAACATATTAATCTGATATATTTGTATGCTGTAATACGATTGCCATCAGAGTGACAATTAGCACCTCTATCATGTTACATGATCATCCTTTCTTTTCAGTGGCAGGAATCATTAAGTTCTAGTCTCTTAAAAGTGTGATGACTATAACAGAATATTGATGTCTATCAACAAATTTTTACTGAACATGACGTAATATGTACCAGGCATTAGGTTAGGTGCTAGGGCAGTAACAAATAACAAAAAGAGTTACTGGCCCCAAAGACTGCACATTCCCCGAAAAACTGATCCTTGTTGCCCTGGTTACCACCTCCCAGTAAACGCATTTGCCACTACAGGGTAGTATCCATTTGAGGGCCCAGCCATGGCATTATAATCAGACCTCTGTACTTCCTGAGGTTCCATCACATGGCTGAGCACTTCGGGATGAGAGTCAGCTGTCAGGAACTGTGCTATATCTATACAGACAGCTGCCTTCTTAAGCATTTAGGACCTAAAATTTACTTCAAGGAACTAATGATGTAACAGGGAGAAATTTATGATGTAAGGTAGGAACTGCATGAAATGATTTATATGTAAATAATACATAGTACATAAACTACAGCTGTAAAGAACAGACATAAACAAGATTTTTTCAAATTACTGGTTTGGATTATACTTTCAATTTTATTCGAAGAGAAACAGATTAAAATTTTAACCCAGTAATGAATGCCCATTATTTTATTTAAAGAAAGACCATTTTAAGAGTTAGGTACAGGGACTTTCCTGGTAGGCCAATGGCTAAGACTTCGCCTTCCAGTGCAGGGAGGGGGTAGGGGTTCGATCCCTGGTGAGAGAGCTAAGATCCCACATGCCTTGTGGCCAAATAAACAAAACATAATACAGAAGTGATACTATAACAAATTCAATAAAGACTTTAACGATGGTCCACATTAAAAAAAAATATTTCAAAAAACACGAGTTATGTATAAAAGGAAATCTTACTTTAGAGAGACTACCCAAAACAAATGTCTTATAAAAAGGGATAAGAGCAATGCTGATAAAGATGATGCTGGTGACAATTAGCTTGGAGAGAATAGGGCAGCGTTGGTTCTGGAACCTCAGTTTCGTACTCCATGTATGGAGTTGTTTCCACCAAAGCAATACCTTCTTCTCCAACAGATGACACCACTAGCCCCACTTTCATCAAGGAATTTGTGAAAAGAAAGAAGCAACTCTTATAAAAGAAGGAAGGAAAAAGCAGATGTTTTTCTCACCCACGAGGTTAAAAGCAAAAGTAATGGATGATGACATAACCTTCCCAACAGACTATTAGTCCGAAACAGTTTGACAGAATTAACTTTTATTATATTTTCTAAGGTGGTAACAAATAAGGGTTCATCATCTTTGTCTCATTTTAACAACATTTGTAAAAAGCAGAAAATCCCCTAGGGTTTCACCTTTTCTGTTTCAGCACAATTTGCTGATTGTTAGTTTATGTTTGCTATCTATTACTTTTGGGAAAAAGATGCTGAGTAACTCATGTTTTGCCGTCTCTACATGGTGGGACTTAAGTGACTAAATGTGAGTCATGTTTGTGGTGCTAAGTCTAGAAGGAAACCTCATCAGACATAGGAAGAACCTGTGTTTCCAAGGAAATACTATTCTACAGATGCAGCGTAGCCTCATTTTCACCCTCACCCAAGGGTATGTCATGTTTTAAAAATATATTTTTAATTATTTAATTTTCTGTACTACACTTGGATTTTCCTTCATTTCTTTCTGTCTCTCTCTCTTTCCCTTTTTTTAAAACCAATTATTTATTTGTTTAGTTTTGGCTGAGCTGGGTCTTCACCGATGCGCACAGGCTTTCTCTAGCTGCGACAAGCGGGAGCTCCTCTCGGCTGCGGAGCACAGACTCTAGGGCGAGCTCCGGCGGTTGTGGCTCGTGGGCTCAGTAGTTGTGGCGCATGGCCTTAGATGCTCCGAGGCATGTGGAATCCTCCCACGCCTTCCAGGGACTGAACCTGTGTGCCCTGCTTTAGCAGGCGGATTCTTAACCACTGGACCACCAGGGAAGTCCTTTCCTTCATTTCAAAGCTAAAAATCCATTGCAAAGGTCGGCTTTAGCAGCAGAACAAATCATTACATCAGCCAGATACTTCATAATGGTTAAGACAGAAAGGGCGCAAATGTCTACTCACGGTGTAAGGTTATGACTGCTAGATTTAAGTGCCATTAGGAAGAAAAGTCAGTATCCTGAAAGTGGCCATTCTCTTCCAAATAATCTGTAAATTCAAGATATTCACAAGAGGGCTCCCCTGGTGGCTCAGTGGTCAAGAATCCACCTGCCAGTGCAGGAAACATGGGTTTGATCCTTGATCTGGGACGATGCCACATGCTGCACAGCAACTAAGCCCGAGCGCCCCATCTATTGAGCCTGTGCCCCCAACAAGAGAAGCCACTGGAATGAGAAGCCCTCATACCGCAAGTAGAGAAAAGCCCATGTAGCCGCAAAGATCTAGCACAGCCAAAAATAAATAATAAAGTTATTCAGAAGAATGTGGGAGGACCTGACTGTCCATATATTTATTGACAGCAACATACTCACAATATGTTATATGAAGAAAAGCAAAACACGGGCATAGGTAGTATAATTCCATTTTTGTTGTATATATTTGAACCATTCCTTTGTCTCCACATTCTCCAATTGTAAACAATGAAATGCATTACTCGTGTAAGAAACAAGTTATTAAACTATGCAGATGAGAAAAAAGTGAAAAGTTTAAAACCTACTAGAAGAATATGGGCTTCTCAGGTGACACAGTGGTAGAGAATCTGCCTGCCTATGCAAGAGACTTGGGTACGATCCCTGGGTTGGGAAGATCTCCTGGAGGAGGAAATGGCAACCCACTCCAGTCTTCTTGCCTGAAAAATCCTATGGACAGAGGGGCATGGTGGGCTACAGTCCATGGGACTTTCTCCTGGCAAAGAGCTGGACATGGCTGAGCACACACACAGAGAAGAACATTAGGGCAATGAGATACGGGCTTTCTTATTCCTTTCTCTCTCTCTTTTGCAAATTCTCTACAATGTTCTGACTGTACTTTCATTACTGGAAACACTTTAAAAATTAATAGGGAAACCAGCCCTGCTTTGCAAGCCCACCCTCAGGGAAAATATGAATCAGCTCTGCCCCCTACCCCGACCCTCCACATCCCTCCACACCCCATTCCCTCTGGAAGTGCAGACATGTTTCTCCACGGTTCTCCAGGGAAGCCTCTTGGTGACCTTGTGTACCAATCAAGAGTTCAGGGAGCCCAGAAGGAGCTGGTGCCAAACTGCCATCAGAGCCTTTGCGACTCCCTACTCATCACTCACTGAGCTATAAAAAGACCGGGCGGGAGAAGGGAGGCCCTGCCCCGAGGGGCGCCGCTGGGCCTCTCTGGGGTTCCATTCCTTCAGTCATCGGAGGGGATAGTCTCTAAGGTGGCTTCTTCAAACTTTCTGATACCAGATGCAGGTGGAGAATACAGCTGGCAATACCCAAGGGAGGCTTGGAAATTCCACACATCTGTGCCCACAAAGAGCCATTGGAACGAAAGGAGAGCTAAGAGAAGTCATGCTCAGCTCTGACATCAGGGCTTCATCTGGATTAAGTCTCTGCATTTCAGCAAATGGGCCTCCCCATGGCGCAGTGGGAAAAGAATCCGCCTGCGATGCAGAAGACACAGGAGATGCGGGTTTGATCCCTGGGTCGGGGAAGATCCCCTGGAGAAGGATATGGCAACCCACTCCAATATTCTTGCCTGAAAAACCCCATGGGCAGAGGAACCAGGCAGGCTACAGTCCAAACGGTCACAAAGAGTTGGACGTGACAGAGCAACTAAACAAGCACTCACTTCACCAAAAGCCTCCACTCACCCTGTACTCTCTATTCACGTCACTGAGCTGCCAGTAATCCTTAGGGAGGCCCATGCGCTTGTATTCTTCACTGAGATCGATCAGCATCCAGCCTTGTTCCCTTTCTTCTCTATCCAGCTTGGGGTTGAATGAAAAGCAGTATAGTTCCTCGTATTTCACTGCAAAAAATAAAGGAGAATAAAGCCAAATCAACCCAAGTCAAAGCCACAACCAAATCCCACCAAATACATTCTGTCCAGGCTGGAGAGGCCAGCCCAGCTGCTCACCTTGGGACCCTCCTAGAGGCACCCCATCTCTATGGTAGGACCACCCACCTACTCCCAACAAGACTTTAGGACAACCAAACAAAGCTTTAAAAGAAATTCTTTTCTTTCAGGAGTGTGACCTTCCCCATCTTGTGGGTTTTTTTTTTTGGTTTCTTTTGAAAACTAATATATTTTCAGACCACAAAAAATATGGAGCTTAAAAATGAATTAAGAACATATGTTTCTTACAATATTTAAGACATGGAAGTAAGCTAAGTGTCCATCAACAGATGAATGGATACGGAAGATGTTTTACATATATATACATACATACATATACCTAATACATACATACACCCCCACACACATATTAAAAAAGAATATTATTCAGCCATAAAACATGAAAGATTGCCATCTGCAGCAACATAGATAGACCAGAGATTATCACACTAAGTCAAGCTGAGACAGACAAACATTATATGACATGACTTTTACATGGATTTTAAAAGACAGTACAAATAAACATATTTACAAAAAGAAACACACTCATAGACACAGAAAACAAACCTATGGTTACCAAAGGGAAAGGAGTGGGGGAATTAGGAGTATGGGATTAAACAGATACACACCATGACATATAGAATATACAAGTAGTTACTGTATTGCACAGGGAACTATATTCAATAACTTGTAATAACCTACAAAGGACAAGAATCTGAAAAAGAACATACAGGCATAACTGAATCCCTCTGCCATACATCTGAAACTAACACAATATAATAAATCAAATATAATGCAATGTTTTTGTTTTTAAAGGACATACATATTCCTTTGACAACCCAGAACTCAATCTGTTTATGTAAGTCGAGCTCAAGTTTGGGATGGCTTCTCAGAGTTACGGAGAGGCCTGGCCACTGCCATGTTCTAAGGGTCAAATAGCGTTAAAAAGAAATGATAAAACAGTTGGAAAAAGCTGTGGAGTGTATTTAAATATTTGCACTGAAAACACTTGAACTTTCAACAACTACGTAAATGTCAGAACTGTCCTGTTCTCACAGTATTTCTAGGATTCATTAAACGAGGTCCATTCACAGTGCGTGGCACGCAGTCCATGAGTGGTGAGTT
This sequence comes from Nanger dama, assembly GCA_917880005.1. NCBI lineage: Eukaryota > Metazoa > Chordata > Mammalia > Artiodactyla > Bovidae > Nanger > Nanger dama. Next base: position 25,911,354 of record CAKJTW010000021.1, read on the forward strand.
GAAGGATGTGCGATGACAGACAGGCCTGACAGCCGTTCCTAGCAAGATCAAGGATTGCGGTTCTCTTGCTCTGGCCTTGCCACATTGAGGGAGGCAGCTTAACCAGTGCTGCCCAACAGAAATACAGTGTAAGCCACGTGTGTCATGTAAGACCTTGTAGTCACACGAAAGTTATAAAAAGAAAGTAAAATTAACCTTTACAGTATATTTAATTCAGCCCAGCACATCTAAGGCATCATTCAACATATATGGAGTACAGTACCTATTAATATTTTTCACATTGTGTTGTACTGTCTTTGAAATTCTGTGTGTGTTTCACACTGAACAGCACATCCTAGTTCAGACCAACCACATTTCAAGCCCGCGACAGCCCCATGTGGCCACCAGCTACCTTCTAGACAGTGCAAATTGAAGCCCTTTTGGTGATAATAAACCGTGGCCGAGAGTCAGTGAACTCTTGTTTCATTCCAGATGCTCTTCTGACTAAACATTCTGACGGGCATCTAGTAGGTATCCTCACAGGTCTCCTTGCAGAGATGAGAAATCCAAGGCACGGGGAGGCTTGGCAGAGTCCCCAGGGTCACACAGCACGCAGGTTGGAGTCCGCTATATAGTGCATGCACTTCTCCACCACACCTGCTGCCCCTCAGAGGCAGCCCCTTCTCCCTTCCCCCATGCAGGCCACTTTTGTATACTTTCTTTCCAACCATCCCCCTAAACTTCCTTTTCATTTCTCCAATAGAACTGTTTCTCCTTAAATTTTTCTTAGATCATTTTTATTCCTTCATCTGTCAGTGGTATTCAGCACGAACAACTGAATGCTCCTAAGCATGCATCTGTAAGTCCAACAGGGCAAACTAGCGCCAGCAAACAGCCGCAGCAACACACAGGCGGCCTAAGGTCCAGACTGTTTCCAGCTTCTTTTGATTACTATTGAAATGACTCACTTACAGGTATGACCACCTGATTGACTCACTGAAAAAGACCCTGATCTGGGAAAGATTTAAGGCAGGAGGGGAAGAGGGCAACAGAGGATGAGGTGGTTGGATGGCATCTCCGACTCAATGGACATGAGTTTGAGCAGACTCTGGGAGATAGTGAAGGACAGGGAAACTTGGTATGCTGCCATCCATGGGGTTGCAAAGAATCAGACATGACAGAGAGACTGCACAACAACACAAGGATGATAAGATAAGGATCGTACTTTAAGTACTAGACTTTAGCATTAGGCAGGCATTTTTTCTTGCAAAAAAGAAGCAAGAAGACTCGGGTTTATCAGTGAGATAAGCTATATTATATTTTAGAGTCTCTTGATGTCATATTTCCAATTTGAGAAGTGAGCATACAGTTTCAACAAAGAAGCAGGCGCACATGTACACATATATGCACACATGCGTGCACACACACACACATGCACAATGCAGACACTTCCAGTAAAAACAGTTTTTGGCCATTTTAGCAAACTGAGCAGACAGCATATAAAATTGACATCCAGTTCTGGGAATGGTTAGCCTGACACCAACATATGTTTTCCATCTCTAAGTACCCTTTTCATGACTCAGGCTTCTGATATCATAATGTTAACCACAAATGCAATTTGCTTAAGAAGCCAAAAGAATCTCTTGAGAAAGCCTCCATTCCCTCAGTGAAAGGAGTGCTAAGGAAAATGGGGAAATGACAGAAGTTAAGTTCCCTTGGTAAAATGCCTACACATAGGTTTCAAGGTAGAGGAAGAAAACCATTCTATGACTACGGATGATTTTCTGTGTTTGGGATCATTCTTGTTGTCATTAGGAAGAGACAAGGAAATTGCACATAAATTGATGCAAGAATAATCTGTAACCAATATTAAGATCACTCTTGAATTGGGAGCCATCAGAATGGGTTTCCATTAAAATAACAAAATTTTCTCTTTCAATTATTTTTAAGAAAAGGGGTGATCGACTATACCTTTGGCCCAATTTATGTAAAACTCTTCATAATGGCAGAGCAACCCCCATTTTTGTCAGTCAAAGCTCAGTTTTGTTAATGTAGGCAAGCTTCTTACTCAGAGACCACCAGGAGAAGCCCTCAGCTACAAACTGCCCACTCTGAGAATGTAAAAAGTACCATTAACATCGATTCAAGGTTTACTGAATATTTCCAAAGTACTTCCATCTCCTGCAAAATACATAGCAGAATGTTTAATAATTAAGATCCAAGAGTTGTGGGTTCAATCTCTGGATCGGGACGATCCCCTGGAGTAGGAAATGGCAACTGGCTCCAGTATTCTTGCCTGGAGAATTCCATGGACAGAGGAGCCTGGTGGGCTAAGGTCCATGTAGCCACAGAGTCAGACATGACTGAGCAACTAAGCACAAGGTCAATTAAGTAAGGCAAGATAAGGAAGGAAAGGGGAAATTCACCAGGAGTCATCAGAAGGACAGGTATGTGGGGTTTTATTAAAATTTTTTATTTTGTATGGAGTATAGCCAAGTAACAACATTGTAATAGTTTCAAGTGAAGAGCAAAGGGACTCAGCCATACATATACATGTACCCATTCAAGGCTATGGTTTTTCCAGTAGTCATGTATGGATGTGAGAGCTGGACTATAAAGAAAGCTGAGCACCGAAGAATTGATGCTTTTGAACTGTGGTGTTGGAGAAAACTCTTGAGAGAGTCCCTTGGACTGCAAGGAGATCCAACCAGTCCATCCTAAAGGAGATCAGTCCTGAGTGTTCATTGGAAGAACTAATATTGAAGGTGAAACTCCAATACTTTGGCCACCTGATGCAAAGAGCTGACTCATTGGAAAAGACCCTGATGCTGGGAAAGACTGAAGACAGGAGGAGAAGGGGACAACAGAGGATGAGATGGTTGGATGGCATCACCGACTCAATGGACATGAGTTTGGGTAAACTCCAAGAATTGGTGATGGAGAGGGAGGCCTGGCGTGCTGCAGCCCACAGGGTTGCAAAGAGTTGGACACCACTGAGTGACTGAACTGAACTAAACTGATTCTCTGATACAGGCCTCCCCCGTGGCTCAGGTAAAGAACCCATCTGCAATGCAGGAGACATGGGTTCAATCTCTGGGTCAGGAAGATCCCTTGGAGGAGGGCATGGCAAACCACTCCAGCATTCTTGCCTGGAGAATCACCATGAACAGAGGATCCTGGTGGGCTACAGTCCATGGGGTCGCAGAGTTGGACACAACTGAAGCGACTTAGCATGCACACATTCTCTGATATATAGGGTTTTAGAACCCAAAGTAATGAAAGTTAAATTGCTCTCCATGCTCTACTTAATTCAGGCAACTTAAATGTAATTGAAAAACCATTTAAAGAGGAGTGAGAAGATAACAGTTATTATTGGGTTTTGCACATTTTAAAATAACAATGAGAACTTTCTTGTCTGTTTTCACCAGACAAGTACTTGAATTCAACATCAGGAAGCTGACACTTAGTAGAAAAGGGCTATTGGACCCAGAGTTTAATATCATCAATAAAAAGTAATAAAAATTGTTACTGTAAAAACTACTTAAGTGGCACTGACTCTGATAAGAACTGAAAAAGTCAAAGTAAGCTAATAAGACTATGTCAATCCTGAGATGTTAAAAACCACAGAAAATATGCAGAATTACAGACTTAGATAAGCAGGAAAAAAATGCTATTATAAAATGGGAAAACAGACCCAAAAAATGGTTTAAATATTAAAAAGGGCCCACAAATACTACGAGAGAAAGATGATAGATATAAAAATAAACAGCAGGAAGCTAATGAGAAAGAGGAGAAAAGAAAGGATGTGGGAGAAATGAAGCCCTCTGAGAAACAGGGGTCTCTAACCAGAAAAATGTATAACCTTATTTGTACATCAGATCTACTGAGTCAATGCATTTCCTTTCTTGGGGTACAGCCCAATTTTAACTTATTCCTTTAAGAAGAATTAAAGAGTTCTCTGGATCTGGCTACAGTATATTTTGCTGGGATCTTTTATAGTCCATGACCAAGTCTTTACCAACCTGAATTCACATAAAAGACAAACCAATAAAATCTCGACAAATTTTTTAATCATTTGATTTATTCTTATCCCAGAAATTGCAATTCAGTGAAGAGAGACTCTCAGGGGATTTAAAACTCTCTCTTTATAGGCCTTGACTTAGACTCCCAAACGTTTCTTCTTTTGTTTAAAAAGGAAAAGTCTCCTCTATAGGACCTTGGAGTTAGCTGTATCCATAAGGAGAGCTGAAAATACGAGCTTTGTATTGATGACTAACCACAATAACCCCAGAGATTGATACTGTGCTGCTGGAACTCAAAGTCATTTCCCCACCACACACACACATCCACACACTCACACACATTCATCCCTCTACACACACACACCCAGAGCCCTCTTCTGACATACCTCAAGGAAAGAGAAGGTGTAATTTGTGAAAGGTCCTGGGATGTCCTGAGAAGTCATCCCACCTCCAGGGGAAACTCTTCCACCTTTCCCCACCTCCACCCAGATTCAAAACCCTACTTCCAAGATTGGGCTGTAATATGTCCTAATTTTAGTCTTGCCTTTAGCATTAAACTGTGAAGCTGCCTGGGTTCTAGTTCCTCTTTCCACATTCATTAAAGTACCATGTTTTATATAAACTGGCAATTCTAATTCCAATGTTTCACAATGCTGGTGGCTTTTAAAAAAAAATCTTCCAAGCTAATGGTTTTAATTCAATTAATTACTATAGTCTCCTTCTTTGGTCTCTGGCTAACACCGAACTCCCAAAACTACATCTTTAAGAAAAAGTGTACTTTTTAAAATCAGGGGAAACACAATGGGTTTCCTCCCTGGGGACCCTCACAATGTCAATCTGGGAGCTCGATGTTAGCTGGAGCCAGGGCTCTCATCGCCACCACTCAGGCCTTTCCCAGTTCTCTGGGCTATTCCTAAATCCCGTTAATCCGGCCAGAGCACATGTATTATCCAGGACATCCATTAATCAGTGACACAGAAACTGCTGGCGCACAATCCCCCCCTCATTCCCTGCAACACGCAGCCTAACGTACATCTTCCCAGAACTTCTGTTCCAATTATAGTGTGCCCTCCAAAAGTTCAACTGCTTTTCTGGCTAACTCTGCAGTTCTTTTCAACACACAGAGATAAAAAAGCCTCAGTGGGCTGACTTGAAAGGGAAGCTAAGTCAAGTCAAAGTGATCAGATTCTGACAGCTCCCTGACAACCCTCCTATCTCAAAACTTCAGCTCCTGGCTCTCAACAGATGATGTGGTCTGTTCGTACCATAAGAATCTGAGGACCCAACCAAATGCTTTGAAGAGTTTACAATCAAACATTTTGCCCTGAACCAAAAAGCATTTAGTAAAGTATCTATTCAGCAACTGAATATTCACTGGAAGGACTGATGCTGAAGCTCCAATACTTGGACCACTTGATGCAAAGAATTGATTCATTAGAAAAGGCCCTGATGCTGGGAAAGACTGAGGGAAGGAAGAGAAGAGGGCGACAGATGGCTGGATGGCATCACTGACTCAATGGACATGAATGTGAGCAAACTCCAGGAAATAGTGAAGGACAGGGTAGCATAGCAAGCTGCAGCTTATAGGGCTGCAAAGAGTCGAATATAACTCTTTGTGACTGAACAATGACAACATAACTGTAAGAACCTGTCCTATTTCCCTTATTAGTGACTTCTGGGTGAACAATACTGTGGATGTCACTGTTTATACAAATGATCTCTTTTCACTGTACACTTTTAAGACACTGAGCAAAGGAACCCCACAGCCCACACAAGCCACACACACAAGAAAGACTTGTGTAGAGCTTCTTAAATTTATAGCTTAGTAAGCTGTAAATGTCACAGATTTACTGCATAATAAGCTGTAAGTCTGAAGACCCTAAGATGAGGGACACACAACCAGACAGTAACTAAAAGCATACATTTTTCAAATCAGCCATTCTTCCTACAAAACCTAAGGTTTTCTGTAGGAGAAACAACATATACATACCTTGAACAGTCACTGATGCCAACCTTGGAACATACATATTAGGATCAAAAAGCAACAGAAAGCAAAACTTAAAAGCCCCCACAGAGGTAAAACTGCACTAGACCATTTGATATGTTTTCGACACAAAACAATGTGTGGGTTTTGTCAGAGGCTTCAATCAAGGTGGCTCGATTACCACATTTTGGGATGATTTCATCCCCAAAGTAAAGCACAACTATAACCTCCTTCCAAGATAAATACTATGAATAATGAAAGAGGCTCATACAGTAATTAACTCAGACAGAGGCCCCAAAAGACAGAAACTAAATCAGTCAGATTTCTTGGCCTCATCTGAAGGCTTGTTGTTGCTTAGTTGCTCAGTCGTGGCCAACTCTTTTGCGACCCCATGGACTGTCGCCCACCAGGGTCCTCTGTCCATGGGATTTCCCAAGCAAGAATACTAGAGTGGGTTGCCATTTCCTTCTCCAGGACACCTTCCTGACCCAGGGATCGAACTCATACCTCCTGCACTGGCAGGCGGATTCTTTAAGATCTGAGCCACCAGGGAAGCCCCCATCTGAAGGCTGGGCTAATGTATAATCTCTAAAGCACTATAATTAAGAAGCATTACCCACATTTCTTCAACACGATCTGTGACTTTAAGCGTGAGTCCACGCTAAATGCCAGGCCGCTCTGCCCTACCTGGCCTCGCGAGGCGGATGAGAGAGATGTACACATCATGGCAGTCCCTTTCCTGCGGGATGATGAGCTGTAAAAGCTGAAAGTTCTTGCAGCGAATCAGTAGAGGGCACCCGGTAGCCGTCGTTGCCTGTTTCTCGATGGTGGCGATCTGACTGTGAAGAATCTACCACCAAAAGTTAATGTGGGTAAACTAAGCACAAGTAACAGGTACATAGGACAGAAAGCAACAGGTCTTGTCACAGAGCAGGGAGTGAGAGCACAGCTCTTAGCAGGCAGCCATTGCTGGGCCTCATTATTCCTTCACCCTGTTACTAGGCAACAGGTCTGGCTCAGCCATTGGTCGGTTGTCAATAAGTTGTCCTGCTCGGCTATTGGTTAGTGCTGCAGAGGGCACTGCCCACTGGTAACTGCCAATGAGGGACCATTGGGGAAGTGATTCAGCTCAAGGGTTGGTAGTGAGGTGGTAGTCAGGTGGAGTGAGGTAAGAGGCAGGGTCAGGCCTTCTCCTGGAGGCCCTCCAGCTCACCCAGCCTTGAGCCAGTGGGTGAGCCCGGGGAACAGACTGGGGCTGACGTCCTGCGGGGCTCCGGAGCTCTGACTAAAGCACTCCCCTAGCCACGGCCCAGGCCTTGAGGGGTGGCGGACCTCTCCCCCATCCCTGTCTCTGCGACCCACTAGCAGTGGCCGTCTGTCTGGGTCACAGTCTGTGAGACCTGGTCTTCCCCATCCCCCATTTGGGCAGCTGGATTAGGTGCCTGGCTCCCTTAGGGATAACAGCTGGGCAGGGTGTGGGAACCTGGCCCTGATGGAGCTGCCAGCTGAGCTCTGGCCTTCTCTTAGCCAGGAATGAGACCTTGGAGGGTGAGAGTTGTGCCCTGGGACCTTGCCCTTTCTTGTCAGGACAGAGAATAACATTCGTTTGGTAGAGATTTATAGGAACATGGTTACCTGACCATGACCTGACCTCAAGAGCAAAGGATCTGACCCCAAGAAGTCTGTAGCAACTAACCACGCCCAACTCTCACCTTTTGCTTTTAAAGGGGCTTGCTGAAAGCTTTCAGTAACTTTGGGGTTCCTAGGGCATGAGCCACCCGTCTGCTTGTATAAACCTGTAATAAACCTTTCTCTGTTCCAAAAGCTAGTGTTTTAGTATTGATGGGCCTCCCTGTGCAATGGGCACAAAGCCTTGTGATTTGGTAACAGTCTCTGAGCCACACATAGAGACAAGAAACACCCTTGACCTTCAGCTGGCTTGCACTCAGTTGACAAGAACTGGTATGTTTGGGGGTAAGAACCAGCTGTCTGAATTCATCATTTTATTTTTCAGTGCCAAGCTTTCTGATGGTCAAGCTCATTATACTAAGCAAACCCTTCAGCCTAGAATTCTGCACAGCTCCAGGTAAGGGAACATTTAGGTCGTCAAAGCTTGAAATGCACTGGGTAGCTAAAATTAAATAAGGTCATGAGAAGTTAGTAAAATAAACCTTGCAATCAACAAAAGTTAGAGACGGTTCCGCTGGGAGGTGCCACCATGCTCCTTAATTCCACATGGAATGCTCGAGTTCAACAGCAACTTGAGATGGTTGTTTTCTAAGCTGTTGGTGGTCAGGCAGGCTGCAGAAGAGATTTATTTGAAAGGAAACCATGCTGAAGTGCTCTGGCTTTCAGGAGGGTCTCTGCTCAGTCCTCAGTGGCAACGCTTCATTTTTTAAATTCCTCTCCACTAAGTAGGGCGGGCCACCTTCTGCTGCAAAGATCAAGCCTACAGAAAAGGCAGAATCTACAATCCACAGATTCTGGTTCTGGTCCTAATGACATGGTTGGGCAGCTCTCTTAAAATAAGGACCTTCTAATGGTCTCATTGTTATGTAGCAGAAATCCCTGATAATAGGACTCTTCCCCAGACGTTTTCAAATTATGAGAAAACTGTAGACAACATAATGACTAAATGGCCTGCACCACAGGATGCTACTAACGAAGCGGATTGCAAACCACTGTGTAAACGCTGTATCTGGTACAGTAACATTACTACTGAATCTCCACTTAGTCAGCTGTGACACAAAGCACTTAGACCTCTGGCTATTCCTCTGTCTCTCTTTGATGATGTCCAAATCATCAGTATTTAAAGTGAGTAAATAGATCAAGAGGACATGACCCTTTAAAAAAAAGGCAGTGCTCACATTCTGAAAAGAGTGCTCTGAACACCCAACCCCCCACCAAGTCCCACCCTCCTCACCTTGAGAACAGACAAAACAGAGTCAAAACATGTTACTTCAAACAATGGAAAACACAAAAGCCAAAAACAAGGACCACATACCCATGTTTCTTTCCTTGTATCAGGTGCCGTTTCCACAAATATGACGTGAGTGGCGGTCAGATACAAAGTCCCGAGGGCTGCTTTTTTAGAAGATATTCGATCTACCAAGCGGACGTTTTCAACCTAGGGAAATCAGTTTGACAGGGTTATCGTAAAGCAAAAGAGCTAGTCACAAACAAGAGTCAGCAGGTAATTTTGTGCTTAATCCAAATGTGATTTTGAATAAGATCCTTACAAAAACAAAAGACAAAAACTTGCTCCCTTAAGCTAATTAGATCTCACAAAGGTCTGTATATCAAAAGATACAAATTCACCAATTCCTTAAATGCAACCTTAAACATACCACAAAAGATTCCACACCCTATTTTTTAAGAATATCCTGAGTTTTAAAGAGGTCAATGTTTTTACTTTAATTATATAATTCTAATTTAAAGCAGGAAGTAAACACATGAAAGTTGTTTGCATGTTGACTATATATGAATTGCATTCTATTAAAAGAAAACAGTGTATTTTCCTAGGCATTTCTCAGTTGCGGAAGTGGCCCCAAGGTTGTCTGCTCCCATATAAACTAGCAGGAATACAAATATACATACAGGAGCAAAAAGTATCACAAGAATGTTCTGTATGCTCCCCAAGAAAATTTACCAAATGAAGATGCTGATATTTATAATAAAATCTTTCTACTAAATAGGATTCTCACCCCTGAACTACAATTCAAACTGTCAGATAAGACTTACGCAAACAATTTTTTACCAAGTATACACCTCTGAAATATAGAGCAATTTCAAGAATGCATGCAGCAGGATCATTCCAATACGAAATGTAAAGGAAACGACAAGAGTGTTTACAGGGCAAATGAAAACCCACATGACAACCCCAATAAGGCAGCCACCTCAAACACCCCTAGAACATTCCAGCGACGACAGCGGGGCTTAGCGATGCTACTTACTACTGCCAAGAATTAACCACCTACAACAGACACTGGCTCAGTCCTCATCTCTCCAATCAGTACGTTGTACTCCGTGACTGGTTCATTTCACTTAGCATCATGTTTTCAATCCATGTCTGTATCAAAGTTCATCCATTTGTAGAATATGTCAGTACTTCATTTATTTTTACTGCCCCAAACATGGCCCATTACATGTATATATCACATTTGATTTATCTGTCAGCTGATGGACATTAGGGTTGTTTCTTTTGGTTATTACTAATAATGCTGCTATGAACATTCTTCTACCAGTTGTTTTTTTTTTTTTCTCATACAAGTTTTTATGAGGACAAGTTTTCATTTCTCTTGGGTGTATATATACCTAGGAATGGAATTGTGCCAGGTCGTATGGTAACTCTTTGTTTAACCTTTGCAGAATTCCCAGACTATTTTCCAAATCCAAAGTGTGTACCATTTTACACTCCCACCACCACTCCATGAGGGTTCTGACTTCTCCGTGTCTTTGCCAACACTTGTTATAATATTTTTTTGATCATAGCCATCCGAGTAGGTATGAGATGGTATTTTTGATTTTTACTTGTATTTCCCTAGTGGTTAAAGATGCTAATGTCTGTTCATGTGCACACCTGTTTTTAATGAAAATGCTTCCTATATTTCACCACTGAATTTGATGTTGATTTTTAAAAAAATAGCACATCATGGAAGTGACCTGTTCCTAGTTTAATGAGTGCTGATTTTTGAAAATTAGAAATGAACATCAATGCCTTGGAGGAATATTTTCTTTGTTTAGTCTGATGCTATCAATAATAGTAATGGATTTTCTTAACCCTTAAGTCTTGGATTCTTGGTATATGGCCAACTTGGAATCCATGTATTAATGTTTTAATATTCCTTGTATTTTATCTTCTATAATTGTTTTACTTTTGTTTTCCTTTTGGTTTTTCTGCATCTATGCTTTTAAGAAATATTGGTCTACATTAGCCTATTTGTGCCACTTTTATCAGGTGAAATCAGTTATGATTACATTAATCAGGACGCTTTCAACATACAAATTATTTAGTATTTGAGACAAATACAGGCACTTCTTTATACAGAAACAATTCTTTAATAATTCTTCCAATTTTTTGTTCAGTTATAGATCCATTCAATGTTTTCTCTCTCTATATATATATATTTTCACTAAATCCCATTTTGACATTCATTTTTTTCAAATTATCTTCTTACTGCTAATTTTCAATTTCTTATAATCTTTTCATTCTTGTCTGTGGGCAAATCCCTCTCTCCTCAACGTTTCTCTCATTCCTAATATTGTAAACTAGGTTCTTACATTTTTATAATTAGATATGCAGAGGTTTTTCTTCCAAGTAACAGGTCTTGGATTTATGAAATTAATTTTTCTGTTTTCCAATCATTCATTTATGCTTGTGTTGGTTAAGAAATGTTTTAGCATGCTTTTTGAGTATATTATGTGGTTTTCCTTGTTCATTTTTAAATCCTCAGGTTTGATAAGCTCATTAATTTTCATTCTTTTGGTTAATAATAAGACTCAAGTCCAGTCATTTTCCTTCAAGCAAATCTTTGGCAAGCATCTTATGAGTTTTGTTTGTAATATTATCATTCTTATTTTCTAGGTAGTTTAGAACTACAGTCTTTATTTCTTCTCTGACCCAAGAGTGTTTAAAGAGAATATTTTCAATTCCCATGTGATTCGATTATAGTATTTAAACTTTTGTCCTTAAATATTCTACTTTTGAACTGCCCATGAGAAAGATATCACAGAAGAGGCAGTGGGAGGAGAAGAGCAAGGAGATAAAGTAGGACATTTTTATGGGGGGAAAAACCTCAGTTGCACACTGAAATGTGCCCAGCTAAATGAACCAGAGATCCAGGGTAATATGAGCTTTCCTGGTGGCTCAGAGGTAAAGAATCCGCCTGCCAATGCAGGAGACATGGGCTTGATTCCTGGATTAGGAAGATCCATGGAGAAGGAAATGGCAACCCACTCCAGTATTCTTGCCTGGGAAATCTCATGGACAGAGGAGCCTAGTGGGCTGCAGTCCATGGGGTCTCAAAAGAGTCAGACTGGACTGAGCGACTAAAACAAACAACAAATCAGAGGGTGTTATACCAATTAAGAATATCAAAAGATGGAACATAAATAATTTTCTCTGCACTTAGAACCCATGAAACAAAACCTTATTAGGGTAACCATACTGACCATAAGATAATATTTTAAAGTCAAAGCATCTAGTATGAATTATTCTCCCTATAGAAGTAAAGATATACCACTTAAATTATTTTTAGAAAACTCTCAGTGGAACAGAACAAGGTTCACAGATGGTGGTAGATTAGAACACTTAATGAGATTTTTCCATGTCTTTTTGTTAATTTTGGATGCTGTTGCAGGAAAATTACATTTCAAGATATAGCCATCGTTCTCACAGGTCTCACAGCTGTCAAAAGTAATTCTGAAGTAGGGGGAGGCAAAAAAAAAGAGATGAGGGAAACACCATCAGCATGATTTCCCAATGATGTAATAAGAAGAAATGAGTAATAAAAATTAAAATTCCATTGCCTGAGAAATTCTGTGAAGACAGACAGCACACTCAGGGATCACTGCATGGTTTACACTAAGACAGCCAGGATATTCTTGACCGTGATGCTAGAGTCGGTCAATTCTAGACCAAATGAAATACACCTCAACTGTGCTGATGCCGTCATGAAGACCCAATGGCTCCATAACTCTGCCTCACTGCTCTGCTAACTCAAGTCTACCTCATCTATGCCTATAAATAAACTGTATGGTAAAAGGCCTCTTTCATACTTGGAGAAATGACCTTTAAGAAACTACCGATTTTCCTTAAGACAAAGTTATTGCAATTCATTTGCATGTTCCTGGGAACACCATGCTCAAGACACATTAGGGATCTGTGCTTTGCAAATGGCAGTTCATCTACACAAAAGATATTATATCATTCTGTAATATCACGTTGTATCAGTATATCCATGTGATATATCCCATTATATCATTAACTACTGGGTGTACATTTTTCACATTCTGACATTTCTGAAAGCGGAATGCATCTTAAAGATTAATATGGTAAGACACTGTGGCATTTCATTGGCAGCGTTTGTGTTTTTTTTCCTTTACATAAAATCTCGGTGCATCTCACATCACGTGTGCCTTAGACTTGCTGAAATGCAGTTTAGTTTTTCGGTCACTGGTGTACAAATGATATTTGAAACCACAGAACTGAAAGGTTACCTCAGGAGAACATGTAGAGTGAGAAGAGGAAAGATGTGAGCACATGCAAGAGTGAAAGGTCTGATGGAAGAGGAGGTTCTGGAGAAGCAAACCGGGAGGAACGGCCAGTGAGGAGGAAAATCAGAGGGCACGCTACTGGGGGAGAGTGTGTGGAGGGAGTGGTTTGTAGGAGAGAGAGTGTGTATGAGGAATGCTGCCGCCAGATCAAGTAAAGCCAGAACTGGAACCTGCCCAGTGGATTCAGCAACGCCCAGGAGGGGTGGTGGGAGCCCTCAGGTCAGAAGCCATCACTCAGTGGCTGCAGGAGTGAACGCACCAAAGCTGAGAAAGTGGAGACTCAACTCTTTGTAGAAGTGTGGGCAGTAGCCAGAGAGGGGCACCTGACCACTCAATATTAATATGTTTAGGGTAATCGGCTAACAATCATCTTAAGTAACTTTCTGCTTGAAATTGGTATTTGAAAACAGAACACCTTAGGACAAATTATACTGCAAAGCTATATTCACAAACCACCATCAGAACATTCTCCTTTGTGGTGGTAGTGGTTCCAGTTGCCAAGTCGTGACCGACTCTTTGTGACTCCATGGACTTCAGTATGCTAGGCTTCTCCGTCCTTCACTGTCTCCTGGACTTTGCTCCAATGCATGTCCACTGAGTCAGTGATGTCATCCAACCACCTCATCCTCTTCAAGATAAGCACAAAGAAAGCCTGAAAATGGGATACGGGAACCCTAATGTTGGCATAGGCAGATGTTTAAGGATTCTCACGACCAAAAGAAAGAAGAGCAAACATCCGATTCCACTCAACAGAATGCCTTTGTGTGGGATGGTGTTAAGTTCTGGAAAGAAGAACAGAGACTAAATAGGATGGAGTCTTTGTGCTGAAGAATCTTACAGCCTCAGTGGAAAAGGCTGTGCCCCAGTTTAACAGCCTTTTCATTCCCATCCCTGCCCTGCTGGATTTAGATGGGGGTAAGGGGTGGAGAAAGGTTTCATCAGCTTTTCTAGGCGAAGGCTGAAAAGCCTCAGTGAGAACACCAGGTCCCACCATGACACCGCTGGTCCTTCCCATAAATCACGGGCAGGCAGAGCCTGTCTTCAACCATGCTCCTCCATCACATCACCTTCTAATTTCAATCTAAACAGAAGTCCTTACTTTCTAAACTGCAGGTCGTTTTGAGGTTCTAGAATCATCTCTATCTGGGAAAGAAAAGCTGCCTTGGAGGCCAGGGGAATCTGAAGGGCAGAGCAGGGTTACCTTTTGTTGAAACCAAGGGAAATGAAAGGCTCCAGCCACAGGTCTGGCTTGGGCCAAAGCCCCAGTGCTCAATACCGTATAAAGCAGGCTGAGGGCCTCTGCCAGTCACTGGAGGGAAGAGATCCAGACGCTGCCGACCAGGGAGAAACCAACGTGTCTGCAGCAGCCAAAACTGAAGACAAGTTTATGTTCTAATCTAAGAAAAGCAACTAGAGAAATACTTTGTCGTGCTAAATTTGGTATCATGACATTTTCTAACTCCAGCAACGTGGAAAGTGAAGTATTTGGAAGTCGTGGAGGCCGGGGCTCTGGTTTTGGTTCTGAAAGGGATCCGCTGGGCTCAGGCGGCTGAGCGACTCCCTCTGGGTTCTGACTCCCTGCAAAGGGCCTACGGCTGTTTAATGCCTTTCCCCACTGGACTGCTCTCGTCTGAGGTGCTGCAGAGAGATGCTAGAAAGCACACAAAACAGCAGCTGTGAAAACACACACGAGGTTGTGGCTGTTCAGTCGCTCAGTCGTGCCCGACTCTTTGTGACCCCGTGTGCAGCACGCCAGGCTTCCCTGTCCTTCACCATCTCCCAGAGTTTGTTCAAACTCATGTCCATGGAGTCAGCGATGCCATCCAACCAAGAACCGACCCATTGGAAGAGACCCTGATGCTGGGAAAGATTGAGGGCAGGAGGAGAAGGGGACGACAGAGGATGAGATAGTTGGATTCACACGATAATGACTCAATATTACATCTCAAGAAATTCAGCCCTCAGGACTGTGGTTGGCCAACAAAACTCTTGAGATTTCCCCAGGATGGGAAGCACCAGCCTCAGCCATGAGAGATGCTATGACAGTCTCTGAAACTGGACCAGAAGCTGCACTGAAGCCAAGTGTTTGGGGCCCAGAGGAGAGAGATGAGCATCCTCCCGACTAGTCCAGGGGCGGAGCCACTGGCCACACCCGGCTCTTCTCTGTCTCCAGGCTCCCATCCAACCTGATATCTTTTCCTCTCCTCCTAAAGTCTTTGGAGTCTGAACACAGCTGCCTGAGACCCCCGAGTACTTGGTAAGGCTTCCCAGGTGAATTCTACCTTTGGTAACTAAGTGTTGTTTGAATTCATGAAGTCTCTTACTACAGTGTTTAAAAGAAAGTCTCCTGGTTGCCTTTCTTGAACAAATAAATTTTTTTTTAAAGTATGATACATCATCTTAGTGCTCATAAAATTCTTTCAGATAAAAATGAAACAATTATGTAAAATGTATGTTTACATTAGAATGCCAACCTGATTTTTGAAACGATACTTTGCAATCTATATAGCCATCCATTTTTTTTTAAACAATCTTTCATGGTGATACTCAAGCTTACACGGCACAGAGACACCAACCTGGCTTCTTAAAACCCATCCATCAACTTCCCACTCTACTGGCCAGGACTTGGCTCAGTGCTTACGCAGAAACCAAACTCAAGACCTTTGCAATGATGAGAACCTAGACGGGCAAAAGGAATCCATTTTTTCTAAAATGCTCTTCTTTGGGAGCACAACGTGTCATATGAGCCACAAAATGTGGGGATACGTGACATAAAAATGTGCTGTTTAAAGTGCCCCGTGGTGGAAGGAGAGGGTGGGGCAAATTGAGAGGGCAGCACTAATGCAGACACCCTGCCATGTGTCAAGCAGACGGCTAGCAGGAAGCTGCTGTATCACACAGGGGGCTCAGCTTGCTGCTCTGATGACCTAGAGGAGTGCTGCGGAGGGATGCGGGAGGGAGGCTCCAGAGGGAGGGGACACATGTATCCATATAGCTGATTCATGCTGTTGTACAGCAGAAACCAGCACAACATTGTAAAGCAATTATCCTCCAATTAAATTTTTTTAATTTAAAATAAAGTGCCCCATAGCCACTGCAGGTCCATCCCACTGTATGGTCTTTTACACCGGAATTAGGAGAGGGTGGCAAGGGTCCCATGGCTGGGACAGAAGCCCCCAAGGACGGAGCCCACCCTGGGCATTCACAGTCTTGGGTGCAGAGGCTATTCTGGCTTCAAGCAGATACCACCCCCTCACTCACAAACTGCTGAGACTCACAACCGAATGATCCAGGACCAAGTTTCCAGGAATGCTGAAGGACGAACAGAAACACTGACAACCGTTTCGTGAACAGCTGCTGGGTGTCCGGTATGTACTAAGTGTTGTTCACATGGTGTTTCTAGCCCTGGCTGAAAGAAGAAGTGGCGATCCCACTGAACAAATGATACTACTGTAGCCTGTAAATCCACTGCCCAAGGCCTCGCAGCCAGAAAGCGGGAGAGACAGATTTCAGACCAGAAGTGTCTGACTCCCACATCCGTTTCCCTAGGTCTCTCTCACACTTCACCGCTTCAGTCCAGACCTAACACTGTAAATTACTGCCCCAATGGCCCAGCCTCCATTTGCCCTAAACTTGCAATGAGAGAGCTGACACAGCGAACAACTGAAAAGCTCTGGCCAAAGCTAAAGCACTGATCATTCAGTGTAGAGCTTCCCACTACAATGGCCATGTTAACCCCGTCTGTCCATTGCTCTGGCCTGGAGGGACGCATCCCACATGGTCCCGAGGCAGCCTGGAGAGCCTGGTTCCCAGGGGGTCCCAGGACCAGCCAGCCGGAGTCGTGACAGGTGCACGGGCGTGTTTCATGTCAGAAGGTGCCATGACCTCCTGCAAAAGCAGGAGAACCGCATCAGAAATCAAGTTGCACTTCTGCTCACCAACCACGTGTTAACTCTAGAAAGGTTTCATTTATGGTAGGTGTCCTTGTGGTGCTAAGCAGTATGGTTTTATAGCCTTATCCCAGAGCTCCTGGACAATGAATGATTCCACCGGTAAGGAACTGCATGCATGGGAGAGAAATAGATGAAGCATCCGTCTCTATAGTTAGGAATGAACAGGAACTACTGACAAGCAAGTCCATAACAGAGAGTTCAGAGATTTCATTCTCGTTCCCACTGAATGCTCACCTCGTGTCTGTGACTCCATTCTCCCTTTTAATAGCAATGATAAGAGTTTTCAAGAAAGATGGGCTACTCAGTGACAGCTGCAAAAAATTTTGACATAGACAAAGAAAAAGAAATACACAAGTCTGCAGACTATTTGGAATTGTTATACTCTCTTATAATGGGGGGCATTTGATTTCTCTCATTTAAAAAGAAGTACTTTCAATACTGTATTGTATATTTGAAAGTTGCTAAGAGAGCAGATTTTAAAAGTTCTCATCACAAGAAATAAACTGTTAACTCTTTTGAGATGATGAATGTTAACAAACACTGTGGTAATCGTTTTGTAATATATATGTGTGTGTATGTGTGCTCAGTTGTGTCAGACTCTGCAACCCCATGGACTGTAGCCAGTCAGGCTCCTCTGTCCATGGAATTTTCCAGGCAAGAACATTAGAGTGGGTTGTTATTTCCTTCTGCAAAGGATCTTTGCAACCCAGGGATCAAATTCACGTCTCTTGCGTCTCCTGCATTGGCAGGCAGATTCTTTACCACTGAGCCACCTGGGAAGCCTATACATCTATCTATCAATTCATTATACTACAGACCTTAAACTAAGACAATGTTCTGTGTCAATTATATCTCAAGACAACTGGAAACATTACATGGTAAAGTGCTGCATAATAAACTTGCTTGCAAAATATTTTTTAATTGAAAAAATTAAGAGATACACATTTCTCCTAAGTTATATAAAGTTGTTTGAACACATAAAAGGGGGTACTCACTCAGCTTCAGGAGTTTTTCTAATCCAGCCATTTGGTAGAAAAATCAGAAACACCAAACTTTCTCCCAAAAGGCAGATTTAATCTGTTTAAAACTATAAAACCAATGAAAGTCTTTTCCCAGGACCATTTTATTCAGAGGTCAGATATTGGAGAAGAACTGAGGGAAAGGCAAAAATCACAAAGCCCAATCCAAGAAAATACATGGCATGTAACCAGAAGAAATACTTAGACATTCTGCCCTTCATAAAACTTATAAAATATCCTTGACATAACACTGAGAGAGATGCTGGTGGGAGACACATATTCAGAATGCATGAAAATAATCTCATTTTCAGGCTGTCTGAAAAATTAAGTCTCTCAAAAATGTATCCTGCTCTGAAGCCAAATTATTTGCTAAAACATCAATACAGTAAGCTAAAATACAAAGTAAGGCCTTTGTTAAAAATCCCTGAAACTGGGCTGCCACCCATCAGTTGAAGCCCGGTTAATTTCATTAATTTAATAATTCATATTATTAATTTGTTGAGTATCTAATCTGTGCCAGGGACTCAGACCGAGTTATCCAGAGGCTCCTAATTAGCAACACTGCCCACAGATTATCTGACTCCACCTCTGTCCGCCAGGACTTTCTACAGAGCAAGAGACAGAAATCTCAACTTCATATGGCTTCAGTCAAAAGGATTTTTTTAAGGAAGCACTTATCCATACCCATCAGGCTGGCCAGGGCTTCAGAGTCCCCAGTGCCCCCCACCTCACATCTCTCAGCAGGGCCCCCTCCCTCTCTGCTGGCTCTGGGCTCAGAAGCCCAACCTCACTGCACACTCTCCCCACAGCCCAAGTCTCCAGGCTTGTCCTTAAGCCAACCAGAGTGGTCACAGGAATGACAGGTGAGTGGCTGGACTTGAGCCACAGAAGAACACGGGGATGGTTCACCAAGCTGGTCGGGCCCTCGGTGAGCCTGGGAGAATGCACGGGGAATAGCCAGAGCCTGTAGCGTGGCTACCATACGCTCTCTCCCAGCTTGTTATCTTTCCTTACGCCTCTGTGCATTACTCCCTATTTAAAGCTTCCCCGGTTCCCAGTGCTACTGATCAGGGCCTTCCACAGACTGGCCCCACCTTATCTTTTCAGCATTTCTTTTTTAATGCCCCAAACCACTTTCAGTATCATATAACAGATGCCACTGATTATTCTCCAAAGAGATCCTGAGCTACCAGAATCCACGCATGGGAACTAAACCCCTATGCTTCCACCTCCACCAGCATCTCCTAACCTGTGGAGCCCGCCTCTTCAAGCTTACCTCCTCAAGCACCAACGTCTCCCTGGACAGAGCCAGCTTCAGGAAGGTTAACTGAAGCAGGAGGGTTTGGATTTGGAAAGACTAAAACCCAATTTCAAACAGACTCATAAACCAAGGACTTTAGATAAACCCACAGGTAGATATGGGTAGAGAAATTTATCCCAGTAATCTTGATCTCATTTTCAAAAGTAAGAGGTAAAAGAATGAATAGGTTTATCCAGAATATTCTGTTATGCTAGCTGCAAAAAGGACACAGAAAATAAAGATCCCAAATCATATGCATGTTAGAAGGATGTTTGGTGTATCAACTTTCAAACTGAAGAATTCACAGATTTCCTCAATTTGCTGGAAAAATGTAAGACCTTTATTCACAAAAGAAATAGGGTACTTGACACACATGCTTCTACAGATTTTTCAAGCCACCTACAAATCATCAAATAATTCCAATAATGGCTATACTCTGAAAAGACATAAGTTGTGCAAAATTTACTATTAAAAGAAGAAAAAAAGCCAGTCAACTTTCCTATATAAAAAGGATGTTTGGGAAACTCCTCTGATGGCCTAGGGGTTAGGACATGGTGCTTTCACTGCCATGGCCTAGGTTCAATCCCTAGTCAGGGGACTAAGATCGTGCACACTATGGGGCACAGCTTACTTTTTTATTTTTCATTTTTAAATTTTTAATTAAAAAGAAAAGTATGTTTTCATCCAGCTTAGGTCAAGGTAAAGGAAGTATCTTGGCGATTTCAGATAGCCCTGAATGCCTATAAATGGGCAGGATGTTGAGTTCCATCTACCTATACAATTGTTGCAACAGTTGATTTGATGGACATGCAACTAAATTTTAAAAATTCCCTGAGGGGAGATAATAAAACTAAAATAGTTAGTGACACAGACCCATAGCTACTTAAGAAATGAGACTGCTAGCAATTCTTGGAAAAGACAGAGAAAAGAAAAGCGAGCCCATTTTTTGCTCAAGAGAAACTATAAAAGCTATGCCAGCAGCCAAACTCATAAATAAAGCCAGGCACTTGAGAGATCTGCACAGGGCCCATATAATTTATTTTGGTAGGATGACCCTGGATGTGTAGGCTTAAAAGAACACGCACTGTTGAACAAGAGGACAGACTCAGGATTTATTTCAACACCACCTTAAAATAACCTCAACCAAAAATACCATTTTCAACAAACCTAAATAAGAAATAAAAGAGGAAGAAAGAAGAGTTAAGAGGAAAATAAATGAAGAACAGATGCTGGGCCCTCTGTGACTCAAAGAATAAGCCCATGGAGTAACCTATTGAAGATAGTTGGCCTTAACACATTAGTGATTTTGAAAACTAAGATAGTGTTTGGGAGAGTAAGACCTAGTCGGGAAGCAATAGAAAGCAAAGGCTTCTTTTCATGATTTTCCTCTAAAATAGATTTCCAAAACGCTTCTGAAGTTGATGTGTTTTTGACAAAGGCGGCGCTAGCAAAGGTCTAAACCATCTACTTATACAGTTCTTTGGGAACTATGGGAAAACATTTTTCCAAGGGCAAGTTGAGCCAAATGGAACTTACTGCTGGTCCAAAGAGTCGAGACAGCCGGGCACAGAGGGAACCAAGTCATATACACCCCGGCCCCTCCTACCATCTCCTGGCAGGATTCAGCGCCAGAGGACCAAGCCGGAGAGCCCTTGGTTGGCCAGGCAAGGCCAGGTTCCAGCTCATTTACACATTCCCATGCCTCACCCCTTGGCTCTGGGCCCCCAGAGACAGACTCCATAATCGGCACCATATTTTCCCCCTTCTCATCTTACGGGTCAGCCCTCGGGAGCCCCTCATTCATGTTCTGGGAAAGGAGCATACGGCAGGATGTCGTGCAGACACAAAGATGTGAAGACCTCTTCGGAGGCTACACGATCCCTGTGACAGGGAGCTCTGAGGTCCCCGAGAGCTTGAGGACACCAGGCACCCAGCACGGTCTGTCCCCTCCAGCCTGCACCCGTGCCCCGCCTCCTGAATCCTGCCTGCCCTTGGCCATTCCAGACCACAGAGATCACCCACTTTCCTTCAAACTGCTGGGACACTGCTGGTTTTACTATGAAATATTTATTTCGCATTTATTCTACACTGCTTTATTACATGCTATTATCACTGACCAACTCTGTTTCCAAGAATGCGCATTCTCAAAGAGGTTCTTTTATTTCCAACCTTCCCTGCAACACCATAAACCATGCAGACCCACACCTGCACTAGAAATGTGGAAAGAACAAAGATACAGTACCTGGCTCCCTGACTTCCTGAAACGATGCACCATCTCGGTGATATCAGAGCAACACAGCAGCCTTCAAAACGACGTCCCTTAATAATGAGCAGTATTTTTTTTTCATCTTTGTGTCCTAATGCTTAGCACACGCACATGATAAAGTTTTTGTCTAGTGAATGAAAAATAACAGCACTATGGTAAAGACAAAGTTATGAGAGGGCTTCAGTTCAGTTCAGTCGCTCAGTCATGTCTGACTCTTTGTGACCCCATGAATTGCAGCACACCAGGCCTCCCTGTCCATCACCAACTCCAGGAGTCTACTCAAACTCATGTCCACCAGTTGATGATGCCATCCAGCCATCTCATCCCCTGTTGTCCCCTTCTCCTTCTGCTTTCTATCTTTCCCAGCATCAGGGTCTTTCCCAATGAGTCAACTCTTCAGATGAGGTGGCCAAAGTACTGGAGTTTCAGCTTCAGCATCAGTCCTTCCAAAGAACACCCAAGACTGTCTCCTTCAGAATGGACTGGTTAGATCTCCTTGCAGTCCAAAGGACTCTGAAGAGTCTTCTCCAACATATTAATTCTTCGGTGCTCAGCTTTCTTCACAGTCCAAATCTCACATCCATACATGACTACTGGAAAAACCATAACCTTGACTAGATGGACCTTTGTTGGCAAAGTAATGTCTCTGCTTTTCAATATGCTATCTAGGTTAGTCATAACTTTCCTTCCAAGGAGTAAGCGTCTTTTAATTTCACGGCTGCAATCACCATCTGCAGTGATTTGGGAGCCCCCAAAAATAAAGTCTGACACTGTTTCCACTGTTTCCCCATCTATTTCCCATGAGGTGATGGGACCGGATGCCATGATCTTCGTTTTCTGAATGTTGAGCTTTAAGCCAACTTTTTCACTTTCCTCTTTCACTTTCATCAAGAGGATTTTTAGTTCCTCTTCACTTTCTGCCATAAGGGTGGTGTCATCTGCATATCTGAGGGTATTGATATTTCTCCCAACAATCATGATTCCAACTTGTGCTTCTTCCAGCCCAGTGTTTCTTATGATATACTCTGCATATAAGTTAAACAAGCAGAGTGATAATATACAGCCCTGACATACTCCTTTTCCTATTTGGAATCAGCTCCATGTCCAGTTCTCACTGTTGCTTCCTGACCTGCATATAGGTTTCTCAAGAGGCAGCTCAGGTGGTCTGGTATTCCCATTTCTTTCAGAATTTTCCAGTTTATTGTGATCCACAAGATCAAAGGCTTTCGCATAGTCAATAAAGCAGAAATAGATGTTTTTCTGGAACTCTCTTGCTTTTTCCATGATCCAGCGGATGTTGGCAATTTGATCTTTGGTTCCTCTGCCTTTTCTAAAACCAGCTTGAACATATTGCTGAAGCCTGGCTTGGAGAATTTTAAGCATTACTTTTCTAGTGTGTGAGATGAGTGCAATTGTGTGGTAGTTTGAGCATTCTTTGGTATTGCCTTTCTTTGGGATTGGAATGAAAACTGACCTTTTCCAGTCCTGTGGCCACTGCTGAGTTTCCCAAATTTGCTGGCATATTGAATGCAGCACTTTCACAGCATCATCTTTTAGGATTTGAAATAGCTCAACTGGAATTCCATCACCTCCACTAGCTTTGTTTGTAGTGATGCTTTCTAAGGCCCATTTGACTTCACATTCCAGGATGCCTGGCTCTAGGTGAGTGATCATACCATCGTGATTATCTGGGTCATGAAGATCATTTTTGTACAGTTCTTTTGTGTATTCTTGCCACCTCTTCTTAATATCTTCTGCTTCTGTTAGGTCCATACTGTTTCTGTCCTTGATCGAGCCCATCTTTGCATGAAATGTTCCCTTGGTATCTCTAATTTTCTTGAAGAGATCTCTAGTCTTTCCCATTCTGTTGTTTTCCTCTGTTTCTTTGCACTGATTGCTAAGGAAGGCTTTCTTATCTCTCCTTGCTATTCTTTGGAACTCTGCATTCAGATGCTTATATCTTTCCTTTTCAAGTCTCTTCTTTTCACAGCTATTTGTAAGGCCTCCCCAGACAGCCATTTCGCTTTTTTTGCATTTCTTTTCCATGGGGATGGTCTTGATCCCTGTCTCCTGTACAATGTCACGAACCTCAGTCCATAGTTTATCAGGCACTCTATCTATCAGATCTAGTTCTTAAATCTATTTCTCACTTCCACTGTATAATCATAAGGGATTTGATTTTAGGTCATACCTGAATAGTCTAGTGGTTTCCCTACTTTCTTCAATTTAAGTCTGAGTTTGGCAATAAGGAGTTCATGATCTGAGCCACAGTCAGCTCCTGGTCTTGTTTTTGTTGACTGTATAGAGCTTCTCCATCTTTGGCTGCAAAGAATATAATCAATCTGATTTCAGTGTTGACCATCTGGTGATGTCCATGTGTAGAGTCTTCTTTTGTGTTGTTGGAAGAGGGTGTTTGCTATGACCAGTGTGTTCTTTTGACAAAACTCTTATTAGCCTTTGCCCTGCTTCATTCTGTATTCCAAGGCCAAATTTTCCTGTTATTCCAGGTGTTTCTTGACTTCCTACTTTTGCATTCCAGTCCCCTATAATGAAAAGGACATCTTTTTGGGGTGTTAGTTCTAAAAGATCTTGTAAGTCTTCGTAGAACTGTTCAAATTCAGCTTCTTCAGCATTACTGGTTGGGGCATAGGCTTGGATTACTGTGATATTGAATGGTTTGCCTTGGAAATGAACAGAGATCATTCTGTCATTTTTGAGACTGCATCCAAGTACTGCATTTCAGACTCTTTTGTTGACCATGATGGCTGCTCCATTTCTTCTGAGGGATTCCTGCCCACAGTAGTAGATATAATGGTCATCTGAGTTAAAGTCACCCATTCCAGTCCATTTTAATTCCCTGATTTCTAGAATGTTGACGTTCACTCTTGCCATGTCCTGTTTGACCACTTCCAATTTGCCTTAATTCATGGACCTAACATTCGAGGTTCCTATGCAATATTGTTCTTTACAGCATCGGACCTTGCTTCTATCATCAGTCATATCCACAAGTGGGTATTGTTTTTGCTTTAGCTCCATCCCTTCATTCTTTCTGGAGTTATTTCTCCACTGATCTCCAGTAGCATATTGGGCACCTACTGACCTGGGGAGTTCCTCTTTCAATATCCTATCATTTGCCTTTTCTCAGCAGTAGCCAAGAAGAGCTACCCCATGTTCGACATCAGGGAGGTGGCCAAGAGGAGCTATCCCACGACCAAGGTCGGGGGTGGTGGCCGAGAGGAGCAACCCCTCATTCAAGGAGCGGCGGCTACATGGGTGCAGGAGGATCGAGAGGAGCTACTCCACGTTCAAGGTCAGGAGGGGCGGCCCTGATGAGATACCCCTTGTCCAAGGTAAGGAGCAGCAGCTGCACTAGGGCAGCCGTGAAGAGATACCCCACATCCAAGGTAAGAGAAAACCAAGTAAGTTGGTAGGTGTTGCAAGAGGGCATCAGAGGGCAGATACACCAAAACCATAATTACAGAAAATTAGTCAATCTAATCACACTAGGACCACAGCCTTGTCTAACTCAGTGAAACTAAGCCATGCCCCGCAGGGCAACCCAAGATGGGCGGGTCATGGTGGAGAGGTCTGACAGAATGTGGTCCACTGAAAAGGGAATGGCAAACCACTTCAGTATTCTTGCCTTGAGAACCCCATGAACAGTATGAACAGTATGTGAGGGCTTAGAGGTAGAATCAGATATGATTAACCAAGAATGCTTTATTACTGAATTTGAATCTTCAGTCAAGCAGGTAAGGAATACTCAATGCTGGAAGATGTTGCAAGTACAAGAAATAAGGAATAAGGACAAATGAAAAAATAAACAAAAAAAGAGCTCTCTGCAAAAGTGAAGACTAAAACTAAATGCCATGGAACTAAGACTTTTGACTTTCTTCCCCATAGCCAGGGCATAGGATGCAGCTGTGGTTAAACGAGCAGTTTTTAAACGCTGCTGTGAACACAATCACCAGGTAAAAATAAAAGCTGCGCTCTACAACTTGATTAAAAGTGTTTTTTTTTTTTAATCCAACTAGTCTTCACACTGGAAAGACGTTACCCAGGTGATATAGCATCTGACAGGTTTCAAGAAACTTTAGGTCACTTTGCTTTAGGTCATAAGCTCTTTATGCAATTGCTAAATGTAGTTACAGGCTTCCCAGGTGGCTCAGTGGTAAAGAATCAGCCTGCAATGCAGAAGACACAGGTTTGATCCCTGGGTCAGGAAGATCTCCTGGAATGGAAACTGGCAACTCACTCGTTTTCTCACAGATATTCTTGCTGGAAAATTCCATGGACAGATGGCAGGTTAGCCATGGGGTTGCAAACTGACAGACACAAGTGAGCATAAGCATGTATGTAATGACATAGTTCTTCATGAAATTCTTTATTTGAAAAGTTGAGACTATTCAACACACCATGTCCTGCCAGTTTCTGGCAAACTAGTTTTCTTGCAGTCATTTGAAGCGTTTTGTGAGAATCCTTGGGATTAAAGTTTTGGTTACAATGTTGCTCCACTTTTTAAAGTCTGATTTTCCTTGCAAAACTAAAATCTGAACTTGGTACTAAGCCCAGGTATAATATTTTTATTGGAAGCCATGTTTCTATTTTCTTGCAAAATACTTTTATTTTAATAAAACACTAGCATAAATATAAGAGTAGTGAACCCTAACCACTAGACAACCAGGGAGCACTAGCTCGTGTTAAAAGCCAGATGTTAGCTAGACTTATTGTGATCAATTTACAATGTACACAAATACCCAGTCGTCTGTCGGATGTTCCAGGGAGATCCTAGGACATTGGTTTGCATGCTGAGGTGGGTGAGAAGCAACTGGAAGGTTTACAAGAGAAGAAAGGCAACAAGATTTGGCAAATAAATCTAAAAGTGGAAGATTTTCCAAGGTCTTGGCTTACAGTGATTTTATATATATATATAGCAATTTTTTTTTGTTTGTTTGCCTATGCCTTTCCTACAGTGTAAGTACCATAAAACTAGGGAGCTTGTCTTATTCACCACCAGATGGATCCCCAAGGCCTAAAACAGCACCTGACCTACAGAGAGCATTCAACGAATAGCTGTTGAAGGTCCAAGTGAAGAATAAAGTCATGAATAGGGTCCTTGAACTGACTCGCTCAGCTTAAAAAGGTAGAATCCCTTTGATAAACCACCACTACTCCCACAGGCTGAACAGCTCACTCCCATGTGGAAGTCAGCATTCAGAATCATCTGTGCTTTGCTACACACCCCGAGGAACAAGACTTTCTTTCAGAGCTTGGCAATAAATTTCTTTCTCCGGGAATCTGTGATAAGCAGTGTTTTAATACATGAAAAAGAGGAGAAAAGTAAACATACAATTTTTATAAAGCTGTCATAGCCTGCCACAAAACGTTAAGTAGGGGTTATTTTTAACTTATTTTAAATGGCTGTGGGAGGAAGGGTTGGACTTGTGTCCTGGGAAGTAACTTTAACTCCCAAAGGCTTCAACTCGCTGTCCACTAGGGGAAAGGCCACTAGAAAAAAATAGTTTTGACTGTTCCTGGCCTAAGAAGTATGGTACAAAATGAGTTTCTTGGCCTCCCTCTGAGTGCAATAGAAGAATATAAAACAGAACCATCACACGGGACAGAGTCACGAAATCCTGGATGTTCGGTCAAGAAGTTTACTTTCACGCATGCTTCACAGTGTGTCCCATTCACAATGGAAAAACCAAAAAAATAACCTTTAAATAAGGATAAGAAAATATACGTACATATGTTCTGTGAAAACAAGCACTTCAGACACTGTTTACCTGTGGAGATGTGACAGAGGTGATAACTAAAGCAAATCAGTCAATACTGTGAGGTCAAGTGACAAATTCTGAAATTCATGAATAAATAAATGAATGTCCAATGGACAAACACAGGAGGTTATGTGTTCACATCTTGATCATTTCTCATAAGCGTTCAAATATTTCAAGATACATAATGTGTTCACTGTAAGACATTAAGCTTCTGAAAGCTTTAATGCAGGTGTCAATGTAACCAGGTTATTTTCACCCACTAAAAAAGAAAAATCAGTGTATTTCTCAGTTTCCTCCCCCACACATCCACTCCAAAGAGAACTCTCTCTCAGAAGTCCTCGATGATGTCACGGAGGCTTCTTCTCCAGGGAACAGAAGCCACAGCAGGGGCTTCCTGGGCAAAACGCGACACTTTTCCCAAAATCCATGTGGTTGATGAAATAAATGTTTTTATAAAAGAAAAATATGCTCTCCAATATGGATATGAGCTACAGTTGGGTGACGGGAAGGGACTCTCTGCTGAGTGCCTTCAGAGCAAAAAGTACTCAACTACATCTTACGGTGAGGAAATGAAGTAAATGTGTAAGTCAAATGAAACGTTTGGATTAAGAAAAAAGTTTTTATTCTCAAATTTTGTCAAAGTTCTTCCAGCATACAAACCTGTGACCGCCTCCTTTTCCAATGATGATGATAATAAATAAAGACAGCAAATATTTACTACGTGTCACGTTAAGTGTTTCAATGTATCCTCTTGTTTAATGTCTTAATGAGTTACAGATGGAAAATGAAGGCTTTGGGAGACCTCAAGTGACTCATTCAAGATCATATACATTGCTGTAGTAATCAAAACTGTGTGGTACTAGTGAAGGATAGAGATCAAAGGAATAGAACCAAGAGTCCAGTGAAAACCAAGCATCTATGGTCTGAACAACTATAGGGAAATAATTTTTCACACGGTTGTGGAGACAAAGGGAATAAGGAAAGTCAGTAAAGGATGCTGGAACAACTGGAATCCCATATGCAAAAGAGTGAATGTAGATCTCTGTCTTATATCATATACAAAAATTAACTCAAAAGAGATCAAAGAACTACACAGTGTAAATATTTATGACCCTGGAGCAGGCAATGGTTTCTTAGATATGGCATATAACACGAGCAACCAAAGAAAAAAATAGGGAAATTGGACTTTATCAAAACCAAAACTTCTGTGTTTCTAAGGACAACAATAAGAAAGTGGAAAAAAATGACCCACAAAATGGAACAAAATATCTCCAAGTCATATATCTGATAAAGATCTGGTATCCAGAATATCCAAAGACTTACAACTCAACAATACAAATACAGATGACACAATTAAAAATGAACAACTGGCTAGAATATAACACAGAAGAAAATCTTGATGGTTTGGCAGTGCTCTTCAAATACAACAGCAAAGGCATGATCTACAAAAGAAAGAGTTGATAAATGAGAGCTAATTAAAATTGAAAACTTCTGCTTTGTAAAAGACACTGCCAAAAAAAAACCCTGAAAAGTCAAGCCACAGATTGGGAGAAAAGATTTGCAAAAGACATTTCTGATTAAAAACAAAACAAAACACCTGATCAAAAAATGAGCCAAAGACCTTAACAGACACCTCACCAAAAACATACAGATGGCAAATAAGCATACACCCTACTGGAAGAAAAGTTATGACCAACCTAGATAGCATATTCAAAAGCAGAGACATTACTTTGCCAACAAAGGTCCATCTAGTCAAGGCTATGGTTTTTCCAGTGGTCATGTATGGATGTGAGAGTTGGACTGTGAAGAAAGCCGAGTGCCGAAGAATTGATGCTTTTGAACTGTGGTATTGGAGAAGACTCTTGAGAGTCCCTTGGACTGCAAGGAGATCTAATCAGTCCATTCTGAAGGGGATCAGCCCTGGGTATTCTTTGGAAGGACTGATGCTAAAGCTGAAACTCCAGTACTTTGGCCCCCTCATGCGAAGAGTTGACTGATTGGAAAAGACCTTGATGCTGGGAGGGACTGAGGGCAGGAGGAAAAGGGGACGACAGAGGATGAGATGGCTGTATGGCATCTCCAACTCGATGGACATGAGTTTGAGTGAACTCCGGGAGTTGGTGATGGACAGGGAGGCCTGGCATGCTGCGATTCATGGGGTCGCAAAGAGTCGGACATGACTGAACTGAACTACATCATACATCATCAGGGAAATGCAAATTAAAACAACAATGAGCTACCACTACACGCTGATTAGAATACAAATACTGACAACACCAAATGTTGGCAAGGATGTGAAGCAACTGGAACTCTCATTCATTCCTGATAGAAATGCAAAATGGTACGGTCATGTTGGAAGAAAGTTTGATGGTTTACTAATAAAACCAAACATGCTCTTACTAGGTAATCGAGCAATTACTTTCTTCGAGTAAAGTGAGTGAAGTCACTCAGTCATGCCAACTCTTTGAGACCCCATGGACTATAGCCTATCAAGCTCCTCCATCCATGAGATTTTCCAGGCAAGAGTGCTGGAGTGAATTGCCATTTCCTTCTCCAGGGGATCTTCCCAACCCAGGAATCGAACCCAGGTCTCCCACATTGCAGGCAGACGCTTTACCGTCTGAGCCACCAGGGAACTCAAAGGAGCTGAAAACTTACATTCACACAAAAACCTGTAGACAGAAGTGTATAACAGCTTTATTCATAATTGCCAGAACTTGGAAGCCACTAAGATGTTTTTCAGTAAGTGAGTAAACTGTGATACATCCACACAATGAAAATAGTATTCAGCACTAAAGAGAAATGAATTATCAAGTCATGAAAAGATATGGAGGAACCTTAGATGCATATTATCAGGTGAAAGAAACCAAACTGAAAAGGGTACCTAGTATATGATTCCAACTGTATGACATTCTGAGAAAGATAAAACTGTGAAGACACAAAGATATCAGAGATTGCCAAGGGCTGGGATGGGAGGGATGAATATGTGGGACACAGGATTTTCAGGGCAGTTAAACTCCTCTGTATGATACTATAATAATTGATTGTGACTAATGCAGCTACGAACATAGGCATACAAGTGTCTATTTGCATCCCTGTTTTTAATTCTTTGGGGCATATATGTGGGAACAGAATTGCTGGACCCTCACAGTAATTCTATATTTAAGTTTTGAGGGACCGCCAAACTGTTATGCACAGCAGCTGCTCCATTTTACATTTCCACCAGCCATGCTCAAGAGTTCCAACTTCTTTACATCCTTGCCAAAACTTATTTTTGTTTGTTTGTTATCAGTAACCATCTAATGGGTACGAAGTGGTATTCAACTGTGGTTTTGATCTGCATTTCCCTAACAGTGCTGCTGGGCATCTTTTCAGGTGTTTACTGGCCATCTGGATGTCTTTTTTGGAGAAATGTCTATTCAAATCTTGGTCCAGTTTTTAATTGAGCTGCTTGGATTCTGTTATTATTGAATTATAAAGGTACTTGTTTTCTTTTTGAAAACAGATGCAAATACTTGAACCAGAGAAAGCACAGCAGAATCTTTCATATTACAAAGGAAGCATCTAGCACACCTTTAAATATTACACTCTTCTCATGCTGGAAAATGTATCTATTTACAGTTCATCTTGATAAATGATAGGTGAAGGTGGGAAAAAAAAAAAAATTAAGCTACTGGGAATAAGACTGACAGGCTACAGTACACGAGGTTACAAAAGAGTCTGACATGACTTAGCGACTAAACAACAAAAATAAATATATTATTTACGTACAAGACACATAATTCAATATTCAACTGAAAATAATTTGATGTTAGTCCTTAGATGCAATGGAATCCATAGGGAACTCTGACCTGACATACAAGCATATATGGTTTGTGAGAAAGTTTTCAGAATTTATATTTAATGACTGACTTTATTCACATCAGACTACTTTCTAAAGGATTTGAGATCTTTATAAAGCGATAAAAAGAAATAGCCCTATTTTCAAAAGCGGTGGCTCAGAGGTTAAAGCAGCTGCCTGGAATGCAGGAAACCTGGGTTCGATCCCTGGGTTGGGAAGATCCCCTGGAGAAGGAAATAGCAACCCACTCCAGTACTCTTGCCTGGAGAATCCCATGGAGGGAGGAGCCTGGTAGGCTGCGGTCCATGGGGTCGCAAAGAGTCGGACACGACTGGGCGACTTCACTTTCACTTTCACGCACTCTCATATTGTCCTTCTGCAGTTCCTCAAGGGGATGCCTCCAACCTACTAAGGAAATCACCCGTGTGCCTAGCAGGCATCTCAAATTCGGTGTGTCCAAAACTGGTCCCTCTCCCCTCACTTCCTGTGGCTCTTCCCATCTCAGCAATCCACCCTTCCAGGCTAGGGCAAATAACCTAGGTGTTCTCCTTGACGCCTCTTTTTTCTCTCCTCTCTTATCTACTCCATTAGTAAATCCTTACTACTCTACTTTGAAATATACTTGGTTTACTTCCATCTCCATTGCTACCCTCATCCCTTCTATCTTTGCCTACCCTCCCACCTGCATCCAGTCTATTTTTGCCCAAGATCCTGTTAAAGGTAAGCCAGAGCTCGGATCCCTTCTGTGAATCTCCCCACAGGCAAGAGTGAGTGTCCCTGCCCGTGCTAAAGCTTGCTCCCCACAGCTACCCCATCCCTGCCGCTCACCCACCTCGCTTCCTGCTCCTGCGACTCCAAGCAGGCGCCTACTTCCAGACCCTCTGCTGTCCTCAGGTGAGCAGGTAATCGGCTCCCTCACTTGCAGGCCTCTGCTCAAATGTCATTTTATCAGGAAGGCTGTATGTTCAGCCTATATCAAACAGACCCATCCTAACTTACTCCCACCAACATCCCTCTCCTCCTTATATTGTGCTATTTCTCTTCATAGAATTTTCACCATCACACACACATACAGTGTACATCCCCCCTAATTAGAAAGGGCTTCCCTGATAGCTCAGTTGGTAAAGAATCTGCTTGCATTCCGCTGCAGAAGGGATCGGCTACCCACTCCAGTATTCTTGGAATTCCCTTGTGGTTCAGCTGGTAAAGAATCCCCCCCACCCCAATGCGGGAGACCTGGGTTTGATCCCTGGACTGGGAAGATCCCCTGGAGAAGGGGAAAGCTACCCACTCCAGTATTCTGGCCTAGAGAATTCCATGGATTGTATAGTCCATGGGGTCACAAAGAGTTGACACGACTGAGCAACTTTCACTTTCACCTGCTTTCTTACACAGTATAAAATGAATAGGGATTCTTATGGTCTACGACACATTATGTGCTCTGTACCCACAGACAACCCAGACTTCAACTACACTTTTGCTAAACCTACTAGAAGTGAGGATTTCAACACACGCAGGTGGTTTCGAGGAATGCTTGACTATAACTCCCACTTAGCCACAACTCAGAAAACTAAAGAAAATGTAACTGCTACAGCTATACTTTTTTTTTCTATTTTTTAAAAATTTTTTACAATGTTTTGTTGGTTTCTGCCATACAACAATACAAATAAGCCATAACTATACACACATCCCTTAAGTGGTGTGTTTCACTGTAATAAACTTACCAGCCTTGCTTCTGAAGTGAGATCATGTACTTGATTACACAGGCTATCTCCCCAATACTGTCAAATATTGGGCAATGGAACAGCCCTTAACAACTGGGCAATAATCTGTCCTTGTTATTGTTTGGCCAGTAAGTCCTGTCTGACTCTCTGCAGCCCCACAAACCGCAGCACACCAGGCCTCCCCGTCCTTCACTATCACCCAGAGTTTGCTCAAACTTACGTCCATTGAGTCAGTGATGCCATCCAAACATCTCATCCTCTGTCACCCTCTTCTCCTCCTGCCCTCAATCTGTCCCAGCATCAGGGTCTTTTCCAATGAGTTAGCTCTTCACATCAGGTGGCCAAAGTATTAGAGCTTCAGCATCACTCTTTCCAGTGAATATTCACAGTTGATTTTCTTTAGGATTGACAGTCTTTACACAGATTCAAATCAAAACAAAAGGCTGACCTTGGTTCTTTTGACAAAATCAACTTGCAATAATGAGAAAAAATGAGAGGAATGTCTGACACATTCCCTCAGGGCAAGAATGTGAGGAGGACTGAGAGTGCAAAGCACTGTGAACCCAGACCACCTTCTCTCCTGCTCCTAACATCCAAATGCTAGATAGCGGAGTTGAGAACGCAATCATTGCTATACTGTCTGCTTCTGAATCTTCCCTCTGCTCCTTGCAGCTGACTAACATTTCACCTCAGTTTCCTCATCTGTGAAATGGGGATAATAATAATACTTACGTAATAGAGTTGAGCTGTTTCAAATCCTGAAAGATGATGCTGTGAAAGTGCTGCACTCAATATGCCAGCAAATTTGGAAAACTCAGCAGTGGCCACAGGACTGGAAAAGGTCAGTGTTCATTCCAATTCCAAAGAAAGGCAATGCCAAAGAATGCTCAAACTACCGCACAATTGCACTCATCTCGCATGCTAGTAAAGCAATGCTCAAAATTCTGCAAGCCAGGCTTCAGCAATACGTGAACTGTGAACTTCCTGATGTTCAAGCTGCTTTTAGAAAAGGCAGAGGAACCAGAGATCAAATCACCAACATCTGCTGTATCATGGAAAAAGCAAGAGAGTTCCAGAAAAACATCTATTTCTGCTTTATTGACTCTGCCAAAGCTTTTGACTGTGTGGATCACAATAAACTTTGCAAAATTCTGAAAGAGATGAGAATACCAGACCACCTGACCTGCCTCTTGAGAAATCTGTATGCAGGTCAGGAAGCAACAGTTAGAACTGGACATGGAACAACACATTGGTTCCAAATAGGCAAAGGAGTACGTCAAGGCTGTATATTGTCACCCTGCTTATTTAACTTCTATGCAGGTACATCATGAGAAACGCTGGGCTGGAAGAAGCACAAGCTGGAATCAAGATTGCCGGGAGAAATATCAGTAACCTCAGATATGCAAATGACACCACCCTTATGGCAGAAAGTGAAGAGGAGCTAAAGGGCCTCTTGATGAAGGTGAAAGAGGAGAGTGAAAAAGTTGGCTTAAAGTTCAACATTCAGAAAACAAAGATCATGGCATCCGGTCCCATCACTTCATGGGAAATAGATGGGGAAACAGTGTCAGACTTTATTTTTGGGGCTCCAAAATCACTGCGGATGTTGACTGCAGCCATGAAATTAAAAGACGCTTACTCCTTGGAAGAAAAGTTATGACCAACCTAGATAGCATATTCAAAAGCAGAGACATTGCTTTGCTGACTAAGGTCCATCTAGTCAAGGCTATGGTTTTTCCTGTGGTCATGTATGGATGTGAGAGTTGGACTGTGAAGAAGGCTGAGCGCCGAAGAATTGATGCTTTTGAACTGTGGTGTTGGAGAAGACTCTTGAGAGTCCCTTGGACTGCAAGGAGATCCAACCAGTCCATTCTGAAGGAGATCAGCCCTGGGGATTTCTTTGGAAGGAATGATGCTGAAGCTGAAACTCCAGTACTTTGGCCATCTCATGCGAAGAGTTGACTCATTGGAAAGACTCTAGTGCTGGGAGGGATTGGGGGCAGGAGGAGAAGGGGACGACCAAGGATGAAATGGCTGGATGGCATCACGGACTCAATGGACGTGAATCTGAGTGAACTCCGAGAGATGATGATGAACAGGGAGGCCTGGTGTGCTGCGATTCATGGGGTCGCAAAGAGTCGGACACAACTGGAGCGACTGAACTGAACTGAACTGAATAGAGTTATTTTAAGGACTAATGAACCGAGTGCCTCGCACACAGAAAGTACTACTGAAGGATTTTCTTTCACCAGTACTATCACTATGTTGCTACTGTTACAGCAGCCACAAAAAGTATATTCAATCTCACAAGCAAAGCTATATAAATGAATGAGAAACCACACTTGCTGAAGCTCTAATACTTTGACCACCTGATGTGAAGAGCCGACTCACTGGAAAAGACCCTGATGCTGGGAAAGATTAAGGGCAGGAGGAGAAGGGGGTCCCAGAGGATTAGATGGTTGGATGGCATCACTGACTCGATGGGCATGAGCTTGGAGGTGGTGAAGGACAGGGAAGTCTGGCATGCTGCAGTCCACAGGGTCGCAAAGAGTTGGACATGACTCAGCGACCGAACGACAACACTTCATTTATCATTCTCATAAGAAGAAAGAAAAAAGTTCCTCTGCTTACAGTGGTAAAGCAGACCAACTCCAACGGTAAATGTAGCAGATGATGTAAAAAATCTTTACAGTGTATACAGAAACGGGACCCACAAACACACTTCAGAAGGTTAAGTTGAGGCGACAGAGAGATCTGCCCAACAATTTAAATTCACTGGTGTTTATCACAGTTATTTGTTCTAGTGACAAAACAGAAGCAAATAGATATCAGATATTTTAAGGAATCAGTTCAGTTCAGTTCTTTCGTTTAGTTGTGTCCGGCTCTTTGTAATCCCATGAACCACAGCATGCCAGGCCTCCCTGTCCATCACCAACTCCTGGAGTTTACCCAAACCCATGTCCATTGAGTCAGTGATGTCATCCAACCATATCATCCTCTGTCATCCCCTTCTCCTTCTGCCCCTAATCCCTCCCGGCATCAAAGTCTTTCCAGTGAGTCAGCTCTTCGCATCAGGTTGCCAAAGTATTGGAGATTCAGCTTCAACATCAGTTCTTCCAATGAATATTCAGGGTTGATTTCCTTTAGGATGGACTGGTTGGATCTCCTTGCAGTTCAAGGGATTCTCAAGAGTCTTCTCCAACACCACAGTTCAAAAGCATCAATTCTTTGGCACTCAGCTTTCTTTATAGTCCAACTCTCACATTCCTACATGACCACTGGAAAAACCATAGCCTTGACTAGACGGACCTTTGTTGGCAAAGTAATGTCTCTGCTTTTGAATATGCTGTCTAGGTTGGTCATAACTTTCCTTCCAAGGAGTAAGCATCTTTAATTTCATGGCTGCAATCACCATCTGCAGTGATTTTGAAGCCTAGAATAAACTTAGTTAAAAGCTGTAAAATGTCTGAAATGTTAATCTGCTTGCAACCTCACAAGTTAGCATCATCCATGGTATCAAGGATGCTGACAGAAGACACAAGACTCCAGGGTCAGGAACTTGGACTCTGTGACTCTCTGCAACCCAGAATGCAGGGCCCCAGGCTACCTCTCTCCCCTCGCCCCCTCCCCAGTCTATGGGAAAAGAGTCCCCAGCGCAGGCCTTGCACACAGTGGCTCCCAGATGAGGAACTCAGAGCCCAGAGCCGCCCACATGCAAATCTTGTAAGAGGGCTGCTAACAAGCCTGAGCAACCTCTGACCCCGAGGAAGATATTGTCTTTCTTATCCTGGACAGCAAACAAATCTGCCCTTTGCCCGGGGAGGAACTATGTCTTTCTTCCAAGATGGTTCACTACAAAATCACCCTTGAAAAAGATAACTTCAGAGCAAAAGTGCAGAAATGTTTAAGACCCATGGAGAAGTGATTGCCTTCTAACCCTACACAACTTATAACGCCTCCACACAACGTGAGATCGTGTAGTGATGACAAATCAGTTTTCAGAAGAAAGTTTAATAAAGTAAGAAATGTATTTATGGTATGCTATTAGATACAAAACACAGGTTCTCACTTTCCAAAATTCACACACACACACAGAAATAAAAGAGACCTATATATAGTTTATAAAGTTTATATAGAGATAAGTTGCTCAGTCATGTCTGACTCTTTGCAACCCCATGGACTATACTGTCCATGGAATTCTCTAGGCCAGAACACTGGAGTGGGTAGCCTTTCCCTTCTCCAGGAGATCTTCCCAATCCAGAGATCGAACCCAGGTCTCCCACTTTGCAGGCAGATTCTCTACCTGCTGAGCTACAAGGACATTCCAAGAATACTGGAGTAGGTAGCCTTCTCCAGGGGATATTCTTGTCCCAGGAATTGAATCAGGGTCTCTTGCATTGCAGGAGGATTTTTACCAACTGAGCTATCAAAGAAAAGGGCTTGCAATAGATACAAAGTTAACAGTGGTTCTTGGGTGTTGAGATGATGCACGGCTTTCATTTTCTTTCTGCTTTTTTTGAACTACATTTTCTGTATTACGTTTTTAATCAGAAAAAAGGACTTTTAAAAAGACACCCATGGATATGATACCAAAAGCACAAGTGACAAAAGAAAAACTGGGTAAGGTTGACATCATCAAAATTCAAAACTTCTGTATTAAAAAAAAAAAAAAAACGTGTAAGTCACTCAGTCTTGTCTGACTCTTTGTGACCCCATGACTGCAGCCCATCAGGCGCCTCTGTCCATGGAATTCTTCAGGAAAGAATACTGCAGTGGGTAGCCATTTCCTTCTCTAGGGGATCTTCCTGACCCAAGGATTGAACCTAGGTCTCCTGTATTAGCAGGCAGATTCTTTACCATCTGAACCACCAGGAAACCCCTTGTGTTCAAAGGACACCATCAAGACTGAAAAAACTGACAGACTGGGAGAAGACATGTGCAAGTCATACCTCTTATGGACTTATATCAGTCAGATTGCTTATTATATGGATTATGGACTTATATCCATAATGTATAAAGAAGTTT
This sequence comes from Nanger dama, assembly GCA_917880005.1. Lineage (NCBI taxonomy): Eukaryota > Metazoa > Chordata > Mammalia > Artiodactyla > Bovidae > Nanger > Nanger dama. The sequence continues at coordinate 25,949,519 of CAKJTW010000021.1, forward strand.
TGCCACTGAATAATTAAAAGACAAATTACCCAATTAAAAATGAACACAGGATTTGAATAGACAGCTCTTCAAAGATACACAAATGGTCATTAAACACATGAAAAGATGCTCAATATAATTAGTCATTAGGGAAATGCAAACCAAAGCCACTTGACACTTACCACTTCACACCTCCTGCAATGAATAAAAGAGACTGACAATAACAAGTGCTGGCAGAGATGGGAAAAAGTTGGAACCTTCACACATTGTTGCTGGGATCTTAAAATGGTGCAGTCACTTCCGGAAAACAGTTTGGCAGTTCCTCAAAACGTTAAACAAAGGATTGCCATATGAGAGCAATTTCACTCAAAGGAGTTGAAATTCCACCTAAAAGAAATAAAAACATATGCCCACACAAAAATTTCCACATAGGAGTTCATAGCAGCGTTACTTGTAATAGCAAAAATCAGGACCAGCACAAATGTCCAACACCTGAAAAACAAAACCTGATATATCCACAGAATGGAGAAAAAGAAACGAAGTACTAGTTCATACTACAAACTTGAATAAACCTTAATACACTATGCTAAGTAAAAAGAGCAAGCCACAGAGGACCATATATTGCATGATTCAACTTATGTGAAATGTTCAGGAAAGGGAAATACATAAAGACAGAAAGTACATTAATGACTGCCGGGGATAGTAGGGACAAGGGAGAATGGGAGAATGACTTTAGGGTAAGGAGTTTCTTCTTAGAGTGATGACATGCTGTGGAATTAAGATAACTGTAATGGTTATGTAACTGTGAATACACACCAAAAAAGCACAGAACTGCATACTTCAAAAGAGTAAATTTTATAGTATGTAAATTCTATCTCAGCGATGGTGTGATCACTCACCTAGAGTCAGACATCCTGGAATGTGAAGTCAAGTGGCCCTTAGGAAGCATCACTGCAAATAAAGCTAGTGGAGGTGACGGAATTCCAGTTGAGCTATTTCAAATCCTAAAAGATGATGCTGTGAAAGTGCTGCACTCAATATGCCAGCAAATTTGGAAAACTCAGCAGTGGTCACAGGACTGGAAAAGATTAGTTTTCATTCCAATCCCAAAGAAAGGCAATGTCAAAGAATGTTCAAACTACCACACAACTGCACTGATCTCACATGCTAGTTGGAGAAGGAAATGGCAACCCACTCCAGTGTTCTTGCCCGGAGAATCTCAGGGATGGGGAGCCTAGTGGCTGCCATCTATGGGGTCACACAGAGTTGGACACAACTGAAGTGACTTAGCAGTAGCAGCACATGCTAGTAAAGTGATGCTTAAAATCCTCCAAGCCAGGCTTCAGCAATACGTGAACTGTGAACTTCCAGATGTTCAAACTGGTTTTAGAAAAGGCACAGGAACCAGAGATCAAATTGCCAACATCCGCTGGAGAGTTCCAGAAAATATATATTTCTGCTTTATTTGACAAAGGTGAAAGCCTTTGACTGTGTGGATCACAACAAACTGTGGAAAATTCTGAAAGAGATAGGAATACCAGACCACCTGACCTGCCTCCTGAGAAACGAGCATGCAGGTCAGGAAGCAACAGTTAGAAGTAGACATGGAACAAAAAGACTGGCTCCAAATCAGGAAAGGAGTACGTCAAGGCTGTATATTGTCACCCTGCTTATTTAACTTCTATGCAGAGTACATCATGAGAAATGCTGAGCTGGAGGATGCACAAGCTGGAATCAAGATTGCTGGGAGAAATATCAATAACCTCAGATATGCAAATGACACTACCCTTATGGCAGAAAGTGAAGAAGAACTAAAGGGCCTCTTGATGAAGGTGAAAGAGGAGAGTGAAAAGTTGGCTTAAAGCTCAACATTCACAAAACTAAGATCATGGCATCTGGTCCCATCACTTCATGGGAAACAGATGGAGAAACAGTGGAAACAGTGTCAGACTTTATTTTGGGGGGCTTCAAAATCACTGCAGATGGTGATTGCAGCCATGAAATTAAAAGACACTTACTCCTTGGAAAGAAAGTTATGACCAACCTAGATAGCATATTAAAAGCAGAGACATTACTTTGTCAACAAAGGTCCGTCTAGTCAAGGCTATGGTTTTTCCTGTGGTCATGTATGGATGTGAGAGTTCGACTGTGAAGAAGGCTGAGCGCCGAAGAATTGATGCTTTCAAACTGTGGTGTTGGAGAAGACTCTTGAGAGTCACTTGGACTGCAAGGAGATCCAACCAGTCCATTCTAAAGGAGATCAGTCCTAGATGTTCTGAAACTCCAGTACTTTGGCCACCTCATGCGAAGAGTTGACTTATTGGAAAAGACTCTGGTGCTGGGAGGGATTGGGGGCAGGAGGAGAAGGGGCCGACAGAGGATGAGATGGTTGGATGGCATCACTGATTCAATGGACATGGATTTGGGCGGACTCCGGGAGTTGGTGATGGACAGGGAGACCTGGTGTGCTGCGGTTCATGGGGTCGCAGAGAGTTGGACACAACTTAGCGACTAAACTGAACTGAAAGCTATTTTTAAAATAAACATTATACACACACAGGCTATACATACACATAAAAGCAAGAATTATTCAAGTGGCAGAAGATACAAATAGACAATTCATAAAAGTAACAAAATGGTCAATAAACTTAATTTCAGAGATTTCAACTTACTAGAAATTAAAAAAACTACATACAATGTAGAACTAAAGAAGCACTATCCTCCTTTAACAAATATTTTTTACATAATAAAGCAATGGTATAGTAAGAGAGATACTGTACTTCATTTCTGAAATTTAATATAATGTTTTTGGAATGTCATTAGGCAACACATATCAGCCATAAAATTGTTCACCTTTGAGACACAGTAATTTCATCTAGGGCTCTATCCTGAGGGAGTAATCACATATGCAAATAATAAATAAGAGATTCATCATTATATTAATGGAACAGCCTTATGGGGAAATGCTTAATGTGATAATGACATGTCCATATGATAAAAGAAAATCACATAGTCTTCTAAAAGCATGTTTTCAAAGACCATGAAAGGGTAAATGAAAACAGCCACAGTACAAAATTGAATTGAAAAATCTTTAGTTTCTAAACAAGCAAATAAAAAGTTTGAACATTCATACAAAGAAAAAGTCAGAAGGAAATAAACTCAAATACTAACAGTGGCTAATTTCTATATTTTTCCTATTATGGAATCAAAAGGCAATACACTATTATCAGCTGAAAATGTGTTTTTTTTTTTTAAATAATGATGAAAGAAGATATAGCTCAGTGCTGACAGTATGATGATAGTGTCGGGCACAAAGCCAGCCTCCTCATGATTCTGTGAATCTCTCTGACAGATCTCGGAAATGAGGTCGCTATTTTCAAATGGGGGTGTGGAATTCTGAATTATAAGCTGGTGGGTCTGACATTCATTCCAGGCAAGATTCTAAAATGGAATTTTCTATGAACCTAGAAAAGGAAATCATCACTCAGCGCGAGGATTCACTCAGTCACTCACAGACTACTTCATTTTTGTCTTTGATGAGCTCTCTGGAGAGATGACAGAGGGCAAGTTTATCAAATGGTAGCTGGCATCAAGCTGAGGGAACTAGTGTACCTTTATCAGGACGGGGAGCTTGAGAGATGAAGGCAAAGTGACTTAAGCTACTAAGAAGTCACATCCCCTAATTCACTTTCTTGGATGAGATCACGGATGAGGTAATAGCAGAGGGCAAGGCTGTGGATGGTACCTGGCTGAGAGGAATAGCAGATGTGCATCAGAACCCCAAAGAACAGAGCTAGGGATTAAGCAACAAGGTAAATCCACTAAGGGGGTGGGTGAGCGTGTGTAAGAAGTTAAATCCAGGGGAGGCGGGGCAGTGGGCAAGAAGCTAAATCCATGGACTGTGGCTGTCCAGGCTCCTCTGTCCATAGGATTCTCCAGGCAAGAAAATTGGAATGGGTTGCCATGCCCTTCTCCAAGGGATCTTCCTGACCCAGGGAACCTGCCTCTCTTGAAATCTACATTGGCAGACAGATTCTTCACCACTGAGCCACCTGGGAAGCCCTAAGTCCAATGAGATAACACTTAACAAAGCACAGTGTACGATACTATCACTCAGGGAAAAGGCAGGGAGACCCAACTCGGCAGCTCCATGTGCGGAGACAACTTCATGCTCCCTTCCACAGTCAGCTCCCCAGAAGGCCATTGAGCTGTGGCTGGATGCTATTTAAATTTGAAAAATAGCCAGCAAACTTTACTCCCCTGAGTTCAACAAAACCTAGAGTAATCACATGTTTGTTAGTTTGTTTTAATGAAAAGTAACCAGGATATAAAAGAACTTAAAACCAAGCCACTGACTGGTTGCCAGAACAGGCAGTGAAAAGCCAACCACTTAGGTAGTAGGAAAGGGTTACAGAGATGGCCAAAGGGCCATTTTCTGGAAGGAGGGTTGGTGCAGTGGGGAACATCCCACAGGACAGAGCTGGAAGCAATTACTAGAAACAATAGGGAGCCAGATTTTGACTCAATATAAAGCAAACTTCCTAACGTCTAGAGCTGTCCGTGGTGGTCATGGATTGCCAAGGAACAGAGTGAGCTCTCAGCATCAGAAGCAAGAAGCTTGGGGTAGCCGGGTACTGGGCTCAGAAGAAATCCAAGCACCATTCTAGTCTATTCTCCCCTCAGATGCCTGAAACACCTTCGTGTCTCCACTGACAACAGTCACCCTGACTCTGCATAAAACACCTGTCATCCACTAATTTCTTTTCTGTAACAGGGATGTGTGTGCCCTAAGTCACTCCAGTCATGTCTGATTCTTAGCAACCCCATGGACTATAGCCCGCCAGGCCTCCTCCATCCATGGGATTCTCCTGGCAAGAATACTGGAGTGGTGGCCATGCCCTCCTTCAGGGGATCTTCCTGACCCAGGGACTGAACCCGTGTCTCTTATGTCTCCTGCGCTGGCAGGCGGGTTCTTACCACTGGCACCATCTGGGAAGCCCCACAACGGGGATAATTGTGGGAAAGAACTTCTCTACATGGAGCCAAGTTCTTCTCCTCTGCAGTTCCTCCATCGCTGCTCTCTGGGACTATAAAGAGTTTCTCTAAACTCTGGGCCATATGAGAAGCCCTCCAATGCTGAAAGATACCACATTATTAGAATCCTTACGAAGACTGTTCCTATTGTCCTCATTCCACTCTTGGCACATAATACACTGAGAAACCTGTACCAGGGGATTTCTTAGGGGCACAAAACCCAAATCCCTATGAGTGGATATAGTTTCAGCAAACCACACTCCAATGAATACTACGCAATTATTAAAACAATACATAGGCAGACGACATTCAAATATAAAATATGCATGCAAAATAATGGTGAGTAAAAAGGTCATTAAGAGAAAAAGCATACTACTTATGATTATATAAAAGGGCATATTATCACAATTAGAAGTGAATTTGGAATGATGTGAGTATAACTTCATCTCATTAGGTTGTTTCTCTAAGAAACTGTTTAAATGTGTAACAAAAATCAATAATAATAAAAACAATAAAAAGTTATGTTCTCCCAAGCGTTCACAGCAGTGCTATTCATAATAATCAAAAAAGTAGAAACAACCCAAATAACCATCCACTGATGAAAGCATAAACGGAATGTAAATCCACAGAATGGAATATTATTCTGTAATAAAAAAGAATGAAGCACCAATATCTGCTACGAGTTGGATGAACCCAGACAGTGTCGGTCACTCAGTCATGTCTGACTCTTTGCCATCCCATGGACTTTAAAAGCCCGCCTATCTTCTCTATCCATGGAATTCTCCAGGCAAGAATGCTGGAGTGGGTTGCCATTTCCCTCTCCAGGGGATCTTACTGACCCAAGGATTAAACTCGGTCTCCTGCACTGCAGGCAGATTCTGTATCATCCCAGCTACCAGGGAATGAGCATTGACTACTAACAGGTAATGGGTTTCTTTAGGGGCTGATGAAAATGTTCCCTATAAGGTAGTGGTGAGAGGAACCCAACAGTGTAAATACACTAAAAACACTGAAATTTACACTTTAAAAAAGCTGAATAGGGAATCTTACGTTATTTTAAATCTGTCTCATTAAAACTATATATAATGACAAAATACATATCATTATATATATATGTATATATGCAATCAATTTTATAAACTATATTGACATCCACAAGTACTTTATACTATTAGAAGACTGACAATATTGTAGCTAGTCATGGGTACAATGCACAAGAGGCCTGGATTACTAAAGAAAAACTAAAAACCAAAGTGCTGAAATTAAGAATTCCTCATTCCTGTGCTTAGAGTCACTGAAACGTACAGTTAAATATGGTTAAGATAGTATGTTTTACATTATTTTAACACAATAGAAAACATTTTTTAAAAAGGAAGTACTCATTCTTTCTATTATCCAATTATTTATTTACTGTGTGCTTACTTGGTCCCAGAAACTATATCAGGTGCTGTGGATACAGGGGTGAATGAGATGTGATCCTTGACTTCACAGGGCTCTTGGTCTAACAGAAGAGCTTGAGATGAATAATCGCTTGCATAAATATAAAACTTGCATGTAACATGGGGCATAAGGTGAAAACCTGGGCTCCATGATGGAATATAAAAGGCAGCCCTGATTTAGATGGAGAAGGGGGCAACAGCCTCCTTGAGGAAATTACATTGAATCTGAAAGTAGGAAGATTGGAAACTTAGGCAGGTGAACAGTGGGGATAAGAGTATCCCCAGGAGGAACAGCAGTGCGAAAGTTCTCAGGCAGAAAAAGAACCTGTCACAGGTGAGGAACCCACAAAGGCTAGGTGCAATCAGAGGAAGGTAAGCAAGAGGACGACTGTCACAGAACCAGGATGGCAAGGAAGCAGAGGTCCGTCCAGGCAGGCCTTTCTGGGGATTCTCGCTCCCTAACCTGGGTACAAAGGGAAGGAATCTGAGAATTCCAGCAGAGAAGTAACATAACCAATTTGTGTCGTAAAAGCATCACCTGACTCCCTCCGTGAAGGCGGGACTGGAGAAAAGCAAAGAGGAACTTGGGAGACCAGCTAGGAGGCTGTGAGGGAAATGGGGGTGGAAAGGAAGAGAAGGCATTTTCAAGGTCAATTTGGAGCTGTGGAGGTCATCGCATATTCTATTTCACAACTCAAATGTACACATGTGGGGGAAAATGTCTTCTGGAAAGGACAAAGCACAAAAAGTAGAGATTACTTTGCCAGAATCCCAGCTAGACTCATTAGCACCTATCCAATACTAACCCACACCCTACAAAACACTTCAAGCTACTTCTAAAAGCCCAGAAGGTTTTCTATAGAACTAACACCTGAACCCAAATTATCCCTAAGTTTCTTGCAAGGTTTTTTTCTTACCAGCAAGTTTTCAAAGTGTCAAAGAAAGCCTGACAGTGCAGTAGAAACAAAAAGTGAACAAAAAGTTCACTGTGATGAATACAGGTAATGCTTGATGTCCTCACTTCAACCCAACTGCAAACTAGCTCAACCTCGGAACACTTTTTCTTTCTGATACAGGAACCATTCTGGGAGAAGAACACCCTGTTTAGCATATGCTCTATTAAAGGCTTCCAGTTAAACACACACACACACACACCAAGAGAGAAAAATGTGCAAAGCATTCCAGATTATTCATGGGCATCTGTCTCCTTACACTGCACTCCAGAGACTGAAGTGGAGCACACAGGCTGTGATGGATATCATGCAGCTTGCAGAGTCAATGAATGATTTTCATTATAATAGGAAAACAACTGCACATTATACACGCATTTCCTCTCCTCTTAAAATAACCCCCTGCTACCCACATGGTAAACACACGTCAAACCTACAGATAAACTTCGTGTATATGCCTCACAAATCATCTAACACATGAAATCATACAATATAAGGCAAGATACCTATTCAACACCCCCAGAATATGATGGAAGCCAAAAACAAAGATGAATATGACCATCAATAATTATGCATTCTACAATACAAACTCTTAAGTAGTATTCTCTCCTTTTTCATTTGCATTGTGACAATTAGTTTTGTACTTAAAAATGTAAAATCGGGGCTTCCCTGATGGCTCTGTGGTGAAGAGTCTGCCTGCCAATGCAGGAGTCATGGGTTCGATGCCTGGTCCTGGAAGAATCCACATGCCACGGAGCAACTAAGCCCATGCCCCGTAACTATTGAGCCTGTGCTCTAGAGCCTGGGAGTTGCAACTGCTAAGGCCCGTGTGTCCTAGAGGCCGTGCTTTGCAACAAGAGAAGCCACCAGAAACAGAAGCCCACACACTGCAAGCAGAGAGTAGCCCTGCTCACTGCAGCTGGAGAAAGCCCACGCAGCAGTGAAGACCCAGCACAGCCAAAACAAATAAAGATTTTTTTAAATGTAAAATGAAGTTTTCAAAACTATGCTGTGTAACAGGAACTAACATAGTGATGTTGTTCAGTTTCGTCGCTCAGTCGTGTCCAACTCTTTGCAACCCCGTGAATCGCAGCACGCCAGGCCTCCCTGTCTATCACCAACTCCCGGAGTTCACTCAGACTCACATCCATCGAGTCGGTGATGCCATCCAGCCATCTCAACCTCTGCCGTCCCCTTCTCCTCCAGCCCCCAATCCCTCCCAGCACCAGAGTCTTTTACCTGCACCTCAAAACAAACAATCTTATAAAAAAAAGAGATCCAATCTGTGGCTATGGGAAGGCGGGTGGCTGGGGAAAGATAGTCAAAAAGTACAAACTTCCAGTTATAAGTAACCACTAGGGATGGAAAGTATAACATAATAAATATAATTTATACTGCTATTATGTTATACATGAAAGTTAAGATGATAAATTCTATGAGTTCTCATCACAAGTTTTTATTTCTTTAATTTTCTCTCTATATGATGATGAGTGGTCATTAACTTATTGTGGTAAGCATTTTATGATGTATGTAAGTCAAATCATTACACTGTATACCTTATACAGCACCATATGTACATTCTATCTCAATAAAACTAGAAGAAGAAAAACTAAAGACAAAATTTTTAAATTGTTTTTAAAATGTACAATAAAATGATATTGTTTAACCTCAAGGAATGGTGTCATCATTTCTATCTTTATCACTGTTAAGGCCTTTGGCATCTTTGAAGTTGTAATGATATATTACAACACATCATATGTAAGCAAGTGCCTGCCAGCATCTCCACTGCTTCTGGTCGTCTTTGGCATCTTGCGTGTTAAGACTCAGCTCTTTGAAGAAGCCTTCCCTCATCCTTTATGGTAGAGTGGACCCTCTATCCACTGACCTCTCTGCCCACTGTCCTGTGTACACATTTCTCTCTAGATTTACAACTACCTCAACAGACTTTATTTGGGGGGGCTCCAAAATCACTGCAGATGGTGACTGTAGCCAGGAAATTAAAAGATGCTTGCTCCTTGGAAGAAAAGCTATGACCAACTTAGATAGCATATTAAAAAGCAGAGATATTACTTTGCCGACAAAGGTCTGTCTAGTCAAGGCTATGATTTTTCCAGTAGTCATGTATGGATGTGAGAGCTGGGCCATAAGAAAGCTGGAGTGCAGAAGAACTGATTCTTTCAAACTGTGGTGTTAGAGAACTCTTGAGACTCCCTTGGACTGCAAGAAGATCCAACCAGTCAATCCTAAAGGAAATCAGCCCTGAATATTCATTGAAGGACTGATGCTGAAGCTGAAACTCCAATACTGTAGCCACCTGATGTGAAGAACCAACTCATTAGAAATGACCCGATGCTGGGGAGGACTGAAAGCAGGAGGAGAAGGGGATGACAGAGGACAAGATGGTTGGATGGAATCACCAACTCAATGGACACGAGTTTAAGCAATCTCCGGGAGATGGTGAAGGACAGGGGAGCCTGGTGTGCTGCAGTCCATAGGGTCGCCAAGAGTTGGATATGACTGAGCGAATGAACAACAACCCTTCAGACCAGGGCCTCCCAGGACATAACACAGAACCTTTCACAGGAAAGGTTCTCAAACACCTGTGGAATGACTTGAATAAACAGACTGGATCTACCCAAACTCTTTTAATTTTTTTCCAACTCAATGACATTTCAGACAACTGCCCATTCCAACCACCTCCTCCCCAGCCACCATTTCCTTCTGTTTCCTGACAGGTGATTTCTGGTTTGAAGTACACACTGCTTATGGCATGTTCATGAAAACTAGTTTGAGGGACAAAGTGACAATATTGCCTGCTGTTCAGGTTTGCATACATGGTTTTATAAACAACGGGTTTGAATAGATTAGAAAAGGCCTTGACTCCCAAAATTCACATTCCATAGGGGAAAAAAAAGCACCTGATCTCATGTCACCCTATTACTATTAACATTCACATTAGACATCATTTATATCAAGAGCTCCCTTCATCATGAAAAAATAAAAAGGATGCCCTTGGAAAGGGCAGAGAGTCCATGAGCTAAATTCCTCACTCCAGAATAAATTATTTAGCACCACTTAAACCCTGAAAGCTTTGAGGCACCTATTTTGTGGTTTATGGCACTCTCCTTTAAGTTTACGATTTCCGACTGTGATGCAATAATTTAATTGCGCAGTGCAAAATCAATACAACTGAATTTTATTGCTGGATCTGACATTATGTAGTGAACTAAAAGATTTTATTCTTCCACTGACATGAGACAATTGTAAAAACTGCTTTTATAAAGAGGCACTTAGGAACCACTCCAGAATTTAGGAATGAATTTTTCCTCCTGGAGTTAACTGCAGAGCAATGACCCCGTGTCATCATTAGGAGCCCTGGGGCCTCCTACGTCCCGCCAGCTCAGAGCTAGCTTTGACTTCGCGGTCAAGGGCCTAGGTTTTGAAGCGATCAACCTGGCAAGGCAAGGCGCTGTAGAGGCAGTAACAGGAGACAGCCAATTGGTTGCTGAAACAGGTTTTCTCACTAGTTAAGGGTTTTTATCGGGAACGTCGATCACCTTTTTCGCTCTAAATTATATCACTAGTACAACTATGAGTAGGAAGGTTTGGTACGGGAGTCAATTTAACTGGAATGACTTGGAACCAGTCACTTTTGTTGAGTTGGTAAGAGCTGGTGTTGTTCAAAGCACAGCAGCGGACGATCTGTAAGTTGCAACCCATTGGAAAACGCAAGAAGACTGAAGGACAGATAATACATTTAGACTAGAGCGAACACTGATCATCTACTCGGCCCAAGGTCCACTGCAGTTGATAGATAGCCTGAAGACGCAGAAGCAGAAGGGCGGGTTGGGCAGCTCTCAAGCCTTAGATTCAACAAGCTTCCTGAGTGCCTTCAACGCACCTGCACCTAACTTGATTCCCTGCACCTGTCATTAGGAAGGCTTGTTTCTCTTTCCACTGCTCAGAGCAACTAATAGGAAAAAGAAAAGAAAAGGTGTTTGTTTTTTTTTAAGCAGCAACCTAGTGCTAGACCAGAAGGGAGCGTTTATCAGCCTATCAGCAGCCCCATTACTCAACAGACAATTAGGGTTCCCTCCATCCAGCCCTCAGTCCAGGCGCACCCCCCAAGGACAAGAGGTTAGATCCAGCGGCAGCCAAGGCCAGGCCTGGGCAGGAGCTCCAGGGAGCCCAGCCTCCCGGCGAAGCGGGAGATGCTCGGGCGCTGCCTCCTGCCTCGCTCGCTAGCGGTGCGGATTCGGCCTGCGCCAGGGCGGGGAAGCCGGGCCTCCCGCCCGCTCAGCATCCCTCTTCCGCCCGCACCCGTGGCACCCACCTTGGGCGTGCGGATGTGCTCCATGGCGGGCCCGAGTCCGCAGGTCCTGAGCGGGCGCGGCCTCCGGCACCTGCGCGCGTCCGCAGAGCGGCGGTAGGGGTGCGGGGAGGGGGCTTCGCGCCCGGGAGGGGGCGGGCCGCGGGCCTGGCTCCGCCCCCAGGTGCGGCGCGCCCGCGCGGGGCCGGCGTGCGGGGGCCCGGGCGCCCGCGCGGCCCTAGAGCGCGCGGCTGTGGCTTCAGCCACCTGCGCCGCCCGCCGCCGCCTCGGCGCCCCTGGCCGGGCTGGGGTCGCGGGAGCCAGCGCCGCTCGCTTCCCCGGAGAAGGCTAGCCGGGGCAGGACTGTGGGGGTCACTGTTCCCCAAGACACAATGAGGGCCTTGTGTCGGGTGTGGCCTCTTGGAGGACAGAAGGGGCCAGGCGCTGCTCCACACCGCCCATCGGCTTCCTTCCAGAGCGTCCCGGCATAGGTGGGACTTCAGGATGGGCCAGGAAAAAAGGCTGCCACGAGCACTCCAGATGCAGTGTGGCCTGGTGGGCTCTGTTTTAGCACAGCCCAGCCGGCAAGGCAGTAGGGACGAAGCTGGAAATATAGCAACAGTGTTAGCGCCCTAGAACGCGCTGTTAACTCAGGCATCTCACATCAACCTGTGACTTCACTGTTGGAAGTGATGCTTTCCCCTGGCACTAAATTGGGTTCTCATTTGCCATCCTCACTTAGCTCTAAAGGAACTGAAAGATACAGACACAAAGCATCCATTATATAAGGGCTTCCCAGGTGGCTCAGTGGTGAAGAATCTCGCTGCTGATGCAGGAGACAGGGGCTGGATTCCTGCATCAGAAAGATCCCCTGGAGAAGGAAATGGCAACCCACTTTAGTATTCTTGCCTGGAAAATGCCATGGACTCGGGCGCCTGGCAGGCTATATATAGTCCCCTAGGGTCTCAAAGAATCTGACAGGACTGAGCACATGCACATCCCCCCATCCATTTCAAGGTATTTTTTTTTTCATTTATGAATTTGGAAAAGTCAAAGAGAAGAAATGTGCCCCACTCCTGCCTTTTTTTCCTTGCAAACTTGTGTGTAAAGTTTCACCATAACTAATATTTCACAAAACTGTTCATAGTTCTTAGAATAATATCTATCCAATTTTTTTTCTAGCTCCTACTCATCTCCTTTTCTACCTGACTTGTAAATTCTTTAGCTAGAGACATTGATTGTTTATCTCTTTTTTTGTCCAGTGCATCCTAGGCACACTGCATTGCAACCTTCCAAAGAAATGTTTACTTAGTCAATACAATGTTGCACCTGTTTTTAAACATCCAGGTCCTCTTCACATACCTTTTATCATTTCATCTTCCCCCCACTCTGGGAGGCAATCAGAACAAGTTCAGTAGACTGAAGTTTGCATATGGCAAAACTGACCCAGGGTATAATTTCTTATTACAAGAACAAGAATAGTGTCAGGAGCTCTCTGGTTTCCATTCAGCCTCTGACTATGAGCTCCTCATTTATGAAATGAGAAAGTCACCAGCTTACATAATCTCAAAGATAGCTTCCATCTCAGAATTCCATCAGTGCTAGAAATTCTATATCCATTCTGAGGAGATACATTCTGAAAGAGATAATAACCTTGGAATTATGTGATTTCAGGGTTTTTCTGTGTCTTATAGTGACAAAGTTTTGCATACAAGTCTTTTGGACCTTACATATTAGCATAGTTGTTTTAAAGCACCCAAAACGCAAATTGGTGAGTAGAAAGATTTAAATCTGAAAAATATAAATAGCCTAGTGCTAAGAAAAATTTCCAGGTTGGCTCATAAAAACAGCTGCCATTCATCATAGCTATAAAATCAGCATTAGGTGAAAAATGAGTCAAGAATAGCATTCCATTTATTAGGATACGTTAACATAGAATAGGCTGGAGATAAAAATAAGGAAAGAAATCTCAATAAATGAGTAAACATTTGGGTTTGATCTAATAGTTCCCTGAAGAATCCTCTTTGACTTGACCCCCAGCCCCAATCGCTATCTGGCTTATTGGATCACAAGCTGTATTGACCGCAGAGAGAGCCACACTGCACTTTCTGATGCTTAAATTGTCTCCCTACCCCGTGTTTCACTGATTCTCTGAACCACCAGCCAGAGGGGCAGAAGAAATTGAACAAAGCAGCAAGAGCTGGAGGGCAGTGGGGAGTGAGAGAAGAGACTACATCATTGAAATGGCTGACTATGTTGATCTGAGCTAGGACAGAAAGTGAAACCAGCCATTCATTTAGTTAAGAAACACTGATATGAACTGACTGATGGTCATGCACAAGGTACCATGGCAGAAGGTGGGAAATTGAAGGGAGACCCAGAGGAGGAAGATAGAAGTTCCACCCCAGTGATAAGGATAACATCAAGGAGGTGAAAAGTAGACCGATAAGATGGCAACAGAGCCTGTGGAAATGCCAAAAGTAGCCTCAAGGGAGACTGATCCACTTCCTACATTTGTCATATTAATTACACAGAAAATAATAAGTGAACCGAGGATCATATTCTTAATTCCTCAAGTATGATACTGGTGTGTTTATGATGAACCACAGGCCATTTGGATAAACATTGCCTCTCTGTGTCTTCACAGAATAGAATCTCTCCAAGACCTCAATGGTATTGTGTATTACCAAACTTCTCCTGGAAAACCTCTTCTTTAGAAGTTTTATCACAGAGATATTCTAGTTGCAGATAATACTGCTATTGGGATTTTTAAATCCAAACTTGATATTCACTGGGAACTTTCCGAAAATGCTGTGATCTTCAGCGACCCGAGGAGATTTGGAGACATATCAAACACTTGGAAGACGTTTTCCGGAATTCTTATATTTCTCCTGAGGCAGCTAAAACTTCTGATTTGGAGTGAAGCCAAGAGCTCTTTCCTCAGGAGGGTAGTATTGCTAATGATTACAAACTCAGGAAAATCCTATTCCACACTAATAAGCCCCAGCTGTCCATGAGGATCTGAGTAGAGGAGGGCACCCATCTCTATAGAAACCAAGTCTTAGCTCGAAGCAGGCTAGATAACCAGTAGGATCAAGTGAGAGCTACATTTGGGGTTCTGCAAAGAAACAGCATCCTCACTTCCAGGATTTTTATAAAGTCGTTGATGCCAAATACCGATGTCTTCTTTGCCTTGCTCTATGCCAGATATAGAGAACAAGCGGTCTGTGGATTGCAGGCAGCTCTGCCCTTTTTCTAGGAACCAAAGGGGAACCTCTGGGCCAGCATAGGAGTGCTAACTCTGTGAACAGGCAAGGTTGTAAAATAGAATGTTGGGCCCAGAACCACCATGTTCCCCTGACATCAAGCCCTGATGCTAAGATATACTTTTCATTTTTATCCCATTTTCATCTATAATAAGTTTCCCTCTCTCTCTTTAGATGGAGTTAGATACATGTGTTGGAGAAGGCAATGGCACCCCACTCCAGTCCTCTTGCCTGGAAAATCCCATGGATGGAGGAGCCTAGTAGGCTGCAGTCCATGGAGTGGCTAGGAGTCGAACACGACTGAGTGACCTCACTTTCATTTTTCACTTTCATGCATTGGAGAAGGAAATGGCAACCCACTCCAGTGTTCTTGCCTGGAGAATCCCAGGGATGGAGGAGCCTAGTGGGCTGCTGTCTATGGGGTTACACAGAGTCGGACACGACTGAAGCGACTTAGCAGCAGCAGCAGCAGCAGCAGATACATGTGTGGGGCAGGTTGATAATCATCACAGACTCCCTAATCATCAGACTTTTGCAAGAATTTGTGCATGGTTCAAATTTTTGTAAATTCAGTAGGTTCATCAGCTTCTATGAAAGTATTTGTAGTAATTCCAACAGAGCCCTATGGGGCCAGGATTCTTTCTGCCTGCCAACAATCTAGAAGCTTCTGAGCCCCAGTTCCAGTTCACTCAAGACTTCCCTGACACATTTTGATTAGTGAGACAGAACATTAGAAACATTAGAGATCAAAAATAAATAGAATTTTTAAATAAAATGTGGTGTGGCTCTATATGAAATACTATATGAGCTTGAAAGCTTTTCCCCAAAGGATATTTAATGACATAGAAAGATGCTCAAAACAAAATTTTAAGCCAAAAGCCAGATACTAAACTGTATATACAGTGTGATGAGTTGTTTTTCAAAACGAGTGTGTATGAATGGATACCCACAAGGACCTACTGTACAGCACAGGGAACTCTGCTCAGTGTTATGTGGCAGCCTGTATGGGAGGGGGTTTGGGGAGAATGGATACATGTGTATGTATGGCTGGGTCCCATTGCAGTCCACCCGAAACCATTACAACCTTGTTAATTGGCTATCCTCCAATATAAAATAAAAAGTTTAAAGAATCTGAGATCCTAAATGACCATGTGAAGGAGACCTTCCTGACATCCTGAAGCACTTGAATCAGGAATTTTATGTACCAGATTTTAAAATCTTTGTTGTTTTTAATAGCAAAAAAAAAAAAAAAAGTTCAAAAAATGAGTCCGTGAGTATGTGTGAAAGTAATAAGAAAAAGTATAGGCATAACAATTACATCTGGGTGGTGGATTTGTGGGAGATTATGATTTTGGTGTTTTTTTTTATAGTTTACAAATATTTATATTACATATTTTAACAATTGCAAAGAATGTGTCCTTTAAAAGGTCATTTCAAATAGAAACAAGTAATAATCAATAAGCATGTCAGTGTTAAGAGTCAAAGCAATTTTTTTGTGGAGAAAATTTTACTGAAGAGTTAAAAGACCTTTTAAGTGTGTACTTCCTAAAATTTCAAGTCAAAAGTAATCTTCCCGAAAAGTAATCATTTTTCAAGCATAAAATTGGGCTTATTTTCCATGAGGAAACAATAAAAACAATATCCCGAATGTGCACCAATAGCTGGAAAAAGAAAAGAGGAGGGCACTCCCTTAGCTGTCAGGATTTTGGCAACAATATTTTTACAGCCAAAAAAGAAACCACCGAAAGATTTTTCTATGAAGCATAATCCAGCTTTGAGGAAGGTTCTGTGGTGCTTCAAAGCCAACGTTCTATAAAAATTATTTAACTGATCTTTAACTTTTAGTAAAAATCTGAGATGCATCTTTGGTGTTTGGGTCATAGATAATTAATAAAACCTTCTTAATCCCCCTCTTTTCAAAATTTAGATGCAGATGCTAAATACTGGCAAAAGGCATATAAACACAGATCTTATAGCCAGGACAATTTGAGATTTTTAATAAACAGATAAAGAGTTCTTGGGTTACAAGGTTTCTTGTGGAGATAATAAGTAATTTTGAATACTGGCCCTACAAGGAAATTTTTCTATCTCTTCTTTGGCAGACAGAATATTTTTGTAAAGAAAAATGGTGAACAAGATTCATGCGAGATGGTGAACTAACAAGGATCTGACCTAGATCTAACTTGCTGAGCAGCACCCATGTTTGCTTGCAGATTCGGCATATATGATTGGCTGTCTTGCCATTGTAAAGAGTTGCTTCAAGAGCTTGAAAGAGCAGACAGAGGAACCCGATCAGCTGTCCACAAAACTGATCACATTTATTTTCAATATTTCGTTCCTGACCACTTGGCCACTTTTCAGAGTCTGTGTGAATAATCACCAACTTATGAATGAATGATAGTCCAAAAATAGTACTGTAAAAAGTTGTTTAGTGCTCAGATTTCACAAATGATGACAACTTTTCTGGGTCAGTCCTCACTCAGAAGGTGCTGTAAACAATGGAACTAATCATCCTACTACTTATACTGTATTGCAGTTGTCTCCAACCTTTTTAGCACCAGGGACCCATTTTAGGGAAAACAGTTTTTCTATGGACCAGCATGAGGGGGAGAAGGCTTTGGGATGATTCAAGCACATTACATTTAAGTATGGAATAACATTTGAGTCCATAATATCTGAGTTCTACATGGGGGCGGGGGAGTAATAGATGATCCTCTTCCAATATAAATGATCAACATGAGTTGTGCTGTGCTGCAGTCACTCAGTCGTGTCTGACTCTTCACAACCCTGTGGACTGTAGCCCCCAGGCTCCTCTGTCCATGGGGATTCTCCAGGCAAGATTACTGGAGTGGGTTGCCATACCCTCCTCCAGGGGATCTTCCCAACCCAGGGATCGAACCCAGGTCTCCTGTATTGCAGGCAGATTCTTTACCGTCTGAGCCACCAGGGAAACCCTCAACATGAGTTAGGTATCCAGAAAAAGGAGTTCCTAATTGATCCATAGAAGCTGTGTTTGCATTATCAGTTACAATACAGACTAACTGAGGGGCTATTTAAAAAAAACATAGGATTTAGGGAAAACAGTCTATTCACAATAGCTGATGGAGCTCTCCAATAAGCAGGGCTCTCAAATGCAAGAAGCTGATCCACATAAGAGCATTGGCCTCTAGGGACAGACTGCCTGGGCTTGAATTCAGGCTCTCCCACTTATGCAGGGAATGAGCCTGGGAAGTGCTTAACTTCTCTGTGCCTCTGTTTCCTCACCTGTAAAATGGGAATTAATGACTGGATTGTTATGAGGAATCCAGGCATAGTGAATTCAAAGCAGTTGAAATACTGTCTGTCACCTGTAAGCTCTTGAAAATCCCTCTTCCTGGGCCCATCTCCTCTTTCACCTCACTTCTCATTGCTAACTCAAAATAGGCAGAAAGCAAAACACAACAGTTTTCACTAATCGGCACTCATGGTGTTTGAGGGTGGGACAATCAATTCAAAGTGCAAGTCTGACCCACAGACCATCTGGTTATCCTTGATCTCTGGGCACTAAATACCCATGGGACACCCCACTCATTGTGACATTCAAAAATGGTGTCCCTGAGGCTTCCATAGTGGCTCAGTGATCAAGAATCACCTGCCAGTGCAAAAGTCATGAGTTCTATCCCTGATCCAGGAAGATCCCACACGCTGCAGTGCAACAAAGCCCGGGGGCCACAACTACTCTGTGCTCTAGAGCTGGAAGCTGCAACTGCTGAACCCACGTGCTGAAAAAGCCCACTGCACCCTGGAGCCCGGGCTCAGCAGCAAGAGAAGCCACTGCAGTGAAAAGCCCAGGCACCACACAAGAGACCCAGCACAGCCAAAAATAAATAAAAATGGTGTCCCTCCCCCCAAATATTTACAAATACCCCGCTCATTCCAAATGTCCACCTGAGTTAAGGATCACAGTCGGTACTTATCACTTCCTTTAATAGATGTCAGTTGAAATTTAAGGGGGAAAATGGAAAGGGTGGTAGATGAAATCGACAATAGTGACGTTAACGACTACTGTTTGTCCAGTCCTTACTATGTGATAACACTCATAACAGGCTCATAAGGAGAAGAAGAAATGAAGATTTTAAACATTAAAATAACTAACCCGGGTCACAGAGGTGTCAAGGTGATACGGGAATTTGAATTCATGGTTCTTTTACACCATATCTTGTGCTCTTGCTTATCAACTAGGTAGCTTACTGCTTTAAGTCAATTAAGCTAAGTCACCTGACCCTCAGAACAATGCCATCAGTTTGACCAAAGACCAGATTTTGTGCAACAGTAACACCCTCGTCTATACATCTGTATGGTAGGCCTTAAGCATGATTTTGCTCATTCTGAGCTCTGGACTCTTGACTTTAAAGATCAGGTAGAGTTCAAACAGTTTGTAGAAAAATATAGATAGCAATACCTGTAAGACTTCCTATGAAATTCACAAAAATTGCCGGAGGATAATTGAATTCTCAATCTATAAAGTAAAAGGAGTGTTAAGTCAGCAGTCTCTGGGTCTTTCTAGCCTGTGGATATGACTTCCACTGGCTCATGTCTCCATTTGCCCAGACAGAAATTCCTCTCTCCAGCAATGTTCCCCCAGTCGTGTCTAGACATTCCTAAAGGCTTGCCGGATACACCCAGGCACACCTGTTCTCCTCAAGCTCCACTCCAGCCGCTGTCTTATGAAAACCCCACCTGGGAGATAATCTCTTTATTGCCATTGCTACTGGAGCTGTCAGTGAGAAGGTTAATACGCATGCCAAGGGATTCATTTCCTTGCACTTCCAGGCTAACCATTTGGAAGCGCAGAGGCTTTGCTGGGTTTCCCACAGAGTAGTCAGGATGCCTCTCTCTCCAGTTCCAGGTCACATTTTTCTGAATTGCAAAGCAGCTCTGCTTGAGTTCAGAGTCCATAGAATTTCTCATGAACTCCTTTAGTTTGAGGCTCATCCATCTTTCCTTTGGGCTACCCAAGTGGTGCAGTAGTAAAGAATCTGTCTGCCAGTGCAGAGGAGATCCACGTTCTATCCCTGAGTCAGGAAGATCCCCTGGAGGAGGAGATAGCAACCTGCTCCAGTATTCTTGCCGGGAGAATCCCATGGACAGAGGAGTCTTGTGGGCTACAGTCCATAGGGTCACAAAGAGTCGGACATGACTGAGCAACTGAGCATGCATGCATGCATCTTTCCACTGATATTCAAACCTGGCTGAAGAAATAATACGTCAGTGTTATGAATTCTACTGTCCTTGCCTCTAAAGAAAATAAAGCAAAACCCCTTGTTTTAGTGGCTAACTTTACGTGTCTGCTTGACCAGGCTAAGTTATCCAGTTGTGGGGTCAAACAGCAGTCTACTTGTTGCCATGAAGGCCACTTTTTTTTTTTTTTTAGCTGTGATTAACATTTAATTCAGAAGACTTTGAGAAAAGCAGATTACCTTCCATAATATGGGTAGGCTCCATCCAGTTAATTGAAAGCCTTAAGAGGAAAGACTGAGGTCCCTAAAGAGCAAAAATTTCTGTCTCCAGACTGCCTTTGAACTCAAGACTGCAACGACTCCTGCTGGAATTTACAGCCTGCTGGCCTGCCCTGCAGATTCTGGACTCCTAGCCCCACAATCTCATGAGCCAATTCTTCAAAATAAATCTAGGCCTAACTACAGAGATACCATAGATATAGATATGAAATTGATACAGCGAGTACATATAGGATAATAGGATATTTTAATAGGATAATAGGGAAGAGGATAATAGAATATATACAAGATATTAAGATTACAAAATTAACATATAACTATGTGTATATAATATATCCTGTGATATCTTCTATATATTAACTATATATGTATGATATCTTCTATACATTTGCTATATATATCTCCTGTTGATCCTGTTTCTCTGAAGAACCATGACTAATACACTTATTCTCTTACAGAAGATCCAAAAGTACTCAACCAGAGCAACTCAAAAGATGCTCAGAGACTGCACGTGCTTGCAAGGTCAGCAAGCCAGACGTTGATCAATGACCACACTGAGGTCCCCTGGTGCTCTGTTTTATGTCGTAGGTAGTGATTTTCAGGAGATCGAAGGTGGGTTGGGGGCTCAGTCTTGGTTTTTCTCACCTAGGGTGAGCATTGCTAAGGAGATCCCCTGCACTGGCCTTGCTGTTCTTCCCCACCCAGTTGGCACGGTGCAGTGGCTTCTTCAAGAACCTTCCTAGCACTGCGATTTGTACTTCCACCACTACTATAAATAGCTAACCTTTATTGACCGTTTCCTCTTTCATCCAGATGTCAGCCGGGATATTCTCACTCTCTGAGATCAAATTAGCTGGAACCCACAGTCCAGGCCCCATGCAAGCCCACATTTCTGCAAATTTTTAAAAATTAAATTTATTTCTTTTTTATTGAAGGATAATTGCTTTACAGAATTTGGTTGTTTTCTGTCAAACCTCAACATGAACCAGCCATAGGTATACATATATCCCCCCTCCTTTTTGAACCTCCCTCCCATCTCCCTCCCCATATCACCCCTCTAGGTTCATACAGAGCCCCTGTTTGAGTTTCCTGAGCCTTACAGCAAATTCCCATTGGCTATCTATTTTACATATGGCAATGTAAGTTTCCATGTTACTCTTTCCATATATCTCACCCTCTCCTCCCCTCTCCCCATGTCCATAAGTCTATTCTCTATGTCTGTTTCTCCATTGCTGCCCTGAAAATAAATTCTTCAGTACCATTTTTCTAGATTCCACATATGATATTTATCTTTCTCATTCTGACTCATCTTCACTCTGTATGAAAGGTTCTAGGTTCATCCACCCAATTAGAACAGACTCAAATGCATTCCTTTTTATGGCTAAGTAATATTCCATTGTGTATATATACCACAACTTCTTTATCCACTCATCTGTCGATGGACATCTAGGTTGCTTCCATGTTCTAGCTATTTTAAATAGTGCTGCAATGAACAGTGGGATACATGTGTCTTTTTCAATTTTTCTGCAGATTTTTATATGAGGAGGAAAGCCAACATGGGCTTTAGGGTCCTATTGCCTCTCTATCACGGCTTATCATCTTAGACTTGTAACTCAATTTTTCCTCTATTTCTTCATAAAACATCTCAGATCAAATATTTGAGATGATATATAATGACACTGAGGATATATTGCTTTAATTTTTAGAGTTGCTTATGGCACATTACCCAGCACAGTACTGCTGCTGCTAAGTCGCTTCAGTCGTGTCCAACTCTGTGCAGCCCCAGAGATGGCAGCCCACCAGGGTCTCCCATTCCCTGGGATTCTCCAAGCAAGAACACTGGAATGGGTTGCCATTTCCTTCTCCAATGCATGAAAGTGAAAAGTGAAAGTGAAGTTGCTCAATCATGTCTGACTCTTAGCGATCCCATGGAATGCAGCCTGCCAGGCTCCTCTGCCCATGGGATTTTCCAGGAAAGAGTACTGGAGTGAGGTGACATTGCCCTCTCCCAGCACAGTACTGTGAAAGTGCTGCAGTTTCACAATATGCCAGCAAATTTGGAAAACTCAGCAGTGGCCACAGGACTGGAAAAGGTCAGTTTTCATTCCAATTCCAAAGAAAGTCAATGCCAAAGAATGCTCAAACTACCGCACAATTGCACTCATCTCACATGCTAGTAAAGTAATGCTCAAAATTCTCCAAGCAAGGCTTCAGCAATACGTGAACCATGAACTTCCTGATGTTCAAGCTGGTTTTAGAAAAGGCAGAGGAACCAGAGATCAAATTGCCAACATCCGCTGGATCATGGAAAAAGCAAGAGAGTTCCAGAAAAACATCTATTTCTGCTTTATTGACTCTGCCAAAGCCTTTGACTGTGTGGATCACAATAAACTGGAAAATTCTGAAAGAGATGGGAATACCAGAGCACCTGACCTGCCTCTTGAGAAATCTGTATGCAGGTCAGGAAGCAACAGTTAGAACTGGACATGGAACAACAGACTGGTTCCAAATAGGAAAAGGAGTACAGCAAGGCTGTATATTGTCACCCTGCTTTTTTAACTTATATGCAGAGTACATCATGAGAAACGCTGGGCTGGAAGAAACACAAGCTGGAATCAAGATTGCTGGAAGAAATATCAATAACCTCAGATATGCAGATGACACCACCCTTATGGCAGAAAGTGAAGAGGAGCTAAAGGGCCTCTTGATGAAGGTGAAAGAGGAGAGTGAAAAAGTTGGCTTAAAGCTCAACATTCAGAAAACGAAGATCATGGCATCTGGTCCCATCACTTCATGGGAAATAGATGGGGAAACAGTGGAAACAGTGTCAGACTTTATTTTTTGGGGCTTCAAAATCACTGCGGATGTTGACTGCAGCCATGAAATTAAAAGACGCTTACTCCTTGGAAGAAAAGTTATGACCAACCTAGGCAGCATATTTGAATATTGAATATGCAGAGACATTACTTTGCCGACTAAGGTCCGTCTAGTTAAGGCTATGGTTTTTCCTGTGGTGATGTATGGATGTGAGAGTTGGACTGTGAAGAAGGCTGAGCACTGAAGAATTGATGCTTTTGAACTGTGGTGTTGGAGAAGACTCTTGAGAATCTCTTGGACTGCAAGGGGATCCCACCAGTCTATTCTGAAGGAGATCTGCCCTGGGATTTCTTTGGAAGGAATGATGCTGAAGCTGAAACTCCAGTACTTTGGCCATCTCATGCAAAGAGTTGACTCATTGGAAAAGAGTCTGATGCTGGGAGGGATTGGGGGCAGGAGGAGAAGGGGACGACCGAGGATGAGATGGCTGGATGGCATCTTGGACTCGATGGATGTGAGTCTGAGTGAACTCCAGGTAGTTGGTGATGGACAGGGAGGCCTGGCGTGCTGCGATTCATGGGGTCGCAAAGAGTCAGACACGACTGAGCGACTGGACTGAACTGAACTGAGCACAGTACTACCAATCTAAATACACATATCCATGTAGTGAATAATATTTGAGACATGAATTATTCATATTCATACTTGAGATATGAATTATTTCCTTACATTTCCTTTTACCATTACCTTTCCTCCCGCTACTCAAGCAGCTGTAGTACCTTTCACTTAAAAGGAGGTTGGATAAAAATTAGACCTCAAAAGCCCTTGAATAGCAGAGAGTTGAGCTGAGAGCCACAATACCTGGAAAAAAAATGATTTCTCGATTCCAAAAACAGAGCTTTAATTATCCACATCCAAAGCCCAAGGGAGAAAAAACATAAAGTTTACCCTCAAACAATATATGGTGAAGAGAAGGATGAAGAGTCCATATTCAGCCACACAAGAAGAGGATGAAAGACTTTTCCTGCCGTGGGAAAGAACTTCAAAGGGGAGCAAAGAGGCGGAGGGTGAGTCTGTGAGTGTTTGGTGCTTCACTTCCTGCCGAGGCTGAGTCCACGTGGTGAAGACAACTGGAAATCCAAGATGGGTTTAGAGAACCCGAGGCGGGAAAGGACTAGCTCTTCCCTCTCAAAGCAAAGCCTGGGAAACCTGCGGGTCTCTTAGAGAAAGTAAAAAAGCAAAATCTGAGAGATGCCCAATACAGCTGGCCCAAGAGCAGCCTCAGGGGCCTCCAGGGTTTCATGGGGACAGACAGAGAACTATGGCAGCCCCTGGAAAGCAGGGTGAGGATGACACCCAGGCCAGGGGACGTGAAGGAATCTGGGATCTCCAGCCCAGTGAGCAGGACCCAGAGTGGCCTGCATGGAACAGACCATCAGGAGGGTTATTGGGAGAACAGTGGTCCCTTGAGTGCAATCAGGTACGTACACCAGAGGCAGATGGGAAAGGGTGAAGCTCAGCATCATTTCAGAGATGGACACAGGCTGACTGAGGACCCAGCATCCTCTTCTCCTGACCTGGATGATTGTTAAAGTCTCTTCACTCTGGAACTCAGGTCACTGCCTGGGCAGAAAGGAGGAAAAGAGTTGAGGAAGCATAGGCAATGAGTGAGAGCAAAATCTCAGGTGGCACTAGTGGTAAAGAACCCACCTGCCAATACAGGAGACATAAGAGACGTGGGTTCGATCGCTGGGTCAGGAAGAGCCCCTGGAGGAGGGCACGACAACCCCCATTCCAGTATTCTTGCCTGGGAAGTCCCATGGACAGAGGAATCCAGTGGACTACAGCCCATAGTGTTGCAAAGAGTTGGACTTGACTGAAGCAACTTAGTATGCAGGAAATGACTGAATCATTGATCACCACCATCTACGGAGTTTTACCCTAACTGAGCTAACCCTGAATCAGATTATTTTTGTCACTCTTCATTTAAGAAAAGGACACACAAAATTTAGTTCTTATAGAGAAATGAAGTTTCAATTTTGCATACCTGTGCAATATACAGGGAAGGTTTATAAAATTTTTACTTAAAACTTCAGGTACTCCTGCTGTTAAAGTGCCATTGCATTCACCCCAGGGGTTCTCACTGGCCCTTCAACCAGCCTTACTTCTTACTTCTGGTTTTCTCACATAATTCACTTCTCTACTCTTTTCCACCTAGTTTGCCTTGGGAATTCCAAGTTCTGCTTCTACAGGGTGCAGAGCAAGTCAACACCAACCCCTACTCTTGCCACACACAAACCAGTGAAGTCTCGGGCAACACAAAGAATCTTCCTATGGAACAAAATCCGTCCCTAGAAGTCACTTCAGTAATGAATGGCATCTTCCTCCTTCACAACTATGTTGGACATGACTGAAGCAGCTTAGCATGCATGCAGGGAGAAACACTGGGCTGGATGAAGACTCAGGATTGCCAGGAGAAATATCAATAACCTCAGATACGTAGGTGACACTACCCTTACGGCAGAAAGCAAAGAAGAACTAAAGAGCCTCTTGCTGAAAGTGAAAGAGGAGAGTGATAAAGTTGCCTTAAAGCTCAACATTCAGAAAACTAAGTTCATGGCATCTGGTCCCATCACTTCATGGCAAATAGATGGGGAACCATTGGAAACAGTGACAGACTTCATTTTGGGGGCTCCAAACTCCCTGCAGATGGTGACTGCAGCCATGAAATTAAAAGACTCCTTGGAAGAAAAGTTATGACCAACCTAGACAACATATTCAAAAGCAGAGACATTACTTTGCCAACAAAAGTCCATCTAGTCAAAGCTATGGTTTTTCCAGTAGTGATATATGGATGTGAGAGTTGGACTATAAAGAAAGCTGAGTGCCAAAGAATTGATGCTTTTGAACTGTGGTGTTGGAGAAGACTCTTGAGAGGGTGGACAGCAAGGCGAGCCAACCAGTCCATCCTAAAGGAAATCAGTCCTGAATATTCACTGGAAGGACTGATGCTGAAACTCCAATACTTTGACCACCTGATGTGGAGAACTGACTCACTGGAAAAGACCCTGACACTGGGAAAGGTTGAAGGCAGGAGGAGAAGGGGACAACTGAGGGTGAGATGGTTGGATGGCATCACCAACTCAATAGACATGAGCTCGAGTAATGGACAGGGGAGGCCTGGCGTGCTGCAGTCCATGGGGTTGCAAAGAGTCGGACACCACTGAGCAGCTGAACTGAACTGATGCATTAGTAATGTGCTAGTTGCCCTTTGTACCTTACCTCTCAATAACCCAAACAAGAAAGCTGAAGGAGGCTCAGAAGGAAAATAGAAAGAGACACAGGTCAGAAACCGAGTGGGCAGTATTTGGAGACCATCTCCCTGTTCTCAAATCCTGCACTGTTAGCCATTGTACTGCAAATATTCCTAGTCTTTGCTTAGGTACTCGGTTAACATCCTTGAGGATGAAGTCTTGATCATGCCATTTCTTCCAAAGCCTTGGATTCCATCCAGCCTGCTTAGCCTGAATAACTGGTTAACGAAACAGCTGATGGCTGTGGGCTCGGTGTCCCCAACCAGGAAGCTCATTGTTTGCCCTCTCACTTTGGCAACTTGCTCAGTGGTACCGTCAGCCTCACTGCCTCTGAGGCCTGGGGGAGTCTTTTAATTCCCTTCTGATGAGAACAGTCATCTCCTGCTCAGAGTTTCAGCTGAAATTTGATAGTGAATATTTCCCGTGCATCTCTCTGGGAGCAGTAGCTAATGGGTGGTAGTATTGTTTAATCTTTTTATGTCGCCACCTGTGGACTACCAGCATCACCCAGAGCAGGGTTCCTGCAGCCTCCTTGGAGGAAAAATGATTCCAAAAGGGAGTGGGTTTACGCTGGTTCCCAGCCAACATTCTCACAAAATAGAAGGGGGAAGAGAGTTGTGTAAATGTATGGAATCTTGCAAATTAGTTTGCCCTAGGCTGAAATAATTGTATGTTCAGAAATGCCTAACAACTCATGAAAAGTAGACATTTCAAATATTTTCTCATTTCTAAGAAGACTGAAGAATAGAACGCATTGCATTTAACCTTGGCAATCCAATGATCATTACGAATTTATCTATTTCAAGATCATTTCACTCTGAAAATAAAGTTTTGAGTGTTTGAAAACAATCTTAGTTAGAAAAAAATCTATCATGAGTTAATGCACTGTGCTGTGGTAACAGTCAAGTAGATTAAACTCAAACCCAACTTGATAAATTTCTCTGTTTTAAAAACTCTATCAATGCTAACATAAAAATTAAATACTTTTTTAAAAAACCCTATTTACCCCAGGTAGGCAAGCTTTTTTAATAAGCAAGAATCAGTGGTGTAATTCACCATAGTATTAAAATGAAAAGAAAAAAACAAACCCTCTCTTTAAAAAAATTAATTGTATTCATTTATTTATTGGCTGTGTTGGGTCTTCATTGCTGTGCAGGCCTTTTCTAGTTGTGGTGACTGGGGCCCACTCTCCAGTTTCAGGGCAGGCTTCCCATTGTGGTAGCTTCTCCTGTTGCTGAGCACCAGCTCCAGGGCAGGCGGGCTTCAGTAGCTGTGGCTCCCTGGCTCTAGAGCACAAGCTAAACAGCTGTGACCCACAGGTTTAGTTGCTCCTTGACACGTGGGATCTTCCCAGGTCATGGATCAAACTTGTGTCTCCTGCATGCCACCCGAGGAGCCCTGAAAAAAACCTTTTACTATCATCTCAATAGATACAGAAAAATCATTTGACAAAATCCAACATCCATTTCTGATTAAAAACAAAACACCTCTCAGCAAACTAGAAATGGACTGGAACTTTTTCACTTGATAAAGGGCATCTACAAAAACTATAGCTAATGTCATACTCAGTGATGAAAGATTGAAAGTTTTCTCCCAAAGTTCAGAAGCAAGTCAAAGATATAACTATCCTTATTACAGTAAGCATTTCACAGTATAGATAGGGAGTAAATCATCACATTGAACCCCTTAAACTTATACAATGTTATATATTAATTATATTTCAATTATATTTTTATATGGAAAAAAATTTAAATTAAAAATGGGCAAAAAAATTTGAACAGGCACTTCAAAGAAGATACATGAACAGCAAATAAGCACATAAAAGTTTGCTCAAAATAATTAGTCAATGTGGAAGTGCAAATTAAGACATAATAAGATAACACCTCACACCTATAAACATGGCTAAAGTTCAAAAGATTAACCATATCACACATTGGCAAAGATGTTGCGCAACTAGAATTCTAACACATTGCTAATGGGAATGTAAAATGGTGCAAACGCTTTGGAAAACAGTGTGGTAATCTCTTAAATAGTTAAACATATACCTTCCATTTGACTCAGCCATTCCACCCTGTTAGGGAATTTTAAATGGAGGAAGTCTTGTTCAGGCTTCAGAAGCAGGAAAGCAGGCTTCTGACCCAGATTCCATGCCTGCATGCAAGCGTAGCAAGTCAGGCAGCACTTCAGAAGAGAAAGGGAGTGGGTCTTAGAATTCTTGAGCTCCTAGAGGTCTGTCCAGTCTCCCAGGGGCTAATAAAATCCTGCAACTCACAAGGTGAAACAAACAGCATTGTGAAAGTTTAAAAAAAACAACAACTGCATTTTTGTGTACAAACTGATGACAATACCAGCTTTCAGCCTGGGATTATAAGTGTGAGTGGCCCAAACTGCAATTTGAAGTCTATCATGGTGTCGACACACTGCCCAGGACATTTCCCAGTTGGAACTCCACATTGCTGTTAACCAGGGACTTCCCAGGGCTGTTTAACTCTGAATGTTGTTCACCCCAATTTGGTGATGTATATGCTGTTACTTTTCTCTATTGTTTTTATTTCTCTTCTCTTAATGACTGTATATTGTAATTAAGTCAAATAATCCTCTATTAAATATCACATTTGTTTATTGGATGTAATGAGAGTGGTTTCTTTTGTTAAACAATCTTTTGAAACTTAAACATGAGTAAAACCTTCAGGAAAACACACTTCCAGGTATTTAACCAAAAGAAACAAAAGAATGTGTCTATACAAAGACTGGTACATGGATGCTCATAGCATGCTTATTCATAACAGGCAAAAACTAGAAATAACCCAAATATCCATTGCCAGGTGAGTGGGTATAGAAATTGTAACATAACCATACGATTGAAAACTTTTCAGCAATTTTTTAAAAATGAGCTATTTCCTCATACAACATGTGTGAATGTCAAAATACTTATGCTGAATGAAAGAAGCCAGACTCTCACCCACCCCCACACACACACACACACACAAAGACTAGACACTGTATAATTCTATTTATATAAAACTCAAGAAAATACAAATTAATTTATAATGACAGAAAGCAGAAAAGTGGTTGTCTGGGGACTGGGAAGGGGGTAAGCTGGAGGAGAGTAGAGAGAAAAAGAGTCAGAGATGACAAGGGGCACAAGGAAACTCTGGGTGGTGATTCACTCTCAATTGTGGTGAAGTTTCCATATATGTCAACACTTATCAAGCTGTAGGACTAGTTAATAACAATGACAGTAGTGCTAGTCAATTACAGCTCAGTGAAGCTCTTATGCAAAATCCCTTTTAAACGATTTTAATTTATTCAATTATGGAAAATCCGCCTTTTCCTGTATCCTATATTTTCAAATAAAAAAGTTAAGTTACTCTTGGAAATGCTTCAAGCGGTCACTTTATAAGGACATTGACACATTTGAATGGGATGACCGAAAATGTAAACTGGTACAGTGAGAGGTCTCAAAGGCAAATCTGTGACAGCAAAAGGTCCCAAGTGTTTCAACATCACCAGGTGCCAGGAAGTGTGCTATAGGTGAAGCATGCAAAGGCTTTGTCCTTAGGGATTCAGGCGATTTGAACGAGAAAGAAATAGTGGGCTCCTAAGGAAAAGCCCACTCCAGTATTTCTGCCTGAAAAATCCCATGGACCGTGGAGGCTCCACCGTCTATAAGGCTGCAAAGAGTTGGACACGACTGAGTGACTTCACTTTCACTTTCACTTTCAAGGAAAAGCCAACCTAGGAGAATCCAGGACTGGTAGGTTGGACTGTTGGATTGGAGAAATATAGGCACTGACTGACCGTAAAAGCATGCTCCTAGTCTTCCAGGGCTTGATTGCACTCCTCAGCCAGCCCTCACCCGCCCAGGCAAATAATAAGGGATTCTCTTGGACAAAGTGTATTCTCCTTTGCTCTTCCTTCTCACTCTCTGGAAAGCAACCACAAAGCCCTGGTCTGGGGTATGAAAATCTGCACAGAGATCCCTGGCATTTCTCGTCCCCTAAAAGCCCAGAAGCACAAAGGGGACCAGAGTTATCCAAGTGTATGCCCTTGATCTGATTTTTCTGTTTCTGCCACTTTCAAAAGATTCAACGTGTTGTTGGCAACAACACTGTATTTATAAACTTCAAAGTTACTAAGAGACTAGGTCTTAATTGCTTTCACCCACACACACACACACACACACACAAGTGATAATTGTGTCATGTGATTGAAGTGTGAGCTGAGGCTAGGAGGCAACACAGCAGTCTATCAAATCAGTGCTGTTGTACCCCTCAAACTTACACAGTGCTGTTCCTCAGTTATATCTCCACAAGAAAGAAGATTCAATGCAAAAGCTGTGCTGACCACGGTGGCCGTGGGAAGAGCCACCGAGTACCCATGGTCCCAGCAACAGTGCGTGCATGCTAAGTCGCTACAGTCGTGTCCGACTCTTTGCAACCCCATGGACTGTAGCCCGCCCGGGTCCCCTGCCTATGGGATTCTCCAGGCAAGAATACTGGAGCAGGTTGCCATGCCCTCCTTCAGGGGATCTTCCCAACCCAGGGATCAAACCCACATCTCTTTGTCTCTTGCATTGGCAGGTGGGTTCTTCACTCCTAGCACCACCTGGGAAGCCCCAGGAGCAAATAACTTTGGCTCCAACTACATATGTGCAAAATGGCGGCTTCAACAAAGCAAATCAGTGATAAAGATGAGTTGAGGGAATGGAAGGAAATGGCAACCTACTCCAATAATCTTGCCTGGAAAATCCCATGGACAGAGAAGCCTGGTAGACTACAGTCCATAGGATCGCAAAGAGTTGGACAAGACTGAGCGACTTCACTTTCACTTTCTATTCCAGTAGGAGAGGAGATGAATGAATACTGACTGCTCACTGGAGACTCTAGGGTCCAGCCACAAAGGACTCAGCTGTTGCACCAGGATGGGACAATTAACAATAGCCACTGAAGGGCATCCAGCCAATCTCAGAAAACTGGGAGTCATCTAGATCCTAAGGAGAGAAAAGTAAAAAATCTCAAGTCTTTCTTTGCAACTGACTCAGAATTCACTTTTGCCTGTTTAATTTGTCCTAAATCTGTGATAAAATTCTGGATGTATCATAGTTTAAATCATTGTTGCACACAGACTGTCCTGCCACCATGGAAATAGTCTTCATCTGCACGGTCCAACCTGTTAGCCACATGTGGCCACTGAATACTTGCAATGTGATGAGTGTGAATGCTATTGAATTTTTAACTGTATTTAATTGTAATTTGTATATGAATAGTGACTTGTAGCTAATGGCTATGGTATTGAATTTTTTTCACCTATCCTGAAACAGTCTGCCTTTTAATCGATGGTAGTGTTGCCCTGAGTGAATTTTAAGAAACAAGTTAAATTGCTACAAAGAAAAAACACCAATATTTTTGTGTTCCATATATACTGGTACATTTGTTCTTATTCCTGTTCTGTTTTGGGGTTTTGTGAATACTAAGAGAAATTTTTAGAAAAGACACATAGCTGTTTCTTTTCTTTTTAAAGGAAAATCCATTAATTTCATTACATTAGTGAATAGTTTAAATTTTTGCATAGTGAGCAAGAAAGTTATAGCAGATATATGTTATTTTGCTACTCATATTAATTTACATTTGTCCTGGTAACAGAGCAATGGTTTGTTTTTCTGTCAACAGAACAATAGTTTTGGGGTTTTTTAAAATCAATGCCTCCCAAACCTATCCACCTTTTTCATTCTGTCCCATCACTTAAACACGAGGAGGAGTAAAAACTTTCTCATCATCCAATCAGAGCCAACCAAATGAAATGAGATTTTTGTAGAGACTGTAGAGAAAAGACAGCTCATGTCAGCAGGACTGCTGGGAAATAGGCATGATGTGGACCTGGAAGGTCCATGTGAGGCCTGAGGGAATCACCAACAAAAATGAAGTCAGAACCCAGAGTTCTTCATTTGTAGAAATAAGCAACTCACATATAAGGGTTAAGATCTTTACATTTTACTGACTGTGGATTTACTGTCAGCCTTCATGACAAAGCTGGAAAAAGACACGGGGTCTATGTTAGTTCATTCCACTTGGTGGCTGCCTGGTAAATGTTTGGTGAATTAACCAATTATTCAAATCACCAAATATTTACTGAACTCAGTTCTGTAAAGGTGCCAAAAGAAAAGGTCCCTGTCCTCAAGGAGCAATGAACTCTGCTGAGGAAGTTAGACACAAACACGTGCTCGTGCTGAGAGCTGACAACACAAGATTCAGGATCATAAAGAAAGAACAAGCACGGGTTAATTGCCAGTTAAGTGATGGGTAATAGGCAATGAAGAATTTCTGAGCAGAAAACAACTATTCAAGCAGAGATGATCAAATGGACATTTTACAGGGGAGATGGTTTGAATTTGATCTTAAAAGATGCCTAAGCAGGCTTCTCTAGTGGTCCAGTGATTAAGAATCCTCCTGCCAATGCAGGAGAGATGGGTTCATTTCCTGGTCCAGGAAGATCTCACATGCCAAGGGGCACCTAAGTCTGTGTGCCACAACTACTAAAGCCTATGCACAGCAACGAACAGCTAGCACAGCCAAAAATAATTAAAAATTTTAAAGTTTTTAAAAGTGGCTAAGCTTTGGGTTGAGAAGGGGGGATAACAGAGGATGAGATGGACATGAGTTTGCACAAGCTCCAGGAGTTGGTGATGGATAGGGATGCCTGGCATGCTGTTGTCCATGGGGTCACAAAGAGTTAGACATGACTGAACAACTGAACTGAACTGAAGCTTTGGGTGGATGAAAGTGTGAATGAAGCATACTCTGAAAGGCATGAGAACAGGGAAATTCAGATGTTTCCTATCTGAGAGTACAGGGAGAATTAGGATGAAATTGCTTATGTCATCAGTTGTCTTTAATTATGAATCTCAGAGAAGCGAAACATCTCAGGTATTCTTCAGGACTTAGGATACTAAAATTTTTTAAAATAGATACACTTCAAGTTTTAAAAGATCAGAATAAAAAAATTTTTTTCTGATTTCCATTACTTGTAAAACTATATTCTCAGGGACTATCATTTGGAAAAGTAATCATCTTTTCCTACTGCTTAAGTTTAAACTAAGTCTCTGTGGTTTTGCATTAAATTTCAATTATTTAAATAAACAACAGACTCATTTCTCTCTTCGTAAATATAAGTGCTCATGGTAGTTTTCAATGGGGTGTGTGAGAAAAATTCCATATCTTTGGCTTTGACAAGCTAATTTATTTTTTCAACTTTTATGTTTTTCATTGAGATTATGTACTGCATGGGAAATAGTTTCTCTGTCTCTTTCATTTCTCAACAGCCTCTCAGGTTTCCAGGTTTCTTCTCTCATCCCAGTAACCTGAGGTCCAGTTTTAGTTTCTGAAGTCCACAAGGAACCTTGATCCAGAACAGTGCTGCCCAGAACTTGGGCCCTGGTTCCCTGTATATGTGCCTGTCTGGACATGACAGAAAACTGGTTCTTAGAAGTCGATTGCCTAATTGTAAGATACATACTTTTCTGCCTAAGAATGAGACCAGGACAAAACCTTTCCATTTGCAGAGGGAGTCTAATAAAAGAAAAATGAAAACTAAAAAAAAAAAAAAAAAGTATCTGCAATTGGGAAGGAAAATTGTCATCTTCTTTCCTCTCCAAACAGTGCTGGAGGCATATGTCAATATGTACTAAGAACAGAAAAATGTCTCTTTTTTTCTTTTTTTTTTTTAATCCATGTAGTTAGTGTGAGACAGCTGCAAATCTTCACTTTCATGGAAACAATCCCACACCCTTATTCACCCTCAAGCTCTTTTTTTCCAACTCAGATTGGATTATTTTCCCTTTCATAGGCTCATAAAATGTTGAACCTCAGGGATCATTTAGTCTTATTTTATAAACTGAATGAACAGATGATGATGATACAGGAAAACCATGGGAGAATTTACCTGCGTATCCTATCTTCTGCCCTTGTACTCATGTACAAATTCAACATACTTCAGTAACATTCAGCTTTCTTCAAAGATCTGCTGGTTTTAAGACTCCACGTCTTGGCACAGGCACTTCCCTTGCCTAGAACAACCAACTTTTCCCTCATCAGAAACACACCTGCTCATCCTCCAAGATCCAACTCGAAGGTCACCTCATCCTCGGGGCCTTTCCCAGTTCTTTGAGGCGATTGCTATCTTGTGACTCTCATGTTTTCTTAGCGTGCCTGGCACTTAGGGAGACATGGCCCTTGTTATGGTATATTACAATAATCTTTTACATATTCTGACACTCACTGGACCATGAGTGACTTAGTTTCAACTTTTCATTTCTAAATACCCATTTCCTAGCATGGTACTTGTCACAGAAATAAGATAACTAATAGCTGATGACTGAATGATTGTCCAGACCTTGTATACAACTTCCCTCATGTCTAATAGATGGGTTACACATTCTGAGGTCTGTTTCTTATCTAAACTGAAATCATTACTTTGAATAATGAGCCCCACACCTTTTGGATAATAAACTAAATTAGCATGATTGCTTGTTTTTGAACTTCTTTGATATATTTGTTGAATAAATTATTAACCACAACCTATTATTCACTAACTGTCTATTAAATTTAAGTATAGGGTCTTTTAGACTTATCCCTAGAAAAACTCAATCACTGGACTCAGTAAATTTAAAATAAAATTAGAGTTTGGTTACTTTTGCCTTTTGTAAGAAAGTTCTTTGTCCTCCATTAACTAGATATGATTAGGCTTCATAATCAAAATTTTTAATCTCTTATCCTCATGGGGAGTTTTCCTTCACTTGTAAGTTCTTTCCTACCCCAAGTATTTTAGGGACTAGGAAAAATAGAGTTTAATACATATATATTTCTAAGATGTTACCAAATGTAAGATGTAGGAAGTTTTAATTAAAAATTTTATTTTATATTGGAGTGTAGCCAATTAACAACATTGTGATAATTTTGGATGGACAGCAAAGAGACTCAGCCATACACATCCATGTATCCATTCTCCCTCAAACTCCCCTCCCATCCAGCCTGTCACATAACGTTGAGCAGAGTTCTCTGTACTGCACAGTAGGTCTTTGTTGGTTATCCATTTTAAGTGTAGCAGTGTGTACACATCCATCCCAAACTCCCTAGCTATCCTTTCCTCTCATGCTTCCTCCCTGGCAACTGTAAGTTTGTTCTCTAAGTCTGTAAGTCTAAAACTTAATTTTTCAAAAGTTATCTCTAATCTTATCTTCCAGTCCTGTGGTGAAATGGAAATTATTTACCCTGGGAACTCTGACTGCCTTACTGATGAATCATTCCTGCTGTGACATGAGGCCCCAACCCTGGGTTCCTGTGTATTCTCTCCATTGCCATCCCTGGTTTTATATGTTTATTTAAAATGAGCTAGACTGGTGCAAACATTTCAGCCCCTATCAAGAGGCCGCTAACCTGTCTGAAAAGGGAGCTCATTAGGGGTGTTGAATAAATCTTTTGGATAAAAATCAAAGACTACATAAAACTTGGTATAAGCAAACTCTGTAAGCACACATGGAGCCAAAAATAAATGTTGTATATTGGCAAAGGCTCAGCATTCAGAAGTCAGGCTTTGAAACTTCTGGTGTAAGTTTCCAACTTTCCCTGTAAACCAAAAATGTTAGTATTTGCAGTTTTTATGGTTCTAACCATGTGCTCCTTACTGCAGAGAAATATTGAGATTTAAAATGCTATTTTTAATCTATGTTTTACTCCATTAAGCCAGTTGATACATTGGTGTTTTGGACACACTGGGAAAGAAGTCTCTAAAATCTGCCTTATAATTTCCTAGAGAGAGTTTTACTAAAGGTAAAATCATGGTAAAAATCATATCTCCTCATATATTGTGCTACCACATGTTTTTCTCCTGATACACAAAAAGACTGTAACACTTTTGCATCTTTATTTCTGAACACCATGCTTCACACTCTTTCTTATTTTACATGAAAAAATAAATAAGTAAATGTGTATTTATGTGTATATATATACATGGGGGTGTTTATATTTGTCTGTATATTTGGTGTGTGTTCATACATAAATATATACACACAAATCTGTACATAAGTAGAGAGCTCTATGAAAATTACATTTTAAACAAATCACCAGATAGATCTCATTGACTACTGAAGGCCTATGAGTAAAGTTATGGAAATAGTCATCCAATACTAAAACACATGAAGTATGTTTTCTCATTTTGCATTCTGATCATACCTCCACATCTCATTCCACCTGGAAATAAAAGTGGAGACATACTGGGGAAAGATATTTATACATGGATGTCCTGCTGAGAGCAGGAAATAACTCCAAAAAGTCTCGTGAGAGCCTTTCTTGCCACCCAGCCAGGCTGATTTGGGAGATTCCAGATGTTTATGGACTTATTATAAACTTTGAATTCTTATCTGAACCCTAACGCTAAGCATGGGCTCGTGTGATTTCACTCCTCCCCAGCCTCACCCGCTAAGGTCTGAGATGATATGTCTTTATATTTTGAACTTAAAAAAAGGAGATCGTTAGCCTTGCAAACCTCTTAACCAAAACCCTTCCATCAGTTCTCCTGGTCAACTCTTTAAACCAACAAAAAAAGGCGCCAGATCACTTTTGAACACTTTTGAAACGTAAATCCTAGTTTTTGCAATAGTATGTTGTTATGAATTCCGCACTTTGGGGATTTGCTTTTATTATTAGAGCACTGATTTGCTTTCTCTCCAATAGGAACACAAGGGCTGAGTGAGTGAAAACCAGGGGCCAGGCTCTGTATTATCTGCGTCAGCTCCCTGGTCTTCTACTGCCTGCCCTCCCTCCACACAGGCTACCACAGTGTGCAATGGCAACTAAATATCAGCCAAGACATCTGAGAAGAGAAGGATACAGAGATAGAGGAATGTAGATGTTTGGTTTTGCAAATAAAAGAGAGGTTTTTTTTTTTTTTTTAACCGGAAGTGTTCTCTGGGTCACTTTAAATACAAGGAAGCAGGTAGACAGGTAAACGGTGTCTGGAGACAGAACACCATCTGGCAGTTTGCCTGTGTCTACTCCCTTCCTTTGATGACAGTGACGCACCTTGTCTGGATGTAGCTTAAACTTCTTCTCCCTTTGCGAAGTCATCTCCCACCTGGTGGATTCCTGTCGCTTGAGTCAGCCCTTTCACCATGTGTGGAAACTTGCTTACCATCAGGTGTTTTTGTTTCAAGAGGAGACCCACTTCATTGACTTCCACACCCAAGGTCCAGCTTCCTGGCGGCTCAGTGGTGAAGAATCCGCCTGCTGATGTAGGAGACCTAGATTTGATCCCTGGGTCAGGAAGATCCCCTGGAGAAGGAAATGGCAACCCACTCCAGTATTCTTGCCTAGGAAATCTCATGGACAGAGGAGCCTGGTGGGCTACAGTCCATGGGGTCACAAAGACACACTTAGCTACTAAATATCAACAACAACAACCATGCCCAGAGAAACCGAAAGCGCATCATTAACATGATTCTTGGGACATTTATGTCACAAGACGCTTGACATTGTTAAGGAGAGTCTGCTGTGATGACCTAAGTCCATTCAAGACACTTGAAAAATCAGCAGTCATCTATCCACAACCCAGTTTTCTGGAAGCAAATCCTAGGGGGAAAAGAATTGCTTTAGAAGACTAAAACTTCATGATGTATAACTGAATAAAGTGGTGCATCTCATTAACAATATTTAATACATAAAATTAGTATCCTTTCACCTTCAGAAACGGTCATTTTCTAATGACCATAGGCAAACAACAAATCATAGCTGGATTTAATCTTTGTGACAAGATAATAGGCTTTATAAAGAATTGGTGGCAGCTATGCCATCTCCTGGAGAAGGCAACGGCACCCCACTCCAGTACTCTTGCCTGGAAAATCCCATGGACGGAGGAGCCTGGTGGGCTGCAGTCCATGGGGTCGCTGAGGGTCAGGCACGACTGAGCGACTTCACTTTCACTTTTCCCTTTCATGCATTGGAGAAGGAAATGGCAACCCACTCCAGTGTTCTTGCCTGGAGAATCCCAGGGACGGGGAGCCTGGTGGGCTGCCGTCTATAGGACCGCACAGAGTCGGACACGACTGAAGTGACTCAGCAGCAGCAGCAGCAGCATGCCATCTCCAGTCAACAGTTTCCCCAAAATCAAGGTGATTTTACCACTTGGGAAGCAATTTTAAAATGTTAAAGATAGGTTTCTATGTGCTACTGTGTTATATATGACTCTTGCTATATGAAGTCAAGTGAAACCACATTAAAGACCATTCTTAGTGAGTGAAATTTATTCCTTTCCACGCCCTCCTGCCAGAGATCTCCTCCTAGCCAGCACAGCTGAAGGAATGTGATCTACACAGCCTCCTTCAGTGGTCCTGATTCTTAAAAGAGGGTCCTTGAAATGCAATGTGCAAAAAAATCTACTTTAACTCCACATTTGCTAAACTGCCCTGATAATAACAGTATACTGGCAGCTTATCAAAATGAGAGCTCCCTAGTTCCCACCAGAAGCTTACTGAACTAGACACTTGAAAGGCAAATTGGGAATTAGTATTTTTAACAAGTATCTTGGTCATTGTTATCCTCAGATAGTTGAGGGCAGAAGCTGGGGAGCACTGGTTTAGGGGATGATAAAACCCTGGAACCACCTTTGTTGTGGGTGTGTTCTCTCACCTGGGGAAGTCAGAGGCATCCTTCCACTCCAGATCTTGATGCTTCTCAGAATGAAATAGAAGGGCATCGTAGGGACTTCCCTGCTGGTCCAGTGGTTAAGAATGTGCCTTCCGATGCAGGGGACGCCGGTTTGACCCCTGGTCAGGGAAGTAAGATCCCACATGCCGAGAGGCCACAGAGCCTATCTGCTACAACTGAGAGGAGCCTAACGCTTGCAGCAGAAGATCCCACGTGCTGAGACTCAGAACCAGTGCAGCCAAAGAAATAAGTAAATATTTTTTAAAAGGGCATCACAAGATGGACAGAGGAGCAGTCCTGAAAAAGACTCACTAAGTTCGAAATGCGGATGAGGAGGATAATAAGCAACACTTTTTCATGGAAGAAGAAACCGCATCATTTCCTTGCAGGGTTAGTCTTAGGCAGCTGTAATCACGGGGTGTGCACCCACAGTGCCTCATTCAATTGTCATATTCTGTAAAAATGATGAATTCAACATTTTCATGTCATCACTCTTATATATTCTTAATAATTTAAGGTGTTGTAAGCTTATTTGATAAAATGTATTCATAAAGTTAAATGATATTTGTTTCCCTGTTTTCACTTTCATTTTATGAATCAATTCCAAAATACAGGCAGGCATACCTCAGAGATAGTGGGGGCTCCGTTCC
This sequence comes from Nanger dama, assembly GCA_917880005.1. Classification (NCBI taxonomy): domain Eukaryota; kingdom Metazoa; phylum Chordata; class Mammalia; order Artiodactyla; family Bovidae; genus Nanger; species Nanger dama. The sequence continues at coordinate 25,989,473 of CAKJTW010000021.1, forward strand.
AGGCTACTGCAATGAAGCAAGTTGCACAAATTTTTGGTTTCCCAGTTCATATAAAAGTTAGATTTACACTGTAGTCTATTAAGTGTGCAATACCATTATCTAAAAAAACAATGTGCCTATCTTAATTTTAAAAATACAGCATTGCTAAAAGTGCTATCATCTGACCCTTCAGTGAGTCATAAACTTTGCAACAGTAACATCAAAGATCATTAATCACAGATCATTATAAAGAATATAATAATAATAAGAAAGCTTAGTATATTGCAAGAATTACCAAAATCTGACAGACACATGAAGTGAGTAAAGGCTATCGGAAAAATAGCATCAATAGGCTTACTCCACTTAATGTTACCACAGGCTTCAAATTCTACTTAAAAAAGAAAAGGGCAATATCTGTGAAATGCAGTAAAGCAAAATACAGCTAAATATCAGTTCAGTTCAGTTCAGTTCAGTCGCTCAGTCATGTTCGACTCTTTGCGACTCCATCACCATCTCTCGGAGTTCACTCAGACTCACGTCCACCGAATCTGTGATGCCATCCAGCCATCTCATCCTCGGTCGTCCCCTTCTCCTCCTGCCCCCAATCCCTCCCAGCATCAGACTCTTTTCCAATGACTCAACTCTTCGCATGAGATGGCCAAAGTACTGGAGTTTCAGCTTTAGCATCATTCCTTCCAAAGAAATCCCAGGGTTGATCTCCTTCAGAATGGACTGGTTGGACCTTCTTGCAGTCCAAGGGACTCTCAAGAGTCTTCTCCAACACCACAGTTCAAAAGCATCAAATCTTCGGCGCTCAGCCTTCTTCACAGTCCAACTCTCACATCCATACATGACCACAGGAAAAACCATAGCCTTGACTAGATGGACCTTAGTCAGCAAAGCAATGTCTCTGCTTTTGAATATGCTATCTAGGTTGGTCATAACTTTTCTTCCAAGGAGTAAGCGTCTTTTAATTTCATGGCTGCAGTCAACATCTGCAGTGATTTTTGGAGCCCCAAAGAATAAAGTCTGATGCTGTTTCCACTGTTTCCCCATCTATTTCCCATGAAGTGATGGGACCGGATGCCATGATCTTTGTTTTCTGAATGTTGAACTTTAAGCCAACTTTTTCGCTCTCTTCTTTCACCTTCATCAAGAGGTCCTTTAGCTCCTCTTCACTTTCTGCCATAAGGGTGATGTCACCTGCATATCTGAGGTTATTGATATTTCTCCAGACAATCTGGATTCCTGCTTGTGTTTCTTTCAGCCCAGGGTTTCTCATGATGTACTCTGCATATAAGTTAAATAAGCAGGGTGACAATATACAGCCTTGATGTAATCCCTTTCCTGTTTGGAACCAGTCCGTTGTTCCATGTCCAGTTCTAACTGTTGCTTCCTGACCTGCATACAGATTTCTCAAGAGGCATGTCAGGTGGTCTGGTATTCCCATCTCTTACAGAATTTTCCAAAGTTTATTGTGATCCACACAGTCAAAGGCTTTGGCAGAGTCAATAAAGCAGAAATAGATGTTTTTCTGGAACTCTCTTGCTTTTTCCATGATACAGCGGATGTTGGCAATTTGATCTCTGGTTCCTCTGCCTTTTCTAAAACCAGCTTGAATATCAGGAAGTTCAGATATGCCTATAATCTGTGCAGGCTTCTCTGGTGGCACAAGTGGTACAGAATCTGCCTGCAAAGTGGGAGACCTGGCTTCAATCCCTGGGTCGGAAAAATCCCCTGGAGAAGGAACTGGCAACCCACTCCAGAATTCTTGCCTGGAGAATGCCATGGGCAGAGGAGCCTGGCAGGCCATGGGTGGTAGAGTCAGACATGACTCAGCAACTACATGATGTGACATGTGACAATCTGTGCAGAAAAGAACAAAAGATTATCTAAATAAACATATTAGAAGTGAATCTCCAATTTCAGTTCAATTCAGTCTCTCAGTCATGTCCTACTCTTTGCGACCCCATGGACTGCAGCACACCAGGCTTCCCTGTCCATCACCAGCTCCCACCGTTTACTCAAGCTCATGTCCATTGAGTCAGTGATGCCGTCCAACCATCTCATCCTCTGTCATCCCCTTTTCCTTCTGCCTTCAATCTTTCCCAGCATCAGGGTCTTTGCAAATAAGTCAGCTCTTCACATCAGGTGGCCATATTGGAGTTTCAGCTTCAATATCAGTCCTTCTAAAGAATATTTAGGACTGATTTCCTTTAGGATGGACTGGTTGGATCTCCTTGCAGTCCAAGGAACTCTCAAGAGTCTTCTCCAACACCACAGTTCAAAAGTATCAATTCTTCTGGGCTCAGATTTCTTTACAGTCCAGCTCTCACATCCATACATGACTACTGGAAAAAACCATAGCTTTGACTAGATGGACCTTTGTTGGCCAAGTAACGTCTCTGCTTTTTAATATGATGTCTAATTTGGTCATAAATTTTCTTCCAAGAAGTCTTTTAATTTCATGGCTGCAGTCACCATCTACAGTAATTTTGGAGCTCCAGAAAATTAAGTCTGTCACTGTTTCCACTGTTTCCCCATCTATTTGCCATGAAGTGATGAGACCAGATGCTATCATCTTAGTTTTCTGAATGCTGAGTTTTAAGCCAACTTTTTAACTCTCCTCTTTTACTTTCATCAAGAGTCTCTTTAGTTCTTCTTTGCTTTCTGCCATAGGTTATTGATATTTCTCCTGGCAGTCTTGATTCCAGCCTGTGCTTCATCCAGCCTGGCATTTCTCGTGATGTACTCTGCATATAAGTTAAATAAGCAGGGTGACAATATACAGCCTTGTTTTACTCCTTTCCCTGTTTAGAACCAGTCTGTTGTTCCATGTCCAGTTCTAACTGTTGCTTCCTGACCTGCATACAGATTTCTCAAGAGGCATGTCAGGTGGTCTGGTATTTCCATCTCTTGAAGAATTTTCCACAGTTTGTTGTGATCCACACAGTCAAAGGCTTTGGCATAGTCAATAAATCAGAAATAGATGTTTTTCTGGAACTCTCTTGCTTTTTTGATGATCCAGTGGATGTTGGCAATAAATCTCCAATTTAAGTATTTTTATTTCTTAAAAATCTTAAATACAACAGTAGAAATGTAAATAAAATACACATTTTTAGAGTCAGGTAATTTTTATATGGTGACCAAATTCCTATAATGTACACTTTTATAGAATAAAAATCCTACAAGATGTATACAGTCTGGAGTTACAGTACTCATTCAATGTTATTCTTCTGAAACTGAAAAACTAAATCTCCATTATGGTGACTTATGAAAGTCAGAGTCTATTCTTAAAGATATTCTGGCCAAGAACTGGACAGTAATGGGTAGCTGGCTGTCATATGAGCCAGGATAACTTCTGGGTAGTTCTGGCTGGTATTTGTGATCAGCCAGTGTCCCTGATTATTTGATGGTCTAATGACCTCTCCTAACCAGCCCTGGGGGTTCTGGTTGACATCATTAGGTCTTGTGTTCTCCCAACTGACTTAATAAAATTGATTCCTTGTGAATGTTGATGCTCAGATGTGTTTTTGAAAGGGGCGCCCATGCTGTGATTATTTGTTAAAAACTGATAAACATGAAAAGACCATCCTAAGTCAACAGATGTGTTTTTCAAAAAGACAGATTTGTTTGTGAGCAGCCAATAACAACCTTACCAACTATATTATTAAAGAGCCAAAGGACTGAGTGACTAAACCCTGTTTATAGAATACGGATGCCATAGAGACTGAAGATGTTGGAAAAGCCTCAATCATGGTTCCTAGGGCGTGGTGCTAAGAAACTCTTGGCCACGGTGCTCTGACATTGCTGAAAGGTGGAAATAGAATGTGGAATTGCCCCTCCCCAATAATCAACAGCAGCTTCCTTAACGTTTAGATCAGTTTCTCTGAGAAATAGATTTATTTTTTTTTCTTTTGATCATGATCGATATCCTCAAACTGAAAATAAAGAGCAGAAATGGCAACCCACTCCAGTATTCTTGGCCTGGAGAATCCCAGGGATGGGGAGCCTGATGGGCTGCTGTCTCTGGGGTTGCACAGAGTTGGACACGACTGAAGCAACTTAGCAGCAGTAGCAGCAGCATGCTAGAGTTGGAGAAGGAAATGGCAGTCCACTCCAGCATTCTTGCCTAGAGAATCTCATGGACTGAGGAGCCTGCGGAACCACAGCCCATGGGGTTGCAGAGTTGGACACGACTGAAGTGACTGAACATGCATGCTAGAGTTGGTTTTTAAGGCACTTATTTGTTTCAAAGGCATTTTGGGCCCCTCTACCTTAGCTCATTGTGTGACGGAAGCCTGGGTGTTCTGTCGCTGTCCGGTGTCTGCATGTGATTCAGCTGGCATGTGCCGTGGAGTGTGTACTGTCATAAAACCAGGAGTGAGCTTGTATCAGCATGTCCTATACTTGTGAAAATAGATACAGACTTCTGAACCGCACACGTAGACTGGTAACTACTGCCACAGTTACCCACTCTAAACTGGTTGCATGTGCTGTTGAAATAAACCCACACTGGATCTTTTAGAAAGTCTGTGAGCTTGGGAGCTCTATTAGTGAGAAAAGGTACGTTTCATTATCTGTAAGGGCAGCCATCCCCAACCTTTTTGGCACCAGGGATCAGTTTTGTAAAAGAAAGTTTTTCCACAGACCAGAGCCGGGAGGTGGTGTTGGGCTGATTTAAGCACACATTTGATTTATTGTGTACTTTATTTCTATTATTATCACATTGTGATATAGAATGAAATATTATACAACTACCATAATGCTGAAGCAGGGGGATCCTTGAGCTTGTTTTCCTGCAATTAGACACTCCGATCAAGACAGTGGCACCTGAAGCGTGTTGCTTACGTCCAGTCTACTCTGTAATCTCATTTTGGTTGTTGTCACTGCAGAAAACCCTACTTCACAAAGATAGGATGCTGGAAATGGAAGCAGGCTTTCAGTCCCTTTGTGGCAAGCTCAGGATATTCTCTAGCTTGCTGCTAACCTCCTGCAGTACACACATGGCCCGTTGCCAGGGTGTTCAGGTCCCTTGTATTAGGGAGTGCTTAGGTAGGGGCTGACTTCCAGGTGTAGTTTGCTTTACACTGTGGTAATACTGTCTTTACCTAAATGCTTTCTCTTTGCCCCTTTTATGCACTCCACAAACTACCACAATTCAGACAAGATGAAACACATAAGCTGACTAATGCTGTAAGTATTCAAGAGATTGAATTTGTTATTTTACTGCTCCTGAGAAAAACTATTCAGACCCAGATGTTTTCAATGGAAAATTTGACCAAACATTCAAATAATGAACACTGATTTCATCCAACCTCTTTCAGAAAGAGAAGGAAATCCTTCTCAGTTCCTTTTACAAGGTCATTACTACTCTGATACACAAAACAGACAGAGACAACATACACACAAAATTGCAGATAGATAGTTCTCATGCAGTTTGATGCAAAAATTCTGGCAAAATTTTAGCAATTCAACCATGTATAAAAAGAATAAGCCACTGATACTAAGCAGAATAAATTCCAGGAACATAAAGCTAGTTCAGTATTTGAAAATCAGTCATTGTAACCTACTATATTAATAAGCTAAAGAAGAAAAATCATACAGTCATTTTAATTGATGCAAAAAAAAGAGCATTTGACAAAATTCACACTGATTCACGGTAAAAATCACTGTCTCCAGACAGTGAGAACAGAAAGAAACTTCCTTAACCTCATAAGGACCGTCTGCAAGAAATCCTCAGCTTATATTGTATTTATTGATGAAAGTCTGATTGCTTTCCCTGTAGATCAAGAACACGACTGCTGCTGCTAAGTCGCTTCAGTCGTGTCTGACTCTGTGCGACCCCATAGACAGGAACAAGGCAAGGATGTATATACTGTTATCACTGTTACTCAACATTGTATTGGAGGTTCTAGCTATGATAATAGTGCAAGGAAGAGACATAAAAGGCAAGCAGATTACAAGGGAAGAAATGAAACTATATTTGTAGACAACAGGATTGTCTGCATAAAACATGCCAAGGAATCTACAAAAAGACTCCTAGAACTTAAAAATGAGTTGTCACATGATACAAACCCATACACAGAAATTAATTATTTCTATATACTGATGACAAACAAGTGAAAACCAAACTAAAAAATGCAATCAGTTCAGTCTCTCAGTCATGTCCAACTCTTTATGACCCCATGTACTGCAGCAGGTCAGGCTTGCCTGTCCATCACCAATTCCCAGAGCCTGCTCAAACTCATGTCCATCAAGTCGGTGATTGCTCCCTTACCAAAAAATGAAATACTTAGGTAAAAGTCTAAGAAACACATACTAGATCTAGGTAATGAAAAATTACTATATAATTTTTATTTTTAAAAATACCAAATATTCAGTATTTAAAAATATATATTGAATAGAGAAATCAATGGAGACTTCAATACTTGGAGAGATACATACCATATGCAAAGACTGGAAAACTTGAAATAATAAAGATGTCTGTTCTTACAAATTGATCTATAGGTTTAACACAATTTCTATTGAAATCTCAACAAGGTTTCTTATAGGCATAGACAAGTTTATTCTGAAATCTTTATGGAAAGAAAAAAGCCCTAGAATGGCTAAAATAATTTTGAGGAAGAACATACTGGGGAGAATCACTGTTCTCAAGATTAAAGCTTACTACATAGCTACAGTAACCAAGACTGCTGTGCTGGCAGATACATGGACACATATAAATCAGTGGGACAGGGTAGAGACCCAGAAATAGATCTTCACAAATATGGATTCAATTTATTTTTGACAAAGGGGTAATAGCAACTCAATGGAGGAGATATAACCTTTCCAATAAATGGTCCTGTAGCAGTTGACATTCTTAGGCAAAAAGGCAAAAACAAAAACAAAACACCTGTATCTTAAACCTCACTCCTTATACAAAATTTAACTTGATGTGAATCATGGAGTTAATTGTAAAATATAAAACTAAAACACTTCCAGAATTTTTTTAAAAAAGAAATCTTTGGGAATGAGAACAAATGTTTGTTTCATAAAAGGAAAATTGATAAGTTGGACCTCATCAAAATTAAATATTTTTCTTCTCTGAAAGACTCTCTTAAAAGATGAAAAATAAAAATTACCAACTGGGAAAAAATATTTCTAATCATACATCCAACAAAAAGATTTGTATCTAGAATAAATAACTCCCCAAACTGAAGATTAAAAAATATCCAATTAGAGAATTGGCAAAAGATATGATTGACATTTCACCAAAGAGGATATACAGATGGCAAATAAGCACATGAAAAGATGTTCAATATTATTACCCATTAGAGAAATGCAAATTAAAACCATAATGAGATGTTGTTACAAAATTATCAGGAAGGCTAAAAATTTTAAGTGATAATAACAGAATTCTGGCGAGAACACAGAGAAACTGGCTCACTCACACATTGCTGATGGAAAAAATGCCACAGTCACTTGGGTAAACAGTTTGTCAGTGTTTTATAAAACTAATCATACAAACACCCTAAAAGCCAGCAATTTTACTCTTCAAAATTCATTTCCAAGAATGGGAACTTATTTTCATGAAGAACTTTGTACATACGTGATTACAGCACCTTTATTCATGGTAATCAAAAGCTGAAAATTAACCAAACATCCTTCATTGACTGAATGGGTAAACAAACCTGTATATGTGTACCGGAAAGGTATAAACTGTTGACGCAGGCAGCAAGTTGGATGAACTTCAAAGAAGTTACTGCAGAGTAGAAAAATTAGGGAAAAAAATCTCAAAAGGATACATATTATAAGATTCTGCTTATGTAACATCGGGGAAATAGTATAATTACAGAGATGAGCAAAATTGTGGACACCAGGAGTCAGGAATGGGGAAGGACAATGGGCGTGGCTATAAAGGGGTAAAAGGAGAGATAGTAAAATTCCTTCATCTTCTCCTCCTCATCCTCCTCCTTCTTTTGAAATATAGTTGACATACAGATAGTAAAGTATCTTGGTTCTGGTGCTGGTTACAGGTGGCTAGACACATAATAAAATTATATAGCAAAACACGTACATACATTTAACTCGAATAAACTCTGTGGATTCTATGACTGTAAATTTCCTGACTTTGATTTTGTTGATGTTTAGTCACTAAGTCGTGTCTGACTCTTTTGTGACCCAAGGACTGTAGCCTGCCAGGCCCCTCTGTCTGTGGGATTTCCCAGCAAGAAAACAGGAGTGGGTTGCCATTGCCTTCTCCAGGGGATCTTCCCCACCCCAGGAATCAAACCTGTGTCTCCTGCTTGGCAGGTAGATTCTTTACCACTGAGCCACTGAGCCAGGGAAGATCTGGTTTAGATATTATGCTCATATAAAAACTCATTGTAGTTGTTCAAGATGTTAACATTGGAAGTTGGGTGAAGGCTACACAGGACTCTCTGTTCATTTCCTTAGAATTTTTTTGGATGTATAAATTTTTCAAAATAAAAAGTTAAAAAACAAACTAATAAACAAGATGGCCAAGAAAATAAATGTCACTGGTGCTCTCACACTTTTTAAGGCGTACAAAGAGATACAATCTTTTGGAAAAGCAACTTGGCACATTTTCCGCCAAACCTTTACTTAGAAGTCTCCCTTTTGGGACCCTTAGGGAAATCATCCTAAATGAGAAGAAAACTATAAGCAAGAAGAAAATTTTCACGGTGCTACTTGTAGTAACAACAACAACAACAATCAGGTGCTGATAAAAGAACCAGGGAGGATTTCCCACTGAAAGCAGGGTAGGAGACAGTTTCAATAAGGAAGGTAAAAAAATTGTTTGAGTTCCTTGCTCCACGTGCTGCAGATACATAAAGCAATATGAGGATGAACGAGTGTCTTCTATGTGGTCGTTGACGTCACTCATAATCTTAATGCAAGCAGGTACAGGGGAAAGGTAGGAGCCGAGTCAAGATGCTTGAGGAAACTGAAGGAAGAGAAAAATTCAAGGATGTTTTTGCAAGGAAACTATGGAGGGGGGCTGAATTATTGAAAAGAATCTTTGTGACACTGTTGGTGGAAATGTAAAATGGTACAACCACTATGAACGCATCTTTTCCTCCAAAAGATGAAAAGAGAACTACCCCATGATCCAGCAATCCCACTTCTGATTCACTGTCTCAAAGGGATATCTATATCCCTGTGTTCGTTGCAGCATTTTCTACCATAGCCATGATAGGGAGACAACCTAAATATCCATCAATAGATGAATATATAAGGAAAAGACATTATGTGTCTACAAGGGAATCTGATTCAACCTTAAAAAGAAGGAAATCCTACCATTCACAGTGACATAGGGGACATTAAACTAAGTGAAGTAAGTCAGTCACAGGAAGACAAATACTGATATGCTCTTATATGAGGTATCTAAATAGTCAAATTCACAGAAGCAGAGAACAAAAAGGTGGTCGCCAAGGGATGGGGTGGGGGGAGGGGAAACGGGGAGTTGTTCAGTAGGTACCAAGCTTTAGGTACGTAAGATGAATAAATTATAGAAATCTGCTCTACAACCTACTTCCGATGGTTAACATATGGTGTCATGCACTTAAAAACTTATTAAGAAGGTATACCTTTAAAAAATTATTTATTATTTATTCTTTTCCATGCTGGATCTTCGCTGCTGCATGGGCTTTTCTTTAGTTGCAGTGAGCAGGGGCTACTCTCTAGTTGCTGTGCACTGGCTTCTCATTGCAGTGGCTCTGAACGCATGTCTCCTGCACTGGCAGGTGGATTCTTTACCACTGAGCCCCCAGGGAAGCCCCCAGGAAGGCAGATCTCTTAGTAAGTGTTCTTAGTACTGCCAAACAAAACAAAATAAACCAACAAAAAAGCAAGCAAGGGAACACAAGAAGTCTTTTGGAGGTGATGGCTATGTTTATTTTATCTCAGTGTAGGGATGGTATCACAAGTGTGTCATATGTCTAAACTCATCAAAATGTATACATTAAATAGGAGTAATTTTTAATAAATAAAGTTACCTTGATAACTTGGGGAAAAAAAGGATAGAGCACTCCCTTTCCTGGGCAACAAAATATGATGGCTGCTATCTGTTCTATTACGGCAAAAAGAAACTTGCTTATGGGATAATATGAGCAGATTATCATACTTCTGGATGCAAATCTATTGATGGTTTATAATAAATAAACATTAATGATAATGTTAGCTTCTCCTTATATTAATGCTTTAGCATGAATCCCACACTTTTTATATGTTTTTGTATGTCTGATAAACACAGATATTGACCTCTCCCAATGACATAAAAATCAAATATGATTTGCAGACATCACATGAGATGGCTGCTAAGATCATGAACATTCATTGGATGTTGCAAATCCTGATATTTGCCTGGAAACAAGTCAGTTGACTAGAAACGCATGCCTGGCAATATACTCTACTTTCGCTTCATAGAATGTTGCAATTTGTAAACACATCTTCATTTGTGTAATTGTTTAATGTCCCTCTCTCACTGGATTTGAAACCCCAAGAGGACATGATCACATCCTTTTCCTTCGCTCCAGTGTCCAAGTTACCTAACAGACTGCCTAGCTCACAGTACCTGATGAGTATGAGTTGAAATAATAAATGTGAGGGCACAAGTAGGTAGGATATTCTTTGGGCCACTAGAGTAGACAGGAAAAAACAAGAATATTTATAAGAACCAATTATGCACTCGGTACTGTGTGTACTTCTTATTGCAGTCCTCATGTTAGCTATTATAACTGCATTTGAAATAGCCACACTGAAGTTCAGAGAAGTTGAACCATTTACCAAGGGTTACTCGTTATAAGTTTTGTTGACTTGACTTTTTTTTTTCTTCTGTATCTCACTGCCACCTCAAGCCCTGCTGAGAGGAGAGGATGTAATGAGAAAATCTCCTTTAGAGGGACTGGAAAATAATTGTAGAGTCATCTATGGAAAAAGCTTAATGGAGAAATGAGACCAAACTAGTAAAGTATATATTTCATGAAGTCCTGCCCACAAGGTATACGTTCCAAAGGACCAATGGCTGTGTTTGAACTCCAGTACCACCAGGCAGGTGAAGAAGTGACAGAGAAACCCATAGCTCTAGAAGCACTGTCTTTGGAGAGGAACTTCTCTCATGGGGTAGGTAGCACGGGATGTTACTGATGCCACAGTAAAGTTGTCCACTGCGTTTTCCTTTGGCAGCTCTTCTGAATCCCATTTGGATTACAACACAGTAGCTTTGAAAGGCTGCCTAAAGAATTCTTGGTGATCTGGGCTCTTAAAATATTTCAAATCATCTGCAAAGGCCAATATCAGATTTACATTATATCTCTATATTATCCCCAAACACATCTACTTAAATTGATTGTAGCGCCACTTAACCTCTATTGAGGAGCAAGGGACAAAGGTCAAGGTGCCAGTCACCTTGATAAGACCAGCCAGGCCCACTGCTTCAATAAAGTCTTTGGTGCCAGGTGTCATGCCAGATGGGAAAGCTCAAGGCTAACGAATACAGTCACTGTCTTCATCAAGCTAACACTTCAAGTCATTGTAAACAATAATCAAACTGATCTAAATTCCCCAAATAAAAGTCCAACTAAGACCCAGGAAGGAGAATTACTCAACTTCACAGTTGACAATCATTATTGTTTACATGAAGAATCAGAGAGAAAAATAATCAAATACACTATGTTCCTTGAGAGAAGAAACCAGATTTCTCTTGGCAGGCTAAATTCCTTCTGTTTTCCTGGAAAAACAATGGAAGCAAAAACGACAATGGGAAGAAGGGATAGTAAGGATTCACTTGACTAAACATTCTGTACTGCTTGCTTACTTCTACAAGAGAGCATAATATGTATTAAGCCACTTGACTTCAGTGAAATTCCTCAGATGGTTTTAAAATAATTACATGCTGAATACAAACCAATTCTGTCTTTGAGTTCTATTTCATAAGGACAAAGAATAGACAAAGCCGCTCAAACTTCCTGAAGCTCCTACAACTACATTTTGATGAGTTGAGTGTGAGTGGATCAGAAACATATGTATTTCATTTGTTTTGTAATTCATATGAACTGAAAAACCAAGCACAGCCATGTCAAAACATGTTCTTTGAAAAACTTGGGTCAATGTTTCTCTCAACCAAACCCAGTGAAATTCTTTTCTCATTTGTATCTTTAGTAAATTCTAGAAGAAGCAATGGCACCCCCACTCCAGTACTTTTGCCTGGAAAAATCCCATGGATGGAGGAGCCTGGTAGGCTGTAGTCCATGGGGTCGCTAGGAGTCGGACACGACTGAGCGACTTTACTTTCACTTTTCACTTTCATGCATTGGAGAAGGCAATGGCAACCCAATCCAGTGTTCTTGCCTGGAGAATCCCAGGGACGGGGAGCCTGGTGGGCTGCCATCTATGGGGTCACATAGAGTAGGACACGACTGAAGCAACTTAGCAGCAGCAGTAAAAACTTGGCACAGTGTTGAATTTTATTTTGGCTCATTTTAATGTCTCATTGGAGGATATCCCTTATTTTAAACTTCGGACTTTATGGATGACTGTTGTATTGCTTATGATTTTCTACTGAATATATGCACGCTCAGTCACTCAGCCACGTCCAACTCTTCCTGTGCTGTTACCCTGCCAGGCTCCTCTGTCCTTGGGATTCTCCTGGCGAGAGTACTGGAGTGGCAATTCCAGATAAATAAACAACCCAATCAAAAAGTGGGAACAAGACCGAAACAGACATTTCTCCAAAGACATACAGATGGCTAACAAACTCATGGAAAGATGTTCATCATTGCTTATTATTAGAGAAATGCAAAACAAAACTACAATGAGATGGTATCTCATTGTATCTCATGTTGATGACGGCCATCATCAAAAATCTACAAGCAATAAATGCTGGAGAGGGTGTGAAGAAAAGAGAACCCTCTTGCATTGCCAGTAGGAATGTAAACTGGTACAGCCACTATGGAAGATGGTATGAAGATTCCCTTAAAAACCAGGAATAAAATCACCGTATGACCCAGCAATCCTACTCTTATGCATATACCCTGAGGAAAGCAAAACTGAAAAAGACATATGTACCCCAATGTTCACTGAAGCACCATTTACAATAGCTGGAATATGGAAGCAACCTAGATGTCCATCTACAGATGAATGGATAAAGAAGCAGTGGTACATATACACAATGGAAATTTACTCAGACATAAAAAGGAATGCCTTTGAGATGGTTCTAATGAGGTGGATGAACCTAGAGTCTATAATACAGAGTGAAGTAAATCAGAAAGAGAAATATAAATATCATATACTAATATATTTATGTGGAATCTAGAAAGATGGTACTGATGAATTTATCTGCAGGGCAGCAGGGGAGAAATGGACATAGAGAACATACTCATGGACACGGGGGGAGGAGAAGTGGGAGAGGGTGGGATGTATGCCGAGAGTAACATGGAAACTTACATCACCATGTGTAAAATAGACAGCCAATGGGAATTTGCTGTATGGCTCAGGGAACTCAGACAGGGGCTCTGTGACAATCTAGAAGGGGTGGGATGGGGAGAGAGAGGGGAGGGAGGTTCAGGAGGGAGGGGACATGGGTGTACCAGTGGCTGATTCTTGTTGATGTTTGACAGAAAACAACAAAATTCTGTAAAGCAATTATGCTTCAATTAAAAATAAATAAATTTGATTAAAAGAAAGAAAAAACAAATCAAGAAAACACAAGGATAATAAAATTTAGCAAGAAAAAAAAAGAAGAAGAAGAAGAAGAAGGGTACTGGAGTGAATTGCCATGCCCTCTTCCAAGAGATCTTCCTGACTCAGGGATCAGACCCATGTCTCCTGCATCTCCTACATTGCAGGCAGATTCTTTACCGCTTGGCCATCAGGGAAGCCACTTTCTACTAAATACATGAAACTACAAAAAGACTCTGTGTTCAGATTTGCTAATTTATGCGGAAGAGAAGTTGAATATATTTCCTTTAGGGGTTAATGGTTGGGTGGGAATATAAAATTTTATTTCTGTAAAATCAACTATTGTATTGAAAAAGGAATTGCAAGAATGTGGATTTTGCTATACTAATCCTAAGTATGCTGTTCAGTTTCATATCTCAGTTTTTCCTACATATAGATTTAATTGACTGTTCTTGTCACTTGAAAGCTCTTGGAAACAGACAGTATGTTTTGTCTGCTTATATGGTATTTAAAAAGTTCTATATTTCTCTATGAACTGGATGATGACCAATGCAATTGCATTAAGAGAATTTTCTTTTTAAATTTTTATTAATTATTTTTTTAATTTTTATTTTTACTTTATTTTGCTTTACAATACTGTATTGGTTTTGCCATACATTGACATGAATCAGCCACAGGTGTACATGAGTTCCCAATTCTGAACCCCCCTCCCACCTCCCACCCCTGCATTAAGAGAATTTTCAAAGCATTATAAGACACACTTACTGGAAAAAAATCTCAAAGCTCAAGTAATTATTCTTTTATTACAAAGTTTAAGTTTTATTAACTGCCAAATATATCAGCTGTGCTTCAAAACTGCACAGCATTACTCTTTTATTAAATAAAATTTTATTTGTACTTACAAGGAAAAACAATTTGTTTGCTTGTATATTCTTTATTATTTTTAGAAAGGTCTACTTTTTTCCCCAGAGAAGTGTAAAAATATTTTTTTCTGTCTGTTTGATTGACTTCAGTATTGCTAAACTAAAGGTACACAGCATAATGAGTTAATTTACATACATCACAAAGTGTTATCATAATAAGTTCAGTGAGCATCCATTATCTCATAAAGGTCTGAAATTCAAGAAATAGAAAAAAACTTTTGCTTGTGATTTACTGTCTTAACAGCTTCCATACATGCGTACAGCAATGTTTATTATATTTGGCCCATTGTTCAGTTCAGTTCAGTCACTCAGTCATGTCTGACTTTTTGCAACCCCATGAATCGCAGCACGCCAGGCCTACCTGTCCATCACCAACTCTCGGAGTCCACTCAAACTCATGTGCATCGAGTTGGTGATGCCATCCAGCCATCTCAGCCTCTGTTGTCGTCCCCTTCTCCTCCTGCCCCCAATCCCTCCCAGCATCAGACTCTTTTCTAATGAGTCAACTCTTCGCATGAGGTGGTCGAAGTACTGGAGTTTCAGCTTCAGCATCAGTCTTTTCAATGAACACCCAGGACTGATCTTCTTTAGGATGGACTGGTTGGATCTCCTTGCAGTCCAAGGGACTCTCAAGAGTCTTCTCCAACTCCACAGTTCAAAAGCACCAACTCTTTGGCACTCAGCCTTCACAGTCCAACTCTCACATCCATACATGACCACAGGAAAAACCATAGCCTTGACTAGATGGACCTTTGTTGGCAAAGTAATATCTCGCTTTTTAATATGCCATCTAGGTTGGTCATAACTTTCTTTCCAAGGAGTAAGCGTCTTTTAATTTCATGGCTGCAGTCACCATCTGCAGTGATTTTGGAGCCCCCAAAATAAAATCTGACACAGTTTCCACTGTCTCCCCATCTATTTCCCATGAAGGAATGTGAACAGATGCCATGTTCTTCGTTTTCTGAATGTTGAGCTTTAAGCCAACTTTTTCACTCTCCTCTTTCACTTTCCTCAAGAGGCTCTTTAGTTCTTCACTTTCTGCCATAAGGGTGGTGCCATCTGCATATCTGCGGTTATTGATATTTCTCCTGGAAATCTTGATTCTAGCTTGTGCTTCTTCTAGCCCAGTGTTTCTCATGATGTACTCGGCATATAAGTTAAATAAACAGGGTGATAATATACACCCTTGACGCACTCCTTTTCCTATTTGGAACCAGTCTGTTGTTCCATGTCCAGTTCTAACTGTTGCTTCCTGACATGCATACAGGTTTCTCAAGAAGCAGGTCAGGTGGTCTGGTATTCCCATCTCTTTCAGAATTTTCCACAGTTTATTGTGATCCACACAGTCAAAGGCTTTGGCAGAGTCAACAAGCAGAAATAGATGTTTTTCTGGAACTCCCTTGCTTTTTCTATGATCCAGCAGATGTTGACAATTTGATCTCTGGTTCCTCTGTCTTTTCTAAAACCAGCTCGAACATCTGGAAGTTCACAGTTCACATATTGCTGAAGCCTGGCTTGCAGAAATTTGAGCATTACTTTACTAGCATGTGAGATGAGTGTAATTGTGTGGTAGTTTGAGCATTCTTTGGCATTGCCTTTCTTTGGGATTGGAATGAAAACTGACCTTTTCCAGTCCTGTGGCCACTGCTGAGTTTTCCAAATTTGCTGGCATATTGAGTGCAGCACTTCCACAGCATCATCTTTCAGAATTTGAAATAGCTCAACTGGAATTCTATCACCTCCACTAGCTTTGTTCATAATGATGCTTTCTAAGGCCCACTTGACTTCACATTCCAGGATGTCTGGCTCTAGGTGAGTATTCACACCATCATGATTATCTGGGTCATGAAAATAATTTTTGTGCAGTTCTCCTGTGTATTCTTGCCATCTCTTCTTAATACCTTCTGCTTCTGTTAGGTCCATACCATTTCTGTCCTAATTTATCAAGCTCATCTTTGCATGAAATGTTCCCTTGGTAACTCTAATTTTCTTGAAGAGATCTCCAGTCTTTCCCATTCTGTTGTTTTCCTCTCTTTCTTTGCATTGATCACTGAGGAAGGCTTTCTTATCTCTTCTTGCTATTCTTTGGAACTCTGCATTCAGATGCTTATATCTTTCCTTTTCTCCTTTGCTTTTTGCTTCCCTTCTTTTCACAGCTATTTGTAAGGCCTCCCCAGACAGCCATTTTGCTTTTTGCATTTCTTTTCCATGGGGATGGTGTTGATCCCTCTCTCCTGTACAATGTCATGAACCTTCATCCATAGTTCATTAGGCACTCTATCAGATCTAGTCCCTTAAATTTATTTATTTAATGTTAGCCTACCATTTATTTTCAAAACCTCATTAAATGACAGCAAATTCATCACCAGTGGGTTTCTGCATAAGAAAGCACGTTTCATCCCATCTCGACCATTTCCTGGGATGAGGTATATACAATACAGGGAGCAAAGCCAGGTTAGCCTCTGTGCATTCCAGCCAGTGGACACTGAAGGTCTGTTTTTCACTTAGGTGTTTGCCTAAGAGCAGAAGCTTAAACTAAGTTATCACAAGAGTTGCCCAATATGTCAAGCTCGTGAACCAGTTTTTGACACCTACGTCAACATCAGGGAGAAAGCAGTGATTGCAGCTCTCCACTCACACCCCTCCACACACCCCCTGATAACACAAATCACAGGGCTGCCAGGTGGAAAAGACGATCCAACGATTTAGCCTTGCTTTATTTTCATCTAAGTTTTTTTCCCCCTTTGGGGGAGGATAATTACAATGTTGTGTTAGTTCCTGCTGCACAGCAACAAGAATCAGCTAGATGTATACATATGTCCCCTTCCTCTTGAGCCTCCCTCCCACCCTCCCACCTTCCCCGCCCCCCATCCCTGCCCCCATCCCTCTGGGTCATCACGGAGCACCGAGCTGAGCTCCTGGTGCGCTCCAGCACTTCCCACCAGCTATCTATTTTACACATGGTAAGCGTACATATGTCAATGGTACTGTCTCAGTTCGTCCAACCCTCTCCTTCCCCCTCTGTGTCCACAAATCCGTTCTCTAGGCCTGCGTCTCTGTTTCTGCTGTGCAAATAGGGCTGGCAGATGAGACAGGTGATCCAACAGTTTAGCCTTACTTTGTTTCCCCCAAAGTTTTATCTCAAGCATTTGCCTTTTGTATAATATTCTCTATTAACCTCATCTAACCATAGCTGCTGCTGCTAAGTCACTTCAGTCGTGTCCGACTCTGTGCGACCCCAGAGACAGCAGCCCACCAGGCTCCCCTGTCCCTGGGATTCTGCAGGCAAGAGCACTGGAGTGGGTTGCCATTCATTGCCTTCTCCAATGTATGAAAGTGAAAAGTGAGAGTAAAGTCGCTCAGTTGTGTCCAACTCCTAGTGACCCCATGGGCTGCAGCCTACCAGGCTCCTCTGTCCATGGGATTTGCCAGGCAAGAGTACTGGAGTGGGGTACCATTGCCTTCTCCACACCTAGCCATAGAGATATAACCTAACCTCTCCTAACCATCGAGAAGATTTTGAGACCCTTCAAGAAAAATTAAGTAGTCTATTGGAGATGGATAAAGCAATGTCCAAAAACTAGTCTTTTTCTAAATAATGTACCCCTTGTACTGGGTTGGCCAAAAAGTTCATTTGAGTTTTTCCATGATGGTGGTCCTGTGGTAAAGAATCCACCTGCCAATGCAGGAGACGCAAGCGACGCGGATTCGATCACTGGGTCGGGAAGATCCTCTGTGGTAGGCAACGGTAACCCACTTCAGTATTCTTGCCTGGAAAATTCCATGGACAGAAGGCTGTCAGTGGGCTACAGTCCACAGCAGTGGAGTCGGGAACAACAGAGCCCTTATAGAAAAACCCAAATGAACTTTTTGACCAGCCCGATACTTTATCTTTTGCGTTTGTTGACAAACAGTTTTGACAAATGCCAAGTCATTGTCTTGCTGTCTCTCCACCTCCACTCACATCTCTGTGTGAAATCACAAGGTTATAGGACAAGTTGTCCTAAGCATTGAAATCCTGTATTTGTCTAGTGCTGAAGCGTGTTTGAGTCAAGTACTGCTCTCCGGCCAACTGCTTCAGCCTTGACCTATGGACACCTGCCCCCTTCATTATGAGACCAGTGATGCCTTAGTGGTGGAACTCTCCTGACATTTATATTCTTCCCTGGAGTAGAGACATCCGCTGGACTGGGGAAATTCCAGAGAACTCTCTTATATTACATATAGGCACAGTCATGGGATTTGTTTTGAGAAGCAAAATTACAGTGAAAAATTATAACATTCAGATGGGGTATCCCCCCATCCC
Organism: Nanger dama; assembly: GCA_917880005.1. Lineage (NCBI taxonomy): Eukaryota > Metazoa > Chordata > Mammalia > Artiodactyla > Bovidae > Nanger > Nanger dama. The sequence continues at coordinate 26,008,364 of CAKJTW010000021.1, forward strand.
CAACTCTACCACTAATATGGTTATAGCTTTAGGGAAAGACATATAAATTACCTAGGTCCCTATTTCCTTTTGTGAAGAATGAAATAGCTGTGCTGGGTCATGCCAGAAACCCATCTCAACTCTAGCTTTCAATGGTTCTATGAAAACAGCAGAGTGTACCAGTGGACAGAAAGAATACTGAATAGCTGAAATATCTGTGAGTAGCAAAAATAAAAATCCCAGGTTCCCCACTGTTTTGTGATGCACTGAGTTGCCATTTGCTTTCTTTTCTTGGAGGCAATAGTAGAGCAAAAGCATAAAAATAATCTTAGGAAGTTATCTAAGTCATGTTTGGGAATATCCACTTACCTTCTCACATAGGCTTGCATGCGTGTGTGCTAAATTGCTTCTGTTGTGTCCGACTCTTTGGGACCCCCTGGATTGTAGCCCACCAGGCTCAGTGTCCATGGGACTCTCCAGGCAAGAATACTGGAGTGGGTTTCCATTTCCTCCTCTGGGGGATCTCCTTGACCCAGGGATCAAACCTGAGTCTCCTGTGGTTCCTGCATTGCAGGCAGATTATTTACCATTGAGCCACTGGGAAAGCCCTTCTCACATAAGCACATAGTTGCAAACGTGTTGAAAATGTTGCAGGTTTCATTTCTTTTGTCACCAGTGAAGTTCAATGGGAGAGGATGGGTCACAGAAAAATGTTTTTACAGGTTTTTCTTCTTTGATGATTATATTTCTTCTTACAATCAACCCTAAAAATGGATGGGCTGCCCAAGAATGGTTTATTTAAAAATAATTTAAACATATAATTCCAAGTCATAAGTATAGAAAAAGAACACAGTACACCAGCATGAATACAGAATATCAACCAGTATGTGTTGGGACAAAGGAATCTGAAAGGTAATTTTGTATAAGCAGCTACAAAGAGAAGTGAATACGATAGATAACTGAGGAATATCTCAAAATGTTTTTATTAGACCAGTGATCTCATCACCACTAGTCCCCAGGACACTGTTTATCATAAAACATTGTCCAAGAGTAACAGAAAGCCATGGACACTCTCATACCATCAAAAAAAAAAAAAAAAGAAGAAGAAGAAGAAGGAGTGCAATGACACCTCTGGTGAAGCTATTTCCAGAACAAGCACAAAATACTACCCTCTAGTATAAAATTTATTTGTTTTATTGCTAAAGACAGAGCACACGCTAAAAGATACTAAAAGTTGTACTTTTGAAGAGAAAAACATAGGCAAACCTCACAGATGTGTCAACAAGCCTAGAAAACCAGTTACAAAATTGAAGGCAAATCTATGCTCAGAGAAAACAGAATTAGCTCCCCCCCAGTCTCTTTACTAAATGACACCGGTGGAAGGCAAATATTACCAAGGCACTGTATCTATCATGTGTGTGTGTGTGTTAGTCACTCAGTCGTGTCCGATTCTTTGCATCCCTATGGAGGTCCTCTGTAGCCCCCCAGGGTCCTCTGTCCATGGAATTCTCTAGGCAAAGATACTGGAGTGGGTTGCCATTTCCTTCTCCACACTGTATTATGCTGCTGCTGCTGCTAAGTCACTTCAGTCGTGTCCAACTCTGTGCGACCCCATAGACGGCAGCCCACCAGGCTCCCTGTCCCTGGAATTCTCCAGGCAAGAACACTGGAGTGGGTTGCCATTTCCTTCTCCAATGCATGAAAGTGAAAAGTGAAAGTGTGCTCAGTTGTGTCCAACTCTTAGCGACCCCATGGACTGCAGCCCACCAGGCTCCCCTGTCCATGGGATTTTCCAGGCAAGAGTACTGGAGTGGGATGCCATTACGTTCTCCAACACTATATCATAGTCAAGGGTTAAGTTCAATAGGGTAAAATGAAGGCAAAGGAAAAACATTCTCCGTGGAAATCTCTCTGGATGGTGGGACACCAAGAGTCACCAGGTAGGAGAGAAACTATCTCTTACCTATTTCAAGATCCATTTTCCTGCAACACTGGAACAGATCTCTGCTTTGGTTGGCATTGGACGAGTTACTGGATTGCATTTAGAGACCATGCCGTACAAAGTATATGTACCTTCAAGCCACGAAGTCCTATTTGGTGCAGTGAAAAGACAGATATGTGGGATCTGAGAGCGGCCAAGGAGTAACAAACAGAATCATAGCTCCTGTGTCATGCTTAATTGGGGGCATAAGCATACTGAGTAGAAGAACAGATGGAAATGGACTATGTACTACATTTACTCAGCATAATTAAGTTCCAGGACACTCACGCATTAAGATGCAGGACACTCCTGCCCGTGGCCATCAGTCAACATCATGGCCCCCCTTTTAGAGTAGGGGCTACTCAGAGGCTAGATGATAAATGAAGTCTGGAGTCCTGGGCCAAGTCCACCTCACAGGAAATCCAGTGCCTCTTTGGGACACCCAAGTAGAAACGTCTGTGTAGCCTCAGGACATCATCAAAATGATTATGCTTAGAGCTGGCAGAGCCTCAGCTCACATGAATTCTTTGGCCTGCAGAGCAAACCACCTGTTAAGAAAAGCCAAGTGGAGGTCTCCTGAAAATGCCTCCACTGACCATGATAAAAATCAACAGCAATGTCATGTATTGGTAGGATGCAGGTACTGTGAACCTCGTTATAACCCCATTTAAATAATAATAATTTTTAAAACCCTTTTATTTATTTATTTGTTATTTTTTGGCCTCACTGCACAGCATGTGGAATCCTAGTTCCCTGACCAGGGTTGGGAACGCATGGCCCCTGCAGTGGAAAAAGAGGAGTTTTAGCCACTGGACCACCACGGAAGTCCCCCGCCTCCCATTTTAATTTAAAGAAGTTAGCCTGCAACAGTGTCCATGTTTAAAATATACAAATTCTGGTAATGACTTGGGAATTTGTGCTTTCTGTTCGCTTTGCCTGTGCTGGGTCCCAGCCCCTGGAAGGAGAAGGCTCCTTCTACAAGGGGCCAGAGCAAGGTTCCCCTGGACCTTAAGGAACAACTTCTCCCTTGTCACTTTCAGTTTCTTATTCCGAATGATCAATAAGCAAAGAAAGAAATGCTGATCGATATGAGCATCCAGGGCCGCTACGACATCATGAGGACTGAGATGACGAGGTCCTGCATATGCTTTCGTGCGAGCGTGTAGCCTGCTTGTCCGTGTTCTAGGAGAGTTGATAGCCCCCAGGAGAAGCCCTCCATCCACGCTGATGGGATTGATGTGTCAATATCCCACTTCCCTCTCCCTCAGCGAGAGACTTGGGGAACACATTATCTATACTGTCTCCCAAAGGGCTAAGCGCCACTTGTCACCATGGTGCTTCTGAGAACACCTTTCATTAGCTTCTTTTTTCCTCCCCTAACCTTATTCCTCCCAAATAAATTCCTTGCAGTCAAATCCTTGTCTCATGTTGGTTTCTGGGAAAATTCAAACTCAGGTAGAGTCTTTGAAAACTGTTTTTCTTTCGAGACATATTCATAACATTCAAAAAAATACCATCAAAGTAGTCTATGACCAAGCGCACGGAGGAGGTAACACACATTACAAATAATGTTCTTATTATTTGCATGTTCGTAATTGTGACTCAAAGGTGTAGGAAAATTTCATCTGCATTGTCCCTTTAAGGATCTAGGAAGTTGTACACTGATTAAAAAAATTTTTTTTATGCCTACTTAATTGTATACACATACATGGGACACTTTAAATTTGGGTACTTCAGTGGACAAAGTTCTGCTCTTTGAGAATCATACCTACGCAGAACAGCTTGTTTATCCCTTCAAGCCTCAGTGAGGCTGTTTTGAGGCTGTTTTAAGTCTGTGTAGATTGTGCTCTGCCTGAATCCCAAGGATGCTTGTCACATTGTTCACCAGAATGGTACCTCTTGGGGTCATGCAGGCCACAACTGGCCAGACTTCATGGATACAAAACATACAATTGTGAAATGAATGTTTACCCCTTTGGAGATGACTGCCAAACTTTCTTAAAAATAAAGTGATGTGAAACAGTCTATCAAATTGAACCGCAACCCCTAAAAAGAAATATTACGTTGTGGATGTTGAGGTTATTTTTATTCAATGCAGTGTTCATTGTCCTGAGTTGCTTTAGCTAATGCTGGAATGTACTTCTTGAATCATATTCTAAGTGAGTGCCCTCAGTGATTCTATATGCGCCTCACAGTCTAATCACGTTGGAACTAGATAAAGGGGCACTGTCACGTTCCATTCAGCCAAGATTACCTCCTCAACAATACTTCAAAGATTTTATTCACTTTAATTCATACGGGAGGATTAGAATATGCACTCAGTTAAAAAGACTCCTTTGCTATTCTGATGACCGTGCACAATCTTATTGCTAATAAACTCCTTTGTATAGTTTCCCACAAGAACAAGCTGAGTTTCTCATGAGAAATATGCTTATGTAACTTTCTGAAAGAAATTTACACTGAACTTTGTATTCGTTTAAAAGGCAATGCATGTGTGCAACAGTACCTTAAAGGGAATACCATCCAGGAATAGTACAGAAAATTGAATATTCACTATGCCTACACTGAATGTGGTTTAAAAAATAATTTTAATAAATAATCTCAGTTGACTGCCCTGTTATATAAGGAACCTTTCAAACAGATGTTGAAAACTGGCAGTCCTACCTGGGGACTAACTGAGCCTGTATTTGTGCGTTGCCTATCTGGCTCAGAGTGTAAATTAAAAGAAATTTTTTCTCTTATGACTTTTAATGATTATTGCTATTTATGTATGTATGTATATAGTTATGGCCACACCGCTCAGATGTGAAATCTTAGTTTCCCAGTCAGGGATAGAGCCTGTACTCTCCTCATTGGAAGCAGGGAGTCTTCATCACTGAACCAGCAGCGAAGTCCCCACTGTTTAAATTTTTGTACTTGAATGCTTTCTCAGTTCTATAGCCTCCCTCCCCCCACCTCACTATTGTCTGATGCCCAGCTCAATTCCAAGTTTGATTTCACCTGCCTGGCCTTGCTGGAGGGGCTGAGATTACAGTTTTAGACCTGGAGACCCAGGAGATCTTCCTAAGATCCATCCTGGGATGAGTTTAATAGCAAATGGGAATATATTTTCGTATCCTTTTAAGCATTATCACTTACACTCATAGACTGTGTCATTGAGAATTTTAAAATGAAAGTGTGGTAATATCAAGATTTTCTCTCTCTCCCCAATTTTTTGCACTGAGTTCCTCTGAACTGTAGGAAGACTAGAAAGAAGGTCGACACAGAGGCCAACAGAAGGGAAAGCTGTATAAGCACCAAGCTGAGGTCCTTTCAGCCAGTGAATGGGCCATAGTCCGGCCATCAGCACTGCTGACTCAGGGAAGACAGCACCAAAGACAGAACTACTGTTGAAAGACTGTGTGGGCAGATATTTGGCTTAAAAGCATTGGTTATTTAAAACTTTGTTTCAGTGTAATATTAAAGATAATGCTACATTACATTGTTTATGTGTGTAACCCAAGAAATAAGAGAGTTTAAACTTTAACTTGTTTTTGCAACTGAATTTTAGACTGATAGAGGTATGAACCATGCAGAACTTTCATGAGTGACTAAACTTGTTCACAATGTTTTTGCTTATCTGCGTATCTCCTCACAACCTTTTGGAGAATATATTATATTATTTTACAGGAAAAAGAAAGTTAAAAATGCAATTGAGAACTTTTTGCTCAAAATCATACATTTAGCTACCTTAGCAACCAGTAAGATTAGTCTGTGTTTTTTAACTGCACATCAGTATGCAATTGTTTCTCTTCCGTTCATGATTGCTTCCCCAGCGTTAAATTTTGGGAAAGATGAAAACCCAGGCAGAACTGAAGTGTCTTCCAGATTAAGCCAGGATCCTACTCAGGTTTAGCCTGGCTATAAAACACTCTCTCCAGATCCCAAAGCACAAAAGGGCAATTGCTTCGGAAGTTTCTGAATAAAATGCAGTTTCCCGGCCTGGGGTGGTCAGATCCGATGGTAAGACCAGGGAACAAGCGACTCTGACCTGAGAAAGAAGCCAGGTGTTCATCCTGGGATGAAGGAAACCAGCGTTGACTTGTTAGGAGGAAACTTGGCCATGCCAGGCTGCTCATCATTAAACCAGACTCCACCTCTCCGTCTAGGACACAAGAGGTTAAAAAAAAGAGAGAGACTGCTTAATTTGCCAAGAGATGTCAATTCGTGCCAATCCAAATATAAAAGTAAAACAGTTGGGAGATTTAAAGCTATCTTCTCTGAAGTTCTCCTCCCCTGAGGTCTTTAGGACCAGTTCATAGAGCTTTTGAAGGGATGGGTCTTTTAAGGGATAGAGCCCAAGCCAGATAGTAAGACATCAAAGTCATGCTAAGCAAGGAACCAACTGTTCCTCTCCCTTCCCTCCCACCACCAGAGGTTAATATGCTTTTCATTGTTTGATCTCAAAGTATTAAATTTTATTTTGATGTGGACTATTTTTAAAGTCTTTATTGAATCTGTTACAACATTGCTTCAGACGATAAAGGATCTGCCTGTGATGCAGGAGCCCCAGGTTTGACTCCTGTGGGAAGATCCCCTGGAGTAGGAAATGGCAACCCACTCCAGTATTCTTGCCTGGAGATTCCCATGGACAGAGGAGGCTGGTGGGCTACAGTTCATAGGGTCACAAAGAGTTGGATACAACTGAGTGACTAACACTTTCACTTTTCACTGCTTCTGTTTTCTGTTTTGTTTTATTGCCCACAAGGCATATGTGACCAAACCTGCCTCCCCTGAAGGTAAAGTCTTAAGCTCTAGACCTCCAAGGAAGTTCCAGTATTTAATTTTTTGGTGAGGCTACACAGAAGCCCTGCAAGGTGCTAGACAGTAACTTTCCACATGAGTATTTTAAGACCCAAATTTTGCAACTTGGAATTCACAGCTCTCTGCAAGAAGTTGTTGCTGAGTGGAAACTGGAAGTGAGATATTTCTTCAGATTTGTGCAAGAACTTTTGGGGATAGGTGATTTCATAGTAGCTAAGCTTGATGAATACATGGCGTAGAGGGTTTGACATGAAAGGTTTCAGCTCAATATTTTTAAAATTCAAATCTACCACCTACCCATCCACCACTGTGGCTTCATTCTTCTGGAACCAGAAAGCTTCTTAATCATGTAACCAACCCTTTTACTGCCAGAACTTGAAACTGAATCTGCTGCTAGAATTTCTCATCTAGGTGTTTCCCGTTCATATTGATGATGCCCTTTAGCTATCAGGCCTTGAGAACAAGCATGGGATGTCCAACGGCCCTGGGAGGGACTCAGGAGGTAGAGCCAGAGAACTGACTCAGACGAGTAGGCTCCAATGAGGAAGAAAGGCTGCCTGCAAGTAAGACTTCTATTGCCAATTTTTGGAACTGAAATATCCCTCTGTTTGATTGGGTGTATCCACTGACATATTTTTAAAATGAAAGTTGAATGAATTTAACATAAAGAACTGTGACCCCCTAGGACATCACAAAACCAAGGCTAAGAAACACTGCTGTGACCACAGAAAGCAACCACATTCCTTTTCAACACCATTGTACCATCTCTGTCATTTTGTCAGAGAAAATGACTAGTGACCAAAAAGAAAAAGAAAGTCAGAACCTGGAAGATGGCAGAGTAAGTAAAATGCACCAACCATCCCAGCTTTCCTGGGACTGAAGGGTTTCCTGGAACATGGTACTTCTGTACTAAAACCGAAATGGTGGTGGTTTAGTGGCTCAATCCTGTGTAACTCTTTGCGACCCCAAAGACTGTAACCCACCAGTTGTTGCTGAGTGGAAATTGGGATTGAGAGTTTTTTCAGACTTGTGCAGGAACTTTTGGGAGTGGGTGATTCTACAGTAGACCCTCTGTCCATGGGATTTCCCAGGCAAGAATATTGGAGTGGGCTGCCGTTTCCTTCTCTATAAGATCTTTTCAACCCAGGAACTGAACCCGTGTCTCCTGCGTTGCAGGTAGATTCTTCCCTGCTGGGCCAGCGGGAAAACCCTGAAACTGAAACACTGCTGGGCAGATCAGAACGGCTGGCCAGCCTAGTCAGGTGACAGTTTAAATAAACACAGAGTTCTGTTCTTCATTTGGCTAAGACCCTTCTTTCAAAGTTTTCTCTGGTTCAGGAGAATGTTTCCTCAGCAAAAACACCATGCTATACCACTGCCCCAGGCATACACTTACAGCACGCTTTCTGAAAGGCAGAACAAATCTCGCTGGCAAAATGCATGTATTTTTTTTTTCTTTTAGCTTCAGGTCCTGAATATGTTAAAACCTGGAAGAAAGCAGTGGGACAGAGACTGAAGAAAAGCAGGCAAGAAGTCATTCAAGAGGTGAATGAGTGTATGCATAGAGGCACAGGAGATATGACCACCAGAGTCCCTTCCAGGGCATGGCACTCACCCCAGATAATGGCTGCTTTTTTTTTTTTTTAACGTGAACCATTTAAAGACTCTTTTTTTGAATTTGTTACAATATTGCTTCTACTTTCTGTTTTGGTTTTTTGGCCATGAAGAACATGGGATCCTAGCTCCCCTACCAGGGATCAAACAGGTATCCTTTGCATTGAAAAGCTAAGTCTTAAAAACAACAACAACAACAACAAAAGAAAAGCTAAGTCTTAACCACTGGACCACCAAGGGAAGTCCCAATGGTCTCCATATTTACACCAGGCCTACTCAGTGCTTTCCCATCTCCTCTGTCCCAGAATGCCTTTCTCTTTCTTCCACAGCTGCAAAAGTAATCCCTCTGTCCTTCAAGCATCTTTTGAAATGCTGCTTCTTCAGAAAAGGTACTCCTGACTGCTTCTCTCCTTTAAGTTTCCACAGGGCTAATTTTCCTCTTCAGTCATTTGGTGTTTGCCCACTGGTTGTGTTGATAATTGATTTTCAATGTCTTATCCTCCTACATGGCTTGTGAAAGCGTAGATTATTCTTTTCTTTTCTTTTCTTTTTAATTTGTTATATCTCGCTTAGTCCAGAATAGGCTTCTCAACTGTCTGAAGCTGTGGTGTTCAGTAAAATGTAATGTGAGCTGCATTTGTAATTTAGTATTTTCTAGCAGACTTCCTGGAATGTGAAGTCAAGTGGGCCTTAGAAATCTTCACATGAACAAAGCCAGTGGAGGTGATGGAATTCCAGTTGAGCTATTTCAAATTCTGAAAGATGATGCTGTGAAAGTGCTGCACTCAATATGCCAGCAAATTTGGAAAACTCAGCAGTGGCCACAGGACTGGAAAAGGTCAGTTTTCATTCCAATCCCAAAGAAAGGCAATGCCAAAGAATGCTCAAACTACCACACAATTACACTCATCTCACATGCTAGTAAAGTAATGCTCAAAATTCTCCAAGCCAGGCTTCAGCAATATGTGAATTGTGAACTTCCAGATGTTCAAGCTGGTTTTAGAAAAGGCAGAGGAACCAGAGATCAAATTGCCAACACCTGCTGGATCATTGAAAAAGCAAGGGAGTTCCAGAAAAACATCTATTTCTGCTCTCTTGACTATGCCAAAGCTTTTGATTTTGTGGATCACAATAAACTGTGGAAAACTCTTCAAGAAATGGGAATACCAGAGCACCTGACCTGCCTCTTGAGAAACCTATATGCATGTCAGGAAGCAACAGTTAGAACTGGACATGGAATAACAGACTGGTTCCAAATAGGAAAAGGAGTCCATCAGGGCTGTATATTGTCACCCTGCTTATTTAACTTATATGCAGAGTACATCATGAGAAACACTGGGCTGGAATAAGCACAAGCTGGAATCAGGATTGCTGGGAGAAATATCAATAACCTCAGATCTGCAGATGACACCACCCTTATGGCAGGAAGTTAAGAAGACCTAAAGAGCCCCTTGATGAAAGTGAAAGAGGAGAGTGAAAGAGTTGGCTTAAAGCTCAACATTCAGAAAACGAAGATCATGGCATCTGTTGCCATCCCTTAATGGGAAATAGATGGGAAAACAGTGGAAACGGTGGCCTAGTTTATTTTGGGGGGCTTCAAAATCACTGTAAATGGTGATCGCAGCCATGAAATTAAAAGACGCTTACTCCTTGGAAGGAAAGTTATGACCAACCTAGATAGCATATTAAAAAGCAGAAACACAATATTTTAAAGTAATTAATCTCCAATTAAAATAAATTTATATTAAAAAAGAAACATCCAGCTCGAATACATAGAAAAAAAAAGCAGAGACATTACTTTGCCAACAAAGGTCCGTCTAGTCAAGGCTATGGTTTTTCCAGTGATCATGCATGGATGTGAGAGTTAGACTGTGAAGAAAGCTGAGCACTGAAGAATTGATGCTTTTGAACTGCGGTGTTTGAGAAGTCCCTTGGACTTCTTGAGAGTCACTTGGCCTGCATGGAGATCCAACCTGTCCATCCTAAAGGAGATCAGTTCTGGGTGTTTATTGGAAGGACTGATGCTGAAGCTGAAACTCCAATACTTTGGCCACCTCATGCAAAGAGTTGACTCATTGGAAAAAACCCTGATGCTGGAAGGGATTGAGGGCAGGAGGAGAAGGGGATGACACAAGATGAGATGGCTGGATGGCATCACCGACTTGACGGACATGAGTTTGCGTAAACTCTGGGAGTTGGTGATGGACAGGGAGGCCTGGGGTGCTGCGATTCATGGGGTTGCAAAGAGTCAGAGACGACTGAGCAACTGAACTGAACTAAGCAGTAACATGGGAAAGAACATCAAAAGAAATAGGTGAAAGCAATTATAATGATGTATATTACCCAGCCCAATCAATATACACCAAATAAGATTTCAACATGTTCAGTTCAGCTGAACTCTGCCTATAAGCAAGGTGACAATATACAGCCTTGACGTACTCCTTTCCCAATTTGGAACCAGTCTATTGTTCCATGTCCACTTCTAACTGTTGCTTCTTGACCTGCATACTTGTTTCTCAGGAGGCAGGTCAGGTGGTCTGCCAGGTATAGAGGAGAGGCAGGTATAGTGCCTCTCCATCTTTGGCTGCAAAGAATATAATCAATCTGATTTCGGTGTCAACCATCTGGTGATGTCCATGTGTAGAGTCTTCTCTTGTGTTGTTGGAAGAGGGTATTCATTATGACCAGTGCATGTAATCAATTTCAACATGCAAACAATGTGAAGAAAACTATGAATGAGTCGTTTTTACGTGATTTTCATTGTACTGTCTTTGAAATTCACTGTATATTTTACTCTTCTCAATTTACATCTCAGTTTAGACTAACCATTATTCAAGTGCCCAAGTGTACATGTGGCAAGTGGAGAGCACGGGTCTACATGGTAAGTTGAGATATTCTGATGGAGTCTTTACTACACAGGAGTTTAACTTGATTCTGTAAAGAATGATAAGATACCATGAGTTGCTGAGAAGACTTGTCTTAACATGTAAGGATAGAGATTAGGGAAACAGAGATAAGAGATCAAGAGAATTGATGGAGGAAGAGTAGTAAACCTATGTGACTGATAAAACATAACGAATGTAAAGGAAAGAGGAGTCAATAAAAATTTAAGCTTATTGCCAGGACAATACATAACTTAAAGAGGACCAGGAGAATAGTAAGAAGGAACTTGGAGAGAGATATCAGACTAAGGGAGAGATGGATTTTTCTTCAATCATATAATTTCAAGTGCTTGCAAGTTCATCTTCCTGGAGAGTTTGGAGCAAAGATGAAAAGCAAGGTCTTCCAAAGTAGCTTTTGGGAGCTATGCCATCAAGTGGGCTGAGCCTTAAAAATGTATAACAACTAAGATAGTGATGATGAATGAAGATAAAATGTAGGTGTAGAAAGAAAATGAGATCATGAAAGCCAAGGGGAAAAGAATTTCAACACAGAAAAGGACAGAAAGTAGGAAAGAACTTGAGGGAGCTGAAAACTGAGAACAGATCCCTGGACAAGGTTAGGAAGCCATCCCTAGAGCAAATGAGAACATTCAGCCAGGCTGGAGAAGGATTTACATCAAGTGAACTCTCTCCTGACTGCCTGGTTTTCAATCCTGTGCATGACAAAATGACTGAAGATGTCTGGGTTAAGAAGTTTGATTTTTCCAGCAGCCACAATCCCACCAGGAATCCTGGCTGAAGGGAACAGAGACAAGACCAGAACCGGTGGAGCTCTGGACGATTCTTGATTAATGGCCAATGTAAGGAAAACCCAGAAACAAGTCAAGTGGCAGGATGTAGGGAAATTCATAGGGAGAGCAGTGCAGGGCTAGAAACCGTTGTGAAAGCATTTTTTGGTCTTTGTTAAAAGAGAAGCAGAGAAACACAAATCATTTGTCTTATAAGGGCTTATTGTATTTTTCTTCAACATTTTATTACTTACCTTAAGGGATGGGTAAACATGGAATGTGTTCTGTGGAAGGTTGCCTTTTTCACATGCTTTTGAAAGGGAAATGGAGAATAACAGCGGCCTGACCGCTTACCCAATATTTTCTTCTCCTTCAGGTCTATTTATTCAGTTATAACAGTACAAGCTTCACTAGCTAGGATCCAACCATTTGAGAAAAAATTGGGGATTTTAGCTTTTCTTTGCTGAAATAGCTTGGGGATAATGGAGTCAAAATTAGAACTAATAATCAATTCATTCAGTCTTAACAGTTAAAGTAAATCACTTATTTGTGGACATGCGATTTACTCTTGAGTTGTCTTTGGCAACTATAAGAGTACAGGGTGTGGAACTTATTCAGCTAGAAAAGTCCCTTGAAATTCCCAGCAATTTCATAAAACCTTAGGAGTTCAGAAATGCACAAACCTTTGGAAGACAACAACCTCAATTACTCTTTCTGCTGAAAATGACTAAGCTGGATTTTCATTCCTAAAGAGGAAGCTTGACGGATGAAAGTGTAAAGTGTTTATAGTACTCCTCATGGGGTGAGGTACAAGGCGGGTGAAAGAATTACTCACCTAGGAAGAAGATGACAGTTCTCTGTAGCAGGAATAGTGTCAAAGGAAGCACAAATGAAGATGTCAAAAGCGCTTAGTCTGTGACAAATGTTTTGTTACTCAATATTTCGTTACTAAATGTTCTATTCTAATTTCCTGTGTCTCTCAGTCTTACAAACTCATACTAGATTTGTGGATCTTCTATTCTTTTTATATATAAATACATGGTAACAGTTGAGAAATAACCAAAGAAGAGATGCAGGGTTTACAGTTAAATAATTTCAAAGAGAAAAAGGAACATCTTAAGTCAAAACTTCTAGTGTGTCAAGATATTCATTAAACATTATGCTTGTTAGAAAAGACTTATTCATTTTTGCTTAAAGAGGAAATAGCTTTTATTATTCACACACATGGACACATGTATTGTTTCAATACCAAAATCTGATGGGCAGGATTACTATGTAAACTCAAAGATTCCTATTCTTACCAAATCCGAAGTTTCCAAATGTTAAAAAGATTAGTTTATCCCCACTCATTGTTCTGCAACCTAATTATACTGTCCCTTTCAGTTCAGTTCAGTTCAGTTCAGTTGCTCAGTCGTGTCCGACTCTTTGCGACCCCATGAATCGCAGCACACCAGGCCTCCCCTGTCCATCACCAACTCCCAGAGTTCACTCAGACTCACGTCCATCCAGTCCGTGATGCCATCCAGCCATCTCATCCTCTGTTGTCCCTTTCTCCTCCTGCCCCCAATCCCTCCCAGCATCAGAGTCTTTTCCAATGACTCAACTCTTCGCATGAGGTGGCCAAAGTATTAGAGTTTCAGCTTTAGCATCATTCCTTCCAAAGAAATCCCAGGGCTGATCTCCTTTAGAATGGACTGGTTGGATTTCCTTGAAGTCCAAGGGACTCACAAGAGTCTTCTCCAACACCACAGTTCAAAAGCAACAATTCTTTGGCACTCAGCTTTCTTCACAGTCCAAATCTCACATCCATACATGACCACTGGAAAAACCATAGCCTTGACTAGACGGACATTTGTTGGCAAAGTAATGTCTCTGCTTTTGAATATACTATCTAGGTTGGTCATAACTTTTCTTCCAAGGAGTAAGCGTCTTTTAACGTCATGGCTGCAATCACCATCTGCAGTGATTTTGGAGTCCCCAAAAATAAAGTCTGACACTGTTTCCACTGTTTCCCCATCTATTTCCCATGAAGTGATGGGAACAGATGCCATGATCTTAGTTTTGTGAATGTTGAGCTTTAAGCCAACTTTTTCACTCTCCTCTTTCACTTTCATCAAGAGGCTTTTTAGTTCCTTTTCACTTTCTGCCATAAGGGTAGTGTCATCTGCATGTCTGAGGTTACTGATATTTCTCCCAGCAATCTTGATTCCAGCTTGTGCTTCTTCCAGCCCAGCGTTTCTCATTATGTACTCTGCATAGAAGTTAAATAAGCAGGGTGACGATATACAGCTTTGACGTACTCCTTTTCCTATCTGGAACCAGTCTTGTTCCATGTTCAGTTCTAACTGTTGCTTCCTGACCTGCATATAGGTTTCTCAAGAGGTAGGTCAGGTGCTCTGGTATTCCCATTTCTTGAAGAATTTTCCACAGTTTATTGTGATCCACAAAATCAAAGGCTTTGGCATAGTCAAGAGAGCAGAAATAGATGTTTTTCTGGAACTCTCTAGCTTTTCGATGATCCAGCGGATGTTGGCAATTTGATCTCTGGTTCCTCTGCCTTTTCTAAAACCAGCTTGAACATCTGAAAGTTCATGGTTCACGTATTTCTGAAGCCTGGCTTGCAGAATTTTGAGCATTACTTTACTAGCATGTGAGATGAGTGCAATTGTGCAGTAGTTTGAGCACTCTTTGGCATTGCCTTTCTTTGGGATGGGAATGAAAACTGACCTTTTCCAGTCCTGTGGCCACTGCTGAGTTTTCCAAATTTGCTGGCATATTGAGTGCAGCACTTTCACAGCATCATCTTTTGAGATTTGAAATAGCTCAACTAGAATTCCATCACCTCCACTAGCTTTGTTCATAGTGATGCTTTTTAAGGCCCACTTGACTTCACATTCCAGGATGCCTGGCTTTAGGTGAGTGATCACACAACTGTAATTATCTTGGTCTTGAAGATCTTTCTTGTACAGTTCTTCTGTGTATTCTTGTCATCTCTTCTTAATATCTTCTGCTTCTGTTAGGTCCAGACCATTTCTGTCCTTTATTGAGCCCATCTTTACATGAAATGTTCCCTTAGTATCTCTAATTTTCGTGAAGAGATCTCTAGTCTTTCCCATTCTGTTGTTTTCCTCTGTTTCTTTGCATTGATCACTGAGAAAGGCTTTCTTATCTTTTCTTGCTATTCTTTGGAACTTTGCATTCAGATGCTTATATCTGTCCTTTTCTCCTTTGCTTTTCACTTCTCTTCTTTTCACAGCTATTTGTAAGGCCTCCCCAGACAGCCATTTTGCTTTTTTGCATTTCTTTTCCATGGGGATGATGTTGATCCCTGTCTCCCGTACAATGTCATGAACCTCATTCCATGATTCATCAGGCACTCTATCTATCAGATCTAGGCCCTTAAATCTATTTCTCATTTCCACTGTATAATCATAAGGGATTTTACCTGAATGGTCTAGTGGTTTTCCCTACCTTTTTGAATTTAAGTCTGAATTTGGCAATAAGGAGTTCATGATCTGAGCCACAGTCAGCTCCTGGTCTTGTTTTTGTTGACTGTATAGAGCTTCTCCATCTTTGGCTGCAAAGAATATAATCAATCTGATTTCGGTATTGACCATCTGGTGATGTCCACTAGTAGAGTCTTCTCTTGTGTTGTTGGAAGAGGGTGTTTGCTATGACCAGTGCATTTTCTTGGCAAGACTCTATTAGCCTTTGCCCTGCTTCATTCTGTATTCCAAGGCCAAATTTGCCTGTTAGCCCAGGTGTTTCTTGACTTCCCTACTTTTGCATTCCAGTCTCCTATAATGAAAAGGACATCTTTTTGAGTGTTAGTTCTCAAAGGTCTTGTAGGTCTTCATATAACCGTTCAATTTCAGCTTCTTCAGTGTTACTGGTTGGGGCATAGACTTTGACTACTGTGATATTGAATGGTTTGCCTTGGAAACGAACAGAGATCATTCTGTCAGTTTTGAGATTGCATCCAAGTACTGCATTTCGGACTCTTTTGTTGACCATGATGGCTGCTCCATTTCTTCTGAGGGATTCCTGCCCACAGTAGTAGATATAATAGTCATCTGTGTTAAATTCACCCATTCCAGTCTATTTTAGTTTGCTGATTCCTAGAATGTCGACATTCACTCTTGCCATCTCCTGTTTGACCACTTCCAATTTGCCTTAATTCATGGACCTAACATTCGAGGTTCCTATGCAATATTGTTCTTTACAGCATCGGACCTTGCTTCTATCATCAGTCACATCCACAAGTGGGTATTGTTTTTGCTTTGGCTCCATCCCCTCATTCTTTCTGGAGTTATTTCTCCACTGATCTCCAGTAGCATATTGGGCACCGACTGACCTGGGGAGTTCCTCTTTCAGTATCCTATCATTTTTGCCTTTTCATACTGTTCATTGGGTTATCAGGGCAAGAGTACTGAAGTGGCTTGCCATTCCCTTCTCCAGTGGACCACGTTCTGTCAGACCTCTCCACCGTGACCTGCCCGTCTTGGGTGGCCCCACATGGCATGGCTTAGTTTCATTGAGTCAGACAAGGCTGTGGTCCTAGTGTGATTAGAGTGACTAGTTTTCTGTGATTATGGTTTCAGTGTGTCTGCTCTCTGATGCCCTCTTGCAACACCTACCATCTTTCTTGGGTTTCTCTTACCTTGGATGTGCAGTATCTCTTCACGTCTGCTCCAGCAAAATACCTGTCGTCCAAGGTAAGGAGCAGCAAGGGATGTCTGTTTACGGTGTTTAAATAAAAATATATGCAGAATAATTTGATGAATTAAAAAATAGCAACCTCTATTTTAATAAAAGATACAAAATTTTAGATTGGGTTCCTCCCCTTTAGAAAGTAGACAACTTCTCTTGAGTCTTCCTCCCTGTGTACAGTGCCTCCTAGCCTTTGTGGGATTGAATGAATTTGGTGCCAGAGGCTATGGGTATCATATTCCTCAAAGTCATTAATCATTATTTGCACAAGGAATCTATGTTATACCATAAAAAGAAGTTTATATAAACAGAGTCTCTATTGCTTAGGACATTTACTAGAACAGATAATGTGTTGCTATTTAGATTTCCAGTTCTTTAATTCAGTTCTTAATCGCTTTATGAGGTGCATGCACTTTCATTGAGATTTTGTACATGGATCAGTTTCTGCAGTGAAGCCCTAAACCTTTAATCAGGTAATCTTGGGAACAGATGTCTTAAAGAAATTAAGGATGGTTGACAGTATCACCTGAAAAATGTACATGTAATGCACCAATTACATGTCGCAGAGTAGGACAGGACTCAGCATAGACTCAACAACAACAACCACGCATCAATGTGATTCTGGCACTTTGTCAAAATGAACATTACTGATAGATGAATAAAGATGTTTACCATGATATTAAGCAAAATACGGTGGATCTTTCCATCAAACTGATAATAATATACACTCACTGTTCAATTCAATCCCAGTGTTTCCTCTTTTTGGATTAAAAGTAATAGTTTCACACGTGTCTTTAATCTTATCAGAGACTCTGAAAGTAAACAATAGCGCAGTGTGAGAAACCTTGGCTGTGTAACTCTTAGGCTCAACAAGCATCGCTTTCTTTTTAGCCCACTCCTAAACCACTACTACGGGACTACCTACTCACTTTACTGGGATTCTCAAAAGAGCAACTAAACACTGCAATAAACAATTTACGGTCTTTTTTGGCGATCTGAAGCTACTTAGCAGCAGCAGTACTAACTGATAAAGCGTGCTCGTCTGGGTTCCATGCAGTACGGTCATTGTTTTACGTTGTTATCACTGTTTTCTTATCTGCAAATTCTTCTCAGCATAAAAAGTAAATCGGGGACAAAAATCACACTTTAGAGGAACTCTGCTTACAAGTAGCCTCGGAGATGACCCTGAGGCTGGGCCCTCAGGTGAAAGCAAGGATTCACCACCTGGCAGAGCTCGGCGTGCCCGCTCGCCCGTGCCCCGCTCGCCCGTGCCCCGCTCGCCCGTGCCCACCGCGTGAGCCGGGGGCAGAGCGCTCGCCCACGTGCCCAGCGCTCGCGGCCGCGGACAGACCCGGCGGCGCTGCGGTCGGCCCCGCCCACCTCCCGGATTGGCCACACGGGCTGGACGGTGCGCGCGCGGGAGGAGGGCTCCGGCGGGGGTCGGGGGGCGCGGGGGGGGGAAGGGAGGGGGCGGTGCCAGCGGGCCAGGCACCGCCCCCTGAACGCCAGGCACCGCCCCCGCGCGGTACACCCGCGGCGCCCACGTGCCCAGCCCGCTTTCGGCGGCGCCGCAGCCCCGGCGCTTTTCTCCGTGCGGACCGAGCGCGGCGGCAGCCGCTTCTTCCAGTCTCCCCGAGTTCGCTCCAGCCGCTCGCCCGCCACCGCCTCCTCGGCGCGGACCTCGCACCGCACAGTAAGTTGCCAAGTGTCCGGCGGCGCGGAGGGGCCCCGGCAGGGGCGGCCTGGGCACCGGGGCCTGAGGGGAAGAGCCGAGTCGGGGGCGTCCCGGGCCGCGTCCAGCTGCGCGCAGCTGCTGGGAGGCCGCGCTCGGCTCCTCGGAGACGGGGAGTCCCGGCGCCGCGCTCCGGGCTGCGCCTCGACTCGCGCGGTTCCAGGTGCTGGGGAAGCCGGGGGGTGGCCTAGCGCGGCGAAGCCGCGGGTCCCCGTGGCCGCTCGGATCTCGGGGGTCCCTGGCACCCCTCCCCCGGGCAGGACAGCCAGGCCTCGCCGGCTCTACATGCTGACGGGTCCCCTGGAGGCTCTCGGGTTACCGACAGGACCTCGCTCCGAGCTCTGCAAATCCATTGACACCCTGGGCTGCCGGGAACTGGTGGTACAGGTAAAAATGGCCCGTCGTGGTGTCCGTTTGAGGGGAGTTTTTAGTATATGGGTGCAGTTTTAAACCCTTTTGAGATGGGCTAGACTCTTTCAAACGTATTTCATGCCGTCTTTAGCCTTGAACTCCAAATACCGTTCTTGACGTTTTAGGGACTCACTCAGCCTCCGAGTACCCGAGAACTCTGCAACTTTTAAGAGACCGCATCTTAACGATATTTACAAGAAATCCGCTCTCAGAGTTATGTGAGTCTTTTGAGGTGAAAACTACCCAGATTTCAGGAGTAAAAGTTGTCAGGTATCCGAACTCTCAAATATTTATGCAGAACTGCCTTCAAAACCGTTTAGGTGACTCGTTTACTCCTGGTGATAAGGTTTATCTAGTCGTTTCTCAGAAACATCCATGCTTTAACTGGGGGCTGTCGTCAGATTTTATTCAAACAGAGCTGTCGGAATCCTGGCGGGGGCTTGAGATACCAACTTAGTGTGTCTGTGACTTATACCTTGATATTTTAAATTCTTGCTCCAGGCAGTCTTTAAAACGTCTGTCAATTCTTTCCCCCCTCAGCATGAATAATAATTATTTCTGTCAGGAAATTACCAACATTGGTGCCTGTGATCTTCTAGAGGATGTACAGGGTAAGAATATGCTAATTTTGTGTTAATAGTTGTTTTCCCTTTTTGTAGTATTAAATCCTTTTTTCTTTTAATCGCACTAAAGCTTAACATGAAATGATTTCTCAGTGCAGAAGAACATAAGCATTTTTAATTTCTCCCCTGAAAAGTTGCTATTTGGCTCCCCTGGATGACTGTGCAAGCCACATTATTTATTAGGGTTTTTCATTTCCTCCCTTGCTCCTCATTTGGTTTCTGTTCTGTGCTTTGAGTAGGGGAACTTCATTACCTTAAGGCTCTTTAATCTTTTGGGGTGTGTGACTTGACTTATGGTGTCTCCAAAGATTCAGTTTGCAGAATCCTTGGCCTCAGTTAACCTAGCCTGTAAGTAAAGCCCTTTTGATTCCACGGTTTATAATCATTATCCCTGGATCTGGAGGTTGGAAGGGAAGAGATGGTAGCTATTGGAGTTCTGAAAGTCTGAAAATACTCTGGAGTTTTTGTCTTGTATGCTTATATGTTTTTATCATTGGGACGCAAGTGTCTGAAGGATTTTGAAGTTCATGTTTCTTGCTTCCCACTGCAAACCTACTCACCTTCTCTGAGTGGGGGTGCCTAATCTCCTTTCTAGAGTGTCCACTCCATTCTCTTCTCTGCCTGCCTTGGGTCATTTATCATTGCTTCTCCTGGCTCTTCTGGCCAGACATGGAGCCTTTCTATGGCCATATCTTCTCATTTTTGGCCTTAATTTTTCGGATGGACCTGCCTCTTAATTTTCCTTTGGTGACTTCTCAATTGAGCCTAGTTTCTGTCTTCACTTCTGTTTTGTTTGCTTACTGCTCTGTACATCGATATCCTTCTATATGTACATGTATGCATTTTTAAAGTGTTCAGAGCTATCTGCTGGATTTATTCTGATGCCCTTCAGTGACCAGCTTTCAGAACAGAACCTTGAAAACACCCCGTAGGTTGCTATTTGTTTTATTATTTCCCCAAACAGGATATGAATACATTGATTTCATGGACTGGCTACTTGTAGACTACTTACTGCAAATCATACATTTAGATCAAAAGCAACATTTTGAGTTGAATATATTTCTGCATATTCAGATACTTAGTACCTTATGTCCATTGGGCTATGTTGTCACCCAACTGAATTTCGAAAAGCTCAGTTAACTAAGATTTCAGTGACATGATGCCACTTGTCTAAATGATTTGAAAACTTAAGTGGTCAACTCATTCCTACACCTTTATCTGAATATTCAAAACCGTGTAGATATAGCCTGGATAAGAAAAAGAACACAATGAAATTGTTCTGTTTATCGTTTTCTGTGGTAGTAGCTTTCATTTTATAGCCTGGCACATAACATGTGCTTCTTATTCCAGAGTGAAAGCCACTGATTTCAGTACTGTAAGAAAGGGTGTTATGTCAGTCTTCAAAGGAAAGTACTGAGTCCCTACTCTGTACCAAGCCTTAGACATCCAAAAGGAACATGTAGCTCCAATTTCGGAGGGATACAACAATCATTTTACATTCTGGAAACTCACCATTGATGGATTTTAAGAGTAATTTTTAATTTTGTGTCATTTTATATAAAGTAACAACACCTGTAAATCTCTCTACACCAGAAGCAAGCAAGGAACACATTATGTAAAATATGAAGATGATGCTTCTTAGTAGTCTGTCATCAAAAGTACATGTGCTTGGTGTTTTTGTTTTATTGGTAGTAACAAATTTGTCCTGACTCATCTTACATTTTTCTTTCATTGCCTTTCTGGCTATTTTATAAAATCTGGTATCTGTGGAAATGTCGATGCTGCAGACAAAACCAAAGCAACAGTTGGGAGTTTAGCTCCACCAGGCTCTACCTAGTTGATCAGGCTCTAACTAACTGACTTAACCAGAACATGATTTATCTTTTAATTTTTTTGTCCAGTTTAGTAAAAGCTATTTTATATTAATCTGTGGAAGCAAGCAATATGCTATTATTTGTCGCATGCTAATGGACTCTTTTAAACTTTCAGTGTTTCTGAGAATAGCCTCTGCTGCCATTAAGTTAACCTTCTCATTGGTAAGTATAGTCCGTATTGACTTAAGCTTTGAGTTAATGTGTTTTTTGTTTACAAGTCTGGATTTGAACATGTGGGTCACATCTCTTCTGTTCCTATTTAGAATTTTGCTTTGGATATCTTGCCTCAGAAAAGTCTGGTTCTCTTGTTTTTCTGGGTGTGTATGAATATGAATACTTTGTTGAAAAATCTCGAAGTTTCTTGCATCTAAGGTTGATGTGATGACTTAGTGCTGCAAATGTCATGTGGTTAATTTTATGCCATCTCCTTATCCCACTAGAAAATAAATAAATAAAGCCTACATGCCCACACTTATTCTTGTGTTGCATACTGCACCTCTGTTCAGAACTTGAGTATTATCTGGGATTCGGCCGAGAGGTGGATGAGATAAGAACATTTTATAACCTTTCTTCCAGGAGCTTGGAGGGGAAAAAAAAAGCCCTGTGTTATATTCATTTTTGGAATAGTTTGAGAACCATACACAACAAAGAATTTTTATGTTCCTTGTTGATTCTTGCTAGTTTTTCCTCAGTTGGGGGAAAATTCTTTTCTTTCCTTAGCCCACTCTGGCTTCATCAAGGCTCCCTAAGTCTTCATACATGCATACCTTATACAGGGCTGTTTATACTGTTCAAGCCCACTTCCTTGCAGTGGAGACCTAGTGATCACAGCGAATAGACCTTGATGTCTCCAGGGATGCTGTACAATACTGTAATTAAGATGCTCCCATACTTAAACTGTTGCCCATCCTTATTTTTTCCCCCAGATTTTACTAGGTCTTTCCATTTAATAACATATGCTTATCTCTTTAAGAAATCAAATATGACATAAACCTTTAAGCTCATTTTTTGTTCATTCTACTCCTTTGTGGGCAAAAAGATGTTATGTGGGATTTGTAACTTGATCTTAATTACAAGATAAAAGCTGATGGGTTAGGGTCTTTTCTTGACTCTGATACCTAGCTGTCATCTGGTAAATGATGATAATGATGATAGTCACTAGTGGAATGAATAGTTACTATATATTGAATCATAAGGAAAGAATGGGTTGTCTTTGCATGTTTAACTTTATTTATTTACTCCCTCAGTGTGAACTTGGAGCAGATTTTCAGAATGTTCTTCAATTTCTACTTTAAAAAATAACACTAAAATCTCTAGAATTTGAAACATGTTTCAGTGTTGGGGGTGGCAAATTATCTCTGTATCACATGCAAAGTTTTTTTTTTTCCCACAGTATATATATCTTTTGAATTGTTCTTCCCACAATCCTCATTCATCCTGTCTAGTTTCTTAAAAAAAAAAAGTATCCACTTGATGGGATTTTATTTTTGTGAAACTATCATGCAAAATTCATACTTTTTAGCAACTGTATGTGCAACCAAATGACTGAATACTGGTTTGATACATAAGGGATTCCCTTGGAATAGGAAATATGACTTTGATTCTGAGAATATCCGAGAAGATAATCCATTTGGAGTCTTCCACAATCGGAAGTTAGCTAATCCATTTTTAATGAGTATGTGTTACAAATACATGTGGCCCAGCCCGAGAGTCTGTAGAGAAGCAAAGAATAAATCAGTGATTTGGTCCCTGTTCCCTGGGCTTTGACCACCACTGAACGGTTCATAAGTATACACACAGTGGGAAGAGAGTGAGCCATACACAGAACTGAAGTTATCAGATGGAGAGGTGTGTTCTAAACTTCAGTATGTGTTGTGATCCTGACTGAACGCTCCGTGAATTTCAGGTACTGTTGTCTTTACCATATAGTTACTATTATTGCTGTTAAAACCACTATCACTCTTCTCCAGTTACTCCTTGGTGAAACGTAGGTCACTTAGCCTTGAGTTCTGGTTGAGCATTTATTCACCAAAATTTGCTTGCGGAAAAAGGCAGTAGTACTTAACTAAATCATTTGGCAGAATTGCCTGTCATTTATTACCCTGACACTCAAGAAAGTTGTGATGTTCAGCTAAAAATCCAAACTATTCTGAGAGGTCTTAGAGGAAAATTAAAACACATAAGAAGATTATATTTTAGGTGGAAAATTTGAAGAATAAAATCATTCCAAAAGAGCCATCAAATTAAGAACATGAGATTATCCTGACTTCTCACTTAGACAGTTGAGTTGTTCTGTTGGTTAAGCTTGGTGCATTTATGACAAACTTAATGAGTTGAAAACCCATAAGGGACCTTGTCAGGAATATAAAGATCACAAGAAGCCTTCAGCCATCGCTCCCACTTTGCTTCTCCTGAAGGAGTCCCTCTGAAGTCCAGGAAAACAGTCCTTGTCTGCAGTTTGGAGTTGGTGCCAGCTAAGACTGGACGGAGGATTGATGAAAAATGCTGGTAGCTGAAGAGATACTTTTCAGTTCCATGTTAGAGAGGGAAGAGTTCTTTTGTTAAAAGGAAACACATTCAGTTCAGTTCCTGTCATTGACCCTGAAGAAGAAAGAATGTTCTAAAAGAAATTACATAACTGAAAATATATTTATGGTCATCTTTAGCATAGCTCTTGTACTGTACAAGGAGAATTTCTATGAAGACATGGAGCTGGGTACCACTGTTTTACCTTCTGAGTTTCAGACTCTTGTGAATGTACCTTTTCCAAAAAAACATCTGATAATTGTTCTTGAGTGGCAGTAGGTATGTGTGTGGGGTGTGCCGCCTAGAGAGTTGACTTACATCCTCAATCTAATAGGCCAGTCTTTACTTAAAGAAATTTTGGAGTGAATTCATTTCTCCTTGGTAAAAATCACTTCACAGAGTTTTTGTTTAATGGACCTCAAATGCTCTGAATTCCTTTAATCATAATTCTTTACAGTACACTTGGTCCTGCCTTTATAGGCTCATGTATGTCCAATAAATATTACCCATTTTAGATTGGGTGATGGATAGAATCTCACTGTATTATGATTTTAAAATAATATATGAATAAATACAATTTTAAATTTCCCCTAAATAAATTAGTAAATAAAGTTTTCACAAATGTATCCTCTGCGTTTTTCCTTCAAGTGGAGAACACATGTACTGGATGAAATTTTCTTTTCATTCAGAAGGACAGCTTTCTTTAGACAGTGATTTTTTTTTTTCTCCTAAAATTCCTTTATATTCACTCTCATAATGTTCCTCATCTTTTGAAGCAAAGGGTACTTATTATTTTTGCAGGGGTCTTATAGTCCACAGGATATTGGCAATTTACTTACGTGCTTATCCTGATAAAAATCCACATGAAAACTTAGTGATAGGATGTTCTCTGGGAAAAGCCTGTATCCAAAAATTTCAGACTATGCTGTATAGAGTTTTTATCTACTTGAACGATCATATCAAACAACATAATTTTGTGCTTGTGTTTCCATGTGCCAAGTTTTAAGTGGTCTCTTTAATTCTGTTGTGATTTGAGCAATTGTCTGGGAGACATTTTTGTGAGGCTGGAGTGAGCTTTGATATTCCATGGTAAGGGCTCATCAGCATTCTAGAGTGTTTGGGACACATTAGAAATTTACCTTTGTCCCAAGGCAGTCTATGCTAGAAAACAAAGGTAAGTTGACTATAATTCATCTGGCAAAGTGGGATTGCTGTTTCAATTTTTAATATTTTACATTGATCTGGACTTTCAGGAAGGAGTTGATAGGAGTAACAGCCTTCATCCAAGTCTAAAACCTCCTGAGAGTTTTTTCATCCCTTTGAAATCAAATGGCCCTGCTGAGTGGAGCCTGGTGGGCTGCCATCTATGGAGTTGCACAGAGTTGGACACGACTGGAGCGACTTAGCAGCAGCAGCTGAGTTTTTCAGTGAGTCTCAGCCCTTGGAGTAAGCACTGAGCAGGAGCTGCGTGCCGTGTGCGGATATGTCTGAAGAGGTGAATGAGAGGCAGGCAGGGTTCCTACTAGTCTCTGTGGAGCTTCATGGTGTTCAGAGTTACTGCTTTCCTCTCTTTGGCTTTTTAATCTGTATTACAAGCTTACATAGACATATTTGGAGGAGAAATCCAAGGTCATATTCTTTTTTGTATAATCATATTAAATGTTTATGATGTGAGGTTCATGCTGTTTATAAGCAGACTCTGAAATATAACTGTGCAATTCCTGAAAGACCAGAGAAGTGAATCAGGTGGGAGAACTGAAGCATTCAGGTTGAAAAAGCAAAGAGTACATTAACTTACTGTCTTTTCTAATGAAAGACTTCATGACAAGTTTCATACAATTTGCACAAACTGTATTTGAACTACTTACAGTTCTTTGATATTGGAGAAGGAACTCTTCCTTTAATATTCTTTCAATTTTGGTAATGTTTATACTTCTCTAGAAGAAAGAAAGCACACACATGCATGTAAAATGCCCCTACCCCGTGAGAGTTCAAGAATCCCTGAGTTTCACCAAGTGGATACCTAAGGTTCCTGCAATCCAGACTAATCTGTTTCAGCCCCGGGGAAAACTGTTTTAGGAGAGAGCCTTTGGGGCATGATGGGGCATTCTCGGTCATACATTCTCCCCTTATTGATATAGCATTGCTTGTGGCTGCTGAGAAAGGGCTGAGAGGTCAGGGTGGCCGCCGGGAGCTCTGAGTTAAAGAGCTTGACAACCACCCAGAGATGGCCATTCCCACGTACGCCATAGTGAAAGCAGTTCCCTGAACTTGAAGGCATACTTTGGACTTTAATTGTCACTAGCATCAAATTCCTCTAGAATTCTCAGAATTCTTCTCTCCAGTTCTCAAACACACAGATTTCTGTGGACCAAGACCAGGAAATAAATTTGATTCTAAGTTTAGCTCAGATCATTGATGAGTTATAATCACAAATGGGAAGGAAAAAGAATGGATAATTGGATTTCCCTGATGACTCAATGGTAAAGAATCTGCCTGCTAATGCAGGGAACACAGGTTTGATCCCTGGTCTGGGAAGATTCCCTGGAGAAGGAAATGGCAACCCACTCCAGTGTTCTTGTCTGGAGAACCCCATGGAGCCTGGCATGCTACGGTCCATGGGGTTGTAGAATTGGACATGACTTATCAACCGAACAACAGCAACATG
Source organism: Nanger dama (assembly GCA_917880005.1). Lineage (NCBI taxonomy): Eukaryota > Metazoa > Chordata > Mammalia > Artiodactyla > Bovidae > Nanger > Nanger dama. Next base: position 26,034,955 of record CAKJTW010000021.1, read on the forward strand.
AATAATCAGTGCTCTCTTTTCTTATCTAAAATTGTAACACCTTTAGCATGACATTTAAAATCCAACCTTATGGCTCAATATCATTCTGACATGGATCTTCTTGTGGAAACATCTGGAATTTAATAAAGTTATAGTTTAATAGAACTAAAGAGGTCATAATAAAGACATATCACTGTAGAGCCTTGTTAGTTTTCAAAGTATAAAATAACTAACTGAAAACTTTTACTTGTTATATTTGTCTAATAAGGTGCCTATGGGCTTCCCAGGTGACTCAGTGGTAAAGAATCCGCCTGCTAGTGCAGGAGACAGAAGAGATGCAGGTTTGATCCCTGGGTGGGGAAGATCCCCTGGAGAAGGAAATGGCAACCCATTCCAGTACTCTTGCCTGGGGAATCCCATGGACAGAGGAGTCTGGCAGGCTAGAGTCCATGGGGTCACAAAAGAGTCAGACACAACTGAGCAATTGAGTGCATGCTCAACACACACACACACACACACACACACACACACACACACACACACACACACACACACACACACTCTAAATAGTAGCAAAGCAGAGTGAAGAATTTTTAAGTTGGTTTCTGTATAGAAATGCTTATCTTTGCAAAACTTGCTTTGTAAGTAGTTCAGGTCTTTAATGTTTTGTTGCTAAAATCCCTCTTTTAAATGCATTCCACTTGTGACACAGCGTTTGTGTAGGCGGAGCAGCGTTTGTGTGCAGTATTCATCAAGGAAATAGCCCAGAGGGCCTTTCCAGGCCGGGGAGAAACAGTGTGGTGGGTGTTGGAAACATTTATACTACTAGAGCTTTGAGAGCATGTCCTGGACTCGCGCCTGTTGCAAACTCTCTGAAAACTGAGAATTTCCCCTTAAAGACAATTAGCTTTTCATTAGGCGATCATACACGATTAAGGCACAGCATCCTGGAAGTTTGATTCTACCACTGTGAAGATGGTGAGACACTCTTGTGATAGTGAGTTTTGTATTCCATACTCTCAACTTAACGATACACTGAAAGCTGTCTTGTGGGCAGCTTCTAAAGCTTTGGAAGGAAAGCTTGGTTTCCTTTGGTTTCCTCTCCCATTCCCCTGGTCATGGACAGTTACTGAGTTCCTTGCTCTCTGTATGTGCCAAGCACAGTGCTAGGCAGATTCAGAAGGGTATTAAGCTCCTGAGAATGACATTTTAGAACTCTTCTTTTAATAGTTTAAGAAACTGAGATCTTAAGAGTTGTAACTTATCTGAGGTCAGAACTGCTAGGGGCAGAGTCAAGACTTGATTTCGAGTGTCTTGACTTAACAAAAGCACTGATTTCTTTCAAGGCATCCTGCTTTCAAAAAGCAAGTCATAATCACTATAATACACTAAGGTCGTAGGAATTTTATAAATGGGGATCAAAATGCAATTTTTAACTTAAAAGTTTTTATATGTTAAAATTTCTTAGAAATGAACATATTTGATAAGACGTTTTAGTAATAGTGATCAGTTTATGATGTGAACGGCTTTGTTAAGTAGCGTGTTTTAGCCTCTAGATGTAATCTTAACCTAAAAATAAAAAGTCTACACAAAGGTTTTCAGCCATCTCATCATTAGGACTTTTGCCTCGTAAATGGTGCTTTTTAAACAAGTTCTGTTTGGAGTGCTGTTCTGCTATCTTAAAAAAAAAACCTGTTTGTATTTTTACTTTTTCTGATCATAGCTAACAGATGGTTTGCACTTAGTTCAGTGAACCAAACAAAAAAGAACAGACTATGCATAAAATTTCTGTTGACAGGGCATTTTATCTCATTGAAACAGATCATATGAACTTTCTGAATAATGAATAGCATATTTACATTATTCTGATCTTTTTGCTACTGAGTGCAAAAGAAGTGCGAAAGACAAACGGCCTACCATTATCATTTTAAAAGTTATTCCTGTAAATTCTTTTTCTATACTTACTGCATTGCTAATTCTGTGTTTGTTGAATGCTCTGCTTGCAAAAAGAATTGTTGCAGCAACTTTGAAATCATAAGGCACTATTTATCATGTTGAACTAGTAGACATATTACCAGATTAATTTTTATGAATTATAAACAGTTGCAGTCTTATATTTGACTTCCTGTTGATATGTCATCACCAGCCCTGTTCATCATTGGGGGCTGATGCCTCTGTGTGGTGGAGACTTAAGGCAGGTATTAGCGAAGTGGAGGTAACTTGACTGGCGAGGGGTGCAGGGAACATCTGTAGTAGTTGGTACCAACAGTAATTGAAAGTTCAAGACCCTTCTGTTTTAGGAATGGGCCTTTATTTCATCACATATGATTTTAATTCATTACATATCAGACCAGAGAAATCAGTGAAGTCTGAGCTATGTAATTTCACTTCTAACTTTGTATGCGTGAATCAGAATTAAGACTATTTGCAAGAACTGGAAGAAAAGTGCTCATTTTATTGAGCTAAGTATAATTTCTGTTGAGTGAAATGAGTGCAAAAATCTTACTTTTGGCACTCCCCAAAATGATGTGGGTAGAATAATGTTTTAAGGCAGAGAAGAATCATTTTTCTCTAGTATTCTATCCAGCAGAACATGTACTGCAGTTATTTCCTGAATTGGATTTTCCATGGTGTCTTTAAAGGCATAATATACAGCATTGCTGGTTTTAATAAGTCATGAGATTCTAGCTCAAAGAAGCCTACACATTTCATTTCAAGCAGAACCATGCCTAACCATCCCACACAGGTGTGTGTGTGTAAGAGTGAGCTGGAGATTATACATGTGCAGAGATTGCTGCAAGAAAATAAAAATTTCTAACTGGCATCATAAATGACAGATGTTCATATTTAAAAGCAAAACATTAAGACTATCTATACGTGGAGAAAACATTCAGCATTTTGTCATTAATGACTGAATCCCCAGTACATCTATATAACAGCATAGTTCAGAAAGGAAAATCCCAAGCTTATCTCAACCCACAGAAAGCATGTAAATACCAAAGACACATACTAGTAATAGTCTTGGTTCTTCCCTGCAAGAGTATGTGAGCTGCCTTGTAGGACTATTTGGGAGCAGAGCAGTTGTGCACATCCGTGAGGCACCCTTTACCTCCCAGGGTCTCCCGTTGATTGGGTCCCAATTACCCAGGTCCAAGCATGTAATACAAATGAGTAAAACAGATGAGTGCAACATGGTAAGGAATGATTGAAAACCGTGGTGAACTAGAGAGCAATCAATTTTAAAAACACTACATACCCCAAAACATGCACTGGGAGCTAGGAAGAGTGACTGATAAAACAGAAAGAACCAAGGAACAGAGGAATGGATAGGGAAGATGTGGTCATGAATACAGTGGAGTATTACTCAGCATAAAAAAAAAAATAATGACATTTACAGCAACCTGGATGGACCTTAGAGATTGCCTAGTGCTGAGTGAAGAAAGTCAGACAGAAGGACAAATCTCATAGTATCACTTATATGTGGAATCTAAAAAAAAATGGTACAAATGAACTGGCTTACAAAACAGAAATAGTGTCACAGATGTAGAAAACAAACATGGTTACCGAGGGAGGAAGGGTGGGGAGGGATAAATTGGGAGATTGGGATTGACATATACACTACACTATATATAAAATAAGGGCCTCCTGTATAGCACAAGCAACTCTGTTCAGTACTCTGTAATGACCTGTATGGGAAAAGAATCTGAAAGAGTGGATATATGTGTATGTATAACTGATTGCTCTACTACAGCAAAAACTAACACAACATTGTAAATCAACTATACTCCAATAAAAAGTATTTTTAAAAAGTCAAAAAGCAAAAAGAACTGAGCAGAGTTGCTGACACTGTGAGAATGTTGCATTGTGGAATGAGACTGCAGCCCAGTAAACCCATATTTGTATTCTAGATCTCTGTAAATATGTCAGAACATTGGCATGTATAGCAATTCCAAACCTGTTTTCCTTTTTTAAAAAGACACATAGAGAAATATTGGGAAATATTCATATAGCAGCTATTGATAGGACTTGATTCCCTGCAACTGTCTGGTTCTGGAATGACCTACATTTTTAGGTTTTCCAGATTTTCCTATTCTCTTAAAGATACTTGGAGTGGAAGCAAAATTCAGGGGTTGAATGTCCTTTCCTTGTTTCTTGGATCTCATAGGCTTGTTTCTTCATCTCTTAGGCTTGCTTCACTATCCTTTCATTCAGCCAAAAATATTCAACTGAAAACTGTCAACTAAAGCCTCATCTTCAAACAGAGGCTATTGATATTTTTTCAAATTATGAATCACAGCTTCCTTAAATCTTGGGAGCATAACAGTAATGAGGATAAAGATAGTGGAGACTGATAAATTTTGCTGACATGAGAAAGAAGAAACATCTTCTGTTCGTGTGTGATCTGAATATTCCCAGCATTCACTATTGTGATTTTCTGGGCAAAGTGTGTGCAGGATAGAGCTCTTCTGGTCTTGTGGAAAATTGTCTTATATATGATAGGTAGTTACATTGGTTGATGTTGTATTACCTGTTACTTGGAATGAAATGTTCCCTATAGGAGTACAAGGGGAATGGGAGAGAAAGAGGAATTGTTAATGCAAAAATAGATTTGTTGTACACAGTGAACCTTTAAACTTAAGAGTTTACCAAATCAATAGTTATTTGATCTGAATAATGGATATGTAATGCTGTAATTGGACTCATCGGAAAAGACCCTGTTGCTGGGAAAGATTGAAGGCAGGAGGAGAAGGGACGACAGAGGATAAGATGGTTGGATGACATCACTCAATGGACATGAATTTAAGCAAACTCTGGGAGTTGGTGATGGACAGGGAAGCCTGGTGTGCTACAGTCCATGGGGTCGCAATGAGTCGGACACCACTGAGCGACTGAACAACAATGCTGTAATACCCCATCTGTATCATGAGGACGTACCTTGTGGCTTTTATTTTTCTAGTCATTGTGAACTTACATGATTATCACTTTTTTAGAAAGTGAGCCATGGGAGGTTTGTGGCAAGATGGTCTTTGGTGTAAAATAACTTACCTATTATCTGACTATTGATTTATACCTATGCAGAAAATTATGATCACAAAAAGAAATTATATTGTTTAATAATAGAACCTGAGTTGGCAGACCAAGTAATTTAGCTAACACCCTTTTAGCTAAACCTGATCCCCCACATTTCTGAATCATTCTGAATCATGTGTCCTCTGTTTAAAAGGACAGTAACCTGACACCTTTCTTGGAAGGCAGCTGCTAATGTGTAGGAACACTGTTAGGCAGGGTGTGCTGCCCGGTATTGGGTAGTGTCTTACTCTTTCTATTCTTGCTGTTTAGTTGCTCAGTCATGACTGACTCTTTGTGACCCATGGACTGTAACCCACCAGGCTCCTCTGTCCATGGGCTTCTCTAGGCAAGAGTACTGGAGTGGGTTGCCATTCCCTCTCCAGGGCATCTTCCCGACTCAGGGATCAAACCCGCATTTCCTACACTGGAGGCGGATTCCACTGAGCCAGCACGGAAACCAGCATGCTTTTTTCAGTATATCCTTTATTTGTAGTTTTGTCTTCTATAATATGGATAGAGTCCTTACACATAGCCAGTCACATATTTGAAGAAAGTTATTATCTCTTCTCTAAGACTCCCCCACCCCAAGAATGAAAAAAAAGGAAACTGGAAATATGACCAACTTAGATTTCTAAAGCTCTTTGCTCAGCACTTTTTGGTTCACTTAACCTTTATATCACTTCTGTAACGTCTGTTTTCAAGGTGGGATGACTGAGCATCCAGGGACCTGCCCAGATAATGGCTGGTAACTCTGAGACTTAACTGGCTACTCTCAGAGCAGAGCTCCCTCTCTGGGAGCCCTCTCCTTCCCTGCTTATCATGGCTCAACCCCCGCAGTGCCTTTAAGTGCCCTCAAGTCATGACAGGTTTCCAGAGCCCTCACCCTGTCCTGGTCACTCTTCTCTGGATGTACTTGGTCAGCATTCAAGAAGAAGATGGTAGCCACAGCCAAGTATCCGGCTGTTCAGGAAATACTTGAGTGACTGCTTTGTGCCAGGCACTCCCTAGGCATTTGGGGGTACACCAGTAAACTAAGCAGTCAAATGAAACTCCTGCCCCCACAAAGCTTATCTTCTGAGGGTTTCCAACTGGAGTCAGGCCCCTGCCGCCACAACCAGCAGCCAAGAGGAGTTTGAAACAGGGGGCTGGAGAATTGGAGTAGCCGGTTCTGAGCTCTTAAGAAGTTAAGGTGGGAATTCTTCTGTTGTTCACTCACTCAGTCATTTCTGACTCTTTGCGACCCCGTGGACTGTAGCATGCCAGGCTTCCCTGTCCGTCACCATCTCATGAAGTTCACCCAAACTCATGTCTGTTGAGTCGATGATGCTGTTCAGCCATCTCATCCTCTGTTGCCCGCTTCTCCTCATGCCTTCAATCTTTCCAGCATCAGGGTCCTTTCCAGTGAGTTGGCTCTTCATATCAGGTGGCCAATGTATTGGAGCTTCAGCATCAGTCCTTCCAACAAATATTCAGGGTTGATTTCCTTTAGAATTGACTGGTTTGATCTTGCTGTCCAAAGGACTCTCAAGAGTCTTCTCCAGCACGATCTGAAAGCATCAACTCTTAGGCATCTTTATGGTCCAACTCTCAAACGTCTGTACATGACTACTGGAAAAACCTATATGAAAACTTAAAATGATGTATTAAATAAGAATTATAGTATCTCTGCTTGTGTCTCCTTTCCATGCCTTCAAACAGATTCCTTCTGTGGATTGAGAAAATAATGTTGGCTTCTACTGAATTATACCAATTTATTTTCAGGCACAAAATGAGACCACAGAACAACTTTTGGTAATAGGAGAGGAAGGTCTCTGATATTATCAGAAGCCATTTGAAATCTAAGCAAAATGAAAACGTGAAAGATGTGATTTGCAGGGCCTAAGATTTTATTTGTTCTCAGATATGTTTTGAATTCAGACATAAGAGAAGAACTAAGGATCTGAGATATTTGATAACCCAAGAGATGGATAAGGAATGAACTAAATAAATTGCAAAATGAATACAATGTTTCAGAAAATGTTGCATGTTTTTATAAAAATCCTAAAATTTGCAGGAAGCTTTCTTTTATGGGTTTGTTTGAACTTTTTGTAGCTCAGTTCAGTTCAGTTCAGTTGCTCAGTCGTGTCCGACTCTTTGCGACCCCATGAATTGCAGCACGCCAGGCCTACCTGTTCATCACCATCTCTCGGAGTTCATTCAGACTCACGTCCATCCAGTCCGTGATGCCATCCAGCCATCTCATCCTTGGTCGTCCCCTTCTCCTCCTGCCCCCAATCCCTCCCAGCATCAGAGTCTTTTCCAATGAGTCAACTCTTCGCATGAGGTGGCCAAAGTACTGGAGTTTCAGCTTCAGCATCATTCCTTCCAAAGAAATCCCAGGGCTGATCTCCTTCAGAATGGACTGGTTGGATCTCCTTGCAGTCCAAGGGACTCTCAAGAGTCTTCTCCAGCCCGACACAGTTCAAAAGCATCAATTCTTCAGCGCTCAGCCTTCTTCACAGTCCAACTCTCACATCCATACATGACCACAGGAAAAACCATTTTTGTAGCTAGAAGTAATGAATTTTAATATATGTTAGAATTTAAATATAGTCATAAGTTATGATGCATCTCTGGTTCATCAGTCCTTGCAAAATGTCCCCAATGCTTAAATTTTAATAGCTATTACACTTTCAATCTTAAGGTATTAGTTAGTGGTTCATGAATTTGGAAGATTAAACACTACTGGAGATGAGATGAGGTTTTAACATTCCAAAGCCTGACAGATACATTTTTGATATCTGGGTGATGCCCTTCATCATGGCCTGGCTCTTAGATGGTCTGCCAGGAGCCTGAGAGAAGCTAGAATCTTGCATTTCTTCATATAGAAGTGGTTATATGGCAGAGAAAAAAAATGGGCATGAGCTTTGGAGCTAGGCAGAACTTGGCTTCACATCTCGCTCTGTGATTCTGAGCAAGTTCCTTGATCACCTCTGAGCCTCAGTCTCATCACCTGCGAGTGGGACAGGATTTCCTCTGAGGTGGTCGTGAGGATTAAATAATGTATGTCAAGTGCCCAGAACATTATAGAGCAATGAATGACCCCAATGATTACTTTTTATTTTCATTTCCCAGAGCCTGTGGTAAATGGCCTTGCTTATAAATGAAGTCCTTATTCAATGTTTTTTTTTTTTTCCTCTCTCCAGAGAATAGTCTCGAGTGTTTACTCCTTTTTTTTTTTTTTTTCCCCTGCAAGGGGAAAAACTAAACTAAAGGAGCAGTATCCCGTAGCTCTGTCGATTCTGAGGTTCTCTTCAGCAAGCTATCTTGAGCTGCATGATGTAATTGTTAGCTAACCTTGGCTTTTAACCAAGCCATGGCGACACGTTTCTTTCCTTAAGGCATGCCCTGGATAGTGTCTCATCTCAGTTTAGAATGTGCGCTTCATAACTGGACTATTTGTTGGCAGGGAGCTGCCTGTGCTTCACTTGCAGGACATGTTGGTAAGCTCTTAGCTCGTCCAAGCGCTGTCTCCTCAGCCCAGGAGACAGAGAGCGTGGAAACGCCGAGCTCCGAAAGGAAGGCACGCTTCACGCTTGTCTCCATAGGTGGCACAAAGCTGCCGAAACTTCAGCAGCAGTCACAGAACAGAAACATTGTGCGGCTTCATTCCCTTGCTTCTGAGAGGCTCATGCCTATAGTGTATCTTACTGTGGAGAGTTGGACTTGATGTTGTGGCCTGACTTTGCTCCATGCTAGCGGACACTTCACCTCTCTAAACTTTGGTTTTCTCAACAGAAATTATTTTTACCTCAGAAAATTAAACATATTTTAGCATCTTTTTCAGTTCAAGCGTGTGTGGTAATTCCCAAAGGGGTTATGTGATGACACACAGAACAGAGTTTCTGCCTTGCAGGCTTATCACATGCATATGTATTGGGGATGGGGTGATAAGCCAAATACACGTAATGCACCAATCCAGGGCATAGATGATGAATGCCGTCCCGAGACATGGATGTGTCAACAGACCATAATGGGCTGTTGGAAGAGGGGTCTTTTCTGCTTGAGGGGACCATGAGGAAGTTTTATGAGGAAGACAGGATTTGAAAAGGATCTTGAGAAAGGAGTAAAGGGATATGTATTGAGTTGGCCAAAAATGTTCATTCGAGATTTTCATAAGATGTTACAGAAAATCCAAACAAACTTTTTAACCAGCCCAATACAGAGATTGAGGCTTGAAAGGCATTCTTGATGGGGAAACAGTGAGCAAAGAACTCTGAAAAATGTGAGATCTCTTGGCAAAAGAGCACACACTTCTCTTTGACCAAAGTAAGATAGAATGTAAGGGAATGGGAGGACTGCAGGAAGAGAAAGAGAAGAGGAATGATGGTAATAGCTCACGTTTACTGAGCACCTACTGTGTGCCAGGCACTGCTTTAAGCACTTTACTTGCCTTAACTGATTTAATCCTAAAGAAGAGAAGGATGGAAACATAGATTGGGTCATAGTTTGGACTGTGGATGATGAGATAAAGAGTTTGTAATTTGGTTGGAAGTGAGGTGTCTGAATGGCAGGAAGGAATAATTGAGCTCCTGTGAAGTGAGAACCATGAATGAACTGAGGTTATAGCAATAAGAAGGATGCTCACAGAAGTTTTTAATTGAGGTGACCAAGCGTATTAGACGTCCCCACTACAAAAAGAAACGAAGTCGCCATAGGCAGTAGTTGTAGTGTTTTCTTATTTGTAAATTCCAGGTCTTTGAAAAAAGAGGATATATTTTAGAGTGTTATGTTAGTTTATTTTATACTCCATTGTTGATTTGTGACCACAGAAGTGCTATATAAAAATTTAAAGTATCTTAAAAGCAAATCAGTTCTGTTACCCGCTTTAAGGTTACTTAAATTTTTAACCTGGAGTCAAAGTGCATGTTACCAAAATGACCCACTGTAAACCTGTTTTAGGCTTAGCATTTTTAAGATACAATTTAATTTCAAAAGAAAACACATAGTACTATGATGGTATTTACTCTTACTAGTTTGTTGACATTATTGATTAGGCTAATGTATGCCAGGTAACTGCATTTTTCCCCTCTTTATCTTTTTTTTGTACTCCTTGAGCTTTTTACAGTCCTTACCTTCTAGGAAAAACATACTCCAAATATGAAATTGTGTCATTTTGAGAGAGGGAGGTCGAAAACATATTTACAACTTCAAAAACCTGCAGAGAAATCCTTATAGAATTTAGGCAAGAATTGACTTGCTTTCTGCTTCTCCCCACACACAAAAGAGAATGTGACTGGCCTGTGTTTGTTCTCTGTGATTGACAGGAAAGCAGGACTGGAAATAATTCACACCAGATTAATTTGGCAGGATGTGGATCGTTTCTCGACATTTCCCTCTAGGCTTGCTGTTTCCCTCCTGTTAGCTTGTGTCACCTTCTTGGCTAAGGACTCACACCAAGGGAATTCTGCTGTCGGACCCCGCAGAATCACCACCCATCCAGGGGTCCCAGGACCCTGGGCCAGACCTGCTTACTGAGAGGACAGCCCAGAGGTGACGCCGGGGGAACGAAGGGCCTCTCTCCGGCTCTCTGGCAGCACAGCTCTCATTACCAGAGGGTGCTGGGAGACGCTTGGCTGAGGAGGAAGGCTCGAGGAGAAGCCTTGAAGCAAGCCCAGTTTTTTTACTTTGTGTCCCTGCCCAGAATGATGCATGGGCTAGCGGGCAGCCAATTAGGAAAGGACAAAATGAAACCCACATGTGAGGGCGCGTTTCTTAATGCTTTCATTTCCCCCTTTCTGCTGGGGCCTTGTTTCAGGAGATGCAACCCAGTGGCCGTGCTCAGGGAAACTGGGTTTGGAATTCCTTTTAACTGAAGCTACAGAATATCATTGAGGCTGTGCCCTAAAGACTGTTGTGGTGGTAGCAACCTAACCTCTTGGGCAACAGGATGAAAATGATCCAGGGTCTGCCGGGGCCCTGAGAGATGAGAAGCCTTGCTGGCCGCAGAGAAGCAGGGCTGAGCCTGTGTGCTGGGACTGAGTGCTCTCTGCGCCGCTTTGACACCCTGGTAGCTGGTCAGGAGGAGGCAGGATCCTTACTCTGTCCTACCGTATTTTCTCAGATGTTTGTCCTCAACACCTCCTGTTATTACCTGGGCACGCATATGAGGGTCACACACACGGACCCCTGAAACAAAGACTAGGTTCTCAGCTTCGCAGAGCCACAGGATGCCCCTGGGAACAAGCTAGCATATGTGTTAAGTTGTCCAGTGCTTACTTGGCTGTGTACAGCAGTAGCATTTTATTGGAAGTGGAAAAATTACCAAAAATTATTGATTGGGGCAAGGATCAGAGATGACTCAGAAGTAGACTCTCTCCCTGCACCTAGATAAAGTTGTAACCCAGCATGGAACTGTGTTTCTGTGTATTCCCCCCCCATATTTTTGCTCCATTTATGTTATTATCCTTTCAGCCCACCAGAGAAGTTTGCTTTAATTTTTCAAGCTGAATAATATCCTTTGCTCAGTGCTTTCAATGTGCTAGGCCCTTGGTCTGCCCCATTAGAAATAATATTTGGGTTAGAAGCATTTCTGTATTTGAAGAAAAGGGAAATGTTTAGAAGTCTTTTAAAAGCCAAATAAACAGAATATGAAACAAGAAAGTGGCCAAAAATTGTGGTTTTGTCACTTTTTTTCCTATTGCCTCAGTAAATTATCTTTACACCCACAGAAAGCTGTCCTAGAAAAAGGACACTACACAGATATGAGTTTGGAGAACTGTGGGAGTGTGGCAAGTCTGGAGGGGAGGCACAAGTGATAATCCAGAAGGATTTGTTTGCCAGATTTAACTTGTCAATGAACTGCTTACCTTCAAATGATCACGGTAGAATCCTGCCTTCTGTGCGCTCTGGTAGGGACTGAGTACATGTGAGCTCATGCTCAGAGGACATTAAGCAACTGGATGGTGTGAGGGCTGAAGATGATGAAACGTTTTGCTGGTTGCAAACAGCGACCTTCCCACAAGCAGGATTCGTTGGAACCTTCCTGTGAAAGATTCTTAAACAAACTTGGTCTTTGTTGACGTTAGATAAATAAAATAGAGAAGCTGAGTAGTAAGAGTTTAGGGAATTCAAGAATTTGCACAAGCTCTACTTTTGGGAATATTCATAAAATGTTTGTCTTTTGGTGACATGGAAATCATCTGCTTAAACCGTAGAACGTTTCCTAATGACCATCTAGCAGACTCAGTCCGTGTATTTAAAAATCAGATTTATAAATACTCAAGAGAAAATATGAAAATAATTCATGGACTGTGCTGCTCAATTGCTCAGACATGTCTGACTCTTTGTGACCCCCTGGATGGTAGCCTGCCAGGCTCCTCTGTCCATGGGATTTTCCAAGTAAGAATACTGGAGTGGGTTGCTGTTTCTTTCTCCAGGTGATCTTCCTGACCCAGGGATCGAACCTATGTCTCCTGCATTGGCAGGTGGGTTCTTTACCACTGAGCCACCTGGGATGTCCCATGGCCTGCTGTTTAGAAAGAAGAAAATGCAAATAGAGTCGTGCCTCTATACTTAGGAATGCTGAACCCAAGAACAGAGACCCTGTGAATATGCAGGGTGGGTTATGGGACTCGTGTATCTGTGGATTTGGGTAGCTGTGGCTGGCCCTGGAACCAATCCCCTGAGGATACCTATGGACAACTGTACAATCAAAACCCTACTCAGACAATGAATACTCAGAGCGAGGACCGAGAAGGGCACACAGCAGGAAGGTTCACGGTGATTGTCATAGGAGTTCGAGGGGCTCAGACTTCAAAGATGGGAGAAAAACATATGAATCTGTGGCAAAGAGCACAGAAACATTTGAGCTGAATCTTTGTGGAACATTTAATCAGGAAGCAGACCTTGGAGTGGTAGCAGTAGATGACTGAGGGAAGGCAGAGGTGCTTTTCTGTTCAGGAGAAAGTTGGCTCTCTGAGAAGATAGATACCCAAAAGGGAAGCTGAGGCCCAAGTGGGTAAGAAAGAATGTAGCTGCTTTAAACTAGCTCCCAAAGCAACAACAAGTAGCTCACAGTTTCAGACCTGGATGAATCACATCTTGCAGTATTAAACTAATTTGTAGGTATGAGTCTGGAGTGATCATCCGTCATCTTGGAGGCACCCTGTGCTCCAAAAAAGGGAGCACAGAAAAGAAAGAACCAGTAACCCTTGTCTTCAAAACAGAGACCAGTGCAGATCCTGGAAACCACAGCTGGATACAGTTCATCAGCGAAATTCTAGGACTGTGTGGTGCATTCTTGGGAAAAAGAGACCACTTCCCAAAAGGCATTGTGAGTTCACCAAGAACGGTTATGCCTAACAAACTCCATACCTGCTTTTTAACCTGTTAAAAGAATGGTGGATTTTAAAAGTTTAAGCATGACAATTAGCATTTTGGCAAAGCCTTTAATATCATGTGTTGTGATAACCTTGGGCTAAGCTGGAGAGAAATGTGGATCTCTAGTTGTTTGCACAATATCCTGAGATTGTTGCTGAACGGGTCGATAATAGCTTGGAGGGACATTGGTGGTGGTGTGCATGGTCCTGGGTTCTTCGCCTTGTGGCATTGTTATCATTTACCTGGGTTAGGATAGAAGTCATGCTGGTTAAATTTGCAGTGACATGAAGATAGGTAAGATATTTGATAATCTGATGGGTAGATTTGTGTTACATAGAACCCCAAATAATATGAAACTTAAAATTCTAAACTGAGGTTTGAAAATAATCAGTGAAACAAAATGGAATCATGAAGACAGTCTATGTAGATGTCTTTGAGAAAAAAAAGACCTGAAGGTTTTAGCTGAATACAAACCAAGTATTAGTCATTCATTCAGTGGACATATGTGTACTGACAGCTCTCCTCTCTATTTCTGTTGCTGTGTGTGAGCACACTGGGAATGCAGCAGATCAATAAAATACAGACCTTGCTTTCCAGAAACTTAGCGTAAAGGAATGTATTGGTTTCTGAGGGTTGCCATTAAAAAGTACCACAATCTAGGTGGCTTAAAATAACCAAAAGAATGGGGATTTCCCTGGTGGTCCAGTGGTTAAGGCTCAGTGATTCCAGTGCAGGGGACCTGGGTTTGATCCCTGGTCAGGGAACTAGATCCTGCATGCTGCAACTAAGACCAGCACAGCCAAGTTAAAACACAAAACAAAAAAATAACAAAAATGTATTGGCTCACGTTTCTGGAAATGCCCAACTCAAGGTGGCAGCAGGGCTGTGCTTCTCTGAAACCTTGAGGGAAGAATCCCACTTTGCCTCCTGGGGCTTTTGGTGAGGGCCGTCAGTCCTTGGTGTGTCTTGGCTTGCAGCTCCATCACTCCAGTTTCTGCCTCTGTGATCACATGGCATTCTTCACATGCGTTTGTGTCTTCACACAGCATTTTCTTCTTATAAGGACACCTCTGATATTGGCTTAATACCCTGATGATTTCACCTGAATCTGATAACATTAGCGAAGACATTGTTTCCAAATAAAAGTCAACAAATGCAGTACCAGGGTTTAGGACGTCTACGTATCTTTTTTTTTCTTTTTAATAGATTGAGCACAGTTCAACCCATCACAAGGAGTAAAACATACTCATCCAAGCAGTTGCATAGAATGGTGATGGAGAAAAAGTGCCGCAAAGATAGAGTGCTGTGAGCACAGGCGAAACGGTGACCTAATTTAGCTTGGGGGAGGATGTCAGGGAGGACTGGGAGCTCTCTGGGAAAAGAGGAGAAAATGAGTTCACGGAGAGAAGAGACAGCCATGCGGGGAGCCTGGAGCAGCAAGAGGCACAGAGTTCAGGGAAATGAAAGCTCAGTGCAGAGCAGGGGCGTGAGGAGGACGCGGGAGATGATGTGCTGAGAGACACTGGAGGGGCCAGGCCCAGAGGAGCTCTGGGCATTGTGTTGCCATGGTGGAGGCAACTATCAAAACGAGAAGAGTAAGTATATAAAATGGAGGAAGATAGTCAGTGAGACTCTGGGCTTGCTTGACCGAATGCGGACTGCTTTGTCTTGTCGGGAGGGCCATATTTTAAGTGAGTGTTTATCAGTGTGAATGTTGTACTTTGAATTACTATATTTATCTGCATAGACAAAATCCCTGGGGTGATAGCCATTTGGAATTAGTTGAACCAGAAGACTTTCTGCCTTTATTCTTCGGGCAGAGTTAGACCAGTGGGTAGGAGTTACAGGGGGACTCTGTGAAAGGGAGGTCTTCCAGCAGTGGGAGGCACACAGGTTGGAGAGCTGGAGGCTTGAGAATTATTTGCCGGAGGAGGATGGCCGAGATAACAGGGATGCTGCAGTGAAGGTGAGAAGGGGACTGTTTTCCTCTAAGGTCCCCTGTGCAGGAAGCCAGCGTTATCCGAGGATAAGAGGAAACCCAGTGAAGTATCTGCTAGGGGCTCAGATGTGATGTTCAGATTCCTAAAGTCCATTTCCTCACACTTTAAAATTTTAAGAGCATTAAAAGGGCTTTGTCACTGGGAGATTATTAAATAACTGAGTTCATTTAAAATATCTTTGTAACACAGTGTTATGTATCAATTATTTGTTGTTCAGTCATAAAGTTGTGTCTGACTCTGCGATTCCATGGACTGCAGCACACCAGGCCCCTCTGTCCTGCAATATCTCCTGGAGTTTGTTCAAGTTCATGTCCACTGAGTCAGTGATGATATCTAACCATCTCATTCTCTGCCTTCCTCTTCTCCTTTTGCCTTCAATCTTCTCCAGCATCAAGGTCTTTTCCAATTTTATATGTGTGTGTGTGTGTGTGTGTGTGTTAGTTATACATCAAAGAAAAATTGGCAGAATTATTTAGATGCAGTTACCCTTCCCAACCCTCTGCTATTATTGGCAACAGTTATCCTTCACCTCACATCTTTGGTTCAACTCTTTTATTCCTCTTCCTGATGTTCTCTCAGCTGCACTTACTTGACTTGTTCTATCAAACTCATTTCTAAGGATCTGTTGCCGGTCCTTAGGCTGGCATTGGATCCTATTTAGAAGTGATGGTATGTAAATGTGTACATTCCGTTTTATACCATACAAGCCATATTGCCTTCCCTGATGGAGAAGGAGCAGGAAGGCCTGTAGGAGGACACGGCATGAGCAAGCGTCCATTCCACCCAAGTGCCCTGGGACCCAGTCGCTTTTGGTGGCGGAGGGAGGGGGCGGTCATAATCAAAGAATCTCTGACCAGCTGCCAAAAGTATATTTATTTATTTATTTTTGAAGGCTAACAGTAGGTTATTTAATCTATTTCAATTGGAGGATAATTACATATCTCAATAGTTTTTGTCATACATCGACATGAATCAGCCACAGGTGCACATGTGTCCCCCCTATCCTGAACCTCCCCCTCCCATCCCATCCCTCTGGGTTAGAGCACCAGCTTTAAACGCCCTGCTTCATGCGTTGAACTTGCACTGGTCATCTATTTTACGTACAGTAATACACATGTTTCGGTATTATTCTCTCAAATCTTCCCACCTCGCCTTCTCCCACAGAGTCCAAGAGTCTGTTCTTTACGTCTGTGTCTTTTGCTGCCTTACATATAGGATCATCATTACCGTCTTTATAAATTCCATATATATGCATTAGTATACAGTACTGGTGTTTCTCTTTCTGACTTCACTCTCTATAATGGCTCCAGTTTCATCCACCTCATTAGAACTGAATCAGATGTGTTCCTTTTTATAGCTGAGTAATATTCCATTGCATATATGTACCACAACTTCATTATCTGTTTGTCTGCTGATAGACATCTAGGTTGCTTTTATGTCTTAGATGCAAAAGTATATTTAACAGGAATTTCCACATTCACTTGTATCTCTTGAAGGACATCCAACTCACATTCGACATTAGCACTTCTCAAAATCTCTCCTTTCCTCCCCACTTTTCCTTCTGCCAGGTGGATTTTCTCTAGGCTGTAGGCTCTTCTGTTACCCCCAGCCCTTTATTACATAGACCAGCCTGCTTCTTAGCTTTACATTTGCCAACTGTATGGTGGATTTTCCTTCCTTGAGTCAAAAGGAAAGCTCAGGAGTGGACAAAAGAGGCAAAAAGACCCTTCCTGCTGCCTCTAAGTAGCTCAGAAGGCCCAGGAACCGAACCCTCCCAAGGGGACAAGGGAGCAACCAGAAATAAATCTTATCACCTGTGTGTGGACAAGAGGGCAGTGTTCTAGGGACAGTTGGTGGACAAATTGGCTTACAGTATTCACGTGGAGGGTGGACGAGAGTAAGACGAAGGAAGGTGGGCTGAGAGCAGAGGACAGAGGGGTGATCTTGAAACCCAGGCTAGAGCATATGAGTTGGAGAAGTTGGCAGGAGGCCGAGACTATTGATTAGATACAGTCAATTTGAAGCATTAAAATTCAGCTTGTGTCGACCCAGAGGGATGGGGTAGGGAGGGAGGTGGGAGGGAGGTTCAGGATGGGGGACACATGTATAGCTGTGTCATGTGGCTGATTCATGTTGATGTACGGCACAAGCCACCATAATACCATAAAGTAATTATCCTCCAATTAAATGCATTTTTAAAAATTCAGTTCATTCTTCATATTTCATGATTCTCTTGTTAGGAGTCCACTGATACTTATAAACATTTCCAAGCACATTTTAAAATTACAGACACTAAATTCTCTTTGACCAAAATAATCCATCTACAAGTCTCTGCAAGGCATGGTTTCATTTAAAGTCAGGATTGGGAAATAACAATGTTATGTTGTTTCTGAGATATTTTTGAAATATTTTCAGACACAGCAGGAATCAGCCCCATATCGGCTATTTCTCTCTGCATCTTGGTGTGGGATATTCTGAAGGTCAGATGAAATAGCTCTTTGCAAAGAAGCAGCAGGAGTGTGAGGTTGCAGGGTGTTTGTTTCACTTTCTCCTGTTTCATTCTTCTTGTTTTAATACTTCAAGGGCAGCATTGCCAGACTGTGGTACAGAGCCATTTTCAAGTTATTTTCCTTTTAAAATTCTTCTTCGTTTGCGTATTCTAAACTTAAGTGTTAGAGGCTTTGAATCCTGATGATGAAGGGCTGGCACTGTTGTAATTACTTTCTCTGAGCACATAATAGAAATGTTTAATTCAGATTTATTTGAAGCCAACATGAACGCCCAAACCTCTCAGCCAATAACAGTGTTTCAGCCATCTGCCAAGATGCTAAGGATCAAGATCTCTGGTGATACGTTATTTCTGTATTTTAAAAAGTACAAAATCAGAACATGCTTTTCAAAGTTAAAAATATAGTTTCAAAACGACTATTTTTTAAAGAATGACTCAAGAACAAAACCATAAACAATGAGTACACTCAATATGGTATCCATCAAAATTTCTTGAACTTGAATTAAAAATGAATGTGAATTCCGGTTGAATTCCTTTTCTGCCACAGTTTGAGGGAAGGAATTTGGGGTAGCATGGAAACAAAAGTAGCTGAGTTCTAACAACTAAATTAGGTTTTTTTGAGGAGGATGAAGGGTAAGTGAATTGAGAGGAATACTATGGCTGTTTGGAAAGAGACCAATTAGAAGAAACCAGAGTGTTCTAAAGGGCTTCTCAGTCCTTTGCCTTCAGACAAAAAGAGCTTTCTTGTACTTTAGCATACCTCCTAGGCCATGAATATGCTTCTAGAATTTTTAATCTGAAATTCAGCTACTAATCCAGAAATTAGTCAAAATAAACTTGTTAAACAATGGCTCTTAGTCGACAGAAGTGTGGGTTCGTCCAGGTCATCTGGATTTGCTTGGCATCCTTGAGTTGATTCTAATTTGTGTGGACAGTGGATTAATAAGGTAAGTGTGAGTTTTTATTTCTTTTCAAAACATTTTGTTAGTGTTTATTACATGGTGGTTTTTGAGAAATAATAATGACTCACCTTCCTGTAAAGATGAGCAGCTGGAATGCCTGTTACTAAAGCTGACAGCCACCATAAAACTCAGTGGTATTTAGGAGGATCACTGAATTGTGGCAAAATTTGATCAACAATAGTCAAAGATTTACAAGCTTAAACGTCAGCAATCTAGAGAGCACATTCATCTCGAATACCTTGTTCTGTGCAAACGTCACAGCTAGAATTCCTGTGTTTAGTATTCTGACAGTTCAAAGAGATTGATGTGGAAATACATTATAGGCGCATATATTTAAAGGTACTCTTATTTTTTTGGATTTAGAATGGCAGTGCAAGTTTTAAAAGGTGAAAACAAAAACAAAATAAAACTGTCCATGTATAAAGTTATACCAAAGTCATTCTGACATTATTTGTTCATCCCTTTTGTGTTATCTTTAAACTACGCGCCATGTAAGGTTTGGATTTTGGAGCTTACAAATAAGAGCTCAAAGGTCAGTTGCCTAACTTAGAAACTTGTCTGCCCTGTCCCTTCCCATTCTCCTTCTTGATGCTTTTTCTCCTAATTGCAGCCCCTCAACCCAACACTACTCTCAGTCTTCCACATCTCAAGAAATTTGCTTTATCCATTCTCCCCGCTCTGGAGTTCAAGCTCTCTTTCTCTTCTGGCTCTTTCCCATTGGCATCTAAACAGATTAAATTTCTTCTTAATGAGGATCTCCCTTGATCCCATGGACCCCTTCAGGCCATTTGCTTGAAAAATCATCCTTACTGACCATATCACTTTCATTTCCTCACTGCTCATCATTTTGCAGCCCCTGCAACCTGGCTTACACCCCATGGCCCACAGAACCCTCACCTGTCAAGGTTGCTGAAGACTTCTTTATCGAGATCATATTCTTTCATTTGTTTCCGACGCTGACACTGAGGACACTTCCTTCTTGAAAGCTCACTCTCCTTTCAGGTCGAGTCTTCTCTGGTGTCTTCAGCCTCTCTCGCCTCATTTCCTCCAGGAGTGTGATGGTGGTGGTTCTTTGTCTTCTCCTTCCCCCGCCCATTCCTTATATGTGTGCATCTCTGGTGTTTCACGCCCTTCCCTCTCCTGCACTCTCTCTCCCTGGATGATACTGTCAATGTAGTTACCGTCTCTATGCTGATCCTTCTCAGACCTCCTGTCTTCTGGTCTCTGCTGATGTTTGCTGAGACCATATGACAATTCCACACATTTCTTTAAAAAATCACAGTGGTCAAAAAGCACCTCCTTCTTTGCTTATTCCTCTTTTAAATGAAGGACACACAAACCGTCCAGCAGCTGTGGCTCACAGATCCACATAGTCCCCAGCTCCTGCATCCTCCACCTCCTCAGTGGCTCTGTAGTCCGTCCATTTCTCTTCATGATGCCGCCTTTACCCTGGAGCCCGTCATAGACCCTCTTGCCTAGATCATCCCAGTGGCCTGTTTGCCCTTTCCCTCAACTCCAGTTTTGGTCTTGCTCATCCCTTCCCTGTAACACAATCAGAGCGCTAGTTGTCAAGTTGTGTATCTGACTTAAAGTTCTTCAGTGCTCTAGTGGTCAAGTCCAAGCTCCCCGCATGGCCTGGGGACCCCTTCTCCCCTCTAGCTTCCCTCAGCCCCTGAGCCCTGTGTGTGTTCAGCCCCTCTCTGTGCCTCTGAATTTTCTGCTCCCTCTGCTCAGAGCACTCATCATTGCCCCTACTCCCCCCAGCCTCTGTCCCACCACATCTTCAGATGGCTCCATCCATCTCATCCCTTCAGAGGTCTCAGGGTAGACACAGCTCTCTCCAGGAAAGCACCTGTGACCACCTGTGACCACCCCCTCCGTGGCCCCTCCCCGTGAGCAGAAGCCTCTGCTTCGTGATATTAGACTGGCCGCTATCTGCGCCTCCCACCCCACTGTAAGTGCCGTGAAGGGAGGAATTGTGGCAGCCTGTTCAGGTGGGTTCACACCTAGTGGTGTGCACTGAAGTATTTGTGGAACTAATAAGACAGCAAAAGTGCTTTTAGGAAATTTGCTTTAAAAAAAAAAAAAAATAACCCCTAACATCAGCATTAAGGAAAGTGAAAAAGCTGGCTTAAAACTGAGCATTCAAAAACTAAGATCATGGCATCTGGTCCCATTCCCATCACTTCATGGTAAATAGATGGGGAAACAATGGAAGCAGTGACAGACTATATTTTATTGATTTTCAAAATCACTGCAGATTGTGACTGCAGCCATGAAACTAAAAGACACTTGCTCTGTGGAAGAAAAGCTATGACAAACCTAGACAGTGTGTTAAAAAGCAGAGACATTACTTTGCCATCAAAGGTCTGTCTAGTCATAGCTGTGGTTTTTCTAGTAAGTCATGTATGGATGTGAGTGTTGGACCATAAAGAAGGCCAAGCTCTGAGGAATTGATGCTTTTGAACTGTGGTATTGAAGAAAACTCTTGAGAGTCCCTTGGAGTGCAGGGAGATCAAACAGTCAGTCCTGAAGGAAATCAGTCCTGAATATTTATTGGAAGAACTGATGATGAAGCTGAAGCTCTGTTATTTTGGCCACCTAATGAGAAGAGCTGATTCATTGGAAAAGACCCTGATAGTGGGAAAGATTGAAGGCAGGAGGAGAAGGGGATGACAGAGGACGAGATGGTTGGATGGCATCACTGACTTGGACATGAGTTTGAGCGAGCTCTGGGAGTTGGTGAAGGACAGAAGAGCCTGGCGTGCTGCAGTCCACGGGGTCACAAACAGTTGGACATGACTGAGTGACCGAACAACAGCAACATCATTAAGGTCTTAAGACCAAGAGAGGTTGGGAGACTTCTCTTCTGTGATACAGGAAACTCTAAAACCCTCTTGTGTATGATAAAATATTTCCAGTGCTTCCGTCATTGATCCTGCCTTCGTAAGGTGAATAATAGCTCTACTTCTGGTTTACTACTATAATTTATTGGTGATCAGAATGTTTTAAACATCTTTGGTAAGTGCTGTAGAGCCCTTGTTTGCTGTTTCTGGGACTTTGACAAGGTGGAGGATGTTTCTCCCTTAGAAATGGGCATTGGAGAAATAGTGGTAACAGGAACCCAAGTTGGATGTATGTTTAAGAATAGGTTGTCTCTGCCTTATATAAAGTCACCTCTTTCAGGTAGAGGGTGTATATGTCTGTGGGTCTGCATAAAGAATGGGCCTAACACACATTAAACTCTATGAGCACCTTATTGGAGAAATAGCTAAACAAATATAAGTTATTCTATCAGGACACTGGCTCTAGGAAAGAAGAGGGATTGTAGGAAACCCACGGGGAATGGCAGGAGGTAGTAATTTTGAAGAGATGAAATTGGGAATAGCGTTGGTAGAGTCAGCGCAGCTGATACCAGCTTGACCTTCATCAGATGCAGACCTTTGTCAGCAGAGTGATGTCTCTGCTTTTTAATATGTTGTCTAGGTTAGTGATAGCCTTCTTTCCAAGAAGTAAGTGTCTTTTAATTTCATGGCTGCAGTCACGATCCACAATGATTTTGGAGCCCAAGAAAATAAAATCTGTCACTATTTCCACTTTTTCCCCTTCTATTTGCCATGAAGTGATGGGACTGGATGCCATGATCTTAGCTTTTGAATGTCACATTTCAAGCCAGCTTTTTCACTCTCTCCTTCACCCTTATCAAGAGGCTTTTCAGTTCCCCTTTAATTTCTGCCATTAGAGTGGTATCATCAGCATATCTGTGGTGGTTGATATTTCTTACAGCAATCTTGATTCTAGCTTGTGGTTCATCCGGCCTGGCATTTCACGTGATGTGTTCTGCATACAGGGTGGCAATGTACAACCTTGTTGAACTCTTTCCCAATTTTGAACCAGTCTGTTGTTCTATGTCTGGTTCTGTTGCTTCTTGACCCGCATACAGATTTCTCAGGAGACAGGTCAGGTGGTCTGGTATTTCCATCTCTTGAAGAATTTTCCACAATTTGTTGTGATCCTCACAGTCAAAGGTTTCATGTAGTCAGAGAAGCAGGTGTTTTTCTGGAACTTCTTTGCTTTTTCCATGATCCAGCAGATGTTGGTAATTTGATCTCTGATTCTTCTGTCTCTTTGAAACCCAGCTTGTACATCTGGATGTTTTTAGTTCACAAACTGCTGAAGCTTAGCTTTAAGGTTTTTGAACATTACCTTAACAGCATGTGAAATGAACACAATTGTGGTAGTTTGAACATTCTTTGGCATTGCCCTTCCTTAGGATTGGAATGAAAACTGACCTTTTCTAGTCCTGTGGCCACTGCTGAGTTTTCCAAATTTGCTGACAAATTGAGTGCAACACTTTAACAGCATCATTTTAGGATTTTAAATAGCTCAGCTGGAATTCTAACAACTCCACTAGTTTTGCTCATAGTAATGCCTCCTAAGGCCCACTTGACTTCACACTCCACAATGTGTGGTTCTAAGTGAGTGACCACACTATCAAGATTCTCTGGATCATTAAGGTATTTTTTGTATAGTTCTTCTGTATATTCTTGTCACCTCTTCTTAGTTTCTTCTGCTTCTGTTAGATCCTTGCTGTTTCTATCATTTATCATGCCAATCCTTGCATGATATGTTCCCTCGATACCTCTAGTTTTATTGAAGAGATCTCAAGTCTTGCCAGTTTTGTTATTTTCCTCTATTTCTTTACATTGCTCATTTACGAAGGGCTTTTTCTCTCTCCATGTATTCTCTGGAAAACTCTGCATTCAGTTGGGAATATCTTTTTCCTCTACCTTTGCTTTTCACTTCTCTTCTTCCCTCAGATATTTTTAATGCGTCCTCAGACAACCACTTTGCCTTCTTGCATTTCTTTTTCTTTGGGATGGTTTTGGTCACCACCTCCTCTACACTGATAGGCATGTCTGTCCAATAGTTCTTCAGGCACTCTGTTTAC
This sequence comes from Nanger dama, assembly GCA_917880005.1. Classification (NCBI taxonomy): domain Eukaryota; kingdom Metazoa; phylum Chordata; class Mammalia; order Artiodactyla; family Bovidae; genus Nanger; species Nanger dama. The sequence continues at coordinate 26,058,787 of CAKJTW010000021.1, forward strand.
CAGATCTAATCCCTTCAATCTATTCATCACCTCGACTGTATATTCATATAGGATTTGATTCAGATCATACCTGAATGGCCTGGTAGTGGTTTTCTCTACTTTCTTCAATAAACATTAGCTATTTTTATTAGCATAGTACTTCCTAGAGTAGTGATGGGTGTGAAATAACTTTGAAAAGGGTATCTCTCCATATTTGCAATGGCATGTTTAGGGTGACTGGTTTTCGCCAAGGACACTCCTTCAGTGGCTGCTTGGGGAGTGGGAACAGGTGGTACCCTCTGGCATTTGGAGTGATTTATTAGCCCAAGATTGCTCAGCCTTAATGGGACCTAACGTGTGCCTGGGGCTGCAGCAAGCCGCCAAGATCCTTGACTGTGAGCAGGGTGCTGACTGGGTAATACTCTGTTTATTGAGCTGCTGAAGGTTCTGTTTCCTCTTTTCCTTTTTCAAAAAATTTCCCCTCTTCTCTGACCCTAAAGACAAATTTGGTCACAGTTCTTTAAATTGTGCTGTACCTATTTCAATGAGACAGCAAGGTAAGCCACATTCATGTAGTTTGGTGTTGAATAAAGCTAAATGGATTGACATCTTTAAAGGCACCAGCTGCCTTTACAAACTAGAATTCCCTATCAGCTGTTTGCATCTTAGATGTCCTTAGCAAGATGCTTGTCTGTATCTGGATTCTGTGTCAAAAGTTTTGAAGCAGTTTAACTTCTGGGTATTGCTGATTTGATGTGAAAGGGGAGAAAACATAAATGTTACTGCTGTAGTGGTTGTGACTTTGTAGTGATCTCATTTGTGTCTTTTACTTGTGTGCACCTATCTCTAACAAATCTAGTGGAGGTGATGGAATTCCAGCAGAGCTATTTCATATCCAAAAGATGATGCTGTTAAACTGCTGCACTCAATATGTCAGCAAATTTGGAAAACTCAGCAGTGGCCATAGGACTGAAAAAGGTCAGTTTTCATTCCAATCCCAAAGAAGGGCAATGCCAAAGAATGCTCAAACTACTGCACAGTTGCACTCATTTCACATGCTAGCAAGATAATGCTCAAAATCCTTCAAGCTAGTATGTGAATTGAGAACTTCCAGATGTACAAGCTGGATATAAAGAAGGCAGAGGAACCAGAGGTCAAATTGCTGGATTTAAAGAAGGCAGAGGAACCAGAGGTCAAATTGCCAAACCAGACTCTATTGGATCATAGAAAAAGCAAGGTAATTTTAATTCCAGAGAAACTTCTACTTCTGCTTCCTTGATGACACTGAAGCATTTAACTGTGTGGATCACAACAAACTGAAAAATTCTTAGGGTTTGGAATACCAGACCACCTTACTCTGCCTTCTTAGAAATCTGTATGCAGGTCAAGAAGCAACAGTTAGAACCAGACGTGGAGCAATCGACTGGTTCAAAATTGAGAAAGGAGTAGGTCAAGGCTGTGTATTGTCACCCTGCTTATTTAACTTCTATGCAGAATACATCATGCGAAAAGCCAGGCTGGATGAATTACAAGCTGAAATCAAGATTTCTGGGAAAATATCAGTAACCTCAGATAACAGATAACACCACCTTTATAGCAGAAAGCGAAGAGGAACTAAAGAGCCTCTTGATGAGGGTGAAAGAGGAGAGAGAAAACCTGGCTTGAAGGTCAGCATTCAGAAACCTAAGATCCTGGCATCCATTCCTGTCACTTCATGGCAAATAGATGGGGAAACAATGGAACAGTGACAGATTTTATTTTCTTGGGCTCCAAAATCACTGTGGACAGTGACTGCAGCCGTGAAATTAACAGGCACTTGCTCCTTGGAAGGAAAGCTATGACCAAGCTGACAGCATATTGAAAAGCAGAGATGTCACTTTGCTGACAAAAGTCCGTCTAGTCAAAGCTGTGGTTCTTCCAGTAGTCACGTATGGATGTGAGAGTTGGACCATAAAGAAGGCTGAGCAATAAAAAATTGATGCTTTTGAACTGTAGTGATGAGGAAGACTCTTGAGAGTCCCCTGGACTGCAAGGAGATCCAACCAGTCCATTCTAAAGGAAATCAGTTCTGAATATTCATTGGAAGGACTGATGCTGAAGTTGAAACTCCAATATTTAGGCCACCGATGTGAAGAGCCAACTCATTAGAAAAGACCCTGATGCTGGGAAAGATCAAAGCAAGAGGGGAAGGGAATGACAGAGGACAAGATGGTTGGATGGCATCACAACAGACATGACTTTGAGCAAGCTGTGGGAGACGGTGAAGGACAGGGAGCCTGGTGTGCTGTAGTCTTTGGGGTCACAAAGAATCTGACATGACTGAGCAACAGGACAGCAACAACCCATCTGGAGAAAACTTTGGAGGAAGATACTGTTTAGAAAGTTTTATTTGGAGAAAAGCTAAGTTCTGCACCTAATTTAAGTGAAAGCTTGTTTTTATTTTCCAGAAAAATAAAGGTTTTAGATTTGAATGCAGTTTATCGTTGTTTGTTTTTTACCTACCAGAGTGAAGAGTTACCATTTCTGATTATTTTTTAACATATATTTATTTGACTGAATTAGATCTTAGTTGTGGCATGGGACATCTTTTGTTGCAGCTTCTGTCTAGTTGTGGCCCTCAGGATGAGTTACTCTGTGGGATGTGGGATCTTAATTCTCCAACCAGGAATCAAACTCAATTCTCCTGCCTGCATTGGAAGGTGGATTCTTAACCACTGGATGCCCAGGGAAGTCTGATTATCTTTTATCCTGCATTGTACTTTTGGCGTATCTTTATGAGAAATTAATCTCTTAAGAGAAATAAGAGAAAAATCAGTAATTCCATGGTATTATGTTCATATCTTTTTTTCCTCTGTTTAACTAAGTTATTTAACCTACAGTAAAATTTAAAAATATTTTTTGCACTTTAAAGTTATAGAGATGTACTTGATGTTGAGTTCAGGGATTGCAAACCTAGAAGCTCTAGTTCAGAGACAACACACGCGCACACAATGGGGCTAGGTTCCCAGGCTTACATGGTTTAATTCCTTTTTTACTATCAGGCCAAAAATAGAAAGTACTGATATCTCACTAGGAAACTAGCAGCTCAAACAGGAAGGGAAATTTGGTTCTAATTCGAATGAGCTAATTTGTTGAGGATTTGCTGGAATGCCTGCTCTGCCAGGTTGCCACAGCTACTTTCTCCTGTAAGATTTATTGTCAGGGCTGTAATACTGATACCAAGGATTAAGTTTGAATTTTTAGCCTTTATTTAGAGGACAAGAGCAAAGATTCTCATCTGTGCAGCTCAGTGCTGCATCAAACTTCTGGACGAAAGTGAAAATCCAGGATCAACTCTTGCTGTAATTAGCACATTTTTGAAGGATTTCTGTGGTTAGTTGAAATGAGGTCTGCTCATTGTGATGTTATGAGGGTAGGGAATTTACTTGACCTAAAATTCTACATGGTCAAGTTTACAACATGGATGGAAGAAGTTTGAGAAGTACATAAATTATTCCAAGTTGCTGAGGAAGGGATTTAGCTTTATGGCAAAAATTCATCGGGGCTCCACCAGGGGGTTAGATGTCTGGAAACTGTTATGCTTAGGATAGGGGATGGAGGTAGGGACTCAGGAAGGTCTGACTTGTATCCTCAGGCTCATTAAATCCAGAGACATTACTGCCGCCTAAGCTGTCGCAGAGCCCTCTGAGCCTTTCCACTGGCTAGTTAAGCTTTCAGATCTCAGCTAGTAGGTGCATATTTTATTCCTAGAGGCCACTCACTACTGAGGCCTCACATCATGTACGGATGTGAGAGTTGGACCATAAAGCTGAGCGCCAAAGAATTGATGTTTGAACTGTGGTGTTGGAGAAGACTCTTGAGAGTCCCTTGGACTGCAAGGGGGATCCAACCAGTCAATCCAAAAGGAAACCAACTCTGAATTTGGAAGGACTGTTGCTGAAGCTGTATTACTTTGGCCACCTGCTGCGAAGAACTGACTCTTCAGAAAAGACCCTGATGCTGGCAAAGATTGAGGGCAGGAGAAGGGGGGCAGCAAAGGATGAGCTAGATGGATGGTATTACTGACTTAGTGGACATGAGTTTGAGCAAACTCTAGGAGATAATAAAAGACAAGGAAGCTTGGCATGCTGCGGTCCATGGGGCCACAAAGAGTTGGATGTGACTTGGCAACTGAACAACAGAGAGGCCACTGTCTTAGAAATTAGTAAAATAAGCAATTATTGAAGAAGAATACATATCTGTTTCTAGTGTCACCAGAATCATTTGTGACCTCATAGAAATGTTGATTAGGACTTCTGTATTCCAAGGTTCAGGTCATGGTTGTGAGTGTCATATGGGCCTCTTCCCAAAGTCTGGGATCATTGTCCTCTACTCTATTTTATGTAGGTTTCATACTCAGTACCAATCCTGGTATTAATAGCAATAGCTGACAGTGGATATGTTGGTTTGGATCATTTTCTGCTCTTGGAAAAAGTGTATGCCCTCTAGACCAAATAGGATCACCTTCAAAATCCCTGCATGTTTTCCCTGCATATCTGTTTGCTGATCAGACAACATACCGGAGCCCCAGCAGGGACAGTAAATGCAGACAGGTGTCAGAGAATAAGTATGAGTGGATTTTCCCATCAGTGAAAAACCTTCTAGAAATGAGAGGTTATCATAACCATTTTACAACAGGAACATATCTTTTAAAATATTTTAAGGGAAAGGTATTAAATTTTCAAAAGTAAGTATCAAATTATATTCCATTAGACACAAGTATCTTATTTTTTCTCATTCCTCTCATTGCCACTCTACTTTTTATATCAGCATGTTTCCACAAAAATAAATTTTACAAAATTATGGGATTCTCTTTTTCTTTATTGACTAAGCAGTATATTATACACCTGCTAGGATTTGATAAATGTTTATCTAATAATGATTCATTAAATTGATCCAATACAGTCCTACATTGTTTTTTTCCCATCTTGTTATATTTCTGCAAGGTTGGTTTTGAGTTAGCTTTTGCAATCAGTATTTTATCAGTTGTGCGTAGTTAAGACTGTTTGCAAAGAACATTGCATAATCTGTCAACTCAGGGATGGGTTTCTGACGTTTGCATTTCTGTTACTGAAAAGCAAATGAATACTTGACATGTGGCAGCTTTGTTTATTCCCTCAGGGCAGCATAGGAAAACTGAACATGAAATTGGAGAGAGGCAGTAGCAGTCAGGTCTTCACTGATTAAAGCTTTATGTCTCTGTAAACAGTTCTGCTTCCCATGTAATCAGGAGTGAATTAAGTTCAGTTTTATATTGATAAGATGAGGATCATTCACTTATTCAGTTTGAGTAATTTACTGAAAAAAGTTTTCCCTGTTTTTAGCATTTCAAAGAAAGCTTGTTTATTGGTTGACTTGATTATTCTTTTTTATGTTTATGTTATTCTGTGTTTAATAGAGTTAGAAGCTTCAAAACCAACATGGTGACCATACTACCAAAGAAGGGATTAAAAATAAATAACAGCTCACCTACAATCCTATCCTTCTCTTTTAGTTTTCTTTGCTTCCTTCCAAATTCCTTTGCAATAGTTTTAAAATTTGTCTTTTATTCATAATATTGGATATTAATCACTTTATTAAGAGAGTTTTATTTGTGTGTGTGTTAGTCACTCAGTGATGTCCAGCTCTTTGTGACCCCATGGACTGTAGCCCACTAGGCTCCTCTGTCCATGGAATTCTCCAGGCAAGAATACTGGAGTAGGTTGCCATTGCCTTCTCCAGGGGATCTGCCCAGCCCAGGATTGAACCCAGGTCTCCCACATTGCAGTAAGGATATTGTTTGAGCTACTTGGGAAGACCTGTGTTTTTGTTTAGTAATGACTAATAGGTATGCCTCATTCTGTATATCAGCTGTTTCCTAGAGTTGTGTATGAATTGTCCAATTTTCACATGATCTTAAATCATTACTAAAATTCACCAGTGGATCTCCATTTCTGAGTACTTTTTAGTTGGCAGTTGTTCCTAATTCTTGATCTTTGCACGTCTCTTGTGTAAAAACACTTAAATGGTACCGAAGGTCAGCATTTAGTAAGTATCTTCAGTTCTCCTCCTACCTCAGTTGGCCTTTTATAACTTCAGCTTTTTACTTGATTTTTCTTTAAGCAAGACACTTCTCTCCCTTATCTTCTAGATGTGTTGTAATAGAAATAGCTATTTAAGGACTACTTACGGGTAGAAATTGATACACATTTGACTTATGGAAGTTTGATAGATTTTGATTTTGGAGCAGAAATATTGGCAAATTGAAGATATCATCTGTATTTGTGAATTTTTCAGCAGCTATTTGTGAAATGTCATGCTTGGCTTTCCTTCAGGTGTTTTGGAAGATGCTGATGTGTAAAACTTTATTTTTCCCATCAAGGAACTTTTCACTCATTTTTGTTTTTCTCTTTGATTTTTTTCTCTATATCCTTTGAATCAGCCACTTTCAACATCAAACTTTCAAACACTGCATTTATATTCATGAATGAATAATGTTGAGTGAGTTAGCTTTTTATACTAGAGTTAGCATGAAACTGGATTATTCACATTCCAGAAATTTGTTCTCTTAACGAGCACAAGTCATTGAGATTCAGTATAGAAAACGTGGGGCTTCCTAGGTGGCATAAATGATAAAGAACCCTCCTGCCAGTGCAGGAGACATGAGAGACGTGGGTGTGATCCTTGGATCAGGAAGACCCCCTGGAGGAGGGCATGGCACCCCATTCCAGTATCTTGCCTGCAAAATCCCATGGCCAGAGGAGCCTGGCGGGCTGCGGTCCATAGGGTCACAATGAGTTGGACACGACTGAAGTGATTTAGTAAGCATGAATAGAAAAGGTATTTTATTATTTTTAGTATTTTTAAATGAAATACATTTTAATAATAGTTTTCTTTTATGGAGATTAAGTTGAGGAGTGTTCCAAGGTTTATTTCTTAGGATAGAAAACTCCCAAGTTCCTCAGAGAAGTTGTCACGCTATGATCTCATGAGTTTAGGTTATTGACAGTGTATTATAATGAGACTAAAGGGATAACATTCAATCTCTGTACACCACTGTGCAACAGAATTGGTAAACATGACTCTGAACTTATAAAAGTTAAATATATTTAATTTTATTGACCGAGAAGCTGCATATACTATTATATTCCCTATTCTTCAGTTATTTTCTAGTCTGCTGAGTTATATGTCTTCATAGACAAGGCCATATATGGCCTTTTAATTTTTATATTTCTTTTGCACATAAGTTGTACATATTCATTGGAGATAAATTTAGAAACACATATTAGCAATATAATACATATTGTATGAAATACATAGAAGTAAAAATTAGCCTTCCACTCAAAGATCATTACTGTTAACATTTTGGTATATTGTGCTTCAGACTTTTTACTGTAATATATGTATTTTTCACCTTACTCAATCCATATTTTGTTTTTCAGTGTTAGATTATTGGGAGCTGTAAGGTGTGGGGAGTAAGACTTTCTATCTACCTCATTCATTCCATTTAAAAAAGAACATATCGTACTTGGCATGGACTTTGGCTTTATTTATTTACTTAGAGATTGCAAGTAAATATAAACAAACGTGTCTGATTACAAATACATACTTTGGGCATAATTGAATAGCAGTTTTGTTTTAAAATCTCTAAGCATCTTTGGGGCTTCCCTGGTGATTCAGTTGATAAAGAATCTGCCCACAATGCAGGAGACCTGGGTTCAATCCTGGGTTGGGAAGATCCCCTGGAGGAGGGCCTGGCAACCCGCTAGAGAATTCTTCCCTGGAGAATCCCATGGCCAGAGGAGCCTGGTTGGCTATAGTCTGTGGGTTGCAAAGAGTCAGACATGACTGAGCGACTAAGCACAGCATAGCACACAAGATGTTTTGGGGGGAAATTTTTAATTCTAAAAGGTTCAAGTGGCTCTACATTTAAATGAAGTAGAATGAAATGAAAGCAGAACTCACGAGTAATTGATAAGGCTGTAGACCACATAATGATGTTTTTACCTGCTTTTAGGCCTTAAACTAGACTATAAGTCCTGTAAAGCTAGAGGCCGTTCCTGTGTTCCACCCAACTCTAGACATAATCTTAGCGCAACCCCTGGAGTGTAATAAGGCCTAAAAAATGTAAGTTCAAGAAACGATTGAAGAAAAGACAGAGAGAAGCAAAAGATGAGGTGATTTACCCCTTTGCTTGCTGCAAGGATAAATGAGATATCTCTTCGAATTTATTTCTATTGACATAGCTTTAAAAATTGCAGCAACAGGGACTTCCCTGGCCCTCCAGTGGTTAGGAATCTGTGCTTCTGATGCAGGAAATGTGGGTTCAAATCCTAGTTGGGGAACTAGCATCCCACATGCCAAGCAGCCAAAAAGCACAACAAACAAAAGACACAAAAACAAACAAAAACCTGTGTAAAAGTTTCTATCCCAACATGCTTTAACTAAGCTTTCAAATATAATTATCTATTTAAAAATTGCAATGGCAAACAAAGATGGCAAATCCTTTTAATCACCCAAGGTTCCAATTCCTTTGCTCCCCAAATAAGCGACTTGTGGCAGTCCCTAAAAGGCCACATGAAAGAGCACTCAGAAAATCACAGCTTGGGCTTATTGCTTCCCAGGTGGCGCAAGTGGCAAAGAACCACCAGCCTGCCAGGGCAGGAGACTTGGGTTCCTATCCCTTCAGAGGTGTGGGTTCGATCCCTGGGTTGGGAGGATGCCCTGGAGAAGGAAATGGCATCCCCCTCCAGTACTCTAGCCTGGAGAATCCCATGGACAGAGGTGCCTGGCGGGCTACAGTTCATGGGACTGCAAGAGTCGGACCCGACTGAAGTGACTTAACACAGCGTATCTAGCCCTCCTGACTGCTCCAGGCCACACCTCCAGCATCAAGTTAAGAGCGAGCAGGCGCCACAGCTGCCAGGAAGCTGGGCCGGGAACTGGAGAGAGGACTCCAGACCAGCTTTTAACCCCGTCCCTTCTCTTCCTCAGGTTGCCGCCTTCAGAATGATTCCCTGCAGAGCAGCCCTGTCTTTTGCCCGATGTCTGGTCCGGAGGAAAATCGTCACTCTGGACAGTTTAGAAGATACCAAACTGTGTCGCTGCCTATCCACCATGGACCTCATCGCCCTGGGGGTGGGGAGCACGCTGGGTGCTGGGGTCTACGTGCTGGCCGGGGAGGTGGCCAAAGCGGATTCTGGCCCCAGCATCGTGGTCTCCTTTCTCATTGCTGCGCTGGCTTCTGTGATGGCAGGTCTTTGCTACGCAGAATTCGGGCCCGAGTTCCCAAGACTGGGTCTGCCTACTTGTACACTTACGTTACTGTTGGAGAACTGTGGGCCTTCATCACTGGCTGGAATCTCATTTTATCTTATGTGATAGGTATGTTTCCAGAAACTGAACCTAATTGGTTAGGATGGTAGAAATAGCATTCCTGAGTCAGTGGCCTTAGGGTTCTGTGTAGAGTTTGCTTTTTAACTAGCGCCTAGTTGATCTGAGTATATCACTTACCCTGTGTGTCTCATTTTTCTGATTTCTCAGTGACTCCTAATTGCAAAATTCGGTGATTCTGCTTTTTTCCCTAAATATGTCTCTTGTGAGCTTAAAAATCTGTTTCTTGGGAGGCTGTGTTCACCTATGGCTGATTCGTGTCAATGTATGGCAAAACAAATACAGTATTGTAATTAAAAAAATAAATAAATTTTATAAAAAAAAAAAAAAAGAAGACAACAGTTCCTTAATGCAAGTAAAGTTACCTGATTCCACAGTTACGGACTTGAGCATTTGCTTGCTATTGTGAGATAGTGTTGAAAGTGTTCAATTCTGTCTCATGTTTATCCTAGAATAGAGGAGTACAAGATGGTATTAATTTTCTCCCACTGACCTTTATATTCTGTGGTTTGGAAGGAACATCAAGCGTTGCAAGGGCGTGGAGTGGCACTTTTGATGAACTTCTTAGCAAGCAGATCGGTCATTTTTTCCGGACATACTTCAAAATGAATTATACTGGCCTTGCAGAGTATCCAGACTTTTTTGCTGTGTGCCTTATATTACTTCTTGCAGGTAAGAAAACCAGTTACACTTCTCCCTAAGGTGAGCCAAATTTATTGTCCCAGGAAAACAGGTTACTGCTGAATTTTGGACCGAAGTGCCAGGGCTAGGCAAGATATTTACACAGAGAAGGTACTGTTGGAGATCTGTGGGCCTCGTCACTACCTAGAATCACATTTTGTCTTATGTGATAGGGATGTTTCAAAAATAAGTCTAGGGCCTCCCTGGTGGCTCAGTGGTAAAGAATCCACCTACCAATGAAGGAGACATGGGTTTGATCCCTGGTCTGGGAAGAGCCCATATGCCGTAGAAGAACTAAGCCCGTTTGCCACAACTTCTAAGCTTGTGCTCTAGAGCCTGGGAACCACAGCTCCCGAGCCCTTGTGCTCTTGAGCAACAAGGGAAGCCACCGCAATGAGAAGCTGACACACTGCAGCTGGAAAGCAGCCCACACTCGCCACAACTAGTGAGAAGCCCATGCGATGACAAAGACCCAGCACAGCCAGTAAATAAATAACATTGTCTATACACACACACACACATCTAAATTATGCAGAACTGTAGAAATAGTATTGGTCCTTCTGAAATAAATGATACCTGGAAGGCACTAAATAATCAGATAAGGTACATCAATTTTATAATATGAATTGGAGATTTGTGGAAATGGCCACAAAGTTTCAAAATAAGGAAGAATGTAAAATTGGGGCCTTATTTCATCTTGTCAGTTACAACTGAAGATGTTTGCAAGCATACTGTTTCTAGAAGAAATTTAGTCTTTCTGTTTATGCCTATAGAATGTAGACATTTGGTTGAAAAGGGAGCATATTCAAACCACCTGTCATTTTTTTGATGCAGACATTATGTAAACAAACATACTTGCTGCTAAAATTTTCCGATTTTCATCAGTTGTATAGCATAGTGGTTTAGAAAGGCAGAAGACTTAGAATCAAGAGTGACCAGGTTTTCAGTTCTGCTCTGCTGCTTCCTATCTGTGGAACACTGGATGACTTAATCTTTCCATGACTTAGTTTGTTCATCCATAAAATGAGGATTTCAGTGTTTATCTTGTGCAGGCTTCTTTCTTGATGCATAGGAAGCACTTAGATGGCAGGCAGTTTCATTTTGTAGACACAGCTCACCCCTGCCTGATACTTCTTTTAATTATTTGAACATTTTCTATTTTGATTGTCATTCTGTCTTGTACTCCTGCTAAGCCCATCAAGCACTGCACTAAGAATAAAGTTCATGTTTGTTTCTACTTTCTGCTTGATATACTCTTAGATTCCTGTCCAACCTTATCTCGAGCTACTTTCTCCCTCTCTTTCTATAGTTTTTCCATATAAAATTATATAATTAAGGAACTTCCCTGGCAGTCCAGTGGTTAAGACTTAGCCTTCCAGTCAGTGCAGGGGTTGAGGGTCTGATCCCTGGTCAAGGAAGCTAAGACCCGACATGCCTCATGGACAAAAATACAAAGCATTAAACAGAAGCAACATTGTAACAAATTTGATGAAGATTTTTTAAAAATGGTTCATATCAAAACACGTTTTAAAAATTATATAATTGAAAATAGCTTTGCCCCCTAAAATGTTAGCTATTAATTTGATGTTTTATGAAGGGATGGGGTTAGTGACCTGAACAAAATTTATAGGTCCTAATTATCTGATATTTTCTTCCTAATGTCAGAAAAAATTGCATCAGTGGTTTTTCCACAGGTGATAGGCTTTGTTTGTTTTGGTTTCTCAACAGCCTAGTAACATTAAATTACTTACATCACACTTTATTTAGGGATGGTTTCGGTGACCTTAAATATTCAGCTTTAATCTCTAAATGATGAGAAGCATGTAGTTGTGACACAGTTCCCGTCATTAAATTCCGTGGCAAGACTCAGGCCTTGGCTTGCATCTTGTGTCCTGAGTTCATCGAGCATCATGCCTTTCTTTCAGGACAGGCCAAGACTACAGGCTGACTTTGCTCTTAGAAACTTTGAAGACCAAAACCTCTTGCTATAATTTTTATTCATATTGCAATGTCAATTGTCTTACCAGCTAAGGCTATTGTTTTTATTAATGATACCAGGGAAACACAGGCAGGATTTCAAGAGGTGACTAGTCTACTGGCGGGAGCTGGGGCTTTCAGAATGAGAGCACACTTGGGGTATTGGGAAACAAAACATGGAGGTGCCTTTGTTATTTTCCAAAGTCTATAGCAATATTGTGTGTATTTCCAAGGTGTATAGTTGTATAGTGTTTCCTAATCTGACAGACAATTGCAGAGTCAGTCAGTATACCGAGAGAGTCAATAATTATACTGACCATACAGTTTTCCTTTATGTTGCTAATACTTGTATAATTCTGGGGATGAAATTCAGCATTCTCATCTCTACTTGTATAATTTTGTTTATTTGACATGGGTGGTATACATACAAGTAAATATGTGGTTATAAGCCTTTCATCACACTTATTGCCACAACAGTAAAAAGTGAACTTTCTTTGATCCATAATTCATACCTTATACACAATAGATTAAAAATATTAATAAGATAGATATAATCATGAAAGGACTGCAAGGAAGCAAAGGTGAATGTTTTAGGGTTAACATTAATTTTCCTAGAGGTAGAAACTAAAGAGGAAAAATTTATATTATAAAACTTTCTTAGTGATAAACACTAAGGTTAAAATTAAAATTAAAATTAAAATTAGTACATGATAATTAGGTAGACCACAAGCAGCGTCTGCCATAAAAACTGAATCTTCTCGTTAACAGAGTGAAATAAAACTCAGCAAAACCTTTGTCATTCTTTTATTGGAGAAATAGGCTAGCCCATATGTCAAATTAACCTCATTATTTTAATATTTGTAATTTGGGAGATACAAAATTGTAGAAATTTAGAACTAGAAGGGAACTTAAAAATTATTTAAGTGTATAATTCAGTTAATTACTGTGGTAAGTGGAATCTAGCAGGTTATAATCTACTCCACATTGCTTGGCTTTATAATTACGGAGCCAGCCCTGCCTGTTGATTTCTTCTTCAAGGCAGGAACTGCCCATGTGTTTACCCCTAGTGTGCTTGAATCTAGATAATAAATGGCAATATTATAATGGTCTTTTTTTCCCCAGAAAAAGTACATGATAAATTGGGAAAAATATTTTATATACATGTACAGTCAGAGAGCTTATAGTATTATTCTATAAATAAGCTTTATAAATCAATATGAATAAGAATAACCTAATGGTAAAAAATGGACAATTTCAACTGGCCAAACTTTCTGGAAACTGTTCTGACAGTATTAACCAAAAGTCTTACATAAAGCGTATACCATTGATATGATGCTATCTTGTAGAAAATTATTGTAAAGAGATAATTAGAAGGTGTTAAAAGATATTTATAAAAGGATGATTAGGTCAGTACTGTTTATAGTTGTAAGAAACTAACAATGACCTGTTTGTAAATATAGGAGTGAAGCATAGTGTATCCATTGAGTAGAAGACTATGTGGCTGTTAAAAATAAAATTATATATTTGTTGACATGGAAATATGTGCATGTGTGTGTGCAAAATTCTGAAGAGATTACACTTGATCTTTATTTTCTTTCATTTTTTCCTGTGTTTTCAAGTTACTTGAGTCAGAAATTGATTGCCTTTACAATCAAAATATAAAAATAAAGCTATTAAAGTGAGAATTGACTTAATAAAATCTTTGAAATGACAATTGAGGAATTACTTTGTTTAATGTATTCAGTAAGTATGAGGCAGAAAATTTGATCAAAAGAAAGAAAAGAGAAAATTTTCTTTCAAAACTTTGCAGCCGTTAATCTTGAAATTGCTTTTTAAGAATAGCATTTCATTAAAATTAAGTTACTTCACGTCTGCCTGGCGCTGCCCACCTGTGGATGATTCCTGAAGCCACTAGTGCACCCCCTGTCTGAAACACTGGGGCTTCCCTGGTGGAGCTAGTGGTAAAGAACCCACCTGTCAGTACAGGAGCCATAGAGAGGTGGGTTCAGTCCCCGGGTTGGGAAGATCCCCTGGAGAACAGCATGTCAGCCCACTCCAGTAATCTTGCCTGGAGAATCCCATGGACAAAGAAGGCTGGCGGGCTACTGGCCATGTGGTCACAAAGAGTCAAATACAAATGAGGTGACTTAGCATGTTCCTCCACCCACCCATTGGTAATAATACCCACTTTCTAAATTTATTCAGTTATTGGAGAGAGTGAAATCACCTGGCTATAAGCACAGTCTGCATTCTGAAATCTTTAGTTCTGCATACACTTAGGTGACTGAGTTAAAACTCTCCATAGAAAGGGACAATGTCAGTTAAGTATATGAATCCTGCTGAAATAATATCCTAAAACCTGTAACTGTCTCAAACTGCTGTAGCCTTTTCCTAAAGGTGAGGTAAAAATTAAAGCACCCTTTCTTTTTCCATAGGTCTTTTATCTTTTGGAGTGAAAGAGTCTGCTTGGGTGAATAAAGTCTTCACAGCTGTCAATATCTTGGTGCTTCTCTTTGTTATGGTTGCTGGGTTTGTGAAAGGAAATGTGGCAAACTGGAAGATTAGTGAAGACTTTCTCAAAAATATATCTGCAAGTGCCAGGTAAAATATTTGGATTTTTTTCCTCTTATTTCGAGTTTTTCTTTTTGCCTGCTTTTGTCTTATGTTACATTTTCCTCTAGAACAACAGTTCTCAAACTTTTTGTTTCCGAGAACTTTGTGAAGGTCTGTTCTATTTCAAGACTGTTTTCCTCAGGTTTTCCCCAAAGCATGAGTGTGTAGGTATGTTCACCACTGAGCAGCTGTTTGAAGCTGTGAAGCTGCTGATTCTTAACTTGAGGTTTGGCTTTGGGTTTAAGGGAAGAAATGAGAGATCTTAACCATTGGAAGAATGTCCATCCCCCGCCCCAACAAAGGTTTGTCACTTCTGAATATCAATGAGCATTTTGGATCATGCATCTTTTTGTTTTTTCCTTTGGGGACACCATTTGATTCCACTGCATTCTTTCAACCTTGTAGTAATTTTCGTGCCTGATTTTTTTTTTTTTTTTTTTTTGAGGATGTTATTGATTGCATAAGCAGAATTGTCTATACATTTCACTTTAAACTTGATCTCAAAAATTAATTTTCAAATGAAAGTTTTCATCCTAAGATTTAAGTATAATATTCCTATGTGTAAATAAGATTACAGAAATATCTATTACATGAAGTGATGTACATGTTTTTATTTACCTATTTTGTTTGTAGCCATCTAATGAGGCAAAAATTTAGTATGTTCTGGTTTTATACAGTTTTTAATCATGTAATAAAACTTCAGTATTATTTATCAAGATTAGAGAATTTTATTTCACTTTGTCACATGTCTTATAGTAAACTTTTCAAATGTTCAGTCTGCTCCACTGTCCACGAGAAGAGAAAGTCTCTAGTCTTTATTTCAGACCATGGCCCTTACATTGGTGGGATCTCTGTTCTCAGAATCCTGCCTGGCTGTAAGTTCAAGCCAGAGTGGATCTGAGCCTCCTGCTCATATTATTGATCAGCCTCCAGTGGAGAGCTGGCAACTGGTGAAGGAGCCATTGTTGGGAACACCATCACATCCTGTAGGACTGAGTGAAAAAAATCAAGGTTTACTTTTAGTTTTGTACACATTGGCTTCCAAGAGATGATAAGCTCAGTAACCTTCCAAGAATGGACTTTAAGACAGATCTCTTGAATAAGCAGTTTTCTAGGAAAATGACATTCCAATGTGCTTCTCCTCCTCAGGGACCTACCTTCTGAAAATGGAACAAGCGTCTATGGGGCTGGTGGCTTTATGCCTTATGGCTTTGCAGGAACTTTGGCTGGGGCTGCAACCTGCTTTTATGCCTTTGTGGGATTTGACTGCATTGCAACAACTGGTAAGAGCAGAGTCTTGGCTCTGTGTAGAAGGCAAGAATGTTCCTTGAACGACATGAGTACCCATGGAGGACAACAGAAGGTCAAGGGAATAGAGTAGAACTTGGGGTAATAAGGGCTTGTTCCAGACCCAGAAGTGGCTCCTGATGTATGAAAAGAAACTTAATGAAACTCTCTGAGCTTGTTTCCATATTAGTAAAAATCAAGAGAGCAGAATCTACCCCTCAGATGTAATGAAGGTTATCTAAGATATAGTATGGGTGTCCCAAGTGGCTCAGTGGTAAAGAATCCTCCTGCCAAGCAGGAGACATGGGTTTGATACCTTGATCAGTAAGATCCCTTGGAGAAGGAACTGGCAACCCACTCCAGTATTCTTGCCTGGGAAATCCTCATGAACAGAGGAGCCTGGTGGGCTATAGTCCATGGGGTCCCTAAGATTCAGACACACCTGAGTGACTAAACACCAACAACAAAATATAATATATTATGAAAAATAGTGTGCAAGCTGTCAGCCACTTTATAAATGTTGGTTGTAATCAATGCCTTTAATCTTTGGTCTGGAAGTGCTATCACAATGAGTAACAAATGATGATCGTGCTCTAATTGTTTCTTCTCTAATAGGGCAAAATATATTGTGATCGTTCTTTTTCTCTTTATCCAATACAAGAAGTAATCATGTTACAGTCATTCCCTGGTGCTTCCTCCAGGGTCACAGTATTGCAGGGCCTTATAATTGACCATATTTGGGGTATTTCAAATGCAAACTCTTATTTGAAAGATCTCCAAAGTACTATTTTTTTAAACTAAAATTTAATATAAATCAATGTACTGAGTAGAAGAAGTTTGTCTCCATATATATGGGAGCCTTCATAATTAAGGGCCTGTAGAATGCCATGTTTAATCTCCACAGATGAATCATTTTCCAAATGGATTAAGACTGCTTTTCTATCTCTAAACATTTTGTGGTGCTGAAATAGCATTCTTTCTGGAAGCAGGAAATTGACTTGCAGGATATCTTACTTTCTCTTCTTGCTTCTGGGCTTTGATCTTTTTATGACAGCATAGGACCCTGAAGAAGAGAGAGAACTTCATGTAGCATAGATGGAACAAGCTGAGAAAACAGAAAAGACAGAAGCTGAGTAGAATTACTATGAAGCAGAAGAAGAATTCATGTTTTACCTATTCATTTTTAAAAATCTTTATTTATTGAAGTATAGCTGATTAATAAAGTTGTGATTAAAAAAACAACTTTGTGATAATTTCAGGTGCACAGCAAAAGGACTTAGCCATACATATCCATTCTCCCCACACTCTCCTCCCACCCAGGCTGCCCCATAACACTGAGCAGAGTTCTCTGTGGTATGCAGTGTGTCCCTGTTGGTTGTCCATTTTAAATATAGCAGTGTGCACATGTCCATCCCAAGCTCCCTAGCTGTCCCTTCCTCTGACTCTTCTCCCCTAGCAACCGCAAATTTTTTCTCTAAGCCTGTAAGTCTGTTTTGGGTTTTGTAAGTAAATGAGTTCATCTGTAACATTTCTGTTTAGATTCTGTATGTAAGGGATGTCATATGCTATTTCTCCTTTTCTCAGTAAATCACTGAGTGATTTACTTCACTAAGTAAGTGGCATTATGTCATTGTTTTTAATAGTAATATTCCATTGTATATGTATATCACATCTTTTTTATCCATTCCTCTGCTGATGGACATTTAGGTTGCTTCTTTGTCTTGGCTGTTGTAAACAGCGCTGTAATAAACTGGTTGTGTTTTATTAAATATGCAATCTTTGTTTATGTCTCCTTAGGTGAGGAAGTCCGGAATCCTCAGAAAGCTATTCCTATTGGAATTGTGACTTCTCTGCTGGTTTGCTTTATGGCCTATTTTGGGGTCTCGGCAGCTTTAACACTGATGATGCCGTACTACCTCCTGGATGAGAAAAGCCCTCTTCCTGTGGCCTTTGAGTACGTTGGATGGGGGCCAGCCAAATACGTCGTTGCAGCGGGCTCTCTCTGTGCTTTGTCAACAAGGTACATTGCATTGTCTTTGGGGCAGGGCTGCGTGGGTTACTGCAGAGGTACTTGGTGTCCACAGAATTGCTTTTGTATGTTTTAAAAACAATCCTAATAGAAACATATCATACAACTATATTCTCTGAATTGTTCACCCAGAATTGCTGTATCGAAATCTTAAGTGATAAAATCTTTTCCTCCTGAGCTGTTAAAAGTCAGTGTTTCAAGATAATGATGGTCCAAGCCTGCAAGGATCTATATGGCATTTATGTGCATTTATGTATCTCATACATATTTGCATATGTATGTATCGTAAAGCTTATTGTGAAACTTGATGGTACTTATACTGGTATGTTTCCCTGCTGGCGTTAGTGTTTCTTGCAGTGCTACAGACAACTGAGACCTTATGTGCAGACTTGACATTTTCTACTGTTTTTTGAAAATAGTATAAGTCTGTGTGAGTGAAAACTATATGGTGTGGCATTGTTAAGTGAAAGGTGCTTTTTATTATGAAACATTGAAACTTTTTGTCTTAGCACTGATCAGAGTGAACTTGGTCTAGAAATAGAAATTACTGTTCTCAAGTTAATGGTGGAGATTTGTATATATCTGTGTGTTAAGAATAGTTGAATCTCAAGTATTCAGATTTTCAGTAGCTGCTTATTTTAATATTTTATAATTCATTTCTTAAGCTTCCTGAGCTGCTCATATTTTAACTTAACGTGATCATATTTCACTTGAGTGCTGTACTGGAGAGCACTGTTACAAAGAAAAATTAATCTCTGCTTGATTACTAATTTTTTGAAGTGAAAATTTTCCAAAAGTCTGAAATTTAAAAAAATTTTTTTGTGTAATTCATCAGCCTAGCTCTTTTATCCCCCTCAAAACCCTTTTTATTTTTTTGTATTCAAGATAGTATTAAGCAGCAATTACAAATTACCTCTCGGATCCTCAGCCATCTGATAATATTAAGGTTTATTCTGAATAGTTTTAAAAATCTGAACTGTAAATATACTTTGTACCATAGTTTTAGAAGAGAGACAGGCAAAGACTTATTTGTGGCCAAGCTCAACCACGCTTTATTAAAAGATAAAGGAGATGGAGTTTAAAAATATATTTTACTTATTTTCTCTTAAATTGTAAATTTTTTACAACTTAATCATGTATGGAATGATGCAGTCAGTGAACACACAAGTAATTCAAAACAGCTAAAGCAAAATCATTTTCTTAAACTTCACTCTTACTAATGTTTAATTCAGGCTACTTCTATGTACTAAATTTACAGTGAGTTCATCTTTTTCCTTTTTCTATCTTAATTATCTTATGCCGAGAATTATTTCAAATTTGATCAAAAATAATGGTAAAATATATGTAAAAATGTGTAATTATTAAATAAATGAAGTGACTAGATAGTATAAAATCAAATTACTGTATTTTCTATAATTTTATATCAATTTATAAATTTTCTACATTAAAAATGTCTTAATGACATTATTTTTTTTTTAAGTCTTAATTACGTAGTTTTAATTCAGTAGTAATCATGGGCCGGCACAAATTCTTTGCAGCATTGTTTTTAGTCTAATAATTGTGCTGACCAGATATCTCTGAGAGTATAATGAACTGCACCATGGTTAATATTTTAAAATACCCAATCATATTACATTAAAAAAATAACAAATAGTTGTGGTGCTGAGTTTTGTACAGTGACTGAATTGCAGCTCTGTGATGTAATCTTGCATGAATGTGTTTGCCATACTGCATGTGTTTGCTTTTTATTCAGTCTTCTTGGATCCATTTTCCCAATGCCTCGTGTAATCTATGCTATGGCGGAGGATGGGTTGCTTTTCAAATGTCTAGCTCAAATCAATTCCAAAACGAAGACACCAGTAATTGCTACTTTATCATCGGGTGCAGTGGCAGGTGAGAGAGAGTTGACTTTATTAAGTTAAGGGGGATCTTTTTTCATCAAGGATTCTGGGGAAAAAATGGAAAATTAGGTGGTTTTCTGTTTTGACATGTATAATTATCAATAACTTTTCTGTGAATGTTTCCTATTTTGAACCTTTTTTGGTATAGGTTCTATACTTTAGTGTGTTCAGTCTTTACCTGTATAGACTCGTCTAGACTAATACTTGTAATAACTCACTTGTGGATTATGGATTTTTCTGTTCTAGTCTTCTGGGTTCCATGTTTCCTTTACCCCGAATTCTGTTTGCCATGGCCCGGGATGGTTTACTGTTTAGATTTCTTGCCAGAGTGAGTAAGAGGCAGTCACCAGTAGCTGCCACACTGACCGCAGGGGTCATTTCTGGTAAGCTTTACAAACATAGGATTCTTCAACATTAGACTTGAGCATTTTATGCGCATGCATGGACTTATAAAGTGGGTCTGCTTGCTGTGCATGTAAGTTGAAAACAAAATCGCTGATAAATGAGGGTATGAACATTGGGATCACATTTGCAAATGGTGGTGGCGGTGGTCTACTGAAATTCGTAACTGACCCTTTGAGATTTGTTACCGTTTTGTTACCTTAACCTTTGGTGCTTCTAACAAATGTGCAAAGGGTTACAGTGATTACTTATCATGTATCAAGTATTCAGTGCTTTTCTGATCTATGAAACAAGCCCATAAAATTGTATTATCAACACAAAAAATGTTAATTAAAGAATGATTAATCCTTGAATTGTTAATTTAAAATACTGATTCAATATTTTATTTGCTATCCAGGATATAAGTTGAATATTGCTAAATGGTCATAAGATTTTTGAAAAGCTAAAGTTTACCCATTCTTAATTAAATATAAGAAATATCAAAGATAATTTATACTTGGCCATTGTTTTTACTGCCCTCAGTATGGTGGCTAACCCCACTTCCTGGGCCCTTCATAGTTCTCTAAGAATTACTAATACCTGTATTATCATAAACCCCAATAGGAATCTATTTTTCCTTTCAAGAGCTTTGATATTACATCATGTATTCCAAAAAAACAACTCTAGATGCCTACCATTTGGCATGTCATAAATGCTTGTCCATCAAAATGCTTTTGTCCAGATTCTGTTCCACATGAAAAGTTTCAGAGAATTTGCAGATTGAGAGAATAACCTTAAATGTGCTGTTATATGGAGCAAGAGAAGGACTTTAGCAAGCTTTAGAGATAAAATGGTAAACACTCTTAGTAGTATAAATTCAGACTAAAGATGATAATTTTGTTGAGGCTCTGAATTGTTGGGAAATTACAGAATACTAATGCTTAATTATGTATGAAATAGAATTCTTTCAGAATCTAAGTATTTTCCTAAACAATTTCACTTTATAAAATGTTTTCTAATAAACGTGGCGCTTTATTAAGATGTATGGTGGGAGGTCAAAACATTTATTTTCTTAGTGTTTAGGATTTCTGCCCCCATAAAATGAAGTTTTTACTAGATGATGTAAGGCCCGCTTTATGATTAAACAGTACATTATGATATTAATGAAAGTTCATAAATCTTGACAAAAGATAATATATTTTATTTACTCCATAAAAGCTTTTATTTTTTCCTGTAAAATCTTGCCTATTAATTTTCTATTATATATTCAGAATTTTTAAAGATTTACCCTTCTTCCTTTAGGAAGAATTTAATTTGACAGCATAAGATATTGAAATTAATAATTAAAAGAAGATAATTATAGCATTTTTAATGTACTAAAATGTTTCATTTTTGCTATTTTGTAGTCTCACCTCTTGCTTGTTTTTAACTTAGCTTGTATGGATAATTTATCATTTTCTTCTGTTTTGGCTTCCTAAAACAGGTTATCTGTGATTCTTACAAGACATTAAAATTGTAATCTAATGTATAGCTATACTGGCAATGGAAACTTTTCAAAATAAGGCATGGGATGTATTTAAAGAAACAATGTGGGACTTCTCTGGCAGTCCAGTGGTTCAGACTTGTCTTCCAATCCAGGGAGCGTGGGCTTGATCCCCAGTCAGGGAGCTGAGATCCCACATACCTCGGGGCCAAAACACCAAAACATAAAGTGGAAGCAATATTGTAACACATTCAATAAAGACTTTTAAATGGTCCACATAAAATCTAAAAACAAAAAGGGAAAAATAAGGTGCTATTTTCGAAGGGCCACGGGCATATTGGTTTAGCTAGAGCCTTCTTTTACCTACAGTGCAGGTGACCTGGGTTGGATCTCTGGGTTGCAGATCCCTGGAGAAGGGCATGGCAGCCCACTCCAGTATTCTTGCCTGGAGAATCCCATGGACAGAGGAGCCTGTTGGGCTACAGTCCATGGGGTCCAAGGAGTCAGACACAACTGAGCGACTAACACGCACACACACCACTTCTGTCCCGTAGGTGTAACCTTACTAAGTTAGCCTGTCTGTTAAAAAAAGAGTAATGATCCTATTAGGGTAAACCATGTGAAACTGCTGGGGTTTTATTAAAAAACAGTCAAATGGTGATCTATAAAGCTGAACCTAAATGATTGCCCCCGTCTCATAGGACTATTGAATTGAAGATAAATTGAGATCATAAAGATAGAAAGCTTGCTGAGATGTCTGGAGTGCCACATGAGTGGGGTGTGGTAGTCTCTACTTATTATGATAAGGACAACTATTTGGTAAATTCCAGTTAATGGCATCACTATTTTAATGCTTCACTGGAGAAAAAAAATTGCAAGCTGCGAGTTAACTATTCAACTATGTGAAGTATACTTTGCCTCTTAACATTATTAAGGCTTGGAGGTAGCCCCAAATAGTTTAAATTTAGTCAGAGTGTGTGGTTTTACTCAGGATAGGATTTATATTCTATCTGAAGCATAATTTAATTGGACCTCATCCTGTCTAAGATATAACTCAGAATGCAGATGGAAATTAAAATGATTATGTAACATCTATAATGAAAGCTCTTCCATTTGAATTCTTTTATGTGTTTTTTTTTTTAAAGGAGCCTGCCAGTGTTTCCTGGCAATGTTTTTTCTTCTGAAGCATCAAAGGCGCATATTCTGTCATAATTTTCACTCTTTGTCAGGCCAATATTTTTTAAGTAATCAGAGTCGATGTATTTTGTACTTGATAGATCACTGAGGGGTTTTGAAGTTTTATTAGCAGTGTGTATGACCTAAGGAACATCTTATTAACTATGAGAAATACACTTTCTACGCTTTGCTTGACTTACCATTGGCATTAAAACAAACCATTTCCCATCACTTATCTCTGACTTTGCACCAGCCATCTGGAATTTTCTCGCGGCTCTCTCCTTCACCCCTCTTTCTTTTCCCCAATAGCTGTGATGGCGTTCCTTTTTGACCTGAAGGCGCTCGTGGACATGATGTCCATTGGGACGCTTCTGGCCTACTCTCTGGTTGCAGCCTGTGTTCTCATCCTCAGGTGAGTTGTCCTCCTTGCCAGATGGTTCTGAAGGGTGCGTGTCAGTTGAGGCCCAGGAAAGACAGACAGTTAGGGCTCACTGGCCTTCTTTTCATGGAGTTAGCTGTCTCACAGAAGTGAGGCCATGGGTGTACAAATGTGAGTACAAAGTTTATTTAGCATACTTGGTCCTTAGCGAACAAATACAGTTGGTAATTATCAACAGGTTGGCCTAATCTATGTGAACAACAAATTCTCATAATGTATAAAAACACTTTAGAATACTATATTTTTAGTCCTAGTGATTCAGCTGCTAAGCTCTTAGGCTAAAGATTTAATCTTTTGGTATGGTCGAGTCCCTTTGCTGTTTGCCTGAAACTGTCAGAACGTTGTTAACTGGCTGTGCTGGTGCTCAGTCACTAAATCGTGTCCAACTCTTTGGGATCCCATGGACTATAACCCTCCAGATTCTGCTGTCCATGGGATATTGCAGGCAAGAATACTGGAGTGGGTTGCCATATCCTCCTCCAGGGACTCTTCCTGACCCACATCTCTTGCATCGGCAGGCAGATTCTTTTACCACTGACCTACCTGGGAAGCCCTTACTAGCTCTGCCCCCAATATAATATAGTGTTAGTGAAGTCGCTCAGTCATGTGTAACTCTTTGCGACCCCATGGACTGTAGCCTACCAGGCTCCTCCATCCATGGGATTTTCTAGGCAAGAGTACTGGAGTGGGTTGCCATTTTCTCCTCCAGGGGATCTTCCCAACCTGGGTCTCCTGCATTACATGCAGATTCTTTACCAAGCTCCTAGGGAAGCCCCCCAATATAAAATAAAAAGATTTAATCAATGCAAAGGATGTTCATGGAAAAGGTAGTTTATGATAGTGAAAAAGTTGAACTAAGTGAATATCAATAGTATATCAGTCAGTTCAGTTGTCTGTCAATGACAAGGCCAGTGAGCCCAAAACATAAAGTGGAAGCAATATTAGTGAAGTTGCTCAGTCGTGTCTGACTGTTTGCAACCCCACAGACTGCAGCACGCCAGGCTTCCCTATCAATGGTATAATTATTAATAAATAAACAGTAAAGCCCTACTGTATAGCATAGGAAACTATATTCAGTATCCCATAATAAACCATAATGGAAAAGCATATGAAAAAGGGTATATATATATAAACTGAAACACTTTGCTATACACCAAAAACTAACACAGCATTATAAATCAACTATATTTCAGTTAAAGTTAAAAAAAAATAGAATAGTTACATAAGTACATTTATTCAGTAGACTGTTCTACAGCAAATAAAATGATATTTAATTATATGGAGAGATATATCAGTTTCTGGATGCAAAGCTATATGTAGCATCTGAATTTAACTACCATACATATGTACACAAAAATGATTTTTGCAAATATATACACATATTTGCATTTTTAACTGGCTGAAATTGTGATAAAATGCTAACAGTGATTCACACTGAATGTTATGGGTGATTTTAATTTTCTTCTTCTGCATGCTTTTGTGTATTTTTTCACAGTGAGCATTATTTCTTCTTTAGATGGGGGACAAATATTACTTTTAAATTTAAGCAAAAGCTTCTCAGAAGATCCCACTGGGGAGACCAGGGCAGATGTTGGGAGCTAAAGCAGGCTGATATCTTGACACCAGCCAAAGAGGAAGAGGATCAGTAATAAAGGAGAATGGGTGGGAGGTGGCCGATGAGGGAGAGGAGACCAGGGAGGGAGGCTGCAGTGAGACCTTCCAATAACAAACTAAAGGCTGCATATTGTATTACCCCGTGCATGCGTGTGTGCTAAGTCGCTTCAGTCATGTCTGACTGTTTTGCGACCCCATGGACTGTAGCCTGCCAGGCTCCTCTGTCCATGGGATTCTGCAGGCAAGCATACTGGAGAGGACTGCCATGCCCTCCTCCAGGGGATCTTCCTGACCCAGGGATCGAACCTGCATCTCCTGTGGCTCCTACATTACAGGCGGACTCTTTACTGCTGAGCCACACGGGAAGCCCATGTTACCCTGTAGCTGATACTTAACCAGGGTTTCTGTTAACAGGGCTCCTGTTTTCATGAACGGCATCTCCTTTGAACATAGATAATTCCAGAGAAATTATTTGTCGTCACAGGTGCCGCACTTTAAAATGTAACTCTCTTCGGCATCTAATATATATAATTTTCTAATCAAGTGGGCTATCAGGAAATTCAGAGCTGCTGCAGGTATTTTGCTGAGCACGTGTGTGACCTGGCTCAGCAACCCTGAGGCTGCAGCCACAAGACGTGTGCATTTACTGCATCCGCTGTGAATGGAAATGTCTCCATTAGAGTTCTAGGTGCTTGTTTCATTTGGACCAAGTGTTTGTTTGAGAATAAAGACACAGACTTTTACTTGGGAATAGGTACCAGCCCGGCTTATCTTACGAGCAACCCAAGTACTGTTCTTCTGAGAAAGAAGTGCTGGGATCGTGCGCCAGCAGAACCTCCAACAGCGAGTCTCAGGACACCATGCTGCCGGGGCAGGGCTTCAGCCTGCGCGCCCTCTTCAGCCCCTCGCTTCTGCCCACAAAGCAGTCTGCGTCTCTTGTCAGCTTTCTGGTAGGATTCCTGGGTAAGTTTCCTCACTGTATTCCTTATGAAGACCCAGTGGGTGTTTGTGGGTGGAGCAGATATGATGTGAAAGAGGATGAAAGAATATGTTAGCACTTCGCTGAGTCCTGAAATGTTCACCTAAGGGGTCACTGGCCATTGAGATCTTCCTTATGTTAGCAGGATAAATTGGTAATTGATGAAGGAAGGAAGAAATTCCCTAGGGCAGGTGTCCCCAGCCTCTGGGATCTAATGCCTGATGATCCGAGGGGGAGCTGATGTAACAGTAATAGAGATAAAGTGCACAGTAAACGTAATACACTTGAATCATCTGCAAACCATCCCCTACCGTCCATGGAAAAATTGTCTTCTGTGAAACTGGTCTCTGATGGCAGAAAGGTTGGGAGCTGCCGCCCTGAAGTGAGAGTGGCAGTACAAAACTGGTCCATTTCTTGAGCCACGAGGGCTCTTCCTGTGGGAAGCGAAGTGCACCTGGCCATGACTGAGCTGGGGCCCAGGGAGCGTGGGAGGCCGTACTGCAGACCCTGCTTGCTCCCCTCAGTTACATGATCAAGTGTATTTTCCGCAACATTTACTGATGTGCCAGGAACCCCACTGGATACTTGAGATGTCAGGAAAGGTGGTCCTTGCTCTCACTGGACAGCCTCACTGGTGGAGAGCTAAGGGCAGGTCGAGTTTCTCTGAGAGCACATGGGAGGGACCCCTAATTCAGACTCGATGATCAGAGATTGTCTGGGTAGGCACTGATGCCACTCTCTGAAACAGGAAAAAAGGTGCAGATCATGTATTATTTGTTTACATGAACAGTGTGTACAACAGCTGAACACGAACAGACTTGCTTTCCCCATTGGGAAGAAAGGGCACTAGCCACCCTGGACAGCGTTCCATGAGTCCAGGTGATCTCATCTGAGACTGGCAGGAAGGCAGGATGGCAGAGCCCAGAGTGGAGGCTGACTCCTAAGGAGGAGACAGTCATGAGTAAGCGAAGCGGGAATCTTAAGTCACGGAAATCAGGCATTTCTTTCCAAAACAGAAATGAAGAATCTTAGTACTGGGCAGAGTAGATATATAAAGAACTTGATATCAAAATAGACTTTGAATGACGGAGTCTGAGTGAAGGTCACGTGCTGGTTTTGTTTCATGAACATGTCATCTCCGCAGCATTCCTCATCCTGGGCCTGAGTGTTCTGACCACGCACAGTGTCCATGCCATCGCCAGACTGGAAGCGTGGAGCCTGGCGCTCCTGGTGCCGCTTCTCGTTCTCTGTGTTGCTGTTGTGCTCATCATCTGGAGGCAGCCCCAGAATCAGCAGAAAGTAGCCTTTATGGTGTGTGTCATGCGGATTCACGATCCTAAATATTATGCATGTTTTCTCTTGTACCTTAGTTTTTGAGACTTGTTTCTTTCTTTTTTTTTTTTTTTAAAGTACTTTTATGATGTTAACCAGTGAACAAGAGTGTCACAGTCCTTCGGGATGTTCCTTTTGTCTTAAGTGTTCTTTTCAAAAACTTGAGTGTGCTCCTAGTACATTATTCTATATAATAGTAAATAAATTTCTTGTTCAATACTCTAAAGCATCAGAAAAATAACTAGAATATTTTAGAAATTCAGGAAGGTCCCCACACCCAAAGCCCTTCCACTGTGAAGTGAAGTTACTCTGTCTGATTTGAACTAAGAGCAGAATTTAGCTTGAAGAGGGCTTCCTGGAAGAATCCCCCTGAGATCCCGAGTAGTCAGAGTTCCAGTGGCATGCCCTCTTGATATCAGAATGAAACCAGTAAACCCTAAACTAAACCCTGAAACCTACTGCATCTTGGTGATAATGCAGGTGTTAGCAGCTGGGTAACCCTCTGTAGCTTTGGGCTGCAGTCAACAATGGGAAATATGGGACTCCTTTTAGTATTCTCTAGACGTTGTTGTTTAGTCACTAAGTCGTGTCTGACTGTTTTGCAACCCCATGGACTAGCCCGCTGGGCTCCTCTGTCCATGGAATTCTCTAGGCAAGAATACTGGTTGCCATTCCCTTTTCCAGGGGAATATTCCTGACCCAGGGATCAAACCCAGGTCTCCCACATTACAGATGGATTCTTTACCATTGAGCCACCTGGGAAGCCCATTCTCTAAATAAGTAGTTTTTGTTCAAGTTGTTCTTTTTGTGACACACTGTGACAGTATCTATGTATGTCAGATTAGTTGCCACCATGTCAAAACAATTTGAGGAATGTGTTTTAAACTTTGAGTATATTTAAGAAGATGCTTTCCCTCCTTAGGTTCCGTTCTTGCCGCTCCTGCCAGCCTTCAGCATACTGGTGAACATCTACCTGATGGTCCAGCTGAGTGCAGACACCTGGATCCGATTTAGCGTCTGGATGGCACTTGGTGGGTCTTCTCCTGTTTTCACTTGCTGAACGTGGGCTCTCTCTTTCCCATGTCGTGTGCCGTTTCAGAGAAATGCATTCAGAGAAACACTGGTTTCCTCCTTTCCCAAGCTTTAGAATACCTGGGTGCCTACTTTTCCAGATGTTTTCCAAATACCTTTTTAAAATTCAGTTGCTGCAGTAACCCTGTAAAACTCTGTAGATACTATTTTTTCTAACTTCTTGAGTGAGAAAAATGAAGCCCCCCCCAAAGTCAAGGGATCTGATTTGCAGATGGCAGCCCTAAAGTCTGATTATAGAGCCAGTTCCTTCCAGAGAACCATTGAATTTCTGGCAACATTTTGAATGAGCTAATGACAAGAAATTTCTTTTCCGACACCTAAATGTCTTTTAGTGGACCCTTGGGGGTGGAATTTGACCTTACACGCTGTGAGTGAGCTTGTTCACATCTACACTGCATTGTTTGCATGGTGACTTCTCAGGGTCCTGTGTGCAAGCTGACTTGTAAATTCAGAGTTGAACGTTGTTGTAACTGGTGGCCTGAGGAGTCTGAGAGTTTGTGCTTTTTGGCGGTCCCCCATTGGCATAGTGAGTCTCACTCACGTGTGTGTGTGTGCGCGTGTGCGCGCGTGTGTGCTTTGGCTGTAGATTAGCTTCATTTCAGTATCAGGCCACCAGCCCGCCCGAGCCAATGGGAGGGTTAGCCTAGTTGCTCTTCCCCTCCCCCCACAGCCGCACCGGTTCTGCCCATCTTGGGGGAGATCTGACACGGAGCAAAGGTTATCCATCCACACAGGCTGCCCTGGGGCATTCTGTCCCTGCGGCCCCTCCCGGTAGGCGGCTCTGTCTTACCAGGGCCAGGATCCTGAAGGGAGCCCTCTGCGACTCGGCTGTGCCCTCCGGGATGAACCGCAGAGTCATTCCTTCCGGGTCTCGCCACCTCCCCGAGGCTGCCGGGAAGCTGAGCCCAAACCCCGGGGTACAGGAAGCGGAACTCCCTCCCTTCCTCGGAGCCCGGAAGACTGTACTGGGCGGAGAGCTTCCCCACGCTCCTCCCTTTCCGCAAACCGCTGCCTCTTTCCTCACTGAGCTCCCTGAAGCTCAGCCGTGTGCTTTATCCGTGGTAAGGAGTGGCAACTACAGGACCGGACTCCCCGTGTTTCAGTCTCGCCTGCTGTTTGTTAGCCGGGTCGCCTGGGGCACGCTCCAGCCCTGCTTCTAAGTGCCCCGGTTTCTTTGTAAAATGGTGCCATCGCTACCTTTATTTGAGGACAGAAAGGCTAGCTCACCAAACCTCTAAGGACAGGAGAGGAGACAGAATCAGTTCTAACAACTGCACATGCCAAAATACGCATTGGTGGCCTGCTTCCCATTACTTTACATGGGAAAACTATAATGCATTTCACATCAACCCAAAACTTGCAATCAACTTTTAAAATTATAGCTGAAACACAGCAAAAATGCCTACATACCCTGTGAGAATACTTAAAACCTTTCCCCTCTGATCCTCAGTCAGTGTGGTTGTTAATGAACAGTTGCTTTGCACATAGTTATGCATCTTCTCCTGGTGACGGTAACGTGTGTAAGGCACACCCATGTTCCCTGCTCACACAGGGTGTGCACGTGTGCTGTCACTTTGGTCGTGTCCAACTCTTTGCAACCCCGTGGCCCATAGCCCGCCAGGCCCCTCTGCCCATGGGCTTCTCCAGATGAGAATACAGGAGTGGGTTGCCATGCCCTCCTCCAGGGGATCTTCCCAACCCAGGGATCAAACCCCATGTCTCCAGCATCGCAGATTCTTTGCCCACTAAGCCACCTGGGAAGCCCGGTCACACAGGACATGTTTTCCAAAATATCTGACTGTGACTCCAATAATCCAGCACTTGTATTTGGGGAGTATTTGAGACCTTTCCCTATATATCCTTTTGTTTATAGTGTTAACTTTTGAGGAGACAAATATTTTTTTACATAAATATTTCAAAAATATTTATTGAGAAAAACATGCATGTTCAGTTCAGTTCAGTTGCTCAGTCGTGTTCGACTCTTTGAGACCCCACACACTGCAACACGCCAGGCCTCCCTGTCCTTCACCAACTCCTGAAGCTTGCTCAAACTCATGTCCATCGAGTCAGTGATGCCATCCAACCATGTCATCCTCTGTCGTCCCCTCCTCCTCCCACCCTCAGTCTTTCTCAGTATCAGGTTCTTTTCAAATGAGTCAGCTCTTTGTGTCAAGTGGCCAAAGTATTGGAGCTTCAGCTTCAACATCAGTCCTTCCAATGAACACCCAGGACTGATCTCCTTTAGGGTGGATCTCCTTGCAGTCCAAGGGACTCCCAAGAGTCTTCTCTAACACCACAGTTCAAAAGCATCAATTCTTCGGCGCTCAGCTTTCTTCACAGTCCAACTCTTACATCCATACATGACCAAGGGAAAACCATAGCCTTGACTAGACAGACATTTGTTGGCAAAGTAATGTCTCTGCTTTTGAATATGCTATGTAGGTTGGTCATAACTTTCCTTCCAAGGAGTAAGCGTCTTTTAATTTCATGGCTGCAGTCACCATCTGCAGTGATTTTGGAGCCCCCCCAAAATAAAGTCAGCCACTATTTCCTCATCTATCTGCCATGAAGTGATGGGACCAGATGCCATGATCTTAGTTTTCTGAATGTTGAGCTTTAAGCCAAGTTTTTCACTCTCCTCTTTCACTTTCATCAAGAGGCTCTTTAGGTCTTTTTCACTTTCTGCCATAAAGGTGGTGTCATCTGCATATCTGAGGTTATTGATATTTCTCCCGGCAGTCTTGATTCCAGCTTATGCTTCTTCCAGTCCAGCGTTTCTCATGATGTACTCTGCATAGAAGTTAAATAAGCAGGGTGTCAATATACAGCCTTGACGTACTCCTTTTCCTATTTGGAACCAGTCTGTTGTTCCATGTCCAGTTCTAACTATTGCTTCCTGACTTGCATACAGGTTTCTCAAGAAGCAGGTCAGGTGGTCTGGTATTCCCATCTCTTTCAGAATTTTCCACAGTTTATTGTGATCCACACAGTCAAAGACTTTGGCATAGTCAATAAAGCAGAAATAGATGTTTTTCTGGAATTCTCTTGCTTTTTCCATGATCCAGCAGATGTTGGCAATTTGATCTCTGGTTCCTCTGCCTTTTCTAAAACCAGCTTGAACATCAGGGAGTTCACGGTTCACGTATTGCTGAAGCCTGGCTTGCAGAATTTTGAGCATTACTTTACCAGCATGTGAGATGAGTGCAGTTGTGTGGTAGTTTGAGCATTCTTTGCCATTGCCCTTCTTTGGGACTGGAATGAAAACTGACCTTTTCCAGTCCTGTGGCCACTGCTGAGTTTTCCAAATTTGCTGGCATATTGAGTGCAGCACTTTCACAGCATCATCTTTCGAGATTTGAAATAGCTCAACTGGAATTCCATCACCTTCACTAGCTTTGTTCATAGTGATGCTTCCTAAGGCCCACTTGACGTCACATTCCAGAATTGCAATATTGCATATACAGGTTACACGTTAAAAATGAAGAAGCACTTTCTACTGGGAAGACATTTGTCAGCTGACCTTGCATGGGATGTGCTGTACTTGCATTCTGCCCTTCTAAAACAGCACAGAAAGAGAAGGCACAAAAGATCCTATTATGTTCTATATTAAATTTTCCACATATAGGAGGGGGCATATATATATGTGTGTGTGTGTATTTGTGTACGTATATATATGTGTGTGTATATATGTATATATATACACCAGTGGCTGATTGATGTCAGTGTGTGGCAGAGGCCAACACAGCCTTGTAGAGCAATTGTCCACCAGTAAAAAAAAAAAAAAAATTCCATGTACAAACAGTCTTATCACACCAAAAGCTGATTTCTTTTTCCTCTGAAAGGTTTCCTGATTTACTTCGCTTATGGCATTAGACACAGCCTAGAGGGTAATCCGAGGGATGAAGAAGATGATGATGAAGATGTGTATACAGACAACATTAATGCAGCAACAGAAGAAAAATCTGCCATGCAAGATGGTGACCATCACCAAAGAAACCTGAGTGTACCTTTCATTTTCCATGAAAAAACGAGTGAATGCTAGTGCCTGCTGGGACAGAACTGGTCCACAGTCTTCACATGGTCTGCATGGAGGGAACCATGACGATGTCATCACCACACCAGGCTGTCATGGATTTGCTGCAGACACAGTTCACCCTAATTTATACTTACTCACGTGAACAGCACCTCCTCTGATGGTGACTCACACATCTAGGGAAACCACTCTGCACTCGCTCCTCCGTGATAAATATCCCCCAGATAGTGGGAATGTGGGCATGTGTGTGCATATGTTTGTATATGTTGGGGAATATCAATGTTAAAAGTTGTTGGTGTCTTACTCTTATCCATTGCATTTTTCCAGTGTTGCCATTCATCAGTAGCCTATACTGCACCCACTGAAATGGAGCTGATCACTGAATAGAAAAGTATCTTGAATGTGCCAGGTGTGGTTGGGGAAATAACTGTCACTTTTCCTTATTGGACTTTATGTCAAGTTAGAACACCCTAAAATTGCATTTACCCATCTTTGTGTCTGTCATTGGTCTGGAGTAAGGGGAGGGGATAGGAAATGAGCCTTTTCTGTAACTTATAAATGTCGGCAGTGGGTTGAGCACAGAGTTTTCTCCTGTGAGGTATGACAGTTTGCTGGCAGTTGAGCCGGGCGGAGTGCTTGTGTCTGCAGCACCCCGCAGGGCAGGGGTGTCCTTCTGTGTCAGCGCGTGGCAGACGCCCCTTTGAATGGCTGTCTTCTTTGAGACCGTGATCCTTAAATGTGAGTCCTTCACCTTGTGTGAATGATATCTTCCCCACTCCCCAACCCCGCCCCAGTCCAGTCGGGCTGGAGAGAGGTAGTGTGAGCTCCTAGGGACCTTTTGTGCTGGGAAAGTGAAGGTGGCCCCATGGGCAGGAAGCTCGTGTAAGGGGCAGAGAGGAGGATGCATTTGAAGATCAGAGTAGTTACGGGCTTGGGTAAGACCCCAAGCACCCCTGTTTTAAAAGTCACTTAAAATAAGCCAGTAGAACCTCCCAGATCACATAATTGGTGGAATGATTTATACCTTTTTCCATTAGTTAATAAATAATCACAGTTCACAATTTATTTAGGGTATTTTTTTTCTAAGCCAGTAGTAAATTCTATCTTTACTACATGTCAAAAAGGGAGGGGGAAATGAAGGAATACAAGAAAATTCCCCTCTTCTGATTTTAAAGTGCCTGTTCAGTTGTTTATTATAGGGCATTTGGCCAAATTGGAGGGGTTTGGATTTAATTTGCTTCTGATGTTTCTTTTTTTTTACTTTTTAAAATAAATAAATTTATTTATTTCAATTGGAGGTTAATTACTTTACAAATTTGGAAACATTTGGGGATATTTCTCTTCCCCCATCTCATAAATTGTTCAGCACTTTTAATTTCCTTTATTTTTAAATGACCACACTAAAGCTACTAAGTTCCAGTATTCTAGAAAACCCATCAGTGGTTGAGGAATAGAATATTTTAGTTAAATTCATGATTATTTAAAATGTCAAACCAAAAACATTAATCTAATTGAAGTAAAGCCATAGAAACACAATAACCTTTATATGAGTAATTTGTTTTAAAATGTATGATTCTCTAATTACTGTATTTCATTTTATAGGTTTATCTAATAAGTGGACTACTTATCTTCCATATGTTTCGCTTCTCATGAATTATTTTTCTTACAAAATAATTACATGGTTCACGAGATGAGACTAGCACATTATCAAAGCCCAGGTGACCAGCTTAATACAAAGGCGAGGAAAACACTGATTTTTCTGACAGCTCTTCTAAGAGATCAGCCATTTTATTTTTGTCATTAAAAAGCAAGTTTTGATTGTTTAGGAGTTTCTTGTGATGAAAAATCCAGTAAACAGGTAGGAAAGTCTGGGTGCTAATGTTGTAGCATCTCGGATCTAGAACTCAGAACTAACATTCCACAATTTCCAGAGTGCACAGAGTACAATCTGAGGCCCATATTGCATGTTTTACTGGAAAGGAAGAGTAGGCTGTGCAAGAGGCAAAGTATTTCTGTTATCGTTACTGTGGGCCTAATCCTAGATCTTTGCTGTTATTGCAGCATTCTGAGAAACACTTTGATTTGGTAATCAGGCCCTTCACATGGGAATATGAAGAATTTCACGTGTGAATATTAAACCTTTTAATGTAGCACAATCGAGAAATTTATTTAGAACATAACAGGCAGCTAAAACTGTTATGCCGCCTGTGTTCAATTAGGAGCAGAATTGAGTTAAAAATAATTTTTCCACCTTGAAACACTTTACAAACACAAATGTCTATGAAAGATGCCTTGTTCGTGACTATCCTTTTTTTGTGTGTGAAAACTCAAAATATCTGTTCATATGTATGTGTGAGTGTATATGTTAATATATACACATGTGTATATATGTGTGTTTCAAATGTTGGTGTTTAAGTCAGCTGGGTTTATGATGGGCTTTGGAAGTGATCCTGTTGTCTAGATTTTAAAAACCCAACTGACGGAGAAAAAATGTTTTGTATTGATAGGTATGTTTATACAAAATGTCTAGGTTTTAAACTATTTTGAAATATATGGCAATTTTTTATGTATATTTTCTATAGGTAGATTCAGAAAGATATATTTATAATGTTTCTAATATGAAATCACTGAAGTCTAGTACATTAGGTGCTTTATGATCTGAAATGCAGTGGGGTGGGGGTATTAGGGAATTCCTGTTTACTTTTTTCTGCTGTGCCTTTTCTGATTTCTGTCTTGGTTTGCGCTTTTAAGGAAAAGTCAGTACTTACCAGGTCTTTTACTGTCTGTCTGTTACGACGTTTGAATTCACAACCTTTTGAACAAAATGTTGTTTTTGCTTTCTTAGGATTGCCAAAATGTTCTGTGTGGATTTTACTAGTAATCAGACACACTTACATAAACTTCTTTCCAGAAATTAAAAAATACATATGCATTCTCTTAATTGTGATTGAGTAAAAACAGCTTAAATTACTTTTTTTTTTTGCACTAGGAAATCTGCTCTCTGAACATTTTCAGGGAGAAACTTCTTATAATAGCACTTTTATTTTATACTCTTATGATTTGTGAATAACGATACAAAGGCCATACCGACCCTACATTTAACAAGGTAGTTATGCAAATCCAAATTTTGAAACTATTTAAACTAGTTATATTAGAACTTTTGATATATACTGAAATACAGATTATTGCTTAATTAATGCCATTTTCCCCAGAGACGAATATCTAGAAAAGTAAGACCAAAACATCATTTGGGATATATACATTAATGAAAAACTAATGTTGATATCTATAAAACCTTCTATTGTCAGCCACACAAACATAATATGTTTCAAAATTATCTGTTTCCTTTAAAAGACAAGACCCTATCTTCCTTTAATTTTTCTGAATAAAGGATTTTTAAACTTTAAAATTTAAAATAAGAAATTTAAAATATTTTCTAAGTCCTGAGTATATTACAATCTTTTGAATTAGAAATTATATTTACCAAATTATTTTCTAAATGCATTTAACTGTTTAACAGGGAGAATAAGGAAGAGTAATCGTCCACCAGTGCTGATAATGCTGGAGGGACTAGATTAGTCTGAGCTCTTTTTCCTCTTTGATCAGTGTATTCTGAGATTATAAACCTCAGACGCAATTGTGCCAGGATTCAACTCTTCCTTCCCTGTGATGTTGCCCGTTATGTTCTGTGCCTGGGTATCTGCTGATGTGCTTCAAGCAACAGTAAAATTCAAACCAAAAATATGAATACAATGTCCCACCTGATTTTAAAGGATTGGGTTTAGAGTGTGCATCACGGATTATTAATATACACTTGCTTCATGTGAATGTCTTGTGGGGGGTATTATTAGCTTGGTTTGGGGGGCTTGTTTATGGTTTTTGACTAGTGCCAAAATCGTGCCTTCTCTGTACGTTTTCTACCTAGCATTTTCTAGCCTATTCTAAAATATCAAGGGAAGAAGTATCAAAGTTCACATTGCAACTAATGCCAGCACAGGTCATTGATTTGCAGACACAGATGTGTGAAAATAACATTGTTTGATTTCATTGTTTAGCCGAGTTTCTTTTTGTATCTCCTTGTATAATTTTATTCAAACATTTTTTTAATGGCTTTCTGGTTTCTGAATTTTGAAAGGCCCGATCGACTGTTGTTGTGGTTGTTGGTTTAGCGGTTGGTTTTTGTAACATTCGTTATTGTTTTTATGTACACAGTTCAGTCTTGTTCATTTCAAATGCACTTTGTTATGGCTCAACCCAGTCGGCAACCCTGGGAGCAGCGCTGTTTTAGCTTTTATGCACCTTAGCTGAAGCCACTGCCACTGTCTCTGGCTTTCAAGAGCCTTCAGTGACCACTGGCAGCAGCTCCATGGGGATCATAACCAGGACCGTGGGTCAGGCAGGCTGCAAAGTGTGAGTATCTATAGCTACCTTTGTTGGGGAGTCTTGGGATGACAGGGTAGGACATGAAGTGAAAAACTAAGGTACTTTGGGGCCCTTCGTTTCCGCTCCAAATATCCCATGAGTACAAGGTAAATGATAAGGACCAAGGACCCTCTCTGACACATGGGAAGGATGGCTGCTCCCTGGAGCTGCACCGTAGGTCCTGGCCCCCTGCAATTTCTGCACCAGCACCAACATCCTTGCAGGGGAGAGCACACGGGCCACGGCTCCATTGAAAAGAACCTTGTATTGCCAGCATGGCAGGTTTCTCTGGCCCGTGCCTGGTTAACAGGCTCTTCATCTTTGGTATCCATTTGTTTCATTGCTTTCTCTTGTTATCATTATACTTAATAGAAACCGTTGATAGGGCCTAAAACTCGACCGAAATTCTATGTCTGTAAAAACCAACAGATACTTTGAGTTGAGTTCAGTTCAGTTCAGTTCAGTTCAGTCGCTCAGTCGTGTCCGACTCTCTGCGACCCCATGAATCGCAGCATGCCAGGCCTCCCTGTCCATCACCAACTCCCAGAGTTCACTCAGACTCGATACTTTGGTCTTTCTCAAATACAGAGATTTTGTGTGTGTGTGTGTACGATTGTAGGTAATTTTAAATTTACATGTTTTTGATGATAATCAATGTTCCTTTTGCTTATAATGTTGGATTATTTTTTAGAATTTGTAATAAATAAAAACTGCTGCTGCTTTACCACTGTAATATGTGCTTTCTAACCATGTATTTTTAAAATAAATTTTAATATGACTTATAGTGTTGTATGCATATGTATCACACCTCCCAAAAGCTTACATTTCACAGTTACCAAATTTAAACTGCTTTTTCATTTAGGCTACTTTGGAGCTCAGAAATATAGTACAGTCTAAATGGAAACAATTATGTTGTTAAGAATACTCACCTGGCAGCCTACTGCTGTACGACTTCCAAGTCCTGTAAGAGATGTCCTTCACTATACTCAGTCTTCGAGACACATTCCCATACCAGTTGCTCCTGAAGCATGCCACCCCAGGACTACACATCTGAGGTCCTACCAATGCAACTGCCATTTATTTAATTGACCAGGCTCTTTGACATTGCTTTTGTCTGCAAGAAGCTCCTTGTTATGCTCCTGACCAAATCATAGCTTTCAGTAACTGGTGGTCAGTTATCTGTAACTAACAGAAATTTTGTATTGTATAATGAATAAATATTTATCAACTTCAGCTCTCTTTACCGTTTGATGGGGAGAGAGGAGTCAGTTTTCTAAAATGGTTCCAAGTTAGTTAAAATTCAAATCTCCTAAATTATCTTCTTTAATTTTGAAATGCCATTGTGTATAGACTTAATTCCTGGTGGTTTTTTTGTTTTCGTAAATGGAAGGGAACACCCACCATGTTGAACTAAACGAGTATGAATTTAGCCCGCATTGAAAACCAAGCTAAAACAGCAACGTATTTTCCAAATAGAAGTCTAAAATCTACTTTACCTGTTATTTATCGTTGGCTTGATTGGCAGTGGTAAGTAGGTTTTGAGGCCCCCTCTGTGCTGGCACCGTGGAATCATGTGAAGGGTGGGTCAGCAAGGTTGGCATCTTCTGAGGTCCAGCCCTCAGCTTGTAGATGGCTGTCTTCTCCCTGAGTCTTCACGTGATCTTCCTCTGTGTGTGTGTGTATCTATGTCCAAGTTTCCACTTATAAATAAGAATACCAGTGATGTTTGTTTAGGCTTGGGATTACAGAATTCCAAAATTATTGTCCTAATATCACCATTAAACAATTATAAAATATAATGGGAACATAAAAATAGACGAGCAAATGGAATGATATATAACATTATGACACATTCTGGGATAGGATGATATAATATTGTAAATATGAGCATTCTTCTTCCAAATAAAAACTCTATGCAGTCATAACAACACAAAGTTTTTATGGAAGTTGACAAGGATTTCAAACTTCATCTGGAAGAGAAAATATATAATCATAGTTAACATGAAATCAATGATGGGGGCATCCCTTGCCCAAACAAATAACAAAATATACTATAAATCAATCAGGAAGCATCCACAAGCTTCTTATCCTCATTCATCAGAGGACAGACAATGAAAACAACAATCAGAGAAAACTAACCAAACTGATCACATGAACCACAGCCTTGTCTAACTCAATGAAACTATGAGCCATGCCATGTAGGGCCACCCAAGACAGGTCATGGTGGAGAATTCTGACAAAATGTGGCAAACTATTTCAGTATTCTTGCCTTGAGAACCCCATGAACAGTATGAAAAGCCAAAAGATAGGACACTGAGAGATGAACTCCCCAGGTTGGTAGGTGCCCAATATGCTACTGGAGACAAGTGGAAAAATAACTCCAGAAAGAATAAAGAGATGGAGCCAAAGCAAATACTGCCCAGTTGTGGGTGTGATTGTTGATAGAAGTAAAGACCAATGCTGTAAAGAACAGTATTGCATTGGAACCTGGAATGTTAGTTCTGTGAATCAAGGCAAATTGGACCTGGTCAAAAGGAGCTGTCAAGAGTGAACACTGACATTTTAAAATGGACTGGAATGGGTGAATTTAACTCAGATGACCATTATATCTACTATTGTGGACAAGAATCCCTTAGAAGAAATGGAGTTAGCCCTCATAGTCAAAAAGAACTCAAAATGCAGTACTTGGGTGCAATCTCAAAAATGACAGAATGATCTCTGTTCATTTCCAAGGCAAACCATTCATTATCACAGTAATCCAGGTCTATGCCCCAAACACTAATGCCAAAGAAGCTCAAGTTGAATGGTTCTATGAGGATCTATAAGACCTAGAACTAGCACCAAAAAAAAGATGTCCTTTTCATCATCAGTTCAGTTCAGTCGCTCAGTCGTGTCCGACTCTTTGAGACCCCATGAATCGCAGCATGCCAGGCCTCCCTGTCCATCACCATCTCCTGGAGTTCACTCAGACTCACGTTCATCGAGTCAGTGATGCCATCCAACCATCTCATCCTCGGTCGTCCCCTTCTCCTCCTGCCCCCAATCCCTCCCAGCATCAGAGTATTTTCCAATGAGTCAACTCTTCGCATGAGATGGCCAAAGTATTGGAGTTTCAGCTTCAGCATCAGTCCTTCCAAAGAACATCCAGGGCTGATCTCCTTCAGAATGGACTGGTTGGATCTCCTTGCAGTCCAAGGGACTCTCAAGAGTCTTCTCCAACACCACAGTTCAAAAGCATCAATTCTTCGGCGCTCAGCCTTCTTTACAGTCCAACTGTCAGATCCATACATGACCATAGGAAAAACCATAGCCTTGACTAGACGGACCTTAGTCGGCAAAGTAATGTCTCTGCTTTTGAATATGCTATCTAGGTTGGTCATAGCTTTTCTTCCAAGGACTAAGTGTCTTTTAATTTCATGGCTGCAGTCACCATCTGCAGTGATTTTGGAGCCCCCAAAAATAAAGTCTGACACTGTTTCTACTGTTTCCCCATCTATTTGCCATGAAGTGATGGGACCGGATGCCATGATCTTTGTTTTCTGAATGTTGAGCTTTAAGCCAATTTTTTTGCTTTCCTCTTTCACTTTCATCAAGAGGCTCTTTAGTTCTTCACTTTCTGCCATAAGGGTGGTGCCATCTGCATATCTGCGGTTATTGATATTTCTCCTGGCAATCTTGATTCCAGCTTGTGTTTCTTCTAGCCCAGCGTTTCTCATGATGTACTCTGCATATAAGTTAAATAAACAGGGTGACAGTATACAGCCTTGATGTACTCCTTTTCCTATTTGGAACCAGTCTGTTGTTCCATGTCCAGTTCTAACAGTTGCTTCCTGACCTGCCTACAGATTTCTCAAGAGGCAGGTCAGGTGGTCTGGTATTCCCATCTCTTTGAGAACTTTCCACAGTTTGTTGTGATCCACACAGTCAAAGGCTTTGGCATAGTCAATAAAGCAGAAATAGATGTTTTTCTGGAGTTCTCTTGCTTTTTCATGATCCAGCAGATGTTTGCAATTTGATCTCTGGTTCCTCTGCCTTTTCTAAAACCAGCTTGAACATCATAGGAGATTGAAATACAAAAGCAGGAAGTCAAGAGATATCTGGAATAACAGGCAAGTTTGGCCTTGGAGTATAGAATGAAGCAGGGCAAAGGCTAACAGAGTTTTGCCAAGAGAATGCACTGGTCATAGCAAACACCCTCTTCCAACAACACAAGAGATGACTCTACATGTGGACATCACCATATGGTCAATTCAGAAATCAGATTGATTATATTCCTTGCAGCCAAAGATGGAGAAGCTCTATACAGTCAGCAAAAACAAGACTGGGAGCTAACTGTGGCTCAGATCATGAACTCCTTATTGCCAAATTCAGACTTAAATTGAAGAAAGTAGGGAAAACCACTAGACCATTCAGGTATGACCTAAATCAAATCCCTTATGATTATACAGTGGAAGTGACAAATAGATTCAAGGGATTAGATCTATTAGAGTGCCTGAAGAACTATGGACAGAGGCTCGTGACGTTGTACAGGAGGCAGAGTTCAAAACCATCCCCAAGAAAAAGAAATGTAAAAAGGCAAAATGGTTATCTGAGGAGGCCCTACAAATAG
The DNA here is from genome assembly GCA_917880005.1 of Nanger dama. Taxonomy (NCBI): domain Eukaryota; kingdom Metazoa; phylum Chordata; class Mammalia; order Artiodactyla; family Bovidae; genus Nanger; species Nanger dama. Next base: position 26,100,225 of record CAKJTW010000021.1, read on the forward strand.
CTGAGAAAAAGAAGAGAAATGAAAGGCGGAGAAGAGGAAAGATATACCCATCTGAATGCAGAGTTCCAAAGACTAGCAAGGAGAAATAAGAAAGCCTTCCTCAGTGATTAATGCAAAGAAATAGAAGAAAACGATAGAATGGGAAAGACTAGAGATCTCTTCAAGAAAATTAGAGATAACAAGGGAACACTTCATGCAAAGATGGGTACAATAAAGGACAGAAATGGTATGGACCTAAGAGAAGAGAAAGATATGTTGCCAGGAAGTTTGGAAAACTCAGCAGTGGCCACAGGACTGGAAATGGTCAGTTTTCATTCCAATCCCAAGGAAAGGCAATGCCAAAGAATCTTCGAACTACCGCACAGTTGTACTCATTTCCCATGCTAGCAAAGTAATGCTGAAAATTCTCCAAGCTAAGTCTTCAATAGTATGTGAACTGAACCAAGAACTTCCAGATATTCAAGCTGGATTTAGAAAAGGCAGAGGAACCAGAGATCAAATTGTCAACATCCATTGGATCATAGAAAAGGCAAGAAAATTCCAGAAAAGGCATCTACTTCTGCTTCATCGACTACACCAAAGCCTTTGTGTGGATCACAACAGACCAAGAGACCATGTTTTCCCTTTTTTTCATGGAATGGGTTGCAATTCTATCTGTTGCCTCCCCGTCACCTTCAGTTCAGTTCAGTTCAGTCACTCAGTCGTGTCTGACTCTTTGCGACCCCATGAATCACAGCATGCCAGGCCTCCCTGTCCATCACCAACTCCCAGAGTTCACTCAGATTCATGACCATCGAGTTAGTGAAGCTATCCAGCCATCTCATCCTCTGTCATCCCCTTCTTCTCCTGACTCCAATCCCTCCCAGCATCAAAGTCTTTTCTAATAGCTGTCTGCTATCAAGCCTATCAGGGAAGTCACAAAGTTCTTGCCTCCAATTTTCTGAGCTTGAGAGGGGAGACTTTGGGGGCAGGCCAGCCCTGTTGGAAAGCTTTCACAGGTAGTGATTTCGACAGTGCTTTGTAAGTAACTGGTAGAGTGCAGGTTCAGGTTTGACTTTGGGCTGCCTTGTCTATAAAATGGGGCTGATACTAACCACACAGCATCCCTGGTTGAGTTGTTTTGATATGAGCAACAAGAAATGTGTGGTGAGGTTTCCATGCTCTGTGTGGAGCATGGTGCGCTCCTAATAAATACGATTTTCCAGAAACTGATGTAGAGTACAAAATTCAATAAGACATATTTCCTGCCCTTGAACTCAGGAGAAAGCAGGTGAAAGAGGTGAAGCCAGATTCATAGCTCAGGCATACATTTTTGTCTTGGCTGCTATGATATCACAAAGGATTCACACTGGGGAAGTGCTTGGCCCAGCTAGAAGGAGGTAGGGTCTGAGCTGAGCCTTGTAGGATGAGTGGCGAGAGGACCAGCAGGTGGTGGACAAGGGAGGGGACTTTGGGGGCCAAGGGGGCAGCAGAAGCCTTGGTGCCCCCCTCCCACCCTACTGGCTGGCCCGAAGGTGCTGGGAGCATGCTGTTTGCATGGCAAGCAGGCCAGGGAGCTGTGGGTGCCAAGAGAGAGAGCTAGAGAGAGGCCTGACCAGGCATGTGAGGTCTGGAGAGCCTTCGGAGGGGGTTAGTGTGTGTGTGTGTGTGGTTTTTTGTGTTTTTTTTTTTTTAGAATTGTGTTTGGAGATCAGTGTAATAGCTGGAGGAAGTATGGACTGAGGGGCAAGACAGAGAAGCAGGGAGACCAGCTAGGAGGCTGTGAGCGGGGGGCAGAGAAGGAGGGATGATGGCCAAGAGGGGTGGCCTTGATGCAGTCAGCAGGGCGATGAGGCAGGCCTGGCAGGGCGAGGAGTGAGGGAGGAAGGTGTGGCCAGAACCCCAGGCTCCAGCCCAGAGTGATGAGCCAGTGGTCAACTTCTCGAAGTCCCAAGGGAGGCCCTGGTGTGGTTACTTGGATCTCTTCTGGCACAGTTCCTCCTGAACACCTAGTTGAGTCTTCTATAGTGGGGCTTCTGCTGTGTAAGAGAGGAAGGAGAAGTTTCTCCAAATCCTCCAGAACCCCGGGGAAGCAGCTGGCCTGCAATGGGACCCTCTGAAGGCAGAGCAGCCTCCCGGCTGGGAGCTCCAGGGGGCTGCCAGGTCTCAGCTGCAAGAGAGGTCGCGTCCAGTAGGTACAGGGCTGGGTGCGGAGTTGGGACTTCCGAGGGCGATGGTCTTGGTGAGCGCACGGGAGAGATCTGCTGGGAATGAAGAGATATATGCATGGGGCATTTTTACAGAGCGTCACGGCCATACCGAGCTGGTGGGAGACCGCTGGTGACATCTGGACTTCTGGTTAGATGAGACCCCGCAGGATTACGCCGAGCCTTCTCGAAGTTGGTAAACTTGGTAAAACGCGCGGGGACCTCGAACTGGCCGAGTGACTGTTGTAATTGACATTTCGCTCTCAGCCTCGGGAAAAAGCGCAGCGCTTCCCTGCTCCACCAGAGGGCAGGAGAGGTCACATTATACAGATAGAGAATTTTTAAAAAAAATCCCCAAACTTTTCCCTAAAATCTGTGTTCTTCCTCCTGAAACCGAATCCTCCAGCTGCGGCGTCCCAGGCGCCCGCCCCCCGCCCCCCGCCCGCCGCGTCTCCTGGCGTCCCTGCCCTCGCCCTGCGCTGTCCGCGCGCCTCCAACCCGCGGTCTCCAGCGCCTCCGCCCCGACCCCTCGCCCTAAAGATGAAGATTTGGTTGCTGCTGGGTCTTTTGCTGATGCATGAAGCCCTGGAGGATGGTGAGTGGCTCTGGGTGGGCGGCATCCCGGCTTGTGCCCTGACTTTACCCCGGGTCCCCCATCCCCCGTGGTCCTGCAGGTCTTCCTCCCGGCTCGGGAGTCACTCCCTGCCCCGTGCACCTGCCCCCTCCTAGGAGGGTCCCCTTACCTCTCTCTCTCTCCACCCCCTCGGAGCCCCTGGAACAGTGGTAGCTGGCCCGACCCCTTAGAATCCCCACCAGAACGGCTCCAGCGCTGCTGAAAAGCCCCGGGCAGCGGGCAAACTGAACATCCCCGGGCAGCGCCTGATCCAGCCCCAGTGTCAACGTGTCGGTCTGGGAGGTGGCGGAGGGCGGCTGATCGCTTCCAGTGCGCGCGTGCGCGCGCGCAGCGTTCTCCCCAGGACTTTCTGCTGGTGAAGCGGGGTGCTACCCAAGCTGAGCCTTTTGCAAAAATCGAAGGGTCCTTCTCCTCCATCTGCAGCCCTAGATGTGTTTCCTATACCAACAAGAGCTTAAATCCTGCAAGACGTGCCTGTTTTACAACAGATATTTCTGGGTATCAAACCTTTCCCCAAACTTCTCAAAAACCCACAACTTTTGATCTGATTGGGGGAGGCGATGAAGCAAATGGGTTTTTGGACAATATGGGGGTCCTTGTGCCGCTGCACTTTTTTGAATGTGTGCCTGTTCTGAGCCCACCCTGTTGTGTAGACCCACAACTACAGGGCCAGACTGTGTGTGTGCATTGTTGGGAACTGAACTAATTTTTCTGTTTCTCCATCTGTTATCTGTGGTTCTGTTGGCATTTAATTGTTTGGGGGAGCTCTGTTGTTTTTTCATTGGAGTTACCTATACAATATATTTTGCATCTGGTACATCCTGGTATCCTGAAATTTCCCTTGGAATTCTGCTCTGCAGTCACTGTTTTTGCTAGTTTGAATTGAAAAGCAGCTTTTACCGTTATGCAACCTTCGGCTGGAGCCAGCTCACCCTAGCTCACATTTTATCCACCACTCAGTCCAGACCAATTCCTTTCTTTCCCCGTGACAGTAGAAACATTTGCCAGAAAATACCACACTTTGGTTTGCATGTGTGGCTGCAAAATGGTTGTGGACTTGAATGTGAAGCTCCTTAAGCCTAGAGCCTGGCTGGATAAAAAGTGGGCAGAGCTTCTCTGCGGGGGTGGGGTGGGGGTGGGGGAACAAGTCCTCTTCCCCTACAGATCAGTTAGCTTGAGTAAAATGCAATATTAAATTGCTCCTGCCAGGTCCTAGCCTGTGATCACTGAAGTGATGGGAATGCAGTATTTGGTATCACTTTTTGAATAGGGCAAGAGATGGTCAGACAAAATAATTTCAAATGGCCCATTCACCGGGTTACAAGTTCACCCAAAATGCCTGCTGCAGAGGCTCAGGAGGCTGGGTCAGCCACTGGTTCCTGCCCAGACCATGATTACAAATAGCTGCTTGAATCTGTTAGCATCCGTTTAAGTCAAATGTAAGTTATACAAACAATAAGATTTATGAGACAATCAGAAAAAAAAATGGAACACAGACTAAATATTTTATAAGAAATAATTGATAGATTTTAGATTTTAGCACAGTGGCTTTGTTTTTAAAAATACAGTATAAACTACTTATGAATAAAATGTTGAACACATTATTTTTAGGGAGTCCAGGGAAAGATTTATTTTTAGATTTGTAATATGAAGGCATATATGTATACAGAGAGGAAATGTAAAATAGTTTATAATCTTATGATTTCACTTCTGTTTGGTGTCTTTGTTTTCCATCTTTTGGTCACGAGAATTGAATGAATTTCACCTGATTCTAGACCAGAGCATTTACCTATCCCTATTTTAAAGTACTAGTATTTGTCACACCATAGAAATGTCATTAGTTTTGGCTCAAGGAAAAAACTGACCAAATTCCTGAAAATATGGACTGTGAAAAATATTAATGTGCCATTTCATTTCTTGAAAATAAAATACAAGTCAGTAAATATTTTAACATAGTGATTTCTATGTTAATGAGTAATTTTTGTTAATCATAAAAATCTGGAAAGCATAGAGATACACAGAAGAGAAAAATGAATCATTTCTCTCTCTCTCTTTTTTTTTTTTTACTTTTCCCCCATTTTAATGCATATTTACATTGTTGTTGTTTAGTCACTAAGTTGTGTCTGACTTTTGTGATCCCATGGACTGTAGTGCACCAGGCTCCTCTGTCCATGGGATTTCCCAGGCAAGAATACTGGAGTGGGTTGCCATTTCTTCCTCCAGGGGATCCTCCTGACCCAGGGATTGAACCTAGGTCTCCTGCGTTGGTCCTTTAATTTTGAACACATAATTAGAAAAGTAAGTCTGCTTCTGTAAAGTATGTAAGTTTCTCTAAACCTTTATGTTGTCTCAAGTTTGAGTTATCGTGAGGCTGGCTGGGACCAGGGAAAGGTCACTAAGAGTAGCCTCAGCGGGCAGTCCTTCTGGTGCCAGCCTCTGATTGACGGGTCAGGGTATGGTGCATTACTGGGTCAACCCAAACTACAAGCTGCAGGCTCAGGCCCTTGACTCAACTTCTCCCACTGCCTTTCGGTCTGGCTGATCACTTCTAGGAGAGGCTTCCAATAGTAAAAGGATTCCCGGTAAGCGTTTAGTGGCTGTCCATCTGCTCTAACCCAGCCAGGTTGGCCTGGCCTAATTCTAAAATGGTTTAGGGACTTCCCTGGTAGTCCAGTGCTTGCGATTCCCTTTCTATTGCAGAGGGTGAGGGCTCTATCCATGATCACGGAGCCGAGATCCCACATGCCTCGCGCCAAAAGAATAGCCAAAGCATAAAACAGCAGCAATATCGTAACTAATTCAATAGACTTTAAAAAATAATGAGAAACTTTTAAACACTTTAAATTTTTAGAAGTAATATTGTTTCTTTTGATAAAGACTAGGAGCTGGAAGGGCGTGTCACTTTTGTAACATCAACGTGTCACTTTTGTAACATCGAAAGTAAGGCATGAAACAGTTAGATAACGGCCCAAGATTTTACTGAGAGCCAGATGTGGCTCACCACACCCAATCTTCAGTATTTATATGGAATATGTGCTATGGCATTTATTGATATGGTGCTGCTATTTTTACATTAAAGAGTACAAGAGCATAGGTACTTAGCAACTTTTGATATCTGCATATTTTATCCAATGTTGGGAGCAAATAATGAAGTATAAATATTACAAAAAATACGCAGTTTTGTCAATCTCATGCCAGACCCTCAATTGATTCTAATTAGATCTTCAGTCTAACGTGGGTTTATTTTTGATCCTGTGAAGGTTCTCTTTCTGGGAAAACTAAAGAGATTCTTTATAATGTGAGGGCAGAACAGCCAGATCTCTAAGAAAGTTAGGGGCCAACACTGACAGGGATGATCTAACCAGGACTCTATCACTTCTGTGACTCAGTTTATTCCCTGGGAAAAGAGTAAAATCTAGTTCAAAAAGCCTTACAATGAAAAAAGAATCATAAAGACTCTCATTGTTTATGAGTGCAAATAATGAGTGTTTTGAAGCGTTTAGGATCTTAGCCTACACGTTTAACATCCAAAATCATCTCTGATCCTTAGAGATAAAAAAGAGATAAGCTTAATTTTCTTTATCATGACTCTAAATGAATGGACATTCCTCATAGTTTGTACATCCTTCTTTAAAAAAAAAAAAAACCTTTTAGTTTGTATTAAGGTATAGTCAATTAACAATGTTGTGATAGTTTCAGGTGGACAGCAAAGGGACTCAGCCATACACATCCATGTATCCAGTCTCCCCAAAACTCCCCTCCCAGCCTGGTTGCCATGTAACATTGGGCAGCGTTCCCTGTGCTACATAGTAGGACCTTGTTGTTATCCATTTTAAATACAGCAGTGTGCCATACACCTTTCTATTAAAATCATTCTTTGGGGTGTTTATTTATGGATCTGTTTCTCTGATGTAATAAACTCCCTGAGGTCAGGGGAAAAAAGAGAGAAGTTTGGGGGCAATAGAGAGACCGTGCAGTGCGCCGGCCAGAGCAGCAGGAGGAGGTGGCGGGTGGGTGGCTGTCCCTGGGCAAGGCTGTGAAGCCTTTACCTGGTGGGGCTCATTGTCTAATGGAGCGGATGGGTATTCAAGAGAAGGTAACATATCAGGAACTGACAGTGGACGTGAAGAATCAGCTATCAGGGTGTTTTAGTTTCCTAGAATTGCTGTAACAGCACGAACTAAGATACTCCAAGTTCATCCTCACTCAATTCTAGGGGCTGGAAGTCTGAAATCAAGGTGCCAGCAGGCCCTTGCCACCCCCAAGACCCTGGGTCAAAGCCTCCCTTGCCTCTGCTGAGCTTTGGCTGCGGCCAGTGATCCTTAGTGTTCCTTGGCTTGCAGCCACGTCACCCTACCCTCTGCTTCTGTTGCCACACGTCCATCCTGTCCTTCTGCATGTCTTCGTCTGGCATTTTCCTCTGTGTGTGGGTCTCTTCTTCTAAGGACACTGACAGTTTGGATTAGAGTTTTGGCCCTAATGACCTTTCTTAATTGATGATGTCTGCAAAGATCCTACTGCCTAATAAGGTCATAGTCACTGGTACTGGGGCTTAGGACTTCAATTTTATCTTTCTGGGGGGACAGTTCACCTGTAAGATGAGGGAAGAAGATGCACAGGGATGAGGAGGGCAGCGTGGGCACGAGGGTCAGAGGCCGGCTGAGAGGACAGAAGCAGGGGCGGCACGTCTGAAAGAGCCCTGCAGCCAAGGAGTGGGTGTCCCGGTGGCTCATGTGGCTGAAGGACTTGATGTGTAAACTGCCTTGTAGGGCTTTATTCTAAATTAGATGAAAGTCACTGGAGGGTGTCCAGTGGAGGATTTATGGTCTGATTTATATTTTCAAAGGTTAGCATGCTTAAGTGGAAGTCAAGAACTTGCACAGGGGGTTGTTTTAATAGTCTAGGTGAAAGTGACTTGAAACAGGGAGGTTGCCACGAATGCAGGGAGGAGAGCCTGCGTTCGGGGTCTATCCTGAGGGCAAGGCCCAAAGGATTCACTGCTGGACTGGAGGTGGCTTTGGACGGAAAGAAGAGAATTGTGTGTGACTCAAAAGTTTTACGTCCTGAGCCACTAGGTGAGTAGAGCTGCCATTTACTGATAAACACACAGTGCGGGAGGAGCTGATTTGAAATGGCATCTGGAGTTCAGTGCGGACACGTCCAGCTTGAGACACCTGCTACCTTCCGAGTGGCAGTGCGGATTTAATAATGGAATATTCAGATCTGGGTTTAGAGGCGAAGTGAGGACAGAAACAAGGGAGTTCGTAGCACAGGAATGCTTTTTAGTGCCAAGGGGACCGGGTGAGGCTGCCTAGAGATGGAGTGTCATTAGAGATGGGGAGGAGTTGTGAGGGTTCAGCCCTTTAGACTCAGATCACGCTGAAAAGGGAGATGAGTGAGTCTGCCAGACAGAGAAGCAAGGCAGTGCCATGTCCTGGGAGCTCAGCAAATAAAGTGTTCAAGACAGAGTGCTCATTTGGCATTACATATAAATATAGGATCATTATGTTGTATATTGCAAACTAATGGGGCTCCCCTGGTGGCTCAGTTGGTAAAGAATCCACCGGCAGTGCAGGAGACCTGGGTTTGATCCCTGGGTCAGGAAGATCCCCTGGAGAACGGAATGGCAACCCACTCCAGTATTCTTGCCTGGGAAATCCCATGGACAGAGGAGCCTGGTGGGCTACAGTCCATGGTGTCACAGAGTCAGACACGACTTAATGAATAAACCACCACCTCAAACTAATATCTCAATTGAGCTGTCAATTACATCTCACTTTTTGAAAGTGGGATAAACTGTGTTCTAATGGATGCTCTGAAGAAAACATGTTTTGATCTAAGGTTTTTTTATCCTAAAATAGAAGTATCTAATTCAAATCCTAAAAGATGATGCTGTGAAAGTGATGTGCTCAATATGCCAGCAAATTTGGAAAACTCAGCAGTGACCACAGGACTGGAAAAGGTCAGTTTTTATTCCAATCCCAAAGAAAGGCAATGCCAAAGAATGCTCAAACTACTGCACAATTGCACTCATCTCACATGCTAGGAAAGTAATGCTCAAAATTCTCCAAGCTAGGCTTCAGCAATATGTGAACTGTGAACTTCCTGATGTTCAGGCTGGTTTTAGAAAAGGCAGAGGAACCAGAGATCAAATTGCCAACATCTGCTGGATCGTGGAAAAAGCAAGAGAGTTCCAGAAAAACATCTATTTCTGCTTTGTTGACTATGCCAAAGCCTTTGACTATGTGGATCACAATAAACTGTGGAAAATTCTGAGAGAGATGGGAATACCAGACCACCTGACCTGCCTCTTGAGAAATCTGTAGGCAGGTCAGGAAGCAACAGTTAGAACTGGACATGGAACAACAGACTGGTTCCAAATAGGAAAAGGAGTACGTCAAGGATCTATATTGTCACCCTGTTTATTCAACTTATATGCAGAGTACATCATGAGAAACGCTGGACTGGAAGAAACACAAGCTGGAATCCAGATTGCCTGGATAAATATCAATAACCTCAGATATGCAGATGTTAGCACCCTTATGGCAGAAAGTGAAGAGGAACTAAAGAGCCTCTTGATGAAAGTAAAAGAGGAGAGTGAAAAAGTTGGCTTAAAGCTCAATATTCAGAAAACTAAGATCATGGCATCCGGTCCCATCACTTCATGGGAAATAGATGGGGAAACAGTGGAAACAGTGTCAGACTTTATTTTTGGGGACTCCAAAATCACTGCAGATGGTGATTGCAGCCATGAAATTAAAAGATGCTTACTCCTTGAAAGAAAAGTTATGACCAACCTAGATAGCATATTTAAAAGCAGAGACATTACTTTGCCGACTAAGGTCCATCTAGTCAAGGCTATGGTTTTTCCAGTATTTATGTATGGATGTGAGAGTTGGACTGTGAAGAAGGCTTAGCACCGAAGAATTGATGCTTTTGAACTGTGGTGATGGAGAAGACTCTTGAGAGTCCCTTGGACTGCAAGGAGATCCAACCAGTCCATTCTGAAGGAGATCAGCCCTGGGTGTTCTTTGGAAGGAATGATGCTGAAGCTGAAACTCCAGTACTTTGGCCACCTGATATGAAGAGTTGACTCATTGGAAAATACTCTGATGCTGGGAGGGATTGGAGGCAGGAGGAGAAGGGGATGACAGAGGATGAGATGGCTGGATGGCATCACTGACATGATGGACGTGAGTGTGAGTGAACTCTGGGAGTTGGTGATGGACAGGGAGGCCTGGCATGCTGCGATTCATGGGGTCTCAAAGAGTCGGACACGACTGAGCGACTGAACCGGACTGAACTGAATTCTTAGAAGTTGCTCCTTTAAGAAAGCGATACTTTAAGCAATGATCTGGAGGGTATTTTGGAGTGGGATTCCAGACAGGGTAAGGAAAAGAGGCTCTCACTGTTCTACATTTTCATCTCCCTACTGTCATTGCATTCTCAACTGCTCAGATTTGTTCTCAGAAAAGTATATGTGCAGCTATGGGGTGTTTCATGGGGAGTGGGAGAATGAGAGTGGGTTACTCAGTTGATACAGCTGGTTGGGGGAGCTCCTCAGCTACCCAGCAGGTTTATCGTGTGGAGGTTTGGGTACTGCTCTTGGGTCAGATCTTCCTGCCCGTGGGGAGAAGGAAGTGAACAGTGACAGGTCTTTGATGTGAATGGCTGTGTCTACATGAGTCCATGTCAGGGATTCTTCTAATGAATTTTATTTTCTCCTCTCAGACAATCTGATCGAATTAGAGGTTAATAGTCAGGTCACCTTTACTGAATAAGCTTTGATGGCAATCAGTCCTCAGCAAATGCTGAAGAGCTACGGTCCTTTGCCCTGCGTCCCTTTGGCTGTGCAACACTTATTCATTTTGGAGACTGTGTTGACCAGCGTCTCCCTCACTTGGGGATTGAAATGTATGCCTTGGAAAAGCATCTCCAGCCCTTCCAGAAGGGTTGTGCCCTCATCCCAGGCATCAGATTCTGTTTGACTTGGAACTCCTTGTCAAAGCCCAGGACCTAACAAACAAAGAAACCACTTAGCCGTGCTGTGCATGCGACTCATGCAAATAAAGTGAAAAACTAGTCTCAAGAGAACTGAAAGCAACAACAAGAACCAGAGAAGACGCGAGACCTGCCTTTTCACTGACTTCTTAGTAACCTGCGGTTAGCCACTTGGCATTGGTGATCTCAATTTTTTTCACCTGTAAGTTATGGAAAATAGTGAGCTTCTCTGCTTCCATCACAAGCTTATCATGGAGTTCACCCGAGACATTACAAAACAACCACAGAACAACAGGCAGCAGTCGCTGGCACTTACTTACTGTGAGGGCTGAGATGCTTTTCCAAGGCATATATTTCAATCCCCGAATGAGCAGACGCTGGTCAACACAGTCTCCAGCACTAGTCTCTCAGCATTTTAAACATTTAAAATTAAATTTAAGCATTTAATGTCCCAAACAATCCCGAGATAGTTGTTATTACCATATAATTCTCAATTTACAGGTGAGGAAACCAGGTTATTTCCTAATGTGACACAGTTGGAAAGTGAATAATGACTTTAGGACCTGAAGTCTATAATAATATTTAATGGTTTTTAAAAAATTTTATCATTCATTACTCTATAGAATATACCATGATCTCAAAAATAAAATGGTAATGAACTTTCACTTTTATGTATCTGTTACCAAACAGGGTTCTTGGTCTTCTCCAAGCAATAGAAATTGAGTAGAGGTCAGACAGAAAATTTAGGCAAGGCTTTACTGGGGCTCCTGCTGTAGCAGGGGAAGCGAGAACAAACAACGTTCCCTTGCTTACTGGTTCCCTGAGAAGGAGCGGGGGTGGTGAGGGAAGGTGTTAAGCTTGCTTCTTATATGGGCTGAGGGTAGGAGTGTGTCCAGGGTGGCCTGGAGAGGTGACTTAGGGGTTTTGCCCACCCCTTAGGTGGTGTTTGTGCAGGGGGCATGCACAGTACTTTGCTTTTGCTCTTCAAAAGAGGCATTTGGGTCTTTTTGGTCTCCTTGTATCTTTTGTCCAGAATTTGTCCCAACTGGGCATGCATGCAGTTATTTTAACCCCCTTACAGTTTGTTTGTATTTTGTTGCTCAAGGAGTTGAAGAAGTGTGTCCAGGTGCAAGCATTGTATCACTGCACAAAGGGTCCCAGGTTCCAGTCTGTCTCAGGCTGTCCCCCCTCACCTCTCCCCTCCCACCCCAGGCCAACTCTAGGAGACTTTACACCCTTATTCTTAAGGAGTAAGGGGGCTGAAGGTCTTGTTTGAAACTGCTTCCTGCTGGATGGGGCCGCATAGCCTACCCCTGAGGTGTAGAAGTTCCTCACTGACAGTTCAGTGACCTCTAGGGACCTGGGCCACCCTCCACTGGAATGGGCTGAACTCCTTGAGCCATTATGAGCTGAACTTCAAACCGTTAGCACCTGGAAGAAACAAGTTTAACCAGAAGGTTGAACAAACAAGGGCTAAAAGGAGAACTTAACAACAATAGCCTGCCAAAATTATGGAGCCAATCTGCCTGGGCGTCTATTTCCTTAAGATTAACTTTTACCTGCCCTGTTGCACTGATCCAATTGCAGCAGGGGGTACTAGTTATAACATTTACTCTGCCTTCTTCTGCCAGAAGTTACTTGAGGCCTAGATGATTGTCAAGAACCACGTTAGCTAAGGAAATAAGAGGTCCCAAGTCCCATTAAGGTTTCTCACAGGAGCCCACCCACGGCCTCATTTACTCATCTGTTGATGGTGCCTGTCTTCTGAGTAGGTGTCTTAGATCTCCCACTGGTTCACAGATGTATTTTACTTCTGTTGTGACATGCGGGGTTTCTGGAGGTGAAACCTTTAGTCTGGACAAATATACCCAACTCCATATCCCTTGCAGTTTGACAGTAGTGGAGTGGCTATAACTACTTTATAGGGACCCTTCCATTCTGACAATAGTTGATCTTCAGGGGACCCGTCTTTCCAGGTTTTGAGAACAACTTAGCCCCGTGGTTAATTTCTGAGGACTGCTCTTTCCTCTCTAGTTTCAGTGGGAGCTGGCAGTGTCTTGTGGACATAGTCCTGGATCGCCTTCTGAACTTGTCCTCGATTAATAGTCTATCTCAGGGCCTGGTTCAGGCCCTCACCCAGTAGAATGTCTGCAGTAAGAAAAGGCTTCCTGGAAATGGTTTCAAATGGCCTAAAATCTCAGACCATTCCTGGGTGCTACGTGGACCATGAGGAATGCAAGAGGAAGCAAGTTGGTCCAGGGTTCATGAATTTCTTGGCAGACCTTTGCTAAGGATTTCTTTAAAGTAGGGTTCCTTCTCCCTACCTTCCCTGAAGATGGGGGTGCCAAGAGCTATGTATCTTGTAGTCTGTCTCCAGGGCTGTTGTGAGCCCCTCTGTGATTTGGGCTGTAAAGAGGGTCCATTATCACTCTGGAGGGACTCTGGAAGTCCAAACTGAGGAATTATTTCTTTTAGAAGAAGCCTACGGACTTCCATAGCCTATTCAGATCCAATGGGGAAGGCTTCAGCCCATCCTGTGACATTATCAGCAGACACCCTGAAGATACTTATATCCTGATCATGGGGCATTTGGATGAACTCTAAGTGCCAGTCTTCTCCCTGGAAATGTCCCTTGGTGTTGGATTGGCCTGAGTGACGAAGCAGGGATTGGATGGGTATGTGGGTTCTTGGCGGCACGTAAATCACAGGCTAGTGTTACTTGTTATAGTGTTCTTTTAAGCTCTTTCCCTGAAAAAGTCTTTTCCATCAAAGCCTGTAGTGCATCCATCACATGGAGGTGGCATCAGGGAAGCTCTTGGTGAGTTTCTGTTGTTGGGCCTTGGGGATTAGAACGTTATCCTCTTCTTTATACAGCCTGCACTTCCCTTCTCATAGCCCCATGTCTCAACATGTTCCTGTTCCTGTGGGGGATACTGGGGAAGTCTAGGGAGGTCAGGGAGCTAATCATTAGAGCCAAAACTTGTTCAAGTTCCTGTAGGTGAGTGGCCTGTTTTGCAATTGAACAGCTCTGCTTTACCGTTGCCCCCAAAGATCCCTCCCTCTGATGGCCCCCACAGCGGGTTACTGTTCCCTGGGTTAGAAGCTGTGTGTGTGTGTGTGTCTGTGCATACGTATGCGCTCACACGCGTGTGTATGTATGTGTTAGCCAAAGTCATGTCCAACTCTTTGCGACCCCATGGACTGCAGCCCGCCAGGCTCTTCTGTCCTTGGAATTTTCCAGGCAGGGATTCTGGATTGGTAGCCATTCCCTTCTCCAAGAAACCTTCCAAACTCAGGGACCAAACAGAAGTCTCTCACATTGCAGGTAGATTCTTTACCATCTGAGCCACCAGGGAAGCCTTTCATGGGGAAATTTTTAGCAATTAACATTTCTCTTTCTTTCCAAATGGCAGCATAAGCATGTAGCCCGTGGAACCCCTATTTGGAGTCAGTAAACATATTTAATTTTTTATCCTTCCCTAATTGCAAAGTTCTCATTAATGCAGTTAGTTCAGCCTTCTGAGCTGAAGTGTGGGGTGGCAGGGCCTTGGCTCCTATTCTATTCATCTAGACTAACTGTGGCATACGTGGCCTTTTGGGTTCCTATTCCTACAAAATTGCTGCCATCGGTGAACCGTCTGACCTCAGGGCTGTGAGGAGTTTCATCTAGAAGATCAGACCTACTGGAGTAAGTTTGTCTTAGGGTCTCTACACTGCTGTGCTAAGCCTCTACTCTCCACTGGGAGTTTCTGGGTTTAGGTCTCACATGTCTTTAAGGTGGGCTTCCCTGAGAGCTCAGTTGCTAAAGAATCCACCTGCAATGCCAGAGACCCCAGTTTGATTTCTGGGTTGGGAAGATCCCCTAGAAAAGGGATAGGCTACCCACTCCAGTATTCTTAGACTTCCCTTGTGGCTCAGCTGGTAAAGAATCCACCTGCAATGTGGGAGACCTGGGTTCAATCCCTGGGTTGGGAAGATCTCCTGGAGAAGGGAAAGGCTACCCACTCCAGTATTCTGGCCTGGAGAATTCCATGGACTGTATAGTCCATGGGTTCACAAAGAGTCAGACACGACTGAGCAACTTTCACTTTCACATCATTAAAGTAATATTGGAGGCATCCATCGGAGGGGCCTGGTATCTTATTAACCCTCCTCCAGTTAACCAGTGTGTCCTTTGACCTCCAGGGTGTCAGGGTCTCTCCATTCAAAGGCACAATGATAGTGAGAGTCTGGATAAAGAGAATTTTTAAAAAATGCAGCTTTGAAGTCTAGACTAGAAATACTGGGCGCTTCCTGAACCTTGGCGAGGAAGGTGTGCCATTTTGGCACAAGTGGGTGAATAGGGATGACGGCTTCACTCACTGCTTGTACGCCTTGAACAAAGTGATACTCCCCATTAGGCTAGTGAACAGGGAGGATCAAGGTGTTGCAGGGGATTGGCAGGGGCTGATGAGCCCATGTTTTAGGAATCTGCTGAGCAGCAGTTGGATTTCCCTCAGGGCCTCTCTGGCTTTAAGGGATATTGTTGCTTCCAGAGGTATTTTCCCAAGGCCTTAACCTTATATTATTAGGGGGTCACATTTTGCCCTTCCTGGTACTGAGGTATCCCAAACTGCAGGATCCATCTGTTCTCTCATGTCTTGCCATCAATATTTTGATGCCCAACAGGTGGGTCTTCTAGGGCTACTGATAAATGCATTCTCTGCTCGGATTCTTGACATCCTCGGACTTCCACCCTGTCCTAAAGAACATTCTAGCTCCTAACTTATTCAGCAGATCTCTCCCAAGGAAGGGGACGGGGCATTCTGGCATATATAAGAAAGAGTACTAATAATCGTGTTGTCCTGGAGTTTAGGTTGAACACTATACCGTAACAGGACTAGCCCTCCTTTCTTGTATTGCCCATGTGTCTAGATTACAGATAAGCTCACAGATGGTTACATAGGAGCTAAACCTTTCTCAGCTACTGACTGGTAAAGTAAGGGATATAATCCTTATGTGGGGTTTTAAAACTCTTCAGTTCTGCTCCTTTGTTCTGTATGATTGTTATTCCTCTTATATAATCCAGCTGTCACTGTAAAAGTGCCTCATAAAAAGGACTTAGAAATTTATTCAAGAAATGATAACCAGAGCAGTCTATAACCTGTCATACTATGCAGAACAGTTTAAAATATGCTTTAACACAGCTAGGTAAACAACTGTATATCTGATATCTGAGCTCATAGCCACCTTAACTTCATTTTTTATCTAAACAAATTACTTTTATACTAAATGGGGAGGCCATCAGCTTGAACAGTCATCTTAAGGCAGAGTAATAGTTTTTGATGGAAAAATCTATCAGATTTCTGTCAACAGAAAAGAGATGTAAGATAGGAAATTTCTCTATATCTTGCATTAAAGGAGCTGGAAAATGATTTTAAAGATTTTAGCAGTCTACTGTGGCTCTTTTGCCTGTGTGTGAAAGAGTTTCCCTGGTGGCTCGGATGGTAAAGAACCAGCCTCCAAAATAGGAGACCTGGATTCAATCCCCAGATCGAGAAGATCCCCTGGAGAAGGGAATGGCAACTCACTCCAGTGTCCTTGCCTGAAGAATTCCACGGACAGAGGAGCCTGGTGGGCTATAGTCCACGGGATTGCTGAGAGTCGGACACGCCTTGTGTGTACTGAACTACAACTAGTAATGATAGACCTGATCCCGCAGGCAAGCGGAGATGTAAAACGCCTTGCCTTAGGCCATCCATCAGCTCTGTCATGGTTGGAGAGGAAGCTGGCTGGCCAAGTCAGAACCGAGCAGTGTCTGCAGGAAATTCAGTTATTCTGCCTGCCAACACCCGAGGCTCGGCTGGAGTGATGAGGATGGATAGAGTGGGATCTGGAGCCTGGCAGGCACCCTAGCCCCGTTGGTGTGCAGGGAGTTCTTGTCCAAGAGATTAGAGCTGGGCCGGTAGGGGTGGCTCCTCCGGCGCCTACTGGAGGCATTCAGGACCTTCCCTGCTCCAGGGCCCCTCCTGCTGACAAAAGGCACCCTGGTTCGGGCCCAGGTGGCTTCTTGGTGGTCTCTCAGCCCTCCAGGGCCTCCTGGAGGTGGTGGGTGAATCAGAGAGGCCAGAAGCTGAATTTCCTTTCTTAGCCTCTTGCCCTTCCTGGCCTCCTTCCTCCCTTAAGTCTCAGTTGGTGCAGATCTTGAACGCCTCCTCTGCTAAAGTTGACAGCGGGGCTTGGGGCCCAGCCTGAAGCTTTTATAATTCCCTCCAGGTGTCAGGCATAGGTTGGGTGATAGAACACATGGCCAGTGGTGTCCTCCCCCTCTGTGGACTCAGGGTCTGCGTGGGTGTCCTTCCTGAATGCCTTTGTCTCCTGGCTCAGGAACACTGCTGGGTTTTTGTCTTTTTCCTGTGCAGCCTCTTGGATCTTATCATAATCTACAGGTTTTACTATACACCTTTTCATTCCTTCCGATAGACGAGTAATACCATGTCTCATCCTAGCCGCGGCCTGCACGATCTGCATAGTGCCGGTGTGGGTCATGCTCTGGGATGTCATCGGCACCTGCCTGGTGGATTTGGTGACCAGCGTGGATCTGGGGGCCAGGAGGCCAACTGCGTGTTCCTTGGCCTTTCTCAATATTACTCCTTTTTATCCAAGGTACAACAGTGGGCCAGGATAATCGTGATGTCCTGCCAGGTGGGGGCTTCCCAGGTAGGGCTCAGGGGTAAAGAATCTGCCTGCCAAGCAGGAGATGTGCGTTCGATCGCTGAGTCAGGAAGATCCCCTGGAGGAGGGCATGACAACCCACTCCAGTATTCTTGCCTGGAGAATCCCATGGACAGAGGGGCCTGGCAGGGCAGTGGGGTCACATAGGGTCAGACACGACTGAGTGACTAAGCAGCAGCAGCAGCCTGCCAGGTGAGATTGAATGCCAACCCCAGCCTGGCAGCTTCATCCTTCAGCTTGTCTGGGTTCTCTGAGAACCTGGCAAACCTCTCCTGACAGAATAACCCGATTAGTTTAGGATCTCTATTTGGAAAGTTCCAGGAGCCCTTCGAAGCACCCCAAAGTTAGTTGGAGGTCAAAAGCACTTTGTATTTGACCTTGGGTTAGTCTATCAGACATTTTAAAAAGTTTTAAAGCACCCAATAAGATAGGATCATAGGTATCTGTGAAACAATGCTTATTCTGTGAGCTAAGATGGGGGAGAAAAAGATTTTAAAAGTAAATACAGATCACTTAATGGCATGGAAACTCACACAGTCTGATACCAAAAGTACGTCAGGAAAACGTTGTACTCTTATGAGAATGAGAAGCCAAATTCAGTCCTGCATAAGCCTACTCTTAGAAAAATCTGTTTACCTGATTAAATTTAATCCAACCTTAGGAGACTCTGACCACATACAAAATTATTTTCTGTGTTCCTCTTCTGCAAACTTCCTGCCATTTCTGTAGTCATACTTTTTTCCTTATTCTTTCCCCATTCAGAAAAGTGAAAAGTGAAAGTCACTCACTCATGTCCAACTCTTTGTGACAGTCCATGGAATTCTCCAGGCCAGAATACTAAAGTGGGTAGCCTTATCTCCTTCTCCAGGGGATCTTCCCAATCCAGGGATCGAACCCAGGTCTCCAGGTCTCCCACATTGCAGGCAGATTCTTTACCAGCTGAGCCACCAGGGAAGCCCAAGAATACTGGAGTGATAGCCTATCCCTTCTCCAGCGGATCTTCCTGACCCAGGAATCGAACTGGGGTCTCCTGCACTGCAGGTGGATTCTTTAACAACTGAGCTATTGGGGAAGCCCTCCCCATTCAGAAATAGCCAGCAAATCATCCTTTTTCTTTCAACAAAAATACATTTCCATTCCTTATACTTTGTTTTCTGAGAACAGACATCCTATTTTGCTTAAGCAGCCATGAACTGTCTGCCGCATTAGCATTCTATAGGTTGGTAAGGGACACCTCACAGTGGCACCAAACATCTTTAGTTTCTCTCTCACAAAAAGACAGAAGGGGGAAATTAGACCTGTTCAGCAATAACGTCCCTAATATTTTATCTTAGTTCAAATGGCCTGGATAATCAATGAATTCCTATCATTAACTTAAGTTGGTTTCAACTTACCAAAATTTGGAGAGACTGTTTTAGATGGATGTTTCCAAAATATAATTATTGCTATAGAGTTTACTAAAGAGTTCTTATCCCAGTTACACTTACTTAAACATTTAATCGTATCAGGTTGACTTCCCTGTTGACAGATTTCATAACAAAAGCAATATGCACTTATTGACTTTCAGTAGCCCTAAAGTCATTAGAGTGTATTAATGAAATCTACAAGCTTAAGCTAGCTTTAATACCAGATATTAATTAAATATTGAATATTTTCCAGATCACGTGGACCCAGAATTATTCTGGTGAGCCTCATCTATGTTTCTGAGAAGATATTTAAGTGCTCAGTTTCCTTGATGCCAATTAAATGCAGCTTATTTGCAAGTTAATTTTCACATAAAGACAGACCGGAGATCTCATTGTTTTCTTGCTTGAACTGAAAATGCGCTCCACCCAACCCCACCTTTTTCCTCTTAGTCTGGGAGACCATGGATGAATCAGATAGTTCCTGAGAGCGCAGGCAGGGATAGTTGCAGATGCACTGGAAGGGACATTGCAAGCTCCTATCTTTTCTTTTTGTTTATTTATTTATTTTTTTACTTTATTTTACTTTACAATACTGTTTTGGCTTTGTCATACATTGACACGAATCCACCCCAGATGTACATGAGTTCCCAATCCTGAACCCCCTCCCACCTCCCACCCCATATCATCTCTCTGGATCGTCCCCATGCACCAGCCCCAAGCATCCTGTATCCTGTATTGAACATAGACTGGCGATTCGTTTCTTACATGATAGTATACATGTTTCAGTGCCATTCTCCCACATCCTCAGAGTCCTCTCCCTCTCCCTCAGAGTCCAAAAGTCTTTTCTATACATCTGTGTCCCTTTTGCTGTCTCGCATACAGGGTCATCATTACCATCTTTCTAAATTCCATATATATGTGTTAGTATACTGTATTGGTGTTTTTCTTTCTGGCTTACTTCACTCTGTATAATTAGCTCCAGTTTTTGTTTTTTAAAAATCCTACCGAGTCACCTAAGGCTGGAGTCTCCAGCAGTGTGGGCTGTTTGTGGGCACGGTGGAGAACTTCAGCCTGGAAATTCAATGTCAGCAGAGAATTCCAGGAGAAGTTGGAATTAACATCATAAACAAAGATGCCAATCACAAAACTTAAAGACACAAACTAGAAGCTTGTAGGATGGAGGGAATGGGAGTGCAGGGGTGAGGATTTAGGGAGAAAGATTGAGAAGCTGTGTTCAGTAGTCCCAGAGGTGCCCAGAGCCCCTCCCAGAAGGGGACAAGTGCCCTGTGTTGAATGTCTCAAAGTCTGTTACCAACCAGGGTTCTTGGTCTTCCCCAGTTGATAGAAATGGACTAGAGACCAGGCAAGAAATTCCGGCAAGGCTTTACTGGGCCCCTGCTGCTGCAGAGGGCAGCGAGACCAGCAGCAGGTTCCCCCTGCTCACTCGCCCCCCTGTGGAGGTGGATGGGTGAGCGTGTTCCTTGTACGGAGTAAGCGTAGGGGTGCATCCAGGGCTTGGGCTGGATGGGTAGCTTAGGTGTTTTGCCCACCCCCTTAGGTGGTGGTGTGTGCAGGGGCTTGCGCACTACCCTGCTTTGGCTCCAGGTTCTTCAAAAGTGGCTTTTTTGCTCTCTTTGTATCTTTTGTCCAGAACTTGTCCCAGCTGCCCAGGCACACAGTTATTTTTAGTTCTGTACAGTTTCTTTGTGTTTGGTTGCTGGAGGGGAAGTGTATCGGATGCAAGCATTACAGCGCTGCTGCTGAGGGCCCCAGGTCCCAGCTGGTCTCATGTCTACAATGTAAATTCTTAATATTTTCTAGGCCTTTAGAAAATATTTACATAGTCATCCTGCAGAGTCATATTCTTTAAAAAGAGCTAGACATGGAATTTGGGGAGTCACTCAGTCCTAGGGCTTCTCCGTGGGGCCACTAGTCTCCTTGACCTTAGAGTCATCACTGTCCAGTCATAGACTGATTCCACAGTCAGACAGCTGGACAGATAGATGGGGCTCTTTGGTCAACAGGTCAAATGATTTTTCAGGGATGATAGCACATATTTAAAGGTGTACTAATAATACACTGATCAAATGTTCCTGAATAGCATCACCACAAAGGATCTGAGAGGCTTAGAATCAGGCAGATTACATGGGCTGCCTAAATACTCTGGAATTTACACACAATTGTTATTTCTAATACCTTGATTTCCTGTTACATGATAAAGAAAACATCCCAAATCAGACATCAATACGGAGGTCCCTGACTCTCAGAGGCATAGTGTGGCAACGCCTGCAGGGCACAGATGGCTTGGGCAGCATCAGTTCAGTTCAGTCGCTCAGTCATGTCCGACTCTTTGCGACCCCATGAATTGCAGCACGCCAGGCCTCCCTGTCCATCACCAACTCCCAGAGTTCACTCACACTCACGTCCATCATGTCAGTGATGCCATCCAGCCATCTCATCCTCTGTCGTCCCCTTCTCCTCCTGCCCCCAATCCCTCCCAGCACTAGAATCTTTTCCAATGGGTCAACTGTTCGCATGAAGTGGACAAAGTACTGGAGTTTCAGCTTTAGCATCATTCCTTCCAAAGAACACCCAGGGCTGATCTCCTTCAGAATGGACTGGTTGGATCTCCTTGCAGTCCAAGGGACTCTCAAGAGTCTCTCCAACACCACAGTTCAAAAACATCAATTCTTCAGTGCTCAGCTTTCTTCACAGTCCAACTCTCACATCCATACATGACTACTGGAAAACCATAGCCTTGACTAGATGGACCTTTGTTGGTGAAGTAATGTCTCTGCTTTTGAACATGCTGTCTAGATTGGTTATAACTTTCCTTCCAAGGAGTAAGCGTCTTTTAATTTCATGGCTGCAATCACCATCTGCAGTGATTTTGAAGCCCGGAAAAATAAAATATGACACTGTTTCCACTGTTTCCCCATCTCTTTGCCATGAAGTGATGGGACCGGATGCCATTATCTTAGTTTTGTGAATGTTGAGCTTTAAGCCAACTCTTTCACTCTCCTCTTTCACTTTCATCAAGAAGCTTTTTAGTTCCTCTTCACTTTCTGCCATAAGCATAATGGTAAGCTTTTATTTTCTGCTTTAAGAAAAAGACAGTGACTTTCACCTGTTGCAACACTGAGGCTTATGCTTCACAATTGATGTTGCTGCATTAGTGTATTTCTGTGGGTCTAATATGTTCCCAACAATTACACTTTTCCTTCTGGGAGGTTGTGGAAATGTGTACAGGGGCGGCCCTGCCCACCCCCATCCATCATGAGAATCCCAGGGTAAACATATGCTTAGGGTCTGGAGAGGTCTTGACAAACAGCAGGTTCAACAGCTGGTATTGGGTTGTGCCTTGGAGACGAAGGCTCAAGGGCACAGCTCTGCTCTCTGGAAAGACAGAGAAAGCGTAGCAGGGTCCATGATCCAGAGGAACGAGAGTAGAGGAAGGATGGGGAATAAGAAGAGACTCGGATCCGGGGGTAAGGAGAGGTTGCAAGTGAACCTGGGTTCAGAGCAAGGCAGCCGAGCCCAAGGAAGGCAGCGAGCCGAGGAGTGGATGTTGAGCCCAAGCTCGCAGTGGGGTTGGTTCCAGAGTCTGAGCTGAGCTGAACCAGGAGTGGAGATCAAAGCGCTCCTGTTACAGAGGGCAGCATGCTGAAGAAGCCATATTCATCATCGCGCAGTTGAGTCCATGTCAGCCGAGTTTTTGGTATAAATCATCCTTGGAGTTTCAGATGGTAAAGAATCCACCTGCAATGCAGGGATCAAACCTGGGTTTGATCCCTGGGTCAGGAAGATCCCCTGGAGGAAGGCATGGCAACCCACTCCAGTATTCTTGCCTGGAGAACTCCATGGGCAGAGGAGCCTGGAGGGCTACAGTCCATGGGGTTGCAAAGAGTTGGACATGACTGAGCGACCAGCACTTTGAACCCTTTCATAAGTGCATGGCTCCATGCGGCTCTCACAGACTGCACCCTCGTAAGCAGCCCGGATCCAGACAGGGTCCCTCTCCTGGCCCCTCCTGGTCACCCCCATCCCCTCCAAGGAAGACCACCAGCTGACTCCCCACCTCAGAGAGAGAGATATGAAGTGTCTAAAGAACCAAGTTTCTGATAGTTATAAGTCAGGCCACCTGCATTTCTGGCATCCTTTGAGAAACCATGGCCTGTGACCCTGACTCACTCCCTGGCAGCTACCCCCTTCAGGAGGGGGCGTGGTCTCAGCAGGTCCCACCTCCATCCTGTTCTGTCACCTGCTGGGCCCTCTGGTGTAAGAGCTTGCAACCCTCGCCTTTTCCACCTCTTGATCCCAATTTGACTCTCTGTACTCTTGACCACCCAAGCCCTTTGTACACCAAAGTCGTATTAGATAAAGAAACACGAACATCAAAGGAGGCAAACATTTTTTCTCCTGATTTATCACATTTCCCCATTTTATAAAAATGCCCCATAATTCCCTCAATTAGCCAAGATTTCTGTAGTTGTCTGTTCAGAGTATCTACAGACTCTTTATCTACAGGTAGTGAAATGGGAGTCAGGAGACCTGAGTTTTATTCTCACATTCTGCCACTAATCAGCTTTCTGTGATGTGTACAACTTTTAAGGCCTCCTTTATTATTTTTGAAAATCTGTAAGAACCTTAAATGATCTCTGAGGATCCTTTAAGTCTGGACATTTTATAATTCTGTGGACTTACAGCAAGGTCACCTTGGAGCTGATGCAGACAGTGGGGCAAACGAATCACCTAGTCTCATCCTCCTTGCTGGGTGGACACAGCCCATGGCCAGGTGGGCTGGGTGGACAGGTGAGATTTCTGGAACCCAGCATCATTCCAAGGGCAGGCAGCATTGTCTGTAGAGTAGGGGAAAACAGCAGTAAGAAGATGGGCTCCAAACACACTGTTATATTTAAAGTGGATATACCTACTGTAGAGCACAGGCAACTCGGCTTAATGTTATCTGACATCCTGGATGGGAGGGGAGTTTGGGGGAGATGTGTGGATGTGAATATCTGCGGCTGAGTCCCTTTGCTGTCCACCTGAAACTATCACAACATTGTTAATCACCTATACACCAATACAAAATAAGAAGTTAAAAGAGAAAATGACTCAAAGGTGGCCAGTTCTTATTTACCACCGTTTGCCAGCAATTCTCAACAATGTTGGTGATAAAATCCTCCTCCTCCTGATATATTTTGTTGGCTAAGTTCTAAACCATGGCTGCAGTTCCCTTTGAGTTTTAATAATGCATATGATGTGTGCTTTAAAAGAGCACAGGGTTAGTATGTATTTCTTACTAAGCCTTTTATCCTACATGGATACCATCCTAACACAGACAGATGCCACTCTATGAATTCACTTGGAAGAAAGTTCGTGACAGTTCGAAATTTTCTGAGCGCACTTGGAGTGCGGTCTGTGTTTCCACTCCCTGGAGATGACATATTCCTGAGTTTTAACAGTGGGTTCAAAATGAACAGTGACAGCGCTGAGATGGCAAGGACCAGAAACAGACCTTGAGAGGCTTTGGGTCTGCCCTTTGGGGGAGCACCTTGGAGGTGGTGAGACTGAGTGTGAGCTGCAGGGGAAAGCTGTTTTGTTGTGAAGTGTGAGTGTTCATTCATATGTGAAATATTTTGCTGAATTTGAACAAAACCGTTGAAGCTGAAATCTATTTTTACTATTTGATTTAAATCTAAAGGATGAACCAAGAAAATAATGATTATTCCCCCCAAATAACTTTAACATAAGAGGAGAAAGGTATTAAAAGTGATCTGTTTGGGGGTTGAAGACTTTCAGTATGTTGGCCACCAACACCCATTTGTCCTCTCCTCACGTTTTTACCAGTTACTGGCCAACATCCTCCCAAGAACAAGCGTCCAAAGGAGCCAGGAGAGAACAGGATCAAGCCTACCAACAAAAAGGTGAAGCCCAAAATTCCCAAGATAAAGGACAGGGACTCTGCTGATCCAACACCAAAGACACAGTCTATAATGACGCAAATGATGGATAAAGGTCGCTTCCAGAAACCCGCTGCTACCCTGAGCCTGATGGCAGGGCAAACTCTGGAGCTTCGATGTAAAGGGAATAAAATCGGATGGAGTTATCCTGCATACCTCGACACCTTTAAGGACACCCGCCTCAGGTAAGCTTTAATTTTTTTAGCAATAGTTAAAACAGACATATATTCATTAATTTTTGGCTGCGTTGGGTCTTCGCTGCTGGGTGTGGGTTTTCTGTAGTTGCCTCGCGTAGGGGTTACTCTCTAGTTGTGTTCGGGATTCCGTGGCAGCGGCTTCTTTTGTTGTAGAGCATGGCATGTGTTCTGGGGCTCTTGGTCTTCACTAGTTGTGTTGCTTGGAGTTAGTCGTCCCACAGCCTGTGGGATCCTCCCAGACCAGGGATCGAACCTGTGTCTCCTGCATTGGCAGGTGGATCTTAACTACTGGACCGCCAGGAAGCTGGCCTTTTATTTTTCAGCTTGTTTTGGGATTAGGGATTTGGTTTCATGCTCTTGTTTCATATCACATTGTGTCTGACATCTACCATTTCATGTTAGTGGATTATAAAAACAGAAGCTCAGTGAGCAAAAGCCACTGATTTTATTTCTTTACCCCATTAAGGTTAAACAGTGAACTGTTATAGGAAGCCATATGACAGACAGTTGAAACTGTGATGTATAGAGGTAGACATTTAAGAATTCATATTGGAAAAAATAATGGACTCAATGCTTCATGTTATTGTTAAAGTAATTGTGATAAAAAACTGATTAATGGGAGATTGCTATGAGCAGTTTGACCAGAGATGAACTGCTTTTGAACATACATTTTCACCAACAATGTAGGAGGGTTCCCTTTTCTCCACACCCACCCCAGTGTTTGTTATTTGTAGACATTTTTTTGTGTGTGTGTGGCTACTTTATTTTTTAACTGAAGGATAATTGCCTTACAGAATTTTGTGGTTTTCTGTCATACATCAACATGTTATCTGTAGACATTTTAATGATGGCCATTCTGACCAGTGTGAGGTGGTACCCCACTGTGGTTTTGATTGATGTTAATTACCACTAATTAATAATAATTAGTGATGTTGGGCATCTTTTCATGTGCCTACTGGCCATCTGTATGTCTTCTTGGAGAAATGTCTATTAAGATCTTCTGTCCAGTTTTCGATTGGGTTGTTTGCTTTTTGTTCTTGAATTGTATGAGTTGTTTGTATATTTTGGAGATTAAGCCTTTGTTGGCTGTATAACTTGCAAATATTCTCTCCCATTCCTTAGACTGTGTTTTCATTTTTTAATGGTTTTCTTTGCTGTGGAAGAGTTTGCAAGTTTGATTAAATCTTATTTGTTTATTTTTGTTTTTATTTCTGTTGCTTTGGGAGACTGACATTGGTAAACATTGGTATGACTTACGTCAGAGACTGTTTCGCTCTATGCTCTCATCCAGAAGTGTTATGGTGTCATGTCATATGTTCAAGTCTTTAAGGCATTTTGAGTTTATTTCTGTGCATGGTGTGAGGGTGTGTTCTAACTTCACTGATGTACATGCAGCTGTTCAACATTCCCAGAAGCACCTGAAGAGACTGGATGGTTTTTTCCCTCCAATTTTATATTCTTGCCTCCTTTGTCAAGATTAATTCAACTTGCTGTGTGGATTTATTTCTGGGCTCTCTGTTTTGTTCCTTTTATGCATATGTCTGTTTTTGTATCAATATCATATGGTGGTTTAAAAAAATTTTTTTTTAATTGGAATATAGCTACAATAATGTGTTAGTTTCTGCTGTAACATGTGAATCAGCCATAACTGTATGTATATCCCCTCCCTTTGAGCCTCCCTCGCATGCACGCCCCCACCCCCACCCCCCAGGTCATCACCCAGCCCGGGGCTGAGCTCCCTGCTCTATATGGAAGCTTCTCGCTGGCTGTCTCTGTTGCACAGGGCGGTGCTAATGTTACTGCCGCCCTCTGAAGTCTCCCCGCCCTCCCCTCCCCGTCCGCTCGTGTCTGCAAGTCTGGCCTCTGTGTCTGCACCTCTGTTTCTTCCCTAAAAATGGCTTCCCCAGCACCATTTTCTGCATTCCATAAATAGGCATTAGTATATGATCTTTGTTTTTTTCCTGTTGACTTCACTCTGTGTGACACGCTCTAGATTTATCCATATCACTCCAACTGACTCAATTTCTTTCCTTTTATAGCGGAATAACATTCTATTGTATGTATGTACCACCATCTTCTTTATTCATTCATCTGTTGAGGGACATCTAGGTTATTTCCATGTCCTGGCTATTGTAAACAGTGCTGGGATGAACACTGGGGTACACGTGTCTTTTGAGTTAGCTCACTGTTTTGATTACTCTAGCTTTGTAGTATTGTCTGAAGTCTGGGAGAGTTATGCCTCCTGCTTTTTTTTTTTTTTTTTTAATTTTTAGAATTGCTTTGGCATTTCTAAATAGAAATGCTTTGGCATTTCTTTTATAGTTCCATATAAATTCGGAGATTATTTATTCTAGTTCTGTGAAAAACTTTGTGGGTAATTTGGTAGGGATTGCATTAAATCTATAGATTGATTTGGGTTGTATTGCCATTTTAACAATATTCTTCCAATCCAAGAGCCTGTGGTATCTTTCTATCTCTTTGAATCCTCTTTAATTTCCTTTACTAGTGTTTTAGAGTTCTCCATGTACAAGTCATTCACCTCTTTGGTCAGATTTTTCTTATTTTATTTTATTCTTTGGTATGATTATTTGAAAAGTGTTTATTTGGGGCTGTGCTGGGTCTTGGTTGCCGCATGCAGGCTTCCTCGGGCTTTGGTGGGCGGGGGGCTACTCTGGCTGTGATGTGTGTGGCCTGGCTTCTTTTGTTGCGGAGCAGGGGCTCCGGGCACACGGGTTTGGGGGTTGCAACAGTGGTGATTCACAGCATGGGAAGTCTTCCCAGATGCGGGAGGCAAGCCCAGGCCTACAGCATTGACAGGTAACTTTTGACCACTGGACATCAGGGAAGTCCTGGTATGATTTTTAAAGGTTTTTTTTTTTACATTCCCTTTCTGGTATTTCATTGTTAGTGTAAAGAAACGCAATGGATTCTGAATGGTAATCTTGTATCCTGCTGCTTTGCTAAATTCATTTATTAGATCTAGCCGTTTTTGCGTGGAGTCCTTAGCATTTTCTACACTTAGTATCATGTCATGTGAATATACTGACAATGTTACCTCTTTCCTTTCCAATTTAGATACCTTTTATTTCTTTTCTTTTTTGGTCTGATTGCTGTGGCTATGACTTCCAATACTGTGTTGAATAGAACTGGTGAGAATGGGCATCCTTGTCTTGTTCCAGATTTTAGCCAGAAGGCTTTCAGCTTTTCACCATGGAGTATTATATTGGTTGTAAGTGTGTCATAAAAGGCTGTTACTTTGTTGAGGTATGTTCCTTCTATACCCACTTTGGTAAGAATTTTTATCATGAATGGATGTTGAATTTTGTCAGGGTTTTCCTGCATCTATTGAAATGATGCAGAAAAAAGTAAAAAGATGGCTTTTTAACTTTTCTTTTGTTAATGTGGTATATTACATTTATTAATTTGCCTGTATTGAACCATCGTTGTGAACTTGGGCTGAATCCCACTTGGTCATTGATAGGGCCTACGTGGGAGTTCATAGTTGAAATGGCTTGTTATGTTGAATAAAGTCACAGTGACCCTTGCAACTGACCAAACTCCCCAAATGACATTCTGTTTTCCTGCTGGCACCTACCTCCTCAAGGCTGTGTGACCACCAGATTCTAGACCTCCAGCTACGTGACCACAGGACTCAGCTACAGGCTGAAAATTAACCATCCCTTCAGAGAATTTTTCACTGGCGAAAGGGAGGACACTGATTCTTTTCAAGGGCCAGTCACCCTCTTTTTCCCTCTAAGAAATTCCTTTTCTTGCCTGACCGCCCGGCTCGTTCTCTTTGTCTCTGCACTCATCTTACTGTGATGGTGTATGATATTTTTATATGTTGTGGAATTTGTTTTGCTGATATTTTGCTGAGAATTTTTGCAACTATATTCATCAAGGTATTGACCATCATTTTCTTTTTGGTGGTATCTTTATCAGGGTGATACTGGCTTCATAGAATGTTTTGGGGAGTGTTCCCTCCTCGTCCGTCTTTTAGAAGAGTTTAAGAAGAATCAGTGTCAGTTCTTTTTGTATCCCTGGTAGAATTCACCTGTGAAGCCATCTGTTCCTGGACTTTTGTTTATAGGGAATTATTAAAAAAAAATTTCAGATGCTATTTTACTTCTAGCGACTGACCTGTTCAAATTATCTGTTTCTTCTTGGTTTAATTTTTGGTGGGCTATATGTTTCTAGAAAGTTTTTTCATTTGCTCTAGGTTGTCAAGTTTGTTCAGAGTATGTTCTTATGGTTTTTTCTGTTTCTGCACTATCATTAGAGATTTCTCCGTTTTCCTTTTGCTTATTTGGGTCTCTCTCTTTTCTTCTTGGTGAGTCTGATCACAGATCTGTCCATTGTGTTTACCCTCTCAAAGAACCAGCTCTTGGTTTAATTGGTTTGTTTCTACTGTGTTTAAATCTCTGTTTTCTTTATTTCCTCCTTGATCTTCATTATTTCTTTCCTTCTGTTGACTTTAGGTTTTGCTTGTCTTTCTTTTTTTCTAGCCCTGTCCAGTGGTAGGATAGGTTGTTGGAGATTTCTCCCGTGAAGACCTGCATCACTATGAACTTCCCTCTAAGAACTCCTTTTATTGCATCTGTAGATTTGGGGTGGTATGTCTTCATTGTTTGTCTCAGGGTATTTTTTAATTTCCTTTTTATTTCCTCATTGACCCACTGGTTTTGTAGCAGCATGTTGGTTAGTCTCCATGTGATCATTTTTTCTAATTTCCTTTCCTGTGGTTGATTTCTAGTTCCATGCTTTTGTGGTCAGAGGAGATGCTTAGAATACTTCCACTTTCTTCAGTTCAGTTCAGTTCAGTCTCTCAGTCGTATCCAACTCTTTGCGACCCCATGAATCGCAGCATGCCAGGCCTCCCTGTCCATCACCAACTCTCGGAGTTCACTCAGACTCGCGTCCATCAAGTCCGTGATGCCATCCAGCCATCTCATCCTCTGTCGTCCCCTTCTCCTCCTACCCCCAATCCCTCCCAGCATCAGAGTCTTCTCCAATGAGTCAACTCTTCACATGAGGTGCCCAAAGTACTGGAGTTTCAGCTTCAGCATCATTCCTTCCAAAGAAATCCCAGGGCTGATCTCCTTCAGAATGGACTGGTTGGATCTCCCTGCAGTCTAAGGGACTCTCAACACCACAGTTCAAAAGCATCAATTCTTCGGCGCTAAGCCTTCTTCGCAGTCCAACTCTCACATCCATACATGACCACAGGAAAAACCATAGCCTTGACTAGATGGACCTTAGTCAGCAAAGTAATGTCTCTGCTTTTGAATATGCCATACTTAGGAGCCATAAATGTGTCCTCTTGCCATCTCTGGTGTCACTACCCTAGTCCCAGGCATGGTACCCTTCATCACCACCAGTCCTGCAGTAACCACACCCAGGCTGGTCCTCCGCCATCCTCCTCACTGCACCTAAAGTGAAGCTTTAAAAATGCATGTCTAATTGTGACAATCCCCTGCTTAACACTCAGTGGGCCTCCACTGGGGAGGAAGTTCAACATCCTCACAGGACTCTTTGAGACCCTCCCTGATCCACCCCCCCAATCTCTAGATTAGTGTCTTTAATTTCATCGGTCCAAGTTCCTATGATATATCAAATGCAGTAATCTCTTGGAGGCTTAAAACTTGCTGCTTTCATGTCTGGACCGCTCATGGCCCCTCTTCACCTGGCTGATTTCCTCTGGAAAGTTCATGTCAGGCCTCCTTGGGTTTGCATCCTCAAGGCCCCTGATGCATCCTTTTGTTTTGAATACTCTTCACACTTTTATCTTTTTTTCTTTTTTTTAAATCTATGTTTTTCACTGGGACTTAGCTACATGCTTGGCATTTAGCTTTATCTATTGAATAACTGAATGACAATCTTTCCTTTTTTTTTCACACACATATCTTGGAGAATAAATAATGTATGTGTATAAGAAATATCTCTCCATCTGTCTAACCTCTTGGACTAAGTCATCCTTCACATTTTATTCTGAAGATACCCTCTGGCTTCATGTGGTATGACCATGTAGAGTTTTTCCTGAAAGATGACTGGGTTAGACAAGGAGTGGAGGGTGAGAGAATGAGATAGTTTTTTTCATTTTCATTTCCGCAATTGACGTGTGTGTGTGTGTGTGTGTGTGTGTTGTTTGGAACAGATTTGACAAGATTTACTGTGTGTATGTATGAGTTCAATCACTCAGTTGTATCTGAGTCTTTGCGACCCCATGGACTGTAGCCCGCCAGGCTCCTCTGTCCATGGGATTTCCCAGGTAAGAATGCTGGAGTGGGGGTGCCATTTCCTTCTTCAAGGGATTTTCCCAACCCAGGAATTGAACCCACGTCTCTTGCATCTCCTGAATTGGCAGGTGGATTCTTTACCACTGCACCACCTGGGAAGCCAAGATTTACTGCCGTATACCTTTAAATGACTTAATTTACCAAAGTCAAACTTACACACTGTTTTAAAAACCAGAATTGAGCTGATTTAAATTTTTCTGAACAGCTAGCCTTTGACTTACACAAACTATCCTAAACCTCAATGATTTAGCCCTTGAATATATGTTTTCTAAGAGCATTTTCAAAGTTATATTACTCAAAATGTGTTTGAAAACATTTTAAGGACTCAAAGTGAAGTAAATATGAATCTAGATCAAAGAGAACTATCCTGGAGCTGAAAAAACCAAATTTGACTTCACATTAAATGGGATTTATTCAAAGCACAGTAGGGCTTTATGAGAAAGTAAAGACAGATGTGGGCCCCAAGGACTTTATTGAAAAATGTGAAAAATGTGAAAAACATTGAGTCAGAACTCTGTATCAAACAACAACAAAATCATGATTTATTTGACACCAGAGATTCATCTAATCAGCTCTTGACATCTTTCCCGGGACATGGTGCCTGGATAGAGAGGTATTCATCCTGTGTTTTCTTTCCCTGTGGAGTGAGCTCTTTCTGGCTTTGTGAAAGCCTGGTCATTTTAATCAATTTGGGTGGCTTTCTAGAACCAAGATTGCAGGCTACCACATTTGCCCTCATTTAATCTTCTGACCGAAAGAGGGAGCTTGTTATGAAAACAGATCGGGCTGAGGCACAGCTGAATAGGAATCCCGCCTTTCCCACTAACCTGCAAAGTGATCTTTGATCAATAATTTCCCTAGAACTCAGTTTCCTCATCTGGAATGTGGAAATAATAGTGTGTGTGTGTGTGTGTGTGTGTGTGTGTGTGCACGCGCGTACACGCACTCATTAGTGCCCAACTCTTTGCAACCCTATGACTGTAGCCCACCAGGCTCCTCTGTCCATGGGATTCTCTAGGCAAGAATACTGGAGTGGGTTGCCATGCCCTCCTCCAGGGGATCTTCCCGACCTGGGGACTGAACCCACGTCTCTTGTGGCTCCTGCATTGACAGGAGGATTCTTTAGCACTAGCGCCACCTGAGAAGCCCTGGGAAAATAACACTATCCTTTGTAAATGCTGCCTATGTGCTAAGTCGCTTCAGTGGTGTCCAGCTGTTTGTGATCCCGTGGACTGTAGCCCACCAGGCTCCTTTGTCCATGGGATTCCCCAGGCCAGAATACAGGACTGGGTTGCCATGCCCTCCTCCAGGGGATCTTCCCAACCCAGGGATCGAATCTGTGTCTCTTATGGCTCCTGCATTGGCAGGCAGGTTCTTTACCACTAGCGGCACCTGTGAAATCCAAATGCTGCCTGGCCCAGTGGTAAATGTTCAGTAAGGTGTACCTAATTGTTACTAGGCAACTCATATTTATTGAATCTTCCCTGGTGGCTCAGAGGTTAAAGCGTCTGCCTCCAATGCGGGGAGACCTGGGTTCGATCCCTGGGTCAGGAAGATCCCCTGGAGAAGGAAATGGCAACCCACTCCAGTATTCTTGCCTGGAGAATCCCATGGACAGAGGAGCCTGGTAGGCTACAGTCCACGGGGTCACAAAGAATTGGACACAACTGAATGATAATCATGATGATGTGATCACTAATCTAGAGCCAGACATCTTGGAATGTGAAGTCAAGTGGGCCTTAGAAAGCATCACTACGAACAAAGCTAGTGGAGGAGATGGAATTCCAGTTGAGCTGTTTCAAATCCTGAAAGATGATGCTGTGAAAGTGCTGCACTCAATATGCCAGCAAATTTGGAAAACTCAGCAGTGGCCACAGGACTGGAAAAGGTCAGTTTTCATTCCAGTTCCAAAGAAAGGCAATGCCAAAGAATGCTCAGACTACCACACAATTGCACTCATCTCAGATGCTAGGAAAGTGATGCTCAAAATTCTGCAAGCCAGGCTTCAGCAATACATGAACCATGAACTTCCAGATGTTCAAGCTGGTTTTAGAAAAGGCAGAGGAACCAGAGATCAAATTGCCAACATCCGCTGGATCATGAAAAAGCAAGAGAGTTCCAGAAAAACATCTATTTCTGCTTTATTGACTATGCCAAAGCCTTTGACTGTGTGGATCACAATAAACTGTGGAAAATTCTTGGAGAGATGGGAATACCAGACCACCTAACCTGCCTCTTGAGAAATCTGTATGCAGGTCAGGAAGCAACAGTTAGAACTGGACATGGAACAACAGACTGGTTCCAAATAGGAAAAGGAGTACGTCAAGGCTGTATATTGTCACCTGCTTATTTAACTTATGTGCAAAGGACATTATGAGAAACGCTGGACTGGAAGAAACACAAGCTGAAATCAAGACTGCCGTGAGAAATATCAATAACCTCAGATATGCAGATGACACCACCCTTATGGCAGAAAGTGAAGAGGAACTAAAAAGCCTCTTGATGAAAGTGAAAGAGGAGAGTGAAAAAGTTGGCTTAAAGCTCAACATTCAGAAAACGAAGATCATGGCATCCAGTCCCATCACTTCATGGGAAATAGATGGGGAAACAGTGGAAGCAGTGTCAGATTTTTGTTTTGGGGGCTCCAAAATCACTGTGGATGGTGACTGCAGCCATGAAATTAAAAGATGCTTACTCCTTGGAAGAAAAGTTATGACCAACCTAGATAGCATATTCAAAAGCAGAGACATTACTTTGCCGACTAAGGTCCGTCTAGTCAAGGCTATGGTTTTTCCAGTGGTCATGTATGGATGTGAGAGTTGGACTGTGAAGAAGGCTGAGCACCGGAGAATTGATGCTTTTGAACTGTGGTGTTGGAGAAGACTCTTGAGAGTCCCTTGGACTGCAAGGAGATCCAACCAGTCCATTCTGAAGGAGATCAGCCCTGGGATTTCTTTGGAAGGAATGATGCTGAAGCTGAAACTCCAGTACTTTGGCCATCTCATGCGAAGTGTTGACTCATTGGAAAAGACTCTGATGCTGGGAAGGATTGGGGGCAGGAGGAGAAGGGGACAACCGAGGATGAGATGGCTGGATGGCATCATGGACTCGATGGACATGAGTCTGAGTGAACTCTGAGAGATGGTGATGAACAGGGGAGGCCTGGCGTGCTGTGATTCATGGGGTCTCAAAGAGTCGGACATGACTGAGTGACTGAACTGAACTGAACTGAACTCATATTTCTCATGTACAATACTCCAAGTGGTCTTTTGGAACAGTTCATTCTGAACGGGAGTAGTACAAGTCAGGGAACTGTGCACCGCTGATGTGGCTTCTGACACGGAGGATCCAGGTAAGTTTCCACATGCCTTTCCCACTTTGATTTAATTGAGCGATTCTTGGAAATCTAAGCCTGTGTCTCTCTTCCCCTGTGAAATCCCAAGCCTGCTGAGGGCAAATCCTACATCTGATGGGTTCATCCTCAGATTTCCGACACCTTGAAGAGTGCCTGACATACACCTGAAGTCAGGAGACAGTGTTTGGGTTCCCCGGGGGTTAGTGGGTATGTCACAAGTCAGTGTGCAATCACGCATCCACTGCACGTTTTAAGATTGTTACACTTAGTGCCAACGTGTGCTCTCTATGTTGCTGGGGAGGGAACGACAAAGTATGAACGTTATTTTATGTCAAGGAGGCCGAGCCACTGGGATCCACCCCCGTGACCCCAGAAGCCAGGAGTCAGGTGACCCTCTCTTTCTCCCTGCTCTTTATCCACCTGCCCCCTCCATCTCTGCTTCTCTCTTCATCTTAGGTTCCAGAGCCTGTCATTTCTACTAAACGCTTGAGCGCATCCCTAGTAAGTTATTTCGCCCTCTGTTTTTCTTTCATCCCCACTCGGAAATTTCCAGCCGCAGGTGAACCTGTTCGCCTCTCTCCTCTCGTCGCCCGACAGAGCTGCGTCTGCTTCTCTAGAGAGCTCGCGATTTCTCTCTTCTTAAACCTCTGATCTTCCCCATCTCTCTCACTCTCCACTAGTGCAACTCTCACCCAAGGACCTGAGAAACTGGAGCCCTAGACTTGCCTCCCTGTGCTCATCACTCTTTCCCCTTCCCTGCTCCTACGATTATAGTGGAGGGGGCTCTCTCATCTTGACAAAGGCTGAAGCTCCCCCTGAGACCTGGATCTCACCCTTGCAAACCTTGTCAGGAGCCTTAAGACAGTTACTGCCTCCTATTCTGAGTCTTCAATCCCCCTACCCTGGCCCTGCACTCCTAGAAGAGGTCCTTTCTGTAAGTTTTCATATGAAGAAGCCCTACTTTGGCCCTCACGTACCCTCCGGCCAACCCCCTCTATCTTTTTCTTTCTTTTTTAATTTTTAATTGAAGGATAATTGCTTTGTAGTATTGTGTTGGTTTCTGCCAAACGTCAACGTGAATCAGTCATAGGTACACATATGTCCCCTCCCTCCCACCTCCCTCCCCATCCCACCCCCTCTAGGTTGGTACAGAGCCCGGGGTTGAGTTCCCTGAGTCATACAGCAAATTCCCATTGGCTGTCTTTTTTACATACGGTATGTTTCCATGTTACTGTCTGCATATATCCCATCCTCTCCCACTGCATCGTGTCCGTAATTCTGTTCTCCATATTTGTTTCTCCATTTCTGCCCTGCAAATAATTTGTTAAGTATCATCTTTCTAAATTCCATATATATGCATTAGTATATGATATCTGTTTTTCTCTTTCTGACTTTACTCTGTATAATAGGCTCTGGTTTCATCCACGTCATGAGAACTCAAATGCATTCCTGTTTATGGCTGGGTAATAGTCCATTATATATGTACCACAGACTCTTTATCCATCCATCCTTTGATGGACATCTAGGTTGCTTCCATGTTCTAGCTATTATAAATAGCCCTGCAATGAACATTGAGATGTATGTGTCTTTTTCGATTTTTATTTCCTCAGGGTATATGTCTAGGACTGGGATTGCTGGGTCAGATGGTGATTTTATTCCTAGTTTTTTAAGGAATCTCTATACCATCTTCCATAGTAGCTGTTTCAATTTACATTTCCACCAACAGTGCAAAAAGGTTCCCTTTTCTCCAGCATTTATTGTTTGTAAACTTTTTTGATGGTGGGCGCTCTGATCTGTGTGAGGTGATATCTCATTGTAATCTTGATTTGCATTTCTCTAGTAATGAGCGATGTTGAGCATCTTTTCATGTGTTTATTAGCCATCTGTATGTCTTCTTTGGAGAAATGTCTGTTCAGGTCTTTTCTCATTTTGTGATTGGGCTGTTTGTTTTTCTGGTATTGACTTGTATGAGCTGCTTGTATATTTTGGAAATTAATCCTTTGTCAGTTTTTTTCATTTGCTATTATTTTCTCTCATTCTGAGGGTTTCCTTTTCACCTTACTTACGGTTTCCTTTGCTGTGCAAAAGCTTTTATGTTTAATTAGGCCCCACTTTTTTATTTTTGTTTTTATTTCCCTTACTGTATGAGGTGGGTCATAGAGGATCTTGCTGTGATTTATGTCATAGAGTGTTCTTCCTATGTTTTCCTCTAAGAGTTTTACAGTTTCTGGTCTTATATTTAGGTTTTTAACCCATGTTGAGTTCATCTTTGTATATGGTGTTGGGAAGTGTTCTAATTTATATGTAGCTGTCCAGTTTCCCCAGCACTACTTATTGAAGAGGTTATCTTTGCCGCTTTGTATAGTCTTGCTTCCTTTGTCAAAAATAAAATACCCATAGGTGTGTGATTTATCTCCGGGTTTTCTTTTTCTTTTTCTTTCTTTTATAAAAATTTTTTATTGAAGTATAATTGATTTGCAGTGTTGTGTTAGTTTCTGCTGTACTTTTTCATATTTCTACTCTTTTTAGATTCTTTTCCCATACAGTTCATTACAGAGTATTGAACTGAGGGTCCCTGTGCTATACAGCAGGTTTTATTAGTTATGTATTTTAAATATAGTAGAGTGTATATTTCAATCCCAGTCTCCCAATTTATCATTTCTTCCCTTCCCCCCACCGCCTAGTTAACCACAAGATCATTTTCTACATTTGTGACTCTTTTTCTATTTTGTAAATAAGTTCATTTGTACCCCCCCTTTTTTAGATTCCATGTATAAGTGATAAAATATGATAGATGTCTGTGTCTGACTTACTTCACTCAGTATGACATTCTCTAGGTCCATTCATTTGGAAAACTCAGCAGTGGCCACAGAACTAGAAAAGGTCAGTTTTCATTCCAATCCCAAAGACAGGCTAATGCCAAAGAATGCTCAAACTACCACACAGTTGCACTCATCTCACACACTAGTCTCTAAGCCAGGCTTCAGGAATACGTGAACCATGAACTTCCAGATGTTCATGCTGGTTTTAGAAAAGGCAGAGGAACCAGAAATAAAATTGCCAGCATCCTGCTGGATCATCGAAAGAGCAAGAGAGTTCCAGAAAAACATCTACTTCTGCTTTATTGACTATGCCAAAGCCTTTGACTGTGTGGATCACAATAAACTGTGGAAAGTTCTGAAGGAGATGGGAATACCAGACCACCTGACCTGCCTCTTGAGAAACCTATATGCAGGTCATGAAGCAACAGTTAGAACTGGACATGGAGCAACAAACTGATTCCAAATAGGAAAAGGAGTACGTAAAGGCTGTATATTGTCACCTGCTTATTTAACTTATATGCAGAGTACATCATGAGAAATGCTGGGCTGGAAGAAGCACAAGCTGGAATCAGATTGCCTGGAGAAATATCAGTAACCTCAGATATGCAAATGACAACACTCTTATGGCAGAAACTGAAGAGGAACTAAAAGCCTCTTGATGAAAGTGAAAGTGGAGAGTGAAAAAGTTGGCCTACAGCTCAACATTCAGAAAACTAGGATCATGGCATCCGGTCCCATCACTTCATGGGAAATAGATGGGGAAACAGTGGAAACAGTGTCAGACTTTATTTTGGGGATTCCAAAATCACTGCAGATGGTGACTGCAGCTATGAAATTAAAAGACACTTACTCCTTGGAAGGAAAGTTATGACCAACCTAGATAGCATATTCAAAAGCAGAGACATTACTTTGCCGACTAAAGTTGTCTAGTCAAGGCTATGGTTTTTCCAGTGGTCATGTATAAATGTGAGAGTTGGACTGTGAAGAAAGCTGAGTGCTGAAGAATTGATGCTTTTGAACTGTGGTGTTGGAGAAGACTCTTGAGAGTCCCTTGAACTGCAAGGAGATCCAACCACTCCATTCTAAGGCAGATCAGTCCCAGTTGTTCATTGGAAGGACTGATGCTGAAACTGAAACTCCAGTACTTTGGCCACCTCATGAGAAGAATTGACTCAATCGAAGAGTTTGATGCTGGGAGGGACTGGGGGCAGGAGGAGAAGGGGACCTCAGAGGATGAGATGGCTGGATGGCATCACTGACTTGATGGACATGAGTCTGAGTGAACTCTGGGAGTTGGTGATGAACAGGGAGGCCTGGCGTGCTGCGATTCATGGGATCGCAAAGAGTTGGACACGACTGAGCGACTGAACTGAACTGAGCTGAGGTCCGTTCATGTTGCTACAAATGGTAATTTTTTGGTCCTTTTATTGCTAGTATTCCATTGTGTGTATATGTGTATGTGTGTATATATTTAATAATTCTACATCTTTATCCATTTCTCTGTTGATGGGCACTTAAGTTGCTTTCAGGTCTTGGGTATTTTAAATAGTGCTGCTATGAATATTGGAGTATATGTATCTTTTTGAATTATGGTTTTCTCTGAGCATATGCCCAGGAATGGGACTGTTGGATCATACGGTAGCTCTATTTTTCGTTTTTTAAGGAACCTCCATACTGTTTTCCATAGCAGCTGTACCAATTTACATTCCCACCAGCAGGGTAAGAGGGTTCCCCTTTTCTCCACCCCTTCTCCAGCATTTGTTTGTAGATTTTTTTGATGATGGCCATTCTGACTGCTTTGAAGTGACACCTCGTTGTAGTTTCGATTTGTGTTTCTCTAATAAGTGATGGTTTTGAGCATCTTTTCATGTGCTTTTGGATCATCGGTATGTCTTCTTTGGAGAGGTGTCTATTTAGGTCTTCCTCCATTTTATTATTAGGTTGTTTGCCTTTTTTGTTACTGAACTGATCTTGTCTCTCGTTCAGTCTCCATGTGTCTGGCCCACACCCCCAGTCAGCGGAGGAGAACACGCTCCTCTTGGCTCTCTCAGCATCATGTTCTGCCCATCTGGTTTCACCTTGAGGACCCCTTTCTGCAGTTTCCTTCTCCATTTCTACATCCTCTATACACCCAGACACCTGATGTTGGTCCTGTGCCTCTTTTCACCACCTGCGGCCAGAAGCCCCCTCCCCCTGCCATTTATCACATATTAGATTAAATGTTTCTTCTCAGCTCTGGGTCCCCAGCTGCCTGCTCACTTGCCTAGATCTTCCCTGAGTCTTTCTGAAACATAACCATCTAACACTGAGCTCAAGATCTTGCTCCACCCCGGGTCATCCTCCTGTGTCCCTTCAGTTCAGTGAGTGGCACTAATTCCACTCGGCTGCCCTTGACCAGGGGCCTGGGAATGACCTTGGGTTCCTCCCAAGTACTTCCACATCCAGGCAGCTTCCATGCCCTAATGATGCTCCTGTTTTCTTATCTTTGGAATCTCCCCCACTTCCTCCCAACCCAGCGGCAGGGCCCCAAAGTCTCTCACTTAGAGGAGTCATCACACAGCTGACCTCTGTGGCCCCAGTCTTGACCCTGAGAAGGTCTTCTACAGAAGCACATCGGCCACGTTGCCTTCTTGCTTCAAGCCCTTCAGGAGGGCAGTTACGTTGCTCTTTGAATTGAGTTGAAGCTGCTAACATGCCCACAGTCCTGTGCCCACTCTTGCTCCTGTGATCCATTCTGCGTCCCTCCCCTTTCACATCACTCTCTTGTTGCCCACACACCAGGCTCCATGGACTGTCTCTGATCCCCAGAGGTGCCCGAGGCCTTGGCTCATTTGGGTCCTCCTGTGTGTACTTCCACACACAGGAGTAGCTGCTCACTGTCCTGCAGATCCAAGTGGGCCGCTTCCCCAGGGAGCCCTCCTTGCTCTCAGCCCCCACCGTCACCGAGGCCCCAGTTACACGTTCTCCCCGGAGCCCTTTCCACCGGCGATGCTGTTACTGCTTCCCTGATCACGTGCTCTGTGTGTCCCTCGCCAGGCTGTTAGCTCGGCAGAGATGGTGTCTGATCACTGATCACCCGCTGGTGCTTCCCCTGCAGCCACTTCTGGGCCTGGTACCCTGTAGCACATCTAAGAGCACCTCAGTGGGAGAATGCTTTGGGGGCGCTGAGCCCAGGGTGGGTGTAAAGTCAGGCCCCTGTGGTCATGAGACCTGTGACTCTGGGGACAAGTCCGCTGAACTTTAGAACCAGAAGGGACTTTAGTGGTGATCATGCTTGAGCCTCTCTTTGTTACAGATAAGGACACTGTCCATCTGAGATGATAATGGCTGGTCCAGGGACAAGGTGGTGGGTAGCAGCCTGAGTTTAAACCCTGGCCTCTCAGTTCTCAGCATACAGCTGCTGCTGCGTCAAGTGTACCAGGTGGGAGGCACCTGGACCAAAGGGTACTCTTAATGAGGTGGTAGTTCACAGAACATAGATTTGTTGTCTTCTTTTCCTCCCTCTCTCCCTCACCTTCCTCTTAAAAAAAATAAATCTATTTGGATAAATAAAGTTAATAACGTTAAGATTCAAAACAGAAGTGGAAAGGATATACTTTTCCAGAGTGTTGCCGGATAGCTTCGAATTGAGTGTAGTTGAAATTTCACACTGATTTAGGATAACTCTTTGGATATCAGAAAGTTAAAGCATTATCCTGGATGTTTAGGAAGAGAACTCTGTCGGAGGACCATAAATGATGTCTCCTCCTAAAAGATGGACTTTGACCATCCCAGAGGATGGAGCCAAGCATCTCTCCTGAGAGGCTTCCTTCAGATCGGCAAACGAAAGTCATCAGAATGGCCACTAGATGGAACCATTGAGCTGTGCTAAAACTGTCTTCCTTTCCCAGTAAAAGAGACGTTTCTAGTGCGGGATTTGTTGTTCGGTCGCTCAGTCCTGACTCTTTGTGACCCAATGGACTGCAGCACGCCAGGCCTCCCTGTCCATCATTGACTCCCAGAGCTTGCTCAAACTCATGTCCATTGAGTCGAACCATCTCATGCTCTGTCGTCCCCTTCTCCTCCTGCCTTCAATCTTTCCCAGCATCAGGCTCTTTCCCAATGAGTCAGCTCTTTGCATCAGGTGGCCAAAGGATTGGAGCTTCAGCATCAGTCCTTCCAATGAATATTTAGGACTGATTTCCTTTAAGATGTACTAATTGGATCTCCTTGCAGTCCAAGGGACTCTCAAGAGTCTTCTCTAGCACCACAGTTCAAAAGCATCAGTTCTTCGGCGCTCAGCCTTCTTTAATGGACCAACTCTCACATCCATACATGACCACTGGGAAAGCCATAGCCTTGACTCAATGGACCTTTGTCGGCAAAGTAGTGTTTCTGCTTTTTAATACACTGCCAGTTTTGTCATGGCTTTTGTTGCCACGGCTTTTATTGCCAGGAGCAAGCGTCTTTTAATTTTATGGCTGCAGTCACTGTCTGCAGTGGTTCTGGAGCCTAAGAAAATAAAGTCTTCCACTGTTTCCCTTGTTTCCCCATCTATATGCCATGAAATGATGGGATGGGATGCCATGGTCTAATGAGGGATTAGGTGAAATAATTGTACTCTTTGTGCCTTTACACAAGTTCTGTCATCCTTTCAGGCAATTCAGCAGTCCCAGTTTCAAGTTCTATGTTAATCAGTAAAGAATTTAATTTTCCAACAAACAAAAAGGGGTGGGCATTTGTAAGTATAAACTCACACCATATAAGTTCAGTGACAACTTTGAGTCCTTCTGAGTTTGAGGAATGTACTGAAGAGTCTGTGTGTCCAGGCGCTGAGGCCGATTCAGACTTGAGTTTCTGACTCAGCCCATCCCAGCCGCTCAGATCTCCGCTCTTCTTTTGAGATCAGAAGCAGCAAAGATATTTTTTTGACAATAGTTGCTCTGTTTCCTGATTCCTCATCCCTACCCATTTCCAGCATTCCTGCTTTCCATGCATCTTCCCACCTTTCCCTTTCTTCATTAATTCTGTTCCTCCCTTCCAATAAGGATTATTTTTTTGCATCTGTGGTGTTTAAGGTCCTGTGCTAGGCAGACCCTGGAGGTATGATGGTGAGCAAGATAGACAACCTGTATACTCACACAGCTTTTAGTCTTAAAAGACGACAGACTGTTAAAAAAGCAATTTTACCTTTTTGCATTCAGTCTTTTTTAATTGAAGTATAGTTGATTTACAATGTTGTATTTATTTCTGCTGTAAAGCAAAGTGATTCAGATACACACACACACACACACACACACACACACACACACACATCTTTTTCTTATATTTTCCATGATGTTTTATCACAGGATATTGAGTATAGTCCTTTGTACTATTCAGTAGGACCTTGCTGTTTATCTCTTCTATACATAATAGTTTGCATCTGCTAATCTCAAACTTAAAAAGCAAGGTTAACATACAGCTGTATGAATGCCTTGCCCGCAGAAGTACAGGACCCAGGAGGAGAAAACTGGGGCTCATATGCGAAGGTTGAGAGTTCTACCGGGTAATGAAGGGGCTAGAAGAGGAATGTCAGAAAGTTCCAGAATGGGGGAGCAGCACGAGGCGCTTCCTCTAGCTGAGAAAGCGTGCGGCCCCAGGAGCGCTGAATGGGGGTGCACAGATGGAGGGACTCTGGCCAGGGGAGGAGAAGGGAGGTAAGCAAGGTGAGAGGATGCTGCTCGGTGAGCCAAAGTCAGACCAAGGAGGGCTTTGTCAGCCGTGCTGATGATTTCGTGTGATGTCTAAGGGCCGTTGTGAGCCATTAACTTAAAGCCTTTGTAAAACAGACACACTTAGAAAGCACAGAAGGGTACACAGCATGGGGTGCGGGCTCTTCCGTCTCATGGCCTCCTAGGAAAAGACAGCATCACTGCCCAGGCTCAGGCGGACCCCGTCCGCCCTGCAGGCACCCTGTACCTGTTTTCCAGCAACTGAGGTCTAGAGACATATCCTTGGAACTCACATGTATTTATTATATATAGGGGCTTCCCTGGTGGCTCAGACAGCAAAGAATCTGCCTGTGATGCAGGAGACCTGGGTTTGATCCCTGAGTTGGGAAGATCCCCCGGAGGAGGGCATGGCAACCGACTCCAGTATTCTTGCCTGGAGAATCCCATGGACAGAGGAGCCTGGTGGGCTATAGCCCACGGGGTCACAGAAGGTCAGACCTGACTGAGCAACTAAGCACAGCACAGCACATATATATATATATATATATATATTTTAAATATTTGATTTTGCTTCCATTTTGTTGATAATATAAAGAACATTAACAGAAGAATGTCCTGGATTGTGTGATGAAACCTCATTGTGTGATGGGGTTGAGCGATCAACGCCATCCATTTCCATCTTCTCTGGAAACATTTCTTCAGTCTTGTCAAAACACACTCCCTGAGTTTAGAGCCGGGGAATTCTTGG
Source organism: Nanger dama (assembly GCA_917880005.1). Taxonomy (NCBI): domain Eukaryota; kingdom Metazoa; phylum Chordata; class Mammalia; order Artiodactyla; family Bovidae; genus Nanger; species Nanger dama. Next base: position 26,144,240 of record CAKJTW010000021.1, read on the forward strand.
CACAATACTGAGCCAAGGAAGAAAATAAGAAGCAGCTTAGGATAAGTGACCCGGAGGATGGCTGGGATACCAATCCATGCTGGGTAGGAGCGGGGAGACGCTGGAGATTTAGGCCAGACAGTGAGCAAGGTCACAGCAGGAAAACAAGGCTGGCTGGGGTGCCCATAGAGCAAGCTGAGGCTGCTGTCTGGAAAATCAGGTCCCGGCATCGTCTTTCAGGATGTCTCTGGTGTCTGGTCGGATGTTAGCATTTTTCAGTCAAGGACTGTTAAGTTCGGAGGAGTGGGTGGAGAACAGGAGATCTCTTTGATGGCTGGTTCCTCTGAAAACAATAAATAGCTTCTGGAGAGAAGGGCAGGCATCTGGGTGTTGGCTTGGCCCGAGCCAGCAGCGGTTTATCCACCCACAGGCAACACAAAGGGAGGGTGGACCGAGGAAGCAGACTGTGGGCTCCCAGCCAGTCTAATCCTGCTCCCAGCAGCCTGGAAGAGTGGTCTGGGGGGCATTTCAAAAGAGAAGGATCTTAAGAAGTGTTCAGAAACAGCCCACTGTTGAGAAAGAATCTGCACAAGCTTGAGTGAATGTTGTCTTTTTACTCTGGGCCTGCGCTGAGGACGAGGTCTTTTGTTTTTCCCCTTCAGTTTATTTTGGTTTGATTTTTTTTCCCCTTCAATTTATTTTATTTTTCTTCTTTTATGTTTGCCAAACAATCTGACATTTATATTTGGTAAACAAAATCTACCACTTGAACCATTTTTGCATACGCAGTTCCGTGGGAGTGAATACATTCAAATGGTCGTGCACGTGTCGTTCTTAACAATTTCTGATTGGAATATAGTTGCTTTACAATGCTGCGTTAGTTCCTACAGGAGAGCAAAGTACATCCGCTATATGTATACATACATCCCCTCTTTTTTGGATTTCCTTCCCATCTGGTCACCACAGAGCCCTGAGCAGTTTCCTGTGCTGTACAGTGGATTCCCATTAGTTATCTATTTTTATACGCTTACACGAGCCTTTTTCAATTAAAACTCACGTTCCTTCACTGCTCGTTTCACTTCATTTTCTGAGAACAGACGAGGTATTACGAGGTTCCGTGAAAATCTTGGTGTCCTGACCCTTTGCTTTCGTGCTTATCTGGAAGCACCCTTTGGGTCCAGTCGGCTGTGGAGGGATCGAAAGTCTGTGTTTCAGCCAAGCTCTGATATTTACCTTCAGATGAATTTCTACCCCCAGAAAGACACTGGGTTCAAAACAAATGACTTATCCTGCCCTAGAGGTAGAGCCCTCTCTTCTCAGACTTGATGGCTGGCGCCAGGCCTGCCAGCATCTCCCCAGAGACCAATTGGTGGGGCGGGACGGGATGCGGAGACTTCCCTGGGTGTACTCCTTGTTCCAACAGCGTTCAGGCTGCAGAAAAACACGGCCTGTTCCATTCAGGGCGTGAGTGGGGGCAGGGAAGCAGCGAGCTCTAACAGAACCAGCCTCCACGTTGTCAGGATAGAATGAGGCCACACAAGTGAGGCAGGGGCGCGAGTGCGAAGCCAGCTCAGTAAGGAGGAGCTATTTTTATTTCCAAGACTGTACCCGGAGGAGGTAGATCACAAGAAAACAGCCAGGTTTTCAGGAAACTTGCTTTTAAAAATTGTTTCAGGCATGTGTTTCCATCTCACACACTCTCGCACATCCATGACGATGCGGAACACTGGACTCACTGTCTCATGGTACTGCAGCTGTCCTTAGGCTCCTGGTCATCATGGTGGAGACACGGGTTGAAGTACATTATTCAGTGTGAGGAGGTGGGAAATGTTTTCTGATCTTACTCTAATCTTTTTTCTTTTTTTTGGACTGGGCTTTGTGGCATGCAAGATCCAATTTCCCTGACCAGGGATTGAACCTGTGTCCCCTGCATTGGGAGTGTGGAGTCTTAGCCACTTGACTGCTGGGGAAGTCTCCGATCTTATTTTAAGAGAACCGAAACATTTCGTTTCTTGAGCATTTTGGTTGAGTCCAGGTTTGATTTTCCCAGATGTGCTGCACAACATTAAAACAGAGTAAGATGATGATAGCAACATCAGTGCATCCAACCAAAAACACTGCAGGGAAGCCATAAACTACATTTGATGGTAATTCTTCAGTTCACTTCAGTCGCTCAGTCATGTCCAACTCTTTGTGACCCGATGGACTGCAGCACTCCAGGCTTCCCTGTCCATCACCACCTCCCGGGGTTTACTCAGATTCATGTCCATTGAGTCGGTGATGCCATTCAACCGCCTCATCCTCTGTTGTCCCCTTCTCCTCCTGCCTTCAGTCTTTCCCAGCATCAGGGTCTTTTCCAATGAGTCAGTTCTTCGCCTCAAGTGGCCAAAGTATTGGAGTTTCAGCTTCAACATCAGTCCTTCCAATGTATATTCAGGACTGATTTCCTTTAGGATGGACTGGTTGGATCTCCTTGCAGTCCAAGGGACTCTCAAGAGTCTTCTCCAACATCACAGTTCAAAAGCATCAATTCTTTGGTGCTCAGCTTTCTTTATAGTTCAGCTCTCACATCCATACATGGTAATTCTGGAAACTTGCAAAAGGAACATTGTTTACAGTATAACATGAAGGAATTGCATGTATTTTATGAGAGAAACTCTGCCTTTAAAAATGCATACAAAAAAAAAATGCATACGGGTGGGACTGAGGTCTGAGATTTAATGTGCAAAAACAAAAATGGGTGTTGCTATAGCATGCTAATTTCTACCAAGTATTTAAATAGGTGAAATGTAAATAAAACCATTTTGGAAGGTGTGTCAGAGGAGGGAGCAGGAAAAGAGGATTAAAGTGTAAGATACAAAATGGGAAACTTGATGTCCCCTAATAAGTAGCTGTAGAGAACGGCGCATTCTGGTGGGGGTGCGGAGGGAAGCAAAACTATGATGTCAGAGTTTTGCCTCCAGTTTCTGGGCTTGGCTCTCTGGACAGTGATAACCACCTACCTGGGCAGGTGCGAGGTCACTGCCCTTGGGAATCCGCCCTGAACACGGGGTGTGGACTCCTACCCCACACTTCCAACCTGTTCACTCTGCCCTGGGGCCTCAGGTCTCTTTGTTTGGTTACCAGTCAGATTCTCTGTTCAGCCTTTGCCCCAGATTCTGCCTTTCAGAGCACGTGCTGTTTACAGCCTGGAAGCCCTGCTCGCAACCCCACCCACCGCTTAACACTCAGGTTCCACCTGAGGCCCCATCTGCCCAGAAGGGAGATCACCCTGGGCAAGCTCCCCCTTCCCTGTAACAACCCTGCTCCTCCTTAGGAAAGTCACCAGGACGAGGCAGAGATGTTGAATCCTGGGTGCCAGCCAAAGCTGACACAAGAGAACATGCATTCCTTTTAGGGAGGTGGCTTCCAGGCTGGCTTGTGATGCGGCATCAGCGGGGGTGCATCGTGGAGGGAGAGGCAGAGGACAGGAACTTTGCATACGCAAGCAGAAGGGGCAACTGCAGGAAGCCTGGGATCGACAGGTGAAATTATTGTCGGCCTAATTTATACAGGAAGACTGTCCACTGTGTCAGAAAGGTGGGTGTGAAGGAAAACCAGATGTGGCCCTGCGCACCAGTGGCTTATGAACTAGCGGAATGAATGCCATGCACACCACATGCAGTTACAGCTTGTGGTCCACTGTGAGTGCTGGAGAGGAGGGGTTGCCCACGGTGGGGAGCAGGCAGCTGGGAGCACAGGCTGGAGAGGCGGGCTGAGTCACCGCATGATCAGTTACCTGACTACAGGCCAGGCCTTGGCCAAAAGGTGGGCAGATGCTGAAAGAAGAGCCGGGAGCAGAGTAGAGACCTCCCAGAGTGACTGTGCCATACGGCCAGCTTGGGGACCACTGATTTGACGTGGACCCTACATTTTATGAGGGATTAGGTTAGATGACACCCGCCAAGAGGCTAAGGAGCTTTCTCAAACTTGCAAAGCTTTTTAGTGAAGATAGATTAGTTCCCAACACCCCTCTAGTCTCTGCACACTCCAAAAGCTGTCTCTTTCTTAAGTTTCTGATGTTTGCCCAGGAGATAAGCCACCCAAGTGGCCCTAGCATGAGTGGGTGCCTTGAATATGCTGACAGCGTGGGAGATTGGGTGTATCTCTCTGGGCCGTGAGTCCACGGTGCCAGGTACGAGCGGGGCCTCTGCATTCACTATTACGACTTGGCCACAACACACTCATTGTGGCTGAGTGCCAGCCCATTAGTAAGCCACAGCTTGTTTTCCTGAAGGGGCTGGTGGAGGCTTGCTCCATTGTCTCCCATCACTCCTCCTCCCCTTGCCTATTCTTCCCTGAAGACGTGGCCGTGAGCATTCAGCTCAGCAGGGCTGGGAGATGGTTTTATCCTGGGCCCCCACCCCTACCCCAAAGAAACGCCAATGAACTTATTCTACACTGTGAAGTTAGAATGGCCAGAGATGGAATCATGGGAGTTGTTAACATAAATAAACCCTACATATCAGAATCATATGGTGGCCACGTTTAAAAGATGACCTTATCAAAATTACATGACAGCAGCAATTCACTTGTTATTTCTATGAGTTTCTCTACATGGCGAATGCACATTTGTTGAGTTCTCTCTTGCCATCCCCCCACACCCGTGCTTTGAGTCACTCCCTTGCTCAGGATTTGGTTATGTATTCGAAGCAATAGACACATGCTTCCTTTCCGTGCACAGTAGAAAGTATGGTGGATGCTTTTCCAGGACTCCCCAGGGATTCCATTCCATCCACCCAGGTGATCTCTAAGGTCCCTGCTGGTTCCAAAATGACCCTTGGAACTTGTACTTAATTCACATTATATGACACGGAGGCCAGGGAGTTAGAACCCTTGGGCAAGTTACTCAGCTGTTTCACTCCATGAATTCTATTCTGCACACAGTCACCTGTAACTGCAGTCTGCCCCACATTACGCCACGTAGAAGGCTGTGGGTGACGCGAGACAAGCGTGAGACATGTTCCTGCCTCCTGCCCAGGAAGGGATCGTTTCACTAGAGAAATATAATAGGAAGTTGAAAGGTCACACACTACAAAGTAGCACATATGTGTATGTGTGTGTCTATATGCACGCACGCTCAGTTGCTCGGTTGTGTCCAACTCTTTTATGAAAACCCCACAGACTATAGCCTACCAGGTTCCTCTGTCCAGGGAATTTTTCAGGGAAGAATACTGCAGTCAGCTGCCATTTCCTTCTCCAGGGGATCTTCCCTGACCCAGGGATCGAACCTGTGGCTCCTGCATTGCAGGTGGATTCCTTACCACTGAGCCACAGGGGAAGCCCACCATGTGTCTACCTATACCCGTGCATAGCGATAAAGGCACCAGGTGCTGAGCATGAGAAGTGTAGATCAGGGTGTACTAGGGCACCCCTAACATGTGTTCAGCACTTATTCTGTGCCAGCATACTTCCAGGATCATGTACATTTATTAACTAACTTAATTCTCATAATTAAGTTCTTACCTAGGAGGTAAGAACTGTTATCATCTCCCTGTCTCCGGTGAGGAAACTGAGTACAGTAAAATTAAGTCACTTATTCACCGTCACAGAGTCAGTAAGTGGCAGAGGCCGAAGTGAACCAAGGAGATCTGACTGTGTGTATGCTCTTAACCCGCCGGTTTACAAATACCACCAACCATGAAAGGTCTTCCTAAGAATACAGCAGGAAAGAATAACCTGGTTGAGGTCAGTCGGAAAAGAAGAGAAACTTTCACAGGCAAAGAGGTGGCTGGAGGGCTGGGTGGAAACAAGCTGATGTGTCTTGGGTGGTGAAGACGTGGGGTGGGTGGAGAGGATGGTCCCTGATGGAGGGGGTTGGGAGAGCATAGGCGCCGTGGTTTCCAAGGTGGCAGCATTCGCTTCTGTGCATGCTGGGGCTGCTCCTCCCAGGTCTCCCCGCATTGCAGGCAGATGCCTTACCGTGTGAGCCACCAGGGAAGTCCATAAAGCTGGGCAGTCCTTGGCAAAGTACTTTTTAAATTTGTTTATTTTCTACGCAGAATCTTAGTTGTGGCATGTGGGATCTAGTTTCCTGACCAGGGATTGAACTCCAGGTCCCCTGCCTTGGGTGTTTAGAGTCTTAGCCACTGGGCCACAGGGAAGTCCCGGGAAAGTACTTTTGATGGTTTTTAATAGAGCATCTGAAACACTCTTCTAGAAGGATTGACTCTTATAGAACTGGAAGACTCTCCAGTACAGAGTTGACAGTGTATCTTGGGATTTTCAATGACATCTTTCCCCCTCCTTTTTTTTCATTAATCCACAGGGCTTCTAACTTTCTAAATTAAATGAGCATGTATTATTTTGTCATGAGAAAAACTAAGAAAAAGAAAATGAGCTAAACTACTTTAAAAAAACCCTGCAGGATGGATCCTCTCTAAAAGTGTACTCAGGCATGGGTTAGGGTTTGTACTTTAAAAGTCTGGAGATGAGTTTTATATTGTGTTGCCATATATATATATATAATTTTATTTATTTATTTGTGGCTATGTGGTGCACTGGTTTCGCCTTGCAGTGGCTTCTGTTGTTGCTGGGAATGGGCTCTAGGACGCATGGGCTCTGTAGCTGTGGCTCCCGGGCTTTAAAGCACAGGTTCAGCGATCGTGGCACACGGGCTTGGCCACTCCATGGCATGTGAGATCTTCCCGGGCCAGCGATTGAACCTGCGTCTCCTGCACTGGCAGGTGGATTCTTTACCACTGAGCCACCAGGGAAGTCCTGTGCTATCTTTTACGCATGTGGCTGTGCACGTTATTCTAGGTGGCCTGATGGGGTTTTCTGTGTGGTCCATCTCGGGCAAGTCAGGCCTCGCTTCTGGTTAAAGGAATGTATGTGCCTTGTTTTCTGAGGGTAGAGGGGAGCTTTTCCTTTGTAAAGAAACTAGATGGCTTGGCAAGCAAGACAAATAGAAGAGACACCACTAGCAGACTGGGAGAGAAGGGGGATTTGAAGAGAGAGGAACATTCCAGTACAGCGGTCAGAGTGGAGTCAGTGTCCAGGACAGGACACTGGAAAAAGAGAGAGACTGGCAGGTTTGGAGGGACGTCACGTGTGTGCGCCTGTGAAAGAGTGGAAAAATGCCGGCTATGACTTCTTCTTAATTATTTTAAAAGTATATTTTAAATTTTTATTTATTCTTTGGCCACACCATGCAGCATTCTGGATCATAGTTCCCTAATTAGGGACTGAACCTGCGCCCTCTCACCCCACCCCACTGCAGAGGTTTAGGGAAGTCCCTGACCTCCTTACAAATAGTACAGAAAAATCTGACATAAGTCAACGTAGTAGAAAAGACCCAAGTCACGTTGTACATCCTTTCACATAAACCACTCTTGGGATCAAAATATTGTAGTTATATTGCAAGGGTTTTGCATAGATCCTTGTTCAGTTCACTTCTGTGACTCAGTGGTGTCTGACTCTGCGACCCCATGGACTGCAGCATGCCAGGCCTCCCTGTCCATCACCAACTCCTAGAGTCTACTCAAACTTATGTCCATAGAGTTGGTGACGCCATCCAACCATCTCACCTTCTGTAGTCCCCTTCTCCTCCTGCCTTCAGTTTTTCCCAGCATCAGGGTCTTTTCAATGAGTCAGTTTTTCACATCAGGTGGCCAAAGTATTGGAGTTTCAGCTTCAGCATCAGTCCTCCCCAATGAATATTCCGTACCGATTTCCTTTAGGATGGACAGGCTGGATCTCCTTGCAGTCCAAGGGTCTCTCAAGAGTCTTTCCAACACCACAATTCAAAAGCATCACTTCTTCAGTGCTCAGCTTTCTTTATAGTCCAACTCTCACATTCATACATGACTATTGGGAAAGCCATAGCTTTGACTAGATGGACCTTTGTTGGAAAAGTAGTGTCTCTGCGTTTTAATATGCTGTCATGTTAAATAGTTGGTCATAACTTTTCTTCCAAGGAGCAAGCATCTTTTAATTTCATGGCCTGGCTAGATCATTGAATAGTATTCAAACATGGAGAGAGAGAGAGGCAGAAGATTGCTTAATTTCTGATATTGGAACAAGATTCACTTTAAAGTTCCTCAGTTTGCATATTTGGCTCTGTACTTGTTCCTCATCCGTATTTATTTTCATCTTTTTAAAATCACAAACTGTTGAGCTTTGATATGTCTTACACAGAATTTTGTACTCTGTCAATATGGCTCTGTTCCCAGCATATGGTGGAGCAATTATTTTTCTGACACCTTCTTAAAAGGAGTCGTAGAGTAAACACAGGCCTGTGCACTCACTTGAAGTACTTGAAGCAAATATTCACTAATCTTTATCTCCCTTGATGCCTTGCACTGTTCTTTGTATGTGGTAAAGCTAAATAATTCATGAATGTGAAATGCATGTTGCATAGCAAGGATATTAGATGACCTGTTTTCACCTTCTTCCCTTCAGTTCAGTTCAGTTCAGTCTCTCAGTCGTGTCCGACTCTTTGCAACCCCATGAATCACAGCACGCCAGGCCTCCCTGTTCATCACCATCTCTCAGAGTTCACTCAGACTCACGTCCATCAAGTCTGTGATGCCATCCAGCCATCTCATCTTCTGTCGCCCCCCCTTCTCCTCCTGCCCCCAATCCCTCCCAGCATCAGAGTCTTTCCCAATGAGTCAGCTCTTCTCATGAGGTGCCCAAAGTACTGGAGTTTCAGCTTTAGCATCATTCCTTCCAAAGAAATCCCAGGGCTGATCTCCTTCAGAATGGACTGGTTGGATCTCCTTGCAGTCCAAGGGATTCTCAAGAGTCTTCTCCAACACCACAGTTCAAAAGCATCAATTCTTCGGTGCTAAGCCTTCTTCACAGTCCAACTCTCACATCCATACATGACCACAGGAAAAACCATAGCCTTGACTAGATGGATCTTTGTTGGCAAAGTAATGTCTCTGCTTTTGAATATACTATCTAGGTTGGTCATAACTTTTCTTCCAAGGAGTAAGCGTCTTTTAATTTCATGGCTGCAGTCACCATCTGCAGTGATTTTGGAGCCCCCAAAATAAAGTCTGACACTGTTTCCACTGTTTCCCCATCTATTTCCCATGAAGTGATGGGACCGGATGCTATGATCTTCGTTTTCTGAATGTTGAGCTTTAAGCCAACTTTTTCACTCTCCTCTTTCACTTTCATCAAGAGGCTTTTTAGTTCCTCTTCACTTTCTGCCATAAGGGTGGTGTCATCTGCATATCTGAGGTTATTGATTTCTCCCGGCAATCTGGATTCCAGCTTGTGTTTCTTCCAGTCCAGCATTTCTCATGATGTACTCTGCATAGAAGTTAAATAAGCAGGGTGACAATATACAGCCTTGACATACTCCTTTTCCTATTTGGAAACAGTCTGTTGTTCCATGTCCAGTTCTAACTGTTGCTTCCTGACCTGCATACAGATTTCTCAAGAGGCAGATCAGGTGGTCTGGTATTCTCATCTCGTTCAGAATCTTCCACAGTTTATTGTGATCCATACAGTCAAAGGCTTTGGCATAGTCAATAAAGCAGAAATAGATGTTTTTCTGGAGTTCTCTTGCTTTTTCCATGATCCAGCAGATGTTTGCAATTTGATCTCTGGTTCCTTTGCCTTTTCTAAAGCCAGCTTGAACGTCAGGGAGTTCACGGTTCACGTATTGCTGAAGCCTGGCTTGCAGAATTTTGAGCATTACTTTCCTAGCATCTGAGATGAGTACAACTTGTGCGGTAGTTTGAGCATTCTTTGGCATTGCCTTTCTTTGGAATTGGAATGAAAACTGACCTTTTCCAGTCCTGTGGCCACTGCTGAGTTTTCCAAATTTGCTGGCATATTGAGTGCAGCACTTTCACAGCATCATCTTTCAGGATTTGAAATAGCTCAACTGGAATTCCATCACCTCCACTAGCTTTGTTCGTAGTGATGCTTTCTAAGGCCCACTTGACTTCACATTCCAAGATGTCTGGCTCTGGATTAGTGATCACATCATCATGATTATCTGGGTCATGAAGGTCTTTTTGTACAGTTCTTCCATGTATTCTTCCCACCTCTTCTTAATATCTTCTGCTTCTGTTAGGTCCATACCATTTCTGTCCTTTATTGAGCCCATCTTTGCATGAAATGTTCCCTTGGTATCTCTGATTTTCTTGAAGAGATCTCTAGTCTTTCCCATTCTGTTGTTTTCCTCTATTTCTTTGCATTGATCGCTGAAGAAGGCTTTCTTATCTCTTCTTGCTATTCTTTGGAACTCTGCATTCAGATGCTTACATCTTTCCTTTTCTCCTTTGCTTTTCACCTCTCTTCTTTTCACAGCTATTTGTAAGGCCTCCCCAGACAGCCATTTTGCTTTTTGCATTTCTTTTCCATGGGGATGGTCTTGATCCCTGTCTCCTGTACAATGTCACAAACCTCATTCCACAGTTCATCAGGCACTCTATCAGATATAGGCCCTTAAATCTATTTCTCACTTCCACTGTATAATCATAAGGGATTTGATTTAGGTCATACCTGAATGATCTAGCGGTTTTCCCTACTTTCTTCAATTTGAGTCTGAATTTGATAATAAGGAGTTCATGATCTGAGCCACAGTCAGCTCCTGGTCTTGTTTTTGTTGACTGTATAGAGCTTCTCCATCTTTGGCTGCATAGAATATAATCAGTCTGATTTCGGTGTTGACCATCTGGTGATGTCCATGTGTAGAGTCTTCTCTTGTGTTGTTGGAAGAGGGTGTTTTCTATGACCAGTGCATTTTCTTGGCAAAACTATTAGTCTTTGCCCTGCTTCATTTCGCATTCCAAGGCCAAATTTGCCTGTTACTCCAGGTGTTTCTTGACTTCTTGCTTTAGCATTCTAGTCCCCTGTAATGAAAAGGACATCTTTTGGGGTGTTAGTTCTAAAAGATCTTGTAGGTCTTCATAAAACCGTTCAGCTTCAGCTTCTTCAGCATTACTGGTTGGGGCATAGACTTGGATAACTGTGATATTGAATGGTTTGCCTTGGAAACAAACAGAGATCATTCTGTCATTTTTGAGACTGCATCCAAGTACTGCATTTCAGACTCTTCTGTTGACCATGATGGCTACTCCATTTCTTCTGAGGGATTCCTGCCTGCAGTAGTAGATATAATGGTCATCTGAGTTAAATTCACCCATTCCAGTCCATTTTAGTTCACTGACTCCTAGAATGTTGACGTTCACCCTTGCCATCTCTTGTTTGACCACTTCCAATTTGCTTTGATTCATGGACCTGACATTCTTGCTTCTATCACCAGTCACATACACAATTGGGTATTGTTTTTGCTTTGGCTCCATCCCTTCATTCTTTCTGGAGTTATTTCTCCACTGATCTCCAGTAGCATGCAATGAAATCATTACAGAGTCTGCAAGGCAGAATGTCTGGGATCATACAGCTAGCTGGCCCTGGGAAAATTACTTAAACTGACCTTCAACTACATCTCCTGCAGCTCCAACACTGACTTGGAAAAGTTGCTAACCTCAGTTTGCTCAGCTACAATGTGGGTATAATAATAGCACCTTGAGACTTCCCTGGGGGTCCAGTGGCTGGGACTCCATGTTCCCAATCCAGGGGGCCTGGGTTCGATCCTTGGTCAGGGAACTAGACCCCACATGCTGCAACTAAGAGTTTGCATGCTGTAACTAAAGATCCTGTGTGCTGCCCTGATGCAGCCAAATAAATATCTTAACCAAAATAATAACAATAGTAGTGCCTACCTCTCGGGATTGTTATGAGGATGAAATCAGTCCAAATGTGCAAAGGGCTTAAAACAGTACTTGCCGCATGTTAAGTACCACTTAGATTGTAATTATGAGTAGTAGTTTCATCATCACCATCCTATGGGACTGAGAAAGAGTGATGTGTGCCTCCGGGTGCTCTCAGTTATAATTGTGATGATTGGTTGCTTTGTTGCCTTTGATTCCTTCAGTCACTTGCTGAATGGCTAGTTGTACATTAGAATAGAAAATGAAGTATTATGAATAATGAGATAATTTAATCAGATCTTTGGGTTTCTTTTTGTGGGGGAGCGGAGTGTGGGTGTCTGACCATATTTAACAAGATTTACAGGCTCACCAGGGGCACCATTTCTCAGTCAAAATTCCTCCCATTCATTCACTTTGGTAGGATGGAAATCTGTGCCCTTTTCATTTATAAACGTTCATGACCTGGGGCTTCCGTGGTGGCCCCACGATTGACTTTGCCTTCTAATACAGGAGGTGAGGGTTCCACCCCTGGTCAGAGACCTAAGTTCCCACATTTCTGGGGCCAAAAAAAAAAAAAAAAGACATAAAACAAAGCAATACTGTAAGAAGTTCAATAAAGACTTTAAAAATGGTACACACACCCAGACAAATCAGTGACCTAAGTCTATAATGACACTAGGTTAGAAACTCTATCGCTTAGAGTTGGGAGACTTTGAATCAAGTACTCTTGTAAGTTTCAGTGTCTTCCTCTGGTAAAGGGGAAAATTGGGCCTCCTTCCCAATGTGCTTGTGAAACGCATCATAGTAACAGTGTCCAAGGTGTGCTGAGCGCTGACTCTGTGCCAGGTTCTAAGTCTTTTTTTTTTAATATGTAAAATTGTTTTATAAAAATGAGATCAAATTATATATGGTTTTATGCATTTTACTTTTAAAGAAGATTTTTATCATTGTTATTTTAAACACCAAAAACATTTTATATTGGGGTATAGCCAGTTAACAATGTTGTGATAGTTTCAGATGAACTGTGAAGGGACTCAGTCATACATATACATGTATCCATTCTCCCCCAAACTCCCCTCCCATCCCAGCTGCCATATAATATTGAGTTGGGTTCCATATGCTATACAGTAGGTCCTTGTTGGTTATCCATTTTAAATATTCTGCTCCAAGTCTTGAACTTACTTGAAGAGCTTAGTATGATGCCCAGCCCTCTGTAAGCAAGAGGTATGGTTGTTCTTGTTACTCGGAGCCTGAAGAGGTGGATATAGCCAAATTGGAAGGCGTAAGCTTGAGCTAAGGCATCCGAAGGTCCTGATGGAGGTGGGACTCGAATCCTATCAGTGTGGCTCCAGAGTCCATGGCTGCACGCCTTGTGTGACTGCCGCCAGTCACTGCAGTCCTCTGTCCACCTGTGTTCCTGCCCAACTCTCTTTGTTATGCACCCAACTTGCCCTTTGTTGCCTTTCAGGGATCACCTCCCTGGGGAATACACACCCTCTATTTGGTACGTGTGGGCTTCCCAGGTGGTGCTAGTGGTAAAGAACCTGCCTGCCAGTGCAGAAGACATAAGAGACGTGGGTTCTATCCTGGGTTGGGAAGATCCCCTGGAGGAGGCATGGCACTCCAGTATTCTTGCCTGGAGAATCCCATGGACAGAGGAGCCTGATGGGCTACAGTCCATGGGGTCGCAAAGAGCTGGACACAACTGAAGTGATTTAGCACACATACACAAGACTCTTGAAGCCTGTCCTGCTCACCTTCCCGGGAATCCCCAGGGCACTTTGCACAGGAGAGCTTGACAGCAGGGAACTCTTCAGACATCACTGTGTCCCTTCCTCTCCACTCCCAAGTCTCCCATTTGTTATACACTACTTGAGTATTTATGACCAATGAACTGATAATCTTGGAACCCAGGGCTCACCTCTCACGTCTGTCTTCTAGAATCTGGGGAAGGACAGGAGCGTGGAGGACCCCACCTCTGTCACCTGGTCACTGCCCCAGGTGAGATGCACATTGGCCTGACTTTGGCCCTGTCAGCCTCCTCCTCTGTGTCATCCTGTGACATGGTCCCCTCCAGAAGAGACAGGGGCAGCTACCTACACGAAGCTTCTGGCCTCCACCCAAACAAGCAGGGTCTGTATATGTAAAGCCAGGGGAGCCCATTGGAAGAACACACACACACACACACACACACACACACACACACACACAGTCCTAAACTTTGGAGACTCTTTGAAACCTGGAGTGGCCCATCAGAGCTCACCACGTGTCAGGTCTGAAAGTCCTGTGCTTAGTTGCTCGGTCTATGTCAGACTCTTTGTAACCCCATGGACTGTAGCCTGCCAGGTTCCTCTGTCCATGGAATTTTCCAGGTAAAAATACTGGAGTGGTTGTCATGCCCTCCTCCAGGGGATCTTCCCAACCTAGGGATCGAACCCAGGTCTCCTGTATTGCAGGTGGATTCTTTACCATCAGAGCTACCCGGGGAAGCCCCTGAAAGTCCTGGTTTAGAACAAAAAGATCTGGGGCATGCCTATGTTCTGGGATATTCAGAGCTGCACCAATTAATATAAATGTTGCTTAACTATATACCTTCTGGGGGGCATGTGATTTGTTGCAGAACCTTTTTTTTAAACCTAATTACTTTTTAAAATTAAGCTTTATTAGAGTATAGTTGCTTCTGTTGTTGTTCAGTCACTAAGTCGTGTCAGACTCTTTGTGACCCCATGTGCAGCACGCCAGGCTTCCCTGTCCTTCACCATCTCCCAAAGTTTTCTCAAACTCATGTCCATTGAGGGGATGATGCCATCCAACCATCTCATGCTCTGCACCTTCCTTCTCATTTTGTCCTCAATCTTCCCCAGGATCAGAGTCTTTTCCTATGAGTCGGCTCTTTGTATCAGGTGGCCAAAGTACTGGAGCTTCAGCATCAGTCCTTCCAAAGAATATTCAGGATTGATTCCTTTAGGATCGACTGGTTTGATCCAAGGAACTCTCAAGAGTCTTCTCTAGCACTATAATTCAAAAACATCGATTCTTTGGCACTCAGCCTTCTTTATGGTCCAACTCTTACATCTATCTGTAGAGTACATGACTATTGGAAAAACCATAGCCGTGACTATACAGATCTTTGTCAGCAAAGTGATATCTCTGCTTTTAAAGATGCTGTTTAGGTTCATCATGGCTTTTCCTCCTAGGAGCAAGTGTCTTTTAATTTCTTGGCTGCAGTCACTGTCTCCAGTGATTTTGGAGCCCGAGAAGATAAAATCTGTCATGGCTTCCACTTTTTCCCCTTCTGTTTGCCATGAAGCGATGGCACCAGATGCCATGATCTTCAATTTTTGAATGCTGAGTTTTAAGCCAATTTAAGATGGTCTGGACTGAATTACAAAGCAGACCTGCTATGAATGAGTTCACTGTGTGCTCTCCCCTGTGTTCATCTGTGTCACCCTTTAAACCGACAGACACTGTCATTAGGCCTCTGCTGAAGTATGGATGTGCACAGACACAGTGGATGAAGCATCAAAATAAGAATGAAAATTTCATTTGCAGCAACATGGATGGCCTTGGAAGGTATTATGCTAAGTGAAATAAATCTGTCAGTAATGCCTAATGTGGCTCCCGAAAGAAAAAGACTATAATATCAGTTATATGTGGAATCCAAATATTATAGTAAACTAGTGACTTTAACAAAAAAGCAGACTCACAGATATAGAAAACAAACTAGTGGTTACCAGTGGCAGAGGGAAGGGGGAGATGTAACATAGGATGAGGGGAATAAGAGATACAAACTAGTAGGCATAAAATAAGCCATAAGGATATAGTATGCAACATGGGGGAATGCAGTCAATATTTTATAATACAGTTATGGTATTTCAAAATTGTGAATCCCAATCTTCCAGTTCATCCAACCCTCCTTCCCCTTCTTGGTAACTGTAAGTTTGTCCTCTACTTACGTGACTATTTCTGTATAGCCAGTATTTTATAATAACTAGAGTATAACCTTTAAAAATTGTGAATCACTGTATTGTAATCCTGTAACTTATATAATCTTATACAGCTATACTTCAATTAAAATTTTTAACGGATTGTTTATTTTATCTTTTTATTTTGGTCTTTCACTCGACATATATATATATGGCTTTGATCATAAAAATTTACTTAAATTGCTTCATTTATTTAAATTATAAAGAAATTCATCAAGGGACATCCAAAGAAGGTTATCAAAGGAAGAGCCTTGTCAGACAACAGAAGTCAGATTAACAGCAATGGCCAAGCACATGCTCAGGTTCTAAAAGTACAGGCCTGCTCCTGCAGTTGAGTTCTGTACTTCTCTGCTTCTTTGATATAGATGTTCTGAAGCTTTCATGGTCCCTGGTGAAAAATTCTTTAAGCTGATTCTCCAGCTCTGTTAGATCAGTCTGGTGCTGCTGGTTTAGCTTCTGGACAAATCCTTCATAAGCTATTTGCAACTCATTCCTGGCTTTTTCTAACTTTTTACAGTGACTGAAAAGAGATGGAAAAGGCAAGGGAAGATGACGCACAGCCTGCTAAATGGCCTGCATTCGTAACATTCACACATAGCTGTGATGACTCGGAAAGCATAACACAGGGCTCTCAGTGCTAGATTCTCTCGGGACCAGATTCTCAACCATAACAGTGCAGAAGTGAAGGGTAAAAGGGAAGGAGAGGAAATGGTCTCTGGCAGCAAAAGGCCAACTGTCTACCAACCTTGGGCAGAGCCAGGTTCCCAAGTGAAGAGCACCCTTATGTGTGGTGACCAATCAGTGCACGGGCCTCAAGGAGAAGAGGCTCTGATTGGCTGAGGTGTCTAAGGCAGGTCACCCATAGGGGAAGCAGCTGAGACAAAGAAACAGAGAAGGTAAGACCACAAAGAAGAAATAGACTTTAAGCTTGTACTTGATTGGAGCCAATTTAGGCTCATTACTTCAAAAATACTGTAAGAAAAATAAAATATTAGATTATATGGAACACAAATCACCAGAACATAAAAACTTTAGGAAAAACACATTGAAAAGCTACACTACAATGTGAATAAATTGAAAGGTTAACATTTTAAAAAGGCAAAGAAATCTGATAAACGTAATTTAAAATCAGACCATCCTAACCTTTCACTACCACTACCCAGAACAGAATTATTAACAATACCTTGCAGAACTTGCACATGAATAAATACCCACACATGCCATAATAAATCCTGAAAGAAATGGGAGAAAACACTTGCAAACAAAGCAACTAATAAGGGATTAATCTCCAAAATACACAAACAGCTCATGCAGTTCAGTATCAAATGAACCCAGTCAAAACATAGGCAGAAGAGTCAAATAGACATTTCTCCAAAGAAAACATACAGATGGCCAACAAACACATGAAAAGATGCTCAACATCACCAATTATTCAGTTCAGTTCAGTTCAGTTCAGTTCAGTCACTCAGTCATTTCTGACTCTCTGCGACCCCATGGACTGCAGCAAGCCAGGCCTCCCTGTTCATCACCAACTCCTGGAGCTTACTCAAACTTACGTCACTGGGTCAGTGATGCCGTCCCACCATCTCATTCTCTGTCGTCCCCTTCTTCTCCTGCCCTCAGTCTTTCCCAGCATCAGGGTCTTTTCAAATGAGTCAGCTCTTCACATCAGGTGGCCAAAGTATTAGCGCTTCAGCTTCAGCATCCATTTTTCCAGTGAATATTAAGAGATGATTCCTTTAGGATGACTGATTTGATTTCCTTGCTGTCCAAGGGACTCTCAAGAGTCTTCTGCAGCACTGCAGTTTGAAAGCATGTTTTTCAGCATTCAGCCTTATGATCCAACTCTCATGTCTATACATGACTACTGCAAAAACCATAGCTTTGATTATAGAACGTTTGTTGGCAAAGAGATATCTCTGCTTTTTAATACAGTGTCTAGGTTCATCATAGCTTTTCTTCCAAGGAGCAAACGACTTTTAATTTTGTGGCTGCAGTCCCTGTCTGCAGTGATTTTGGAGCCCAAGAAAAAAATCTGCCATTGCTTCCACTTTTTCCCCATTTATTTGCCATGAAGTGATAAGACCAGATGCCATAATCTTAGGTTTTTAAATATTGAGTTTTAAGCCAGCCTTTTCACTCTCCTCTTTCATCATCATCAAGAGGCTCTTCAGTTCCTTTTGCTTTCTGCCATTAGGATGATATCACCTGCATATCTGAGGCTGTTGATATTTCTCCCTCAGTCTTGATTCCCCCTGTGATTCATCCAGCCCAGCATTTTGCATATGTACTTTGCATAGAAGTTAAATAAGCAAGGTGAAAATATACAGGCTTGATGTACTCCTTTCCAAATTTGTAACCAGTCCATTGTTCCATGTCTGGTTCTAACTGTTGTTTACTGACTGCATACAGGTTTCTCAGGAGGCAGGTAAAGTGATCTGGTATTCCATATCTTTAAGAATTTTCCACAGTTTTTGTGATCCACACAGTCAAAGGCTTTAGCATAGTCAGTGAAGCAGGAGATGTTTCTCTGGAATTACCTTGCTTTTTCTATGATCTAATGGATGTTGGCAATCTGATCTCTGGTTCCTCTGCCTTTTCTAAATCCAGCTTGTATGTCTTGAAATTCTTGGTTCACATATTCTTGAAATCTAGCTTGAAGGATTTTGAGCCGTACCTTGCTAGTATGTGAAATGAGCACAATTGTAGGTAGTTTGAACATTCTTTGGCATTGCCTTTCTTTGGGATTGGAATGAAAACTGACCTTTTCCTCTCTTGTGGCTTTACAGAGTAGCTGCTTTACAATGTTGTTATTTCTTCTGTACATCAGAGTGAATCAGCTCTCCACATACATATAGCCCCTCTTTTCTGGATTTCCTTCCCATTTAGGTCATCACAGTGTTATCCCACCCTCTGTCTCTATACTTTGTCTCTATGTCTGTGTCTCTATTTCTGCTTTGCAAATAAGATCATCTGTACTATTTTTCTAGGTTCCACATATGTGTTAATACATAATATTAGCTTCTCTTTTTCTGACTTACGTCACATTGTATGGTAGTCTGTAACTCCATCCACATCTCTGCAAATGGCACGTTTTTGTTCCTTTTGCTGCCTGAGTAATCCTCCATTGTGTACATGTACCACATTTTATTTATCCATTCCTATGTCAGTGGGCATTTTGGTTGCTTCCACGTTCTGGTTATTGGAAATAGTGCTGCAATAAACATTGAGGTATGTATCTTTTCGAATTGTTTTTTTCCAGGCATATGCCCAGGAGTGTAGTTGTTGGGTCACATGGTAGCTCTAGTTTTAGTTTTTTAAGGAAACTCTCTACTGTTCTCCGCAGTGGCTGTATCAATTTACATTTCCACCAACAGTATAGGAGGCTTCCTTTATCTCCATATCCTTTCCAGCATTTATTTTTATTTTTTTTAATGGTGTACATCCTTCTTTGTATTTGATTTTTTTTTTATGCTCTGGGCATGGCATAGGGGGAGAATTATGTGATCCAGCAAATGGCCCGGGAAAGCTCTCAAGTCCTGCAGAAAGGAAACAAGAGGCTGACTCCTGCATTGCTTTGCTGCCCTGTTCCCACTCTGGTGTCCAGCCCCCTTCTTACCTCTGTCAGCTTGTCATCTGTCAAAGAAATCCTACTGGGAGACTCTTGCTTTCTCTAAAGATGCAAGGGGAGATATCCATCACCATCAGATCACGCCTGAGAGGTTGGAGTTGCCCTGAAACTACATCAATCGTCATCTTCTCCCGCTCCACCTTGACCTCAGTACCTCTAATCAGTACCTCTGTCCATCTTCCTTCCAGGCCCATTAATTAAGCAGCTGGGCCTTTATATATCCTGATTTTTTCTAATCATTTTACTATATTTTACTATTAGTATGCCCTTTTTCTATTAAATGGTAGTTTTAGTGAGACAGAATTCTATTATTTTCTGTTGACCAATCATGATATGATGGGATTAAGTGAATAATAGTTACATAGTCACAATAGTAAAAGGTGTTTATCAGTTTTCACAATCAATAGCCAGACAAAAAATAAAAGATAATTACATTTGCAAGCAATAATGGAAAGAGGATTAAACTAACAATATAAAATAGTTGCACACAGTTCTGGGGTTGAGTAGAATGATATGGTAAGTGGAAGTGCATGCACATAGTCTCATTTGCTCAGCCAGTCTGTCTTTTGTTCAGCTGGTGCCTTTAATTCATTTACAGTGAAAGTAATTATCGATATATATGATCCTATTAGTGGCTTCCCTGGTGGCTCAGTCGGTAAAGGTCTGCCTGCAGTGGGGGAGACCTGGGTTTGATTCCTGGATGGGGAGGATCCCCTGGAGAAGGAAATGTAGACCCACTCCAGTATTCTTGCCTGGAGAATCCCCGTGGATGGAGGAGCCTGGTGGGCTGCAGTTCCTGGGGTCACAAAGATTTGGACACGACTGAATGACTGACTTTCACTTTCCTGATCCTATTACCATTTTCTTAAAGGTTTGGGGTTAATTTTGTGTAGGTCTTTTCCTTCTTGTGTTTCCTGCATCATTTGTTGTAAAGCTGGTTTGGTGGTGCTGGATTCTCTTAACTTTTGCTTGTCTGGAAAGCTTTTGATTTCTCCATCGGAGCTGAAGGAGAGTCTTGCTGGGTATTCTTGGTTGCAGAGTCTTCCCTTACCTCTCTTGGTGGATTTTTGTATGATGACAATTTTGGTGGATTTTTTTATGATGACAGTTCTGACCTGTGTGGGGTGATCCTCATTGTCATTTTGATTTGCATTTCTCTAATAATTAGTGATGTTGAGTATCTTTTTGTGTGTTTCTTGGCCATCTCTATGAGCTCTCTGAAGAAATGTCTGTTCAGTTCTTCTACCCATTTTTTTGAGTGGGTTATTTATTTATTTTTATATCGAGCAGTGTGAGCTGTTTGTGTATTTTGGAGATTAATCCCTTGTTGCTTCATTTGCAAATATTTCCTCCCATTCTGAAGATTTTTGTCTTTTTATGGTTTCCTTTGATGTGCAAAATCTTTTACATTTAATTAGGTCTTATTTGTTTGTTTTTATTTTCAATACTCTAGAAGGTGGGTCAAAAAGATCTTGCTGTGATTTATGTCAAAGAATGTCTTGCCTATGTTTTTCTAGAAGAATTTTATAATGCCTGGCTTTACATTTAGGTCTTTAATCTATTTTAGTTATTTTTGTGTATGATATTAGGCCTTTCTTTTTTTTTTTAGTTTTACCAGTTTATTGCTACCAGCCCATTTCCCCTCCACCCTCCTCATGCGTGCATACTCAGTCATGCAACCCCATGAACTGCAGCCTGCCAGGCTCTTCTGTTCATGAACTTTCCAGGCAAGAATACTGAAGTGGGTTGCCATTTCCTTCTCCATAGGAGGGTGTTCTAATTTCATGCTTTTACATGTAACTGTCCAATTTTCCCAGCACCATTTATTGAAAAGGCTGTCTTTTCTCTATTGGGTATCTTTGCCTCCTTTGTCATAGATTAGGTGACCATAGGGCAGCACCTCTTTTTTTTTCAGAGTGATTATTTTTTAATTAAAAAAATTTATTGAAGTATAATTGATTTATGATCTTGTGTTAATTTCTTCAGTACAGCAAAGTGTCAATTATATATGTTTATTCTTTTTCATATTATTTTCCATTATGGTTTATTACAGGATACTGAATATAGTTCTCTGTGTTCTATAGCAGGACCTTGCTGTTTATCCATCCTGTGTGTAATAGTTTGTATCTACCAGCCTCCAGCTCCCAGTGCTTCCCTCCCTTACCCCAGCCCCCGATGCCCTTGGCAACCAGATCTGTTCTGTATGTCTGTGAGTCTGTTTTGTTACAGCACCTTTAAAAAAAAAAAAAAAAAGCTCCATTCAAACTTCACATCTTGTACTTCTTCCATTTTGTGGGGGTGCGGTTTATGAAGTGGTTACAAGAGGAGGGGAGGGTCTGCGACTGAAGCCTCTTTGGAGTGGGCTTTTTGGGACTCAGGGCAGACTCCGCCCCCAGAGGCCTGAGGTCACATCCTAACCTCTTGGACGTCCTGCCGCATGGACTGTGTGATCCCATTAGTAAAAATGGACATTCTAAACCCAGGCATTTAAGCTGTAATCCTGCTAAATAATTTGTTTCCTGTTTTATATTGTTGACACAGAGAGAGGGGTGGAAAAATCCAGAAATGTTTTCCAGTGCATTTCCTTCCTTCCACCCCCAGTCCTGCTAAAGATACAGCACGGTGCTGGGGTTAGTCCCAAGTGCTGCATTTTTCTGTGCCCAGGTTCTTTCCTGGTAGAAACGGCATCTTCTAATTTCTATCACTACCGTACCAGTACCTGCTGGGTGCACAGAAGGTGCTCAGTACACTGATTGATGTCTTACTGACTTTGTACCGCAGGTGACAGCTCTGTGGGGAATCTTGTTGTTCAGTCACTGTCGTGCCTGACTCTTTGTGACCCCATGAACTGCAGCACACCAGGCTTCCTTGTCCTTCACCACCTCCTGGAGTTTGCTCAGACTCATGTCCATCGAGTCGGTGATGCCATCCAACCATCTCATCCTCTGTCATCCCCTTCTCCTCTTGTCCTCAATCTTCCCCAGCACCAGGAAGCTTTTCCAGTGAGTCACCTCTTCACATCAGGTCACCAAAGTATTGGCGCTGTGGCCTGATATTATGGTTCACCTGGGAGCTTTCACTTCCGTTTTGTCTCCAGCTTTTCCTCTTTTATCTGCTGAAGTCAAACTCCATCCCCACAATTGAAATTACTCTTATGGTTGCCAAAGATTTTCATTCTGCCATCTTGTGTGTGTGCGTGTGTGTCTGTGTGTGTATCTGTGGAGGGGGAAGACATGAATCAGAATGAAAAGCATCTGATGAGTTTAACCATCAATTTCTTGACTGCTTCTCCTTGGTGATCCCCTCCTGACTCTTCTTTCATTCCTGATTCTACTTCCTCCCTCTCCCCCTCCTCTCTTCCTGCTGGTCCCCTGGTTTGTCTCTAGTTTGTCCTTAGCCTTCCCTTTCCTGTCCACACTTTTCCTCACTGAGTCCCCTCATTCCTTTAGTCCCTGCTCCCAGCCCCTGTAGATGGTGCCCCCAAAATAAATCGAGAGCTGTCTCACTCCTCTGTGCCTGGCCTGGATTTCCAGTGAGTCACACAACACCTACACTTACCTGAGCCACATACTACCATCAATTCAGAATCTCCAACAGTCAGTGTGTTACTTGCTCACCCCCCATCTCCTTTCTCTTCTCAGCTATGCCATTTTAGTTAGAACCCCATTCTTTCCGTCACGTGGAAATACAAACCGAGAGATTTTTATCCGTGTGTCTTTCTTCCATCTTGTATACCCAGTCTATCATGAATCTCCCCAAGAAAGCAAGTCTTGTTTTCACATCTGTTTCACTGCTGACACCCAGCCTGGTCCCAGCACTGGCTGTTCATCCCAGTAAGAGCCTCTCCCTCCCCCCTCCCTGCCCTCCCTCCTCTCCCTGCTCTTCCCCCCCTCCCTCCTCCCCCTCCTCCTCCCCCTCCTCCTACTCCGTCCTCCCCCCTCCTCCTCCCCCTCCTACTCCGTCCTCCCCCCTCATCCTCCCTCCTCCCCCTCCTCCTCCGTCCCCCCCTCCTCCTCTCTCCTCTCCATGGCCTATTCTCCCCACTTGCTAGGAGTGGCTCAGGGAGGTCCTCACTCCTCACCTCCAAATCTGGAGGTGGTCCCTGCTCCCTGCTGAGTACCATGTATACCCCCTCAGTGTTCTCAACCACTTGCCCTGTGACTGCCACCCACCCCCTCCCTCCGTCTCCTTCTGTGATTAGTGGATTAAATCCCCCAGTCATCACATGCCTGCTACCCACCACGCACCAGGGACATGCAGTGATATGAACAGAGCAGGTCCCTCCCAGCCCCGACAAGTTCAGCCTTCAGCCCCCTGCCGCCCCCCCACCCCACCTTTCCGAGTCCAGCCTGTCCCACGTCCTCCTCAAAGCTGCCTTCAACCTTCCCACCCACAGTGAGGAATCCCTTCTCAGAATTCCTGCTGCTCACGCTGTGGGCATCACTTTAGCTACTTTCTGATCTCTGACTATTAGTTTTAGCTCCTCAGCTGGGCTGTAATATCCTCGAGGGCCACTTTTATTTGTGCCGAGGGCCATCCCCAACTTGGGTGTGTGTATCTGTAGTATTCACAGACACTACTACTAATCTGCCCGTGTATGTAATTAAGATACAATTAGGACAGCGCAACGAACCAGGCGCGGCAGCAAGTGCTTTAGATGCATTCATCATCTAATGAGTGGGTACTGGGCACACACCTAATTGATTTAAGGAAGACAGTCTTGTTCAACTGTTCTCCAGCTGTGGGTCTCAGGATAGTCCTCTTTGCTCTCTGAGACTCGGTCTCCTCATTCACAAAATTGGGAACTGGACTCCTGCTTTTTAAGGTTTTTTTCCAGTTCCAACACTGTTGTGCAACTTCATTTCAGTCTCCTCGTTTCTAGAGAAGTTTTGCTTTGTGTTGTGCACAGATTTGTTGCTCAGAGAATACAAAGCAAATAGGGTGGTATCCCTGCCCTCCAAAGTTGTCCCCATCCATTGTAGTAACTGGAAGCCAGAGGTATTGGATGGGTGAAGGGGAGGGAACCGGTTACATCACCGGGAGAAAGCAGGGCGATTCCTGAGTTGGTTCTAATTAGAAGCTTCCTGAAGGAGGAGAGATTTCCGTTCAGTTGAAAGGAGGAAGTTGACGGGTGGAGTGGGAGTACAGAGGCGCCTCCTGGCAGAACTGGTGGGCTGAGCAGCTATTCCGCAGAGGGCCAGAACAGGCTGTGTTGAAGACCAACCAGCCAGACGTGCTACTGTGTGCTAAATTTAAAGTGGTGACTGAACCACCGATGTTACTGTCACCTACAACGGAAGAATCTCGACTGTGTCAGAAAAGTATGTGGATCCCAGAGGGGTGAGACATGCGGTATTGGAGATTCATCCTCAGTTAGGAATCCTCACAAGCTGAGGCCATAGAGGGTAGGCAGAGGAGGGGTCAAACCCAAGGATGATACATCTGGGTTCCTAATATGATATAATACAGGGAATTATCATAACAAGCAGCTAATCCCAGAGACAATAATAATACATATTTCTTTCTGTTCTCACTTCAACAAGGACCTGAAGGGGTTGGCAAGTATATTCACATGCAACACAATAAAAATATGAGAGATAAAAAATGAGGAAATAAAAGTAGAAATAACAGTGTGAGGCCAGAGGAAAAGTGCCCCAAAGCTCTAAATACTTGACCAAAGGTGGGTGCATGATTGGGGCTCCACATCTTAGCAACCAATGCATTTTTTTCCTTGTTGTTCAGTTGCTAAGTCATGTCCAACTCTTTGAGACCCCATGGACTGCAACACGCCAGGCTTCCCTATCTTCACTATCTCCTAGAGTTTGCTCACATTCATGTCCATTGAACTGGTGATGCCATCTAACCATCTCATCCTCTGTCATCCCCATCTCCTCCTGCCCTCAATCTTCCCCGGCATTAAGGGCTTTTCTGGTGAGTTGGCTCTTTGCATCTGGTGGCCAAAGTATTGCAGCTTCAGCATCAGTCCTGCCAATGAATATTCAGGGTTGATTTCCTTTAGGATGGACTGGTTTGATCTCCTTAAGGGGCAGTTCTTATCTGAAATATAGTAATTCAGCATCTCAAAGATTCTGAGCTTGTGTTCAGAGACTTATTCTTACTGATTAAAGAAGTTTTGCATCCTGGATGATGCTGTGTGCTTTCATTCACTTTAACTGCTGTTAAATAAACTCATTATAAACCAAAGCTGAAGGCAAAATGCCCACCCACGTCTTTGTGGCTGGATGTGTGTGGCTGCATTGCAACGCACCAGTGATTTTACTTAAGGAAACCCCTTAAGTTCTGGGATCGAAGAGAATGTCTTCTCTTGAGAAAATGTCATTGTCACTGATGTCAAATGTTATTGTCTTAGCCTAGTTCTAAGAAAGGCCTTCCCCTCTGCCTCCTCACCTACCCCAACACACTTTCCCCCAGTACACCCTTTTTATTCATCAGCGCCATCCGAGAAGGGCCCTCTGCCTGGAGCCTCGGGGCTTCATGTGTGAGGGCGATGGAGCGGAGAGAGATGGGTGCCGGGTCCCGGCCCCGGTGACCGGCTGTGCTCTCATTGACAGTGTGAAGCAGCATGAACGCTATGGCCAGCTGACCCTGGTCAACTCCACCGCGGCCGACACGGGTGAGTTCAGCTGCTGGGGACAGGTCTGCACCGGCTATGTCTGCAGGAGGGACGAGGCCAAGACGGGCTCCACCTACATCTTCTTCACAGGTAAGAGGCTGGCTGCATTGTCAGAACTCTCCAGACTTCTGGACTTGCCCATATTAACGTTTCCCTCTGTCTGCTGACTATCAGATAAGGACAATGAGAACACTCCCTGTTTCCCAGACTCTGAAAAGCTCAGGCTTTACATCAATTATTTCATGTAAGTCTTGCAATAACTGTTCAGGGTAAGTACTAATATGTACTTTTTTTTCAGTGAGAAAGCTGAGGTTAAGGGAGATTAAGTAAGTCCTTCAGGTCAGATGGCAAGAAGTGGCTTGACCAGGATTTGCACCCAAAACTGTCTAGTCCCAGAGTCTGTACCTGCATTGTCCAGTACGGCAGCCAGCAGACTTGTGGTGTACTAAGTGGTAAAGAATCTGCCTGCCAACTCAGGTTTATGAAATGCAGGTTCTGTCCCTGGATTGGGAAGATCCCCTGGAGAAGGAAATGGCAACTCACTCCAGTATTCTTGCCTGGAGAATCCCCACGGATAGAGGAGTCTGGCAGGAAACAGCCCATGGGGTCCCAAAGGTCAGGCATGACTGAGCAACTAAGCACACACACGCATAAAACTTAAAAACTGATCTGCTATGTCAAGGGAAAGATCGAAGGCAGGAGGAGAAGGGGACGACAGAGGCGGAGATGGTTGGTGGCATCAGCGCCTCAGTGGACATGAGTTTGAGCAAGCTCCAGGAGATGGTGGTGGGCACAGGAGCCTGGCGTGCTGCAGCCCATGGGGTCGCAGAGTCAGGCATGACTGAGTGACTGAACTGACTGACTGATGTCAAGGAGAAGAAGATGGTATGGGCGTGGATTTGAGACTATGGATTTGAAGTGGGGGCGTGTGTGACTATTCAAATGTCCTCGGGGATTAGTTAAAATTAAACAAGGTCCAGACTTCTCTGGCAGCCCAGTGGTTAAGACTCTGTGCTTTGAATGCAAGTTCAGCCCTTGGTCAGGAAACTAAGATCCCACATGCCATGAGCCACAGCCAAAAAAAAAAAAAAAAAAAATCTCTCCCATGCCAAGGCTATACAAATATACTTTTTAAATTCTTTTAAATTAAACAAAGTTAAAAATTCAGTTTCTCAGTGTTTCAAGTGCCTCATTGGCACCTGTAGCCAGGGTCTGCCCCCTGGACAGTGGAGACAGAACAGCCATCAGCACAGAGAGCTGTTGCATGGTATAGCTGTAGACGTCCAGTCACTGCACTCTCACAATCTCTGGTGACCTCCTTTCTGGAACTGCCACTGTCAGAGAATGCCTGGCTGATGGTCTTCTTGAGTTTGTCCCTGAGAGTACCATGAGCTGAGGTTTGGGGCAGCGTTCCACAGGCTGGAGTGGCTCCAACGCTGACACCCGCGCCCAAGTGTCAGTCCTTGGTGGACACAGCAAGGCCGTTGAAGGTCTGCAGGTCAGGGGCCTCCTCCCTCCCTGCAGGGCCAGGGCCAGCTTTGCCAGGTGGAACTGCACTTGGAGAAGCAGGCACTGCAGAGTGCCTTGCCAGCCTTTTCTGCTGCCGAGCTCTCTATATTCTAAAGTTTGGGGAAGATGTTCTCCAACAAGGCTCAGAGGTCAGGGACAGCTTTCCAGAATCCTTCAAATGCCATGCCCTGGTGCTGCTGGTGTCCGAGGCATTTCAGGTGAAGCCAGGAGGCCTCCTTAGTGTCTAGGCAGGCTCTGTCATGAGGTTTGTCTACATCCTGAATCCATCTGTTGTACCTGTAGATTTCCAGTGACTCATATCTACAGCTGAGATAACCATAGGCTCTGACCTTTAATGAACACTTCAGCAAAATCTCACACGTTCTCCCCATCCTGCCCAAAGAGTTTCTCTCTGGCGAGTAGATACATCAGCAGAGTGCTCTGTGATTCTGGAGACACGTGCATCTCATTTAATTTCCACAATACTCTGAGGAAAGTAGAAGAAGCTACCAAATTATCTCTTTTTAGAAATAATCAGGAAAGCTTCCCTGATGGCTCAGTGGGTTAAGAATCTGCCTGCGATACAGGAGACACAGGAGATGTAGGTTCGCTCCCTGGGTTGGGAAGATCCTCTGGAGGAGGGAATAGCAACCCACCCTAGTATTCTTGACTGGAAAATCCTATGGACAGAGGCGTCTGGCAGGCTACAGTCCATGGGCTTGCGAAGAGTTGGACGTAACTGAGCGACTCTGCACACTAGAAATAATAATGCTGATGCTAAGATACGACAGGGCGAGGTGCCTTGTTCCACATTCCATGGCTTCAAGTGGCAGAGTGAAAAGTCAGATCCCTTTTTTCTGGTCCAGGATCCAGTGTTCTTACTGCCTTAACCCACTGAGTGATTGATTGATCAGTTGACTTGTTGATTGACTGAGTTCTGTGCTGGGTCTTAGTTGCAGCAAGTAAATTGTTAGTTGCAGCATGTGGGATCTAGTTCCCTGACCAGGGATCGAACCTGGGCCCCCTGTGTTAGGACCGTGGAGTCCTAGCCACTGGACCACCAGGGAAGTCCCTTAACCTATTTTTAAGACAAGGTGATGGAAAGATTGACAGACACACGTAAGCTCACATAACTGGCATTGTCAGAATTGCTGACAGGTGTTCATGGCCATTGCTTCTGAGCCTCATTCTGGATTGCACCACCCAGAAGTGCCCACATGCCCATAGAATGGTACCACACTAGGAAGCAGCAGAGGAAAGATTAATTAAGCCTCATGGGACCTGTTATTCTGGACAAGGACTGATACCATGTTTCAAATCACAAAATGAAAATTCTTTGTTGTGATTGGCACTGTTGTGTCTTCCCCAAATAATGGTTATTAAAACTGAGATTCTTGAACTGAAGACCTAACTTTGAGCAGAAAGTCTCATTGCGTAATAGGTTCTCTGAGTTCTGGAGGTGGATCCTCTTTCGTAATTTATGGAAGCCCTTTTGGGTATCACAGGAAGGCTGAAAAATCAGCATTTCAACTTTCGAAAAACCTTCATCAGAGCTGTGACTTAATGGATTGTATTGTTTTCTTATTCCTCAACACTGAGGGTCCAGCTGAATTTTCAGGATAGGGTTTAGCAATTTGTCTTTTCAGGCGTTAGAGAACCAAGAGGGGCTGTTATGGAGGCTACTGGCTCTGGAGTCTCTCAGAACATGTGCTTCCCCCACCACCCACACAGAGAAAGGTCTGGCATCCATTATGTGTGTGTGTTTTCTAGAGTTGGACTGTGAACACTGTGAAGCTTCTTTTGACTGTTAATTTGTTCAATTTTTGATTAACCAACTGCTACAAAGTTATATTTGTATTCAGTCTTCATCCAGGAGGCTCTCAGAGAGTTTTTTCTCCCCTGCTCTAACTTTGTATTGAAGTATGACTTATACTAAGGGAAATACACCAATCACAGTTCTGCAGCTCAGTGAATGATCCTCAAGTTAACCACCTCCCAGATCATGTGACCAGCTCCCAGATCATGTGACCAGCTCCCAGATCATGTAACCAGCTCCCAGATCAAGGCTTGGGGGAGGGGGAAACATTACCAGCAGCAGGGTTTCCTCATAGTAAGAGGCATGGGCTCCAATCTACACATGTGTTAAAACCATATGAACCAGCATTTTACCAAGTGTGGAGTTTGTTATAATTTGGATTTTAGTTTATCACCTATTAACTAATTTTTTAAAAAGTCTTAAGTTTCCTTGTGTTTTTGTTTTTAAAGCAATGTATGTCATCCACTTGAGTAGATACCAAACATATTTGTAGAGGCATTTGTGATCTACAATTTAAAATATAAACTTGAACACACTTTTTTTTGGGTACATGGATTCTACTAATGGCAGATTTTTTTTTTTACTTTAAAATAAATTAAATTTTTGTAATTTATCAAGTTACAGCAATTCAGCTGAATTAATAAAAATATATATATGCTCAATAAATGTCCAGGAATGAATAAATGAAAATTGGACAGATTTAATTTATAGATAATAATTTGCTTACTCATTCATATATTCTTCCTGGAGCCTTGCTTACTCCATTCACTTGGCAAATACATTTTATTTTTCTGTTGGTTAAAGTAACTGGTGTGGCTCCTTCTTTCAAACCATGGATTACAGTATAGGAAGTAATGCCTCATTTTTGTGTTCTGAAATTCAAATTGTTTGCTTAATTGACTGGCTTTGCACATTGGTTCAGATTCCTGTTGTTCAGTTGACAAGTCTTGCCTGACTCCTTGAGACCCCACTGACTACAGCACTCCAGGCTTCCCTATCCCTCATCATCTCCTGGAGTTTGACTAAGTTCATGTCCATTGATTTGGTGATGCTATCCAACCATCTCATCCTCTGCCGTCCCCTTCTCCTCCTGCCTTCAATCGTTCCCAGCATCAGGGTCTTTTCCAATGAGTCAGTTCTTTGTATCAGGTGTCCAAAACATTGGAGTTTCAGCTTCAGCATCGGTCCTTCCAATGAATATTCAGGACTGATTTTCTTTAGGATTGACTGGTTTGATCTCCTTGCAGTCCAGGGTACTCTCAAGAGTCTTCTCCAGCACCACGGTTCAAAAGCATCAATTCTTCAGTGCTCAGTTTTCTTTATGGTCCAACTCTCACATCCATACATGACTACTGGAAAAACCATAGCTTTGACTATATGGACCTTTATCAGGAAAGCAATGTCTTTTCTTTTTAACACACTGTCTAGGTTTGTCATAGCTTTCTTGCCAAAAAGCAATTGTCTTCTAATTTCATGGCTATAGTCACCATCTTCAGTGATTTTAGAGCCCAAGAAGAGGAAATCTGTCACTGCTTCCACTTTTCCTCCTTTGTTTGCCATGATCTTAGTTATTTTAATATTGAGTTTTAAGCCAGCTTTTTCATTCTCTTCCTTCATCCTCATCAAGAGATTCTTCAGTTCCTCTTCACTTTCTGCCATAAGGGTAGTGTTTTCTGTGTATATGAAATTATTGATATTTCTCTCCACAATCTTGATTCCAGCTTGTGCTTCATCCAGTCTGGCATTTCACATGATTTACTCTGCATATAAGTTAAATAAGCAGGCTGACAGTATACAGCCTTGACGTATTCCTTTCCCAGTTTGGAACCAGTTTGTTGCTCCATGTCCAGTTCTAACAGTTTGCTCTTGACCTGCACGCAGGTTTTTCAGCAGGCAGGTAAGATGCTCTGATATTCCCATGTCTTTAAGAATTTTCCACAGTTTGTTGTGATCCACACTGTCAAAGACGTTAACATAGTCAATGAAACAGAGGTAGATGTTTTTCTGCAATTCCCTTGCTTTCTCTATGATCTAATGGATGTTGGCAGTTTGATCTCTGGTTCCTCTGCTTTTTCCAAAACCAGCTCGAACATCTGGAAGTTCTCCGTTCACATAATGCTGCAGTCTAGCTTGAAGGATTTTGAGCATAACCTTACTAGCATGGGAGATGAGTGCAATCATCTGGTGGTTTGAACATTCTTTAGCACTGCTCTTCTTGGAAATTGGGATGAGGATTGACCTTTTCCAGTTCGGTGGCCACTGCTGGTTTTCTAAATTTGCTCACAGATTGAGTGCAGCATTTTAATAGCACCATCCTGCAGGATTTTACATAGCTCTGCTGGAATTCCATCACCACCACTAACTTTACTGGCATCCGTGCTTCCTAAGGTCCGCTTGACTTCACACGCCACAGTGTCTGGCTCTGGGTGAGTGGCCACACCGTCATGATTAACTGGGTCATTAAGATCTTTCTTGTGTAGCTCTTCTGGGTATTCTTGCCATCTCTTCTTGATCTCTTCTGCTTCTTTTAGGTCTTTACCGTTTCTGTCCTTTATTGTGCCCATCTTTAGATGAAATATTCCTTTGATATTACCAGTTTTCTTGAAGAGATCTCTCGTCCCCCTCCTGCGGTTTTCCTCTATTTCTTTGCACTGTTCATTGAAGAAGGCCATCTTGTCTCTTCTTCCTACTCTCTGGGACTCTTCACTTAGTTGGGTATACCTTTCCCTTCCTCCCTTGCTTTTCACTTCACTTCTTTTCTCAACTATTTATAAAGCTTCCTCAGACAACCACTTTGCCTTCTTACATTTCTTTTTCTTTGGGACGGTTTTGTTCGCTGCCTCCTGTACAATATTCCAAACCTCTATTCATAGTTCTTCAGGCACTCTGTTTACTAGGTCTAATCCCTTGAATCTGTTCATCACCACCACTGTATATTCATAGGGGATTAAAGTCATAGCTGACTGGCTTAGTAGTTTTCCCCATTTTCTTTAGTTTAAGCCTGAATTTTGCTATGAGGAGTTGATGATCTGAGCCACAGTCAGCTCCCAGTCTTGTTTTTGCTGACTGTATAGAGCTTTTCCATCTTCGGCAGCAAAGAATGTAATCAATCTGATTTCAGGATTGACTATTTGGTGATATCCATGTGTAAAGTTGTTTTTTGTGTTGTTAAAAAGGGTGTTTGCTACGACAAGTGCTTTCTCTTGGCAGAATTCTGTTAGCCTTTGCCCTGCTTCATTTTGTACTCCAAGGCCAAACTTGCTTGTTACTCCAGGTATCTCTTGACTTCCTACTTTTGCATTCCAGTCCCCTATGATGAACAGGACATCTCCATTTTTGGTGTTAGTTCTAGAAGTTCTTCTAGGTCGTCACAGAACTGATCAGCTTCAGCTTCTTTAGCATCAGTGACTGGGGTATAGACTTGGATTATTGTGATGTTGAATGGTTTACCTTGGAAATGAACTGAAATCATTGTGTTGTTTTTTGAGGATGAACCTAAGTACTGCATTTTGGACTCTTGTATCGATTTTGAGGGCTACTCCATGTCTTCTATGGGATTCTTGTCCACAGTAGTAGAGATAATGGTCATCTGAATTAAATTCACCCATCTCCGTCCATTTTAGTTCACTGATTTCTAAGATTTCAATGTTCACTCTTACCATTCCTGCTTGACCATGTCCAATTTACTTGGATTTATGGTCCTAACATTCCAGGTTCCTATGCAATACTGTTCTTACAGCATCAGATTTTACTTTCATCACCAGACACATCCACAACTGAGTGTTGTTTCCGCTTTGGCCCAGATGCTTCATTCTTTCTGGAGCTATTAGTAATTGTCCTTCACTCTTCTCAGTAGCCCATTGGACACCTTCTGACCTGGGAGGGCTCACCTTTCAGTGTCATATCTTTTTGCCTTTTTATACAGTTCATAGGGTTCTCATGGCAAGTATACTGGAGTGGTTTACCATTCCCTGCTCCAGTGGACCATATTTTGTCAGAACTGTCCACCATGACCTGTCCATTTTGGATGGCCCTACATGGCATGGTTTATAGCTTCATTGAGTTATACAAACCCCTTTGCACGACAAGGCTGTGACCCATGAAGGGGTCAGATTCCTGTACAAAACCTTAAAACAAAAGTTCTTTCTGAATCTGACAATCACACCTTTCTTAAATATTTGCTAAAAAGATATCTTTACTTTCTTGGGCTCCAAAATCACTGCAGATGGTGACTGCTGCCATGAAGTTGAAAGATGCTTACTCCTTGGAAGAAAAGTTATGACCAACCTAGATAGCATATTAAAAGCAGAGACATTACTTTGCCTCTAAAGGTCTTTATAGTCAAAGCTATGGTTTTCCAGTAGTCATGTATGGATGTGAGAGTTGGACTTAAAGAAAGCTGAGTGCTGAAGAATTGGTGTTTTTGAACTGTGGTGTTGGAGAAGACTCTTGAGAGCCCCTTGGATTTCAAGGAGATCAAACCAGTCAATCCTAAAGGAAACCAACTCTTAATATTCATTGGAAGGACTGATGCTGAAGCTGAAGCTCCAATACTTTGGCCACCTGATGCAAAGAACTGATTCACTGGAAAAGACCCTGATGCTGAGAAAGATTAAAGGCAGGAGAAGAAGGGGATGACAGAGGATGAGATGGTTGGATGGCATCAGTGGACTCAATGGACATGAGTTTGAGCAAGCTCCAGGAGTTGGTGATGGACAGGGAAGCCTGGTGTGCTACAGTCCATGGGGTTTCAAAGAGTCGCACATGACTGAGTGACTGAACTGAACAGACTGACAAAGAGATCTTTAATACAAATGCTCCAGATTTTTCTCTTTAGAAACAAGGATACTGAAGCACAAAGAGATGAAGTGACACATACAAGGCCACATGGACTTACTCCATTTGAACACAGGGGTGTTAGGGAAGATTTTGACCAAGGTAGCCTTGCCCGAGCCTGAAAGGCAACATATTGTGAAGTGGCGCAAATTGCCTGGCCTGATGGAAAGTCTTACAAAAGGTGGAGATTTCCTGAGCCATAATTCCACATTAGAGAAGCTGGTATTATTAAAAATATTGTAATACTTATAGGCAAAGAACTCTTGGCCCGTGACGGCACTTGCTATTGTGTCCGGGAATTCTATTCTCAACGTAAAAAACAAAGTCATACAACTAGGACACAAAGGCTAGTGAAGCAAGCCAAGAATAACTGTTTCAGAAATATGGTTGGGAAAAAAAAAGAAAGAAATATGGTTGGAAAACATAGGAGACAATTTAACAAAGGTTGGGGTGTGATTCAGTTCAATGATTTCTCTTAGTAATCACTATAATCTCTCATGGAATGATCTAGAAAACAAAGTATTTAATGTTTCATGGCCCCCAAAAGGACACCCCCCCACAATCCAGAGTCCCTTGACTGTGCTGAGCAAAGTACAGGGAAACCAGTTATCATTTCTCTAAGATACAAATGCCATCATCAGAACTCTGGTGGTCCAGTGGCTAAGACTCTTCTCTCCCAGTGCAGCAGGCCTGGGTTCAATCCCCTACTCAGGGCACTAGATCCCACATGCCTTAACTGCAAAAAAAAGAAAAAAAAAAACACGCCACCATCGAGAGCTTAAAGAACATGCAGGGTGATTTCTCGGGAAACAGGTAGAGTGTAAGAAACAGATTGAAGGTCCCAGCCCAGTGGCTGCCAAGACAGAGCTCAGAACCTGAGACTAGCTGGCTCCTTGTGTGCCCCTGCTTAATTCTCTTTCCACTGACCTTGGGCAGAAATGTCCTCTAGGCTGTGAAGACACCGTCACCACATTGGGCCCATCTCAGAGGCTCTGCTGAGCGGGGAAGTCCCTCCCAGTTACTGAGCAAGGGCTGTGGGACTGACCTCTCTGGAAACATGGCAGACGGTTCCTAGGTGTTAAAACTGCTCTTAGCACAAGGAAACCAGCCTCCTTCACTGCTTCCTCAGTGGGGTAAACCAGTGGGCCTGATTTGGGCTTGAATTAATACTGATTTTTTTTTCCTTCAAGAAGATAGGCAGTAATATCCTTCATCCAAAAAAGGA
Organism: Nanger dama; assembly: GCA_917880005.1. Taxonomy (NCBI): domain Eukaryota; kingdom Metazoa; phylum Chordata; class Mammalia; order Artiodactyla; family Bovidae; genus Nanger; species Nanger dama. The sequence goes on from CAKJTW010000021.1 coordinate 26,179,573, forward strand.
AACTCATTTTTTTTTAAACAACTTACTGACCAGAGACATATTAATACATCTTTTGTTACCCACATCGATGGCCACAGGCATTAGTTTCTGCACAAATCCCCTGGTCTGTAATGTATTAAAATGAGAGTGAAAGAAAGTGTTAGTTGCTCAGTCCTGTCTGACTCTTTGCAATGCCATGGATGGTAGCCTGCCAGGTTCCTCTGTCCATGGGATTCTCCAGGAAAGAATACGGGAGTGGGTGGCATTCCCTTCTCCAGGGGAGATTCCCCACCCAGGGTTGGAACCCAGTTCTCTTGCATTGCAGGCAGATTCTTTACTGTCTGAGCTAACAGGGAAGCCCTTCAGTTCAGTTCAGTTCAGTTCAGCTCAGTCTCTCAGTCGTGTCCGACTCTTTGCCACCCCATGAATTGCAGCATGCCAGGCCTCCCTGTCCATCACCAACTCCTGGAGTTCACTCCAGACTCAACGTCCATCGAGTCGGTGATGCCATCCAGCCATCTCATCCTCTGTCGTTCTCTTTTCCTCCTGCCCCCAATCCCTCCCAGCATCAGAGTCTTTTCCAAGGAGTCAGCTCTTTGCATGAAGTGGCCAAAGTACTGGAGTTTCAGCTTTAGCATCATTCCTTCCAAAGAACACCCAGGACTGATCTCCTTTAGAATGGAATAGACTTTTCAGTTCCTAAGGACTCCATGTTTGAAGTACACTGCCAATCCCCTCGCATCTTGTGCCCTGAATATTTAAGTATCCCTTTAAGTGTTCTTACCCTCCTTCTCCAGACTAAGCCCGTGTCTTTCCCTTTGCAGAGAAAGGTGAACTCTTCGTACCTTCTCCCAGTCACTTTGATGTCGTCTACCTGAACCCAGACAGGCAGGCTGTGGTTCCTTGCCGAGTGACCGTCCTGTCGGCTAAGGTCACCCTCCACAGGGAGTTCCCGGCCAAGGAGATCCCGGCCAACGGAACGGACATCGTTTACGACCTGAAGAGAGGCTTTGTGTATCTGCGGCCTCACTCCGGCCACCAGGGGGTGGTCTACTGCAAGGCGGAGGCGGGGGGCAAGTCTCAGATCTCCGTCAAGTACCAGCTGCTCTACGCGGAGGGTGAGCCCCTTCCGCTGGTCAGTGTGGGTATGGCTGGCCCCAGTGCTGGCGGGAGATTAGGAGGCACAGATAGCTGTTCTTAAAGGCTCCTCTCCAGCACTCTCATTTCTAGAATGCTCTACTTTCTTGCCTATGATTCCTCCACGCCCAGCTCCCTTCTTTTCAGCTCCTTCCAGCGTGCTCTCTGGTCCCTGCGCGTGATCAGCATCAGGCTCACATCCCCACCGCATCCTCCCGCTCTCTCCATCCTGGCTGCCGGCGCCAGAGGCACAGGGTGCGGGTCACCTCCCCGACCTCCAGGAGAGAAGGGTCCCTGGCCAGCCCTGCGAGGAGGAGAGGAGGGACTCGCTCCTGTTTTTCGCTCGGAGCACTCTGACATGAGCCTGGTTGATGGTCCTCGTGTGAGGCGGAGTTCCTCTGCAGCCGTGTTCCCGCCCAGGCATCTCTGCGATAGGGTGGGTGCCCCTGAGCTGACTGCTCTCTGAGATGGGAATTTGGGCTCCTTCATGACTCTGGGTCTCAGCCCTGGGGCTTATTCATGAGGCCACAGCTTCCAACACTGTTGTCAAATAACTCTCTCAAGCCTCCTTTTGCCACCCTCGGCTGCAGCCATCTGTCTCCTCCATCACAGCCAGACTCCATGAGAGAGCCCTCCCGGGCCCCATCGGGTGCTCCCACCCGGCTCCTCAGTCTTCTCCCCTAGCTCCGTCAAAGCAGCCTTGGCCGAAGGGCCTCCCAGGCCATTAAGTTCAGCAGACAGCTTTCTGTCTTCGTCCTTCTAGATTTTACTTCGCCTACATAAAACCCCCTCTTCCCTGGTCCCCTTTTCCCCTGCTGCTTTAGCCACAGCATTCTCATTATCTTTGCCAGCTCTTTGCCTCTTGCAGTTTTTCTTTTTAAATTTTTATTGGAGGATAGTTGATTTACAATGCTGTCTAGTTTCAGGTGTACAGCAAAGTGAATCAGTTACAGGTACACATATATCCAATCTTTTCTAGATAGATTCTTTTCCCATATAGGGCATTACAGAGTACTGAGTAGAGTTCCCTGTAGGGAAGCTATACAGTAGGTCCTTATTATCTATTTTATATATAGTAGTGTGTATATGTCAATTCCAATCTCCCAATTTATCCCTCCCCTGCCTTTTTCCCCTAGTAACCATAGATTTTATTTTTACATCTGTGACTCTTATTTCTGTTTTGTAAATAACTTCACTTGTAACATTTTTCTAGAGTCCACATATAAGTGATATCATATGATATTTGTCTTTCTCTGTCTGACTTTACTCGGTATGACAATCTGTAAGCCCATCCATTTTGCTGCAAATGGCATTATTCTTTTTACTGCTGAGTAATATTCCATTGTATATCTATGTTCCACATCTTTATCCATTCCTGTCAATGACACTTAGGTTGCTTTCATATCTTGACTGTTGTAAATAGTGCTGCAATGAATAACTGGGTACATTTATCTTTTTGAATTATGGTTTTCTCTGGATATGTGCCCTGAAGTAGGATCATTTGGTAGTTCTATATTTAGTTTTTTAAAGAAATATCTCTACTGTTCTCCATAATGGTTGTAAAAACAGTTTACATACCCATCGGCAGGACAGGAGGATTCCTTCTCCACAGCCTCTCCAGCATTTCTTGTTTGTAGATTTTTTTGATGATGGCCATTCTGACTGGTGTGAAGCGGTACCTCATTGTACTTTTGATTTGCATTTCTCTAGTAAACAGTGATGTTGAACATCTTTTCATGTGCATTTTGGCCATCTATATGTCTTCTTGGAGACATGCGTATTCAGATCTTCTGCCCATTTTTTTATTGGGTTCTTTGTTATTTTAATAAGGCATTGCATGAGCAGATTGTATGTTTTGGAGGTTAATCCTTTGTAAATCACTCTGTAAATATTTTGTCCCATTTTGTGGGTTTTTTTCATTGTGTTTATGGCTTCCTTTGCAAAGTTTTTAGGTTTAATTAGGGCCTATTTATTTATATTTGTTTTTATTTTTGTTACTCTAGGAGGTGGATCAAAAAGATCTTGCTGTAATTTATGTCAGAGAGTGTTCTGCCTGTGTTTTCCTCTAAGAGCTTTATAGTATCCAGACTTACATTTAGGTCTTTAATGCATTTTGAGTTTATTTTTGTGTATGGTGTTAGGAGGTGTTCTAATTTCATTCTTTCACATATAGCAACCCAGTTTTCCCTCACTACTTATGGAAGAGACAATCTCTTCTCCATTGTATATAGTCTTGCCTTCTTTGTCATGGATTAGGTGACCATAGGTGCTTGGGTTTATCTCTGGACTTTCTGTCTTATTCCATTGATCTATATTTCTGTTTTTGTGTCAGAATCATATTTTGATTACTGTGGCTTTGTAGTAAAGTCTGAAGTCAGGGAGGCTGATTCCTCCAGTTCCATTTTCCCTCCTCAAAATTGCTTTGGCTATTCAGGGTCTTTTGTGTTGCCATAAAAATTTTAAAGCTTTTTGTTCTAACTCTGTGAAAAATGCCTTTGGTAATTTGATAGAAATTGAATTTATATCCATAGGTTGCTTTGGGTAGTACAGTCATTTTGACAATGACATGGTATATCTCTCCTGTATGCGTCATTTTTTGTCTCTTTCATCAGCATGGGCTTCCCTGATGGCTCAGACGGTAAAGAATCTGCCTGCAATGCAGGAGACTCGGGTTCAGTCCCTGGGTCAGGAAGATCCCCTGGAGAAGGGCATGGCAACTCACTCCAGTATTCTTGCCCGGAGAATCCCAAGTTCAGAAGAGCCCATCGGGGTACAGTCCATAGGATCGCAAAGAGTTGGACATGACTGAGCTACTAACACTTTCACTTTCACACTTTTCAGCATCTTATAGTTTTCTGAATACAGGTCTTTTGCCTCCTTAGGTAAGTTTATTCCTAGGTATTTTATTCTTTTTTGATGTGATGGTAAATAGGATTGTTTCCTTAATTTCTCTTTCTGATCTCTCATCATTAGTATATGGGAAAGCAATAGATTTCTGTGTATTTTTATAATTCTACAAATTTACCAAATTCATTGATGGGCTCTAGTAGTTTTCTGGTAGTGTCTTTAGGGTTTTGTTGTTTAGTATCTTGTCATCTGCAAACAGCGATAGTTTTACTTCTTCCTTTCAGTTTAGATTTGTTTCATTTCTTTCTCTTCTCTGCTGTGGCTAGGACTTCCACATTTATGCTGAAGAATAGTGGTGAGAGTAAACACCCTTGTCTTGTTCCTGACCTTATTGGAAATGCTTTCAGTTTTTCACCACTGAGAATGATGTTAGTTGTGGGTTTGTCATATATGGCCTTTATTATTTTGAGGTAATATAATAATTACCTGTGCCCACTTTCTGGACAGTTTTTCTTTTAATCATAAATGGGCATTGAATTTTGTCAAAAGCTTTTTCTGCATCTATTGAGATGATCATATGGTTTTTATTTAGTTTGTTAATATGATATATCACATTAATTTGCATTCATTGAAGAATCCTTGAATCCCTGGGATAAATCCCACTTGATCATAGTATATTATCCTTTTAATGTGTTGTTGGATTTGGTTTGCAAGTATTTTGTTGAGGATTTTTATGTCTATGTTCATCAGTAATACCAGCCTACATTTTTCCTTTTTGTGATATCTTTGTCTGGTTTTGGTGCCAGGGTGATGGTGGCCTCATAGAATGAGCTGCCTCCCCTAGCTTTTAAATGTTGTAGTTCCCCCGGGCACTTTCTTTGCCTGGCCTCCTGCTTGGCCACAGCCACACGCTGCTGCATATTTGTGTACCAGTCACTCCCGGGGGAATGGATGTGGCCTGGATCGCCAGCTTCGTGTACCCAACTGTCTCTCTAACATCGGCACTGAGCTGCCTCACAGGCCCTTTCCTGAGCTCCGGGCCTTCCTCCCAGGCCCGATTCTTCAGTTGCCCTCATCCCAGTGATGGTGCTGCAGTTCCGGGGTACAGGAACCCGAAACACTCCCAGCTCCTCCCAGTCATTTTGACTCATCCCATCAAAGCCCTTGAATTCTGCTGTCCATCCCACTGCAAAACGAGTTCAACTGTCATCACTTCTTCCTTGGTCTAGCATGAGTACCTTTCCAACTGGTCTCTTCCATGCCCATGCTTTCTCCATCTTCCACGCAGTAACTGATTATTGGTCCGGTTAAAACCATTCTGTGGGCTAAATGAACCACTGAACCACTGAACCTCTGAACTAATGAATTTTTCCTAGAACCAAAGTCAAAATCTTCCATATGGTTTGAAAGGTCTTGCAGGGCTGGCCTCTGCCCTCCCCGGGGCTCCCCTCTACTCCCCCTTGGGGCCTGTCTGCTGGCCCCTCCCTTTTCCCTGCAGGCCTTCATCCCTAAATAAACCTTTCATGCTTCTCAGACCATCCTGAACTTCCATGGCACTCTGGGCCTCTCCTTCAGTTCTTCCCACAGCTCAGGTTCTAAACCCACCACACAGTGGCCTGTTGAGGCTGCACCTTCCCTGCTGGAATGGAGGCCCCGGGGCTCAGAGACCATGTCTGGCTTGTTCCCTGCCTTAGCCTCCTCTCCCAACATGTTCCTGGATCCATGCTGCCCTCGAAATTACTCGAGTGGACTGAGCCTGATAAGGAATGTTGTCTCTGCAATGCCATGAAGGCGAGATCCCGCACACTCTTCCTGCAAGCATCTCTCCCGTTGGTGGATTCTGACTTGCTCCTCTTTCTCCTGAGGCTGCCGAGCCATATGCCTGTCATCTGTCTGTCTTCCCCGTCAGTGGTCCTCCTCCAGACCGCCTTCTCTTCCTTCCCCTTGTTCTGCTCCCAAACCCCTTCTTCTCTCTCCACCTTTTCATTCACACAAGCTCCTCGCAGATCTTCTGGGCTTGTCTCCTTACAAGTGGAATGTCTGGGTGTCTCTGGATGTCCACCCCATTCTGGACCACCAAGGTAGACAGAGAAGAGGTGTCATAAAATCCCAAGTAGTGGACAGAGCAGGTCAGATGCTAGCTGGGCAGCTGAAGGAAGGCAAGGATGTCCGTATCTGCCCAGAGGAGAGGACACGTCTGTCAGTTTGTCAGGGTCTGCCACCCTTGCCCATGGGTGTCCTCTCACATCGCTGCCCTCTGCTCACTTCCAGTTCCCAGGGGCCCTCCGTCAACGACCATCTTGGCATCCTCAAACAAGGTGAAGGGCGGGGATGATGTGAGCGTCCTCTGCACAGTCCTGGGGGAGCCAGATGTGGAGGTGGAATTCAGGTGGACCTACCCAGGGCAGAAGGTAAGCATGGCCCGGCCTCAGCCAGCTGCTGTAGTTTTTAGTTCTCTTGTTCACCCCCAGTCAGTGATGAGGACCGTCACTTAAGATGTGTGAGAGACGCGTGGAGCCCTGGTAGGGCCAGAACTTGCTGGTTTGCTGCTAAAATGTTTCAGTTATGTTTATATTGGGTTGCCCAAAAATTTCATTCAGGTATTTCCCTGTTACAGAAAAACCCAAAGAAACTTTTTGGCCAAGCCAATAAATGGCTTTTTTTTTTTTTTAAAGAACAGAAAAAAGTGACTGAGTTCCATTAGGTAATTTAGTCAATGTACCCTCTTTCCTTTATGAACCCGAAGGAAGGGGACAGGGGCATGAACAGGAAAGGAGGGGGCCTCCTTTCTTCAACCCCAACCTCAATTTGCAGTCTTAACTTTGGGTTAGTTGCAGGCCAATCTACCTTCCTTCTGGAGTCTTTTTCCATGTAAAAGTTGGTCCCCTGGGCAAAGAACTCTGAGCAGACACCCACCAAGTCGGCATGTAAACCCAGGCCTTGGAAAAGGTGCCGTGAGGCCGAGATTATCTTAAAATAGACTTGCCATAAACCCAGCTCCAGCACATGCAGCCGTGGGCCTGTTCTGCTCACTAAAATAGACAGCCTCGCTACCAACATGGAACAATCCCCTTGATGCCAGAAGAGATCTGGATCTGGCATCCTAAGATGTACTTGGCAGCCAATACGCTTCTGGTCGAAAGGCTGCGATCGGTGGAAAATAACTCTCCCTGGAGAATGGTGCTTTCCCAGTGCCAGGTACTTGTTTCTAAAGTGTTGTCCCATTTAGAAAACATGAATAGCTTGCATGAGAGGTTTTTGGTTTCTTTACATTGCTAATTGTTAGCAGAAAGGGTATGTTGCTAATTATTCGCAGAAAGGGTATTAATTCAGTAATACTGTAAATATTATGATTGTGTTAAACTAATTCAGAAGATACTACTTATCACTGAAGTTGGAGGAAGCATCTCAGAAGTGACCATCTCACTTTCTAGAAATAGGGAGTGAAGTCACCTCGGGTATAATATTATCCATCGTGGGCACAGCTTTCCACCCACTGCAATCCTAGGGCACATTTGACTAATCATGTCTCCCTCCCCAAATCTGAACAGTTGAGAGCTCATATTCATTTACAAGGTGAGTGCTTCGGGCTTCTAAGTTCTGTGAATAAGAACCTCTGCACCAAGAGGTGAACGTGAGCAGTGTCAACAGCAGAACGATGGAAAAATTTATCTGTATCTTTATGCCTAATACCAGCCCCACATTCTTGAAGTTCCAAAAGAGTAAAATTTATATTAAGTAGAAACTTGAAGAGAAAGGGCAGGAAGAGAGAGCCAAACAGCATAATGAAATTCAAGACCCTGCTTGGAAAAAAAATGCAGCCTAAACTGACTAGACAGTGTCAGAGCTCCCATGAGCTGTGCATACCAAATAGTCTTGTAGGAGCATGTGTTTTGCACTTTGAAAGGGATACTCAGCCGTGTCAGATGAATGGGAGCTGTTGAGAGCAGCATGTGGTTTGTGCTCCAGTCCCCGTGGGTGTTGTTCAACAGGATGAAAGGCCCGTGACGATTCAGGACTCCTGGCGGCTGATCCACAGAGGACTTGGGCACACCACAAGGATCTCCCAGAGTGTCCTGAGCATTGAAGACTTTGAGACCATTGATGCAGGTTATTACATTTGCACTGCTCAGAATCTCCAAGGACAGACCACAGTAGCCACCACCGTGGAGTCTTCCTAACTTGGAAGATGAAGTATAAGTGAACTGATGGAAAGCCCATTGGTGTGCACAGCCAGCTCCAGGGTTCTTTGTCTTTGCCAGGGCCAAATCCCAGGCCCTGCCTGAGTCAGACCCAGACCTCCAAACTAAAAGGAAGTCATCGATCTAACTTTAGAAGTGTTAACTCTCCTAGCAGAAAGCATGTATTCTGACTGCTGACCTATGTATATGCATTTCTAGTGTTTCTACTCAGAAGGCATATATGTAAACAACTTTATATAATCATTTTCTATTAAAGGAGCAAGTTTTTGTAAAAGTATAAAAAAAAAAAAAAAGGGGGCTAAGTGCTGCTCGTTGTTTTTAGTCGGTTTGAAATACATCCAGAAGCACTCATTGGCAGCAATGTTTGAGTCAATACCTAATATTCCCTTTGGCATCATAACCACACTATGAGAGTCTTAAAATGTAGTGATTTTATATATATAGTTCAACTATACATGAACTAATGTATGATATGAAGTATCAAAAAATATTATACAAACTTGTCTTTTTTTTTAATCTGCTGCACTCAGAATTCCTAGTTCTAGATTAGACACTTAGTAAGAACAGCAGCATTTCTTCGTTTTGAAGATTACTTATATAGGTTGTACGGGGTCTTCACTGCTGCACGTGGGCCTTCTCTAGTTGTGGGGAGCAGGGCTGTTGTTCATTGCACTGCACTGACTTCTCGCTGCGGTGGTTTCCCTCTCACTGCGGATCACAGGCTCTGGGCGCGTGGGCTGCAGTGGTGGCAGCTTGCAGGCTCTAGAGCCCTGGCTCAGCAGTTGTGCACAGGCTTAGCTGCTCTGCGCTATGTGGGATCTTCCCCAAACAGGTATCAGAAAAGTGTCCCTTGCATTGCAAGGTGGATTCTCAGCTACTGGACCATCAAAGAAGCCTAGCATGTGTTTTTAAATCCTTAACTTTCAATATAAAATAGATGCACAGGTTAGGGAAGATTCCACTTTGTTTAGGCTTGTTTTTACCATCTTCAAAATATGTAGAACTGTAGCTGTTCCAATTTTCTTATACAGCAGAAATTATTATTAAAACCAGTAAAAGTTTATGATGTTTCAAATACCCATAGCTTTGAATTTAGAAAATCTTGAGGTCTAGCTCTGGGAGCTAAATTTCAGCTCATGTCCAATTTTGTGGTTGCAATGGAAATTCCTAGGAAATAGGTTAAGAGGAGACGATTCCTATGGTTCAAATTAGATAACATTTTGGAGAGTGAACTATGTCAGAGGATGCAACCCTTATATTGAATATTCCAGCATTATTTATTTGATTAAAGTAAAATATTTTCCATCACTCCAAACTGAGCACAACTATGGTTATTTCCACACTCATTTTTATGATGTGCCAACATTTTGCATCCTAAGTGGTAACATTTGTTTTCAAGATAATGTTAAAGTTCTGTTTTGTTTCCTCTCTCATCGTCTCCATTCTCTGAAGGTGTTTTGTATCAGAATGTGTCAGAATGATTACTCCAGAACCTAAAGGGCATGGAGGACACAGGGAACAGCACATTTACCACGTGCAGGGAATGGATGGCAAACCCCACTTTGGCTAATGATGTTGAGGACAGCTTGGAAAGTAAGTAGAGAGAGATTCCAGGAGGTGGCAGTGAACCTGCGTTCCCATTTATCAGAAATGAACATGAAAGGTTACATACATAGTCAAGTGTCAGAGATAAAAGACTTCAGACACAATCACCAGTAAAACAAAACAAACAATGCATCATGAATATCAGTCCACTTGGCCAGTTCAGTTGCTCAGCTGTGTCTGACTCTGCAACCCCATGGACTGCAGCACGCCAGGCTTCCGTGTCTATCTCTTGCTCAGACTCATGTCCATCGAGTCGGTAATGCCATCCAACCATCTCATCCTCTGTCGTCCCCTTCTCCTCCTGCCTTCAATCTTTCCCAGCATCAGGGTCTTTTCAAATGAGTCAGTTCTTTGGCTCAGGTGGCCAAAGTATTGGAGCTTCAGCACCAGTCCTTCCAATGAATATTCAGGACTGATTTCCTTTAGGATTGACTGGTTGGATCTCCTTGCACTCCAAGGGGCTTTCAAGAGTCTTCTCCAACACCACAGTTCAAAAGCATCAATTCTTTGGCACTCAGCTTTCTTTATGGTACAACTCTCACATCCATACATCTATGGAAAAACCATAGCTTTGACTAGACTGACCTTTGTAGGCAAAGTAATGGCTCTGCTTTTTAATATGCTGTCTAGGTTGGTCATAGCTTTCCTTCCAAGGAGCAAGCATCTTTTAATTTCATGGCTGCAGTCACCATCTGAAGTGATTTTGGAGCCCCCCAAAGTAAAGTCACTGTTTCCATTGTTTCCCCATTTATTTTCCATGAAGTAATGGGGCCAGGTGCCATGATTTTTTTGAATGTTGAGTTTTAAGCCAACTTTTTCACTCTCCTCTTTCGTGTTCATCAAGAGGTTCTTTAGTTCTTTGCTTTCTGCCATAAGGGTGGTGTCATCTGCATATCTTAGGTTATTGATATTTCTCCTGGCAATCTTGATTCCAGCTTGTGCTTCATCCAGCCTGGCATTTCACATGATATACTCTGCACAGAAGTTAAATAAGCAGCCTTGACATACTCCTTTCTCAATTTGGAACCAGTCTGTTGTTCTATGTCCACTTCTAACTGTTGCTTCTTGACCTGCATACAGATTTCTTAGGAGGCAGGTAAGGTAGTCAGGTACTCCCATCTCTTTAAGAATTTTCCATCGTTTGTTGTGATCCACACAGTTGAAGGCTTTAGTGTAGCCAATGAAGCAGTAGATGTTTTTCTGGAACTCTCTCGCTTTTTCGATGATCTAACAGTTGTTGGCAATTTGATCTCTGGTTCCTCTGCTTTTTCTAAATCCAGCTTGGACATCTGGAAGTTCACGGTTCACGTACTGTTGAAGCCTGGCTTGGAGAAATCTGAGCACTGCTTTGTAGTGTATGTGTAAGTGACAACTCAAAGATTCATCTCTAGTGGCCTGAACCTATTCTTACTATAGGGGTTATTTGTAAAGGCATTGAATGTCAGCTATGCTGATTGGTAAATACTGACAGCACAAGCTTGACACATGCAGGGAAGAGAAAAAAGCCACAGTTTTTCCTTCTACTTCCCCCAGCATATTAGAACTGGGGGAGGTAATAAGTGATGTTTTGAAAAGAGACTGAAATGCAACTTGGAGAAGAGCTGGACAAGCCACATTTTCCTCTCACCGGCTGGCCATTCTGCTATCTTCCCCAGGACAGGAGATTCCTCAAAGGTAAGTGAAATTTTAGCATTATCTCCCCAGCTCGCTCTATTAGCAAGGTGCTTCTAGTCATCCATAAGTACCGAATCCTATCTTTCCCAGTTCTGTCAGCTATTGACCCTGTTTTGGTTTTTAATCTCTCTAGGATGTCCCCAAATTTGTACTTTTGGAACCAGGCCCTGGTTTATTTGGAAAAGTGGTCAGCACCTTGAAGATGAGCTGGCTTTGGCAAAGCATAGTTTGTCCCAGAGAAAAGTAGCAAGGAGGTGGAAGGTTTACTTTTGTGGCTCTGGATAGGGGAGGGAGGGGATGGGGATGGAAGAGAAGAAGCCAGTTGAAATCACTGAGAATAGCTCAGATCAAGCTAAAAATAAGGCAGAGAGCAATCCATGGGTACTGCTCTTTCTTTATCCAGATTTTTTCTTTCTTTTCAAGCAAAATTCAGTTCAGTTCAGTTGCTCAGTCGTGTCCGATTCCTTAGGGTTCTGCATTTGCTTATAGCCTGAGAAAATGGATTGTAGTATTTCATGTTCACATGGGTAAGTTAAAAAAAAATTTAGCTAGTTTCGACTGACACAGCTGAACACTGAAAAGCTGCCAACGAGTTACTCAAAGGGATGCAGAGAAGGTACAGACCCAGACAAGTCAGAGCTGTTGCTGTGGCCCCCTCTTCCCCACCAGCGCAGAGAGCCGAGCTAGCCGGTAGTAAAGAATCCAGCAACTATTGCTCTTCCTTCTCTGGCTTCTGCAGAGATGTCTGCACTGACGACTGCTTGATGAACACGTCTCCAGAGGTGCTCAGCTCAACACACACCAAGGGAGGCAGTGTCCAACACACACCGACACTCGGGTCCATCCGCTCCATCCACACAGCCCAGTCAGACCAAAAGAAAAATCACGAGAAGGTGCCTGGTGAAGGTTATATAAATTACAAAGGTTATATAAGGTTACAAAGGTTATAGAAATCTTTATCTTAACAGGCCCCTGAGAGTTTTCCCCTTTACCCATAGTTGAAAAAGGCAATGACCAAGGTTTTTCCCGCTCTGTAAGTGCTTTGTGCGACAGTGTCTGTGTAGATCCGTTTCCATAGCATCTTTGGACCGGGTCGGACGCCTTCCTCCGGAGTCCCGGCCTCACGTGGGAGGAGCCGGTTTGGGCCATGCCTTCCCACTTCTAGGGCGGGTGGTGTGCAGTTGCGAGTGGGGTCAGTCCTGCAGAGATGCTGTCAGTCTGTCTCTGGCTCTCAGGAAGGTCTTCTGGGTGAGAGACGCTGGGGCTGGGGAAGGAGCCGGAGTTCCGAGGCGACTGGAAGGGGGCGGCGGGGGACGTGGGGGACCTCTTGGGGCTGCACAGGTTCCCATTGTGGAGCTTCCAGAGCAGCTCCTCGTTCTCCATGGAGAGGCGCTTGTTGACCTTGGACTCCTTCTCCAGCGACTCCTGCAGGACCGCCTGCTCCGTGGAAAGTTGCCTGGCAGACAGAAAGGAGCCAGAAATCATGTGAGTCTTTTTTTTTTTTTTTTAAGAAGTTGAAACAAAATTCTTACTGGTTTAAATTTGAGAGCCCCCAGATGATCTCTGGAATGAAAACAATTGCTGTACACAGGCTGGGCTGGCAGAGGAACAGGGAAGTGTGAGCTGGAGCCAAAGGAAAAGCTATCCATTGAGGCAATTTCATAGTAGACCTAGAAACGCACCCACAGGCAGGCTGTGTGTCTCAGGACCCTCATAGGTGGTGGGGGCTGGGGGAGGGGGGAGGCTGTTTCCTGCTTGGGGTTGGTTTGCTGTTGTGATGATCCTTCTCTGAGGGCATTCTTCACTTCCATCAGCCAGGTTTCCCTGGGGAGGGAAGGCGTGCCCACTGAGGACTCAGGTAAGTGAAGGCACCCTGGGCTGTAGTCATTTCCCAGGCAAAAATCAGAACCTCTTTAACCACTTGCTTCAGTCCAGGAGGGACAGGAGTGGACCGTGCTAAGAAAGGAATACTCAGGGTGCATGTCTGAGGCAGGAAGGAGCTTGGGGCAAACAGGACAGTGGCGTTGTTACCTCGAAATTGCCATGTGCTTGTCCATCCGAGCTTTCAGTTCTTCATTCTCCTGCTGGAATCGCTTCAGTTTGTCCACCAGCGCTGTGTTATTGTCCACCTTGGCATAAACGAGAGTGTCAACATTCATAATGAAGAACTTAGATTAAAAATTTAAGCTCGGGAGGCAAGGCCGTAGCCTCCCGGAACATAGCTTAATAAATCCTCTTGCTTATTACATCAAATTCGAGCCATTGTGGTCTTTAGAGCGACAGGTCCTGAAAAAAGGCCGTGAGGTCTTACAATACATTAAAAATTACATAAGGCCCCTTATTCCGTGAAGGACCTTCCTGATACCAGTGTAGACTACAGAGATTTAATTTAGGAAAGTTTTTTCTTTTTTTAATTCTTTTCAAGGTTAACAGTATTTTCATTTAAAACATTTATTATTGGAGTATAATTGCTTTACAATGTTGTATTAGTGTCTACTGTTCAAAGAATTCAATCAGCTCTATGTATACAGATATCCCCTCCCCCTGGATCTCCCATCCCACTCTTCTAGGTCATCACAGAGCACTGAGCTGAGTTCCCTGTGCTATATAAAGCAGCTTCCCATTAGCTGTTTTACACACACGGTAACGTATATAGGTCAATGGCTACTCTTAATTCAGCAAAGTTGAATCATATGTTGAACGTCTCTACACTGATGCACTGCAAAAAATCTACTGCAGCAAAACAGAGCACACGGATATTACTTTTCAAATGTATGCCAGGGCATGTGAAAACACACACACACCCAGGGGTTACTGATTTGTTCAAGGTCACGCTGTTTTAGAATTCCCAAGAACTGGTGCCCTGCCCATGGAGGCTGTGCCTCTTTCAGTTTCACGGTGATAAAGAAAACTGCAGCCAGGCAGCCAACATTTATCAGAGACCCTCCAGCTTCTTATGGTCAATTTGGGGGAAAAAAAAAGAAAAAAATCTCACATTCTATGAAAACTTAGTTCGTGGCAGTGTTTAACACGCCCTTAATCATGGTTTCCTGGTGATTCGTCAGCATGCCCCTCTGAGTGGCCACAGGGTGCAATCCACAGAGCTCTGTGGAGCCTCAAAACAAAGAAGTGCATGACAAAAGGCACCCCTCCTTAGCTGAACTAAAGACATGTTTGTTTTCCTTGAAAGTTTAGCCCGGGAAGGACAACAGGCAAGCAAACTGATCTGCGAGATTAAAGGAGAAAAACCCAGAGGACACTGAATCAGCTAACGTCGAACAGCTGAATACACTCCTGCTCACTTTCTGAAGGTAAGATTTCATTACCCTCTTGGAGGAGACATCACAGCTCTGTCCAACTTCGTGCTAAGTCCTTGTCACTGCTGCCTGTGACTAAGCTACTCTCATTTCAACCCTGCAGTGCTGGTGTTTCTTGTTTGTTTTTTTAATTGGAGTATAATTGCTTTACAATGTTGTCCACGTCTGCTGTACAGCGATGTGAAGCAGCTGTCTGTACGTATATCCTCTTCCTCTTGAGCCTTCCTCAGATCTCCAGCTCTCTGGGTCATCGCTGGGCACCATGCTGAGCTCCCTATGCTCTGCAGCTTCCCCATGACCCATCTGTTCCACACACAGCAGTGTGTGTACATCACTGTACTCTTTCAGTTCATCCTCCCCTCCTCTCCTGTGTCCACAGGTCAATTCTCTATGTCTGTGTCTCTATTCCTGCCCTGCAGGTAAGTTCGTTACCATTTCTTCTAGATTCTGCATATATGCATTAATATACGATCTTTGTTTTCTCTTCCTGACCTACTTCACTCTGTGTGACAGACTCTAGGTCCATTCACATCTCTACAAATGACCCGATTTCATTCCTTTGTATGGCGGAGGTACTATTCCATTGTATATACGTACCACATCTTCTTTATCCATTCATCTGTTGATGGATATTTAGGTTGCTGCTCTAAATAGTGCTGCAATGAGCCCTGGGGTACATGTCTTTTTGCACGGTGGTTTTTCTCAGGGTATATGCGCAGGAGTGGGATTGCTAGGTCATAAAAACTGAAACTGCAGTTTCAGTTTTTAAGGAACCTCCATACTGTTCTCCATAGTGACTGTACCAATTTACATTCCCACCACCACCATCTTATTATCTGGAAAAAACTTAGGACAAGCCAACCAGGTGAAATATCCCCAAAATGTGAGTAACATGTAAAATAGAGGGAGCCTTGGAATTTCCAGGAAGTATAAAGGCATACAAGATAAAAACACAAGGTGGGAAAATCTGGGATTAAATACTGGGTAGTGATTGGCCTTAAAATAGTATCTCTTCAATTCCTCATTTTATTGGAGAGGAAACTAGCCCTGGGAGCCAGTCCTCAGAGCTAATGATCAGCAGGGATAGTTTTTTTGTTTTGTTTTAATGGAGAAAGCCTCTTTGCTTTCTAAGTGTCTTATTTTTGACAAAGGCATGGAGGTTACAAATAAACAAGGTAACAGTGGGCTTATCTGTCATCATATCAACCTCTCCTTCTGCATATACACCATGCCAAGCTAACCATGGCAAGGGACAGAAATACTTGTGGATCAACGAAAATTAAGACGGATGAGTAATTTTACAGTGGAGTCTGATCTTACTGCACATGAGGGCTTGAAAAGTTTTGATGTGTGAGTGGCATCATATGGGACAACCAGGTATTAACAGGATTATCTGAGTCAGTGCTGGTGGCCACATGGGCAGGCACAGGACCTAATAGAAGAGGGAGGCCTATCCCTCTGGCAGAAGCTGGTATATACCAGGTTGGGGCCATTAGAGACCATGAGCTCTTTTCTTCCTTTACAAAAGCAAACTTTCCTGGTAATTCAGAGCATCCATGTATCCACATGGGGGTTAGCTCTTACCTCCCTTGAAAGGTAATAGTCTCTAGAAGAAAACCAAACGGCAAAAACAAACAAACAAAACAATGAGTAACGAGCGCCTTCCAGGCTCCCTATTGTCCAGGGCTGGTTTGGGTTTGACTGAGGCACCTACTCAATACCGAGTCACCAACAGTTAGGGGAGAAGGGACAACTTCCCACAAAGCCCTGGATGGACTCCCCACATGCTGACATCAGTTGTCTGTCCTGGAGGACACCAACTAAACTTTATTCCTGTTTTTCATAGCGCTGCCTACTTGTCCAACCAGGTTAATTGTATAAACATGCAATTCTTTTATCACAGTCTAATTCCCATGAAGCAAGATGAAGAACTGAGATATTTAGCAAGGCTGAATTGCTCTGAGGGGATTAAGGACACAACTGATTTGAACATAAGAAAGCCCTTGAGCTGCTGCTAAGTCACTTCAGTCGTGTCTGACTCTGTGCGACCCCATAGACAGCAGCCCACCAGGCTCCCCCGTCCCTTGGATTCTCCAGCCAAGAACACTGGAGCAGGTTGCCATTTCCTTCTCCAAATCATAAAAGTGAAAAGTGAAAGTGAAGTCGCTCAGTCGTGTCTGACTCTTAGCGACCCCATGGACGGCAGCTTACCAGGCTCCTCCGCCCATGGGATTTTCCAGGCAAGAGTACTGGAGTGGGGTGCCATTGCCTTCTCTGGCCCTTGAACTGGTGGTACATTAAATAACCACTTTTACATTATTTAAACATTGTTTTTATGCAGGTGGTTATCCTCAGGCCATGGATATGAATGACCTTTGTTGTTATTTTTCTAAACACTGACTGCTCTTTTTGCATGTTCCTTGGGATGGGGCGGGGTGGGGGTGGGGTGGATAAAAAACTGTTGCAGAAGGCAGCAATGAATAAGCCTTAAGCTAGCATAGAAAAGAAAACGTAACCTCTTTTACCTTTCCTATGTTTCCAAACATCTCTAGACACGAAGACAACCCCATGGATCTAGCTCAGAGGCCTCAGGTGTTACCATGCTCCATAAGGCTCCGCATTAAACTTACCAGTTTCTCCATCTTCATTAACTTGACGTCCTGTTGGCGCAGCTTCTCATTCTTGATCTCCAGCACCGCTTTCAGGCTTTCTAACTCTTGCTCCAGATACATGATCTGAGGGTTTTTCTGGAAAAGACACAGCAGGATATGGCTCTGACTGATCAACTGAACACGACTGCATGGCTCATGTTCTTCATACAAAGACGTCTTTGATTAGATTTAGAAATTAAACAAGTGGCAAGAGACACTGACCTTCTTTTACAGGTTCAAAGAAAGAGCTGAAAAGAAGGGTTAAGATAAGATGGCTTCCATCTCAAAGTCTTTGGTCTTAAAAACAATATAACGCATTCCACATTTGAAAACATTCTCACTCACTCATGAGTAACTTAATATGTTAAAAAATATTGGTAGCATCAAATATTTTATGGAAGTAAGAGGAAAGCCGTAGCTTACAATACAAAACAGAATTCTGGCTGCAGAGTATGTTTGGAGGGAGAACAGTGAATGATCATTCGCTTTAACCTAAGTCAGTGGGAAATACGCGGGCAGTGTGTTTACAGGGCTCTCTGGCAAACAACAGAAATGGCAATCACGTCCTGAGTCTTTCGGATGTTTGCCATGATAGGCATGTGTTGACCCGGCTGTCCTAGGGCAAAATAATGCCCCGTCAGTGAGTGACATCCCAGCACCTACATGGCATAGGATGGATGCATGCACTATGGAAATTCTATCCAAGGTAAATCCTCCGTAAGGGAAGAACAGCCTGTGAGAGTACACCACCAGCGTGGATTCCCTGACTCCTTGGCCTTAATTATGGAAATTCAAGTGAACCTTGAATACAAGTTAACCTATGATACAAGTTAACAGCGCAGTTCTTTGATCAGATGTTAAATGAGGGAATTCCTTAAACAAGCAGTCAGTGGTGATGGTGTCTCCATCATCAGAACTTTCCTCTGGATAGTAGTTAGCGCTCTGGGGCAACCCTTAGGGGAATCAGGGAAGGTGCCTGAGGGGACCGCTTCACAGAGCTCACTGAGGGACCCCCCAAAAATTGGGAGGGTGCAGAGAAGTAAGGATACAAGTTGGAAGAGAAAGTTAAGTTTACCAGAGAAATTCATGTTTTTCAAAAGTGAGGATTAGCCATACAGTGAAATATTGTTCAGCCAGAAAAAGGAATGAAATGTCTGTACCTGCTACACTATGCACGGACACTGAAAACAAAAGCTGAGGGAAAGAGGCCAGACGCAGAAAGCCACGTGCAGCATGATCCCGCTTCAGTGAAATGCCCAGAGCAGGCACATCCAGAGACGGAAAGGAGACTGGTGAGCCTGGGGGGCTGGGGAGTTTGGGTTTGTTTTTGTTTTTAGGGGGCGGTGGGGAAAGATGAGTTAATAGCTGCAGGGTTTCTTTCGGTGGGGGGCTGGGGGGTGTGTGTGTGTGATGAAAATGGAATTAGATCCTGGTGACCAAGGCACAACTTGTGAACTGCTGATCTTTTTTTTTTTTTTTTTTAAAAAGAATGACTATTGTGGTATATAAATTATATCCCAACATAGCAAGTTAATTTTTAAAAAAGTGAAGTCTTCACATAAAACACTCTGACGCTAATTGAGGCTTTTCCTATCTTCCTGAAGGTATTAGCATAGATCACTAGCAATATGTTGGATTTCATCTATTATGTCAGCTTTTAGAATAAAAAAAAAGAACCACTAGTAACCAAAGAAGCCACTGTATACAGTCGAAAAAGCATACTGCAGGCTATGAAAAGGACTCCAAACCCATACTATTTCTCTAGCTGCTGAATACTTTATTGACTCTAAGAGACAGCTAAACAGAAGGAAAATTCAATAGTGATGGGAGAGCATACACAACTTACTAAATTTGCTTTCTCTCTTGATATTCTTTTCTGCTCTTCTGATTTCAACTTTTCATTTAAAGCATCATTTTCACTCTTTAGATCACTGATTTGTTTCTGAAACACAAACAATGAAATGTGGAACATGAGTAAACAAGCTGGCACCAGAAACGTGGCAGATGTGCAGAGAAACTTACTGAAACCACACAAGCCTCAAGATTAATGACCGGGTATGCGTGTTTTGGAGACTGAGATTACCTACCTCTAGTGATTCCTGTTTCTCATAAAGCAGATCCTCAAGGGATTTCTTTTCCATTTCATGGCTTTTCTTGATTTCTGGAAAGAAGTGATTTTTGAGTCAATACCACCCTATGAGATCAATGCATTCTACATTCATTAAAGCACGTGGCTATAAGAGTTGACAATGAGGCACTATACCTATGTTACTTTACATCTGTATGGTACTTTTGTATAAATCAAGCTACTTGGTCTCAAATTAGCCTGTGAGGTGAGTAGGGCAGCTAATTCCCATTTTATGGATGAGAACATAGAGGCTCAGAGAGGCCAAGAGACCTCAGGGAACGTAGAGCATGCCTTCAGATTCCTGGGCTGAGTCTCTGTGCTCTGTTCTAGTTGCTCTTCCTGAAGCAAACAGAAGCCTCAGAGTAAACCCATCTCTAACAGAAAGGAAGAAACCCACTGTTCACTAACATCTACCCTGGGCCAGTCACTCCACACGTTCTCATCGCTGACCTCACACAACACATCTGTTTTTCTGGTGAGAAGGCCCTGACAGAGCTCACAGGGCCAGCTCCCACCATATGTCCAGATGTTTCTCTGTAGATGCAACAGGTTCAGTGCAAGAGCTTTAGCTACATGGGCACTTATGTTCTGTTAAAAAAAAAAAAAAAGGCTTCTTCTTTTCCTTTTTTTTAGTTTTGATTTCTTTTTAAATTTATTTATTTCAATTGGAGACTAATTACTTTATAATATTGTAGTGGTTTTGCCATACATTGACATGAATCAGCCATGGGTGTACATGTGTTCCCCATCCTGAGCCCCCTCCCACCTCCCTCCCCATCCCATCCCTCTGGGTCATCCCAGTGCACCAGCCCTGAGCACCCTGTCTCATGCATCAGACCTGGACTGGCAATCTGTTTAACATATGATAAATACATGTTTCAATGCCGTTCTCTCAGATATCCCACCCTCGCCTTCTCCCACAGAGTCCAAAAGACTGTTCTATACATTTGTGTCTCTTTTGCTGTCTCACATGTAGGGTCATTACCATCTTTCTAAATTCCATATATATGCGTTAGTATACTGTATTGGTGTTTTTCTTTCTGGCTTACTTCACTCAGTATAATAGACTCCAGTTTCATCCACCTCACTGGAACTGATTCAAATGTATTCTTTTAATGGCTAAGTAACATTCCATTGTGTATATGTACCACAGCTTTCTTATCCATTCATCTGCCGATGGACATCTAGGTTACCTCCATGTCCTGGCTATTATAAACAGTGCTGTGATGAACACTGGGGTACACGTGTCTCTTTCAATTCTGGTTTCTTCGGTGTGTATTCTTTTACTTTGCCTCTTCTAATCATATGAAATAAATGATTTTTTTATCCAGCAAGTGCCATGTACCTTTCCTAACAGTCCTGGTGTACAGAAGTGCCTGGTATGGGCCCTTCACTGCAGGCAGGATGTAAACTCACAGATCCTTCCTAGGATCTGAAGTGGTCAAGCACAGCTACTACCAAAAAAGCTATAAGGTTCCTTAAAAGTACACTCTCTTTCCTAAAAGACTGGCATTTATTAAAAACAAAAATAAAAAACTCTTATCTGCCTCCTTAGGGGAAAGGGCATGTACCACTCCCAATAAACAGTGCAAAAGAAACCAAGAAACCCTCCAAAACTGAACACCACAGGGCATTCTCTGGAGGGGAAGTTATGAATCATTTCTGTATGGAAACACAGCACGCTGTTCCATGAGCTCTTATTCTAATAGAGAAGAAGCATTCTTGCCTGAAAGGGAGTTTTCGTAGGTCTTCTTTAGCAATTCTATTTTCTCGGAGTGGCTTGCTTCGATTTTCAACTTAGAGGTTTCATGGGTAGCATTTAAGTTGTCAAACTGTAAGAAAAAACCAAAACAACAGTTTACCAACAAAATCAAGTCCTAAAGGTGAATGAATAACAGGCGGCAGCATTAGGAGATGTGACACATTAGCTTGTATTCAAGTCTAAAGGGCTACCAGGCACATGGAAAGGCGAAATGAAAACTTGATTTTTAAAGGGAGCAAGGAAATTAAAGAGAGGTTTAGGATGTATGATGAAGTGAAAAACAGAAGTTATTAAACAAGAAAACAAGAAATGCAAACCAATGTTTTAGCAGTACCAGAATGTTTACAAAGGGATTATTTCTATGTAGTAGGATAAAGGGTTTTTTTTTTTAATATATCTGAAAAACTCCAAAAATATTAATTTGAAAAGATACATGCACCCCAGTGTTCATAACAGCATTATTTATAAATGCCAAGACATGAGAGCAACCAAAATGTCCATCAGAGTAGATCAAAAAGATGTGGCGTGTGTGCATATATATGTGTGTATGTATATGTACATCTCTCTTTGTATATATACACACAAACAATCCAGTACCATGGAGGCATTAAAAAAAGAATGACATTTTTCATTTGCAGCAACATGGATGGCCTTGGAAGGTGTTATGCTAAGTGAAATAAATTAAAGACAAATACTATATAATATCACTTATATGTGGAACCTAAAAATTACAGTAAACTAGGGACTTTAACAAAAAGAAATAGACTCACAGATATGGAAAACAAACTAGTGGTAGCCAGTGGGGAGAGGGAAGGGAGAGAGGTAATATAGGAGCAGAGGAGTAAGAGGTAAAAACTATTAGGTATAAGATAAGCTACAAGGATATATTATACAACATGGGGAATGCAGTCACTACTTTATAATAACTATAAATACAGTTATAATCTTTAAAAATTGTGAATCCAAATCTTCCAATTCATCCAACCCTCCTTCCCCCACCCCTCTTGGTAACTGTAAGTTTGTTGTCTACTTCTGTGACTCTGTGTAGCCAGTATTTTATAATAACTGTAACAGGAGTATGGACTTCCTTATAGCTCATATGGTAAAGAATCTGCCTGCAATACAGGAGATCTGGGTTCAAGCCCTGGGT
Organism: Nanger dama; assembly: GCA_917880005.1. NCBI lineage: Eukaryota > Metazoa > Chordata > Mammalia > Artiodactyla > Bovidae > Nanger > Nanger dama. The sequence continues at coordinate 26,202,025 of CAKJTW010000021.1, forward strand.
CAGGAGGATCGTCTGGAGGAGGCAATGGCCATCCACTGCAGTATTCTTGCCTGGAGAATCCCATGGATAGAGGAGCCTGGCGGGCTACACTCCATGGGGTCGCAAAAAGGTAGACACGACTGAGCGACCAACACTACTACAACTGGAGTATAACCTTCAAAAACTGTGACTCACTATATTGTAATTCTGTAACTTATATAGTGGCTTCCTGGTGGCTCAGTCAGTGAAGAGTCTGCCCACAATGCGGGGAGACCTAGGTTTGATCCCTGGGTTGTTGGGAAAATCCCTTGGAGAAGGAAATGGCAACCCACTCCAGTATTATTGCCTGGAGAATCCCACGGATGAGCCTGGTGGGCTACAGTCCATGGCGTCACACATGACTAAATGACTTTCACTTTCAACCTTTAAAAATTGTGAATCACTATGTTGTAATCCTGTAACCTATATAATCTTATACAGCTATATTTCAATTTAAAAAATCTTTTAAAGGGTTGTTTAAATTTTATCTTTTTCTTTTAATCTTTCACTCAACATACATACATTGCTTTGATCGTAAAAATTTACTTTAAAAATTGTTTCATTTATTAAAATTATAATGAAATTCATCAGGGGACATCCAACAAAGAGAAGGTCATCATAGGAAGACCCTCATCAGACAACAGTTAGAATTCAAATTAACAGCAATGTCCAAGCACATGTTCAGGTTCTAATTCTAAAAGTACAAACCTGCTCCTGCAATTGAGTTTTGTATTTCTCTGCTTCTTCTATGTAGATGTTCTGAAGCTTTTCACATTCCCCAGTGTAAAATTCTTTAAGCCGATTCTCCAGCTCTGTTAGATCAGTCTGGTGCTGCTGGTTTAGCTTCTGGACAAATCCTTCATAAGCTATTTGCAACTCATTCCTGGCTTTTTCTAACTTCTCACAGGTGGTTGAAACAGTGACTGAAAAGAGATGGAAAAAGGCAAGGGAAGATGACGCACAGCCTGCTAAATGGCCTGCATTCATAACATTCACACACAGCTGTGATGACTCGGAAAGCAGTACTCAATTCTCTCGGGACCAGATTCTCAACCCTAACAGTGCAGAAGTGAAGGGTAAAAGGAAAGGGAGAGGAAATGGTCTCTGGCAGCAAAAGGCCAACTGTCTATCAAGCAGTAAGAGAAGTCCTTGGACAGAGCCAGGTTCCCAAGTGAAGAGCACCCTTATGTGTGGTGACCAATCAGTGCACGGGCCTCAAGGAGAAGAGGCTCTGATTGGCTGAGGTGTCTAAGGCAGGTCACCCATAGGGGAAGCAGCTGAGACAGAGAAGAAACAGAGAAGGTAAGACCACAAAGAAGAAATAGACTTTAAGCTTGTACTTGATTGGAGCCAATTTAGGCTCATTACTTCAAAAATACTGTAAGAAAAATAAAAGATGATATGGAACACAAATCACCAGAATATAAAAATTTTAGGAGAAACACATTGAAAAGCCACACTACAATGTGAATAAATTGAAATGTTAACATTTTAAAAAGGCAAAGAAATTTGATAATCGTAATTTAAAATCAGATCATCCTAACTTTTCACTACCAGAACAGAATTATTAATAATACCTTGCAGAACTTGCACATGAATAAATACCCACACATGCCATAATAAATCCTGAAAGAAATGGGAGAAAACACTTGCAAACAAAGCAACTAATAAGGGATTACTCTCCAAAATACACAAACAGCTCATGCAGTTCAGTATCAAATGAACCCAATCAAAACATAGGCAGAAGAGTCAAATAGACATTTCTCCAAAGAAAACATACAGATGGCCAACAAACACATGAAAAGATGCTCATCACCAATAGTTCAGTTCAGTCGCTCAGTTGTGTCTGACTTTTGTGACCCCATGGACTGCACCAAGCCAGGCCTCCCTGTCCATCACCAACTCCCGAAGTTCACTCAAACCCATGTCCATTGAGTGGGTGATGCCATCCAACCATTTCATCCTCTGTCGTCCCCTTCTCCTGCCCTCAGTCTTTCCTAGCATCAGGGTCTTTTCAAATGAGTCAGCTCTTTGCATCAGGTGGCCAAAGTACTGGAGATTCAGCTTCACCATCAGTCCTTCCAATGAACACCCAGGACGGATTTCATTTGGGATGGACTGGTTGGATCTCCTTGCAGTCCAAGGACTCTCAAGAGTCTTGTCTGACACCACAGTTCAAAACCATCAATTTTTCGGCACTCAAGCTTTCTTCATAGTCCAACTCTCACATCCATACATGACTACTGGAAAAACCACAGCTTTGACTAGATGGACCTTTGTTGGAAAAGTAATGGCTCTGCTTTTTAATATGCTGTCTAGGTTGGTCATAGCTTTTCTTCCAAAGAGCAAGCGTCTTTTAATTTCATGGCTGCAGTCACCATCTGCAGTGATTTTGGAGTCCCTAAGTCTCTCCCTGCTTCCATTGTTTCCCCATCTATTTGCCATGAAGTGATGTTAATGGGACCAGATGCCATGATCTTAGTTTTCCATAAGGTATCACCTCACACCAGTCAGAATGGCCATCATCAAAAAAATCTGCAGACAGTAAATGCTAGAGAGGGTGTGGAGTAAAGGGAACCTCCTACACTGTTGGTGAGAAAGTAAAATGGTACAACCACCACACAGAACAATATGGACATTTCTTAAAAAAAAAAAAAAAAAAGAAACCCTAAAAATATTACTACCATATGACCCAGAATATACCCAGGGAAAACCATAATTCAAAAAGATACATGCACCCCAGTGTTCACTGCAGCACTATTTATGGTATCCAACACATAGAAGAAGCCCAAGTATCCTCTGACAGAGGAGTGGATAAGGAAGCTGGGGTACATATATACAATGGAATATTACTCAGCAGTTGAAAAGAACAGAACCATTTGCAGCAACTTAGATGGACCCAGACCTTGTCATACTGAGTGAAGTCAGACACAGAGAGACAAATATCATATATCAAATATCCACTTATATGTGGAATCTAAAAAAAAACAAAACAGGAGGGGTACAGATATTTAGAAGCAGAGTCATAGATATAGAAAAACAAATTTTTGGTTACTTGGAGGAAAGGAGATACATTTGGAGATTGGGATTAACATATATACACTGCTGCTGCTGCTGCTGCTGCTGCTGCTGCTAAGTCGCTTCAGTCGTGTCCGACTCTGTGCGACCCCATAGACGGCAGCCCACCGGGCTCCCCGTCCCTGGGATTCTCCAGGCAAGAACACTGGAGTGGGTTGCCATTTCCTTCTCCAATGCGTGAAAGTGAAAAGTGAAGGGGAAGTCGCTCAGTTGTGTCCGACTCTTAGTGACCCCATGGACTACTATATATAAAATAGGTAACTAGTGAGAACCTGCTGTTTAGCACAGGGAACTCTCTACTCAATACAGTGACTTGTATGGGCAATGAATCTAAAAAAGCATGGATATTTGTATAACTGATACACTTTGCTGTAAAGCAAAAACTAACACATTATAAGTCAACTCTACTCCGATAAAAAGTTAAAAAAATCATTTTGCGGGAAGTTTGGACTTTTCCACCCTTCCTTTACCTTCTAGATAAGGGGAAAGGTGTGCTACCGTACCCGTAAGGAGTACTCCACATCCCAGAGTGCCCACAGACTCATACAAAACGGGTACTGATAAGTCTGTTATAAAGTAACCCTTACCTCTATTTTGCTAAGGAATATGCATTTCTGGAGTGATGGAAGGAAAAAGATTATTTCACAGAGAAAAGGAAGTTTACATCAATGATTATTCTACCTAAGTAAAGGGAAATTGGCTGGCTCCTGGGATGAATTTTGGACAATCATGTAGACTTGTTTTCTTGGGAATATGCCACATGGCAGTAGAAATTCCAGCCCTTGTCCCACATCAGTATTCCTCCAGAGGTAAAATAAGTCATACTGAAATAATGACAAGCATATGTGTGTTCTCAGTCCCGTCTGACCCTTTGCAACCCCATGGTCTGTAGCTCACCAGGTTCCTCTGTCCATGGAATTTTCCAGGCAAGAATAGTGGGGTGGGTTGTCATTTCCTCCTCCTGGGCATCTTCCCGACTCAGAGATCGAACCCATGTCTCTTGCATCTCCTGCGTTGGCAGGTGGGTTCTTTACCAATGGGCCACTAGGGAACCTTTCAATGACAGGCATACTGTCTGCTAAAAAGAACCCTTAAAATTCAAGTAAGCCCACAAATATTTACTGAAGGGGAAACAGGACTAGCAAAAACAAAGTGAGAACTGCTAACTGATATTAAGGGTGAAAACTGTATTCCACATGAGCAGTGATGAGAGGCTGCACAGTGCCCCTTGGGAGCTAGAACATTCGCGAGGCAGAAAAGTTAGAGAGAAGAGTCAAGAAGGTAGGTGAAGATCAGACTCTATAGACTGTTGACATCACTCACTGACAATCACGCCTTGGGACTAAATTTGGGAAGTGGTTTTTTTCTTCAAAAAATTTACTAAAAGATCATGGTCACGCTGATTGCCACAGAACACCCTCCTCACGTCACTAAGTATCAAAGGACAAAGAAGTGATTCAGGGAGACAAACGTCAGCCAAAGAACTAAAAGCTGAGTTGGCCAAAAGCTCATTTGAGTTTTTGGTAAGATCTTATGGAAAAACCAACACAAACTTTTTGGCCAATCCAATATTCGTTTCTGCTGCCTTTCCAAACTCATTCAAATCAAATTATAGGGCCACAAGCCTCCTTGTGTGAATTCCAGGTTCTTCACATGGAAGTAGGAGATAGAAAACTATACTGCAAGCTGTCAACAAAGGCATCAAGAATAGCTTTTCTAGTCAGAGAACTCTTGATTTCACACAACCTTTTGACTTAATTCCCTTACGATTTCATGTATCAGCAAACTACAAAAGAAAACAAAACAAAAATTCTAGCTCATCTGAATGCTTGTATCTGAGATAAAACGTGTATGTGGACCAAAAACTAGAAGAGCTTCTGTGGGAAAGTTAACAGTATCACCTGCTGGATTTCAACACATCTGCTTGTCATCAAATGACCGTCAGTCTGAATGTTTAATTTAAAAATAAAATAGATGGAAATCTTCTCACATTGGTAGCTGAACAGGGTGTTTCCTCTTAAAAAAGAAAAAAAGCTTAAATAGTGTTTAATTTTGTTGGCTTCTGTGGGTGAGGTGAAAGAGGACAGGAGGAAGGAAGGGGAAGTGGAAGAAAGCCCCGGGGAGCTGGATTGCAGGGCAGGCCTGGCCCCAGATGGTGATGTCAGCCTGCAGCTGTGGGGAGCAGCTGGTCCATAAAACCATCTCTCACATGAAGGGCTCCGCATTGAGTCAACTGGCCGGGGCTTCTGGGGAACCATTTATTTGGCATAAAGACTTAAGGAATACTTCTTTTCTGAAGGACACGCATGTCAACACTGCATCAAGGGTTCTCAGGACCCCTCTAGCACCCCACACTCATGGTGGGACTGGGCGTCTCCAGCTTCTGTGCTGTACTTACTACAGGTTAGGAGCGATTCTAGGCCACCTGGACTCTTACTCCTATTCTCAGTCTGTCCCTTCCCTCCTCATTCTCCAGGATTCCTTTCATGGTAAGTCAAATCAATCACCCAACACAGCCAAACCAAACATAAATCTCTCAGAATCTGGACTAAGCAAGGAGTTTTTGCACAGGTTTAGGTAATACTGTTTTCATGAAGCTCCTGCACGGACAGAAAATCCACGCAGTACAAAGTAGTCCTTCTGTCCTTCCCTGGTGGCTCAGATGGTAAAGAATCTGCCTGTAATGCAGGAGACCCGGGTTTGATTCCTGGGTCTGGAAGATCCCATGGAGAAGGGAACAGCAACCCACTGCAGTATTCTTGTCTAGAGAATTCCATGGACACAGGAGCCTGGTGGGCTATAGTCCATGAGGTCACAAAGAGTGGGACACAACTGAGCAACTAATACTTTGTCCTCACTGTTACAATTATTCTATTAGGTGAGTTTTAAAAGCATGTGTATGATGACGGGCACCAATGAGACCACTGCCTGTAGAGAAATCATGCACATGCTGGTAAAATGAGAAAGCCCCTGCAGCAATCTACTCATTAAAATGAGAAACAAATTCTTCAGCATCAAGAAACAAAGAAAGAAACTGACTCACTGACAAGATGGGCCCTAGAACATGTCGCCACATTACAAGCTGGAAGTTGACATTTTCAACCTGAGATGAACCAGGCCAGAGAAGAACCAGAACAAGAAAAACAGAGAGACACATTCCCTTGACAGTTTAACACGTGGACAACTGGGCAAGGGAAAAATATTTCAGAAATGGTGAAAAGCTTGAAATCTCTCCTTTTCAATTATCTGGATGCCATCTAGAAAAGGCACAATGCCAGAAATACCTTTGACAACAGAGCTGGTTTCCTCATGGTCCTTCAGCTGTTTACCCCAAGGGGTGAAGTCCAGCTGTTACCTAATTGGTCCTGGAGGCCTTATCCAATAGGAAGAGGTCAGGCTTGTATTATTTCCATCTCATGGAGGCCAACTGCCCTTTGGTGACTGATGAATGTACTGTTTACAGAGAAAAACATTACAGAACCATGGCCCTAAATTGTTAGTATTCTTTTGAAATGATACAAAGGTTTTATTAGTTTTTGTATCTGAGCAGAGGCTTCATCTTGAGACAACTGGAAATACTTTAATTCTCAGGAACACAAATAAGATGTCTTAATAGATGAGAGTAAAATACTTATTTCAGCCATACTGCTTAGCTCCTGTGTGATCTGTGCAAAACACTTACGCCTTCTAAGCCTGAATTTCCTTATTTTTAAGATGGAGATAATATTAATTCGTGTGTTCCTTGCACAATAAAATAAAATATATGTGGGAGCACCTGGCCTGGTGCCTAACTAGAGTAAGCATACAACAAATGTTACTATTACTAGCATTGCAAAAGTCCACCAATTCAAATGGGTTTGAAGAGTCCTCACAGACAGACACTCTTGGGGGGGTGTCTTTGACAGAATGTGATAGTTACAAAGTAGCATTGCTTGTCTAGTATTGAAAGAAGATAGGTAGAAACACACACCCCCACACCTCCACGGATAGGGTGCACACCCACTTCAGAAGTTCACTTTCTTGTATGACTGTTCTTGACATTATATGCCATAGAATTTCCCCAACTTTTGGGTAATTTTATCTAAATTGGGCATAAAATATGAGAGAAAAGCAGAAAGAAAACTGGGGCGGAGGTAGGGTCACTCGGAAGATCGCACAGTTTCATGATACCCTGCAGATACCGTGACAGAAAGAACAGGAAAGCGAGATGACATCACCCTCCGGCCGTGCGCCTGCTCCTTCTCTAGACGCTTCCAGCAGGCGTGCTGTGGCTGCTGCCCCTTCCCTGAGCGGAGTTCCCCTCTCTGCCCCACCCAGCAGGGACAGGAGATGCTTGATCCAGCCTTTCCTGCCTCCTCCGGGTCTCTCTCTGGCCACCTCACCTGCTTTTATTTCTGGCACCTTCTACTCCTTTCTTGAACAGCACACACTTCTCAGGACAGATGTGTTTTTTAAAACAACAACAACAACAACTGATAACTGTGGAATAATTTTAGATTGATACAAAATGTACAAAGAGTACCAAGAGTTCCTGTATACCCCTCACCTCACTTCCCCAGATGTTACCATCTTATTAAATACGGGACATTCATCAAATGTAAGGTTTTAACACTGGAGCAATTACTGTTAACTCTGCTACAGACTTTATTCTGATTTCACCGGTTTTCCACTAATGCACCTGTTTCTAAGAATGAACTTTGTAGAATAATTTTAGATGTTCAGAGAACCTGCAGGGATAGAATAGTTCCCAGAGACCTCTCTCCTAGTTTCCCCTAATGATGATGTCATATATTATGACAGGACATTGGTCAAAACTAACCTGGTGGCTCAGATGGTAAAGAATCTGCCTGCAATGCAGGAGACCTAGGTTCCACCCCTGGATTGGGAAGATCTCCCGGAGAAGTAAAGGCAACCCACTCCAGTATTCTTGCCTGGAGAATTCCAGGGACAGAGGAGCCTGGTGGGCTACAGTCCAGAGTCAGACACAACTGAGTGCCTAACACAAGAAACCAACAACGGCACATGATTACTAACTAAACTCCAAGCTGTGTCCTGTGTCCTTTTTTTTTCTGTTCCAGGCTCCAACCCCAGACAGCACACTGCCTTTACCCATCACATCTTCATCTTCTCCAGTCTGTGAATGTATCTCTCCCTGCCTTTCATCATCTTGACAAGTTTGAAGAGTCAGGCATTTTACAGAATGTCCTTCAGTTTGGGCTTGTCTGACATTTTTATCTACATATTCCTCTGACCCAGAAATTCCAGTAATAAGAATTTATTTTACTGACATAACTCCCACACCTACAAAATGAGGGACATACAAGGCCCTTTACTAGAGCATTTTTTAAAATAAGAGCAAAACATGACAAATAACTGAATGATCACCATGAAGAAATTGGTTGAATTAATTATTTGATTATAATATAATGGACTAAGGCTCAAAAAATAATTTCACAGCTGTTTAAAAAGGACTGAGGAAGTTCGTGGTGTACTGATCTTTAAGAAATGCAAAGTGGAAAACAAGGTGTAGAACAGAATGTATAATACGCTGCCACTTGTGTATAAAAAGAAGAGAAACGTTTATCTTAAACTACTTCCCTGTACCCCAGTCCCAGAATCATCAGTGGGGACATGGCCTTCTGTCACAGTACCACGATTATTTCATTGCATCATTCTTTGAAGGGAAATATGCTCATGATACCCTTCTAGGACAAGTGACAATGATGGTAACTCTCTTAAACTAGGGTTTAATCTGCTTAAAATTGGAGATTACCAAGTAGCCCTTTTTAAAATATGCTACTTAGTGGAGAGGCTGGTGTCCACAGAACTACAGAAGGGCAGGGACCTACCCCACCAACAACTGGCATGTCCAGTTTTCTGCAGATTGGTTCCCTGATACGCCAGGTAGTACTAAATATCCCCTGCTCTGCTAACCTTAGAGTCTGGTGAGGACAGAGTGAAAGAGTGTTCTATTGTGTAGAGTGAGTCTTCACAGACTGTCTGCAGAAAGATCATCTGCTCATGAAAGCCCCAGGTTTTGCTCCCCAAAGGCACTGCTTTTCGCAAGACCAAGAAATCTGGCAGCTATGTGGGAGAGACAAAGGTCTGTCTCTAAATTTCAAAATTAGCTAACAAAGAGCTTTCAGATTCCTCTTGGAATGATATGAATTGACAAGAACTGATAGGCTTCCATGAATCACAACTTACTAGGAATTTCTTTTCACAAACCGCCGGCACCATCAAATCCATTCTCCCATACACAATACCACCTTCCCTTTAAAACTCAGTTTATCCTTTGCCAAGCGCTTTCACACTTATTTCACGTAACATAATCATGTCTTGAGTTAATAACACAGGCATTATCTGAAATCTCACTCTACTAGACCAGAGGGGGAACGGACGTGGCAAGACTGGGTCTAGAACTCAACCCACTCAGCCCTTTTCAGTGCAGGTCCTGCAGCACACAACACGGAACCTGATCGCAGTGGCTATTTTCTCAACTTGAAATGCATTAAAAGAGAAGTTCATTCATTCATACAATGGACATCTCAGAGGAAAAGGGCTTAATTATCTAGTGGAAGCAAGAGGGTCTGCAAGGTAAGGTAGGTAAAAAAACAACAATATTCCCCCTCCCCCATACACTGATTAGTCCTGATGAAATCTGATTTGCATGCAGAATGAAGATCTGGCCCAATCCTAGATCTTAGTAGAGAGGTGCCAGCTGGGCCTCCATGGAGCCTGGGGCTCTCTCTGCCAATAAACGTTTGAAAAGGCTCTGCTGTTTTTCAACTGTCTCACTGGCCAACAACATGCCGCAAAACAGATGCTCTCATCATCACACTAGCAAACATTCCATGGACCAATCAAAACATTGTAGGATTGAAAAGTGGATCTGAGTCAAAAGTCTGGCTGACTATAACCAGATTGTATAAATGTTCCAAGCTTCAGGCCTGAGGCAAGTGAGTTAAGACTTTAAGGAAATCACATTTCAGTCAAAAGAATAAAGGTTCTTTTATTCTAATAAAATAATACATTAATATAGCTGTAAATAAAAAGGTGAGTCTGATACTATTCTGCCTGTCCTCCCTGATGATTCATTTTCAGGGGTCAAAGTTCAAAGGGGCAGGTCAAAGTTACTGATCAGCAAATTATTTGAAAACCTAAATATGAGAATGAACTTGGTTCAGTTGGAGCTCTCTGGTAGTATTCTCTTACTGTGCTAAGTCTTACACATATATTACATTAAATAAACAACATCCTGGAAGCTAGTGTGCTGTCAGAGTGTGGTCCAGGGAGCACTTGCATCAAGTCGCTGGGATAATCATCACAAATGGACTCCTCCATCCCAAGCCACCCAAGTCAGAACTGGAAATCTGCTTTTTAACCTGGCCTATTATACAGTGAAGTCTGAGAACCACTGTTCCAGACAAATGATTTAAATCAGGAAAAACCTGACATATCAAAACTAAACAAGGACAAGTGAGGAAAAAGACCAGGACAAGGAGGAAGACTCAAGAGGCTTTCAGAACAGACATGCTTGGTAAATATTCTGCACTGTTACAGGTGGAAGAACATAACCTTTCATTTACCGAGACAGCCAGCCAAGTCTAAGTTCAGGACAGACAGATGTGGATAAAAAAAAAAGCAAGCCATGTATGAGACAGAATCCACTACATCTTCAACCAACTCAGTGAGATAAAGATTTCAGTTTTGGGTCACTGATTATTAGAGAAATGCAAATCAAAACTACAATGAGGAATCACTTCTCATCTGTCAGAATGGGCACCATCAAAAAAATCCACAAACAATAAATTCTGGAGAGGGTGTGGAGAAAAAGGGGACCCTTGTGCACTGTTGGTAGGGATGAAAATTGATATAGCCATTATGGAAGACAGTAGGGAGATTCCTTAAAAAAAAAAAAAAAGGAATAAACCCATCGTATGATGCAACAATCCCACTACTGGGCATATACCCTCAGGAAACCGGAATTGAAAAAGACACATGTACCCCAATGCTCACCGCAGCACTATATACAATAGCTAGGGCATGGCAGGAACTTAGATGTCTACTGAGAGATGACTGGATAAAGAAGCTGTGGTACATATATACAGTGGAATAAGACTCAGCCATAAAAGGAATGAATCTGAGTCAACGCTAATGAGGTAGATGAACCTAGAGCTTATTATACGGAGTGAAGTAAGTCAGAAAGAGAAAAACATTGTATATTAACGCATATATACAGAATCTAGAAAGATGGTACTGATGAACCTCTTTGCAGGGCAGCAATGGAGATGCAGACATAGGGAACAGACTTATGGACACAGGGAGGTGGGTAGGAAGGAGAGGGTGGGACGAATGGAGAGTAGCAGGGAACCATACACTAACATATGTAAAATAGAGAGCCAGTGGGAATTTGCAGTATGACCAGGGAACTCAAACTGGGGCCCTGTAACAAGGTAAAGGAGTGGGATGGAGTGGGAGGTGGGAGGGAGGCTCACGGGGGGACGAGCCGTATGTATACTCATGGTTGATCCATGTTGATGTACGCCAGGAACCAACACAATAGTACACAATATGATAATCATCCTTCAATTAAATAAATTTTTAAAAGGAATTCTGTTTTGGCATACAGTTGATTTTCATTATGTATATTAATAGATTTTTCATTAAAGCCCACTTCAAAAATTACTTCTGGAATTCTGCAACTCTAAAGTGACTTAAAGTGGAGAAGACTCTTGAGATTCCCTTGGACTGCAAGGAGATCCAACCAGTCTATCCTAAGGGAAAATGGTCCTGGGTGTTCAGGTGGTCTAGTCCTCCTGGGTTTTATCCAGGACTGATGGTGAAGCTCAAACTCCAATACTTTGGCCACCTGATGCAAAGAGCTGACTCATTTGAAAAGACCCTGATGCTGGGAAAGATTGAGGGCAGGAGGAGAAGGGGACGACAGAGGATGAGATTGTTGGATGGCATCACCAACTCGATGGACATGAGTTTGGCTAGACTCCAGGAGTTGGTGATGGACAGGGAGGCCTGGTGTGCTGCAGTTCATGGGGTCCCAAAGAGTTGGACACGACTGAGTGACTGAACTGAACTGAACTGAAGGTGACTTAACTGTCAAAGAGTTTTAAAATTATTTTAAATATACAGCCTTGCTAAACCATGACTGTACACAAAACTGTCAGTGAAGAGCTGACTCACTGGAAAAGACCCTGATGCTGGGAAAGACTGAAGGTGGGAGAAGGGGACGACAGAGGATGAGATGGCTGGATGGCATCACTGACTCAATGGACATGAGTTTGAGCAAGCTCTAGGAGTTGGTGATGGACAGGGAGGCATGGCGTGCTGCAGTCCATGGGGTCGCAAAGAGTTGGACACGACTGAGTGACTGAACTGAACTGTACATAAAACTAGTGAAAGAATTAACACATTCCATAAAGGTGTGAGGGATACTCAAGTTCACAGACACAGTCAAGCATTGATTAGACAATGTGTACAGTGCTTTAGGCAGAGCCAAGTCACTTTTCCCTAGTATATAACACGATTTTTTCATCTAATAATACTTCTTGAACTCTTGACTTCAATAAAAAGATTCCAAAAGTAATTATCAATGCAAACTGGTGGTTTATAGCCAATGATTTCCCAGTCTTTCAAATATCTGGTTCCAATATTTTTTGCAAAAATATTGCAAATATTTGAAAATATATTTCAAATATTTTTGTGATCAACAGGTGTTTGGTGGTCTAGTCCTCCTGGGTTTTATCCAGGGGCTTTGCTTTTATACTGACCTTAAGAAAGTTACATAACTGTTAATCCTCAATTTCTTCTTTCTCCCTTTTGTTCTTTCTATAAAATGCAAACCAGCAGATTTAGAGATGAACACTGACGTTAGGAAAGAGCAGGCACTCAATAAATGCTGTTGCCAAACCTATCAGTTTTACACACAGAAGGCAAAGTCAACTAGTCTTTTATGCCATTGTTATGAGAACCCGGGAATCTCTGGTGGATAAGGGTTAAAATCTCATTTGTATCATGACATAAACACAGTCAGGACAAGATGTGAGTTAGCTATTATTTCTGATGGCTAAAGAATAATTGTGAAACACAAACTAACCTTTATTCATTTAGATTAAAAATGTGATTCCATTCATTAAGATTAATAAAACAATAGGAACCGCAGAGGATCATAATTATGGCTCCCCATTACACCAACATGACCCTGGAAAGAATCAGAATGACACATTTATTCCCTAGCTCAGAGGCCAAATGTTTGCTGTGGATTATGCAGACCATTAAATTGAACTGTAATTTATTTCAAGGGCTGACATTTTCAAAATGACCTGATTAACTGGGATTGTCAGGCATAATGTAAAATGTTTCCAAGAGAATTACAGCTCATCTTACATTATTACTTATTTTTAACAGTTTATAGGAAGATATCTATATACAGAAACCATTAAGTATTAGCATATTATAAGGATAAAACCCACTTTCCTTAGCTCCCATCCTCAGCAATGAAGTTATTCATTCATTCTCTGAGTCAATGTACTAAACATCAGAAGTACTAAGTGCCAGGCACAAGGTACTAGCTGGTAGAGCTACACAGATGAAGGACGTACTGGCCTTGCCCTTGAGATGCTCACAGCTCCAGACTATGTGGTCTATAAATAAATACTTTTAAGAGGTACCTTGAAAAGTATAGTCACGACTATACAGTTCAGTCACTTAGTTGTGTCCAATTCTTTGCAACCCACTGACTGTATCACGCCAGGCCTCCCTGTGCATCACCAACTCCTGGAGTTCACTCAAATTCATGTCCATCGAGTCGGTGATGCCATTCAACCATCTCATCCTCTGTTGTCCCCTTCTCCTCCTGCCTTCAATCTTTCCCAGCATCAGAGTCTTTTCAAATGAGTCAGCTCTTCGCATCAGGTGGCCAAAGTATTGGAGTTTCAGCTTCACCATCAGTCCTTCCAATGAACACCCAGGACTGATCTTCTTTAGGATCGACTGGTTGGATCTCCTTGAAGTCCAGGGACTCTCAAGAGTCTTCTCCAACACCACAGTTCAAAAGCATCAATTTTAGGTGCTCAGCTTTCTTCACAGTCCAACTCTCACATCCATACATAAATACTGGAAAAACCATAGCCTTGACTAGACATTACTAGTTATTACTTTGTTAACAAAGTAATGTCTCTGCTTTTTAATATGTGGTCTAAGTTGGTCATAACTTTTCTTCCAAGGAGTAAGCATCTTTTAATTTCATGGCTGCAGTCACCATCTGCAGTGATTTTGGAGCCCCCAAAATAAAGTCTGACACTGTTTCCACTGTTTCTCCATCTATTTGCCATGAAGTGATGGGACTGGATGCCATGATCTTTGTTTTCTGAATGTTGAGCTTTAAGCCAACTTTTCCATTCTCCTTTTTCACTTACACTAAGAGGTTCTTTAGTTCTTTTTCATTTCTGCCATAAGGGTGGTGCCATCTGCATATCTGAGGTTACTGATATTTCTTCTGGCAATCTTGATTCCAGCTTCTGCTTCTTCCAGCTCAGTGTTTCTCATGATGTACTCTGCATGTAAGTTAAATAAGCAGGCTGACAATATACAGCGTTGATGTACTCCTTTTCTTATCTGGAACCAGTCTGTTGTTCCATGTCCAGTTCTAACCATTGCTTTCTGACCTGCATACAGATTTCCTCAAGAGGCAGGTCAGGTGGTCTGGTATTCCCATCTTTTGAAGACTTTTCCAGTTTGTTGTGATCCACACAGTCAAAGGCTTTGGCATAGTCAATGAAGCAGAAATATTTTTCTGCAACTCTCTTGCGTTTTCAATGATCCAGTGGACGTTGGCAGTTTGATCTTTGGTTCCTCTGCCTTTTCTAAAACCAGCTTGAACATCAGGAAGTTCATGGTTCATGTATTGTTGAAGTCTGGCTTGGAGAAATTTGAGCATTACTTTCCTAGCATGTGAGATGAGTGTAATTGTGCGGTAGTTTGAGCATTCTCTGGCTTTGCCTTTCTTTGGGACTGGAATGAAAACTGACCTTTTCCAGTCCTGTGGCCAGTGCTGACTTTTCCAAATTTGCTGGCATGTTGAGTGCAACACTTTCACAGCATCATCTTTCATAATTTGAAATAGCTCAGCTGGAATTCCATCACCTCCACCTTCTTCTTTATCATCTGAGCCACAGGAAGCCCAGCAATACTGGAGTGGGTAGCCTATCCCTTCTCCAGCGGATCTTCCCAACCCAGGAATTGAACTGGGGACTCCTGAGAGGAGATACCCCACGTCCAAGGTCAGGAGTGGCGGCTGTGCTTCAGTGGACCAGCCATATGGAGATACCCTATGTCCAAGGTCAGAAAAACCCCAGTAAGATGGTAGGCACTGGAGTGGCTGTGAGGAGATACCCCACGTCCAAGGACAAAGGAGAAGCCCCAGCAAGACGGTAGGAGGAGTGAATTCGCATTTAGAATCAAACCCCATTCTCGCCAGAGATGCTCAGAGGGCTCAAGCAAACCTTGTGTGCACCGGGACCCAGGGAGCCCACAGAGACTGAGGCAGAAGTGTGTTTGAGCATCTCCTGTGGAGGTCCGGGATGGCAGTGGTCTGCCATAGGGACAGAGGCTCTGGGTGTAAGGAACAAGCTCTCTTGGAGGAGGTCACCATTAACCCCACCATAGAGCTGCCAGAACTTACACAGGACTGGGAAATAGACTCTTGGAGGGCTCAGTAGAACCTTGTGCACCAGGACCAGGAGAAAGGAACAGTGACCCCACAGGAGACTTGCCTATGGGTGTCCAGGAGTCTCCAGTGAAGGCGTGGGTTGGCGGTGGCCTGCCGCAGGGTTGGAGGCATGGAGTGTAGCAGTACATACATGGGATCTTTTGAGGGAGGTCACCATTATCTACATTACCTCCACCATAGAAGGCCCCAGGTAAATAGTAGGGAAAGCTGAGCACCAAAGAATTGATGCTTTTGAACTGTGGTGTTGGAGAAGACTCTTGAGAGTCCCTGGAACTGCAAGGAGATCCAACCAGTCCATTCTGAAGGAGATCAGCCCTGGGATTTCTTTGGAGGGAATGAAACTGAAGCTGAAACTCCAGTACTTTGGCCACCTCATGGGAAGAGTTGACTCATTGGAAAAGACTCTGATGCTGGGAGGGATTGGGGGCAGGAGGAGAAGGGGATGACAGAGGATGAGATGGCTAGATGGCATCACTAACTTGATGGACGTGAGTCTGAGTGAACTCCGGGAGTTGGTGATGGACAGGGAGGCCTGGGGTGCTGTGATTCATGGGGTCGCAAAGAGTTGGACACGACTAAGTGACTGAACTGAACTGAACTGAAATAGTAGGGAGGAACACAGCTCCACCCATCAAAAGAAAATTGGATTAAAGATTTACTGAGCATGGCCCCATCCATCAGAACAAGACCCAGTATTCCCCTCAGTCAATCTCTCCCATCAGGAAGCTTCCAAAGCCTCTTATCCTTCTCCATCAGAGGGCAGACAGACTGAAAGCTACCATTGCAGAAAACTAACCAGTCTGATCACATGGACCACAGCCTTGTCTAACTCAATGAAACTATGAGCCATGCCATGTAGGGCCACCCAAGAAGGATGGGTCATGGTGGAGAGTTCTGACAAAACATGGTCCACTGAGAAGGGAATGCCAAACCACTTCAGTATTTCTGCCTTGAGAACCCCATGAACAGTATGAAGAGTATAGTAGGAGATGTAATTCACATGTTTGAAAGATTTAGGTGAAACACAATTGAAGACAACATATTTTAGCTGGGACTTTAAAAATAAGTAATGAGAAGGAGGAGTCTGGGGACAAAAAAATAGAGAGATAGTGGGAAGACAGAAAAGAGCCTTTCAGAGAGGATGATGTGTGCCCAAGAAGCAAAAGGGCTTCCCAGGTGGCGCTTGTGGTAAAGAACCTGCCTGCCAATGCTGGAGATATGAAGAGACTTTGGGTTCAGTCCCTGGGTCAGGAAGAACCCTTTGAGAAAGGCAAGACAACCCACTCCAGTATTCTTGTCTGGAGAATCCCTTGTACAGATGAGCCTGGTGGGCTATAGTCCATAGGGTCGCAGAGTTGGACATGACTGAAATGATTTCATATGTACACAAAAAGCACAAAGAGGTGTGAATGAGCTTGTGGCTGGGACCCAGGGAGAGAAAAGGAGGTGTGCAGAGGGGAATGAGGGTCAGATACCATGAAGCTGCACCAGAAATGTACGGCTACATCACACGTTGGCTTTAGTATGTTTGAACTTCATCCCCAAACCCAAATGGGAGTCTACTTATGTTTGCGAAAAGTGTCCGCTAGATGACACACATGAGACTTATTTATTACAAGTCTAGTCCTGGTAGCATCTGGAGAAGAGAGGAGCAGGCCTGGAGGCAAGGTGATCTGCTGGGTGACCACTGGGATACTCTGCAGGTGAGAAATTATGGGGCTTAAATCAGGACGGTCAGGAACGGCCAGTCTGAACAACATTTAGAACACAGATGGGTATCGTGTGGAGGATGGAGGAAGACGATCATAACCTTAGTTGGCAGCTTGGGTGGTAAGTGAATAACAATCCACTGAAGAAGGTGATGAACAGGCTGAGGTTTGAACAAGGAGACCCTTCAGAGTATTCACAAAACAAGGGGCTAGGAGTCAGGAAGTCTGATTACACTAGACTGACTTTTCTAGAGGCAGCTCTTCACTGGGAAAACTGTTATCTGCAGCTTGGGAAGAAGAAGACTAGAAAAATAAATCCAAGTCATCACCTTACAGGTTGTAGCTGAAACCATGGGAGTGGACAGGAAAACAGCTGACCATAACAGCCTTACAATGACATTATTTAAGGGGTGAATGAAATTAGGCTCCGTCCACTTAGAAGATCCACTGTCATTAAACATGAGCACATGAAGACCAGGAGGCAAAAAAGCAAAGTGTATCCCAAGCACTTGTAATGTATTGGGAAGGGATCCATCACATTTCATTTTTCCATTTGAAAGTCAAGAGAAAAAAATAGCCTGACCTAAGGGATTTCTAATAATATTTAGCTGAATTATTACTCTTTTCTGCAGTATGGGCTTCCCAGGTGGCTGAGTGGGTAAAGAATCTGCTCGTAAAGCAGGAGACGCACGTTCGATCCCTGGGTTGGGAAGATCCCCTGGAGGAGGGCATGGAAACTCACTCCAATATTTTTGCCTGGAGAATCCCCATGGACAGAGGAGCCAGGCTGCAGTCCATGGGGTTATATAGGTTAGTCTGCAGTATAGTCTCTGCCCTCATAAAACAGCAAATCGGTTACTACACAGCCATCAACTGCACAAATTCATTCAGATTTTTCCATAACACTTGGTAGTAGTGACTCTGCAACAAGTCACCTCATGCAATCCTTGTAGCTGCCCTTAAAAAGGCAGACAAGGTTACTGCCGTTTTACAGAGGAAGAAATCGGGACAGAGGACATGGCTATGTCTCCCTTAACCGAGGTCATCCAGTTACCAAAGATCTGAATGTGGAGAGTATGCCCACACAGTCTAGCCTCTTTATACCACTGCCTGACATGTCAATGCTCAAAATTCTCCAAGCCAGGCTTCAGCAATACGTGAACCATGAACTTCCTGATGTTCAAGCTGGTTTTAGAAAAGGCAGAGGAACCAGAGAGCAAATTGCCGACATCCACTGGATCATGGAAAAAGCAAGAGAACTCCAGAAAAACATCTATTTCTGCTTTATTGACTATGCCAAAGCCTTTTGACTGTGTGGATCACAATAAACTGTGGAAAGTTCTGAAAGACATGGGAATACCAGACCACCTGACCTGCCTCTTGAGAAATCTGTATGCAGGTCAGGAAGCAACAGTTAGAACTGGACATGGAACAACAGACTGGTTCCAAATAGGAAAAGGAGTACGTCAAGGCTGTATATTGTCACCCTGCTTACTTAACTTATACACGGAGTACATTATAAGAAACACTGGGCTAGAAGAAACACAAGCTGGAATCAAGATTGCTGGGAGAAATATCAATAACCTCAGATATGCAGATGACACCACCCTTATGGCAGAAAGTGAAGAGGAACTAAAGAGCCTCTTGATGAAAGTGAAAGAGGAGAGTGAAAAACTTGGCTTGAAGCTCAACATTTAGAAAACTAAGATTATGGCATCTGGTCCCATCACTTCATATCAAACAGATGGGGAAACAGTGGAAACAGTGTCAGACTTTATTTTTTGGGGCTCCAAAATCACTCCAGATGGTGATTTCAGCCATGAAATTAAAAGATTGGAAGGAAAGTTATGACCAACCTAGACAGCATATTAAAAGCAGAGACAGTACTTTGTCAAGAAAGGTCTGTCTAGTCAGGTCTATGGTTTTTCCAGTAGTTATGTATGGATGTGAGAGTTGGACTGTAAAGAAAGCTGAACACTGAAGAACTGATGCTTTTGAACTGTGGTGTTGGAGAAGAGTCCCTTGGACTGCAAGGAGATCCAACCAGGAGATCAGCCCTGGGTGTTCATTGGAAGGACTGATGTTGAAGCTGAAACTCCAGTACTCTGGCCACCTGATGCGAAGAGCTGACTCATTTGAAAAGACCCTAATGTTGGGAAAGATTGAGGGCAGGAGGAGAAGGGGATGAGAGAGGATGAGATGCATCACCGACTCAAAGGACCTGGGGAAATAGACTCCAGCATTTGGTGATGGACAGGGAGGCCTGATGTGCTGCAGTTCATGGGGTTGCAAAGAGTCGGACACGACTGAGTGACTGGACTGAACTGAACAGAACGGACATGTTAAAACTGAGCAGTAAACTTTGCTATGTTAACTTCTTTTCTCTTGCAGCTAATGCTACCGTCAGTTAAACTGGCAGCCTCAAGAGCAGTCTTCCTGGACTATTTCATCAGAAGGAAGATTACAGGCTTCTCTCTCTTCTCTCATGGAACCAAAACCCTCCCGAGATGCTCCGCACTGGTACTTGTGCATTCAATCTGATTCACCAGCAGTATTGCCACACTTCCTGAGAGGCCAGCCTTGGGTGACTGGATGATACGGACTGGCCAGCCACGCCTCCCGACCCTCCAAGAGCAGCAGGAAAGCCACACGCAGGCACGGTGTCCTTATCACAGATGGAGAGCGGGTGCCAACGGCCACAGCTACTTCCTGTCGGGATAAGTGACTAACTGGAGGTGCTGAGTACCTGGGTCCACTGGGATCATGGAATCATGCCATCCACTGAAAGGTGAAAAGAGGATTCCCCCATTCAAAAACTGAATGAATGAGAACAGTGTTCCCTTGGTGTGTATGCCTCATCTTGCAGGAGGAGGCTGAAACGTGAACCCCCAGGGAGGTTCCTCTCCACCTCTACCGGGTTAGAGTGAACCCTGAAATACACACAAAAGGGCTCTTTCCTGATCTCCTGACCCTATATCCATTACATGATTTAAGGCATAGACAAAAGCAAGTTAAGTTGGTCGTCTGGATAATCAAAGGGCAGCAGTCACATTTTGTGACCTGGCAGAGAGCCTCAAGCGTCTCTGGGAGCTGGGTTGTTTCTTATCTGTGGTTTCCTTGAACTGTTTTCCTAGAACTCTCAAGTCTTTGGGGTCCCAAAGTCCCATCTGTCTTACAATTACTCTTCCATAAACAGTCCTCCTTCCTAAGGTCAGGAGAAAATGATGCCCTGGGCTAGGCATCAGGGTGAGCCAGGGGTCTGGCACTGCTCTGCATTGGGGGGTGAAAAAGAAGAGGAATATAGAAGCAAGGCTTCACCCCAAGTTCACGGCTCCTTGCTCTTTGACCGGGTGTGGTGGAAAAAGGCAGGGTGGGGGCGAACTTAAGTGTGTTCAAATGCCAGCAAATTATATTGACACTGTTTAAACTCTGATGCTGTCCACAGAAAAAGGAGCCATCTCTCCCGGAACTAGACTGAATGTCGTTTTCACCGCTGGCCATTGCCTTTGCATTATTTATACACATACCTACACACACACACACACACACACACACACACACACACACACACGGAAAACCGCAAAGGGCCAGGAATACAGTCTTTCAGTGAAAGATTCCAGCAAAGTCTGAAGTGATTGCCGCCAGCAGACTGTCTAGAGCTGCAGAGGACGGGGTTCGCGTGGCAGCCAGCCCACTCCAGCCCGCGGGCTCAGGAAGGAAAGCAGTATTGCCTCTGTCTCGCGAACCCAGGACTCTTCCAGAAAAGACCTAGAAGACAGTTCTAGGGGCGCCCAGGGCGACGGCAAGTGCCACAGACCTGCGGCACCTGGTGACTGGGGGAACTGGGTCTGATGGAAAGATTAGCCCAGGATGTACCTTCTAACAACATCATGCTCTCTCCTCACAGACCACTCCAAGGAAGTGCGATACGATCACTGCTATGGGAGAGGGAACTGTCTCATCCTCTTTATCATGAAAAATGGTTCAGGAAAAAAAATAAACAAAACCTGATGGAATTATTTAACAGGAATTCACACAATTACAAAAACCAGTCTGCCCCTCTTTTCAGGAAGAGAAATGGTTTGGTCATCAGAAACCCTGCTCAGCTTAGTCAGATCAGTGCCCGGAATTCTGTGAACTTGAGGTCGAGCTGCCAAGATTCAACAGAAACATCGATAGAAGGAAATGTTTGCACAGACACCAGAGTGAGGGGCTAACACAGCCAGGGTGCGACTCGAGGCACCACGCAGAGAAGAAAACCAACTTGGCTGATTTCCCCCTCAACCCTGGAACTTTAAAGAAACAAAAGCTCTTACCTAGCTCTCCCCGGAGGTTGACAAGTTCTTGAGATAGGGTTTTGTTTTGTTTCAGTGCTTCCTCTCGCTGTGGAAAACACACATCAAGTTACTAATGTTTTCAAGAGGGTCCCTTTTCAGTAAAGCACACACACTCGTTATCACCAGGAAAATGAGACTCAGAATTGAGAAGCCAAGATATGAATCATTTAGGCTAAACAGTTTGTGTTGTTAAAAAAACACAGATGTCCCTTAGTTGTTAAGGAAATTCACATCGCAAAAGTCTGTATTTTCTCAGGTTCTGCACTGAATGGCCCGTTTTAAAAATATTGACTTTGAGCCATGCTTCATTGCCAATCCCAGAACCTTTCTGCTGATGCATACTGTACTTCAGACGTAATGCACTCTCCTCCTAAGGGCAATGAAGGCTTCATCAGTGAAAGATAAATATTTAATGTTCTAAACATATGTACTTCATGCACTTTGTCCTATATTTGCAAACAGAAAACTTTCCTTAGGAGGAGGACAGTACTTCTAAAAGGAAGACACACAAGTCTGTTATAAACCTCTGGTCAAAATAATAATAACAATAACCCCTTAAAGACACAATGAAATTAATTTTACTCTGCTCAACATTATTTTCTAAGGATGATGCTATGTCCGATTGGCTCTCTAAGATGTTAGAAAAACATGTTAAAGAAACACGTTAAAGAAAACCAGGTTGCTCTTTCAGAAAAAAAAAAAAAAAAAAAGCAATGATCAGTCTTGCAAAGAGAACAATTTTCAAGTTACCAGCAACTCATAGCAAGCACACAGACACACATCCTTGTATGAATACGGCAATGAGATACAGTTTCTTAACAGGCAGACTCCCTCCCACCGGCGCGCGTTAAGGAAGGAGAAGGCAGAATTCACAGCTCTCTGGAAATGCCCCCGCTGGGACCGCCCAGGACCCAGCTCTGCCACCTTGCCGAGGCTAGATGTCCGCGCTGCGGACCGAGATCACGGGACTGGCCTTTGCAGGGGAAGAGTTGCTTGTCATTCAGAGCATTTCCCCCTGCTAAGATCAGACAACCTCTGCCTGCCTGACATTCTTCCAGAAAACCGCTAGAAACAAATCCGAATTACCCTTGTTGCCGCACATGGAGGATACAGGCACATTTTGCTGCCGGAGCAGCCCATTTTCCAGCTTCGGTCTCCAACTCCCCCACCCCCCAGCCGGCCGAGGAGCGCACAGGTGGCCACGCCACCCACCAGGCCGGTCCGTCTACATTCAAAGCTCCGCCAGGAGGAGCGCCATTGGTCCTTGCCCGGCCTTACTCACGTCCTGCAGGTTGGCGTGTGTGTTTCGGACGCCTCTCCTCCCAGGAGCTGATGCTGCAGCTTCTGCCTTTGGCACCGGCAGCCCTCGATTACTTAAAGCCACAGCCCTTCATTTATGAGAAACCAGAGCCAGACCTTAGGCTGATCGATTGCCACTCACTTACATATCAGCTGGTCCAGTGGAAAGAAAAACCAAGCTCCTCTGCAGTGGATAATGGAGTTATTTTTAGATGAGTGCGCCTTTTTATTCCCCTCTCTAACTGAGGTCATTAGATGATTATTCTTGCTAATAGAAAAAGGAAATTTGTTCTTCAAAACCTTTGTGCTAAGTGAGTTATGAAAGAGGAGACGAATGGCGTGTGTTGTGACTTAGAATTTAACGTGACATTGTAAAATGAATGCTTTTTCCCAGAAAAATTAGCTTGAATGCTTACAACATGGTCCACTGGCATTTTAAGAAGTGTAACCTGCTGATTTGACAGTTGGCGATCAGATCTATTTTATGATTTTTTTGTTTTGTTTTGTTTTTACTGTGTAGTCGTTTCTCACTGAAAGGGTAGGGAAGTCAACGATGCACTAGCACGGTTGTGGACATTCAAGGTGACTGGAATTTAAGCACATTTTGGCCTTAATGGTATTCTAAGTGCTTGATTTTAAAAATGCAGTATTAGGTTGTTCTGAAGACACAATTCAATGAATCCAAGGGTTTTTAGTGAACAACAAAGGTCCATCTAGTCAAGGCTATGGTTTTTCCAGTGGTCACGTATGGATGTGAGAGTTGGACTGTGAAGAAGACTGAGCACCAAAGAATTGATACTTTTGAACCGTGGTATTGGAGAAGACTCTTGAGAGTCCCTTGGACTGCAAGGAGATCCAACCGGTCCAACCTGAAGGAGATCAGCCCTGGGATTTCTTTTGAAGGAATGATGCTAAAGCTGAAACTCCAGTACTCTGGCCACCTCATGCGAAGAGTTGACTCATTGGAAAAGACTCTGATGCTGGGAGGGATTGGGGGCAGGAGGAGAAAGGGACAACAGAGGATGAGATGGCTGGATGGCATCACTGACTCGATTGACGTGAGTCTGAGTGAACTTTGGGAGTTGGTGATGGACAGGGAGGCCTGGCGTGCTGTGATTCATGGGGTTGCAAAAAGTCAGACACGACTGAGCGACTGAACTGAACTGAACTGAATGAGTATCCTGATGTAGAAATCAAAGTTTGAGGAAATCAAGCTGGATGAAATGGGGGAGATGAATAAAAATATCTATACTACAAAATTGAGTTGGTATAAAATTTCCAGAGATCATTTTGTGAAAAATTTCACATCCTATCTCAAGTATCTACCAGGCAATCTTTTTGCTTATTAAAGGGGACTTGGGAGTAAGTAGTTCCAGTACAGTTGAAATCCGAGGTTGGCTGGATCCCTGATGTGGAACCTGTAGTACCGAGGACCAGCTGTACTACATCATTTTATATGAGGGACCAGGGTGTCCATGGATTCTGGCATCTGTTGTTGGGGGGTGTGCAGGGGAAGGACTGTCCAGGAATCAACCTCACAGATACCAAGGGTTGACTGTACCCATATGGACATTCCCCCAACTCTACTGCACTCAACCTGCCTCAGTGCCCAGAAGCTGGGATCTCCCTGGTGGTCCAGTGGTTTAAGACTTTGCCTTCCAACATAGGGGTTACAAGTTCAATCCCTGTTGGGAAGCTAAGATCCCACATGCTTCTCAGCCAAAACACCAAAACATAAAACAGAAACAATATTGTTACACATTCAATAAAAACTTTAAAAATGGTCCACATTAAGAAAACAATGCCCAGAAGTCATTGGTATCTTCCAACCTCTGGCAATCCCAGTGATAATAACAGGACAATTCATGAAGTCATTTTGGACTCTTCTATAGCGGGCTGCACCAAAGTCAGTCCGTTCTTTCTTCCATATGTGTCTTGAATCCCTTGCGTTTTTCTATTAATACTGCCTCCATTCTAATCCTGAGCCTTGCCAACCCCATCCTGAACTATGGAAAGCCTTCCTCCACACTGTTTTGCAGAGGATTAGTAGATTTTCATCCCATATTCTTAATGCATATGTGTCCTTGCTCAATGACAGCCCTCCATTGAATGCATAAAGAATAAACTTCCAGAGGCAGCTCACTCTCTGAGCCCACCCATGTGTCTATCCAAATGTACTCTTTTCCTAGTAAACACTTTAATCATTTCACTAAAAAAAAAAAAAAAAAAGTTCATGAACCTCAAATCACCTAGCTCCTGTTTAGACAACCCACTCCGCTTCTAAGTCAGGCTTGCCATGCACGTCCCATCTCCAGAAGCTGGAATGCCTGGTCTTCTGTAACTGACCCATTTTATAAGCCTTCAGGGAATACTAACAGTCAATCATAGATACCACTGCCTTCCCCCACAGGCCTAGACAGGACATTTATCCTTCTGAATTGGTTGGCAAGTTATTAGTCAGTACCAATTAACGAAGTACCATTCCAGATGCTGTGGAAAATAAGGAAAAAAAAAGGCATGGGAACAATGTCTGAAAAAAGCTTGGGGGCTATGAGGAACTAAAACATCCAGGCCCCATAATTCAAGGCAGATGACCTCATACGAGGGACCGTGGTACTGGATAATGGGAAAACAAAGGGCTTTGATCCCACATGAAACGCCGATCACAGTGCCCGTATCATGATAAGCATATGCTCAGTGTTTGCTTCTGTCTGACTCTCCTGGGATCTTGCCCTTTAAGACATTTACCCTTTGTAGATGACAAAATGCATTTTGTCACTTAGATATTGATTGCCCGTTTCTTTTGTTTAGCTGCTCATATATCAGTGTTTCTGTCTTAGACCTTTATGGTCCAGATAACAAGATTATTTAATTCTCTTTGTATGCAGAATTTCACACAATGTGGTGGGAGGGTGGAGAGGGAGGTGGGAATCTGGTTGGGAAAAAATGCTTTTATGCTCATGCATTACAGATATGAAGTGCTCCAAGGCGGGGGAGAATGAACTTACCATAATTTAATTAGGAGTCCCCGGGACACAGGCACTTAGTCCCTGGCTGTCGTCCCATCGGTGAGCCTCGATTTGCTAGCTTGGGAGCAGTCAACAGCACAAGGGACTTTGCAGCAAACAGCCCGGTCTGATGGCTCAGATGTAGGCTCTCTCTGACCTCCTCCATCCCCACTACTACACAATGAATTGTGTCCACTTTTCTGGGTCTCAGACATTTTTACTTTTAGAGTGCTAGGCAATGGCGCCCCACTCCAGTACTCTTGCCTGGAAAATCCCATGGACGGAGGAGCCTTGTAGGCTGCAGTCCATGAGGTCGCTAGAGTCGGGCACGACTGAGCGACTTCACTTTGACTTTTCACTTTCATGCATTGGAGAAGGAAATGGCAACCCACTCCAGTGTTCTTGCCTGGAGAATCCCAGGGACGGGGGAGCCTGGTGGGCTGCCATCTATGGGGTCGCACAGAGTCGGACACGACTGAAGCGACTTAGCAGCAGCAGCAGCAGCAGCAGTGTCATTCAAAATTCATCTTTGTTTAGGTGCCATTTTGAGTTAGATTTCACTTCCAAAAATATCGGAGGCACACTGAATACTGTTCAGATGTTTGGGGGAGGGCGGGAGGGGGGTTGTACCTGGAAACTTTTATGGAGAAATTGGGATTACTGCCATCAACACTGTCCTTTACTTGGCCTGTATGCACAGAACATTTAACAGCTATACAAGGATAAACCAAGAAACAGAACAAACTAAAACTAACAATAGTGTCCTTTGAGAAACAGAAAGTGTGGTATTGGTTGCCAGATTCATGAGACGAGCACTGGAACTTCTACTCTGTGATGAATAACTGTTGTAGTTGTTTAGTTGCTAAGCTGTGTCTGACTCTGCGAGCGCGTGGACTGGGGCCCACCAGGCTCCGTGTCCCTGGGGTTTTCCAGGCAAGAATATTGGAGTGGGTTGCCATGCCCTCCTCCAGGGGAAATGATGATGATTTCTAATGAATGATGTCTACTACCAAAGTGGTAAAGTCATAGTCATTAAATAGACTTGCAACAATTGGATAAGTAATAGTTCTAGGATTCCAATCACTTTTACATATAATTTAATGCTCTGAAACTATTTAGAAAAACCTAGCAATGACAAGATAAATATGTATATGCAGATCTCTATCTATCTATATATCAATCACTTCTATAATGGGTATAAGAGAACCAAAGGGTTAAGTAAAATTTTGGAAAAAAATATGCTTAACTTCCCCCTTTGTTGTATCTTTTCTTCCCGACTATATTTTTAACAGTGTTCTGTACACATTAGGCAATCAGTAAATATTTGCTGATTGACTATAAAGAGCTAGAAAAGAGCAAAGAACATTTGTGTAAAGACTTTATAAGTTCACCTTACATCTGGGATGCCACCCTCTTTATTGCCCCATTTGTTCATTCAGATACACATGCCTGCCTGCTAAGCCCCTTCAGTTGTGTTGCACTCTGTGTGACCCTATGGACTATAGCCTGCCAGGTTCCTCTGTCCATGGGATTCTCCAGGCAGAAACAGTGAAGTGGGTTGCTGTTTCCTCCTCCAGGGGATCTTCCTGACCCAGGGATCAAACTTGTGTCTCCTGCACTGGTAGGCGGGTTCTTTACCACTAACACCACTGGGTCTCTTATGTATGAGGCACTGCCACGGCAGCTGGGTGGTTTCCTAAGAAAGCAGCAGACACAGAGTCTGCTCCCAGTGAGCTGCCTATCTTAAAAACAGCTGCAACATGGTGATACAAACAGCCGACTCATTGGAAAAGACTCTGATGCTGGGAATGATTGAAGGTAAAGGAAGAGGGCGGCAGAGGCTGAGACGGTTAGATTGTATCACTGAGTCAACCGACACGAACTTGGGTGAACTCCAGGAGACAGTGAAGGAGAGGGAGGCCTGGTGTGCTGCAGTCCAGGGGGTCACAAGAGTCAGGACATGACTTTGCAACTGAACAACAATAAGTAGAGTGTGCCAGGGAAATGTACGTGCTCCTAGAATCCAGAGAGTAGATAAAACAGAGCTATGGTGCTGTGTGATGACCTAGAGGGGTGGGATGAGGGGTGGAGTAGGGGGCAGGCTTAAGAGGAAGGGCATATATGTATACATATGGCTGATTCACAGTGTAGAGCAGAACTAACACAACATTGTAAAGCAATTATAGTTCAATTAAAAAATTTTTTTAAATTAGAAAACAAATAACAACAAAAAAACAGAGCTAGAAGGACCAGGAAAGTCTTCATAAAAGAGTGTCTTTGGGCTGATTTTAAGAAACTCAATGGTGTCACAATATATGGGTATTCAGTTCAGTTCAGTTGCTCAGTCATGTCCGACTCCTTGCGACCCCATGAATCGCAGCACGCCAGGCCTCCCTGTTCATCACCATCTCCCGGAATTCACTCACACTCATGTCCGTCGAGCTGGTGATGCCATCCAGCCATCTTATCCTCTGTCGTCTCCTTCTCCTCCTGCCCCTAATCCCTCCCAGCATCAGAGTCTTTTCCAATGAGTCAACTCTTCACATGAGGCGGTCAAAGTACTGGAGCTTCAGCTTTAACATCATTCCTTCCAAAGAAATCCCAGGGCTGACATTCTTTAGAATGGACTGGTTGGATCTCCTTGCAGTCCAAGGGACTCCAACACCACAGTTCAAAAGCATCAATTTTTTGGTGCTCAGCTTTCTTCACAGTCCAACTCTCACATCCATACATGATCACAAGAAAAAACATAGCCTTGACTAGATGGACCTTTGTTGGCAAAGTAATGTCTCTGCTTTTGAATATGCTATCTAGGTTGGTCGTAACTTTTCTTCCAAGGAGTAAGCATCTTTTAATTTCATGGCTGCAGTCACCATCTGCAGTGATTGTGAAGCCTCCAAAAATAAACTCAGCCACTGTTTCCCCATCTATTTCCCATGAAGGATGGGACCGGATGCCATGATCTTAGTTTTCTGAATGTTTAGCTTTAAGCCAACTTTTTCACTCTCCTCTTTCACTTTCATCAAGAGGCCCTTTAGTTCCTCTTCATTTTCTGCCATAAGGGTGGTGCCATATGCATATCTGAGGTGATTGATATTTCTCCCAGCAATCTTGATTCCAGCTTGTGCTTCTTCCAGCCCAGCGTTTCTCATGATGTACTCTACATATAAATTAAATAAGCAGGGTGACAATATACAGCCTTGACGTACTCCTTTTCCTATTTGGAACCAATCTGTTGTTCCATGTCCAGTTGTAACTGTTGCTTCCTGACCTGCATATAGGTTTCTCAAGAGGCAGATCAGGTGGTCTGGTATTCCCATGTCTTTCAGAATTTTCCACAGTTTATTGTGATCCACACAGTCAAAGGCTTTGGCATAGTTAATAAAGTAGAAATAGATGTTTTTCTGGAGTTCTCTTGCTTTTTCGATGATCCAGCAGATGTTGGCAATTTGATCTCTGGTTCCTCTGCCTTTTCTAAAACCAGCTTGAACATCTGGAAGTACATGGTTCACATATTGCTGAAGCCTGGCTATGGGCATTAGGAACTTAAAAACTGGAGGTAAGATGAAATTCACAGACAGTACAGGCAGCCATAAAGCTCACTGAGTCTGCCCTGCTGTGGATGAAAGCATCTCTCAGGGTGCCCGACCCCAGTGAAATGTTTTCTCTGGTACTGGATCTAATCCTTCTGCAGCTGAGCAACTGACAGAATGTTTGGCTTGTGTTTCGGGGCCAAGTCATGTGGGAGGAAAGTATCTTCAAATGCTAGGGCCACATAGAGCGCAGCAGGGGCGTGCCATGTGGGGCACAGAGGGACTGAGAACACAGGTGAAGGGAGACTCCTGCCATCCACCTCACAGGCACTCCTGTGCCTTTGCTCATGGAGGGATGCAGAAAGCAGGATGGCCTCATTATTCAATTTGCATTTAACTTTGGCAATTTGCATAACAAATCCATGTAAAGTAAAATCCAGGTAGCAATGGGATGCTACTGCAAGAAAGAACTGAACACATAGGTATTAGGGAGAAGGGTGGTAACCCACTAAAGATATTAAACAAAGGATGAAAAGGGGCAGGAAGTTAAAAGAGGATTTGAACAAGGTGATGGACATGGCTTTCTCTAAAAAAACAAAACAAAACAAACAAAAAACTTATTTGTTTGGCTGTGCTGGGTCTTAGTTGAGACACACAGAATCTAGGTGGCCAAAGTATTGGAACTTCAGCTTCAGTATACCAGTCCCCCTGCATCGGTAGCTCAGAGTCTTAGCCACGGGACCACCAGAGGAAGTCCCCGTAGGGGATTTTGAGTTCATAGTGACCTAATCTTTGGTTCAAATCCTGGTCCTTCTCTTATCAGCTATCTGATGATAGTCAAATTACTTGAGTTCTATGGCTCAATTTCCATATTTATAAACTCCAACTTTTGTTTTTGGAGAGGATCTTATTAATAAGTGAGAATGTCTGGTTCTTAGAAAATACTCAACAAAAGTTAAACCCTTCCTGTTTCTCCTTTACCTTCTTGATTATATAGCTGGAGCACACAGGCAGTGAGGGGAGGATTGAAATGGGCAGCTTCTGCCAAATTATAGAGAGAATTTTATATTCCCTGTTACATACTGGAGTCATTCAAAAGAAGTATATGAGCCATGGAGGTATTTTTAATTTCCTAGTAGCCACATTTTTTAAGTTTAAAAGTCAAACTAATTTGACAATATATTTTATTTAACACAGTATATCAAATTATCAATTCAACATACAGTCAATAGAAAAATTATTAATGAGATATTTCATAGCATCTTCAAAATCCAGGTATAGTTTACACTGACTGCATATCTCAATTCAGCCAGGCTACACTTCAAATCAAACAAGACCAAATCAGTCAGTCCTAAAAGAAATCACCCCTAAGTATTCATTGGAAGGACTGATGATGAAGCTGAAGCGCCAGTATTTTGGCTGCCTGATGCAAAGAGCTGACTCTTTGGAAAAGACCCTGATGCTGGGAAAAGATTGAGGGCAAAACAAGAAGGGGCAGCAGAGAATGAGATGGTTAGATAGCATCACTGACTCAATGGACATGAGTTTGAGCAAACTCCAGGTGATAGTGGAGGACAGAGGGGCCTGGGGTGGTGCAGTCCATGGGGTTGCAAAGAGTCAGACATGATTTAGCAACTGAACAACAAAAACATGATTCAAACGCTCAGTGGTGTCTTCAAGCTAGTGGCTACCATATTGGGCAGGTCAGCCATACAGTCAATGGAAAGGCACTGAAGGAGTGCTTTGGGAAAATCAATCTACTAGCATTGCTTGAGATGGATTATAGGGGAAGAGTGCAAGCCTGAAGACTGGTTAACAAGTTATTTTCATAATCTAGAAGATAGTTTATCCAGGGTTTGGACAAGGTTGGCATCAGTAGAAATGGAAAAGAGAGGATGAAGGAAGGGGAGGAACACAGCGGGATGAGAACTAACTCATCAGACTTGATTGCTTTTATGTGGCAGACAGACAAAGGTGCCAGAAGAGTTGAACGTGGGGTTGTTAGGTTGGATATAGTAAAGTAAATAATTGGCTTATCTCTACATAGACAAATTTGTCCATACATTTAATAATTATGTGCTTTCCAATTTAGTTTACTTGGTTATATAAACCAACTCTCAAATTCCTTTCTTACTTAATAAAGAAAAACAAAAGTACTGAAGATAAAGGAGTTTTAACTCAAAATCATGTGGTACTGTTAAGTCAGGATTCTAATAACAGATTTCCTTTAGATGAAATAGAATTTAACCTATACATTTTAAACTTTTTTGTCTAATAGCATAAAATATTGAGCAGTAAAGTAAAAGTGCATAGAACAAGAAATCAGAATTCATGCTCTCCCATCACTGGTTACAATGTATACAAATTTAAGAGAAAACTATCATATGTCTTGATTATACCACAGAGGTTTTGTCAGCATGATAAGAAATATGTGAAGTACTATAGTAGCGAAATGCCGTGGGTATCACAGAAGGGAAACAATAGGATTTTTCTTCTAGTGTGTGCCTATTACTGACTTGCTAAGTTGCCTTGAGAAAGAATTTAGCTCTGTTCCCAAATCTTATAATGACTAAAATATCTACTCTTTTGAGCTCACAGGAAGACAACTGATAGAGAGACATACAGAATATAAGCTTAAGCTGTTTTTTTTTAAAAGAGTATTTATGAAATACCTGAAAGCATTGTTTTAAATTTTTTAAAGGACATTTAGAAATGAAACACATAGATATGTTCTCAGTGTCTAATCATTCCGTATTTACCACAAAGGCAATTTCCCATCTTAATTACTCACATTACATTTTAGTGGGTCCATATACATTATTCTACTTGCGTAACATTTTATTGTTTAAATCAGTGGCACAGTGTTCCTGAAGGACAACTCTAATGGGATAAATTTGTGCAAACAAATATTTAGACACACACAGCAAAACCCAGAAAAATACTGTATGCTACTGTAATTTAAAGCTAGATAAATGTCTACATCTCCGTCTCAAAAAAAGATGTGTATGTATATACACACACACACACATAGAGTATATGTAGAGAGATATATATCTATAAATATATATATGTACATATATATATCTATATATGTGTATGTGTGTGTATATATATACACATATATGTGTGTGTGTGTGTGTGTATATATCTACATAGGCTACACTGTGGGAATCTTAGTTCCCCGACAAGGGATCAAACCCATGCCCCCTACATTGGAAGCAGTGTCTTAACCACTGGACCACCATGGAAGTCCCTCAAAAAAAAAAAAAAAAAAAATTATATGTATCTGAACAAAGCTGTAAAATGTTCACTAAATACTGATCTAAACTGTCTACCAGCCTGGAAGCTTGTCAAAGGCACAGAACAGGTTTCATTCATCTCTGTCTCCCCCGCCCCAGACAAGCAATCACATCCGAGTAGCCTAAGAAATGAGTGTCAGTTTGCTGGATTGAACTGAACTACAGAACAGGCAAACTGAACATTTTCCTCCTGAGATGTCATGTATCTTTGTCTTTAAAACAGTGATTTAAAAATACCTAGAGAGCTCAAGTTACATTCTCATCCCAGTATTTCCCCTTAAATAATTAACTTTCTGTTGCTATGCCAGTAGCATATGTTCATAAAAACTTGGTTTTCTCAATGAATTTTAACTAGTTCCTGAACTGACATCCTTGTATCCGGGGAACAGTCAGTAAGCAAAGAATATCTGTTTCATGTTTGTTGTACCACACACTATCTTAGGAATGGATGAGAATTCTGAAGAATCCTTGGACCAACACTGAGAGTTATCTCAAAAATTTGACCCATAATCATTCTCATTTTCAAACTGTTAAGCTCACTGTGTGATACGGAAAGCTACATACAGTTCCGATAAAACGTGAAGTGGAATAAAAAGTTAATGCTGTGAAATAAAAGTCCTATTGTATGGCAAGACAAGAAAAGTTTAAATAAATATAAAATGTTCTCGGTCCTTTGGCCTTCTCTCTTCCTCCACTGTGTACTGTGTATCTGTGTTATGCTTCGGCCAGACCTCCCCCATCAGCAGAAATACCTGCTCAGCCGTTATAAAGAGCACCATTCTAGCGTCAGCAAGACAACTCCTCAAAGATAACATTCCCTGAGAGCTTGTGAGGGCTCACATGACCTACCACTTTGTTCTTGCAAACCTGGATTGTGTAAACTGTTTCAAAAACATGCACACGACTTCCAAGGTGTGGAACAGTTCTCTGACCTTTTCAAGAAGCTCTTCCCAAGTTAAAATCCTCAGTTTGGCTCAAGTACAATTTTCTGTTTCTTTCTTAGATTGGCTGATGAATTTTTTTTTATCAGCAGTGCTAATATAGTCTAGAGTTGTATAGTAGTTGAACAGGCAATTATATTTTCACTATTGTGGGACTAAGAAATTCCAGAGAAAGAAAAGAGCTCAGAAATGTGTCAAGCCCAGATTTCCAGAAATCTAGACTCTACAGTGACTCTAGGTATCAGGTGAGTTGGCAAAAGCATAACTGGCTGCATACTAAGTTGCTTCAGTCATGTCCCACTCTTTGCGACCCCGTGGACTATAGCCCGCCAGGCTCCTCTGTCCATGGGATTCTCCAGGCAAGAATACTGGAGTGGGTTGCCATGCCCTCCTCCAGGGGGTCTTCCTGACCCTGGGATTGAACCCCGGTCTCTTCATGTCTCTTGCAAATAGGCAGGTTCTTCACCAGCACCACCTGGGAAGCCTCAATCTTGCTGATCATTCACTTAAAGATAGTCACAAGATAGGAGCAGCATTGCACATCCTGTCCACCCTCCCCGCCCCCGCCCCCCACCTTAGTGAGAAGGCTGTTTAGAGGGTCTGTGTCCTTACCTCAGACAGCAGGTGCTGAGCCACAACTGTTAATGCCTCAAACTTGGTGTTGCCCAGGGAAAGAAGCTGCTTGAGCTGCAGGATAATTCCACTCTGCTTCGTACATTTGCTTTTATACTGAGCCAACTCAAGTGCTTTTTCAGAGGACAGCACATCTGGGGATGTCTGGGTCTGGATGCACAGACTTCGGGGACTCTTCTGTCTCCCCTTTTCAACTGCAAAAGGAAGGGATATAGGTAGGAAAACACGTGACCTTCATTTTCCTAACCAACACCATCTGGGTTCCCTAAACACTAGAGCAGCCACAGAAGAGCACTTCAGTTATGTTTATAAAGAAAAGCATATGGATGAGAACAGGGATTAATTGGATATCTGTATGTCTGGAACTAGAACCTCTGTATGTCTGGAACTAGAACCACAGACAGCAGCTTTAGTTCTGACTTAAAAGGATGTATACGCGGCAGAGAATGAAGGGTATAAAGGAGATAGATTGACCATTCCAGAAACATGAAAACTGTGTGAAAAATAATGCTGACTTCATGGTTTCTAATTTTCCAGGTAAAGTGGTACAGAAATCTGCTGTGACAAGTACCCTGACGGGAGGCTCTGATTCAGGCTGGCTGAAAACACCACACACACACACACACACACACACACACACACACACGACTGAACTGTTAATGCCTTTCACACACACACACACACACACACACACACACACACACACACACACACACGACTGAACTGTTAATGCCTTTCCCTCTTCCTATACATTTCCTATCAACTTCCTCTCCTTTCCCTGCTGATGGCCTGGTGCGTTCCCAAGATTTATACTGTACATGAGTCATTTCCTAATCCCTGATAAATCACCACACATACAGTAAAAAAACTACTCACATTTAACCCCTGATCTTTAAATTCACTGCCAAGAGTACTATACGTTAAAAAGAATTTTTTTTCTACTTTATTTTGAACTGTAGTTGATTTAGAATGCGTGTTAGTTTCAGGTGTACAGCAAAATGATTCAATGAGAGTTTTATGAGCTTCTGCTGCTGCTAAGTCGCTTCAGTCGTGTCCGACTCTGTGTGACCCCATAGACGGCAGCCCACCAGGCTCCGCCGCCCCTGGGATTCTCCAGGCAAGAACACTGGAGTGGGTTGCCATTTCCTTCCCCAATGCGTGAAAGTGAAGTCGCTCGGTCGTGTCCGACCCTCAGATACTTTTATTTACTTTTATTTTGGGCTATGCTGGGTCTTTGCTGCGCTGGCAGGCTTCTCACTGCGGTGGCTTCTTCCGTGGCCGAGCACTGGTACCAGAGCACTGGCTCAGTAGTTGTGGCACACTGGCTTAGTTGCTGCGTGGCATGTGGGATCTTCCCGGACCAGGGATCGAACCTGTGTCTCCTTCACTGGCCAGGTGGATTCTTTACCACTCAGCCACCAGGGAAGCCCTGAGTATAATACTCGTGACTATACTATTCTGTTTTCTATCAAATATAAGCTTTGTTGTTTCTTTTTCCCCTTCAAGCAATAATATGGTTTTTAAAAATTGTTTTTTAAGACGCACATGCTAATACTCCAAATCCATCTAAGATGCTAAGTGACTGCTCACTTTCTGTCACAGGGCCCTGGGAATCTCTCTATTTCATACAGAAAAAACTGTTCCACCCTGGAACCATTCCAAATGTCTCGGCCACTTTAAACATCAAACAGAATTGGAAAAAGAGGAAAGCAAGCTGCTTAACTTCTTAAAATGAGTAGTCTAAATAATCAGATGTAAATCTGAAAAAATAAAGTCATAAGAAACTAAAAAAAATAAATATTTCTTTATTCTCACAGGCATTCCCTATAGTGTCTACAGTCTGTGGTAACAAACCTGAGACCATTTTATAGATGGTAACTACTTTCTCTACTTTATTAGAAGGAAAAAAACCAGTGATTTCTAGAAGGAAAATAAAGAAACCTCAGTATTCATGTCCCAAAAACCAGTGGGAAAATACATTCAATATTCTTTAAGTTAAACAAGCAAACAAACAGGAAAAGGGCTCTCCTTTTCTATGGTAGCTTTCCCTGGTTAAACAACTCGTATTTGTATTAACACTTGATAATTCTCACTTCTAAAATGACTAAAATAATTGTGTTTTTAAAAGACTTAGGCTTCCCAGGTGGTCTAGTAGCTAAGACTCTAGGTTCCCAAAGTGGGGGATCCAGGTTCCATCCCTGGGCAGAACCTTCAATTTACAGATCTAAGATCCCACAGGCTGCAACTAAGAGCCAGGGCAGCCAGTTCTTTTTCTTTTGACAAGCATTATTTCTGACAATCATTATTTACTTATTTTGAAAGATAAAACATTTCAAATATAAGAAAAGTACACATAAAATAAGCAATTTTATCTATAGTTGAGATGAAATACATGTTCAAATTTTGCTGTAGTTGGTTCAGATATTTTTTCCCCACTGTTTTCTTTTTTTCTCTGTGGGAGAAGGCGAGGGTGGGATGATTCGAGAGAATAGCACTGAAACATGTATATCATCATATGTGAAACAGATCGCCAGTCCAGGTTCGCTGCATGAGACAGGGTGCTCAGGGCTGGTGCGCTGGGATGACCCTGAGGGACGGGATGGGGAGGGAGGTGGGCGGGGGCTCCGGATGAGGAACACATGTACACCCGTGGCGGATTCATGTCAATGTATGGCAAAAACCACTACAATATTGTGAAGTAATTAGCCTCCAATTAAAATAAATAAATAATAATAAAAAAACCAGTTAATAAATCTTCTCAGTGGCCCTCCATAGCAAAGCAAAGTTCAAGGGTGTGAAGGGCCTAACCTGGGCGTAGGGCAGCGTCTATAGGGCAGACTCCAAGACAAGAACCTAGACTTCTGTTCCCACCCATTCTGGAACGTGGAGATGGAGTGGGGATATAATATTGTTGCATAACTAAATATAAACATTTATGCAGGAATCTTAACAAAATGTTACTTAATTCATCCAAGCCCATTATCTGCTAACTTCATGTCAATAAACCTATATACTGGTAAATATCTACCTTTTATATCCTGTTTTATACACTTTTATACAAACAAACAGAAGAGCAAAAAAACTTCTTTTAATCTTTGACCATCCAGAACTTCCACTGCAACATATGTAGATACAGGTTCACTTTCCTGACTGATATCATAGCATATGTCTTCCCAGTACTTACTGAAATATGTATTCATTTATCATTTACTGCTCTGGTGTTACTGTTTCTTAAATCTTTAAGATTCATTCTTTTCTAGGATTTCTATGCTAATCAATTTTATTATGTAATACAATATCAGTTCTTAAACCATTATGTTATAATTATTTATAAAATCAAGAAATGAAGCTTTTATATTAACATTTTTGGAGAAAACATTAAGTTGCTTGCCTTAGTTTCTAGGGGAATTTTAGTATTAACAAGTCCTGTGCTAATAAGTTATTTCTATGGAAAAATATGAAATATAAATTAATTTATTAAGCACTGTTTTTATACTCAGGATGAAAATATAGGTACTCTTTTTGTAGCACGAAAATTTTTGTTCTTCAAATTATCTCTTATGCCAAAGTTGGGGAGCAGCTAAGTATTTATATTTGGCTCCTTGAGAAACTAAATATTTTTAACTGGATTATCAAGACTTTCAATTTACAACTCTACAGAAATTATTTTCTTAGTATCATTGTTTGGTTAAATTCCTTGTTATATATATATACACTTCCTTTTATATTTATCTGTTTTTCTCACTGAATGGTTAATTCCATTTCTAACACTATTTCAAATATAGGGAGATAGACTTATCTTTTCCTGATTCAAAGAGATTAACTTCAGTGTTTCTCAATGGACATAGACTTTGAAATAATATATTTACATTGTGTTAAGCATCTGTCAATATTTTGAAAAAGTGTTTAAAAAATAAGAGTTGAATTAAGCTTCTGAAGCCATTACAATATTTTCTGTATTTTACCTTGCTAAATTTTGTTACAGGCTTCAAATTCCCAAGACATTTTTTTTTTTACCATCTGAAATCTGACATTTTTCCCATATAACTGACATATAACATTATATTAGTTTCAGGTGTACAATATGGTTCACCATATATATCTCAATATATTTTTTTATATTGCAAAACGATCACCACAATAAATCTAGTTAACATCTGTCACCATACCTAAAATTTCTTTTGTGATGAGAACTTTTAAGATATACTCTCTTAGCAACTTGTAAAAAAGCAATACAGTGTTTTCAATTTTAGTCTCCATTCTGTATATCTCCATGACATACTTATTTTATAACTCCAAGTTTCTACGTTTTGACCCCCTCCCCCAGGCCTGACCAACATTTATTAATATTAATATTTTTTCCCCACCCCAGATCTGGCCATGCAACAGTGTAAGCCACTCCTGAGTTTGTTGCTGAATTAGGATGGCTTAGATCCACAAGTGAGTTGGTATCTATTCATTTCCTTTATTATATTTCAGTTGCTTTAGCTTTTGGTAACAAAATGGCATTTGTTATGAAAAAGAACATACATATATATGTATATATAACTCAGTCATTTTGCGGTACAGCAGAAATGAGCACACACAATAATGGCATTTGTGCTTATGAAAATCCTATTTGTTGCCTTTTGGAACTGTTAAGTTGTGTCAAGGCATATCTGTTTTTTGAAATTTTAGAAAATTCTCTAGGACTTGATACTGTATTTGGAACACTGCTAAAATCACTGTAAATGAACTTATGTAGTTTTTACTGAGGTACACCCTTGGAAAAGATCCTGATGCTGGGAAAGATTGAGGGCAGGAGGAGACAAGGGTGACATAGGATGAGGTGGTTGGATGGCATCACCAACTCAATGGACACGAGTTTGCGCAAACCCAAGAGATAGCAAAGGGCAGGGAAGCCTGGAAGCCTTAGCGACTGAACAACACCCCGGAAAACATCACCTGTCCAAGTGTGATTGCATTCCAATCATGCAAGTCTCTGGTTCTTAGCTGCTTTCTCATTTGTGCTTTGCCTGGTTCCTGTTTCACCTTCAGCTGCAGTTCAGGGTCGGGGTGTTAACTCCATCTAACTAGAGAATTGGGGCGGGGTGGGGGGCAGGGGGCAGGTAAGCCACTGCCTCAGGAAAACTCAAGTTCTCCAGGTACCAGCTTTTCTTCTCTCAAGCTTTCTTGGTGGCCGTAGAACTGGAATTTCAAAGTAGGAAACCTCGCATACCAACAATGGTTCCTAAAGGTTCAGACATGAAAATCCCAAATACCACACCTAGAATTCAAACCCCACTCTGCCTCAGGAAGTGATAGAAATCACTGGAAATTATCACGGATATCATGATGCAGTTTTCAATGCTACCAGGAGAATCTCATTCAGACATTTAAAATGACTGATGATGTCTGCCTGCATAGTGTCATACCCCAGATGGAGGCTTAAGAATATAAAACCTGCTGATAAGGCTTCTCTAACACATCCTAGCACAAACTGTTAGAGTCACAGCTAGTAGGGAAGGATATATTCTCTTATGAATCCTACATGGGGTTAAAGTGACACCTAATAAGGGGTCTTAATACAAACTTGCTTGCAGAGAAAAGATTAAAAAAAAAACACCAGCCCCAATGTCCATAAGGAGTGAAGTGAACTGAAAGTCACTCAGTTGTGTCTGACTCTTTGTGACCCCATGCACTATACAGTCCATGGATTTCACCAGGCCAGAATACTGGAGTGGGTGCCCGCTCCCTTCTCCAGGGGATCTTCCCTAGCCAGGGATTGAACTCTGGCCTCCCACAATGCAGGCCAATTCTTTACCAGCTGAGCCACCAAGGAAGCCGAAATAAAGCAGAACCTGCCATGTTTTGCTGTGCTTAGTTGCTGTCGTGTCTGACCCTTTGCAACCCTATGGACTGTGGCCTGTCAGGTGCCTCTGTCCATGGGACTCTCCAGGCAAGAATTCTGGAGTTGGTAGCCATGTCCTCCTCCAGGGGATCTTCCCAACCCAGGGATCGAACCCAGGTCTCCTACATTGCAGGTGGACTCTTTACCACCTGAGCCACTAGGGAAGCTTGTCCATAAGTAGAGGTGTGCTTAAATAAATGTTTGGTACACTTATACAATGGAACACCACAGCTGTAACACACAAATAGAAAGCTCTCTGTGTTAAATGAAAAAACATGGTCAAGGCGATGTAGATGACGTGTCTCATTGTATCAAGAGGTATGTACTTTTTGCTTATAAATTCATCACAAAGCTTTCATATAATATATATAAAAGTACTAACGATGTTTACCTTTTCAGAGAAGACAATAGGAACCAGACCGATATAAAGCTGTTCTAGTGCATTTTTAAATACTTGTAAATCACAACGTAAATACATTGCGGGCTTCCCTAATGGCACAGTGGTAAAGAATCTGCCAAAGAATGTTCAGACTACCACCTGATTGCACTCATCTCACACACCAGCAAAGTAATGCTCAAAATTCTCCAAGCCAGACTTCAATAGTATATGAACCATGAACTTCCAGATGTTCAAACTGGATTTATAAAAGGAAGAGGAACCAGAGATCAAATTGCCAACATCCGCTGGATCATCAAAAAGCAAGACAGTTCCAGAAAAACATCTACTTCTGCTTTATTGATTATGCCAAAACTTTGACTGTGTCAATCACAGCAAACTGTGGAAAATTCTTCATGAGATGGGAATACCAGACTACCT
This sequence comes from Nanger dama, assembly GCA_917880005.1. Lineage (NCBI taxonomy): Eukaryota > Metazoa > Chordata > Mammalia > Artiodactyla > Bovidae > Nanger > Nanger dama. Next base: position 26,243,335 of record CAKJTW010000021.1, read on the forward strand.
TACCAGCCTTCTGAGAAATCTGTATGCAGTTCAAGAAGCAACAGTTAGAAGTGGACATGGAACAACAGACTGGTTCCAAATTGGGAATGGGGTACATCAAGGCTGTATATTGTCACCGTGCTTATTTAACTTATATGCAGAGTACATTATGCGAAATTCCGGGTTGGATGAAGCACAAGCTGGAATCAAGATTGCTGGGAGAAATATCAGTAACCTCAGATACACAGATGACACTACCTTTATGGCAGAAAGTGAAGAGGAACTAAGGAGCCTCTTGATAAAAGTGAAAAAGAGAGAAAAAAATTGGCTTGAAACTCAACATTCCAAAAACTAAGATCATGGCATCCGGTCTCATCACTTCATAGCAAATAGATGGGGAAACAATGGAAACAGTGAAAACCTTTATTTGGGGGGGCTCCAAAATCACTGCAGATGCTGACTGCAGCCATGAAATCAAAAGACCCTTTCTCCTTGAAAGAAAAGCTATGACCAACCTAAACAGCATATTAAAAAGTAGAGACATTACTTTGCCTACAAATGTCCCTCTAGTCAAAGCTATGTTTTTTCCAGTAGTAGATGTATGGATATGAGAGTTAGACTATAAAGAAAGCTGAGCACCAAAGAATTGATGCTTTTGAACTGTGGTGCTGGAGAATATTCTTGAGAATCCCTTGGACTGCAAGGAGATCAAAACCAGTCAATCCTAAGGGAAAACAGTCCTGAATATTCATTGGAAGGACTGATGCTGAAGCTGAAGCTTCAATAGTTTGGCCACTTGATGCGAAGAACTGACACATTGGAAAAGACCCTGATGCTGGGAAAGACTGACGGCAGGAAGAGAAGGGGACGACAGAGGATGGGATGGTTGGATGTCATCAGCGACTTGATAGACATGAGTTTGAGCAAGCTCTGGGAGTTGGTAAGGGACAGGGAAGTCTGGCGTGCTGCAGTCCATGGGGTTGCAAAGAGTCTGACACGACTGAGCGACTGAACTGGAACCAATCTGCCTACAATATGAGAGACTCAGGTTCCATCCCTAGGTTGGGAAGATCCTGTTGAGGAGAAAACAGCAACCCACTTCAGTATTCTTGTCTGGAAAATCCCATGGACAGAGGACATCAGGCTACAGTCCATGGGGTCACAAAAAGAGTCAGACATGACTTAGTGACTAAAACAACTACAACAAATATATTACCTACTCAAAATTTAAATGTAGTATTTTTTAAAGGTGGTTAAAATGAATTCTGAGTTTCAATCTTTAACACAACCATCAAGCAAACATAGTCAATCCATGTTTTTTCCATGGGGAATCTGGGCAGAAATCTAAATAATGCAGCTTCTATTGAATGTGAATTCTCAGAATAGATTTATATCCTAAGAGCAAATAAGCATACAGACTGCCCTCTACCTAGAGCTGGAAAAGCACGCTATGACCTCAATCTTCCGCTCCATATACTGTGCTCCCTGAGGACACAGCTGTACCACATGACAGCTGATGACCCAGTTTGAGCATCCTTCCCTCCCTCCTCACCCCTGGACCAATGGAAGATCAGAGACGATGCAAAAATCTCCAATGATGCTCAAAGCCCCAGTGCTCATAAACGGAGTACTTTGTAATGCCAGAAATCATCAGTTTCCCTTAAATCCTACCAGATTCATTATTATAGCAAGTTAGCTTAATATGAACCAAACTTTGCCTTGTGTTCCCTCTATTAACATGTTATCATTTTGATAATACAACTATTTTGATAATAAACTAAAAAATTCTTTACTGTCTCCATTAACAGCCTATCTAATTGCAAAGAATCAACTTACTCAGAAATCTTAAAACTAAATGTTAACTTTCACATAGATTCAGAGGCATGTTGACAAGATAATTACCACTGTGTGTCTGATCAGACCTTCCTGGACTTCATTCCAGTGAAACTGAAACCTCCATCAGGAAAACCAAAGTCCCAAGTCCAGGACATTTGAAAAATAGCTGGATAACACTATTTACTCTCTTTGTTCTTTCTACTCAGAAATCTCAGTGTAATAAGACTTCAAACCAGCCTAAAGAACTTATTTATCATCCTCTTAAAGAAAATAGTTGAAGGAAGAAGAACAGGCCCATGTTTCAGGCTCAGTTACTCAGGCATACAGATCCCCACCCTCAAGGCAAAACACTTATTTCTGAGAGAAAGACTTAACCATTCAGACAGGGACTAACCTAGCTGCTGAGGATACAACCATCCTAAGGCAAGAATAAGCCAGGGACAGAATCTGCTGGCGTTCTGAATATTAAAATCAAGCAAGAGACAAGACCTCCAAGGAGAGGTTGCCTTGACGCGATTGAAAAACTATACGTAGCCTTCAGTAACTAACATTTGTTTCATATACCTATTGATTTCTTACTCATTTACTCACCAAACGTTTATCAAAATCTACCGTGTGGCTTTGCTGTGGACAGGTGGACCTGCCTGGTGTCTTGGGGGTGGTAGAAGCAGGTTTAAGAGGCCGGTGCCCCACAAAGATACACGAAGACACCTTGTGTCTGATAGTCAGCTCTTGCTGTTTAACTCACACAAACAGCTATTTGCAAAGGTGATAGTCGCTGGCGAGGATGTGCCTTCCGCTACATTACTGCCTTGACGACTAAGGCTTGTGGGTTCATAAAACATAAGCAGTGAGCTAACAGGCTTGGCGAGCAGCTTGAACAGACAACTGATTCCCGTCTTTCTACCTTTATCTGAATCTCCTCATCTAAAACACTTCCTGGGACACCTGCCCCTCCACAGGCTCTTTCTGTCAGTGTTTGCTCAGCAGTTGAGGATGGCAGTTTATGCTGAGGGGGAAGTTACAAAGACAACAAGGTCTTAAATGTGGACTACTTGGAAATATGTGCTCTGATAAGAGGGAGCATCCAGTTCTGAAACAATGACCCACATGACCCCTGTGCATTCAGCAAATGTCTGCTGGATGTGCCTCTAGCAAGCTGGTCCTTGTCTGTAAGGGACTTTTACAGGGCAGAGACAGAAACAGGCCCCTGCCGATGGCCATATGATAATTAGGAAAGAGAATTACGTACACAGTGCAGTGAGGACTGGGGGCGGGGTGGGGGTGGGGGACACCTGGATCTGCGACCAGCAAGAAAGGGTGCTGGAGACAGTGTGGATGGACATTTGCATGTCAGGCAGACAGATGTGAGAGCAGAAAACACCAAGGCAGAGAAGTATGGGAGCTCTGGAGATCCTGACATTCGGTGCTGACAGCAAAGCACTCCTGAAGTTAAAGTAAGAGGATGTGGCTGGAAGCAGAAACAGAGGCCAGACAGGACTGCCATACAAGGCTTATTCCGGTAGGAGACCCAGAGCAGTGCTGAGCAAGTCTGGAGACGCAGGGGAAGGGGGAGGATCTGAGGGGGTGAGCGAAGGGAGGCCCAGGGTCAGAGAGGGACGCGTGGCCAGGGCCGTGAGAACCAGCAGGAAATGACGAATGTGTTTACGGGGCAGAGCAGGACACCTTAGCGACCAGCTGGATCAGGAGGAGTGCTGGGTAAGTCATAACTTCCAGCTTGGAAGTAACACACAGAGAAGCAGATTAGCATGTGAGAATCAGAGAGAGGGCCGAGGGACTCGGTGGGCAGGCATCCTGACACTCTAAGACCCTGCTCCTCATTCTCCAAAAGATGCTATTCTAGCTTCCCCAGCCCCATAAGGCTTTCCAAACGGACTTGTCAGCTGGGGTGTTTTCCCTAGGAGCGGATCAGTTCTTTACTTCCCCTTGTCCCAAATGCTGCCCCCTAATACAAGCCAGGGCTTCCCTGGTGCCTCAGATGGTAAAGAATCTGCCTGCAATGCGGGAGACCTGGGTTTGATCCCTGGGTTGGGAAGATCCCCTGGAGGAGGGCACAGCAGCCCCATTCCAATATTCTGGCCTGGAGAATCCCCATGGGCAGAGGAGCCTGGTGGGCCACAGTCCATGGGGTCACAAGGAGTCGGACACAACTAAACATGGTACACTCAGAGCAGGCCTATTAACACACACTCTCCCAGCTTGATGAACTGCAGATCCACAGAAATCTAGATGGTCTTACCAAGATTTTATAGGAAATCATTACTCAGTGTTGTATGAAAAGAGGAAGTTAGCATCCACCTTGACAAGGGTGGAAGAAGCCCTCAAGCCTAACAGCATGCATATTATAGTTAAGGCGCTGACACTTGCTTCGTGGCATCTAACCATTATTTAAATAAACAAACTAAGAAACAAATTAGTGTCATTAACTTAAATTTATATAAACCTTTTCAATATTCCTTTCACTATGAGTTTGCTCTAGAAGAGTTCTTAGTAATCATAATTTAGAAGCCACACATAGCATTTTTCTACTTCTAGGTAGGTATGGCATTTGCTTACAGTGGAACATTTCAAGCTCAACAAAGCACAGTGTTTAGACTTTTAAAATTACCCAAGCTCATTCTTTTGGAGGCAGATAGGGAGGAGTGCCTTAAGACACCTATTAAAATTTTATAGTACTAGACTGTTGGACCTGCTGCAGAGCTATGTATCATATGTAAAATGGCTTTACTTTTAATTTCAAAAGTAGATTATAGGATAGAAGGCACATTCCTATCAAATACTCTTATTTCAGGATAATTACTGCTTAGACAACTTTTCCTGAAAAACCAACCAAACTTGATCTTAAACATTTTCCATGTGGCTGGCAGGAAAAGAAAAGCACATTTCTCGTGTTCTTAAAATGGACTACTAACTGTAAATAAAAGTTAACAGAAATTCATTACATTTGAAAGTTTTTTTCCTTCCAGAAATACTTTTAAGAAAGTATCAGTTCCATCAATCTGTTGACTATTTTTCCATCAATTTGCTTCTAAATAATAGAAGTGCACCTTAATATGTTAAGTTTCTGGATTTGTTTCATGACTAGAAGAGCATACTGCAAATTCCTGCAAGTGTAAAATTTCATGCCTGTAACATTAAAAATTCTAAAGATGCCAAATGGAAATATTTTAAATCATCTAACAAGCAAAAATTTCATCTGAAACATGAATTTTATAGTAGGGGAAGAAAATCTGAATTTTTATCTCAACTTAAAATAAGGAACAAACGTCTCTTGTTATACTTGTTTACAATGTATATGAACAAACTGGATAGGTCTTTCCCTGGTAGCTCAGTTGGTAAAGAGGCCACCTGCAATGCAGGAGACCCCTGTTTGATTCCTGGGTTGGGTAGATCCCCTGGAGAAGGGATAGGCCACCCACTCCAGTATTCTTGGGCTTCCCTGGTGCCTCAGCTGGTAAAAAATCTACCTGCAATGTGGGAGACCTGGGTTCGATCCCTGGGTTGGGAAGATCCCTGGAGAAGGGAAAGGCTACCCACTCCAGTATCCTGGCCTGGAGAATTCCATGGACTTGCAGAGAAGTCGGACACTACTGAGCAACCTTCACTTTCACTCTCCTCAGAGCACAAGGAGGAAGATAAAGATATGACTGAGGTGTCACTTCACAGGATAGCAGCTCTGGGACTGGCTCTTTCTCTCTGTTACTAAGGCAAATGACCCAAAATATTAAACGTGAGCCATCATAGGCATCACAAAGCCGAGCTGTGCTGTTGATTTCAGCGATGACAGCATATGCCAAGATATCCCTTTAAATTTGCCACATGGACGAACACAGCACTAAGAATAACACTCTGTCACCACAAAGAATCATTTCCAAAACAAGAACAAACAAAACTCTACATGGCCCTTCTTGCTGTATCCTCTGCAAGCACATATACCTTGTTAGATTTTTTAAAACTGTCTTTTCTGGACTTTTCCACCTTGAGCTAGCCAGCTTAGGTGATGCCACCACTGTGCCAGCGAGGCCAGGCCCCGTGGGTCAGTGCTTCACAGCCACAGGCGGCGTCCCTACCATCTCGGCCATGTGCAATCACGGGTTTCCCAGCAGAGCAGCAGGGCTGAAACAAGGGACATGCAGACAGAAGATCTGAGTGGGGAAAATAAATCCCCAAAATGGGTCAAAATCTCCTTATTGCAAATTAAAGATGACAGACTACCTTTAATAGACAGTAGAAACAAAAGTTAGAATAGCCAATTAAAACATTCAACATTAGGAATTTCTCTAACACAAATGGGCTTCCCTGGTAGCTCAGATAGTAAACAACCTGCCTGCCATGCGGGAGATCTGGGTTTGATCCCTGGGTTGGGAAGCTCCTCTGGAGGAGAGCATGGCAACCCACTCCAGTATTCTTGCCTGGAGAATTCCTAAGAATAGAGGAGCCTGGCGGGCTACATACAGTCCATGGGGTTGCAAAGAGTCCGACACGACTGAGTGACTAAACTCAGCACGGATATTATAAATAATAATTAAAAAGAGAATGCTGTTCTCAAAATATTAACCAGTTATGGAAGAAATAATCTGAGCATGAGATGTCTAAAATTCAAGTTATCAAGGGACAGTAGGAAAAAGCCCAGTCTCTCATGCAAAAGAAGCACTAATGGTATCACTGTTACCCAGAGCTACCTAACTGATGCCTTTTATAAAGGACTCTCATGCGCTAGGGCTTTCCTGGTGGCTTGGATGGTAGAATATTGTCCACAGTGCAGGAGCCCTAGGTTTGATTCCTGGGTCGAGAAGATTCCCCTGGAGAAGGGAAGGGCTACTCACTCCAGTATTCTTGCCTGGAGAATCCCATGGACAGAGGAGCTGGCGGGCTACAGTCCATGGGATCTCAAGAGTTGGACATGACTGAACAATTAACACTTTCTTTCTCAGCTACTGAAATAACCCAAAGTATCACCTAAGCCAAATAAGCAAAATAATGTCCAATTTTGGATACATTTAAAAACACACCTGTTGTCTTTTTACCTAAGAAAATAGTAATGTGCATACTATTAATAAAACACTATTACTAGCTGTGAACCATGCTTTAGAGCTAATAAAAGTACCATAATCTATATTATTTCATGTATAGGATGATTCTCTACTATCCAAAACTCAACCTAAATATTTCAATGTTTCTAATTAAATAAGCATTTACTATATATGTTTCCCATGCCACATTCTTCCATTTTCTCCAGATGAAAAACCCTGTTTTACCTCCCATTCTGAATCCAACTTCAAACTATACTGTATGGTTTATTTTCTATGCTTATGTGAAAACAGATACCACATTAAAGCACAATTTGGCATGGTAAAACTTTACCTTTTTCTTCCAACATCTAACTTTTAAAGACCTATCAAAAATATTACCTATTATGAGTAAAAATTCATTTAACATATCACTGCTCTCTTAAATAGACTGCAATAACTATAAAGGGCACCTTTTAATGTCATAGCAAAGCTGAAGCTATAAGACTGCCATATCAAAGAGTTCAGCATCAGTCTATGCCAAGACATTTTTAACATAATGCCATTCACAAAACCAGTTCTTAGCAAATGCTTATCGATGTGGCCATGAGGCCAGTGTAATTTTCAAAGCTGCCTTCCAGGAAACTGAAAAGAAAATTGTGGATTCACAGAAGCGATAACAAAGGAGGTGGTGGAAGGCCATATCTGTCCTCTATTGTTCTTGATCTGATCCTTTTGATGTCTTTTTGCATTATACAAATGACTGAATATTTTAATTTCTTACAAAAAATTCTAAATATATATAGTTATTTTATGGCAGCTTTCTAAAATGCTTTCACTGGCTTCTATATTTTGTAATGTGTGAGAGAAACACAGAGAAATTAAAATTTAGCATCACCTTAATGCATGACTAGGAGTTCCACCATATATGTTCCTAATAAAATATATCTTTTATTAACACCATTTAAATACATAAAACCACATTTAATGTTGAGAACATTCTTTCTCAGTGTACTATAACTGAAAATTAATTCATTTAAGAGAGCAAAATCAAATATTAACCTATATGTCCAAACAACAAAATAACTTGAAAGTGTCCAGTTAACACAGCTACAAACTAGGTGATCATTACCAAAAAAAAATCATATCCTAAAAGAGAAGAAACGATGAAGTGTGTTGCAAGATTCAACTTATTAAATGATATACTGTCCTTATTTATAAGCTATCAGTATTAGCTTTTGAGAAATTAGTTTTGCCTTCTCTCTAATCTCTCTTTACCTGCATGCACTATAGAGATTGGAGAAGTGAAACACTCAATTTCCCAGCTTCCTTTGCAGGTAGAAACAGCCATGTGACTGAGATTTAGCCAATGAGATGTAAGCATGAGTGATATGGCACTGCCCCTTCCCTGGGTCTTGTTTTTGCTGCCTACAGCAGCCGTTGTGAGATCACGAGGCAACATTCATGAGAAAAAGGCTAAAAAATAGCATAGGTGTTAATCCTGACATTGCTGAGCCTCTGAGCAAGATAAGAGCTGCTTCTTGCTATGTGAGACAAATAAACTCCTTCTAAGTCAAGTTGACTGCATCTAAAAGCATTTCTGGGGCTTCCCTGGTGGTTCAGTGGTAAATATGTTTCCAGTGCAGGAAACACAGGTTCGATCCCTGATCCACAAAGATCCCACATCCTGCAGAGCAACTAAGCCCTGTGCGCCACAACTCTTGAGCTCACCTTCAGAGTCCACATGCCGCGAGTACGGAAGCCAGAGTGCCCAGAGCTTGTGCTCTGCAACAAGAGAAGCCTCAGCAATGAGAAGCTCTTGTAGCAACAGAGACCACACACAGCCAAAAATAAATAAGTAAAACTATTTTAAAAGCATATCTGTTGGACAGTCTGAAAAGTGAACACCAAACATAAGAACATTACAATGACTTTCATTCTAATTAAACACTTAATCCTGTTCTGCCTCACTCTTACCAAATACCTAGGCAAAATGGTTCTCTTTAGTGTGGCTTCAAGTAAATGAAAATATCTTGTGTTATTAATAATACTCCTGCCTTTCCTCAGAGTACGTGTAAATACACACCTCCCCTCTTTGCTTAGAGTAATTGCTTTTACTCTTACTAGCTCAGCAGAAAGAATTCTCTTAGTGCAGTGAATGGCCTTCACTTGGGTCAATGAGAATATCAACTCTGAGGTTCACACTGGCACTTTTCATAATAATGAGTACAAGTATCTCATCTCCAGCTGCACAGAAGACCCAGATTCCAACAGAACTGGAGGCAAGGAATATTTCTACAGAGACAATTCCTTTCCCTCTGCTGACTGATAAGATGGAAATGAATACATAGAGGCAAAATTCTGAGCTACACTGAACCGGGTGCTTTGGTGAAATCACTGGAACCACTTTGGCCCTCTTAGCAGGTGTGGGCCCTCCTAGGATGCTACCATCTTCATCTACTCTGGACATCTTGCAACATCACCCAAAACTGACACATTCACACTCATTCCTTGCGTCTGTTTAACAGAGGGAACTGTATCCTGGACTGGACAGCATGCTTTGCCAATCAATTTATTAATATTACAGCACACAGCGCCCCACCGAAAGGTTGGTAAAAGGGCCCATTCCATCTGGACCCCTACAACCACCACCTTATTGCTGGCAGCTCCCCCTCCACAGTCCATGCTCCAATGTGTTAAAATCTTTCATTTTCTTGAAGGAGGTCACCTTCAAGGCTTCCTTCAACTCCAGGCTTTCACATGCTTTTTTCTCTCCCTGGAACACCCTCTGTTTCTTGGCTAATTCCTCCTATCCTGGGGTCCCAGTTGACATGACTCTTCTCCTGGAAGACCTGGGGAGTCAGCCTCGCCTGCTGGGACAGCCTTGCCTGCTGCCTGGACACCTAGTCTGTGTCGTACCATGACTGTCTGATGGTCTTTGCCTGACTCCGTGGTAAACTGTGGGCTGTGGGAAGGCAGGGGGCTATGTGTGACTTAGTCCTGGCTACAATATCAGCATCTGGCATTGTTAGGACATGTCTAACAGATACTTGTTTATGAAATGAATGACTTGACCCTGCAATGTGAAAAGATAGTCTGGAAGCAAGGGAAAGGCTGATTGGTGGCAAAGGCCAAAACTATAAAATTCTTCAAAAAGCTCCAAAGTATTAGAGTGGGTGATAACAAAACTGTTGATATTTGACTAGTTTTTACCTCTAAGAAGAGCAATTTCAAACGTTTCAGCCTACTAATAAAGCCTGAACTAGAGTAAGCAGAAGGCTTCCCAGGTGGTAACAGTGGTAAAGAACCCACCTGCCGATGGAGGAGCCATCGGAGACTAAGGGAAGATCCCTGGAGGAGGGCATGGCAATCCACTCCTTGGCATGGCAATCCACTCCTTGGCATGGCAATCCTTCCTTGGTAGTTTGGTAAAGAATCTGCCTGCAATGCAGGAGACCCCGGTGTGATTCATGGGCCGGGAAGCTCCCCTGGAGGAGGGCACGGCTACCCACTCCAGTATGCTTGCTTGGAGAATCCCATAGATAGAGGGGCCTGGTGGGCTAGAGTCCTTGGGGTCGCAAAGAATCAGACACCACTGGAGTGACTGAGCATGCCCGCAGAGTAGAGAGAGGGTAAAAACAACAGGGATTTTACAAGACAGAGACATAGAGTCTTGCAACCCAAGAACTGTGGTTAAATGAGAAAGAACAATGGGGGCTTTGAGGACATACTGAAGGCCAAACGATGGTGGTGTGAAGAGAAAGAAATCAGTCTTCGCTGAGTTTGAGAAATAAGCAGAGAACTCATTTAGAGAAGAATTATTTTCAGGTGTCAGTAACACATCAAGGACTTTTAAATCTGGAGCCAGGAAATTCACAGAATTTGAGGTTGAAGGGAGCTTGGAAATCATCTGGTCTGATTCCTTTATTCTGTATCCCTGTTTGGTTAAGCGATCAAGGTCACTGCCGTGGTTACCAGCAGAAACAAGGCTACAACCCTGGGCTCTTGGAATCCAGGCCAATACCACTGCCAGTGTAGCAACCAACAGCAACACCACCTCTTTTTCTACTGTTTACAACCCAGGTGGATAAGAAGAAATGTGACCACTCCAATCTATTTTTTATTGGAAGATTTCTCAAACCCTCTGGTTATGTAAAATGGATAAGCTCATGAAAGATTCTTACTGGGGTGAGTAGAATTATATTCTTTACTTAATTATAAAATGCTTCCTACATGCAAAACTCTTTTTTCCATCATGGCTATTCACTAGATCTAACAGAATTACAGCAAGATTCACAGCTGGAAAAAAAATCTAAAAAACAAAAACAAAACCAAGAGTTCCCAGGTTTTAGTCCCATCTCTGCCACTGGCTGTGTGTCCTTGGGCAAGTTAATTCTCTGGGCCTCCGACTTCCTGGTGTAAAATCAGATAAACTAGATCACCTTTAAGTACACTGAAACTATGATGGTCATCAAATGAATGGTTCAAAATATTTTTATATACATTCAAAAAATAAAATGTGCCCCAAGTGTCACTATTAGTCAAACTCTGGTAATAAAAGCTTTAAGCTGTCTTGTAAAGCTATCTGCTTCATAAAAACAGTAGAAACAACTTAAAATGTTTTCTAATGGAAGGTTGGTTTAAATCCTGGCTCAGTCAGCAACGGGATGTTATATGACTGCTAAAACACACGTGGTAGATAAATGCGTTAACATGCAAATCTAAGATACATCCATGCTTAAAAGTAAGCTATAAAAGAGTATATATTATCCTTCCATTTCTGTAAAACAAAATGGGGTAAAAAAGCTTACATAGGCTTACACATGACTAGGAAAATTACTGGAAAGATAAACAAGCCCCCACGAGCGTGACTGCCTCTGTGGAGAGGGCCTGGGTAAGAAGGAGGCTCACCTGGAATTGTACAACCTTCTGCACAGTCTGATTTTCTTTTTAACTTGGAATGTGGATTGATTTTTTTAAGTTAAAATTAAAAGCCACTTGGGAGCTATTTTAGATTACTGATTGTTACAAATACAGAGTACCCTTATATATTTAATTTTCACCTTTTTATTCTTTAAAGTTGAGAAAAATGACAGTGGCGTATAGGCTAGGAGAGACACAGCCACTGTTTCCCTCGGAACTTGTTCCATTTACCTTCAGCTGTCAGCTCAGACCAAGAGGGAAAGGCTGGCAGATTCTGGTGACAGGTCAAGGGGAGTTATGAAACACAAGGAAGAGGCACTAGAAAAAAATGGGAATTATCCCACAGAGCAGGGAGATGCCCCTGGGAAAACTAAAAGCAGTCAGCTGAGAAAAATCACTAGGGACAGAGATGGAAAACAAGACCCAGAGGAGCCGGCCTTCATGGGGAATAAAACAACATTTACTCAATATTTACATACTCGGAGGATGCTAGCACGGTTACCACTAACCAGCCCAAATTCAAACGATCAGCACTCCCGTGTTTATAGCATGAAATCAACTTAATTGACCACAGTTGCAATTATATCCAAACAACAGGCAGTGACAGGAGGCAAATGAATCCTCTAAAAGTGGACAGGCTGGTGACATGTGCCTAAAATATACTCTGCCTTCATTTCCATCTCTAGGCACAGAAAATAAAAAGCAGATACAAGCATGAAGATCAGAGGCAGTCTCGTGTGATTTGCAAACATTTTCGTCAGGAAGCTTGGAAAACTTAATTTGTGGTTCATTTCCTACCTGTCCACAACCATTATGATGCTTTATTTCAGCAATGTCGAGAACACAGCAACCGTTTAGTACACCAAACCAGGCTGTCACAACCTCAGTGAGGAACTACAGAACAAAAAACTACGGAACCCTCTCTTTTCATCTCCTTCTTTAAAGGAAAGAGAACTCATTGTTTTGATTTACCTGTCGCCCATTTCCGAAATCATGTGAGGGAAAATGTAACCGAACAGGTGCTGATTTTTTTTTCCAGATCTGGCTGGTGTCAGAGCAAAGAGCTGGGAGCATCCAGGCAACAGTCTGGCTTTCAGCGAACAAACCAAGCAGACAGGAGCTTGCAAACAAGGAAAAGTGCTAGGCACGTGTGTTGAAGCACAAGAGAAAGCTGCTTATTTTGACAAATTATGCCTGGTTCTCTCATTAGAGCTTTCTTTCCTCAATAATCTGTTCCCTTAGGAAATTTCTGATTAGCACCTGCAAGGTAACCAAGATGCCCTCCCTACCAGTGTAACAGTACAGAGAGAGGTGTGCCAGACAAACCTGTGTGGAAAATGACAGTGCTTTTCCGAAGCCCCGAAGGGAGTCGCAGATTCCGCAGCAACCCTTTGGCAGTCAGCCGGACGTGAATGGTGGACAAGGAGAACTTGGGAGACAACAACATGTCTTCAGAGCAGGTGGAAAGAAGATTTCACAGAACAACCAGCTCCCACACGGGCTCTCACATACTGTCTTTTCCAACCCTGCACTCTTCTTCCAGGCCAAGAAACAGAGCGAGAGAAAACATGCCTACATGCCAGATGCTGCTTACTGCGCCCGCACAAAAGAAAAGCCCCAGAGCTATCCAAGTGCTTCTGGCTTCCGCTTCCACTGCCAGATGTTGTCGAAACAATGCTCTTCCTCTGAAGCAACTCCTCCTAGCAGCCCCAGCAGTCAGCAGCCTCTGAATGACATCACACTGAACATGCTATGGGGTTGTTATGGTTTGCATCAGAGATGGTGAAGGGGAGGAGAAAGTGGGTGGTCTTAGGCGCTTTACATAACAACCAATAATGTCACCGGTTTGGTGATGGCTTGGAAGATCCTTAAGGGGAAACAACTACTTTTCAGATGTGCCTAATACTTATTTAGTAATTATAAAGAATTAAGACTTCATTAAAGTAGTCTGTGTTCTGATTTTAATTGTCATTATACCTATAATTTAAGCTGTAATTATATATATACACAGACACACTAGTAGTAACACTGGGCATTTTTTCAGATATTTTACATAAACCTATATAGAAACCTAATAACTCAGACAAAAGTGTTCCCAGTTACAGTTTTAAGTAAGACGCCTACTATAACATCTGGAACTAAGCACTGTAGGTTATATTTCTTAAAAAATCTTTTTACTGTATTAATGAGAGATTGAGAAAAGGTTAGTTCAACTTTACCACTCATATTCTGGAGACCTCACTAATAACCAACAATAAAAGGTTAATACCTCTATCAGATGTAATATAATAGTTCCAGAGGAATAAAAATTAGTCTTACAAGCAGTATTCTAAAGACTCCACTTACTGACTCATTGATTCATTGCATTTACAGAATATCAGGTGACCTCTCAAGAATAGCAGTGTTTTGAGATTAGGAACACCAGGAAGGTGAGATTATTGTGTATCAGTAAGAATTGAGATCTAGCAAATGTTTACTTGAGTAGAGTCCTTTGTAAAAGTACATTAAAATATGATGGCAAAAACTAAAAGAAGTTGCAGGAGAAAGGCATATGGACATAAGAGAATTGCACCCACAAAATGCTCACTTAGGCGAAGCTAAATATTATTAAACCAGGAAGAGCCCAAACTCTTGATAGATTTTAATTTTAAAAAGTATAAGAAAACAACATGTTAAAAAAAAAAAAATCTATGCATGTTTCCTAGATTTCCAAAACTTGGTAACAGAAATGAATGTGGCTGTTGACTATAAATAACTAATAGATGCTATGAGAATGTGTAGGACACAGCTACTCTTTCAGAAATTCTCTAGAGTGTTTAGGGTGTGATAAGTGGAGGAGACAGGCAGGAAAGGAAATTGTGAGTAATTCCTTCTCCCTTTTCACTCACCCCGCCGCCTCCTCACCCCCCGCCTCTGTTGGCAAGCTACAACTTATTCATACACAGATAAGGGGTCTTGTAAACATTTTGCCCATGGAAGCACAAATAGCCAAGGAATTAAAGTCTGGAAAAGCTACATTTAGGTATTGCTTCTTCACTTTATCACAGTTTTTATTAAAAAACAAATTAATTTATTCCACAATTTGCCACAACCAACTGTCCTTCCTGCTCCCCACCAAGAAAAAAAAAAAAAAAACTTGTAAAAACTAAGATTAAAAACCAGCATTAAAATTATAAATAGAAGACTAAATACTGATATTATTAAAAATAGACATGACACCATCTTCTTTACAAGTCTTTTGTTTTGTTTAGTTTTTTGTTAGTTAAGTAATAGTAAGCTCTATCCTGGTTGAAAGGGAAATCCTTTAGCCCGGACTACTCTAAAAGAAGAAAATAGCAACATGCCATCAATTCATTCTACTTATTACAATGTCTACTTGAACTACTAAGCTACACCACATATATGAAAAGTTATGTTGCTAATGATCTTTCTCAACAGCAGAACATGGCACTCTGCTCCTCCTTGTGAGTGATGCCCTGTGGCCCTGGGAGGCTTGTGGTATTTCCCATCTTCTGGGGAGCTCTTCCTTCAAAGGTAAAAAGCCCAAAGCCAAAAAACAGCACAGCTAGGAACGATAAGAATAAAGAGAAGCAGTGCCAGTCAAAAGGAACTATAAGAATAAAGAGAAGCAGTGCCAGTCAAAAGGAAAAGTCAAAAGTCAGAAGGAGTAGTTCCTGTTTCTACAGCAATGTGTACACACACACACACACACACACACACACACACACACACACACACACGGAAAAAGGGAAAGACGAAGGAGTAGTTCCTGTTTCTACAGCAATGTGTACACACGACACACACACACACACACACACACACACACACACACACGGAAAAAGGGAAAGACTAAAAACAGCTCAAGCAGGATTTCCCTTCTTTCCCAAACACAAGTCTGCCTCCTGGTGGCGGTTGAGCACAAGTGCACCAAAGCAAAAGGCAGCCTTGACAACTGATAAACAGCCAATAAAATATGTTATGTGCCAGACACACTCCTAAACGCTTGTTATGCACGCACTCTTTTAAATAATCAATCAGCAATAATTGCAGGGTTACAATAATTTTTATTTTATATAGATAGATAGATACACACACACTTCTGGGGGGTTGGGGAAGCACAGATTTTAAAACTGGTTCAGAAAGTTCAAATAATTTGATTACTTATTTGATCAGTTATGTGTGCACGCACTGTCATTTCTGAATTTATACCAAATATGGAAGTATAAAAAGATAAGAAAGTGTTCATCTTTATTATACAAAGTCTTAATTTAAGGGGACGTAAGGAAAAATTTAAGGAAATTTTAGTACTTAAATGAGAAAAATATAATTAGTTATAAAAATTAAGAGTAAGATCGCAGAGTCATTAAAAGGAAGTATTAAAAAAAAAGTTTAAGTGGTAGAATAGCTTTATAAAAAGCCCATGAAATGAACAGTTTCCATTAATGACACAAATAAAGAAAAATAATAAATAATTGTATAGAGTAAGGCTTTAAAAACTTAAGGTATGTTATGGATGATAAAAGTGTTTGGCAGTCAATGTGTTATACTGTCATAGTAGATTCAAACATCAAGAATCACAGATCTCACTGCAGTCTGTATAGAAGTGTGTGTTTCATTAGTGACTTGACATTAGAAAACAATGATGTTATGATTACAGCATAGGCTGTGCAGGGTTGCTCAGATGCTACAAAATACATCCAACTAGGACAGATTTATTTATTGTTAATGATCACTAAGAATCTGGAGATCAATGTTTAACCAGGGATTCAAGCCTCTCTGTTCAACTAATCTTCCCAAGAACTCCAGCACGAGTATCAATCTTAACATTTATTCTATTTCCTTCCTTTCCTTAACACAGCCCTAACTGCCAGATTTTCTTTATTTTTATAGATGGCACTTTTTAAGTTCAAGCCTCCATTCCAAATGCAGAAAGTTTCAACTCAGAGTCCAATTTTTCCATAATGTCTTCTTGCTTAGTAGGAAGAAGAAGGTCTGTAAGACACACTAGGAGTAACTATCAGAAAATTCACATGAAACGACCAGGAAGGGCTTCCCTGGTGGCTCAGAGAAGGAGCCTGGAATGGTGGTGGCTCCTTCCTGGTGGTAAGGAAGGAATCTCCCTCTCAGTGCTGGAGGCACAGGTTCGACCTCTGATCAGGAAGGTCCCACAACTAAGCCTGCGCCACAAATACTGAGCATGCGCTCTATAGCCCAGGCATCGCTACTCCCGAGCCCAGAGCTCCTGAGGCCCGCAGGCCCCGGAGCCACGGCTCCGCCGCAAGAGGAGCCACCGCAAAGAGAAGTCCGTGCGCCACAACCTGAGAGTAGCTCCGCAATCACTGCAGCTAGAGAAAAGCTCGCTCAGTAACCAAGAGCCAGTACAGCCAAAAGTAAAGAGATAAATAAAATTCAATCTCCACCCAGCCCATAGGATTATAAATTCTCCAGGATTAGTGGCATTACCTTTTAGTTCTGGTCGCCCCAAATGTTCTGGTCGCCACAATGTTTTATCCACATACAATGTGTGTTTTTAAAAACGAAGGGGAAAAGTGTGCTCAATGTAGAATTTTAAAAAACCTCAAATTATCTGTACATCATAGTGCTCTGTGGCCAGTTACTTTTAAGCTTAAAATTTTCACTTAAAACTTAAAATTCTTTAAACCTTAAAATGTCAGACTTAAAATTATCATATGAAAATGATAATGGCAATAATAATGCCATTTTCATTCCATGCCATTAAATAATCCTCTGTGTTACTATTTTAATGGCTTTAAAAATGTTATTGAAATGCCAATGAACATAAACAATCAGACTGTTTCCAATTTTTCCCCCTTTTAAACAGTTCTGAATGGAGGCCTGGCGTGCTGTGATTCATGGGGTCGCAAAGAGTCGGACACAACTGAGCGACTGAACTGAACTGAAAAGCAATAAATAAGTCCATCATTTTCCTAGAATCAGTTCTGATAAACGGAATGCTGAGGTAGAAGGCTTTTGTCACACGTCGCCAAAATGCCTCCATCCAGGAAGGGCTGCAAAACTTAACACCACCTCCCCCCCATCCCCATAGTGATATGTATGAGACAATTAGTCTCCACGCATTTCACCAGCACTCTTAGAAATATAAAATTTGTCACTGCTATATTTAAAATGGATAACCAACAAGGACCTATTACTGTATAGCACAGGGAACTCTGCTCAGTGTTAAGTGGCGGCCCGGTTACAGGGTTCAGGCAGTTTGGGGGAGAATGGACATGTGTGGCTGAGTCCCTCTGCTGTCCACCTGAAACTATCACAACACTGTTAATTGGCTATACTCCAATATAAAATAAAAAGTTAAAAAAGTTTATAAACTTTTTCAATATTTCTTAACCCTTTGTATTTCCTCTTACGTGTCTTAATTCTTTTACCGTTTTTTTAGTGAAGTATAGTTGATTTGCAGTGTTATGTTAGTTTCAAGTATACAACATAGTGATTTCACATTTTCATAAACTCCAGTTAAAACTATAAAATATTGGCTATATTCCCTGTGCTGTACATTACATCCTGGTACCTTACTTTATACCTAATAGTTTGCACCTCTTAATCCCCTTCCCCAGTATTACCCTCTTCCATACCCTCTCCCCACTGGTAACCACTAGTTTGTTCTCTGTATCTGTGAGTCTGTTTCTGTTTTGTTTTGTGATGTTCATTATTTTTTTAGATACCATAGTCATAGTGAAGTTGTTCAGTTGTGTCTGACTCTTTGCAACCCCATGGATTGTAGCCTGCCAGGCTCCTCCATCCATGGTCTTTTCCAGGCAAGCATACTGGAGTGGGTTGCCATTTCCTTCTCCAGGGGATCTTCCTGACCCAGGGATTGAACCTGGGTCTACCACATTGCAGGCAGACTCTTTACTATCTGAGCCACCAGGGAAGACCAAAATACAGCACCCAGTATTCCCAGGCAGTCTCCTATCCAAGTACTAACCAGGCCTGGCCCTACTTAGCTTCCAAGATCAGACGAGATAGGATGTGTTCAGGATAGTATGGCCCTAGATACCATAGTATGTCTTTTCTGGTCTGACTTACTTCACAGCATTCTCCTGGTCCACCCATGGGGTTGGAAAGTTTTTCATTTTTATGGCTAAGTAATACTTCCCCCCAACACCCCCCTCCCCCCAACATCTTCTCTATCCATTCATCTGTTGGTGGACACTTTGGCTGCTTCTATATCTTAGCAATTGTATATGGTGCTGCTATGAACACTGGGGCGCATGTATCTTTTTGAATTGGTATTGTCATTATCTTTGGCTAAATACCTAGGAATGGGACTGCTAAATCATATAGTTCTATTTTTAAAACATAATCCATATTCATAGCGCTGCACCAATTTACATTCCCACTGAAAGCACACCAGGGTTCCCTTTTCTTTACATCCTCACCAGTGTTTACTATTTGTCATCTTTCTGAGGATGGCCATTCTGACAGGTGGGAGGTGGTGTCTCACTGAGGTTTTGATTTGCGTTTCCCTGATGATCCATTTACTTTCCTACTGTGCAGTTGTCTTTACCCTGATTTGAAATGGCCTGAACTGGAGTAAACAGGTTGCTGATGTTGTCCCAATCTATGGTGTGACTGCTACTACTGTTCACAGTGGCTTTCAGTTGAGATTTAATAGACATTAGTTTTACGTGCACAATGTAATGATTCAGTATAAGCATAATCCTATTTTTTGCTCTTCATAAATACTGTGGGGTATTTAAAAAAAAACACACACAAAACTGAAGATTTGTGGCAACCCCATGTTGTGTTGAGCAATGCTATCGACATCATTTTCCCCACAGCATTTGTGCATTTTATGTGTTTGTGTCACCGTGTGATACTTTTGCAAAAATTTCACACTTTTTCATTATGATTATATTTACTATGGTGAGCTGTGATCAGTGGTCTTTGGTGTCACCATCGTAACTGTTTTTTTGTTTTGTATTTTTAAATTAAGATACAGACCCTTTTTAGACATAATGCTATCATCACACAGTTAATAGACTCTGTGTTCTTAGTTGCTCAGTTGTGTCCAACTCTTTGCAACCCCGTGGACTGTAGCCCACCAGGCTCCTCTATCCGTGGGATTCTCCAGGCAAGAATACTGCAGTGGGTTACCATGCCCTTCTCCAGGAGATCTTCCCAACCCAGGGATCGAACCCAGGTCTCCCACACTGCAGGTGGATTCTTTACCAACTGAGCCACTAGGAAACCCCACGAATACTGGAGTGGATAGCTATCCCTTCTCCAGAGGATCTTCCTGACCCAGGACTTGAACTGGGGTCTCCTGCATTGCAGGCGGATTCTTTACCAGCTGAACTTTAATGTAAACATTTATGCACTGGAAAACCAAAAATTAATGAGAATTACTTTACTGGGGTGGCCTGAAACTGAACCTGCGGTACTGCTGACGTATGCCTGTTATTTGTCAATATTGTGAAACAATCACCAGTCCAGTTACAGCTAACATCCATTTCTATGCCTAGAAGAAATTTTTTGACAAAAGAAAGGTCCAAACCTTTTGTTGTCATAATTAGTAATCCTTTCTTTCACAGTAACATTCATGGAAAAGCCTTTTCTGTAAAGTCTACTTTTCATGCTTGCATTCTGATGTTTGTTTAAAACTTGAGTCTGGAATATATTTGTATGTGGCATATGAATTAAGAATCTGGCTCCTGATAAACAGATGGTCCTTGTTCCAATAATCCATGCTTTCCCTGATTTGAATACCAAACTTCACACGTTGCCCAAACACCATCTGCCTTTTAAGTGGGAGAGGACAGTTATAATCCTAAAATCACAGAGGAGGACAGCCTCAGCCCTACTCTCAGTGAAAGAAACACTGGCCACACTGGTGTCACCTTATCGGAGGAGGTGTGCAGTTCTCAACCATCTCTGTACACTTGCAAGAGGGGGTACAGAGAGCAACCTGATCCTCCTGAGCTGGATTTAGTGAGGGGGGAGGTGGAAGGAGCACGCATTTTCTACTTCCCAGGGCAGACTCCACGGCACCTGAAAGTGATGATCTTGTGTAAAATAATCAGAGAGCAGGATAAATACAACTCTGGTGCTCTGGCATCCCTAACAGCTTTAATGTAGGGTAGAACCACATAATAATAGTACCTGGTATGTGTGGCATCATCCTTATAAACAGCAAACCAAGGTTTATTTAGAGTCAGATTTGGTGAGAATCTTGCAGCATCATCATCTTTAAATAAATGACAACAGCTAGACCCCATGAGGGTGGTTCTTGACTTTCAGTGGTTTTCCCTGCTTGCTTATGGGATTTAAAATAATTCATTCTCCTGGAAAAGAGCTCTAATAGTAAGCCACTAGAATCGTAAGAACAATAAAGGATTATCCTTGTCACTGTCTCCTAGCAGCTACCCTTTGAGAGCTTTTTATATAACAACTCTACATAAAATACTTCTATACTGGGAAGTCCTCCTGAAATATGCTCATGTCCCCGAGTGAGAAATCTGAGCCTTAGGAGAGGCTCAGCAATGAACCCAAGACCAGGACACCAGGGGACTGCGGCAATCCCAACCGTCAGTGCCGGCCAAGTTCATTTTCTTTCTGCTCCTCTTCCTTTGCCCACGAGGTGATGGAACCGTCTTTGATGTAACTGATGAAAGGTTGAAACTAAAACAGTGACACACAATTTTCAACTACTAAACTAGTCAAATTTAAAAAAAAAAATGGTGAAGCCGGTACTCTTTTATGTTGTCAGTCATGCTATAAAAGGATATGAAGCTTTTGGAAAGCAATTTGCTGAGTGAAGTGGTGACAAATATGCATATGTTTTGATTTGTTTATACTACTTACAAGAATCTATCACAGGGGACTTCCCTGGTGGCCCATTGGTTGAGAATCTGCCTACCAATGAGTGGGACACGGGTTCAATCCCTGGCCCAGGAACTAAGATCCCACATTCCACAGCGCAATCTCACATGTCACAGCCATTGAGACTGTGCTCTCTAGAGCTCGTGATCTGCAACGAGAAACCACCAGAGCAAGAAACCCATGCACCACAACCAGAGAGCTGCCCTGCTCACCACTACTAAAGAAAGCCCAAGTGCAGCGACGAACACCCAGCACAGCCAATATACTAATTAGTTAAAGAAAAGAATCTATCACCAAAACTCCCTAAACTTTGAAGGTATTCATTGTAGAGATGTTCGTCACAGGATCATTTGTGACTGTGCTATAGAAGTACCCGCAGATATTCAAGAGGAGTAGTTAAATGCTGCTGCATGTGTTAAATGTAATAGTCATTATAAGTGATTGCTTGTGTTAAGTGACAGCAGGACATAACATTATCTACATTTTATTTCAAATCACAAATTTAAAGATACTGAAGGGTGATTTCTAAACCTTTACAGGCTACACATTTTAGCAAACTGCCATAATTCAAGTCAAGTGATTACTGTACACAAATGAAAAGATATGAAGTTGCTCAGTTTTAATCTCCACCACAGTTTGTTGCTTTAAAAAAAGAAAACTATCTGAGAGCCATAAGAGTTAATGCTCAGAGGAGCATGTCTGTATGCGGAGACAATGTCTTCTGTACAGTCTAAATGACACTGCAAGCAGAATAGAAAGACAACGTGCTTTGCCATCACAGGCTTAGAGAGCAGGGAGCCTTAGTGATCAATCATTTCAATTATACAGAAAAGAAAACTAGTATTAAGGGGTTACATGATCCACCCAAAAGTCACTGCTGTTTGGACACTACTTCTGAGCATCTGGGCTTCCCTGGTGGCTTAGATGGTAAAGACCCTGCCTGCAGTGCGGGAGACCTGGGTTCGATTCCTGGGTCAGGAAGATCCTCTGAAGAAGGGAAAGGCTACCCACTCCAGTATTCCTGCCTGGAGAATTCCATGGACAGAGGAGTCTGGCGGGCTACAGTCCATGGGGTTGCAAAGAGTCGGACACGACTGAGCAACTAACACTTCACTTTCTCAGTTTCTAAGCTGCTCTTCCAAAAGCCAACACACTGTGCCTTTTCCTGAGCAGGCTCGCCATAATAGTCAGTTTTAAATAATGATAGTCACTAACCATCAACAGAGAAGCCTGGAAAAGTCAAGTTTATGACTTTTGGAAAATATGTGTTCATACTCAAAATCTAGATTAATCACAGTGTTGACCCCTTAAAATACAGTTTCTCCCGCTGCAATTATTAGAGCAGGGTTAACCGAAGGCAGGCATTCTCAAACTCTGTCCTGTGCCCTGTTTCTTTGGAGAAGGAAATGGCAACCCGCTCCAGTGTTCTTGCCTGGAGAATGCCAGGGACGGGGGAGCCTGGTGGGCTGCCGTCTACGGGGTCGCACAGAGTCGGACACGACTGAAGCGACTTAGCAGCAGCAGCAGCATGCCCTATTTCTAATCCATGGTTTAGAGGCTTTGCCAGACAAAACCACAGTGTGATTTATACTGTCCATTTCTTTTCTCAGTCAGTTGTTAATTTGCCATTGTGATAACCTTTCCTACCAAAGGTCACCGTTACATTAAGCGTCAGTGATAGGCTTTGGAAACAAGACATCACAGTAGTCCCACAATGTGACAAGGGAAAGTGCCTAACGCTAACAGTTTTTCTGCATGTAGAAAGGAGATATATATCGAAGGGTTTTTTGTTTTTTTTTATTGCTATGCCTATGAAAACAAATATCCTTTACAACACTTTATATTTTTATTTATTCTGGGCTGTGCTGGGTCTTCGTTACCGTAAGGGCTTTTCTCTAGTTGTGGGGAGCAGGGGCTACTCTGGTTGTGAGTGGGCTTCTCACTGCAGTGGCTTCTCTTGGGGGGCGCACAGGCCATAGAGTGTGTGGGCTTCAGTAGTGGTGGTACACGAGCTCAGTAGTTGCAGGTCCCAGAGCACAGGCTCAATAGTTGTGGCACACAGGCTTAGTTGCTCTGTGGCATGTGGGATCTTACCGACCAAAGGATTGAACCCGTGTCTCCTGCACTGACAGCCAGATTCTGTACCACTGAGCCACCAGGGACGCCTTACAATACTTTATGTAATCACTGACCTCAGACGTAAATTAAGACTGCCTTTCCAAGCTGCACAGAGCAGGCATATTAGACTTGTCTAACTAGCTCCTTCACTGTGACCAGTATCAATAGCAGCTCCCAAAGCACAGAGATTTCACATAACAAATACTTTCCCAAAGAAGTGCAAAACTTGTATTTTGAAAACTACCAAAAAGTTGTTGAAAGAAACGAAAGGAGACTTTACTAAAAGGGAGGGCCACCCCATATTCATGAATCAAAACACTGAATATTGTAAAGCTGGCCAATGCTCCAGAAATGCATCTGCAGATTCAAGGCAATCTCTACCAAAATCCTGAATCCGACAGCTTCTTTGATAAGCTGACACCAATGTTCACATGGAAATTCAAGAGACTCAGAACAGTCAAAATAATCTTGAAAAAAGGACAGGTTGAAGGATGCGCACTTTCTGATTTCAGAACTCATCACACCACAGTAAGCAAGACAACGTGGTATTGACGAGGATCAGCACGTAGATCCATGTGAGACCCCATGGACTGTAGCCTGCCAGGCTCCTCTGTCCATGGGATTCTCCAGGCAAGAATACTGGAGTGGGTTTCCATGCCCTCCTCCAAGGGATCTTCCCAACACAGGGATCAAAACTGGGTCTCCAGCATTGCAGGCAGATTCTTTACCATCTGGGTTACCAGGGAAGCCTACAGGATAGCTTAGAGAGCCCAGAAAGGAATCCTTAGGTTCACAGCCAACTGTATTCAACAAAGGTGCCAAGATAGTTCAGTGGAGGAAAGAGCAATGTTTTCCACAAATGGTGCTGGGACAGCTGGAAATCTACATACAAAAGAATTAAGTTGGATCCCCCTACTTCATATCACATACGGAAATTAACTCAAAAATGCATCAAAGACCTAAGTATAAGAGCTGAAAGTGTAAAACGTTCAGAAGAACACATGGGCATAGGTCTTTATGACCTTGTACAAGCAATGGCTTCTTAGACATAATACTAAAT
Organism: Nanger dama; assembly: GCA_917880005.1. Lineage (NCBI taxonomy): Eukaryota > Metazoa > Chordata > Mammalia > Artiodactyla > Bovidae > Nanger > Nanger dama. The sequence goes on from CAKJTW010000021.1 coordinate 26,268,145, forward strand.
GGATAAGCAACATAAGAAGAAAAATAGATAAACTGGATCTCATGAAAATTAAAAAAGTGTCTCTCAAAGGGTGTTATTAAGAAAATGAAAAGACAGGGACATACTGGTGGTACAGTGGTTAAGACTCCATACTCTCACCACAGGAGCTCCAGGTTTAATTCCTAGACAGAGAACTAGTTCCCACATATCATAACTAAGTCCTGGCACAGTCAAATAAATATTAAGAAAGAAAGAAAGAAAGAAAATGAAAACACAACCTACAGAATGGGAGAAAATTATTTCACAAGATTTCATCTATGTGATAAGAGCCTAATATTCAGAATATACAAAGAACTCTTATACCTCAATAATACAAATGATTTTAAAATGGGCAAAGGATTTGAATAAATGTTTCCTCAAAGAAGATACATGAATGGCTCATAAGCTTCTGAAAGTGCTCAACATCTGAGTAGCCATCAGGGAAATGCAAATTGAAACCACAATGAGATACCAGTTCATACCCACTAGAATAGGGCTTCCCTGGTATCTCAGATAGTAAAGAATCTGCCTACAATGCAGGAGACCCGGGTTCAATCCCTGGATCGGGAATATCCCCTGGAGGAGGAAATGGCAATGCACTTCAGTATTCTTATCTGGAGATTCCCAGGACAGGATCCTGGTGGGCTACAGTCCATGGGGTCGCAAATGGTCGGATACAATTGAGCAACTAACACTAGATCTAGACTAGACCCACTGGCTATAATAAAACATTTTTTTTTAAAAAGCAGACAAAAACAAGTGTTCACACTACTGTATATAAAAGAGATAACTTATTCCTACTGTGTAGCACAGAGAACCCTACTCAATACTCGTAATCACCTATATGGCAACAGAACCTAAGACAGAGTGATATATGTATAACTGAATCACTTTGCTGTACAGCAGAAACTAACACAGCATTGTGAATCAACTGTAGTCTGATAAAAATGAGTTAAAAACAAACGAAAGCAAGTGTTGACAAAGATGTGGAAAAGCTCATGGAAATGTAGAACAGTGTAGCCACTTTGGAAGACACTTGGGAAGTTTCCCAGTTAAACCCAGAATTATCATCTAGCTTTCAGATAAAAGTTATCTGATTTAACACATAGTCATTCTGTAGTGTGTTGGGCTTCCCTGGTGGCTCAAGTGGTAAAGAATCTACCTGCAATATTTTATCTTCTAAATACGAGGATGTGCTGGAAATTTAAAATGAAAGGAAAAAAAATCTCATTGTGTGCAGAAAAGTTTCCTTTGGCCTTTAAAAATTAGTTTGGTAAACATGTATGTTCAAACTCGGGCTCTTGGAAGCCTTTAGAATTTAAACTGCTCTGCATGGCTGGGTCCTCTCTAGCTCTATAGTAAGTGAGAGCCTGTAACAGGTAAGCCTGTAACTTGCCTGCCTGATTAAGCTGAGGAAACCAAGTATGCCTCAGGAGCATCAAGTTATTCCATATGTAAGGTTATCCATCCCATTTTTTTTAATATACTACCTGTATACAGGGGGTTGGGGTGAGGGGTGTCCACAGATTTATACCTCCTATTCAGGCTTTCCTCACTACATCAGAGCCTTTAACTAGGAACCAGCAATGCTCCTTCCTAAAATTTATTGCAATTGTGATTGTATATTTATTTGTGCAATCCTTCAACTTTCCTGGAACCTTCCTGAAGACAAAGCCCTTACTCATTTGGGGCTCACCTTTATATCCTTAGCTCCCAGTGCTATCATGAAGCATGATAATCTGTAATCAGCGTGTCATAGTAATACCCTTCTGCCTCTGCCGTTTGATTTGCTGTTGTAATCCTCAATGGACTCAGAAGCCATAAAACTGTCTTATAACTGCATATTAAGGAGGAGAATTTAAGTAGTGGATAGGGACCTAACCAGCTATAGATAAAACATAGTAACTGTAGTGAGTACAGTTTATAAAATCTTCTCTGGCTTCAAGAGACCAAGTTTTTTAAGTCCCAGTTGATGTTCAAAGGTTCAGAGACAGTCTTAGAGATAGGTATTGATTTTTTTCCATAGAAGTGTGAAAAGGAAAAGAAAAATGTTAAGTGCTTTGACTACTAAACCTGATCACAAGATTATTTAACCATTAAAAACTATCCATTTTACAATATCATATTTCTTAGAAAAAGTATATTCTCCATATCTCCACATGTTGAATAATAAATATGTTCCATACTTGAAAAAAATCATTATTTAAAAAGCAAATTATCTGTGATTAATAAAACATCCTTCTGCATCAGAAGGCTTAGCAACCATGTTCACCAAGTTTTAACCCTATGCCAGCCAACATCACAAGCAGTTATGTTTATGCCACAAAACAAAGTATATTTATAAGCAACTTGTGAAAAATCACTGTGAATACACTTAAATACTTGATAATGTAACTTTACAAAATGATTCTTTTCCTCTATCTGTATTTAAAGTGATCACTTACCTGTATTCAAAGCTGTAAATAGACTTTTTCTTGAAGGATCTAAAATATAGGAGAAATATTTGTAAGATACACATTTTACAGGAAATATCACACAATAAAACATTTTACAAATAAAGTTCCCCCTCTCAAGTATAAAAAGACATTCCAAATAAGATCAAAATGGTAGTTTAATGGTGATATTATTCATTGTCACCAATTAAATATGTTAGGACAAACCACAGTTTTTTTCAATTCAAGAACTGCTGAAACTCAAATTCAACATTACTGAGTTTACATGTGTCTTATACACTTTACGCTATTCCACCACTTACAGAGCAGGAAAAGGGCCAGACTTTATGAAAGAAAGGGTGTGATTTCCAAAACTGCTAAGTATTAAATCCAGTTGTATTGCTATTCACCTATGAAGGAAAAAAATATATACGCTCTTCCTTTAAATGGATATGATATAAAATTGTAAGCAGGGGAATTCTTTCACAATGTACATACACATTAAATCAAATTTATTATAATTTTCATTGTCAATTATACACCCATAAAGCTGAAAAACAAATACAACCAAGAGTGGTGACACGCACAGAGCTAACAAAGTCAGTCATGAGGAGGTTATGAGCACGTTTTCCTGACACGATAGAGTCATTTCTAGGGCAAAGCCCCAGCAGATCAGTCAGAACAGTTGCCACATTCTATCTGTGGAATTTTACAGAGATGATAATCTCTTAAAATATGTAGCCATTGTAAATGGAAAGCATTGATTTCCACTCAAGTAAAACTTCTGTGATTACAAAAGCTCATAAATTCAATAAAAGGGCATTTTAGAATACTGAGGTTCTCTGTTCTGTAAAGGTATCCGAGGAATCAAGCTATTCTAATTCTGCAAGTGACCTTAGTCTCAAAGTTAGACATTTTCTTTCCAGGTACCAGTGTATGTGCAGATCACAGGGCTTTATCATCCGTCAATTAAAAAACACAGATTTTGTAAACTGATGTCATCCCAACAAGGGGTCATTTGATGCCTCAGAAGTTTATTTAAGACCTTGGACAGATGAGAACCTGTTGGCACTTGGAAGAATCTCTCTGCCAGTATCTGTACCTATTCTCTCTTGAATTCAATAGAAAAGAAAAAGTGTTGGTAAATACTAATAGGTAATCAGCCTCAAGTTACCACAGGAACCTTCACATACATTTCTCTCTCTCTCTCTCTCACACACACACACATGTTGAGAAGGATGCAGAGCAACAGACACACTGCTTTGAGAGACTAACACCTTTCTGGAATGTTATTTAATGATATAATAACAATTTCCCAAAGATTCATACGGTTTAGCTCAGTGATCCCTCTTGTAGGGAAACCTCATGGATGTAACTAGAATCTGAAGCAATGGACAATGTTCACCTTCAAAGATGTTCATCCCAGTATAAGGTGCCACAGTGAAAGTCAGAAATTGTGTTCAGGAACCACAGAATTAGAAAACAGGAGATAATTTCATAGTCATTTAAAATGAAGATGCTCTCATGACATACTACTAAATTAATAAAAAGCAGCACAGCACAAGAGAGAGTACATACTATGCTCTGAGTTTTCTTGAAACAAACGGAAAATGATTTGCAAAGGAAACGAACAGGAGGAAATGGAGCAGTTATTCGTGGTTGATGGGATGAAGGAGAACTGTGTAACTTTCTGTGTTTTTCAGTCTCTCTAATATAAATATGCCTCACACATGACAGCTCAAGCTTCTTATTCACAATTATTCTTTCAGCTAAACAATATTTCAGTTTACTGAATAACAACTGTTAATATGCTTCAACTCCACTGTGATAAAGCCGCAAGAGAACATTCCATATAAGCAGTGGTCACCCAGCCTTTCTGGTACCAGCGACTGGTTTCATGGAAGACAACTTTTCCATAGACCTAGGGGCAGGGTGGTGGGTTGTTGCGGGGTGGAGAGATGGTTTGGGGGTGATTCAAGTGCATTACTTTTATTGTCACTTTATCTCTATTATTATTGCATCAGCTCCACCTCAGATCATCAGGCGATAGATCCCAGAGGCTAGGGACCTCAGAAGTATATACTACTTATGCTGTAAACCTAAGGATTAACCTTCATAGCTGTAGCAATTACAAACTGAGTGATTCAGAGAAGAGATAAAGAAAGGGGTGGGGAGGGGGTGAGGATAACATGGTTGGACCCAAAGTATAAAGTAAACCATGAATTTCTATGCCATTACTATAGATCACCATCACCACTTTCACATAATTTAACTCTGGAAGTTTTATTTCTTATCACCTTATAGCTTTGCTCTATCTGCTGATTTCTGTGTATCAAGTTTTAGCTACAGAACCAGCAGACTCTCAGAACAAGAAGAGCTTCCTCAGTGTAAAATCTGTTATGGCTTTATTTCTCAGACTTTTTGTAAATAAAAGTCTGATGTACCATGAAGCTGTCAACATTTTAACCTCCTACAAGCCAAGGATTTGAAAAGCCTCATCTTCCTCTTGTCTTCACTGGGAGGTCCCATACCTTTTGGAGGAGTTTTCAGAAAGTGCGCGTGACCTCTGGGTACAAAGGGCTTCAAATATAAGGATGCTGAGGAGCCATTTTGAAATGCTGGTTTTGGAGGTTTTTCCTCATATTTGATGACAGCGGCATTACCAGCTAGAATAGAACAGAAAAGTGCATTTCAGTTTACTGATAAACACAGTATGAATCTTCCATGACCTATCTGTCCCCTTGAATTAGCAGGTGCTCACTAAGCACCTAACCACCTGCCAGTCGTTACTGGATGGTGGGGATACAAAGACAGACAACAGGTAGTTCCTGTTCGCAGGGATGCAGGGTAAGACGTAACCAGGGTGATCACACATCATGGTGCAGCCCAAGTTCATGCGTCAGGTCCAGGGCAGCTGTAGTCCCACATAAAACCTGGGAGCTGTTTTGGTATCCTCGGGGTTCTGGAACCAATCCCCTGTGGTACCGAGGGATGAGTATTATCCACAAGCTCATCTGTAGCTGTGAAGATGAGATCAGGCTCTGACCCTTCTCCGCTGCAGCAAGAAGCTAAGACTCCAACATCTGCCCTAGAACAAAGGTGCCTAAGCCTCAGAGTTGAAACAGAAAATGGAATTCCACCTAAATAATAAAAGCATCTCTTGTATTCCACACAAACCTTTCTTCTCTCACCCACACAGGAATTAACTTGGAGTTGAGGGCAGAGGGACGTTTCTAGGCGCTAAAGGAACTGAATAAAGGACTTTTGGAGCAAATTTGAGACTAGCCACCTGTGCTTAGACTGTGCTGTAATAGTCCATGACAGTTAACTAGCAAAGGGGGGCTCCCGCAGAAGCAGGCCTACACCATTTCCCAGGAAGAGGTCAGAGTGAAGGTGACCAAATACTCTAGGTCTGACATGTCATGGGTCCTGGAAAGGATGTCTGCTATCTTGCTAGTCTCTGATTTTGCTTCTCTGTCTTCACTGGGACCCTAAAGGCAATCTTGGCATTATCAAAAGACAATGACACTTGGAAATAAAAACACACCTTCAAAAAAATTAATGATTTGTAACTCGTTGATTGTCTACCAGAATGAACATCTGAAACCACATAGTAACCTGTAGACAAAGCCTTCAATAGATGCCTTGCTTACTTGTATTTCTTCTTTTGCACAGTAATGACTGGAGCCCCGGGCTATGAAAAACTATCTTTCAGCTACATGAGACAACTGTGTAGACGGTATGTTTATGTAGGTTCTCCATCGATGAGAAATTTCTCTTCACATTTATAGCTTCCCACTGGATTGAAAAAAATAACCCAAATCTTCTACTGTATCTTTAAGGTTTATAAGGAGCAGGGGAAGAGGCAAGCAAAACGAAGGAGCAGGGTCTATTTCCTGTGCTCGGAATTCAAAATAAGTGCCTTTTCACACCACATTTTTGGTAAAGGTGCACTGGGTCCGTAATGAGGTCCCATGAAACAGCATTCCCGGCTCTGGTACGGTTGAGAGGACGATGGAAACTTTAGGAACATAACCAGCACCTCCATCACTTACTGCGCTGTTTCTGGCTGAGTGTTCTCTACATTTTAGAATCGGGCTAAGTGTCCAAAACCTTAAAGGAAAGGTTTGGAAACAATAGAATCAGCATGTACAGATAACACAGAAAGCTGTTTCAGAGACTTGCCTGGGTGGCTCAGTGGTAAAAATCCACCTGCCAAGGCAGGAGTCACTTGTTCGACCCCTGATCCAGGAAGATCCCACAGCAACTAAGTCTGTGCGCCACCCCTCTTGAGCCTGTGCTCTGCCCTTCCTGAGCCTGTGCTCCGCCCTTCCTGAGCCTGTGCGTCACCCCTCCTGGAGCCTGTGCTACGGGGCCTGAGAGCCAGGAGTCCTGAAGCCGACGTGCTCGAAGCCTGTGCTCCTAACAAGAGAAGCCACTTCTCTGAGAAGCCTCTCAGGCCAAAACCAAACAGTAGACCCCACTCACCCCAACTAGGGAAAGCCCCTGTGGTGAGGAAGACCCAGTGCAGCCAAAAATAACACATAAAATTACATACATCAAAAAGGCTGTTGCTAATTTTATTAAGTAGTAATAAAAACAGAGAGAAGAGCAGCAGCAGTGACCTGATTAAGAGGGGGAGGGCATCAGTATGTCCTTATCGTTTTGAAATTCTCCTTTTAGTTCTCCAGAACTGAATAATCTTTGAAAAAGTTGACTGTCTAGGAGCTCATCTCCTACAAGGAATTTTAACAGCACTGCTTGACTCTTGCTGAGAGGTTACCATGTTATACATAACGCTCAAGAGTGTAAACATAGCACTTTGCCCTTTTCTCTCCACATCTCAAGAGAGGGAAAAAAATCAAAAGAAAAATACTTAGAAAATTTTATAGTTTTTTCAGTTCCCATAAAAGTTAACCTTTTATCTGTCTCCCCTTGGTAACCATACAAACCACTGGCATATTTATGTCACCATATACTTACTGGGCTGGAGCTTTGATCATTCACCACCTGGTTTCCAGGCTTAATTTCCCCCTCTGCCAACCCAGACTGGACTTTTAAATCATTTGTTTCAAAATAATTTTCAACATCCAATTCTAACCATCCAATTCCATTCTAATTATTAATGCTTTTAATCACAAAGGTCTTTATCACCAATCTTGATCCCTTTCTTCACACTTCTGCAAAGGGATGAGATGTCAACCCTATTTACTAATATTTATAAATTTGGAGACAGAAATTTTTCCCTAGGCTAATCTGTCCAGCTCTACAACAGTCCTGAAGGATGTCACACTTGAACCTGGTGAAGACTTGCCATCACTCTGCCCTGATAACGCCAAGTCCCTCCTGCAGGGAGCCATCTGTTTGTTCTTTCTGTGCCCAGGTAACACTTAATACCAGGCCAAATCTACAGTCTTCCCTCCTGCTGACAAGTTTCTGTCAATTTCCTATCCTTTCCAATGCCCTTCTTCCCTAGAACGTGGAGACTTGAGTTTTCCAAAGCTGACAGGGAGCTAAAGATATGAAGAGATGACTACTACAAAATTCAGCATAACTTTTTAAAGAACCGATGGGGAGTGATTTCATAGTCTTAAAGAAACAGAACCAAAGTGTCATAGAGCATGTCTTTTAGAATTTCATATAAAATGGATATTGAGTTTCAATCAACATTTCCACCTATACTAAATCAAAATCTATGAAGGGAAGTGAATGATGTTATTGGCATCAATCGTGTATTACAACAATCTGGATTTGAGTCTGCCTTTTCTTGACACATTTTGAAAACCATATTCAGCAGCAAATAAGTTGCCTATTCAGATTTTGAAAATTTGAATTTAACTTACAGATCTATTATAAATTCATATAATAGTAAATCCACAAGTTTTATTTCTAAGCTTTGAACATAAAGACCCTCAGTTTCCAAAGGACTCGGCAAAAGGATTTGTCACAAAAGCAAAAGACTTTTCTCACAAGGGACAATATTCCCGACTCGGTCATGCGCAGAACAGGAGGAGCTGGGGGCCAGCTGTCTCACTGCCGCCCTGGAGGCTCAGTCCTGCCGGCATGCGATCGCATCAGTGCTAACACGCGAGGGTCAACATTCCATATGACAAGGATAAAAATGAGCTTGACTTGGGGTACAAACACACACACACATATATATATACACACACACTCACATAAACACACACACTTCCATTTTTATGTGACATAAATAAACACACACACATATACACATATGCACACACAGACACACACACCTCTTTATCTCTGATCATCTACTATACACGCCCCCTTCATTCTCTCCCATGTTACTAATGTGCTGACCTTGTGACCAACACTTACACATCCCTCAGTTCTCTAAGGCTCTCTTCTAAGCCGGCCTGTCACTTTCCAGTAAACCCCCAACTGGAAGGACGATCTTTTTATAAGGCACAATGCCTTGAGAATATTTCTCCTGCCTTCTATTTCAGCTGGGCAGCTGGCTGGGTGTGCTGAGAATGTCTGCATTTCCTCTCGTCTAGAGTTATCATGTCCCAATGATAAACCCTTCAGCAGCACAAGTTCCAACAGAATAACGGAAGCACCTTAGTGTTGAGGAAGGGAATGGAACCGGTACTATCTGAGTTCTGGGCCTGACTCGGCCACTGCCTAGCTGTGCTGAATCGTGTCACCTGTTGACGCAGGAGAGGGTCTGAACCCCTAGTGTGCAGACAGTGCAGACCCCTACTAACGGGCGCGGGTCCCCCTGAGGCTGAACACCCACTGGGACTTCTCCTGAGCACAGTGCTCCACTAGGCACAGCCGCCCCATGACAGCTGGTTTGTAGACTTGACGTGTGAGGTCCCACGAGGGGTCGCCCGCGCCTCAGCCAGGTCTAATGCACACTGTTTTAGAACTGGCCCCCACTGTAGTCAGGCCTGGTCTTAGCTGCCCTGATTATGCCAGAGCAACAGATGCTCGTGAATCCTTCATTTCCCCACACGTGGAATGTGGTTCAAGTGAAATGACAGAGATGACCAAGTCTGCAGAGAAAATGAAGAGATTCCCAGAGAAGTCCAAGCACAAGGAAAATGATTTCCCTGCTAGAGAAAGGCTTCCACTGTTCCAAACTGTTATTTGCAAACTAACACTTCACACTACACTCTAGCGCCTGCTCCACGTTAGCGTTTGTTTTTGTTTAAAAAACACATATATACACATGGGCCAACCTTCTGCTTGTTTTCTGAACTTTTGATGAATCAGCTTAACACTTCCCACTGCGCCAGATCCTCTGCCCACCTGGCGTCAAATCAAATCACGACTTACGTCCAAGCTCTCAAATTCCAAATGCAAAATCACCCAACCCTGTACTAACAGGAAGGTCTCAGACATAGTCCAGAAAAGAATGAAGACAAAACACCAGTCTGGATGATAGTATTTTCTTATTCAACTGTCCACTTGGACGGGCTTAAGTACTGGGTATGTGCTAGAACATGGAGCCAACGTATGCAGCACCTGCCTTTCAACCCCTTCCTCAACTCAGGCAGGCATCAGTGGTCAAACCCACGCTGGGTTTGCTCTGAACCTGGAAGCAGCTGGGAAAACTTTCACTGCTGTCTGGGTGGTTCCCACCAACTGACCGGTATTGGCAGGTGACACAATGCCCACTTGCCATTCAGCAATAAGGACGGGACTGAAGGCGAGTGAGACAGATCCTTCTCTCCATCACCTTGGCCCCTGCTCCAAACACCCTTCTTCCAAGCTGTTAGGTACCATTTTATCATCATGAAGAAAACTAAAAGTAGGCAGAAGCCTTTGCTGCCGCAAGGATTTAGGATGATCTGGGTCTCCCCGCCCATTCATCAGGTGAGAACGCTGAGGCTAAGAGAGTGTGAGGCTGTCCAGCTTCCATGAGTTAGTAAGACAGCTTGCAGGAGTCCAACTTGGATGCTGTTTTCTACTGTATCATGCCATGTGCAACAGAGCTGGAGGTGAAGGTGAGGGAAGAGAAAGCTCCATCTCTTTAGTGTACCTCCGCCCGCTCCGTCTCCCAGACAGTGCAGACAGCTTGGGTGTGCAGCCTTTCATTTCCCCTTGCCATCTGTCTTTCAAAAATAAATGTGCTCATCATGCTCTTCCAGCCAGACTGGGAGGTGTCAGAAGCTCTTGGGCTTCATATCTGCTAATATGGCAAAATTCTGGACTCCCCTGAGACCTCCTTCTACACTCACACAAAGGTCCCTCAAACCTCCCCCTCTTTATAATACCTACACTATGTAACGTATTTTTATCCAGTGATCTTAAAAACTGGACCTTAGCTCTCTGAGTCTGGAAGAGCTTACAACATTAAACCTCTAAAAATGAGCGTGTCTGATACAGAAACTACCAGATTAAATTCTGTACTAATATATATATATATAAAATCAACACTGTAACTTTAAATTTTTTCTATGCTGAAAAGAACACACACAAAGCACCTGCTGGAACCCCCACAAAAGAAAGGTTTACTGTCTTATACATTTTGACTCAGCTGCTTTAGAACTTGGTCATGTTATTTCTATAGCATCCTTAAGCACGGCAAACCAGAATTTTCCAAGAGCATCTTGCCATCTCAGAAGCGACTCCACTGACAGCACCACATCACAAAGAGAGGGGCAAACAAAGCAAGGAAACATTCTTTCAAAGCATCCAAAGGCTTCGCCCCAGAAGAATTTAAAACACAGATCGAAAGGTTATTTCCTAGCATGACCAGAAATCATGATCATTAATCAGAAATCAGAAACACTGCAGCTCAAAATGATCTTTTTCACGTTTGAAGGTAATTCTGAAAAAGCACACACTTTAAATATTTTTAGATAGAATATGCATAAAAGCATTAAAATGTGATGATTTCATTCTAATTCTAGGAAAGTATTTTTCCTATACTCACACAACGGTTGGGTAAACACACACAAAAACTACCAGTTGTTTCATCACAAATGAGACCATTAACTAGTCTTTTATAAAGTAATTTCATGTTCCAAGAACATCGACAACATTGCTGAGTTATATTTAATCCGAGTTCTCAAACACACAATATACACAATAAAATTCGTTCTATGCAGAACCACTCACAACTTCAATATAAACATGCCCGAGAAATACCACAATTAACAAACTACAAGTTATAAAGATAGCAATCGAGAGATACTAAGTCAATTTATTGAAGGAAATTTAAGCATGCTTACAAAGAAAGAATCAAACCAGAAATCGTCGACCTACTTCTTTTGCCAGTAAACGTGGCTAACAAAGGGACTATACAAAGGCTGTAAGATCCCAGAACCAGCAATGTCAATAAGGTAGCATCGTAGTGCCTCTCTGAGCCGGCCGGTGGGGAGAGTGTAGAATTGATAAATATTTTCGAAGACGCATCCGTTTCTGTACAGCTGCGAAATCCTCCTGGTATAGTCATTTAAAAGGATCACAGCAAGCTCAAGCAAGGAAAACTGCAGCCATGTTCACGCTCCTATTCCTCATGCTTGCTCTTAGTGAATTAGAATGGAGCAGGGGGTGGAAAAAAAAAAAAAACTAAGCTCCCAGGCACTACACAGAACAGATTAAACCAGCTAGTGGATCCATCTAAGAAAGAGACTCATTGATTTGAACGCTTCATCTAAGACAGGAACACACAGCCAGTAGACAGGCTCTGTGGGTCCACGGGAAGCCCCTTTGTTAAAAGACAAAAAGGAACAGACAAAAGCATTGTGACACCCTTCTTGGGAGTGTCAGACTCGGTCCTGAGCGGGGCCATGGCAACATGGCTGTCGGTGAGGACGCTGGGCAGTGACTCCACGGCCGTGCCTCCTGCCAGGGGCACAAGCGCCAACTTTACACAACCCTCCAGCCCCCATAGCCCCTGGGTGCTTTTGGTCTGGTGGTTTTGTTTTTAACATTTCCTGTTACAAACAGAGAATGCTGCAAATGCAATGACCTTAAGGGAATACACGTGTCAATGACCTTTTCAAATCAAGAATCAGCAGATAAATGCAAACCCTCTGATCAGCCACGACTTCAAACTTCAAGCAGCAAGTAGATAACAGTCCCATTTCACTGCAAGTAACATATTCCAGTGTCCCTAAAGTTCCCATATACAGCTATTTACTTTCATAGGAGACCAGATCCTGCTGCTAAGTAACCTCCTGGAAATGTGCTCATTCTTTCGGTCATTAATTCCAAGTCTTAGCCATAAACTTTCTCAGTTCTGTGACATGCTGGCTGAGTGCCCTTGGACCAGTGACAACCTCTCTGAGCCGCAATTACCTCGCATGTAAAATCAGGGTAATGCAAGTTATTTGAGGAAAAAACAGAGAAAGTATGTATAGTAACCCTATATGGTGCTCCACACCCAGAAGGTTCAATAACGTGACTCCAATCTGACCTTGTCCTCTCACAGAAAGAAGAAACCGATCCCCTCTAAGGCAGAGAGAACTCCCCTCCTCCCCACCACTTCCTTATTCCTTGTTTTATTTGATATTCTAGTTATCCTTGTAAACATCTTCTTTATCCTCAACTATCTTTCACACAGGGACAATTTCTCTGATATCTCATATCCTTCCCAGCAGCGACAGTGCTGCCTATATACAGCAGGCACTCCAAAATTCTTCACATTTTTTAATCCATGAGCTACTGTTGAAAGAAATTTAAAAGGAAATGAGCAAATAAACACTAAGACCAAATATATCTTTTGAATGAAAGGGATAACTCAATTTATTATTTAAGAAAATAACCTGTGTAATTTTATACACAGAAAACAAAATTCATACTAATTGAAAATCCCCCAAATATTCTCAGTTTAAATTATTTAAAACTAAGCTTGAAGTTAAAATATTCACTCGTGATACACTGAATCTAGCATCCAAAGTTTAAGATTAGGAAAAACAAACAAACGCTTCTACAAAATGCAGCTATTTACAAAGCCAATGGAACTGAAGTTACCTATTTTTCTGATTTCCAGTTGGGTTCCAATAGTTCCTAGATCACTTTCTTTCCTTAAACCAACCCCTCCCTCCAAAAAAACAACCCCCCCCACCACCAATAACCCAGCATCTTCAAATGGTACACTTTAGAATTCATGAAAAAAGGAAAAAAAACACCCACATGCCTTCGACAGATAAGTATGTCAGTGTTTCCTAGCACATTCACCAAAAGAGAATGTCATTGAGACAACTTTCTTCTCCTGCCAAACTTTTTTGAGCAATTCCAAGGGAGAAGCGGGATGTGTATTTTTCCCCTAAATCACAGAATCAAAAATCTTGATAACTGGTAGCTCATTAGATTTCTCTCACAACTACAGTTTCAACAGGCCCCGAAGTCTGACATAAGACTGACTTACAGTCATTGCTGTAAGCGCTCAGCTCACTGTGGACGCTGGCAACAGAGGAGGCGCTTTCTGTCCTCCGCAGCGGAGTTTTTCACAGATGCTTTGGGTCTAGGAAGCAATCTGGGCAGATTCACACGAGACGGCTGGGCTGTTTTCAAGGATGCAGGCTTTCCTTGGGGGTTGAAAAAAAGACAAAAGTTTCCACGACTATTCATTTCAAAAGCTCTAAGCTTGTAAACCCGAGCTCCTACATGAACAAGTGAAAGTGAAGTCATTCAGTCATGTCCCTGACTCTTTGCGACCCTTGCCAGGCTCCTCCAATCCATGCAATTTTCCAGGCAAGAATACTGGAGTGGGTTGCCATTTCCTTCTCCAGGGATGAACAAGTGAGTCAAACGTAAAATGAATATTCAGAATTATGCAGGAAGGATTCCTGCAATCCTGCAACCGTGAAGGAATTAACTCGGGTCTTCTGAGACATGGGCTTCCCCAGTGGCTCAGATAGTAAAGAATCCACCGGGAATGCAGGAGGAGACTCAGGAGACCTGGGTTCCATCCCTGGGTTGGGAAGATCTCCTGAAGAAGGGAATGGCTACCCACTCCAGTATTCTTGCCTGGAGAACTCCATAGACAGAGGAGCCTGATGAGCTACAGTAGTCCATGGGGCCACAAGGAGTCAGACATGACTGAGTGACTAACATACATGTTTCTGTGACATGGAATCATTTGAGACAGAAACTTTTGGCAACGTTGAAATCAAGGGATAAACAAATTGATATGACTTCTCGCAATACTGTTGATTTAAAAGTAAACAAATTAATGTGCTCACACACTAGGCTACGAAATAAAAACTAGGTGAAAACTAAAAAAACCAAGATAGGAAGGAAGAAGTCCATTTGAGAAAAACAATTCAAAAATACCTAATGTCTAACAGCAGGTGGTGCTATATTATTGGCACTCTTTTTTCATCTGCCCTTTTCATCCTTGGGCTTCCCTGATAGGCCAAATGATGAAGAATTCGCCTGCAATGCAGGAGACCCTGGTTCAATTCCTGGGTTGAGAAGATCCTCTGGAGAAGGGGTAGGTTACCCCCTCCAGCATTCCTGGGCTTCCCTGACTCTATCCCCAATGCAGGAGACCTGGGTTTGATCCCTCGGTCGGGAAAATTCCCTGGAGGAGGGAAAAGCTACCCACTCCGGTATTCTGGCCTGGAGAATTCCATGGACAATACAGTCCGTGCGGTGGCAAAGAGTCAGACACGATTGAGCAACTTTCACTTTCATCTTTACTCTTTATTTGGCAAACTTAAATGGTTCTTACTCAAACTCCTAGCTTTTTTGTAGCAAGTACATGCACTTTTCTGTAAGATATGTATGGACACTTCCCATTCTGTGGCATCCTTGAAACCACACCATCCTGATGCTTCCACCTGAACATGGGCATTTCCTAAGTCCATGCCTTGGCTCCAACTTTTTACATATCCGCCTCTCCAGGGGAGTCTATTTTATCTACTTTAACCACTGCCCTATGTCGATGAACCCCAAATTCTCACCTGCAGCTTTGTCCTCCTGAATCTCAATGCCACTCACATGTTCATTTTCTTGCTGAAAGTTGCAACTTGGGCAATTAGACAACCTCCTACCTACTAACGTTAATCGTAACTAAATTTTCCTTTTTCCCATCCCCCAAACATTGGAATAACCTTTTTTCCCCATCAGATTCTCATATCATCTAACATTTAGTCTCTCAACGCCACTAGAATCATACAACTGAAGAATGTCAAGAGTTGAAAAAGACCTTAGCTGCAAATTATTGAGTCACATATGACCAATGTCCCCATAACAGAGGAAAGTAGGTTTTCCAAAGAGTAATGCTCACTGCTTTGTCCCAATTATTTCACTTATAAAAATATCACCTTAACAGAAAAGAAGTATTTGAGGCCTAGCATCTAAAGTTTTCCTGTCTGCAGCCTCAACCCTGGGATGACCTCGTACATCAACGTGAGCCCTGCTCCAGGCATCCTGGTTTTTCCTCTGACACCAGGATGTGCTATTCCAATCCATCAGGCACATCATTTCTTCTCAAAAGGTTTCCTCCTCTCTATCAAACTGCTACAAATCCTTACCCACTCCTTTAAATGTTGCCTAAATAACTGTATTAGACTTTAAAGTTCTGTCCTTCCACCCTTTCCAGCTCCACTGTGTTTATCTTCTGAATGTGAAAACTAAGGTCAGGACCCAACCTATTGGGTGATTCCCCATTATCTACGACCTACAGCAGTGGCGCTAGTGGTAAAGAACCTGTCTGCCAATACAGGAGACATAAGAGAGTGGGGTTTGATCCCTGGGTCAGGAAGATCTCCTGGAGAAGGCAATGGCAACCCACCCTAGTATTCTTGCCTAGAGAATCCCATGGACAGAGGAAACTGGCAAGCTACAGTCCATGAGGTCACAAAGAGTTGGACACGATAGAGGCAACTTAGCACCACCCAGTGTTAGCACCATTATCTGCAGGATGACATTATTTTTAATCCCCTTAATTAATATTTAAATTTAAAGACATAAGAGGCAGTTCTAGGGTGGATTCCTAACCAGTTCTTCCTTCACATGGGCTTACCTCTCTACACACACACCCACAGAAACACATCTTTTTATTTTTCCAGGACTTTTTACTCTATTCTCTTCTGTCCATCCCTGTGAATACAGTGGGCAGAATCCCTCCAGTCCCCAAACTCTGCCTAGTGACTTACAAAGTGAGTTGATGATTCTCTTTTAAATCCCTGCTGCTCCACCCAGGGGTCTACAGAATCACCTCTCCCTTCATTAAGTTTGAGAATCACCACCTTTTAGTGAAGCCTTTCCTTCCTGGTCATAGGAAACACCATCTTCCAACAACACAAGAGACAACTCTACACATGGACACCACCAGATGGTCAATGCCGAAATCAGATTGATTATGTTCTTTGCAGCCAAAGATGGAGAAGCTGTATACGGTCAGCAAAAACACCACCAGGAACTGACTCTGGCTCAGATCATGAACTCCTTATTGCAAAATTCAGACTTAAATTGAAGAAAGTAGGGAAACCCACTAGACCATTCAGTTATGACTTAAATCAAATCCCTTATGATATACAGTGGAAGTGACAGATTCAAGAGACTAGTCCTGATAGAGTGCCTGAAGATTTATGGACAGAGGTTCATGACAGAGTATAGGAGGCTGCATTCAAAAAAGAAGGCTGTGATTCCCCAAAAAGAAACACATAAAGGCACAATGGTTGTCTGAGGAGGCCTTACAAATAGCTGAGAAAAGAAGAGAAGCAAAAGGCAAATGAGAAAAAGAAAAATCTGTGGAAAATTCTGAAAGAGATGGGAATACCAGACCACCTAACCTGCCTCTTGATAAATCTGTATGCAGGTCAGGAAGCAACAGTTAGAACCGGACATGGAACAACAGACTGGTTCCAAATAGGAAAAGGAGTACATCAAGGCTGTATATCGTCACCCTGCTTATTTAACTTATATGCAGAGTACATCATGACAAACACTGGACTGGAAGAAACACAAGCTGAAATCAAGATTGCCGGGAGAAATATCAACAACCTCAGATATGCAGATGACACCATCCTTATGGCAGAAAGTGAAGAGGAACTAAAAAGCTTCTTGATGAAAGTGAGAGAGGAGAGTGAAAAAGTTGGCTTAAAGCTCAACATTCAGAAAATGAAGATCATGGCATCCGGTCCCATCACTCCATGGGAAATAGATGGGGAAACAGTGGAAACAGTGTCAGACTTTATTTTTGGGGGCTCCAAAATCATTGCAGATGGTGACTGAAGACATGAAATTAGAAGATGCTTCCTCCTTGGAAGGAAAGTTATGAGCAACCTAGATAGCATATTCAAAAGCAGAGACATTACTTTGCCGACTAAGGTCCGTCTAGTCAAGGCTATGGTTTTTCCAGTAGTCAAGTACGGATGTGAGAGTTGGACTGTGAAGAAGGCTGAGTGCTGAAGAATTGATGTTTTTGAAGTGTGGTGTTGGAGAAGACTCTTGAGAGTCCCGTGGACTGCAAGGAGATCCAACCAGTCCATTCTGAAGGAGATCAATCCTGGGATTTCTTTGGAATGAATGATGCTAAAGCTGAAACTCCAGTACTTTGGCCACCTCATGAGAAGAGTTGACTCATTGGAAAAGACTCTGATGCTGGGAGGGATTGGAGGCAGGAGGAGAAGGGGACAACCAAGGATGAGATGGCTGGATGGTATCATGGACTCAATGGATGTGGGCCTGAGTGATCTCTGGGAGATGGTGAGGGACAGGGAGGCCTGGCGTGCTGCGATTCATGGGGTTGCAAAGAGTCAGACACAACTGAGCAACCGGACTAAACTGATCCATCTGAATGCAGAGATCCAAAGAATAGCAAGGAGAGATAAGAAAGCCTTTCTAAGTGATCAATGCAAAGAAACAGAGGAAAACAATAGAATGGGAAAGACTAGAGATCTCTTCAAGAAAATTAGAGATACCAAGGGAACATTTAGTGCAAAGATGGGCACAATAAAAGACAGAAATGGTATGGACCTAATAGAAGCAGAAGATGTTAAGAAGAGGTGGCAAGAATAAACAGAAGAACTATACAAAAAGATCTTCACAGCCCAGACAACCATGATGGTGTGATCACTCACCTAGAGCCAGACAACCTGGAGTGCGAGGTCAAATATGCCTTAGGAAGAATCACTATGAACAAAGCTAGTGGAGGTGATGGACTCCAGTTGAGCTATTTCAAATCTTAAAAGATGACACTGTAAGTGCTGCACTCACTATGGCAGCAAATTTGGAAAACTCAGAAGTGGCCACAGGACTGGAAAAGGTCAGTTTTAATTCCAATCCCAAAGAAGGGCCATGCCAGAGAATGTTCAATCTACTGCACAATTGCACTCATCTCATATGCTAGCAAAGTAATGCTCAAAATTCTCCAAGCTAGGCTCCAATAGTACCTGAACCAAGGAATTCCAGATGTTCAAGCTGGATTTAGAAAAGGAAGAGGAACCAGAGATCAAATTGCCAACATCTGATGGATCATCAAAAACAGCAAGAGAATTCCAGAAAAACATCTATTTCTGCTTTATTGACTATGCTAAATGCTTTATTGACTATGCTATGACTGTAAGAATCACAACAAACTGTGGAAAATTCTTAAAGAGACAGGAATACCAGGCCATCTTACCTGCCTCCTGAGAAACCAGTATGCAAGTCAAGAAGCAAGAGTTAGAACTGGACATGGAACATAGACTGGTTCCAAATTGGGAAAGGAGTACATCAAGGATATATATTGTCACCATGCTTATTTAACTTATATGCAGAGTATATCATGTGAAATGCTGGGCTGGATGAAGCACAAACTGGAATCAAGTTTGCTGGAAGAAATATCAATAACCTCAGACATGCAGACGATACTACCCTTATGGCAGAAAGTGAAGAGGAACTAAAGAGCCTCTTAATGAAAGTGAAAGAGGAGAGTGAAGAAGTTGGCTTAAAACTCAACATTCAAAAAAACAAAGATCATGGCATCTGGTCCCATCACTTCATGGCAAATAGATGGGGAAAGAATGGAAACAGGGACAGACTTTATTTTCTTGGGCTGCAAAATCACTGCAGATGGGGACTGCAGCCATGAAATTAAAAGATGCTTGCTCCTTGGAAGAAAAGCTATGACCAACCTAGACAACATATTAAAAGCAGAGACGTTACTTTACCAACAAAGGTCTGTCTAGTCAAAGCTATGGTTTTTCCACTAGTCATGTATGGATATCAGGTATGGAACATAAAGAAAGGTGAGCACCGAAGAATTTATGCCTTCGAACTGTGGTGCTGGAAAAGAGTCTTCAGAGTCCCTTGGACTGCAAGGAGATCCAACCAGTCAATCCTAAAGGAAATCAGTCCTGAATATTCATTGGAAGGACTGATGCTGACGCTGAAGCTCCAATACTTTGGCCACCTGATGCACATAGCTGACTCATAGGAAAAGACCCTGATGATGGGAAAGACTGAAGGTGGGAGGAGAAGGGGACAACAGAGGATGAGATGGTCAGGTGGCATCACTGACTTGATGGACATGAGTTGGAACAAGGTCCCGGAGTTGGTGATGGACAGGAAAGTAGGCATGCTTTGGTGAAGGAGGCATCGTCCTGTGTCCTCAGTGCCTGCTGGTCCACAGTGATGGTGAAACAGGAAAGACAGGCTGGGACCATAAATTGCCATTAGATGGAAAGGGTGGGGTTGGATGACAGAGAGACTTGTGAAAATGGGAGGGGCCAGTCCATGGGGTCTCGAAGAGTCAGATACGCCTGAGGGACTGAATTGAACTTCCTTCCCGGACACTCCTGTCTTGAGGGCAAAGGACCACACCTTCCTACTCAGATCCACACTTCTGTTACAACATCTGTTTCAATGTGCCTCTCAGACTAGTCTCTACCGCCCCCGAGACCAGGAAGAGAACTGAATTCAATTCCACTGAGGACATAGCTAAGCTTCTACCATGGAGTGAGTCTTAATGCTTGCTAAATGAACTAATTTTTCTTTTGAGGCCAAGAGTATGGTGGGGGAAATAGTTGGGAAAGGACACAGACTATTGGCTCTCAGATGCATAAGGCCCAAGGATAGCATCGGACATGGTGACTGAGTTGATATATAGTGCTATCACTGTAGCAAAATTGCTATGAGAGTAGAACGTACATGTTCATACACACACGGTAAATACATGAGGGAATGAGGTTTAACTAGATGGTAGCAATCCTTTCACAACATATATGTATATAAATCAAATATCTTACAAATTATATCTCAATGAAGCCATAAAATTCACACAGAATTTTAATGATAACAGTAATGGAGCTAGTTTAAAAAAATTTTTAAGGGGGAACTCCCTGGCAGTTCAGTGGTTAGGACTCCATCCTCTCATTGCCCAAGGGCCTGGGTTCAATCCCTGTTACAGGGAACTAAGATCCCACAAACCGCATGGTGTGGCCAAAAAAAAAAAAAAAAATTAAAAAATTTTAAAGGCCAAGAGTGAAGGACAAATTTTAATAATCTTTTGTCACCATCTACACTGAAGCATTCAATACATCAGTTTTTATCAGCTTAGCTGTCATTCGTTAATAGACTCTTCACTCTATCAACTTTTCTTACATTCCTTATAATAATTAGCAGATAATGGATATTCAAGTAGCCATTTGACTTTTTAATGTATATTTGGCCACTGATTTTACTTGTTCTCGGGAGGGATAAACAGATTTTACAATATAAATTTACCAAATTGCTGCTCCTTCAGCAAATTCATTCTAATCAGCTGTTATTATTGGAAACAATAAACAAGGCTGGGTAAGTGACAGATAAAAATTTCTGGGCCACTGTCACAATGCAGTCAAGGGTCAGCATGTCTAGAAAATTAACCATTTTTTTTTAGAACAGGTTGTCTCACAGCATTGTTTCTGAAAGCATCAAAGGTTTATAGACACTTCTCCATGTGTCTCAGAATTACTACACACCTGTACCCTCTGATTCCAACACAGCCTGGCACAGAAACAAGCTTACCCCCAAAAGCCTGATTCTCATTCCGGAGAACTGGCCCCTCCCATTTTCACAAGTCTCTCTGTCATCCAACCCCACCCTTTCCATCTAATGGCAATTTATGTTTCCAGCCTAAGTCTTCCCTGTTCCACCGTCATCCCAGACCAGCAGGCACTGAGGACATAGGACAATGCCCACTTCACCAAAGGATTACCCCACGGAAGCTAAGACGCATCCTGACAGTGCCTTACTATTGCCACCTCCAGTTTATACATTAGCAACCAACTTACGTGGCTAAATGGCTTCCTGGGGACCCACAGCTATAACCAGCAAGGGGCCGAACGCAGGTGAGTCCAGCACCTGCCTGCTACTGCCTCTTCTGTACCTGAGGCCAGCCAGAGCCCCTCCCCTTGCTCGAAGGCGAGCCTGCAAGAACGCTAAAAGCAGCAGGGCCCACAAAGGCACCTCACTGCGTCACCCACGGTCCTAACGTTTAACTTAACACAAAGCTGACCGACACGACTTGCCACTGGACTTGGATAAAGAAGCAGTAAAACATACACATCGTAAGCAATATTACAGGGAAGACGTGGCAACGTGGGGCTGAGCATCTCTGAGGAACCCAAACACCAAATTCCTCAACAGTGAAATCAAGACAGGACTGCTCCTCCAATTCTGGAAAGATGACTGTTACCAGTTTACATCACGCCGTGTGACCTATCTCGGCTGTAAACCATAAAGGTTTAAGACCTCCCTGCAGAGATATCACATGGACCTTAGTGGTTTATTTTAAGCTCATGCTATTAGCATCAGCCTACTTAGAGACAACAGATTTGTTCTGATTCTATAATGATAACCATCTTTTGTCCAAGAAAACCTGGAAAGAATAACACCTTCACTTTGCCTTAGACAGTAACACAGATTCTACTGGTTTTCAAACATACCTTCATCAAATAAGCAATTTACTAGGAAAACCACCTTGGAAAATCTGATTAATTATACTGCCTTTCAGCAACAAAAAATCATTAAGAAATACCTTATAAAACTGAAAATCTGTAAGATATATATTAACTGGAAAATAGGACTGTGTTAATATTACCCAGTTCCCTTAAGTTTGTACTTATCTAAATGTTGAAAAATTCCAGAAGGTTATAGAAAATTTTTATGGGCCTCTTATGGAGTAGGGACATAGGGAAAAACAGAAGGAAATTAACAGAAATGGGTAATTTTCCCTTCATACTTTATATACTTACATGTCAGTCCATGTGAATTTTTTTCTTACTATAAGTCTATTTTTATAATATAAACCAAAGAATATTATTAAAGTCGATGGGCTCAAACATTTAAATAGAAAGAGATACTCAAGACAAAACAGATTAACAACTAAAAATGGATAAACTGGACCAATAATTAAAGTAAGTAGATTCTAATAATCTTTTTTTCCTGTACATCTATAAGCATTAGGTACTCTTTAATTCTTTAAATTTTAGTACAAAAATGTCAGTGCCATAACTGACACTTTTATGTGGTCAAGATGAAAAGCCACTTTACTACTGGAAAAATCTTCACAAAACCATAATGGTATGTTTCCTTTGGACTGGAAATTAAAGACAGAGAATGAACTCCTGAATGGCACTCCTTTGTTCTGACACTCATATTAAATGATGCATCCTCCAATAGGAGCTCCCAGAGACTTCACAGAATGGAGTGTCCTCTCTCAGCTCCAACTTGGCCTCCTCCATTCTTTAAGGAAAAGCCTGGGAAAGAATCTGGGTCCCACACCGCTCACAAAACACCTTCAAAGAAATGAGAGCAGTTTCCAAAGCCACAGAAACATCTACCAGTTGAAGCAAGTTCTCACCTCTGAACTCTCAATGAGATAAGAATGAATTCAGCTTTAATGTATTTTTCACAAGACTGTTCCACACTGAAGAAATGATTTGCTGTTCTTTACATTTGGTGAAATTTACGGGTTTTGAAGATGTTGACCAAATTAGCTGACCAAAAAAAAAAACTTGGCTACTGTATTCCCTATATTAGAAGACACAGATAATCTTAACAAAAATTTAGATAGTGGATTCACACGAGGGGTTGTGTTACACAAGGTAAGGTAACTGCAGATGGAGAGGGTGCTGGAAACATCTTTCAACGTTCTCAGGAAAAATGATTAACTTCTGGAGAATACATTCCATCTCATTGTATGAAAATGTTTGGTTCTGTGATTTGCTTCACTAAGCAGGAACACAGGTGTCATGGGGAAGAAAAGCAGCAAGGTTGGAGTGATGGGCAGTTTATAGTTGGAAGGAAATGGCAACCCATTCCAGTGTTCTTGCCTGGAGAATCCCAGAGAAGGAGGAGCCTGGTGGGCTGCCGTCTCTGGGGTCGCACAGAGTCAGACATGACTGAAGCGACTTAGCAGCAGCAGCAGCTTAAAGTTTAAGATGGCATTAATGCCAGGCTAAGAACTTTAGACCTTAATTATGGAGGGTGGGGAGTGAAGTGGGGGAGCGGGGCTCTGCAGCTTTCTGAGCTCTTACATTGGCACTTGATCCTGGGGCAGCCCTGTGAAGAGCTGACAGAAGGGAAGAGTTTAAAATCAGGGGAACACTTAGGAAGCTAGTGCACTTGCCAGGGCTAGAGGCAATGGGGATTTTAACTAGACAATGAAAAGGAGATCACTGAGGTCAGTCTGGATACGTATGCCACATATTACTATGTGCAATTTAAAATATAAATTACTATAGAAAGTATAATTATTATTAAGGAATGCAAGGGCCATTAACTACTAGAGCCAGGAAGAGAAAACACCAAATATACAACATAGATAGTTAAAATACAAAAAAAAGAAAAGAAAAGAGAATATATTTACAGCTGTAATTGTAACCTGGGCTCTTTAAACACTACTATAAAGAGGAAGTGAGCTTTGGAGTAATTCTCTATTACTAGGAATTATAATCATGACACTAAAGTATGGCTACCCAAAGGAATAAAGAATTAACAATCAGTTATGGGGGAAAAATCATACATATGTCAAACTGTGGCCGCAGACTCACTCTCAACCAAGAATGACCAAAGTCTCTCATTGACACTAATGCATATGTTTAAAATTTTGCTTTGAGGTAGAGTATTGTCTAAAAATTATTTAAATAGATCTGATAAGCTGCTTACGAAATACTGTACAGCAAACAACAGCTTTCTGATGTACCGGGCGAAAAAGGAAAAGATCCTTTGCCTTAGCCAAAAAGCAATTACACACACAGACATGTACACACATACTATTTCTATGGAGAAACATGTCAAACAGTGTTAGTATGATGAAAAATTACAAAAGTGAGCAGCATAAAAGATCCAAATAAGTGGGACATACACATTCATTCTTTTCTGAATTAACGTATTAACTCTTGTTCCTAAATAAATCATATGTGATTATTTTCAAAGAGGAAATTGGAAGAATTTTTAAAAGAGCAATTTAAACTAGAATAGGAAGAATAGTCAGAATTTTTTTAGAACATAGAAATGAGGATTGTAACTCAAGAGCAACAACAATAAAACTGATTTTAAAATGGGCAAAGAACTTGAATAGAACTTGCTCAAAAGAAGATACAGTGGCCAAGAAGCACACGAGGAATTGCTCACCATCCTTAGTCATTAGGGAAATGCAAATCAAAACTACAATAAGACACCACTTCACATCTATTCGTATGGCTATTATAAAAACAAGACAGAAAATAATTGTCAATAAGAAGGTGAGGAAATTAGAACTCTGCACTGGTGCTAGGACAGTAAAATGGTATAGCTGCTGTTGAAAATGGGTTGTTTGGTTTCTCAAAAAAATTAAAAACAGAACTGCTTTATGATTCAGCAATTCAGCTTCTGGGTAGTCATCCAAAAGTACTGAAAGCAGGACCTTCAATAGAGACCAGGTTCGTGGTAACATTATTCACAATAGCCAAGAGGCAGAAGCAATCCAAGTGTCCATCAGTGGATGCCCGGGTAAAGAACATACGGCACATACATGATTACCATGACATATTTATTCAGCCTTAAACAGGGAGGAAAAGACGACACAGGCTACACCGTAGAGGGACCTAAAGGCCTTACGCTAAATGAAACAAGCTAGTTCCAAAAGGACAAACGACTTGCCTGATGTGAGGGGCCTGGAGCAGTCAAATTCACAGACAGAGAACAGAATGGGGGTGCCAGGGGCTGAGGGAAGGGGAGGCTGGGGAGCTGATGTTTATTGGACAGAGTTTCGGGTGCAGAAGAGGAAAAGCTCTGGACGGGACGGTGGTGGGGGCTGTACAACAATGGGAATGGACGTCACACCACCAAGCTGTACCCTGAAGTTGGTAAATTTTCCATAGTATTTGTTTCACCACAAGTTTAAAAACTTAGAAGGAATTTGTTACTAGTTTATTATAGTATAAAACAGTAAAACAGTCTAGCAATGCAAAGACATACTTACAGATTAATAAATGGGTATGTCAATCTCAGAAATACAAAAATTTAGAATAAGATAGTGGAGACATTTCAAATCAGTGAAGACACCCATTTGTGGTATTAACATATGTGAATCAAAAAACAATTAAAAATGTGAGAAGCAGCATGGTGTAGTAGTTAAAAGTCGACAATCTGGAGTCAGACTTGCTGTTCAATAGTTAAGTTGTGTTCAACTTTGCGAGCCCATGGACTGTGGCATGCCAGGTTCCTTTGTCCCCCATTATCTCACGGAGTCTGCTCCAACTCATGTCCATCGAGTCGGTGATACTCCATAAATATCTCATCTTCTGCCGCTCCCTTCTCCTTTTGCCCTCAATCTTTCCCTGCCTAGGTTTAAACCCAGCTCCGCCGCACATGTGCTGAGGGCAGCCTCCTTAACTTCTCTATGCCGTGTCCTCACACATAAAAGAATGTGAGTGATTATAGTGGGCTCATTTCACAGGTGCTTGGACATTTAGATGAGTTTATATTCTAAGGGCTTAGAATAGCAACTAGCACATAGTAAGTGGCATATAAATATCAGCTATTAGTTCTCATCATACACCACAAATATTTATAAAATTGGATTAAAAAGGAAACTAAAACCATACAAATTAACCATAATGATTATAGATCTTCTTTCAGTTGTGAATCACAAAAACACGAAAAATTACAAGATGTATGTGACTATAAAAAAGGAAAATTTTCTAAATTGTATGCAAAATAAAGTCATATAGTGAAACACAAGCCAAGGGATGACAGATAATATCAAGTCAGTAACAAAGCATCATATGCCCCCAAACAGTACAGGATAGCAAAAGATCTAATCAAGAATAAATTAAAATAGAACTCTTTGTTTTTTGTTTTTTCAATTTAACCTTACTGCGTCTAACATCTCTGTCTTCCCAACTGGCACTCCTAATCTCCATTTCCATTGCTCATCTTACAGAAAGCTTCAAATAAGCCAAATACTTGCGTTCCTAACCATTCTTCAAGTTATGGGTAACCATGTGATCCGGTGTGTGCCAATGAGACTTAAAGGTAAGAGAGCCAGGAGGCAAGGTGCTCAGTAGGACTTTTCCTTCCTGATAAAGGTAGGCAGGCATGTCAGGAGAAAGGCCGGCCTCTGCTCAGCTCACCGCTCCCAGCCTCTGCCCAGCAGCAGCAGGACCTTGGAACCCTTGGCGACCATACTTTAACTGAAAAGTCCCCGACAAGAGCAACGTGCGGAGGCAGGACGAGCAGAAGGACAGAAGACTTGACGATACTCAGTCAGCAACCCAGGAACTGCCTGCCTCTGGCTTCCTGTTAAATAAACACGCAATACTGCTGGTCTAAAACAACTTTTGTCTTAACTACCACATGTTCCTTCCTCCTACCTTTCTGCTGCCCCTTCCTGCTCATTATTGTGACTCCTCTTCTCCCCAGCCCTTTAAAGCCAGGAGGACCCCAGAGGCACTTTGCACACACTCCACGGAGTTCCCTAAAGGACCCTTGACCTGTTCTTGTGCTCTGATCCAGTTCAGTGGCTTTAAACACCATCTACCTGTTGGTGAATCTCAAACTAATCTCCCTTGGCTCCTCCTTCACACTCTAGACATTGGCCCACCTTTCTATGCTGCACCTTCACTTACGTATTTAATATGCATCTCAACATGATGTTTGTACAACTGAGATCCTGATACCCACCTCCCAGCATCTGTGTCTCCTTCCTGCTTCCCCATCTCAGCATCCTGCCACTGCTCATACCGGAATACTAGAGCCATCTCTGACTCCTCTCTTTGCTCTTGCCCCTCATTCCACCGGTAGATCCCATTGGCTTTATTTTCAACACATATATCTAGAATCCAGATCCCTCTAAAACCCTATTCAAGTAGCCCTGTGTAAGCCAGTCTCCTGCCATGATTACAGCGAAACCTCACTGAGCTTTCTGATGCGGCCCTCACCCCATTCAGTGCATTCTCTCCACAGCTGTCACAGTGATTCTGTTAAAATTAAAGTCACTTCGGAAGGATGGGCAAAACTGTTAGGTAGGGACTTTGAGACTGGTATTTAAAATGGATAAACAAGAAGGACTTACTGTATAGCACAAGGGACTCTGCTCTGTGTAATGTGGCAGCCTGGATAGGAGGAGAGTTTGGGGGAGAATGGATACATGTGTATTTATGGCTGAGCCTTCTTGCTGTCCACCAGAAACTATCACAACATTGTTAATCAGCTATACTCCAATAAAAATAAAATTTAAAAAATCCAAGTCACTTAGGTTAAAAGCCAAAGTCCTTATGATTTTCAAGACTGTATGTGATCTGGCTCTCTACTGCTTGTCGAACCTCATCTCCTAGCTCACTTTTCCTTATCTCATTCCTTGCTACTCCTGGAGGTGTCAGTGAGACACCGCCTCAGGGCCTTCCCACTTGCTGCTTCCTCTCACTGGTACAGTTTTCTTCCAGATGTTCATGTACTGGGTCCCCAGGCTGCCACACAAAACCCACGGCTCCATCCCCCGATCTATGCTCTCCGTCCCTCTCTCCCACCCCCACAAACCCCAACATTTCACATTCTCCCTATTCCACGTTATTATTTCTTCTCTCTTTAGTACTGGAGGTTGTCAAACATCCTTTATATTTTACTTATGAAGGCCCTACCAGAAGTTAACTTCACAGAGGGCACACTTTGACCTTGTATTCACTTCAATTTCTAAGCACTTTGCCCCTTGTATCTACACTCATCTGACAAATATTTAAGCACCAAGCATATGCCAATTAAAATAAGACACTTTACTTTCCTAAAGAGTGAATATCTGGCAAGATTGTCAATGAGGGGAATATAGCCAATATTTTATAATAACTAAAATGGAGTATAACCTTTAAGAATTATGAATCATTACACACCTGTAACTTACATAATATTGTATAGCAACTATACTTCAATTAGAGAAAATTTTAAAGCATATATGGGCTAGGGTGCTGGGATAAACGCTACACAGAGCAGGAGCACAGACTTGCCTGTTGTTCCTAAAGGGCAACTTGCAACGTGTATCAAAAGTCTTACAAATGCCCACACCCTCTGATTCCACTTAAAGGAATGTATCTAAGTAATTTATCTGATCAGCTTAAGTACTAATATACAAAGGCCTTCAGTGTAGAGTTGTTTAACCTACTGAAAAACACTGGAAACAATATGATGTTCAAAGAAGTCTGAAAAAACAGAACACAACACATTTAGGCTACAACAGAGTCATTTTAAGTCACTTCTAAAAAGAATACGTAAAAACTTCAAAAGTCTACCAAAATAGGCACCACACCTTTTAAAATGAAAAAGAATTTCAATCAAGTAAGTGCCTATTGACTGTTAGGTGTGGGGTTTACTACCCACTTTCCTTGGTGGTTCAGACATTAAAGAGTCTGCCTACCATGCAAGAGACCCGGATTCAATTCCTGTGTCAGGAAGATCCCCTGGAGAAGGGAAAGGCAACCCACTCCAGTATTCTTGCCTGGAGAATTCCATGGACAGAGGGAGACTCACGGACTACAGTCCACAGGGTCACAAAGAGTTGAACACGACCGAGTAACCAACACTTACACTTTTTCAGAAACTGTTTTTCCCCATCAGAAATATGTGAGCATATAGGCATGAGAATATGCAAAAAGAAAAAGCAGTGAATAGCTATAAATTATGAAGTAAAGACTGGCATCGATTAGATTAAGATGTTCCCCACTCCACCGCTTGCTCTTTTAAATAGCCTGCTGGGAAGAGGGCATTGGAAACCTGATGTGATATTCAAAGCATTAATAATGGGTTAAATCCATGATACAATGGGGCAGAGTAAGGTTTACCTTGCTTGGGACAATGCCTGCCATGCTCCTTTCTTGACCTTGACAGACCTGGGCTCTGTCCAAACCCCTTATCTTTGCTGACTGCTTAAACACTATTGCTTCCCTGATAGTTCAGTTGGTAAAAAAATCCGCCTGCAATGCAGGAGCCCTGGGTTCAATTCCTGGATCGGGAAGATCCCCTAGAGAAGGGACAGGCTTCCTCTGTGGCTCAGCTGATAAAGAATCCGCCTGCAATGTGAGAGACCTGGGTTCAATCCCTGGGTTGGGAAGATTCCTTGGAGAAGGCAAGGGAAAGGCTACCCACTCCAGTATTCTGGCTTGGAGAATTCCATGAACTCCATAGTCCATTTCCACGGGATCAAAAAAGTCAGACTGAGCGACTTTCACTAAACACTAATGCACTGCACTCTAATTACTTACCTGCCCTCCTCAGTTGGTCCACATATTCTGTACTGAATGCCCATGACCTTTACATTCTATACTCTGAACCCTAGCTTACCATTTATTGATACTTCCCAGTATACCAGCCAAGTACTAAAAACACTTGAATTCATATGCACCCTTCTTATTTTTAATTCTGGGATTTCAGGGGCAGAAATTAAAAAGCAGAGAGCATCAACACTAACCGAAGACTCTTACGTATGTAAAAGTATACCTCCATTATATTAGAGAATTATCTATATTATTACTGCAAGAAAGAAATTCAACAAACTTTGATATTTGTAAAGTTATACTCTCCTAAATCCCTAGAGCTCTTTTTGTTTTTGTTTTTAAATAGTACTGTAAGGATAGATGTGACGAGGGATGAATTGCCATTGCTCCCTTCTAAGAATGGGCCAAGAATCATGTCTCACCCATTCCATGATTCCTCAAGCTCTGGAGTAAGAGTTGCACAGTGCACAGTTTCAAACTCTCTGCCAAGGGAACAAGTGAAGTGCAAGTGTGAGTCATTCAGTCTGACTGACTCTTTGTGACCCCATGGACTGTAGCCTGCTAGGCTCCTCTGTCCATGGAATTCTCCAGGCAAGCATATGGGAGTGGGTAGCCATTTCCTTCTCCAGGGGATCTTCCCAACCCAGGGATTTAACCAGGGTCTCCTGTATTGCAGGCAGATTCTTTACCATCTAAGCCACAAACTGCCTACAAAACTCCAGAATTTCAGAAGCATTCTACATTTATATATATTGCAAAATATGACTTTATATTTCACATTCTTGAATTAGCTAAGGCAATATTATACTAGTAGGGTAAAAGAAACTGTCCTCTGTACAACCATGACTATTTCCGTAAGTTCAAAGGTATACCATTCAGGTATAACCTAAATCAAATCCTTCACGATTATACAGTGAAAGTGACAAATAGATTCAAGAGATTAGATCTGATAGACAGAGTGCCTGAAGAACTATGAATGGAGGTTCATGACATTGTATAGGAGGCTGGGATCAAAACCATCGCTAAGAAAAAGAAATGCAAAAAGACAAAATGGTTGTCTGAGGAGGACTTATAAATAGATGAGAAAAGAGGAGAAGTGAAAGGCAAAGAAGATGAGGAAAGATATACCCATCTGAATGCAGAGTTCCAAAGACTAGCAAGGAGAGATAAGAAAGCCTTCCTCAGTGATCAATGCAAAAAAACAGAGGAAAACAACAGAATGGGAAAGACTAGAGATCTTTTCAAGATAATTAGAGATACCAAGGGTACATTTCATGCAAAGATGGGCACAATAAAGGACAGAAACAGTATGGACCTAACAGAAGCAGAAGATATTAAGAAGAGGTAGCAAGAATACACAGAAGAACTATACAAAGAATATCTTCATGACCCAGATAACCACAATGGTGTGATCACTCACCTAGAGCCAGACGTCTTGGAGAGCGAGGTCAAGTAGGCCTTAGGAAGCATCACTATGAACAAAGCTAGTGGAGGTGATGGACTTCCAGTTGAGCTAATTCAAATCCTGAAAGATGATAATGTGTAAGTGCTGCACTCACTATGGCAGCAAATTTGGAAAACTCAGCAGTGGCCACAGGACTGGAAAAGGTCAGTTTTCATTCCAATCCCAAAGAAAGGCAACACCAAAGAATGGTTGAACTACCGCACAATTGCATTCATCTCACATGCTAGCAAAGTAATGCTCAAACTTCTCCAAGCTAGGCTTCAACAGTACCTGAACTGAGAAATTCCAGAAGTTCAAGCTGGATTTAGAAAAGGCAGTGGAACCAGAGATCAAATTGCCAACATCCACTGGATCACTGAGAAAGCAAGAAGAGTTCCAGAAAAACATCTACTTTCGCTTTATTGACTACGCCAAAGCCTTTGACTATGTGAATCGCAACAAACTGTAGAAAATTCTTAAACAGATGGGAATATCAGACCACCTGATCTGCCTCCTGAGAAATCTGTGTGCAAGTCAGGAAGAAACAGTTAGAACTGGACATGGAACAACACACTGGTTCCAAATTGGGAAAGGAGTACATCAAGGCTGTATACTGTCAAGGCTATATATATGTCAAGGCTATATACTGTCACCTCGATTATTAACTTATATGCAGAGTATATCATGTGAAATGCCAGACTGGATGAAGCACAAGCTAGAATCAAGATTGCCAGAAGAAATATCAATAACTTCAGATATGCAGAAGACACCACCCTTACGGCAGAAAGTGAAGAAAAACTAAAAACCTCTTGATGAAAGTGAAAAAGGAGAGTGAAAGAGTTGGCTTAAAACTCAACATTGAAAAAAATAAGATCATGGCATCCGGTCCAATCACTTCATGGCAAATAGATGGGGAATCAATGGAAACAGGGACAGACTTTATTTTTAGGGGCTCCAAAATCACTGCAGATGATTAGCACATTAAAAGTAGAGACATTACTTTGCCTACAAAGGACTGTCTAGTCAAAGCTATGGTTTTTCCAGTGGTCATGTATGGATGTGAGAGTTGGACTCTGAAGAAGCTGAGCACCGAAGAATTGATGCTTTTGAACTGTGGTGTTGGAGAAGACTCTTGAGAGTCCCTTGGACTGCAAGGAGATCCAACCAGTCCATCCTAAATGAAATCAGTCCTGGGTATTCATCAGAAGGACTGATGCTGATGCTGAAGCTCCAATACTTTGGCCACCTGATGGGAAGAACTGACTCATTTGAAAAGACCCTGGGATGGTGGGAAAGACTGAAGGCAGGAGGAGACAGGGATGACACAGGATGAGATGGTTGGATGGCATCACCAATTCTATGGACATGAGTTTGAGCAAGCTCCAGGAGTTGGTGATGGACAGGGAAGCCTGGCGTATTGCAGTCAGTCCATGGGGTCACAAAGAATTGGACACAACTGACTCAACTAAGAGTAAACTCAAAGGATAAAGTCAAGGAAGTACAAGTGAGTCACAACAAAAACAGCAAGTCTTAAGAGGGCAGTAGTTTGACAGAGAAAAAGAACATCCCACAAACAAGGTTCTCATGACGACTCCAATTACACAGGAGCATAGTGTTTACCGTGATACTGTCAGTACCTGCTCCTGCAAGTAAGTTCACAAGATGCCTGCTGTTTTGGGTGGAGCTTAAACCAAAGTAACTTCCTGCATCACGGGCCTGGGAACACACGCCCCATAACTAAGGGGGTAGTAAGTCAAAGGCTTAGAAACGTTGCGTGGCCTTCCAGGTACCACAAAGATGAGCAAGGGTCTTCACACGTTCATCAGCAAATGTATTGCCCTGGTCATGAGTGATCCTACCGTTAGTCACAAGAGAATTCCTAATAAGAGCCGAGGCCACAGTAGGGAGCCTCCTGGCTCATTGAAAACCAAGGTCCACAACAGAGCTATACTTTCAACCCTGAGGTCACAGAGACTCAGAACGGAACACTCTCTTCAATGCGCTACCCTTTCTAAGCCGACAAAAACAAACCAGTCAATAAAATCTGCACAAGCTCCCCTGAAAGAAATCACCTAACCTCACAAAAATGAGCCAGAAAATCTGGAAGACGAAGCTGCCCATTCTCCACAGTGGGGGCTCTGAATCTTCACTCTTAACCCCTCAACCTTTACTCTCTGAGTGGATCCGGATCTGCACACCCTGCGTCTCCGTCTCTGTTTCAGAGACAAACCTGCCTGTGCCCTGTACACATGGGTGCTCCCCTGCCCACTGTCACTCATCCCATCCTTCATCTCTGTACCAGCTCTTTCCCTACAGCTTCTTCACCTTCCTTACATTTTTCATGTCTTAACCCTCTCTCTCACACACACACACAGTCCTTTGAGGTGCTTTCTCAGTCTTTAGCCTCTTCAAGTTCAACATGCCTCTAAACTAACCCATTATTTTCTCTCTCTTTTTTTCTGGCCGTATCACAAAGCATGCAGGATCTTAGATCCCAGCCAGGGATCGAACCTGCAGCCCTGCAATGGAAGCATGGAATCTCAACTCCCAGAGCACCAGGGAAGTCTCCCATCATTTCCTTTCTGACAGCCTCTTCTCACTGCTCTAGGCCCTGTTTCATCCCCAAGACCATTCAGACAAGAAAGTTGGGTGGACACTTTGACTATTCACCGCCAGTGGGGCTTACCAGACCCTCTTCCTGCAAGAACATTTTTATTATTTTTACTCTGCTCTCTACTCCCAAACACCAGGGTGACTCTGGTATCTGTGCCTAAACTATTAGGACTCATCTGTCTCAACCTTTCTTGGGGCTCACTCATCTCTTACCCCAACACACGGCCTGCTTGAAGCATAGCTGACCCCACCTTTATGTTCCCCAAACACCCCAGGTCCCTCATAAGGCTACATTTGCACCCCTGGGAATGCCAGCAACCTCCCAGGCCTGGAAACACCCCCAGGGGCACATTCCAAGGCCGGCTCAATGTCACCACCCTTTTCCAGTCTTCCCTCTGGCTAAGTTAGTGATGTTACCTTTACTGAGGACACACGGTACCTCATACAAGTTTCCAGGCAAGTCGAGCCAGATAACATTTGAACACCTGTTGTGCAATAGGTACATTGTGCTGAGGGCTGGAAAGGATAAAAATAACTAAGACCTGGACTGTATCCTTATGGGTGGCACGGAGATGGAAGAAAATAACTATAGCCCAGCACAATAAATGCAGAAAACAGGACAGTTCAGCTGGGGTGTGAAGAAGGAAGAGGTGGCGTTCAAATGACTTTCTGTAACCCCTTCCCACCTCACCCTCCAACCAGGGAGTTCATCAATAGGGCGCATAAGTCATGTTTATATTCTCCGAATCGAGCAGACCGCCCAGCACAGAGCAGGCGTGCCAAACATTTCTTGAATGGACAAATAAGACAGACTGCACAGTGTGTGAGTCACTGAGTGAAGCAATCATCCCCAGGATTACTTGCCAAGTGAGAACAGTGTGGAATGATCAAGAATTCACAGCGATGATGTGAATAAAGAAGAAGAGAGACACTGTCTCTGAGGTGTCTGCAAGGCCCTCCTTGGTTGGCCTCATCCCCAGTCCCTCATACTCACACTCACTCTCTCTCTCTCTCTTTCTCTCTCTCTCTCTCACACACACACACCTAGGACAGCTGCCTGGTTCTCAGACCCTACCCCCACTGCCTTGATCTTCTCACTTGAGTTCTCTCCACCTGATAACCAGATATTTCCCTCCCTCCTCCCCCAGCTGTCTGCTCAAATATGTCACCTTATTTAAAGACCTAACTCCCTAACCTGCTCTGTTTCCCTCCTTGAAGTGAAGTTGCTCAGGCGTGTCTGACTCTTTGCAACCCCATGGACTGTAGCCTACCAGGCTCCTCTGTCCATGGGATTTTCGGGCAATATTACTGGAGTGGGTTGCCATTTCCTTCTCCAGGGGATAGTCCCAACCCAGGGATTGAACCCAGGTTTCCTGCATTGTAGACAGATGTTTTACCATCTGAGCCAACAGAGAAGTCCTTAGCCGTTATCATTTTACACACACAACATTTTATCCACTACTTGGTTTTCTGACTAGAATTTAAGCTCCACAAAGGCAAAAATTGGCCTCTTTCATGCCACCTCTTCATGCCCGGTGCTTAGAGGAGTTCCCAGCACAAGCAAGCCCTCAGAGGCTTATTGAATGACTACGAGTACCCCAGGGGCAGGGGCACGGAGCTGGCCTGACTCCTGTCTCCACCAATTATTAGCCATGTCAATTCGGGCAAACTGCTTAAACTTTCCAAATCTCAAAATCCTCATTTGCAGGATGAGAATAATCATACTATGTATACATCCTGAGTTGTGAAAATTAAATTATACATTTAGAAATTATAATCTAAATTATACATTTAGAAAGCTTAGAACAGTTAGCACTCAAAACACCTTACTACTATTTTTTTTTTTTTTAATGGAGAACAACACTATTATTATTTCTTTACGGAGAAAAACCACTATTATTATTTTTTATGGAGAAAAACCTTGAGAGACATTCTTTAAAATGTGAGTGAGTGGTTTAATTGCATACAGCTAAACAACGTCTCTATAAGCAACATATTCAACTTTGCTTTTAGAATGGTTATTAGATGATCCTCCCTGGCTTTCAGTACTTCTGCAAGCATGACTACATTTCTCATAATTTTGATTGCTATCGCTCTCAAACTCTTGCCTTGAAAAGGCTGCAACGGTACAGAAGTAGCCCGAAACAATTAAAAAAAAAACACTCTAGCACTAAATCAACAAGAAGCCAGTTTACAAAAACAACTGAGTGGGAAAGAAGGGAACTCTAGAAGGGTAGGCAAGTCATTACAGGTTTGGGATGTACTTCTGGTCTGAGAGGAATTTATTTTACTAACGCACATTAGATGAATGAACACAAACGTTTACCCTTTTGAAATGGTCTTTAGTTTTCTTCTGGAGAAAGAGAACCATTCCCTTCATGAGGCCTTGCTTCAGACTCTGGTATGATCAGACGGGTCCCTGAACGTCCTTCTTTTCCTCCAAATTCTAAAGCACTTAAGGGCCCTCTGCACACCGCTTACAGATCCCTTTGAGCTGCTCTGCGGTTGCTGTGGGAACACGCTCTCACCCTCGCCAGGTAGGTAATTTAAAGGTGCCCCACGGCAGGGGCGTACTCTGCTTTATTTCTGTAATCCTGCCTACTTCAGGCTGGCCCCGGCAGGACAATTACAAGTGGCTATGAAGGAACACACACATTTATAATCTAAAACCTGGCAAGAACTGGTATTACCTCTGAAAGAGGGTAGCAGGCAGTTTCTGAAGGCACTCGATCTCGAGGTATTTCCTAAGCAGTTGTTTTATTCAACAGCATTAATCTGCAATGCCCACATAAAACCATTTTCATCACAGTGAATTGATATAAATTGTGGAGACAAGAGACGTGCCAGGGTTTCTAATGTATTCGGCTGAGCCTAAGAATTCCTCCAAAACTCATGGTTAATTTGAAAGTGTTTCTTTAAGCTGATAACCTGATGGTGAAGAGCATGGACTCTGAGCCCAGTTACTGGTCAGAATCTGTCACCTCTGTGACTTTCTAGCTGCACAACCTGGACAAATGATTCAACCTCAGTGTGATGGTTTCCTCTTCTGTAAAATGCAGATAAACCTCACAGACCTATTATGAGGAGTAAAGGAGTTTATAGGAGAGACGATAAAGACAGAGCCTGGAACCTGGTAAGCATGTTAACAAGTGTGAGCTGCTACTATTGGCATTATGATTATTATTAGAAATATTTTTCCTTGCTTATGTCATCTTATTTGAGTGGTTAAAACACGTACATACTCCAAAGATGGAAAGATAACTTGCATATGGTTTGTTATAATCACTAATCTGGTTTCATATAAATTTCCAGATTTAAGTTACTTTTTATTTCTAGTTTTAATGAGATGTGATTGACATACATCACCGTATAAGTTTAAGGTGTGCAGCATAATAGTCTGACTTACATGTATTGTGATTACCACAATAAGTTTACTTAACATCCATCATCTCATATAGATACAATTAAAAACCTTTTTCCTTGTTAGGAGACTTAATCTCAGGATTTATTCTCTTAACAACTTTCCTATATATTAATATATAGCAGAGTTCACTACAGTTCTCATGCTGTACATTACAATTCCCAAGTTTTGACAAGTGAAATGGAAAAGTTCCATTGGGTTTAATCGCAAGTCTTCCTCATACTCATTTTATAGCTTCAAGAAAATGGCTATTTCACAGCTTCAGGTCTGGTTTTCTACTTAGTTCTCTGAAAGGATTTATTGAAAACCCCAAGTGGGCTGGAACATTCCTACTGGTTACCTTTCAGGAGAGCAACGTATGAGGATGTCCATTTGGTTTCAATTTTCGAAGACACAAACACTTCATTGTACGGCAAATGGCAACATGCTCTCCATGATCCAAAGGCACATTGTTTTTGCTGTTTGATTTTCTGTTCTAACTCTGTGATGATTAAGTTTCCTGTTCTCCATGACAAACATCTCTCAATTTACTGTCAGCGTGCAAACAAGTTATAGTTGCTATTAATATTATTTAAAAATAAACACATTTTTAAACATAGCATCACCAAGTTAACCTTCCAACTGTTCAACTCAAATGTAAACCCACAAATTTCTGGCTACAGTCATTTTTTTTGCATTTATATATGGAAAATTACCAAGTAAGAGATTTAGTTTTTGCCTAATTGAGTTTTTAACTTGGATTGAAAACTCTCAGTGCATAACTTAGTTATTAAGCTTATGTACACAGGTTAATAAAAGCTCAAAAAATGTCCTGTCTTTTCATGAAGACTAGGCAGACCTACTTTTCTCTCTTTAAGGCATGGCATTCTGTAGCATACAGTAAAGGGACTTCAAAACTATGTCACTCCTTGGTGGGATCATCTATATAAAAGAATCTCATCTTTACAATATATTCTGGGTACTGGCCTAATTTGTAGAAATGCGTGTGCTTTAGGTTTTCTGGGATTTGAGCACCATGTGATAGAATTACACTACGAGCAGCCACTACTCGGAAAATTAGGTGAGCTCCATACTGTCCCTAGAAAGATGAGGGCTGCAAAAAGCCTGACAGTCTCAAACCCTGTCACTTCACAGAAGCTGCGGGAAGGTACATGACTAGCTGAGGCAGCTCCCTGGGGCCTCGGCCCGGCCATAAGGTAGCGCTCCTCTCAACAGGCCCGGCTGCCAGCGGCTACGGCCCTCCCAGCCGCCAGGCCACAGGGGCCCCTGATGCCAGAGCAGGAAAGGGGCTTCCCATCTGCAAACCCGGGAGCCTTGGACGGCGGCAGCAGTAAGGACCAAAGCTTTGATCTCACTTCTGCCCAGCTCGCCAGACTGTGGCAACATCCCGAATAAGGTTTATTGCTTCTCCCAACATCTTGAGCGCCTCTCACTGTTGTTCTCCCAGAGTTCCGCTGGGGGTAGAAATGGAAATGCATGCAAAGCCCCCTTCCTCCTCCTCCTCCCGGGTTTGCTCCTCACAACCCTCAAGATCTGGATGCACAAGCCCTGATTTACTTGGGCCTGGACCTAAATAAATCAACCTGTCTGCATGTTATGTAAGCTTCTCACATAACAGCTTCAAAATAGGATTGGAAAATAAAACCTCAAAACCCTAAGGTGTAGACAGGTAAAGAGATCCCTGGGGATTTCACTGGTTTTGTTAAGTTTCTGCAGAATGTTCTCATGTCTGAGGACACAGAAACTTTGAGGCACCTTCTCCCCTAGACCATTCAACAGCAGCCACTATTTTTATAAGGGAACTCACTTCTAAATCTGTCTGACATGCCTTTCATTTGCTCAGTGCTATACTGCTAAAATGAGGGGTGTCCCCTGCTGGAGTGCTCTCAGTCAACTGGAATGGCCAGCAGGCTTTTTGTCTTGGACTCTTTGAAAGGGGCTGCCTTCCCCACTTTCTGTTCTGATTTTGAAACACAGAGAAATGCTAACCTCAGCCAAACTTAGGAAGACATTTAAGAGCTACTCTGGAAGCTCTCAAATTTTATAAAATCTGCCTTCACTACTTCTAATATGCAAACCAATATAAACAACGTTTGTATTAGAAAAATGTTAACTCTGTTGTCACCTTCATATCCCCAACGATTTTTAACATATTTATTTGACTGCGTCGGGTCTTAGCTGTGGCATGTGGGACCTAGTTCTCTGACCAGGGATCAAACCCTGGCCCCCTGCATTGGGGAGTGTGGAGTCTTAGCCACTGGACCACCAAGGACATTCCTCCTTGAAGATTTTATAAAACATCTTTCAGTAAAATTCAAGAAAAACACTAGTCTCTTCATTTTTGATGAGGGCACATGATGAAAGGAGTGTATCACACAAGTATTATTAAGCACTTCACTGTTTGTAAAACATCTGAAAGTGAAATGATTCCTGTATCACCAGGGCCTGCTTGTGTATGGAGACATGCCTGCCTCTGGAGAGCTTTTATGTCGGTTTATACACATCTCTCTCCTCAGCTAGCCTTCAGCGTTGCTCAAGGATCAGAGCTGTGTCTTGGACTTCTTTTTCAACCTTCCATGTGCAAGATGCTGGTCCACAAAAGACTAAACGCTTCCGTGACACAACGCACTAGAGTTCTAGAACCAAAACCTGTTTCTCTGAGACAGGTTCCTGATGGGACCGATGTAAATCTGAATAATTTACGAGCTGCTCTACAGCTCAGCTGAATTATTTGACTCTTACCAGAACTGGACACACGCCTGATCCTCTGGGGAGACACAGCCCGATCGGAGGTGAGATTTCTGCTGTCGCTATTCCGCCTCAAACAGGAAACAGAATGTCCCACTCTGGCTTTCGGACCAGGTGTTTTCCTCAGAATGGAGGAGTTGGGCGTAGCCGGTTTCCCCACTTGAGATGCTTGCAGGTTTGGAAGCAGAATCCTGTGGGAAAAAGAGGGAAGACATCAGTCCAGGTCACCTCTTCCACTCCCATACCACCACTTCCTGATGGCGGTAGGTATGGGAAAGAAACAATTTCTGTCTAAACAGATACGCCTGATGGATATTTTTCATTTTTACAATGAAGACATTTCTGCTCTTGATAGTTGACTCTGCTTCACCATGATCTGCCTTGGTTCCCGTCAGGGAAACCGTGCCCAGGGTGACGGGTGCCGCAAGTTAAATTCACGCTATAGCTTTCAGTTCTTTCCCTAGATTTCCTCTCCATGGTCTCCAGCCCCCATGATGCCATCTTTCACTGGTTTCTCCCACAGAGCTCTTTCCTGGATTCCCTTCTATCCATCTGGTTATTTCTTCTCTGAGTTCTGTTCTTCTCTGCCTTTAAATGCTGGTCATTGCAAGTGTCCTAAACTTGGCCCTGGAAACTTTCTCACCATATACTCTCCCCCAGATGACCTTGTCCACTCTTTGAACCACCACCAAGCCCTCATGTCCGAGTAGTCAGCATTCTCTCCCGATTTCCCCACATATTTAATTTATTTCTTCATCTGCCTCACTTAGCATACTTCAGGTGCCTTGACCCAATAATGTTGACAATAATCATATTACTGTTGTTTTTACTAGTCAACATACAGCCATTTTAAAATGAAAAGTAAGTTCAAAATGTACATTTCAATTCATGATCCTAATAACCCTTCAGGATGCTTTAACCATACTCCATTTCATAGCTGAAGAACATGAAGCAGTCTCTAGAAATCAGGTGAATTTTACCCACCCATCTCAAAACTTAGCTTTTCTGATATTCACTACCATGTGCCCAGATACCTGACTTACACAGTGATAGCTGTCTCTAGAAGTCTCCTTTCTTAACTTCTGTATGTTTCTGTATCACTGTTCCAACCACACACACAGAACACAGCAGACAGAGGCATAACCCAGCCATCTTCAATTAAGTCAGACATTAACTTTACAAAAACGTAGAAGAGTGCCAGTCTTCTCATTAAGTATTTTTGTTATGGAAATTGTGGTTAGTTTTTAAAATGTTATATTAACATGCAACAGATTTATCTTGATTTCAAATGAATATATATTCTGGAAATGTCTTAGTTTTAATGCTAAATGCCATAAATGCTGACAGATGTAGCCCCTGTCAGTCTGCCTGAGCACAGGCTGCCTCATTTCTGGGATGCCTGGAACCATGTTCTGGTCTCCCTCGCCTCCAAATCATCTCCCACTCCACTGCTCAGGGCATCTCTCAAAAGACAAACTGGGCCAGGAGGCTTCCCTCGGTCTCCCAGATAAAGTCAGCTCTCCTAAAAAAGGCCTCTGGGGTGTGGTGGTCCTGCCCTCCTCTTCACTGGTTCCTTATTGCCTGTGGTTCTGCATTCCCAGCTCCAGACATCCTCACTACCCTGCAACCCCCACGTGACAATGCGCCTTCATCTTGGCACATGTTATTCCTTCCACCCAGAATACCCTTCCAACTCATCCTTGATCTTTAAGCTTCAGCTGGTGACCCATGTGCTTTCCCTCCTAGAAGCCTTCCTTCCTGGACCTCTCTCCCCATCACCGCCACCAGCACAGCAGCCATACACATTCCCAACTGAGAGCCTGACAGCCCATCTTTCTTTAGATTCTAATGCCCGCTGCACTAGACTCTAGGCTTGGCCAGGGGCTGGGTCTTTCCATCTCTATATCCCAGCAATCACCACCATACACAGCACACAGTGTGTGTTGGCTGCTCAGTTGTGTCCAACCCTTTGTGACTCCATGGACTGTAGCCCACCAGGCTCCTCTGTCCATGGGATTTTCCCATCAAGAATACTGTAGTGGGTTGCCATTCCCTTCTCCCCGGGATCTTCCCAACCCAGAGATCAAACCCATGTGTCCTGCACTGGCAGGCGGATTCTTTTACCACTGAGCCACTTGGGAAGCCCCCTAAGGCACATAGTGGGCACTCAATAAATGTACACATAGGAAGTGAGAGCCTGAGGTTTACTCCAAGAACAAATTTCAACACTGTAAGCCATGGTTTGTATTCTCCCATTACATAAAGAAAAATTGAGCCTCACAGAGACTAAGTAACTTGCCTGATGCCACTTTGCCAATGAATGGATGGAGCTACCATGTGAAACCATGTCGACCCCCAAAATCGGTGCTGTGAACCTCTGTGCTGCCTTTCCCCAGCAGGACCCTTGCTTAGTAAGTCAGAAGTAGATAATTTCCCACAGAGCGATATAAAGCCCATGCTGATGACATCCACTACGTGAATTAAAAACTAACTTAAATAGGGCAATACACTAAGAGAACACTGGAAAGCAACGGAAAATTGGCCAAGAAAGCAAGCAAAGGACAAAAATCTTCTCCAGCCATTGTGAAACTGGCTAAGGTAATCCCCCAGAGAAAAATGTTTAAAAAGTAACCCAAACTACTAACCAACTTACAAAGTAAATCTTTAACAGATCAGATTTGCTCTGCCTTTTAGAGCCAACATTCCTTGAAATTCTGAAATCCCAGTGTGTGGAGCAGAAAGGGCCAGGATTCAGGTCAGGAGACCTGAGTTTGAATCTCAGCTTTTACAACTTACTGGCTGTGTGTGTATTTTAAGTAACTTCTATGAATCCTTAAACTGTAGCTAAGAACTTGCCTGTTATTACTGGAAAGAGTAAATGATAATGTATAAAGCACCTGAACATTCTGGAGAATTAAATGGCATAATATACATAAGCGCCTAGAGCAGAAGGTTTTGCCCTGAGCAGTCACTGAAGAAATATGTTTCCTTGCTTTTAGATAATTTCCCATTCCTTTCATCACACTATCACCAATACAAAACCTCTGTAATGTGTAGCTACACTCAAATGCATCAAATTAAAATCAAGTTCCCTCTGACATAGATCTTTTCTGAAGTTTCAGATAAGCCCTGATCAGCTTCCCTTGTGGCTGAGATAGTAAAGAATATGCCTGCAATGTAAGAGTCCAGGGTCTGATCCCTGGGTCGGGAAGATCTCCTGGAGAAGGGAATGACAACCCCCTCCAGTATTCTTGCCTGGAGAATCCCATGGACAGAGCAGCCTGGTGGGCTACAGTCCTTGGGGTCACAGAGTCAGAGATGACTGAGCGACTGACACTCACTCACTCAAACAGCTGTGAAGTTGTAGGCAACCTAAGGATTCAGTAAACTCAAGGACTAATTCTGCTGAAGACCAACAGAGCACAGAGAAAACGCATATCCCTCCAACACTGTCTCAGCATGGACCCAGGGCAGATCCAGAATCAAGTACTGCCGAAGTGACCAAGAAACACAGGGGTCTGCCTACAACATGAGGCGAAGGCTCATTCATTCAGCAATTACAAAGCCTGTGGCCAGTGGCGGCTTGGCCAGCCCCTGCCCTGTGACACACAGTAATGTGTAAGCAGTAAATACGGATATTGGAGAGAACTGCACATAAAACATTACCATGGAGGGAAAATGAGTTTGTAGTATTTCTCAGTAAGTAAACGTGTCAGTGCTAAAAATATGGAAATCCTACTGCAAGATTTCTAAGATGAAAAGTGCTTCTTCTCCAAGATACACTGGGATCCATTTGGACCAAATGATTCTATCACCTTATTTCTATACCATGGGCTTCCCTGGTGGCTCAGACAGTAAAGCGTCTGCCTGCAATGTGGGAGACCTGGGTTCGATTCCTGGGTTGGGAAGATCCCCTGGAGAAGGAAATGGCAATCCACTACAGCACTCTTGCCTGGAAAATCCCGTGGATGG
This sequence comes from Nanger dama, assembly GCA_917880005.1. NCBI lineage: Eukaryota > Metazoa > Chordata > Mammalia > Artiodactyla > Bovidae > Nanger > Nanger dama. The sequence continues at coordinate 26,312,443 of CAKJTW010000021.1, forward strand.
AAGAACCTGATAGGCTACAGTCCATGGGGTCACAAAGAGTTGGACATGACTGAGCGACTTCACTTTTTTTTTCTATACCACATCATCAGCCTGAAAAACAGGATTTCTTTCTGCACATGGAAAATAAAATGCCGACTTACATGATGCACGGGTCAGAAAAGCTTTTCATTTCAAAATTACACAACCAATTTATAGTCAAAGCAAATGTTATTTAAAGAAACTTTACACTAGGATTTGGGAGGCAGTTGGTGATCAATGCACAATTAAAAAGTTTCCCATAAATCAAGGAGGAATAATTCTATTGTTTTCATGCATATGTATCTAGAAATAGCAAACTAAGAATGTTTCTTAGCATTACCACAGTGTATCATTTAATTTAGCAAAATATCAAATTAAAAATTGTATACAATGAGTTTCCTAAGTTTACTTCAAAAGAAGTTGAAAAAATAAACACCTGAGTTTTGAAACAATGGACAATCTCAGTAGTTTAGGCATCACTGTGGTGTGCCATTCTTTTTAAAAAGATTTATTATAAAAGCTAAAGCATCTCTAAGCTAACCTAGCTCAAGACTATCTCTATCAGGACCTAAGAATTCCCGATGCACTCTGAAAAGTGAAATTGTTAGTTGCTCAGTCATGTCCTGTTCTTTGTGACCCCATGGACCGTAGCACACCAGGCTTCTCTGTCCATGGGATTCTACAGGCAAGAATGCTGGAGTGGGTTGATATGCCCTCCTCCAGGACATCTTACCAACCCAGGGATCAAATCTGTGGTCTTCTGTGTTGGCATGCGGATTCTTTTCCATCTGAGCCAGTAGAGAAGCCCTGAAAACACTTACAACGTCCTTTCAACACTTCAAACTATACATGTTTCATTCCTTCCGATGGGGAGTCCTTCACATAGATGACATAGCTGCCTTCCTTCCTGGCACCTGGCACCCACATCCATTCTTGACCCACAGGACAAAAGCCCAAGAAAAGCCCTACATGGGCTGAAAATGCATGCCAGGGCCCATTACCAAAAACAGGACCAAGGACAAACACACAGAGCCCAAGACTAGCCTCTGAAATGTTTCTAAAACTCCAAAAGCTAGTTTCTTCACACTCTAGGCAAACATTACATACACGTTTAATGTCTACGGCTGAGTCCCTTTGCCGTCCGCCTGAAACTATCACAACATTGTTAACCAGCTATAGTCAAATATAAAATTAAAAGTTTAAAATAAATATATATATACATGCTTAATGAAAAATAATCTTGAACTGCATGTGAATTCTTGTTTAAATCGAACACCCAAATACCTGCCAAGTGCCATAAAAAAATTGCCTTTTCACCATATGAAATACAGTGAGTTTTCTTTTAGTATCAGGGGCCAGTTTATTAGGACAGCAAGAGATCTCAGACAGTTACTGGCCCAATCCTTTCATCTCTGTGTCTCAAAATACTACTTGATCACTACTTGAACTACTTGAACACTACTTGATCAGAGGCAGCATCCGGCATCCTCCTGTTCACCAGAGGGGGCTCCACTGCCCGGACTGGCTTCCTCAGAGGAACCCAGGAGCTATTTTCATATTAACTCTGTTTACCAGCACTGCTGAGACATTTCTCAGCTGTGGTCCGATACAGTTCAAAGTTCATAAAAAAAATTTTTTTAATAAATATAAAATCCAACCAGATATCTAACTTCAAACAACTAATTACACGAAAGCATTAAAGTAACTTGTCCTTTCAACTTACTATTAAAAGGAATATTGATGCTCAAAATAAAATACTGTAATTGAGATTTTTTTCCCAATATGCATATAACCAATGAACACCATAAAATGTACTGTCTAAAAATTAATGAATAATACTGCAATACCTGAAAGCAAATCTGCACAACAGAGTTCAGCGATATTATTTACTATTAAAGGGGAACCAATTGCTAATCCATCCCGCTGTTTCCACCCCCCACTTCCTGAAGCAGGCAGAAGTTTCACTTACCAAAAACAGAGAACCAAAGGCAGAGGTCTCGCTCAGGATTTCCTTTTTAGCTCCTGTTCTGCCACTGGTGTCCCATTTTCTTTTTCACCCTTCTTTTCAGGGCTAATCCTATCGATGTGGGAAGTAGAGGGCACTTCCAAGCCTTCTGTGCTTTCCATTTTCACAGGGAGCTCATCTTTGATCTGAAAAACCGCAGCCACGGACCCACTCTCACACGCTGGATTGGAAGAACTTGCTTTGTCAACATCTTCCTGATTTGATTTCATGGCAGATGTTGTTCTTGGATGCTTCTTGTGTGAAGCATTTTTAGAATGAGTTGTAACATGCACAGCCTGGCTCGTAATGAGTTTATTAAACTGCTGCTTATGCGTCTTATTTATTGGAATTTCTGCTTTGGGGTCTGCATTCAAGTCATATGTTGCTATTTTGCTTAAACCTGTTGACTGTCTTGAGGGAGACACTGATGAGGGAGATGAGACACCAGTTAACTGAGGTCTGGGTGCAGCCTTTGATAGAGCAGGGTCCTTGGGCTGCAACACAGGTCTGGATACAACTTTTGCTTTAATGTTCTTGAAGTTTGGTCTTGGGTAACTTATAATTTTGGTTTTTCTAACTTTGCTGCCTAGGGGGCTATTTGCTTTGGTGGTTGATTTTCCTAGGTTAAGTTTTGACACAATCATTGGTGCTGCCTTCAAATTTGGTAAACATCGGGGCTCTCGATTACTTGTCTGCACTTTGCTACAATTCTCCACGCCTTCAACAGGTGAGACAGAAAAGGTTGTGTTCACGGGTTCAAGGACTGGTGTGGACATGCAAATTCTATTATCTGTACTGATGACCATATCATCTGCATTCCAGGTCAGCTCAAGTAGTGACGCTTCCTTTTGTCCTGGCGGGCTATTTGGTATCAGTTCTATGGTACGATTTTGGGTTCCCAAATGCCTTTCACTGGAGGAAGTTGGTGTGTCTTTAGTCACAGTGACTTGGTGTTTTGGGCCCAGCACTTGGGTTTTGCTTTTATTAACAGCTGGCACCAGTAAAGGGCATTCATCGTCTATAAGACAATTGGACACTGTTTCTTTTACATTTTGGCCCATTTCCTTTTGCCCATATGAGCTCTGTGAATGTGTCTCCCTATTTGGTTCATCTTTAGATGGACAAAAGAACTCTTGTAATACAGACCCACTGGGAACATCCATGCCATCAGAAACTTGTGTTAGAGCTTGTATCTCCTTTTCTCTGCCTCGTCTTTGCTGTGCTCCATCTGGGTACTCACTGGCAACCTTTCCCGAAGAACGGTGACACTGATTTTCAGTATCTGGAACAACATCAATTTGCATCACCATGTCAGAAAATACTGTGTTAGTTGTGTCCTGGGCCTGTGATGCCGCAGCTTGAGAATTTTCAAAGCTCTCTCGATCACAACTTGTTTCTCTCACATGTATCTTATCAGAATGGGAAGATGGAAGAATGGAACAAGATAAAGATGTATTTATGCTTCTCGTGTTGGTTGGCTGCAGGCTTGCAGTGGTAGGAAAAGACTGACTTTTTCCAGTGGTATCGTGTGTTACGAAGGTACAGTTAACATTATCTACTTTTATGTCAAAAGTCTGGTTGAGCAGTAAGGCAGTAGGATTGTCTGTACAGTTCAGATCATCATTGTTAGTTTTCCATACAAAAGTTAGAGATGTCTCAACACTCTGGCTCAACGATCCTAGGGAATGACAACTGCTATGCAAATGTTTGGGTTCTGCTGTATTTACAACATGTGTAAAAGACGGACACATGGAATCCGTGTGCACCTCTAATGCCTCCTTACTGATGAAATTACTTGAAGACTTTTGGTGATCGTGTACTTCAACACACTGAGGGTTTAAAGAAATATTTTCACCAATGTCCACATCAGAGCCAGTTTCATAATCAACCATCATGCCATCTGGGTTGGCGCAATGCCAACTCACATTATTGGTTGAAGCGTTTTGAGTAGGTGGTGATTTTTGGTTGCATACATATGTGTTTCCATTTTTATCACAGATAAATAAGGATTGTAGTTCATCTTCTGTCTTGCCATCTGAATTATCATCATTCATCCTGAGTATTAACTTTAAACCTCTGCTGTTTTATTTCTTTAAGTCCTTTCAAATGAGAGGGAAGGAAAATTTGTCTTCAGTTTTTCAGCACAGTTGAAAGTTTCTCAGTCTAAGATGCTTTGCAGTTGAAATGGTTTGTTGTTTCCTGGAAGAAACAAAATGTTTCACATTCAAGTGACCATTAGAAAAATCAACAAGTCTTATTTGATTAATTTCAATTGCCTTACTTTTACATTTAAAACCTGCAACTAAGGACACAGGTAATTAAGATATTAGCTACAGACTCAACCTCTTTTCAAACACACTTTTTCATTTGAGGAAATGGGCAAAATGGAAGACAGAGGCAAGATGCTGTTAAAACTGTCCCCTCCCTAACTCATCACACTAGAGAAGGACGCCAAATCTGACAATAGGTTTTCCTTCTTGTTGGTTGACGGAGTTGACCACTGGTTCTAATTTGCCTAGGATGGTCCCAATTTATGCTTATTGTCCCAACATAATTATAAAAATGCCTTTTTCACTTTCGGAAGGGCCCCCTGCTGTCTCCTTGGAGGGTGATTACCAGATAGACTGGGCAGGCACAGCAAAAAAGGCTGAATATCAATGAAGACTCAGGGCATGAGCATTTCTCTTTCCCCTGCTTTCAGTGTGAATCTCAAACATACTGCACTTCAAAATTGAAAACAAAAGCCACTGATTCTTCATAGTTAAAGTGGTATTCTATTGGAAGTACCCAAAAAGTGTTAAACTGAGTTACTGTATGACGCAGCAAATCTACTCTGACATATCTACTAAAAAGAAAAACTTACGTCCAAAAATTTATACACAATAGTACATGATTTGTAATAGAAACATTATTCACAATAGCCCAAAAGTGAAAGCAAGCCACAGGTCTACTAACTGGTAAACAGATAACAAAATGTTACATATCCATACAATGAAATATATTTTTCAGCAAGAGAAAGGAATGGAGTATTGATTGGTACATGCTACAACATGGAATCAATGTTAAAACTTCAAATATTATAAATAAAAGATAGTATAAGCAAAAATTACAAAGTATAAGAAGCCAGTCACAAAAGACTACACATGATGTGATGCTATTTCCATGACATGTGCAGAATAGGCAAATTTATAGAAAGCAGATGGGTGGTTCTCTAGGGCTAAGAAGGGGCAGGAGGGAAGAGAATAAGGAGTGGCTGCTAACTGAAGCGTGTTTCTTTTTGAAAGTAATGAAAATGCTACAAACGTTAAGACTATGGTGATGGCCGCAAAGGGCTCTAAATACACTAAAACAAATCAATTGAACACTAAAAAAATCATTAAAAACAACCCATGAAAGCTTTCAAAGTCAAGGATTTTGTAAATAACTAAAACCTTATTATGCTTTTGGTTAAACTGAAGTGCTTAAGAAAGGCCGAATATTTAAGTTAAGACTGCAAGTAAGTCGCACAGATAGACATTTGTTTGAACTGACTTGCTCATCTTGGTAGGTACCGTCAATTGGGTATCATGGTGCTGTTCTGAAGAAATAAAATATCCATCAGGGGAAAACAATGACATTCTGTAACCTAGAAAATTGTAAATTAAGAGTAGATCTCATTTTTCTTACTTTCAATCTTTCCTCTGTATTCAGACATACTTCAGTGACCTAAATACAACCAGGACAATAGGAACAAGGGAAGAACTGAAACGATCAGTATCTCCACTAACAAGGCTCTGTGTTTCCTGCCATGAATGCTGAAACCAGCCTTTACTGGGGGCATGAAGAAAGGCCTCAATGTTCATCTCAATAGCACGCATGTGCGTGCATACCAACACATGCAACCAAGAGACTCTGATCTCAGAATAAGTGCTATATAACTCATATATTAACAAAAACAGAAGTAGAATTCTATAGAAAATACAATTTTCTATACTAATAGAAAATGTAAATGTCTTTTTTCCCCCACTGTAGCTCCTTAGTTAGAAAATAAACTACTGAAATAATAGATTTGGGGCAGCACCTTAATAAAAGATTTTATGAAACACAAATTAACATTTTTAATCCTCAGGTATAAAACAGGTTCAAGCTAAATGAAAAGGGAAGTCTGTGTATTCATATTTTAGCTTTGGGGGTAGGGGCAAGCGGTGATTTCACAAAGCATTAAATATGCTACACCTTTATGCTTCCATGAAGGCCAATACTCACTGAAGAAACCCTGGTATAAGCAGATGGGAGTCCTACAAACAGAAGAATTGAACACAGATCATAGAAGTTATTTGTCTATATAAACAGATTCATTAAAATCAACTGATGGAGCTTTCACTTCCTGAGCTCCCTCTTCCAAAGTATATAAGATATGATTTAAAAATTGCAAAAGAATAAAGAAAATGGTTTGTATGTCCTAACATCTCAAATTACTTCTAAAATAAATGTACAAAGGATAATTTACACCACTTCACTGTTGTTCAGTCACAAAGTCATGTCCAACCCCATGGACTGTAGCCCCACCAGGCTTCTCTTTCCATGGGATTTCCTAGGCAGGAATACTGGCTTGGGTAGCCACTTCCTCCTCCAGGGGATCTTCCAGATCCAGGGACTGAACCTACATCTGCTGCATTGGCAAGTGGATTCTCTACCACTAAGCCGCCAAGGAAGCCCTAATTTACAACACGAGTTACATGTTATTCTCTGTTTAGGTTGTTTCTAGTTTTATTATTAAATATTATTTACTTATAATAGCACTGGACTAAATATTTTTGCTGTTTCCACTGTTTGTCACTGTTTCCCCATCTGTTTGCCATGAATTGATGGGAAACAGGGGAAACAGGGACAGACTTTGTTCTGGGGGCTCCAAAATTACTGCAGATGGTGACTGCAGCCATAAAATTAAAAGACTCTTGCTCCTTGGAAGGAAAGCTATGACCAACTTAGATAGCTTATTAAAAAGCAGAGACATTACTTTGCCAACAAAGGTCCATCTAGTCAAAGCTATGGCTTTTCCAGTATCATGTATGGATGTGAGAGTTGAACCATAAAGAAAGCTGAGCACCAAAGAATTGATGCTTTTGAACTGTGGTGTTGGAGAAGACTCTCGAGAGTGCCTTGAACTGCATGGAGATCCAATCAGTCCATCCTAAAGGAAATCAGCCGTGAATATTCATTGGAAGAACTGATGCTGAAGCTGAAACTCCAATACTTTGGCCACCTGATGGGAAGAACTGACTCATTTGAAAAGACCCTGATGCTGGGAAAGACTGAAGGCAGAGGAGAAGGGGACGACAGAGGATGAGATGGTTGGAAGGCATCACCATCTCAACGGATGTGAATTTGAGTGAACTCTGGGAGTTGGTGATGGACAGGGAGGCCAGGAGTGCTGCGGTCCATGGGGTCGCAAAGAGCAACACAACTGAGCGGCTGAACTGAACTGAACTATTTTTATGATCTTTGACCACCTGTTATTGCTTCCTTGGAGAAGGCAATGGCAACCCACTCCAATACTCTTGCCTGCTTCCTTTGGAAAAACTTCCTGAAAACAACAGCATCACTGAGTCAAAGGATGTGACTTTTTAGGGCTCTTGATATAGTCTGTCAAATCATTAATTTTAAAAAAGGCAGATTATTAATAACATATGTATTAATATACATATATAACCTGAGTTTTCTTTTTAAAGCTTGTGTGTTTTGCTCAGCATTGTCTCCCCAAAATTTTCCCGTGTTACTGAAATACAAAAATATTAACAGTTGTGAAATTCCTCTAAAGGTAAGATTAAATTTTTAGATTTATAAGTCAGTAGATTACAAAGACTGATAGGAAAATAAAGAACGCATCAATTCTCACATGACTGTTCAGCACACTTGGGTTTATGATTTTTCAAATTTACAGATACAAAAAAAAAACTCAAACTCAGTGAACAAAGCTATCAAAAAAATAAATAAATAAATAAATACCACAGGGAGTTCCCTGGCTGTACAGTAGTTAGGACTGCTATGGCTCAGGGTTCAGTTCCTGGTCGAGGAACTAAGATCCTGGAAGGCATGCAGTGAGGGAAAAAAACAAACAAACAAACAAACAAACAAACCCACCCCACCTCCCTAAAAAAGAAGCCACAAAGAAATGGATTCAGAAGAAACACTTTAGGGAAATTTTGGTATGAAATCAATTTACTGACATCTTTCCTACTTTAGACTTCCCTGGTGGCTCAGATGGTAAAAGCACCTGCCTACAATGCAGGAGACCTGGGTTCAATCCCTGGGGTGGGAAGATCCCCTGGAGAAGGAAATGGCAACCCACTCCAGTGTTCTTGCCTGGAAAATTCCAAGGACAGAGGAGCCTGGTAGGTAACAGTCCATAGGGTCGAAAAGAATCACTGAGCAACTTCACTTTACTTCATTTTTCCTACTTTTAGATAAGAATAGATAAGAGCAGATGAGTAAAGAATTAGAGGTACAGAGATGTGAATACCACACCAATTCTGCAGTAAGCTTATCAGCTTCAGGATTAGTTGGAAGATTAACCTCAACATTCACTAAAGAAAAAAATAGCTTCAAGACATCATCACTAAGGAGCTACAGCCCTGGGCAGGAGAGAGTTGACCAGCCTTCCCTCAGGAATTTTGTAAAAAAAAAAAAAAAAAAAAAAAAGGCTTATTGTGTTATAGCCAGTTTCATTCCCTTCCTGCCTTAGGAAGAGCAACATTAACATATACTCACTACCATGTGTGAAACAGACAGCTGGTGGAGAGCTCCTGCGGAGCACAGGGAGCAGAGCTCCATGACGACCTAGAGGGGTGGGATGCGGGGGTGCAGGAGAGAGGCTCAAGAGGGAGGGGATATACTCTTACTTGTATCTGACTCACTTTGACGTACAGCAGAAACACAACACTGGAAAACAACTATTCTCCAACTTAAAAAGAATAGAACTTCACTGATGGTCCAGTGGTTAAAGAATCACCTGTCAATGCACGGGACACAGGTTCAATCCCTGGTCTGGGAAGACTCCACATGCCTCGAGGCAGCAGCTAAGCCCCGGCACCACAAGCCTAGAGCCCGACCTCGAGAGTCCAGGAGCCACAACTGAGGAAGCCTGCACACCCTAGAGCTTGTGCCCCTCAGCAAGAGAGTAGCCCCACTCGCTGCAACTAGAGAAAGGCCATGCATAGCGATGAAGACCCAGCACAGCCAAAAATTAAATAAACAAAAATAAATCTTAAAAAAAAAAGTACCTAAATTCCTATCACATAGAACTCACTATCTGACCTAATCTCATGTTCTTTGCTTTAATCTCTCCTGACGCATGAAGAAATGTCTTTATATTTCTATGATTACAATTGTGATTTATAAAGCCTTTAAAGTTACTACCTTGGGAACTTTTTTTAAAAAAACTAAAGCAAAATTAAAGACGGTTAAAAAACAGAGAAGAGATTGGACTAAATCATTCTCACCTAAAGGGTTAATTTCTCAAGCTATCTTTATATCTATCAAAACAAAGTAGAATGATTAACTTTGCTCTCCTTTCTAAGAGAGCCATCTGGGAAAATGAGGAGATCTTTTTCCGAGAACAATTTGGATGAGAGAGAACAAATTCTCTACTTACTAAGATTTGGGAATATGATAGCGGAGCTCCTCTTGAAAAAAGATTAGCAAAATACTAATTTCTATAATTATCTGTAAGGTCAAATATTGACAGATATGTCATAAAAGAAATGTTCAATGAAAAGCACTACTGATACAACAAGTGAGCTATTTCAGCATCTCTAGAAAAAAACCAAGGTTGCTCTCTAAATCTTAGCTTAAGAATGGCTGTTAGTTCCCCAAAGATAAAAATTCATTATCATTAATACTAGAGGACATTTTAGAGATTCAATTCAAATTTCTTCATTTTAGAAATGACAAAACCACTTCTAAGAAATAAGCTACATGGCTGGACGAAATTAGTTACTAATGGCAGTTTACTGTTAGATTACACAATAGTTGTTTTATTTGTCAACTGAACTATAAACCTAGAAGAGGCTAACACATCGTCGGTAGCTATCTTCTACATTTTCCAATGACCCTGCAATGTCGAATCCAATAGTTTGAACTTAATACAGCTAAACTTGAATCCCATATAATTATGAAATACTATGTTTCCACAAGTCACATTGCTTGGTAGCCATAAAGAACTTTAACTTTACTTCTTATTTATGTTAACACACAGCATACCAGTTGTTTAATACAAATACAGCTATAATTTACAGCTTTAAATCATAAAATTAGATCAATCAACTTTTTAAGAACTCACTAATTACAACTGTAGTTCAGTTCTCTGGGCTTTAAAACCCAAAGTATTATCTAATGTTCAACTTACAGTTAAAAAAATAAAAAGACACACGCATTCAAGCCCTGAGTTTAGTAAAGAACATCTTTACGTCTAGGAACCAAGTACCAGCATACCTACTTGCTGGTTTTGTAACAGCATAACAGTTTTCAGTGAACCCATTTAAAGGAATGGCTTTTCTTCCTTCTCCAGAAGGAATCTAGAGTTGGTATAGTAAATTTAAAAATGAAAGCTATGACTAAAAATAATGAAGTAATGCCATTTGCAGCAACATGGATGAACCTCAGTCAGTTCAGTCGCTCAGTCATGTCTGACTCTTTGCAACCCCATGAATCGCAGCACGCCAGGCCTCCCTGTTGATCACCAACTCCCGGAGTTCACTCAGACTCACGTCCATTGAGTCGGTGATGCCATCCAACTATCTCATACTTTGTCGTCCCCTTCTCCTCCTGCCCCCAATCCCTCCCAGCATCAGAGTCTTTTCCAATGAGTCAACTCTTCACATCAGGTGGCCAAAGTACTGGAGTTTCAGCTTTAGCATCATTCCTTCCAAAGAAATCCCAGGGCTGATCTCCTTCAGAATGGACTGGCTGGATCTCCTTGCAGTCCAAGGGACTCTCAAGAGTCTTCTCCAACACCACAGTTCAAAAGCATCAATTCTTCAGTGCTCAGCCTTCTTCACAGTCCAACTCTCACATCCATGCATGACTACTGGAAAAACCATAGCCTTGACTAGACAGACCTTAGTCAGCAAAGTAGTCTCTGCTTTTGAATATACTATCTAGGTTGGTCATAAATTTCCTTCCAAGGAGTAAGCGTCTTCTAATTTCATGGCTGCAATCACCATCTGCCGTGATTTTGGAGCCCCAAAAGTAAAGTCTGACACTGTTTCCACTGTTTCCCCATCTATTTCCCATGAAGTGATGGGATCGGATGCCATGATCTTCGTTTTCTGAATATTGAGCTTTAAGCCAACCTTTTCACACTCCTCTTTCACTTTCATCAAGAGGCTTTTTAGCTCCTCTTCACTTTCTGCCATAAGGGTGGTGTCATCTGCATATCTGAGGTTATTGATATTTCTCCCGGCAATCTTGATTCCAGATTGTGTTTCTTCCAGCCCAGCATTTCTCATGATGTACTCTGCATATAAGTTAAATAAGTAGGGTGACAATATACAGCCTTGATGCAATCCTTTTCCTATTTGGAACCAGATGAACCTAGAGAGTATCATACTGAGTGAAGTAAGTCAGACAGAGAAGGAGAAATATCGGATGACATCCCTTATACGTAAAAGATACAAATGAATTTACTAATAAGACAGAGACTTACAGACTCAATGAGTTTATGGTTGCCAGGGAGGACGCACAGGATAAAGGGTTAGTTAGGGAGTTTGGGACAGACACATACACACTGCTATATTTAAAATGGATAACCAACAAGGACCTACTATATAGCACAGGGAACTCTGCTCATTGTTATGTGGCTGCCTGGATGGGAGGGGAGTTTGTGGGGCAAAGTGTGTGCACGTGCACACTCAGTCGTGTTTGACTCTGTGACCCCGTGTGGACTGTAGCCCACAAGGCTCCTCTGTCTATGGGATTTTCCAGGCAAGAATACTGGAGTGGGTTGCCATTTCCTCCTCCAGGGGATCTTCCCCACCCAAGGATCAAATCAGCTTCTCTGGTTTCTTCTGCATCGCAGGCAAATTCTTTACCACTGCCTGGGGAGCTTTTGGGGGAGAATGAATACAAGCACATGTGTGACTGCATCCCTTCACAGGACTGATCACCTGCAGCTATCACAGCACTCTTTGTTGATCAAAGAGTTGATTGATCTTTGTTGATCTTTGATAATCCAGTACCAAATTAAAAGTTTTTTTAAAAAAATGAAAACAATAGATGCTCCACAACAAAACTGAACTTTCAATAGTTTAGAAAAGAGATACAAATCAACTGGGCTGCTTGTGAAAAAAAAGCAGACAGAGTCAGTGGATCACTGAGGGGGGGCCTGAGAGTCTGCATTTTGTATCCATCTCCCTAGTGTTGCTGAAACTTCTGGGGCATGGACCATTCTTGGAGTAGCAGGGATGAAGCAGAGCACGCTGAGCAAAGACTGCCCACCGAGTCAATCAGATCAGTACAGGATCTCGCTGGTCAGAAGCAGTTAGCCTCACATCCAACCTTATAGTTTGTTCTCCAAAACAGACATTTCCTACTTTTGAACCCTTAATTTATGCTTTTGCTCTTTCCTCTCAGCTTCCCAGACGGCCCCAGTAGTAAAGAACCTGCCTGCCGATACAGGAGACATGTTCGATCCCTGGGTTGGGAAGATCCACTGGAGGAAGGAATGGCAACCCACTCCAGTATTCTTGCCTGGAGAATCCTATGGACAGAGGAGTCTGGGGGCTACAGTCCATGGGGTCACAAAGAGCCAGACACTACTGAAGTGAGCTAGCAGCTCAGACATCTAATACGTCCTCTACAGAAAATAACTGGAAAATTTTTTTATAGTCACAGAGTGTATATTGCTTCTAAATCCTACTTGAGTTTATTCCTTCCACATGGAGAGAGTTCAGTTAATGCAACATTCCTGCCCCTCTTCTGTGCTTTTATTCATTCCATCCAGAAGCAGGAATGTGACTGGATTCCACAAATTCAGAAGAACCAGCTGGGTGAGGACTAGTAATGATGAGCGGGGCATTTGCCTTGGGCACTAAATTTAAGACAGACTCAGTAACAGCCCCCACCGGAGCCTGAGGCAAGGAAAAAGTCAGTAATGCTGACCCTCTCTTCATTTAAAATTTGAGACTTTGTTTATGCTTTTTTCTTAACATTCTGATTTTTTAAAACAGTGCATTAAATATTTATCTTGATCACCGAGGTTTTTCTGGCCTCACTCTCTTCACCCTAGTCTCAGCCCCGATGCCCATAGCGAACCCAAGCTCTATTCTGTTCCCCTGTCCCTACAGTGGAGGGACATCTAAAAATGTAATTCACCTGTAATCATCTAGTCACCTTACTCTATTTCCTATTTCTCAGATGGTTCATAACCAGATAGAGGAAAGAGGAGAGTATCTAAGAATCAGCAGCTAACCCTGACCATGTGTTGGCCACTCTTTGGAGCAGAGCCCAGGAAGCCAGGCCCCCAGTTGCTGGATGGGGTGGTGGGAGGTCGAGAGGGGGCAATGACAGAATCCCCGGGAAGGGGTGCAGTGGCTACGGCAACCCAAAGAAGCTCGTGGGGCTTTGGACTGTGCTTTTTCACAAACCACTGCAGGAGAGTGTCTACACTGTAACCATCGGCTCAGCCATCTGAATAGCTGTCTCAAAAACAAGGTATTATTTACTGAGCCCTCTCAAAACTGTAAATATGTCACACTAGGCAGCAAACCATCAGAAATTAAGAAGGGGTAACGTGTGCGGGAGTAAAACCCACGTGGGGAAAACTGGGGCTCCTACCCTGGCCCCAGTGGAAGGTGCTCAGGCTCAAGGCACTGCCAGGAGTTTTATCACACTGGCAGATGCAGCCTCTGTCCTGTAATCCAGTGGCAACTCACTCCAGTATTATCATCTGGAAAACTCCATGGACAAAGGAGCCTGGTGGGCTACAGTTCATGAGCTGGACAGGACTGAGTGAGTAACACAACAATGATCTTGTAATCCAGCTCACTTTTTCAGCTGGAAGGTTGGTTTCAAATAACACAGACTGGGCAAGAGGCTTTAAGCCTAAAACTTTACATTCTTCTGACCTGAGTGAGCAGCTCCAGCGCATGGGAGCTGGGTCCGTGGGAGACTAGCTGTCTCCCGGGAAGGAGGTTGCACAAGTCTGCATCTTGAAGAGTACGGGGCCAGGGACCCCTGTCTGAAACAAAGCCACTTAGGTGGAGGCCTGAGGGCAGGCTGTTTGTAGGCGGCCTCTCTGTGCGGGGCACCCAGCTGGACCTCAAACCGGGCCTGCCAGATGTGGGCAAAAGCAGAGGCTCCAGCAGACCCAGGAGACAGCTGGCGGGAAACTCGGGGAGACTCAACTACAACTGTAGGGAAGAGAGTCATGATGGCCCTTTCAGACATTGGAGGTCCACAGAATACATGCCTCGCTCGTGACGGCAAAGCAGAAGATTTCTATGTGCCCCACAGAAAACGAAAATGTTTCTGGCTTTCAACTGTTAGCAACAGATCTGGCAGGTGGCGCTAGACAAGTCACCCCCAATTCCATTCTAACCAGTCAATTAATTCTAAAGGAAATCAACCCTGAATATTCACTGGAAAGACTGATGCTGAGGCTCCAATACTTTGGCCACATGATTCAAACAGCCGGCTCACTGGGAAAGACCCTGATGCTGGGAAACATGGAGGGCAGGAGAAGAAGGGGACCACAGAGGACGAGATGGTTGGATGGCATCACTGGCTCGATGGACATGAGTTTAAACAATCACAAAAAGATGGTGAAGAACAGGGGAGCCTGGAGTGCTTCAGTCCTTGGGGTCACATAGTGTCGGACATGATTTAGCCACTGAACAACAAACACACACATTCAGAGACAATGTAAGAATGTGGAGGGGCTTTGGTGAACAGGAATCCATGTGGGTTTTCAGCAGTTTCAAGAATCACAACGCCAGCCCCCCAACACATACACACCCCAAAGTGTTTCCAATTCCTCCTTGATTGGATAATTACATACTAGGAGTAAATCCTCCATAAGACTCAGGTTTCTTATATTTAAGTAAATCCAGAAAAGAGGCATAAACAATAAGCTGTTAGCACAAACATGAAAATGTCTGCTTAAAAGAGAGGGCACGGTGTGTCCTAGGTGGGGGCTTTCCTAGTGCAAAGCAGTGACCTTCAGAAACATTTTAGAAACTACAGCTTGGATAAACTTTCCCTGTATTACTATTTCAGGATTAGGCAATTGGGTTGTTTTCAGAATGTGGTAGTTTGGGAAGGGGGAAAAGGGACAAGATGATACCGGGGCCACTTGTGTGCCCTTCACACTCTGGCTGCTGAACTAACAACTTGGCAGTAATGACAGCCCTTCCTATGAAGAACTCAGACTGTGTTTTCTGGAAGAACATGAAGTCCATCTAGATTCTGAGACCACTTTAGCCTGACAGGACCTGAGTAAGATACCGGTGTGCTAAGTCGCTGCAGTCGTGTCTGACTCTGCAACCCCATGGACTGTAGCCCACCAGGCTCCTCTCTCCATGGGGTTCTCCAGGAAAGAACACTGGAGTGGGTTGCCATGCCCTCCTCCAGGGGATCTTCCTGACCCAGGGATTGAACCTGTGTCTCCTGCATTGGCAGGTGGGTTCTTGACCACTAGAGCCACCTCGGAAGCCCCAGATACTGGTAAGGATATTTACTGAAACTGAATTCTGGTCTTTTAATTCAAAGTCTCCAGAAAGTAAGCTCCAGAAGGACAGGATTTCTTCTCCCTTGGGTCTGGTTTATTCACCAAAATATCCCCAACACTTGGAAGAGTACACAGAGTGGATTTTCAATAAACAAACTGTTGAGTTAATGAATATATGAAAGGGTCATGAAAATTTGACTTTGAACTTTCACTTCTGTAACATATTTGAACTTTAACTTACACAGTTAGGCAATTCTACAACTGACTTTCCCCTAGAATCATGACGGTGGTAGAGCTTTATAATAAAATTTAGGCATCGTCACTATATTATTGGCAGCCTTCCCAGGTGGCCCAGTTGTAAATAATCTGCCTGCGATGCAGGAGACACAAGAGACATGGGTTCAATCTCTGGGTCAGGAAGATCCCCTGGAGGAGGGCATGACAACCCACTCCAGTATTCCTGCCTGAGAAGTCCCATGGACAGAGGAGCTTAGTGGGCTATAGTCCTTGGGGTCACAAAGAGTCAGACATGACTAAGCACGCGCGCACACACACATATGTTATTGGCAATTTAACTCTGTCATGGGAACTCACTGTACTTTGCGGGACAACATGGCTTTATACTATCTGAGATTAGAAGGAGGAAAGTACAGAGTGGTACAGAGTGGCCAGAGTCGATGTAATTAATGCACCCATCAGAGCCTCCAAACTCTCTGCCCAGATGCCCAGATGTGCTAGAAAAGTACCCAAGGGGAGAGAGGTTTCACTGGGGAGCAGCCCCTTGAGGGTATGAGCAAGGCCCTGGTTAACCATGGGTTAGATTCAAAGTACAATGTGTGAAGAGACCCAGAAGCAGAGAGGCTGGAGGAGAATCTGTTCCCTTCACATGGGAGCTCAGTCTATCCTCCGTGTCAATCTGACCTTGACCTTCATCCTGCCCTGAGGATGGACAGTATATCTCCCTGAAGAAATGGGGACAAGCAGACAGGGCAGGCTTGGCTGAGCTCTGCCCACTGTCTTTTGGGAGTGAGCCAGCCTGTGGGGAGCACAGGACCACCTCTCCAAGACAGCCCTAGGAGAACTGAATTCTGGGAGCTGTTAGGACCCCTCTTCAGGTTTCCCTGGTGGCTCAGATGGTAAAAAATCTGCCTGCCACAGGGGAGACCCAGGTTCACTCCATGGGTCGGGAAGATGCCCTGGAGAAGGTAATGGCAACCCATTCCAGTATTCTTGCCTGGAGAATTTCACAGACAGAGGAGGCTGGCAGGCTACAGTCCATGGGGTCACAGAGTCAGACACAACTGACCAGACTTTCACTCACTTATCTCATGTGGGAACTTTTAACAAGGGTGATTTGATAGTTTAAAGGCCAGTTGACCTGACTCTGCCATACCCCTCCATTGGTCCAGAACCCAGATCAAGAATAGAGGTGTTCCTTACTGACAATTCAGTGACTTGTTACCTAGTTTTATTTTTCTTTTAGTTCCTAGCTTAAATCTGTGACTTCTACAAGGTCCACTTTTTTAAAACAGTGGCACAATATGCACAACACTTTTCCTTCTTAATTGTACAGTTATACAGCGTTCAGTGGCCTTCACTGGTGGCTCAGTGGTGAAGAACTCACCAGCCAGTGCAGGAGATGGGAGGGATGTGAGTTCAATCCCTGGGTCGGGAAGATCCCCTGGAGAAGGAAGTGGCCATCCATTCCTGCATTCTTGCCTGGAGAATCCCACGGGCAGAGGAGCCCGGTGGGCTACACGGACACACAGCATTAAGTGTACTCACAACACTGGGCAACCCCACTCCAGAATGTTTTCATCTTTCCCAACTGAGACTCTGTGCCCATTAAACACTCACTCCCCATTCTCATCTCCCCACACCACCCATCACTGTGACCGGCGTTCTATTGTCTATGAATCTGACTTTAGGTACCTTAGAGAAGAGGAATCACATTATACTTGTCATTTTGTGACCGGCTTGAGTCACTTAGCACACTGTCTTCAAGGTTCAACACTGTTGCAGAATGTGTCAAAATTTCCTTCTCTTTTTAAGGCTAAATAATATGCCACTGTACTTATAAGCCACATTTTATTTACTCAGGCCTCCACGGATGGACACTTGGGTTGCCTCCACGCTTTGGCCACTGTGGACAATATGGCCATGAACATGGGATAAAGATGATCTCTTCCTTTGAGCCCCTGTCTGCAGTTCTGTTGAGTATATACCAAGTGGAACTGCTGCCTCACATGGTAATCCTACATTTAACTTTCTGAAGAATCAGAACTGTTTTCCACAACATCTGTACCATTTTTCATTCTCACCAGCAATGCAGAGTTCCAATTTACTTACATTTTCACTAAAACATATTCCTTTGTTCTTTTTATTTTTTAAGATATAACAGCCATCCTATTGGGTATGAAGTGATATATCATCGTGGCTCTGAATTGCATTTGCCTAATGACTCATGACGTGGA
Organism: Nanger dama; assembly: GCA_917880005.1. Taxonomy (NCBI): domain Eukaryota; kingdom Metazoa; phylum Chordata; class Mammalia; order Artiodactyla; family Bovidae; genus Nanger; species Nanger dama. Next base: position 26,330,645 of record CAKJTW010000021.1, read on the forward strand.
GCATCTTTTCACATGCATACTGACCATTTGTTTATTTTCTTTTCTTTTTTAAAAAATAATTTATTCTACTTTACAATACTGTATTGGTTTTGCCATACATTGACATGAATCAGCCACAGGTGTACACGATCTCCCAATGCCGTAGCCCCCTCCCACCTCCCAGAGAAATGTCTATTCGAGTCCTTTGCCCATTTTTCAATTGGTCTTTTTGATACTACAGTTGTTTAGCCCACTCTTTAAGATCGATGCTTTAGAAAAATATTTTCCTTTTCTCTGGGAAGCTTGATTGACGTAGTCTATTGGAGCAGGCCCAACATCAATTCCTGTTATTAAACTGCTGTTACAGGTTGCATTGCGTGTCTCAAAAAGAGACTTACGAATGGGCATTATTTGGAAATAGGGTCTTTATGAATGCAATCAAGTTAAGATTAAAGTCATTAGTGTGGGCCCTAACTCAACATCAGACTAGTGTTCATATAAGAGAAGGAGCATGAAAAGAGATAGAAATGCCATATAAAGGAATAGAGACACAGGGGGAAGAGGGCCACGTGAAGTGGAGACAGAGACTATAGACTTACACTGACGAGCAAGCGAGGCTACCCAGGGCTAGAAGAGGCAAAGACGCACCCTCCCCCAAAAGCTTTGGTGGGCAGGTCCTGCTGATACCTTGACTTTGAATTTCTGGCCTTCAGAGCTCTGAGAATAGGTTTCTATCAATTTAAGCCAAGTAGTTTGTGTCGCTTTTGTTACAAACTACTACAAGTCTGTTCTAGAAAAACAGTGCATCACTGAAGTCCTTTTCCAGGTTGGTTGTATGGAATTCAGAACACAGTTTCCATTATTTTAAGCACACACACCCATAAATGATGACTGGGTTCCCAGGCAGCTTAGGGATGGCATTTTAACCCTTCCTGGAGCATAAGCATTGCCCAATAGTACTGCTGTTTCTCCCAGAATTATGGGACATTCAGTGAGCATCACACATGGGGCCCTAAGTTGTGTCTGACTCTTTGCAACCCTATGGACTATAGCCCACCAGGCTCTGCTGATCATGGGATTCTCCAGGCAAGAATACTAGAGAGGGTTGCTATTCCCTTCTCCAGGGGATCTTCCCAAAACAGGGATCAAGCCATCTGAGCCACCAGGGAAGCCCATGCCAGCAACACAAATCCCCTGCCATAGCCACAGCCTCCAGATAAGTGTACCTGTTCTCTCTAATGGGCAAAATAGTGACTCTTCACCCATCCACTCAAAGTGCTTCCTGTTGCCCAGATGGTGACAATCTATCCTCGCTGCCCCCTTCCACACACACCTGCACTCCAGGTGCACAGCCAGTGACAAGAAAGATTATAGCTCCTCCAGATGTTTCTCTCCCTGCAAAAGTTTTAACTGTCCTTCACTTCAAGGATGAGTAGCAGTGAAAAGAAATGATTTGAGGTAAAGATCTTGGTTTTAATCCAAAACTATCTTTACCTTTGGGAAAGTTAAACCCAGCAACTAACAATTCAACAATTCAGAACTCTGAGAATTCAACAATTCAACAATTCCAGCAACAGTGGAAAGAGATTTACCTTTTTATTATAAATATGATGGTTAATATGTCAGTTTAGAATTTCAATGCATATAAATTTAGCAATAAAAAAATCAAAAGAACAGACTCCTATTTAAGCTCAAAGCTTCAAAGTCTTTTCATCTGAAACTCACAAGCAGATATAAAAGAGTTAAATGCCAAACTTAACCTTGAGGATGATGGTAGCAAAAGCAATGTACACACACCATCACACAAAAGTGACACAGAAAGTTGTGGTAAAAGTGCCAATGAGCAAAGCAACATTGCCAAGAACGTTTCCTTGTGTAACTAAAAATGAACACAAGTAGTACCTTCCCCCATCCTCCCTAAAATACAAAGTCATCCTTCCACATATGAAGACACGTGACTTTGATACAGCACACTTACTCTTTTCCTAGTCTGAAATCATTATAATCAATTTTAAAAATATTTGTTTACTTGCAAAGGGAAAAATAAGAATAACAAAAAATCCACTATTATGTGACACGTTAATCACAAACCTCAATATCTGAGGACAGAAACGACTTACTAGGGTACAGAGAAATCAAACAAGTTTGCAAAGAACTTACTGCAGGGTGCAAGGCAGACAGGCTGCACAAACCCAGAGGGACCCAGGAACTAGACACACAGACAACAGAAGGTGGGCAGGCGGTGCTCGTGATAGGGGGACTATCTGTGATTCTCTGTTGTTCATTCACTAAGTTGTGTCTGACTCTTTGTGACCCCATGGACCACAGTACCCCAGGCTTCCGTGTCCTTCACTATCTTCCAGAGTTTGCTTTCCTTCGTGAGTGGGTGGTGCTCTCTAACCATCTCATCCTCTGCCGCCCCTTCTCCTTTTGCCTTCAGTCTTTCCCAGCATCAGGATCTTTTCCAATGAGTGAGCTATAAGGAATTATAATTCTCTGTAAGTGAAAGTGAAGTCACTCAGTGTCCAACTCTTTGCAACCCCATGGACTGTAGCCTACAACGCTCCTCCTTGAGATTTTCCAGGCAAGAGGTACTGGAGTGGGTTGCCACTTCCTTCTCCAGAGGATCTTCCCAACGCAGGGATCAAACCTGGGTCTCCCGCACTGTGGGCAGATGCTTTACCATCTGAGCCACCAGGGAAGCCGTAAGGATCCCCTAAACACCTCCTCCGCCCAGGTCCCCACCTCTACCCTGTACATTTAGACAACTGTTCTGACTCTGGCAACAGCCATATGATCTTAGAAGAAACGGGTGAGACACCCCCATTTAGAGCCACCAGACCCAGAAGAGGGTGAGGATAAGGCATGGTGGGTGCAAACAGGGAAATTTAGTGAAATTTTTCCTATAAAATGGTAAGACTACCAACGCATTTCCTGTCCACAGCTCCATAAAAGCTTATCATTGTGCCAGGCTTAAACAGCCCAAGCAAAGGATAAGATTGTTCTTTGCAAGAGAACAATGCTTGGAAAGAACAGAGAAAAAGACCTACAGATACTGACACCAAAGGTTTCACATTATCATGCCTCCCAGGGTAAACCTGCCCCGAAGACAGTTTTCTGAGCTTTTTAGAGGATCAACCTTAAAAAGGAAGCCAAGCATCAACTCAATATTTGAGGACATTCTGATATAAAAGAAAAACAAATTAAAAAAAAAAACTATCAGAGGAAATTGAGGCCAAGCTAGCAAGAGAAAAAGAAAAATTAGAAAATCTGTAATTAATAGCCTGAAATATCTATCCATGCTAAAACTGTGATTATTTTTTAAAAATAAGGATATAAGAACGCTCATAAATCAATGTGAAAGTCATAATCAAAAATTTCAGAAGATATAATCTAACAAACTAGCTCAGAAATGTAAACTAACTCAGAAATTTTCCCAAAAATGAAAAAGGATTTTTTTTAAATTAAAGATTCATCCATGTGATCCAGCATTCAACTCATAGTATTATAAGAGGGAAAAAAAAAAATTTTGTAGTAAAATATAATTAAAGAAATAAATTCTTCCTAGAGCTGATGACTAAAGCCTCCAGATTGAAGAGGTGCATTGTTTGTTCTACACAATAAATGAACAAGATGTGATCACTGCATGTCACTGATGTTTCAGAAAAGTTAGATTTTAGCAACAAATGGCAGCCACTATATGATTCTTACACGCAAACAGCAGCAGTTCCAAGCACCATACATATTTCTTGTATAATCCACAAACAAGCTTTCAGAGGCATCAAGTAGTATTATCCTCACTTCACACGTGAGGAAACTGAGGCATAGAGAGTTACATAACTTGCCATAGTCATGTAGTTAGAAGGAGGCAACCCTAGGCAGTCTGGGGTCATGCCTGTGGTTTCACTCCATGCTGTGAAAAGGACTTACGGAACACATTTGAGTCAGTTCTAATGAGGTGGATGAACCTAGAGCCTATTATACAGAGTGAAGTAAGTCAGAGAGAGAAAGACAGATATCGTATATTAACACATATATATGGAGTCTAGAAAGATGGTTACCGATGACTCTAAGTGCAGGGCAGCAAAGGAGACACAAATGTACAGAACAGACTTTTGAACTCTGTGGGCAAAGAGAAAGGTGGGATGGTTCATAAGAACAGCACTGACACACACACACAGTACCACATGCAAAACTGCCAGCGGGAGTTTGATGTACGACCCAGGGCAACCAAAGCTGGTGTTCTGTGACAACTGAGAGGGACGGGATGGGGAGAAGGTGGGAAGGTACAGGATGGCGGGGACAAATATATCCTATGGTTGATGCATATTGATGTATGGCAAAAACCATCACGATATTGTAAGGTAATTATTCTCCAATTAAAATAAAGAATATATATTTTTTAAAGGACTTACAGAAGACAAGGTATCAGAATAGCAGACTTTACCATATTAATACTGAAAGCTAGAAGACAAGTGAAGTGATATATTCAAAGTTCTGAGAGAAATGTTCAAATAGGAATTCCAATCCTGCCAAGCCACGACTCCAACTTGAGTGTGAATAAAGGGGGCTTTAGGCACACAAAGCCTCACACCTCTCTCCTACATGTTTTCTCAGGAAATCAACAAGAGGCGGAATGCTGCCAACGTGAGGAATTAAACCAAAGTGGGGTATCATGGAGGAAACAGAAAGTCCAAGAGGAGAAAAAAGGAAGGACTCCCAGGAAAAGGAAAAGCCCAGGTGACGGCTGTGTCCTCTAGGGCAGCAGGAAGTCAGCGGTCTGACAAGGATGTCTGCGGGAAAAACAGAGCTAATCAGCTTTGGGAAGTTTGCACCAACTGAGAAACTGAACTGAGAGAAATGTGAGAGTGTTTTGAAGGATGTGAGCTGTTTCTGCCAGATATTAAAACTAAAAACAAACAACAAAAAAGAAACATCAGCCACTTCCCTCTGGCTGGCCCACCAGCACGTGGCCGTTCATTGTTGCTCCCACCATCATCACCTGTCTCTTTGCCAGCTGATGTGCTCTGTTGCCCACTGCACAGCAGGGGACTTCGGCAAGAGTGCTCCAGGCAGGCAAGGGGTGCACACAGACAAACCAACTGGCAGCCAGGCAGCCCCTAAGGACAGACATTCAGGCAGGAAAATCTCCCTGCCCTCTCTTCCTTCCACGATCAGAAACTTGTCACCCTACCTTCACAAATGATGGGAGGAAGAAGTGGGACAAATATCCTTCCAGTATCCCCCAAATGTCTGAGCCTTCAATATTGAGTTTTTTCTTTATAAAAATGTACTTTTATTTTATAAAACAAACAAACAAAAAGAAACATCATAAAATGCCAGTTGGATCACAGAGATACTATTCATAGTCATTTTAAGAGATGAAAGGAAACACAAGAAACAGTGGAGAGAGGAAACATGACTGTCTCTGAGAACAGAGTGGGCGGTTCTTTTACATAAGCCTCTGAGCACTGCTTATCTTCCTAAACTCTCAACATTTGATAAAAAGTTAAGGAATTTGTTGTTCACTTGTTTCCAACTCTGCGACCCCATGGACTGCAGCATGCCAGTCCTTCACCTTCTCCCAGAGCTTGCTCAAACTCATGTCCATTGAGTCAGTTATGCCATCCAACCATCTCGTCCCCTGCTAGGTAAAATAATTATTTTGAACTCTCTATTTATCTTATTTTCTCCTTCCATTAAGAAGCCTCTTATCAAACAAGGCTGTTGTCTTAGTTCCTTTTAAAACCCCCAACAGCTTGGCTTTTCTGCAGCTGAGCCTCAGGAGAAGCCAGTGAGATTACAGACAGGACTCCAAGAAGAAACCCAAAGCTGAGCTGCAAAAGGCCTCTTCCTGAACCTAAAACTAGTGACTTCTTTGCTGCTGCACTATCCTGACAGTGTCTCTGCTCACCTTAAGCCAGCAGTCACGCTTCAACATTGTCCTGCTAACTCAGCCACTCTTAAGGACACCTAAAGACCATCAAGGTCAAATGTCAGGTTCTGTTCTAACTACATTTCAAACCCAAGAGTCCCTCAGACTTCTCTACAGTCCCAGACACGCTGTAGGCTCCCCTACAGTGGCAAAGAATACATCTGCAAATGCAGGGCTCACGGGTCCCATCCCTGGTCTGGGAAGACGTCACACACCGAGGAGGGCAACTAAAGCCTGTGCAGCGCAACTCCAGACCCATGTGCTGTGATTACTGAGGCCCAAGTGTCTACAGCCCACGCTCTGCAACAAGAGAAGCCACCACAATTAGAGTTGCCCCTGCTCACCGCATCTACAGAAAGCCTGCACTCAGAAATGGAGACCCAGTGCCATCAAATAAATAAATAGTCCCTCTTATAAAATACATCCTTGCATCAGAACCATTAAAATGCAAAAATATATGTCTTAGAAATGAACAAATACCATAATTTATTAAAGCAAAGCTCAACACTTCAAAGTCACTGACTCTCAGGGTTAGAAGAGACCTTAAAAATGACCTGTGGAATCTTAACACTAATCTGACATTTAAATCCTCTTAAGCTGTAATCAACCAAATCTCTGCCCCTCCAGAGAATGTACAATGGTTCCTGGCAGTTCCTACTTCCCCTGTCTAAACACTCCTTGCCTAGACTCATAAAGTATACAATAGGATTTAGGATTCAAAGTCCAGCCATAGCAGACAGAAAACCTCAAATAAGTGGCAAAAGACAAGTTTATTTCTGTTTCAGACAGAAGTTTGAATAGGTTGTCCAGGGTCAAGAGACTACCTGTTAGGGAACTTTCGCGTTCCTCTCCTGTGCATGACCTCAACCTACGGCCCCAAACGGCATTATCTGTGTTTCCTTGAATAGGACAAAAGGGTCCAGAGGCAACAAACATGAGAGTTAAGTCCAGATAACACAGCACACTGAAGTCAGCAGCCAAAACCTGACCATCCAGCCACACCTGCCCATAAGGCAGGCTGAGGCATGGACGCCAGTACAGGGTACCTCCACCTGGTTAAAAATCCTATAAACATAAAAGATGGGGAGAAGTGGAGAGTGACCAACAAACAGCCACCTCTGTCACATTTAACCACAGACCCAATGCTCTACTCTTTACTACCAAAGGACTAGATCTGTATTTAGACGACCAGGTTTTCTAGAAGCCAGGAGGTCTCAATGTTAGATCTTTTCTGAGAGTACCTTGCTAGACTCTGAGGAGAAGTTCTCGAGGGGAGATCGTCACTGTTACGACATCAAAGTGAAATCACTCAATCTTGTCTGACTCTTTGCAACCCCATGGACTGTAGCCTACCAGGCTCCGCAGTCCATGGAATTTTCCAGGCAAGAGTACTGGAGTGGGTTGCCATTTCCTTCTCCAGGGGATCTTCCCGACCCAGGGATCGAACTCAGATCTCCCACTCTGCAGGCAGACACTTTACCGTCTGAGCCACCAGGGAAGCATCTATGTTACGACATAGATATGATCACCCTGACAACTATGGAGGTGGGCTTGTAGACTTTTAGGAAAGCTTGTGGACCACTCTGAACTACCCTGATGTAACTGAAAATTTTAATTTGTTTTCTTAAAGATGGTCCTAAAGTTTACTTTCAGTCTGGTTTTGCTTTTCAGTGAATCAAACTCCTTGAATGGTCCACTTGAAGTGTGATTCATGGCAGTTGTACTTTTGGATCCTGGACTAAAAGTTGAAGACCACTAAAATCACAAGATGAATACAATTAGGGATATTATTTGAAATATGCCTTTCCTGTCTCCCATGTGCTAAGCAGTCAGGTTCTGGGGCTGCTGTAGACTTGACAACAAGATGAGTGCCTTCCTAAAGAAAAGATCAACAGACCAATACAACAGAAGGGTGAACAGACCACAGCTGAGAGATCTGTTTGCCAGTGAAGCTGGGGGAAACTATCAAGTATAAATGGAAAGACAGGCAATGCAGCAGAAGGAATCCAACAGGCTCTAAAGTAGGAAAGGGCTGGAAAGACTGGGAAGGCTACAAAGCTCACAGTGGCTGCAGATGGAAAGGGCAAAGAACAGCCACTGGGAATGTTCCACGGTTTGAATTCTATTCTGGGAATGGTGCGAGTCTGCCAAGGCTGTTAAGAAGACACTAATACTTTGGTCTGGCTGGAGAGGGGAAGATGTCCCGGTGAGCAAAAAGCGACAGCAGGATATATTAGGAGGGACCTGAACCAGCACAGCAGTGTCGGGATGAAAAGGAGACAAAAGGCCAGATGGAGCTTAAAAAGGTTCACCTCCGTGCTTTCTGCAGCAGAGAGCCTAGTGCACAGTAAGCACCCAGTTACATGAATGCAGACACACACATGAGTTTAAAAGACTACTTCATTTGTGTTAATATTTTTAAGATGGAAGCCACAGCAAATATGTTGAAAAACTGTACAGATAAAACTGGGAGGATGCAAAGAGAGGTTTCAGCTTTCAGTACAAATTTTCTAAGTATTTATAATGTTCTTTCTATTTTTCTTTAAATAAGTTGACATGAGTTTAGGATATCGATTCTGGGAGTACTAACTGCAAAAAGGCTTTTTAACCATTCCAAGCAACAAATGAGAGATTCACAGAATGAATAAAAGATCTAAGTTACAATGAATAAGGTATTAGGCACAGGGACATATTGCTTCTTCCCTCAAGGAAAATTAATTCATTTCTTTCTAAATCATCTCAACTTAAGAATTTTTAAGTGAAAATCCTACTCAACAGTAAAAGCTACCAGTGAAACCTGGTTTATGTTGTGATAAAACAAAACTACTTCAACAAAAATATATCACCTCATCCCCCATCCATGCCCAAAACCATAGGACGTTTGTATTTCAAATATCTTTAAGATCTTTTATTTCATTGATTAGAACATGTTTATAGGAAGGATCTATTAATAGTATTCCCAACTGTCCTAACAGAAGATCCTCAAATAACCCCAGTAATAAGACTCTCAGCAGGTAACAGAGTAAACAGATGGCACTCAAAATGGACATTAAACACACCGTAAAAATTAAAGTATCCCAAGAGGAAACAAACAAACCATTTTTACACTAATAAATAAAGATTAAACAATTAACTGATAGTCTGTTTGAGCTTTGTGGTTAAATAATTTTAAATCTATGGTCACATCTTAATGAGAACTGACATCTGAAAACAGACTATTCTATACTTATTACTCTACAATACAGTTGGCCCTCCATATCTGTGGGATCTAAATCCATGGATTCAATCAACACCAGATAAATATTGGAAAACAATTCCAGAAAGTTTCAAAAAAGCAAACTTTGAATGTGCTACCCACTGGCAATGTTTTACATAGCATTCATATTCTATTTATACCTATTTACACAGCATTTACATTATTTTAGATATTATAAGTAATCTAGAGATGACATGAAATATATGAGAGCATGTGCACAGGTTACACGCAAATACTAGCCCATTTTATACAAGGGACTGGAGCATCCGCAGATGTGGTGTCTTCAGGTCCTGAAACCAAGCCTCCACAGATATGAAGGGAATATGGCATAGTCTTTTTGAGATAAATCCACACTTGCAGGAAATCCAATGGACAGAGGAGCTGGTGGCTACAGTCCACGGGGTAGCAAAAGAGTTGGACACAACTTAGCAACTAAACAACAACATTTGCAAGAGGGGCAGCGAGAGAGAAGCCCTGGCTGATTAGGATAAGGACACCACCACTGAAGAAGAATCTGCTAGAAGAGTCAACACAAAGCCTGTTAACAACCTCCTGAGCTTCAAGAATTCTGATCTCTGGACTTCATTCCAAAAACGTACTTTTATTCCAAGACTTTCTGGCTAAAGAATTTCCTAAAACCTCAAACCAGCATGTGAAAGACCCCACACACTCACAGACTCTTAAAACCACATTCCTGAAAGCTTAGTCAGAAATTCTCCTAAATAGAATGTTTTAATGTTTTCCTTTTACAAATATCTATGTTTCAGGACATTCTATATTCTTTAAACATATCAAACAGCATGAACAGCCAAACTGTGTTTCCATAATTCTCTTACCTTGTTGCTAAGATAGCCATGGAAGTCAAATGGCCAGGTTAAACATACTCAGAGCACTTTAAATCATTAATATTTCAGTAGTTCTAGCTTTCTTCCACACCTCCCTCCCTTCCTCTCACTCTCTTCTGCTCGAGCTTTCTCTCTCTCTCTCACTCACACACTCACACACAGACACACACACACACACATATACGGACTCAGAGTTATAACCAGAATCACAATGCAAAGCTGACCAAATAACCAAGGATCTAGGCACTTCAGATGACAGAGTAACTAAAGTATATTTGGAATCATCTCCTACCATACTCTTTGCTATTGTAAGTGTAAAAAAAAACCCATCAAATGACCATGTTTTGACAATATATAAAATTATATATTATATTTAAAAACTGACTAGGTAACATGAACTCTGATGAAGCAATGTGTGAAATTTTTATTTAGCAACTTAAACACAAAACACAGCATCACAGGGGCTGAACTCTTTTCCTCTCTGAAAAAGTGATGATTTTGATATGATCATTTGTTCATAATAATCTTTGGCTTTCACACATTCTAGAATTTACTCTGAAATAGCGGTATTTTAATAAGATAAATATCATAAATAAAAGGAGATGAAAAAGGGTATCTGACTTAAAAAGCATTTTTTAAAGTACCACTTATAAAACATAATTAACTCAAGCATTTTTGCTTAATTTAAATGCCTCAAATCAACCATGTCAAGGTAACTTACCTATATTTCTCAGAAATCAAAATCAACAACTATCAATATAAGCAAGTGATGTCTCATTCAAGTTTAAAAAAAAAAACATACTTGGCTGCACCTTAGGGACTGTCTTCTTCAAACAGCAAAGCAGAAACTACAGCCACACAGAAGGAAATGCACACCAGCCATCAGTGAATCCTCTTGAGGGACCATGGTTATTCAAAGACCAGCTTGGCCTTGCAGCAGTAACACGGCTGGGTATAATGACTAGTTTTTTTTTTTTTCCAAAGTGAAGAATTTCCCTTGGACTCTCTGCCAACAAAACATCACAGATTTTTTAAGCTTTACAGAGAGAAAACATGTATGTTTCTTGGCTATACTGTACATCACTTACAGTAAAACTCAAAACAAAAACAAAGTGCTCTGTGAAGTAAGCAACTTCCTGGCCTATCCAGACCAGGTCTGAAACAGGAGTTACTTTCACTTTTCAGATTAAATCAGCACTCACGGTTGCTGGGTGACTGCATCTGAATTAAAAAAACCAGAATATTCCAGTGATTTGGAAACAAAACAAACAAACAAAATATTTAAAGAAAAGATGGTAAGTAAGCATCTATATTAAAATATAAAACTCAGATTTAAGGTATAATCTTCATTAATTTACCTACAATTTCACTTCTCATTTCCTATACTAATAAATTCTTAGGCATTTCATATCCTTTAAACTTAAGGTGAGTACTCAGAAATTTTCAACTTAACAGTTGTGTAAGAGAAAGTTCTAGAAGGATATAATTTCAAGAGTTTATCACCATCCCCTTAGGCTGGAGCAGGGGTGCAGAAGAGACTGCCACATTATACATTTGTGTTACACATTTCATTAAATAATTACTTTTGGAATCTTATTTAAATACTAAGATATTAAAGATACATCTACATTCCAGTGAGATTAAACACGTTCTTTACAAATTGCACTTCTTTGATCACCTTTTTTTTTTTTTCAGAAAAACTGAAATTAAAAGATTTGGAGTTAATTTATTCAGAATCTTTGGAGAAGGAAATGGCAACTCACTCCAGTATTCTTTTCTGGAGAATCCCATTGACAGAGGAGTCTGGTGGGCTACAGTCCATGGGTAGTGATATTGATATATTAATATTAATGGCTAGTGATACTGGATATCTTTCCAAGTGCTATTTGCTGTCTGTAGATCCTCTTTGGTGAAGTGTCTGTTTGATTTTTTTGTACATCATTATATAGGTTTTTGGGAGGTTTTTTTTTTTTGGAAAAGGAAATGGCAACCCACTCCAGTGCTTTTGCCTGGAAAATCCCATGGACAGAGAAGCCTGGTAGGCTACAGCCCATGGGGGGTCTCAAAGAGTCAGACATGACTGAGCAACTTCACTTTCACTTTATTCAGAATCTTAGGTCAACATATTTGCTCTTCAAAACATGAATAACTAGTGTCAAAGCTGTTATAGATCTTCCTCAACTTATGATGGAGTTACATGCTGATAGACCCATTGGAAGTTGAAAACAGTGTAAGCTGAAAATGCATTTGGTACACCTAACCCAAACATCACAGTTTACCTAGCTTACCTTAAACTGCTCAGAACACTTCCATTAGCCTACAGTTGGACAAAACCATCTAACACAAAACTTATAATAATGTACTATCTCATGTAGATGATTGGACACTGCACTGAAAGTGAAAAGCAGAATGGCTGTTGGGGTACAGAAAGGTGAGGGTATCGGTTGTTTACCCTCGTGATCACGTGGCTGATGGTGCCTGACACTGCCCAGCATCAGGAGAGAGGATCCGAGCCCAGGAAAAGCTCCAGATTCAAAATATGGCTTCTACTGAAAGCACTAACACTATTTTGCACCATCAAGTTGAACCACCGTAAGTCAAGGAACATTCTGACTTTACAAAACAGTCAATGTAGTCCCTAAATAAATGTCTTTCAAATTCCAACAACAGAACCATTCAATTCAGACACTTGAAGCACATTCCAGGAAGTCTTGTAGCAGTTTATTCATGAATCCAAAGACTACAACAGATGAACTTCTCTTGAAACAGATTACTCTTAAGAACGAAGGTAATTTTACTATTCCCCTGTAAATAGGGCCCACTCGTGGAAGACGGGTTGATGAACACTAATGACTGGCTCAAGTGTCCAGGTTCACTGAATCCAATCTGAAAACGAAAATGTTGGTTGCTCAGTCATGTCCAACCCTATGGGATCCCATGGACTATAGCCTGCCAGGATCCCCTGTCCATGGATTCACCAGACAAGAAAACTGGAGGGGGTAGCCACACCCTTCTCCAGGGCATCTTCTAGACCCATCGATTGAACCCACAGTTCCCTCAATGCAAGCAGATTCTTTACAATCTGCTTATTCTGTATGTAAGAAAACTGTGGTCTAGAGAAAATAAGTTATGGCTTTTAGTGCTGCTTTCAATTACACAACTTTAGGAGTCACCATTCACACATATTCTGTGGAAAAGAAACACGAACAGTAGAGTTACATTGAAGATGGTGGTAATGGTGCCCCAGGAATCATGCAAGTTAGCAGCTCTGATGACTTCCAGTTTCATACAACTATTTAGACACAGAACCATGATTAAATACTCTTGCCTCCAGCCCCTTCAATCACCACCATCTTGCCTCATAAAAGTACGATTTAATGGTACCTTTAGAATAAAGCCCTATCCTAAATTTTTATCCTCTTTAACAATATTTATTTAACCACCTTCGGTGAAATGGCACAAGTACCACAAACTAACCCTGCATTAAGAAGATCAAACATAACTTCAAAGAAAAGAAACTAAGCCTGCAGAAACTAGATACAAGCTCAAAGAATACAATAATTTAAAAAAAAAATGTTAAAGACTGTCTACACCAATGTAATGCATTAAATAAACAGTCTGTGTCTCAAAGCTACAAATGAGCAAGGGTAAATATTTCACTTGCATTATCCAAACCTGAGTCCCTATTGTTCTCAATCTCCCAGTGACTACACCAAAGAGGAGCTAAATAAAGGGACTCTTACTTACTTACAACTGTCAGGCACATCTGCTAAAACAAAATTATCTGGACCTGCTTCCTAGAACAAGAGGCCAGCTTCATCTTTTGATGTCCTACCAAGGAAGCAGTTTGGCTACAATCGCCAACACCAATTAAGATAAGAAAACCAGTACATTCAGTACTGGTCTCAAAACAGGTTATGTTTTTCTACAAAGGAAACCTAGGCCAAAAACTAAACACTGTTCAATCTTTTTGGGAATCCAGTATCACTCAAAGATAAAGCAGATCTAGTAGAAACAGTTCAGATTGTTAACTGAATAACCAAAGTAGTTCCTCCAGTTTCTGAAACTGCACAACTACCTGTGATACTTCACAAAGAAATAGAGGCAGAAGAGGGTGGGGGTCGGGGTGAGGGGGAAATGGATACAAGCCTATGAAAAAAAGTAGCAGCTCAGCATAAAAAGGAGCACATTTTAGTCAGTTCTAATGAGGTGGATGAACCTAAAGCCTATTATACAGAGTGAAGTTTAAGTCAGAAAGAGAAAAACAAATAGCATATATTAACACACACAAACATATATATACACGGAATCTAGAAAAATGGTACTAAGTAACCTATTTTCAGGGTAGGAATGGAGACTTAGACAAAGATAATAAACTCGTGGACACACTGGGGGAAGGAGAGGGAGGGTCAAATTGAGAGAGTTGCATTGAAACTTATACACTGTCATGTGTAAAACAGATGGCTAAAGGGAAGCTATTGTATAGCAGGGAGCTCAGCCTGGTGCTCTGTGATGACCTAGAGGGGTGGGATGGGGTGGAGGTGAGGAAGGGATGGGGTGGGGGGTTCAAGAGGGAGGGGACATGTGTATATGTATGGCTGATTCATGTTGATGTATGGCAGAAACCAACACAACATTGCAAAGCAATTATCCTACAATTTAAAAAAATAAATGCTTCAGAAGTAGCAGCTTAGGAACTTGTTGAAGAGTATATAAGAAAACTATTTAATCCATATAAAAGAATCAATCTACAAGAGAATAAACCTCCAAACATATGTTCCTAAGAAAGAGAAACTATCTCCAAACTAAAGCATCCTGTCAGGTTCCAAGCAGACGCCAACAAACATGCGCACAATATTCCCTCCTTTCCCCTACTTGATTTGAAAAGTTAGCTTAGGCTGAGAACGATTTCTCTTCATTCTCTGAGACACCAGTAAGGCTCCAAGAGGAATAAAGGTATATAGCTGTAGGGGAACAAAATTTTCCACCCTAAAATCTCTCTTTGGCATAAAGATCATTTCAAGCTGGAAACAATCAAGCCCAAAAGACTCAGAAAGAAACTCTGACCTTCCCCCATTGACTGTCTAGGCTTCCCTGGTGGCTCAGTGGTAAAGAATCCGCCTGCCAATGCAGGAGACACAGGTTTGATCCCTTGGTCAGAAAGATCCCCTGGAGAAGGAAACAGCAACCCACTCCAGTATTCTTGCCATGGGAAATCCCATGGACAAAGGAGGCTGGCAGGCTACAGTCTATGGGTCATAAAGATTCAGACACGAGTGAGCACGCACGCACGCAGGCACGCACATGGACTATTTAAAGAATGTAGACAGAGGCCTTGTTCCAGGAAGGGAGCTATCATCATAGACAATCTGGTATGAGCCAGGTTTGCACACGGGGAATCCAGCAGTCTGTTTGTTAAAATCCTGTGTCCCATTGTCTCTACTGACCCAGCAAACATTTATTTACCTAACATTTGCTTTTCCATCTTTGTGTCAACTGCCTTCCTCCCTTCTGAGGCCCCAAACCATTGTCCCCAACATCCTTTTTTTTTTCTTTAGCTGAAATGGTGTTTAAGGTGAGGATTTTGGCTGATTTGATGAGTTGCTCTGTATATATGGGGTCCATCCCATGTATACATGTTACTAAACTTCTGTGTGATTTTCTCCTGCTGGTCTGTCTCATGTCAGTTTACTTCTGAGACCAGCCAGAAGAACCTAGAAGGGTAGAGGAAAATTTACTCCTCCTTGTAAAATTATATAGAAAGATTAGAAACCAGATCCCAAGGGGAAAAAATAATCAGTTACACATCACGGGAAATCAGTATCTCTGAGCCAAACTTTTAAAACAGCTTACTGTTGATGCCTCAGACCAAACTCAAGTGGGGCCATGGGGGAAGAGTCTGTAAGAGCTGTGCTAGCCCATGGAGACAGAGGTGCTCTGAGGTTGCTGGAGCCTTCATACTCAGCCATGTCTGAGACTCTGCAACTGCATGGACTGCAGCCTGCCAGAAAGTTTTCTCCCTTCTAAAATACAAAGAAACAAAAGGGGACGCAACCTCATTTTCCATCCTGCCTCCTCTTCCTCCTTTTAAATCCTAAATGGGATTAAAGGCCTTAAGCCTTTCTTCCTCCAGTCAGACAGGTAGAGTGGCCTACCTTCTGTGTGTGTGGGGAGCACACAACCCACTTGAAGATCCCCAAAGCAAATTCTTACTTCAAAGGATAAACCTGTAATATTTCAACATCTTCTGCTAAAACAGAGAAAACCTTTCCACTTTCAATCCAATCTTCTTAAGAATACATATATACACATAGACATGCAAGAGAGCTAAAATATAGGACTGTGAAACACTGAGGCCGAAGAGTAGGAAATTTCATTCAAAGGAAGGAGGCATTTCTCCAAGGAAGATATGCAAATGACACTTGAAAAGATGCGTAACATTATGAGTCTTTGGGGAGATAGAAATCACAACCATGAGATGTCCATCAGCAGAGGAATGGATAAAGATGTGGCGCATATATACAATGGAATATTACTCAGTCATAAAAAGGAATGAAGTTGTACCATTTGCAGAGATGTAGATAGGCCTAGAGGCTGTCATACAGTGAAGTAAGAAAGAAAAAAAATGCATATCAGCATATATGTGGAATCTAGAAAAATGGCACAGATAAACCAATTTGCAAAGCAGAAACAGAGACACAGACATAAAGGGCAATGTATAGACACCAAGGGGGAAAAGGAAAGATGGGATGAATTGGGAGATTGGGATTGACATGTATATACTACTATGTATAAAATATACTAACTAATGAGAATCTGCTGCACAGCACAAGTAGTTCTACTTAAGGCTCTGTGGTGACCTAAATGGGAAGGAAATCCAAAAAAACAGGAAATATATGTGTGTGTATGAAATTCCCTGATGGCTCTTAGTAGTAAAGAGCCCATCTGCAATGCAGGAGACTTAAGAGACTCGGGTCCCCTCCTTGGGTTGGGAAGATTTCGTCGAGGAGGAAATGGCAACCCACTCCACTATTCTTGCCTGAAGAACCCCACAGACAGAGAAGCCTGGCAGGCTACCCTCCTAGGGCTGCAAAGAGTCAGACACAACTCATTGACCGTGCACACATGTGTATGTATGTATAGCTGATTCACTTTGTTGTTAACATGTCATACCCACTGGCAAAGCTATGATGAAAATGTCGGCAAGGATGTGAAGAAACTGGAGCCCTCCTGCACTGCTGGCGGGTAGGTAAAAGGCCTCAGTGGTTGTGGAAAACAGTTTGGTGGTTCTTCCAAAGTTAAACACAGAATCACCATACAATCTCGCATTCCACTCCAAAGCATACACTGAAAAAGACCCAATGCAGGGATCTGAACAGATCTCTGTACACCCATGTCAACATCAGCATTATGGATAGTAAGCAAAAGGTGGAAGCAACCCAAGGATACATAGGTGAATGAATAAACTAAGTGTGGTAGCTAAATACAATGGAATATTATTTGGCCATAGAAAGAAATGAAATTTTAATAATGCTGCAAACAGACGGACCTTGGAAACATTCTAAATGAAAAGGACAGAAAATGACAAACATGGTATGATTCCTCTTACATGAGGTATCTAGAACAGGAAAATCCATAGAGGCAGAAGAAGGTAGGAGAGAGGTTACCAGGAGCTAGTGAGAAAACTGAATGAGAAATTATGCCTCAATGATTTCAAAGTTTCTGTTTGGGATGATGAAGAATTCTGGAACTAGACAGGGTGATGATTACACAATACTGTGAATGAGTGTACATAATGCCACTGAACTGTATACTTAAGAATGGTTAAGTGGGATGAACAGAGACAGTAACATGGAAACGTACATTACCACATATAAAATAGAGAGCCAATGGGAATTTGCTGTATGGCTCAGGGAACTCAGGCTGGGGCTCTGTAGTAACCTAGAGGGGGTGGGATGGTGGGGGGGAGGGTGTGGGGAAGGTGGTGGGGAGGTTCAAGAGCGAGGGAAAATAGGTATACTTCTGGCTGATTGATGCTGATGTTAGGCAGAAACCAACACAATACTGTAAAACAATTATCCTTCAACTAAACACAAATGAATTTTTAAAAAAATCAAAATAAATAAAATGGACAGCCAACAAGGACCTTCTATACTGCACATGGAACTCTGCTCAATGTCATGTGGCAGCCTGGACGGAAGGGGAGTTTGGGGAAGAATGGATACATGTATATGTGTGGCTCAGTCCCTTCACTGTTCACCACTGCCAATCAGCTATACTCCAATATAAAATAAAAAGTTAAAAAAAGAATGGTTAAAATGATGAATTGTTATGTGCATTTTACCACAATTAAAAAAGAAAAAGATAACACCACAAACTGATGGCTTAATTTCACTGCTATCTCAACTTCCCCAATCTATAAAACAGGTGAAAAAGTCTATATCATGTATCTTAGAACTTTGGAATGCCGAGGTCCATACAGCAAAGCCATGATTCTTCTAGTAATCATGTATAGATGTGGGAGTTCGACCATTAAAAAGGGTGAGCATGGAAGAACTGATGCTTTCAAACTGTGGTGCTGGAGAAGACTCTTGAGAGTCCCTTGGACTGCAAGGAGATCCAACCAGTCCATCCTAAAGAGATCAACCCTGAATATGCATTAGAAGGACTGATCCTGAAGCTTGGCCACCTCATGCGAAGAGCAGACTCACTGGAAAAGACCCCGATGCTGGGAAAGATTGAGGGCAGGAGGAGAAGGGGGAAACAGAGGATGAGATGGTTGGCTGGCATCATCAACTCAACGAGCGTGAATCTGACCAAACTCCAGGAGACAGTGGAGGAAAAGAGGAGCCTGGTACGCTGCAATCCATGGGATCACAAAGAGTTGGACACAACTTAGCGACCGAACAAATGACTATCTGAGATCGCAAATGTTCAATACACAATGGGAAGGGTCTACACAACAGCACCACACTGACAACTGTGGCACCACACCTGTGAGGCAGAAGTTCTTCTGGGCTCGACAGTCACATAGAAAGAACCCATCTGTACATATGAACAGATACCCTTAAGTGTGCAAGTTTTGTTGTTATAATCTTTTAAATCCTCACTCTGTCAACATCAGAGTCATAAAAGTGACTTTAGATATGTGATTTCAGAGAAGAGTAAAATCATGATGGTAACCAGGGCACGTTGCTGACAAAGACTTTCAGATGCGGTTGTCTGAGATTGAGGAGGAGGAAGCCGGAGGAGCATCTAGACCCACAGCCAGTCAACTGGGCAAGTCCCCGGAGGGATCAGGCAGGGACTCCAGGACCAGCGGCCTGATCAGCCTAGGAGACTCCAGCCAGGGCCTAAAGCTCAAAGACAGCACAAGACACACAACCAGGTCACAGAGCTCAGGAACAGGCTTCTAGGCAGGCATCCGTAAATGGAGGTGCTCAGCTTCTTACTGAGCCTCCAAACCTTTCAGCATCACTGCTTGGTTCCTTTGGTTTTGTTTCTGTCACATCACAAAGCTTGTAGGATCTTAATTCCCCAACCAGGGATTGAACCCAGGAGCACGGCAGTGAAAGCGCAATTTTTAACCACTGGACCACCAGGGAATTCCCAGCACCACTACTGAATTATTTCCAGATCAAAGCTGACACGACACCCTCTACATGGAACACTCCCACTCAAGGCCCACTTCAAAAGAAACTCCTTCTTCAGGGTTAAACAAATCTCAGCTTGATTGCATGGTTGAGAGAATAATCCCTTTGAATAAACTACCTGTATTTTCACACATCTCAGGCACAATGCTTATATAAAGTAAGCATTCAATAAATGTTAGCTGTAAACCAGACTTTCTCAGCTATCCATTACATATCCCTCAGAGATGATGGATCAAAGCTAAGGAGCAGTAAACAGCAATTTTTAAAATCTAAACACAAATACAAGCACCCCAGGTGGCTCAATGGTAAAGAATTCACCTGCCAATGCAGGAGATGCGAGTTTGATCTTTGGGTTGGGAAGATCCCCTGGAGGAGGAAATGGCAACCCACTCCAGTATTCTTGCCTGGAGAATCCCATGGACTGAGGGTTACAGTCCACAGGGTCGCTAAGAGTTGGACACCACTGAGCAACTAATCATGCAAACACAAATACAAAAAACATACATATAATAACTCTCTACCAGCCTCATTTTTTTTCAATTAACTGCTTTGGATTATTTTAAAACTTTCTATTTTATATTGGTGTATAGCCGATTAACAATACTGTGATAGTTTCAGGTGAACAGACAAGGGACTCAGCCATACATACACATGTATCCATTCTCCCCGAAACTCCCCTCTCATCCAGGCTGCCACATCACACTGAGCAGAGTTCCCTTTGGAATTCAACTTCAACAGTGATAAAAATGCCTTTTATGTAATCTTATTTGGAATCTAAAACTTCGAGGATGGAATCAGGTCACAACAATCCCCTTTGACAACAGCCCCCTTGACTCCCTGAAGTGGCCTCACTCTGTAGACTGGCCCTAGTGGAGACACCAACCCTCAAACAGGGCCAGGTTCTGTGTTCCAAACAACATGCAGATTTGAAAGAGACTGGCAGAGTGGATCCATGGAATTCCCTAAAACGGAGAAGCTGATCAAGCCACGCCTTGCAGTTAGTCCCCTTCCTCCCTGCACCCAGAAGCAGAGGAAGCGAGGATCTGCAGAAAAAAAGCAGCTTTGTCCCAAGAGACTCAGAAATGAAAGCAATGAGGGAACTGACCTGACTTGGTTCCCACCAGCTGCCTTGACACTTGAATTGTGAGCAACTTCCCACACCCTTCCTTATGAAGCCTATCCTGTTTTTGCCTCCATTCACCCGGGTTGATGTCTATCACTTCCAATTAAGAGTCTTAAGTAAACTGTTGCCAATAATTTGTCATAGGGGAGGCCAGAGGATTTTTAGCAGATTTTCTACAATTGACTTAGAAGCAACCTAAATGTGAACAAGGGACTGACAAGAAAATTATAGTAGAGTAACTCAACGAAATACAACCTTTTTACCTATGCAGTGTACAAACAACTAGGAAAAATGTGCATTTTACTATTACAGTCATATAAAATATATAGTAAAAGAACATGAGAAGATGAGTATATTAGACGTGAGGGGGTACAAGACTATGGGCTATTGATGCTGTTTTAATATCATGTCTGTGTTATTAAGACCAGGAATAAAAATTTAATAATTTCCCCAAATTAGAAGTAAACACATATGTTGATAGATGAATCAAATATCTGCAGTACATCCATATAATGAAATAGCACTCAGCAATAAAAAAAGGTATGGCTTCCTGGTGGCTCAGATGGCAAAGAACTCACCTACCAATGCAGGGCTGGGTTCGATCCCTGGGTCGAGAAGATTCCCCTGGAGGAGGAAATGGCAACCCACTCCAGTATTCTTGTCTGAGAAATCCCATAGACAGAGGAGCCTGGCGGGCTACTGTCCACAGGGTCACAAAGAGTTGGACAGGACTGAGCAAGCTATAAATAAATCATACCTTGGTAAATCTACCTTTAAAGTAAATACAATACTGAGCTTGGAAACCAAAGCTATGGTCGCACCTCTGAGAGAGCTCTTTTCTTGACATTCATTCATCCAGTGTGTTAGGTGCCCATCATAAGCCAAACATGCTGCTAGGTGTGTGAACAAAATAGACAAAAGGGTGAACAAAATAGACCAAAAAAAAAATTATACAACTATTCAGTCAGAAATTGTGGTCAATGAAGAAAGACATTGGTATTCTGGTTGCTATTACAGGAGTAGGGGGTCTCTGAGCAAGTCTCATGTGTGTAGGTGAGACCTGAGAAGTTAGTAGCGGCTAAGGCGGCAAAGAACAAAAAGGGTCTTTATATTTATATATGTATGCATATAATTTAAATATTGATTTATTTAGTTGCACAGGGGCTCAGTTGTGGCACTCGGGATCTTTAGTTGTGGGATCTAGTTCCCTGACCAGGGATCGAACCAGGGCCCCTTGCACTGGAACGGTTGAGTCTTAGCCACTGGAGCACCAGGAAGTCTGCAGGAAAGTCTTAAATGTAGTGTCTTATCAGCAGTCAACAGCAACTCAACTGTTTAAATATATCGTGTGGTTGTATTTCAATGGGATGCGGAATGGGCCCTCTGAAGAAAGAGCCCAGGCAAAGGAAGGTCTTAAAAGAGCACTAAGGGCAATGGTGGATATAAAGAAGTGTTTAGGGGCTTAGGGGCCCTCAAAGAGAATTACGGTGCCTCCACCCATCGTCAACACTTCAAAGATGATTAACAGAAGGCATTTCTCTGAAATGAGGTTGCCTAACTAAATCTCAGATTCTGGTGTTTTTTTTTTTTTTAATTGACTTTTATTTGGAGTATAATTTCTTTAAAATGTTGCATTAGTTTCTGCTGTACACCACGAGTCAGCTATATGTATACCTATATCCCTTCTCCTTTGAGCCTCCCTCACACGCACCCCCCATGCCACCCCTCGAGGTTGTCAGACATCAGCTCGCTGAGCCCCCTGTGCTATCCAGCAGCTTCCCGCTAGCGATCCATTCTACTCTGGAGGATATCCATGTCAGTGCTCCTCTCCCAATTTGCCCCACCCGCTCTTGCCCCTACTGTGTCCACAGGTTTGTTCTCTGTGTCTGCCTCTCTGTCATTCCTATCCTGGAAATAGGTTCAGCGGTATCATTTTTCTAGATTCCATGTATTCTGGTGCTTTACAGTAATTTGTTGTGTTTGTTTTTACTTTTGGCTGAATTTCACCATGGTTTCCTAAAGCTTATCAAAGATTCTAAATGACAACTACACACACACACAAACACACAACTTACCAAAAAGTGAACAGAAGTGTTCTCTGTCTGGTAAACACAACTCTTCACCCATCCTAGGGTTCGAATTCAAGACACCTCCTTCACGTGACCTCAGAGGCATTGCTCTGTCTGCATTCTCTGAAACTCTTGGCAAATGCCTCTTCTGGATTCTTCTCTGACCAACACCCCCAACCCCCACCCATGTTGGGAGTAAGGCAGGGCTCGGCCCCTTAACCCCTTCTCTTCCCAACTCATGGTATTATTACAGTAAATACTTTCTGTTGGATAACAACTCCCACGAGCATATATCTCTAGTCCTAATCTTTCTTTAAAGCTCCAGATTTTAATATCCAGTTGTCAAGTCAACACCTACATTTGCTTATCTAATAGGCATCTCAAACTTCCTACATCTACAAGACAACTCTGGGCTTGTAGACCTCCCGGCAGCTTCCTTCTTGCCCCACTCTCTGCAAAGACACTACAGTGCAACCCCACTGATTATGCCAAAAACCCAGTTGTCATCCTTCATCCTCCCTCCCACCCCAATAGCCACTCCTAAAGAGGAAAGAGGCTACCTTCAAAATACATCCCAAACGCAGCTGCTTCTCATCTTCACTATTACCCCAAGTCCAAGTCACTACTGTCTCTCTGCTGAACCAAATGAGCAAATCATTAGCCTCTTGCCTTCTTTCAATACATTCTCCACAAAGTGACCAAAATGATCCTTCTAAACATGTCCCCTCATGCAAATCTTCTCCCAAAGCTCTCTATGGCCTCTCATCACACTTAGGAGGAAACACAGACCCACCGATCTAGAACAACAATTAGCCACAGGCAGCCTTTGTGCTAAACATGAGAAGTATCTTCAAAAGGCAAGGGAGCTCTCACTGTGGACCCCCAAAAGATGATATGGTCTAAACTAAATAGTCACTTTGGGCTTCTCTGGTGGCTCAGTGATGAAGAACTCGCCTGCCAATTCAGGAAGATGCAGGAGACATGAGTTCCATCCTGGGTTGGGAAGATGCCTGGAGAAGGAAATGGCAACCCACTCCAGTATTCTTGCCTGGGGAATTCCATGGACAGAGGAAACTGGAGGGCTATAAATAATGGGGGTCGCAAAGTGTTAGACATGACTGAGTGACAGAACGTCAACCCTGAGACAGAGTGGAAGAATCCTTGAAAATAAATGACCATCCATTCCTAAATCAGTATGGGGAACTCCCTGGTGGGCCAATGGCTACAACTTGTCACTTTTCACTGCCAAGGGCCCAGGTTCAATCCCTGGTCAGAGAACCAGGATCCTCAAGCTGTGTGGCATGATTTAAAAAGAAATTAAATAAAACCTAAATCAATAGATATGTCTTCAAATAAAATATTCTCCATCTCTTCACCACCCATTGTTATTGTTTAGTCACTAAGTCATGTCCAATTCTTTGTGACCACATGGATTTTGCAGGGGATCTTCCTGACTCAAGAATCAAACTTACGTCTCCTGGTGTTCACTGCTGAACCACCAGGAAAGTCCCTTCACCATTCAGTCCTCCACAGTCACCTGAAGGCTGGGAGGAAAAAGGTGTTCTTGGCCTTTAAACGACTGTTTGTCCAGTGATACAGGTTTCGCCTTAAATTAAAAATAGAAGTCTCTAAAATAACTATTAAGTTTTGGATATTTCATACCCAAACAAAAACCATCTACCTTTTGAAGAGTCTTCTGTGTCTCATTTTGAGACTGAAGCTTCTTCAAGCTCACGTGACTTCAACATAAAATGCGCACCACATAAGAGTTAGGAGTAAGTGTGTTAAATAATCCTCCCAGAAACTTCCATTTAAAAGGTACAGGTCTTTGTCTCAATGACCTGTTGTCTGCAAGTTTTCAGACAATGCTCGGCTTTGTGTTCCCGAGGCAGTATAGGAAACAAGGCTCGTTACTGTTTCCATTCCTCAAAACTACTGTGACTAACATTAAATACAAAGTATTTTCTTGCAAATGAGAAACATCAAGAAATATATCTCACCAAGCCCAGTCTCATAAAAAAGGTAGCCTCCCTTATTTCCCTTTTTCTAGGGTTTTGAAGTCGGTCACTAACACTGCTACCTCCCCCTACGCGAGTCAGCAGGAGAACACTCGCCCTCCCCACACTTTTCACACCTGTCTTCAGACACACACCCTCCCCCTTGACTGCTCCTTGCGGGATCTTCTCCTGGCAGCAGGAAGGCAGCAGTGGCTCTGTGCCATTGACTCTCTCCTTTTTATATTGGGACTATTTTTAGGGCAGCAGCCCTCTCTGATTCTGGACTTGGCCCTGGATCATCACGAGGCCAAGTCCTTAGAGAGAAATCCTGCAGAAGCCAGGCAAGTCTCCAGGAGGATTAGCGGACACTCCTCTGCTAACGCAGCAAGAATCTAAGGGCCCTGCAAAGGCGAATGCCCTCCAAGGATAGCGAGGTCATGACCTTTACAGTCCAAGCCTCCCCAACACTGCCTTCAGTTGGCCTGACCAAAGCTGGGCTCCTTTTCCAAACATGCAACCCATAATGCCCACTATTTCATCAGGTTAAAAAGAAAAAGAAGAAAGGCTGAAAGATCTCCTACTCTTATGAGAATTTTAACAGGTTAATTTTTTTTTTTTTTTTTTACATCTTTTGGCCATGCCATGAAGCAAGTGGGATCTTAGTTTCCTGACCAGGGACTGAATTGTCACCTTCTGCAGTGGAAACATGGTGTCTTAACCACTGGACCACAAGGAAAGTCCCTGTGCCCGGAAATTTTTAACTCAGTGATGAATTTTTTTTTCCTGAAATAATCACATCCAGCAAGCAGCAAGTTGGAGATTTTAGAGTTGTGCAACAGCCTTGAGAACAGGTAGGTACTGATAAAAATATTCTAAGAAAGTTTTAGTCACCTTTCAAAAAAGAATTGCATACCAAGACACAGTAAGTTAAATATCCCTTTGCACTATTTATAAAAATAATAACCATATACTATAACTTCTGTAATTGG
Organism: Nanger dama; assembly: GCA_917880005.1. Lineage (NCBI taxonomy): Eukaryota > Metazoa > Chordata > Mammalia > Artiodactyla > Bovidae > Nanger > Nanger dama. The sequence goes on from CAKJTW010000021.1 coordinate 26,356,491, forward strand.
AACAGAGCTACCAGAAACACTAAATATATCTGATGATAAAAGACTGCGCCGTTTACTACTACATCGCCATAAAAGACAGCGACGGCAACATGAGTTTCAAGCTAAGTGGTTGTTTTTTCCATCTTGCTGCTAAAATGAAGCATTAAAAACCTCAAACTAGGCTTGAAGGTTTTAACAACTGAAGTTTCAAGGAAGAACACATATAAAAACACACGGGAAAATAGATTTCTGTATTTTACCTTGTACCTCTCCTGCAAGGATACCAGGCCTCATCAAAATTCATCTCTTTCATTCATCCCCAACTTGGATGTTCTAAAGAAATTCTAAAGAAATGTGATTGTTTTCTGAATCCACAGTGTTACATATTTGCTCTTCACATTTCTACTGATAACATTAAATGAAGACCTCACGAAAATGTTAAGAATAGCACGTTAGGCTCTAGTATTTGAGAAGACAACAGGGCAGCCTGACACTGAGCTGCAGATCCAGGGAAGAAAGAAGGGTCAGTCGGGGGTCCTGGCTGTGGCACTTAGTGTCCGCTTACTGGGGGTCTCCAGCCCTGCAGGTGAGCACCCTCCCCTCCTGCAGTCCCAGGGTGGCTGAATGTGAGAATTCACCAGGAGAACAAAGGAATACAACATGAACCTCAGGAGGTGAGAAACCCAGCCAGGTGCCCTCCTTTACCCTCATAAGCAGAACAAAACTTCCCTGCTCCACAATTGGCTACTTTTGGCATTTCTCAGATAGGAGTATAGAGGGAGCCTATTCTTAGACTCCAGAAACTTGGAAAAATAAACAGTGTAATTAAAAAAAAAAAAAAACCTGAATATGCATATTGTTGCGCTAAAGGCTTCCCAAGTGTCTCAGAGGTAAAGAATCCACCTGTCAGTGCAGGAGATGTGAGAGATATGAGTTTGATCTCTGAGTCAGGAAGGTCCTCTGGTAGAGGAAATGGCAACCCCTCCAGTATTCTAGCCTGGAGAATCCCACGGACAGAGGAGCCTGGGAGGTTACAGTTCACGGGCTTGCAATAGAGTCGGACACAACTTAGCGATTTAACAACAACAAACTGTTGTCCTATAGAAGTACTTGGAAATTCACAGACTTGGCTCTGTTTAGCTTTACATTTCTTTTTTTTTTTAGCTTTATATTTCTAAAGTGAATTGTTTAATACCAAGTCTTCAGCTCCATGAAAATGGTCCACATTCAGCTCTCAACTGAATGACAGCCTGACTGACTGATGAGACAGAGGAACCTGGCAGGCTACAGTCCATGGCATCACAAAGAGTTGGGGACACAACTAACCAGGCAATTGAACAACAGGTAATTGAACAACAACACACAATCAGGCAGACTGTGATTTGGGGAAATACCTCTTGGTGGAAATGTGGCATGAAATGGAGAGTGCAGTGACCTAGCAATATGGAATATAGAGATTTGTAAGGAATTAAAATTTGTGCATAGACTAATAGGTGCAAATGTGCAAACAATGAAGTCCATGGTTAAAGGAAGAAAGAAAAGATAAAAATAGGAGAGGACTGCTCCACAAAATAGTATTTGTGAAATTTAACATTCCAATTTAAGTGAAGAATTCCAGTATCTACTCATGCCTTTCTCCAAGTGACTATAACCCTCTGTATAAAATATTTTAATCAGAATTACATAAAATAACACCACTCTTTGGGGATACTAACTTCCTAGCTTAACTGTTATAAAACAAAAGGGCAGTATAGTTGAACTTAATCCACATTTACAGTTGACAGTAATTCTGTAATTCTGTCCCCCACAATTATATAAATGTAAGATATTTTAGTTAGCAATCTAAACCTTAACCAATTTCCTTACAACTATTTTCTTACTATTAGAGACTTTCAAGTATGAAATATTTCTTATGCAATTTTTAATATATTCAAAAGTCTCCAAGTAGCTACCAAAAAGTTACTTCATGCATCATCCTGCCAGTTTCCTCATCCCAGCTATCAAGTGACATTTTACTAAAAGAGCTGTCGTTCATTCAACAAAATGCATTACTTGCCTACCATGCACCAGCTGCTCTGCTAGAGACACGATGGTGAAGACAGTCCCTGTTCTCGAAGCAAAGGACAAATAAATAGTTAAAAAATTGCAGGGGACTTCCTGATGGACCAGTGGTTAAGACTCTGCACTTCCACTGCAAGGGGCATGGGTTCGATCCCTGGTTGGGGAACTAAGATGTTACACGGCTTAGCCAAACAGTAAAAACATATTCTAAAAACTGCAAAATGACACAGCCTGAGGGAACCTGGAGGACAGCCTCCGCTGCTGCGGACATAGAGGGCATGGTTAAGTGTGGAGAAAGGGAAGCTTGGGCTGAAGATAAGGAACAGGTCAGCAAGTGCTGGTTGATCTTTCACATTTCATGGACAAGTGAAAATTTCCCTCTCGAAGATCTGGAGAGACAGCGTGGGGAAGCCAGCTTTAAATTTTGCCCCTAAAGACACTTCAGACAAAGTAACTTTTTACTACTACTGACACATTATAAAAGGACATTTTAACACCAAAATGAAGGGTGTACATAATTGTAGAACATTCTTTTAGACTATATGAATTAGCTTGATGAAAATCTCAGTATATCCCTTTTTTTTTTTTCACTTCATCATTTCATAGTAGACATTTTGTCCCCAAACACAACTGGTTCATAAATCTTCTCTTGATACCTCTGAGTCCAGTGAAAAAGGCAGCAAGGAAGAAGAGGGAGGGTGCCCGCTGGGCCACAGGCAGCCTACGCCCACTCTCCAAGATGACTGAAGAAGAGGACAAGAGAGAGAGACTCATGCAAAAGAAACTGCAGAGACAGCCAGTGGATCAGAAAGGCCTGGGAGCCCTCCAAGAAGGGTCAGCATATGCCCCAGCCCTCTACTGGAAGCCCACACAGAGACCAAGAAGCTGGCACACATACAAAAGCCCCGTGGGCTCCATGCAGCCAGAGGCATCTCAAGACTGTCCCCGATGAGCTGCTTCTGCAGAGACCAAGAGCTTGGCAAGGGGACCTGGACCAGACAGCCTCCTCCCCTGTTGCTATGATGACATGATGCTGTAACGCCCCTCCAAGACCAGGAACCATCCCAGAAATGTGTGTACTGGGGAGAGAGGAAAACGATCCTAGAGAAAGCAGCCCTGGAGAGAACGCCTGCACTGACCAAATGTAATTCCTGAAGTTAGGGCTACATTTCATCACTGGCATCTACGCTAATGATGGGAATGGCTCATCTTCAGGAACACGGAAGCACACACGAGGGAATTCCACCCAGACAGGTACACATCCCGCAGTTCGGATTACTCAGGGACTCGCCCACCCCAAGCCAGCGCAGACTGTTTTTTTAATCAGGAGTGCACTTTTCAGAAAGAAAATCAAAATAGAACTGTTTAAAGACTCTAATCAAATAAAATGACAAGCAATTGTGGAGTGAGGCTGAACTAACAGCTGAAAAAGTGAGGCTTTTGAACGTCAGAAGACGTGAGACAGAAAAGGCTGTGTAAACACAGTATTCAGCACACCAAGAAACTGACAGGCGGGGACTGCTTCTCCCTGACACAATGTCAAGTCCTTCTTGTCCGCCCACAGTCAGCCAGTGTGTGCAGCCAAGCTGGGGGAGAGGCAGCTACCTCTTCCATGGTTCAAGATAACACACCAGTGCACAGCACATGAAAGTCCTCAACGTGTTCTCATAGTCATCCGCCCAGCTGATAGCCCCGTGGGTCAGACAGGTCCCATGACAGTCACCTCTTTCCCAACCCAAGCCTTTTCAGATGTTAAATCTGATGCTTCCAGTCATCCAGTACCTTGCCCAAGAAAGAGAGTTAATAAATAGCAATGGACATTAAAGCCAGTCCAAATGTGTCCTCAATCTCTTTCCAAACTCTCCTTTTCACAGTAATAAAATTAACTAACTTTTATGGATGTGCGAGTTGGACCATAAAGAAGGCCAAAGAACTGATACTTTGGAACTGTGGTGCTGGAGAAGGTTCTTGAGAGTTCCTTGGACAAGATATCAAACCAATCAACCCTAAAGGAAATCAATCCTCAATATTCATTGGAAGGACTGATGCTGAAGCTCCAGTACTTTGGTTACCTGATACGAAGAGCTGACTCACTGGAAGACACCCTGATGCTAGGAAAGACTGAAGGCAGGAGAAGAAGGGGTGGCAGAGGATAAGATGACTGGATGGCATCGACTCGACGAACATGAATTTGAGCAAACTCCAGGAGATGGTGAAGGACAGGGAAGCCTGGTTTACTGAAGTCCTTGAGGTCGCAAAGAGTCAAACACAACTGAGTGACTGAACAGCAACTAACAAATGCAGCTCCAGACCCATAGCTGCCTAGAACAGAAGGCAGGCAGTGTTCATAGAGAGTGCCCACATTTACTCAGTAACTGGGTTACCTACCTCGAGCAAGCCAAAAATAATCTTGGCCACATTTTCCTCATCTGTAAAAACTGATGCAACAAGAATATTCCATCCTATAGGACTGTTGAAAGAATTCTGTGAAAGTTTTAGAAACTTTCTAACTCACACACAATCGTTAGCTGCTATTGTTATAATGTTAACAATCTTGTAAAACAAGCATTATTATAATCCTCACTTTACTAGTGACCAAAGCTTAGCAACTTGTTGACATGGTTGAAAGAACTTTCTGGGAGTAATGGACACATTCTCTACCTTGATTACTATTGGCTACACAAGTGTGTACCTGTCAAAATTCATATTTGTGCACTGAAGCTAAATGCATTTCAAGGTACTTAATTTTATCCCAATTAAAAATTTTTTTCACAGATGACATGGCCAACAAACAGCAATAAGTATTCCAGAACACATCCATTCATTCAGGTTGGAACAGAAGTGTTTCCTTGGTTCTTATTCTATAATCCACTTTCAAACTAATCCTTCCTACCCAATTGAAAACCTGAATGCTGACTGTACCCACAGCCATTTCTGTCTGTGGACATCAAACCTGCTCTACTTATGCAGTTACATGAAAAAGAAAGGAATTAGAACATTCCTTGACACCATACACAAAAATAAACTCAAAATGGATTAAAGACCTACATGTAAGACCAGATACAATAAAACTCTTAGAGAAAAACAGGCAGAACACGGACATAAATTGTAGCCATATCATTGATCTACCTCCCAGAGTAACGGAAATAAAACCCAAAACAAACAAACGAGATCTAATTTTACTCAAAATCTTTTGTACTGCAAAGGAAGCCATAAACAAAATGAAAAGACAACTCACAGAATGAGAGAAACTATCTGCAAATAATATGACTGATAAGAGGTTAGTCTCCAAAATTTACAAACATCTCATGTAGCTTATTAAAAAAAAAAAAAGTAAAAAAAAAAAGGGGACGGGGAGAAGACCTAAATAGACATTTCTCCAAAGAAGACATACAGATAGCCAAAAGGCACATGAAAAGGTGCTCAACATTGCTAATTATTAGAGAAATGCCATCAAAACTACAAAGAGAGTATCATCTCACACCAGTTAGAAAGGCCATCATCAAAAAATCTGCAAACAATAAACGCTGTTTATTTATTCCTTTTCTCCACCCTCCTTCACTGTTGGTGGGAATGTAAATTGGTACAGCTACTATGGAAAACAGTATGGAAGTTCCCTAAAAAAACTGAAAATAGAGTTACCATATGATCCAACAATCTCACTCTTGAGCATATATCCAGAGAAAAACATGGTTTAAAAGGATGCATGCACCCTAGTTTTCACTGCAGCACTATTTACAATATCCAAGACATAGAAACAACCTAAATGCCCATCAACAGGTGAATGAATAAAGATGTGGTACCTATATGCAATGGAATATCACTCGGCCATTAAAAAGAATAAACTAATGCCATTTGTAGCAATATGGATGGATCTGGAGATTATCATACTGAGTGAAGTCAGTAAAAAACAAATATCATATGATATCACATAGTTGCAGAATCTTAAAAAGAAAAAAAAAGATACAAATAAACTTACAAAACAGAAACAAATTCAGACTTAGAAAACAAACCTAAGGTTACCAGGGAAGAAAGGTAGGGGACAGAGTTTGGGATCAACATGTATACACTGCTATATTTAAAATAAAATGCCTTCCCATGGGGGAAAATGATGCTTTTCCTGGTTCTTGTTCTATAATCCACTCTCCAATTAACCCTTCCTATCCATCTGAAAACTTGAATGCTACTTGAATAGAATTTGTATCCTACTGTTGCATGTAAACTGTATAAATTTTAATTATGCTGAATTGGTTTATAGTGCTTTTCAGGTCTACTATATCCTTCTACTTTTCTGCATATTCATTCTATTAATTTTTGAATTTGATATTGAAACTCCACTTAACTATCTTAATTTATTTACTTTAAAAAATAATTGTAATATACAGTGGAACTATATGTAGCTTTGTTTGGCATTTTCCAAGTCTCCTGTAAATATGTTATCATACTTTCATAATTTAAAAAATAAAAAGAGGGGAAAAATGAATGCTGACAACACCCCCTACCCTTTTGGTCTGATCTCACGGACATCAAATCTGCTCTATACTTATTGCGATATTTACATTTTACTGTTACCTTCCCACCATATTACATAGACTTCCTGGAGGAGGAAGTCTCTGGCAATGACCCTACAGGGCATTACAGGTCTATACCTCAACAGTCACCTTGAAAATGCAAGTCAGGCCCATGTACTAGCTGCCTACAACCCAAATCAATAGGTCCCCAAGAATCTAAAATATCGACTCTCAGTCTAAGTCAGCATTTCTTCAACATTCTGGTTGAGGCAGTGGGGGGGGGCAGTCAACTGATCAATGCAAAGAAATAGAGGAAAACAACAGAATGGGAAAGGCTAGAGGTCTCTTCAAGAAAATTAGAGATACCAAGGGAACATTTCATGCAAAGATGGGCTCGATCAAGGACAGAAACGGTAGGGACCTAACAGAAGTAGAAGATATTAAGAAGAGATGACAAGAATACACAGAAGAACTGTACAAAAAAGATCTTCATGACCCAGATAACCACGATGGTGTGATCACTCACCTAGAGCCAGACATCCTGGAATGTGAAGTCAAGTGGGCCTTAGAAAGCATTACTATGAACAAAGCTAGTAGAGGTGATGGAATTCCAGTTGAGCTATTTCAAATCCTGAAAGATGATGCTGTGAAAGTGCTGCACTCAATATGCCAGCAAATTTGGAAAACTCAGCAGTGGCCACAGGACTGGAAAAGGTCAGTTTTCATTCCAATGTCAAAGAATGCTCAAATTACCACACAATTGCATTCATCTCATACGCTAGCAAAGTAATGTTTAAAATTCTCCAAGCTAGGCTTCAGCAATATGTGAACCATGAACTTCCAGATGGTCCAGCTGGTTTTAGAAAAGGCAGAGGAACCAGAGATCAAATTATCAACATCAGCTGGATCATCAAGAAAACAAGAGAGTTCCAGAAAAACATCTATTTCTGCTTTATTGACTGTGCCAAAGGCTTTGACTGTGTGGATCACAATAAACTGTGGAAAATTCTGAAAGAGATGGGAATGCCAGACCATCTGAGCTGCCTCTTGAGAAATCTGTATGCAGGTCAGGAAGCAACAGTTAGAACTGGACATGGAACAACAGACTGGTTCCCAATAGGAAAAGGAGTACGTCAAGGCTGTATATTGTCACCCTGCTTTTTAACTTATATGCAGAGTGCATCGTGAGAAACGCTGGGCTGGAGAAAGCACAAGCTAGAATCAAGATTTCCAGGAGAAATATCAATAATCTCAGATATGTAGATGACACCACCCTTATGGCAGAAAGTGAAGAGGAACTAAAAAGCCTCTAGATAAGAGGAGAGTGAAAAAGTTGGCTTAAAGCTCAACATTCAGAAAACTAAGATCATGGCATCTGGTCCCATCACGTCATGGCAAATAGATGGGGAAACAGTGGAAACAGTGGCTGACTTTATTTTTCTGGGCTCCAGATGGTGATTGCAGCCATGAAATTAAAAGATGCTTACTCCTTGGAAGGAAAATCATGACCAACCTAGGCAGCATACTAAAAAGCAGAGACATTACTTTGCCAACAAAGGCCCATCTAGTCAAGGCTATGGTTTTTCCAGTGGTCATGTATGGATGTGAGAGTTGGACTATAAAAAAGCTGAGCACCGAAGAATTGATGCTTTTTAAGTGTGGTGTTGGAAAGACTCTGGAGAGTCCCTTGAACTGCAAGGAGATCCAACCAGTCCATCCTAAAGGAGATCAGTCCTGGGTGTTCATTGGGAGGACTGATGTTGAAGCTGAAACTCCAATACTTTGGCCACCTGCTTGAAGAGCTGACTCATCTGAAAAGACTCTGATGCTGGGAAAGATTGAAGGCAGGAGGAGAAGGGGACAACGGAGGATGAGATGGTTGGATGGCATCATCAACTCAGAGGACATGAGTTTGAGTAAACTCTGGGAGTTGGTGATGGTTAGGGAGGCCTGGGGTGCTGTGGTTCATGGGGGTCGCAGAGTCGGACATGACTGAGCGACTGAACTGAACTAAATATAAGGCACTCTTCTAAGTATTCCTGACAAGGGAAGTAAATGAAGTCAAATTCTTGGTTTGTGACTATTTCATCATAGTGGAGATAACTTTCAGAATCCCATCAAAAAGTGAGCCTTTTCATCAAAATCAGTAAAATGAGTCAAAACAATAAGTCAATTTCACAGGAGCAATGAGCCAGCACAGAAAGGCCTGTCTCTACGAAAGTAACTAAAACCAAACCACCACTTACACACAGTGCCTATCAAGGGCCACTGGCAAGGTTTGTACAATTGGGCCAGAGAAATGATTTGATGTAAAAAGTCTTCAGTCCTTTTGTTTTTTAATTATGTATAGCTATTAAAGAAATTACCACCAGAAAATAGCACACGTTGTTTCAGGGAAATAAGGATAGACCAGGTACACAGGGCAGAGTTCAAAACTAAAATAATTACCTTTTCCTCAAAGTGTTAAATGAGGGACTTCCCTGATGGTCCAGTGGTTAAGACTCCACACTTTCAATGCAAGGTTTGCAGGTTCAATTCCTAGTCAGGGAACTAAGACCCCATGTGCAATGCAGTGCAGCAAAAAAAAAAAAAAAAAAAATTAACTAATTTTAAAAATGGTACTTCCCTGGCAGTCCAGTGGCTAGGAAGCCTTGCTCCCATCACAGTGGACACAGGTTCAATCCCTGGTCAGGGAACTAAGATCCCACATGCCAAGGAGTCAAAGAAATTAAAAACTAAGTATCAAATGACCATGAATAGGGACTTGTTTAGAATCTTTCAGACACTTGCCATATCTCTTCAAAGTTCACTTGGCAAAAAGGAAATAATTTTCCATCTGAATCATGCCAAGACCAATCGAAAAATGCCATTATGTGTGCACAGTTACGCAAGTCGGCACCTTACAAGTCGGTATCTTTCAACCTACGTTAAATATCAGCTTCCTGGAGAAGCTGATAGCCTTTACTGGAGAATGATAATAATGTGTGGTGAGCTTTCCACTAGCAAATTAAGAGTGTTTAAACAGAACGTCCTGTATGTTCACATCTAACTCACATGGGTAGCCTGGGATGAGCCAGCCTCCCTGAAGGAGCCTACTCTTCAAGTCCTAACACCAGGCATTCTTTAGAAGTCACTTTGGTAATCAGAACTGTTGACCTTTAGGGCTAGAAACCCTGGCTGCTATCCAAGGTGAAACTGTGGTTTTATGGGAAATTCTCTTCCCAGTTCTGATTGACAACAGGCCTTACCTCCTAGTTAAATTTCTATCTGGGATTAACTCCATCTGCCCAAGAATTACTTGCCTCCAAATAGCTTAAAATAAGGAAATAAGATTCAAAATTTCCACAGGGGGAAAAAACTTTTCAGAAAAGAAAATATTGGACATCCCTGGTGATTCAGTGATTAAGACTTCGCCTTTTAATGGAGTGGGTAGAGGTTCCTGGCTGGGAAGCTAAGATCCCTCATGCTTTGAGACCAAAAAATAAAATAAAAACAGAAGAAATACTATAATAAATTCAATAATGACTTAAAAAAAAACACAAATATTAGTCCCTATTCAATGTGCATGAACTTGCATTACTATCTATAAAATGGGTATACTTTACAATGTATTGTTGTACAGTCAAATGATTCAGATGATCGTTCAAAGGAATCTAATTAGGTTCTTTTTAAAAAAGCAGCCTGAAAACTATAAATTCTTATAGAAATGTGATCTAGTGTGGTAATAACCTGAAGGTGAAGGTGAAGTCGCTCAGTTGTGTCTGACTCTCTGCAACCCCGGGACTGTAGCCTACCAGGCTCCTCCATCCATGGGATTCTCCAGGCAAGAATACTGGAGTGGGTTGCCATTTCCTTCTCCAGGGGATCTTCCTGACCCAGGGATCGAACCCAGGTCTCCCACATTGCAGGCAGACGCTTTAACCTCTGCACCACCACAACTGTAAATTCTCCATTTGTGCTATTAATCAGAATGGCTTACAAGACTTAACATTCTGTCTTATGTTCTGTGGCTAGAAAATGGAAGGACAAATTGTAATTCTGAGCTATGTCATCTAAAATTTTACGTAGCCCAACTACCATGTGCCTTTGATCCCATTTCAGCAGCAGTGTGAAGAAAATGCTAGCAATAGTAATGTACTACTCCTAACAGCATTAGCAGTAGCCAAGTAGCAGTATCATATGTGGAGTGGGGAATGCGCCAGGAGGGAAGACCAGGTCCCAGTGCTGGTTCTGCAACTTACTCATCATAACACAAAACATTTATGCAAAGGGTTCCACTTCTCAATTTCCTCAGGTATAAAACAGAGCTCCGATCACATGCCTTGTCCACCTCACAGGGTGGATGTGATAACTGAATGAAAACATCTTTAATATCATATCTACAAGCTACTTTCCAAAAACATATGGCATTTTATTTCACTTTTCTGAAAGATGAAAATTTAGCATTGCCTCATTAATTATATATGATTGCTAACATTTAAAAACCAAAACCCTTAAACATGACTGTCATTGGACTAAGTAACAGGTTAAAAAGATCAGAGGGTGGGAGTACTTTAAAATCCACCAGTGCTTTTTCTGGTTCAAAGTGATGACTCAATTATGAGTGCTTTTAGAATGTGCTGACAACTGGCAACATTATGAACAGATTTTGCAAAGATCAAAGTATCTAACTTTAAAAAATGCATCTCAAATATTATAAAAAAAAAAAAATTAGCAACTCGACTCAATGCAAACTTCCAAGAAAACCAAGAGCTGACAAAGATGGAGTTGAAGGATAAGTCGTCTCAACTGGTACCGGTACAAACGGATTTGTTTTAAGGAAGAGGGAAAGTTATCTCAGGCTCCTGTTCCTGGAATTTAATTCTCTACAGAGAGCCCCAGAGGATGCAAACAACACCCCCAAAGCTGAGTGGAGAAAATGAATGAAACTTCCTAGTCATGAATTAGAAGAGGTTTAAAATAAGAAGCAAGATTGTTAGCATTTCTTTATACCTTCCACGTATTAGGCCCTGTGGTGAGTATTATCCCCACTGTCCTGAGGAGGCAGCCGGGGTGAAAAGGCGATTGAATGACTTACCCACGTTCTCGCAGCTCAGGCACAAACCCTACTTGGTCAAGTCTGCACGCTATTACATCCCTGTACCAAATGTTCTGGGTATCAGTAACATTTTTTCCAGTTCTATAACAAAGTATGCCCCCAAGGTTTCATAAAGGACATCAGGGTGAACAAAATGTAGCTCAAGGTTGAAATGCCTCTATTTATTTTCCCAATTTTAATAAAAATACGAGGAAGCAGAGAAAAACAGTACCCTGGCCTGGAGGCTTCTACAAGTAGAAAATAGTTTTCACCTGAGTATATACCTATAAAGTTATAAACTTTAAATAGTCAGTGTAACAAGATATAACCAATATTTTCTAACACAGTAGTCACATCTTCAATATAAAGTCACTTAAAGTGTTTCATAAAAAGAGAAACGCAGGATTTTTCCTATCTCCATTCCCCTTTCCCTGACTAGACCCACTCTTCTCATGCTGCAATCAAAATGAATTAGTGAATCCTTCTGCATAGTTGTCATATTTAGTATCTCTGTAAAGTAACATCAGAACATTAAGCATTAAAAAAATTAAATAGCTGAGAGTATTAAATCCAATAAGCAGCAATTCCAGTGAATGATCAAAAAGTTCTACAGAAATGCAAAACTACTCTGCAACAAATCTTATTAAATGTAGTAAGAGAAACAATCCCAGACTGAAAATTCATCTAAATCCCTCTTCAAAACATAAATACATATTTCCCCAGACAAGAAACAGTCCAAGTCTCTATTCATGAGAAACTGTCAACTTGGGGCTGTCTGCCCAAATGGAGAATGGAATAAAAAGGATCACAGGAGGCATTAACTCTGTGCAAGTATTTGCACGTGGGTGTGCCAGATGTTCTGAGAACAGCACCTCATAATGAGACAGAATTATAACTCCGAAGGAGCAGAAGTCACACACCTTCCGCTCTATTTTGCCCATCAACCCTGAATATTCATTGGAAGGACTGATGCTGAAGCTCCAATACTTTGGTCACCTGATGCGAAGAGCCTACTCATTCGAAAAGACCCTGATGCCAGGAAAGATTGAAGGCGAAAGGAGAAGGGGGCAGCAGAAGATGAGATGGTCAGATAGCATCACTGACTCGATGGCCATAAATCTGAGCAAACTCCAGGAGATAGTGGAGGACAGGGGATACAGGATAGGGAAGGGGACCTGGCGTGCTGCAGTCCATGAGGTTGCAAAGAGTCACAGACACAGTAATTGAATAACAACAACCTAATGGTACAGTCTTCCAGACGGACACGAAGCCACAGGTTGAGCTGGGCTGAGTGTATCACAGTGAATGGAGGGGACCACAGGTGGAGCTGGGCTGAGTGAGCACAGCGAATGGAGGGACGGAGCACCAGGAGAAGACAAGGAGGAAAGTCAAGAAAAGCAGTGAGGAAATTAATATCTTGGGCTTAAAAGATCCTCTAGTAGCTATGACTAACTGAAGAAAGAATTTCAAACTCCCATGCCATCAGAGTTCAGAGCTCTGGTTGATTTACTCCAGGCTACATCTGATACAGATAACTATTAAAAATACAATTTTACCCAGCATCATAAAGTTTAGCCCCTATCCTTAAGAAGCTCACAAGATGTAATAAAAAGATACAGGAAAAGGTCACTAGAAAGATTATCCAGAGGAAATGAGTAAAACCACAGACTGTAGTGCTAAGCATCTTTTGGTAAGAAGGAAAAGAGTAAGAGTGAGTAAGGATCAGGAGTCGTTAGGTAACTAAAAATGTCAAAGAAGCTTTATGTCTACCAAAATTTGGTCAAGGTAGTAAGCAGGATTTCCGAGACCCGAGAGAACATGTCTGGGAACCTGAACACTTACTAATATTTCCAAAACAGCCCTTTTCACAATGGCAGAAGCTTTCTTGAACTGAATCCCTATGAGAACTGCAGCCAATTTTGTTTTTTCCATATCTACCCTGTACAATATTTGGCCCATAGAAAGTTCTCAATAGATGGTTTGAGGCAGAAGAAAATCAAACTTAAGATTCCAACAGTAAGGATTGTTACTCATGTCTCTTTTCTACCACTTAACATCAAAATATAATCCTAACTATACACCATGTATAGATGGCCTGATTCTATATAAGGTCTAACTAGAGGATCCAATAAAACAGGTGCATTTTCCTTGGTAAATAGAAAAAGGTACCCTTTGTAACCCATTTCTCCCATGTTTGGAAACGTATTATTTATTGGGGTTGGCGCTGGGTCTCTGCTGTGCTGCGGGGCTTCTGATTGCAGTGACTCCTCTCGCTGCGGAGCCGTCTCTAGAAATTGGGCTCAGTAGTTTCGGCACTCGGGCTTAGTTGCTCCACAGCACGTGGCATCCTCCTGGACCAGGGATCAAACCTGTGTCTCCTGCACTGGCAGGTGGATTCCCATCCACTATACCACCAGGGAAGTCCCTCTCTTTTTTTTTTTTTGTTTAATTTTAACCATGCCTTGCCCCATGTAGGATCTCAGTTCTCTGACAAAGGATCAAACTCTCAACTCCTGCACTGGGAGTTCTGAGTCCTAAACTGCCAGGGAAGTCCCTCTCCCATCTTTCTTGATTTCTTACCACCAAGGAAGATGTCTGAAGTTCTCATCTGAATTATGGACAATTTAGTTAGGTTAGGAGAAATGTACAAATATGGTTCAAATCAATAGTCTACCTAGGAATGAAATCACTACAGTGTAGCAGTTTACTGTACAAGAAAAAAACAGACCTTTTATAGCACAAGGAGATTTAACTGGTAGTTATTTTGGTAAATAACTCAATCAACTTGACAGAGGTTGGGAAAGGGAGGGTAAGTCCACGTGTGAACATGGCCTCTTAGACTGCCTGTATCTGTATCGGCTTCTATTTTTGTTCCATAAAGTTAGCCAAGGGAACTATGTTTTCAAAAGATGCAGTTTCAACTTGATATCATTAATTGTTGCCAACTATCAAGAAAATCTATGAGATAAACATAAAAGAGAATTTCTCATTTGTCACTGAACAATAAGAAACACATCGTATGACCTGCTTATCAGAAATAAGATGAAGAAATACTGGTTTTCCTTCAGAATTGTGATGTATGTAAATAATGTCTGAGTTAAATATTAGCAAGTCACCAGTGCAGAAAAAGCATGGAAGACAAGCTAACAACCAACAGCCAACTATGAACACTGCCATAAACATGAGTTAAGCTACAGGTTAATTTACACAGGAGTACATATTTTTTCACCTCTCCTCCTTCCTCTTTTGATAAATGACTCTCTCCTAGAGGGGTTCCTTTCTCAATGCCAAATGAGAACACAAAATGCCCCAAAATATGTTGATTCGTTGCAGAAGATTCGGGTAATTAGGAATGACTGGCCCTCAAACTCAACACTCATGTTTTCATGGCATTTATTTTAAATATAAGTTGACAAGGCACAATTTAAAAGAATGATAAGGTAATGTAATGGCTTTTAAAATCCTCTCCCGGGACTTTCCCTGGTACTCCAGGGGTTATGAGTCCGCTTCCAACGCAGGGGACATACGTTCGATCCCTGGCCCGGGAGGATTCCCCATGGAGCCCTTGTGCCACAGCTACTAAAGCCTGTACACCTAGCGCCTGTACTCTGCAACTAGAGAAGCCCCCCAGATCACCGCAACAAAGACCCAAGCAGCCAAAAATAAATAACAGTTAAAACCAAAAAAAAAAACGGGACTCCTTAACTCAGGGCTGCCCCTTTCCCCGCTGTTTCATTCCCAGCCAGTCGCCTGCCCTTCCACTCAGCGGTTCTTACTGAAACACAAAACCTGTACAGTTTCAGACGGAATGACACCGTCTGGAAGCTTTGGGTCGGCTGAAAAGTTCACTCAGGTTTTTCTATAAGGTAGTATGGAAAAAGCCCAAGCGAACATTTTGGCCGACCCAATAATTTTTCATGACTGTTTGCCTTTTCCCGCTTGAGAAACTCAGGACTCACTTTTCATCTTCCTTCACTGCTCACAAAGAATTGAATCAATCCTGAAGACGTCCACATCTCCTTAAAAGAAACTTTAACTGCCTTTAAAACTACCTGTACATAGTTTAATAACTTCAAAGTGAAATAAACTTTTTAGGTTAGACTAAAGGTAGGGTGTGTGATTTTTCTTTTACTCATGTAAGAAATGTGTACAAAAGAACATTTATTAATTTAGATCTGGGCCTATGGGCTATCTTTAAGTAAATACACTTTTGCTTCTCTTCGATGTGGGGCTTAAACTGAAGGCTAAGGAAAACCTACTAGTTTTAATGAACAAAGTTACTTTGGAATCAAAGATTTATATGCAAATAAGTACTTCTACAACACTTGAATGCTATTTACTTAAGCAAAATACCACTAGGTTTAATCTTGTTTACACTGTAAGGTTGGGGAGCAAACCCATTTTTTTCCCCTTGGCTGTATAAAAGTTAGATATCAGGACAGTCACAAGTTGCAAAATTACTTATGGTATACAAAAATGAAGCTTCATTGTACATAGTCAAGAGTAGCCCCCAAATCTGTCATCCCCAAAATGGAAAAGTCTTTTTCATCTTGAGCCAAATGAATAAGAAAAGTCATGCATTAAGATCATGAATAACTACCCACATAAAACAGTAGTAACTGCTGCTTTCAAAGAATATTGAAGTCATTTTAAAAAGGAAACTACCATGAGGGCAATCTTTCATAAAATTGCTTAGAAATAAATTTTTAGAGGTTGCCAGTCAAACTGAGTTCCTGGTTATACTGGATACCCAACTTGGTAAGCCAGCTCTGGAGAAGCCCAATCAAAGCAGGCTTTTCTGAACCACATTTCAGGTTGGCTAATGTCACACCAAACCATTCAATCCTCTTCCTGCAAGGCAAGATCACTCATCCTCAGTCCCCCTTTATCTCCTGTGGAGGCCACAAGCCACTGCTGCCCAAGTACCTGCCAGCTATGGGTCAGTGGTCGCTTCCTTCCAGACTCACGTACCTCCAGGTCTGGGCCCATTTCCAAGTGCCTCCAAACACACACACCGCATACCAGTCTCACCCTCACACTCATATATGGCCCTATGGTTTATTGTTAGGCTGGAAAAGATAGGAAGTGAAAGGCAAAAACTCACCCTTTTATGGACAGCAGTCTGAGTGAGGTCTTTTAACACCTCAGGGTATATTAAAGCTTCTATAGTAGGGAAAGATAACTCAAGTTTCCAAAATCAGAAGGGTTTTTTTCCTCCCCATCTTCAAATAAATAGTTTAATCTATGAGTGGTGTTAAAAATTAACTTGGAAAATTTTTCAGATTACATATACATCTTATCAGACATCAAGAAATGACTCAAATCAATAACTTGGTATGAAAAAAACAAAATGGATATGAAAAGAATTCTGGCAAAATACCTCTACTAAGGCTATGGCACCCCCACTCCAGTACTCTTGCCTGGAAAATCCCACAGACAGAGGAGCCTGGTGGGCTGCAGTCCATGGGGTCGCTGAGTCAAACACCACTGAGCGACTTCACTTTCACTTTTCATTTTCATGCACTGGAGAAGGAAATGGCAACCCACTCCAGTGTTCTTGCCTGGAGAATCCCAGGGATGGTGGAGCCTGGTGGGCTGCTGTCTATGGGATCGCACAGAGTTGGACACGACTGAAGCGACTTAGCAGTAGTAGTAGCAGCATCAAGGGATTACTGAAGAGAAATGGTTGTGACCCTAGTTTACATAATCAGAGAACAGATCTGAAAGGCTCATTCCTTGCAATTGAAAACTTTCCTCTCTGATTTCAAAAGATGCTGTTCTGAATGTTACATGCCATGCACAACTCTCCCTCATCAACAGTCCACTCTGTTCTGCAACAGTCTCTACTCCAAGACATGGAGATTCTAATACATTTGAAAATTCTGGAGGATTCTCTTAAGAGTCATCTTGTGCCAGTGTCATACATAATGCTTAGCCTATGATTCAGAAGCATTAAGTGTTTTTGTTTTTGAGTAAGTCAACTGGTTTGCCTATATCAAAGTACAGAAAGAACTATAAATCAGAACCACTATACACGTGTGCTGTTTGTCTTTATAAGACAAAGACAAAATGGGGGAGAGATATTTGCACTACAAAAGGCAAAAGTTTACTATAGGTCTATAAAAGGCTTTTATGAATTCATAGAAAAATACTAATATCTCCAGGAGAAAAATTTGGCACTACATTCAATTAAAAGGGAATAAAAATGGAAAAAACTAGATTTTTAAAAATATTCAACATCACTTGGAATCAAAGAAATGAAATTTAAATACTGAGATAGCACCGTTCACTTATAAGACTGGCAAGAATTATTTTCCCTTTGCAGGATAAGTTTCCACATTAACAGGAATACAGTAACACAGATACTCTCATAGAGTGGGAACTGGTGGGAACAAACTTTGGTAAAACTTTTTTTTGGAAAGCAATGATCACTCTGTATTCATGCATCTTTGGGCCATCAACTATCTTCCAGAGGACTCTATTCTAAGGAAACACAGGAGATACATACAAAGTTTTACAAAAGTTATTTGTTGCACCAGGCTTCCCAGGTGGCACAGTGCTGAAGAATCTGCCTGCCAGTGCAGGAGATCCATCCCTGGGTCAGAAAGAGCCCCTGGAGGAGGAAACAGCAACCCACTCCAGTATTCTTGCCTGGAAAATTCCATGGACAGAGGAGACTGGCTGGCTGTCCATGGGGTGGCAAAGAGTCTGACATGACTGGATACATGCATTTGTTGCATCAGTATATATTTAATAATAGTAACTGGAAATAAATGAAAAGTTCAGCTATAAGGAAATGGTTACATAAATTGTTATAATGTAATATTATATACCCAGTAATAATATATAGCACTGTAATGACATGGAAATCTTGTCACATGTTAAGCAGAAAAAAAAATCATGCAACAGTTATTAACTACAGTTACACAGTTTTGTATAAACTATAAAACTGTAATAAATAAATCTGTTACATGTTAACAAGTATAAAGAAAATACTTTGGATTATCTTTGGATGCTGGAATTATTTAATCCTTACTCTTTTTCTGAATCTACCTTTTTTTACTGTAAGTATGCATTACTTGGAAATCATAACAAACCAGGCCAACAGAATAGGGCTATTAAGTGACATACTTTTTAAATGTTCAAGGCTAATAACTGCAACTTCACTTCCAAGAAATACTGAAAGAACTCCAGCACTGTATAATCCTCTGAATTATTGATACATAATTAAAAGATGCAGCTCTTCTACAGCATTATTTGTCCATATATATAATGCTAATCTTAAAAATAGGTAGAAAAGTTGGTACATGTTAAATATTATATAAGCAAAATTCCATTCCTAAGTATTTTTGAGTACATCTAATCATTTCTTTGCATAATTTATGGAATACTGTACTTGAGGAAAAAAATAAAACATTTTATACATTGTAAAGCACTGCTCAAATAGGGCATCATTGTATCAATTTAGATTGCCTATCATTTCCTGCCCTAATTATCCCTGAAGAAGTTTGTCTACAGAATAGCAATTTCAACTATGTAATTCCTTTCAGGGTTAACCACAGTCTTATCTGGGCGTTATCTACACTCTTTAAGAAGGTCAAAGGTTCCCAGGAAAGAGAGACCCAGTTTTAAAAAATTTTCCTGCCTCTTAGATTCCCCTCCCATCTTCCCTCCAGGCCTAACAGGGCCACGCACACCCCTTCAGCCCAAGGGCTCGAGGTTTAACGTGACAATAATTGAATTCCTATCACCTAGCTAAACACATAATGCTTTCATCTCCCCTGTTTTGCCTAAGACTTGATTCAAACAAAGTGAAAAAAAAAAAAAAAGACACCAGATTTCCTAGTACACGGAGTCCTTAAAACAAATAGTAGTTAATAGAATGTGTGAAACTTTATGCAGGCTAAGTGAAGAATTAATCTCTTCATTCCTACTCCAAAATAAATGAGTCCAAGCCAAAAATCAATAAATGACTTTTAATATAAAAGAACAAGTCTGAAAAAGAAGAGGGGAAAGGTTTCTTGAAGGTAGGTAAACACCTAAGTCCACCAATCACTCGAGTTAATCAGGTGACCTTAGTTGAGAGTTGGATTTTTCTAAATAGCTAGTGAAGCACATGCGAACCTCAGGAAGTAATCAGACCCAGGCGAAGGGCCTTGAGAACTGCCGCAACCCCAAGAATGCCCTATTTCCAGCCCAGATCGACCAAGCTGAGAACGGGCCCCAGCGAACCGCCCAGCGGGACGGCTGAGACCAGCGGCCCAGTAGGGTCAAGTGTCCGGTGGGTGGCTTCCGGCGGAGGACTTGTCAGTCTGCGAAACTGACTCCCCTGGGAGCTCCTTCGGTCACTTTCAAGGTGACAGCTAGGAGATCAGCATCCGTCCCTCCCTCGGTGCCGCGCTGCCCCCACGTGAGACCAGCCGTCCGCAGCCTCCGCAGCTCTCCCCCAACTCCTGGACCCGAGGTCCCCAGGACGCCCCCCACCGCCCGGCCCAGATCCCCTCCGCGCCCCCGCGCATCGGCACCAACTCCGAACTCACCCGCAGCGCCACCGAGCCGACCCGCGCTGCGCAGCCCAGACGCCGAGCCCGGGCGCCCCTCGGACCCCCGGCAGAGGCGCGCCAGGCCCACCCCGTGAGGCCCGCGTGCACTCAGGGCCGGGCGTGCACCTGGGCACCGCGGGGCTCGTCCTCACCCCTGCCCCCGGCCGCACGCCGGCCGCCGCTGCAGCTGCCAGGCGGGAACCCCGAGTCCGGGGGCGCCCCCAGCCTCCGCGCCTCCTCCCGGGCCGCCGGGGTGGAGCCAGGGCGGGGAGTTGAGGAAACTTGTAAATAGGCGAGCGCGGCCGCCTGTGCCCCCTCGCCCGCCCGCCGCTCCCTCCCGGCGGCCCCAGCCTGCGACTCGCTGCAGGAGACAAAGGCCGTGGGGTCGCCGAGGGGCCTGCGCCCCCCAGCCTCCTCAAGAAACCTGAAAGACGCGCGAGGCCGAACCTCAAGACGCCGGCCCCGCAGGCTCCCGGCGCTCGGCTCCGCAGACGGACTGGCTTCCGGCTCCCGCTCCCGGGCTGAGTACCCACCCACCCCGCGCCCGCAGCGCCCGCTCCGGCCGAGATGCACCTGTTGCCACGTGCGACGCGGGACCCGCGGCTGCTGCCCGCGCGCCTGGTGGAGCCGCGGGTCCGGGACCACAGCGGCCCACGGCGGGCGACCCGAGCTCGGCTGAGCCCCCAAACCTGGCCGGCTGCCGAGCGGATCTTACCTCCTACTCCCCTCCTGTCTGTCACCTGAGTTTTCCGTGCGAGCTCGCGGGCTTCCCGCTAGCCCCTGGGCTGGGCCGCGGGGGCGGGACGGGCTGCGGGTGCGAGAGGCAAGCGGGCAGAATCGTCTGAACGGAGGTGTGCGAGCAACCAGCAGTGATTTTCTCTTCAGTGTCCCGACTCCAGATCGGTATTATCTTCGTGCTTCTAAGCGGTTAACTAGCTAACACCTAGTACAGGTTAAACCCAGAAGAGTTCCTAAAGACCCGCGGGGGCGGGGGTGGGGGAAGACGAGGCCCAACCCA
Source organism: Nanger dama (assembly GCA_917880005.1). Classification (NCBI taxonomy): domain Eukaryota; kingdom Metazoa; phylum Chordata; class Mammalia; order Artiodactyla; family Bovidae; genus Nanger; species Nanger dama. The sequence continues at coordinate 26,377,680 of CAKJTW010000021.1, forward strand.
CTTTTCTCAAAACACAAATTAAGTCCCTTTTACTAAACTGAACAAATGTCATCCATAGCTATTAGACCCGTAAAATATTTTCCGTATCGGCCTATTTTAAATACAAAGCTTTTCCAAAGAGGCTAGTCCACCTATGAGAGATGTATTAATAACGTTATTGAATTATTAAATGTCAGACAACTTGACTCCAAATTTCTTTGAAATGTTAAATTACCTGGTTTGGATTTCCCAAAAGCTTTTCAAGAGAAGTGAGTTTTTTATTTGGGTTTGGTTTTTTTCTTGAAAATTAAGCTGATAATTCTGTAATTGACAAAGTTTTCTATACTGTCAATATCAGATCAACTAATAGATATATTGCCATTTACTGTTGTAAAGCCTTTTCACTGTACAATATTCCATTAGTTTTTCAACAAGATCAGGTAACAAATAGGTCAGATTATTACCTCCATTTTTCAAGAGAGGAACTGGAAGCTCAGAAAGGTCAATCGATTTGCTCAAGGTCACACAGCTAGTGAGGGAGGGGCTAGCACAAAGTAAGCTGACCTAACTCCTAATCTTTTTATTCCATTACCTGGAGGATAGTTCTTTGAGATTATTTTTAGAGATACAGCATTAAACACCATTGAATAGTTCTTCCTTATGCAAAAGCACCAAAAAACAACACAAATTAAAACCAAGCACTAACATTTGTTTCTGCAGGTCATGAGGCAAATATGCTAACTAGCAACATGCCTCCTGCCTAACCAGACTACTCCTAGTGTTAAACATATTATTTAATCTTTATAACCCTCATGTGACCCAGATGACTTGGTCCAACCTCCTACAGTTCTATTGTGTGGCTTAGTTATATCTATAAATATAGAACCTGTTTTACTTCATTTTTCTGTGGTATAGATTGAAGGAAAAAAAAAAAACAACAACTCCTAAGTATTTAGAAGCAACTTTTATGGCCACTGAGGAATCTGAAACTTAGCTTCTAATTGCATTCATATAAAAACAGAACTTACCTTCTAGGGACATCATCTGGGTCTCTGTCAAGGTAAACATGTTTCAAATGGGGCCTGCTGCCTTTTCTTTCCTTCTTGGTTCTGGGCATGTAGCCACAGTCTTGATCTCTGAACTCTAATATAGACTCCAGGAACAATACAAAGGATGATAATACTACATGACTTTGTGGTCCTTTCTCCTAAAAAAAGATTAGCATTTTTTTTCCTCATTAGAAAGATACAAATTAAAACTGCACTGAGAAATCACTTTTCACTTATCAGATTGACATTGACAAAGATTAGAAAGTTTGATAACCTCTGTGTGTTGGCACAAGTGTGGAGAAACACAGTCACAGTGCAGATTATGAATGTAAATTAGAATGATCTCCATCAAGGGCTATTCACAATACCTAACAAAATTATAAAGGCACATAACCTTTGAGCCTGTAAGTCTACTTGTAAAAATTCAACTTACAACATACATGAGAAATGGCAGGTGTATATAAGCTTGTCTATTTCAGCATTTTTTATAACAAAAGATTTTTAAAATACATTCATTAATAAAAGACTGGTACATTACTGATACAGCCATAAAATGACATCTGGGGGCTTCCCTGGTGGTTCAGATGTTAAAGAGAATCTGCCTGCAATGCAAGAGACCAAGTCTGATCCCTGGGTTGGGGAGATCCCCTGGAGAAAGAAATGGCAACCCACTCCAATATTCTTGCCTGGAATTTCATGGACAGAGGAGCTTGATGGTCTACAGTCCATGGGATAGCAAGCAGTCGGACACAACTGAGTGGCTAACACACTATGAAAGCTTAAAAAAAAAAAAGAATAAGAGAGCTCTTCAAATTTCTGTGAAATGATCTCTAAGATCCATTATGTACACAAATTTTAAAATGCAAAATGATTATGTAATAGTGTATTTTCTATTAAAAAGGGGAAATCGTATACTGTTGTTTGTTTGTAGAAGCATAATATGTCTCTGAAAAGATATACCAGAAACTGGTAAAATTGGTTGATTTTTGGGAAGGGAGCTGGGTGTCTGGAGGGCAGGATTTGGAGAAAATTTGAAGAAGATAAATTCCACTAGATATAATTTTGTGGTTTTTGAATTTTGAATGATGTAAATAATAGTACCCGTTTCAAAACTTAAAAATTTTCACCACTTGAACTTTGCCATCAGGAATGGCTCAGATTCCCCCTTACTAATTTAACTTACAGATAAAATAAATGATCAAATTTCTCATGCATTAATGGGGCAACAGTAAAATTCTCAATAGATGCTTTCAAACTCTTTGTTCTTTAGTTTATCTAAAGAAGGCTTTAGTACATAAAGTTCTAACATGCTGTGATTATGGTGAAGATGATGAGCTAGCAAATTCCTCAGAATTTTATTAACAGTGACATCTCTCTGGGGCAGAGCTTCCAGCTAATTTTTCCAAAGTCACATTCAATCAGAAATGAAAGAAGGAGCTCAGGCTAATTCCCAAGAGAAATACTCTAGTACCATTGATTTGAGTGCGGAGGAAGTAATTCTGTGGGAATTCCATGGAGTCATTTATTTTACTCTCAAGTTTGATATCTTTTTGTTTTTTAATTTGGAAAAGATCCTGATGCTGGGAAAGATTGAAAGGAGAAGGGGGTGGCAGAGGAAGAGATGGTTAGATAGCATTATAGTTCAGTGGACATGAATTTGAGCAAACTCCGGAAGATAGTGGAGGACAGAGGAGCCTAGTGTGCAATACAGTCCATAGGGTTGCAAACAGTCAGATGCGACTAGTGACTGAAAGTATACCATCACTTTGGAGGAGGAAATGGAAACCCATCCCAGTATTCTTGTCTGGAGAATTCCATGGACAGAGAAGCCTGCTGGGCTACAGTCCATGGGGTCACAAAGAGTCGGATATGACTGAGCATATGTACACCATACCATCACTTCATTGAACAAGGGATCTGAACAACTCACAAAGACAGGCACAGTAAAATTTTAAGATAAATATTTACAAATATAAAATAGAATCCAAGGAAAAGCAAACAGCTGAGAGTAAACATATCCCTGAGTAACAAATTAAGCCAGTGAGCTTCTTGGTAGACAAGTGCCCCAACCAGTTACATAACAGCCATTTTTCAAAAGGGCCTGATAGTTCCTCAGTGGAAGCACTGAGTTTCCTAGCACTGAATTCCAAGAAAAAATGTTTTCACTCACATTTCCAGTCAAGACTAATGAATGGAAAACAATAATATATTACTGATAATACTGTAAGAACCTTTTATGTGGTTATTTTTGTAGTCACTTTGAACAAAACTCGAAGTATTCTAATGAAACTCAACAAAGGTATTCACCCAATCAGGTACCAGGTCAGCGTCAATCAAACCTTGTAACAACCTAGTGTGAACAAGGATTGACTGGAAACAGATGTGACTGGACTGCAGTTCCTTACTATATTCTTTAGAAAATCAAACACATTCACAGTCAGATTTTTTAATGTCTCCACACATCCCTCACCTTAGAGACAGATGTTTCTTCATACAACATTCCAGAAATTTTCTAGTCAGCCAGTCATCTGATAATTATTAGAAGTGAACTCAGTTGCTTTAGTCATGTCTGACCCTATGGACTGTAGCCTGCCAGGCTCCTCTGTCCCTGGAATTCTCCAGGCAAGAATACCAGAGTAGGTTGCCATTTCCTTCTCCAGGGGATCTTCCTGACCCAAGGATCGAACCTGCATCTCTTGAGTCTCCTACATTGCAGGTGGATTCTTTGCCACTAGTTCCACTTGGGAAGCCCTTAGATGGGATATAGACCCAGAATGCTGGAATTCTGTAATGCTATAGATGACTTTTTCCCTATTTTTGTTAATAGAAAGATGTACATTACAAATTGCCATATGACTTTTGTCACTTGTATCCCAAGATCACGAGACAGGCAAAGTCAAATGTGCACACTGACCAACAGTAGCAATGACTGCAGAGCAAGAAAACATCATCACAGCAGTGAATGGTCTTGATTTATTTACAAATAATTCTTAGGTTCCCAATTATCCATTCTTCTTTTCAGTGGGCTTGGAGACTCAAGTGGACTCCTCTCTCTGTGTTCCAAAAGAGTGAGATCAGATTAGGGATGTTCTAGTGTAGAAGTCTGCAGATTAATAAGTAAAGTATCTCAAGAAAGAAAAGAGTTTCTTGTGAATTCAGAGCCATAGCAGTTATAAGAAAATATAGCTTTCTCTTATCAAAATGACTTGAGAACATCTAAGAAACTTCTCCATCCTCTAATAAAATGGAAGTCATCTTCAACAGTCCTTTTATTCCATTTATAGACTCAGTAGAAGGAATCATTCTGATAGCATGATGCCAAAATTATTTTAGCTCACGCACAAACAAGTTCTGTAATTGTGCTTTTGACCACTTCATATTAGGAAAAAATTTAAAAGTATATAGCACTACCACTTTGTTATGAAACCACTTTGAAAATGTTTACTTGGACTCTTTTAAATGTCATGACTAAAGAAACTACTGTTGTGCGTAATCCACTCTTGACAGTGAATCATAACTGTGTCACACTTGGACTTGGTTAGCCTTTGCTCTGATCTGACAGTCTTTCCTTAAAAAGTGGATGTCTTTTCAATTGCAAACTATTTATTGCTTCCTGAAAAATATAACAAGTTTGTGACTCTGAAATCCCAGATCTTTGAGACTATCATAGTCTTGATTTAGACTTTTGAATATGCTCTTAATTTATGCCTCTGGCCTTATGCTCCTGACCAAATGCAAGGGCTGGGAGATGCCTTCCAACTAGCCTCGCCTTCCCTCAGGCCTTGATAATTGATCAGTGATCTCCTAAAAAGAGTGCAAACCGTGGAGTTCAGTGGGTTCAGTGTTGCTTTGTGGTGACCTGTCCAGGCCTCATACATTGATTGATTTTGGTTCAATACTTTGGCCACCTGAGGTGAAGAACCAATTCATTGGAAAAGATCCTGATGCTGGGAAAGATTGAAGGTGGGAGAAGAAAGGGACGACGGAGGATGAGATCGTTGGATGGCATCACCGACATGATGGACATGAGTAGGCTCCGGGAGATGGTGATGGACAGGGAGGCCTGACATGCTGCAGTCCATGGGGTCGCAAAGAGCCAGACACAACTGAGCGACTGAACTGAACTGAACTTTTACAGCTTTTGGTTTGGGATCAGAGTTCCTGATCCGTCCTTGACCTGGAGATCCTCTGGCCTTGCATAGGATATGCAGTCCAGCAAGCCTAGTGTTCTAAGTTCTAACAAATGTTTCAAAATATAATGATATAGGAAGAGCCCTAGACTAAATCAATGACAGCAATTAGCTCTCATGCTGTTACATAAGTGTTCCTCAAAATAGAACTGCTCTTCTAAACATAGACTGGCGATTCAGGATAGAGCCACTGGAAATACTACCCTCATTATTCTCTTCATACAGTGGATAGGACCCGCACTAAGGGCCTAAACTGCATGCTGCTCTTCGACAACACTGTCAGGTCAGCGTGCCTGGTTAGTGACTGGCAAGCAAAGCGATCTTAACTCTGGGTTTCTAGAACACTGAGAAGTCAGATTGATAATCCAGGAGAGCAATTTAACACTACCAAAGATTTATCTGTTTTGGATAAGCCTAATTTTTATCTGTTTTTGAGTATCTACAAAATTATGGTTAGTTTTTCATAATTTACAACACAATTACCAATTACCATATACATACATACATATGTGTATATGTACATATGTATATATTTGTTATCTAATCCAGTAAAAAAATTATTGTCTGCAAATTTTAAATAGAATAAATCCACTACAACCAGCAAAAAAATACAATTGGGACTTCCCTGGTGATCCGGTGGTTCAGACTCCGCTTCCACTGCCGAGGACATGGGTTCAATCCATGGTTAGGGAACTAAGATCCCACATGCTGTGCAGCTTGACCAAACAAAGAACACAAGACCAAAAAAACCCCATAAAATATTGTCACTCCAAAAACAAACAAAAAACATTATCACTCCAAAATCAAGGACACAAATAAGACTTAGTTTTGGTACCTATTAATAGATATGTTTTAATTGATTTGATCAGATTTAGATCTTAGGATCTCTTCTATAAAATTACTTCTTTAGATCTCATGGGGGCTTTGTGAGGACAAAGTATGTTTGGAATTACTGATATCACTCATTTCCCTTCCCATTGGCCTGTAAACTTGAGCTGAGGAAAGGCTTACCTTCCCCAACACCATCCCCTCCAGTCTACTGAGGCCTGCCACATTCATCCTCACTTCGCCTTTCATTTCACATCTGAAATATTCAAGTGAGGAGACCAGTGATCTCCAAACCATTCCCCCATACACCTCATCTATAAAAAAAATTAAGTGTGCATGCCAACATTTGTTTGTTTATATATTGTATATAGCATCAAAGTATTGATATGTACACAATAAACTACACACAAAAATAGAAATGGATCAAATTTAAAAATCAATAACTAGATTAAGGTTCTCATGTTTACTTCCCACACCCCACCATATACCCTCTGGGAACAAGAAACAATCTCATTCCTCTTAAGAGCCTTTATTTATTTATTAAAATTTTTTTTCATCATGCTGCACAGCTTGTGGGATCTGAGTTCCCCAACCAGGGATTGAACTCAGGCCCTCAGCAGTGAAAGGGCAGAGTCCTAACCACTTGACTGCCAGGGAATTCCCTAAAGCAGTCTTTAATGTAGAAGATTTTCCACTGGTGACAAGTTAAAAGGCAAAAGTAAGTGCACTTTCAGTGTAAATACCCAAAGTCACCTCTTTTAACAGTTCAGCATTCTAGGTAAACTCCAACAGGTTTCCATTAAAATGAATGTACCTGGATGCAACCATTTAAATATTAATTTAACTTGTATCAATAAATTTAATTAATCTTCTATCCAGAAAGATATGGGTGAATTTTTAAACTTCTCCAATGTGTTTTTTTCCAACACACACAAATCAATTCTGAGAACACTGACAGGTTGCCTTACAAATTTAACTCACTTCTTTGATAGCATCAGATCCCATAGGACAAGAGCTCAGTCTCACAAGACCTCTCCACTTCAGATGAGACACCCAAGTCCAGCTTGCTGCCTGAGCTTCTGACCCTGTGTATGTGTTCATGCTCAATCAAGTCCCACTCTTTGCTGCCCTATGGACTGTAGCCCACCAGGCTCTGTCCATAGAATTTCCCAGGCAAGAATACTGGAGTGGGTTGCCATTTCCTCCTCCCTTCCAGACCCAGGGATCAAACCAGGTTTCCTGCGTCTCCTACATCGGCCATCGGCAGGCAGATTCTTTACCAGTGTGCCACTTGGGAAGCCGTGTTTCTGACCAACTGTCCGATTAATTTGTTAGAGAGGTTCACAGAACTCAGAGAAACATTTATTTATATGTATCAGTTTATTACAAAGGACATTATTAAAAGGACAGACAGATGAAGAGGTATAAGGAGTAAGATGTAGAAAGGCCCAGAGCACCAGAGCCTCTGCCCCCGTGGAAGTGGGGGCATTGCCTTTCCAGTGCCTGGATGCATTCACCGAGCTCAAAGCTCATCAAAGCTTATTCAAGAATTTTCATAGAGCTCAATCTGAAGCACCCTCGTACCACCCCTTTCCCTTTCCAGAGGTCGGTGGGCAGGGCTGAAAGTTCCAACCCTCTAAACACCAGGTCTGTCTCATGAGCAATCCCATCCTGAGGCTAAGGCAAGTGAAGTGTTAGTCATGTTCAACTCCTTGTCATCCCATGGACTGTCCACAAGGCACCTCTGTCCATGGAATTCCCCAGGCAAGAATACTGGAGTGGGTTGCCATTCCCTTTTCCAAGGGATCTTCCCAACCCAGGGATCAAACCCAGGTTTCCTGGATTGTAGGCAGATTCTTTACCATCTGAGACACCAGAGAAGCCCCAACTCAGGGAAGCATAAACTCAAGTGTGCTCAAAGCGGCTTCTTATGAATGACGAAGTAAAGTGAAGTGAAATCGCTCAGTTGTATCCAACTCTTTGGGACCCCATGGATGGTAGCCTACCAGGCTCCTCCATCCATGGGATTTTCCAGGCAAGAGTGCTGGAGTGGCTTGCCATTTCCTTCTCCAGAGGATCTTCCCAACCTAGGTCTCCTGCATCGCAGACAGACGCTTTACCATCTGATCCACCAGGGAAGCCACCAATGAGGAAAGATATACCTATTTTTGGAGAAATTCCAAGGGTTTTAGGATCTTTGTGCCTTTAACTGGGGCAAAGACCTAATACATTTTTTTGTTACACCACAGTCTAATTTTAAAACATAACAGACACAAAACTTCATGAAACAAATTCATAACCTAATAAACTTTATAAAATAAACATCCTTTAAAGCCACTGCTTCACTTAAGAAGTAGAGGGGGAGTAGGCTGGATGAAGACGATCAAAAGTACAAACTCCGGGAGACAATGAGGGACAGGGAAGCTTGGCGTGCTGCATTCCATGGAGTCTCAGAGTCAGACATGACTTAGCTACTGAACAACAACAAGCGCTGTAATAGCCAACATGATAAATGTAATTAACACTGCTGCATGTTATATATGAAAGGTAAATCCTGAGTTCTCATTACAAGGAAAAATTTTTTTTTTGTATTTATGTGAGATGTTCACTAACTTATTGTGACAATCATTTCATGATGTGTGTAATACAGTGCTGTGATTCTCTGTTTTTATGGAGAAATTGGTGACCCTCCATCTTCCAGACACAGTGACTATCAGATGGAAAATTTTGGTCACCACAGAACCTGTTTGGTGGGCACTTCTTGACAGCACAGAGAATGAAATGTTTACACAGGTTGACAGAGCCTACTATTGATGCTTAAAGAGATCCCTAGAGAGAAAAAAAGAACACAGCAGAAGGCAACCAGCTTTTACTTGAAATCGACTATGTGCTCGATATTTTGCTAGAAGTTTCCATATCTGTTATTTCAATTTGCATTAATCTAATCAACAATTTTCTGAAATAGAATTTAAGCCCAGGTTTGCATAAGCCCTATGTTCACTTCACTTGTAATTATGAGAAACTTAATCTCTCTGAAGGAATAGAAATTGATTAAAATGCGACAGAGTACAGATAGCTGCCTCAGCATTACAGAACCTTTGTGAGGTCCTTTTGTTTTAGTCAAACTTGGTTGGAATCTTAAAGTAAGGTTATGAATATCTTTTAAACGCAAAGGACAACATAACTAAACTTAAAAAGCATAGGAAAATATCTTTCTAAGATGTAAAAGGAGTAGATTTAATAACAGAGATCCTATCAAATCAGGCAATTCAGAAAATACAGAAACATTGGCACAACACTGTAAATCAACCATACTTCAACAAAAAAATGTAAGAAGAAAATATAGAAACATAGCTTTGAAAAGTTAAACAGCAGCATGCAGCTTGTTAGGGAGCATAGATTCAAGAGTTTTGTGGTTAAAATTCTGTCATTAAAATTAATTATGATTATAAAAATAATAATATCAAACCTTGATGTGTGCCATGCATTTTATATTTTACATATGTTGTATAATTACTCATAACAACCCTATTAACTAGGTATTATTTTACCCATTTCATAAATTAAAAATTGAAACCCAGTCTAGCTAGAAATACTACCCAGTGTCACACAGCTAATAATTAAAAGGACATAGGATGGAAACCCAGGTCAGTTTGACCTCCAAGCAACAAACTCTTCATAATTCTTCATTAGATTTACTGTTGCGTTCCAACAGCAGATGTATAGCTCAAAAATTATGTGTTACATTAAAACTAAAGGTAAGTTTTAAATGAGAAGAATCAGGAGCAATTATATAATCTTTTGTTAAGGACCTCTTAGTGAGAAACACGAGATTCAGGTCACACAGTAGTCAGTTTACCTACAGAAACATAATGAGGTAAATCTGTTACCACATCACTAAATATAAGAGTGTAAACAAATTTACATTTGCATATTACCTGGTTGCATGCTGAAAATTTCAATGGAGTCAAATAAGAATTAGTTGTTATAGACAACTAGAAAGCAGAATTCATATCAACAAATGCATTAAGTATCTGGAAGTAAATTTAATTAAAACATGCTTTTTATGATTAAATCCTAAGGGAGGGGGGAATAATGTAACTAAAGAATTGGGCATGTTTTTTTCAGAGAAACTAAACATATGAATATTATTTTTATATTTAGATTTATTGCAGTACAAGCAAAATTCTTGCAAGAACTAATGAAAAATAAATGAACAACAACCTCAAAACATTTTCATAAGTAATAAGGTAAGGGTAGATTCAGCCTAGCAGATTTGGAAAACTAAACTCACTGCAACAATGATGAAAATCATACGGTATTGAGTTATTGGAGTTTGAAATATGAGCCTGACCTATAATAGAGAAAAAAACAAATATAGGGCAAAGGATAACCACTTAATTCATTGTCTTTCAAATAGTTAGCCAACGACTTGGAAAGAATCAACTTAGATAAACACAGGAGAACCAAACACTACAATAAATTCCAGCTGTATCAAAAAGTAAAAGAATTTTTTAAAAACCGAAGAATAGCTTATTTATCCCAGATGTGGAGAGAACATGTTCTTCTCATCCCCTGAGAAATGAAGGTTGTTATCAGGAATAAAATAAAGTAATTGAACATGCTTTTAACCCTGGTGGCTCGGAGGGTAAAACGTCTGCCTGCAGTATGGGAGACCTGGGTTTGATTCCTGCATCAGGAAGATCCGCTGGAGAAGGAAATGGCAACCCACTCCAGTACCTTTGCCTGTAAAATCCTGTGGACGGAGAAGCCTGGTAGACTACAGTCAGACACGACTGACTGACTTCACTTTCACTTTAAAACTTTTAATTTTCAAGCAAGAAAATATAAAATTCAATAATCTGATTATAGATTTCTCCCCTAAATATATGACAAAATCAATGACTGTATAAGTCAATAACCACGACAAATCCATCACTTTCAAAGGGGGAAATCTTCCCCACTAGTTTGATTTCAAACTTTCTTGTAGGTTGACTCTTCCCAGGTAACCCTGACCTGTTAGACTTCTTTGTCACTGCTTGATGGAATTACTGTTTATCTTTCAGAGACCAAGGTGAACTGGAAACTGGCAGATCTTTGAAAAAGCATTGTACTCTGTTGATGTCTTCTGTTTTGTACCCCAGGTAGAAATGCTAAGCCAAGGAAAAGAAGTAGGTAAATTCAATTTTAGTTTCAAGGACCCTTTGTGGGTAATTATAAGGATGAATTATCTGCATGCATGTGGTAAAGCTCTGTGGCCCATGAAAGTAGAATTTATAACAGACCTATGACTGGTATTTCAAGACAAAAGCCATAAAGCAAAGACTTAAAAATTTCATCATTAGACTAATTGTAATTCACTTGATCCTCCAGTGTAACAATATCCTTCTGTCCAAGCCATTATTCCTTCCATTCAGCATACTGCCTTGTCTATCATTAAATATTCATTTTCTGCCATGCTTTTTGGAAGGCAGACAAAGCAGTCACTTTACTGCTTTATATTGATTCCTGCCTGGGTTGTCTTTAGGAAAAGGTTTCAGTAGGTTCAATTGTTTTGAAATATATTTAGGTTTACCCCATGATTGGCAAATATATTTCTTTCTTCTTACTTCAAAAGTGGAATCTTAGAACTTAGATCTTTATTTTTTCCATCTAGTCTGTACTCTCAGTATCAGTGAAGACCTTAAATGGTACTGAACTGTAAATGAACTCTATCTGCTTAAGAGAGTATTAGAGGAAACAGAGTCACTTTGCATGCTTCTAGACATGATTTCAACTGTTTTCAAAGGAAGTTGTACAGTGAAGAAAAGAGCCTTTAGGAAAGCTGAAGTTACAGGCTTCAGGTATATTTCTGACTTCTATGGGGAAGAACTCAATAGTTTTATTTAACTAAGAAGGCCCTTTATCAAGACTTATTTACAACTGGCTTAAACTTGAACTTGTGATTTATAGAATCCTTTCATGAAGCATCAGTGCTTTTTTACAAGACACTTATCACATATTTATCCAGGTTCTTATGAGACCCCTCTTTTGTTTGAGTGTGTGATGTATTATCTTCCATAAAGTGGATTTAAATAGTTTTATTTTATGTTATTACATATTTGCTGTGGTAAATATTTGAGGAGCCAGTTATAATGGAAAAAAATACATGGATGTATGTATTAATCGTCATTTTCTTTCCTTCCCCAGCTTTATGGAGAGATAATTGATATAAAACACTGTACAAATTCAAGGTGTGTCATTTGCTGTTTATTATAGCTAATCCAAAGATATTTACTAGATGGATGCTATGTTCTCTATATGCTTTACCATGTGCAGCTACTCTTAAAGATCCACTGTATAGAGTATAAAAAAGTATAAAATGTAGTTCCTGACCTAAAATATAAAGTTATAGTAATCAAGATGGGTAATATTGGCAAAAGAAGAGACACACAGATCAGCAGAACAGAATGAAGAGAAGAAATAGGCCAGTACCTATATGTTTATTTCATTTTGGGAAAAGATGCCAACTCAAAGAAATAGAAGAAACAATCCTAAGATTTCTGTGGAACCAGAAAAGACCTGGAAAAATGAAAGCAATCCTAAGATAAAACAACAAAGCTGGCGTTATCTCAATTCCAGATTTCAAACAAAGGTAACAAAAGGTACCAAAGCAATTCAATGAGGAAAGAAAGTCTTAAATAAATTATGCTGGAAAACTGGATATTCACATGGAAACAAAAGAACTATGACCTCTACCTCTTTAATTCAAGATGAATCATGGACCTAAATGTAAAGGATAGAGCTATAGAGAGTTTAAAGGAAAAACATCAGTATATTGGCACAACATAGGAAAAGGCAATCATAGAAGAAAAAAATAACAAATTAAGCTTTCTCAAAATTAAAAATCTTCTTTTAAAAAGTCAATTAAGAGAGTGAATAGGAAGCCACAGACTGGAAGATGGACTTGTGCCCAGAATAGAAAAATAACTGCTGTATCTCAATAATGAGAGCCCGATCCCAAAAGAAGAGGAGTTAAAAAAAAAAACTTTGAGACACATGGCAAAAGAAGCTTTATGAACATCTAATAAGTACACAATAAAGAACTCAGTATTGTTAATAATCAGGGAAACACAAGTTAAACTACACTGAGAGAATTCCCTTCAGGCCAGTGGTTAGGACTCAGGACTCAGAACTTTTACGGCTGTGGGCTCAGGTTTGATCCCTGGTCAGGGAACTAATATCTCACAAGGTAGTGCCAAAAATAAACAAGCAAAAAAAAAAAGAAAATACAAATATGATGAGATATTACTCCATACTCAACTAGAATGGCTAAAATTAAATACACTGAAAATACCAAATATAGGCCAAGACGTGGAAGAAGTAAAACTCCAACACATTACTGATGAGATGAAAAATAGTACAACCACATGCCCTCTTGAGAGTCCCTTGGACAGCAAGGAGATCAAACCAGTTAATCCAATCCAAAAGGAAATCAACTCTGAATATTCACTGGAAGGACTGATGCTGAAGCTGAAGAAGCTCCAATACTTTGGGCCACCTGATTCGAAGAGCAGACTCATTGGAAAAGCCCCTGATGTTGGGAAAGATTGAGGACAAGAGAAGGGGACAGCAGAGGATAAGAGGGTTGGATGGCATCACTGACTTAATGCACATGAGTTTGAGCAAGCTCTGGGAGAGGGTGAAGGACATGGAAGCCTCTCGTGCTGCAGTCCACGGGGTCGAAAAGAGTTAGACACAACTTAGCGACTCAACAACAGCAACCAACCTCATTCATCTGGCAATTTCTTATACATCTACCTTATGACTCAAAAATTTTACTCATAAACGTTTACCAAAGAGGAAACAAAACATACATCCACCAAAATGCATGAACAAAAACATTCACAGGCATCAAAAACTGAAAATAGCCCAAATGCGCATTAATAAGTGGGCCAAAATCACTATTTTTTTTTTCCAGTCTCATTTTTAAGCCATTGTAACCTTCAAAATTCCTCCACAAAATCTGGTCTTCTTGTGTTTCCTGTCTCAAAGTCTATCATTCTCATCCACTCAGTTGCTCAAGCCAGAAGCTTGGGCCTTATCTTTGACCTCACTTTCCTTCAGCACCCATATCCAAGAAAGTACCAAGTTCTGACCATTTCTTACCAAACAGCTTCTGAATTTTCACTCTTCTTTCCATCTCCTCTGACCCTATCTCAGTTCAATAGACGTCTACAAAGAAGTTCTCTCCAAATATCTCAGATTGTGGGTGTTATGTGTGGTTAGTCACTCAGTCTCGTCCAACTTTTGCAACCCCATGGACTATAGCCTGCCAGGCTCCTCTGTCCATGGGATTCTTCAGGCAAGAATACTGGAGTGGGTTGCCATTTTCTTCTCCAGGGGATCTCCCCAACCCAATGCTCGAACCCAGGTCTCCCACACTGCAGGCAGTTTCTTTACCGACTGAGCTAGCAGGGAAGCCCATGAAAACAACTCGAACTGGGGTCTCTTGCATTGCAAGCAGATTCTTTACCAGCTGAGCTTTAAGTGTAAATATAACTTTTCTATGCACTAGAAAACCAACATTGCACAGTATGTTGCAAGGGGAATCCAGGGTGAAGAAAAACAGATTATTGGTCCTAGATAGTGAAGACACATATTAAAGAAATAATTTCAACAAGCCTTGACTCTTCCTATACATAGAAAAGTGTTAAAATCATTAACTTGAGATGTCTAGATTTTTGTGACTAGAAGTAATCTTTTGATGTTCAATTACATGTGCTGTGGAGTTTGGGGTTTTTCTGTTGTTGTTTTCTCTGTTGTTGGGTTTTTTTTTTTCAAGTGAAAGCTCCCACATATCCTAGCTCTTTCCTTATTACTTTGATTAGACCCTCAGATCTGTATGAGAGGCTGCAGTCCTCAGCAATGTCTTTGAATAAAAATATAATTCTGAACTTTTAGGTTGTGCTTTTTTTTCAGTCAGAACTTCTTTTCTTGGTTAACGCTTATTTAACAGTTGGATCTCAGCTTAATAGTTCCTCTTCTCAGAGAAATCTTCCTTAATCCCCCAGCCTAGATCAAGTACTGTGCACTTTAACATTTACCACACTGTGAGGTGGGGGAGGAGGGAAACAGGTACAAAAATCTATTAATAAGATTTTACATTTTTTTTTCTACCATTAGCACAGAAATTTCTTGCCAGAAGCTAACTTCATTTGTATTGAGGTTAGACTAGATGAAAAAAGAGAGAGGATGAGAGATCAAGGAAGTAGTTCTTTAGGCTGAGAGTAAGGAAGGACTTTGGGAAAATCAGTTTCATCAGCTTACTACTGGCTGGGTGCCATATTGAGAATTTAAGATTAAGGAAATAAAAGATATTTTATTGTGCAATAAGAATGGACTCACCCTCAGGTATTTTCTGCAGAGCCTGCAATAAAGATTCGAGTTGCTTTTATTTAATATGATCTGCTAGACTAACCAAGAGGGTGGCTGGTTTATATGGGTTACACATATTGAATATTAACTTAATGACTCCCCACCTCTCACCCCTACTTGCATACAAACTTTATAAGGTCAGTGGCCTTGTGTGTTTTGCTCATTGTTTTAGCTCTAATGTTTGCACAATTAGTAGCAGATGCTGAATCAATACTGGTTGAATTAATGTGTGATTTGAGGCAATTTGCTTAGTCTCTCCAGGCCTTAACTAGTATTGCAACTTCATGTTTCTCAAATTTTTCAATAGACAGAACCAGCTGCAGAAGAGGAAAAAAAAAATTACCCCTAGAAGCCTAGGGTTGCCTAAAACATCCCATTACAGTTCTGATATTTCTCTGGAGTTTCTTTCAAGTTTTGAAATCAAGCAGGACCCTGAGGGGCCCTCCCAAGTACAAAAGCCCTCCCATGTCCCCATTTCTTGTTGTAGAAATAGGCCTTAATTGAATCTAAAGAAGAGACTCAACAGTTACTAATTAGGAAAGTGAGTAGATGCAGAAACAGGAAAAAAGTTAAGCAAGAAAAGTAATGGTAGCTTAAACAATAGTCAGCAGCTAAAACAGAGTTCTATTGATAGTTCCTCCTCAAGAAATAATACTAACAATCTGACACATATCTCTGAGCTATCTGGCAGAAACTAAGACCCCTGCCCAGGCTGAGGATGATGACTACACACTGACAACAAGCATGTAGACCCCAGACAGGCTGGAACCAAAAGGTTGATGAAGGTTTCTGAAACACCACCTTATCTCACCAGCAACCAAACAGAAGAAAGTCCGTGCATTGCAACCCTCACCCCAAACATTTGCCTTTTAAAACCCTTCCCTAAAAGTCACTGAGGGGCTTCCCTGGCAGTCCAGTGATCGAGTCTCTGAACTTCTGTGGCAGGTGGCACAGATTTGAGCCCTGGTCCAAGAATTAGGACTCTACATGCCATGTGGTGCATCCGCTACACAACCCACCTCCCCCCCACCCCCCCAAAAAAGGCTTGGTGGCTTGCAAATAAGTGCTATACTTTCCTTCACCACAACCTGGTGTCCTCAGATTGGTTTTGCTGTGCAGCAGGCAAGCGAGCCCTAGTTTGGTAACAGTGTCAGATTTCAGCTTCTTTTGGCCACATGGCATATGGGATCTTTGTTCCCTAGACAGGGATCGAACCCATGCCCCCTGCACTGGAAGTGTGGCGTCTTAACCACCAGCCTACCAGGGAAGTCCCTCGAGTTTCACCTAAAATCCTGTTTCATGTTTCACTTTAAAATGTACTTAAACTTTACACCACTATATATCAGTATTTATTTAAAACTAAAGTAATTTTTAATCTCGATTCTTCTAATGAAAATGAATGACATGATGCCTATTACAGGCTGGGCTATACAAACCTCAAAACTTCTGAGAAATACAAGCACTCATTAAGTGATCTATAAGGGTCCTGTTTTGCTCAGAGTTTTATGATTCTCTAATTATAACTAGTCAAACAACTAATATTTACCGAATTCCTCTCCTGTTCAAGTCACAGGGAGAGAATACAAGAAACAGACAAACCATCTGCTTTTAAGAAGGTTGAGCTGTCATGACAAGTCATATATATGTAAAAAGATAGTATTACAAGGTAGCGCAGACTGAGTGCCGAGTGACTGAAGAATCTTGTTAGCACAGAACAGTGCAGAAGAATTAAGCCCTCTAAGCCTCCATTTCCTCATTTGTAACACGGGATAACAATGCTCACACCCTTTATCTCAGAGGGTGGTTGTAAAATTTGAGAAGGTAAAATATGCCCACTTACAAATAAAAATAACATCATTAAGAGATCAGGGTATTCCGTAGCTTGGTGGAAACTTGACGTATGGGTTGCAGACAAGTGGAAAGGCGAGCATGGGTAATGGTCTTCCTAAGGTCATGGAAGGAGAAATATATCACAAAGGCACCGGAAACTAAAACTAACATAATCTTTATTGAGCTGAAAGCTCAATTAAGGAAGATATGTCTGAACAAAGCAGAATGTTGCTGGCTGTGAATTCTAAGTTAGGGAGTTTAGAATCATTCCTGTAAAGTTCATTTTGAAAAGATAAGCCCCTTGAAATAATTTGGTCCATATTTTGAGACAGCTGGGAATGTTTTCACACAGACCAAGGAACTATTTAAAATGTTTCAATTCCTTTAAAGAATAGTAAAAGGAGAATTGAAGAAACCAGATAATTGTTTGCAGAGATCAAGTGTCAGGATTGCAATATGGCTAAAAGAATAAAGAAGGAGAAGATGGCTGTGTTTTCTAGCCAAAAGTGAGTTGGCATTACTCCAAGTGAGACAGAGAACAAAATAGAAGTAAATTCAAAGAGGAGTTTCAATATAACTCTTGATGGGAGTTAGAAGCAAATGGCCTCCAGAATAATTTGGAATACATTTCAGTACTATTGAATAAATAACACATGGTTCAAATCTTAATCTGAAAACTCCATCAGTTACATGCGATGAAACCTTGACATTTGTAGAAGGCTGAGCTTTGGGGTCATGAGTTTTTAGGGGAAATAGTACCTGGTGATGATGATAACTCTATCTGATCATTTAAATGGGATATCTGAAAATCAAATAAAAAGAAAAGGCATTGCTAGTACACAGCCCAAGAAGGCAACGGCACCCCACTCCAGTGTTCTTGCCTGGAGAATCCCAGGGATGGGGGAGCCTGGCGGGCTGCCATCTATGGGGTCGAACAGAGTCGGACGCGACTGCAGCGACTTAGCAACAGCAGAAGCAGCAGCAGCAGTACACAGCATGAGAATTTGTGTTTAATGGAACATTTAAGTGCAAAGCAAATCCCTATTTGAAGAAGTTTCTATAAAGCACACCTTCTTTTGCAAAATTAGAAAAGGCCATAGAACTTAATGTTGGCATGATATACACTGAGTACATTTGAACAGTGAGTAGGGTGTACCACATTTTGTATAGAAAAAGAATATACCTATTTGCTGGTGTATGCATAAAATAAGCCTGGAAGGATACAAAACAAGCTATTCATCTTGCTTTGCCTCCAGGACACAGGAATAAAGAGGAGAAATTTCTTTGTGTGCCCTTTTTTTTTTTTTTAATTGGAGTATAATCATTTTACAATGTTGTGTAAGTTTCTGCTGTACAGCAAGGTGAATCAGCCATAAGAATACATATAGCCCCTCTCTCTTGAGCCTCCCTCCAACCCCACCCCCACCTCTAGTTCATAACAGAGAACTGAGCTCGGCTCCCTGTGCTACACAGCAGCTTCCCACGCTATCTGTTTTACACATGGTGGTGTATATATATCAAAGCTACTTTCTCAACTTGTCCCACCCTCCTCCCTGTGTCTACAAGTCCATCGTCTACATCTGGATCTCTATTCCTGTAGTACCCATTTATATTTTTAAAATCTGATTCCCGTTCATTATGTAGTCCGATAAACAGACAAATCAAGTGCCTGCAAAGAAAACAGGTATCTTTGACATGGTTTCTGGAGATTTGATGTTCAGTGAATTAATAAGTGAAACAGCTTACATCCTATAGTCAGACAGATAAGAGTAACCCTTCTGAAGCATGTTTCCCGAAACTTTGGCATGTATTAGAATACCTTGGCTAAATATGGAATTGGCATGGTAATATTACACTTTACCCACCAAATTGTGTGCAGTGCAACAATGGAACGTTTCGGGGGAGAATACTGAAAAAACTAATATGCGATGAATATACCTTTTGTTGAGGAAGGCTTGCCTCTGATTGTTTTGAATTTGTGGGCCAGAATCTGGAGGAGGAGGGAGTGGAATCCTTCTCCTCCCTTCCCACCCCCCATCCCCTGTTCTCCCACACGGCGCCCCTTACTGACCACAGATTCTTGGCTTTTACTCTTATTAGGGTTTTCTGACAGATTTTATGGTTTTCCACATTCTAAAATACAAGTTGTATAAATAAATGACACATGCTTCAGGCCCACAGATGCCTTTAGATGTTTTTGAGATTCCCTGTGGGCTAGTTCTCCACCTTACTTCATAATGTAACACAGATTGGGCGTTTGGACTGGAATTAGCCAGCAATAATTGGGTTTCAGCCCTGGACTTTCACTTGCCCGTTGCTGCAGTGGCCCTGGCTGGGGTTTGATTAGGGTACACAGGATTTTAATTAACCCACTTTTAACAATTTTTGGAAAGTTACCATCTATCAAAGTAAAAATTTTTGTGATGTCTCTGTGAATATTGATAATATGTTGGTGTATCATGTGCTTCATTCTGTAAAACTAACCTGCAGTGTATCACAGACAACTGGTAAAGGTAGGGTTCATTCAGTCAGCTTCTGCCCTCAGGTTCAAGGATACATCCTATCAAGTAGGCAGAAAGGAGAAGCAGAAGTTTCCATGGAGCAGCGGGGAATAAGGTATTAATAGCCAACTCACTGGAAAAGACCCTGATGCTGGGAAAGACTGAGGGCAGGAGGAGAAGGGGGCAAGAGAGGATGAGATGGTTAGATGGCATCACCAACTCGATGGACACGAGTTTGAGCAAACTCCGGGAGATGGTGAAGGACAGGGAAGCCTGGCGCGCTGCAGTCCACAGGGTTGCAAAGAGTCAGACACAACTTAGCGACTGAACAACAACATAATAAAGAATATTAGTGGACTTCCCTGGTGGCTCAGTGGTAAAGAATCCACCTGTCAATACTGGAAACACAGGTTCAGTCCCTGATCTGGGAAGATTCCACGTGCGTGTAGCAACTAAGCCTATGCACCACAATTATTGAGCCTGTGCTCTAGAGCCCAAGAACTTCAAGTACTGAAGCCCGTGCTCCCTAGAGCCTGTACTCCAAAATAAGAGAAGCCACCTCGATGAGAAGCCCATGCACCGCGACTAGGGAATAGCTCCCGCTTGCCACAACTAGAGAAAGCCAGCAGAGCAATGAAGACCCAGCACAGTCAAAAGTTTTAATAAATAAAATTATATATATATATATATAATAATATTAGTAAGATCTTCCTCCAATCAACTCTGATTGTACCAAATTAGGGAGAAATGTCTAGGATCCAGAAAAAGGACTGAGCATTAGATGATCTTGGCCTCCAGCATCAGGGGCAGAAAAAGGCTTCTGCAGTGGATCACCATGTTGAGATTGTATTTAAGTAGTCTTCCACTACTTACCTCCATCAACCAGATGAAAAACATGTGTGCTGTGTGCTTAGCGCTCAGTTGTGTCCAACTCTTTGTGACCCCATGAATTGTAGCCCCCTCTAGGCTTCTCTGTCCATGGGGATTCTCCAGGTAAGAATACTGGAGTCGGATGCCATCAGGGGATCTTCCCAATCTAGAGTTCGAACCCAGGTCTCCTGCCTTGCAGGCGGGTTCTTTACCATCTGAGCCACAAGGGAAAACCAATGAAAGACATAGTATTTTCTAATTACTGAGTCTGAGGATGCCTGAATCCTCACTCATCATGCCTGAGTTTGGGCTTTGTTACAGAGATAACGATTAAAAAGAGGTGTTTTCTTCCCTCTGTCCCTGTAGATGACTCCAAAGATGATCCAAAGATGATTTATCATTGGGGGTTAGGTCAGATCCATAGGCACAAATGCCACACAATTAAAAGACATTCAGAAGTCAGTTTGTTAAAATGATTTCTAATGAGGAGAATTAGAACAGAATATTAAGAAAATATTTCCATTTTTCCTGATTTTAAATTAAAAATTCACATCTAATGGTTACTTGCTCTGTTTTTAAAAAACAGAATTGAAATTCTGTTCATTTTTCCTTAGTTGTTTTCTTTAAACCCTTACTCCTCTCCTCTGTGATTCATTCATTCTGAACTTAGAGACACAGGGTCACACAGGTGTTTAGAGTGTGACTTCTAGAGCCAGGGTGGTGGTTGTTTAGTCATTGAGTTGTGTTCTACTATTTGCAACCCTGTGGCCTGTAGCCCGCCAGGCTCCTCTGTCCACTGGGATTCTCCAGGCAAGAATACTGGAGTGGGTTGCCATTTCCTTCTCCAGGAGATCTTCCTGATCCAGGGATCGAACGCGAGTCTCCTGCATTGGCAGGTGGATTCTTTACCACTGAGCCACCAGGGAAGCACAATGCTTGCATTCAAATCCGAGTCCCTGCCTACTAGGTGTGTGATTCTGAGGCATTATTACTTAATTTTTCTGTGCCTATGTTTCTTCACTCATCAAAAGGAAATGCCTTTTATAAAATCTAGCTTACAGGGTTGGTGGGAGGATCGATACAGAGATGAAGCACCAAGAACAGCGTTTGGCACTTGGTTAAACACCACAGTGTCATCTTTATTCCTATTCTTGCTGAAAGGCTTTCCTGCACCTTTTGCCACATGATTTGTCTCTTCTTGATGTTGCTTCTCTCCTAGTCTTGCCTCGAGCCTTCACTCTGTTAATATATAAACATGATGACTTCATTTGTTTATTTCTTGGTATAGATTTTTCCCAGTGGTTTTGAATCATAAGATTTCCCGTGGTAATGACTTTTGTTATTAACAATCAAGACTTTGATATAAATATAAAGACTATCACTTGCTAAATGATTCATTTATTACCCATTATGGTTATGCATGGGCATCTCAGGTGGCACTATGATAAAGAACCTGCCTGCCGATGCATGAGACGTAACAGAAGAGGGTTTGATCCCCAGGTCAGGAGGATCAAGTTATCTTTTGGAAATAATGTGTAACATTAATACCACAACCCAAAATCATAACTAAGCTTTGGGAGAAACCAAAAGATCACTCTACTTATTACTCAGCTGATATGTGTGTGAATTTACAATTCAGTTCAGTCACTCAGTTGTGTGCAACTCTTTAAGACCCCATGGAATACAGCATGCCAGGCCTCCCTGTCCACCACCAGCTCCCAGAGTTTACCCAAACTCACATCCATTGAGTCGGTGATGCAATCCAGCCATCTCATCCTCTGTTGTCCCCTTCTCCTCCTGCCCTCAATCTTTCCCAACATCAGGGTCTTTTCATATGAGTCAGCTCTTCATATCAGGTGGCCAAAATATTGGAGTTTCAGCTTCAACATCAGTCCTTCCAACGAACACTCAGGACTAATCTCCTTTAGGTTGGACTGGTTGGATCTCCTTGCAGTCCAAAGGAATCTCAAGAGTCTTCTCCAACGCCACAGTTCAAAGGCATCAATTCTTTGGTGCTCAGCTTTCTTTATAGTCCAACTCTCACATTCATACATGACTACTGGGAAAACCATAGCCTTGACTAGGCAGATCTTTGTTGGCAAAGTAATATCTCTGCTTTTTAGTATGCTGTCTAGGTTGGTAATAATTTTCCTTCCTAGGAGTAAGTGTCCTTTAATTTCATGGCTGCAGTCACCATCTGCAGTAATTTTGAAGCCTCCAAAAATAAAGTCTTTCACTGTTTCCACTCTTTCCTTATCTATTTGCCATGAAGTGATGGACCAGATGCCACGATCTTTGTTTTCTGAATGTTGAGCTTTAAGCCAACTTTTTCACTCTCCTGTTTCACTTTCAAGAGGCTCTTTAGTTCTTCACTTTCTGCCATAAGGGTGGTGTCATCTGTATATCTGAGGTTATTGATATTTCTCCCGGCAATCTTGATTCTAGATTGTGCTTCATCTAGCCCAGCATTTCTTATGACGTACTCTGAGAAGTTAAATTAGCAGGGTGACAATATACAGCCATATCCTCTACCAAAATTCCAGCTTTGGTTAAATCCTGTGATGATAATTTTATCAACACAAGAGGCAGCTTATGTTATCGTTTAGGTAGCTTTGATTCTTAGGAGATTCCTCCTAACTTAATCAACATTAGCATACTTGAAGTTTGCATCCATCATGCATTTAATTTACTTATTTTACTCTTGAGTTTGGGGGAATAAATACAACATCTTTCCACAGAAACACTTCAGACATTCCCTGACTGTTCATATTTCTCCATTAGTTTCTCTGGGTACCCCAGTTGAGCTAAGTATTACTAATTTTGTCCATTGTAGACAGTCTTTCCTCAGTGAACTTACAGTTTCTTAATATCCTTTTAATTTTGGTCCAGATTGAACCCAGTATTCTGTATCTAGCTGGTAAAGTTCAAAGTAGTTACTACTGATATTTACTATTCTATATTCTAGATGTTATACTTCTACTAATAGTTCCCAAGATCAAACTAACTTATTTTTTGGTAGCTACATCATTTTTGTGAATAATACTGTATTAATTCTGTCCAAGTGACTGTCCTCACACAGGTCTAATTAGCAGCTCATTCTTCGGTGGTTCCAAGGCATTTTGTATATAGACTGCTATTATCAAAGAACAAAGGTATTTTAATCATTTTATTGTGCTTTGATTCTAATTTCTAATTATTTTATTGTGATTTTGCATTTGACTATGAACTCTACCTTGTGCTTTGATTCTAATTTCTAATTATTTTATTGTGATTTTGCATTTGACTATGAACTCTACCTAGGTGAACTTTTCATCATTTGTTGTAGTGACTAACAACTTATCTACTACACAAACATGTCTGTTCAATAAATGTTATATTAATCATTATAGTGCTTTTTAAAGGTCATTGTAGTTAACAAAGATTATTGTACCATAAAGTCACATGAAAATTTTGATAGAAGAGGGCCACAGAGGTGAAAAACCCCATCTCCTTTTCTAGAAGCTTGCATTCCAAACCATCTAGATAAAGAGTTGTATAACCTGAATCTACTGAATATCAAGATAAGGGATTATTAAACCTAGTGGCTTAGCCAAATGTATGCCCTGTGCATGCCTCTAACTGGACAACCATTGGGAACATTGTGTGAGATATGAATGGATTACCATGCAGCGTCAGCACCCACCACGGCAAAGTTATCAGTTTTAGAAAACTAATGCTATGAGCAAACCTGTTCCAAGGAAACCTGTTGCTGGAAACTTCCAGTGAATTCTGTGGCCTTGGCAGTTACTTGACATCCCACAATCTGGTCCAAGAAAACTTAGAGAACAGCATGCCTTTCAGGAGATTGCAGTGACTCTGACCTTAAACTAAACATGGGAGCCTGAAAGACTATGGTTCTGTTTGGGTTTTTATGTCCTTCATATCCTTTCTTATTTGCCCTTTGGTTAATATACTTTCTTCGCTAACAGCTGCTGTACTACACACAGAGGAACAGCGACCTCGAGACCTTAAATTCTACTGGATTTTGCAAACTTGATGTACAATTTCTGGATTAGCATTGATAGCAATGGTTCCAAGTGACAATTAGTAGAAAATGATGAGGTCGGTTCTCCTGACAGTCCAGTCCTGTGTGCACTGGGGCGATGTGGAACACGGAAAAAGTGGATGTCCCTGTCTTTGATGTGACTCAGGCTGCATCCAGTCAGCCTGAGTCCTTTCTGTCCAGAAATTCCCAACAGAAAAGTTACAACCAAAATAAATAAAGCTGTTGCTTGCTTACTGAAGGGCATTTCTATTACTTGAGGAGAAGGGAAGAACATTCTAGCCCTTCCTTATTAACATCTCAGGAGGCATTGGTGAAGCAACACCTGAGAAGATACAAGTAAGAACATACCCAACAGACAGTCAATTCCCAGTGACTGTTCCCAGGCTCATACACAGAGCCTCTCTGAAGACCCTGAGGAGCCCGAGGCAGAGAATGCCAAGCAGTGGTGAGGTGTGACGGCCTCGGCCAATGTCTAGGGAACCCAGTGGGCCAGTTCCTTAGGGAGGAAGGCCTAAAGACAGGAAAGGGGAAAGCCTGGCTTCTCCTAGGATTTGATCTGCAAAGAAAGTTGTCTCTGAGTGGCATCCCTTGTCACTATCACTTTGCAGGGTGAGGAAGCCATGTTCTGAATCCACAGTACAATTCTGCCTGGGAAGTAGCAGGAGCAGACCCACAAAGCGACCTGTGAGCTATCAGACAGAGGCAATCGCTCTGTCAGAGCTCACACAGTGCGGGCAGGGAGGCCTGGCCTACATTGCAGCCCATTCTTCAGACAGTGGCCACAGTGTCTCACTGAAGGATGGAACTCAGGTCACACCCAGTGAAGGGCCTCGGGTCTGTCTGTTTTACACCTTTCACGCCAAATTCATAAACAGCAAAGCTAGAAAAAGCTAACAAGAGTGTGTTCATGTCCCACCACTGCTGGACCTTTTTTAAAAAATAAACTATTGCACAAAATTCCCTCCTACATTTTCTTTCTGTTGCTTCAGGAAATTTGAACAAAATATTTTTCAGGTAACATATGCAAGTATTTATTATAAAATATTAAAATTTTTACATTTTAAACACTCTCTGGCCCAGAAAGTATTCTGTCCTGAGGACTTGTCACATCTTAGAATGGAAGGCTGTATTTTGGCGGGTTTTATTTATGGATATAGGAAAAACGAGTCACTGAAACTGGTCAGATAGACTGCCCCCACACTTTACCAAAAAAAAAAAAAAAATTGCTCTGGGCTTGCATCCAGCGTGGAAAAGTTTTAGTCTCTAAATAGACTCTTTCAGGAAGTTGTGGGTGATGGTGAAGGATGGTATAAAGAGAAGACTTGTGGCACCCTAACTTTGGCTTTGATGAATATTTTCTTATTCAGAAACTAGAGTGACCAACAGACTTCGGGGACCAGTCTTTCATTAGATTATGAAACGAGGAGAGAGACAGCTGACATTCATGCCGCCTTGGCCAGTCTGGGCTTACTGACTGAAGGAATGAATGCAGAGTGCTCTCCAGCTGTCTAAGCATCCTCCTTTGGAGCATCTGATCCTCGAGTGGTCCCTGAAGGATTGGGAGAGCATACCTGAGAGCCATCAGCACGCTGTAACCATCACTGAGGGCTTGCCTCCTTGCACTGTTTCAGAAAACCGTGCTAGACAATAGATCTGGTTTTCACATAAACTATTATCACTTTCCTTTTCTCCTTTCCTCCAGGAAAGGGAAGTTTATCGCTTTCAGGTTCATCCCGGGAGACTATCTTTGAACTAAGACTAAGATGTCAGACGGTTCAACTTCTCTGAATGAGAAGAGTGTAGAGGAGAGACTCCAAGGATCTTTAAATTCACCCTGAAGGGTGAATCAGATTTGTTTAAGCAACTTGTTCAAAAGTAAGTAGCCCTGGATAACAGCTTGATATTTTAAAACAGCCTTGAAAATAAGACACATGGTCCTTCCAATGCCTAGTTCCTCTGAGTTACTCATCCTGCTACCTGTGACTCACATACAAACAGTATGCAGATGTTCTCTGAACCCACCTTTCAAAGATCCTTATTGAGAAAAAGCTCTTCATCATTTTCACCAAATTCCTTACATATTCTGAAAGTTTGCAGAATAATTATTTTTCTGGTCCTACTGGTCTCTGAGGCTACATGGAACTCCATGTAGAACTCTAAATAAATTTCACATTATTTTGCATAATCATTGCCTAGATAGAAGTCTATCAGCTTTTGACTTTTCAGCCAAAAGCTCATAGACTTTTTCTGTTTCTTTTAAGTATATTATTTCCTGCCTCTTCAACATGAGTGAATACATGAGGATATAATACTCTTTCAAACCACAGCCATTAGAATCAGACATAAGTTGCAAGAGAATTATCATTTTCCACCAACGAGCTACTTAGTATTGTTTCAGAGTTAACTTTCTCATAACTCGGAAAACATAAGTTATTTTTATCTTAAAAAAACAACAACTCATGATTAAAAAGATGGTATTATCTCTTGAGGGCCTTCTTTGAAGAGTGTGAGATTCCTAAGGATCTCAGTTAGTTAGCTGGTCACCAGAAAAGGAGAGAGAAGCCTTCATAACTAGCTGACTTTTCTGAGGTTTCATTTTATATTTCAAGAGCTCCAAGTTTCAGTATCCCTCAACTGAAGAGATAGAGTGGGTGTAATTAAAGGAGAAGAGCAAAAGAGATGAAACAGCTGGCATGTGTTAGCCACCTTTAAGAGCTCCCAAACTACCTGGTATTCCAAAGAATTATGACGTGCATGGTCATTCCTAAGGGTTTAATCATTCCTTCTGGGAGAGAAGCCACAGCAGAAACCAGAGAATGAGCTAGTATCCAACAAAGGAGTATCAGTTCAGCACCCGGAAGAAAGAAAAAAAAAATTACACTATCCCTAAATCCAACTGTGTAAGGTCATCTTCCAATGAACTAGAAAACTAGTTCTTTTAAGATATACTCCTGGCCTCATTCCAGTTACTATATGACCTTGCAGAAACCTCTTTTGAAGTTTTCTGTGTCTATAAAACCTGGATAACAGTACTATCTGTCCCAGATGGTTGGATTATATGAATTAATTAGTTCAAGCTGGAATGATCTTTGATAATGTTGAAGTGCTGAATATTGTTGTTAGAGGTGCAGGTGGGGACAATGTTATAAAGCACATCTATAATTAGAAAGGCCTAGAAACTGCAAACGGTGCCAGTACCCAAGGAGTGAAGCTAAAAAGACAATACCCGGTGTCATTTTCTCCCTGAGACCAACTTGGCGTGACTGAATGCCTAATTTGCTCTTTTATCCTCTTTTAAAGATGGCAGCTTGTCATGAACCTGCCCACCATAGAGTGTGGTATTTACTGAGTGCACAGGCTTTAGAAGGCAGTGTTCTAAAGGAACGCTGATATTCATTAGAACACAGGGTACAGTCTTGGGATTATAATACTTGTTAACTCTTCTTAATCCAGGGAGTAACAAAGTCCTTCCCCAGAAAGACCTATCCTCTGCAAAATGCAGTAAACTTCTTCATCGGAATCTGAAAAAGGAACAGATCTAAACCTTGTTTGAGAGACAATAAGCTTTCTTTCTTTTCCAAACAAACAAAGCGAAGTGAGGTCACTCAGTCTTGTCCGACTCTGCAACCCTGTGGACTGTAGCCCACCAGGCTCCTCCATCCATGGGATTCTCCAGGCAAGAGTACTGGAGTAGGTTGCCATTTCCTTCTCCAGGGGATCTTCCCGACCCAGGGAAAACAAATAAAACCACATAAAATATAGCCAAGTGTTGTGTGGAACCAAAATACAGAAACTAGATTAAAAACAAAAACAAACAAAAAAACCCAGCTGTGTCGAATGAAAAATGAAAGACGAAAACTTCCTGTTCTCTGAAGTGACCCCAAGGTACACTATCAAAATAAAAGACCCTTCCCCACCCCAACCCTCTGTAGAGACCACTGTCTCTGTAGAGACAGATAATCTGTAAACCAGGTTTCATACTCTCACTGTTTAGGATTTTAAATTCTGTTAAGAACCTGGACTGCGGAGCTTTTAAAAAAAGATACAACTTACCCAGAGACGTAACTCACTTTATCTACACCCTGTCTGGAGAACCTCTATCTTCTCACACCTTGAACTATAGGTGAAGGTCACACAGGACTCTAGTTCACCATTACCACATTCCCTTTTTTAAAAAAATTTGATTGCTTTGCCAATTATCTTTTAAAAAATATATTATTTATTTTTAAATTTTTGGCCATGCAGTGGAGCATGCAGAATCTTAGTTCCCTGACCAGGGATCAAGTCTGTGTCCTCTGCATTGGGAGTGCAGAGTATTAACCACTAGACAGCCAGGAAAATTCCCATATTCCTTTTTATCTTCCTCTTCTTCATTAGCATCACCACTGTTATCATAGTAAATATTTATGGAGCACTTAGTATGCGCCCAGCATAGTATACCTCATTTAATCCTCACAACACTACTATAGAGTAGCTAGATTGTTAGTAAAACTTTAGAGATGAGAACACTCAGCACAGAGATGTAATTTGTCATAGAAAAAAGCAAAGATAAAAATTTAAACTCCAGACAGTCACATTGCAATCTTTTGGGACAATAGCTTAACATTAAACCATCTTGATTTTCGCTTGGAGTAGACTAACTGCTTGTGTGTTGACTTGTCTTTCTTTTCGATTAATTTCGTGCTGGTCGAACCATAGATTATGGGCTGTATGGAGGGATCTTAATTTTATTATTTACATCCTTGTTGACACTATAGATGCTGGGCAAACATATGAAGTTGGTACTTTAAGGAACACCTCCCTACCCTCCTTTTCTTAAAAGTACCATTCGTCTTCTGGTGGAAAACTCTTCTACAATGATGTCAGGTATTCAGTATTCTTGCATTTTATTTCTACTTTGCTTTGTTTAAAAAAACAAAACAAAACAACTCTTGGCCATAATACAATCACCTGATGTAAATTAAAAGATATTTGCAATTTTAGGATGGGGAGGGAGATGGGAGGGAGGTTCAAAAGGGAGCAGATATATGTATACCTATGGCTGATTCATGTTGAGGTTTGACAGAAAACAACAAAATTCTGTAAAGCAATTATCCTTCAATAAAAAAATTAATAAACATTTTTAAAAAGTGGTAAAGTCTAGCAAATAACTCTCTAATGGTAAATTTTTTGAGGAATTGGTTTTAGACTGGGGTATTTCTTGGGTTTTGACTTCAGGTAGTAGTATAGTGAAGTCGCTCAGTCGTGTCTGACTCTTTGTGACCCCGTGGACTGTAGTCCACCAGGCTCCTCCATCCCTGGGATTCTCCAAGGGAGAATGACTTGGAGGCAAGAAGACTGGAGTGGGTTGCCATTTCCTTCTCCAGGGGATCTTCCTGACCCAGAGGTCGAACCCAGGTCTCCCACACTGTACGCAGACACTTTTACCGTCTGACTTCAGGTAAACTAGTCCAATTTCCCTCTCTCACATCCAAACTCAAATGGCCTATCTTCTCTAACTGCTTTTATTTCTGCCCTCTGGCTATTCTCCCAGACTAGTCCATTGAAATGGGCTTAAGGACACTTAAGTTTAAATAACATTATCACTAAATCCAAAGGTTTTTCATTAGAACTCTTTCTCTTCCATCTTTTTATGGCATTAAAATTGTTTTTCATACCCTCGGCACTGAAAAATTATTACACTAAGGTTTATGTAACACGATACTTGTTTAGCTCCCCTCCCACTTGTCTGTAAAATCATTTTTCTCTCCTTTAAAAGCTTTTCTTCTTTTGATCTCCTAATTTCATGAGGTCTTCATGCTATTACTTGAGCAAATAATACTCATATTTAAAATTGCCACTGGTGCTCCATTATTTATACCTTCGCAAAGTATGATCTATGGAACACTGTTCCCTCAAGATGGCATTAAAAAAAAATGTTCAGTAATCTATGAAATAGACTCACAGAAAGAGCAGACTTGTGGTTGCCAAGGAAGGGTGGGATGGGGGAAGGATGTGGGAGTTTAGGATTAGAAGATGCAAACTAATATACAGAATGGAAAAACCACAAGGTCCTATTATATAGCCCAGGAAACTATATTCAATACTCTTTGATAAACCATCATGGAAAAGAATATGAAAAAAGAATGGATCTATATGCATAACTTTGAATCACTTAGCTGCGTGGCAGAAATTAACACAACATTGTAAATCAACTATAATAAAATAAGTTTTTAAAAGTTCAGGAACCATGGCAGATACTTCTCTTGCCTGTATATTCTAGCAACTATAAAATTAAGCAATCTCCCTCATGATCTTACTTCCAGATAGAAAAACTACATGACACAATTCTGGCCAATAAGGCATAGACTGATGTCTATTTATGCTTTATTAAGCCAATAAGGCATACATAAGAAGATAAATAAATCCTCCCTTCTTCCTGCTTTCAACAGGGACTCAAAGCAGAAACTGCAGTAGAAAACCTGAGATTCTGAAGGAAGGGCAAAGTGAGTGGCAGAGATATCAGCTTCCACACTGCAGAGCACTGAACCAAGGCCAGCAACCTCCTACCTCCTGAGTTCTTGTTACATAAGAGGGACATGTCTCCGTTTGTTTGGACTTCCATAAGCAAGCGATTAACATTTTGCAGCTGAACACACTCCTGCTGCTGCTGCTAAGTCACTTCAATCGTGTCTGATTCTGTGCAACCCCATAGATGGCAGCCAATCAGGCTCCCCGTCCCTGGGATTCTCCAGGCAAGAACACTGGAGTGGGTTGCCATTTCCTTCTTCAATGCATGAAAGTGAAAAGTGAAAGTGAAGTCGCTCAGTCGGAACACACTCCTAACTAGATCTAAAAACACAAAAGTGGTTTACCCTGCTTATCTGTAGGAAATAGGTTCAAAGACCCTCATGGATGCCTAAAACCGTGGATAATACTGAACTCTATGTATTTTTTTCTTATACATACATATCAATGATTAAGTTTAATTTATAAATGAGGCATAGTAAGAGGTTAACAGTTGCTGGTAGCTCAGACGGTAAAGCGTCCGCCTACAATGCGGGAGACTTGGGTTTGATCCCTGGATCGAAAAGATCCCCTGCAGAAGGAAATGGCAACCCACTCCAGTACTCTTGCCTGGAAAATCCCACGGACTGAGGAGCCTGGTAAGCTTCAGTCTATGGGGTTGCAAAGAGTTGGACACGACTAAGCGACTTTACTTTCACTTCACTAAGAGATTAATAACATTTGTTGGATCATAGAGAAAGCAAGGGAATTCCAGAAGAACATTTACTTCTGCTTCGTTGACTATGCTAAAACCTATGTATGGATCACAACAAACTGGAAAATTCTTAAAAAGATGGGAATACCAGACTACCTTACCTGTCCCCTGAGAAACCTATATGCAGGTCAAGAAGCAATAGTTAAAACCAGACATGGAACACAAATTGGTTCCAAATTGGGAAAGGAGTACGTGAAAACTATATATTGTCACCCTGCTTATTTAACTTCTGTGCAGAGTACATCATGCACAATGCCAGGCTGGATGAATCACAGGCTGGAATCAAGATTGCCAGGAAAAACATCAACAACCTCAGATATACAGATGATACCACTCTAATGGCAGAAAGCAAAGAGGAACTAAAGAGCCTCTTGATGAGAGTCAAAGAGGCGAGTGAAAAGCTGGTTTAAAACTCAGCATTCAAAAACTAAGATCATGGCATCCAGTCCCATCACTTCATAGCAAATAGAAGGGGAAAAAGTGAAAACAGAGACAGATTTTACTTTCTTGAGCTCCCAAATCACTGCAGATAGTGACTGCAGCCATGAAATTAAGACATTTGCTCCTTGGCAGGAAAGCTACAACACATATAGACAGGATATTAAAAAGCTTTTTTTTTTTTTAATTAAAAAGCAGAGATATCACTTTGCCCACAAAGATCAGTATAGATCACAGCTATGGCTTTTCCAGTAGTCATGTATAGATGCGAGAATTGGACCATAGAGAAGGCTGAGAGCCAAAGAATT
Source organism: Nanger dama (assembly GCA_917880005.1). Lineage (NCBI taxonomy): Eukaryota > Metazoa > Chordata > Mammalia > Artiodactyla > Bovidae > Nanger > Nanger dama. The sequence goes on from CAKJTW010000021.1 coordinate 26,410,396, forward strand.
GATGCCTTCAAATTGTGGTGCTGGAGAAGACCCTTGAAGAGTCCTTTGGACTGCAAGAAGATCAAACCAGTCAATCCTAAAGAAAATCAACCCTAAATATTCATCGGAAGGATTGCCACTGAAGCTGAAGCTCTAATAGTCTGGCCACCTGATGCAAAGAGTAGATTCACTGGAAAAGACCCTGATGTTGGGAAAGATTGACGGCAGGAGGAGAAAAGGATGACAGAAGTTGAGATGGTTGTATAGCATTACCAACTTAACGGACATGAGTTTGCGCAAATTCTGGGAGATAGTGAAAGACAGGGAAGCCTGGTGTCCTGCAGCCAATGGGGTCACAAAGCATCATACATGACTGAGTACTAAACAACAGTAACAAACAATAAAATGATAATACACTAATAAAAAAGCATGGTATCTTTTCCTCTCCCTGCAAATATTTTATTGCATAAATTTACTGCCTTTTCCATTTTAACTAAGCACTTAGCACACTCTGTGGCTATGACTTTTGTTGTTTGAGATGCAACAGCAAAACTAGCACAAATTTATTTTTCCTTGTTCAGAATTTCACAGAAAGGAGATGAGGTCTTACCGTAGACTTGAGCGACTCTAGCATATGACTTCTTTTCCTTTCTCATTGAGAATTTTCACATTTCAGTTAAAGGAAGGACTTTACAACTCCTCTTTGGCAAATCCAAATTGTAAGCATCACTACACTTGCCCTTAGGGTGTCATTATGAAGTAAAGGAAGGGTCGCCTGAACAAAAGCGTCCCAATATGCAATACCCAGTTGATCTGATACTGAAATGGCTACTAAGTAACAGGTAAGAGACTCCAGACAAAGGGAAGATTTATGTCCTGCAAGGGACAGAGCAGATCAGTGCAAGATTTCATCACGTTACTGAGAAGTTGTATAATTTATCAATAACACATAGTTTATTTCTGAAATTTTCTGTTTAAAATGTTCATACCATGATTGACATGGGTAACTGACACCTTGGAAAGGGAATCCACAGCTAAGAGGAGGAGGACTGTATGTTCCTGCTGGAACTTCAGCATGTACTTAAGAGTATTACAGGACCCGAGAAATACTCTAGAGAAGAAATCTGTTGAGTTTTGTTTACTGTATCATCTCCTAAATACATTTGATAGAGCCCTTTTCTTCTTATATTAACTATTACTATCCCACAGAACTATAGTTCCCTGTTTTTGTAGTTTAGTTGCTAAGTCATGTCTGACTCTCTTGCGGCCCGTGGACAGTAGCCCTCCTGGCTCCTCTGTCCACAGGATTTCCAAGGCAAGAATACTGGAGTGGGTTGCCATTTCCTACTCTAGAGGATCCTTCCAACTCAGGAATTGAACCCGAATCCCCTGCGTTGGCAGGCAGATTTTTTGCCACTGAGCCACCAAGCAAGCCCATGGTTCTGTACACCCTTATGGTTCAAAGTGTGATCCCTAGACCAGATTCCTCAATATTCATCACCTGGAAACTTGTTAAATTCACATCTTAGGCCCCATCCCAGAATCACTTTAACAAGATGCCCAGGTGGCTGGTATGACATTAAAGTTTGAGAAGCACTGCTTTGGGAAACACCATTTAGAGGAGAAAGTACAATTAACTTTAATATCTTTACTTGACTCATTATTTCAAGACATCTATTGTCTTTGTCCCCTAATGCCTATTTCACTAATAATCACACCTATTTCTTTCTGACTGTTTTGTGCAAGGCACTATTCTAAGTACTTATGTAATCCTCAACCCAATCCAAAGAGACAGACACTGTTATAATCTTTATTTAATAATAAATGAGATTATTGAGGCTCAGTGGAGTTAAGTGGCCTATCCAAGGTCACACAGATATTAGGCGGCACAAACCTTGGTTTAAGGAATTAAGGATCACCAAATATACTTTCTATGTTTCCATGTACTTTCTTGCTTTGTGTACTTTACACAAGGATTTCTTTCTTCCTACAATGATCTCCCCCACACACACCTAGTGAAAAGATCTCAGGGACTTCCCTGGTGGTCCAGTGGTTAAGAATCTGCCTTTTAATGCAGGGGATTTGATCTCTGGTTGAGGAACTAAGATTCCGCATGCCAAGGGGCGACAAAGCCCTTGTGCGAGCCCATGCCATGGTGAAGATCCCGCATGCTGCAAGGAAGACCCAACACAGCCAAAGGAATGAAAGCATATTAAAGAAAACAAAAAAGCTCTCAGTTTAAAAAGTTCATTCCTCCAGGAAACTTCTCTGGCCCCTCTCCTCCGAAACAGGTCAGGGTCCCTACTATACATCTCCCAGGCACACAGTTTTCCTTCTTACTTATCAGCTTTTGGGATTATTTCCATTTCTGTGATTGTATGGCTGGGGGATAGCAGTAGCAGTGTTGGTCGCTCAGTCGTGTTCAACACTTTGTGACCCCCACGAACTGTAGCCTGACAAACTCCTCCATCCATCCATGGGATTCTCCAGGCAAAAATACTGGAGTGGATCGCCACTCCCTTCTCCAGAGGATCTTCCTGACCTAGGGATTGAACTCAGGTCTCCTGCATTGCAGGCAGCTTCTTTACCATCTGAAGTACAGGGAAGATCTATGGTTAGCATATATCTTTAGCTAAAAAACTGAGCTTCATGTGGACTTCAAGTGTGTCCTCGGTGTCTGACACAGGCTGGCAGAAGCTGTAGCCTATATGCAAAGTATTTGATTTTGCATCAGAAGACTTGGATTTGAGTCCTGTTCCCCTACTTATTAATTTTCTAAATGTTAGGCAGTCAAACCGTCTTAGATCCATAAATTCTCAGCTCTGTTAAGTGGGGATAATAATGCCTGGGCTTCTCTGGCAACTCAGTGGTCTGCCTGCCAATTCAAGAGATATGGGCTTGAGCCCTGGGTCGGGAAGATCCCCTGTAGAAGGGAATGGCAACCCACTCCAGTATTCTTGCCTGGGTAACCCTATGGACAGAGGAGCCTGGTGGGCTACAGCCCATAGGGTCACAAGAGAGTCGGACATGACTTAGCAACTCAACAACAACAACAATAATGCCTTACAAGATTGATAAAAGAATTAAAATGAGGATTCTGAAAGAAGTGTATAGTCTACATAAGCATCCGAAAAATATGACAGTGTGTTCCATAGTGATTAAGATCCTGAGTTGTATTTTAAAGTTCTAATGTGCAGTCAGACACCTGAGTTCATTACTAACTCATAATATTTACCATCCAGGCAGCTGATCTGGCCATCCATCATTTCCTAAACTTTTTTCATGTATTTATTAAACTGCATTCATATGTAATTTATTATATATCTATGTTGTGTTATCTCCCAAGTCATGTATATACTGTATGATTTCATATTTTGCTCATCATCTCTTATCAGAGCCTTTTGCACATAGCAATTCAATAGATATCAATATAATCTACATTTATTTGGTGAGTATCACACATTTGCTGTATGGAAAGTACCTTAAGTAAGAAAAGTAAGAATGAAAAGTAGTGCACATAATAATTGCCATCATCATACATGTGAATGTTCAGATTTGCTACATTTTTCAAATCACTTAAACCAAGATAAACTGCAGAAATGAAACCCCAGCAGGGACAATTAAACAATATTTGGGATGAAATCATTTGGCCTAATTTTCATAACCACAGATTTCAAGGAATACCACCATCCATGCCAGGTGTGCCAGACAATCCCATTGTCCGTTTTAGCGGTGTAGGGACCCTTGTGGTATAAACCATTCAGGTTTGCAGAGTGACACCTAGTGGGAGGAAAAAAGAAAACACAAAGCAATCAGACTAGAAAAATATGCTTGAAACCCTTATTTTGTGAGCAAATGGCTGAAAACATTTTAACTATGAAGTCTGCCATTTTTTCTTTTTCTTGTTGGCCATCCCTTGTGGCTTATGGGTTTTTAATTCCCCAACCAGAGACTAAACCCATGCCCTTGGGAGTGATTACACAGAGTCCTAACCACTGGACCGCCAGGGAATTTCCTGTGCTGTTTTTGGATAAGATAATATTAAGCAGTTTCCAAAAGCCAAGAGATTTCTACAACATGAGTTTTTAAACTGGTGGGTTTTAGTACCATGACAACTCTCAGGATAAAACCCAGGCCACTTATAGAGTATTTATTTATTTATAACTGGCTGCACCTGATCTTAGTTGCAACATGCAGAATCTTTGACTTTCATTGCAGCAATGCAAACTCTTAGTTGCAGCATGAGGGATCCAGTTCCCTGGCTAGAGACCAAACCCAGGGCCCCCTGCATCAGGAGCGCAAAGTCAGCCTCTGGACCACCATGGAAGTCCCACTTTATTGATTAAAAAAAAAAAAAGTAGCTCTGTTCTTAATAGACTTTAAATGAGAAAGAAAGGAAGGAAATGAGAGAGGGCGAGAGAGAGGCAAGAAGGAAGGAAGAAAGAAAAACAAGCAAACAAAAGCATGACCTGGTAAGCCTGAGCCTTAGCAAGAGTGGTATGGGTGTGGTGCGCTGCTCCATTTGCCAGCTTCCCTGTATAATTTACACTTAAAATGTTCATCCATCTGCTGCCAAGACTTAGCTTTCATAATTTCAATTCCCTTCCTCCCTCTTCAGTCACCAGTATATCAATTATTTTAACCTCAAAGGGGGTAAAGAAACAAAACTCAAACCATGATTTAAAGTTTTCCAGTCATCAACTAATGATCATCTGTCTTAATTGCGGAGTTTATTATTTTTACCTATATTGTTCCAACCGAGATACACTGGTTAGGGTATCATGAATTTTAAAATGTCCCCCTTCCTCTTTGGGATCTGTAAATTTTGCTCCTAATATGGCTAAACAAAGAGTAGGTGATAATTTTCTGGGTACTGTTATTAAACTAGTTACTATATATTTCTTTATTGCTACAACCAATGAAAAGATTTCAGACACTGGGACATAGACGAACATTCAAAAGAATAGTTCTGAAAATCTATGGAAAGTGCCTGAGTTACTGAGTCAAAGTAAGCATATAATTTACCCATCAATATTGAGTGGTTGACCAGCCTCACTTACCAGCCTTCGTAATTCTTTCCTGCTAATTGTCCCTACAGCCCTCCTAATTTAAATTGATGTAACTAATCAAAACCATGTATGCTAAATCTGCAAGTGTTAAGAGCCTGTTATGTTTTTAAAACTGCATGGAAAGTGATGTCAAAAGAGAAAATACTCTAGATTGAGCCTCCCAAATACATATTTTGACATTATCTATCTTCCTAGAGATATCTACTACATATATTAATATTTTTCTATTTAGTCTGTGATCTGAATCCTGTTAAGAAGCTGACTCTGTTCAACATAGCAAACCTTAGCAATTCTAAGACCACTTTTCCTAGCATGTTTTGGGTTCTAGAACAGCCTAGACTTGAGGCTAGGGTTGGGAGATGGTTGGGGCTCCCTTGGTGAAGAAGTTGCCTCGTGCACACACATGAGATGCTACACTGGTAATGAAGAGAAGACATCAACACTCAGTGACTGGTTTGCTATGATGAGAAGGAATGCCTAGTAGGTGGGTAAAACTTAGAAATGCCAAGATTCTATGTAAATTGGAAGAACTATGGGACAGGGAAAAATAAGAACAAAACAAGAATAAGGAGGAAGAGGATGATGGAGTTAAATCACAGCAGAAGCAGGCATGGAAGAAGTAGCACCGAGCTGCTGGAACAACTGGCTTTCTCTTCAGCTTTTCTGACTTTCCATCCACACAATCTCCTTTGACTCCAAGGATAATGGAGTTTCCTTGGGTGGCTCCAGCAACTGAATTGCCTTTCTTTGTCTTCCCTGAACTCCTATCTTTAAAGTTAGGTAAATCATTTATTATTGCACATTGAACTGTGTGCCACTTATCATTTAATTGGGTGGGTACTTGATATTGATCTCCTGCTAATATTAACCAACACGGTTGTTATTTCCATGTATGGAATTCTGTTATATTAAGGAGTGCTTCAGAGAAGGCGATGGCATCCCACTCCAGTACTCTTGCCTGGAAAATCCCATGGACGGAGGAGCCTGGTAGGCTGCAGTCCATGGGGTCGCAAAGAGTCAGACACAACTGAGCGACTTCACTTTCACTTTTCACTTTCATGCATTGGAGGAGGAAATGGCAACCCATTCCAGTGTTCTTGCCTGGAGAATCCCAGGGATGGGGGAGCCTGATGGGCTGCTGTATATGGAGTCACACAGAATTGGACACGACTGAAGTGACTTAGCAGCAGTAGCAGCAGCAAGGGTTCCTTGAGACTTTGTGAATTATAGATAAGTTCTATATAATGTTGGTAATTCTTACATAATGCTAACTTAGAGGGAACGGGGAAGAAAAAGGAGGATAAAGAGAAGGTGATAATTATGGTTTTAAAGAGAACAGGAAAACCATAAGGGAAAAAGATTGTCACCACCTTTGTTTGATTTGTTAAGTAGGAAAGATAGCTTTGGTTTTCTCTCCCCTCTCACTGCTGTGTTTGTTCCACTTCCTTTACAAATGACCAAAATTTAAATGGACTCAACCTTTGAAAAAAGCAAAATCCAAATAAAATAGTGTTTATACAACTACTTAGATTCAACTTGATATTCCACACTATATACAGCTAACTGTACCTCCATAGAATCTATGACTCTAAAATCAGCACATCATAATAACTCAAGATGTTCATAAGGAGAATTCTCATGATTTTATGGAAAATAGATCTCTGTCTGGTATACCTCCACTTAGTAAGACAGAGGATTCTTTATGTCTTAAAAAGTATTTACGTAATGGAAAAATGTTAAAATTTAGATTGTGGAATTTAAATGATTAGTTCTCAATTACATGGAAAACTCAGCACTCCAGACATAACTCACGAGGGATTCTGTAATGGAATGTTTAAGTGTCCAGATATTTTGTCTTCTAAAGACAAAAGGAGATGTTCAAAAGCCATGTACTAAAGAAAAAAAAAAAGCCCATGTATGGTGTAACAGTTGAACACAACTGCCTTGTAGACATAGTGGGCTTACCAGGTTATTTTTAAGGAAGACTGAATTTTTCCATTCCTGCCTTAATTTTATGATGACAACAAAGGGTACTGTCTGGAAATCGTCCTGGGTGAAGAATAGTTAAGGAATGATGAATACTTGGCTTACAGAAGAGAAAACGTTGAGGAGCACAGTAAATATTTTCTTATCCAGCACCCGAAGAGTTATGTTGAAAAAGAATACAGTTACTCTGTAACTACTGAGGAAAAAAAAACAAACTGACAAAGAAATAAGAAGCAAGATTGCAGGTTAGTATAAGAAAATGAAGAAAAGTTGACAGAGCAGACTTCCTTGGTGGTCCAGTGGTTAAAACTCTGTGCTTCCAGTGCTAGGGGCCTGGGCTCAATCCCTGGTCAGGGAACTAAGATCCTACAGGCCCCACAGTGCAGCACCCCCTCCAAAATTTTTAATACTTAAAAAAGAAAAATTGATTTAGTACAGTCAAAAATGGAATGAATTTGCTGATAAAGTAACATTGGAGTATTCAACCAGAAGATGGAATTAGGTTTCAGGAATGTTAGAGGAAATTTATACATTGAGAGGAGCTTGGGTTGAATGATTTTTTAAAAAGTCACAGTGAATGTAAAATAGTATTACACAGAAAAATTTACAATAACATGGTAGGAGAAGGTGAAGAGCTACCTGGTTATTAGAATGTCAAAAATGCTCTGTTATTTCTTTGCATCAATTTGTGACCCACTATTTATGATAACTCACCTGTAACTCCGTTTGCAAACAATCTTTATAAAAGCAGTAATATGATTTTTCTCTATGACATATCTTTCAGGCTTGACTAAGGTACACAGTGAACAAATCCTTAGAGCTACGTCATTACTGAAAGATTCTAATAAGGATGAGTACTTAATAGCACCAGTATTACAAAGCAGACCAACACTCCTGCATACGTTATAATTAATGCCCACCAGTCAGATATCTGGAGAAGGCAATGGCACCCCACTCCAGTACTCTTGCCTGGAAAATCCCATGGACAGAGGAGCCTGGAAGGCTGCAGTCCTTGGGGTCGCTAAGAGTCAGACACAACTGAGCGACTTCATTTTCACTTTTCACTTTCAAGCATTGGAGAAGGAGATGGCAACCCACTCCAGTGTTCTTGCCTGGAGAATCCCAGGGACGGGGGAGCCTGGTGGGCTGCCGTCTATGGGGTTGCACAGAGTCGGACACGACTGAAGCGACTTAGCAGTAGCAGCAGCAGCAGCAGTCAGATATCATCAATGCAATTGCAACTGTGTTTATGAAACATCAAACCTGTTAAACCACCAGCCAGACTGATCCTCTTTCGCACAGTTCCCTTCGTAGTTGTCATTATCTCTGTCCCACGTGCTGAATTTCATGCTTTGGTGACTGGCCCACCATTGCACTTCAGGATGAAAATTTCCAGTAAGGGAGTCCCCAGCGGTTCCAGAATATTCCCCAATACGTAAATCATAGGAATTCTAAAGAAAAAGAGGTGATTTCCATGATCAGTTGTTACTGTTTGGAGTGTGTGTGTGTGTTTAGTCACTCAGTAGTGTCTGAGTCCTTGTGACCCCATGGAGTGTAGCCTGCCTGGGTTTCTCTATTACTATTTTAAAAACAGGCTTATTTAATAAATAAAAGATCAGGCTCTATCACAGATTTTTGTTTCCCCTGACTTTGGGTTTTATATTGTATATTTTACATATTAATTTGTGGTGATATGTATTTAAAAATGTTAGTACCTTTTCATCTCCAACTTTGAAATTTTTATATTGAGCATAACGGCTATTCTTCTCAAAATCTGCAAGGTCGATTTTTAACGTGTAATCTCCTAGGAAAGGGAAAAAAAGAAATTGTAGGTTTTTTTTTTTTTTTTTTAAATGTATGAGATGACATTTACTTACTGAGGCTTAAAAACAGTTTGTGGCTCTATTTTACTTAGACCATTTCCTTCTACCATGAGTCAGCTTTCAAAGAATAAACAGTGACTCCATTGTATTTACAACATGCATGTTTTATTGTGTATTTTACTTGGAAAAAGTTAGGAATGTAATATTAAAGGTAGAACATTTCTACTAGATCTATCATAGATAAGAGCCAGTGTAATTCACTAGGCAAAGAAGAACAGAAAGCAAGTCATTTTTCAGTACATAAATTAAGAAATCTAACAGTAAATAAACAGAAGTTTTATGAAGTTTAAAAGTTGACTTTTTTTCTTACTTTTGGTAAGGATGCTGATCTTCAACATTAAATAATGACTGAAATAGTTGATAACATCAAGTAATCAGCTTTTCTTCACTGTCTCATCATTTGCAAATAACAAAGACTACTCTTTCAGAAACAGAACTATTGTTAGGAACATAAAAAGTTATAAGTCAAATTGACAGTCAGATAATATATTTGTATTCAATCATTCTACTTTGATAAATAAAATTTCACAATGACCAGTAAGATCAGGTCTGAACTCAGAGTCTTAGCCTCCTCCCAATTCTAAGCTGGAACATAGCAGCAGGTCAGGCAGACCTGGCACACGGTCAGCCTGCTCTCTTGTCCCACCCCAGTCTCCATCACACAGAGCAAAGGGCCTTGCCCACACTTATGGACATTCCAGACTGCACACCAAGCTCTGTTGACATCCAAAATAAAAGCTGTTTCTCCACTTCCCCTCAGACTTAGGGGGCACACACCAGATGTACAATTTTCCTACAGGGGGACAGATGAAGAAGAGGCATGAATAGGTCCTGGAGACAAAGTCAAGGCTTCTTCAGTAGAGAGTGCTGGACTCTATATCGCCAGAGTGAGTCTAGGAGACTCTCTGGCCCCACAGATTGCTTGATTCATGGAGCTCTCTAAAGTGGGATTTCAAGGAAGAGGCCACTTTAATCTGATCAAAAGGTAGTAAATGTTATGTGAGCTAAGACTGTGAAGTGGACTAGAACAGAAATAAAGGCTAAATCAATGCTCCTAAAAAGTACTTTGCATTATAGAAGAGGTTTAGACTTTTAGGTAACCATCTAAATATCTCTTTAGTCAATGAGTAAATAAAAATTCAACTTTGGATCATTTCTAAATTAGCTTTACTGCAAACACTTCCAACCAAAATTTATAAATGGAGATAAAGCTATTTTAAAGAGGCAACTCCTTTGCTTTAAATGCTCTCATAATTAAGAAATGTAGGGGGACTTCTCTGGCAGTCTAGTGGTTAAGATTCTGTGTTTTCACTGCACAGGGCATGAGTTCTATCCCTGGGTTGGGAATTAAGATCCCTTATGCCACACATGGGAGATATTGTGGTACAGCCATTATATATATATATATATATATATATATATATTTTTTTTTTTAAGGAAAGAAAAGAAATGTAGGGAGAAAGTCACTCTTTTCTTGGGGATGATGTTCTATGCAGTTGTGACACCTGGAACTGATAAATACATTTTTGCTACCATGAGAGTAGCCAGCCTGAAACACCAATGAAAATGTGAAGCAGATATGTTGCCAAAGTGCATCTGGACAAATAATAATTTTAAAAATAATATTTTATTTTTAAATTAATTAATTAATAATATTTGTTGTTGTTTAGTTGTTCATTCATGTCTGACTCTTTGCCACCCCATGGACTACAGCACACCAGGTTTCCCTGTCCTTCATTATTATTAATTAATAAGTTTGAATTCTGTATGCTTAGAAGGATCCAAGTGTTACTTCTTGGGGTTTTCATTGTTTCAATGAAAAACCAGATGCATATTAATATGTAAAAGAAACAGAAATTGGTATGATAAATATTATATATCTATCATAAAACACAAGTAGGATAATAAATACTTTGAAATTTAGAGAACACTGATCATAAGAAGAACATACAAAGAAAGCTTTAGATTTCTAGGATTATCCATCCTCTCCAAGTTACTATTCTGGGGTGTTTCCAAGATCTCTATAATAATAATGATACTATTATGAATATAGACACACAAATCACTTTCCTTAACTTGTTTGGAATGAATAAACCTTGCTCTTACAATTAGTGCCTTGCCAGTGTGATTTAACATGCTTTCTTGAGCAATATAATTGCTTTTTACAAAACATTAAGAATCAGATTTGAGTGGAACTGACTATAATCTCAGGTAGAAAGTGAAGTAAGGAAGATAAAGGATTGGAGCAAAAGAACATGGAAAAGGGAAGCTTGGAAAAGCTTCCCTGGTGGCTCAGAGGTTAAAGTGTCTACCTCCAATGCGGGAAACCTGGGTTCAATCCCTGGGTCAGGAAAGATCCCCTGGAGAAGGAAATGGTTACCCACTCCAGTATTCTTGCCTGGAGAATCCCATGGACGTAGAAGCCTGGCAGGCTACGTCCATGGGGTCGCAAAGAGTCGGACACTTCACTTTCACTTTCAGTGATACTTAAAACAAATATCAAACTCTAGTTAAAGACATCCATGCAAAAGCAGATAGAGGGAATGATACAGATGTCTGCAATATACTTGGAAATGTCCAAAAAATGGATCAATGGATGGATAGATGAAAAGTTACAGGGTTAAAATGTTAATGTAAAATCTAGGTGGTAGATTGAAATCTCTTCCAGTTTTGTTGTATCTTGCAAGTTTTTCAAATTAAGATTTGGAGGGGGATGGGAACAAGAACATTTATATTCTATGTTATTTATTCCAAAAACAGCCATAATTCCTCAACTCTTCACCTTTCCCTTTGCAATGGGACTTTATAAGTCCTCTCATTAAGCCTATTTCCTTTTCCCTTACATCTGAGCTGGTCCTGTGACTTGCTTTCACTAAAACAGAAGGCAGTATAAGTGACTGTGTGCCATTGCTGAGTCTAGGTCTCAAGTAAGTTATGTGCTTTCATTCTCTTTCCTAGAACTCTACTTCTGCTTCAAGAACAAGTCCAGGCTAGCCAGCTGGAAGATGACAGACCATGTGGAGTGAGCTGGACAGCCAGCCTCCCACTGATGAGGAAGTTGATCACCAGCTCATGAGCAAGCCCAACGAGATCAGCAGAGCCCAGCCCTAACGAGCAAAACTACCCAGCTGCCCTGTATATTTGTGAGAAATAATAAAGAGCTGTTGTTTTAAGTCACTAAATTCATAAGTGGCTTGTTATACATACAATATATGTGTTTTGAGTCATATAAGTCATTCAGAATAATGATTATGACAGATTTCCTTCCCAGAAACAGAAAAAAATGTATGTGAAAAATATCTCTCCCACAACCTAGGTCTAAGCAGCCACCTTTTACAAAGGAGATTATTTCCCAAAAGGGATTATTGGCCATCTGCAAATCATAATAGTTACTGAATTAGTTCTATTGTCTAGGATTTAGTGAAAAACAGTCGTGTTCCCTTTGTTGTATTTCCAGTGAATTTGGTATAAGGTAAACCTTACCTTGTGTGGTCAGTAAGTGAAGATTTCTATTACCCAACCAATATTCACCATTTTTTGGACAAAATTTCCAAAGCCATTTTCATAGTCACTCCAGTCTCTAAAAAATGAAAGTGAAAGTTGACTTTAGCAAAATCCAAATGGACCTTTGCAGTACCCAAGGTGCACACTTCTACCCCTACCCATAATATCTTCTTGATTAGGTAATGTACTTTTATTTAGAAAGAATGAAGTTCTAATGCACTTCAGGTATAATAAAGAGGCTTAACTTTTGTAAACCTCATATTTCCTACTCCAAATAAATCCTTATGTCATAATTAGCACACCTGTTAAAGTTTTCACTGCCATCAGATCGTCTCTGAATTACAGTCCATCCTCCTCCATCAGACATGTCACAATAAACAGAGAATTCTGCTGGGCTCTGGAGAGGTTTGATTTTATAAAATCCACTCTGCTTGTACCCATCATTGAAAATCTCTGAACAATCTGTTTGGAAAACAAAGTAATGTAATATTTGTCATGTGTCTGTTTTTTTTTTTTTTTAAAGGGAGCCTCTGAATGAGATTACTCAATACTAATGGAGACAGATAAATACATGATGTAGATAATCAGCTGTTTAAAACTGCATCTTGTACATCTCCCAGTGGCTACTAGGAAGTTCTTTTTTCTAGATGATATAATTATCATTTGACTTCTTGATATGATCATGGAAAAAATAAAATGGTGAAATAGGTATATGGTTTCTCATTTCTGATTTTTTTAAAAGAGTCTGAAATTATGTCTTAGATAATTACAGTATATTTAAGTGAAACATATCTTTACAGTATATTTAAGTGAAACATATCTTTATCAGATAGGACAGAACTTTTTTTTTCTCATGGCACTAAAATGTAAGTAAAAATATAATACCAAACAATTTAATACAGATTATCTTGATTTACAGCATTATAAATCATTCTGAACATCTGGAAATGAACTCAAAATAGTAATCTTGTTAGATTCTTATAACTTCCCAGTCTCACCAGAGATTTTACTCACCCACTGAAATTTCTAAGAGTCCATGCATTCTTAGACGTTTTTGCTAAAAACTGCAAGTTTCTATTATTTCATCCTGTGGTCTTCTCTGCGCTGATATTTCTTTGACCACTGAAGCTACCAATTTGTCACCAAAAAGTAATATCTGTTTCTTAAATCACGTTGCTGCTGCTGCCAAGTCACTTCAGTCGTGTGCGACCCCATAGAAGGCACCCCACCAGGCTCCCCCATCCCTGGGATTCTCCAGGCAAGAACACTGGAGTGGGTTGCCATTGCCTTCTCCGTAACTCACGTGAGGGTGGGATAAATTAATAACCATTGGTCTCATCTAGGCTGATTTGGGGTGAATTAGAGAATACGGCTGATATGTGTGTCCTAGGTCACTTCAGTCATGTCCAGCTCTGTGGGATCCTATGGACTGTTGCCCACTAGGCTCCCCTGTCCATGGGATTCTCCTAGGCAAGAATACTGGAGTGGGTTGCCATGCCCTCTTCCAGGGCATCTTCCCAACCCAGGGATCAACTTGGCATCTGCATTGCAGATGGATTGCTTCCCACAATCCTCCTGCATTGCAGGTGGATTCTTTACCACTGAGCCACCCCAGAAGCCCATTATGGCAGACATGAACTCGCTATTGTTTAGATGCCCAGGCAGCTCTGTTTTAGGGTAGTTGAATTAATGGCCACTGTAAAGAGATAGTTTCAAGGATACCCAATCACAGAATTTTGAATAAAAATACTATAGTTTAACATCACTAACTTTCAAATTTTACCCTTATCATTTTGCTCATTTCCTCCTTTATTAAAAAAAAATTTTCTACAATTCTGTAGCTATAAATGGTGATGGATGTTAACTGGACTTAGTGTAGTGATCATTTCACAATATATACAAACATCATATCATTATATTATATACCAGAAACTAATATAATGTTTTATGTTCAATTGTACCTAATAAAAAATTTCTTGCCCTGATTGACAATTTCATTCTTTTAGCATATTAAGTTCTTTCTTCATTTTCATTGTTCTGATGCCAAATTGTCTATAATTTTGTTACAACTAAAATATATCCCACATTAAATAGTTGAGCAGGCAGTAGGAATCAGAGGAGAAACAAAAATAAAGAACCTTAGTCACTTTCTAAAACCCTCATCAGGTTGAGACCCATCATATACTACTGCTTTGGTGAGATGTCCATTTTTCTAATGAGTTAGGCCTTAATTATGTATTTATTTTTGAGATTCAGAAGCCCCTGTGTTCTTTTCTACACCCTGGATTATTTTTTTAAATCCTGTTTTGCAGTTAAACAAGAAGAAGAACAATGTGAAAATGATTATCTAAAATTAGTTCAAGGTTGTTCAGAAGCTTACATCTTGTGGTCAAGTACATTGCACAGCATTTTTCATTAGAGTAAGCAGATTTTTTTTTCCATTTACTTTTTTTTAAATTGGAGGATAATTGCTTTACAGTGTTGTGTTGGTTTCTGCTGTACAACAAGGTGAGCCAACCGTAAGTACACATGCATCCCCTCCCTCTTGAGCATCCCTTCCACCCTGCCCCACACCCCCAGGTTGTCACAGAGCACCCTGTGCGCTACAGTGGCCTCCCATGGGCTATTTTACACATGGTGGGGTATGTATCCGTGCTTCTCTTTCATTAGTCCCACCCTCTATTTCCCCTGCTGTGTCCATAAGTCTGTTCTCTATGTCTGCATCTCTATTCCTACCCTGCAAATAGGTTAATCAGTACCATTATTCTAGATTCCATATGTATGTGTTAATATGCAATATTTATTTTTCTCTTTCTTACTTCACTCTGTATAAGCTTGTTAGGAAAAGAGCACTTTACTTACATTTAACCACCTACAAAACAGCTGAATAATAAAGACTCAGAAGCTTCAGACTATTTCCCAAGCAAATATGGAAATAATTAGCTGTAACATTTGCCTCTGGAAAACTCTGTGAATATGGAGTTTTCAGCCAACATTTTCTATTTGTTCTTACTTTATGCCAACTCCGAGTTTAAGTTTTTAGGAAGTTTTTGATCTTCCCAGAGGAAAATGCTAAACACAACTTAAGATTCAGAAGAAAGATTTCCACTGAAAAAAACAGAAACAAAACCCAAACAAAGAAATTTTTTAAAAAATGCCACTAGCTCAATTTCTTACAGCAAATAGATTAAGGAGCCTGCCTTGGGAAAATGTGACTTTTACTCTGATAGAAAGTTCAAGCAATAGAGGGTTTAAAATATTAACTAGATATTTCAAACTCTGATTTTCAAAATGTTTTGACTCACTCAACCACCCCAGAGAATAGGCAGAAGAGGGGTAGGGTTAGAGATATCTGTGTTCATGGGAGTTTAAAAAAGAATTTTTGGATACTTACATGATGCTAGAGAGAGGCCATGGCTTCCTGCCCTCTGTTTGACAAACACTGTGTTAAATTGGGTGAGGTGAATATGCTCTGCTCAAGCAGAAAGCAAACCGTGCTGGAAGCACGAATGTTGAAGCTTCACAAAGGGATGTGCCAGCCTGCCAAATGAACTTTTTCCTTTTGTCCCAGAATGGTGACTGAGAACCAAAGGCACTAAGTACCCCCACATTCTAAACTCAAAGGAAGGCCAGCCTGAGCTCAGCCACATGCCACAGAGCATGCTGGGAAATGCCAGGAATGCCCTCCTCACCCCCAGGCAACCTAAGATGAGACTTAGAGGAGAGAGAGGAAGTTGCAGTATTACTGTGGGGAGGATTGGTGGGCTCTCTCCTCTGAAAGTAAAGGAGAGAAGATATAATAATGTAGGTAGAGAGCTGGCATTCATTGAGCCAAGTGAGAAGTACTTTTGTAAGCATTTCATTAGATCTATTAACTTATTTGATCTTTACACCAAAGAAACAGGTATCCTTATCACTCCCATTTTACAGATGAGAAATAAGAGGCACAAAGAGGTCAAGTAATTTGCTCAAAGGCCACTTCTAGCAACATGTGCAACTGGACTTTGAACCCAGGCTTTGGAGTCTCTACTTTAAACACTACACATACTGCCTTTTGAGATACTGTCTCATAAATACTGGAGGGCTCCTGCACAAGGGGACATGGTTAAATTAGTGGTCGTGTTGGCTGAACAGATGATGCTAAAAGGCTGTTTTGATTGTCAACAATTAGTGTGAATTTGGTAGACTAATCTTTTAATAAAGGTGCATAATTCAATCACACCTAAAAGCTTAAAAAGTACATTTATATTGTATAAAAATCATGTGATTTGTGCATTGTTTTCAAAAATTGCCAGGTTGTATGTAATTAGGTGTTTCCTACTATGAGATGAATTAGGATTCAGAAAATAATTGATTTAGTAATAATAGAGTAACTTATAAATAAGAAAAAAAAATTTATTTCTATGGATCATATACATAAATATTTAAGCTTTTTTAAATTTAAGGAGACCAAAAACATATCCTTTGGTGTGAGCAAATTTTTGTATATTTTATACATTATATATTATGCTAAACATATTATATATTTTCTTAGAATTTATGTTATTATGTATTTTGTTTATTGAGTGTTTTTTTTTGCTCTTCATAGATTCTCTAGTAGTTTTCCTGTATGCTGAAAAATAAAGTAAAATTGAATTGGATTTATATTTCATAGTTTATTTCTCCTTCTCCTCCTTCATGCTTACAACATCTGTGAAGAATATTAAATGCAGATCTACTGACTTCTGGAATTTTTTAGCTGTTATACCCTAAACAGTCACATAGGATGTCTATTATCTATTTTAGGGGCTTCCCTCATAGTTCAGTTGGTAAAGAATCTGCCTGCAATGTGGGAGACCCAGTTTCGATCCCTGGGTTGGGAAGATCCCCTGGAGAAGGGAAAGGCTACCTAGTCCCGTATTCTGGCCTGGAGGATTCCATGAAGAGTCAGACACGACTGAGCGACATTCACTTTTTATTACCCATCTTATCATTGTGTCACAAATTTATTTTTTATTAAAAAACTTTATTATTATTATTTTTAATAAACTGGCTTAAAATTTTGGGGGGGCCAGGCTGCAGCATGCGGGATTTTGTTTCCCTGACCAGGGACGGGACCCATGCCCCTTGCATTGGAAGGGTGGAGTCTTAACCACTGGACCATCAGGGAAACCCCAGTGTTAAGTTACTGAAACACTTAAGAAAATTAGATTATGTAAATGAACTATACCCCAATAAAAAGTTAATTAAGGAAAAAGAAATAAAAAGAAATTCTGACCTGCATATTGCCTCTTGCCTCCAAGGTCAATGACACTATGCTCCTCTCCTTTATCAAGGAGCTGGACTTCCTTCTCATGCAAAAGCTGTGAGATCTTGACTTGTTGCTGCTTGACCCGAGTCTCCAGCAGGTACACTTGGGCTCTGAGCCTCGTCTGCTCCTGGAGGCAGTTCTCCAGAGCCTGCAAAGTAATGTGCATCTCGTCTTGTAGAAAATAAGCTCCCGGAATGAGTTGCTAAATTTATGGTTCAATTTTGTTCCCAGTTCCCATTTTAGAATAGTATTCTAACCAGGAAGTGTTGAGGTCTTAAAACTATGTATTTGAAGAAAAAGAAATTATGGCTTACCAGAATAAGAAATTTTTGAACTAAAAATGCAATAATCTGAATGACCATGCTAAGAGCTTTAGAGTCGGTGCTTCATTTGATCCTCATAATAAGGATGAGATACGAAAGAGCTCATCTTTGAGTTCAGTTCAGTTCAGTCACTCAGTTGTGTCCAACTCTTCGTGACCCCATGAATCGCAACACGCCAGGCCTCCCTGTCCATCACCAACTCCCGGAGTTCACTCAGACTCACGTCCATCGAGTCAGTGATGCCATCCAGCCATCTCATCCTCTGTCGTTGCCTTCTCCTCCTTCCCCCAATCCCTCCCAGCATCAGTCTTTTCCAATGAGTCAACTCTTCACATGAGGTGGCCAAAGTACTGGAGTTTCAGCTATAGCATCATTCCTTCCAAAGAAATCCTAGGGCTGATCTCCTTCAGAATGAACTGGTTCGATCCCCTTGCACTCCAAGGGACTCTCAAGAGTCTTCTCCAACACCACAGTTCAAAAGCATTAATTCTTTGGCGCTCAGCCTTCTTCACAGTCCAACTCTCACATCCATACATGACCACAGGAAAAACCATAGCCTTGACTAGACAGACCTTAGTCGGCAAAGTAATGTCTCTGTTTTTGAATATACTATCTAGGTTGCTTATAACTTTTCTTCCAAGGAATAAGCGTCTTCTAATTTCATGGCTGCAATCACCATCTGCAGTGATTTTGGAGCCCTCAAAAATAAAGTCTGACACTGTTTCCACTGTTTCCCCATCTATTTCCCATGAAGTGATGAGATCGGATGCCATGATCTTAGTTTTCTGAATGTTGAGCTTTAAGCCAACTTTTTCACTCTCCTCTTTCACTTTCATCAAGAGGCTTTTTAGTTGCTCTTCACTTTCTGCCATAAGGGTGGTGTCATCTGCATATCTGAGGTTATTGATATTTCTCCCGGCAATCTTGATTCCAGTTTGTGTTTCTCCCAGTCCAGCGTTTCTCATGATGTACTCTGCATATAAGTTAAATAAGCAGGGTGACAATATACAGCTTTGACGTACTCCTTTTCCTGTTTGGAACCAGTCTGTTGTTCCATGTCCAGTTCTAACTGCTGCTTCCTGGCCTGCATACAGATTTCTCAAGATGCAGGTCAGTAAACTTGCTCAAAAATTCTCAGTGGGCAAGAAGAGTCTGGATTCACATCCAGTTCATGGTCCCTGTTGTCAATCTCAATGCGTTCTCCTGAGTGCTTTCTTAACAGAAAAGTGCTTTATGAATGACTAGTGTTGCACTTTCTAAAGTAAATGAGGCTTTTGAATGATCTTTTGGTATTAACATGTTTAAAAATATATTTGAATGCTTATAACCTTATGACACATGGCCATCTTTATACAGGATGCTACTTCAGTTCCTCCTGTCCCTGAGGACCTTATCCATTTACCTGTTGCTAGAAATATGACTGGAGTCACTTTAACTTTGTACAGTGTTTTTCCCTCAATGACTTAAAAAAGGGATGGCGAAGCCTGCGTTTTTCAGTTGAATCAGCTACTTTCTTTAACAAAGGCAAATAACCCAAGAATGCTGCACATGAACGAGTTTATCAGTTCCTTTCTAAAGTGGCATCTGACTGAGCAGATTCCTCCAGAAATAAAGTGAATGTGGTGAGTTGGGAAGGGGAGTTGCAGAGGTGGGTCTCCTGGGAAGAGCTACTAAGACCAAGAAGCTATAATAAAGGCTCTTAAGTATTCAACACTGGGAGAGTTACTTGGGGGCCATGAGAAAAAGGACAAAACACAAATCTTTGCCACTTTCCCATTTTTACTTTGACATCTCTGTTTGCAGCTCATGTCATGATCTCCTGTGATAAATGAAAATGTTTGCTGAGAAATTACGATTTTTAACATGCAAGTGCTTTACACTAATTTTACATTATTTCCTTTTATAGGCATTTAATTAGAGTCAGGTATATTTCTCAGTTTATATTCATATAACTTCCTGTTCCTATCTTTATCTGCTACCTTATATATATTCCTTCCATAATCCTCCAGGGGATCTTCCCAACCCAGGGATCGAACCCAGGTCTCCTGCTTTGCAGGCAGATTCTTTACCAACTGAGCTACCAGGGAAGCACCTTACGTATATTTCTTCTATAAATTGGAAGACCTACTGTGTTCTGGGCACTCTGTTCGGCAGTTTGAACAGTAGATATCCTATTTGGGAAAAAGAAAGAGGTACGTTTTTTCACTATGTAGTATAATGTAAAACAGAAATTCAACCTCAAAACTGAAAGTCTTACAGCAAGTGAGTGAGAATGACAACAGAGGCCCCCTCTCTCCCATCTCCAGGCCCAAATCTCCAACTCTCTCCTGGCTGTTTCTCTAGGACTATTTCTCTTTCTTAAAAATGTTCATTTCTTTCTTTATTTTTGGCTGTGCTAGGTCTTTGTCGGTTGGTGAGTGCAGGCTTTCTTTAGTCGTGGCAAGCAGGGGCTACTCTCTCGTTGTGGTGTGAAGGCTTCTCCTTGCGGCTTCTCTTGTTGCACAGCACCGGCCCTAGAACACACAGCTTTCAGTTGTGGTTATTCCGGGGCTCTAGAGCACAGGCTCAGTAACTGTGGCACACGGGCTTAGTTGCTTCTCAGCATGTGATATGTTCCTGGATCAGGGATCGAAATGGTGTCTCCTGTTTTGGCAGGCAGATTCCCAGCCACTGGACCACCAAAGAAGTTCATCTCTAGGACTATTTTGTACTTTTGTAACTTTCACCTCACCACTCTTTGATTCATTCTGTCTGAACCAATTATTTGCTTAGCCCCCTCAGTCACACCTGTCTAAAAATGAACAGCAAAGTCATTTTATGGCATCTCGAATTCTGCCTTGCTTTCCAGCAGTGGAAGATTGTTTGTGATACTGTTAAATACAGTGAACTGTACAATTTAAAGTGACTAAAGGATTACAGGGCAAGAATGTTCAATTTTTATGTGACTATATATACACTGTTAGTAAACTTATTTAAAACTTGGTGGGGGAGCTTCCCTGGAGTACAGTGGCTGGGATCTCACCTTCTAAACCAGGGGTTGCAGGTTTGATCCCTGGTCAGGAAGCTAAGATCCTACATGCTTGGTGGTAAAAAAAAAAAAAAAAAAAGCCAAAACATAAAACAGAAGTGATACTGTGAAAAATTCAATAAAGACTTTAAAAATGGTCCACATCAAAGGAAAAAAAAATCTTTAAAAAAATTAGGGATTTTCTTTCTCCTACAACTTTGAGTAAATGAGTGTTTTCTCATTTTTATTCATGGAGGGAGGCACAAGTTCATTGCAATTACTTTCAAATAATCTGTTTAGTTTACAAGGACAGTGTCCAATATTCCACGTAACCACCCAAATAACCTCAGTAAATCAAAAAGACTTAGTGTGAATACTGGTTTTTACTCTAAAAATTTTTAAAGCACTTAATAAGTGCCTATTACATGGCAGGTGCTTCCACAAATCTTTTTCATTTTTCCTCCTTAGTTTTTTTAGTGACAAGTCACTACAGTTTTTTTGCAAGAGAAAATTAAGATCAAAGCAGGAAAAAATATATATAATAGTTTTTGTAATAAGCTTACCGAGCTTCCCCTGCCAATTACCAGAGCAGAGGTGACAAGGATGAAACTAAACATCTTCGCCATTTTCCCCATTGGAAGAACTGTAAGAACAAAGAGAATTTAACTTATTGTGAATTTGTTATGAGACCAGTGCTGGCTTGACTCAACGTGATCCAGGAGGTCAGACACAGCTCTAGGTCGACTTTAATCTATGAGTTGCCAAGGAAATTCTCTTGGATTTTCCCAGGCTTCCCCCAACAGAAGGATGCTCACTGTTACCTTGTAGAGAACTGAAGCAGTTCGCAAATACAGAGGCAGGACTATGGTTCTCTGGAGTGTGGAAAAGGCACAGACTCTTTAAGCACAAAGACCTGGTTCCATATTTTGGCTGGTCAGTTCCTAGTGGTGTGACCTCACACAGCTTACTATAAAATGCTCCTGATCTATAAAATGGATATCATAATTCTTACTTTGTAGGACTGTGGCCATTTTGATATTAATTTTTCCATATACCCTGGCATGTGATAAGAGCTAAATGATTAGTTACTCATTTTGTACAGAGAAGCCTGTTTTTATTTTGAGAAAAAGGAAGAAAAAAGTTACAACAAATAGGAGGTAATATGAATTATTTTTCTTAATGTTTTAATGTATAGGTAGCTAATGAGATAAAATAAAACCTGAAGTTCTCTTTAAAGTTGTAGAGGAAAATTAATTTTAGCACTTCTTGAGATTATTCTTAAAATCAATCATGAAGTCATGAGTCTTGATGAAAAATTTTGCTCATCCTCAAAATAACTTCTCTATGCCACCAGTTGTGAATTCTCATAAATTTTAGAAGCTCAGGCGCCTAAGAGGACAGAAATATCTGCATAATATTCAAAGAAAATTTATACCTATGATTGCTGCTAATAAAAACTGAAATCAACTGACTTATTTGTCAGCCTATTTTTATTCGTATAAAACCTATGACCACAGTTCCTTTCTATGTATCTCTTTCTGAGTTTCTATGTAATTAAAAAAGTGGGTCCTAAACTTTGTTGCCCATTGGGATCATTTGAGGAGCTTTAAAAACATTTCCACATCCAGGAATTGAGTCGAATGTCTAAAGGTGGCAGTCAGATCCTAGAATTTTTAAAAGATTGCCAGCTTTTTCCAATGGTCAGCAAAGTTTGGGAAGCAACGATTTAGGGATTTAATAGACACATTTTTTTCAGTCTATTTTAACAAAATAAGTAGTTTTCAATCCTTGTGGGGCCATACAAAACAACAACAACAAAAAACAGCTACAGTATGAGAGGGGCATTACTTAAATTCAGGGGCAAGTAGCATGCATGAGAATCTTGGGAAGCATTACTATATATAATGCAAATTTTTAGAATATGTGAAATTTGCACATTACAGATGGAGAAGGCAATGGCACCCCACTCCAGTACTCTTGCCTGGAAAATCCCATGGACAGAGGAGCCTGGAAGCCTGCAGTTCTTGGGGTTGCTAAGAGTTGGACACGACTGAGCGACTTCACTTTCAGTTTTCACTTTCATGCA
Organism: Nanger dama; assembly: GCA_917880005.1. NCBI lineage: Eukaryota > Metazoa > Chordata > Mammalia > Artiodactyla > Bovidae > Nanger > Nanger dama. Next base: position 26,433,523 of record CAKJTW010000021.1, read on the forward strand.
CTGGAGAAGGAAATGGCAACCCACTCCAGTGTTCTTGCCTGGAGAATCCCAGGGATGGGGGAGCCTGGTGGGCTTCTGTCTATGGGGTCGCACAGAGTCGGACCCGACTGAAGTGACTTAGCCCCAGCAGCAGCACATTACAGAGAGTAATAAAGAATCTCCTAGATAAACCATAAAATTTTACTTCACACAATTTTACTTCTGGCTGATGTTTATTTTTATTACATTCCTAGAATTGTGCTATGCATTTGACCCAAAGACTTTTTTTCCTTCTAATTTTATCTTTTAACACCAAAAACATTTTGCATTGGGGTACAGCCAGTTAACAATGTTGTGATAGTTTCAGGTGAACAGTGAAGGGACTCAGCCACACATATACATGCATCCATTCTCCCCCAAACCCCCTCCCATCCAAGCTGGCACATAACATTGAGGAGAGTTCCACATGCTATACAATAGGTTTTTGTAGGTTATCCATTTTTCAATATTGGGCTATGCGTTTTCCAAGCAGCTTATTTCATCCTCAAATAATTCTCTAAGGCAAGTACTATTATCCTCATCCTACAAATGGAGAGATCAGAGATGTCAAGTCGCTGAATACCTAATGTTCCTTCACCAAGCACAGGACTTAGGAACGGATAAGTCATAGTCGTGTTCAGAAGTGAGAGTAATCTTCACTAGAGAAGGTCAAGGAGCAGGGCCTCTATACCTCTGTGCATCTTGCGTCCCTTTGTGTAACAGGCATATATGTATATAGAAAGGAAGACCATGCAGAACACAGGTTCGGGGTCATGGACCCTCCAGGTAGGAAGCCTTTAGCTCCTGTGAAGGAACATTAGGTCAGCCTTGCAGGAGAGGAGACAGCAGCACTAACCAGAAGCAGTCCTAGAGAACCGTGGGGCCAGCAAGCGCTAACTGATCATCAGCTAGCTGCTCAGCACTGGCTCACATGCTGTGGGAAGATAAAATATAGCTGCCTCATCAAGGCAATATTTGGGGGAAGAAATTAAAATAAATATTAAAATGGAAAGAAAGACAACAGAAATTTAGTATACATGAAGCCATATGTAGTTAAACATAAAAACTAAATTTTTCCAGATGAACTCTCAAGACAAAATTAATTACTTCCTCCACTGTGATCTCATACTATGTTTACAGACCAATAAAGCATTCATTCACTCAGGGAACAGTGTGCGCTTGCGTGCTATGGTCCAGGCACTGTGCCAGGTGATGAAATTGTCATCTGGTCGGCTTTTCACATGTCTCTCTCCAACTGCTTCCCTTTGTCCATGATTTTGTTTAGGATAAGGTTTTTGAAAGCAAAGGCCACATCTTGGTAACTGTTGTATCCTAGCATCTAACTGAAATTGCGGTGACTCCAATATAAGTTTAGAGTTTCCCAAGAGGGAAAATCTTTCTCAGAGGGAAAAATGTGATTTCCTTGGCATAAAACTGGTCTGTTCCCAGTGACATACTTCCTCCCCTGTGCTTATCCTTGTCAGGGGGAAAACAACAAGCTAAGTATATTTTGAAAATATGTGTTAAGAAGGAGTTAGGGACTTTGGGTTGGATTGAACACATAAGTTTTTTTCTTTCTCACAAAACCCCACTAGGAAAGGAGTAAAGAAAAATGGAAAAGACAGGGATTGACAAGGTGGAGGAGAAAGAGAGAGGGGAAAGGACTTTGCATGCAATGTCAACAACAGAACAAAAAGCACATGGCAGAGTTCACAAAGCTGCTAAAAAGAATTACTTTAAGAAGAGATATTTGGATTTATAAAATCCCCAAAGGAAAAAAACCGGAAAACTCAATACCTAAAATATTAAAAATTTGGCTCTTAATGGGCAGCTCAGCTGGTAAAGAATCCACCTGTAATGTGGGAGACCTGGGTTCGATCCCTGGATTGGGAAGATTCCCTGGAGAAGGGAAAGGCTACCCACTCCAAAATTCTGGCCTGGAGAATCTGATGGACTGTATAGTCTATGGGGGTCGCAAAGAGTCAGACAAGACTGAGTGACTTGCACTTCACCAATGGGGCTAAAGCCATTATCATAGCTATCTCATGATAAATTATTAGTTTGAACTCTTATTTTCAGTTGGTAGTAAATATATTTATTGAGCAAAATTACAACAGTTATGCTGCTATTTAAAAAAAAATCTCATTTGTACTCTTATGGTCACTTATTACTTAATTTTAAAATTTACCATAAAGTTTAACTAGCAAAAGTAAAACCAAACCAAACCAAAAAACCCTCCACATAATGGAGGATTCTTAACGTGTAATAGTCTTCTACATATAATCATACAAAAAAAAAGAAGCAAGAATAATTGTTTTATTATAAGCAAGCAAAAGAAAATAAAGACAAAAAATAGAAAATGTTCTTTTAAAACACATAAAAGAGATTTTAGAAATAGAAAGTATTATCCCATGAGGCTAGAACACACGGTCAAAATATAATTAGAGGAAGTGAGATCATCCGGTCAAATGTCATCAACATTTGAGGAAACAAGGCTCAGAGAGGGAAAATAATTTGCCTAAAGAAATAAAACAGACTTTCACTAAGGAGATTCACATTAACTCGAAAGCTTAATATAAAAATGGACTACCATTTGTGAATGTGAGTCATACTGTTTTTCTGACTGAAAAGAATCAACATAGTGAATGGATTATTGATTTGGGTTTTTCCTTTTTCTTTCCAGTAGGAAAAGTAATCTCATTTTTCTTATATAATAGCAACCAGATCTTCATTACTTTAATTCACTTCCAGCAGCTATCAGATACAATATTCAGGAGTCAGGAATTAAGTTATGAAAACTTCTGCCATCCTCACTTTGTTTTAATATTATCTGTTGAAATTATTATATTTTTGCTTGGTTCATCAAATTCTCTTATATATTTGTGGGATCAAGTATTTTATTTCAGAAATGAATAAATGAAGTTAAAAAGAGAGATTTTAAAAATTGTTATTTTTTTTCCTAAAATTGAAGTGTAGTTAGAAAGCAACCTAAATGTCCACGGACAGATGAATGAATGAAGGAGATGCAGTGTCTGTATATATATAATGGAATATTACTCATACAATGAATGAAATAATGTCATTTGCAGCAACACAGATAAACCTGGAGATTATCACATTAAGTCGAAGTGAAGTCAGACAAGGAGAAACAAATATCATATGATATCACTTATTTGTGAAATCTAAAAAAAATGACACAAATGAATTTATTTAACAAACAGACTCACAGACATAGAACACTTATGGTTACCAACGGGGAAAGGGGCAGGGACATTAGGAGCTAGGGGTTAACATATATACAACACAATATATATATAATAGGTAAACGACAAGTACCTAATATATAGCACAGGGAAACTATGTTGCTGTTTAGTCACCAAGTTATGTCTGACTCTGCGCCCTCATGGACTGTAGCCTGCCAGGCTCCTCTCTCCATGCAATTTCCCAGGCAAGAATATTGGGAGTCGGCTGCCATTTCCTTCTCCAGGGGATCTTTGAGACCCAGAGACTGAACCCATACCTCAAGCATCTCCTGCACTGGCAGGTGAATTCTTTATCACTGAACCACTTGGGAAGTCAGAGGGAACGGTACCACTTTGCTATACACTTGAAGATACCATTAACTATACTTTAATTTAAAAAAAAATATGTTCTTAAATCTGTATCTGAATCTGGCTCTTGTGCAAGTAAAAGTGTGTGTTGAAAGTGCTCTGGGAGATACTGGGAAATTATTTAACATATATACAGATTGCAATGTATTAGATTTTGTAGAAAATAAAGGGCTGGTGAAAAGCTTTGGCAGGTTTCTCTTGTTCTCCTGAAATTTCCAACTCATTGCCATTAAAATAATCAAATCTGATCTTTCTCAGAGAAAGGAGGAAGCCTGTAGTCTGGCAGATCTTTAAACAATAAGGCATTTCAAAATGCTATATATATTTTAACAGTCATTACATTACTTTGGTCATCTTTAGAATAATCCCTGAGACTATCTTAAGACCTCTAAAATTCCCTAGTGCCTCCATTAGTAACCCCACCCATCTTCTACAATATTGAAGAAATATTTAGGTATAAGAAAATTGCTTTGAAATTCTCATCTCCACCATTCATTATAGTAACCATTATTGTTTTGCAAACCTGGCTTGTGGTGAAGCTATCAGATTATTCATTCCTCATTATACAATTAGTTGTATTTATTTTACAATGCTTTTGCTTTGGGCTATCTCAAAACTTTTAATTATTGTAAAACTGAAATAGTTTCAAATGGCGGTCCTTTGATGTACTGTATTATTTGATATAAATTGTTCAAAGTGTTAAGTCTAATTTCTTCCCAATAAACATTTTTAAGTTAATTAATTATAGTAAATTAAAATTAAAGGCAAAATATTAACTTTAGGGCTATAAAGTTTTATAGCCAACATGTAAGTTTTAAAAACACAATCACCAAACAAATATACATTACTAGCATGTAAAATTTCAAAAATGGTATGTTTTAAGTGAGCTATTATGAAAGGATACAAGATGAAGAAATTAAAAAGAAGAAAAAGTTATTGAAGGAAGCATATTTAATCAGCTGGCATTCTCAGATGGCAGTGCTCACACATATTAATGTTTCTCATATTAATGTAAAACAGTTAAACAATTACCCATTAACATAGACTTAGAGACTCCCTTTGGGTTATTTTCCTCTAATTCCCACCTCCCCCCCACTTTTTTTCTGGTAATGGAATATAACAGTATTTTTGTTATTTATCTCAGGATTGTATACTCAATGAAAGCCTTAGAAAGCCAAGTAAGTTTGACTTCCAAAAGACAGAAATAAAGAACAACATATCTGGAGTTTTTACGTCTGAGGCAAAAATTATAACATGGTCCATTTTGTTTTCTATTCTGTATTTAAAGCTGCAAATCTTTTTATTTACATCAAATTCTCATCTAATTCATTCAAGATGTATCAGGAATGGAAAAAAATGTAATTCGAGTCTCTTTTCCAAGCCGCAGAAGCGGACATCTATCTAATCAACATCTTTCTCAATAGCCAACAGTTGTTTCTTGAGTTGTGTTTTAATATCATACCTATGAGACAAACTAGCATTATTACAATTATGTCAAAGTGCTGAGAAGTTAAATACCTTGCCTAAAGACAGAAATTAGTCAGAGACACGGCTTAGGCGAGGTCCAGTTGCTCTGCCTTCCAGGCTCCTCTATCTGCATTCAGACTTTCTAATTGTTTCTCCACTATTTGATTAGAAAAACGGACAATGTTGATTCTGGCTTCAGTCCAGAAATAAATAGATGAGGAAATCAGTTTAACTGGAAGGAAAACTAAAAAAGGAGATTCAAGGACAAATTCTAATACTCTGATATTTTTCTTTTTTTCCCCCTATTTGTATGAATTTTTATGAAAGATCCAATAACACATGTTTATAAAAAATATATCTCTGATTTTTAACCTTTACTATTGTGCTCATCCAGAAAATTTTTGTACTTTGACTAATTTCAGTAATGTTCACTTTAAGATTAAGTAAAACCAAAGTGCAGTGGAAGCTTTGCTTTATTGCACTAATGATAATAAAATTTTACCTATAGGTTAAATATGGATTAAATGTCATTTCAGTTACCATATGGAGAGAAGTCAGATTTTTCTTATAGAAAAAAGTGGCAATATTTGCCAAGATGAAACAGTTTATTTGACTTTTAAAATACACAAAAATATTCCCTGAGGGGCAAATTTGTGAAATTTATCTGTAAACATCAGTTATCCTTTGAACGAGTTGTTCCTTTTGTTTTAAATTGTAGAGGAGTTTTGAATGTGTAAGATGTTATCTTCATTAATCATAATTGCATAATAGTTTCAGACTGGAAACCCAGGTTCTTTTCTATTTTCATTCTGTTGCAACTCACACAGTCCTTTGCCATTTGTTCTTTGATCACTATTTATTAACTCAGATTCCAGTAAAAAGTTGTTTCCTTGCTGTTTTTTGTTGTTTTCTGAACTCAAGTATTACTGGTGTTCAGCCTTCCCGTTAAGCATTTTCACATTATTCCCTGAGAAGTTTTCCAGTTTATTAAGGAAAAGGTAATCCTGCTGATTTATTGGAAAGAAAAAGTCAATCAGGTTGGAGTGATTTACACCCACAGGAGAAGTGGAGATTATACATTCATAATAACAAATTCAAGCTGCTGCAGTTAAATTTCAAAATCAAAAGTATGGGATTATTTGGCTGATTTGATAATTACCTCTGGTAAAATGCAACATTTTGAAGTAAAAACGTACATTTTTTTTTTTATCCTTGTATACCTTTCACCTCTTCCTGTTAAAGCATTTAATGAGCCCTGTGCTCACTTCCTCAGAGGAGGGACAATCACTGTGGTAACAATAGCCATCATGTGTGGCACAATTATGTACCAGACATGGTAAAAATGAACTCATTCAGGCCCAACCACCCTATCATCAGGAACTGCTATCTTCATTTCACAGATGAGGAAACTGAGGCACAGAGGTTTAAAGAACTAGCCCAAAGTCACACATTAGCAAGAGGGAGAGCTAGGATTCAGAGGAAGACTGGCTCAGAATATGTGCCCTTTACCATTAAAGATGGTGGGCAGTGCTGTCTGTCAAGGATCTCTCCAGCCCTGTGCCTCAAGAGAAACTTGGTAAAAGCCAATCAGACACAGGGACAGAAAAAAAGTAAAAGTGAAAGTCACTCAGTTGTGTCCGACTCTTACAACCCTATGGACTGTAGCCCTCCAGGCTCTTCTGTCTTGTTTTCTGAACTCAAGTATTACTGGTGTGCAGCCTTCCCGTTAAGCATTTTCACATTATTCCCTGAGAAGTTTTCCAGTTTTTTAAGGAAAAGGTAATCCTGGTAATTCTCCAGGCGAGAATACTGGAGTGGGTTGCTATTCCCATCTCCAGCAGATCTTTCTGACCCAGGGATCGAACCCGGGTCTCCTACATTGCAGGCAGATTATTTACCGTCTGAGCCACCAGGAAAGCCCCCAAGGGCAGAATTTAGGGGGAATGTCTTGTGAAGGCATGCCAGAACCTGAACTTGCTGGGAGGAATACTATCGCTGTAGTTCATGGAAAATCCCATGGATGGAGGAGCCTGGTGGGCTGCAGTCCATGGGGTCGCTAAGAGTCGGACAGACTGAGCGACTTCCTTTCACTTTGCACTTGCATGCATTGGAGAAGGAAATGGCAACCCACTCCAGTGTTCTTGCCGGGAGAATTCCAGGGATGGGATTCTATGGGGTCGCACAGAGTCGGACACGACTCAAGTGACTTAGCAATAGCAATAGCAATAGATAACTAATGAGAACCTACTATATAGCACAGGGAACTCTACTCAGTGCTGTCGTGACCTTAATTGGAAGGAAATCCAAAAAAGAGGTGATTTATGTTTAGGTATAGCTGATTTATTTTGCTGTATAGCAGACACTAACACGACATTGTAAAGCAACTAGACTCCAATAAAAAAATAAAATATTGGCTATATTCTCCAATGTTGTACAATGAGTCCTTTTAGTTTTTTATATGTAATAGTTATACCTCTTACTCCCCTACCTTCCTTTCCCCCCTCCCTGCTTCTCTCTCCTCACTGGTAACCATTAATTTATTTGCTGTATCTGTGGGTCTGCTTCTTTTTGTTATATTCACTTTTGTGTACTTTTTAGATTCCCCATATCATAAAGTATTTGTCTTTCTCTACCTTTTTCACTTAGCATACAGGGCACGGCTTCTTAAAGGGACTTTACTGAGCAGAATAGTGAGATCATTAGGCTTACACCCTCAATCAGCTTGTCTAGAAGGTACATTTTACACATTTACCCTGAGTGATTATTTTCTGGAAAATGGACTCACGGATAACAGTTTCTCAAAGGATAAATTAAACAGAAAAGTAACCATATTAATTTAGAAAAAGAGAATTGCTTGGTAAGATAACCTGTTTAGGAGTTTACAGAGATTTCCTCATGGTGGACAGATATTCAGTTCAGTCAGTTCAGTCGCTCAGCTGTGTCCGACTCTGTGACCCCATGAACCGCAGCACGCCAGGCCTTCCTGTCTATCACCAACTCCCGGAGTTCACTCAAACTCATGTTCATTGAGTCGGTAAAGCCATCCAACCATCTCATCCTCTGTCGTCCCCTTCTCCTCCTGCCCTCTATCTTTCCCAGCATCAGGGTCTTTTCAAATGAGTCAGTTATTCGCATCAGGTGGCCAAAGTATTGGAGTTTCAACTTCAGCATCAGATAGATATTACCCAAAAGCAAATCAAGCAAAAGGAATTTTGATGAACAAAGAACTTGAATAAAGTGCATTGGACTTAGAGGCTTTTTTTTTTTTCCCTCAAAGTAAAGTAATTAGATATAATTTTCTTCTCTGACTGGAGAATATTTCCACTGGATGACAGGTATAGTTGTTGCACCAAGATCAATCAGGTCACTCTGGCTCCCAGACAAGATTAGATGAGCACTGACAAATACTTTCCTTCTCCTTTTGGATTTCCCTGGTGACTCAGATTGTAAGCATCTGCCTACAATGCAGGAGACCTGAGTTCAATCTCTGGGTTGGGAAGATCCTCTGGAGAAGGAAATGGCAACCCACTCCATTACTCTTGCCTGGAAGATGGAGGAGCATGGTAGGCTACAGCCCATGGGGTCACAAAGAGTTGTACATGACTGAATAACTTCACTTTTCTCCTTTTGGAAGACTATAGTCAGAGAACTCTCTCAATTAATACATTACTTATAGCACAACTATCATCCAAACCCTCTGGACTTTGTATTGTGTCTGCCCCTTACTTGATACCTGACCCAGTCCCAGGAGGAAAGTTAAGTTCCAGGTCTCCCCATCTTCAGTGGCTCCCACCTGCAGCAGTGAACATGTCTGTTCTCGTCCCCATCATGAACTAGACTCAGGCAACTGTCATATATCCTTTAGTGTATTCTACCAGCATACATTCCTGATGGTCACACTTTCCAACCTTAACCGCCAACGAAGGGGGAGACTTATAAAATCCTTTGCTCTAAATACAGTGAGTGCACAATTGCACTCATCTCACACGCTAGGAAAGTAATGCTCAAAATTCTCCAGGCCAGGCTTCAACAATACATGAACCATGAACTTCCAGATGCTCAAGCTGGTTTTAGAAAAGGCAGAGGAGCCAGAGGCCAAATTGCCAACATCCGCTAGATCATCAAAAAAGCAAGAGAGTTCCAGAAAAACATCTATTTATGCTTTATTGACTATGTCAAAACCTTTGACTGTGTGGATCACAACAAAATGTGGAAAATTCTTAATGATATGGGAATACTGGGCCACCTGACCTGCCTCTTGAGAAATCTGCAATGCAGGTCAGGAAGCAACAGTTAGAACTGGACATGGAACATAGATTGGTTCCAAACAGGGAAAGGAGTACGTCAAGGCTGTGTATTGTCACCCTGCTTATTTAACTTATATGCAGAGTACATCATGAGAAATGCTGGGCTGGATAAAGCACAAACTGGAGTCAAGATTGCTGGGAGAAATATCAATAACCTCAGATATATAGATGACACCACCCTTATGGCAGAAAGTGAAGAAGAACTAAAGAGCCTCTTGATGAAAGTGAAAGAGGAGAGTGAAAAAGTTGGCTTAAAGCTCAACATTCAGAAAACTAAAATAATGGCATCTGGTCCCATCACTTCATGGCAAATAGATGGGGAAACAGTGGAAACAGTGTCAGACTTTATTTTGGGGGCTCCAAAATCACTGCAGATGGAGACTGCTGTCATGAAATTAAAATGCTTACTCCTTGGAAGAAAAGTTATGACCAACCTAGACAGCATATTAAAAAGCAGAGACATTACTTTGCTGCTGACAAAGGTCTGTCTAGTCAAAGCTATGTTTTTTCCAGTATCATGTATGGATGTGAGAGTTGAGTATAAAGAAAGTTGAGTGCTGAAGAATTGAGGTTTTTGAACTGTGGTGTTGGAGAAGTCCCTTAGACTGCAAGGAGATTAAACCTGTCAATCCTAAAGGAAATCAGTCCTGAATATTCATTGGAAGGACTCATGCTGAAGCTGAAACTCCAATACTTTGGCCACTTGATGCAAAGAACTCACTCATGTGAAAAGACCCTGATGCTGGGAAAGATTGAAGGCAGGAGGAGAAGGGGATGACAGAGGATAAAATGGTTGGATGGTATCACCGACTCAATGGACATGAGTTTGAGTAAAGTCCAGGAGTCCATGATGGACAGGGAGGCCTGGCATACTGCGGTCCATGGGGTCACAAAGAGTTGGACACGACTGAGCAACTTAAATGAACTGAATACAATGAGCACATTTTCAACTTAAAAATATAACTTTTATAAAAATATTTAGAATGGAACATACTTTAAGTATCAAGGAAAAGATTATCAAGGCTAATCTTCATTTCAGGCAACTAACAGGGCCCCTCGGGTGGAGATAATAAAACTAAATATATAAACTTCCTAAAATGTTGGTTTAGATATCATTTTATATGGCGTCCTGACAGGATATAAAACATTCTCATGTAGTGTAAGTCTGAGAAATTACTATGGAAAAGTATTTTTAAAATTAGTAAAACTAAACCAAAATCTTACTAGTGAATCACCCTACCTATTCCTATTGTCTATGTAACTAGTAAAGTTTAAATTATTAGATACTCAAAAATGGGTCCTGAATTAATTAATCCATGTCATGTCAATATGAATGGTATGGTCAAGGGAATAAAGTCATTTTCCTGAAAGACTGAGAGAACTGCATTGATTTCCAAGCTCTGTCATGGCTCATTATATGCTCTTGAGCAAGTCACTGCTGCTCTCTGAACCTTAGCCTTCTCATCTATGAAAATAGTTATTGGATCTAATGACCCTTATGACCCACTCTCACTTTTAAATTATTTTTTGCTTATTTATTAATTTCTCCAAGAAATCTCCCTAGAACATGCTATAAAGAAAGAAAGATAGCACTAAGTCATGTCCAACTCTTGTGACCCTATGAACTGTAGCCTGCCAGGGTCCTCTGTCCATCAAATTGTCAAGGCAAGAATACTGGAATGGTTTGCCATTTCCTTATCCAAGGGACCTTCCCAACCCAGGAATTGAATGCAGGTCTCCAGCATTGCAGGCAGATTCTTTACCAACTGAGCTACACAGCAAGCCCAGAATATGCTATGAAAGAAGACTGAAGTTTTATATCAAACTTAGGAAAGTTCATGGATAGCAAGGCAACACTAATAAGTATGTGCAATGGATGAGTCAACTAGGTTGGAACTGAGACTTGGAATTAATTCCCATGGAATTAAGAATCCCCTTCATAGCTCCTCTGGGTCTCAAAGCAGAAAATCACAAACCTACTGAATTATCCAGTTGGGAAACCCATATTATCTAAAAAAGTCTAGTTGTTTTGCTCTGTTCCTGGAGTTACAGGGCCATGGTGGTCTTGAAATGCTGCTGTTACCACCAGATTTCAAAATATAAGTACTGGTGGTAGGAAAAAGTCACTTTCTCCTTCCCTAACCTAATCTAGACTCAGACACAAGTCTCTCCCCTGAAACCCCAACAAAAACATTTAATAGGCTGTGATTTTTGCAAAACTTCTGAAACTCTGGGGATAATGGAAGGAAATTACAATGCAGAGAAGGAAAATGTTAAGCAGCAATATTAGCTATGACTATTCCGGCCCCCTGGACCACCTCTCCCCTTATCCATGGACCCACGCTACTGACATGTTGAAGGGATTACATAACCCTCCCATGCAGAGAACGTCCTTGATCATATCCTACCCTTAATTCCTCTCTTGGTTTATAAGAGGGGAAGAAAATTTATCTCCCCAGCCAATAAAATACTAACTGCTAGGGATTCTTTACCTACTATTAAGACAAATTTATAGATGATACAGAAAATTTTTGCTTTTTTCCATAAAGTTTCCATTTCAGAATATAGTCTGCACTGTACTTTTGTATAATAAAAGCTTATTAAAGTATCACTTACCAAGAAAAAGAAAAGCTTTCTCCAAAGATAAGTACAGCTCTGTTTCTAGCTAAACAAAAAAATGTTACCAAAATCTTGTTAAATATGGTGGATTGATTGCATATTTTAATGTGTGCTTTCTCCTCAAATATCTTTAAAATTACAGCAATGAAATAAAAGGTATAAACCTACAATGTCAAAGAGGGCTTCCCTGGTGGCTCAGTGGTAAAGAATCCGCCTGCCAATGTAAGAGTTCATTCCCTGGGTCAGGAAAATTCTCTGTAGAAGGAAATGACAACTCACCCCAGTATCCTTGCCTGGGAAAGCCCATGGACGGAGAAGCCTGGTGGGCTACAGTCCATGGGGTCGCAGAGTCAGACATGACTCAGTGACTAAACAACAACAACAATGTCAAAGCAAACAGGAATGACATGTGAAGGAATAAGAGATTACAACAACTTATTGGAAGAGATTTTAGAGGAAACACAAAATTTGAGAGTGACTGTCAAAGCTGAAAATAAGGGGATTGGTAAAATAATATATAAAGTACAGTTGGACCTGATTGCCTCTTCCCTACCCCATGTAACTCCTACCCTCTTTATTCATATACTACCTACCACTTGCCCATTTTTACTCCTAAAAGAATTTGATTTGGAGCTTATTTTCATTTGGGAGTAGCAAGAACATTGAAAGGCAGGAGCTACAGAGAAGTTAAAGTATGTATCAAAAAAATACAACCAGGCACCTCTTTCTATTAGCACAAAGCAGAAAGAGCTTAAATAAATTAAATAGTCAAAGTCAAACTTCACTGAGTGGATTAGAATATATATTCAAAGAATCCTCCCAAAAAGCAGAATAAAAATATAAAGGAAGTCAAATAGGAGAGAGAAGATAAGAAAATTAGAGGTATAGTTTAGGAAGTCAATGAGGTACCTAATAGAACTTTCAAAGAGGTGACAGGACCCAGCGGAGAGTGAATTATCAGAGAAACAATACAAAAACAACTCCCAGGACTGAAGGAGAGGAACCCAGCAAGCTCCTCTGTCCATGGGATTTCCCACACAAGAAGACAGGGATAGGTTTCCATTTCCTCCTCCAAGTGACCTTCTCAACCCAGAGATCCAACTGGTGTCTCCTGTGTGACAGGTAGATCCTTTGCCACTGAGCCACCAGGGAAGGCTCAGTGATGGAGATAAAGATGAATCTCTTTACTTCCCAGCACAAAGCTTTCCTGGTGGCTCAGTGGTAAAGAATCTGCCTGCTAGTGTAGGAGATGTGGGTTTGATCCCTGGTCTGGTAAGATCCCCTGGAGAAGGAAATGAAAACCACTCTAGTATTTTTTTTTTTTTTAAGTTTTGGCTACACTGGGTCTTCGCTGCTTTTGCATGGATTTTCTCTGGTTGCAGCAAGCAGCGGCCACTCTTTGTTGTGCTGCTTGGGCTTCTCATTGCAGTGGATTCTCTTGCGAAGCACAGGCTCCTAGGCTCTCGAGCTACAGTAGTTGAGGCACACAGGATTAGTTGCTCTGCAGCATGTGGAACCTTCCTGAACTAGGGATCAAACCCATGTCCCCTGCATTAGCAGGCGGATTCTTATCTATGCGGTCACCAGGGAAGTCCCCACTACAGTATTCTTGCCTGGGAAATCCCATGGACAGAAGAGCCTGGGGGGGCTATAGTCCATGGGGTCACAAAGAGTCACACAGGATTTAGAGACTCAACAACAACGACCACAAAGAATTTAAAAAGCAAGACAAAAAACACCCACAGCAGTGTTAGTGAAAAATTGTAAAAAGCTTTCAGAAGTGAAATCACATAAAAAGTATAGAGACTCAGAATGACATCTTGCTTCTCCACAAAAGACCGCCTTAAAAATTCTGAGGCAATTTATATTGTCCAAATTGGGACTCTCCACTGCTAAGCTAGCAATCACGTTTGACGTGTGAATAAAGCCATTTCAGACGTGCAAGAACTAAAAAATAATAAAAATTAAAAAAATTGCCTTACCGTAGCCTTTCTGAGAAAGTCTGACAAATATGATCCAGAAAACAGTGTGAATGAAGATTGATAAAGAAAAAGACAAAGAAAAGGAACCAAGAAAAAAGGTTGGGGCGCAAGGAAGGGGTGGGAGTGGGGTTGGTGTCAACTTATCTAGACTAAGGTCTTCCCTGTAGCTCAGATGATAAAGAATCTGCCTGCAATGCCAGAGACCCAAGTTCAATACCCGGGTGGGTAAGATCCTCTGGAGAAGGGAATGGCAATCCACTCCAGTACTCTTGCCTGGAGAATCCCATGGACAGAGAATCCTGGTGGGCTATAGTTCCTGGGATCCCAGAGTCGAACTCAACCAACACTACCCTCTAGACTAAACTCCATTTCCCGGAAATCCCTATCCTTCACCACAGCCAAGATTCCCGCTGCGAAGCTTGCAGGGCAGGCAGGCTTTGCAGTGTCTCCTGCTGTTGCCTGTATGCCGGCTCATCTCATCGGCATAAAGCCTCTGCCGGAGTTGCAGCTGCCCTGGCTTCCTCTGGATTTTCAGCACGTGACAGAGGGATCCGCTTCTTCAGGACACCCACAGCACCAAGGTCTGAGGCAACTAGAGCTGACACAGCTTTCAGTCCGTCCTCATGGGCTCCTGCTCCTGCTTCCCGGAGGGCCATCTACCCTTCTCACTTTACCCCGCATCCTTCGAACTCATCCACCATCTTATGTCAGGAAAAGGGCCTTCGTGAGATCCACAGTAGCCTAAGGTTCACCCCTTATGTATCCTAGAGGTTCTGCTTCTCTGAGTGAACTCTGTTATGTACAGGATCTGAAACAGAAAGACCGAATGCCAGAGAAGGAATTTTCTGAAAGCACTGTTGTTTGACGGAGGGCTCCTGGCCAGAGCCCTCAGTTTTGCTCAAATCTGCCCTGCTGGTCCTGTTGGTCTGCTACATGAAGCATGGAAAAAGTTATCTTAACAGACGTTTGACAGATGTCCCCAAATGTATAGCTTCAGGTCCCACAAAACCTTTATCCTCACCTGCTTTCCTGTTAAGATACAAAATGAAATGCTTATTCACTACTCTTCTTTCCAAAGGTTGCTCACCTATCTGAAATTTTTTTCCTCTGGTATCAAACCAACTCAAAATTTGTTGCTTAACAGTGCAAAGTGCAAAAGATGTTTCTTAATTTATTTCCCCAGTGAAGAATAAAAAACAGCTCTGGCCAAAGAATGTTTTTCTTTCTATGGGTATGCAAGGACTTCAGAATTGCATATATTTTATGCTTCTGAACAATAACATCTTTCCTTAAGGAGGAAGCTTCCCATAAGATCATGTCATTAAAAAAAAACAACTATAACCAAATAAATATTAAATTCTAACATTTAAAAACATATTTTTTACATTAAATACATGAAGATGAAATTTAGCCATATTGTGTAAAAAATATGTGGAGAAAAAAAAACAAGAGCTCATATTAAGTAAAACCACATTTTAAAAATACGATTTTATACCCAAGGAAGATGGGTGGTCACACAAGTGTCTGCTTTTACTCCACTCCTCAGTACAACTTCTCTGCTTTCTTTGATAAATTTGCTAGAAATCTTTTTCATTCAGGTACTTAAATCTGATTTCTATGTGTGCTTTTTACCCCCGGTTTTTAGATTCTTAAAATATTATCTCTCCTAAACATCACCCAGCTAATCTGAAAACACATGATGACTCATACATTTATGACCACATCTAAAAGTAGAATTCCCCGAATTATTAGCTATCCTGACAAAATTTCTGGACACGAGCAGAAAATTTAAAATAAGAAAACTATTTTGCAATTGTCAGAAGTGTATTTGCACATTTGAATTTAAAAGTTGCCCTTGTTTTTCATTCGGCTTTTAATGATTTTTATTTCTTAGAAAAAATTGACAGTCTAAATATAATGCTCTGAGATACAGTTCCTACTTTCACTTCAAAATAGCTACATAATCCGAGAAAAAGTTTTATTGTGCACAATTACACACATATTCTGATTTGCTAGTTAGCCCACAAATGGCTCATTACAAGGAATTAATTTTTCTGCATGTGTGTTTAAGATCAGAAACTGGTATATTAAACTTTACATTTAAAAATTTTACATTTACATGTAAAATGTAAAATGACTTTACCAACAACTAAGACTAATTCAAAAATAAAGGATAGGTGCTCACACATGTACATGACCAAGAGTATACACTGAAGTGATTCTCTAAGACTAAAGTGTTTTCGTGTGTCCTCCTTAGAGACATTGAAGGAAAATTCTAGAACTTTTAGATTAGATCTTTTGTCCCTACCTCTAGTAATCAAAGATTATGAAATATCAAAGCCCAGTTCAGTTCAGTTGCTCAGTCGTGTCCGACTCTTTGCGACCCCATGAATCAAAGCAACCAGGCCTCCCTGTCCATCACCAACTCCCGGAGTTCACACAGACTCAGTCCATCAGGTCAGTGACGCCATCCAGCCATCTCATCCTCGGTCGTCCCCTTCTCCTCCTGCCCCCAATCCCTCTCAGCATCAGAGTCTTTTCCAATGAGTCAGCTCTTCTCATGAGGTGGCCAAAGTACTGGAGTTTCAGCTTTAGCATCATTCCTTCCGAAGAACACCCAGGGCTGATCTCCTTCAGAATGGACTGGTTGGATCCCCTTGCACTCCAAGGGACTCTCAAGAGTCTTCTCCAACACCACAGTTCAAAAGCATCAATTCTTCCGTGCTCAGCCTTCTTCAAGGTCCAACTCTCACATCCATACATGACCACAGGAAAAACCATAGCCTGACTAGACGGACCTTAGTCGGCAAAGTAATGTCTCTGCTTTTGAATATGCTATCTAGGTTGGTCATAACTTTTCTTCCAAGGAGTAAGCGTCTTTTAATTTCATGGCTGCAGTCACCATAAAGTCTGACACTGTTTCCATTGTTTCTCCATCTATTTCCCATGAAGTGATGGGACCAGATGCCATGATCTTCATTTTCTGAATGTTGAGCTTTAAGCCAACTTTTTCACTCTCCTCTTTCACTTTCATCAAGAGGCTTTTAGCTCCTTTTCCCTTTCTGCCATAAGGGTGGTATCATCTGCACAATCTCAGAGCAATTCATTTATACTGTTTTTTTGTTTTGTTTGTGCTTGTAAAGCTAAAAAAATTAATTTATCTAGTCATTGTGAGTAAAAAAGCAATTGAATTTATTGGAGGGATACTAAGGTAAGTAATAGAATCAATAACGTGCTGCCACAGAAAGTGCTGAGAAATGCAGAATGTGTACTGCACCAAACCCTTAGCAGGAGGTATTGTGGGATTGATTCTGCTGTGTGTACCCCATGTTGTTGTTGTCTAGTTGCTAAGTTGTGTTCGACTCTTTGGGACCTCATGGACCATAATCTGCCAGCATCCTCTGTCCCTGGGATTTCCCAGGCAAAAATGCTAGAGTGGGTTGCCATTTCCTTCTCCAGGGGATCTTCCCTTCCCAGGGATTGAATCCAAGTTTCTTGTGTCTCCTGTATTGGCAGGCAGATTCTTTACCACTAGCATCACCTATATGCATATATATGTATAAATAATATATTCCAGTCTCTTTTCCTTTATTTGCCTATTCTAATATTCCAATAGTCCCTCTGTAGCCTCTATGAGTGAAAGACTTCCCTGGCCACCTGCCCTACCCCTGAGCTCAACCACCTAGGCTAGATGTCTTCCTATGTGTTTCCTTTCCTACATCACATATCACTATATCATGTACTAGAATTTCTCTTGTCATTAAAGACTGGCCATGGACTTTTTCTTGCTTCTCTATCCACAGCATCTAGTATATACATATCATACAACAGAGGCTCAAAAATATTTATTGTTCACGGAACAATCCCCTATGTGTAATTGTATATAATAAAAGATTCAAACTTGGTAACTTAAATGAAGTACTCACTACTGGGCCTAGTACACAGATGACATAAATTTTAGTTTCTTATTGTCTTGAAGCAGGAATAAGCCTATTGAATTTGATCTACAGAGAGTGAGGAATCAATATATACACACAGATAATTAAAAGTTTCATGTGCTAAGTCACTTCAGTCATGTGGGACTCTTTGTGACCCCATGGACTGTAGACCACCAGGCTCCTCTGACCATGAGATTCTTCAGGCAAGAATACTGGAGTGGATTGCCATGCCCTCCTCCAAGAGAGTTTCCTGACCCAGGGATCAAACACATCTCCTGCAGCTCCTGCATTCGGATTTTTTACTGCGGAGCTACTGAGGAAGACCTAATAGTTTCTAATTTGCTAATTTAGATGGAGAAGGAAGAAAGTGATTTTTAAGAATCTAGAATTATTTGTGAGATGGGGAAGAGGTGAATCTGGAGACAGTATCCTGCTCTTGAAATAATTTTCTAACAATGCCAAACTCACACATCAAGCAGAATGAGAATTTTATATTCCAATGAAGAAGGTAACAGAAGCTTCTCCTTGGTCTATAATGGAAGTACTTGTAGCAGGACAAAATTATTGCCAAGAAAAACGTGAGCACTTAGGAAAATAAAAAGACTGTATGAAATAATCAGGGAGTCACTAAGGCAGTCAGGGCTTAAGGGGCCAGACTGTAAAGAGAAGAAAGTTGCCCGTAATCATAATACAATAAATGTAGATTATTCTTTTTTAAAAAAAAGCATAAACAGTTGATGAAAGCAAGAAATACACACAGGAAGAGTGCACAAATCATTAGTATATAGTTCAGTGAACTTTCTCAAACTACTTTTTCTGTAGTGTAGACATTCTGGTGATTGATTTTTCCATTTTTTACATCTGAAAATATTTTTGCCTTAGGTTCTGAAAGGTATTTTGCTGCATATAGCATTCTCACTTGCATTATTTCAACAAGAAATGCTCTAGTATCCTTGTTTCTCCCTAGGTAACACTTGTTTTTCCCTCTTGCTGGTTTTAAAGGAATTAAGTCTGTCCATTCAGATTATATTCTCCAGGAAGCTAACTGTGAGATACAGTTTTGTTCTTCGGATATTCATGAGGGAATGGCTTGTGATCCACCCCTGTGGAAGGGAGCAGGTTTGGGTAAAGGGAGAACCTATGCAGAGTTTTGAACTAATAGGCCCATCAAAGGTACATTGTTTTGGGCCAATACAGCTGGACCTTACTCCCTGCTTGATGGGACATGACATGTGGACTACCCAGGGAGGTGAGAGACCTTGGCCAGAGGTGGCTCTCTATACTGAGGGAACTCTTTAAGGGGCTGACAGCACACCCAGCAACAGGGCAACAAATTCTCCCTTGAAGTGGTCATCTGGAGGTGGTGCATCACCATTTCGATTACACCTACGGATATGGTCGCAGGAATTATTCATTCACTTGGTGGAAGAGAGCAGAGTCTATTAATAGATACCCAAAACATAGAAAGGAAAGGAAAGTGAAGTTGCTCAGTTGTGTTCGACTCTTTGCGACCCCATGGACTGTAGCCTACCAGGCTCCTCTGTCCATGGGATTTTCCAGGCAATAGTACTGGAGTGGATTGCCATTTCATTCTCCAGGGGAGCTTCCCAACTCAGGGATCAAACCCGAGTCTCCCGCATTGTAGACAGACACTTTACTGTCTGAGTATACAAAAAGGGAAGTATACAAAAAGCTCTTTATAACCCAGATAACCATGATGGTGTGGTCACTCACCTAGAGCAAGACATTCTGGAATGTGAAGTCGAGTGGGTCTTAGGATGCGTTATTGCAAACAAAGCTATTGGAAGTGATGGAATTCTATCTGAGCTATTTCAAATCCTAAAGATGATGCTGTTAAAGTGCTGCACTCACTAGGCCAGCAAGTATGTAAAACTCAACAGTGGCCACAGGACTGGAAAAGGTAAGTTTTTATTCCAATCCCAAAGAAAGGCAATGCCAAAGAATGTTCAAATTACCATACAATCACATTCATTTCACATGCCAGCAAGATTATGCTCAAAATCCTTCAAGGTAGGCTTCAGCAGTACATGAACTGAGAATATCCAGATAAACAAGCTGGATTTAGAAAAGGTGGAGGAATCAGAGATCAAGTTGCCAACATAGGCTGGATCATAGAAAAAGCAAGGGAATTTAAAAAAAATCTACTTCTGCTTCATTGAATATGCTAGTCTTTGACTGTATGGATTACAACAAACTGTGGAACATTCTTAAAGAGATGAGAATACCAGATGACGTTGCCTGCCTCCTGAGAAATCTTTATGCAGGACAAGAAGCAACAGCCAGAACTGGACATGGGACAACAGACTGGTTCAAAATTAGGAAAGGAGTAACGTCAAGACTATATATCGTCACCCTGCTTATTTAACGTATATGCAGAGTACATCATGCGAAATGCCCAGCTGGATGAAGCACAAGCTGGAATCAAGATTGCTGGGACAAATATCATAACCTCAGATATGCAGATGATACCACCCTTATGGCAGAAAGTGAAGAAGAACTAAAAGGCCTCTTGATGAAAGTGAAACAGGAGAGTGAAAAAGTTGGCTTAAAACTCAACATTTAGAAAACTAAGATAATGGCATCTGGTCCCATCACTTCCTGGCAAATAGATGGAGAAACAACGGAAACAGTGACAACTTTACTTTTGGGGGCTCCAAAATCACTGCAGATGGTGACTGCAGCCACAAAATTAAAAGACGCTTGCTCCTTGGAAGAAAAGCTATGACAGACCTAGACAGAATATTAAAAAGCAGAGACATTACTTTGCTGACAAAAGTCTGTATAGTCAAGGCTATGGTTTTTCCAGTAGTCATGTATGGATGTGAGAGTTGGACTATAAAGAAAGCTGAGTGCTGAAGAACTGATGTTTTGAACTGTAGTGTTGGAGAAGACTCTTGAGAGTCCCTTGGACTGCAAGGAGATCCAACCAGTCCATCCTAAAGGAAATCAGTCCTGAATATTCATTGGAAGGAAGCTCCAATACTTTGGCCACCTGATGCAAAGAACTGACTCATTAGAAAAGACCCTGATGCTGGAAAAGACTGCAGGTGGGAGGAGAAGGGGATGACAGAGGATGAGATGGTCGGATTGCATCACTGACTTGACGAATATGAGTTTGAGCAAGCTCCGGGAGTTGGTGATGGACAGGGAAGCCTGATGGCCTGCAGTCCCTGGGGTCACAAAGAGTGGGACATGACTTAGTGACTGAACAACAACAATATTCCATTGTATGTATATACCACATCTTGTTTATCTATCCATCTGTTGATGGAAATTTGGGTTGTTTCCACCTCTTGGCTACTATAAATAATGCTACTATGAACATTGGTATACAATATATCAGTTGTTTTTTAATCTCTCTATGACTAATAAAGGATAAAAGAGAGCAAGAGGCCAAAATATGAACTGTGAACTTCAACTGGTGAGATTCAGTGTCAGATTTTGAGTTTTAGGTCATTCAAACTGTATGAGAATTAAAAGCAGGTTTGCAAAACAGGTAAGTATCTTAAAAAGGACAGTTCAGCTTTCAAAAGAATAAAAGTCCAGGAAAGATCTGAACAAACTCATGTTTCCTCCACCCCAGCCAAACTGGATATGTGCCATTTCCCAAATATAAATTTTACTTTGTTTCTGTACCTTTGCCCATGCTGTTCATTAAGCCTGCAGAAAACTTTCCTCAAAGGACCTGTGATAGTCAACTCCGACCTTTGCCCAGAACAGAGCAAAATGCTAATAATTATTTACCTATTCTGAGGCAATTTCATTTAGCATCTTTTCATTATACTGCTAATGCCTATTTCGATTTATTCCTTTTTTATTTTTCAGTTTGTCCTTTAAATACTACATTATACATATTACAGCCAACAAAAGTTGTACGTTCTACATCATAAGGTTCTTATGTGCTGTGATCAGATGGTCAGTCATGTCTGACTCTTTGAGATCTCATGGACCATAGCCCGCCAGGCTCTTCTGTCCATGGAATTTTTCAGGCATAAATACTGTAGTGGGTTGCCATTTCCTCCTCCAGGGAATCTTCCCAAACCAGAGATCAAACCCAAGTCTTTTAAGTCTCCTGCGTTGGCAGGTGGATTCTTTACCACCGGCGCCACCAAATGGTCATCCACTTATCAGTGACCAGTTCTGCATCATCCACAGTCAGCAGGCAGCCCCAGAAAACAGCCCTGTCTGGTTAACTGAACTGTCTGGTTATCTGCAGTTCTTTTGCCTTCCAGCTTCTATTCCTCCTCTCTAATAGCATCTCTATTTCTGTCTGGGCTTCTCCATAACTTTTTGGTGAATTAATTCTGTGCTTCCACTGCAGAAGCCAGAGGATAGTGGGCTGAAGACGCTAGATGCTTTCTCCAGAATTTGCCCATTTAAGGAGAGACACAAGGAGATTATGCACCCCGGAGAGCAGAGGAGGCAGCATGCTGGCCAAAAGGCCCAGGACATGACACAGCTGCTCTACCCTCTGCTTCCTGCTTCTTGGCTTTCCAGAGCTCCCTTAATTTCAGTGCATCCTGAAGTCTGATCATCCCAGATGCCTTATGATTATGTGAGCCCCACAGTCCAGTAAACTTCAGTAAAATTGCTTAAATTAGCCAGTCAGAAATAGGAACTCTGATACATTAATATTTTCCTGCTCCTACTCATCTCTCAAATTTCTGTTCTACTCTGGCCTGTATCTGTTTTAAAAATTATATATATCATTATATATACATACATTATATATATATAACATATATATATTATTATATATCAGATTGATTATATTCTTTGCAGCCAAAGATGGAGAAGCTCTATACAGTCAGCAAAAACAAGACTGGGAGCTGACTATGGCTCAGATTCATAAACTCCTTATTGCAAAATTCAAACTTAAATTGAAGAAAGTAGAGAAAACCACTAGACCATTCAGGTATGACCTAAATCAAATCCCTTATGATTATACAGTGGAAATGACAAATAGATTTAAGGGATAGATCCAATAAACAGAGTGCCTGAAGAACTAAGGATGGAGGTTCATGACATTGTACAGGTGGCAGTGATCAAGACCATGCCCAAGAAAAAGAAATGCAAAAAGGCAAAATGGTTGCCTGAGGAGGCCTAACAAATAACTGAGAAAAGAAGGGAAGCTAAAGACAAAGGAGAAAAGAAAAGATCTACCCATTTGAATGCAGAGTTCCAAAGAATACCAAGGAGAGATAAGAAAGCCTTCCCCAGTGATCAATGAAAAGAAATAGAGGAAAACAGTAGAATGGGAAAAACTAAAGATCTCTTCAAGAAAATTGGAGATACCAAGGAAACATTTCATGCAAAGATGGGCTCAATAAAGGACAGAAATGGTATGGACCTAACAGAAGCAGAAGATATTATGAAGAGGTGGCAAAAATACACGGAACTATACAAAAAGATTTTCATGACCCAGATAACCATGATGATGTGCTCACTCACCTAGAGCCAGACACCTTGGAATGCAAAGTCAAGTGGGCCTTAGGAAGCATCACTACGAACAAAGTTAGCAGAGGTGATGGAATTCCAGCGGAGCTATTTCAAATCCAAAAAGATGATGCTGTGAAAGTGCTGCACTCAGTATGCCAGCAAATTTGGAAAACTCAGCAGTGGCCACAGGACTGGAAAAGGTCAGTTTTCATCCCAGTCCCAAAGAAAGGCAATGCCAAAGAATGTTCAAACTACTGTGCAATTTCACTCATCTCACATGCTGCAAACCAATGCTTAAAATTCTCCAAGTCAGGCTTCAACAATACATGAACTGGAGAACTTCCAGATGTTCAAGCTGGATTTAGAGAAGGCAGAGGAACCTGAGATCAAATTGCCAACATCCGTTGGATCATTGAAAAAGCAAGAGAGTTCCAGAAAATATCTACTTCTGCTTTACTGACTATGCCAAAGCCTTTGACTGTGTGGATTACCCCAAATTGTAGAAAATTCTACAAGAGATGGGAATACCAAACCACCTTACTTGCTTCCTGAGAAATTTGTATGCAGGTCAAGAAGCAACACTTGGAACTGGACATGGAACAACAGACTGGTTCCAAATTAGGAAAGGAGTACATCAAGGCTGTATATTGTCATCCTGCTTATTTACTTATATGCAGATTACATCGTGAGAAATGCTGGATGAAGCACAAGCTGGAATCAAGATTGCAGAGAGAAATATAAATGACCTCAGATATGCAGATGACACTACCCTTATGGCAGAAAGTGAAGAGGAACTGAAGAGCGTCTTGATGAACATGAAACAGGAGAGTGAAAAATTGGCTTAAAACTCAACATTCAAAAAATTAATATCATGACATCCAGTCCCATAGCTTCATGGCAAATAGATCAGGAAATGGTGGAAACAGTGATAGACTTTATTTTCTTTGACTCCAAAATCACTGCAGATGGTGACTATAGCCATGAAATCAAAAGATGCTGCTCCTTGGAAGAAAAGCTGTGACCAACCTAGATGGCTTATTAAAAAGCAGAGACATTATTTACTGACAAAGGTCCGTCTAGTCAAAGCTATGGTTTTTCCAATAGTCATGTATGGATGGGAGAGTTGGACTATAATGAAAGCTAAGCACCAAAGAACTGATGCTTTTGAACTGTGGTGTTGGAGAAGAGTCTTGAGAGTCCCTTGGATGGCAAGGAGATCAAACCAGTCAGTCCAGAAGGAAATCAGTCCTGAATATTCATTGAAGGACTGGTGCTGAAGCTGAAGCTCCAATACTTTGGCCACCTGATGCGAAGGACTGAGTCATTTGAAAAGACCCCAATGCTGGGAATGAGTGAAGGCAGGATAAGGGGACAACAGAGGATGAGATAGTTGGATGACATCACCAACTGGATGGACAGGAGTTTGAGCAAGCTCCAAGAGTTTGTGATGGACAAGGAAGGCTGGCATGCTGCAGTCCATGGGGTTGCAAAGAGCTGAATATGATTGAGTGACTGAACTGAACTGATATAGATGAAAAGTAAAAGTGTTAGTCACTCAGTCATGCCCAGCTGTTTGCGACCCCATGGACTGTAGCCCATCTGCCTCCTCTGTCAATGGAATTCTCCAGGCAAGAATACTGGAGTGTGTTGCCAGACCTTTCTCCAGGGGATCTTCCAAACCTAGAGATTGAACCTGGGTCTGCTGTATTGTTGGTGGATTCTTTATCATTTGAACCATCAGTGAAGCCCATATATAATCTATATCTATATCTATATATGATATAGACACATTTGTATATGAAGACATAGATGTAACTTTAGACACAGGTTGGCATAGACAAACATTATCTATTTACCTATCTCTCATCTCGAAAAATGAAGGATCAGATTTAGAAATAATGGAAAGTGAAGGACAAAAACATAAGTTGGCAGTTGGATTTTACTGCTTTTCCCATTTTTTTTTTCAGAATTGCCTTACCCTAGGCTACTCATCTGATGATAGAGTATTATTGGCACAAAGACAAACAAGCAAAAAAACATAACTTGTGTTTTAACAGCCATGTACTCAGTTTGGAAAGAGTTTAACAAAAGTGACAAAGTATGATTTGTTTGGAAAAGTCCAAGACTTGGAATTGGAAAGCCTGGGATAGAATCTCTCAGAATCTGTTTAGATCGGGTTCCCCAAAGCAAAGCCTGAGACAAAGTTTTGGATGCAAGTAGTTTACTTGGGGGATGATCTGAGGAATCATAAGTGAGGGACTAGTAGAGGGAACAGGGAGAAAAGCTAGTAAAGGGTGCCGAGTGAGTGGGGCACAGGCTCAAAGTGCTGGACCCTCTGAGACCTACAGCAGACTCTCCCCTCATGTGGAGAGAGACCTGGGATATATACCCACCAGCTCCAGCCCCTCATTGCTTGAGGGTTGCTTCTGTAGGTACTAGCTCCTCTGTTTTAGTTCTTTCCTTCTATCTAAACTCTGAATCCCAGCCCCTTTCTTCTCTTAATCTTCCCCTTTCTCACTTTTAACATCACTCTCTCTGCCCATATTCTTGTCCCTCTTTCATCCTAAAGACAAGTTCAATTTTTTTAAACCCTAGAAGATAAAAATGTCCCTTATTCCCATCTCTAACTACCCTCTAATTGTTCTCTCTCCTTTCCAACCAAGCTTAATAAAAAGGGCACTCTACATTCACTTCATGGCAGATAGATGGGGAAACAATGGAAATAGTGACAGACTTTATTTTCTTAGGCTCCAAAATCTCTGCAGATGGTGACTGCAGCCATGAAATTAAAAGACACTTGCTCCTTGAAAGAAAAGCTATGATCAACCTAGACAGCATATTAAAAGCTGAGATTACTTTGCTAACATAGTCAAAGCTATGGTTTTTCCAGTAGTTATGTATGGATGTGACAGTTGACCATAAAGAAAGCTGAGTGCTGAAGAACTGATGTTTTGAATTGTGGTATTGGAGAAGACTCTTGAGAGTCCCTTGGACAGCAAGGAGATCAAACCAGTCCATCCTGAGGGAAATCAGTCCTGAATATTCATTGGAAGGACTGATATTGAAGCCAAAACTCCAGTACTTGGGCCACCTGATTGGAAGAACTAATTCATTTGAAAAGACCCTGATGCTGAGAAAGACTGAAGGTGGGACGAAAAGGGGAAAACAGAGGATCAGATGATTGAATGGTATCACTGACTCCATGGACATGAGTTTGAGCAAGTTCCAGGAGTTGGTGATGGACAGCGAAGCCTGGCATGTTGCAGGCCATGGTATCGGACACAAAGAGTCGGACACGACTGAGTGACTGAACCAAACTGAACGTTCACTGACTCTGGTCTCACTTCTTATTAATCCCACAACTAAAGCCAGTGACTTCTGATCTTTTCACTTTGCTGCAGCTGCTTACTATGAGATTGCAAGCCACTTCAGAGCAGTTTATTGATTTCTCTGAGTGCTCCTTCTTCTTCAAGACTTACTCTTCAAAGAGTCTTCCTAAAACCCTTCCCTCTTAGCTCTCTGGGTGTCCTCCAAGTTTTTCCTCTTTTCTTTATAGAATAGTTACTCTTTCTCTGCTAGTCCACTGAAAGTCAGTGTTTACCAACTCCCAAATTTCTAACTCCAGCTTTTACTCCTATCTGTAACTCTAGAAGTGTTTGACCAACAGTCAACTCATTGTTCTCTTCCATTTCCCCAGAAGAAAAGCCTTATTAAGAGAACACAGTGAGTTGGTAAAACTCCTACTTATTTACTTATTTAGTTCAAAAACCTTGGCATTATCAGACATCACTCCTCTCCCTCATCCATTATTTCTTTAGTAAGTCTTACTGAATCTACCTCCTAAATCTGAATTCTCAGCATCAGCCCCTTGGTTACAACCTCATCTCCACTGCAATCTGAATTTATGTCTTCACCACCTTAGCTTAGTATAATCTGTTGGTAGCTATTCCTTTCTCCAGGGGATCTTCCCAACCCAAGAATCAAACCGGGGTCTCCTTCATTTCAGGTGGATTCTTTATCAGCTGAGCTACCAGAGAAGCCCATAATCTGTTGGTACCTCCTCTGCGATCAATCTGCTTCTAGTTTCCTTCCCATGGTGAATATTTCCTATGCAGTTAAAAAAAAAAAGTTATCTGTA
Organism: Nanger dama; assembly: GCA_917880005.1. Classification (NCBI taxonomy): domain Eukaryota; kingdom Metazoa; phylum Chordata; class Mammalia; order Artiodactyla; family Bovidae; genus Nanger; species Nanger dama. The sequence continues at coordinate 26,461,063 of CAKJTW010000021.1, forward strand.
TAAAAACAAATGTGACCACATCACTCCTTTGTTAATAAGACTCAAGTGGCCCTCCATAATCAACAAGGTAAAATCCAGTTTCTTTTATGTAGTGATTTTGTCTCAGTGTCAGTATCCACTGGTAGTCAAGTAGTCCCTATGGTTAAAGCCTTCTGTGACTTAGCCAAACTGGTATAGTGTGAATGCTTTGAAACCTCTGCTAAAATGTGATGTAGGAATGGGTCTTGAAAACTTGAGGCCCAGGTCAGTATTGACACAGAGCCTTCTTCGCAAGCTTAATAAGGGTAAACATTTATATCTGTGACTTGGGTGACATTTTCTGTGTATTAATTCATTTAGTTCTCATAACAGCTCTTTGAGAAATGTATTTCTTATTTTTATTCCCATTTTGCCAGTGAGGTAACTGAGACATAAAAAAGGGCAAATAACTTGCTAACGGTGGTCACATATACTAGAGTTTGACTTGAAATAGTTTGGCCCCAGAAGCATGTTTTCTCATCCACTTGCTGAGGCGTTCTGCTAGCTTTACACAAAGGCAGTGGGGTCACCCAGCCTTAGAACATCATTGCAGCCTGTCCAGGGATCTATGCTAATCACAGGCAAAGTGTGGGGGCATGAGTCAATGGCAGCTGAGGGCAACCTAAACCTGGAGCATAACACTTTAAGAAGAATCCTTGTCTCCACGTCTTCCCAGTGCCTCTAACCTCCCTCTCGCCAACATTCCATGAAAAGCTCTGAGAGCCCAGAAGTGGAGTCATTCCTGCAGGGGATAATGATGACCACAGATCATACAGGGGTGTTTTAAAGAATGCAAGATGACGGCAGTGGAACAAAGAACAAAATGTGGGACCCGTCTTGAAAATCAGGCATAGTCTGCCCTTCTGTCTCCACTGTGGGTTTGGACTAGACTGACTCCTAAGAACCGAGTTAAGCATCCTCTACTCCATTCTTGAATATTAAGGGAGATGTCAGGGAAGTGGTTCAGTTCAGTTCATTCAGTTCAGTCATTCAGTCGTGTCCAAGTCTTTGTGACCCCATGGACTGCAGCACACCAGGCCTCCCCGTCCATCACTAACTCCTGGAGCTTACTCAAACTCATATTCACTGAGTCGGTGGTGCCATCCAGCCACCTCATCCTCTGTCATCCCCTTCTCCCGCCTTCAATCTTTCCCAGCATCAGGGTCTTTCAAGTGAGTCAGTTCTTCGCATCAGGTGGCCTGCTGGGGGCCAGCGTGAGGAACTCCACCCATGGCAAAGGTCATGAGGAAAGAAGCTGGCATATGCAAAGGCGTGATCAAGCCTCAGGAAACCCCCTGTTCCCTGGAGCATCTACTCCCCAAACCAGAGTACTTTACGGGGGCTCTCCTCCACAACCATTTCTCTCGGAGAAGGAGTTAACTTGCAGCTCCAGTTAATAAAAATTCCTGGGTGTGACAAGTGTTTCAACTTAGAAACTCTGAAGGTTCTCTGGCCTGCCTGATCAGGTTTGTCCGGCGCATGTGATTGTTTACAGCCTCCCAACTGTGAGAGGCATGGGATGCTTTAAAACTTTCTAAATACAGACTCTTTTGAGAAGTTAGAAGATCATTAGTATAGTATTAGTGGGTTGACTAGGAATTATATTGGTAAAGGGTTTTTTCATTTGTTGTGCCAATAATTACTGCTAATTCCCTGCCCTGGGTGTGACAAGGGTGTCTCAGGTCAAACCTCTCTGCTAACAGACTAGCTTGTGTGACAACCTCTCAACTATAAACAGCACAGAGAGTTTGGAATATTAGCACAGGGCTTTTCTCATTTGATTGCCGCCAGGCCTTCATATCCTTAGGCACCTGGGAATATATTAATCAATGTATTTGGAATATAGAAAAGGAAATATAGTAGTTTTTGATTTTAGCAATACTATACTTTTGGGTTAATGAATTTCTCTTTTTTATAGATCACTGTACTTTGTTATAAATCACTGTGTCCTTGCTATGCAAAAATGTAACTTTATCACTATCTTAAGACTATATAGACTTTAAGGGAACATTGGTGAAAGGATTTTCATTTGTTGGGCTGATGTTTGCTGCTAAATCTCCATATTCCCTGCCCTTACAATGAATATAACTAGCATATAGGAGAAATAAGTATTAACCTTTAAGCATATAGGACAAATAAGTATTAACCTTTAAGATTAATCATGTTAACCTTAGGTTAAGTAAATTCCTTTCTTGATTGTAACTCACTACACCCTCACCCTATAGGAATGCAACTTTATTTGGAGGATGGCGCCAGATTTAAGAAAAAAATCACCCCTGGAAAAATAAGTTTTCTGGCTAACTGACCAGTATTAGAAAGGGCCATAAATGTCAGCAGACCTCATGGTCAGAAGATGATGTAAAAACTCATAAGACCTTTGTATAATTTTATATGAAGCACTTGATTGTGACAAGGGTCAGGTCTGCTGACCCCGTGTGACTCTGTATTCATCCTATGTATAACAAAAGGTATAAAAACAAACCTGAAAAATAAAGAAATGGGATCAGTTTCTGGAAAGACTGATTCCCCCGTCATTTCTTTCTTGCTCCCCGCTTTCCTGGCTGAATTCCCATCTGGTATGGGGTACGCACCAAGCCTATTAACTCTGCCTGGGCTTCTAAGATCGGACCAGGGAGGCCTCAGTGCCTCCTCTCCTTCGGGAGAACGGAAAGACGCCTGTGGCCTATGTAGGTGGTGATTAGTATTCCACTTAAACCAGTTATTCAGCCTCTTTTCTCCACTAATTTCCCTACTACACAAGCCGCTTCTAATCTCCCTCTATATCTATAATTAAATAGCTTTTTTCTAGGACGCCACGCTCTCCCCACCTTCGAATTACCCTGGATCCACCAGGGCTGGACCCCGGCAGTGGCCAAAGTACTGGAGTTTCAGCTTCAACATCAGTCCTTCAGATGAACACCCAGGGCTGATCTCCTTTAGGATGGACTGGTTGGATCTCCTTTCAGTCCAAGGAACTCTCAAGAGTCTTCTCCAACACCACAATTCAAAAGCATCAGTTCCTCGGTGTTCAGCTTTTGTTATAGTCCAACTCTCACATCCATACATGACTACCGGAAAAACCATAGCTTTGACCAGATGGAAGTAGAGGGACATGTTTCTTCTTACAGTCTCTGCTAATCAGGATAGTTAAGTCTTAATTTCAGCATTCAAAGAAGACACAACTTTCTTAGAACTTCATGCTGAGGAAATGGGTCACATTAATTCTTGTAGCAGAAGAAGAACACTGTTTATTTTAATGGTAGGTCTATCTGGGACAGGCTAGAAGCAAGACAAAGGGGAAAACACTGCTATGATAACAAGGAATTACTGAAGAATTTGTAGTTTCCATGGGGAACCCAAGAGGAAGAGGGTGAAAAGTGAGGAGTGAGTGAGATAAGAATGGGGAGTAGAATGTGAAGAATTCATCAAGATGACAAAGTTCATGAGCGGCAGCCAGTGAGAAATTCCAGCTATGGCCAAAGATCTTTATAGAAAGGGGTGTTGATATCCATTTTTAAGGTGTTTGCTGAAGCACGAAGTCCTTTTTCTCTTCACCCCTTGCACTGCTAGCTTTTCTTCAGTGAAAAGCTACGAGACACAGGTGCCTTGTGTCCGTGGTATTTTGAGAAAATAAAGAGGAAGAGGCCGTGTTTGCCTTGGGAATGATGTGGGATGAAGAAAAGAATAGCCAAAAGAGGCTAGACTTGAGAATCCAGCAGAAGCAAAAAATAATAGAAAAACATAAGCTCCAAGGATTCCAGAAGATGTTGGCAAATGAGACTAGTTTCCGGCTGTATCTGTGACTGCGATGTGGTTACCCCAGCAGCCTTGAGGGCTTGGGATCCTTTAGGTAGCTGACATCTGAACTGTGTAAATAAAGTGGGTATATTTCTTATGCCACAAACTTATATGAGAAACATAACTAATTCTTATTTTTCCAATTGGATTTCAAGACTATAGTCTATGGGCTTGAAGAAAGCCAGTCTCGCTTGCATTGATTTCTGGAGCTTCTGGTAGGTGAAGTCTGCACTGGGCAATGACAGCCAGCTATTCCTGTTGCAGATACCGGCCCTCTGAGTTCTCCTCAGTCATCATTCCACAGAGATTGCTGCTAAACCTTCCTCCCCTTCCTTTTCAGAGATGCAAGGGACAGCATCTGACTCTTTTGACTTCCCATCAGTTCTTCCACTATCCACAAATTCTAAGGGGTAGAAACTGCTCTGATCTTAATTTTTTTCCTGAAAATTTTCTCTCTGTCTCTGACTGTGACAACCCTTCATGGAGGCAATGCATACATATAACTAACCTGAATGGGGGAAAAGAAAATACATAAGAAAATGAAACAAACTCACACCTACAAATACTGTTCAGTTCCACTTGCTTGATATTCTCCCTTTCTTCATTAGTTCAAAAGATTCTTTGCAAAATAATCACCCTGCAAAGTAGTGAAACTGTACTTTTTTTTTTCTGTTGCTAACTTCTTCTTTGATCTATCATTAATTATCTAAAAACTTTAAAAGTTCAGTACTCTATATCAGGGGTCAGCAAACTATGGCACCTGGGTTAAATTGGGCCCACTGCCTATTTTAATATTTTTAAATGGTTGGAAAAAATTAGGTGATGATTAATATTTCATGACTTGTGAAAATTATATAAAATTTAAATTTGTTTTTAAAAATATTTTATATAAAAACAATATATTTCCAAAATATTATGTTGGAACACAGCCATGCTCATTTATTACATATTGTCTGACTGCTTTCACTGCACATTTATTAAGTAGTGGGACTGTATGGTACACAGTACCAAAAATATTTAATATCTAGTCTTTCACAGAAAAGCTTGTCAACCCCTGCCCTACATCATTCTGTTGCTCTTACTGGCAGGGTTTTATTTTTTTCCTTCTCTAGACTGGACTGTCCATCATTCAATATCTTCCAGTTTTTAACTCTGGAAATTTTGTACTCTTCTGCTAAAGAAAAACATTCTGACTTTTCTTACCTGATTAATCTGAGTTCATATGTTTCGCCAATTCTCCCTGACCTTAGAGTCTTTCTTATTGAAGGAGGAATGTGGTATGGGAAGTATTTTTATGGTAAAAGAGCAGAAATCACAGCAAATATAGATGGAGTCTCTCTAAATAATGGGCTGAATTGAAAATGACTCAGTGTAACCCCAATCATGTTGGATTCATTATCCCACCCTTAGTTTCATGCATATACCAAATCTAGTTGTCACCTACAATCTCCTTATTTATTGGGAGAAAAAGCACTCAGAGTTCATCTTTTACTGAATTACTCCAGATTACTCCTTTATGCCCATGGCAACTGTTGAGTTCTTATTTCATGTAATTTTAGTTTTAATAACAGGTTTTTAAAAGTAAAAGCTGAAGATTACTTTTCATAACTTTATAATATTTTTCATATGAATTAGTGCATAAAATCTCTATTAGCCTGTATTTCCATGAGGGCTTCCTGGGTAGCTCAAATGGTAAAGAATTTGCCTGCAATGTGGGAGACCTGGGTTCAATCCCTGGGTTGGGAAGATTCCCTGGAGAAAGGAAGGGCACCCCATTCCACTATTCTTGCCTGACAAATTCCATGGATAGAGGAGGCTGGTGGGCTACAGTCCAAGGGGGTTGTAAAGAGTCAGAAACCACTGAGTGACTTAACACTTTCACTTTTCACTTTCCATAATTACTATTTAATCACATGATTTAATTATTAACAACCTACATCTAGTTATATTTACTACTTTTCTGTTGCAGGGTTGGTGGGAAGCTCATAAAAATATATAGATTATTTTCTTTCCAGTTTTTTATTGCTACTCAGAATCTTCTTTTTAATTCTTCATTTTTTGGTCAAGAGCATGGAGGGTGCATACAAACATCCTGTGTGACCTTGGGCAAATGACAACTTCTCTGTGCTTCTGTTTCCCTCTCTTCACCCCCCCACCCCTTTTTGGCCATGCTACTTAGCATGTGGGATCTTAGTTTCTGGACTAAGGATTGAACCCACATCCTTGCAGTGGCAGTGCAGACTCCTAATCACTGGACCACCAGAAAGTGAAAGTTAAGTCGCTCAATTGTGTCCGACTCTTTGCGACCCCGTGGACTGTAGCCCACCAGGCTTCTCTGTCCATGGGATTTGCCAGGCAAGAATACTGGAGTGGGCTGCCATTTCCTTCTCCAGGGGATCTTCCCAACCCAGGGATGGAACCCAGGTCTCCCGCACTGCAGGCAGACGCTTTAACCTCTGAGCCACCAGGGGAAGCCTTTTTAAAAATCCCTCTAACTTGATTTTTCCTGGGAAGCAAGCACTGTACATAGGAGTGCATGACTGCAGCTCTGATCAGGTTTACAGTGAATAGAGAAGGAGGGGTAAAAACATATAGACTCCAGGAATATATAAATGCAACACAGATGAAGAAGGGGATAGTAATTATAACTCTACATTTGGAAAACCATGTAAAGACTGATCACCTGCAAATATGTATGGGATTGTTGGAATCACAAGGACTGCATATATTGAATGAGTGAATTTTGAAAGAAAAGGACCATAAATTGGTTAGGAAGGAAAGAACAGTTTGGAGTGATGTATATGTTATTATACGTTGGAAGGGATGATTAGATATTTTGGAATCCAGAGGGTAAAGCGTCTTCCTTCAATGAGGGAGACCTGGGTTCGATCCTTGGATTGGGAAGATCCCTGGAGAAGGAAATGGCAACCCACCCCAGTATTCTTGCCTGGAGAATCCCATGGATGGAGGAGCCTGGTGGGCTACAGTCCACGGGGTTGCAAAGAGTCGGACACGACTGAGTGACTTCACTTTCAGTAAAAAGTCTGAGCTAAACGGTAACAAGATATATCATGGTAATTAGATATGGGGAGACAGACGATGGTAAGAAGAGCCTTTAAACATTACTTATGCATGTGGATTTGATATAATTATGTGATATAATTATATAGTAATTAATTGATTTAATTATTTATATTAATTATAGATAATTAATGTAGTTATTTAGTTCAGGTTTTTTGAGCAAAAGAAGTACATAAAAATTATAATTAACACAGTGGTTTCCCATTGCAAACACTAGGCACTGTTTCTCAACTGGGAGTGATTTCACCCTCACTCCCACATCCCACCCTGACTCTGGAGGGTATTTAGCTATGTCAGGAGACATTTTTGACTGTCACAGCTGGGGAGACAGGGTGCTACAGGCATCTCATAGGAAGAGGCCAGGGGTCCTGCCATGCACAGGACAGCCCCCCCACAGCAAAGAACATCCAACCCCGAATGTCGATAATGTCAAGATTGAGAAACTCTGAGCTTACTTAAGGCAGATTTAAAATGCTCAGATTTAACCAAAAGGTGAAAAAACTAGGCCAGAGGTCTCCAACTAGTATCCTGTGTGACATGATCAATCTCTTTTTTCATCAAAAGCTATCTTACAAAGCTAAGATAAATAGTAAAGACAAAATCAGTTATATTCAATTGGAGAACTATTCAAAAATTAATTTTACATTCTGCTCTTAATAGATCTTGTGTTTCTACCCATCAACATGGATGAATCTCAGAAATGTTAACAATGAGTCAAAAAGCAAGTCGAGCAAGAAAATAATCAGCATGATATGCATATGAAGGTTGAAAACAAACAAAACTAAAAATATACTATTTAGGGATATATAAATATAGTTACATGAAGAAAATGAAGGAATTATAACACCAATATCATTCAAGACAGTATTTATGTCTGCAAAGAAGAGGAACAAGCTTGGTAGAATGCAAAAGAATCCTTAAATATACAGATTATATTCTATATTTTCTGTTAGTAAGTGGGTTCTTCAGTGTTTCTTTTCTTATTGTACTTAATTTCCTTGGGTATATAAAAATCACATAAAAACAATCTTAAATTCAGTTATAATAGTAGTATACTTCGCCACCTGATGCGATGAGCTAAGTCATTTGAAAAGACCCTGATGCTGGGAAAGATTGAGGGCGGGAGAAGGGGATGACAAAGAATGAGATGGGTGGATGGCATCACTGACCCAATGGACATGAGTTTGGGTGGACTCCGGGAGTCAGTGATGGACAGGGAGGCCTGGTGTGCTGTAGTCCATGGGGTCGCAAAGAGTCAGACACAACAGAGTGACTGAACTGAACTAAACAGTGGTCACTGAAAGGTTTTCCTTTAAGTTCTGCTGCCACCTGCAGGTTATAACTAAGTACTGCAAAAATTGTCTTCAATGAACATCAAAACAAATGAACTTCACAAGGCATTTGGAATACAAAAAGCATAAAAGGCAGGGTTTCTTCTCAAGCCACACTTCAAATCTGTGGATAAAGAACTTACAGAACACATTAAAGAGATAAACAATATAGCACAAAACATTGTATTTTAAGTGCCCCCTGGTCAGTGTCATACTGAATCTCAGTAACACATTTTGATATTTTACACAGCATGACAACTGATTTAATTAACTATCAGATTCCAACCCCTTGACTTGATTCATTCTGCTACCACCTTAGGCCAGGCCTTAATTACTTCATGCCTGTTACCACCCATTCTTTGTCTCTCCTCTGTCCTCTCCCTAGTCAGCTCTAAACATTGCCACTAGATTAAAGTCTTAAAATGACTGCTTCGTTATATCATTGCCTCTTCCAAACCCTCATCTGGTTCCACACTACCTATCGAACAAAGCCCAACCTTTCAGATCAACATTTAAGATTGTTTTTTTAGTTTGGCCCTAACCTGTTCGTCCATTTTGCTTTCTTCTCCTGTTTCCCCATTCCCCACCACATGAATTCTCTATTTTACCCTGTCTTCTGCATTATCTATTGCTTATTTTGGATGTACTATCTAACTTATAGCTCCTTTTCCTTGAACATCATTCTTCCATTTAGGCCTTCACACCCATCTTTAATATATGTTAAGTTTTTCTTAAATGTGGAAAACTGAGATGTAGTTTCAACCTGTATCTCTTAGAGGCCACTCATTGCTTATTTACATTCCTACCAGGGTGTTGCCCCTAACTTTACCCTACATAGATATCATAGAACTATCACCATCTTTGAGGCAATGTAAAGTATCTGTTTTCCAAGGTAGGAGATGCAAGAGACGCGAGTTCAATCCCTGGGTCCAGAAGATCCCCTGAATGAGGAAATGGCAACCCACTCCAGTATTCTTGCCTGGAGAATCCCATGGACAGAGGAGCCTGATGGGCTACCAACCGCCCAGAGGGTTGCAGTCAGACATGACTGAATGGCTGAGCACACATGCATTTAATAGAACATAATCTTTCTCTGCATTCCTAAAGCACTTACTGTATCATTTATTTGCCATATTCATACACTAACACTACTGATGCTAAATTGGTTTATTTGCATCATCGTTTTCTAAATTAGATGTGAAGTTTTTAGAAATTGGGGATAATTTCATCTTTGGGGGTTCTTTCCTCTGTCCACTGCCCATACTTATTTTGAGGCCCCTATTTTAATATAAACATTTCTCAGGCTCCTCCCACCACCAGACATAAGAGCATTAGCCTTTTTTCAGGGTTCATAAATTTAAAAATATATAAAAATGACCACAATTTCAGTAGTGCTTTTGAATCCATTTGAATTGTTTCAATGCCAGTAGCTTCTATCACCATTTTGTTTCATGCATATATGTTATTATAGGCTTATTTTCTTCCCCATGCATTTTCTTAATTAAAAATTCTTTCAAGGGGACAGCTCAGTTCAGTTCAGTCGCTCAGTCGTGTCTGATTCTTTGCGACCCCGTGAACTGCAGCATGCCAGGCCTCCCTATTCATTACCATCTCTCGGGAGTTCACTCAGACTCACTTCCATCGAGTCCGTGATGCCATCCAGCCATCTCATCCTCTGTCGTCCCCTTCTCCTCCTGCCCCAAATCCCTCTCAGCATCAGAGTCTTCTCCAATGAGTCAACTCTTCTCATGAGGTGGCCAAAGTACTGGAGTTTCAGCTTCAGCATCATTTCCCAAAGAAATCCCAGGGCTGATCTCCTTCAGAATGGACTGGTTGGATCTCCTTGTAGTCCAAGGGACTCTCAAGAGTCTTCTCCAACACCACAGTTCAAAAGCATCAATTCTTCAGCGCTCAGCCTTCTTCACAGTCCAACTCTCACATCCATACTTGACCACAGGAAAACCATAGCCTTGACTAGACGGACCTTAGTCGGCAAAGTAATGTCTCTGCTTTTGAATATACCTGGGCTCTCCCATTTGGAGCCGTCAGAACTTTAATGATTTATTTAACCTCTCACTAGTGAGATGGAACTGATGCAGAACCAGTTATCTTCATAACAGTTGTGAGACTTAAAAAAATTACAACAGATGAAATGTTGGAACCGCTGTCCAGTACAGAATTAACATTACTTTAAGAGGTGGGGGAAGCCTTCCAAGGTAGGCAATGTTACTAGCTCTTGTCCCTCGTTTTATGGATGGGGCAAATGAAGCTCAGAAAAGTTAACTTGCCCAGGGTTTTAGTGGGCTAGAGTAAATACCTGATCCATTATCCCATCGGTGGTGTGAGTTCTCACAGCACTTTGTTTTCTTATAAAAAGAATTTACTTACATCATACCTTATTTCTTTATCATTCAATAAAATATCTCTCAAAGGGCAGGGACTAAGTTTTAGTGTCAAAGATCACTGCACTGAAACTGAACCTAGATTCAATTGCAAATTACAGTAGCAAGAAGGGCTTTATTTATCTGAATTAGGTATTGACATGCAGTTCTACTAATTGGTTTTGCGAACAATTTTTATTGGTGACTGAGCGCCGAATAATTTATGCTTTTGGACTGTGGTGTTGGAGGAGACTCTTGAGAGTTCCTTGGACTGCAAGGAGATCCAACCAGTCCATTCTGAAGGAGATCAGCTCTGGGATTTCTTTGGAGGGAATATCGCTAAACTCCAATACTTTGGCCACCTCATTCAGGGTTGACTTACTGGAAAAGACTCTGATGCTGGGAGGGATTGGGGGCAAGAGAAGAAGGGGACGACAGAGGATGAGATGGCTGGATGGCATCACTGACTCGATGGACGTGAATCTGAGTGAACTCCGGGAGTTGGTGATGGACAGGGAGGCCTGGTTGCTTTGATTCATGGGGTCGCAAAGAGTCGGAAACGACTGAGCGACAACTGAGAACAATTTGCTCTGGGAACTCAGATGCGTATTCTTCATTCCTCCTACCTTTTTTTTGCTTAAAACAAAACTATCCCGCAACTGCTAACTGTCGAAAAATAAAATACTCCGCAAGCAAGAAAAACTGAGCAATGTTTAAAGCTTTCAGTTAGCCACATCGAAGACCTTAACTATCACTTTACTCATTTGGGGGTTTACGAGAGAACCTGTCAATGTATTACTAACCTTAACAGTGTCGCTGATGAGAGAAGAGAGGATATACACAGGGAATTCAGAGACTATAGTTTCAGATAACGTTTCTTGAGATTCAATTTTGATGAAAATCATCTGGCTCTTCTAAGACCAGCAGGGCATGAATTCAAGCTGTCATTAATTACTGACCGATGATGCTCCCACTGACCAACTGGACGATTTCGCCTAATAAACTTGTGTGGGTTTATCTCCTCAGGTGTAAAATTAGGCCCAGACTGTAAAGGCCCTTTTGGTTCCATCCCTTCCCGACTCACATGGGTGGAGAGCGACCCCAGTTTCTGGTCTCTCTCCTTCTTCCGGCACTTCTAGGGGCTGACACGCCCTCCCTACCCCCAGCCCCAAGGAAAACAAGATAGCGCCTCCGCTCGTTTTCCATCTGCCAAGGCGGGTCTCCAACCACTTCCTCAGAGGCCTCGCCCTCCTTGTGGAGGAGCCGGAAGCGCACAGCATGCTGGGATTCGTAGTCACATCCCTCTCGACGAACGAGCGGGGGCGTGTAACCCGCGATCGAGCTGGCATTCTGGGATATGTAGTTTCTGGTGGTTCGCTTGTGGAGTCGACACCGGGCTCTGGAGCGAGAGGTGACACCACCGACTCCAGCGGGTCACATGACTCCGGTCTAGCGCGCGGATCGCACTGCGGCTCCCGCCCGGGCGAGTTTCGCCCCCGCGCGGCCGTTGCCGAGGAGACGGCGCATGTCTCCCGGCGCGTTGCCCCCTCTGCAGTTCCCCGCCCCTCTTCTCCCACCACAATGAGATCCTAAGATGGCGGTGGCTGCGGCGGTTGACGCTGAGGAGCTGAGGTAGACGAGGCGGCCATTGGGCCCTTAAGCAGCCAGGGAACTTGGGGCTTCTCCCCTGCTGCGGTCTCTAAGGGCGGCCCGCTGCCGGTGGCGGGTCGTGGGGGCGCTGACCGCTTCTCCGCCTTTGGCAGGAGCGGCTGCTTCGTTTACAGGTAATGCCTGCGCGTTCCCAGCCCTTGGCAACCAAGGGCAGCGCGGCGCCGGGGCGGGAGAGCAACGGCCCTGGGACACTTGACCCTGGAGAGCCTGGCCTCGGGCCCACGCCTCTGGTGGGGCTCCTTGCTTCCAGACCCTGGGCGGGCCGATTGCCCCTTCCCCGGACCGAGCGATGCTGATCTCGGAGTGAGCATCTAGGGACGCGTCGGCGACTGCGGGACCCCCTGGCTGCCCTCCCCGCCCCTCTGCTGGCCCCGGGGAGGAGGCCGCCCTGGGGACTCGGGCGCCCCAGGAATGTGTCTCGCGAGTGGAGGAAGCGGAGTGGGGGTTACGGTTTGGTTGGCGGGGGGGGCGTCTCGTTTTCCATAGCAAGGGGCCTTAGTGGGCCGCAATCTGCGCCTCTTATATCCTGCCCCCCAAATTCTGTTCCGTGGGGCTCTCGAGCTCCAGAATTTGGAGTGGAGAAGAGCGGGTTAGGAGCGATGCGACTTTGGGGTTGGGCCGTGAGCAGCAGGATTTACGCCGTCCCGGGCGTTTTTAGAGCAGCAAGGGCCGGGAGAGGCGTTCCTGAGTTTAGGGTTCCTACTGGCGAGGCGAATGCTAATTTCACCGCGCTTCCCTCTGCCCTCCCGCGGCGCCCCTTCGCCATCCCTTACTGCAGGTCCAGTTTGGATGGGCCCCGGGTGGGGAAAAACTGAATGCCAAATGGATTCGAGGAACGTTGCTTGCTCTGCAGAAACGAGTGTTTGGGGATTAGGTCGTAGGCCCGGCTGGGGAGGCGGGGCCTCCAAACTTTTAAGCCCCTCGGCTCATTCCTCTAGAGCTCATTCTGTCTGGGGGAAAAAAATATATATATATTTTTTGACCAATTCGAGGTCTGTGGCGGGGGCTCTACGGGTGACGGATCGTGTTTTCACGCTGGAAGAAGCGGGGTTTCTGGGCGCCCCTTCCACCCCCCGCCCCATAACTGCCTTCCAGACTCCGCCTTGTGCCATTCTCTGGTTACTGGAGTGGGTGGTGGTGTAAAGCTCTGGGTGCACCTGCTTCTTTCTTTCCCTAACACCTTCGCAGATAGAGCCGCTAGAAACCATTATAATTCTGAGTTTTTGAACTGAAATGTAAACCTTGCGTTTCTGTAGTGACAGTTATTTTTTACTGAAGTTGCTAGCTTTTAAATAAAGAAAAAGATGTCCTCATCAACGGGGATGCAGAGTTCTGGAATAGTTTTGCGTGACAGTAAGGTAATGACTTGGTCAATCTGAAAGAGTAATCTTTTGCTTGGATTTTAACATTGATGGAGAAATCTATATGATGGTTGCATTATAGTGTTTTTACATTATAATTTCATTGTATTCCCAAGTAGATATTAAGGTATCACAGTGCTGTTTGGTAGGCTCTTAACAGGTTCGGAGGATTTAAACCTGTTTATCGCCTTGTTTTCCTAAAGAATTAAAGTAGGTTGAATTTAAAATATTGATTAATTGGATTTTTCCTTTTCTGTTGATTTTCTGAGCACACTTTAGGTTATAAATACTATTTGGTATTCTGTACATCACAGTGAAATGGGTTAAAATGGTCTTTGTTACTTTTTTAAGAATCATAAGCACGCAACAGCTTTGAAGTGTGAAGCAGGAAGGAGCCATTTCTGAGCTACAAAAACTAGATTTTAAACAGGTAATTTGACATCATTGTATATGTTATTGGCTTTTGTACTCTATTTGAAGAAGACTTGATGCTGAATACTGTTATAAAATACCAGTGCCTGTAGTAAATGAACAGCCTAGGTTTGCTGCCCTGTTTGGCCGGCTTTTGGTGTGCCACTTTGGTCTGTCTTCATACTTTTGTTTGAAAAGAGCCATGTCATTCGTAATTATTAAATGCTACGATAGTTTATGTAATATTTTTTAAAATGTCTTTGTCTTCACAGTTTCTTCATCTGCTCATTTGAGTTTGAATGTTTCCTGTAACAACTATTTAGATAGACTTTTTTTCCCAATTCATTTACTCTTTAAGTCATCTGGTACAACTTTTCTATTAATTGGCTGTTTTTATCTTTTATTCACAAACTTCTACGTTTTGAGCTTATTATGTATACTGTCGATTGAAGTTTGTTAGTTTCAGTTGTCTAAACTTACTTTAAACTTTAGTTTCTATACACCGGGCATTCTCAAATGCTGGTTACATAAAGATACTCTCTGACCAGCAGGAAGAAGTCAATGTAAGTTCACTGAGGGAAAGTTAAGAAATTGTTTGTTAAGGACAATTTAGAAATTAAATGACTAGAGGATGAAGATTAGAAGAAATTTTGTTAGAACCATTTCAGCAATAATTACTCTTCTAAAGATTTCAGAAAATTTCGTTCTCCTGTTAAAATTTTAAAGACAGCCTAATTCTCAAAATATGAATGTTGCTTTCTAGGAAAGCAGACAAATCTTCCACACACTTATGCAATAGGTTATCATAAGAATATAGATTGGCCATTGATTTACATCTTAATTGTATAAGATCTTAATTGTATAAGATACTTAATTGGTATCTTTTTCTGTTAGTTGAAAGACTATAATAAGAAAAGAAAAATAGAACTCAGAGGAAATGTCAGATATGAGTCTGTGTTTTAGAGTCTTTAACACTGGAGTATTTGGTAAAATAAAAGTTGTAAAATCAGTCACAAATAATTTTCCTTTTAACACTTAGCGAAGATGGATGAAATAGAATAAAAATACAAAACAGTTGAGTTAAACTTGCTTTAAAAGACCTTGGTTTTCTCAATAGGAGATTTGGCCATTTGTTGGAAAAGAGGTAAATGTTTGTGAGATTTGGAAAAATAGAGTGTTCAAAGTAATCACACTAGGGAATTTATTAAGAAGCCAGAAAAGGGTAACATAGCAGTACATTCATCATACAAATTTAACTGAGTGCATACAATGTGTGACTTCATGGCTACAAAGTCCTAGAGATAGGGCAGTGAGCAAAACAGATAGAGTGCCTTACCTCAAGGAGTAAACCTACATTTTGAAAGTGTCAATGTGTAGTATACCTTAATAGTGGACACAGTCAATGCCATTTTATAATTATTTGACAGTTTTGAGAATACAAACAGAAAGAGAAATGAGGTTTGTGAAAAATTGAGTTGATAAAATGGGCAAATGGATGAGGAGGCCAAGGATGCTAGCAAGGTATTTTTGGAAGTGGCATTCATGGGTTAAGTAAGAAAGTGAGAAGTGAATGGATTCTTGGAAAGGAAAATGATAAAGGGACAGGAGGTATTTCAGCAGGGCCAAGGGATAAATTCAGCAGGAATGAGCAGGTGAGACAAAACAGAATGCAAGGACTTAGGTTCAGAAAGAGGTATTTCAGAAGTTTAGGATGTTGAACAAATTATCTGTTCAGAGTAGAAATAGTATTGGAATAGAGCAGATGAGATGGATGTTGTAACTGAGATCAAAATCTTAGAAAAATCATTAAAAATGTGCAGGTCATGAAAGCAGAGAGTAACATGGAGAGTGAAACCACAAGCCAGTTAAAAGTGTAAGACTGTCTTGGGGTGAACAGTAGGAAATGGTACCCAAGATAAGAGAGAGTGGGTGTTTTGATGGTTAATTTGTTCAAAAGAGGAAGGCTAAGCATTGTTAAATAAGAATAGTCTGTAAATGATATTCTTTCCTCATGAATCTGAGAAACTAGGAAGAGTAACATCTTCTAGAAAGGATTTCTAAGGAAATAGTTCTTTCAGAGTGGTTTGGGATTTTATTGAAGCCAAAGAAGTAGGAGGAATGTTTGGGAATAGATCGAGGATGTACAATAGGGAGTGAGTTTGTAATGGTCCAGTGGAAAGGAATCACAGGAAGAGCTGTTATCAGTGGAGAGTATGGGATGGAATGGCATTGAAGATTGGGATTGGTTATAGCAGGATGTATAGATTTGCCTAGGGAGTTATCAATGACAAGCAAGTGACAGATTTCAAATAGAAGCTGTAGAGAGAGACCTTTTAACAAGCCGAATTTAGTTGACCTCAGGGTTCTCATTTGCTTTTGTAGAGAGTGAGGATATATTAAATTTTCTTGGTGTGGAAACATTCTACACAGAGTTAACTGTACTGTAAGATAGACCCAGTACAGTACTTGGTACATGGTAAGGTCTAATCAAATTTTTGTTGATTCAAATTGAGTGTTGTATGGCAGTCTATTCATCCTCTTCCCCTCAGTACCTAAAGAGCTTTTGTTTTTAAAGAGGGTAATTATAAAGAGACACCTTAAGTTCTAAAAAGATGACTGAAATTTTTAGTAAGTGTCAAACTCAAAGAACTATGCAAAAGATCTGTATGGTTTTTAGGTATGGAGAAGAAATTCAGAAATTCCTCAAATGAAACTAAACAACACATAATGCCAGAAACTTACACGTTTTCTTCTCAGTTTCCATTAAACATGCTTAGTGTGGTTGTGCACTATGTTAAGGCTTTCAAAAGAGTATGTTGGATATTTCCTTATATAATTAGTAAAAGAAATAGCCCAGCTAATTCAACCTTTAGAAAACTTGTGCAGATAATATAAGATACCAGCTCTGGTTATTTTGTGACTCTAAGCAAATGTTAAAATATATATATATTTTTTTCTACAATATTTTATTTGGATGTGCTTAGTTGCGTCCGACTCTTTTCTACCCCATGGATTGTAGCCTGCCAGGCTCCTCTGTCCATGGGATTCTCTAGGCAAGGATATTGGAGTGGGTTGCCATGCCCTCCTCCAGGGAATCAACCCAACCCAGGGATCAAATATGTGTCTCTTGCATTGGCAAGTGAATTCTTTGCCCCTGAGCCACCAGGGATATCCTTTATTTTCATTTACAACTGTCAGTTGAGATGTAAGATATTTCCAAAGACACTTATGAGTCATTTAATATCATTTGAGAAATAATATCTGAATTTTAAAGATTGTAGGAAAAATAATTTTTTCTTTTCTTGATTAATTTGTTTGTATTTTTATTTCAAAGGTAACTTTAATCAGTCATGGGTATTTTCATGGTAATTAATACTGTGATTTTCCACTTAGATATCTGTAATTCTTATAGTAAGACTTCTACAATAGGATTTTCTTCAGAAAGATCAGTCACTGAAAGTAGCTTGTAAATTGCCATGGTATTTTTGCATTTCCTATCCTTGTAAGATGAGGAAACCAAATAAGACCGTCAAAAATAGCAAAATGAAACTTATAAATAATAGTTTCAACTTACTTTAGTAGGCCATAGGGTGGATGAAAGTGCTTGTTTGAAGTAAAAGAATTTTATCTCCATTCTGCTTCACACATGATCATCCATCATTTGTGCTAATTATTTTCCAGTGGCTTCAGCTTTCCCATCTCATTAAACGTGCTTAGTGTGGTTGTGCACTATGTTAAGGCTTTCAAAAGAGTATGTTGGATATTTCCTTATATAATTAGTAAAAGAAATAGCCCAGCTAATTCAACCTTTAGAAAACTTGCCTGGCAAAATCCCAACCTTGGACAGATTCAGTGGAATCCACTGCTTTACATCAAGGCTGATGAGCACTTCTGGGGAAAGAAATGGAAACTGCAGAGTAATGTTACATTAGTGCTAACAGTGAATGTTCTCTGCTCTCATCTGAGTCCTTAGTCCTGCTCACTCACTCTCCGTAACCCTTCCCCAGCCTCTCAGACACTGTCATCTTACCCTCACATATTTAATGAGAAATCCGTTTTACTTCATGGCAATTAACAGACTCTTTCAACTTCCTACCACCAAATCTGCTAACTAGCCTGTATCCAATACTATCCTTTCTTTCTTTCATTTCAGTGAAAGAGATGTTCTTTGCCTATCTAATGCTAATCATGTTTCTTAAGCCCTAGATCCCAGTTGTTTCCAGTTTTTCAGAGACCACACACAGTTTGCATCTTCGTCTCCCTCTGTGAGCACTGTCCTGACAAATTTTAAATGTACTCAAGATACCTCCCTCTTTTCCCCTGGTTAGATATATATTTATCAATTCTATTAGTATTTTTTAAATTTTATTTTTAATTGGAAGATAATTACAATATTGTGTTGGTTTCTGCCATACATCAGTATGAATTAGCCATTGGTATACATATGTCCCCTCCCACCCCTCTAGGTTGTCACAGAGCACCAACTTTGGGTTCCCTGTGTCATGCAGAATGCATTTGAGTCAGTTCTACTGAGGTGGACAAACTTAGAGTCTATTACACAGAGTGAAGTAAGTCAGAGAAAGACAAATATCATATATTAATGCATATAATGTTGGCTTAAAGCTCAACATTCAGAAAATGAAGATCATGGCATCTGGTCCCATGGGAAATAGATGGGGAAACAATGGAAACAGTGTCAGACTTTATTTTTGGGGCTCCAAAATCACTGCAGATGGTGACTGCAGCCATGAAATTAGAAGACGCTTACTCCTTGGAAGAAAAGTTATGACCAACCTAGACAGTATATTCAAAAGCAGAGACATTACTTTGCCAACAAAGTTC
The DNA here is from genome assembly GCA_917880005.1 of Nanger dama. Taxonomy (NCBI): domain Eukaryota; kingdom Metazoa; phylum Chordata; class Mammalia; order Artiodactyla; family Bovidae; genus Nanger; species Nanger dama. The sequence goes on from CAKJTW010000021.1 coordinate 26,479,957, forward strand.
CATCTAGTCAAGGCTATGGTTTTTCCAGTGGTCATATGGATGTGAGAGTTGGACTGTGAAGAAGGCTGAGCACCGAAGAACTGATGCTTTTGCACTGTGGTGTTGGAGAAGACTCTTGAGAGTCCCTTGGACTGTAAGGAGATCCAACCAGTCCATTGTGAAGGAGATCAACCCTGGGATTTCTTTGGAAGGAATGATGCTAAAGCTGAAACTCCAGTAGTTTGGCCACCTCATGCGAAGAGTTGACTCATTGGAAAAGACTCTGATGCTGGGAGGGATTGAGGGCAGGAGGAGAAGGGGATGACCGAGGATGAGATGGCTGGATGGCATCACGGACTCGATGGACGTGTCTGGGTGAACTCCGAGAGATGGTGATGAACAGGGTGGCCTGGCGTGCTGCGATTCACGGGGTCGCAAAGAGTCGGACACGACTAAGAGACTGAACTGAACTGAACTGAATGCATATATATGGAATCTAGAAAGATAATACTGATGATCCTATTTGCAGGGCAGTAGAGGAAACACCGACTTTTGGATACAGTGGGGGAAGGGAGAGTGTGGGATGACTTGAGAGAGTAGCATTGAAACATGTGCATTACCGTAAGATGCCTCCATTTTAAGGAATCTTTCTACTTGACATTCTCTGCCTGCTTTCCTTCACAGAATGGTTTTTTGAAAAAAAAAAAAAATCACCTAATGACTTCCCTTAGTTTTTTCTCTTCCCCATCAATAAATGCACTTCAGTTAAGGAATTGATTTTTACCAAGGTTGTCAGTAACCTCCTTGTTGCTAAATCCAGGTGTACACTTCTCACTGGTTTGTTTACATGATAAAGTAATACTTGGCATTCTTATCATACCCGCCTTCTTTACACACTTCTCCTTCTTGCTGGCACATTCTTCTGGTTTTGGTTTCCCTCCTGTCTTTCTGTACACCTTCTAAGTGTTCTCCCCCAACCTTTTTTAAAAATATCTATGTCCTTCAAGGTTTAGTCTTCTTTTACTCTTTACTCCATGAGCCTTCTGTTCCACTTTACCTTCTTTTATGAATTGATGATTTGCACATCTCTGTAGCCTAGATTTCACTTCTGAGAGATCGCTGTTTGCCCACTGGACAAATTTAATTGGATATGCAATAGATACCTCAAACGTCTCTAAAACTGAGCTCATCTTTTTCTCTCATTAACAGAAATGTGTTTCTTTTCAAATTACTTTGAGTGTATCATCATATACCCTGTTTTCAAGCTAGAAACCCAGGGGTCTCCCATTAACTACTTTTTCCCTGCCTCATCTCCCACTTCATTATAGTCGATAAGCCATATTGATTCTGCCATCAAAATCTTCCTTGCATTGGTTCTCTTCTCTTACAAACCTAGCGTTTAAATTATTAAAAGTCTTTCTATACAAATAATAGTTTATAATAATATTCCATAACAATCAAAACTATATAAATTATATTAATGTGTTTACAGAATAAAATTTAGAGGGTAGATATCAGTAGTTTTAAAGGTGACTTTGAAGAGGTTAAAGAGGATGACATAAGAAAGAAATGACTTGCCTTTGTTTTCTACCTGTTATAGGGTGAGATCGCTACTCCCATAGAGAAAGCAGCTGAATACACTGAAAATTGATCCACAGGCAATAACTTCATTAGCTTCATGCTGATAATTTTATTTCTGTACAAGTATGCCTTCTCAGCCATTTGGTATCATTATTACTGAGTTATAAATACTCAATATCATCTTACGTCAATCACAACTAGACAAAGTTGTTTATAAACTTTGTAGACTTTATTTAGTAAATGGTCTTTAAAAGTGATTTTTAAGAAATATTTGATATATTTTCCCTAGACTAATTTTAATGTATGTTTTAAATTGTTTTAGAAACTTGTGTTCAAAGTCATTAGCTTATCACTAGATCCTTAGGAAAAGCTCATTTTAGGAAGAATTCATCATTATAAAAAATGAATATAAAACATCTCTTTGAATATATGTTTAATTATCTTAAAGTTACTTTATTATTACTCTCCTGATAGAAAATGCAACATACTGTATTTTACCAAAAAATTGGTAAGAGTTTTTACTTAAATATTTTAGTAATTTGTCTCCTAATCTCCACTTTAGGATAAATTGCTTTTTGTAATGTTAGGTATTGTTTTCACCTCTATTGCTTATGTATTTTTTTTGAGCTCCTATTCTTTAATATTACAAATTACATCAGTGCATCTTAGAAAAGATAGATGTAAAATGTTTCATTTTAATGAGTCAGTTCCCTGGACATACCTCTTTATGAGTATCAGTTATTTTGCAAAGTTCTTAAATATATGTCTAGTATAAAAATGTTGTAAAATATTGCTGAAAATATATAAGGTAAAGAGCAAAAATCACATTCCTACCCCATAATCAACAACTGCTTTCACACAAGCATTTTTTATATAGTAAAGATATTAATTATGTACTTCATATTTCTTTCAGATTTTTTTCCAAGCCTGTCATTTACTATTTATTCTCAGTATACATAGGATTCACTTGTGTGTGAGTAAAATTGGTTGAACATATTCCTTTTATTTCCACATTCCAAATTAGTAAAAATCTCTATTTTTAAAGCTCGTTCTTTTTCTTGTCTTTTATTTGACTCTTTAATCTTACTCATCTATTTTTAATCTACTGGATAGTATCTTGGTTTATGGTGTAAGGCAGACTTTTTTCACTTGAGGGGAATTAAGCGTTAATGCTCTAAGGCATCTGTTGTTTACTTTGAATTAATTCTTCTTCAGTGTGTCTGGAATGTACCATCATCCTTGGGAGAATTGAGAAAATAGTCACTGAAATCATTTTTCTGTGTTTTGTGTTTAAGATGATGAATCCTAGTTTAGGAAGTCTGGTAAGCTTTAAATAAACTTTTTCAACATTGTTAGCAAATTGTCCCATCAATTGAATAATCTTTTACCACTTAATTATTGCAAAGGTTAAATGATAAAAATGTTTAGCATTAGCACTTGGCATATAGTGAACAAAATTGATGTTAGCTATGGTTAATTTTTGTCATTAAATTTTTTGAATTGGGTGTATTTGAGGATTTTCTTTTTGAGTGGTGCTTATTGAACCATATAGATACTTAATGTGGTTTAATATCTTGGGGTTAATTTTCTACACTCTTGACCACTACAGCAACTCTTGCTTTTATTTTTCAGGTAATTTTTTTCTAACTTGTTTGTTCTTCCAGATGGTTTTTAGAATTGTTCTGTCAAATTCCAAGAATCCCAGTGGGTATTTGATTAAGTCTGTGAATTCAGAAAAAATGTTTAGTCTTCTCATTAAGGGAGATAGTATGTTTTTCCACTTATTCACATTTTATCTTGCGTTTTTTTATAGAGTTTAATAGTGCTTCTTCTATGTGTTTAACTGAATCACTTTGCTGTACAGCAGAAATAAGCACAACATTGTAAACCAACTATGTGACGTCATTCAGTTGTGCCCGACTCTTTACGACCCCGTGGACCGTAGTTTATAAGGTTCCTCTGTCCATGGAATTTTCCAGGCAAGAGTACTGGAGTGGGTTGCCATTTCCTTCTCCAGGGGATCTTCCTGATCAGGGATCAATCCCAGGTCTCCTGCGTTCCGGGCAGATGCTTTACCGTCTGAGCTACCAGGGAAGCCCAGATCAACTATACTTCAATTGAAAAAACAATGTGTCTTTACATAGGGCAAATTTATGTCATTTCTAGATAATTTTACTTTTTGTCGCTATTATAAGTGATGTCATTTCCATCCAGTAACTTTTCCTACCTCTTTACCTTTTGGGATTGTGTCAAATAAATTGAGTAACCTTAAAGGATGCAAGCCTGCAGAAAGAGTGGATATTCCAAGGTTTATTCCTTCCCTCCCCATCACTTTAGCTACTTAATGCATGCTAAACATACTATGCCTGTGGCAGCTAAATAATTTTGGGTGTGGTTGACGGTGCCTCTTTTAGTTCATAAAATCAACTTTTCTGATACTTGTTTCTATTGGTAAGCTTCATGGAATGATTTAAATATTACAGTTTGTTTTTATGTGTTAAAAAGTTAGTCTTCACTTGTTTTGCAGAAGATTAGTTGTAAAAGCCAGTATGGCCACAGGAGGAGGTCCTTTTGAAGAAGGTGTGAATGATCAGGATTTACCAAACTGGAGCAGTGAGAGTGTTGATGACCGACTTAACAATATGGTAAGATATCTTATTATTGACGGTGTGTTGGTGGCTACTGATGTTAAAATGCAACTTTCCCCTGACTTAGCCAAGTCATCCTCACTGAAACTATGTAGATACAGTTTTTCTTGCTGGCCAATATAGTAAATGACCCTGGGCTATTTGGTATATTAGTTGAAGACACTTTTGTTTGCAGGTAACATATCAACTTGAGTTAGCTTAAACTGAAAAGGAAGGAGATTTATTATAAGAGTATAAAGAAGTTTTATAGAAAATTAAGTTAAAGGAATATAGCTGGGTTTTAGGAAGGGACGAGAAAAAGCAATCAGAAAGTTGTCAAGAATTACTTTTTTCACTTCACCAACTCTTTGCTTCTAAGTGCCTCTACTAAACCCAACTTTATTTTCATAGACCAATTTTCTCTATTGTCTTGTCCACGTGATATACTGTGGCTGCCCCTTCATTCTATAGTTTTCAGATATGGCTGCTGTTATAGACTGACTAGTTATCTGTTAGTTTCAATTTGAAATTTTAAAGTATGATTATCCTAACTTGTATTAGGTATGCATCTCTTTTGCAGTCACCTGTGGCCAAGATTGGGTGGGATAAGTAGAACAGGAGGTTGGCAGGAGCATCCACATGTGAATTGTGCTGGAGGCACAGTGTATAGAGAAGGAAGTTTTGTTACAAAAGAGAAAAATATCCCAAAAGGTGTTAGTAAAGTAAAACTAAAACATTCTTCCAATATGGATAAGGTGGGAATTTCAGAACTTTTGAATGTGTTATGTGAGTATAGCTAAGTAAATAAACATATTTTCTGGTAAAACATTCAGTTCAGTTCAGTCGCTCAGTTGTGTCAGACTTTTGCGACTCGATGGGCTGCAGCACGCCAGGCCTCCCTGTCCGTCACCAACTCCCGGAGTTTACTCAGACTTATGTCCATTGAGTCAGTGATGACATCCAACGATGTCATCCTCTGTCGTCCCCTTCTCCTGCCCTCAATCTTTCCTAGCATCAGGGTCTTTTCAAATGAGTCAGTTCTTCCCATCAGGTGGCCAAAGTATTGGAGTTTCAGCTTTTAGTATCATTCCTTCCAAAGAACACCCAGGGCTGATCTCCTTTAGAATGGACTGGTTGGATCTCCTTGCAGTCTAAGGGACTCTCAAAGAGTCTTTTCCAACACCACAGTTCAAAAACATCAATTCTTTGGTGCTCAGCTTTTTCACAGTCCAACTCTCACATCCATACATGACCACTGGAAAAACCATAGCCTTGACTAGATGGGCTTTTGTTGGTAAAGTAATGTCTCTGCTTTTTAATATGGTGTCTAGGTTGGTCATAACTTTTCTTCCAAGGAGCAAGCATCTTTCAATTTCAGGGTTGGCAGTCACCATCTGCAGTGTTTTTGGAGCCCCCCAAAATAAAGTTTGTCACCATTTGCACTGTTTCCCCAACTATTTGTCATGAAGGATGGGACCAGATGCCATGATCTTCGTTTTCTGAATGTTGAGCTTTAAACCAACATTTTCACTCTCCTTTTCACTTTCATCAAGAGGCTCTTTAGTTCTTCTTCTCTTTCTGCCATATTTTTTATCATTTCATATCAGACCTTATCATGTAGTACATTGTTGTTCCTTATAGAAAATAATAATAGTTAACATCTGTTGCTTACTACATGCTAGACACTGTGCTGGGTGTTTTATATATGTTATTTTAAATTGCTTTAAAGGTGACACTATTTTAGAGATGAAGAAACAGATATATGAAAGTTAAATAAATTGCCTAGGGTCACACAGTGGATTATTTCTTTATATAACAGTAATTGCTTTACAACACAGGTTGATTCCTGATCTGTCTACCTATACATGTTGACTTTAAAGGAGACCAGTGAAGATATCTATAATTTTATTTCACTAATCAGTTTATAAATAGTAAGGAACCGTTTTTAAAATGCTTCTGAAAATATTTAGACTGATGCTAGGTTAGAGGTTGGGTAATTATTAATGATTTGTGATAGGGAAGTAGTTATTTTCTGAATAATTACAATAATTTCAGCACATTTTAAAATTTAGGCTATATGTAATAGAGGGAAAATGGGCTAATGCAGGTAAGTAATTGTCTCTAAGACTGTGTATTTATGTGAAAAATGTTTTGTCATTTCTAACTTTAAGACCCCAAATTTTAACGCATACCAAAATATTTTGCTGATTTGATAGAGGCCATATTAACGTTTGCCTTTACTTTTTAAAGGATTGGGGCGGCCAGCAGAAGAAGGCAAATAGGTCATCAGAAAAGAATAAGAGAAAATTTGGTGTAGAAAGTGATAAAAGGGTAACTAATGATATTTCTCCGGAGTCATCGCCGGGAGTTGGAAGACGAAGAACAAAGACTTCACTGACGTTTCCACATAGTAGATACATGACTCAGATGTCTGTTCCCGAGCAGGCAGAATTAGAAAAACTCAAACAGTGCATAAACTTCAGTGATTTAGATCAGGTTTGTAAATTACTTTTCAAATCAAGTTATGACTGTGGAAAGTACTTGCCATAGATAAATCATTTGTCTTAATGAAATCGAATTGTTTATTTCTTTTTCTTAGTTTCTGTGCATATGGAAAGAATGTTAATCAGTGCTGATGGTACTGTGTTCTTTGGAAGGCAACAAAGTCCTTATTTCTAAACTTGCTGAGGACAGGTTTTTCAGAAATTTATTATTACAGTGTTTGACTGACTTAAATGATTTCATTTTGAAACTAAAATTTGCATGCTACTAACTGGGTAAGATAGCTATTAAGCAAAAGAGAAGATCCAGTTTAGAATATTTATCATTCTCTAAGTGTAGAATGTGCTGTTTTCTCAAGTTTAGAGTAAAACTATTACTTGTATTCATAATCACTGAAGTCAAGTTTAGTACTAAAAGCAAGTAGAAATGAAAATGAACCCTTCACATTTTATTGTCTGATCTGTATTTGATAAAGTTTCTCTAAATATGCATAAAGATAGATTCTAGTCTGGTATGATGATGGTGATGATCATATATCATTTAGTCACCTTTGTTTCAATTATTGAATAGTTACTATATGCCGGGCACTAAGTTGAATAATTTATCAGACAGTGCTTCACGCTGACACATCTTTTATGTTAATGTTCGTGTTAATTAACATTGATTCATTAGGTCCAAAGCCTATGTTATATTCTGTGATCAAGTATGACTAGCAATCTGAGTTATAAATATGGTTCATAATAATTTTGTGGGTCTGAAGCTGCTCTGAATCTTATGACAGATCTTTTATATATACCTCCTGAATCAATATCTGATGATGAAGCTGACTAAGAACATTGGATTTTTTTTTAATTTTGAAAGATTAATCTTTGTGGGATTTGGTTTTTCTTTCATATATAGAGAAGCATTGGAAGTGATTCTCAAGGTAGAGCAACAGCTGCTAACAACAAACGTCAGCTTAGTGAAAACCGAAAGCCCTTCAACTTTTTGCCTATGCAGATTAATACTAACAAGAGCAAAGATGCCACTGTAAGTCCTCAAAAGAGAGAAATGATTGGATCAGCACAGTGTAAAGAGTTGTTTGCTTCTGCTTTAAGTAATGACCTTTTGCAAAACTGTCAAGTCTCTGAAGAAGATGGAAGAGGAGAACCTGCAATGGAGAGCAGCCAGGTGATATATTTCTTTTACTCTTTGCTTTCATAAACCTCAAAGTAGAAGCATGCAGATTTTAAAAAATACTTATACACATAGGAATTTCAGTTAGGTAGAATTAAAGTACTTACCAGGTTTCCCATGTGGCACTAGTGGTGAAGAATCCACCTGCCAGTGCAGGAATCATAAAAGACAAGGGTTTGATCCCTGGGTCGGAAAGATTGCCTAGAAGAGGGCATGGCAACCCACTCCAGTGTTCTTGCCTGTAGAATACCCTGGACAGGAGGACCTTGGCGGGCTACAGTCCATAGGGTCACAAAGAGTTGGACACAACTGAAGTGACATACCTTGCATGCAAAGTACTTCTTTAACTTCTTGCTCATTAATCCTGTCAGGTTTATTCAAAACTGTGTAGATTTATTTTTACAAAAATGATTGTAGAAGTGGCATAGTCAGGTAAATTAAGACTTTCTGTTCACTTGTGAAATGCTGTATTGTTAATTTTTAGTAAAGAGAAGTTGGAGTAATGTGATGAATAGATTGTTGTAGAAATTTCTTTAAATGGTTATATAATTCATTTGAAAAGATAATTCTGTTTTTAAAGTATTTTAATTTTTAAAATTTATAAAGAAATATATAAACACTAGAAGAATTTATATAAATAATAGTTTAATATGCTGTTTTATAAAGTGACGTTTTCAAGTAATGTAAATTAAAACTAATTTTAAAATTAATGGAAATTGGAGTTGTTACTATTGCCTATTAAGTTTTGATTAAATTGTAAATTTGGTTCAGATCTTTTGCATGTATGAATTCATGCAGTAAACCTAGAAGTATCTGGTTATTTGAAATTAAAATCTATAAAGTTGCTGCTGTTCAATAAATTATGCTCATTTTCACATCCTGTTTATTTTCATGTCTTCCCCCACCCCCTAATATTTCCCCTGCAGATTGTAAGCAGGCTTGTTCAGATTCGTGAGTATATTACTAAAGCTAGTTCCATGCGGGAAGACCTTGTAGAGAAAAATGAAAGATCTGCTAATGTTGAGCGCCTCACTCATCTAATAGATCACCTTAAAGAACAAGAAAAGTCATATATGAAATTTCTCCAGAAAATTCTTGTAAGTTTTGAACCTTTTACATAATGTACTGAGTGATTTTTGTAGTACATCAGTGTGTACCTATGGTGATGACATTCTGATTGCCACCCCCAGAGGAGTTAATATATTTAAAAATCGTGCCATCCCTTGTAACATTTTATTGCCCTTTTTAATAGTTGTATGATTTATACCACTAAAATATTTCAGGCTAGAGAAAATGAGGAGGAGGATGTTCGGACTATAGATTCAGCTGTGGGATCTGGTTCTGTAGCTGAGAGCACATCGCTAAACATAGATGTGCGGTCTGAGGCTTCAGATGCCACGGTAAGCGGCTTTTTAGTAATTAAAGTGCTGGAAATGAAGATAAAAACTTTCCCCTTATTTTTCACAATAATACTTTTGTAGGCATTCCTTAATGAAAAATTTATCTCAGGGAAGAAACCCTCAGATTGTTAATGCTGTATATATTCTTTTTGAACATGGAAATTTAAAAGTTTTATTTATTAATATTAAAAGTAGTTTAAATGGTTGATTAATAATTTCTGGTCTTCAGCTTGCAAAAACCTGGGTTTCCTCATTTGTATCATTAAGCACAGCTTTGCTCATTTTAAGATGCATTGGGAGAGTTAAAATTCTTTGTAGATGTACTAGTTATGAAGACAGTGTCATTGCTTGGCATATTGTCTTTTGGAAAAGCCTCCCAAGTTTCTCTGCCACTGAGGATCCATTTGAAGGCTGTTAGGATTTTCATTTGTCAGGCTAGCCTAGAACTGAAGCCAAACCAGACAGCTCAGCTGATAAACTGAGCTGAAAATGGGACAGGTTAGCATTTACTTTGGGATTTATTTAGTGAGAAAAGTATATAAATTTTAACTCTGCAAAATGAGATGTATCAAAATACTGTCTTTTGGGAAAATCAGAAATTTTCAGAACTTTGAGGCCAGATTTGTAAAATACACTTCGTAGAGGTTAGTATGAAACTAGTATACTTGTAAACATTTTAATTTTAGCAACTGCTCCTATAACCATGCATTAGTAAACTTAAAACCCTGTTGTCAGTAATGCCTTTCTTGTGGAAGGACAGACCATGTGTATTGTTGGTTTCTGAGGAATGTTTCCAATTTCTAGTCAGCATTAATCTGAGGGTTTGTTTCCTTTCAGCATCGCCTTGCATAGTTTCTTATTTGCCTCCTTTCTCATCTTACCCTTCCTGATTTGAAGAGGAAACTTGAATTTTTTTCCTCCATTATTTTCACCAGGAGGTGCTCAGAGGGCTTGGATCCAAATGGTTGTTGAAAAATGCAGTCTACTGTGGGGAAATTGTTTTTCTGTTTACAATAGTGTGGGGAATAATTTCTTTCTCACATTTCATTCCAGCAGAAATGGAAGGGTGGGGACATGTGCGTAAAGGAATTGTGTTTGAGAGGGATGGGAAATGGTATAATTGATGATAATAATTTATCTGTTTATCTAGTGTATATAGTGTTCACCACGAAGAGATTTTCTTTCATAGCATAAAATCAGGACATTTTGGGAATCAGTAACATACAATAAATGTTAAAATATGCTTCAGTGATTGTTGTATAGCTTGTAAATTGCCTGAGATATGATACTTATTTAGAATAAGCCAATAGTCTAGTCTATGGGAATTTAAAAGTCTAAAATTTTATTGCCACTTGGGGAGAGGGTGGATCAATTTTCTAAATCATGGATTGGTGAATTTTTATATTTATTTACAAGGCTGGCTTGTATGTTAAACAGGAGTTTGTATTAAGAAATTAATATGCTACACTATTTAATAAAGGAGGCATCTTTTAGTCTGAGAATTCGGCCGTGCATTGAGGACAAGCTAGGGAATTCAGCTTCACAAGAACAGGTTTCAGACACTGACGTTACTACAAGTCCAAAGGGGAAAGGTGGCAGACCTCCTCAGCACGGCAGGGAGCTGAGGCCTAATAGGAAATGTAGCCGGAAACGTGGATTTCTCTCAAAGGTATACTTTACAATATTAATTTGGGAACCCTCTAAATGAGCACCTCTTATGTTCATATTTCCTCTTCCTTATTTGCTTTTCTGTTATTGCTGTAACTTTTAAATTTGTATGTTATTAACATGGTTAGTTGTATAGTAATTTGCATTAGTAAAAATCCCTAGTGTTTTTCTTTTCTGCTTTCTTATTCTTTTCTCCATGGACTATGTGTGGCAGCTATTTTTAATTTGCACTAACAAAAGACTTGAAACTTAATCCATTTTCCCCTTTTTTTTTTTGCTATTGAGAGCTCAAAATATAACACATTCTTAAACCCTGATCATTAGTTGCCTTTTGTTTCTGATATTTGTGTCTGTGGATTAAAATAGTCCTTTTAAATTTTGTCTTATTTCCATAGTCACTTATTAAAGAGAAAAAATGGAGCAAGCTGTTAGCTTTCCTTTTTTAAGAATGAAATATTTTTATAGTGTTTTTGGTTTATATTTTTTCTTCCCATTGGAAATCCCTTCCCTTCCTTTTATTTTAGGAAAATATTTTATTAGTCAGTTGACTTGTTTCCTAATGTTTTTGCTCCTTTTTTCCTCCAGTGTTTGCTCTAAATGTTCCTTCTTTTGAAATTTTCTGTGACTTGCATCAAGACATTCAGGAAGGGTTTGAAGACAACTATTTGTGTAGCTCCATTTAAAACAGTTTGAATAAAAAATGGCATTTCTAAAAGTGCTCCTATCCATTTTACAAGAGTACAGTACTATTTTAATAATTGATTATAAATAAGACCAATTTCATATGTTTTATTACTAGCTTATTACCTAGGATTAGTCTTTATCTTTGGAGAAAGCAATGGCAACCCACTCCAGTACTCTTGCCTGGAAAATCCCATGGACGGAGGAGCTTGGTAGGCTGCAGTCCATGGGGTCGCTGAGAGTTGGACATGACTCAGTGACTTCACTTTCACTTTTCACTTTCATGCATTGGAGAAGGAAATGGCAACCCACTCCAGTATTCTTGCCTGGAGAATCTTAGGGACCGGGGAGCCTAGTGGGCTGCCGTCTATGGGGTCGCACAGAGTTGGACACAACTGAAGTGACTTAGCAGTAGCAGCAGCAACAGTCTTTATCTTGGAGAAGGAAGTGGCAACCCACTCCAGTATTCTTTCCTGGAGAATCCTGTAGACAGAAGAGCCTGGTGGGCTGCTGTCCATGGGGTCACACAGAGTTGGACATGACTGAAGCGATTTAGCATGCATGCATGCATTGGAGAAGGAAATGGCAACCTATTCCAGTATTCTTGCCTGGCCTGGAGAATTCCAGGGACGGAGGAGCCTGGTTGGCTGTCTTCTATGGGGTTGCACAGAGTCGGACACGACTAAAGTGACTTAGCAGCAGCAAAAGTGACCAAAAAATTTAAAATGACTGAACTTAACCTCTAGTTATTTTGGTGTCCCACCCCAGCTCCCACAAGGTTTTGAAGATATAGTTTCAAACCAGCTGAGCTTCCCTGGTAGCTCAGAGGTAAAGAATGTGCCTGCCAGTGCAGGCGACAGAGGTTTGATCCCTGTATCGGGAAGATCCTCTGGAGAAGGAAATGGTAACCCACTCCAGTATTCTTGCCTGGAGAATCCCATAGACAGAGGAGCCTGGCAGGCTACAGTCCAATGAGTCGCAAAAGAGTTGGACGCGACTTAGCCACTAAACAGCAACAACAGTGATCTTACTATAAAATGTTAAGCAAAAGGTGTCCCAATTCAACAGAAGAGTAAAGTAGCTGATTATTTTTAAAACTACTAGCACTGGAGAAGAGAAGGTGAGTGGGGGAAAATAGATATCCTTTAGAAGCTAATGTTCCTTTCTTTTGAAGTCTTTGAATAGCAACAAGCAGAACTGGAGTTGACAATTACTATAGCATAGTATCTGCTAGCTTTTTTTCCTTAAGGCATTATGTTTGCTTTTAAAAGCCGTTGTTCTGTTTTTAGGTTTCTTTGAATAATGACCTTATAAATGAATATGATTTTCTCTTGGACTTCTGTTTTGGAGTTTATTTTAATTTGCTTTTGAATCTTTTGATTCTTAGGGCCATCCTAGGATAGTTCTGTCAGTACTCTGTTCATAAAGTGATTTCAGTGTCTTAAAAAACCCTAATTCCCACTGACTGTCTTGATCCTTTCTCTGCTATGCAGAACCTCTTGTCCTCCCCACCTACCTTCATTCCCTCCTTAACATGTTTGAAAATGTAGTATTCTGTTACAAGATTAGGGAAAAAAGTTGGTGTCTTAGCTGAGGTTCCAAGCTTAAAGCAACCTTGTGAGTTGCAGCTTAATAGGAAATAATTGATATTCTTGAGTTGCCTATAAGGGCAGAGTCTATTTCTTGAAATATTTTATAGACATATCATTGCGTAATTTTTTTTAAAAGCCTTCCCAGAATGCTTTCATTGTTTTCCCACACACCCTCCCCCATACTTACATTTTACTTCTTAGAGAATTCATAAACTTTTCAAAATGCCATCTACCCATTTTTTGCTATTATTATTATTTTTTATCATTTCTGATTATTTCATGTGGGCTAGATTTGTCTCCCAAGCCAGATTATGCTTCTTCAGAGATAGTTCTAAGTAAATAAGACATAATCTAAGGATGTAATTTGGGTAAGAAACCGTGATATTAAATTGTTTAGTAAATTCTTTAATTTTGAGAGATGAGAAAATTATGAGTTAGTTGGAGATACTGCATTCTTGGCGGAGAAGGCGATGTCACCCCACTCCAGTACTCTTGACTGGGAAATCCCATGGACGGAGGAGCCTGATGGGCTGCAGTCCATGGGGTCACTAAGAGTCGGACACGACTGAACGACTTCACTTTCATGTGTTGGAGAAGGAAATGGCAACCCACTCCAGTGTTCTTGCCTGGAGAATCCCAGGGATGGGGGAGCCTGGTGGGCTGCCATCTGTGGGGTCGCACAGAGTCAGACATGACTGAAGCGACTTCAGCAGCAGCAGCAGCAGCAGTGCGTTCTTGATAGCTTTTTCCCTAGGAGAATTTTTGTCTTAATATGTGTAATGTTTTTTTTCTTAGTTATTTACCATAGATGCTTTGTTGGAGTATTTGATTGTTGTCAATCTGGAGATATTTCTCTGAGTCTTTCCAATTGAAATCTGTACCTAATTGGATCTGGTTTATATTTTCCCAGTGACTTTGATGAAATTGCTTCCCTTGTGGCTCAGTTGGTAAAGAATCTGCATGCAATGCGGGAGACCTGCGTTTGAGACCTGGGTTTGATCCCTGGGTTGGGAAGACCCCCTGGAGAAGGCAAAGGCTACCCACTCCAGTATTCTGGCCTGGAGAATTCCATGGACTGTATAGACCATGGGGTTGCAAAGAGTTGGACATGACTGAGCGACTTTCACTTTTTGATGAAATTAATTTGGATCAAATCTGAGATGATTTGCTATCTCAGATTCATAGTTTTCTCTCACCTTTCAAGTTATTTTATGAGATGTAAACACTTTTAAATTGAGCCAGAACTAAGAAGATGACTTTTTATAGGAATGAGTGTAATGTTAACAGAGTAACTCCACTTGTATTGGATGGGAGAGAACTGAGTAAATTGTTGTTGATTTGAAAATGGGTTCAGTTTATTGGGAATTCTCCAGGAAATAGTAGCTTAACCAAGATGTGTTATTTCTCTTCCATGTTCATGATAGATAGAGCACTGACCTGGCTTCTCTGATACATTCATCAAAAATTCTGACTGCAGTCTTCTATGTATTATTTGATCTTCATTTCTTTGAGTTCTTAATTCTGAGCCATGTACTTTTATTGCTTGCCAAGTTACATGGTTACTCATTCTTACTCACATTATTGATGAGTTCTGCTTGGGGAGGTAAAGAGAAGTTTTTGCAAAGTATTGATAAGGAATGTCACCCAGAAGGAAACTTCTCTAGAGCCATTTGTGTTCTCCTTAATTTCTCCTGGAATTACATGTACGTAGGGAATACAGATCAGTGCATTTTTATTTTCAAAAGAAATCATTGAACTTCTTTATTTTCCTTGTTAACTTCAGTCAGGGCCAAGGGAGGTCATTCATTTAAAGTCTATAAATAACCCCAACAAAAATTTGATAGCAATGCAAATTTAAAATGGACTGTTTCTAAGCTGATAGAAATACTTTATTAAATATTAGGTAAAATCATTAAACTTTTAAGATATAGAAATTTTAAAAGGCAAATCAATGATGAAAAATACCATTATGGTATAATTTCATGCATAATTTGACTTAAAATTTTATTGTTTCCAAGTTGCACTTAAATTTGTCTCTTTGATTAATTGGCCATAATGTTTCTGGTTGAGTTACATTTGAATAGGTAGAAGATTAATATTTAAAGTTTTATAGTTCTTTATAATTGACACCTATTCAGTCTGTTCCTCTTTTAGGCAAAATGTTGTCTTAGGGGGAATTTCAAAGTAATTTGCGTTCTTAGATTATCTAAAGGAGCATCTTTTTAAAAGAAGAAACATTTTTCTTTATTGTTTGCTTGTATAAAGTGATACAAGTAAACTCTTTCACATCAGATCAAATAAAAATGCATTTTAAAAATCAAATAAAAATTAAAAGATTTTCATCTGTTGGTTTTGTTGGGTTTAAACATCCCTTCTCGGAATGCAGCAGAACATTTTTTTGGTCTGGCTTTTTCAGGGCTACTTTTAGGGCTTTAACCTGCTATAATATGCTTCTCTTTTTCTAGAAGACCTGAATCTCTCATTCCTGTGTGTGTGTACGTGCACGTGTGCGTGTGTCTGTGTTTCTGTGTGTAGCTCCTTTTGCCTTCTTGACCCTTATGTAAGCCTCTTCCTTTATTTTCCTTTTGTTAATTCTTCATGCTAAGTCTGTGCTTATGGTCTTTTACCTTGAAATTACTTAATTACCTAATTCTTAACATGACAGGCTGTCTCTATGTCGTCATTTTCTTTTTTTTTCCCTTTCAAGTCTGTATCTAGGGTTGTATATTTAATACAGATTTATTATTTATGTTTGTATTTTACCATTGATAGTTGACACATGAGCGTAGATTTTAATAGATATAAGTGTTGTTGGTCTTATTTTTCAGGCCAGAGATCCTCAGCAGGAGCCTATGGAAGAGATAGAAAATTTGAAGAAACAACATGATTTATTAAAAAGGATGTTACAGCAGCAGGAGCAGCTGAGAGCTCTTCAGGGACGACAAGCTGCTCTCCTTGCCCTGCAGCATAAAGCCGAGCAAGCAATAGCTGTGATGGATGATTCTGGTATGCTACTGTCTTAGGATGTTATTCTTATGAGTAATGCCCAGTAAGCAATGATACGATTGCAAGGTGGATGCTGGTGGTTATTTAATCAGATTTAGGATTGTTGCCTAGTTTAAAAACCTACATGTAAGGCTTACTCTGTCCTGTGCTTTTCTCTGGTTATGCAGAAAAGGTTGCGGAGACAACTCCTGGTCATCATACTGTACCAGGCAGACAGCCGGCTCGTTCACCTTTGCATCAGAGAGTACCCATAAGAGGTAAAGGGACAGGCTGTCATTCTGTTTTTGTACCTCAGACTGATGGGGCTCTTGTTGCTTTTATTTTTGCCTTTTGTCCTTATTCAGCTAGGATTGCTATACTTTGCCTGCCAAGGAAGGGTTAAAACTTTTAAGTAAGGCAGCTTCACTATTGTATCTGTAAGGTACCCAGTTGTATGCACTAGTTCCTTTGAATTAAATTTGTGTCCTATCTAGTCTCCCTGAGACTCAGAAACATTCTTTCATTTCTTCCTTCTTCCCTCAGAGCCATGTATCACTTAGATGGAAATAGTATTGAGTTCTTTGGTATTGAATCTAATCTTACAGTTCTTCTCATTACCTTCAAACCTAAGTGTTTAATTTCTCAGTAAGTCCAAAACAAATTGTTACTTTTGAGAACTCAGTAAAACTAGGGTCTAATTTGTAGTAGTGTGTCATCCCAATCTAATAATAGTTTATCTCCTGTGGGCTCTCCATTTTAGGTTCCTACTGTGGTTACCCTGTTGTTATTCAGTTTATCATACTGTCTACACTGAGCCCATTGGCTCAACCTTCTGATCACTGTTGTTTGTAATTTAATTTTCCATTTTCATAGGAAATTTTTATGACTTGTAAGTTAACTTACTCTTTTGTAGTAAGTATATATAGTATAGCATATACCATATATATATATATAGTTGTATATATATGGTATAGTATATAATTATAATTATGCAAATCTTCATCCCTATTTTTCCCTTGTAGTAAGCAGGTAATTTTTTTTTCTTTTTATTGCGCTATTATGAATCTGGGACCAAGAGGAAAGTGGACAGGAATTTAAATTTGAATTTATTTTATGTACTAGTTCAAAAAGAATTTTAGGTTAATGATTGAAGACAATTTTCCTCTTGCACTTATGAGATTTTGTAGGAGAATACTGATGAAAAAACAAACTTACAGTATTTAATCTTCTGGTCTATAAGAGAGGCAACATGATTTTCATGGGAAAGAGTTTCCCTTTCATCAGTTAACTAGCTTGTGTGTTATCCTAGAGTCTAATTTATTTTTTCAGATAGTTTGGACTAGATAACTGGGATATTATCCTGCCCTGAAATTCTAATTTCTTATTGAAAAAGCTAATGTTTTCTTTCAGAACAGAAAGAATTTATAGTGTCTCTTAGAGCTGGAAAGATAAGCATGGTTGAGTGAGCAGTAGAGCAGTAACTGTTATCAAGATTGTCATCAGAATACTGCCTTGGGAATACAGCCTGATGAAGATAAAAACCGTGGTCTTTTAGTATAGCTTGTATCACAAGCAAGTGCTTCAGTAAATTACCTGTTCTATGGTAGAACTGGCCTGAAATAAAGTTTCATGGAACATAGCCATATTCATCTGTTTATGTATTATATACAGTTGCTTTTACCCTGCAAAGGCAGAATTGGGTAGTTGAGACAAGTAATGTATTTCCACAAAGCCTAACATATTTTAACATATTTACTATCTGAATCTTTAAGAAAAGTTTGCTGACCCCTGTATAGAGCATCGATTTTGTTGGGTGAGGTGGGGATTGAGGCTGGTGAGAATCAGCTGGGCTTTTTCAGACTCACCAGTTTCCCTGCCACTTTTCCAGCCCTATTTGGTAGATCTGCTTGCACCTCGACTCTGTTGAGTCCCTATTATTTTCCCCTTTAAAAAAAAATTTAATTCAAGGATAAATGCTTTACAGCATTGGTTTGATTTCTGCCATATATCAACATGAATTAGTTATAGATGTACATATGTCCCCTCCCTCGAGAACCTCCCTCCCACCTCCCACCCTTTCCCACCCGTCTAGGTTGTTACAGAGCCCCAGTTGGAGTTCCCTGAGGCAGACAACAAATTTCCGTTGGCTGTCTGTCTGACATATGGTGGTGTACGTGCTTCCATGGTACTCGCTGCGTTCATCTCATCGTCTCCTTCCTTCCCCTCCCCTCCCACCCTTGTGCATAGGCCTGTTCTCTGCGTCTGCATCTCCATTGTTGCCCTGCAAATAGGTTCACCAGTACCATCTTTCTAGATTCCTTGTATATGTGTTAATATATGATATTTGTTTTTCTCTTTCTGACTTACTTCACTCTGTATAATAGGCTCTAGGTTCATCCAGCTCTTTGGAACTGTGTTGAGTTCTTTGCTTAATTGAGATGTAGCAGTTTCCCTCTTGAGTGTTGGGACAGAAAACGTTGAACCACAGTAGTAGGGTTTTATGAGTTTTCCTTTATTTCAGGTTAGATGGAAACATAAAATGATTGCTTTTCAGATAAATCTAAGAGTTAACTAGTTTCAACTTACATTAAGTGACATTTTAAAATCCCCACCCCTACCCTTCAATTTAGGCTTCCCTGGTTGCTTAGATGGTGAGGAATCTGCCTGCAATGCAGGAGATGCGGGTTTGATCCCTAGGTCAGGAAGATTCCCTTGGAGAAGGAAGTGTCAGCCCACTCTAGTATTCTTGCTTGAGAAATCCCATGAATAGAGGAGCCTGCCGTGGTACAGTCCATGGAGTCACAAAGAGTCAGACATGACTGAGTGACTAAGCTTGCCCCTTCCAATTTATTTTTAGCTTCTCAGAAGTAAAAGTGTTGTTTTCATTTATTTGCTTTAATGAATGGTTGTTAACTTTTTTTCCAATTGTAACAGAAACTACAGGTAGCCTATCTGGAGTCAGTATCACCTCTGAACTAAATGAAGAACTGAATGATCTAATTCAGCATTTTCATAATCAGCTTCGTGATTCTCAGGTATCTGTGATTCTGTATGCTTGATTCTCATGGCAGCACTTCATTATTTTGGTGTACTGGATTTGAAATCACATTAACGAAAGCAGTGCTTCTCAGACTTTACCAAGCATAATGATGTCACGCAGCATGATTGTTAGAAATTGTAGATTTCTCATTAGTGGGAACCTCCACTTCCAAAATTGTTTTGATTCACACATTTCAGATGGGCATCCTACCATGCAATTCCACTGCTGGACATCTTGGGACTATACTTTGGAAGACACTAAATTAGAGGAAATACCTCCTTTAAATGTAGTGATGAGTGAAATTTCCCCTTCGTATGCTTCCAGATGACACATTTTTATTTCACCTTAAAGGTTGTATTCACAACTGTTAGGTTATTGTGAGTCTGTGTCTTTGCAGTGTTTTACGAAAAAGAAAGTCTTAAAGTTTAATTTCAGAGTTAATAAGTTTGACCTTTGTAAATAATGATATAAATGAAAAATTTCAGTCTGTGGACTTTGAATAATAAAGGGTGAATTAATCTCTCTCCACTGGAAATGAGTATGGTTGACAATACATTATCTCCTGTCTGCTGACCAAGTTAAAATGACCCACCTACTTTGGAGAGTTTCAACTACTTTGGAGAGTTATTTAGCAGTATCTAGTACATTTTTTTTTCAGAGGAGGCAGTGGCAACCCACTCTAGTACTCTTGCCTGGAAAATCCCATGGATGGAGGAACATGGTGGACTGCAGTCCGTGGGGTCGCTAAGAGTCGGACACGACTGAGCAACTTCACTTTAACTTTTCACTTTTCATGCATTGGAGAATGACATGGCAAGCCACTCCAGTGTTCTTGCCTGGGAGAATCCCAGGGACCGGAGGAGCCTGGTGGACTGTCTGTGGGGTCGCACAGAGTTGGACATGACTGAAGCGACTTAGCAGCAGCAGCAGCAGCAGTACATTTTCTTTAATGACCCTGCAGTGGCCCACCTTGGAAAAACTCAGATATTCAAAAGGAGATACATACAAGAATGTTCATGGCAGCATTGTATTATAGCAAAGCAGAAACAATCTAAATGTCCATAAACAGGAAAATGGGTTAATAAATTATGATATATACACAGAGCAAAATCCCATAACCAGTTATAGTAAGTGAACCAAAGCTAATGAATGAAAATGAAAGTTTAAGAAGGATACCACATAGCTTATCTTTTAAAATGTGTTGCTGCTGCTGCTGCTGCTAAGTCACTTCAGTCGTGTCCGACTCTGTGCGACCCCATAGACGGCAGCCCACCAGGCTCCCCGTCCCTGGGTTTCTCCAGGCAAGAACACTGGAGTGGGTTGCCATTTCCTTCTCCAAAGCATGAAAGTGAAAAGTGAAAGGGAAGTCGCTCAGTCGTGTCCGACTCTTTGCGACCCCTTGGACCACAGCCCACCAGGCTCCTCTGTCCATGGGATTTTCCAGGCAAGAGTACTGGAGTGGGGTGCCATCACCTTCTCCTTTTAAAATGTGTGATGAGTGTATATTTTTAATGGATATATACATAGGTATTACAAAATAAAAACATGTATGAGAATGGTAGATGTCAAATTCCAGATTGTGGTTATCTCTTGAGATAATTGGTTGAGGTTTTACACACATAAAGCTTTAGCTTTACTATTATATCCATAATATTTCTCCAAAAGAATTGATGCGAATGTGGCAAAATATTGAGTTAGCGAAAAAGTTTGTTGGGGTTTTTCCCATAACATCTTAACATTAAATATTGAAATGGACTAAAGTCAGTGGTGGTTATTCATATATGATTCCCTAATCCTTTGTGGATTTCTGTTTCATAAACGCTTCATTAATTTTTTAAATAAAGAAGTGTTAGGAAAAACCGATAGGTTAAGAAGTTTATGATGGTGATTCTAAAAGATGGCAACAGAGAGGATGAGATTTTTGAAGGTATAAAATTTGGCATTTCTAGCACTTAATTCAGATCCAGGTAATAACATCCAATAAATCCCCACTGTATAGTTATTTGTGTCTATAAAACAGTATATATAACAGTATATATAGTGGTGCATCAGAAAACTGTATGTAATTGAGGAAAAGGAAAGACATATGCTTACTAAGCAGCACAACCTACAGATGTTTATCTCTTTTTATAAAGAATATTTATGCATCTTTAAAATGAGAATGCAACCTTGAATTGCCTTTATTTTTCTTCTCTCTCTTTTTTTTTAATAAGCCTCCAGCTGTTCCAGACAATAGAAGACAAGCAGAAAGTCTTTCATTAACTAGGGAGATTTCTCAGAGCAGAAATCCATCAGTTTCAGAGCATTTACCTGATGAGAAAGTCCAACTTTTAGCAAGATGAGAGTGTTACAAGAAAAGAAACAAAAAATGGACAAACTTCTTGGAGAACTTCATACACTTCGAGATCAGCATTTGAACAATTCATCATGTAAGTAAATCTGGCTCAGCAGTCTTAAGTATAGGATATATAAGTATATATGTCAACGTGTAGTAATTACTTTGTAAATATTTGACGAATGAATGAATGCATAGTTACTCAAGAAAATTAAGATTTTTGTGGTGAAATAGCACTTGCATGTGAAACATTTTTGAGTAATGAAGCAATGTAATGTAGAGCCAAATAGATGGTAGATATGTTCTCTAAAATTCAGAAAAAAAAGATGAATTTGGGCTTAAAAATTGGTAGCATTTTAGAAAAGGAAAAGGAGCAAAGCACTTAGATACTTGGACACAGTAATGCTGCACTTTTAGCATATCCAAAATTTTTCCTTAAAAACTGAACCAGATTAGTACATTTATTTTAAAATTATAAAACAGATTTAGGAAGTATTTATATGAAAAAAACCGAGATATGAGAAACTGTGCAGAAAGTTCCAAACACCTCATTTTTTGAAATATAGCAATAGTCATCTCAGGCAGGAGTAGAAAAGGCATACAGTCAGCCTAGTTATACTAGTTAAATAATTATACAACCATTTGTTAGTATCCATGGGGATTGGTACCAGTACTCCCACCCACACCCTCTACAGATAACAAAATGTGAGGGTGCTTAAGTCCCTATCTAAAATGGCATAGAATTTGCATATAATCTAAGCACCTCGTCCAGTCCATTTGAAATCATCTCTGGGTTACTTATAACGTAATACAATGTCAATGCTGTGTAAACAGTTAACCAGCATGCTGCAGATTCACATTTTTTTTTTCCTGAATATTTTCCCTCTGCTTTTTGTTAAATCTGCAGATCTCTTGGATGTGGAGGGCTGATTGTACTAGTTATTTATATTGATTTATAACTAGTTAGTTATATAAGAAAACCAGTGGTCATCTTATTTATACTGTAGAAACTGTCTTTTCCGACCTCATGTTTTACTTGCCTTTGTCTAATTGAGATCTAGTTACTTGTCCTCATTTAACCTCATCCTTCTCCAAGTCTGGTCACTGCCTTTTCCTCAAACAGGTGATAGTAGGAGCTATAGCATTGGAAATTGGAATTGGCAGGATCAACCCTACTGGTCATTATTCTCTAGCATTTCAGCTGCTGTCTTATTAACGAAAAGACGAAGGATAGAAAACATCTCTGGATCCCTGTTCCTTGTTCTCCAATCTAATTCTCTGCCACCCTCGAAGAAGAGTACTATTTCTGCCCTGAAACACACTCCTTTCTTTCCCCGACTTCAGCTACTCCTCCCCCTCCTCCAGAGTATAATCTAATCACAGTGCTTATTCTTCCTAAACTGATGATCATAACCAAGAAGAACGTCTTTAAGTTTTTAGGAGGTTGTACTCAGAGCCTTGTGGTCAGTTTTATACATATAAAGAAAGGAGCACTCTGTCTACTGAGACTAAAAATCATATTTTTCTCTGGGAAAAAGCATGAAAGCACCAGCCAAAGGCAGAGCAGTCAAGGAATAGAAAGAAAAGACTATTGGAAACCAGCTGTAGTAGGTGGTAATGTGAGCAACAAATGATGGTTGTCATTGTGAGAAAGATAAATGATTATAACTTAGAGTGGTAGGATAGAAGCATGAAGGTTCTTAGTCTTCATTCATTGTGCTTGAAAGCATAAGATACCTTTGTCTGATCTGTGTGGACAGAAGAGTAATTAAAATGTAGTTCAAGAACTGCAGACGATTAGCCATCAACCAATTAGAAAATTTTATTGCATTTCATGGTGTAATGTACCACAGTCACTTTAACAATTTTGCTTTATCTTTTGGAACAAAAAGAGTTCCATCTTGGAGACTAGATAGAATCCCTCTGGAGTAGAACATTCTCAGGGACCTGATCGGCTAGGGCTGCCCCATAAATTTGTAGCTCATAGGCTGAACATCATACACAGTGGCTGTGTTTAACTTAACCTAGAACCAAATTGATCAGAGAAGCACTCTTGTTACTTTTTCAAGGTAGAATATCATAGTTCTTGTTGATTTCCATCTTGTCTTCCTGCTCTTCTTTCCTTTCTGTTTTAACTCTGATTGGTTGAGGGACTTGTTAATAAAAAGTAGCCTGGATGTTATATGTTTAAGTTTCACATTTTAAAGCTGCAGAATTTAAGATGTTAAAGACTTTTAGTTTTCATTTTTCTCTGTCCAAGTAAACTGTGAATGTAGTGTTTGATGCTATATTTATGTATGTTACCTGGCTTTTCTTTTTTTTTTGTTGGTAGTTGTGCCTTCAGCCTCTCCACAGAGGAGTGTGGATCAGAGAAGTACAACCACAGCTCCCTCTGCTCCTGTAGTCTTAACACCAGTGGTCAATGGAGAATCCAATAACCTCACGCCATCTGTTCCTTATCCTGCTGCGCCTCTAGTTTCTCAGAATCAGAATGAAAATGAAGGCCACCTAAATCCAACTGAAAAACTCCAGTAAATCATTTATACACACATTGTTTCATAGATTATAACTGAATCATAGGGTCAAATTTGTTGTTTTTTGTTGTTGAAAATTCTGGAAAAACTGAATTTAATATGATAAACATTCTTAAGTGATACAGTGGAAGAGTAAGTGTATGTGTATTAAACATGCGTTTTTGAGTTATCCTAGAGAAATGTATGTAATTTCTGTGAGCTAATGTATTCCTGGGGTATTCCCAGGTGGCACAGTGATAGTGCCACTGCAGGAGATGCAAGAGATGCGCGTTTGATCCCTGGGTTGGGAAGATCTCCTGAAAGAGGGCATGGCAGCCTGCTCTAGTATTCTTGCCTGGAAAATTCCATGGACAGAGGAGCCTGGTGGGCTCTAGTCCATAGTGTCACTAAGAGTCAGACAAGACTGAATGAGCACAGCAGTACCTAATATATTCCTATTTTACAAGTAAAGGAACTGCAGTTAAAAGATCTGTGTATTTTAGCCCAGACTGTAGAGTCAGAGAGCCTTGAAGTTGTATTTCACAAGGCTGTGTGACTGTGGACCAGTAGCATTCTCACTAAGCCTCTTTCTCTTCGTCTGGCATAATATATTTGATGATAAAAGTGTTTTAAGTATTAAAAACTATTGGCATTATTCCTGGAATTCAGTAAAAACTCAACAACCTAATTATTATTTTTGGTAAAATGTGACATACTTTATAGAGCTTTATATATTGTAGACAAATTGAGAATTTGGTAAATGCTCAGTAATCCCTGTATATCGGATTTGCCTGAGAGGTGCTATTTAAATGAAATATTTAGTACTTCACATTCTTGATACTTATTAAGAAACCTAGGAATATCTTTGACATTAAGATTTACGCTGTTAACATTTGTACCTGTTTAAAGTGAGCACTTTAAGGAGAATTTCTTATATTTTTGTCTGTAACGTTCAGATATAAGGTGATGAGATTTTGAATAACCTGTACTTGAAATTAAATTTATTGCAGTCTCATACCCTGGGTATTTGACTGAGTTTAACATTTGTATGTGCTGGCTGCTACTGTATGGAAATAGTGTATGCTTTATTTTATTAAAATAGGTGTTAATTTGTATGTATTTGTTGTTTATCAGGAAGTTAAATGAAGTTCGAAAGAGGTTGAATGAACTAAGAGAATTAGTTCATTATTATGAGCAGACATCAGATATGATGACAGATGCTGTGAATGAAAACACAAAAGAAGAAGAAACTGAAGAGTCGGAATATGATTCTGAGCATGAAAACTCTGAACCTGTTACTAACATTCGGTGAGAACTTTTTTCAAGTTTGTTTTTCTAACATACTCATTCTAATAGTACTTTTAATATGGAACAGAAAACCCTCAGTAGGGTGCTTACTGTTTGCATTTTACTTAAGCTTTTCTCCTGTAAGTCTGCTGTTTGGTCAGTGTAATCTCAACTTGTCCTGTAAAGAAAAGCAAGTAGGGATGTATTGAGTACAGAAGTTTAGTAAATTTGCTGTTTGTTACATCAAATGTAAGTTAATTGTAAGAAGTATATAACTTCTCATTTTCCTGCATCTTTATTTTTGGTGTAATTTTAATTTTCTTTGTTGTAATTTTGATTTTTTAGATATTTTTCTTCTTAAATTTTTGAATAGCTGAAGCCAGTGAAATGCAGGCTGAAATTAAATGGGGAAATAGCCAGTGAAGTTCATAGTTTGGAATTATTTTTATTAGTAGTTCTAAAACTTTGATTTTTAGTATTACATATGTCTTTTTACCTTAAGTAACTTGAGGCTGTTTTCCTTCCTTTCAGAAATCCACAAGTAGCTGCCACCTGGAACGAAGTAAATAGTAATTCTAATGCACAGTGTGTTTCTAACAATAGAGATGGGCGAGCAGTTAATTCTAACTGTGAAATTAACAACAGGTCTGCTGCCAACATAAGGGCTCTAAACATGCCTCCTTCTTCAGGTATGATTGACTCTATTCACAGATACTTGTACCATATCCTTGGGAAGTGGATTTTCTTTCTTTAGAGCTCTTAATTAAGTTCATTAAGTTGTTGCATTTCACTGATACATGTTTTCAGCAGATTGTCGATACAATAGAGAAGGAGAACAAGAGATGCCTGTTGCACAAGGTCAGGAGGAGGAGGAGGAGGAGGAGGAGGAGGAGGAGGAAGCAGAAGATGAGGCCCTCAGTGGAGCTTCACTGTCTAGTCATAGCAGCAGCCTGATAATTGAGACTCTCGAAGATGCTGAATTTGAACATAAGATTCAGAAGCTTATGGCTGCAAAACTGAAACTTAGACACTTACAGAACCTCGTTGCCATGGTGCAGGTAAATACTGCTTTTTAAAAAATCTGTCAAAAAATGTATAGTCTTAAAGGTAAAATGTGTGTATATGTTTGATAATTATGTGGGTATAAGTACACTAGTATATGTTTATTGAATTCTAACTGTATAGTGGTTTATATGCTTAGCACTTTACATGCCATATTACCAGAGATCAGCAAACTTTTCCTAAGGGTGAATTAGTAAATATTTTAGGCTTTGTGGGCCATACAGTTTCTGTCATAATACCCAGCACAAAAACAGCAATAGACAGTAAACAAATGAGCATAGCTATGTACCAGTATAACTTTATTACAAAAACAAGTTTGTCTTCCTGCCAGAGATTCTAGTTGTGTATCATGTAGAACTCAGTAGCATCTCAATTAGGTGGATATACACACAGATTAGAAATGTTAATTAACCACAGTTGTACTATTGTCAGAGCCAGAGTTGAGGCTTCTGGCTGAGATCTTAACTCACTTGATGTAGAAAAACCATATGTTGCCTGAATTTTATTCAGTAAGGCCAAAGAAGTAAAGTTGGACCTATTAGCTGTAAATTTTTTAAAAAGCCATTTGTATATATGAAAATAAAATTACATAATTATTAATACACTTCTAGACAGTGTATTTATTGACTGTTGTGGTCCATAGTTATGACTAGCTCTAAACCTTTTTAAAAATGACTAAACTTTTTAAAATCAATCCTTTTCATGTGTTCAGTTCAGTTTAGTTCAGTCGCTCAGTCGTGTCCGACTCTTTGCGACCCCAGGAATCGTAGCACACCAGGCCTGTTACATATATATTTCTGTTGTTTTCTCGGCATTGTAATCACTGTGTAGAAGTATCCTTAAGAGTGTTTCTAAAGTATTCAAATTTATATGATTTTTGAAATCCAGAAATCTTCTGGTAAAATTAGTGATTTGTTTTCATTTAGGTTTTGCTTAGCTTATGTTATGTCAAAAAAATGAAATGTATATAACCACACTAATAAAGGTATAGAAAAATTTTTTTGGCGAATGAAAAATTTTAAGTGTTATTTACAGCCTCTTTTGAAATGCTTATTTTGAATTACTCAAGTGAAAGATTACTGTGTACTTTATTTTAGAATAAAGGAAACATTACTTGTAAACTCCCTCTGAACCTTCATAATCCTATTCTCCTTCACAGAGGTTGCTGTGCATTTAAATCAGTTTGCAGTTCTAAACAAAAATTACATAAAAGTTTTGTTTTTTATTTATTTGTGTTTATATAGATTGTATTATTTTACAACTTGCTTTTTTTCCTACTACACATGTCAGAGATTTCTTCGTATCAGTGTGTTGTTTTTAGTCACTAAGTCATTTCTGGATCTTTGCGACCGCACAAGCTGTACCGTGCCAGCTCTGACTTCATATCAGTGTATATAAACCTGTCTATATAATTACATAGATAAATACTTATGAAATATAAATAATACCTTATGTGTTTATTTATACATATACATTATTGTTCTGTGGCTAACTCGTGTCTGACTTTGCAATCCCATGGACTGCAGTGCACCAGACTACCCTACCTTTTATTATCTCCTGAAGTTTGTTCAAATTCCTGTCCATTGAGTTGGTGATTCTGTCTAACCACCTCATCCTCTGCAGCTGCCTTCTTTTTTAACCTTCAGTCTTTCCCAACATAAGGATCATTTCCAGTGAGCCAGGTCTTTGCATCAGGTGACCAAAGTACTGGAGTTTCAGCTTCATCATCAGTCCTTCCAGTGAATATTCAAGGTTGATTTCCTTTAGGATTGATTGATTGAATGATCTTCTTGCAGGCCAAAGGATTGTCAAAGAGTCTTCTCCAGCACCACAGTTTGAAGTCATCAGTTCTCCAGTGCTCAGCCTTCTTTATGGTCCAGCTCTCACATGTGTACATGACTAATGGAAAAACAGTAGCTTTGACTATATGGATCTTTTTTGGCAAAGTGATGTGTCTGCTTTTAATATGCTAAGTTTGTCATATCTTTCCTTCCAAGGAGCAAGCATCTTTTCATTTTGTGGCTGCAGTCACCATCTGCAGTAATTTTGGAGCCCAAGAAGACAAAGTCTGTCACTGTTTCTACTTTTTCCCTTTCTGTTCGCCATGAAGTGTTGGGACCATATGCCATGATCTTAGTTTTTTTAATGTTGCGTTTCAAGCCTGGTTTTTCACTCTCCTCTTTCATTCTCATCAAGAGGCTTTTCAGTGTCTCTTCACTTTCTGCCATTAGAGTGGTATCATCTGCATATCTGAGCTGCTTGTTATTTCTCCCAGCAATCCTGATTCCAGCTTGGGAATAATAGATCAGAAATGATGAATAACTTGGTGGCTTATAGATGAGTCAGCTTAACTTCAGGTTTATGTTGATTGGAGCTCTTTTGTTTTAGGGAAATGACATGTATGAAAAAAAAACAACCCAGCAACCCCAAAGGATTAAAGGGCCTTATCCTGAGAACTTTTTAAAAAATGATCCAAAACTCCCCAAATTTTTAAATGTTTAAGATTGATAAGTTTTATTTATTTATTATGGGTAGTTTTCTTTTGCTTGTGCCTTTACTTATATCCTTTTTCCCAAGGGACTCAGGAGAAGTTCGAAAAAGTTATACAGTTACCATGATTGTATAAAACTATCGCTATTCCTGCTTAGATTGTGAGACAGTTTATATGTTCTGTAAAACCTTATGATGTCTTTTAAGTCTCCGCACATCCATCTGATGTATCTTAGTCTGTGAAACAATGTGTTAGTGCCCTCCAAGAGTAGAGTCTCTGTTTCCTGTCCCGTGGAAGTTCTGTAATCAAACCCCCTGGCCTTTAAAGTCAGATTCCTGGGGATTCCCAGTCTCTCTGCAGGATCCCCAGGCTGGGGAGACTGGTGGGCGGCTTGGAACCTTGACAGTAGTGCGAGAACTTCTTTGGTAGTATTGTTCTCCAATTTGTGGGTTGCCTACCTACTGCGTATAGGATTTGATTTTATTATGATTGCGACCCTTTACTAACTCATTGCGGCTTCTCCTTTGTCCTTGTATGTGGAGTATCTTTTTTTGGTGGGTTCCAGTGTCCACCTGTTGATGGTGGTTCAACAGCTAGTAGCGATTTTGGTGCTCTCTTAGAAGATGAGCGCTTGTCTTTCTGCTCCACCATCTTGAACCAATCTCTTGTAATACAACATGTGTTACATCAGTAATTCTGTAGTCAGTTACTTTTTAGTGTTGGAGTTTATATCAAGTGTTCAGACACCCTCATATAACAATCTGAAACTTCAGGGTATTTTTTTTCTCATACTTTGGTTTTTCTGCTTCTTATTGTGTGAAAATGCCTCATGATCCATCTTTGGTATCCTTGGGTTGCAACTCAGTTCTTTTTAAGCTTACCATTTTAGTAATATATTAGCTTAGCTTTTAGATCAATGAGAAGACCAGAGTAACACCATGTCTAGAATCTTAAAATGGATTAGACAGGTTTGCAATCTAGTCAGCTTAACTCTTTAAGATTTTACTGGAATTCTATATCTAGTAGTTAAAGTTTCAGTTGATATCTGCACAGAAAACGTGTATAAAGTGTAAAGTATTAAATATTTTTAAGAAAATGTGACAGATGACCTCCAGTCTTAATAGTTTAATAATAAGTACATTGATTTTAACAGCAGATATGGACCTACTGTTAGGAAGATAAGTAATTTTTGTTGTTTTTCCAGTGACACATTTGAGATGGTACATTCTCATTAGCTTTTCTATTGGGAGCCATTGGTACTTGTTTCACAAACTAAATACCAAAGTGAGGAAATGGAAAACTGAGCAAATGATATTAGACATAAATTATTAAATTGCTGATATAAAAGTTATATATGTGAAGAAAAATGATCTCATATCAAGAGTTCCCAGCTTCAGTGATGCAGTTTTTATCTTTCTCATATAAGCTGTTTTTTGATAGTTCACAATCTGGTCAAGGAAGGAAAAGAAAAACTAGTATTTGCCATTACTGGGTAATTGGCAGCTCAAATTATTAATGTACTGTTTTAGTTTTAGTACTTTATTTCCTGTCATTGGTAGAAGATGAACTTCATTATTCTCTAAAAATTATATGCTTTCCCTACTGCTTTCAATTTTATGTGAATTTTACAACTGAGTCATATTTGCTAAGGTATGAATTGGGTAATGTCTTTACATATCGAGGTGATTTTAATATAATGATACTATTTTAGGATGATGTAGCCAATCAAGGAGTTACTTCTGTGGAGGATTTCTTCCCAGCAGAAGACACCAAACAAAATGCAAATAACACTAGAGGAAATGCCAATAAAACACAGAAAGATGCTGGAGTAAATGAAAAGGCAAGGTATGTTAAGCTTCTGACTTTCATGTCATAAAAATTCAGTGCTTGTTAGAAAATCTCCATAGGTACTCTACTGCATCGTGTTTAATGCTGTTATCAGATTTATTGGAGTCCACAAATATAATGTCAATTTAATTATAGAGAGAAATTTTATGAGGCTAAACTACAGCAGCAACAGAGAGAACTCAAACAATTGCAGGAAGAAAGAAAGAAACTGATTGAGATTCAAGAGAAAATTCAAGAATTGCAAAAGGCATGTCCTAACCTACAGGTAATTAGGAAATTTCTTTGTTTGTCTGAAGAAAGATGTTTAAAGCCTTAATGTCAATTGGAAGTACTCATTGTCTTTTCTAGTACTAATATGATAGATTTGTAAATCTTTTATTATTAAAGAAATAGAGGGACAAATGAAATGGGTTAGGGATGTACCTTTATACTGTGAAAGATAGCACGTAGGAATTAACTCTGATTATTTACATTCTTTCATTTGTTGGGCTGCCTGGCTAGTGATTCAGAACATGTGTATTCATAACTATTTATTATATTAAGATATTTTGGGTTGAACTTTACAGTTAAGGGAGAAGCATTTCCATTTCTTACTGGTGTAAAATTACATGGTAAAGCTGTTAAGCTTCCGTGAGTTTTTTGGGAAATTAAAATACTTTATTTCTAGTTTGAATATTATATGTATATACGCTTATTAAATAGTACCCCATGCATGGGTGTTTGAGATTGAGCAGAGAATGTACAATCTTTGTCCATGTCAGGTAATCAGGAGTAGGGTTAATATGGGAGGGAATGATCCATTCTTTTTGAGCTTCTTCCTACACTTTATTGTTATGAATAGCTTTATTTATGAGTCAGGTTTTGTTTTCAAAGAAAAGGAAATGTATCAAGTGATATTTCTAATATTACTTTGTTTTCTCTAGATGTTTATCTTTTATTCTTTGTCTAAGTCTTTTTCTTGTTTCAAATCTAAATACAAGAGGAATATATGCTTGGGTTGAGTATATGACATTTTCCACAGTAATGTTTTATCCCTCATGTCCTGTTGTTCTGGAGGGTTAGTAATACTGATCATCTATAGCCTGCATTTTCATCTTGTTTTCTTATGTTGGGTTTTCTTTGAATCATGATGGCAATTGAGGTGTGGTAATAACAAACTAAATATGGTACCAAAGCCCTAGAGAAATGAAATAATTGCTTTTATGAGAAATTAACATAATTACTTTAATTCTTTATAATAGTTTTTATTCTTTTTTAGCTGTCAGCTGCTAGTGTGGGTAATTGTCCCACAAAAACACATATGCCAGCTGTTACTTCATCCCCAACCGTTAATGAAAATGAAGCCAGTACAAGCAAATCTGGTTTTGAGCCTCACAATTCTTCAGTGGTAGATAATGAGGTATTGTATATTGCACTTTGTTCCTGGGTCTTAAGTCATGTCTTAAGGAAGAAAACTGAATATCTGTGAAACATATTTTTAAATGTAACCTATTATGTGCCTTTAAGTTGTGGGAAGAAATAATTTTTTCCAAAAGTAATTAAGTTAAGGTACTTCTAAGTATCTTAAGTCTTGCCCTTTATTAACAAATATTTGGCAGACTAGTATTCATTTCAATTAGAAAAACTTTTCCTTTGGCATTTTATTTATATGTGATTTATGGAAAACATAACTTTCTCTCAGTTGATGAAGTTAATATGTCCGTGTTCAGTTGCTTAGTCATATCTGACTCTTTTGCAGCCACATGGACTGTGGCCCAGGCTCCTCTGTCCATGGGATTTCCCAGACATGAATGGAGTGGGTTGCCATTTCCTCCTCCAGGGGATCTTCCTGTCCCAGAGATGGAACCCGTGTCTTTTGTGCCTCCTGACTGTATTCATTAAGAATTAATGGTTGCCTAATTTTTTCTAATTTGTTATTAAGATAGCATTTTAACCTTCATGGGTGTCTCAGTGTAAAAAGGATAGAGTGAGGATAGAAATTTTTGTTGGTATTAGCAATAGTATTAACCTGTTTTTCTTTAAGGCTGAAACAAATCCAGTATTTATAGTAACTTGACTATAACTTTTGAAATAACAGGTATGGTCAGATATGCGAAGACATGAAATGTTAAGGGACGAGCTACGACAGAGAAGAAAGCAGCTAGAAGCTCTGATGGCTGAACATCAGAGGAGGCAAGGTCTGGCTGAAACTGCATCTCCAGTGGCTGTTTCATTGAGAAGTGACGGATCTGAGAACCTGTGTACACCTCAGCAAAGCAGAACAGAAAAGTAAGAGAGATGTTTAAATCAGTTTAAACAATGCCACCTATTTAACACTTGTAGGATAGGCAGCCTCATTTTCCCTCTGTAGCACAGCATAAGTCTGCTGTTGCCGTGAGGCTTGGGTGTTAAGCATCACCTTTGTGACTCAATCCAGCTACTTTCTGTTGTAACTTCTCATAGCATCACTTTCTCTCTTTCAAATTTTTTTTTAAAAATTATTAAGACACTTGACCACACTGATAGAGATTTTCTTGAGGGTTTTGATCTGGAAAACTGTCACTCAAGGAAAGGTTAAAAGTTGAGGGAGGTTTACTTTAGGAATGAGTCCCAGGGGATATGATTACTAGTTTAATTTATTTGAAGAATTGTTTTGTGGAAGGCAGAGTAAACATTTTATATTACAGCAGTTGGAGAGTAATAGCCATCTCATAGTTAATTATGCCTAAATGAAGTTTTATATATACACCCATGTATGCAGATACATGGGTGTGTGTGTGTGTGTGTGTGTGTGTGTGTGTGTATATAATTTTTTTGGTGAGGGGTATAGTTTGTTTCATAGTAGGAGGTGAAGTAGCTCATCTCCAGAAGGATCTGTATTTTGTCTCTTAATCTCCAGAACAATGGCAACTTGGGGAGGTTCTACCCAGTGTGCCCTAGATGAAGAAGGAGATGAAGATGGTTATCTTTCTGAAGGAATTGTTCGGACAGACGAAGAGGAGGAAGAGGAAGAGCAAGATGCCAGTTCCAATGATAACTTTCATATGTATCCTCCAAACAGTGCAAATCGTAATTCTTACAATGTAAAGGAAACTAAAAATAGGTTAGTTTCAGTGTTTTAATTTTTTGCTTGATTTTAAAGAGTTTCCTGTCTTTCTGACACCAAGCAGTTCTTCAGTTATCTGAACCAAGTGCATGTTCCACTATATAATTCCGACACTAACTACCTGGAGTTGGCCAGACTCCACAGGTTAGGAGACTCAGTCCTAAGAAGAGTGCCCTCACTTCAAATGCCACTTTAAAGTCTCGAGTCTTCAGAGCACCTGCACTTCTGTCTGACTTGGCTACAGATTTTGGGGTTTCCATAGCTTTGCTTTGCTGACAAAGGTCTGTATAGTCAAAGCTATGGTTCTTCCAGTAGTCATATATGGATGTGAGTTGGACCATAAAGAAGGCTGAGTGCCAAAGAATTAACTCTTTTGAACTGTAGTGCTGGAAAACTCGAGAGTCCCTTGCACAGGAAGGAGATCAAACCAGTCAATTCTAAAGGAAATTAGTCCTGAATATTCATTGGAAGGACTGATGCTGAAGCTCCAATACTTTGGCCATCTGATGCTAGGACCTGACTCCTTGGAAAAGACTGATGCTGGGAAAGATTGAAGGTGGGAGGAGAAGGGGGTGACAGGATGAGATGCTTGGATGGCATCACTGACTCGATAGACATGAGTTTGAGCAAACTCAGGGAGATAGTGATGGACAGAGAAGCCTGGTGTGTGCAGTTAGGGCATGACTTAGCAACTGAACAACAACAACACCCTCTTTCATGTTCCATAATTTGCTAAAACAGCTCATATTGCTCTGGAAAATACTTATATTTACTGACTTATGAAAGATATTACTCAGAGAAAGAGATGTGTAAAGCATTGGTGGGTTGGGAAGGAGCAAAGAGCTTTTATGCCCTCTCTGGGCACATCAGCTGCCTAGTACTTCACTGTGTTCAACCCAGAAGCTGTCCTCACCATGCTATTTAGGAATTTTTATGGTGATTTCTTAACATAGGCAGAATTGATTAAGTCATTGGCGATTAAGCTCAGTCTGCCTCTCTGGAAGTTTGGGGAATGCTGAAAGTTCCAACCCAACATCTGGTTGGTTTTTCTGGTGACCAGTCTTCATCATGAAGCTAACTAGGGTTTGCCAAAAGGAGTGGATAATGAATAACAGAAGGCAGTCGTCACTTAGGAGATGGTCAGGAGTTAGGAGCTGTGTGCTGGGAACCTGGGACAAAGACCACATAGGGTGTTTATCACAAGAGTACTGTTGTCAAGATAGATTCAGCTCGATAGGAGGAAAGTTGATTATCTTGATCTTCACTCTGGTTTTGGGGAATTAAGCAAAAATAAAAATCATAGATAGTAAAAAAGATGTGTCAGCAAAGATGTCTACTGCATTGTTATTTATAACTAAAATACATTTCATGTATAAAAAGATGGTTTAAGTAGTTGCACTTGATGGGGTATTATGTGGCTAAGCTTAAGGGCTTGAAGAGTGGAAAAATGCTTATGATAAAGTATCCATAATAACTTTTCATTTTGAAGAATACAGAATTATATGGACTCTCCTCTGTAAAACATAAGTGAAAAGAGACTGAAAAGGAATGCAAAGTGATACTGTACAAGACTAGAAATCCAGAATTTTTCTCACTCTATTTTATATACATTTTAAGTCCAGTGAACTTAAAAATGGAATACAGGCATATGGACCAAGCAGGGTATCAAGGTTTTTTGCCAGATTTAAAATATACATAATTACATAAAATGACAATGCTTTAAATCTTGTGTTAGGTGGAAGAACAATCGCCCTTTTTCAGCAGATGGAAATTATCGTCCTTTAGCCAAGACAAGACAACAGAATATCAGCATGCAGCGTCAGGAAAACCTTCGCTGGGTGTCTGAACTCTCTTACGTAGAAGAGAAAGAACAATGGCAAGAACAAATTAATCAGCTAAAGAAACAACTTGATTTCAGTGTCAATATTTGTCAGACTTTAATGCAAGACCAGCAGGTAAAGTTTACTCTGCAAGTAAATTTTTAAAATCTTGTTTCTGAAGCAGTACAGATTTTTCTCAAGTCATTGGTAACTGTTACGGAAAATTTTCTCTCCACAGACTCTATCTTGTCTGCTCCAAACTCTTCTCACAAGTCCTTATAGTGTTATGCCCAGCAGTGTTGCATCTCCTCAAGTGCACCTTATAATGCACCAGTTGAACCAGTGCTATACCCAGCTAACATGGCAACAGAATAATGTACAGAGGTAATTTGCTCCTTAGAAGTAGTGAGAATGTATACTCAGTGCTAAAACTCAGTTTTAGCATTGGTTTGCAGTGTAAAAGCAAGGGTTTTACAGTTACCTTCTGGGAGAGAAGGGCTGAACCAAATTGCATTTTTGAATCTTCTCTGATTCCTGAGAGTTTTATAAGCAGTGATTTTGCCCATATGTTTCCTTTTAATTCTGTGGACTAGACTTAAATAACTATGGTTTTCAACTTTACACTTACCTGAGGTGAAAGTGTTGTCATTATGCCTATCTCTGATAGAAATGCTAAGTGTAGTTCTTGTTCCAAGGGCTAAGTTATTAAGTGTGCAGCACAAGCAAATATTTGTTCTAGTAAACATCAGAGCAGCCGGTTTGTTCCACATACTGTTTTTTGTTTTTAATGTTATTTAACATTATAATGTTATATTTATTATTATAAATAGAATAATATTATAATAATTATGTCTGGGTTGGAGCTTCATTGCTGTGTGGTTTTTTTCTGTAGTTGCAATGAACTTGGGCTGCTCTGTAGTTGGCACTGGCTTCTTATTACAGTGGCTTCTCCTGTTGTGGAGCATGGGCTCTGGGCACCCAAGCTTCAGTAGTTGCGGTACTCAGGCTCTCGAGCACAAGCTCAGTAGTTGTGGCATGTGAGATCTTTGTAGACTAGGGATCGAACTCGTCTCCTGCATTGGTAGGCGAATTCTTTACCACTGAGCCACCAGAGAACCCTGTGTTCCACATACTGTTGAATCATTTTATATACACACACACACACTTTCTGGATGTACTTGAGATAGATGGTAATATAACTAACCTTTAAACTACTGACTCCTTCAACTTTTATAGGCTGAAACAAATGCTCAGTGAACTCATGCGCCAACAAAATCAGCATCCAGAAAAACCTGCAAGCAAGGAAGGAGGCAGTAGTGCATCACACCCTACTTCTCCCAGTTTATTTTGTCCTTTCAACTTTCCAACTCAGCCTGTAAATCTGTTTAACCTACCGGGGTTTACTAATTTTTCGTCATTTGCACCAAGTAAGTGGCCAAAAACTTAAAGGAAAATAAGTAAATGCAGAGTCCTTGAGAATAACATTTGTCTAATACATGGCTTTTCATCAGTCACTTTTGGAATGGTAGGAAATGTTTGCAAAGAAAAATATAAATTATTTTCTACTTTAATTCTCTATAGTGAATATTTAAACTGAATATGGTTGCTAATAAAATAAAATAAGTTATGAAATGTTTGCTTAGTCTTACACCTTTGAATTATTCCACAACTGTTTATCAAGGAGAAAGAAATTAACCTGTCTACTGACTGCTATACATCAGGTACTCTGTAAGATATTAGGAGAGGAGAGATGCATAAGACAGCACCCTTCTAGAGGAGTTTTATGTCTTCGTAGGGAGATATACCTCTAGACTAAGGGTGACTGGATCAGGCTCATATTTACTTTTATTTAGTTCAGACTTTTACTCAG
This sequence comes from Nanger dama, assembly GCA_917880005.1. Taxonomy (NCBI): domain Eukaryota; kingdom Metazoa; phylum Chordata; class Mammalia; order Artiodactyla; family Bovidae; genus Nanger; species Nanger dama. The sequence continues at coordinate 26,517,499 of CAKJTW010000021.1, forward strand.
ACTTTCTCCACCTGTCTTGTGCCATACAGTATATAAGTGGCTGGGATTCAAAGATGAGTAAAGCTGATGCTTTAAGGGATTTAAGGGTCTAGTGGAGACGCTAAAAGTGTCAGTAAATGCTTGGTGCTTTGTCATGGGTGCTGTAGGCTTGGTGCAGGTGGGATTGAATAGCCTGTTTTTGCGGGGACAGGATTGTCGGCAAATCTAGAAAGAGATAGTAAAGCTAAAGAACCGATAGAACTTTTTTCCAGGGAGATTAGAAGGGAAAGGACTTCCTGATCAATGGAACCACTTAGAGTGGCAAAGCAGGGGAACGATTGTATCATGTAGAGAATTTAGAGGTCATAAAGTGTGGCTAGTGTTTTGCGCCATGGCAGGAGCAGAGTAGTTCATGTGCTGGAAAACAGCAGAGGTTCTTGTACTGGGCAGAGAAGCTTGGACTTTCCATTGCTTACTAGGGGGCCACTGGCAGACTTTGGGCAGAGGAATGGCATGAAATGTATATTTTAGAATGATGACACTTTTAGTCATGGTGTTGATTGAGTTTGGAGGGACAGAGCTGAAAGTATAGATGGTAAACAAAAGGCTGTTGTAGTAATAGCAGGAAGGGGACGATATAGCTTGACCTAAGGCATTGACAGTAGTGGTAAGAAAAAGGAGTAATTTTAAAGATGTTCTGGAGATAGAATGATCAGTTAGATGGGTCGTGAACAGAGAGCAGTTGAAGGTGTTTGCCAGAGAATATATGAAGAGAAAAAAGGTTGGGAGGGTTTTGTAAATATAAATATCCATATGTCACAGTGTATTTTCTTAATAGGGTTGTAAAAGTAATGGTGTTAAACAGTTGAACAGGTTTTTAGTTCTTGAGTGTGGGTTAATACTGGCAGTAAACGTTTCTTGACTAGGCTGTTTAACTAACAGATAACATAGGCAACTACACATACTGTTCCTTTTGACATAATATGCTTTTTACCCATGGCAGCTCTGTTCAGAGACTGTTCATTCTTCATCATCTAGTTCCGTTTCCTGAAACCTTGTTCCCCTTCTCCCCCAAGTTGTTAGTGGCCCTTTTGCAAATACCTCTGATGCAGCACTGTATGTTAAAGTATGTGATTATATTTTACTTCCCAGTTAGAGTGGAAAGAACCTGAGCTTTGAAGTCATGCAGACCTGAGATCTAACTTTCACTTTCATTTACTAGGCATTTGATCTCTAAGCCTATTTTCTCACTAGTAAAATAAATATAGTACCTATTTCTCAGCATTGTTTTGAGCATTGAAAGAAGTAACACGTAACACGCCTACAGTAGAGTCTAATGCACCTGCAGTAGAGTCATGCTTACTTTAATAAATATCATGTATTATTTTTTCTAACTTTTAACTCTTGAGGTAAGGATCAATACTTATCTTTGAATCATCAATGCTGAAAACATAGTAGGACTGAACTGTAAAACAGTGATTAAATAAATGAGTGATGTTGTTTAGTTGCTAAATCGTGTCCAATTTACAACGCCATGGCTTGTAGCCCATCAGGCTCCTCTGTCCATGGGATTTCCCGGCAAGAATACTAAAGTGGGCTGCCATTTCCTTCTCTAGGGTATCTTCCTGACCCAGGGATCAAACCTTCATCTCCTGCATTAGCAGGTGGATTCTTTACCACTGAACCACCCTGTTAGTTTATTTTAATTAGTTTTTTGTTTTGGTGGATTGGAATGGCACATTTAATTAAAACTATCTTTCAGTTTGTTTTAAGGTTAAAGGTGCTTCTGTATCTTACCATTGTTTTTATTTACTAGGTATGAATTTCAGCCCTTTATTTCCATCTAATTCTGGAGATTTTTCTCAAAATATTTCTACACCCACTGAACAGCAGCAACCATTAGCCCAGAATCCTTCGGGGAAAACAGAATACATGGCTTTTCCAAAACCTTTTGAAAGTAGTTCTTCTACTGCAGCAGAAAAACAAAGGTACTTTATTGTAAACATAATCCATTATTTGCTTAAGCGTCACTTGGTGATTATATGTATTATATGTCATTTGAAAATGTAATTAGGGAGGATGTTTGTGATTGTTTGGCTTGAGAGTGTTAAGAATGAAGCTTTGACTTCTTACCAGAGGTCTCTAAGACATACATCTGCTGCTAACGCTGGTTTCAGAACAGTTCAGAATTTTGATCAGTGTCCTGTGAGATTCAGTTTGAAAGGATAAGACCTAACCTATAGAGTGTCTTTGGCCTTGATTTTGTATCTTTCTTTAAGATTATAAACAGTTCACTGTTCATTGGTTTAGAACTGAAACTAACATTAACTACTGGAGGATGGTTTTTATAAAGTGATGACTTGTTGTTTGATTCATAGCCCCTGATGAGAGTATGTGCCCAGGGCGCATCCAGATGTAATGTCGAGTACTATTAGATTATAAAAACAAATTTTGCCAAGAAAGTTTTAGTGATACATGTTATCAGTCATAGTCAGGGTTTTCTTTGTTTCTCACACATTTACTATTTTTCAATGTGATATTCTTCCCAGTTATATAATTTTGACTCAAATAGTGTGAAAGACTTATTGGCCCAGGTTAATCATTCTCTAAGCATTTTTATGGCTCAGTAAATAAGTTTTTTATGATTGTTTTAATCCAGAAAATAATTTTAATAGCCAGCTGGTAAAAATATTATAACTTTTTAATTGTTGTTTCCTTCAGAAAAACTTAAAAGGATGAAAAAGATTCGTTGAGACTAATACTTGTTCTGTCAGAAGTGTCTGTATGATTTTGTCTTTCTTGTTCCTTATAAGTATATGTCACACTACTTTCCCTTCAGTCATGTGTTGGGGCATGTCTCAAGCTCTTAGCATTTTGATAGTTTTTAAATCATGAACTTTTTTTTTACTTAATTAACAACAAATTCTTAGAATTCAACTTCATGTTTGTCTTGAGGAATCCTGGGATAGACTGCCCTGAACTTGATGCCTTTTCTTAGCTGTACTAACTACTTTTTCCTATTAAGTCTCATTTTATTCTGTGAAAGTATCCTATTGTCAGAGCCTAAGACTGTGTTTAGTGCTCAGTTGCCATTCAAAAATGATTCAAGCAATGGACATTTATTCAAAGCTTTAGCCTTCCTGTTGAAAGGTCCCTACTTCAGTATTAACTATATTTTATATGTACTTGGTAGTTAAAAAGTAAAGGATGGGTCTGGATATTACTGTTTTAAATATCTGACTACTTCAGATTAGACCTCATCTCTTGCTAAAATTTCAGCTGTTACAGGTTCTCTGAATTAAATGGCTGGAGATAACAAAGAGGTCAAATGAAACATTGTAGTCTTGAGCTGGGCTCAGAAAACTGTTCCTATAAAGGCCTAGCTAATAAATTTTGCTAGAGATAGAGATAACCATTTGTCTATGCCATTTTTGTATAGAAGCATTCACAAACAGTGATGTAATGTAAACATATGAATTGCTGTGTTCCAATAACATTTGATCTGTGATCAGTGAAATTTGAATTTTATATGATTTTCCTGTGTCACAAGCTATTTTTCTTTTTTTTTTCCCCTAACCTTTTAAGAATATATAGATCATTCGTAGCTCTCAGGCCATACAAAAACAAGCAGCAAGTTGAATTTGGCATGTAAACTGTAGGTCTGCTTGTCTTTATCTTGAGTTACTCCCTGTAGATCAGTGTCTCCCAAATTATATTCTTAGGAACACTGTTGTCCATGTCAGGTTCTGTAATATCAGTTTTGTACATGCTGTTCACTGTGTTCCCTTCTAAGACATTTATTAAAGGTCACTGGCATATTAAAAGTTCTGAGAAGTGCCTGTTTAACTTTGTTTTGCCCATTTTTTCCCCAGACTTAGATAACCATTGAATTCCTGTTAACATATTAAAGGATGTTTAGTAGATAAAATTTGAAAAGTGACACTAGACTGATAGAGCTAAACAAGGTTTAATGTGCAGAGAAATAAATTACTAGTTATGTGGCCAATTGTCTTCACCAAATTCTGATTATATTTGGACTGCTGTAGGTGACACAGATCCATGCATGTTTCCAGCTATGGTTCTTTTCCAGTTGTTTCTGTGTTTTGTTTTTTCCTTTTATGTCCCATCCTTCCTTGATTTTTCTTTCCTACTCTTTTCCATCTTGAATGTTGGACCTTTGGAACTTTTACTAGTGAAAATGGTTTAGTGAGAAAGGTCCTAAATTAAATTTTAAAGTAATTCAGTAAATTAGTCTTTGTAATGTTTTCATATTTAATGTGTATTTGGTGGGAATATTTTTATAGCCTGTTAACAATTTTTATTTATCTGACTCTACTAATACACTGCAAATTAAGTATATCTGGAGTTTTCCACAGACAGAGAAATGTATCATTGTAATATATAAAAACTTATTTTCATTGGTAAGGAATCAAAAACAGCCTGAAGAGGAAGTGGAGAACAGTAGGACACCATGGTTTTATGACCAAGAAGGTGAAGTAGAAAAGCCATTTCTCAAGACTGGATTTGCAGTGTCTGTAGAGAAAACAACAAATAGTAATCGCAAAAATCAACTAGATACCAGTAGAAGAAGACGCCAGTTTGATGAAGTGTCCTTAGAAAGTTTTAACAGTATGCTTGACCCAGTAGATCCAACAACAGTAACTAAAACATTCAAGTCAAGAAAAGCATCTGCACAGGCCAGCCTGGCATCTAAAGATAAAACTCCCAAATCAAAGAGTAAGAGGAGGCATTCTACTCAACTGAAAAGCAGAGTGAAAAATATTGGTAAGTACTGAAATTTGTTGACTGTTGATAAGCGAAACTATTGGTAACCTTACTCTCACTGTTGTAAATAATTGCAATATGGCTAGATGTGTAGGTGCTGTTTAGACCCACTTGAAAAAAAGTCATTTTTTAGTTACCTTTGAGAACATTTTAAATAAAATGTATCAAGTAGGATTTAATGTTGTAGATATTTTAAAACATGACATTTATTCTTTTTAGTGCCTTCTTAAAACTTGTTATGTTTCCTATGTATGGTGGTTCCTGTGAGCTTGGAAGTGTTTACTATTCTATAGTTTAATATTATACGTAACACTTTATATATGACTTCTGGCTAGTTCTGTGATGGATTCATGTACAGAAATGTGGCCCTCTAACTACATTGCAGTCTTTGAATATCATGTAGATGAAATCACTTTTGAAATAAGTTTGCTCTTAATCCTTCAGGAATTGAACCTTAGCTAGTACGATAAAGCATTAACCCATATTTTATTGAAGCTTGTCATTGAGTATCACATTAAACTTCTCTTTATAGTGTTCACTGCATGCCATGATTTTTGAAGGATTTCCTGAAGTCTACTGCTAGATTAAAAATACATTTATTAGCTAAAATCTGGAACATTATAGTTAAACAATGCTCCTTCCAGTTTGCAAGGGACACTTTTTGACTGTGGCCTTGAAAGGTTGTCCTGTGTTCAAGCATATAGTATTTGGTGCTTGAGAACAAAATATTCTAGGCTTAAAATCAGAAAAGTTTGAAAACTGCACCCACTGACTCCCTCTCTTGGAAGCTACAATACATATAAGTGTAGTAGGAGAGCCAACCAGTCCATCCTAAGGGAAATCAGTCCTGAATATTCATTGGAAGGACTGATGCTGAAGCTGAAACTCCAATACTTTGGCCACCTGATGCGAAGAGCTGACTCATTTGAAAAGACCCCGATGCTGGGAAAGATTGAGGGCAGGAGGAGAAGGGGACGACAGAGGATGAGATAGTTGGATGGCATCACCGACTCAATGGACATGGGTTTGGGTGGACTCCGGGAGCTGATGATGGACAGGGTGGCCTGGCGTGCTGCGGTTCATGGGGTTGCAAAGAGTCGGACACAACTGAGCGACTGAACTAAAGGGTCCTAGGGCACTCTGCAGTTAAAAATCCACTTGTGAACTTCAGCAGCATTTATCTCAAGCATTTTTGGATAATGAAACCCTTGAAAAATCTGATAAAAACTATGAACGTGAAAAAGAATACATGTACATTTTTTTTTTCCATTTCAATACTTCACGTATCCTAAAGTCCTGGACTCATACCTCTACTCCCATGTGGAGAATATGATTTGATGGTTAAACAAGTGGATTTGAACAGGGGCAGGATTTTTCTCAGCATACGCGTTATCATCCTTGAAGTAATTTTTCAGTTGTGTAGGTTTGGGAGGAGCTGGTTACTTAGATTAGTTAGTGATCTGAAACAATCCAGATGAATGAAAATACATTGTGCCTTCTCCATGGTCACTCTTGATGCCACTAGATAACATTTGAGTAGATAGTGATCACTTAGAGAGAGACTGGGTAACTCTGAACATCATATTGAAATATAATACCTGCCCCCAAAAAAACGCTTTTTGTCTTATGAATAAAAGGAAAGAAACTAACATTTGTTATCCCAGCATTCTCTCTTGCAGCTAGTTAATTTGTGTGTACTAGGACAGTGCTTCTTAAATGTTAACATTTCATACAGATCTCCTTGGGAATCTTGTTTAGTGTCAAGAGTTTGATTCAGTCAGTCCCAGGAGGGACCTGATAGTCTTCATTTCTAACAAGCTCCCCAAGATTGTTGACCGGTATTAACATTGTAGTCTGTGGACCACAGTTTGAGTAACAGGGTTTTAGAGACTCTGAACCAACATTTGGCCATGACTACCTTAACCTAGAAATTCTGGTGAATTTGTATTTTTGAAATTTGTTTAGTCTGAAGAATTATGGTTCTAGATATACAAGACAGCTTTTTTTCTACCTTAAGGCAAAGATGGACATTCTAATCTATTTGCTCTCACATTTAAGAATCAAAATACTTGCCCAGAACACACACATTTGTCAAAGAGGCATTTAAGACCATCTGTCAGTGAGAGTTCCCCTTTAAGGCTCGCACACAAAGATAAAAGACCTAATAAGCTGGAATCAAGATTGCCGGGAGAAATATCAATAACCTCAGATATGCAGATGATGCCACCCTTATGGCAGAAAGTGAAGATGAACTAAAAAGCCTCTTGATGAAAGTGAAAGAGGAGAGTGAAAAAGTTGGCTTAAAGCTCAACATTTAGAAAACGAAGATCATGGCATTTGGTCCCATCACTTCTTGGCAAATAGTGGAAACAGTGTCAGACTTTATTTTTGGGGCTCCAAAATCACTGCAGATGGTGACTGCAGCCCTGAAATTAAAAGACACTTACTCCTTGGAAGAAAAGTTATGACCAACCTAGATAGCATATTGAAAAGCAGAGACGTTACTTTGCCAACAAAGGTCCATCTAGTCAAGGCTATAGTTTTTCCAATAGTCATGTATGGATGTGAGAATTGGACTGTGAAGAAAGCTGAGCGCTGAAGAATTGATGCTTTTGAACTGTGGTGTTGGAGAAGACTCTTGAGAGTCCCTTGGACTGCAAGGAGATCCAACCAATCCATTCTGAAGGAGATCAGCCCTGGGATTTCTTTGGAGGGAATGATGCTGAAGCTGAAACTCCAGTACTCTGGCCACCTCATGAGAAGAGTTGACTCATTGGAAAAGACTGATGCTGGGAGGGATTGGAGGCAGGAGGGGAAGGAGACGACAGAGGATGAGATGGCTGGATGGCATCACTGACTTGATGGGCATGAGTCTGAGTGAACTCCAGGAGTTGGTGATGGACAGGGAGGCCTGGCGTGCTGTGATTCATGGGGTCGCAAAGAGTTGGACACGACTGAGCAACTGAATTGAACTGAGGAGAACCAAATTAATATATACAGAGTCAAAATAATATGTAGCAAAATCACATGACCTAAACCCTTGCTATTTAGAATGTGAACCATAGACGGGCAGCATTTGTATCATCTGGGAGCTTATTAGAACTGGAGACTCTTGGGCCACACCTTACACTAACATTGCTTTTCAGTACACGTTAGCAAGATTCCAGGTGTTTTAATATGCACATTAAAGACTGAGAAGTGCTGAACTGGACCACTAACTTACGCTGCTTTTGTTCTCTTTATGGGATAGGAATAGCCATGACTTCTTAGAAAAAAGAATGTTTACTTTGTCTTAAAGGAATTAGGTATGGAGGTCGATAGAGGGAAGATTGGAAAGCATTCCAAACTGTAGTAACAATAAGAAACGTAGTACAGAGTCAGGATGAAGCAAGAGAGTTTGAGAGAACTGCAGAAAGAAATAGGATATGGCAAATAGACCAGCACAGTGGGAGTTAAGTTGCTATCTTGCGAGATAAAGGATAGACATATATACTGTCCCGTATGAACTGTTAATCTGTTTTTTTGCACATGTTGACAGTCTTTCAGAGTTAATATGCTATATCTTCATTTAACTTTGTTTCCCATGATGGTAGTGTGCCAATGATGATAATCTTTAGGTCTTTATGAAGATATGTATTATTGCATGCAAAATAAGATTTTACAAATTATGTGCTAATCATTTTTCAAACTTCAGTTCAAATTCAGATTTTATGAGTTTAGCATGATTTCTTAGCATTGCTGGATTACTTGAGTTATCAGATATATAACTTGGTTATCAGATCCATAATTTGGCTCTATCTGCCAGGCCTGTTTCCTCTTTTGATGTTATTAGAGGAGTAGAAGCACATAGTTGAGATGGTCCTCGTTCTTTTGGGAAATTGGTTGGGACTGTTTGTGTAATGACTTTGGGGTTCTTCCTTCGCTCTTTGTGCTCGCTGATGAAGACTGAGGTTAAATAAATGTCCAGCATCAGGCAAGACAAATCCTGACGGATGTGGCCCTCTTTAGATCCAGAGAGTTTATTACTCACAAAGTCAGAGAAAGGAAGGGTGGCCAAAAGTGCCTGCTCCCCATGTTCCTTATCCCACCAAAAGGGCGACACCGAGACAGTGGTTGCATCCTGCCTGGTGGGATACCCTGAGACTTCAGAGCAGTGCTGTGCTATGGCTAAGCTGCAGTACAGCGTGGAGGTGTGCCCTCAGTGGTGTGAGCCAAACTTGGTCTCATATTTTATCAGAGCCCAGGAGGAGGTGAGAAATCCTTTCATGAAACCTTTCAGGGGAGAGAGAACGAGGTTCCTGTGTTCCCTTCTCCCAAGACTTAGATTCACTGACGATTCAGTCCTTCTCTGTGTGGGTACTTGGAAGGTCTCCAGGAGGCCGTGGCCAAGCTGTTTCCCTATAATGGCGACTCAGCTGGCTGTGTCAGCCACTTGTGCTGAGGAAAACAGAAAGGAGGTAGGGGAAGGAATGATCAAGTGAGACAGGAAATAACCCCCTTATATGAATAAGGAACATCATAGTTGTTATTGCTGTTGTTATATCAGCTGGCCTGGTGAGTGTCACTTTGAAGTATTACTAACTTTAATTAAATCTCCTGCTTTCCTGGAGAATTACTATTAAAGTGCTCCAAAGAGAAACTAATCAACAGTAGTACCCTAATGTTGGAAATCTAGCCCTTGATATTTTAAATCTGAGACTCATGTAAAACCATGGTCCCCCCTCCCCCATTTTGTTAACATCTTAAAAATTATAGCATGTTTCTCTCAGTAATTTCAACTCTTTTGGAGGATGACTGAATTTTTTTTTTTTTTAACTGTTAGGGAATTAACTGCTCCCTAAAGAGAATTTTGTGTATGCTACATAATACATATTTTAATTTTGATTAGAATTCATTCAGTACTTTTCACATGATTCAATAACAGGAGTCAGAAACTTAATTTCATTTATATAAATATTCTTATTAGAATGTGTGCTTGGTCAGTCATGTCTGACTCTTTGTGACCCTATGGACCATAGCCCACGAGGCTCCTCTTGTCTGTGGGATTCTCTAGGCAAGGATACTGGAATGGGTTGCCATGCCCTCCTCCAGATGATGTTCCTGACCCAGGGATCAAACCCATGTCTCCTGCATTGGTAGGTGGATTCTTTACCACTGCGCCGCCAGGGAAGCTTTTCTTACTAGAATAGCATACTTTATTTTCTTTGATCTGTGTTTGCTGTTAATTAAATGAGCAATAGTACTACCATTCATATTATTTTACCTGTTACTTTTGGCAAGCATACCCTTTATTGCTGTTTTGTGAAATAGTCCATAGTAACCAAGAGAGCTCTTTTTCTAATAAGCTTCATGCAAAATGAATTAGGGTGGCTTGAGAATCTGGGAGACCAACAAAGAAATCAGGAACCTATGTATGAGATGATAAAGTCCTAAGTTGAAAGATAGTTTTAGAGAAAGAAAGGGAAGTTGAATCCAGATAGGTAGGATACCACAGAAAATAAACTGACAGTATCTTGGGAACTTATTTATTACTAACAGCAGCTATTGTGATCTGGAGGTAGAAGCAGCAGGCTTTAGGATCTGCTGGCTCTTGCAGAGAATGTCTGGAGCAAAAGTCAGAGATCTGTGGTTCTTGGAGAAAACTTGATTGGAGGAAATCCACGCAACCCCTTCTGTGAGAAGGGCACCTCGTTCCCTTCCAAGAACAACAGTCTTTTGCCACTTCAAGGTACTAATGGGAAAGGGTGTCATTGGAAAAGGAGGTGGCATCCTGCCTACCCTGAACATGGTAGAGCATATACCTTTGCAGCCGATGAGACTGAGGAATCGAGAGACTTCCTTTTATTGTCTTGATGTGAGACTGACAGCTTACTAGCCAGAACATTGCTTCAGTGTAGTCTTGAGACTTCCAGGCACAATCAGTGTGCTGCCAATAAAGCTCCCCAGCAGTTGGGTCCAGCCCTAAGGGTAGATGAGAGTCATGACTAACCTAGTACACATGACTATAACAGTGCACATAGGAGGGAGCAGCAGTCAGAGAGAAGACATAGGAGCTGACCGCTGGAACAGGTAAAGTCTAGTAAAAACAGAACTATTGAAGGAAATACTCACTTGAGTGAAATCAGAATACTTAAGCAGGCAGAATTATCTTTAAAAAGCAGGTTGAGTTATAAATTCTTTAGAACTAGAAAAAATGATTTTCACATTTAATGTCTAGATTATTTGGAAAAGAGAATGCATGCTGTTAAGTTCCAAATTACTGGCCTAGAAAATTAAAGGGAAGAACTGTGTCATTGCACAGAGCAGAAAGTACCACGCTGTGTTTAGTTGCTCAGTCGTGTCTCTTTGTGACACCATGGACTGTAGCCTATCAAGTCCTATCTCTGTCCATGGGGTTTCTCCAGGCAGGAATACTGGAGTGGGTTGCATGACTTCTCCAGGGAATCTTCCCAACCCAGGGAGCAAACCCACATCTCCTGCCTTGCAGGTGGATTCTTTACCATTGGGGCCACCAAGGAAGCCGGAAAGTCCTAAGAAATAAAAGAAAGAGGGAAGTGATTAGAGGTATAAAGACAAATCTTGGGAGCTGATAATACAAGGAGTTCTAAAGAAGGAAAAAAATAGATGGGAAGGTAATTATTAAATAATAAAAGAGTATCTTTAATAAAGGAAGACTTGCAGATCAAAATAGTTGGCCGTTGTCTAGCCAGGAGACACAGAGAGAATGTACACACCCTCAAAGAGTCCTCTTTGACAAAGAGCTCATCTTCACCTGTCAAGATGAAAAGAAAATGTTGGCATATCCTATCTTTATAGAAACAACGTATGAATGAGATAGAGACCTGTGAAAAGGAGAGGTTAACAGTAAAGAAAGCAGTAGTTGAATCTCAGTAGTTAATATAAATTCAGAAGTAAAATATTAGCAGATTTAACCTGCCAGTCTCTCAAAAGAATATTAGTATGTCAAAATGTAATCATGATTTATTAGGAAATCTGTCAGCATAGTTTATTGTATCAAATATATTACAGGACAAACCATGTAGTCATAGTGGTAGATTAGATAAAATTTTACATCATTCCTAATGAAAATGCACCTGAAAAGGGAGGCAGTTATTTAAGTATAATAAAAGCTGTTAGCTGATGCCAGTTACAAGCACTTAACTCCAGAGATAGAAATTAACTGAAATTCCCTCTCTGCCACCATCATTATTAAGCATTTTTTATAAATTATCTTCACTAGATTAAATGATTGGAATAATGTTTGAAAAGGAGGGAAACAGATTTTTATTTTTTTCTAAGCTAGCCCAAGAGACACTGGAAAATAGCTACCTAAGTTAACTTAAGTAATTGTGAAATAAGGTTATGAAAGGTTGTTGTTGAATTACGACGCCGGGATTCTTGGCCCCCGAAGGAGAAGAATTCAATCCGGGATCAGAGATAAGGCTTGATCGCTCAGAGCTTTTGTGTAACAAAGTTTTATTAAAGTATAAAGGAGATAGAGAAAACTTCTGACATAGGCATCAGAAGGGGGCAGAAAGAGTACCCCCTGCTAGTCTTCAGCTGGATGTTATATAGTCACCAGAAGTCTGTTAATGAAAGAAAGGAATGTCTCAAAACTTAGATAGGACTTGCCTTACCTGATGTTTAAACATACTGTGAAACTTCTGTGGCATTGGAATAAATAAAACAGATGGAATGTCCAGAAATAAAACCCAACAAATAAGGAGATTTAATGTATTGACCAAGCTTGCATTTTAATTAAGTGGGAAAAGTATAGGTATAATCAATCAGTTATTCATGTGGAACAAAATTAAGTTGAATTTCTACCTTGTGCTAGATACCAAAAAGAAAATGTAAAAAAGATTAACAACGAAGCTTGGAAAACTTAATAGAATATATATATAACCTATGGTTGGGGTAGCACTTTCCTTATAGCTCAGTCGGTAAAGAATCTGCCTGCAGTGAAAGAGACCCGGGCTTAATTCCTGGATTGGGAAGATCCTCTGGAGAAGGAAATGGCAACCCATTTCCAGTAGTCTCACCTGGAGAATCCCATGGACAGAGAAGCCTGGCAGGCTGCAGTCCATGGGATCACAAGAGTTGGACACGACTTAGCGACTAAACCACCACCATGGTTGGGAAAGAATTTTAGACCAAGTCATATTATTTATGAAAGGTATATAAAAGCAGACATTTGATTATTTAATGCCCCTTATTCTTCTGTCTATTATGGACATATATAGACTAGATATGATTCTTACATTTACTAATATTGAAAAATTGTTAACTTGGAATCTAGTAGAGAATTTGGGTTATGTGAGGTCTACCATGAAGTTTGAGTTGGGGATATATTCACTGAGGTGCATATCAAAGGACAGTGAAGTGTTAGAATTTATTACTGTTACCCCATGCCTCCAAAGATTGTTACAAAGGTATTTTCAAGACATTTTCTTTACTGTTTTGATTTCTTCTTAAACAAAGCCCTCACAACATTATAAATTGAGTTACTCGTACTATTTCACTATGGAAATCAATTTCCCTTTCAGGTTGAGTTAGTTGCAACTGATAACAGTTGTCAATTTTTTTACTCAAGGGTATGAAAGTGCCAGTATGTCTAGCACATGTGAACCTTGCAAAAGTAGAAACAGACATTCAGCCCAGACTGAAGAGCCTGTTCAAGCAAAAGTTCTCAGCAGCAAGAATCATGAGCAGCTGGAAAAAGTAATAAGATGTAGTAGGTCTACAGAAATATCTTCAGGTATGTTCTGTTTTGGTTTGTTTTAAGTTAAGGACTTACTCATCCTAGATTTGAAAAGCTATATTAAAACTAGCTGAAAATTGATCTATTGCACATTCTTATCATGTATAAGTTGTTGGAGTTTAAGTACACAGTTCTTGATACCAAAAATGTAAACTGGAAATATTAATATATTTTATTGTTACTGTGATACTGTCTTTGATGCATTTTGATAAAACTCTGAATAAACAAATTAGTTGACATTAATTTGATTCTCCTAATTTGAAATTCTGATAATATTATCTGAATAAGAATTCCATATAAAATCTTACCATTCCCCTGCTTAAGATCTTTGGTCTTCAACCATGCCTACAGGAGAATGTCCTGTTGTCTTAACGCAACATATCTGGCCAGCAGAGATTTGATTCCTTCCTGCCTGCCTCTCTAGACTCCTTTCTCACACCCTCTGCCTTGAACTTGACTCTCTCAGTGGCACTGAACTGACATTTTTTCATAACCACCGCAAGAGTTGTTTCACCTTGACAGTTGCCTTTTTGCCTCAAGTCCTTTTCTTTGTAAGCCCTTTTCTCTGCTGGCTCTTAAATGAAATCTTTATTCTGTAATTATATCCATGTCCAAGCAGGGATAGGTTCCCTTTCCTTTTTGTTTTTCTGTCAAAGCCTGTGTAAACCTCTTCTGTTGCCTGTATTACATTATACAGTATTCACCTGTTTATTGTCTGTATTCCTTTTTTGAGTCCCTTGGCAATAGATAATATTTTTCCATATTTGTATCTTAAATGTTAGCGTGGTACCTGACGCTGACCTGACACATGGTAGGCACTCACAGAGTGTTTATTGAATGAATGGAGTCATATATTTGCTACCAATTAGGTTTAAATACATACTAGTACTTTTCCTGATTTATAAAGAATAAGTACATCTCAAAGAAATGTGGAGGAAGTCAGTAAATATGGACTCGTAAATTTTCAGTTGTCCTTAAGACCTTTCATGAAAATGATAATACCAGCTACCATTTATATTATGCTTTACTGTTTACAAATTAAATTACTCATGTCATTTGAACTTCATAATCCTATGAATTTATTTTCATTTTGTAGATGAGGAAACATTATTACAGGGGGTACCTATTTTTTCTCAGTCCTCATAAAGGGCCAGTAATATAAACTGGTCTGGTTTAACTGGTTCTTGGGGAAAAAAGTCATGCCTTTAACTCAGTAATTGTACTTGTAGGCATGCATCCTAAAGGAAACAAAAGTGAAAGAAGAAATTGGGATTTAGGTGTTGACTAAACATTGTGATTCCAACTATTTTAAACAAAAATCTGGATGAAAAAAGAAAGTGTAAGAACATCAAAGTATTAATAATGGTTTTATTATTTTTAAACTCCTCTATATTTTCTAAAACTTATAATGAGTATTTATTTTTCATATTTTGAAATGACTTCTTCAAGGTCATATTGCTAGCAAATGGTAGAGCTGAAGTTTCAATCCGAGTTTCCTCTTAAGTCCAGGATCTTTTTGTCAAATATATCAATTCTGTTGTTCTGACCCCAGCATTTTATTGAAATTTTGTAGTTTCCATCTCCTTTCACTATCTTTATAAAATAGTGATGTTGTCAAATAGTAAATAGTTAGGTGAAGGTTGGGGAAGGGCACTAAATTGATAGGCTTAATAAGTTAGTTATCATTACCTAAATAGTTGATAGTTGGTCATAGTACTTCAGATCTTATTACTGTCGCTTAGAAACCATCAAATTTTGATGAACTAAAAAAGTTTGAATAATATAAATATTCCTTTTTTGTAGAAGACTTAATTTTAGTTTTAACCATTACCCTAAAGTTCTCTGTAGCGTGTAATAGTAGTTTTTGTTACATGATCATTTGATTGTAACCTCTAAGGCTGCTAGTATTGAACTGTATACGGTTCAATACAGTCCTCTTGTCCCTCGAGGAATGTGGGAAATTCCCTTGATGTGTATGCTTCTAAGAGTGAATGATGAAAGTTTTCTATATGAGTCATATCAGTCATATCAACACAAGCTTACAGCAGCTCATTTGATATTTTCCCCAAAGGGAATATTTTTAAATAGAGCATAAACCATACCTTGTGGTAACATTTCAGTTCAGGCAAACGATTTTAAAGAAATTTGCTTATTTCTTTTTTTTTCATTCATTTATTCATATTATAGACCCTGTCTTTACTATTCATAGACATTTTATGTTCATCCTTATGTCTGCCCTTTCCTACAGCACATGCTAGGAGAATACTACAGCAGTCTAACAGAAATGCATGCAATGAAGCGCCAGGTAACAATCTGCTTAGTTCTGGTGTCCGCTTTTGTTAATTTTTACCGTTGGTCCTAAAAATCCTTAGTTTTATTGTTCTAATTATTTTTAGATTTAGTTTAGTGTGTATATGTTATTTGGCTGGTAAAAGTGAAAGAGAATTCATACCCATTAAATTCTGAAGCTTTTCATTTATAATTCTTAATTGGTAAAATTGCCTGCTTTTTTCTTACTTTCATTTTCTGTTAGTGTGTGTAACATAACCAACACATTCATGTAGGTAATAGAAAACTTTTTGTAATTTAGTATTTTATTTGAACTTATTTATTTTGTATTCTTTAAATGCTTATGAGATTTAATATTTTTGGAAACAAAAATACAGTTGTTTTTATTCTTAGCTCTGATTTACAGTGTTAAGTATTGTGTATGACTTCTGTTTTAGTTCTTATTTTTTCTTACCAGTCCACGTGTAAAAAAATAAACCATTGAACAAAACAACTATGACATGTAAATACCATGATTAATAAAGTTCATGGAAAATTGCAGAATGCTATTTTTGTCTTTAAACTATGAATATTTATTAGACATGTATGATTTAGAATTATAAATATTCTTAATGCCTCCTCTGTTACACATGAGTGGAAAAAAAAGCCTGTTATGAACCTTTAGGGGAATTTAAAGAAAGAAAAAACACAAAACAAAACAAGGATCTATCACAGATAAAGTTAAATATATCAGTGGCACTTCCTAAAGAAAAGAACTCTGAAGAAAGTAGGATAAAAACAAGATGAAGTCATAGATATCTGGCTGAGGTCAGAGATTTTTCTAGCTTAAACTGGTGCACCTCAGTCCAGAAAGAGGATGGTAAAAATTTTCCACTTCTCTATTGTAGGGATGAAGTATATATCTGCTATAATTCATTATTTGGAAATAATTTAATCTTTACTGATATATAATTTACAGTGATCATTTTATCACATACAAAGGTATGAAAGATATCATTAAATATGCTTTGTTCTTACATCTTTAAGATATAAGAAACCATTTAAAAACCATTTTTTAAAACAACTGATCAAACTACAATATAGTGTATGAATTGGGAAAGTTTGTATGCTATCACATCTTATCTGGATTTTTCCTATAAGTAGAAATTTCCTACAGAGATAGTTCCAGTTCCTGCTCATAATAAATATTTTTATAGTAACAGTGCATCATAGTATATCATTTCATTTTATACTCATAAATGTCTGAGGCACGGTAGGGACATTGTGTATATTTATTATCCTTATTATTTTATACTTGTGGAAATTGAGGCCCAAGGATCTTAACTTGCAAGTTAATGGAAAGTTTTTTCATTAAATCACATTGGCTTTGCATTTTAAAAATTTCTTTCTTGGAAAAAGTAAATTAAATCTTAATGATCTTGCAATATTATTTGAAACAATGTACATTTAAAACAATTAACATTTCAAATTCCCTGTCATGAAATTTTAGCACTACTTTTTGTAAACTAAAATGAACTTAAACTTAAGTATTTATCTATTTGTGGTTCTACTATTACTCTAGAAAGTTTATAGAATTTGATAGCTAGAAGAACACTTGGAAATTTTTTTTCGTAGAGAACTCAAAATGGGAACAGTTCCTAATTTATGTTTTTAAAAGTAAAGGTATGATTGTATACCTTTAAGTGTGATAACTCTTTGTTTATAAATAAATACATGCAGCAGAAATGTTGCTAAATAATAGAGTGACACCTAGATTCTGGGTAACTGAAAAGTTCATTTGGGTCACTGCTTGCTTCAGCTTATACTGAGTGTGTCAGTAAGACACTGTAGTAAAATTGTACCTACTTTGTTACATTTACAAATTCAGTTTTTCATCAGTACAGCAGGATAGTAGAGATTTGAGAATCAGTAGATCTAACTAGATAAACCTTAAAGTAGTAGGTCTCTTGGCAGCATTTAGTTTGTTCTCAACATTAACAAAATAAATTTCCTTTTCTGTAAAAAAGTTCTTATTACCAAAAAAAAGAAAATGATTTGCAATTCACTTACTTTATTCAAGTGCTGAAAGATTTCCACTGATTATTCCTATGAAACATGTAAAATTTTCCAGATATTTTTCACTGAGAAATAACTTTGGTCTAAGTAATGCTAGATAGTTATTTCTCTAGTAAGCAGTATGTATCTTGAGATTTTTAGAATTATCTTTATCCTGGTAATTACTAAGATTCTTTTTTACTTTAAAACCTCTGTGATAGAATTGTGTTCTGATTTTTAAGTAGTTTAACGTTGAGAGTAATGATGCAAGTTAATAGAACTAGTCAGGAATATATTTCACCAATACTAACTTTCTGATCTTTAATATCTTCCAGAAACCGGGAGTGATTTTTCCATGTTCGAAGCTTTGCGGGATACCATTTATTCTGAAGTAGCTACATTGATTTCTCAAAATGAATCTCGTCCACATTTTCTTATTGAACTCTTCCATGAGCTTCAGCTACTTAATACAGACTATTTGAGACAGAGGGCTTTATATGCACTGCAGGTATCTTGTACCTAACATTCTCTTTCTTCTGCTTTTTGGTACTGCCAATTTTCCCAATTCTATCTGTTTACTTTCTTAGATTGAAGTATGTCCTTGTTCCATAAGTATTTCAGTCTGTTTCTTTATGTATTTCCATACCATTTTAATAATCTTCTTATATAGCTTAAGTGGCTTTAGATAAAAGTCTTTTTCTGACAGTTTTTCATTGTATTGTCCTGTTACATCTTCCTCATAGTTTATCTTTGAGGGTGGGAGGATTGGCTTTGTTCTGCTGTCTGCTTTTACTTTTAATTTTGTGATTAAACACAAATGTTTTTCATAAATAGCTATCTTCTCTCCTTATTTTAGGACATAGTATCCAGGCATATTTCTGAGAACCATGAAAAAGAAGGAGAAAATATAAAGTCAGTGAATTCTGGTACTTGGATAGCATCCAACTCAGAACTTACTCCCAGTGAAAGCCTTGCTACTACTGATGATGTAAGCTGATAATGATTAATGAAATGTAGACATAATTTCAATATGCAGCGAACAAAAGTTAAGTAGTTTGTTAATAAATTGTGATTATACCCTATGTATTTAGTTTTTAGCTTTTTTCAAAAGCTAAGTGTAATGTATTGCTTAATTTTGAGGTGAGATATAAAATTCAGTCAAGATATGACAGCAGTCAAACACCGAAAGCTATATAGAAATGATAGCTTATAAGATCTAAAATAACTATATTTATATCTTCTTTGTCCAACATAGGAGTTGAGTCATAATAGCTTAGTTAGTAAAGAATCTGCCTGCAATGTAGGAGACCCTGGTTCAATTCCTGGGTCGGAAAGATCCACTGGAGAAGGCATGGGCTACCCACTCCAGTATTTTTGGGCTTCCCTTGTGGCTCAGCTGGTAAAGAATCCACCTGAAATGCGGGAGACCTGGGTTCAATTCCTAGGTTGGGAAGATCCCCTGGAGAAGGAAAGGCTACCCACTCCAGTATTCTGGCCTAGAGAATTTCATGTACTTTATAGTCCATGGGGTTGTTAAAGAGTTAGACACGACTAAGCAACTTTCACTCACTCACTCACACATTTAGTAAGAATTTCTGTGTTCATTCAAGACATTTGAGTAATCATACAGCAATTAGATCACAGAACCCTTGAATAAATACAAGATAAATTGTGTTTTGGGGTTAGAAGAGAAGCTAGACAAAAGCCTAGAAGAAAATGTAATTTAATGTATTAAAACTGTTGAGGAAAATTTTGAGTAAAGTAAAAGGGCCTGAAATGGAAGAGTGATGAGGGAAGTATATATTTTCAATAAACTATATTCTCCAAATAGCACCTACTTTGCACATAGTGGATTGAATGTATGCCAACTGCTAGGAGACTGAGGAGGTAATGAGCTCAGTATTTGGAAATCACCTGTTTAAAGGTTCGGACCCTGATTCTATTTTAAAACATTGTATGTATGTGGTCCTGGGATAGCAAGTATGTTCTTTCTTATACCACCTTCAGCACCTGGATATTCATGGATCAGAGTACCATAATTGATTAGCAAATGTCTGCTATGATTATGGAGTTGGAAGCATATTATTGTGTTTCTTCCCATGGTATAACATAAGCTTTTTTCCTGAGGAGATAGTGTTTTCTCCAGAGATGATCATCTTTTCTTCATGTATAATAATTTCCTTACCGTTATTGAGGACTTCTAAATTTTTGCTCTATTTTTGCTCTTGTGTTTAAAATGACACTTCCCCAAGTCATCTTTTCTGCTTAAAATTTTTCTTCACCAGGCTCCAGCCCTTAAACTACTACATAAATCTGTGTACAAAAAGTACATGGTTTTGATTGACTTTATTATCAAATATAAGTTAATGTAACAGATTGGTACTTGGAATTAATTGTTACTGTAACCAGTTGAAAATTGTGTTCTCTTTTTTGGTGGGAAATGAAGTGTTCTAGCTGTATACCTAAAACATAGGAGATAGTAGCTTATGTTAAATTTATTAGCCTTGAAATGACTGAGAGCATGAAGACTGTCTTTTTGAAAAATGTTTTTTAGTAATTTTATATCCTTAACTCTAGTGCCTTTCTTTTTATACAAATTTCATATAGGCAACATTACTTCCAATTATTTTAAAGGGTTTGAGCCCATTTTTTTGCACCATCAACGATAAATCTGGAAAATTGAGCTACAACTTATGATATAATTAATCTGACAAGCTTTTAAAGTTAAATAAGATTTAAAGATGCAGTAATACTTTGTAAGTAGGTGTCTTAGCTTAGGCTGGTTCAGTAAAATACTGTAGACTGGATGGCTTTAACAACAGATTTCTCACGATTCTGAAGGCTAGGAAGTCCTGAGACTGTTGGACCGGCAGACTCGGGTCTTGGTGAGGACCCTATTCCTGGCTTGCAGATGGCTACCTTCTCCCTGTATCCTTGTGCAGGGAGAGAAAGCTCTGATGTCTCTTCCTTGTCTTAAAAGGGTCATCAGGGGGATTCTACCCTGGTGACTTCACCTAAACCTGATTACCTCTCAGCCGCCCTACCTCCTAATATCTCCACATTGGGAGTGAAACTTCAATATATAAATTTTGTGGGGGACACAGAAATTCATTCCATTACCATAGGAACTTGGCACAAATAGCTATACTTAGAATTACTTTTAAAAAATAAATCAGTTCTTTAATTTTTATCTAAAACTTGAATTCTTCATATCTGTCATCATCTTCCCTTTACTAATGTCATTTAGTCAGCAGCAGCGCTCACACAACGTCCCGTGTTCATAGCCACAGATCCAGGGCAGTGCTAGCCACTAGAATGTTCTCCAGTGATGAAATGTCTTACAATCTGCATTGCCTAGTACAGTATCTATTAGCACACGTGGCTTTCGAGCACTAATGTGGCTAATAGGATTGAGGAACTAAATTTTAAGTGTTGTTTAAGTAGCTGCATGGCTAGTGGTTACCATATTGGGTGGATATAGAGTCTCATTCTGCATGTTACTAAGCCAAGATCCTTGGAGTTACATTTATGGAGGTTTTCATATACCTTTTAGGGCATGTAAACATTTCCATGCCATGAAAGAGAGAACTGAAGTAGTCATCTGGAGATTATAAATTAAGGAAGATGAGGAATTGAGGTTTAGGAAGAGGAAGAAACAGTTTCCATCATTGACTCCAGGTGCTGTAAAATGGCAAATGTGCATCGACCTTTGGGTCTTGCTTGAAGGCATAACAAAATGTTTCCATTTCTTAAAACATGTTCCCTTATGCCAGAATTTCCTTTAATCAGGGACAGACCTTTCATTTCATAATTTAAAAGTAACTTTTAAAGATCAGTAACTTGGAAAGAAGATAGTTGTGAAATAGTTGCAGTTAAAATATAATTGAGACTCCCTCCTACTCATACTGTACACAAAAATAAATTTGCAACTACTTTATAGTACTAGAAGGAACTTCTGTGGTGGCTCAGTGGTAAAGAATCCACCTTCCAATGCAGGAGACACAGGTTCGATTGCTGGGTCAGGAAGATTCCCTGGAGGAGGAAATGGGAACCCACTCCAGTATTCTTGCCTAGGAAATTCCATGGATAGAGGAGCCTGGCAGGCTACAGTCCATGGGGTCTCAAAAGACTCAGACACAGCTTAGTCACTGAACAACAAGAGTGCTGGAAAAGTTAAAACTATAAAACTTATAAAAGAAAAAAAAACTATGATTTTGACACAGATTTTGTGGGACATAGCACTAAATATGAAAGGAAAAAAATTAATTGGACTACATCAAAATAAAATCCTTCTGCTTTTCAAAAGATACCATTAGGCGATAACAGTCTTGGTACATATATCTGGCAAATAACTGTATAAAAAGCCTAACTATAGAAAGGACTTCAACTTAATTGTGAGAAATCAACTCAAGGGGCTCCCTGGCAGTCCAGTGGTTATGGCTTCGTGCTTCCAGTGCAGGAGGCCTGGGTTCAATCCCCGGTTGGGGAACAAGGATTCCATACGCCCATGGGGTGCATCCAGAAAAAATAAAATCAGCTCATAAAAATGGGCAAGAGATTTGAACATGTGCTTCACAAAAGAAGATATATAAATGGCCAGTGTGCAAATTAAAACCACATGAGATTCTACCTCACACCTGCTAGAAAAGCTGACATCTAAAAGATGGACAGTAGGAAGTATTGGTGTGAACTTGAAACAGTTGGAACTTTCATACGGCTTGTAGGATTGTAAAAATTATAACAACCACTTTGGAAGGCAGTTGGGCAGTTCTTGTAAAATTAAACATAAACTTGGCATGTGACCCAGCAATTTCTTTTCTAGGTATTCATCCTAGAGAAATGAAAATGTGTCCACAAATACTTGTACACTAATGTTAATAGCATCTTTAATCATGATAGCCTCAAACTGGAAACATCAACAGATAAATGGATAAACAAACAGTGGTATATCCATATAATGGAATACTATTTCAGCCATTAAAAAAATAATGAACTTCTGAAACACAACAACATGGATTAATTTCAGAAACATACTGAGTGAAAGAAGCAAGACATTGAAGAGTATATACTGGGTGGTTCCATTTATATAAGGTTCTATTAACAGCAAAACTAATCTCTGGTGATAGAAATTATGTGAGTGGGAAGTAGAGGATACAAAGGAACTCTCTGGGCTGATGGAAATGGTCTTATCTTTAGGAAAGATGGTTGCCTCACTGCATATATTTTTCAAAACTCATCAAACTGTACACTTAATGGGTGCATTGTTGTATGTAAATTATATTTCAATAAAAATTTTTAAAAATATAAGTGGTGCGGTCAGTGTTTTTCTTCTGATATGAGACAGCCAGATATCATAGTAAAGTATTAGATACTGTTAGAGTTTGAAGATAGAATTTCCCCAAGGGTGTAGAAGTAATGTTACCCTTTCCAAGTTAGAATGTAATTAGTAGCTAGCACTATGTATTTTCACCTCCATAATGACAAAAGTGTTCTGCAAGGTTACTTAATATTTTGATATTCTCTGTGACTCTGTATTCAACCATTTATAGCTTTCATTATATCACAGTCTTAAGTGTTTTTTGCAAATAGTTTCTATGTTAAATTTTTAATATTAATCCATAAAATTTTAAAAGCAATACTAGTAACTTTTATTTGTTTTTTAAACTACAACTTAGGAAACTTTTGAGAAGAACTTTGAGAGAGAAACACATAAAATAAGTGAGCAAAATGATGCTGATAATGCTAGTGTATCTTCAACTTGTGAGCCTTTTGCAACAGATGTTCTGGGTAAGCAGAATTTTTTGTAATCTTAGAACATGACTTTAATAAAGTCTTTGAATTGCGTTGATAAGGAAAGAAAAGTTTAGAAAGGGACGGTTGGTAGAAAGAATGTGAACTTTAAACACTACCCATCCATCAGTCTAAATTTAGCCATCTCTTGACTGTTAACTCGTTGACTTTGGGCCAATGTGTCTCACCTTTCCGACTTGCTGCATATACTTAGGAAATGAGGTCTTATTTACTATGCTGTGTTCTTGTGGAAAATAAGCAGTTTTCTAGCGTGCATAATAGAAGTTCAGAGGAAAGTCATCCCTTGTCAGTTCTGTGAGAAGAGACTCTGAATGATTAGTTGCCAGAACAATGACATACCACGTATATTAGGCAATTAATGTTTAATAAATGAATGAAATCATTTTTTACTAAATGTTGGATTTCAAAATAAAAATCATCTAACTCAAAAAAGAAAAGGTCATCCTTTAAGATCTTCTAATTAATCAGTAAGAAGAATTTAGAGGTAGCATTGCCTCATCCAGTCACATCTTCAATAAAAATGTGAACTTTGTAATTTGCAGTAAGAACTGAAATTTCTTAGCATATATAATCTGTCATTGGAAACCCAGGCAACTTTAAGGCATGACATATTGTATTTTTCCAACATATTTTTTCCATCAGTAGTAGAACAAAAGCTTAGAGGGTCTCAGATCAGAGAGAAAAAAGCCCCAAGTCCTAAATTTGGAAAGAAAATTAGAGAAAAGAAAGATATCTAAGTAGCTGATTCATTTTCCAGGCTGTAGCATATCAAAATGTCCCCAAGTATTCACTCATTCAGACTTCCAGGACACTTAGTAAAATAATGTCCTATAATTCTAGTTTTTATTTATATGATGAAAACAAGATTTAGATGATTTTAAAAGTCTTTTCCATGACAAAAGGGTCAAGCCTTGCTGTATTGTTCGGTACCTATCTTTCAGTAAGCAGTAAGTTTTCCTTTTGACTTACTAAGTATTAATACGAGGACTCTAAACCCTAGCTCTCTCTAGGAGCTCCCATCTATTAAATATTAATACCTATCAAGTCTGTACTGAGCTCATGTTATTATAGAGAAAAGGCACTCTATAGCCAGCCTTCTCCCCCAATTTTACCTACTTTCTGAGTTCTCAAGTGATTTTGAATTGTACCTGTTTAGTTTCATTAGCTGATTGTTTATTTACAGTTCTTCAGCATTAGCTTTGTCTGAAGTGAGCAAAAGAGAATTTGGAAATCTCATTCTTAGGTCTTGTCTTTACCTTAATTGCTTGTATTAGGTTCTATTATTATATCAGAATTTGCATGATATTTTGAAATTGTTTTTAGTTGTACTGTTTATGTGAAATAACATATGGACTTGAGAGTCTGAGAGACCTGTGTTCCAATTCTTGATTCTATATTTAACTGGCTGTGAAACCTTGGGCAGTTGCTTAAGTTCTGTGAAAATGAAGGTACTATCATCTACTATATAGGGTTATTTTAAGGATTAAGTACATGTGATAATACATGCCAAGTACCCAAATAGTACAGTACATGTGGTAATACATGTCAAGTACCCAAATAGTACAGTATCTGAAACTTAAGTTAGTTTTTCTTCCATGTATTCAGACATTATATTTTTATTAGTAAATTTTATAGGATACATGAAAAACGTTTGCTTTTATATCTTCTAGAAATAATTCTGTTCTGTACACAGGTGACACTGTGATTCACTTAGATCAGGCATTAGCCAGAATGAGAGACTATACGCATATGAAGATGGAGGCTGGAAGTAGTACAGACGTCAGGTGTACCTGCAGGATCATTGAGGATGACGATGGTGCTGCTGACACAGCCACGATTAGTAATAATTTAGAAGGTGTGTTCTTGAATTGACTAAAAAGCCATATATAAAGAACTATGAGCCCCACCTGATGTATAATGGGAATTTTGGGGCCACTTTTCTTTTAATTATCAGCGGTACTAGAACTACGTGGATGTTCCTTTGTATTATTTTAGCATAAAATCATCAAAATTCAGTGTTCTTTAGAATTTTGCATAAATGTATACATTTCACATCATAGACTTTATTTGCTAATGTAGCATTTTCTCTTTTAAAATAGAAACTCCTGTTATTGAAAATCATAGTTCACAGCAACCTGTGAGTGAAGTTTCTACCATCCCGTGTCCTAGAATTGATACTCAGCAACTGGACCGGCAAATTAAAGCAATTATGAAAGAAGTCATTCCTTTTTTGAAGGTAAGTAATAATTTTTAAAGATAAGTGTTCTGTTTTATATTTTAAAATTCATGCCAAAGACTCCATCGTAGTAAATTAAGAAAATAGATAAAAGAATAAAACTAAAATCACTCATAATTATGTTACCCAGAGATAGTGCCTGTCAACGTTTTGTCAACCTTTCTGTAATATTTTGCCCACATATATGTGCATTCCACTTTTTTCAAATATTAATGATACCATAAACATCTTTCTAGATCACTATTTTTCTATTGCGTATTTTTAATGATTATACATATACACTGATTCATTATTCATTCAAAAATTTTTGTGGAATACCTACTTTATGCCAGATGTTGGGACATAATAATGAACAAGTCAAGACCTTTGCTGTCACGAAGTTTACATGCTAGGATGAGTTGGTTAAAAAAAATAAGTAAATATACAACATATAAGTGGATGTATGTCAGGTAGTCCATACAGAGAATTAAAATATGGTGATGTGATGGTTTGTTTTTGACTAGATGGTCAGGTTAGTCTTCTTGAAGTGGGAACATTTATGCAGAGGTGTGAATAAAGAGCTAGCTTAAGCTCTTAAGCTCTAGCTTAAGATCATTACAGATGGAGAAAGGCCTTGAAGTAGAGGCTTGCTTGGCATGTTGAAGAAACTGGAGGAACGAGTGTATGGCTATAGGAAATTTGTGTGAGATGATATTGGAATAGGAGGAAGGGCCAATTATGCAGACTGTCATAGGCATGGGTCAAAGCTTGGATTTTGTTGGAAGTTCGAAGGGGAACTTCTGGGATATTTTAAGTAAGAGAAACAAAATCTGATGTTTCTGGAGAATTGAGTATTGGGGTCAGAACAACAGTGTGGCAGGCAAGAAATGATCATGACTTAGATAAGGGTGTGGTACTAAAGATGGGGCACAGTAGACAAATGGGATATATTTTGAAAATCAGCAGATCCTACTAATAGTAGATGGGGTCACCTAAAGCACAGCACTAGATAAGAGAAGGGAGCCTAGACCTGGGGCCCAGGATCAGGTGATCAAACATACAGAGGCTGTGCAAAAGCAGAAGAGCCAGAGTTGACTAAGGACTGCCAATAGTAAGTTACATGATTGCTACTGTGAGGGTTGACTATTCATAGAACGGAATTTCCTGTTAATTATTTTATTAGTTCCTGTTGTTAAATGTTTGTGTTTATTCTCTTCTGGTTTGTTTTTCACTATTATGAAAAATGCTTAAATGATTTAGCTAAATTTAAATATGCATCCCATTTTTATTTCCTTTGACATAATTCTTAGACATAGAATTTGTAGCTTTAAGGGTATGAGTATTTTTAAGGCTTTTGAGACATTATGCTACATTATCCTTCAGAAAGGTTAACACGTTATATTCCTAGCAACAATGAAACTATGAGACAAGCAGTACCATTTTTTGTTTAATAACAAGGAAGAAGGGAGAGAAGGAAGCATGCAAAGTCAGGACTGTTTTCTGAGATGGGACTCTTACATTCTTATTTAATGGAAATTAAAAAAATAGAGATGAAAAGACAATCTTTTTATTCAGAGTTGGGAAACTACAAAATATGTTGTCATTAGGTTCATTTCTTATAACCTGCTTGTACTTGCCAATGTGTTAGACACTGACAGCAAAAATTTTTGTTTCTGAACACTTGTATTTCTTCCCTCGGTGGAAGTAATTGCTTTCTTTGGAGTATTTTGAGAGAAGAGAGAAAAAGCAGTTCTAGGAACTGTTTTCTCCGAAGAGGCTTGATAGGCAAGAGAGGAAAGAGGATCCATCTGTCTACGCCCAAATTATTGCGTGTAGAAACTAAAATCCTTAGCCTCTCCTGAGCACCCGCAGCAGTACCAGATGGTTCTGTCTCTGCTTCCTCTTCTAATCATTCAGCTCTCCTGCTAGCATTACTGGTGCTTGAAGGCTTTGACACTTGCTTTCTGTCCAGAATGCTGTTTCTTCACATGCCTGCATGGCTTTTTCCTTTGAACCCTGAAGGCTTTAGTCAAATGTGTTTTTTTTTTGGTGAACAGATCTCCCCTTTCCTTACCTGCTTTTCTTTATCTTCATAGTGCTTGTCACCTTATAACCTATTTAATATTTGCTCATTGATTTTGTCTGTTTCCCTTGTTACATGTAAACTCCATGAAGTCATGAAGAATTAGATCAGAGATGTTAATCTGTTTTGGTCACTGTCTTACCAGTGCCAGGAATAATACATGCGCGTAGTAGTACTCAGTAAATACTTACTGAATGTTAGTAAGTGAATTGATCTACCAAATCTTGACTGTGGTTTTTAAACTAGTCAAGTATATAGGTTGAAAACTGTTGACCTACAGGATCCAGATCAGATTCAGCATTGCTCATAAAACTTCCGCAGCCTGATCCCAGCCTCTTAACTGTTCTTTCCACATGCCTTGTATCCTGCTTGACATTGTTCAAAAAGGCACATTGCCCATGTTACTTGCTTTGCCCAGAATGGCCTTTATCCTTCCTCTCTCGGTCTTATCCTTCAGGATTCTGCTGAAGTACTTTTGTATGTATTTACTGGCAAAATTTCTTCTTCTTTTCCCTGCTCTTGGGAAACTTGGTACCTGTCTTTATTAGAGCACTTATGACAAAGTGTCGCAATTTTCTGCTCTGTACACCGCCAGTAGAACAAGATCTTTCCCAATTTCTTAGTACTTACCCTCAAGAAGGACCTCAGAGACTAGATAAAAGGAATTTGAGGAGATTAAACAAATACATCAATTTCTCCAATTATTTTTGTGCCTTTATTAAAATATATTTTCACCCCCTAAAATATTTATATTCCTATAAATTATAAGAATATATACTGTTTTATTCTATTTAGATTATTGCTTACTTCCATCTTAGCCATAAACAGAGTATTGCCTTTTTTCTTTTATATTTTTATGTTCATGTAATGAAATAAATACTTTTAAATGTGTCTTTTTTGTTAAATTAGGTATATTGGTAGTGAAATTTATTTGATATGTATAATTATTTTCTAAATGTTAAAAATATAAATAACTTACCTTCATATGTAGGGAATGAAACCATCTTTGAAAATTTTGTTGCATTTGCAATTTTGTGTCTGATTCTATTCTTTCATGAGGGTTCCCTTGCTAAATTTATCACTTCAGACAAATTCTGAGGCCAACAAAATTAGTAGAACTAACGCTCTGATTTCAACTATTTTCTTATGTCTCATTTCACTTCAAATCTTGATTTTTTTGGGGTAGACTTCAGAGGGCTGCTCAACATCTTCCAATCCACAGGATGTCAGCAGTGCCAAGGCTAAGGAAAGTTAGCAGATAACACAGGAAATTTGGTGGAAGGTGAAGTACAATTGTGCGAGCAGTTGAACTGAACCACAAATAGGCATACAGGCGATATGGACACAATAGCAGGAATAGTTCCTTAAAGTACAGAAAGGAAGTAGTGGAAAATGTTGAATCAGCCAGTTTCTTATTGGCTATTATCTGCTATGGTGAATCAAAATTTGCAAACCTTTTAATGTGTGTAGTGGGGAGTTGGCGGTTCTTATGAACAAAGTCTCCAAATGTGCATCTAAAAGTTGAGGAGCTTATGCAAGAACAATACAATTTCATATATCATGTGGATTAACACTTTATACAATAGGTAAGTTACATCTTAACCAACTAGAATTTTTCTCAGGAGCACATGGATGAAGTATGTTCTTCTCAACTTCTCACTTCAGTAAGACGCATGGTTTTGGTCCTTACTCAGCAAAACAATGAGAGCAAAGAGTTTGTAAAGTTCTTTCATAAGCAACTTGGAAGTATATTACAGGTAAGAGTTTGTACTTGTATGACTTACCGGTATGTACCATGTGGTTAGGATTTTTTTCCCTCCATTTTCTGGCATTACACAATTTATTCAAGTAGATATTCATTCTGGCATCCATTTGGGATAATGCTGTAATACTTTTAGGTTATCCCTTAATTAAAAATACTGTATTAGGCCCTGTGTCTTCATTTAACTTTACCATCTCTAAGGCTTTTTCCAACTCTAGTAAAATTTTGTTTTGATTTTTCCTCTACCTAAGAACAACATTTCAAGTTTGAAATGTGTAGAAAGTATTCCTTGGTATTCTCTAAAATAATTTTTTTTTCTTTTTTTTTTTTTTACCAATCTGGGAAATTTTAGAAGCTAGAAACTGTTGATAGCAGAGACTTCTTGGGCTGTATCAGTAAATTACATAATAATAGTGGTTCGTAACTGGGGGCAGGACTAGCAAGAGTCCTGCTTAGTAATACTCTTAGTAATATTAACCTATCATTTTTTAGCCTATCTTAGACATTAGTTCTAAGTTTTTCAGTACTAAAAAGTTATAAAATTGTTTTTCCCTTCTTGAGTATTATAAGTCAAATTTGTTAATCATCTGTATTTCTCTACCCACAGTTAAAGTTTGCTATAATCTTAAAGTGATTTGGTTTATCTTTGAATAGGATTCACTGGCAAAATTTGCTGGCAGAAAACTGAAGGATTGTGGAGAAGATCTTCTTGTAGAGATATCTGAAGTGTTATTTAATGAATTGGCTTTCTTTAAGCTCATGCAAGATTTGGATAATAATAGTGTAACTGTTAAACAGAGATGCAAAAGGAAAATAGAAGCTGCTGGAGTGATACAGTCTTATGCAAAAGAGGTAAATGACATTCATTTTGATATAGAAATAGTTGTAATTAGTGTATAAATGTCCTTTTTGATCTTTATGAGTAAATAAAATCATATTTGACCTCACCAAAGCAGTTTTTTTTTTTTTTTTTTTTGTAAATTGAGTTAATCAGATTAAAAGTCAGTACATAGACCAGCAACTTACTGAATCTCAGTAACAGCAGTGGCTCAAGATCAGGGATGCTCAAGACAGGAACAGGTGGCAGGGGATTGTCAAGTAACTACTTCATGTTATGGCTGCTTATCCAGAAAAGAGAGGACTGGGATCTGGCCGTTGGCCAGCTGCCTGCCATGGCTGTTGTCAATCACAGTAGATGTCCCAGGAGTATTAGCACCCCACCCAACCCACATGCTTGTTATTAGTTAGAACCTTGGTTGCACATCTGCACATCCCTGTAGCTCTTATGCCCTGTTGAACTAGTCTTGATCACATATGAAATTGGATGTTTTTTCCCCTCAGCTGAGGCCTCAGTTCAGTCAGTCAGTTCAGTTGCTCAGTGGTGTCCGACTCTTTGCCACCCCATAAATTGCAGCACGCCAAGCCTCCCTGTCCATCACCAACTCCAGGAGTTCATTCAAACTCACGTCCATCGAGTCGGTGATGCCATCCATCCATCTCATCCTCTGTCGTCCCCTTCTCCTCCTGCCCCCAATCCCTACCAGAATCAGAGTCTTTTCCAGTGAGTCAACTCTAATCATGAGGTGGCCAAAGTACTGGAGTTTCAGCTTTAGCATCAGTCCTTCCAAAGAACACCCAAGACTGGTCTCCTTTAGGGTGGACTGGTTGGATCTTCTTGCAGTCCAAGGGACTCTCAAGATTGAGTCTTCTCCAACACCACAGTTCAAAAGCATCAATTTTTCGACGCTCAGCTTTTTTTTCACAGTCCAACTGTCATATCCTCCATGACCACTGGAAAAACCATAGCCCTGACTAGACGGACCTTTGTTGGCAAAGTAATGTCTCTGCTTTTGAATATGCTGTCTAGGTTGGCCATAACTTTTCTTCCAAGGAGTAAGCATCTTTTAATTTCATGGCTGCAATCACCATCTGCAGTGATTTTGGAGCCCAAAATATAGTCTGCCACTGTTTCTACTGTTTCCCCATCTATTTCCCATGAAGTGATGGGACCAGATGCCATGATCTTCGTTTTCTGAATGTTGAGCTTTAAGCCAACTTTTTCACTCTCCTCTTTCACTTTCATCAAGAGGCTTTTTAGTTCCTCTTCACTTTCTGCCATAAGAGTGGTGTCATCTGTATATCTGAGGTTATTGGTATTTCTCCTGGCAATCTTGATTTCAGCTTGTGCTTCTTCCAGCCCAGCGTTTCTCATGATGTACTCTGCATAGAAGTTAAATAAGTAAGGTGACAGTATATAGCCTTGACATACTCCTTTTCTTATTTGGAACCAGTCTGTTGTTCCATGTCCAGTTCTAACTGTTGCTTCCTGACCTGTATATAGGTTTCTGAAGAGGCAGGTCAGGTGGTCTGGTATTCCCATCTCTTTCAGAATCTTCCGTAGTTTATTATGATCCACACAGTCAAAGGTTTTGGCATAGTCAGTAAAGCAGAAAGAGATTTTTTTCTGGAACTCTCTGCTTTTTCCATTATCCAGCAGATGTTGGCAATTTGATCTCTGGTTCCTCTGCCTTTTCTAAAACCAGCTTGAACATCTGGAAGTTCATGGTTCACGTATTGCTGAAGCTTGGCTTGGAGAATTTTTAGCATTACTAGGTGTGAAGTGACTGCAATTGTGCGGTAGTTTCAGCATTCTTTGGCATTGCCTTTCTGTGGGGTTGGAATCAAAACAGACATTTTCCAGTCCTGTGGCCACTGCTGAGTTTTCCAAATTTGCTGGCATATTGAGTGGAGCACTTTACAGCATCATCTTTCAGGATTTGAAATAGCTCCACTGGAATTCCATCACCTCCACTAGCTTTGTTCGTAGTGATGCTTTCTAAGGCCCACTTGATTTCACATTCCAGGATGTCTGGCTCTAGGTGAGTGATCACACCATCGTGATTATCTGTGTCGTGAGGCTCTTTTTTGTACAGTTCTGTGTATTCTTGCCCTCTCTTTTTAGTATCTTTTGCTTCTGTTGGGTCCATACCATTTCTGTCCTTGATCGAGCCCATCTTTGCATGAAATGTTCCCTTGGTATCTCTCATTTTCTTGAAGAGATCTCTAGTCTTTCCCATTCTGTTGTTTTCCTCTATTTCTTTTCATTGATCTCTGAGGAAGTCTTTCTTATCTCTCCTTGCTATTCTTTGGAACTCTGCATTCAGATGCTTATATCTTTCCTTTTCTCCTTTGCCTTTCCCTTCTCTTTTCACCACTATTTGTAAGGCCTCCCCAGACAGCCAGCCACTTTGCCTTTTGCATTTCTTTTCCATGGGGATGGTCTTGACTCCTGTCTCCTGTACAGTGTCACGAACCTCCGTCCATAGTTCATCAGGCACTCTGTCTATCAGATCTAGTCCCTTAAATCTGTTTTTCACTTCCACTGTATAATCATAAGGGATTTGATTTAGGTCATACCTGAATGGTCTCGTGGTTTTCCCTACTTTCTTCAATTTAAGTCTGAATTTGGCAATCAGGAGTTCATGATCTGAGCCACAGTCAGCTCCTGGTCTTATTTTTGCTAACTGTATAGAGCTTCTCCATCTTTGGCTGCCAAGAATATAATCTGATTTCAGTGTTGACCATCTGGTGATGTCCATGTGTAGAGTGTTCTCTTGTGTTGTTGGAAGAGGGTGTTTTCTGTGACCAGTTCGTTCTCTTGGCAAAGCTCTATTAGCCTTTGCCCCGCTTCATTCCGTACTCCACGGCCAAATTTGCCTGTTACTTCAGGTGATTCTTGACTTCCTACTTTTGCATTCCAGTCCCCTATAATGAAAGGGACATCTTTTGGGGGTGTTAGTTCTAAAAGGTCTTATAGGTCTTCATAGAACCGTTCAACTTTAGCTTCTTCAGCGTTACTGGTTGGAGCATAGGCATGGATTACTCTGATATTGGTTTGCTTGGTAAACCAACAGAGATCATTCTGTTGTTTATTAGATTGAGGCCTACCAGGAAGGAGGCTTTTCCCCTAGACACCAGCACCCTTTTCTTGACTCTCTAATCATTAGAGGAAAAATAGGTCAAGACCCAAAACAGAAAGAGATTACCCGTCTTGCAGAAATCTAAAGTAGATAAAATCAGGCCATCTTTTTCAAGCCGTTCGTAATGTTTTTCTTCCAGACATAAGTTTCAGATACTTTCAGCCATTACTTAGAGCTTGAAAATAGAACAGGATGATATGATAAAAATGATAGGACTGCTTTAGATGGCAGAATCAAGAAGCTTCTTCAGGGGGATGAAATGTGAGCTAAGCTATGGAAAGACAAGAGTTGATAATGAAGATGAGAGGAGAGAACTGTTAAGTGTAACAGTTCCAGGCAGAGAGAACCATTAAGTGTAAAGACTTTAAAGCAGGATTGAGTGTTTTGGGGAAGAGAGAGACCAGGAGGCAGGAACACTTTAAATGAGGTGAGCCTGTAGGAGATGAAGTACAGAGGTAAATAGGACAAGTTTGTGAAATATTAGAAACCTTATCTTTCATTCTAAGCATGATGGAAACTCATAGGAAAGTTTGAGAGAGAGGAGTGTCATAATCTCAGTTTAAGATTTGTCAGGCTTCGTTACTGAGTAGGAAATGTAGGTGAGTAGAGAGAGAAGCAGAGAGACTGATTGGAAGGTTGTTGCAGTTGTCCACATTAGAAGTGTCTAGCTGTGGGTGAGTAAGAAGTGCCTCAGCTTTGAGTGTGTAACAGCAGATACATTAGGA
The DNA here is from genome assembly GCA_917880005.1 of Nanger dama. Lineage (NCBI taxonomy): Eukaryota > Metazoa > Chordata > Mammalia > Artiodactyla > Bovidae > Nanger > Nanger dama. The sequence continues at coordinate 26,551,923 of CAKJTW010000021.1, forward strand.
TGATTGAGTCAAATGCAGTGTAGTAGTTCAGATGTGGGTAATAAACATATAGTACAGGCTGATTCTAACTTGTGCATTTCGGTGAATGAAGGGCCATTTACTGAGATTGGGAAGACTGAAGGGAGATGGGGGTTTTAGAAGGATAGGAATCAAAATTTTTGTTTTGGATTTAGTAAGTTTGTGATGTCTCTTAGATATCCAAGGAGATGTCAGGTAGACCGTGTTGCTTTTTGTTTTTCTTCATTTAAAAGATGTATTTAATAGTTGAATTTATATTTCTAAGAAAACAGTAATCTCTTTGGATGATGGTTTAAGAATGCAGGATTTGTTAAAGTTTACTGAGTACTTAAGTGTGATAATGAATGATCACCCCTGAATTCTGCCTAACCGATTTGCTTATAGGCCAAAAGGATTCTTGAAGGAGATCACAGTTCACCTGCTGGAGAAATTGATGATGAAGACAAAGTATGTGCTAATTTAGTGGCTTTTGAAACAAAAGATTAAATAATTTTAGTAGCTTTTACCTTAATGGTAGAGAGCAAAGTAGATCATAAAATGTCCTTTCTTCTGACAGAGTTTTATTTTCTTTAAAAACAACTAAATTTAAAATCATTCTTTATATTTTTAATTAGATAATGACTTACTAATTTTTATGATAGACTTACTATATACCTTTAAAAATGTACTTTAAGGAATTAATTACTCAAATTTATTTGTGGCTAGGACAAGGATGAGACGGAAACAGTTAAGCAGACTCAAACGTCTGAGGTTTATGATGGTGACGGCCCCAAAATGTGAGATCTGATGTTTCTGATCAAGAGGAAGATGAAGAGAGTGAAGAATGTCCAGTGTCTATTAGTAAGTCTGAAGGCTCTAGACTAGGTTTATACATTAGTTCTTTACAGATCACTTATTGAAACAGTTTGTTGGAGTGGAATGAATATAGAATTAGATGTCACGCAGCTCTGAATTTCAGTGTGACTCTGTCTAAATTACCTGTCCTTTCAACACCAATTTCCTAATACTTAGGTTTTTGAAGATTTCAGATACTGTATGTGAAGCACTTATACAATGTAGGCATGCAATAAATGGTAGCTGTTACGAAGTAAGTGCTGAAATTTTTACTAAAAATTGTTTGTTAATTGACTTAGATTTGTCCAAAGCTGAAACTCAGGCTTTGACTAATTATGGAAGTGGAGAAGATGAGAATGAAGATGAAGAAATAGAAGAATTTGAAGAGGGACCTGTAGATGTCCAGACGTCACTTCAGGCTAACACTGAAACTACAGAAGAAAATGAACACGATGATCAGGTATTCCAGCGCAGACTCTCACACTCTTCACCAGTCTTCCTGTGACACCTAAAAGCACGTTCTTTTTAAACATGTTAAAATCAACAGCTTCCCCATTCTCATTTTCATGAATACAAACTACTTTAATATCCTTATTGAAATCTAAAACACTTTTTTTTTATTCAGCAATGTTTTTACATTTAAAGCACTTAAACTACTTTAATAACAAGTCCTGAAAATTATGTGATGACTTTAATTTTTATTTTTAACTTATGTTTTTTCTAGTTATACATGGAAGTAGTATGTAACAAAATAAAATCATTCCCCTTCCTATCCTCACCTCATCCTGCCCAAGAGGCAGAACTTTGTACAATTTCTTCTGCTGTTTACCTTCTATCTGAATAATATGTGTGTGTATTTATTTATTTGTGTATGTGTTAGACATTACCTTTTGAATTCTGTTATAGCAGGTGAAGACTCTCAAGTCACATATGATTCCTCATTTAAGCATGTCTTTTGATTAAGTGTGTATTTAATCAAATATTTAGATTTAAATGAACCATGCAAATATTACTGGCTGTTGAGCTAAGCAAATAGTGTTTATTGCTTAGTCTTGTACATTTTTTTCACCTGAATTTAATAATTGTCTCAACTTTTTATTTATTTTCTTTGATCACATACCCAAGTGCTTGCTCTGCCCACCAGTAGCTTAATAAATCTCAGAATTTTCTTCATGAACCAGTCAGTCAGTTTTGTCCTTTCTAGAGCTTTCTTCCTTCCTGCTCCATTCTGGGTTTGGCTTTTGTTTAGACCTATAGATAGCTACCAGCTAGGGAATCCCCTCTTTTGTACTTTTAGGTCTCAGTTTCTGAAATCAAATCTTGCCTTTCTCTTCTTTGGTTTATTACCTAATTTTAGTAGAACACATCTTCCAGTCACTCTCTAAGAAAGAGTGCAAAACATATCTTGACTCTTTTTTCCCCTGCTCAATGTCTGACTCTTTGAGACCCCACCAGCCTCCTTTGTCCATGGAATTCTTCAGGCAGGAATACTAGAGTGGGTAGCCATTCCCTTCTCTAGTTGCCATTTTATATTGTCTAAGAAAATTCAGTATTTCTGTGTTGGAAATCATTTCCACTCAGGTCTTTGAAGGCCTTTCTTAGTTCTGATTTTTCATGTGTGTCCTTTTTTCTTTATAACTCAAGATGTTTTTTCACCTGGAGTTCTGAAATTTTACAGTGATAATATACATTGTTGCAGGTCTTTTTTATTCACTACACTAGGTTTACTCAGTTGTCTTTTAATCTGTAGCATGTTTTTCAGGTTTGGTAAATTTTCTTTAATTTCTTCCTTACCATTTTCTCTTCTTCTGAAATAAATGTTATCAGATGTTAATTAGCCCTATTTTCTCCTTTTCATTTTATTGATCCATTGATCTGTTTTATTACTTGCTGGGAGATTTGTTTGACCTTAACTGTATGATATTACTTTAAGTTCAACTGTCATAATTTTAATTTCTAAATACTTTTTTCTGATTGTTACTTTTTAGTACCCTCTTCATGGGAGTAGTATTTTCTCATACCCATACATAGAGGCTTTCTCCAGATATCCACTCTACCTTTGTTGCTTACATTAAAGAATAATACACCAAAAGCCAGTTGGAATTCTTTTGGGCTTTACTGTGGGGCAGCCAAGTAGATAACTCTGATAGAAAATCTTAAATGTCAATTCCTATTGGAATAGTTTAATTTCTCCAAAGTAGGGAGGGTCTGCCCATCTCCTGCCTGGTAGGAGGTCCCTTTCCTTGGCTATTGGTGATCTGAACTTGGATGTAGGGTTAGGGCTGAGAGTCCCACCATTATACAGCCTTGCACCAGATCTTCCATTTCATTTTGACACTTTATTCTGTCATTCATGCTTTCCACAGCCTGCCTCTTCCATGGTGGCCCCCAGGTCTGAGACTCACTAGCTCATTTCCTCCAAAATATAATTTGCCATGTTCTGTTGAGCCTGGGGAGGGAATCTTAGTGTCCACGTTTTTCTTACGCTTCAAACAGCCGTCAGCACCACCTGCTTGTCACCAACTCCCTCCCCACCACTGTGACCCTTCCTTCCTAGAGTCTGGGGCATCCAATTATGAGGTGAGTCTTCAGTTTTCTCTCCTCCTACGAAAGCAGTTAGCTTGTTCATCCTTCTCTCCTTTCCTTCAGTTAACATCTACATATAAGCAAGTATCTTTTAGTTTCATTTAATATAGAGTCAGGTCTGAAAAAAAAAATAGTAAAATCTGTAATACTCCAGTTCTTCGTGTTATTCTGAAGTTAAGAATAGTAAACTTTTTAAACTTAGCCATCTTGAAATTGCATCCACAGCCTTCTTAAAACAATTCTAGAAGATTATTTTAAAATTTCCTTGTATGAAGGTCTCAGGTTGGAAATACCATCCATCTCCTGTATAGTGACTATATATTTAGGTCCCACTATTAAGACATTATTTTTTCCTTCTAGGTTCCACAGCATGATTTTAAAAAGTCATCAGAAAGCAAAAATGTCCCATCAGAACAAGAACCCACTACTAGTAAAGGTAAGAAAAATTTAAAATTTCCATGTTAAAATTATCTGCAGTGTCCTTTATGTGCTTAAAAAAATCTAAATTCTTAGCTAATGGAAGTTTGAAGGTATTTTGGACCTGATACGTGTCTTTTTCTCTCCCTAAATCGTTTGTAGAAAATGCTAGGGCTTTGTTTCTGCAAACAGCTGTTAAAGAAGAGTTGACAAATATTTAAACACAAATTTTGTAAGGAAAGTAGTCTGATTATACATTTATACATTTTAGTCTTTATTTGGTGCATTAGTAAAACTTAATGATATTTGCATAGCACTAATGTTTAGACTTTCTTTTGATGGCAGGTGACCAGGATAGCACTCCTGTGAAGCCCTGTTACCTCAATATCATGGAAAATGAGCAACCTTTAAATAGCACTGTCCAGAAGGATACTCTCACTACCATCGACTCGTCCATTCAGCCTAACCCTTTGCCTTTACCCTTAACTGAAATTGAAACCTTGGTGCCTAGAGTCAAAGAAGTGAAATCTGCTCAGGAGACTCCTGAAAGTTCTTTGGCTGGAAGTCCTGATACTGAATCTCCAGTGTTAGTGAATGACTATGTAGGTATCGTGTGCATTTCATTTCTCTGCCCCTTTCTTCATTTGCAGATTAACATTTCTAGCATGTAAACACAATTCCACTTTGTGTTTGGGTTTAGAAACTGTTGGAGCATTCTTATTTCTCATTCAGACTTATTTTAAACTCAAACAGAAGAGTGATAGTGAGCCAAGAGGACCATTTCGAAACCTACAATTCTACTTTTCATAGTTTTGAGAACCAAAGAGATGAATTGTATGTGGTAACCTTGAGAGTTCATTTGACAGCAGTAGAGTCCCTGTCTATTTATAGTGAATGACAAAAAAGTAAGCTAGGAAATTTGCATTTATAATGTAAGTAAGTAAGTTTAGTTTTTCTCCAGACATTTGTTTCAACTTAATTTTATAGCCAGTAGGTTGTTTGTTGGGTCCTTGGGTTGTGTATATTTTATATACTTTCTCTTGTGGGTAAAAATGAAGGGATTTGTAATAATGTACCTTTAAGTCTAAAGAGCATGTTTCACATATTTTTAAATCAACACCAGTTTTCTTCCAAAATATATGTTTATAATATAATTTCAAAGCTTCTCAGCAAAAGGAGGCTTATAATATTTCAGAAATAGTAGAAAGAGTAACTATCTTAATTGTTTTATTTGCTTCACTAATAGTAAAGTTTTCCATTGAAAACTGTAAAAGTCACACGAGGTTTCTTATTGTTATTATTTGATGAGTACATAGAATTGCTACAGAAGGCATTTGCTCAAAATTTACTTGAAGTTAGATCATAGAAGGTCCTGAAGGATTTTGGATTTTGGATTTTAGGCAGGGAACACTATTAAAGGTCTTTGTGCAAGAAAGTGAAATGGTCAGTGTCATGGATTTTGAAGATGAATCCGATGACTGTATAAGAAGTGTTGTTGAGTAATCAGAGTTGAGAGTCTCCATTATCATATAAATACAGATTGAGCTGAATGAGAGAGGAATGGGTGAGAAATGTTTCAGGAAAAAGAAGAACTTAAGGTTTCCACTTGGGTAATTGGTAGAATGATGATACTATTAAAATTCAAAGAACTGGGAGAAAACCCTACAAGTTTCAGAAAAACAGTGTGAGGTGATTTTTAATAACTTTTGGGAATTACTAAATTCACACCTCATCTTTCTATTTGAGTTTCCAGAGTCGATACCAAAAGTCTAGGTTTACTTATATTCTTCTGAGTACAGCTCTGGTGCATTCTGTTAACGTATCAAGAAATGAGGGTTGTTGTAATTATTTTAGCCCTCAATGTAACTACTACTGTTTCTTCCTTTAACCTGTATGAACAGGCTCTTTGTAAAATGGGTGCACAGAAGCTTCACTGTGTGCCTACAGTTACAAGTGGGCAACCCTTCATGTTGAACTCTAGATTTCTGTTCTACTCATTGAGCTAAATATAGAAGAAAAGCAAATATGACAGAATTACTGACATCTATGCACATGTGAGAATCCACTTTATCTCTTGGCATGGATGACTTTGGTTTAGATCCAGAGATAGAGTGGATTGCCTTCATTAAATATAATTTGTTAATCTTATAGGAAGCAGAATCTGGTAACATAAGTCAAAAATCTGATGAAGAAGACTTTGTGAAAGTTGAAGATTTACCACTTAAACTGACAATATATTCAGAGGTATTTCGCTCTCTTTAATTACAATTGTTGTTATATAGCAGATATTGTTAAGATGAAAAATGATTTTGTATTTTTCATTTTCATTCTACAGGCAGATCTAAGGAAGAAAATGGCAGAAGAAGAACAGAAAAACCACTTATCTGGTGAAATATGTGCAATGCAGACTGAAGAATTAGCTGGGAATTCTCAGACACTAAAAGAACCTGGTAAGAGTTAGCAGTTTTAATCATATCACACTGAAAAGTTACTGAATCTTGATACCATCATTGGTTTTAGTTTTTAAAATGTGCTCCTCGTACCTGGAAGATAGAAGCCAAATATTAGAAGCATAATTCTATAAAAATTTTAGTTCTACTGCCCAGTTTATATCAGATAATTTCTTCTATTTTTAGTTTGAACAGTGTCATAGATGCACCTGGCTTAAGAAAGAAAGTACAGAAGAGTTAGTGATGATTGGCAGGAGCCCATTGCTGTTACTCATTGGTTTTCACTTCTTTTGGAGGAGGCCCTTTATATCTCTATATACTATTCTTATAATTTTCCAGAATTTAAAAAATTAGAAAACGTTTCTTCTCTCCCAAATGAAAGGTTATTTAAACTTACCTCTTCTTTCAGTGTTTATGTTATTTTTGTTTTTTCTATTACCTTTGTTCTTATAAATGTACGCATTTTCTAGTTCTGTCAATTTTAGTCATTACCCAACTGCTTGCTCCTTCCCTTTTCCTTCTCAGTTCGATTTACTCATTTCATACTTTATTGACCTTATTAAACGCACTTACATTCTGTTTTTGTAAATATAAGAATGAAATCTTTTATACTTTCCTGAAAATGATTTTATGATTCATTGCAGAGCCAAGTGATAGTCCCAGGAAATCTGGGAAGATTTCCTTCTTTTGGGTCTAGTAGCACAACCCAAGGGCCACTCAGAGGAGAACATTACTTGCATTAAGTTTAAGGATTTTCTGTTTGTTCATCCATTGATTAAATTCAAGAGTTTTTGTTTTTTTAATAAATAGGGTGACGAGAAGAGAAACCATATATCAAACCTTCAGTTAATCTCCCAGTTTTCAGCCCATTCCTGCCTGTTAGGCTGCAGTTGGTGCCCTCTCCCCAGCTGCCTGTCTGCGTGTCTGGGCTGCAGCTTCCTCCATTCCACCCTGCGCCTCCGTCTACTCTCAGTGTTCTGGAAATTTGTTTTTATCTCCTGTCCTCTGGTTCTCTCACAACCACCCTTCTTTTGTTGGTCTGGATTTATTCATTTTTATACTTTTTTCTTCCCTAATGGATTTTTTGTTTTGTTCTTTTTTGAGAGCAAGTCTCAAAGAGCTCAGTCTGCCATCTTAAGATGGAAACCCTTACCTATGCCTTTTAAACTGTTGGTGGTGTCATCAGGGAATTATTGTAGCAAAGTAAGTTTCTTTTCTAATAACTTTATATTAAAATCGAAAGTTTTAAATGGAAGAGAGCAATATTAAACTAAATTCTATAAGGTCATATTAACTCAGTAAATAATTTATAAGACATTAACCATGATTCTGTTTTTCAGAAACAGTGGGAGCCCAAACTACATGAGATGTCTCCAGAGGCTCATCTAATGACATAATTAATACGTATATGAAAATGGAACTAAATAAACATCTGTTTTAATCTGTATAAAATGTAAATCAGTTTGACACTGCATTTTTGGTAGGTGTGCTGATTTCTGCCCATGGCAGTTTAAAACATCAAAAACTGAATTCTGGACAGATTCAAGCCTTGATACACTGTGGGGTTTTTTCTTTTTCTTTCTTTCATTTTTTGGTCCTGATTTTTTTCCCCATTGTGATGTTTAGTAACGTAGAATTTAAAATGTAGTTTTAAATAAAGTTTGGACTTACCTGTAAACTTATCTTTTTTGAAAATTATGTTGAATTCTATACAGCAAGTCATTGTTCTATATAATTAGGCTGTTCAGAGAAGAGCAACCGTCAAGAGTTAGAGAAATATACTATTTATTATAAAGCCCAGCCTTCAGGCCAGGCTTCCAAATAATGCCAGTGTTGCTGCTATTGAGTCTAATATTCTTTTAGATACCTGCAAGTCTTATTCCTTTGCAAGAATAGGGCAGGTTATAAAGATATCCAAGATTTCTGAGAAGTTATTATAGAATATAAATATTCAAATTGGATAATAAATTTAGAATACTTGTCCTTAGTACCTAGAATTTACATTATCTATTAGATAAATATTTTCTAGGATTTCTATTCATATCTGTGTTGCCTCAGTTTAAGTGTTAAAAGAACATTTTCTATAACTAGAGAATATTTCCACTTAAACAAGGAAAGTAACATTGTGATTACTTTTAAAAGGAAAACCAAGCTCTTTAAAGTAGGGATTAATAGAACTAAATTTATGAACCAGAGCACTAAGGTTCTATTTGCTTTTGGACAGCCTTGCTTTCTGAGATGATAATTTAGGCCAAAACGTAGCAGTTGTCTCTGTGTGTAGTGAGAGAGAAGCAGGTTTGCAGATGAAGTACTGTATGGAGTAATGAGAATCTGCGTGACCTCTTTATCACGAAGCAAATCAGCTTTACAGAGGAGGTGTACCTTTAGATCCCATCTTGCTGTATACTGAGTTAAAGGCTTCACGAAGCCAGTTAACCAGTCAACTTTACAGACTGTTCCTTGAATAGAATATGAAGCGTTATTCCAAATTAGTCTTTTAAATTTGTCAACAGTTTACTGAAATACCCCATGAAAAAATAATTTGATTGGTATTCCTTTGAAATTCTTGCCTGATACCGCAATGTAAAACTATAGTGTCCAGTCAGGGAATATTAAATGAGGATTTCCCTCTGAGGACATTGACTATATTGTTCTGTAATTTAAATTACGTGAAACATATATCTCCAACTTTATTAAACTTACTCAGAACACTGTCATTCCAAAAGCAGGAATTATTCAATTGTCTTGACTTCAGGGAAATTGAAGCATAGTAGGTATACATATATATTATATGTATACTTAAGTTCTGTATTTGTTTTCTAGACTCTGTACAGAAACTTCATTTTGATACACTCAAGCCAAGCCTTACACATTAAATATTAAGACTGTCTCTCTCTGCATGCAAATTAAAGATGGATACAGTGGAATCATTGTACTTACATCTTAAGTTATTGTAGTATCTGTGAACCTTATCAGATTTGCTTATTTGACTTACAGCTGTTGTAATCTGGTCTTTTGTTTTCTATTATAGTAGATAATTTAGTTTTAAGTGCTTGAGAGCAGATAACTTGCTTAATATGTTTTTTCCTGGTAACTGTTGCTAAAGGGTTAGGCATTCAATATGTACTGTTTGTCTTAATTTTTAAGTTAAAAATTTGGTTCGAGGTAAAAGAGGAAGAAAAGGTCAAAATAAGTGAGAGAGAAACCTAGGCAGGTTGAAATAATGCCTACGAGATTGAGCTCACCAGATTGTGCAGCAGGTACTCTTTGTATTTTTAACATTCACTTTGGGTAAATGCTTTTTCACTGTTAATAAATGTGTATCCTGCATACAACCCTGAATTGCATTTTCATTTAAATTAACATACTCATTTATGCTTTAGAATTTATTCCAGAATTTTGGCTTACTTGATGATTTTAAGTGTGTTAAAAAAAACCCAAAACTCAATACAAACTATTATATATAAAATAGAAAACAATAGGGTCCTACTGAATAGCACAGGAAGCTATTCAGTATCCCCTAATAAACTATAATGGGAAAGAATGTGAAAAAGAATATGTGTATATGTATAACTGAATCACTTTGGTGTATGTATACCACGCTAACACTACCTTGTAAATCAACTATGCTTCAATTAAAAGAAAAAAAAAAAGAAATGAAAGATAATGACATATCAACCAGCCAGAGAGATTTATTAAAGTAGAAACATTTTTCTTACAGTGCATCTGTGCTCTTTTATTTTTTAGTTACATCTGTCTTACATACTGTGTACAGAAAATTCTCATGTTTACTCAAAATTAGATTGGTATATTTCTTGTTCAGCTTTCTTTAATATAAAGAACTCATTTTTAAAAAGCTGTCAAAGAAATAATTGGCTCTGGGTTTCACTTGTTTCACTGTACAAATACAGTTGCCCAGTTGCCTTGCCTGGACGAACCAGCATTTCTTGTTCTTTCTGCACAACTCCCTTTTTACTGTTCGCTGTCTTTACATGTCTAGTTTTTTCCTCATATTAACTAGTCTCTCTGGCTGGCCCACTTTCCATTAAAGGAAAAAGGAACAGAGGAAAATTATGTGCCTACAAATGACTGATTCATATATGAACAGAGTTTTAATTATCTTATGAGTTCATTTCATCTGCCCAGACTCAGATATCCACAACAGAATATCCTTCAGGCCAGCAGTTTATAAAAAGCTATTGATTTATTTTGAAAACTAATCACAGCATGTTTCAGTATAACAGAGTTCTGTTCTCTCGCATACTTAATATTATTATTTCTTGCATTATGACTTTTCCTATGTGTAGTTATCCCCAGTGCATGTCTGGCAAATCACATGTAATTAATATAAATAGTATAGTTATAAATATTAAGAATATTAATCAGAAATATTAATTAGAAATCTTCATCTTTAATGAGCTGAATATCCCAGAGTATAATTGCATGTTTAAGGCCATTTTGTTAATCAAATGATATCATGAAAAGACTGAAAATTATAAAGTGCTATACCAGCCCACAGTGGTAGCATTCAGCATTGACGTTAAACCTCACTCTTTGTTAGACTGTGTCCATATATATACATTTAAGGTTTTTTCCATTTTCATTGCCCTTTCACCTGTGTCTCACAGTTAATACTCAGTATATCTTCCTAGAAGAGTACACGTGTAGACATAGTTTACTCTGACAGATGAAGTAGTGCTTGTGGAAATGCTTTGATGACAAGGTGCCATATAAATGTCAGGCATCATGTACATATTCATGTTGGAGAAAAGAAAGATCCCAAAAAAAAGGAGGTAAGATTTTCCTCAAGCTTACACGGCTCAATAATGAGGTTTTTGCTTCCTTTTTGGTGTGCTAACTGACATAATTTAAAATCTATTTCCAAAACAGAGTTTTAAAACTACTCACCAGAACCTTTTCTGACATGTTCTGGTTATATACTCAAGTAATTTTCTCTCTTTTGGTAAAGAGGCAAAGTCTAAAGAGGCTTCATTATCATGGATTTTAGATGTGGAGTTTTCCCACAGTGTCACTTTCACCAAATTATCTTCCTTCTACTACTTCATTTTACTTACTCTTCTTTTATTCCCTCACTCTTACTATCCCCAAATCACCCAAAATGTTTAAGACACAGGAAGAGTAATGGAGTTTGTACCACAAAATTAGTATTTCAGATAGCTTTTTGGTTTTTGTGTTCTTTACTCAAGTGTAGTTAATTTACAGCATTAGCTTCAAGTGTGCAACATGGTGATTCATTATTTTTATACATCATACTCCATTTAATGTTTTTATAAAATACTGGCTCTCTGCCCTGTGTTGTGCAATATGTTCTTGCAGCTTATTTATTTTATACATAGTAGTTTGTGCCTCTTTATTCCCTACCCCTGGCTTGCACCTCTCGCTTTCCTTCTCCTCCTGGTAACCACTAGTTTGTTCTCTATGAGTCTGTTTCTATTTTGTTATACTCATTTCTTGTATATTTTAGATTTTACATATAACTGATAAGATACAGTATTTGTCTTTCTCTGACTTTATTTTACTAGTCATAATATACTCTAGGTTCATCTGTGCTGTTGCAAATAGCAAAATTTCATTCTTTTTCATGGCTGTGTATAATACTCCATCGTGTGTATGTGGGCATGGGTGTACCGCATTTTTTTACCCATTCATCTATCGATGAGCATTTGGGTTGCTTCCTTATCTTGGCAATTGTAAATAATGCTGCAGTGAACACTGATGTGCATGTATCTTTTCAAATTAATGTTTTTCTTTTCTTTGGCTATGTACCCAGAAGTGAAATTGTTGGTTCATATGGCAGTTCTGTTTTTAGGTTTTTGAAAAATTTCCATACCATTTTCCATAGTGGCTGCAAATGTGCATTCCCACCAACGGTGTACACGGTGTTTTCTCCACATCATCATCAACACTTATTTATTGTTGTTTTTGATACTAGACATTCTGACAGGTGTGAGGTGACAGCTCATTGTGGTTTAGATTTGCATTTCCCTGATGGTTAATGATGTTGAGCATCTTTTCATGTGCCTCCTGGCCATCTGTATGTCTTTGGAAAAATATTTATTCAGATTATCTGCCTGTTTTTTAATTGGGTTGTTTGTTTTTCTGTGTTGAGTTGTATGAGTTCGTTATATGTTTTGGATACTAACCCTTTATCAGATAAATCTTTTGCAGGTATCATCTCCCATTCAGCAGGCGGCCTAGTTTCCTTTGCTGTGCAAAAACTTTCTAGTTTGAGGTGATTCCATTTGTTTATTTCTGCTTTTGTTTCCCTTGCTTGAGGAGACTTATCTAAAAAAATTTTGAGGGGACTGATGTCAAAGAGTATACTACCTGCTTGCTTCTATGAGTTTTATGGTTTGTGGTCTTACATTTAGGTCCATTTTGAGTTTATTTTTGTATATTGTGTAAGAAAATGTTCTAATTTCATTCTTTTACGTGTAGCTTTCCAGTTTTCCCAGCACCAGTTATTGAAGAGACTGCCCTTTCCCCATTATGTATTCTTGTCTCCTTTGTCATAGATTAATTGACCATAAGTGTGTGGGTTTATTTCTGGACTCTCTTGACTGGATTATTATGCTTGTTTCTCAGTGGGCCCTATCCTTCCTTCCTTGGCTTTCTGTAACCTCGTCTCATTACAGTAGCAAGAGTGACTCTGTTCAGATGTTAGTAGCTTTTTCTATTTCATTTCAAATAAGCGCAAAACAGTCTTTCCAAGGCTTTAATGGAAGAGTTCTCAACCTCTACCTGACTTCTCAGTTTCCCCATTATTCACTCAACTTGAGTCACAGACTTTTTGCAGTTTCTCAAACATGTGCTCCAGGCCCCCTTCCACTCCTGGCCCTCTGCATTTGCTGTTATCTCAACCTAGAATGATTTCCTCAGCAATTTTAATGACACACATTTAGTGGGATCTGTGTGTATCCAGCTTAAACAGATGACTCTCATTCCTTTGCCACTTTTTTTTTTTTTTTTTTTTTTGGTCTATTACTTAGCAACTAACGCTTTTTTACTTACTTATTTTCTGTTTCCTTTTACCCTGTAATTAAGGGGAAAGGGCATGAATTTTTCTCTGCTTCATCTATTGCAGAAAAACTGATTTTTAGAGCAGATCTTGGCATATAGAAAGTGTTTACTGTCTGTGAATAAATGATTAAATTCTGTTAGTGTTTCAAAGAGAGGTTCAAGTTGTTACATTTTACTAAGTAGGATTGGCTATCTCATTTAATTATGATAGATTCTTTTCCACTTCAACAGTTTTGAAGAGAACAGTGTAATAGTCCTATAATGGTGTATTTCAGACAGAAAAGTTCCAGCTGAGGAAAATACAAATATATTCCTAGCTATTATTTTTCAAATTTGCTAATAGGTAAGTCATATGCCTTGATTGATATGATCAAAATGAATTCTTTAAAATGAAGTGAATTCAGTGATACAACAGTAGATTTTAAACCAGTCATTGAAAGCCATTCAAAAAACCAAGTTTTTATTCAGATTTAAGAATATCTACTAAGGGTTTCTGGGAAGGGACTGAGACACAGTCGCCCTCCCCCCACGCCCGTTCACCCAGTTTTCCTACTAAATGACCCATTTGGTACCACCTGTAAGCTTGGCAATATGTAGCAAGGTTTTTTCATACTGATTTATGTACTTTCAAAGAGCAATTCAGTTTCTAAAAGTGTATCCTAAAGATAAGTTGTAAGAATTCTTTGTATATTCTCAGTTCAGTCACTCAGTCGTGTCTGACTCTGCGACCCCATGAACCGCAGCACACCAGGCTTCCCTGTCCATCACCAACTCCCAGAGTTTACCCAAACTCATGTCCATTGAGTCAGTGATGCCATCCAGCTATGTCATCCTCTGTTGTCCCTTTCTCCTGCCCCCAATACCTCCTAGCATCAGAGAGTCTTTTCCAGTGAGTCAACCCTTCTCATGAGGTGGCCAAAGTATTGGAGTTTCAGCTTCAGCATCAGCTTCCAATGAACACCCAGGACTGATCTTTAGATGGACTGGTTGGATCACTTTGCAATCCAAGGGACTCTCAAGAGTCTTCTCCAACACCACAGTTCAAAAGCATCAATTCCTTGGTGGTTAGCTTTCTTCACAGTCCAACTCTCACATCCATCCATGACCACTGGAAAAACCATAGCCTTCACTAAGACGGACCTTTGTTGGCAAAGTAGTGTCTCTGCTTTTTAATATGCTATCTAGGTTGGTCATAACTTTCCTTCTAAGGAAAAATTCTAGATAATAGTTAGTCCTTTGTCTTATATGTTTGTTTAATTTCCTCTGAGTCGGTGGCTTATAGTTATGATTTTTTTCTTTTTAAATGTTTGGTACATTGTATCCTAAGGAATATTTATTTGCCTGTGCCAAAGTCATTGAGATTTTTTTTTTCCTACTTCTAAGGGTTTTATAGTTTTAGCTTTTACATGTAGGTGTATTGTCCATTGTGAGTAATTTTTTATATTATGTGAGGTAAGGATCAGATTTATTTTTCTCCCATATAAAAGATATATGGGAGCAAACACCATTTGTTGAGAAGACTGTCCCTCTCTATTATAAACTATCGTGTCACCTTTATGGAAATTAGTTGGCCATGTGTGGATCTGTGTGTGGAATCTCTGTCCCACTCATATATCTAGTCTTACTAGACATATCCGTGTCACTATTGTAGTTTTTAGAAAGTTTTAAAAGTAGGCAATGTAAGTCTTCTAAGTGTGTGCTTTTTTTCTCAAAAACTTTTGGCTATTCTGTGTAATCTTGCATTTCCAATTGTAGAACTGTCTTAGTTTTCATTAAAAACATGCCAGGATTTTAATTGGAATTGCACTGAATAAATAAATCAATTTGAGAAAGTAAGAATGTAAACGATACTATTTTCCAATCCACGAACACTGTAGCTTTCCAGTCGTTTAGGTTTTCTTTTGGCTCCATACAGAAATTTAGTTTGATTGTATTTGTCAACTTCAGTAACATGCACTACTTATGTAATAACTCAACTGACCTATTATTTGCAGGACTTTGGCTATTCAGAGAATTCTGGCATTGCTGATTCAGTGTCGCAGGTTTGTGAAAAGGGAAGTGGTTAGGTAGACTTTAAAGAAACAATTATTGTTACATCATCAGGACAGTTTACTGTTTGGTGACTAAATCGTGGGAAACAAGAACAACTTAATGTTAACTCTTCTTCAAAGCAAATGGATTCCATTCTGTCTACCTCTCTATAAACAGAAGGCCAAACATCCCAAGTGTTCAGGAAAGACTGTTACTGAGGATCCAAGATGTAGGAAGAAAAAGGACAGGGCCAACCTTATCAATAGTTTCTAACCTTAAAGGCAAACGGAACCTTGCTTGCCTTGTCATCTTCCTGAGAGTGGCCGGGTAGGCAGAGGAGGAGCGGTAGTATGTGGGCCTCTCCCGTCTATAGTAATATGCTGGTCATATAGGAGGTCGGAGAACAGGACAGTGCAATTACACTACTAAACCACAAACATCTTGTACAGTTTCTCAGCAAAACAAGGCCATTTCCTACTTGGTATTTGGCAGAGTTCATTTCTTCATGTTTTTTTTTGGGGGGTGGAGTACTGTGGGGTGTATACTTCTATATGTTTATTTTGCACCACCTCTCTTGTGACATTGTGTATGTTGACAGCAAGGCTTAAATGAGACATCAGTGATTGGTCAGGCCCTCTGAAGACCATTTCTGCTGAGTAAGGATTTTTTATATGAAAAACACCATGAATTCAGCAAAGCATCATATCCGTCAAGGAAAATTATATAGATAAGTTTGGGTAGAGGAGATTAATTTGAAGTCTTTCTGTTCTTGTATACAATTACTGATGGTGTTTAGTATTACAGTGGATGCCAGCACATCTGACTAGTTGTTTTTCACTGATATGTTTTAAAATCTACATTTGTCACTGCAAAATGTTATGTCATTTATTTCCCTGCCTTTATCATTACCCTTTCCTCACACTTTAATTACAATCAAAGGAAAAGATGAAAAAAGAAAGCATATGTGTGGATATTGTTCAAAACACCGTTTATACTTCACTGTTACAAAAACTTTTTAAACTGAAATATAGTTCATTTACGATATTGTGTTAGTTTCAGGTGTACAGCAAAGTGACTTATTTGTATATATATTTTTATATGTATTATTATGTATATGCTATGCTAAGTCACTTCAGTCATGTCCAACTCTGTGCGACCCCATAGATGGCAGCCCACCAGGCTTCCCTGTCCCTGGGGTTCTCCAAGCAAGAACACTGGAGTGGGTTGCCATTTCCTTCTCCAATGCATGACAGTGAAAGTGAAGTCGCTCAGTCGTGTCCGACCCTCAGTGACCCCATGGACTTCAGCCTTCCAGGCTCTCCGTCCATGGGATTCTCCAGGCAAGAGTACTGGAGTGGGGTGCCATTGCCTTCTCCGATTATATATATAATTATTATTATATATTTATTATTAAATATATATTCCTTTGTGGCTTCCCTTGTGGCTCAGCTGGTAAAGAATCTGCCTGCAATGCAGGAGACCTGGGTTTGATCCTTGGGTTGGGAGAAGGGAAAGGCTACCCACTCCATATTCTGGCCTGGAGAATTCCATGCAGTACATAGTCTACCGGATCACAGAGTCGGATACGACTGAGCAACTTTCACTTTCATATATATTTTATTTTCCCTAGTTATTACAAGGTATTGCAGTTCCCTGTGCTATACAGTAAATGTTTGTTTTATATATAGTAGTTTGTTAATCCCATACTCCTAATTTATCCCTCCCACTCTTTTCCTTTTTGGTGACCATAAGTTGTTTCCTGTCTGAGGCTGTTTTATACATAGATGGATTTGTATTATTTTTTTAGGTTCTACATGTAAGTGATAAAATATTTGTCTTTGTCTGACTTCCTTCACTTACTGTGGCATTCTCTAGGTCCCTGCATGTTGCTGCAAATGGCAGTATTTCTTACGGCCAGTACTCCGTGTATGTGTGTATACATATATGTTAAACCAGCCATCTGCTGATGGGCATTTGGGTTGTTTCCATGTCTTGGCTGTTATAAAGTGTGCTGCAGTGAGCATTGGGTGCATGTAGCTTGCAAATTAGTTTTCCTTTTTCCTGGATGTGTGCCTAAGAGTGGCATTGCTGGATCATACGGTGGCTCTATTGTTAGTTTTTCAAGGAAACTCCATACTGTTTTCTGTAGTGGTTGCACCGAGTTGCATAACCACTGACAGTCCAGGAGGGTTCCTTTTTTCCCACATCCTCCACATCCTCTTCAGCGTTTATTATTTGTGGGCTTTTTGATAATGGTCGTTCTGATCAATGTGAGATGGTACCTCATTGGAGTTTTGACTTGCATTTCTAATAATTAGCAGTGTGGAGCATCTTTTCATGTGCCTATTGGCGATCTGTATGTTTTCTTTGGAGAAATGTCTTTTTAGGGTTTTCTAGTCATTTTTTAAATTTTGGGGTGTTTTTGTGTTTCTTTTGATACTGAGTTGTATGGACTGTTGTATATTTTGGAAATTAAGCCCTTGTTGGTCACATGATTTGCAGATATTTTCTCCCAGTCCATATCATTTCGTTTATGGTTTCCTTTGCTATGTAAAAACTTTTATGTTTGAATAGGTCCCATTTGTTTATTTTGGGATTTAGTTTTTAGCTTGGGAGACTGCTCTAAGAAAATACTACTGCTATTTACATCAGGGACTGTTTTGCCTATGTTCTCTTCTAAGAGTTTTATGGTGTTACATTTTACATTTAGGTCTTTATTATTTTTAGATATCGTGTGAGGGAGTATTCTAATTTCATTGATATACATGAAGCTGTCCCACTTTTCCAGCACTGCTTGCTGAAGAGACTTTCTTTTCTCCATTGTATATTCTTGCCTCCTTTGAGGAAAATTAATTGATTATAGATGTGTGGGTTTATTTCTGAGCCCACGATTTTAACCCAGTGCTGGCTCTTCTGAGGACAGCTAGACAGCTTTCCTAACAGTACAAAAATAGATGTCACTATCTCTACAAACAGAGGCCAGAGAATTCTATCCAGTTCCAGGTCTAGCTTCAGGCTCTAGGATGACTAATTCTAGCAGCCCTTTCCTGAAGCAGTGATCCAGTGAATCCTCTTTGATGTTAACAACTTCCTCCTATGACACTAGTCACTGAGAGGAAGTGTGTGTGTGTGTAGCAAGGAGCAGGAGCTGAGCAAGAAAATGGGACAGAAGATTCTTCAGTGTCTTAAGATCTACAAAGACCTTGCCTTTTCTTTTTGCTCAACATGGTATCCGCAATACCTAGCAGACCACCCATGTTGTTGGATGTGCTCCCAAGTATATTTTTAACAACCTTATTTGAGGAATTATCGTGAACTCTGTGCAACTTTCCAGGTTTTTACATAGGTGTACACCTGTGAGACCCTTAACACAATCAAGATGATAAGCATATCTGTTGTCCGTCAGTTTCCGAGGCCTCTTGGGAATCCTTCCATCTAGCCTCTGTCCTACTTCACCTCACCTCCAGGCAACCACTGATTTGCTGACACTATTGATTAGCTTGCATTTTCTAGAAACTTACATAAATACAACTATCCAGTACTCTTGGCTGGAAAATCCCATGGACAGAGGAGCATGGTAGGTTGCAGTCCATGGGGTTGCTAAGAGTTGGACATGACTGAGCGACTTCACTTTCACTTTTCACTGTCATGCATTGGAGAAGGAAATGGCAACCCACTCCAGTGTTCTTGCCTGGAGAATCCCAGGGATGGGGGAGCCTGGTGGGCTGCCGTCTGTGGGGTCTCACAGAGTCAGACGCGACTTAGCAGCAGCAGCATACTGTATATAAGTTTGTCTGGCATTCTTCACTCAGGGTATTAGAGATTCATGTTCATTTGCTCAGTTGTGTCCAGCTCTTTGCAACCCCATGGACTGCAGCACACCAGGCTTCCCTGTCCTTTACTAATCTCCTGGAGCTTGCTCAAACTCCTGTCCATTGAGTTGGTGATGCCATCCAACTATCTCATCTTTTGTTGGCCCCTTCTCCTCCTGCCTTCAATCTTTCCCAGCATCAGGGTTTTTCCAAAGAGTTGGCTCTGTGCGTCAGGTGGCCAAAGTATTGGAGCTTCAGCTTCAGCATCAGTCCTTCCAATGAATATTCAGGACTGATTTCCTTTAGAATTGACAGGTTTGATTTCCGCATATGACTACTGGAAAAACCATAGCTTTGATTATACAGACCTTTGTCAGCAAAGTGATGTCTGTTTTTCAATACACTGTCTAGGTTTGTCAAAGCTTTTCTTCCAACGAGTAAACGTCTTTTAATATCATGGCTGCAGTCACCATCTGCAGTGATTTTGGAGCCCAAGAAAATATAGTTTGTCATTGTTTCATTTTTTTCGCCATCTATTTGCCCATGAAGTGATGGGACTAGATGCCATAATCTGTAAGTTTTTTGATTGTTGTTTAAAGCTAGCCTTTTCACTCTCTTCTTTCAATTTCATCAGAAGGCTCTTTAGTTCCTCTTCACTTTCTGCCATTAAGGTGGTGCCATCTGCATATCTGAGGTTACTGATACTGAGATTCGTGTAGCATGTATCAATAGTTCATACCTTTGAATTGCTGAATAATACATCGTATGGACAAACTGAGACCACTAGGTGGTGTTTGGGGGTGCTTCGAGGAGCTCTGGCTCTCCAGTGGAGTTTTCTTGTCCGTGCCTGGTCAAGCTGCGACTGTCATGGCACAGTGGAAATGAGCAAAAAGGCAGTAATGTGCTAAGAATGGTAAATCATAACAGGTTCGTGTCTAATGTAGCCTTTTCCTTATAGTTTTTGGTGTGCACAGAGGAGTTATCCTAAGCGCTTACTGAGCTCACTGTGCAGGGTCATGGGTCTCATGCCACGATTGTTTTACTGTTTGGGGGCACGCCCCCTGCTTCTGTTGCATGGTGTTGCTGAGCAGACAGGCTTTCTTGAGTGATCTGGAATTCAATGACTCAGTAGCCAAAAAGGTTAATTAGGTAGTTGGTATTTCCAAAATGACTTAATTTACGAAATGATAATTAGAGCGCCTTGACTACATCACTAAGTGTTGAACATGTTGACTTATAATGTGAAGTGAGTTGGTCACAAGCTGTTTATTCTGTCTAGGTGGAAAATACTGTTTTGGCACATCAGGCTGCAGCCAGGAGTCCTAATTCTTGATTTCTTCTCACCCTTTCAGATGTTTTAGGTTTAGAGGTCTTCTGTTGGTCCTCCTTCTCCTTTTTCAGTTGCTCCAACACAGGGACCTGTTACCAGTACTCATAGTGGGCCCCTTGCCAAGCTGAGGAGTTGAGGGCCACCTGACCCCATCTCCCCAGGGATATCTTGGCAGGATGTGCCAGGGATTCTCTGAAAATGAATCTGGTAGTAGAAATAGAGGAACTGTAGTCTTACCCTTACAAATATGTTCACAGATGTCACTTAACTACAATTACTGTTTGCGTGTCTCAGGAAAAGCCATTTTCCCCACTGCTGGTGGAAGTGCATAAAGATTCAGACATTCTGGAAGGGACTTCAGTAGTGTCATACAAAATAAGTGTGCACCTAAACACATTTTTATCTGTTACATGCTTTATAGGCTTTCATTCCAAGTATGTTCACTACAGCATTACTTATAATTGCAAAGCCATGAAAATGAACTAAATGTCCACAAATTGTATTTTGGAATCAAATTCTTAGAATCCTACAAAAAATTTTAAAATATGATGAAAACTGATAGTGACATGGAAGGAAATTCATGCTGCTAAAGGAACAACAAAAATGAGCATAGGACATAGACATAGCAGTTTGTGTGAGGGGTTAGCTCCTGGGAGAGAAACAGAAGAAAGAGTGAAATAAAGAGATTTTGGGGTTTTTTTTGTTTCACTAAAAAACCATTTTTACCAAAAGGAATAAATTACTATATTGTTTATATGTTTATAAAAATAGTAAGATACGTAACCCAGTGGCTTCTTGTATAGAAGCCATCAAGTAGTTAAGCGGTGTAACTGAAAAAAATAGGTCTGACAGAAACTTAACGTAGTATCTGGGCACAGACAACTCTTTTACTATATCTGGGTTTAGTTCAGTTCAGTGTCTCAGTTGTATCTGACTCTTTACGACCCCATGAATCCCACACCAGGCTTCTCTGTCCATCACCAACTCTTGGAGTTCATTCAAACTCATATGTCCATCAAGTCAGTGATCCCATCCAGCCATCTCATCCTCTGTCGTCCCATTCTCCTCCTGCCCTCAATCCCTCCCAGCATCAGGGTCTTTTCCAATGAGTCAACTTTAAGCATGAGGTGGCCAAAGTATTGGAGTTTCGCCTTTAGCATCAGTCCTTCCAATGAACACCTGGGACCAATCTTTAGATGGACTGGTTGGATCTCCTTGCAGTCCAAGGGACTTTCAAGAGTCTTCTCCAACACCACAGTTCAAAAGCATCAATTCTTTGGCGCTCAGCTTTCTTCACAGTCCAACTCTCACATCCATATATGACCACTGAAAAAACTATAGCCTTTGACTAGATGGGACTTTGTTGGCAAAGTAATGTCTTTGCTTTTTAGTATGCTGTCTAGGTTGGTCATAACTTTCCTTCCAAGGAGTAAGCGTCTTTTAATTTCATGGCTGCAGTCAACATTTTCAGTGATTTTTGAGCCCCCAAAAATAAAGTCTGACACTGTTTCCACTGTTTGCCCATCTATTTGCCGTGAAGTGATGGGACCAGATGCCATGATCTTCATTTTCTGAATGTTGAGATTTAAGCCAACTTTTTCACTCTCCTCTTTTACTTTCATCAAGAGGCTTTTAGTTCCTCTTCACTTTCTGCCATAAGGGCGGTGTCATCTGAATATCTGAGGTTATTGGTATTTCTCTTGGCAATCTTGATTCCAGCTTGTGCTTCATCCAGCCCAGTGTTTCTCATGATGCACTCTGCATAGAAGTTAAATAAGCAGGGTGACAATATATAGCCTTGACGTACTCCTTTTCCTATTCGGAACCAGTCTGTTGTTCCATGTCCACTTCTGTTGCTTCCTGACCTGCATATAGGTTTCTCAAGAGGCAGGTCAGGTGATCTGGTATTCCCATCTCTTTCAGAATTTTCTACAGTTTACTGTGATCCACACAGGCAAAGGCTTTGGCATAGTCAATAAAGCAGAAATACATGTTTTTCTGGAACTCTCTTGCTTTTTCCATGATCCAGCAGATGTTGGCAATTTGATCTCTGGTTCCTCTGCCTTTTCTAAAACCACCTTGAACATCTGGAAGTTCATGGTTCACGTATTGCTGAAGCTTGGCTTGGAGAATTTTGAGCAGTACTTTACTAGCGTGTGAGATGACTGCAATTGTGCGGTAGTTTCAGCATTCTTTGGCATTGCCTTTCTGTGGGATTGGAATGAAAACTGACCTTTTCCAGTCCTGTGGCCACTGCTGAGTTTTCCAAATTTGCTGGCATATTGGGTGCAGCACTTTCACAGCATCATCTTTCAGGATTTGAAATAGCTCCACTGGAATTCCATCACCTCCACTAGCTTTGTTCGTAGTGATGCTTTCTAAGGCCCACTTGATTTCACATTCCAGGATGTCTGGCTCTAGGTGGGTGATCACACCATGTGATTATCTGGGTTGTGAAGCTCTTTTTTGTACAGTTCTGTGTATTCTTGCCCCCTCTTTTTAATATCTTTTGCTTCTGTTAGGTCCATACCATTTCTGTCCTTGATCGAGCCCATCTTTGCATGAAATGTTCCCTTGGTATCTCTTATTTTCTTGAAGAGAGCTCTAGTCTTTCCCATTCTGTTGTTTTCCTCTATTTCTTGCATTGATCGCTGAGGAAAGCTTTCTTATCTCTCCTTGCTATTCTTTGGAACTCTGCATTCAGATGCTTATATCTTTCCTTTTCTCCTTTGCTTTTCACTTCTCTTCTTTTCACAGGTATTTGTAAGGCCTCCTCAGACAGCCATTTTGCTTTTTTGCATTTCTTTTCCATGGGGATGGTCTTGATCCCTGTCTCCCATACAATGTCACGAAACTCATTCCACAGATCATCAGGCTCTCTTACCAGATCTAGTCCCTTAAATCTATTTCTCACTTCCACTGTATAATCATAAGGGATTTGATTTAGGTCATACCTGAATGGTCTCGTGGTTTTCCCTACTTTCTTCAATTTAAGTCTGAATTTGGCAATCAGGAGTTCATGATCTGAGCCACAGTCAGCTCCTGGTCTTGTTTTTGTTGATTGTACAGAGCTTCTCCATCTTTGGCTGCCAAGAATATAATCAGTCTGATCTTGAGGTTGACCATCTGGTGATGTCCATGTGTAGAGTGTTCTCTTGTGTTGTTGGAAGAGGGTGATTTCTGTGACCATTGTGTTCTCTTGTCAAAACTCTTATTAGCCTTTGCCCTGCTTCATTCCATACTCCAAGGCCAAATTTGCCTGTTTACTCCAGGTGTTTCTTGACTTCCTGCTTTTGCATTCCAGTCCCTTATAATGAAAAGGACATGTTTTGGGGGTGTTAATTCTAAAAGGTCTTGTAGGTCTTCATAGAACCATTCAACTTGAGCTTCTTCAGTGTTACTGTTTGGGACATAGGCTTGGATTACCGTGATATTGAATGGTTTGCCTTGGAAATGAACAAAGATCATTCTGTCACTTTTGAGATTGCATCCAAGTACTGCATTTCGGACTCTTTTGTTGACCATGATGGCTCCTCTATTTCTTCTAAGGGGTTCCTGCCCACAGTAGTAGATATAATGGTCATCTGAGTTACATTCACCCTTTCCAGTCCATTTTAGTTCGCTGATTCCTAGAATGTCGACATTCACTCTTGCCATCTCGTTTGACCACTTCCAATTTGCCTGGTTTCATGGACCTGACATTCCAGGTTCCTATGCAATATTGCTCTTTACAGCATCAGACCTTCCTTCTATCACCAATCACATCCACAACTGGGTATTGTTTTTGCTTTGGATCCATCCCTTCATTCTTTCTGGAGTTATTTCTCCACTGATGTCCAGTAGCATATTGGGCAGCTACTGACCCGGAGAGTTCCTCTTTTAGTATCCTATCATTTTGCCTTTTCATACTGTTCATGGGGTTCTCAAGGCAGGAATACTGAAGTGGTTTGCTATTCCCTTCTCCAGTCGACCAAATTCTGTCTTATTTTATTAATAAGGTTAAGGTTATATCTGGGTTACATAACCTTATTAATAAAATTTTAAAATTACTATTAAATCTTGTGGCCATATCTAAAACAGAACATGAAAAGAGAAAAAACATCTCTAAATAAATTTGTTTTTAATGTCATGATAAAAGATTGCACCTAGTTTTTTAAGCTGAACTCTTAAAATATTAACTCTGTAAAAACTGTTGTTCACAGTGCTACAAATTTTAAATGTGTTTTAAGAGGGAAAAAGTAACTATAAATTAATGGAACTGTCAAAAATAAAATTATAGAAAATAGTTGAGTAAAATGTACACTTCTGTTTTCTGACTACCTTAGAAAAGCTGCAGTTGGGATTTTTTTTTCAAATTTTATTTCATGGTATTTTACACAGAATAATACAACAAAGGATGATTGCTTTGGTTAAAATTCTTATAAATGACCTGAAAATTTATTAGCTCTTCTGTTTTTACTGGCAAATTTATCACTAAGTAGCTGAGTTTTAAAAAAAATTAAAAGCACTTCTATCAACCCTTGAAATCTAGGATCCAGCTGGATAGTCTATCAAGTCTACGATTTAAAAAAGAAAATAGCTATAATCTCTTCTAAATAACCACCTACGATTAAAAAAATCCTGGCATATTGAGAGCTTTAAGGAGATGGTAGAAAAGTATATTCCATATCAGATTGCTTTGGCCATGGCAGATCTTCTACATGGAAATGATTCGAATAATAGAAATTTTTACTAGTTTCCAAGACAACAGTCTTGTTCAGTACTTATTGATTTGTTATAGATTCCCTTATTCTTTTGGTTATAAAATAGCCAAACCTCATTCCTTGGTCTGTGGTTGCCCTAAAAATTTGGCAAATATCAAAGATCTTCCATTGGGCCTTGATTTCTTCCTATTTTAAATATAGGGAAAGTAAGTGGCAGAGCAAAGACTAGAACCCGAGTCTCATAATGCCCAAGGGTACACCTTCCCCTACCATGACATAATCACTCACTGGCAATGAGAGTTATTGCCAACTCTCATTGGCAGTAGTTTCAATATTGAAACTATTAACATATATAATAAGAACTCAGTATCCTTAAAGGCAAACAGCAGTGAAACTTTTACTCATTCCATGTAGCAACTAAATTAACAGGAAAAAATATATAATCTATTTTCTGTAGTTCAGACAATAAACTTAATTCTGTACTGATAATGTCAGGGCGAGCCAGTGATTAAGTGTTAGTTAGACAATGAAATATTTATTCTCAGTAATTGAAATGAAAAGTCTTAATTATTCCATTTGGTGATATGGTCCGTTGTAGCTTGAGTACATGAAAAACAGAAACTGTTATGAGCATCAAGGTCATTGATCCTGCAATTAATGAGGTTGCACTTAACCCACAAACACCTGGGTATACATGGTCTTGGACTTGTCTTGTTAGAATTCCTATCTCTTATCATTATACTTTGAAATAATGCTATCAACCCCATTTCATATCTTATCTATATGTGGGAGCTGAAATTATTTAGCCCAGTGGGCTACTGTAGGGCGTAACTTGAATTAACTATGTTTTCCTGAGATTGATAGAGTGTTGATATTGAACGTAGGAGTTACATGTTTTCAAAACATATTTACTGCCTGTGTGTAAGATACACATGTTATCCAGTTGTTATCTGTGTATAACTATTTGCAACTGACAGGCTGTTTGGAGGCATCTGAGCTACTGCCATAATTGCTTTTAATAATGCACATTAATTTGCTTCTTGCAAATTGAGTGTCATCATTATTTTGAACTATTTATTAAGAAAATGTTTGATTAGATTCATCCACTTACGTCTGTGAATAAAGAAAACTACAACAGTTCTGACATCTCCCACAGTACCTGGATGTCAGCTGCTCCCTAACTGCCTGCTAACGTGAGATGCAGTTTAAGTCTGGATTCATAAAGCTCGCAGAAACCTTGGGGGAAACTGGGTTTAAACCCTCCCCTGACAAAGGCAGGTCAGAGGGGGCAGAAAGGCGTGGTGGCTTGCCCCAGGGCACACCACTGGGTGATCCAGAGCCAGAGCCAGGCCTCCAGGTTTCCATCCAGAGCTCTGTGATGCTGCTTTCCCCTTTTCTCAGGTTGTGGCACACAGAGAAAATGACATTGTCTTAAGACACGCTGAGGTAAACTGCAGGGGACATGGGACTTCATGAAAAATTCATGACAGTTTCTATTAAAAAATTATGAAATGTGTAAATTACAGAGGATCTTTAAAATCAAATCCTGTTTTTAACACACAACCTCTTGTAATTCTTGCTTCATCACTGCAGTTTGGTGGAAGCACCTCCTGTGTCGGGGGAAGCTGCCTTTGGACACCCACACGCTAGGCTGATAACCACTGAGTTACAATGAGTCATGTAAGACTGTGATCACTTAGTCATAAGTTCAATAACCTACTTACATAAGCCTATAATGTTAAATATACTCAGCTTGGATTTCTCCATAGCTGCCACCCTCAAACCGACATGTACATATACACTGAATCAGTGTACATGACTGCTGACTGATACTTCTTCCAGTGACTACTGAATGTCATGAAGACAGCTGACATTATACAGAAATGAAGTGGCTACAGTCTTGCCCAGCTGGCATACATTTCAAAATTGATTATGAAAATATGAAAGGTTGACAAGTTCTATTAGCACTTATAAATAGATTGATTTCTGTAAAACATTTTTAGTAATTTACATTTAAAAATATACATACTGAGCACAAGGACAAACTAAAAAAATGTATTCAATGATACAAAGAATTAAGTAACGGTTCATCTCCTATTTTCCATTTGTCTTTGACCTGCTTATTTACTGTTGATTCACAGAACCTGGGACTGTTTTTGAAATTTAATTTTCTGGGGTTAGCTGGAGGCTAATTATGAGAAAGGAAACACCTCAATTCTGAATATAAAAGCCTGCCTTGCATACTGGTTACTTCAAGAACCCCAAAAGGTACTACTTGTGCATGCTAACTAAGTCTCTTTGGTTGTGTCTGACTCTTTGTGACCCTATGGACCATAACCTGCCAGGCTCCTCTGTCCATGGGATTCTCCAGGCAGGAATACTGGAATGGGTTGCCATGCCCTCCTTCAGGGGACCTCCCGGCCCAGTGATTGAACCTGCATCTCAGTGTCTCCTGCATTGGCAGGTGGGTTCTTTACTACTAGTGCCACCTTCTATTCAGAATCAAGGTGATGTTCATGAGGAGAAACGTACAGCTGAATGCCTGTCTCATGCCCATCCCATCAACGTTAGTGAAAGACACAGCTGTCACAGCAGAGACAATGTTGTATTGATTTTAATAGTGGTTAGAGCCAGGAGGAAAAGACAAAAACATACCACAAATACGTAGGTAAAAGTGAAAAACTGAGTAATAGGGGCTATTTACTCACATAGAGGTACAGGATTCAGTGCTCACAGAGAATCTTGGCTTTATTCCATGGAGGGTCCCACCACAGTTTTAGTTGCCTATCCCCGCCCCCCAAATATCAGACCAAAATGAATCACAGTAAACTCTGGATGACTGCTGTACTTCACTGAAAGAAGTTATCTGTTAAATAGCAATCACCTATATTATGGCAAAAACAGCCTGTGAACTATAAACATACTCAGCAGGACAAGCTCACGCCTCAAAGAGAAACTACCCTGAGTCTCTGGAAGGAGATCGGACGCCACTCCACTCAGCCCCACGTGAGCTCCCGTTCCGACGTCATAGAGGGCGCGTCCTGTAGGCCAGGTGTGTGCTCACCACCCTATGCAGGGGTCTGGGCAGTCCCGCAGGTACGTCTCAAATTGACCTTTGGTAACATCTATCAAGGCTGTGTATACTGTCAGCTGAAAGAAAAGTCAACTTTTACTTTAAGGATGTTTTCAGTTCTAAGATGACCCTACTTGTATTAGCATTTTTATGGAGCTGCTTATGAAGTTTCTTAACATTAAATTTGTTGTTGCCCAATCGCTGAGTTGTGTCCGAAATGTTTGCGACACCATGGACTGCAGCATGCCAGGCTTCCCATAGTGGATTACATGTGTGTGTGTGTGTGTGTGTGTGTAAAGACACAAAAGGTCCATATAATAAGTCAATAATAATGAAAACAACTGACTTCAATAGAACCATTACCATGTCATAAATAGGTGTGGCAGAGAATGTTCAGTTCTTTACAAGGTCTTAATTCTGTGCTGTATACTGCTTCACAAACAATGCTTTAAGGCTCACTTAACGCTCCTCAATGCATACTTTGCAAAGACCAGTGGTGTACTGTGGAGAATACAGAGCGTAGCTTTGGCTTTCCTTATCCTGGAAGCATTTCTCAAGCAGTGAGGGAAACTATACAGACACGTAGGTTAGAAGTTACACACCCAGCTCACACAAGAATCTTTAAGTAACCCAACTGTGAACTCAAGCAAAGATGGCGTGGGCAAAATGAGACGTTGGGGTCAGTGGGCAGAGGGAAAGCTTCCCTCAGGAGCCAGGTTCTCATGGAGGCACACTGATCTTAGGGTTTAGCAAAAGAAGGCAAGGAACAAATGGGAAAAATCAGAGGAATCAGAAACACGCAAGAGGGGGCTATTAACAAACTGGATGATCAGAAGACTTTTGCATATTTTAGCTAAAGAATAGGGAAAAGGCTATAATGTTTAAGAAAAAAACCTAATCCACTAAGACAGAAAGCTGTCTGAAAACAGACTTCAGACTTCCTTTTGTTTAGTATTGGGTGTTAGTTGCACCATACAGCATTCAATTCCTCATGGATGGAGAAGTCAATAATAACATGCTAAATTCAATCCAAATGCCACGTAAGTAAAGCTGGAAATAATACTCTGACCAAACTGGATATCAAGCTGCAGTGACCAACTTCTTTGTCACACCCCAAGAGTTACGGTTTTGGTCACACAAAAACATTTTAAAAAGTAGCCTTAAGCTGAACATGACTTGGAATTCTAGTTCTGACTGATCCAAGACAAAGGGGAAAGGTAAAACATGGGATCAAATTCTTTTCCTAAAATCAAATATATATACACACACACACACACACAAATATGTACATATATTAAAAAAAAAGGTACCTTGTTGAGGACAGGTTTTGTTGACAAGACATCATATATGGTTGCTAATGAGATATTCTAAAACACAAAAATAGTTATTTTTAGTACATTAAATGCAGATGTTGGCAGCTTTATCCATACAAATGGGTCATTAGACCAAGATATTCTTCAATCAGCCTCCCTAACCCCCATAAAAGAATTTCGCTCAAGTCACTGTTCAGGTGATTATCCTAATATAGCATGCTTTCTTTTTTCTCTTCCTCCCCTCTTGAATTCCTGACATTCAACTCCACAGAGTGGTGTCCACCATTAACAAGGGAAAAGTACGGCAAAATTTTGCTCTTTATGTTAAAAACTCAGTGGAAACTGTCCAGAGACAATGACTGTTAGAAGGTTTATAAATTCCTTAAAGGCCAATAAAAAATGTTAGAATGGAGATAATCTTTAGTAGTCACCATTTCTCTCTATAAATGACACTGGGAATGTA
The DNA here is from genome assembly GCA_917880005.1 of Nanger dama. Classification (NCBI taxonomy): domain Eukaryota; kingdom Metazoa; phylum Chordata; class Mammalia; order Artiodactyla; family Bovidae; genus Nanger; species Nanger dama. The sequence continues at coordinate 26,581,994 of CAKJTW010000021.1, forward strand.
CCTCTTGGGTTGTCTGGTTCAGACACATCTTCGCAGGTGTTCTGCGATCATCAAGGAAGAAGGGATTTTTCCATCGGTCATAATTTGTTTGTACCACATACCATCTACCCTGCTTGGGGTCGAGTCTAGATACAAAGAGACAGATTTATCTTAGGCTTCACGCCTTAAACCCACGCATGTGTCTGTCTCTGCCTTAGTTTCTGTTTTGCTTGAGCAAATGTACTTACTCATATACATCCAGAGACTGTTTTCTGCCTCGTGTAATCACACAACCCTCCCCAGACTGGTTGCCTCCCACGATAAAGTATGCTGGGGCCAATATCTTGGTTTTGGTCAATATATTCTTGGCTTCTTCATAACTACAAAGAAACATTTAGAACAAAGGAAACACTTTTAGTTGACCTGAAATGGAAATTTTTAGCTGTGGAAACTAAGGGAAGACATCTGGGGAACATGTTTTTCTAAAAGAATAGTGAACAATGGCTCAGGGAGAAACAGTCCCTGTTCCTCACAGTGAAGCTCCTGACAGTGAAACAGTGAGATCTAGTCCCTCGCTCCTCACAGTGAAACAGATCTGAAATGTTCCCTCAAATGTGAAGGACAAATGAAATGATCATCATCTACCCTTACAGTCTATATACCTTTCACTCAACAACAGAACTAGAGAAAATAATATAAATTATTTTATTACTTGAAAATCAGAGCTATCAAAAATGGAAATGGATTTTCAATGTATGGGTGGGGGGATTGTTTGCATACCAAGAAAACTTCACAGATGCCCTTCACAGATACACTATCCCTAGCATGTTTTAAATAAGTAATTTTCTTGCTGTAAACACACACACACAAACATGCAGAATTTTATGTTAGTGTCAAAGGTTCACCAAAGCAATTCTGAAATAGTTTCTCAATGGAAGATAAAGCTCAGCAGTATTTTAATATTATTAATTTAAAAGAAACTACTTTAAAATGTTCATGTACCATGATACAAAGATGGTTTCAACATCCATGAACTAATCAATTTGATACACCCATTAAACAATGAAGGATAGATGAATGGATGAAGAAGTCGTGGTACATATATACAATGGAATATTATTCAGCCATAAAAAGAATGAATTTGAGTCAGTTATAGTGAAGTGGATGAACCTAGAACCTGTTATACAGAGTGAAGTAGGTCAGAAAGAGAAAAATACTGTATATTAACACATATATGTGGAATCTAGAAAGACGGCACTGATGAACCCATCTACAGGGAGGGAAGGGAGACACAGACACAGAGAATGAACCTGTGGACATGGTGAGGGAATGAGAAAGTGGGACAGATGCAGAAAGGGCATCAACATATATACACTACCACCTGTAAAGTAGAAGCTGGTGAGAAGCTGCGGTATAACAGCGAGCCCAGTGTGGTGCTCTCTGATGATAGGTGCGGGGAGGAGAGGGAGGTTCAAGAGGAAGATGATATATGTATAATCAAGGCTGAACTGCATTGTCATATGGCAGAAAACAACACACTATCAAGCAATTCCAATTAAAGAATTTAAAAAATGAAAGATAAAATATGATCTTAACAGATGCATTTGACAAAATTCAACATCTCAAAAAGTGTGTGCAGAGGGAACATAACATAATTAAAGGCCATATAAGAGAAGCCCACCATTAACACACTCTAGTGAAAAGTTAAAAGTTTTTCCTCTAAGATTAGTAACAAGACAAACTTGTCCACTCTCACCATTTTTATTCAATATAGTATTGGCAGTATTAGCCAGAATAATATGGCAAGAAAAAGAAATAAAAGGTATCCAAATCAGAAAGAAAAAGAAATAAAAGGTATCCAAATCAGAAAGGAAGAAGTGAAATTGCCACTATTTGCAGATGACATAATACTATAATAAAGACTCCATGAAAAAAAACTTTTAGGAATAATAAATTCAGTAAAGTTTCAGGACATGAAATCAGTATACAACTATCAGTTGTGGTTCCATACACTAGCAACATCAGAAAGAGAAATTAAGAAAATAGTCACACGGGAATAAATTTAACCAAAGAGGTGAAATACCTGTACACTGAAAACTATAAGACACTGATGAAAGAAGAAGACACAAATAAACAGAGATATTCCATGGTCATGGATTGGAAGAATTAATGTTAAAATGTCCATACTACCCCAAAGGAATCTACACAGATTCACTGCAAGCTCTATTAAATTCTAAAGGCATTTTTCACAGAAATAGAACAAACAAGCCTAAAATCTGTACGGAATAACAAAGGCCATGAATAGCCAAAGCAATCTTGAAAAAGAAGAACATCTATATTTCAAACTGTATTACAAAGCTACAGTAATCAAAACCGTGCTGCTGGCATAAAAACACGTTGATCAGTGAAAGAGAATAAACAGCCCATAATTAAATTATGAAAAAGGAACCAAGAATACACACTGGGGAAGAACAATCTCTTGAAAAGATGGTGTTTGGGAAACTGGACAGCTACTTGCAAAAGGATGAAACCAACCACTACCTCACACCATACACAAAAGTCAAAATGCATTAGAGATTTAAACGTAAGACCTGAAATCATAAAAAGCTAAAAGAAAAACAGGTAATATGCTCCTTGACACGACTCGGCCATAAGTTTTAGATCTGACACTGAGGCAAAGGTAACAAAGACAAAAATAAACAAGCAAGACAATGTCAAACTAAAAACTTCTAAATGACAAATAAAACCTTTAACAAAATGAAAAGGCAACCTACTGAACTAGATAAAATATCTGTAAATCATAGATCTGATAAGGATTTAACATCCAAAATATATATAGAACTGACACAACTCAATAGCAAAAAACAGACAATCTGATTAAAAATGGACAGAGGGTCTGAACAGACATTCTTCCAAAGATGAGACACAGGTGGCTAACAGGTGCATGAGAAGGTGGGAAATGCAAGCCAAAGCAGTGATAAGGACCATCTCACACCTGTCAGACTGGCTGTTGTCAAAAGACAAGACATAAGTGCTGGCCAAGACGTGGGGAAAAGGGAACCGTGTGGCATCTGGTGGAATGTAAATTGGTGCAGTCACTACAGAACCACCAGTATGAAGGTTCCTCATAAAGCTAGTATTACCACACAACCCAGCAATCCCACTTCTAAGTAATGATCTGAGGACATGAAAACACTAACTCAAAAAGATATTCACACCCCCACATTAACTGCAGCATTATTTGCAATAGGCCATGTTATGGAAACAACCTAAGGAAGGAGGAATGGATACAGAAAATGCAGTATATATACAATAGAATATTATTTAATCATAATAAAGCATGAAACCTTGCCATTTGTGACAACATGGATGGGCCTTGAGAGCATTTTGCTAAATTAAATAAATAAGACAAAAACCATGTGATCACACTTAGAATCTACAAACAAAAAATAAAAAAAATTCATAGGTACAGAGAACTGGTGGCTGACAGGTGGGGACAGGGTGGTGAGAGGTGGGTAAAATGGGTGAAGGGGGTCGAAAGGTACAAAATTCCAGTTATAAAATAAGTCTTGAGGATATCATGTACATCATAGTGACTATAGTTAATAATACTGTACTGAATATTTCAAAGTTTCATAGAAAAGAAATCTTAAAATTTCTCATCACAAGGAAAAAACCCATAACTGTGTGGTGATAGATGTTAACTAGACTTATTGTGATCATTATGCCATATATACAAATACTGAAACATTCTGTAGTACGCTTCTTACACTAATATGTCAATCATACCTCAAGGAAAATTTTAAAAATAAAAATCTGATAATAAAGCAACCAAACAGATTACCTTGTGCTATTTTCTAGAACTGATCTAATGATAAACCCTATCCACTGGGCATCTTTCTTTCCCAAAATCCATTCCATGACACCTGGAAGAGATAAAACACACATAGTGTCACAGGACCTAGAAGTGATTAAACTATTAATCAGAAAGCACAGCCTAGCCTTCTTAAAACAGCTATGAAATTCTCGTTTCATTTAAGAGCTCTCTACTTACCCATAAAACCACCATCTATACTGAAGCGTTCATTGAGCGTAACACTAAACTGTCCCTGAAAAGAAAGCAAAGCAGTGAGGTAAGAAACCTCCACCATCCTGTTTAAGGCCCTGTCACTGTGCTCTTTTGTATACTGTTATATCAGGGCCTGGACTGGGGACTTCGGGGTGTGGTGGGGAAAGGAAACAAAATCAAGGCATAAAATACTTTTAGAAGTTCAAAGCATTTTTCACATCTAGTGTGTGAGATAAGTAGATGGATGTTATTGGCCACACTTTTCCAACAAGGAAACTGAAGTGCAAGGACTTAATGACTAACTCGCCTGAGGGCCAGAGCCATGGCCAGATTCCAAGGTTTATACTCACAGCCCTAGAGACCCACCATGGGGTTTATCTCAAAAAAAGGCTCAGAAATCTTCACTTCCTTCTACTCTTCTCTACCTTATGAGCTAAAGGTAACAAGAAGTACAATGGGACGAACTGGGGCTTCATATTCTTTTCAGGTTCTCATTTCCTTAGACTCCATCATTCACACAGAAGTGAAGTTGCTCAGTCATGTCTGACTCTTTGGAACCCGTGGACTGTAGCCTACCAGGTTCCACCATCCATGGGGTTTTCCAGACAAGAATACTGGAGTGGGTTGCCACTTCCTTCTCCAGGAGATCTTCCCGATCCAGGGATTGAACCCGGGTCTCCCACATGGTAGGCATTGTAGGCAGAAGCTTTACTGTCTGAGCCACCTGAGAAGATCAGCATTCATACAGAGCTGCCTGTAAAATCTGGTAACAGATTCCTTACTGGTTTGAATCCTGTTAACATGCCCACGTAGCCAGCAAAGGTTGTTGCCTTGAAGAGAGTTTTATTGTTCCTTTGGAAGTCCAAATTCACTGTTAAAGGTTTTAGTTCCTCAGTTATGACCCAAGTATCATTATTTATATTCCACCTACAAAAGACAAATTTCAGTGACATCTAATAACAGTGACAATAAGGATGAGTATGATGATGATGGGCATTATGCTGTGCTGTGTGCTGTGTGCTGTGCTTAGCTGCACGGTTGTATCCAACTCTTTGCGACGCCATGGACTGTAGCCCACCAGGCTCCTCTGTCCAGGGGAATTCTCCAAGCAAGATTACTGGAGTGGGCTGCCATGCCCTCTTCCAGTGGATCTTCGCAATCCAGGGACTGAACCCAGGTCTCTCACACTGCAGGTGGATTCTTTACTATCTGAGCCACCAGGGAAGCCTGGTCAGATATTATAACAGGTGCTTTATCGACCTAATCCCCAATGATCAATATTCACAAGGATTTTCCAATATAGCTAAGTTTTATCTTCCATTTTCCATCAGAGAAGTTAAGTAACTCCCCCAACATGACACAGCCTATAAATAGCAAATCCCAGATAATATTTAGGTCTCCAATTACAAAGCACTGTCATATTTTTTTTCAGGAAGGTAAAGAAGACACACGAAATAGAATGCTATTCTTTTACTCTCAACTGAATAGGAGTATGCTTAATCTGGTCTCAAAACTAAAGAATCTAGGGTCTTTCTTTCTGGTCATAGTCTGGGAATGACTTGGTACTTAACTTTTTCATCAATGTAATACTACCTACTCAGGTATTGAGAGATACCACATTTTTTTTTTTTACTTACCCAAGAAATAGTCCAAAATCCATGTTTCGTCCATGTAGTAGATGACCTAAATTGAAAGCAAGCAGAAGAGACATGTAACAGCAATTATGACAGGACGATTGATTCTAAATGAAAGCTGGACACTTAATTTTGGTTAAGTGATATTCCTAACTATTCAATTCAACAGTAAGAATTAAGTAGCACCTAACATCACAAGCCCTAACAAGATGAAAAGGCTGTCCCTGTCACACTGGCCGATTCCCCCTCAGTACCTGAGAGCACAGGGCTCCAGGTAAGATTGGAAGATGGAGAAAGATCAGTAGCCATGTTTTCTGGTTCACCGTTACACTGTCCTCCTCAGACGAAGCTATCTCAGCCTCACCTAATGTGACTTACCAACACACTTCCCTTCAGGGATTGTCACCTACAGATAAACCCAGAGTATGGGTCAAAAAATAACAGTGAATCGGGGTACATCACCCTGGGCCTTGTAATCTAAAGACTTGTCAGGGAAAATGTGGAAAAGTGAAGCTGGTCTACACAGGGTTCCTTGGCCGGAAAATGATGGGAGAAACTCTGTTCTGCCCCTGTGAGAACTAGATCAAATCACAAATACGGGTATAAGTAGCCTATGAGGGAAAGTAAGAATGTTTTCAGTCCTGAAACAATTCAGTGCAAGAGGTCTGCATGCCTAAATTAAACTTTAATAGCCATCACAGTGATTTTAAAATAAGAACAGTTTTCAATTCACTTTCCAAAACTTAATCAAGATCTATAAAACCCTATGCAACATTCACATATATGCATAGCAAGTCTGTATTTTACAAGTTCTGATTTCATTTATTTCAAGATTTTTCTTCTATTTTGTGCTTTGCACCACCCACCCTGCCCCAGCACACATTCATTTACCTTTTTGTCTTCTGTTATTATTGAAGTACACATGGTAAAAAGTTCATAGAAAACATTGAATAAGATAATCTCTCCTATGAGAAAAAAAAGGAAAATTTCTGGTCAATATGCAGAACCCTGACATTGTCAGGAAAATTCTTTTCTAAGAAAAGGTGTAACTATTGTCATTACTGAGTTTTTGCTTAGGCAAACATTAAGTGTCTGCAGATAATCTGAGTGAGCCTGCATGGCTGGTGGGGTAGGGATCGATCTCTCCCTCTGTCAAAGGCACTAGGGGAATTCACTGAGGAAAAGACAGCCTTTTTAGTAAACAGTATTGTCAATTGGAAAGAACTTGAACTTTGATCCCTAACCCATACCATATGCAAGTTAATTCAAGATACACCATGGGCCTGTATGTAAAAAGTAAATAAAAGTCACAGAGAAGAAAACACACAAGAATTATGTTTTGGGGGTAGGCAAAGATCACTTATGTTAGTCGCTCAGTCATGTCTGACTCTTTGTGACCCAATGGACTAGAGCCCGCCAAACTCCTCTGTCTATGGAATTCTCCAGGCAAGAATACTGGAGTGGGTAGCTTATGCCTTCTCCAGGGGATCTTCCCAACCCAGGGATCAAACCCAGGTCTCATGCATTCCAGGCAGATTCTTTACCAACTGAAACTATGGCTCAGCTGGTAAAGAATCTACCTGCAATGTAGGAGACCTGAGTTCGATCCCTGGGTTGCGAAGATCCCCTGGAGAAGGGAAAGGCTACCCACTCCAGTATTCCTGCCTAGTGAATTTCATGGACTGTATAGTCCATGGGGTCTCAAAGAGTCGGAAACGACTGAGCGACTTTCACTTTCTTTACCAACTGAGCTATCAGGGAAGCCCCAATTAAACCATAAGAGTGAATATAACACACTCAACAAAATGCCCAAATAAAAGAGAGTGACACTATCACATGGAGAATCAGCAAGTGGAAAAAAGGCTTGTATCAATACTATGCTGTCAATGGCTACAATCACTCTGAAAAACTGGTTGGCAGAAACTCCAAGACTAAATACTCAGCTAACCTATAACCCAGGTCATATCCCAGAGAAATGAGTGTACATTCCCATCAAAAAACATGAACAAGAATGTTCATAACTCAAACGTGGAAACGACAAATATCCTAGTCATACAATAGCCTACTACCTATAACGGTATGTGCAAAAAACCGGACAACAGTTCATATCATTTGGCTCTATTTGTACAACGTTTAAGAGGCAAAACTAACCTAAGGTGAAGTCCAAATAGTGGTTACCAAGAGGTTCAGAATTGTGCAGAATGGAGCAGGCTGGATTGCTGTATTATCTTGTTCTGAGTTGTGATTAAATGCATATATGCATGGGGAGTCCCAGGGGGTGCAGTGGTAAAGAATCTACCTGCAAATGCAGGAGATATGGGTTTGATCTCTGGGTTAGGAAGTTCCCCTGGAGTAGGAAATGGCAACCCATTCCAGTATTCTTACCTGGAAAATGCCAGGGACAGAGGAGCCTGGCAGGCTACAGTTGGACATGACTGAGACACACACACTCCTGGATTTTAAAAATTCTATTCATCTGTATTCCTAAGATCTATGTACTTCACTGTATGCATTACCATACTCCGATAAAAAATTGGGGGTACTTTATTAAATTTTGTAAAACTGCAGTGAACTTTACCTAAAGGGATTTCAGTAACAGCTGCAATCCCCTTCATTTCTTCCTCGAAGGGGCCAGGGAAGTTGCCAAGCAGTCCAGGCTGAAAAACAAACACATTAACAATCATTCAACCTGAACTGTGGCTTTGAGATTTGGTTCTTTTACATATACTCTGTACTAGCCATTGTTGCCACAATAGGTGATCAAAGCTTATTTTTTTGCCTAAGGGGTTAAAACCCCTGTGTTTTTTAAAAATTGATTAATTTATTTTTGGCTTTGCTGGGTCTTCCTTGCTGCACTCGGGCTTTTCTCTAGTTGTGGCAAGCAGGGCTACTGTCTAGGTGCGGTGCAAGGGTTTCTCCTTGAGGTGGCTTCTCTTGTTGTGGAGCATAGACTCTAGGTGCAAGGGCTAGAGTAGTAGATGCAGTAGCAGCTGGAGCAGCAGCTGGAGCAGGAGATGGAGCAGCAGCTGGAGCAGGAGATGGAGCAGCAGCTGGAGCAGGAGATGGAGCAGCAGCTGGAGCAGGAGATGGAGCAGCAGCTGGAGCAGCAGATGGAACAGGAGATGGAGCAGCAGCTGGAGCAGGAGATGGAGCAGCAGATGGAGCAGGAGTTGGAGTAGCAGCTGGAGCAGGAGATGGAGTAGTTGGAGTAGCAGCTGGATAGTTGTAGTAGATGGACAGCAGCTGGAGCAGCAGCTGGAGTAGTAGTTGGGAGTAGTTGTGGCCTGCAGGCTTAGTTGCCCCATGGCATGTTCATCCACAAATCATGTCTTTTATAAATACATTAAAGAGCAACTAACTGCCAAAATTTACCATGATATTTTATGTCTTGTTATATTACCAAGGGCCAGAATTTTAAGTCCCTCTGAGGTTTTAACAGTAGTCTGAAATAAAAGTAAAATTGTCCAAGTTCCCTAGAAGAGGCTGTCAAATTATGCCTTTAAATAAGTATACAGCCTTTGCTGAAACGTGTGTATATTTGGCCATGTGTGTCTTTAACATTTATTGTAGGAAATAATATTTCTTACCAACTTTTGATCCACTAACTGTACAATTTTTCCACTTGGCACAAATGCATTTGTTATATTCTTCATGGAATTCATTACAACTTTCAGCTGAAAAATAAATTTAAAAATTGATTAGAGAAATAAGGAAGTGTTGACATTTAACATTAATCTTGATATAGAAAAGTATTTGAAGACCATTTCAGAAAAGGGTTGTAATTAATGTACATCCATGTTTACTAAATGATTAGTCCTATTTTGTAAATCACAGCAATCATAATTGTCATTATGTCACACTGATCTGTATACCTAAGATCTGTGCACTTTACTATATGTATACCATACCCCAATAAAAATGTTCTGAAAGCCTATAATCTGTATTTTAATCAAGAATCACACAATGAATTATAGAAGATTTTATTTCAACTATGTGTGCCATGAATATATATATTAATAAAAAACTGCTTTTTAACTGTTAAAAAGATTAATTTTGGTGTAACAAAAAAGATATAGATTTCTGACTTATCTATATGTAGCTAAATAAAAGAGTACTATTTAAAAACATATGTAAACAAGATATATCTTTAACATGACACACAATTTACTTTAGATGATAATATATGATGAGATAAACAAAGGCAGAGACTAGTAAAAATCAAGAAGCTACAGAGAAATGACATCCTTTTTTCTCTACTATCATTTATTATAAATGGCAGAGAACCATGGAAAACAGATTCTTAAAATACGTGGTACATAGTATCATGATGTGTTCTTTTAAATACAGTTATATTCAATCAAGTCAGAGATAAAAGACTTAAGAATCACACCCTACCGCTGGTGCTTTGACCACCATCAATTCATGCCATCTTTTGTACGGTGGTAAATCGAGATTTATGGTGTACCATGGAACCGGACCCCTGTAACTGCAATGAGAGGTGTATCATCTTGAAATGTTTAAAAGCAGTTTCTTGATGATGGTTAGATAGTTACATCATTATAGGTATGTCAGAGACATATTCTTAATAACAGAGAAATTGGTACTCAAACCAAAATTTGCAAAAAGCTCATTTTCCACTCAGCGCTTCTGTCCTGGGTCATTTCTACAATGCCATTTTAGAAATCCTAAAATGGAATTACAGCATTATAGGAAGGTTAACGCATAATGGTGATAAGTAAAATAATCAATTTTGGCTCAATAGTTGTATGTAACCTGAGTATCACTGCTAGAAAATAAATGCCTTTTTTTTTTCCATCCTAAATCTCTATGAAGATTTTGTCTAGGCTCTGGGCACTTCTCCAATTGGTTTCCCAGTCTCAGAATTTCCTCTTACACAGTCTGAACACTGTTGTCAAATCACTGTCTCTAGAGCTGGCTTCAGTAGGTCACTTTTAAGCCCCTAGAATAGCAACATAGTATATGAGCTTCCCACCACTGACTTCAAGAATCTTCACTACTGACTCAGCCACGCTACTTTTCCCACTATGCTGCTGCTAAGTCACTTCAGTTGTGTCTGACTCTGTGCGACCCCATATACGGCAGCCCACCAGACTCCCTGTCCCTAGGATTCTCCAGGCAAGAACACTGGAGTGGGTTGCCATTTCCTTTTTCAATGCATGAAAGTGAAAAGTGAAAGTGAAGTCGCTTAGTTGTGTCCAACTCTTAGCGACCCCATGGACTACAGCCTACCAGGCCCCTCAGTCCATGGGATTTCCCAGGCTTCCTACTATACATCCTCTCTTCTCCGTTTTTTGGGTTTTTTTTTTGCTATGCTGTGCGGCATATAGGATCTTAATTCCCCAACACGGGATCAAACCCAGACCCCTGGCATGAAAGCAGAGTCTTACCACTGGACCACCAGGGAAGCCCCCACATTCTCTCTCCTCATTCTTCTTAGTAAGTCCAAGCCATGTCACTGTTGGATCATATCCATTCCCCAAGTCCTATTCTTCAATTTACACGTAGCCATTTCCACTGTGAGGATAGCAGCAACATCCACTACTGATCAGTGGAGCCAGGGCTAAAATCCTGATGGATGAACTCTGCAACTTTTCTCTGTCGCCACAGAAACATTATCTTCTGGCACTTGTCACTGAACTGAAAGAGCCTCTTAAGGGTGTGCCATTCAGTGACTGATAAGCTTAAAGCTGCCTAAAAATAGCCAGCATTTGCTCCATTACTGCCCTGCTCCAGAGAAGCAAAAGGTGCACTCTGGTGGGTGCTACCATGTTACCAGGCTCTTAAATATACAGACGTAAATCCAGCCTGATTTCTACAGTGGGGGTGGATTAAGAGGGGATGTGTTAGTTCCTACAAGTCACAGTACTGGGGTCCTATTTATACTTCTGTAGTCACGAATAAGAATAATTCTTTGGTTAAAGCTGTATGTGTTCTGTCTTCCTTTCTCTGCAGCAGGCTACTTTCAGGGCAAGGGGATAACAGGAAGAAAATGGTGACCGTTCCTGACACCTCTTCCCTTTTTTTCACATTCTTGTACCCTCTGGGGTGGTGAACCATTCTTAGATCTTTCCCTATTTAGCCACATAGGATTTGAAAAGGCCAAAACCCTAAACTAAAAACATTAATGTTCAACACACTAAAACATGATATTGGCCCTTCCTATGTTTTCCAGTCCTGTTTTGGCCTCAGCAGTTTTGATTATCATGGGCAGGGTTTATTTTTATGAATGTTTCACATGAGATCCTGCACTCTTTTGTTTCAGCATGATGGGGTGGTTTATACTCAGGCATCACAGAAAATCACAGGTGACCTCTGCATTTGTCAGTATGAGAAAAATACTTAGGGGTAGATACAAGAATTTAGTGGAGAATGCTAATCCTTTTTTTCTCCTCCTGATTTTGATGGGCTCAAAATGGGACATTTCATCATGGGGTATTTTCACATTTGTTCAAAGTCTTAGCCAAATGCATACCACACAAACCTGAGGGAAACAAAATCATCTTAGGATAGAAGACATGACTTAAGGTTTTATTCAATGTTGTTACTTCTATGAGATCATACTTAACATGGAGAGAAATCTCCAGGAAGGTCAGAGTGAATCCTGCTTGTCTGACGTTTACTCACGTGGGCCCTGAAGGAGGATAGGTTGATTTTCTGCAGTCTTCAGTCCACTAAAAACACAAAGACAAAAGTTTCAGAAAAACAGAGTAGGCAATCTGCAAAGACAGCTGGTGAAGACAAAATCAAGTATGATTTGTCATTTTAGACCATTTTAATGCCTCTTAAAAGTCTTTTTCTCCCATGAAAACTTCAACATCTCAAACTTAAGTGCATTTTCAGTCTCTTCAATTTACTAATTTGGATTTTCGACTGCAAATACACTGAGTTAAGAGGAAATACAAGAATATAGATTGAGACTTCCTTGGTGGTACAGTATTTAAGACTGTGCTTCCAATGCCAGGGGTGTGGGTGCAGTCCCTGGTCAGGGAACTAAGATCCCACATAAATGGATTATAGAGCTGAGTCACTCTGCTACATCTGAAACTAACACAGCATTGTAAATCAACCATATTTCAGTTTTTAAAAATTAAAAAAAAATGTAGATGGAGGGAATTCCCAGGTGGCCTAGTGATTAGGATTTTGGGCTTTCAGTGCTGTGGCCCAGGTTCAATCCCTGGTGGGGGAACTGAGATCCCAAACACCCCGTGGTGCAGCCAAAGGAAGAAGAAACTGTAGAAAAACGTTTATGACAACTACGTTGATTTATCACTTGCCAGGATCTGATATACTTAGGAGGTAACTCTACTGCAAGAAATCTGCATCATAAACCAGACTTTCAGGACACAGGGCCGGGCCCCTTCATACTCTGGCCCTTCATCACCCCAGCCTCTGTGTACAGCCACATGCAACCACACGCTGTGCTCTCTCACCGTTCATGCCTATGCAAGCACCCGCCTTGCCTTCTGCCTACGAGGCCTGCTCTCCACTTCGTAAGCTTTTGGCTCCAACTTCTAAGATCCAGCTCAGATGTCTTTTTGGTGATGTCTTCATCTACTTGCCCTGGGAGAACAGCCACCCTCTCCTCTCTACTCCCACAGCACACGCACACATCTCCCTTGCTACTCTTCTGACGTGCACTGTAATTCTCTGTGCGTCTCTTCATGACCAGACTCTGTTCTTGAGGCGTGTGCAGAGCCCCCCACGGAGGCCACCACTGAGGTAATGAAGGAACAAGACTGTTTTTAGGGAACACGGTTTAGTCTTAGCAGCAAAACAGAAACGGTTCTCAGTATAAAATGATTTTAAAAATCTACGCTGATTTATCATTCTTTTATTACTAGTCTCAAAATGCCAAGATGCATTAATCTTCTTTTTGGTGGAGACCCAATATTGCAAGAGAAAAAAAAATTGTTTTAAAGAAGCATAAATTCACAGTAAAAGGAAGGTGAAGTAGGAAAGGAAACCACTAGCACTGTAGTTTGACCTCAGAAAACATATCTGCAGCAAATTTGTCTGGGAATGGAGATCTCACATCCTGTTTTCACTTTTGATTGCCCGGGAAGTGTATAAGGTAGTCTGACGTTACCCGATATTCAAACATTAATTGTCAAAATACCACAGTACGTTTCTCATATAAGTACCGTTTTGTTTATCATTTTCGGTTGAACTCATGAAAAAACAGCATTAAGTGTAAACTTAAATTTCAAAGGCTATCATTAGAACTTAAGTTCCATTTCACATGACTGGAATATAAAATATTAGATACTAAATAGTATCGATTTGACAGTTCAGAATCAAAATAGCACAAGCTAATTTTCAAAACCAATCAGTGTTCAATAAGACTGACTGAGGGTGGTTCTTCTTATTCAGAAAAATTTCAGTCTCAGTCCTGAGTTCAGAAGTTGTAGTAAAACTGCACTACTGCCATCAGGGGCAGGGACAATCAGGATACACAGTATCTATTTCCTATAAAATTCACACAAGTGAAAAATCTGTGAGAGCAAATAAATGAAGTTCATGGTTGAATAATAACATGATAGATTTAAGTATGTTCCACAAAGTACCTGCCAATCAACAATAAAATTAATAACCACAAGCTTTAAACATCTGGCATTTTCAGAAATTTTGTACATTTGTCCAACTAAGCTTTTTTTCTGCTCCACCACTATTAATTGTTACATATCATAGCAGATTGCACTTCAGGTTTTAGGAACTACTAAATTCTCAAGTTCTCTGTAAACACCCTTGGCCTGCTGTTGCTTTATGCAGACTATTCATAAAGACTAATTCTTCAGTCTCAAACTTGGCATTGGATGCTCTAATAAATACTGATAAGCGATCAGTGTCAAGATAACTGGGAATCATTTGCCTTGTTCTCTAGTTGATCTTGACGTTATTGTTGAAGACCCAGGCAGCAGCAGTCTTCGGCTGAAGGCTAAAAGAGTGTGAAACAAATTTTCTCAGGACACATTTCTTGTACGTCTGCCATCAAATGTGATTTCATCAACTCACCTTTAGTAAACAGCTTTCCCTGCTTTGCTTATAAATAAGCTACCTGGAGATTTACTTTGGGTGTAGCCTCATTTTACTTTTAAAATTTGTCAATAAATTCTATGGTGATGAGATACTCTACCTCTTGCTTTCTGATCACTTTTTCCCCTAGGAACTGGGAACACTGTGATGTCTGCGTGGTCTTGCAATGTCAACATACACTGTATTCTTTGGATACAACTCTAGCGTCACTGTGTAATAAACACAATGCTTTGCCAGCTAATTATCAAGAAAATCCCTACTCTGCTTGGCTTCAAGAGCACATCTGAAGTCCATTTTCCTTGTTATGATGTGACAGGCTTAGCCTCACAGTTTTCTTAAGGATTAAAATAATGTGATGCGTCAATTCATGTGACACTTAAATGCAGCCAAGCTGTAACTGCATAAGCGCCATTTGAAACACAGGGAACAGCACTGAAAGCCAGAAGCCCACCACACTCAGGCTCTTCAGGAACAAGCCAGCCGCTCCTGTGCTGAAGCAGCCACAGCCAAAACGCGAACAAGAGCACCTGTGGGCCAGTACAGCTCAGTGTGTGGACCCTGACGTGCGAACTTCATGTAATTTTGACACGCCATGAAATATTAATCTTCTTTTGATTCCCTCACAACATCTTTTCCATTTGTACCCTCTTAAATTTTATTTTGTTTTTTAACTTGTTTTATATTGGAGTATAGCCGATGAACAACATTGTGATAGTTTCAGGTGGACCGCAAAGGGACTCATCCATACACATACACGTATCCATTCTCCCCTAGAGCTTCCCTGGTGGCTCAGATGCTGAAAAAACCTGCTGGCAATGTAGGAGACCTGGGTTCAATCCCTGGGTCAGGAAGATCCCCTGGAGAAGGGAACGGTTACCCACTCCAGTATTCTTGCCTGGAGAATCCTATGGACAGAGGAGCCTGGCAGACTACAGTCCATGGGACTGCAAAGAGTCAGACACGACTGAGTGACTAACACTTTCACTTTCACCTTCCCCCTAGCTTCTGAAGGACATAAAAACTAGCCCCAGTTCGCAGACCTTACAAAAACAGGTGCCAGACCAGCACTCAGGGTACTGACATCCAAACAGTCAGTTTCTGTCAAGGCAAAGCCTCCAAGGTGGTATGAAAGTCAAAGTGTTAGTCGCTCAGTTATGTCTGACTCTGCAATCCCATGGACTGTAGCTCTACAGGCTCCTCTGTCCATGGAATTCTTCAGAGAAGAGTACTGGAGTGGGTTACAGCCCTTCTCCAGGGGATCTTCCAGACCCAAGGACCAAACCTGGGTCTCCCCATTGCAGGCTGATGCTTCACAGTCTGAGCCACCAGGGAAGGTGGCATGTATGTGTGAAAAGAGAGACAGAAGATGGAGAGACACTGTATGGGTTTAGTGATTTGCTCAGCTGCAGTGCCATATGCAAGTCTGGATGCAGAGGCTGGGATGGGGGTTGTCGTCTGTTTACCGTCCCCTCAACTGAACTCTCCTTTCATCTTCATTATTCTTATTCTCTAGAATAAATGCTACTCCAAGCCAGGAACCTCTCTGGGATCTTCTTTCTTCATAACACCTTTGTCCACTTTTTTCTTCAGTCAAAACTCCTGCAAGGGTTTTCCTTGGTATATATATATAGAATGGAATACTTACTCAGCCATGAGAATAAACTAGTGGTTACCAGTGGAGAGAGAAGGCAGGAGGGCAATATAGGGGTAGGAGATTAAGAGTTACAAACTATTAGGCATAAAATAAGCCACGATGATGTACTATACAATATGAGGCAAATAATATTTTATAATAACTATAAATGGAGTATAACCTCTAAAAATTGTAAGTCGTGATATTATACACCTATAACTTAAATAATATTATACATCAACTATACTTTAATAAAATTGTAATTATGGAAATAAAAAGGATAGGAAAATAAAGGTGAGAAACTTTCTCCCAGAATAGAGAGAAAATATTATCTAGAAAACACAGGAGGGGAAAAAAAGAGAGATTTAGAGCATCAGTGCATGGAGTCCAACATCTGATTAACCGGATTTCCAGAGAGAGAGCAGAGATAATAAAGAGGGGACAGTAATGAAAGAGATAATGTAAGAAAAATTTCTACAGCTGAAAGGAGATGAGTCCCCAAAATGAGAAGGCCTACTGATTATTTGCCATTCCCTTCTCCAGTGGACCACATTCTGTCAGACCTCTCCATCATGACCTGCCCGTCTTGGGTTGCCCCGCGGGCATTGCTTAGTTTCATTGAGTTAGACAAAGCTGTGGTTCTAGTGTGATTAGACTGACTAGATTTCTGTGAGTATGGTTTCAGTGTGTCTGCCCTCTGATGCCCTCTTGCAACACCTACCATCTTACTTGGGTTTCTCTTACCTTGGGCAAAGATAGGCTTGATAAAGGACAGAAATGGTATGGACCTAACAGAAGCAGAAGATATTAAGAAGAGGTGGCAAGAATACACGGAAGAACTGTACAAAAAGATCTTCACGACCTGGATAATCACGATGGTGTGATCACTCATCTAGAGCTAGACATCCTGAAATGTGAAATCAAGTGGGCCTTAGAAAGCATCACTACGAACAAAGCTAGTGGAGGAGATGGAATTCCAGTAGAGCTATTTCAAATCCTGAAAGATGATGCTGTAAAAGTGCTGCACTCAGTATACCAGCAAATTTGGAAAAGTTAGCAGTGGCCACAGGACTGGAAAAGGTCAGTTTTCATTCCAATTCCAAAGAAAGGCAATGCCAAAGAATGCTCAAACTACCACACAATTGCACTCATCTCGCACTCTAGTAAAGTAACGCTCAAAATTCTCCAAGCCAGGCTTCAGCAATACGTGAACCGTGAACTTCCTGATGTTCAAGCTGGTTTTAGAAAAGGTAGGGAAACCAAAGATCAAATTGTCAACATCTGCTGGATCATGGAAAAAGCAAGAGAGTTCCAGAAAAACATCTATTTCTGCTTTATTGACTATGCCAAAGCCTTTGACTGTGTGGATCACAATAAACTGTGGAAAATTCTGAAAGAGATGGGAATACCAGACCACCTAACCTGCCTCTTGAGAAATCTGTATGCAGGCCAGGAAGTAACAGTTAGAACTGGACATGGAACAACAGACTGGTTCCAAATAGGAAAAGGAGTACGTCAAGGCTATATATTGTCACCCTGCTTATTTAACTTATATGCAGAGCACATCATGAGAAACACTGGACTGGAAGAAACACAAGCTGGAATAAAGATTGCTGGGAGAAATATCAATAACCTCAGATATGCAGATGACACCACCCTTATGGCAGAAAGTGAAGAGGAACTAAAAAGCCTCTTGATGAAAGTAAAAGAGGAGAGTGAAAAAGTTGGCTTAAAGCTCAACATTCAGAAAACAAAGATCATGGCATCCAGTCCCATCACTCCATGGGAAATAGATGGAGAAACAGTGGAAACAGTGTCAGACTTTATTTTTTTGGGCTCCAAAATCACTGCAGATGGTGACTGCAGCCATGAAATTAAAAGACGCTTACTCCTTGGAAGAAAAGTTATGACCAACCTGATAGCATATTCAAAAGCAGAGACGTTACTTTGCCGACTAAGGTCCGTCTAGTCAAGGCTATGGTTTTTCTTGTGGTCATGTATGGATGTGAGAGTTGGACTGTGAAGAAGGCTGAGCGCCGAAGAATTGATGCTTTTGAACTGTGGTGTTGGAGAAGACTCTTGAGAGTCCCTTGGACTGCAAGGAGATCCAACCAGTCCATTCTGAAGGAGATCAGCCCTGGGATTTCTTTGGAAGGAATGATGCAAATGCTGAAACTCCAGTAGTTTGGCCACCTCATGCGAAGAGTTGACTCATTGGAAAAGACTTTGATGCTGGGAGGGATTGGGGGCAGGAGAAGAAGGGGATAACCGACGATGAGATGGCTGGATGGCATCACGGACTTGATGGATGCGAGTCTGAGTGAACTCCGGGAGTTGGTGATGGACAGGGAGGCCTGGCGTGCTGCGATTCATGGGATCACAAAGAGTTGAACACGACTGAGCGACTGAACTGAACTGAATTGACTGATAATTCGAAATAATGACTGAATACAAGCACCTTCAGTGAGACACATCACTGAGATATTTCAAAAGGTAAAGGATATTGGGACTTCCCTGGTGGTCCAATGATTAAGAATCCACCTTGCAATGCTGGGGACATGGGTTCCTTCCTTGGTTGGGGAACTAAGACCCCACAGGCCACAGCTATCGAGTCTGCAAGCTACAACTAGAGAGCCTGTGCACAGCACACAAGTGTTTGCTTCTGAGATGGAAATTCTAATTCGAAAAGATACACGTGCCTTACGGTTGACAGCAGCACATTTACAAAAGGCAAGACGTGGAAGAAACCTAAGTGTCCATTAACAGGAAAATGGGTAAAGGAGATAAGATATGGACTATTACTCAGCTATATAAAGGAATGAACTTACTTCCATCTGCAGCAACATTGATGGACCCAGAAATAATCATACTAAGTGAAGTAAGTCAGAAAGACAAAGACGAATATCATGGTATCACTTATATGTAGAATATAAAAATAATACAAATGAATCTACTTATAAAACAGAAACAGACTCAAAGACATAGAAAACAAATTACAGTTACAAAAGGGAAAAGGAGGGGTGTCAGGGAGGATAAGTTAGGAGTACAAGATTAACAGACACAAGCTACTATATATAAAATAGATAAGCAACAAGGATTTATTATATAATATAGAGAATTATATGCAATATCCTATAATAACCTATAATGGAAAATAATCTGAAAAAAAATATGTATAACTGAATCACTTTCCTGTACACCTAAAAGCATAATACTGTAAATCAATTACACTCCAAAAAAACAGAAAACACAACAACACAACAAAAAGAGTTTGCTTCCAGAGAAAAGGGATGGGGCAGAAGGAAAGAGCCAGAGATGGCTGCTTTTCATCATAAAGCTCTCTGTATTATTCGATTTCCTTTAACTATGTACACTCTGATACACGTTTTAAAATATCAAATTAAAAACCTGCATAATTTCAGCTATATTATGTGGAGGATTTTCAGAGACTGATTCCCTGACATGATTTTAAGTATTTTTAACTGTCATTATCTAAAATTATTTTAAAACAGTGACGACTGCAATGGAGGGCAGGGTACCCTAAATCCTTGTTTAGAGAAATGTTAAGTGTCCTTGAAAATGGACACTGAAAAGCAGCACTCTACTTGAGAACTCAAACTCCAAATTTTCCACACACATTACTTAAAAAGAAGGGCAGGTATTAACTTTAGAAATGCAACTCTTAGCTCATCCTAACTTACTCATAAGATTCTTCTAAATATCAGACCTTCAGGTGAGTAAAAATGTGATCTGATTCACAGGAATCATATTTATGGCCCTTTTACTACATTTCAAGTTTTCAGGAACTTTAGGGTGGTGTGCTGGATGTAAGGCCCAGCTCGGTCAGGGACTAACCAAGTCCCAGTGGCAGCCCCAGCCTAGGCTTCCCTGCTTACTCTCCTAGCTTCCCACAGAGATAAGAATAAAGCCTCAATTTATTTTCTAATAGGGAACAATCTGTATTTCCTTCAGGGCTTTTTCAACTCAATGAGTAAATGAAATGTAGGAAGGCTCATCTTTCCTAGTAATTATATCTGCATGACCTGGGTTCCAAAGCCAATAAACGAGAAGGCAATGCTTCTCTGTCAAATATTATGAAAGAGTTCAACCTACTCCAGAGCTAAGAGACTAAGTAACCCAGTCATCATACATGCAGGAGGCTGATAAGCCACTGTACCATGATAACCCTGGTAGCAATAAATAAACACTGAAATATACAGACATGAAATCTGCATGGAATTTGGCTGTTAAGAGTAAAGGGTAAATGTGATTGTAATTTTTAAAGGTAACAGCCAACAGATCAGGGTATTTCAGGTGGACATCAAGTGCTGTCACCAAAGTCATTTTTAAATTTTTAATTTTTTTATTGAAGTAGAATTGATTTTACATTATTATATTAGTTTCAGGTATACAGCATAATGATTCAAATTTTTATTGATTATATTCCATTTAAAGTTATTATAAAATATTCGCTTTATTCCTTGAACTGTACACTATGTCCTTGTAGCTTATTTAATTTACATACAGTAGTTTGTATCTCTTAATCGCCTACCTCCAATTTGCCCACCTCTTTCTTTCTCTCCACTGGCAACCACTAGTTTGCTCTCTGTATCTGTGAGCCTGTTTCTGTTTTGCTATATTCATTTATTTTTTTAGATTCTTCATATAAGCAATAATCTATGGTATTTCTCTCTCTGACTTATTTCACTAAGCATAATACCCACTAACAGCAGTCATTTTAAACAAAAAAAATATTAGATTTGGGGTAGAATGAAGACAGTTACATTCTCACTGTCAAGGGAAACTTCTACAAAGAAAGACAGCTTCAAAATCTATGTGAATACTTGAAATAAAATTACAGTGAGCTCATTTGTTATTTACAGATTCTTACTATCTCCAAATTTAACTATACAAGATTTTAATACCAGATAACTTTAATAAGGTAGGCAAAAACTTAAACAGATGATAGGTAAAGAATGTAACTAGATGATAGGGAATATTAGGTAGTCTGCGTGGTATACTGTGTTACTTTGTCAAAGGGTTAAAAACACAACTAATTTAAAACTTCAGTCTCTCTCTGTGTGGCTCTCTCTCTCATTTTTGCTTCCTAAAGCCAAAGAAAGTGGTGAAAATGTCTGTAAAATGTTTTGTAAATACTTCCTGGGTCAGCAAATTCTCTATTCTGGTTATTTGATAAGAACTTGAGACTTTTTGAAATTCCTCAGTTGTAATGTCCTCCCCCCCCACACACACACACACACACACACACATACACACACAAAACTAACTATAGAGCTACTTACTTACATAACTATATTTAGGAAAATCACATATAAACTGAAAATTTTTCCATTAGTAACCCAACTGCCCCATGCCTAAAGGAAATGATACCTTGTCCAGCTCCCTAAAATATGAGCCCTTCCAGATGAGAACCTCAATGAAATGTGTGCTTCTAAGATTGTACTAAAGAATCCAGAAAGCCCTCAAGTGCTTGTCTTATTCACATAATCAGAAAAAGGCAATGAAAGAAATTATATAGCGCACACCAGAGTTCTTACCTTAGGAAAAGAAGCTGAACAATTCCAGCAAGGCAATTTCAATTCAATTCTTTAATTCACCAACAACTAGTTTCTAAATAAGAATTATGTCTTAAGATGTTATCTATGTATGACAGTGCAGACACATTCAACAAATTCTTGAACAAAAAGGCCTGTTTCTTGCATAAATAACAAACTCAAATGAGCATGCAAAAATTTTCATTTGTTTTCTGACCTTTGATGGGATGGTACCTTATTAAACTATCGATATTTAGACAGAATGTGAACAAACTCTTCCTAAGGGCAGAGACCTCCAGCATCCGGAACACAATCTGGCACAGAGCAGGTGAGTAGTATCTGCTGACTAAGCAAACAGATGGTACCTGTGTATGTCTTCCTTTAAAGTACTGGGGTAAAGGTAAATGCAGTACAATAAAGCTGGCCGGACCAGAGAGGGTTTATGTGATTTGGGGAGACTCTGCAAATCAGTGCTAAGAGCTGATACAGTGGCTAACATTCACAATATGTTACTCACTTCAGAAGCTGATGCTTAAAAGTAAGCTGCATTCAGCAATTCACTATGGAGCCAGTGTGGTTAATTTTCACACAGTTTTAGGAATCTGCTTAGGTTTATTACAGAGAACACATCTGCCAACGTAGAGACATGAGACAAGGGGTTCAATCTCTCGGTCGGGAAGATCCCCTGGAGGAGGGCATGGCAACCCACACTCCAGTATCCCTGCCTGGGGAATCCCATGGAGAGGAGCCTGGCGGGCTACAGTCCATGGGACCGCAGAGTTGGACCAACTGAAGTGACTTAGCACACAGGCACGGTCTGATTTCTTTTCTTCTGATTACTCCATAGGCTACCACAATCTATTTTTGGCTCCCAACACTGCTCCAGCCAAGGTGACCAACGACCTCTCAGCACCAAGCACAACGGACACTAGACATCCTCCTGGCCTTCAACACAGGTGGTCTGTCCTGCTCTCCCCGAGCTCCCCTAACACTTGCGCTTCAGTTCTGGCCACTGCTCTCACTTCGCCTGTTCTTCTCTGCTGACATATACATGTCCCTGGGCCTCTTGTTTTCTTCTCTCCTATCTGCTCAATGTTTACCTGCTTCAGTGGGTTTCAAATAATATGCCTACGACTCCCAATATCCTCTCCTGAGCTCCAGCCCCAAATGCCTGCTGGAAAGTTCAGTATCATCTGAAATTCGATGTAACCAGGGTGAAAATGATCTTCATTCTTCCCTTCCCCTGTTCCCACCTAGCGATGCCATCATTCACCCAGCTGAGCACCAGACAGGTGCCTGTCCCTCACCCCATCTGACTCTTCCTTCTATTCTGCCTCCGAATCTTCTCTGGAACCATCCACTTCTTTCTTTTTCCACTGGCACAACCCTCCCGCAAGTCACTCAGTTTTCTCCCTTAGTCTCCTCATAGCTACCTTACTTACGCACTTCTAATCCAAACTGATCTTTTAAAAGTGAGAAATTTATCACATCTTGTTTAAAACCAGTCAACAGCTTCCTGTGCTTTTTAGGATAAATTGCAAAATCCTTAGTAAGGTCTACAAAGCACTGATGATGTCATCTCCATTTCCCCCTCCAGACTTTTCTTGCACCATTTCTGTCACCAGTATCCTTTAAAATATGTTATAACATTTTTTATTGAGATAATATTGGTCCATAAAATTATGTAAGTTACCAGTGTATAACAT
This sequence comes from Nanger dama, assembly GCA_917880005.1. Classification (NCBI taxonomy): domain Eukaryota; kingdom Metazoa; phylum Chordata; class Mammalia; order Artiodactyla; family Bovidae; genus Nanger; species Nanger dama. The sequence goes on from CAKJTW010000021.1 coordinate 26,605,624, forward strand.
TATATATCTGCTTCTGAATCTTGCTGTTGTTGAGTCATTAATCGTGTCTGACCCTTTGTGACCTTGTGGACTGTAGCCCACCAGGCTCCTCTGTCCATGGAATTTCCCAGGCAAGAATCCTGAGTGGGTTGCCATTTCCTTTTCCAGGAGAGCTTTCCGACCCAGCGATTGAACCCATGTCTCTGGCACTGGCAGGCAGATTCTTTACCACTGAGCCACCAGGGAAGCCCCTACTTCTGTATATATCACAAAACTTTGTTTCCATCCATCACCATTGGGTTGATCCCCTTTATCCAGTTCTCCTTCCCTCTGCCCTTTTTCCCCTCTGGTAACCACTCCTCTGTTCTCTGCATCTACATGCTTATTTTTGTTTGGTTTGTTCATTTATTTTGTTTGTTTTTATATTCCATATGTAAATTAATCATATGATATCTGTCCTCTGATTTATTTCATTCAGCATAATACCTTCAAGATTTATACACATTATCATGCATGGCAAGATTTCATCTTTTTATGGCTAAGCAGTATTCCACTGCATGCGTGTGTGCGTGCACAACTGCGTGTATGTGAGAGACAGAGAGAGATTTTTATCCATTCATCCATTAATGGGCACTTAGGTTGTTCTCATATCTTGGCTATTGTAAATAATGCTTCAATGAACATGGGAATGCAGATATCTTCTTGAATTTGTGTTTTCATTTTCTTTGGATAAATACCCATAGATGGGATAGCTTGTCTCCATCATCTTTTTATTTAACTTTTTCGCGACTGTCTTCCTTTTTATTTTTAATTGAAGGATAATTGCAATATTCTGGTTTCTGCCATATATCAACATGGATCAGCCATAGGCATACATACGTCCCCTCCTTTTTGAGCCTCCCTCCCATCTCACACCCCGTCCCACCACTCTGGGTTATCATAGAGCCCAGGTTTGAGTTCCCTGGGTTATACAGCAAATTCTCACCGGCTGTTTCACATATGTTAGTATGTATGTTTCCATGCTACTCTCTCCATTCGGCCCACCCTCTCCTTTCTACTCACACCTGCCATGTCCGTAAGTCTGTTCTCTACGTCAGCATCTCCACTGCTGCCCTGTAAATAGGCTCATAGTACCGTCTTTCCAGATTCCTTATACATGTATTAACACACGATATTTGTTTTTCTGACTTCCTTCACTCTCTCTAGTAGGTTCTAGGTTAACCCACCTCATTAGCACTAACTCAAGTGTGTTTCTTTTTATGGCTGAGTAGTATTTCATTATATATATGTGCTGCAGCTTCTTTATCCATTCATCTGTCAATGGACATCTAGGTTGCTTCCATGTCCTAGCTATTGTAACTAGTGCTGCAATGAACACTGGGGTACATGTGTCTTTTTCTATTATGGTTTTCTCAGGCTATAAGCCTGGTACTGGGATTGTTGTATCATATGGTAGTTTTATTTCTAGTTTTTAAAGGAATCTCCATACTGTCTTCCATAGTGGCTGTATCAATTTCCATTCCCACCAAGAGTGTAAGATAGTTCCCTCTTCTCCACACCCTCTCCAGCATTAATCATTTGCAGAATTTTTTATGATGGCAATTCTGACTGTTGTGAAGTGATATTTCACTGTAGTTTTGATTTGTATTTCCCTAATAATGAGTGAATTTTGATTTGCATTTCTCTAATAATGGTTTTCTAGCAGTCATGTATGGATGTGAGAGTTGGACCATAATTAATTAGTGATGCTGAGCATCTTTTCATGTGTTTATTAGCCATCTGTATGTCTTCTTTGGAGACATGTCTGTTTATGTCTTTTGCCCACCTGTGGATTGGGTTGTTTTTCTGTTATTGAGATGCATAAACTGCTTTTATATTATGGAAGTTAATCCTTTGTCAGTTGTTTCATTTGCTACTATTTTCTCCATTCTGAGGATTGTCTTTTCACGTTGTTTATAGTTGCTTTGCTGTGCAAAAGCTTTTTAAGTTTAATTAGGTCTCACTTGTTTATTTTTGTTTTTATTTCCATTATTCTAGGAGATGGGTCATAGACAATCTCGCTGATTTATGTCATACAGTGTTCTGCTTATGTTTTCCTCTATATTATCTCTTAATAGAATCAAAGAATAACTCAAGAAGACCTTAAAATACACTATACTCTGAAAAGCCTCAAAAAACAGAACAAAATCCACAGACGTCCCAAATCCAATGATTTCTATTTTGGCTTTTAGTTCCCACTATCATATTTATCAAAAGCAGTTCTGAGATATGTTTTGTAACTCTGTGGCAACAGTTTATCATAGAGTAATTCAAAATGAAAATCTGCTTATTCCTGTCAAAAGACAAGTCACTGAACTTTTGTGAAGTTCCCCAACTCCTCTCAGCCAGTGGTTCCCAGATTTTTCAAATCAGTTAAGAAACTGAGAGGGGCCTAGCACAGGGGAGTCCCAATTTTTCTCGAAAGTGAAAATATTAAAACAAACCAAAAAAATTCACACACATAAAAGAAAGAACATTTTAACAGCAAAATTGAACACCTGCAATCAGAATAAAAGCTAACATTCTAATTTAATAATTTTATGGCCTATTTTTTTCTCATTTCATTAAAGATTTGTGAAAGCAGTTTCCCAAACTGATACCAGGGGCTGGACTAGACTTTGATAACCACTGTTTGAGATAAAAACTCCAAAGTTCATGGAGCATGTGTGCGTGCTCAAACATGTCTGACTCTTCATAACACCCCACCGACTATAGCCCGCCAGGCTCCTCTGTCCATGGATTTTCCAGGCAAGAATACTAGAGTGGGTTGCCATTCCTTCTCCAGGGGATCTTCCCAACCCAGGGATCAAATCCACATCTCCTGCATTGGCAGGTGAATTCTTTACTAGTGAGCCACCTGGGAAGCCCAGATTCATGGAGGGGCTATTTATTTTCTTGTTCTAAAAATACCTTTTAAAGTAATTTTGCTTAAGTACTGAGAAAGAAAATAAAAAGCATTCTTTGACATTTGAAACTGTTCTGAGGTTCACACCTAGACCTCTTAGTATTAGCACTTGCTGATATGACACTCAAAAGCCAGGCCATTTTTGTTCTCCTGCTAGACATAATCGACCTCACAGTACCTACCTCAGCAAAGGTTAATCTGAGGCATGATAAAATCATACAAAGCAAGCCCACTTTGTAACTCTGTCTAAGCTCAGACCAAAAAAACAAGGGTACCTTGCAACTCACAAAACATGAAAGACCCTCTTCTACTGTGCAAACAAATGACGTTCTTCACTCAATCATAGTGTCGCCTCACTTTCTAAAAGCATCTGATCTAGAGCAAACCCCTGATTCCTCAGACCTGACTCTGAAACACACTAAATCCAAATTATAAAACAGGTTTCTCCTAATGCCGTTTCTGAGAGGCCCCAGAGTTGCCCATGGTGAGCATTCTCATTCAACGTGGAATAATAAAACCACGGTTTTTCAACTATAGGCATGTTTCCTGGGGTTTTGGCTGAAAGCATTGACAGTATCAAAGTATAAAATTATTTTAAAATTCTCATAATCTCCACCATTTTACAGCAAATTAATTCCCTACCCACATTAAAGCAGACTAATTTGCTTTTTCCTTATATCCTTCTAACCCATGCCCACTGTGTATTTTTCTCTTACTGAAATCACTGTGCATACCATTTTGCTTTCTGCTTTTACTTGCTTTATCTTGTGTCACTTTTGAATGGCTGAATACTACGTCACTAAGATTTTATTCTTAAAGCACTTCTCTGTAGAGAAATAAAAGAATAAAGGAGGTAAATGCACACCTTGCTTGCAATATCAAGATCCTACTTAAGCCGTCAAGAGCAGCCTTTTCTAGTCAGTCTTAAGTCACGTGCACCCAAGTTCCTATTTATCCGATCTGTCGGCAAAGAAAAATGCAGTCTTACGGTGTTTTGAGAATAGAATTATGCAAAAACACCAGACTGGGTGTCCAGAGGCTTGAGTTGTCACGCACCCGAAAACAACAGAGTGACCTCTGGCTAGTCACTGACTCACTCGGCGACTACTTCCTCCCTTGCAAAGAATGAAACTGGTCCCACATTTGCTCTTGCAATTATCAAGTCTGTGTTCCTGCTACTTCCTTGAAGGGAAAGAGCCACAGGTCTGGTGGTCACTCGACTCCGGTTGGCCTGGACTACTCCCATCGCCCCTAACCGGGGATGCCTCGTCCTTTCCGAGGGCCCTTCAGATCCTCAGTTACTACCTCTCCTTCAGCACCTCGTCACAAGGCAGAGAAAGCCAAAGTCCTCAAGCAGCTTGTAACTCAATTATGTACACAGATCAACTGGAACTCTTCCTCCAGTAAGTCTATAGGTGCGTGGAAAAAGTGCACTCAGTCAAATGTGAGGATGTGCAAACACAATCGCCAGTCTGCAGAGATGAGGATTTCCCCTTAAAGTTTCTTTGTTCCAGCTTGTACCGAATCGACCAGGGGGCTCGCCAGCCCGCTCTGCACCCACGCCTCTGCTCAGAGAAACACGGATGCCTGTAAAGATGCTGCCAGGGGTCGATCAAGCCCCGCCTGCCCCGCACCTGTGCGTCCCCCCTCCCCTGACGCTCCGGCGCGCCCCTCTCCGCCTCCTCCGCTCCAGCTCACCCACCGGCGGCACTTGCTGCGCCACCAAGCAGGTGACGATCCCGCTCAGCAAGATGAAGGTTAGACGACTCCAGCCTAGCATCCTTCCAGCCACCAACGTGCAGTAAAGGACTCCTGAAGAGGCGGCCTGAGGCACCACCTGAGCGCCGAGCAGGCCACGCCCCCGCTGCCCCGTGACCTGACAGCCAGACCGCGCCACTCGAGGTGTGGGCGGGGGGACATGGGCACCGGGGTGAGGGCAGCAAGAAGAGGACCTAGCTTTTCAGTGACGCGGCGGAACGAGAGAGTCTTCCTAGATGAAGAACAAATCCCCAGGATGGAGGGTGAGCGCTCGAGTTAGGACCGTGGTGTTCGTCGCACCCCCCGAACCGCGGGCAGTGGTTGCGCCCAGTCCGAGCTCCAGCCCCAAGCCCCGCCCCAAGCCCCGCCCCGGCGGGTGCGGCGGTGGAACTTTCCTCCCCTCGTTGTCCCTCTCAGAGGGCCGCGCCCTCCTCAGAGCCTGTGCCCTCCTCTTCCCGCCGGTGCAGCCGCGGGCTGTTCCCGTATAGCCCAGGGCGAGGTCTGCACTCGGGCCGCTCGGTACCAAATGTCCATGAGATGGGCACATGTCACGAGAGTCTCAAAACGAGGCGTAGCCGGCGACAGCGACCGGTCTTTGCCCTCTGAGGAGAGCAGGGCCCGAAGTGACTGAGATTATTGGTCCTGACCGTGGGGTGGCCCGACGGCTGTCAGGGGCCAGGAGCGGGGCATAGTTAATTCTCACGGATGCTCCAGGCTGTGAATTTAGGCTTTCGCCTCCGAACTGACAAACCACAGAATTTAGGCTTCGGTTTACTCGCACTGAGACAACAGGTGGAATGCCCAGGTAGGACCGAGAACCTTCCTTCCGTGGAGTGAAGCACCTGTGTACCTTCACCTGCTGCAGTGAGAGGACGCAGGTTGGCACAGCCCAGGTGGAGCTGGGAGGATGGTAGCGGGCAGTCTGTTTTAGCCTGCACCTAGAAAACAGCTTTACAGGTGTATTTCCTTGGCATGCGTGCGGTGTTTGGACATTGTTGTCCTAGTCGGATAAAGTTTTAAGTGTTAGTCGCTCAGCCGTGTCCAACTCTTTGCGACCCGGTGGACTATAGTCTGCGAGGTTCCTCTTTACGTGGGATTTTCCAGGCAAGAATACTGGAGTGGGTTGCCATGCCCTCCAGGGGATCTTCTTGACCCAGGAATGGAACCCAGGCCTCCCCATTGCAGGCAGATTCTTTACCATCTTAGCTATATAAGTTCAAAAGGAAATCCTGAGCTCTCGGTTCCACTTTCTGATTGAACCTTTTTGACCTCCAACTGGCATTTTTAAAAAAATGCTTCAGCAAAATCAGAAAACTGTCACTAAAATCTTCATATATATATATATATTTTTTTCTTCTTATGTAAGTTTGAAATTGCAGTTTTACCCATTTGTATTACTTTGTTAGAAAAAATCAATGATTTTGTTGGAGATTGGGAAATGAGAATTTGATATGTGGGAACATTAATTCCAATTTTTCCTTTTCTTTTTTTTTGGTGGTAGATGACAGGATTCCTCTCTCTGATGAGGGAAGTTTGACTTTTGAAACATATCACATGATTAAAGTAGTTCCTGATTCAACAGTGAGCAAGAAGATCGTCAGTTCAGTTTAGTCGCTCAGTCATGTCCAACTCTTTGCGACCCCATGAATTACAGAATGCCAGGCCTCCCTGTCCATCACCAACTCCTGGAGTTCACTCAAACTCATGTCCATCGAGTTGGTGATCCCATCCAGCCATCTCATCCTCTGTCATCCCCTTCTTCTTCTGCCCCCAATCCCTCCCAGTATCAGTCTTTTCCAGTGAGTCAACTCTACGCATTAGGTGGCTAAAGTATTGGAGTTTCAGCTTTAGCATCATTCCTTCCAAAGAAATCCCAGGGTTGGTCTCCTTCAGAATGGACTGGTTGGATCTCCTTCCAGTCTGAGAGACTCTCAAGAGTCTTCTGCATCACCACAGTTCAAAAGCATCAAGTTTTCTGCACTCAGCTTTTTTCACAGTCCAACTTTCACATCCATACATGAGTACTGGAAAAACCATAGCTTTGACTAGCTGGACCTTTGTTGGCAAAGTAATATCTCTGCTTTTTAATATGCTATCTAGGTTGGTCATAACTTTTCTTCCAAGGAGTAAGCGTCTTTTAATTTCATGGCTGCAATCAACATCTGCAGTGATTCTGGAGCCCAAAAATAAAGTCTGACACTGTTCCCACTGTTTGCCCATCTATTTCCCATGAAGTGATGGGACCAGATGCCATGATCTTCGTTTTCTGAACGTTGAGCTTTAAGCCAACTTTTTCACTCTCTTTCACTTTCATCAAGAGGCTTTTAGTTCCCCTTCACTTTCTGCCATAAGAGTGGTGTCATCTGCATATCTGAGATTATTGATATTTCTCCCAGCAATCTTGATGCCACCTTGTGCTTCTTCCAACCCAGGGTTTCTCATGATGTACTCTGCATATAAGTTAAATAAACAGGGTGACAATATATAGCCTTGACGTACTCCTTTTCCTATTTGGAACCAGTCTGTTGTTCCATGTCCAGTTCTAACAGTGATAGAAGCCAGGTCTGATGCTGTAAAGAGCAATATTGCATAGGAACGTGGAATGTTAGGTCCATGAATCAAGGCAAATTGGAAGTGGTCAAACAGGAAATGGCAAGAGTGAATGTCAACATTCTAGGAAAGAAGATCATAGAAATGTTCATTAATTCAAACGATATTTACTGTCCACCTGCAGTGTGCCAATCATTTCTCTAGACATGGGATAAGCTGAGAACAAAAAAAGACATAAGGCTCCTCCCTCATAAGGCTTACATTCTAGATGAGAAATGGACAATAAACATCAAACCCAAGGAAATGTACATAGGATGTTGTTTTTGTTCTGTTGCCAAGTCATGTCCGACTCTTTGTGACCCTATGGATTATAGCCCATCTGGCTTCTCTGTCCATGGAATTCTCCAGGCAAGAATACTGGAGTGGGTTGCCATTTCCTTCTTCAGGGGATCTTCCTGACCCAGGGATTGAACCCACCTCTCCTGCAATGGCAGGTGGATTTTTACCACTGAGTCACCTGGGAAGCACCTACATAGGATGTTAGAGGGTAATAAACGCTACAGAGAAAAAGCAGAGTGGTGGGGAGGGAGTGGGTTGAGAGTTGGAAGAGTCACAATTTAAGTAGAATGGACGGGACAGGGGCTTCCCAGGTGGTGCTCATGGTAAAGAATCCGCCTGCCGATGCAGGAGACCTTAAGAGGCACAGGTTTGATCCCTGGGTTAGGAAACTCTCTTGGATTAGGACATGGCAACCGACTCCAGTATTCTGGCCTGGAAAATTACCTGGACATAGGAGCCTGGTGGTCTACAGTCCATAGGGTTGCAGAGTCTGACAGGACTGAAGTGAGTGAGCTTACAGGGACAAGAAAAGCATTATTGAGAAAGTGATATTTGAGTAGAGATTTGAAGGAGGTGAGGAGTTAGTTTTGTGGATGGCTAGGGAAGAGTATTTCAGGCAGAGGGAGCAGCCGGAGCAAAGAGTTAACAGAATGTGCCTGGTATGTTTGGCTATAGCAAGGAAGTCAGTGTGGGTGGAGCAGAAGGAAGAGGGGTTAAAAAAGTGGGTAAAGTCTGAGAGGTCTGGAGGGTAGGGCAGATTATATAGGTCATAAGGAGCTATTATGAAGACCTGGGCTTCACTCTGTGCAAATGTGTAAATAGGTTGATTTATCTTGGACCTTAGAATAAGTCTAAAAAAAAAGAGAAAAAAAGTAGAGGATTCCCATCTTTTATATAAATGGCTATTTGATTTGAAATCATCTTTTTTTTTTGCATCTTATGCAAAAATTCAGGTTTTATTTTTACTTATTCTTGGTGGGATTCCTGGTGGCTCAGAGGTTAAAGCGTCTGCCTCCAATGCAGGAGACCCGGGTTCGATACCTGGGTCGGGAAAATCCCCTGGAGAAGGAAATGGCAATCCACTCCAGTATTCTTGCCTGGAGAATCCCATGGACGGAGAAGCCTATTAGGTTATAGCCCACGGGGTCGCAAAGAGTCGGACACGACTGAGTGACTTCACCCCCTACCCCTACCCTGTTGTTGGTGGGAGCTGATGTCAGCAACTCAAAGGCAAGCAGTAGTAACTTTTGTTTTCTACCTCTTAGCCGAATAATAATACACGTAATGTGGCATTAGAATACATTACTCTTTTCTTGAATAAAATGACCCAGTTGCTAAAGAAACCATCTTTGGAGGAAGTGTTTAATAGGCATATTTTATTTAAATCAAGGGCTTTCCTCATAGCTCAGTTGGTAAAGAACCTGCCTGTATTGCAGGAGACCTGGGTTCAATTCCTGGGTCAGGAAGATCCTCTGTCATCCCCTTCTCCTCCTGCCTCCAGTCTTTCCCAGCATCAGGGTCTTTTCAGATGAGTCAGTTCTTCCCATCAGGTGGCCAAAGTATTGGAGTTTCAGCTTCAACATCAGTCCTTCCAATGAATATTCAGGACTAATTTCCTTTAGGATGGACTGGTTGGATCTCCTTGCAGTTCAAGGGACTCTCAAGAGTCTTCTCCAACACCACAGTTCAAAAGCATCGATTCTTAGACGCATAGCTTTCTTTATAGTCCAGCTCTCACATCCATACATGACCATTGGAAAAACCATAGCTTTGATTAGACGGACCTTTGTTGGCAAAATAATGTCTGCTTTTAATATGCTATCTAGGTTGGTTGCAGCTTTTTTTCCAAGGAGCAAGTGTCTTTAATTTCATGGCTACAGTTACCATCTGCAGTGATTTTGGAGCCTGAGAAAATAAAGTCTGTCACTGTTTCTCCATCTATTTGCCATGAAGTGATGGAACCAGATGCCATGATCTTAGTTTTTGGAATGTTGACTTTTAAACCAACTTTTCCCTCTGTCTTTCACTTTCATCAAGAGGCTCTTTAAAACTAGGTCATATAGTAGTGACCTAAAATAGAACTATTCTATTTTTAGTTTTTGGAGAAACTGCCATACTGTTTTCCACAGTGGCTTCAACAATTTACATCCCCATGAGCAGTGTATGAGGGTTTCCTTTTCTCCACATCCTTCAAGATCATTTATCTTAAATACTACTGAAAGCACTTTAAACATGTTACCAGGGACTTCCCTGATGGTCCAGTAGTTAAGAATCTGCCCTGTAATGTGAGGAACTAAGATCTCACATGCCATGAAGCAACTAAGACTGTATGACAATGAAAGATCTCACATGATGTGACTAAGACCCAGCACAGCCAAATAAATAAATACTTAAAAACACATCACCAAACACATTTCTTTTTCCTTACAAGAGGATGTTAATTGCTCGTTAGACGGTCTGGCAAAATCAGAATCTTTACGCAGAAAATTTATGTCAATTGGCATAATATTCTTAGACACGATTTTCATATATAACTTTGCGTTTAACTCTCAATACTCTATTATATACCTTTGCTTCTGTTTTCAGACAAAATTTAAATCAAGTTCCCTAAAATTATCCCATTTTATGCATTTTTAAAATTATACCTACATCTGTTTTCTTAGCCTACTTGATTTTTCGGTACTAGATACAGAAGGAAGACCAAATTGTGCAGCCATATGAAACTTCACTGTGCTTTATGGCACACTGACATATTAATAGAAATGGTATTTAAGTGTACAAATGATTATGTTGGAAAGGGTGGTTCAAATATTATCTACACAGCAAGCATCAAGAATAAGACTTGGATAACCTGTTCAGTATGAAGAGTCAGCATCAGTAATCGAATTGTTTATCAGAATAGCTGAAGTTCTTGGCAAGCTGTGGACTTTTTCTAATCTCCTACCTAACATTCCTGGGTTCCTGAGGTAGAGACTTGATTTAAAATCATTGCAGCTTAACCACCCAATCCTGAATGAAATTTATCGCACATAACATATCATCCAAAACAGGTATGACTTGGTTTAATAAAGCTGAATAGTCAAAGGTTTGCACTAAAAAAGCAAGAAATATGGAAATAACATTCCATTAAAAGAAAATCAAAAACATTTTACCAGAAGTAGTTGCTTAATTAATTTTAAAAAGACAGTATATCTGAAATGTAATCTGAATTTCAAAGCTTTGACTTTTGTCCATATTTTCAGGAAGAAATCTAAAGAATGATGAAACAGATGGAAATCAGAAGTCTTGCAAAACTGTTATATGATTCCTTCCCTTCAGCAGTTTTCTTTATCACACTAAATAAGATTACTTGCTTTATATGTTTTGCTTTTATATAGAAAAACATGTCAAATTATTACCTTTGACTCAAAGTTATAATGATATTTTATTCTATTACAAAACTATAAGTGCTTCCATTTAATCTAATTGTCCCCACATATAATGTTAAAGTCAAATAGTTATCTTAATTATCTCTCACTTTGCACTTACCTTTCTGTTTCTCTGTGAAACATTTTTGATGTCTTGTTGAGCCCCTGACACCAACGCATGTGAGAATCTGAAGAGTTACTTTACAAAAAAGTCCTTCTATCTCTTTCTACTTTCTTTGATAAGACATATGGTTCTGACCTGAGAATTATTATCATTTTTAGTTATTTATTTGGCTGTGTTGCATCTCAGATGTAGCATGTGGGATTCTCTAGTTGCAACTTGAATGCTCCAGACCCCACTGGCTCAGTATTAGTGGCTTGTGAGTGTAGTTGCCCTGAGGCATGCAGGATCTTTGCTCCCAGACCAGGGATCCAACCTGCATCCCCTGCACTGGAAGGTGGATTCTTACACTGGGAAAGTCCTTCTGACCTGAAAATTGTCAATTCAGTTCAAATCAGTAATCCTTAAATGCATCTTTTTTGTTGTTCTGACTTCATATTCCTGCATAGTTCCATTTTACATCAGTTCAATTCAGTTCAGTTTCTCAGTTATGTCTGACTCTTTGCCACCCCACGGACTGCAGCAATGCCAGGCCTCCCTGTCCATCACCAACTCCCGGAATTTACTCATACTCGTGTCTGTTGAGTCAGTGATGCCATCCAACCATCTCATCCTCTGTTGTCCCCTTCTCCTGTCTTCAATCTTTCCCAGCATCAGGGGTTTTTCAAATGAGTCAGTTCTTCACATCAGGTAGCCAAAGTAAACCATTCTAATTTCCTATTCAATGCTTCCAACCAGTTGTTTCTCAAATTTGTGGTAAATTCATTTATTCTCTCAATAAACACTAAGCACTTACTCTACATGCTGGGTGACTAGCAAAAAATGATTCCTGCCCTGTCTTAAGGTAGAGGAATTCAGTCTTATGGGAGAGGAAAAATGAAGATGGAAGGGAAAAGTTAAACAAAGTGACTGTCTTATAAAACAACAATAGATTTTGCTTATTCCATGCTCTACCCTCTGGTTGAATATTATGGCTGTTTCACCAGCCTCAGTTCCACTCCTCCGTTATGCAGCAGCCGTGTGGCTGTCCCATCTCGAGGTGGTCCCTTGTTGGCCTGATATTTTAAGGTTATCGTAGTCCTCTTGCCCCTGTGCTTGGTTTTGGCCTGAGTCACTCAGACTCCTGAATTCAGTAGGCCATGGTTTGAATTTCAGGGCTTTTGCTCTATGATTGAGGCAATTGTCTTTTCTTCTAACAGGAAAGAGTAAGCTGTTAGTCTCCACTATTACTGGCATTCATGCTCTAAACTTGAAGTGAGCCGTTTACGGATGAATAGTTACTGCGGACAGCAGAGGAGAGATGGAAAGAAACTGGGTCATTATGGCATTGTTAAGTGACTAGATCAACCAACCACAGAGCCTGTCCAACAACTGGACTCTTTATTACTATGAGCTACTACTCTTGTTTATCATTTAAGCCAGTTCAGGTTGGTTTGCTTGCAAATTGAATTGTTGTACCTGATAGCACCTTAACTGCTGTACACATAGAAATAGGTTTGTCTACCTTCTCAAGAGCAGAGGAGAATTTATGAAGCTATATATTTACAAAGCTATAACACTTAGGTTTCAAGGTCTCCACTTGCTCAGGCATCTTCCAAACTTTCTACTTAATTTTACAGTTGTAATTTTGGATATGTTTCCTTAAAGAGGACCACCCAAATAGGCCTTACAAAACCATTAGATGTTTTGGAAGAGAAAATTTTCATCTTTCTCCCTCGTCCCTTTAACATGTTTCCCTAGGGGAAGGGTAACTTACCTAACTGGTAGATAGCTGGATGGGTCACTGCATGTGTGTGGCCTGGCTTCTCTAGCTCTCTCATTTAGATCTGTCTGCCCGTAGTGGTCAGCCCTGCTGACAAGAGCAGAAGGGAAAGTCGTTGCTGCCTTTGAGTATGTCTTCCAAAATTGGCACCTATCCAACAAATTTTTTAAAAGTATAGTGTTGACTTAATGGCTGTGAAGACTGAAGAAAGCATCATGAAATGGTGGCTCTGAGAGACACTTAGAGAGTAATTTAAAAATGGAGGCTTTTGTACATACTTGCATCTTCCACCTCCCAACCTAGCCTACCCTGCCCTTGGTTTACTCCCTGTCATGTTAGAAATTGTGCCCATGGGAAGCAGTTTGCATTTGTCAAATGACTGAGTGCATAAATTCATTCCAGAAGAGGAGTTGGTGCCCCATTTTGGCCTCAGGTCCCAGCAGTTTTCTCTTTTCCAGCTTAATCAGTAGTAAAGCTGATGTTGATTCTCACCTGATACCTGTGTGTATTTCTCAATCATTTCCCAACCAGGAAATGTGAGAAGGATGAATCTCACCCTGAAATGACAACATAAGTCAGCAGTAGCAATTATAGTAACATATGTATAAGAAGTACGAAATGACCTACTGAAAGTACTGAGCAGATCAGTATGAGTCATTAAAGATATACATGCATGCAGGGCAGAAATAGAGGCATAAATGTAGAGAATGGACTTGTGCACAGAGGTGGGGGGAAAGGAGAGGGTGGGATGAATTGAGAGAGTAGCATCGAAATATATCCATTACCATATGTAAAATAGATACCTAGAGGGAAGTTGCTGTATAAGATAGGGAGCTCAGCCCAGTGTTCTGTGATGACCTAGAGGGATGGGATGGGGGTTGGAGGTGGGAGAGAGGCTCAAGAGGGAAGCAGATATATGTATATTTATGGCTGATTCACGTTGTTGTATGGCAGAAACCAACACAACATTGTAAAGGAATTATCCTCCAATTAAAAGAAAAAGATACACATGCAGTAAAATAGGAATTCCTAATCAAAGGTAGTTCACAACTGAAAAAGAAAATACTACTAACGTAAATAGCTACCATCTTATGAGGTCAACCACAATTCACGTATATATTCTACCATGTATATTACATATATTCAGTTATATTGATTGAATCATGAAATTGCAGAATTGGCAATTTTATATGGGCTTCCCTGGTGGCTCAGTTGGTAAAGAATCTGCCTGCAATGTTTGTAGGTTAATGAGTAGTTGACTGTCAACACTTTTATATGGTCAATCTCGTATTACTGACACCCCAAATACTCACAATTATTTGACTTGACTTGGAAGCTGGGGCCATCACTCAAGATCATCTGTAGACCCTGATGGCTTGTGCTTTTCCTCACCCTTTGAAGATTTTCCACATCTGGCTCACTATCACTCTTTTAAACATGATTCCTGTCAATATTCTTACTGATTGCAATGTCCACAAAAACAATTTTTCCAATATTCTGGTTTTTCATGTTTTTTTTTTTTTGACCACTTCTCTTTTTCACCTCAAATGCCCAATTCCATTGTCATGTCTTCAACATTGGAGCACTTCACTTTGTGTCTGGAATACCAGTCTTTTTGGTTCTTATATTCCTCACTGGACAAGTGTATTCAATGTCCTCTGTTGGTTTCTATTTCTCAACTGAGCTCTATCTGAGGGGTGCCCCAGAACCTGGTCTGCAGATTTCTTTTTTTCTTTACTTATGATCTCGCTTCCCTGCTTAGTATCTTTTCAGTGATTTCCCATTATTCCTACAGTCAAGTCCAGAATTCTCAACCATCTCTCAGAAGGCTCTGCTTAGAAACCAGATTGCTTCTGATTTTCTCTCTGGAAAGCATTATTGCTTATCACACCCCCTCAATCATTCCCTTTAAAGCAGTTCCTCCACAATGCCCCACTTTTTTTCCCTCACTGTTCCTACTCACTGGCTTCCTATACATGGGATGTTCTTTCTTATGCTTGTCCTTGCATATGTAACTCCTGAGAGTTCAGCTTAACTTATGTCCTCTTTAGAGAAGTCTTCTCTGACTTAAAACTGTATAAACCAAGTTTGGTCCCTGTTACTCAGTTCTCAGCTGTCCTGTACTTCTCCTTGTCAGTTGTTTGTACATATAATTATTCAGTTATTTATTATTTGTTCGAAGTTTGCCTTCCTTAATCTATAAATCCTCTCAAGACAAGGGTCATGTCTATGTTGTAATTATTGTATCTGCAATAGCTGGTGCAATGCCTGATATAATGATGGTGTATAATAAATGTATGATGATTAAGTGACTGATTATTTACAGAGCTCAGGATCCCAACTTCTCTAAGTAATGAAACTTGGTGGGGAGCACACTTCAAATTCTAACCGGAGTTCTACAAGCCTGTCCTTTTCTCCTGTTCCCTCAACCAGACTTCTTTCACTCTTTCTGTCTGTGGTATTCGTGGTCTCCAACCTTCTTGTAGAAAGTCTGCAGTTTGTAATGGGCATTGGAAGAAGTGTGAATTCTTGAAAGAAGACTGGATCAAGGACCTGGGGAGATACAACTTGGGTATTGGGCTTTTTTCTCAGAATACCTCTGAAATAAGCTTGCTTTCTGTTCTCTAGACTCTAAAATAAAATTTTAGAGATTGTCTCATTGTCATTGTTCTATTAAAGATACAAGATGCACAACCAACCACAATTCTATACTTCATTTTATCAGGATCACGTAGGAAAAGATGGGATCTATTCCTGGATGTTAATATTGCACCTGTATCTCAAATCTGAAGGAGTGGTATCTGTGAATTGTAGGATATGCATCTATTCAGTCAAAGTGATTAAAACATATAAAGAGACGTGGATTCAATCCCTGGGTAGGGAATGTTTCCTGGAGGAGGAAATGGCAACCTACTCAGTATTCTTGCCTGGAAAATTCCATAGACAGAAGAGCCTGGTGGGCTACACAGTCAGTGGGGTTGCAGAGAGTTGGACATGACTGAGCACACATGCACGCACACACGAGAAACGAAACTATTGAAATCTAATAATAACGAGAGGGCTGGAAACTGAGAAGGTATATTTCAAAATGTTTACAAATGAGAAGTGTTCTTGTTGAAAGAATGAGTAGTAATGCTCCTGAAGGGTCATTCAATGTTAGAGATAAGGATTTCCAGTCTAGGAAGACGGTAGCGGAAGCACAATGCTTAACCTCGCTGGCCTGTAGTTAATTTAAGGTGGAGCAAAAGATCAGCTGAGCTTTAAGGCAGCTTTAACTGCTTTAAGAGAGTTCATTGAATGGTCAGGATACTGTCAGTACTGAAGTTGATGAAACTGAGGATGGGAGGCTCTGTGAAGAGAAAGACTGAGAGCTAGGTTCCTGGAGGGTTGAGAATGCTTAGCAGTGTGGTACTGCAGAGGTAATGGGTGTGGATGGTACGTGCTTCAAGGCCTGAGCTGATGGGTGGGAATAATGAGAATCTTCAAAACTGGTACTTGGGCTGTCGTGCAGGATTCTCTGACTCTGGGTGCACAGGCATGCAAGCTGAATTCAGCTTGAGAAGAGTCAGGAGGGGCATTGTCATGGGAGAGTCAAGAGGAAATTTGTCTATTAGAAATTTTTGTTTACAGCTCTGCTAAATGCTTAAGTCTTTGTCCATTTTTCTGTATAATGGAAAGAGCACACTGGTGAGGAATGAAAAAGGCAGTAAAAGGAACATGGAAAAAGAAAAATTGGTAATCATAGGTTGGCAGGTGAGAGAGGTTGAAGAGTCTGTGATGGACATATAGAAGGTCTCCCAGAGAGCAGTTTTGGACTAAAAATGAAAAACACGGGGGCATACAAGAAGCTTTCTGTAGGAACTGGGGAATAAATTATTTTCTCAAACAATAGAAAAAAGTGATACACATGCATAATTCCTGCTGCTCTGCTTTAAAGGTGACCTATACTAGAAAATGGCAGCTTTCTCCAGTATTCTTGCCTGGGAAATCCCATAGACAGAGGAGTCTGGTGGGCTGTCCATGGGGTCATAAAGAGTCAGACATGACTGAAGCAACTGAGCATGTACATGTACAACTTAAATTTCCAGGTGGTACAGTTAGTTAGGGAACTAAGGTTAGAAACCATGACTTGATTCCTTACCTTGGAGTCTACTTTTCTTTAAGTTTCCACCTTTTTAAAGGAGTAAAGAGACATGCTTTATTTTCTGTATTCTCTCCCTTACAATTCCACTTAATATCTGAGGATCAGGATTAAGAAATAGCATGATGGAAGAATAAACACTGATTAGTAGTGCTACACTCTTTTATCTCTGCAGCACTCAGAACAGGATTGCAAAACCTCATCAGGTTTGCAGAACACTGTGAGGACGCCTACAGGTTTTAATTTACAAGTCCTCGCTGTACACTCTGAAAAGAAAATCTAGGGTTTTTTTTTTTTTTTTTTTTAATGCAATACAAAGGCAGGGTTGAAACACAAGGTCAAATGGAAAGAATGCTTATTGTTTTTCCATCATGGAAAATAAGCCTCAATAATGGATTAAGAGAAGTAGCCCAGTGGCAAAATATTAAACAGAAATAGATCAAATAGTGCCAGAGATTTTCCTAGGGGTGAGGTATTAATATATAGGAAATGTCATAAAATAAAACCTGTCTTAACACCATTTTCCTTAATGAAATATGCATAAAAGACACCTGTATCAGATGTTAATATTAGGGGATCTGTAGTGAAGAGTATAAAGGAAATCTGTACTATTTTGGGAACTTCTCTGTAAGTCTAAAATTTTTCAAAGATTTTCTCCACCTCTCTCTCCGGTGTGAGGACACAGCAAGAAGATGACCAGCAAACCATGAAGAGACTCTCACCAGGAACTGAATCAGCCAGTACCTTGTTCTTGGACTTACCAGTCTCTGGAACTGTGATAAATAAATGTCTCTTGTTGAAGTAAAATAAAATCAAAACAAAATAAAAACCAAAACAACACCCACACTAATAGGTGGATGAGGAAAAAGAGAAAGTAAAGGCATGAAATTATTCTTTTTCTCATTTTCTTACTAATCTTTTAATGAAATGGATTTCAAGATGAGTGAGTCTGAAAAAATTATCACAGAGGTTACCTGCATTAAAATATTGATAATAATAATACCATAGAAGAACAATAACTTGAAAAGTCATTTTGATGTTTTTCACCTGTTACGAAAGCTATCATGCCATAATTTAGTTAATAAAATATGTTAAGCTAGCATATTTTAATAATTATTCTGTGTCATAAGAATTTGGAGCAATTGAGTAAATATAATTCCTGCAAAAAGAGTTGAAGGTGTGGACTGATTAGTGTTTACACTAGGGTTGACCCAGGAACTCCACAGCATTTGGGTGGGTATTGGGCCATCTGGTACGCTGAGTCCATTTTAGGACTTCAGTCCTATTTTAAGATATTTGAATATTTTATTTTAACTATTCTTTCTGTAAGATGTTGAGTTTTGTATCTGTATCTAGGAAAGTCCAGGCAGGTCCTTAATTTGGGGAAGAGTGGGCAGAGAGTAAGAGTCTGAGTAAGCCATGGTGGAGGAGCTTAACTAGACTAACCCTCCCTCTCACATGACAGAAATTAGACTTTGGATAAAATAGTAAAAATTATCTAAAGGTAATGGAGAGTAACCAAAAGTATGGAGAAATTTGAGGGGAGTTAATTCTAGTAAGAAGGAAATCACATTCTTAACATTTTTTCAACTTAGGGCAGGCCCCAGGCAGTGCCACTGAATCAATACTCATACAGAAACCTTACTAAAACTTAAATCTTACTTGAGGAATCTGAGGACAGAGTTCAAAGCAATAGTCTAGACATGAGGCGAAAATTCTGAGAAAAGGAGAAAGTTATAGAGGGTAGCCACACAGCCAAAATCTCCCACTAATTTCAGAACTCCAAATCCTTGAGGCAGACTTCAAGCAGCCCAGCTAAAACTGAAAGAATGGAAGGGAGATTTCAGTTGTGGCCCACTGTGGGGAGACAGAATTTGGAGCTTGAGATCAACCAAATTAAACAATATCAACAATCAACTACTAAATAATATCAACAAAAATTCTTCAGAGGACAAAACAGAATCCACAGTTTCTACAATGTATTATTCACAACATCCAGGATACAGTCTAATTAAATCAGACATATGAAGAACATAATAAAAAGGAAAGGCAAGCAATGGTGACTGACCCAGATATTGGAATTAGTAGACAAGGATTTTTAAGGGAGCTCATTATAACTCTGCCTAAAAACAAAAACACCAAAAAGACTTTTAATGAATGGATAGGAAATTTCAGCAGAGAAAAAGAAATTTTAACAACAAAGCAAAAACCACAGGAGGATCAAATGGATTCTAGAAGTGAAGAATAGTGTCTGAGACGAAAGAGTGATGGGTTTAACAGCAGCTTGGAGATGATAAAAGAGTGAGTCTGTGAACATGAAGACAGAAAAAAATTTTCAAGATGATCTAATCTGAAAATGTGTGAGCAGTCAAAGTTGGGTGTGAGGAGCTTTTTATTTGTATTTTTATTGTATATAGCCTACTTTTTTCATAAGTTTACTAGACTAGTAAGTCAGAGGAATGTTTCATCAGAATGCATCTTTAAAAATTTTTATTTATTCTTGTCTGCGCTGGGTCTTCGTTGCTGCGTGGACTTTCCTCTAGTTGCAGCAAGCAGAGGCTATTCCAGTTGCCGTGCAGTGGCTTCTCATTGTGGTGGCTTCTCTTGTCAGAGAGCAGGCTCTAGGGCGCGTGGACTCAGCAGTTGCAGCTCCCAGGCTCTAGAGCACAGGCTCAACACAGTTGTAGTGCAGGGGCTTAGTTGCTCTGCTGCATATGGGATCTTCCCAGGTCAGAGATTTAACCCGTGTCTCCTGCATTGGCAGGTGGATTCTTTACCACTAAGCTACCAGGGAAGCCCAGAACATATCTTGATTTTGACAGTGCTTCAAACAAAATTTCTCATGATATGCTTATGTACAAGATGGAAAAATGTGGACCACATGGCTCTCTGTACATTTACTTGATCTCTGCCACTCTTCTAGACTGACTTCAGTGCTATAATGGAGGTTGTATAAAATGCAATGCTCAAAACAGGGAAGGAACACTCACCTGTTACCTGCAATTTTTACTTACTTGTTATCCTCCTTCACTAGTATATAAACTCCATGAAGGCAGGAAATGCCTCTCTGTATCCTCCTAGTTGCCGAGACCTGAAATTAGTCCTGTTCTGTTGAACAGGGGCAGACACTGGGTTAACGTGAAGATGAGCATGGCGACAAGAAATCCTCAGACATTCCAGTTAACAAGATGTTTGCTCCAGGGAAATCAGTCAGCTGGCAGCAGGGCCCCTGTGCCGAGCTAGTCTTGGAAAGAAGACTTACATCTCTTGTGTGCTTAGTTGCTCAGTCATGCCCAACTCTTTGCGACCCCATGGACTGAAGCCCGATAGGCTCCTCTGTCTATGGGGATTCTCCAGGCAAGAACACTGGAGTGGGTTGCCATGCCCTCCTCCAGGGCATTTTCCCAACCCAGGGATCGAACCTAGATCTCCCACATTGCAGGTGGATTCTTTACCAGCTGAGCCACCAGGGAATCTCAGTCTCTTGAGGGTAATGTTTCTCCAAGTGTGGTTCAGAGGCCTGCTTCAGAATTACCTGGAGTGCTTGTTAAAAACTGGGGGACTAAGATTTGTTAAGCCTGCATCTCTAAGGATGGGTCTTGGAGAACTACAGGTATCCTAGACAATTCTTATGTATATACATTTATTTTTAGGGGTTGGGGAGCTGACAAAAGCAAGGAATGGACTAAGTCCTAGGGCAAGTTTCACAATCTTGGCACCACTGGCAATTTGACTGGATAATTCTTTGTTAAATTATTTGGGGGGGTGGTGCTGTCCTGTGCATTGGAGGATGTTCAGCAGTATCCCTAATTTCTAATCCTCTAAATCTCAGATTACCCCTCCTCTCCCAGTTGTGACAACCAAAAATGTTTTCAGACATTCCAAAATGTCCCCTGTGGGCAAAATTGGCCTTGCTTGAGAACCACTCCTTTGAGGGATCAGGAGGAGGAGAAAGCAACATTGGAGAATATCCAGCTGTTGGAACTAGGATGCCACATTAGGGGGTGAGAACTACAAGAGTTCCTCTACAAGGCTCGTCGTGTTGGTGGCTTAGCAACCTTTTTGTAGAGGGGCCGTAGGAGTCTAGAGTTGGTGACAGATGGAATATAGAGGCTGAGAACTAGACAGGGTGTCACACCAGGTCTTGGTCATGGCTGTGCACTGGGATCAACATGGAATTGTAAAAACATAAAAATGCATCAGCCAGCCTTAGCTCTACTGAAGCAGAATTTCCAGGTACTTGGTACACAACCTGGATTCAGGAACAGTCACAGGGTTAGATGACATCCTGAGTACTGTGTTCAGGAACTCAGAAGGAGACAGTTCAGTTCAGTTGCTCAATGTGTCCGATCTTTGCGACCCCATCGACTGCAGCACACCAGGCCTCCCTGTCCATCACCAACTCCCAGAGTTTACCCAAACTCATGTTCATTGAGTCGGTGATGCCATCCAACCATCTCATTCTCTGTTGTCCCCTTCTCCTCCCGCCTTCAATCTTTCCCAGCATCAGGGTCTTTTCCAGTGAGTCAGTTCTTTGCATCAGGTGGCCGAATTATTGGAGTTTCAGCTTCAACATCAGTCTTTCCAATGAATATTCAGGACTGATTTCCTTTAAGATGGACTGGTTGGATCTCCTTGCAGTCTGAGGGACTCTCAAGAGTCTTCTCCAACACCACAGTTCAAAAGCATCAATTCTTTGGCACTCAGCTTTCTTTATAGTCCAACTCTCACATCCATACATGACTACTGGAAAAACCATAGCTTTGACCTTTGTTGGCAAAGTAATGTCTCTGCTTTATAATATGCTGTCTAGGTTGGTCATAGCTTTTCTTCCAAGGAGTAATACACGGCTGCAATCACCAGCTGCAGTAATTTTGGAGCCCAAAAAGTCTGTCACTGTTTCCCCATCTATTTGTCATGAAGTGATAGGACCAGATACCATGATCTTAGTTTTCTGAATGTTGAGCTTTAAGCCAACTTTTTCACTCTGCTCTTTCATTTCATCAAGAGGCTCCTTAGTTCTTCTTTGCTTTCTGCCATAAGGGTGGTATCATCTGCGTATCTGAGGTTACTGATATTTCTCCTGGCAATTTTGATTCCAGCTTGTGCTTCATCCAGCCCAGCATTTCAGTCCAGGAGACAGACTGGGCATAAAACTGCCTGGGCAAAGCGGACCTCAGCAATGCTTAGTGTTTGAGCCTCTTTAATAGCTCCCTTTCCATCCCACAAGTGAGAATGAAAGCATTGCATACATAATCTGTTATGGCTAGATGATCCTAAGTATGGAATTTCCCCAATTTTACTCTTAGCCTCTGTTCTGAACCTACTCGCTCTTTTGTGATATTTCCTGTTTTCACCCCACTGCTTAATGCAATTTCTTTCTCTCTGTCCAGCCCCCTCGTCCTGTTATTTGCTTGGCTTGCATATGATCTGGGCAGTTTCAGAGGCAGAATCAAAGCCTTGCTGACTGGGAGTTTCTAACTTCCTTTTAAAGGCACTGCTCAGACACCTATTGTAATAAGAAATGGAAAGTAAGACTGTAAAGCAGTAAGACAGCTTCCACAAACTGCATAAGAAATATTAGTTTCATACAGTAGAACTTCATCCTTTTGACAGGAAATCCAGAAAAGAAAAAAATTCTGTGCCACTTTCCAAGTATCTCCAATGGAGAAACTCAATTAAACTTGATTAATCTTAGTTAAATCTAGCTACTGGTTCAGCAATAATTACAAAACAGCCCAATAATTCTGTAAAAACATTGGTTTTATTATTCAAAAAAAAAAAGACAGAAACAAAAATCCTGGTTATTTGCAGTATCTATCAGCTTTCAATTTGGCTCTCCTGTTTAAATAAAAACAAATAATAAAAAAATTAATCTATGTGAAAACATGTCATATAGTGGTCACCTGCTACTAAAGTCATAAACTGTGTTTGGCAATTGTGCCCTCAGTTTCAGCTATTATCTTACCACACTGCTTATGGTAAAATATTTTAATTAAAATGTTTACTTCTCAATTTTACGTTTCATAATACATGGGATTTTATTCTTACCAAAACCACTTTTCCTAATCTTTAACTCATGTTGCCTAAGGGCTTTTAAAATCATAATAGCAATTTTAATTGCCTCTGAATTTAAGTATTGGGCTAAACTTCTATTTAATAAGGTGGGAATGTTGTATTTTCATAAGTGATAGAGGTTACAGGACACAAACCTTATTCTGTTTCTTTCAATTCCATATCCTGATTACTTTTCCTGCCTATTCTTGATTTCCTAGAAATAGTACGTTAATATGCTCAGCTGGAAATAATCATTACATCGTTTGCTGTCTTCAGGTAGTCACTTGATCAACTGGTTAACAGGAAACACCTGATAAAGCACTGTTGTTACCAAGTAATCTAAAGAAATATCTTAAAGCTAACTTTGCAACATAAGACTTGAAAAGTGGCAGATTACCAGATTTTCTTCTGATCTGGTGCTTACTTGATTTGTATTTGTAAGCTCACAGCTAAGCCTCTCCAACCATTTTACTAATGTTGGAAATCCAGGACACTACTTTCTTAAATAGGAACAAATATTAATAAACAAATAATAAACAAATATTAATAATGTGCTATGTTGAATATCCTGCACATGTATTAATTCAACTTAACAAAGTGCTTCAATTTTATCAATTTTATACTTAGAAATTTTAAAACTGATTTTTATCTCATTTTTGGAAACCTATAATACTTTTAACAGAACCCACTGAATTTTAAAATTACTACTTCTCTCGAGTCCTGGTTTTAACAGTTACAAAAAGTCAATGGTAAATGAATTTATGAAGTAGTTTCAGTCAAACCTGAATTGCTTGTAACAAAATATATAAGCCCTTGGAATCTGGCTATTTCCAAATATTTTTCTTGGTGATCTTTTCCCAGACTTAGAATGTCCCTTTTACGATAATACCACCACATTCAAAACTTAGAAATAAAGACAAATTTTTAAAATTACAGTAATTAAGAAAAGAACATGTGTTTATATACCACTTCTATTGGACACTGAAAATAGCTGGAAATGAATAAAAGTTTACTTACCTGTCCAGAAGTGTTTCATGCAAGAATCCATCTTTCCGGGCCTTTTTCAGAATTTTACTGTCTTCTTTACTTATTTTAAGCTTGTGGTCTTGGAAGCTCTGGAATTTTTTTCTGTTAAGAAAATGCCTTTCTTGAAAAATGTCTCAAACTTTGATTATACATGTTTACTAACAAGCTTACTAATATTTTAAGTTTTTCATTTATTAAAGAAAAACTGTACTTCTCAAATAATTTACAACTTTTCAACAACAAAAATGACTTTTCTACCCCACCATCAAGAAGGCAGTTGTCTGGGTAGCTCTACAAACTTAACACTTGGGAGTGTTGGCTGGCGTTTCCTGTGTCCTGGCAACATCTGACACGCTTTATGTACTGACAGCAACAGCCACTCTACAGAGCAGGACTGTTGTTTAGTCGCTAAGCTGCATCTGACTCTTTGCGACCCCATGGATGGTAGCCCACCAGGCTCCTCTGTCCATGGGATTCTCCAGGCAAGTATACTGGAGTGGGTTGTCATGCCCTCCTCCAGGGGATCTTCCTGACCCAGGGAATGAACCTGCATCTCTTGCTCGGCAGGTGGATTCTTTACCACTGAGCCACTGGGGAAGTCTTGAGCAGGAGAACAGATCAATCCAGGTGACGGGAATGTTGAAACCTGAACCCTTACGAGAGGTGGTCACAGTGCCCTGTCCTAGAGTCTATATTATGTTGTCTTTTCTTGTCTTTCAGGTCTTTTAGTTTAGGTGTCTTGAGAAGCATGTCACTGCCAAACCTTTGGTTCTAAAAGAAAAAAAAAATACCTACACGTAATTGATTTCACACTGTTTGACATTTCCTTTGTCTTCTTCTGGAATATCATCTTTTTTCTTAGTTTCTCTTTCCGCGCAGGATCTGATCTATATATTGGAGATGAGAACACAGAGGTTACACATTTATCTTCCCCTGCCCCACCTTACTTATTACAAAAGAACATTCTAGATGATTTCTTATACAAAAGAAGAAAACAACTTGGCAGTTAGATTCAGAAAAAAACAGGTTCTAGATATGTATCTATATACATGTAACTTATGTAAATAATTGCTATTGTGTGTTTCCTTAGAGCCCTTACATGAGAAAAACTAAAGAGAAAGTTACTTGAAAAGCATTTTATAGATCAGATATCACTATGCCAATTAGGAAATAATTTAACTAGTTTAATTTTGCCTCCAAAAGTAAATACAGTAGAATCAAATTATCCTGCTAGTGTACACTTTCTAACACTGAAAGTTTAAGACAGCAGCTGTTTTACTATGCACAGGCTTTTACCAAATGCTTCAAAGCTTTTAACATAACACAATTTGTTTCTACCTAATTGGAATTTATCCC
This sequence comes from Nanger dama, assembly GCA_917880005.1. Taxonomy (NCBI): domain Eukaryota; kingdom Metazoa; phylum Chordata; class Mammalia; order Artiodactyla; family Bovidae; genus Nanger; species Nanger dama. Next base: position 26,631,064 of record CAKJTW010000021.1, read on the forward strand.
TTTTAAATCCTTTTACCTTCATAAATTTTGACAGATACTATCACCTGCAATAGATTAACTAACACATATAACAATTAAGATCAACTGAGTAGGGCAAAGGGCTTCCCTGGTGGCTTAGATGGAAAAGACTGCCTGCAATGCAGGAGCCTGGGGTTTGATCTCTGGGTGGGGAAGATCCCCTGGAGAAGGGAATGGCTACCCACTCCAGTATTCTTGCCTGGAGAATGGAGTGGGGCAGGAAGGGGGTAGAATTCAGGGCCAAGGAACTGGCAATCTGCAACCCAAAGGACTGACATCTTGAAAATGATCTCTGTGGCTTAGAGCATGTTCCAAGATTGCTTCAAAAGTTGTAGGCAGTAATAAGGCATGAGCAGTTAATATGTGTGCAACCACTCTGGCTGGAGGAGTCCTCAAAAAATGTGGAAATTCTATAGACAAGCAGAGCCTGCAATGTGGAAGGGAGTGTGGACTGAGTCCTGGATTATCGCTGCTCAGAGGTTCCAGGTACCTGCCCAACCAAACAGACCCAGGAAAACCTTACAGGTACTTCATATAAAAACAGCTGCAACTGTTGATAAATACAGCATACTTTTTTTTTCCTTCTGTAGTTGTGCAAAGTACTGCTCATAGCGTTGCAGTGTTTGTCTTCAATAATCATATTTTTATAATGCAATCCAAATAAACAATTTAAACAAGATACAAAAAATTAAATATAATTAAAAATGAAATACATAGGTGAGTGGGATCTTAGTTCCCTGGCCAGGGATAGAACCTGTGTCCCTGCAGTGGAAGCTTGGAGTCTTAACCACCAGACCACCAGAGAATGCCCCGCAAGCATTTTTCTAGTGACTTGCTTTTGGAGAAGCAATGTGCTGTGGAATGTAACTTCTAGGGTCAGTTGGGCCTGGGTATGAATCCTGTCTCCACTTTAGCTGTGTGACTTCATGCGGTGACTGATCTATACAGTGAGGATTTAAGGATGGTTAGAGGCTGTTCCTCCCCTGGACAATTAAAGATAATAGTAACTATCTTATGGGAACACTAAAGACAATCATGCATGTGTCTGGAGCTATCTGCTTTAGTTTTATGTATTGAATAATTGAAAAATATTATGACTACACTTTAAAAATTACAACAAAAGAAAATCTAGGTTTTAGATTTAAATTTTGGGGGATATTTTTAGCAGTGAAAATGGCCTTGAGAAAAGATGGAAGATATACTAAAACTTCTAATTCCTGAGCTATCTAGAATGGTATTTCCTTCTCCATCAATCAACTCTAAATGATGAAATGAAGAGTTACTGGTATTAACATTCTTGTTTCAAAAGATTAGTGATATTTTTGAGGTTAAAAAGAATACTGTAAGACTGTAAAACTGAAGATTATGAAAACTGAGACTATTTAAAAAGTAAAATCAAATACATGACACAGAATTTAAAACAAAATGTATACACATACTTGATAGATGCATTTAAGTTATGCTGATAGTAGAGAAAATGTAACATGGATTTTTATGCTTTACTGATAAGGATTAGGCCACTTTAAAAAGGCTTTTTTTCCTCATTTCTTTCTGCCTTCCACCATGGCCCTCACTAATACATTACACACAGTGAGTGTGGATCAGATTGCAACATTTTAAACAGACGTAGTCACATCATATATGTGATGTGCATTAGTCTATAGAAAATTCTCATGATTACCTTTATCATTTCTTCTTCTCCTGCCGTTTTACTTTTTGCTTCTATATCACCTGCTTCATTGCATCTAATAAAACAGCTATTGGAGGCCAGTAAAGCCATTTTTCCCTAAATGAAACAAAATAATAAGAAGTAAGTTATAAGAATATCTGCAAAAAGATTCTTAAGTCTTGAGACTGAACTGATTCCTTTCCAAATCTAAAAGGAATCAGGAGCAAGAATGTGAAGAAAACTAGAAAATAATAACCATAGAAAAGCAAATCAGAATCATTTATAATCTTACTACTCAAAGATAATCACATTAAATACTTTTAATATATTCTATTAGTAGATTTAGTAGGACTAAATTCTAACTATATGGAATAGAATTATTTCCTTTGGTCTCAAAGATTTACTGGGATATAATTGATTTAGTAAGTTTTTTTAAATTAGCTTTAATGAAAAAAATATATATTTTACTTAAATAGTAATATTTTAATATTTTACTCCATAAGTAGAAAATATAAAAATATAATAGTTGAAGTATAATCAATTATACTTCAATAACATTTAAAAAAAATGCAGAAAAAAATAGAAAAGCTATCCCTTGATGCCTTTGAATTTATTGCTCAGAACTTTTAAGAATCAATGTGTGAAGGACTTTGGGGTGTAGGAAGAATTTAATCATCTGTCGTAACCAGTGACCAAACTGCTAATAACATGAGTTTGATTTAATTTCTTATTTGAGGGAGTGAGGGCTGGGTTTTCTGTCATCTGCGTGACTCTTGGTGAGATGGGATGTGGCTATAATTTAGTCCAAGGTGATTTGAATCTGTGCTGCTGATTTTTCCACTGAGTCCTTTTTCTGTGTTACAGTTTTACTTGTTACACCAGGGACTTTTAAGTCTTTCTTTAAAATTTTAAAACTTAGTGTCTTCCCCCAAATAGAAAATCCCTAAAGTTCTGTATGACTGGTAGTATCTGACTCATCATATTGCCTTATGATATGCTGGCCTCTTCTGTTGATATAATGAGAAATGGCTATTCAGTTTCTTTGCCAATTAAAAAAAATTTTTTTGTTTTTGCTACTGAAGGTTTTTTAAAAATTCTGAGCTCAGATCAAGTGTAGAAACCTTCACAGTTATAAAGGTCCATAGTAATAAAACCTTTTCATCATTGCTCAGAACTGATCAGCCTTTCATACACACACACACTCTCCCATCAATAAAGTCCTGAGTTATCTACTGTCACCTTTACATACACACACACACACACTTTATTTTAAATTCTTCAGCTTCTCAGAACTACAGAGATCATGTATCAGGTAGACTAAAAGGTCTTCTGATGCTCAGATTTGGCTATTTTCATCACTGATCCACTTCAGTAAGAGCAGATCTCAGAGAACTGAATGAGTATTATCTTATATATTTTGGACATTAACCCTTTAACAGATATCTAGCTTGTAAGTACTTTTCCCCAATCCACAGCATGTCTTTTCACTGTTGATTGGTGTGTTTTTTTTTTCCTGTGTTGCACTATTTTTTGAGATCTTTTGAAGGTTATGAATTCATATTAGTTTGTAAAAATTTAATGCATATTATTGCACTCTACTTTTTGTTTTTCCTGAATATATGCTCTCATTGACTATTAGAGACTTTCTTCTACACTGAGAAGGAGCTTGTTAAAAAAAAACAGTAGTACTTACATCTTGAAAGACGGGTTCCCACTGCTCTCTAGGTCCAATTGCATCTGAACGCCCAACAACAAGTCCGTCTGAATTTATACCAAGGTATTTTCCATAGCCAGACTTCAGGGCAATTCTTCAGATTAGTAAAATAGTTAAATGTTAAAAACTGAGAGAAAATAAAATGTGGAACATAAAAACGTGTGTGTAAAATTCAGATTAACCACAGTTCCAATGTTCAAAAGCCATGTGTGGCAAGTGGCTACCATACTGGACAATGTGGTTCTGTGTATACAGTTTAATATTCTACTTTTTAAGTACAAGTACTATATAATACGTTATATTATGCAACAAACATTTTCCCAAATTCATTATTCTTCAAAAACACTTTTAACGGATATATCCTATTATAATATATCATGTTGTATTACAATGTATTAATTATAGTTCAACTCAAGCTCACCTGGAATCAGACAATTTGACAGCTGTAAACTGCTCTGGCGGACTAGGGCCCTCATCAACTGCAAGAGAAAACATTTTGAAGTAAATATGACATTTCTTATAAACATACATGTAAAAATACTCTTTAGCTTAAAAACAGGTAGCTCTTTCTCTTGAAACCAAATGTAAGATTATATTATGTAATTATAATACAGTATATGGCCTTCCCTGGTGGTTCAGACAGTGAAGAAACCACCTGCCAACACAGCAGATGTGGGTTCAATCCCTGGGTTGGGATGATCCCTTGGAGTAGGAAAAGGCAACCCACTCTGTATTCTTGCCTGCAGGATCCCATGGACAGAGGAGCCTGGCGGGCTACAGTCCACAGGGTCACAAAGAGTCGGACATGACTGAGCAACTTAACACATGACATAGTATTCAGGGTATCAACAGTTACTTTATCTTCAAATGCAGCTCTGTTAACATCTTGATTCTAGATCATCAAGACTCACTTTGGACTTCTGACCTCTACAGTTGTGTGATAATAATAAATTTGTGTTATTTTAAGCCAAAAAAAAAAAAAGAGAATACATTATCTTCTATATGTAAAACTAAACTTTAGTTTTGTTAGAAAGTCTCTAACAGTCAATGAGAACATATGTTAAAAAAAAACAAAAAAACTAAAGTGTAGTTTTACATATCTAATGAGATAGGTCAGCATGATGCTTATTATTTAGTTACTTCCAAGATACTATCTCTTTGTGTTTTAAAATGCAGTCAGCACATAGACAAATAAGAAGTTAATGTTTAAAAAACTAAAATGCTTTAATTTATTCAAGGGATGACCATTTGGACAAAAAGCTCTTAGTAATTTTCTAATTACTTCATGTCTCATTAGTGCTTCTTCTCATGGGCTAAAAGAGAAAACTTCAGATTAACAGTGCCCCGGGTTAGTTGTGGCAAAAGGTCTAAAGAGTAAAGGAATTCAAACTTTTGACTCATCTAGGTTTTCTTTCCTTTTATTATTTCAATTATTCACATTAGTTTTGATTGCCATGGATACCCTTTTGGAACTACACAGAATGTTTTCAAATGCTTACACTGGAAAGAGGGAGTTGCCAACAACGTAAATAGTGAGAAAGGAAAAAAGTGGACGAGTCAAATCAGTGGATTCACTCCTCTGGCATATATTTGCTATTAGAATTTAAGTGAATGAACGCCATAAAATATTAACTTCAAGTGGCCTTTTCCAGACACAAACCTTCTTTATGTGGAGCTCCCAGTGTAAAAAGTCCATTGTCAAGTGCATGGATGTAGGTTCCTTTATCCATTTCAATTGCTATGGTTCCTGAAATCTCACCAAAGTTCGTTACTGTCCACCAGATTCCTGAAAGATAACATCAGTCATTTAAATTTATATTTTGTATTTGTGATGGAAAGTTCTTACTTGCTGCTGTTGTCATTGTAACTTATTAACTTTTTTAAAAAAATTTTGCTGTTCTGGAGTAGTTGAATTCAGAGATATAAAAACAGGATGGCGGTTGCTTGGGACTAGGGGAGAGTGAGGTATGGGCATTTATAATTTAATGGGTGAACAGTTTCAGCTTTGCAAGAGGAAAAATATTCATCTTGAATTGAAGATGGATGGGGTGATGGCTGCACAGCAGTGGGGATGCACTTAATGACACTGAACTCACACTGAAACACGGCTAAAGTGATGATTTTATGTTAGGTATATTTTACTACAGTTAGATAATTTAGTGAGAGGTTTGCACAATAATTTGAGCTATTTCTGACCTTAATTGTTTTCAGTACAAAAAAATGCTTTACTCAGAATCATCATTAACATCCTATGATCATTAATTCTTTCTTAAAAATGTAGTAGTGATATAAAATTATTTGTATATGTTCTGTGCTATACTGACCAAGTACACTTCACGTTGATTCTCCACACGACTTAGATTCTAGATTCAATACAGTCAATTCAATACAGTCAATCCAACAGGATTTATTGTAGAAAGTAATACACTGATTGTAAAATTTATATGGAAATACAAAGGCTCTACCAGACTATAAAGAAGTACAGAAGTATAAAGCTGGGAGATTCACACCACCTGATTTTAAGATTTTATGAAATGGCAGTAATCAAGACAAATATATCAACAGAACAATAGACAAACTGCTGGAACAGAGTCCAGAAATAGACTAACATATATAAAGTCAACTGATTTTTGACAAAGACACCAAAGCACTTTAATGAGAAAGAAAGTCTATTCATCAATAGTGCTAGGACAACTGGATATCAATATGATAAAAAGAGAGAAAATAATTTGTAAAATTCATTTGGTTAAATGATATTTATGTATATCAGGCCTTTAAAATGATATATCAGAATCTCTGGGCTACTAAGTAGTCTAACAATGGCACCTATCAAGTCAGAGCCCTAAGTTTCCTCTCTCCTGTGCTTTGTTCTGATAATAAAGAAGAGGCATCACACATCGACTGTGCTAGAACATAAAAGCAACCTATAACTCTAATATTTGAGCACGTTAAGACAAATGTGACTTGGCCATAAATTCCTTCTTCTTTCTTTTTACTACTTATCCCTACTAGGAAAATATTTTTAAGGGAATCTCAACCAATGCTAACTTTGCTCAGAATGAAGTAACAGAAAATTGACTCACCAACAATATCAAGCTGAGTTTCTTCATCTTCTTCTCTCTTTCTCTTCTTCTCTTTACTCTTTTTCTTCTTACTACAGGAGATAATTTATATAGATGAGTTTAGATATATTGATTTGCATACTAAATGTAAGATGGAATCTTAAAAGACTCTTCTAAGATGTACACTTTATATATGTACACATATAAAAATTACTGATCTACAACAACATACCTTGATATACCCTCTTACTTCTAATACAGAGAAGTTACTTCTGATCCTGTTTAGACTGTGTTACAGTTAAAGAGAACAGACTCTGGAGCCAGACTGCCTTTTAGAATCATGATTCTGTCATTTTTAGTTCTGTGATTTTTGGGAAAATTTACTTAATCTGTAAATTTCCCCACCGATACATATGAGAATAACAATTTAACCCAACTCTTACTGTGAGGATTAGGAGTTAAGGCATAATCTTCATACATTACTTGTGAAAATGTAAAATGGTGCAATCAGAAGAGTTTGGAGTTCTTGAAAAGTTAAACATGGAATTAGATTTATGGAAACCACAGGATCTAACGATTCTCCTCCTAGGTTTATACCCAAGAGAAACGAAAACATAGGTCTACATAGAAATCCATGGGATTTCCCAGGCAAGAATACTGGAGTGGGTTGCCATTTCCTTGAACATCAGAAGTTCATGGTTCACATATTGCTGAAGCCTGGCTTGGAGAATTTTGAGCATTACTTTACTAGCGTGTGAGATGAGTACAACTGTGTGGTAGTTTGAGCGTTCTTTGGCATTGCCTTTCTGTGGGACTGGAATGAAAACTGACCTTTTCCAGTCCTGTGGCCACTGCTGAATTTTCCAAATTTGCTGACATACTGAGTGCAGCACTTTCACAGCATCATCTTTTAGGATTTGAAACAGCTCAACTGCAATTCTGTCATTTCCACTAACTTTGTTTGTAGTGATGCTTCCTAGGGCCCCCTTGACTTCACATTCCAGGATGTCTGGCTCTAGGTGAGTGATCACACCATGATGATTATCTGGGTTGTGAAGATTTTTGTATAGTTCTTCTGTGTAATCTTGCCTCCTACTCTAAATATCTTCTGCTCCTGTTAGGTCCACAGCATTTCTGTCCTTTATTGAGCCCATCTTCACATGAAATGCTCCCTTGGTATCTCTAATTTTCTTGCAGAGATCTCTAGTCTTTCCCAACCTGGGAAGCCCTTAATGGAATATTATTCAGCCATAAAGGAATGAGTACTGATACAACATAGATGAATCTTTTTTGGGGGGGCGGTTAAGCTTTTTCATAGATGAATCTTGAGAATGTTATCCTAAGTAAAAGAAGCCAGACACAAAAGGCTGCATATTGTATCGTTCGGTCGTTCAGTTGTGGACAACCCTGCATATTGTATGATTCCATATATATGGAATGTTTATGAGGCAAACTGATATAGACAAAAGGTGGATTAGTGGTTGCCAGGGATTAGGGGATAAGCAGAACGTGGAGTGACTGCTAATGATGGTGGGGCTTCTTTTTAAGAGGATGAAAATGTTCAGCAACTCAACAGTGCTGAGCTTTATGAATATACTAAAACCACTGAATTCTAACTTAAAAGGGCGAATTTTATAGTATATGCAGTATATCTCAACAATAAAAAGCCCAAGAGGGACTTTTAAAAAAGTTAACAGGTATTGCTTAGAACAGTTCTTGGCACATATGAAATGCTACATGTGTGTTAATTATATTGACAGTTATAATGACTATAAGACACACTTTTTTGTATTTTCATCACAAAATAAGCTTTCAGAAGCTCGCTCTCTCCTCCCTCCTATGAATTCAGACAGTAACAGTTTCACGTGTATTCAGGATAAATTCTTAATCCCAGACTCCTAGGCAGAGTTCTTAAGAGTCGTGGCTTCAGTTTGCTTCTTAACACTTTCTTTCCATCCCATCTAAAAGTATCTAAAACTCTTATCACTGAGACCAGGATGAAATGCTCAGCATCTGCATAAATGATCAACCCTGAGCAAGTCCACTAGTTGGGTAACTTCTTCCTTGCATTTGGCTCTACTTATTTACTGTACACGTCACCTCGTTTAATCCCCAAAACAACCCTTTTGGAGTATCTCTAACCCCTCCCAAGAGGAAGCTCAAAGATACTAACGAACCTGTCACAAGATTAGTAATTGGTGGAGTCCAGATTCGAACCCATAGCCTTTTCAAAATCTGTATCTGCATATTTCATTAAAATTAATTTTTTAAAAGGTGGCAAGGAGGCAATGTTGCAAACAGTTATCCCTAATAAAGGGAAGTTACTGTTATAACCCACACGATCAGACTAACACAGCCCTACCAAGCATAGGTCTGGAGGTGGGGGTTCATCAAGGGAAATCCGACTTTATGGCTCCTGGTCCCCCAGGAAGGCGCTGACGCCCCAGGACACTCGCCCCAGGGAGGGGAAGGCTGAGCGGCGTCGAGAAAGAGGGCGAGAATCTCCCACGCAAACCCGCGTCCTTACCTCTTGGCCTTGGTTCCCTTGAGCACGAGTTTGGTGGACTTCACATATGAGTATTCGGCCATGGTCGTGGCAAAACACGTGAACCGGAGCAGGAGCGGGCGACGGAGGCACAAAAGTGGAGAGGGGGCCCGAGCTCCCCGAAGACGTCCGCTCCACCGGAGTGGGCGCGTCTCCCCCAGGTCCCTGGCCTTTTTCACCCCAACGTCAAGTCCCAAGTAGAGTTCCACTTCCTGTTTACAGCCTGGGTACGGCATCCGCAGAGGGCCGAAATAGATCCGCGTGTTTCTTTTTTTGCCTGCGCCCTGAACACGGGCCTTTCCGAATGCGGAAGCCGGGGAGCCGCGCCCTCTGGTGGACACGGTGGGTCTCGCAGCCGAGCTGGGCGACTGGAGCCGCTCTGGAGAGAGTCCGCCTGCGAGGTCTTAGGAGGCGGCGGTAATTAGCTCACGGATGCGATGACTCAGGTCAACCCTCTCAAAGCCGCCCCGTGGACTGGTCCTGACTGCGCGCCGCAGCCAAGGGCTGGGCCCGCGTGTGCGGCGGAGGCGTTGAGAAACACATGGCGCATTGTTTAGCCTTGGGCGACTTCACAAGCCGTCTCAGTTCTGTAAATGTTTATTGTACTGTTCGTACTTAGGGAGACTCGAGTAATCAGAGGAAACAAACAAGGAATAAAATAAAAGACAAGTAAGCGCCAGCGTTTGGGCGGAAGATTTCACCAGCGCTGCAGGATTTTGGGTGGAGATGGGCAGGTCGGTGGCAGAGAAAGCTAATGCATTCAGAGAGATCTTTCTCCGTGTAGGGCGGGTCTTGAGAGGTTTCCACGGCTTCAGTCCCTGCTCGCATCTCTTCAACAGTTTTATCATCTACTTCCCTGATTCCATCGTCTCTCCCTTCCAAACCATCTACTGTAGTGCCGAGTGATCTCTCTAAAGAAACAGCTGATCATTATCCCCCTCGTTTTTGAGTCTCTAAGTCCTATCCCACCCTGTGACCCCATGTACTGTGGCACCCCAGGCTCCTCTGACCTCCACTATCTCCCGGAGGTTGCTTAAACTCATGTCCATTGAGTCACTGATGCTATCTAGCTCATCCTCTGTCGTCCCCTTTTACTCTTGGCCTCAATCTTTTCCAGCGTCAGGGTCTTTTCTAGTGAGTCAGCTCTTTGCATCAGGTGGCCAAAGTATTGAGGCTTCAGCTTCATAACAGTCCTTCCAATGAATATCCAGGGTTGATTTCCTTTAGGATTGACTGGTTTGCTCTCCTTGCAGTCCAAGGGATTCTGAAGAGTCTTCTCCAACACCATGGTTTGAAAGCATCAGTTCTTCAGCATTCAGCCTTCTTTTACGGCCCAACTCTTACATCTGTGCGTGACTATTGGAAAACCACAGCTTTGACTATACAGATATTTGTCAGCAAAGTGATGTCTCTGCTTTTTAATACACTGTCTAGGTTTGTCATAGCTTTTCTTCCAAGGAGCAAGGGTCTTGTAATTTCGTGGCTGCAGTCACCATCTGTAGTGACTTTGGAGCCCAAGAAAATAAAATCTGTCACTGCTGCCCCTTTTGCCCCTTCTATTTTGCGCTGGGGAAGGAAATGGCAACCCATTCCGGTATTCTTTCCTGGAGAACCCCATGGACAGTATGAAAAGCCATTATCCCTAAAGTCTATTAAAGGGAGGCCTACTGGTTTCAGGAGGAGAATCCTAGTTCATGTAGGGAACTGGTGATCTTGGCCTCTTTCTCACCACGCTTGGAACCCATGCTGCCTTACCCCAAGCTGCACAGCCTGACTGGAAATGCTTGAAAGCTCTGTCTTTCCTTGTCCTGCCTAGAATGCTGCTCTAGCTGCTTACCCACCCTGTTTGTGTGGGCCCTTCCCTCTCCTTTGCAGCCTTTAAAACAAATTCAGGCTTATTTCCTCCAAAAAGCCATCTTTGAATAACTTCCTGTGTTTCCCCAAAGATCCTTCATTGCTCATCCTAAAGCTTTACTGTGTGCTTTTTAAAACACAAGAGCCATGTGCTTATTTATTCTTGTCTCATCTGCACCCACATCCAATGCCTGCTTCACAATAAACCTTGCCTAAACGTCAGTTAAAATATTAAGATTCCAAAGCCTGGTGTGCGATAATGAAGGGAGTGGAACAGAGTGTGACTTGACTAGGTTGGATTGTGATAGAAAAACAGAAGTAGACGTGCTGGATGGGTAAGGAATAGCGGAACTTTGGACATCAGTTCCTTATCTGTTTACCTGGAGAAGGCAATGGCACCCCACTCCAGTACTCTTGCCTGGAAAATCCCATGGATGGAGGAGCCTGGTAGGCTGCAGTACATGGGGTCGCTAAGAGTTGGACATGACTGAGCGATTTCACCATCTTTGCTGTGAGCAACTTTTAAAAAAGTTTGTTGTAGTCCCAGCCATCAGCACCACCTTGTGGACAAATAAGGAAATGGCTACATTTTGCTCAAGCATCATCAGTTCAGTTTGGTTCAGTCACTCAATCGTGTCTGACTCTTTGCGACCCCATGGACTGCAGCACGCCAGGCCTCCCTGTCCATCACTAACTCCCGGAGTTCACCCAAACTCAGGTCCATCGAGTCGGTGATGCCATCCAGCCATCTCATCCTCTGTCGTCCCCTTCTCCTCCTGCCCCCAATCCCTCCCAGCATCAGTCTTTTCCAATGAGTCAACTCTTCGCATGAGGTGGCCAAACTACTGGAGTTTCAGCTTTAGCATCATTCCTTCCAAATAAATCCCAGGGCTGATCTCCTTCAGAATGGACTGGTTGGATCTCCTTGCAGTCCAAAGGACTCTGAAGAGTCTTCTCCAACACCACAGTTCAAAAGCATCATTTTTTCTGCGCTCAGCTTTTTTCCACAGTCCAACTCTCACATCCATACATGACAACTGGAAAAACCATAGCCTTGACTAGACGGACCTTTGTTGGCAAAGTAATGTCTGTGCTTTTGAATATGCTATCTAGGTTGGTCATAACTTCCCTTCCAAGGAGTAAGCGTCTTTTAATTTCATGGCTGCAGTCACCATCTGCAGTGATTTTGAGCCCACTGTTTCCCCATCTGTTTCCCATGAAGTGATGGGACCAGATGCCATGATCTTAGTTTTCTGAATGCTGTGCTTTAAGCCAACTTTTTCACTCTCCTCTTTCACTTTTATCAAGAGGCTTTTAGTTCCTCTTCACTTTCTGCCATAAGGATGGCGTCATCTGCGTATCTGAGGTTATTGATATTTCTCCCAGCAATCTTGATTCCAGCTTGTGTTTCTTCCAGCCCAGCGTTTCTTATGATGTACTCTGCGTATAAGTTAAATAAGCAGGGTGACAATATACAGCCTTGACGTACTCCTTTTCCTATTTGGAACCAGTCTGTTGTTCCATGTCCAGTTCTAACTGTTGCTTCCTGGCCTGCATACAGATTTTTCAAGAGGCAGGTCAGGTGGTCTGGTAAGCCCATTTCTTTCAGAATTTTCCACAGTTTATTGTGATCCACACAGTCAAAGGCTTTGGCACAGTCAATAAAGCAGAAATAGATGTTTTTCTGGAACTCTCTTGCTTTTTCCATGATCCAGTGGATGTTGGCAATTTGATCTCTGGTTCCTCTGCCTTTTCTAAAACCAGCTTGAACATCTGGAAGTTCATGGGTCACGTACTGCTGAAGCCTGGCTTGAGGGATTTTAAGCATTACTTTACTAGTGTGTGAGATGAGTGCAATTGTGCGGTAGTTTGAGCATTCTTTAGCATTGCCTTTCTGTGGGACTGGAATGAAAACTGACCTTTTCCAGTCCTGTGGCCACTGCTGAGTTTCCCAAATTTGCTGGCATATTGAGTGGAGCACTTTTACAGCATCATCTTTCAGGATTTGAAATAGCTCCACTGGAATTCCATCACCTCCACTAGCTTTGTTCGTAGTGATGCTTTCTAAGGCCCACTTGACTTCACATTCCAGGATTTCTGGCTCTAGGTGAGTGATCATACCATTGTAATTATCTGGGTAGTGAAGCTTTTTTTTGTACAGTTCTGTGTATTCTTGCCACTTCTTAATACCTTCTGCTTCTGTTAGGTCCATACCATTTCTGTCCTTTATCGAGCCCATCTTTGCATGAAATGTTCCCTTGGTATCTCTAATTTTCTTCAAGAGATCTCTAGCCTTTCCCATTCTGTTCTTTTCCTCTATTTCTTTGCACTGATCGCTAAGGAAGTCTTTCTTATCTCTCCTTGCTATTCTTTGGAACTCTGCATTCAGATGCTTATATCTTTCCTTTTCTCCTTTGCTTTTCACTTCTCTTCACAGCTATATGTAAGCCCTCCTCAGACAGCCATTTTGCTTTTTGCATTTCTTTTCCATGGGGATGGTCTTGATCCCTGTCTCCTGTAGAATGTCATGAACCTCCGTCCATAGTTCATCAGGCACTCTATCTGTCAGATCTAGTCCCTTAAATCTATTTCTCATTTCCACTGTATAATCATAAGGGATTTTATTTAGGTCATACCTGAATGGTCTAGTGATTTTCCCTACTTTCTTCAATAAGTCTGAATTTGCTAATAAGGAGTTCATGATCTGAGCCACAGTCAGCTCCCAGTTTTGTTTTTGCTGACTGTATAGAGCTTCTCTATCTTTGGCTGCAAAGATATAATCAATTGACCATCTGGTGATGTCCATGTCTAGAGTGTTCTCTTGTCTTGTTGGAAGAGGGTGTTTGCTATGACCAGTGCGTTCCCTTGGCAGAACTCTGTTAGTCTTTGCCCTGCTTCATTCTGTACTCCAAGGCCATATTTGCCTGTTATTCCAGGTGTTTCTTGACTTTCTACTTTTGCATTCCAGTCCCCTATAATGAAAAGGATAACTTTTTGATCGACTATATCCCAGTGCAAAATAAAAAGTGTAAAAAAATGATAATAGATGTGAAAGCTTTGATATCTACTAAATTTGGAGAAAGAAATGGCAACCTACTCCAGTATTCTTGCCTGGAGAATCCCAGAATCCCATGGGCAGAGGACCCTGATGGGCTGCTGTCTGTGGGGTCGCACAGAGTCAGACATGACTGAAGCGACTTAGCATGCATGCATGCATTGGAGAAGGAAATGGCAACCCACTCCAGTATTCTTGCCTGGAGAATCCCAGGGACAGAGAAGCCTGGTGGGCTGCTGTCTATGGGGTCGCACAGGGTTGGACACGACTGAAGTGACTTAGCAGCAGCAGCAGCAAATTCAATAGAAGTCTAAAAGATTATTACTACAAAAGGCAGGCATGTGTTGGGCAAATGTGTAATAAAATTTAAGTGTTGCTTAAAAAAGTACCAATAACCAAATTTGGAATTTAAAAAGCTTCCTTGAAGCTGTATTTAGAGGATGTGTTTCCCTAATACACTTTGAAATCACTTATAAATCTCTATCAGCAATATTATGCTGCTGCTGCTGCTGCTAAGTCGTCCTTTAAATACAAATATAACACTATGTAGAAAGCGCTACAGAAACTGAGAACTGGTGGTGTTTTCCTTAATGCCATCTGATACTACTTGAGCAAAATGTAGCCATTTCTTATATGACCACAAGGTGGTGCTGTTTCCCCACGAATAACACAAGGCAGCCGCTCCCAGGAACACAAGGGACTAAAAATATCTCCGCGGGTCCTTTTCCATGATTAATAGGTTTTCAGGGTGCAGTTAGGTTTGTCCCATAGAAGAAACGTGTAGTTTTTCTTATAGAAGCATAATTTATGATTTAGTACAAAATTTGGCATTGTCAGAGTGAAGATTTCTCTTTTTCCTTATAATTTCATTTATAATAATTATATTTTTAGTGATACTAACTGCTTCATAAAAACATCATTATATTATACACCCAATGACTGTGAAATCATTTGCCTTGAAGCACAGTGAAATCATCAATCAGCAAACTGGTTCTGAAATGGGCCATTTTAAGAAAGCTATTTACGCTCTAATTTGCAAATTGGGTTTTTTTTTTTTTTGAAATTAAAACATTAAAAAAATGTACCAACTACGATTGCTTAACAAAAGTAATGGTTCTTTTTATGGTAAGGAAATAAATTGAACTTCTGTGCTGGAAAGTGCAGAAAACAAATCAGCTTTCTTTATAAATAGATTTTACTACTGGCTTAGAAATTACCTTCTGTGCTTTTCAGATGATGGAAAAATGAAGTCAGCTTCTGTTTGCACTGTGCAGAGAGCATATTTGCTGTGTCCTTTTCAAGAGGATTATGGAATGTTGGGAGGTCAGGATTCTCAAAAACAGAGTTCTAGGAAGTGGCAAAATGTGGAAAGGAAAATAAAGCAAGCCTGGTTGTTTCGTATATACACTTAGTATATATGCTGATGGATTGGAGAGAAACTGTGGATGGGGAGCCAGCACGTCATCTTGTTCTGACTTGGATGGACTTGACGTGATCCGGTATTCACTGAAGGCCAAGGCTGACCGGGTGTCAGGTTGGCTGGCATTGGAATTGGGAGAAAAGCCACCGGGCAGTGGTTTTGGCCACGTGTTCAGAGTCTGGTGCTCAAAGCGAACTCAGTTCAGTCGCTCAGTCTTGTCCGACTCTTTGCAACCCCATGGACTGCAGCACACCAGGCCTCCCTGTCCATCACCAACTCCCGGAGTTTGCTCAAAGTCATGTCCATTGAGTTGGTGATGCCATCCAACCATCTCATCATCTGTCGTCCCCTTCTCCTCCCGCCTTCAATCTTTCCCAGCATCAGGGTCTTTTCCAAAAGTCGGTTCTTCTCATCAGGTGGTCAAAGTATTGGAGTTTCAGCTTCAGCATCAGTCCTTCTAATATTCAGGACTTATTTTCTTTAGAATGGACTGGTTGGATCTCCTTGCAGTCTAAGGGACTCTCAAGAGTCTTTGAGTCTTCTCCAACACCACAGTTCAAAAGCATCAATTCTTCTGTGCTCAGCTTTCTTTATGCTCCAACTCTCACATCCATACACGACTACTGGGAAAACCTCAAAAAAAAAAAAAAAAAAAAAAAAAGCTCAGCTCTAACCAGGACGTTAATGCCAAATCTGACACCAGCATCTAGGTGTCTCAGTTGCAGCTGAGACTTCAGTCTGACTGGAGGATTGAGTCACCTTGGAGATCCAACAGAACCCACAGAAGCGAGCTCCACAGATGCTGGCTGGCGAGCAGCATGGGGTTGCTTCGTTCCGCTTCGTAAGATGCTCTTTGCTGGGCTAAGTTTGATAGAGACATCCTTCAGGAGCAGGGACATGCTCTTCAGATGAGGGTAGAGGTTTGGCTGCTTGGAGTGGTAGCCCTAGGACTCATAGTTCAAGCGAGGAGGGAGGAGACAGCATCTCCTGATGATAGGCGATTGCATTTAAACTGGATTAAAAAATATTGACCTATTTATTATTTATTTTTGGCTGCACTGCGTCTTCGTTGCTGCAGGGGCTTTTTCCAGTTGCAGTGAGGGGGTCTGCTCTCTGCTTGTGGTGTGCAGGCTCCTCATTGCAGTGGCTTCTCCTGTTGAGAAGCTCGGGCTCTAGGGCCCACGGGCTCCCGTAGCTGGTGGTGCGTGGACTTAGTTGCTGCGTGCCGTGTGGAATCTTCCGGAACCTGGGATCGCAGCCGTGTACCCCACATCGGCAGGTGCGTTCCTATCCACTATGCCACCAGGGAAGCCCTAAACTGGATTTTTAATTTTTTAAGAGAATTCTTACGTCTTCGTCTGCTTGGGCTGCCATAGCATATAGTAAACACGAAACTGCTTAATGCTCTCGGCTGTAGGGTCTGGGAGGTCCAAGATGCAGGCAAGTTCCACGTCTGGTCAGGACCCGCTTTCTGATCTGCAGATGGCTCCTGTCCTCATAATAAGAACACGAATTATGAGTTCCTCACCGTCATGACTTTACCTAAACTAAACCACCTCCCCAAAGCAAAAGCTTGTAACGCCTTCGCATTGTAGGTAAGAGCTTTAACATATGAATTTTGAGAAATTACAAACATGTAGACCACAGCACATCCCCTGATAAGATCTAGTCCCTAAAAATGATGTAAAATTATGACCTGATTCTTGTCCAAACTGTCTGGATTTCTTAAAAACAAAGCATACGTGACTATTTCCTCGAAAGATTTATTCATCCACGCCCTGCTGTAGTTAGAGAATTTTTACAGAATTACATCCATGAGACTTCTAATAGCTTAATCAATCATAGGAGGCCTTAAAACATTACAGGTAAAGCATGTGCTTTGAAATCATACAGTAGGATTTGTGAACAAATCCACACAAAACCCTCCTCTTGGTTCCTTTTACTGGTCCAGTTTTGCTGAGGAACTAAATTTGAGAGACTTGCCCAAGATCACACAATTAATAAGTGGTAGAGCTGAAGTTTGTATACTAAAGTCTCTCTGGTCCAGGACCTATTTACCATTGTCCAACACTGCTTTTTTGAGACCTGGAGAGTGCCAACATTCTTCCTTTTGAAATCTCACTTCCTTCTGGGTAGCAACTTAATCAGTCTGTGAAGAGGGCACCATAATACAGACCAGAAAAGTTCTTTGAAATCTAACATTTGTGGTGAGGAATAGTCCTGTGGTATCGCCAGTGGGTAAGCATCTTTTGAAGGCTCTCTGTGCAGCAGTTCAGTAAGAAGCAGAGACGTTACTGTTGGCCTGTGCAGGACAGGAGGCCCACAGCTTGTACCCTTCCCTTCCCTTTTACTTTGTCTCCAGACGACTTTTTATGGTTGGTCAAGTTTAAGGATCTTTCATGAGCCCCCGGGGAGAGGTAGAACTGTCCTAGATCCCGGTAAGGGTTTTTTTTTTTTTAAAGATTATTTATTTCACTTGGCTGCACTGGGTCCTAGTTGTGGCGTGTGGGATCTAGTTCCTTGACCAGGGATTGAACCCATGCCCCTGTACTGGCAGTGCAGATTCTTAGCCATTGGGCCACCAAGGAGTCCCTCTAGGGACTAGGCAAAGGTTCATGGGCAAGCAGAGGAGCTAGTGTGGCTTGCCACTGCTCCTTCTGGGAAAACGTCTAAGCATTTCTTTCTTTGAATCCCCTTCATTCCCTCAAATGCTGGATAAAACACGTCTGCTTTCTCATCCTTGCCAACAGAGGATATCTGCTCTCTTTCACTGAACTCAGAACAAGAAACAAATAAGAAAGAATAAAGTGAAACCTAGGCAGGCTTCCCAGGCTCTGTCTGGTGGCTGTCCTCGTCCTCCTCTTGACAGATGTTCCCTCCCTTTCTCATAAGAGAGTGTCCAGATCTAAGACTTGGGTCTGACTTTTGGGAGAAGTACGCAGGAGGGGTCTCTGACTTGCTTTGGCATCCAATCAAGGGCTTCCCTGGTGGCTCAGATGGTAAAGAATCCGCCTGCAATGGGGGAGACCTGGGTTCGATCCCTGGGTTGGGAAGATCCCCTTCAGAAGGGAATGGCTACCCACTCCAGTATTCTTGCTTGGAGAATCCCGTAGACAGAGGAGTCTGGTGGGCTACAGTCCGTGGGGTTGCAAAGAGTTGGACCTGACTGAGCAGCTAACACACACACACACACACACTCAAAACAGAGTCCTTCCAGCGTTCAACTCAGCTCAGTGGTCTCTCTGTGTGTTTGGGGAAAATCACCAGGTAGTAATAAACTGTTATTTTCCTATGGCTTATTTTCTGTACATATATATTTTTTTCTTAGGGACATCGTGTGGAGATTCGTTCCTTGGCCAGATACCATTTTAATCACTGCCATTATGAACAATTGTTCGCTCTTATGGAACTGAAATCTAAATGGAGACTGAGCAAACAAGTAGAGTGAGCCAATTATGTTACGATGTCAATCTTTTCGTGTCTTCTTAGGGATATTGGTTGTTTCCCCCCTTGTTCACCAAGTTCTAGGCTTGGTGATAAAAGGGATGTTTTGATCTGCTGCAAACTTCCTGATTGGTTAGCAGTAAACTTGACTGCCTCCCATAAGACTGCTGGGAACTATCTCTTGTCTCAATCAGAAATTCCACTATTTGGAGATGTGTGTGAACTGGGAAGGTTGTAAATATTTATTGATTACCTGCTGTACACTCAACCCTATGTTAAGCACTGGACGTATTAAATAATTTTGAATATCTTCATATTCAACTCTCACGACAATATTCTGCTGTTCTTTTTCTCCCCCTGGTTGTGATAAGTGGGGGCTACTCTTCATTGTGGTGCACAGGCTTCTCATTGCACTGGCTTCTCTCATTGTGGAGCAAGGGCTCCAGGGCGTGTGGGCTCAGTACTCGCAGCTCCCGGGCTCTAGAGCACAGGCTCAATAGTGGCTGGCACCTGGGCGTGCTTGCTCTTTGGCACATGGGATCTCCTGGATCTGGGGTTGAACCTGTGTCTCCTGCATTGGCAGGTGGATTCATTACCACTGAACTTTATTTTGGGGAGCTCCAAAATCACTGCAGATGGTGACTGCAGCCATGAAATTAAAAGATGCTTACTCCTTGGAAGGAAAGTTATGACCAACCTAGATAGCATATTAAAAGCAGAGACATTACTTTGCCATCAAAGGTCCGTCTAGTCAAGGCGGACCTGTTTTTCCTGTGGTCATGTATGGATGTGAGAGTTGGACTGTGAAGAAGGCTGAGTGCCGAAGAACTGATGCTTTTGAACTGTGGTGTTGGAGAAGACTCTTGAGAGTCCCTTGGACTGCAAGGAGATCTAACCAGTCCCTCCTAAAGGAAATCAGTTCTAAGTATTCATTGGAAGGACTGATGTTGAAGCTGAAACTCCAATACTTTGGCCACCTGATGCAAAGAATTGACTCATTTGAAAAGACCCTGATGCTGGGAAAGATTGAGGGCAGGAGGAGAAGGGGATGACAGAAGATGAGATGGCTGGATGGCATCATCGAGTCAATGGACATGAGTTTGGGTAAACTCCAGGAGTTGGTGATGGACAGGGAGGCCTGGCGTGCTGCAGTCCATGGACCTGTGAGGAGTTGGACACGACTGAGTGACTGAACAGAACTGAACTGAACTGAGCCACCAGGGAAGCCCCAGCTGCTCGGTTTTGGCAGACAGAAGACAAATCTGGAGTCAGGGGGCCTGAGCAGGCCACAAGGAAGTGGGCCAGGTCCAGGGAAGGGTGGCGCTGGTTGTCTAGGTAACTGGCCGCCTTTGGGCTGGCAGCACATCAGAAAACCCCATCCCGCTTCCCTCAGATGCTGCCCAGGTCTGCTGGAGCTAAGAGAGCTCTGAGAAGGACCACTCCACGGCCTGAGTGTGGGTGCTGGGATGCCTCGCCTCATCAATATCTTGGCTGATGGCTATGCATGTGGGGGCTATTTGCCTGGCTTTCTCAACCTGTGCCAGAAAACGTGCTTTTGAAGTGGTTTGGAAAGCTCCAAAGGAGACGTGCTTCAGGTATTGGCGTTACTGCCAAAGAGAAAAAGATTCTGCTTTTCATCAGCTGCTTGCTCCAGTGGTCTGTGTCTCTCTGACACCTACTGCTGATGGCCCTGCAGGGCGGATCGTGCAGTGGAAGGTGAACGGCAGCCCAGGGTCTTCCCCCATTCCAGGCGGAGCGGCGAGCAACCTTGTGATGTCGGGATGCTCCAGCACAGGTAGGCTGGAGACCAGTGGCCCCTCTTACAGCACGAGGTTGGACACTCTTTATAGTTTCCCCAGACGTGGGAATTGGCAGGGCTTGAGAAAGAATCACTGGCTGAAGTTCATTTTCTTTTCCTGCTACCTTCCCCAGCCATAAAACTAAAAGCTTTTTACCTATAACATGTTTGGGATCTTCTGGGATTGGAGAGCAGTTCCTCCGGAGTTTTTCCCAGTCAGACTTCAGTCCTAGCGATCTGAGAGTTCAAATAGTCCATTTGAATTAGAAAAAAGCTGTTCTAATTGATGCTTCTCATAGTCTCTCCCTCCCCCAGAAGGCTTCCGATTTGATTTTGTGTCTTTTGGTTTCCCCCTCTCCCCCTACCAAATCTCAGATTCCTGAGAGTGAATCCTTTCACTTTGAATTTCATCATCTCTCACTTAATTAGAACTTCATTCACCTGTTGTGCCGGGTTTAATTTAATCCCTTCATAATAAGCTTCCCCTGAGTTTTCTCCAACTATCTGACCCAGAGCTATGTAATGCTTAGGGCTTCCCTGGTGGCTCAGTGGTACAGAGTCTGCCAGGAGACGCGGGTTCGATCCCTGGTTCAGAAAGATCCCCTGGAGGAGGAAATGGCAACCCACTCCAGTATTCTTTCCTGGGAAATTCCATGGACAGGGGAGACTGGTGGGATACAGTCCATGGGGTTGCAAAAGTCATACATGACTTAACAATGAAACAATAACCTTTTAAAAGGCCTTATCTCCGAACAGTTACATTGTGAGGTCTTGGTGATAGGACTTCAACATGTACATTTTGAATGAACACAGTTGAGACATAACAGTCATCAATAGCCGCCTTATTTTTTAGTCCAGCGGGATCTGAGGAATTTTCAGTATTAAACCTCTTCCTCTTTTCTTGGGGGTGTGTGTGCGCCTTTTGATTCTAAACTTGGGTGATTTTTTTCCCCTTTCTTTGGCTCAGATCCCGCCCTCCCTCCCCCCCACCCCCGCCCCCCAACCATCTCCTATCCTTATAAGTGCTAGAATTCCTCAGGACTTGGTTCTGGGTCCTCTTCTCTTCTCACTTGATAAAAACTTTAAGATTTTAATAATTTAAAATAAGATTTTAAATCATTTGAACATGTGTGACTCGTCTGTACTACAGACCTTTCTTGCTAAGTGCCAGAACACCATGTCCAACTGTTTTTTTCTTTTTTTAAGTTTCCACTTGGGTTTTCACAGTCATACCTAAAATCAGAGCTCAGAAAACTTGAGATCTATCCCCAAATGTTATGCCTCTTCCTAAATCTATTCCTTCCTGTTAGTTTGCTTCTTATCCAGCCTTCTTGTTCTTCATAGAAATAACCTTCATTTACCCACTTGCTTCTGCCAAAAATGAGGACTAATCCTTGATGCTTCTTTCTCTTGTCACACCTCTATAGGACCACTTGCAATCAAGTCCTGTTACTCTCCTTCAAAAACATGTCCTGATAGCAATCTCCTTCCATCGCATGACTACCTCTCACCCGGTGAGTAAACAGAACTCCTCCTTCCAACTCTGTGCCCCTCCAGTTCATTCTCTACAGAGCATCCAGGGAGGTCCTTTAAAGATTTCAATTAGATCTTATTTATTCTCTATTTAAAGATCATTAATGGTTTCCCACCCACAAGATAATTCTGCTAGATTGCAAGCTCTAAGGCTGCTATATCCTTTTGGAGATAGATCTTGCCAAGATATTTTTCATTTGGTTTCATTTAGTATTTTTTTTTTAATGTAAAGTGCTGCTACCTTATCATTGCCAATGAAATTCTGCTTCAGTTGTTAACATGAGTTTAAATTGACATAATGGGCAGCTGTCTTTGGCATATATACATGGTGGTCCTTTTGTAAGGTTTAGTATGTATCAGGTAAAGTTATAAGCATTACAAGCAATAGCGTATTTAATCCTAATAACACAAAGACTTATGTTTTACTATTCCATTTTTACAAACAAAAAACCAAATATAGACTAAATAATTTGCCTGAATTGCAAAAAAAAAAAAAAAAAAAAAAGCTTGCCTTGTTTATTTCTGTTTCTCCAGAGCTTAGCCTGGGCTTCCCTGTGGCTCAGTGGTAAAGAATCCACCTGCCAATACAGGAGATGCAGGAGACGTGAGTTTGATTCCTGGGTTGGGAAGACCCCCTGGAGGAGGAAATGGCAACCCACTTCAGTATTTTTGCCTGGAAAATTCCGTGAAGAGAGGAGCCTGGTGGGTACAGTCCGTGGGGTCTCAAAAGTCAGATGTAACCAAGCATAGGCACATGGACGAGCCTGGCCCAGTGCCTCGTATCAGTACCTAATAGGGCCTGACACAGTGACGCCGCTTGCGCCTGCCTTTTCAGCCTCGTCTTTCACACCAGTTCTCATCTGTCCTGGTCGCTGCTTTTCCAGATCTGTAGCTGGCCTGGTGCAGGCTGCCTGGGTTGTGGTGTACCCACTCTACCTTTGGCTGGATTCTCTGGTGGCCTGGCTATACTAAGTGGTGTCCACGATCAGAAGCCTGGGCATCCTGGAAGCTTGTTAGGACTCAGGCCCCACCCTAGACCTAATGGAGCAGAAAGTCCACTTCACCAAAGTCCTCAGTGATTCATATGCATATGAAAGTGTGGCCTCAGCCTACATGTTAGTTCTTTAGAGAGACCTTCCCCAAATGACCAGCATAAGTTGGACCAAGTAGCGGATTCACTCATCCATCGGTGACACCCAGAAGGGAAAGGAAGTGAGACGCGGAGGGAGCAAGGCAGGGGAGGTGAAGGCTGCCAGTCAGAAGCTGTTAAACGTTTAATTAAGTCTGACCTTTCAAAAGTTTCAGGATTTACATCTGTGTCTCCTTTGCTGCCCTGTACGTAGGATTGTTGCTACCATCTTTCTAGATTCCATATATATGTGTTAATATACGGTATTTGTCTTTCTCTTTCTGACGTACTTCACTCTGTGTAATAGGCTCTAGGTTCTGCCACCTCTTTAGAACTGACTGAAATGTGTTCCTTTTTATAGCTGAGTAATATTCCATTGTATATGTACTACAACCTCTTTCTCCATCCATCTGCCGATGGCCATCTAGGTTGCTTCCACGTCCTAGCTATTGTGAATAGTGCTGCAGTGAACATTGGGGCACACGTGTCTTGTTCAATTTCTGGTTTCCCTGGAGCATATGCCCAGTAGTGGGACTGCTGGGTCGTGGCTCAGTGGGAGAGAGAGGCTTGGTTTGAAAGAATAGCACTGGAACATACACATTCCCATATATAAGACAGATAACCAGTGTGCGTTCGATGCATGAGGTAGGGCACCCAAAGCCAGTGCTCCATGACAACCTGGAAGGGTAGGGTGAGGAGGGAGGTGGGGGGCAGGCTTCAGGATGGAAGGGACACCTGTATATCTATGGCCAATTCCTGTTGATGTATATCAAATACCATCACAGGATTGTAAAGTAATTATTCTCCAATTAAAATAAATGAGTTAATTTTAAAAATCCACAATGGAGATTGAAATAAAAATTCAATGCAGAAAAAGTTTTGGATTACACAGAGGAGCCTGTGAAATCTGTGAAGAGTATGAATTGATTTGCGCAAACAGAAAGTTGCAAGAAGCTTTGTTTGCGTTAACAGAGTTTTGAGTCCACCCTAGAAACCTCTTGATGCAGTTGTTTTCTGTTGATTTGCCACACTATGACACCACGGGATAAATGCACAGCAGTGAGTCACAGTCACTCTGGCTCTTCCAATATCTCATTGATCCATGGTTGCGCATTGTAGAAAATCTGGCTAAGGCACCTGTTCTTTAATGTAATTGGATTCCAGCTTTGGTGCAAGTCAATTGTTCAGTGTTTTGTTGCAAATACTTTAGACATTACATCGCTGACCGATTGATTTGTGGTTGCTGGGGCCTTCTGTATATTCTGTAAGAAGCCCCAAAATAACATTGTAGATCTCCAGCACATTAGAAAGGACATGCAATGAGTGTTCAGCCAATGAACGAAGCCATAGTTTGTGACTGAGAGACCAATGAAAACACAGTAATTAAAAGTAAACACCATCGTTACTTACCTCTGAAAACATTTCTATAGTGTCAAATAGGTATACTTTACTCGTAAAATATTTTGTTGCTTCTATTGCCAAGTGTTTCAGGATTTTATGGTGCCAAAATGTTTATTAATTTAACGAGGCAATTTGTTGGAGTTTTTCAACAAACTAAAAGTGCTGGCAGAGCTGTCATGTTAAAGTACAATCCCACGCAAACTTTCAGCATGACGGCTGCTCCTTGTTTGCTTAATAATAGAGCTCACGAATGCCTGATAGGAGAGGAAAGTGGGGCACAGGTGTAGTGCCATTTAGGGGTGATGGAGGCACATTTGGCGTCTTTTGCATGATCTATAGGTAGAGCCAAGCAGAAGTTATAATCAGCCCTCTGTCAAATCTACATAGTTTAAAACGGCACAGAGCTTTTTTGGACATTGAGGGAGGAAGTTTAGTAGAAATCTAAGGGGATGAGAGAGGGACCAACATGTGCTGATTGCCTTCCATGCTGCTGCTGCTGGCTGCTAAGTCGCTTCAGTCGTGTCCAACTCCTTGTGACCCCATGGACTATAACCCTCCAGGCTTCTCTGTCCATGGGATTCTCCAGGCAAGAATACTGGAGTGGATTGCCATTTCCTCCTCCAGGAGATCTTCCCCCACGCAGGGATCGAACTCAATGTCTCCTGGGGCTTCTGGATTGCAGGTGGATTCTTCACTGCTGAGGGAAGCCCTGCCTTCTACTGGGTACTCATTTACTCATCACAGACACCTTTTAAGAGGGGATTCATTTGTTCCATTTTACTCAAGTGAGAAATTGAGCTTCACATGCTTTTTTTTGACTCCTGGTTACACATTAAAATCAAAGGAGTGGCATTAAAAAATGACATTGTGCACTTGTTGGGATAGCTATTATTACAAAATGGAAAATAACAAGTGTTGGTGAGGATGTGGCAAAGTTGGAACCCTCATGCATGGCGGGTGGGAATATAAAGTGGTGCAGCTGCTGTGGGAAATAGTGTGCTGGTTCCTCAAAAATTTAAATGAAATAATCATATGAGCCAGTGATCACATTTACAGTAATAGTAGAGGCAGTAGTATTAGTCGCTCAGTCGTGTCTGACTCTTTGCAACCCGTGGACTGTAGCCCACCAGGATCCCGTCCATGGAATGCTCCCTCTGGAGTGGGTTGCCATTCCCTTCGCCAGGGGATCCTACTGACCCAGGGATTGAACCTGGGTCTCCTGCATTGCAGGCAGATTCTTTACCATCTGAGCCACCAGGGAAGCCCAATCATATTCATAGATCAGTATATATCCAAAATAACTGAAAGCAGGCTCAGAGACTTATATATCCATGTTCATTACTGTGTTATTGACAATACCCAAAGGTAGAAATAACCCCCAGAGTTCATTTATGGATAAATGAATAAACAAAAGTGGTATATACATATAATAGAATATTATTCAGACATAAAAACAAATGAAATTCTGATACTTGCTACAACATGGATATGAAAACATGCTAAGTGAAGTAAGCCAGACATAAAAGACAAATATTGTATGATTCCACTTACATAAGGTGTCTAGAATAGGTAAATTCATAGACAGTAAGTATAATGAAGGTTACCAGGGGCTGGGGAAACGTGGGGATGGGGAGTTCTTGTTTAATGGGATAGGGTTTCTATTTGGGATAATGGAAAAGTTTTGAAGATGGATGGTGGTGATGGTTGCAGAGCATTTGAATGTACTTAATGCCACTGAACTGTTCACTTACAAGTGGTTAAAATGGTAATTTTTATGCTATTTATGGGCTTCCTTGGTGGCTCAGCAGTAAAGAACGTGCCTGCAAGGCAGGAGATACGAGTTCTATCCTTGGGTCGGGAAGATCCTCTGGAGGAGGTTAGGGCAACTCACTGCAGTATTCTTGCCTGGAGAATCCCATGGACAGAGGAGCATGGCAGGCTACAGTTTATGAGGTTGCAAAGAGTTGGACACAGCTGAGCAACGAACAACAATAATCTCCAAGATTATTGGTTATTGACCCATAGGACTCCCTAGAGATGAGAGGACCCCTAAAATCTCACCAGTCATCAGGTATTTATCAGCCAAAAAAATCTCTGTGTTTGCTAAAGCTGGGGATGGGAAAGAGTGAACAGAGCCTGAAGCTACTCCAGAGGCCCCTAACTCCAGGGGCCGGGAGTGGTGAGAGAAATCAATTCTTCACATCCTTTCTTGGCCTCTACAACTTTGTTTCTCCCTGTTGCCCCCTGTGGCTTCCCCTGGGGTCCAGGTCCTGAGCCATCCTCAGTCCTAATCATCTCCCTCCACCCCTTTGAGTGGAGGAGCATGGTTTAAATGAGGCTGCTGAGCTGCATTAAATTGCACCAGTTCAGGAATCTTAAGGATTCCTTACTGGCTTCTAATGACAGAGAAAGAATGTGGATGCCCTTCTCTTTTACGGGAATGTCACGATGTGCTAAGCCGTCTTGAATTTGGGTCTTATTTCTGGATATACATTTCACTTTCCTCTAGTGAAAAGTACCGAGCTAGACTAAACAATCGGCAGAGTTCCTTTTTCTCCTGGTGCCTGCTAAGTCTAGTGTTGTTCTTTGGCTTGGCCAAGCCTGCTTTCTTCTTTTCTTTTCATCTGCTTTTCCCTTCTGATGGATCCAATGTATATTAAAACTTATTTGTTTTTTTACCCAGTAGGTCTTTTATAAGGAGAAGGGGGGTGACAGAGGATGAGATGGTTGAATGGTGTCACTGACTCAGTGGACATGAATTTGAGCAAACTCCGGGAGATAGTGAAGGACAGGGAAGCCTGGTGTGCTGCAGTCCATGGGGTCTCAAAGAGTCGGACATGACTGAGCAATGGAACAACAACAGCCCAATAGCTCTTTTTATGAAGCTGGTGTCTGATAATGTTTCTGTCAAGGATAGTGAAAAATAGGCAAGACTGAATATAGTTCAATATATCTTCCATTTATTTAATTGGAACATTCTGAAATGAATGAAAGAGTGCTTCTTTTTAACTCATCCTTTAATACAAGGTAGAGCAGGTAAAGAGAAATTAGATTCCAGAATCCCAAATCTATTAAACTTGGGTATCTTCTGACTGATTTTTATTGAGGGCTTTCTTATATGTTTTGCCACCAGCTGACTGTTAACTCACTTGCCCCAAATGGAATATAGTGTGGAACTGGCAAATGGAGATCACAGTGCCTGCTGGGGCTGATAATGAAATATTCAGGAATTTCTGTGGGATGGGAGTATCTTCACCAGGCATGCATGCATGTTTAGTCACTTTCAGTCATGCCTGACTCTTTGTGACGCCATGGACTGTAGCCCACCAGGCACCTCTGTCCCTGGAAATCAGCAAATGCTACAAACCCAGACTCTCCCCACCCCCACCTATCATGATTTACCAGGACACCACTTTTATTCTCCTTGTAAACACTCAGAATTCCTATGAATATTCCTAGCTCTTCCTACACTCCCTGTCCCACTCAGGATAAGCCAAAGCATCTACAGTGGGCAGCAAAGCCCTAAAGGAGCGGATGCACCCCACTCTCTAACCTGCCTCTTCCTGTTCACCCCACTCCCAGGGCTGTTCTGCTTCTCCATCTGGAGAGGCCCTCTTCTCATCAGGGCATTCTCCCCGCAGTTTGCCTTTTTTCCTGGAGCACCTTTTCCTCAGATGCCTGCCTACCTGGTTCCTCACCTCCTGCAAACCTTTGCTCAAGGTCACCTTCTCAGCGCTGCTGTTCAGTCGCTCAGTCGTGTTCGACTCTTTGTGACGCACAGACTGCAGCACGCCAGGCTTCCCTTTTCACCTTCTCAGTGAGATCATCTGTATTAGTTTTTTATTACTGCTATGGCCAATTAGTACAAATTCAGTGGCTTAAAAGAACACACATTCTCTCCATTAAGAATCTGTTTCCTTACTTTTCCCAGCTTCTAGAAGAGGCTCATGTTCTGTGTCTCATGGCTCCCTTCCAGGCAGCAGTTTATCACTCCAGCCTCTGTCCTTACACCTTCTGCCTCTGTCTCTGCCACCTGCCTCTTTCCCTCGTAAGGACCCTTGTGATCACATTGGGCCCACCTGGGTAACACACGCTAATCTCCCCATCCGATGGTCCTTCACTTAATCGTATCTACATAGCCCTTTGGCCCTATGAGGATGTGGATATGTTTGGGCATCATCATTCTGCTACTGTGCCTTCCTTGGAGAAGGCAATGGCACCTACTCCAGTACTCTTGCCTGGAAAATCCCATGGGCGGAGGAGCCTGGTAGGCTGCAGTCCATGGGGTCGCTAAGAGTCGGACACGAC
Source organism: Nanger dama (assembly GCA_917880005.1). NCBI lineage: Eukaryota > Metazoa > Chordata > Mammalia > Artiodactyla > Bovidae > Nanger > Nanger dama. The sequence goes on from CAKJTW010000021.1 coordinate 26,660,014, forward strand.
TGAGCGACTTCCCTTTCACTTCTCACTTTCACGCATTGGAGAAGGAAATGGCAACCCACTCCAGTGTTCTTGCCTGGAGAATCCCGGGGACGGGGGAGCCTGGTGGGCTGCCGTCTATGGGGTCGCATAAGTCGGACACGACTGAAGAGACTTAGCAGCAGCAATGCCTTCCTTGTCCATCCTTGACTTTGTACCTGCTCTCTCCCAGAATTCCTAATGTCTTTTTCTTGCTTAAGTTTTCCATTGTATGCGTTATCATCTGCTAGAACATTATATATCTTGCATACTTATTTTGCTGATGGTCTGCCTTCACCCGCTAGAATGTAATCTGAATGAGGGTAAATATTTTTGTTTTATGTCATTGCTACATTTTCACTGCTTATAACAGTGCCAAACTCATCGTGAGTATTTTATACACACACATAGATATATTTAAATGAAATAGGTATAAGACTTTGGGAAAAGAAACTGATGTGACCTGGTGGGGGTGCTGGGGGACTTCCTCCAGTGATGAAAAAAGTCCACATGGTTGACCTTCTAGAGGAAGCTGAATAGCTCTAGAGATCTCCCAAGTCAGAACTGCTTTGTCTCCATTGAAATACTTGCCCAAGTTCTGGTTTCTCATCTTTTCTCTCACGTTTGTGTTTGCTCTTTCTCTGGAATATTCTAAAATATTTTGTATTAGTTTCAGACTCTTATAAACACCTGAAGGAAAAGAAAACATTTTCCTCCTCGTTTGTCCTATAATTTTTCTACTCTGTTTGCATAGTGTTAGATATTGGGTATGTGGGTGCCTCATGTTTCCTTTTACCTGTGTTTCATATAAATCAGTTTACCTTTTGTTACATATAAATCAGTTTAAAGGGAGAAGAGGACCAATGTCTCAATTATTTGTGGGGATTTGGAGGGCAGGTGTTGGGGGAGCTGTGAGGCATTTGCTCTTAGAAAAAAACTTCTTTGTGTGGGAAGTATAGCTTCCTAGTTTGAGCACAATGATAAGAAAGTTGGAATTTGAAATCTAGCATATACCTTCAGAAATGGTTTTTCCATATGAGATTTCTATGGTTGATATGTGTGAAACAATAAGTGTAGATGTCAATAACTAAATCTATCAAGGCCACAAACTTTAAGCACTACTATAAACATTTCAAATCCTGAAAGATGATGCTGTGAAAGTGCTCCACTCAATATGCCAGCAAATTTGGAAAACTCAGCAGTGGCCACAGGACTGGAAAAGGTCAGTTTTATTCCAGTCCTACAGAAAGGCAATGCCAAAGAATGCTCAAACTATAGCACAATTGCACTCATCTCACATGCTAGTAAAGTAATGCTCAAAATTCTCCAAGCCAGGCCTCAGCAATATGTGAACCGTGAACTTCCTGATGTTCAAGCTGGTTTTAGAAAAGGCAGAGGAACCAGAGATCAAATTGCCAACATCCACTGGATCATTGAAAAAGCAAGAGAGTTCCATAAAAACATCTATTTCTGCTTTATTGACTATGCCAAAGCCTTTGACTGTGTGGATCACAATAAACTGTGGAAAATTCTGAAAGAGATGGGCTTACCAGACCACCTGATCTGCCTCTTGAAAAATCTGTATGCAGGCCAGGAAGCAACAGTTAGAACTGGACATGGAACAACAGACTGGTTCCAAATAGGAAAAGGAGTACGTCAAGGCTATATATTGTCACCCTGCTTATTTAACTTACATGCAGAGTACATCATGAGAAATGCTGGACTGGAAGTAACTCAAGCTGGAATCAAGATTGCCGGGAGAAATATCAATAACCTCAGATATGCAGATGACACCACCCTTATGGCAGAAAGTGAAGAAGAAGTTTTAGAAAGCCTCTTGATGAAAGTGAAAGTGGAGAGTGAAAAAGTTGGCTTGAAGTTCAGCATTCAGAAAACGAAGATCATGGCATCCGGTCCCATCACTTCATGGGAAATAGATGGAGAAACAGTGGAAACAGTGTCAGACTCTGTGTTTTTGGGCTCTAAAATCACTGCAGATGGTGATTGCAGGCATGAAATTAAAAGACGCTACTCCTTGAAAGAAAAGTTATGACCAACCTAGATAGCATATTCAAAAGCAGAGACATTACTTTGCCGACTAAGGTCCGTCTAGTCAAGGCTGTGGTTTTTCCAGTAGTCATATATGGATGTGAGAGTTGGACCGTGAAGAAGGCAGAGCGCCAAAGAATTGATGCTTTTGAACTGTGGTGTTGGAGAAGACTCTTGAGAGTCCCTTGGACTGCAAGGAGATCCAACCAGTCCATTCTGAAGGAGATCAACCCTGGGATTTCTTTGGAAGGAATGATGCTAAAGCTGAAATTCCAGTACTTTGGCCACCTCATGTGAAGAGTTGACTCATTGGAAAAGACTTTGATGCTGGGAAGGATTGGGGGCAGGAGGAGAAGGGGATGACAGAGGATGAGATGGCTGGATGGCATCACTGACTCAATGGACAGGAGTCTGAGTGAACTCCGAGAGTTGGTGATGGACAGGGAGGCCTGGCGTGCTGCGATTCATGGGGCTGCAAAGAGTCGGACACAACTGAGCGACTGAACTGAACTGAACTGAACTGAACTGAACTGATAAACATTTCTGTTAACTTTGGATAAAGGTAGGGTGATGGTGTAAGAGTTAAGTTTTACTTCAAACATTTCAATTTGTCAGTGTGAAGGTAGAAGGAGTTGCTTTTCAATGTTCTGTATTTTAAGATGTTGACATATTTTTCTTGATACTAGCCTTAATCTGTTTTATTGTTGTTTTCGTCGCTAAATTGTGTCTGACCCTTTTGCAACCCTGTGGACTGTAGTCCCATAGGCTCCTCTGTCTATGGCATTTCCCAGGCAAGAATACTAGAGTGGGTTGCCATTTCCTTCTCCAGGGGATCTTCCAGACCCAGGGATCAAACCTGCTCCTTCTGCATTGTAGGCAGATTTTTCACCGCTGAACCAGGCTATAGGCTACTAGAACAAAACTACCATAAATTGAGTGGCTTATAAACAACACATATTTATTTCTCACATTTCTGGGGGCTGGGAAGTCCGTAATTATGGTGCTGGCAGATTCAGTGTCTGGTGAAGTCCTGCTTCCTCATAGATGGACACCGTAACCTCACGGGGTGGAAGGGCTGAGAGTTCTGTCTGGGGCCTTTTTATAAGGGCACTCACTCTGTTCATGAAGGCTCCATCTTCATGACTTAGTCATTTTGGAAAGGCCCCACCTCAAGGTTCCATCACATTAGGAATCTTTTTTAAAAAAAAATTTATTTATTTGGCTGTGTTGGGTCTTAGTTACAGTATTTGGGATCTTTGCTGTGTCATGTGGGTTTTTTTTGATGTGATGCATGGACTCTCTAGTTGTGGCATGCAGACTTAGATGCTACAAGGCATGTAGGATCTCAGTTCCCTGACCCAGGACGGAACCTGTGTTCCCTGCACTGTAAGATGGATTCTTTACCACTGAGCCACCAGGGAAATCTGAGGATTTATGTTTTGAACACATAAAGTTTGGTGGAGGGGGCACGAACATTGAGACTGTAACAATACTTATGGAGAAAATAGAATTCTTACTAGCATTTTCAGCTCCAAGTTGAGAACAGATGTTTTGATACTTGTCCTGCTGTGGTCTGAGACTTGGCACTGTGGATCTTCCTGCGGTCTACTAACAGTTTAGCCAACACACATAAGGATCAGCATGCAATCCTCACTGAGCATTTCTGGTAGTTACATTTTACTTATTCCAGAGCAAGGGCTTCCCTGGTGGCTCAGATAGCAAAGAATCTGCCTGCAGTGCAGGAGACCCGGGTTTCATCCCTGGACTGGGAAGATCCCTTGGAGAAGGGAGTGGCAGCCCACTGCAGTATTCTTGTCTGGAGAATCCCGTGGACAGAGGAACCTGGGAGGCTACAGTCCATGGGATCACAAAGAGTCAGACACGACTGAGCAAATAGCACTTTGACTTTCATTCCAGAGCAAAGTTAATATATGATGAAAAGTGGAGTATTTCCAGTGCCTTCTCAGGTATTATGACAAGAACCTTCCTTCTAGAAAAGCGTTGGTGAGTTGTGAGGATGCTGCATGCTACGACATCCCTTGCCTTCAAGGCATAGTGAACAAATTGAATCAATTGGTAACCTTATTAAACACCAGCAAACAGTAAAATGAAAGCCGTTTATCTGAAACAGCAGGCTGGAAACTTCATTTGTACCTTGATGTTGTGTCACTAACGCTGCCAAAACTTTGCTCCACCAGAGCAGGGCATGAATTTTTCATTGCCCAATAAGCAAAGTCTTTAGAGTTTCATGGTAGTTTCTCTCTAATAGCGCTAATAAGTTGAGCATTGTTGACATTCTGCTTATGGTTGCCAAGGATAACATAAAAAGACTTGCTTTGAATGCTACTATAAAAATATTAAAAGAAATAACTTTGATATAGGAACTAAAGTTGAATTATGTGCTTGCTATAAAGTCACTTAAGATGGGAGAGGGGAGGGGGACCTTTCAAATTGATTTCAGATAGTAGATACAGACATCTTTATTGGATTTATCTGGAGAAAAGGAAGAAAAATCCCCAAATTATCTGTCGAGTTGACTTGTATGCGGCTCAGCCTTATTGACCTTCATTCCCACCCACCTCAACCCTTCCCCTTTAGATTCTTTTTCCTTACTCTGAACTCACATTTAGAGAAGAAGCTCAAGTGAGTCACAGGTACCAACTGTGCACATTTATCAGCTTATTCCCAGGATGCTACCATTGCTCATAAAGCATTTTGAAGATTCTTCTGTTGGCTTGGTCTTCAGAGCTGGTGATACGAAGTGTGATGAAGTCAGTCTTACTGATTTAAGCTACCTTTTAGGGTCACATACAGTGAAACTAACGTGGACTTTCATAACTGTTCAGAATCCAGGCTCTGTTGTCAGTAGGCATGTGAAGTCTTAGGCAAATTACTTAAGCTCTTTGAACCTCATTTTCTGGTTGCAGCAACACATACCTTATAGGGTTGGTATGTGAATGAAATGTGGTCATGTGTGTAAATCCACTACAGTGCCTTCTTTCCGTCCTTCTGTTTTCCTTGCCCCTGTTTTTCCATCCAGGCTTACTCTAAGGTTGAGTTCTGAGAGGTTAGATACACAATCAAGCTTGGTGCTTGCTAGAGAATGAGGAGCTAGACTTGGATGTTAGGACACTGGGGAATGGTATCTGTGATGCTGGAGGGCCATGCAAGTCCTACAAGGAAAGTGAGGCAGGTCAGGAGAGTGGGAAGTGATGCTTGGAAGGCTTCCTGGGCAGTCTCTGGCATCTCTGGTCAAGGCATTATTAGTGCTGAGTTATTTGAAGCCTGAGGTTGTGTCAGATATTAGAAAGCCTGAGGTCATGTCTGACTCTTTGTGACCCCATGGACTATAGCCTGACAGGCTCCTCTGTCCATGGAATTCTCCAGGCCACAATACCAGAGTGAGTAGTGGTTCCCTGGAGTGAGTAGTGGTTCCCTTCGGAGAAGGCAATGGCACCCCACTCCAGTACTCTTGCCTGGAAAATCCCATGAACGGAGGAGCCTGGTAGGCTGCAGTCCATGGGGTCGTGAAGAGTGGGACATGACTGAGCAACTTCACTTTCACTTTTCACTGTCATGCATTGGAGAAGGAAATGGCAACCCACTCCAGTGTTCTTGCCTGGAGAATCCCAGGGGTGGGGGAGCCTGGTGGGCTGCTATCTATGGGGTCACACAGAGTTGGACACGACTGAAGTGACTTACAGCAGCAGCAGCAGCAGTGTTTCCCTTCTCCAGGGTATCTTCCCAATCCAGGGATCAAACCCAGGTTTCCTGCATTGCAGAAGGATTCTTTACCATCTGAGCCACGAGGGAAGCCCTTTCATTTGAAGCCTGAGGTCATAACAGATGTTAGAGATGGATGGTAGTTATTGCCTTGTCAAGAGTCTAGAAGCTTCAAGTCCAGCTTTCTCTTCTGTCCCCGTCAAATTCATGGGCAATTAAATTTCCTCCTACATTTCTGATCAGGTCTCTGTTTCTACATTATTTTTCATCTGTAGGGGCATCTTCTTAAGGTAAATGGAAGAGTCTTAGTGCACCTGGGACAGGTAGGGCCTCTATGCTCTTTCTTCTTCATTGTCAAAGCCATGGGTTTCCAAGGTAAGGACAGAGCCTAGTGATAGCAGTATGGCAGTCATATCCCTCATTTTTGAATAAATAAACTCGTATACAGTTTCATCTCTCATTTACTTCACTTACTCACTTGTCCGTTCATTCAACAGATTTCTTCCTGAAGCAGTTGCCCTGGAAAGAAAGGGCCTTTTCTTACCATCAAGGAGGAAAGAAGAGAGGCTGTTCATATATTTAAGCCTGATTTTGTATGACTTTTGACAGTTTCTAAATTAAAATAAGATTTAACTTGGAAGGGCAAGAGCTGCTATCATTGGAAGTATTAAAACATCTAAAAAAATCGACACCAAAAGAACTTGCAAAATGTTTTTAAAAATGATTACTTGTGTTGCAATGACCGTGTGGCATTCCAAGGTTTCAAAGCGTTCAACCAACGTTAATTAGTATCCTCTGTGTGCTTGGTGCAGGACAGCTGTAGTGGGAGTCACAAAATGAATCGGAAAGTCCTTGACCATAGGCACTGTTACCGTCTGAAGGTAGACAACCTCAGAGAACGTACTTCATGCTCTGGGTGAGAGGATGCAGTCAGCAAGTACACCTGGTGAGAGAAACAGAGGCACTTTCATGGAGATTGGACTATTTGAGTTAGTCCCGAAGAACGAGTAGGATTTTACACAACAGATACTAGGGGTATTTTGTTAGTTACATGTCCTACTTTGGTCCCTGTTTGGAACTTCTATTTCACTGGCTCTTTAGAGATACGAAACTCACATTTTGTATCTTAAGATAAGAAGAGAGGATCGATTCTTTGTGTGCAGTACTTTTCACAGAATTTCTTTGTGTTGCCAAGCTTACTTGTAGAGCTGAAGCCTGTCAGCTTTAGTTCAAATGTATGATTGAACTAAATTACAACCCTTCACCTCTGCCCCTGGAGCCTTATGCTACCCAAGGCTCCCAGCGGGGATGGTCTGCCTTCTGTGATTTATTTACAGACTGAATGATGAACAATTGCAATTCCTGGTCTTAAACTAATAGCAGGGGTCAGAAATTACTTAAACTTTGTGATTTCTACTTATAAATGCTGTCTTCCAAAAACTGTTATTTTTCTAACATGCATGAATATACTGAGCCATAGGAGTTTTCTTAAATGCAGGGAGGTAATGAAAGTGCTTTATAAACTGTTAAGTTCTAATATTGTTATTATTAGAGATACATGTTGTTAAAATATTGGCTGATTTTAGAAAGTACAGAGATCTTTTAATTGTGAAATTATTCTGAAGCATGCAGAAGCATTTTGGAATAATCTTTCCCTTTAGAACACTGTGTCTGGTTTTTAATTTCCCTTGATTTATACTTTTAGCATTGTGTAGATTAGCAATGGAGTGTATTATTGTCCTTAAGATGTAGTAATATTTTTGTGTAAATCTTTAATCTATCAAGGAGAAGGCTAGGTAAATAAATAGGATCACAATTGTCCCATCATTTTGAAGAACGATTTAAGACCATAGGAAATACTGAGTTACCTTTTCCAGAGAGGCAACTAATTTTTTTGTATTTTTACTTATAGCCAAATTTATCCTGCCTACCTTTGATTAATTGAAACAGTATGTTATCATAAACCTTAACAGAAAAATTCTTCTTCTTCTGTTTTAACCAGAAGAGAAATGTGAAATGTCTTGCTTTCTTGGACCTGCTTTCTGTGTTTCAACATCATAAAACATTCTTGACACTTCTATAATGTTTAGCTTCAATTTTTTTTTCTTGGCTTAAACAATCAAAATGAATTACTTGAATTTTCTCCTCCTCCTCCTGTACAAAATGGAACCTAATTTATCCTTCTGCTCCTAACCCTGGGACCGTTCCTTTTACTTCTGTAGTCTCTATTATTTCCACCTTGTTCAGGTTGGAAAGTTGTAAGTCTCCTTACACCTCACCCCTTCCTGTATTATCCCCTCTAGTTTCTGTTTATTCTGCCTTCTAGAAATTGCTTACATCCACTTTATTTCCATTTCCACGGTTGCTCCGTGTTTACACTCTTTTCATTTATTGTAAGAGATTCCTCCTGCCCCTCCCCAATTTATATTCTTTCTAAAATGTGATGTGAGGTGATGGTGTTGTCACTCCCTCATGAGGAAACTTTGCATGGATCCCTGACATGAACACCAACTCTTTAATATGTTTAGATGGTCTTTTAAGTTCTGGCTCTTAGTTATTTTCTGAGCCTCTCATTCTGCAAAGTAATCAAGTATATTTTGCACCCTCCTGCCTCCTGTTGCAGACCTCCGCCCCTTTCCCTCTCCCTCTTATTTAAACTTCGATGGGTTAGCTGGTGACTGACTGTTTCATTGAACACACCCCACCTGTTGTGTGTTCTGGTATTTGTCCACTCCTGGGTTTTGTCTTTCGACCTGGCTTTGTTTGCCACTTGTACAGTCTCTGGCTTATCTGCCTGATTCTGGTTGATTATGTTCCTTGCAAATTTCATACCTACTTGTTCTCTCAATTATTTTTTAGCCTCCTTAGACCAAGCTCCTTCTCTTGTATCTATAAACTGCTGTTGGCTTGAGAGTGGCAGTGTATTATTATTATTTTTGAGAATAGGAGAAATAATTTTTTAATTGAAAAAATAGTTGATTTACAATATATTGATTTCTGATGTACAGCAAAGTGCCTCAGTTATATATATATATATATAAAACATAAATATATGTGTGTATAAGTTATACATATATATTATATAGTTGTTTAGTTGCCAAGTCATGTCCAGCCCTTTATGACCCCATGGACTATAGCCTGCCAGTCTCCTCTGTCCATGGGGTTTCCCAGGCAGGAATCCTGGGTGGTTGCCATTTCCTTCTCCATGGAAGTGTATTTTTAATCAAATTATTTTGTTTCTATAGGTCCATGATAATGGTGCAGTAGATAAAATGGATCTTTGAGTGTATTATGACTTTACCTTGTGATGCATAAATATATATTTGTGTTATTACTGATGTTATTTTCTAATGGGAAGGTCAAGGAGGACAGGGTTTTATTATTTTTTTAACACAAAAACAGTTTGTATTGTGGTGTAGCCAGTTAACAACGTTGTGATAGTTTTAGGTAAAAAGTGAAGGGACTCAGCCAAACATATACATGAAAGGAAGGCAGGGTTTTGGCAGCTGATCTGAGTTTAGACTTTAACTTTTCTTTCCTGTTTGTGACCCCTGCTAGAATTCTGAATTTTCAGTGCCACTTGGTGACCTGATAAACAGGAATTTAGTGTTACTATGAACTGAGCATCATTTCAGCATTTGACTGTTGTATCATCGTTTCTGTACATTCAAAATGTAAAAGAAATCTTCATCTTTTAACCCAAGAGTATCTCAGATTTCAGTTCTTAGCCTCTTTCTATCTAGACTTATCCCCAAAGAAGTCCAGTGGTATTAAATGTCACCTATGTGGTGAAGACACACAAATGTGTATCTCTAGTTTCAACTGCATCCTGAGCTCCAGGCTCATATCTCTAACTGCCTGCTAATTGTTGCCTCTTGGAAGAGTCATAGACAATTCAAACATTATGTATGCACAGGAGGATTCTTGCTCCTCGCTAACATCCTTGGGCCCCTACACCTGCTCTGCCCTCGATCTTCCCCTTCTCAGCAAGGGGCCACTCCATGCTACCGCTGCTGGGCAAAAAAGCTCACCTTGACTCCTCTTTACTTCATACACCCCAGCCAGCAAACACTGTTGAACTGTACTCGAACCTCACTTTTCTCACCACATCTGTTGAGTTCACTCTGCTTCCCTCCGTACATCATTTTCCTGGGTTATTAAACAGCCTCTTAACTCATTTCTCATATATTCACTCTTGTCCCCTGCATTTTATTCTTCACTCATCTGCTAGAGTAAGCCTTTTGAGACATGAGACAGATAATATTTTCTTTTTTTAAATTTAAATTTAATTTTATTTTTAATACCCAAAGCATTTTATTTTGAGGTGTAGCTGATTAACAATGTTGTGATAGTTTCAGGTGAACAGTGAAGGGACTCAGCCACACATATACACACATCCATTCTCCCCCAAACCCCCTCCCTTCCAGGCTGGCACATAACATTGAGCAGAGTTCCATGTGCTATACAATAGGTCTTTGTTGATTATCCATTTAAAATATAGCAGTGTGTACATGACCTTCCCGAAGTCCTTAACTATTCCTTCCCCCAGCAACCATGAGTTCTGTTTTCTAAGTCTGTGAGTCTCCTTGTGTTTTGAAAGTAAGTTCATTTGTATCATTTCTTTTTAGATTTCACAATAAGGGATGTCATGTGATATTTCTCTTTCTCTGAGACAGATAATATATATTTTTTGACAGATAATATTTTCATATGCTTAAAAACTTGCAATCATTTTTCAGATCAAAGTAAAAGTCACCAACTTGCCACAGTGAACAAGGCTTTGGATCATCTTGTTCCCTGACTCTTCCTTGATCTCAAGTCCAATCAAGTCCCTCTCTTTTATGATAATCCTCCAAGATGCCAGGCAACCGTGCTTCTTCTGCCTCAGGGCCTTTGCCCAGAAAACTCTTCCACCGAGTATCACCCATGGCTCTGGACTTCCCTGGTGGTCCAGGGGCTAAGACTCTGTGTTCCCATTGCATGGGGCCTGGATTCAATCCCTGGTCATGGAACTAGGTCCCATATGCTGCAGCTAAGAGTTGTGGCTCCTGCATACTGCAACGAAGCTTGAAGATCTGCATGCCAAATAAATTAAAAAATTCCTTTCCCGTAAAAAGAGCCAAATATCACCATAGCTCACTTTCTCTCCCTTTATCCAAGCCTCTGCTTAATATTACCCTATCATCAGAGGGGTCTTTTCTGACTCCTTCATTTAAAATGGTATCCTCACCATTCTCTAGTCCCTTTGTTGTTGTTCGATTGCTAAGTCATGTCTGACTCTTTGTGACCCCATGGACTGTAGCACTCCAGACTTCCCTTTCCTACATTGTCTCCCAGAGTTGCTCAAATCATATCCATTGAATTGGTGATGCCTTCCAACTATCTCATCCTCTGCTGCCCTCTTCTCCTTTTGCCTTCAGTCTTTCCCAGCTTCAGAGTCTTTTCTAAGGAGTCGGCTGTAGTCACTTATTTTCCTTTATTCTTTTCCATAGCACCTCTTACAACCTGACATGTTTTATATACACTTTAAAAATCTCTTTCCTGGTAGCTCCCCCATTCTATAAGGTGATCCTCACGAGATCAGGGACTTAATTTTGTTTTTTGCTGTATCGCCAGTTTTAAAAATAGTACTTGGTATATGGTAGGTATGCAGGTAAGTATTGCACATATGAATGAGTGTATTCAGGAGGCACAGTTAAACTATTTTAAAGGTTGTCTCAATCAGCTAGGTGCTGAATATTTATTTGTAGAAAAGACAAACAAGCAAACGATAAAGATCTCAAATCTTTTCTGAATATTTTCCCTCAGTCTTTGGGCTAGTTTAGTACTCCCAAGTATCGCAGCTTCTTTACTCCTAATGACTCACTGTGTCTCTGTTCATTTAGTTGATTGTTTTCTATCTTGTATTAATGAATTAATTTTAATGAATTAATATTAATATTAATGAATTAATTTTACATATATATCCACTCTTTTTAAGAAGACTATAAATTTCTTGAGGGTGGGGACTGGGTCCTAAATTTGAATTAGGTACAAAATGAGATTTTAATATACAGATTGAACCTGTTTCCTTAGAATTCATTTTAGTTATATTGTCAAATACATACAAAAGATTAAGGCATATTGTACACTGGGTGACTTTGGGTCCAAAGGTTAGGGTAAAATAGAATTCAAAGAAAAACCCTGGAAAATAGCACCTGTACCCCTACTCTGACTGTTCTTTGTTCTGTACAGTAAATTCTATATATGACAGAATAACCCCTAGCTTGTTGGAAGGTAATTGTAATCATATCAACACCAGCCTTGGTATCAACACTTGAATAGGTCCCAACTGACAAATATTTGGGCAGGAGTGTTGAATATTCCATTGTAAGAGTGTGAATGGAGGTTTAAATATTTCCACACATTTTCAACACGCATTAGGTTAACACAGGTGTTTAGTACAAGAAGGATGGGGAAAACGTGCCCTCAATTATTTATGCAAAAACAAAGAATATATAATTTTCTTTTGTTCCATAAAATATCCCCCAGTCATGTAATGCAAGACTTTTGATTTGGCCCATGGTAGAGTTTGCTTGATGTCTGTTGAAAGACCATCACCACATTCAAGTAAGACATTATAATTTTTTCCTCTCAATTTTGTTTTACCTCCTTATTTTCATGTTTTCTGTAGCTTTAAACAGATAGTTGTATCTCTCCAAAGTCATTATTTAGGTCAACCATACAGATCTGACCTTTCCAATCTTTTCACATAAATAATTCACTAAGATGTTTAATCCTTATCTTCTTTAAATATTTTTTTTTGATGTGGACCATTTTTAAAATCTTTATTGCCTTTGTTACAATATTGCTTTGGTTTTATGTTTTGGTGTTTTAGGCATAGGGTGTGTGGGATCTTAGGTCCCTGTTAAGGATCGAACCTGTACGCCTGCGTTGGAAGGTAAAGCCCCAGCCACTGGACCACCAAGGAAATCCCTGACTCGTATTATTTTCTATGTCCTAAATTTTCTTTAATATTCTGTATTTTTCCAACCCAAAGTCCCAGGAGCCAAGCATAACATTGACACTGGTCCACTGGGTCCTTTTCAAGACTCCCATATCACTTCTCAGATGCCCGTGTTGGTACCACCCACATCTCAGTCACTGGCTTTTTTTTTTTTTAAGCTGTCATCACTCATAGTAAATCCTGTTTTAGTTTCTTATAACAGTTCTATGTCTCTTCTATTATTATACTTTTACAAGGACCTTCCTTCCATTACAGAAAGGTGTTTTATAACATTCCCTACAGAGATATTACCTTACTAGGCTGGATCTTATTTTTATTGCCTGCCTCCATTTCTAATCTGACTGTATTACTTGGTTTCATTTCTCAGCTCTGAATGTTAACAATACTGCACAGATGGATGTTGTGATTTGCTTGCAGAGGTTATTAAGATGCTATTTGCTTCTCCTCCCCAAAGTCATTAATAAAGATAGGGAAAGTCAGGTTAAAAAAAAATCCCTGTGTTATAGCATTAGAAATTCTCCGCCACCCCCAAACGAATTTAATATGCCATTACTTAACCCTCCCTTTTGTTTTCTTTCAGTCAGTTGATTCCCTTTTGCTGTGCTCATGGCAAAGAAATGTAGCCCAATTTTGTGAGTTGAATTAGATGAGTCCCTGAACTTTTGTCATTGTTAGAGTGGGGATTTAGGACATTTTCTTTTATGAATTAGTATTAACAGCATCAAAAGAGCTTAATGAGATTCACCTGGCATGATTTGTAAGGTGATTATTTTTCAGAATTTACTGAAAAAGAGAAGTCCTTTGATTTGTTATGCTTTCAAGGAGTAGAAAACAGCAGCTGGGCAAGGATATTGAAAAGGGTCAAAGTGTGTTAAGGCACGGCTGAGTTTCTTTCCAACAGATTGGTGGGAGTAATTTTGTGTTCAGCTTATACTGGTGTCAGCAGTCTGAACCAGACAACACACAGAAAGGGCAAACAAAAAATGACTTATGGTCATTCATTTAACAACTGATTACCTACCCCAGACGCTGGGATGGCAGTGATGAACGAGGGACATATAGGAGGACATGGCAACCCACTCCAGTATTCTTGCCTGGAGAATCCCCGTGGATAGGGGAGCCTGGTGGGCTACAGCACGTATGGTCAAGGAGTCAGACATGACTGAAGCAGCTTAGCGTGTAGCACGCGTTCCTTACTCTGGGCTTCCCAGGTGGCTCAGTGGCAAAGAATCTGCCTGCAATGCAGGAGATGCAGGTTGGGTTCCTAGATCGGAAAGATCCCCCGAAGAAGTAAACGGCAACCCATTCCAGTATTCTTGCTTGGGAAATCTCATGACAGAGGAGCTTGTTGGGTTACAGTCACTGGGGCTGCAAAGAGTCAGATATGACTAAGTGACTAAACAACAACAACAACAATTCATTACTTTGTAGACATGTTATAGTGGGGTTAGCGGACAAGTGGAAAGACGATTTTAGGACAGTGCTCTTATCCAGAAGTTCAAGGTGCTATAGAAATTGATTGGGCGAGAACCTACCCTTTTAAAAACCTACTGAAAATAGAGACATCTCAATTTTGAAACTGTTAGCAGTTCCAATGGAACTGGAATGGAATAAAAAAGTTGGATGAATCAACATAGAATACTTTTTTCAAAATTTATTTATTTATTTATTTATTTATGGCTGCACTGGGTCTTTGTTGCTGTGTGAGGACTTTTCTCCAGCTGCGATGTGCAGGCAGGCGTTCAAGTGCGGTGGTTTCTCTTGTTGCGGAGCACAGGCTCTAGGGAGTTCAGGCTTTGGTAGTTGTGATGCGTGAAGCTGGTTGCCCTGCAGCATGTGGGATCTTCCTGGACCAGAGATCGAACCTGTGTCCTCTGCATTGGAGGTGGATTCTTAACCACTGGGCCACCAGGGGAGCCCTAGAATACTTATTTATTTGGGTGAGTTAGCATAGACTAATAATTTAATTGTATTAATTAGCATAAAAATAATTTGTAAAGCCAGCAGAGAAAGAGATATGGGTAATTTTAGCAAAGCTGTTGAAAACACATATGCTGTACTATACAATTCTCATAAAAGTGTAATAAGAATATGCATCAGTGTCATGCAATATGAACAATACTATTGAATGTTATTCACTGATTACTCTTCACAGCACAACTATTAAGTACTCAGTAGATGTTCATTTAGTTGGTGAATAGAATTAAGGAGATGCAGAGGGGATAAAGAAAGTGAAAGTGAAAGTCACTCAGTCATGTCTGATTCTTTGTGACCCCATGGACTGTACAGTCCATGGAATTCTCCAGGCCAGAATACTGGAGTGGGTAGCTGTTTCCCTCTCCAGGGCATCTTCCCATTCCAGGAATCGAACCTAGTTCTCCCAGAGTGGGTAGAATTAGTGGAAACTTCAATTAGGAATGACTACATCAGAGGACAAACTTCACTTGGGTGATTTTTAATGGCTGAGAGGGAGGAGCTAAGAAGCGGATTGCATCCTGTATGAGATTCGAGTCAGGGAGTCTCTGGTGGGACCAGCCAGCCTGTTCCCTACAGGGATATAGGAATCTCTCTGAAGTGAACTTCAGAAAGTACCTTACATTTTGGTGAATCCCAGGAATAGAGTCTATTATGAAATCCTGAAACACTTAAAGATGGCTTTGCTTCCAGGAAGCGCACCATCTGAGATAAACAAGGTCATGCGATGTCCTGACAAGACTATCCTGGCCTTGAAAATGTAGAAATGCTCTTGGTGCAAAGAAAACAGTGCAGCCCATTCTGCGAACTCAGCTTTGCCTGTAAGAGTGGAGCCCTCTGCAATGGTCAGCTTGAGAATCTTAGATGTCGTCTCCAACACATGAATATCTTTATGTTCTTAAATTATATTTTCCATTCCTGTTTGGTTCTGTTCTGTTTTTGCCATATTCTTCATTTTAAGATTTGCTGCCCTGCCAGAATCTTCCTGGCTGCATGAAGATGGATCACTTGGAGGGCTATTTACAACCCTGCACTTTATCCTCCTGTCTTCTGCTCTTTTTGATTTTATCTGTATCTTCTACTCTGGGCTTAGTGGCTCAGTGGTAAAGAATCCACCTTCCAACCCATAGACGTGGGTTCAGTCCCTGGGATGGAGAAATCCCCTGGAGAAGGAAATGGCAACCCATTCCAGTATTCTTGCCTAGGAAATCCTATGGACAGAGGAGCCTGGAGGGCTAGACTCCTGCTGCTGCTGCTGCTGCTGCTAAGTTGCTTCAGTCATGTCTGACTCTGTGAGACCCCATAGACGGCAGCCCACCAGGCTCCGCCGTCCCTGGGATTCTCCAGGCAAGGACACTGGAGTGGGTTGCCATTTCCTTCTCCAATGCATGAAACTGAAAAGTGAAAGTGAAGTTGTTCAGTTGTGTCCGACTCTTCGCGACCCCATGGACTGCAGCCTACCAGGCTTCTCCGCCCATGGGATTTTCCAGGCAAAAGTACTGAAGTGGGGTGACATCACCTTCTCTAGGGCTAGAGTCCATGGGGTCGCAAAAGAGTTGGATACAACTGAGCAGCTAAACATCAACAACAATCTTCTACTCTGTATCAATTGCTGGTTTTGACTTCAGATTCTTCTGATATTAGGAGTTCAAAATAGAAAAATTTCCTTTCTTTCACAACTTTCTTTACTTGTCAATATCTCTTTAAAAGTAAATAAGGATGGAAATAGAATAACACAACTTATGGAAATAGAGGGAGACAGCAGCAGGGCCAAGAGCAAAGGAGCATGTGGGTGGTGGTCATCCACTTTGCTGGGGACTCTAATGTTTTTCGGTCTTGGGACTATGATGGCTTTTGCCATCTTAAAAGTGTTTCTGTTCTCCATTTCCTGACAATGTTGTGCAGCAAGTATGGTCTGCTGAAAATAAGACTTGATTAAAAAAAATTGCAGCTGTAGTCTGGATCCTGCTGAGATGGCAGATTATGAAAAAGAAATTGTGAAAAATCACATTTGGGTGAAAACCTAATACATGAAAACCAGGCAAGACTTTGGTGACTTTCATTTACCACAGTGCAGCTGTCTGCCAAGTAAAAAATAATAAATCAACAAGGGATTTTTGTGGCAAGGCAACTATCTAGTACCTTGACTGTGGTGATAGATACAGAAACCTACTCTGGTGATAAAATGGTACAAAACCTGATAGGGGGCTTCCCAGGTGGCACTGGTGGTAAAGAACATGCCTGTCTATGCTGGAGACATGAGACATATGGGTTCGATCCCTGGGTCAGGAAGATCCCTTGGAGAAGGATGTGGCAACCCACTCCAGTATTTCTTGCCTGAAGAATCCCATGGACAGAGGAGCCTGTGGGCTACAGTCCATGGGGTTGTAAAGAGTCAGACATGACTGAAGCAACTTAGTGTGCACTCAAAACCTAGTAAACACGTACTCACACTCTAATGAGGACAAATATAAGGAAATCTGAATAAGATTACTAGATTGTACAAGGTCAATTTTCTGATTGTGATATTGTATTGTAGTTTTGTGAAATGTTACCATTGGAACAAATTGGGAAAAGTTTACAGAGGATCTCTCTCTCTATTATTTCTTATAACTGCTTATGACTTTATAACTATCTTGATAAACATTTTGATTAAAAAAGACTTGCAGTGAAATATATCTGGTTTCAGTATTATATCATGATGATTTTGCCTCTGAAAAATAAGTCAGAGCAGATTCCTTTAAACATTAGGGTGTAAGGATATAGTTCCAAAGGAAAACCATTTCTGAAAATTTTAGCTAACTCTTTTGCTTAGAAGAAGGATGATATCTTAATCTAACAATTTCTCCAAAGGAGGTAAAGTTTAAAAGTTTCAGAGTCATATAAGCAATTTGGAAATAACACATAAAGATTCACTTTCAGTGAATTTGTAAATAATGTGATATGCTATTTTCATATGTGAGAATTTAAATTCAGTTAAATATAATTACACAATTATTTAGAGATCAGAGTCTATATTCACTGTTTCCTAATCTGTAAAAGATGAGTTCTTTCCCAGCACATCCAGAATGTAATCTCTACATATAAAATCAAGTAATAAGTAGTAAAAACACTAAGTTTACCAATCCAGGTCATTGTTTGCCATTTGAGAGTCTGTGTGTTTATGACCTCAGGAAACCAAATATTTAATCCAGCTGTTCTCTTACTCAAAACTTTCTCTGAACTTTCTGAAAATGCTTTTGGACTCTATGACACATTAATTTGGATATCATCAGGGGAAGGAGTGTTTGCTTTTGAGGAGAGTGAAATAGTCAACATCTACCAAGTTAAGTCTGGTAAATAAAGTGGTAGATGAGATTGAATCATATTCTCTTGGGTCAAAAACAAGGAGTTACTATAAAGCAATGCATTTACTTTTCTTGTGTGGTTTATTTATTGGTTCTGAAAAAGTAAGAATGTTTAGAGCTCAAAGGGGTAGGCCTTTAGGACACGTATTTGTGTATGTTTATTATAGAACCAGAGTTTTATGACACAGTGGGCAAATCTGATGCATAAAATGATTTGATACTCTGGGTATAGACCAACCAACAGAGACATATTTGCTGAATACCTTTCTATATTCCAAATGATGAAGGAATTGAAAAAAGAGTACTAGATATATGTTCAACCCCATGAAATAATCCCATTCCATATATTTAATTTACTTTCTATACTTAATGGGCTTCCCAGGTGACGCTAGTGGTAGAGACCCCATCTGCCAATGGAGGAGTTATAAGAGATGCGAGTTTGATCCCTGGGTCAGGAAGGTCCCCTGGAAGAGGGATTGGCACCCCACTCTAGTTTTCCTGCCTACAGAATCCCATGGACAGAGGAGCCTGGCAGGCTACAGTCTACTGGGTCACTCAGAGGTGGACACGACTGAAGTGATGTTCAGTTCAGTTCAGTTCAGTTGCTCAGTTGTGTCCGACTCTGCAACCCCATGAATCGCAGCACACCAGGCCTCCCTGTCCATCACCAACTCCCGGAGTTCACTCAGACTCACGTCCATCGAGTCAGTGATGCCATCCAGCCATCTCATCCTTGGTCATCCCCTTGTCCTCCTGCCCCCAGTCCCTCCCAGCATCAGAGTCTTCTTCAATGAGTCAACTCTTCACATGCGGTGGCCAAAGTACTGGAGTTTCAGCTTTAGCATCATTCCTTCCAAAGAAATCCCAGGGCTGATCTCCTTCAGAATGGACTGGTTGGATCTCCTTGCAGTCCAAGGGACTCTCAAGAGTCTTCTCCAACACCACAGTTCAAAAGCATCAATTCTTCGGTTCTCAGCCTTCTTCACAGTCCAACTCTCACATCCATACATGACTACTGGAAAAACCATAGCCTTGACTAGATGGACCTTAGTTGGCAATGTCTCTACTTTTGAATATGCTGTCTAGGTTGGTCATAACTTTTCTTCCAAGGAGTAAGCGTCTTTTAATTTCATGTCTGCAATCACTATCTGCAGTGAAGTGATGTACCGCACATAACTATTCATGGAGAGACCAGCTGCTGCTGCTGCTGCTGCTGCTGCTGCTGCTGCTGCTGCTGCGTCGCTTCAGTCGTGTCTGACTCTGTGCGACCCCATGGGCGGCAGCCCACCATTCTTCCCTATCCCTGGAATTCTCCAGGCAAGAACACTGGAGTGGGTCCAGCTACTACTGACTAATTTTATTGAGAGGTTAGTGATTACTGCATTCTGTGTACACAGCATGGAGTACTTAGCAGGTGTGTATGAAACTGGATCCTTGTGGGCCAGAGCTGCTGAGTGGGAGGAATCCTTGTCATGGAGCAGAAGGCATCCTGTGAACTCATAGGATGAGCTGATATAAAAACTTGTGAGGACTCTTGCTGTCAACAGTCTGGGGAGATTTCCTTGTTCCCAGAGAGAGAGCTGAGAAGCTCTTGAGTCCTTTCCCATAGGCAGGTAATGCTCCCCTATTTCTCCTCTGAGGGTGCCCAAGCCAGTGCTGTATTCCCTGTAGTTGAGTGCAGTTCTATTCCAAGGTCAAGCAATCAGGGAATTCTCCAGGTGTTAAGTGCTGAGCTTGAGAATGAAACCTGTAGACTCTGTGTAAACAGGAATGAAACCTTCATTACATTGGGGGCTGTAAGTTACTGAGAGGTTCCACTCTAGGCCCACAAATTGTGGACTGTGATCAAGTTATAGAATATCTATGTTGCTCCCCAGTCAGCCTTGTTTCTGAATGTTGATATCTTTGATCTAGGATGCAAAGTGATTTTAATCTGCTTGTTTACCTGTGGAAGAATGACTTATTTGCCATCTCAAGTAGGTCATCTAAAATTTTAATTTAATGACCTATTGAGTTCCACAGACTTTAAAAATAAGCATTATATCAATTAAAACAATGCATATATAGAAAAATTCCTAACAGAAGTATTTGGGTTACAGATATCACATTAGGAAGGTTCACTTTTAGAGCATGAGAATACATAAGGTAGACAGCGTGGTGTGTTAAAAAGGAGAGGGGAATCCAGAAAAGGAGAATTGGAATAACTTGTATTTTTCATTTTTTTTGTTTCTTTATCTTAGGTTTTGTGGAATCCAATTCCATGATAAAACTTTCCCTATTATTATTCTCCTGTTGAGTCTTATCATTAGGAAAAAACTAAAAATGGATTCTGCATGCTACATTTTGGTTGAGTAACCTTATTTTTGGACTTAGCATGAATACTAATCAAATGAAGTTTATTAAATAAAATACTGTTTCTTTCAAAATTTGCCTCTGTAGCCCCCATACCTCATTAAATGTCAAGATTAATTCAGTCATAATGGTTACAAGGGTTATTCTTTACATAAGAAAGAAAGAATTGTTTTCCTGTAAGTGAGTAGAAACTGCTGAAAGATGGGGCCCCAGCATCGTGCTTTTATCTTGAGTTCCTGGGGAGTCAAGGTGCTAAGAGATATTATCCATTGTCCTCCAAGGTATTTTTAAAGATCCTTAGGCCTCCCATGTGCTAGAAGGTGAGAGAGGATTTAAAGTCTTTCTGAGAATGATTCCTCACATTACTATGGTTTTTTTTTTTTTTTTTTTTATTACTAATACAATACTTTCCCAACATCTGTGATAGTTTTTCCCCCTCCCTTCAAGGTAGTGAACACAGCTAACTTCTCTTAAGAAACAGAATAGTTAAGTATAAGTACCAGATTGTTCATACTTAGCTTCAAGTGGTTCAAATCATTCATCCTCTGAAATACTTCTTTTTTTTCCTAAGAAAAGTACAACTATATGTTTATGAATACTAGAGAAATTCAGCTTTGGAGAGAGAATGTAGCATTTTAGTTTCTGTAGCCTTTTTATTGGGGAGTTAGTTATTATTTATAAGAAGAAGCTCCAAATTTCTCTCCTGGGTCTATCTGTTGTAAAGGGTGTAACTTTCCCCCTCCCCTCACCCCCCGCCCCCTGCCCCAGATTCTGCAGAAGCGAGAATGAATCCCCTTTGGCAGTAGAAGTGAAAGTGAAAGTGTTCGTCTCTCAGTCACGTCTGACTTACTCTTGGTGACTGCATGGACTGTAGTCTGCCAGGCTCCTCTGTCTGTGGAATTCTCCAGGTACGAATACTGGAGTGAGTAGTCAATCCCTTCTCCAGGGGATCTTCCTGACCCAGGGATCAACTTCCAAAATATGGAATGTAGTTTCCATGAGGAAGGAGATTTTTGTCTCTCTTGTTTGATGTTCCATCCTGATTGCTCAAATAGTGCTTGGTATGTAGTGGACCCTCAGTAAATATTTGTGGAATGGATGAATTAATCCTTAAGAAAAACTGTGGGTTGTGGGTCTGTTGGAGCTTGATCTCCAGGGACCTTCACATAGGGAGAAATATTATCAACGAGTTGCACCAATGTGTTCTTTCTCCTTTATCCTAAGAAAAGCTCACCCTCTTCTTCCAAGTTTGGTACCTGAGGGAGAACTCTGTGGCCAAACTGTGCAGCTCTTCAAGGGGCTGTAGCTGAGAATTTGAAAGCCCTCAGAGTGGCTGCATCAATCTTGTAGAGAGATGCCCATCAGCAGAGAGACTGTTCCAAGGCCACATGGCAGGCTGGGCTGGGTGCTGGCTAGGTGTGGAAGCCTTTCTCAGACTCATCAAATGCATGCCGTAGACCTGGTTAATAAAGTATAAACCAGCAACCAATGATTCTATTTTAGAGTTCTTATTTCATAATAAAAAACCCAAAGTATGTGAAGATAGGTTGGAATGTGTAAAGAAAAGCTAAGAAAGCAGATTTCTGATAAGACCAGCATGTGACTTGTATAACAGCTGAATTAGAGTCTGAAGGATGGAATGCTGACAGTTCCTTCTTGTGACTGCTAGGATTTTATTCCTGCCTGGAAACAGGCCACTTTTGAGCCAAACTTAAGATGAGAAAATACTTCGAAGAATTATGCTTGACAAGGAGTATATCTCCCTTGTTATCAGTGGGGGTTCCACTGCCTACAGGGTGGGTGGAGATAATGCCCATGTCTTTGGACATAATGGCTTTTGACAGACAGACCAAAATCATTCCTTTTTAGCCATGCAGTTGTCTGTAAATCTGCTTAGTTTGTCATTCAAAGTGATGACATTCAAGATAGAGTTGATGCACTATTTATCTTAAAGAAACATTTTAAAATTAATTCGTCAGACCTGTGCAATATTTTATCTTTTCAGTTTAATAATATCCAAATGTGCTTTTGGTTGCTTTTGTGAGGCAAAAAAACACATGTGTGTTTCCTCGTAAATCAGTCAGTTAGCTTTGAAAATATAGTACATTTCAGATATGTAGCAAGACCCTCAGAACAGTTATTAAAGCGGCATGAGGAGTTGAGTTTGCTTCAGTTTTGGATTTTTTAATAGACTTTACTGTTATGTAGTGAAGACAGAATTGTGCCATAGAAGTCTCTGGTTAAGAGCCAAGATGTTTTCTTTTCTATTATTTTCGAGGCTTTTGTTTCTTTTCGCAGAAGGAAACATATGCATTTATACTGTTGGGTAGAATTTGGCTCAGACAGTAAGGAATCCAACTGCAATGTGGGAGACCTGGGTTCAGTCCCTGGGTTGGAAAGCTCCTCTGGAGGAGGGCATGGCAACCCACTCCAGTATTCTTGCCTGGAGAATCCCCAAGGACAGAGGAGCCTGGTAGGCTACCGTCCATGGGGTCACAAAGAGCCGGACACAACTGAGTGACTATGCACATTAGAAAAGATAATTCCCATAAACCTACTCTCTTGACTCTTTAGATAAATATGTTGGCACATGAATTCGAAATTTCAAGTTATGACTTTGTAAGAAATTTCCATGTACTTCCAATGAAGGTATTATTGCACTGGTGTTCTTTGCTTGATTTAACATAAAGTTATGTGAGACCTTTATGTTTGTCAATATATATTTCAATGTAACTTGAAAGTTATTTTAAAATACACTTTTATCACAAATTTATCACTTTATTCTGTTAGTTGTCTCTAGATAATTCTATTTCCTCATTTATTTTAATTGTACTTCTTGTCACACCAGTCCAGATCATTATCTCTCTTCATTAAATGATCTACTAGAATAGAATCCTCTCCTAATGTACTGTGATAGTTTATGACACAGGAAACACTTTATGGTTTCTATGTAGAAAAGCTAAGTCTCAATTGAATATTCAAATGAATTGTTGTGGAAACACACCAAAGTGTTAACACATTGATAGAATTAAGACTGTAACTTATTTTTCCTCATACTTTTAAATATTTTTTAAAAGTTCTACAATAAGCATGAATTACTTTTAAAATATTTTAAGATTCATTCTCATTTTAAAAATTTCAAGCAATACAGAAAGGTTAAGATGAGAATATATGGGGCTTCGCAATGGCTCAGTGGGTAAAGAATCGGCCTGCAATACAGAAGAAACAGGAGATGTGAGTTTGATCCCTGTGTCAGAAAGATTCCCTGGAGGAGGGCATGGCAACCCACGCCAGTATTCTTGCCTGGAGAATCCCATGGACAGACAAGCCTGGTGGGCTACAGTCCATGGAGTTGCAAGAGTCGGATGGACCAAGCAACTGAACAGCAGCAGTAAGATGAGAATATATTATCACCTAAAATCTTACAACTTCAATATAATAGTCAGCAATTAGATGAACACCATGCCAACACTGCTCTCTCTCTTTCACATATATACTCACAGATACACCTACACACACGATGTATACATACACACTTAGAGGGCAAAGAACAACTAGCCAGCTAGTTCAGTTCAGTCACTCAGTCGTGTCCGACTCTGTGCAACTCCATGAATTGCAGCACGCCAGGCCTCCCTGTCCATCACCAACTCCTGGAGTTCACTCAGACTCACGTCCATCGAGTCAGTGATGCCATCCAGCCATCTCATCCTCTGTCGTCCCCTTTTCCTCCTGCCCCCAATCCCTCCCAGCATCAGAGTCTTTTCCAGTGAGTCAACTCTTCGCATGAAGTGGCCAAAGTACTGGAGTTTCAGCTTTAGCATGATTCCTTCCAAAGAAATCCCAGGGCTGATCTCCTTCAGAATGGACTGGTTAGATCTCCTTGCAGTCCAAGGGACTCTCAAGAGTCTTCTCCAACACCACAGTTCAAAAGCATCAATTCTTCGGCGCTCAGCCTTCTTCACAGTCCAACTCTCACATCCATACATGACCACAGGAAAAACCATAGCCTTGACTAGATGGACCTTAGTTGGCAAAGTAATGTCTCTGCTTTTGAATATGCTGTCTAGGTTGGTCATAACTTTTCTTCCAAGGAGTAAGTGTCTTTTAATTTCATGGCTGCAGTCACCATCTGCAGTGATTTTGGATCCCCCAAAATAAAGTCTGACACTGTTTCCACTGTTTCCCCATCTATTTGCCGTGAAGTGATGGGACCAGATGCCATGATCTTCGTTTTTGAATGTTGAGCTTTAAGCCAACTTTTTCACTCTCCACTTTCACTTTCATCAAGAGGCTGAGTAAGTTAGAGACAGGCAAAAAACAAAGTTTTATAAATCCAGCATCAAACTATACATGCTTATTTTAAATAAAGGCTTACATTTTGTATTACCTTAATAATTTAAAAAAGCTTTTAATTTTATATTGTAGTATAACCAATTAACAATGTGATAGTTTCAGGTGGACAGCAAGAGGACTCAGCCATACATATACATGATATAAGTGTATATTACCTTAATAATTTATATCCCCCAAATTAAGCCTTGTTAAAAATACAAGGTCAAACACTATCAAATACTGTAACAGAAACATTATACGACTAGTTTTTCCATTATGGATTTAGATACAGGCTGCATCAAGCTTATTTTTCAGTCGGTAAGTCATGTCTGACTCTTTGAGACTCCATGGACTGCAGCATGCCAGGCTCCCCTGTCTTTTGCTGTCTCCCAGAGTTTGCTCAAATTCATGTCCATTGAATTGGTGATGCTATCGCCTCCTTCTCCTTCTGCCCTCAGTCTTTCTCAGCATCAAACTCTTCACATCAGGTAGCCAAAGAATTGGAGCTTCAGCTTCAGCATCAGTTCTTTCAATGAATATTCAGGGTTGATTTCCCTTACAATTGCCTGGTTTGATCTTGCTGTCCAAGGGACTCTCAAGAGTCTTCTCTAACACTACTGTTCAAAAGCATCAGTTCTTTGGCACTCAGCCTTCTTGATGGTCCAACTCTTATATCTGTACATGACTAAGCTATGGAAAAACCATAGCTTTGACTATACAGACCTTTGTTGGCAAAGTGATGTCTCTGCTTTTAAATATGCTGTCTAGGTTGGTCATAGCTCTTCTTCCAAGGAGCAAGTATCTTTTAATTTCATGGCTGCAGTCACCATCTGCAGTGATTTGAGAGCCCCCCACCCCCACCCCCCGCCCAAATCTGACACTATTTCCACTGTTTCCATCTATTTCCATGAAGTGATGGGACCAGATGCGATAATCTTAGTTTTTTGAATGTTGAGTTTTAGGCCAACTTTTTTACTCTTCTCTTTCATCTTCATCAAGAGGCTCTTTAGTTCCTCTTCAGTTTCTGCCATTAAGGGTGGCATCATCTGTATATCTGAGGTTGTTGATATTTCTCCTGGCGGTCTTGATTATAGCTTGTGATTCATGCAGCCTGGCATTTCTCATGATGTACTCTGCATATAAGTTAAATGCTTTGCCTGCTTTCTCATATAAAACATATAAAGCTCATGCTTCCAGCCCCAGAGGTTGTTGCAAATACCTCATTACACCTCCCACTGCAGTGACAGCTTACCACTCTGGATTGAAGTTCTCACTTCATTTTTGGCCTTTGAAAATTTCTACCCCCTTTAAAGTGAATTATATTAATATTTCTAGCTCAGCAATATATTTAAAAGAATCTGAAAATATTCTTCAGTATTTCTATGTGTCTATATAATGAGAGTTTTTTAGAACATTTATTCTACAATATTATTAAAAATGGAGCATACAATACCCTTTTAATTGGTTTTCCCCTTCTGCTTTTGCCTCTTTCCAATCCATTTTCTACATTATAGGCAATGTGATATTAAAATACAAATATGGTCATGTCACTCCATGGTAAAATAGCTTCAGTAGCTTCCTTGTTGTGGGCTGAAACTTCCTGGTATCTGTGACTGTGACCTTATCCGGAAATAGGATCTTTGCAGATGTAATCAAGGTAAAATGAGATCATACTGGATTATGGTGTTATTTAGTCGCTAAGTGGCGGCCATCTTTTGCAGTCCCATGGACCATAGCCTGCCAGGCTTCTCCGTCCATGGGATTCTCCAGCAAGAATACTGGAGTGGATTGCCATTTCCTTCTCCATGGGATCTTCCCAACCCAGCAATCGAACCCTCGTCTCCTGTATTGGCAGGCAGATTCTTAACTGCTGAGCCATATACTGGATTAGGGCAGGCCCTAATCCTTGGATTAGTGTCTTTAGTAAAAGGGAACTTTGAAGACAGATGAACACCCTGGGAGAGGCCTCTCCTGGTGCTTGCTGGGAGTTGTGTTGCCACAAGCCAAGGAATGCCAAGGAATGCAGGCAGCCCCCAGAGGCTGGGAAAGGGACTTAACAATAGTTTCTCCCTGTGAGCCTCTTTGTAGGAGGCAACTTGAGTTCAGACTTCTGGCCTCCAGACCTGTGAGAGAAACAAATTTCTGTTGTTTTAAGTTACCCAGTCTATGGTAGTTATAGTCACCCCAGGAAACGAACACACTAGTGAACAGATGGACGAGTGAAGACAAGTAGAGCAGACCAGAGAAAACTGGAAACAAATATTTTCTGAAGTGAAGTCTGGAAACAAGCTGACCAGCATTGCAAAATGAACGCCCTTCATGCTATAGTTAGTATGAAATAAAAGAGCCCCAGTATGTTCTGTTATGCCTTTTTGATCTTTCCTGCTTTAGTTTTCTACCTTCACCTTGCTTCCGCTGCTTTCACTGGCCTGTTGCAGTTCCTTGAATAAGTCAAGCTCCTGTCTGACTCAGGGATTTTTGTATATGCCTATCTCTCTGCCTAGAAAACTCTTTTCCTATGTTCTGCGTGGATGACTGTTACTCATCATTTATGTCTGGTAAAATGTCGCTCCTCAAAGACCTCTCCCATAATTTCCCTCCATTTGAATTAGGTTCCTTAGTTACATCTTCTCATGTACTCCCCATCCCTGCTTCCTAGCATTTATCATGGATTGTGACTAGAATACATATGTTATTTGTATGATTTTTTTTTTTAATGTCTGTCTTTCCCGCTAGACTGTATGCTCCATTAGGCAGCAACTGTATCTGTTTTACTCTTCTGTGTTTCCCTAGCTACCAGCATCATGACTGGTATGCAGTAAGTATTTTTGAGTCAATGCAAGCACATTTTGAAGCTTATAATTAGGGAAGGACACAAAAGAAAAATATCCATTTTTCAAATTTTCTTCATTATGGCCAGAGTATAGTTGAGCCATTTCAATCATTTTTACTTATGTAGCTGTTCTGACAGGATAATTATATATACCATCATAGTAAAAGAGCAACTTCTCTTCATTCATCAGAGTCGAATTTTGAAATATATTTGAAATGCCATATATTAGTATAATTAATATTTTCACTGGCTGCTTATAGCAGACACCATTTAGATATTTAAGCTAAGTTGGTTCAGTATTCAAACTCAATACTCTATACCAAGATAGCAGAAATGCTCAGTGAAGATAGTGTAAAATGTGTGCTATCTCTAAAACTTGTATACTTTCATATAAACTTGTCATTTTGCGCTTAATTACAGGCAATATCTAAGATTACCCAAGATTTCCTATATAAAAGTTCTCAAAATTCTTTCTAGAATGTGGCTCGTGAGGCCTGCATGACGGAATTCTCCACCTGCCTTTGTTTGGCAGAAGGCCAGCTCACTGACCCTTACGGCAGGCTGTGAACTCACCTTTAAAATGATGTATGTTTCCTGAGTGTTTTCTCTGTACTTGTGCCCTGAGACAGTTAAATTATGGAGGGCACCATTCTGTAAGTCGAAATATATCACAAATAAGTGTGGCCCAAGGAATTCTGAGAAAATACAGCTGCAGGGACAGCTACCATGCTCAGCCCCAGTTAGTCCATTAGAGAACAGTCTGCTCTAGCTGGCCTCAGGTAGTAAGTACAGGGTTTTTTTTTTTTTTGAGTTTTTTGGACATGTACATACTGTCTTATTTGTTTGTTTGTTTATTTTTGGCTGGGTCTCCACTGCTGCCTGGGCTTTTCTCTAGTTGTGGAGAACTGAGGCTGCTCTCTAGTTGTGGTGCACGGACTTGTCGTTGCCGTGGCTTCTCTTGTTGCAGAGCACAGGCTCTAGGCACGTGGGCTTCAGTAGTTGCGACACATGGGCTCATTAGTTGTGGCTTACGGACCGCAGAGCATGCAGGCTTCAGTACTTGCAGCTCATGGGCTTAGTTGCTCTGAGACGTCGAATCTTCCCAGACCAGGAATTGAACCCGTGTCCCCTGCACTGGCAGATGGATTCTTATCCACTGTGCCACCAGGGAGGTTGCAGCAAGTAAATTTTAAGGTTATTGAAGAAGGTAAGCAAACATTAGGAGCATAAAGACAGTTTTTTATTTTAAAAATCAACTTAATGGAGCTATTACTTATACACAATAAAAAGTATACATTTTAGAGGTAGTTTTGATGTAGTTGGATAAGTGCATGTGACATCACCAGCATATGGAACACTTATGTCTACTCAGAAATTCCCTCTTGTCCCTTGTCAACTTCCCCTTCCCCAGTTGTCTTCTAGCCCCAGGAAACCACTGATCTACATCCTGTCACTATAGGTTAACTTTGCTTCTTCTTGAACTTTGTATACATAGAATCATACAATATTCATACATTTGTGTCAGGCTTCTTTTGCTCAGCATGAAAAAAATCACATATTTTATCAAATATTTTTAAGAAGGATGATTTTATCTACTGTATCATACAAAATACCAGTTGGCCATTTTATCTTGAAAATACCTCAAACAAGGCTCTCGGCTTGGTCTCCTCTCTAATCAGCTTCTGATAGTCTGCTGCAGCTCTATGGGTTTTTGATTGGAATGGGAAGTCTAGAGGTCCAGGTCAATTCTCAACTGAAAAAGATTCTCCACCAGAAAATGTACCGGCACTCCCCATATATGATGGTCCAGTACCCCATGACTGCGACTCTGAACTTTCAATGTTCCACGTTTCATGGCTGTTTGTAATGCTGGAAGCAACCAGGTCTCTTTTTTCCAGCTTGGTTACCTTGGGTCTGCTTAGGAAGATCTCTGCTGAAAACCGCAAAGCAGGAGAAATCAGGCTTTGGTGCTTTCCCAGTGACCCTGCGTGTTTCCTCTCCTTCCCGTGTCGTCTGCATCACTCTCGCGCCCCAGCAGTCTCCCGCTGCCATTCCCACATAGGCCTGTCTTCCACTTGTTTCCCTGCCAACAGAACCCTGGTCTTCAGGGTCTCGTTTCACCCATCGCTGCTCTCAGCTTGCTCCCATTTCAACTAGCTCCCATTAGTTGATGGACTAATCAACTGCTTCTTAACTGTGGGACGCAGTCTTGTGCCTAGCACTCCTAGAAGCTGTGGTGAGTTAAGATGTGGTCTTGTTCTCAATGAGTTCAGAGAGTGGTGGGGGACCTTCCTTCAGACAACAATTCTAATCTGCAAACAATCTTTTCTCTTTTCGTCAGGGTCCCTGTTGTGTATTTGGGAAAACGAGGGGACTTGTAGGTCCCCATTGCTCAGTTATTCATGTGGCCAGCACGTCTCCATGTCATGTGTTTCTCTCTGTATGGTGTGGGACACTGTTCACTTTGTTTTCAGTTGTGACTTGGATTCCAAGAGTGTGAACCCCCTCACAGTCATTGTGATACCACTGCATGAAAAGGAAGTGAGGGAGTTATGTGTAAATAAGAAGTTAGTCCCACTTCTAATGGACCCTGGAAACCTGTCCTGTCACCACCGTTCAAAGTTATGTGGACAAATCAAGGAAATGATGGTGCACTAGGGAAGATTTAAAAACCATCTCATTATTACTTCTTTATTCATCCAAAAGAATAGTACCCAAGAAGTTAAACGTGTGTGTGTTCTTCCTGTTATTAGTCAAAATAGTCTGTTAAGAAAAATAGCTTGCTAAGAGGATTTTCCAAGACCATAGGACATTAAATTTCTGAACTCATTGTATGAAGAGTTCATTTCAGAATTAAAGTTTTAAATAAGTTTCTCCCAGAAGTAGGTTTTTAAAAGCACAGTTTTGGAAATTGTAGAAAAGTATGTTAAAAAAATTTAAGTATGCCACTTTTATTTCTGTGGCTCCCAAATTAATATAGCACTATCGCTGTCAACTAGAATAGGAGGCATTTAAGGGGCAGAGCAGAGGGCCATAGTTTAAGTGATTTGAAGTTACCTTAATATGATTTTAAGCTCCCGGAATAGGGAGAGATTTGGAACTTAAGGATATATAGGGATATATTAACCTTTTCTCAGAGGTTATATAGCAGATAAGAAGAGCGCTAAAAAAATTTCTGGGTCTAATGCAGTGCATTCAGACAAATGCTACCTCAAAAAAGCATATGGATGAATAGATTGGCCAGGAAATTAAGGTTGAAAATGAACACTTTTGGAAATGATGAGTTTGGAAAACAAATGTGTTTTCACTGAGATGTGGAGTGGAAGAAAAAGGGAAAGAGGATATAATTTATGAAGATTTTGTGATCTGGTTCTAAACAAGGTGGACTAGTCATGGTGATTTGGCCATCAGATAGATACTATCATACCATGATTTATAGCCGGTTGTGGTTTAGTCACTAAGTTGAGACCCCATGGACAGTAGCCCGCCAGGCTCCTCTGTCCAAGGAATTCTCCAGGCAAGAATACTGGAGTGGATTGCCATTTCCTTCTCCAGGGGATCTTCCCGACCCAGGGGTCAAACCCGGGTCTCCTGCACTGCAGGCAGATTCTTTACCAACTGAACTACCAGGGAATTCCCCTGGGAGTGGGTAAAGGATGCTATTGGCATTGACCATACAGTCTTATTTCATCAGAATTTAGATCTTTAAAATAAATGGAAGGTATTTGATAACATTTGTATAGTAAATTGCAAAGAATTGATTACAAACGATAAAATAAAAAAGATGTTGAGAATGAACTGGTGAAAAGATTAAAATGTATATTTGCAAGTGGAAGTAAAACTGGCCTACTCAGCTCTGGGTCCAGACTCTTATTTTCTTACGGTGTGACAGGCAATTTAAACTACGGAATTAAACAGTAAGGGATATGGCTTTAAAAACAAGTGAATTAAAATCTCGAAAGAAATCCAGACTTCTTAAAATGCACTTCATTGTTCCAATGTTCCTTTTATTTAATAAAAGCTTTTGTTTGCAAGAGCTTATGGTGGATGGCCAACGTGAATTTATTGTAAGATTTTGTCACTAAAAAGAACAACTTTAATGAAATATCAGAAGATGTGATTTTTGCCCCAGATCCACCACCACTAAGTTGTTTAAGTGATTATCACTTACAAAACCTTTCTCTCTCTCTCTCTCTCTCTCTTTTTTTTTTGGTATTAGTATGTTTTATTTGTTTTTTTGATGTGCTGGCTAATTTTTTCTTGCCTGCGTCCCCTCTCCCAGAAGCAAATAAAGGATGGATTTCCGGGGATTTTTCACAATAATCACCCAAAGCAGTTCTAAATCAAGGATCAGGAAGGTGGTTTTGCCCTGGACCTAGGCCTAAGTCGGATCTGACCCAGTGGGCATCTGCTCTGTACCCTTGCTTAGGACCCTGTGCTCAGAAGCATCCTGCACTTGATTTAAAGGTCTGCTGTCAAGGTCCTGAAACTCTTAATAATTTTTGAACAAGGATTCCGCATTTTCATTTTGCACCAGGTCCCACAAATCACAGCGCCATTCTCGCTGACAGTAACATGAGAGCTGACATTTATTGCATTCGTGCTATGTACCAGGCATTGTTTTAACTTTCTCATATATATCAGCACATTTAATATTTATCACAACCCTTGGAATTTGGTGTTATGGTTCCCACATCACAGAGGAGAAACTGAGCCCAGAGAGGATAAATAAGGAAAACGAGGCTGCAGTGGAGCAGAGATGCTGGCCCGCGTGGCCTGCTTCTAGTGCGGGTGTCCCTGGCCGCTAACCCCCACCTCCATCCCACATGGTTTCTCTTCCAGCTTTCACACAAAATTCTCACTGCCTGTGGTCTGCTGAAATGGGCAACCCTTTGGAACCCAGTGTAAGGTGTGCTTTCTGGGAATGCGTGTGACAGGTACCACCTTGTGACCCAAAGAAGCCAAGCATGATTCTTTAATCTCCTCTAAAGGAAGTAACTGTTACTGTGGCCGGGTTTCTGAGGGAACAGACCAACAGAAAGGAACTGAGTGAGGGGGAAAGAACTTAAAAAAAAAAAAAAAGGTGAGAGTGTGGGCTGCACACATGCAGGGGAAGGGCCTGGGCAGCCAGCCGGCCCGGGAGGAACGAGGGGCAGCGGGACCCAGGCGGGCCGCTGGAGAAAGGAAAACACAAAGAAGAGCAGTCCATGTTGCCTGCTTGGCAATTTGATTGTGGCAGATGCTGGAGACCAACACAGCCAGCTTTTAGACTGTTTTAGGGGGACTGAGTGAGAATGCTAATTTTCTGATTTGCAGGCGGCTGGGTCTGTGAGGCTGGTGGGCATGTGACTGGATGTGGCTAGTGAAGACCAACTGCTGGGAGAGGCGGGGAGAGGCCTTCTTGCCACTGGAGCTGGATAGAGGGTTTGCAAGCTAACCCGTTTCAGGCCACCCAGGAAGGCCTTCTTGCTGCCCCTCAGATCATGATATCTAGGACATAGCACCCAGTAGGCACTCAGTAGTATGTGAGCAATGAACGGATGAATCTAGCCACTACCCACTGTGCTAGTGTTTAGTGAAAGTGAAAGTTGCTCAGTTGCATCCAACTCTTTGCAGCCCCATGGACTATACAGTCCATGGAATTCTCCAGGCCAGAATACTGGAGCGAGTAGCCTTTCCCTTCTTCAGGGGATCTTCCCAACCCAGGTGATCAAACCCAGGTCTCCCACATTGCAGGCAGATTTTTTTACCAGCTGAGGCACAAGGGAAGCCCAAGAATACTGGAGTGGGTAGCCTATCCCTTCTCCAGCAGACCTTCCTGACCCAGGAATTGAACCAGGGTCTCCTGCATTGCAGGTGGATTCTTTACCAACTGAGCTACCAGGGAATCCAGCTAGTATTTAAGGCAGGCTCAATACTGCAGTCCACTGGGTCTCAAAGAGTCAGACACGACTGAGTGACTGAACAGCAACACCACTGAACAAGTATTTTTCTGACTGATTGGGTCTACCAAGTTATACTTTGTCATACTTCTCTGCTCTGGCCCTCCTGTAATTCTTGGTGTGCCAAGTGGGCAGGGAGCTGGGATACTTGTGTCTTCTTGGGTATTGTGTTCCCAGTGCCCAGCCTGGCACATGTTAGGAGTTTTAATTATTTCCTGAAAAACAAAATAAATGTTGTTAATGGGGGATAACAATTCCAGTTAATATTTGATGTCCTAGGTTCCATATTTTCCATCCTAGGCTAAGTGCGGTGATCTCCACTGCATTTTTGTATTCTGATGTAGCTTGTTCATTACTGATAAGCTCAGATGCAGGCTGTCTGTTTTGAGGTAGCTAGAGTGCTAAAGGCTGGTAAACTCCTCATTTGCTTTGAAAGAGAGTCAGCTATGAGGAGGCTCTGAAATATCTACCTTCCAGACAGTGTCATCTTTGGAAGGGTATTTTTCTTCTTTAATACCATCAAATGTAGAGCTCAAAGACCCTGCCAGCCATGTGATTATAGTTAGCCATGTTAGATGTCTGTGCCATGCCTAAAAATTCTATTTTGAGCCTAGCTCCGTAATATGTACTGCAGCGCTCCTATCTATAAAAAGGCAGTCCTACATGGGTGCCTTCTTCCTAGAGATTTTACCATCTCCCTCCTCTCCCTGCCCTTTTAAGAACTAGACCTGTATTTTTCATCAGAGAGGTCAGGGACTATTGTTCATGTCACTTCTGATTATTATCACAGCCAATTTCAGGCATATTCTATCACTAGAGTATCTCAGAATATTCTAGTGTTAGAATATTTAGTGAGTCATCCTATCTAAAGATTCTGTCACTTAGAATGGCTCACTATTCATTTCTGGTGAGAAAGTGCTCTCTTACTAAATTTCAGTATTGATCTAAAAGGCCTGATACATTAAATAAAAGGAAGTAACAGAATATTCTCAAATGCTAAGCATTTTGAATCTTACTTATGTGAAAAATGATTGATTTGCTTAAACATCTGCACATCTGAAAATTCATTTAGACTATGAGCAGGGACTCTGATCATCTTGCTTATAGCTCACACCGACTGCTAGGACTGTGTCTGGAAAATACTAGAAATTCAGCATTTGTTGACTGACTTCTCAGAATTCTGAAATCATTTTTGTATTAAAAAGCTTTGATCTTGATTTCTGAGGATAATAATTGAAAATGCTGCAGTGAACATTGGGGTACATGTGTCTTTTTCAGTTATGGTTTCCTTAGGGTATATGCCCAGTAGTGGGATTGTTGGTCATATGGAATAACCATAATGTTCTTCATAGTGGTTGTATCAATTTAATACACGCTCACCAAGAGTGCAAGAGGGTTCCCTTTTTTTCCATATCCGCTCCAGCATTTATTGTTTGTAGATTTTTGATGATGGCTATTCTGACTGGTATGAGGTGATACCTCATTTATAATAGCTAGTACATGGAAGCAACGTAGATGTCTGTCGATAAATGACTGGATAAAGAAGTTGTGGTACATATATACAATGGAATATATCACTCAGGCAAAAAGGAACACATTTTAGTCAGTTCTGATGAGGTGGATGAATCTAGAGCCTATTATACAGAGTGAAGTAACTCAGAAAGACGAAAACAAATATCACATATTACCAAATATATATGGAATCTAGAAAGATGGTACTGATGAACCTGTTTGCAGGGCAGCAACGGAGATGCAGACATAGAGAGCAGACTTGTGGACACAGCAGAAGAGAGAGAGAGACTACTTGAAAGAGTAACACTGAAAGATACACGGAGCCGATTATACAGAGTGAAGTAAGCCAGAAAGAAAAACACCACTACAGTATACTGACACATATATATGGAATTTAGAAGGATAGTAATGAAGACCCTCTATGTGAGACAACAAAAGAGACTCAGAGGTATAGAACGGACTTTTGGACTCTGAGGGAGAGGGAGAGGGTGGGATGATTTGGGAGAACGGCATTGAAACCTGTATACTACCTTGTAAGAATGAAGCGCCAGTCTATGTTCAATCCAGGATGCAGGACGCATGGGGCGGGTGCACGGGATGATTCAGGGAGAGGATGTGGGGTGGGAGGTGGGAGGGGGCTTTGGCACTGGGAGATCGTGGACACCTGTGGCTGATTCATGTCAGTGTATGGCAAAACAAACACAGTATTGTCATTAAAAAAATAAATTAAAAAAAAAAAGTTAAAAAAAAATAAAAAGAAAGATACACATTACCACATGGAAAATAGACAGCCAGTGGGAATCTGCTGTGTAACACAGCGAGCTCAAGCTTGGTGCTCTGTGACAACCTCGAAGGGTGGATGGGGTGGGAGGTGAGAGGGAGGTTCAAGAGGGAGGGGCCATATGTATACTTCTGGCTGAGTCATGTTGATATATGGCAGAAACTAACACAATATTGTAAAGCAATTGTCCTCCAGTTAAAAATGTTTAAAAACCTAAACAATTAGAAATGGATAATTAATAAACTGATAAATTTATTATTATCCACTCCTACTGTGTGTCCTTCGGAGTGATGGATTATGCCCCTAGACGCTGTGACGTTGTAAGCAGGGCTGTTGGATGCCTTGAGGAAAACAACAAGAGGACAGAATCGAGAGGATAAGAATTGCTATCACCACTAGTTATCCCCTTTTCCTGACTGGATATGGGGCTAGTGGAAGGTGTAGGGAGTCAGCATTTCCAAGAGGAATGTGAAAGATGACAGGGCACATACCATTTAGGCGTGGGGTGACTTGTCTGTGTGTGCATGCTCAGTTGCTTAGTTGTATCCAACTCTTTGTGACCCCGTGGACTGTAGCCCACCAGGCTCCTCTGTCCGTAGGATTTCCCAGGCAAGAATACTGGAGTGGGTTGCCATTTCCTTCTCCAGGGGATCTTCCCGACCCAGGATTGAACTCAGGTCTCCTGCGTCTCCTGTACTGGCAGGCAGATTCTTTACTACTGCCCCACCTGGGAAGCCTCATAACTTGTCTACCATCTAGTTATTTATCTCTTTAGCCTAAGCAACAGGGGAAAAGCATGGTGTTTGAAAGAACATCTTAGGAACGTGATGCAAACAAAGGATGTGCATCTGGTCCACATGGGAATGTTCTCTGCTAGTTTGGCAGATGGGAGTGCTTTTGCAAAAACAGAATCCTGAGTCCTAGGAAATCATTTTCTCTTTCTGTAAGAAAACTCAAGAGGCTGTACACTGACTTTCAGTGGCATAATTCTAGGTGTCTATTAAAGGTTTAAAACCCGATCAGGTGCAAAATATGCATGTGGTGTCAAGGCACCAGGGAGCAAGGCATTTGCAGTCTCTATCAATTCTAACAGTGCTGGCATCTGCTGTCTCTGTGGGTAGCAAAGACTTTTACAAGCAGTCCTTCACTTCTCCAAGCATGCTAGAAAGGTAAAAATCCTTAAGAGAAACTCCGGATTTAGGGGAGTTTGAAACTGTACTGGGCTTCCCTGATGGCTCAGAGGTTAAAGCGTCTGCCTGCAATGCAGGAGACCTGGGTTTGATCCCTGGGTCAGGAAGATCCCCTGGAGAAGGAAATGGCAACCCACCCCAGTATTCTTGCCTGGAGAATCCCATGGATGGAGGAGCCTGAAACTGTATTATAAATTGCTTCTGCTAACTCCTTGTTGCCAGTAAGCCGCAGACTTTGAAATGGAACACATTTCACAATTTGGGCTTTCCCATCATTTCTTTCAGGTAAGCAGCTGTCCTATTTCCTCTAAGAAGGTACTAAGCCTAAGAACGCTCCGCAAGCCTTCAGGGTATGTGACTAGAGAGGCTGGAGTGGGAGTCCTGTGATGACGCCTCGCTTCCTTAGCTCCTTCACTGTGGTAGACAGCAGGCCCTGGGCAATTCTGTTGTTATGTTTATGCGGACCAGCTGTAAGAATGTTGATTTCTAACCACAGAACCAGACTTCAGAGAACCATTTTAGAATCTGTAGGAATGTCATATTCAATTACGTATTTCTGAACTTCCCCTCTGTGGCTCAGCTGGTAAGAATCCGCCTGCAATGCAGGAGACCTGCGTTTGAGCTCTGGGTTGGGAAGATCCCCTGGAGAAGGGAAAGGCTACCCACTCCAGTATTCTGGCCTGGAGAATTCCCTGGACTGTATAGTCCATGGGGTTGCAAAGAGATGGACATGACTGAGTGACTTTCACTTTCACTGGTGGTTCAGTGACCAAGAATCCACCTGCCAGTGCAGGGGACATGAGTGCAATCCCTGATCTGGGAAGATTCCACGTGTCACAGGGCAACAGGGCCTGTGCGTCACAACTACTGAAGCTCACGTGCTCTGAGCTTGTGCTCTGAAATAAGAGAAGCCACTGCAGTGCGAAGCCCGGGGCACCAAGGCTAGAGAGTAGCCCCTACTCACTGCAACTAGACAAAGCCCGTGCACAGAAATGAAGGACTCAGCTCAGTCAAAATATTAATAAATTAATTAAAAAATACTTATTTCTGACCACAGAGAGCAAGTTCTAGAATGGAATTATAGAAGAAGCCCTGTATAACTGACACTCAGGATCCATGGGTTCCATAACTGTGGAGTCAAACCAACCTTGAACTGAAAATGTTTCAAAAAATCTTCCAAAATTCCAAAAACAAAACTTGAACTTGCTGCACACTGGCATTTATTTGTATAACATTTACATTTTACTTACAGCTATTTACATAGAGCTTATATTGCATTAGGTATTCTAAGTAATCTAGAGGTGATTTAAAGTATATGGTACAATGTGCATAGGTTAAATGTAGATACTATGCCATTTATATAAGGAACTTGGAGGATCCTTGGATTTTGATATCCAAAGATGTTCTGGAAGCAATCCTCCATGGATACCAGGGGTTGGAGGGGTGACTGTTCGTGGAAACCAGATAGACTCTCTATTTCAGTCACTG
The DNA here is from genome assembly GCA_917880005.1 of Nanger dama. NCBI lineage: Eukaryota > Metazoa > Chordata > Mammalia > Artiodactyla > Bovidae > Nanger > Nanger dama. The sequence goes on from CAKJTW010000021.1 coordinate 26,698,558, forward strand.
GAGTGGGGGAGGAATTCAGCCCAGAGAATTTCTGAAAGAGCCAACGTAAGGAAAGAGAAATGGCTCTGAGAGGAACTTGACTTTCCCTGGGCTCCAGAATTTTTTCAGATTCAGTTTTCATGCTGAGCCAGATATTCTGCAGATTACAAGTGACTGCTGGCTCTTCTCACTTGCTCCCCCAGCAAATTCTGTTGTTCGCAGATAAGCCAGTACAGAAGATCTCTGGGGACTGTGATTGCCAGGGACCTTTATCTTTAATTAATGGGTATGGTAAAAACAATTTGTGCAATGTGATAAAAATAATGACATTCAATTATCAAGGGCTTCCTGTGTGTCAGGTAATGTTCTAAGTGCTTTAAAAAAGAGGATGTAACTCTTTCAGTGCTTACCCTTGCCATACGAGGGGGTGTCGTAGCTTTAATTTTGAATATGAAAAAGAGGAGGCTTGGGGAGGCTTAATATCTGGTTCCGAATCAAACAGCCAGTAAGTGATAGAGCTGTGGTTCAAATGTATGTCAGCCTCACCCAAAGTTGTTCTTGTTAACTACTGCCTCTAAGATGAAAATAAAAATGGGAAAGTACTATACAATATTTATACAGTGCAGTGGTTTCAATCTGGGGGAAAATATTTCTCAATGATTCCACTTCTTCCTTCTCTCTTCCCTGCCGCAATCCATTGAGAACTACTGGTATTATACTTTATAAAGTTATGAAGGGCTTTCATGTATATTTTCTCAGCCAGAACTTGGGACTTTTTCAGCTTTTCTATCTCTGATGGCTCTCTTATTTCCTTAATGATGGAGTAAGTTCTAAAATATAATGTAAATTGTAAGGGCATATGAGGTAGGTTGCCAGATAAAATACAGGGAACCCAGTTAAATATGGATTTCAAGTAAACAGTGAATAATTTAAGAAAATTTACATATGTACCAAATATTTCAGGGGATGTACTTATACTAAAATATTATTGCTTGCTTTTCAAAATGCAAATTTACCTAGCATTCTGTATTTTTATTTGCTATACCCAGCAGCCCTAATTAAATTAGAGAGGCTTGCGTATAAAGGCTGAAACTTGAGTTTGCTATTTCACACCACTTGCTCATCAGCCAAAGGAAAACAAATGAAGAAAAAGAAACCTTGGGGCAACTACACTGAGTGCTTAGATCTACTAGTTTTATATAATTATGCTTTCCATCAAATCTTGCTCTTACCAAGTAGTGTTTTCTGTCATTGATATTTTGTGTAGTGTGGAAATGATTAGAGGCTTTACAAGGGTTGTATTACTTTTATCAGTAGTTCAGCTGAAGCTCTACCCAGACAAGAGATTCAGTGTAAACCTTGTTTTAATATTTTCATTAAATGTACTGCAGGGACCTTGAGGTTTTCTGGGAAAAAAAGTCCTTCCATCAGCAGGGACAAGGACTTTCTGGATTGAGATCAGCATTTCTGCTTTTGAATGCTGGCATGCAGGGGGGCAGGATTGTGATCCTCAGTGGTGGACTGCACACACTGAGTTCTGGAGTTATTCCCTAATCACTTTGACTCTGATTCAGAAAAGCTACCTCTTTTTAATAGAATGAAACCACGAATATTTTATAAGTGCCTGCTTTTCTGGGCAAAGGAAGCTTCTTTGTTAATAATATCTTAGCTGGACTCCTAGTGGTGGTGGGCTGGTGGTGGTGGTGGTGGTGGTGGTGTGTGTGTGTGTGTCTGTGTGTGTGTGTGTGTGTGTGTGTGTATCTGGAGAGGCGGATGAAATGGGTGTGTATTTCTTTCCTAGAGTGATTTTCACAGAAAAATTGCTCGTCTCTAGAAGTTTACTTGAAGAATATTTTATAAATATATCTGTTCATTGAGCAGTACATATTTTAAGCAACAAACCAACTTGTAAAACTGCATTGCAGCAACATTTATTAAAAAAAAAAAGTTGCACCTGGTATAAGTAGTGAAACATAAGTGGGACTTAGTGAAAAGAAAGAAATCAAGAAAAGCTTTATTTTCTGACAGTATTTATAGGTTTTTAAGGCCCTGGTTGCCATAGCTTTTTTTCTGAGTTGCCTTCTCTGTGATTGATGATGTGTCTCAGATTTGGTTACTTTTCCCCACATGTTAATTTCAGATGTTTTCCACTGGGTGAATATGGATTGATAATACACAGGGAAGTAAAAATGCACAGGAGAATTTTAATATATAATAAAAAAGGAATTCTGTTGTAAGTGATCTGAAAGTTCAGTTCTTTTATCCACTCTCTGTTTTATTTAACAACTCCCAGTCTATTAAGACTTTGCTTCACTCAACGATTTCATGTTAATCATCTTTTGTTTTATAACCCCTATTTTCCTGCTGCAATCAATATCCCATCAACTTCATCCACCATCTACTCTGTGATCTATGAGAAGGCGCCCGTACAGGGTTGAATTCATACCAGAGCGATTGGCAAATGTTACCAGCATTTTATCCAAAACATTTCTTCCAGCTTATTCTCATAATTTTGCTACTTTTCACAAACTTGCTTCCCTACTCTTAGAGAATAAGGAGTGATAAGTAAAATATAAAATGTCTGTTAGAGGCTATAAAAGCTGGGCTCGAAAACATAAAAGTTAAGTCCATGAAATGATGATGTAAGTTAAGCATGGGCTCTGTTTTCACACTGTGTGGCGATTGCAACACAAACCTGATGAATTCATTTCCACTTTGCTGGCAAAACTGGATTTTTTTCAGTGAGACCATATTTTAAGCCGTTTTTGGATCCTGCTGGTATATTCAGATTGCCTTGACTCAAGCAAAATCAATCAATTTGGCACCCTGTAGATGCATCGTACTGATAATCTCAGATCTTTTTCCTTCTCTGAATTTGCCTGCATTTGGCTGGTGGCAGCTGTCCTTTATATCATTAGTATAAATCCAAGTTGCACACCACAGGAGGCTCTGGGTTCTTTGTAAAGATTAATTTAGAAATTAAAAGTGCATTATCCTCCTCTAAAAATACATTATCCAAACCGTGATGCCAGCATTTTTAATCAAATTAATGATTAAGTTACCTCATTTAATCTTATCATCAAATGTAATTGTTTCCTTATCATTCAGAAGTAGGCAATTAATTCTTTCTTGATATCTGCTAGGACATTTTGTCTCACAAAGGGCTTTTAACAGTGGTGATGACACCCTGTACTTTTCAATGATTATAATATTCCTTTTAGAAGATACTATTTTCTTCTTAAATCTTAAATCTAATTCCCATTGTCTACATGAGGCAAATATATTTTAATTTGTTCCAAGATGTCTTTTTGAGTGTATAATAAAACATAATGAAAAAGCAAGTTCAGCATGTGTGTAAATTCTCCTTCATGCTGAAATTGCTAAGATCCTTTATGAGGAAGTTCCAACAGCAATTTATTTTAGTGGCCTAATTCGAAGAAGTTAATAATCAGTGCCCTGATATCCTCTCAAGGCTTCTTGGGGAAAATGCTTAAAAAATAAAATTAGTACACAAAGGCAGACTTATTTTAAAAGTGAGACACATGAGGGATAAACAAGATAGAGTATCTATCAACATACATGATGTCCAGTTATGTTGTTGAAAATTATTGTTAGGAATATGTTAATCACACTTAATGCTCTCTCTGTATATGTGTGTGTGTGTGTATATGTATATATATACATATATATATATATAATTTTTTTTCTGCAACTCTTATTGCATTTTGTCTCTTGATAAGAAAATCTGTTTTGTAGTTGTTATCACCCTCTTTTAAAAAAAAAATTTTGGGGGAGGATCATGCTGCATGGCTTGTGGGGGTCTTAGTACCCTGGCCAGGGATGGAACTGGCCCCTTGCAAGGGAGGCACAGAGGCCTAACCAGTGGACTTCCAGGGCAGTCCTGCTGCCACCCTCTTAACCCTGGAATTCTGCAATCAGCTTTTACAGTCTATTGTGTCTGGTAACCCAAGCAGATGTTGCTTAAAGTAGCAAATGACATCAGATTTTTCTCTGGGCGTCTGAGCTGTAGGTGACCGGCATGCCGATACTTGAGGCTAATTCCTTTCACTGGAAGAGAGGGTTGCTTCATAGGAGATTTTCTTTTCCTTGGTGCATCATCTGGAGCTAGACCAGACACAGGCCACAGGGGCTTGGACACATTCATTCAGTTCTTTTTTTTTTTTAAAGATTTTAAACTGTTAATTTTATATTGGAATATAGCTGATTATGGAGAAGGCAATGGCAACCCGCTCCAGTGTTCTTGCCTGGAATATCCCAGGGACAGGGGAGCCTGGTGGGCTGCCGTCTATGGGGTCGCACAGAGTCAGACATGACTGAAGCGACTTAGCAGCAGCAGCTGCAGCAGCATAGCTGATTAACAATGCTGTGATAGTTTTAGGTGAATGTTGAAGGGACTCAGCCATACATATCCATGTATCCATTCTCCCCCAAACTTCCCTCTCATCCAGCCTGCCACATAACATTGAGCAGAGTTCTCTGTGCTATACAGTATATCCTGGTTAGTTATCCATTTAAAATAAAGCTGTGTGTACCTGTTGATCCCCAGCTCCTTAACTATCCCTTCCTCCCATCCTTCCCCCTGGCAATCACAAGTTTGTTCTCTAAGGCTATGAATCTGATTCTGTTTTGTAGATAAGTTCATTTGTATCCTTTATTTTCAGATTCCACATATAAGGGATGTCATCCAATATTTCTCCTTCTCTTGGTGTGACAGTCTCTAGGTACATTCATGTTGCTGCAGATGTCTGCCACACTAATTTAGCTCTGATCTTGTACCACACCATGCCCTCATAGACTCATGCTGAGAACAACTACCATCTACAAATGAAGGTATTTGCTGAGGATTTTGTGCCTTGCTAATAAAACACGGAGAAAGTTAGAGCTATTTATTTGGCAGCAATTACTCAAAAGCAGTGTCATGCATTTATGAGAAAACTCATATATATCTAAAGAAAAGTGATTTACTCACAGTGGGAATAGATTTAACACAGATTAGAAACATCTTTTCCTCCTTGTCTGCTTTATCTTTTGTATTTTATAAGAGGTTAAGACCAGCTCTGAAGTATTATTAATATGTTTTACTTTTATTGGCAAAAGTCATTTTAGCCATGTAATGAAACTCCACCATTTACTAACGATGTCTGCCTTTGAAGTATAACTCTTTCATTGCAGATACAAATTATGTTATGGACGTTATATTGTGCTGTCTAAATGTGAGTTCCTGACATGCCAATTTATAGTGACTGGCGGATAAGGAGACCTTAGGGGAAAGACGAGATCGGCACTTGGACAACTAAAAGGTGCAAGGGTGATGGATTCAAAGATCCATTTTCAGGAAAGAATTATTCTTAAAATATGTATTTAAATGGGAGTAAGTAGAGTAAGTAGACTATGGTTCTTCTTTAGGGTTTATGGATGTCGAATGCCAGGATTGAAAAAAAAAAAAAAAGGTCAAAGATCAAGTAATTTGGGAGACTTTGAACTGACCCTGATTCCACTGTGAACCCAGCAAGAAACAAGTGTCTGAGGAAATGGGTATTAACAGGACGTCAAGGTGTCAGGCCAGTCCCCTGAGGTGGTTCCCCAAGTTCCTCCTCTTCCTCTTCATCTGCCTGCTTGCTGCTCTTCTCATCAAAGGGCAAAAGCAAGATCCCCTCTACGTGAACCCAAGCTGGCCTTGTGACTGCTGTGACCCACAAAATGTGGTGAAGCTGGCATTCTGGTACTTTTAAGCCTAACCCTGAAGACAAGCTTCCACTTCTTTTCTCTTGGAATATTTGCTCTTGAAGCCTTTACTCTCAGGAACCATTTGCTATGGACTTCCCTGGTGGTCCAGAGGTTAAGACCACACTTCCAATGAGGGGGTTGTGGCTTTCATCTCTAGACAGGGAACAGGGATCCCACAGGACATGAAATTATAAAAACGGAAAAAAAGAAAGCACTTGCCATGTTGTGTAAAGCCCAAGCTGCATGAAGAAGCCATGTAGAAGACAATCAAAATGTTCTAGAATTGCACCAGATAAGTTTATAGCACCAACACCATCCATACGAGTGAATTATTTTGGATATTGCAACTCTAAGTCCCAGTTGAATTGGAGTTCAAATTGTTATCACATGTGGCAGAAAACCCACCCAGCTAAGTCCAGCGACTTACAGAGTCATGAAGGGTGCTGCAAGATCTACCCCATGGGACCTTCTACTCCCAGAAGTATAGTCGTAGGTTGGGCATGGCTCTGGGTGTTACAGTGGACCAGTCACCCGAAAAGGTTTCTGTGTATCTGTAGTTTACCTGCCTGCAAAGAACTTAAGCCTCCACAGTCCACATGCTGTGCTGTGCTGTGCTAAGTCACTCAGTCAGGTCCAAATCTTTATGACCCTATGGACTGTAGCCTACCAGGCTCCTCTGTCCATGAGGGTTCTCCAGGCAAGAATACTAGAATGGGTTGTCATGCTCTCCACCAGGGGATAGACCCAACCCAGGGATCGAACTCAGGTCTCCCGCATTGCAGGTAGATTCCTTACCTTCTGAGCCACCAAAGCCCATGAATACTAGAGTGGGTAGCCTATTCCTTCTCCAGGGGATCTTCCTGACCCAGGAATTGAGCTGGGGTCTCCTGCATTGCAGGTGGATTTTTGCATTTTAAAAGGATGGTTGGTGTGTGCTGGGCTGATGCTAGTCTATGGTAGCAGGAGGGTTCTCCAGAGTGAGGTTAGAGGTACTTCCTTTATTCTTGGAGGATGATTTTGGTTGTGAAAGTGACAGTGGGAGAATTGACTTTTAGTTGAAAAAATCTTCTGAGACCAGGCTCCTCCATCCATGAGATTCTCCAGGCAAGAATACTGGAGTGGGTTGCCATTTCCTTCTCCAGGGGATCTTCTCGACCCAGGGGATCAAACCCAGGTCTCCCACATTGCAGGCAGATGCTTTAACCTCTGAGCCACCAGGGAAGCCCTCTAAAGAAACCTTGATCTTTAAGCAGGAAAATGGTGCTTTCATATTTGAATCCATGTGGCAGAGTTCACAGTTCATGTATTGTTGAAGCTTGGAGAATTTTGAGCATTACTTTGCTAGTGTGTGAGATGAGTGCAGTTGTGCTATAGTTTGAACATTCTTTGGCATTGCCTTTCTTTGGGATTGGAATGAAAACTGACTTTTACAGTCCTGTGGCCACTGCTGAGTTTTCCAAATTTGCTGGCATATTGAGTGCAGCACTATCACAGCATTATCTTTTAGGGTTTGAAATAGCTCTACTGGAATTCCATCACCTCCACCAGCTTTGTAGTGATGCTTCCTAAGGCCCACTTGACTTCGCATTCCAGCATGTCTGGCTCTAGGTTAGTGATCACACCATCATGATTATCTGAGTCGTGAAGATCTTTTTGTATAGTTCTTCTGTGTATTCTTGCCACCTGTTCTTAATATCTTCTGCTTCTGTTAGGTCCACACCATTTCTGTCCTTTACTGTGACCATCTTTGCATGAAATGTTCCCTTGCAATCTCTTATTTTCTTCAAGAGATCTCTAGTCTTTCCCATTCTATTGTTTTCCTCTATTTCTTTGCACTGATCACTGAGGAAAGCTTTCTTATCTCTCCTTGCTATTCTTTGGAACTCTGCTATTTAAATGGGTATATCTTTCCTTTTCTCCTTTGACTTTCCCGTCTCTTCTTTTCACAGCTATTTTTGTAAGGCCTCTTCAGACAACCATTTTGCCTTTTTGCATTTATTTTTCTTGGGGATGGTCTTGATCACTGCCTCCTGTACAATGTCATGAGCCTCTGTCTATAGTTTTTCAGGCACTCAGTCTATCAGATCTAATCCCTTGAATCTATTTTTCACTTCCACTGTATAGTCATAAGGGATTTGATTTAGATCATACCTGGATGGTTAGCATTTTATTCTGTTGCTTTCCTATGTCCCACCCTCTCTTTGTGGTTGTGAATCTGTTTGCGTTTTTTAAATAATTTTTCCCTCTTATACCATTTGTGAGTAAATTGCATTCACCATGGCCCCAAAGTCTTTAGTGTGTGTTTCCAAAGAATAAGGATATTATCTTAAATACAGTAGTTATCAACTTTGCTATATTTAATATTGCTACAGTAATTTTATCTGGTCTACCATTTATTTTCCAGTTTTGTCAATTGACTTAATAATGTCCTTCACTGCCCCTTTTTCTCCTGAAGTACATAATCCAGTTTAGGAACAGATTGGCAAGTCTCTTTAGTCTCTTTTAACCTGAACATTTCCATAGCCTCTTTTTGCCTTTTATGACTGTGACATTTTGAAGAGTACAGTCTCTTTTTAAAAAACAGAGTGTTTCTCATTTTGCGTGTGTCCAGTGGCTCCTCATGATTCCAGTTTAGGTGTGCATTCCATGACAAAAGTGTATCCTCTCCAGAGGCACACGATGTCCACTTGCCCCTCAATGTTGACATTAATTTTGATCACCTGGTCAAGGTATTCTCCAATTTATCCGTATACTACTTCCTACCCCCTCACATGCAACCAGTAGGCTATCTGGAGAGACCGTGCAAACATTCCACTTCTTAGGAACCGCCCCTCCCTGCCCCACACCCCCTGGATTTGGCCTCTATTGGTGACTCATGCCTAAACCAAAGTTTAGTATGATGGTTGCAGAAATCTGTTTTCTACATTCACCACTTATTCCACATTTACCAGTAAGCATTCAGCATTCCATAAGCAAGAGCCCTTTTCCCTCCCGACTGAGCTTCTCTCTCTCTCTCTCTCTCTCTATATATATATATATATATATATATATATACACACACACACACACACACACACACACACATGTATTTTTTATTCAACAAACATTTATTAAGCCCCAACTTTATACAGGTAAGCATTTGTTACACATATGTTAGATGTTTCATATATAAAGCACAATTTACTCTCATAATAGGTGCTTTACAGCCAATGATGAATAAAATGTGAACATTGTTCTTATGATAAGTTCAAAGTCCTTCACATAGATTACTAGGCTTCATAATAGCTAAATTAAAGGGCTTTTTTTCCCCCTCTTGGTCTTTACCACATTCACATTCTTAAACAATCTGATGTACAGCAGTTATCAGGAACTGGGCCAGGTACTGGGAATGTTCAAGACAGAGTTTGGATTCATTAGCTTCTGTGCTTTCAATGGTCTAAAATTCATCACAGTCCTTAATTATTTTAGTATTTAAATTATCTCAAATTAGGATCATGAGAACATCATGAAGTGTCCTTGTGATGCCCTCATTTTTAAAAAGCACTTTCTTACTTTCTGGCATAACAAGATTTCCAGGTTCATCTTGTATCCACTCTACTCTATCTCTGAAGTCAACCATTTCTTTAAGGAGCCCTAGTTTCTTTTGGTGGGAAATTGTATTACATACAGAGATCTCTTGGCATTTATGGGCTGGGAGCGTGACTTTTGATGGTTAAATTGGCTTTAGAAGAATGCCTTTCACTCCAAATTTTATTTAAGAACTATGGCCAAAATGATGTCTACCTACTTTTAAATTTAAAAAATATTTATTTAATTTATTTATTTGGCTACATCAGGTTTTAGTTGTGACAGGTAGGATCTTCATTCTTCGTTTGTGGTGTGCAAACTCTTAGTTGCAGCATGTAGGATCTCATTCTTTGGCCAGAGATCTGGGTAGTAATGTGATGCTACTATAAGAAAGCTCTGAACACATAGGTATTTGGGATAAGAGTAGTAACCTAGTGACTGTCTTGAACAAAGGATAAAAAGTACAGAGAATTTGTAGGGGATTTTTTTTTTTTTTAGTTTAAAGAATAGGGTGATGGAGATGCTTTTATCTCTATTTTGAAAATTTGGCTGTACCAGGTCTTAGTTCTGGCACACAGGATCTAATTTCCTGTCTAGGGATCTGGCTCAGCCCCTCTGCATTGGGAATGTAGAATCTTAGCCACTGGACCAGCAAGGAAATCCCTATCTATGTTTACAGAAGTCCATATTTACAAAAGATAAATGACATTTTTCTGCCTTACACTGAAACTGATACATAAATTCAGGTGACTGTATCAGAATGAGATGGATATTTGAGGACATCATCTAGTTATTTAAATCTCCGAGTCTGCTCTTAAGGATAAAAATTTCATTTCTTTCTCTGTAGAATCTTTTATTTTTAGCACTTATAGTGAAAATGTAATAAAATTAATCTTCGCTCTATTCTAAGAACATAGACTATGTTACTGAGTTACAGATAAGATGTTGAGTGTATTATTTGTTGATATTTTAGAAATACTCAGGGGTTGGCTATAAACTCCTATAATTTCATTTCATGTTGAAATTATTTGCTTGTCTTTGTGCCATTTGTCCAGAAAATTCTGAGATTCAGTACATTTGATGTGTTATGAATAAAGAATGAAGAAAACCTCAAGGTCCAACACTAATGGGAATATAACAGTCAGAATTAGAATGTAAAAATTTAGGACCATGAGAAGCAAATCAGGATTGAGTGTATGCCTGAGGAATGTGTCATGAAATTGGTTATAGGGATGCCATGCCACACCCTAGCTGTCAGTGATACGTGTGATATTGAATGGAATATGTAATAGAATCTCCCATTTCTAAAGAGCAGTTACACAACGTGGCTGAGAGCAGCTGAGGGTGTGTGTGTGTGTGTGTGTGTGTGTGTGCGCGCGCGTGCATGCGCACGCGCATGTGTGCCTATGTAGGGGAGCTGTGACAGAGGGAAGGAATTTGCCAAGTTTCTCTGTTTGTTTGTGAGGATGCAGGGGACTGCAAGTTTTCCTTTTTCTCATTTCTATTATAATAGGGATGATATTTGGAAATCTGTCACTATGCTTTTCTTTTTCATCCAGAGAAGCTAATTTGCTTCAGCATGCACTAAAATTATTACAGATGGAATGTTTTACTTTTGATATTTGCAACAGTATTTCTGAGTCTACAGTAAGCCCCGAAACCAGGGACTAGAGAGTTTAAAATGAGTTTTAAAATTTCTTTAACTTCCACAAACAGATCTGTGATTCGACTAAATCACAAAATTTTACTGTAGGCTGTGGGGCACAGAGAATCAGAATAGGATGTCAGAAAAATTCCTGTTGTAGGAAAACTGGAGTGCCTCTACCTCCTGGCCTGGGATTCACAGCAGGCGAAGGGGAGGGAGGCAGGATGGATAGGAAGTGAGACACAAGGGTCATGGTGAAATCTCACAGAAGAGTCATCAGCTAAACTGAGGGGAAAAGGCAGAGGGACTTTGCTTACCATTCTGAACTTTGGTAGGGAGACCGGGGAGTGCAGGGCAACCCCGTAATAACATGGGGCTGTCATCATGGAGTAAAAGCAGCACGGTTGGAAAGAGGGAGCTGGAGTCGGCACTTTGGGTCTCTGCTTGGTCGCTGTGGTTCAGACGGTAGAGAATCTGTCTGCAGTGCAGGAGACCTGGGTTCGATCCTCGGGCTGGAAGGATCCCCTGGAGAAGGAAATGGCAACCTACTCCAGTATGCTTGTCTGGAGAATCCCATGGGCAGAGAAGCCTGGCAGGCTATAGTCCATGGGGTCATAAAGAATTGGACACTATGGAGTGACTAACACTTTTACTTTTAAGTCTTCCCTGGTGGCTGAGATGGTAAAGACTCTGCCCGCAATTTAGGAGACCCACGTTTGATCTCTGGGTCAGGAAGTTCCCTGGAGTACTAAATGGCAACCCACTCCAGTATCCTTGCCTGGAGAATTCCGAGGATGGAGGAGCCTGGTGGACTACGGCCCGTGGGGTTGCAAAGAATCAGACATGACTGAGCAAATGACACACACTTGGCCATAAGGGGAAAGTAGATGATCACTAGCTCTGTTGAGAGGCAGGGCCTTGCTTCCAGGGGTCACTAACGTAAGCAGGGGTGACCCTACTGCAAAGGCCATAGAGTAAACAGTTCTTTAGGAGAGAAATGGTGACCATGGATGAGAACGAAGGGATGGGCGAAGGATCAGCATTGATCAAGAAAAGAGAATAAATCACAATCTTTCCAGGCACGTCTTGGAAGGAGTTGTGTTAAGGGACCAGGGAACAGGCAGGCTGGTAATTTTATGCAGACATCAGCAAAGATATAAAGGACCCATGCAGACCCAAAGCTGCTTCCTTAAATTGCATATCCTCCTCTCCATAAGCCACCATTGTGGATACTTTCAAGACTGAATATTTACCTCCCAAAGACAGAGTCAGTTGCTGAGAGCTGCTATTTGAACTGTAAGAGAGTCACCATTAAATGGCAAGTTGAAAGCATTTCTCTGCAGTTCCCCCATGGTACCCCAATATGACAGAGGTTTGAGAGAAAGATTCAATTAGTCATAGATAATGAAAATATTACATTTTCTTTGCTTGAGTAGAAATGTATGACTTAAGATTCCATTACACACTCTTTGGCAGAGGGAGGGCAGAGATCATTCCAGAATTCTGGCAGGCAGTTTATCTTACTGGGTACCCCCTCTCCACTCCCTCTTATGGCAGTTCCCACTAATTTTGGAAGCCTGAAAATTGGATGGCTATGCCTGTTGCCCATGCTGTGTTATGAGGCTCCATGGAGAGTCCCATGTATATATTTTGAGTTTTCCTGGGTAAGTTGTCCATGGTATTCAGTTATGTGTGAAATAGATTTGGTCCCAAACTGTCTGAACTCAGGAGAATCAACTGTAATTGGTTCTGGGAGATAAAATATGTTTCCCCAGGAGCTGATGATTTTGAAGGCAGTTTTTCTTCTGGGCCAGATAGACATGAATCAGGAGATAGGTGTACAATGCAGTATCTTTGTTTCTGCCCACAGGATCCAGACGTATGGCTCTAAATAGTGGCTCCAGGTTTCTGGTCAGTCTCACTGGGTTAGTAGTAATTGCTAACATTTGGCTGGAGCTTTAAAGTTTTCCCAGTCCCTTCATGTGCGTTTGCCACATTAGAGGCTGCCTCTGGAAGTGCATGATTTGTCCCTCCACTTTCTGACCCACACACCCTCCCAACGGGGTTTTGTCTCTTTGTAAGAATTTCTTCATGAAGTCGATTCAGTTACTCAAAGCTGTCGTAGAATAAGACAAAAATGAATGAGTAGAGAGACCCTTGGCCTTTCTTGCTCTAGAATATCCCAGTTCCCTGTTTGTGGTCATAGAAGATAAACTTTAGTTGGTATTGGGAAGTGTTTTTTCCTCTAGTTTGACCTGAGGTCGCTTTTCAAGAACAAGCAGCTAAGATGGCTTGGTTCAGCTAACTTTTTCAAATTGCCTGTAAGGATTTCTTTGAAAGCGTTGGTAATCCATACACACTCTATAAAGGGCCGAATCTTAGATGCTGGCCTTTTACTTACATAGGTGGCTAAAAATGATCAGAATTGGAAGAATTTACAACAATTAAGTCTATTTTTAGAAGTACATTAGCATGTGGCTTTGTAAATTCACATTTAATTCTTATAAAAACCAGCAAGCGCTGTCATAGAAAATACTGTCAAGATTTACTGCTTCTTCATGAGGCCCAGGGCCAAGCCAGAGGGACACCGGGTACCCTAAGCCTACTTATAGCTGCCGCCTCTGAAACCCTACTCTGTAATTTGGTAAGTGTTTTTAAAAAAAATTCTGCTAAATGGCTACCACATGGTGGAAAATTAGCAATCTGGGACTGAAACTTTTGTGTGGCATTAAATCCACATATGGAAAAAATTAAATATCATCCTCAATGCCCTCCATGTGCTCAGTTGTATTAAATGAAATGCTTAAAAAGTGTGACATTATTTAACTTTTATAAGGTTTGTCACATCTAGTAAAATTATTATGGTTCTTTTGAAAAGCTTCATACAGGTGCCTTCTGAGCTCACATCAGTCTGGCTGTCTTATACATATAATTTGTTACTGAGTATAGCGCAAGGCAATCAATAGAACTCCAATCAGGGCAACGTAATAGAGCACAGAATGCGGTAACTGGCAACAGGCAGGGCCGTAGCAGTTTGGTCCCTAATCATCTTTTTTTCTATGGAAAGGATTTTATAAAGCATAAAGGGTGAGGTATTTACCATAAATTAAGAAAATCGGACACTTTGAATGACTCCAAGTATTTTATATTTTCGTAGATTTTAAACAGTGCCATGCAACACTTGCAAATGTGCTTCGGTTGCTCAAGAAATGCCATAATCATATTGATGCCGCTGATAAAGAGGACTTTTCAAGGAAATTTGTCAGCTCAAGTCCGCTTACTTTGGTGCAGGGAGGTACTTCCTGAGCTTGAGGGCTAGTTGCTCCATTTACTAGAGGCTGGCTAGAGATGGTGGAGGCTTAGAACCCAGCTGTTCCTGGGAACCTTGAGCTCTGTTTCAACAGGTGTGGCTTATAGCCCATCAGTGTCAGAATCATCTGGAGTAGTGGTCCCCAACCTCTTAGGCACCAGGGCCTAGTCTCATGGAAGACAATTTTTCCACAGACCAGGGGTTGGGAAGATGGCTTTAGGATGATTCAAGTGCATTACATTTATTGTGCTCTTTATTTTATTTATTTATTTTTGGCTATGCTGGGTCTTCCTAGCTCACAGGCTTTCCTCTAGTTTGGGAGAGCTGGGGCCACTCTCTAGTTGTGGGATGTGGGCTGCTCGTTGTGGTGGCTTCTCTTGTTGTGGATCTAGGATGTTTGGGCTTTAGTAGCTGTGCCACGTGGACCCAGCATTTGCGGCTCCCGGGCTCCAAAGCAGAGGCTCAGTAGTTGTGGCGCACGGGCTTAGTTGCTCTGCGCCACGTGGGATCTTCCCTGATCAGGGATTGAACCCGTGTCTCCTGCATTGGCAGGTGGATTCTTTCCCACTGAGTCACCAGGCAAGTCCATGTGCACTTTCTTTCTATTTCTCTTACACCAGCTCCACCTCAGATTATCAGGCATTAGACCCCAGAGACTGGGGACACCCTGACCTGGAGGATTTGTTGAACACGTGTGATCTGGGTTTCATTCTAGATCTACCATGTCTGCATGCATATTAAACCCTCCAAGTGATTATCATTCATTCTAAAGTTTGAGAGACTCTGATAGTCTAAAGCCCTTTGGTTGTAGAGAGAAAACCAAGGCTGTGAAGTCTATCAAGTGGCTCAGCTATATACAGCTGTGTATGCAGTGTGCAATGATGTTTATTATCCAGCAGTCCCTGGAGGTTTTCAAATGTGCAAATGTGGTCCACAGAGAACTGGCTCCCTGGGGCAAGGTGAATTGTAAAGTTGTATTGACTGACCTACTGTCATGGCAGCCCATGTCAGAAGGACTCAGTGCATTCAGAGTTTCAGCCTGGTGGACACTGAACAAGGAAACCATTTGTGTGGAGACTTCATACCCAGAGGCCTCCATCTCTCCATACAGTTTATGCAGCGTCCTTACGTTTCCTACATTTAGATTCCTGTCCTGGAGAGTTTTTAAATTTTTTTCGAACTCTGGGCCAAAAGAGTTTAATCTGCTCAGATCTGTAATAGATCAAACTTCCAGACAGTTTAAAAGGTGTACTTGGTTTCAAACAGAGCATAGAAAAATTTATCAAACCCAATTCATCCCTGTAAAGAACCGGACTGAAGTCCGTTTATGGCTTCATACCGTGAGACAATGTCTGTTGGGCAAAAGCTCCAGGGGCTGGTTAAACAATCTTAATGTCATGAGAAATACCTGGGCTCTAATGGTACCCTGAGACGAGCCGGAAGGAGTCAATGACTATGTCTACAGGAAAACAAATGGGCTGTTTTCAAGGAGGATTTTGAGGTTCTCAGGCACAGTTATTCCTATCACCCCATGTTGCTGCTGTTCTCAGTGATAATGTCATTATGGCTTATGTTACAATACCTTTGGCTGCCATGGTCTAGATTCCCCATGGAGCAGCAAACTGCTCAAGGCAGCTGGCATACGATCAAATGCTCAAAGAGCCACTAAAAATGTAACCACTTGTAAATGTCAATGTTTTCCAAATAAGTGTCTTCTCTTTGGTTCCAAGTTTTGTGTGGTACATTCATATCACTTGGGAGTGGGCATCAGGGTATCTGATGGGACCACTCCCATGCGGTTACTTGTTCTCTGTTTCTACAGGACTTCTTCACAAAGCAGTGGTAAAACCTGTGAACTGTGTAGTTTCACCTCGCAAGTACCTCTTTGTTGCTGTTGTCCAGAGTATTCCTTCCTCTTGGGTTATCTGCAAGGAGTGACTGTTAACTTCTCATGTTAACTTCATGCCTTGGAAGTTCCAACAGAATCACCAGTGTTGGGAGGCAATCCTTTTCCTTCCAACAATGGTTCAGGCTGAGTTTTATGGTACCAAAATACTGTTTGTCATCTTTTGCCACTACTGGCAAAAAAAAAAAAAAAAAAAAAGAGCATTTACCCTCCAGCAGCCAACAGTTTTCAAAAGATTAGTAAAATGCATGATATCTGTTTATTTATATTTTCGATTGAGAGTGCAGATGGATAACTCTTGGATTTTGGAATCAATTGTACTTTTAAACGAAATATATGGTTCCAATTGTCAGGAATAGAAGAGTTAACCACCCAGTTTTGAATGTGGCAGTTGGCCTTTGATTGCTTTGAGGGGAGATGACGGGAGCTGGGTCCAGTTGGAGTGGGCTGTAGCTTCTTTCCCTGAAGCAGAGATCTGGCATGGTTGGGTCTTGGCTTTCTCTTGCCAGGACAGTGTGTGTATTGAGCAGAGGAGAGCTGTTACATTAAATGAAGCTTTGCTCCATGACAGGGCTGCCTTGTGCATGGCTTAGAGCCCCACAGAAAGTCTCCCTGCCATCTGGCTCCAGGGAGGGCTGGTGGGGAGTGCTTCTGCTGCATGAAACCTTAAGTCCATAGTCCAGATGAGATCGGCAAGGACAATGACAGTTTGTGGACACTTGAAGGGAAAGGAAGTAAAAAACACAGACTTGCTCTTACATTGCTTTGGAAAATACTAGTTAGGAGAGTAGTAAAATACTTCAGAATTGATCTTATATGACAAGATTAAGATGGATCATTTGTTGATTAATTAGTGTGAAGTCATTTGATACATAAGACGTATGTCGTTGTGTTTGTACATCTGTCTATATACATGTGCGGTGCTTAGTCGCTCATTTGTGTCCAACTCTTTGCAACCCCATGGACTGTAGCCCATAATGCTCCTCTATCCATGGGGTTCTTCAGGCAAGGATACTGGAGTGGGTTGCCATGCCCTCTTCCAGGAGATCTTCCCAACCCAGGGGATCAAACCTAGGTCTCCCACATTGCAGGAGGATCCTTTACCGTATGAGCCACTAGGGAAGTATAGTATACATATTTATAATGGCACCCCACTCCAGTACTCTTGCCTGGAAAATCCCATGAATGGAGGAGCCTGGTTGGCTGCAATCCATGGGGTCGCTAAGAGTCGGACACGACTGAGCGACTTCACTTTCACTTTTCACTTTCATGCATTGGAGAAGGAAATGGCAACCCACTCCAGTGTTCTTGCCTGGAGAATCCCAGGGACAGGGGAGCCTGGTGGGCTGCCATCTATGGGGTCACACAGAGTTGGACATGACTGAAGCGACTTAGCAGCAGCAGCAGCATACATATTTATGCACATGTACGCACATATATTATTTTAACTTAAAAGCACACACATATATTGGTTTGATCTGTTGATACGGATCCAAGGACTTTAAAAAAATTTCTTGTTGGCTGATTGGAATCTTGATTGTCTTTCTTCCAGAAGGTGCCACTGGAAGTCATTTTTCATTTCTTTAAAATAGAGAGAGAATTTACAGGGACTTGCAGAGCAACCTGAAGGCAGATTCCTTAGGAAGTTTTACCTAATCTGATGACTATTTTAAAAATGTGACTCATCTCTATTCTAAAACAATCACCTTCACTTTATTACAGAAAAATAATTCTCTTTTACACTCTCAATTTCAGTAATAGTTCTTTAATTTAGATAGTTAAAAATGCAGCTAGAATAAAGGGGTTGGGTACAAACTCAGCTGACTCATGATACCCAAACAGCCCCTGGGATGGGAGAAGAAGGGAGCAGGTACAGGAGAGTTCTACAGCCAGAAGTAACATTGCTCAGCTAGCTTTGTAGAGGAAATGGAGAGCATTGATTAGTGGAGGGGCTTGGATAAAAGAAAAGTCATTTAATAGATGTTCTGTTGTATTTAAGAGGAGAAAGCCGATGTCTTTCAACTATCTCTATGGTGGACCCACGACTTAGAAAAGTGGTGAGTGAAGGACCTTTCTTAGAATCATGTAGACATGATTCTAATTAGAACTGTAAATCCCGAGTGTATAAACTGTTGTAACTTCTCTGATGGACGTAAGCTTGGTCAGATAGGCGAGCACTAGGGTGTGGACCGAGTCAGACTTCCATTCTTGGACCTCACTTGTCCCAGTGTTACTGGGAAAGTAGCCTATAGAATGCCTTTGCCCTTCTATATATGAAAAATTGAGACTTGACAGCCACACTGAGAAAAAAAAAAAAAAAAGAAATTAGTTGAAGAGCAGACCTGAGAACAACATCTGGTTTTGGTAAAGTCTGGCCTTTGTGCCCAGTTTTACAGTTAAGCTGACTGAAGTACCACAAGGTCATGACTCGTCTAGGGTCAGCTCGTCGGTCAATAGCTCAGTTGCTATCTGATCCCCAGACTCTCGTAACTTTCAACCCCATATTTTAGCTATTAAGCCACGTGGCCTGCTACAGAATATGCCACAAGACTTCCCAGATGTGCACCGAGAGAAATCCTTCCATGACCCGGCTAGCATCAAGGCCCCTCCGGACATCCTGGTTATTAAACGTTCTTGGAGACCTCTCCTCCAGTGTAAGCGCATTAACCCATGTGTCGTGAGGATTTTCCCAAATGACAGTGTTATAAGATTTTCTTATGAGGTCACTTCCTAGGAAGGCAGGGATTTAAAAGCTGCCACAACCAGCAGTGAAGCAAGCAACATGTGGATTTGCTTTCTGTCATTTTGAGCAATAAAGAATTTATATAGATAAGATTTCTAAGACAGCTGATGTTAGCTTTTTGTTTGTTTATAGGCTTTGGTTTCACCTTGAAAACATCCTCTCTGAACATCAGAAGTGCATTTCATCCCTGAACGGTATATTAACTTCCAACATTTCTGACTTCCAGTCATGAGGATTTCAAAACCAATTCCATATAGCACTGAGGCTTTTCACTTTTAATGGTCCGTTCAGAAGGCCAGCTTTCCCCATTTTCTATGCTATCTCCATCCCATTAACTACTATCAGCTCTGATAGAAACCTTACTTTCGCCTTGAAAAACAATGAACCACTTTCTAAAGTTACATCTTGCCTCTTGAAGACAGTATTCATACTAAGAATATGTTGACTGCTGGCGTTTATTTTTCCCCAAACCATCACTCAAACTAGTCTTTTATTTCCATTAAGATTGGTTGGTGACTTTTTGCTTGGGCTCAAACAATGATGGGCCCTGTGTAGCTCAGTTGGTAAAAGCATCTGCCTGTAATGTGGGAAACCTGGGTTCAATTCCTGGGTCAGGAAGATCCCCTGGAGAAGGAAATGGCAACCCACTTCCAGTATTCTTGCCTGAAGAGTCCCACAGATATCGTGAGAGTCAGACATGACTTAGTACTTTCTTTCTTTCAATGGCACAAAATATAGGGCATTTTTTTCAGAAATGTCATGGAATTTTTATGGGACATTCTATTTTTATATTAAAAATTCCCACCTAATTTGTTAACATAAAAAAAAAGTTTATGAACTTTCTGGGACTTTTTTTTTTTTTTTAAACACAGATTGACTTCCTCATACTGTCCAACTCTGCATATGATTTTCTGAAACAAATTTGCTAACTCTGGGTAATTTGGTATTTTGTTTGTCTAGAACACACTACCAATCTTGTGTAGCCAGCAATTAGCAGCAGGCCACGTGACACCCAGAGATAAGGAACATGGCAGGAGAGACGTAGGAAGGCAGGCTATGGGATGAAATGGGCCACCCCACCAGGAGGCCTTAGAACTAACAGTTCAACTACATCCTTCGGGATGTGCTTCTCTTTTCTCAAGGTGGTTCTGAGAAAGGTCAGGATATCACAAATAGCCTCTGTTCCCAAATCTAACATAGGTTTCTTCATGGAAATCTAGTAAAGCCAAGGTCTGAGATAATATTCACAAACTTCTGTCACTGCTTCACTCTGAGGCGTTGGAAAACCACTTCAGTTTCTGCTTCTGTCTTGTCCCATGGGTTATATTCTAGAAAAACATGACCTAAACGGAAATGATGAAAGTCAAATTTAAGTTTTTCATAGAAATGGTATAAGAGGGAATTATGCCCATTTTAATAAGAAACACCACATTTCTTTCTTTCTTCCTTCCTCCCATTCCTCATTCTTTCCTTAAGAAGTATTGAGTATCTGTTATGTGCAAGGCATGGAATACACAAGGAAACAATACTTCATGCGTCCTTTTAAGTCACATATTGTTGTTGTTCAGTTGCCCAGTAGTGTCAGACTCTGCAACCCTATGAACTGGAGCACGCCAGACTTCCCTGTCCTTCACTACCTCCCAGAGCTTGCTCAAACTCATGTCCATTGAGTTGGTGGTGCCATCCAACCATCTCATCCTCTGTTGCTTTCTCCTCCTGCCTTCAATCTTCCCCAGCACCAGGGTCTTTTCCAGTGAGTCGACTCTTTGCATCAGGTGGCCAAAGTATTGGAGTTTCAGCTTCAACATCAGCCCTTTCAATGAGTATTCAGGACTGATTTCATTTAGGGTTGACTGGTTTGATCTTGCTGTCCAAGGGACTCTCAAGACTCTTCTCCAACACCACAGTTTGAAACCATCAATTTTTGGCACTCAGCCTTCTTTATGGTCCAATTCTCACACCCATACATGACTACTGGAAAAGCCATAGCTTTGACTATACGGATCTTTGTTGGTAATGTCTCTGCTTTTAATACACTATCTAGTTTTGTCATAGCTTTTCATCCAAGGAGCAAACTGTTTTCCATGAATAGTATGAAAAGTCACATATTATAAATCTTTAAACAGTATATACAAATTAAACATTCGTATGCACTACTAAGCAAAATTAAGCAATTCAGTCATTAGCAATAATTATACTTAATAAAGTGTTTAATCAAAGTACTTAATAAAGTTCTTTTACTCTCCATCAATCCTACCTTATTTTGATGGTAATCATTTGTACAGTATAAGAACAGTTCCAAACAGGAACCCAACTTAATCATCAAAACATGTTTATTGAATTAAGTGGTGACCATAGACTTCAGAAGGACTTATTTGGGACATTTTAAAAGAAATATATCATTTATTATTTTCCTGACTATATAATATTATTTCATTGCTGAAAAATTTATAAATTCTAGAAAACATGAGGAAGAAAATAAAAATCATTAATAATTCTGTTACCCAGAACTAGCTAGCACCACTGGTATTCTGATATATTTCTTTTGGCCTTGGTGAGTGTGTGTTTGTATATAAACAAATAAAAAGAGAAATATTGTCATATTTATTTATATAAAACAAAGCTGAGATCACATGGTCCATATTGATTTTAAACTTGTTTTTAAAATTTGATTAATAAAGTATGACTTTTAGTGGACTACAGAATATGGTATCATGTGAATATACACATAAATTGGAGGCTATTTAAAATTTTTAACTGGTATAAATAAATCTGATTATATTTTTTGTTGTTTAAATTCATTTTCTAGATGATTTTAAAAGTTTTATTGAAGTATAGTTGATTGGCAGTGTTTCAAGTGTATAACAAAGAGTTATCCTGATATATAAACCTTTGTGTACATCTTTGAACATTTCTTAGATAAATTCCTAGAAGAATTACTGAAGTTATTGAGCCAAAGGAGATGATTACTTTTTAAAGCTCCTAATTTCCCTCTAGTGTATTTAAATTAGCAGTGAATGAAAATAGTTGCATCCTATATATTTTTAATGTTGTATATAGAAATTTTAAATGATTATATTTTGGAAATATTTACACAGAAATTATATTCTGATTATGGAAATGGCAATAGATGTGATCTGAGAGAATGAATCTTGGAATATTTTTCAGCTAAGCTTACATAAGTACTATTTACTTTTTAGTTGCTGTGTACAGACTATTCAAACCAGCTAAGACACTGAATTATAGAGAATGACTCTGAAGGCCTTAAAGATTATATAGGCCAATATCTTACCAAAATGAGACTGTAATATTTCTTTTGTTTTTTGGGGGACTGTGATATTTCTTTTAGAGGGTCATTTAGTTTGTGCTTGAACACTTCCAGGGACCAGGAGTTCACAATTTCACCAGGTAACCCTCATATTTAGTCTTTTCTTATGGTACTTAGTTTTTTTAAAAGCAATTTTTATTGGAGGATAATTGCTTTACAATATTGTTCTGGTTTCTGCCTTGCATCAACATGCATCAGCCACAGGTATACATACGGCCCCTCTCTCTTGAAGCTGCCTCCCGTCTCTCTCCATCCCACCCCTCTGCTTATCTGCCTTTGGGCCCTTGGAGGTGATCCAAACAGACTTCATAGCCGGTGAACCATATTGTTGGTTTACATTTCCCAGAAGTCATGTGTGGTACATATTATCTTTAACCCATATTTAAAAATTTACGGTAAACTAGGGACAATTCTAAAAGAATCCAGCAAAATAATGGCACTAGATATAGGTCAGTTTCAAGTTACCTAATTATGGTGTACATGTCTGTATTGGACCGTGTGCCTCTGCCTCCTAGAATGATGAATTTGCTATTAAGGGGAATGTCTTAGACTGTATATATTCCCTGAAATATAATCCTGTGATAGGGACACTGGGGATTGTGTCATGGAGAGTTTCCTGGTATGCAGAATTCTTAGAAGAAACACTATATTTGTAGGGTTGGTCAACATGATGCCTTCTTATTTAGTATTACCATGATAAATAGTAACATTTATATAGTACTTTTTATTTAAAATTATTGCACTAACATTATTTTCTACTTTGATTTCCCAAATAATCCTGTGAGGTAACTATAATATATTCTTGCTATCCTTTTTCTTATTAATAGGTATAACTATGTTTTCTCCACTTTGTGAATGAAGTCAGTGTTTTGCCAAAAGTCACAGTTAACTTGAACTGAAATCAGTGCTGAAGTTCAGGAACAGAATTTCTGATTCCACATCTTGTACTCTCTTCACCTCTTAACTTAATATAGTACTTTGGTGGTTCATTGCTGCTTCTTTTTTTTTTTCTTACAGATTAAAAAAAAATAATTGTTTGGCAGTGCTGGGTTACTGTTGCTGTGCACAGGCTTTCTCTAGCCATGGTGAGCAGAGGATTCTTTTCCTTGTGGTCCGTGGGCTTCTCATTGGAGTGGCTTCTTCCCTTGTTGCAGAGCACGGGCTCTAGGTGCATGGACTTCCGTAGTTCTGGCTCATGAGTTTAGTTGCTCTGGTGGAATCTTCCAGGACCAGGGACTGAACCGGTGTTCCCTGCATTGGCAGGCAGATTCCTATCCACTATACCACCAGAAAAGTTCTATTGTTTCTTAATGCTTATTGATTTTCGTGATTTTACTACAAAGTAAACACCTAAGAGTTCTCTATGGGTCTTAGGATTTCTTTAATCCAAAGATTGCTTTCAAAGCACCCTGTGGACTTGGGTCAGATGGAGTCTTTTTATTTTTATTTTTTAAGAGAAGAAATTTGCATTTGTATACCATGTCCACATGGCCAAAACCAATTTTTTTTCCAGACTAGTACAAATTTTATCAACAAGAGTGAATAAAGGTCACAATCTTTCATTAGGTTTGATTGCCTGTCACATTTATTGAGAGGAAGTAAAAAAAAACTAGAAAAGCCTGTGACTGGAATGTGGTGAGTATCTACTGATACTGGGCACCTTCCCTGTTGAGGAAGAGAGGGCCAAGTTGGAGAGGGCAAAGATGACCCCTTTTGGGTCTAGTTAGTATTTATTTATATCCATCTGCTGTACATTTATAAACATTGGCATCCAAAAGGTGGAAGAAAAAGAGAGCGTAGATTTCTTGAGCCACCTACGACCTTTAGCTCCTTGAATGAGAAATGCCAGGGTGAAGATAAAGGTCATGTTGGAAGTGAAGTATCAAGACTTTCATAAGTCCATGAATCAGAATTTTATTTCATTCTAACTCTTCATGCCGCACCCTAGGGTGTAGTAAAACAGAGTTCTAATCAAAACAACATAATGAAATATAATCTAAAAAAAATACTTTTATAGGTAAGCCTTCAAAACAGATGTGTTTTGTTATTTTAATAATAAAAGTGTCTAACCAACAAGCTTCTTTTGTAGGTCAGTATGATCTGTAAGATGTGTTTTTTTCAGAACTTCAAGCAGTCCTGTGGTTAGTAAGGCATTTAAAGGTCACATAAATAGAATGAAAATGGAACTTGGAAAACTTTCAAGATAGGAGCAGTGTAAGTAGAGATAACATTAACTTTCTTAGGCATCGCTATGTATTTTTTTCTATGTGGACGGACTGATTGAACTCAGTGAATTTGTTGATTCAGTTAATCAGTAAATACTTATTAAGTGGTGGCTATGTGTCAAGAACATTATTAGATTTTATACTTTGTGTAGTCCTTTACCACCACAAGTGGACAAGAACGTCAGGAAGTAAAAGGATAATTGTGAACTGAAACAAATACATCATATGATTGCACTAAGCTGTTTGCACAGTCTCATGTTCTCAGGCACATTGCCTCCCAGAAAATGTTTCAGCTAGGTTTAACTGTGAAGATTTAAGTACCTAATTCCAGAATTATAAAGAAATGAGAAGTTTAGATCCTGTATTTCTCAATTTTTGTACATGTTACTCAGCTTTTGAAAGCAAAGAATTATCAGCAGTCATATCACCATATCAGTGGAAATTGTTTTATGGAACTGGTGTTTTTATTATTTTAAAATCCCATGACACTAACATTTATAAGATAAACAGCTTTCATAGATTAAAAATATATTAATAGCAGACAACTGAAAAAAACTGACAATAGCATATATTTATTTATGCAAATTTATTTCATATCCTGAAGTTTGGTTCTAAACCTTTGTCACGTTCAAAGACTAGGGTTTCTCCTGAATCACTTTTAGTGTCTGCTGTGATGCATAGTATCATGATAATGTATGGCATTCTCTAACCCACATTCCTGCTCTGTATCTTCTTAGCACTTGGAGAGTTTCTGACTACTATACCTTGGAGACATATTGAAGTATACTATGTTTAAATATGTTGTTTCACTTTTTCCTTATTTGATTAATAAATCTCTGGAAGGTAGACAACCTGACACTTCTGATAGGTAGATATTTGGAACCTAAGAGAGGATCCTGTGTGGATTCACAATAATGTTTCCTAGCTCTGAAAACTCTTATCTTTCCCAAGAGATTTGTCTACATTCATATAGGTGATGGGCTTCCCTGATGGTGCTAGTGGTAAAGAATGCATCTGCCAGTATAGGAGATGTGAGAGATGTAGGTTCGATCCCTGGGTCATGAAGATCTCCTGGAGGAGGGCATGGCAACTCACTCCAGTCTTCTTGCCTGGAGAGTCCCATGGACAGAGGAGCCTGGTGGGCTACCGTCGTAGGATTGCAGAGTTGAAGCGACTTAGCATGCACATGCATATCGGTGATAACAAATCGTAACACTAGTTGCAGCAGTAACTTGCACATGGAAAATTTCTTTTGATTTAGATTGAAAAATTAACCTTTATTTCAGAAATGTTGAAATATGAAAAACATGATCTTAGAATCAAGGAAATAGAGCAATTAAAGCAGAGGTGGCCATGTTGCTTCCTAGGAACTTGACCAACTGGGCAAAAGAGTTGGTGAATTTAGTCTGTTCTTGCACGATGTCTGATAACCTTTTAGCCACATTGATTCCTCTGAGAGTGAATGTGTATGTTTGTGGTTGACTGCTTTGATATAATTCCATTTCACCTTCAAAATACCAGAAGCCAAGAGTGACTAAACCAATTTTATCAGTTGTTCACAAGAACACAGAAACCAAATGAAGATCTAGAAAGAGTAAGACGTTTAAAGAAATTAGGTTTTTCTGTTAACATTAATGTTTAAAATAGCACTGAAACAAAACCAAAACACAATTCCTTCTCTTCCTAAGGAAAAATTCAGCACTCACACTCATAAAAAAATACAATGGTTATTAAATAAAAAGTATGTTAAATTTTTTTTACAGCATTGATAGGCTTCCAAAAAATATATACAGCTACTGAAATAAAAAGAAAGAAAATCAGCAGGTATTATTTCTGTTGCTTGGTACAAATAGTGTGTAGATAGAACCAAATGCTACTGGCTAGTTCTTTAGCAATGACAAATTAATTATCAGTATCAAAAGGAATTTATATATGTGTAAATTATAAGAGCACTGGGCCTTTATTTCTAGTTGTGATGGGGCTTTTCCTAGTTGTGGTGAGCAGGAGCTACTCTTCATTGTGGTGTGTGGGCTTCTCACTGCAGTGGCTTCTTCTCATTTTGCTCTCAATCTTTCCCAGCATCAGAGTCTTTTCCAATGAGTTGGCTCTTCTCATCAGGTGGCCAAAGTATTAGAGCTTCAGCCTCAGCATCAGTCCTTCCAATGAATATTCAGGGTTGATTTATTTAGGATTGACTGATTGATTTGATTTCCCTGAAATCCAAGGAACCCTCAAGAGTCTTCTCCAGCACCACAGTTCGAAAGCATCAATTCTTTGGTGCTCAGCCTTCTTTGTTTCAACTCTCACATCCATACATGACTACTGGAGAAACCATAGCTTTGACAATACAGACTTTTGTCGGCAAAATGATGTTTCTGCTTTTTAATAATACGCTGTCTAGGATTATCATATACACACACATTGTATGGTTTTCATTCTAAAATGTACAGAAAAGTTACAAGCATAATGCAAAGAACCTTTTCCTAATCCTTTTGAGAGCAAATCACTTATGTGATGCCTGATCATTTTTGAATGCTGTTTGGTATATTTCCTATAAATAAGAACATTTTTGTACATGTCCTTAATATAATTATCAAAATCAGAAAATTAACATCGATACATTACTACTGTATAATTTGAAGAAACCATTCAAGTTTGTTATTTGTCCCGATAATGTATTTCTGTATAACAGAAGGATTCAGTTCAGAATCGTGTGTTATATTTAGCTGTCATATATTTTTGTTTCCTTCAGTCTGGAAAAGTTTCTCATTCTTTTCTTGACCTTCATCATCTTGACACTTTTGAAGATTATAGACCAGTTATTTTGTAGAATGCCCATCAGTTTGGATTTACCTGATAATTCCCCATGATTACATTCAAGATATGCATCTTTGGCAGAAATACCAGACAAGCGACACTGTTCTTCTCATTACATCATATCAGATGGTGCAAATTTCAATTTGTCACATTACTGATAATAGATTGATCTCTTGATTACTATAGTATCTACCAGTCTTCACTAAAGTTACTCATTTTTCTTTTGTAAATAGCAAGTACTTTGTGGTGAGGTACTTGGAGACTTTGAAACTTTCACATTCCCAATCAGACTTCAATCAATGTATTTATTTATGTTGGGATGGATTAATAGTTTTCTACTTTATTCAACTGATTATCATCTGTTAGTATCATTTGTTTGATGTTTCATTTTTTCCTTGCTTTTACTACTGGGTGCCCCTTTAAGATGACATTTTTATCTTTTAACATGTCTCTCTGAGGAGGCCCTTCTCACCCAACTCAGGAGCCAGCACCTTCATTGGGTTTTCCCCTGCCCCACCTCTTGGATGCCCTCCTTCCCCTGCTCACACTCTGGCACCCTCCTCTGAGCTACTTCGGTTCCATCCCAACCCTCTGTCAGTGGCAGAGACTTCTTTCCTGCCCTGGCTTTTTGACTGAATTGTTCAGGAAGGAAACAGGGGGATGAGCTTTTGTTCTCGGTCCTGTCCCTCAGTGCCTCTTCAGATCTTCACTAATTCATTTAAAAATGTATTTGGAGCCGCAACGTGGTGTTGCATACTGTCTTGGTCTCGTAAAGATGAAGTCACATCGTTGTCCTGTGTTGAGAACAAAAAACCTATCAGGGAAGCTAACATATAAATACAGCCATCTGAAATCTACAGTTCTGGTGTTCTTTTAAAAAAAATTAATTAAGTAACTTTGGGCTCTGTTGGGTCTTTGTTACTGAGTGGGGTTTTCTCTAGCTGTGGTAAATGGAGGCTACTCTTTGTTGCAGTGTGTGGGCATATCGTTGTGGTACCTTCTGTTGTTGTGTAGCATGGGCTCCAGAGTGTGTGAGCTTCAGTAGTTTGAGGCTTGGGCTTAGTTGCTCTGCAGCATGTGGATTCTTCCTGGACCAAGGATCAAACTCAGGTCCCCTGCATTGGCAGGTGGGTTCTTAACCATTGGATCACCAGGGAAGACCCGACAGTGTTTTAGTAGAGGCATAAAAGAAGAGACCCTCAAGGGTCATTTTGCCCACAGTCACAAGGGAGACTTCAGAGGAGAGGTCACACCCAAGCTAGTCAAGGACAGTCCAGGCTAGATTGAGGCAGTACAAATCAAGGCATGGAGGCCTGAATATACATAAAATCTCTGGGGAATAATAAGTGGTCTAGGATATTTGGGACCTGGGAGAAAATGAAGGGAAAAAACCTGCATAAATATAGATTAAGAGTATAGCAGAAAAATTGGGGCCAGGGTAAAGGATTTTGAATGTCATGTTAAAGTTCAGACTTTGCAGAGTAGACGAGATTTGTGTTTTAGAAAGATAACTGGTAGCATTGTGGAGAGGCCACTGAAATTACATGAGAGACTAATTTAGGAGGATATTACCCAATCTTTATTCCTAAGCAAGAAACCCAGGTATGGTCTATATTAAAGAGCCTCCAAAGACAGGGAAGCTGGGAGAATTCTGTCTCTGTTTGAGCAAAGACAGTTGTATGCTGATAAATTTGCTGTTCAGTCACTAAGTTGTGTCCGACTCTGTGATCCTATGGACCCCAGCACACCAGGCTTCCCTGTCCTTCACTATCTCCAGGAGTTTGCTCAAACTCATATCCATTGACTAGGTGATGTCATCTAACCATCTCATTCTCTGCCACCCCGTTTTCCTCCTATCCTCAATCTTTCCCAGCATCAAGGTCTTTTTCAGTGAGTCAGCTCTTCATATCAGGTGGCCAAAGTATTGGAGCTTTAGCTTCAGTATCATGCTGGTAACCCAGCTCTTCAGAAAAATACAAAGTTCTAATTCACAGCATTTGCTGAATGTCTGAGGTGTAAACAAATACACCCACTTTCAAGCTGCCAGCATCTCATGATTGAACAGAGCTTGGAAAAGATGAACACAGTCTGCTGTCCCCAGTCAGCTCAGGCCAGCTCTAGCACAGTATTGGAAAGTGAAGAGGCTTCCTCTACAGGAAATGAAGCTGGATCATTCAGGCGGCTGCAACAAAATACCGTAGACCGAGTGGTTTAAACATTTCTTTCTCATAGTTCTGGAGGCTGGGAAGTCCAAGACCAAGGTGCTGGCAGAGCCAGAATCTGGCAAGGGTCTGTTTCCTTCTTCACAGATGATCCTCTTCTCGCCCGTGTCCTCACCTCCAGGAAAGGCAAGGCATCTTTCTGAGGTCTCTAAGGGTATTAATCCCAGTTGTAGGGCTCCACTCTCATGATCTAATCAACCCCCAAATGTCTGCCTCCTGATACCATCACATTTCGGGTTAGGATTTTTGACGTATGAATTTTGAGGAGATGCTGGGAAAGACTGAAGGCAAAAGGAGAAGGGGGTGGCAGGAGAAGGGGGTGGCGGAAGATGAGATGGTTTGATGGGATCATTGACTCAATGAATATGAGTTTGAGCAAACTCTGGGAGACAGTGAAGGACAGGGAAGCCTGGTGTGCTGCAGTCCATAGGGTCACAAACAGCTGGACATGACTTAGAGACTGAACAAACAATTATCTTACAGACGCTGTTCTAAACACGTTACACACATCAACTGTCATTGTCACCCATGTTATAGATGAGGAAATTTACATACAAGGATATTAAGTAACTTGCTGGGGGTCTCATAGTTGGTGAAGTGCAGCAGCAGCCTGACTACCGCCCACTTTCTATGGAATAATCACTCTGCTACACTGGGAAGAGGAAAAATGCAGAGAGGACAGAATACTGCTATCCCCAAATATAATCCACTGCATAAATTGTTAATAGGCCAGTTTAAAACCTGGCATATAATAGGTGTGCAATTAAAGTTTTTTTAAAATAAATAAATGAAAACCTCCCTCACACCACTTAACCTTTTTGGAATGAGTGTTTTATAGTATTATACTTCTGTCTTTCTTTTTAATTGGGGATATTTTATAATTAAGATGATCTTTGAGCATTGTATTTTCCCCAGCAAGAATTTGAGAAACATCAGAAGGGTACATATTTCTTCAGTTTTGAAACCTTGTGCCAAATATGCTCCTAGACCATGGTGCTCTTCTTTATCAATAGATTTAGTTCATTCAATAATTCATTTAGAATAGCTCTTTCTCTCTTGATCTATTTTGCCCTGAAGAATTCTTTATGAGGCTGGCCAGGCTATTAACCATGGAGGGTTTCATGAGGTGACAATCAGTGCTCTGAAAATCTGCCTTGACCTATGAGCAGTGTTGGTATACCCTGCCTGACACAAGTGCTCTGGGATCTGTCTCTACCTTCCTCTGAGCTTGTTGCATCCAAAGAGTCTACTTTTCAGAAGTCAAGAATGCATTGTTCCATATCCATGATGAGAGACAGATCTTCAACTAAAAAAGAAAACCTCTGCATTTTGAAAGACCAAATAGGTTGGCACTTAAAAGGGAATTCTAGCTGGTTAATTTAGGGCACTGAGAAAAACATCCAGCATAAAAACGCTATCTGGCAGTGGGCCCACAACATTTTCAACTGGTTGTGAAACGGAGAGATTTTCATCACGTCGGGGACTTTGTTTTTCATTATCATGACCTCTGACACAGGAGGATAAGTGAGGATGCACAGATTGGTCATGGTATCGTGAGTACAGTCACGAACATGATCAATGCCAGTTGTAGCAGAACCAGAGATGGCCTCATGCTTGCTGACATATTTGAAGTAAAAACAACTGAACAAAAATTTCAGAATGTTTTCCCTAAAGGTCGTTTTGTTCTTTTTGATTTTTGCCTTCTGATTTTTTTCCCCTTTTGTGTCTGAGAAGATATTCTGAAAATGTGAAGAGACTTTAGATAAAAGAAGGCTTTCGAAAGTTGTCAATTTTTGGTGTTTTTTTTTTTTTTCCAGTTACTTGGCACACAAAAAAATTTATATGAATCCTCTGTGGTACTGGGCAACTTTCCAAGGCAGCTGTCATCCATGTAATGACTCAGCAATTCAGACTACTTTAATCTTTTTGTCTGTGAAGTCCATGTAAAACCTCCATGTTCTTGGATGAAAAGAGAATCTTAGCATTGTGCAGAGGTTTTTCATGGCTTCAGGCTGAAAGTGACAAACATATCGCGTCTGCTCTCATTTCACTGGCTGGAGGTTTTCATGTGGCTGTGTGTGACTGCAGGGATCTTGGAAGTACAGTCCTCCATGTGCCCAGAAAGAAGAGGACTAGATGTTGGTGAGCACCATAGCCATGTTGTGAGCCATGTTGTGGTGAGCAACATGCCATAGCCATGTTGTCCCCTCAAGTTTGCTAGGCATTAGCAGAATCCAAATGACATGTGATCCAAGTGAATCTATTAAACTCCTAAGTTTTCTGCCACCTGTAAAAGCTAACAGTGAAACTGCTGCCATTGTGAAGTCCATTACTTTCTTTTTTTTCATTTCTTGTTTCTATAAGTTGTTTGAGTTTCTGCAAATAAATTCCGCCTCTCGTAGAAATTTTTCCTTTCTTGTTTGTCTATTATTCTGTTGTTTCAGACAGAGGAATGTTGCTTGAGTCCTTGGGTAGAGTCTAGATTCCTTTAGTTGCAGCTGTAGCCCCAAGAACTAATGTGCTTACTCATCAACACTTTCAAGTCTGAATTTCTTCAACCTGAATCTTCCACGCACTATTGTAAGAGCATTTAGAGTTGTGTGATGCAGTTGGCCTCAACAGGACTAGTGCACTTTTTCTGCACTCCCAACCTGGGTGTTGGACTGATCTTTTCCCCCATACATTCTTTAAGGCTGCTTAGTGTCCTAAAGGAAATGGCCGATTTAGGGATGATTAGGGCAAGTGTTTGCATCCAATATTTGTTTATTCCATTTCTAACACTCTTCATGGCTTTGTATAAACTCAAGTTTCTGATATAATTTTCCTTTTTCTAGAAAAACTCTTCTAAATATCCTTATAATGGTAAATCTGTGGGCAGGAACTCAGTTTGAGTTTGTCTGAGATTTTATCTTCATGGCTTTGTATAAACTCAAGTTTCTGATATAATTTTCCTTTTCTAGAAAACTCTTCTAAAATCCTCAGTTTGGAGGATCTCTCAGTTTGGGTTTGTCTGAGATTTTATCTCCCCTTCATTTTTGGAAAGATACCTTTATGTGGAATAGAGCACTCTATCGACAGCTTTTTCTTTTAGCACTTTGAAGATATCACTCCACTGTATTCTGCATTGCATGTTTTGTGATGAAGAGTCTCTATAATCTTTTCTTACTGTGAAGGGTCTGAGATTTTGCTCTATTTGCAAGCTAAAAACTTAGTCTGCTACAGGTTCATAGGAGCTAGAGGAAGACATGAGATTTCTGAGTGAGAAGCAAAGAACTTTATTACTTATGGCACAGAAAACAGAATGAGCACCAGCATATTTGCATCTGTTCCCCTTGCCCCCAGGTCCTACAAGGATGATGCAAATGATCCCAGATGGGCTGTATTATTGGAGAGGAATCTGAAACTTAGGGGACCCAAATCTTTGATAATGAGCAGTAAATGTATCTATCTTTTATTGTGGAGAGAGACAGTCTATCTTCTAAGACTGTAAGCAAATCTGCTTTTTTGCTCTGGAAAGAGATACCATTTCTATATCATCAGACTGTTTCATAGACAATATTGTATGGATAGTCTGGGATAATGGCCAATCATTGTTTCACTTACAAAGATATTCAGAAACACATGTGACCTATAGAGAGTTGTCTCACTACAGAAATATGTCTCTCTCTCTCTCTTTTTTTTTCTGACCGCCTTCAGGATTTCCTATTTGTTTTCAGCGCTTTGAATGTGAGATACCAGGTGTGTATATGTGTTCATGCTTGCATGTTTGTGTGTGTTTTGTTATTTATTTCTGTTAGTGTTCTCTGAGCTATTGGATCTGAGGTTTGGGGGTGGTCATTGGTTTTGTCACACTCTTGGCTAGTATTTCTTCAAATAATTCTTCTGCTCTATTTTCTCCCTCTCTTCTGGAATTCCAGTGATGCACATATTAGATCATTTGATATAATCTCACAATTCCTGGTTGCTCTGTTCTTTTTCCTCCCTTTTTTGTTCCTTTTTTTTTTTTTTTATTGCTTTGTCTTTCAGACTAGGTGATTTCTATTGACTTGTCTTCATCTTTGCTGACTCTTTCCTGGGTTTATGAGATTATTCATGAGGCTCTAGACTGTATTGTTCATCTCTATTACTGTGTTTTTCATTTCTAGGATTTGAACTTGTTTGCTTCCTTTTTCCCTTCCAGATACAATTGACATATAACATTGCATAAATTGAAGGGATACAGTGTGATGATTTGATGTATGTGTATACTATGAGATAATCACCAAAGTAGGGCTAGTTAACATCTCCATCATCTTACATAAGTCCCCTTTTTCTGTGTATGTGTGGTGAAAACATTTAAGATATACTCTCACTAACTTTTAAGTATACAGTACAGTATTGTTAACTACAGTCACCATGTACATTAGTACATTAAATACAGTGCATTACATATATATGGAATTTAGAAAAATGGTAACAATAACCCTGTATGTGAGACAGCAAAAGAGACACAGATGTATAGAACAGTCTTTTGGACTCTGTGGGAGAGGAAGAGGGTGGGATAATTAGGGAGAATGGCATTGAAACATGTATAATATCATATAAGAAACGGATTGCCAGTCCAGGTTCGATGCAGGATACTGGATGCTTGGGGCTGGTGCACTGAGATGACCCAGAAGGATGGTACAGGGACGGAGGAGGGAGGGGGGTTCAGGATGGGGAACACGTGTACTCCCGTGGCGGATTCATGTTGATGTATGGCAACACCAATACAATATTGTAAAGTAATTAGCCACCAATTAAAATAAATAAATAAATAAATAAATACAGTGCATTAGATCTCCAGAACCTATTCATCACATAACTGGAAGTTTGTACCATGTGACCAATATCTCCTCATTTCCCCTTTTCCCCAGCCCCTGGTAACCACCATGCTACTCTCTGCTTCTATGTGGCTTCTTTAGATTCCACATATAAAGGATATTACACAGTATTTGCATATCGCTGTGTGACTTATTTCACTTAACATAATGCCCTCAAGGTCCATCCATGTTTTGCAGTACATACATATGCACACATATGTACACATATGTGTCATAAATGCATATATATATATATAATTTTTAGACACTCCTAAAATAGAACCGGGCCCCACAATCTTTTAAAGTAATTTCTTTCACTATTCCAGAGAAACTATATGTAAATGCCTTAATACACAATGCTATATATAAATCGCCTTTGAGCCTGTCATGGGTTGAATTGTGTTCCCCAATAATTCATATTTTAAAGTTGTGACTTCTAGCACCTTAGAATGTAATTGTATTCGGAAACAACATCTTTAAAGAGGTAACCAGCTTAAAATGAGGTCATCAGGGTGTGCCTAAGCCAGTGTGACTAGTGCCCTCATGTAAGGGGAAGCACAGGACACAGACAGGTACAGAAAATAACATGATGGCACAGGAGAAGACAGTCATCTGTAAGCCAGAATGAGATGTCTGGGCAGATCCTCCCTTCACAACTCTTGGAAGGAGCCAACCTTGCTGACACCTTGCACTTGAATTTCTAAGCTTCCAAAATCATGAGACAAATTTTTGCTGTTTAAACCACTCAGTTTGTGGCACTTCATTATAGCTGTTCCAGAAAACTATAATGGGCTTCCCAGGTGGCTCAGTGGTCAAGAATCTGCCTGCCAGTGCAGGAGATGCAGGTTTGATCCCTGAGTCGGGAAGACCTCCTGAGAGGAAGTGGCAACCCACTCCAGTATTCTTGCCTGGAGAATCCCATGGACAGAGGATCCTGATGGGCTGCAGTCTGTGGGGTCACAAAAAGTCAGACAAGACTGAGCATGTATGCATGAAAACTAGTATAGGACCTATAGACATAGACTTTTCAGTTACTATGAGTTACCCTAAAACTTTGAAACTTAAAGTAACCATTTTATTTTGTTCTTTGGTTGGTCAAGCATTCAGATTAGATGGTAAGGATGAATTTTCTCTGCTCCATGCTATCTGAGTTTTCAGCTAGAAAGACCAAAAAGACTGGTGGATGGAAATACCTTAAGATTCATTCATTCACATGTCTGGTGCTTGGGCTGGGAGGATGCCCAAGAGCTATTGACTGAAGAGCCTGCTTATGGCCTTTCCATGTGGTTTGGTTTCCTCATAGCTTGATGGCTTTACGACAGATGTGAGCATGGCTCAGGACTCCAAGCATGAATGTTCCAGCATGCAGGCAGAAATTGCATCATCTTTTATAATCCACCTTAGGATTCACTTCTGCCATACTCATTTGATCTAGGTGATTATAAGCCTGACAAAATTCAAGGTTGGTCAGCAGGGGGCTGATGTGGATAATGTTTTAGAACCTTCACAACTTCCTGAAAGTATTTCCTTGGGAGGACTGGCATGTTTAGTGCAAAGCATATTTTCTTTTAATATAGGTCTTTGTAAGCCTTGGCCTATGTGAGATTAGACAAAAAGGGTAAGGTCAGATTAAATAATGTCTGAAAGTCAAGTGGAGAAAGTTCTATGTGGTTAGGTAGGAAAATTAAGATTGATTTAGCTTTTTAGAGCTGTGTGAATGCAATGAATATAACCTCTTTATCTCCTTTTAATAAGGAGATCAAATACACCAAAGTCATCCTCTGAGAGTATTAATATGGGGGAACTTTCAGATGAACACAGTAATCAAAGCGTCATGCCCTGATCTAAGTAAGAGTTTGCCTGAGCCAGAAGCTCATTTGACAGAATCAGAAACCCTGAAATGCAAACGTCAAAAATATGGTTACAACTTGTAGTTTTATTTATATAAAAGTCTGGGCCAGACAAATGTCTCTTCTCCCTGATAAAAGTGAATTCATGATATATCCAGCATTTAAAAGGACACTTGATCTAGCTGCAAATCAGTTTAACTCCTGGGCAGGGAGGTATGCTAGGTGTTATGGGAAGTGTTGAGATGTGTTAGAACATCAGCGCTCCTTTAAGGAACATGTAATTTAGTTAGAACAATTCCCATAATAAGCTGAAATAATTAAAGCACAGAAAAGTTAAGTATACCTTGGCTAATAAAAATATTTAAAATGATTCAGGCAGTTCCATATCTTAGAATTTATTTCCCAGACTATTTTCATAGTTCTACTATGGAGAAGAGTTTGATGGGTTTAAAAGATAAGTGAAGGAAGAAGAAGCTTTCTTTCTTTTTGAAGGCTAAAGACCATTCCTCTGCCTTTCTATTCTACCAAAAGAGGATATAAGACGAATGTATTTCTATGTTGCAAATATTCTTTATAGTGAAATTTACTGTTTGAAGGATCTTACCTGGAATTCCATCCAAAGGGTTGAGTCACTGTTTTATTAAAAAGGCCTCTTCTCTAAGGTGGTCTTTCAAATGGGTCTTAACGACAAGTGGGTTATTGTGAGTCTCTTTTCATAGAAGTCTAAGATTGGCACACCTGTATTTTCCCACTTCTAGAGATCAACAGAAGCTTGAAAACAAATCTTTGTCTAATGCAGACAAATGTACAAATGTACATGCCACTCAGTTATAAGCAATATAGGAATGTTTCCTGGCTGTTTATGAACTTCTCCAGCAGGAATGACTTCTGGTTTTACAATTTAAGGAGAGACTGAGACAGATAAGAGGAAACTTTAGATTTGTGTTTATGCATTGTTCTCTGTGGCGGAGTATTTCTTTTTAACATATGTTTGGTTGGTATTTGAAAATGCTGGGTTTGTACAGTGCTATACTGACAAGTCAGTACTCCTAAGAAGAGTCATACATT
Organism: Nanger dama; assembly: GCA_917880005.1. NCBI lineage: Eukaryota > Metazoa > Chordata > Mammalia > Artiodactyla > Bovidae > Nanger > Nanger dama. Next base: position 26,735,807 of record CAKJTW010000021.1, read on the forward strand.
ATGTTACCATTTGCTTAAAAGCACATGGACACAAGATGCCACAAAAAATACTGTTGGTTTTTGAGAAGCAATTTATCTACCTTCATAATTACATGTATGTGCATGTATGACACCGAAGATGTAATGGTAATAATTTCTGTTTTCCAATGCAAATGCCTGGTGCTGCTGCTCTGGCATAGGCAAGTAAATAAATCAGCACTAAAACCTGAAATCATTCTCCAGGCAGGGATTCTACTAAACTTATCACCCAAGAAAACAAACACACCAAAAGAGTAACGCGGAAACCTGTGAAATATGGGGGGAGCTGGGGCATGCTTGCTGGGAAGCAAGGGAAGGAAGAGGAATTGACACATGATAGGTAACCCATTATTAAACCTAGGAGACAGATCAAAGCTCCATTCCACCCTAATTAGATCAAATACGGCGCCATTTGTATTCATTTCTGAATGACAACTGTGTTTATAGTGAAATATCTTTGTAATATATTCTGGGAGATGGAATGCTGAGAATATGGGATGTTGGCAAGGACTAAATTGTAATATTACATTATAGATCTTAGGCAAGGCTCTTTTTTTAAATGTTATAATGAATTCAGGAAAGAATAAAGTGAGGTAGAAGGCGACTTAGGATGTGACTGTGTGAACAACACTTCAGCATTCCAAAGATGGGGGAGGCATCAGGATATGTCAAGGGATGGGGGCATTTCTGCAGTTAAAAATCACCTTTTGCACAGTTGTGCCAAAGGCAGTTCTCTTTCCTTTAGACCTCATGGTTTTATTTATTTAGTTAGTTTACATTAACATGTTTAGCAGCAGCTTTTGGTAATGTATTCACATTCCCAACACAAAGCATAAATCCTGCAGATTAAAAAAGTGTGTTTAAGACTATAGGTTCATTTTTACTCAGATTAAAATAAAGGTCCCTCTTCTGATGCTCATTTGCAGGAGTTCTCATATCGGTTGATGCCTCTGATTTTCATCTTTCTTTTGGAATTTGAGGAGTAGCTCAATCTACCGACCCCATATTATAACAGCCTGTCCAGCAGTGTGTGCTCTACCAGGATGGGTTATGACTGGGCCAAAGCAGCATCATTCTGTCTTTTGGAGCCTGCTAGACTAAGATTCTATAACTTGCTCTTTCTTGGAGTGAGTCCACTGGGCCGAGTTTTCTTATATCTAAGGTAAGGGGACTGAAACAGGTGCCTTTTAAACTTCTTCCAGAACCTATAATCACTCTGAAATCATAGAAGTGGCCTCTTCTTATTTCTCCTTATTTCCTAAGCACTTAGAAACAAATTGCCAAATAATGATTATGAGTATAGGAATGGAAGGGACCCTGAAAAGAATCTAGTCCTTTTTCCTGGTTTGATTTGAATACTTCAGATAGATGAAGAACTGATCACATTTGAAAGTAACTGGGCCAAGCCAGGCTTCAGCAATATGTGAACCATGAACTTCCAGAGGTTCAAGCTGGTTTTAGAAAAGGCAGAGGAACCAGAGATCAAATTGCCAACATCCGCTGGATCATGGAAAAATCAAGAGAGTTCCAGAAAAACATCTATTTCTGCTTTATTGACTATGCCAAGGCCTTTGACTGTGTGGATCACAATAAACTGTGGAAAATTCTGAAAGAGATGGGAATACCAGACCACCTGACCTGCCTCTTGAGAAACCTATATGCACGTCAAGAAGCAACAGTTAGAACTGGACATGGAACAACAGACTGGTTCCAAATAGAAAAAGGAGTATGTCAAGGCTATATATTGTCACCCTGCTTATTTAACTTATATGCAGAGTACATCATGAGAAACGGTGAGCTGGAAGAAGCACAAGCTGGAATCAAGATTGCTGGGAGAAACATCAATAACCTCAGATATGCAGATGATACCACCTTTATGGCAGAGAGTGAAGAGGAACTAAAAGCCTTTTGATGAAAGTGAAAGAGGAGAGTGAAAAAGTTGGCTTAAAGCTCAACATTCAGAAAATGAAGATCATGGCATCCGGTCCCACCACTTCATGGGAAATAGATGGGGAAACAGTGTCAGACTTTATTTTTGGGTCTCCAAAATCACTGCAGTTGGTGACTGCAGCCAGGAAATTAAAAGACACTTACTCCTTGGAAGAAAAGTTATGACCAACCTAGAAAGCATATTGAAAAGCAGAGTCATTACTTTGCCAACAAAGGTCCATCTAGTCAAGGCTATGGTTTTTCCTGTGGTCATGTATGGATTGAGAGTTGAACTGTGAAGAAGGCTGAGTGCCGAAGAATTGATGCTTTTGAACTGTGGTGTTGGAGAAGACCGAGGAGATCCAACCAATCTATTCTGAAGGAGATCAGTCCTGGGTGTTCTTTGGAAGGAATGATGCTAAAGCTGAAACTCCAGTACTTTGGCCACCTCATGTGAAGAGTTGACTCATTGGAAAAGACTCTGATGCTGGGAAGGATTGGAGGCAGGAGGAGAAAGGGATGACAGAGGATGAGATGGCTGGATGGCATCACTGACTCAATGGACATGAGTCTGAGTGAACTCTGGGAGTTGGTGATGGACAGGGAGGCCTGGCGTGCTGCGATTCATGGAGTCGCAAAGAGTTGGACATGACTGAGCGGCTGAACTGAACTGAACTGAACTGGGAAGATAGAAATGAACAAATATTGTTGAGCATTCACCCTGGGACAGGCTAATTGGATCCTTAGAACAACCTGGAAGAGGGTGGTTACTGTCCTGTCTGGCAGCTGGGGATCTTGGGCTCAGAGTTGCACAGGGTTAGTTAGCTGGCAAGAGGCAGAGCTTGGGTTTGTGCCTGGCTCCATCTACTTCTGGGCTTTCCTGCTGGCTCAGCTGGTAAAGAATCCACCTGCACTGTGGGAGACCTGGGTTTGATTCCTGGGTTGGGAAGATCCCTTGGAGAAGGGAAAGGCTACCCACTCCAGCATTCTGGCCTGGAGAGTTCCATGGACTGTATAGTCCATGGGCTCACAAAAATCTGAACATGACTGAGTGACTTTCACTTTCTGTTTATTTCTAGAGTCACCGCTCTTCACCCTAAACAGCGCCTTAAAAAATACTGATCAAAATATGTTCTTCACAGCACCAAGAATCTGCTAGAAAAGCAATTTATATGAATGACTATGATGTGAAGAAGGTGTGGGACAAGAACTGTTCCCACTGAGCAGATGTAGATACTGAAGCTTGGGAAGGTTGTGATGCTGTCAGTGGCAGCTTCGAGGGTAAAGCTCTAGACGTTTTCTCCTCAACTGACCTTCATTTCTCCACCTACTGTAGAAAAGACATATTAAAAAAATTAAATTGTCTTAATTCATTTTATTTTTAATTAAAATGTATTTCTTTATTTGAAAAATATATGTTGATTTTCATAATGAACTTTCTAACCACAAATATTCAAATCAGATTGAACTTAAAAAGGAAAAAAAATACCTAACATTTTCATACAGCTTTTATCATAAAATTTTTCCAACATATTTTCACCTAATCCTTTGGATATCCAATGGACTCATCAATACATTTTTCAAAGCCTAGTACTCAGTTGCCTCAACTGTTCTTGAGAAACGAAGCGCCAATCTATGTTCAATGTAGGATGCAGGATGCATGGGGCTGATGCACAGGATGATTCAAGTAGAGGATGTGGGGTGGGAGGTGGGAGGGGCTTCGGCATCGGGAGATTGTGTTCACCTATGGCTGATTCGTGTCAATGTATGGCAAAACAAATACAGTATTGTAATTTAAAATAAATAAATAAATAAATTTTTAAAAAAAAATAAAAATTATTTATTTTTAATTGGAGGATATTGCTTTACAATATTGTGTTCATTTCTGCCATAAGTCAACATGAATCAGCCATAGGTTTGTATATGTCCCCTCCCTCTTTAACCTCCCTCCCATCTCCCACCCTATCCTACCCCTCCATGTTACCACAGAGTACTGGATTTGAGCTCCCTGAATTGTACAGTAAATTCCCACTGCCTATCCATTTACATATGGTAGTGCATATGTTTTTGAACTGTGGTGTTGGAGAAGACTCTTGAGAGTCCCTTGGACTGCAAAGAGATTGAACCAGTCCATCCTAAAGGACATCAGTCCTGAATATTCATTGGAAGGACTGATGCTGAAGCTGAAACTCTAATATTTTGGCCACCTGATGGGAAGAACTGACTGATTGGAAAAGACCCTGATGCTGGGAAAGATTGAAGGCGGGAGGAGAAGGGGATGACAGAGGATGAGATGGTTGGATCTCATCACCAACTCAAGAGACATGAGTTTGAGTAAACTCGGGGAGTTGTTGATGGACAGGGAGGCTGGCGTGCTGCAGTCCGTGGGGTTGCAGAGTCAGAAACGACTGAGCAACTGAACTGAGCTGAACTGAAGTGCATATGTTTCCATGCTATTCTCTCCATTCGTCCCAGCCTTTCCTTCTCCCACTGTGTCCACAAATTTGTTCTCTACGTCTGCATCTCCACTGCTGTCCTGCAGACAGGTTCATCAATACTGTCTTTCTAGATTCCATATCTATGCGTCTAAGGTAGAGGTGAGATCATATCTCGGGAGCCAGAGCCGTGTTGGGGGTGTAGGGGAAATGAGTGTTAGCAGCCCTTTCTGTGTGTGCATTTTGACTGTCTCTCATCTGTAAACTGCACAGAACAATGTGCACCTTGATGTATTGTGAGGTTACCTGAGCTCATGCTTCGGCTGGGAAGGGGCTCAATAAACTCCTTCTCCCATCTTCTAAATGTATTGCATTCAGATGAAAGCAGACATCCATGGCTTGTCTCCACAGTGACACTATTATGACTAGAAATTAGACACAGTGATTTTGCAGTTTTTTCTTTTTGAAAAGAGAAGGCCTTCACAGAGCTGTATTAAATTAGCCAGTTCCTACAGAGCTCCATTTTAGGTGTCCAGGCTGCTGCCACTGTAAAAGCATAATCACAGACACAAAATGATTTTCAAAATAATTCAACTTCAATGAAATTTATGCATAAAGACAACATTTAAAGAAAGTATTATTTTCAAAAACAAAACCCAAATCTATAAACAACGCACATACATAAGTATCCTTAAGCTTTGTGTAATGTTACTGAGCTGTGAAATGAAACTGTCGGCTCCTCTCACCTGAGTGCTGGCATCTCCATCTTTCTTGATGTATGTTGGTGTTAATTATTTAACATCATAAATAAGCATCAATAGGAATCATTCACATTGATAAAAATTCCTCTTAAGTATGTTGGGTCAGCCAAAAAGCTTTCTTTGGGTTTTTATGGAAAAACTCTAACGAACATTTTTGGTCAATCCAATATAAGAACTACTTAAAAAGGAACAATTAGAATGTTAAAAAATTTTTTTCTTGATTTTAATAATAATTTAGTTGGATGTGGCTGAATGTGCACTGGATTACTCATGTGTACATTACAGTACACATGACTAGAGTCATGTGTACGTGGCAAAGATTAGGTTTCATGTGCCCGAGACTGCTCATTTTAAGTAAAGTGTCTCTACATATAGTGAATTCACAGCACTTCTCAAAAGTCCTCTGAAGGGAATGCAGAAATAGTCCTTAGCCTGGTTATCCAGCAGAGGACAGTAAAGTCCCAGTTTTATTTCTGAATGCTTTTCTTTCAGATGACTGCGGTTGTAGAGTGTTGAAGCACTGGGGCGGCTGACGTGCAATTGCAGACATTAAACATTTCCGAGGAGAGACATAAAATGTATTGTGAGGTCAATGAAATTCGTTGTCAAGTCTTCTCTGCAGGTCTGACCCCTTAACGTGACAGTGCAGACCTGAAGGATAGGCCCAGCACTCACTGACTTGCAGTATCAAGTGTATAATGAACTTCACTGGCCAAGCACTTCCGTGTTTTATTTTGTTTAAACAGCAACAGCTTTCTCTGCAACTGTGTTAGTGTACAATTTCACCAAGCTATTCATAAATGAATTATGTTGTTTTCATATCTTATCCAGTTGCTTCTTAAAAAATTTTTATTTTACTTTACAATACTGTATTGGTTTTGCCATACATTGACATGCTAACACCATACACAAAAATAAACTCAAAATGGATTAAAGATCTAAACGTAAGACTAGAAACTATAAATCTCCCTCCTAGAGGAGAACATAGGCAAAACACTCTCCGACATAAATCACAGTAGGATCCTCTATGATCCACCTCCCAGAATACTGGAAATAAAAGGAAAAATAAAGAAATGGGGTCTAATTAAAATTAAAAGCTTCTGCACAACAAAGGAAACTATAAGCAAGGTGAAAAGACAGCCTTCGGAATGGGAGAAAATAATAGCAAATGAAGCAACTGACAACTAATCTCAAAAATATACAAGGAACTTATGCAGCTCAATTCCAGAAAAATAAACGACCCAATCAAAAAATGGGTCAAAGAACTAAATAGACATTTCTCCAAAGAAGACATACAGATGGCTAACAAACACATGAAAAGATGCTCAACATCCAGTTGCTTCTGAATTTCAAGTTCTCTTAAGCACAGATCATTCGGACTTGGTAAGATGGAAGGAGGTTTCTGTTCTTTATCCTCAACCCTCCATACCCTTTCCTCCCTTCAAATTTTTCTTGGGAGTTGTCTGGCAATTTGGCATGAGTGGAAAATGAAGAACAATTTCTTTTTTTCTAAATGAATTCTCAGAGGGCTAAAGGAAAATAGAGAACTATGGTGGGAGTCTTTGGTGAATTTTAATCATGTTTTGGGTGTCAATCCTTGATCTAGGTGAGTAGAAATGCTATGTGTTACTTATCAAGGAGGTTGATGCCTAATGCAGGGGCCACAATAAGCTATTTATATGGTCAAATTGGAATAACATGTTATGGGCATATGTCGTTCAGAACCACTAATTCCTATGTTTCTTTGGAGAAAATCATGAAAAATGTTGGGCAGTAATAACATGTTCTGGTAAGCCATATTTTTATCTGTGCTCTGTGTAGCCACTCGACTGTTTGTGGTCCATGCTGGAGCTGACCAGTGGGTAGTCACATTACATATCATATCAAAGACCTAGTGAGCAAAAGGAGAAAAAAACTACAATCGGCAATACATATATATTTTTAGCTTAGAAATTCAGAAAATGACTTGTTGTTGACTATGGTGACTCCACTCAGTGTTCCACTGGTTCTGGACATTAGGAAAGCCTTGAGGGCTGAGATTTTGTTCTTTTTGGAGAGTTCCCAGAACTTAAGTTCTTCATCTTCAAAGCAGGCCATTTTGCTTACCTGATGAAAGAAATACCACTGTTTAGATCATTGTCTGTTCTCCACATAAATTGTTGGATGAATGAAATGGATTATTATTTTAAAAAGTCAGGACCAAATCAATTGAAGAGTTTTCTATTAGGCATATGCAATCTATATTTTCCATTATAAACTGAAATTTCTTCCTATTAAAAACTTATTTAGTCCATTTATTAAATTTTTGCATTACTCCTTTGGAAATGATTGAAACCTAATCTTTATGCTGGAAGTACATTGTACTGTAAGCTTAGATGAATGTAAATGTCTTTAATAATTACTCACTATGCTAGGTATAGAGAGGTAAGCAAAGAAATGGGAAGGCATTATCCTTATCCTTGATGTATACAATGTCAATGGGGAGATGAGGCCAAGTCATGTGAAAGTACTAAGAACAGGATAAGACAGTGTATCATTTAGAGCTTTATTTCAGATTAGTAGTATAATACAGATTAGGAGAATACAAGATCACTGAAGACAGATGTGATATAGGAAAATTTGTTGTTGAGGTAGGACTTGAACCAGATAGTGAAAATGGTCTGCTGTGGGGCAGAGAAGATGAAGGGTATTCAAGATGTTTATTCTCCTTGGACTTTGAAATAGGTTTTACCTATGCCTTTGTTGGAGCAAGTATCATACTCTGGAAATTATTTACATGTGTGTCCCATACCCCATATTAGAAGTGTAAGCTGCTGAGGAACAGGGCATGTGTGCATGCTCAGTCGCTTCAGTCGTGTTTGATTTTATGACTGTATGGACTGTGGCCTGCAAGGCTCCTCTGTCCATGGAATTCTCCAAGCAAGAATCCTGGAGTGGGTTGCTGTGCCCTCCTCCAGGGGATCTTCCTGACCCAGGGACTGAACCCATGTCTCTTACATCTCCTGCATTAGCAGATCAGGTTCTTTTCCACTAGCACCACCTGGGAAGCCCCCAAGGAGGGGCAGGGACATTATCTTAAATAACTGGGGGTCCTCCACTTTCACAGTAGAAAGTTAATAAATATTGTTGAATTTAAAAAATGGAGGCAGAAGACTGGAATGAGCATGACATCTGTGTGTAGATTTAGGGTGAAGTGGAGAAGATAGTGCTCAGTGAGGAAATCCTACCAGCTGAAACAGAGAATTTGTGTTGAGAGTAGTAGGAACAAGTTTGAAGCAATTGAGGGATGTTACCCTTAAGGAAATAAAGGAAGAATTTTGATGAGATATGGTAGCAATAAGAAACCACTTAAGCAGTAATGTGACATAAAGTTAATGTTATAGGAAATTAATCTGGCTGTGATGCAAAACTAGCATCAAAACACTTAAGTATTGGAACTTGACAATACAAAGGCTTTTTCCATTTTTATGTTTTTCTTTTTCTTAATTTTATTAAAAAATTTTTTTATTGGAGTACAGTGGCTTTACAATGTTAACCATTATATTAACCAATGTATTAACCACTGTGTTAACCAAAGCTGTTACATGTTAACCATTAACATGTAAATGTGTTATTTTCTGCTGTACAACAAAGTAAATCAGCCATACGTAACACAAAGACTTCTAAAGCAGTCATACTTTTCCTTGCAACCTAAAATGATGAATATACACGAATAAATTGTTGATCAACATAGTTTCACAAAAATAACTTCTTTTTCTATAAATAAGAAGAAAAAATAGTCACTAAAAGAGAGAGATAAAGCCAGAAGAGTTACCTTGAAATAATGTGAACTCGTTTCTTTAGTATGTTCTAAGCAGATTCTTATTACTTTGCAATTTCTAATTTTAGTAATGAACAAGCAGGTAATAAATGACAACCATTAACACGTAGCAAATAGACTTCCATGGAATATGGTGGTGGTTTAGTTGTGAAGTCTTGTCCAACTCTTGTGACCCCATGGACTGTGTAGCCCACCAGGCTCCTCTGTCCATGGGATTTTCCAGGCAAGAATACTGGAGTGGGTTGCCATTTCCTTCTCCAGGGGATCTTCCTGACCCTGGGATTGAACCCGGGTCTCCTGCACTATGCTGCTGCTGCTGCTGCTGCTAAGTTGCTTCAGTCGTGTTTGACTCTGTGCGACCCCATAGATGGCAGCCCACCAGGCTCCCCCTTCACTGGGATTCTTCAGGCAAGAACACTGGAGTGGGTTGCCATGGAATATGGGGGAGCTTCATTTTGAAGCCAAAGATGGTTACTTTAACAGGGTGATGTTGAATGTTCAGGGGAAAAGTCCCTTTGATGTAAATATGGTCTTACTAGAACAGTTCCAACCATCTGGAGAACAGCATTAAGGTTAGGGTTAGGGTTAGGGTTAGCACTACAGAGTGCTGTGTTGTATGTAAACAGGGAGTGTCAGAGAACAACATTAGCAAATTACCTGCACGACACAGACACAGACACATCATGTTGCTCACAATGAGCAAAACAGCCAGGACTCTGGGATTAGGGGCTGAATCCCGCCTCCGCTGGGCCTCACGGGCAGTCAACAGTTGGGGGCTTTAGTGGAAAGACATGTTTGGTTGGCAGGCTTTGGCCTTTTCATTTGTAAATGTGGGAAAAAACCATCATCACCCATCCTGAGGTCTATTCTTTCTCTATGGTCAGTTCAAATATCCCATCCTAGCTGCCATTTTCTCTTTCCCCTTGACTCTTCCCTTTCTGTCCTTACAGATTTTATACCTACTTATTTGAACTGATCATATTGTATTTTCAGCACATTTAGTGACTATATATGTCTCTCTCCTCCTGCCAGACTCTGATTTTCTTCAGAAGGGGATCCACATTTCAATATCATTATTTTTGTATCTTTAGAACAATTACCTTGGGAAGAAAAATGAGTTAACACTTTACTGAGGACAGCATGCTGCAATGATCAGAGATTAAGCTTTAGGCTCAGATGGGTTTGTGCTTGCAGGTCAATCCAGGCAAGAGTTAAGAACTTAGGCAAATTACTGAACATTTCTGAGCCTTGTTTTTCTCCTCTGAGAAACGAGGAGAATGATACCTATCACATAGGGTCAGAAATGTATTAGAAGAACTAGTATGTGCCACTGCAAAGCTTGGGTTGCAATTATGATCTCTGACTTCACCTCAGACTTCAGGGTTGAGCAGAAATCCTGTTTCCTTAATAGCATCTCCTTCCATTCACTACAGCAGTCCTGCACATTCACTAGCCCACTGGTTATTTACAGGTAGGTGACATATATACATATATATTGAGCTCATATGTCTTAAGCACATATGTCTTAAGTTGAACACCTTATCCCAAACCTGTTCTGCTTCTTGTGTCTCTACCCCAGTAAATGAAACTGCCACCCACTCAGCAGGCCAATCTATGGATTTGGATTTTTTGTTTTAGTTTTTTCAGAGTTCCTTTTTAAAATTGAAAAGTATTCCTTATTAGTAGAATTATCACAGATATATGTAATAGTCTACATAGTTTTCATCTATTCCCCTTTTATTTTGCTTACTGCCTCAAAGCTTTTATTTTTAATTTTATGTTGGAGTATATCGAGATCTTCTAGAACCAACACACACACACACACACACACACACAAGTTCTTTTCATCATAGGGGACTGGAATGCAGAAGTAGGAAATCAAGAGATACCTGAAGTAACAGGAATGTTTGGCCTTGGAGGACAAAATAAAGCAGGGAAAAGGCTAACAGAGTTTTGCACTGGTCATAGCAAACACTCTCTTCCAGCAACACAAGTGGGCTGTAGGAAGCATCACTACAAACAAAGTGAGTGGAGGTAATGGAATTCCAGCTGAACTATTTCAAACCCTAAAAGATGGTACTGTGAAAATGCTGCAGTCAACATGCCAGGAAATTTGGAAAACTCAGCAGTGGCCACAGGACTGGAAAAGGTCAGTTTTCATTCCAATCCCAAAGAAAGGCAGTGCTAAAGAATGTTCAAACTACTGCACAATTGCACTCATCTCACACACTAGTAAAGTAATGCTCAAAATTTTCCAAGCCAGGCTTCAGCAATACATGAATGGAGAACTTCCAGACGTTCAAGTTGGATTTAGGAAAGGCAAAAGAACCAGAGATCAAATTGCCAACATCCATTGGATGATGAAAAAAGCAAGAGAGTTCCAGAATAACATCTACTTCTGCTTTATTGACTATGCTAAAGCTTTGATTGTGTGTATCACAACGAACTGTGGAAAATTCTACAAGAGATGAGAATACCAGATCACCTGACCTGCCTCCTGAGAAATCTGTATGCAGGTCAAGAAGCAACAGTTAGAACCGGACATGGAACAACTCGTTCCAAATTGGGAAAGGAGTACGTCAAGGCTGCATATTGTCACCCTGCTTATTTAATTTATATGCAGGGTACAACATGTGAAATGCTGGGCTGGATGAAGCACAAGCTGGAATCAAGATTGCTGGGAGAAATATCAATGACCTCAGATATGCAGATGACACCACCCTTATGGCAGAAAACAAAGAAGAACTAAAGAGCCTCTTGATGAAAGTGAAAGAGTCTCGAGAGTGAAAAAGTTGGCTTAAAATTCAACATTTAGAAAACTAAGATCATGGCATCTGGTCCCATCACTTCATGACAAATAGATGGGGAAACAATGGAAACAGTGACAGACTTTATTTTTTTGAGCTCCAAAACCACTGTGGATGGTGACTGTAGCTATGAAATTAAAAGACACTTGCTCCTTGAAAGAAGAATGATGATCAACCTAGACAGCATATTAAAAAGCAGAGACATTACTTTACTGACAAAGGTCTGTTTAGTCAAAGCTATAGTTTTGCCAGCAGTCATGTATGAATGGGAGAGTTCTTTCTTTCCATAAAGAAAGCTGAACACTGAAGAACTGATGCTTTTGAACTGTGGTGTTGGAGATGACTCTTGAGAGTCCCTTGGACTACAAGGAGATCAAATTAGTCAATCCTAAAGGAAATCAGTCCTGAATATTCATTGGAAGGACTGATGCTGAAGCTGAAGCTCCAGTACTTTGGCCACTTGATGTGAAGAACTGACTCATTGGAAAAGACCCGTAAGTTGGGAAAGATTGAAGGCAGGCAGCAAAGGGGATGACAGAGGATGGGATGGTTGGATGGCATCACTAACTGGATGGACATGAGTTTGAGCAAGCTCCGGGAGTTGGTGATGGACGAGAAGCCTGGTGTGCTGCAGTCCATGGGGTCGCAAAGAGTCAGAAACAACTGAGCCACTGAAATGAACTGAACTGATAGTTCATTTACAATGTTGTGTTAGTTTCAGGCATACAGAAAAGTAATTCATTTGTACATATACATTTATCTGTTCTTTTTGAATTCTTTTCCCATTTAGGTCATCACATAACATTCATTGAGCAGAGTTCCCTGTGCTATACAGTAGGTCATTGTTGGTCATCCATTTTAAATATAGCAGTGTGTACACATCTTTTCCAAATCCCTTAACTATCCTTCTCCTCACCCACCCTGCCCCAGGTAATCATAATTTGTTTTGAATTTGTCTTCTTTGCCCTGCACACCTAAATTAACCCCTGAGCTTTGTCAATCTGTCTACTCCCCTCTTTACCCACTTCTACTCCCCAAGCCCCCACTATCAACATTTCTTGCCTTGTTCTCCAACAACAATCTGTAAATGGTTATCCTGCCTCCACAACCATGCCCCCTCTATCAGTTCATTCATATAACACACAAATGTGAGACCATTCGTGTTTGGGACTTGTACATCTATCTAACCCTGTGTTCCCTTATCAAAGCACTTATGATGTGTTAGAACACATTTTTAGTCCTCCCTGTGAACTCCCCGAGGGAGGGAAAGCATGCTTGCCTTGATGGCGCTGTAAACAAGCACTGTAGATGGCAGGTGTGCCATAAATGGGGGAAAGAAAGAACAAAGCAGCTAGCATGGATCTTGAAAGAGTAACTCTTCTCTTCATACTCTTATTTTCCCTGTTTTCCTTACCTTTTAAAAAAAATTTTATTTATTTATTTGGTTGCACTGGGTCTTAGTCGCAGCACTTGGATTTTCAATCTTTTCAATCACTGGGGCACGTGAACTCTCACTTGCGATATGTGGGATCTTGTTCCCTGACCAGGATTGAAGTAGGCTCCCACTCCCCTCTGCACTGGGAGCATGGAGTCTCAGCTGCTGGACCACCAGGGAAGTATTCCCCACCCCCCCTTTGCTTTTCATTCTTTCTTTTTCTCTCCTACGTATAGTCACTAGTTTTAATTTGTATCATTGTTTTAACTATGATTAATATCATAATTATTATCCTCATCAGTCATCACCTGATGTCGCTTCTAGCAACAGCTAGAACCTGGATGGAGGCCCAGCAGAAAAGGCTGCAGGGGCTCTCGTGAAAGCTACTCAGGGGACTTTCGAGGAGAAGGAAGGCATTCTGGACCCTCCTCAGTTACTCATTTGAAGGCCTCTTATGGAGACAAGGGGGCTTCCCTGGTGACTCAGATGGTAAGGAATCTGCCGGGAAAGCAGGAGACAGGTTCGATCTCTGGGACAGAAAGATCCCCTGGACAGGGAATGGCAACCACTCCAGTATTCTTGCCTGGAGACTTTCATGGAAAGAGGAGCCTGGCAGGCTACACTGTTTGTGGCGTCACAAAGAGTTGGACATGACTGAGCGGCTGATACTTATGGAGGAGAGTAGCAGGTGCACTTCTCACATTGATCTACCTGGAGCATCAGCTTGACTGCTTTCAGTGGAAACAGATACGTCAACTCCATCTCCAGTGGCCGAGTTACTGGGCTCCATCTCATTTGTCCACAAAGCCAGAGGGTTTTGAATGAATTAAATGAACTTAACTCTCTGCTCCTTGTACTTCAGTCCTCAATTTTTTTCTTTCAGTATCTTCTTGCTCTCTTTGTCCATAGGGACCCAGTATTCTCCTTCCTAGAAATCTTTAAATCTACACTCATTATATAGAGATTAAATGAAGGAAGATTAGGCAACTTCTTGAAAGTCACATACAAGTAGTCATTTGCAGAATAGGGACTAGAATTTGGGTTTTCTGAATTCTAGTTTTTTTCTGCCATAACAACTTGCCCAATGTGAATTCAATTCACTGACTGAAAAACAGAAATGAATTCAGAATGGAGCAATGGAGATTGTCTATGAGTGCATGTGTGTGTTTGGTATACGGTGTGGTTTGGAGGTGAGCAAGTGGTTTTTGTTGCTCATTCACTTCTTCCTGCCCTCTGCCACCATTTTTACTCCTTCATGCTCTCCCCTCCTGTTTTCATCTTATTTCCCCCATTCAGTTGTCCCATTCTCTGCCGGTCTTTGTCTCTCCCCATGAATTGCCTTTTTTGAATGCTCTCTCATTCCTTCCCCAATCCTAATCCCTTTCATCTTTTGCCTTCTATTTCTCCTTCTCCTTTCTCTGCAGCTCTGAAGGTTCAATAGTTCCCTAAAATATATGAAATGTTGGAGCTTTAAGGAACATTAAAGATGTATAATTTTGATTAATTTATATCATATCCAGTTTTATAAGGACTATTTGATATCCAATGAGCCTTTGGAAAGTCTTAAATTTTTTTTTTCTAAATTGGTAATATTACATTTTTTTCAGTAAAACTAAGTCAAGCACTTGAAGACCAATTTCTCCCTCGGGAACTTTATATCTCCTCACAAAAGGATGTCTATGCCAATCTTTGTCAGTACGGAAGCTGTATGAAATGAACTCTTTGAAAGTTGTAAATAAAGTTCTATACTATGCATCTATATCCAGCCTTAGGGGGCAGTGGGGTGTAGGAGGGCAAGATTTTGAACACAGCTTAAGCAGAATGTTGTCAAATTGAGGAATGGTGATAGTGGGATGAAGTTGGGAAGAATCGGTAAAGGCAAGAAGACTGGATGAAGGAAATTTGGAACCTTGGTTGACAAATGGGCAGAGATGAAGGCTGGAAGAACTGTGAAGCAGGCTGTGCTGCTGAGGTCTGAGGTCAGCTTGGAGTCAGGGGTTTTCTCTGTTGGCATAGTGTCCCATTGCCATGGGCACCTCCTGTCTTCCTCTACCTCTCATGCTCTGAAGTGAAGTCTACTGAAGGGTCAGGCTTATAAATGCAGGACTTGAAAATTAACAGAAAATGCCCTTATTTATAGCAGATTGCTTATTGTCTATGATGAATGATCATATCTCCTGGGAAATGGATGTTTCAAGGCCTCATATTTTCCTTTAACAATCCTTCCATTCTGTTCATTCGGGCTTTTTTTTTTTTTTTTTGGCTTTGCCACATGTGTAGTTTGTAAGATCTTCAGTTCAGTTCAGTTCAGTCACTCAGTTGTGTCCTACTCTTTGCGACCCCATGAATCGCAGCACTCCAGGCCTCCCTGTTCATCACCATCTCTCGGAGTTCATTCAGACTCGCGTCCATTGAGTCCATGATGCCATCCTTGGTCGTCCCCTTCTCCTCCTGCCCCCAATCCCTCCCAGCATCAGGGTCTTTTCAAATGAGTCAGCTCTCATGAGGTGGCCAAAGTACCGGAGTCTCAGCTTTAGCATCATTCCTTCCAAAGAAATCCCAAGGTTGATCTCCTTCAGAATGGACTGGTTAGATCTCCTTGCAGTCCAGGGGACTCTCAAGAGTCTTCTCCAACACCACAGTTCAAAAGCATCAATTCTTTGGTGCTCAGCCTCCTTCACAATCCAACTCTCACATCCATACATGACCACAGGAAAAACCACAGCCTTGACTAGACGGACCTTAGTCGGCAAATCTGAATTAGCTGATACATGGTTTTGGTTAAACATCGTAGACCAGCCTCGTACATCTCCCAGTCTAGACACTCTGGACTGCAAGCTCTTTGGTTTCTATTTAAATAGTATAGAGATTAAGATCACAGATTAAGTGTGGTGGGAGGTAGGGGGAAGTTCGAGAGGGAGGGGACATATGTATACCTGTGGCTGATTCATGTTGATGTTTGGCAGAAACCATCACAATATTGTAAAGTAATTATCCTCCAATTAAAAATAATATAAAATTTGAAAAAGTCACAGATTAGGGATCCAAATTGCCTCAGTGTTTCTTATGTGATCCTAGACACATTACTTCACCTGTTTCTTAGTTTTCACAATTTTAAAATGAGGATAATAATAGTAAAAGTAAGGGCATGTTCAGTTCAGTTCAGTCACTCAGTTGTGTCTGGCTGTCTGTGACACCATGGACTGCATGCCAGGCCTCCCTGTCTATCACCAACTTCCGGAGTTCACTCAAACTCATGTCCATGGAGTCAGTGATGCCATTCCAATCATCTCATTCTCTTTCTTACCTTTTTTCTCCCACATTGAAGGCAGAAGGGCATATTTCAGTTCAATTCAGTTCAGTCGCTCAGTTGTGTCCGACTCTTTGAGACCCCTTGAATCGCAGCACGCCAGGCCTCCCTGTCCATCACCATCCCCAGGAGTTCACTCAGACTCGCGTCCATTGAGTCAGTGATGCCATCCAGCCATCTCGTCCTCTATCGTCCCCTTCTCCTCCTGCCCCCAATCCCTCCCAGCATTGGAGTCTTTTCTAATAAGTCAACTCTTCACATGAGGTGGCCAAAGTACTGGAGTTTCAGCTTTAGCATGATTCCTTCCAAAGAAATCCCAGGGTTGATCTCCTTCAGAATGGACTGGGTGAATCTTCTTGTAGTCCAAGGGACTCTCAAGAGTCTTCTCCAACACCACTGTTCAAAAGCATCAATTCTTCAGCGCTCAGCCTTCTTCACAGTCCAACTCTCACATCCATACATGACTACTGGAAAAACCATAGCCTTGACTAGATGGAGCTTTGTTGGCAAAGTAATGTCTCTGCTTTTGAATATGCTGTCTAGGTTGGTCATAGCTTTTCTTCCAAGGAGTAAGCGTCTTTTAATTTCATGGCTGCAGTCACCATCTGCAGTGATTTTGGATCCCCCAAAATAAAGTCTGACACTGTTTCCACTGTTTCCCCATCTATTTGCCGTGAAGTGATGGGACCAGATGCCATGATCTTCGTTTTCTGAATGTTGAGCTTTAAGCCAACTTTTTCACTCTCCTCTTTCACTTTCATCAAGAGGCTTTTTAGTTCCTCTTCACTTTCTGACACAAGGGTGGTGTCATCTGCATATCTGAGGTTTTTGATATTTCTCCTGGCAATCTTGGTTCTGGGCATATTAGTAATAGCTATTATATTTGTTGTGGTTATGGCCAGGGGTGTGTCCAAATTGGCATAGGGGGAAGAATTCTTTTGAGGCTGCTGGGAAAATCATGCTTTTAGATCTGTGTGATAGATGATGTCTAAGCACCCATTTCCTTCTACTTCACCTACCTGTACTACAGAGGCTGCAAAGCCCAAAGCTACATCTTTCTTAGACATCTTTCTGCCGGAGGTTCGGTTCTCTCAAGTTAAGATTTGGAAGGCAGAAATGAGAAGGAACTAGTAGATTCATTAAGTGAGCAGCTCTAAAGTATTAGAGGCAAAAGAAGAACCGTTTAGATGGGGCCTGTGTTTTTGTCTTCTTATTTGGACAATATGTCAAGTCAGATCTCAAGGGATGGGAAAGAGATTCTGGAGGAACAGTTAAATTAATTGATGCCCACAGGTGAACATCTGGCTGAGGATGAAAACCCCGGATGAGCTTTGAAAGGCAGCTCCCACTGTGGGGTCCCACGTCATAGAACGAGGTGGGCATGGCTGTGCTGATTCCTTGAGGACCTGAGTAAGATGATCCATGCCACCTCTGTGGAGGGGTCTTTCCCCTCAGTGTATGTCACTGGTAGCTTGGAATAGTTCACTTGGACAAGTTAAGCCATTAGCATATTTCTTTAAATCCTCAAAAATGTAGGTTCGCTAGGAGTGCTTGCATAAAATAAGGCCCCTAAAATGTTCATGCTAACCACTTGTCCAAGAAGAAAGAGAGGCTGAAGGTAGAGAACCTTGGTGTGAAATTCCTGGGGTATCTTTGCAAATCAAATGGTGCTGTGTGCCTCCTTGTTGGAGGGTTAATGAGTATCTACAAGTGAGGGCGAAGATCAGATGCCTAAGAAGTTTAGTCACACACCCTGGGTCTGGGTGGGGGTTGCCAGGAACCAGTTTAGCTGGGGATTTGGACAGTCTGGACAGATTTGTAAAAACCCATAGCTTCAGGCTTATTCACTCAGCCAGAGGGCTTCAGTGGGCTGAGGGCAGCCAGCACAAGGAAAGGTCAGAGTAAACAGTGAAGTGGATTCTAGACAGTGGGCCAAGGCAGCTCCAAGCCAGGTTTGTGCTCTCTGTGGCTTGACTTTCCTGCTTTAAGCCAGTTTCTTTCCTCCTTTCCTCTTCTTTTTAAAAACTCAATCTCCTCCTTTTTTCCTCCTTTGTTTCTCTCTCTTCCTTCTTTTCCTTACTCCTTCTCTTTCTGCCGCCTTCTATTTTTAAAATTTTTAAAAATAAAGTTACACATGGTTTGAAGAGTCAAATAATTGCATTTGGTCTGTTATGAAAAATAATCTGTCCTCCCTCTTCTCTTACCTCTTTCTCAGAGGCAACAGTTTCAAACTTTAATTGCCCCCCCCTTTTGGTTCTGCTACTGTACAAAGATAGCATGATTTTATTACTATTCCCATATTTTCAATTTTAGGTATTATTTATGGGAGTTAAGGTGTTTTTTTTTTTTTCTTCTTTCCTTCTCTCCTCTCCACCTCCTCACAAGCATCCTTTCCATTAGGTTATACTTCTGGTTAGATCCACAATCATTGTTTCATGATTGTGGCTATGTAATTACCATCTACTGTTGAGCCTGTGGCAAATGGTAATTGCCTTTCTTTTATGGCTTTTTGTCTTTTCTGGATTAATAACTGTTTTTTCATGTGGTTACTTCTGCTTGTTTTTATTACTAATACAACCCCAGGCTCCCCAGTGTTTGTCTAAATCCCCTCTGTAAAAGTTCCGATCTGGTGGATGAACCTAGAGCCTGTTATATAGAGTGAAGTAAATGAGAAAGAGATAAACAAATATTGTATATTAACACATATATATGGAATCTAGAAAAACGGTATTGATGAACCTATTTGCAGGGCAGGAATAGAGACACAGGCCTAGAGAACATGGACATGGGGAGGAAGGAGAGGGTGGGATGTGTTGAGAGAGCAGCGTGACATAAATACATTACTGGGTGTGAAATAGATGGCTAGTGGGAACTGCTGTATAGCAGGGGAGGTTAGCTTGGTCTCTGTGATGACCTAGA
Source organism: Nanger dama (assembly GCA_917880005.1). Classification (NCBI taxonomy): domain Eukaryota; kingdom Metazoa; phylum Chordata; class Mammalia; order Artiodactyla; family Bovidae; genus Nanger; species Nanger dama. The sequence goes on from CAKJTW010000021.1 coordinate 26,755,241, forward strand.
GGGTGAGGTGGGGCAGTGGGAGGGACGCTCATGAGGGAGGGGATGAATGTATGCATAAACACTGATTTACGTTGTTCTACAGCAGAAACTAATACAATATTGTAAACAATTATAGTCCAATTAAAAAAATACATATATGTAAAAGTTCTCCTCTGTTAAGTGTTTTGAGTCTCCCATCATCTAAGTAATCTTTTCCAGAATCTTCAGAGCTGATGCCACCCGACCCTGCTTCCACACCCCACAGTCAGCTGTGTGATCCCGGGCACTCCCTTTACTACTGTGGGCATTTCGTTGGCCACTTTGCTTTTCTGTATCTTAGTTTTCCTTTTAGTTCAGATTCCTTCTTTCTTTCTTTCTTTTTTTTTTGGTGATGCACATCCTCCAGAATCTTACAGTTAAAGGATGCTGGGAACATCATTGTGACAGGATTCAGATGGCAAACTGAAGTTAAAAACTTCAAGGAGTATTTAATAAAGGGAATGTTTACAAAGGTGTAGGAGGCTGAAGTACGCTGGGGCCAGTAAGAGTAAGACTTTTTTCCCTCCAGTAAGTAAGCCTGCAGGGCAAGGGGAGGAAGCAGTTATTGGAACTTGGGATCAGAAAAGACATTTGAGGGATGCCATCAGCCCAAGGAGTAAAGATGCCTACTCCTTGGAAGGAAAGTTATGACCAACCTAGACAGCATATTAAAAAGCAGAGACATTACTTTGCCAACAAGGGCCTGTCTAGTCAAGGCTATGGTTTTTCCAGTAGTCATGTATGGATGTGAAGAAAGCTGAGCGCTGAAGAATTGATGCTTTTGAACTGTGGTGCTAGAGAAGACTCTTGAGAGTCCCTTGGACTGCAAGGAGATCCAACCACTCCATTCTAAAGGAGATCAGACCTGGGTGTACTTTGGAAGGAATGATGCTAAAGCTGAAACTCCAGTACTTTGGCCACCTCATGTGAAGAGTTGACTCATTGGAAAAGACTCTGATGCTGGGAGGAATTGGGGGCAGGAGGAGAAGGGGATGACAGAGAATGAGATGGCTGGATGGTATCACGGACTCGGTGGACATGAGTTTGAGTGAACTCTGGGGAGTTGATGACGGACAAGGATACCTGGCGTGCCGTGATTCATGGGGTCGCAGAGAGTCGGACAGGACTGAGTGACTGAATGGAGCTGATCAGCCCACATCAATCCTGTTTCTCTTTTCCCTCTTTCTTTGACTCCTGTTAGCCAGTGTTCATCCTGGATGGACAGTGTCTTCTTTTTATTTTGTATCTTTTAGACCCTTAAGGAGTTCAGAGCATGCAATGTCAACATGTGCTGCTTTGTTATATTCATTAAATTGAAAACACTTGAAAAACAGCAATGCAGGGAGAGGCCTTCTCTGAAAGGTCTTTACCTGCCTAAAGACCAATGCCCCAAAAGGAACTCTGTGGTCACAGATCCCCTCCAGGAGTTTCATTAGCCAGGAAAGATGGACTTGTCACCAGAAGAGGAGGCTATAAATGACACCATCCTTAGACTCACATTGTCACAAACTATCGTGCCTCCCATCTTATTATTATTTTGGAGTATAATTGCTTTACAGTGTTCCTTTAGTTTACACTGTAGAACAAAGTGGATCAGCTCTGTGTATCCATACACATTCTCCTTCGTGAGCGACCCTCCCCCAGCCCCATCCCACCCTCTAGGTCATCATGGAGCACCGAGCTGAGCTTCCCGTGCTATACAGCGCTTCCCTCTAGCTATCTACTTTACACATGGAAAGTGTAGACATGTCAGTGCTGCTCTCTCAACCCATGCTCCCCTCCCCTTTCCCACCATGCCCCCATGTCTGTCTCTGTATTGGCGTCTATATGCCTTCCCTTCATCAGTGAACCTCCTGTCTGTTCTGCTAGGGCCCATTCAGTTCTGTTCAGTTCAGTCACTCAGTCGTGTTCGACTCTCTGCGACCCCATGAATTGCAGCACGCCAGGCCTCCCTGTCCATCACCATCTCCCGGAGTTCACTCAGACTCACGTTCATCGAGTCGGTGATGCCATCCAGCCATCTCATCATCGGTCGACCCCTTCTCCTCCTACCCCCAATCCCTCCCAGCATCAGAGTCTTTTCCAATGAGTCAACTCTTCACATGAGGTGGCCAAAGTACTGGAGTTTCAGCTTCAGCATCATTCCTTCCAAAGAAATCCCAGGGCTGATCTCCTTCAGAATGGACTGGCTGGATCTCCTTGCAGTCCAAGGGACTCTCAAGAGTCTTCTCCAACACCACAGTTCAAAAGCATCAATTCTTCAGCGCTCAGCTTTCTTCACAGTCCAACTCTCACATCCATACATGACTACTGGAAAAACCGTAGCCTTGACTAGACGGACCTTAGTTGGCAAAGTATGCCTCCTAAAAATCATCTTCTCTCCCCTAAGAGACCTACATCTCCCCTCCTCTTGCCTTATTAAGATGGTATTTAAGCCTGAATTCCAAGCCACCTCAGGGAGTTACTCCTTTTCCTCTAGATAGCTTTCACATATACATGAAGTATGCATGTTAATAAACTTCTGCTTGTTTGTCTTTGGTTAATCTGTTTTTTTTTTTTAATTTTATTTAAATTGCAGGGTTTTCAGCCAAACACTCAGAAGGGTAGAGGGAAAATTATTTTTCCTTCCCTACAGTTTTCTATTGGTGGTGTTCTATACTTATGTTTGGGATCTGGACGTCTGTCTGTTTTCAAATAGGCTTCTCAACATTCCTCTGCCCTCACCCTATGTCCAGAGTTATGTGGTTCCCTAAACCTATAGGGATTTTGGCATGTCAGTCAAATTGATTACTGGCTCTCCTTACTGCTGGTTGAGGAGTTGTCTTTCTTTGGTCTGCCAATAAATTGCCACATGTCTTTCTGCTTTCCAGCTGTGTTTTTTTTTTTTCCCCTTCTCCCCTTCTCCCCATCCCAGTAGGTCTAGGCCCTGAAAAGCTTTTTTTTTCTCATGATATTTTACTGGAATTTTGTGAGGGTGTGAAATTAGATGTGTGGGATTCTTAGTCTCCTTCCTAAGGCAGTTTCTCAGTCCTGAGATTAGGGAGAGACTTTCCCCACTCAGAAGGGCTGCTTTCTCTTCTGAAGGATGTGAGATTCACCTGAGGATTGGCTGCCTGTGGGCTAGTGAAGGGCTTCCCAGGTGGCTCAGTGGTAGAGAATCTGCCTATCATTGCAAGAGACACAAGAGGCACTGGTCCGATCCCTGGGTGGGGAAGATCCACTGGAGGAGGAAATGGCAACCCACTGCGGTATTCTTCTGGGAAAATACTATGGACAGAGGAGTCTGGTGGGCTACAGTCCATGGGGTTGCAAAGAGTTGGATATGACTGAGCACACACATGAGCTAGCGAAGATTTGGGGCTTTGTTCATGGCTGTATTATCTGAGGCTCAGTATACTTTCTAGGGACAAGTCAAGGGACCTGACAATACCACACTTGCCTTGAACCTTGGCACCATCTTCTCTTTTTTCAATATTATACCTTTCATTTTTGTGACCACATGCAACCCCAGTCCCTCCCCTGTCTCAGGTGACCTGAGTTAAGTGCACGTCTTCCCGAAGGAACCAGAAATCATTTACTTTTTAAACTTTATATTTTATACTGGAGTATAGCTGATTAACAGTATTGGATAGTTTTAGATAGACTGCAAAGGGACTCAGCCATACGTATACATGTATTGATTCTCCCCCAAATTCCTCTTCCATCCAAGTTGCCATGTAACATTGAGCAAAGTTCCCTGTAATATACGAGTGAGCTAAGTTGCTTCAGCCATGTCCAACTCTTTGTGATCCTATTGACTGTAGCCCACGAGGGCCCTCTGTCCATGGGATTCTCTAGGCAAGAATACTGCCGTGGGTTGCCCTGCCCTCCTCCAGGGGATCTTCCTGACCCAGGCAACAAACCCAAGTCTCTCATGTCTCCTTCACTGGCAGGTGGGTTCTTTACCATTATCACCACCTGAGGAAGGTTCTTGTTGGTTATTCATTTTAAATATAGCATATACATGACAGCCCTAAACTCCCTAACTATCCTATCTCCCCATGCTTTTCCCAGCAACCATTAAGAACCAGAACTCATTTTCTGAAGGGCCTCACAGGGGCTAGAGCTCCCAGAACTTTTCCTTTGCCTCTGTCATATTTCTCATTCTTTTACTGCCCCTTCACGTTATGGCTTAGCTATTTTGCTGGGTGTATTTAAGAGACTAATAATGGCTTCATGCATTATACCTTAAAACCCTTTTGCTTTCAAGCAGTAACTCTCTTATGCTTATAGCTCAAGGAATGCTAAAGGTGAACTATTCAGGCAGTATTTGTGACTGAGAGGTTTTCCTCCAGCATCTGTTTATGTAAAGCCACCCCAGGGGTGACATCTTTCTGACTTTGTTCCCATTTGGGAGCTAAACTAGCTAAGTTTATTGGGAGTAAAGCAAGGTAAACCTTAGGAGTACAGAGTTTTTATGACCAAAAGAGAAGACGCTGCCCTGAAACTTGTTTCTGCAGTGTTTCGATGTACCGATATTCCAATCTTGCAGAAATCGACTGGATTTCACGGAATTTGAAGTCCATCGAAAGACAATCTGTTGGAGTCATTTCGTGAACTCAAAGCATTCAGAGAAAGTGTTTGCTCAGCTATGGTGATTGAGAAATTGAAGGCAGCTAGAGTGAAATGTCATGCTTGGTTATCTGTTGCTCTGACGCCAGATGAAAGTAAAAGCTTAACTTTGTTTTTGAAAGCCACCGTGGAAAGTGGAAACATTGATTCTGGATTGCTGAGTGGTGGGGTATTATTCATGTATCCAGAAATACAAGGACTCTTGCCTCAGTGGGCTGAGGTGACAGCATCAATTCTTATTATTGCAATATAGCCCAGTTGCCTTCTTTTTTTTAATTTTGAAAGAGTAAATATTTAAATAGGCAATACAGAAACGTTATTGCCAGTTTTTCCTCCACAGGCCATGCCTGGTTAGTGAAAAAGAGAGAGTCAGGCAGAATTCACAGGTGGAGAAAAAAATATTGTAGGAATGACATGTAATCCTTTTAAAGCAGGGGCACTGGAATTCTCAACTTGCAATTGGCCAAACTGAGCAAACTTTTTCTCTGAAGAGGCATTTTAAGGGAAAAAAATTATGAATTTTCTTAAGCCCTTTGATTAGAGTATAATGCGTATTTATGGTCCCCCAGGTGATACACAATAAAAATGGTTAAAACCTTTAGTCCTTTTAGTAGTTCACAGTTTTATTGCCAAAGTTATTTTGTAGATTTTATGCTTAAAGCAAGGTCAGTGTATTGCACTGTATAAATTATTCTAAGTAATTGCTCAGTTATTTTATAGCTTAGTCACAGGATTTTTTCATTATTAAACGTAGCCTTTCTTTTAAAGTTAGGATGGGAAGGGCAATATAAATCACAGGGCAGCTTGCCATTGGGGGTTTCAGTTTTACCTGTGATAAGGGTTTAATAACAATCTGGCCCAGACACCAGTTCCCTCTCAATTACCTTTCCACATGGGCATTAGTTCACACTGTTTATTAAAAACTCCCCTTGTAGTTTTTAAATGGAGTGTTTCAGATTAATGGCCCCCATGGAGTTTAACTTCATTGCACTTCATTAAAGCTAGATTGCACTAAAGGTTACTTCAATTAAATGCAGAACTCGACCTTAAATCTATATAGATTTTTTTTCAGAAAATGTGATAAAATTGTTCTGCCAATCCTTTGAGATTAACAAGGCAACATCCCTTTTAGTTACCCAAGTGCAAAACTCATGAGCCTGTTCTGAATTTTCCCGTAGCTATATATTTGGAGCTTTACGAAATTAGAAGCCAATCCATGAAAAGAGCCTGGGGTTATAAGTGGATGAAGTTACTGAAGACCAGACCCACCATGTGAGGCTAGAGAGTTTGTGAAACCTTTTGTTACATTTGAGTGGATACAGTGAGTTGAGTACTTTAGAAAAAAATATTTTTGTTTCCCATATAATAAAAATATATTTCTAAATAGCTTGATTTGTGTGTTCCAGCAGAGAAAGTGATACAAAATTTTCACTCTTCGTAAGACTTTTTCTCCCCTGGCTACAACAATCTGTAAAGCATAGCTTGTGGCAGGTCCTAACTGTTGTTTCCTCTGAAAATTCATGATAATTAGAAGCATTAATTACTTATCCTGCTCTGTGAGAGTATGGCCTCATTATCTTCAGGCAATGTGTGAATGGATGCTCATTAATATCATAACTCAATCACTCAATTATTTTTTTCTTTTTGTGAGTTTCAAATGACTCAGTGAAACCACCCCAGACTCATTTTCTCCTCCTTTTGGGTAGGTGAGATGTCAAAATTGTGCCTTTAGCCCATATTTGTATCTTGCTTATAATTTTAAGAGCTCTTATACTTTAGTTTTTTTTTTTAATGCTTTTGATTTTTATTTTTTAAAAAAAGTCCAGTTGAAAATGTCTACATGTTTAAAGAACTGATACTATCATTGTTTGTCTTTGAATATCTTCCCATATCCGAGTTTGTTTGTTTTTTGATTTTTGTTGTTCTGCTTTTCTGCTGGTATTTTTGCTTTTTACTGGGATTTTGTCTGCTTTTTTTTTTGCTTGAAAGTGGCACTTAGTAAAGGATGCAAAATAATCTAAGTATTTATTCCAATATCTCATATTTATACCTGACAACATTCACTGCATGTTTGCATGCAGGGTCAGTACTCAGCAAAGAGAGAAGAGCATTGGGCACCTTTTGTGAGTTTTCCCAGGAGGCTACCACACAGGTGAACTTAGGGTCTGGCTCTCAAGCTGGTAGGCTCAGAGATTAGATTTTGTCAACAAATCATCTACAGTGAGGGTAGAACTTGCAGAAGCCAAACTCATAAGACTTATTTAAAATTCACCTAGATTAGTAAATGAACTTTAACAGCTGGTCACTGTATAAACGTGAATCATCTACATACCAGTAACAATTATGAAATGAAATTTAAGAAACAATATAATTTAGGATGGTATTAAAAAACCCAAAATATCTAAGAACAAATCTAACAATGGTGAACAAGACCTAATTTTAGTAGATCGTACAAAACATAATTACATGTGGAATAACAAAAATTTGAAGCAAATGAAATAGCTATCAACAGTGCAGTGGATGAATAAATAGTGAAATATTCATACACTGAAATAATATTTGGGAGGAGAAGGACCAAGCTATTTCTTCATGTAACAACATCATTGAATACCCCCAAAACAGTGTGGAAAGAAGCCAGACACACAAAAACACACACAATTTGATTCTGTTTATTTGTGTTCCTAAAATAGGCAAAAGTAATCAATGGTGTTAGATGTCTGCATAGTGGTTAATCTGGAGGAAGAAGGAGGGTGTGGAGGTTGGATGAGGGCTTGAACAAAGCTTTTGGAGTAGAAGTAATATTCTGTTTCATGATATGATTTGTATGTAGCCAGGTGTATTTGCTTTAATCATAATTCATTCTGAAAACCTAAAAAAGAAAAATAAAAAATAAAATTCACTTTTCCAAAGTGAACTACAGTGATCACATCAACAAGAATGCTCATTTGAACATCATCCTGTAGACAGACCTGATTTAGAAATCTAAACATTTCTAGATGGTCACTTGCCCACAGAGAGGCTAAGAAAGTTCTAAGTTTGGTATTTTTAATCTCTGCCGTGCAAGGGGTCTTGCTAATGTAACCATTATGCTAAAATCCTTCAGCTGAGGTTCTCTGTTTGAGACTGTCCTCAATGTCTGCATCTCTGACTTTTTGTTTGCTGCTTTTGACAATCCATTTTACCATTGCCACATCCAGTTGTTAAGTTCTTTAATGTGATGAATCAGATTATTGTTTATTTATTAAATTTTTATTGGAGTATAGTTGATCTACAGTGTAGTGTTAGTTTCTGCTGTACAGCAAAGTGAGTCAGTAATGCATATACACATATCCACTCTTATTTAGATTCTTTTCCCATTTAGGTCATTACAGAGTACTGAGTAGAGTTCCTGGGCTATACAGTAGGTCTTTATTAGTTATCCATTTTACATATTGTAGTGTGTATATGTCCATCCCAATCTACCAATTTATTTGTCCCTCCTTTCCCCCTTGGCAACTATAAATTCAGATTATTGCTTATTTTGCTGACTGCAGTTTACTCTGTCTCCTTAAGGTGATGTTACTTAGCTTGGTTCTGATACTTTGGGTCTTGATTTCATAATTTAATTCATGAAGAGTGATATTTTAAAGTTTATCTTTGTTGAGATATAATTGGCATATCACATTGTGTATGTTTAAGATGTTCAACATGTTGATTTGATACATTTATGGGCTTCCCTGGTGGCAGAGCTGGTAAAGAACCCTCCTGCAATGCAGGAGACCTGGGTTTGATCCCTGGATAGGGAAGATCCCCTCGAGGAGGGCATAGCAACCCACTCCAGTATTCTTGCCTGGAGAATCCCCATGGACAGAGGAGCCTGGAGGGCTACAGTCCGTGGGGTTGCAAAGAGTCGGACGAGACTGAGCAACTAATGCTAACACTATATTCCAATATGGTTTTTCACTGCAGTGTTAGTTAGCACTTCTATCACATCATTTCATTTTGGAGGTGGGTAGAGTTAAGATCTGCTCTCTTAGCAATTTTGTTAACAAGTTTATAATATAATATTTTAAAATCTGTAATCACTGAGCTGTGCCTTAGGTCTCCAGGACTTACTTATCTACTGGTTTTAAGTTGTACCCTTGAATAACATCTCCCCAATTCCCTACACCCTAGCCCCCAGTAACCAACATTCTACTCTCCATTTTTGTGAGTTTGGTTTTGTTAGATTCCATATATAAGTGATATAATACCCTTAGAGAGTGATCTTAATTTTCTTGTTTCCAAGTACTTGAAATAACATTTTATTACTTTTTCTGTCAACAACTAACATTTAACTCTCATAATAGCTATGTCAGGAATACACAGCAGATGAGTATCATCCCCAGTAGATAAGGAAACTGAGGCTTTAGAAAATTTATCCAAATTCACACAGAGTAATTGGGCAAACCAGTATTGAAAGTGACACATTCTTACTACAGGCCCTCCTGATGGAAGACTGTTTCTTTCTATCGACTTGAATACCTAGCAAAGTGCTGGGATCATTGCTGGTGCTTACTACATATTCATACAAAAATAAATGAGAATCCATCTATGAAAACAAAATGAGACAAATTATTAGTACCTTGAGGCAACATTAATTGTGGAAATCTAGGCTTCTTGCTCCTCACTTAACTCTGTCAAGCTACTAAACTAATTTCAGTTTTATGATTTGGAAAATGAGCATCATAATTCTTCTTGATGTAAATTAGTCAGGGTGTGACTGGACCATGAAGATTCAAGACAGGTTATTGGAATGGCCATGAGTCATAGACATATGGATGAAAGTTTAGGAAGATATTAAGCAGAAAGTTCAGGATTATAACCAAGGCTTTCTAGGTCATACAGTTATGGTGGAGGTCAGAACCCTGGATAGATCCCTGGTCTACAGCAATTGGTAACTGTGAGAAAACTCTTCCAGATTCAGTTCAGTTCAGTCGCTCAGTCATGTCTGACTCTTTGCGACCCCATAGGCTGCAGCATTCCAGGGCCCCTGTCCATCACCAACTCCCAGAGCTTGCCCAAACTCATGTCCATCAAGTCGGTGACACCATCCAACAACTCATCTTGTCGTCCCCTTCTCCTCCTGCTCTCAATCTCTCCCAGCAGCAGGGTCCTTTCCAATGAGTCAGTTCTTTGCATCAGGTGGCCAAAGTATTGGAGCTTCAGTTTCAGCATCAGTCCTTCCCATGAATATTCAGGACTGATTTCCTTTAAGACTGACTCTTCCAGATTAACACCTTTATTTACATTTTGCTTTCCTGGGTGACCTCTCCCCAGGTAAAATTCTCTGGCTTGAACATTGAAGGTTTCTAAGTTTGGAGAGAGATTTTTATTAATGAGGTGTGTTTGTGCGTATTAAGTCGCTTCAGTCCTATCTGACTCTATGTGACCCTATGGGTTGTAGCCCCACTAGACTCCTCTGTCCATGGGATTCTCCAGGCAAGAATACTGGAATGGGTCGCTATGCCCTTCTTCAGAGTATCTTCCCAACCCAAATCGATTTGGGTCTTTTGCATCGCCTGTATTGGCAGGTGGGTTCTTTACCACTAGCGCCACCTGGGAAGCCCATTAATGAGATGTTCAAGTTGCAAACGTCAGAAATCAACTCTGACTGACTTCAGTAAAAGTTAATTAGAAGTAATGTTCATTAGAAATATTTTAGAAGAATCAGTAACGAGTCTGGAGAACCATACTCATAAAATAGGGAGGAACCAAATGAAACTAGGCAGCTGAGAACACAGCCATTAGCCCTGCTGCTAACGAACAGTTACTGCCCTGATGTTGCTGTGCTCTTAACTCCTCTGTCACAATGACAGAATATCTACCATCTTCAGAGCTTTACATCACTTTCTCAAGATCCTAAACCTGAGCAGAAGCTCTGCTTGTTCAGGCTCAGGTTGTTCAGGCTTGGGTCATGTTGTCTCTGCCCTGCTTTCTGGGAGCAAAAATGTCACATATCTGTTCTTTCTTTGGCTTCTGTAAAGGAAAGTGTTCCAAATAAAAAATGTGGGGAACTTTATTTTATTATTTTATCTTAATGAATCTTTTCTTTGAATTTCAGGATTCCCACTCTTGGAAGAGCTGGGTGAGCTTTTGGACTGGCTTTAGCTTTGGCTCTCAATCTCTCCCCACCCACCCACCAGGCCATAAATGTTGTAGCTGAAGCTCATTGAGTATGGCTAATACCCAGTGGTTACAACTTGATTTTAGTGCTCTCCTTACCTTTCCAGGTTTCTGATTTGACGTAGATTTGTGACCCCAGGGACTGTAGCTCACTAGGCTCCTTTGTCCATGGGATTTTCCAGGGAAGATTTCTGAAGTGGGTTGCCGTATCCTTCTCCAGGGATCTTCCCAACCCAGGGATCAAACCCCGGTCTCCTGCATTGCAGGCAGATTCTTTACCGCTGAGCCACCAGGGAAGTCCCTATACCTGTAATCAAACATGCAGAAATAGGAGTTAGTACTAGTTCTTTGAAACTACGCCCTTAAAAAGAACAAAAGGATGCATATGGAAATAGTGAAGAAAGTGATTCTTGGAGGTAAGAGAAGGAGTAGTGAACGCATTTAAAGAAACAGGCTCAGATGATAAATCAAAAGGACTAAAGAACTATCAATCGGTGCTCAGTAGACAGAACCAAATATAAACATCATGACATACTTTACTTGGATTGTTTATTGTGTCCCTGCTATTTCTTCAATTTAAGCACTTCCTTAAAGAATAATATCCCAAGAACACACAGACTGGTGAAACAAAAGAGCCATGCAGTCAAATCTGAATTTAATAACCATGTCAAACTCATAGTATATATTGGAGTTTAGCACCAGGATCAGCTTCTGGCTGAATTTTGAGCATATATTTGGACTTGGCAGCTCAAGAAAATCCCCACAGGTAGATCTGCATGATGAGAGCTATGCTGTAGTCAAGATGGGCATCCTGAGGTTCACTTTCCCAACTAGCAGAAGGGAAGAAATTGTTTCTATTTTTATGATTGGTAGTATTTGGTTACTTCTGATGAAGTTTAAAAATGTCTAGCTAATGGAGTCTATTGATGAGGGAAAACATTATTCAGCATGTTACTCAAGTTGTTCTGAGCTTGCCAGAATGATTTCAGAGGAACCTTTGACTCAATCCCATCTCAGTAGATCTCTTGGTGATTGTGTCAATGAGATGTGCTCCCTAATGTAAACCTGAACTAGCCACACAAACTCCCCGTGCTTCTGTTTCTCTTATGGTGAATTTTAGAACCTTGTTAGAAGACTATTTAAAAAATTCATAAAACTTTTAGGTATTGTGTTTAATGCATTGATGGTAATTGATGCAGTGCATTGATACTAATGTTGGGTCAATTTTTCACAATTCTGCCATTTAAATGATCAGCTTGAGCAGTATGGAAAATATAGAATTAAATTTCACTGTTGAAATAGCCCAAGGTCAAATAAATACCTTTTCCCTTATAATATGTGCAATGATGCTTCATTTAACCAGCAATAAAGGAACTAGGTATTTCATATAAATGACTTTTTCAGGTAATTGTAGGTTACCCCTTAAAGAACTGTAACTTCTAAACATTTTAACTTGTTTGAATGGAAAGCATTAAAAAGTGCAATGTCCACCTTCTGAATTTGGAAATAAAAGCACAGAAAAGTACAGAGACTAATCAAATCCATATTTCTTTCACACACATTTCCCTTCTTTATAAATAGAGGATATTGAGTGTAATTTAATATTTATAAAATTACCCTGTTATTATTATAAACATTGTTATTACACCATGCTGTTTGATAAAATATCACTCATGTTTGTGGAGTACCTGGATAGTTCAAAATTTTATTGAAGTACTTGCAGAAAATATGAAAAATATAAAGAATAAAACCCAAAATGTCTACAAGCTCACTGGGCAGAGGTAATCATTGCTAACATTTGGGCATTATTACTGTATCTTAATAAAATTAAAGTATTTTTCTCTACAATTTTCTAATCCTTTTCTAACTTTTTAATATATTATGAATGTCTTCTCATAGCCGTATATATTTCTGATGATTTATTTGCTAATGGCTACATGATACCCCATTGTGGCACCATTATTTTCTTAACCAGTCTCGCACTGTGGTGGTCATTTACTTTCCCAGTGTTTAGCTATTGGAAGCATGCTTCAGTGAACACCTTTGTACATAAATCTTGGTGGACATCTTAATTAACATATTCAGCAAGTGTTTATGGAGCATCTACAACGTATTGAGAAATACTCTTGGTGTTTGGGTTACAAAAGTGAGAAATCCTTGTCCTTGTAGGACTTAAATTCTAGTAGGTGCAGACTGGCAATAAACATAAATAAGTAAATCATATAGTATTAGAAAGTGATAAGTGCTATGAAGTTTAACAGCATTCCCTTAGGATAAATTCTCAGAACGCTCTTGACACATATTCTAAAGTGTCTTCTTGAATGGTTGTACTGATTCGTGTTTCTACCAAAAATGTTTGAATGTCTCTTTTCCGGCCCTTAAAAACAGGTGTTTCTAAAGAAAAAAAATACTGTTTTGTTAAATGAAATGTATCTTATGTTTAAATTTGCATTTTCTGGATGCTAGTGATTTTTGAACACATTTTAATATGTTTGTTGATTATGTGCATAATCTTCTTCTGTAAAACTCTCTTTCATGTCTTTTGAATAGTGCAGAGTTTGGGTGGCTCAGTTTTCTAGAGCTCTGTAACAATGTACCATTAACTTTGCGCCTCAGACAACAGAAATATTGGGTTGGCCAAAAGTTTGTTTATCCATATTATAGAAAAATCTGAATGAAAATTTGGCCAACTCAGTGTATTGTATCATAATTCTAGGGGCTATAAATCCAAAATCAAGATGTTGGCAGAGCCATACTTCCTCTGAGGGGTGTAGGTGAACCATTCCTTTCCTCTTTAAACTTTAGTGATTTCCTGGCAATCTCCAGGGTTCCCTGGCTTCTGGATGCATCCCTTCAATTCCCTATTGTCACATGATGTTCTCTTTTGTGTGTGTGCCTCTTTCTCTTTGTCCAAATTTTTCATTTCTATAAGGACACAGTCATATTGGAATAGGGCCTGCCCTAATACCATCCTTGGAGAAGGAAATGGCCACCCACTCCAGTATTCTTGCCTGGAGAATCCTGTGGATGGGGGAGCCTGGAGGGCTGCTGTCCATAAGGTCGCACAGAGTCGGACACGACTGAAGCAACTTAGCATGAATGCATGCATTGGAGAAGGAAATGGCAACCCACTCCAGGATTCTTGCTTGGAGAATCCCAGGGACGGAGGAGCCTGGTGGGCTGCTGTCTATGGGGTCGCACAGAGTCAGACATGACTGAAACGACTTAGCAGCAGCAACAATGCCATTCTATCAACCTTATTTTAATTTGAACATCTGTAAAAGTCCATTTCCAAATAAGGCTGTAGTCACAGGTACTGAAGAGTTAGGACCTCAGCATATTTTAGGGAGACACAGTCCAACCAATTACAGTGCCTAAATCCCATTCTTTATTCCTTTTACCTCCTGGAGGAAGAAATGGCAACCCACTCCAGGATTCTTGCCTGGAAAATCCCATAGGCACAGAAGCCTGGCAGGCTACAGTCTGTGGCTTCACAAAGAGCCAGACATGACTGAGTGACTGAGCACACACACCTCCAGGCCTTAGACCAATCAATGACAAACGGGAAGTGAGATTTACTTTCTTGATTTGTGTATGCACTCTATGATACTCTGAGACCAAAATGGAGTAAATTTAATCCTCCAATTTTGGTCAATTCAAGCTCCAGCCCGTCTGCATAGATAGGTCCAAGTTTATAGTGCCCGCTTACAGTTTATCTACTCAAACTCATTGGCATAGTCAAGGAAGATGGTTGGACTGAGCCACACGCCCATTCATGGGGAGGGGGCAGAATGTCTGCCTAGAGGGACGTTCTGTGAGGGGACAGAAAGAAAAGGACTGTCCACAGTGTCCAGCAGGATATAACAAGTAACTGCTACATCTGAATCTAGATGCTGAATGAAAGCAACTCAACTGTCTAGTTCTTGCTTCTGAGATTTTGACACACCGTTTTAAACTCTCTTGACAAGCATTGGATAAAGAGGTAAAGGCAGAGATGGAATTGTTTTTTCTGACACCTTCTGTCTGCTCTCCCTGAGTAGGAGTTGCAATAGCAGCTCCCTCTTCCATAGAAGTGTAAAGAGAAGGGATAAGACTAGTTTTTATACCTCTTCTGTCCCCTACTTGCAGTTCTTGTGCTCTCTGTTCTATTGTCAGGCTATTTGCCATCACTTATTTCTGACAATGTCTGCTTCCAGAAATCTATTTTTTGTTCTCTTGTGCAGAAGCCAAATCATCAAACATGATAATTATACTCTTGGTAATGCCTAAGGCAGTGCTATGACTTAGTGTAAAAGTTTTGCAGAGCTCTTTTTCATTAACTGCATTTTTGTCTACTTTTGAGTTTTTAACTGGTTTTAGGATGGGGTGAGATTCCTGGAGAGCCCACCACTAAGTAGGGTAGAAGTTTTTTTCATATAAAGTGAATATTATATAGCAACAACCTTAACTAATGAAGCAGCATGTAAACAGAAAACCATTTCCCTCTAGAACTAAAGGGTAGCACCTGTACAAAACCAAAAACAAGATGTAAACAACTTATTAAGAAAACCGTTAAAATAAATGCTGTCTAAACACTAATCTTTGAAATGACCCCAGGAAATCTGAGCTGCAAGAAGTCAAAGGGAAATGTGTTTTCACTTGACAAATGATGATGATAGGAACTACTGACAGCATTGGATAGAAGGACCAAATTCTTAGTTGAATTATCCCAGCCAGGACTAAGGTTGTGAGCTGGTTTCTAAGAAACCCCATTCCACAGTCATCTCTTAGTTCCTCCCTTGTTTGTGTTAATCTTGGTGGTCTTTGAAGTAAGAATGAGCTGGTAATTCAAATTTCCTGACTCAGTTTTTTTTTTTTTTGGTAAAGGACTAACATTACAATAGTAATTATATAGGTATTATATTTACCTATATAATTATATAGTAATCATATATACCTATATAGTAATTATATAGGTATATTCTGGAAAACTTGGCCTACTATCATCTTTATATGCTCATGGATTTGAATATTGATAAGGTAGTAAGTGCTGAAGTGATTTTATCACCTCTTTGGTTCTTCCTTCATTTGTCTACTTTCCACAGGAATGAGGTTTCAAAATAAGCAGCTAATGAGCCAAGTTCTCCATGTGCGAATCTTTTTTTGGAAGGAAGCCCTCTAAGAACTTCTTCAGGAGGATATTGTATCTGCCTGGGCAGGAGCAGGACAGCGTAGTGTAACTCCACTGTATGATCCTAGAATTAGAGAGTTGTGTTTGAAATGAGAACAGAAAGGAATAGAGACCAACTCATCTTCTCAGGAATTCTTTCAGCCCCATGATAGCAATCCTTCAGTAATTTCTTTTTTTTTTCTGATATTTTGAACTTTCAGTTATCAAGAAACAATATCAGAATCAACAAACGAACAGCAGGCAGCTTGTTACACGAGAGAACTATCACTTTTGTTACACAGGAATCTTATTTGAGCAAAATGTTGAGAATGACTTTGGAGGAAGGATATGCCACTCATTGAGACATCTCTTCAGTCACACAGCAGTGCAGATTCTATCCCCTTTAAAGGTGAAGGTGAAGTTGCTCAGTCGTGTCCGACTCTTTGCGACCCCGTGGACTGTAACCTACTAGGCTTCTCCGTCCATGGGATTCTCCAGACAAGAATACTGGAGTGGATTTCCATTTCCTTCTCCAGGGGATCGTCTATCCCCTTTGCCTCCCCGAAAAGATTCGTTTTCCTTCTGCTCCTGCTTTAGTTTAAGTGTCCTTAATCTCATTTCACTTAGATTACAACTAAAAGCTCCAACCAGTCTTCTTGACTTCAGTCTGGTAGCTTTCGTTCCATCATAGACTCAATCCCGTACTTATCTTCTAAAAGATAAACCTGAATACATCATCTCCTCTTAAAAAATTTCAGTTACTTTTTTTTCCCCTTTCAGAGTAAAGTCCAAATCCTAGCCAAGTATCCAGGCTTCCCATGACCTGGCTCCTGCCAACACATCAGACTTCATCATTCTTGCTTATGGCAGGCATTCAATGCATTTTACGTACTGCGTAACACTGATCACCCCTCAAGGAGGTCTTAATGGTTGGGTTAGTCCTATGTCCTTGGGGTTGAACTGCACTTCCAAACTATAATGACATGCTTTGTGAATAGTAGCTCAGAAACTTTTCACTTTCAGGGTCCCTTTACATATGTAAACATTATTGAGAACCCCTAATGGAGAAGAGTCTTGAGAGTCCCTTGGACTGCAAAGAGATCCAACCAGTCCATTCTAAAGGAGATCAGCTCTGGGTATTCTTTGGAAGGAATGATGCTAAAGCTGAAATTCCAGTACCTTGGCCACCTCATGGGAAGAGTTGACTCATTGAAAAAGACTCTGATGCTGGGAGGGATTGGGGGCAGGAAGAAAAGGGGATGACAGAGGGTGAGATGGCTGGATGGCATCACCGACTTGATGGATGTGAGTTTGAGTGAACTCCGGGAGATGGTGATGGACAGGGAGGCCTGGCATGCTGTGATTCATGGGGTCGCAAAGAGTTGGACATGACTGAGCAACTGAACTGGACTGAACTGAACTGAACTGGAAGGAGCTTTTGCTTTTGTGGCTTACACCTTTGTATATTTACTCTATTAGAAATTAAACAAATTTAAAAAATATTTGTTAACTCATTTACTAATGACACTAAGTCCATCACATTTTAACATAAATAGCATATTTTTATGACAAACATCTATATTTTACAAAAGCAGAAAAATCAGTGGAAAAAGAAAAATTATGTTCATATTTTTCTAAACCTTTTAAATGCCTGATTAGTGATAGATGGCAGATATATTGCTAGATCTGTTTCTGTATTCATTCTGTTGTGATAAATTGTTTCAGTTGACGTATAGGAAGAAAAATTTCATATGGATATGTAGTTAGAAAAAGGAAGAGTATTTTAATAATCTTTTTATATGATTGTGGACATTCTTCTTTGATATTTCACCAAAACATGACAAGTGGTATTTTCTTAAAAGTTGCAGTGTGAAATCTGAAAGCATATCAATACATTTTTACACTTCTACATAAAAATCCACTTTCTATTTTGAATGGGTCTATTATACATTATGATTTTGTAATATTATGCTTTAGTCATTTTGAAAACGTTAGTTCATGACTTATACAGTTCTTCTAAATATTGACCCATTTAAAAATTCAATATTCAAAAATTATATTCACTTCTATCATCATCAATCTCATTAGAAAAGCCTGAAAGTATCAGGAAAGTTCTCAAGTTGGAAATTTATCATCAGCAGTGAATGCTTTCCTCGAAGTGACAGACTCACTTTGTTCATTTTTGTGAAAAAGTCTGCCAAATGCCCAAGTCTGAACAACCATAGTTTACCCATCGTTCTTTCTATTAAAAATGACGTTTCCTGTAGGGAAAAAAAAACCAACAAACAATTGACTAGTTCAGCTCATGACTCAATCACACAAGTGATTTTCTTCAAGCAAAACCTTTAATTCAGTATGTATAGCAGAAGCACTGTCCATATATTTCCCATGTTATCACACAGAATATTGAAATAACCCATATCCAAGGATTAAATTGATGAAATTAATAATCTATGTTGCTTCTTTAAGGAGACCCCTAAGTCTCATGGACCAGTGTTTGGAGGTGAAAAATATGATAACTGCCTCTCGAGTTGGCCGCCTCTGCCTTGATTTGTGCCCTCAGCCAGCAGTTTACCTGCCATCGCGACTGCACCATCAGTGTGGATGTTGACACAATGGGAAAGGCAGCCATGTCTTAGTACTATTATGAAAATAGTTTTGACCTTGCTTACCCCTGAAAGGGTTTGTGGACTTCGTGGGTTGGTAGACCTCACCCTGAACAGTACTGTCTTAGAGACCAGCCAGTAAGTACTTTTCCTTCCCAAGAAAGGACTTTTTTGAATCTCAAGAGAAACAACAATTTGCATATTTGATCTAACTTTTGTAACCCTAACTCTAAAAAGAATTTTTGATAATTATCTCTGTTGGAGTTAAAAAAAAATCAAATTATACAACAATGAATATTCAAAAGAAAAAGTGTAGCAGTAGTAGTATAATTTATTGAATGCTTTTTATGCTCCAGACACTTTCATCAAATTTTACATATACCTCACTTAATACACACAACAACCTTAATAGACAGGTACTGTTTTTTTTTCCACCTACAATGAGGAATTGAAGTAGTGTGTGTGTGTGTGTGTGTGTTAGTTGCTCAGTCGTGTCCAACTCTTTGCGATCCCATGGACTGGAGCCCACCAGGCTCCTTTGTCCGTGGGATTCTCCAGACAAGAATACT
Source organism: Nanger dama (assembly GCA_917880005.1). NCBI lineage: Eukaryota > Metazoa > Chordata > Mammalia > Artiodactyla > Bovidae > Nanger > Nanger dama. The sequence goes on from CAKJTW010000021.1 coordinate 26,774,338, forward strand.
GGAGTGGGTTGCCATTTCCTTCTAGTGATGTTAAATAATTTACCCAAGGTTCACATAGTTATGGGCTTCCCGGGTAGCTCAGCTGGTAAGGAATCTACCTGCAATCCCGGAGACCCTAGTTCAGTACCTTGGTTGAGAAGATCCCCTGGAGAAGGGGATGGCTACCCACTCCAATACAAAGAGTCGGACAGGACTGAGCAACATTCACTTTTACATAGTTATTAAGTGGCACAGTCAAGTGTGTCAAACTCAGTTCTAACTCAGAGACTACACTATTAATCGTTACTAAAGTTTCTAATAAACTATTTTCCATCCTAACTGCATAAATGAAAGTTTGGTATATTTTCAGGCATACATTTTGACTTATTACGGATGCTCCTAACTGTAATTTGATCAGTGTTACCTCTTCTAGGAAGTCTTGTCCACTTGACTTGATTTAAATTTCTCATTTTGGGGCTTTTATAGTTTCAGTGTTTGCATGTATTGCTGTTTTCCATTATTACTGATATTTTTACCCCTCCTTTATTTCCACTTACTGTAAGCTCCTTTAGGTCAAACATAACTTCTTATTCTGTGTTTATAGTATATTCCAGGCTTCTCTGGTGGCTCATTTGGTAAAGAATCTGCCTGCAATGCAGGAGACCCAGGTTTGATCCCTAGGTCAAGAAGATCCCCTGGAGAAGGGCATGGAAATCCACTCTAGTATTCTTGCCTGGAGAGTCCCATGGGCAAAGGAGCCTGGTCGGATACAGTCCATGGGGTCGCAAAGACTCGGACACAACTGAGTGACTAATACTTTGCTTCATAGTATATTCCAGACTAACCACTGCAGCAATAGTGTCCCACTCACAAACATTCTGTGAGCTTCAACTCAGCTGTGTGGTGTCTTGCGCACCACCACAATCCTATTGTAGCTCTCATTGTTGAGAGGTAGAATATGTTTTACTTCCTCTTGGATCTGGTCTGACCTTATACCTGCTTTGGGCATATAACATGTAATAGAAGTAACCTCATGCAAATTCCAAGTCTGGGCTTCCAGAGGCTTTGCATTCTTCAGCTCATTGTTTTGGAGACCTATTCAGCTACCAAGTGGATAAGACCCAGCTAACCTACTGGAGGATGACAGGTCATGTAGAACAGAGATGAGTCCTCCTAGTTAAGCCATCCCAGAACAGCCAGACCCCAGCCCACCAAGCAACTGAGTCCGTGAAAGTGAAAGTGAAGTTGTTCAGTTGTGTCCAACTCTTAGTGACCCCATGGACTATAGCCTATCAGGCTCCTCCGTCGATGGGATTTTCCAGGCAAGACTACTGGAGTGAATTGCCATTTGCCTCTCCAGGAGATCTTCCTGACCCAGGAATCAAACCTGGGTCTCCCACATTGCAGGCAAATGCTTTACCATCTGAGCCACCAGGGAAGCCTGCATATGTATGAGTAATCAGCCCAGATCAGCTATATCCAGCCCATGTATAATTTATTTATTTTAAGGAATTGGCTTATGTGAGGATGAGGCTGCACAATTTGAAATCTGCAGAGCAGGCTGGTAGGCTAAAGACCGAGGGAGGAGGTGATGCTATCACTCTACTCCAAAGGGAGTCTGGAGGTAGAATTCCCTCCTCCTCTGAACTCAGTCTTTTTTTCTCGTAAGGTCTTCAACTGATTGGATGATGCATACACACTTTATGTGTTTTACTCAGTATTTGCTAATTTAATGTTAATGTTCAGTTCAGTTCAGTTGCTCAGTCGTGTCCAACTCTTTGCGACCCCATGGACTGCAGCACACCAGGCTTCCTTGTCCATCACAAATTCCTGGAGCCTACTTAAACTCATGTCCATCTTATCAGTAATGCCATCCAACCATCACATCCTCTGTTGCCCCCTTCTCCTCCTACCTTCAACCTTTCCCAGCATCAGGGTCTTTTCCATTGAGTCAGCTCTTTGTATCAGGTGGCCAAAGTACTGGGGCTTCAGCTTCATCATCAGTTGTTCCAGTGAATATTCAAGATGGATTTCCTTTAGGATTGACTGGTTGGCTCTCCTTGCAGTCCAAGGGACTCTCTGAGAGTCCAACACCACAATTCAAAAGCATCACTTCTTTGGCACTCAGTTTTCTTTATAGTCCAACTCTCACATCCATACATGACTCCTGGAAAAACCATAGCTTTGACTAGACCTTTGTTGGTAAAGTAATGTCTCTGCTTTTTAATATACTGTCTAGGTTGGTCATAGTTGGTCACAGCTTTTCTTCCAAGGATCAAGTGTCTTTTAATTTCATGGCTGCAGTCATGATCTGCAGTGATTTTGGAGCCCAAGAAAATAAAGTCTGTCACTGTTTCCATTGTGTCCCCATCTATTTGCCATGAAGTGGTGGGACTGGATGCTGTGATCTTCGTTTTCTGAATGTTGAGCTTTAAGCCAACTTTTTCACTCTCCTCTTTCATTTTCATCAAGAAGCTCTTTAGTTTTTCTTCACTTTCTGCCATAAGGGTGGTGTCATCTGCATATCTGAGGTTATTGATATTTCTCATGGCAGTCTTGATTCCAGCGTGTGCTTCATCCAGTCCTGCCTTTTTGCAAGATGTACTCTGCATATAAGTTAAATAAGCAGGTGACAGTATACAGCCTTGACATACTCCTTTCCTGATTTGGAACCAGTCTGTTGTTCCATGTCCAGTTCTAACTGTTGCTTCCTGACTTGCACACAGATTTCTCAGGAGGCAGGTCAGGTAGTCTGATATTCCCATCTGTTTAAGAATTTTCTAGTTTGTTGTGATCCACATAGTCAAAGACTTTGGCATAGTCAATATAGCAAAAGTAGACGTTTTTCTGGAACTCTTCTTGCTTTTTCGATGATCCATTGGATGCTGGCAATTTGATCTCTGGTTCCTCTGCCTTTTCTAAATCCAGCTTGAACATCTAGAAGTTCATGTACTGTTGAAGCCTAGCTTGAAGGATTTTGAGCATTACCTTGCTAGCATGTGAAATGAGTGTCATTGTGTGGTATTTTGAACATTCTTTGGCATTACCTATCTTTGGGATTGGAAAGAAGAATGACCTTTTCCAGTCCTATGCCCACTGCTGAGTTTTTCAAATTTGCTGGCATATTGAGTGCAGGACTTTCACACCATCATCTTTTAGGATTCAAAATAGCTCAGCTGAAATTCCATCACCTTCACTAGCTTTGTTCATAGTTTTGTTTCCTAAGGCTCACTTGGCTTCACTCTCCAGGATGTCTGGCTCTATATGAGTGATCACAACATCGTGGTTACCCAGGTCATTAAACCTTTGTATAGTTCTTCCGTGTATTCTTGCCACCTTTTCTTAATATCTTCTGCTTCTGTTAGGTCCATACCATTTCTGTCCTTTATTGTGCCCATCTTTACATGAAATGTTCCCTTGGTATTTATAATTTTCTTAAAGAGATCTCTAGTCTTTCTTATTCTATTTTTTCCCTCAATTTCATTGCATTGATCACTTAAGAAAGCTTTCTTATCTCTCCTTGCTATTCTTTGGAATTCTGCATTCAGATGGGTGTATCTTTTCTTTTCTCCTTTGCCTTTCACGTCTGTTCTTTTCTCAGCTGTTTGTAAGTCCTCCTCAGACAACTATTTTGCCTTTTTGCATTTCTTTTTCCTGGGGATGGTTTTGATCACCACTTCCTATACAATGTCACAAACCTGCATCTATCCATAGTTCTTCAGGCACTCTGTCTATCAGATCTAATCCTTTGAATCTATTTGTCACTTCTACTGTATAATCAAAGGATTTGATTTAGGTCATACCTGAATGACCAAGAGTCATTGTTCAGGAGTGAATGTAGGCAAATAGTTGCCTTTCTTAAAGCAAGTTTTGGGTGCCATGTGGAAAATTCTCTAAGTGTTCTTCTATTGCTCATTAAGTAAATATTAATTAACTTCCTTACCTATTATATGTTAGGCCCTGTGCTACACATTCCCTCTCAACATTAATCTCTCTCTATTCTCCAGGTATAAAATTAAACTAGAGCATCTTTTTCTCATAGGAGTTCAGCCTCTTATAGCAATCTGCTCTTTTTTATGTTCTAAGTCTATTTTGTATGTTTAAGTACTTTCAATAGAATAATATGTATTGGCTGTTCTCTTGGAAGAAATTACTCTTTTTCCCCCACTCCAAGAAACAGTGTAGTATTGAGCTGGTCCAGCACAGTCCTTCTTGCCAAATCTTTGTTTCTTCATTTTGTTCACAGATCTCTTGAGGCAAGGATTACAAGCAGTGCATTGTTTGTGTTTCTGCCTTTTGGCAGCAAAGAAGAGCTTAAAAACACTCCAAGACAGGTATTTCCCGAGCTGTGAAACAAAAGAGCAACTAGATGAAAGTGCTACTCACTTAAGATCTGCAAAACTTTCCAACTGCAGCTGAATCTTGGCTTTTTGACTCATCTTCAGTTCTGAAACAAGGGAATCAGCCTTTCTCTTTGTAAATTAATCATTTAACTGTGAAGATTCTAAATGCATGCTACTACCTTTGAAGATAACTACATATTGTGCTTAGTCACTCAGTCATGTCCGAGTCTTTGCGAACCCATGCACTGTAGCCAACCAGGCTCCTCTGTCCAGGGGATTTTCAGGTAAGAATACTGGAGTGGGCTGCCATTTCCTCCTCCAGAGGATCTTCCTGACCCAAGGATTGAACCTGTGTCTCCAGCATCTCCTGTATTGGCAGGCAGGTTCTTTACCACTGAGCCACCTGGGAAAAACTATATATTAGAGAGTAAATATAATCCTAATAAGTACCATTTACAGGAAGCTTAAAGGTATATTAACATTTAAGCCGTTAAAATGCTTAAACGCCATTTACAGGTTGGCGTTCTTGGTGGCTCAGACAGAACTCTGCCTGCAGTGTAGGAGACCTGGATTCAACTCCTGGGTTGGGAAGATCCCCTGGAGGAGGGCATGGCAACTGACTCCAGTATTCTTGCCTGGAGAATCCCCATGGACAGAGGAGACTGGAGGGCTATGGTCCATGGGGGTCACAAAGAGTCAGACACAACTGAGTGACTAAGCACAGCACAGCACTCAGGTAGTAAGTGAAAGACTGGACATGAACACTGGTGTCTATGTGACTCCAGGGCTCATGGTCTTGAACCCTGCTTTAGAAAGCCTGACATGATTAATAAGCCAGTGCACTGTTTACAGAGTGATGATGCAGTTCTAGTTCAGTGACTGAGTGCAGGTCCCAGACCAAGACTGCCTCGGATCAAATCTTTGCTTCTTTACTTACACAATTCAGTTCAGTTCAGTCGCTCAGTCCTGTCCGACTCTTTGCGACCCCATGAATCGCAGCACGCCAGGCCTCCCTGTCCATCACCATCTTCCGGAGTTCACTCAGACTCGAGTCGGTGAGGCCATCCAGCCATTTAATCCTCAGTCATCCTATTCTCCTCCTGCCCCCAATCCCTCCCAGCATCAGAGTCTTTTCCAATGAGGCACCTCTTCGCATGAGGTGGCCAAAGTACTGGAGTTTCAGCTTTAGCATCATTCCTTCCAAAGAAATCCCAGGGTTGATCTCCTTCAGAATGGACTGGTTGGATCTCCAGCTGTTATTTAATCGTGCTGTGTCTCAGTTTCTTCTTCTTGAAAATGAGGATAATAGTATTGCCTTCTCCCTAGGGTTATTACAGGGACTAAATGAGTGAATACATGTGCAATGCTAAGAATACCACTTGGCACATACAAAATGCTGCTAAATGTTATCTAGTCTTACACAAACGTATGAAGCTTTTCCATCAGTTGGTCAACTTTTGGGTTTCCTGTGCAGCTAAATCAATAATATTACATTTAGTTGCTAATGACTTTTAGATTAAAGTGGTTTCTACATGACACTAAAGGACAAAAAAAAAGTCAATATGGAAACACGTCAAGCCAGTTGCCAACTCAGTGAAAATATTAGTTAGAATCATTATTTGGTGTCTCAAGGAAGAAAAGCAGAAACTATTCTTGTAAAGAGCTTTTAAAAATCTTTCCATTGGTTGGATGATTTTTATATTGAAGGCAAACTTCAATTTATTAAGAAGAAAAAGAAAGGAAAAATCATGGGCAGGGAAGTCAAGACTTGCAGTGTGGTTCCATACCATTCCCTCTCTAACATGAAGTAGTCAAAATGATGGGAGGGGCTCGAGCATGGTCTTTTCCCAGGAGCTTCTGAGGGTGTGTGGGCATTTCAGGCGAATCATCAGTTGTTCCATAATTCAGTTTTTCTTGTTGTAATTAGTGAATAGAAGTTCCTTACTTAACTGCCCCTTGAGAAGGTCTCAAGTGTACTGGTGAATGTTTTGATATATAGAATAGAAATGCAGCATCAGTCAGGGCTTTCAGCTGTTTTAGAATATCCCACATAATTACAGGTGTTTCACATTATTAAATGTAATTGGGAAAATATAGAAAAGCAAAAGAATAAGATAAAAATCATGTGTAATCCCCCCATACAATATCAGTACCATTGTCTCCAGTAAAATGTTATTGTTTTAAGATGTTTGCATGCCCTAGTGATGTGTGAAGATGTAAAATGAAATGAAAATATGATTATTCATGTCAGTCCCAAGAAAGGTGTTATTTGATACTTGATACAATTTATCCTAGCTTTAAAAAATATGTTAATCTGAGCTGAAATAATGGTAGAATTTATTAAGAATTCATCTAAGAGTTGTAAGTCAAAACAAGGCTGTGCTATCAAACAGTTTAAATCACAATAATGTGAAGATGAATTGCAATTATGCAGCAAAATCATGATGGTGTTATATTTTGTCAGGCAGTATTTCTCGTTGGGGTGTTGGGGTGGGGTTGCTAAAGTTGGTGATTTTTTTGGCTGCACTGGGTCTTTGTGGCTGCACATGGGCTTTCTCTAGTTGTGGCAAGTGGGGGCTACTCTCTAGTTGTGGTGTGTGGGCTTCTCATCGCAGTGGCTTCTCTTGTTGTGGAGTGCTGTCTCTAGGAGTGCAGACTCAGTAGTTGGGGCGCACACGTTTAGTTGCCATGAGGCATGTGAGAACTTCCTGGACCAGGGAGGACTGAAACTGTGTCTCCTGCATTGACTCCTAACTACTAGCCCACCACAGAAGTTCCTAGAGATGGTGATTTTTGGGGACTAGCAACCTTGTGAAAGGGCTTCCCTGGTGGCTCAGATGGTAAAGAATCTGCCTGCAGTGCAAGAGACCCAGGTTCTATCCTGGGTTGGGATGATCCCCTGGAGAAACGAATGGCAACCCATTCTGGTATTCTTGCCTGGAACATTCCAGGGACAGAGGAGCCTGGTGGGCTACACCATGGTGTTGCAAGAGTCAGACACACAGAAACACACACACACACACACACACACACACACACACACACACACACTCAACCCAGTGAAAAGCAGAGGCATTAAGCTCAAAGATGGCTCCAGGAGTTTAGGTGTCCCTGGGGGACCATCTCACAGCACTTGGGGAAATGTCTAACCACCTCTGGGGTAACCCAACCTTTGACATAAAAGATAAGTTGTGCTTCCCACTAATGGATGGAAATGTCAGAATTGGCTGCCCAAGTGGAAATAGCAGTGAAGTCAGTTATCATCTGAAGCCACATCTATTCTGGTGCCTAAGTAATTCTCAATAAACTCTTCTCCTGGGCTAAACAAATGACCATAATTGTGTTTCAGATTAGCTTTCTGAAAAAGAACTCACTTCATGTCTTTTTCCCGCAGGCTAAAACTCCCCTGGGACTCCTTGGAGAAGTTTAACAAACTAAGATTTAGAACGAGGCAGGATGGTATCAAACCTTCCCCTTTGGGGGAGCCTGTGACGAAGCTGGTAATGCCAGCTGGCAGGTACAGCTCCTGTCTGCCTTCCCAGCACAGGCCAAGTCATTTATTTCCCACAATCATAACAGTCCAGCCCATCCATTATGTATCTAGGATGTCTTGGGATTTCATGGCCACTGTTCTCTTTGCAGCATGCTTCATGTCCGTGATCTAGGATGTCTGAGATACTCTCATAGGCAAATAAATTACAGTGTCAAGTTAATGGTCTGTACCTGAGGAGGATGAGCTGGAAGGTCAGTGCAACAGGTGTGGGCTGTCATTGGATTCAGTGGGTTATGCTTCCTTACACAGTGCCTTGACATCAGCACATAAATTTCTGAATACTGGATGTGATAAAAGACAACCTACAGCTTTTTGTTTGTTGAAGGAGAGGAGAAGTAGACCGTGAACATATTTTTCTGCCTCTACTTCTTCCAGTCATCCTGACACATGGAAGGAAGAAGGTAGAGACAGTCGGCAAACAAGAACATGGTCTTCTATCCTGGCTGACTGTTTTGTTGTGTGTCTTTAGCCTGTTTTTCTATTTACTTTTATGAACTACAGACAGGGTCTTAGGAGCCATCTGCTAGCAAGTTGAAAGCACCTAAGATAATAGCTGGTTTAAAACTCAGTTGACCAGCAGAGAGTCAGGTTCTAACTTGCCTCTGACCTCAGAAGCAACTGATGATCAGGCTGGAGAACTGGGTCTACTGACCTCCAGACATTGAATTTTTCATCATGTCATCCCATTTTTCTGAGATTCTGAACAGGAATGGATTTATTTTTCTGATCAGTTATAGTATTCTTTGGTTCTGTGATACCCATTTGGTAGTTAGATTTTCTCTGTGTTTGTCCATTGTTCTCCCAAGTTCAGCAAACATCTTAATGACCATTACTTTAAACACTTGGGTAGATTATCTTTCTGCATTTCATTAAGGATTTTTCCCTGAGGTTTTATCTTGTTCTTTCATTTGGAATATAGTTCTTTGTTTCTTCATTTTTCTTAACTCTCTGTGTTGGTTTCTTTGTGTTAGATAAAACAGCCACCTCTCTGAGTCTTGAAGGAGTAGTCTCATGTGGGAGATGAATCTTACGTTTCATCTCTGCCCTAGCTCTCAGCCAACTCTCAAATCTTTGTGATTGTCCAAGCAGCCTGTCTTATTTTTAATAGCTCTTAGGAAATGAGGGTATGCCAAGACCTGTTAAGTGCCCCAAAGGGGAGGCTTTCAGGCAACACCTAGATTCAGATTGATTGGAATCTGAATCAATCTGGAATCAGCTAGACCCTCCAGCAACAACTTTTAAAGTATGTAAATATATTCAGCCCAGTGGGACTGCATGCATAAATCCCCACTGGCCACTGCAGTCAGACAATATGGAGGTATCCTCTGGAGGACTGTTAAAAAAATCAGACAAGTATATACGCTCCTTTCTGGGAGATAAAGGTGAGCTTAGTGAGGCCACAGGAGAGAACAGAAATGGTGGCAACTGGCCCTCCCTAAGAGCGCCTCCATAGGCCTCTCTGCTGTGTGTTGTGGTTTAGTCCCTAAGTCATGTCTGACTCTTCTGTGACCCCGTAGACAGTAGCCCTCCAGGCTCCCCTGTCCATGGGATTCTCCAGGAAAGTATACTGGAGTGGGTTGCCATGCCCTCCTTCAGGGGATATTCCCGACCCAGGAATCAAACCTGCATCTCTTGCATTGGCAGGCAGATTCTTTACCACTGAGCTACCAGGGGAGCCCAGGCCTCTAGATGGGTGCCAAACCTGAAGCCTGCCCCTCAGGCCAAAGCTCCCAGAGGAGCAACTGGCCTCTTTCACAGAAAGACTGGGGGTGTGTTTCAGTCTGCGGTCTGTGCAGCGCCCGGGGTGGTAGCCCTCCCACAACTGTCTCTCCAATAGTTACAAATCTGTGGGACCCAAAAACACAGGCCTCCTTGGGCTCCAGAGCCAGGAGATCAAAGGGTGCCCCCTGGGCAGCAGCCACAAGACCCCGGGGCACCAGATGCAGGTGAAAACACCCTCCGGGCTATACTGTACTCTGGAGTGTGGCAGAGGGAGAGCACGGAGAGGGTCCCGTTGGCCGGGGTAAGGTGGGGAAAGTGTACGGATGCACCCACACGTGGGAATCAGCAAAGAGGGAGCAAATTAATAGCACCTGTGGGAAAAGCAAAAGATGGTGCCTCTCGGGCAGCAGGCCTGCAGATGGGTGCTCAATTAGACGCTCTTACCCCTCAGGCTGAAGCATGAGGATTAGCATGTGAGGCTCATTCAGGTCAAGTCTGGACACCTCAGGATGGGCCGCTTCTGCACTGAGCTCTGGGCAGGTGAGCCGCAGCCCTTGAGCCTTTTAAGAGCCGTTTTTCAAATTGTTTTTGCCTTGTGGGTCTTGTGGACTTGAACTCTGTTGGCTTTTGAAGCTAGATGTTTGGGGGGCTCATCTTTCAGGTGCAGGTCCTAGAAGTTGGGCTGAGTGATGTGGGGTTTACACTTGGCTGCCTGGGAAGAAGCTCCAGGTTTTGCACTGCGCTGGGGGGTGGGGTTTAGGATGAGATGGTATCCCAGCCTCTCCTAGTGGCTTCAATGTGGGCCTTTTCTCATTTGCCGGATGGCTAGGGGCTGCACAGACAGTTTTTAGGTTTTTTTTTTTTTTTTCTCCAGAGGAAATTCCTCCATTTGTAGCTGCCCAGGATCCTCCAACATGGCCATCTTGAACTTGAACGTGCGAGGTCATACATTAACTTATATTCATCCATGTATTCATTCATATGCCTTGAAACCTTCAAGGAATCTGTTAAGAATTTTTTCATAAGGTAATTAAGGGAACTAGATAAATTTGAGAGTTCAAAGGTCATGAAAGTATTTTTGTAGATATCTTTTTTGGCTGTGCCGGGTCTTCATTGCAGTGTGCGGGCTTTCTCTAGTTGTGGCAAGCAGGGTCTACTCTTTGTTGCGACACTTTGTTGTGGTGTGTGGGCTTCTCACTGAGGTGGCTTCCCTTGTTGTGGAGCTTGGGCTCTAGAGTACATGGGCTCAGTAGTTGGTGGCACAAGGATTTAGTTGCCCCGTGGCATGTGGGATCCTTCCAGACCAGGGATCGAACCTGTGTCCCTGGCATCAGCAAGTAGATTCTTAACCACAGGACCACCATCCAAATCCTTGTGTAAATATCTTATTGGAAGAATCATCTCATGATGAATTAAAGAAATCTAGGATATTTTGGTGTCTGTCTCTAACTTTTTGAAACTGATTTTATAGGAGATTATTTTATCCCTTTGGGAAGCATTTTCAGAGGGAGAAGCTTGGAGGTAGAGAGGTTCAACTGGATGCATGTTTTGCTCTCTTTTAATAACCGTTGCTATGACACACAAGCTGGTGTTCATGGGCATTCACTTGTGTATTTTTGTGGAGAACAAGTTTTTGTATTTCTCTGACAGTTTATTCTAGAGCAAGTTAAAACAATACTGGCTTTCTGAAGCAATTCTTAAATCAACCCTTTTGTGTCATACAGGGCAACACTTTGTTATTAGAGAGGTTTGTGGGATACTGGGGTTCTTAATTAGCCTTACTAAAACACACACACACACACACACTTTATTCCTCCAACATATGTTGGGGAATAGTATCCACAAAATAACCTTTATAGTGAACCCGACTTCCTGAGCTCTGCTAATGCTGGCAGATCACATCTGGATAGAGACCAGACCGGCGACGAGACATCTCCCTCTCAATTCATGCAGTGAACTGCTTCATTGGAGGGGAAGGATGGTGGCAGCAAGATGGGGTAGAAGGACATGTGTTTTAAAAAGTCAACCAGAAAAGAGCAAGAAGTAGAAGCAAAGAGAAACAGCTACTAATCTTCTGAGTAGTTTGCTTTCTGGGGAAAAAGTTAACAGCTGTGTAAGTTTTATGGTCCTGTCCACACACTCAGAGTGCTTGCTGTTTCTGGCATTTGATGAGATTTGCACGCCCACGGTTCACTTGAGCTCTGTGATTCTGTCATTTACAGCAGACACTGGAAAGAATCTGGCCCTCCTGGTGAAATCGTTTTGGTATCTAGATTCATCAGGTATACAGACAATAATTTTTGAAAGGATTCCTATGTAATGTGTTGATGGGGGAACTGAAAGGCTGAGCTGTCTGAGAAAGACTCAAAGGCAGAATCTTGGGAGGTGCTGAGTGTTAGCTCAGTCTCCTGGTGGGTACTTTTCGTTCATTTCTCTCTAGCACGTGGTGTATTTGCTTTTGCTTTGTCAGATAATTTGGTGCCAAGTGTGGGAAGCAATTATTAGGGTTGGTGACAATCCACATATGTGGAATTTTGAGGGCTTTTACAGATTTTATAGATTTGGTGCAGCTCCACAGCAAACTATAAAATCACTATTGCAGCTCAGAAGGTTGTAAAAGTTAAAATACAAATATCTGAATTATGGGGCCCAGGAAAGCATGCAAGCAGCAGTTTAGTCACCGTGTTCATCAACGTCAGATAGCGTTCTAGTGATTCACTTGGGTAAATATTTTTAGCAGCTTTTTGCCATAATAATTCCTTGAAATATACTGATAATTTTATTTTCACACTTGGTGATGACATATGGACCAAGGTTATGTAGGGCTTCCCAGATGATGCAGTGCTAAAGAATCTGCCTGCTGATGCAGGTGACCCAGGAGATTCAGGTTCAATTCCTGGGTTTGGAAGAGTCTTTGGAGAAGGAAATGGCAATCCACTCCAGTATGCTTCCCTGGAAAATTCCATGGACAGAGAAGCCTGGCAGGGTACAGTCCATGGGATTGCAGAGTTGGGCACCACTGAGCACACACACAGACAAGGTTATGTAACAGACAGACAAGGTTTCTAATAGGGTAAGTAGAGTGAGATCTTTACTTTTGAGATAAAGAAGTTGGCGTATTTTATTAGTTATATTATTACTAGTTAAATTATTTTACATATTTTACTGGTTACATTATTTTACATATTTTACTGGTTACATTATTTTACATATTTTACTGGTTACATTATTTTATATGTTTTACTAGTTACATTATTTTTTGGTCTTTATTTTGTTCTATTTTTGAATTTGAAGTCTGTTATATATTGATAAAAATGGGTTAAAAGTATCAAATCTGCCATGCATCTATATATTTTTGTTCAATACATTTTGGGATACTTTTAGTTGGCATATTAAAGTTTATAAATATTATGTCTTTAGTATTAGCTTAACTTTAACATAGTACAATACTCTCTTAACTTAAAATACTTTTAAGATTGTGTTGCCTGAAGCAATATTGCCAAACCTGCTTTCCTTTGGTATAAGTTTGATTAGTTGAAATATACTCATCCCTTAATTCATTCTGTTTCAGCTTTCTGTATGTCTCTAGTAAGCAGCATCTTATTGGGCTGTGCTGTTGGTTTTTATTTTAATTCAAATAAGAGCTGCAAATGGAGGCAGACAATTTAGGCCTTTAACATCCAATGCAAGTTTAAGGTGTTTAAACTCATGATTGCCTGTTGTCTTTCCTCTGTTGTGGCTTGTAGACAGAGACTGGGAGCAAAGCTGAGAGATGGAGGAATGGAGCTGGGACTTCTCTGAGCTCCACGTGGAGTCTTAATTGTGATTAGCAAGGGGCCAGGTGCTCGTTTGTTTTGTCTGCAGGATTATTACACACGCGTCACGTTATGTTCACGCTCTTGTACTTTCTTACTCACTTCACACCTTCACATCTCATATGCTCTCACATGTTTTACATTTTCTAGCTCCATAGCATTTAAAACTTAGCATTGAGGGGTGACTGACACTCCCCGTGTAACCTGCTGAGCAATGTTAAGTGACTGCAGGAGATCAAACCCTTTGAGACCCCAGATTCAGAGAGAAGTGGAGAGTGGTCGGGGAGCTGATGCCGTGGAGAACACCAAGCATGTCTGGATCTGTCATCTTGGCAGCAGAGGCTGAGACGCTGTCATGTGCACAGAGCAAGATGAACACTTATTTCCTCCCTCACTTCTGTAACCAGTAAGCAGTGCTTCATCACTACCAGCTACTCCATGGACTAAAATGGTTTATTTCTGTGTAATAAGCCAGACGTTGCACATTTTAGGTTACATATTTTAAAAAATAATATTCATCTGTCTCAAGGGGGTACCTGTTCATTGTTACTGAGGATAATTGTACCAACAATAGTAGCTACCATTTGCTGAGTTTCTTCACCATGCCCACTACAACACTGCACTTAGGGTACATTATCACCAGCTCCTATAGTCTAGGACAGGCTTTTATTTCCAGCTGATAGATGAGGAAACTGAAGCTCCTACAGCTAACAGACATCAGAGCACGCAGTGTTTGGCTTGAAGTCCTAGGTCTTCCTTGTTCAAGGAGGGTCCCATCTGGGTCACTCTCTGTCATATACCAGGTTAGGACACAGCATGGGTTAGAGAATCTGCCCTGTTGGGGAAGCCTTTCTCCTCTCCTTTTCCCCGTGGGGAAAGCACTAGAACTGATGAGTAGCATGGGTCTGTGGTCTCAGAAAGTGAAAGTGTTAGTAGCTCAGTCATGTCTGACTCTTTGGGACCCCATGGACTGTAGCCCTCCAGGCTCCTCTGTTCACGGGATTCTCCAGACAAGCATACTGGAGTGGGCTGTCATTTCCTTCTCCAGGGGATCTTCCTGACCCAGGGATCAAACCCAGGTCTCTTGCATTGCATGAAAATTCTTTACCATGTGCGCCACCAGGGAAGCCCATTTGTGATCTATTTTTGCCTTTCTAATAGGAGACTGAGAGCAAACCTGTAGACGAGGATTAATCAGACTCGAGCGCCCAGCAGTCTGGAGGCTGGTGTCATCTGTTTACAAGAGTTGCTGGAGGTCATTAACTGCACCTGGCGATTTTGGACTTGCGGGACATTGCTATGGGGGAGGGGGTGAGGCCACTAGCTCTTGGGAAGCTGGACTTGGATGTAGCCGCTCCTTCCAGGGAGAAAGCAGACAGGAGAGTGGTCTCAACAAAGTGCTGTCCAGGCAAGGCTGAGGGAGCGGCTGGGGCCACGTTGGGCCAATTTGCTTTGAGCTCCACACTCTTTCTACAATATCACACTGTCTTCATGTTGTTTGGTAGGTTTTATTTTTTGATATCTCAGTGGAAGAATGTGTGTTTTGTGAAAGAAATGACCAACCGGTAGAAGGCCTTTCATTTGTAATAAATCTTTGCCAGGTTTGAGTGAATGGCCTCCAAGGAAGGACTATTTAGAATAGAACTGGACAAAGTGCTAAATAATATGCTGTCCAGCAAATCTACTGCCCTCAAGGGAGAGAATCGAATGACTCAGTATGGGTTTTCCATCTTCAGTTTCAATAACCTGGTGTCAGGATCCAACCACAGAACATTCGGGCTGCCTCAGCATGCTCCCCGTGTCCCAGGTCCCTCTTCTTATGATCCCTTTTCCTCTGTGATGTCAACCCCAAGGAGCTTAACAAGTACACACACGGAAGTCTTTCTAATAGTGTTGTGGAGTGAGGGGAGTATAGTAATATGCCAGAGAAATAAAATTGAATTTGGACCACACAGAGATCAGCCACTGACACCAAAGCCTGAGTTTTAGTGGTTGCTTTTCTCCCCCAGTTGTGTTGAGAAATAGTTAACATTCATCACTATATAAATTTAAGGCATAAAACATGGTTTTATTTACATATAGTGTGAAATGATTACCCTAGTAGGTTAACATCCATATTCTCCTACAGATAAAATAAAATAAAAAAATCCCTCTTTATAGTAGAACTTAGAACTTATTCTCTTAACAACTTTCCTATAAATCTTACAGCTTTAATCTTATAGCTGCTATAGTTATCATGTATTGGATTCGATTCCTAGGACTTGTTTATCTTATAATTGAGAGTTTAAACTTTCTGACACAGTTCCTTTAATTCTTCCACCCTGCCTCTAATAATCACAAATCTGATCTTTGTATCTATGAGCGCTTTTTTTTTTTGAGATCCCACACTTAAGTGATATTATATGTTACTTGTCTTTCTGTATCATCCCTGGTGGCTCAGCCGAGTAAAGAATCTGCCTGCAATGCAGGAAATGTGGGTTCAAGCCCTAGGTCTGGAAGATCCCCTGGAGAAGGGAATGGCAATCTACTCTAGTGTTCTTGCTTGGAAGATTCCATGGACAGAGCCTGGCAGGCTATAGTCCATGGGGTCACAAAGAGACAGATATGATTGAACCACACACACACACATTATTTCATTTAGCGTAAGGCCTTCAAGGTTATTGTTGTAAATGGAGTATTTCCTCATTTTCTGTGACTGAATTATATATATCTCATAACTTCCTTATACATTCATCGACTTGCCCTTAAGGTGTTTCCAAATCTCGGCTGTTGTAAATAATGCTGCTATAAATGTGCTGTGCTTAGTCTTTCAGTTGTGTCCAACTCTGCAAACCCATGGACTATAGTTGGCTAAGCTCCTCTATCCATGGGGGTTCTCCAGGAAAGAATACTGGAATGGGTTGCCACACCCTCCTCCAGGGACTCTTCCCAACCCAGGGACTGAACCCAGGTCTCCCGCATTGCAGGCAGATTCTTTACCAGCTGAGGCACCAGGGAAGCCCATGAATACTGGAGTGGGTAGCCTATCCCTTCTCCAGGGAATATTCCTGACCCAGGAATCAAACTGGGGCCTCCTGCATTGGAGGTGGATTCTTTACCAGTTGAGTTACTAGGAAAGCCCCGCTGCTATGGATATGGGGGTACAAATAATTTTTTTGAGTTAGTGTTTTTGATTTCTTTAAATATATTCCCAGAAGTGGAACTTCTAGATGATGTGGTAGTTCTACTGTTAATTTTTAAAGGATACCTCACGCTGTTTTCCCTTGGACAGAGGAGCCTGGTGGGCTGCAGTCCATGGGGGTCACAGGAGTCAGACATGACTGAGTGACTTCACTTTCACTTTTCACTTTCATGCATTGGAGAAGGAAATGGAACCCCACTCTAGTACTCTTGCCTGGAGGATCCCAGGGATGGGGGAGCCTGGTGGGCTGCCATCTATAGGGTCGCACTGAGTCGGACACGACTGAAGCGACTTAGCAGCAGCAGTAGCAGCATGTTGCTTTCCAGAGGGATCCCTTGTGGCTCAGACAGTAAAGAGTCTGCCTGCAATACGGGAGACCCAGGTTCGTTCCCTGGGTCAGGAAGATCCCCTGGAGAAGGAAATGGCAACCCACTCCAGTATTCTTGCCTGGAAAATCCCATGGATGGAGGAGCCCATGTGCTCGCAAAGAGTTGGACATGACTGAGCAACTTCACTTTCTTCTTTCTTTTGTGTTATTTTTCAGAGTGGCTATATAGTCCCACCAGCAGTGCACAAAGATGCTCTTTTCTCCACATCCAGGCCGGCATTTATCATTTGTCTCTTTGATGTTGGCCATTTTAATGGACGTGAGGTGATATCTCATTGTGGTTTAGACTTGCATTTCTCTAATGACTAGCGGTGATAGGGATCTTTTCATCTGCCTGTCACACTTTTCTGTATCTTTTTGGAGAAATGTCTGTTCAGGTCCATTGCCCATTTTATAGTTGGGTTATTTTACTTAATTTTTGGTTTTAGTTGCATGAGTTCTTTACATATTTTGGATATTAACCCCTTATCAGACATGTGGCTTAAAATACTTTTACCATTCTGTATGTTGTCTTTTTACTTTTTAAATCGGAATCTTTGTATATTTTTATGATACGTCATTTGTATTAATGTGGCTATTTGTGGGTGAAAGGAGTAAGAGAATGAGCTTTTTTGTTCACTATTCTAGGTGTTTCCAAGACTTGCTGTATAATCAGTGCCTTTATGACCTTTCCTTCTTTTATGGAAGCAGTTTGTTTAAGTACATCGGAGCATTCAGGATTAGGCTGAAAATAGCATCTCTAGTGATTTTCTAGCAGCAAGGAACTTGTTCTTTGATGAGGGGGAAATTCTGGTGGGTCAGGAAAGTGTGTTCTGAGGTGGAACTTAGGAAAATGTATCAACTTACCGATCCTGGGTGCAAAACCAAACTGGTTTCTATTCTAAATGAACAACTAGTTTCTTTCTTTCTTTTTTTTCCCCAGTAAGTCTGATGACGATATGAGTAAATTGGAACAGAGAGAGCGGGAAGAATGGTATGTCAACCTACTATACTTTCTAGTAAGTGGCCCTAGCCAGCCTCACTCTAAGTTTTAAAATTTACATTTAAAAAATTCTTCTAATGTACTGTTCTAAATAAGTTTCTGAACATGTATTTTGGAATATCCAGATTACCTGGTACTGGATGGGAAAGAGGATGTTCAGATGTTCACATACTTCACCAGGGCTCCAGTGTTCTGGGAGGAAAGGTGCTGGGTGATCCCTATTTGCACCAGAAGTTCCTTGTGACTCTTACTCAGTGGTTTGATGAGTGGAGATCCTTCATCCTGTGCCCTTTTAGGAAGCAGGAAAAAAAGGATCTTCACAGGTGGCACCAGTGGTAAAGAGCCTGCCTGCCAATGAAGGAAACATAAGAGATGTGGGTTCAATCCCTGGATCGGAAAGATCCCCTGGAGCAGGGCACGGCGACCCAATCCAGTATTCTTGCCTGGAGAATCCCCATGGACAGAGGAGCCTGGTGGGCTACAGTCCATAACGTTGCAAAGAGTTGGACACAAGTGAAGTGATGCATGCACAGGAAATAAAACTCAAACTCCTTTTTTATATGAAAGGAAAGATTTTACAGCTCATTCCATCTTTACTGTTTGTGAATCTCATTCTGATATGTGTTCTGGTATGTGCTTAAACACTGACATCCATTAACTTTTTTTAATAAACGACTGATGATAAATGATGGCTCCCACTGCCCCAGGGTAGACCACTGAGAAAATTTAAAATTAGTCTTCTGGTCTCATCTTTGGTTAGTAAAACCAAATGCTTGTGAAGAAGTTCAATTACAGTTTAATACATTATTGCTCTCTCTAATGATGTTTTGCACTGATTATTTTTATAACAACTTCATAATTTATATTTATAAGAATATTGTGAAATTAGAGTACAAAGAGTTTACATACATATGCTCCTCACCATATCCCCTATCATTAATATATTATTCTATTACATTATTGTGGGGCTTCCCTGGTGGGTTAGAGGATAAAGCATCTGCCCACAACGTGGGAGACCTGGGTTTGATCCCTGGGTAGGGAAGATCCCCTGGAGAAGGAAATGGCAACCCACTCCAATACTCTTGCCTGGAAAATCCCATGGACTGAGGAGCCTAAGAGGCTATAGTCCATAGGGTCGCAAAGAGTTGGACATGACTGAGCGACTTCATTTCTATTATTGTTAATGAACCAGTATTGATACATTATCATTAACTAAGTCCATATTTTATTTATCTTTACTTAGTTTCCACTGAATGTCATTTTTCTGTTCCAGGATCTCATGTAGGACACCATATTACTCTTAATCGTACACGTTACATCACACTTGACACTAAGCCACCAAATCTCTTTAGTCACCTCTTGGCTGTTTCTTAGGCTTTCTTTGCTATGCGTGACTTTGAAAGTTTGAGGAAGACTGATCAGGTATACTGTAGGATGCTCCTCTTCTGGAATTTCTTTCATGATTAAACTGAGATTAAGGATTTGTGGGAGAAGGCAATGGCACCCCACTCCAGTACTCTTGCCTGGAAAATCCCATGGCCGGAGGAGCCTGGTGGGCTGCAGTCCATGGAGTTGCGAAGAGTTGGACACGACTGAGTTACTTCACTTTCACTTTTCACTTTCATGCATTGGAGAAAGAAATGGCAACCCATTCCAGTGTTCTTGCCTGGAGAATCCCAGGGACGAGGGAGCCTGGTGGGTTGCCGTCTATGGGGTTGCAAAGAGTAGGACACGACTGAAGTGACTTAGCAGCAGCAGCAGCAGCAATGTTAGAGGTAAAGTGCTATAGTTTCCATATTGTATCAAGTATGTAGGCCATACTATCAGTGTGGCATCACTGTTGATGTTGACCTTGATCAACTGGCTAAGGTGGTATTTGTCAGATGTTCTTAGTCTTCTTTTCTCTCTTTCCATAGTGTGCTTTTTGGAAAGAAGTTATAGCCCACACTTAAGGAGTAACTGATTCTCACCCTGCTTTTCCATGAGATTGTTTTATATACTTATATTACACTTAGATTCTTTTGTCATGGATTGCATATCATTAGTGGACCCCCAGCCTCCTAAGTGATTTAAAAATATTTGCATACATTAAGGTTTACTCTTTGTTCTGTGAAATTATGTGCTCTATTTTGCTGCTCTACTAAGCCATGTCTGACTTTTTGCAACCCTTTAGACCATTCCCATGGAAAAGAAATGCAAAGAAGCAAAGTTGCTGTTTAGGGAAGCCTTGCAAATAGCTGTGAAAAGAAGAGAAGCAAAGGAGAAAAGGAAAGATATAAGCATCTGAATGCAGACTTCCAAAGAATAGCAAGAAGAGATAAGAAAGCCTTCTTCAGCGATCAATGCAAAGAAATAGAGGAAAAGAACAGAATGGGAAAGACTACAGATGTCTTCAAGAAAATTAGAGATACCAAGCGAACATTTCATGCAAAGATGGGCTCAATAAAGGACAGAAATGGTATGGACCTAACAGAAGCAGAAGATATTAAGAAGAGGTGGCAAGAATACACAGAAGAACTGTATAAAAAAGATCATCATGACCTGGATAATCATGATGGTGTGATCACTCATCTAGAGCCAGATATCCTGGATTGTGAAGTCAAGTGGGCCTTAGAAAGCATCACTACGAACAAAGCTAGTGGAGGTGATGGAATTCCAGTGGAGCTATTTCAAATCCTGAAACATGTTGCTGTGAAAGTGCTGCACTCAATATGTCAGCAAATTTGGAAAACTCAGCAGTGGCCACAGGACTGGAAGAGGTCAGTTTTCATTCCAATCCTAAAGAAAGGCAATGCCAAAGAATGCTCAAACTACCGCACAATTGCATTCATCTCACACACTAGTAAAGTAATGCTCAAAATTCTCTGAGCCAGGCTTCAGCAGTACGTGAACTGTGAACTTCCTGATGTTCAAGCTGGATTTAGAAAAGGCAGAGGAACCAGAGATCAAATTGCCAACATCTGCTAGATCATGGAAAACGCAAGGGAGTTCCATAAAAACATCTATTTCTGCTTTATTGACTATGCCAAAGCCTTTGACTGTGTGGATCACCACAAACTGGAAAATTCCGAGAGATGGGAATACCCAGACCACCTGACCTGCCTCTTGAGAAATCTGTATGCAGGTCAGGAAGCAATAGTTAGAACTGGACACGGAACAACAGACTGGTTCCAAATAGGAAAAGGAGTACGTCAAGACTGTATATTGTCACCCTGCTTATTTAACTTCTATGCAGAGTACATCATGAGAAACACTGGACTGGAAGAAACACAAGCTGGAATCAAGATTTCTGGGAGAAATATCAATAACCTCAGATATGGCACCCTTATGGCAGAAAGTGAAGAGGAACTAAAAAGCCTCTTGATGAAAGTGAAAGAGGAGAGTGAAAAAGTTGGCTTAAAGCTCAACATTCAGAAAACGAAGATCTTGGCATCTGGTCCCATCACTTCATGGGAAATAGATGGAGAAACAGTGGAAACAGTGTCAGACTTTACTTTTTGGGTCTCCAAAATCACTGCAGATGGTGACTCCAGCCATGAAAGTAAAAGATGCTTACTCTTTGGAAGAAAAGCTATGACCAACCTAGACAGCATATTCAAAAGCAGAGACATTACTTTGCCAACTAAGGTCTGTCTAGTCAAGGCTAATGGTTTTTCCTGTGGTCATGTATGGATGTGAGAGTAGGACTGTGAAGAAAGCTGAGCACCAAAGAATTGATGCGTTTGAACTGTGGTGTTGGAGAAGACTCTTGAGAATCCCTTGGACTGCAAGGAGATCCAACCAGTCCACTCTGAAGGAGATCAACCCTGGGATTTCTTTGGAAGGAATGATGCTAAAGCTGAAACTCCAGTACTTTGGCCACCTCATGCGAAGAGTTGACTCATTGGAAAAGACTCTGATGCTGGGAGGGATTGGGGGCAGGAGGAGAAGGGGTTGACCGATGATGAGATGGCTGGATGGCATCACCGACTCGATGAACGTGAGTCTGAGTGAACTCCGGGAGATGGTGATGGACAGGGAGGCCTGGCGTGCTGCAATTCATGGGGTCATGAAGAGTTGAACACAACTTAGCGACTGAACTGAACTGAGACTGTAGCCTGCCAGGCCCCTTTTTCCATGGGATTTTTCAGGCAAGAATACTGGAGTGGGTTGCCATTTCCTTCTCCAGGGGAACTTCCTGACCCAGGATCAAACTCACATCTCCTAGGTCTCCTGTATTGGAGGTGGATTCTTTACCTGCTGAACCATTGGGTAAAATCTTATGATTTTACAAATGCAAAACATCGTGTATCCCTCATTACCATATCAGAATAGTTTCACTGACCTAAAACTGTCCTCTCTGATTTGCCTATTCAACCTTCCCAAACTCAGTGTAACCACTGATCTTTTTACTGTTGTTTTTACTTCACTAAGCAAAGCTGTAGTTTTGCTTCTTCGAGGGACTTCCCTGGTGGCTCAGATGGTAAAGAGTTTGCCTGCAATGTGGGAGACCTGCATTCGATTCCTGGGTTGGGAAGATCCCCTGGAGAAGGAAATGGT
Organism: Nanger dama; assembly: GCA_917880005.1. Classification (NCBI taxonomy): domain Eukaryota; kingdom Metazoa; phylum Chordata; class Mammalia; order Artiodactyla; family Bovidae; genus Nanger; species Nanger dama. The sequence goes on from CAKJTW010000021.1 coordinate 26,796,840, forward strand.
AACCCACTCCAGTATTCTTGCCTGGAGAGTCCCATGGATGGAGAAGCCTGGTAGGCTACAATCCACAGGGTCGCAAAGAGTTGGACACGACTGAGTGACTTCACTCTACTCTCACTCTAAGCAAAGCTGTAGTTTTGCTTCTTCCAGGGATTTCCCTAGTGGCTCAGATGGTAAAGAGTCTGCCTGCAATGTGGGAGACCTGCATTCGATTCCTGGGTTGGGAAGATCTCCTGGAGAAGGGAATGGTAATCCACTCCAGTGTTCTTGCCTGGAGAATTCCAAGGTCAGAGGAATCTGGAGCCTGGCAAGTTACAGTTCATGAGTTGTAGAGAGCTGGACGTTACTGAGTGACTAGCACACACACACAGTGTGTAGTTTTTTCTATACTGGTCTGTTCTACTTAGCAATATGCATGTAATGTTCATCAGTAACACTGGGTATGTTGATAACTCATTTCTTTTTATATGGAATAATATTTTCTTGTGTAAGTAAACCACAGTTTGTTCATTCACATATTGAAGGACATCTTTGCTTCTAATTTTGGGAATTGTGAATATACTGAATAAACATTTGCATGCAGATTTTTGTGAGGACTTAAGTTTTCAAACCAGTTGGGTAAATATCTAGAAGTGTGATTGCTGGATCATATGGTGAGACTATGTTTAGCTTTGGAGGAAACTGACAAGTTTTCTTCCAAAGTGGAATTACCACTTTGCATTTCCACTGGCAATGAACGAGAGTGCTTGTACATATGTGCATGTTTTTTTCCCAGCAATTGGTATTTTAAGTTTTAAATACTTACCCATTCTAATGGGTATGTGGCTCTTTTAATTTATTTTTCACTGTTTCAATTTGTAATTCTCTAATGATATGTGATGTTGACAATTTTTTTTCACATACTTATTTGGTATCTGGAGGCTTCCCTGATAGCTCAGATGATAAAGAATCCACCTGCAATGCAGGAGACCTGGGTTCAGTCCCTGGCCTGGGAAGATCACGTGGAGAAGGGGATGATAGCCCACAGCAGTATTCTTGCCTGGAGAATCCCATGGACAGAGGAGACTGGTGGGCTACAGTCCATGAGGTCACAAAGAGTTGGACATGACTGAGGGACCACACAGCACAGCATTTGGTATCTGTATAGTTTCTTTAGAGAGATGTGTTTAGATCTTTTCACACTTTAGAATTGGGTTGCTTGTTTTCTTATTGTTGTATTGTAAGAGTTTTATGTATATTTTAGATATAAGTCCTTTTTTTCAGAAATGGGCTTTGCAAATGTTTTATCCCAGTTTGTGGTTTGTCTGTGATACTGTTTTTCAATGTATTTGCACACTCTAATGGGATACTTGGTGAGGAAACGAAATGAGTCGATTGTAATGTCTCCATGTGAAAATGCTCAAACTACTCCCTCTAGGAATTTATTTTTCCTTGGCCTTCTAAAGGCATTGTTCTTTTCAAAGTCTTATGCACAGTGTAAGAAAGATATTATGAGAAGATATCAGTACTGAAATATGTAAAGAAAAAAGTGCATTAAAATTTTTTTGATTCTCCATGTTGAGTTGATTTATAGTGCTTTCCAGGTCTACTATATCCTTCTACTTTTCCATCTATTCTATTAATTTTTGAGAGTTTGACATTGAAACTCCAACTAAAAATCTTACTTTGTTTACTTAAACAATAATTGTAATATATAATGGAACTGTATATTTTGTATTTTCCAAGTCTCCTATAAATGTGCTATCATACTCTCATAATTAAGAAAAAAAAAAGGAAGAGAAAGGTAGAAAGAAACAGATAAAGTTCATTTAACTAGTCTATGTTTAACCCAATTTAGAAAATTTGATTCTCACAATGACCCTGTGATGTAGATAAGGTGGGTGTTTGTAATCACGTTTATTATCAACTTTGATAGGAAAGTTTTGAGATAAGGAGACAGGCACCCAGAAAACTACATGATTTACGCTGAGTTTCACAGTCAGCAAGAGATGAAGCCTTGCCCACACTTTCTTCCTTCTCCTGGCCCCATATTCTCTTACCTATGTCACACTAGCTGCTGCTGCTGCTGCTGCTAAGTCGCTTCAGTCGCGTCCGACTCTGTGCGACCCCATAGACGGCAGCCCACCAGGCTCCCCCATCCCTGAGATTCCCCAGGCAAGAACATTGGAGTGGGTTGCCATTTCCTTCTCCAATGCATGAAAGTGAAAAGTGAAAGGGAAGTCACTCAGTCGTGTCTGACTCTGTGCAACCCCATAGACAGAAGCCCACCAGGCTCCTCCATCCATGGGATTTTCCAGGCAAGAGTACTTGACTGGGGTGCCATCGCCTTATCTGTGTCACACTGGAATTCTGTCCAATTAGTAGGAAACCATTATTGCTTTGGTTTAAAGTGCAAGCTCACGGATAATCCACATAGGTAACCATTTATTTTTCTGATGCATTTGATTCTTGGCTGAGTCAGATAAATAACTTGTTCAAAATGGAACGAGCTAAGGTGCATCCTGAACTTTTAACTCCATCTTTGCTTTCTTGGTGTTTTGCAGCCTCAGTTATAGTCTATCATCTGATTCTTCCAGAGAATCCTTTATTGGATGCAATGTTTTAGTACAGATAGTCCTTGGCATTTATCAATGTTTTCTTTAAAAGTTTGGGAGGAAAATATCTGGTATTTAACCAAATTGAAAACTGAAAGTTCCTTTAGAGCAGGATTTCTCAACCTTGGCACTGTTGTACTTTGGGCCAGATATTTTTGTTGTGGAGGGCTCTTGTCCATGGTAGGATACTGAGCAACATTCCAGGACTCTACTCAGTAGATGCCAGTAGCATCCCTCCCAGTTGTCATAATGAAGAATGTCTTGGATATTGCCAAATGTCCCCTCGTGGGAGGAAACTCTGTCAAACACTACTGCTCTAGTTTTAAACTTTGGTGAACAGTGATTTAGCCAGCAGTAGATTCCCTGGTGGCTCAGACAGTAAAGAATTTGCCTGTAATATGGGAGACTGGGATTCAATTTCAGGGTTAGAAAGATCCCCTGGAGGAGGAAATGGTAACCAACTCCAGTATTCCTGCCTGGAGAATCCCATGGACAGAGGAGCCTGGTGGGCTACAGTCCATGGGGTCTCAAAGAGTCAGACCTGAACTGAGTGACTAAATCAGTGACTAACACACACACAGATCATATTAGGCTAATGTCAAGAAGATACTGATTTTATAAGCTAGCAAAATTCATTGTTCTATATTTTTATTACCTTATTGGTGTTGTAATTTAGTATTGTTGTAGTTGTTTAGTGGCTCAGTTGTGTCCAACTCTTTTGCGACCCCATGGACTATAGACCACCAGGCTCCTGTATCCATGGGATTTCCCGCAAGAATAGTGGAAAGGGTTTTGCCATTTCCTTTTCCAGGGTATCTTCCTGACCCAGGGATCAAACCTGCATCTCCTGCTTGGCAGGCAGATTCTTTACCACTGAGCAACCTGGAAACAGATTCTTTTAATTTAGTATAGCAAAATAAACAACATTTAATTCAAAATTGTTAATAAAATTGAAGGAACAGGGCTAAACTAGGGGAGGGTTAGGAAAGATGACATGGAGGTCAACTATGGGTTAAATAAATTTTTGACAAGGTTAAACAATTTTATGACCCATGGAAAAGTTCCTCATAGGAGCTCTTTTGCCTTTCGTCTTTTCATTGTAGAATCATGGAATTTTATTGTCTGTAGGGCCTATAATGATGAAGTAGTAAGTGCTAGAACAGAATAAAGGGTGAAATATTATTGCTGGATACAGTTTCTATTTTAACAGTCTATTGCTCTGAGTACTATAATATACATACTTTAATTATAGAAAATCTATAGTTCATTATGGGCTTCCCTCCTAGCTCAGTTGGTAAAGAATCTGCCTGCAATGCAGGACACCTGGGTTCAATTCCTGGGTTGGGAAAATCCCCTGGAGAAGGAAATGGCAACCCACTCCAGTATTCTTGTCTGGAGAATCCCATGGACAGAGGAGCCTGACAGGCTAAAGTTCTTGGGATAGCAAGAGTTGGACATGACTTAGAGACTAAAGCACCACTACCATATTTCATTATAGCATTAATTATAGCATAGACATAATCTAAGAATTATACATTATAACACTTGAAAATTGAATTTAAAAACTGTCCCTCTTTGAAACTGGGACCCCTAGAGAAATGGCTGATTCTAGAGCTAGGGGAGGGAAAATTCATGAGCCTGGAACATTTTGTGGTAAAAGTAAGGGGAAAAATGAGAAGTAGGGCATGTCAAGGGAACATGGGTGTTGAATTCTAAGAGTTACCAGTATCCAGAGCTGGAACAATTGAAGGATTAAAAATAAATAATAAATACTACTGAATTACAATCTGAACAATACAATATTCATAAATTCATATTGATATAGAAATAAATGATTGAGTGAATATTTAAGTGGTAGAGAAGAGACAAGTCTTTATTACAGAAAAATGCCAAATAGTAAATTAGAAAGAATGAGGGAAATGAGGAAAACACTAATAGTATGTCACAGTAATAATTGCTGCAGACAAGATTTATGGATGAAAACTAAAATGAATGCCTGAAATATTAAGGAGCAACAGAATATTTGCTCAAAAACATGTCTCCCAAATATTCATTAACTGCTGTTGTGAATTTAGCACATGTCTACAAATTCTTGCTAGTTCAGTTCAGTTGCTCAGTCATGTCTGACTCTTTGCGACCCCATGGATGCAGCATGCCAGGCCTCCCTGTCCATCACCAACTCCCAGAGTTTACTCAAATTCATGTCCATTGAGTTGGTGATGCCATCCAACCATCTCATCCCCTGTCATCCCCTTCTCCTCCCGCCTTCAATCTTTTCCAGCATCAGGGTCTTTTCCAATGAGTCAATTCTTCGTATCAGATGGCCAAAGTACTGCAGTTTCAGCTTCAGCATCAGTCCTTCCAATAAATATTCAGGACTGACTTCTTTTAGTATGGACTGCTTGGATCTCCTTGCTGTCCAAAGGACTCTCAAGAGTCTTCTCCAACACCACAGTTCAAAAGAATCAATTTTTCAGCACTCAGCTTTCTTTAGAGTCCAACTCTCACATCCATACATGACTACTAGAAAAACCATAGCTTTGGCTAGATGGACCTTTGTTGGCAAAGTAATGTCTCTGCTTTTTTAATATGCTTTATAGGTTGGTCATAACTTTTCTTCCAAGGAGCAAGTGTCTTTTAATTTCATGGCTGCAATCACCATCTGCAGTGATTTTGAAGCCCCCCAAAATAAAGTCTGACACTGTTTCCACTGTTTCCCCATCTATTTCCCATGAAGTGATTGGACCAGATGCCATGATCTTCGTTTTCTGAATGTTGAGCTTTAAGCCAACTTTTTCACTCTCCTCTTTCACTTTCATCAAGAGGCTCTTTAGTTCTTGTTCGCTTTCTGCCATAAGGGTGGTGTCATCTGCATATTTGAGGTTATTGATATTTCTCCCAGCAATCTTGATTCCAACTTGTGCTTCATCCAGCCCAGCATTTCTCATGATGTACTTTGAGTATAAGTTAAATAAGCAGGGTGACAATATGCAGCTTTGACATACTTCTTTCCCAATTTTGAACCAGTCTGTTGTTCCATGCCCCATTCTAACTGTTGCTTCTTGACCTGCATACAGATTTCTCAGGAGGCAGGTCAGGTGGTGTAGTATTCCCATCTCTTGTAGAATTTTCCACAGTTTGTGGTGATCCACATAGTCAATACAAGCAAGTCTTTGGCATAGTCAATAAAGCAGAAGTTTTTCTGGAACTCTCTTGCCTTTTCCATGATCCAACAGATGTTAGCAATTTGATCTCTGATTCCTCTGCCTTTTCTAAATCCAGCTTGAACATCTGGAAGTTCACAGTTCACGTATTGCTGAAGCCTGGCTCGGAGAATTTTGAGCAGTACTTTATTAGTGTGTGAGATGAGTGCAATTGTGCGGTAGTTTGAGCATTCTTTGGCATTGCCTTTCTTTGGGATTGGAATGAAAACTGACCTTTTCCATTCCTGTGGCCACTGCTGAATTTTCCAAATTTACTGGCATATTGAGTTCAGCACTTTCACAGCATCATCTTTCAGGATTTGAAATAGCTCCACTGGAATTCCATCACCTCCACTAGCTTTGTTCACAGTGATGCTTCCTAAGGCCCACTTGACTTCACATTCCAGGATGTCTGGCTCTAGATTAGTGATCACAGCATCGTGATTATCTGGGTCAGGAAGATCTTTTTGTATAGTTCTTCTGTGTATTCTTACCACCTCTTCTTAACATCTTCTGCTTCTGTTAGGTCCATATCATTTCTGTCCTTTATTGTGCCAAATTGTGCCAGATTATTGTCCTTTATCATCATCAAATTAATAGGATACAAAATCAATTTACAACAATTGGATACATCTCTATATGATAACAATGAACAATTTGAAAAGGAAGTGAAGAAAATAATTTTATTTACAATAGCATCAAATATGAAATACTTAGGAATTAGCCAAGGAAATAAAAGATTTGTACACTGAAAACTACAAAACATTGCTGAAAGAAAATAAAGAAAACACAAAACGGAAAGACTTCTTGTGTTCATGGTTTGAAATATTTGTATTGTTTATGTTCCAGTACTACCTAAAGTGATTTACAAATTTAATCTGTCTTTATCAAATCCCAATGATTTTCTGCATAAGTTGAAAATCTGATAAGGAATTAATATCTAGACTATATGGAATACTCCTAAAACTATAACAACAGCAATAATGAAAAATGTGATTCAAAAATTGGCAAAAGGCTTGACATTTTTCCAACGAAGATGAACAAAGGGCAATGAGCACATGGAAAGATGCTTAACATCATCACTAAGTATTAGGGTAATGCAAATTAAAACATATCTTGGAGAAGAACTTTCTAGGTGCAAGGAGGTGGTAGAGCAGAGATTACAGTGTAGATATGTCTTTTGCCTTCCTGAGCAAGCAAGCAGGTCATTGTGGCTGCAGCAGTGGATGAGGGTGGAGTTATAAGAGAGGAGGTTGGACAGGTGTGGACGACAGACCATGGAAGCCTCGCAGGCCATCCAGAGGATGCTGTCTTTTATGCTGAGTGGGGAGCCATGTAGAGGGTGTTGAGCAGAGAAGTGATGTGATAAAACTTAATTGTCTCCCCCTTGGGCTTCTCTTTTGGCTCAGCTGGTAAAGAATCCACCTGCAATGCGGGAGACTTGGGTTTGATCCCTAGGCTGGGAAGATCCCCTGGAGAAAGGCAAGACCACCCACTCCAGTATTCTGGCCTGGATAATTACATGGACTGTATAGTCTATGGGGTCGCAAACGTACACGACTGATCACTTTCACTTGAAGCATGTAGGATCATAGTTCCCAGACCAGGGATAGAACCTGCATCCCCTGTAGTGCAAGCTCAGACTCTTAATCACTGCACCACCATGGAAGTCCCCAAACTAGTTTTAAAGCGATATTTCTGACTGTGGCACCTGGATAGACTTCAGGAGTCAATTGTAGAAGCAGCGAAACTTATTGGAGGCTAGTACAGTATCTGGGTGAGAAATGATGGCTGCTTGAACTAAGCTGTAGCTCTGCAGGTGGTGGCAAAGTCAAGTTCTGGTGGTATTTTGAAAGTGGGATCAACAGATTTTTTCCTGAGGAACTGGATATAGTGTATGAGAGGAATAAGAGAATCACGAATGATGCTCAGGTTTATGGCCTCTTGTATTAATAAAAACCCTTTATATACAGAAATACAAAAGGAAAACATTGTCAAAGATGTTACCTTCTAACAACAACATCTGTTTTTGATTTGTAATTTCATACCATTGTTATTTGAAAATGCCAATGGAATAACTCTTTGAAAAACAATTCATCTACAACTTATGGTTCTCTGGGAGTAGCCTTCATTTTTCACATCAGCTTGCTTCTAGCAGAGCCTCACAGCTAAAGAGATGCCTCTCCTGTCTTGTTCTGCTCAGTCTTTGAGACTAAGTGCATAAAGTATTAATATTTGTTTTTGGTTTTGCTCTGCTTGGAGGAACATCTCATAAGTACTCCTGGTGCTTACAATGATGAAAATAATTATTACTAATTGTGTCTATGGGCATACAAGGCATAAATATGTACAAGATACATAATAATAACAGCATTGTGGTATTATTCTTACTGTTTCAGAATTTACCTTGGTTAAGAAATTCTAGCAGGAGCACATTGCCTTTTAAATCATTGCAGTAAATGATTATTCTTTTCTTTTTGGCTTTTAAAAATTTTATGATTGGAGTTTTTTCATTTCATAACAGATTTTCAATACTTAAAAATTATGATTATAGTTTTTTTAGCTTTTTATTTTGTATTGGAATATAACTGATTAACAATGTTCTATTAGTTTCAGGTGTACAACAAAGTGATTCAGTTATATGTATACATAGATCTATTGTTTTTCAAATTCTTTTCCCATTTAGGTTGTTACATAATACTATGCAGAGTTCCCTGTGCTATACAGTAGATCCTTGTTGACAATCCATTTAAAAATATCCTTTTCTAACAGATGAAGGATCTAAAGTCCAGAAAGATTACTTAACCTGTTTATGTTTAAATAGATACTGAAGAGTGGGGCTGGGCTTCCTAGACTCCAGACCTGTTTGTCTTAAAAGACAATGTTCTTTTGATTTGCTGCTGTTCAATCTCAGGGACTTAGATGAATGATGTATTTGTAGTATGTAATTCAACAAACATTAATTTAGCACTTCTGTATGTCAGAAACTCAGTTAGCTTGACATTGGAGGATAAGAAGATTGATTGATTAGTTGATTAAATGACTACTGAATACCCATGATATGCCTGGAGGTGTGCAGGGCTGTAGGAAGACAAAGATGAATAGTGTTTGCTCTTGAGAAAGAATCATTGGTCCTCAGAGTGATGATTGAATCTTACAAAATTGTAGCAGAAAACTAAATGGATAGGCTTTTGTTTGGGATGGCTGTACTGATTGATTCAGGCATTTCAGAAATTTATTAACTTTATACTTCTTTGAATTGGAAAGTCTACAACAATAGTATTTCAAGAATGGCTTAAGACAGGCCTGTGTTTTGCTTTTTCACATATCATTTTCATTCAAATTCTTATTTTTCTTCAAAACTCACTACTAGATATGTGATGAATAAAGATATAGTATTCAAAACACTTGAAGATCTGAATATATCATTTCACAAGACAATTATTGGTACTTAAGAACTCAAGTATCATCTCTTCAGAGATCTTCCTTGCTTCTATTGTCTAAATTAGACCCCTTTCCAATCACTCGACATCACTTTATACTGTCAAATTTTTTCATGGTTTTATCACTATTAGTATCCATATGCCCAGTTTTTACTGCCTGTCTTTTACTACTAGAGTTTCATGAGAAATTTTTACAGTGGTAAAGAAATTTAACTTTACTTAGGTAAATTAGAAAAACTGATTGTAGTGTTAGAATTTTTCAAATGCTTTAATTCTGAACTATTTTTCAGGATGTTTGTATACAAACCATAACAAAGGAGAATACAACACACATTACTCTCATTCAAGTCAGAGTATTTTCTCAGTTCTGAACTTGTCCCTATCACTTCAGTTTTTAATTTTTAACAGAGGTGTTGTTTTCTTTTTCGGTTTTTAAAAATATGGAGCACTTCACAAAGTGCATATCATTCTTGCACTGGGGCCATGCTAATCCTCATTCCAATTTTAGTATATCTGCTTCCAAAGTGAGCACTGTTCTTTGTTTTCAGAAAGTGTTTGATTGACACAATATAACATTTAAGTGGAAGAAGGGTCAATGATCACCAAAAAAAATTAAAAGATATTTTCCAATCGATATGATTTTCTTTTTATATTTTTGTCTATATTAAAATATGTTTCATGTGAAAAAAATCACACTTGCATTCATAGATAGTCTAAATTGCTGGAACTAAATTTAATACATATAAATCCATGGTTGATCTAAAGACAAAACAGAGTCAAATATTTATATAAACTCATTAATGTGAATATTTGCCAGAAATTAAAACATGAACAAAATTGTTAGGAAATAGAGGAGACAGATGTAAAGATCTAGAGGAAGGATGTCTCAGACAGAGAAAAGGCAAGAACAGAAGTTTGAAGGGTGATAAAGAGTGGAGGATGTGTGAAGTACCCATAGAATGCCAGAGGAGAGAAAAATATAAAGGTGAGCAAGAACCAACCATGTGGGGCTCTATGGGACAGAGTAAGGAGTTTGCATTTTATCCAAGATATCTGCCAAGTTAGTGGAGGGCTTAAGCAACAAATGACATGATCTGATTTATGATTTAAAAATATCACTGTGATCCTTTGGTGGAAAAGGGATTAGAAGAGGGTAAGAATTAAAACAGGAAATTCAGTTGAGGCAATTATAATAGTTTAAGAAACAGATAATTAGGACTAAGATAGCGTTACTGCAACAGGGAGAAAAAGGTGGGTTCAACTGATGGGCTAGTTGTGGGGAATGAAGAGGAAAGGATGGGTCTGCTAGACTTTGGGCCTGAACAACTGGATGAAGAGTACCATTTACTTGGATTGAAAGTCAAGAGTCTTGGATGTGTTAAGCTTCAAAGGTCTATTAGATATTTAGGTAGTGGTATTGAGAAGTTCTATCCTACTGGCCTGCCCAGAAAGAGGCCACACAGCCCAACCTCTCTTGCAAAAAAGGCAGGTCTGCCTGTCTAAGCTCCCTAGCAAGGGCAGCCAGGGCAAAGAAAGCACTGAGCCAGACCATCAGACCTCACTTTCCCAATGAGGACGTGTGTACATGCTCAGTTGCTAAGTCCTGTCTGACTCTTTGCAACCCCATGAACTGTAGCCTGGCAGGCTTCTCTGTCCATGGGGTTTTCTGGGCAAAATGCTAGAGTGGCTTGCCATTCCTTTTCCAAGAGATCTTCCTGACTCAGGAATAAAACCCAAGTCTCCTGTTTGGCAGGTGGATTCTTTACCACTAACACTACCTGGCAAGAAAATGCCCTTAAAGGGGATATTTCGTATCCACTTCCTCTCTTTTCCTACAGGATAGAAGGTGGATGTTGCAGAGAGTCTGTTCTGACCTTGTGGTTTGATTAGAATTCCCTGAGGGATGTCGGAACAATGAAGCAGAAGGCATCTGAGGCCCTGGATGACTTTGTGGAGTGGAGCTAGCTACCCACCTGCTCCGAACCACTTGTCTACTTCTAGAAAGCGATGTCAAAGAGAAGTAAGTTTTCCCTTGCTTGAGTCCTTAATACCACACAGCTACTGCTAAGTCACTTCAGTCATGTCCGACTCTGTGTGACCTTATAGAGGACAGCCCTCCAGGCTCCCCCGTCCCTGGGGTTCTCCAGGCAAGAACATTGGAGAGGGTTGCCGTTTCCTTAATACCACACAGTGGTTCCCAAGTTTGAGTTCTGAAAATATGATAGTCTTATTAGGCCATGCCATGAGGTCACATCAACCACCATTTAGGAACCTAAAGCATTTCAGCCCCTTTGGAAAACCTCAGATTACAATAGAGAAGGATCGACACTTTGTTGTTACAACTTTTTGTCAGCTCTCATGACTATTTTATTTATAGCCAGGGACAATGCATTTTGTGTAATAGGATGGGCCAGTCCATATGGGTAGGAATTGATGTGAGAGGATTATCATTACACTTTCAGCCTGTGTTTTTAACAGTGCCATGGTGTGCATTTTGAGTCAATGCTTGAAACCATATGACATTAGGAATGTATAGAGAAAAAGAAATAGGTGAAAGAGATAAAGAGGTGTAAATTTCCATTTGCAAAATAAGTGAGTCATGGAGATGAAAAGTACAGCATGTAATAACATAATATTTGTGTGACATGGTAACTAGACATGTGATTGTTTTGTCTTGTATAGAAATATTGGATCACTATGTTGTGTACCAGGAACTAACATAGTGTTGTAGGTCAATTACTTCAAAACAAACAAACAAACACAGAAAAAGAGCTCAGATTTCTGTTAACTAGAGGCAGGGAGTAGGGAAGGGGGAATTGGATGAATGTGGATAAAGTGTACAAACTTCCAGTTATAAGATAAATACTAGGAATGTAATGTAAGACATGATTGTCATAATTAACAAGAAAGTTGTTATACATAAAAGTTGTCAAGAGAATTAATCCTAAGAGTTCTGTCTTAGGGAAACAAGGAAACATAGTTTTTCTTTTTTTCTTAATATTTTACATCTATATGAGATGAGACATATTCACTAAACTAATTGTGATAATCATTTCATGATGTATGTAAGTTGAATCATTATGCTGTTTGTGAATGTGAAAGTTGCTCAGTTGTGTCCATCTCTTTACAACCCAATGGACTGTAGTCCATGGAATTCTCCAGGCAAGAATACTGGAGTAGGTAGCCTTTCCCTTCTCCAGGGGATCTTCCCAACCCAGGTATTGAACCCAGGTCTCCCTCATTGCAGGCAGATTCTTTACCAGCTGAGCCACAAGGGAAGCCCTGTATACCTTAAACTTATATAGCATTGAACATGAATTGATGGGCTTCCCAGGTGGCCCTAGTGGTAAAGAACCTGACTGCAGATGCAGGAGATGCAAAAGACATGGGTTTGATCCCTGGGTCAGGAAGATCCCGGGGAGGAGGGAACGGCAACCTACTCTAGTATTCTTGTTTGGAAAATCCCATGGACAGAGGAGCCTGGGGGCTACAGTCCATGGGGTCTCAAAGAGTCGGACATGACGAAGTGACTTCGTACATAAGTGAATTACATCTCAGTAAAACTCGGGGAGGAGGAAGAAAAAGAAAAAGGGCTTCTTCCAAGACAACCCATGTGATAGCTATTAATATCATATTAATTATGGTATCATTATAATACAATAATAACTATAATATATAATTATAATAATTCAGTACATAATATTGAATTATTTATTTGAGCATGGATGTGAGAGTTCAACTGTGAAGAAGGCTGAGCAGTGAAGAATTGATGCTTTTGAACTGTGGTGTTGGAAAAGACTCTTGAGAGTCCCTTGGACTGCAAGGAGATCCAACCAATCCATTCTGAAGGAGATCAGCCCTAGTATTTCTTTGGAAAGAATGATGCTAAAGCTGAAACTCCAGTACTTTGGCCACCTCATGCGAAGATTTGACTCACTGGAAAAGACTCTGATGCTGGGAAGGATTGGGGGCAGGAGGAGAAGGGGATGACAGAGGATGAGATGGCTGGATGGTATCATGGACTCGATGAACGTGAATCTGAGTGAACTCTGGGAGTTGGTGATGGACAGGGAGACCTGGAGTGCTGCGATTCATGGGGTCACAAAGAGTCAGGCAAGACTGAGTGACTGAACTGAACTGAAATGAACTGTGGCCATATAATCAATGTCTTAATTAATGCTCTTTCTGTATTTGTATCTTTGAATTTGGCCCATACTTGTGAAGTCTTTCAGAAACAGTCTTGTAGACCAACAGATGATGGTCAGTCAATCAGTTCAGTTGCTCAGTCGTGTCCAACTCTTTGCGACCCCATGAGTTGCACACGTCAGGCCTCCCTGTCCATCACCAACTCCTGGAGTTCACTCAGACTCATGTCTATCGAGTCAGTGATGCCATCCAGCCATCTCATCCTCTGTTGTCCCCTTCTCCTCCTGCCCCCAATCCCTCTCAGCATCAGAGTCTTTTCCAATGAGTCAACTCTTCACATGAGGTGGCCAAAGTACTGGAGTTTCAGCTTTAGCATCTTCCTTCCAATGAACACCCAGGACCGATCTCCTTTAGGATGGACTAGTTGGATCTCCTTGCAGTCCAAGGGGCTCTTAAGAGTCTTCTCCAACACCACAGTTCAAGAGCATCAATTCTTCGGTGCTCAGCTTTCTTCACAGTCCAATTCTCACATCCATACATGACCACTGGAAAAACCATAGCCTTGACTAGACAGACCTTTGTTGGCAAAGCAATGTCTCTGCTTTTGAATATGCTATCTAGGTTGGTCATAACTTTCCTTCCAAGGAGTAAGTGTCTTTTAATTTCATGGCTGCAATCACCATCTGCAGTGATTTTGGAACCCAAAAAATAAAATCTGATACTGTTTCTGCCAGGAGCCAGCAGGGAGATCCCACCCATGACAAGGTCATGCGGAGAGGCCTGATGGGCAAGGCGAGTCAGGTCTCGAGGAGGTCTTCTGTCTGAGCATCTACCCCAAAACCAAAATCTGTCTGTTTACTGTCTGCTATATTATACTCTTCTGACATTACCACCTCTTCTCTGTAAAGAGTTAATTCAAAGCTCCAGTTAATAGTCTCCTGCATATTAAAAAAAAAATATCTCAGCTTAAGCCCCTTTGATGGCTTTTTAACTTATCTGACTGGTCTGCTTTACAACTTGTGGATTGTTTACAGCCCCCAACTGTGAGAGGCACGAAGCTCAAAACATCTTAAAGACATAGAGCCTTTTAGAGTTAAGAATTAGTTTGGTGAAGAGTTTGCTGAGTTAATGTTTGCCGCCAGGCCTCCATATTCTTTATCTTTTATGCACCTGAAATATATTAATCAATGTAATTGGGATCTAGAAAAGGAATATAGTAGTTTTGATGTTAGCAATACTAGACTTTTGAGTTAATTAATTTTCTCTTTGTTATAAATCACTGTACCTCTTTCATTGTTATAAATTGTTGTATCCTTGCTACGTAAGAATGTAACTTTATTTAGTGCTTTCTGAGAGTGGCACCAGACTTTGGGAAGAACAACACTGTTAACACAAATAAGTCTTCTGGTTGACAAACTCTTATCAGAAAAGGGCCGTAAAATGTTGGTTGGCCCTCTGGCTAGAAGATGATGTAAATCACCTAAGGCTTATGTATACAACTAGGTATGCAGAGAGAAAGCCTTGTCTCGATAAGAGTCAGGGCTGCTGACGTTGCATAATTTTGTATTATCCACTGTTCTCTATGTACAATCAAAAGTATAAAAGGCCTTCTGAACAATAAAGGGTGGACCAGTTTCTCAGACTAGTCTCTCGAACTAGTTTCTTGGAAATCTGGTTTCCGCCACGTCTCTCTCTTTCTCTCTTTCTCTCTCCCTCCATCTCCTTTTCTGGCTGAATTCCCTTCGGGAACGCTGGAGGCTTGCCGAGTCTACTTACCTGCCCTGGCTTTTACGATCCACGGCGAAAGGGAGCCTAAGGCGGGGCACCCTTCGATATTCAAGTGGGCGTGGTGGCCCAATGTAGACAGTGCAAGTTCCTTGTCTGGAACTTTATTGGCTTTCCACATAGACCAAGTTATTCAGCGTCTTTTCTCCATTAAATTTTCCTACTACACTATTCTTTCCTAATCTCTCTTTATATTCCTTATTAAATAGTCCTTTTCCAGACTCCGACTCCATCCCCACTTCAAATTCCTTGGATCCACTGGGGCAGGACCCCGGCATGTTTCCACTGTTTCCCCATCTATTTGCCATGAGGTGGTGGGACCAGATGCCATGATCTTCGTTTTCGGAATTGAGCTTTAAGGCAACTTTTTCACTCTCCTCTTTCACTTTCATCAAGAGGCTTTTAGTTCCTCTTCACTTTCTGCCATAAGGGTGGTGTCATCTGCATATCTGAGGTTATTGATATTTCTCCCAGCAATCTTGATTCCAGCTTGCGCTTCTTCCAGCCCAGCATTTCTCATGATGTACTCTGCATATAAATTAAATAAGCAGGGTGATAATCTACAGTCTTGATGTACTCCTTTTCCTATTTGGAACCAGTCTGTTGTTCCATGTCCAGTTCTAACTGTTGCTTCCTGACCTGCATATAGGTTTCTCAAGATGACAGTATTACTTCTATATTTGCCAACAGCTGGGGCAAGTTCATCCGGCTTCTCTGGAACTCCATGTTCTCACCTGCAACAAAAAGCATTCAGGTGAGGATAAACATCTAGGAAAGTATCTAGTATAGTGGTGGACATGCAGTCAGCTCGTTTTTCTTTCCCATTCCCAGAATCCCAGGTACTGGTGCATAGTTCTAGTTTAGCTCTGTTCAGAAGTAGTAATATGAGGTCATAATGTGCAGTTTTAGGGGCATTAAGAATAGTGTCAGTGAGATAAAGGCATCTTTATATTTTTATAGACCATTGGGGTCAACTAGGTTTAAAAATCACTGGGCAAAATTTTGCAAACAATCTTAATTATTTTAATGTTATAAAAGCATGTAATCTTGTACTTCTGATGTCTGGGTAATTAAGCTTTGAACACCAGTGACTTCTAATCTTCCATAGTTTCATAATCTTTCATTTGTTTCTCTGCAGATTGGTCATTACTCATCACCACCTTTCTGCTTCAATGGAAATCATTTTCACTGAGGCCAGGAGGGGACAGAATGGCTTTGATTATAAATTACTGTAAAAACAACTTTTATGTGTTGAGCTTCATGGAATTTTTATTTGTTCACTGAATTTTATTTTATGGTTAAAGAAGGTAAATAACAAAGCAATTGTACTTAGCAGATGAAAAGACACATATGAAATTGATAAATTTAGCTGTGGCTATCTCTGACCTAATATAACAACCATCTTGGTTTCTAAATCCTAATTATGTTTCATAGAAACTTTTAACTTTGCTGATACAACTCAAGAAGAATTCAAATAGCTCCTTAGGTTTCCTCAAAATGTAGCAACTTTATTAATCATTGTTTATTAATTACTTTTTAGGTTAAGAAAAATGGTAAAGGAAGTTCTAAAAGTTTAATTCATTAAAATAAAATGGAATTTGACATTTAAATACTTTACTCTTATAAATTACGGGCCATTTTATGCATTACATAAGTTTTCTGGAGTTTTTGAAACATCTTTAAACAGAAGTTGGTTCTTTTAAGTTTATTTTTCCAGGAAACTTTGCTAGCTATTGAAAAATAGTTTATTTACTTGGTATGCATGTGTGTGCTCAGTTGCTCAGTCATGTCTGACTCTTTGCAAGTCTATGGCCTATAGCCCACCAGGCTTCTCTGTCCATGGGATTTCTTAGGTAATTTCTAGAGTTTTCTCCATGGGATTTCTGGAGCGGGTTACCAGTCCCTACTTCCCTTTGACCCAGGGATCAAAACCACATCTCCTGCACTGGCAGGCAGATTCATTGCATGCACCACCTGCTGCTGCTAAGTCGCTTCAGTTGTGTCTGACTCTGTGCAACCCCATAGACGGCAGCCTACCAGGCTCCCCCATCCCTGGGATTCTCTAGGCAAGAACACTGGAGCGGGTTGCCATTTCCTTCTCCAATGCATGCAAGTGAAAAGTGAAAGTGAAGTCACTCAGTCGTGTCCGAGTCTTAGTGACCCCATAGACTGCAGCCCACCAGGCTCCTCCATCCATGGGGTTTTCCAGGCAAGAGTACTGGAGCGAGGTGCCATTGCACCACCTGGGACACGTATAAATATTGAATGTTAAATGTTTGTTTTGGAAAGTTAGAAAAGGCATGAATGCATCAATTGCTGTTCAGTTCAACATTTTAAACATACCGTTAAAACAAATTGTCCAAACATACTATGATTTTCAAAGTTACAACAAAAGTATGTCATGTCACTATAACTCTCATAAAATATTGATATATAGATTGTATTATATAATATAAGCATATATTATCTATCATGCAGTGATATATATTTTATTATATAAAATGTAATATTTTACAGGAACTGCTTTTTCATGCACAATGCCATTTTTGTTGAGAGTTTATATAAACTCTACCCTTTGATTATTATTTACCTTTAAGAAATGATATAGCCCTTTGGACAAATAAATCTGGACAAAATTTTCCCTTCTGTTTTCCACAGAGCTGGTTTAGTTGAAAACATTTTAGGTTTTTAAACTGACATAGATATTTTAGCATGGGTTTTATCTTGATTTAACCCAAGTTTGGGATTCTTCTGTTCTTTACTTTGGAGTTGGGAATTAAGCCTCAAGAATGATCCTGTGTGATTGGAAAGTCGTCAAAAGCAAATGTATCAGCAAGAATGGCAAAACAGGGGGTTGTGTTAAGCGAGGATGCTCAGTCAACTGGCCATTGCACTCTAGGAACACTTGACGAGAGCAGCTGCCAGGGAACAGAGCCAGGGTCATGTCCAGGAACACCTGGCTGAGTTAAAAACCTCAGTCAGACCCCAAAACAAACCAGAAACAAGTACATCAGACTCATGCATAATATCTGCTGCACCTGCCTGACACATCACTGCCTGGAACATGCTAACAGGTCAGTCAGGTCAGTTACAGGTAAATATCGTAAAGGTGCATTGTCTCTGCCTCTTTCATTCCTGCTTTAATGACCTGGCCTGCCCATTCACCATCTTCCAGGAATCTACAAGAGCCTGTTCTGGGCACTAGGCTCTGTTCTGGAGTCTTTTCCAGATTGCCCTGACATCTGCTTTCATGGTTCAATGTTCCCCTTCCCTGGTCATTTCATTACCTGGTTTAGTTTTAGTGTAAAGAATACAGGGGCTTCTCTGGTGGTTCAGTGATAGAGAATACACCTGCCAATGCAGGAGACTCAGGTTTGATCTCTCAGTTCAGTTCAGTTCAGTTCAGTTCAGTTGCTCAGTTGTGTCCGACTCTTTGTGACCCCATGAATCACAGCACACCAGGCCTCCCTGTCCATCACCAACTCCCAGAGTTCACTCAAACTCACGTCCATCGAGTCGGTGATGCCATCCAGCCATCTCATCCTCGGTCGTCCCCTTCTCCTCCTGGCCCCAATCCCTCCCAGCATCAGAGTCTTTTCCAATGAGTTAACTCTTTGCATGAGGTGGCCAAAGTACTGGAGTTTCAGCTTTAGCATCATTCCTTCCAAAGAAATCCCAGGGTTGATCTCCTTCAGAATGGACTGGGTGAATCTTCTTGCAGTCCAAGGGACTCTCAAGAGTCTTCTCCAACACCACAGTTCAAAAGAATCAAGTTTTCACTGCTCAGCCTTCTTCACAGCCCAACTCTCACATCCATACATGAGCACAGGAAAAACCATAGCCTTGATTAGACGGACCTTAGTTGGCAAAGTAATGTCTCTGCTTTTGAATATGCTATCTAGGTTGGTCATAACTTTTCTTCCAAGGAGTAAGTGTCTTTTAATTTCATGGCTGCAATCACCATCTGCAGTGATTTTGGAGCCCCCAAATAAAGTCTGACACTGTTTCCACTGTTTCCCCATCTATTTCCCATGAAGTGATGGGACTGGATGCCTCTAGGTAGGGAATATTTCCTGGAGGAAGAAATGGCAACCCATTTAAGTATTCTTGCCTGGGAAATTGCATGGACAAAGGAGTCTGGTGGGCTACAGTCCATGGGATTGCAAAGAGTCAGACATGACTGAACAACTAAACAATACCACTAATACGGAATTCAAACTTTAGGTCAAGGAAATGGCAACCCTCTCCAGTATACTTGCCTGGAAAATTCCAAGGACAAAGAAGCCTGGCTGGCTACAGTCTATGGGGTTGCAAAGAGTTGGACACGACTGAGCACACATACCTTGAAGTCACAGCTACCACTAGGGTAAATTCTTTAACTTCTCTGTGATTCAACTCCTTTATCTCTGAAACAGTTTATTACATTAACTAGTTAAAATCCCAAGCCTTTCTAGGAAGGTTTATAGATCATGGGTCTTTTTATCTGCAAGGAGTATGGAAGAAAGGAAAAAGCAGAGAGAATTTAAAGATAAAGGGATAAATTTATTTAGATGACAATTATATTGTTTGCTTTAAAATGGTTTATTTTATTCATTCATTTTAGAAATTCTTGTTGGTTAGCTCCAACTGTTTACCAGATACAGTGCTAGGCTCTGGGTCTAAACAAACACAGAGAACACAGCTCCATGGGCTCCTGTTTTCATGGGGAGGGGAGTGGTGAGATATGTCAGCAAAGGGAAGGCATCCACAGTAGCACAGCGTTCTGTCTGTGACATGAAAAGTTGTCATAGAGAAGGAGATACTTGCCCTGATTTTTGGCAGAGTAAGGCTCTTCCTAGACTGGAAATGGTGGTGGCTGCCCCAAGAAAGGCTTGTATGAACAGTAGGGCTTCTAGGAACAGAGTTAAGGAAAGGGATGGAGAAATCGAGGGTGATTAGGATAGTACAAAGCAGGAGGATGCTGCAAAGGATTTGCTTCCAGCAGCACTTTTGTTGCTGTGGTAAACTGTCTAATGAGGACCTGGCTATTGCTCCTAGTACCCTGTTCTGTGCTAGGTGCTGGCAGACACGCTTTAATAACTAACTCGAGAATGGCTTTTAGAATCAAGATTTAAAATTCACTTTTGTCCTTATAATCAGCAAAATTTTTATATTTTGGTTTGTATTTGAAATGATGAGAAATATGAGGTGTTTCTATGTCTTGTGAGATTGAAAAGATGAAACAGAGATGATGAGGGTGTTTTTTTTGTGTGTGTGTGGTTGTTGTTCAGTTGCTTAGTTGTTGTCTGACTCTTGTATCCTCGTGGACTGCAGCACGCCAGGCTTCCCCATTCTTCAGTCTCTCCCAGAGTTTGCTCAAATGTTCATTGAGCTAGTGATGCCATCCAACCATCTCATCCTCTATTGCCCGCTTCTCCTCCTGCCCTCAATCTTTCTCAGCATCAGGGTCTTTTCTAATGAGTCGGCTCTTTGCACAGGACATGGAAGGTAGCCAAAGTATTGGAGCTTCAGCATCAGTCCTCCCAACGAGTATTCAGGACTGATTGACTTTAGGATTGACTGGTTTGATATCCTTGCTGTCCAGGAAACTCTCAAGAGTCTTCTCCAGTACCACAATTCAAAACCATAAATTCTTTGGCTCTCAGCCTTCTTTATGGTCCAGCTCTCACATCTGTACATGACTACTAGAACGACAATATCTTTCACTATAAGGACCTTTGTTGAAAAAGTGATGTATCTGCTTTTTAATATGCTGTCTAGCTTTGTCACAGCTTTTCTTCCAAGGACCAAGTGTCTTTTAATTTCATGACTACAGTCACCATCTGCAGTGATCTTTACCATCCAATGCTTATATTCTAGTCCTATGTAGAGTAATCTAAGGTTTTTATTTGGACATTCAGTTCAGTTCAGTTGCTCAATCGTGTCCGACTCTTTGCAACCCCATGGACTGCAGCATGTCAGGCCTCCCTGTCCATCATCAACTTCTGGATCTTGCTCCAACTCATGTCCATCACGTGGGTGATGCAATCCAACCATCTCATCCTCTGTCATCCCCTTCTCTTCCTATTTGGACATTAATCATACATAATTCCTATAGCATTTCATTTTCATTAAGCTGGCTAGAGTTATCTCTCATCATTTCCTTGAATCATCAGATTTTAAAATCACTTTTTCCTCTGTAAGTACCCTAAAATTGTTTTGATTTGTATTTTATTACATATGGGAATGTTAAAAGAAGCCTTGTTAAAAAGGTTTATTTCCTTAGACATTTAAAAGTTTTCCCTTTTGTTTTAAAATGATGATGGTGTATATATAGTAGTTATATTTCCCACTGAATGCACACTGGTTGTGCAGGTTGCATAACTTTGCCATCCTAAGGGTTAATAAAAACATTAAATAACTTGCATCTGGGAAACACTGATTTAACAGATAATTATTTATTTGCATTTCTGCTGGACATGTTAAGTTTCATGCCACAAAATGAAAACAGATGAGCAAATCAGAGGCCCTGGGTTACACAACCGATGTGAGTGAAAATGTGAGCAGCATCAGTGAAATCTGGAGGTCACAGCAGAGAGACGGAATCTATTAATTGGGAATTCATAACAAGGGAATGAGCTTCCCAGGTGGCACTAGCAGTAAAGAACCCACTTGCTAATGCAGGAGACTTAAGAGACATGGTTTCAGTCCCTGGGTTGGGAAGATCCCCTGGAGGAGGGCATGGCAACCCACTCCAATATTCTTGCCTGGTGAATCCTATGGACAGAGGAGCTTGGTGGGCTACAGTCTATGTGGTTGCAAAGAGTTGGACAGAGCTGAAGCAACTTAGCATGCACAACAAGAGGATAGAGGACATCTGCAAAGGAAACCTCAATTGGCAGGTAACAAGAACTGAGGGGTAAAGCATGTTGAGTAGTGAAATTCTAGCTAGTCAGGTAATCAAAGAACATGTAAAATATCTATTGAGAGATTTTCACAGGAGAAGACCATTACAAAAAGTTTGTTTTGTGTTTTTGGCTGTGGATACAATTTTACTTAAGCAGAAAGATCACCTATGATTTTTCCAATCCTCCTTATTTCTTTTAAATATTGTACTGCCAGTAGAATGGTATAAGTAGAAAATCCAGAATCCTGTTTAATAGATTTCCATCCCAACCAATGTCCTTCAACTAAATTAAAAATAGCTCTTAATTTTTTTTATTCAGCTCTACTAAGTTTTATTCCACTCCATGATCTCCTTGCCTAATTGTTCTCTTCATCAATATTTACCTATTTTTCTGAATTTTAGGTATCTAACTTTGTATTTCCATGTTTTCAACTGAATTTCTTTCAGATTTTAATTTTCAGTAATTCCCACATAGTATAAATTTGCAAGAGAAATAAATCAATATTTGATAGTGATCTTAAATTGCATCTTTATTTCAACTCTATCTACCTCAGAAAGGATTTGAGAGGTTTTAAAAGAGTGAAAAAAACCCCAAAAACCCCGTCATAAAAGTGTGGAAAATTAGAATCAAGCACTACTTTTGCAGAGGCCTGCTAAAAATTTTGTCTGTGTTGTTAACAGGTGTAACAGCAAATTGGTTTAATATAATAGGTTCTCAATAAATGTTCACCAAGTGAATGTGAGTTACAAGATGAGGGAATGATGATTTTTTAAAAATATAATTTTCTTCCATTTTGCTTGGCCTCCTGGGAAGGAATCAGGTAAGGTAGGTGAAAAGGGAGACTGGGTTAGAGACTGACACAAAGACTTAGAGGGATTTCTCTAACAGTTCTCATCACAAGGAAAAAAAATTTTGTTTTTCTTTTATTTTGTATATGTATGAGCTGATGGATAGTCACTAAACCTATTCTGGCAATCATTTTGTGATGTACACAAGTCAAACCATTATGCTGTATATCTTGAATTTATGCAGTGCTGTATGTTAATTAGATCTTAATAAAACTGGGAGGAAATACAGGAATAAGGGGATTTAAAGTGCTTGGGTGGGCAGCGCTGATTGTACTGTTAAGGTTCTACACTGAGTCTCTTTGGATTCTGGAGGAAGTTTCAGAATGAGATTCTGAGCAAGGAAGACCTTGTTGATAACCTTTCACTTGCAAGGTGAGCAAAGTTTAACAGGTTACTAACCTTCTGTGGCTCAGCTGGTAAAGAATCTGCCTGCTATGCAGGAGACCTGGGTTTGATCCCTGGTTTGGGAAGATCCCCTGGAGAAGGGAAAGGCTACCCACTCCAGTATTTTGGCCTGGAGAATTTCATGAACTGTATAGTCTATGGGGTCACAAAGAGTCGGACATGACTGAGTGACTTTCACTTTCCACATCTGTAAAACTGGGATATACTTAGTTCACAATATGATTATGAAAGTCAATTGAGTTAAGAAATTTGGAAGCATTTTGAAGACTTCAAGGTAAAAATATTATAATTAATAAAATCTCAAAATGAAAGACCTTTGCTTACTTTATAAGAATAATTTCACAAATGAATCCCAAACAGAAAACTAAGGTCCACCTTTTATATTAATAGAAGAAAAAGCTTTATATTTTGTTTGAATCAGAATAAGTTCTAGGTAATCTTAAGCAGCTCTGCACAGAAAAACTGAACCAAAAAATATTTCCTATGAGAAAAAGATTGGGGAAAATTAACTCACACAAAGTTGGTGAGTTTGTTTAGAGTGTGTTAGTCACAACAAAGCTGACAAATTAATTTACAACTTAAGTGAGAAAATTCAGTTCCTCATTAAAAGAGTGTTCTAAGGCCCAAGAAACAAATACTATTTCCTATGACAAATATTTTTTCTAAACTTTGTGGTTATCATGAAAACCATATCACAAGGGAGCTGAGCCTCATGGTTAAATATTATTTGACTGCTTGCCTGGGTGAAGAAAACAAAAATGAAAAAGAAATAAAACATACACACCAAGGAAATTAGAATTGAAAGAGATACATGTACCCCAGTGTTCACTGCAGCACTGTTTACGATGGCCAGGACATGAAGGGAACCTAGATGTCCATCGGCACATGAATGGATGAGAAAGCTGTGGTACATATACACAATGGACTATTACTCAGCCATTAAAAAGAATGCATTTGAATCAGTTCTAGTGAGGTGGATGAAACTGGAGCCTATTATTCAGAGTGAAGTAAGTTAGAAAGAAAAACACCAGTACAGTATACTAATGCATATATATGGAATTTAGAAAGATGGTAATGATGGCCCTCTATGTGAGACAACAAAAGAGACACAGATATAAAGAACAGTCTTTTGGACTCTGTGGGAGAAGACGAGGGTGGGATGATTTGAGAGGGTAGTGTTGAAACCTGTATATTATAGTATGTGAAGTGGATTGCCGGTCCAGGTTCAATGCATGAGACAGGGTGTTCAGGGCTGGTGCACTGGGATGACCCTGGGGGATGGAATGGGGAGGTAGGTAGGAGGGGGGTTCTGGATGGGGAATACATGTGTGCCCGTGGCTGATTGATATAGATGTATGGCACAAACCACTACAATATTGTAAAGTAACTAGCTTCCAATTAAAATAAGTAAATTAATTAAAAAACAATAACAACAACAACAATAAAACAAGCCACACTCACTTCTCTTTCCTGAATGAGAGTAACATGAAAAAGAATTGTAATTATGAGAAAAAAGAAAGTGTTATCGATCTTTGACCTCCAACAGTTCATAAATCATCAGACTAGTGTCTTCAACCTTCTCTCTTTTATCTTGCTGAGAAGAACGATGACCTACACAGCGCTTGAATCTTCAAAATAATTATAGTCAGAATAATTATTTCCTTTTAGTTTTCCCATCAAATATCATTGCAATATGTAGCCTTCTTTTCACTTAATCCAAAACATTCAAAGTATTGAGACATAATTCTAATGCCACACTTGTCATGTATCTTTTACACCTTTACAGTAAAAACTAGCAGTACTTTTTGATACCCAGTGACTAAAAGTGTTCAATAAATCTGTTGAATAGAATGTGAAATTGAATAGTGAAGTGAGCTTGGTAGACTTATTATTCTTATCTTAAAAAAAAAACCACCACATCAATTTGTTGCATGTTTTAGAAAGTTACTTTCAGTCCTATTCAATTTAATAATACTAAGCCCCTCCTGGCAGATAGGACTTTAAAAGTATTATAGAAAACAGTAAAGATATTTGGACACAGCTCTGTATTCAAGTAGCTTTCAGACTAATCAGTGAGAAAAAAGCTGAACATATGAACCAAGGGCTACACTTAGTAGAAACCATAACTTTATAGAAACTCACAATGGGGAGTAAACTTAAAATCAATGACAGTGATATGCACACATTTGTCAAACTCACTGATACCCTTCCAGCATTTTTAAAAAGTGAAAGTGAAAGTTACTCAGTTGTGTCCGACTCTTTGTGACCACAGTCCATGGAATTCTCCAAGCCAGAATACTGGAGTGAGAAGCCTTTCCCTTCTCCAAGGGATCCTCCCAACCCGGGGATCCAACGTCTTCCACGTTGCAGGCAGATTCTTTACCAACTGAGCTACCAGGGAAGCCCAAGAATACTGGAGTGTGTAGCCTACCCCTTCTCCAGTGGATTTTCCCAACCCAGGAATCAAACAAGGGTCTCCTGCATTGCAGGCAGATTCTTTACCAGCTAAGCAATTTGAAAAGACTTTATTAATTGAGGAGATATTAGAGAGCAATGATAAATCTTTATATAGTAGATTGATAACTGAATGAAAGTTAAAATAGAATTTTTCAGATGGAAAGATCCTCTCAGATCATATATCCCAGTGCTTTAATTTAAAGATAAAGAACTAAGGCACAGAGAGATTCATAACTACCCTAAGGTCACGCAGCACATCATAGACATTGGAGCAAAGCTCTTTAGTCCCCCTTTGTGTCCAGAAAGATATGATATTTCTTCTAGAAGGAAATGGTAAGGGATGGTGGTGGGGCCCATATGACCATGTCTTAGGTAATGTGATCATTTTAACAACTTTAATTCTTCCAATCTGTGAACATGGAATATCTTTCCATTTATTTGTGTTGTTTTGTTAATTTCTTTCATCAATGTCTAATAGTTTTCAGAGTACTGGCCTTTCACCTCCTTGGTTAAATTTTACCTGGTAGGTATCATCTCCTAGGTATTTTATTCTTTATGATGTGATTGTAAATGTGATTGTGTAAGTGATTGTAAAGGCATTTTCTATGTATGGTATTATGTCATCTGCAAATAATGAAAGTTTCACTTCTTTCCCTCTAACTTGGGTGCCTTTTATTATGTATTTTTGTCTCATTTCTGTGGTTTTGCTATTTCTGATAAGATGTCAATAATATTAACATCTAGGTTCATTTGTGTATAATATGTTTTTTCCTCTGGTTGCTTTTAGGATTTTTTTTCTTATCACTGTTTGAATTAATGTGAGAGAAGGATGTGTTTGTCTTTTTCAAATAATCTTTTTACTGAAGTATAGTATGCATGCATAAAAGTGAACAAGTCAAATGTATACAGATGGATGAATAATCACAAATTGAACATGGCCATTCCTTGGTGGCTCGGAGGTTAAAGCATCTGCCTCCAATGCAGGAGACCCGGGTTCAGTCCCTGGGTTGGGAAGATCCCCTGGAGAAGGAAATGGTAACCCACTCCAGTATTCTTGCCTGGAGAATCCCATAGATGGAGAAGCCTGGTAGGCTACAGTCCATGGGGTCGCAAAGAGTCGGACATGACTAAATGACTTCACCTTCACCTTCATATAAATACCAGGGATTCTCTGGTGGCTCAGCTGGTAAAGAATTTGCCAGCAATGTGGAAGACTTGGGTTTGATCTCTGGGTTGGGAAGATCCCCTGGGAAGATTTCCCTGGAAAAGGGAAAGGCTACCCACTCCAGTGTTCTGGCCTGGAGAATTTCATGGACTGTATTGTATAGTCCATGGGGTCGCAAATAGTTGGAAACAGCTGAGCAACTTTCACTTCCATATAAGTTCAATCCAAATCAAAACATAAAGCATTACCTAAACTGTAAAAGCCCTTTGAAGCCCTCTTCTGGTTACTGCTCTTAGCATCTACCTCAAAGAAACTACTCTCCTGATTTCATACATGGTAGAATTTCAAATAACTGATATTATACCATGCATTTTATTTGTGGCTATATTCTTTTGCTCTCCATTATATTTGTGAGATTTAATACATCTTGCTGTTTATAGAAATAGTTTTTTATATTTATTGGTGTTGTGCAAATACTCCCACACAGTTATCTCTTTATTGGATTGATGGACATTTCAATCCCTTCCATTCTTTACTTTTTAAAAATAATGCTATTATTAACACTCAGGTACATGACTTTTGCTGTACATATGTATGAGCATGTATTCATTTTTGTTGAGTCTGTCCTTAGAATTGAAATTGCTGCACCATAAGATAAGAAAAGATTCAGTTTTTGTATCAACCAATAGTACTACATTACAAAATGATTTATACTAATTTGATTTTCACCAGATGTACATGAGTTTTCCAGTTACTCCATATCCTTATAAGCACTTGATATTTTCTTTAAGTTTTTGTTATTTTGGTAGATGTATAATATTATCCCAATGTTTTCTTATATTTTTCTGAAGACTAATGAAAGGGAATCTTACTCTAGTCTTTTCTTAAATTTTGAACTCCTAGTCTCCCTAGATTATATCTAGGGAGTGGCTATCCCTAGATAAAATGGGTGACTATCCCACTTTAGTCACCTTGAGTTACTGTGGTAATATATGAGTACATACATATATATATATACACACATATATATATGTTATGGTGGTAATATTTTTAAAAGTTTAGGATGCATGGGGCTGATGCACAGGATGATTCAGGTAGAGGATGTGGGGTGGGAGGTGGGAGGGGGCTTCGGCATTGGGCGATTGTGTTCACCTATGGCTGATTCGTGTCAATGTATGGCAAAACAAATACAGTATTGTAATTAAAAAAATAAATAAATTTAATTAAAAAAAACAAACAAAAAATAAAATAAAATAAAACCTAAAAAAAAAAAAAGTTTAAACCACCTATAGATGCTGCAATCACTGCTCACAGTTCTAAGCTCACAGGGGGAGCTTTCTTCATCTCAGCTTCCTTTTTATTTTTGCAAGCTATCCTTAAGCTGCTTGAATACATTTTTTTTTCTTCATGTCTAGGAAGAGCAGGCAGCAAGGAAAGAGAGCCGTGTACTAATATGGGTGAGAGCACCCCCGGCTAAAAAGGGTTGCTGAGCAGTTCTTTCAGTGTTGTGTTGCTGGTGGCTCTGGGCTGTTATCTACTCTTGATCTGGTCTCTGGCAATGCAGGTATAGGCAGCTGAGACTCAGTCTTTTTCAGGAAATCAGTGGTCTGTAGCGGAAAGCTAGGTACCAATTTCATAGCCTTATAGAAAGTATAGCTCTGTTGCTCCCACCAATAGGCAGTTCTATTTGTAGATTCTCCATGAAAGTCCATTCACCTTACT
This sequence comes from Nanger dama, assembly GCA_917880005.1. NCBI lineage: Eukaryota > Metazoa > Chordata > Mammalia > Artiodactyla > Bovidae > Nanger > Nanger dama. Next base: position 26,825,492 of record CAKJTW010000021.1, read on the forward strand.
TGAAACCCTTTGATGAGGGAGATTATTTAGCCGCCTGAAACCTTGCTGTCTTCTGTGGCTATTCTGGGCCCACGAACGGCCTGAGAATCTCTGACCCACCAGTCTTTACTCTTTGAGATGGTCATATCCAAATTTCATAGACTTTTTGAGCATGCTGGCCTTATACTTACTGCCTTTCTTATAATCACTCAGATTGGAGGAAGGATAAGAAGGCTAGTCTCTGGTTTTCTGAATAGTCCCTTTTAAACTCTCTTTGTCCCTTATTATATCCTTTTTTGGTGGGCAAAAGTATCCCAACCAATCCTGTCTGGTCTTGATATAGTGTGGGAAAATCTGGGACTAGGAATATAGCTCCCTTTCAACTTGGCAGTCAAAAATATCATCCCTTTTACGTGACCTATGAATTGTCTCCCTGATATTCCTGTACTCTAGCTCAGTCCCTAGACTTGGGGCTGGGAAGGGGCGAGTAGTTACCCTGAACTCCTTCCTTAACTGTGGCTCACTTTTGGTCCTTCAAAGTGTCTATCTCGTAACTTTTCCATTTTTGTTTCTATTGCCAAGTACGTGATTTCTATATGTTGCTAAGTCGCTGCTAAGTCGCTTCAGTCGTGTCCGACTCTGTGTGACCCCACAAATGGCAGCCCACCAGGCTCCCCCGTCCCTGGGATTCTCCAGGCAAAAACACTGGAGTGGGTTGCCATTTCCTTCTCCAATGCATGAAAGTGAAAAGCAAAAGTGAAGTCGCTCCATTGTTTCCGACTCTTTGCAACCTCATGGACTGCAGCCTATCAGGCTCCTCTGTCCATGGGATTTTCCAGGCAAGAGTACTGGAGTGGGTGCCATTGCCTTCTCCATTCTATATGTTACCAATTTAAATCATTAAAAAGAGAATCCCTCTGGTTCATCTTGTTCCTTTTGTGCAGAAATTTATTTTACTTTTGGCTGTGCTGTGTCTTTGTTGCTGTGTGAGGGCTTTCTCTAGTTGCTGAGACTGCGGGCTAGTCTTCACTGTGGTATATGAGCTTCTCATTGCGGTGGCTTCTCTTGTTGTGGAGCACAGGCTCAAGGCATGTGGGCTCAGTAGTTGTGGCTTGCCGGCTGTAGGATGCAGGCTCAGAATTGGGATGCACAGGCTTAGCTGCTCCACGACATATGGGATCTTCCCAGACCAGGAATAGAACCCTTGTTCCCAGCATTGGCAGGTGGATTCTCAACCACCAGACCACCAGGCAAGTCCCAGTGCAGAACTTTTAATGTCCGGCCCTCTCCTAAGTGGCAACTGTGTGGATTGGCCTAACAGTATTCTATTCAACTGGTAGCCCACAAAGAACCTAGGACAAGTGTCAAGTGGAATTTTTGATGCCCCAGAATCATTGTTTTGCTCTGACCAGCCATATGTGGACTGTGTCTTTTGTGCAGTACTTCTGGTCATACTGATGAATTTGCACTGCCTTGTGCATCTTGTGGGAGAAGGCAATGGCACCCCCACTCCAGTACTCTTGCCTGGAAAATCCCATGGATGGAGAAGCCTGGTAGGCTGCAGTCCATGGGGTCGCTAAGAGTTGGATACGACTGAACAACTTCACTTTCACTTTTCACTTTCATGCATTGGAGAAGGAAATGGCACCCCACTCCAGTATTCTTGCCTGGAGAATCCCAGGGACGGGGGAGCCTGGTGGGCTGCCGTCTATTGGGTCGCACGGAGTCGGACATGACTGAAGTGACTTAGCAGCAGCAGTGCATCTTGAGACCAACAGCCTGAGAATGCAAAATCCTGGGGTTAGGAGTGCGGTGGGTGGCACTATGACTGGGTATTTCTCTATTTAAGACTATGAAAAATGCAGCCAAGACAACTAGATGTTACTGCTTTCATTTTGTTTCAAGATAGGCCTGCCTGGATGATCAAAACAGATGGAAAAGAGGCATATGAGGCAATAAGCCTGTTCCTTCGCCTCCTGGTAAGTCAAGCCTTACATTGAGAGAGCTAATATCTCACTACCCTTCTTCCCTGTTTTCTCTCATGCTGAGGTCAGCTAGAGTTTACCAGAGATGTTCCTATGTATATTACCTCTCTTCTTGAATAGGCTTATATCTCGGTAGCAGACAACATTATAACTTTAATGTTCAGCAGCTGGTTAAGAATTTTTTTATTAACTTGATAATGCTCAACTTGATGTCTTTTCTCAGCACTGTCAGAGATTGCTTGTACTGCCGTTTATCTTTTGACTATTTATGAGCATCCTGGATATTTAACCACATGTTCTACATGGATTTTTTGATAGGAATTTAAGTTTGACATTATTATGATCACAAGCATAAACAAGTGTATAAAGATGTTGTGATGAGTTGCAAGGCTGCATTTATTCGTGTGTGTGTGTGTGTGTGTGTGTGCTTACTCAACTGTGTCAGACTCTTTGCAACCCTATGGACTGTAGCCCACCAGGCTCCAATGTCCATGGGATTTTTCAGGCAAGGTACTGCAGTAGGTTGCCATTTCCTTCTCCAGGGGATCTTCCTGACACGGGGATCAAACCTGGGTCTCCAGCATTGCAGGCAGTTTCTTAACCATCTGAGTCGCCTGAGAAGCGTAACCAAATGAGGATGCAATGAATACTTGCATAAAGAATTGGAATAATGTCAGTCTAGAAACTGCAAATTTTAGGAAGGTATTTGGATATTTGAGAACAGCGAATTTCTACAAATGGAATTAATCATTCTGATGCATCTTGGGGGAAAAAATTAGGCTAATTTTCAGCAAGGGCTGCTTCTTAGCATTATCCTCACAAGGTCTTCTGAGATAACACAGCAGTTACAATTGCTAATAGGCTTTATATCTATTAAGTTGTTGCCATTTTATCTTGATACACTGATAGAATGAGTTTCAAGAATACTTAATAGAGTGCAATAGCCTCCAGCTGCCAAATGCTAGATTTAATTATTTATCAGGACCAGTGTGAGTGTTTAGACATACTGCTTGCAGTGTAGCACGTCAGCATTATTAAAATTGAAATTAGAGATCCAGTAAGACTCCATATAAAGCCAAAGAATGCCAGTATTTGGGGACCTTGGAGATTTCCATTCTATTTTGTAGAAAAGAAAACTGAGACTCAGGGAAAAGGAGTTATTTCAGTTTATTCAGTAGGTTTAGGGCAGGAGCACAGTTCAATCTCAGCTCTTCTACTTCTCTGTCCCAGGATTTCTCACAGTACCGGACCATTTTATTTCCAATTTCTTTATTTTGTCTTCTTTGCTATGTATTTTGCCACTGCAACCTTATCGATAGCCTATCCTTTACCCTAAATGTGTAATTTTTTATCATTATGTCTCTTTAAAAATACTAACTGCTTTTGGAGAGAAAACCTACACCATTCCTCCTTGTGTTTTTCTGTTACTATCACACTCACAACACTTCTGACACCAGTTGTGTGTGTGTGTTTTCTTTTCTCCCACACCAAGCAATTCTGTGCCACCAGCAGGTTGCCTTGCAGTGTGACTCGGTTATGACACTAGTTATCTGGAGAAAGTGTCATCTCCCACAGATGAATGTCTCAGTCCCACAGGACCGTGCCCACTCCTTCAGATGCCAGTTGCCAGTCTGTGTTGTTGTCTGTGTTTCTGACTGATCAGCTATAAGTTGGGGGTTCCTGCTAGAATGGCTTACAGAACTCAGAGAAATACTTGTGTTCACCTGTTTATTATCTAGTGAAGGATGCAGATAAATAGTTAGATTGAAAAGAGATGTAGGGCATGGTCTGGGAGGTCCTGAGCACAGGAGGGTCTGAACCCATGGAGTTGGGGCTGCATCACTGTCCTGATACGGAGAAGCATGCGCCAACCTGGAAGTTACCCAAACTGTGTTGTGTTAGGACTTTATATCGGCTTCGTCACAAAGGCATGGTCAATTATTAACTCTGTTTCCATCTCTTCGTCCCTCTGTGGGAAATAGGAGATGGGGCTGAAAATTCCAAGTCTCTATTCCTGGCTTGGTCTTTCTCATGACCAGCCCCATCCAGGAGCCCACCAAGACTCATCTCCTTAGGACAGAAGACACAGCTACCAGGAAATTCCAGGAGTTCAGGAACACTGTGACATGGATGGAATCAAAGACCAAATGTTAGAGCAAAAGATGCTCCTAGCACTCTCATCACTAAGGAAATTAAAGGGATATTTAGGAGCTCTGTGTCAGGAACCAGAGGCAGGGATATAATTTTTATTTCACAGTTGATATAAACAATTATTCTATCATTTTGCATTTGGGGTTCAGTGCGAAGTCAGCAACAAACAGATGTTATAAAAGCGCTCTAGTCCTTTAGAGCCCAATAGAAGGAGCTAAATGACAGCTAGGTTGTGAATGGGCGGAAAATGGCTCTCTTATGGACGAGCGCATATCTGACATCATTGAACAGATCTGTTAGTCCTCATTGTCTTTTTCTTTCTGAAAGTGATGGATTTTAGGCCTTATGTGTGTTTTTTTTTTTTTTTTTCAGGATAACTACTTTTTTTTTTTTTTTTAACGTTACAATACTGTATTGGTTTTGCCATATATCAACATGAATCCGCCACGGGTGTACATCAGTTTCCACTTCTGAGCCCCCCTCTCACCTCCCTCCCCATACCATCCCTCTGGGTTATCCCAGTGCATCAGCCCCAAAAGCTATTTTGAAATATAAATTCACAGAAACTTACAAAAAATGCACTGGGGCATCTTGTGTACTCTTGACTCATTTTCTGCCAGTGGTGACGTCTTGCATCTCTGTAGTACAATATCAAAACCCAGGACGGTTTCCATACACAGTTTTATCACGTGTAGATTTGTGTTATCACTGCTACCACAATCAAGATAAAGAACTGTGCCACAGGACTATCCTGGTGGGTCCAGTGGTTAGGAATCCATCTTGCAATGCCTGGGATGCAGGTTTGATTCCTGATCCAGGAGGATCCCACATGCTGTGGAGCAACTAAGCCCATGCCCCTACAGCCCATGTTCGGCAACAAGAGAAGCCACCGCAGCGAGAAGCCAGCAAACCCCCTGCTCACCACAGACAGAGAAAAGCCCACGTATAGCGATGAAAACCCAGCATAGCCAAAAATTAAAAAAATAAATATTAATAAATAAAAAAGCCTCACAATGCTTCCTTATATATCTCTTGGCAGCCACACCTCAACCCTTTTCTGCTATAGTTCTTACCCTTGTTAACCACTATTCTGTTCTTCATTATAATTTTATTTCAATAATTCTTATAAATAGAATCATAAAGTATCATAGGTTCTTTAAATGGAAGAAACAAGTCAGACTTTTGTTAGCTCTGCAAAATAATTTTTAACAATCATTTGTTTCAAGTCCTATCTGTCTTAAAAATGTACTCTGTCTTTTCCCATATTTCCTGATATCAGGATAGAAAATCAGTAAGAGACCAGAAAAAATTCTATTTTCTCCACTTGAAATATATATTGTTCCATTTTCTCTCTCCCTGTTTTTCATCATAAAAAGTAACACTGCTCTTTCCTTCTTCTAAGAAAAGTTAATAATGAGTCTTTCATATAGTCTTTAATGAAAGCCCAGATTATCTTTTAAACATTTTTCATTATATGTGTTCCTTTCTGGGCTTTTACAACAATTAATTAAGATGGAAATAGATATTTAAAAAGCAAAATATGAAATGATCTTGCTCTAGAAATCCATCATTTCTGAGCAAGTATCCCCTCTTCCAAATTGTCTGTGAACATTATTCTCATTGCCATTCACTTTTATTCAAATTCTGTATTGTTTTGCAAGTTTCTATAGCTGATGCAGGTTCATAACTAAAGTAATGAAGTATGGAACCAACTGATTGTCTACTCATTACAACTGATATTAGTGATGGCTACTGGGAAGCTCCCTGTATAACCACTGTACCATATATAAGATCTTGCAAGCTTTGCTGAGTTATTATACAAGGGATTGCCTAAGTGCTAAATGTAAACCTATTGATGCATATAGGAAGCCATTTGTATTAATATGATTAAGAGACCCTACCTAACTCTGATGAAAGATTACTTGAAAGTAACAGAGGAAAGAGTCCTTACTTTAGAGTAAATGAACTATTGGGAGTAATTATGATTAGTCCAACCATAATTGGATTTAATGAGACTTAATAGAAACAAATTAGACATAATTGGAAGTGAAGCAAAAGTCAATTAAATCTTTATAATTTTAACTTTATAAAAATTATTGAATTAAATGACCAGGATCAATTAGCAAAGGAAATAAAGCCATCAAATGCATTTCTAGGAAAGTGGTACTTTTTTGAGGGGAAAGGCATTGTTTCCTTGAATGATTAGAGTTCAATGAAAATTAGTTTAATCAGTTTTGCAGTCTTAGCAGTTTAATAACTTCAAATGAAGTAATTATGCAAATTTATAATTCTATCTACAAAGTGCTGCAGAAGTTGTTTTAAGGAATCAAGGAGTAGAATTTATTTGATATAATAGAATAGTGTATTTATAAAATTCAGTGAATTCAGGTGGTTTGGAATAAAGATATGGCTACTCTCACTTGACATTCACTTCAGGACTGGTTTAGCTGTATAAGAATTACAGTTGATCTGTTGTAGAAATTGTGATTGAAAATATATTCACTACTTTGCTCTTTGTAGACTTGCCCTGGGAATCAGTCCTTATTCCTTTAGCTCTGTTATCAGCTCCAACTACTGTTATACTAAAGATTCCAAGTCAGTTTTTATTCAGTAACTTAAGTGAAGTTCTGTGCAACTGGTCACCTAGCAACTCAATGCTAATAACCTGTGGTTGAGGATGACAGAGGATGAGATGGTTGGATGGCATCACCAACTCAATAGATGTGAATCTGAGTAAACTCCGGGAGTTGGTGATGGAGAGGGAGACCTGGCATGCTGCAGTCCATGGGGTCGCAAAGAGTTGGACACGAGTGAGCGACTGAACTGAACTGAACTGACCTGACTGAAACAGTCTCCCTCACAATACAGCCAGAGTTGATCAGACTGTTGTGATTCTTGTATCCTTGGTATGCAAGGAAATGTATATCCTGACTCTTTCTGTGATGCTTAATGACCTTCAAAAGGGCCCCTGAACATGTACTAACTTTGAAATGTGATGGAATTAGACTGCAGTTTTGATTTGGTTGAATGAACTATAATTCTCTAATGATGATATTAATTCTGTAATGACCAGCACAAAGGAAAAAAAAAAAATTAGCAAGTCAAGTTCAGGAAATAAATGTATATATGAGCTGTGTAGATGCAGCACAGCTTTATAAACATGATTCTTTAAATACATTATGTCTGAAATCAAACCATCTTCATACACTGCAGACATGACAAATTTTTTGCTGAAGCATGTTTCCTTTAGTTTTTCTTTTAAAGACAAGTGCATATTTAATCAGGTTCAAGTCAATGGAATTATGACTTTATTAATGCAGGTGGTAACTTCACCAGTTATTTTATTAGTGAGATTTTATTAAAAGAAATGAACTGAGAGGTGTTTGAACTCAGAATTTGGAGAATAAAGGATATACATCTGTAAATAAGAAATATCCTCACTTTTATCCCTTATGTACCAGAACATTCTCAGCCCCAACTACTATGATTCTTACATAACATAATGCCCTTCCTGATGAGGCAGGCCTGTCCATCTTCTGCATCTCAGGAAAAGTGAGGAGAATCTCAAGATTAATGGCAAGGGATGCTAATGCTTTTGTGGTGGTGTGTAGTTGAAGTTTTCTGTGTGCGTATAGATGCCATGTTGAAGTTAATGGATTTTTAAAAAGAATTGGTTTAAAGTCAAAAGATTCAAATATCTATCCCTGATCTCTAGACCTTTCAGGGCTTTGGTTATTTCTTTGTGTCAGAGGATGTTAGAAGCAGTGCTTTAATTCAGACAGATGATGTTTAAATAGGAGCAAAGGTGAAAGAAACTGAGAAAACAGAAAATCAGCACCTAGGTCTGGCCTTGTGCAGGATGACTCAAAAGGTCTTCTTGGGCGCCTTTTTGGATCTTACCCATCCTCTGTGATTTTCCACCCATTCTTGTCCCTTTGAGGAAAGGGATAGAAGAGAGGGTAGAAGTAACTAGATCAGAAAAGCAAGGAGCAAAAGGCAGGGATGTAGAAATGGTGGTTGTGGAAGATGGAAACCTTGAAGTGTGAAACAGAATATAGTTTGAACTTCAGTTAATACTGTTGTGTGTGTGTGTGTTCAGTTGCTCAGTCGTGTCCGACTCTTTGTAACCCCATGGACTGCAGCCTGCCAAGCTCCTCTGTCCATGGTATTCTCCAGCAGAGAATGCTGGAGTGGGTTGCCATTTCCTCCTCCAGGGGACCTTCCTGACCTAGGGATTGAACCTGCATCTTCTGGGTCTCCTGTGGCTCCTGCAATGCAGGCAGATTCATTACCACTGCGCCACCTGGGAAGAGGCATTGTTGCTGTAGTTCTCCTCAAATGTGCTCTGTTTTTATTCAAGTGTACATCGAATGCTTTTGTGTACATGGTATTTTGATAGGATCTGAACTATTTTTGAGGCTGTGAATCATCAGGAGGAAGGACTAAAGGGCTGATTGTTTCAGTGGTCTGGATCCATCACCAGTAGGAAATACACCACTGCTGATGTCTACTCGCTGTTCCCGTGCATGCAGAGCCTGGCCCATTATCAACGTCACCCACCAGAATGGTACATTTCTTACAAAGGATGGACCTACATGGACACATCATAATCACCCAAAGTTCATAATTTACCTTAGGGTTCGCTCTTGGTGTTGTGCATTCTATGGGTTCGGACGAAAGTATAATGATGAATATCCATTATTATAATATCATACAGAGTATTTTCACTGCCCTAAAAGTCCTCTGTGCTCTGTTCATTTCTTCCACCCCCCTCTTTCCACAAACTTGGTTTTTCAAATTTGTCTTCATAATTTTGCCTTTTTTTCAGAATGTTGTAAAATGGGAATTGTTCAGTGTGTAGCCTTCTTAGATTGACTTCTTTTACTTAGTAATATGCGTTTAAGTTTCTTCCATTCTTTTCTTGGCTTGGTAACTCACTTCATTTTGGTGAATAATATTCCATTGTATGGATATCCATTACCTAGTGAAGAGCATTTTGGTTGTTTCCAAACTTTGGCAATTGTAAATAAAAGTGCTATACACATCCACATGCAGATTTTTGTGTGGACATAAGTTTTTAATGCTGTTTGGTAAATACCAGGGATAGCAATTGCCAGATCACATGGTAAGAGGATGTTTAGTTTTGTAAAAACCACCAAACTGTCTTCCAAATTGGCTGTGCCATTTTGCATTTCCACCAGCAATGAATGAGAATTCCTGTTGTTTCACATTCTCATCAGTGTTTGATGTCAGTGTTCTGGGTTTTGGCCATTCTAATAGTGTGTAGCGGTATCTCACTTGTTTTAATTTGCATTTCCCTGATGACTCATGATGTGGAGCATCTTTTCATGTGTTTATTTGCCATGTAGGTATCTTCTTTGGTGAGGAGTCTGTTAAGGTCTTTGGTGCATTTTTAAAATCAAACTGTTTATTTTCTTACTGTTGAGTTTTAAGAGTTCTTTGTATATATTTCCTGAGGTTTTAGGGGGCTTTTCTAAACTTCACAAGTATATTCAGTTTTTGAGTCTAGTTTCATTATTTGTGTTTGAATGGCCACTTTAAGATATTTAAATTTATGGTGATTACTGATATTTAGATTTATTATACTCTCTTACTTAGGTGCTTTTTGCCTCAAATTTTTATGCTTCTTTCCCCTACTCCTTTTCTGATATCTACTGAATTGATGGAGTTTTAAGAAATTCTTGACCCCCTTCTACTTCTACATAAGGAAATAAGCTAATGTGAGCCAGAGTCAGCAGAACCAACACATAATTTATGCATTTTGCAGTTTTGATTTGTGGGTGCTTGTTCAGCCATTCATTATTGGTGGGAAGTTTGTGGGCCCCAGTTGTGAGTGTGTCACTCAAGACAAGTTTTATGTTCGTTTCAGCCTGGTGTTCCAAAACATTCCCTATCTGGGATTTCTTTACATTTCTTTCTTGGCTTAGGTTTCCTTAGACCCTGCTGAAGTATAAACTCAAAGTCCAAACCTGGTTCAGGGTAGGGCTGTGGTTTTTCATTCTCAAGGGGAGGTTTTTTTGTTTTTGTTTTTTTTTTTTCCAGGACTCAGACTCAGAGATGGACAAATTCTCCTTCTATTTCTTTTCTTTTGTTAGAGGCTTTTATTTCCTGATTCATGAGTTCTGAATTTCTGAATTTATCCAATTCTTTGCCTTGTGGAGGCTCAAAGCCTTGCCTTCTGTCCCTTGCACAGCTTTGAGATCCACGTTTCAAGATTCTTGGGATTGGCAAATGTTCCCAGGGGAGTCATAATTTTTGTTTACTTTGACCATTCAGGTTTTCTGCTTTGTGGTGTTATGTCCCCTCAACACCCTGCACCCCCATATTTCTCTCACTCTCTTGGACATACAATTGTGTATTTAAATGGATATTTGCTATATTTTATTTGCTATTCTCAATGTGTTTTACACTAAGGGCTTTTCAGAATATCCAGTTCAACTTACTGCTGCTCCTGCTGCTGTTAAGTCACTTCAGTCGTGTCTGACTCTGGGCAACCCCATAGATCGCAGCCCACCAGGCTCCCCCGTCCCTGGGATTCTCCAGGCAAGAACACTGGAGTGGATTGCCATTTCCTTCTCCAATGCATGAAAGTGAAAATTGAAAGTGAAGTTGCTCAGTTGTGTCCGACTCTTTGCAACCCCATGGACTGCAGCCTACCAGGCTCCTCTGTCCATGAGATTTGCCAGACAAGAGGTTTATTTTAATGTACCTTAGAAGCACCCAGTTCCACACAATAACATCTTACATGAAAGCTATTCTTTAAAAAAATTTCATTGAGGTATAGTTTATTTACAATGTTGTGATAGTTTTGGGTGTACAGCAAAATGAATCTGTTATACATTTACAAATATCCAATCACTTCATGGGAAATAGATGGGGAAACTGTCAGACTTTATTTTTTTGGGATCCAAAATCACTGCAGATGGTGACTGCAGCCATGAAATTAAAAGACACTTACTCCTTGGAAGGAAAGTTATGACCAACATAGACAGCATATTAAAAAGCAGAGACATTACTTTGCCAACAAAGGTCTATCTAGTCAAGGCTATGGTTTTTCCAATGGTCATGTATGGATGTGAGAGTTGAACTTTGAAGAAGGCTGAGTGCTGAAGAATTGATGCTTTTGAACTGTGGTGTTGGAGAAGACTCTTGAGAGTCCCTTGGACTGCAAGGAGATCCAACCTGTCCATCCTAAAGGAGATCAGTCCTGGGTGTTCATTAGAAGGACTGATGCTAAAGCTGAAACTCCAATACTTTGGCCACCTCATGAGAAGAGTTGACTCATTGGAAAAGACTCTGATGCTGGGAGGGATTGGGGGCAGGAGGAGAAGGGGACGACAGAGGATGAGATGGCTGGATGGCATCACCGACTTGAAGGACATGCGTTTGAGTGAATTGGAGTGCTGCGATTCATGGGGTGGCAAAGAGTCAGATACGACTGAGCGACTGAACTGAACTGAATCATTTTTAGATTATTTTTCCATCTAGATAAAAGTCATTCTTGCCTCTTCACACTTGAGGCCCTCAAGGGTTTCTGTTGAGCCACATGGTGATCAATTGCCATGCTCTCTTAATGCAACTTTACTTCTTTGGTTAGTTTTGTAATTTTGATTGTTCCTTATGGATGGAATATTGCCTTCTATTAACATAAGTATACCTTGGTGTCACTCATGCTGTCAATTATGGGACATTGAAATCAGCTTTTATTCATGCTGGGCTAATGCAGGGTACAAATAAAGATTCAGTTCAGTTCAGTTCAGTTGCTCAGTTGTGTCCGACTCTTTGCGACCCCATGAATCACAGCACGCCCGGCCTCCCTGTTCATTACCATCTCTCGGAGTTCACTCAGACTCACGTCCATTGAGTCCATGATGCCATCCAGCCATCTCATCCTCTGTCGTCCCCTTCTCCTCCTGCCCCCAATCCCTCCCAGCATCAGAGTCTTTTCCAATGAGTTAACTCTTCTCATGAGGTGGCCAAAGTACTGGAGTTTCAGCTTTAGCATCATTCCTTCCAAAGAAATCCCAGGGTTGATCTCCTTCAGAATGGACTGGTTGGATCTCCTTGCAGTCCAGGGGACTCTCAAGAATCTTCTCCAACACCACAGTTCAAAAGCATCAGTTCTTCAGCACTCAGCCTTCTTCACAGTCCAACTCTCACGTCTATATATGACCACAGGAAAAACCATAGCCTTGACTAGAAGGACCTTAATCAGCAAAGTAATGTCTCTGCTTTTGAATATACTATCTAGGTTAGTCATAACTTTTCTTCCAAGGAGTAAGCGTCTTTTAATTTCATGGCTGCAGTCACCATCTGCAGTGATTTTGGAGCCCCCAAAATAAAGTCTGACACTGTTTCCACTGTTTCCCCATCTATTTCCCATGAAGTGATGGGATTACTGAAACCTTAATGAGATCATGGCTCTAGTGTTCTGAAACAATTCTTTATTCTATAAGCAACTTAAACATGGCCTGAAATGTCCTAAATGCTCAGGAGAGCAAAATGAGCTACGTTTCCTATGAGTTGTTTGTTTGACTCATTCTTTCTCCCTCTCTGTGGTTCAGTGTATTCTTTCTTTTGTAGGAATTTCTTCTCTTTCCTAACTCCAATCATAAATCTCTACCCCTCACTTTAAGGGTAGGCTCACGACCCAAACCGGGCCAATGATAGAAGCTACGCTGTCTACAAGATTTGCCTGAGAGTAAGCAGGTGGTTCAGTTGGACTTATCACAGAAGAAAGTAAATGAAGGGAAACTATTTATCTCAGCGCACAAAGATGCTAGCAGAGAGTCACTGGCTTTGTGTTTCCTGCTGTGGGGAAGAAGTGGGTCTCAGGTTGGAGGGGCAAAAACCAGCACACCAAGAAAGTGGCAATGAAAGGCCTAGGGATAGGGAGCCTTGGCCCATTACAGGCTCTGGTCCTAGCTTGAGGCCTAGCTTTGCCCATGATTTTCCTGAAGTTTTGTTAGGAAAGCTGCCTTATATAGGGTATTTGTTTCTTCCAATCAAGAGTGCTGATCCCTTAGCATCTTCTGAAAAAAAAAAGTATTTAAATGCTTTAGTATTATTGATATGGTTTTGGTGCTGAACAAAGTGATTTACTCAGATATAGTCTCTGTATTTTAGGGTTTGCATTTTAAGAACTGTATTTCCGGCACTTTTTCTTTAGAACTGATAAGTTCAATGAATCTTTAATGTCCACTTTTTGAGCATACAGTTAAAGATTCATTTAATAGTTGACAGCCATACATCTTTCTAAGTTACTTTCAGGCATTGGTGTGTGCAGAGCTTTTGCTGTCAAGGTTAAACTGTTCCCTTCTCTAAGAGGTAAGAAAATTGATGCAGTGTAACAGCTATCCTTTTAGGCCCCCAGGCATTGGGAATTTGGTTATCTTTTCACTCCACAGACAATTGACCCATTGTTTGCACTAGATAATCTGGCTTTGTTCAAGCACACTGCTGTTTGTGTTTTTAATTCCAAATCTTACCTCATTATGAACAATTTTTTACCCTTTGCTCTGGGGAAATGCTAATGCTGCTTGTTTATATAGAAAGTAAAGTGAAGCAGTCAGTGTTACCATTTTGGCTTGCTTTCACAGGCCAAAAAGGGTAGTTCTGTATTCATTTGTTGAAGTTTCTTTAATTTTCTCCTTTTTATGTTGGATGTGCCTTTAAACATAAGCTAGTCGTTCAGCCAGTTTGCTTCATGCATTGATTACTAACCACCATCAGTAATGTCTCCAATGAGTCTTTTGTTCCTTTTATTTGTCTCTACTTTCCTTGTTCTAAAGCCCATAGTGAGCAACCATATTTTAAGTGGATATCTGGAATAACAATGAAGTTCACCACTGTGTTTCCTGGGCTTAAATCAAGATTTATCTGATGTGCTGAGACACTGGGACAGACTGTTAGCACTTGGAGGGCCTGTCAAGGACCCATCAGTGATGGGAGGAGTTAAGTAGACTCACACTGTCATATTACCCCATGTGTCCCAGATGCTGTCAAAAACACCACCACTGGGCCACCAGGAGCAGCCACAGAGAGTCAACTGTTGTTTTGTTTTGTAATGAGTCATTTTATGTGTTTTCAATGAGCCAAAACATTTTCTTTTCCCCACAGAGTTTTTTCCTTTGAGTTATGCTGTTAGCTTATGTTGTAGAATTTTATAAAAACAGTCCAGTGATATTCATCTTTGCATCTCTTATAAAGTGGTTGAAGATGCTATTTTTATGCTTCACAGTGACTTCTTGATGAGAATCTAAGGAAAAATTGCTTTTGGGACTCACTATTCACAAAATCTGTGTTCTGTTGAAGAGTTGTTTTATTTACTCTAAGTAGATGGTATGAATTGTGTTACCTTCTTTGGACTGACTCCAAAGCATAAAACAGGATCTGTTACTCATCTCTGAACAATGTGGGAACTGGTTGGCACTGTGATGAGTCTTTCTCCTGCCTGTGTTTTCTTTCCCTTGCTTTACACTACATATCATTTTTTCTTTACTTTAAAGCAACTTTTTATCTTATGATTTTGTACGCATTTTAATAATTTTTTTAATAAGAAAGCAAGGCTAAATAGAATGGTGTAGGCATTTCTTTTTTTCTTTCTTTTTTAAAATTAAATTTATTTATTTTTTTAATTACAATACTGTATTTGTTTTGCCATACATTGACACGAATCAGCCATAGGTGAACACAATCTCCCAATGCCGAATCCCCCTCCCACCTCCCACCCCCCATCCTCTACTTGAATCATCCTGTGCATCAGCCTCATGCCTGCTGCATCCTACATTGAACATAGATTAGCGTTTCGTTTCTTACAGGAAAATATACATGTTTCAACTAAATAGAATGGTGTAGGCATTTCTTATAGTGATATCTGAAAGTGAAAGCATTAGTGACTCAGTAGTGTCCAGCTCTTTGCGACGCCATGGACTATAGCCCAACAGGCTCCTCTGTCCGTGGAATTCTCCAGTTAAGAGAAAGTAGTCATTCCCTTTTCCAGCAGATCTTCCCAACCCAGTAGTCAAACCCAAGTTTCCCACATGGCAGGCAGATTCTTTACCATCTGAGCCACCAGGGAAGCCCTATAGTGATGCCTAATCTTGCCCCAGCTCATATAGTGATACAGTCTTCTGACAGAGGTAGCCTAAAGCATTAAGCAACAAAGTTCTGTACACAGCCAAAGTAGATATCTCTAAGTGCCTGCATTAAAAATCCCATGCCCATGGCTTCAAGTAATTCCTTTAGCTCTTATTTCAGAGCCTAATCTTAACATTACAATTTCTTTCAGAACCTTTAGTGTGTGATTTCTAAATGCACAGTAGATATAAAATGAGACAATTAGAAAGAGGGAGAAAAAGTGCTGCGAAGGAATAGGGAGAAAATAGGGACACTGGTAGTAATGGCAGGGAGAGAAAAATAAGAAATAGATGAAAGAGCTAGACTGTGTAAGTAAAACCATATATGTCAATAGGCCTTTTTATATCTATTCTGCATAAATGTATACCATGTCTACTATGTATCTATGTAACAGATTATATATTAGACTAGAATAAATTATATATTCACTTAAATACATAGATTTATATAATGATATATGATATATTACATTTTGATATAAATATATAATACTCATGATCTAATATAATGATGATTAATTTAATAATCTAGAATTTTTGGCTGTCCAAAATTCTCATATTTCAAAGACTAAGTAATTGAATTTTATATTATATAAATTATTGTGTGTGTTAGTCACTCAGTCATGTCCTATTCTTTGTAAGCCTATGGACTGTAGTCTGCCAGGCTCCTCTCTCCAGGAATTCTCCAGACAAGAATACTAGACGGAGTAGCCATTCCTTTCTCCAGGGAATCTTCCCAACCCAGGGATTGAAGCAGATTCTTTGCCATCTGAACCACCAGGGAAGCCCATATAAACATTATTATCCTACATTTAAACTTAATTCATGTGAATCATGAAATACGTTGAAGAGCTACACATGGAAGTGTTTAATCTCTGAAGCTCACATGGCAAAGTTGATTAAGTAGATTATAAATTACATTGATAGAGGCTTAATATCTTCTAGTTTTACTAGAAAAGTGTTGATTAAAAGTATGCAAATGATGGGATAGATCTGTTTCTGGGGTGCAGTTTGATCCCTGGGTCAGAAAGATACACTGGAGAAGGAAATAGCAACCCAATCCAGTATTCTTCCTTGGAAAAATCTCATGTTCAGAGAAGCCTGGCGGGCTACAGTCCATGGGTTCACAAAAGAGCTGGACACAACTTAGTGACTAAATAACAACAAAAAATACTTTGAAAGGCTTTCCTCCTGATCTCACACTTGTCCCCATCCAGTTCCCGTGACCCACATTATTAAGATACTATTATTATTAGTTCCTTGTATGTCCTTCCAGAGTTTCTATTTGTATATGCAAACAAAAACAAATATATACACTTAGGTTCTCACTTTTTACAAAAATATAGTATTAAACACACTGTTCTAATCCTTGCTCTCTCTCTAAACAATATTCTATTTCAGTCAGTATGGAGAGTTTATGCAGTTTTTAAAAATGACTGCTTAGGTATACTATAATGAATAGATACACTGTAATAGATTTGACCAGTCCCCTATTGAAAGATAGTAAAGTTATCTCCCAATCCTTTGCTGATAATGCTTCAGTGAATACAGTTATGCATACATTATTTTGCACATATTCTAGTACTTATATCTTTTATATAAACCCCAAAGTGGAATTGCTCTGTCAAAAATTATGTGTATTTGTAACTTTGATAGATACCATTTGCCTTCCATGGGGATAGTAAAACATTATACTCCACAGCTCCATGGCTGGCATATGTCATGACACTTTTTTTTTTTTTGCCAGTCTAAAAGGTTAAAAATGGTATTTCAGGGTAATGTAATTTGCATTTCTCTTTTTATAATGAAGTTGACATCTGTCAGAGTCATTTGACAGAGAATTATCTGTTTATACTTTTGGATCCTTTTGTTTATTGTTGCTAATCTTTCCCTTATTGTTTTCTAAAACTTCCTATATATTAGAAAGATTAACCATTTATCTGTATTATGGTTACAGATGTTTCCTCTCAATTTGTCATATACCTTTTAGTTTTGCTTCTTACTTTTTGCCAATGGAACTATTTTTCTTTATGTAGTAAGTTGTTAGTATTTTATGGATTTTGGGTTTTCAGAAACAGAAAGGCAGTATTCACACTCAAGTTGTAAAGGAATTCTGTCTTATTTTATGTTACTTTTATGATTTTATTTGTATTTAAATTTATGTTTTATTTGGAATTTGTTATTCTGGAATGTGAAATGAGAAATGGATTCAATTTTACTTTTTAATATATCTATACTATTTATGGAAATATTCCCTCTTTCCCTCATGATTGGATTAATCCTCTTTACTTGAAGGGCTGGTGACTGAGTTAAGAGATGCTGGCAACCCACCTCTTCTGGGGTGAAATCATAACCTTTTGGTCAGGAGTGGTGTTAAACAGGAGCTCCCATCCTCTCAGCTTCAAGAAAGAGAGGAGACATTCTGTAATATGTAGCTGGGGAAGGAATGGGAACCATTTCTGGCTGAAATGTCTTAGATTCCCAGTGTTCTTACAGACATTTAGGAGTTTTCTTGAATAAATGCTTATGGATTTGCAGTATACCTTTAGGTCAATTTCCAGAGATTTTAAATGTTTGTGTTTTGTAATTTTTACCAGTTAAATGGTTGTTTCACTGGGGAGAGACATGTATGCCAAATTTGTCACAGTTATTCTGGAAATGTGAACAAATTCTTCAGTGTGTCCTTCAGCAAAGTTTTAGTGATTTGTTTGTATATGTATAACATTTGTTTATATTTATACATATATATATATCACATGTATATATTATTTTTATACTTATTAATATAATAGTTATGTTTGTTTCTTCATTTGCCTTATGATAGATTTTATGTGTTTATAAGTTTTCATAAGTTTCTCACTATGTGGTCTAATTTATCAGTTTATGAACAGTTTTTCTTTTAGCTAAGTTTGGATAATTGCTTGGTGGTTACCTTTCAAATGATAGTTTTGTGTAACATTTTTGGTCATCCCTTAATTTATAGGGTATTTGTTGCTTCCTTGTTTGCTCAGTGTTAAAATTAGGTGCTTTCACTTTCTGCTTCTTTCTCCCTTCTTCGCACCGCTGGATTTAATCAGTAGCATTATCAATGTTTCAGTATTTGCTATTTTACTCTTAAATTTGCTTATATTTCTAAAATTTTTTTTTTTATTGTTTTAAATGATATACCCTGGCTTCCAGGTAATATTCTAGAGAAGGTGAATGCGGTCAGTCTCCTCAGGTCTGCTACCTGTGTCTGTGTGCATTGTGTCTACACAACTCAAGGGGTTGCTGTTCAGTCCAAGCGAATGATGCCCCTCAGAGTCCAAGCAAATTGTGCACTGTAAAGAAAAAGTAAACTATGGTGACATAAGGAGGAGAAAATTTGTTTTGGATGTTATCAGGAAAGATTTCCCAGAAGAGGTATTGTTTGAAGGTTACATAATGTGTGCTGATTTCAAGGGAGTAAATGACTTATTCTTAAGAAAGATTAAAGAGACTTAGGGCCCTTCAACAATATGCAAAATAGATAAAATGCAATAATCTTATGGAAGATCATCTTCCACACAGTGTGAATGAAGAAGTAATAAGTAATAGTAAAACTCTAGTTTCTGTGTTTAGTAGAATATTATCAATGTAGTATTTTCACTAGTTTTCAGTATTGCAAGGGACATATTCATATGTACTGCACCTTTGTTTACTTACAGGCTCAATAGTTGTAACTTGCAAGCTTAGTTCCCCCATGGTATGTGCAACCTTAGTTCCCTGACCAGGGATCAAACCCATGTCCCCTATATTGGAAGGTTGATTCTTAACCACTGGACCTCCAGGGAAGTCCCTAGAGCACCTTCTTAAAAATGGCAATCAAAGAATGCTCTCAATGATTATGTTAAAATTGATTTAATGATTATCATTCAACTGAGATGCTAATATCAGGAAGAAGCTGCAAATATAGCAAGAGTTTATACTACTAACAGAAATGCTTCAGAGTCACACCTGGTCATACTTTTAAATGTCAGGGACACGTATAAGGAAAAAGAGAATTTCAAATAAAAGAGGTTTGTTAATGCTCTTTTATTTAAAATAAATGATATGAGTCTGGATTAATGATTTGCATGGTGATCACTCTACTTGTATTAAAAGCCAATTAGGATTCTATTGGCATTTTCCTTGTACCAACCAGTGTTGCACAATGTAGGAAGCACAAGGACTGGAGAGGTCACAGTCTGATGTCCTGAAACTTTGAGTGATTACAAAGTACAGAAGTCTTATGAAGAAAGATCATTACCTGCTGTGTCCCTTGTCTTCAAAAGTTGTAATCAGATTATCAGCTGTAAGAATATTTTCCCCTTTGCTTACCAAACAATGAAGCTTTTATAATATCAGGTCAGCCTAGAATAGCATCAGCCAACATTAATAAGTTAAAGGCACCAGTGGGGCAAGAGAAGAATTGGCAGGATTGCTCATCTTGTTTATTCTCCATGTTAGTTTTTTTTTTTTTCTTTCTTCTAGGTTCATTTCCAGACAATCTCTTTCATTTCTGGTGTGTTCATCTTTGCAGTATAAAATGCCTTAGTGGTAGTAGAAAGTAATTAGCACATAGAGGCTGGAATCTCAACTTTTAAATTTTATTAATGAGCCGATTTGAGTTCCCCTTTATCTTTTAACTGACCCCAGGAGCATTAATGAAAAGTATATAAATATGAATACAGGTGTAGTAATAAAGGAGAATTATCAGTCACCCTTAATTTAATCGGTGTCACCTTAGCCTTTAGTAGGGTAATAGGGTAGTATTGCCACCCCAAATCATTCAAGACTACATTGCTCACTAATTAACTCACTTAAAAAAATTAAATGACCTTTCAAAAATGAGTAAAACAGGATCTGTTAGGAACCATTAAAATATATATTTGTGAAATAGCATTGGTAGAATATTTCATCATAGAATCTCAGAGTTTTGAGGGACCTTAGTGATTCATTTCCTACAACCTCTACACATGAATCTCCTGAAACACCCTCTTGGTACAGACTTTCTGAGACTCTAGTAACTGGAAGTAATTTCACTGTGTCTGACATGCCAAAATCTTTTATCTAATTTCATCAATTCTTAGATTCTTTCTATGAAAAATATCCTGTAGAAGTAGTTAATGGCTGGGAACAATATTTCACTCTTTTGGATAAAGGTGCAATTTTTTCAACCCAGCACTTGTGGTGTACGCATTTAAACTCTATTACGACTACTTTTGGCACATAGAGAAACACAAAGCATTGTTGTGCTGCCTTTGAAGAGTTGTAATCTGGGATCCAGGAAGAAACATACAAAGAACAACTTCATATAAAGTTGAATATGACATCATCCAAATTAAACACATTTGTTAAGAATTATGAGGAACCATGCACAATTAACAAAAATAGACATAACTGCAAATCAAGCCAGTGGGCATGGCATCCCTTATTCCTTAGGAAAATTTTCCACATTAAAGAAGCTTTCAAAATGACAGTTTTATGTAGGAAATCCACAGGTCACTTTTATTTAGGAGACATACCAAGCAGTTCACTGCCTTTGTTGTATATGTTAGTTGAAATGCTTTAATAATGCTTGTGATTTTGGCTGTTATCTGCTGTATCAGAAATGGATTCAAGCTAGGGTTTTTGGCTTTTTCACTTTAATGAGCATGAAGCAAAAATTTACTAACATTCAGTGCCTCCCCAAGTGCTAATCCAAAGCAGGTTTTCCCATAAAAAAGTGTCTCCTTCCCTTCTCTCTGATGGTACATCTCCAAGTGAGGAGGGAGTGTGTTTAAAGGTACATGATGATGAGTTAACAATGGGCACAACTGATTTTTCTTAAGACAGTTTGTCTTCTGAGCATTCTTCTAACATATTCTTGAGATTTCAGTAACCATTTCAGTAGATTTGATGGTATACATTATAGCTGATAGTTCACGTTTGGACCCAACTGCTCTCGAGTGGCCTCATCCTAAGGCACCTTGAAGCAGGATTTCAGCTTCCGGCCAGAGATGAAGTGAGGCTAAGGCAGGAAGGGTGTTCAGTCCTGGCCCCCACACCACAGGGGATCAGTGGCCAGTGACAAGACTCTGGCCTGTCAGTTTTGTAGAGATGAGTTTCCACATGGAGATGGAAAGTAGTGACACAAGTGTTTATTAGGAGGAAAAAGACTATAGTACATGTGGATAGATACATGGGTGGACTCGGAGAGAGTCATGTCCCCATGGCAATTTTAATTACTTTTGGGGGCATTTCTTCTGGGTTTCCTCTGGCCAGTTACTTTGCTTTGCCTGGTTCTGAGTCTGTATTTGGTATATCTCACAACCACTTACTAGTACATGTTCTCTTGTTTCTCTATGTAAACTGTGTACTGTAGCAACTAATAATAATTGGTATAATCACTTATATTTGTTTACCTATTACTATTTGCTAGGAACTGTTAAGAACTTCATATTCATTTATTTCATCTTTGCCACCACACTATAAGAATTCTTATTCCCACTCTACAAAACAGAAACAGAATCAAAGAGGGGTAAATTTCCTGATACAAGGCAGAAGCAGCGCACTTCAGACTCTGATCTGTTGGACTCCAGAGCCAACACTGGCAGTGGAATTTGCTCACCTGGAACGTGTTTCCAGGAGCAATTTCTTGGAACATAGCTAGTAATTTTCCATTTCTACGCATTTGTTTTATATGTTGTTCCCTCCCTGATGAATGCTCTGTACTGCCCATTTAACTTTTGATTTTCAAATGCTTATTCTTGTGCCTGTCCTACTTTGGTGAGGTTAGTAAGAGATATTCTAGAATTACCAAAATGCAACTGTTCTATGAAGTAGTAGTATGAACCTGCTGTTGCTGCTGCTAAGTCGCTTCAGTCATGTCCGACTCTGTGCAACTCCTAGATGGCAGCCCACCAGGCTCCCCTGTCCCTGGGATTCTCCAGGCAAGAACACTGGAGTGGGTTGCCATTTCCTTCTCTAATGCATGAAAGTGAAAAGTGAAAGTGAATTTGCTCAGTCGTGCCCGACTCTTCTCGACCCCATGGACTGCAGCTTACCAGGCTCCTCCACCCATGGGATTTTCCAGGCAAGAGTACTGGAGTGGGGTGCCATTGCCTTCTCCGAGTATAAACCTAGAAATCATATTAAAAAGAAGAGACATTACCTTGTTGACAAAGGTCCATCTAGTCAAAACTGGTTTTTCCAGTAGTCAGGTATGGATGTGAAAGTTGGACTAGAAAGAAAGCTGAGTGCCAAAGAATTGATGCTTTTGACTGTGGTTTGGAGAAGAGTCCCTTGAGAGTCCCTTGGACTGCAAGAAGATCAAACTAGTCAATCCTAAAGGAAATCAGTCCTGAATAGTCACTGGAAGGACTTATGCTGAAACTGAAGCTCTAATACTTTGGTCACCTGATGTGAAGAACTGACTCACTGGAAAAGACCCTGATGCTGGGAAAGACTGAAGGCAGGAGGAGAAGGGGATGACAGAGGATGAGATAGTTCAGTGGCATCACCAACTCAATGGACATGAGTTTGAGCAAGTTCTTGGAGTTGGTGATGGACAGGGAAGCCTGGCGTGCTGCAGTCCATGGGGTTGCAGAGTCGGACATGACTAAGAGACTGAACTAAGTTGATGAAGTATTGATAAGTGTAAAAGTCTAGTACCCTCTTTCTCATTTTTAACACAGTCTGAAAACTTGAATTTTTCTATTGAAAGAATAAAGGATTATTCCAGAAATATATAATTATTAAAAATTTTATGTTATTTTGGAGTATAGCTGATAAATATACTGGAGTATATTAATATTTTATATTGGAATATAGCTGCATCCTACTGTGCTGTAGTCCATGGGGCTGTGAAGAGTCAGACAGACTTGGCAACTGAACAGCAACAATGTCGCTGATTAATAATAATATGATAGTTTCTTGCAGAGCAAAGGGATTCAGCCATACTGGTATATGTATCCATTCTCCCCCAAACTCCCCACCCATCCAGCAGAATTATATTTGTAAAGAATCTTTGAAACATGCCTTGATGTTTCTCTGACAGCTTTAAGAGAATCTGCAACCTACAAATGATTTCCTTTTTGTATTATGAGTTTCTTTCTATCCAGATAGCATAGTGCGATGTGTCAGATGAAAGGAACAATAGTATGAAAAGTTACCTGTATTGGAATTTTGATTTAAGTTGCTATGGAAAATAGTACATGGACATTGGTTAGGGAACAGGAACATTTTTCTTTCCTTTATTGGATAGTTTTTTTTTTTAACTTATAACTTGCTTCTGTAGAATTGATGAAAAGGTCCACTGAAATCTGTTTTTTCTTTAATCTATAATATTTTTGGTCTGACATTTATTGACTGAATATATTAGATTATATCTGATAGGTCAGTCTTTCATACACCACTTAGCAACAGAGATAAAGGTGCTTTTAAGGAAGTCCTGCAGTTATTCTATTTGTACCGATATAGACTGTATTGAGGTTGGAGACATGTCTCCTCCCATGTGACATTGTAAGGCATGTCTGCCAGCAAATCCCTGATTGATAAATTAATCGGCTTTCCCAAAGTATTGTGATCAATGCAAAGAAATAGAGGAAAACAATAGAATGGGAAAGACTAGAGATTTCTTCAGGAAAACTAGAGATACCAAGGGAACATTTCATGCAAAGATGGGCACAATAAAGGACAGAAATGGTATGGACCTAACAGAAGCAGAAGGTGTTAAGAAGAGATGGCAAGAATACACAGAAGAACTATACAAAAAGATAATCACGGTGGTATGATCACTCACCTAGAGTCAGACACCCTGGAATGTGAAGTCAAGTGGGCCTTAGGAAGCATCACTATGAACAAAGCTAGTGGAGGTGATGAAATTCCAGTTGAGCTATTTCAAATTCTGAAAGATGATGCTGTGAAAGTGCTGTACTTCAATATGCCAGCAAATTTGGAAAACTCAGCAGTGGCCACAGGACTGGAAAAGGTCAATTTTCATTCTAATCCCAAAGAAAGGCAATGCCAAAGAATGCTCAAACTACTGCACAATTGCACTCACTGGCTCAAAATTTTCCAAGCCAGGCTTCAGCAATACATGATCTGTGAACTTCTAGATGTTCAAGCTGGATTTAGAAAAGGCAGAGGAACCAGAGATCAAATTGCCAACATCTGTTGGATCATTGCAAAAGTAAGAGAGTTCCAAAAGACATCTACTTCTGTTTTATTGACTATGCCAAAGCCTTTGACTGTGTGGATCACTACAAACTGTGGAAAATTTGGAACCAGATGGAAATACCAGACCACCTGACCTGCCTCTTAAAAAATCTGTATGCAGGTCAGGAAGCAGCAGTTAGAACTGGATATGAAACAACAGACTGGCTCCAAATCAGGAAAGGAGTATATCAAGCCTGTATATTGTCACCCTGCTTATTTAACTTATATGCAGAGTACATCATGAGAAATGCTGGGCTGGAGGAAACATAAGCTGGAATCAAGATTGAAGGGAGAAATATCAATAACCTCAGATATGCAGATGACACCACCCTTATGGCAGAAAGTGAAAAAGAACTAAAGAGCCTCTTGATGAAAGTGAAAGAGGAGAGTGAAAAGGTTGGCTTGAAGCTCAACATTCAGAAAACTAATCATGGCATCTGGTCCCATCACTTCATGGCAAATAGATGGGGAAACAGTGGAAACAGTGACAGACTATTTTTTTCGGCTCCAAAATCACTGCAGATGGTGACTGCAGCCATGAAATCAAAAGATGCTTACTCCTTAGAAGAAAAGTTATGACCAACCTAGATAGCATATTAAAAAGCAGAGTCATTACCAACAAAGGTCTATCTAGTCAAAGCTATGGTTTTTTCAGTAGTTATGTATGGATGTGAGAGTTGGACTATAAAGAAAGCTGAGCGCCAAAGAATTGATGCTTTTGAACTGTGGTGTTGGAGAAGACTCTTGAGAGTCCCTTGGACTGCAAGAAGATCCAGCCAGTCCATCCTAAAGGAAATCAGTCCTGAATATTCGCTGGAAGGACTGATGCTGAAGCTGAAAATCCAATACTTTGGCCACCTGATACAAAGAACTGACTCATTTGAAAAGACCCTGACGCTGGGAAAGATTGAAGGCGGGGAGGAGGAGGGGACGACAGAGGATGAAATGGTTGGATGGCATCACCTACTCAATGGACATGAGTCTGAGTAAATTCCGGGAGTTGGTGATAGACTGGGAGGCCTGGCATGCTACAGTCTGTGGGGTCGCAAAGAGTCAGACATGATTGAATCACTTAGCTGACTGACTGATCAAAGTATTGAGTTGGACTGGAAGTCAGTAGACCTGCTTAAGCTCTTTGTCTATTATCTGCTAGCTGAAGACCTTAAGGGAGGCTACAGCAGCCTTACTTCCTCACCTGTAAAAACAGTGAGCTAAACATGATGTTCTAATTGAAGCCATCTTCCAGAAATTAAGTTCTAGAATTGCATGAGATCTCCTGTTCTACCTTCCAGCTTCTTTCTCTGTGTAAAATGGTTCTGGATGGTCATTCTGATTTCTTATTGCACTGAAGGGTCTACCTAGCTGATCAGAGATATTAAATCTGCTGCTTGTGCAGTTCACAGGAAGATTCTTGATCACCATAGTCACTCTGCCCCTGGGGCTGAGTAGCATCACAATATGCCACTTTCAAATATGCCGTTTTGACATGTGGATTGTTGAGCTGAAGGCAATCGAGAATCAACTGATTCAGAAAAGTCCTTCTCAGAACATCCCTTATTTGACTAAATGCAGGAACTTCTGAGAAATGAGAACTGCCATAAATCTCTCTGTGGGAATTCTATGGTCAGGGAGAAGATGGCAAGTCAGCACCAACAGTCTGCACAAAATCAACCTTATTAAAGTAGCTGTGTAGTCCATGAGTTTTCACATATTTTTTCTTTCCACAATTGGCTGTTCCTAGAAGCCCAGCCCTTCCTTCCATTTTTCTAGGCACATCGCCATAATTTATTATCATCTGTTAAAATGGCATATAAGCTACCGAGGCTAACTATTCCTTGGAGGTTTTACTTCTTTTCTGTATAGACCCTGTGGATGTAAAGTTAAAAACATCTTTTAAATTTTCCTTTTTCTCCTATTTATCTGTCTTGTATGAATTTAATTCATAGGTTCCAGATACAGAATAGAAGAAGGTAGAGAAAAACTTTTTTTCTTACCTCACAAATGCTGAGGATGAAAATATTCCCATTTGGTTTACAGTAATGAGGAATTTGATTCTTTTCTTGCTCTCTTCTTCATGCCTACAATTTGAGGATTCTGTAACTCTGAAAAGCTCCCAAGCTTATTAGCACCCTGACACAGCTAGCCCTGGACTGCAGCCAGCTCTTTAAAATTTGAAAACTTACAAGCTACTCATACTGTCATAAAGTAGGCAAGGTAGAAATTATACTGTCTCCTAGCATGGGTGTATATAGCATGGCATGGCTTTTGCCAGTTTCACATCACATCTGTCTCTTGGTTTAATATTTTATATACAGGGTCACACAGTCAATTCTAAACTCATTAAAAACCAGCTTGTTTCTATATTACTAAATGATTCATAAGGAGCCAAATTCTTCTAAGTCACTGTGGGACAACACCGTAAACTTCCCCAAAATACAAACTTATCACTCTTAAAATAGAAAAACATTCGGCTAGGAATCACAAAACCTACATTTTAACTCAAGGTCTGGTACTAATTTGCAGTGTGACCTTAGGCAGATCATTTCAAGTCTCTGAGCCACAACGTCCTGAGCTTCAAAGCCACAACTTTGAACTAGATGGCTTCTTTGGCCTCTCCTGAATATAAAGTTTGCTCTGTGCTCTAAGGGCATGATTTAGTTTATTACTCCAGTAGTAACATATTTTTAGGCAGTAACTTGGAATAAAATTCAATTTTTATAGAATCTCCAGATAATTGGAGGAGAGAATTTTATTTCAGTGTTGTTGCTCATGGACGGCAGTATGTCCCAGGTCCCATCCCAATTCTTGAAGCATTATAAAATATGAGAGCCAAGATCAGCCCTGGGATTTCTTTGGAAGGAATGATGCTAAAGCTGAAACTCCAGTACTTTGGCCGCCTCATGCGAAGAGTTGACTCATTGGAAAAGACTCTGATGCTGGGAGGGATTGGGGGCAGGAGGAGAAGGGGATGACAGAGGATGAGATGGCTGGATGGCATCACTGACTCAATGGACATGAGTCTGCGTGAACTCCGAGAGTTGGTGATGGACAGGGAGGTCTGGCGTGCTGTGATTCATTTGGTCGCAAAGAGTCGGACACGACTGAGCGACTGAATTGAACTGAACCGAAAGTGATATGATTAGCCAGTAACAAAGACAGTGGTTCTCTCTTAGACTAGGTATCAATTTTAAGAACCAAAGGAGATTTTCAAGCATTTTTGCAACTGAGCCAAGATACCTGTGAAAGTAGAAGTACAGTTTATGTAAACAAAAACAAAACTATTCATTTGTATCTAACTACAAATATAGAAACATCTGAAGGCTCATTTTCAGCCTAGTCTTCAGTATGTGATGTTTTCTGGGGTTTCTAGTCTCTCCTTCTCAATTTAGAAAGAGGATCAGCCTTATTTTAACTCAGTATGAAAGAGACTCTGGGAAGTCACATGTCATTGATCAGATTCCTGAGAGCTTTGTAATGCAAATCATACTGCTCCTTTCTTCTTACCAACAACTTAATTTGGGACAGGATTGAGTGACCAGAATGTTTGCTAATCAGTTTGAAACAAGACTAGGCCGGGGGCCAATGGAGTCTTGCCAGAACCTCCCTTCGAAAGATGAGGTCAACAGCTGGTCTCATTTTGGAAATGCTTTTGCCCATTATCTTATCATTTAGTCCATTTTATATGGTCCACATCTCAAATTACAATAGTAGTTTTGAAGGCAGTCCAGAGAAAAGAGGTGGGGGAAGACATCACACAAAATTTAGAGATACTGATTTAACAATACTTTGAAAATTAGGCTACCCTGCTGTAGATTAAATAGCCTTCAATGCCGCCTTTTTTTTTTTTTTTTTTTTAGAGTTGTTAGGTATACTGATGTACATGCTTGCTAAATCATTTCAGTTGTGTCCTTCTCTTGTGACCTCATGGACTATATAGCCCACCAGGCTCCTTCATCCATGGGATTCTCCAGGCAAGAATACTGGGGGTGGGTTGCCATGCCCTCTTCCAGAAGATCTTCCAGACCCAGGGATCGAACCCCCATCTCTTATGTCTCCTGTATTGGCAGGCGGGTGGTTTGGGGTCGCAGAGTCGGACACGCCTGAGTGACTAGCACTTTCACTTTTCCTTAGGTGTATTGCCAGTTACTGCTGAACTCTAGTCTTTGGATGTAGCTAATGTGACAATATGTGCAGATGAAGTAGGGAGAACAACTTTCTGACCATCAGAACATATGGATTGTGTCACTCTCCAAAATTTCAAAATAAAACTGGTTAAATTCACTCAAACCAAGATATTATGAAGTCACTGAGATTGCAGAATCATAGGATCCTCTGAGAGCAGCTCTCCATTGACTCATGCGAAGAATGCGTGTAGCCACATTAGGTGATAGAATTTCAGGTACTTCTAGCTTAAGAACTAGTGAGTTAGATCAGACAACATTGGATCCATGCAAAGAGCCCTTGAGAATAGTCATTCTGTGAGGTATCATTATACATGATGCTTACAAAAGGCAGGAAGAATGGCCTTAAATACACTAAAATATGAAAGCTTTTTCACTTTAAAAATATTTTGCAACTTATAAACCATAGTATGTAGTTATAGCATTACATGATTAGTGAAATAAATTTTAAAACTGCAAAAATTAATATTTAGTAATACACAAAATAATAATTCATTAACATATCATAATTGATCTAAAGATTTTTCTGGCTCACTTTTCTGAAAATTCACTTCTAATAGATGATCAAAATTTATTCTTTTGTAAACTTCCATTTTCAATCTATGTAATTTAGAACAACTTCAGGAGAAAGTAAAACTCCAAAAACTTTTTAAAAAAACTTTTCAAGTCCTTCAGCTTTACTCCAGAAAACAGAATGAAAATGGAGAATCTTGTTCATTCCCTTCCCATTGCAAAAACTTTTGATAAATTTTTAAATTTTGTGGAGGATCTTTCTGATGATGAAATTGTTATTGGAAAATTTGAGAGTTTTTATAGTATAGGCTGTGACAAGATCGGCATACTTTTTCTTAAAAACCTGTTCTGGTATTATCTTTGCTGATGTGGTTATTAATTATATATAGATTAAATGTACACTGCTGAGAAATGATATCATATACAAGAAGAGAAACATGAGAAGTTTATTATATGATTTGTAATATCCTAAACTATCAAAACATTTCTTATCTATTATCAGAAGTAAACAATGAGCCTTATTTTGGTGCACATAGGTACAGATATAAGTGAAGAAGCAGAGCAACCAACAATTTCTATAAAAATTTGTAAGCTATTTATAAATATTTTTTTCACCTTTTGTGGTAGGCATCTTTTGCCATGGTCCTAATGATTCTTTTTTCCTAGTACTTGTCCCTTGTATAATAAGTATGTTACACTTCTGGTAAATTATTTTGATTATAAATTTTAGTACTTCTAGAGCTGATGATTCGTGCAGGGCAATTTTTCTAAAATGATTTCACTCTTCATAAAATCATTTTCAAGTAAGCCTGAATGCAATTTTGGTTGTAAATTTATACAATGGCCTTTCAATATTTCCTCCAATATTGCCTGTAACTCATGGAAGTTATACAAGTGAAAGTGGTATCATGATTTGTACATATTTCAAAATGATTATTTACATATTCTCTTGCTATATTTTCGATTACAAGAAAGAACTGGCTTCTTTATTAATAATAAGTTCATCTGGAGTTTAACATGGTAATAGTGTTCCTTTCTGCTGAATGTGATGATTTTTAATTTAATTTCTATTTCTAAGCCTGTGGCTATTTGCTTTGCAGTGTAGCAGATTTTGAAACTGGAGATTCTAAACTTTCTAAAGAACTCTACTGACTCCTGATATGCTTTCCTGTGATATCCCTGTGCTTGTTTTTGTCTGATAACAATTTAACTGGTGAGATTTGCTGCCCTTGAGAAAGCAGTTCCTGCCCTAGTGCCCAGGCCAGAGTTAATACTTTTGCGGATACTGTATGGGGCTCTGGGGACAGGGGCAAGTGGCTTCCCATCGCAGTCCCGGGAGCTGCCTCCCCGCCATTCGGAGCCCTGCTTTCTCCGGGAGGCCCCTGCCACTTTCGCTGCTGCCTCTGCGGCTGCAGCAGCTGATCTGGGCTGTCTGCCTAGGGCTGTGGTGCCAGGAGTGCCCCGAGGCATGCTCCTCTGCTCCCAGGCTTGACCCCAAGCGTGTGCACAGACTACCGCCGGGCCACAACCAGGCGCATGCGCTGCTGCCTGATGCATCTTCCCTGCCCACGCAGGTGCTCCCTTGTTCTGCTGGACTTCAGAGAACATGATTTCAAAGAGGACATTTTAAGAATTTCAAGATAGAGACAACAATGCATTAAACCTTCCGAGTACAGGGCCTTGTGTGACTGTCCAGGTCAGATGCCAGTGAAGCTGGCCCCGACACTAGCTCCTAGGGTGCTCTGACATCCTGCTACTTCCCCTCACTCCTTCGAGGAGAATGATTCTCCTTTTCGAAAGCCTCTAACATTTCCTCTCCTATTCTCATTCTTATTTGTTGACATTGGGCCATATTTCTTTGACCCCTTTCCCTCCCCGTTAAATAGAAGTAATAAGATGAGAGCTTCTGTAAACGTCTATAAACTGTTACTCCCTTATCAACCCACTTGTCTATATCTACACCCAAACACTCTGTTTCTCCCCTGTTAGTCTGTGTGTTACATTTGAGCACCAGTCCCAGCCTCTGCCTCTGATTCCAGCAACTCTCCCCTCGGCCTCCTGCAATATCCTTTTTAACTCTGTCTACTACAGCATTCCTGCCAACACGTACAGTGGAGTGTCTTCCATCTAAATATAACCTTTCCTGATCTTGTATCCCTCTCTAGCTACTACCTCACTTATGT
This sequence comes from Nanger dama, assembly GCA_917880005.1. NCBI lineage: Eukaryota > Metazoa > Chordata > Mammalia > Artiodactyla > Bovidae > Nanger > Nanger dama. The sequence goes on from CAKJTW010000021.1 coordinate 26,856,841, forward strand.
TTTCTTCTGAGTGAAATTCTTTGAAAGAACTTTCATATTCTATCTCTGGGTTGAAAAGATCCCCTGGGTGGGAAATGGCAACCCACTCTAGTATTCTTGCCTGGAAAATCCCATGGACAGGGGAGCCAGGCTGGCTACTATCCATGGGGTCGCAAGAGTCCAGACACAACTAAGCAAGCATGCAACTCATATTTACCATCTCCAAATTATCTTTTCACTTTTGCTTTTAGACTCACTTCAATCAAATTTTTGCCTCACTCATTTCAAAGAAATGGCTCGTCTCAAGAATACTACTAACTTCCACGTTGTTAAATCCAGCGGTTAGTTCTTAGTCCATTAAGGACATCAGCATTTGCACCCCTGGTGGTTTCCTCCCCTTTACTTGGTTTATAATGCCAGCCACGCCCCTTCCTCACTGGCCACTCCTGCTCTCTGCTTGGCTGGTTTCTTCTCTTGTCCTGACCTCTATACACTGCAAAGCCATAAAGCTCGCTTCTCTGTCATCTTCTTTACCTTCACTTACTGCTTAGGGCTCTCACACAGTCTTATATCTTAAAGCATCATTTATATGCTGATGACTCCCAGACCCAAGTTTTAGTCCAGACTCTGTCCCTGAACTCCAAACCTCTATAGTCCTCTCTCACTGTCCTAAAGTAGCATGTTCCTATGGAAACTTTGTAAGCTGACAGGGTGTAAAGCGAAGAAGCGGTTACCTGAGGGCACATCTTGCTAAGGAATGCATAAAAGAAATCTAGGTAAAGCACAGATGCTCACACAGACCCAGTTCGAAGCTGTGGGGCTTGATGCTGAGGCAGTGAGTGTAATTCTGGGAGACGAGCTTGGTGGGGCCACTCTTACTGCTAGGGGTGCACACTGCCTCTGAAATGCTCAGTGCTATTTTCACTTTTCTTTCTTTTTTGAAAAACAAATATCCTCTTGGATGTCTTTCTATTAGTAAAAGCAGGCACTAATACAGGTCTTTCATAAAAGCAAAGTGGCATAAAGCAAACTTACGGAAAGGGGGTTCCTGTGTATTTAACGATGCTAAAGACCATCCTTTCCCTTTCTTTCTCAATCTGTCAGCAAATTCTGTGTGGCACCATCTTCCAAAGTGACCCATGTTCTGACCACTTCTCATCACCTACCCTGCTGTACTCTGGTCCAAGTCACCATAATCTTGCACTTGGATTCTTCTAGTAATCTTATTTCTTGGCAGTCTTTTCTCTATCTGGGGGTCCTGTTAAACAGCAGACCTGATAATATCAGTCCTTTGTATCAGTACAAAACTTCCAGTGGTTTTCCACCTCACTCAGAAAAACAACGGTCCTCTAACAGCACTTAAGACCCTCACTATCTGCTGCCCCACCACCCTTCTTCCCATTTCCCTTGCCACATTTGTCCTTTGTTTGCTTTGCCCTATACTTCTTGCTACTCTTTAAGCTTATTAGGTGATGCTACTTCCTCTGGGTCTCTGCTTGGAACAGCCCTTCTCCAGATATCCTTGTGGATCACCCCTCACTATGTCTTGCTCAAATGATTTCTTCTAAGTGAGGTCTTCCCTGACCACCATGTTTAAGATGTCAGACTGACACTGCCTGTCTCTGTACTGTTTTTTTTTCTTTCTTTCTTTTTCCCATAGTATCAGGCATTTTTGTTTTGCTTAGAGCCTGAAAGTACTTGGTACACACTAGTCATTCAGTATATATTTGTGAATTGAGTGAGTAAATGGAAGTTGTGAATGAAAACAGGATGGAATGTGTACCTCCAGGACTTAATGATGAATGCTTAGTTACTCAGTTGTGTGCAACTCTTTGCAACCCCACAGACTCTAGCCCCCAGGTTCCTCTGTTCATGGGATTTTTCAGGCAAAAATACTAGAATGTGTTGCCGTTTCCTTTTCCACACCATCAGAACTTTGAGATTGTTGGCAACTTGTCTCACGATCTCTGCAAGGAGATTTCACACTGTAAGAGGTATCAGGTCAAACTGACAAGGCATGGACCTTGTGGTCTTGCATTAATTAACATGTTGTGATATAACCAAAAGATATGAAAGAACCAAGACAGCTGTCTTTGCAACTCCACTAGTCAGTATCCATCTTGGTTACGACTGCATGAGCCAATAGGCCCTGGAGTATACGAAATCAACAGTGTACATAATAAACAGCCTTTCTGCAGGAAGCTGGATCAGCTCTTTTACATCACTGAGGTTCTATCTGTGATAAAGAAATCGCAAATATGCTCCATGCTGTGCTTGAAAAAGCACCAAGGGCTTTAGGGTAGAAAGCCATCCCACTTCTTTTCGACAGAGCATGAAATCACCCTATTACCTTTTACCAGGTTACTTACATAAGGAGATTGTGCCTATTAATAAAATGTCATGCATCCTTGTTTCTCCAAGGAAAATGATGACAAAATGGTGCCGTTTCCTCTGCCCATTTCTTTGGTGTCACCTTTTTGCTCTGCTGCCTTGTGGTCAGCATGGGTGGGCCATGAGGTTAGATTGTTCGTCTGGATGACTTTGAAGTGGGTTTCCTGATCCTGAGGCTTTCTGTTAAGTCTGTATTAGGGGATCTTTGTTTTCTGGATAATCCATGTCTAATCGGGAGAGAAAGTAGTGCAAATACAGTCATATACCTCGCATTTGTCACATGTTCGTGTTGCTGGGTGATGCCGTTCATGGTTTTCTTTGCTTTCCTGGAATAGATTTGTTTTAATTAATGCCTTACTTTTCAGTTAGGTTGTGCTTGTCTCCTGACTGAGTCACACCCACTCACTGATGTTATTCTAACTAATTTTTCTGTCCTTCTGCTCAGCTGGTTAAAGCTTTCCCACACTCTTTTATTATCAGCTAATTTGAACTTTCCTTCAATGTCTGATGTTCCATTTTAAACTAAGAATTATATCCAGAACTTTTACAAAGTTGCTCATGTAGACATTAATTACAATTAAAAAAATAACTGCCTATCAGTAAGGTTGACATAGTAATCCAAAATACCATGATAGATATACAAAAATTCTTAGACTACCGTGAGAATTTAAAAATGAGAACACCATCCCATATATGATGGTGTTACCCAAACATTTTATTTAAAAATCTGTATTTTTGATGTTTCTGTGTAGTATAACGTAGACAATCTCAATATATTAAGGCATCCCACTTAAAATGCACATTCGGGATTTAAATTTCTGTTAACTATTTTTTAGTTCCTAAGTTGGCACATAAGATGTTCATCACCATTATTTCTAAGAGGGAATGATAAACTTAAATACTTAACAAAAGAAATAGTAAAAGATGGCATATTCATACACTGGAATGTCATACAGCATTTAACAACAGTTAAAAATGTTTTTAATATGTTAAGCACTTATTCCAAAATATGGAAAATAGCGGGGAAAATGTAGTTATTTTCCATGTACAATCAAAACTATATAATACTACACATAAGAAAAAATGCTGGCACAAAATATATCAAAAAATAAAAAATTGTATTTATGATCTTAAAATTTTATTTAAGATTTTAAATTTAAATGTATTGACATTTATTTATTTTAAAATTTCATTGAGTTTTTGATTAAAATTATTTTACTAAGCATTTTAAGGCTCTAAAACTGAAAATAATTCAAAGAAGAATTGTTTTACATCTTTGCAAATCTTCTTAACATGTTACTTAATAGGCATCTGAGTTCTCCTGTTTCTGTGTTCAATAGGTTGTGATATTCCCCATCATGAAGATTCTAGAAAACCCCACCATGTTTATGAAAAACAAGAGTGAAAGGGCAAATGACATCTTAGTATTATTATGAAAGTAGTTTTGACCTCAAGTAACCACTGACAGTCTCTCAGGGCCACACTGGGCTGTACTTTGAGAATCCCTGATCTGGTCCTCTCTGACCTGATCCTATAAGCTGGCCCACTGAGCAACGTGGAATTATATACTTGCCTATCCTGAACCCTGATCCCTTCCATTTAGTTCATTGCCCAAACAGTTCACTCTTCTGAGTTAAGGCATTATTCTCTGTCAAAGTACAAATACCAGTGGGAGAGATGACATATTAAGCTGTTAACAGCTCTCAGTTTCTTAGGGTGAACAAATTGAATTCATTTCCAGGAGACCAAAAGGAAGTGAAGGAGAGAGAATAAGGGCCAAAAATAGGAAATGGAAAGAACCCTCTCCTCAGCTGAGGAGCAGCCTTTTTGGTTTCATAGCAGGGCCTGAGAGCAATCTGGTTGTGGATACTTAGCTCACAGCTTTGAAAAGAAGCCATTTCCTAATCTATTTTAATTGCTTATCCTCAAGAGTTACCTGAGTTACTCTACCCCTATGGTTGCTAATATCCAATTTTGGACTCATTAATCCAGGAAATAGAATTACAACCACTAATAAAAAGCCAATCAAAATAAACCCCACTAATGTCTATGAAAAAGCATTTTTTATTGCTAACCATGCAGGGTACTCTTTATTAATCTATCCTCACCCTATTTTGTCTTTCAACTTCATGTAAATGTAGAGATGCCTTAATGCTACCTTAACTCCTTATGTTTTTCTTAAATAATTTTTTTCTTTGCGTATGACTTATCCTTATGGACACGAGTTGCTATTTCTTCATTCCTGGAAAGTAACCACAGTACACACAAGAAGACAAGTAACTGCCCTAGATTGTAAATTCTGAGGTGGACCTCTGTTAATGTCCAGTGTCCTTTGTCTTAAGATTTGGTGCAATATGTCTTTAGACCAATCTAAAAAATGAGTTTCTAAAGAATGAACAGAAAAAAATTAATCATTCCATTTGAGCATCTGTGCTGAGACGTCCCTGGAAATTAAGCTCTAGTCTTTGTTAACAGAGCAAAATGGAAATACCATGTCAGGTAATGCATGGCAGTTCAGTGTACTGGTAGTTTCTGCTCATGGAATCACTACAAACACACTTAATTGGGGGTAAAAACCCAATAAACTTTAACTACTCAACACGCAGGTTTTTGCATTGTACTCATTGGTTTCTTCCCACACGGGCTGCAGCAAGCACCTTCAGAGAGGAGAGCTGACTTCTCCCTTGAGGGATGCATCTGATGGGATTGCTGGCCCAGTTACCTGGTGCCAGCACCTTCTTGAAAGGTGAGGGATCTGCCATTTTCAGGCTGATATTGGGTCACTCTAGGGCTGGTGGCTTAGTGGTAAAGAATCCGCCTGCCAATGCAGGAGACATGGGTTTGATCCCTGGTCCAGGAAGATCCCCTGGAGAAGGAAATGGCAACCCACTCCAGTATTCTTGCCTGGAAAATTCCATGGACAGGGGAGCCCAGCAGTCTATACTCCATGGGGTTGCAAAGAGTGGACACAATTGGGCAACTTTTACTTCACTTTGCTAATCACTGATATTATTTTTGGATAATCAGTTGAATGCATAGTTTTACCACCAGCACTGTGGACAAGGAGCTTCCTCTCAGCCTCATTTATAGGAAACTTGCCTTCTCAGACTCCTCCTTTCAGGTACTACTGCTTCAGAGGTGCCCCTGACTCTCCAGTGGTCAGAGAAGTTGCTGCTGACAGTCCCTGGTCTGGACAATCCAGTGCTAATGGAATATCACTTATCTAATAAGTTGAGCAATTTTTTTCTAAAGGGAGTTCGGAAAGAAAATGGACAGCTGCTCCAAACATTTTGGGACTGGAATGAGAGATCATGGATTTTCTCTTTGTGGAAATCTCTGTAGATAGATGGCTTCTGGTTAATGAGAAGTGTGTGTTTTTCTCTGATGCAGTGCTGACTCTTCGTGCTTACCTATTTCCCTCTCCATCTTTGCCCTCCAGCCACACTGATCCTCCTATGGATCTAGTCTTGTTGTGTCATCTCCTGCTGAGGGATTGCCGGGAATTTCTACCCATCTACTCCTTCTTAACTGCTCACTCACAAATCCTTTTCTTTAGAATCCTTACTAGAGTCTCTAAACTGTCCTGTACTCTTGAAGTTCTCTGCTCCTCTGTGACATAGCACACACCTCAGTGGGCTATGCAATGTGTTTTAATTTATGTGATGATTTGGGTGATGTTTTCTGCTCACTGATTGAGAGCAGAGTCTTCTGTCCGCTTTTGTTTACTGCTCCATCCCCAGTGTCTGACATGTACAGGGAGCTTAATAAAGGCTAATGTATGAATGATGGAACAAGCACACAAGCCTTTATTGAATACCCACTATGTCCCAGGTACTGCTAGGTGATGAGAATACACTAGTAAAATATGTCTTGTCTTTTGGGAGTTTCGGCTCCCATAAGAGAGAGTCATGTTAGGAGATAGACTGGCAAATGGAGTGATAAGAACTGCTACAAAGATATAAAAGCCAAAAATGAAGAAATCAAACAATCAAAGAGAAACTTTGAGGATATAGAGCAATTGTCCCCAACCTTTTGGTTCCAGAAATGGGTTCATGGAAGAACATTTTTCTATGGACTGTAGGAGGGAAGATGGTTTCAGGATGATTTAAGCCCATTACATTTATTGTACACTTTATTTCTATTATTATTGCATCAGCTCTGCCTCAGATCATCAGGCATTAGATCCTGCAGGTTGGGGAGGGGACCCCTGATATAGAGTATATAGCAACTAATTCTGCCAGTGGGTATTAGGGAATGTGGGCAGAGGCAGGGTGGAAAGAGCTGAGCCTTGGATCAGGCAAACCTGAGCTTGAGTTCCAGTTTTGGTACTGAGCCTCTCTGATTATGTTCCTCTTCTGTGAAATGGAAATAATAATACTTAACTGATACTTACTGGGCAGGGAATTATGAGACTTACTTAAAAATAATGCTACTGCTAGTCTGGGTCATTTCCTAAAGATCTGGCTAAGATCTGTGTATGTCTATCTTCTGTACCAGTGCAAAGCCCAAAGTTCTTCCCCAATTGTCTGCACATTTGCACAGGATTTATGTCTCGTGGTCATCTCCAATTTTGCTTTCCTCCTCTACTGAATTATTTCTCTCTGCTTGTTCTTTGCTCTCTTGTTTCAACTGAGAAAGTTTTTGCCATTGAATTTCTGGAGGCTTTCTGAAATTTCGATTGGACATAAAATATGACTTCAGAATGTTTTCAGTTTCTTGCAGTTCCTCATTAGCTAGCGTTACTCTCCAAACTAAACTAAAATCCACCTTGTCTTAAATGACAAGCTATGGCCTAACTGATGAGTAATTTTAATTTGTCAGTTGAAAAAACACTGACTTCCTCATGAATAATCACATCCAGTTTTAGTGTGCTTTTTCTGAGGGAGCAGGGTGAGAGCAGAATTGAGAATAAGAAGCGCTCTTATCAGAGTATCCTGGATACTAATACATCTTGTATGTAATTTTCCACAGAAGTATTGATTTTAATCAGCCATCACGATGTAGCACCACATTTGTCAAAGCAGAACAACCCAGTGTGCAGTTTTTTTCTTAGTGGAGAACTGGCCATAATGAATGTGCTAAAATATATTAGTTATCTATTAACCTCAACATGCAAGAAAGCACCAGATCATTAGCTTGTGTCATGAAAAAATGGCAGCTGGTGGCAGCCTGACTCACTACAGCAGAAAGCTGAATCAGCAGAGTGGGTGGCCTGTGAAGATGGCAGTTTGTGAGAAATGCCTGGCTGAGTGTGAAACAGGGATCTTATTAAATGAATGCATATGATGCATGGTGAATTATACCACTTACGGCAGGAAAACATCACCATTTTATCAAACTAGTGTGCTGCATACATCAGAATTCATGGGATCATCTATTTCTGGGATACTGTGAGAGTTCTGCAGTTCTGGAAGGGTTTCAAGTTAAGTTTTGATTAATTCTTGGTGGTTTTATCTGGTTATTGAAGGGTAGCTTGATTGTGTGTATTTTCCCCCTTTTCTTTCAAGCTCTGACAATCTTGATTAAATTTCCCCTTGAGAACTGGGAACAAAATAGCAAGGTAAATGTCACAACTTCTTGGAGATGAATGGCTTTAAGTAGCTTGAGCACAGCATCCCAGAGTTACCTCTCTGGAAGATTAGTGGAAGGCAGTAACACTATGAAGATCATTGTACCTGCCTAGCTGTTGATGTTTATTTTAATTGATTTTAACGGCTTTCTCCTAAGGTCTCCTCCTAAGAATTTATTTCTATTTCTCTCACAGTGCTTCTCATCTCATAATCAAACAATCAGTGTTTGGTGTGTAAGTTGTATGGGTGAAGGATTCAGTTTGTGTTGCTGGTCCAAACTTTTGCTGTAAGAAAGCATAAACCAAGTCTGGAGTAGATAAGGCTTTTAACTGCTGCTGCTGCTGCTGCTAAGTCACTTCAGTCATGTCCGACTCTGTGTGACCCCACAGACGGCAGCCCACAGGCTCCCCGTCCCTGGGATTCTCCAGGCAAGAACACTGGAGTGGGCTGCCATTTCCTTCTCCAATGAATGAAAGTGAAAAGTGAAAGTGAAGTTGCTCAGTCCTGTCCGACTCCTAGCGAGTCCTGTCCGACTCCTAGCAACCCCATAGACTGCAGCCCACCAGGCTCCTCCATCCAGGGGAGTTTCAGGCAAGAGTGCTAGAGTAGGGTGCCATCGCCTTCTCCATTAGCAAGAATGAAAAAGGTTGTTACTTATGCCTTATAGCCATGTTGTGGACTGTGATGAATAGACTTTCACTCACAATTGCCAAAGAGAAATCTACGTGGTCTTTGAATGTGCGATTTACCTACAAATCTTTTGCAAATTGCCTTCAACCCTATATATTTACCTTTATGATCTTCCTAACTGTGACGTACAGTCTAGATTTAGCCCTTATGGGATGTTTTAATGGACAGGAACTTGATTTATTTCACAGTTTTCAGGGTTAATTTAATAAGCATTGTTGCACACCAATTAAGTCCTGCGACCAGTGCTACCATTGGACTCAAGGAAGTGTAAAACTCTCTCAGGGGTCTCATAATCTAGTGCTATAGAAATATATTAAAAATATAGGACCTAGAGGAGGGAATCAACATTGTGTAGGACCCAGAGATGATATAGTATATGAAAGCCTATGTACTTGTATTTATCTATGAAAAACTCTTTATGGAAGAATAAAATCTTCAGGACTGAAACCCATTTTAATTTTATTAAATTGGTGGTTTCTTTTCTTTGAGCTTGTAAACATCACTGATTGTGGAACGTTAATGAAATAAGAACAACACAGGACAGACATATCACTTTGTTCGGTCAAAAATAACCAACTGACACATAGGAAAGACACATAGTAAAGTTTAATTTTTAGATTGTATTTAAAAAAATTAAGTAGAGTAAGTTGTATAAAACCAAGAGCTAGAAGGATATTTTCCAGGAGGCTATTTTTTAACTTTAGTTGGAGAAAAAGAAGGTGAAGCAGTAAAGTTGAATTACATTGAATTACACTAATATGTGCTAGTCTGACAGATACACACACAAATAAACATGTATATATGTGTGTGCATGTGTATGTACATGAACACACGCACATGGCTTCCTCTGGTGGCAGTTACAAATAACCTAAAACCTGATGGCTTAAAGCAAAAGAAATGTGTTCTCTCATAGTTTGGGGGGCTAAAATTTTTATTATTTTTTAATTGAATTCTTGATTTTGTTTTGGGGTATACTTGTGAATACACCTGTGAGTATTATAGCTGCTAATAATGTGATAATTGCAGGTGAACAGTGAGGGACACAGCCATGAATAGACATGTATCCATTTTCCCCAAACCCCCTCCCATCCAGGCTGTCCTATAACATTGAGCAGAGTTCCATGTGCTGCACAATAGGTCTGAATTTGTTATCCATTTTAAATATAGCAGTATGTACGTGTCCATCCCAAACTCCCTAACTATTCCTTCCCCCTGTCAACCATGAGTTTGTTTTCTAAGTTTGTGCATTCTTTCTGTTTTGTAAGTAAGGTCATTTGTGACATTTCTTTTTAGATTCCACAAAGCAGTGATGTCATAGATATTTCTCCTTCTCTGTCTTACTTCATTCTTTATGACACTCTCTAGGTTCATCCATGTTGCTGCGAATGGCATTATTTCACTCCTTTTAATGACTGAGTAACATTCTGTTGTATGTATGTACCACATTTTCTTTATCCATTCCTCTGATGGACATTTAAGTTGCTTCCATGTCTTGGCTAGTTTAAACAGTGCTGCAGTTGGAGAAGGCAATGGCACCCCACTCCAGTACTCTTGCCTGGAAAATCCCATGGATGGAGGAGCCTGGTAGGCTGCAGTCCATGCTAAGGGTCGGACATGACTGAGCAATTTCCCTTTCACTTTTCACTTTCATGCATTGCAGAAGGAAATGGCAACCCACTCCAGTGTTCTTGCCTGGAGAATCCCAGGGACGAGGGAGCCTGGTGGGCTGCCGTCTATGGGGTCTCACAGAGTCAGACATGACTGAGGTGACTTAGCAGCAGCAGCAGCAATGAACCTTGGGCTGCATGTATCCCTTTGGATCATGATTTTCTCCAGATATATGCCCAGGAATGGAATTGCAGGGTCATATGGTAGCTCTATTTTTAGCTTTATAAGGAACCTCCATAGTGGATGTGTCAATTTGCATTCTTACCAACAGTGTAAGAGGGTTCTCTTCTCTCCATACCCTCTCTAGCATTTATTATTTGTGGATTTTTGATGATAGCTATTCTGGCTGGTATGAGGTCATATCTGATTGTAGTTTTGGTTTGCATTTCTGTAATAATTAGTGATGTTCTGTGTCTTTTCATGTGTCTACTGGCCATCTGTATGTCTTCTTTGAAGCAATATTTATTTAGATCTTTTGCCCAGTCAAACATACTCATGTGTAGTGTATATGTATATAATGTGTGGAGCTTCTCTAGAGGCTCAGAGGGTAAAGAATCTGCCTGCCAATGCAGGAGACCCAGGATAGATCCCTAGGTCAGGAAGATCCCTTGGAGAAGGGAATGGCTACCCATTCCTGTATTCTTGCCTAGAGAATTCCGTGGACAGAGAAGCCTGGAAGGCTACAGTCCATGGGGTCACAGAGAATCAGACACAACTGAGCAACTAACACTTTCATTTTCACATATATAGTGTATATTAGTAATATTAATTATGTATATATATAATATACATATTAATGCTATAAGAGTGTTAATTAAAAGAAAAACTTTCTATAGGAAAATTGTCCAAGTATTTGGTTGGCCGAAAAGTTTGTTCAGGTTTTTCTATAAGCTGCTATAGAAAAACCCAAATGAACTTTTGGGCCAACCTATTGGCTGCTGCTGCTAAGTCACTTCAGTCATGTCTGACTCTGTGCGAGCCCATAGGTAGCCTCCCATCAGGCTCCTCTGTCCCTGGGATTCTCCAGGCAAGATTACTGGAGTGGGTTGCCATTTCCTTCTCCAACCTATTGGAAAACCAGATATTTTACTAAAAAGAATACAAAAAGGTTAATGAAAATGAACACTAGGCTCAAAAGCATAAATAATGAGGTATATCAATTCATAAGATACAAATATTTTAGCCTATCAATTTGATAGATATTTTTAAAAAATCAGTGTTGTTGACAGCGTGAGATAGGCATTTTAAAACATCAGTGATGAAAATTATACAGTGCTGTACATCAGTTACTTCTTAATAAAATTAGAAGTAAAGAAAGAAAAAAAATGAGACTAGCTAAGAAAGTGCAAAAAATATTTCCTTTCTTCCTTCCTCTGCCTCGCTTCTTTCCTGCTTTCCTTCCTCCTCCCATCTCTCCCTCTCTCTTCCCTTCTTTCTGCTCATCACAAGGATCAGATCTGCACTGTGGTCTGGCAGTTCTCCCATCCAGCCCCCTCCAGCCTCTTCCTAGTTTCCCTCATGGGCGTTTCTCCCAGCATATCTCTTACATCTCTAATACTACTTTGATGTCTGCTTCTCTGAGACCCAGACTTACTGTGTGCCAGGCAGAGGTCACAGAAGTGTAAAGGTCCTGAGGAGGCTGGCATTTTTAAAGATCATCAAGGAGGTCAGTGTGGTTTTTTTGAAGTGAAGAGGGAGAAGAGTAGAAGGAGATGAGGTCTAAGGTACATATGAAGTCCTTGCAGAAGAAAATTAACTGCCTTGGTTAATTAATATAAAATCCTTTTTAAAGAGAGGGATCAAAAATGCTAAAAATGACATATGTTAATTGCAGAATTTAAGCAGAGGGCATTACAAACTAAGTATCCGACAGTCGTCTCATTAGCGGCACTCAACATCTGTCTACATAGTAAATGTAAGTGGCCAAGTTCTGGGCCATTAAAATTTTCATGTAACCCGTTAAGGCAACTTATGGGCCTTAGTTCAAAGGGTGTTGCCATTGTATCTGTGAGACTGGTAGCGGTAGAGTGTATTTTATGCAAATCTAATAGATTCGTAATGAATGATCCTGCTTAATAAGCTAGTTAAACCATTTGAGCATTTACTTGAGAGTGATCATAAATGTCTTTTTCTAAAACTATTTTACAGTGCTAATCGTTTAAGTATAGCAGCATTTAACATGATACCAAGCACACAGCAAGCTTATTTTGTTCTTGATGGTACGGAGGAAGATGGGGGCTCTTACTTGGTGTCAGCCACTCAGAGGAGCCAACAGATGCTGCTGAGTGACCCGGAAGTAGAGACTAGAAAGTTTCTCTTTGGAGGTTTGTGACTTAAGCCCTGTGTCCCACAGACTGTACACTTGCCCTAGCCTGGACTTGAGGGCACTGTCCACAGGGCACTTAAATGCTTTTACCTCCTCTCTTTTTGACCATCACGCGTAATGTTTAACTCCATTAAACAGTTTCTCTGCTTAACTCCTGGGAAGCAAAAGATCAGAAAATCCTTTTAAACAGAAACAGACCAACACTCAGTCAAGCGATAAAAGCTTCAGAAATTTGTCTGGAATATTATCACTGTATATCAATTGAAGTCAGATGAAGAGCTCCACGTTCATCCAAAGTTCTTTTTCATACCAAGTAGATAACTCTTCAAAGGTGTGATTACCATTTAAAAATTACTTTGGCGTACAGGATAGACAACAGATTTTTGTGTCTTCCACTGTCTTTCTGTGTTCCTTGTGTTTCATTGGCAGTTTCTTATTTCCCCAGTGAACCATGAGATTACCAAGGACTTCCACACCCCCACCTCTGTAAGTTAAAATTCTGAACAGAAACTCAGTTCACATGGAGAACTAGATTCAATTACCAGGGAAAGTCTGTAATAATTAAAAGTGTGATTGCATGGATTGTCAGTCTGCCCCAGACTTCTCCTTTCACCCCCACTTTGAGCACTATTTCCGGCCCCAGAGGGGAGCTGCCTTGCGCGTAAGAGGACGTAAAATACGGAGCTTGGCAGTGTGTCACGGTCATCACCCGTGGCTCAGCTGACTATATCTCTGCCTTGCTCTCTGCCGTGTTTCTTGCTATCTTGTATCATCTTGGAAGGATAAGAACGGCATGGAAAAGAGTTCAAGTTTGTGAGCATGGCGTGGGGACTCTTTAGGGAAGGGTGTTAAGTTCTGTGATCAAATTTAAAAAGCCTGTCTGCTTTCCCAGGGTTATAATGAACTGCCCAGAAAGCAACAACTTCTTTTCTGGGTGGCAGCTGATCCAGGCTTAATGATATGGAGGGTAGCCCCTGACTTACAAACCTTCAATGTCTTACTGTTTCTGTTTGGATAAAGTACAATTCCTTAAAATGGCCTTCAGACCCCCAAGATCTGCCACTGCCTGTTTAATCCAGCCTAGCTTTTCACAAGCTCCCCTGTTCCACTTCCTTCATCCCTTGTATTCGCGTTGCTTCTTCCCAGGATAAGGGCTTTGCGTATTTTAGACCCTCTGCTTGCAACACCATTCTCTTCTCTCTTTGTCTTAATAACTCCAGATTGTTCTTTAGATCATAACTGCATCACTGCTTCTCAAGAAAACCCGCCCTACCCTCTGCCTGGCCCAGGGCCTCCCAGTGGCCTCCTTCTTGCTGTGTGTCTCTCTCTGTTCATGTGAGTATTTGATCTTCTCCCCATCCCCCTCCCACTAGAGCGTGCAATTCTCAGGACAGGCACTGGGTCTTGTTTGGCTAACCAGTGTGTCTCCAGAACATAGCACACTGCCTGGCACAGAGAAGGGGGAAAGTGCTCAATATACATTTGTTGACCCCGTGCCTGAGCAAATGTTTTAGAAGAACGGTTCTGGCCCTCACCACACAGGAGGCGCCCTCAGGCACACTCTGATGTTTTAAATGACTCAATAAGTGGCATGTGATGCTTTGAGAAGCGCCCTGTCCAGAGTCAGGTACCTGCAATCTTTTCTTAGTTCTGCTGTTAATGAGCTTTCAGACTTCGGCAGGTCATTTAATGTCTTTATATCTCTTCATATGTAAAATGGCTTGTCAGTATCTGCTTTATTTACCTTACCGTGTTATCCTTTTATACCAAAGGATAAAAGACATTAAAGGTCTAGGTCATATTTGTGTGATCCAGACGTTATCTGGTAAAAGGGGTTAGTTTTAGACAGTTCCTACACTGTGGATTCCTAAAAATGTATTTGAAAGTTGAAAAATAGTCATAAGGGTTACATATCCAGAGAACTAAAATGTTTTAAAATTCCTAGTAATGGGTTGTTATGTGCTGCCTGTCTCAGATTCAGAGACCCCATGAGGTGGGTGGACCTACACCTGTGTCCGTACAGAAGGCCACCAGCTATCCCTGGATCCGACTGTTTCCCCTTCTCCTGGGCTGCCCTTTGCACAGCAGCTGAAGCATTTACTGCTCTTTAAGTAGTTGGAAACAGATGTAGCAAAAGGGGGATCTATCTTTGCCACCCATAGTAGCTGCGAAAATGACCTTAATGTTTACATTTATAGCCTTTGCTGTATAATATTGTAGAACCCCTCCCAGTTTTATTTTAAACTTGGTCAAGTATCTTAGTGTCAACATTCTCCAGAGGAACAGAATCAATAGAATCGATCTATCGCTCTCATGATTGTTATCCTCACAGACTCTGGACTAGCCCTACCTACCTGAGTGCTTTAGGAAGCTAGCCCTGTGTTGTCAGTCCCTCCCATCACACCGACTTACATAAACCCACCTGCCTTGTCACAAGTAGTAGGAATCATAGAAAGGAAGGGTGTCAAGCTCATATCCGGCTCATATCCATCTCTGTGTCTGTGAACAGAATTGATCTCGAGTATTTCACTGTGCCACAGCAAAGTGAGAAGTGTCCCATGGAAGGGCAGGGGGGTGTGGAAGGAGGAGGAGAGGCCTGAGGTTTTACTTTGAAAGCATTTGAACACCCAACCCCTGGTTCAAGTCATCCTACTCAGGATAGGCCAGGTCTTGCTGTGGATTAAACAGCCATAATGTCTTGATTAACCCCAAAGCTGCTTATGGCTCATGTGCATATCTGACACTGGGGACCCTGGTCCACATGGTCACTCAGGAAGGCTGATGGAGGTACCATCTCAGTGTAAATTGGTCGAGATGGCACTGGTAAATACTGCAAAAATTTTGAGACAAACTCATGGTGCCAGAGCATGGCATTGCTTTTAAGCTTTCGGTCCAGAGTGAGAAATCTGCACAATTGATTTTGAGTCAGAGGAATTGGGACAGCGAACTTCACAGGCTCAATCCAGAACCCTCATCTCAGTAGAGACCTCAAAACCCTTCAGGCCACAACATTCCACAGACAGCATGTTGCCAGTAATAGAAGAGGCAGGGCAATGAGCAAACCTCCCTCTGTCCGCAGACGAGAACACTCAAATGTTTGGCCACATTCCCTGTCTGTGCAGCTGGCTCCCTCTCTCAGCCCGGGTGGGTTTCCCTGCTGCACGGTGCACATGCTTCTTGGCATTCAAGACAGCACTAGGGCTGGGTGAGCCATGCAGCTCTTTCTGCTTTCCAGCCCCTGCAGCTTGGCTTATGCAGCTCGAGTCCCCCACAGGCCTGGCATCTGGTTTCCTTCTGGGAGGTATCTGGGAGGCTGGGGGAAGAATAGATAGAACAGGATCCACAGGGCTCTGATTCTCAGGGGAAAAGCAGCATGACCGTGGCCCCGTGGTTCTGTTCATGAGAGGCTTTAAGTAGAGATCCTGTTGATTCCTGTAAGAAGTTTGGACAAACTGAAATGATGCTGTTGGAAGGAAAGCTTCTGAACACTGGGAGAATCCATATCATAAACAAAAGCGGCCTTTTGTATGCTCTGTATGCCCCCAACAAAGTGTGCTCACTAAATAACTACATGCTGTTCTGTTCTCTGAAAAACGCAGTGACTGGAATCTTTAATACCATTTCTGAGATTTCCTGTGAGAGTTGATACACACATTCTACTAGGTTCAAAGCACCATTTTCCTCTAATTGTTGTCAATATTTCTTCATATGGTTAGTGTCTTTCAGAAAAGCACTGGCAGATTGTTTTCCTTAGAAGGATAAAAGAGAATCAAAATACCATGATTTAGTCTTTTAAAAGATGAGAATATAACCCAAACATCTAAATTCAGTGCTTTTTCTAGTTTACAAATTAACACCTAAATAATGTCCAGAAGTCTGCTGCTGTCTTATGTTGGCAAAACTAGATAAGAAATTGAAAAAGTTTGAATTTATTAGTATTCTCAGAAATACTTGATATAAAATTTCTGATCTTCTTTAGAGCAGGGTGTCCAAATTATTAGAGAAACCAAAAATAAGGCTTCTAAGTTCTAGTAAAGTCAAAATATTCAGAGGAAGAACATAGCAGAAAAAATGTAGTGGCGTCTGAAAACCCAAGACATCTCTCTCGAAGCCCTAAACATTCCAGAAGAGGTCATCTGTTCTCACCGCCCTTATTAGATCTTTGTTCTTTCTAGCACAGATTAAAAGTAGTTTTATAGGTCACTCTTGATTTCATGATTTTAATACGTGATAGAGAGGAGCAAAGTGAAAGGAAAGCTTCTTTAGATCAATGCTTTTTTTCTGGTGCCTCAAAAATATCAAGATAATTAGATAATCCCTTGCTTTGCTTCTTTTATAAGTATTCTCAGGTATGACTAAGTTGGCATCTAGATAGACCTCATTGAACTCTAATGATAAGACCTGAGGGTTTACATTGCACCATATAAATACCAAGTGTTCAGGTGCTAAGTCGTGTCTGACTCTTTGTGAACCCATGGTCTGTAGCCCACTGGCTCCTCTGTCCATGGGATTTTCCAGGCAAGAAAACTGGAATGGGTTGCCACTTCCTTCTCCAAAAGGGCTGAGGGGAACCCTTAATAAAGGTGATTGGATCAGAGGCAGGGTAGGACTCAGTTCTCAGCTGTGCTATTAGCCACATTTTCTTCTGAGTCTGTATGGAAACTGCCCCTCAGAAGCAATCTTAGCCTTCATGAGTCAAGTTCAAACAGCTCCTTGCCAAGCCTTGTGGTTTACTTCTGTCCCTGAGTAGCTGGGGTCCTACCATTTCTCTTTGTCCTCACTCATCTTTCTTCATTTCCAGCTTCCTTCCCATTAGCCTGCTGTCCTCCAGGGTGGCTTCTTTTCAGTGGGTTCTTAAGAGGCATCTGCTGTTGGATCTTTCTTGCTTTATCAGGAGTTTATGGCAACCTCTCGGGGTATGCTGAATCAAGACCCCTGTTCTGGTTTCTTGTAAAGCTCTTCCCCTGACTTGACAGGTGACCTTGTTTCCTTTCATACTCCTCGTCTTCGAATCACACCCTGTTCTTTTGACTCCTTTGTTTACAGCCAGGAAGCATTTGATGGTGGAACATCCATTGGTGTGGGAGCGAGGACAACTGGTGTCTAGTCTCAGCTTAGAAAACTCCAGACTGTATGTATGTCTTTGAGAAAATGACTTAATGCATTGGGTTCAGTCAGTTTAGTCTCTCAGTTGTGTCTGACTGTTTGTGACCCTGTGGACTGCAACACACCAGGCTTCCCTGCCTATCACTAGCCCCCAGAGCTTCCTAAAACTCATGTCCATCGACTTGGTGTTACCATTCAACCATCTCATCCTCTGTAGTCCCCTTCTCCTCCTGCTTTCAATCTTTCCCAGCATCATGGTCTTTTGTAATGAGCCAGTTCTTTGCAACAGGTGGCCAGAGTATCAGAGCTTCAGCTTCAGCATCAGTCCTTCCAATGACTATTCAGGACTGATTTCTTTTTGGATCTCCTTGTAGTCCAAGGGACTCTCAAGAGCCTTCTCCAACACCACAGTTCAAAAGCATCAATTCTTCAGTGCTGAGCTTTCTTTATAGTCCAGCTCTCACATCCATACATGACTACTGGAAAAACCATAGCTTTGACTATACAGACCTTTGTTGAAAAGTAATGTCTCTGCTTTTTAATATTTTGTCTAGGTTAGAACTGTACATGGAACAACAGACTGGTTCCAAATAGGAAAAGGAGTATGTCAAGGCTGTATATTGTCACCCTGCTTATTTAACTTATATGCAGAGTACATCATTAGAAACCCTGGGTTGGATAAAGGACAAGCTGGAATCAAGATTGCCTGGAAAAATATCAATAACCTCAGATATGCAGATGACACCACTCTTATGGCAGAAAGTAAAGAACTAAAGAGCCTCTTGATGAAAGTAAAAGAGGAGAGTGAAAAAGTTGGCTTAAAGCTCAACATTCAGAAAACTAAGAGCATGGCATCTGGTCCCATCACTTAATGGCAAATAGATGGGAAAACAGTGGAAACAGTGGCTGACTGTATTTTTCTGGGTTCAAAAATCACTGCAGATGGTGACTGCAGACATGAAATTAAAAGATGCTTACTCCTTGTAATGAAAGATATGACCAACCTAGATAGCATATTAAAAGCAGAGACATTACCAACAAAGGTCCATCTAGTCAAAGGTATGGTTTCTCCAGTAGTCATGTATGGATGTGAGAGTTGGACTATAAAGAAGGCTGAGCACCGAAGAATATATGCTTTTGAACTGTGGTGTTGGAGAAGGCTCTTTAGAGTCCCTTGGACTTCAAGGAGATCCAACCAGTCCATCCTATAGGAGATCAGTCTTGGGTGTTCATTGGAAGGACTAATGCTAAAGCTGAAACTCCAACACTTTGGCCACCTGAAGCTAAGAGCTGACTCATTTGAAAAGACCGTGATGTTGGGAAAGATTGAAGGCAGGAGGAGAAGGGGACAACAGAGGATGAGATGATTGGATGGCATCACTGACTCAATGGACATGAGTTTGGGTAAACTCTGGGAGTTGGTGATGGACAGGGAGGCCTGGCATGCTGCAGTTCTTGGGGTTGCAAAGAGTCAGACACGACTGAGTGACTGAAATAAACTGAACTGAAGGTTGATCATAGCTTTTCTTCCAAGGAGCAAGTGTCTTTTAAGTTCATGGCTGCAGTCACCATCTGCAGTGATTTTAGAGCCCCCCAAAATAAAGTCCATCACTGTTTCCATTGTTTTCCCTTGTATTTGCCACCATGAAGTGATTGATGGGACCAGAAGCCATGATACTAGTTTTCTGAATGTCGAATTTTAGGGCAACTTTTTCACTCTTCTCTTTCACTTTCATCATGAGTCTCTTTAGTCCTCTTTATTTTCTGTCATAAGGGTGGTGTCATTCGCATATCTGAGGTTATTGATATTTCTCCCAGCAATCTTGATTCTAGCTTGTGCATCATCCAGGCCGACATTTTGCATGATGTACTTTGCATAGAAGTTAAATAAGGAAGGTGACAATATAGAGCCTTGGCATACTCCTTTCTCAATTTGGAACCGGTCCGTTGTTCCATATCCTGTTCTAACTGTTGCTTCTTGACCTGCATACATATTTCTCAGGAGGCAGGTAAGGTGGTCTGGTATTTCCATATCTTGAAGAATTTTCTACAGTTTATTGTGATCCACACAGTCAAAGGCTTTGACATAGTCAATGAAGCAGAAGTTGATGTTTTTCTGAAATTCTCTTCCTTTTTCTATGATCCAGCAGATGTTGGGAATTTGATCTCTGGTTCTTCTGCCTTTTCTAGATCCAGCTTGAACATCTGGTAGTTTATGGCTCATGTACTGTTGAAGCCTGGATTGAAGAATTTTGAGCATTATGTTGCTAGGGTGTGAGATGAGTGCAATTGTGTGGTAGTTTGAACAGTCTTTGGCATTGCTTTTCTTCGGGATTGAAATGAAAAGTGGCATTTTCCAGTCCTGTGGCCACTGAGTTTTCCAAATTTGCTGGTATATTGAATGCAGCATTTTAACTGCATCATTTTTTAGAATTGAAATAGTCAAGCTGCAATTCCATCACCTTCACTAGGTTTGTTCATAATGATGCTTCCTAAGACCCACCTGACTTCACACTCCAAGATGTCTGGCTCTAGGTGAGTGATCACACCATCATCATTATCTGGGTCATGAAGATAATTTTTGTATAGTTCTTCTGTGTATTCTTCCCTCCTCTTCTTATATCTTCTTCTTTTCTTATCATTTCTGTCCTTTCTTATGCCCATCTTTGCATAAAATGTTCCCTTTGTATCTCTAAAGTTGAAGAGATCTCTAGTCTTTCCCATTCTATTGTTTACCTCTATTTCTTTGCATTGATCACTTAGGAAGGGTTTCTTATTTCTCCTTGCTATTCTTTGGAAATCTTCATTCAGATGGATTTATCTTTCCTTTTCTCCTTTGCCTTTCAGTTCTTTTCTCAGCTATTTGTAAGGCCTTCTCGCAACCATTTTGCCTTTTTGCATTTCTTCTTCTTGGGGATGGTCTTGATCATTGCCTCCATTACAGTGTTATGAACCTTCATCCATAGTTCTTCAGGCACTCTGTCTATCAGATATAATCCCTTGACTCTATTTGTCACTTCCACTGAATAATCATAAGGCACTTGATTTAACTCATACATGAATGGTCTAGTAGTTTTCCCTACTTTCTTCAATTTAAGTCTGAATTTGGCAATAAAGAGTTCATGATCTGAACCACAGTCAGCTCCTTGTTTTTTTTTT
Organism: Nanger dama; assembly: GCA_917880005.1. Classification (NCBI taxonomy): domain Eukaryota; kingdom Metazoa; phylum Chordata; class Mammalia; order Artiodactyla; family Bovidae; genus Nanger; species Nanger dama. Next base: position 26,877,730 of record CAKJTW010000021.1, read on the forward strand.
TTCTTTCTTCTTTTGCTGACTATATAGAGCTTCTCCATCTCTGGCTACAAAGACTATACTACTACTACTACTACTAAGTCACTTCAGTCGTGTCTGACTCTGTGTGACCCCAGAGACAGCAGCCCACCAGGCTCCCCCGTCCCTGGGATTCTCCAGGCAAGAACACTGGAGTGGGTTGCCATTTCCTTCTCCAATGCATGAAAATGAAAAGTGAAAAGGAAGTTGCTCAGTCGTGTCCGACTCTTCGCGACCCCATGGACTGCAGCCTACCAGGCTCCTCTGTCCATGGGATTTTCCAGGCGAGAGTACTGGAGTGGGGTGCCATCGCCTTCTCCAGCAAAGAATATAATCAGTCTGATTTCGATATTGACCATCTGGTGATGTCCATGTGTAGAGTCATCTCTTGTGTTGTTGGAAGAAGGTGTTTGCTGTGACCAGTGCATTCTCTTGGCAAAACTCTGTTAGCCTTTGCCCTGCTTCATTTTGTACTTCAAAGCCAAACTTACCTGTACTCCTGGTATCTCTTGATTTCCTACTTTTGTATTCCAGTCCCCTATAAAGAAAAAGTTATCTTTTTTGTTGTTAGTTCTAGAAGATCTTGTAGGTCTTCATAGATCCATTCAACTGCAACTTCTTTAACATTTGTGGTTAGGGTCTAGACTTGGATTACTGTGATACTGAATGATTTGCCTTGGAAGTGAATAGAGATCATCCTGTCATTTTGAGATTGCACCCAAGTACTGCATTTTGGACTCTTTTGTTGATGCTTCGGGTTATTTTATAATGAGATTTCAGATGAGTCAACAAAACTATTGGTTCTGAGCATGAGCACTAAGTAGGGACTTAAATTATAGTGCCTCTAAGCTTATCTCCTCCTGGAAACTTCTAACGCTCCCTAGGAAGGAAATATTGTTATCATGTATCCTCTGGTCTGACAGCTGGCATTAGTAGTGCCGTGGTGGTTGCCAAATGAATAATCAATATGTAATCCAGATATCAACTGGGATTTCCCTGTTCCTATGATCGAGATAAGAGTGGCCTAACAAACATGTGTCTTCCTACAGCTGCTTAGTTTATGGTTTGTATTACTTATGCGTGATGAACCTGTTCCACATGGCAGCCAATTAGTTATAAAATTCCACCTCTTCTTTGATTTCCATATAAAACCACATTTATCCAAGGGCAAGATACTTGGAGATATGAAGGTAATATAAGGAGTGATTACATTGCAGAAATACAACTTCTAGACGAATGAATGTTAGATGACATTGGTTCCAAATGTTCCCCCCGATCCTGCCCTCCCCAGTCTGTATGCTCCATATCTCTGAGATGAGAGTTGATAAAAGGAGCGCTTTTTCTCCATAAACATAGCTCATAAAAGGAATTTTGAGAGCTTTTAACATATGATCTAAAAACCATTTATTTTAGAAAACTCACTTTTAGACCATTTATTTTAGAAAATTCATTCATTTTCTCATTCACACTAGATTTCAGAAAGAATTATGAAAATAATTCAGTATTGCCACCTTCTCCATCCCCACCCCTTGCCATCCCTAATACAAAAATGAAGGAATTTTTGAAATAACTGAAGCCAAAATCTTTTCAAAAATATTTATTTATTTAACTGTGCCAGGTCTTAACTATGGCATGTGGGATCTAGTTTCCTGATCAGGGATTGAAAACAGCACCACCTACCCCCTGCATTGGGAGCACAGAATCTAAGCCATTGGACTACTAGGGAAATCCATGAAAACAAATTTTTTTGGTATGAATCATGTAGTTTTCAAAGTGAGCCATGTGACCATCTGTGGCTGGTTGGACATCTATTCTTAGTGTGTTGTGTATCACTAATACTAATGAGAACCTTCTAAGAGGAAAGTAGCTAATCAATGAAGATGAAGAGCCAAACCACATGAAACAAATCCTATAGCTTCAGTTCAGTTTAATTCAGTCACTCAGTTGTGTCTGACTCTTTGCAACCCCATGGACTGACCTCCCTGTCCATCACCACCTCCTGGAGTTTACTCAAACTTCTGTCCATTGAGTTGGTGATGCCATCCAATCATCTCATGCTCTGTCATTCCCTTCTCCTCCCACCTTCAATCTTTCTCAGCATCAGGGTCTTTTTCAATGAGTCAGTACTTCGCATCAGGTGGCCAAAGTATTGGAGTTTCAGTTTCAGCATCAGGCCTTCCAATGAATATTCAGGACTGATTTCCTTTAGGATGGACTGGTTTGATCTTGCAGTCCAAGGAACTCTCAAGAGTCTTCTCCAGCACCACAATTGAAAAGCATCAATTCTTTGGCATTCAACCTTCTTGATGGTCCAACTCTCATATCCATACATGACTACTGGAAAAACCATAGCTTTGACTAGATGGACCTTTGTTGACAAAGTAATGTCTCTGCTTTTAAATATGCTGTCTAGGTTGGTCATAACTTTTCTTCCAAGGAGCAAATGTCTTTTAATTTCATTGCTGCAGTTACCATCTATAGCTTACAAAAATATTATCAAGCTGTGCATGATTGGCATTGATTGTCCCAGTAGATGTTATTGACACTTACAGACCGAAGAAAGGTACACAGGAAGGAGACTTCAGAGCCTGGGGAGAAGGCTGCTTTTGCCACTGAAACATTTCTGGGTAGGTAACAGCACCTGGAATGTCACTTGTAAATGTGGGGCCTTAGATAGTTTTTTGGGACAGCCTAGACCAGCTTCTCTGGTGGCTCAGAGGGTAAAGCATCTACCTGCAAAGCAGGAGACCCAAGTTCGATCCTTGGGTCAAGAAGATCTCCTGGAGAAGGAAATGGCAACCCACTCCAGTACTCTTGCCTGGAAAATTCCACAGATGGAGGAACCTGGTGGAAAACAGTCCATGGGGTAGCAAAGAGTTGGACACTACTGAGCAACTTCACTTTTCACTTTCAGACCAGTTAATGACTAGGGTGTAATCTAGGACTGGCAAACAAAAAGCTGACTGCTTCTATCCATTTAGTTGTTGTTTATTCAATAAATGAACCTTTTCCAACTGTGGCCACCGATTTTGATGTGTGGGTTTCCTCCCCGCAAATCCAAGCAGTGATCAGATACCAGCTGAATGTCCTACAATTTGCTTCATTTCTGACAATTTCTATCCAGAGAGAGCATCAAATCCTTCAAGTGTAGGACTCAATCCTACAAGACTGGGTTTCCCCAGTGGGCTCTGTGGTAAAGAATCTGCCCATAATGTGGGAGACACAGAAGATGTGGGTTACAATCCCTGTGTCTTGAAGATTCCCTAGAGGAGGGCATGGCAGCCCACTTCAGTTTTCTTGCCTGGAGAATTCCGTGAATAGACCGTGGGGTCACAAAATGTTGGACATGAATGAGTGACTTAACACTTTCACTTTGGGACTTTCAAGCAGCATGAGTGATAAAGAACCCACCCAGCCAGTGCAGAAGATATGAGAAATGCGGGTTTGACCCCTGGATCAGGAAGATCCCCTGGAAGAGGGCATGGCAATCCACTCTAGTATTCTTGTCTAGAGAATACCATAGACAAAGGAGCTTGGCGGGCTACAGTCCATGGGGTCATAAAGAGTTAAATACAACTGAGCACACACACATGCACACTCACAAGACTGCCCTTACTTTAGAAGGCAACTGAGAACAAGGTGATTATCTCTGCTTCGGATCAAATGGCTATAAATGAAAGGTTTCCATGACCCCCTCCTTGGGTTTGGTTAATCTGCTTAGAGCAGCTCACAGAATTTAGGAAACCAGTTTGCCTAAATTTGCCAGGTTCATTGCAAAGGATAGCCAGATTCCAGGATTAGGAATAACCAGATGGAAAAGACACATAGGGCAAGGACTGGGGAAAGAACGTGGAGCTTCCATGCTCTCTGGATGTGCCGCTCTCCTTGCGTCTCCATGAGTTCACCAACCTAGAAGTTCTTGAAGTCATCCTCCACATTTTTGTGGTAGCTTCATTATATAGGTATGGCTGATTAAATCACCGATCTTTACTGTTTGATTCAACCTCTATCTCTTTTCCCTTCCTGAGGTTGGGGAAGGGGTAGGATTGAATGTTCCAACTCTCCAGTCTCCTGGTTGGTTCCCCTGGCAACTATCTCCCATCCTTACATGAGATCCAAAAGTCACATTATTCATGTAACAAGAGACACCTTTGTAACTCTTATTACTTAAGAAATTTCAAAGGCTTTAGGAGCTCTGTTCCAGAAACAGGGATGAAGACCAAATATATATTTCTGACTATAAATCATGATATATATAATCAAGAGTTATATATAATAACTCTTGATAACCTCCTACAGAGTTTGCTGAACATTTGCTATATTCCAGGCAGAGTTAGGTGCTGACTAAGAAAAGTTGCCTTTGTCACCATTCCCTAAAAACTTACTATGATTTACTCTGATCGTGATCCCCACTGTTGAAGTCTAACTGACATTTTGATAAATATTTATCTCTGTTGATTCACTTTGTCAATAGTTATGCGGGGAGGCTTGAATATAGAGACTGTGAAGACCCTGTTTGCAACTGGTATAAAATGTGAGGGATGTTTTCTCTGTGAACCTGTCCACTTCAAGACAGTTTAAATCTGACATTTATCTTCCAGTTTATTTTTAGGAGAAATCTGATATTGGTGAGTGTAGAGAAACAAATAAGTGCTGGGAGATGAAATGCCATTTTTACCTACCCCACCATCATCTTTGGAACCAGATTCCTTTCTCTGCTTAGCATTTCATCTTGTATTGTTCAATGTATTTTCAGGTCTGTGAAGAGTCTAAACTCTCTTCTATTTCCTGTCTGTTTTGTCCATGTTGTTTTCTTAGCTTCAACTTTGCCCCCTTCTGGAATTTCAGTGAACGTTTTAGCCATGAGCTTTTGCGGGACCTTTCCTGGTTCCTCTACCATTCTCTGTCAGCCCTCTTTTTTCTACATAGCATTTTTTTTTTGTTAACTTTTATTTGTTATTGGTCTATATGATGCTTACTTTTTTTTTTTTTTGGCTTTGTTTCTCTTGTTAGAAAATAAGCAAGGTCTAGCTTATTCACTATATTATTTCCAGTAGTCTACCTGGTAGAAAATTAAGAAATATGAACAAAAAATTAAATATTATGAATTATATTTCATCCTTTCCTCATGTAGTTTTTCACAGAATCAGCTTGGGTTTGTGTGTGTGTGTGTGTGTGTGTGTTTAGGTTATCTTTTCATAGTATTATTCATGAGATTAAAAATTTGGTCAGTGTATTGCTTAGGATTCTCCAGAGAAACAGAACCAGTAGGGTGTGTGTGTGTGTGTGTGTGTGTGTGTGTGTGTGTATTTTTAAGGGTAGAGAGAGAGATCTTTTAAGGACTTGAAGAATTGGCCATTGGAATTATGGCCGCTGACAAGCTGAAAATCTATAGGGTTGGGTAGGAAGTTAGAGACACAGGAAAGAATGGTTGCTGCAGTTCATGGCCAGAGGCTGTTTGCTGGCCAAACTCCTTCTCGCTTGGGGGAGTCAGTCTTTGTTCTGTTCATGCCTTCAGCTGACCGGGTGAGGCCCATCCACATCAAGGAGGGCAATCTGCTTTACTCAGCCTGTTGATTTAAATGTTAATCTAGTCCAAAAACATGCTTGAGAAACATTCAGAGTTATGTTGGATCACGTATCTGAGCACCCTGGACCAGCCAAGTTGACACATAAAATTAACCATCACTGTTGATCTGAAACTTTAATGTTGACAGAATTGTCCTAGAGTCAGGACATGTAACTGGTTGGGTGAGATTAGGTGCTTGTCCTGTTTCTGCAGTTCTATGATTTGAAGCAGTCCCCAGATCTCTGGAATTCAGGTTCTTTACATAAAAAATGGGCCAGGTTAGTCTGAATCAGAAGTTGGCAAGCTACAGCCTGTGAGCCAAATCCAGCCACTGCCCATTTGTCTGGTGGTACAACCTTAGAGTGGTTTTTACAGATAAACATTTGAGATCAATTTGATTATCAGTGTTGAGATAATTTTCTAGGTCCAAGATGAAGCCACTCTTACCCAGGGTAGCATGTCAGCAAACTCAGATAACTTTCATGTTCCCATAAATGTTCCTCTTGACCAGAAACAGTATATGCAGCCAGCCAGCCCCCAAATGCTAAACCAGCTCTGGGCTTCACACCTATTTCCTTGCTTTTCTTACCCAAATAATATTGACTAAGTGATCCCAGCCAATCAGCTACTTTCTCTTTCTCTTCCTTGTTCTTTATGGTTTATCTTATCAAAGTTTCCTACTTTCCACCCCATTTTGTAGTTTTTGAATGGAGAATATCCACTTCATGAAGTGTTAAAGTTTGCATGTGCTACCTAAATTGTTTTATATAATCATTTTTCATATAGAGGACTAACTTTGAACCTCAATTAAGCAAGATTTTACTTCCCTCCTGAAGAAGTCCATTTATCTTATTTGTAGACCTGTATTGTAAATCCACTAACTAATTATAACTATAATGTACTAACTATACTAACTAACTAACTATAATATACTAACTAATAATGCTGCTTTGAATTTTGTCGATAAAAACATTGTGGAAATCTGTTTAAACTCTTCTCATATTAGTATCTATGTAATATGTTTAAAACGTTGGCTTAAAGCTCAACATTCAGAAAACAGCGATCATGGCATCTGGTCCCGTCACTTCATGGCAGATAGATGGGGAAATAGTGTCAGACTTTATTTTGGGGGCTCCAAAATCACTGCAGATGGTGACTGCAGCCATGAAATTAGAAGACGCTTACTCCTTGGAAGGAAATTTATGACCAACCTAAATAGCATATTCAAAAGCAGAGACATTACTTTGCCAACTAAGGTCTGTCTAGTTAAGGCTATGGTTTTCCAGTGGTCATGTATGGATGTGAGAGTTGGACTGTGAAGAAGGCTGAGCATCGAAGAATTGATGCTTTTGAACTGTGGTGTTGGAGAAGACTCTTTAGAGTCCCTTGGACTGCAAGGAGATCCAACCAGTCCATTTTGAAGGAGATCAACCCTGGGATTTCTTTGGAAGGAATGATGCTAAAGCTGAAACTCCAGTACTTTGGCCACCTCGTGCAAAGAGCTGACTCACTGGAAAAGACTCTGATCTTGGGAGGGAGTGAGGGCAGGGGACAACAGAGGATGAGATGGCTGGATGGCATCACTGACTCGATGGATGTGAGCCTGAGTGAACTCTGGGAGTTGGTGATGGACAGGGAGGCCTGGTGTGCTGAGATTCATGGGGCTGCAAAGAGTCGGACACGACTGAGTGACTGAACTGAACTGAACTGAATATGTTTTATTTTTCCTTTTAACTCATAAATCTTAAAATATTTACAGTCTGGCCTTTGATAGAAAAATTTGTTGATGCTTGATCCAAAAGTCCTTCAGTGAACTTGAGTCATGACAGTCTGTGTTCCTAACTTCCCCTGGGAATGTAGCACATTGTAGAGATTGTCCATTTGATGAGTCCCTTGTGAACATTTTACTGAAAGAGCAGTGTCCTAGATTACACAAGTATTGAGGGATTCTAGTAGGCAAAGTGACAGGGACATGATGACAGGCTGGCCATAGGGCTGCAGAAGCATGCTTCTATCGCATCTGCCCTGACCCCATATCTTTGTGCCCCTGAAAAGTGAAGGCAAGTGGAGGAGGTAACAGTGGTGTTCTCAGCCACTGCTCAGGATCCTCTGCACTCTGCTTCCAGCCTGCACTGGTTATACTCCTGTTTTTATTGGCGTTGGTCTTGAACTCACCTGCCATACTTTGGATGTGGTGCTGGTCTTTGGTTTATTTCTTTGGTTTAGATGCCACCTGTCGTAACCTGACACGGTTTGGATGCAGCCACTCTGTTTTCCTCTGCTCAAGACCACCCTGAATGAGCCTCCCTGCCCCGGCTCTTGGCTGGTCTGCTCAGCATCCTGCAAAATTCAGCCTGTGATGGCTCCCTTTTGGGTAGATGCCAAGGCATATATGTCCACCAAATACTTTACCCAGAGGAAGCTGAGAGGAAGGCTGAGACAGCCTCTCATTTGAATGCATGTTTGTTAGGGCAAGCTGTTCATCTTCCATATTATCCTTTCAGTGGAGTGAAGGAAAGTGCCAGGCAAGTGTAAAGTGGTTTATACAGAGTAGCTCAATTGCTTTCATTCTTCTGAAATTAATAGTTGATTTTCATTCTTACAATGCCCATTTCACAGTTTGATACCAAGCATCCATGGAGATGATATTTGGAGTCAGTGAAAAGAGAATTTTTGCAAATGTCTTAGGAGATAAATTAGCTCCAGAATAAGATATCTATTTGCATTGCACTTCACTTTTCCATTGTAGGTTTTCACTAACTTGATTCCATTACAGCCTTGAATTATGAAATAAGCCTGAAGCACAGATAGCTGTGAAAAAGTTTTGTTTTGTTGACTGTTTCAGAATTTAAAGGTTTAACAAGAGTTTACAGAATTGTGTGAATCCACCGCCCCTCCCCACCCCATTTTCCGCATTTCACTTTCGTTGCTTTCTTTTTTGTTTCTATTCCATTTGGTTTTATTTTCAATCCTGTACAGATTACACCACCCAGCTCTGTCATTAACTGGAATTTCCAGAAACCAGTGATTCCAAGTAGAGGTTTGCCTCTCTTGCCCTGGAGATACCGCTATGTCCTAAAGACCTCTCTGTACATTATGAGGCTCCCTTTGTGTCCATGATTCTCCCTGGCCTTCTCCCAGCTCTGGAGCACATTAGTAATGGAGGGAATAAAGCAGACAGCCAGACACAGTGGAGAAACTGCAGGCCTGGGCAGCATTTTCCACCCAAACTGGAAAGCCTCCAAGGAAGGTGGGTGGCGTTGGGAGGTGATGGAAAAGGAGAAATCTGAAAGAGTCTCCTGGGGTTCTACAAAGCTCTACAGAAACTAGAGCATGGACTAAGCCGTGTACACTGGAGCTAATTATGTAAACAAATGCTTTGCTGGAGGAAAGGCTTGAGGACTAGTTTGGTTTTCTGCTTCTCAAGTATATTTGGACAATGGCTGTTCCTTTCCACTGTAATTCATTTTTTTCTTTGAAGGCTGATATTCACTTTGATTTTTAATTCTTGTGTATGATTAGAAAAGTAAAAGTCGCTCAGTCATGTCTGATTCTTTGCGACCCTATGGATTATACAGTCCATGCAATTCTCCAGGCCAGAATACTGGAGTGGGTAGCCATTCCGTTCTCCAGGGGATCTTCCCAACCCAGGGATCGAACCCAGGTCTCCTGCATTGCAGGCAGATTCTTTACCAGTTGAACCATGAGGGAAGCCCAATTTAAATCTAGATTAAAATAATCCAAAATTCTGAAAGGGATTGCTTCACTTGTTTAAACTCTGTTTGTGTGAATGGATTCCAAATTGATTTTAAGTGATAGTCCCTTCTTGAACTGTCTCTTGTTTTCTAAAGACACTTGGTTTCTTGCCTTCAGTTCAGATTGATTTGCCCCAATTTTAACTCCTGGTCCTCCCATTAAATGGGTCCTCACTCAACTACCTTACCCTTTATATGGATGCTATTATTGTCTCAGCTTCCTGCATTCAAAACTAGATTTTGCTCCCTTTCTGCCCTATATCTGCCGTGTCTTTGTGTTTCCAAGTCTTGTTAACGTTGCCTTTGTGCCCTGCCTTTGGTTTCTGTTTCCGCAGCACTGCTCTCGATGCCCCGTCTTGCTGCCCCACCATGACCGCATAGGCCATAAGTCTTGATGTTGCTTTACTCTTCTCTCACATATTTTCAAAGTTGACCCACATGACTTTCTAATACAATAAGCAATATTCTCCTCACTTTACAGATGAATAAACTGAGAAGCAAAGAATTTAAAGAACCTGTCCAAATTCATACAGACGGTTCAGTATTAGAACCCATCTTGTACCTGGTGTTAAAAGATAAACTGAGACATAGGAAAAATTGAAGTTTATTTGAGCAAAAATCTATTCAAATCAGGCAGTATCCCATCTAGCAGATAGAAAGGAGTTCTGAGGAGCTGTTCAAAATGAAAAGCTTTTACAGGCAGAAGAGAGTGGGAACAAGAAAGCTAAACAAAAAGTGAACTGCTTTTTTTTGCAAGTTATTTTTTTTAGAGTGTGGCAAGGGGGGTTTATCGAGGCAGATGACCTAACTAGTACTGATCAGGTGACTCCTGAGGGTCGGGTTTAAGATTCTGTTTCTGTGAGAGCTGAAGCTATGATTAAGTCTCAGTTTGGTGATGTGGAGCTGAGCACAGGCAACACCACTTTCAGTTTGTGTCTTTTTTTTTTTTTTTAATAAATTTATTTATTTTTTAATTACAATAGCTGATTCATGTCAATGTATGGCAAAACAAATACAGTTTGTGTCTTATTTTTTGATACTAGTTCTTATGAACATGGCCTGCTGGTTTTCCTGTTGCAGTAGTTTCTTCTCTTCAGTTGTGCTCAGTGTGCATACCCTTCACACTCTGCACTCTTCTTAGCTCAGAGCTATGTACAAAGATTTTTATAACCTGAAAGGAAAGGTCAAAATTCCTTAGTTGGCATTAGGTATCCTCCCCAATCTTTTTAATTTACTTATTTGATCTTTTACTCTTTTCAGTTACTAAAAAAATATGCTCCAGCAAGAACTGTCAAATCCTTTGTTCATAAGCACCCTCTGCCTTCTCCTCCTGTGAGCTCTTGATCATTTGATTCCTTCTGCCTGAAGTGCCTCTTTTCCTTATGTTCAATCCCACATTTTCATGCAGCCTTCCCCATTTGCTCATTTGTGTCATATGCTGCTTTGTAACATGTATGGCAGGGACTGCCTAGCTGCTCTCTCCTCTGTTTCTTTTTGGAAGCCTACAACAACTACTTTTCTCAGCCTCTCTGATGGTTATGTTAGTAGCATAGGACTGTGATCTGGCCAATGCTATGCTAGGCAGAATCTATATATACCAATGTCTTTTCCTTATGTGGTAACCTAGGGAGTCATGTGTTGCAGTCATGGGTAACATGAAACCGGATCAGATCTCTGCGTTTTCCCTTAGAAGGAGCCATGAATTTGCATAATTATCATCTGAGCCATCAGGGAAGCCCCATAATCGAGACATGAACTTTTATTATGTTAAGTCACTGAAATTTGGGGGCTGTTTGTTATAGCAGCGAGTGAGCGTTGTCCTGGCTAGTTCATGATGTCTGTTTTGGTTGATATATGTAAATAGATTAATATTCCCATTCAGATTTTAGAGTTGAGGGTGGAGCCGCCACTTATTTCTTCCCTTTTCTCCACTTTTCCTTCCTTTCTTCTTTATCTTGCATCCTCTCCCTACTTTTCTTCATTCCCCACTTAATCTTAGTTGAGATTTTATCAGGGAATTGATTCTGATGACTCCAGAGATTTAATAAAATAAATAAAGAAGGTTGAGCACTGAAGAATTGATGCTTTCAAACAGTGGTGCTAGAGAAGACTCTTAAGAGTCCCTTGGACAGCAAGGAGATCAAACCAGTCAGTCCTAAAGGCAATCAACCCTGAATATTCATTGGAAGGACTGATGCTGAAACCGAAGCTCCAATACTTCAGCCACCTGATGTGAAGAGCCAACTCATGGGAAAGGACCTTGATACTGGGAAAGATGGAGGGTAGCAGCAGAGAATGAGATGGTTGAATGGCATCACTGAGTCAGTGGACATGAGTTTGAGAAAACTCTTGGAGACAATGAAGGATGGGGATGCCTGGCATGCTGCAGTCCATGGGGTTGTAGAGTAAGACGTGACTGAGTGACTGAACAACAAAAACAAATAAAATCTGATCTTGGCTCTCAGGAAAGTAACTGTTTAGTAAGTAACTGATAGTCTAGTAGTTGTGTACAATTTAAGCTTTTTTTTTTTTTTTTCAGTTTAAGCTTTTTATTTCTCCTTAACACTTAACTCCATTGTTGAGGCATAACAGATGCTCAGTGACCAGTCATTGAATGCATATTGGGACTTCTAGGGATCTCAAGACTTAACTGGTCTTGAATGATGTAGGAATGATGAGTCAGGTCCAAGATTATTTTATGCTCCAATAGCCCCAGATGGTCATTGGTTGGGTAATGTGGTTAAACTGCACACTGCAACATGGAGAAATGACGGATCATTCTGATTTAGAAGTGAATTTGGAAGCATATTGAGTATTATTTGCATAGCAAAGGATCATTTGGGGGCTCCTGACTTTGTGCTCTCTGAACTCCTAATTCTCTAGCTATCAAATGATATATATCATCCTGTTCTCATCAACTGCCAGGTGTATTCTTCCAAAGCACCGTGTGGTTCTGCATTTGCCCATTATTTTAGTTTGCATGTTTTTGCCCTGGACTGATTTTTTTTTTTTTAATCATTATGATGTCAGCCTCCATTTTTAGGCTGATGATACAGTTATATCTGTCTTTGATTTCTGACAGCTTTTCTCTTTCTTTGTCTGGCAGGCATTAAATCATTAATGTTTCAAAATCACATACAGCTGAAACTTTGTAAAACAGAATTTCTAGTGATGAGCTCCTTAAAATCAGAGACAATACAGCTCTCTCTCTCTCTCTCTCTCTTTTTTTTTTGCCTTTGCTGACCTCCAATTTCACTTCAAACAGGTATCCAGTGGGTTATCTTTGATTGATAATTGTTTTTCCTGATCTCATATGTATGGAAACCTGTCTTTTATCATGGAAATCTTGCTAGAATGTAGGTGTTTCTCTCCGTTACTGATGCAAGAAGCTTTTCAGTCATGATTTATATCTTTCAGGTTAAATTACTGGGAAGCATAGCCCTTCCTGAAGCCTGGCTATCTCCACAGCAAAAATAGTCCTGACTTTGCTGCTTTGTTTTTGACACTCACAATACATCATTGCACTGCTTGCTTGCTAATTAGCAATTGCTTCTCTGGTCTTGTTTTTCCACTATGGGTTTTTTTGGCACAATTTTCTTTCAATTTAAGCTTCCATCTTACCTTCCCAAGCGTCCTAACTACTGAAAACAGTTTATCTTTCACTAGGTAGCCATTGCTTAAAATCCCACAAGAATATCAGAGTGGTTCTTCTATTGTGAAATTTAGAATACTGCATCAAGATAAAAAAAAGGAAATGGAAAAAAAACCTAACCATTATGAGATTCATCTATATTAGGTAACAGCCATAATATTGTCCTTTGACTATCTTATTTAATTCTTACTACAACTGCATGAGCTAAAATCAGATGTGAAAACTCATGAAGAATTTAAGGGACCAAATAACCTGCTCTAAGTCCACATTGTGGACTACATCCAAAGCAGCAGATTCGGATATACACACAGAAATGTCTGGTTGACTGAAACTCTGGCTTTGGTCACTGTAAGAGAATTCTAGTGGGAATACTACACACCAATTCTAATACTAATGCAAATATTCCTTGAAGTACTGGAACACTGGAAACAATGTAAACAAGTAAAATGCAAATAAAAAAGCAGATATAACTTACTATGTGTTAGCACTGATTTGGAATGCTTTTCCTGATAATATCTTACCTACCCTGAATATAAGATTTGTATATATACATTTAAGCATATTTTTACATTTTCTCATTGTACAGAGCATAATGCAGCATTTAGTGGGCTTGGCTGTGATCAGTCTTTGAGGCTATGTCAAACCTGTGAGTGGTAGTGTCTGGTCAAGAGTCTGAATGCTTCTCTGAAAAGGGAAAGAGAAGAGAGAGAAAGAAAGATGGAGGCTACCTGTTTCTATTTGTTTTGTACTCTTGCCCTGCCGGTCCTCTGGGGCCAGGCTGAATAGGAGAGTGGTAGTGTCTTTAAGAGAATAGTACATAAGAAATGAAAAAATGCAATCCCTGCTGAGGGTGGGTTTAAAAGTGTCACAGTACTGCCTGGGACATAGCATTTTGTTAAGAGACTGGCTCCTCCCTTTTGAATGTTTGCATCCTTTTGCTATTCAAGATAATGAAAAGTGAAAGTGACAGTCATTCAGTCATGTCTGACTCTTTGTGACCCCACAGACTACACAGTCCATGGAATTCTCCAGGCCAGATTACTGAAGTGGGTAACCCAGGGTTCAAACCCAGGTCTTCTGCATTGTAAGATAATAAATATAGCTTATTAATAACTTCCCCTTAATATTACTTATCATTTCAACATATTTCTTATGTCAAAATACTGTCACTTCCCTTCCTAATAGCCACCCTCTCCAACCCCTCCCCTCCCCAATTGCTAGTTGGGAGCCCTTGGTAATTTAAAGTCATTGTGTTTATGTCTTTCTCCTATATTATAGATATATAACATTGTGTGTGTAAGGTAATTATACTCACGTATAGTACTAAATAGAAGAAACACCTTGACTTCTATCAGTGAAAGCACGTTATTAGAATACAAAAGTTCTCACTTACAGAGTCTGGGTACCTATGACATTTGCCATGCCATTAATGCATGGCATTTAGAAAAGGAGAAGGTGGCAGTAGTGACAGGTTTTTACTTCTTGGGCTCCAAAATCACTGCGGATGGTAGCTGCAGCCATGAAACCAGAAGACGATTGCTTCTTGGCAAGAGGGTGATGACAAACCTAGACAGCGTGTTGAAAAGCAGAGACTCTGCCAACAAAGGTGCATACAGTCAAGGTCTTCACAGTGGTTACGTGTGGTTGTGAGAGCTGGACCATAAAGAAGGCTGAACGCCAAACAAGTGGTGCCTTTGAACTGTGGTGCTGGAGAAAATTTCTGGAAGTCTCTTGGACAGTAGGGAGATCAAACCAGTCAATCTTAAGGGAGATCAACCCAGTATATTCACTGGAAGAATTGATGCTGAAGCTGAAACACCAGTATTTTGGTCATCTGATGCTCACAGATGACTCATTGGAAAAGTCCTTGATGCTGGGAAAGATAGAGGGCAGAAGGAGAAGAGGGTGTCAGAGGATGAGCTGGCTGGACGGCATCACTGATGCAACGAACATGAACTTGGGCAAGCTCCGGGAGCTGGTGAGGGACAGGAAGGCCTGGAGTGCTGCGGTCCATGGGTTGCAGAGTCAGACACAATTGGGTGACTGAAAAGGAACAACGTGCTTGAACGACCTATTTTTCTATTTGCAAATGACCTATTTCTGTTTCTATTTGCAATACTCTAAGTATTGATGCTTTTTCCAACTATTTTTAATTGACATTTTAAAACTATATGATATATTTTTCTGCCTTGGTAAGCAGAGAATAATCCAAACTTTTCTTGATGCTTCAGGTTCACCATGATCACATATCCTTCTGTGCTTTAGATAAAGATTTTTGGCTGTGTCCACTGTCACATATTCTCTTAGGTAACTTCTGGATTAATTTATTTTCATGGGCACATTGCATGGGTATTTTTATGGGACTTTTAAAGGCAACCAACATAAATATGAAATCAAAGGGTGAAGTTAACTTCTAAACTGTCTCCTGTATTTAATTCTCTAATGTCCCCATCTTTACTAGTATCCATTGTATTTGGACATCCATTTCAACCTCCTCGAATTTCAGTGCTGTTATGTCAGAGTACTGTGTTACTCACCTCATTTCTCTCTTTTACATTTCCCTTGGCTAAGTTTTCTTCTCTCTGTATTATTTAAGTACATTTTTGTTCTTCCTCTTTTATTCTCTTTCTTTCTCTATGTTTATATTCATAAGCCTAGGTGATAGAAAAGTCTTCCTGAAATTGATCCTCAGGATTTCTCTCTTGAGCCCATGTATGTAGTCATTTTTACTTTTGTACTTTTGATTTATGTGTATTTTGGATAAAGAATTTCTTCTGAGGTCCTATTTATTTATTTTTCAATTGGAGGAAAATTACAATGTTGTGTTGGTTTTTGCCATACAACAACTCAAATCAGCCATACACACATCACCTCCCTTTTGAGCCTCCTTCCTTTACCCCCATCCCACCCCTCTAGGTCATTGCCAGGCTGAGCTCCCTGTGTTATGTAGCAACTTCTCACCAGTGTTACACAAGGTTCTGTATATAAGTCAATGCTACTTTCTCCATTCATCCTGCTCTTTCCTTCCCTCACTGTGTCTGAAAGTCTGTTCTCTATTTCTTCATCTCTATTCCTTCTCTAAAAATAGGTTCATCAGTACTTTTTTTCCAGATTCTATATATATGCGCTAATATACCATATTTTCTGAGGTCTTAATATCATCATCTTAGGTAGTACATTCTTTTTCTTCATTTTTGGATGAACCGCTGCTGCTGCTGCTGCTAAGTTGCTTCAGTCGTGTCTGACTCTGTGCGACCCCATAGACGGCAACCCACCAGCCTCCCCCATCCCTGGGATTCTCCAAGCAAGAACACTGGAGCGGGTTGCCATTTCCTTCTCCAATGCATGAAAGTGAAGTTGCTCAGTAGTGTCCGACTCTTAGTGACCCCATGGACTGCAGCCCACCAGGCTCCTATGTCCATGGGATTTTCCAGGCAAGGCTACTGGAGTGGGATGAACTTCTTTGGGATGAACTGCTAGCTTGCTGTAATTTCTTTCAGAGCACAGTTTGCCTGCAGGATCCACAGTCAACTTCAAGCATGGGAATCAGAGGGGCTTTTTGGTCTTCCCATTTTCTCATTATCATTACAGAATAGAGAGGAATTTCTCTTGTCCAAAAGTCTGAGAAGAGTACTCTGTTTTATTACCTCCAATTTAACTTTGGTTAGAACCCTCTTTTTAATGGATCTGAACTGATATAAGCTATGTTTGTGGCTATCTAAGCTTGTAGTCCTAGAAATTTCTGTTAATAGGAATTTATGAATTAGCCATTCTTTTTTTCAGAGGCAAAGACAATGATGTATCAGAAATGTAGACAATTTGCTTTTATGGGAGCTTTTGCAATTTAATTCTTAGAATTCTGTGGTCCTTTGGGGAATAGTTAATTTAATCACTGATACAGGCATGCCAGTCTCACACTACAGCTTATATATTACGTACATGTTTCAGAATCAGGACTATACTCTGAAGCTTTCAATAACACTGTTGTGTCTCTTGTTTTGATGCTCAAAAACATTTTTGAGGCTGTGATATCTTTTGAGCTCTATAATTGACTCACACTCCCCCTCTGTGATTTCTTTTAGAAAATATTTCTGTGGCTTTGTTCTCAGAAATGCTGAGCCACAAAGTGTACCTTTTTCATTGCGTAATTGATCACAGTAGTTATTGCCAGCCCTTCTGAGAGCCTGGAGAGAAATGTGTCTATTTTCCTGCTTTTTCGTACTGATATTTGCAAAAGAAGCAAGTAGAGTTTCTCATCCCATTTTTGAACTGATTGCAAAAAGAAGAGCCGGATGACAGAATGGATCATCAAATCCTGGTACCATTCCCTTTCATTCTTGTCCTTTACTAAGTGTTTCAGTGCTTGGAGAATGAAGGGCTTTGAGACAGATTAATGTGGCAAGAAGCTCGCTGTGCTCCCTGGAGACTCTGATTGCTTCCTGGTATTCTCTTTGGCTGTGGGAAGTGTCATCTTTCAGGTTCATCATCCGTGATGATGGAGTCTCACATTTGAAAGGTAGCAGTGCCGTGTACGTCTCCACGAGCTGACTTTCTCTGGACTGACATGTATTGTTAGTATTGAGATGACATATTTCAACCTTCATTTTTGTTTTCTGCCTCCTCTTATTGTCACGTTATTAAAAATGTGTTTGTGTTGGGGCCTGGAGGGTGGGTAGGGCTGGAGGAAGATAGAAGAAGGGAGCTAAGACACCGAAGACATAACTTGCTTTGAATTTAAAACTCCATGAATGTTTTGGGTAAAAAGTCTTTTTTTTTTTTTGGCCAAAGTAAATATTTGATTGTTTCCAATTCTTTTAAAATACCCTTTTTATTCTTGTTAAGCATCTAGTAAAGTTTTGGCAGCTTTGTTCAGCAAAAGAACATGAATACAATCACCATGTCTTACAGTTATTGCTTGGGGATAGCTCAAACAAGGCATGAAAGAAGTTAATTGGAGTGTGCTTCAAATTTATCAAGAATATTTAGTCAAATTAAATATATGATTAACAATTTAAACATGTTGAAGATATTTAATGTCACAAGAGTGATTGTAGCCAAAGGTATACATGGTATCTTGTATGTGCCAAATAGTTCCTTATATTATCGGCCGGCCAGGGAATGGGTTTTCATTGGTTAGATAGCTTTATGGAACCGAAACCATGTCTCTGAGGTATGAAGACCCAATAAAGAGAATATTCACATAACTGGACCTAATCTTTTGGTCTGTTTAGTAAGCCAGTTTTAGAGTAATGATATTTTCAAAATGCTAGGTTTATAAAGTCAATCAGTGAGGCGATTTCCTTTAACTTCCTCTGTCTGTAGTTTGGCTATGTTACCATCAGAAAATAGTGGTTCCTTGGTTCTTTTTGGTTTATATATTAAGGCATATCCTTTTACAGTCTAAGCTTAATCTTTTTACCAATAGAAACACAGATACCCTCATTTCTAAATTAAAAATAGATATGTAATTACTTGTTAAATGATACAAACATGATAACCTCAATCAGTAATTTGAATTCTTTAAATTTAGAAATTTTAGAACTGAAAGAGAACTTGCAGATCTTGCCTAAGCCTTTAACTTTAAAGATGAAAAGCTTCCCCAGGTGGCTGGTGGCACCAGTGGTAAAGAACCTGCTTGCCAATGCAGGAGACTTAAGAGACGTGGGTTTGATCCCTGGGTCAAGAAGATCCCTTGGAGGAGGGCATGGCAACCCACTCCAGTATTCTTGTCTGGAGAATCCCATGGACAGAGGAACTAGTGGGCTATAGTCCATGGGGCCGCAAAAGAGTCAACATGACTGGGCATCAGAACACAACACATAAAGCACTTAGATAGTCTGCTGTCAGTGTTTTACCTGTATTACCTCATATATTTCCTTTGACTTGATAAAGTAGTTATTATTATCCTCATTTTACAGTTAGAAACTTAGGCCTGGGGAGGGTTGTTTCTCTTTTGCGGTAAAAGAGCTGGCAGGCAGCAGAATCACAACGCAGACTGTCTGGCCCTGGAGGTCACATTCTTAACTAGCATCGGTCTTCACTGCCTTGGAGGAAATCAAAACACGAAGAAATGAAAGGACTTGCCAAGGTCACACAACTAGTCAGTGGTAGCGATCGCATCATACGTTAAAAATATATAAAGACCAAATTTAAACAAATAAACACACACAAGTTCATACTGGTTCTTTTTCTTAGTAAATTCTTAACATAGTTCATCTCATTCTAACATGAATCTTATGCATATACTTCATTAGGCTATTTCCTTATAATCAAACCAGATTATTTAAACTTGTGCTGCAGATCTTTTGTATTTCTGCTGTTAGTGAAAGCCCTTGGTGGATTGCTTTGACAGTCTTTGGCTTTTACTAGCAACACTCTCACTTCTGCTTTATAAAGGGCAGGTCGGAACAATGAAGAGGTCAAATTAATGTGGGTTTTCTGAAGTCAGAAGGGGGCTTCCTTTCACTGAATTTCTTAAATTAGAGAGAAAGTGCTTCCATTCTCAACAGGAACTGCCCTTGACATTACTTATAAGCATTTTCTATAAAATGACCTCTTTAATAACCAGCTATTTTGAAACTTCTGTTACAAATTATTTTTTTCAGAGATCTAGTATTCCTTTGGAACTGTTGTTTTAAAGAGGATGTTCACCTATGGCTGATTCGTGTCAATGTATGGCAAAACAAATACAGTATTGTAATTTAAAAAAAAATAAATAAATTTAAAAAAATAAAAAAAATTAAGAGGATCTTGACCTTTATTTGGATTATTAATACATGCTCAATTGTAAAGAAGTTGAAAAATATAAAGCATGAAGGAAAAACTGTACTACTATCTTTAACATTTTGGTCTGTTTCCTCTAGGATATTTTGTTCTGCATATTTTCAAACAGAATGGGAATAAAACATAGATATATTTGTATCTTTTCTACCTTAACATGATATTGTGAAAATTTCCATGTTATAAATATTTCTCAAAACTAACATTTTGGTTTTGTTTAACTTGTGCTTCTTGGTGTGAGGGGTTTTAGTTCCCTGACCAGAGTCAAACCCACACTCCTGCACTGGAAGCATGCAGTCATAACCGCTAGGTGGCCAGGGTAATCCCCAGACTAACGTTTTACATCGCCACATAGTTATTCACCACTGAATGGGCCATGCTTGGTAATTTTCCTGTTTTTCAACATTTAGTTTGTTTTAAAATTTTGCTGTTACAAAAAAATATAGAGACCTCCTTTATATAAGTTTTGGTCTGAGTTTGTTTAGACTAGATTTCTAGAAGGAAGAATACTGAATTTGAGATTATACTGATTGTCAGTCTTGAAATTTGCTACCAAAGTTTTTCATGAAATGGTTTTAGCAAGATACACTGCTACCAGAGAATGACTGCTACACCATGGTCAGTATTGACCACTATCATTAAAAAATCGACTCAGTAATTTGATAGGCATTTCAAAATGTGCTTTAATCTGAGTTTCTTTAATGGATTATAGGATTGTTTATCCGAGAATTTTTAGTTCAACCCCTTGGTTAACTTTTCTTCAGTCTCATTGTTTTTTAAAACATCTTATGGGATCCTCTATGACCCACCTCCCAGAATACTGGAAATAAAAGCAAAATTAAACAAATGGGATCTAATTAAAATCAAAAGCTTCTGCACAACAAAGAAAACTATAAGCAAGGTGAAAAGACAGCCTTCGGAATGGGAGAAAATAATAGCAAATGAAGCAGCTGATAAGCCACTAATCTCAAAAATACACAAGCAACTCATGCAGCTCAATTCCAGAAAAATAAACGACCCAATCAAAAAAAGGGCCAAAGAACTAAATAGACATTTCTCCAAAGAAGACATACAGATGGCTAACAAACACACGAAAAGATGCTCAACATCACTCATTATCAGAGAAATGCAAATCAAGACCACAATGAGGTACCATTTCACACCAGTCAGAATGGCTGCAATCCAAAAGTCTACAAGCAATAAATGTTGGAGAGGGTGTGGAGAAAAGGAAACCCTCTTACACTGTTGGTAGGAATGCAAACTAGTACAGCCACTATGGAGAACAGTGTGGCGATTCCTTAAAAAACTGGAAATAGAACTGCCTCATGACCCAGCAATCCCACTGCTGGGCATACACACCGAGGAAACCAGAATTGAAAGAGACACGTGTACCCCAATGCTCATCACAGCACTGCTTATAATAGCTAGGACATGGAAGCAAACTAGATGTCCATCAGCAGATGAATGGATAAGAAAGCTGTGGTACATATACACAATGGATTATTACTCAGCCATTGAAAAGAATACATTTGAATCAGTTCTAATGAGGTGGATGAAACTGGAGCCGATTATACAGAGTTAAGTAAACCAGAAAGGAAAACACCAATACAGTATACTAACACATATATATGGAATTTAGAAAGATGGTAATGATAACCCTGTATGCGAGACAGCAAAAGAGACACAGATGTATAGAACCGACTTTTGGACTCTGTGGGAGAGGGAGAGTGGGGGATGATTTGGGAGAATGGCATTGAAACATGTATAATATCATGTAAGAAATGAATCACCAGTCTAGGTTCAATACAGGAAACAGGATGCTTGGGGCTGGTGCACTGGGATGACCCAGAGAGGTGGTATAGGGAGGGAGGTGAGAGGGGGGTTCAGGATTGGGGACTCATGCACACCCATGGTGGATTCATGTTGATGTATGGCAAAACCAATACAGTACTGTAAAGTAAAATAAAGTAAAAAAATAAAATAGATAATTAATGAGAACCTACTGTAGAGCACAGGGAACTCAGTGCTCTGTGGTGACTAAATGGAAAGAAAATTCAGAAAGGAGGGGATGTTTGTATACATATAGCTGATTCACTTTGCTGTACAGCAGAAATGAACACAACTTTGTAAAGCAACTGTACTCCAACAAAAATTTAAATAAAAAATAGTGAAAACAAAAAAAATAAATAAAACATCTTATGTATGAACAATATTCACACTGTGACAATCTCATTCTACTTCAATTTGCACTCTTTCAAAATGCTCCTTTCCTATTTTCCATACCCTGATTAGTAGTGGAGAGGTCAGTTGCCTGCTGCTTCCACATCTGCTTTCTTTTCTAACATCTTGCCCTTTAGAAAGGGGGGTGGGAACATCCTCAGATAATCTGACAGCCTTCTCCTGGGAATCCCGGATCAGAGAAACCATGGGCCAAGCAGGCAGGAGGTGGGAAATTGTTTAAATACTATCATGCAGCTGCCAGCGGTCCCAAGTGTGGTTTCCTTGTGCCCTCCTTTTATTCCTTATGCTGCTGCTAACCATCTTTCAAGAGAAATGTACTTTTTGTACAAAAGGAGTATTAGGACATGAAGTTTATGACCTGGCAGAAAAGATTATATACCTGTTGTATGTGACTATATATTCTTGGACATATTCTATTAATTTTCTTTAAATTTTTAATTGGAGGATAAGTGCTTTACAATGTTGTATCGGTTTCTGTTGTACAACAGTGTGAATCAGTTGTAAGTATACATAGATTCTCTCCCTCTAGGGCCTCCCTCCTGCATCGCATCCCTCTAGGTTGTCACAGAACATTGCCTGAGCTCCCTGTGCTACACTACTTATATTCTTATATACAAAGAATAAATCTTGTACATAATATCTTGGAATATGTAATATCTTGAATATGTACAATTTGAATATATAGTCTTATATATATATTTGTGTATATCTATACAATGTATATCAGAGAAGGCAGTGGCACTGCACTCCAGTACTCTTGCCTGGAGAATCCCAGGGACAGGGGAGCCTGGTGGGCTGCCATCTATGGGGTCGCACAGAATCAGACACGACTGAAGCGACTTAGCAGCAGCAGCATACAATGTATATATCTAATATACTATATACAATTATAAATACACATGTATCATACAAAATATATTCATCAGTCTCAATGTGTTAATTTTATTATAACTATATGTATTTTTATGATATTCATCATCTATTAATTATAAACAATGTATAATGAAATTATATAAAATATTAATACATTTAACAGCATATTAATGCACAATAATACTTGTAAGTATACATATATAGGGCTTCTCAGGTGGTCCTAGTGGTAAAGAATCAGCCTGCCAATGCAGGAGACATAAGAGACCTGGGTTCAATCGCTGGGTCTGAAAGATCTCCTGGAAGAGGGCATGGCAACCCACTCCAGTGTTCTTGCCTGGAGAATCCCACTGACAGAGGAGTCTGGTAGGCTACAGTCCATGGGGTCACAAAGAGTCAGACAAGACTGAGGTGACTCATGCACTCATACATACATAAATATATATATAATATAAATGTGTGTCTAATAACTTCCTGCGTATGTTGTGGTACACATCACACACACACACACACACACAGATGGAAGGCCATGGCACATGGTGCATTCCAAATGAATGAAGCAGACAAGTGCCACAGAGTGGAGGAGGCAGAACAGTGAGGACTATGGAGGCTGGGCAGGCTTGACCAAGCACGTAGGACTTAAACCCGACACTGAGAAATGAGGCATCGCCAGTAATGAAAAGTCTAAGAGAGCTAGAAGTTCAGCCAAGTTGTTTCTGAGTAGTATTTTCTTTTTCCTATGCAAAAATCTCCTGCCGAAGGGGCATGTGGAGGAATGAGCACAGCACGTTCTAGAGAAAATACCAGGCTGTTCTGGTCCAGAGGGTTTGTTTAGGTGAATAGTGGCACAGCTGAGATAGTGGGCTGCATTTTGAAGTGTTGTATGTTTTGGCCCGTTGAGTAGGTTTTGACCATGGTCAGTAGGGAGCCGCTGTAGGTATGATCCAAGCTTTAAGGCATTTGATTAGAGCCCATTTCACTAGGGGATGGCCTGTGTCCACTGAAAATGAATGAATTTCTAAAGTGACCACCATTTCTTAACTTACACATAGCACTGGTAAAATTTGTGAATGACTAGCACTGTTCTCTCATCTGACTATGGCACAGACTCGCCTCTCTAGGCTTCCATGTGCCCACAGATCTTTGTTAGTGTTAGAATAATTATCAAATTATATATCTATAGCATTAGTATAGCCACAGAACGTGCTACTCTTTATATGTTTTATGCTAAAATCTGTTATGTTTGTCTTTTATGTGGGAACTGAATTTAATTCTCCGCGTTTAGTAAAGTCTATACCTTAAAAATATGTGCTAAATGAAAGAACAAGTGTACCAGTTTTGTAATTTCTAAAAGAGAACTGATAATTTGTATTATGAGGGATTAAAATAATTGAAATGATCCAAAAGCCTTTAGAACATAGAGACAAAGTCCACATGATCATTCAGTTCGGTTCAGTCACTCAGTCGTGTCTGACTCTTCGCGACCCCATGAATCGCAGCATGCCAGGCCTCCCTGTCCATCACCATCTCCCGGAGTTCACTCAGACTCACGTCCATCGAGTCCATGATGCCATCCAGCCATCTCATCCTCTGTCGTCCCCCTTCTCCTCCTGCCCCCAATCCCTCCCAGCATCAGAGTCTTTTCCAAGGAGTCAACTCTTCTCATGAGGTGGCCAAAGTACTGGAGTTTCAGCTTTAGCATCATTCCTTCCAAAGAACATCCAGGGCT
This sequence comes from Nanger dama, assembly GCA_917880005.1. Classification (NCBI taxonomy): domain Eukaryota; kingdom Metazoa; phylum Chordata; class Mammalia; order Artiodactyla; family Bovidae; genus Nanger; species Nanger dama. The sequence goes on from CAKJTW010000021.1 coordinate 26,902,341, forward strand.
GATTTCCTTCAGAATGATCATAGCATGGCAATTATAAGATGTTTTTCCAGATAATTTAAGCAAAATATCTGTTTCCATCTGAACCATTTCAATTTTCCACTTTGCTTGGATGAGAAAACTCACTACTCATTAGTATGTGTTAGTCACTCAGTCGTGTCTGACTCTTTGCGACCCCGTGGACTATAGCCCACCAGACTCCTCTATCCATAGAATTCTCCAGGCGGGAATACTGGAGTGAGTAGCCATTCCCTTCTCCAGGGGATCTTCCCAACCCAGGGATCGACCCAGGGTCTTCTGCATTGCAGGATTCTTTACCCGAGCCACTGGAGAAGCCCCTAATGATCATAGGGACAATATTTAAAAGATAAAACTAGAGAGGGTCACGGGCCATTTGTTCTACTTTACACAATAGTTTGTAATTTGATGGCAAATCTTTCAGATCTGTGGGCAGTCTCAAAGCTTTCTTTAAGGTAACTATTTTAATACTTGTATTTGTGTGCGGTACCCAGAAAATGGTCATCAGAGTTATTGGCCAATGGATTTTACTCTGTGATAATATAACAGTTCCACTTTATTTGATTCAGTGTGAGTTGTAGAGTTCCCCTAATGAATATGTGTGTTTGTCACAGGGCCATGCTCCTACCCTGTCCGTATAGTTGTGCCACATCTGCCTCTTGGCTACCCCGTGGACTGTAGCCCACCAGGCTCTTCTGTCCATGAAATTCTCCAGGCAAGAATACTGGAGTGGGTAGCCATTCTCTTCTCTAGGGGATCTTTCCAACCCAGGGATGGAACCAGTGTCTTCTGCATTGACAGATGAATTCTCTACCTCTGAGCTACCTGCAAAGTCACAAAATTTCTCCTTAGTGTTGGTTTATTTTGTATCCAGTCACCTGATAAAGAAAACATTCAGGTTTTCCAAGTTAAATATTCCTTATTTCCCACTGACACGATGCTTTTGATTGCACTGCTTAAATTGAGGGTTGAAATTCCGGAAAGAAACTGTAAATTATTCCAGTTCAACAGGAAGAAGGATGGTTTTTCAACTACACATATGAGGCTACAGTTGAGAGACCATGGGAAACATTTGAGGCATTACAAATTAGACAACTGTAACGTTTTATCACTTATGATATTTCATTTGGTATTTACAAGATATACCCAAAGGGATCCTCATCTGCTTTGCCATATGGAAAGTTTATAAATGTTAGAGTACAGAGCAAAAGCAAAATGGGAACAGGAAAGAATTTTAAGGTGGTTTAGGTACTCAAGAGCAGCGGCCTTTCCTTTTGTTGAGAAACAGCTGTTGCTTTAGGGGAAGGTAAGCACAGATTATTTTCCTCCTTATTCCTTTGGGGTCTGATAAAAATATCAGAGAATAAACATCCCCACCATTTATTTTATTTTCTGTCATTTTCTAAAGGTGACTTTATTTCATGATAGAGTTAACCGACAGAATCAATCATGTCAGACTATTTAAGTGGAGGATTTTTATTTATTTCTTAGTTAAAATAAAAGAAGAAACAACTCAGGTACTCAAAAACAATTTCTGAATCCAAGTTTGCATTTTTTCTCTGTACATTGAATCTGGCATCATCTTAAAAAATATTTGAAAAGAAAAGAAAGTGGGCTAAATTTCTGGAACATAAAACAAAAATATTATGTAAAAGCTAAGAAACTGAGTATCCAATACAAGCCCATCCACAAAGGGTCAAAATATTAATTTAAATGTGGGAAAAGTATTTCATTTACTATTTAGAGGTGTTGAGATCAAATCAATAAACAGAAACACTAATACATGTTTCATAAAAGGACAAATGTCAAAACATGATATGTTTCATAGGAAAATACTTGTCTCTATCGGAAGAGGTGTTTTTCCAAAGCTTCTGGGAATTTGTAAAAATTCAAAATTATGTAAAGTGTTGATTGCTGAATTAAAGTGAAAAGTTCTACCTAGTGTTTAGAAAGATTGGCTTTTTTCTATCAGCAGTAATTCTAGTTTCTTTTAATAGCTTGCTTTCAAACAATTCCACCCATTTTCATATATTTATAATTTCAGAGACTGACTTGAGACATTTTTCATTTCTGTTCAATGACATTCATTCAACACACATTATTGATCATTGTGCTATTGATCAAGTGCTGTGCTTGGAAGTTAGGGTTTGTCATTAGAAGCCAAGGTCTTTATGGAACATGGAGTCCACTGGGTAGATGAGAATTGGGAGGATGGAAAGTGGGAACAGTCGCCACCCACTGTGGTGTGTGCTGTGAGGCATCTAAGCAGAGACCCAGAGACCCAGCTCGATTCCATTCCTTTCTAGACATGTGAAATCTTCAGAACAAAGAGAAACTCCTTAAATCTCCCTCTTAAACTAGAGAGAAAAAAATGATCCGTGACATGAATAAACTAAGCTCAGGAAGAAAATACTGTGGATGACTACTTTGACTTTTAAAAAGACTTAATGTTTTTAAAACATTTTAGGTTTACAATAAATCTGAAAAAGAAATTCAGAGATTTCCCACTTAGTCACTGGCCCTAAACATGCATAGCTTTCCCCATTATCATCACTTACTAGAATGGTACTTTTTTCTTTTTTTTATGCCAAGGATGAATCTACATTAGCACATCAAAATCATGCAGAGTCTGTAGATTTATGGTTCACTTTTGATGTTCAATCTATGGGTTTTGGATAAAAGTGTAAGGATATATATTCATCATGATAACATCATATGGAGTATTTTCACTGCCTTAAAGCCCTCTATACTCTATTCATCTTTCCACCCTCCCATCTCACTAATCTTTTTACTCTCTTCATAGTTTTGCCTTTTCTAGAATGTCATGTAGTTGGAATCATATGGTTTATAACCTTCCAGATTGGATTCTTTCACTTAGTGATACACATTTAAGATTCTTCCATGATTTTTTTAATGGCTTAATAGTTTATTTCTTTTAGTGTTGCATACTATTCCACTGTCTGGATATACCACAGTTTATCTGTTCATCTACTGAAGGACATCTTCCTTCCAAGTTTTGGCAATTATGAATAAAGCTGCTATAAGCATACATGTGCAGGTTTTTGGGTAGACGTAAGTTTTTAATTCCTTAGGGTAAATGCCAAGGAGCATGATCACTGGATCACATGGTGAGAGTACATTTAGTTTTGTAAGTCTTCTCCAAACTGTCTTCCAAAGTGGACACTTCCAAAGTGTCCTCCAAACTGTCTCTCCAACTGTCATCTTGCATTCCCACCTGTAATGTATGACAGTTCCATCATTCCCCTTTCTCACTAGCTTTAGTTGTTGTCAGTGTTTTAGATTTTGCCCTTTCTAGTAGGGCTTCCCTGGTGGCTCAGGTAGTAAAGAATCTGGGTTCTATCCCTGGGTTGGGAAGATCCCGGGAGAAGGGAATGGTAACCCATTCCATTATTCTTACCTGGAGAATCCTATGTAAAGGGAACCTGGCAGGCTACAGTCCATAGGTTTGCAAAGAGTTGGATACAACAGAGCAACTAACACCCACCCACCCACAGTAGGGCCTCCCAGGTGGTGCTAGTGTTAAAGAACCCACCTACCAATGACATAAGTAAAGAGATGTGGGTTTGATCCCTGAGGAAGGAAATGGCAACCCACTCTAGTATTCTTGCCTAGAGAATCCCATGGGCAGGAGCCTGGCTGGTTACAGTCCATGGGGTTGCAAAGAGTTGGATACAACTGAAGTGGCTTAGCACACACAGTAGTTGTATAATAGTATCTTGTTGTTTGAATTTGCATTTCCCTAATGACATTAATGTGGAGCATCGTTTATATGCTCATGTGCCATTATTCTGTTAAGGTCTTTGGAGAAAAATCCTTTATTAGTTTATGTTTTTACTGATTTATTTTCTCACCAAAGAAATGCAATATAGTTTAAGCCTTTTTCCCAGATCTGATCTAATATTTTTATTTCAGTCCCCTGAGACTTTAAGAGTTGAATATAACATTGAAAGTCTTGATAAAGTAAATCATATTCCCTCAAGAGTCAATGGGAAAACATTTTCTATGAACTTCTTTGAGGGCAAAAATCTATCCATGGGTTCCCTGAACCTCAAGGTACAGTTTAGTCTTTTCTGTCTTCCAAAGGGTTCACAAAAGGCTCAGATTCCTCTCTATATAAACCAATTTAAGGCCACAAGTGTAGATTAACTTGTTTTACTTTAGTTTTGGTTAGTCACTGAAAAGTACTGTTGATGTGGAAATGCATTTTCTTTTTGAGCGTGGCAGTAAGTGTTTTTCTGTTACAGACCCTTACTGTTACCTTTATGTGAATAAAAGCCACCCACAGACACACACATGCATGTACACATTTCTGCTATTGACTTAGATTCAGAAGATCACATTTTTACTGTTACTCTTCTGGCTTCTCTTTACTTTTAATATGTTTTTGTTGTTGAGGTGAAGCTTTGGGTGAGAGTTTAACATAGTCTAGAGTAGAATTTCAATTTTGGATATATCTTTGACTTTACAACTATCTAGTCAACTGGAAACTTCACAAGGGAAAAGAAAAAAAATGCTGCTAGATCTTCAACTGTGTTTCCTGGGTCTATTTATTTTAAAATGGACATTTCGAGTATGGCTGTATGGCTTAGCATGTTATTTCAGCATATCTAATCTGTGTTCCTAGATAATGCAGCCGCTTTTGATGCTCTGTGCAAGCTAATACAATATTATCTTTCGTCAATGCATGGTGGTACAGTGTTCAGAGGTAATTGGCATCTGAGAAAATGTCTTTAAAAACCTAATGACCATCTAAGTCTTGTTGGCATTTTCCCTTACTTGTGTCAGGGGAAATCCCTCAGAAGGGGCACAGAAAACATATAAAAGTTTTATTATAAAGCTGCCAGCATTTGACCTTAGAGCAGGTCCAATTGACAAAGAATCTGCCGGATATGAAACATTCTCATTATGATGTCATGGTAACATTACTCAAGTTATTAACTATCCAAGTGGGATGATGGATGTTATAGGGTGGTGAGGTCCTTGGCAGAACATATTGCTTAATTATCTTCTTTTAGTACCATCATACAGTCATATGCCTATGATCAAGTACCATTCAAGTGAATATGAACCGAATTCATAAGGAGAGAATATTTAAAGATCTTATCCAATAAAAGAGCAGATTAAATGTCAGATCTTCATTAAAGGTTCTTTAATCAAACTTCTTTTTGTGGTTTTATGACAAATTCTTCCATTTTGGCACTTGAACCAAAGACCCTTGTATCTGAAATGAACTATTCTGTCACTTGAGCTAAAGGGTAATTTAATGATTTTTAAAAGAGAAATTTATGGTCTGGTAGGTTAGACTCACGAGTAGAATCTGGAAAGCCTTTAATTTTAGTGTTGGAATTAATGTCTCATCTCTGATCTTTTATAAGCCCTTGAATCCCTGTGACTCAGTTTCCCTAGATGTTAAAACAGATACAGTAAAATAGTATGAATACTTGTAATATATATGGTGACATTTGTCAAGTACCATCAGGATTCTTAACAGACTGTAATTGACTTAGATAATTCTGAAAAAATGCTGTGGCTTTAACAAGTTATTTACTGCAATTGTTTTAATTAGTTACCCAACTAGTTAATGTTTAGGTAAGTTTTAAAATGGAATGGCCAGTGGGATATAATTTTATTCAGGCATGCAGCAGAACAGACTTCAGTGTGTGCTTAGTCACTCAGCTGTGTCAACTCTTTGTGACCCCGTGGACTGTAGCCTGCCAGGCTCCACTGCCCTTGGGATTTTCCAGGCAAGAATACTGGAGTGAGTTACCATTTCCAACTCTAGGAGAATCTTCCTGACCGAGGGATAGAACCCGTGTTTCCTAAATTGGCAGGCAGATTTATTACCACTGTGCCACTTGGGATGCCAAACTTGAGTAGTACTGTGTTTTTTTTCAAATGAGAAGAAGGCTACATAGAAAGAAAGCCCCAACATCAGGGAGCTAAATACCACTGATGGGGGAACCTTTTAATCAAATATTGTGAGATATTTAAATATCAGTTCCCAAATAATAGGATGGTGCGCTGGGATGACCCAGAGAGATGGTATGGGGAGGGAGGTGGGAGGAGGGTTCAGGATGGGGAACATGTGTACACACGTGGCGGATTCATGTTGATGTATGGCAAAACCAATAAAGTATTGTAGGGTAAGATAAAGTTAAAAAAAAATCAGTTCCCAAATAATAGCATCACATTTTTAATTTTAAAAGTTATTACATTGTGCTCAATTAATTTTAGGGGTATTTTCCTACTTTTGGAATTAAATTTTTATTCTGTTGCCTAAAAATAGTATCAGATCCAAATACAGCACAGCTTTGCCTCAGAGTGAGCTGATTTATAGAAGAATGATTTTGTGGTAAGAAAATTGGAAATAATTTATTGTCTATTTACTTTCATGGCACTTGTGGGAATGTAGAAATAAACCTGGGAAGTCAAATAACTTGGTTATCTGAAACCAAATCTATGTGTTGGTCAGTTCCATACGTTGGTGAATTCTATGTTTTCAAAGCTAAAGTTAAGTGTTTGCCTTATCTGAAAAGTTTTTGTGTGAGAGATTATAGCGTGAAAACAATTATATTGGGTTAAAATATGGGAGAAGTAGTTTTATGGAAAACTTTCATTCATTTATTAATTTTTATTATTCAAAATGATTAAAGTGGACAATTTAGTTGGTTAATACACACTTTATTTAATACCACATGAAGCAGAGAACTGCAAAATGAGGTGGGAGATAAGAAACTTTTATAGGATAAAGAATAAAGAACAAAGAAGAGAAAAACAGAAAATATCTGATTGACTGCAGCCAGAGTCAACCTTGTTTAGAGTGAGGAGACCCAGAGTTGGCTCAGCATTTGCAGCTGGCTGACTGGGTGTTCTTCATTCCTGGTCAAGCAGAGCATTTAGAGACATCAGAGTTAACGTCAGTTTTGCTTTGCTGTTGTGTCATCCTAGGCAGGAGTGGTTCTATCTTGGGCCTAGAAATTTATTTCAACAAAATCAACTAGAACTGTTTGCAGCTGGCCTAACTATTGTATCGTAGTGTAGCTGTTAACTATGGCTTGACAAAACAATATTATGGCAATTATTTAAGACAAAGTAATCAGATTCTGAATCATCAAGGCCAATGATTTATGCTCAGTTGAGTATGCTAATTAAATTTTGTTTTTTTGAAACCAAGAATTTATATCTGATAAATATTTATTAATGAAGATGTTTTGATTAATGGAAACATATGAATCCTGGATTCTTGGTACACAGGTTTTGGTGCTTTTGAAGATCAAAGGAAATGAAATAGATTTTTAATATTGAAGGTATTATAAAATAGAAAATTTTATGAAACAGTATTACGTAAAGACCTAAAATAGAAAATAATGAGCAACTAGAATCCATTTGAGTCACATTAAGTCATTAAATCAAAACATTATTTTAATGGGATAGTGCTCCCTGGTGGCTCAGACAGTAAAGAGTCTGCAATGCAAGAGACTTGAGTTTGACCCCTGGGTCAGGAAGATCCCCTGGAGGAGGGCATGGCAACCCACTCCAGGGTTCTTGCCTAGAGAATTCCATGGACAGAGGAGTCTGGTGGGCCACAGTCCATGGGGTCGAAGAGAGTCGGATGTGACTGAGCACACCCGCACACAAATGTAGATTACTGGTGTGCAGGATACTGTGAAAGCCATTGTTTCAATACTTTTGAGATTCGTTGAACCACTTTATTACAAGGAACATGTAGCAGCACACATGCTTCATTAAGCAAGCTGGGGAGTCATCCTGTGGAAATTTCTTTAAGAATGCTGTTCATATTATTTTAAAACATAATGGCATCTAGGGATTTCAGCATGAACTGTGTTGTTCAATGCTTTGTTTTTCATCCCAACACTAAATGGCCTTCAAAGGCTCCTTTATTTTGCATTTAATAGCTTGTATAACATTTCTGTAAGTGTTTTTGTTGCTGTTGTTGTTGTTGAAATTAGCACTCTCACATGAGCATAAACGGTAACTTCTTTAGCTGATAGCAGTTCCTTTAACTTGTGGATTACTTCAGGAACTACACATACTTTCTTAGTTATGTATTAACATGCTAGAAGAGTTACTTATTTGAGACAAGTTTAATAGCTAAAGATTAAGAAAAAATGTAGTGTTTTAAGCATAGTTTTGCCTTGACATTGACTCTATGTTCAATATTTGAAGATTAAAATATGATAATTTATGTTGTAAATGAAGAAAAACTAAACCAAATTTATATGACAAGATAATTTAAAAATGATTATTTCAGTAATAAAACAAGTTTAATTTGGACTCTCTTCTATAATCTAGCCTTATCTGAGAATTCATCTTTTCTGCTTTACTAATACTGTCTAGATGAGCTGCTGATGAAGGAATTGGGCAATGTATTTTGAAATCTACTAGTAATTTTTTTTTTTGAGTTTTATGTCAAGAATCAGCTTCCATTCCCTCCCAATAGTTATGGTATACCTCAAACGTTAGAACGAGATTCTTTTTGTGAAAGGAGGAACTATTACCAAGATTGACATTTGACTTTGATGTACAAATGCTTTCCAATTCCAATGAATGCCATCATTTGCTTAAGGAGTGTTTGTTGGAGCCATGGAGAGACTCAAATAGTTCTAATATCAACAGTACCTAGAAAGTAATAATAGATGCTAGCCCAAATAGCTTATGAAGAATGAATCATTTGCCCAGAGGTAAAAGATAAGAAGTCTGCAATGCTTCTTTAAGGCTCTTCAGTGCATTATCAATATTTTTCCAAAATTTGATTTGAAAACTAGATCTTTAGTAAATTGTCAGTGTTAATACACAAAGAATACTTGGTGTTGTATCAGCATCCACTTTATTGGTATAACCTTACTCATGATTTCTCCAGTGTTTTTAGTATACACAGAACTAATATTAAATATGCTGCTGCTGCTGCTAAGTCACTTCAGTCGTGTCCGACTCGGTGTGACCCCATAGACGGCAGCCCACCAAGCTCCCCCATCCCTGGGACTCTCCAGGCAAGAACACTGGAGTGGGTTGCCATTTCCTTCTCCAATGCATGAAAGTGAAAAGTGAGTGAAGTCGCTCAGTCGTGTTCGACTCTTTGTGACCCCATGGACTGCAGCCCACCAGGCTCCTCCATCCATGGGACTTTCCAGGCAGGAGTACTGGAGTAGGGTGCCATTGCCTTCTCCAATATTAAATAAATTCCCCAAAATGTTATTATCGAATGGTTGACTTTTTGTGAACCTTAACATTTTAGAAGAGAGTGGATTTCCCTGAAATGGACTCACCATTCTTCATTTAGTGCCCTACTTAATATATACTCCTTTTTTTTTTTTTTTTTTAGACATCTTACTGCATTTAACTTCTAGAATGTTGTGTTCCTCACCAGGAATAGTTCTTATCCATCCACCAGGTAGATAGGCTGAAGTTGTTTGTGGAATGAATGAGAAAAATAACTCACTGGCTATGCAGTCCCATTAAGAGAGCTAACATATATTTGAATTGAAGGAAGTTCGGAAACCACAGGACCAAACTTTGGGTTGACAAATAGAATAGTGAATTTTTCATTTTACGCAAGCCCCTAGTCATCACAAACACTCTCCTTAATAAGGTTGAAAAAAAGATGGCAAACTAACATCCAGGAGCACTGAAAGCCTTTTGTGATAGAGTTCAAACACCATATTTTATGGACAGCTTTCTGAGTGATATTAGAAGCACAGATATAGAACATTTCTGGCCAAACAACCATGACATACACTGTAGATTTGGAATGAATGCTATTAAGATAACATGTTTCTCTCTTTTAAGGGATGACTAACCATGTGTATCACCTCTTTTACTTTATCATCAAGAATGACTGGGTGAGATGGGGCCAACAATTTTGATGACCATTGATCTGTTCCAGAAATGAATTAAGTCAGAGATTTAAGCGCTCAGAAATAACTTTAGGCTTTCCCTTTTAAACTGATGATATCTCATTTTCTGAGTTCACAGATGAGAAAAGAGAAGCAAGGTAAAAACTCAATTTAAGTCTGAAGGAGAATTTTTGTTTCCTTCTATGTTGTATTTACCAGCCGATAATGCTACAGTGAAAGTTTATGTTTTCCAGCTAGTGAGAGTTAGGACAGAAATACAGACTGTTAATTTGAAAGTGATCCCTGTCATAATATTTTTTCATTTTGCTCCCTCCTAATATAACCAGGAAAAATATTATTTTCATAAAATACCAGAGTGAACATAACCCTGGAATTCTAGTCTTATAACTACTTTCAGATGGAGGTACAAAAATGATACTTCAAAATGTTAAAAATAATCAACATGAGTAAAAATTGGACTTTGAATATTCGACTGCAGTGTTATTACTTCCTCTTGGTGATGTGTTTCCAATTTCAGGGGCTGTGGGGAACGGACAAACTCTACATGCACATGATTTCCCAATATTGACTCCATTCATTTAGAAGATCTAATGGTTTTATTTTCAGACTTAATGCCCTTGAGATTCCTTAATAATTTCAAATTCCATCAGAAATTTCCCTACCTTCAAAATCATGTATAATGCATTCATTTCTTTTGATTTGTAAAGTGGCAGAGTATATAAAATTGATATTTATCACAAATATTGCAAAACACCTTCATTAAGTCAATTACTAAGAATGGCTTTAATGGGTAGTGTTTGGGGATCCATGGTCTCCATATATTTCTCCCACTGTCACTGCTGGCATTAGAGTGTGGCTGATTGAATAAAAGAATTAGTATGTGTAAACTTTTCAGCTGACCTATTCAAGGAGAATGGGCTATGAGAAGCGAGCTGATGAATGATCAAAATAGATTATAAAGGGAATGTTTAAAACTTAAAAATATAAGACAATTATTATAAACACTGAACGCTAATAAAAGCAATATGTTATAAAAATTTCCAGAGACACAGAAAAGCACATCTTAGAGGTAAATGAAGAGAGCCAAAATGACAAAATAGAAAGCAAAATAGCAGAACTTAAAATTTAGGTGTTTGTATGTCAATAAATGTCTTCTCCAGTTTGAAAACCAACTAAGTGTCTATGTATATTACATTATGTTAAGAAAAGTCCTTAGAGTTTAGGGACTCTTTTAAAGTCACATGTATTTCTTTGCATAATGTTTGATCATTAGCTTACTTTGTAAATTGATTGTATTCATTATACTGTGTTAAACAGTTGTATCTCACCAAGATTATTATAATTCTGCTCAAACTCTCCAACAAAATATTGCTGAAATACAAGTGTTGCCTTTCTTCCTTTAGAATTTTATTCAACAATAAAATTTCAACAAGCCTACTGAATAGATCGGCTTTTTATTTTATTTATTTATTTATTTTTTAACTATTTATTTATTTATTTCTATTATTAAATTTATTTATTTTTTTAAATTACAATACTGTATTTGTTTTCCCATACATTGACACGAATCAGCCATAGGTGAACACAATCTCCCAATGCCGAAGCCCTCTCCCGCCTCCCACCCCACATCATCTATTTGAATCATCCTGTGCATCAGCCCCATGCATCCTGCATCCTACATTGAACATAGATTGGCGCTTCGTTTCTTACAAGAAAATATACATGTTTCATTGCCATTCTCCGAAGACCAAGGCTTTCCTTGAAATAGAAAGTTACAGAGTTTTGCCTTTTAAAAGTTTCTTGAATGTACACATTTTGGGTTGTGTCTCTTCTTTCATTATCAGAGACAGCAGTGCCTCCAGCCTAATGTCAGAGTCATCTGTTTGAGCCAGGAACACTTTATCAAAGTCAGGAGGGTGAAATAAGGCTGGATTTTCACCAAGTGTATTTGTTAGGTTCTTGAATATTAAATCACAAGCTGAATCACTAATTTCTTTCTTACCTTTTTTTTTGTTGTTGTTGGAGGGGCAAGTCAGGAAATGGCTCTGCAGAGATAAATTCTGAATTAGCCATTAATAGGTCACAATTTGTACGGAAACCTGTCTCTTTTCACCTTTCAAGATGAAGCTCATCTTCATTAGTGTGATTTTTTTCCTATGAGGTTTCTGAAATCACTCAAAGGCTAAGGAAGATCCATGCCTTGGGTGGCTCTGTATATAGTAGTCCTTGGAATACAGCAGCATAACCTGAATGAAGGAATGTGATCGCTACATTGTAATCCCAGAGTGAGAGCAAGCCTCTAGTTTGTGCACTCATGGGCTGTTAGATTTTTGTTCCAAATACCATTTTTTTCAAATAGACAGTAAACATGGATTCGATTTTCCACAGACACCTCAGCACCTCTTTCGCAGGTACAGTTGAAAAGGTTAGGACCAATTTTGCTGTCACAGTAGTCTAAGCTTTATACCCTTCCTTTAGCTTGCTGACTATCCACTTGGAATTTGGCTGACTGATTTCTCAATAAATTTCCTGTTCTCGCTGTGGGTTGCCAAATTGAATGTACTCTATGTGCTTTTTAATATTATCTCCAGGAATCGAACAATGACAGTTAAGAGCGTCATCTCAGCAGGGAGTGGGTAGCTTATTGGCGTTTACTCTCCTTAGAAATATATTAGGAAAGATGCTAGTGTTTTTGAAATATTGTTTGCATCTTGGTGCATGAACATGTCCCTCCCACCAAATAATAATGGCAGCGATAACAATGGGCTTCCCTGCTGGCTCAGACAGTAAAGAATCTGCCTATAATGCAGGAGACCTGGGTTCAATCCCTGCATCGAGAAGATCCCCTGGAGAAGGGAACGGTTACCCACGCCAGTATTCTTACTTGGAGAATTCCATGGATAGAGGAGCCTGGTGGGCTACGCAGTCCGTGGTGTTGCAAAGAGACACGACTGAGCAACTTTTACTTTCTCACCGAATAATGATAATATTAACAATAATAAAATTTAAAAAGAGAAAGATCTGTAATATCCATATGAAGCCACAGTTAATTGCAATTAGCAGTTTGTACCTACATAAGGAACAATGGATAGTGGTGGTCACAGTTTATACACTGCAATGAGCTAGGGGTAATAGTCGCACATGCTTTGAACAAGGCGGTGCTGCACTGCAGGCAGACTCTTCACCGTTTGAACCACCAGGAAGCTTCTAGAGTGCTCAGTCTCTGGTCTTTTGAGCAGGTCTCTTTCTTGATGATGGTTTGTTATAATTGGGTGTGGCTGCATACTTCTTCATGAGCTGTAGTGACTCAAGGGGACAGATTCTCACCCCTTTCAAGTCTCTATTTAGCGCTGGCTGTTCATTCTCAATATTGTTGTCCAGAAGCCCTAACCCTGTGCCCTAGGAGCCAGTTTTAAAGTCTTGGTAACTCAAGTTTCCTCAAAGATAGAATCAGTTGTGGCTCCCCAGAGGAAACAGACTTGCCTCCCAGATACCCCCAGAAATTAACACTGTTTGTCTGAGTTCTGGAGCGCTCTGCAATGAGACTGAGTTAGGCACTGCAGAGGCAAGTCCTAGGAGCTCATTACGTGCTCTGTTGCAGATCCAAACAGTGAGATCCCCATGGTTGTCTTCGGTGTATGTGCACAGACTTACAGCATTTGAATTTCTTTCAAATCCAGAGTCTAAATAAGGCTGTGTTCCTCAGAAGCAGGTGATCGATGTCAAAAAGCAATTTTCTGAGCTGCTCATTAAACATCTCACTGAAAGACTGAACTTCTGGAGCGAGGGAGAGGGGTGAATGAATAAAGTCACACACATGGTTAACTCTAATCACAGAAGACCCAAGTTCTAAATTCTAAAGTAGAACAACCCTCTGATGAGGAAAGATAGCATCTTTCAGAGAGGGAGGAGGTGGAATGTCCCAATCTAATAAAGCTCACTTCTGGGGTCCTTAGCTTTAATTCAGAGTCTTCATTTTGTTCAGTCTTAGCTCTGGCTTAAACCACCAGCTGCTGTCTTCCCACTGAATGGCTTCTTTTTTAAATAGGTTGCAGTGGGTAACCACGGTTTCCTCCCTAGTCCTAAACTGTTTCATTCTTTACCACCACCTTTTCATTCCTTAGCTTGGAAGTTATCTCATAATTTGGCCTTGAACTCTAGGTAGGAGTATTTACCTAGACTCCAGGGACCACTAATCAGTGGTTCATAGTGAAAACTGTGTTTTCAGGTAATTGGGTCTCATCTTACTCCTATGTGTTTTGTTCTACATGTTTATAGGCATTGTTCTAAGAAAGGTTATATTGGCTTCCCCAGACTGCCAAAAGATGCTCATGCCCCCAAAAGCTGTATCTCCCTCTCCTCACAGTAAGACTGCTGCTTCTTACTTCAGTAACCCTGATGTCCTTTTTCTTGCAATCAGGTTTCATTCTTCAGTCTTTTCTAAATTAATTTTAGCATTTTAAGTATTTTTTCTTCTTTTCATGTGGACCATTTAAAAGCCTTTATTGAATTGTTACAACGTTGCTTCTGTTTTATGTTTTGGTTTTTTGGCCATGAGGCATGTGGAATCTTAGCTGCCCCACCAGGAATTGAACCCACACCCCCTGAATTGAAAGGTGAAGTCCTAATCAATGGACCACTAGAGAAGTCCCTCTCAGAGTCTTCTTTTAAAATTCAGGTAGAGTTTATTTACAATATTACATTAGTTCCAAGTATACAACTTAATATTTCAATTTTTATATGTCACATTTAAAATTATTTATGAAATAATGGCCATCTTTCCCTGTGCTATATACCCTATATCCTTATAGATTACTTGCTTATGCATAGTAATTTGTTCCTATCAATTCTCTGCTGATAACCACTAGCTTGTTTTCTTTATCTGTGAGTCTGTTTTTGTTGTGTCCATTCCTTTTATTTTTAAATTTCACATATAAGTGATATTGTACAATTATTGTCTTTCTCTGTCTGACTTATTTTGCTAAACATGATACCCTCAAGGTCCATCCATGCTGTTGCAAATGGAAAAATTGCATTCTTTTTTATGGCTGAATACTTTTCTTTTGTGTGTATATACATATATGTGTGTATGTGGAATATGTATGTATGCACATACATATATGCATGCATATACATGTATGTGCATGCATACATATGGAATATATATGCATATGTACATGTATGTATACATACACGTGTGTGTGTGTGTGTGGAGAGAGCACATTGGAGAAATAATTATCTTCAATTTTCCTCTGATTTCCTGCACAAAGTATGGGTAATGCTGAGATCTATGACTTTTAAAACCATATTTATCTTTTTTAAGTTAAAAAAAGAGAAGTGCGATAATAAAAGGGAAAAGACATTCCTTCTCTTTTCTTCTGTGTGGCAGTAGGGGTGTACAGAGTTGCATCTATAATTCACAAGGCCTATGATTTTTTGAAAGGAAATGATAGCAGTTATTAATCTGGGCAAGTTCTTTTTGCAAACTTTGGGCATGTAAAAGAACTGAGGTTTGAATTTCATCTTTAACCCAGTGTTTCCACGTTAGAGTTGTAAGCAACTCTAGAGTTGTGAGTGTGGGTGTTAAAGAAGGATGTGGCATTTTCACAGTCCATTCTCTTAACATTTCAGTTTGGTGAAATCACATTATAACTAAGAGTATTTCTCCACATGCTCAGGTCTTCCTGATTCATAATTCTCATCAGAAAATAATTAAGATACTCTACAAGTATTTCACTGTTCTCTTCAGTTTTTTTAATACTTTATTCTTTATTACAATACTGTATTTGTTTTGCCATTCATTGACATGAATCAGCCACAGGTGTCCACGATCTCCCAATGCCAAAGTCCCCTCCCACCTCCCACCCCATATCATCTCCCTGAATCATCCCGTGCACCCGCCCCATGCATCCTGCCTCCTGTATTGGCCATAGACTGACGCTTCGTTCTTACAAGATAGTATACATGTTTCCATACCATTCTCCCAAATCATCCCCCCTCTCCCTCTCCCTCAGAGTCCAAAAGTCTGTTCTATACCTCTGAGTCTCTTTTGTTGTCTCACATAGAGGGTCATCATTACTATCCTTCTAAATTCCATATATATGTGTCAGTATACTGTATTGATGTTTTTCTTTCTGGCTTACTTCACTTTGTATAATCGGCTCCAATTTCATCCATCTCATTAGAACTGAGTCGAATTTATTCTTTTTAAGGGCTGAGTAGTACTCCATTGTGTATATGTACCACAGCTTTCTTACCCATTCATCTGCTGATGGACATCTAGGTTGCTTCCATGTCCTGGCTATTATAAACAGCGCTGCAATGAACATTGGGGTACATGTGTCTCTTTCAATTCTGGTTTCCTCAGTGTGTATGCCCAGCAGTGGGATTGCTGGATCATAAGGCAGTTCTATTTGCAATTTTTTAAGGAATCTCCACACTGTTTTCCATAGTGGCTGTACTAGTTTGCATTCCCACCAGCAGTGTAAGAGGGTTCCCTTTTCTCCACATCCTCTCCAGCATTTATTGCTTGTAGACTTTTGGATCGCAGCCATTCTGACTGGTGTGAAATGGTACCTCATTGTGGTCTTGATTTGCATTTCTCTGATAATAAGTGATGTTGAACATCTTTTCATGTGTTTGTTAGCCATCCGTATGTCTTCTTTGGAGAAATGCCTATTTAGTTCTTTGGCCCATTTTTTTATTGGTTCGTTTAGTCTTCTGGAGTTGAGCTGCATAAATTGCTTGTATATCTTTGAGATTAGTTGTTTGTCAGTTGTTTCATTTGCTATCGTTTTCTCCCATTCAGAAGGCTGTCTTTTCACCTTGCTTATAGTTTCCTTTGTTGTGCAGAAGCTTTTAATTTTAATTAGATCCCATTTGTTTATCTTTGCTTTTATTTCCAGTATACTGGGAGTTGGATCATAGAGGATCCTGCTGTGATTTATGTCGGAGAGTGTTTTGCCTATGTTCTCCTCTAGGAGTTTTATAGTTTCTGGTCTTACATTTAGATCTTTAATCCATTTTGAGTTTATTTTTGTGTATGGTGTTAGAAAGGGGTCTAGTTTCAGTCTTTTACAAGTGGTTGACCAGTTTTCCCAGCACCACCTGTTAAAGAGACTGTCTTTACTCCATTGTATATTCTTGCCTCCTTTGTCGAAGATGAGGTGTCCATAGGTGTGTGGGTTTATCTCAGGGCTTTCGATTTTGTTCCATTGATCTATATTTCTGTCTTTGTGCCAGTACCATACTGTCTTAATGACTGTGGCTTTGTAGTAGAGCCTGAAGTCAGGCAAGTTGATTCCTCCAGTTCCATTCTTCTTTCTCAAGATTGCTTTGGCTATTTGAGGTTTTTTGTATTTCCATACAAATCTTGAGATTATTTGATCTAGTTCTGTGAAAAATACTGCTGGTAGCTTGATAGGGATTGCATTGAATCTGTAGATTGCTTTGGGTAGTATACTCATTTTCACTATATTGACTCTTCCAACCCATGAGCATGGTATATTTCTCCATCTATTAGTGTCCTCTTTGATTTCTTTCATCAGTGTTTTATAGTTTTCGATATATAGGTCTTTAGTTTTTGGGCCAATGCCTAGGTAATGAAAGTCTGAGCTAGTTCTTCTTCCTTAGTTACCCTGGAATTTGATTGTTTAGAATAGCCATTAAAGAAAGTACACTAGTTGGTTAGGGCTGGTCTTACAAAGGGCTTGGAGTTATGAAAAGTTGGGGAAAGCGTACTCAAAATCCGGGGCAAGATCAGTGAGGCTTAATCCCTCATTGAGTCTCTGAGTCCAACATAACAAAAGACTGGAAAGAAGACTCCAATACTATCTGCCACAACACTTCCTCTGGGTTACTTAGAGATTAGCTAAAGAAAATTGCTCTTTGCCAGCACCTCAGAGGCTGCTACACTCTGATCGCATATGCAGAATGATTATGAGTTTTTATAATGGGCTAAGCCAGCTGAGACTTGGTGGGTGGACTGTTCAGCAGTGTGGTTGGATCCATTATCAGGGTGTTTCCATAGAGTAAGCCCTGGGCTACGACACTTAAAATCAGCAGGCCCGGCAAGCACACCACACCTCTTTAGACTGAAGCCTGCAGTGCATAAATAAAAGTAGGAATGGATTAGTCTTTTGGGGGCTCATCTCCAAGTGTAAATGCTTTAGAAATTACAGCAAGTACAACTTTCTAAATTATATTCTTATGTATCATGCTGTTCTTTAGTCTATATTTTTAGTGCTTCCACTTACTGACTTCCTTCTCTTTCCTGCTATTTCTAGTACATCTCCAATGATGTATTTTCAATGAGAATTCAATTATCTGGAGAGACAGATGTGGTAAATGGCAATTTGAGGACTACTTTTTCTTCCATGTTGATTTCAGTGCTGACTCATGATTCTAGCTCTGGTGCTGTCAGGAGAGAATCACTGTCAACAGGCTGTTAAAAATGAAACCTAACAATGAGGGAGAATGGAAGAAACATCAAGTAAATCTCCTTGTTCTTACCGATTGCCTCATTTAATTAGCATCATTTTATTGAATTTCTAATAGAATGAAATGAGATTTTAATGTAATCTTATTGAGTCTAGACCTACTTCAATACATTAATTTATTATGAATCTTTCCTCAATAATTTATTTTGTATGAAGCTATACAACAAAAAGTTTCCCAAATTGTCAGTTATTTGTCAACTTTAAAAATTTTCTCCTAAGGAGTTATTTGTAATAACGCAAAAAAGCAAAGTGAAATCACTCAGTTGTGTTCTGTTTACTCTTGTTAGTTCAGGTAGTATGAGTGCTTAAGATATTTATACTCGCTAAGTTTTCATAAGCTTGGAGATTGAACTTCAATTATATTAACCCTTTAAACATATAGAACAATGGCAATAACTATATAATCCTCTGATGCATCTGACAATGGGAAATCATAAAAGGTTTCATTTCTTAATGGTATAATCTGGTGAGTCTTATTGCAAATCTTATGCTTAATTTGAATCATACGGTATGACTTTTTAGGGGAAATTTTTTAATGTCTTTTTAGGGGAAATTTTTGGTTCCCCTTAAAAGTCCTGAGGATGCTTTTGCCCATTAACTGTTTTTGATTATTTTATTCCAATGTATTTAGAGAATTGGCACATGACTTCTCAACCAGAGCTCTTAATGAACTGCAAGCATGTAGAGTTCCCTCTATTTTAATAAGGGGATAATAAAGCCAGAAAGATATTTGGAGTTGCCCAGAGGAAAAATTATTTTAAAAATCTAATAATTTATTGGTATTGGGCTTCCCTGGTGGCTCAGAGGTTAAAGCGTCTGCCTCCAATGTGGGAGACCCATGTTCGATCCCTGGGTCAGGAAGATCCCCTGGAGAAGGAAATGGCAACCCACTCTAGCATTCTTGCCTGGAAAATCCCATGGACGGAGAAGCCTGGTAGGCTACAGTCCATGGGGTCGCAAAGAGTCGGACATGACTGAGTGACTTCACTACTCACTATGAATAGAAAAGCTTTTGATAAAATTCACAGTGGTTCATGTGACTATATTTTTCTATGAAGTTTATCTTTATGTCCATCAGCAGATGAATGGATAAGAAAGCTGTGGTACATATACACTATGGAGTACTACTCAGCCCTTAAAAAGAATAAATTTGACTCAGTTCTAATGAGATGGATGAAATTGGAACCGATTATACAGAGTGAAGTAAGCCAGAAAGAAAAACACCAATACAGTATACTGACACATATATATGGAATTTAGAAGACAGTAATGATGACCCTATATGTGAGACAACAAAGAGACACAGAGGTATAGAGTGGACTTTTGGACTCTGAGGGAGAGGGAAAGGGTGGGATGGTTTGGGAGAATGGCAATGAAACATGTATATTTTCTTGTAAGAAACGAAGCGCCAATCTATGTTAAATGTAGGATGCAGGATGCATGGGGCTGATGCACAGGATGATTCAAGTAGATGATGTGGGGTGGGAGGTGGGAGGGGGCTTCGGCATTGGGAGATTTTGTTCACCTATGGCTGATTCGTGTCAATGTATGGCAAAACAAATACAATATTGTAATTAAAAAAATAAATAAACTTAATAAAAAAAAACAAAAAATAAAAAATACTTTAAAAATTGTGTAAGTAATATATTTTTATTATTGGAATGTTACAAACATAAATAAATAAATAAAAATCACTTATAATTAAACCCAGAGAGCCACTATTGATATTTTAGGTAATCATGTAGACATTTCTATTGGTGTGTTTCAAAGAAGGTGAGGAAAAAACTGTTCATAATGGTTTTTAATGATTTTAGACTCAACAATATATCACTAGGAACATATTTTTTAGTGACTGCATAGAATCTTTTGTGTGGCTCTGCTAAAATGTATTTAATCAACCCTCAGTGTTGGTTATTTAGTTTATTTTACGTATCTTTTCTATTAATGCTATAAATATTGCTGTGACAGTCACTTTCCCCATAAAGTATTGTGTACTTCTTCAGATGTTATGATAAATTCCTAGCATGAAACTGAATTCATATCTCTGACAAATGACTTTGAGAGGACTTCAGAATCTCAGGACAACCTACTTTAAGTCTTCCTACTTTGTTCAATCAATGAAATGCTATTTCAATAGCTACTTAAAAGAACAGATTATTTGTGGGGGTGGGGGGGTGTTGCATGGACAGACAAAAGGAAAAAAGAGAATGAATTATTTTCCTGTTCCTGAATCCAGAGCAGAAATCATTGCCCCTACAGTGGATATTACTTATGGGGAATCTGTTGTCAGGTGTTGTCCTGAACCTTGGCTAGCGTCGTTTTCATTATCCCTGTTCACAGGTGAGAAAGACAAATACTGCTGGAGCTTAGCACATCACCTTGGCACTATGGCCTTCATTCTCAGATTATTTGTACAGCTTGCACTACTATGTTAGTTTCTTATGGTGGCACAGGTCACCGGTAACAGTGGCTTAAAACAAGAGCAGTTGATTCTCTCACAGTCCTAGAGGTCTAAAATCTAGGTGTTGGCAGGACTGCACTCCCTCTAAAGGGTCTAGCAGATAATTATTGCTGCCGTTTCCATCTTCTGGTGGCTTCAGACATTCCTAGGTTTGTGACTGCATCACTCTAACCTTTACCTGTAATCTCATTGCCTCCTTTTTTCTGTGTGTCTCTTACAAACATGCTGCCATTTGATTTAGGGCCACCCGGATAAGTCAGGATGCTGTCATCTCAAAATTCTTACTTAATTATATCTGCAAAGACTCTTTTTCCAAATTAGGTAACGTTTATGGGCTTTGGGGATTAGGGCATGAGCATACCATTTGGGGGATGTCATGCTGGACTCAGCTTCAGAGAAAGGCGAGGCTCTCATTAGTCCCTCTCTTCTAAATCTGTTACAGCAGACAGGAAGAATGGGACCTATTCCAAAGGTCACATTTCCTCTTGAGATTGAGGCTGAAGAGTGGAAGTTTAACTATAACTGGCATAACAACTTCATTATGCTTGTGGATTTATATTTAATAAAATAGAGTTTTTTTTTTTTTTTTTCTTTTCTGGATGGAATGTATTGACTGGTCCTAAATCACCTTGATTTATTTCCTGTTTTGAATCTTCAGATATCCACTGTCTGGACATTGGCTACCTGGGGTTTAAAATTTTAAATTCTAAATAAGGTTTCTTAGCTTTCCTCTAGGTGGTGAGTGTTAGTGTTAGTTGCTAAGTCATGTCTAACTCTTGGTGACCCCTATGGGCTGTAGCCTGCCAGGCTCCTCTGTCCATGAATTCTCTAGGCAAGAATACTGGAGTGGGTAGCCATTCCCTTTCCTGGGGATCTTCCTGACTTAGGATTGAACCCAGGTCTCCTGCATTGCAGGCAGATTCTTTTCCATCTGAGCCACTAGGGAAACCCACCTTTCCCTTATAACCTAACAGTTTTGCTTCCAAGATACATAAGGTGTGGACTTAGACAAATTCTGTAGCTTTTTCAAAGGTCTTTTTGCCTTTTCTCCCTCTTCTAGTTATAGAAAGAAGAAAACGAGCTAGAAAGACAAAGAAAGAACATAGTCTCTTTGCTGGCTCTGGGCTCCCTTTCTGTTGACAAAAGTGTCAATTCCCCAGCGATCCCCAATCTTTTTGGCACCAGGAACTGATTTCACGGAAGACAATTTTTCCATGGATTGGGGTGGGGGATGGTTTCAGGATGATTCAAGTGCATTACCTTTATCATGTACTTTGTGTTATTATGTCAGCTCCACCTAGATCATCAGGCATTAGATCCTAGAGGTTGGGGATCCCTGGTCTGAGACACAGAACAGGTTCAAGAGCTTTGCAGGCTGGCTGTGCAGATGAACGTCAAGTGCTCGCCTCAGAATTCTGAGGTGGAATGCCCTTCTCTAGAGTGGCTTTTTGAAGTAGGGGTGATAGTAATGCATAACCGACTGAGCTGAAGCTGGCTGACCCTAGTCTTGTGTCTTCTCCCAGGAGAGGCAGTTTATCCTCCCCATTTGTCTGTGGGACTCTTTGTGAGATATTTTTCTAAAGTCTGGTGGTGCTAGTGGTAAAGAATCTGCTTGCCAAAGCGGGAGACACAAGAGATATGGGTTCAATCCCTGGGTCAGGAAGATATCCTGGAGAAGGAAATGGCAATCCACTCCGGTGTTCTTGCCTGGAAAAAGTCCATAGACAGAGGAGCCTGGTGGGTTATGGTCCATGGGGTCGCAAAGAGTCAGACATGACAGAACGTGTGCATGCACGCACACACACACACACACCTAAATTAAACAATTATTCTCTAAGGCTCTAACACATCCTGGTATTATAATTGTGCAACTTAACTTTGGAGACAGGTCCATAATGGTATTGGATGGGGGTTATAAGAAGTTCAAGGGTTTGTACAGATTCCCGTTCTTTAGTTTTGTATCAGATATAAGTGAAATGAAGTGGAAGTCATTCAGTCATGTCTCTTTGTGATCCCATTGACTACACAGTCCATGGAATTCTCCAGGCCAGAATACTGGAGTGGAGAGCCATTCCCTTTTCCAGGGAGGTCTTCCCAACCCAGGGATTGAACCCAGGTCTCCCATACTTCAGGCAGATTCTTTACTAGCTGAGCCTCCAGGCAAGTCTGGCATCAAATATATAGGAATATTAAAAAGCGAGTTTTCCCATATTTTATTTACATTAAAATATTGGTTAGGCCAAAATAGTCCCTTCAGGTGTTTCTATTATATCTTACAGAACAAACTTTTTGGCCAACCCAATAGTTTTTGTCTATGTGCCTTTCCATGTTTATACCTCACATGAAGAAAACAATTCTTTCAGACTCTAGGCTTGAAAATTCAAAAAAAGTGATATACTGACAAATATTGATAATTTTTTATATCAATAATATTTGTTTCAGGGAAGGCTAATGTGCTACTAAAAACACTATTGAAACTTTCCCCCTCCACCCTCTTTTGGTGCTTATTCTATTAGTGAATATGAAAGTTTGGCTTTTTTCCTTTCAGTTTCATTGAGATGTCATTGACATACAGCTCTTTATAAATTTAAGTTGCCCAGCCTAATAACTTGACTTACACATATTGTGAAATGATTATCACACGAATTTAGTTAATATCCATCATCTCCTATAGATTTTAAAAAGTGGTTTTTCTTCCCCTTGTGATGAGAACTTTTAGGACTCACTCATTCAGCCACTTTCAAATATATCATACAACATCACTATAGTCATCATGTTGTACATTACATCCCTGGTACTTATTTATCGTACAACTGGAGTTTGTACCTCTCAACCCCCCTCCTCCAATTCCCCCTCTTCTCCCCTTGCCTCTGGTAACCACAAATCTGATCTCTTTTTCTATGAGCTTTTTTTTTTTTTTAAAGTATATGAAATTGAAGTGTTAAGTCGCTCAGTCGTGTCTGACTCTTTGCCACACCATGGACTGTAACCCTCCAGGCTTCTCTGTCCATGGGATTCTCCAGGCAAGAAAACTGGAGTGAGTTGCCATTTCCTTCTTTAAGGGATCTTTCCGGCCCAGGGATAGAACTTGGGTGTTCTGCATTGCAGGCAGATTGTTTACTGTCTGAAAGAGATCATACAGTATTTATTTATATTTTCCTGTCTGACTTTACTTGGCATAATGCCTTCAAGGTCCATTCATGTCATCTTAAAGGTTGACTTCTTTTGAGAAAATTTTACAATAACAATGGGTTAAACAGGTAACTTGTTTCTCTCTTGTTTAAATCTGAGTTGACGTAGCAGCTCTGCTCCACAAAGTTGTGAGGGGCGCAGGCTCCTCTATTGCTGCTGCTCTGCAGAAATTAAGAGTCCACTAGACTTTGGCTTCCCAGGTGGTACAGTGGTTAGAGAATCCACCTATCAATGGCAGGAGACTTAAGAGTCATGCATTCAATCCCTGGGTCAAGAAGATCCCTTGGAGAAGAAAAGAGAACCCACTCAAGTATTTTTGCCTGGAGAATCTCATGGACAGAGAAGCCTGGTGGGCTCCATCCAGTCCATGGGGTCGCAAAAGAGTGTGACATTGCTTAGGGACTGAGCACAGGTTGTTACTCCAACGGAGCAGGGCTGCACCCACTGTTGTACTGATAAACGTTTAACAGCTTTCTGGCCAGAGGCTCTCATTTGTAGCATTTGCCAGTTTTCCTTACATGCACACTCTCATCATGATCCATTTCAAGTTACTGGCATCATGTCCCTAAAAATGGAGACAGGACAAGGAACGCATGATTGGCTCTCTTGAGCTGGTATGATGGAATCCAGCTCTTATACACCACTCTGCACCCTGATGCAGTGAGCAGATCTGGTTTTTCTTGAGGACATGGCTAGGACAGGGGTTCTCAGTCTCAGCATTGTTGACATCTTGAGCTGATAAAGTCTCCATCGTGGGAGCTGTTCTGTGCATCATAGGATGTTTGGCAGATCCCTGGCCTCTACCCACTAGATGCCAGTAGTATTTCCCCTGTTGTGACATGTAAAATATCTTTAGACATTACTAAATGTCCCCTATGGGCAAAACTGCCTCCAGCTGAGAATTGACTTGGAGGAAGGGAGAGTTGGCTCAGTATAAAAGCTGTGCAGTTGTTTTGATGGTCTTGCTCACATTTTGAGGCCAGAGAAAAGGCCTGATGTTTACTGTGAGCTTGATAAATGTCTGTCAAATATGGTATATGCAAAGCCAACACTTTCACATACTTCTGAATGTGGATTTATGCCTCTTCTCTGGCTGATGTGTGACAGATGGAGTCCCTGCAGTCTGTTTACTATACAAGGCAGGGTTTTAAATGGTAGTTGAAACATTTTAAAGTATTGATTTTCCATAACTGGGTTATCTCTAGTGGAAACCATATATTGATCAGTTCTTTCATCTTTAGGTGTGTAAAGAAACTGGCTGATTTAATCTATAAAAGGAGGAAACCCTTACACTGTTTTCTATGAGAACTAAAACACCGAACTAGAGAGAGGTCAAGAAATTTTATAGGTCTTGGTTGGGGGCTTTAAATGTCGATCAAGATATAAGCAAGGTGGGCATTTCCCTGGAGGTCCAGTGGTCAAGATTCCACACTTCAATTGTAGGAGGCTAGGATTCAGCCTCTGGTCAGGGAACAAGGATCCTACATGCTGCATGACTTGGCCAAAGAAAAGAGAAGAACCTCAGGTTAAACAGAGTGAATGCTTTGCTGAATTCATGGTTTTCATGATTTGGAGGAAAGATGTTAGAGATGTTACAGTGGGCAGATATTCATTTATTTAAAGGCTTTATTGATGGTGGGAAATAAAATTAATAAATGTAAATGTAATGGTTTTAGTATTAATTATAATACCAACAAAATATCAGCGTTTATTTAAGTTTTATTTTGTGCTAGTGCATTCAGACTCTCATCAATTGTGGCAGACTGAAATATATGGCCACATGACTTTGCAGCTTTATTGAGAGATGTAATCATTTCCCCATCAGCTGACTCTGTGCTGACCAACCTGTGACTTACTTTGACCAACAGAATGTGGAACAGTAATCTAAAGCCCCTGAGACCTTGCACTTTTGTGTTTTCTTTTTTAGAATATTGCTGCCGCCATGTGAAGAAGCCTATTTATGAAAAACTACATGGAGAGAGAGGCTGAGCTGTCAGGGCTGAGCCCAGACCAAACCAACCCTTCGACTCCATCCCAACACAACGTGAGCCCACGTTGTTGTTTGTTCTGTCACTAAATCCTGTCCGACTCTGCAACCCCATGGACTACAGCACGCCAGGCTTCCCTGTCCTTCACTGTCTCCTGGAGTTTGCTCAAATTCATATCCATTGAGTCAATAATGCTATCTAGCCAACCCATCCTCTATTGCCCCCTTCTCCTCTTGCCCTCAGTCTTTCCCAACATCAGCATCTTTTCCAATGAGTCAGTTTTTCTCATCAAGTGGCCAAAGTATTGGAGTTTCAGCTTCAGCATCAGTCCTTCCAATGAATACTCATGATTGATTTCCTTTAGGATGGACTGGTTGGATCTCCTTGCAGTCCAAGGGACTCTCAAGAGTCTCTCCAACATCACAGTTCAAAAGCATTAATTCTTTGGTGCTCAGCTTTCTTTATAGTCCAACTCTCACATCCATACGTGACTGCTGAAAAACCATACTTTTGATACTACAGATCTTTGTTGGCAAAGTGATATCTCTGGTTTTTAATACCCTGTCTAGTTAGAATGCCCCAAATCCACAACACTGACACCACCACCAAGTGAGTGCTGTGGGAGATGTGGAGTAACAGAAACTAATATACATTACGATGGGAATGTAAAATGCTAACAGCCACTTTGGATGAGACCTTGGAAATTTCTTGTAAAACTAGACTTACTCATACCATGCAGTCCAGGAATCATGCTCCTTGGTATTTATCCAAAGTCATTGAAAACTTATGTTCACACAAAAGTCTGCACACAGATGTTTACAGAAGCTTTTTCATAATTGCCCCAATTTAGAAACAACCACCATATCCTTCAGTAGGTGAATTGTTAAATAAACTGTAATAGAGTCAGACAATGGAACACTATTCAACACTAAAATGAAATAAGCTATCAAGCCATGAAAAGACACAGAGGAAGCGTAAATGCGTAAGTTAAAGAAGTCAGTCTGTGGTGGCTACATACTGATTCCAGCTGATTCTGAAAAAGGCAAAACTATGAAGAGAGTAAAAGATCAATGTTCGCCTGGGGTTGTGGCGGGGGGCGATGAAAAGACAGAGCACGAGGACTTTTAGGGTGGTGAGAATATTCTGGTATTATAACGATAGAAACATGTCATTGTACAATTGTCCAAACCCATAGACGGCACAACACTGAGTCAAGTCTAATGCAAATTATGGAATTTGAGTTAAAAGGATGTGTCATGGTAGGTTAATCAATTGTAACAAATGTATCACTGTTGGGGGATGTTGATAATAAGAGAGAAGATACATGTGCGGGAGCAGAGGTATATGGGAAATGCCTGGACTTTCAGTTTTGCTGTGGACCTAAAACTGTTCAAAAAGTACATTTAATTAAGAAATATTTCAGTGTATTTACACTCATATATTTCTTTCACACCCCTTTACCCTACCACCTACAAAGCAGCTCACAATTATTTTTGTTAACAGGGGTTAAATTATAGGAAATTCAGAACATGCTATTTGTGAGAATTCCAATGATAAATTGATTGCTTTTCTTTTGACTCCCTGATACTGGTGATATTAGTCAGCCTTTGTATTCTCAAGCGAAAAAATGTCAGTTGCTCAGTCGTGTCCAACTCTTTGTAATCCCATGGACTATAGCCCGTCAAGCTCCTCTTTCTATGGAATTCTCCAGGCAAGAATATTGGAGTGGGTTGTCATTTCCTTCTCCAGGGGATCTTCCTGACTCGAGGACTGAACCCAGGTCTCCTGCATTGCAGGCAGCTTCTCTACAATCTGACTCACCAGGGAAGCCCCAGCCACTTACATTCTCAGACCCTGGATAAATGGCACTGCCAAGTGGCCTGCCCCTTCTCCACCGGTACTGTTCTAAGAAGATCTCTTTCCTGTCATAGAATCCCTCTTGTGGTCTTGGAGTCTGTCTTTCTGTATTTGTTTTAATTTGCCTAATGAGGGATATTGAAAAATCTTTCCACCTCCATATGCTTTCAGACTATTTTTTTCCTATCTTTGAAAAATTAACTTTTCTTGTCTTTTGCCAATTTTTTATAGAATTTCTGGTCATTTTATCCTAGTTTGAAAAGTTCTTTGTACATTAGGAGGATTAATAATTTATCTGTGATTATGTTACTAATATTTTATCCTCATTTATTTATCTTTTGACTTTGTCATGCAAATTTTATTGTTAAGCAATCAGAATTATTTCATTGCATCTGGATTTAAATAAGAGTTAGAAATCTTTCCCTAGTCAGAGGTAATGGGTACAGAGTTTGTCTGGGGTGATGAAAAAGTTTTGGAAATAGATTGTGGTAATAGTTGTATAACATTATGAATATAATTAATGCCACTAAATTGTACACTTAATGATGAATACTATATTAGGTGTATTACACCTTTTTTTATTTTTTTACAGTAATTTTAAATGGAGGTGGTTGGTTTTTCAAATCCTTTATGTTTTACCCACAGGTTTTATAGTTAAATACACTCTTTTCTGTCAGTTTTGTCCTCTTCTGTGATGTTTTAATAGACAGTTTTGGGGGAATAGGGGAAGGTTAGGTGCTTCTCTCTGTTTTGTTTTCTCAGAGTACTCAATTTTCCTTTGTTTTCTTCTTTCCTTCACTTCCTCTTCTCCTTGTATCTGATTATCCCTGTAGATGCAATTCTAGATTGCCACATTTGGACCTACAAGTTTTTGAAGTGTTAGTTGTTAAGTTTTTTTTTTTTTTTAATTTTAAATTACAATACTGTATTTGTTTTGCCATACATTGACACGAATCAGCCATAGGTGAACACAATCTCCCAATAGTTTTACCGACTCTTTGCGACACCATGAACTGTAGCCCACCAGGCTCCTCTGTCCAAGGAATTCTCCTGGCAAAAATACTAGAGGGTTGCCATTTCCTTCTCTAGCGGATCTTTCTGACCCAAGGATCGAACCCAGGTCTCCTGCAATTCCAGACACATTCTGAGCCACCGTCTGAGCCACCAGGGATGCAAGCACCAGGGGTCCTTTTTGTCTCTAGTGCTGTTATATATTTTGGCATTTGATGCTGGACTTTCTCCTTTTGAGGGTGACATTGTCACATTGTCTGTGCTTTGTCTAACTTCATCACTTTGCTTGATTCTTTTTTCATGAATGACTATGGCATTGACTGAGACTCTGACTGACTCATAGGTAGTCTAAAGATCAAAGCAATTGGCTTCTTCGTTATGTCAAAAGCATGGGTTATATATGGTTGTATTTTTTTTCTCCTTATGGGTTTTATGGTTTTCTTAATTTAAGGTGGAGAGAGGAAGGGTGTGTAGGAGATTGGCAATCAGTAAGCTGCCATTTAGGGCCTCCTGAGTGGTGCTAATAGTAGAGAAGCTGCCAGCCAATGCAGGATATGTAAGAGATGCAGTTTTGACCCCTGGGTTGAAAAGATTTCCTGGAGGAGGGAATGGCAACCCACTTTAGCATTCTTGCCTGGAGAATCCCATGGACAGAGGAGCCTGGTGGACTAGAGTCCATGGGGTTGCAAAAAAGCTGGAGATGGCTGAACGACTAACACTTTTACTTCCAGTATCAGGAAAGTGCTTGCAACAGTTCCTGGCACATGTTAAGCCCTGTGTACGTGCTAGTTAAAGATGAACATATGATAAAACGCAATGTAGTAACTTGAAAATTAAAGGTGGTGTATAACAAAATAGATGAGTGGTGATAGGGAAAGGGAAGGCCAAGATAGGTGCTGAGAGCCCTCTTTCTCTTGGAAAGCTGTTCATAGGATATGGTGGCAATTTGGAGGGACTCACATGTGTTTATCTGAAATTTTCACACTTGAGGAAAAGGTACAAAATAAGTATTTCTACTCAAATTTTGCATGAAGTGAACCAGGATGAGAAGGATTTATTGTATCTTGCTATGCTCATGTAATTGTCATGTTTTATAGTGGTTTTTTTAAATGTGGCCAGTAGATGATTCTTTAAGGTTCTGCTTATGTAGAGACATTATTAAATCATAAACTAAACCTTGATAGTTACATGCCTGATTAAGTATAGAATTTACTCATCAGACAACTGGAATTCAGAGGTAGATAGTGAGTCTAGAATATTTGCATTTGAAAATGATGCTGAAACATTTCATCATTGGACTATCAGA
This sequence comes from Nanger dama, assembly GCA_917880005.1. Taxonomy (NCBI): domain Eukaryota; kingdom Metazoa; phylum Chordata; class Mammalia; order Artiodactyla; family Bovidae; genus Nanger; species Nanger dama. The sequence continues at coordinate 26,932,565 of CAKJTW010000021.1, forward strand.
GGGTCTTAATCAGGATCACAGATAATTTCTGGGGTCATCAAATGTAGGAAATGTTTGTGTACAAGTCCTTTTGTGCATTTATACATTTTTCCTGGGAAAAGACCTTTCAGGTGATCATAGGAGTCTGTCCCACAAAGGTTAGGAATCACTGGTGAAGAAACTGCGATCATCTGATTTCTTAGTTACGTACATGAAAGTATTTCTTTTAAAACTCTTCACCATTTTAGGATGAGATATCTGAAAATTACCTTATTATATGTAAAAGGAAAAGAATCAAGAAAATGAAATGCATACTATTTATGCCTAAAATGCATTTCTTTCTTTACTTGCTTTTCTTTTCTATATTACTATAACAGCATTATATTAATTTTTAAGTTTGGAAACCACCTCTGTTTACTATCATACTACTAATGTTTGATGTTTTTAAAAAGACAACAAATTTAAAGATTTTTAAAATAAATCAGGTTCCAGGTAGATTTTATTATCAAAGGATTTCATTTCAGGATAATAAATGGGGTGTTATATTTTTAAAGAGGGCCCTGGTCTAATAGGATTGGGAACCATTCTGCTATGCTGTATGCAAATAAGTTCACTTGGGAAAAATCTAATATTGATACTTTTCAAGCTGTCTCCAGAGAATTTAATGATTTTAGGGCAGGAAAAAAATTGTTTCTAGATAAGTTCTATGTTTGAAGGGAGAGGTTTAAAGAAAAAAGCAAAATTCTATAACAAAGGAAGAAAAATGTAAATGTAAAAATGACTCTGTGTCTCTTTCTCTTTCTTAGTCTCTTTCTTTCTCATCTTTCTCTCCATCTGTGTGTGTGTGTGTGTTCAGTTCTATCATGCTTTATCTTTATGTCATCCTATACACAGTGATTCTTGCACAGAGGAGGCATGTAATATATCTGTTAATTGATTCATATTCTGCCTGATCACCAATTCTCTTGTCCTTATCCCCCCACAACAGGGTTCTATAGTACTAACAATGGAAAGGATAATAAGTGAATCTAAATTTAATCCCTTTTGTTTAAACTAATCTCTCTCTAATTAATGGCTGCTCATTCCATTAATGCTAATGAATCAGGAGACTTCTCTACATCCGTGCTGGAAGCACTCAATTAAATCATCAATTTGAAAATTAGACGGGAGATCAGAGTCCAGCTCCCCATTGTTCCCTGGGCGACTTTTTGCCTAAAGAAAAGGGTGTCTGAAATACAAAGACTGAAAGAAGCCTTCTCCCTCCAGTACAGGCCTCTTAATTCTGGATTGTATGCTAGCTTTTTCCACATATTTTAAAATCCGCGTGTTGTAAATGTTCCACACCATAAAGATTACTCGGAGGGACTCGACCCTCCTGAAAATCCATCCCTTCTCTCACCTGAGATCTGGTCAGGAAGACTGAGACTAGATCTGGTGTGTGTACTTTGAGAAGCCCCCTCTGGGTGACTTCTGTGTCACAGACTGATCTCAGCAAGGCAGCAGTGAGTGGTGGCATGAAGCAAGATCTTAATTTCCTGCCCAGGAACTGAACCTGGGTAGCCTGGATGAGAACGAGGAATCTTAGCCACCGGAGCAGCAAGGGCTAGAAGCTAGAAGCTATTTTTTCCCCAGGTCTTTGCCCCCAGTGAAAAATGCATTGATCACAGAGGCAGAAACTGTAAATGCAGGTACAAAGTTTATTAGAGACACAGTCCAACAAGAAATGGGAGAACATATAGAGAAAAAGTTTGTTTCGTTAAGGCAGAAGCAAGGCAGAGATGCATACCCAGAGAGAGTGTGGGCATCCCCCTAGTGAGGAGGAGTGTAGTAAAGAGGTGGTTAAGTCATTTATATAGGGCAGTTCTTCAGGTCTTTGTCTTTCCTTTGGGCCAATTATTTGGTTTCTTCTTCCTGATGCATCCCTCAACCGTGACGGTCTTGAAGTGAAGGCTTCTGGGAAGAGCAATACTCATTATGGTCTGGTGTTATCCCCTGAATTTTGACCCACAAGAAGCCTTTCTGTGCATGTGCAGTGCCTCCCTTGTCCCAAAAGAGCAGGGAGGGAGATCCCTTAATCCTTTACTCACACAGGGTTTTGTGCCTCTTTGTCCTTACCATGACTATTACCTGAAGGGGTTACAAGAGACAAGGACTGGCTAGTCATCCTGTTTCTGTTATTACTTCCATTTCGGAGAGCAAAAAGGAGGCTGATTGTCCATGCCTTAACAGAAGCCCACCTATCTCTTGTCTCAGAAAATGCTAACCATTATAAGTATCCAGGCTGAAGCACCCTTCTTCGTGCCCCATGAAAGGTAAACAGGAGGCCAGTTGTAAATGTCTAACCTGGAGCCCATCTATCTCCTGCATCAAGATGACTTTCACCCCGCCAAAGCCCCCCACACATCCACAAGATAAGTTCCTCTCCAAGAGGCCCCTACCACAGCCATACAAGTATGCTTTCTTCATATGGCATGGCTTAAAAACAGAGGGAAACTTTTATTCTTTAATTGTTTGGAACCTCACCATTTAAAGCTACTTTAAAGTAGCTGACAGCTGTGGAGTCATAGTAAAAAATATTAAGTGTTGATAGCTTCATGTGTAGAAAACCTTTTGGGCCAGGAGCTGTGAAGGGGTGATGGAATGTACCTAAATGAAGGACAAGGGACTGGCTTGCAGAGACTCCTAGGCCAGGTACTCAGAGACACCTGTATGTCACAGGCCTCAATAGTTAAATGTCAAATTAAACAGAAGTCTTGACATGCATTTTTCATGTGTTGCTTAATTGAGATTTCCAAATGGAATTTTTAGTCACCTCCAAAAGAATCATTAAGAGGTACAAACTATTATATATAAAATAAATAATGTACAAGGACATACTGTATAGCACCGAGAATATAGCCAATATTTCATAATAGCTATCAATGGAGTATAGCCTGTAAAAACATTGAGTTACTGTGTTGTACATCTGAAACTAATGTAATATTGTAAATTGACTACACTTTAATAGAAAAAAGTGTACATCTCAAAACCCCCAAGAAGAATCTAATTATGCATACTTCATGAAAGCACAATTAGTCAAGACATACACCCTAAAACAGCATCAGTGCAGAGGGTAACAACCTGATATATGAGACCAAGCTCTTGAGATGTTAGCTCTGTCCTTAGAAGAGTGCCAGGACATAGGAGGTACTTCATAAATTTTTTTTTTGAATGAACAAATAAATGGACCTAATTGATATTTTTCTTACTAACCTCTTTGGATTTTATACATATTTCAAACTATAGTATTATTATTTTCTTTTTCTCCACTTTCAGAGAGATCTCAGCAGATAATATGTGAAATTTAGAATGCTTTGGGCAAGGATAATAAGCATGCCCCATCTCTATCTGTAAATGTTCTCTTGGTTGGACTGAAAAGATACAGCCAAGAAGATAAAGAGGAAGAGACAAAAGAAAAGTCCATGTGTACTTAAGGTTTGCCAGTGCAGTAAATTTTTCCAATATATAGAGAAAAGATGAAGTTGCTTTAATTGGATCCAGTCTCTTTGAGTTCTCTTTCCCTATTTTCCCCTAAAATAAAGAAAGTGGGAGTGGGGACCTAGCCAAATGATGATTTAAATTTAGTCAAATAGTTTTGGGGATGCCAATTCAAGAGGTTGCTAAAGTTTATTTCTCTTTCCTTCATGGAGGTGCATTTCCAGCTCAGGCACATGAACTGGACTGGAAGAGCAATCAGTTATAAAGAAAAAAGTGCATTTGGTGTCTGCCTCTGTTAGCTGGAAAAATAATCGAAAGCATGAGTGTTGTGTGGTTTCTGTAAAACTTCAAAAGTGTACATAATCACAGAAAGGAGAATGCCATCTGCTTGTTGTTAAAGTCATGTTTTATTTTCTTGCTTATTCTCTCAACGTATTCAGAAAACGTAGGTTTATAAAGAAAATTAATTATTATTTATGCTAGGTATAGATCAGCAAGGAATTTACTCATTTCCCTCTTTCCATTAATAGCAGAGTGGTGTTAGATAATAGATTAGAACCATTTGGCATTTAATCACTGTCACCCACTCTTAGAAATTACTCACCGGCCAAAATAATCAGAAGAAACACTTTCTCAGAAAAAGAAGGAATCCATCTTTTGTATACCTAATAACATGCTGGCAGCTTTGCAAAGTTTGGGAAAATTGCTTTTGTTTTGCAGTGTGTAAGGGGTGCACTGTCAAGTAGAATTTATAGATCATTTGCTATCAGCATTCATCTGTCCGAACATCTGTAGAATCGCTAATGTTCAGCGTTAAAGGCACAGAGTGGATGATACCAGACTTCAGAACTTTAACCTCAGACCCAGGGAAGTGCAGAGGCCTGCCCACGGTAATCTGCTTACTGACTGGCAGAACTGAGGCTGGAACCCAGTTCTCCTGATTCCCGGCCCAGTGACTGTTCCCACTGTGAGTGTTCTGTGTAGGCCCTATCAGTCTTTGCTAGAATAGATGCGGCTCATATTATTATACTAGTGGCTCGTGTGCACATCACAAGCATGTGCTTAGGAGAGATTACATCCCAGGCCGCTTTAGATAGACTGCACCATGGTTTCACATAGTGTTTATTCCATAGGTTACTTAATCAGTTGCTTTACTATTTTGAAGTAATAGCAAGCTCAGCCTATTAATTCTTTATTATTTGTGAATTTAGTTCAAGGTACTGTGTATCAGTGGTAAAGATTCTGCCTGCCAAGGTAGGAGATGCAGGTTTGATCCCTGGCCCAGGAAGATCCTTTGGAGAAGGAAATAGTAACCCACTCCAGTGTTCTTGCTTAGGAAATCCCATGGACAGAGGAGCCTGGTGGGCTACAGTCCATGGGGTGGCAGAGTCGGACATGACTTAGCTACAGAATGCAAGCACTGTGTATGAATTGTTTGCTAAATGAGAATCAACTATTAGATACCAGGATTACAAAAGAAGTACAGGCCCTTGCCTTTCAAGAACCTACAGATGTGTTATTTAGAATAAATGGACAAAATGATACCTAGTTGAAAATACCTTTGTTCAGATGCTGCCTTTAAAAAAAGTTTTCTTTCCATTTCTTAGGCTATTTTTTAAAATCTTCTTCTTCGCCCTCTACATGAAGTATCTTTTAGGTGCTGGGGTTCCTTAGGGCTCTGCCTTAAATTATCTGCCCTGAATTAAATTATCTTCCTGAATTATCGCATCTAATCCTGCAGGTTCTATTATTATCCATCAGAGCACTTATTAGGGTCCAGGAGTCTGTGACTTCCCTAAAATTCTATGCAAACTCAGTGTGCATGCTCTTAGCTTTTGTCAGGTTCACAAGACTGCAAAGCCCTGTGATGTGGATAGTTCCCAGGACTGCCTCCAGGGTACCACCACCACGTGGGGAGTCACAATCTCTTGAGGTTTAAAGGCGCAATGCTTTTCACAGTCTCTCATTCCCTTCCCATGCCTCCCTCCAACCCTCCCAGCCAGTTTCCATTCCTCCTTGTATGTTTCCTATCTTAGTAAATAACATCACCACCCACCAGGTTGTCCCAGACAAAGTCCAGGGACTTCCGAGATCTTTCCTTCTCCCTCTGTCCACACATCCGGCCTATGTCCTGTGGGTTCTCTCTGAATATCTCGCCAACCTCTTCCTCTATTTCCAAAGCCATTGCTGCTCCCAGACGGCCGCATCCTTCAGTTGATGCAGTAGGCTCCTCAGTGGCCTTCCTTCTGTCTCTCTTCAATCCTTTCTGTGCACTGAAGTCAGAGTGCATTTTCCAAAATAAGACAAGACCACACCACTGCCTGGCTTAAACCCATGAGTGCATCCCTGTAAACTCCAGGGTTCAACATTACAAGAAGTATGTGACCTTGCCGAAGTCACTTCACTCTCCACAGTGTCATTACTTGCTGTAACCTCTGCCCACTTTTGACATGTCCTCCTACAGCTCCTTAAACCTCCATGTTCTCTCTCATCTCCTGTCCTTGAGATTCTGCTTTCACCTCTTCTGCCATTCTCCCCGCAACCCCTCTCACCACCTCCACCCCAGCCCTCTCCCGTTTCCCCCATTTTCCTCATTCACTAAGCTGACTGCAATTGGTCCTTTGGTTCTCACTTCCTTGAGGAGGCTGATCAAGCTTTACCTCCCTGCTATAGGCTCCCATTCCCCCACGCCTTCCCACTCAGTTGTTTAATCTGCACGGTGCTGTTTGTCCCTCCTCCTCCAAGGACTCCCCTGTTGTCTCAAATGGTAAAGTATCTGCCTGCAATGCAGGAGACCTGGGTTCAATTCTTGGGTCAGGAAGATCCCCTAGGGAAGGGAATGGCAACCCATTGCAGTATTCTTGCCTGGAGAATCCAATGAACAGAGGGGCCTGGCAGGCTACAGTCCACGGGGTCGCAAGGAGTCAGACACGACTGAGGAACTTTCGCTTTCCTCCTCCAAGGACTAAAATCCTCGTGAGGGCAGGGCTCACATGTCATGTTTACTATTATATTCTTACAGCATCTAGGACAAGGTTCATACCTGCAGGCGCTCTGTAAATATCTAGTGAGTGAATCAAAGCCAGTTTGTATCAAACAGACAGTGAAGTGCAGTTAGAGATCTGCAGGAAGTCACACCATTGGTCACCTTGTCACCCAGTGAGTAGGGCTTGAGCTCACTGTTGAAATAGGGTGTGGTTTAGTCAAGACAAAGAGAAGAGAGCAAGATATGGGGGAAGTAGGATTAAGTTATGAGGAAAGTATTTGAATTGACTCACAGATGAAAAGGCCATTATGTGATCAGTGGAGAGAGGAGAGGCCAGGGAGCCTGGCTCACGGCTGGTTTATGTCTAGTGCAGGCAGTGGTTGGCCAAAGTTGTAGGTGCTGGGTGGGAACAGAGTGTAGATGGCCTTGAATATGAGAGTGAGGAGGAAACTCAGTGAAGTTAGAGCTGGGGAGAGACATCATGCAAATGACGTGACATTAGACTGGGGAAGTGTTTCAAAAACTAGCCAGTAGTGAGTACCTTTGGGATTTTCTTCTACATATTGCTTCATCTTTCTCCTTATATTTTTCTTCTATTTAATTGGTCTATTTTCAAAGGAAATTGCATCACTGCTATACATGAAAAACAAATACCACTTGTCATTAATGGAAACAAACATTAAAAGTAAATTGAATAAATAAACATATAGATAAATAAAAATAAAGAAAATAAAGAAAAATTTAAAAATGGTGAATTCTAGGTAAGTACCATTTTCTGCCTACATTTATAAGTCTGAAGTCTATTCTCTTTTGGACATAAAGATAAACAGATTCTAAAGAGGTAATAAAGATCTGCAACAAAACAAACTTTCTCCTTCATGAACCATAACAATAGAAAGAAAATTAAGAAGGAAATTTGTGTCTCACTGTATGACTAGATATTATTTGGTTCCATATATGCTGTGCTGTGCTGTGCTGTGCTTAGTTGCTCAGTCATGTCAAACTCTTTGAGACCCCATGGACTATAGCCCGCCAGTCTCCTCTGTCCATGGGATTTCCCAGGCAAGAATACTGGAGTGGGTTGTCATGCCCTCCTCCAGGGGATCTTCCCCAACCCAGGGATCAAACCCAGTTTTCCCACATTGTAGGTGGGTTCTTTACTGTCTGAGCCACCAGAGAAGCCCAAGAATATTGATGAGTATCTTGTTCCTTCTCCAGGGGATCCTCCTGAGCCAGGAATTGAACAGGGGTCTCCTGCATTGCAGGTGGATTTTTTTAAAGCTGAGCTACCTGGGAAGCCACATAAAAAAACCTCCACTGCCATCAGGGTTACCTGCCCTCACTTTGGATAGCAGTGGTATAGGGCCAGGACCTGCAAGCTTTTTCTCCGTCTATTTTAGGCTCTGGGGCCATGCAGCCTCAGTTGCAAATACTAACTCTGCTGTTACAGCATGAAGACAGCCAGAGATAAAATACAATTAAATACATGTGGCTGTGTCCCTATAAAACAGGTGGGACTTTTGGCTGGTGGGATGTCCAGTCAGTCCTCTGTAACTGCAGGTTCTACATCTCTGGGTTCAAGCAACTGAGGATCAAAAATATTTGAAAAATAGGAGAGGAGCGAAAAGATGGCAGAGGAATAGGATGGGGAGAACACTTTCTCCCTCTCTACCTCATCAAAAGAACATTTCAACGCTGAGTAAATTCCACAAAATAACTTCTGACTGCTGGCAGAAGACATCAGGCATCCAGCAAAGCAGATCACTGGCTTCAAAACCAGTAACTCAGCGATCCTCTAGGGATGACCCTCAAGGTGGAGAAACCTATCATCATTAACCTAGATGTTTTAACATTAGTGCTGAATAGATGGAGAAATCATGAGGCTATTGTAAAAATAAATCTGAAAACCAGAATCAGGAGGCGTAAGTCCGAATCCTGAGATCATCAAAGAATTCCTGAATACAGGGAACATTATCCAATAAGAGCTCATCAAACGCCTTCATACCTATACTGAAATTGAGCGCCGCCCAAGCCAACAAGCTCCAGAGCAAGACATACCACGCAAATTCTCCAGCAACGCAAGAACAAGCCCCTGAGCTTCAATACACAGGCAGCTCAAAATACTCCAAAACCATTGACGTCTCATAACCCATTACTTCACACTTCACAGCACTCCAGAGAGAGGAAATCCAGCTCCACCCACCAGAACTCCAACACAAGCCTCCCTAATCAAGAAACTTTGACAAGCCACTGATATAACCCCAAACACAGAGAGGAAGCTCTATAAGAAAGAGAATTCCACAAATTCCCAGACTATAGAAAAGCCACCCCAAATGCAGCAATATAACCAAGATGAAGAGACAGAGGAATACCCAGCAGGTAAAGGAACAGGAGACATGCCCACCAAACCAAACAAAAGAGGAAGAGATAGGGAATCTACCTGAGAAAGAATTCCGAATACTGATAGTGAAAATGATCCAAAATCTTGAAATCAAAATGGAATTACAGATAAATAGCCTGGGGTCAAGGTTTGAGAAGATGAAAGAAAGGTTTAACAAGGACCTAGAAGAAATAAAAAAGAGTCAACATATAATGAATAATGCAATAAATGAGATCAGAAACACTCTGGAGGCTACAAATAGTAGAATATCGGAGGCAGAAGATAGGATTAGTGAAATAGAAGATAGAATGGTAGAAATAAATGAATCAGCGAGGGAAAAAGAAAGACGAATTAAAAGAAATGAAGACAATCTCAGAGACCTCCAAGACAATATGAAACGCTCCAACATTCGAATTATAGGAGTCCCAGAAGAAGAAGACAAAAAGAAAGACCATGAGAAAATACTTGAGGAGATAATAGTTGAAAACTTCCCTAAAATGGGAAAGGAAATAATCACCCAAGTCCAAGAAACCCAGAGAGTGCCAAACAGGATAAACCCAAGGCGAAACACCCCAAGACATATTTTAATCAAACTAACAAAGACCAAACACAAAGAACAAATATTAAAAGCAGCAAGGGAAAAATAACAAATAACACACAAGGGGATCCCCATAAGAATAACTGCAGATCTTTCAATAGAAACTCTTCAGGCCAGGAGGGAATGGCAAGACATACTTAAAGTGATGAAAGATAATAACCTTCAGCCAAGACTACTGTACCCAGCAAGGATCTCATTCAAATATGAAGGAGATATCAAAAGCTTTACAGACAAGCAAAAGCTGAGAGAATTCAGCACCACCAAACCAGCTCTCCAACAAATACTAAAGGATAGACTTTAGACAGGAAACACAAAAAGGACGTATAAACCCGAACCCAAAACAATAAAGTAAATGGCAACAGGAGCATACTTATCAATAATTACCTTAAATGTAAATGGGTTGAATGCCCCAACCAAAAGGCAAAGACTGGCTGAATGCATACAAAAACAAGATCCCTGTATATGCTGCCTACAAGAGACCCACCTCAAAACAATGGACACATACAGACTAAAAGTAAAGGGCTGGAAAAAGATATTCCATGCAAATAAAGACCAAAAGAAAGCAGGAGTAGCAATACTCATATCCGATAAAATAGACTTTAAAACAAAGGCTGTGAAAAGGGACAAAGAAGGCCACTACATAATGATTAAAGAATCAATCCAAGAAGAAGATATAACAATTATAAATATATATGCACCCAACATAGGAGCACCGCAATATGTAAGACAATTGCTAACAAGCATGAAAGGGGAAATTAATAATAACACAGTAATAGTGGGAGACTTTAATACCCCACTCACACCTATGGACAGATCAACTAAACAGAAAATTAACAAAGAAATGCAAACGTTAAACGATACAATAGACCAGTTAGACCTAATGGATATCTATAGGACATTTCACCCCAAAGCAATGAATTTCACCTTTTACTCAAGTGCACACGGAACCTTTTCCAGGATAGATCACATTCTGGGTCATAAATCTAACCTTGATAAATTCAAAAAAATCGAAATTATTCCAAGCATCTTCTCTGACCATAATGCACTAAGGTTAGATCTCAATTATAGGAGAAAAACTATTAAAAATTCCAACATTTGGAGGCTGAACAACACCCTTCTGAATAATCAACAAATCACAGAAGAAATCAGAAAAGAAATCAAAATATGCATCAAAATGAATGAAAATGAAAACACAACTACACAGAACCTATGGGACACTATAAAAGCAGTGCTAAGAGGAAAGTTCATAGCAATACAGGCATACCTCAAGAAACAAGAAAAAAGTCAAATAAATAACCTAACTCTACACCTAAAGCAACTAGAAAAGGAAGAAATAGAGAACCCCAGAGTTAGTAGAAGGAAAGAAATCCTAAAAATTAGGGCAGAAATAAATGCAAAAGAAACAAAAGAGACCATAGCAAAAATCAACAAAGCAAAAAGCTGGTTCTTTGAAAGGATAAATAAAATTGACAAACCATTAGCCAGACTCATTAAGAAACAAAGAGAAAAAAATCAAATCAATAAAATTAGAAATGAAAATGGAGAGATCATGACAGACAACTCAGAAATACAAAGAATCATAAGAGACCACTATCAGCAATTATATGCCAATAAAATGGACAACTTGGAAGAAATGGACAAATTCTTAGAAAAGTACAACTTTCCAAAACTGAACCAGGAAGAAATAGAAAATCTTAACAGACCCATCACAAGCATGGAAATTGAAACTGTAATCAGAAATCTTCCAGCAAACAAAAGCCCAGGTCCAGACGGCTTCACAGCCGAATTCTACCAAAAATTTCGAGAAGAGTTAACACCTATCTTACTGAAACTATTCCAGGAAATTGCAGAGGAAGGTAAACTTCCAAACTCATTCTATGAGGCCACCATCACCCTAATACCAAAACCTGACAAAGACACCACAAAAAAAGAAAACTACAGGCCAATATCACTGATGAATATAGATGCAAAAATCCTCAACAAAATCCTAGCAATCAGAATCCAGCAACACATTAAAAAGATCATACACCATGACCAAGTGGGCTTTATCCCAGGGATGCAAGGATTCTTCAATATCTGCAAGTCAATCAATGTAATTCATCACATTAACAAACTGAGAAATAAAAATCATATGATTATCTCAATAGATGCAGAAAAAGCCTTTGACAAAATTCAGCATCCATTTATGATAAAAACTCTCCAGAAAGCAGGAATAGAAGGAACATACCTCAACATAATAAAAGCTATATATGACAAACCCACAGCTAACATTATCCTCAATGGTGAAAAATTGAAACCATTTCCTCTAAAGTCAGGAACAAGACAAGGGTGTCCACTTTCACCACTACTCTTCAACATCGTACTGGAAGTGTTGGCCACAGCAATCAGAGCAGAAAAAGGAATACAAGGAATCCAAATTGGAAAAGAAGAAGTAAAACTCTCACTGTTTGCAGATGACATGATCCTCTACATAGAAAATCCTAAAGACTTGACCAGAAAACTACTAGAGCTAATCAATGAATATAGTAAAGTTGCAGGATATAAAATCAACACTCAGAAATCCCTTGCATTCCTATACACTAATAATGAGAAAGTAGAAAAAGAAGTTAAGGAAACAATTCCATTCACCATGCAACGAAAAGACTAAAATACTTAGGAATATTCCTACCTAAAGAAACTAAAGACCTATATATTGAAAACTATAAAACACTGAGGAAGAAATCAAAGAGGACACTAATAGATGGAGAAATATACCATGCTCATGGGTCGGAAGAGTCAATATAGTGAAAATGAATATACTACCCAAAGCAATCTACAGATTCAATGCAATTCCCATCAAGCTACCAGCAGTATTTTTCACAGAACTAGATCAAATAATCTCAAGATTTGTATGGAAATACAAAACACCTCGAATAGCCAAAGCAATCTTGAGAAAGAAGAATGGAACTGGAGGAATCAACTTGAATCAACTTCAGGCTCTACTACAAAGCCACAGTCATTAAGACAGTATGGTACTGGCACACAGACAGAAATATAGATCAATGGAACAAAATAGAAAGCCCTGAGATAAACCCACACACCTATGGACACCTCATCTTCGACCAAGGAGGCAAGAGACAGTCTCTTTAACAGGTGGTGCTGGGAAAACTGGTCAACCACTTGTAAAAGAATGAAACTAGACCTCTTTATAACACCATACACAAAAATAAACTCAAAATGGATTAAAGATCTAAACGTAAGACCAGAAACTATAAAATTCCTAGAGGAGAACATAGGCAAAACACTCTCCGACATAAATCACAGCAGGATCCTCTATGATCCACCTCCCAGTATACTGGAAATAAAAGCAAAAATAAACAAATGGGATCTAATTAAAATTAAAAGCTTCTGCACAACAAAGGAAACTATAAGCAAGGTGAAAAGACAGCCTTCTGAATGGGAGAAAACAATAGCAAATGAAACAACTGACAAACAACTAATCTCAAAGATATATAAGCAACTTATGCAGCTCAACTCCAGAAAAATAAACGATCCAGTCAAAAAATGGGCCAAAGAACTAAATAGGCATTTCTCCAAAGAAGACATACGGATGGCTAACAAACACATGAAAAGATGTTCAACATCACTCATTATCAGAGAAATGCAAATCAAGACCACAATGAGGTACCATTTCACACCAGTCAGAATGGCTGCGATCCAAAAGTCTATAAGCAATAAATGCTGGAGAGGATGTGGAGAAAAGGGAACCCTCTTACACTGCTGGTGGGAATGCAAACTAGTACAGCCATTATGGAAAACAGTGTGGAGATTCCTTAAAAATTGCAAATAGAACTGCCTTATGACTCAGCAATCCCACTGCTGGGCATACACACCGGAAACCAGAATTGAAAGAGACACATGTACCCCAATGTTCATTGCAGCACTGTTTATAATAGCCAGGACATGGAAACAACCTAGATGTCCATCAGCAGATGAATGGGTAAGAAAGCTGTGGTACATATACACAATGGAGTACTACTCAGCCCTTAAAAAGAATAAATTTGACTCAGTTCTAATGAGATGGATGAAATTGGAACTGATTATACAGAGTGAAGTGAGCCAGAAAGAAAAACACCAATACAGTATACTGACACATATATATGGAATTTAGAAGATAGTAATGATGACCCTATATGTGAGACAACAAAAGAGACACAGAGGTATAGTGTGGACTTTTAGACTCTGAGGGAGAGGGAGAGGGTGGGATGATTTGGGAGAATGGCATTGAAACATGTATACTATCTTGTAAGAAACAAAGCGCCAGTCTATGTTCAATGCAGGATGCAGGATGCATGGGGCTGATGCACAGGATGATTCAGGTAGATGATGTGGGGTGGGAGGTGGGAGGGGGCTTCGGCATTGGGAGATTGTGTTCACCTGTGGCTGATTCATGTCAATGTATGGCAAAACAAATACAGTATTGTAATTTAAAAAAATAAATAAATAAAAATTTAAAAAAAATTTGAAAAATAAAAATTCCAGAAAGTCCCCAAACACAAATACATAGCATCTGCATTGTGTTAAGAAGTTCTATAAATTATCTAGAGTTGATTTCAAGTGAATGGATGTGTCAGAGATTATGCCAATATTATGTGTAGAAACATTATGCAAATATTATTATGCATGTGTTATGACATTTTATTTGAAAGACGAGTAACCACAGATTTTGGTAGTTTGGAGGGAGTTCCGGAACCATTCCCCTGTGAATACTGAAGGATGACTGTAATGTGCTGACCCTTGATCTATATCAGTGGTTTACAAATTTATGGTATGGTAGGGATTATTTACAGAGAAGGCAGTGGCGCCCCACTCCAGTCCTCTTGCCTGGGGAACCCCAGGGACGGGGGAGCCTGGCGGGCTGCAGTCCGTGGGGTCGCTAAGAGTCGGACACGACTGAGCGACTTCACTTTCACTTTTCACTTTCATGCATTGGAGAAGGAAATGGCAACCCACTCCAGTGTTCTTGCTTGGAGAATCCCAGGGACGGGGGAGCCTGGCGGGCTGTCGTTTATGGGGTTGCACAGAGTCGGACACGACTGAAGTGACTTAGCAGCAGCAGCAGGGATTAGTTATGGTATGCATTGAATTATGTCCTCTCAAAGAAAGGGCTGGGAAGGATTGGGGGCAGGAGGAGAAGGGGACAACAGCGGATGAGATGGCTGGACGGCATCACTGACTCGATGGACGTGAGTCTGAGTGAACTCCGGGAGATGGTGATGGACAGGGAGGCCTGGCGTGCTGCGATTCAGGGGGTCGCAAGAGTCGGACACGACTGAGCGACTGAACTGAATTGAAAGAAAGGGCTTCCCAGGAGGCACTAGTGGTAAAGACCCACCTGCCAAAGCAGGAGACATAAGAGACGTAGATTCAATCCCTGGGTTGGGAAGATCCTCTGGAGGAGGAAGCAGCTACCCACGCCAGTGTTCTTGCCTAGAGAATCATGTCCAGAGGAGCCTGGTGGGTTATGGTCCATAGGCTCAGAAAGAGCTGGACACACAAGCGACTGAGCGCAGCACAAAGAAGGATATATTGAAACCCTAACCTCCAGTACCTCAGAATGTGATGTTATTTGGAAATAGCTTCTTTACAGAAGTAATCAAGTTAAAAGGAAGCCATTAGAATGGACCTTAGTTCAGTATAACGGATGTCCATATAAAAAGGGGAAATCTGGACTCAGAGACAGACACACACAGAGGGAGGTGTGACGACATAGGGGGAAGATGGGCATCTCAAGCATGGAATGCCTGAGGCTACTAGAAGCAAGAGAGAGGGCTGGAAGAGATCTCTCCCTTGTGCCTTTAGAGGGAACACAGCCTTGCCAGTAGACCTCCAGCCTCCAGAACTGTGAAACAAGATTACACTTCAGCTGTTCTAAGCCACCAAGTTTATGATACTTCATTATCATAGACTTAGGAAATCAATATAACCTGGTTTTTTTTAATATAAAATTTGGGGCCCTACCTAAGACCTACTGTATGTGTAGGGACCAGGCATAGGGCTTTACAACTAAATCATCATACCTGCCACAGTTGATTCTAAGTCCATGGTTGGTTCAAAGGCCCCTGGTCTTCATGGCAGAGCAGAGAAGGCAGATTGGTCTTAGACCATCTAAGGGGAATCAACTGTAATAATCCACGTGGGTGGTGATGCGGGGCTGGATTAAGACTCAGGAACTTGGACTAGAAAGGAAGGTGCTTTGATTGGTCTGATAAGAAGGGCGCAGTAAATGTTTGAGGAACAGCAGTTGGAGGTGAAACAGATGCATTTGCCCATCCCAGAGGAAATTTACTATAGGGGATGAAACATCCACATGAGGTCTGTGTTAGAAACAGATGCTTTAGGATCATCCCCATATTTAATATGAAAACCAGTGAGCACTCAAAGGGAGAGAGGAGGAGAGAGAATGCTCTTTGGGACTCGATGCCATGATAGATGGTGGAGGGAGAGAGAGCCAGAGAGGGAGACTGAACAGGAACGGTGTGATGGATAGGAGGAGAAATTATTGTCAGGGCAAAGGTTTTTAAGAATAAAGGAGTCATTAGAGTCAAATTTTATAAAGAGATCAAAGGAAGGGAACATAAAGAAGCAGTAGATGTGGGGTTCATGATGCGTTGCCAGCTTTGAGAAACCACCTTCAGCAGAGTGTGGAGCAAATTAAGGCTTGTAAACATTAAAAGTTTTGTTGTAAAGGAAATGGCAAATATGAGGGAGAGAGATGGCTCATTACACATTTTTCCCCCAGTGTGGGAGATCTATGCCTGTTTGAAGTCAGAGGAAGAAACCAGTAAAGACGCACTGAAAATTACTAAGGTCTTCAGAGGGAGCGTGGCCCTGCCAACACCTTGATCAGAAGTGGATTCCCCTTCCCATTGGAATGGAACTGGCAGGGATTCTTTGCTTCTCAGTGTTGTTCCTCTGTTCCCAGTTTCTGATGGAGATTACTAGTCCTTTCTTCCACCCTCCCTCCCTCTGCATCTGCTTCCTTTCTTCCTTTCTCTCAATAGGATCTGTTTATCAAAGCATGCCATTTCTTTAAAAAAATTTTTAAATCTTTTCTTGTATAGTCCAGGCAATTTTAAGATAGGCATTGCGTTTGTCTGGAAACGCCTTCTAAAGGCTCTGAAATATTTATTCATTATAATTCCCTGAAAAAAAATGTTGTTCATATTAGTTGATCTATGTCTCTATCAGTTTATCTTTCTACTTATCTAATACCTATTTCATCTAAAGAATAATTTGAGGTGTCTGTTATAAAATGATTGTAAATTATAAATGGATAGGTGTAAATACTTAGAACAATCTAAAAATGAAAACTGGAAAATGACAGATTAATCACTTTAGTCATGAAAATGCACAACAAGAAATTCCAGGATAAAATCCACGTTTGACAAGAGAGAGAAAGACTCAAACAGGCTTTGCTCCTGGCTGACCGGATGGACGCATCTGATTTTACCAGTTGAGGATAAGACGGAGCTAGCTGAAGCTCAGGCCAGAAGAGATGAGGTATGCCATGGAAGCCCGTGTGCTTGATTATGACATCAGTGACTAGTTCTAGACTTCAAACACATGGCTATGGAACAAAAAAGGGTTTTAGCTAATTTTCTCAGCATTTATTCCAGTACTGACATGAAGCAAATAGCAAAAAAAAAAAATTTTTTTGAAGTCTAAAATATTAATACAAAATAGATAGGGTCAAAGAGAACAGAAGATGCAAAGAGCCCACACATTAAGCGTTCACCAGTGCCCTGCTAGGGACCATGTGGATTTTAATGCCACTCCAGAGCAATAAAAATGAAATGTCCCACCATCTTAAAGGTTTGGGACTTGTAATAGAATAAGCATTTGATTAATGAAACAACATGTACTATAAAGAACAAGGGATCATAAAAGCTGGTTTTTAACAGCCTAAGTACCTTTTGCGGCTTGAAGTTCTTTATCACCTTGTAAATCACTGCTGGAGAGAAATAACCAAAGTGAGACAAGGCCAACTTCCATTACCAGCCTGGCCACCTTGGGGCTTTGGCTCCGGTTTCTCAACCATATTCTCGTTGCTAACACTCTGCGGTACCTTGCCTTTATTATGAGGAAAGGAAGGCTGGGTCACTGTGGTGACTCTGCTTTTAGTAAATGTCTCAGAACAAATATGCCCCCTCAAGAGGCACCTTACTCCCCCTTGATGTCTCTGTTCTGCTGTCAAGCATGCCTCCATTGGTAGAAATGAACAACCATGGATATTAGCCAGCCCAGACCCCCAAATCTTATGGCTGACATCAGCACAGATTAATTTGTCCCAGGTTGGTGTGTGGGTTGGCTTCAGTGGAGCTCAAGTCCGACCCTCATGTCTTTCATGTCCAGGGTGCAGGTCAAAGAGCATCCGCACAGGGGCAGGCTTTTTCTTCACGGCGCAGGAAGGAACCCAGGAAGCTGAGTCAAACATCATGAGCTCATCAGGAACTTCTGAGCAGGTGTGGTAGACTTAACATCTGCTTATGTCCAGTGGCAGAGGCAAGTCACATGGCTAGGCTCAAAGGGAGGGAGGAAGTGTATCTCCCACAGCAAATCCTGGCCAGGAGGAGGAGGTAAGGATGAACTGGGATCAACTCATCCCATTCAACATACTGTGGATTATGCAGGTAGGCTGGTCATGCAGTCATGTAATTGGATGGCCTGGATCTTCACCGATGATCTCTGAGATCAAAGTGGGTGTTCTAGAGAGGACAGAGGTGCTCTGTGTGTGGTGTATCTTATTAAAATGTCAGGAAAGAACTCTGACTTTCAGAACTTTGACTCAGTGTACAGCCTTGATGTCAAGCAAATTCTTGGCAAAAATAGCCAGTTGATACTAGGAGCTGTGCTAAGCAGGTTAAACACATGATTTCATTTAGTTCTCACAATGATCGTCTGAAGTGGATCTAATTATCCCCATTTTTCATGTGAAGGAACTGAAGTGTAGAGATCAAGTTGCACAAAAAGACAGCATGCAAAGCAGTCCAGAGCTAGGGTTTGAATCCATACATGCTGGACTGCAAATTATTGTGCCACACTGGAAGATGTCTCAGGTTTAAACTTGGTGAGAAACTGACACTCAAAATACATGTGTAAAATTTTGTCTCATGTTCATATCCTTTGATTCTCAACAATTACACTTCCAGGGATTTATCTTAAGGATAAATATATTTATCCAAAGGATGACATATTTTGATATAAAAAGGTGTTCTAAGACAGAACATTAATATAAAACTATGGACTTTGAATAATAATGATGAGTCAGTGTAGATTCATGAGTTGTTAACAAATACACCACTGCGGTATGGAATGCTGACAGTAGGGGGCGCTGTGCATGTGTGGGGACGGGCTAAATGCGAACTCTGCTTTCTGTTCAATTTTACTATGAACCCACCAAACATGTTCTAAACAAATAAAGCTTATTAATCAAAAAAGAAAAAAAAGAATGCCATTGTCCACAGAGTGGGTAAAAAAAGGTACTTGAATAGCAGTGCTCATGGCAATCCTATTTATAATGGAGAAAAACTGGAAATAATCTAAAGGATTAAGCATAAGGGATTTGTTAAGTAATACGATACATCTGGAGGTGGCTGTAAAATTACTACTTAAAAGAATATTTAATGTCATTGAAAGTGTGCACAGTGAGAAGAGGAGACCTTAGCAATATGAATAGTGTAACCACAAATTTGTAGAGAGAATGCTCATATATGAACTGAGAATAATTCTGGGTAACATGTATGTCTTTAGGTGGCCCATCTCCACATTCCCATCAAATTCATCACATAAAAATATTTTGAATTTGCAGCTAGAGACTTGTACTTTCTCAGCAACACACACTCTTCCAAAATGGTCCTGTAGCCAGATTCAAGCTGGGACTATCTTACTTTCATCCATTCCCTGGGAGTACCATAAAGCAAACTGAGCTTCTGAGCATGTCCTTTCTAGACCTCAGTTTGTGATCCAGGGATAATAAGTGTACGAGGGGTAGATGGTCTTGTGGGAATTGTACTTGCCCTTGAATGGTGATTATTACTTGTTATTGTTTCCTAGAGTGAAAGTGAAAGTCACTTAGTCGTGTCCGACTCTTTGTGACCCATGAACTACAGTCCATGGAATTCTCCAGGCCAGAATACTGGAGTGGGTAGCTGTTCCCTTTTCAGGGGATCTTCCCAACCCAGGGATCGAATCCACATCTCTTGCATTGCAGGCAAATTCTTTACCAGCTGAGGCACCAGGGGAAGCCCAAGAGTCCTGGAGTGGGTAGTCTATCCCTTCTCCAGCAGATCTTCTCGAGCCAGGAATCAAACTGGGGTCTTCTGCATTGCAGGCAGATTCTTTACCAGCTAAGCTGCCAGGGAAGCCCTCTTCATAGATTTGACATACTTTATTATGAACATTTTTATTATAGTAAGACACATATAAAACTTACTATTTTAACAATATTTAAGTGTACAGTTCAGTGATATGGTATTTAGTACATTCATATTGTTTAACCGTCACCAGAGATACTTAAGTTTGTTGTTTATACTGCTTGTTAAAGTCATATATATTCCTCAAAGCAAATGATAAAAATAATCTATCTTCCCATCTCTTAAGCATATAATTTTAAAAATTGAATTCATATTTATGTCTATCGATATGTATACACACATGGCTATATGCACACATGCATGCTTATAATGTTTTACATAGACTAATTACAGTATATGCATACTTTTATTGAGCCCTGCACTCCCTTTATCTCCTGTTTTGGGTGCAAATTTAGATGAGGCAACAGGAACATAATTCCACGTGGGAATACTATGATACATAGTGTAACACTTAAAATTGGTTTTGGTTTTAAATGGGAAGACAGACACCATTGGCTTTAAAAGAACACTTGTTTGGGGATTGAGTAGCTAGCATATCTGTCAAAAAATAATAAAAAATAAAAAACTGAACTAGAACAACCACCACAAAATCCAGAACACTACACCCCTTTAATGTTTGTGAGGAAGGGGAGTATATTTCTCACCAGTAAATCCTTCTCAAGGCAGAACAGACAAGAAATAAGAACTGTGGTTATTGACTATTTGTCAGTGGTAAAACTTTCTCCGGCGTGAAAGCAGTGCCGCAGACTCCCTAATAATCGTATTGCTGAGAGCTAACATTTACTGAGCGTATATCAAGCACTTTCCTACCCAAATCATGTTTTAGGGGCATTTTGCAGCAAGTGATTTCAATGTTTTATTGGTCTAATTTATTCATTAAGTTGCTTGAAAATATTGAGTTGTTCTAGATCAGGTTTTTCTTTTTCCAATGAAAGTGAATCTGATAGCTTAATTTAATCTGTTGGACTTTTTTTTTTCCTTGAAAAATTAACCCATGACCTATTGGATGATCCTAAAGTCATCTAGTCTTTATTATAATTTTTTCTTATATAAGAGAGTAACATCAAGTTTATGTTAACCTCAGGATTCAATTTGGTTTCAACGAGCAATTTAGGGTACCATTAGAGTGAAACAAGAATTTAACTCAGAGTGGGTAGATAATAACTGATTTCTAAAATGCTTCCAAACAGCTATTAACTTTCTAATACGATGTTAAAAGCTTTGCCAAACTAATAACAAGTCACTGTGTTTATGCAGTTATTCTGAGTGCTGACCCATTCACAACTCTTGAGGATACAAAACTCTCATTTAAACCTCTGAAGTTTTTAAAAAATGTAGTCCTATTGTCCAAATATTACAGATCTATACTTATAAAGCGTAGACAAAGAAGACCAGATGAATTTGACAAAGATTTTGGAATGGGGGTCCTGACAGTCACAGTTTATATTAATCAAAATGAGTCGTTAAATACAAGCAGATAACACAATATTTTTGCTTTTGCAACAAAGTAGAGAAGACTAGACCATTGTTAGTCAAGGAATCATACAATTAGAAGCAAGAATTGTCCTCCATTTCCAGATGAGGCAGCGGAGGCCCAGAGAGGTGAAGTGCCTTGTTGAAAGTCACTCGGTGGGTGTTGTCCCTCTGACCTCTGACTCTTGCGGCATAGCCATCTGGTATTCACTAGAAGAACATCTGAAGGAGATATTTTGAGCTTTTTGGAAAGATCACCGCTCTCTAATATTCACCCTTATTGAAAATGTCTTTGGAAAATCCTCAGTAACTTTGATGGAAATGAAACTGGGAATCATCAAAGTTAATGTTCCATATGGAAGTCAACTACATTCTGGGCTCACCTTGCACAGGTAAACCTTCTACAAGTAAGTGAAGGTTTGAGAGAGAAAAGTATTGAGAAAGAACAAGTGTTGTTTTCCAGAAAAAAAAGAGAGGATCTGTTGTTCTTGTCTAAAGTTAAATGGATTTTATCAATAATGTCCAGCTCTTTGCCACCCCATGGACTGGGGCCCGCCAGCCTCCTCTGTCCATGGAATTTCCCAGGCAAGAACCCTAGACTGGGTTGCCATTGCCCTCTCCAGGGGATCTTCCCTACCCAAGGATCGAACCTATGTTTCTTGTGTCTCCTACACTGGCAGGTGGATTCTTTACCAACTGTACCACCTGGGAAGCCTATTCACAGCATGAGGAAAAGCATAAGAAGGGAGCTTCATTTGCTGATGGATGATGACCCTTCACTAATCCATATGGCCCCCATTCTAACTGCTTGTGGACCATGTAATCGATGTGCAATGTCACTAGCCACCTCACAGTTTAAACTTAGACGGAAAGTGAAAGTCATGACTTCAGCCCTCATCACCTTTATCCTCATTTTTCTTGTCTTTGATGATGAAAAAGTGCCCAACTTCAAAAAAAAAAGAAAAGTCCAAAGTGAGTTTCTGAGATCACTGAGTATTGTTCAGCTATCTGGTTTCATCCTCTCATAGAGAACACAAGAGTGATATGGATGCAACTCATATATAATGCCTTCTTTTCTCCTGTTATGTAAGCATTCCAAAAGGGAAACAACGTTAAAAATTGAACCCAGAAAAGATGCATCGTTATGAATTATGATTTAGCGGCAGAGTCACTGCAGGGGAAAGAGAACCTGTCATTCTTACCCTGATGGTACTTGCAATAAAATACAGGAGGAGGTGGCTCTGCTCTCCTTGATAAATTGAGCACTAGAAAAGCCATGAATGCGAAATTATCTAGCACATGATAAATCTGCTGCAATAAATAAGAATTCAATAGTCAGAAGGAGTAGGAGCTGCGTGAACCAAACTTTGCCCCTCTAACTTTGGGCAGGATTCCAGGCTCTCTGAGGACCATATAATTAGGCTCTTTAGTTCATAATTAGTACCACACAAAATCCTTGCCTGGAAACAAAAGCCATGGACCATGCAAGTTTCACCTTTAAAAAATATGCCCAAAGATTTTGTCAAGATAAATGTGGAGTTAGTTGAAAATTTGTTGTTCCTTTCAAATTATCGGGGTGGCATCATGTTCCAGGGACTTCACTCATAGCTCAGTCAGTAAAGAATCTGCGTGCAATGCAGGAGACCCGGGCTTGATTCCTGGGTTGGGAAGAACCCCTGGAGAAGGAAATGGCAACCCGTTCCAGTATTCTTACCTGGAGAATCCCTGGGCAGAGGAGCCTGGCAGACTACAGTCCACGGTTCCCAAGAGTTGGACATGACTTAGTGGCTTAAACCACCACCACCGCTACTGTCTTCTAACTGACATTGTGAGAAGTTATGTGTGGGAACAAGATAAGTCTTTTAAACATGCTTTCAATTTGCCTCTGCAAAACCTACTTTTCATCCAGGCACACATGAAGATCATATATTAAATTATTTGCAAAATTCTAGAAAGGGTAGTCAGAAAACTTCAGTGCTCCCCTTCATAAATTAGCTAATCAATAAAGATATATTAAACACCTCCAAGACTAGCAGCTCATTAATGTTTTTATGATAACAAAAGGAGAATTTAAATTCAGTTCATTTTATTAGAGTACTTTTTGAACAAACTCAAGGATTCAGGAGTTTGTTCATGATAATTTCTGATTGTTGAAAATGTGACTCTCGTGATTGAGGTGAGCAGAAGTTAAATTAAGTGATATTCTGTGTTGTTATGAGAGAATTTCTGATGCCTAAGTACATTGCTGAATGGACAGATCAATTCCAAGTGCTTCACCTCCTAAAGGTTGAATCAGTAAGAGTAGCTGGGCCTGCAGGTGAGGTACCTTCAATATGAGAAAGAGGTTGTAAAAGTTCACCAAATAAGTAGGAGAAATACAGCTCTGATATTAAGGATAAGCTGTTTGTGTAGTGCCTGCTCAGTCACTTCAGTTGTGTCTGACTCTTTATGACCCCATGGACCGCAGCCCGTTAGGGCTTTTCTGTCCATGGGAGTCTCCAGGCAAGAATACTGCAGTGGGTTGCCATGCCCTCCTCCAGGGGATCTTCCAGACCCAGGGATCACGCCTGCCTCTCCCGCATCTCCATCTCCTCCACTGGCAGGCGGATTCTTTATCACTGAGACCAGCCCGATAAACTGTTTATGTTTGTTTAAAATATTACCGCATCATGTTATTCAGTATAGCTACAAAAAAAGAGAAAGTGCTATTTTTCATAGCTTGATGAATTACAAACGCCCCTCCTAATGGGTTTCTTTTACTCCCTCCTTATTTTCCATTGATTTTAATCTTTGCTGATAAACCACAGTAGAAATAAACATACTTCTTCATTTATTTCCATACATTTTCCTCCTCATCCTTATTGATTCTGAGCCTGTAGTCTGTGCTCCTTGCCTCAGTGACAGGATATCACAGGGACATTGGTCCCCTTTAATTTCTAAAGTATCTGTGACATTAGGCAACCAGACAGAACTTCAAGTAAACCAAGAGAAGAAAGGGATTGTTTCTCTTTTATCCCTGAGACTAGAAATTCCTCTGGATGCAGACAAGTGGGATGCTGTTAGGATGGTAGCTCCAGAGAGGGAAACCTTACTTTCTAGATCCCAGGAATAGGTCTGGGTGGTCTGCAAATCCTCAGAAAGCTTTGTGAACATAAGAGCAGGGAGGTCATCCACACAGAGAGAGCCATGAAGAGGTGGAGAGGCGATGGCTGCAGAGTGACACAGAGTCTGGCAGTGACACAAAGTCATGAAGCTTTCCATGATGTTGGCGGCACCGGATCCTGTGTCTCTGTCTATGGCACAGAAGTAGCCAAGAGATGCACCACCAGGAGAACATGGACAGAAATGTGTGACCAGTGGTGACAGGCATATATGGGATGGAATTCCCCACGTGATGACAAACATCTCCTCTGATGCTGGACTGCATAAATGATGTCCCAGACCAGCTGCTTCCCCCATACTGGTTCCTTGGCACTTAGATATCATTTCAGAAAAGGAGAGCAAACTGACTGATAACTAATTTTTATCAATTCCAGTAGAATTAGAATCTCAAAAAGAAACTCAAAAAGCAACTCTTCTTAACTCATTTTCTGCACACATTAGTTTGCAGACCGAGGCATACTGGTTCACGGTATACTCTGACTTTGAATAAAGAGCTTAATTCCTTAGAGAATACATGCATATCATTGCTTATATGAGAGGCTTCGTGGGCATTGGGAAGAGGTTAGATGAGGAGGCAGAAAAGAATATAGAGTCTCTGGTCTGTTCCTGCTCCTCTCTTGGCCTCAGTTTTCTCATGTGCAAAGTGAGGAACTTGGAGGGGTGACGTCTGAGGACACTTCTAGCTCTGATAATGTGACTCTGTGAGTCTCTACTCTCCTATTTGCCAAATTGTTGGCTACTGCTACCAGATTCAGCGTTGCCCATAAAATACTCACCCAGAAGCTTGGCACTTTGGTGGTCAATGAATGCTGATTTCCGTCACCCTTTCCCCTCAGTAACATTATCTGATGACCACTTTTCTAAGATCTAATTCACATGAAGGGCCATTAATTTCTCCTTCCTGTATGTTTTAAGGGCAGGTCTTATTCCGGAAAAGCCACGTAACATGCTGCTCTATCAGCGTATCTGTTCTGAGCATCCCCTTCTGCAGTTCTTTCACCTGTGGTTGAAAGGCTTCTCTGTGTTCTGAACAGGAGTGGTGGTAAAGGGCTTGGAGAGTGGCTAGGGTAGCCCGCTGGCTCACTGGTGTCATGATGACTGTACACTTGTCCTCTCCTGAGAGTGCGGGCTGTTCCGTGGTGTGTGTCAAGCCTGGCTGTCTGGTGCATTTGCTGGCTAAGTCTTTCCTACTGATGATCTGAGTAGCTCCGTCTTGTTCTGTTCTCTCTCGCCATTTCCTAGTCATACTTCATGACCTGCTATTGCTTGTCTTTGATGCGTGTCCCAGCCAGTGAGGCATCTCTGGTTCTGAGCCGACAGATTTATAATTCTCCCAAGTTATTGGGAATAACTTTTAGACGCTGTCAAACTCCGGGGGCTCTTTGACAGTCTGGTAAAGCCCTGTCTCAGGAAAACCTTTTAAAAAGCGTCAGCTAGCATGCATATGATTATAAAATAGTGAATTATGTTCAGTCTGCTTATTAAAACATTTTAAAGGATGTTGTGATACAAGAATATATGTGCCTCCTTATTAATGCATTAACTAATAAGAAATTGCTGTAAGTTTGATGATTACTATAAATTTGAAGAGCTGGTGATCATAAATATTTTGCAGTATCTGTAAAACTGTGCTGTAATATGAAAATATCCATAATTTATATTTTGGATCACAAACATTGATAATACTATTGTGGTAGCCCTCTTATATTCATAATCAGAGGAAGTGCTATAAATTTCAGTTAAAGAAAATAAAGATACATTTTCCCTTTTGTACTTAGGGTCCCCTTAAGTGAATTTTCAGAAGCCCCAGTCTAGTTTGATTTCCTAATTTTATCAGGAAACAATGGGACGGACATGTACAATGAATTACCAGGATCACATAGTTCATAGTTGACCAAACGGGATTCAACCTTGATCCCCTTAATCCATTTCTCTTTTTCCAAGCTCACTGCTCCTTGTTTTTACTGAATTGCAAGATGGCCTTTATTGCTGATTCTGCTTTATGATTCTCCCACAGTTAACGTTTTCTCTGTGTTGCATTTGATTCTAGCAGTTCCATATACTTCTCTCTGAGGTGCTTTCATTTTGTCTGGATATTAGGGCATTTGGTTTCCTTCCTGTCACTCCGCTGTTTTTGAAACACTTTCTAGATTGGAATCCCATTCATATTTTATTAATCTTTAGATTTTATTTTAATTTTTTGTACATATACTTTAAAAATGATTTTTAATTGGATTGTAATTGCTTTAAGTGTGGCATTGGTTTCTGCTGTACAACAGTGTGAATCAGCCATACGTGTGTATATATCTCCCCTCTTGAGCCTCCCTCCCACTCCACCCTATACCATCGCCCTTGGTCCTCATGTACATGTACTGTTTTTAAAAACTGATTTTTAATTTATTTATTTTAACTGGAGGATAATTACTTTACAATATTGTGATGGTTTTTGCTATACATTAGTATGAATCAGTCATTGGTGTATGTGTGTCTGCTCCATCCTGAACCCCCTTCCCACCTCCGTCCCCCACCCCATCCTTCCAGACTGTCACAGAGCACTGGCTTTGGGCGCCCTGCATCATATATCAAACTTGCATTGGTTATCTATTTTACGCATGGTAGCAAAGGAGACACAGATGTAAAGAACAGAGTTTTGGACTCAGTGGGAGGAAGAGAGTGGGATAACTTGAGAGACTAGCCTGGAAACATATCCATTCCATGTGCTTTTAACTCTCTAACTAGGCCACATGCTTTTTGAGCTTAGGAAATGGATGTGACGTATTTTATTTCTTTGCATCTTTCACAGCCCCTGAAAAGGTGTTGTGCATACAGTGGACATCATATCAGCTTTCCACCCAGACAGACCAGTGCATGAATACAACCTCAGTCTTATTTTGGCCCAGTATTAACACAGCCATGCCTTACATTTCCTTACCTATTAATGTTTTTTTTGTGCAGAGAGTCTTATAGTGGGAGGCACTGCGGAGCAGGCCGTTAGGACAGCATCTAGCACACAGCAGAGGCACATTATTATTATTATTTCTCACTATTTGTTTGATTTGATGATTCTTACTTGCTGGTATCTGGGGTGTCTCTCTTATATATATATTTTATGGTCGTGGTAGAAAATTAGAGCTAAATAAGGTGAAACTTGTGGAGTGGAGTGACATTGAGCTCACCCATACATCTTAGTAACTGTTCATTGTGGGTGTGCCATGTCTATCTTCTCCCTCCTTCAAAGAATTGATCCCATTGAACAGGGCCATGTTTTAGCCTCAGATTTTACAGCCCTGTTTACCAGTCAGTGAAATTGTTTATAAGGCTTTCAAAAGGCTAAGAAAAGGAACCCTTGCAAAAGGGGAATTATGTTGGCATTTTAGGAGGCTAATACATGACTCATTTTCCCCTGTGGAGTTCAGAATAAAATGAGACATATATGCAGAAGACAGAAGAATGGAGACCAACATTTTAAAATATGTTACATATTTTAAAAATTCTAATCATGTTGGCAAATGACTTTAGCTCTGCTAATACTTCCCCCTAAACTGAACTCTCCTTCCCCAAGCAAAACAGAACAAAATACGAAGCCAGAGGGTGTCCTTGTGTGTGAGCAGCCAGCCTCCTCTGATATATCATCTCCGGGCTCCGCACTGGGAAAAAGGAAGAGGAAGTTTCTCTGCTGTGTGTTGTTTCTTCTCCCAAACTCTATAGTGAGATCAGCCACTCCTTGTCACAGAAAAAGGACTAGATGAAAGAGGCAGAGAAGGCTATGCATTTCTGAGCTGTCGTCAAAATGTGGACCACGGGCCACAGGCATCAGCACCTCCTGGGCATAGTGATAATGCCAACTGTGGGCCACATTCCAGACCTCCTGCAGTGTTGGTTTAGCAATCTGTGTTTTAACAAGCCCTCCAGGCAACTCTGATGCAGGCTTCACAGTCTTCCCTGGTGGCTCAGACAGTGAAGAATCTGCCTGCAATGAAGGAGACCCAGGTTTGATATGTGGAGAAGGGAATGGCTTCTCCTTCTCCTAAAGGATATTCTTTCCTGGAGAATCCTATGGACACGGGAGCCTGGCGGTCTACAGTCCAGGGAATCCCGAAGAGTGGGACACGACTGAGCCTTTACAATATTGTAGACAGATGCTTCCTGTTGGAATTTCTAAAGTAGGGCCTAGGCATCTGCATTGTTGTTGTTAAGATTTAAAGATTATCCATGTTGGGGCCTCACAGACAGAAAAAGTTTAAATTGGGATCCCCGAGAGCAGAGCCTTGGGGACTGGTGTGTTTTGAGAGGTCCTCAGATGGTTCTGATGTGCGGTCAGGGCAGGGCTCAGGGCTCAGGGCTCAGGGCTCAGGTCTACTGTGCACTCTAGCTCATTCCTGTCCACAGGGAAACCGGGGTCCTGGGAAGGGCATGAGGAACAAACGCTGGTTGTGACTTTGAACTCTCAGTCCTGCCACTTGGGTATCTTCTTTCTTTCCATCTCACACTGGTCAGTGTGAATATTAGGAGGTCACCTATCACATGGGTGACCACCTTGCAGAATCTGGTGAAGAGCCTTGTGGGATGGTAGGTTCCTGAGGCACAGGAAACACTAAATGCATTGCAGTGGTACCTGGCCAAATGCCACCGACACCTCTAAACGTGTCACCAAGACATGGACGACACTCTTTCCCGACTGAGCGAATCTCAAGTTGGCAGAAACTACCTAATGTGTTTTAAAATGAATGTTTCTTACATCTTTGAAAAGAATCCAAGCTCAAGACTGTTTTGACACCCTGGATTATGCTTCAGAAGGCCAGTAAAAAATTAGGAAAGAAACAAAAAATCTGTAGGTTTGTATGATGAGTGTATATTTAGAAGAACGAAATTTCTTGTTGTAGATGGTTTCTGTTGACAGTGCACGCGAGGTCTCCTGAGAGCTTTTTAAATGCAATTTTATATGCATATCAGGGCCTCCTAGGTGGCATTTGTGGTTAGGAATCCACCTGCCAATGCAGAAGATGCAAGAGACGTGCGTTTGAATCTGGGTTAGGAGATCCTCTGGAGTAGGAAGTGGCATCCCATTTCAATATTCTTGCCTGGAAAATCCATGGACAGAGGAGCCTTGTGGGCTACAGTCTACGAGCTCACAAATAGTGAGATACAATTGAGCCACCAAGCACAGAACATGCACAGTAAACTGGGTAGTTTTTTCCTCACAAAAATTCATTGCACGTCCATTCAGTACTTTGCTTTGCATAGACTCACTGGGGAGTGAGGTCATGCGAGCTAAATAAACAGCTCTGTACCTCTTACCATTGCTTTGGAGAACTCCCAGGCAGCTTGTCTGTGCCTTTACACAGGGCCACCTCTGCAAGAGCCCTCTGCAGAGAAATATGTGAGCTACAAATGTGAACCTGTATGAAACTTAAGATTTCTCCAGTAGCTACATTAAAACAAGTAAAAAGAACATGTGCAACCAATTTTAGTAATATATTTTATTTAACCCAATGCACTGAAAATATTTTTTATTTGAACATGCAAGCACAATAAAAAATTTATGCTGAAATAAGAATAAAAATATTCTTTTCTTGTACCAAATCTTTGAAACCCACTGTGTGTTTTATACTGAAAACACATGTTAATCTGAAGAGGCCACATTCAAGTACATCAGAGCCTCAGAAGCTTAGTGGTTGTTATACTGGGTGAAGAATTCTAGAATCTGGCTCAGTCATCGAGTTTGCCTCACATGTTTCTTATAGTTTTCTCTCTAGTAAATAACTTAAGTCTGAGAAGTAACTTAGTGTTTCCCCTTGACAGTCTTTGTTAATAATTAAGAGCATATCACCAATAGTTGTTCTTATTAGCATTAAGAAAATATTTAAGAAATCCTATTTCCCTTTCATGCTTCTCATTTATTTTGAAAAACAGCATTTCTGTCATGGTAACTGGCAGTGTCATTTTTCAAAAGCTTTGAGCTTATAGCTGGACAAGGTTGAGATTGACTGGAAATGCTAACTTGAGAGGAATGTGGGCTAATATTTAAATATTCTTTAGAAATCAGTAAGCAGTAGTTCAGTAGTTCTATAAACAGGAGCTAGATGAATCTAATCATGCAAATATAGATGAATTGTGAGTAGACAATTATTATTGTATTTCTTAGGTTACACTTCCTTCTGTCTTGTCCATGGAATTTAGTACACTGACCAACTATCCATTGCTTTTATGAAAAATAGAAGTGAGTCACTCAATTGTGTCTGAGTCTTTGAGATCGCATGGACTGTAGCCTGTCAGGATCCTCTGTCCATGGAATTCTCCAGGTAAGAATGCTGGAGTGGGTAGTCATGACCTCTTCCAGGGGATCTTCCTGACCCAGGGATTGAACCCTGGTCTCCTGCATCATAGGCAGATTCTTT
Organism: Nanger dama; assembly: GCA_917880005.1. NCBI lineage: Eukaryota > Metazoa > Chordata > Mammalia > Artiodactyla > Bovidae > Nanger > Nanger dama. Next base: position 26,963,433 of record CAKJTW010000021.1, read on the forward strand.
ATGGTCTGAGCCACCAGGGAAGCACATTATGAAAGATAGCCAGGTAACAATTAGAATGGCTGCAGGAAGAAATGCAGCTGCTAACATATTTGGTATATTACAGCAACAAAGGTTCAATAATTATTGATTGATATTATATTGGTTTTTTAAAAAGTTAAACTTTTTAAAATTTAAAATTAAAAAGTTTTAAAGCCACCCATTTTGTAAATCTGCTGACCAGAATTACAAACACTAATGGTGTTTGGGATACTTTGGAAAATAAGAGATCAGAATTTTATTTTATTAAATCTGAAGCACACAATTATATATTTCATATGAGAATAAGTATATTTCACTTGACATAAGAACTAGAGGATTGTGTGATTCAACCTGAAAATATAAAGTATGTCTAGCTGACTTTAATCTTTTTTTAATAACTTTGAGGTGTACAGCATTATGATTTGACATCTGTATATACTACAAAATGATCTCCATCATAAATCTAGTTTCCAGTCATCACCATACAACTGACTCCCTTCACTCATTTTACCTATCCCTAAATCCCCTTCCTCCCAGTAACCATCAGTCTGTTCTCTGTACCTGTGAGTCTGTACTTGCTTTGTTTTGTTTGTTTGATTTTGTTTATTAGGAGTGAAATCATATGGTACTTGGATTTCTCTGTCTGACTTATTTCACTTAGCACAATACTTGCAGGGTCCTTCCATGTTGTCATGAATTGCAGGATTTCACTCTTTTTAAAGGCTAAGTAGTAGTCCTTCGTGTATATATGCCACATCTTCTTTATCCACGTATCTATCCATGGACATTTTGGTTGTTTCTACATCTTGGCTGTTGTAAATAATACTACAATGAACATATTGGTGTACACATCTTTTTGAATTAGTGTTCTTGTGTTCTTTGGATAAATACCCAGAATGATATTGTCTCTTAACAAATAAACACATGTGCTGATATCATGAAGAGTTAACTACAAAATCAGATGTGTCTTCCTGGTATATTTGTTTAAATCTTCACATCCATTTTGATAGTTGATAATGGTCATATCTTGGATTTATTCAGTTTCAACATACAGAATGAAGTCAGGGGAATAAACTAAGTATATTTCATGCATTCTAAGCTGCACAATTTTTTTCCCTCACATTTTAGGTTGTTTTTTTTTTTGAAATTAGGATGAATCTTAGAATTGATTATAGCTTAGTATTAATTGTAGTTAATATTTCTTTGAATTGCATAAAATAATGATGTATTTTACTATCTTTCATGTACTAGATTAGATAAGTTGCAATTACTTGGAACACTTATGTGGCATACTTTGTGCTAGACTCTATGGTAGGCAAATTTGAGAACTCTCATTCTATTTTCACTATAAGTCTCTTAAACAGATTGGAAAGTGGACATAGAGAAGAGTGAAATAACTCACTTAATTTCATACTTTTAAAAACTGTGTGATCTAAATTTCTGATGTCAGATGCTACATTTGAGCATCTTCAGCAGTCTGTTCTTTCCTGTCTCCTTGTATTTGAACCAGATTCTCTTTATGCTTAAAACATGGTTTCATCCTCCTGCTCCACCTCCTAATCCCCTTGAAACGTGGAGAGATTCCACCTTCTTCAGGAAGCCATCACTACATCTCTGAATTAGAGGGCCGTGTTTCCATGGCACCCTCTTCCTATCTCTAAATCACATTTCACTTTTTGAGTTTCTTTTCCTCCCCACTTGGCATGCTTTAACACCTGGCAGAGGGTTTGGTGTGGAGCAGACCTCCAGTATGTATTTGCTGATTGACTTAAGGTTATTGTAGCAGTAGCTAGCTGTTATGCTTCATCCATGTTCTTTTTTCACTTGCTGACATTTTTCTTGTGTTTCTAAGTAATTTACTCCCTGTTTCTAGTAAGACACTCTTCAAAATTTTTGAAATCCTCATCAAACATCATGAATTTTGCTTCTCTGTCCTCTGGCAACTTCCATGTAAGAAATATATAGAAACATACATAGCCTTGGGTATTTCTATACTTCCACAAAATACCGTTTTAGGGCTAAATCATAGAACTTCGTTTTCAAAGTCTTTGTTGGAATTTTTACATGATCAAAGGCTACTTGCTATAATCAAGTTGTATTCAACTACTTGGCTTCACATTTGATTTTCTTCTTTCCTATTTTTAATCAGCTTCTCAGAAGAAAAGAAAAGCATTCTTTCAAGCTATTACCAAAACAAAGATAATTCAAAAGTGAATTTCAGATTTGTGAGTCCCTAATACAAGGCTTGTTTTCAGTTCAGCTTGAGGCAAAAATCAATGAAAAACTGTCCAATTTTTAATAGAGTAGGACTGTAAAACATAACTCAATGAATGTAACAACTAGACTTGAATTTTACATTATATAATGAGTGGTGTAAAGGATGAAGGAAAAGAAAAGAGAAATGGGGCAAAGGAAATGGAAAAAGAGAAAAGATAAGAAAAAGAAAGAGGAATAAATGAGGACAGTTGAATAGAGAGACAAAAAGTCAAAGGAAAAGAGAAAGAGGGGTGCAGGCAGGATGCTGAGAATAAGGTGCCAGATGATTGATTGGTCAGTATATCAAGTGTGAGGAATGGCCTCTGGTGTTGACTTGGCCCCTGGCCTGCAGTCTATTACATATATTCCCACTCTGCTTTGAAATGATTAATTCTGGCCCATATTCACCGATAATTCACTGCTCTTCATTCTTTAAATTTCAGAGATGCTACCCTGAATGGGATGTCATAATAATCCCACAGAGTATAAATTAGTCATGAGCAGCAGTGTCAGTGATAAAACATTAATTTGAGGTCCAAGTGAAATCAAAGGAAAGGTTACATCTACCTAGGTGCATGAGGCTTCCTATTCTGACTCAGAGACCCTTACAGTTGGAGTTCATTGATCATTTGGAAAAGAAGCCATCTCTGAATTCGGTACATATCTGAAAAGCATAAATGAAGTGACATTCCTACAAATTGCTGCCAGTAAAATGCTGAATGAACATTGAGAGAATTAATGTGCCTTCAACAGTGAGAAGTTCAACCTTCACTGTCCTGAGGATCAGACCTAAATAGGGGTTATTTGAGCTGTGTGACTGCTGGTTGTGTTTCTTGAGTTATGGTTGATTGCTAAGTCACTGTCCTTGCAAATTATTCTGGCAGCATACCGTGCCGTGACAGGCTGAATCTAACCCATCTATCAGGCTACAGGGCCCAATTTTCCTTTCTGATTTTCTTGGCAGACTTTGGGTTCCCTTAAGGAAACTATAGCACTTGCTAGTCTTGGGAGATTATTAGAGGTAGGTAGTCAATCTAGTTATCCCTGAGATATCTGAGAGTATGCCATTTACTTGCTTGAAATTTTTATTTCCTTCATTTGGTAGCGTAAGATCCAAGTAGCAAGAATAGATGTGTGGTGATGAATTTTAGTGTTGTTATTTATTTTATGAAGATTAGATAACTACATTATAAACATAAATACTTAAAAATATTCTAGAAATCTATTTACTTATGTTCTAAATATATATTCTTCTCATATATATGTTCTCATATATATTCGAATGCCCTAAGTATACTGTGCTTCTAGTAACTACAAGGATAGGTAATGTAGTAGCAAGAGCATGATCTTTGGAATTGGCTAGATGAAGAATGTGAGGCTAAGTGATTTCTCTACAAATATTGTGCCAGAAGTGAAGAGCTGCAATTTTATCTTGGAAATTGTGTGTGCATGCTCAGCTGCTCACTTGTGTCCAACTCTTTGTGACCCATGGACTGTAGCCCACCAGGCTCCTCTGTCTCTGGAATTTTCCAGACAATACTCGAGTGGGTTGCCATTTCCTTCTCCAGGGGGTTTTCCCGACTCAAGTATCAATCCTGAGTCTCCAGCGTATCTTGGAATATCTGGATTTGAAGCTAATATTCAAAAGTACTATTTGTCTATTTTAGAAGCCAATTCTGAAGGTTTTGAAGGCTATGGAAAAATTAAAAATAATATTTGCAAAGGATATAAAATAATGACTAACACACAGGGGACATTCAATATGTAATAGTTTTCCTTATTATTGTTCTATTATATATTTTTTAAAGAATGGAGCTGGAGGAAAAAGCTTCTGAGTGAATAGTGATATACAAAATTGATGACTTAGAGCAGATGATTTTATTTTCTTGGGCTCCAAAATCACTATGGGCAGTGACTGTAGCCACAAAATTACAAGATGCTTGTTCCTCAGAAGAAAAGCTATGACAAAACTAGACAGCATATTAAAAAGCAGAGACATCACTTTGCTGACATAGGTCCATTTAGGCAAAGCTATGGTTTTTCCAGTAGTCATATGCGGATGTGAGAGCTGGACCATAAAGAAAGCTGAGTGTCAAAGAATTCATGCTTTCAGACTGTTGTTCTAGAGAAGAATCTTGAGACTCCTTTGAGAATTTCAACAACAAAAACAAAGCTGATCAGGCTATTTTAGCTTCATTTATTCACAATTCCAATACATTATCTAGCTTCTGAGTCCACTGATAAGCAGCAAATTAAGACTGTTTTAAAAAAAACAATAATTATGAGAATTGATAGTTGAAAGCATGAAAAGGCAAAATTGTAAAATTAAGCACATGAATGAAAACATAACAGAAGAAAACCAAAATCAGCCTACTGGGATTATTTCATTTAGGAGGACGGTAAAATCATTAATTTAGTTTCTCTTGAGGAATACTTTGATATAACAATTTGCGTTGATTAATCATCTGTAGCTTTTCTTATAGTGTGGTATGCTGCTAATGAATTATTTCTGCTTTCATGTGTCTGGAAAACTTTACCTTCATTTCTAAAGGATATTTTTACTGAACAGAGGAGTTTAGGTTGGTTTTTTTCAGTCTATTTGCAAGGTTTTGATCCACAGACTTCTCACTTGCATTTTTCAATGAGAAATCCACTGTCACCCTTATCTTTGTGCCTCTGTACATTGTGGATAATTCTTATTGACCTGCTTTCAAGTTTGCTACTGTTTTCTTCTGTAGTATCTAATCTGCTGTTATTCCCTTCTGGTGTATTTTTTAACCTTAAAAAGTGCAGGTTTTTTTATCCCTAGAAGTTCAATTTTGGCCTTTTAAGTAGCTCTCATGGCTCTACTCAACTTTTTAAACATATGGAATGAAAAGATAATAACTATTTCAATGTTCTTTCCTAGTAATTATAACATCTACATAACTTCTGGGTTGGTTTCAATTAATTTGATTTTTGTCTTCATTATAAGATGTATTTTTGTGTTTCTTTGCCACCTGGTGATTTTTTGATTGAATGTTAGATGTTGTAAATTTTATCTTTTAGGGTACTGAATAATTTTATCAACACTTTTGCACTTGAACTTTGTCCTGGGACACAGTTACTTTGTTTAAAAAAGATTTATTCTTTTCAGATCATGCTTTCAAGACTTGTTATGTGAGAACAGAGCAATGCTTAGTTTAGAGATAATTGACATCCGTTACTGAGACACAACCTTCTTAGTTTTCTATCTAATAATCCGTAAATCATGAGTTTTCTATTCTAGTTGGCAGGAAAAGACAATGTTCCCAATGATTTTCCCTCGAATCATTTTTTTTTTAATTGGAGGATAATTACTTTACAGAATTTTGTGGTTTTCTGTCATACATTAGCCAGAATCAGCCGTAGGTACACCCATGCCACTCCCTCCTCTCCTCTCCCTCTCCCCTCCCAACCCTCTAGGTTGTCACAGAGCCCCTGTTTGAGTTCCCTGAGTCATACAGCAGATTCCCATTGGCTATCTACTTTACATATGATAATGTAAGTTTCCATGTTACTCTTTCCATACATCTCACTCTCTCCCTCCTCCCCTCCCGCCGTGTCCATGTCTGTTCTCTATGTCTGTTTCTCCACCACTCAAATTCTTTGGAGTGATTCTTTTGTCTTAAGTCATGTAATTTCCTTACATGAATGCACTAGTCAGTATTCTGCTGAATACTCTAGGGGTGTGCATGCATGCCAGGTCACCTCATTTGTGTCTGCCTCTTTGCAACCCTATGGGCTGTATACTGCCAGGCTTCCCTGTCCATCGGATTCTCCAGGTAAGAATACTGGAGTGGATTGCCATGCCCTCCACCAAGGGGTCTTCCTGACTCCAGGACTGAACCTGCATATCTTGTTTCCTGCTCTGGCAGGTGAGTTCTTCAGCACGTGTGCCACCTGGGAAGCCCGAGTATGTGTATAGTGTCCTTCAGCCCTTAACTCCCAGGCTGAGAAACTCCTGTGAGGGCCACTAATAGCTTTTCATGGCTTGAAGCACATACAGTAACCACCTTGTAGCTCAGTGCTTTTTAATTTTTAAAATAAAGCATCAAGAATAACTGTTGCTGACCTGCATTCTGTGGCCTTCACAGGTTTCAGAGCGATTTCATTTGTGCTTTTTCTTCTAAAGCTTATGCAGAGATTATCAGCACATGTGTATGTGCAACTGGTTTTTTCTTGAATCTAGTTGACAGAGAAACCAGTATCCATGATTAGGGGGAGAAGAGGAAACTATTTATGTCATCAAGAATTATCTGCCAGTGTTATTGAGTACTTTGGACATTGTGGGCCACTGTAGCTGTCTACCTGACTCACCCACCACCAGTTAAATAGTAAACAATTATGTTGTTTTCCTCGGTGTGAAGTACTTGATATTACTTGTCTTTTAGACATACTCCCAATCTCCTTGTATCTAGAATAATAGGTGCAGTGTTTCTGTTAGTTTATAAATAAATTCATGTGAACTTGTGACTGTCTATTCATGAAGATAATGCATGGGGAATACTTATTGCATGCTATCTAACATAGATGATTAGTCCCACTAGTGGATTTGGAATGCTGTGTGGACAGAGACTGCATCTTTATTCCTTTCGGTAGTCTAGTTATAGGTAATAACTTTATCACAGTGAAGGGCTTCCCTGGTGGCTCAGATGGTAAAGAATCTGCCTGCAATGGGGGAGATGCAGGTTTGATCTCTGGGTTGGGAAGATCCCCTGGAGAAGAGAATGGCTGCCCACTCTAGTATTTTTGCCTGGAGAATCCCATGCACAGAGGAGCCTGGCAGGCTACAGTCCATCGGGTTGCGAAGAGTTGGACATAACTGAGTGACTAACATAACATATAGTACAGTGAACAGATACATTTGTGGATTGTGGGCAGACCCAAGCAGGATATCAATGCTGGCAATGTTTCTTGAAAGAAATACCAAATACCAAATGTTACACCTAAATATTATTAAGGAGTAGGACTAAATATGTAATTGCTGGGCCCAATGACAAGTGAAGAACTGATGCTTCATTCAAAGCATTGGAAGTCCTTCACTGGGAGGACTGATGCTGAAGCTGAAGCTCCAATACTCTTCACCTGATGTGAAGAGCTGACTCATTGAAAAGACCCCGATGCTGGGAAAGATTGAGGGCAGGAGGAGAAGGGGACGGCAGAGGATGAGATGGTTGAATGGCATCACTGACTCAATGGACATGAGTTTGAGTAAAAGACAAGGAAGCCTGGAGTGCTGTAGTTTGTGGGGTCTTAAAGAGTTGGACATGGCTAGTGACTGAACAACAACTATGAGGACAAATGAAAAAGTGAGTCAGCTTGTTAAAAAAAAATATGAAGAATTTCAAGACAGTGATAGAAAAGCATTAAGCCAAGTGCTGGGCTCTTTGTGAATGTATATGTCACATACCTTTGAGACCAGCCCTGTTAAGGACTGTAGGAAATAGAACCCAATTTAAAGTGCAAAAAACAAAGACAAACCAAATAGTACCACTCAAGGTTTTTAGTTGTCTAGGACGGGGAACTTAGTATTTTTTACAAAGAAGAAACCTATTAAGGTTAGTTTGAAAAGAGTGATTGCTATATGCTATATACCACTGGTCTAATTAAATTTGCTATACTTAATTCTATCATTATGAAAAGTTAGTAGTTGAAGTCTTAGACTTTAAAAGAAAAACTGTGGATACTGTAAGGACAAGCACTGAGCTTTGTATTTGGAGAAACATTGACCTAATATTTCACTGCTGATTGAATATGCTGTGGCTGTTTCAGCATCTTGAATTATTACATTACTTTTATACTTCAGTTTTGAATACTTCCAAAGTTATGCAAAAACTTAAAGCCTTAAGCTTAAATTAAATACTGTGGTTAAGACTATTAACTTGAACATATAAAACTAAGCTCCTTAAAATATCTCATAAGAAATATATTTGCTTTGGGGAACTGAATAATTTTCTGGGAACACATCTTTCATTTGTTTGATTTTTAAAAAGCATTCATATATGAATTAATAAGCCATAAAATTCTGATTTACAATCTCTAAAAGCCATAGTAATACCATCTACAAAACTGTCAAGATGCATTTTGGGCTGTCCTTCTCCTTCCATTTTTTTTCCTTCTTTTCTTTCAAAGGATTTAAATGCAATTGGGATTATAAAAATCACATTAAGATTGAAAGACTGTAGAATAAGTTTCACTTGGGGTGCTTGTTAAAAATGCAATTTCTGGGGTTTCATTTCAGATCTGTTCAGTGAGACTCTGCAGGCGGACTCCTAGAATCTGCATTTTTTACGCTTTCCAGATGTTTCTTATGCACACTAAAGTTTGAAGACCACTGCCCTCAAGTTTTAATTGTCATTAAAAGAACTTTTAATGGATACAGCCATCATTTCATATTATTGATTGATAGAATCTGCTTTAAGTATGCAATCACTAAAATACATAGCCTTATGCACTGAGATATACAGATGTGTTGCCTTGCTGGAGAGAAGGAAAGTCAAAGCTCTTGACTGCATCATGTCTTAAGCTCAGCTGTGATATTTGATGACTGGCTAAACCTAAAAGCCAGGGAAAATGTATGTCTTCGGTCTCCACTCAACCTCTGACACCACCTCACTGTCTCGAGGTTAATCTGTATATAGGAATGCTTTATTCCTGCTCCCTGAATTTCTATAGAAAGACATGGGTTACAAAGTCAGGTGCTGCAGACTTCTGTAGGCTTCTCATCCAGAGTCAGTGACATAGCGCTGGATCAGGCAGCGCTCGCCACTGATTTAATTTGATCTTTCCAGGGAGGATTAAAAATATTGTTCTCACCCCACTGAGAATGCTGCTGCTAAGTTTCAATATGTCAGAAGCTTTTTCATTTTTCCAACGCCAGTGCTGGCTAGGATAGTAAGTGACAACGCTGCCCTATTTGCATTATCTTCCTTAGCCTGCACATTTTTCAACCGTGTCAAAGAAGAGGTGATTTGAAGGGAAACTCATGGCGAATATAAGAAGGGCTCTCAGCCCGTGCTCTGCAGGACTGGGAAGAGAGCTGATCGTGCCTGCAGGGATGAGTAAAGCCTTTTACTGGGGGCTGCCTGCCCCGCACCACCATGCGATTTTGTACACTGCCAGCGATGCCACCACTTTGCCTTGAAATCAGAGGCCTCGGTTATGAATTTTCTAACAGTCTCCAAAAGTGGGGCTTCACTTAGTGTGTGCCTGATTTAAAGATAACTAATATTGTATTGATCATGTCATGTTTGTAAAAACCCTGTACTCATCAAAGTGTCTGCAGACACATCATTTCATTTAATTCTTGCCCAAATCCTCTTAGGCATACAAAGCAGATACTATTATTCATGTCATGGAAGAGGAAATAGAGACTCAAAAGCTAATTAGTGGAGTCAGCACAGGGCCCTCAATTAAAAAAAAAAATTTTGTGCATTTTTGCTGTTCTTCCAGTGGATTTTTTTTTTTTTTTTTTTTGCTGTTTTGATCCTCATTGCACTGTACATGCTCAGTTGCCCCGTGGGATGTGAGATCCTAGTTCCCCAATCAGGGATCAAACCCACGTTCCCTACATTGAAAGGCAGATTCTCAACCACTAGGCCACCAGGGAAGTCCCAGGGGTGCTCAATTTTTGAACTTTAAGATTAACAAATAACTCATATCTCTGAGAAGAAAATAGGTGTCCATGGTACATCTGGTTTCTTTTTTTTAAAGTGTGGTTTTTTTGGTTTTGTCTGTTTCCTTAGACCATGCTGTTCATGTGCTCTTGGCTATGTTCAGTTCTGAGGATCAAGACAGTGTTGCTCCTTCTCACTCTAGGGGTTATGGGTGATATTCTTCCAGAATTTAAAATGTATTTTGGTTATAAGTGTGTCCTGAGGTGCAACGCTCATTGCTCTCATTTGTTATAAGTACATTATCAGCATGTTATTAGCCACTATGTTCCAAGACTCGATGGACATGAACTTGAGCAAACTCCAGGAGGTAGTGAAGGACAGTGAAGCCTGGCATGCTGCAGTCCATGGGGTCACAAAGAGTCGGACATGACTTAGCAATGAATAACATGCTCCAAGATGCAAAATGATTTTTAAAAGTCCTATCTGCTGATCTGATTGGTTAGTGTTCCAGTCCTCCTCTGTTTATAGCTCTGTAACCCCTGGGATATTCTGACAGACCCTCGTATGTTTCTTGTCCAGAGTATAAAATAGTAACAGTACAGGATGCTGTGTTGGATCTTATTAGGCATTAAAATTTGAATACCTCACACGTGTGACAAAGATGATAACAGGCATTGAAAATTCCACAATAGGAATCTATTCTCACAAGGAAGATTGTAATGAGCATGGCAAGAGCTGCAGAGAGAACCCATTCTCATTATGTTCTAAAGCCCAGTTTCCTGTCTTCAGCTTGAACTGTGGTGTCTGGGCTCCTATATCAAGAATGTTCCATTTGAGGAAATGACACAGCTAGCAGAAAACATAAATTCCGCTTCTGAGCACCTATCCTATAGGAGAAACTGTTTCTTCATTCAATTAACCAAACTGTAATTAAAAAAAAAAAACTCATTTAAGAAGCCTCATTATAGAAGATAAATGTGTGTTTGTGTATTATGATTGTGACTAATTAAAAATTAACTGATTTAGTACATTTGAGGCAAAGAAGTGTCCCCATCACCTTCCTCTAATTGCAGTATTTACAAACGACCTGGACTATATGCTTTTTGCCCAGATTATTTTGCTGTATGATTGTAATGCTTCCTCCTGTGATAGAGTTCATAAGTATTCAAACAAAAACTATGTTGTTAGCTTTCTTGTTGTTGTTAAGACTGCTTTAGGTCGTTTACAGTTTCCATTTCTGTCTTAAAAGGATTTACTGCTACGAATAATGGCTTACATCACTCCAGGCAATAGTAAGGCATATTGTCTTTCCTATTTTACTCTCATTGTGATTTGAGAAGTGGACCAACCAGATGTACTTCTAAGTTATTGGTGTCCTTTTGAAGCTACCAGCATGGGCATGTTTTACAATTGCAAATGTGTTAAAGTATTTTAAAACACAACCAATGACAAACCCAACAGGCAATCCCAAAGCAAAGGAAATTCTGTCTGTCCCACAACTTCAGAAGTTGGCTCTTTGCCACACCTTCTGGGAAGATAGGACTTCCCTGGGAGCTCTGTCGTTAAAGAATCCACCTGAGATGCAGGAAGTCTGAGTTCAGTCCCTGGGTCAGGAAGATCCTCTGGAGAAGGGAACGGCTACCCACTCCAGTATTCTTGCCTGGGAAACCCATTGGACAGAGGAGCCTGGTGGACTACAGTCCATGGGGTCACAACAGTCAGACACAACTTAGTGACCAAACCACCACCAGGGCAGATAATGCAAGTTCCCTGGACATGACGATAATGAAGGGTCACAAAGCGAGATGATGGGCATCTCAGATACTATAGATCTCGATGTTATGAAAGGAGTATTTCATCCAAACATGGCTAAGAAGACTAAATCTGAGTTGGCAGTTTTAGAAATCCCATCTCATGTATGATGTCTTTTCTGACATGTTTTCCAAAACTAGAATATTTCTGCTGACTAGTTTCCATGGCTTCCTCTCTTCAGACTATTCTTCACTAACTGCACATTCCCAGTGTATCCTTACTAAAATGTCAGCTGATATAGGTTTTTTTTTTTTTTTCTAGTACATGCAGCTCTCAGTATAACTTCTGTGTAAGTATTTATTGAGGAGAAAAGGCATGAAGAGGGCAGACGACTGGAGCTCGGGAAAGAACTGGTGCTGGCTGTTGAGTTAGGGAGTGTGAGGAGGAGGAAAAGGGCTTTGAGCGCAAGTGAGTGAGACAGCATGCGTGGGCTGAAGAGAGAAGCATGGAAGCTTCAAAGAGAGGTTTGGTTTAGGGTGCTAACATTTGCATAAATTGCACAGGCATGGGGAGGGTGATGACAGGAGGTGGGAAGAATGTGATATTTGGGTGGAAACCAGCACTTAGAAATTGGCTCATCCCTTAGCTGTAGCGGAGGGCAAGCCCTCTGCCACATCACTGGGAGGTCACTGGATCCGTGGATCTTGAGCAGTCCTGTTCATATGATACAGTTCTATGGCTTTTCCTGATTATTGATCTTCAGAGTTCTAAAAGCCAAGAGAGACAGAGGTCACAGTAAAATCAATATTTCCATTATGAGATAAGAAAATCTCATAAGGGGAACCTACACAGATGAATTTGTATACAACCAAACCTAGACTTAAGAATCTTTTGAAGATAGTACTAGGATTGTGTCCCCAGTTTTTAAGCTTCTTTCTTTATCTCACTTTGATTTATATTTGCTTTCTACCATTTTATCCCTCCTTGAAGTAAAACTGGTCAAGAGTATGTTATAAATGTAGAATCAACAGATATTGAAATCATCTTTTGAACTGCTATCATTTAGAGTGAAATTAAATGATCAGATAGTTACTTTGTCAGTTACTGGCAGAATTGTTTTAGAACCCAAGAATCATGGCAATCCATACATTGTCTATTGAATCCTATCAAAGGCTTGATTTTATTCAAAGGGAGGAAGAGAAAAATAAAGAGCATTAGGGAGGGAGGAAAGAAATGAAGAGAACAGTAGAGTCACTGCAATAAATTCACTTTATTCCGTTCTGTACATGCCCTGAATTAGTAGGGACTAATAATATACTGATTTGTCTGTAATAACATAGCATTCTGTACTTTAACCCAACCTTAAATTATACATGCTCTTCTACTACCACTAACTATAACTAGTATGAAATAGGAACAGTTGAGCTCAACACCTTTCTGTGGCTTTTAAATCTTGGGAGTTGTTCTTACTTTGATTTAATGTAACAACCTTAATTCATCTTTGGTGTTCTTACTCAACCAGTGAAAGAACAAGTATTCATCTGGAAACCTTAGGGAAGATCTAATTGGAGACATGCCTATACTTTTTTTTTAGTTGAAAAATTGGAAACATTATCTCCTACATTGATAAATTTATATTCAGTTCATACTGATTGATGTTCAGTGAACATAAAATTGATCAGTTTATATTTGTAGCATTAAAAACCCTGTTTTTCTGTTCTTCCAATTTCCAGTTTTATTTTGAAGCTAGACAAAGAGCATTTTCTTCCTTTTTAAAAAAATATTTGAGTTTAGTAACTTTCAAGGCCCTAAGTTTATTGGCATAATTTAATGGAAAAATTTATGCTTCAAAGCATTCATTTTTCTTCCTAAGCTTTGTGGTTTCAATTTCTCAACTGCTGGGTGGCTTTTAGTTTACAGGGCAGAACAGAATCTTCTCAACTTTTAAATTCCCTTAATAAACTATAAGCCAAGGACATGATCTCATCCTTATTCATGTCTTTGTGATTGTTGAAATGCAGTTACTCTTTAAGCTTAAGCATAAATTGTCCTCTTTTTTGACTAATTTGTTCCAAAATTTATTAAGCCTGAGTGCAAATAAAACAACAGTTAAACAATAGCTTTTTTCAAATTAAACTTTTATTTTGTATTGGAATATAACTGATTAACAATGTTGTGATAGCTTCCAGTGTACAACAGAGCAACTCAGCCATACATACACATGTGTCCATTTTCCCCCAAACACCCTCCCATCCAGGCTGCCACATCACATTGAGCAGAGTTCCCTGTGCTCTACAGGAGGTCCTTGTGGGTTATCCATTTTCAGTAAAAGCAGTGAGTACCCATCCTCCTCAACACCCTAATTATCCCTCTCCCTCATTTTTCTCCCCAGGCAGCCATACGTTCTGTTTCTGTTTTGTAGGATCTTCCTGACCCAGGGATTGAACCCAGGTCTTCTGCATTGCAGGAAGGTTTTTAACCAGCTGAACCACCAGGAAAGACCTTCTTCCTCTTTCAGTTCAGTTCAGTTCAGTTGCTCAGTCGTGTCCAACTCTGCGAACCCATGAATTGCAGCACACCAGGCCTCCCTGTCCATCACCAACTCCCGGAGTTCACTCAGACTCACATCCATCGAGTCAGTGATGCCATCCAGCCATCTCATCCTCTGTCATCCCCTTTTCCTCCTGCTCCCAGTCCCTCCCAGCATCAGAGTCTTTTCTAATGAGTCAACTCTTTACATGAGGTGGCCAAAGTACTGGAGTTTCAGCTTTAGCATCATTCCTTCCAAAGAAATCCCAGGGTTGATTTCCTTCAGAATGGACTGGCTGGATCTTGGGTCATGGTGGAGAGATCTGACAGAATGTGGTCCACTGGAGAAGGGAATGGCAAACCACTTCAGTATTCTTGCCTTGAGGGCCCCATGAACAGTATGAAAAGGCAAAATGATAGGATACTGAAAGAGGAACTCCCCAGGTCAGTAGGTGCCTAATATGCTACTGGAGATCAGTGGAGAAATAACTCCAGAAAGAATGAAGGGATGGAGCCAAAGCAGAAACAATACCCAGCTGTGGATGTGACTGGTGATGGAAGCAAGGTCCCATGCTGTAAAGAGCAATATTGCATAGGAACTGGAATGTCAGGTCCATGAATCAAGGCAAATTGGAAGTGGTCAAACAAGAGATGGCAAGAGTGAATGTCGACATTGCAGGAATCAGCAAACTAAAATGGACTGGAATGACCATTATATTTACTACTGCAGGCTGGAATCCCTCAGAAGAAATGGAGTAGCCATCATGGTCAACAGAAGAGTCCAAAATGCAGTACTTGGATGCAATCTCAAAAACGACAGAATGATCTCTGTTCGTTTCCAAGGCAAACCATTCAATATCACAGTTATCCAAGTCTATGCCCCAACCAGTAATGCTGAAGAAGCTGAAGCTGAACGGTTTTATGAAGACCTACATGACCTTTTAGAACACCCAAAAAGATGTCCTTTTCATTATGGGGGACTGGAATGCAAAAGTAGGAAGTCAAGAAACACCTGGAGTAACAGGCAAATTTGGCCTTGGAGTGCAGAATGAAGCAGGGCAAAGACTAATAGAGTTTTGCCAAGAGAATGCACTGGTCATAGCAAACACCCTCTTCCAACAACACAAGGGAAGACTCTACACATGGACATCACCAGATGGTCAACACCGAAATCAGATTAATTATATTCTTTGCAGCCAAAGACGGAGAAGCTCTATAAAGTCAGCAAAAACAAGACCAGGAGCTCACTGTGGCTCAGATCATGAACTCCTTATTGCCAAATTCAGACTTAAATTGAAGAAAGTAGGGAAAACCGCTAGAGCATTCAGGTATGACCTAAATCAAATCTTCCTCTTTAATGCCAGCCAAACTTCATGGCATGGTCTGGGTATTCTATAATTGACCACACTGTACAAAGATTAACCTGAAATTATTTTGTTGTCAATGACAGGAAGGTCATTTAAGTTAATATTTGCAACTTTACAGACTGTACATGATAAAACATGATTTGGGGCAGGATTCTGGTTGATGAGTTGCCTCTCTGTTGCATGGCATGATATACTTTCAAGTTGGAATTATCCTTAAATTTCTCATCGTCTTAAAGATGAGAAAATAAGAATTAGTTTAGGAAGAATAGATGGCTTGCATAGCTATTTCATGGCAGAAACTGTATTCAACCCCAAGTTGATTTATCTGTGGTCCTATGTCAGATGAAAGTCTTTTTGATAACTCAAAAAATATTAAGACTCCAGCTCCAAGGAATATTTGATTTCTGTTTTGAAATGTACACCACTTTAGCAGGGCTACTCTAAAGGTGCTATATATACCGTCTTCTGCCTGTCACTGCTACCTTAGATTCGAGTGGCTTGTGTTCATAATAACTACATTTCTTCCAGAAGCCAATTTTTTTTGAAATATAATACAGACCATGGTTCCATCCAGTTTTGAAGCATGCTGAATGTAGGTAGCTATATTTATTACAACAATTGAAAGGAGAACACCATGAAAATAAAAGTCTTCCATAAGTAGGACAGTATTTCATCTGATTTAGAATTGTGTAAGTTGAAAGCAAAAAGAACAGAAAGATTTCTCTAACCTTTCTAAAAACAAGTCCTAGAAAAGAATGAGTTCTTTTTTTTCCCCGATGATTTCTAAGTAATGACTGTAAATATGAATGCAATTTTAGAACATATAAGAATATTCCTAGTATTTTGTTGTTGTTGTTCAGTTGCTAAATCATGTCTACCTCCTTGCGACCCCATGGATGTCCCTCTTTGGGGCCAGCATCACATTTTATTTCTTTCACTTTTTGTTCTTTTCCCTTTAAGATGGGTGAAAAGAAGACCTGTACAATATTTCATGCTTATACCAAGACACATGTACTTTTTTCCCCTCCTTTTTCCAAGACAGTATATTGTTCTGTAGGAGTTAGTGTGGTGCAGAAAGTGGAAAGGAAAAAGAAAGACCTGATCTTTGTTTATTTGTCTACTGCTTTTGACTTTAGTGAGACGTGAAATCACTCTTGGGCTTTAGGGTTCAGAAGTGTCATCTGGGCCTTGTTAAAAGCATGTTCCCAGATCTGGCTCTCTGAGGTCTGTTCTTTCTGGAAATGTGCTGGGTGATCATGCCCATGGCTCCTGGGCCTTCTAAAGAGTGCCGTCTGGGAGTCTGAGTGCCCTTAGAAAGGAGGGAGGTTGCTGGAGGTGCTTTCATGACTCTTTCCTTGCCCAGTGACAATGTTCTCAGTGACTTGGAATTTCATATTTTCCTTTCTTTCTTCAGATGTTAAATCTTTGTGGGTGACTCTTTAAAAGATGACTGGGAAAAATGCAAATATATTGAGCATTCACATGTCAAAGAAGAAGATTTCTTGGCAATCCAAGAGGAGATCCAGATGCATGGTTTTTTTTTTTTCTCTCCTATTCTGTCCACTGTGGAGGATACCCAGTGGCTGCTGGCAGTACTGCGTGAGGAGAAATACCCTAGTCTTCCTTTCCTTCTACACATCAGTCTCTTGTCTGGGTTTCTCATTTGCTGAATCCAGTCAGAGGTAAGTAGTTTCTGAACCAGCTGGGCCCAGAAACACAGCTGGCAGGAGTCACGTGCTGGGATACAGAGCAAAGCCTGCGAAGACAGAGAGAGAGAGGCATGAATTGGATCTGAAGGCCAACAGGCCAGGAGCTGGTGAATCTTCTTGGCCTGAGAGAGGATCAGGCTTTCAGGTGCCTCGGTGGTAGAGAATCCCCCTGCCGAGGCAGGAGATGCAGGAGAAGTGGGTTCCATTGCTGGGTCAGGAAGATCCCCTGGAGGAGGAATTGGCAACCCAATCCAGTATTCTTGCCTGGGGAGTCCCATGGACAGAGGAGCCTGGCAGGCTATAGTCCACTGGGGTCGCAAAGAGTGAGACATGACTGAGTGACTGAGGACACACACTGAGAGAGAATCAGGACAAGCACATCGTCTAGAGTGAGTGGATACAGGGAAAACAGAGCCTCAGGGGTCTGAAGATCCAGGTCCATCCAAAGTAGTGGAGGCTGGGCACTGTTCTCAGAGTCAGAACTGAAGACCACCCACAGGGGCTCTTTCTATTGCAGTAGTCTAAGATTCCCAGAAGAGCAGGAACTTTGTCACTGGTGGCCTCATTCCACCTGAGCACGGAGATAGGCATTTTTAAATAGAAATGGCCTGACTCAGACATCAAGCAGAGACGATGCCTCAGCAGTGCCATGCCTGGCCCCCCCAACTCCCCACAGCCCCCCACCGTGTCCCCAGTTCCCGTCTGGGGTCTATTTGGAATGTCTGGCTCTCATTGCCAGTGTGATTGGAATGCAGCAGAAAGCTAGGATTGGCTCCCTTGGAGACGTTAAAAAAATAAGCTACCAACAATTGCATTAACTGTGTAAGAATAAAAAAATTAGGGCAGATGGGCCTTGACTGTTTATTTTCTATGGAGTAATAAACTCTGTTCATGTTTTCAGACTGTCCTATGGACAATAAGAGAGTAAATTTGCAGTCAGGGGATGACTAAAGAATTTGGACCATTTCTTTCCAAGTTCCAGGCCCTTTAAGGGCCAGCATCAAATGAAATTTGGGATGTATGCATGAAGCTAAGCGACTATTATAAATGTCACAGTCTGCACGAGGCTCCATAAATTCACACCATGGAGAGCTGTCTAAAGGGATTTGCACTTTCCCTTCACTTGGACTTGAAAGGCGCCTTACTAGTCTGCAGCCAGTTCGGAGGCCCCGGCTGGAGCAGACAAGCTGTGTGCGGCCAACACCTGGCCACGACTTTCCCGGGAACCCTGAGGACTTCTGATGCGACAATTAGGAGCTGGCCCGCATAACATTTCCTGAGAGTAAGCTTGGTTTTTAACTTCATTTCTTGGTTAAGAAGTTCTTGTGTTTCAGACAGGTGTAACCTTTCCCTTTTGCTTCCTGACAAAGGACACACGCGAGGTATTCTGGCTAACTTTGGGAGATCGGTCATTGGTTTTTGTCAGCCTTGTTTTTTAAAAATCTACATATTGCTTCCCCTGTTCAATCCATCAGTTTACACTTGAAAAGGTCATGTTTTTCTCAGCAGGAAACTTTGGAGAAATCCTTCGCTATGATTTATCTTATGTTATATGCTCTGATAAGAGACTCCTAGGAAGCAAGGCCCATTAGTTCCTGGTATGTTCATCACCCCAATGTCCAGTGTGAAATAAGTACCGATGGTTGAGTTTGGCGTATTCTCTTGGATGATTTAAAGGGAGTAAAGGCAATGACCAGTTTTCATGCAGCAGCTTATATGGTTCAGACAGGTGAGTTACAAGAGAGAGTCTCCCCTTGTAGGTACTAGAATGTCAGTGATAGCTCTTACATTCAAATGTGCCCTCCAATATTTGGTATAAAGATAAGCATGCTTCCAAATATTTAGTATTTTATCATCTTCATAGTCTATGGTGGTTTTAAAAACCTATTAGTATGTTACAAACAATAAGCCTTTTCTTGGCCCTTTTCCCACTAAACTTCTTCAGGATGTTAATCATTATTGACATGATAAAGAAAGTCTAGATACCATTTTTAAAAAACATGGCATTTCAAAATAATATTCAGTGAATTTCAGAGCAATTAAATGTCTACAGTATTCAACTCTGAACTATTTTTAGTGGAAAGGCCAGGCAGCTCCAGGGAAAAAGCCAAATATGAAGTTAAATAGTTTGGTTTCATGTCTAGGATGACATTTTGAGGGAGACCAGTTTTGGGAGACAAATCATATATATGGGTTGAAAGAGTTGGACATAACTTAGCAACTAAGCCACCACCAAATAAGTGAAAAATATTAGTCACTCAGTGTCCAACTCTTTGTGATCCCATGGACTGTAGCCTGCCAGGTTCCATTGTCCCTGGAATTTTCCAGATAAGAATGCTGGAGTAGGTTGCCATTTCCTTCTCCAGCGGATCTTCCCAACTGAGACTGAATGTGAGTCTCCTTCATGGCAGGCAGAGTCTTAAATTCTTATCTCAAATGTTAATTTCAGCCAAGAACATTTACTCAAGAAACACTGTATGTCTCCAACGTATAAAGTCCTAGGTTGGTTGCTAAGAATGTAACAGTGAACAAGACAGAAAGTCCTCCTCTCAGAATGCCCAAGTGTGGTGGGTTGCCTGGCACTAAATCCTGCTAGCGGGACTGTCAGTTCAGTTCAGTTGCTCAGTCATGTCTGACTCTGCAACTCCATGAACTGCAGCAACGCCAGGCCTCCCTGTCCATCACCAACTCCCGGAGTTCACTCAGACTCACATCCATCAAGTCGGTAATGCCATCTAGCCATCTCATCCTCTGTTGTTCCCTTCTCCTCCTGCCCCCAATCCCTCCCAGCATCAGAGTCTTTTCCAATGAGTCAACTCTTCGCATGAGGTGGCCAAAGTACTGGAGTTCCAGCTTTAGCATCATTCCTTCCAAAGAACACCCAGGACTGATCTCCTTTAGAATGGACTGGTTGGATCTCCTTGCAGTCCAAGAGACTCTCAAGCGTCTTCTCCAACACCACAATTCAAAAGCATCAATTCTTCGGCGATCAGCCTTCTTCACAGTCCAACTCTCACATCTGTACATGACCACAGGAAAAACCATAGCCTTGATTAGACGGACCTTTGTTGGCAAAGGAATGTCTCTGCTTTGGAATATGCTGTCTAGGTTGGTCATAACTTTCCTTCCAAGGAGTAAGCGTCTTTTAATTTCCTGGCTGCAGTCACCATCTGCAGTGATTTTGGAGCCCCCAAAAATAAAGTCTGACACTGTGTCCCCATCTATTTGCCATGAAGTGATGGGACTGGATGTCATGATCTTTGTTTTCTGAATGTTGAGCTTTAAGCCAACTTTTTCACTCTCCTCTTTCACTTTCATCAAGAGGCTTTTTAGTTCCTCTTCACTTTCTGCCATAAGGGTGGTGTCATCTGCATATCTGAGGTTATTGATATTTCTCCCGGCAATCTTGATTCCAGCTTCTGCTTCTTCCAGCCCAGCGTTTCTCATGATGTACTCTGCATATAAGTTAAATAAGCAGGGTGACAATATATAGCCTTGACATACTCCTTTTCCTATTTGGAACCAGTCTGTTGTTCCATGTCCAGTTCTGTTGCTTCCTGACCTGCATATAGGTTTCTCAAGAGGCAGGTCAGGTGGTCTGTTATTCCCATCTCTTTCAGAATTTTCCACAGTTTATTGTGATCCACACAGACAAAGGCTTGGGCATAGTCAATAAAGCAGAAATAGATGTTTTTCTGGAACTCTCTTGCTTTTTCCATGATCCAGAGGATGTTGGCAATTTGATCTCTGGTTCTCTGCCTTTTCTAAAACCAGCTTGAACATCTGAAGTTCATAGTTCACATATTGCTGTAGAATTTTGAGCATTACTTTACTAGTATGTGAGATGAGTGCAATTGTGCGGTAGTCTGAGCATTCTTTGGTATTGCCTTTCTTTGGGATTGGAATGAAAACTGACATTTTCCAACCCTGTGGCCACTGCTGAGTTTTCCAAATTTGCTGGCATTTTGAGTGGAGCACTTTGACAGCATTATCTTTTAGGATTTGAAATAGCTCAACTGGAATGCCATCACCTCCACTAGCTTTGTTCATAGTGATGCTTTCTAAGGCCCACTTGACTTCAAATTCCAGGATGTCTGGCTCTAGGTGAGTGATCATACCATCATGATTATCTTGGTCATGAAGATGTTTTTTGTACAGTTCTTCTGTGTATTCTTGTCACCTCTTTTTAATATCTTCTGCTTCTGTTAGTGGGACTGTAGAGAAGCTTATTAAAGGGTAGAAGATGGTTGTTTAAAATCAAGTTCAGGTGTGCGTGGTGCACCTAAACACATCTCTGCCCTGGCTTTCGTCTTGAGTGACTTCTCCAGTTGTACAGGTAGGTTTGACCTGCTCCTCCTAGAGTCCATTTCCCCACAGCTGGCTTTAAACAAGGCATGAAGTTGTAAGGCTGTTTAGCACTTGGCTTGATCTCAAGTCTATAATAAGGGCTTCAATATAAGAACTAGAACTGAAACTAGAACCTGAGTCTTATCCCTGGGGCTAAAACTATCAGTGTTAATAAGCCATATAAATTACACTGAAGGACTGGAGAAAGAAATGGAAGGAAATCAGATTAGCGTATCAGGAGGCCTGGTAATCAGGGCACTTTGGCTTCATGTGGTCAGTGTTTCTGGAATGCTTATGTAATCCTCACTCATGGTTGCTCCTCTTTACTCTGTAGACCAGCACCTGTATGTCTTTAGTTATTATCGTTTGTATTTGTAGATTTTGTGTTAGTATTGCTTCCTTAACCATGACAATAACTGAAGAGGATATCAGGATCTGTTAATAACTGATGCTTGCTGCTGCTGCTAAATCGCTTCAGTTGTGTCCGACTCTGTGCGACCCCAGAGATGGCAGCCCACCAGGCTCCCTGTCCCTGGGATTCTCCAGGCAAGAACACTGGAGTGGGTTGCCATTTCCTTCTCCAATGCATGAAAGTGAAAAGTGAAAGTGAAGTTGCTCAGTCATGTCTGACTCTTAGTGACCCCATGGACTGCAGCCCACCAGGCTCCTCCGCCCATGGGATTTTCCAGGAAAGAGTACTGGAGCGGGGCGCCATTGCCTCCTCCGAGACTCTGGCCTAATACAAGGTAATCTCTACATGTGGCAAAATATCCATATGGTGCAAAAAAGGGCACAGCAGAAAGTTTCTCTGTCTGCTGTTTCCCAGGTTTTCAATCTCCCAATTTCATGTCCCGGAGGCAGCTGCTCTTCCTGGTAAGTTCTGGAGACCCTCTGGGGACACTGACAAAGCAAGAGCTTTTCCTAAGCACATTTACTAGACCTAAGGCCTACTTCTAGGAGAATACATGTTTGTATTTAGTAGGTCATAGTTCTCAGTGTGTGATATTGCTCAAGATTTAAGGAATGCATCAGAATCATTTTTCCTGTTTCAAGTAGGAAAGAGTGGAAAGCCGCCTGCTGTGAGCTTGCTGAACCGGTGTATTTCTCAGGTACGTGTTGAAGTTCATGGAGCACCACCTAAAGAGATGGAAGTAATGCTACAGGGGAATATGGCCTTTCAGCAACACACACAGTTTCACACCACATGTTATTAGTTCTTGTAAAAGCTGCTGCCTCTCTTTCTCATCTCTAGATCACTGGATGACGGCTTTGGCAGAAACAAATAGCAGGTGGGATGACACGTATTTGTGGATTTTAGGTTAGAGCTTGACTTTAGCATATGCCGGTTTCTCTTTTTCCAGACTTGCCTTCCTTTCAGGGGCTCAACACCTCTTGTTAACATAATGATTAGATTCAAGGCCTGCAATTTAGTCAAGATGGAGTCACGGGTCAGTGGGCCCCTATTATCACAGCTGGGGTTGCAGTCCCACGTTGACTGTTCCAGAACAGTGAGTGTATTCATCTCAGCTGTGCCATCCTGGGCAATGTCAAACACCCCTCACATTCTTTCCTAGGGAGCCGGTTCTCTTAGGTTTCTTTGTGTGTGTGTGTGTGTGTGTGTGTTTTAAATTTCAGGGTCCATGAGGGATGTCAAATATCTCCTAGATCTTTTACCCTTTAATTTGTCCATTTTTTGTTTTAGAGGTCAATTCCAACTGGATATGATCCTAACAGCTGAATATGACCAGGGGCCAGGTTTAGAGGGACCAAGAGGGGAAATTTGAAAGGGCAATATTTTCATCGTCCATCAGTAAGAGTCAATTGTATTCATTATTACTTCTCATAAAATTCTACTTCAAACAATGGAGAAAGCCTCTCTCTAAAATGTTTATGTCACCTAAGGCTGACAGAGACACTTGCTTGGGATTTTGGCCTTGAAAACTAGCTCATCTTTGGAAAAAATAATTAAGTCTTGCTGATGAACAAGTAAAAAAAAAAAAAAGGATAATCAAGTTCATTATTTCAACACAAATAACAGGGAATTAAAAACTGCAGACCTTTGGATAGACTTAGAAATCTTAGGGTTGCAGGTATATATTTTGTTGCAGATAATATTTTGTTAAAGTATTATGTCTCTTTTCTTGAGAATCAACATTCTGAAATAATCATATGGTGAAAGAATTCCCAACAGAGAAACTTAAAACAGTATGAGCACAAAATACGGTTGAGAGCCTAAGGTCTTGAGTGAAACTATGAGTAATTTTTCAGTTTATGAAAACCAATAAAGTAGCAGAGTGATTGTGAAAACATTTCACACATATTAAATTAACGGGTACAGTATGATTGACTTCCATTTATTATCCAACAATCACTAGAGAATTTTCAGACTCTCCTTATGTAGTTTCAGAAACGTGACTGGAATTAATTTTACTTTGATACAGACATGATGTACACTGAGTTAAATTTTTCCTCTCTAGTTGACTATTCATCGCCATAGTGATTCCATAATTCTGAGATGATGACTTCTGCCCTCTTTACTTGTCTGGCACTGTCTTGGCTTCAGAGACATAAAATATCTTGGACTTTTGAGATGAATAATGTTGGTCCAATTGAGTAGCTATTTCTCTACCATCTTCTCAAATAGATAAGGTTATATTGCTTTAGTTCCACTGTAATGCCCTTCTGACCCTCCTGCACACAGATACTGCTGTGCTGTTTTAAGGAAGAGGATTATCATGCTCCCACATAACTTTGCCTTTTTCAAAGCTGTATTCCAGATACCTTTACTCTTTCTTGTTCATCCTCATCCATTCAATGCTACTTCCCTTTTTTCTTCCCAACTTCCATCTTGTTTCTTATTTTAAAACTGTCTCATTCAGAATAAACAAAATTGTGATACTGCTACATTTCATAAATGGATGCAAAAGTATTGTCAAGTTTATCAGGGATTTGTGGAAGAGAAACAAAAATAATGATAAAATATATCGTTTATTTAGTGCTGACTGTCAGACAGATACACATTATCCCCTTTAATTTTTTTTCAACAATCCAGTATGACAGATGACATATTGGTTTTAAAGGGAAGGTAGGTAACTTATCAGGGTTACATAGATAATAAGTAGGAAGTTAGAATCCAAGAACCCATACTTTGGGCACCATGCTATACTATACTTATTGACATGTGTTTCAAAGAATATCAAATAATGAGGGATCTAAGTATGGAATATTTGTCTATAAATAACTTCTATGGTCTGTGCCATGTTGAATAATCTTGCCTGGAGAATTCCATGGACAGAGAAGCCTGGTGGGCTACAGTTCATGGGATTGCAAAGAGGTGGACACAACTGAGTCACTAACACAAGGTCATGAATATTTTCCCCTATGTTTTCTTCTACAACAGATTTTCCCAAGCTTTATTGGTTTATGGAACCTTTAATATGTTAGTAATTTTTTTTTCAGAGAGCTCCTAGGCCAAAAGAAACACCTAACAATTCTGTTTATTAAGTAGGTAGGTACAGACAACTTAGAGCTTCCCAGGTGGTTCACTGGTAAAGAATCCTCCTGCCAATGCAGGAGACATAGGAGACGCAGGTTCAGCCCCTGGGTTGGGGAGATCCCCTGTAGGAGGAAATGATAACCCACTCTTACATGGGAAATCTCACGGACAGAGGAGCCTGGCAGGCTGCTGTCCACAGGGTCACGAAGAGTCAAACGTGACTTACTGACTGAGGATGCATGAAGCAAACAATAAGGATTTATGTTCCAAAGCACGTGTGTGTGTGGTGTGCTCAGTCGCCCAGTGGTATCTGACTCTTTATGATCCTGTGGACTGCAGCCTGCCAGGCTCTTCTGTCCATGGGGGTCCTCAGGCAAGGATACTGAAGTGGGTTGCCATTTCCTCCTCCAGGGGATCTTCCTTGACCCAGAAATTGAACCTGCAACTCCTCTGTCTCTTGCATTTGGCAGGTGGATTCTTTACCACCACACCACCTGGGAAGCCCATGTCCTAAATCATAGTATATGTTTGAAGCAATAATATAAATTAACTAAAAGAAAAATAGTATTTCTATTTTATTTTTCAACACCCTAATTATTTACTAGGGGAGGTATATGCCTATTACCGTTCAGAACTCCTCAAATCTTGGAAACTTATTGGACACCAATACCTTCACAGTCTATCCATGTTAATTTTCACACAATACTTATGTTTTTTGTTGTTCTTTTTTAAAATTTATTTATTTGGCTATGCTGAGTCTTAGTTGTGGCATGCAAACTCTTAGTTGCAGCATGTGGGATCTAGTTCCCTGACCAGGGATTGAACCTAGGTCCCCTGCATTGGGAGCACAGAGTCTTAGCCACTGGACCACCAGGGAAGTCCCAATGGCTACCACTGAGCACCTGGATTTGCAAAGGTATGCGTGGAATAAAATGTAGCACAGTGTAACACTGAGAACATGAGTGCCTTGAGTCACTAGTTTGTGAAGGGTCTGACAGAAGTTTGTATTACTGTTTCTCTCACCAATATCTGATGGCATTTGAGTTTGCTGCAGCCCCCAAGGCACCTTGACAAACAATCTAATTCTAGAAGATTTATTGTTTAACATTTCACATTTATGTTTATAATCCCTCTCAAATTAATCTTGGTGCACATTTCTTTTTATTCTTGTTCTTTAAGACTGCCTTGACTTTTTATCCTGTTTTTGATCCTTGCATCTGCACATACATTTCAAGATTCATGTGTGATATTCCTCTGTGGAAACAACTCTTCTTTCAAGTGCAGTGAGACCTGTCTGTGACTATTGTCAGGTTCTACGTCTGGGGGAAGGTAGGGGGATTTCGTTTGCTCTTTCATACGTTCTCTTTCGCCCCCTCTGCTCCTTCAGTGTGTTTGAGGGCAGTGTAGGGAGGAGGAAAATGGGAAACATCTTAATTAACCAAGAAGGATGCAGTCTTCTTGTGGGCTGGTCATGGCTCTTCATCATGTCTCAGTGAGTGCTGGTTGGGCTTTGGGGCACATGGGTGGAAGGTACCTAAAAGCTGGTTCTCGTGCTGGGACATGAGAATGGACTCTCCAGAGGCCACCAGGGGAGGAGGACCTCCTGTCTGGCCTTCTCTGTGCTCCCCTCCACCTTGGCATACTCTGCTGCTCTTACTTTACCTCTCCCTACACACTACCATCATCTTGGTGCCAGAATCCTTTATCTAAAGGAATGTCTTGAGTGGAATGTTGGCAAGAATCCTCAAACCCAGCTACTTGGTATGGCTCTCTCTTTCTCACAGAGTACTCACATTGCCCTGTCATCTCCATCTACTCTCAGGTTCTCTTTTCCCAAACAGGATAGTACAGAGGTGACTGGCAAATACACTGGCTAAGCAATGTGTGGCCGGAGAGTGAGATGCCAGTTTCCTCTTCCTGCCTGCATCGCTGTTTTTATGGTTGATGTTCAGTCTCTGTCTTTGTGGTGGAAGAAGATGAAGAATTTCTCCACAAGCACTTTATTTTAACGACAAGTTCCAGCGACAAGTTCATGCCTTCACCTTTATTGACTGTACAATGGTAGTTCTTGTTGGGGCCATTCTGATTAGGCATTTCTCAGTAAATTAGGCAAACTGTTGGCAGAATTTGAACTCTGTGTGGCCATTAGTGACTTTGGTTTTTAGTTTTGGGTTTCAGATGTAATTCCCCCCTTTAAGAAAAACAGCAACGACAACAAATAATAATAATTCCATGGCCTCTTGTATAGGCTAGTTTTTGTTCTAAAATCTAAAAGAACTAAAGAATAGTCTTAAGCTTGTCTCTAAAACCTGCTTATCTATTTTTAAAAAGAATGTATTCTTTTTCCAGCGTCATACAAGATTAATAAAGCAACAAATGAGACCAAGATGTTGAAATTCAAGAAATATGTATAAAGGTTTATTATGAGTTCAGCACCATTCCATCTTCTAAATCTGCACGTGACTATATCTGATTTAATGCAAACAAAGTTTAGAAATTAGGCATTATTTTAACTGAAGAAAACTAAGATACTGAGAAAATTGTTGTTCACGAGCCCTGGTTAATTTGCTACTGAGACTGCCATTTCCCCAAAGTAAGTAATATTTCATGAATACAACTTAGGTGTGTATCCATCTGCAACTCAAAAACGGATGACCTCCTAATATATCAGTCATCATCTTCTTATACTAAAGAAAGCATATTAAATCTTGAAAATCTAAGGTAATTGAACTTCAACCAAAAGTGATTTTTTAATTAGATGATCTATAAACTACCTAGAGACTCCCTCTATGAGGTTAGCACTGAAACAACAATTCACCTCTGTGTTCCTGGAGTTACTTGTTTCTTTGATTTGGAGACACAAAGAGAGGTAGTGCTAGAGATAAGCAGGGAGAAAAGACAGGATGAAAGCACTAAATTTACTTCATTTAGCTTGTTGACTTCCAAAATTTAGGAGAAATTGCCAAACATGTATTTCTTGTGACTTGACTGTATTAAGCTTGCAGGTAGTTGGAGAATCTGGCAATATCAAACACTGAGAATCCCAGGGAAGGGGGAGCCTGGTGGGCTGCTGTCTATGGTGTCGCACAGAGTCGGACACGACTGAAGCAACTTAGCAGCAGCAGCAAGTTAAAAAACAAAACCATTGTTTCCTTGGATGTTCAGAAAAGTGTAAAGCAATCTCTCCTTTCAATTAAAGTTCTTTTTCTTTCTTTCTTTTCTCTCTCTCCCTATTTCCTTTTCAGAGTGACACCCAATGTTTTTATCAGAGTTTTCAGCTTATTCCCAGATTATTTGGTACTTTTAAAATGACTTGATTTTTATTTGACTATTTGCATCCAGTTTTAACTTAGTGATTGTGGCATATATTGACAGATACTGTATTCTGTTGGAGAATCTCATTAGAATTTTTTTTTAACTTTTTTGTTTTAATTTCATATAAGTTATAAAAACCCTAGTTAACCTGACTTGAATCTGATTTGAAATGTAATCAGCGGAGGCCTACCTCTACTTCATTAAAATGTTGGAAAATTTGTGTTTTTATTCATCTTACTGTATAATTAATTTTGGTTTTGCCTTTTGATGCAAATCTGAGTTGTGTTTTATTCATATGATAAAGGCACTGGAATAAATCACCACCTTTATACTATCACATAGAGCAGATGGCCCATATCATTGAAATTTACAAGATAAGTCAAAAGCCATTTTTCAGATACTAAACCAAAGTTGATGAAGGATCTTTTCCCTGGAATTGGACAGAAAGGTACAAATTACCCTCAATAAAGTTTTCTTTAACTTTTTGTTGTTTCATAATTTGATGACTTGAAGATAACGCTAACCTATCCAGACTCTAGACTTCCTTTTTTCTCAATAGATTACTTTAAGCTATGTTTTAAGTTAAATATAATGCTTATCTGTCTACACTATATTTATAGATTATTTGGGTCAGCATCATTAGTAGCCAGGATAATTAGAACACTAATATAAAGTGGTTTCAAATGTGTGTGCATGCTTCATGCTTTAATTAGAAAGTCCTTTATAGTTTCATGTATGGGGGACACCCTTATCACTTTTATGGGAGATTTTTTCTCCAAAGAATTAATTTAAATGATTTAGAAATTATGTGTGGAGAGAAATCGTTACTGTTAATGACTGAACAGGGGGAATTCATTTGAAGAAATATTGAAATTAATAATCAGGAGGCCAAATACAAAACTGTCTTATGGAACTTTGATTTTATTTCCAAAATTAAGTGTAAATTCCTCATCCCAGGAAGAAATAAAGATTTGTTAAACCAGATATGTTATATATGAAATTATCTTCACTTAATCTCATGAAGTAAAATTAAATTTTTTTTCATGTAACATTGTGTAAGTTTAAAGTGTACAAGGTGATGATTTGATATACATGAATATTTGATAAGTGATTATCACAATAAAATTAGTTAACATATATCATCTCATTTAGTTGCCATTTTTGGGAGGTGGTGAGAACTTTTAAGATCTACTCTCTTAGCAACTTTTAAGTACCCAATAAAGTTGTTGCTATTGCATGGTTAACTATAATTATAATGCTGTATATTAGATTCCCCAGAACGTATTCATTTTATAGCTGAAAGTTTGTACCACTGACCGACTTTTCTCTACCCTCTCCCTGGCAACCACCAATCTACTCTCTGTATCTATGAGTTTGATGTTTTTAGATTCCACGTGTAAGTGAGATCATTCAGTATTTTTCTCTGTCTGACTTATTTCACTTAGTTAAGTGTCCTCAAGTTTCATCTGTGTTGTTACAAATGGCAAGATTGCCTTCTTTCTGTAGCTGAATAATATTCATTTCTCTCTGTGTGTATATATACACACACACACTATATCTTCATTAATTATTCATCTGCTGATGGTCACTTAGTTTGTGTATCTTGGTTACTGTAAATAATGCTGCAGTGAACATCAGGGTACAGATACCTGTTCACGATGTTGATTTTGTTTTATCCACGTATATGTTCAGAAGTGAAAATGCTTGGTCATATGGTAGTTCTATTTTTAATTGTTTGAGGAACCTCCATACTGTTTTCCATACTGGCTGCACCAATTTACATTCCCACCAACAAGAGTGGGAATGTAAATATGCTCTACAGCATATTTGTTCATATGCTCTACAGCATCAATCCCATGGTTTTTGCTAACAACTTTTCTAACAGATGTGATTTGCACTTCCCTTTGCATTGAGCACCTTTTCAATGTACTGTTCACCATTTATGTACCTTCTTTCGAGAGACAGGGACAGAGAAAGTAAACAATAAAGAAGTTATGGGATAAAATGTTAATAATATACAAATCTTACTAATAGTGCTTGCTTACTAATGGGTGTTCTTTGTACTATTTTTATTCTTATTTCCTTTTTTAATTAAAAAGAATACATGGGCTCATGTAACTGATAAATCCAGGGATAAACTTTAAATATGACTTTAAAATACCACTAGTAATTTTCCTCCCTCTCTGTGCTTTTCTCTGAGTTGACTTCACTTAGAGTTAGTTTTGCCAGAGACAGGGTAATAGTAAGACCTTGTTGTTGTTCAGTCTCTCAGTCACGTCCAACTCTTTGTGACCCCAGGGACTGTAGCACACTAGGCTTCCCTGTCCTTCACTGTCTTCTGGAGCTTGCTCAAACTCATGTCAGTGATGGCATCCAACCATCTGGTCCCCTGTCATCCCCTTCTCCTCCTGCCACCAATGTTTCCCAGCAGCAGGGTCCTTTCTAATATCTCATAGCATTTCTTTAAGTTTGAAGTGATTTCCAACTAAAAAAAAGATATAAACTTCTGAACTGGAATTCTAAGGTTTATTAAAATACCTGGGAACAAATCTTAAAACTTTTAGGATATCTTAAAATGAGTTTCCATTTAGGAGACTTAATATACTTCTTAAATTATTCGTACCATTCAACTGTATTTCTACAGTATAAAGTAATTAGTTGTTAGCTATTTAGGCAGATTGCTTTCATGGGAAAGAAAAACTGTGGTGGACTGAACAGGCAGAGGGCATGGAGTTCATGGGAGAAAGCTAAGGTTAACTGAGCAGGAACTGGGCTTTGATTCTACCCTGACCCAATCCTGAACTCTGGCAAACAAAACTCAACCGCAAGTCTGAACCCAAAGCTGTAGGACATAAAGTTCTTCTGTTGCTATGGAAGAAGCTTTCAGCAAATCAAAGATTAATCTGCAGTCTTTGAGACTGTGAATTATTCTCAACTTCAATAAAATAAAATTTTTCTCTTCCATGGGAGTTTGTGGGATTTGCATGATAATTTACTTCCATGTGACATCTAAGTTCTTCCATAAACGTAACAAAACATACAATAAAACAAATTTTAAAACCTAATATTTAAGTGAAAGTCATTCAGTCGTGTCTGACTCTTTGTGACCCCATGGGCTATACAGTCCGTGGAATTCTTCAGGCCAGAATACTGGAGTGGGTAGCCTTCCTTTTCTCCATTATTTAAAATAGTTTATTCCTACTTTTATACATATATAAAAGGCCAACACTTCATCATTGTTCTTTGTTCTTTGGTAAATTGCCATCTTCTCCTAAAGCTGCTTATGAGTGGGAAGCAGATCAGAATGCTCTACAGCCCTCTTCAAGTCTAGAGGTGAACTTGTTCCCCCTCATCCTTGCATTGGTAACCTCACATTTATATAACCTTTCAAGTGAATTTCAAAGATCATTCAAAAATTCTATTTGATCAGTAAAATTTACCAAATTGTATATTCCTTTCTGTAATTTTCTTTAAAGTTCGGCTTTGAGAACAAAGATGTCCACATGTGGTTTATAGATTCCCTTGGAAAGCAAAGCAAGGAGGAGGGAACTAGAAAGGCAGAGTAAATGAAATTTTTTTTCTGGTCTATGTCTGATTTTGATTATTTGGGACAGAGTCAGTGTTGAACTAAGTGGAAAATTAAGAATAAGCAAGTTGACCGAAGTCAAGCACCAGCTGACATTGTAGCCAGCGCTCAATACTGACACTGTCCTAGCTGCTATGCTGTATGTGTGTGTCTGTCAGTCGCTCAGTTGTGTGTGACTCTTTGCCACCCCATGGACAGTAGCCCATCAGGCTCCTCTGTGCATGGGATTCTGCAGGCAAGAATACTGGAGTGAGTTGCCATTCCCTTCTCCAGGGGATCTCCCTGATCCAGAGATCGAACTAGGGTCTCCTACATTGCAGACGGATTCTTTACTGTCTGAGCCACCAGGGAAGTCCAGATATTATGCTGCCAGAAGTCATAGTTTGAAGAAACCTCCCTTACATCACATGCTTTATTTTCCTTTCTTTCTTATTTGCCCAGTGAATGGGGCAGCAGAACTGATTCGGTAGAACTCAAATGGCAGAGAGACAACTCACCTTGCAGGGCTGAGAGACCCTGCCAAACAAAACAGCGACAGAGTTAAAAAATACCTTAGAGATCACCTATTCTGACTCTGCGTTCTTCAGATGAAAAACACACAAAACCTCACAGCAACAAATAACTAAGGTCTGAAGAAGTTTAATTGGTTGATCAAAATACCCTAGTTTGCAAGATGACTATTGGGCAAATCACTTATCCTTTCTGAATCAGACTGTTCATTTGTTGAAAACATGTGAGTATTTATTAACTAGGCTGTGTCTGTTCCTTTTAGGACCTCACAGAGGAGCCCACCAGGCTCCTCTGTTCATGGGATTCTCCAGGCAAGAATACTGAAGTGGGTTTCCATTTCCTTTTCCAGGAGATCTTCTTTACCCAGGGATTGAACCTGAGTGTCCTGCCTTGGCAGGTGGACTCTTTACTACTGAGCCACCTGGGAAGCCATTATAAAGACACATAGGGCTATTGGAAAGTTAAGATCATGTTTATAAAGAACCTAGTATACTCAGTGTTTGACAGGTATAGTTAGTGCTTGACACCCAATTAATGTGGTCTTTAATTGTTAGAATCATGCCTTAAGTTTTAAGATTATTAATGATGATTATATTTATCATTGTCCTGGTTGAAAGCAGAAAGGGGAAGGCTTGGTGCTGCTTGAACTTTTCTCAGAGCTGCAGAAATCCTGGATCCAGAGCCTTGTCACACATGGCGAGATCTAGTCTCATTTGAAGTAATGATCAAAGTTCTGCATGGTTTGTGCTGAGAGGTGGTTTTTCTTTCTTTCTTTTTTTTTTCTCCCATGTGCCCCTTGCTTTCATTTTGCTCAGCTTTAAAACATTTGTTCTATTTACATGAATGTATTCAGCAGGCAGATTGTTCCTTGCCTGAGAATTCTTCCCTTGAATGCAAATAACATTTCTTAATCTTTCACAGCTGGTTCAAGAAGTATGTCTGATGAATCACCTAGAGGAGATAGAAAAAGGATAAAGAGAAGACAAACAAAAGCAGAACATTATACAACCCTTGAGCAGCCCATTAACCATTTAACTTATGCAAAATATGCACTGCCTGAAGAACTGTTTTAGATGAAAGCGATAAGGCTTTCTCTCAGGCTGAGGAAAGACAAGGCTAGACCTTTGATGCTTTGAAAATGCAGAAAGGTTATAGTCAGTTGAGATTTCCATGCCAATCTTGTGAAACAAACTTGAGTCAAAAAAAAAAAAAAAAATCTTGAAGCCAGAAATGCTCTGGATAGATTTGAACCCTTTCCCTGCGGGAGAGGGAAGGTATTTTTCTCAGGCAACATTGGTCCTCCCCAATGCTTTTCTAGGGAAATTTGGTACTTACATAGGCCATTGTGTGTGTTTGTGTGCGTGCCTCTTCAGTCACGCATGCTCAGTCGTGTCCAACTCTTTGCGACCCCATGTACTGTAGCCTGCTAGGCTCCTCTGTCCATGGAATTCCCTAGACAAGAATACTGGAAGGGGTTGCCATTTCCTCCCCACCCAGGGATAGAACCCATGTCTCTCTTGAGCCTCCTGCATTGGCAGGTGGATTCTTTGCCACTGTGCTATTTGGGAGGCCCACAAAGGTCATTGGTGGTCTTCAATTTTATTTATCAATTAAAATCAGCTATAAGAAGAAGATTTGTTTCTCTTCCTAAGAGAGGTGTTAGGAAATTGCTGGAGGCTGTAAGCTTGCCTGGCAGCAGGCAAAGAGCGCAGATTGGACACTTCTGCTGAGTTTGCAGAGTTAGGTAACATATTTGCACACAGAACTGAAGTAGAGAAGATGCAGGCCCTGCTCCCACGGAATTTCCATTCTGGTAGATAAGTGTTCTCACAACTTGGGAGGAGACCAGCTGCTGAGAGTAAGCAAATTGTGAAACATCTTTTTATCAAATGCAAAAGTCAGCAAGCAATTCAGTGTGTCTCCATATATTTCAATGGGTAGCTCTATGTTGGCACATGCCTTTTCTCCTGCAGTGAGGTCTGAATGTGAAAAGAAGTGAGTTATAAGGGAGAAAAATGGGTTGGCTTTTGCACTGCATAAAGTGGTGATGAAAAAACAGTAATACTGAGAAGAGGGAGTGGCAAGAGATAGGACTCAGGAGGCACAGACTATGGCAAACTGTGGGGTTGGGAGGAGATGAATCCACTCATTCCTTCCTGTCCTCCTTTATTCAGCAAATATTTATCCTAATCCTATTCCTCCTCTGATTAAAACCCTTCAGTGGTCTTCTTTATACCTAGAGTAAAACAAATTTCTCTCCCAGACTGTCATGGGTACAATGACATGAGCCCTGTCAACCTTCTCATCTTCATCTTACACCATCTCTCTAGTTCTGCTGTTTAGGCACAGTTTTCCTTTCTGAACTGAACTCTTTTTCCTGTAGGAAATACTGCATAGCATCACACCCCCATCACACCCCACCACATCCTTCTCTCTCTCTCTCATGCACGCACACACATACACTTTTCCAAAGGCTGGTTGCTTCTCATGTTTCTAGGCTTAGCTTAAATCTCAACTACTCAGAGAGACCTCCTCTGACCACGCTATCCAAGCCCCAGTGCTTTTCTCTATCTCAGAGCTGTATAAGGGCTTTCCAGGTGGCTCAGACAGTGAGAATCTACCTCCAGTGCAGGAGTTCCAGGCTCAGTCCTGGGTCAGGAAGATCCTCTGGAGAAGGGAAAGGCCACCCTCTCCGGTTTTCTGTCCTGGAGAATTCCATGGACTGTATAGTCCATGGGGTCACAAAGGGTCAGAGATGACTGAGCGACTTTCACTTTTTACTTTCAGTGCCTGGCACCAAATAGGTGCTCAGTAAAGAATGGACCACGGAAGGCTGCAGAGGCTGGGATATTGAATGATGGTGGAAGAGGCTACTCAGTGAAATCTCCTTAGTCTCAGAAGCAGCCTGTGGCTTTCAGTTCTAAGCTTCTTCGGGGACAGAGACCTCCAGTGGAGTAGCGTCCAGCAGCACAAGGGAGGAGGGACTGGAGTCAGGCAAACCACAGTAGATCAGGGTCCTGAAACCCTCAGAAGAGCTTGCTGCTGGATTCTGTTCTGAACGTCTGAGTATTTATGAGAACACACTTGCTAATGTAGGTTCTTTCATCCTATGTTGCCTATTGGCCAGTGGCTCTTGCAGATTTTTCTCTTCATACTGGAAGGCAGTGCCAAAAGCGCCAGTGCTCTCAGACAGGGCAGTGTGTTGAAGTGTGAATATTTTGGTCCTAGTCCCTGGCATCTCACTGAGCCATGGTTAGTGCCTGGGTCACTATCAACACCCTCTGCAGAGCTGTCGAGAGCCCCAACTTCCAGCAAGTGGGCCGTCTAAGAATCCTGTATGCAGTCCGCAGTCCTCTTGAGGGGGTGGCGATGCATGCTGAGTACCAGGCTGGCCCTTTGCTCTCCCAGATACTTGCATCCTGCCCTGATGGAACCACACTCCCCTCAACAGGGGTTCTCCTGCTCCTCTGGCCGCCACATCCCTAGGTTGTGACATGGTTGGACCCACGACATTAAGCTCATAGTTGGCAACCTCAGGGGTCTAAAGAACGTGGTGGCACTGCTCAGTTCTTCAGAGCTCAAGAACAGATATACAGATCCCTTCCTAAGACTCTCACCGTTCCCAAGGCCGTTATGCAAAGTAAATTCTGATAATGATTACTTCGGCTCTTTCTTAGATCAGTGTGAATTTAGAAAAGGATGGAGGAGGTAGTGGGGAGTAGGCTCTGACAGTGATCGCCATCTCGGCTCCCTTTTCTGGTTGCTAATTTCTTCTGTCTCTAAGAGGTAGGACCAAAGTTGAGATTTCCAAACTCCAAGGTAACACACTTGAGTCCAGAAGGTAGGTGCTGGTTGAATTTCATAGAATGTTGTATGGTTGCAGTTAACTTTGCTGGGAGCAAAGAAAGAAAGTGGTTGCCTTGAGAAGAGAGAGGCGTCTGCTCTTTGAGGGATTTCAGGTTTGTGATTCGGCTCCTTTGTAATGAAGCCAAGGCACTGGCAAAAAGAACTGATGGTGTCTCTGCTCGGCTGCATTCAATGAAAATGAATCTGCGTGAAGAGGCTCCAGGTAAACGCCTCTCCTCTGGGGATGCCTGAAAATTCGTGCAACATGCCAGAGGAATATAAAGCACTGGCTTTTAAAAGCTAAACCTTTTAAAACATTTTCCATCCTTTCATGCAAAATTGACTGTGTTTCTCACCTGATTATTTCGTCCACAACAGGAAAAATTTGTTTTCTGTTAGAACATGAAAGGCAGTAAGAACAGAGCACATTACATAAATACAGACACTGCACAGTGCCTGAGTAACAGTAAAAGGAATTCTCAGGCTATTTATAAAACATCTTAAACTAGTTTTACATCAGAGTCGTATAACTTCTGCAAAATATATCCCTTCTGGGTAGGGACTGAATGAGCTTAAGGGCATGCAATCATGTATACTGTTTATAAAGAGCTGTGTAAACAGGTGTTCCATGGTGTTCTCACTAACTCATTTCCATCAGCTTATTAAAATAGTTGTTGATCAAGGTAGTCTCCAGGTACTGAACTGATAAAGCAGAATTTCAGACGATAATTAGGTATGGTGTAAAGAAACTCTGAAGGTTTAGTATTACCCGATATAGTTGTTGTTCAGTTGCTCAGTCGTGTCTGACTGTTTGTGACCCCATGGACTGCAGCATGCCAGGCTTCCCTGTCCATCACCAACTCCTGGAGTTTACTCAAACTCATGTCCATTGAATCTGTGATGCCATCCAACCATCTCATCCTCTGTCATCCCCTTCTCTTGCCTTCGATCTTTCCCAGCATCAGGGTCTTTTCTAATGAGTCAACGCTTCGCGTCAAGTGGCCAAAATATTGAAGCTTTAGCTTCAGCATCACTGTTTCCAATGAATATTCAGGGTTGTTTACCTTTAGGATTGACTGGTTTTAACACTATTATTATTACTGATGTGGTTTTTATTACAGGAGCCATTGGCACACAACAAAGGCCATCACTTTTTTCTTGGTCTTTCTCCTGATTTTTCTCCTTAAAGAGGTGAAATCTTCCTTCTTGGGCTATCACTGGCTGTATAGTACTATGTTCCTTTACTATGTCTTTTTCACAGAAACACTCTGGTAGGTGCCTCATGTGAAGCCTTTCCTTCTTTTTCCTGAGTTCTCTGAGTGGCTTTGGAAAAGGAAGCCATACAGGCATTATCCACGTGATTGAAACAAATTAAAAGAATTATTTCAAGTAACAGTGCTTAACATCTCAATACCAATTAAGGAGAGATTTCTATCAGTTTTTTAAAACTTAAACAGACCAAGTAGACTGGATTACTTTTGATTAATTGAATTAACCTTTAAGAGTTTATACATTTATATTAACATTTGTCTAATTCGACTTTGGTCACGAGATAAACTTTGAAAAACTTCTCTGGGCAGCTAAATTTTATGAGATGAGAATAAAAGTAGCACAACTTTCCCAATAGTTTATAAAAATTTTTAAAAACCTGCCAACCATATCCAAATTAATATAGAAATTGCTGATATATTTTATTTATCTTACCTACTTAACAGACATGGGCTTCCCTGATAGCTCAGTTGGTAAAGAATCCACCTGCAGTACAGGAGACCCTGGTTCTATTCCTGGGTTGGGAAGATCCACTGGAAAATGGATAGGCTACCCACTCCAGTATTCTTGGGCTTCCCTTGTGGCTCAGCTGGTAAAGAATCCGCCTGCAATGTTGGAGACCTGGGTTTAATCCCTGGGTTGGGAAGATCCCCTGCAAAAGGGAACGGCTACCCACTCCAATATTCTGGCCTGGAGAATTCCATGGACTCACAAAGGGTTGTACATGACTGAGTGACTTTCACTTTCACTTAAAAGACTTATTGTGATGAGCCAGACAGGAAACATATGGGCTGAGAAATAGCTATTTTTAAAACCAGGTTTGCATTTCTTTAAGTTTTTAAGTTTATAACAGCTTTTTCTTTTCCTTGGTAATTAAATCTCAGCCCAAAGTAGAGTTATAATTTGGTAAATAATTTTCTGATTTACAGAAGTTCAGTATTATTCTTAAAATTATATATGAAAATTGTCTTATAAAATGATGGCTTGTAACAGTACTAGATTGCCTAAAGCATTATGGTTTGTGCCTCTCATCTAGGTATATTTTGGACAATAAATTTTATAGTCACAATATTTATTCATCACTGGTAGATAAAACTCTACCCAAGTATCCACACCAACAACAATGATATTCACAACATTATTTATAGAGTAACAAAAAGAGGGTTATTTTGAGCTGGACCATAAATGAAGAATAGTATTATAGTTAGTCAGGAGAGGATAATGGAAGACCATTTTATCTGCTTTGGGTAATGGGAGTTATTAGCGTGAGCCATAGGTTGGATTACTGGAGTCCAGCCATGAATCTGAACCCTTTGGAAGGCACAGAGGGTCTGGTTTGGTGCAGTAAGAAGTGGTGAGTTATTGAAACATTCTGAGAAGATATGTGATAGATTTAAAACCACTGTAAGAAAGCTAATATGGCAACAGCATACAGAAATGTTAGAGTAGTATGTGGTATTATTCCTAGACCATAACTACTGAAAGTGGAGCCTAGTAGCTAATCTAAAAGGCAGTTCTAAATCAATAAGCAAGCAAAATAGCTGGTACATCACCCACAGGAGTCATCATTCTAAAAGGAATGGTAAGAGGTATATAATAGTTACAAAGACAGTAATATGGAAACTGAATAGAAATGAGATTGGAATGGGAAAGTTGAATAACCTGGTAATTCCTTAAGCCTACCAGTATATAGCTTCAGTGGTCTTTCTTTTAATGGTTTTTAATGGTTTTTATAAGGTTGTACCTTGAGGATTTAGCTTAGGATTGAAATAAGTAATCCTCTCCCTTATTCGTAGTTATTATATGAAGCCATGTTTGAGACATATTGGTATTTCATGTTTAAAAGAATTGTGAATTCTTTTAGGTTAAAATTGAATGGAATTTTGGGCTTCTCTGACAGCTCAGTTGGTATCTGCTTGCAATGCAGGAGACCCTGATTTGATTGCTGGGTCAGGAAGATGCGCTGGAGGAGGGATAGGCTACCCAGTCCAATATTCTTGGGCTTCCCTTGTGGCTCAGGTTGTAAAGAATTCGCCTGCAATGCAGGAGACCTGGGTTCAGTCTCTGGGTTGGGAAGATCCCCTGGAGAAGGGAAAGGCTACCCACCCCAGTATTCTGGCTTAGAGAATTCCATGGACTGTGTAGTCCATGGGGTCTCAAAGAGTCGGACACAATTGAGCGACTTTCACTTATTTCATAAAGAGGTTGAAACAGCTGTAGAATTTAAAAAAATGTAAATAAAATCATGATTGTCTATATGGAGAAGTTTTTGAAGGTTCATTTAATGTACTCAGGAGACAACTTAATCTTGTGAGTGCAGCATCAGAGAAAACCATAATGACACCTTCTCACAAATAATACTATGATGGTTGACAGAGACAGTATACACAGAACAATATTACTTTGTCCTCACTCAGGATTTATTTCTTCTATTAAGAAGTTGTCTGCAACTTGTATAAGATAAGATGTCAAAAGCTAGAGAAGACAAGGGTGATCTATCTATCTATCTATCTATAATATGATGCAATTTTCTCAGATAATCCTTTATTTTAAATTGCCAAGTGATTCAATTTTTATAATCCACCGATATCTCTATTGCTTATTTTCCTTCTTCTTTAAGTATTGATGGAGAAGGAAATGGCAACCCACTCCAGTACTCTTCCCTGGAGAATCCCATGGAGGGAGGAGCCTGATAGGCTACAGTCCATGGGGTCGCAAAGAGTTGGACATGACTGAGCGACTTCACTCGCTCACTCTAAGTATTGATATCTCATATTTTATCTTTGGGCTTCCCTGGTGGCTCAGTGGTAAAGAATCTGCCTGCCAATGCAGGAGACGTGGGTTTGATCCCTGTGTTTGGAAGATTCCCTAGAGAAGGAAACAGCAATCTACTCCAGTATTCTTGCCTGGGAAATCCTATGGATATAGGAACATAGCGGGGTATGGTCTATGGGATCACAAAAGAGCGGGGCATTCTAAACAACTAAATAGCAATTAGAGACTAAACAACAACAATGACAATTTTATCTTTACTAACTTAGAGCTAAGCAGTGGTAAACCTTTTGAAAGGCAGAATCAAAGAATATATTGGAGAACAAAGAAGGAATCACTCACTTCCATGAGGTTTATATAAACATCTTAAAAATCTTTGTTGACATTTCAGGAACTTGTTATGTATGTAGGAAAAAGAGGTGAGGGGCAAATACATCAGAGTTATTGAAGGGTAATGTCTGTAATAGGACTTCCCTGGTGGCTCAGATTGTAAAGCGCCTTGCTTACAATGCTGGAGACATGGGTTCGATCCCTGGGTCAGGAAGATCCTCTGGAGAAGAAAATGGCACCCCACTCCAGTACTCTTGCCTGAAAAATCCCATGGACAGACGAGCATGATGGGCTACAGTCCACTGGGTCACAAAGAGTTGGACACGACTGAGTGACTTGGACCGCATATGGCTTTCCAATTGTACAATCATGAATGAGTTCACTGTTTTTTATAATAGTGATACTAGTCTTGGTTAAGGCTACCCACCCCAGTATTCTTGGGCTTCCCTGGTGGCTCAGATGATAAAGAATCCTCCTGCAATGCAAGACCTGGGTTTGATCTCTGAGTTGGGAAGATCCCCTGGAGAAGGGAACCATTACCCATTTCAGTATTCTGACCTGGATATTTCCATGGACAGAAGAGCCTGGCAGGCTGCAGTACATGGGGTCACAAAGAGTTAGACATGACTGAG
Source organism: Nanger dama (assembly GCA_917880005.1). Taxonomy (NCBI): domain Eukaryota; kingdom Metazoa; phylum Chordata; class Mammalia; order Artiodactyla; family Bovidae; genus Nanger; species Nanger dama. The sequence continues at coordinate 27,004,804 of CAKJTW010000021.1, forward strand.
TGACTTTCACTTTTAAGCACTGAATCAATATTTAATAATTAAGGATCGAACTTTGTATAGGTTTCATAATGTGTTTAATAGATCAAAGAAATCATTTCTAAAGGATTAAAACTAAGTATGGTAACAGTGTCTCAACTAGGAAAGAATATCAATAAAGAGAAATTGTAAAAAAAAATTGGATTTGAAAATTGGAATCATTGAAATAGAAAATTCACTACAGCAGCTCAGCAGCTTATGTGAAATGTCAAATGGAAGCGTCAGAAAACCTGAAGATAGTTCAGTGGAAATTGCCTAATTTGAGGAACAGAAAGAAGAAGAATGAAGAAAAATAAACACCTTCAGACAACCATGGGACTCCATCAAGCATATAGAAATTACAGATGTTCCAGAAGAAGAGGAGAGAGAAAAAATGTCAAGAAAAAGAGTGATTCATGATATATAAGGGATTTTCAATAAGATTAAATGCTGACTTCTCATCAGAAACCATGGGGGATATAAACAGTAGGATGGCATATTCAAAATGCTGAAAGATAAAAAAATCAACCAAGATGTCTGTATCCAGCAAAATAATATTTTTAAAAATGAAAGAGAATTAAAGATATTTCCAGATAAATGGAAACTGAGAGAACTCATTGATAACAAACTTGAAAATTTTGAAAAGGTAGTGAAAGGTGAAAATTAAAAAGGTAGTAGTACTTCAGGATGAAATGAAAGGATCCTAGATAGGAACAGGATTTCACACAAAGAAATACTGATCAATAAAAAAGAGAAAATTCAACTTAATAAACTCAGGAATGAATCACTGCCAACCTTACAGAAATAAAAATGATTATAAGAGAATACAGTAAACAACTTAGTGCCAAAATAGTATATAACTTGGAAAAAATGGACAAATTTCCATGACTACTAAAACTAACTCAAGAAGAAATGAAAATCTAAATAGATACATAACAAGTAAAATGACTGAGTGATTTAAAACCTTATTATGAAGAAAAGCATAGGTCCAGATGGCATCAATGAAGTCTATGAAACATTTTGAAAAGAATTAATACTGAAACCACCCTCTCTTTAATAAAAAGAAGAGAACTGAATGCTTCCCAGCTAATTCTGTGAGACCAGATTTACTCTATACACTGGAACTAGACAAAAATTATGAGGAAAGAAAACTATGGCTCTTTTGAATGCAAAAGATTTGATAAAGAGCATCTATGAAAAACATACAAGCACCCCTCTTACCTAATAGTTGAAAGATTGGATGCTTTCCACCTATAAGATCAGAAGACATGGACATCTAAACTTTTATGCAACATTGTATTGAAAGATTTACCCAGGGCAATTGGGGTGGTGGAGTAGGGGAGAGAGAAAGAGAGAGAAAGGGCATCAAATTAGAAAGGAAGAAGTAAAACTATAGATGACATAATTTTATATATAGAAAAGCATAAGTTCAGTTCAGTTAAGTTCAGTCGCTCAGTCATGTCCGACTCTTCGCGACCCCATGAATTGCAGCATGCCACGCCTCCCTGTCCATCACCATCTCCCGGAGTTCACTCAGACTCATGTTCATCGAGTCAGTGATGCCATCCAGACATCACATCCTCTTTCATCCCCTTCTCCTCCTGCCCCCAATCCCTCCCAGCATCAGAGTCTTTTCCAATGAGTCAACCCTTCGCATGAGGTGGCCAAAGTACTGGAGTTTCAGCTTTAGCATCATTCCTTCCAAAGAAATCCCAGGGCTGATCTCCTTCAGAATGGACTGGTTGGATCTCCTTGCAGTCCAAGGGACTCTCAAGAGTCTTCTCCAACACCACAGTTCAAAAGCATCAATTCTTCAGCGCTCAGCCTTCTTCACAGTCCAACTCTCACATCCATACATGACCACAGGAAAAACCATAGCCTTGACTAGACGGACCTTAGTTGGCAAAGTAATGTCTCTGCTTTTGAATATACTATTTAGGTTGCTCATAACTTTTCTTCCAAGGACTAAGTGTCTTTTAATTTCATGGCTGCAATCACCATCTGCAATGATTTTGGAGCTCAAAAAATAAAGTCTGACACTGTTTCCACTGTTTCTCCATCCATAAAGAATCCACTAAAAAGCTACTAGAACTAATATGGGAGTGTAGCATTGTTGCAAGATGCACAGCTGAAATAATAAATTGTATTTCTATATACTTAAACAATCTGAAAATGAAACAATGAAAACAATTTTGCTTAGCATCAAAAAGGATAAGTACTTAGGAATAAATTTAACAAAAGGTTGCAAGTCTCCAACACTGAAAACTACTGAGTATTGTTGGAAAAAAGTAAAGGAAACCTAAATGAACAGGACATTCCAAATTTATGGATTAAGCAACTTCATATTATCTTAGAGGAACACACCCCAAATTAATCCACAGGTTTAATGCATACCCTGTCAAAATCTCATCTGAATTTTTTGCAGAAATTGAGAAACAATCTTCAAATTCATATGGATATGCAAGGGAACTTCCCTGGTGGCTCAGAGGTTAAAGTGTCTGCCTGCAATGCGAAGACCCACATTCGATCCCTGAATTGGGAAGATCCCTGAATCGGGAAGATCCCCTGGAGAAGGAAATGGCAACCCACTCCAGTGTTCTTGCCTGGAGAATCCCATGGACGCAGGAGCCTGGTAGGATACAGGCTACGGGGTGGCAAAGAGCAGGACACGACTGAGCGACTTGACTTTTACTCACGGATGGCCAAAAGATATTTAAAAAGAAGAAAAGATTTGATTACTTACAGTTCCTGATTTTGAAGCTTACTTTCAGCTATATTATCTAAAAGAGTATATTGCTGGCATAAATGAATAGTTAAATAGAATAGAATTGGGAGTACAGAAATAATTTACATTTGTGGTACACTGATTTTTGACAAGGGTTCTAAAATGCTTCAATTGGGAAAGACTAATTTTTTCAAAGTCGTCCCAGGTGGTGCTAGTGATAAAAAACCTGCCTGCCAATGCAAGAGACGTTAAGAGATGCAGGTTCCAGAGATAAGAGACATGGGTTCGATCCCTGGGTTGGGAAGATCCCCTAGAGAAGGGCATGGCAACCTACTCCAGTATTCTTGCCTGGAGAATCGCATGGACAGAGGAGCCTGGCGGCTTTTAGTCCATGGGGGTCATGAAGAGTCAGATACGACTGAGCCATTAACACTTTCATTTTTGATCTTTTCAACAAATGGTGCTGGTGCAACTAGATGTCAGTATGCAAGTGAATAAAACTTACATCATACAAAAAAGAAAAAGAGACCTAAATGTAAGAGCTAAGTCCATGAAACTCTTAGAAAAAGCAGAGGAGTAATTGTTTTTGACTTTGAGTTACAGCATTTCCCTAGATACAACACCAAAAGTACAGGTAAGAAAACAAAGATCACCTAACAGGAAATTAATTTAGCACTTTATAACTTGTTAAATAGGTAAACTGGACAAATAATCCATGTAAAATAAGCAAAAATCTAGTAGATAGTTTTTCAAAAAATGAATACAAATCACAAATAAGCACATGAAAAGATGCTTGATCATAAACAGTGCTGCAATGAACATTGGGGTACATGTGTCTCTTTCAATTCTGGTTTCCTCAGTGTGTATGCCCAGCTGTGGGATTGCTGGGTCATAAGGCAGTTCTATTTGCAATTTTTTAAGGAATCTCCACACTGTTTTCCATAATGGCTGTACTAGTTTGCATTCCCACGAGCAGTGTAAGAGGGTTCCCTTTTCTCCACATCCTCTCCAGCATTTATTGCTTGTAGACTTTTGGATCGCAGCCATTCTGACTGGTGTGAAATGGTACCTCATTGTGGTCTATCTTGTAAGAAACAAAGCGCCAGTCTATGTTCAATGCAGGATGCAGGACGCATGGGGCTGGTGCACAGGATGATTCAGGTAGATGATGTGGGGTGGGAGGTGGGAGGGGGCTTCGGCATTGGGAGATTGTGTTCACCTGTGGCTGATTCATGTCAATGTATGGCAAAACAAATACAGTATTGTAATTTAAACAAAAAATAAAAATAAATAAACATATTAAAAAATAAAAAAAAGATGCTTGATCTTTAGTCATTAGGGCAATACAAATTAAAATTATAATGAGATATAAGTTCATACCTAGTAGGATGGCTATAGTTAAAAAGTAAAAATTATTGATGAGGACTGGAGAAATTGAAATCTACATACACTGCAGATGGGGAATGCAAAAACTGTACAACTGCTTTGAAAAACAGCCTAGCAGTTTCTTAAAATGTTAAGAGCAGAGTCATCATATGAACTACCAAGCCTATTCCTAGGCATCTACACAAGAGATAAAAATGTGTAGCCACACAAAAACTGGCACATGAATATTGATATCATCATTATTCATAATAGTCAGAAAGCAGAAATAACTCAAATGTCTATTAACTGATAAATGGATAAGTAAAATCTGATTTATCCATGCAGTAAAATATTATTTGTCAACATAAAAAGAATAAAATATTGATATATGCTACAATATGTATAAACCTTAAAAACAATATAGTAAGGGAAAGAAACAAGAACTAAAAACTCATATGATTTCATTTGTATGAAATGTTCAGAATGGCCAAATTTATACAGAAAGAAAGTAGATTAGTGGTTATTCAGAGTCCTAGGTTGAAGATGGTGAATCCGGGCAAGTAGAGATAACTGTTAATGTGCATAGGTTTCTTTATGGGGTGATAAAAATGTTCTAAAATGATTGCAGTGATGATTGTACAACTGTTTGAGAGTATTAAAAGACACTGAGTTGTTTGTTTTTCTAGAGCTGCAAAGTAATGAGGTTCCAAACCCAGGGACCTGGGGCTCGCAAACCACTGTTGGTACAAAGTAAACCTAGGCTACCCTTTCCTCAGTGAGATAAGGCCAAGTTGAAGTTGAACACTGGCCGGAGAAGAACACGAATCCCACCTGTGCAGACAACTAAGTATGAACAAAAGCCATCAGCATCAGCATCAGACAAAACCAGAGAGAGCTTTAAATGGGTGAAACATATGGTGTGCAAAGTGTATCTCAATACTTTTGTTTTAAAAAGTATACTGATCTTTACTTTTCAGAGATTTTCTTAGTTTCTAAGCTTGAGACATTGCTGCCTTGCTGAATGAAGGCCATTTGAAAGGCAGTGATGAAGGTGGTTTAGAAAAGACTGCAAATCAGGACTTCCATAGTGGCCCAGTGGCTAAGACTCCACACTCCCTATGCAGGAGGCCTGGGTTCAATCCCTGGTCAGGGAACTGCATCCCACAGACCACAGCAAAGAGTTCACATGCCATAGCTAAAGCTGCCACATGCCAGAACTTAAGATCTGGTGCAGTCAGATAAATAAATATTCTTTAAAACAGCAGAAAGATATAAAATTAGGATACCTCAGTATTCTTGACTCTCATATTATTGGGGCAGAAAACAAAATTGAAATACCTTCATACTCATATACAAATTAAAATTCACCCCTCTTGCAACTAGAGGTTTGATCTTGTCTCTCTATAAGTACGTGTGTGTGTGTGTGTGTGTGTGTGTGTGTGTGTGTGTGTGTGTGTAGCTGGAGACTGTTATGGTCTGGCTTTAAGATACCTCCAACCTTTCTTTCCAGGGATAGCTCCTTGGATGTTGGAGCAGGGACAGGAAGGAGGATGCATGATGCAATCAAAGGTATGTTTACATAATGAGTGCATTGCAATGCAGAGGAGCTAACCTGTAAAATCTGGTTTAGTCTATTTTTTTCCTGATGCTGATGGTTTTGTTGATGTCAAGACGTCTAATAGGCAGTATTAATGTTTATTTGGTCATCATTCAACTTTAATTTGGTCCCCATTCTCACTAAGGAAAGAGTATCTAGTTTTTGTTTGGCACCAAAAGTGATTCAGGTCCCCAAAACCTGTCCTTGGTTTTGTTTTTCAGTTGCTCAGTCATGTCTGACTCTTTGTAACCCCATGGACTACAGCATGCCAGGTTTCCCTGTTCTTCACCATCTCCCAGAGTTTGCTCAAACTCATGTCCATTGAGTCAATGATACCATCCAGTCATCTCATCCTCTCTCTTTCTCTTCTCCTGCCTTCAGTTTTTTTGCAGCATCAGGGTCTTTTCTAGTGAGCCAGTTATTCATATCAGGTGGCTAAAGTATTGGAGCTTTGGCTTCAGCATCACTATTTCCAATGGATATTTAGGGTTGATTTCCTTTAAGACTAACTGGTTTGATCTGCTTGTAGTCCAAGGGACTCTCAAGAGTTTTCTCCAACACCACAGTTCAAAAGCATCAATTTTTCAGTGCTCAGCTTTCTTTATGGTCCAACTCTCACATCCATACATGACTACTGGAAAAACCATACCATTGACTCTACAGACCTTTGTTGGCAAAGTGATGTCTCTGCTTTTTAATATGCTGTCTAGGTTTGTCATAGCTTTTCTTCCAAGAAGCAAGCGTTTTTAATTTCATGGCTGCAGTCATCATCTGCAGTGATTTTGGAGCCCACGAAGACAAAAGTCTGTCATTGTTTCCATTTTTTTCCTCATCTATTTGCCATAAAGTGATGGGACCAGATGCCATGATCTTCATTTTTGGAATGTTGAATGTTAAGCCAGCTTTTTCACTCTCTTTGACTTTCATCAAGAGGCTCTTTAGTTCCTCTTAGCTTTCTGCCATAAGGGTGGTGTCATCGGCATATCTGAGGTTATTGAATTTTCTCCCAGCAATCTTGATTCCAGCTTGTGATTCATCCAGCCCAGCATTTCACATGATGTACTCTGCATATAAGTTGAATAAGCAACCTGGCAATATACAGTTTGACATACTCCTTTCCCAATTTGGAATCAGTCTGTTTTTACATGGCCAGTTCTAACTGTTGCTTCTTGACTTTTTTTTTTTGCAGGCGACAGGGAAAGTACTCTGTTATTCCCTTCTCTTTAAGAATTTCCCACAGTTTGTTGTGATCCACACAGCCAAAGACTTTAGCATAGTCAGTGAAGCAGAATATTTCTGGAATTCTCTTGCTTTTTCTATGATCCAACAGATGTTGGCAATTTGATCTCTGGTTCCTCGCCTTTTCTAAATTCAGCTTGAACATCTGGAAGTTCTCAGGTCATGTACTGTAAAAGCCTGTCTTGGAGGATTTTTGAGCATGACCGTGCTAGTATGTGAAATGTGGGCAATTGTGCAATAGTCTGAGCACTCTTTGGCATTGCCCTTCTTTGGAACTGGAATGAAAACTGACCTTTTCCATTCCTGAGGCCACTGCTGAGTTTTCCAAAGAAGCTGTCCTTGAATTTGGGGCCTCGTTAACAGGCAGCACTAGAGTAACTTTAGTATCCTTTTGCTTTCAGTGCCATGAGGAACTGTGATGGAAAATGACTCCATCTTTTCTTTCATGTATGTTCTAACATATTCCATTCAAATCCTTTGGCTTGTTCTCTGGCTGAGAGATGAATGCTCATCTTAATGTTCACATATGCTCCCAGCTTCACAGTGCAGATGTCAAGCTCTTATGTAGACTCTCTCATCCAGCTCTACCTTTGGGTGGCAACATCTGGACCTGCAACTTCTCCAGCAATGTAAATATAAAAATGAAGAATGATATCCCAAATTTTCATTCTTGCACACTCCATCAGTATTAAACCCCTCCTCTCTTACTAAGAATTAGAATGCTGCTCTCCCAAAGAGAATACATATAGTCACCCCTGTGAAGACCTGAAAACATAAAATTCCAGAAGAAACAATCTGTAATGTCAGTCTTAGCAATGATTTTGTAATTCCAACTCCCAAGCCAAGGGAAACAAAAACAAAAATAAATGACACTGCATTTAACTACAAAGCTCCTGCATAATGAAGGAAATGATTTCAAAACCAAAAGGCAGCTTGTTGGATGGAAGAAGATATTGGCAAATCATATATCTGTTCAGATGTTAATATCCAAAATGTATAAAGAACTCATACACACAGGTCAACAAGAAGAAGACAAATAACAGGAGTAAAAACTGGGCAGAGAAGCTGAATGGACATTTTCCCAAAGAAGACACATATATGCCCAACAAGCACATGAGAAGATGCTCCATATCACTCATCTTCCGGGGATTGCAAATAAGAGCCACAACGAGTCAGAATGGCTATTACTGAAAAGACAAGAAATAACATGTTGTAGAGAATGTGGAGAAAAGGGAAGTCTTGTCCACTGTTGGTGGGAATGTAAATTGGTGCAGCCCTCCAAATTTGGCTCAAATAGTAAAGAATCTGCCTGCAGTTCAGGAGACCTATCACTTTCATGCATTGGAGGAGGAAATGGCAACCCACTTCAGTATTCTTGTCTGGAGAATCCCAGGGACAGAGGAGCCTAGTGGGCTGCCATCTATGGGGTCACACAGAATTGGACATGACAGAAGCGACTTAGCAGCAGCAGCAGCAGCAGCAGGTTCAGTCCCTGGGTTGGGAAGATCCCCTGGAGAAGGGAATGGCTACCCGCTTCAGTATTCTTGCCTGGAGAATTCCATGGGCAAAGGAGCCTGGCAGGCTACACTCCATGGGATCACAAAGAGTTGGATATGACTAAGCAACTAACACTTTTACTTTTCTGTGGAAAACATTATGGAGTTGCTCAAGAAATTAAGAATGGAACTGTCATATGATCCAGTCATTCCACTGTTGGGTGTTTATCCAAAGAACATGAAAACACTAATTCAAAAATATATATGCACCCCTATGTTCATTGCAGCATTATTTACAATAGCCAAGATATTAAAACAACCTGTATCTATCAATGGATGAATGAATAAAAAAGATGTGATATATATACACAGTGAAATACTACTCAGTCATAAAAATATAAAGAAATCTTGCCATTTGCAACATGGTTGGACCTAGAGGATATTATGCTTAGTGAGATGTCAGAGTGAGAAAAAGAAATGCCTTATTATCTTACTTGCATGTGGAATCCAAAAACAAAACAAAGTACCAGACAGAAAGGAGAAGAGACTCACAGATACAGAGAACAAAGAGGTGGGTGCCAGAGAGGAGGGGATGGAGAAACGAGTGAAACAGGTAAGGACAATCAAGAGGTACAAACTTCAAGTTACAAAATAAATGAATCATAGGAGTGAAATGCAGAGCATGAGGAATGATAGTCAGTTGTATTCTAATATCCGTGTATGGTGACATAATGACGAGACATATTATGGTGATCATTTTGTAATGTATAGCAATAGCTAATCACTGGAACTGACTGTTGTAGGTCAATTATACTTCTGTCAAGACGACGACGACAACAACAAATCATTAAGAGGGTTATTTCTGATTTCATTCCTCTGTTTTAGTTCCAGGTCGACGATCAGGTCTCATGTTCTTGTATTAGATTTTAAATCATCTTTTAGTGTTTTTTTTTAAAGTATATACTTTAAAATTTTAAATTTATTTTTAAGTGAAGCTTTACAGTATTACATTGGTTTCTACCAAAGGTCAATATGAATCAGCCATAGGTTTACCCATGTCCCCATGTCCAATTTTTAATTGGAGAATAATTGCTTTACAACATTGTGTTGCTTTTCAATATTGCATTGGATACATCAGCAGGAATCAGCCGTAGGTATGCGTACATCCCCTTCCTCTTGAACCTCCCTCCCACCTCCCACTCATTCCCACCACTCTGGATTGTTACCAAGCTGTGGCTTGGACTCCTGCATCATGCAGCAAATTCCCACTGGCTATCTATTTATATATATGGTGTATATTTTAAATCTTTTTATGTCTTACCTTCTCAACTATTTTTGAACTATTTGAGGGCCCAGGTATTAATATGTTCCTTCCTTGGAGCACCTGCAATGCTATGCACATATTAGGTACTCAGTGTACATTTTTTCTTAATGTCTTTTTTCTTCCATATGAGTTAGAAGGATGGCAATTTCCTACCATATGATTTTCAAAACATTTTGTACTGTTAAAAAGAAATAATAATTCTTCAGGCTATTAAAATACTGATAGTAGAATGCAGCAAATGAAACTATTCTCACAGCTGTAAAACCTAAAATAAAACCTAATGGCATCTGCCTTAAGACCCATATTGGTTTCAGTCTGTTATGTGAACTTTTCCATGCTTATTAGACACTTGAACTTAGTTTATATGGATGACATTAAACAGATTAACCACTTGTATGAGAATGTAGCTACTGAAAAATCCCCTTTGGCCCAAAACTCAATCTATATACTGTATGAGTAAGCGAGATGGACAGGAAGATGAAAATCACTGAGTCACTGCAAGTAATTTAATTATAGATAGAGTTTTTATTAGTAGTGTTAATGTGTGCTACCTCAGCTAACCTGACAGTAAAGGTTTCAGAAGCTACAATGACATCTGGAACCAAATCACATGTAGGAATTATGCAGCGGCAATAAAAGCCACCTAATTAGCATTGCAAATAGTGTTCCAGCATTTATGTGATGTCTGCAAATTTGCATACAGATACATAATTACATAATTTGCAGCTGTTGTGTTTGTTCCATAAGACCTTGCCACTTTATTAGCAGAATATGTAAATCAGGAATTAATTCTCTTTATCATTTTCATTCTCAGCCTTCCAAAGATGTGTGGTGAATCATGGTGGTTTGGTGCAACTCTTTTATATGGACTTTATGACCTTGTCTTAGATTGGTTTTAGAAACAAACTATATCTTGTGACTTGTTTAGTGAGAGGGATATTTTTGAATGATTTGTAAATACTATTTGTAAGTATTTATTATCTGAATTTGCCTTTCCATATCTGTCTTTGAAGTCCTTTACTTGCTCTGTCAGTCTAGAAATATGGCCTATTTGTTATGCTAGTTTAAAGAGGTTAATCATGTATTTGCTCTTATCTGTATCTTTCAGAGGGACTTCCCTAGTAGTAACTATCTCATAGTCTAAATTAATGCAGTCCACTGGAATGGAAGAATCGAATCAAAATGGAACAACATCTAGTAAGAGTTTTAGATACAGAAAGCTGAGCAGTTTTGGCAGTTAAACATATAATAGAAAAGAGGTGCACTCAACTTATTGTCAATCTTTCTGAGGAAAGGCTAGTTGAACTAACAATAGAAAGTATTAGTATAATTCCATGTAGTAGAATCATAATTTTTTATACTTCAGATCTAGAAGTTATGAGGGAAAAAAATCCCACCATGGCTTTGTGATTTACTATAAACTTATCAGATGAAAAAATATGCAATAAAGTGTGCTGTGATGTCTTGAGATGGTCTAAGTTTAGGTATAATTAGTATAAGATACTGCAGAGAAGTATAATGTATCTTTTGATAGACAGTGGACTTCTATATGATATCCTTGGGTACTGGAGTAAAAATTATTTTAGAACATCAGATTAAATGTAGAAATAAATAGTGGTCTTCAAGGAGAGGTGCCTGGATAGGATGGGATTTGAAGATATAAACTCCATTATTCATTCTTTCATCTATTTATTTATTTATTTTCAGCTATATCAGTTTATTTTTTTTAATTTTATTTTTACTTTATTTTACTTTACAATACTGTATTGGTTTTGCCATACATTGACATGAATCCACCATGGGTGTATATGAGCTCCCAATCCTGAAACCCCCTCCCACCTCCCACCCCATATCACCTCTCTGGATCATCCCCATGCACCAGCCCCAAGCATCCTGTATCGAACATAGACTGGAGCTTCATTTCTTACATGATAGTATACATGTTTCAATGCCATTCTCCCAAATCATCCCACCCTCTCCCTCTCCCTCAGAGTTCAAAAGTCCATTTTATACATCTGTGTCTTTTTTGCTGTCTCGCATACAGGGTCATCATTACCATCTTTCTAAATTCCACATATATGTGTCAGTATACTGTATTAGTGTTTTTCTTTCTGGCTTACTTCACTCTGTATAATCAGCTCCAGTTTCATCCATCTCTAGAACTGATTCAAATGTATTCTTTTTAATGGCTGAGTAATACTCCATTGTGTATATGTACCACAGCTTTCTTATCCATTCATCTGCTGATGGACATCTAGGTTGTTTCCATGTCCTGGCTATTATAAACAGTACTGCAATGAACACTGGGGTACATGTATCTCTTTCAATTCTGGTTTCCTCAGTGTGTATGCCCAGCAGTGGGATTGCTGGGTCATAAGGCATCTATTTAATATTTATTGAAATAGGTGTTCAGGAAGAAAAGTCAAGCTAGGTTATAAAACCAGGGGCTGACGATAAGGGAGACTAAAGTGTTAAATCTTACCATAAATCTCATAAGTTAATATTATTGAAAGCGAAAGTGAGAGTGTTAGTCTCTCAATCTTGTTCGACTCTTCATGACCCCATGAACTGTAGCCTGCCCAGCTCCTCTGTCCATGGGATTCTCCAGGCATTCTCTAGGCATCCAGCAGTGGAGTGGGTTGCCATTCCCTCCTACAGGGAATCTTCCTGACCCAGGGATCAAACATGGGTCTCCTAAGTTGCAGGCAGATTCTTTACTGTCTGAGCCACCAGGGAAGCCCCATTATTGGTTACTATCAAATAATGGGATTTCCTAGATGGCGCAAGTGGTAAAGAATCTGCCTGCCAGTGCAGGAGGCACAAAAGACTTGGGTTTGATCCCTGGGTCAGGAAGATTCCCCTGAGTAGGAAATGGCAACCCACTCCAATATTCTTAGCTGGGAAATCCCACGGACAGAGGAGCCTCCTGATCTATAGTCCATGGGGTCACAAAGAGCTGGATGCAACTGAGTGTACATGCACACATCAGATATGTTTTCTCAGTACCCATCTTTATGGAGTGCTGGGCTGGCTATAATGAAAGTGAAAGTCGCTCAATCATGTCCGACTCTTATTTTTGTCTGCCAGGCTTCTCTGTCCGTGAAATTCTCCAGCCCAGAATACTGGAGTGGGTAGCCTATCCCTTCTCCAGTGAATCTTCCCAACACAGGGGTTGAACCCAGGACTCCCACATTGCAGGCAGATTCTTTACCAACTGAGCCACCTATAATTCAATTAAAAAAAAATTCCTACCTTTATAGGAATCTTAGTCATAATGACCCTATATGTGAGACAACAAAAGAGACACAGAGGTATAGAACGGACTTTTGGACTCTGAGGGAGAGGGAAAGGGTGGGATGGTTTGGGAGAATGGCATTGAAACATGTATACTTTCTTGTAATAAACGAAGCGCCAGTCTATGTTCAATGCAGGATGCAGGATTCAGGATGCATGGGGCTGGTGCACAGGATGATTCAGGTAGATGATGTGGGGTGGGAGGTGGGAGGGGGGCTTCGGTATTGGGGGAATGTGTTCACCTGTGGCTGATTCATGTCAATGTGTGGCAAAACAAATACAGTATTGTAATTAAAACAAATAAATAAATAAATAAAAGCTAAAAAAATAAGTAAAACCCATGTGCAAAAAATAGATCATTAAATTAAATATAAATAAATGAAACTCTGATTGTATATTTTTGTGGCTTATGTTCATATTTAAACAGAGGTAAGGGAGGAAAAATCCCCATATCCTTTGATATAGGGTTTCTTAAAATTTCTTCTATCTTCATAATAGTAGCTATTAAGTTAATGCCTTTAATCATTTAGAAGAATGAATATCTTTCATGTGGTTGAGCTCACTAAGAATCTGTGTAACTTTCTCTAATTGCTTTTTCTCTTTTCTACTTCTTGTTGTTCTGTCCCCATCCTTCACTATCTCCTGGAATTTGCTCAAACTCAAGTCCATTGAGTTGATGATGCCATCCCACTATTCTCCTTCGACAGGATATTTTTACTCTTTTACAGATTCTTTAGCCACGAAGGTATATTCTTGGATGTTTAAAATTACTTGTGTGGAAAATATATAGTTTGATTCATAATGGAATTAATAAAATAGAAAGCATTCTGCCTCAGGCTTGCCTTAAGTTTTTGATCACTAGAATCTTTAGTGACCCCCAAGTCAGTAATCTAATTTTGGTAACTTGATCTGGTAGCCCATTCTACGTTCTGAAGATGGTTCATTGATTCTAGTAGTAAGGATACAACAGTACTTTTACAGCGACTGTTCTTTGAAATGGAAAAGGTGGCCACACAGAGGAATGATGCAACTTCTCTGGAAGTGTCTGTGCTTATGTGATTTAGTTCTTCTCCTTTCTTTCTGATTTTAGCTTGAGATAATTTTTAGACTTTCACAAATGCAGCCTTGCCTACAAAACTAGTCACAAAAATCGCTCTTTTTCTCAGTGTAGAATCTTGGCATTTTTCGCAGAACTGGCTGGAAGTTTCCAGGCTGTTGCATCCATGGCAGATCAGTGTGCTTTGTCTCATCTGCCCCATCTCTAGATTCTCATGGAAATGTGGGTTATCTCAGGTCCCCCACTCTCATTGTGCCAACTTTGTTCTTTAAGTGTTTCTTACTGTGTTCATAGAGAAGTGGAATGATGATTACTGTTAGCCTGGTGGGCTGCAGTCCATGGGATCTTTATGTGGGTATGAGTCACATCTTCCTCTGCGCTCATTTAATTGGGTAAACTGATTTGTCTGCTCTGTAGCTTTAAAAATGCTTACGAACTTATAAACTTTTATAAACTACTGCTCTTCCTTCTTAAACATCAGAAATTATAATAATGATAAAAACGTTTTTGTAGTAGAAAGGTAAAAAAAAATATTTAAAGGATAATTTGGCAATTTTCCACTTAAGTAATGAAAGTGAATAAAAATTATGCCTTAAATTACAAAAATTATAATATTAATTAAGTTTCTACTATAGCCATAATCAAATGACTAAGTAGTTATTTCCTGAATCCAACAGTGTTCCTTACAAAGAGGTCAAAAGTATTTCTTTTATGCCAGAGCAGTTATTAAATTCTTTTCTTTCACCTATTATGGAGCAAACTGTTGTGGAATTTTATGGCTTCTATTAAGTTACACATGGAAAAAAATCAGGTTCAAAACTTTTAAAGTTGGATTTACTCCAAGGAAACAAATATATTATTAATTCATTTCATTTTGTAATAGCAAGAGTACCATTTTGATAAGCCCTAATAATATGAACTTTATAATATTTCAGATATTTTAATGTTTACTCTGACACTTTCATTGGAAGTAGTAAAAGAAAACCTATAGCTTATGAAAAAATAAAGTCTTAAAAACTTACTGTTGTACTAAAAAATAGCCAATTTCCATGTTAAGATGGGTATTACAGAGAAGGGGAAAAAAAAGCTATCAGTTAGGGGGCTAGGGTTCTGTTCAAAAACCAGAAATTGCTCCAGGTTTTTCAAACAGGATGGTATTTAATTCAGGCAACTTAAATGACTGAAGCGACTTAGCAGCAGGAGCAGCAGCAATGCTTTCAAACTTCATGAGATGCTGGGAAAGTGAAGCCAGAGCAATGTGTATGAACTCTTGGATCACTCTAAGCTTGCAGAGACCAAGGGATCACAGATTCAAGAAAGGAATGCCGATCATCAACCATCGTAGTTTTTCTCCAACGTTTAGGAAAGTGATTTTCACGAGCTCACCAGGAGGCCACCACGAAAACCTCCTGTTTTCTGCATGCCTGCATAATTGCCTGCTGTGTCCAGAGACAGGTTCAGATGGCCTCTGCCTCTCTTCTCCCATTCCGGACCCTTGCAAGGGCTTTTCATCTGCAGCTCTGCTAGGCGGGGATGAGGTGATGCTGGGAGGCTCTTAGGAGTAGCACAGGACTGTGTGGCCCAGAAGTAAGCTACAGCAGGGTCATTATTATGAGCACTCTAGAATCTTTTAATACGGCTGAGTGTCTCTCAGTTAGAGGGATCTGAGGTTGCTTACAGAAGGAAATGGCATAAAAGAAAGCAGTAACATTAACCCTGCATGGTACTGAATTCCTGGTGTGATTAGTCTGAGAATGGGAGAATCCATCCATTTCCATAGTGGGAGGTTTCATCATCTACATTTCTCATCACCTGTGGACACAGCATTTCTACAGCCCCCGCCTGCATCCTCCCACGCTGATTCACCTCCCCACCACAGTTCTTGTGTGTATTGCATTTGGGTCAGCTTCCTATCCTGTTTCCTAATCATTTCTTCCTTTCTCTCAGTCATGCCTGCTATTTTTTCCTATTTGTAGCACTTCTTACCATGGGAATTGGCTTAGCAGCGTGGCGATGGTAAAGATATTTACATCCAGAAAAGACCTGTGAAATCTTTTTCATCCCTTATTGGGCTGATGGTTATTTTAATCAAGCAGGTGATGAGCTCAGCATCTTCCCCACTTAATTGCAGCTTCTCCCTATCTTAGCCAAATTTGTTGTTGCTGTTTGTTGCTCAGTTGTGTCTGACTCTTTGCAACCCCACGAACAGCAGCATGCCAGGCTCCCCTGTCCTTCACTGTCTCCCAGAGTTTGCTCATATTCATGTCCATCAAGTCGATGATGCCGAATTTAGGGAAGAATGAAATTAAAAGATGCTTACTCCTTAGAAGAAAAGTTATGACCAACCTAGATAGTATATTCAAAAGTAGAGATATTACTTTGCCTACTAAGGTCCATCTAGTCAAGGCTATGGTTTTTCCTGTGGTCATGTATGGATGTGAGAGTTGGACTGTGAAGAAGGCTGAGTGCCGAAGAATTGATGCTTTTGAACTGTGGTGTTGGAGAAGACACTTGAGAGTCCCTTGGACTGCAAGGAGATCCAACCAGTCCATTCTGAAGGAGATCAGCCCTGGGATTTCTTTGGAAGGAATCATGCTAAAGCTGAAACTCCAGTACTTAGGCCGCTTGATGCAAAGAGTTGACTCATTGGAAAAGACTCTGATGCTGGGAGGGATTGGGGGCAGGAGGAGAAGGGGACGACTGAGGATGAGATGGCTGGTTGGCATCACTGACTCGATGGCCATGAGTCTGAGTGAACTCTGGGAGTTGGTGATGGACAGGGAGGCCTGGTGTGCTGCGATTCATGGGGTCGCAAAGAGTCGGACACGACTGAGTGACTGAACTGAACTGAACTGAAAGACTAAGGTGGGATGTATCATCTTCTGGTTTATCTTACTTGCTTTCGGTTCACACTGATGAAGCACCCAGCACTTCTGCCTCAGTTCTTTGGAGTCCTCTCATTTTACAATCTTCATTCATGCTCTGTAACCACCACTCTTTCTTAAGCTTATCCTCTGGACTTGCTGTCACACAGAGAGGCTTAACATCTGAAACATGTCCTGACGCTTTTTCCCACTGCGTTTTGCTGCCTGTACTCCCCCTCCTGACTGGCTTGTTTTCTGATCTCATCTCTACCTTCAGTTTCCCCACCCTTCCTTGTCTTCTAATGTATTATGTACTCTTGACTCTTCACAAATGCTATTTCACCTGTGTCTTGGATTATCTCAACTTTCATTTCACTGTATAAAGTTAATTTCTAAAGAAGAAATGACTAGAACCCAATGGATTTTTCTTTTTCTTTTTGAATCCCTAATGGTAATCACACTTAGGGGAAACTCAATTGGTTAAATACACAAATGAACCTAACTCCTTATTTTCTCTACTTTTTTTCCTGGGGTGCAAGGAAAAAGCATCATATAACTCTACTTACTGACTGAACGTACATTCATGATTTCTATATTCAACTGGGCCCTTCATTTGTAATTAATCTTTTTCTAATTCCTAATTAGACAGTGTCTCTCTGCCTAGGTTTCTTATAAAATAGTGCTTGAGACAAATATTAGGGGCTATGGTTCATTATGAGTGCAACCCAAGGAAGTAAGCATTAGGGGAAAGGTGAGTCAGACTGAGAAAGAGGGAATAAAAATATAAGGGGGTTGTCACTGAGTTGGTTGCAGCCATGTCACGTAGAACGTCATCAGCAAAGCTGCAAGAGGGGGCTTCGCCAAGAGTCCATGCAAAAGCAGAAAGCACCAGGACTTACCTGCTTGTAGCTGTCTTCCATTGATCAAATTTCACCCCACGGGGCATCCTCTCCCTCACTTCTGGGTTCCAGATATATGGATGTTGAGAAAGTTCTGTGGCATCTTGCATCTTCGTATCAACTGGAACCTGACAGATGAGAGAAGAGGTGGCTGGCGTAGGTATCAGGTGGGTGCTCTCAGGTGTAGTTCATGGATGATATGAGGGCAGGGGTGCACCCCAGCACAGGACATGCCTCTGGTTTGAACTGGCAGCAGTGACGGGCTCTAGAATCGAGGCACTGTCACAGGCTCTTGTCAGAGATTCCACGGCTGGAACATAAGTCAAGTGCATGTATCCGGAAAGGCACATTGATGAATCTGTCACTTTTCTTCTCTGGAGGTTTTCACAAGTTATTACTATTATCAGGTGACAGAGTAGTCCATATGAGTGACATATTCATAATGTTTTGATATTTCAATTTTTATTATTTTTCAAGGACAGAATATCTTATATGCATACTTTATATTGTTTTGTTATATGAATGTGTTGTGTCAAAACAGCTCAATGAGTAAGCTTGGGTAGTGTTAGAACATTAAATTTAATAACGACACAGAGACTCAGAAAAAGTAAAAGCCTTGTCCAAAAGTCACAGAGCTATAGTATTCTGGTAAAAAGAACTCTGGACTGGGAAGCAAAACATTTAAATGTTCATTCTGGCTCCATATCTTACTTTTACATTTGTTGTTGTTTAGTCGCTCAGTTGTGTCTGAGTCTTTGCAACCCCATGGACTGTAGCTCACCAGGCTCCTCTGTCCATGGGATTCTCCAGGCAAGAATACTTGAGGGGGTTGCCATTTCCTTCTCCAGGGATCTTCCCCACTCAGGGGTGGAATCTGTGTCTCCTGCATCGGCAGGTGGATCCTTTACCATTGAGCCCCTGGGAAGCCATTTCATTGTTGTTTAACCTTGGAGCACTGACATCCAGACCAACCTGGATACATGCGCTAAGCAAACTCTGGTCTTACACAGGGCTCCTATTAAATAGCTCACCAATGTTTTATGGAAGTCAATATGTCTGCACTGTTAAGATTGGGATAGAAAGAGAATGAGAACTATGTGAGTTACTTAGCTTATGACTTCTGTGCATTAGAATTAAGGGCAAGCCAGTCTTATCTGTTTATTAGAAAATGTCTTTTGGTTGGAATTAAAAATCTGGTTCTCACTAAAACAAAACATAAGAGAAAAGTTCTATTTCTCTCTTATTTTCTCTCTTTTGATAGTGAATAATTTTGGTGTTTACATTGTAACAGTTCATGGTACTGAAGGTATTATTTTATAAACATAAGTTGTACTAATTTCTTTGAGGTTCAAATATGCAAATTAAGGTTAAGGATCAGTATTTTATTTTTCCTGCCAAGAATATGATTTTACATCTAATTTCACAACTAAATAGGCTTTCAGAGAATAACAAAGAACTATAATCAAAGGTAACAGAACTTGGGAAGCCTAATCTGCAATCACAAACAATTTTGGTCTGAACAAGTAAAAAGAAATAAATGAATGGGCCATCATGAATATGTTGGCCTCTTTCTGTTGCCAGGGGATGATATAGCTTTTATGTCTTAAAAATATGCAGGTTGTTTCTTCCTGTTGCAAATAGTTATTTAATAGGAGAGTTATTTCTGCATGTTCAAAGTTGATTGAATTAATCCTCTAGTTGGATTCATTCAACTGGCTCAAGCTGGATGTTGAGAACCATTCATCCTGTTTGTTGTTTTGTTTCCTCACGATTTCTTTGCATTTACATCAGTATTATAGCCTAACTGGTGGTGATCTCAGACAACCAATCGTATACATTGGTTATTGTAAGCATTTCTTAATAATAATTTTCCAGAATATTTTTATTTCCTAGCCAAAATACGAAGTAGCACAAAATAGTTCAGGCTCCTTGCCAGCATGAAATATGGATGTAAATGAAACTCTGTAGTTGGAAGCTGATTCAATGTTTCCTTCTTGATCAAGAAGAGATAATTAGCACATCTACAAAAAGGATGTTGTTTTTATTATCTGTGAAGACATTGCTACAATGAACACATCAATACCTGTACAAATAAGAAAGAAGAATGCTATGGTTCATTTTCTGAGCTGCTATGAATGGGGAAGAAAAACAATTTGACCTTATCTTTTTCTTTATAATTAGCGTTGCTGAAACAACTCTAAAGGCAAAACCAAAAGCTGGTAAAAATATAGACTGGTAACAAGTTTGGAAGAGTTTATTTTAAAAGAGACCTGTAATTATTTAAGGAATATACTACCTAGGAAGGCCTGTGCTTTGAAAGTGTGGAACATTGGGCAACAGAAAACTACTGATTCTTTAATAAGAAGTAACAGAAGGAACATAAAGCAAGGGATCGGGCTCTCTTAGAAAAACTGAGCTGCCGGGAAAGGAATATATTAACAGCTTGACAATGAAATATGCAAAATGCATCTTTAAATTGCTGATAAAGTTCACAAGGCCAAGTTCCACAAAGAGCAGAATCAGGACCTTTGGGATATAATCTTTGATCTTGTGCCATTGTTTATATTCATAAAGATTCTTGGTTTTGTCATGTGTAAAATTATGATAAACTCTATGGCATTCTCCAGTTTGCCAGTGGGCTGTGTTCCAGGATTTTTGGATCCTAAAACATAATCAGAAGTACCTGTGTAGAATCTCTCTGTGTATTGACAGAGGGGCCCAGGAACACAGAAAACCCCCTTCTGAGGTAACCAGGGACCCCCATGGCCAGGAACTTCCCAGGTGGCCAAGAGGTAAAGAATCCACTGACCAATGCAGGAGGTACAGATTCGACCCCTGGGACAGGAAGACACCTTGGAACAGGAAATGGCAACCCACTCCAGTATTCTTGCCTGAAGAATCCCATGGACTGAGGATCCTGGCGGGCTACAGTCCATGGGGTTGCAAAGAGTTGGACATGACTGAGCACACACATACACACACACACACTTGCACACACACACACTCACAAGTGTTCCTCAGGGGAGTAGAGATGGGGAACCCTACCAGTTTAGGGACTGAAGATCATGGGCACATCAGCTTTTCTTCAAATTAAAAATGCTTAGGGCTGTCTCTGAGTCTTGTGTCAGTTCCTTGCTGTCGTCCCAGTCTGCCATTTTTTCTAATTAAAGGGACATGGAACTAATTTGCCAGCTCTTGTTTTTTTCCACTGCTACTGCAGCTTCCAGCAATGAACTCTCTACTCCTTGGCCCACTGGAGGAAAGGGTATAGTGAGTCACCTGCCCTTCTGTTGCTGAAGCCTAAGGCTTATATGAGGTTTTATAACATTCATTCTTTGAATGGGCCTTTTTTTACAGGACATGTTATGTTTTAGACTCATGATTAGACATTAGAAACATACAGATGGAAAGGCTTAGTTCTCTCTCTGGAAGGAAGTCAGTGCTAGACAACAGATAATTAATAAAGCATGTGACAGTCACTGCACACCCATGAGGATGGCTACTGTCAGAAAAGCCAGAACATGAAAGCACTGGTAAAGATGTCAGGAAACTGGAATCCTTGTGTGCTGTTGATGGGAATATAAAAGGTGTAGCCACTATGGAAAACAATATGATGGCTCCTTAAAAAATTGGATCCATGTGATATAGAAATTCAAATTTTATATGTTTTCCAAGGTCTCAAAGAGATATTTGTATACTCATGTTTCATAGCAGCATCATATAATAGCCAAAAGGTAGAAGCCACCTAAGTGTTCATTGATGGATGAATAATAAAATATTACATACATACAATGAAATATTCAAGAAGTATGAAATTCTGACACATGTTGCCATGTGGATGAACCTTGAGGATATTATGCTAAGTGAATAAGCCAGTTAGAAAAAGACAAATACTACATTATTTGACTTATATGAACTATCTGAACTAGTCAAATTTGAAGAAGCAAAGAGTAGAATGGTTGTTGCTGGGCAGGTGGGGGAAATCGGGAGAATTATTTAATGGGTGTATAATTTTAATTTTGCAAGATAAAAATAGTTCTGAAGATTTGTTGCACAACAATGTGAATGTGTTGTTCAGTGACTAAGTCGTGTCCGAATCCTTGTGACCCCATGCAGTGTGGCATGCCAGGCTCCTCTGTCCTCCACTGTCTCCCAGAGTTTGCTCAAATTCATGTCCACTGAGTCGGTGATGCTATCTAACCATCTCTACTCTGCTGCCCTCTTCTCCTCCTGCTCTCAATCTTTCCCAGCATCAGGGTCTTTTCAAATGAGTCAGTTCTTTGCATCAGGTGGCCAAAATATTGGAGCTTCAGCTTCAGCATCAGTCCTTCCAATGAATATTAAGGGGTGATTTCCCTTAGAATTCATTGGTTGGATCTCTTCATTGTCCAAGGGACTTTGAGAGTCTTGAGGAGTCTTCTCTAGCACTACAATTTGAAAGCATTAATTCTTGCACATGAATATATGTGAATATATTGTGTTAATAGATAACACAATTAAACTGTACCCTTAAAAATGGTCAAGCTGGTAAACTTTATGTTGTGCATTTTACCATAATTAAAAATAAAAATATATAACATATGGCAAATTCTATCATAGATGTATAATGTGGACTGTGAAGATAGAGAAAGACGATACTAATGGCTGCAGGGGCTCAGGTACATGTGTGGAAGAGCTGGCCTGTTAAATAGTGAATGAGAAGCTCCCCAGAGAACGGGTAGAAACACATCCTGAGCAAAGGAACAAGCAGATCCAGGCAAGATGCAAATCCTGCTGCTCTCGATGGCTGGGATGAAAACAGAGGAGAGAAAAGACAAGAGGAAAGTCCAGATTGTCAAATTACTTAGAACGAATATTTGAACTTGGCATTAATTGGCCCTGCAACTGGAAGTGGATTTCAGACTTTTCAAACCTCTCATTAGCATTGATAGCCATATCTTTTTCTGCTCCAGTGAGGGTCACAGTGGAAAACTCGGATCGAAAGGGCATAGCCCCACATAGGCAGGCTCTGAAGAATGAAGTGGGAAGGGAGAAGAGCAGAGAAAGATTATCAGTGAAAATGCAATTCAGAGGGGCTCTGGCTGCCTCATTCGGCCGCAGATTGCATATCAGGCCCAGCAAGGAGGCAGGAGATACCTGTACAACATATGAGATTACTAAGAAAATATTTGCAATGTGGAGTTTTTGAAAGGGTGCTTTTGTGAAATGGGAAGTTGACTAAAAGGTAATTGTCTCTTGAGACACAGAGTGTTGATCGGTAATATGACAAGAGGTTATCAGCAATACTGAGCTCAAGGCTATCACATGATCTGTTTTTTACAACCAGTTCCGAAAACATTTTGAGCCTGGTGGCTGCTTTCTCCTTCCAGGCTGCACTGCTTGTTGAACCCTTTCTTTCTCAGCTTTGAGAGCAGATTCACCCCCTTCTTGTGGCTTACGTGTGGAGCATACACCCAGCCAAAGTCGGCCTTTTCATAATGGATAAGGCCAAGCATATGAGTTTTCAGGGAAATCACGGTAATTAATTACCATAACTTTTCATTAAAAAGATTCCATTTTAACAATTATGGGAAACATAAGATATAATACTTTTAAAGTAAGACATACAATGCTGCAATTAAAAAAACACAATCCTGAAAGTATAAACTAGCTTCATTCAGAGGTTCTTAGATTTCTCATCATCTCCTCGGTGGGTATTAGCTGAGTGCCTCTGATGGGCTTTCTAATTCAAAAGTTACATGAGTCTGTATTTCTTGTCTGGCTCAAGGGCTGAAACAGTCTTATGTCTCACTAGCTCTCTGTTCTTATCCTATTTTCCTCCCCTTTCCTCATGGTGATCTGGTCATGCAGGCCTCCCTGTTCCTCAAACACACCAGGCCTGCTTCTGTTCAGAGGCTCTGCATAACTGTTCCCTGTGCATGGAACTCTTCCCTCCAATTGCTCTCTGGCTCACTCCTTTGAATGCCACCATCCACGTTCACGTTCACCTTGTTAAAACTCTCTCTCTCTTTCACACACACACACATTCTAGGCTCTTGCCCTACTCTATTTCCAGAGCACATATCCTCATTAAACATACTATACTAATTTAGATGTGCCTTTTATAATTTGTGTAATGACTTTCTCCTGGTTTCCAGAACTGAATCTCTGTGAGTTAGATGAGTATATGATGTATTATATAATCTGGGATACTTTGACAGTGCATTGCTTTTTATTTAGTTATACTAAACAGCTGTTTTATGCAAACAGGGATGTGGTCATTATGTTTGTGAAGCTGAGATTTTTGACTCTACCATACTGTTTTTCAGTCTTTAGTTAGCTCATAGTGCCTAGTAGAGGCTCAGAGTCTAGCTAGATCATGGTTCCCAGTACAGGCTCACGGTGCCTAGTATAGGCTCAACTAATACTGTGTTGGGTGTTGAATTTGCCACTTCCTGGCAAATAGATGGGGAAACAATGGAAATAGTGAGAGACTTTATTTTTTGGTCTCCAAAATTACTGCAGATGGTAACTGCAGCCATGAAATTAAAAGACGGTTTGCTCACTGGAAGAAAAGCTACGACCAACCTAGACAGCATATTAAAAACAGACATATTACTTTGCCAACAAAGGTCCATCTAGTCAAAGCTATGGTTTTTCCAGTAGTCATGTATGGATGTGAGAGTTGAACTATAAAGAAAGCAGAGCACCGATGAACTGATGTTTTGAACTGTGGCGTGGGAGAAGACTCTTGAGAGTCTCTTGGACTGCAAGGAGATCCAACCAGTTGGTTCTAAAGGAAACTGGTCCTGAATATTCATTGGAAGGACTGATGCTGAAGCCGAAACTCCAATACTTTGGCCTCCTGATTTGAAGAACTGGCTCATTTGAAAAGACCCTGATGCTGGGAAAGATTGAAGGCAGGAGGAGAAGGGGATGACAGAGGATGAGATGGTTGGATGGCATCACTGACTCAACAGATATGAGTTTGGGTAAGCTCTGGGAGTTGCAAACAGGGATGTGGTCATTATGTTTGTGAAGCTGAGATTTTTGATGGACTGGGAGGCCTGGTGTGTTGCAGTCCATGGGATTGCAAAAGTCTGACATGACTAAGAGACTGAACTGAACTGAACTGAACTGGGTGTTAAATAGATGAATAAATTTTGAGAGAGATCTAAGTTCGGATCTACATCATTCCTTGCTTTTCATTGGTTTTCCTGACCCCCTTCCCTCTTCTATCTATTCTTCTCATTGCGAATTAAGCAACAAGTCACTCTACTATCTAAAAAGTCCCTTATCATCCCAGAAGTTAGCGTGGATTGTCCAAAATGCTCAATGTGACCTGCAAATCCTGCCACCATCTTGGTTACTTCAATCTTCTTTTCAGTACATTTCCAAATGAGAATATACCACTCTTGAGATTCTTAACTTGTTCAAAACATCCTTGTTTACCACGGTATCAAGCTCATTCACATAGACACTTTTGCACAGTGCTATCTCTTCTGCCTAAAATCATTTTTCCTCCCTTAATTTTGCAGACTTATTGTTCATCTTTTAAAACCTCACTCACAGGTCACCTTGTCAAGTCCTCGAGACACCCAAGTATTTTGTTTGGTAATACATATATTACCTCTATATTTTAAAAGAATAATCTGTAGGTATCTCTCATATTTGTTACAAGATAATATATTTCAAAACATTATAGGATTTTACATCTCTCCCTCTTGTGTGTGTGTCTACATTAAACTCATTTCATATTCTAGTGTATTTGTATTACATTATTTGTATTTAAAGACTTTAGTATTTAGTTTGTATTTGATAAATACAAACTAAAGACTTTAGTTTGTTTGAAAGACTTTAAGAATTTCATACTCTAGTGGTATCTATGGCAAGTAGTTCAAGTATCACTCTAATACCACAGCAGAGGGTTTGTTCGTTAGCATAGAGAATACTCAAAATAGTTTTTTTTTCCTTTGTTTAAATGTACAGTTCCCAAGATAAATAGCTTGCTAGAAAAAGATTTATGGACTTTGCTATCCCTTTGTGAATGAAATACTGGAAGCTGGCAAATTCAGCAGGGTCATGCCGTTAGTGTTGAGTCAAAGTTTTCAATGCCTGTTTCATCTCTTTACCCCACTCCTGTCAGGATTGTTCTGCCTAATCTAACTTAAAGGTTAGCCAATCTTGTCATTAGAATGTAACTGCGATTCTCTTAGAGTAAAACTTCCATTTCAAGTGCTTCTCAGAGTGGCTAGGGCAGATAGCAGGACCTCACTGAATCTTTTCTTTATTTTAAGTGCATGGCTATTTTGAAGCCCCTTTGCTTTTAAATGTTTGGATTTGCAGCAGGATTGGTTTACAACTTGTCTTTATTTTTTTGACCTGGTTTAAAAAAAAAAAAAGTTCCTACCTGCCGCCTACTGCTGGAGAAAACATATATATATATATATAAAACCCCTTAGATGTTAGTAAACACATTTGCTAGGGTAAGCCTGAAGTGGTATTATAGTGATTCAATTAGAATTGATTTCAACTCTCACCACCAGGGTTGTGAACTCTTTGGATGTGAGCTCCATGGATCCTGCCATATTGGTGAGATGCCTCACAAATGCTTGTTGAGTCAATGAATGGAGACATACCACAGAAATTGTTAGGGTTCAGTTCCAGACACCATACTAATACAAATATCTTTCAATAATGTGTTTCCCAGCACATTTAAAAGTTGTATTTACACTACATTATAATCTATTAAGTATACAATAGTATTATGTCTTAAAAACAATGTACCTACCTTAATTACAAATAGTTTTATTGCTAAAAATGTATTACCTGTGAGTTGTACCTTCTGTGAGTTGTAACCTTTTTGGTAGTGGAGGATTTGAAATATTCCAAGAATTACTAAGATGTGAAGAGAGAGACAAAATGAGCAAATGCTGTTGGAAAAATGACACCAACAGACTTCCTCAATGCAGAGTTGCCATGGACCTTCAATTTGTTAAAAATGAAATGCCTGTGAAGAGTAATAAAATGAAAAGCAATAAAGGGAGATATGCCTGTAAATGAAACTATTAGACCTTTAACATTAGAAACAGTGAAAGTCAACATAACTGAAAAGACCGAAAGATAACGAAATTAGTAGGGTCATAGTGGGAGCAACCAACAGGGAATCAATTTCCAGGATATGAGACTTTGGTGCTAACACTGGTACAGTTCAGTTCAGTTCAGTCACTCAGTTGTGTCCGTCTCTTTGCGACCCCATGAATCGCAGCACTCCAGGCCTCCCTGCCCATCACCAACTCCCAGAGTTCACTCAGACTCATGGCCATCAAGTCAGTGATGCCAACCAGCCATCTCATCCTCGGTCGTCTCCCCTTCTCCTCCTGCCCCCAATCCCTCCCAGCATCAGGGTCTTTTCCAATGAGTCAACCCTTCGCATGAGGTGGCCAAAGTACTGGAGTTTCAGCTTTAGCATCATTCCTTCCAAAGAAATCCCAGGGCTGATCTCCTTCAGAAAGGACTGGTTGGATCTCCTTGCAGTCCAAGGGACTCTCAAGTGTCTTCTCTAACACCACAGTTCAAAAGCACCAGTTCTTCGGTGCTCAGCCTTCTTTACAGTCCAACTCTCACATCCATACAGGGCCACAGGAAAAACCATAGCCTTGACTCAACGGACGTTAGTTGGCAAAGTAATGTCTCTGCTTTTGAATATGCTGTCTAGGTTGGTCATAACTTTCCTTCCAAGGAGTAAGCGTCTTTTTAATTTCATGGCTGGGAGATATAGGGTTAGTCACCCTGCTGTTCCTTTTTCTTGTTTTTATTTAAATATTTATTCACATTAATGCATTTAAAAACACACAAGGTAAAACTGAAGTGACTAATGATTTCCTGGTGCATATAAATTCTATCTAAAATTCTTGGAATTAAATCACAACAAGAAATTTCTGGATGTTATCAAACATTGTTTAATTTAGGTAGCCACAAATGATTTTTTATATTCTCTAACTGCAAGGAGATCCAACCAGTCCATTCTGAAGGAGATGAGCCCTAAGATTTCTTTGGAAGGAATGATGCTAAGGCTGAAACTCCAGTACTTTGGCCACCTCATGCAAAGAGTTGACTCATTGGAAAAGACCCTGATGCTGGGAGGGACTGAGGGCAGGAGGAAAAGGGGACGACAGAGGATGAGATGGCTGGATGGCATCACTGACTTAATGGCCATGAGTCTGAGTGAACTCTGGGAGTTGGTGATGGACAGGGAGGCCTGGCGTGCTGTGATTCATAGGGTCACAAAGAGTTGGACACGACTGAGCGACTGAACTGAACTGAATATCCTCTGAAATTGAAAGATGTTACAGATGGTTCTGCAGAACCATCTACCATCTTATGTAATAAGACCCTTTTCTTTTGTAAAGATCTCTATGGTTTTTAAGACATTCTGAAAAAATGCAATTTCATCTTCACAATAAGCATTTAAGGCAGGTAATACAGTTAGTCCATGGGAGTTACTGTGAGAGTTCATCTAAGAACTTGGAAATCTGAAAGAATTTTAAGTCTCTAACGTATATAAAGACACAATTTCTCTGAGACCCTAGGTATCAGTTTCCTAATTATAGAACAGCTATTGGTATTAATATATATCAGGAATGCTTTTACTAAAAACAAACAAAAACCAGAGTTTCTCCTAGAAGTGGCCTAAAATATTATGCCAATAAAGTCATTTAATGATCTACCACAAGAAGTTTAGACTGGCAATTCAGGGTTCGGAGTGCCTTCACGATGCTACTAAACCCAGCTTTCTTCTAGATTTATATTCTGTTTCAAGTGTGTTGGCTTGACGCCTTTTTTCATAACTGAGTTTGTGATGTTGCACCTCCAGGTCTCATGTCTTCAGTAAAGATAGGAGGAAGGGGACAGAATGTCCCCTATTTTGCCTGCCCCTGATATCAAGAATACAAATGTTTCCCGGAAGAGTCCAGCAATCTTCAGCCCATCTGTATTGACCAGAAGTGTGAGAAGCTATGCCTAGTTCCAAGAGAGGACAGAGAAGCAGTTATTTAACTTCTTTACTATCAGTAGGCTAGTGAATGAGTTTGGAATTAGGCATCGTCTTGGCCAGTCAAAACCTAGGTTTTCTGTGTAATATTGATCAAGCCCCTTAACCTCTTGTGTGAAAAAGATCATTATAATATTATAGTGGACATCTGTTCTACTGCCTGCCCAGCATCCCTTCTTTGCTTTTCAGGGGTTAAGTCTTTCTCATTTTCTGTCCCTGTGGTTTGGGTGGAGCTGACCTCCACTCCTGACCGACAGGAAATTCACATAGCCCTGGCCATAGAGCTGGGCTGGGGATGGATTCACAACCCTGGCCTGACCACACTTTGGACTCTTACTGTAGCTCTCAGGAAAAAGGTGTTTTCTTACACTTCTGAGGTAGGTTTATTCAGCAGGAAGGCTGGTAGCCCACACTATTGGTGACTCTGCTTGCTATCACACAGGGGAAGGTAACCGAGAGTAGACACAGTGGAGAGATAAGAGACAGAGACAGAGAGATAGAGGGGCTGTATCCTGGTGCCATTATTTAGCATTAGAAGCCACCTCCACCTGAAATCAGAAACTCCCTGTTTCTGGCAAAATTACATAACTTTCTATTTACTTGAGCTGGATTTTCTTCCATTTGCAATCCAATCATCTTAGGGCTATTGTTAAAACTGCTGTCTACCACAACATATAATCATGAATGTAAACGATCTTTATAAACTCTAAAGTGCTATATAAAAGTGAGGGATCATTTCTCGAAAATGGAACATTCCTTCTGCATAAAACTCTAAATTCGACGCCAGATGCTTGTGATGCTGTAGAATCACAGAGAGGCAAGTCCTAGCCCCACATACAGACAAGTAATTTCTACTCTCAGTTTTCTTGACATTCCACATAAGAAAATTCCTATTACAACCGACAGGTTTCCATGACTGTGAAGTAACAATGACTATTTTCTGCTTCTCCTGCCCTCTCACCCTAAGAACTGGCTTCACTTTATTGAGCAGCATAGTTTTCCCAGGTAGCTCAGTGATAAAGAATCTGCCTGCCAATGCAGGAGAATTAGGTTCAATCCTTGGGTCAGGAAGATCCCCTGGAAGAGGAAATAGCCACCCACTTCAGTATTCTTGCCTGGGAAATCCATGGACAGAAGAGCCTGGCGGGCAATAGTCAGGAGTCAAAAAGAGATGGACATGACTGAGCACATAGTTTTCCTTGGCCTTACAGGGCCCCTAGGCAAATATATTCTATTTTGAGATTTGAGAAAATGCCCAGATATGATACTTTCAGGCTCCCCATATGCAGAATTTTCTTCCTTGCTTGATTTCTCATGGCCAGCTTCTCTACTCAGATCACTCTTTGGCCTGTGCTCCTCTGCTTCGGTACCTGGATTCAGACTCCAAATCTTACCAGTGTTTTTCCAACTTAATGGTAGCCTGGATGCTCAGTACAAGCTAGTTCTTCAGCTTCATTCAAATAATTTCAATGGGAAAACTGGGTTTTAAAAAGAGACTACTCTGTCTCTTATCACTCACTATCTCCCACATAGAAATGTGAACTAACAAGAATTGGAAAACCCAGAGCCAATTTGTATCATCTCAATATTTGTAACCCTCCTAGAAACCCAGGGATCTTATGAGGAAGACTTCTCTGTGACCATTTTTGCACATATAAGGGTGACCTGGAAAGCTCCAATAGGTTGAAAAAGGTCTGGCCTGAAAACAGTTCCTGAGAGTATATGGTTAACTAGATTTACTGACAAGAAGTGGTGCAACTTCTTGTCAGTAAATCTAGTTAACCATCACTTTATCTATCTATCTGTCTATCCTCTATCTATTCCTTTCATCTGCCTCTCACCTGTCTGAACCATCACTATTATCATATCTGAATTTGGGACAGTTATGCTTTTAAAATCTCATAACTCAGAATTCTTGCTCATGCTTTTGGACTTGATGATATCTGATTGTATTTTAGGGAAACATAAGAGAAATCATTTTGGTTTCTTAGTATCTTAGGCTGAGATGTTTTTATTTTGTATCTTCCATCATTATTCAGCATTTAAAAATTCCTAGAAAACTGTACTTCAAAATAGAAGCTTTCAAGCACATACTTCATTTAGTATGCTTGAAGAGAACTTTTAGATCAAAATTGAATCAGTAAATTTATCAAGTGGTTAAAAATAAGGTAATTGAATTAGTTTTGAAATAAATACATTGAGATATTTAGTAGTTACATTCTTCTTGATGATTACATATTAGGCTTAATGAATTTATATTACAATAATTAATATTATAGAGTAAAACATAAAAGCCTTAGATCTGAGCAGCAAGTATTATGCATTTAGCAATTGCTAAAGTAAAGCAATTAAATGATAGACTCCAACTCACATGTAAAAGGAGGAACACATATTTAAAAGTGACCACAAGTATAATCTATACTCCAGATAGTAACAATGCTCCAGAAATTTAGAGTAGGTCTATTTTAGGTTCTTGTTACCAGAAATAACTGTTTCTGAACAGCTTAGATTTCCTCCAGGTGAAAAGTTAAAAAGCCAAAGAAAGAAACATTTTACTCACAGAAAGCAATGTAAGAAACTTACCCATTTCCAGGTTTGAGTGCGTGGAATCCTGACTGGATTCAGCAGGGGAGTCCAGGCATGGTGGTTGGCTTCCAGCATTCCATCCCACTGGAATGAGCATTTTGATCTGACTTCCAAGGTTAAGGTTGTTACCCACTTATTATTTACTTTCTGGTTCAGACTTGCGTCATAAAGACTGGCACCTTGGTTTTCACTGATGTGAAGAAAGGCCTTCCAGAATCTCACAGGGTTAATAAAATCTGATGGGATATTTCTTATGCTAATGGCTATTTAGGCATATGGTATTTCTCACAACCAGGAGACAAATTTTCCCTGAGGACAGGGGTTTGTGGTTAGCACAGACAATGAGTTAATCTGGCTTTCTAATCCTAAAGTTTGCACTGGATTTCCATACAACCTGCAGAGGGGGATTAAATTGTCAGCGCTCTAATCAACCAGAATTTAAATATGAGCTAAGTCTAAAAAAATCATTTTTGTCCTGTGCTCTTAATTAATACCTGTCAAGAGTCTGGGGGAAAGATTTGCTACTGAACGTAAGGAATTATTTGGATGTAAATCCGTATTTTAATTTCGAATGCATTTACCTGTGGATAAAAATATGGAAGCTAAGGTTCTGCTTCAGGGAATGACAAGCCAAATTATCTGCTTTATTGCTATAATTATCATTAATTAACTAATTAATTTTTCAAGTTTGTGGTAGGGGGTTTGATATATAATTGTGGTTTTAATAATATTTTTATGGATAAATATATGTCTTTGTTTTCACAATATAGCTAACATTTATGTAATCATTTATGTAATACCTCTTATTGCCAAGAGTTGTCCAAGATATATAGGTATGTGTCATATAGAAAGATGCATACATATCTCAATATATATTTATATACCTTTAGGTATGCATATATATGTATTTTGTTGTTCAGTTGCTCTGTTGTGTTCAACTCTTTGTGATCCCATGGACTGCAACATGCCAGGCTTCCCTGTCCTTCACCATCTCATGAAACTTGCCCAAACTCATGTCCATTGAGTTGGTGATTCCATCCAACCACCTCATCCTCTATCGTCCCCTTCTCCTCCTGCCTTCAATCTTTCCCAGCATCAGGGTCTTATCTAGTGAGTCCGCTCTTTGCGTCAGGTGGCCAAAGTGTTGGAATTTCAGCTTAAGCATCAGTCCTTCCAATGAATATTCAGGACTGGTTTCCTTTAGGATTGACTGGTTGGATCTCCTTGCAATCCAAAGGACTCTCAAGATTCTTTTCCAACACCACAGTTTAAAAGTATCAATCCTTCAGTGCTCAGCCTTCCTTATGGTCTAACTCTTACATCAATACATGGTTATTGAAAAAACCATAGTTTTGACTATATGGACCTTTGTTGGCAAGGTAATGTCTCTGCTTCTTAATACACTGTCTAGGTTTGTCATATGTATATGTATATCTCAAGTCCTCTGAGTTTTATCATTGTATTCATTTTGCACATAATAAAATTGAACCACAGAAATATATTGTCCAAAGATACCCACTAAGTAAGTGGAAATAAAAGTTGTAATTTAAGCCTAGTCAGTCTATTAGCAATCTATAATATGATAATTACAATACCCTTCAGTTCAGTTCAGTTCAGTTCAGTTGCTCAGTCATGTCCAACTCTTTGCAACCCCATGGACTGCAGCATGCCAGACTTCCCTGTTCATGACCAACTCCCAGAGCCTACTCAAACTCATGTCCAGTGAGTCAGTGATGCCACCCAACTATCTCATCCTCTGTCATGCCCTCTTCCTCCTGCCTTCAATCTTTCCCAGCATCAGGGTCTTTTCAAATGAATCAGTTCTTCCCATCAGGTGGCCAAAGTATTGGAGCTTCAGCTTCAGCATCAGTCCTTCCAATGAATATTCAGGACTGATTTCCTTTAGGATCAATATGATAATTAAAATACACTTAGTTAATAATAATAAAAACACTTATTAAGGATTAATATGTAATAAACATTTCCTTGGGCTCCAAAACCACTGCTGATGGTGACTGCAGCTGTGAAATTAAAAGACACTTACTCCTTAGAAGGATAGCTATGACAAACCTAGACAACATATTAAAAAGCAGAGACATCACTTTGCTGACAAAGGTCTGTATAGTCAAAGCTATGGTTTTTCCAGTAGTCAATTATGGTGCTAGAGAAGACTGTTGAGAGTCCTCTGTGATTACAAGGAGATCGAACCAGTCAACCCTAAAAGAAATCAACCCTTAATATTCATTGGAAGGGCTGATGCTGAAGCTGAAGCTCCAATAGTTTGGCCACCTGATGGGAAGAGCCAGCTCATTGGAAAATACCCTGATGCCAGAAAGATTGAAGGCAAAAGGAGAAGGAGAAGGCAAAAGGAGAAAGGGGTGGCAGAAGACGAGATGGTTGGATAACATCACCAACTCAATGGACATGAATTTGAGCTAACTCCAGGAGATAGTGGAGGACAGAGGAATGGAATAAGTTTGGCCTGCTGCAGTCTATGGGGTCAGAAAGAGTTGGACACGACTTAGAGACCGAACAGCAATAACACGTAATAATTTTCATAATTTTCTTTTGTTAATTCATTTAGTCCTCAAATCAAATCTACAAAATAGGTTTTATCATTGTTGTTCTCATTTTATAAATAAAAAAAGTAACTTTCCCAAGGTTGACAGTTAGTGAGTAGATGATCCAGGATTTGAACAGAGGATCTGGCTTCCACTCCAGCACTCTTGCCTGGAAAATCCCTTGGACAGAGGAGCCTGGTGGGCCGCAGTCCATGGGGTCGCTAAGAGTTGGACGCGACTGAGCGACTTCACTTTTACTTTTCACTTTTATGCATTGGAGAAGGAAATGGCAACCCACTCCAGTGTTCTTGCCTGGAGAATCCCAGGGACGGGGAACCTTATGGGCTGCCGTCTATGGGGTCGCACAGAGTTGGACGCGACTGAAGTGACTTAGCAGTAGCAGTTAGCAGTCTGGCTTCAGAATCTATGTTCTTAATTGACATGATACTGCCTACTGTTAATAATAGTACTGCTGCTGCTGCTGCTAAGTTGCTTCAGTCATGTCCGACTCTGCAGACGGCAGCCCACCAGGCTCCGCCATCCCTGGGATTCTCCAGGCAAGAACACTGGAGTGGGGTGCCATTTCCTTCTCCAATGCATGAAAGTGAAAAGTGAAAGTGAAGTCACTCAGTCGTGTCTGACTCAGCGACCCCATGGACTGCAGCCCACCAGGCTCCTCCATCCATGGGAGTTTCCAGGCAAGAGTACTGGAGTGGGATGCCATTGCTAGGATAGTATTAATACTGTATTTATCAAAATGGTAGCCACTAAGTGTATTCATCAAGTATTATGCACTGGGCTCCAAGTTCATATTTAAGCAAACTTACTCCATTTAATTATTTTTAGAACTTCCAAATAGGTGTTTGAGGCTCATTTTAGAGATGAAGAATAGATTAGAGATTAAATAGTCTCAAGATCTCACAGCTAATAGAGGGAAAACTAGGATTCAATTCTGTTCTTTCTGATTCCAAGGCCTATGTTATTTTGCCCACATTTCACATTGTCTGTAAAGTTTCTGCTGATAGCATGCTCTATTACAGTAATAGTTGCTGTGGGCTTTGTGCAAAGAATAATGTATTGGGAATATGAAATGCTCAGAGACTGCAGCCCTACAAAGGAACAAAACTGAGCTAGCATTGTTTTTAAGAAGGGAAATTGTAGAGTAGTAAAATTTGACTCTAGTGAATGATATCAAGGAAAATAAAAACCAATTAGATAACCAAGTTATGAAAAAACAAACAAGAAACTAATTAACAATTATAAGTGGCACCACTGATTTTATTTTCATTAAAACTATTTTTAAAGTAAGCATGTGTACATGCTTTTGTATCTGATACATATTATGTATTTACATACATTTTTGATACACATTCAAAATCTGTCTTTGATAAATGACTTCTCCAATTAATTTTCAGTATAAATAATATTCATTTCAGTCGCTCAATCATGTCCGACTCTTTGTGACCCTGTGAATCACAGCATGTCAGGCCTCCCTGTCCATCACCAACTCCTGGAGTTTACTCAGACTCATGTCCATCAAACTGGTGATGCCATCCAACCATCTCATTCTCTGTCATCCCCTTCTTCTCCTGCCCTCAGTCTTTCCCAGCATCAGGGTCTTTTCAAATGAGTCAGCTCTTAGCATGAGGTGGCCAAAGTACTGGAGTTTCAGCTTCAGCATCAGTCCTTCCAATGAACACCCAGGGCTGATCTCCTTTAGGATGGACTGGTTGGATCTCCTTGCAGTCCAAGGGACTCTCAAGAGTCTTCTCCAACACCACAGTTCAAAAGCATCAATTCTTTGGCACTCAGCTTTCTTCACAGTCCAACTCTCACATTCATACATGACCACTGGAAAAACCATAGCCTTGACGAGATGGACCTTTGTTGGCAAAGTAATATCTCTGCTTTTTAATATGCTGTCTGCTGCTGCTGCTGCTAAGTCACTTCAGTCGTGTTCGACTCTGTGCGACCCCAAAGATGGCAGCCCACCAGGCTCCCCTGTCCCTGGGATTCTCCAGGCAAGAACACTGGAGTAGGTTGCCATTTCCTTCTCCAATGCATGAAAGTGAAAAGTGAAAGTGCTTTCTAGGTTGGTCATAACTTTCCTTCCAAAGAGTAAGCGTCTTTTAATTTCATGGCTGCAGTCACCATCTGCAGTGATTTTGGAGCCCACAAAAATAAAGTCTGACACTGTTTCCACTGTTTCCTAGAATTATATCTTACAGGTTTGAAAATTATAGATTTAATTATTTTATGTTTTATGATTTAATGGACTTTCTTTTCTTAATAACACCCAAAGGACATTCATTCATTATTTTTTTTTACATATGTTGTTAGTTGTTAACATGTGTACTTGTGACTCTGCATACATATGAGAAAAGTGGTAATGCCACTTATCCCAAGAGGTAACATATTTACCCATGACTTAAATGGACTTCAACACTTCATCAATCATCTTTTATTTTTCCAGCTGCCCCATCCTGAAAGGTGCTGAATCATATATTCTCAAATATTATTGTTTTGAACATGGAGATCTTTAAAAAAATAGCTAAAGCAATTTGTAATATAGAATGAATTAAAGATGCATATTTCATGAAAACTTGAGGAAAATGAGATGTAAGTTGGGCATCATTATTTAAAATATGCATAGTCCCTAGATAAGGATTCAAAAGGTAATGTGGATGGGACCATAGTAACGTCCACTATTTTATTAATTCCCAGAGATTTTGTGTATTAAGTCATGTTTTTTTTTTTTATTAGTACTTGCTGGTTTTTAGACTAGGAGGGTCAGAAGTGGTTAAACCCTCAGACTTTGAGGGTTTTGTGTATATTCTTAGGAATAAAGTGTAATTGGCTTATGTGTGTGCTCATTCAGTTGTGTCCAACTCTTTGTGACCCCATGAACTGTATGTAGCCCACTAGGCTCCACTGTCCATAGAATTTTCCAGGCAAAAATAATGGAGTGGGTTGCCATTTTCTACTCCGGGGCATCTTCCAGACTCAGGGATTGAACCCTTGTCTCTTGTGTCTTCTGCACTGCCAGGTGAATCCTTTACCACTGAGCCTCCTGGGAAGCCCAACTGGTTTATGGGAATTCTAAATATAACCACTTTCAATGTGGCCTTTTATATATTAATTATTGCCTTTATTTGAAAATACTCAATGAGCTTGTATGTGAGTTATTTTAAAATTAATATATACATACCTTTAAAATATTTACTTGTTATATCTGTGAATATATTATTAACCTTTTTATTGTTACTACTACTTGTATTGCTATCACTACTAACCCTTCCCTACCTAGTATCTTTTCTTTAAATGTCTTTTTCCCCTACCTTTCTCTTTTTTTATTGAAATATAGATGATTTAAATATTGTTAGGTTTAGGTGTACAACAAAGTGATTCAGCTATACGTACATATATAGCTATTTTTTTTCAGATCTTTTTCCTCTTATAGGTTATTACAAAACATTAAGTATAGTGCCCTGTGCTATATAGTAGATCCTTGTTAGTTATATATTTTACATATAGTAGTACATGATTGTTAATCTCAAACCCCTAATTAAT
This sequence comes from Nanger dama, assembly GCA_917880005.1. Classification (NCBI taxonomy): domain Eukaryota; kingdom Metazoa; phylum Chordata; class Mammalia; order Artiodactyla; family Bovidae; genus Nanger; species Nanger dama. Next base: position 27,042,428 of record CAKJTW010000021.1, read on the forward strand.
CCCTTCCCCTCCCTTCCCCTTTGGTAACTGTAAGTTTATTTTCACCACATAGTGTCTTGAAAGAAATAATAGACCATCCTGAGTACTTTATTTTTAAATCTGAGTGTTTCTTAGGATGACATTTTTTAAAAGGAATTTCTGTTTTGAAGTCATTTAGTCATTTGTGATCATTACTATTTGCAAAATAACGAGCAAACATTCCTGGATGACAGAATGGTTGTCAGAGTCAGGTTTCTGTCAAAACAAAACTTTATTTCCAAATTGAAAAATAGAATAGTCTTGATTTGGAAAATATATATGCTGTACCTATATTTCAGGTTTATGCAAGAAAAATGTCAAGGCAAAAGGAGAACATTTCTCCCTGCAAACAAAGATTTTGTGAGCTGATAGAACACTCTAAGAAATTACATACCAAAGACAAGTGGGGGAGCACGCAGCTTGATGTCTGGCATGCACCATGGCTTAGTATATTTTACATGAATCAAAGCTTTAGCTCTGTGATCTGGTAATAGTTAAGACTTTAGCCTGTTGATAGCTTGAATGTCAATGACTGGCATCTACGTACTGATTCTAGGAGGTAGTTTGGCAACTCGAAGAACACAACTTTGATTCTAAGCCTTCCCAGAAGATGGATGCTCTCTGAAGCATGTGCGGTGCTGTGATGTCTGCTGTTAATTCTTCACACACCAGCTTTCAGGATAATTATACCTTATATCTCCGTGACACAATATCGATTATCCAGTTTGTGGATTATCGAGGCCTTGTATCAGACTTGGTGCCCTTATTTTGGCTCTTTCACTTTATAGATCCTACTTTGGAAAGCACTGAGGTAGAGATGCACAGCAAAAGTTGAAAATGTCACTTTTGCAATAATTTGCAGTATTTTAAGCTTGTGTATCAAAAGCTTAATTAGGTAGGAGTAGAAGAATGGTTTCAGTGCACTCCAAACTATAGCAATCGTTTATACTATTCATAAATTTATATATGGACAGAGCTGGTAAGGCCAGCTTGTCTTTGTTCTAAGTATCATCTGTTGGAACATATTGACTGGGCACTGGAGGATTCATTTCCAATATGGCACCCACAAAAATGGCAAGTTTAGGATGGCTCGTTGCTGGAAGCTCAGTGTGGGCTATAGGATAGGGTCTCTGTTTCTCTTCACATGTTTTCCCACAGACCACTTGGGCTTTCTCTCACTGCATGGTGGCTTGGTTCTGCGAGTAAGTCATTTGTAGAGACGTGGATGGAACTAGAGTTTGTCATACAGAGTGAAGTAAGTCAGAAAGAGAAAAACAAGTATCGTATATTAACACATATATGTAGAATCTAGAAAAATGGTACAGATGAAACTATTTTCAAGGCAGGAATAGAGATGCAGATGAAGAGAACAGATATGTGGACAGAATCGGGGAAGATGAGGATGGCACAAACTGGGAGATTAGGATTGACGTAGATACACTGCTATGTGTAAAACAGCTAATGGAAAGCCGCTGTATAGCACAGAAAGCTCAGCTCCATGCTCTGTGATGACCTAGATGGATGGAATGGAGGAGGGTGGGAGGAAGGTCTGAGAGGCAGGTGATATATATATATATACATATAGCTGATTCACATTATTGTACAGCAAAAACCAACACAATGTTATAGAGTAACTACACCCCAATTTAAAAAAAAATGGAAGTGAAGATGTCTGAGTCATCACTGATTGTACACTATTCTATTAACCAAGCAGTCAGATACCTCAGATGCAGGGAAGAGGACATAGACCCACTTCTTGACAGGAGGTGTGTCTGGAAATTTAGGTCCATGTTTCAATACTGCTACATAAACTATGCTAAAAAAAAAAAACAAACCAAAAACAAAAACCTAGCTTTCAGATACCCAGTTTATTCATATATTTGAAGTCCCTGATGGAGCTAACTTCTCATTGCAGCACCAAACCCAGATGAGAGATTTCAGTACAGATGCTAGAATTCTTGCTATGATTTTTCCTGTTCTGGTTTCCTCACTACTCCCTGAAGGCCACCAAATATTCAAACAATAATGAAAATGCAGAGTAAATGTAAACGTCCCCTTCTTCTGGAAGCTGCACCTGAATGAAATAAACAGGGGTCCATACTGATCTCTAATGAATCCTCAATTTCCTCTGAAATAAGCCAAGACCAGGCGAGCAGAGAGCTCCTGCCTACACGTACATTATTCCTTTCTCCTCCCTAAAATAGCTTGAGTTTTTGTTAAGTAATTCTACTTTCCCATCACATAACTCATGTCTTTTCTCTGGAAAGTCACCTCACCCTCAATTCCAAACATGTATCTCAAAAAACTATTTACAAAAGATCATAAATGATGTTGGATCCCATCGTTTCTTCTACATAGGTAAATGACACACACACACAGATTGTTCCTTAAAAGGAATCACAGGGCCAGTGATGAGAGAATTTAAAGAATCCATGCCCAGTGATGCCTCTGGATAAAAGGCCTGTGATGAGCAGTGAAACCGTGTAAATCTAAATAAGGATAGCAAATACAACCAGTGTGATTTCCTCCATATATTCCACATTTGGCTTTCAGAGGCAGGGTAGTGAACTTTGGAATCAGGCTATTTTAATTCATATCCTAGCTCTGTAGCACTGTACTATTAGGAGACCTTAAGACAATGATAATGTCTCTGAGAAATGATTTCCTAATTTGTAACATAAAGCTAATATTACCTAACTCATAGGCTTGTAATGAAAATTATATCAAATAACACATAAAAACATTTAGCATAATGATAGCATATAACAGTATATAAACAGTGCTCAATAAATACTGTTTCTATTAACAGTTATGCTTCAGTGAAAGTGAAGTCGCTCAGTGGTGTCCGACTCTGTGACCCCATGGACTGCAGCCTACCAGGCTCCTCCCTCCATGGGATTCTCCAGGCAAGAGTACTGGAGTGGGTTGCTGTTTCCTTCTCCAGGGAATCTTCCCAACCCAGGGATCGAACCCAGGTCTCCGGCATTCCAGGCAGACGCTTTAACCTCTGAGCCACCAGGGAAGACATTAAATGAAAATATTTAAGTTTAATTCATATCAGAGACAAGAATATGTATGTTGTTCAAATTACTACTGAAAAGGAGGAGTAGACATATACTCTACTTGTGTCTAATTTTATGAAAGAGAAAGTACATCCTTGTTATATATTCATTCACTTAATAATAACTAAGTATGAGCACCACATTTGGGCCTCGTACAGATCTAGCACTGAAGATAAAGAAGTGAATGAAGGAGTAAAAAATAAAAAGAAAGTTTTGTTTTTTGTAATACATCATAAAGTAATAAATGCTATGGTAAAAAATACTAGAAGGAAGGCCAGTAGGGAATGTTGCAGGGAAGGATGTTGCAATTTAAACACAGCAGGAAGGGCAGGCTTGACTTGAGAAGGTGATATCTGGTGAGAGGTCTGAAGGATGTGAGAGAGTGATGCATGTGTAGTACCTGGAAGAAAAGCGTTCCAAGCTGGGGGAACACTAAATGCTAAGTACCTGAGATGGGAAGGCTCGGAGGCCAAGAGGGCTGAAACAGAGAGGAGGGGGAATTAATTTAGGGAGATTACAGTTGTAAGGAGATATAAGATTATAGGCCCTTTCTAGTTATCACAGTGACTTGGATTTTATCTAGTATGAAACAGAACCTATTGAAAAGCTTTAGGTTGGGTAGAAGTGAAGTATTAGTCACTCAGTCATGTTCAACTCTTTGTGACCCCCCTGGACTGTAGGCCCATCAAGCTCTTCTTTCCATGGAATTCTCCAGGCAAGAATACTGGAGTGGGTTGCCATTCTCTTCTCCTGGGGATCTTCCCTACCCAGGGATAGAACTTAGGTCTCCTGCATTGCAGGCAGATTCTTTACCGTCTGAGCCACAGGGAAGCCCCAGGCAGGGTAGAAGCCTGCTTTAATATAAATTTGAACCAAGAAAGAAATGATACAGTTTACGTTCTGCCTTAGAACCACCAATTAAAATATGACCTGCGATTGATTTTAAGTCATTTGCCAATCTCAGAGAAACTTAAAGTGTAAAAAGTAGTATATCTTAGAGATAGAACTCAGTATGTAGGAAGTAGATTTGTTGATGAGTGGGATGAGCATGAAAATGAAGTCAAGGGCAGTGCTACAAGATGACTTTAACTTTGCTCGGGCAACAGAAAGGATGGAATCACTTTTTATTTAGACAGAACCATTTGAGAAGGATCTTTGGAAGGCCATTATGATTAGACCTGGATCTGAAGACTAAGACCCGAGGACCTCCAGTGTTTGGAGATCACAAACGGCGCAGATCAGCAAAGGAGGATGAGAAGTGGCCATTGAACTAGAGGGAAAACCAGGATCGTGTGGTGAACTGGAGGTCAAGGGAGCAGTCAGCCGTTTTCAGAATGGGGCAGTGACTCAAGTGTTAGAGGGATACTGGCTTGTTTAGTCCAATCACATGAGATTTAAATCCTAGTGTTTATAGGGAGAAGGGAAGGAGAAAAATTCAGAAGCAACAATGAGGCTGAGGAAGATGCCTATTTCATTTCCAAAGAAAGATGCGTAAGAAACAGTGTCTTTAGAGAAAAAGTAAAGGAAGTTACTTTTAAAACAGATTGAGGATATAAGGGATTAAATGAAATTTAGATTGAATGAGCTTCTGGAGTTAGAAATTAGAGATGGAAAAGTATAAATTAAGAAAAAGTTAAGGGGAGAGAGGCTTCTCTGGTAGCTTAGTCAGTAAAGAATCCACCTGTGACTGTGTTTCAGGAGACCCAGGTTCAATCCCTGGATTGGGGAGATTCTCTTCCCAAGGAGAGAGAGAAAATGGCAACCCACTCTAGTATTCTTGCCTGGGAAATCCCATGGACATTGGAGCCTGGTGGGCTACAGTCCACAAGGTCACAAGAGTTGGACACAACTTAGCAACTTCACCATCACCACCAAGGAGAGAGAGAGGATATTCAGCAATAGATTAGTGGCTGGGGTACCAGAAAAAAATAGGAAAGGCTGGGCTTCCTGTGTGTCTGAAATAAATAGGGATAAAGGACACAAGGAAAATTAGTCATGATGGAGCAAGGCACACAGTGGGACTGAGATCTTGCCAGGAGTATGCACAGCCCTGAGTGTCCCGTTTCACTTGTACTAATAAAAACCTGGAGCTCAGTGGAGAGAGGGTCCGTTTACTTTTGACTTTGTTCCTCCTTAGTCCCTTTCCATGGAAGCTAGCAAAACAAAAGTCTTATTCTCAGCATGTTCACGTCTTCTCCACCCTGTGCCTAGGTAAACATATAAACATCATGGTGATGCTGGGGAGAGAGTATCGGACAGAATACACAAGACATTCATAGAGATTCTCTGAGTCGTAAAATCACAGACCGTGTTTTCTTCTTGGGCTTCCCTGGTGGCTCAGATGGTGAACAATCTACCAGCAATGCAGGAGACTAGGTTCAACCCCTAGGTTGGGAAGATCCCCTGGAGGAGGGCATGGCAACCCACTCCAGTATTCTGGCCTGGAGAATCCAGGACAGAGGGGCCTGGCAGTTTTCTCCTTGGACATGTCTCTGTGAAAAGAAATTATGTCTATAAATCAGCATGAAATGATTACGGTTGACATAAATAAAATAAACATTATGGAAGGCATGGAGGAGGGTTGCATATAATCCCCTTCTCTTTTGAAACCTAATTCTGGATTCTTGGTTATTAGCTTCTGAAGGGCAAAGTGATTTTCTTTTCAATTCTGTGTCTCAACCCCTAGTGTGAAATAACCACCCAATAAACACTTGTTGAATGAATGAGGTGGGATGCATGCCTTGAAGTGTGAGAAACCATCAAACAGAAAGGCAGTGTAGGGCTATGTAAAAAGATGTACTACTTTTGCATAGTCTAGTTCAATTATGGAGCTTATTACTCAGAATAAAATGTAAATTTATGTAGGAAGGGTATGATAACAGATATATCCAGACAGAGGCTGGGTGTGATTGAGGGTGTAGCTCTAAGTTTTTAAGAAAGATATAAAGTATGAGACAGTTCTACTTATTACATCACACGCCTTAATGATGTTTCTCAGACAGGATAAAGAATTTGAGTGACCACGTCCCTGAAGGAATTTTTATTCACTGACACTAATCACATTCTTAACTTTGGGGGACATTTTATTGTTCATAGAGTATTATATGGTATTTATTGTCATCATGGTTTTGACTCATGCACCTTTATTCTAGGCATTGAGGCTTTAAAATTCATAATCAGGTACTCAATTGTCAAATTTGTTTAGTATAACGAATTGCTTATACTAACCATTTGCATGCTGGATATACCATTTATTTTCTAAACTAGAACATTCTGGGACATCTCAAGAAAAAGGCACTAAATTTTAAAGTTTTCTGGCCTTCTGAAATCTTTTATGTGCTTTATTTCAGTGAAAAGGACCATTTAAGCCTTGGACCCAGCACATTTGTATTCCTTGAAAATGTTTCCAAAATCTATATCAATGTATTATGTATACATTTGAAATGAGGTTCCACACTTCATAAACCTATGTTCTGTATTAAACTTCTTCTGGGGAAGTCTGTATCAGTTTTCTAGGGTGTAAAGTGATGGAAAAAATGAATCTTGTTTGAATTGATGTTAGCTTGCTTATGAAATAGCCTCTTGGGGCATGAAGGAGAGTGGCTGGAAATTTGTGTCTGCAAAGTAGACTGGAATCTGTTAAAAATTACCTCGAGATAAGAGGAATGAGCTGGGTAATGAAATGATTTCAATAGTATGAAACATTTGTTTTTAATGTAGAAGTCATTGGACATGAGAATTGTCCGCCTATAGTTTTTTTCCTCCCTGACAAGGGATTTCCTGCTCTTAAAAATATCCTTTCTAAATTTCTGTTGAATTGTTTGCCAATGCAATCCAGAAATCTTGTTAGTCTAAGGTGAGAAAATCGGTATTAACTTTCCTTGTGCTAACATTTCCTCTATTGACCTAGGATTAAGAAGCCAAAAGTGTTCATCCCAGAAACACACTTGAAAATGAGTGACACCTGCATCCAGATGAAGGGATATTTTAGTAAATGCCCCAAACAGAAATCCAGCTAAATTTTGAACAGTGATTTGATTTTCATTGTGAATATCATAGCTTTGCCTTATATTCTGAATTTAAAATATGCAATATTTTTCTATTCAAAATACCAGTAACTGTGTTAACTCACTCTAAATGAGTTAAACATTTCTTTTCAACTTGCACATTAAAGAACTCACTAATCCCTGAAAGAAATAGATTGACTTTAAGACCCTTAACGTTACCTTCTGTTTCTTTCCTATGTACTATTTCCTAGTGCTTCTCTATAAGGTGGCCTCTATTGTGTTTAGAATCTGGGTAAACAGAAAAAAATATGGAATATTCAAAAATATTTAAATAATATTTTAAATTTAAATTTAAATTTAATTTTTATATTTTCAAAGGGAATATTTAAAAAATATTTTCTCAGTTTAATTGGCAGATTCATTTGCAATCAATTTGCATTTTCTTTCCTCTGAATAATGAATTCAGAAGTTAGGTAATAAAAACAATGTCTCATCTTGAATGCTATTTGCATAAAATATGTCCTAATGTTCATGGTGATTTTACATTGAAAATAGCAAGATTAGCAAAGAAAAAAATAGGCAAACTTCCAATAGAGTGTGTGTAAATCCTCCTGGTCATTACCCCTGCTTTTTTCAGAAGAATCTGAATGGCACAATCTGGTATTGCTGATGTACCATTCTCACCAATAGTCTTGCCCAGAAAGAAAACTTTTTATTTCTACTTTCTTATATTGGAGCACTATAATTCTCAATCCAATTTCAAGCCTACCCTAAAGGATTCAGCCAATATCTTCCTTTAACATAACCTTTCCATACCAATATAGAAAATTCTGGTACAATTTTGTTTTCAGGGAAAGAGAGATAGAGAGGAAGAGAAGGCAGAGGAAGTAGAGAAGGAGGAGAAAGAGAAAATGGGGAGAGGAAGAGGGAAGACCATAGGAGAGAAGAGAAATGGGAAGAAGGAAGGAAGAAAATCATACGACTTATTTGCAAAAGATAAAAGAACAACCAACAATTTGATATAAAGTGTCCCAGGAGTAAAAGAAATCATAGAACCCCTCCCCCTAATGGATACATGTTATAATAGTTCTTTAAATATCAAATTTTCCAAAAGCTGAAGAATTGATGCTTTTGAACTGTGATCTTGGAGAAGACTCTTGAGAGTCCCTTGGACTACAAAGAGATCTAACCAGTCCATCCTGAAGGGAATCAGTCCTGAATATTCATTGGAAAGACTGATGCTGAAGCTGAAGGTACAATACTTTGGCCACCTGATACAAAGAGCTGATTAATTGGAAAAGACCCTGATGCTGGGAAAGACTGAAGGCGGGAGGAGAAAGGGATGACAGAGGATAAGATGGTTGGATGGCATCACTGACTCAATGGACTTGAGTTTAAGTAAGCTTTGGGAGTTGGTGATGGACAGGGAAGCCTGGCCTGCTGCAGTCTATAGGGTGGCAGAATCAGAACCAACTGAGTGACTAAACTGAACTGAACTGAAATATCCAATTCTCCAAACTTAGCCTTGCAAACCTTTCCTTTGCAAGTGTGGGTCTTCTTGGCACTCTGAGCACTCAAAGCAAATTATGAAATAGGGTGTCACACTGGTCATTCAGTTTGTATAGTTCCTTAGTGTTCATTTAGGTGTTGGGCCTCTAGTTTTTATTCTTGTTTTTACTTTAATGTCTATTTATTTGGCTGTGGCAGGGCTTAGTTGTGGCAGGGCTTAGTTGTGGCAGGGCTTAGTTGTGGCACACGGGGTCTTTAGTTGTGGCATGTGGGATATAGGTTTCTGACCAGGGGTTGAACCCAGCCTCCCTGCCTTGGGAATCAGCCACTGAACCACCAGGGAAGGCCCTCTAATTTTTAAAAGATAGTTTCTTTTTAAAGGATCTGTGTTTTTAAAATTTGCAAATGAGATGGAATATCTGAGTGACTTTGAAGGTCTCATTTTTTTCTTTGAATGTCCAGTGTTCATCAAATGACATTGATACATTACTATTTAATTAGTTGTGCCTCTTATTTTATATCCTGCTCAAACTCTTTTTCTCAATTCCATCTTCTAATAATTTTAGTCTCTTTTCTCTGTGTCTCAGATATGTACCAGGGTCAAAAATGGAAACTTGAAAGATGTTTTAATGATCAGGACCTAAAATGAATGGTAATTTCTGGCTAATCCTTTAATAAAACTATTATTCATTATACTTGAATTTTTTTTGTAGCTCAGTACTGTTTTATGTCAAGTTTGTATATATGTATATGTGTGTATATGTACACATATATGTACATATGTACATATACATATATGTATGTACATATATGTATATATGTATATGTATGTACATATATGTATATATGTACACACACACTATATATATATATATGTTCAAATGGTCTCACTGATTTGGGTCCTATTGATTCCTTGTCCTATGATAAAAATGAAATCCTCCTGATTATCTTAAATTGATTTTTTTTCTTCTTAAGAAAGAGACTAATTTAGCTTAAGACATGCAAGGCTGGTGAAATTATTTGCATTTATCTCCTCTTTTGCTTTACATTTAAAAATCATAGGATGTTTTTAATGATTATAAATGATTTTTTGAGTTGCTTTTATCACCTATCATCTCAATATGTGTTTATTGTGTTTAGCTGACTCAGTTGAAAATGTATAAAAGGAAACAGCAGCATCCAAAGAGAAACAATAAGAGGCATTACCGATGAAGTGAAAATGACATATTTGAGTTGGAAAAACTTGTCTGATTATATCTGAGCTTAAAAATATATAAGCACCTTTTCATCAAACAACCATTGAGCTGTGAGAAAATAACAAACATTTTCCACCTTTAAGTTTTCTTGGAAGAGAGTTTTTTTTTCAAAAATATTTTCATAGATAGTTCAGCTGCTAATTTCTAGGTGAGGAAGTAACAGAATAAATTAATGTAAACAAAGCTGGAAACAAAGTAAAGGTCCAACAAAAGGAAAATGGTGCAAGAAATGATAGTATAACCAAAAAGTAGAAGGCAGTGAAAAGAAATTCTGTTATTACAAAATGTAATGGCAAAGAAAAATTCAAGTAAAAGGTCACAACATCTTAAGAATATAGAGATATATACATATATATGTATAAAAACACAGTAACTGGTACATACATAAATATTCCTAAAGAGGAGAACAGATACTGAAATGTACACTTTGATTATACCCGCATAGTGGCATTTCCATTTTTCTTTCTGTTGCACAATTTTGCCTTTTTTTTCCTAGTATAGGTGTTTAGTAATCAGAAAAATATTATTGGAAATGCCAAAAATAGAAAGAGAAGAGGCTTAGTGTATTCTATTAATCCCCAAACTAAAACATGTATGAATGCATGCTCAGTCATTCAGTCATGCCTGACTCTCTGCGACCCCATGGACTGTAGCCCACAAGATTCCTCTGTCCATGGGATTTTCAGGCAAGAGTACTGGAGTGGGTTGCCATTTCCTTCTCCAGGGGATCTTCCCAAACCAGGGGTTGAACCTGTGTCTCCTGCATTGCAGGTGGACTGGTTACCTGCTGAGTCATCAGGGAAGCCCTCCAAACTAAGATAATACAGTTCAAGACAAAGCCAAATCCCTTGGTGCTCATTCAAGGATGAGAGAAAGAGGATGGTTTGACTGAATCACACTGGGCTTTGTCGTTACAAAAACCTAGTTCTGATCTTTTGTTGAATGGCCTTGTAGAAGAGTGATAGCTTATGGTGAACGATGTTGGATTCATGATCTACAAAGAAGAGTTAGCTTCGGGACCAAGGACTGGGTTTGATCACTCAGAGCTTTTGTGTGGCAGAAATTTTATTATAGTGATTAAGGACAGAAAAAGCTTCTGACAAAAACAGCAGAAGGGGGATGGAGAGTGCCCCACTTGCTAGTCTTATCAAGATCTTATATACTTGATCCCTTGGATGGCAAGGAGATCCAACCAGTTAATCCTAAAGGAAATCAGTCCTGAATATTCATTGGAAGGACTGATGTTGAAGCTGAAACTTCAATACTTTGGCCACCTGATGTGAAGAGCTGACTCATTTGAAAAGACCCTGATGCTGGGAAAGATTGAAGGCAGGAGGAGAAGGGGATGACAGAGGATGAGATGGCTGGATGCCCTCACTGACGCAATGAACGTGAGTTTGAGCAAGCTCTGGGAGTTAGTGATGAACAAGGTAGCCTGGCGTGCTGCAGTCCATGGGGTCGCAAAGAGTCAGACATGACGATCGACTGGAAACATAAGGAAAAACATATCCTTGAGCAAGATAAGTTCTGGGCTTAAGGAAAATTAAAGATTGTTGTCATAACAACTCAAAGTTTAAAAGCAAATGTCTTATGTGACTAAGACAAAACAATTTAGGAAAAAAAATGTTTGTCCCTTTCTCCTCCTTGAGAGCCCCAGATCCCTTTCTCCTTCTCCTCAAGGACCCTAAACTCCTTATCTAAGAATTAACTCTCTCAAGAGGTACTTGATATTTCTGGGCCTTGTTGTGACTATTAATGAGAGTTTATAGAAAGAGCCCCAAATGGTAATTCTTGTTTTTAAAATTGTGTTCATTTTATTGTAGGGAGTAATTTCTTCACATTTTGTTTTGGAGATTTATGATGCTACAACTTGTCTCCTTCTAGTCACTATTGCCTTTGGGATCTCTTTCCTATCATTTACTAAAAGTTCGGTGCTCATTTAATTTTTAAAATTTTATTTACTTATTTAGTCAGTTATTTTTGGCTGCTCAGGGTCTTCGCAGGCTTTCTCTAGCTGTGGCCAGTGGGGGTTTCTCTTCCCTATGGTGCACAGGCTTCTCATTGCAGTGGCTTCTCTCATTATGGAGCATGGGCTGTAGGGTGCGTGTGAGCTTGCTAGATGCAATTCACAGGCTCTAGACTATGGGCACAGTAGTTGTAGCCCAGGGGCTCAGTCGCTCCTTGGCATGTGGGATCTTCCACAATCAGGGATGGAACTCATGTCCCCAGAATTGCAAGGTGGATTCTTAACCACTGGGCCACTAGAGAGACCCTTAAGTGCTTATTTCTTGCTTTCCTCTACTAGTAAAGTATTTGGGGGCTTCCCTGGTAGCTCAGTAGGTAAAGGATCCACCTGCATTGTGGACCCAGATTCAATCCCTGGCTTAGGGAAGATCCCCTGGAGAAGGGAACAGCTACCCACTCCAGTATTCTTGCCTGGAGAATTTCATGGACAGAGGAGCCTGGCAGGCTACAGTCCAATTTTGTGGTTTGCAACTTTTGCAATGCAAAACAAATTCTTTTTATATATGATTTATACCCTTAAAAAAGTCTTTATTGACTTTGTTACAATATTGCTTCTCTTTTTATGTTTTGGCTTTTTGTCCCCAAGGCTTTATGACCAGGGGTTGAATCAGCCCTCTGCTACACTGAAAGGCAAAGACTTGACCCCTGGATTGCCAGGGAAGTCTCTATGCTTTATACCTTTGAAAATTTTTATTAAAGAAACTTATTTGCTAATGTTTAAATCTGGAGCAGAACATATTTCCCATATTATAATTTAAATAAATACACTTATTTTAGTGACTGATTATAGAATTAATTCTACAATATTTATACTAATAATATCTTAAATTTTATTTTTTTGCCTGTGTAATAAAAGTCTTTGCCTTTACTAAAAGTAATTGAAATATTTAACCAGCAGTTTCCAAAGCTACAAGGGACAGGGAGAGAAAAAGACTGAGTTCTTTAATCCCTGATATTGTACCACCATGGTGGCTATATATTAAAACTTATATAAAGTGAGCATGTGAATATTTCTACCACAGACAACAAAGAGTATTTTAAACATATTAGAGATTTTCCTCTGGCTATAAATATGAGTAATAGTGTCTGTGAACTCACTGTTGAAGAGCCACTATATGAACTAACCTGTTGCATAATAAAAAACACTAATGGGGTGCCATTCTTAATTACTTCTGAAATGTTTTGACCAGACATTATTTTCTCATTGATAAATACACTGATTGATTTGGCAAATATTTATCCAGTATCTATTCAGTTGTAGACACTATTCCTTATATCTTAGTTAAACCAAAGTAGATAAAACACTGATCATTTCATTAGTATTTTAATAGCTGGTAAGCTTTCCTCATCCATACTCTTAATACTTACTACTTTTATTTGGTAACAATTGACAGTTAAGAGTATATACCAACATATATATTTGACTCTAATGAAACCTAAATAGATAGAGGGATACCAGATAAGATAAGGCATATGGAGTGTAATACACATGGAACAGATTTCAGAAACTTTTAGTGAGAGGACAACCAAGGCTCAAAGATACTAAGCAGCTTCTCTTATGTAACATGTTGCTTACCTATGATTAACAATCTATGATCTGATGTTGATGACATCAGCAGCCCTGGGCAAGGTCAAGCAGACCAGGCTTTGATACAATTTTTTTTTTTTGTGTGTGTGTGTGGCAATTCCAACTTGTAGCAATACTTTCATTATTCTTAGACACATTTCTACTTTTACATTTTCTCACACACTGGAGGGGTTTGATGTGTGGTGTGAATGAACCTACATCTCCAACATGTTTTAACCAACAATGGGAGATATACTGGAATCTATTGACTGTCATTGACATAGAGGGAATCCCTTGTGCAAATTCAGACTCCTGTTAGGGACAGCACCTGGCCTTCTGGAAGTTGAGTCAGATAATGAATGTTTGCGTAAAATGGCTTTACGAAATAGAAGTGTTTATTTTTCTGGAGTTGAGCTGCATAAGTTGCTTGTATATCTTTGAGATTAGTTGTTTGTCAGTTGTTTCATTTGCTATTGTTTTCTCCCATTCAGAAGGCTGTCTTTTCACCTTGCATTGCAGCACTGTTTATAATAGCCAGGACATGGAAACAACCTACATGTCCATCAGCAGATGAATGGATAAGAAAGCTGTGGTACATATACACAATGGAGTACTACTCAGCCCTTAAAAAGAGTAAATTCGACTCAGTTCTAATGAAATGGATTAAATTGGAGCCGATTATACAGAGTGAAGTAAGCCAGAAAGAAAAACACCAATACAGTATACTGACACATATATATGGAATTTAGAAGGATAGTAATGAAGACCCTCTATGTGAGACAACAAAAGAGACTCAGAGGTATAGAACGGACTTTTGGACTCTGAGGGAGAGGGAGAGGGTGGGATGATTTGGGAGAACAGCATTGAAACATGTATACTATCTTGTAAGAATGAAGCGCCAGTCTATGTTCAATACAGGATGCAGGACGCATGGGGGCTGGTGCAAAGGATGATTCAGGGAGAGGATGTGGAGTGGGAGGTGGGAAGGGGCTTTGGCATTGGGAGATCATGGACACCTGTGGCTGATTCATGTCAATGTATGGCAAAACAAATACAGTATTGTAATGTAGAATAAAGTATTGAAAAAAAGTTTCCACAAATAAGCAATGTCATATGAAAAAAATAAAAAAAAAAAAAAATTAAAATGGATCTAAAGAAAAAAAAAAGAAATAGAAATGTTGAAAAAGAAAAAGAGAGGAAGGAAGAAAGAAAAAGAGAGGAAGGAAGAAAGAAAAGAAAGTATCACTTTTGCTTTGAGAGAAGAAAGCATTCAGTCTTCAGCTGCTAGCCTATAAAAATGCAGGTAGTTTAGTATTAGTTTTTGACCTCAGAGTTTATTTTGTGAATACGAGGTACCTTAATCACTTTTAGAGGCATGATTTGGGTCATAGAACCTAGTTTATTCAATTCCCACTTTCTAACACATTTTCACTATGTTGACCTCCTTGGAACACAGCTTTAAAGACAGATAAGAAATCAGTGTAAGAGTAATGGTGAGATGAATGCAGCTTTATTTCCCTAATGAACGCCTACCTCTTTTCAGAGTGGCTATTTCCTGGGATACAGTTAAGCACAATTTAAATACAGCAGGATTTAAATTAGGCTTATAAATAGAAATTTACCTTCTCTAAAGCGTGTAGCAACTGAATTATTTTATTGCAGTGAACTGGTTCACATAGCATATCTCTTGAAATAAATGGGTAACTGGCTGTAGCATAGGCATAGTTCTACTATATAATTCTTTGAGATAACTAGCTGTACTTTTATATTAAGCCTATAGACATAATAATTATAATAAGATAATAAATACCATTCTTCACCTTTTATGTTGTTGTTGTTTTAGTCACTAAGTCCTGTCTGACTCTTTGCAACTCCCATGGACTGTAGCCCACTGGCTCCTCTGTCCTTGGGATTACATGGGCAAGAATACTGGAGTGGGTTGCCATTTCCTTTTCCAGGGGATCTTCCCAACCTGGGGATCAAAGCTGAGGCTCCTACATTGGTAGGCATTGGCAGGCAGATAGTTTACCAGTGAGCCATCAGGGAAGCCCATCTTTTACATTACTTAGAGCTTATGAGTAGATCCACATAGATTTTTAAAAAATAGATTTAAAAACTATAATTTTTTATACTGATAAAAACATAGATTCTCAAAAACTATAAAACATGTGTGAGTCCTTATTTGGAAACTGAGGTCAGGTGATTAAGGAGCATCCCATGACCTCACAGTTTATAATGACAGAGCCAAGACTTAGATCTGGCCTGTCAGGCTTTCTGTCCTGCACTGGTCCCATTATTACTCTACGCACTCTTTAACTGACCAAATTAGGTAGGTTGTCTAGAGAAAGGCAGTCCAGTGGGATAATTCGTGTACAGTGTCAAAGTCTAGTATTTTGCTTACTGAAGCATGGGGAAATCCTGATGCTCTTAAATTTGATACTCTGTGCACTGCCTGGAATGATGGCAGACTGGTTACGAGAAATACAGAGAAGTCAAGTCATTTTGGAAGTTTCGATGATAACTTATCTGCTAGGATCTTGTGGCAAGGTGTAATTTAGTGAGAAAGACTTGCAAAAAAGTTTCCATGGAGAGTTATCAGTCAGCCTTGGATCAGTGTATTAACAAGGAATTAATAATTTCAAACCCTTGGATTAAATCCTAATAGATAGGAAAAGGAAGAGTCAAGGAAATTCCAGAACTCACTAATAAGACCAATATCTGACATGTAATTGGCCATCTGTATGTCTGAAAAGTAATTTGAAATCTTCTTTCAATTAGAAAATGATTTAACCCTGGTTCATTTAAATAGAATTCTCATTTGGATAACTGGAAATGTGTTTTGATTTTCATAAAACTATTCAGTAACAGATCTGTTGGGGAAAAACAATATATGTATGTAAATATAGGCAAGAATAGACTGGTTGCCCAGAAACAATAATCTACCGTTCTCATGAGAACATAGTATAAATACAGATGTGTTCTTTTTATTTCTGTGTTTAAGGTTAGAAATTCTTCTGCCTAAGCCTTCTTTCACTCTGGTTCTGGAAGAAATTTATTTGTACTTCAAGCCCTCTGTTTGGTCTGAGAATGAACTAGGCAGATTGCCCACTTCTAAATGAAACATGGATGATTCCTGAAAATTTTTATTGGTAGGAGGACTATTAGCTAGCAAATATACTTAGTTTTGCTGGAAGCAAGGATGAGGTGGTGGTGGTGGTTTAGCCGCTAAGTCGTGTCTGACTCTTTTGTGACCCCAAGGACTGCACGCCCTCCTCTGTCCCTGGGATTCGGGGGGGGGTCTGTCGTCCCCTTTTCCTCCTGCCCCCAATCCTTCCCAGCATCAGAGTCTTTTCCAATGAGTCAACTCTTCGCATGGGGTGGCCAAAGTACTGGAGTTTCAGCTTTAGCATCATTCCTTCCAAAGAAATCCCAGGGCTGATCTCCTTCAGAATGGACTGGTTGAATCTCCTTTGCAATAATGACAAGGTAAATTGAAATTTGCTTTAGTGAAATTTAGTGAATACATATCATGGGGGATGGGGATACATGTGTGGTGCTTTTCCAGGAGGGAGACAGAGAAAGGTTTGCTCTTGTCTCTGATTCCACTGAGATCCATGTTTCAAAAGAACAAAATTATATATAAGTTTTCTCAAATAAGCTAGCATGTAAGAATTTTTTTTTTTTACTTGTATAGTGATAATATTGTGTTTCTACTGTCTCTTTTAAAAGAGGATGGTAGGGAAGAAGAACAAACTTGTTCATTTGCTCTTGGTACTGCTACCCACTCAAGGAAAGTCTGTTTTCACAAATAAAGCATAATTTGAATATGATAGAGGCCTTCATTTTTAGGTATGATGGAGTAGCACAGAGCATATCAAAGGCCCTTCTGAGAACAACTGGAAAACCTGAATAAATTTTGAAAATCCATCTCTTTGAAAGGTACCAAAGTGCCTCTGAGACAGCCAGGCTTTGAGGAGTAGGATCCAGACAAACTAGAGCTCTCTGAGTGTGAATTTAGCATTCCGTGTGCTTCATTTACCCTTTACGTCACTTGCTGATAGGAACAGAGAAGGGATCTGAGAGGGGGTGAAAGGAGGAGGGGATGAGAAGTGGAAGGGCTGAGAGTCCTGAAGAAGGTGGCTGTGAGAAGTAGTGTGGAAGTCGCTCAGTCATGTCCGACTCATTGGGACCCCATGGACTTCAGACAGTCCGTGGAATTCTCCAGGCTAGAATAGGGAGTGGGTAACCTTTCCCTTCGCCAGGGTATCTTCCTAACCCAGGTATCGAACCCAGGTCTCCTGTATTGCAGATGCATTCTTTACCAGCTGATCCATGAGGGAAGCTGAGAAATAGAGAATTCAGTGGTTTTAAGCAATCTCATGGAAATTAATAGAAAGGAAGATATAACAAATACAGTACTGTAATGTAGAATAAAGTATTTAAAAATAAATTAATTAAAAAAAAGAAGATATAAAACCTGAAGTTTGAGGCTGTCAAAGTAGCCAGAAATAGAGAGGCCAAGAACTCTGAGAGAAAGGAGCACAGAGAAGTAACTTTGAGACTTGTTTTTTCCACTGAGGCTTTTGCTGAATTCTTAGTATGTATAAGGCAGAAATATGAAGAGTCAGTCATAAAGCAGTTGGATATGAGTAGAGTTTCTGCAGCCTTACGGTGTTGAGG
This sequence comes from Nanger dama, assembly GCA_917880005.1. Taxonomy (NCBI): domain Eukaryota; kingdom Metazoa; phylum Chordata; class Mammalia; order Artiodactyla; family Bovidae; genus Nanger; species Nanger dama. The sequence continues at coordinate 27,060,552 of CAKJTW010000021.1, forward strand.
AAAGTTAAACTGAAATTTGGGAACTTCTTGGTTGGGACTTTTAGTGGGGTTCCATTAAAGACGGAGGAGAAGGAGATGGCAACCCACTCCAGTGTTCTTGTCTGGAGAACCCCATGGACTGAGGAGCCTGGTGGGCTATAGTCCATGGGGTCGCAAAAGACTCACACAGGACTGAGTGACTATCACACACACACGCACACATTTAAGACTGAAACCGTACCTTGAGACAGCATGCTCTGTCTATTATGAAGTTGATGTGACTGTTGTAGGTGTTTTACATCAGCTGTTGACTAGATGACAGGGCAAATCCTCTTGGGTGGAAAATATTCACAGCCTCTATAATTTTCTCATGTAAATGTCCACATTCAATAAAAATTAGCACACCTCCATGAACAGGGCAAGATAAAAAAAATAGACAGTAATATATCCAAAGGTGATTAAGATACTGACATTATCAGACATGAATTTTAAAGTAACTGTGATCAACATGTTTAAGAAAATAGGAAATAAGATGGAGAATTTCACATGAGAACACAAATCAATAAAATGGATCAAATAGAAATTCTGCAGTTGGGACTTCCTCATGAGTTCAGAGGTTAAGACTTTATCTTCCAATGTAGGGGCTGCGGGTTTCATCCCTGGTTGGGGAACTAAGATTCCACATGCCTTGGGGCCAAAAAACCAAACCAAAACAAAACAAAAAAATAAAACAGAAGTGATATTGTAACAAATTCAATAAAGACTAAAATTTTTTTAAGAAATTCTATAACTGAAAAACACAATAATTGAAACTAAGAACACCAGAGATGTATTTAATAGCCTATTGACACAGATAAAGAGAGAAATAGTGAACTGGAAGAGAGGTTTGTAAAAAAGAAAATCCAGATTGAAGCATGGAGAAAAGAAAGGATAGGAAGTAGAGATGCTTGTAAAGAGATATATGAAATGGTCAGAGAATATGAAATATATATATATATATATATAGTTGGAATTGCAGAAAGGGGAGGGAGAGAATGTAACTGGAACAGTGTTTAAGGAGAGAATGCCTGGGAATTTTCAGAATTGATGAAAGGAAAACTTAGCCACAGATTCCAGAAATTCTATAAACCTCCAACAAAATAAACACTAATAAAATTACTCCTTAGCACTACTGAAAAGCAAAGGCAAGAAAAATTTAATAAGCCATCAGAGAATAAAAGTAGTATCATCAAAAGAACAATAAGACTGACTGATGTTTCAATAGAAATGAAAATGGATATCATTTTAAAGAGATACAAGAGTACATCTGTCAACCTAGAATTCTATTCCTGGCAAAATTGTCCCCCAAAATGTGAGCAAAATGAATACAGTTCCAGAGGGCAGAAAAAAAAAAAGGTGGGGGGATTTTGTTACTAGTTGTTTAGTTGTTAAGTTGTGTCTGATTCTGTAACCCCATGGATTGTAGCCCGCCAGGATCGTTTGTTCATGGGATTTCCCAGGCAAGAATACGGGAGTGAGTTGCCATATCCATCTCCAAGGGATGATTTAGTAGACTGGCATTAAAACCATAGTCTTTAAACAAAGAGGACATTTCTCCAATAGGAAAAAAAAAGAAAGAATGAGGAAAGGGAGCAAGAAAAATGTAAAAATGTATATAAATATAAACAAAAGCATATTGACTGTATCAAACAATGCTAATTAAGCACTGTGGGAATATTTAATATATTCTGATATTGTAAGGTACTTGTAGCATCAATTTGAATGACAAAATCACACAAAGTGGGAGAATGTAGTGGACAGCAATAAAGAACTTTAAGAACCTAAACTTGTCTGAAAAGTGGTAGAAGCACTAATTAATAATTGATTGTAACAAGCCAAGGATGTCTGTTTTAACCTCTACGGTAACCACTAAAAGAATAAGGATTTATAATTCACAGCCTAATATATTTGGAAATGCAATAGCAAAAGAATAAAACTGATTACTCAGAATGCTTTCTTTGAAATGAATTTCTGTGTTCCCCCCTCAGGATCACTTTTCTCTAGCCTTAACAAACTGACTCACTTTATTATTATTTCAGTGCAGGTTAAAGACGGATTAATTCCTTCTAGGTGTATACATACAGTTTGTGTGTGTGTATGCCTGAAACCATCTCCAATTCACTTTTAAACTTAAGAAATATATATATATATATATATATTTTTTTTTTTACTACTGGACACTCAATACTAACTAGGCAGTTATTTGGTACAAAGCATTTCAAAGAAAGCTTTCTGTTCTCTTCTGCCTTCTATTAACATCTATGGGGAAGGCAGCTCCACTCTTGTTTTTCTCCACTGAGAGTTAAGTATTTTTTCTTTTGTTTACAATTCACTACCCTTCCCCTCATTTTAGCCGCTTTAGTGTGATCTGTCTAGGTGTATTTCCCTTTGAAATTATCCTGCATGTACTTCTTGTATCGGTGAGCTGAGGGTTTTCTTTTTCAGGTTTACAAAATTCTTGGCCAATGTGTCTTTAAATATTGCCATTTTCCCGGTTCTTTTCCTCCTCCTCTGGAATTCTGTTCATAGCTTCTTCTCTTGTATGTGGCTCTATATTTTTATTCCTTCTCCCCCTATGGTTTCTTATCTCTCTCTTACACTCGGGTCTATATTTTTATTCCTTTTTTTCTCTGTTTAGTTGATAATGGCCAGTGGTTTAGTTTGCTAGTTCTGTTTTCTTCTATATCACATGTATGAACGGATTTATTAAGGATTTCATATTAGTTATAGTATCAATATTTTTCAATTCTAGAATTTATATTGTGTTCTTTATTAGTGACTCCTATAATCTCAAGAAATTAATCTTTTATTTCTATCATCTTGTCCTCTATTTTCTACACATAATAATTACAGTTATTTTAGATTTTTCATAGTTTAAGCCCAACATCTCATTCAAATGTAGATCTATTTCTTTGTTTTTTGTTTTATTGGATTTTAGCTGTAAAATCCTGTTTCTTGTCTTTCCTAGTATTTTTTTAAATTGAATGCCACTTATTGTGCATAAAATAATTGTAGCAGCTCCATACGATGGTATCTCCATCCTAAAATGATTACTCTTTCTGCTGGTGAAATAAGCTGTGGTAGGAACAAGAAAAATATTGACTCAGAATGTTTTCTCATCATAGAACCGGTAGGATTTGATACTGGGTGAGTGGTGGGTTAGGTGTCCAGGTGCAGGAGAATGTGAGGAACTGAAGGTGCCTGCCAGAATGTTGGTTCAGGAGGCTTGGTAGCTTACGGTGCTATCGCCTGAGCTGGGCGACGCTGAGGATGGACTTGTGTGAAAGGTGGTGTGAACAAGAGTTCGCTTCTCTATGTGTGACTTTAAGGTGTCACTGCCATCTGAACAGAGGCAACGTCATATGCAGTTTCTTATCTGAATCTGTGTCAGCTTTGCCTTGGGCTTGGCTTTCCAAAGTCACTCAGCTCTTTCAATCTTGCATCAGAGAAAGGGTAGGTAGTGCAACAATTAAAAGTTACTGTGTTTTGGCAAGTATGTTTCTCTTCAATTAGTGCAATCTGGCTCCTTGCCTTCATTTTAATGATTATGGAGAAATCTGTTAACTACTCCCTTCTGTGCCCTCACAAACCGGCATGATAGCTGGTGTTTGATTTAAAAAGGAGGACTTATTGTCCACATCTATTTTCTCAGTTTGCAGTTCTTAAATTTACTTTAGCTGACGTTGAAAGCAGTGCCTGTGCGCTGCAAGCGTGGCATAGCTATCCATGAGGGCAACATACTTACTCTGGGCACAGGGTGAATTTGATGGACAAGCTTGTGTTCTAATCATGTATTACAATCCCCACAAACTGAGTAACCTGAAGATGTTCTCTTTGACATTTTTCTCTGCAAGAATGGAAATTAAAACACTCCCTGGGTTTCAGCTAACTTATCATTTTAATGTATAAATAACAACTCACCTCCTGGCTGTTGATAGACTATTGCTTATTGTTCTAGAAACTTTGATTGAAGAAAATAGTTCTCAACTCATTAAAACCAGTATTCTTAATCCTGAATATGTTGTAAATACTAAATTTCTGTGTTCAGCCTGGTCGTGAACCATTCTCTTCATGGGTAGTGTTTTGAGTGAGACTACGGATTTTGTATAAAATGTATCTACAGAATAGTCTTTTTTCCCTGAAAAGGCTGCTATTTCTCCCCACCCCCCTCACCTCCCACAACTTTCTTTTTCTTAGTTTTCTTTTCTTAAAGAAAGCATGAGAGAAGAAATCTTGCCTGCTTCTCATTTTCAAGCTATTTTTTTCTCTTCTTTATATTCTGTATGCCCTAATTTTGTCAGAATTTTTCAGAACTTTATGAGGTTCTTGAAATCCAAATCGAGATCTTGAAGCCAAAAGGCATCAGAAAGCCAAGCTTCCTTTTTATTTACAACTGTATCCTTGGCCCCAGTAGCAGTGCATAGCACATAGTAGGCATTCAATTTTTGAATAAATGAGTAAAAGATAAATGGATATAGTTGCCTCTGATTGCTCCTTAATGAGGGAAAACTGTACTCTGGTACTTACACCTCTAAGACGTGGGTCAACCAGCGGCACAGCTCAAGCTCAGTCTATTTTTTAAATCATTTGCAAAAGACACATGAGTCTTTCTTCAAGTTTAGAGTAAAGAGGTCATGTAACATAAAGACAGTGACAGGCTAATTCAGGGCAGCATTACTCTTTATTTTTTATTGCACACATAATCTACTCAAGGAAAAGAAACAAGCTTGACTCATTGTCTGTAGAGAAAACATATTTTTGAGTTCTATTCTAGGCAGGTTATAGGTTTTCCTGGGATCAACCATAATCTATTTATTATGGGGTCATTAACTAACAATTTTACATTTCATTCTGTTTGTTCCTGAAGCTAATTATAATCATGAGATATCTTAAATCCTTTTCTGAGGGATACAAATTTGCATTTTAAATAAATAGGTTCTTTCACAATACGTTTGGAGAAGGAAATGGCAATCCACTCTAGCGCTCTTGCCTGGAAAATCGCATGGACAGAGGAGCCTGGTAGGTTACAGTCCATGGGGTCCCAAAGAGTCGGACACGACTGAGCGACTTCACATTCACGTTCACAGTATGTGTCCTTATATAACACTAGAGCCTCCTAGACGGTTACAACTCTTCTTGCAAGATAAATTTGTAAGCTTAACTCCTGGACAGCCTTTTATTCCCATCTAGCAATTAGTACTCTTGCCTGGAAAATCCCATGGATGGAGGAGCCTGGTAGGCTGTAGTCCATGGGGTTGCTAAGAGTTGGACATGACTGAGCGACTTCACTTTCACTTTTCACTTTCATGCATTGGAGAGGGAAATGGTAACCCACTCCAGTGTTCTTGCCTGGAGAATCCCAGGGACAGGGGAGCCTGGTGGGCTGCTGTCTATGGGGTCGCCCAGAGTTGGACACGACTGAAGTGACTTAGCAGCAGCAGCAGCAGCAATCGTATTAATACAAAGGCTTTGCAATCACTCTTAGTATGTGGCTGAAAATTGAAAAATTCTTGACTGTGAAGGATTGAGACTTTTTTCCCACAGTGGTCACATCTCCTAGTCTTTTACAGTTTCAGGGTTTGGTCCTGACCCAGTATTACCTTTTCTCGATAATCCAAGGACAACTTGTGCTTCATCACTTGCTTTTTACTGGTGAAGTCCTTCTCTGCCATAAGATACTTTGTTCCCAGTAGACTGGGATGGCAGTGAAGACTATGACAGACAGAAAGCCTTTATCTAAGCTTGGTGGGCCCAGTTGTGTCAGCAAAGAAGGAAGGATGCGATGGTGGTCAAAGTTTTAGTCATGCCTGCTGGTGCTCCGGAAGGTGCTGATGGACAGGGAGGCCTGGCGTGCTACGATTCATGGGATCTCAAGAAGTCGGACACAACTGAGCGATTGAACTGAACTGAACTGAACTGAACTGATGGAGCTAGAAGAAAGTTAATTCTGGAAACCATGTGACTTCAGTAGTAGAAGGTACTGTTATTACAGTAAGATATTGTGCTGTGCTTCAGTTCAGTTGCTCAGTCATGTCTGACTGTTTGTGACCCCATGGACTGTAGTACACCAGGCCTCCCTGTCCATCACCACCTCCTGGAGCCTACCCAAACTCATGTCCATCGAGTCGGTGATGCCACCCAACCATCTCATCCCCTGTCATCCTCTTCTCCTCCTGTCTTCAATCTTTCCCAGCATCAGGGTCTTTTTCAACGAGTCAGTTCTTCTCATCAGCTTCAGCTTTAGCATCAGTCCTTCCAATAAATATTCAGGACTGATTTCCTTTAGGATTGACTGGTTTGATCTTGCAATCCAAGGGACTCTCAAGAGTCTTCTCCAAGACCACAGTTCAAAAGCATCAATTCTTCATCGTTCAGCTTTTTTTTATGGTCCATTTCTTTACTTTTTTATGGTGCTGTGCTTAGTCAATGGCACTCCACTCCAGTACACTTGCCTGGAAAATCCCATGGACGGAGGAGCCTGGTAGGCTGCAGTCCATGGGGTTGCGAAATCAGACACGACTGAGCAACTTCACTTTCACTTTTCACTTTCATGCATTGGAGAAGGAAATGGCAACCCACTCCAGTGTTCTTGCCTGGAGAATCCCAGGGATTGGGGAGCCTGGTGGGCTGCCGTCTATGGGGTCTCACAGAGTTGGACACGACTGAAGCGACTTAGCAGCAGCAGCAGCTTAGTCGTTAGTTGTGTCTGACTCTGTGACCCATGTCTGTAGCCAACAAAACTCCTCTATCTATGGAATTTTCCAGACAAGAATACTGGAGACTATTTCCTATTTCTTCCTCTAGGGGAAATTCCCAATCCAAGGATTGAACCCATATCTCCTGCGGCTCCTGCATTGACAGGCAGATTCTTTACCACTGAGCCTCCCGGGAAGCCAATATATTGTAACAAAATTCAAATACATCCTTTCCTAAGACAATGAACATTTATTACTAATTACATATTTCTTTCACTCATAGATAAGGAAGCATATAACTGGTAGATAGTTTCCATCTATTGTATTTTCCAGGCTCCTTTTGTCCTTACATTTGAACATTTTTAGATGGAAATGTCTTACAATTAAAGTAGATCTTTAATTTGGTATCTTATTTTTCCTTGTAAAGTTGTTATTTAATTCACTGTATTATGATTTTTCCATTTCCAAATTCTATTTCTATTTCTAAATTTTAAAATGTGAAGGAGAAGGAAAATAATAAGGAAGGAGAAATTATGTAGATGGAAATCAAAATATCTCTATATGCTGACTAATCTGGACTGGTGGCTACATTTGAGATGTACGTGGTCTGGAGTCCACGCCTACTTTCCGTATATGGCAGCAGGGGCAGAGAAGTCTACCATTGCTTGGTAGTTTGAGGTGCTATTTCCTGAGCTGGGGAACACAAAGGAAGGGACTTCTCTGAAAGAGGGTGTGACCACGAGTTCACTTTTGTGCCTGTGAATTTGCACTGTCTTTCTGTCTGAGCAGAGGCAATGCTGTGTGCAGGCTTCTGTATGAGCCTGTGTCAGCCTTGTGTTGAGTCGTGTTTGGCTTTCCACAGCCACTCAGCTCTTTCAGTCTTGCTTCTGAGAAAGGGAAATAGTGTAATAGTGAAAAGTTACTATGTATTAGCAAGCATGTTTTTCTTCAATTAGTGAGAGTTCCTCCTTAGAGCAAGGTAATTTGAGAAAAAAGAAAACCCAGCCCTAGTAATCAGTCATTCCTGTTTCCTTGGGGAAGGTAGTAAGTTTGAGAAAGAGGAGCAATGTTCCTCCTCCATTTTTCTCAGCTGGGAGTTGGGTAGAAGTTTTCACCACCCTTGTAAGACCTCTAGAAGTGAGGAATTATCGTCTCTACCGTTAGAATTGAGGAAAAGTTATGGAATATACAAAATATTGCCTCTGAATAGTTAAATCAGGAGAAAAGCATGCGAGCTCAGTTGTGTCTGACTCTGCAAACCCATGGACTGTAGCCCGCCAGGCTCCTCTGTCCATGGGATTTTCCCTGCGAGAATACTGGAGTGGGTTGCCATTTCCTTCTCTAGGGTATCTTCCCCACCCAGTGGTCGAACCTGCGTCTCTTGCACCTCCTGCGTGGGCAGGTGGATTCTTCACCACTGCACCTCCTGGGAAGCCCAAATCAGGATAAAGAGAAAAAAATAATGATATTGTTATTCTAAGATATCTTCAAACCAAAATGTAGACTTTATAAACATTGATGGAGCAAGAGAGGTTTTCTTTTATAGGTTAGGGAAAAGCATCTAAATATTTTGTCTCTGTCTGCCAACCCATGCTGACAGCCAGTTAAATGCATTCAGGCATCAAACAATTAACATTGTAGAGGCATTTATTAAGGTTTGATTAGAGGTCATTTTGGAAGTAGAATAAAACCAAGACACATATTTAAAATACACTGTGTACTCAATTAATGAAACAATCTATTTAAGCTTTATCTAAAAGTCACCATCTAAGGTGACTGTTACCACTTACAGTGATTGTTCTTGAAGAGGTGTGGTTATTCAGCAGAAGGTATAATCTGGCAATTAGAAGAAGCTGCAATATTGGTTATTTGTAGGTATGCAAATCTCCCAGAAGCTCTGCAAAATTGGCTCAAGGTTTCATTGCTATATTTTTAATTCTAAGAACTAACCTCTTGAAGTTAAGTACTAGTAATACAAAGTTCCCAAAAAGAAAGAACGGCTGAAATCTTACACCCAGGGTAGAAATTAGTTCATCACTAATACAAGTGTTGCAAATAAAACCAAAAATCTTAGATTTAATATCCTAGCTCCATGGTTGCTGTTCACAGATTTATTTTTTCTATTCAATATTTTCTATATTTGTGGGAAATATTCTCTTGATGTCCCAAATTCTTGTGATTGGAAAAAGTCAGATTGACATTTTTTTTTTTTAATGTAACTATGAAAATCTAGTTAGCCTTTTTAGGAAGTGTCTATAAACACTTTCACAGAATTTAGAATTTTCTGTAGGGATTGGTTTTGAGAATGAACTGGAGTCCTGTTTTGCAAAACTAGATGCTGTTCACCAACATTCAGTATGGGCAACACATACTCCCATGAAGATCAATCACTTTCCAAGTACAGGATTAAGTGGTATTTAAAAAGATTGAATGACCACATATTAGAACCCCAAGGCACAGATGTATCTTCAAGGAATTTAACTAATTTAGAGAAGTAATTACATATGAAGTTATTAGCTGTTTGTATGACCTTGTTAAAAATGCCTTCAACTTTCTCTTCAAATCCCTCCAATGAGAAATGAGAGGGTTGGCCCAAATAGCTGCCAAGGTTTGATTCAGCTCTATGATTCAGGTTGAGAGTAATTTCAGAGTAATATTGTCACAGTAACCATAAGGCAGATTATGTACTTATATGCTAAAGACTGTGAAGAATTGTATTGCTCTGAGTCTTGCAGAATGCAGGAGACATGGATTGGCAGACAAGGAAGGAGGGCTGTGATACCTTCTGCTGAGAAAGCTAGGGTAAGCTCTCAAACTGTGCTGTTACCTGTTGAAACCATCTTATCTGTTGTCTCTCTGAGCATGTACTTTCTCCAAGCCAATGAGATCAGTGGCTCTCCATTCCCTACAGCCTGGGTTTCAACTGCACAGAATGGTTAACCCCACACCCCCACGGATTCTGACCCAGGAACCCTGTGCTTCTCCAGCTCTGGCACCTACTTACACGTTATTCCTCATCTACCCTTTCTAAACTGTTTTCTGTTTCTATTCCTCTTCCATGCTATATCCTCTGTCTCTTCCACATCAATATTTATCAAAACAACTGGTGCTTCTAGATAGCTGACATCTTCCTTGGGCGATATCTGTGATGCCAGCTGCAAGCCATTTTTGGTGTGTGTGCACATGTTAGAGATGGCATGGAGGATGTTTCTCTTCCTCTCCCTACCTTCCACCTGAGGTCACAGAGAAAGGACTTGCTGCCATCGCCTTCAGTCCATGGTAGAAGTGTTGAGAAGTTGTTCCTGTCGCCTTTCTCTTGTTTTCTATTGGAGGCCCCTTGAGCTTGACAATTCTTCACTGTTTAAGACTGTGACTCTCAGAACAGTGTGGCTTCCCTATGATTGTATGAACCCAAAGCACTCTCTTTGTTTAAACCCTTTCTTTCCCCCAGTGGTCCTGTCTGACCCCCTTGAGAACAAGATTCTCCTTACTTGCTCCCCTTCTTGGGAGATGGACTGATCAGCCTAGGGAGGTTGATGACAGTTCAATACTCATTAGCCATGGTTCTCTAATGGGCAGGGCTGAGATGGTAAAATTCCCTTTTCTCCCCAACCCATCTTAATGATGTACAACTGACCAATAAAAACTAAATATATTTAGAGTGTTCAGTTCAGTTGCTCAGTCGTGTCCGACTCTTTGTGACCCCATGAATCGCAGCACGCCAGGCCTCCCTGTTCATCACCATCTCCTGGAGTTCACTCAGACTCACGTCCATCGAGTCCGTGATGCCATCCAGCCATCTCATCCTTGGTTGTCCCCTTCTCCTCCTGCCCCCAATCCCTCCCAGCATGAGAGTCTTTTGTACAATGTGATAATTTAATATGCATATACAATAGGAAATAATTACCAGCTATGTTAATAAACATATCCATCACTTCACATACTTACATTTCTATGTGTGGTAAGAGCATTTCAGATTTGCTCTTAGCAGACTTGAAGTATACTTCAAGTATACTTGAATTAACGTTATCATTAACATATATTGAATTAACAATATCATTAACTACAGTTACTGCATGGTATATTAGATCCCCAAATCTATTAATCTTATAACTGATAAATTATAGTTTTTAACCAACTTCTCTCTACTACCACCCCTCCCCTATGCCCATCCCTGGCAACCACTGTTATACTTACTCTCTGGTTCTGTGAACTTGACTTTTTAGGTTAGACATATAAGTGAGATCGTACAGTGTTTCTCTTTCTCTGTCTGATTTATTTTATTATTTCCCTTAGCATAATGTTTTCCAGGTTCATTCGTGTTGCTTAAGTGGCAGGATTTCCTTTTTTTAAAAGACTGAATAATATTCCATTGTATATATATATAAACACTTGTTATTTAATCATTCATCTTTTTCATTTTTTAAAAATTATGACTTTATTGCTGAGTATGATTGATGAAATGTATGGTAAGAGGACACTCAGCTTTTTTTTTTTTTTTTTTAAGAAAGCACCAAACTCTTCCAAAATGACTGCACTACTTTGCATTCTTACCAGCTAAACCACACTTTGCAGGCAGGACCTATTTGTTTGTTTTTCTTTTCCTTGCTCTATGCTTTGATGCAGCAGGCTGACAGCATCTCTGTAGGCTCATACAGGTCCTGTTGACAGGCTTGTGGAGAGAATGCAGAAGGCTCCCATTCTATATTCTAGTGTATCAGAGCCCAGAGCCCAGGAGCAGTTAAGCTCTTGCCTGTCTTTATTAATGAAATGGACCCTGGAATTACATTTAGCATCTTGTATCTGTCTTCTTCTCTTTCAGTTTGGTCAAAATAAATTAATGGATATTTTGAGTATCTTGAGCCTCCTAAGACTTAGAAACTCTTCTTCAGCTCTGTAAGTGCTAAGTTAAGCACTTACATGGGTTTTCTAGGAATGTTGAAAATTTTGTGTGGGTTAGGATTTTGTATTATTGATTCTCTTTACTGCCTAAAACTCTTAGTGCCTTGTTCATTTTAGGTACTTAGTTGATTGAACTGAATAATACTAGCTACACTGAGTGTTTATTATATGCCAGGCTCTGTTTTAAAGTTTCTATATGTATTAACACATTTAAAACAAAAACTTTAAGAAGGTATTACATTTATTAAACCACTTTATCCATGAGGACAAACAGGCTCCGATATGTTAAGTAATTTCTTCAAGGGCATCCAGTTAGTAAACATCCAGTTGAGTTTTGGAATCAGGCAGTCTGACTCCAGAGTGTGGACCACTGGATTGTGCCTTCAGAGAGGGAACTAGCACTGACAATGACACAATGAAATGACACTTGAAAAGCTTCTGTTGTTCAGTTGCTAAGTTGTGTCCAACTTTCTGTGACCTCTTGGACTGCTTGTCAGGTTTCCCTGTCCTTCACTACTTCCTGGAGTTTGCTCAAACTCATGTCCATTGAGTCGGTGATACCATCCAACTATCTCATCCTCTGTTGCCCCCTTCTCCTCCTACCCTCAATCTTTCCCAGCATCAGGGTCTTTTCTAATAAATCAGCTCTTCGCATCAGGTGGCCAAAGTATTGGCACTTTAGCATCAGTCCTTCCAGTGAATATTCAGGGTTGATTTCCTCTAGGACTGACTGGTCGGATCTCCTTGCTGTCCAAGGGACTCTCAAGAGTCTTCTCCAGCACCACGTACTGTCCTTTAATCTTAAAAAAATAATACTGTATTTTTTTTTAGCCTTAGTAGCACCTTAGGAAAAAGTATTAGTGGCTGGAAGACATCTTGATCATTTAGTAGGGTTATTTTCAAATTAGGCCCCTTGGATCTCATCAGGGAACACACTCTATGTGTGTGTGTATGTAGAGGGTTCATTACAAGCCCTGGAGAAGAATGGGGCAGGCCTTGACCTTATTTTTATCACTTCTATACACTAGAGTCCCATGTGTGAGTGATTTCAGTTGAAAAAAAGGCTCCAAGCTGCTAAAATAACTTGTTTGGAAACTACACAGAGGGCTTCCCAGGTGGCTTAGTGGTAAAGAATCCACTTGCCAATGCAGAAGACACAGGTAGAATCGCTGGGTCAGGAAGATCCCCTGGAGAAAGAAATGGCCAGGCCCTCCAGTATTCTTGCCTGGGAAATCCCATGGACAGATAAACCTGGTGGGTTACAGTCCATGGGGTCGCAAAGAGTTGGACACACACATACACTAAAACCACAGAGAACACTACCCAAATTTCCTAGGGTAAGTGGAATTCTATTGGTTTCCATACTTTATAAGGTTTTTTTTTTTTAAATTTATTTTTAATTGGAGGATAATTGTTTTACAATGTTGTGTTGGTTTCTGCCCTACAACAACATGAACCAACCATAAGCATATCTGCAATCATCCCAGCCTTCTAGGTTGTCACAGAACTTCCTGTGTTATACAGCCACTTCTGGTATGAATATTTTAATCGTTTATTCTGTTAAATAAACCAGAGAACTAAAAATACTTTGTTACTTCAATACCTTACTTAAAAATATTAGAGCATTTTCTTACTAGCTTAATAGACAATCTACTCAGTTATTAATAACATGGAAATACAACAAATCTGAAGTACAGAAAATGTTTTCCAAGTAAGGCAGTTAAGATGTCAGATATTAGCAGCAAAGGTATGCTTTGTGGTAGCTACAGATCATAGTTCTACTTTGTCTTCCATACCTTAAATGCTCAGGCTATAAAATCGGGTTATGTCCTTGCTAGTTCCTTCCCCTTCCATAGATCAGAACTTACATTCACATATTTTCTTTGCATCTATGCCCACTTCACGGTTCTTTTCCTTTCCTGTGCTTTACCTGATGCCGTCTGGGCCCCTTCAGTAGGAAAGCCCATAACTTTCGGTGTATTATATTTACCACTTCTGTTTCTATAATGTGCTTGAATGTAATGTAAAGGTAATGACCATTTTTTCTGGATCTTGAATTCATGGGCTCATAACAAATAAAAGTTGTCAAAACTTCAAGGTCAAATGAATAATTACCTAGATGCCTTGAGAGAATTAAAAGGAAAAGTGTAGAGAAAAGAGACACTGTTTAATAGCTGGGTAGCTTTAAATTCACAGCAAGTAAGTTTTCAAAACAGATATTTAGTTTTATTTCAATAGGCTTAAAAAAAGACAAAAAGGATACAGAGTAAGTTACTTAAAGATTAGAAACAAAAGGAAAATCAGCAAATACATAAGTAATACAATTCTCAGTAATAGCTGAACCTCAAAGTTCTGTAGTACTCATTTAATTTATGTTAATTGCAAATTATCATAAAATAGGTTTGACAGCTTTATTTCACCTTTAAATTTTCAGTTCAAATCAACTTGCATTTGGGAAAACAGATAAAACATAGGTGGTTGCTTCTGCCCTGAGATTTAAGGAAATGACTTAAGTAAATACCTAACCAATTAATTAAAGGGAATTATTCTTGGAAGAATGAACTCTGAGAGATACTTAAAGTATGTTTTTATTTCCTGTTCCAACCCTACAGTAATTTAATCGCTGTTTAATTTGACAGGCGTATACTTGTGTTCATACTAAATTCTAGCAAATTATAGTACATTCATAGTTTCAGACTGTAAGGGCCAATATTTTTCCATATTAGCATACTTGATTACTTAGTAAATAACCAAGCCTCATTGAAAACAGGGGTTAGGATTTATGTATAAAAAGAGGAAGAATAAAACAAGAATTATGAACACAATTTTTCAATGATCTGGAAGATTGAATCAAAATTAACCTTTTGATCTGAAGCAAAAGGTAAACACAGGTAGAAATAATTAAAATGATACTTAAAAACTGGTCATTTCTTTTCTTTCTAGAAAACCTTGTCTCATATACAGGAGTATCAATGTAGGTTTTACTTCTCAGGCAATATATTATTTGTTTGGAAACTGAGTTATGACCCAAGGTAGATGCAACCATTTTGCTGCTTTCAAATCAGCTGGCATCAAATGATGACTAGTAATTGAGCAAGAAAGGTCATTTCTATTTTATTTTACTTCGTGATACAGTAATTTCCAAGCCATCTGCTCTTTGGAATATCTATGCAGAGGAAATGAAGAATTCTGAGGTTTATGCAGAAACCTTAGAATCCATCCAGAGCTCACCCATAAGCCTTCAGAGGACGTCAGACAGACATTAGATACCCCAAGACAAAGGCAAACCAGAAACACCTCGGAAGGAAGCAGTCCAGACAGCCAGCTCCCCTGGATACCTGGCTCTGTTCTACTGCATCTGATCTTTATTTTCCTCAGTAGGGAATTCTTAACCGTCATAAATTAACTTGCAGAATCACACTATTAATGATAATACTATAATTCTAATTCTACCTGAAAACCAAACCAGTTTAGAAACTATAGACCCTCTCCCCTATGAAAATACTAAAACATGATGAAAGATGAAGAATATCTATTTTTCCCAAGGGTGGAAAAAAAAAAAAGACAAAATCAGACGACTGGAACTTCTCTTCTGGAGCTAATTGTGGTTCATTATCTCATGTTTTATGATCAGCAATTCAGACTGGGGGTTGACAAACACCACTTACCCAAAAGCAGTCGGCTGTGTCGGCTGAAGCAGAGGTTGCCTGCGAGATTTCTGAGTCAGTTATGCTTCGAATCAACATTTGGCCAACGCTGAAATGCCAGGAGGGAGTGCAGCTGTGAACGAGACCGGTTTTGCTGGTGCATTTGGCAAACCCATAAGCTGTGTTTTTATGACAGGGCCTGGCTTTAATTTTCTTGGTTTGATAAAATCTGACTGTCTCTGGCAGAGCCATCTGTCCATTTGACACATTTTGGCCTCAGCAGAATAGGAAGAACAGGTCAACAGTTTGAGCATGCTTCAGTAAAGGAGAGACCTTCCACCAACATGTGCGGTATTCTGGGGAAAAGGATTTCAAGGGCCTTTTTTTTATGTTGGATCAGAGAACATACTTGGTGTTTAAGGTGAGGTCTCACCTCCCATTGCTTCACATGTTGGTGGGAAAGGGGCCCTTTTGGTCCATGGAAATATGAACTGGGGTTCCTCACAAACGCACAGCTCTAAGCCTAGAAATTCTCTGTTATTAAATAATATCCATTATTTCTTCCCTTTGAGAATCTGAGAAACCAAGTGGCCTTCAGAGAGAGTTTTGTCAGTATTTGCACAGGGATCTTTACTTGTTTTCCAGCAGCACCCCTTCATCCACAGTTTCAGTTACCCACAGTCAACCCTGGTCTATTCCATCAGAAAAGAACAATTCACACGTGTGCACCTTCTGAGTAGGATGATGAAATCTCGCGTTAAGACATCTCGCGTGTTCTGGCTCAGCCGTGACTCCTCCCTTTCTTCAGCAAACCCCAACCATCTAGTAACTTACCAGTCAACTTGGTAGTCAGGCCCGCAGTCTTAATATCGGCAGGGTTTATGTTCAAATGACCCTTACTCAATAACGGCGCCAAAACTCTAGAGTAATGATTTGGCAATTTGGGTATGCCAAAGAGAAGTCGTAAAGTGCTTCCTCCAAGTGAAAAGGTGACTTAAGGGAAGAAGTCCTACGAGGAGGTTGCTAAGACCAAATTTGCTAAGAACAAATCTTTTATTCTTGAAATTGCAAACAAAGAACAAGCAATTTGTGCTAGTTTTGCTGTTGCACCTCAGACTGCAAGTTATATAACTGCTTAACTGCTTAGTTAAGATGAAAAAAGTGTTACACTTGTAAAATAAAGTATTTTGAGAGAGACGGTGAATTGCTGAAACTCAGCCTCTGTTCACTGGTGCTGAACAGAAACACAGAGACAAGGGTTTTGGGTGAAGTAGAAAGAAATAGCTTGACTGTTTTGCCAGGCAAAGGGGGCCACAGCGGCTACTGCGGTCAAGACTGTATGTCCTGTCTGGAGTGGGTAATGCCCTGTCTTAAAGTGTTCAACAAGCAATGCGACATCAGCTGGTGCACATTCTTCTGATTGGTTGGTGGTCAGGTAATCAGGAGTCAACACCATCAACCTGGTTCCAACCAACATGGGTCTACCTGCTTGTGGGCAGATACAGTTAACTTTTCCCACCTGGTGTGGGTTTCAGTATCTGCACAACAGTTCAAAGGATATGGATGAGAGTATTTTCTAGTCCTTGAGGAAGAACTAAAGGTCCTTGATTCTGATGGCTAAAGTAGTAGCCATTACAGACTTGCTTGACTGTTTTTCTTTCTTTCTGCATTTTCTCATTTCTGTGTTTTATTCTTTGAGTAAAGTTTTTCTGTAGCAAAAGGCAGGCGGAGAACATGGGTGGGGTCTCTTCTGAGAAGGCCGCGCAGGATCCTGCTCAGATACACACATTCAAATAACTTTTATTACAGGATATTATAATCTATATTATTATTGGTTATTACTGTTAATCTCTTATAGTTCCTGATTTATAAATTAAGCTCTATCATAGGTATGTATGCATAACAAGAAACATAGAACATATATGGTTTGATACGGTCCATAGTTTTAAGCATCTGCTGGAGTCTTAAAATGTGTCCTCCAAGGCTAGGAGGGGGTCCTACTGCATTTTGCCACAAAGTGTACAGATATACAGAATATAAACTGTGGGTAAGTGGTTTTAATTTTGGAACTGAAATTGAGAATTCAGCATTTCTACTTGTTCTGGTTAATTTCCTCTTAGTATCTAGACTCTGTTGGGTTATGAATATGAAGTTTATCAACATCTCACAGTGAGTCTGAGCGTGAAATACATCATTTAAACAAATAAAGTAGACAATAGGTGTTTGTTAGCTTCTAAACTAGCATGACAGTGCTCATGCAGAGATGATTAAAGGGGATTGTGTTTACTAGACCCTCAAGATTTGGAATCTGTGAAACAGAACTGAAACTAAAAACAGCTCTATTCTCACTTTATCACCCCTAATAAAATTTTCTAATTATTGTTGTTTACCTGATATCACGATGTAAATTACTCATGGTTAATGCCGCTTCCCATATGATCTACCACTTAACTGGTTTCAAAACTCCAGCTGTCATAGGTGAGTTGGTTTTTGGAAAGCTGTAAAATGAAGTAATAAAAATAGCCAGTGGATCTAATTGCAGAGAGCTCAGTATGTCAGTGGATTATGTACTTTTGTTAAATATCAAGACAGCATTTATTGTGATGAGGATTGTAATGAGAAAGAAGGGAAAATTCCATGGTGACACTCTCTCATGCCAGCCATGGACACAGCCTGAGACATTACCAGAATTTTTTCCATTCTCATTAGATTCATTTCAGTTTAAGCCATCTCTGGTGTTTCAATCACAGGGATGTGAACATACAACATAATTTAAAGGTGATTCTTATTGTTAAAATGTTCCAGGTGTAGGCCATTCGCTAGAAGAATCCAAACACAATTTTTAATCTCCCTCATTCTTTGTCCTTTCTCTAGGTTTTTTGTTTTATTTTTTTTTAAAATCATTCCCTGGGTATACTAAGAGGCACAGTGCTATGAGTTGGGGTCTTGAGCAAAGATATTTCAGTCAAGATGCTTTATTAATTGTCCTTTGTAATCAACAATTTCCAAATGCTCGGTAGCATATCAGTAGGATGGCCTCATAAAACTCATAGGTAAGCAGAGATTAAAACTGTTTTCTCAGGAAAAACAAAATGTTGCCAAACCCAAGAGGTTTCATAAGAATCATGGGGACTGAGAGCTGAAATGTCCTTGGAAATGATCCTTGTGTTCAGATAAGCCAGAGGTCCACAGAGGTGAAATGAATTGGTTAAGATCAAACAGACACATTGTGGAAGTGATCTTTTCCTCCCAGCACTCCTAACATGTTTCAAGGTGGGCAGTGTGGGGGTAGTGGAACGAAAGGGAAGTATACCAGTTAAAGTAGCAGGAGAAAGATTTAATGTCAGAGGTGATCTCTAACCTATGCCTCTGTACTCTGTCATTTGCAAGTTTGACAAGCTGATGTGTATATGTGTGTGTGTTCATATTAAAAGAAATATTTCTCCCGGCACATATCTAGAAGTTTCCTTTTAGGATGTTATAAATCAATGAAAAACTTTCTATTTTGGACTTATCTCAAGTCCTAATTCTATGCAATTTATAATATGGGAGAATCTTCAATGTCATTCTGAGATCAGTCAGTCATACCATTTTCAGAAATCTAGTTGGTAATAAAACTATCTTCAGTGAGTATTATACTTTTGCATTAAAGGCTCAAAAATTACCTTTTTAACAGGCTTCTTTGAAAATTGGTAAAAGAACATCCAGCTCACTGGTCTGGTCTGTGATTCTTTGGTCCCCTTTTCAGCTGTAGAATATTTTCAGTTTTTCTTCAGTTTTTCCTTGAAGAACTGCTTGAAGTGCTCTGAAAGCAGCTCAGAAGTCTTAGCAACAGGGCTCTCGGCACACTGGTGGGGTGGATTTTGTAGGCTGGCCCACCTGGGCTCTGCCAGGCAGATACCGCCATGGGAGACTTGGAGGAATTACAGGATGTCACTGAGGCAGTGGCATCACGGGGGCAGCGTGCTGGAGAGATTTTCTT
Source organism: Nanger dama (assembly GCA_917880005.1). NCBI lineage: Eukaryota > Metazoa > Chordata > Mammalia > Artiodactyla > Bovidae > Nanger > Nanger dama. The sequence continues at coordinate 27,079,796 of CAKJTW010000021.1, forward strand.
TCTCTGGGATGCTCTGGTAGAGGTTTAAGGGGCAGAATCATGTGTGTTAAGTCACTTCAGTCCAACTCTTTGCAATCTGATGGATGGTTGCCCGCCAGGCTCCTCTGTCCATGGGATTCTCCAGGCAAGAATACTGGAGTGGGTTTCCATGCCTTGCTCCAGTGGATCTTCCTGACCCAGGGATTGAACTCACGTCTCTTGGGTCTCCTGCTTGGTCAGGCAGGTTCTTTACCACAAGCGCCACCTGAGAAGCCCACGAGGGGCAACTAAAATTGGTTTCCTTGCCCTGCCAGAGATTCTGTTAGCCATCTAGTACCCTATAATTAAGCAGTTTCAGTTTGTATTACTCTGCTTAGACTTGCTTAGCAAAATGTTTTAAACTAGGTGGCTTAAACAGCAGGAATCTATTTTCTCATAGTTCTGGAGCCTGGGAGGTTCCAGCTGAAGGTCCAGCAGGGTTTCTATCTGGGAAGAGGTCTTGTGCTGGCCTGCAGATGGTCACCTTGCTGCGTCCTCATGTGGCAAAGAAAGGGAGCAAGCTCTCTGGTGTCTCTTCTTAGAAGGGCACTAATTGTGGTGGATCAGGCCCATGCTCTCATGACCTCCAGTTCAATTCAGTTGCTCAGTCGTGTCCGACTCTTTGTGACTCCATGAATCGCAGCATGCCAGGCCTCCCTGTCCATCACCAACTTCCGGGTTTTACTCAAACTCACTGTCCATCGAGTCGGTGATGCCATCCAGCTTATGACCTTAATTACTTCTAAATATAAAGGCTTCATGTGGAAATAGTCACATTAGAGTTTAGGGCTTCAGTGTAGGAATTTGGGGGTACAGAATTCAGTCCATAGAATGGCTTAAATTATTCGAGTGGATTCTGCTTTTGGAAAACTTTTGACCCCCAAAATACAGGGTATTTAATTTCTGTGTTATAAAACTTGAACTCATTTAGAAGAACTAGATACTTTTGTGCAATCCTCTTGTAGAACTTTTATTCTTTTCCATTGATGTTAAATATATTAAACGTCCCTTAATAGTAAGAGTAGAAACAAAACAGAGTGTGAGGGTTTCTCTTGTCTCTCCATTTTCAGTTAATACGTGATTTAAAACACATGCACCCAAGGACATTCTTTACAATTGCCTAATGTGGAAACAACCTATGTGTCCATCAGCAGATGAATGGATAAGGAAGGTGTGGTATACACACACCTTGTATACACACACACACACACATATACATGGAATGGAATACTACTCAGTCATCAAAAATGAAGTCTTGCCATTTTTGCAGCACTATAGGAGGATTTGGTGGAGAAGGCAATGGCACCCCCACTCCAGTACTCTTGCCTGGAAAATCCCATGGATGGAGGAGCCTGGTAGGCTGCAGTCCATGGGGTTGCAAAGAGTTGGACACGACTGAGTGACTTCACTTTTCACTTTCATACATTGGAGAAAAAAATGGCAACCCACTCCAGTGTTCTTGCCTGGAGAATCCCAGGGACAGTGGAGCCTGGTGGGCTGCCGTCTATGGGGTCGCACAGAGTCAGACACAATTGAAGCAACTTAGCAGCAGCAGGAGGATTTGGAAGGCATTGTACTAAGTATAAATCAGAGAAAGACAAATACTGTATAATATCACTAACACGTGGAATTTAAAAAACACAGCAAAGTAATGAATATAACAAAAAGAAGTAGACTCACAGGTTGTCACAAGTGAAAACAGGGAGGAGCAATGTAGGTGTGGGAGAGTGAGAAGTACAAACCCTGGAGTGTAAGATAGGCTCAAAGATAGATTGTACAACATGCGAAAATACAGGCAATATTTTGTAATAATTGTAAATACAAAGTAATCTTTAAAATTACATAAAATTAAAAAATGGAAAAACTCTTATATGAACATCCCATCAACAGTGATATGTAAATATATTTTAAAAATTGAATTCAGTATCAACATTGAAAAGCTCAGGGGCCAGACAGACAGAAATCAACATATCAGCTTTATTATTGACAAAGCTGATTGCAAGATGTGGCTCAGATGTGTTTTCTAATATTTGTCTCTAACCTGCTGAGGGAGAGTGTGGCCATAAAAGATGATGTATTCTGTGTATCTGAGTCAGTGCTAAAGAGGTGGGTGAACCTAGAGCCTATCATACAGAGTGAAATAAATCAGAAAGAGAAAAACAAATGTCATATATTAATGCATATATTTTGCATATTATATATATATATATCAAGGCATATAATAATGCATTACTTTGCCAACAAAGGTCTGTCTAGTCAAAGCTATGGTTTTTCCAGTAGTCATGTATGGAGTGAGAGTTGAACTATAAAGAAAGCTGAGCAGCGAAGAATTGATGCTTTTAAACTGTGGTGTTGGAGAAGACTCTTGAGAGTCCCTTGGACTGCAAGAAGATCCAATCAGTCCATCCTAAAGGGAATCAATCCTAAATATTCATCAGAAGGACTGATGCTGAAGCTGAAGCTCCAATACTTTGGCTACCTGATGCGACAAACTGATTCATTTGAAAAGACCCTGATGGTGGGAAAGATTGAAGCCAGGAGGAGAAAGGGACGACAGAGGATGAGATGGCTGGATGGCATCACCAACTCAATGGACATGAGTTTGAGTAAGCTTTGGGAGTTATTGATGGACAGGGAGGCCTGGCGTGCTGCAGTCCATGTACAGGGGAGGCCTGGCGTGCTGCAGTCCATGGGGTTGCAAAGACTGAGCAACTGAACTGAATGCATATATATGGAATCTAGAAATATGGTACTGATGAACCTATTTGCAGGGTAGCAGTGGAGATGCAGACAAAGAGAACAGACTTATGGGCATGAGGGGTGGGTAGGAAGGAGAGAATGGGACAAGTGGAGAGAGTAGCATGGAAACACGTACACTAACATATGTAAAACAGATAGCCAGTGGGAATCTGCTGTATGACTCAGGGAACTCAAACCAGGGACTCTGTGACAACCTAAAGGGTTGGGATGGGGTGACAGGTGGGAGGGAGGCTCAAAAAAAGGGACATATGTATAATTATGGCTGATCCATGTTGGTGTATGGTAAAAACCAACACAATATTGTAATTATCCTTCAATTAAAAAAACAAAAATTGAATACATTAAAAATGTATTAAATGATAAATTTAAAAATAAAATGAAATTTTAAAAATTCCTTGGGATATAGTTTTCATATGGTAAAGTTAATGCACCCTTTATTTTTTTAGCTATCTCTTCTAGAATCCTGAGCTGTTTTATCACTTAGTTGTTAAATTACTTTTTAATACTATTTTAAAAATTGAAGTATTGTTGATTTACAAAATTGTCTTAGTTTCAAGTGTGCAGTGTAGTGATTTCATTTTTAAATGCACTCATTTAAAATATACAGTGAAATAAATTTAATGTATATTCCCTGTAGCCACCATCACATGTTAGCTATAGAACATTTCTATCACTGGAAAACATTTTTTTTGCCCTTGATTAATGATAAGTTTATAAACTTGTATATATAGCTTTGACCATAAAATCACCACAGGCAACCCTTGATCTAATTTCTATTACAATAATTTAGTTTTACCTGTTGTAGAACTTCATATAAATGGAACCATCAGCCTGTAGTCTTTTATTATAGCTTCTTTCACTTAAATATTTTGAGGCATATGCATCCTGTGGAATGTATATACAATTCATTTCTGTTTTATTTTTTGAGGCTCATTTCATTGCATGCCATAAGTTGTCTGTCTGCTGACCTATTGATGGTTGTTTGAGCTATTTTCAGTTTGAAGCCACTATAAATAAAGGTGTGTGAACTTTCCAGTAAAAATCATTTTGTAGATAAAATTTGGATTTCTCTTATATAAATGCTCAGGTGTAAGATGGGCCATAATGTAAGTTAATGTTCAATTTTTTTTTAGAAACTGACAAATGGTTTCTAAAGTGGTTGTACTGTCTTACATTTCCACCATATATAGGAGTTTCAGTTGCCCCGTAGTTTAACCAGTGCTTGCTGACATCCGTCTTACTCTTTTAGCCATTGTAGTGGGCATGTAGTAATATCTCATTGTGCTTTTGATTTGCATTTACTTATTGCCAACATCCGCTGGATCATGGAAAAAGCAAGAGAGTTCCAGAAAAACATCTATTTCTGCTTTATTGACTATGCCAAAGCCTTTGACTGTGTGGATCACAATAAACTTTGGAAAATTATGAAAGAGATGGGAATACCAAACCACCTGACCTGCCTCTTGAGAAATCTGTATGCAGGTCAGGAAGCAACAGTTAGAACTGGACATGGAACAATGGACTGGTTCCAAATAGGAAAGGGAATGCATCAAGGCTATATATTGTCACCCTGCTTATTTGACTTATATGCAGAGTACATCAAGAAAAACGCTGGGCTGGAAGAAACACAAGCTGGAATCAAGATTGCCGGGGGAAAATATCAATAACCTCAGATATGCAGATAATACCACCCTTATGGCAGAAAGTGAAGAGGAGCTAAAGGGCCTCTTGATGAAAGTGAAAGAGGAGAGTGAAAAAGTTGGCTTAAAGCTCAACATTCAGAAAATGAAGATCATGCCATCTGGTCCCATCACTTCATGGCAAATAGATGGGGAAACAGTGGAAACAGTGTCAGACTTTATTTTTGGGGGCTCCAAAATCACGGCAGATGGTGACTGCAGCCATGAAATTAAAAGACGCTTACTCCTTGGAAGAAAAGTTATGACCAACCTAGATAGCATATTCAAAAGCAGAGACATTACTTTGCCGACTAAGGTCCGTCTAGTCAAGGCTTTGGTTTTTCCAGTGGTCATGTATGGATGTGAGAGTTGGACTGTGAAGAAAGCTGAGTGCCGAAGAATTGATGCTTTTGAACTGTGATGTTGGAGAAGACTCTTGAGAGTCCCTTGGATTGCAAGGAGATCCAACCAGTCCATTCTGAAAGAGATCAGCCCTGGGATTTCTTTGGAAGGAATGATGCTAAAGCTGAAACTCCAGTACTTTGGCCACCTCATGCGGAGAGTTGACTCATTGGAAAAGACTCTGATGCTGGGAGGGATTGGGGGCAGGAGGAGAAGGGGACGACAGAGGATGAGATGGCTGGATGGCATCACGGACTCAATGGGCGTGAGTCTGAGTCAACTCCAGGAGATGGTGATGAACAGGGAGGCCTGGTATGCTGCGATTCATGGGGTCGCAAAGAGTCGAACACGACTGAGTGACTGAACTGAACTGAACTGAACTGAGTGGCTACTGAGGAGAAGGAAATGGCAACCTACTCCAGTGTTCTTGCCTGGAGAATCCCAGGGACGGGGGAGCCTGGTGGGCTGCCGTCTATGGGGTCACACAGAGTCGGACACGACTGAAGCGACTTGGTAGTAGTAGTAGTGGATACTAGTGTTGATGATCTTAAGCTCTGTATGCTAATACATGACTTTAATTATGTTCTTACAGCTCCATATATGTGTAATCTAAAATCCTTTACTCTTTTCTACATTTTGTTCTTTATATTTTTCCTTTTCTCTGGCTTTAACATATCTTAATGATGGTCATACATTTTTCCATATGTGTTCTTAGTCCTGGTGACTCAGAGGTTAAAGCATCTGCCTCCAATGGAGGAGACCCAGGTTCGATCCCTGGGTCGGGAAGATACCCTGGAGAAGGAAATGGCAATCCACTCCAGTATTCTTGCCTGGAGAATCCCATGGACAGAGAAACCTAGTAGGTTACAGTCCACGGGGTCGCAAAGAGTCGGACACGACTGAGTTACTTCACCTTCACCTCTTGTATTTATTGTTCATAACTGTTTGAATCTGAACTTATTCGGAAGTTTCTTTTTTTTCCTTGACCAATTACCCAACCATGGACTCAACCCAGGCCCTCAGCAGTCAGAGTGCAGTGTTCTAACCACAGCACTGCCAGGGAAATTCCTCCCACTCAGATTTCTATAAGTACCTAGTCATTTTCTTCCTCATTCTATAGGTTACAATAAAGAGTCAGAATTTCCTTTGAATGATCTTGCCTTTTAGAATCATCATAGAAGCTGCTGGTTTTTGTGATTTTTTGAAATTTGCCTCGTTTGTAAACTTAAGTTATAGATTGGATCATGATTCATTGTAACTTTACATTCATTCAATCATTTGTTTATTAATTCAACAACAAAAAAATATTGTGCTAGGCCTCATTCCAGGCATAGAGGATATAGTGATGAACAAAACAGACATGCAGTATTTTGGAAGATTCTAGATGCCCTGTGACTTTCTAAGTATAGTCTATTATTTTTTTTCATTTTAGTTTAACTATTGTTTGATTGCTTGAACATATTTAATGAGCACTTGTATATGCAAGGCTTGGCAGAGAAACAAAATGAATACCTTCAGTGAATTTTCAGTCTTGTATGGGATATGTCAATAGTTATTAGTTGAGTAAAAATCACATACTAGGAATGTCATTAGGTGCTGGGGATTCTCTTGTCAGGAAAGCAAGGCATGGTTCTAGTCTTTATCTCGTGGTGGGAAGTGGAGGCATCTGAGACGATTAAATCTAAGTAAAGGCAGAGAACATTAAGGATTTTATCCAGAGGCAGCCTGACACATTTGAGAAGCTGAAAATCGCCAGTGTGACTGGAGTTAGAGAACAAATCACGCAAACAATGTTAATCTGGCTCTTCAGTGCATTGCTGTCTGGCTTGCACCTCCCGTTCGCTCCTGGAGGTGGTCCTGCAAAGGTCAACAGTGACCCTCTAGCTGTGAAATCCAATGGATGCTTTCCATTCTTCTTACTTCCTGGACTCTTTCAAATATTACCACTCCCCTCACTGTGAAGCTTCAACCTCAGTTTTAGGATGCCACAACTGATTATCCTCCTGTTCTCTCACCACTCCCACTTAGTCTGCTTTCCTTTTGCATGACAGATGAGGCTCCTTGGCTTTTGGCTGCTGTCAGTCTTGTTGGAGCTCCACTGGTCCCCATTTAGCCATGCATGATGACATCGTGTGTGATGTCTGTGCCATAGGAAAGTGCTATGCTCTGGTGATTACAGCCACTGAAACGGGACTCTGACATTTTAGGAGTAATTGTATATCCAAAGCTAAGAAAATATTTTTTTCTCTTATGTTTCTGAATAACCTAAGTGGGACTTGATAAAGATTTGTCCTGATTATTTACTTACAATGAATGTACCCAGGCATTGTACTAGATGATATAGAACATGACAGTGAAGATTTCTGTTGTAACTGTCCTTCTGAATGCAGCTTGTGGGCTACTTTTTCCAGGAACCTTTCCTGAGCCTTGACGCTTCACCAGATACCTTCACTATGAGACCTCATAGTAACGTGAACTTTCCTCCTGCATATTTTATACTACTTTGGAAGCATCAGTTTACTTTTTAATCTTTCTTTCCATATTGAGAATCTTCTCCTTTATACACATATGTGCCTAACAAACACACATGTCTACCCTCATTATTTGCAGATTTCATATTTGCAAGTTTGCCTGATCACTAAAATATATCTGTAGTATCAAAATCAGTAATTGTGGTGTTTTGTTTTCATTTACAGATGTGTGTAGTGATGTTTGAGTAGCCTGATACGTACGTTCCCAGCTGAGGCTGAACACGGAGACACTCTGCCTTCTTGTGTCAGCTTTCACTCTGTAAACAAGTGTCCTTTTAACAATCCATTTAGTACTGTATTTTTTGCATTTTTGTGCTTTTTGATAGTGTAGTGGCTTAATTGTTTAAAATGGTCCCCAAGTGTTGAGCTACAGGGTTGTCAAGTGTTTCTAAGTGCAAGGAGGCTGTGATATGCCTTATGGAGAAGGTACTGTGTGACAGATGAACTTTATTCAGGTATGAAGCTCTGGAGCTGCTGAGTGTAAGTTCAATGTTAATGAAACAAAATATAGGTTAAATAAGGTATTTAAACAGAAACATAATAGAAAAGGTTATGTGTCAGTCAAAATGATGACAAAAATGTTGTGACCAGTGACTTGCTGCCATGGTCATTAACCCTGTATTTTCTCCAGAAAACTCAGTATTTGTTAATTTCAGTGTTTATAGCATCTTTATAGAACTTGCGTCACTATAGCAAATAGTGAGAGTTGACTGTGCATGTGTATGTGTGTACTATGGAAAGACAAGGAGAGAAATAAATAACATGATAATTGTTCAAAAGGGAGAAAGATTGTCTTCTCAAAGGTAGAATATGATTCATATAGAAGTTGCTATTCATGATAATCCTTGATTAAAGTATAGAATTTCAGTAGGTGGAGCTGAAGCATAGGGAATCCTAATGGAAGATAACAAAACATGGTCAGAGACTAGGGATGTTCATGGGTTCCTATGCAGTTTAGCTCAAAGTGGAGCACAGACAAGTGGTTAGTGTCATTCTCTGTTGAGCCTCATGTGGGAGGGTAAGATGATTTTGGTTTATTTAGTCCATCGGGTCGCGAAGAGTCGGACACGACAGCAGCTTCACTGTCACTTTTCACTTTCATGCACTGGAGAAGGAAATGGCAACCCACTCCAGTGTTCTTGCCTGGAGAATCCCAGGGACGGGGGAGCCTGGTGGGCTGCCGTCTATGGGGTCGCACAGAGTTGGACATGACTGAAGCGACTTAGCAGCAGCAGCAGCAATAAATATTTAATAATAGTGTTTAATGTGTGAGCGTGTTTGTGTGCACATTCAGCCATCTGAGACTCTTTGCAACCACATGTATTATAGCCCTCCAGGCCCCTCTGTCCATGGACTTCTCCAGGCAAGAATACTAGGATGGGTTGCTATTTCCTCTTCCAGAGGATCTTCCTAACTCAGTAACTGAACCTGTGTCTCTGACATCTCCTGCATTGGCAGGCAGATTCTTTACCAATAGTGCCTCCTGGGAAGCCTGTACTAATTTAGCATTCATCTTTTAAATGTTGTTGTTGTTGTTGCTGCTGCTTAAATGGTTTTTTAAATATGGTTTTAAAAAACTGCCTAACATCCTCTCCTAAGTTTCCAGTAGAATATCTATTAATATAAAAATAAATGCCAAATTCACAGTAACATCTAAAGTAGGTCTGATTACACTGCTAGAATTTGGAAGGAATTTTCAGCAAATAAAAGGCTGATAGCATTGATTGCCTCCTGGAAACAAGAGCAGAGTTGCTAGCTCTGGCTTGGAAATGTGAGGTGTTTAACTAGGCAATTATCTTTTCTATGTAAATGTTACTTTTGGAGCTGCCAAGACACAAAGCCTTCTTTCTTTAGACAAACTAGTATGCTACTGAAAACAAGTGGGGAGAAATTAAAGGAGCTGTGTGGCTGGTGTTACTGCACAAATATATCCCGGGTTGTGTATTTTTCTGCCTCAAATATTGAAAATTTACCTGGAAGTCAGACAAGAAGTAGTTGGGTTTTATAAGCCCAGTCATGAAGGGACAGCAAGGGGAAATAGTTGAAAATGCTGAAAGGGAGAGTCCTATGGAAAGGTCAGTGATGGGAGGAACTGTGAACTCTGCGAGCTGTGTTCAGCTGGAGGTGACACTTAGGAGACAAATTGAGAGGACGCTTGTCTCAATGCCATTCCTTTCCCTCCATCTGAGTTCTTGGCCTCTGATGAATACAGCCAGAAGCCAGAAAACAAGGCAACGTTTTTATTTTGTCTACGTGGATCAGGTTCCCAGGGCATATAGGAGAGTAGAGAAGACTGGAAAATGGATCTGAAATTACCGAAGGGGAGAGCACGCACACATACACATACACAAATATAGCATAGGCAACATCTAGGCCTTCAAGTTTCCTAAAATCCATTCTATAGTATACTGTGAAGAAGAGTTGGCCTCTGATTTGCCAGTAGTCTAGATTTCTATTAATGGCTACTAGTAATTTCTGAAATAAGTTGTTCAGATGAATTCATTAGTTGAAATAATTCCCCTTGATATAAGAGAATGGCTAAATAGCTGTCTTCAAGAATTTAAAGCTAGGGCTGCCTGAATGTAGAAAACTTGGCTCTCTCACTATATTAATCCTGTATCCCTTTGGTCTTCAATAAGAGAAGGATACATTTCAGGGACTGTCCTGAGTGAGGAAATTACTAAGTAGAAATGTTCTAGTGCTAAATTTAGAGACTTTCTGTTACATTAAGAGTTTGGTAGTTATCACTCTATCCATAAAGCAGGAAGCCTAATAAACTGAACATTAGCAACTTTTCTTGGATCTAGCAGAACTGAGGTCACATGGCAAACCACCATCCTGAAATCTGGAGAGACAGTGAATACACAGAATCACAGCCAAGACCAGCTTGCTTGGAGCAGAAGCAGTAGGAGACAAAAACTTGCAGGAGCACTTAATTGGTAATGTTTCTAAGGTGCTAGGCTCAGATGCTAAAGAATCGGTATAGAATTCAGGTATTGCAATGCAGGAGGCCTGCGTTCGATCCCTGGGTTAGGAAGATCCCCTGGGATGGGCAACCCACTCCAGTGTTCTAGCCTGGAGAATCCCATGGACAGAAGGGCCTGGCGGGCTACAGTCCATGAGGTTGCAAAGAGTCAGACATGACTGAGAGACTAAGTGCAGCACAGAGGAGGAGTGTGGAATGATGTGCGAGTGAGACACCCCTGGGGACCCTAATTTTGGGGATCCCCGACACTCCAGGTGCAGCATAGAACCCCGCTAGGAACTCATGATGCAAGGCTGAGAGAGAGCCTCTTATGGCTCTGGGGGAGAGGGAAAGAGTAATCCTTTCAAAAGATGTGCGGAGCCTTCTCTGTAGCAAAGGTCCAGAATCCACGGGAAGAAAAGATACCTCTGCTCCAGCCCCCTCTAGACTTCACGCACTGCCATTGAGAAAGGGAGGGAAAACCAAGAAATATCTGTGATGCCCAGGAATAGACGCCAGCTAAACTGAGATTTAACCTTGAGATTCTGGAATGCTTCACACCCTCCACACCTGCACAAAGGACTCCAGTAAAGTAACAGTGGATTACAGATTAAAGGGCTGGAGCTCAGCTCAGTCGCTCAGTCGTGTCCAACTCTTTGCGACCCCATGAATCGCAGCACGCCAGGCCTCCCTGTCCATCACCAACTCCCGGAGTTCACTCAGACTCACACCCATCGAGTCTGTGATGCCATCCAGCCATCTCATCCTCTGTCGTCCCCTTCTCCTCCTGCCCCCAATCCTTCCCAGCATCTGAATCTTTTCCAATGAGTCAGCTCTTTGCATGAGGTGGCCAAAGTATTAGAGTTTCAGCTTTAGCATCATTCCTTCCAAAGAACACCTAGAACTGATCTTCTTCAGAATGGACTGGTTGGATCTCCTTCCAGTCCAAGGGACTCTCAAGAGTCTTCTCCAACACCATAGCTCAAAAGCATCAGTTCTTCAGTGCTCAGCCTTCTTCACAGTCCAACTCTCACATCCATACATGACCACAGGAAAAACCACAGCCTTGACTAGACGGACCTTTGTTGGCAAAGGAATGTCTCTGCTTTTGAATATGCTGTCTAGGTTGCTCATAACTTTCCTTCCAAGGACTAAGCGTCTTTTAATTTCATGGCTGCAATCACCATCTGCAGTGATTTTGGAGGCCCCCAAAATGAATTCTGACACTGTTTCCACTGTTTCCCCATCTATTTGCCATGAAGTGATGGGACCAGATGCCATGATCTTTGTTTTCTGAATGTTGAGCTTTAAGCCAACTTTTTCACTCTCCTCTTTCACTTTCATCAAGAGGCTTTTAGTTCCTCTTCACTTTCTGCCGTAAGGGTGGTGTCATCTGCATATCTGAGGTTATTGATTTTCTCCCAGCAATCTTGATTCCAGCTTGTGCTTCTTCCAGCCCAGCGTTTCAGAGTACATATGATGTACTCTGCATATAAGTTAAATAAGCAAGGTGACAATGTACAGCCTTGACGTACTCCTTTTCCTATTGGGAACCAGTCTGTTGTTCCATGTCCAGTTCTAACTGTTGCTTCCTGACCTGCATACAGGTTTCTCAAGAGGAAGGTCAGTGGTCTGGTAAAGGGCTGAAAGAGATTTTATCTGAGGAGTCCTTAATGAAACACAAAGGCAGCTATAGCACACACAAGAGGCATCAGAGTAATTTGAAGTCTCTGGCATCCATGGCTATCGTAAACACTAAACATAGCTCAACTCCTAGCCATACTACCGTAAATCCTCCCACTACAGGTGAATCTCTGTTAATTAAAAAGTCATCTTCTAATTAAAAAAATTACAAGGCACACCAAATAAGGACAATCTGAAGAGACAAAGTAAATATAAGAATCAGATTTAGAATGACACATTTTGGAATTAGTAGACAGGGAATGTAAAATAATTATGATTAGCGTGTTAAGGGCTCTAATTTAAAAAAATAGACAACATGTAAAAACAGGTGGATAAAGTCAGCAGAGAAGTGCAAACTAAGAATCAAGAAGAAGTTCTAGAAATCAAAAATATGGCAACAGAAATAAAGAATGTGTTTCATGGACTGATGAGCAGTTGAGGTGCAGGTGAGGAAAGAGTTCGTGACCCTGAATGTATGTCAGTAGAAATGTTCTAAAAACAGAGAGAAAAACAATTTAAAAAATGAGAATATCCAAAGACTGTGGGACAATTACAAAAGGTATAACACATATCTAATAGGATTACCAGAAGGGGAAAAAAGAGCAGAAGAAATAATGAAGTCATGATGGCTGAGAACTTTTCAAAATTAATGATACACAACAAATCACAAATCTGGTTACCTCAGCAACACCCAGAAGAATAAATATTTAAAAAATATACATGGAAGGATATCACATTCAAACTTCAGAAAACAAAAGAAAATCTTGCAAGCAGCCAGAGATGGAAAAATATTTTACTTAGGAAGAAGCAGGGATAAAAATTGGCAATAGAAATCATCGAAGCAAGAAGAGAGTGGAGTGAAGAGAGCAATGAAAAAGAAATTAAGAAAAATCTACCAATCAAAAATTTCCCATCAGGAGAAATTATCCTTCAAAATGGAGGAAAAATAAAGACTTTTCTCAAACAAAAACTGGGCATATTTGTCACCAGATGATATTTTTTGTTTGCTTTTGTTTGGTTGGTTGCTTTTGTCACCTCTCAAGCCCTTATTTATTTCAACTTTCCAACTGCAGGAACCCTATCTGAGAATTCAAGTCCAGGTAAAAGAAATGTATAGTTTCCAGGGGAATTGTTGAGGGAAAATTCAGTGAAATGGCCACTGTTACTTTCAGTTGAACAGTCCGTGGGGCCCTCAGAAATACTGTCCAATCAGATGTTTAATAGAAAAGACTGCAGAATACTCTGAAACCAAAACCAGGGAACATTCTCTTGCCAAAGATGATCTGCTTTGAAAGAAAAGTTCCAAGTAGTTTACAGGAAGATGAAAAATGGTATAGGTCAGAAACTTGAATCTCCATAAGCAAAGGAAGAGCACTGGAGAAGTAAAGAAAGGCAAAAGTCTTTTACTTTTCTTAATCTTAATCCATCTAAAAGATAATATTTTTTAAAGTAATAGTAATAGCAACACTGTGATTATATAGTTAAGTGAAATAAGTGATAGTGTATTAGTCTGCTTGAACTGGGTGCCTTAAACAATGGATGTTTACGTCTCACCTTCTGATGCTTTTGAACTGTGGTGTTGGAGAAGACTCTTGAGAGTCCCTTGGACTGCAAGGAGACCCAACCAGTCCATTCTGCAGGAGGTCAGCCCTGGGAGTTCTTTGGAAGGAATGATGCTAAAGCTGAAACTCCAGTACTCTGGCCACCTCATGAGAAGAGTTGACTCATTGGAAAAGACTCTGATGCTGGGAGGGATTGAGGGCAGGAGGAGAAGGGGACGACTGAGGATGAGATGGCTGGATGGCATCACGGACTCGATAAGCATGAGTCTGCGTGAACTCCGGGAGCTGGTGATGGACAGGGGGCCTGGCGTGCTGCGATTCATGGGGTCGCAAAGAGTCGGACACAGCTGAGCGGCTGAACTGAACTGAAGGCTGGTAAGTTTAAGACAGTGGTGCAGTGCAGTTTCTGCTGGAGGACCCTCATCCTGGCTTGTAGACAGCTCCCTTCTTGCAGTGTCCTCACATGGTTGAGAAAAAAGGGCGCTCCGGTCTTTTCTCCCCTTCCTTTTCTCCCCATCTTGAGATCCAGAAGATGCCGTGATTTCTAAATCTATCTGTCACCCAACGGCACTGTCTCCAAGTACTATCGCATTGGAGGTTGGGGCTTCAACATATGAATTTCAAGGAGATAGAACTCAGTCTATTGCAATAGCAATGTCATAAGGGATAAAAGGGAATGATGGGGGAATATTCTGTTATAAGGTACCTAAGTGGCATTTAAAATTAATAGCTTAATTAAAAATGTATTACTCTAAGGAAACCACTGAAATCTTTAAAAAGTATAATTGATATGCCAGGAGGCTCCGGAGGTAAGATGAAATCATATACAATGCCCACTTAAAATGAGAAGAGACAGAAAAGGAGGCTTCCCAGTGTTTATCTCAGTGTTAAAAGAATTCACCTGCTGGTGTAGGAGATGTGGGTTCAATCCCTGGGTCAGGCAGATCCTCTGCAGAAGGAAAGGGCAACACACTCTGGTATTATTGCCTGGGAAATCCTATGGACAGAGGAGCCTGGCAGGCTACATACAGCCTGGCAGGTCACAAAGAGTTGGACATGACTGAGCATACACGCAACAAAGAAAAAGAGAGACAAAAACAACAAATAAAAGCAGTAGAACAGTTTCAAACATAGTAGATATTACCCAATTTTATCAGTACTAACTTTAAATTTGACTGGTCTAAGTATACCAATAAAAGTACAGAATACCAGAATAGATTAAAAAAATAAGACTCAACTGTTGTCTACTTGAATCCTATTTTAAATATAAAGACTTAGGTAGATGAGAAGTAAAAGGAATCAGGATGATGTATCATGGCAACACATATACCTTGTCTATGGCAGTATGAAAGAAGTGAAGGTACAGATTTATATGCTGTTGCTTTTATCATCTGAAAATCCAAAGAGAATATTGCAGTCACCCCCACTTTGATGAGGAAAGGAAATGGAATAATTGTCAGTTTTAGCATTAATTAACAGTTTTGGTGATAGTAATTTCCTAACTGCCCTTAAAAACCAAGCATCAAAATAGATTGATTCTTCAGAATTACCTGCGATTCATTTTCCGGGATATTTTAGATCATGGTTATCCTGAAGAGAAGATAAAAGAAGACTAATGTGACAAGCAGAGGAAAAAAATCCTAAGTAAGTTGACTGCTTAATTTCCTCCTTCCTTTACTCTTTTAAAAGTGACTCCATTAGTGGTGAGGACTTGCCCTTTAGAATTAATGACTTCATTTGGGTATCAAAAGTAAAATCACTCCATATCATAAATAATCATGAAGGTGTTTCTTCTGATTCTCAGAGAGAAAGTTGGCGAACATTCTAACAGCTGACATGATGTTCTTTTTATGACAATCCTCTGATTATTATTTCAGAGTGCCACCCACATATTACAATTCTCTTTGTCTTGTCAAGAAATGATGTTGAAAATGCGAAAGGTTGCTAAGTGCTTTTGTGGAGATAACAAGGCAAAACACATTATTTTAAAAATGTTCCATGCCAAAAAACAAAAGAGCACATGTCATATCTCGCCATTGAAAAATCTTACAGTTCATATCTTCTAAAATGTATATTGGAGAAATAACGTCTTATTTTAAAGGAAGAAACACCATATTTTCCCACCTTGACATTAATAACATGCAGCTTCCTTGAGATGATGTTTTAAGGATGTATGCTGGACTAAATTTTGGAAAACAATTGGGTTAATTAGGCTGTAGGTACTTTGGGTCATATAAGTGCAACTTGTGTTTAGAGAAAAGGCTGACTACTAGTAGCTGTTTTTATATTTCTCATTGGAATTAACCTCGTATGTCCCGTAATAGCATTAAAGATACACAGCACATTTTGTGAATTTCTATTCACATGTTCATTCCTGAATCCTTGTGCTCTGTGAGTAAACAGCTATGATTGCCTTCCTGAGGTTTCCTTTTCCCTGGGCTGGAGATAATATACTGGATAGTTTCCTTGCCCATCTGACCAAGCTATTTGGTGATATATATACATGTGTGTGTGTATGCGTGTGTGTGTGTTTTGAAAATGGCCAAGTGTCATATGTTATTGGAGTTACCCTATTGCTTTATGGTACCTTAATTGTGGCCTCTTTGATTGCACTGTTAACCAAGCAGTATTTTGTAAGTATAGCCTGCCTCCAAGAAAGGCCCGCAATGATCAGGGAACTCTCTCTTCACTTTCCTCTTCTAGGGAGAATAGAAACACATACACAAGTTGGAATTGTGCATAGTGCTATTTATTCCAAGTGTGTTCTCTTAGACTTCCGCAGGCAGCTCTGTTTCACATTTCTGGGGTACATGACCTGTAGCTACTCTAAAATTTTCTAGAGTCTCCAGGGCCAAAACTCTTATATGAAAACAATGTATTATTCAGTTGGTGATTTTATGAGAGAATAGCATCGCTGCATTTACAAACATTGAGGAAAGTTAAAACCCAGTGAGAAGGGGAGCACTAAGCCTACAGCCAAGCGAGGTTTGCACCATGAGGGGACTGACGCTCTCAGCTGAGGTGCTGGAGTCAAAGATTCCTCACTCTGCTATTAGAACTCAGTGTTACATCCCTGTCTTCTGCTTGAGGCATGAGTATTTTATTTATTTTTTTATTTTTATTTTTTAAATACTTTATTCTTTATTACAATACTATATTTGTTTTGCCATACATTGACATGAATCAGCCACAGGTGTCCACGATCTCCCAATGCCGAAGCCTCCTCCCACCTCCCACCCCGTATCATCTCCCTGAATCATCCCGTGCACCAGCTCCATGCATCCTGCCTCCTGTATTGAACATAGACTGGCGCTTCATTCTTACAAGATAGTATACATGTTTCAATGCCATTCTCCCAAATCATCCCCCCCTCCACCCCCAGAGTCCAAAAGTCCGTTCTATACCTCTGAGTCTCTTTTGTTGTCTCACATACAGGGTCATCATTACTATCCTTCTAAATTCCATATATATGTGTCAGTATACTGTATTGGTGTTTTTCTTTCTGGCTTACTTCACTCTGTAAGAAAAGCAGTTACTTATCTCACATAACTCTTTAACTTGGCTGTTTGTCTAATCATCACTTTATGAAACGGTGCTGCTTTTTTACTTACTAGAGTCCAAGGGGGAATTAAAAGACAAGTGCCCTTCTTCATTCCAGATAGACAACCAAACTCTTGAATATTCAATATTTTATTTGGCTTTAAAATACATTATTAAGCCTGGAATAGCTTGTAATATCAGAGAATAAAGTCATGTTCAAAAACCCCCAAAGATTTGGGAGAATGGCATTGAAATATGTATAATATCATATATGAAACAAATCGCCAGTCCAGGTTTGATGCATGATACAGGATGCTTGGGGTGGTGCACTGGGATGACCAGAAGGATGGTATGGGAGGGAGGTGGGAAGGGGGTTCAGGAGGGGGAACACGTGTATACCCGTGGTGGATTCATGCTGATGTATGGCAAAACCAATACAATATTGTATTAATTAATATTGTATTAATTAATCCAATTAAATAAATTTATATTTTTAAAAAACCTAAAAGAATGGGGGCCTATCAAAAGAACACAGGAGCCAATCTGAGAGAATTCCCAATGGCCACAAATGGACAAATTAAGGCAACGGTCCCCAACCTTTTTGGCAGCAGGGACTGGTTTCGTATAAGATATTTTTTCCACCAACTGGGAGCAGGGGATGGTTTGGGGATGATTCAAGTACATTACATTTATTGAGATTTGTTTCTATTAATTTTACATCAGCTCTACCTCAGATCATCAGGCATTCGATCCCAGAGGTTGGGGACCCCTGATTTAAGGGATAAAATAGATAACATTAATACTGGATTATAACCCAAGGTATGAAATTAATTGGAGAAGGCAATGGCACCCCACTCCAGTACTCTTGCCTGGAAAATCCCAAGGGCGGAGGAGCCTGGTATGCTGCAGTCCATGGGGTTGCAAAGAGTTGGACAGGACTGAGTGACTTGACTTTCACTTTTCACTTTCATGCATTGGAGAAGGAGATAGCAACCCAGTCTAGTGTTCTTGCCTGTTCTCATTATTAGTGTATAGGAATGCAAGGGATTTCTGAGTGTTGATTTTATATCCTGCAACTTTACTATATTCGTTGATTAGCTCTAGTAGTTTTCTGGTTGAGTCTTTAGGATTTTCTATGTAGAGGATCATGTCATCTGCAAACAGTGAGAGTTTTACTTCTTCTTTTCCAATTTGGATTCCTTGTATTTCTTTTTCTGCTCTGATTGCTGTGGCCAAAACTTCCAGTACGATGTTGAAGAGTAGTGGTGAAAGTGGACACCCTTGTCTTGTTCCTGACTTTAGGGGAAATGGTTTCAATTTTTCGCCATAATGTTAGCTGTGGGTTTGTCATATATAGCTTTTATTATGTTGAGGTATGTTCCTTCTATTCCTGCTTTCTGGAGAGTTTTTATCATAAATGGATGCTGAATTTTGTCAAAGGCTTTTTCTGCATCTATTGAGATAATCATATGATTTTTCTTTCTGAGTTTGTTAATGTGATGAATTACATTGATTGACTTGCGGATATTGAAGAATCCTTGCATCCCTGGGATAAAGCCCACTTGGTCATGGTGTATGATCTTTTTAATGTGTTGCTGGATTCTGATTGCTAGGATTTTGTTGAGGATTTTTGCATCTATGTTCATCAGTGATATTGGCCTGTAGTTATCTTTTTTGTGGTGTCTTTGTCAGGTTTTGGTATTAGGGTGATGGTGGCCTCATAGAATGAGTTTGGAAGTTTACCTTCCTCTGCAATTTCCTGGAATAGCTTCAGTAGGATAGGTGTTAGCTCTTCTTGGAATTTTTGGTAGAATTCAGCTGTGAAGCCGTCTGGACCTGGGCTTTTGTTTGCTGGAAGATTTCTGATTACAGTTTCAATTTCCATGCTTGTGATGGGTCTGTTAAGATTTTCTATTTCTTCCTGGTTCAGTTTTGGAAAATTGTACTTTTCTAAGAATTTGTCCATTTCTTCCAAGTTGTCCATTTTATTGGCATATAATTGCTGATAGTAGTCTCTTATGATTCTTTGTATTTCGGAGTTGTCTGTCGTGATCTCTCCATTTTCATTTCTAATTTTGTTGATTTGATTTTTTTTCTTTGTTTCTTGATGAGTCTGGCTAATGGTTTGTCAATTTTATTTATCCTTTCAAAGAACCAGCTTTTTGCTTTGTTGATTTTTGCTATGGTCTCTTTTGTTTCTTTTGCATTTATTTCTGCCCTAATTTTTAGGATTTCTTTCCTTCTACTAACTCTGGGGTTCTCTATTTCTTCCTTTTCTAGTTGCTTTAGGTGTAGAATTAGGTTATTTATTTGACTTTTTTCTTGTTTCTTGAGGTATGCCTATATTGCTATGAACTTTCCTCTTAGGACTGCTTTTAAAGTGTCCCAAAGGTTCTGTGTAGTTGTGTTTTCATTTTCATTCGTTTCGATGCATATTTTGATTTCTTTTTGATTTCTTCTGTGATTTGTTGATTATTCAGAAGGGTGTTGTTCAGCCTCCAAATGTTGGAATTTTTAATAGTTTTTCTCCTATAATTGAGATCTAACCTTAGTGCATTATGGTCAGAGAAGATGCTTGGAATAATTTCGATTTTTTTGAATTTATCAAGGTTAGATTTATGACCCAGAATGTGATCTATCCTGGAAAAGGTTCCGTGTGCACTTGAGTAAAAGGTGAAATTCATTGTTTGGGGGTGAAATGTCCTATAGATATCCATTAGGTCTAACTGGTCAATTGTATCGTTTAACGTTTGCATTTCTTTGTTAATTTTCTGCTTAGCTGATCTGTCCATAGGTGTGAGTGGGGTATTAAAGTCTCCCACTATTATTGTGTTATTATTAATTTCCCCTTTCATGCTTGTCAGCAATTGTCTTACATATTGCGGTGCTCCTATGTTGGGTGCATATATATTTATAATTGTTATATCTTCTTCTTGGATTGATCCTTTAATCATTATGTAGTGGCCTTCTTTGTCCCTTTTCACAGCCTTTGTTTTAAAGTCTATTTTATCGGATATGAGTATTGCTACTCCTGCTTTCTTTTGGTCTTTATTTGCATGGAATATCTTTTTCCAGCCCTTCACTTTTAGTCTGTATGTGTCCATTGTTTTGAGGTGGGTCTCTTGTAGGCAGCATATATAGAGATCTTGTTTTTGTATGCATTCAGCCAGTCTTTGCCTTTTGGTTGGGGCATTCAACCCATTTACATTTAAGGTAATTATTGATAAGTATGCTCCTGTTGCCATTTACTTTATTGTTTTGGGTTCGGGTTTATACACCCTTTTTGTGTTTCCTTTCTAAAGTCTATCCTTTAGTATTTGTTGGAGAGCTGGTTTGGTGGTGCTGAATTCTCTCAGCTTTTGCTTGTCTGTAAAGCTTTTGATTTCTTCTTCATATTTGAATGAGATCCTTGCTGGGTACAGTAGTCTTGGCTGAAGGTTATTGTCTTTCATCACTGTAAGTATGTCTTGCCATTCCCTCCTGGCCTGAAGAGTTTCTATTGAAAGATCTGCAGTTATTCTTATGGGGATCCCCTTGTGTGTTATTGGTTGTTTTTCTCTTGCTGCTTTTAATAATTGTTCTTTGTGTTTGGTCTTTGTTAGTTTGATTAAAATATGTCTTGGGGTGTTTCACTTTGGGTTTATCCTGTTTGGCACTCTGTGGGTTTCTTGGACTTGGGTGATTATTTCCTTCCCCATTTTAGGGAAGTTTTCAACTATTATCTCCTCAAGTATTTTCTCATGGTCTTTCTTTTTGTTTTCTTCTTCTGGGACTCCTATAATTCGAATGTTGGAGCGGTTCATATTGTCTTGGAGGTCTCTGAGGTTGTCCTCATTTCTTTTAATTCGTCTTTCTTTTTCCCTCGCTGATTCATTTATTTCTACCATTCTATCTTCTATTTCACTAATCCTATCTTCTGCCTCCGATATTCTACTATTTGTAGCCTGCAGAGTGTTTCTGATCTCATTTATTGCATTATTCATTATATGTTGACTCTTTTTATTTCTTCTAGGTCCTTGTTAAACCTTTCTTGCATCTTCTCAATCCTTGACCCCAGGCTATTTATCTGTGATTCCATTTTGATTTCAAGATTTTGGATCATTTTCACTATCAGTATTCGGAATTCTTTCTCAGGTAGATTCCCTATCTCTTCCTCTTTTGGTTGGTTTGGTGGGCATGTCTCCTGTTCCTTTACCTGCTGGGTATTCCTCTGTCTCTTCATCCTGGTTATATTGCTGTGTTTGTGGTGGCTTTTCTATATTCTGGGAATTTGTGGAGTTCTCTTTCTTATAGAGCTTCCTCTCTGTGTTTGGGGTTATATCAGTGGCTTGTCAAAGTTTCTTGATCAGGGAGGCTTGTGTTGGAGTTCTGGTGGGTGGATCTGGATTTCCTCTCTCTGGAGTGCTGTGACGTGTGAAGTAATGGGTTATGAGACGTCAATGGTTTTGGAGTATTTTGAGTTGCCTGTGTATTGAAGCTCAGGGGCTTGTTCTTGCGTTGCTGGAGAATTTGCGGGGCATGTCTTGCTCTGGAGCTTGTTGGCCCTTGGGCAGTGCTCAATTTCAGTATAGGTATGAAGGCGTTTGATGAGCTCTAATTGGATAATGTTCCTTGTATTCAGGAATTCTTTGATGATCTCAGGATTTGGAATTATGCCTCCTGATTCTGGTTTTCAGATTTATTTTTACAATAGCCTCATGATTTCTCCATCTATTCAGCACTAATGTTAAAACATCTAGGTTAATGATGATAGGTTTCTCCACCTTGAGGGCTGTCCCTAGAGGATTGGTGAGTTACTTGGAGGAGAGAAGAGGGAGGGAGTAGTTAGAGGTGAGTGGAATGGGATGAGGTGGAATCAAAAGAGGGAAAAGCAAGTTAGCCCGTAACCACTTTCTTGTGTGTGCTCCGAAGTCTGGACCGCTCAGAGGTGGTCACAGAGTTATACATGGAAGAGGAGAGGAAGGAAGTAGATAGAGGTGGACAGGAGGATAAAAGAGGGAGATGGGAAGGAGGGATACAGATCCGGCCAGTGACCAGTTCCCTTAGAGTTCTCCTGCTTCTGGAACACACAGAGATTCATAGGGTTGGGTAGAGAGGGGGAGGGGGAGGGAGGAGACAAAAGCCACCTGGTGGAGAAAAGAGAGATTCCAAAGGTGGAGAGAGTGGTCAAGCCAGTAGTCTTGCACTCATGTAAAACTGGGTACTGAGAATTAGGTTTTTAAAAGTACAAAATTGGCATCAAATACCAAAATGCCAAGATTAAAAATCTGGAGTATAGATTGGATTTTCAAAGATAGATTATTGAAGAGAAGAAGAAGAAGGAGAGAGAAATTTTTTAAAGAAAATAGAGAAAAAGAAAAAAAAAAGTAAAATATAATAAAAGACTCCAGAATTATTAAAAGACAACTTCCTCCACCAATAAGACTATATATGGCGTTTGCTTAAATGATAGGGTTTTTTTTTTGAAAAGTAATATTAGGTTATAAAAATAATAACTAGAAATATAGAAGACTTAAAAATTTAAGCAAGTTTAGGGAAAAAAGATGAAAAGAAAAGGATAAGCAAATTTAAAAAGGAAAAAATAATTTTTAAAGAAAGAAAAAAGTCTTAAAAAAAATCACGCTTCCACATCATCCGCGCCCCCAAATTTTTTTGATCATAAAAGTAGTAACGGTGTATCTGTCGCTTTCTCTGTTGTTGAGGACTGTGTGGGGTCACTACCAAGGCAGTTCCCTCTGTTTGACTTCCTCTGTTTGCTGGTCTTGTCCGTGTCTGATTTCTATCTTGCACAGGGAGGGTGGTGGTGAGCTCTGCACTGGGCTTGCCCCTTCCCAATCTGCGGGATAACCGTGTGGGGCCTGCCCTATGTTTCATGCAATTCCCCGGTTTAAGCCGCTCAGGATTGGTGCTCAGGAAGTCCCCTCCGGGTGCCAGTTTTGGTTCCAAGTCCGAGTGGCTAGGGAGTTTGGCGCGCACTATTGTTGTGTCTTCTGGGCTTTCTGGGTCGCTCAATTTTCTGGGATCTCCGCCCGGGCTCTTTTTCAGGCAGATGATGTTTATTCAGAGACCCCAGAAGTCTCAATAAAGAAGCTTGCTTGCAATCTGGTAGGTAATGTCTCTCTTGAGCTGCGACTGCCCTCTTCCAGCGCTTGAGGCTCTGGCTGCCTGTCGCCGGTGGGGGATGGTCTGCAGCCGGCTATTTCCGATCTGTCCTTTGTTCTGTGCGTGGGCCTGTCAGTGTCTTATGTTCGGGCGTTTCGCGTGTTAGTTATTCCCCAGTCTGGTTTGCTAGTCTGGGATAATTCGTTCTATCCACGCGCGGACCCGATTCTGGCCCCGTTACGCCCGATTCTCGAGAAAAGCCCTGCAGCCTACGTCTCCCGCGGCCCAATTCTTAGAGAGCACTGTCGCGGGCGCGCTCCTCCCTGCCCAGCCCCCCGCTGCTGCCGGACGCAGGCGTTTGCGCTGCTTGTCCGCTGGGGGTTATACTGTTGAATTCGTAATCTGTTGGTTTTAATTATTTATTTATTCTTCCTTCCTGTTATGTTGCCCTCTGTGCTTCCAGGGCTCGCCCCATGCACAGCTGTGAGAAAGTTCCCCAATTTTAGGGAACCTCTCTCTTTAAGAGTCTCTTCCTGGGACGGGATTCCCTTCCCGTGCCGGGGTTCCCTCCCTACCTCCTTTGTCTCTATCTTCGTTCTTTAAAATAAAATAATTCCTACCTGGTTTTGAAGCCAATGATCTGCTTTGCTGGATGCCCGATGTCCTCTGCCAGCAGTCAGAAGTTATTTTGTGGACTTTGCTCAGCGTTGAAATGTTCTTTTGATGAGGTAGAGAGGGAGAAAGTGTTCTCCCCATCCTGTTCCTCCGCCATCTTTTTTCCCTCCTGAGTTTGCTTTTTAAAAGGTGAAGCTTAATCCCTGCTCTCTGCCCCCATCCCTCTACCCACCATGGCCTAGGTCTAGTGACTCAATACCATAGAATAGAATAGCGGAAGGAAAAAAGTAATGCTAGAGTGGGAAAAGCTAGCAAAAACTACCTTAAACAAGAGATAAAAGTTCATATTCCCATGCCCTGTGGATGTCAAGTACTCCTGATATGATGTGATGAGAAAAGCATTTCATTTCTGAAGTGTTTTTCTCCCCAAATCTATAAACCCAGTCTAATCATGAGAAAGACTTCAGACAAACCCAGATTGGAGTGAAGGGGGTGGTTTATGGGATAGCTGGCCGGTACACCTCAAGACTCTTCAGGTGACGAAAAACAAGGCAAGTCCAGGGAACTGTCACAGACACAGAGAGATGGGCGGATATGACAACTGAACCCATCGTGTGGTGCTCTGCACTGCATCCTGGAGTAGGAAAATAACATTGATGGAACAATTTTTTGAAGCTTGGTTAATAATATATAATGTAGTGGGATGAATGGTGGCTCCTTCTAAAGAGATGTCCCCGGCCTAATCCTCAGAGCCTGTGAATGTTGCCTTCTTTGGAAAAAGTATCTCTGTAAATGTAATTAAGGATCTTAAGGTCACTCCACATTATCTGGTAAGTTCTAATTCCAATGACAAATGAAACACAGAGAGACACAGAAGGGGAGAAGGCAGTGTGATCATGGAGGCAGGGATTGGAGATTGGAGCCAGAAATCCAAGGAATCCCAACAACTACTAGAAACTAGGAGAAGCCAAGAGCAAAATTCCCTGTAAAGTTTTCAGGGGAAGTATGGCCCTGGGGACCGCTTGACTTTGGATTCCTGGCCTCCAGAACTGAGAGAATAAATGTCTGTTGTTTTAAGCTACCATGGTTGTAGCAATTTGTTACAACAACCTTAGGACACTAAAGAATGTACCGACTTCAGTTTCTTGTTTTGAATGATGAACCACAGCAACAGAATATGTTAATTATAGGGGCGCTAAGTACAGAGTATACAAGCACTCTCTGTACATCTGTGCAACCTTTCTGTAAATCTAAAACTATTCCCAAAGAAGTTCATTAAAATAACACAATTCAACTCAAAAAGGTATAGATTTTACTTCTACTTTGTTACGAGTCTGACTTTGAATAGTACAACTACTATACCATTAGATTTCTTACAAATAGGGAGCTTCCCCAGTGGCTCAGTGGTAAAGAACCTGCCTGCCATGCAGGAGATATGGGTTCGATCCCTGGGTTGGGAAGATCCCTTGGATAAGGAAATGGCAACCCACTCTAGCATTCTTTCCTGGAGAATTCCATGGACAGAGGAACCTGGTGTGGCTGCAGTCCATGGGCGTCACAAAAGAGTTGGACATGACTTAGCAACTAAACAACAACAGTGTTACAAATAAAAGCAAGCATTTCTAGAAGAGAAAATTTTCAGGTGGAGAATGTTAATATGACAAAATGCCAGCTCTGAAACAACAAATTCACATACTTGGATTTTGTTGCGTTTCAGAGCTCCAGAAATTTCCTTCTGGTCTGTAGTGGATTGAGGTGATTGGTCTTAACCAGTGCTGTCAGTGACACTGGCACAAAGTCTCCTTTGAGCTTCAGTCAAGTATAAATCTACACTATTTTGCTTCCCTGCCTCTTAAGTTTACATCAATGGTAGCCAGTCAAGGTTGTTTTACAAAAACTTACTGATCCAAATAAAGTAGCTTTTTTAATGTCATTTTTATTTTAACTAAAAGTACATGACTCCAAATTTATAAGCAAAGCGATGCACTTTTTGCAATTTTTAAATTTTAATTAGAAAATGTGGAAATGCTAACCATGGTCCTCTCACTCTGCTCAGTGCAAAGAAGAACCCCCCTTAGGCATGACTGACAAAGGTCCGTCTAGTCAAGGCTATGGTTTTCCAGTGGTCATGTATGGATGTGAGAGTTGGACTGTGAAGAAAGCTGAGCGCCGAAGAATTGATGCTTTTGAACTGTGGTGTTGGAGAAGACTCTTGAGAGTCCCTTGGACTGCAAGGAGATCCAACCAGTCCATTCTGAAGGAGATCAACCCTGGGATTTCTTTGGAAGGAATGATGCTGAAGCTGAAACTCCAGTACTTTGGCCACCTCATGCGAAGAGCTGACTCATTGGAAAAGACTCTGATGCTGGGAGGGATTGGGGGCAGGAGGAGAAGGGGACGACTGAGGATGAGATGGCTGGATGGCATCACCAA
The DNA here is from genome assembly GCA_917880005.1 of Nanger dama. NCBI lineage: Eukaryota > Metazoa > Chordata > Mammalia > Artiodactyla > Bovidae > Nanger > Nanger dama. Next base: position 27,106,086 of record CAKJTW010000021.1, read on the forward strand.
CTTGATGGACGTCAGTTTGAGTGAACTCCAGGAGATGGTGATCGACAGGGAGGCCTGGCGTGCTGCAGTTCATGGGGTCACAAAGAGTCGGACACGACTGAGTGACTGAACCAGTCTGAGGAATGTTACCTAAAGTTAGGACTTGCCTATAAGTGTGTGAGTGACTCAGGGCAGAACGTGAGGGTTAGTGTGTTGTACACAATTATTTAGTAGGAAATAACAGCTTAAGATATGGGCAGGAAGTCCTTAAAGAAAGTGACCATTCTGTTTCTCTGTGACTAAAAATTACACAACTGCAGAATTCAGGGGTCAGCTAAATACCTAGAAACAAATGCTTCATACTCAGGAAAAAAAAGAAAGGAGAGACTCTATTTTTGATAGCATGAAGTAAAGTGAAGTGATTGTGACTATAAATCACCACAGATAGCCTTGCAACTGTTTTTGATGTATCATTGGTACTTCGTTGATTACTTTGTGAGGCTCTTGTGGCCTCGTCACTGGCCTCATCCCAGCCCTCCTTACTGCTTTGATCAGGATGAATTATGGAAGACGGTATGGAGAAGGCAGCAAAACATATATATTTTTTCCTAGTGGAAGGACTTTGGTTACATAAAATATCAATTTGTATCTATTGAAAATGGCTAGAAAGGGCTATTGAATTTTTGTATAGAAGAAATGAAGATATTCAAGACTACACATTTTTAGAATAAAAGATACACTCCTTTTAAAGTCATTATAAGGCAGTGCTATCATGGGAGAAAAACAAATAGCACCAACTCATACTTGTACTAATTTTTTTTAAGTTCCAAAAGCTAAAACCAAGTCCTTTTAAAGATGAATCTTTCTCATTTGTAAGAATACAAATTCTTAAGTTTATAAAATGTCTGGTTTTCACAAAGATACAGGGTATCCCGGGTGGCACTAGTGGAAAAGAATCTGCCTGCCAATGGAGGAGACACAGGAGTTGCGGGTTGATCCCTGAGCCTGGAAGATCCCCTGGAGGAGGAAATGGCAATCTACTCCAGTATTCTACTTTGAAAATTCCACAGACAGAGGAGCCTGGTGGGCTAAGGGTCCAGATATGGGACTGCAAAAAGTCAGATATGACTGAGCGACTGAACATACATATTTGGCCAAAATATTCTTTTTCCAAATATAAAGCCCCTAATTTAACTTTAAGGCAATAGTAGATTCTCAAACTGATAAACAATGATTTTTAAAAAATCACATTATAAAGTGGCATAGGCTGAAAGGGTGAAAATAAGCTAAGTCTGTTATTTCAATAGTCACTTCTAAAATGAGTATGTTAAACTCAAGGCCAAGGAAAAATTTCTCCCATGGAATATTATAAAACCAAATAAACTTATATTAGCATTATTTCATCTTTCATTTTCCCCGTCATGGAGTCCATTTGTTGTCAATGACATTTCTTGATTACTCCCTATTCTCCGAGCACTTCTATTGAGACCTTTGTGGGAGTGACTTAAAAAGAGAGTGTACCAACAGTTTTCCTTCAAGGTGTCTAACTTCTATTTTTTTCTGTTATGGACTTTGTTGTTTATGTAATGCTCATTCTAATACTCACTTTTCCATCTCAGGCTTTCTTAAAGTCACTACTATTGACATTTTGGGCCAGTTAAGTCTTACAGGGAACTCTTTTGTGCATTATAGAATAAGTCAGTATGATAGCTAATTTTACGTGTCAACTTGGCTAGACCATGGAGCCCACATATTTGGTTAAGTGTTATTTTCGTTGCTTCTGTGAATGTGTTTTTTTGGATAGGATTAGCATTTAAATCAGTGAATTTAGAGTAAAGCAGATTGCCCTTCATCATGTGGGTAGACCTTATTCAGCCAGATAAAGGTATTCTTGGGCTTCCCTTGTGGCTCAGCTAGTAAAGAATCAGTCTGGAATGTGAGAGACCTGAGTTCGATCCCTGAGTTGGGAAGGTCCCCTGGAGAAGGGGGAAGGCTCCCCATTCCAGTATCATGGCCTGGAGAACTCTATGGACTGTATAGTCCACGGGGTCGCAAAGAGTCGACTGAGTGACTTTCACAAAGATTTTAACAGAACAAAGGCTGACCTCAGAAATACAAGAAGGAATTGATCCAAAAGATAGCCGTAGGCCTTGAACTGCAACTGAGTGTCCAGTCTGACAAGAATTACCAGTCTACAATATTTTGTACTTTCCAAGCTTCCACAATTCTTATAGTTCCTGATAGTTCTAACCTCCTCTAGGTAATGGCCTTCAAGTCACTTAAGGGTTGGAAAGTAAGATTTTGAAAAATCCTTCATTATTTTGTGCAGATGAACTCTTACTTGGAAGAATATTACGCTTTTGACAGTTAACTTCTCTCCATGAGGCAATTAAAAAAAAATAAGATCTCTGTGGCTTTTCCTAGGCTTTTCTTGTTTTGTTGTACCTCATGTGCATGCCAAGGGACGGGGGGGGCGGGGAGAGAAATTTGTTCAATTATTTAATAATTGGAGAAAGATGCTAGGAACTAGAATGTCTTCTTCAGAAAAACCCAGAACTCCCATACCAGAAAACGTAACCTGATAAATTAGAAAGAGAAGACAGTGACCACAGCTAAAGCAGCGAATCTCAGTGTAGTTTTCTTTGTTCCCTGAAGTCTGCGTGCGACAGGAGCACACAGCCAGTGTCACTATTTGCACACGAAAGGGGCTTGCCCAACCCAAAGAGATTGGTTCACACTTGGCTCTGCCTTTATATTCCCAGACCTTATATCTTTAGTTTGCAACAATACTCACTGATAATATTTGAACATAAGGAAATTTTACAAGTACCAAAATTTACTTGCACCTGAGTGAGTTTATTTTAATTAAACTCAGGTTCAGGAAGACTCAGTCTTCATATTAGGGTAGAAAGCAGTGTCCCTCCATGTTTGCTGGCATTTTAGAAGTCTCATTTTCCCGTAGATCTTTTGGGGGCATTAAGGTTTTATTTTTTTAATTTATTAAATTAGACTTCATCTTAGCAACTGGATGGCAAATTTCCCATTTCTTCTGTAGGAAAAAAGAGAGCTAAAGATTAAGTTTGCTGCTGGACTGTGTATGTGATAAGATAGGACTAGAGTTGGACACCGGATGAATTTGTTTCACTACATAGTTAAACACTGGTGTTAATTTGATATTTCTTCATAGGTGTGTGAAGTACAGGACTTTATGTTAGTAAAAAATAATCCAAAGCAAGTATTTTCATAAATGTCATCTTCAAAAATTTTTATTAATGGCATTTCAATTGTTTAAAGGAAGAGTTTGGCCCATAAAGGAAAGTACAAAGAGAAGAGAGAGTCAGTTCTGAAGTCATGAATAGTGACAAGTGAGATTATATGGAGAAAGGAAATCAATCCTCCCAAATGAAAAAGGGCAAAGGAGGAGGTGAAGTAAATGAATCATTACTCACAAGAATCCAGTGTCTTCACATTTGTGAGCTAGAATTTGCAAAAAGCCTTGATGCACTAGGTAATAAAACATTATGAATAAATTCCAACCAACTTTAGCGACAAAGACGTGAGAGAGGATTTGAAAAGTTCCAAGGGAGAATTTCTCTTCAAATTTTATTTTTCTCCTTCCATTTATGGCCATGGAACTCTGAAATGGTGTAGAATTCAGATGGGTCTGTAAAATTTATTTGTCTATATCAAACATCAACCTGTGCAAAGTGGTAGCACAATCCTGATTTGAATTAAAATATTGCATTTGAGTCTGAGCATCATCTCTGATGAGCTGTTCTGCCTGGACAACATATTCACCTTTTTGGTGCCCCTTTTCCTTTTCTCTTCTAAAGGCTAAAGCTGTGGATCAGCTTCTCTTTCAAGTTCACTCCGACTAAAATTCTGTGAGTGAGAAAATGACATTGTTGATGTTCTATTGACTGGGAGAATATTCACTTTTCCTTTAAAAACTGTAATATCTGAATATTAAACTATTGCCTGTTAAAAGTTGAAGGGGGTATTATAAAAAGAGGAGGATCCTGAAACTTTACCAAAACTGACTAACAAAGTAAAATTGACCCCATCTTTCGAAAATCTTAAAAGAATTTAAAGATTGTGTTTTGTAATATAGCTTACTCTGTCTCTCTGTGTTGATTAGGGTTCACCAGAGAAACAGAGCCAATTTATATTACATGTACCTATATATGTCTTTTTGTGTCTATATATATATATACACACACACACACACACACACACACACACACGTATACACACAGTATTCCTGTACCTCAGTATTCTTGCCTGGAGAATCCCATGGACAGAAGAGCTTAGCGGGCTATAGTCCAGGGGTTGCACAAAGTCAGACATGGCTGAAGTGACTGAAACACACATGCATGTTTGTATACATAATATAATATATATATATATAAATAATACACACACATCAATAATAATAAAAAATCAAGAGACTTATTATAAGACATTGCCTTGCATGATAATGAAGTATGACAAGTCCCACAGTCTGCAGGGTGAGTCAGTGATCTGGTGACTGAGAAAGATGTGATATCTTCAAGCTAGGAATCAGGAAAAAGTGGTGTCCTAGTTTGAAGGCCAGGAAGCAGGAGAATTCTTACTCAGGTGAGGGTCAATATTTTTATCTATTCAGGCCTTCAACTGATTGGATGAGGCTCACCCCCATTATGTAGAACAACCTGCTTTACTCAGTCTACCTTTTAAAGTGTTAATCTCGTCTAAAAATCCTCACAGAAACACCAAGGATAACATTTGACCAAATATCTGGGCACTCCATGACCTGGTTAAGTTGATAGAAAATTAACCATCATACTAGCTAAAACATCATAGCTATTGCATTCTGTGTTCTTTATTTTATAGTGTATGTGCTTTAAATTTGGCGGAGACGCTGATGTGCTATTTCTTAGATTCTTTCGGAATCCAGAATTGGCACCTTGCCAGTTTGAAATGCCTAGTGCCATTAAGCATATGTGTTCTCAGTTAAGTTAGTTAATGAGATCCCATTTGCTTGGAAGAGTTTATGCTCCTGGGGGAATAAAGTATGCTCTCTGACAAATTATTTGCTTATCCTAGGATGGAACCCATTATTATAATCTTGATAAAAAAAGGGATCTGTAAAAATTGAATAGTAGGTTCATGTCTAAACAACAGCATATATTTCAGCTAGGAATGAAGTGACACATGGGTTCCAGGGTTGGGGGACCCTTCATTACAGATGTTTAAGTGACTATTTAAATTCAGATTGAAGGTAAAGGAGGATAAGTCTAGTACAAAAATTAAGATGATAAGAGAGAAAAGAGGTAGGAAAGAAAGAAACAAACAAAAAAGGGTCTACTTGTCTGTGTAAAATGTTTGTGACACTTCTCTTTACTGTTGTTCAGCTGCGAAGTTGTTCCGAATCTGTGATCCCATGAACTGCTGAATCCAGGGTCCTCTGTCCTCTACTATCTCTCAGAGTTTACTCAGATTCATGCCCATCGAGCTGGTGATGCTATCTATGCACCTAATCTTCTGCTGCCCCCTTCAGCTTTTGCCTTTGATCTTTCCCAGCATCAGGGTCTTTTCCAGTTAGTTGGCTCTTTACATCAGGTGGCCACAGTATTAGAGCTTCAGCATCAGTCCTTCAAGTGAATATGCAGGGTTGATTTCCTTTGGGATAGACTGGTTTGATATCTTTGCAGTCCACAGGACTCTCAAGAGTCTTCTTCAGCACCACAGTTTGAAAGCATCCATTCTTCAGTGCTCAGCTTTCTTTATGGTCCAACTCTCACATCTGTACATGACTACTGGGAAAACCATAGCTTTGATTTTTTTCAGCCAAAGTGATCTCTATGCTTTTTAATATGCTGTCTAGGTTTGTCATAGCTTTCCTTCCAAGGAGCAAAGTGAAAGTGAAAGTCACTCAGTTGTATCAGACTCTTTGTGACCCCATGTGGAATTCCCAAGGCCAGAATACTAGAGTGGGTAGCCTGTCCCTTCTCCAGGGGATCTTCCTGACCCAAAGATCGAACTGGGGTCTCCTGCATTGCAGGTGGATTCTTTACCAACTGAGCTATCAGGAAGCCCTTCCAAGGAGGAAGCATCTTTTAATTTTGTGGCTGCAGTCACCATCCACAGTGATTTTGGTGCCAAAGAAAAGAAAATCTGCCACTGCTTCTCCTTTCCCCCTTCTATTTTCCATGAAGTGATGGGACCAGATGCTGTGATCTTAGTTTTTTGAATGTTGAATTTCAAGCCAGCTTTTTTACTCTCCTTTTTCACCCTTATCAAGAGGCTCTTCAGTTCCTCTTTACTTTCTGACATTAAAGTGGTATAATCTGCATATCTGAGGTTGTTGATATTTCCTGGCAGTCTTGATTCCAGTTAGAACTGGGCATGGAACAACTGATGGGTTCAATATTGGGAAAGGAATATGACAAGGCTATATATTGTCACCCTGCTTATTTAACTTATATGCAGAGTGCATCATGTGAAACGCTGGGGTGGATGATTCATAAGCTAGAGTCAAGACACTTCTCTTTAGAGCAGGATTTTATGGCCCTGCCCTGAGGAGCAGAAGCTGTTTCACAGGTGTCACTCTGATCACCCAAAGCCTGACTCTTAAGGGTTAAAGAGTTACTTTTCTGAATGACCTTTTGTCCTCTTTATTCTGCCCCTTATAAGACTCTCACCTTCCCATGCACTCTACCTTCGCATATTCCATTCAAGGGTTAGGCCATCTTTTAAAACTGGATTATCATAGTAAGAGGGGAGCAAAAGACTTTCTCTAAATGAAGAAATTGAATGTTCCCTTAACCCAAATATCCTTCCCAAGAGTAAAGGATTACATTCTGGCTCACCATTTTCTTAGAAAATTATAAAAGTGTCCTTTTTAAAAACCTAAGGTTGTTTTTGCTGGGAAATGTGAAGAAGCGTCATTTCTGAATCTGAATAAATTCTACAAGCGGCATTGGGATTCTTCAACTGCTTGATTAATAGACATTCCTTGTAAATATAAGAAAACTTGCTTATGCTTAAGGGATTTATGAACAGATCAAGCAATATTTGTTTATATACAACTTTATACTTCTTCATGTAATACAAAGAGTTATATTTTCATGAGAGCTTTTTCTTAAAATCCCCTTTCTGTGTTCCCTCTTCTCGTTCTGACACACAACAGATTCACTGTCACTACAACTGAGATAATACTGGGAAAGAAGGAAAGGGAAAGTCAGAAATTTCGTACTTGTTAATGAGTGACGCTCTGTAGGTAATTGTGATTTTGCCTGACTGTCCCCAGCCAGCCATTCCTGAATTCTAGCTACAGGATCTTTCAGAGGTAATCTCCTCCTAAAATTCTAATACACATAAGAGCAGACACCTTTAAATAAATAATGTTGATTATTTAAATAATATTGATGATCTCTTAGTGGGGATTAGGATGACTCAGAGCAAGGACTCAAGGATCTGAAGAAAGATTGGGTGGGCATTGAAGTCGGTTTCACTGACTTGTGTGTGCTAGTCACTAAGTCCAATCTGACTGTTGACTGTTTGCTACTCTGTGGACCATAGCCCACCAGCTCCTCTGTCCTTGGAATGCTCCAGGCAAGAATACTTGAGCAGGCTGCCATTTCCTACTCCAGGGGAACTTCCCAACTTCGGGACTGAAACCACGTCTCCTGCATTGATAGGCTGTATGTATTCAACACATATTTAAGGATAATTTATTACGTTTCAGGCACAGTTCTACCTGGTGAACAAGAAATTAGGTTCTGCTTTCAAAGAAAGACCCAACATTTGTTACCAGTGGTAATGTGGAAACAGTTAAAATTTTTGTTAATTTTTGTTTTTGTTAAAAGAGAAATTATCAAGCAGTGACATAAACAGCGATAAGTATGGGTGTAGCCTGGACAGTCAGGGAAGAACTAAGTAAACCTGAGACTGATTCCTGGATGATCAAAAACGGCAAGCTGAGCCAGAGGCCAGAACCTTGCCCCCCTTCATCCAGTCTGCACTTATCTGTTTTGTGCAGTGGAGTTTAAGTCTTAGAAACTATGAGATTAGATAAAACTGAAAGAGCCTTAAGGCTTGTAAAATTCTAAGATGCAGGCAGCCCGTGCTCTTTTATGGATGATGAGGGCAAAGATACTAAAAATGCTTATGTTTTTACTGACAAGACTAATCGTGAGCCCACTGAACACTCACGACTTTGCAGCTACTACCCATTATTTCATTTAATGTTTGAAAGACTACAGTGGATTAATGCCCGTTGCTGGTACACGATCACCTTTTACTGTTCTATCACCTAATTTTTGACAGTGTTTCTAAAGTAGAAGATGCCTTTACATGACCTCCAGTCTGCGGTGTGAATCCATCTATTAACTGCCTATCCACCTGCTTACCTGCATGTGTGTGCTCAGCTGCTCAGTCATGTCACACTCTCTGTGGCCACCTTGGAAGGCCACCTACCTACCTACCTACCTACTTCTTATCTCTATCTATCTACCTACCTACCAACCTACCTCTTATCTCTATCTATCAAATGTTATCAACTATGTTCTGAAATAAGTTTTTCAAAACTATTTATCTTCTGCAATGCATTCTGATAGTTTTCTCTTTGATTCTACTCTATTTCATGTTTTTAAATAAATATTGGTCATTAGTAACTAAGTTGATTTGCAGCTCATTCCCCTTCAGCTCTATCAAGGTACAATTGACCAAACTGTAAGATATTTAAAGTGTACAAACAATATGATGTTTTGATATACATATATACTGTGAGAGGAGTCCCCTCAAAGAGTTAATTAATGAGCCCATCACCTCACATGTTCATTTCCTTTTTGGTGGGATTCTTTAAGATTGATTCTCATAGCAAATTTCAATTATACAACAAAGTGTTATCAACTATAGTCATCGTGTTATTTGCTAGAACTTAGACCTGGTTCATTATCTTAAAACTGTAAGTTTGTACCTTTTAATGAACCTCTATTTCCCCTGCCCTACAGCACCTATCAATGACTTTTCTCTATTCTATGAGTTTGATGTTCTGTTTTGTTTTAAAATTCCACATATAAGCAGTACCGTGTAGTATTTTTGTCTGTCTTATTTCACTTAGCATAATGCCTTCCAGGTTCATCTGTGTTGTCAGAAATAACAGGTTTTTCTTCTTATTCGAAGGTAAATAATATTCCATTATATATAATTTTTCTTTAATCATTCATCTATTGATGGAGGTTAACTTGTTTCCTCCATTATTGTTGATATGTTCCTTTAAACTTGGAAGAACAGCTATCTCTTCAGGACAGTGATTTCATTACCTTTGGAAAGATATCTAGATGTGGAATCGTTCAATAATTTGGTAGTTCTGTGATTAATATCTTGAGGGATCGCCATAATTTTTCCATAGTGTATATGCCAGTTTACGTTTTTACCAACAGTGTGCAAGGGCTCCCTTTTCTCTGCATCAGCACCAGTGTTTACTGTCTCTCTTGTTTCTTGCAATAGATCTAAAACAGGTACGAGGTGATAGCTCTGTGTTGTTTTCACTTGTGTTTCCTGATGATCAGTGATACTGAGTGATTTTTCGCTGTGTACCTGTTGGCCATCTGTACATCTTTTTTTTGGAAAATGTCAGCTTGAGTCCTGTATCAGTTTAATTTTGTGGGGTTTTGATACTGGGTTGTATGAGTTCCCTGTGTATTTTGGATATTAACCCCTTATCAGATGGGTGATTTGCAGTCTTTTCACTTATTCCCTACATGATTTTTCCAGTCCATTGATGGTTTCCATTTCTGTGCAGTTTTTAGGTTTCTGTAGTTCCATTTGTTTGTTTTTGCTTTTGCTGCCTTTGCTTTTGGAGTTACAACTCGCTTTTGAAAATCGCTGGTATGCATAATAACAGTTGTGGATCTGTATTTTGCTTCCTTCAGGATAGGTCTGGAATTGAATCCTAACTCAGCTATTTACCACTATTTGAATTTGAAAAAATCACTTTACTTTTTCAGTATCCTTTTCTGTCATCTGTAACAAGGAGCCAATAAAAATAACTCTCTTAGATAGTTTTGGGGGATATTAAATGAGCTTAATCAGTTGAGTTCAGTCACTCAGTCATCTCCAACTCTTTGCAACCCCATGTATTACAGCACGCCAAGGCTTCCTGTCCATCACTACTCCCAGAGCTTGCTCAAACTCGTGTCCACTGAGTCAGTATAATATGTAACACAGTAAGTGCTCAATAAATGGTATCTAATTTGTATTATTAAATTTTTTTCTTAAAGTGTGCATGCTTTCAAGTATCATTTTCCAGTTATTTTCTTTCTGCCTGCCTAAAAGGACCAACAATTATACATAATCATGAACATAGCTCATAAATTAGGCACATAACACATCTTTAATTTAGGATGAAGTTCTAGTTTACCATATATGGCTTACGTTATTCTGGTATACTCTAGCAAAAATCTTCCAAAGTAAAATATCTCATATAATGAAGCCACCTCCAGGTGGCCTGTTCCATAGGCCCATTGTCTTTAATCACTTACTCACTCACATCTGACTCTTTGTGACTCCATGGACTGTAGCCAGCCAGGCTCCTCTGTCCGTGGGATTTCCCATGCAAGCATACTGGAGTGGGTTGCCATTTCCTCCTCCAGGGGATCTTCCCGACCTAGGGATTGAACCTGGGTCTCCTGCATTGCAGGCGGACTCTTTACCATCTGAGCCACCAGGGAAGTCCACTAGACAACTCAATTTAAAAATAGATATTGTAAAAATATGATTAATGTTAACAGTAATGTCTAAATTATGATTTTGTTTTCTAATATTCTCCCAATTGTTCTGAAGTTTGTATGCTATTAGGCCTCCCAAATGATGCAGTGGTAAAGAATCTGCCTGCCAATGCAGGAGATGCAAGGGATGAGGGTTCCATCCCTAGGTCAGGAAGATCCTCTGGAGTAGGAAATGGCAACCCACTCCAGTATTCTTGCCTGGAAAATTCTTTGGACAGAGGAGCTTGGCAGGCTATGCTCCATGGGGTTGCAGAGTCAGACATGACTGAGAATGCATGCAAAGATTTTCTGAACTTTCAAAAAATGACATGATTGATTGCCAGTGACCCAAACATTGGCCTGTGTCAATACACATCCAAACATTGGCCTATATCAATACATTGTCTATATCAATACATATTAAATGATACCGGTTGATATTTAGTCACTGAACACTACTCGTATCATTTCATTAGTCAGAAGCTTTTGTAGTATAAACTCCATAAAAAGAGAGTTGATTGTATGTGTTTATGTTTGATAGTTTTCCTTTTAGTATGCTTTATTGCAGATTTGGAAACAAATATTTAAGCCTCAAAAAGTGAATACTCACACGGAGTATTAATAAATTCTTAAATGTAAAACTACAAAAATATAATTCTTATTTAAGACTTGTTTACATTTTTATGACTAGAAAGTACAAGGGATTTCATTTTGTATGTAGATTTATTCCATAAGACACTGTATTGCCCTTTATTTGTTTCTTTCCTTCTTCCTAATAAGCACTTGTAGTTCCTGTGAATTTCCCAGGTGATTCATGGAATCCTATATTTCTTTTAGGACATTAGTTCTTTAATACTAGTTTTTAAAAAACTGAACTATGTTTTGATAAAATGTATTGTGAATTTCTGCTTGCCTGTTCTTTCTTTAAGTTGACTCTTAGTTATGGTGAAAGTTGCATAATGATGCAATTTACTGGCCTCTGGATTATTCCAGTGTCGATGGACTGCCGCTAGCCTATTCAGCTTCAAGACAAGACACAAAATGGCAAGCTTGATGTTGAAAATCGTAAAGTTCATGAGTTGACATTCAAAATAATAACATTCATTCCTCAAAATAATGGCACTCTTTTTTTGTTCTACAGTTGTGTTATTGAATAGTCAAGAATTGTTTGTTGCTCCATATATTTATCTTGAATGTTCAATTCTGTCTGGTTCAGCTTCATCACAGTTTATATATAGAATTAATAGATGTTAAGGATAAAATGTTTTTCAAAGTTTATTTTAGAACTGATGCCTGGTTACAAGTCACTAAAACACATCTTTAAAAAGCAGCATATCTAGTAGCTTGTTATGCTTATTTCAAGAGTGAAATAAAGTTAATATTATCTTACGTTGACCATTATAACTGAAGGACCAAACGTTGTTAGAAATAGCAACTACTATTGTATAATGCTTTAGAATTGGGAAAATGTTTTTCTGTGGGTTGTATCAGTCGATCCTCATTCCACCCTGTGAAATATTAATCTTACAAAAATAATAAATGATTCAAATCAGTTATTAGTGCCTTATATGTGCATTATCTTACAACTAACTTACAGGTCATTTGCTTCTATTATTTGTACACATTATGCACTTAAGAGGGTTAAACACTTTCCCCTAACCTCATACTTATACGAAGTAATTGGTAGATATATTAATAGAACTTGAACTCTAGTCCATCTGATTTCAAAATTATGTCCTGAACCAAAATTATAAAATTGGCTTTTTAACTATTTTGAACATGACCTTCAATGTGGTGTGGCTAAATATGAATGTTTGAACTGTGATGTGCAAGAAAAAATAGTCTGTGTTTCTTTAAAGTTCAGATCTCATCACCACTAATGGGGTAAAAGTGGAGCGTTTTCAGCTCAGTATAAGATAGAATGTCTTAATAACTAGTGCTTGTCAAAGATAAATCATGCTGGTTTATAATTTTATTGTGATAAAATACAGCATAAAATTTACCATTTCAACCATTTTTAGATGCACAGCTCAATGGTATTAAATACATTCATAATATGCAGCCATCACCATCATCTGTGAAAGAGCTGTGAAGACTTAGCTCTTTTCATCTTGTGAAACTGAAACTCTACCCATTAAATCCATTAAACATCTCCCCATTCATTCCTTCCTCCCCCAGCCTCTGGCAACCTTCATTCTTTCTGCCTCTGTAATTTTGACTCCCATAAATTTCTTATATAAATATAATCATACACTATTTGTCTTTTGGGGATTGGTTTATTTCATTTAACATAATGTCCTCAAGATTTGTCCATGTTGTAGCGTAGGTCAGAATGTCCTTCTTTTTAAAGGCTGAATAATATTCCATTTTATGTATACCACATTTGGCTTATTCATTCATCTGTCAATGTACTTTTGGATTGTTTCCATTTTAGGGATTGTGGATAATGTTGCTGTGAAGCTGATTGTACAAGTGTCTCTTTAAGACTTTACTTTCAATTCTTTTCAGGAATATACCCAGGTAATATGTTAATTCTATTTTTAATTTTCAGAGGAACTATCACAGAGGCTGTACCGTTTTACATTTCCATGAAGAGTGCACAAGTGTTTCAGCCTCTCCACATCCTCTCTAATACTTGTTACTTTCTGCCTTTTTTGATAGTAGCAAATCTGGCTGTGTTTTGAAGTGATTTCCCCATCATTGGAACTGTGCATACAGTCTGTCAGGGATAAGAGAGAAGCAATTTGTGTACCTGGTGTGATTTAGACTGTTCCTTGGGTGGCCTTTTGGATTCTGTGGTTGTGTTTATATGAAAATGGATTCGTTACTACTGGGCATATTGAAATAAGCTAACTGTAAAAAGAAAATGATGATGGAGGGTATGTTCAGTTTTGCATTAAATATCCCTCAAATTCCATAATAGACACTTGGGATTTTAAAAAGCTATTCTAATAATTAAATGCAATTATTGTGCATTTAGGTCTTCTCAGCTGTAAAAGGTATAAGATAATCATGAGAACATAAGATTGAAAAAAATGGTGATTTAACACTTGTGGGAAGAATGACTCTTTCTGCTGGAATCAGCAGAAGGCATTGCTGATGCTAAATATAGATACACATTGCACATTGTGCTGCTAGGCAGTGTTTTACCAACAGAGGGAGCACTTTCACATTGAACTCTAATATATGGAGATGACATAAGTAAAGAATATATATCCTTAAGTTTTCTCACCTCATAATATTACAGTTAGAAGTCTGCTGCAGACAATTTGACTATTCTATTGTTCTTGTCATTGCTTGATATGAAACAGCAGATACCTCTGTAATTCTGTATATTTCCAGCTCCAGTATATGTGTGATATTTTGAGTTTAATAGGTGTCTCTTGTTATTTATTTCATGAGAGATACAGTAATGTTCATATTTGTTTGGCAGTAAGGTCAAGGTGTTTTCCATCTAAGAATATAAATTTCTCTCTCAGTTGTTTTTAGTTGCTCTATTTTTGTGAGGGTTCTGTTGGTATTTCTCAGTACTTTTAGTTTTGCCCTTCTCAATTTTAATATTTGAGTGGTTTCAAACTTCAGTTTACTTTTCAAAATTATCTTCCTTTTATTACACAGTATATTCACTTAGTAAATAAATAATTCAAGGAGTTCAGAATACAAAAGGCAGAGTTCTTCCACCTAGCTCCTATTCTACTCCACAGAGCTCATCTATGTTATTTTCTCCTGGTGGTTACATTTGTGTCTCAAATAATTTTCTACCTTAATTTGTTGTTATATCAACTAAAAGCTATTTGTAATAGGAGATCTCTGTTACAACAGATGACAAGCTTAACTCACTTACTCGAACCCCCACTCCCTCATCTCTTCCTTCTCCTGCTGTTACTGGATAGATTAGTCAATTCTCTCCATTTGATATCTTTATAATATTAATATATTTAAAATTAAACTAAATATATTTAAGTTCCTATTTATCCAGCGGCTTTAAGCAGTATACCCATTTTATAAATTTAGAATTTAGCATCCCTCAATGTCTTTCCACTATCCACTACCTCTTACAATTTGCTGATTTTTACACTTAGCCAATTATAAAGAAAGATCTTGACATTTTCTTTTCTTTCTTGAGGACCATCTCTTTTTAGTAGTGTTTTACTGTGACTTTTCCTGGACTTTTCCCATCACATTTTTTCCTTCTTGTTTTGCAAAATAATAATGTACCTTTACACTGTCACTGACTTCACCTGTTTCTTGAGCACAGAACTGCTTTTTAAAAACCCCACTGTCACTTTGAAGGTCCTTTAACAGGCATCCTGAGTTTGCTCATGTGTGGACATCCTGGATGGTGCTGTGCATCTAAGTCAGTTCTGTTGTTTGGGGTGTCTGTATATCCTTCTCTCTTGGAAT
Organism: Nanger dama; assembly: GCA_917880005.1. NCBI lineage: Eukaryota > Metazoa > Chordata > Mammalia > Artiodactyla > Bovidae > Nanger > Nanger dama. The sequence goes on from CAKJTW010000021.1 coordinate 27,121,223, forward strand.
TTTTTTTCTATATTCTTAGAGTAAACCACTTAGTAAATTTTTTCTATCAAAATGTTTGGAAGACTAAAATATACAAGTTTAGAATATCTAAAATGTCTTTTCTTTCCCTCTCATCAAACAATAGTAATATTTTGGTTACTTATAGTTTGCTAGATTGAAAATTTATTTTCCTTATAGTCCATTGCAGAGGCCAACTTTTTTATCTTGTCAATATCCCAGCTTTTTCTTTCCCTCCTGGAAACTTTTGTCCTGGTGCCAAATCAAAGGTCACTTTGGCTGCAATGTAGACAGTAGGCTGAAGGCGCCTGAGTGGGGCCTGAGAGCAGTGAGGGGGCCCTGAGGCAGGTTAGGTGACAGGTTCTGCTGGTTTGTATTTCGGGACTAGTGAGAAGTGAGGAGAAGTAGATGGATTCCAGAAGGGTTTAGGATTGGACAGACTGGACATGAGAAGTCAGGGAGAGGTGGTGTCAAGTATTGATACTAAGGTTTCTAGGGCTAAGGAGCTGTGTGAGTGATGGTGCCAAGGTCTGAAATTAAGGGCAGCTCAAATGGGAAAGAATCTGCCTGCAAAGCAGGAGACCCGGGTTTGGTCCTGGGGTCATGAAGATCCCCTGCAGAAGGAAATGGCAACCCATTCCAGTATTCTTACCTGGGAAATCCCATGGACAGAGAAGCCCGGTGGGCTACAGTCCATGGGATTGCAAAGAGTCAGACACAACTTAAGCAACTAATACAACATGGAAGAGGAATGGGTGCATGCAGGATTATGATTTGATTGTGAATACGTCAAGGCTCATTTCAGATACCTAAGAGGTGATATCAGGTAGGATTTATGAGTCTGGGACAAAAAAATTATGTCTGAACTGAAGATATCAAGTTGTGAGTTATTTACTTATAGGTAGGAGTTAAAAGTGTTGAGTGTATAAGAATCATGTAGGGAGTGCAGAGATGGGGAAAAAAGAAGACTCAAGATCCTGTTATTGGAGTAATTCTGGTCAGAGGAGAATGGGTTCAAACAATAGACAGATGAAGAGTATCTAAATAATTTGGAGGAAAAGCAGACATTTTTGCACAAAGAAGCAATGAAAGGAACTTGCTTCCGAATGAAAGAATGGTCAGTAGTACAGAATCTTTCCAAAAAGACAAGTCAGATGAGAACTGCTATATTTGTAATCCATGATGACATTATTGAAAATGTATTTGTTAATGATAGTCCCTAGAAACAATTTGGTGTGAGTTGATATATGAGTGAGAGACTAATATTGAAAACGCTCCAGACAGATTTGGCCCTGAAGAGAGAGTAAGGCTGTTGGTTGGAACAAATGATAGAGTAGGTCTCATTTTATTTGCTTTTTTAAAACATGGAAATAACCTGAATATGTTCAATAACAGTAGGTAAATAGCTTGTTAGAAGGATAAGTTGAATATAAAAGAAAGAAAAGGCATAATCTATGCTAGGAGATGACAAACTTTTTCTGTTACGTGCCAGAGGGTAAATGTTTTAGGGTTACAGGTTATATGGGCTCTGCCTCAAATATTAACTGTGACATTATAGACCTAGAGCAACACAGACAATACAAAAATGAATGAATATGGATATTTTCCAGTCAAACTTTATTTATGGATGCTGACATTTGAATTTTATATAATTTTCACACATGAATATTTAATTTTTTCTAATTTTTTGAAAATGTAAAGCCAATTTCTTAGCTCTGGGCCATATAGAAACAGGTGAGAACAAGAGAGAGTTCATCTCCTGGTTCACAACATTTAAGACTCCTGAGGAAGTTGGTGGGGATTTTCAAAGAAGAGGTAGAGAAGATTTGTCTTAAATTTAGGAGAAAGGGACAAATTATGGTTTCACTGCATAGCAGCGCTCTGACCTTGGGAAAGTCCCTTAGCAGTTCTGGCCTAGTTTTCTCATGTAGATTACATACTTGCAATCCCATAATCTTTTTCTTTTCTTGAAAGATATAGGATAGGCCCTCCAATATAACTTCTGACCCATTTAAAAGATTGCAGCAACATTGCCAGAGTTATAATAATTGTTTGGGTAATTTCTGTCTCAGCAACAGTGACTTAAGGCCTAAGGTAGACACTGAAACACAATTGAATCCTGAAGGCAAACATCACTTCTTTATTATATACCTATATTGCATCTTATTCTAACTAACTTTCCAAACACATATACAAAATAAACAAGTGTCTGTTACTCTGAATGTTAAGAAATTCCTGAATTGAGAGGTTAATGATAGGATATTTAGGTTTTGGTGAATTTTGCTAGTGATTGGTATTGTTTCATATCACTTTGTATGAGCTTCCCTACTTAGTAAATAGAGTTATCTCAAATATTAATGCTAATAATCAAAATTAGTATGGTGTAATATGTTTCCTCAGTCTTACTACTTTCTCCCTGACATCCTTCAGAATATAGATATCAGAGCAATTCATAAAACATGCAAAGAAATAAAAATAGATCATACCTTGTTATTTTAAAGATATTTGGAAGCCATTTATCATCAGTACCTTTCCTAATACTTAATTACAGTATTTAAACATAAATAAAAACCATCTGGCATATATCCCCTTCAGCACCCTTGGCATAAAACAATAATCAATCTTGACACTTTTCCCTGTTGAACTTGGAAATAGTTTCAGAAGTCCCTTCCTCACAGGTTCCTGGAAATCCCTATGTCTTTTGGAGGAAAGGAGACCAACATATTCTCACTTGGTTAAATATTTAGTATTCTCTTTTCATTTTGGAGCACTGTAAACTTTGCTAATAAATTGCACAATTTTGTGATTCTTTGTCACATTGTTGGAGTTGAAGAGAGATCTCATCAATTCCAGATCAACAGGCGCTCAGTTTTAGCCTATGAGTTTTTAAGAGCAGAAACATTATCTGTATGAATTATGTCAAATTGCTTTATCCTCAGTGGCTGGCACAGTGCATAGTACAGAGTTGGTGCTCATTCATTCATTCATTTCACAAAATACTGAATGCCTTCATCTGGGTCAGGGATTATTTTGGGAAACAGTAAGAGGATAGTGAGCAAACAATGAACACACATCTGTCTAGTCATAGGGAAAGAAAAGACAAGCAAATTAACATATAAGACATACAATGAACAATTTGGATAAGAAAAATTAAAATAATGTTAAGAAAATAGAAAGTGTTTTGGGTGTAGGGCCAGAACTGGCCTCTCTGAAGAGGTGACCTTTGGATAAAGACCTGAAAAAAGTACAAGCAAAGGAGGACATTGTTAATAGAATGAGGATGGCTGATAATCCTGTGGTACTGCACCAGCTGAAAGATGAAGTCTGTTTTTTCTCTCTCTTGAGTTTGGATTTGTCCTATGACCTGCTTTGACCACTGAGCTATAAAAAATAAAAAGTGATGCTATGTAAGGTCCACAGATGGAATTTAGGAGATCTGGAGCTTCCATTTTCCTGGAACATTCCTCTTTGTAACCAAGCCACCACATTGTAAGAAACTCTGGTCCCATGAAGAGACTTTGTGGAGATAACTAGCTTGAGTGGAATGCCCACATATCAGCCAGTATCAGCTGCTTGCAGGAGAATAAACCTTCTTAGATGTTGCCACTCAGTTGAGCATCTATGTGATGACACCGCTAGCAGATGCCATGTATAGAAGAAATGCCCAGCTTGAGCACAGCCTACACACAGAATCATGAAAGATGATAAATGTGTCTGTTGTTTTAAGCTACTAAGTCTTAGTATCATTTATTATGCAGCAATATGTATCCAAGTTACATCTTAAGAAAATACAGCAAGTGCAAAGTACCTGAGATGGAGTTGTATTTGGCACATTTCTGAAACAGGAGAACATTGTGAACAAAGTGGAGTTGTTAAGAAGATTATTAGCACAGAGATCCTGAAGCCAGATCATCTATGGTCGTCTATACCAGGGATCAATAACCAAGGCCAAAGTTTATTATAACACAGCCACACCCATTCGTTTATGCATTGTCTCTGGCTGCTTTCATGCTATATTAGCAAATTGAGTAGTCATGCGATCAGTCATATGGCCCTCAAAAAATCTAAGTTATTTATTACCTAGCCCTTTTCAGGAAAAAAAAAAAAAAATTACCAATCTCTGGAATAACAGGGTAATGCTTTGTAGTGCTTGAGCAGACAATTTTCACAATATGGCTGTGTTTTACCAACATCTCTACTTTGTGGAGAACGAACTAAAGAAGGGAAGACAGAAGCAGGAAGACTACTAAAAATGCTATAGTCAAAAGATGGCTGAGTAGAACTTGTAGAATTGTGAAAACTGGTCAAATGCAAGATATATTCTGTATGTGGAGTTGGCTGAGGTTTAGACTGATTAAAGAAAGTTCAAGTATGACTCCAAATAAGTTTTGGCTTCAGCAACTGACAAAATCAACTTAGAAATACTTGTTGATTATTTTTATGTAGTGATGGGAGAAAATTGGTTTTGGTACAACAATATACATCTATTTTACAGATTTTCATTTCTTAAGTTTTTTTTTTTTTTTTTTTTTTTTTTGGATAGAGTCCATTTAAAAAGCCTTGATTGAATTTGTTACAATACTGCTTCTGGTTGATGTTTTGACTTTTCGGCCATGAGGCATGTGGGATCTTTGATCCCCAACGAGGGATTGAACCTGCACCTGCTGCCTTGAAAGGCAGAGTCTTAACTACTGGACCCTCGGTTCAGTTCAGTCGCTCAGTCTTTGTGATCCCATGAATCGCAGCACACCAGGCCTCCCTGTCCCTCACCATCTCCCGGAGTTCACTCAAACTCACGTCCATTGAATCAGTGATGCCATCCAGCCATCTCGTCCTCTGTTGTCCCCTTTTCCTCCTGCCCCCAATCCCTCCCAGCATCAGAGTCTTTCCAGATGAGTCAGCTCTTCCCATGAGGTGGGCAAAGTAGTGGAGTTTCAGCTTTAGTATCATTCCTTCCAAAGAACACCCAGGGCTGATCTCCTTCAGAATGGACTGGTTGGATCTCCTTGCAGTCCAAGGGACTCTCAAGAGTCTTCTCCAATACCACAGTTCAGAAGCATTAATTCTTCGGTGCTCAGCTTTCTTCACAGTCCAACTCTCCCATCCGTACATGACCACTGGAAAAACCATAGCCTTGTCTAGATGGACCTTTGTTGGCAAAGTAATGTCTCTGCTTTTCAAGATGCTATCTAGTTTAGTCATAACTTTTCTTCCAAGGAGTAAGCATCTTTTCATTTCATGGCTGCAAATCACCATCTGCAGTGATTTTGGAGCCCCCAAAAATAAAGTCTGACACTGTTTCCACTGTTTCCCCGTCTATTTGCCATGAAGTGATGGGACCAGATGCCATGATCTTAGCTTTCTGAATGTTGAGCTTTAAGCCAACTTTTTCACTCTCCTCTTTCACTTTCATCAAGAGGCTTTTAGTTCCTCTTTACTTTCTGCCGTAAGGGTGGTGTCACTGGACCCTCAGGGAAGTCTTTATTTTACATATTGTCTAATGAGATGAATATTCTAGTAGAGTGTATAAGCCAGTGTTTCCATGGAAAGCCTGGGCAAAGTAGCATCATTTTTTTTTCTCAGCGAAACATATTTTGTTGTTGGTGGTGGTGAGTAGTCCTTTGTTGACTGAAAATGGTCAGATGGTAAAATGAGGACAAGCAACCATTAGGGTATCCTGCTATGTCAACAGTTAGTCTCTATGGGGAGTCACTCTGGGTCTGGGGGATCTTGTTTTTATGTTACCAGATGGGAAGCCATGGACTGTTAATTCCTTGTCTTTCTTGGTAAGATTTATCTATTCTTAGCCCCAGAAAGCCATTTTGGACATGGCTGCTTGACTACACTAACCAGTCTCCACTCCGCTTTTCTACATAAATTGTCTGCTCTGTTAAGAGGGAGGCAAGAGAGGCGGGTCTTGTCAAAAATAACCACAAACAAAGGCTCAATAAGGGGGATGATCTGCATTAGCATCCCAGGAAAGAGAAACCAGCAGGCGGCTGTGCATATCTCTGCAGCATTGTACGGCCCAGCTATGGAAAGTTTTACACAGAAGAAGAAAGCTCATTTAACAAACTGCCTCTCCTATGCCTTCCTGAGGGAGCTGTGCTTGCAGCTGTCACTTCCAAATCTGGTAACTTATTATTTTCAACATCAAAAGATGTGTGACCTGCCTTTTCTCAAGAAATGGGAGCCTTCCCAACACCTAGAAACACTCTGTTGATTAGAGACGGTGCTTTGCTCAGTGGAAGCAACTTGTTCCTGTTCACAGTGAACCCTTGGGGCACTTGGCAGGCAGCTTCCGGTCCCCTTTTGAAGAATCTGGCTACAGAGTTTGTCTCTCAGCCAAATCCCTCTAAAGCGACAAGGTATTGTTGAAAATGTCCGCTCAGCACTCTGCTCTCTAATAGAGACTTCCTTTCTCTCAAGTCAGGGTTTGTATGAGAATTTTCTTTTTGGGGTCAAGTTCTGGTTTGATCCCTTTAAAGAGGAGCAGAGAACAGGACAGCCAGGGACAAAGTGTTCAGGAACAAGAGCTCCTTTGGGAGAAGAGATGAGAAAGTACAGGTCGGCCACCTGGAGGCCCACAGGACTCTGGAGCACTGAGCAGAGAGCCCCGGGGGCCTGTGACATTCATTAAACAGATTTATGTTGCCTTTGAGACTTTGTCACCAAAAATGCATGAGATGCACACTTAGGTATAGTCTTCTGAATTCAATGAAAAGATGAACCTGTTGGTGAATGACTGTAGCACAGCTGGGAAAATAAACAGAGCTCAGAGAACTGAGGGGCCTGCGACTGATGGCCTGGCGTCCATTCTGAACTCCTAACCAGAGGGGACCGAAAGCTCCTGCCTCGAGAGTGTGGAAGCTCCTCGCCCCAGACTCAGCCCTAAACGAGGATGATATCAGATGCAATTATTAAACACTGACAACTTTTTAAGCTTGGGAATGGCTCCCTTTTACAGCTGCTCAGCAGAGACTTTTGTATTTACGAGCACTTGGTGATTGCCATGACAGGTTTATTATTTGTTGGCTTTCTCCAGCATTGCACAGTAAAAATTGTTTTCAAAGCGTATTCAAAAGTGGAGCTGGCTGTCATTGTAGCAAACCGAATCCATCCTCTGATATATTTTACTCCCTTGATTGATAACTGGCTCCACGGTTTGGCATTTCAGGAAAAGAGTGGAAAAAGAACAAGTCTCAGAGGTCATTAATCCTTTTTCTCACTCAGACTCTCCTGGGTAGCTGCTTGTGCCATTATCCACATTTCTGCCTGCTGATCTCAACAACTCCGTGCTGGCCCCAGACTCCAGGTGCCCCTTCCCCTCATGGCCGTGCTCCTGTCTGGATAAGTCGCCTCCACTGAAGCAGTGAAGAGGCCACTTCCTGGGCAAGTACTCCAAGCCTGGGGGTGGGGGAGGGTCCCTTAGGTCACTGTTTTTCAAAAGGACCCTTCCTGGCAGCTTTCCACACTCAAACAAGGAGCTGAGGGAAGTTTCGAGAAGCCCTTTTGCTGCTGGAAGCAAGACAAGACACAAGAGCGTGTCAAGTTTGAAGCGGGCGTTCACCTGCACATCCTGTGAATCCGTTTCCATGGCCATTTGATATAATTATTCTTGATGTTCCACCTATTGTGCTGTGAGTGAGTACGGAGGAGAGCTATAACTGTTCATCTATTTGACAGGAGCGAATAAACCTTCTTTGCTGTCAGGGAGAGAGGCTGTTATTTTTATAGCTGGAAAAAAGCTCAGAGTGTACTGGATGAAATGTCAGGCGTTGTTAAAGCAAACCAGCCTCCGAAAAGAAAGAGCAGTCAGTGATTAGGAAAACCTGGTATCTCTAATTAATCAGAACATGAAACTTTGGGGGATTAGGGTTGCACGAATGTTTGGGGTGGAGGCGTGGAACTCTCCTCAGGGTCCTTTCCTGGCTTGCCTTATTTCAAATAGAGAACTCTAGCTCCAGATGGGTTCAAAACCCTAGCTTTGCGATCCTGCTGAGGATTCAGGATAAAGTGTTCCTGTCATTTGCCAGGAACCTGGGGGTGTTTCTTTGCCGCTGTAAGTGTTAACTTTTGCAGAACATTTAAATTAAACACAAATATCCTCTCCATCTGTCCTCTATGGAATAAATTCTTCTAGACAATACTTTCCCTCCCACCCTGAACTCTTCCTTTATTATTATTTTTTAACAACTGGAGCTTAAGTATTCTAAACCCTTCAAATTGCTTCCATTGAGTGCCACTTTATCTACTGCATCAGTATTTTTTATTGTTTGGGGAAGCACTGAACAGAACTTCAATGGGAAAGTTTTAAATGATATAGGATAAGTATATCATTTATCTATATCTATGATATAGATAAGTATATAAAAATCTGTAAGTCTGTTCCCAGTCAGTAAAAAATGAGTAATAATGGCTTGGAGGGGCCCTTCCAATTGGTTCACTTACGGCTCAGGGAAGGTTTTGGGATTTGGGGATTAAAACAAGAGGAAATGGGTGGGGCATTATCCCATAGGCTGTTAGGCAAAATGCCAGGCTCACCCTCACTGACAGTGCCCTCTGCCCCTCTCGCTCTCTCTAGGACTTTAAAAAATGAAATCTACGTTTCTGTTTGCCTAGTTACTGTAAACATGTGTGTACGTGCATATTTGTTTTCTTCCCAAAATATATGTGAAAAAGATATTTGCAAAAATCCTATAGTGATCTTTCTGATGAAAACATGGATTTCCAAGTACTCTGGATATGCTGCAGTTTTTGAGAAATCAGTTGCATTGAGATATGGTTTACATAAAACAAAATTTACTCGTTTTAAGAATTATAGTTGATGGGCTGTGACAAATATATATAATCATACAACCGCAAGCACAGTCAAGATTTAGAACTTTCTCATCACTCTGTAAAGTTCACTTGAATTCTTTTGAAGTTAATTTTCTTCCCTACCCCAAGTCCCTGGCAACCTACTCATCTGCTTTATGTCGCTAAAGTTTCACTTTTTCTAGAACGTTGTATGTATGTTTCTGTTTAGTATACGGTCTGTCTGGCTTCTGTCATGTAACATCTTGCTTTCTAGTTTCATCCATGTTGTTTTGTATATCAGCCATTCCTTTTATTGCTGGATATCATTCCATTATTATAGATACAGCACAGTTTGTTAATCCATTTGCTGGTAGGTGGACATTTCAGCTGTGTCCTGTTTCTAGCTATTATGAATAATGCTGGTATTAACATATTTACAGGACTTTGTTGTTGTTGAGTCACTGAGTCATGTTTGACTCTTCGTGTCCCCATGGACTATGTAGCCTGGCGGGCTTCTCTGTCCACAGGATTTCCCAGGCAAGAACACTGGAGTGGGTTACCATTTTCTTCTCCAGGGGATCTTCTTGACCCAGGGATTGAACCCAGGTCTCCTGTGTGGCAGTCAGATTCTTTACCACTGAGCCACCAGGAAAGTCTTACAGGACTTTTTGTGGGCATAATATACTCTGTGTTTAGCCTGTACTTTGGAGGCTGTACTTTGCCTAGTAGGTTTTTTTCTAGACATCATCAAATTATTATTACTTAGGAAAGATTCTTGGAAATTAGGCATTAGGGTTAATGATCTGGCTGCTTTAGGTTAGAATCTGAAACTCAGAGTAGTCACTCACCATTATAGGCTGAATTGTACCCCTCCCAAATCCATATGTTGAAGTTCAGTATCTCTGAATATGACACTGTTTGGAGATAGGATCTTTAAAGAGATAACTGAGGTAAAGGAGGTCAGATTAGTGGGCCCTACTCCAATCTAGTCAAGGCTATGGTTTTTCCTGTGGTCATGCGTGGATGTGAGAGTTGGACTGTGAAGAAGGCTGAGTGCCGAAGAATTGATGCTTTTGAATTGTGGTGTTGGAGAAGACTCTTGAGAGTCCCTTGGACTGCAAGGAGATCCAACTAATTCATTCTGAAGGAGATCAGCCCTGGGATTTCTTTGGAAGGAATGATGCTAAAGCTGAAACTCCAGTCCTTTGACCACCTCATGCAAAGAGCTGACTCATTGGAAAAGACTCTGATGCTGGGAGGGATTGGGGGCAGGAGGAGAAGGGGACGACCGAGGATGAGATGGCTGGATGGCATCACTGACTCGACGGACGTGAATCTGAGTGAACTCCGAGAGATGGTAATGAACAGGGAGGCCTGGTGTGCTGCAATTCATGAGGTCGCAAAGAATCGGACAAGACTGAGTGACTGGACTGAACTGAACTCCAATATGACTTGTGTGTATATGAGAAAAGATTAGGACAGAGCAACACAGACCACAGGACAGCCACATCAGGACACAGAGAAGGTGACATCTTCAGTGCCAGGAGAGCGGCTTCAGAAGTAACCAAACCTGCCAACACATTGATCTTGAACTTCTAGTCTCCAAAGCACTGAGAAAATATATTTCTGTTCTCTAAGCTGCATGATCTGTGCTACTTTGTTATGAGCACCAAAGAACTGATGACTTCAAACTGTGGTGCTGGAGGAGACTCTTAAAAGTCTCTTGGACAGCAAGGAGATCAAACCAGAAAATCCTAAAGGATATCAACCCTGAATATTCATTGGGAGGACTGATGCTGAAGCTCCAATACTTTGACCACCTGATTCAAAGTGCTGACTCATTGGGAAAGACCCTGATTCTGGGACAGACCGAAGGTAAGAGAAGGGGATGACAGGAGATGGTTGAATAGTATCACTGACTCGATGGACATGAGTTTGAGCAGACTGCAGCAGATGGTGAAGGACAGGGAAGCCTGGCATCCTGCAGCCCATGAGGTCACAGAGTTGGACACGACTGAGCAACTGAACAACAACGGTGACTTTGTTATAGCAGTCCTCGCAAGCTAATAGATCAGCTCATTTATTTAGTAAAAATCATTTATAGCAAACAAAGTTTGTGCCAGACACTGTGTAAGGGACAGTATCTAGAGATACAATAACTTCCTGTTCTAACAGAGCTTAAGTTTTAGTCGGTGAAAACAAACAAAAGTAAACAAACAAGACATAGCAATCCCAAGAAAATATCAGGTAACAATAAAAGCTATGATAGAAAGTAGAAATGTGATAGCAAGGGGTTAGAGGGTTACTTTTGACTGGATTTTCAGGAAACTCAGAGGAAGATGTTTAAGCTTATAACAGAGTGATAATAGGGAGTCAAGCCTGAGATGATTCAAGGAAAAGGACTCCAGATAGTGAGAGCACAGCACAAAATGCTGTAGGAAAATGGATAAAATTAGTGTTCAGTGAATGTCTGGTTTTTATCAAGCAGGGTGCCAGGCTCTTGGCACACATTATATCTAATTCTCATCAGGACTCAAAAAGCTATTTCCATTTTTACAGAAGATGAAACTGAGGCTGGTTGGTGAAATAACTCACCCCACACACTCCAAAATCCACAGTCATAACATAAATGTACACATTAATATATTTCTATCTAAACATTCCTTTGCGTATTAGACCAGTGGGCTCTCTCCTGGACCATGTGTATCCTGAGGGTAAACAATGACTTCCCAAGAGGTACTAGACTTGGGTGGTCTCTCCTAAAATTGATCTTCCTTGAGACTATCCCTGAGATGAAACAGCTAGTCTTCCCTCCCCACCACCTCAATTTTCTCTTTCACAATAGGAAAGCATCTTTCCTCACAAGGAATCTTTCCATACATGTGACCCAAGGATATCAATGGGTATAAAGGGAGGATTTGAAATGTTGTTGTTAGTGGTGAGAGAGTACATGGCTCTGATGGCTTGGTAAAAATACTTTTTACAAGTGGTAGTTTTCTTCTTCTTTGCTCTGCAGGAGAACCTGCTGGATTATTAGCAATGACTTGTTCTTTAAAAAGTCAGAAGGATTTTTAAAAATTGAGTGGAGTTGCTATAACCAAACTCTGAGTTCCTTTCTACTTATTTATGTGAACAAGGTTTTCAGAGATTATACTTATAAAATGAAAAGAATAAAATTGATGCTGAATTCTCATTCTAGCAGTAATAACCACAGATAATATGACCCAACTGAAAAACTAACCAAACTACTCATCTTATTAAGAGATACACTTGCAATGAAAACTGATTCTATTAATTACTTTAAAATCTAAATATATATTTTTTCAATTGGGTTCTAATAATTCTTGTGACGAAAATTCAGTCTTGAAAAAATTTAAACACTTGGAAACTTATGGTCATATAACATAAGGGTAGCAAATTTCAATGTATATTTAGAACATTGTTTGAAAAATGTAATTGAGTGATCAATAAAAGGCTCTTTAAGCATAAGAACATTATATAAAAATACTCTTCTGTGAGAATGAAAATTAAAGAGAAAAGAGCAAGACAAAATTTCTGGCTCTTAAAACTTATAAGTATCAATTTTATATAGTACCTTAATTTCTTTTGTATTTAAATGCATAAGTTAACCATTGATTTAAAATTTTCAGTATTAAAATATGCCCCAAATGTAATCTTTTACAACTATATAAATTTCATATAATTTTTGAAAAATGTCAACCCAAGTCTCTGTTGAACATGTCAGTGCTCAGATCCTAATCTCAGCCTAATCCTGTTGCACCCACAGTGGTCTCACTAATAGCCTTATTTATATCTGCTATACTGGGTCTACTTAGTTCAGAGAGAGTCACTGTTGGATCATCTGTTCTTCTTAGAGTCTTAACACTTGCTGCTGCAGTAAACATTCTCCTTGGTGACTTACAGTGTGAATGTCACTAGGGATACAGGTTTATATAATGCGTGAGGCAAAATATAATGCAGAAGTTAATATCTCAGTTTATACTTGGAATTCAGACTTTACATCTTCTTTTACAGCTGCCTTTTGGATTCTTTTAGTGTAAAATTTCTATGTGCTTTGTGTTTTTCAGTTTTGAAATGAAGATAATCATAGCAATTACTTCCTAGGATTCTTGTGATGATAAATATCTGTAAAGTGCTTAGTGGAGTGTTTAGTCCTTGGGATAATATTGCGTGACTTTTTACACGTTGCTGGCAGAGATATTCATTACCTTATTACTCACCTCTGTAAGTCAGCGTCTTTCTATACTGTAAAGGGTGAGGGTGAAGTCACTCAGTCGTGTCCGACTCTTTGCAACCCCGTGGACTATAACCTACTAGGCTTCTCCATCCGTGGGATTCTCCAGGCAAGAATACTGGAGTGGATTGCCATTTCCTTCTCCAGGGGATCTTCCCGACACAGGGATCGAACCCAGGTCTCCCACATTGGAGGCAGACGCTTTAACCTCTGAGCCACCAGGGAAGCCCTCTATACTGTGAAACTTACCAAAATTCAGTGAATATATGTTACCACCTTCCTTAGAATTACTAACTAGAACTTCGACATACTTTCATACAAAGTAAGTTTCATTCTATACAAAACAAGCCTTTTATGTGTTCTTTTAATTCCATCTGAGTACAAAGTTCATTTACCTTATTTTTTGATTATTTTTTAACCAAAGGTATATTTTCTATGAGAAATGCGAAGACTTATGTATGTGATAGAATAATATGTATGTTTACATTGGATTAAAGAAATTAGTGATCTAACTGCATTCGTTTTCTTTTCAGTAGATGTGATTTTCTAATCTTTGCTAAAATAAGTGATTAATTTCCTTCCTTAGCATTTAGAGAGTAAATGAAGGATTAATAGAAACCTAGATTTGAACCACTTGTTGGATTGATTCCATTGGTAGTCTTGCTCTTCCCCGAGCCTCCCTCAGCTTCTCTGTGGCCCAGGCACACCCATTGCTCTTGGGTAAATTCCCTTTCCCTCTTCATTCATTCATTCTTTTTAATCCTGTAGGTTAACCTGACTGATTTGAAATTGATCCACACTGATTGCACATGCATGCTGGGTGTGCAGGTGCACTAGGGCAGCTCACTCAAATGTTTAGGTTAGGCGGCAAGAAGGTCTCATAATGCATGTGGCTTTACATGGCGCCGATGTAATATTGGGGAGTTAGGACTTGTTAGCTTGATTGCTCACCACTGGTGGAGGAAACTCAACTTCTGTCTTGTGTTGAACTATTCAAAAGGAGAGAATTGCATGACAATTATGTTATTGTTCTAGAAAGATTCATATTACTGGGAAGTATCCATTGTACTTAAATTGCTAACACATAGTTCTTCTGAACATCTAATTTGAACTGGGAAAGGGAAGCAAGACAATTATCAGTGCAAGAAAGTAAGGGAATTAATTATGTACTCAGGATCTCAATGCTTGTCTGTGGTGCAGATGATCTTGAAAGCAAAATGCTGTATACTTGAATTAAACATTTTTCCATATGTCTTATGAATCAACATATAACAACCTTGTCTTAGTATATTAGGAGTTTATTAGAACTAGTGCATCCATTCATTCCAAAAATATTATTGAGTACCTACACCTAGGTATTATATAACTAACAGAGGCGAACAGATTTTTCCTTTCTACTTTTACTTTTTGAATTTTATTAGGGGAAATATGTCCTGTCTCTTACTGAAAGTTGATCTAGTGCTAGCTGGTGAATATTTCACTGGAAATAATATGCAAAGAGCTTGGATGGTCCTTCATGTCTTTTATCAATAAAATAATATACAAACCTTTTGTTACTTCCTCCTGAGTGAACCAGGTCTACCTGTTATTAAGCTATTTTAGTTGGAGAAATTGATATGAGTTACTTATTTAGTTTTATCTTGTAGGGTCCTCTCTTTTCAGTTAAATCATTCTTTTTACCATGAGCAGGTGCCATCTCTAACATCTCCAAAAGAATATGGTTGTTGGATTTCTTATTCCTAAACTGTAAATGTGAATTTTGAAAACCCATTTTTTGGTATGGTATTATAAGCATGTGTTATGTAGCAAGACCGAGTGTCTCTGACCTCCTCTAATTTTAAAGTCCTTTTAGTTATGAGACTTTAAGTATTTGAAATTAAGTATTTAAGTGACTATTTCATGTTGTTTTCTTATACTTCTTTAATTACTGCTGTGGCTGCTGCTAAGTCGCTTCAGTCATGTCTGACTCTGTGACCCCATGACAGCAGCCCACCAGGCTCTGCATTCCCTGAGAATCTACAGGCAAGAACACTGGAGTGGGTTACCATTTCTTTCTCCAGTGCATGAAAGTGAAAAGTGAAAGTCAAGTTGCTCAGTTGTATCTGACTCTTAGCGACCCCATGGGCTGCAGCCTACCAGGCTCCTCCATCCATGGAATTTTCCAGGCAGGAGTACTGGAGTGGGGGTGCCATTGGCTTCCCCATCTTAAATTACTAAATTATTTTAGTATAAAGTAAAATAATACTAACTGTTCAGTTCAGTTGCTCAGTCGTGTCCAACTCTTTGCAACCACATGTATCGCAGAACGCCAGGCCTCCCTGTCTATCACCAACTCCCGGAGTTCACTCAGACTCAAGTCCATCGAGTCTGTGATGCCATCCAGCCATCTCATCCTCTGTCGTCCCCTTCTCCTCCTGCCCCCAATCCCTCCCAGCATCAGAGTCTTTTCCAATGAGTCAGCTCTTCGCATGAGGTGGCCAAAGGACTGGAATTACAGCTTTAGCATCATTCCTTCCAAAGAACACCCAGGGCTGATCTCCTTCAGAATGGACTGGTTGGATCTCCTTGCAGTCCAAGGGACTCTCAAGAGTCTTCTCCAACACCACAGTTCAAAAGCATCAATTCTTCGGCGTTCAGCCTTCTTCACAGTCCAACTCTCACCTCCATACATGACCACTGGATAACCATAGCCTTGACTAGATGGACCTTTGTTAGCAAAGTAATGTATCTGCTTTTCAATGTGCTATCTAGGTTGGTCAGAACTTTCCTTCCAAGGAGTAAGCATCTTTAATTTCATGGCTGTAGCCACCATCTGCAGTGATTTTGGAGCCCCCTAAAATAAAGTCTGACACTGTTTCCACTGGTTCCCCATCTATTTCCCATGAAGTGATGGGACCAGATGGCATGATCTTCATTTTCTGAATGTTGAGCTTTAAGCCAACTTTTTCACTGTCCACTTTCACTTTCATCGAGAGGCTTTTAGTTCCTCTTCACTTTCTGCCATAAGGGTGGTATCATCTGCATATCTGAGGTTCTTGATATTCCTCCCGGCAATCTTGATTCCAGCTTGTGCTTCTTCCAGCCCAGCGTTTCTCATGATGTACTCTGCATATAAATTAAATAAGCAGGGTGATGATATACAGCCTTGACATACTCCTTTTCCTATTTGGAACCAGTCTGTTGTTCCATGTCCAGTTCTAACTGTTGCTTCCTGACCTGCACACAGATTTCTCAAAAGGCAGGTCAAGTGTTCTGGTATTCCCATCTCTTTTAGAATTTTGCACAGTTTTTTGTGATCCACACAGTCAAAGCCTTTGGCATAGTAACTATTATTAATTTAATCTTTCTATCATGTTGACATTTAAAATATTAGGAGGTGATGGAATTCCAGTTGAGCTATTTCAACTCCTGAAAGATGATGCTGTGAAAGTGGTGCACTCAATATGCCAGCAAATTTGGAAAACTCAGCAGTGGCCACAGAACTGGAAAAAGTCAGTTTTCATTCCAATTCCAAAGAAAGGCAATGCCAAAGAATGCTCAAACTACCACACATTTGCACTCATCTCACATGCTAGTAAAGTAATGCTCAAAATTCTCCAAGCCAGGCTTCAGCAATATGTGAGCCATGAACTCCTGATGTTCAAGCTGGTTTTAGAAAAGGCAGAGGAACCAGAGATCAAATTGCCAACATCCGCTGGAATATGGAAAAAGGGAGAGAGTTCCAGAAAAACATCTATTTCTGCTTTATTGACTATGCCAAAGACTTTGACTGTGTGGGTCACAGTAAACTGTGGAAAATTCTGAAAGAGATGGGAATACCAAGCCACCTGTACTGCCTCTTAAGAAATCTGTATGCAGGTCAGGAAGCAACAGTTAGAACTGGACATGGAACAACAGATTGGTTTCAAATAGGAAAAGGAGTACGTCAAGGCTGTATACTGTCACCCTGCTTATTTAACTTCTGTGCAGAATACATCATGAGAAACACTGGGCTGGAAGAAGCACAAGCTGGAATCAAGATTGCCGGGAGAAATATCAATAACCTCAGATATGCAGATGACACCACCCTTATGGCAGAAAGTCAAGAGGAACTAAAAAACCTCTTGATGAAAGTGAAAGAGGAAAGCGAAAAAGTTGGCTTAAAGCTCAACATTCAGAAAATGAAGATCATGGCATCCCGTCCCATCACTTCATGGGAAATAGATGGGGAAACAGTGGAAACAGTGTCAGACTTTATTTTGGGGGCTCAAAAATCACTGCAGATGGTGACTTACCCATGAAATTAAAAGACGCTTACTCCTTGGAAGAAAAGTTATGACCAACCTAGATAGTATATTCAAAACCAGAGACATCACTTTGCCGACTAAGGTCCGTCTAGTCAAGGCTATGGTTTTTCCTGTGGTCAAGTATGGATGTGAGAGTTGGACTGTGAAGAAAGCTGAATGCCGAAGAATTGATGCTTTTGAACTGTGGTGTTGGAGAAGACTCTTGAGAGTCCCTTGGACTGCAAGCAGATCCAACCAGTCCATTCTGAAGGAGATCAGCCCTGGGATTTCTTTGGAAGGACTGATGCTGAAGCTGAAACTCCAGTCCTTTGGCCACCTCATGTTAAGAGTGGACTCATTGAAAAGACTCTGAAGCTGGGAAGGATTGGGGGCAGGAGGAGAAGGGGACGACCGAGGATGAGATGGCTGGATGGCATTACGGACTCGATGAACATGAGTCTGAGTAAACTCCGGGAGATGGTGACAGACAGTGAGGCCTGGTGTGCTGCAATTCATGGGGTCACAGAGTCGGACACGACTGAGCGACTGAACTGAACTGAACTCAATTAAAAGTAGTATTAATTCATCTTCTTAAATTGTGTATCCTGTTAAGCCAAGTAATATATGTAGACATTTTAACTA
This sequence comes from Nanger dama, assembly GCA_917880005.1. Lineage (NCBI taxonomy): Eukaryota > Metazoa > Chordata > Mammalia > Artiodactyla > Bovidae > Nanger > Nanger dama. The sequence goes on from CAKJTW010000021.1 coordinate 27,139,181, forward strand.
TAAAAGGTTCAAGCAATACATGTAAAGTAATTTGAAGATCCTCTTTATTCTATTCTTTTCAATTCTGCTTATTTTACTGGAAGTATCATCAGTAGATGCTTTTTGATTTTTTCAAATATTTTCCTGAGATACATTGTATGTGTATATATCTATGGATGTTTACTATACATCTATCATGTATGTGCACATATGAATACATATATTTTTAAGTATTTTGTCTTTTTCCATTTCTATCTTTGGTGTAAAATATGGTTGAATAAGAGTCTTATCCTAAATTCATCATTCTGGGTTATCTTCTGTTCTTAGAAATTGTTTTATATCATCCTTCTAATTACTTATACTTCCTAAATATACTCCTCCAGCCATTTCTATTCTTTAAATTTTCTTCATTTCTGATGCCTTAATAAATTTCATACTCAGTCTTTTTGGATAGTTTACTAGAAAAGTCTTTCTTAATATATCAACTAATGAGTTTTTCAATTGAGTAATTTTATTCTTTTTGCTCATCTATTCATTATATTGACAGATTTTTAAGATTTCTGAGATCTACAGGTGGTTTTTTTCATGTATATACAATATTCTCTAAGACTCTTTTATTGTTATACTTTTTAATTAGGTTGTCATGTCTTGGGTGTTAGTTCCTTGGGTTTGGTGTGTTTTGAGTTGGGTTTACTTTGGTTTTGACACACTGCTCACTCAAGTGCTGCTTCAAATTTGACGCTCAGTTCATCTCTTGCTTTGAAAAACCCTTGTCCATCAGGCCACTCAGTTTACGGGAACAGAAGTTGAATGACTGCCAGTGAGGCATCACAGTATCTGAGGGCTGATGGGGGTGAATGAGTTCCCTGATGTAGGTAACTGGTACATTTTGTTGTCTTTCTCAGGGAACCTCTCATCTCTCAGGGGCATATGTTCATCTTTACTTCTGCTCAGTAAAAGGGGAAGGCAGTGGAAGGACTGATGGGGTGCAGGAGCTTCTGTTGGTTATGAAAAAAATCATTCCTGATAACTATCCCAGAGCAGTTTCTAATCTGTGCAGGCTTATGGTTGAACTCCTTGCAAATCTCTCTTATATCAATAACATTTTTTCCAGATTGTTATTGTTTATGATTTCATTCTGGCTATTACTTTTCCTCATAGTTGGCTCAGTACATTTCCATTCTTTAGGAATTCTTCAGACCTTTTTATATTTTTTATTTCTTGAATTTTTCTTTTTTTTAATTTTATTTTTACTTTATTCTACTTTACAGTGCCGTGCCATACATTGACATGAATCAGCCACAGGTGTACACAAGCTCCCAATCCTGAAACCCCCTCCCACCTCTCACCCTATATCATCTCTCTGGATCATCCCCGTGCACTAGCCCCAAGCATCCTGTATCCTGTATCGAACATAAACTGGCACTTCGTTTTTACATGATAGTATACATGTTTCAGTGCCATTCTCCCAAATCATCCCTCCCTCTACCTCTCCCTCTCCCTCAGAGGCCAAAAATCTGTTCTGTACCTCTGTGTCTCTTTTGTTGTCTCACATACAGGGTTATCATTACTATCTTTCTGAATTCCATATATGTGTGTCAGTATACTGTATTGGCGTTTTTCTTTCTGGCTTACTTCACTCTGTATAATCGGCTCCAGTTTCATCCATCTCATTAGAACTGAGTTTTCCATCATTACATGGGAAGTAAGATAGAAATGATTTGCTCAATCAGGGTAGTAGTAGAATGAAAGAAAAGAATATTAGGTCTATATTTTTAGACCTAGATATTCCTTATCTTGTACTTACACATTTGACTTTTGTGATCCCAATTGTAGGACATCATTTTTATTCATGTGACATTCTGTCAGAGTATTTATAGTTCAGTTTTCTGACATAATTGATATGATTATTTTGAATCTTGAGGTTATTATGCAACATATTCCTTTCTTTCTATGCTTAGTGATGTGTAGATTTCAAAAGTATGACCTGGGCTTTGTTGGAATCAAAATTGCTAATGGGAGACATCTAGGAAAAAGCACTGTGTACTTCACCAAAGACCCCGTGTTAGCTGGATACGAGATACTGAATCCTCTCTAGAGAAAGCTGCTTTCAAGACTACATCCTATAGCAAACAAATAATAATAAATGTGTATTGAATTAAGTGCCCAACACTTTTCTAAATGCTGTCATATGTGCTAACTCAATCCTCATAGTATACCTTTGTTAGGTGTTATATTAATGATTATATCCATTTTACAGATAAAGAACCTGAAATATAGATTGGCTAAATAATTGGTAGAATTGGGATTTGACCCCAAGAAGTTTGATTTTAGACTTTGTATTCTTTTTTGTTTGTTTGTTTGAAGGTGTTTTAAAATTTATTTATTATTTTATTTTTAATTGAGGTATAGTTGACATACAATAATATATTAGCTTTAAGTGTACAAATAGTGATTTGACAGTTATATAGATTACACACATACAAATTATTATAAAACATTCTTAACTAATATGTTCCATTATATATTTGCAATAGAATATTTGGAAGGTGTTTTGTTTTGTTTTGTTTCCTTTTGAGAAATATAGTCAAGATATTATTCTTTGGGAATGAAACCCATTTTGTATTCAACTGGAGTGATTTCATTAAATCTCCAGATAATTTAAAACCTATTGTGAGAAAAATGACCATTGGAAGAAGACATGCCTCCAAAGCCCACAAAACTCATCTATGTACCTATGTACATTTTGAAAGTGAAACTTTTTGAATGAATAATTTGATGCCCTTTTGAAGTGTCAACTTAAACTTGATTTTTGTTTATTTTTCCTGGCATGTTATTTACTTTGGATCTCAGCTGACATGTCTTAAATTTTGCTTGGTACCTAGCTAGTCAGGTGTTCTGAGAGAGGTGGTGTCTTGGGACAGAGGTCTCATCAGCCATACAGCGTCTGCAGCAGTTTTTTAAAGGTAATATATCATTTGAACAAGGCTGTTCCCAGTGCAGTTGTTCAGGGATTATGTTTTATAATCCAGCCGTTTTCTGTTGACACTATTTAATATGCTGACCTGTTCTGGAAACCACATTAACTCTTTCAGGAGACTAGATTCTGTGTAATGTTCTGAAACAGCAGATTCCTAAGTAAGTCCTCTTGAACCCTGAAGAAGTGATTTTTATTTCCAGATGTGCCCTGTTTCTGAGAAATAGCTTTAGATCCATAGAGAATTGATTCAATGAATGTTAATTGATGATGATGATAATGATGAGATGATGATGATGGTACCAGAGCTATAAATCTATCTTCTCTGCAACCAGTATACATGTTATTTTCATTCCTGACCCTACAAAAATGTCTTAAATATTTGACTGAATCTGATCAAATGTAAATTGTGTATTTTAATTAATTTTAACATTTTCTTTTCTTTTCTTCTATTACTTTTGAATGCTTATTAGAATGCAATGACATTAGTAAACTAAGTTTTAATGTTGTAACTATGTTGTTACATTCTAGATGGAATAAAGAATCTTCTATTTTCTAAGGAAAACAAGGCATACATTTATAAAGAATTAGAAAATGCGCATAGAGTAAAAGGAAAAAAAATACCTCTAACACTACCAGACATAAGTACTATTAGAATTTTGCATGTCATTGCAGTATTTCTCTGTCAGTGACTGTCTCATTTTTATATTTTACAAAACATGGGATCACATTAGTTTTTAATAAAAGCATTTAAGGTTTTTAACAGGTTAAGAATCTCTTTCCTGCCTCATAGTCTTATGCCACATTATTTTTAACTAATGTATATATGTTATTGCCATAATTTAGCTATTGCTTTATCAACGGGTATTTCAATTCTTCTATTATTTTTGCTTTTGTCACAATAAATAACATGCATGTTTCCAAGAAGGAAAATTATTAGTTCAAACAGTTTGCAAAAGTTTAAAGTTTTGCAAAATTCCCTTATAGAAGAATTTTTCAGGTTACACTTTTGACCACTGTATATGAGTGATGTTTTAACTGAATTCTAAAATTTCTAGTACTCATCTAAAAAAAAAAACTATATCTAAGACATCACAAAAAGAATAGACTATGGGATGAACTGAATTTCCTGACATCTGTTATACTTAACGATGACCGGGATTGTCATCATGGTTTGCTGTAATTCTCTAATCACAGATTCCAGAAGCCAAGAGGAAACACACCCCAGAAAGGAATGATTATTGTTTTCTCTTCAGTGCACCAACAAAAATACTTTCATGGTGAGGAAAGACTTTACATAGCATTATTTTCCATTTTCTTTCATTTGACAAGCATTGTTGACAATATAATAACAATACTATGTATTGGTCTTTTACTATATGCCAGATACTATTCTAAGTGCATTACATATTTGATCTCACATCCAAATGATGATTTGATATGAGTTAATGGAAACATCAAGCTCATGTTTTTAATTAAGTAGACCACAAGAATAAAACATAGGTAGTCTGCTTTGCAAGGATTTGCCAAACTGTTGGCTCTTACTTGCCAGAGGTGTTAGCTCTGCCTCTTGGATAACATGATCACCCCTTGACCATGAACCAGTACTTTTACTCTTGTGTCTAGTTTTCTAGTTCCTCGACTTATTTGGTACTAAATATTTTCAGTTTATTATCACATAGATATGACCTTGTGCCTCTTATTAGTAATACAGAATCTAAGCTCACATTTTATATTTTAGGTACAGCACATCTTCTTTATCCATTCCTCCATCAATGAATGCTCAGGTTGTTTTCATGTTTTGGCTATTATAAATAAAACTACAAGGAACATGGAGGCGTGGACATCTTTTTGAGTTCGTGTTTTCACTTTTTTTTATAGTGGCTGCACCACGTTGCATTCCCACCGACAATGCCCAAGGCTTCCTTTTTTTCCACATCCTCACCAGCATTTGTTATTTCTTATCTTTTTGACTATAGTCATTTTATCAGATGTGAGGTGATACCACGGTTTTGATTTTCATTTCCCTAATGTTTTGTGATGTTGAATATCTTTTTATGTGTCTGTTGGTGATCTGCATATCTTCTTTGGAAGCTATTTACATCATCTGCTTATTTTTTAATCAGATTTTTTGCTTTTGAATTATATGAGTCTTTATGAATTTTTGGATATTAAACCCTTATCAGATATATGATTTGCAAATATTTTCTTCCATTTATTAGATTGCTTTTTACATTTTGTTGATAGTCTCCTTTGCTGTGCAGAAACTTTTAGTTTGGTGTAGTCCCATTTCTGTTTTAAAATTTTTTCTTTTGTTGCTTTTGCTTTGATGTCAAAACCAAAAAGTCATTCCAAGATTCAGGGAGTTTAGGGCCTATATTTCCTTCCGGTAGTTTTATGGCTTCACATCTTACATTCAAGTCTTTAGTCCTTTTTGAGTTTATTTTTGTGTATGGTGGAGATGGTGGTCTGGTTTCATTCTTTTGCACATGGCTGTCCAGCTGACCCAGTACCATTTATTGAAGAGACAGTTCTTTCCCCATTGTATATTCTTGGCTTCTTTGATACATTGATAATTGATGCCTGGGTTTATTTCTGGGTTCTCCATTCTGTTCCATTGATCTATGTGTCTGTTTATATGTGGATACTATAATGTTTTAATTACTATAACTTTTTAATGTAGTTCAAAATAAAAATGTGTGATACCTTTAGTTTTTTTCTCCTTTTTAAAGGTGGTTTTAGCTATTTGGAGTCTTTTGTAGTTCTTACATTCAGTTCTTTAAACCAGTTTCTCAATTTTTAAAATAAATGAAGAAAACTATAATGCTATGTAACTTTAAAGATTAAACTGAAGAAGAAAAACAATATGACCAAATAAAAGCCATGTAGGCTACCAGCACAGCATCCTAACTACACTCCTATTCTGTATTCTTATTCAACCAAGTACATTTTTGCTTAGATTATCTTTATAAAAAATAAAATAATTCATACTATCTATTTTTTAAAACCTTTCATCAGCTTTTCCTAACTCTTGCGGTAAGTGTGAACTGTCTGAGAAAGCAGTCACAGGAGACTTGCATCCTGTTTGCACTCTGATCTCACCTGGCAGTATTCTTCCATTCTCTCTATCTGCTATCTCTATCTGCTCTCTGTCTCTCTTCCATTCCTGTCTGCTCTAGGGATAATAAACCTTTCTGTTTCTTACAATGGCAGACCTGTTTCTCTCTTGAAATCTTTTCACTAGACATTGGCCTTCCAAATAGCTGTGAAAAGAAGAGAAGCGAAAAGCAAAGGAGAAAAGGAAAGATATAAGCATCTGAATGCAAAGTTCCAAAGAATAGCAAGAAGAGATAAAGCCTTCTTCAGCGATCAATGCAAAGAAAGAGAGGCAAGCAACAGAATGGGAAAGACTAGAGATCTCTTCAAAAAAACTAGAGATACCAAGAGAACATTTCATGCACAGATGGGCTCGATAAAGGACAGAAATGGTATGGACCTAACAGAAGTAGAAGATATTAAGAAGAGGTGGCAAGAATACACAGAAGAACCGTACAAAAAGATCTTCACAACCAAGATAATCACGATGGTGTGATCACTCACCTAGAGCCAGACATCCTGGAATGTGAAGTCAAGTGGGCCTTAGATAGCATCACTATGAACAAAGCTAGTGGAGTTGATGGAATTCCAGTTGAGCCATTTCAAATCCTGAAAGATGATGCCATGAAAGTGCTGCACTCAATATGCCAGCAAATTTGGAAAACTCAGCAGTGGCCACAGAACTGGAAAAGGTCAGTTTTCATTCCAATCCCAAAGAAAGGCAATGCCAAAGAATGCTCAAACTACCGCACAATTGCACTCATCTCACATGCTAGTAAAGTAATGCTCAAAATTCTTCAAGCCAGGCTTCAGCAATACGTGAATCATGAACTCCTGATGTTCAAGCTGGTTTCAGAAAAGGCAGAGGAACCAGAGATCAAATTGCCAACATCCCCTGGATCATGGAAAAAGCAAGAGAGTTCCCCAAAATCATCTATTTCTGCTTTATTGACTATGCCAAAGCCTTTGACTCTGTGGATCACAATAAACTGTGGAAATTTCTTCAAGAGATGGGAATACCAGACCACCTGACCTGCCTCTTAAGAAATCTGTATGCAGGTCAGGAAGCAACAGAACTGGACATGGAACAACAGACTGGTTCCAAATAGGAAAAGGAGTACCTCAAGGCTGTATATTGTCATCCTGCTTATTTAACTTCTTTGCAGAGTACATCATGAGAAATGCTGGGCTGGAAGAAGCACAAGCTGGAATCAAGATTGCCAGGAGGAATATCAAGAACCTCAGATATGCGGATGACACCACCCTTATGGCAGAAAGTGAAGAGGAACTAAAAGCCTCTTGATGAAAGTGAAAGTGGACAGTGAAAAAGTTGGCTTAAAGCTCAACATTCAGAATATTCTGAACTGAGACATTGTGATTGCCTGGAGAATTCACGTCTCTGGTCTTTTCTGAATCTCTACTTAAATCTCACCTAAACAAAAAGACTTTTCTGACTACCAGTCTATGAAAACTATGCAACAGACATAAATCACCATTCTGTTTTAATTCTCTAAATAATTCTTTCTACTAGATAATGTTTTTCATGTTTGTCATCTATTTGTTCTATTTCATTAATTATTTTTACCGATTCTAAACCAAAACTCTTAAAATATTTTTATATTTTTGAAATCAGAATCTGTCTTACAGTAACATATATATAAAAATGGTGTTACTTTTTAGGCATACTATAATAAATATATTTATATAAATGATTATATAATCATAATTAAATAATATAATTATACTATATAATATATAATATAATTGTATAATATAATATATAATTATATAATATTATATAATTGTTATCATAAATATAAATTTTATATTTATAATATAAACATAAATATATTTATATAAATGATTTCCATTATTTTCCATGAAATCCCATAATTTAAACATAATGGAAATTCCATAGACAGAGGAGCTTGGTGGGCTATAGTACTTGGAGTCACAAGTCAGATACAACTTAGCAACTAAAACAAAACATAATACATGATGGTAAATCTTAATCTAGTTATTTCTCTGATTCAAGGGTTATAATACTTATATAATTGTTTATTTTATTACTACAATTAAGTAACTCATTACATTAGACTGCAGATTCTACTAAATCAAGTACCTTGTCTGGTTGGTTGTATCAGCAGAGCCTAAAGTAATGCCTGTACTGTAAATTTTTTGGTTAACAACAGCAAGCCAATATTTAACAGGATACCATTGAAATAGTCTGGTTTTTTTTTTTTTGCCTGCAAAATTATGTCTTTGATTTTTATTTTTTTAAATACTTTATTCTACTTTACAATACTGTATTGGTTTTGCCATACATTGACATGAATCAGCCACAGGTGTACACGATCTCCCAATGTCGAAGCCCCCTCCCAACCCACACCATCTCCCCAGATCATCCCGTACACCAGCCCCAAGCATCCTGTATCCTGTATTGAACATAGACTGGCACTTCATTTCTTGTATGATAGTATATATATATGTTTCAGTGCCATTCTCCCAAATCATCCCACCCTCTCCCTCTCCCTTAGAAGCCAAAAGTCCGTTCTATACCTCTGTGTCTCTTTTGTTGTCTCACCTACAGGGTCATCATTACTATCTTTCTAAATTCCATATATATGTGTCAGTATACTGTATTGGTGTTTTCTTTCTGGCTTACTTCACTCTGTATAATTGGCTCCAGTTTCATCCATCTCACTAGAACTGAGTCAAATTTATTCTTTTTCTTTCTTTCTTTTTTTTTCAGAAGAGCCACTTTTTTTTTTAACTATTTCAGTATGAATCTTTATTTATTTTTTTAAATTTTTTAAAATAGTTTATTCTACTTATAATACTGTATTGATTTTGCTGTACATTGACATGAATCAGCCACATAAGGGCTGAGTAATACTCCATTGTGTATATGTACCACAGCTTTCTTATCCATTCATCTGCTGATGGACATCTAGGTTGTTTCCATGTCCTGGCAATTATAAACAGTGCTGCAGTGAACACTGGGGTACATGTGTCTCTTTAATTCTGATTTCCTCAGTGTGTATGCCCAGCAGTGGGATTGCTGGGTCATAAGGCAGTTCTATTTGCAGTTTTTTAAGGAATCTCCACACTGTTTTCCATAAATTTAGTTATTAGATAAGACCTAAAAGCTACTTTATATATGACAAATTTTAGGAAATGTGACTTTTGAAAGTAAATTTAAATATCATAAAGCCAAATTGATTTTATTTGTGGAACATGACTAGCTTTCCAGAAAAGAGGAAAAATATTGTTAGTATTGTCTCTAATTAGAAGATTAAATATAATTGTTTAGTACATAAAACATATGCTCAAATAAAAACTTAGGAAACATTGACATGAATTGCTTGAAAACATAATGTTAACATAATTAGTTAAAAAACATAAAGGTTAACTAAAACTATTGTACAACAGCAATAAAATCAGAAATCCTAAGAAAGTAACTGAGTAAAAATGAAGTGAAATATGACTTTACTAAATGAGGCAAAAGAAAATTCAGCATGGCCAAAATACCATTTTTCTCTGAATTATTCAATGAGATGAATGCAAGTATAATACAAATCAGTAATCTTTTAGTGTAGCAATTCATATACAAACAGAAAAACAGAATGGAAAGTTCAGAGACAAGTCCAAGTATATAGAAAACATTTTTAAATGTAAATTTTCCCTTTTTCTGCTTTTTGTGGTTTTAATTGACCACTTAATTTGATTATATTTTAGCTTCTTTCTTTTCAGTTATACTTCTTTAAAAATCTTTTAGTTGTTTCCTTAGAGTTTGCAACATTTATTTTTATCTAGTCCCAATTTGCTTTAAAGAAATACTACTGCTTCACGTGTAGCGCCTTATTACAGCAGCCTGATTTCTCATCCACCCCCTCCTCTTGGGACACTGCTGTCATTTATTTCACTTCTATGTATGTTATAATCATCCAGTAAACTACTCTCATTACTGGTTTAAACAAATCATTATCTTTTAAATTAATTAAGAATATAAAAACTAAAAACTCGTGTTTTACCTTCATCTAGGCCTTATTTCGTGCTTTTCTTTCTTTATGTAGATCCAAAACTCTGAACTATTTTATTTTCCTTCTGACTGGAAAACTTAACATTTCTTACTGGATAGGATTGCTGGCAATGGATTTCCTCAGTTTTTGCTTGTCCAAGAAAGCCTTTGTTTTTCCTTCACTTCTGAAGAATAATTATGCTAGACGTAGACTTCTTACGTTGCGGCCTTTTAGTTCAACATTTTAAATATTTCATTACATTCTCTTCTTGTTTGCTTGTTTTCTGGTGGGAAATCTGTTGTAATTCTTTTCTCTGTTTCTAGTTTTCTGAAGTTTAAAAGTGATCTGCCTTGGTATGGCTATTTTGTAATTTAACCTGCTTGGTATTCTCTGTGCTACTTGATTGTATTTGTGGTTCTGTATCTATTATAAATTTTGGAATATTTCTGGCTAGTATTTCTTTTGCTCCATTGCCTATTTATGTTCCTTCTAACATTCCAACTACATACATGTTGCATTTTGTGATATTGTCCCACACTTGTTGGATATTCTGTTTTGGCCTTGTTGTTCAGACGCTAAGTCATGTCTGACTCTTTGTAACCCCATGGACTGCAGGCTTTTTTCATCTTTTATATTCTTTGAGTTTCAGTGTGAGTAGCTTCTGTTTAGGAGAAGGCAATGACAACCCACTCCAGCATTCTTGCCTGGAGAATCCCAGGGACAGGGGAGCCTGGTGGGCTGCCGTCTGTGGGGTTGCACAGAGTCGGACACGACTGAAGTGACTTAGCAGCAGCAGCAGCTTCTATTTAAATATCTTGAAGTTCACAGACTCTTTTTGTGGCCATGCTGAATTTAAGACATTCTTCATTTCGAATATTTTGTTTGTGATTGCTAGACTTTCATTTCATTCTTAGAGTTTTCATTTCTCTTCTGTTGCTACCCTGTATTTTTGAATACAGTCTATTTTTTACTGTAGAACCCTTACCATATTAATCTCAGTTTTTGCAATAACCCCAAATACGTATCATATCCAAGTCTGATTCTTATATTGCTTAGTCTCTTCAGATTGTGTATTTTCCTGGCATGCTTTGTAATTTTTGTTACTGTTGTTGCTGAAAGCCAGACATGTTGTGTCTGGAACTAAGATAAATGGTGTGAGGGTTTACATTAATCAGGTTAGGAGTTTGGCTGTGTTTCTAATTATCGTAGCTATAGGTATAAAGGCATCACATTCTTCCTGCATTCTTGGTTTTCTCTCTCTTCTTGATTTTGGGTTTCAGTACATAACTCCTCCTCAAAGAAATTTTGGGTCATGGAGCTTCCAACTGTAATCTACCTTTCTTGTACCAGAGGCCTCTTAAGGTACACAAGAAGAGGAGAGTTCTATAATTTTCCAGATAAATTCTAGTCTTTTAGTTGGCCAAGTCCCTGGATTGTGACCTTCATAAATGGTTTACCTTTTCTTCCCTTTTTCCTCCTCCCTTCCCTGACTGCAGGTTTCCCCAATCTATGCTTTGAAGCTTTGAGTCTTGTTAACATGGCATGCTGCGATTCGTGGGGTCGCAAAGGGTCGGACACGACTGAGTGACTGAACTGAACCATAGTTATAACCTTGTTTTTGTTTGTCTCCGCACAGATGAGAGAAAGACTAGAGATGGCTGGAGTGAGTAGTAGTTTTCTTCTCCCAGTTGGGGTAAGACTTCAGAATTGAGACTGGGCAAAATGTTCTTTCACCTGGAAAATAGGCCTTTTCATAGATGAGGATGTGGCATGTTTCACAGTTGTTGCTGTTCCTTCTTCCCTGCCAAGCTCTGAGATCTTTTGCACATCCACACGGTGAGAATCTGATAAGAATCCTTGAAAGACAACCTATGAATGTGGGGATAGAGGAGCTAAGACTATGGTCCGATGAGTTTCTCCCTTCAAGCTATTCCACGCTCAGCCTCCAACCATTTTTCAAAATTAAATTCAAGTGTTCCTACCAGTTTATGGCTCAAGCAGTTTCTGCCTTAGGCTAATAGATCTTGGTTGATGTAAACTCTGAAATGTGACTCTCCAGGTTTTGGGTGATGGTTTGTCCTACAAATTCAGCGCCTTTGATTGGTCCAAGGAAGTCATTGACTTGTACTTTAGTGAGCTTTTTCTAGTTACAAAGATGGAAATGACAACATGCTAGCTATATACACACTGGGGCTGAAAGAGTATAATTAATTTTTGAATTTTAAATTAGAGAAGAGAGAGTTTATTAAATTCATTAAAATATTTATCTGAAATAAAAACTTTATAGCCCTTCCTCACATACAACACCCAAACAAGTTACAAATAAAGATTTCAGTATATAAAATGTGGTCACTAAGTACTGCAAATCAATTTAACATGATAAAAACATGTTAACACTTATAATTGGGGTAAGTGTTTCTAAATGCATTACTAAATCCTGACAAAGGCTGAAACCATACATGATTAGATTCACAGATTTGACTACATATATAAAGGACTTTCCCACTCTGCATCAAACTGAAAACAAATAAGAAAATAATTCTGTGTTAAACAATTTTAAAGTGCAAATACTGAAGAAAAATATTTAATATATAGTGGAATTATTGCTATTGTCATCTGATAAAGGAAAACATTGTACAAATTACAAAGTTATTTGTGTAACATTCTGGGTAAAAGGAAAGTTCAAATGACCCACAACCATTTGAATGATTGTTTAAAAAGAAATGAAAATTTTATCATTTTTCATTGATCAGGATGGCACTGGTGACAATTTCTAAAAAATAAATTATTGTTTCCGGCTTTAATACTTGACTTGGAAAAATGCTCTTGATTCTTTTTTTTTTAAGTGTAGGAAATATATCCAGGAGATAACGAAAATGGAAACTGTCCTTATCTCTAATTGATAAAATTACATGTCATTATATGACATTATTTCTGCTTCTAATAATAAGTATTGAATGCTTTCTACGGTAGAGATGCCTATAATTATATCCCTCACCCTGAGATCTATCCAATTCAGAGGGCTTGAAGAAGGGATTTGAGGATCTTACAAGTGGTTATGGACCCACTCGCTGCCAGAAATGATTAGAAGAGGGCTGGTCAGATGATCTCAGTGGAGTCAAATAGATTTGTTTTGGTCTTTTGATAATTTCACTTTAGACATTCTGAAATTGGAATCAAGCAGAGCTATGAGAGGTTTCTCTGGAGGAGGGCATGGCAACCCCTTCAGTATTCAAGCCTGGAGAATTGCATGGACAAAGGAACCCGGTGGGCTACAGTCCATGGGGTCGCAGAATCGGACATGACTGAGTGACTTAGCATGCACACACACACAAGATTGCTTAAACACGGAAGCTATTGTATTCGATAGCTACAATGAATTACATGTAATCAAGTGAGTAAGCCAAGGAAAAACTGGTTAGTGATTAAAATCAAGAGGTAGTAGCTTAGAAGGTATATAAGAAAGAGCACCACCCCAGGAGGAAAAAAAACAGGGACAAGAGAAGGAACAAGAGTTGTTTTATGCAACTTGCAATTTTCCAGTGCGTTTCTCAGGTGGCACAGCTCTATTTCTGTTTTTAGAATCTAAGTTCTTTCATTAATATATTCTTTTTCTTCTGGCATGGTTTTATCCAGATTTCTGTAACCTGCAAATAAATGATTACAAGACACTTGTAAAATAAGAAAAAGAAAACACTTTAAAAAAACATGTGTTCTCTTTGACCCAGCAATTGTATATAAAGGAATTTATCCTAAGTAAAAAATTATCAATATATACACAATAGAACATTTATCCAGCTATGTAATCAGAATGCTGTTTGGTGGGAGGTGGGAGGGGGCTTCGGCATTGGGAGATCGTGGACACCTGGGGCTGATTCATGTCAATGTATGGCAAAACAAATACAGTATTGTAATGTAGAATAAAGTATTAAAAAAAATGAAATCTGAAAATATCCTGTCTATCCTTTGTGGGCTTTATGAAATAAACAACGGTTCTATTTTGGTAGAGCACCTATGATCATGGGAACAGAAGACACAAACTATTAAGAGTGTTACAACTGTGTCAAGGCTACCTTTTATAGTTTTGTTTTCTCTTCCTTTTTTTTTTTTTAACAATTTTATTAAACATGTTCTATGGGGTCGCAAAGAGTCGGACGCGACTGAGCGACTTTCCTTTCTCTTTTCACTTTCATGCATTGGAGAAGGAAATGGCAGCCCACTCCAGTGTTCTTGCCTGGAGAATCTCAGGGATGGGGGAGCCTGGTGGGCTGCCGTCTACGGGGTTACACAGAGTCAGACATGACTGAAGTGACGTAGCAGCAGCAGCTGCATGTTACTGTTTGTAACAAGAACACGAAAGTATGTTGTATGTTGTTTTTCAAAAAGATAAAAGTGGTTTTCTCTGACTCGAAGGAGCTATCAGACCTCATCTCTGATCTTTTCTTGTTATCTGAGCTTTGTCTTGTCTGAATTTGCCCCTTTATTCTGTTCCCCTTCCCCTGTCTCAGGTAGTTAAAAATCTTAGATTCTTAATTCTCCGCGCCTAATACTTTGTAAGAGCCTCAACTAGTGTATTTTTCAAACGTGCATTTGTTTCATTTCCTACTCTCTGCATTCATTGTAGTCGCTGCCTGAGTTTAGATTCTCATGATTTCTCCTTTTCTTCGGTGATCTTCCTCCCTCTGTGTCCTCAACCATCTGCTGATTAAATGGCTAAAACACAAATCTGTTCTCATTACTACTGCTTAAAATAATTCACTGAATCCCCACTACCTAATCAGATGTTGGCAAACCTTGTCTGTAAATGGCCAGATAGTAATATTTTAGGCTTTTCAGGTTACTGTCAACTACTTGAAAGCAGCTAAAGACAATAGGTAAATGAATAAGTATGTTTCTGTGCCAATAAAACTTTATTAGAAAAATAAATAGGTGGTGGGTCAGATTTAGCCACCAACCACAGTTTACTGACCCCAGCTCAAAAGAATGAAGTCCAATCTTGTTGTATTTACTTTTTCATATCACATTCTAGTCTCTAGTCCCCAGTTTCTCCACTTTAGACTCTTAGGTACTCATTCATTTACACTGAAAATAAAAACAAAAAAACAGTATTATTTCCTCTTCTTGAAAGAACTCTTCTTTTCTGACCCCTTGATAGAGGCTTATTTTTCTTTCAATACTAAGATTGGATGGCAATTTTGCTGAGAAAAAATTTCCCTGATCATTTACATTCTTGACCATTTTACCATATAAATTTTAGCTATTGTGCTTATCACACTGTGCAACAATTACCTCCTTTTAGGCCATCTCTCTCTCTTTCCAGACTATAAACTGCTTAAACACAAGATCCTGATAGCAATCCCTTAACGAATCTTTGGAGAGTCCAGTAGAATTGCATGGGAGAGTGGGGCTTGGGAAAGCATCCTTCGTGAGCATCGGTGGCTGAGTGGTGCAGACTGAATACTTACGCAGAAACAGAAGGCTTGTTAAACAGCTTTCAGGAGAGCCTATGTGATTAGATCCACAGACAAGAGAGAGCTTTAAGCACAGAGTCCCAGGAACCATACATTGATATTCAGGGAAGAGGGTCATAGGAGGCCCTGCACTCTCCAGGCATTCCAGTTATGAGGACCAAGAAAGCTTACATATTTTTATGTTAAAGTGCTTTTTGCTTTCCTTTCTGATTTACATGGGGAATGGGGTTGTGAAGAAGTTAGAAATATGAAGAAGAAAGGATTCATTTTATTCTTGCTTTTGGTTTCTATCTTAGGCTTTATATTTCGTAACAGTGCATACTTGAGGTTATTTTTGTTGATAATATAGCAAAATAGACCCCGCTCAATAGATGTTAGTGATCCTGAGTCATCAATACAGTCCTGCCAACTGTTAGGTTTAGCAAAGATTGTCTCAAACTGCCAACACACCATTTTTAATGTCTTCAAAATTAAAGGAAATAAGAGAATTTTCACAAATATGTTAATATAAGGAGTAAATTTATGAGATGAAAGATGAACATATATTGCCATGAAAATATCTGCCCTTTTACTACATCTTTATGCTTTTCACATGCTTCCTGGGTGTAGGATTCTTTTGTTTCTTTTTCCAGGTTTTTGTGTTATTATCCACTTTTAGATAACCTGTTTTAAGAGACCCTGATGATATGGCGATAATCAAGGCAGAAACCCAAACTGAAAGCCCACTTTACCCGTGTAACCATTTTCAATCCCCACTATGTTTAACTCCATTTGGAGCATCTAAATTGAACAATGACAAGGTTAGTGAAATAGACATTTGAGTGGAAGACTGTTAAAGAAAGAATCAAAGATATGATAGAGCACATTATATGGAACTATCAATTTCTTTCGCACCAGGGGGAAAGATTGACATATTCCATTTAATCAGGATCTATAGATAAAATACTAACCTGGATAGATCTCTCTCTTTTTCCCTTTCTTACACACAAACATACTTAACATTTCTGAACAACTCCTTGAAACTGTAGGGTGCACTGGGAAAATGGTGTGTGCCCAATTAAAAGATAAAGTATGGACCTGAGGTTTATTATTATTATTTTTAACTGGTAAGTCTAACATAGCCCTGGGACATGGTAACAGATAATATATATTTTAGGTGAATGAATCTGTTTTACATTTCTGTCATTTTCGGCATCAGATCCTGCTTTTGATCTACATGAATGAACTCGACCTAGATTGCTGTAAGATTGCTGACTTCATGATGTTCAGTTTGATCTAGTCATTAAGTGCTATTTAGACTTTTTTGAAAAATGATTCAGCCCTGATTCTGACTTTTATGCTGATAATGATGGAATTCCTTTCAATGACAGAGATTTTACAAAAGAATTTCAATCAGGTGTTATGCTGATTTAAATGGGTTGAATTATGGAAAAGACTCACCTTTGGTGACTTAATCAGGACAAGAGGCACAAAGAAGTATGACTTGATACAGGATGCAGATTAGGACCCAGTAGTCAGGTAAAGAGGAGGAGTAGGAAGAAGGGAATATGGCAAGCAGGTGACATACCTCTTAACATGATCTGAGACAAATTAAATATCTTATATCTGATTATGCAATAAGAGATTTCAGATTAGAAGAAGTAGAATTGTTTTTAATTGTACTGGGTACTGGGTGTTGGGCTTCCCTTGTGGCTTTGCTGGTAAAGAATCCGCCGGCAATGCAGGAGACCTGTGTTCGATCCCTGGGTTGGAAAGATCCCCTGGAGAAAGGAAAGAGTACCCACTCCAGTATTCTGGACTGGAGAATTCCATGGACTGTATAGTCCATGGGGTTGCAGAGTTGGACACCACTGACTTTCACTAATAACTGGGTTAGTTCATAATGGTTACCTTTTTTTTTTTAATTTCCCAACTGTTCATTTCCTAAGCTGATGTATTATTCTTATGCTAATTTGCTTTCTTATTTTTTAATTTACTGATCTTGAATTTATTTTGCTTTACATTTTCTGTAAGTACTTTCATTGAAATATCGCATATTTATTGTTTGAAAAGAAAAACAAGACTGTATATAATGAAGCATAGCATTTTCTGCCACTTTCACTGCATTTCTAAAAGTTTGATATATATCTCTCCTTTTTGGTCCTTGTTCACCCAAACTTATATAAGGTCTGTTTTCAGGGATATTTTTTTAATATGCTGGTACCATAATTGTTCATGGATGTCCCCCCGTCTAAGGATATTCTTTTATTTATATGTTTAAGAGTTAAGCATTTAAAAATCCATAAAATTAAAAAGAAATAATGAGTACTCATCATACTGTATTAACACACTTCAATATTTTGCCTATTTTCTTCTGTGTTACAAAGATTGAGTTCCTTGTCCCTCATCCATTCCTTTTCCTCCTCAGAGGCAACCATTTTCATGTATTTTGCGGTGTGATCTCCCAATATAATTCTTATATTTTTATGTTCAGAAATGAAATTTACATAAAGTGTAACATACTGTAGATATTCTTTGATTTGTTTTTCATTTTAAGTCTCTCTTGTTAGGAATAGTACTACCACATGATTCTCTCTTTTGAATATCCCATCATGCATTATCCATTCTTATTTTAACGGAGTGTAAGATTGCTGTTGTGTTGCTTCATTGCTTCTGTGAGCGTCACTGTATCTGTTGCGTGGTACATGTGCATGAGCTTCTAAGGAACCTTCTTACACAATGTATATCCACTGTCAAGCAGCATCAGTGTCACTTGGAAGCTTGTCAGAAATTCAGACTCTCAAATTTCATCCAAGATTGACTGAATCAGGATCAGCATTTAACAAAGCTGTCAGTGACTTCTGTGCGTATTAAAATTTGAAAAGCATTGCCTTAGAAAGAGGTACTGGAAAGTGAAATCACGAAGTCATTGGAACTAAATGCTCAAACATTTTTCCTAAATGGTTACTACCGTATATAGTCCCTACCATCAGTGTATGAGAGTTGGTGATTCCTTGCACAGGAGTCAACATTTGATGCAAGCAGAATTTTTTAAATTTTGCCAATTTGGTTGATGTGAAATAGTATTTCATTGTAACTGTAATTTTCACTTTCCTGATTACTAATAAGATCACTTAGCAATTACTCCTGCTTTCTCCTGTATCTTCAAATTTCTCTCTCTCTACATCAAATATAAATACACTTTAATTTTTTGACCTATACCAAGAAAGAGAGAAAACAGAACACTTCTTCAATTTATTCTCCCAGCTATGGATATTTTTCTCTCATTCTCTTTATAATAACAAACCTTTTGGAAAAAAAATCCATATCTACCATTTCAGAAAGCCTTTGACTATGTGGATCACAACAAACTATGGAAAATTCTTCAAGGGATGGGAATACCAGACCACCTGACCTGACTCCTGAGAAATCTGTATGTAGGTCAAGAAGCAACAGTTAGAACTGGACATGGAACAACAGACTGGTTCCAAATCGGGAAAGGAGTATGTCAAGGCTGTATATTGTCACCCTGCTTATTTAATTTATATGCAGAGTACATCATGCAAAATGCCATGCTGGATGAAACACAACCTGGAGTCAAGATTGCCGGGAGAAATATCAATAACCTCAGATATGCAGATGTCACTACCCTTATAGCAGAAAGTGAAGAACTAGAGAGCCTCTTGATGAAAGTGAAAGAGGAGAGTGAAAAAGTTGGCTTAAAACCTAGCGTTCCAAAAACTAAGATTATGACATCCAGTCCCTTCACTTCATGGCAAATAGACAGGGAAACAATGGAAATAGTAAAAGACTTTATTTTGAGGGGCTTCAAAATCACTGCAGATAGTAACTTTAACCATGAAATTAAAAGACAATTGTTCCTTGGAAGACAAGCTATAACCAACCTAGACAGCATATTAAAAAGCAGAGACATTACCTTGTGAGAGTTGAACTATAAAGAAAGTTGAGCACTGAAGAACTGATGGTTTTGAACTGTGGTGTTGGAGAAGACTCTTGAGAGTCCCTTGGACTGCAAGGAGATCAGTCCTGAATATTCATTGGAAGGACTGTTGCTGACGCTGAAACTCCAATACTTTGCCCACCTGATGTGAAGAACTGACTCATTGGGAAAGACCCTGATGCTGGGAAGAATTGAGGGCAGGAGGAGAAGGGGTTGACAGAGGTTAAGATGGTTGGATGGCATCAACAACTCAATGGATATGAGTTTGAGTAAGCTCCTGTAGTTGGTGATAGACAGGGAAGCCTGGCGTGCTGCAGTCCATGGGGTTGCAAAGAGTTGGACATGATTGACTGACTGAACTAAACTGATGGTATTTGGTCTCATTTACTTCAAAAATGCCCCTCTTTCAAGAATATGCATTATTTCGATACTGTTAAATCCAATGATTAATTTTCAGTCCTTAATTTACTTGACATTTCAGCAGCATTTGCCACAGATGATCACTTTCTCCTTTCTGAAATTCTTCTTCTCTTAGCTTCCATGACACTAATCACTCTTGGTTCATCTGCCTCACTGGCTACTTTTCTTTGAGTTGTTTGTGGATTCATCCTCAGTTTTCTGTCATTTGGCAGGTCATAGGTTTTACTCCTTAATTCTTTTCTCTATCCATATTGACTTCTTAAGTGACCAGATTAAATTTCATGATTTTTGAAAGTATCTCTCTGCTCCTTGTTTCTTCAGTTGTACCTGCAGTGTGGTTTTCTCTTTTGAATTGTAAATGTCAGTATCAATTGCCTATTACCTGTAAAGAAAGTGCGAGTCACTCAGTAATGTCTGGCTCTTTGTGACCCCATGGACTGTAGCCCGTCAGTGTCCTCTGTCCATGGGATTCTCCAGGCAAGAGGACTGGAGTGGGCTGCCATTCTCTTCTCCAGGGGATCTTTCCAACTCAGGGATCAAACACAGGTCTGCTTTGCAGGCATATTCTTTACCATCTGAGCCACCAGGGAAGCAAGCTTTAATGTATCTGAACATAATGTGTTCTTTAACATTTCCTCCACTTCAATTTATAAATATTTTCTGTGATCCCTATCTGAACGTAATGTATTCTTTAACACTTCCTCCACCTCAACTTATAAATATTTTCTGTGGTCCTTGCCATTTTAGCGAATGACCAATCCCTACTTCCAGTAGCTTACATTCAAAATGTATTCACTGCCTATTTTTATCCGATACTCTACATCTAACCCATCAATAACCCCCTGCAGTTGTAACTTCATCATATATTCAGATTCCAGTCACTTCTCACCACCTCCACCATGACCCAGCTGATTCATGTCTTCTTAGTCCTGAGCTATCACTATTATAGCTCCTAATTATCTCTCTGCTTCTGGACTTGCCTCCTATCCCAGTAAACTATACTCCCTGCTTTAGAGTTCTCCTTTTAAACATAAGACACTGGCCTAAAACACTGCACAGGCTCCTGTCTCACAGCCTGTGACCAGTGATCGGCTGACATGGCCCAGTATCACTGCCACATTTGGGGGTGACTGCTAAGAGCCATTTCAGTCCGACAGTTCAAGGGATCAGTCAAGACGGTGTAGTCACAGCACTGGATTGGTTTTTCCCTCTGCCTGATCCCACCTTCCTTGCTGCCTCATAGAAATATCGTCCAAGCACACATCTCAAGAAATCTTCTATATGCAATTTTGTGTGCCAGAATCTGTTTGTAAGAAACACAATCTAAGACAGCTACTTAAGTAATGTTTTAAAAATATCACATAAATACCTTACCACATTTAGCTGAATACTATGCCTGCCAGTTAATTCTGACATGGTGACACCTGTCAGTCACCATTTATTTGGCACATGTGCTATGAAGTGCATTTTAATATATGTTGTAGGTTACAGAATACACAAGAACAAGATTCCTATCTTCATCAGCTCATACATTTGAGAGAAATGAGACAAACAGTAAAACATTGAAGAATAAGCATTACAAGGAGACTATCCAGCATGTGTTTTTCCATGTAGCACTAGTGGTCCCCGCAATGGTGTGTGTGCGTGCGCTAAGATACAGCTGCTCAGGTGAAATATATGACTCATTAGTTCAGTTCAGTCGCTCAGTCATGAACCACAGCACTCCAGGCCTCCCTGCCCATCACCAACGCCCACAGTCCACCCAAACCCATGTCCATTTAGTTGGTGATGCCATCCAACCATCTCTTCCTCCGTCGTCCCCTTCTCCTCCTGCCCTCAATCTTTCCCAGCATCAGGGTCTTTTCCAGTGAGTCAGTTCTTCGCATCAGGTGGCCAAAGTATTGGAGTTTCAGCTTCAGCATCAGTCCTTCCAATGAACATCCAAGACTGATTTCCTTTAGGATGGACTGGCTGGGTCTCCTTGCAGTCCAAGGGACCCTCAAGAGTCTTCTCCAACACCAGAGTTCAAAAGCATCAATTCTTCGGTGCTCAGCTTTCTTTATAGTCCAACTCTCACATCCATACATGACCACAGGAAAAACCATAGCCTTGACTAGATGGACCTTTGTTGGCAAAGTAATGTCTCTGCTTACTATGCTGTCTAGATTGGTCATAACTTTCCTTTCAAGGAGTAAGCATCTTTTAATTTCATGGCTGCAATCACCATCTGCAGTGATTTGGAGCCCCCAAAAATAAAGTCTGACACTGTTTCCACTGTTTTCCCATCTATTTCCCATGAAGTGATGGGACCAGATGCCATGGTCTTAATTTTCTGAATGTTGAGCTTTAAGCCAACTTTTTTCACTCTCCTCTTTGGCTTTCATCAAGAGGCTCTTTAGGTCTTTTTCACTTTCTGCCATAAGGGTGGTGTCATCTACATATCTGAAGTTATTGATATTTCTCCCGGCAATCTTGATTCCAGCTTGTGCTTCTTCCAGCCCAGCGTTTCTCATAATGTACTCTGCATAGAAGTTAAATAAACAGAGTGACAATATACAGCCTTGATGTACTCTTTTTCAATTTGAAACCAGTTTGTTGTTTCATGTCCAGTTCTAACTGTTACTTCTTCACCTGCATACAGGTTTCTCAAGAGGCAGGTCAGGTGGTCTGGTATTCCCATCTTCAGAATTTTCCACAGTTTATTGTGATCCACACAGTCAAAGGCTTTGGCATAGTCAATAAAGCAGAAATAGATGATTTTTGGAACTCTCTTGCTTTTTCCATGATCCAGTAGATGTTGGCAATTTGATCTCTGGTTCCTCTGCCTTTTCTAAAACCAGCTTGAACATGACTCATGCTTGTCTATAAACTTATCTTTCTTGATGCTGTAAGTATCAAAATTAACAATGAGCATTAAAAATTTTCTAACAACTTCATAGGATACTTTTATACTATGTTTAATATTTTTAAAATGGGGCCCTTATGTATAATTTTTAAGATTACAGTTTCCTACTTATTTTTGTTATATTTTGCATAATTATTAGTCTGAAATAGGTTATAAATAAAACTGGTATTTCTCAGTTTGAAAAGCACTATAATGGGATGAAAAGTGAATAAATAGTTGACTTGGAAAGGAATACTTAAAATAAGAAAAGTATTGAAAACTTTGGTATGGAAATTTTTGAATAAGGTTTTAAAATTGGTAAGGAAATTGACTAATGAAGAGAAATAGATAGGAATGTCTTTTGGCTATGCTTTATATGCCCCTTATGTGGAAAGTTGTATCAATTGCATAAAATCAGAAAGCAGAGGGATGGAGGGAGGTGCCTACACCTTGATTTCTGCTCGTCACAAGTTTGCCAAGGGAATTATTCCCAGTGAAACTCCAGTGGTCAGTAGGGCAGGTGGAGTGCACTCAGGATTATGGTTAAGTTTGAGTCAAATGGACAATCTTGAGGAAGTCCTAGGATCGAGCAGGTATGTAGATTCCTGTTTCTCTGGAAAGAGTGAGCCACAGTCTGTGTTGACTCTCTGGGCTCCATAGGAAGGGTCCTGGCTTCCAGAGAGAGATTTGTGTGTGTGTGTGTTCAACCTAGAAATAAGGGCCTTTGGGCTTTAGAGGCTGCTGCAAATATTTAATCCAGTCTGGCTTACCATCCTTTCATTTTATAAACACACATTCTGCAGATCCACATTAGCAACTAATCACAAATATCAGTTGACAGGAAAAGCGTTTATCGTGTGATAAGATCTAAAATCTAGAACACGCACTGTGGCCTCAGAACTATGGAAGGGCTCTGCATAACACTCATACATCAAAAATACTGAAGGGATATACACCAAGATATTAGTTGGGAATATTAATATTATGGCTTCAGAAATATGAGTGATGTTGTCTTCTTCCTACTTTTCTATTTTTCTAAAGTTTGAAGAGTAAGTATACATTTCTTTAAATATAAATAAATACGTATACATATATGTAATACTTTTAATAGTAAACGTATTTCTTTAGACACGTGTATCGTGAGTCTGAATAAGAGATAATAAAAATGGACAATACTTTTTGTTGACATGATAAAGGTAAAGGAGAAAATTTGAGTGTTTTCCTATCTTGAACAGAACACATTAGAGAAAAAGATTTTAGGAAACAGATATAAAAAAGAAAAAAATTTAGGAGCTAAGGAGTTAAGAATGATTTCATAATTTCAAATTAGTCATTTGAAAAGATAAAGAAAAGCTAACTTAAATTGAATAATTGCTAACATTAATTGAGATGTACCATATTATGAATAGTATTTCAAACATTTAGAGTGAATTAGTTCATTTCTTGATAAGTAATGATAACGAGATGGGAGAATTAAGATAATAAGGCCTATGTTTTGGGAGACCACCTGGGAGGCTCTCTCCAACAGTTACCATTATTTCAAACTTATTTTTTAAATATAAATTTATTTGTTTGAGGTTAATTACTTTACCATATTGTACTGGTTTTGCCATACGTCAACATGAATCTGCCATAGGTATACACGTGTTTCCCATCCTGAAACCCCCACCCTCCTCTCTCCCTGTACCATCCCTCTGGGTCGTCTCAGTGCACCAGCTCCAAGCATCCAGTATCCTGCATCAAGCCTGGACTGGCTATTCATTTCATATATGATATTATACATGTTTCAATGCCATTCTCCCAAATCATCCCACCCTCTCCCTCTCCCACAGAGTCCAAAAGACTGTTCTATACATCTGTGTCTCTTTTGCTGTCTTGCATACAGGGTTATCATTACCATCTGTCAAACTTACTATGTTTAAAACTCACTATCACTCACTTTTGGTAGTGACTATTCTTTTCCCACTTCATTACACATACCTTGGAGTTATTTTTGACCTCTCTTCTTCCCCTTTTAGCATCTAATTCATTTAATCAGTCTGTGTCACCTTTGCAAGAATCACCTTTGCAGATTACAACTGAAATTTAAAAAGCAATACAGGTACTGTTTACAGAAACTGTTTATATTTGACAATCTCAAATATAAAAGATAAAAAATTCACAATGTTGAATTTCTGCCGTGGTGCAGCCATTACAGTGAACATTTTATGTATTTTCTTTCGCTTCTTAATCGTAGATAAGGGGTATTGTAGATTTTACTTTTTTCCCCCAAAATGATTACGTCTCTGGTTATGTATATCATTATTTAAGTTGGTCAGCATCACCTAGCCCTTAAGTGAAAGATCTAGCATCCACTCTAGGGTATATGTAGTTCCTACTGAATAATATAACCAGATTGATATTCTAGACTGTCAGATGATTGATTACATAGTGATACAATTAGATTCATTGATATGTCTTAAATTACTAATTCAGTAATGCCATAAATCCATTTTCCAAACAAAATTGTAAGCAGTTTTGAAATTTATTGATCTAGATTGCTCGATAAAAGACAGGACCCCCAGTTTAATTTGAATTTCACTTAAGCAATAAATAATTTTTAGTAATCATCATCTCATTATCGTAATTATCATATTTCATACCTATGGAGTGGTATTTGGAACATTTTAATTTTTATCATAGCCCTATTAGATAGTTACTGTTAGTATATCTCATGCAATATTTGGGACATATGCGTACTAATAAAACTAACCGTTTTTCTGAAATTCAGTTAAAATATGTCCTACACATTGCATACTTTTACTGAAAATCTGTCTGAAATACAAATTTGTGTATCTTGTATTTTTATTTGCTAAATTTAGTAGCCTTGTTCTAGACACTCATATCTAAACTTGTAGATACAGCTTCAAGCAGGAGGAAGAATTTAGTAATTATCCTTGTCTCTTTGTCATCACCATCATTATAGAATAGCACCCTGGATTGTTATTCTAAGCATTTTATTTAATCTTTACCATATGAAGTAGTTACCATTAATAGCTCTTATTTGATGAGTAAAGTGAGGCAAGTATATAATCATTTTAAGATAAAAAATTAAAACCAATGATTTAAAAATTTGAGGCATCTTAAAGTATATTTGGATATTTAGGAGCCAGAAATATGATTTCTACACCTGGATTAGCTCTACTAAAATTACACATTTGAAATATCATTTATATATTTCTAAATGTGCTCATAGTGAGACAGTATGCACTGTGCTATGAATTTAGCATGCATGAAACTGAGACATTTTTGATAGCTGAAAACTTAGGAGAGGCCTTTAGGTAAAAACTGTAGTATATTATTTATATCCAGCAGCATTTTGTTGGTTTTTAAGTTAGTACTTCTCAGTATAAATAAGCTACCTCTGAAGGCTATTTTTAGCATGCTTAACACATTTAAATTTAGGGGTTATAATTTACCATTTTGGATAAAGTCACTTGCAATCTTAAAGTATCCTCCTCTCCTTTTACTTTATAAACCCAAAATATCAATCTTGAACGTTCTGATGATGTTTATAGGATTCAGAAATATTCCACTGTTTTACTATTGCTGCTGCTGCTAAGTCGCTTCAGTCGTGTCCGACTCTGTGTGACCCCAGAGACGGCAGCCCACCAGACTACCTCGTCCCTGGGATTCTCCAGGCAAGAACACTGGAGTGGGTTGCCATTTCCTTCTCCAATGCATGAAAGTGAAAAGTGAAAGGGAAGTAGCTCAGTTGTGTCTGACTCCTAGCGACCCCATGTTCGTGTATATTAATCTGTGGTTCTAAGAATTAATGCTTTTGAACTGTGGTATTGGAGAAGACTCTTGAGAGTCCCTTGGACTGCAAGGAGATCCAACCAGTCCATTCTGAAGAAGGTCAGCCCTGGGTGTTCTTTGGAAGGAATGATGCTAAAGCTGAAACTCCAGCACTTTGGCCACCTGATGCGAAGAGTTGACTCATTAGAAAAGACTCTGATGCTGGGAGGGATTGGGGGCAGGAGGAGAAGGGGACGGCAGAGGATGAGATGGCTGGATGGCATCACTGACTCGATGGACGTGAGTCTGAGTGAACTCTGAGAGTTGGTGATGGACAGAGAGGCCTGGTATGCTGTAATTCATGGGTTCGCAAAGAGTCGGACACGACTAAGCAACTGAACTAAACTGAACTGAAAGTGTCAAAAATTTTCCTGTGAACTGTATATTACAACATTAATTATTTGACTTTCCATTCTATTTTTCAAATTTTGGTTTCTACTTCCTTCCTGCATTATAATACAGTAGTTTATTAATTTTAGTGTTTTCATCTTAAGTTGCTTCCATTTCTCTAGCAATAGAGTTCTTTAGACATTTTATTTTATTTTTATTTTTACTTTATTCTACGTTACAATACTGTATTGGTTTTGCCATACATTGACATGAATTAGCCACAGGTGTACATGATCTCCCAATGCCAAAGCCCCCTCCCACCTTCCCACATCATCTCTCTGGATCATCCCGTGCACCAGCCCCAAGCATCCTGTATCCTGTATTGAACATAGACTGGCGCTTCGTTTCTTACATGATAGTATACATGTTTCAATGCCGTTCTCCCAAATCATCCCACCCTCTCCCTCTCCCTCAGAGGCCAAATGTCCGTTCTATACCTCTGTGTCTCTTTTGTTGTCTCACATACAGGGTCATCATTACTATCTTTTTAAATTCCATATATATGTGTCAGTATACTGTATTGGTGTTTTTCTTTCTGGCTTACTTCACTGTGCATAATTGGCTCCAGTTTCATCCATCTCATTAGAACTGATTCAAATGTATTCTTTTAAGGGCTGAGTAATATTCCATTGTGTATATGTACCACAGCTTTCTTATCCATTCATCTGCTGATGGACATCTAGGTTGTTTCCATGTCCTGGCTATTATAAACAATGCTGCAATGAACATTGGGGTACATGTGTCTCTTTCAATTCTGGTGTCCTCGGTATGTATGCCCAGCAGTGGGATTGCTGGGTCATAAGGCAGTTCTAAAGATTAGAATTCTGTTATGTTGTATTTTATTTATATAGCCAAGAATTTCTTGCAAAAATTGTTGCTTCTTTTTACTAAAAGTTATTTTATCACATTCCCTTAATTTTGTCCTATGGACATTTTTGTTGTTGTTGTTGCAGGCATGCATTATTGATTTGATTATGCAAATAAATGGGGTAATAGGCTTAATAGAAATTTGCAAGCAACTTTTCTTGGAGATGTATTTGTTTGCATAATAAATATGGCTGAATAAATAGTTTGCTTTTTTCAGGACAGTTGACTTTCAAGGCTTCTTTAAGAAGGGCACTCTTCAATTCCCTTCTTACCTCCATGACTCTGTGATATGTTACAGTCCAAACTGTTAAGTGGTTTAGTCTGTCTAGTAATACAAACATTGACTAAAGAGCTTTATAGTCTAATACCCACTTGACAACATGTTCTGCTTTAAGTTGTATGCATAAGGTCCCAAGACAAATTTCATTCCAAACCAACTCATTCTTACATATAATCTAGGTGTAGGAAACCAAGAGTGTCATTTTCCTTTCTGCTTTATTATATCAGTATTCAGTTACTGTTTAATGGAGTAATTAGAGTTCTTGTTACTGGAAATTGGAGGATACCTTCTCTTTCTAGTGATCACATCTGTTAAATCTGAACTCAAACATTTTCCTTCTGTAAGACAGGAAGGTGTTTTCTTCTAAAAATTTGGGATGGGAGGAACTGTTACTTCATGACTGTTACATTCAAAAGTCTAACAGAAAAATGATAGAGAATAACTTTTCAAATGGAAAATTGCCCTGATTATTTGAGAAGGGTGAAACTGACATTTGGGAAGTATCATTTTATGAGGAACAGATGAATCCGAAGTTAGAAATGAATTTAGTGCCTACCACAATTAAATTGGTAGAATAACAGTTATGGGGATCTCAAATCATAACAGTGCTCACAATTTCAAATAAATAGATATCAATGGAATAGAGATGGTGAGGAAAATAATGATTTGTTAAGAGCAACATGGTATTATAAAATGGAATATATCATACCACGGTAGTTAAAATCTTGGGATCTGGGGTTAAACAGAATTGAGAAAAGAACTTGACATTCATTCCTTATCAGCAAACTGCCTCAATTTTCTAAACCTCAGTTTTCTTTTATTTAAAATGTGGGTAATAACATGTAACTTGTAGAGCTAATGCAAGAAAGGGTGCCCTCAATGGATATGTTGTACAATATTTCTGGAAGATGGAAAGCACTGGGAATAAGACTGGTAAGAGAAAATAAAACAGCTCTGTAAAAAAAAAATTCACGAGAACACTGTTTTATATGAGTAAAAGTACATATTCATAAAATTGTTAAATCTAGATGAAACTGTAAAGACCTGGAGGGGAAAACGGGCAGTCAGGTCACTGGGTTAAAGAAGGGCATTCAGATCACCTCATTGGTGAGACCAGCCCTTTCCTCCATCCCAGCCCTTCACACTGGACCTGCAGGAAGCAGGGCTGGACCATGGACTGAAAACCAGAGCTACTCTGGGACACAGGGGAAATGCTTGTCTATGGAGAGTTCCTATAGCAAGTTTTGGGAATAGTGAGAGAAGCTGAGCACAGTGAGTGAAGACAGCAGGGCTGAGGAATTTAACAGGAGATCGACAGAAACAAAGCCCTTGTTCTGGAGAAGAGCATACTCCTGTGCTCCAGGTTCTGAATAATGGCAACTGGTCAGAAGCCTGTCTACCCCTGCAGACTCGCCTTTTCTAAAGACACTATAAACATGATAAATCAAGAAGTGGAAGCAGTTCAGTTAGTTAAGTAGATTAGAGCAACAGGTCATATGTGTGGCTTTCCACCTTTGCTTTTTTATATTTGCAGCATTCTCATTTTTTAATACCTTATGGTCACCCTCTGAAGAACCAAAGAACCAAATTCCCCAACCTTTCTCACATTCAGGATGCTAAAATAGGGCTTAATCCAGCTGGTATTTACACCAACATGAGACATGAATTCAGAAGAGGGGAAAGACCAGGAGACACTCTGCTTGCCAGAGGACAAGGGAGAGAGAAAGTTTTCAGAGACAGTGGAGGCAGATGTCCCAGAAGCAGCGATGCCAGTGACCCAAGGACTGGGGATCCATCTGTAGCTGGGCCAGCGGGACAGTTCAGGAATTGTCCCTCTCTGGATAGCTTTCAACTGGTTCTTATATCCTCCTGGGGATCAGTTCAGTCACTCAGTCATGTCTGACTCTCTGTGACCCCATGGACTGCAGCACCACAGGCTTGCCTCCTGTCCATCACCAACTCCTGGAGCTTGCTCAGACTCATGTCCATTGAGTTGGTGATGCCATCCAACCATCTTATCCTCTGTCATCCCATTCTCTTGCCTTCAACCTTTCCCAGCATGAGGGTCTTTTCCAGTGAGTCAGTTCTTCACATCAGGTGGCCAAAGCATTGGGGATCATGTGTACTAATGTGAATTCTTAAATTTACTTTCTAAATAAAACCAAGAATCTGTTCTGTTGCTTTAATCAATGAACCCCATATAGTATAGTAATAGACCTCAAAGACACTGGGAAGTGGAACTTAGTTATCAGACCATAGGATGGGACTCTGGTAGGCTGAAACATGCAGTGGCAAATTGGAATCCCAATGTGTGCACAGGGAATAAAAACGAGCTGGTTCACAGCATTCAACATTATCATCCTCTAAATCAATAACTTAAAATATTTTTCATATTTTTGGCCACGTTTTAATTTGTTTTTCAATGCTGAGTGGTATTTCATTGTATGTTCATACCACAATTACATTATTTCTTCTCTCATTGATATATATTTTGATTGTTCTAGTTATCAATTATCATGGATAAAATGGCAATAAATATACCAGTCACTTTAAAAAGTATTATTAGTAAAGAATGCCAGGAATACAGAGAGTGTTGGCAATGTCTCAGTTCAGTTCAGTTGCTCAGTCGTGTCCAACTCTGTGACCCCATGAACTGCAGCACACCAGGCCTCCCTGTCTATCACCAAATCTTGGAGTTCACTCAGACTCATGTCCATCGAGTCAGTGATGCCATCCAGCCATCTCATCCTCTGTCGTCCCCTTCTCCTCCTGCCCCCAATCCCTCCCAGCATCAGAGTCTTTTCCAGTGAGTCAGCTCTTCAAATCAGGTGGTCAAAGTGTTGGAGTTTCAGCTTTAGCATCATTCCTTCCAAAGAACACCCAGGGCTGACCTTCTTCAGAATGGACTGGTTGGATCTCCTTGCAGTCCAAGGGACTCTCAAGAGTCTTCTCCAACACCACAGTTCAAAAGCATCAATTCTTCAGTGCTCAGCTTTCTTCACAGTCTGACTCTCACATCCATACATGACCACAGGAAAAACCATAGCCTTGACTAGACGGACCTTTGTTGGCAAAGTAATGTCTCTGCTTTTGAATCGGCTATCTAGGTTGGTCATAACTTTTTTCCAAGGAGTAAGTGTCTTTTAATTTCATGGCTGCAGTCACCATCTTCAATGATTTTGGAGCCCACAAAAATAAATAAATAAATAAATAAATAAAAATATTTCTCCCACCAATCTTGATTCCAGCTTGTGCTTCTTCCAGTCCAGCATTTCTCATGATGTACTCTGAATAGAAGTTAAATAAGCACGGTGACAAGATACAGCCTTGACATACTCCTTTTCCTATTTGGAACAAGTCTGTTGTTCCATGTCCATGAAGAGATGCCCCACATCCAAGGTAAGAGAAACTCAAATAAGACGGTAGGTGTTGCAAGAGGGCAGACACACTGAAACCATACTCACAGAAAACTAGTCAATCTAGTCACACTAGGACCACAGCCTTGACTAACTCAATGAAACTAAGCCATGCCCTGTGGGCCCACCCAAGACGGGCGGGCATGGTGGAGAGGTCTGACACAATGTGGTCCATTGGAGAAGGGAATGGCAAACCACTTCAATATTCTTGCCTTGAGAACCCCATGAACAGTATGAAAAGGCAAAATGATAGGATACTGAAAGAGGAACTCCCAGGTCAGTAGGTGCCCAATATGCTACTGGAGATCAGTGGAGAAATAACTCCAGAAAGAAAGAAGGGATGGAACCAAAGCAAAAACAATACCCAGCTGTGGATGTGACTGGTGATAGAAGCAAGGTCCGATGCTGTAAAGAGCAATGCTGCATAGGAACCTGGAATGTCAGGTCCGTGAATGAAGGCAAATTGGAAGTGGTCAAACAAGAGATGGCAAGAGTGAACGTCAACATTCTAGGAATCGGCAAACTAAAATGGACTGGAGTGGGTGAATTTAACTCAGATGACCATTATATCTACTACTGCAGGCAGGAATCCCTTAGAAGAAATGGAGTAGCCATCATGGTCAACAAAAGACTCCAAAATGCAGTACTTGGATGCAATCTCAAAAACGACAGAATGATCTCTGTTCATTTCCAAGGCAAACCATTCAATATCACGGTAATCCAAGTCTATGCCCCAACCAGTAATGCTGAAGAAGCTGAAGTTGAACGGTTCTATGAAGACCTACAAGACCTTTTAGAACTAACACCCAAAAAAGATGTCCTTTTCATTATAGGGGACTGGAATGCAAAAGTAGGAAGTCAAGAAACACCTGGAGTAACAGGCAAATTTGGCCTTGGAACGCGGAATGAAGCAGGGTAAAGACTAATTAGAGTTTTGCCAAGAAAATGCACTGGCAATGTCTAACTGGTAATAAATTAGTAATGTTTAAACTTTGAAATCTCAGTGTAAGGTATAGTGACAAAATCACAGTGTTCCAGTGACCCTTCGTTAATGTTGTTTGCATAGAAGGAGGTGTGTAACAACAACAAAGAGTTAAAGCCAGTTTAGGGTTGATAAAGATTGCAGAGCTGATGACTAGGATGGAAGCATCAGGGATGATGCAAATGAATCAGGATAACTGTAGCTCCTAAGCCCAACTTTGCCTCCCTTATCAGCAGAAACAGGCTCTCTTCTGTTTGATGAGACTGTTCTTGACTTGACTGCAAATGCTATGGCAGCCTGGCGGGAGGAAGCAGCTCTACCGGAAGAAGCAATTTCTCCTCAGG
The DNA here is from genome assembly GCA_917880005.1 of Nanger dama. Classification (NCBI taxonomy): domain Eukaryota; kingdom Metazoa; phylum Chordata; class Mammalia; order Artiodactyla; family Bovidae; genus Nanger; species Nanger dama. The sequence continues at coordinate 27,172,086 of CAKJTW010000021.1, forward strand.
TGCCATCCAACCACCCTTCATTGTCTTCAAAATCCAGCACGCCCCAAGGAGCAAATTACTGAGTCAAACCTGGGAAGTGGGTGGGACAACAGCAAAGAGGCAAATATTTTGCTTATCTTTACTGTCAAAAATCTGTCTAACATTCGTGGGGACGTTTTTAGGCTGCTCACTGCCCCTAGGACAGGGGACGAGAAGCATAGCTCCTGGCTGGCAGGACTGCACAGCATCGCACCCTCAGCAGAGATGGTGTACCCATTTAGCCACTCAGGCGGCTGGCAGCGCATCCGCTTCTGCAGCCTCTCCTGCTTACTGTACCCAACAGAGGCGGTAGAAATGAGGCTGTGGTGCCACTGATGCCTTGGTATAATCTACAGGATGGATTTTGACAGTGAAGACATGTAGCATTATTGGCATGAACAAATCAGCTGTGACCCTCCTCCTCGCATCCTTCTCTATGATGGCAACCCCCTCCAGTATTCCTGCCTGGAGAATTCCATGGACAGAGAAGCCTGGTGGGCTACAGTTCATGGGGTCGCAAAGAGTCAGACACAACTGAGCAACTAACACACACACGCACGCACACACACACCCACACACCCACACACACCCACACCCCTTTTCCTTCTTTTTCTTCATTATTGTGGCAGAAACCTCTGGGATTGTGTATAGACTAGAGGAGAAAAGGTCAGACTGGACACTTTTATTTTATTCCTGATTTTTGTGGAAAAGCATTCCTGTTCACCATTAAATACGATGTTGGCTGTGTGGATTAGCTTTCCTATCTGTTTCTACTAGTTTGTTTATTCCAGTTATGACTCAGTTTAGAACAATTTATTTTGTCTTCACTATGTATATTTTTGTTTTTTTAATGCCTCATAATTTTGCTTGAATACCAGACATTGTGAATTTTACATTTATTGTGCACTGGATAATTTTAGCTTTGTTTTGAGATAGTTCACTTACACAGAAAGAATAGGATCCTATTTTGTATTACTTTTCAGCTTTGTTAGCATCTAGTCTAGGGTATTGTTTCCCATTACCAAAACAAGACCCTTCTGAAGACCTTACTCAGTGCCCAGTGAATTACAGATCTTTCCAGCCTTGCTGTTGTTGTTCAGTTGCTCAATCATGTTCGACTCGTTGCAACCACATGGACTGCAGCAGGCTAGGCTTTCCTGTCCTTCACTATCTCCCAGAGTTTGTTCAAACTCACGTCCATTGAGTCGGTGATGCCATCCAACTATCTAATCCTCTGTTGCCCCCTTTTCCTCCTGCCCTCAATCTTTCCCAGCACTGGGGTCTTTTACAACGAGTCCGTTCTTTGCGTCAGGTGGCCAAAGTGTTGGAGCTTCAGCATGTGTCTTTCTAATAAAAATTCAGGGTTGATTTCCTTTAGAATCGACTGGTTTGACTCCTTGAGTCCAAGGGACTCTCAAGAATCTTATCCAGCACCATAATTCGAAAGTATCAATTCTTTGGGACTCAGACTTCTTTATAATCCAACTCTTACAACCATACATGACTACTGGAAAAACCATAGCTTTGACTCTACAGACCTTTGTTGGCAAACTGATGCCTCTGCTTTTTAATATGCTGTCTAGGTTTGTCATAGCTTTTCTTCCAAGGAATAAGCATCTTTTAATATCATGGTTGCAGTCACCATCTGCAGTGTTTTTACAGCCCAAGAAAACAGAGTCTGTCACTGTTTACATTGTTTCCCCTATGTATTTGCCATGAAGTGACGCCATGATCTTAGTTTTTTTGAATGTTGAGTTGTATGCCAGCTCTTTCATTCTCCTCTTTAACCTTCATCAGAGACTCTTTAGTTCCTCTTCACTTTCTGCCATTAAGGTGGTCATCTGCATATCTGAGGTTGTTGATGTTTCTCCTGACAATCTTGTATCCAGCTTGTATTCATCCAGCCCAGCATTTCCTGCATCAGAAAGTGGCTACGTGTATAAGGCACACTTACCGAAGTTCTCCAGAGTTCTGTCTGTGCATTTCTCTCCTTTCCAATTATTTGTCTTGAAAAGTCTAGCAGTCTTTGCCTTTCCAGTCTTCCAGTTAGGTCTCCCCAACTGTGTGACATTGCTGATCTTCGCTAATAACTCCTTTACCTACATTTCAGTCTAGAAACACCCTCCAAGCTAGGACAAGTGCAGGGCTCAATCTTGTTTTTCATCTCTCAAGGATCACTGTCCTTCACTGCATAATGTTCAGTGTTTTGAAAAGTGTTGTTTTATATATTTTGTCCATCTTTCTAATTGATTCAGGAGGGAGAACAAATCTGGAATGTTTTACTTCATCTTGGCCAGACGCAGGTGTCTTTTATGCACATTAAAAATTTGGCAAAATATTGTGTGGATTTCAGGGCCTCAGAGCTCTGGTTTGAGTCTACAACTCAAGCAATGATACTCCTAGGCAAGTTATGGAACCAATCTGTGTCTCAGTTTCCTCATCTGTAAAATGAGATGACAATACCTACTTTATGAGTTTGTTGACCTTTAAATGAGAGGAAGTCAGGGAAAAGGGGCTTTTACTTTGCTCTATGGTATTTTCTGTTTTTAAAATTTTTAATGTCAAAAGTTAATGCATATATTAATATGCAGTTTTAGAATAGAGTAAGAACCTTTATAATCTAGTTTTCTCTTTAGTTGCTAGCAGTATAGAAGTCTGCCTGTTGAGGCAACATTCACCATCTTCTCTAATTCTACAAAGTATGCAATATAAAACCACCTTTACTGAAGTATATAAAATTGAAGTTCTCAAATGAGCACTGCGTGAATGTGGGTGCTAAAAGTACTTTAAACTTATTTAATTTCTTCAAAACAAAAAGGGCTTGAATAAATAAGTGAAAATATGTTTATTTTGGATTATACAAATGTGTAAAGTATATAATAAATCTTTTCTGTAAATTACCCAGATTTAAAAATATATTTCTTTGAAACTTTAAGCAAATTTTACACTACCATAAACTTGTAACAACATTATATTGGGGACAAAAAACAGCAATCTGAAACATGTACTGATTTCTTATTCAAAACTTTTGAATTAAAAGAAGTGAATTTATTCAAGAGTAATCCTGTGTTACATTTTTATTTTCTGCTTTCTCAGCTGTTACGATTGGAATGTTAATAGTGACAAATACAAGGAGGATGTGACAATGACTTGTAAACTGTCTTGGAAATATCTGACAATAAAATGTTGTAATAAGAAGAATGTCCTTTTTATATTTGAGAAATACAAATTATCCCACTCCTGTTATCAGAAGTTATCCAGAGAGATATTTTAGCAAACAAGTGCTTGTTCAGTCATGAGAGCAAGTCTTCCTTTTGAAGAGAGATTCTTTAAAATGTTATGACACATGGTGAGCTCTTGTTATATATACATTAGGCAGATCTTTCTGATTACCATACCTATGTTGTGGTATTAAATTTTTAAAAACAGAGATGTCATTTTTATGTTTTTCTCCAAGGGAGAGATTGCCTATTTCCTACAAGGGAAATAGGTTTATGCTTCTATTCTTTGAATCTATGTGATATAATATTCAGAAATACTTTAGCATTATTTGGTCAAGTGCAAAATGTCAGGAATGTTTTATTTTTCACCATGTTTCCTGAATATATGTCTGATGAGATCCTTCTGTTTCTTGTAAACTGGAAAACACCACTACAGGGCTTGCTGTGAAAGGATGACAAGCGAGTTACCACAAGCCCATTTGTGCAAAATGATGGCTGTGGTTCCCTGTTAGGAGTTGCTCAGCTGAGAAGATGAAAAGATGGTCAAACAGAAAGTTGCTGGGTCCTGGAGATCAAAATGCAGTCTTCTGTGTGTCTTGCATGCATATATTAGCATACCTATTTGTAGTAGGAGTCTGGGAGGGTGCCTAAGCAAGAAAACGGTATTGGGCATCAAATCTGTGATCTTTGTGTTGTTGTTCAGTTGCTAAATTGTGGCCGACGCTTTGCAGCCCCATGGACTGCAGCATGCCAGACTTCCCTGTCCTTGATTATCTTTGTAATAATTTACTATTAAACCTGATCCATTTTTGTCTTCTAAAATACATCACTTGTAGTTTATTTGTAACAACAAGTGACATCAGTGTGAAAGGATGGAGTGGCATGTGTGACCTGGATCACTTGATAATGTATAAAAGAACAAAATAATAACCGTCTTAGCACTCAGAGCAGTACTGCCTTACACACCAAGCAATCAGTTGTCCTTTTAACAATCTCAGTGATTTCTCTGGCTCTTTTTCCTCAGGTTAAATCAGGAAACTTGGTTCTATGAAAGAAAAATAAATATAACATAGTTATACAATTTAATTTAAAACGAAACCAAAGAGCAGATCTAAGTATCTATGACTAATGGAACTTCCCAATCGTCTAGCATAGGCAGACAGAACAACATGGTCCAGGAACACAACGTAAGTTGCCTTCTACACAACGTAAGTTGCCTTCTAAGTTTGTGTTTTTGTTTCCCTAAGAAAACTAAGCAGCTAGACAAATGTCCAGTTGATCTGTGTTATGCTCCAATACTGCTGATGAAGCTTCCTGTCTTTTTAAAAATAAATATTGCTCTATAAAGAATCCGTTACATGCTCCAGATTTAATGTTATTAATTTGATGGGTAAGTTTGTAGCAAAATGAAAAAAGGGCAAGAAAAATCATTGGTATATTAGATCCTGAAGGGATCCAAGTTTAATCCCAGGTTCCTAACAAAATTATAATAGAAAAACTGAGCTATACCATAAATTTCTTGTAGAATTCATCATCCAAATAAGATTTTTTTCTGCTCCATTCCTGTGCTAAATGTCTTAGTTCAGAGAGGGATTGTGCCTACCATAATAGATTTATGGCACTGTAATATGAACTGATGCTCTCATGATGTCTGTTACCTTTGATTTTAGATTTATGCACTAGCTCTAGTTTTTAAGCAATTTTTTTCTTTCCCTCCCATGAGACATATGATCAGTGCTAAACCATCATAGACAACTGGAGACACTGATGATTTTCTGTAATGAGAGGAAAGGGTCCCAGATGCCTGATGAAACACTCATTCTTTCTGAGACAAATAATAGTCACAGGCTAGAGACAAATCTTTTAGTTTTTCAGTCTTGATCTCTGCTACTGAGATAAAGTAGAAGATATAATGGATCTGTTTCTAATAACCAAAGAGGTAATGAGTCTGTTTCTAATAAACTTAGTTCTAGAATAAAGCAAAAGCCAAATAAAATGCCAACTAAAATTGTAATTACAATGAAACCTCTTTCTAGGAGAAGACAGATTAGATTATTTAGAAGCAAGCTTTGAACACATTGAAATTTTAAACTGTTCAAATTCTACCAGAGATGTGGACTCTTCAAACACTTGTGATTGACTTGCAAGCTGGCAGCTTTGAATGGCAAGGTATGGTCCTTTCAGGTGCAGGTTGCAAATTAAAATTGTGGTTTGGGAAATAAGAGGTAGGTTTATAGTAAACAGGTGGCTTCTGTTCAGAAGAGAATTGCTGAGGACTCTTTTATGACGGTGCTGATGCTGTGACATATTAAGTGGCGCTTGTCTCTTTTCCATCTGCTGTAGACAACTGCTGGAGGCGGAACCCATTTAGGAGATGGTATTCACCATGCAGCTGCTCCGCCATATCTCATGAATAAAGGACCCAATCATGCCTTCATTCTGCTTTATTAGACCCAATTTGTCAGGACTGGGTCCTTGTTCTTTAGGCAATTGTCCACAGAGTACGGCTTTTGAAGAATTTGTTTTGGGGATTTGGCTTTTTAAAGATTAACTCGGTGTTAACAGAAAAATTGTGAGTTGCATTTTGGGTTTATATGTGCTTGATTATACTTGACCTAAATGACTGGGCTTGATAAAAGCCCTGCCCTGGGAAGTGTAATGCTTATTTGTCTCACAAGAACTCTGCTGACTTGCTTTAATCTCCCCTTGGACACACTTATCTTAGAGTTTTTATCTCTAAAAGAAGCAATTTGGTAGAATGCTCTGTTCTCTGCATACATCATTCAACTCATTTGCTTATTGCCATGTTACTTTTGTGATTCACAGATAAAAACGAACATTAAAAGAAAGGTACTGTTTTCTAGCTTTTGTCTGTTTTTCTCAGTAGGGAGTTTGATACTTCATCAAACGAGAGAGTACTGAAAAGACAAAAGGACGTATCCCTTTTTGTAGATATTAGACTATTTTGTTTAACTTTTAATAATTTGCAAATCCTGACTGAGTGTTTTGCTCAGAACCAGACGTCTTGCTGTAATAAGCGTGTTGGTGGAGGAATGTTTTTTTCCTGCCTTGGGTCTGGATTGCATTCAAATCATTGTATAGATTAAATGACATTTAGTACATGTGATTGGACTGAGAAAAACTTAATGTTAGGAAATTTTGACTTTTCTTGGCAGAACATTCTCACATATCATGATGTCACTGGCTGATAAAACACATAAAACCACCAAGTCTAATCATGTCTGTAGGTTTCCAATACGTTTGGTAGCAAAAGAATTCGAGTCCCTGTGTACATTCAAAGTTCACAGAGTATAGCAGGCAAAGAAAGGTATATCCATCACCAGGAAAACACTGAGGGACTCATGAAGCATGCGATGCCTACCTTGCTCAGAAATTAAATAGTGTAAGTGATTTTGAATAGCCTTTTAAGGTCACCTATGAGTCCTTTGTCCTCATTCCCACCATACATAACTGTCAAGATGCAGTATGTGTTTAGGAAAGATACACATTTTGGTAGCATAGACAAATGTCTTTGATCCTATCCAGAAATTATCAGTCTGTAAAATGTATTATCAAGCTAATTAATCTGATATTCAATTTAATAAAGCAGAAGAAAATCTTTAAACATTGTAATAGCTTGCTGAATTCTGAATAAAGCAAAATAAGCCATGTGTTTGAGAGACCAAACTTGAAAACTGAAAGATCTTTGGCTCCAGTTTCATCCATCTCATTAGAACTGATTCAAATTTATTCTTTTTAAGGGCTGAGTAATTCTCCATTGTGTATATGTTTCATGTCAATGTATGGCAAAACCAATACAGTATTGTAACGTAGAATAAAGTAAAAATAAAATTAAAAAAAAATCTTTGGGAGTTGAGATGAACACAAGTAGGTAGGTTAAACCTCTGCCATTTCACTGTTTGCTCTTTAACACTTGAGTCTAAGCGTGTATGTAACAGACTGCTTTTATAAATGATGATCTTTGCTTCCTTATTATTTGAAGCAAGTGGCTGAACTATTGGCATCACTTTCTATGTACCAGAACTAGTTTCTTCCTCTGTTTGATAGTTTCACCATGATTTAGTTTAAGTAGCATGCCCATCTCGAAAAGGTTTTTAAGACTGTAAAATGTTACATCTGCACAACTGTATTAATATTTCATAATAGTGTTGTGGTTTTTGAGCAAATGCTAAAAATATTTTACTTTTTCCATTTTAATGCATTTACATCATGTTGACTTTCCTCTGTTTTTTCTCCACGACTCTGATGTTTTTAAATAAGAACTAAAGAATTTAGAAAAACAAGTGGTATTTTAGTCTATTTTCAAGTTTAAGTCTTTGGCAGTGAAATGATAAAGCATAGATTGGGGTTAAGCAACTATCTATCTAGACGATGTCAAATAGCAACCTTTAGCTATCTGACATGAATTTTGATTTTTATAAAATGATCAACTTATGGCCAGAGTTAGAGATACTTTCTGTTGTGAAGAATTCACTTTGTAAAAGCTTATGCCTGCTTTACAAAGGGAGAACAATTGTTAGGGCAGTGCCTAGTAATTTTCTGGAGGATGATGTAAAGAATTTCATCTCAGAACATTGAGAAAGCATTAAATTTTAACAAAAGGAAAGGAACATGATATATTAGGTAACAGTAATATGTATTGAGATGAAAGTCATGCTTATGATACGTCAGCCGAAGAAGATAATCATTTTTCAAAAGAATCTGATCTAAAAGAAGCAGCGGTGGCAGGTACAGGTACATGGAGAACTGTGATGGACAGGTTCTGATTGAGGGGCCGTGATGAATAAAACTGGATGGCAGTGTTGTGAGATCATGCTGGAGACTGCCTGCTAGAAGGAGGAGAAGCTTAATACTTTTCTAATAGAGTTCACAGAACAGAGAAATTATTGTGCTGATGGCTGACCTCAGACATTCAGAATACTCCGAGAAACCTCACTCCTCTGAAACTCAACTCATGAGTGGTGTCTGCCCTGACTATGTGCTGATTTCATTCTTTGCTTAGTGGAAACATGAAAATCTTCCACTTTTGATTTAATTTAAAGAACTCTTTGTTAAACTATAAATGACAGTTTATTTACTTATTTGGCTTCAGAAAGCCAAATGAGAGTGGTAGTTTCTCAGACCAAGAGATGTGACAGTGGAGATGGTCACAGATATTTGGATGGTAGTTTGTATTTTGAAGAGAGAATTTAATAGATTATATTCCCAGTAAGCAAAGTCTTGACTTTGGAGTCTTCTTAACTACCAGTGTCTTTTGAGAAGTTCATAACCTCAACAGACAAACTTCTTTTATGTTTTGCTTTTTAAAAAAAATATTTATTTTAATTGGAGGTTAATTACTTTACAATATTGTATTGTTTTTGCCATACATCAACATGAATCTGCCACAGGTATACACGTGTTCCCCATCCTGAACCCTCCCTCCCTCCTCCCTCCCTGTACCATCCCTCCAGGTCATCTCAGTGAAACTGGAGCCTATTGTACAGAGTGAAGTAAGCCAGAAATAAAAACACCAATACAGTATACTAACGCATATATATGGAATTTAGAAAGATGGTAACGATAACCCTGTATGCGAGACAGCAAAAGAGACACAGATGTATAGAACAATCTTTTGGACTCTGTGGGAGAGGGCGAGGGTGGGATGATTTGGGAGAATGGCATTGAAACGTGTAATATCATATATGAAACAAATCGACAGTCCAGGTTCAATGCATGATACTGAATGCTTGGGGCTGTTTGTTTTTAAATCAAATTTGGTTTTAGTCTTCTGGCTGTGTGAAATTGCTACTGTAGAGGCTGTGCCTTTATGAAGTGCATTCTGTAATCTGTACCTCATGAGTTCTGTTTCAAATTTTGTCTCCTCAGAGTCCAGGTTTCACACTCAGCAGTTATATGTCACTTTCCTACCATGATTCTTTTTCTCTTGACTGGGACATTGAGAGAGGATAGACCTTGAGCTATCTAGGACAGGAAACACTGAGATTGCTAGAGAGGGATTCTGAGTATCTGAAATTAAAGGAGAGAAACCATACCAGAAGGGAGTTAAAGGAGGAACCACAAAAGGGACTACCTAATGTGGCCATTAAGTTTAGAACATGGCTGACTGTGGCTGTAGAGATTCAAGCTATATGCATTTACCTTGTTCTATACTAAACGTTTATGAATTACACAGTCTACTTTTTGTACCCACAATGGAACAGGCCAATAATTTAATCTCCCCCTTTTTTCTAGGGGTAAAAAAAAAAAGCCCTATGATATATGGTTTTTAAAATTACACAACAGTTTTACTTTCTCAGCTGTTTACCTGGCTTCAAATACTATTTTCAGTGTGAGAGTCCATAGTAAATTGAGCTGCCGGGGTTGTCAGCAATAATGAACTTACACTGTCAAACACTAATTTCTCCCAATCTTATATCATTAGCCTACTTCTGCAGTGAGCTCCTTCAGACTAAATAGCCATTATTTTATGTGACTGTCAAAATGAACTTCAGAGTTCAGCCATAAAAAAAGAAAAGAGAGCCACTTTTGAGATTCCTTCTAGACAAACAGGTTCTAGCTTTAGTGTGAACATATATAATCACAAAGTTAAAATCATATGTGTGTGTAGACATTAGTTCTTTAAGAAGTTAATAAGCTAGTTGATTTGTGTCTTCATAATGGATATTGGAGTAAGTGAAAAAAATCTCAAACTTACTGAATCTAATCCTTAACAGTTGCATTTTATCTTGGTATTCATATTATTGGATATTATGCGTGTGGCTAGGATCAGAGTTTGTATATCTTCTTCCAAGTCAATTTTTGTGGTCATGGACACTAGCTACTCTTATTCCTACCTATCATTTCTAGTTAGGACTCCAAGAGACATTAACATAAATGAGATATGAAGGTAAATTTATTCTTTCCATATGTATTTATTAGATGCCTATCATACTAGGGAAATAGTAGAAAAGAAACAAAACTGCAAGCTGAATACTGCTTAAATACCAGTTGGGGAGGAGACAGATAAGAGTTTATATCCTAGTTGGGGAGGAGACTGTAAAGATAAATAATTGTCTACTTTGTAAAATGACTAAATGTTATGAAGAAAAATAAATCATGACAAGAGTATAGGGATGGATAGGTGTGGACAGCACTATTTTACGTAAAGGAATAAATGCATGGTCTTTATTAACACTTACTACTGTGATAACCAGCCTCTGTAGATCCATAGCCCTTATGGGTTCTAATGAGTGTTGTTGAGCTACAAGAAATCTTTGTGCCTAAACCAATAGCTAACCTAAATTGTCTTCCTTTTCTGTTGACCTAACCTTGGAATTTGCTTAGCTTCTCAGTGTTGTATGAAACTAGTATTATCATATTAACAGATGAGAAGGGAGTTTCTAAATAGCATGGACTCAAAAGAATAATTAAGAGCCATCATCTAAAAGGAGACATGCATTAAATTGTCCAGAGGACATGCTGGGTAAGCAAAAAATTTTCAGTGCCTCACCTATTTATTCACAGTGAAAGCATCCATCCAGCAGGGTGGCCCAGCCCTGTATTCTTCAGGGTTAGATGCTATGATCTCAGGGTGGGTTTAAACTTTGAGTTATCAAATCTGGCTGATTTTAAGAATCCCTTGTTTCCCTCAGTGTGTATGCCCAGCAGTGGGATTGCTGGGTCATAAGGCAGTTCTATTTGCAATTTTTTAAGGAATCGCCACACTGTTTTCCATAGTGGCTGTACTAGTTTGCATTCCCACCAGCAGTGTAAGAGGGTTCCCTTTTTCTCCACATCCTCTCCAGCATTTATTGCTTGTAGACTTTTGGATTGCAGCCATTCTGACTGGTGTGAAATGGTACCTCATTGTGGTCTTGATTTGCATTTCTCTGATAATGAGTGATGTTGAGCATCTTTTCATGTGTTTGTTAGCCATCCGTATGTCTTCTTTGGAGAAATGCCTATTTAGTTCTTTGGCCCATTTTTTTGATTGGATCGTTTATTTTTCTGGAATTGAGCTGCATAAGTTGCTTGTCTATCTTTGAGATTAGTTGTTTGTCAGTTGTTTCATTTGCTATTGTTTTCTCCCATTCAGAAGGCTGTCTTTTCACCTTGCCATTATGTTTCTCACTTGATGTGTGGCTTTGGGTAATTCCCTCCAAATTAATGTAAGAACAGGAAATCTTAGAGATCAGCTATCAGGCTTACCACTTACTATGCATCTCTGATATGTCCATATGATGCTGCCATTATGATGAACAATAAATAGAACTATTTTGAAGTCAGAATATATAATAAAAACAATTATGACAATATAAAAAAGAATCCCTTGAAGATTATTTTAAAAATTAGACTTTGAGTTGAAGGCTTAAACCACATGAATCTGAATATGCAGAGGTGAGGTTCAGAAAATCTACTTTAAATAAATAAATCTCATCAGTTGTATTGCTTTCCAGGGTAACACTTTACCATTTTAATGATGGGAGTGGAGGGAAGGAAGGCAATACAATACCATATTTGCCCTAAAGTATCACTTACTCATTGATGAGCCATATCCACATAAACAGAAGTAATATGCAGAACACAGCTTTTAACAAAATAAAAATCTCTCCGTGTAATGTCCTCAGAAAAATTTAAAAATATTTTATACTTATAAAATGTTATTTTTTGTGCAAACATGTAAACAACAGAAAGTTAAAGAAAGCCTCTTAGAGATTAAAAATATAATTTCCAAAAATATAATAAAAGAGTTGCGAATTTTAATCCAAGAATGTCTCCAGCCCATAGAGATAAAAGGCAGGGGGAAAGGGAAGGAAAAAAATTAAGGTGACCATTCAGGAGATTCAGTGTTTAATTCATAGAAATTTTAGCAAAAAAATGATAGAGAAAATCAGGAGGAAGGAAATAATAAAAGATAAAAGAGAAAGAAAAAGAAGAAAACAGAAATTCCCAGTGTTCAAAGAGACAACTGAGACTTCAGAATGAAATGGGCAAGAACAAGTGAATAAGATTGAGCACACGCACCAGTTTTAAATAGAAGATTCTAAGTGTTTCCAGAGAGGAGAGGAGAAACAAAACAAAAAATGACAATCCATTTACAAATAAATGAGAATTCAGTTGGCATAAAGATGGCAACCCACTCCCATGCTCTTGCCTAGAAAATCCCATGGATGGATGAGCCTGGTAGGCTGCAGTCCATGGTGTCGCTAAGAGTTGGACATGACTGAGTGACTTCAGTTTTGCTTTTCACTTTCATGCATTGGAGAAGGAAATGACAACCCACTCCAGTGTTCTTGCCTGGAGAATCCCGGGAATGGGGGAGCCAGGTGGGCTGCCGTCTGTGGGGTCGCACAGAGTCGGACACGACTGAAGTGACTTAGCAGCAGCAGCAGCAAAGCAAAATACATGTTAGTTGACAGCAGACCAAATTCAATCCGTTAGAGCCTAGAATTTTGAAGCTAGAAAACAATTAATTCTGTTTAACAGGATAAAAATATTTTCAGATACTCAGGAACAACTCATAAAGTATACTTGTTGTGAGTACATTCTTAAAGACTACCAGGCAATTGGCTGTAAAAGCCAAGGAAGACAGTGGTGAGAAATAAAAGAAAGGGCCAACCAAAGTTTTTATACTATTAAGTGTACTGAAGCTCCTAGTACTTGATTTTTCAGATGCAAGATATAATATTGTCCTGCCAACCTAACATCCATAAGGTGATCATAAACTTGTTCTTTTTCTCTCTGTATTCTGTATTTTGTTAATTTATTATTTTAATAATATATTTTATACTACTTATCCACTATTTTAAAAAAATTGTAGTAAAATATACTTTTTAAATGTGTCATATTAACCATACAATTCAGTGACATTAGGTACATAGACATGTTATCTAACTATCACAGCTATTTCCAAAGTTTTTTCATCATCCCAAATAGAAACTCTGTACCCATTAAAAAATAATTCCTTATTTCTTTTATTCCTCAACCCCGATAAACTCTAATCTGCTTTCTGTTTTATGAATTTGCCTGTTCCAGATATTTCATATTAAGTGAAATAATTTTCCTTTATTCCTTGTTTATTTCACTTAGCATACTGTTGTTAAGGTCCATCCCTTGAAGCATGCATCAGAATCTTGCTGATTTTTATGGTTTAATAATATTCTACTATATGCATATGCCATATCTTAAAAGACCCATTTATCCACCGATGGACCCTTCACTTTTTCCTCACTTTCCCCCACTTTTTTACCTTGTGAGTAATGCTTCAGTGAACAATGACAGACACGTGTTGGAGTCTCTGTTTTTTATTTTGTGGGGATATACCTAGGAGTAGAATTGCTGGGTCATATGGAAACTCTAAATTTAACTTTCTGAGCAATCAGAAAGTTTTCCACAGGGGCTATACCATTTCACATTCCCACTAAAAATGTAGACGTTACCAGGGCTCCAGTGTTTCCACACTCTCACCAATACTTGTCATTCTGTGGTTTTTATCATTGTTGTTGCTGTTTGTTTGCTTTATTAGGGTCATCTTATCAGGTGTGAAGTCATGAAAGTGTATCTTGTGTTTTGGATTCGCATTTCCCTACTGATGAATACTACTGAGCATCTTTTACTGTTCTTATTGGCCCTATGTGTGACTTCTTTAAGAGATATCTAAGTCCTTTGCCCATTTTTGAGTTTGGTTATTTTTTTTATTGTTTTATAGGAATCCACTATTTTTCACTTTTATGTATCTTTTTAAAGTGTGAGTTCTGCAATGAAATATATTTGGTGCTCATCACAGATTTTTATATTTGAAACATCTCTAATCATTTAATGGTTTAGGAGGCACATTGATAAGTAGTTTCCTTAGAATAGGCTAAGGAATGCCATGTCCCTCAGTTCTTACATGTTCTTAGTGGCAAAACATCAATGATAATTTGGCTAGATTAAAAAAAAATCCTGGGTTCATATTTTCTTTCCTTGAGAAATAAAAAAAAGTTCATCCATTCTTTTTGTAGCATATAATGTTGTTGTCAATAATCTGATGCCAATTGGATTTTTTCACTTTCATACATCATGTGGATTTGTTTATTTTTGTAGATTTTTGTAGGGCTTGGATGACAAAAACATTCTTAGCTTTAAAATCCAATTGTTATATTAGTATTCTGGGTCAAACTTTCCAACTGCTTGGCATCTCGATATATAGATTCAAGCCTTCTAATTTCAGGGCAGTTTTTAATATATTTTTTGTGTTCCGTTTACCACTCCAGATATACTTGTCTTTATTTTTTCCTTTTGTCCTTTCCTCCTATTTTTCTTACTGAATTTTCTACAGTGTTATTCAGTCTTGAGCTTTTTCAGATTTAGTCTTTATAAAATTTGATTCTATCTTAATTATTTCCTACAATTTGTCAGTTTTCATTTTGTTTCTTCCTTTGTCTATGCATTTTCTTCCTGAGCTTGTTTCTGATTGTCTTATTTCCAAGCTTGTTTCATTTCTTAAGTTGATTTTAGCTCATTTTCCTAAATGTAACTTACAGTCCACCCCCTGTGTTGGCTCATTGTTTGTATCCACTGTTCTATATCCACAGATTCAACCAAGTGCAGACCTCATAGTACTGTATTATTTACAGTCCTGTATAAGGACTGTATAAGAACCCATGCAGTTGGGTCAAAGGTCACTATATCATTAAAATTAATTTATGCATTGCTTTTCATTTAATACAGCTATTAGAATATTTAAATTTACATGTGATCCACATTATATTTTTATTGCACAGTGCTGATTTAAAGAGGCAAGGAAAGACTATGTAGACCTGCACCTAAACAACAGATCCCCTCACTGTTCCAGTTTCTTCAGCATGGTTCATTGTGATATCATAAAGGTTCCTATGCTACATAAATTACCCCAGGATGCCCCTATTCTGAATTTATATTGAAAATCGATGGTGCTTTTAGGAGTCAATAGAAGATTACAAAATCCAGAGTTCTAGCCAAATACATCATGTTATCATAAACATATAAAAGACTTGTGACAGGGTTATGAGGTTTCTACTTAACGGAAGAAGTTCAAACAAATGCTCAGGACATCATATGTACAGTTAAATATTTAAACATTTGTTCAGTGTCAGTAGCTCTTTAACTTTATTAAAGGCTCATTATTATGGACAGAGTCCCCTTTTCATAATCATCCAAATCTCAATGTTGTCTCACAATTTAAATAATAGAGTTTTCCCAATCTAATAAATGGTGGTAGTATAGAAAATGGACATTAATAGCATTGTAAACTGATGTTCTAAATATAAAACTTTAATTTATAAAGTAACAATCTCAAGGGTGTGTGGAAATATAACAACAAAAAAACTAATTTTCTTTCTATTTAAGTCAGCAAAGTGGAATGTCCAGAGGGAGTTTTTGTTGAATGAAAAGACAAGTGTGAGGTGATGATGAATATACAGTTTAACTTATCATTTATTCAGAGCCTAGGTTCTCATGTCAAGCCTCAGGATCCAGCTTGTCCTAAGAACTTTTTAGCACTCACTTTAAATGAGGTCTGATGCTTCCATAGAAAATAAAGAATGATAGGGCCATTAAGAAGACATGTTTCAGTTCTGAAAAGGTAATGTAGAGGAGGTCAAGCATTATTTACAAATGGTCTAAGGCATTTTTTACACTGAAAGTTAAGCACATCCCTTGAAGATGCTGTATTTTGTTACAGTAAACTAATAAATCTTGCCCCCAAGGTGAGAACTGTTGTTAGTTGACACAAGGTACTGTTGGTATTGAGACCTCTGGGACTCCCAACACCAGGTCTGAGACAGGGGGCTGGACAAGGCTGTACAGGGTGAGATGTGAGGCTGATCTGTCAGTAGGGGCTGGGGCAGTGAAGACTAAGTGTCTGAACTGGTGGGCTTGAGTCCTGCTTGCATGTAGTTAGACTAGAGTTCTCAAGGGTAAAGATTCCAGCGTACTGTGTCTGGCTGGTGATTGGAAATGGATCGTGTAGGGCAGTCGTCTAGCCGTCTTTCAGGAAGGTGGCCCGTTGATCTCCTAAAATCTCCTGGAAAACACAGTTGCAGGCCCCCAAGACAAGAGTTAAGAAAGGTTCCCCACTGCCTCGTAAACTAAAGGGAAGGGTAGTGACCAAGCCCTTCTCCTATGCCGCTGAATGCCTTGCTGCTTTTGTGTGCTCTCCTGACACCCACGGGTATTGAGTGGCACACCCGTGGTGGCCAGTGACCCCAGCACTGATAGGAAAATAAGGGGGTGGGAAGAAGCATTTGAGACTCACCTGCTCTTCCCAGGCAAGACCCCTAGCCGGTGTGCCTGTGGCTTTCCTTAGCACTGTGGCTTATCATCATGGCTGTGGACTGCTTAGCATCCAAGGGCTTGAATGCCTCACCTGGTCATAGAGAAAATGCCCTAGTCAAAGATGGTGCCCTGGTCCCAGGAAAACTGCTTGACATTCCCCAGTGGTAGCGGGAGGCTTTAGGACCTTTCCCTCTTTTCCTATAACCACTCATAAAGTCTGCATTGTGAATGATAAGATAAAAAAAAAAAAAAAAAAACAGAAAACCATGAATATGTGTGTAGAGGCCTAAGTGGACACATGTGGCTGATTCATGTCAATGTATGGCAAAACCAATACAGTATTGTAAAGTAGAATAAAGTATTAAAAAAAAAAAAAAAATTTAAAAAAAAGGAAAAGAGAGGAGTCCCCCTGGCAGGAAGAATAAGGCTGGAAGAAAGAATAGTTTTTCTCCAAGACCTCTGGGTTGTGTGCCCATTCTGCTGTGCTGTTAAGCTATTTACTATGCTTACAAAAGCCCTAATTCTGAGAGTTACAGGAAAAATGCCATCGACCCATTGTACCCTCCTGGCACAGTGGAGGGCTTAATTCAAATCCAACTTAGGTCCAAGGTCCTTAAGCCACATAATCATTGCCATGAGGGAGGCCCTTAACCCCAAGGATACTAACTTTGGGATATTTCAAGGAAGAAATGGAATAAGTATGAGCAAAGAAAACATTTCCCTTCCCCCTTTTCACAAGTTTATTAAGTGACCAAAAAGGGGGAATGAAAGAGAAGAAGGAGATAGGAAGAAAGAGGAAAAAACAGCTATAGCTCCTATCTTCCCTAAATCAATAATATAATTACCCTCATACAGTTCTTGTTTATCATGGTATTTGACAGCTTAGAGGCGAAGGAGTTTCTTGATTTTAAATTGAGATTGTGGAACATTATATAATCACAGAAAACTCATGGTGTATACATGATATCTTATTAGCATAAAGTTACAATAGCTAATATTTATTGTGTAATAGTACAGTTATACCTGGGTATCTATCTATAGAGGATGGTTCCAGGATCCCCTGAAGATACCAAAATTCAAGGATGTTTAAGTGCTGTATGTAAGATGACATAGTACTTGTAGGTAATCCATAAGCATCCTCCTATATGCTTTAAATCATCTCTAGATGACTTATAATATCTAGTACAGTGTAAATGCCATGTAAATAGTTATAATGTAAATGATGTGCAGACAGTTGCTGGCATGCAGAAAACCTAAATTTTGCTTGGGAATTTTCTGGATTTTTAAAAAATGTTTTCCATCTGTGGTTGGTTGAATCCACAGATGAGGACCCCGCTGATTCAGAGGGTCAACGTGTACGGCACAAGTGTCACATGTATGTGGACAGTGCTAGTACTCTCACCTCGAGTTCAGATATGCACCCTAGCAAAGTGTTACCCCAAAGCCCTATACTTATTAAGAAGGAAGGTAAGAGCAAACCTGGGCCCGCCGACCTCAGAGCCCACTTACTTACATGCTCCAAGTATGTAAGTACATACTGCCTTGGTGAGTGTGAGTAATAGAGAGCCTGTCACATGTGATGTAAGGCGGCGTGTGTCTAACTTGAGTGTGTCTATAATCACCTGGAGATCTTCCTGTAGACCGTGCTTTGATCAGCAAGGATGGGGGACGGTCAGAGCGCGGTGATGAGTGTTTAGAAGATAGTGTTGAGATTCCAATGCTGATTTGGGCACTGGCTCACCCTCATAATAACTGCACTCTAGGACGTCTATTGCTTGCTGGAAAGAAACAAGCATTGTATGTGATATCTGTATTGAATATCTGCTGTGTTCTGGATATTGTCCTAGACACTAGAGATAAAAAGCAAATAACCCATTGTCTCTGTCTTACAGGAGCTTTCTTCACAAAGGACTCTGAATGAAGTTGATAGTTTCTCTTCTCGTCAGAATGGGTGAGTACTATCTCAAAGATGGTGAAGTGGATATTGTCCAGTGAATTTGAGGGGGAAGACCACATTTAACCATACTCCCATATAACTATGACAGTAGAATATTCCAGCACTACAAATGCTGCCTCTGTTCTTCAGGATTACATTCATCATTGTGATTATAAACATTTCCTTCTTCCACCATAATGTCCTTAAGTTTTGCAAAGATACAATCACAAAGAGCATTTTTGACATATTAATTATATATTCTTGATGCATGACAGTGTTATTTTTAAGTTTTTCCTCCCAATTTATAGAATTGATTAAAAGAAGAATGAGGTTTAACTGTGCATATCTGTTACAAACTTCAGATATACTCTGTGAGAGGTTTTAAAACTTACACTGTTACCTGTTTGTATTCTGGAATCATGTTGGCTACCATTTCTTCCCTCTGCTGCTGCTGCTAAGTCGCTTCAGTCGTGTCTGACCTGTGTGACCCCATAGACGGCAGCCCATCAGGGCTCCCCTGTCCCTGGGATTTTCCAGGCAAGAACACTGGAGTGGGTTGCCATTTCCTTCTCCAGTGCATGAAAGTGAAGTTGCTCAGTTGTGTCTGTCTCTTAGCGACCCCATGGACTGCAGCCTACCAGGATTCTCCATCCATGGGATTTTCCAGGCAAGAGTACTGGAGCGGGGTGCCATTGCCTTCTCCAACTTCTTCCCTCTAACTTACATTAATTAGGCTACAAACAGAGATGAATAAGGCAGCTAGTGAATCAAGATGACTAGCAACAGGTGTAGTAGAATAGAAAATCAGTAACTATCAGAGTAAATACAAATTTATAAATTCAAACTGGATTATAAAATAGCTCAAAATGACCAATGAGAAACAAAAATCTAAATTAAGGTGGTTAAAAAGTAGTTCAAGTGACTACTATCTGGTTTATGTACAAATGAGAATGAAATATTTACATGTCACAGGTAGCTTCATAATGCTGACAGCAAAATCAATTGTTCTAGCAGATGCTGGAAAAATCTATGGCATCATAGAGTTCAAAGCTGATACCAAATCATAAATCCAATATTCAAATCTAAAAGTGAGCACAGCTTAGAGAAATGTGTAGCACATGTGAACTAAAGTTCATTTCTTATAGAGGTATTTACTTATCAATTTATTCTCATTCATTTTTATTCATTCATTTTTGTTCATGGGAAGATTCAAATCAGCATATACAATCACCCTGTAAGGGTTTCAAGTAGGGAAACAAGGGCATGGATATTTAAATGTATTTAGGAAATGACCACATAACTTTTCTACTGTAATGTCTCGTGGTACAGTCTTCACAGACATAGACTGGACATCTTATCTTATGGGCTCTTGTCAGTATTTTCAAAATCAGATAATAAGTAATGGCTAAATTAGAGTATCTCTTACTGGCATCTCACTAAACCACAGTCATGCTTTCCAACCGACCTCATAAAAAAATCATTGTTCTTGAGAAGCCTAGCACATTTACCTGCCTCTCCAGATTCTTATACAAATTTAGTGTCAGTATGTATTTTATAACCTCTTGCCACAAAGGTCACAAAGTACACACACATACACAAAATGTTTGTGATGCCAGAAGGCATTGCAAGTTCAAGATAAATAACACCTAACAATGTTAGAAAAGCTTGATTTGGATGTGCCCATCAGGTAACAGAGGATGGATGTCATTGTAGAGAGAATTTTCATTACAGGAAAAATGAGTACTGTTTGACAGATAATTCATTTTATGCTTTTCATGCCAAGATTATATCCCGAGAGTTATGTTTCAAAGTCATGAAAAATGAGGAATACATTTAGAATTTCTAACTGAAAATAATAATAGTAATTAGCTCACCTTTGAGGAAATGTGATAAAAATATTAATGACCATCAAATTTATAAATTGAAATTTATTATTGAAAGCATAGGATTTACAATGATTTAAAATAAATATTCTTTATATGCTGCTGCTGCTGCTGCTAAGTCACTTCAGTCGTTTCTAATTCTGTGCTACCCCATAGACAACAGCCCACCAGGCTCCCCATCCCTGGGATTCTCTAGGCAAGAATACTGGAGTGGGTTGCCATTTCCTTCTCCAGTGCATGAAAGTGCAAAGTGAAAGTGAAATCTCTCAGTCATATCCGACTCTTCACGACCCCATGGACTGCAGCCTACCAGGCTCCTCTGTCCATGGGATTTTCCAGGCAAATTACTGGAGTGGGGTGCCATTGCCTTCTCCAATTCTTTATATAGAAGTGGAGATTAATTTGTTGAGTGCAATTTAAAATTAGAGTGCTTTGGTAAATCATTCAGATGTTTGTATGTCAGAAGGATTACCCTTGTATATCTTTATGATAAGAACTAAATTTCAGTTCTTTACAAAGCAAATAATGTAGATCTTATGAGAGAAATATCTTCAGTCTTTATTAACAGTGATAGTATACATGCTTCAGAAGAGAAATCTCAATTCAAAGTGAAATATTTGATTTATACAGCCTAATAAGAAATTATGAGGATTAACCACCCATCCTCCTCCAAGATTTTAGAAATAAAACTTGGAAAATTATTCAGTTTCCTTTAAAGGTAACACTCACAGCTCCACATAACAAGTTAGAGATCAAAAATCTTAAGACATATTTTGCAATGGGAATGAAGTTTCTTAAGTGCAGTTTCATGAAGGGGTATATTCCTTAAAAGTTTTTTTGAGCTGATTAAGAATCTCTTTCATTAAATCTCTTTTCAGTAAAATGAGAAAGACTAGATTTGATTAGCTGAGTTTTGACTTCACATTGCTACTTGTGGATCTGTGGTTATATACATATATTTATACGTATTTTCTTTACTTATTCCAATGCCAGTAGAGTATTTTACCATCCCGGGTCACTGAAAACTGGGTTAATTTCTAAAAATTAGGACTGCAGGTGTGTCTGGTATTGTGTGCGTGTGTGTGCACGTGTAAGTGCTCCTCCTGGCCAATCAGCATCATTCTTCCAGATCAGCACGCTCTGTGTTGGGAAACACAGTAAATTACAGTTCCTGTAACAGGTCTTTCATAATTCTTCGAGAGGGACTGAATCTTTGTTGCAGTTGCTGTTTGAGACATCTTGTGAAAGGACCTGATTATCATGACTTAGTCAACAGCCTTTGTGACTGCTGGTCAGTGTTCCAGAGTAGGGGCCTCATTTGGCTCAGATCCTACACCACCTCCCAGGTCAATGTTGCTGGAGAGGCAAGACTATGTTTTAACAGAGTGCAGTTAATAATAAAAGCATAATTTATATAACTTAAACATATTATAAGAAATGAACATTTAACATAATTGATATAAATTTTTTGATAGTTGTTTGCCTTTGGTGTTTTATATGGTAATATAATGTGTAATTATTTCACATTTTATAGAGTCTTTATGGTTTTTCGTTGACACTATAATTTTAAAAGATATCTATTCCAAGAAGAGAAAAAGTACATCTAACTTTTTCTCTTCTTTCATTTTTAT
The DNA here is from genome assembly GCA_917880005.1 of Nanger dama. NCBI lineage: Eukaryota > Metazoa > Chordata > Mammalia > Artiodactyla > Bovidae > Nanger > Nanger dama. Next base: position 27,194,074 of record CAKJTW010000021.1, read on the forward strand.
ATTTGACATTGGGGTTAATTTCAGATAAAGTGTGAAATCATGATCTTACTTTCATTTTGTATTCTTTAATCAGTATTCAACACCATGAGTGAACAGTTATTCTCATTTTACTGATCTGAAATGTTACCTTGTTTTTCCAGTAAATTCTTATATGTAGGTCTATTTCTGTGTTTTCTAGTTTCTTCCATGTATATGTTTATTCTTGTATCATTTCAAATTTGTTTAATTTCTAAAAGTTTTAGTAATTTTAGATATCCTATGGTATTCTTTAATAACATTTATTCTTATTATGTATTCATTTACTAGAAGTTAGAATCATTTGTCATGTTAGAAAATATTCTTGTTGAAAATTTATTTCAATTATAGATATTTGCGAGTTGACATACAACAGATTAAAGAGTTAATATAGTGTAGTTTCCTATCTATAATGTGATAATGCTGCTGCTGCTAAGTTGCTTCAGTCGTGGCCAACTCTGACCCCATAGACGGCAGCCCACCAGGCTCCCCCTTCCTGGGATTCTCCAGGCAAGAACACTGGAGTGGGTTGCCATTTCCTTCTCCAATGCAGGAAAGTGAAAAGTGAAAGTGAAGTCGCTCAGTCATGTCTGACTCTTAGTGACCCCACGGACTGCAGCCCACCAGGCTCCTCCGTCCATTGGATTTTCCAGGCAAGAGTACTGGAGTGGGTTGCCATTGCCTTCTCTGAATGTGGTAGTACTTTAACCCAAATTCCATTTTGTGATGTTTAGTCAGAATTAATGTTTGACTCCCCTTTTTATATTTCATGCCTTTCATTTTCTTGTCTTTCATTTTCTATATTTCATTTATATTTTCATTGTTTTCTACATTGTGTTGTCTCTTTATGTTGTCTCTTTTCTGTCTAGTGATTTGAAAAATATATAGCCCATTGTAATTTAAAAATTTTTAAAATACTAAAAATAATGTATTTTTTAAGAGTGGTTTTAGGTTCACAGTTAAATTGAGTAGAAAATACAGAGAGTTCTCAGATTCTTGTCTCCACACACATGTTACCTCCTGCATCACATGGTACATTTGTTATAAAAGATGAACCTACATTAACACATCATTATCACCTGAAGTCATTATTGTTCATTCTTTATGTGGTACATTCTATTGGTTTTGACAAATGTTTAATGACAGCAGAGTATTATTCAGATAGAAATGATGTATCAAGCCATGAAAAGATACAGCTGCTGCTGCTGCTAACTCACTTCAGATGTGTCCGACTCTGTGTAACCCCATAGATGGCAGCCCACCAGGCTCCTCCATCCCTGAGATTTTTGAAGCAAGAATACTGGAGTAGGCTGCCATTTCCTTCTCCAAGGCATGAAAGTGGAAAGTAAAGTGAAGTCGCTCAGTCGTGTCTGACTCTTTAGCGACCCCATGGACTGCAGCCTACCAGGCTCCTCCATCCAAGGGATTTTCCAGGCAAGAGTACTGGAGTGGGGTGCCATTGCCTTCTCTGAAAAGATACAGAAGAAACTTAAATGGATATTACCTAGTGAAAGAAGACAATCATGAAAGCTACATATTGATGATTCTAACGATAATACATTTTGGAAGAGCCAAAACAACGGAGAGAGTACAAAATTCAGTGGTTGCCAGAGGTTAGCATCATATGCAGACATGAATAGGCAGAGTATATTTTTTTCACTTTCATGCATTGGAGAAGGAAATGGCAGCCCGCTCCAGTGTTCTTGCCTAGAGAATCCCAGGGATGGGGCAGCCTGGTGGGCTGCCCTCTATGGGGTCGCACAGAGTCGTGCATGACTGAAGCGACCTTAGCAGCAGCAGCAGAGGATTTTTAGAGCATCGACACTGTATAATACAGTGTGGATACATAATGTTACACATTTGTGAAACCCTTTTGATTTTTAATTGTATTTTTGTTTTAAAAACCATTTGAAAATTTTCTACAATTATTGCCATCATGAATGTAACTAGTTGGCTCCCAGCAGATGTAATTGGATTCAGCTATTGTGTAGCTCCAAGGTGGACTCAATAGCTATTTTCTCAATAGGAGACAAATCTGATCTCTAACAATAGAATCGCTTCTCAACATTGAATCAGGGCACAGGGGCCTAATCAGCTCAAAGAGGTCTCTCTTCTTTCTCAACAAAAGGCTCAGTTTTTAAAGACTGTGAGACAGTCAAGGCTGTATTAACACTAACACCCAAAATATTCTCTTGCTGCTTATTTCATGAAGAATTTCCAAAGACCTAATTGTTCTAAAAAAATCATATAATAGTCTATGTGACTGATTCATTATATAAAACATCAATTTTCAACTCAGTCCTTCCTCCCCTGCTCTATCAAATCTGTATTACTCATCATAGAATGTTTTAAAGACTATAATTTTTCATGCCAGTTTATCACCCTCTGTACTATGCATCAAATAGTTAAGCAGGTACGGAGGAAATTGACTGTGCACTGAGTGTTAAGGTGAAAATTCATCCTAAGATGTAACTGGGAATTATAGCTTGGCTCAAGGATCCCTTAAGATGATCCCAAAGTATAATCCAGGTTTCACTTAAAAGACTCTCTGCCCCTTAAATATTTCAGTTTACACAATTCACAATCCAAACCTTGATTTCCAACCTTACCTTACCAGGTTTTCCCTTCTGTTTGGTTCTGCAACCATATAGACCATCTGTTTCCACTTCAAGGCCAACATGGATACAAAAGTTTGCTCCATCAGTGGCTCTTTTATCAGATATAACAATAATTTTGTTTTTTTTTTTTTTTTTTCTGAAGAATTAGAATTTTCTGGGAAAGAGTCAGATCTACTATACATGGCCTTTGAGGCAACTTAAAAATTTCTCCTGCTTCCGCCTTTGTTCTGGGAGACTGTTTACACTTCCCATCCTCCCCGCCAGCAACTCGTGCTCCTTACATGGTGCCTGCCTCCCAATACACAGCTCAAGAGGAGAGTGTGTTCAGGCCTTCCTCCATCTGCTGCTTTTGTAGGGGAGTAACCCCCTCCAACCTTGCCTATTTTTCAAAGTCCTTCAAAGCATTATAATGAATTTTTGGGTGAACATTTTCCATTTCACATAAGTACAATTAACAAGTAATTCTTCTCACTTGTGAGCCCATATATTTCATTATAGACCCATTTCATAGTCACAAAATCTCCTTAAGTAATATTTCTAATTTGGAAGTGCATGTACTAAAATTTTGCTACCAGAAACATATGGTTTTGGTCCCTAAAATCAAGACTGAAGAGCTAATATTTTATTTCTTGGGTTGGAAAATTGTTTATATTAGCCTTTGTATGTCAACCAAGACATACAAGCTTTCATTTGACACCATTTTAAAGCACACATGTCATGCATCATTTTTGTATTTTTAAAGCTTTTATTTAATTATATATTAAAATAATAGATGATTTAACAAGTAGTTTCCACCTATCTGATATAAGATTTAAAATATACTGTAAAAGTCAGAATAAAATATATTTCAGAGTACATTTTAATGAAACATTTTTGAATCAAGTTTCATGTTGACTACAATGTATCCTTTGGCCCATTTCTGGAGCAGATTTATATATAGATGGCAGTTGTCAGGAGACAAGAATTATGATTGTACTCTAAAATTTATTTTACTACAGATATAAACCCTAGAAAATTTTTATAATATATTTTTCCCAATTGGTTTCCACTATGAACTGTGCATTTTGAAATACCATGAGTATTTTAAAGTCTATAAAGGAGTGAAAAGAAAGATTTACATCTCCCAAATGTACCTTGTCATAGATCCTCCACATTTGTAAATGGACTCTGGTATTTAAGAAAATGAGTTTTGTCTAAACTATATTTTTGTTGTTATCGGTGTTTTGCATTCTATTTTATCTTTCTCTTAGACATTCTGCTGAGTTGGCACCTATTGTGGGTCAGGTTATTCTAGGTGCTGGGACATATCAAGACCAAGACCAAGACCGTCCTCATGGAGTTCACTTTCTAGTGGCAAAGGCAGGTAACAATCATGAAACAAAGTAAAATAGGATATATTAGATTGTGTTAGGTATACGGAGAAAAATAAAGCAGGCAAAGAGATGTAGATTGGATGGTGGAGACTTAGGCTAACTTATATTGAGTTGTCAAGGTTTTGTAGACAGTGGTCACCCTGATAGGATGATATTGAGTATAAAGGAAATAATAAGCCAAGTAGGTTATCTGGGGAAAAGAATATCCCCTAATGGTCCTGGGGAAGGGCCCTGCTTGCTACTTTTAGGACTAGTAAGAGGCTCAGTGTGCCTTCTAGAGGTGCTGCCCTGTGGAAGTGGCTTAGCTTGTCCAGGACACAGTTTGCTTCCATTGTAAATAAGAACCATGTTAGCTGAGTCAACTCGATGTTTGCAAACTTCTTAAATGACCAACAGTGCAGAAGAATAAAAGAGGCTAGATCAGGATTCAAATGGCTTTTGCTTTTACCAAGGAGCCTGGAGAAATGAAGGCAAGGGAACCAGGTGGTGAAGATTCAAATTGAGGCTCTTTGATAATCTGTGTGTGGAAGGAGGGTAGGCACTAGCTCTTTTTCTTTTGATGGTTTAAATTTGTGTCATCAATGGCAAAGTCAAAGGGGGAAATGTCTCATGTGATTTTTCTCACCACAAACCGCATCAACAATAAAATCATTGGTGACTTTGACTGCTCTTCTGTCTCACTCTAGGCAATTGATCACAAATTGCTTATACACCTTCAAAACGTAACCAAAACATGTTTCCTTTTTCATGCATTCCACCCCTACAAAAATGATCTAAGTCACTTTTCTTTTTATATGAAAAATTGCAATAGTTTCTTAATTTTTCCTGTTTCTAAAGGTTCATCAATATTACTATCTCAGAGTAAGTCCCAAATCTCCCAAGGTCCTAACTAGACCTTCATTTGCCACCACCTCCTATCAGATTTCATTCCCACCACTCACTCATTAGACTTCCCTGGTGGCTAAGATGGTAAAGCATCTATTGACAGTGTGGGAGACCTGGGTTCGATCCCTGGGTCAGGAAGATCCTCTGGAGAAGGAAATGGCAACCCAGTCCAGTATGCTTGCCTGGAAAATCTCATGGACGGAGGAGCCTGGGGGCTATAGTTTATGAGGTCGCAAAGAGTTGGACATGACTGAGCAACTTCACTTTATTTTACCCACTCATTGACCCTGACCTCTTCCATTCTTAAATAACAAGCACTGTTGTGCTTCGGGCTTCTGTAGTTAATATTCTCTGCTGGAAATGCTCTTCCCGTAGATGTCCATTGCCTTCCTCCCTCCCTATGTGTCTCTCTCCAGTGTTACCTTATCTGAGGCTTTGCCTGACTGCCCTGTTACATAGCACTGCTTATCTCCTTATTTACCATGGTAATAATCACCACATTACCTTGTATTTGTTGACATTTTTTAAGGTATTGTGTGCCATTTAGTACTTACCCAAAGGAGTTATCAACTTATGTTCACACAAAATCCTGCACATGAATATTTGTAGCAGATTTATTTATAACTGGCAAAATGGGAAGCAACTAAGATGTCTTTCAGTAGGCGACTGAGTAAGCGAACTGTCATATGGCCATATAATGGAATACTATTCAATGATAAGAGGAAATAAGCTATCAAGGCACAAACAGACATGGAAGAAACTTATTGCATTATGTTAAGTGAAAGAAGCCAGTGGTGTAAGGCTACACACTATATGAAATTCTGGAAAAGACAAAACTAGAGACAGTAAATAGATCAGTTGTTGCTATGAGTTCAGAAAAAATGAGGGATGAATAGGTAGAACACAGGATTTTTAGGACAGTGAAATTCTTCTGTATGATAATGTAATAGTGGGTACGTAACAGTTTATATTGGTCAAAACCCATAAAACTGTACAATACAAAGAATGAATTGATGTAAATTATAGATCTTAGTTAATAATAATGTATCACTATATATTTTTATCAATTATAACAAATATACCACACTAATAAAAGATGTTAGTAATAGAGGAAACTGTGATGGAGGAGTGGGAGAAATGAAGTATATTATAACTTTATAATTTTTGTGTAATTTTTGCTAAACCTAAAGCTGTTTTAAACATAAATTGCATTAATAAAAATACATTCATATTTTCACCAATATATGCATGCTTACTACTAACATATATAAAGTTATAATAGAATCTAGAAGGAAAAGGAAGAGTTCAGTTCAGTCGCTCAGTCGTGTCCAACTCTTTGTGACCCCATGAGCTGCAGCGTGCCAGGTCTCCCTGTCTAACACCAACTCCCAGGGTTTACCCAAACTCATGTCCATTGAGTCGGTGATGCCATCCGACCATCTCATGCTCTGTCGTCCCTTCTCCTCCCTGCCCTCAATCTTTCTTGGCATCAGGGTCTTTTCATATGAGTCAGCTCTTTGCATCAGGTGGCCAAAGTATTGGAGTTTCAGCTTCAACATTAGTCCCTTCAGTGAACACCCAGGACTGATCTCCTTTAGGATGGACTGGTTGGATCTCCTTGCAATCCAAGGGACTCTCAAGAGTCTTCTCCAACACCACAGTTAAAAAGCATCAGTTCTTCAGTGCTCAGCTTTCTTTATAGTTCAACTCTCACATCTGTACATGACAACTGGAAAAACCATAACCTTGACTAGATGGACTTTTGTTGGCAAAGTAATGTCTTTAATATTCTGTCTAGGTTGGTCATAACTTTCCTTCCAAGGAGTAAGCGTATTTTAATTTCATGGCTGAAATCACCATCTGCAGTGATTTTGGAGGCAAAAAAATAAAGTCAGCCACTGTTTCCACTGTTTGTCCATCTGTTTGCCATGAAGTGATGGGACCGGATGTCATGATCTTCGTTTTCTGAATGTTGAGCTTTAAGCCAACTTTTTCACTCTCCTCTTTCACTTTCATCAAGAGGCTTTTGAGTTCCTCTTCACTTTCTGCCATAAGGGTGGTGTCATCGGCATATCTGAGGTTATTGATACTTTTCCCGGCAATCTTGATTCCAGTTTGTGCTTCCTCCAGCCCAGCGTTTCTCATGATGTACTCTACATACAAGTTAAATAAGCAGGGTGACAATATACAGCCTTGACGTACTCCTTTTCCTATTTGGAACCAGTCTGTTGTTCCATGTCCAGTTCTGTTGCTTCCTGACCTGCCTACAGGTTTCTCAAGAGACAGGTCAGGTGGTCTGGTATTCCCATCTCTTTCAGAATTTTCCACAGTTTATTGCTGATCCACATAGTCAAAGGCTTTGGCATAGTCAATAAAGCACAAATAGATGTTTTTCTGGAACTCTATTGCTTTTTCCATGATCCAGTAGACGTTGGCAGTACTATAACAAAAAATTGAGAGGCAGTAGAGGCTGTTGGAATGTGAGGTGGATAACTGTGTATTCAAATTTTCTAATTTTTCATTGTGGGAACACAATAGATACAGTATCAACTCATTTTAATATCAGAATTAAATATATGATTGCATAATTGTTGTGTTTTTCCTTGACTACACTTTTTGGAGCAAAGAGTATTTCTTGGTCATCTCTGTATTCTTTTGAGTGGCATCGTGATAAGGCCATAGTAACTGAATGAAAAAAATATTTATTAAGCAAACAAAAGTCTCCATAATAAAGAATAGATCATGGAGGTCATTTGCCATCATACCATTATATCAGTATTATAAATGTTTATAATAGATCTTATTGTTATCATAGAATTGTGTAATACTTATTCCAAAAAATAGTATTACATCAAAACTATTTGAATATTATTCAGTAAATCTTTAAAAGCCAGCCTCTTCCTTACTGTGATATCATTTGGCCTTATTGATAAGGAAAATCTCATATGAATCAAATGTATACTTACAGAAGTCTTTTAGCTATGTAATTTTATTTTTAACATATCTGTGTGGATCACAATAAACTGTGGAAAATTCTGAAAGAGTTGGGAGTACCAGATCACCTGGCCTGTCTCTTGAGAAATCTGTAGGCAGGTCAGGAAGCAACAGTTAGAACTGGGCATGGAACAACAGACTGGTTCCAAATAGGAAAAGGAGTACGTAAAGGCTGTATCTGGTCACCCTGCTTATTTAACTTGTATGCAGAGTACATCATGAGAAACGTTGGACTGGAAGTAGCACAAGCTGGAATCAAGATTGCCGGGAGAAGTATCAATAACCTCAGATATGCAGATGACACTACCCTTACGGCAGAAAGTGAAGAGGAACTAAAAAGCCTCTTGATGAAAGTGAAAGTAGAGAGTGAAAAAGTTGGCTTAAAGTTCAACATTCAGAAAACAAAGATCATGGCATCTGGTCCCATCACTTCATGGGAAATAGATGGGGAAACAGTGGAAATAGTGTCAGACTTTATTTTTGGGGGCTCCAACATCACTGCAGATGGTGATTTCAGCCATGAAATTAAAAGATGCTTACTCCTTGGAAGGAAAGTTATGACCAACCTAGATAGCATATTAAAAAACTGAGACATTACTTTGCCAACAAAGGTCCATCTAGTCAAGGCTATGGTTTTTCCAGTGGTCATGTATGGATGTGAGAGTTGGACTGTGAAGGAAAGCTGAGCGCCAAAGAATTGATGCTTTTGAACTGTGGTGTTGGAGAAGACTATTGAGAGTCCCTTGGACTGCAAGGAGATCCAATCAGTCCATTCTAAAGGAGATCAATCCTGGGTGTACATTGGAAGGACTGATGCTGAAGCTGAAACTCCGATACTTTGACCACCTCATGCGAAGAGTTGACTCAATGGAAAAGACCCTGATGCTGGGAGGGATTGGGTGCAGGAGGAGAAGGGGATGATAGAGGTGAGATGGCTGGATGGCATCACCGACTCAATGGACATGAGTTTGGATGGACTCCGGGAGTTGGTGCTGGACAGGGAGGCCTGGTGTGCCGCGATTCATGGGGTCACAAAGTGTTGGACACAACAGAGAGACTGAACTGTAGAATGTACAGTTTCTAGATTTGTTAAGTTTACTCAGTTTTTATAAGTTAAGCATTGAAGACATCTCATTTCAGTTTTTATTTTAAAAAAGTAGGCTTTATTTTATTTTAAAATAGTTTATATATAGCTAGCAGCATTTGGGAAAGGGGGAGTTTTGGTGATATTTATCTGAATCCCTCTTAGTGAGCTAAGGGGTCATACAGAGCAGACCTGGGATAGAAAAACATTCCAAGTAACTAATTTCCTCACTTTATACAGGAAAGTAGCAGTTGAAGAATCAAAGAGTGCTCTTTCTCCACGTGGGAAAGTACATGACTTTTCCCCCAGGCAAAAGCCTGTATAAGGTTCTTTTCAGCAAAGGGCAAGGATGACTTCAGTAGAGCCATTTTCTAAAAGGCCAGGAAATAGCTGCTCGTTTTCCCCTACTACCTTGCTCTAGTTACTCTATATTTGAAAAGGTGAAATAAAAGCTGGCGCGTTTATGTGAGGGCCATGCCAGAGTGCTTCTGGCCTTATTGCTCTCCTGCTTCCCTGAGCCATTTTCTCTTGTGCTTGCTCAACACTTCTGCCGCTCTTTCTGTCTCAGAGACATCTGAACAAACTGGGACTCTCTTTAAAATTGTTTTTGTATTTTTTTAATAGCTTTATTAGGTATACTTAAATAAAAGTTGTGTATATTCAAGGTGGAGAATGTTCTGATGTGCATATACATGGTGAAATAAGTATCACAATCAAGCTATTTAACATGTTCATCCCCTCACATGGTGATGACTATATGTATGTCTGTGCATGTGGTTTGAAGACTTAAGATGAGAACTGGGCCTCTTTTACCATTCTAACCCTTCCAGTGCTTTTCATTGTCCTTAGCCCCTCTAGATAGGAAGAGTAAGAATTTTGTGCATTTGATCTGTGCTTCAAACTTGGGTTTATAAATGAGAATTTTGGTTTATTGGTTCTCATCACCAGAGCATCCATTGTGCCTCTCATTAAGATGAGAAGAACCTGAGACTTCCCTTTTAAAAGCCCATAATACTTAATTTTCTATACTTCAAGAATTTATTTAATAAAGTGATTTTTTTTTCTGCTTTGGAGAAATCTTGAAAATTAAAAACTAGATGTTTGGGAAAGGCATAGCCTGAAGAATGAGGTAGTGAGCATTTTGTTGTTCAGTTATTAAGTCGTGACGTGATGGGACCAGATGCCATGATCTTGGTTTTTGGAATGATGAGTTAGTTTTGAGCCATCTTTTTCACTCTCCTCTTTCACCTGCATCAAGAGGCTCTTTAGTTCGTCTTTGCTTTCTGCGACTATGGTGGTATCATCTGCCTAATCTCAGGTTGATGATATTTCTCCTGGCAATCTTGATTCCAGCTGTGCTTCATCCAGCCCAGCATTTCACAGGATGTACTCTGCATAGACGTTAAATAAGCAGGATGAACACAGGTAAGTACTTATAAATAAATTGATAATGTAAGCCCAGGATGGGCAAGATTTTCTTTCTTTCTTTCTTTCTTTCTTTTTTTTTTTTTGACTGACACAGCTGTCCAACTTAGAATATCATCCAGTGTATAGTAACTACTTGAAAAATATTTTAGGAATGAATGAATAAAACCAAACCTAGATCCTCTTTGGCTGACAATGGGGAAAACCTTTCTACTTAATGAAGGTTTAATGAATGAAGAGGGAGCAAAGGCAGCCCTGCTCCTCTGATGCTTTTCTCCTTTCATTTGTTGAAGAAACAAGTGTGTGAGGATCCTGACAGAGGGTGACAGGGCCCAGCTGTCTGCATAGAGGCTGCACCATCCAGACCTCAGCAGCCCAACTAATTTAGGGTCATAACCTTGCTTCTGGCAGTAAGCACGAATTTGCATGGATAATTGTGAGATATCTGTAATTATTTTAAAACCCATTATTTACTTTGTGTTTTGTCTTTCTCTTTTCCCTCTAGACAAGAGAAATCAGAGTCCTCCCCCAAATTACATGCAAGTGTTACTATTTAGGATCTGGCCTTTCTTTATGAAATAGCATAGAGTATTTGACTGTTAGCTGTACCCCCAGCAGTTCTATTACTACTTCTTAAAAAAAAATTGTTGCTGGGTTTCAAACATGCATCATTCTGATCAAATGTAAAATCATTTGAGACACCATGATAGGTCTAGCACCAAATGATGGTAATATAGAAATAATTATTAAATTGTCACTTAGAATAGTAACAGATGCTGAACAAGGAATAAAGTCAAAGTCTTGCTTTTGAGACCGTATTCTAATTGCTCTCTCATCTTTGAATGTATAGGAGCATGTATCTTATGTCTAGGGGGTTATGAGTTTCAGAAATAAAAGTTATTAACTTGAACTGCACAAAGTATTACAACCATGAAAGTGGATGTTTGCCTAATTCCATACATAATTTCTAATAAAATTCATGATGCTGATACTGAATTGAACACAACTTACTTCCAAAAGGTAATAAGCTTATGGTAGATATGCTATAGTCATGCCAAAGGAACACAAATTTTGTAATTGTAGATCAAATACTTACCTTAATACTCTTATGTGTGTATACACATTTAGATTATGCAGATAAAGTACAGATAATAAAAAGCAGTGCTTTACAATGGATTTAATTTCTTTTTTTTTTTCTTATAATTAAATTTATTTATTTTTTAAATTACAATACTGTATTTGTTTTGCCATACATTGACACAAATCAGCCATAGGTGAACACAATCGCCCAATGCCGAAGCCCCCTCCCACCTCCCACCCCACATCCTCTACCTGAATCATCCTGTGCATCAGTCCCATGCATCCTGCATCCTACACCAAACATAGATTAGCGCTTCGTTTCTTACAGGAAAATACACATGCTTCACTGCCATTCTCCCAAACCATCCCACCCTTCCCCTCTCCCTCAGAGTCCAAAAGTCCACTCTATACCTCTGTGTCTCTTGTTGTCTCACATATAGGGTCATCATTACTGTCTTCTAAATTCCATAAATATGTGTCAGTATACTGTATTGGTGTTTTTCTTTCTGGCTTACTTCACTCTGTATAATCGGTTCCAATTTCATCCATCTGAACAACACCCTACTGAATAATCAACAAATCACAGAAGAAATCAAAAAGAAATCAAAATATGCATCAAAATGAATGAAAATGAAAACACAACTACACAGAACCTTTGGGACACTATAAAAGCAGTCCTAAGAGGAAAGTTCATAGCAATACAGGCATACCTCAAGAAACAAGAAAAAAGTCAAATAAATAACCTAACTCTACACCTAAAGCAACTAGAGAAGGAAGAAATAGAGAACCCCAGAGTTAGTAGAAGGAAAGAAATCCTAAAAATTAGTGCAGAAATAAATGCAAAAGAAACAAAAGAGACCATAGCAAAAATCAACAAAACAAAAAGCTGGTTCTTTGAAAGGATCAATAAAATTGACAAACCATTAGCCAGACTCATCAAGAAACAAAGAAAAAAAAATCAAATCAACAAAATTAGAAATGAAAATGGAGAGATCACAACAGACAACTCAGAAATACAAAGAATCATAAGAGACTACTATCAGCAATTATATGCCAATAAAATGGACAACTTGGAAGAAATGGACAAATTCTTAGAAAAGTACAACTTTCCAAAACTGAACCAGGAAGAAATAGAAAATCTTAACAGACCCATCACAAGCACGGAAATTGAAACTGTAATCAGAAATCTTCCAGCAAACAAAAGCCCAGGTCCAGACGGCTTCACAGCTGAATTCTACCAAAAATTTAGAGAAGAGCTAACACCTATCTTACTGAAACTATTCCAGAAAATTGCAGAGGAAGGTAAACTGCCAAACTCATTCTATGAGGCCACCATCACCCTAATACCAAAACCTGACAAAGACACCACAAAAAAAGAAAACTACAGGCCAATATCACTGATGAACATAGATGCAAAAATCCTCAACAAAATCCTAGCAATCAGAATCCAGCAACACATTAAAAAGATCATACACCATGACCAGTGGATTTAATTTCTGTGTTTGCAAAATGTTTATTTCTATGACCTAAAGACTAAAAGTTTCCAACTTATCATGATCCCAAATATGAGAAACAAAGATGCTTATAATTAATGCTGGAAGGATGTAACTGGCTGCACTTTGAGGTACACCTGTTTAACTTACAATCTATTCAACCACCCTAGTGGTGCAAGTACATAGTCATTTTTTTTTAACCTCTAAACCTGAAACTTTAGTGTAAATATTTATGGATCTCTTGCAGCCTCCAACCTGGCAAAGTTTGTGCAGATCTGATTGAGCATAGTTGAGGAAAAGGATGGGAATGGAGAAGGAGACAGAGAGAGAATTTAAAATTGATAGTGTATTCAGAATAGCAAGTTGGATTCTCTGAAATTTTCAAAGAATGCCTAACTGTATGTTAAAAGTGATTTGTCTGCTTTATAATTTTTAAAGTATTAATTTACATATACAGCATGTATATATTTGGGCTTCCTGGTAGCTCAGACAGTAAAGAGTCTGCCTGCAATGCAGGAGACCCAGGTTCAATTCCTGGGTAAGGAAGATCCCCGGAGAGGGAAATGGCAACCCACTCCAATATTTCTGCCTGGGAAAATCACATGGATGGAGAAGCCTAGTGGACTACACCCCACAAGGTTGCAAAGAGGTGGACACGACTGAGCAACTAACACACATGTATTAATTCTGTTAAAATTTTAGTATGAAAACTCATTATTTTTGAAATTAATTTTCCTTATTAATAACTTAGCATTTAGTGAGAATTTTAGGTTTCTATTCAGCCAAGAGTGTAAATACCATGATATACTAGAAAGGTTGTATTTTATTTGTATGGTATAATTTTTAATATCCCAAAAGGCTATCACATATAAACCTCATTTATTTGGCACTATAACATTTTATCATTGGAAGAGCAAGTATTGATGTTTTTAACAAAATAAAGTTTAAGGCATATATCCAGTCTTATTAACAAAAAGTGCTAATTGATCAGATTAAGAAAAAAACTATAACAAAACTAGCATCTATGAAGCAGGTTCTATGTGCTCTGCTTTCACAATGGCAATCTAATGATGGAATTTTTCTCCTCATTTTACCTTTTTGAGAGATAGAACTGGAAGTTAAATAAAAATGTTTATGTCTGATTTTTTGTTGATTTTCATTCTACCAAACATTTTTGCTTATTCCTATTAGAGTTTTTACATATGAACTTGAGTAATAACTTAGATTTACTTGCCATACAGAGATGTAGACTATTGAGTTATTGATATTTTTAGAGTCCTGAGAACTGGGCTGAAGTATATGAACTTTTTGTCCTGAAAGCCCTGGAAAAAGCATATTTTAAGATAGAAAGAAGTTTAATTTTAACCCTTTTGGAAATTTTGATACATCTCAAACCATTAACACTTCAACATTTTAAATTTCCAAGTAAGTTTTCTTTTCTTTTCTTTTAAATTCCTCTGTCATCCTGTTTCTAATTCTTACTCTTTTATGGATCTTAGAACTCTGAATCTTAGCGCATCCTTCAGTCATGGGAGGGGTGCATGGACTCTGGCATGATTCAGGATGCTTTTAGTCTGTGTTGATGCATATAGTTGCAGTGAGTTCACGTTTCACAGCTTACACACTTTAGGTTAGGAGGAAAAATGTAGATTTGTTTTTCTATATCAATTTGACTTATAACATTAACTGCTATTCTATTTTGGTGGCTAAAAGTTTAATCTCATGTACTTCTGGGTAAACCCAGTCAATACCAGTTTCTTCCTGGAATTCCATTTACATTTTGGAGAGATTTATTAGAAATGTCAGTGTTTGGAGAAGTGAAGGCTGCTTGATTCAGTTGTCATCTCTTCATATTGGCATAGAATAAGATATACATTTTTCTTATCCGATCTTTGGTTTCTTTCATTAGCCAGTCTGGCATATTTTGCTAGATCCTGAGTTCATTAATTCTCATAACACAACCTATACCAGGGATGCAAAACTTTGTCTAAGTCTATGGATTCATGACTTTTCCCTCTATCCTCAGTACAGAGGATCTTCATTTCCTTTGGGGTAGAAAAGTGACTTTCATTTTGCCATACATTCTTCTCCATCTGTTATTTATAAATTAACTTTTGTTTCTTGAGTCCTTCCTTGTTCTAGTATTCAGTTTTCAAAGAGATTTGAGAAACCTTGTCTCCCATATAAAATGTCTTTACAATGAGTTTTGAAAGCTTTTTGAAGAAAAAGTCAACAATAGTCTTGCTATACTCTTCCTCCTCTGAAGTAGAGTGTTACCTACAATTAATAGGTATAAGGATAAAAAATGAATTATTTAGAGGAAAGTAGATTGGTTAAAAAGAAATTCTAAAAGAGTAATGGTTTAAGATATAACATTCACCTTCATGAGATGAAACAAAGTGACCATTTTAAAGTATGTTTTCAAAAGCATTGTAATTGGAGAAACCATCACTCCTCTCAGTTGACAGAATATCTAGGCAGAAAATCAGCACGGATGTAGAACTCATTCGGCAAACAGGACGTAATCAACATTCAGAACACATTATTTCACAATGACACAACTGACTTCCTTTCAAGTGCGCACAGTTGATATGCCAAAATAGACCATGTCATTGGTCATAAAAAAAATTTCAACACATGTTTTAAATTGAAATCATGTAC
This sequence comes from Nanger dama, assembly GCA_917880005.1. NCBI lineage: Eukaryota > Metazoa > Chordata > Mammalia > Artiodactyla > Bovidae > Nanger > Nanger dama. The sequence continues at coordinate 27,209,702 of CAKJTW010000021.1, forward strand.
AACATATTCTCTGACTACAAGTGAATCAAACTATAAATAAAGGTAACAGGAAGATTTTCAAACATTTGAAATCTAAACAACAAATTTATGAATAATTTATAAATTAAAAGGAAAGTCATAAGGGAAGAAAAATATTGAACCAAATGAAAATAAAAATAAAACATACTAAAATTTTTGGGACACAGCTAAAGCAGTGCTGAGGGAAAATTCATAGCCTTAAGTGAACATATTAGAAAACGGAAAAGTCTCAAATCAGTAATCTACAACTCCAACTCAACAAACTAAAAATCAAAGGCAAAATACACTCAAAATAACAGAAAGTGTAAGCAACAACACATGTATAAAAATCAATAAATCAAAAAGTTGATTATTTGAAGAGAACAGTAAAATTGTCAAACTTCTAGCAGAACTTACAAAGTAAAAAGAAACAATATGAGAATGAAAAAGGACATGTCACTAGATCTCTTGCAGATTTTTAAAGGACAATAAGAGAATACTGAAATCAAATAGAATGATTTCTCAAAAAGTGCAAGTGCCCACAACTCACCTAATATGAAATAAACAGATTTATAATTTTTAGGAATTTAAATTCTGAGTTGAAATCTCTACCCCCAGCCCCTGCAAAACATCTCTTTGTCAAATGATTCACAGAGAAGTCTATAGACATTTAAAGCAGAATTAACACCAAGTTTATACAAACTGTACTAGAAAATAGAAAAATAAAGAGCTATTCTAAACTCAGTTCTGAGGAGAGTATTACTGTGATATCAACAATATAAAAAAAAATTAACACCAGAAACTGAAGGCCAATATCCCTCATCAGTACAGATAGAGAAGTTATTCATAACATATTGACAAATACAATTTAGAAATATATAAAGAGAATTATGTACCAAATCCAAGAGAGAATTTTTTCAGAGATACAAGTCTGCATAAGCATTAATAAATAGTGAAATCTACCTTATCAATAGGCTAAAAAAGTTATATTCATTGATGCAAAATAAGCAATTGACAAAATACAGCACTTTCTTGATTAAAAAGAAAATAAACCTCTCAAAAAAATAGGAATAAAGAAAAATGTCTTCGACTTGATGCTGCTACTGCTGCTGCTATGTTGCTTCAGTCGTGTCCGATTCTGTGTGACCCCACAGATGGCAGCCCACCAGGCTCCCCCATCCCTGGGATTCTCCAGGCAAGAACACTGGAGTGGGTTGCCATTTCCTTCTCCAGTGCATGAAAGTGAAAAGTGAAAGAGAAGTCACTCAGTCGTGTCCGACTCTTCAAGACCCCATAGACTGCAGCCTACCAGGCTCCTCTGTCCATGGGATTTTCCAGGCAAGAGTACTGGAGTGGGGTGCCATTGCCTTCTCCCTTGACTTGATGAGGAACACATAAAAAGCCCTACAACTATCATAATTCTTGATGATGAAAAATTGAATGAATTTTCCTTAGTATTGCTGCTGCTGCTGCTAAGTCGCTTCAGTCATGTCCGACTCTGTGCGACCCCATAGACAGGAGCCCACCAGTCTCCCCCATCCCTGGGATTCTCCAGGCAAGAACACTGGAGTGGGCTGCCATTTCTTTCTCTAATGCATGAAACTGAAAAGTGAAAGTGAAGTTGCTCAGTCGTGTCCGACTCTTGGCGACCCCATGGACTCCAGCCTGCCAGGCTCCTCTGCCCGTGGGATTTTCCAGGCAAGAGTACTGGAGTGGGGTGTCATTGCCCTCTCCGTCCCTTAGTATTGGGGGCATATAAAACTAATAAAGGAGTTCAATACATATACCTGAAACTAGCACAACATTGTTAATCAACTATGTTCCAATATGAAATAAAATTAGAAAAACAGAAACAAAAAAAAGGGTTCAGCAGTGTTTCAGGTTAAAAGATCAACATATACAAATCAATTATATTTTTATATAGCACTCCCATTGAACCTCCATACTGTTTTTCCCAGTGGCTACACCAATTTATATTCCCACCAACAGGAGGAAGTACTGCTTTACTTCATGTCCTAGCCAACATTTGCTATTTTTGTTCTTTCTGATGATAGCCATTCTGACATGTATAAGGTGATACCTTATTGTCATTTTGATTTGCGTTACCTTGATGATCAGTTATGTTGACCATCTTGTCATATGCATGTCAGCCATCTGCATTTTGTCTTCGGAAAAAGAAATATTCTTAGATTGGAAGAATTGATCTTGTTAAAGTGACCGTAATAACCAAGGCAACCTACACGTTCAGTGCAATCCCTATCAAAATATCAGGGGCAGTTTTAGAAGAACTAAAACAAATAATTTAAAATTTTGTATGGAAATAGAAAAGTCCCCAAATATTCAAAAGAATCTTGAGAAAGAAGAAACAATGTTGAGAAAGAGAACAGAGATGGAGGAATCATGCTCCCTGACTTTATACTACAAAGATACAGCAATCTGCAGTAATCAACACAGTATAGCACTGACATAAGAAAGACCCTTAGATCAATGCAACAGGGATAGAGAGCCCAGAAATAAATTCATGTACTTCTTGTTAGTTAACCTACAATAAAGGAGACAAAAATGTATGATAGGAAAAGCATACGATAATTGTGCCTAAAGAAAATCATGCGATATATTTTCTTTAGGCATAACTCAAATTACATTAGGCATCGGAGGAATCACACCGGAGAAAGGCCTTATGAGTGCAGTGTATGTGGTAGACTGTGTAGTCAAAACTCCTACCTCATTTGGCACCAAAACGTCCACACCAGAGAAAAAACTTATGAATGTAGCAAATATAGGAAATTCCTTATGGACAGCTCCACCCTCATTATTCATCAGAGGGTCCTCACTGGAGAAAAACCTTATGAGTGCAGAGAATGTGGGAAAGTCTTTAGGTACAACTCCAGCTTCATTAAACACTGGAGAGTTCACAGTAGGGAAAGGCCTTATGAATGTGTCAGCTGTGGGAGACGCTTTAGCCAAAACTCCCACCTCCTTCGGCCCCAAGAAGTTCACACTAAAGAGTATTGCAAACAGGGGGAACACTTCAGAGCAAAATCTGGTCTGATTTAGCATTGGGCTGGACTGCTATCTAGGTGTTTAAAAGTTTTTTTTTAATTGTTATAAATTACATGTAACATGTAACATAGAATTTACAGTCAACCATATTTAAGTGTAAGTTCAATAGTAATAATACATTCACATCATTTACAAATTTTTAAAAAAGTTGTGCCTAAAGGAAAATATATGATAGAAAAATCACTTATCATTTTGATAAAGGATGATGGAAAAACGGACAGCTACATGTAAGAGAATGAAATTAGAAATTCTCTAACAGTATATAAAAATAAACTCAATATGGGTTAAAGACTAAATTTGAGTCCAGCTACTATAAATCTCCTAAAAGAAAGCATAGGCACAATACTCTTTAATATAAATAGCAGCAATATATTTTTGGATCTGTCTCTTAGAGTCGATAGATGCAAAAATAAACTAATGGAACCTAATTAAACTCAGAAACTTTTGTACAGCAAGGAAGACCATGGACAAAATGAAAAGACGACCTACTGAATGGGTGAAAATAGTTACAAATAATATAACTGGTAAAGGATTAATGTCCAACATATACAGAACCAATATAACCAATATACAACCAAACTCATACAACCAATATAAAAGAGAAATTAACCCGATTAAAGGATGGGCAGAAAAATTGAATAGACATTTATCCAAAGAGAAAATGCAGATGACCTACACATGTATATATGTTTTATATATGTTTATATATATTTTTAAACTTTACATAGGGTCAATAATAGCAACTTGAATATAAATACAAGGGAGAATTAAAGCCACTAGTTAAAAGTACTTAAAAAAAAAACAGAAAAAGAACATACATATATAATAATAGTAACCCATTAGCTGGTGGGCTGCCGTCTATGGGGGTCACACAGAATCGAACATGACTGAAGATTTTTTCTCACTGATAAACTTATATGGATATAGTATGGTGTGTCACTTAGTACTGTAATTTTTGTGTTGATGAGAGGTCATTATCTCTTTGCCTCTGGCAGTGAGAATCCAGAGAAATTGAGCTGGGAATTACAAATGATAGATTTGAATATGACAAGGTTTATCTACAAGCAAAACAATACTTTCTCAGACTAAGAGACATCACTGTTCCAAACAATTTTAGATTTTCATTTAACAACTCAAATTTGAGCCAAGTTGGTCTTGAATATCATTTTGATAAAGAATAAATCCTAATTCAAGAACAAATGAAAGACTGAACTCCCTGAGAAATACCACTGCAGATGAAATGTCTGTTCCACTTTAATGGATTATGAAAATGTTTTCCCTCAGTGTATGTTTTCCTTAAGTGTTCAAGTTAAACAATGTGTGTTAAGTTTGTGACTTAATGTGAAAAAATGTAGTGGAAAAATTTTGAGTTGTAATTAAATTATTGTTGTTCTGCATTGCAGTATGTGATTCTTTCCTTGATTTGCAGATGTGCTATTTTTAGGCAGATTTGAGAGCTTTAATTAACTGGAGCTGGGTTTCTATGTAAAGGTACAGAGTTCCTAAGTGAGAACAAGAGGTTCTTGCCATTACATAAGTGATTTGTTTCATAGGATGAAAATCAGGAAGGATCCTGCTGTCTTATAATAGCACGTGAAGACACACTCCTGGGCCAGTCTGGCGATTGTCTTTTGGTATACTCAACTAAAGCAGTTTTATTCTGACTATATTACATTTAGATACTAATATGGTATAGAACCAGGACTGTTGAAAACTGTTGGCCCAAAATGGCATAAATAACTAAACTTTCAAGTAGTCTTGTGAATTTTATATTGATACCTTATTACTCCAGGGAACACTGGCTCTGAGAGTGTCTGTTTGTTGTAAATTGAAGTTTTTATTTTTAGATCCTATTTTTTCCTCTTAACAGAATTATTTCAGTTGCTAAGAAACTCTGTTTTCTTCACTAAAAAAATTAGTTAACATCTTGTTATAGAGTTTCAATTATCTTTTTCTTTTATTATCTAATTGATTTCTCTATTACATTAAAAATATTTCATATTGAGGGAAAAGTTTCTTTTTTATATAATCAAGATTTTCCTTAAAGATGGAAGAAGAAAGTAATCTAACTTCTCCGTTTGTCATTAGCTTTTTTTTTTTTAAATTAAATTTATTTATTTTTTAATTACAATACTATATTTGTTTTGCCATACATTGACACGAATCAGCCATAGGTGAACACAATCTCCCAATGCCGAAGCCCCCTCCCACCTCCCACCCCACATCCTCTACCTGAATCATCCTGTGCATCAGCCCCATGCATCCTGCATCCTACACCAAACATAGATTAGCGCTTCGTTTCTTACAGGAAAATACACATGCTTCACTGCCATTCTCCCAAACCATCCCACCCTTTCCCTCTCCCTCAGAGTCCAAAAGTCCACTCTATACCTCTGTGTCTCTTGTTGTCTCACATATAGGGTCATCATTACTGTCTTCTAAATTCCATATATATGTGTCAGTATACTGTATTGGTGTTTTTCTTTCTGGCTTACTTCACTCTGTATAATCGGTTCCAATTTCATCCATCTCATTAGAACTGAGTCGAATTTATTCTTTTTAAACTTGTATAATGCAAGGGCTCTCATTTGGGATGTTTCTATGGTGATTTGTGTAGTACATTACTCACAGTAGAGTCAATTTAATAACTTTTAATGTTCTTGAATTAATAGAAGTTGAATATTAGAGGTACATTGCCCAGTTTAAATTGTAAATGATCTTCTTTTCTTAGAATATATTGCATAATATTTGGGTTTTGAAATGGTTATAACGAATCAACTACAAAACATGACTGGTTTACTAATAGAAGCTTTTTTATTGCACATAGACCAGTGAGGGTGTTCATACAATTGAGTTGTTATCCTACTTGCATTGATTTGGGAACCTGGGTTTTGTTCTTTTTGTAGTTTTGCTCTTTCCTAGGACCTCCAATGGCAACCCACTCCAGTACTCTTGCCTGGCAAATCCCATGGATGGAGGAGCCTGGTAGGCTGCAGTCCATGGGGTCACTAAGAGTCGGGCACGACTGAGCAACTTCACTTTCACTTTTCAGTTTCATGCATTGGAGAAGGGAATGGCAACCCACTCCAGTGTTCTTGCCTGGAGAATCCCAGGGATTGGCGAGCCTGATGGGCTGCCGTCTATGGGGTGCACGGAGATGGACACGACTGGAGCGACTTAGCAGCAGCAGCAGCAGGACCTCCAAATCTCTCAATTTACTTAATTAGCAGATTAGAAAATATAGGGAAGGTACAACCACTTCTTAAATACCTAGTCATATTGAAGGGACTCTCCTAATTACTAGGGACGCTCCTAATTAGTAGTTATATTGAGTGGAACTAATCTCACAGCTATGCCCAGATACAGGGGGAGAGACAGAGAAGTGGAAGGGGGAATTTTAAACAGAAGGAATTAAAATCAAAACAAGAAGGCACAAGAATGCCTGGCGTATACCAAGAAGGGAAAGTTGCCTGCTGTGTCTTCAGTATTATGCGATGGAAAATGTGTGAGAGGGCTGAGCTGAAAGATAAGGTAAAACTGAAATGTGAAGGATCTCGAAAAGGAGGTGGAGAGGTTTTTTTTGGAGGAGGAGGAGGTTACCTGAGTTTTAGAAGATGATATATATTTGTAGCCCTGTGGAGGACTGGAGTCATGAGTGTAGATTAATTTAGGGAACTAGATACTTCGGAAGAAAACCTCAAGCAAGGGGACACAACTTCCTCAGGCATGTAAGTGGTGGAAGGAGGAAGGCACTTCAGTTTCTCTCTGTGTCTGAGAGCTCAACTGAGTGCAGCATAGAAACACTCAGCTGGGAAAACAGAGATGTTTAAAGAGACAAGACAGTGCCAAGCTAAACCAGGATATTTTATTATTATCACCGCTCTCTCCAGATCTTTGGAAATTATACACGTAACACATAGTCTGTAAAGATTAACAATTTTGTCTCACCCACACAGGTGTTTTTCCCCCTCCACTTTTACCTATTACAAATAATTAACTTACACCTGCACACTTCAGGTAATGTGTGTAGGTAGCGTTTACCTGTTACCTATAAAGCAACAACATCTCCATTTTAACACCCAGCCCCTCTTCCCCTGCTCAGGATATCTTTTTGCTTTTAGACTAAAACACACAGGTTTACATTATGATCTCTATAGATTGCATTTATCTAGGATCTAAAACATCACTGGAGTGTACCTTATTTATTAATAGAAGTTAGGATTTATGGCAAATAAATGCAGTTATTACTGTTAGTATGAAGCATATATTACTATTAGTTTGATTTCGCCAATACTGGATGTGAAGATAACGTTTTTGTTTAGTCCTGGTTCTCTTTAGGGAAAAAAGTATAAAAATGAGAATGAAACTGCAGAACTAAGAAATAAAATAATTTGACACCGAAGTACCATGGCTTTAAAAATGATCTAGACTATAATAGTCCCTTATTCTCAAGAATATTATTAATGATAATTTATTTTCTAGCATAATAGAACAGAATTGCCTTTGTTTTGTTGTTTAGATAATTGGATAATCAATATTAGTGACAGTAATAAGTAATTTGAGTTAATTTTCATTTATTTCCTGAGAAGTAAAAAATAGTGGTAAGAAAAAAATAGCGCTTTCTGGCATTTCAATAGCATTGAAAGTGCCTGTTCTAAATAGTTACTTGCAGTGGAGCAGTACAACCCTGTGGGAAATGAATATTGAAATATTTTTCTTTTGATTTTGGATTTTCATGGATGATAAAAGTGCCTTCAAGGAATGGACAGAAAAGCTACATAAATTGAGCTATAATAACAAAGTAAAGCACCAAATTAATCAGAAAATCTAGATGAAATCCCATTGCTCCATGACAAGAAAAAAAGCCATTATCTTTTTACTTCTTGGTTAATTGCAATGGATGGTATACTCAGTGTTAAACCTTAAGAGATTGACAATTAATTTAGAAGAGAATCTGTCATCTTGTCTCTAAAAATGAAAGAAGCATTGATATGCTTAAGTTGGAACAGCATGACTATTTTGCATCATATGCAACCATATCATGTGCAGAGTTAGGGCAGAAACAGCTTATCAGTGTTATTCAATTCCCCATGACATATATGGTTTACTTTATAAATTTTCTCTTTTGGAGAGCACAGAGAACTTTTCTTTTTTTTTTTTTTTAATACTTTACTCTTTATTACAATACTGTATTTGTTTTGCCATACATTGACATGGATCAGCCACAGGTGTCCACGATCTCCCAATGCCGAAGCCCCCTCCCACTTCCCACCCCATATCATCTCCCTGAATCATCCCGTGCACCAGCCCCATGCATCCTGCCTCCTGTATTGAACATAGACTGACATCTCTTTCCCTGGCTGGGCAAATGAAGCAACGCTGCAGTGCCTGTTATTGGTATTTTAAAAGTTGGTCTGCAAATTGAGGACACTAAAGAGCTATTTCTAAGTAATAGAGTATTTCCAAAACTATAAAATTCAGAGCAAGTTATTATTCCTTCTGTAATGCTTGTTAATTTTCTATAGTTAGAAGACTTTTAGAAATGAATATTATTTCTCACATATCAGATTGGCAAATATTATAAACTCTGAAAACTCACTCTTAAGCAGGATGTGGAAAATCAGGCACTCTGATACATTGTAGGTGGGGAACAAATTGATAAAACCCTTGTGCAGGGAATTAGCTAAGAAAATCATCCCTCTGTTTATTCCCTGCCTTAGCATTCTCATTTCTATAAATATAACTGGAAGATTCACCTCCCCAAATAGGAAAAAAAAATGCACAACATTCTTTTGTGTGGCATTATTTGTAAAAAGAAAAGATGAGGGAATAAAATTAATGTCCATCAATATAGGATACATAGCCAAATGGAATATTATCAAGTGTAGACATTCTCTTCCTCCCTCTCTCCCTCCCTCCCTCTCTCCCTCCCTCCCTCCCTCCCTCCCTCTCTCTCTCTCTCCTCTCTCTCTCTCTCTCTCTCTCTCTCTCTCTCTCCCCACCCCCCCTCCCAGGGAATAAAAAAGGTTTCTGTAATAGCAGTTTGAATGCTGAAATATATTTGTAAGTGATCAAAGAAGAGAGTGCAGAATGTTATATATATTGTATAAAAAGAAATAAGAACACATACAGCTTTTTAAAATGTGTTTAAGGTGAGTTATGTATAGTAGGAGAGGCATCCTTGTTTCTACCAAGACACAGTGTTTTCAACTTATGCAGCCCTACACTATTTAAATAGTTTTTCATTGCTGTAATTCTCAGATTGGCTCTCTTATCACTCTATTAACTTGCCATTTTCCTTTGGAACTTTATTTCATTAAAATCAATTCATATATATATGGGGAAAAAAAGAATACAGACAGGCACTAGACACATACCTAGTATGATAAACAAGGAACTTATGACAATGGTAGGTACAAACTAAATAGTGAGCTTGGAATACAATTAAGGCTTTTCTGAGTAAGTCTTTAAACAATGGTTTTTGACTTTGTGAATGATTTCACATATGCAAAAATTAAATTGGATTAAGGTGAAGAAAATGAAAATGACTAAAATTGAATTTTGTAACAAAACCAGAAAATTTTTAGAGACTAAATTAGCATAATGATATTGAACATCAAAAGCAAGAAGCAAGCTAGAAAATTGATAGAGGGGCTTGTGGGTTTAGTAGTCATCATCCATAATTTGGAATTTACCTCTAGTTTCATGATATTGAAACTCTTAATAGATAGTCTGTCTTCACATAAAATTCTACTCAGTTCTTTCCCTTGCAACTGAACCAGAAGGTTACAGCATAGTCTTTTCTAGTCAGCCCTTAAAAAAAATATGTTTGGTTAGTTTTTCTTATGAGATGACTGTGAAAATAGTACACTGTGCCCACTGATGTGTTCATAAGCCGTGATGAGCCCAAGTGACTTAATTTATGTTCTGATTGCTTTATTCATAGTGCATAGAACTTGCCAAAGAGGTTGTTGAAGAGAAGATAAATAGAAACTGATTACAGCACAAACCAGGTGTGCAAATAAACATCATCATCTCATTTTAACTTCCCTGTGCTGTGGGTGGGGGTCATTTTACCCACCATTGTTGGCAGTTCAGCAGGCATCACTCATGCTCAAGCAGGGTCAGTACCCACTCTGAACCGATGGATCAAGCATTGTATCCCTTACCATGGATGTTTTCATCAAACCTCTTCTAGACTTTGAGACCAAATTCAAAACTTTCTGGCCTGCAGGCCGGGCTCCTGATGTGCTTGCTCCATGTACCTCTCTAGCTCAGTGAAATGGTTCTATTTGAAAACCTATTATATTCTGCTTTCTACATGTCAAGCTCAGGTTTTCTCCTACTGTAGATTTCTATACCTGTTATATGCTTTACTCTGTTTTTATCTTTTATTCCCCATGATGATATGACTACGGCACTTAACTTTTTTGAACATCAGTTCTCTGTCTTTGCAAACTAAGGGGTTAGATTAGGTGGACTTTAAAATCATTTTACATTCTAAAGTATAATTTATGATTTTAAAAATATCTGAAAATTCTTCCATTGTGTTTTAATGAAATTAAGGGAAAATAGTAGAAAATACATATTTTTTCTTTTTACAAATGAATAATAACATCAATTATTGGGATTTCATATTTTTATATTTTAGGTACTTGTGATGTATTATCTAATAACAAAGAAAACAGTACTTAGTCTAGATAGAAATACTTTATTATTTTCTTCTGTTAACCATAACGTAAAGATAAGGGTCTATAAAACAATATTTGCTGTGAAGCACTGATTGAAAAATTTTGTCAGTTATGAATTTCTTATGTAGATTTTTGTGGGCATATGTTTTTGCTTCTTTTAGTGAAATAACTAGAATTGGAATTACAGAATCTTGGGGTTTGGTTTATAAAAAAACTTTTTCAAAGTGATGCTGCCATTTTACATTGTCACTAACAATATATGAGAGTTCTTGTTGTTATAACTCCTTGCACATGTTCAGTTCAGTCGTTTAGTCATGTCCAACTCTTTGCAACCCCATGGACTGCAGCATGCCAGGATTCCTTGTCCATCACCAATTCCCGGAGCTTACTCAAACTCATGTCCGTTGAGTTGATGCCATCCAACCATCTCATCCTCTGTCGTCTGCTTTTCCTCCTGCCTTTAATCTTTCCCAGCATCAGAGTCTTTTCCAATGAGTTAACTCTTCGCATGAGGCGGTCAAAGTATTGGAGTTTCAGCTTCCACATCAGTCTCTCCAATGAACATCCAGGACTGATCTCCTTTAGGATGGACTGGTTGGATCTCCTTGCAGTCCAAGGGACCCTCAAGAGTCTTCTCCAACACCACAGTTCAAAAGCATCAATTCTTCGGCACTCAGCTTTATTTACAGTCCAACTCTAACATCCGTACATGAGTACTGGAAAAACCATAGCCTTGACTAGACAGACCTTTGTTGGCAAAGTAACATCTTTGCTTTTTAATCTGTTGTCTAGGTTGGTCATAACTTTTCTTCCAAGGAGTAGGCGTCTTTTAATTTCATGGCTGCAGTCACCATCTGCAGTGATTTTGGAGCCCATAAAAATAAAGTCAGCCACTGTTTCCCTATCTATTTGCCAAAAGTAACATCTTTGCTTTTTAATCTGTTGTCTAGGTTAGTCATAACTTTTCTTCCAAGGAGTAGGCGTCTTTTAATTTCATGGCTGCAATCACCATCTGCAGTGATTTTGGAGCCCCCAAAATAAAGTCTGACACTCTTTCCCCATCTATTTCCCATGAAGTGATGGGACCGGATTTTGGAGCCCCAAAATAAACAGTCTGTCATTAATTTCTTTCTGTCTTATATATCTTATTGTATTTAATTTTGTCACCTTTTTCCTTATGGCTAACAGTATTGAACACTTTTTCCTGTAAATATTGGCTGTTTGTAATCCTTTTCTGAATAACTGCTGAGATATTTCATATAAGGTTGATTGTCCTTTTATAAAGTTAAAAAACTTTATTTTTAGAGTAATTTTAGGTTTACAACAAAATTAAGAGGAAGGCACAGAGATTTTCCATATTCTCCTTGCCCCCAGAAGTATATAGCCTCCCCAGTATCAACATCACTAGCCGGAGTGGCAATTTTTTTTTTTTTTTTTTAACTAGCGATGACTCTACATTGACACAACATATGGATCATTCAAAGCCCATAGTTTAGGGTTCACTCTAAACTATGTATTCTATATTCAGTGGCTTTAGATAATGTCCGCCATTATAATATCACACTTAGTATTTTTACTGCCCTGAAAATCCGCTGTGCTCTGCCTGTTCAACTCTTCTCCCCTCCATCCCTGGCAGTCACTGTTCTTTTTGTGTCTCTGCATTTTTGCCTTTTTCAAAATGCCATGCAGTAGGAATCAAACAGTTGTTTACCTTGCCAGATGGCTTATTTTACTTAGCAGTATAAATTTAAGTTCCCTCCATGTCTCTTCATGGCTTGATAGCTCACTGCTTTTTAATGTTGGATAATATACTTTTGTCTCAGTGTACCACAGTTTATTTATCCATTCACCAATTGAAGGACATCTTGGTTGCTTCCTAGTTTTGATAATTACATGTAGAGCTGCTAGAAACATTCATGAGCACGTTTTTGTGTGGGCACAAATCTTAAACTTCTTTGGCTGGGTCCAAAGGAGAGAAATTCGTGGATCACATGGTAATAGTATATTTAGTTTTGTAAGAAACTGCCATGCTGTCTTCCAAAGTGGTTGTACCATTGTGCCTTTCATCAGCAATGAGTGAGTTCCTTACGCTCCACCTCCTTGTCAATGTTCCGAATTTTGGTCATTACAGTGGTTGTATAGTGGTATCTCATTGTTTTAATTTTCATTTCCCACGATATTTGTGGAACATCTTTTCATATTCTTGTTTGCTATCTGTATACCTTCTTTGATGAGGTGTCTTTTAAGGGATTTAGTTCCCTTTTAATTCCAACTTGTTTATTTTCCTATAGTTGAGTTTTTAAATTTTAAAATTTTTATTTTAAATAGCAATCCTTTATCAGATGTGTCTTTTGCAGATATTTTCTCCCAGTCAATGGCATGTCTTTTCTTCTTCTTGACGTTATCTTTGGCAGAGCAGAAATGTTTTTCTAGGAGTCTGCTTTGGGTGTTGTAACTAAAAAGGCATTGCCATATCCAAGGTCATGTAGATTTTCACCTGTGTTATCTTCTAGGATCTTTATAGTTTTGTGTTTTACATTTAGGTCTCTGATCCTTAAATATTAACTTAATTTTTGTGAAAGACGTAAGGTCTGTGTCTATATCAGGTTTTTTTTTTCCATGTAGATGTTCATTTGTTTCACATCATTTGTTGATCTCTGAGAAGTTTTTATTACTGATTTAAAGATTTCTCCTGTGTCTTTCTCTCTTCTCCTTCTGGTAGTCTCATGACTTGAGGTTATATCTTTTGTAGTTGTGCCACAATCCTTGGATAACCTATTCTGTTTTTCTTCCCACAGTCTTTGTTCTCTTCATTTTTTGGTTTTCATGGATTCTATTTATATATCATCGAATTCAGAGATTCTTTGCTCAGCCACAACCAGTCTGCTTATAAGCCTGTCAAAGGCATTCTTCATTTCTGCGACAGTATTTTTATCTCTAGCATCTCTTTTGAGTCTCTCTTGGATTTTCCTCTCTCTCCTTACATTGCCTTCTCTTCTCACATGCTGTCTACTATCCATTAGATTGCTTAGCCTATTGGTCATAGTTGTTTAACATTTCTGATCTTATCATTCCAACATTCCTGCCAAGTCTGATTATGATCCTTGGTCTGTCTCTACAAATTGTTTCTTTTTCCTTTTGATATGCATTGTAATTGTTTGTAATAGCTGAATATGATGTTCCCGATAAAAGGAGCTGCTTAAATAGACCTTTATGCTGTGGTTTAAATGGGTCTTTAGTGTTGTGAGGTGTTGGGTGAGGAACAGTGTTCTATAATCCCATGATTAGGTCTCAGTTTTAGTTCTCTTTGTCCCTCAAGTGGGACAGGATGGCTAGACTGTGCTCTGAGTTGGGCATTCCCCTTTCCCTGCTTAGTTAGGCTCTGATCACACCCCAGCAAGTTAAGGTTAGGTTAACTAGTTTCCCCTAACAAGGGCAAGCCTTGTTAACCACAGGGAGATCTTCCATATTTCAAAATGATTCCTTCCCCCTGCCCCTTGCCAGAAATTTGTGGGGATTTTTCTGTGGGAATCTGATCGAGTTCCTTGAGGCAACTCTCACAGTATTGTAGACCCTCCCTACGACTGCGTCCCCCTGGAGTTTTTAGTGCTCAAACTTGGATTTGTCTGAACTTAGCCTTGGGTAATTCACCCATTACAGTTCAGGTTTTCCTACTCTGGCACTTTCCATTCCTGAGTCTCTGATCAGTCAAGCAGCAACTCTCTCTGCTTGTCTGTGTGATTCCTCAGTCTTAAGGACAGTGGCTTGCCCTGAGTTCTCCCCATCTTATGGATTCAAAAAGAATAGTCAATTTTCCAGTCTGTTCAGCATTTTTTGTTGTTGTTGTTGTTGCTAAGATGGAATGACAACTTCAAAGTGGGGAACTGGAAACCAGTGTGGAACTGGAAACCTGATTGTTCTTTTATTATTTGATATAGGAATTCTTTATAAATTCTGGATATAAGCCTTGTGTTAGAGATATGTTTGGCAAATATTTTCTTCTACTCTGTTGCTTGTCTAATAGTTTTCAATTTATTTCCTTTTCTTTTCCAAAAGCTTCATGGTTGTAGTTTTTGTGCTTATTTGTATACACAAACTACTGCAAACTAATTTTTGTGTGTGGTGTGAAACAAGAGTTAAAATTTAACTTTATCATTTGTTACTTTTTTGCCATTTGTTGATAAAAGTCCTATTTCCCATTTACCTTTGTGTAAAATCAGATTACTGGGATCTAGTTTTATTCTCACTATTCTGTTCTATTTGTTGATTGTAAGCTAATACACATAGTATTGTTAGTCTTAAAAATCAGATAATATGAGTTCTATGACTTCGTTGCTTTCTGTTTCATGGTTATTTTTGCTTATGTTCATTTAAATGTGAATTTTAGAGTTGGCTTGTGAATTTCTGCAAAAATATATGCTAGAATTATGTTTGGGACTTTACTGAACCTGTAAATAATTTGGGAAGAATTAACATCTCAATACTGACCTTATAATCTATGAACATGGGCTGTGTCTCAGATTGTTTACCCTTTAATTGTTGTCAGTAATATTATGTAGTTTTCTGTAGTGATGATACCCAATTTTTCTTAAAATTATTTTTAAATAGTTTATGGGTTTTGTTGCTATTGTGAAGGATATTAATTTTTATTTCCCAATTTTTGTTGCATTATAAAAAATTTCAACTGACTTTTAAATTTTAACATTGGGATATGTGTATCTTTTCAAAATTATATTTTCTCTGAATAAATGCCCAGGAATGCGATTGCAGGATCATATGGTAACTCTATTTTTAGTTTTTTAAGGAACCTCCATACCGTTCACCATAGTTGTTGCACCAGTTTACATTCCCACTAACAGTGTAGGAGGGCTTCTCTTTCTCTGCATTCTCTCCAGCATTTATTATTGGTAGTCTTTTTGATGATGGCCATTCTGACTGAAGTGTAGTGATATATCACTGCAGTGTTGAGTCACATTTTTCTAATAATTAGCTACATTGAACATCTTTTCATGTGCCTTTTGGCTGTCTGAATGTCTTCTTTGGAGAAATGTCTCTTTCTCCAAAATGTCTTCTGCCCATTTTGTTGATTGGGTTATTTGTTTGTTTGACGTTGAGCTGTATGTGCTGTTTGTGTATTTTTGAAATTAATCTCTTGTCGGTTGCATCATGTGCAAATATCTTCTCTCATTCTGTAGGTTGTTTTTTTCTTTTAATGGTTTCCTTGAAGTCTTTTGCACTCTCATCTTACCTCTTGTTGGAGTTCTTACTGAATTTATCCAGTCCATGAGGGTACCACCTTTGGGTTAACTTTTTCCCAATGGTTGTTTGTGCTAAGAATCAGAAGTATACATATCACAAGAAAACTCCATGGATAACACTATCTAAGCCTTATCCACCAATCTATCTCTGTGCATAACTTCATTCCTGACTTAGAATAGGAGCTCATTATATTTGGATAAATGAATGAAGGGAAGCAAGGGTGCTATTTTCTGGGCATAGGAGGTGTGAAAGGAACCATGTGAAAATGGTAAGTCAGTAAGAACACTGGACATAGGTGAAAAAACCGGACTTTCTGTGGAGTACCTGCTGAGGAAGGAAGGAAAGGGGAGTTTGAAAGGGGATGCATTTTACTGCTGCTGAGAATAGGCCTCAAGATTGGAGAAAGTGATAGGGAGGGAGCAGGAGGCATCATTATATTCCGTTTTCAGAGGAACATGGGAGATTGTGTTCACCTATGGCTGATTTGTGTCAATGTATGGCAAAACAAATACAGTATTGTAATTAAAAAAATAAATAAATTTAATAAAAAAAAAAAAACCAAAAGTGTAGTGTTCTGGAATCCTGTGTCAAAAGATGGATTCAATTACACCAATATGTTTATTTAGATTTATGATGGCAAGAGGCAACTCGTCTTTAAACCGTTATGCTTCTGCTCCATTTAGAATGTAGCCCAAAGGCCAACCACATTAACCAGGTAAACTTTGTTTGCTTAACAAATTTGGGTCATGTCTGAGTGAACAACTATGAGATACTACATTGTATTATATATTTTTAAGTGTTTGGCAGCATATATCGTGGTTTGTGCTGAGTTATGTGTGGGGTGAACCTAAGACACATTATGTGGGATCCAGGCAGTCTTGATAATTATTTTTGACAAAGACCTACAGATGCCTCTCACCAAGAGCAGGAATTGAATTTCACATAACTCTGTCAAGTACAGCCCCATATATCAATTTCAGATATGGTCAAGTGTTGGTAAGAAAAGAACAAGAAAAATTGATGGAAATATAAGA
This sequence comes from Nanger dama, assembly GCA_917880005.1. Taxonomy (NCBI): domain Eukaryota; kingdom Metazoa; phylum Chordata; class Mammalia; order Artiodactyla; family Bovidae; genus Nanger; species Nanger dama. The sequence continues at coordinate 27,226,746 of CAKJTW010000021.1, forward strand.
ATATGGAAACATTAGAAGAGATGAAATCACCAAATTATTTATGTTAAATAACCACAAAAGTACAGAAAAAGAAAATGTCTAGATATCTGCAGTACTAGATATGAATTATATGGGAGTAAGTAAAAGTGATAAATCACTCTTCAAATAGCAGTCTTCAGATGTCCTCATGTATTTTATATGTATATACTTGCTGCTGCTGCTCCTAAGTTGCTTCAGTCACGTCTGACTCTGTGCGACCCCATAGACGGCAGCCCACCAGCCTCCCCCATCCCTGGGATTCTCCAGGCAAGGATGGGTTGCCATTTCCTTCCCAATGCATGAAAGTGAAAAGTGACAGGGAAGTCACTGAGTCTTGTCCAACTCTCAGCGACCCCATGGACTGCAGCCTACCAGGCTTCTCCGTCCGTGGGATTTTCCAGGCAAGAGTACTGGAGTGGGGTGTCACTGCCTTCTCCAATAAACTTGCTAGAGTTTACCAAATCTTCATGAAGCTTTTAGAGAAATAGAGGAAGGGAAGAGATAGAGAAAATGCAGATACTATTTTTTTCCAGGCAAAAATATAGACCAGCTTCTGTTCTTCAGCTCCAAGGGTCAAATGCCCGGGTGGAAATAATGGCTAACACATGAATGCAGTCATAATATGGTCTGCCCATCTATTATGGTATTTGCTTCTGCATATACTAACTGATGTGTCCCTAGGGTCTACGTCAGCACCTGGTGCATATAATGGTGAAATACTCAATAAAATGTTTATTGATCTGAAGCTAACTTTTATATGAGAGACATGGACATTTGGAGTCTGGTTTTGCTTAGAGGATTTTGTTTTAAGTGTTTATTCTCACCGCATAAAAATAGAGATATTCTTTAGTTCTGATGCTACACATAAAAACTTGGACTCAAGGCTGTATTTTCTACCTCATGAAATTTAGGAAACCTCCAACTTACAAATGAATTTTGCTACAAAGTTTGACTGCACTGTTTCTTTTTACCATTGCATTTTCACTAGCACATTTAATCAGTTCACTTTGGTAAACATGTGCTACATGTACACACATAAATGTTTTGTAAATTCCAAAGATGAAACACATAGTTCTAGACACTGAGAGTTTAACGACTAGTGGAGAGAACACAGGTATAGGGAAATAATGTGAATAAGAGGCTAATGGTCAAATATGCTAGGATGGAAAACAAACAGTTTGATATTTGAAGATAAGATATAAATTCTAAGTGGCTGAAAAATTTATTTTAGTAAAATTATAAGACATAGAAACAGCTGAGTATATTTTAAAATTGATAATTTTAAAACTAAGACTATATATTGAGCTGTTTCAAATCCTGAAAAGATGATGCTGTGAAAGTGGTGCACTCAATATGCCAGCAAACTTGGAAAACACAGCAGTGGCCAAAGGACTGGAAAAGGTCAGTTTTCATTCCAACTCCAAAGAAAGGCAATGCCAAAGAATGCTCAAACTACTGCACAATTGCACTCATCTCACATGCTAGTAAAGTAATGCTCAAAATTCTCCAAGCCAGGCTTTAGCAATATGTGAACCGTGGACTCCCTGATATTCAAGCTGGTTTTAGAAAAGGCAGAAGAACCAGAGATCAAATTGCCAACATCCGCTGGATCATGGAAAAAGCAAGAGAGTTCCAGAAAAACATCTATTTCTGCTTTATTGACTATGGCAAAGCCTTTGACTGTATGGATCACAATAAACTGTGGAAAATTCTTCAAGAGATGGGCATACCAGACCACCTAACCTGCCTCTTGAGAAATCTGTATACAGGCCAGGAAGCAACAGTTAGAACTGGACATGGAACAACAGATTGGTTTCAAATAGGAAAAGGAGTACATCAAGGCTGTATATTATCACACTGCTTATTTACTTATATGCGGAGTACATCATGAGAAACGCTGGACTGGAAGAAACACAAACTGGAATGAAGATTGCTGGGAGAAATATCAAGAACCTCAGATATGCACATGACACCACCCTTATGGCAGAAAGTGAAGAGGAACTCAAAAGCCTCTTGATTAAAGTGAAAGAGGAGAGTGAAAAAGTTGGCTTAAAGCTCAACATTCAGAAAACGAAGATCATGGCATCTGGTCCCATCACTTCATGGGACATAGATGGGAAACAGTGGAAACAGTGTCAGACTTTATTTTGGGGGCTCCAAAATCACTGCAGATGGTGACTGCAGCCATGAAATTAGAAGACACTTACTCCTTGGAAGAAAAGTTATGACCAACCCAGATAGCATATTCAAAAGCAGAGACATTACTTTGCCGACTAAGGTTCGTCTAGTCAAGGCTATGGTTTTTCCTGTGGTCATGTATGGATGTGAGAGTTGGACTGTGAAGAAGGCTGAGCACTGAAGAATTGATGCTTTTGAACTGTGGTGTTGGAGAAGACTCTTGAGAGTCCCTTGGACTGCAAGGAGATCTAACCAGTCCATTCTGAAGGAGATCAGCCCTGGGATTTCTTTGGAAGGAATGATGCTAAAGCTGAAACTCCAGTACTTTGGCCACCTCATGCGAAGAGTTGACTCATTGGAAAAGACTCTGATCCTGGGAGGGATTGGGGGCAGGAGGAGAAGGGGACGACCAAGGATGAGATGGCTGGATGGCATCATGGACTCGATGGACGTGAGTCTGAGTGAACTCCAAGAGATGGTAATGAACAGGGACGCCTGGTGTGCTGCGATTCATGGGGTCACAAAGAGTCAGACACGACTGAATGACTGAACTGAACTGATATATAAATAAAATTGATTTCTAAGACAACACACATTATATTATTGTAGATGAACCTACAGTCAGAAAAACATTTATTAAAGTTCTACCCAATGACCAAACAGTTTAATAAGTTGAGAGCATTTTGAAATATGCTATTTACAAATTATTTTGAAAATCACCAAACAAAAAGTAATTGGTGCTTTTCAGGGTTTTATTTATTTATTTTTAATCTCAGTTTTATTTATTTATTTACAGTACAATATTGTATTTGTTTTGCCATACATTGGCATGAATCTGCTAATGGTGTACATGTGTTCCTCATCCTGAACCCCCTTCCCACATTTCTCCCCAACCCATCCCTCTGGGTCATTCCAGTGCACCAGCCCCAAGCACCCTGTATCGTGCATAGAACCTGGACTGCCGATTCATTTCACATGTGATAATTTACATGTTTCAATGCCATTCTCCCATATCATCCTGCCCTCTCCCTCTCCCACAGAATCCAAAAGACTTCTATACATGTGTGTTTCTTTTGCTGTCTTGCATACAATGTTATCGTTTCCATCTTTCTAAATTCCATATATATGCGTTAGTATACTGTATTGGTGTTTTTCCTTCTGGCATATTTCACTCTGTATAATAGGCTCCAGTTTCATCTACCTCATTAGAACAGATTCAAATGTATTCTTTTTAATGGCTAATATTCCATTGTGTATATGTACCACAGCTTTCTTATCCATTCATCTGCTGATGGACATCTAGGTTGCTTCCATGTCCTGGCTATTATAAACAGTGCTGCGATGAACATTGGGGTACATGTGTTTTTTTCAGTTCTGGTTTCCTTGGTATGTATGCCCAGCAGTGGGATTGCTGGGTCATAAGGCAGTTCTATTTGCAATTTTTAAGGAATCTCCACACTGTTTTCCATAGTGACTGTACTAGTTTGCATTCCCACCAACAGTGCAAGAGGGTTCCCTTTTCTCCACACCCTCTCCAGCATTTATTGCTTGTAGACTTTTGAATAACAGCCATTCTGACTGGTGTGAAATGGTACTTCATTGTGATTTTGATTTGCATTTCTCTGATAATGAGTGATGTTGAGCATCTTTTCATGTGTTTGTCGCCATCTATATGTCTTCTTTGGAGAAATGTCTATTTAGTTCTTTGGCCCATTTTTTGATTGGGTTGTTTATTTTCTGGAATTGAGCTGCAGGAGTTGCTTGTATATTGAGATTAATTCTTTGTCCATTGCTTCATTTGCTATTATTTTCTCCCATTCTGAAGGCTTTTTCACCTTGCTTATAGTTTCCTTTGTTGTGTAGAAGCTTTTAATTTTTATTAGGTCCCATTTGTTTTATTTTTGCTTTTATTTCCAATATTCTGGGAGGTGGGTCATAGAGGATCCTGCTGTGATTTATGTCGGAGAGTGTTTTGCCTATGTTTTCCTCTAGGAGTTTTATAGTTTCTGGTCTTACATTTAGATCTTAAATCCATTTTGAGTATACTTTTGTGTATGGTGTAGAAAGTGTTCTTCTAGTTTCATTCTTTACAAGTGGTTGACCAGTTTTCCCAGCACGACTTGTTAAAGAGATTGTCTTTTCTCCATTGTATGTTCTTGCCTCCTTTGTCAAAGATAAGGTGTCCATAGGTGCGTGGATTTATCTCTGGGCTTTCTATTTTGTTCTGTTGATCTATATTTCTGTCTTTGTGCCAGTACCATACTGTCTTGATGACTGTGGCTTTGTAGTAGAGCCTGAAGTCCAGCGGGTTGATTCCTCCAGTTCCATTCTTCTTTCTCAAGATCGCTTTGGCTTTTGAGTTTTTTTGTATTTCCATACAAATTGTGAAATTATTTTTCTAGCTCTGTGAAAAATACCGCTGGTAGCTTGATAGGGATTGCATTGAATCTATAGACTTCTTTGAGTAGTATACTCATTTTCACTATATTGATTCTTGCAATCCACGAACATGGTATATTTCTCCATTTATTTGTGTCTTCTTGATTTCTTTCACTAGTATTTTATAGTTTTCTATATATAGGTGTTTTGTTTCTTTAGGTAGATATATTCCTAAGTATTTTATTCTTTTATGGCAGTGGTGAATGGAATTGTTTCCTTAATTTCTCTTTCTGTTTTCTCTTTGTTAGTGTATAGGAATGCAAGAGATTTCTGTGTGTTGATTTTATATCCTTCAAGTTTACTATATTCATTGATTAGCTCTAGTAATTTTCTGGTGGAGTCTCTAGGGTTTTCTATGTAGAGGATCATGTCATCTGCAAACAGTGAGAGTTTTACTTCTTCTTTTCCTATCTGGATTCCTTTTATTTCTTTTTCTGCTCTGATTGCTGTGGACAAAACTTCCAAAACTGTGTTGAATAGTAGTGGTGAAAGTGGGCACCCTTGTCTTGTTCCTGACTTTAGGGGAATGCTTCCAACTTTTCACCATTGAGGATAATGTTTGCTGTGGGTTTGTCATGTATAACTTTTATTATATTGAGGTATGTTCCTTCTATTCCTGCTTTCTGGAGGTTTTTTTTTTTTTTATCATTAATGGATGTTGAATTTTGTCAAAGGCTTTCTCTGAATCTATTGAGATAATCATATGGCTTTTATTTTTCAATTTGTTAATGTGGTGAATTACATTGATTGATTTGTGGATATTGAAGAATCCTTGCATCCCTGGGATAAAGCCCACTTAGTCACGATGTATGATCTTTTTAATATGTTGTTGGATTCTGTTTGCTAGAATTTTGTTAAGGATTTTTGCATCTACGTTCATCAGTGATATTGGCCTGTAGTTTTCTTTTTTGTGGCATCTTTGTAAGGCTTTGGTATTAGGGTGATGGTGGCCTCATAGAATGAGTTTGGAAGTTTACCTTCCTCTGCAGTTTTCTGGAATAGCTTCAGTAAGATAGGTGTTAGCTCTTCTTTAAATTTTTGGTAGAATTCAGCTGTGAAGCCGTCTGGACCTGGGCTTTTGTTTGCTGGAAGACTTCTGATTACAGTTTCAATTTCTGTGTTTGTGATGGGTCTGTTAAGATTTTCTATTTCTTCCTGGTTCAGTTTTGGAAAGTTGTACTTTTCTAAGAATTTGTCCATTTCTTCCAAGTTGTCCATTTTATTTGCATATAGTTGTGGATAGTAGTCTCTTATGATCCTTTGTATTTCTGTGTTGTCTGTTGTGATCTCTCCATTTTCATTTCTAATTTTGTTGGTTTGATTTTTCTCCCTTTATTTCTTGATGAGTCTGGCTAATGGTTTGTCAGTTTTATTTATCTTCTCAAAGAACCAGTTTTTGGCTTTGTTGATTTTTGCTATGGTCTTTTTTGTTTCTTTTGCATTTATTTTTGCCCTAATTTTAAAGATTTCTTTCCTTCTACTAACCCTGGGGTTCTTCATTTCTTCCTTTTCTAGTTGCTTTAGGTGTAGAGTGAGGTTATTTATTTGACTTTTTTCTTGTTTCTTGAGGTAAGCCTGTATTGCTATGAACCTTCCCCTTAGCACTGCTTTTACAATGTCCCATAGGTTTGGGGCTGTTGTGTTTTCATTTTCATTCGTTTCTATGCATATTTTAATTTTTTTGATTTCTTCTGTGATTTGTTAGTTATTCAGCAGTGTGTTGTTCACCCTCCATATGTTGGAATTTTTAATAGTCTTTTCTTACTGCATTATGGTCAGAAAAGATGCTTGGAATGATTTCAATTTTTTGAATTTACCAAAGCTAGATTTATGGCCCAGGATGTGATCTATCCTAGAGAAGGTTCCGTGTGCACTTGAGAAAAAGATGAAATTCATTGTTTTTGGGGTGAAATGTCCTATAGATATCAATTAAGTGTAATTGGTCTATTGTATCATTTAAAGTTTGTGTTTCCTTGTTAATTTTCTGTTTAGTTGATCTATCCATAGGTGTGAGTGGGGTATTAAAATCTCCCACTATTATTGTATTATTGTTAATTTCCCGTTTCATACTTGTTAACATTTGTCTTACATATTGCGGTGCTCCTATGTGGGTTGCATGTGTATTTATAATTGTTATATCTTCTTTTGGATTGATCCTTTGATCATTATGTAGTGTTCATCTTTGTCTCTTTTCAGAGCTTTTGTTTTAAAGTCTATTTTATCTGATATGAGTATTGCTACTCCTGCTTTCTTTTGGTCTCTATTTGCATGGAATATCTTTTTCCAGCCCTTCACTTTCAGTCTGTATGTGTCCCTTATTTTGAGGTGGGTCTCTTGTAGACAGCATATATAGGGGCCTTGTTTTCGTATCCATTCAGCTAGTCTTTGTCTTTTGGTTGGGGTATTCAACCCCTTTATATTTAAGATAATTATTGATAAGTACAATCCCATTGCCATTTACTTCATTGTTTTGGGTTTGAGTTTATACACCCTTTCTGTGCTTCCTGTCTAGAGAAGATCCTTTAGCATTTGTTGGAGAGCTGGTTTGGTAGTGCTGAATTCTCTCAGCTTTTGCTTGTCTGTAAAGCTTTTGATTTCTCCTTCATATTTGAATGAGATCCTTGGTGGGTACAGTAATCTGGGCTGTAGGTTCTTTTCTTTCATCACTTTAAGTATGTCCTGCCATTCCTTTCTGGCCTGAAGGGTTTATATTGAAAGATTAACTGTTATCCTTGTGGGACTCCCCTTGTGTGTTATTTATTGTTTTCCCTTGCTGCTTTTAATATTTGTTCTTTGTGTTTGATCTTTGTTCAGTTCAGTCACTCAGTCGTGTCCGACTCTTTGCGACCCCATGAATTGCAGCACCCCAGGCCTCCCTGTTCATTACCATCTCTCAGAGTTCACTCAGACTCAAGTCTATTGAGTCCATGATGCCATCCAGCCATCTCATCCTCAGTCGTCCCCTTCTCCTCCTGCCCCCAATCTCTCCCAGCATCAGAGTCTTTTCCAATGAGTCAACTCTTCGCATGAGGTGGCCAAAGTACTGGAGTTTCAGCTTTAGCATCATTCCTTCCAAAGAAATCCCAGGGTTGATCTCCTTCAGAATGGACTGGTTGGATCTCCTTGCAGTCCAAGGGACTCTCAAGAGTCTTCTCCAGCACCACAGTTCAAAAGCATCAATTCTTCAGTGCTCAGCCTTCTTCACAGTCCAACTCTCACATCCATACATGACCACAGGAAAAACCATAGCCTTGACTAGACGGACCTTAGTTGGCAAAGTAATGTCTCTGCTTTTGAATATACTGTCTAGGTTGATCGTAACTTTTCTTCCAAGGAGTAAGCGTCTTCTAATTTCATGGCTGCAGTCACCATCTGCAGTGATTTTGGAGACCAGAAAAATAAAGTCAGACACTGTCTGCACTGTTTCCCCATCTATTTTCGATGAAGTGATGGGACCAGATGCCGTGATCTTATTTTCTGAATGTTGAGCTTTAAAGCCAACTTTTTCACTCTCCTTTTTCACTTTCATCAAGAGGCTCTTTATTCCTCTTCACTTCTGCCGTAAGGGTGATGTCATCTGCATATCTGAGGTTATTGATATTTATCCTGGCAAACTTGATTCCAGCTTGTGCTTCCTCCAGCCCAGTGTTTCTCATGATGTACTCTGAATAATTTAAATAAGCAGGGTGATAATATACAGCCTTGACGTACTCCTTTTCCTATTTGGAACCAGTCTGTTGTTCCATGTCCAGTTCTAACTGTTGCTTCCTTCAGTTGGTTCATAAAGTGCTACATCAAATTCTGCTTGCTTTTTGCTCTGCTGTTAGTCACTTATTGTTTATTTATGTTGGAAACAATGAACTACTTCACATAAACAAAGTTCCAAATTAGAATACTTTTATTGACATTAGTAGATATTTTTAGAAGTATTTAGTCACTTTCAATCCTCTATAATTTTAATAATCATTATATATAAGAATCCAATCACCTTCTAAATTTTTACTTTTAATCATATGAAACTTTCTTTAATGAATATTATTTAACAATGATTGTATTCAAATTTTGATTTTCCTGACAGTGGTTAAATTATCCGTGCCTTGCCTCAGTCATAAGCATAGCACAATGAATAGACTTACATGACCCTGTAAAATAAGTAACACTTAAAGGGACAGACAAGCAAGGAAGATCGTTAAGTTCAACAAGTAAATATAATAATGTGGGGACTGTAGGCACACACAGAAGGAAAGCATTTTCAAGGTCAGAGAAGGCCTTTTGGCAGAGGTCATATTTATGCTCAGTCTTGCCAACGTGAGAATCCCTTCTCAAGGTGAAAAGAGAAAGAATGAGTAAGAGGGTGCAGTTAGTGATGAAGTGGCCTTGAGGCAAAAGAGCACAGACATGAAGAATATGAAGAAACTCAACATTGTTGAAGGATAGAGCACAGGGAAGGTATTGACAAAGGAGGAGTGAAGAAGTAGGTAGAGGTGAGATGGCAGAAGACTTTGGAAGCTATCTAAGGACTTTTAGTTACAGTTCAACAGTCAGAAGTCATGGGGGTATTTCAAGTCTTATACAGGGCAGTGCTGTGTTAAGGAAGGAGACTTTGGCTGTAATATGAGAAATCTATTGCAAATGTACAGAATGTGTGATAAAATGATATTTTGGGCATGCTATGGAAGGAAAATAATGGAGATCCAGATTAATATAGAATTAGGGATAGAAAAGAGTTGAGTAGCAATTGCAACTGCAAAGATCAGACAGATAGATTCAAGGGATTAGATCTGATAGAGTGCCTAAAGATCTATGGATGGAGGTTCGTGATTTGTACAGGAGGTGGTGATCAAAATCATCCCCCTGCAAAACGAATGCAAAAATGCAAACAGGTTGTCTGAGGAAATCTTACAAATGGCTGAAGAAAGAAGAGAAGCAAAAGGCAAAGGAGAAATAGAAAGATATATTCATCTGAATGCAGTTCCAAAGAATAACAAGGAGAGACAAGAAAGCCTTCCTAAGTGATTAGTGGAAAGAAAAAGAGGAAAACAATAGAATGGGAAAGACTAGAGATCTCTTGAAGAAAATTAGAGATACCAAGGGAACATTACATGCAAAGATGGGCACAATAAAGGAAGAAATGGTATGGACCTAACAGAAGCAGATGATATTTGTAGAGGTGGCACGTACAAATAGAACTATATGGAAATAATCTTAATGACACAGATAATGACAATGGTGTGATCACTCACTTAGAGCCAGACATCCTGGAGTGTGAAGTCAAGTGGGCCTTAGGAAGCATCACTACAAACAAAGTTAGTGCAGGTGATGGAATTCCAGCTGAACTACTTCAAATCCTAAAAGATGATGCTGTGAATGTGCTGCACTCAATATGCCAGCAAATTTGGAAAACTCAGCAGTGGCCACAAGACTGGAAAGGTCAGTTTTCATTCCAAGCCTAAAGAAAGGCAATGCCAAAGAATGTTCAAACTGCCACACAATTGCTCTCGTCTCACATGCTAGCAAAGTAATGCTCAAAATTCTCCAACTAGCCTTCAACAGTATGTGAACTGAGAACTTCCAGATGTTCAAGATGGATTTATAAAAGGCAGAGGAACCAGTGATCAAATTGCCAACACCTATTGGATTATGGAAAAAGCAACAGAATTCCCGAAAAATATCTACTGCTTCATTGACTACGCTAAAGCCTTTGACTATGTGGATCACAACAAACTATGAAAAATTCTTCTACCTCTTGAGAAATCTGTATGCAGGTCAAGAAGTAACAGTTAGAACCAGACACAGAACGAAAAACTGATTCCAAATTGGGAAAGGAGTACATCAAGGCTGTATATTGTAACTCTGCTTATTTAACTTACATGCAGAGTATATCATGCAAAATGTCGGGCTGGATGAAGCACAAGCTGGAATCAAGATTGCAGGGAGAAATATCAATAACTTCAGATATACAGATGACACCATCCTTATGGCAAAAAGTGAAGAAGAACTAAAGAGCCTCTTGATGAAAGTGAAAGAAGAGAGTGAAAAACTGGCTTAAAGTTCAACACTCAAAATACTAAGATCATGTCATCCTGTCCCATCACTTCATAGCAAATAAAAAGGGTAGAAAAGGGAAACAGTGGCTGACTTTATTTTCTTGGGCTCCAAAATCACTGCTGATGGTGACTACTGTGATTAAATTAAAGGCACTTGCTCCTTGGAAGAAAAGCTATGACAAACCTAGACAGCATATTAAAAAGCAGAGACATTACTTTACTGACAAAGTCTGTTTAGTCAAAGCTATGCTTTTTCTAGTAGTCATGTATGGTTGTGTGAGTTGGACAATGAAGAAAGCTTAGTGCCAAAAAATTGATGATTTTGAACCGTGGTTTTGGAGAAGACTCTTGAGATTCCCTTGGACAGCAAGGATATCAAATCAGTCAATCTTAAAGGAAATAAGTCCTGAATATTCATTGGAAGGACCGATTCTGAAACTGAAACTCCAGTATTTGGCCACCTGACATGAAGGGCTGACTCATTAGGAAAGACCCTGATGTTGGAAAAGATTGAAGGCGGGAGGAGAAGGGGACAGCAGAGGGTGAGATGGTTGGATGGCATCACTGACTCGATGAACATGAATTTGAGCAGTCTCCAGGAGTTAGGGATGGACTGGGAAGCCTGGTGTGCTGCAGTCCATGGGCTCGTAAAAAGCTGGACATGACTCAGTGATTGAACTAAACTGAAGATGAGACAACTGACTTGGTATCAAGAAGAGGATTTTCTCTTAGGTGATCAGACTTTTGAGGCAGAACACTGCAGTAAAAAAGTAAGAGTTTTGTCGGGGATTGATCTGATGGAAGGGAAGGAATAGTTCAGTTTGGGATATGTTGAGTTCAAAGCACTGAGACCTGCCTACAGGTGAGGATGTATAGAAATTTACTGAATGTACAAACTTAAAACATAGTAGGCTTAAATCATAAATATGTGTGTGTGTGTGTGTGTGTGTGTGTGTGTGTGTGTGGTTTAAGAGATGATGGCTGAGGTGAAAAATAACATTTAATGGGTTGAGAGATAATGTGTCAGAAATTATTGAGAAGGCTCGATGGAAGATAGAGGAGGAAAAATCACATAAGTAGTATGGTAGAAGAGAGAATTTTCAGAATAGGACAGTGCACAGCATAAAATAGCCCTGAGAAAATAAGCACTGCATGTTATTAACAAGCACTGTATGTTATTAACTGTGTTAAGAAGATTTCCCAGCACAAAGTCTTTTGTCCTTTGCAAGGTGGCTTGTGGTGGATGCTTGGGGTGAGAGCTCAACTTCACTGCAGGAAAGATTTCTTAGTTCAAGATGGAACATGTATCCAGAGCTTGCGGATAAGTTTGTTTCAGAAATTTGTTCTTGAAAGTGTGAAGAGAGCCAGTGTAATAACTAGAAGAATAGAGTTAGTTTAAAGAGGTCATTTATTTTAGGTGTGTTTGTTATATTGGGGAAGACCTGAAGAAGTTTCATTTCAATGATGATGGGAAGGGGCCTATAGAGAGAGTATGAAAATATAGTAGCAGCCATAGATGGAATATGAACTGAAATGACTGTGAAGGTAGAAGAAGGCAGGATGTAGAGTCAAGAAAGAGAAATTAACTGTGCATAGAAGAAACACCTTCTAGCAAACTATGGCAGAAGAAGGAAAAAGAAGGTATGGATTCAACCAAGGCTTTATATTTCATGATGGAATATCTGAAGGGGTTCCTTTTTGATGATGAGTATTTTCTCTAAGAAGTAAGAGGCAAAGAACCGCAAAACTACTAGATTTGGCAAAATATCATTTTAATATCTACTTCATCTAAAGAAGTGATATTAATTAATATTTGACCAGTTTCCCTTGGAGATCAAATTGAGTATGCATATCCTTACACATTTTTCACTTGATGTTGGAGGTTACATAGTGATATCAAAGAGAGGATATCAACCTGAGTATTGCAAAGTTTGAAATATATATATGTATCATGATACAAATAAATATGTATTATTGGAGACATATGTATCTCCAGTGATTATATGTATGTGGGTGTGTATGCACGGGTTTTATTTTTACAGTTAACCCTTGAACAATAGGGCGTTAGGGATGGTAACACCTCTACAGCTGAAACTCTACATATAACATTATAGTCAGACCTCCAAATAGGGGCTCTGTGTTCAGAAATTCAATCAGCTACTAGCAGATCATGTAATATTGTGTTATTTCTTGAAAAATATCTGCATATAAGTGAGCCCCTACAGCTCAAACCCCTGTTGTTCAAGAGTCAGCTGTATCTTTATGTATATAGGATTGACTGACAATAATTGGATCCACCCTGTGTTTCCATTGTTTATGTTATCTAATGACTGACTGAACTCTCTTCTCACTTCCTCCATCACTACCACTTTTACCATCACCATCACTAAACAATTCTGAGTCTAATGTCTTTTAATCATCATATCTATCCTCAAAGATGATTAATACTAACATTTACATTTTAATAAGTTGAGGAAACCAAAGTTCAAATAACTGGTCAAAGGCCACACAGTCTGTAAGAGACTGAACCAGGATTCTCTCCAGAGTCTTACCCTACAGAGCCCTTCTCCTGGCTGCAAAGCTCTAATGACAGTGAGCCATGTCAAGTTCAGTTTTCATTTGAACAACTTACCTTGGACCTTTGGGTTCAGAAACAACTTTTGCTCCAGAAAGAAGCATCTGGAGAGGAGTTATTCCACTGTGTCCTATATTGATATTCCAGAAAGTAAGACAGCTAGAATGAAAATGTAGTTATCATTCTTCTACATACATGCATATTTTAAAAGTTGTTGAATACATACTACCATAGGAATAACTGCTTATGTTTTTTATCCTATATATTTTAAGAAAATAAAAATATTGTCTTTTATTTTTAACTACCTTATTCAAGTGTTCATGATTGCCTTGAAATTACATTCATTTTATAAATTAGTAAATAATTTTTTCTCATTTTATTAACATTTTATGCAAACATACTTCATCCAGATTCATTTCAACTTTTGACTTTCGTGGTAAATTAATAATTTTATGTACTCCAGTATGGAAGACCATTTCATTCATTATGGATTCCTAAATTCATATTCCATTTAAATATTTTATAAAGAGGAAACAAAAAGCTGTTCCTATCTGGGTATTATATAGAAGATTTAGTTTCTATACCTTTCCAAAGCTATATTTTCTTTGGTTTTGAGTAACAACAGAGACATATCCAACTTTGACATACCTGGGAGAATGTAAACTTTTGGATTTAGTCCACTTCGATTATAGACTATTTGTCACCATAAAGTTTGACTCATTCAAGATGAGAAACAGGACCTAATTTTGGCCTCATAAAGACATGCCACCTTTTTGATCTATGTGCTTAGCCAGCAAACAGAAACAGAAGAGGTACATTCATCTAGCAGATAGGCTTTCTCAGTATCTCCGCAAGCCAACTGGATCTGTGCCCCTGCAGAACGAGAGAGTCAGTATGTCTATCGGCTCTGATAACCTTGAGGAATTATCCTTACATTTTCTATGTACCACACTAACCAGAGCCAAGGGGGAAATTATGTCCCTTCTTTGGCATTATCTGTCTGATAAGTGTAAATACAAAAAAATGCTTTGCAATTTTTACCATAGTCACTGAAACTGATATTTTAATCTAAATAGCAACTTAACATCAATGGGGCATTCCAGAGTTACTCTCTCATGGAGTTTTAATTTTCCTCTCATTTTGGAGAAATGTCCTTGCACTACTGTGTTAAGAAGCAAGTAGCTGACTCAATATTTGAGTCAGGGTGTTTCAATACATTTCAGTATAATAACGATAAGTGAGAGAATGCATTTTTGCATATCATAAGTATCTTCTGAAAGTTGTGAAAAATCACATATCAACCTAGACACTGATTATATCCATTGTCTGTTGTATGTAATATTGAATTTATTTTCACGGAAATGCCTCAGATGAATACAACTCTTTCCAGCTCAAGGTTTATATTTGGGGAAATAATTCACAGAATTCAGTGAGTCTAACTTTGATAAATTTATTGTCATGGCAGCACCAAATGTCTTTTTCTGATACTTGCTCACACACAGAGACTCAGTGGGCCAGGTGATGAGAAGCAGAAATTTAGTGCAGGTTCTTGTCCTGGTTTCACATATTTGGTATTCACCTCCTGTGCTCATGTTTACTTGCATGAAACATTAGTGTTTGCTGAGAGCTGCCATGTCCATTTCTCTTTGGTACAAAGCTGTGGCTGTAATTTCCGAATGACTCTGAAACTCTCCTGCTCGAGAATGTGTGCGCTATCACTCCTGCTAGAAATGCACATCTTTGGACATTGTTATTGCTTCTAGATAAAGTGATGGGGAGAGGAGAAGTGGTCAGGAGTAAGAGTTGAGGAAATATGTTTCACTTAACAAAGATCTCATCAGGAGCCCAGTGGAAATCAGCACTTACTTTTAGAGAAAAATTCTTCTCCTGGTAGAACTTCTTGACTTATTGAAGATAAAGGTGTATTTTTTCATTCCTGGCTTTTTCCAGGGAAAGCAGCACCATTATTCCTCACAGTGATGTGGGGCAAGACTAGTGGGAGCTCTGCTCTCTCACAGTGAAGCCACTATGTAGAACCTGGGTAGGCTCAATGTGGCAATCTATTTGTGTCTGTTTTTGTCGAGAACACGTCAAGGGGTTCTCTTTGTCTGAAAAAGTGAAAACTGAAAGTGTTAGTCACGTAGCTGTGTCCAACTCTTTGCAACGCCATGGACTGTATCTCACCATGCTCCTGTGTTCATGGGATTCTCCAAGCAAGAAGACTGGAGTGGGTAGCTATTCCTTTCTCCAGGGAATCTTCTCTACCCAAGGTTTGAACCCAGGTCTCCTGCATTGCAGGCAGATTCTTTAGCATTTGAGCCACCAGGGAAAAATAAGTAACATGTATGCTTCTTTGCATGACCTGTCAGGCTCTAAATATTTCTACCCTGACCTTCTTCCCAATATCATCTTTCTCATTCTTCTATTGCACATTTTGCCCAGACAGACAGTTTATATTTTTGTGGTTCTATGCTATCTCGGGGCTTTCAGTTGCTTCTTCTATGTTCAGAATTGTCCTCCTAGATACTCAGATAACTGGTTCATTTCCATTGCTTATATTTTATTTCAAATGCTGGTTCCTTAAAGAGGGTCTTTGCTCACGAAAATAACACCCCCTGAGCCACCTTTTTAGTCACTCCACATCTCTTTATCCTGTTCTGTTTTCTTCATAGCATTTATATATGTAAATTCTTCGTAACACTATGTATAATGATCTGCAGGTGTTTGTCTAGTTTCTCTCTCCCTAAAGCTCCAGAATGTAAGCTCCATTAAGTAGGGGTTATGTCATACACGTTGCTTTATCCCCATTGTCTAAAACATGATCTGTTGCTGGAGTAGGTACCCAGAAATTTTTCTTAAAAAATTAAAAAACCCACTTATTCCTTGTAAATGATTTCGTTGAGGACAAAAAAAAGGAGATCATTTAAATGACTCAGCTAACTTTTGAAAATTAGGACTGTTAAAGACTCATTTATCTTCTGAAACTTTTTCAGAGTTCCTTTAAGAACTTTTTCAGAGTTCCTTTAGTTTGTTGGCATCCATGAATTAAAAAACAACAGCAACAACACTTTCTGCATTGCTTTTAATAATGTGGTGTGTTTCTGTGGGAAAACTGGTTTGAATCTTAGTTGCAAGTATTGACTGATAACCACCTGCAGTGAACGGCTAGTTTGGCTTCTGTTCAAGGAGCAGACAATAAAAGGAATCAAATTAATGTTGGGAATTCTGCTCATGGAGTGAAGGGGTTAGATGGTGAGCTGCCCTTGAAGCTCTCTGTGCCAAGACAGATGGTGGGAGGGAGACAGGCCGTGGGACCCTGAGTGGAGAAAGCTGTCTCACAGGGGCTCCAAGCACGTGCAGCTCTGCCTGCTGGCGGATTTGCTCATGTGTCCCCAGTGCCTGTTGCCCTCCTGTGGGTCTGTACACATTGTCTGCCTTCTGTGCTCTTCTAAGAGTGCTGATTGGTATAGCTATTTAGAAACAAGCTAGAAACCAAGTCATCATTTCTTAGTTAAGGCAGCATTTTTAAAATGCAAGGGACTCCCAATTCGTCCACTGCCTCCTTCCCTACCTGTGTCCACATGTTCATTCTCTACATTGGCCTCTCACTTTTGGCGTATAAAACACTCAGTTCAGTTCAGTAGCTCAGTCGTGTCCGACTCTTTGCGACCCCATGAATCGCAGCACACCAGGCCTCCCTGTGCATCACCAACTCCCAGAGTTCACTCAGACTTATGTCCCTCGAGTCGGTGATGCCATCCTACCATTTCATCCTCTGTCGTCCCCTTCTCCTCCTGCTCCCAATCCCTCCCAGCATCAGAGTCTTTTCCAGTGAGTCAACTCTTCACATCAGGTGGCCAAAGTATTGGAGTTTCACCTTCAGTCCTTCCAGTGAACACCCAGGACTGGTCTCCTTTAGGATCGACTGGTTGGATCTCCTTGCAGTCCAAGGGGCTCTCAAGAGTCTTCTCCAACACCACAGTTCAAAAGCATCAATTCTTTGGCACTCAGCTTTCTTCACAGTCCAACTCTCGCATCCATACATGACCACTGGAAAAACCATAGCCTTGACAAGATGGACCTTTGTTGACAAAGTAATGTCTCTGCTTTTGAATATACTATCTAGGTTGGTCATAATTTTCCTTCCAAAGAATATGCGTCTTTTAATTTCATGGCTGCAGTCACCATCTGCAGTGATTTTGGAACCCCCAAAATGAAGTCTGACACTGTTTCCACTGTTACCCCATCTATTTGCCATGAAGTGATGGGATAAGGTGCCATGATCTTCGTTTTCTGAATGTTGAGCTTTAAGCCACCTTTTTCACTCTCCTCTTTCACTTTCATCAAGAGGCTTTTTAGTTCTTCACTTTCTGCCATTAAGGGTGGTGTCATCTGCATATCTGAGGTTATTGATATTTATCCTGGCAATCTTGATTCCAGCTTGAGCTTCATCCAGCCCAGCATTTCTCATGATGTACTCTGCATACAAGTTAAATAAGCAGGTTGACAATATACAGCCTTGACGTACTCCTTTTCCTATTTGGAACCAGTCTGTTGTTCCATGTCCAGTTCTAACTGTTGCTTCCTGACCTGCATACAGGTTTCTTAAGAGGCAGGTCAGGCAGTCTGGTATTTCCATTTCTTTCAGAATTTTCCACAGTTTATTTTTATGCACATATTCAAAGGCTTTGGCATAGTCAATAAAACAGAAATAGATGTTTCTCTGGAACTCTGTTGCTTTTTGGACGATCCAGCGGATGTTGGCAATTTGATCTCTGGTTCCTTTGCCTTTTCTAAAACCAGCTTGAACATCTGGAAGTTCACAATGTTATGGATGTTATCTGACATATGTTATGGAAGTTATCTGGAATGCAGTGTTATCTGACATCGTCTCATGATACAATACTGAATACTTCTGCTTCAGATATCATTTATGTAATATTCTATTTCAACATCATTTTGCTCCTTGATTTTGAATTTCACAATTCAGTAATATTTCAAAACACAGAATGGGATACCAACAATGGTTATCTGATTTTTAATTTTTAAAGTTAGAATACTAAAATTTAAATTAAATTCTTGTCACCTAATGTCACAGTCATTTATTTTATCTGTCTATCTTTATATTTTAATTTTACTATAAACTGGAGCACCGTTGACCTTCCTGGGAAGACAAAACCCTCTTTGTTCTATTTTATATTCATAAATTTTTTTTCACTAGTTGTCTCTTGTTTATTCTTTTTCCAGCAAACAATGTCTCATTTTCATTTTTATATGGGACTCTTTTTCTATCCTGCCAGTTTACAGACTTCTGCTCCTTTGTGCCTCTCATAATTATAATTAAAGAACTTTCAGAAATAAATAATCGTAATTACAACTAATTCATCACTGAGTGAGGAAATCTTACTTCTTCTTAATATGCAAAGCAGCTAAAATTGACATAAAATAGGTAGCAAGTCTGGTGGAATATTCCAGAAATATTTACTTTGTGAGGTTATAGTATAACTATCTCTATATTCAAATATATATGCAGAGGAATAGGAATGAAAGTTTCAGTCATTCCAGTCTTCAGTCTATGTTTAAAAAGATAGGTGTATGAAGATCCTGTGTGATTGTTACATATAAAGACTAGCAAATTCAGCTAGCCAGATTTTGAGTAACTTCAAACTTTTTCCAGTTGCACTGAGAAAACCTACATGATGGGAAAATATTGGTACTTTACCTTCATTTACTCTTTAATGGTGAAGAAATCCAGAATAGTTTTTAACGTTTTTCCATAAGTATTTTATTTACCAAACTAATAATATAAATGAGTTACCTCTTTTCTGTCTTTACAATTCATTGTTGTCTCTTAACAGAATTGTGTACAATGATACTATCAAGATATTTACACTTGCTTGTGGTTAGTCACTCAGTCATGTCCGACTCTCTGCGACCCGATGAACTGTAGCCCACCAGTCTCCTCTGTCCATGGAGATCCATTTGCTGAAGCCTATTAAAAGAGCCTTAGACACTTTGTTCAGTTTGACTCATGTAGGAACATTGACCTAAGCATTCTTAAATATATTTTCTGTGCACCCTGCTCCTCCAAATATGGTACTGTATGCCTGATGAAATGGTAAATAAGATAGTTAAGATAATTCCATGGATATCAATCAAGAGAGGGAGGTATGCAATAAACAAGAAAGCAGGTAGAAGGAAATAAATAGAAGAGTTACTTCCTGTGAGCTCTTTGAAGCTTTGAGGTTGTTTAGTTGCTCTTTGTAACCCCATGGACTGTAGCCCACCACTTTCCTCTGTTCATGTGATTTCCCAGGCAAGAATACTGGAGAGGGTTGCCATTTCCTTCTCCAGGAGATCTTCCTGGACCAGGGGTCGAACCCATGTCTTCTGCATCTGCAGGCAGATTCCTTTCCACTGAGTCACCTGGGAACACCTCTTTGAAGCTAGAAAGTCCTAATTTCTGTTGAGTGATGAAGGACAGCATCTTTGCGATACTGACATGTAAGCTGAGGTCTAGTAAATCAGAAAAAGTCAGACCTGCTGCCCTCAGGCAGAGGGAACAAGAGCTGAGGAGGTGCTGGGTGAGAGAAAGGGATGGAAAATGACGGAAGGCCAGCACGACCTGAGATGCTAAGTGCAGAGGAGGACAGAAATGAGGCTGGCGTGGGCAGTGGGAGGTGGGATGGCTCATTGAGCAGGCCTCTTAGGCCAGGAGACTGTTTCCACTGAAGAGTTTGCACATTTCACTGACTTTATGACCGCATAAACAACTTCCAGAGAATTAGGTTTATTAAATAGCTTTTATGTTCATATACAGGAAATGAATGTGTGACAGAGACTACTGAAGAAGTAAGAAGAGTGTTTTCATGCAACAGCAAAGCCAGTTCGACCCATTCTGTCCCCAAGAATCGCAAATAAGCTTTCAACAAGGGCTGTTTTTGTGAGGCTTAGTTTGTAAGAGCCCACAAGCCACAGCTGAACTCTCTTTAACGATCAAGTACAATTTGGTCGTTTACATCTTGGTTATGAATTCCTTCATAGATTATTTAAAGAGTTCACACTGGTTTGTTTAACCACAAAAATGCAAACTACTCTAGAATCTCAGAATTACAATTTCTTAAGGGTGTTATTTAAATAAAAAGAGTCATAATGAACAGTATTTGCACGCAAGAATTTCTATGAGGGTAAGATGGGTTTCCTTCTTCCTCCCTTCCTTCCTTCACCAGCTTTTAGTACAGTATACTTACTGGAGATTCATACGCAATGAAAAAGCTTCAATATATGACTAAGATATATACTCAAGTAGAAATCAGTGAAATAGTTCTAGAAGAAAAAAAAATTCTCTCTTTATTTAAAACACAATATCATCAAAACATAATAAATGTAGAATGAGAGCCTCTCTGCTCTCTTTTTCCTGGTCCCCCGCTCCTGGAACCACCTTGAACCTGCAGTAGGACACACACATTGCCATGACTTCACTCTCTTGGGCGGTTTTCCAAGTGTGCACATAATCCTGGTTTATTTTCTGCATTCTCAAAGAACACCTGAGACTGGATTTAACCAACTGGTGTTTATGTCCTACTAACCAGAGGAGAGAGAAGTGTGTGTTTGATACAAGGTGTGTTTATTGTTTTTTGTCAAGAATCTGACTCAAAGTCCTGTCGCTGCAGATCGCCAGACAGTGAACACTTTCATAGATTTCCTTTTGGAATTTTAAATTGTAGATCTGGGATGTCATTAGAAACTTCTTCTCACTCTCAAAACTAGACACAGCTTTCAAATAATATTTTTCCTGACTGTATTTGTTAAAACAGTACTTTGGAAATGCTCACATATTCTTTTCCCCAATTTTTTTCTTTGATTACCTAATTTGAGAACATACACTTCATTCAGAATATTTTCACATCTTACAAGTGCAGCGTAACTAAACAAGAGATTAGCTCCTTTATTTCGAATCCCCAGTGTTCATGTGTAATTTTCACAGGTAAGCACTGTGCCATAAAGAGGTGCATTAGCATTTTAATTTAACATGGTAAAGACTGTAGAGATATTTTGTACTCCAGATCATTAACAAATCGCAAAGGATGGCTTACTGATGAACCAAAATGGCAGCAAGAAAGACCCAAGGATAGGGAAAAGGGACATTGGGTTTCACTGAGATAGTCTTTAGAAAGTGAGGAAATGCAGGTGAGTATGGAAAAGCTGGGGTGTCTGGGTTCTTATGCTATTAGGGTTCACTCTCTCTCTCTCCACTCCCACTCCTCTCCTCCCTCCCTCTTCTTCTTATCATCAGTACAACTCACACAAACTCCGTAATGTGAGTTTCTCTCCAAATGTTAATTCCCCTTCAGGTAATAGCCTATTTCCCTGTTTACAAAGTTCAATATCCTCTCTTAATACAGCAATTTAGGAAATCTATATTTGCTTTCTTTGTTTCTTAAATACTTAAATGCCCACTCACTTTATCATAAGTTATTTCTTTACATAAACTATTCTCTGCTGAAGGGCAGAGAACATATTTAATGTACTTACTGATGTACTCATGTCTACTACAGTATCTGGCATATAGAAAACGCAAATATTGGTTTAGTTAGAATCTTAACAAATTAGTTGTAGAAACTTCAGAAGGTAAAAATTATGCAAAAGAAAATGAAATTTTAAAAGTTTATATTTCCATCACTCAGAAAACTTTAGTTAAAAATTATATGTTTAACTCCATATTTTCTATGTGTGTGCCGACTGATTTGTTTCATTGTGTTGAGTCCAAATTTTTCTTACCTTAAAATCACCATTGTTTCTTGAGATGTTTTATTTTTTTTCTTTCCCCAAAGTGAAATTTTCTTCATATCCTTTTACCATTAAGTATATGTGTTCCTTTTTGTATTTTATACACACTCACACACATACCCTACAGCATACATACAAATTTGAGGATTCGATTTTGTGTTAGATATTTTGCATTGATTAATGTTTTCTCTCTTAATTTCCTGTCCAGTTCCCAAACCATGAAGAAGATAGTTCTCTGCCTTTCTGTTCTGTTAAGCCACCCAGCTCTTGCCTCTAGTGTAGATACTGACATAGCAGCTTGGATGCCATTGATGGTTTTGATGTTTTGTGCTAATTTTTAGATGTTTTGGTGTTCTGGAAGAGTAGGTTTCTAGGATTTGGAGTATCTGGAATTTTGGAACTTTATTTTTGCTTCCTTTCTCAGACCAAGCTGCCAGTTGCCTTAATATCTTCAGGCTTTTGTTTGATGTGTCTTTTTAAACATGACGTTTATGTTTGTTGATATTGTTGTCATTCTTTTCGCCAAGACTGTAGTCCTGCATAATTATGTTTCCCACATACACACACTGATTACTTGCTTGGCCAGAGGTGGAGTTACCAATTTCTTTTCCCTTTTTATTTTACCCTTTTCTTTCCTGGCTATGAAAGTGAAAGTGAAGTCACTCAGTCGTGTCTGACTCTTTGCAACCCCATGGACTGCAGCCTACCAAGCTTCTCCATCCATGGCGTTTTCAAGGCAAGAATACTGGAATGGGTTGCCATTTCCTTCTCCAGGGGATCTTCCCCACCCAGGGGTCGAACCCAGGTCTTCAGCATTGCAGGCAGATGCTTTACTTGACCTCTATGAAGAAGACACCTAAGTGAAATGTTATAGCTTCAGGTACCACGACAACACACGAGAATATCCTAAATTTGTCTCCCAGTTTACTCCAGTGTACAATTCTCCAGAATCAGGTTGTGTAGAATTTTCTAAAACTGGGGGAAAAAAATCTTCAACTTTGATGAACTTTGGGATCCATTAGTTGTTATGCCAATGGAACATTCCTTCCTCTTTTTCAATTTTTCTTTGATTATTTGAACAGTATTTTATCCTTAAATATTAAGGATATTGACACTTTTGCAAGTAATTGCAAATATTTTGAGATGTTTATTATAGTTAGGATATTTTTGATTTAGAGAATTTAAAGTTTCATGTAATCAGATCTAGTATTTAAGTAGAAATATTTGCTTCTGTATTTATAAGCTAGATTGATTTGTGACTTTGCTGTATTTCTAAGGTTTTAGTACCAGCATTGTGCTAGCTTCATAGAGTCAACTAGGTAAAATTCTACCTTTTAGTAAGCCTTGTAATAATTTTTTGAAAGAAAATTATTTCTAAAATGTTCATAAGAATATAAATGCACTTGCAGGGCAATCAAATTTTCATCTCAAAACAGATCTCTTTTTAACTATTGACCCCCTCCTCCATTCTGAAGTCAAAAGCTTGCTTTTATATTTGTATAATAGATGTTTATATTTCCATAACGAGGATATTTCTAAGGAGAATTTCTCAAAGTCTCTCTGAAAATACCAATTCCATAAGAGATTCTCAGAAAGTAGTCATCAGTTCTAGATACACAATGAATACCAGCGTATTCTAGGTACCAAAAGATCCTGAAATACAGAAATCATTTTAACATTTAAGTCAGAATTTCAAATATATATTTTATGAGAAGGCCTTTGTCTCTTACCTTTTAGTAGCTTAGGAATAAATTCTTAGACCAAGACTTTTGGAAACGTTAGTCAACCAGATGACTCTTATTTAGGCCTTATGTTGGTATTTATTTTTGTGTGATTATTTTCCCTTGAACATGGAAAGGTCTGTAGACACCAATTGTTTGCTGACTGAGACACTGGAGAATCTCCTTGTTTCCCAGTATCTATGCCTGACTAGTTTCAGCATGCTTTGGTCAGATATTCAGCGGGCAGTTTGAAGATTTGTATGGTTTCCGTGGTGCTTCCTGTTGTCTAGCAGCCATTTTTCTAAAATGAATCTTCTGAACTGAGGAGGAAGCTCCAGTTTCTTTGATTCTTCATTTCCCTTTTTGTGCCTTACGTTGCAATGGTCTGATGTTTGTTAATTCATTTTCTTCTCTGCTTCTGTGCTTTCTGCTTATCTTCTTTTTATTGCTGTTCTTACGTATATTTTAACAGTGACTTTAGTTATTCTTGGCTGTGCTGGGTCTTCGTGGCTGTGCAGACTTTTCTCTAGCCATGGAGTGTGGGGGCTGCTGTCTAGTTGTGGTGTGCTGGCTTCTCACTGCTGTGGTCTCACTTGCAGAGCATGGGCTTTGGGGAGCTCAGGCTTCAGTAGCTGTGGCACATGGCCTCAGGAGTTGTGGCTCCCTGGCTGGAGAGCACAGATTCAATAATTGTGATGCACGGGCTTAGTTGTTCCATGACATGGGGGATCTTCCCAGACCAGAGAGCAAAACTCTGTCTCCTGCGTTGGCAGGCAAATTCTTTACCACTGAGCCATCAGAGAAGCCCTGCTCTTACATTTTTAAAATGCAAACTAACCATTAAATTTTCTTAATAATGTGAATATCTACTATGGCTTTCCCACATACTTAAGATTCATAGTGCTATGATTATTTTCTACTATCTCAAATATTTTACTTTGGCCTTGAATTTATCTCAGTAATTTATTTTTCTAAATATTTTTTACACTCAAAGCTGAATTAAGCTAATTAACTTGCTTTTTCCTACTTTTCATAATTTCTTTCTCTATTTTACCCCGTCCATTTCATTCAAGGTCTCTTAATTATTTTTAACACAAATCTATAGATGATAAGAGCTCCCACGGTGGATCAGTGTTAAAGAATCCACCTGTACTACAGGAGATGTGAGAGACCCAGGGTTCCATCCCTGGGTCAGAAATATCCCCTGGAGGAGGAGATTGGCAACCCTCTCCAGGGTTCTTGCCTGCAGAATCCTATGGACAGAGGAGCCTGGTGGGCCACAGTCCGTAGAGTTGGAAAGGGTTGGATAAGATTAAGTGACTGACTGCGCACACATACGTAATAAAGATTTTACTTTTGAGTGTCTGAAAATAACTTTACACTATTTTTGAAAGTGAGTTTTTGAGTTAGACTCTGGCTCTTTCACTCATGCATGATCGTGGAATATATTGTTTCATTGAATCATGCCTATATCCCAAATAACATATTTAATTATATAGTATAAAAATCATATTTGTTAATATCACCAGCAATGTCATCAGAATAGTCTTTAACTACTCTGAAACCATAAAGCTCATTGTAGTGGGAATGTGTTTTCGACAATTCTGATTTTTCAACTGAAAGTTTAAATTTTATCATTGACCACAAGTATGTCCACTGTTTCCCTTGATGTGACAGCTTCACTATGTTCATTTCTGGGGGAAAAAAAAGAGTTTACCAAATACTCAAGTCTGAATAAATATAGTTTTTAGTCAGTCATGAGGCTCCATGATAAAAGTATTTGGTTCTGCTCACAGCTCAAATAATGGGCCAAATGCTTTTCCTCAAGACAGCTAGCTTCCTTTACTGTGCTGGAGGGCTTTGTGCATATTCCTCATTTCATCACACTGAATATTTTTAAAATGTGCTTACAGGTCAAGATTTGATAAAAAGAAATCACTGCTTCATCAAGGCATGGAATAAAAAGTTACTTTATTCCTCTGAGGGTATAATTGTGAAGAAGGCAGTGACTGCTGGTAATAAACATGTTTGACCTCATGGATCCCCTGAGTCTTGAAGACCTCCTTTGGTCTTCTCATGGATCATGATAAGTGCATAGAAAAAGGCAAAGAAATAATATTTTTATTTAATTTAATTTTTGCTATAGATCACTTTTTTCTTGACTATTTTTAGATAGAATTTTTCTTTTGATGGTAAAAATGATGAGAGATATTTTTAAAAATATTTTAATGTATCTTTATACTGTTCTACTATGTTTGTATTATTTTCATGAAGAAGAAAAATATATTGTGATTCAGATTCTTGGCTATAAACTGGTAGGTTTCTAAATGGATAAAAATAAAAGATACATCTTTTTTTTGCTAAATGTGCAAGATAATTGGGCAGGTTTTGGTTGAAAGTAAATGATATGGAGGAGGATAGGTCTAGAGATAAGGAAGAATATATTATTGAGCAAAATAGGTCCCAGGTGACAAAAGGGGAAGTGAGGCCAAAGCATGTGGCCAATTTACCATCACTTAGGGACATGGCAAGACAGGTGCTGCTACTTACCTTCTTTGCAGATGATCTTAGGGTAAATAAATGGAATGAATGTCCATTGAACATACAATAATATGTGAAAGAGAGAACTGGGGTATTAAGAGACCTCTATTAAGGATAGACTATATAAAGCATGGTATCCAGTACAGAAGGAAAATTGGGACTCCTTGTTCCAAAATTATTAAAAATTTCAAGATGACTAGTACATTTGAGGTCCTACTAAAGCCCGGAGGCTACCAGGTATCTACAGAGGCCGTATGTTCATGAACTCTCGCTAATCTGACAATCTAAAAGCATTTTAGAGCCACAGCTCTGTCCCCTGAATTATTCCATCCCCTGGAATAGTCAAACATTTTCCTCCAATATCATAGTAACAAATCTAAAACAACTGGATATCTACCAAGTATGGGCTGCTGCCTTTTTTTAATTTTAATTTTTGCTTTTGAGGGCTTTCAGTAAAGTTAAAAATGTTAGAGCTTCATTTATGGAAATGAAAGTTCAAAGGATCACCCTTTGTAATGACTATTTCTAAACTTGACAGGTATGTTCAAATTTATTCATTAAATATTGCCTCAATTTCACATCTTGGTAGTTTATAGTCAGTCATTTCAGCATTTGTCTCCAAATGTAACACTGGCTCTTGCGTGTTCAGTTATAACTATTTCATTGTATAAAGTCACTGATATCTAGAAACATAATTTATGAGGAAATAACTGTAAAGAGTTTCATAAAATTAAGGCAATCATATAATAGGTGTTCACTAATAAAAATGGAAAAAGATTAAAATTTGTATTTTAGTCTATACATTGTTCTTTCAACATGGAAGATTTATTTTCTGCTTTCTTTTTATTTTTCTTAAAAAAAGTCAAACCATGTTGTCTTCTGGTGGGTCAGGTACAAAATTTCTTTATTTCTCAGGATGGAAAATCAATTCTATGAAATGGTGATAAATGAGACACGATTTTTAAAGTTGATCTCATGCCCTTTTTGTATGTAGTGAGCCACTTAACTGATGACAGCTGTTTCTTTTTAGATACATTTTCTTTAGTAGTAG
The DNA here is from genome assembly GCA_917880005.1 of Nanger dama. Lineage (NCBI taxonomy): Eukaryota > Metazoa > Chordata > Mammalia > Artiodactyla > Bovidae > Nanger > Nanger dama. The sequence goes on from CAKJTW010000021.1 coordinate 27,254,106, forward strand.
GTATATTTGTATTTAAAATTTTATTTTAATGACATTTATTTTTTCTATTTTTATAAACAATACATATTTGTTACATATAACTAGAAATACAAGCATAAAGAAAAAAATTAATGACCACTTGTAATCCTCCCCCAGAGACAACCAACAGTAGCATTTTGATGCATTTTTTACATGAGTCTACATGTTTATTTTTAGTTGAGATATAATTACCCTCATCACTATGTTAGTTCCAGGTATGTAGCATAAGAGCATAGTGATTAGCTGTTTCTACCTATTACAAAATGACCACCCTGATATGTCTGGTTACCACCTGTCACCATTCAAAGATATTACAATATTATTGACTATATTCTCCATGCTGTACATTTCATCCCTGTGGTTTGTTTGTTTGTTTGTTTTTTTTGGTAACTGGCTATTTGTACCTCTTAATCAACCTCACCTATTTCACTCATTTTCTAATCTCCCTTCCCCTCTGGTACCCAGTTGTTCGTTTTCTGTATCTATTAGTTCTGATTTGTTATGTTTCTTCAATTGTTTTTTGTATTTCACATATAAGTGAAATAATATGGCATCTGTATTTCTCTGTCTGACTTATTCACTTAGCATAATATTCTCTAGGTCCATCCATGTTGTCTCAAATGGCATGATTTTATCATTTTTATGGCTGAGTGATATTCCCCTGTGTAGTGGACTATATATATACACATACACACACATACATATTGCACCTTTGTCATATGTATATATATATAAAATATCTCTTTACCTATTCTCTATCAATAGAACTTTTAGATTGCCTCCATATATTTTCTACTGTAAATAATGCTGCACTGAACATCAGTGTGCATGTATCTTTCAGAATTTATCTTTTTGTTTTCTTCAGGAAAAAACTCAGAAGTGGAATTGCAGGATAGTATGGTAGTTCCATATTTAATTTTTGAGGACACTCCATAATGTTTACATTCCCACCGACAGTGCACTAGGCTCCCATTCTTCCACATCCTCACCAACACTTGTTATATGCTGTCTTTTTGATAATTAATCATTCTGAATGATGTAGAGTGATATCTTACTTGGTTTTGATTTTCATTTCTCCAATATTTAGTGATGCTGAACATCTTTTCAAGCGTCTATTGGTCATCTTAATATCCTCCTTGGAAAAATGTCTATTCACTCCCTCTGTCCATTTTTAAATTGTTTTTGTTTTTGACATTAAGTTGGAAGAATTCTTTGTGTGTGTTGAATATTATCCTGTTATCACATAGCTGGTCTTTTCATTTTATTGGTTAGTGTTCTTCACTGTGAAAAAACGTTTTAATTTGATGTAGTCCCACTTGTTTAGCTTTGCTTTTGTTTTTCTTGCCTAGGCAGATATATCTAAAACATATTGCTCACGTCAGTGTCAACGAGATTACTACTAATGTTCTCCTAGAAGTTTTGTGATTTGAGGCCTTTCATTTATGTCTCCAATCCATTTTGAGTTTATATTTGTATACAGTATGAGAATATTTGATTATTTTATTGAAGAGGCTGTCTTTTCCCCACTGTTCATGCTTGCCTCCATTGTCATGGATTAATTGATCATATGAGCGTGACAATTCTGTGAAAGATGTCAGGAATTTGTCAGGAAATTTGTTTCTTAGGAATTGCATAGAATCTGTAGATTTTCTTGGGTAATATGGTAATTTTAACAGTGTTCATTCTTCCAATCCAGGAGCACCATATATTTTTCCATTTGTTTGTGTCAATTTCAGTTTCTTTCATCAGTGTCTTACAGTTTGCCAAGTACAACTCTTTTACGTCCTCCTAGATTTATTCCTAGATATTTTATTCTTTTTGATACAACTGTAAGTTGTTTTCTAAATTTCTCTTTCTGATAAGTTGCTGTTAGTGTGTAGAAACCCATCAAATTTCCATATATTAATTTAGTATCCTGAAGCCTTACTGAATTCATATCAATGAATTCTCATGGTTTTTTGGTGGGATCTTTAGGATTTTCTATACATAGTGTCATACTTCTTCCTTTCCCATTCAGATTTCTTGTTCAGTTTTTCTGGTTGCTGTTGCTGGAACTTCCAATACTATAATGCAGAAAAGTGATGAGAGCAGGCATGCTTCTCTTATTCCTAAATTTAGAGGAAATGTTTTCAGCCTTTTCCCATTGAGTATCATGTTAGCTGTGAACTTGCCATATATGACCTTTATATTAAGGATATATTTTAAAAATTCAATAATCACATTTATCCAATCTGAGGATTTGTAGTTCTATTAAGCCTAGTTTGTTATTAAAATATAGTTGATTTACAATATTACATTAGTTTTAGGTGTACAGCAAACTGATTTGGCTATACATATATATTTATTTATATTCTCTTAAAAATTCTTTTCCATTATAGTTTATTACAAAATATTGAATATAGTCCTTCTGCTATTTTTTAAGTTAATACTTTTGTCTAGGAACAACATACACATTGGCAATAAAAATTTGGCATGTGTGTGCCTCTGGCTGATTCATGTTTGTATATGGCAGGGGGCCAGCCCAATATTGTGGAGCAATTATCTTTCAATTAAAAATAAATTTTGAAAAAGAAAAAGATTTGAACAATTCCTAGAGATTCTGTGAAATGACATATATTAGATGTGTAACTGTTTTACAACAGGGAAAATGCTGGGTCTTATCAATAGAAAAAACTATTTCATCTATATTGCAATATATTTCTGAGAAATCTACTTAATATTTTCCTAAAGGCTCACTTGTAAAAGTGAGCACTACATTTGTGAAATTGAGTTTTAGTTTAGCTAGAGAGGGTTATTTACTTCCTCATATATGAATTTAGCTATTTTTAATTACCTGTTGTAGGTTTCAGATCATACAGCTTAACCAGTACTGAAACATGGATTAATTTTTCTAAGGTGTTTATTTATAATTAACAAACACATGGTACTTATTATGTAGTATGCTCTTCTAAGCCTTTCATAAATATTAACTCATTTATTCTCATAACAACCCCAGGATGAAAGTACTATTATTATCTCCATTTCACAAAAGAAGCAAAAAAAAAAGGCTAAGTGGCAGTGTTGATGGAAGCCAACAGTAACTGCTCTCTGCTATTACTAAAAAGCTGGGGAAAAAGAGACACATGTTTTGCTCAAGATTATACAAGTTATAAATGGCAGGGCTGGGATTTGAACCCAAACTTGTCTAAGCGTTTAAGCACCATGGCGTTAGGATATTTTTGGAGATACTGATTTTTGGTTTTCTCTTTGAATTTTCTACCACTGAGTCTTTCCCATTCTACCATAGCAAGACCACTAATATTTACCTGCCTCAGAGATCTTTGCACAAATGAATAAAAATTTCAGGAAGACAGTTTTTTTTTTTTTCCTTTTTTTTTCTGACTTTTTCCCCCTTGCATATAAAATCATAAGGACACTGAAGACGTAAGTTGTACAGACGGGAGACACAAGAGATTGTCATTGAGCGTTACAGAAGCATAGGTTAATCCCAGATACCAGTGAGGAGATAAAGTCAGTAATTCCCTTGTTTTTAAGGACCTCTTCCAAAGCAGTATTCAGAGATGGTGGCAAGTCTTCAATGGGGATGGCTGTGGGTGAAGCTAAGGTTGCTGAACCCAGTGCCCCACTACTCTCAGCTTTTTACTGCCAAGGGAAATAGAGCTGAGGGGCTTCCAGGGACTGCTATGGCTTTCATCAGCGACCTTAAGTGGGTAGGTATTAAATGCATGTCTTTCATTTTCTAAGCGTTATTTGAACCTGTAGATTATTTGAATAAGTTGTAATATTTTTGTGTGTGTTTACTTAATGGAAAATCATTGCTTTGGGAAAAATTAGGGAGTATAAAGAGAAAATTTTAGTGTAGATATTTCTGTATTATATATACATAAAGAGATACAGTTCTTCTTAATCTAAAGAGGTGTTGTTTTTTTTTTCCTGGTTATTTTTCTAATGCACATTCTCTTGTTTAGCATAAAATAGGAATGAAATGAATAACTGTAAATGAATGACCAAGATATTGTTTTTGAGATTTTAAAAATACATTCCCATTTGTGTACTTGGAGTAGGCCTTTTGCATTGACCTGCTTTTTTATATATATCAGTTTTGTGAATGTAATGAAATTTCTGAGGTTAAGCACAGATATCTGCAATTTAAACTGATGCTTAAAAAGGCGTTCTGAATTTCTGCCAATCTTGAACATTCAATGTGTGTAAGACAGATCTCCTGATTTCAAGAAGAATAATAAATATATAACATCAACTGGCTGAATCATGTTATTGTGTACTAAAGGGAAAAGAGAGCAGTGGTTTCTCTCTGGCTATTCCTGGTTACTAGGATATCACTGGGGAAAATAAGGGAGAGGAAACTCTATTAAAAGTAGATCGTCATTCATACATATTGCAAATATGACACTCCCGGGCTTTCTCCAGGTCTCTGCACTCAGCACTGGAGTCAGGGTAATAGTTGCTTTTTGTCAACTGAAGCCAGCAGTAGTGGCTTCTGGCTGAGTTTAGAATTAATTATTTATCTAGTCCAGATCCAGAGTCACTTGGTATGGTATATTGTCATTTTGGCCCAGAGGCATAAAATCACAAGGGCAGCAAGCACAGTGTAGAAATTGGTGGAAAGCCTCAAGATGGCTCTTGGGAGAATCACTGAAAACTGTACACAGTTGATTGTTGCCTTGTCTTGAATTTTAAGCTCTCTGGGTGCCAGAGAACTATTAATGCTTTATAACTTTGGCTGCTAGAGGCAATTTTTGTTTGTCTGCTTCGAGGAGCCAAAGTCTATTGATGAGTCAAAGACAGTTATTATCTATAGCACACAGTGACTATGATTGGATAGTCTCCTGTGTTTCCTTTTCAGAGACCAAATTGTTCTTGAAGCCATCACTGTTTTCTCCTGCCGAGCTTCTGACTCCTTAGATGTTCTATCCCTGAGGCTATGAAACCTGCAATATAAACATTTAATATTCTTTTCCACAAGAGGCACTGGGATTTATATTCACTCTCAGAGTAGTGGGCCTAATAGCCTCCTTTTTGCCTTTGTAAATACAAAATACATGAATAGCACTCTATTGGATGTGGAGCTTTAATTTTTTTTTCCCCTGGAAAATAAACTTTTGGGGTTTTATACATAGGAAAATGCTTTTTCAAGATGACTTTTCCATTTGAGATTTTGCCCAGGTTTACAATTTTCAAAATCATGTACAAGATCAAAATAATTCAGGAAATGTTTTATGAGGTATAGCCCTAGGTGGTTGAGTGAAAGCTAAGGTAAATCATTATGATATAATAGTAGGGACATAATGGCTTGATACTATTGGAAAATAAAGGCAACTTTGAGTAAGGAATTTGATCCATATTCTGTTCTCACTGAACCTGTTTACACTATGGTAAACTCCGAGTTTCTAGAAACCTTATCCAGTGGATTTATCATTTTCTTTTACTTACTCTTGGGAGTAATTGACAATATGAACATTCTTTATCGTGAAATTCATTTTTCTCTTACAACTTACTCCCTCAGTTTCCTTTGGTTTTCTTCTTTTTTTCTAAGCATGGCCTCCCATATCTCTTTAGTACATTTATTTTTCTCCACCCATGTCTTAAATAATTCTGTTTCCAAGGATTAAAGCCTAGGGCTTCTTTTCCTTCTATTTTATTGCTTTACTCAGGTTCTTCTGTTTATGTCTGTTCTTTCATCTGCTAGTTTATAATAATGAATCCAAATTTATATTTTGATCTAGAATTTTTTCATGTGCTCTAGAATATATATATATTTTGGCCACCTGATGCAAAGAGCTGGCTCATTTGAAAAGACCCTGATGTTGGGAAAGATTGAAGGCAGAAGGAGGGGGCAACAGAGGATGAGATGGTTAGATGGCATCACTGACTCAATGGACATGAGTTTGGGTAAACTCCAAAAGTTGGTGATGGACAGGGAGGCCTGGCATGCTGCAGTCCATGGGGTTGCAAAGAGTCGGACATGACTGAGCAACTGAACTGAAAATTATATATAGAACTACCTTTTAGACATTTCATGTACTCTTCAGACAGCATTTCAAAATTTGGAATTAGTGGCTTCCTTTTTCTTATCTGAGATACTTCTTCTACAGTTCTCTCATATTGCGGCACAGACACTGACATCATGGGCCTGACATTCATTTTACTTGCCAACTCTTTCGCCACTTGCATACTTTGCCATAAGTGATACTATTAATGCGTGTTAATTCAGTATCATATTTGGTCCCATTTTCACCCTTTCTATCCTCATTGGCATTGACTTATTACAAGCTTCCCTCAAGCAACTCTGATTCACTCCTTCCAGCCGTGTCCTCTCCAATCTATCTTTCACATGGCAAAAAAAAGCAACCTTTGAAAATGGTAATTTGAAATCATTATCCAGATTTCCTGTCTCAGTGACTGCCAAAGTCTATAAAATATTCAGATTTCTAGCATGTGCATGCATGTATGTGTTTTGGAGTTAAGTCTCGGACTTGATTTCCTATCATCAGATTGTGGTGATGGGGAAAGGGAGCCTGTAGCAATCAACTGTACCTATTGGAGGGTGATTATCTTCTCCCTAGATTAGGTAAGACTACAACACAGGTTAAAGTCTTTATATTAATTTTTAGGAAAAATAGAAATCACTAAAGTTTTTGAGCTGACTTTGGTGGTTCATATATGATGCTTTTGAGTCACGAAAAGGATTACTCACTCATGAAAACTGGTTTCAACTCTTACTAAAATTGGTGAAAATTTCTGTATATAAATATAAATCTAAACTCTATATATTCGTGTTGATTATCCCAAATTTGTACTTATTTTTACTATTCAGCTTTCACTTTCACTTTTCACTTTTTCGCTTTCACTCTCACTTTCATTCAGCATTCTTGGTAAGTTGCTTCAGTCAAGTCCGACTCTGCAACTCCATGGACTGTAGCCTGTTAGGCGCCATTGTCCATGGAACTCTCCAGGCAAGAATACTGGAGTGGGTTGCTTTCCCTTCTCCAGGGGATCTTTCTGACCCAGGGATTGAACCACATCTCTTGTATTTCCTGCACTGGCCCTTTTACTACTCTTACATCTTCTAATAATCATCATAATAGCACATAGATCTCAAATCAAGTATTGTTCTCAAACTTGGGACTTTCCTGGATGAAATTTGAAACTAGCCTCAGTATAGAAGACATGGAAGGACTGAAGAAAACACAGACCACTCTAGATTGGTAGGCAGCAGATTTAATAAGAAAAGGGACTTCCTTACAAGGCTTATCTTGGGCGGCTACAAGATGAGTAGATTTCCAAACCTACCACCAGAATCTTTACTTTAGAAAGGGACCTTTACCAGGACTTTAACACAGTCCAGATGGTTCAAAACCACACTGGTCTCTCCAGTCAGTGTTTGTGAAATAGCTCCCACTGTGGGAATGGTGGGCAGAGTGTACATTCCAAGGACAAGGAAGGAGGTGAGAAGCCTAGATTGCCCAGGTGCTGCTCCTGGGTCAACTGGTAGCCATGACCTATCAATGATCTCCTTTAACTCTTTATCCTTTGTGACCAGCTCTAGCCATCTTAGATGTCCTCCTCTTTTGTAATGTGCCCTGGGCATTCATCAAGTTTTACAAGCATGGAGATGCTCATTCCATGACAATCTGGCTACTTTGGAGGCAGATACCTTAGCAACAATAAAGGCACATTCAAGAGCAAGCACAGATCAAGATAATGGTTCCCAAAATAAGCAACAATTTTTTTTTTCATCAAGAGCCCCATGATCCAAATTTCTAATTTATCAAGTCCCCTAAGCTGAGGGTAAGATCATTCAGGGTATTTATTTAGGTTGTAAGGGATTTGATAACAATAATACCTTACTAGACTCATCATGTATGAACATGGAACATTTTGTTTGGATAATGGAACAGGGTCCCTCCTTGCAAGAAGTAATAATTTCAAGGACATCCTATTTTGGAGGAGAATTTTTTTTAAATTAGAGATATTTTAATGTTTGGTAAAGCCAAGCTTTGTTGATTTTCATTTAAACCTAGTTAGATGAATTCAGTAAGGGCTTCAATATGTGTTATATTGCCCTCCAGGTCAATACACGGTGCAAAACTGGTAGCCAAATGATCTCTGACAGTGGAAAACAGAATACGTTCATCTTGCTTTAGGAGAGAGAGGCTGGTAAGTTTTGTTATCATGGGTGAATTCTTTCCTGTGCACAGGGAAAATTCAAGGAGTAGTGGTCCAACCACTCAGTAGGAAGTCACGGTCAAAGATTTGTCCCATATAGTTATTGAGTTTTATTTGGGATGAACTATTCAGTCTCTACCATGTGAAGGTAAATTTATCTTGAGATTCAGTGAGCAGGAATCTTTATGACTTTGATGAGTTTGTGGTCATGTCATGCATACTATGCAACTAATTGATGAATAATTTTGCTTGTTTGTTTGGACTTTAATATTTAGGTTACTCTGACATTATTCTTCAAGCTGTTGTAATGCCAGAAATTTAGACATTCTTATATTACTTCTCATTCATCTTTGTATTTTTTATTGATGTCTTTGTTTGCTCCATGCTTACTTGTAGAGTATTGGCTACATCAGACGTGGTAGTTCTTTTCCTAAATCCTGAAAAGAAGTTCCCCAAAGCTCCAATTCAGGATATGTTTTGCAATAGTTAATCTGAGACCAATTTTCCCCTTCTGCTACTGTTGTACAATAGAGCAAGACTAGGCAGTCAAATAAACGAAAAATAATAGTGAGTGAAAATAGCTCTCCAACTATTTCTTTCCTTCCTGTAGCAATTTTGATCAACACTAAATTTCTCTGTAGTGGAGTAATGAACATTCAGGCATACCTTATGAAATGATCAAAATTCAATTAAAGTTAAATAAACACAAGCTGGAATCAAGATTGTCGGGAGAAATATCAATGACCTCAGATACGCAGATGACACCACCCTTATGGCAGAAAGTGAAGAGGAGCTTAAAAGCCTCTTGATGAAAGTGAAAGAGGAGAGTGAAAAAGTTGGCTTAAAGCTCAACATTCAGAAAACGAAGATCATGGCATCCGGTCCCATCACTTCATGGGAAATAGATGGGAAAACAGTAGAAACAATATCAGACTTTATTTTTTGGGCTCCAAAATCACTGCAGATGGTGACTGCAGCCATGAAATTAAAAGACGCTTACTCTTTGGAAGAAAACTTATGACCAACCTAGATAGCATATTCAAAAGCAGAGACATTACTTTGCCAAGTAAGGTCCGTCTAGTCAAGGCTATGGTTTTTCCTGTGGTCATGTATGGATGTGAGAGTTGGACTGTGAAGAAGGCTGAGCGCTGAAGAACTGATGCTTTTGAACTGTGGTGTTGGAGAAGACTCTTGAGAGTCCCTTGGACTGCAAGGAGATCCAGCCATTCCATTCTGAAGGAGATCAGCCCTGGGATTTCTTTGGAAGGAATGATGCTAAAGCTGAAACTCCAGTACTTTAGCCACCTCATGCGAAGAGTTGACTCATTGGAAAAGGCTCTGATGCTGGGAGGGGTTGGGGGCAGGAGGAGAAGGGGACGACCGAGGATGAGATGGCTGGATGGCATCACAGACTCGATGGACGTGAGTCTGAGTGAACTCTGGGAGATGGTAATGAACAGGGAGGCCTGGCGTTCTGCGATACATGGGGTCGCAAAGAGTCGGACACGACTGAGTGACTGAAGTGTCCGACTCTTTGCGACCCCATAAATAGCAGCACACCAGGCCTCCCTATCCATCAGCAACTCCTGGAGTTCACCCAAACTCATGTCCATCGAGTCAGTGATTCCATCCAGCCATCTCATCCTCTGTGATGGGACCAGAAACCATGATCTTCATTTTCTGAATGTTAAAGCCAACTTTTTCACTCTCCTCTTTCACTTTCATCAAGAGGCTTTTTAGTTCCTCTTAACTTTCTTTTACTTTGTGTCAAGCTATAAAAAATTTTAAATTTACTACTTACTATTAAACTTAAGATGTAGCAGCCATAGTTATACTTCAGTAACACCAGGCTATGTTATATATTTGTCTTAAGTGTATCAACCTGTTGGGAAGAAAAAGAGTCTGAAAAGATGTTAATTTTTCAGTCTCTGACAAGCTGTCTACCAAATGCCTTTCCTGTGACAATAAATAGGTTTTTTTGACATGTTTATTTACATGCTATTTAATATACCTTGCTTTGAAAGGAGAAAAAGAATAACTTGAATCAAGGGCAGATTCCTTTACTTCATGCAGATAAGATAAATTCAAGGTCTCTAATACAAAAAGCACTAATCTTTCACTGCTGCTGCCGCGGCTAAGTTGCTTCAGTCGTGTCCGACTCTGTGCGACCCCATAGACGGCAGCCCACCAGGTTCCCCCATCCCTAGGATTCTCCAGGCAAAAACACTGGAGTGGGTTGCCATTTCCTTCTCCAATGCATGAAAGTGAAAAGTGAAAGTGAAGTCACTGTGTCGTGTCCGACTCTTGGCGACCCCATGTGAGAGCCAAAAGTCTTCATGCCTTACTTTCTTTTGTTGTTCACTTAAGGGAAATCCTATTCTTGTTTTCTCCTCTTGAAGTGAATGGACTAACAATAAATAGAAAACAATAAATATTATAAAATTCTGGGATTCACTGCACAATGGCTTTCCCCCTTTCACAAATTTGCAAATAATACATTTATTAGAATATAATTATGAATGTTTTTCTTTTTCTATGGTTTATCATTCATTATTTTGGAAGAGTTACATTAGATTTTTTTCTATTTTAGAACTCATACAGCTTCTATGATTAAAGACCAGCATTAGAATCTTAAAATGTACAGTATTAATTTTTTTCATAAAAATGTCTTCTTATATACAACAAGGACAAAACAAAATGATCTGAGTAGGTGGCTTAAGTTTAACATAACTTGGGGCTTTGTGGAGGTAAATTGTAGATTTAACACAATTACTATCTGACACCAATTTCAGAATTTGCCGAGATCTCTCTCTCTTACCAATAAATATCACTTTGATATGTTTTATAAATGACCAATATTGCTACCTATAGCAAGCTTACTAAGTAAAGGAAAGGGTTTCTGGGTTGCTATTGCTAGAAAAAATATGGGGTGGACAATGTAAACATTGTCCAAAACAGCCCTAAGACACCTCACCTTGATCTTGTTAGACTTTGCACATAAGGTAAAAATTTAAACAGCTGACACACTGGCTGACTGCAGACCATAAGGTCAATACTGTACAGGTGCTAAAACCTCTATCACCACAGAAATTCTCTTATATCAATAAAAACATAGTTTTGCAAATAAATAAATTCATTAGTACATTCAGTTTAGTTCAGTCACTCAGTCGTGTCCTACTCTTTGCCACCCCATGAATCACAGCACGCCAGGCCTCCCTGTTCATTACCATCTCTCAGAGTTCACTCAGACTCAACGTCCATCGAGTCAGTGATGCCATCCAACCATCACATCCTCTGTCGTCCCCCTTTTCCTCCTGCCCCCAACCCCTCCCAGCATCAGAGTCTTTTCCAGTGAGTCAACTCCTTTCATGAGGTGGCTAAAGTACTGGAGTTTCAGCTTCAGCATCATTCCTTCCAAAGAAATCCCAGGGTTGATCTCCTTTAGAATGGACTGGGTGTATCTCTCCTTGCAGTCCAGGGGACTCTCAAGAGTCTTCTCCAACACCACAGTTCAAAAGCATCAATTCTTCAGTGCTCAGCCTTCTTCACAGTCCAACTCTCACATCCATACGTGACCACAGGAAAAACCATAGCCTTGACTAGATGGACCTTAGTCAGCAAAGTAATGTCTCTGCTTTTGAATATACTATCTAGGTTGGTCATGACTTTTCTTCCCAGAAGTAAGTGTCTTTTAATTTCATGGCTGCAGTCACCATCTGCAGTGATTTTGGAGCCCCCAAAATAAAGTCTGACACTGTTTCCACTATTTCCCCATCTATTTCCCATGAAGTGATTGGACTGGAGGCCATGATCTTCGTTTTCTGAATGTTGAGCTTTAAGCCAACTTTTTCACTCTCCACTTTCACTTTCATCAAGAGGCTCTTTAGTTCTTCTTCACTTTCTGTCATAAGGATGGTGTCATCTGCATATCTGAGGTTATTGATATTTCTCCCAGCAATCTTGATTCCAGCTTGTGCTTCTTCCAGCCCAGCGTTCTCATGATGTACTCTGCATAGAAGTTAAATAAGCAGGGTGACAATATACAGCCTTGACGTACTCCTTTTCCTATTTGGAACCAGTCTGTTGTTCCATGTCCACTTCTAACTGTTGCTTCCTGACCTGCATATAGGTTTCTCAAGAGGCAGGTCAAGTGGTGTGGTATTCCCGTCTCTCTCAGAATTTTCCACAGTTTATTGTGAATCACACAATCAAAGGCTTTGGCATAGTCAGTAATGCAGAAATAGATGTTTTTTCTGGAAGTCTCTTTTCAATGATCCAGTGGATGTTGGGAATTTGATCTCTGGTTCCTCTGCCTTTTCTAAAACCAGCTTGAACATCAGGGATTTCATGCTTCACGTGATTGCTGAAGCCTGGCGTGTGAAGAGTTTATTAAACTTTTATATTTCTTAAGATATAAATAATTATGGAAACCTCTATTAAAAATTATAGAAAAGGAAAAGTGGAAGTAACTACATGCCTTCCTGATAATCTTAGGTTTTGCTGTAGTTATCTACATTCTTAGTGTGTCTGAAAGTTTGATGTAAATATTTGTAATACAGGATATATTTCTCCATTAGTCCACATTTATGTATGGTCTTCTGCACATCATACCTGAGACATTGCTCCAGACTTTTGTTCAAATTACCAACGAAGAGATCATTTTCATGTTTGTCAGGTTGACATAGACATATCATTACTACCTTTGTAACTGGTGTCGAAGTTGACTTAATTCTCAACATTCAGAAAACTTAGATCATGGCATCTGGTCCCATCACTTCATGGCAAATAGATAGGGAAACAGTGGAAACAATAGCTGACTTTATTTTTCTGCGCTCCAAAATCACTGCAGATGGTGACTGTAGCCATGAAATTGAAAGACGCTTACTCCTTGGAAGGAAAGTTATGACCAACCTAGACAGCATATTGAAAAGCAGAGATATTACTTTGTCACCAAAGGTCTGTCTAGTCAAGGCTATGGTTTTTCCAGTGGTCATGTATGAATGTGAGAGTTGGACTGTGAAGAAAGCTGAGTGCCAAAGAATTGATGCTTTTGAACTGTGGTGTTGGAGAAGACTCTTGAGAGTCCCTTGGACTGTAAGGAGATTCAACCAGTCCATCCTAAAGGAGATCAGTCTTGAGTGTTCATTGGAAGCACTGATGCTGAAGCTGAAACTCCAATACTTTGGCCACCTGATGTGAAGAGCTGACTCATTTGGAAAGAACCTGATGCTGGGAGGGATTGGGGGCAGGAGGAGAAGGGGGACGACAGAGGATGAGATGGTTGGATGGCATTGCTGACTCGATGGACGTGAATCTTAATGAACTCCGGGAGTTGGTGATGGACAGGGAGGCCTGGTGTGCTGTGGTTCATGGGGTCACAAAGAGTCAAACACAACTGAGTAACTGAACTGAACTGGTGTCAGCATAAAAATGTTAATTCAGTGACTTTTTCCCAACTGTGGTCTTCCGATCAGTTAAGACAGTAAAGAATCTGCCTGCAACATGGGAGACCCAGGTTTGATCCCTGGGAAAGGAAAATCCCCTGGAGAAGGGAATGACAACCCAATCCAGTATTCTTACCTGGAGAATTCCATGGACAGAGGAGCCTGGTAGACTGCAGTCCATGGGGTCACAAAGAGTTGGACACGACTGAGGGAGTAACACTTCAACTTTTCTTCACCAGAAAGTTAGACAACCTATAAGCAGTTTGGGTGAATACTTAAGATACCTTTCTTGAAATTAAAATTAAACTCAAGGGAAAAAAAGCAATTCCAACAAATATTATTATGAGTTTATTTGAAGAGTTTCAATTTTATCATTTTAATCTCCACTTAAATGAACAGAAAATAAAATTTGTAGACAAACCAAGCAGAGTACAAACCATTGAAATACATTTTAATCCCCAAACTGAGGCTTAATTTCAGTTGGTGGCCTCATTTGAACACTGCAGTTTTCTCTTGCCATTTAATGGCAGTGCAGAATCCGGCAGCTGCTTTGTATCACAATTGTAAGCTGTCAAGGTAAGTAAAAGTAGGTATGAAACCTGATGACTTTGGTCAATTACAGGAACAGTTCTCTAACTGCAATTATGCAGTGAGCAAATGGTTCATGGCATTAATTCAAAAGATCCACTCTAGATTATTGCGCTTCTCAGCCCTGGGGGAACTGTTAGGTTACTAAGCAGGCTTTGGCACCCCTATTTATCCAAAGTGACAATGCTTTCATCTTGAATTTTCACAGTGCCTCTCCATTTCAACTGACACATACAAAAGAAGCTCCGTCGTTATAGCTATGCAAGTAATCATGCTTGCCTTTTTCTGCTTTGCAGTGCCGTAGATCAGCATTTTGCTATCTGCATTACTGACACGGGCAGATACTAAACTGTGAAAATTAAAATTGTGTTATAGCCTCAAAAGAAAAAGAAAAAGCTACCTTCCTAATGGCATTGTCTGGCATACACAACACAAAATGCAAAAATCCTTTACAAAGAGTATAAACACTTTTTACATACAATGAACATACAAAATATGACTTTTGGCTGCCTGATAAAATCTTTTGTTAATGTCCAAACTTAATAGTTAAACAGATTTTTTTCAAATATCTGTATGTATTTGTGCATACATTCAAAATTTACCTACCTCCCTTGTCTCTCTTTTAATATACATATGTACATTTTAAACCTCTGCTGATACTCTAATCCAATAATTAACTGTAAGATTCAGCTAATGAACACGAAATTAATTTGAAGTGTTGCAGGAGTATTTGAAACTTGTTAGTCTCTCAGATTTGCTTTTCTTTAGTAAAAAGGACTTCTGCTTACAAATTATCCTCATCCAGTTTGAGCTTTCCTGGTGGTTCAGACAGTAAAGAATTCAAATGCAGACTTTTGGATTGCAGCCATTCTGATTGGTGTGAAATGGTATCTCATTGTGGTCTTGATTTGCATTTCTCTGATAATGAGTGATGTTGAGGATCTTTCATGTGTTTGTTAGTCATCTGTATGTCTTCTTTGGAATAAATGCTGGAGAGTGTGGAGAAACGGGAACCCTCTTACACTGTTTTGGGGAATGCAAACTAGTACAGCCACTATGGAGAATAGTGTGGCGATTCCTTAAAAAACTGGAAATTGAACTACCTTATGACCCAGCAATCCCACTGCTGGGCATACACACCGAGGAAACCAGAATTGAAAGAGACACGTGTACCCCAGTGCTCATCACAGCACTGTTTATAATAGTCAGGACATGGAAGCAACCTAGATGTCCATCAGCAGATGAATGGATGAGAAAGCTGCGGCACATATACACAATGGAGTATTACTCAGCCCTTAAAAAGAATACATTTGAATCAGTTCTAATGAGGCGGATGAAACTGGAGCCAATTATATGGAGTGAAGTAAGCCAGAAAGAAAAACACCAATACAGTATACTAACACATATATATGGAATTTAGAAAGATGGTAATGATAACCCTGTAGATGAGACAGTTAAAGAGACACAGATGTATAGAACAGACTTTTGGACTCTATGGGAGAGGGGGAGGGTGGGATGATTTTGGAGAATGGCATTTAAACATGTATACTATCATGTAAGAAACAAATTGCCAGTCTAGGTTCGCTACAGGATACAGGATGCTTGGGGCTGGTGCACTGGGATAACCCAGAGAGGTGATATGGGGAGAGAGGTGGGAGGGGGTTCAGGATTGGGAACTCATGTATACCCGTGGTGGATTCATGTCAATGTATGGCAAAACCAATACAGTATTGTAAAGTAAAATAAAAATAAAAATAAATTCATATTAATAAAAAAAAAAACAGACCAAAGGGGGAAAAATAAAGAATTTGAACGCAATACTGGAGACCAGGTTAGAGCCTTGGATTAGGGAGATCCCCTGGAGGAATAATTGGCAACCCACTCCAGTATTCTTGCCTGGAGAATCCCATGGACAGAGGAGACTGGTGAGCTATAGTTCATGGGGTCACAAAAAGTCGATTCAACTGAACAACTAAGTGGGTTCACACACAGACACTTGTATTCCACTACTGCTATATAACATTGACATCTACTCAAGTTATTTATTTCTTTATTTTTTAATAGAGACATTTGCACTTTTATAGACTTTTGCTTCAAACTACTTTAGAAAACAGGAAAACATTTATAAAAATAGTAGAATGATGAAAGCTCTTCTGAATTTTAAGAGAGACCATTACTTTCTCTTGTGGTGCCTGAGAGGTAGGAGCACAGATAGAGCACACATGTAGGATAATTTCATCTAGTAGTTTTCTACCTTTTTTTTTTTTTTAAATGGACCATTAAAAAAAAAAAAAAAACCTCTTTACTGGATTTGCTACAGTTTTGCTTCTGTTTTGTTTTGGTTTTTGGCTGCATGGCATGTGGGATCTTAGGTCCCTGATCAGGGATCAAGCCTGCATCCCCTGCATTGAAGGTGAAATCTTAACCCCTAGACCACTAGGGAAGTCTCCATCTAGTAGTTCTTTAAGAAAGCATTAATTCTCAGATTTTTCCACTTTGTGTTTGTAGATAAAATCTATTTTTTTCCTCAAGGATTCCAAACAATAACAATGCGTTTTTCAAATGTTTAAGTGTTAAGAAATTCATGTACATTCCCATAAGTCTTATAAAGAAGCCTAAACACAAGTTTCAAGTTTCTAAAGAGTAGTTATATATAATGAAATAAAAAGTTGGTGTTTTTTTCACGCTATGGGAAAATCTGTTGAAAGTAACCATTGAGCTTTGTAGAATGTAAAAATCAATACTTGATTTTTTTTTTTTGCCAGCAAGATGTTCTTGCAACTTGTTCACTACGCAAAATGATTACTACTAATATATATGATATGTATGTGTGTGTGTGTGTGTGTGTGTGTGTATAATTTTTGCAAATAATTCTTTTGGTGCTGTTCAAAACTGTGAAAAGATTGTGCTACTTGATAGCAGCTTTTCTTGTTGATACAGCTCAAGAGTTCAAAATATAATATTTTTTCACACATAGTAGGACTGAAATTATGCTTTGGAAAACGGCGCTTCATTTTAAGGCAATGCAAAATACAAACAAAGCAAGCGTTACAAGCAAGAAAGGAAAATACTCAGATAACTGTTGCTAGGAAGGATCTGAAGGCCCAGTGTAACAGTTGATGTGACTATTACAGCCAGTTTTAGGCATAACATGTAGGGGACAGGAGGTGAGTTTTCAAATCAATTTGAGTAGAAAACAAAACTGAGCCCCATATAGAAAGCCAAAAATCCAGACGCACTGCTTCCTCTCTGGAATGGAGACTGGAAAAAGTGCCCTTAGCCTAGAGAAGCGATTTAACCAACACAGACTGGAATACCAAGCAGGTGCTGAGTGATACTATTATCTCCGATTTCACATGACATCAATGGCAAGGCACTTCTCATGAGAAACACACAGTTATTCTGGATTCTTTGAAAAGCTTATAACCCTAACAGGACAAGTGTTACCAACTGAAACACTTCTTACAGAAAGGGAGAACCCATCATTAGATCACCATAAAAGTTACAGTGATACCAGTAAGCAAACTGCTAGGAGTGAGACCTAGCTGATTAAAAACAGGAGGTTTGTACTCTAAGAATGAAGTTTCTGAACGTGTAAATCAAGTATATTGGAAATGATCTCAGAGAAAGGAAACAAATCATTAAATAAAAATGAGACTGTATTAAAAATAGATTTTCTAAGTTAAAAATCAAATCACCAGACATTTTAAACATTAGATTATCTAATGATGAATAAAGCATTAGCAGACTTAATTAATTAGACTATAGCTACACAATCACTGAATATAGATCAGTGATGGAAAGAGGCAGAATATATGAAAGTGAATTTGAAAAATGGAGGCGCGCAGGCAAAGTTCCAGCCTTTATCTATTAAAAGTTGCAGAAGCAGGTAATTGACAAAACGGTGAAGAGGTGCGATATTCTAATATATTTTGTTAAAATTTTTCCAGGATTGAAGACAGGAGTGATCAGATTAAAGGTTTATACTGAGTTCCAAGCAGCGCAAATAGTAACAAATGCCCACACAGACATGCAGTGGCACAGAGGCTGAGCATCCGAGACGAAGGGCGCAGCAGATGACGTAGAGCTCAGGTGGTAGCACAGTCAAACTCAGGGGACAGTGCAGCCGCTGAGGAGAACGAAGACAGTTTCAGACAATAAAACAAGCGAGAACCCAGATGAAGAAAATGCAAAGTAATTGTATGCGAAATTAATTGTAAAAGTTGTAAAAGTTTTAGTTTTGACTGGTAAAAGCTGTTACATCTGGGTAGGTATTGGCTGGAATTAAGAAGTCAGATGACAACGCTAGTAAAAATTTTAAAAAGGTGGACATTAAATGCTTCCTTTAAGCATGGGTGTTAAGCCTTGAATGATAAAAGTACACTGCTTTAATTTCAAAACAGAGAAAACAATATGGGAATCAAGGAAATGCAATCTATCCAACAGTGGGCAGGAAAAGGAGACATAAAAACAAAGCAGAAATACTGTTAATTAGAAACCACAAAACTAAGTCATGGAAACTATTTCACAAGGTCAGTCATAATAAACCAAAACTCCTCTTAATTTAAGGCAGAAAGTTACTTTCTCTTTTTTAAACTCTATATTTTATATTGGAGCATAGCCAGTTAATAACATGGTGCTAGTTTTAGGTGAACAGTAAAGGGACCCAGCCATAAATACATGTTTCCATTCTCCCCCAGACTCCCCTCCCATCCAGGCTGTAAGGCAGAAATGTTCTGAGTGAATAATAACAATCTGAAAATTATAAGATTCCTAAGTGTACATCCTGAGAAACGCTGGGCTGGAAGAAGCACAAGCTGGAATCAATATTGCCGGGAGAAATATCAATAACCTCAGATATGCAGATGACAGCACCCTTATGGCAGAAAGTGAAGAGGAACAAAAAAACCTCTTGATGAAAGTGAAAGAGGAGAGTGAAAAGGTTGGCTTAAAGCTCAACATTCAGAAAACAAAGATCATGGCATCTGATCCCATCACTTCGTGGCAAATAGATGGGGAAAACAGTTTATTTATTTTTATTTTTTTTAATACTTTATTTTACATTACAGTACTGTGTTTGTTTTGCCATACATTGACATGAATCAGCCACAGGTGTACACGATCTCCCAATGCCAAAGCCCCCTCCACAGTTTAAACAGTGTCAGACTTTGTTTTGTGGGGCTCCAAAGCTCCAAAATCACTGCAGATGGTGACTGCAGCCATGAAATCAAAAGACACTCCTTGGAAGGAAAGTTATAACCAACCTAGATAGCATATTGAAAAGCAGAGACATTGCCAACAAAGGTCTAGTCAAGGCTATCGTTTTCCAGTGGTCATGTATGGATGTGAGAGTTGGACTTGAAAGCTGAGCGCCGAAGAATTGATGCTTTTGAACTGTGGTGTTGGAGAAGACTCTTGAGAGTCCCTTGGACTGCAAGGAGATCCAACCAGTCCATTCTGAAGGAGATCAGCCCTGGGATTTCTTTGGAAAGAATGATGCTAAAGCTGAAACTCCAGTCCTTTGGCCACCTCATGCGAAGAGTTGACTCATTGGAGGAGACTGATGCTGGGAGGGATTGGGGGCAGGAGGAGAAGGGGACGACAGAGGATGAGATGGCTAGATGGCATATGGACTCGATGGACGTGAGTTTGAGTGAACTCTGGGAGATGGTGATGAACAGGGAGGCCTGGCGTGCTGCCATTCATGGGGTCGCAAAGAGTTGGACACAACTGAGCGACTGAACTGAAGTGTCTATCAGTTAGAAACTGGCACTGAAAATTGCAGTGCATTTGTAAAATAGCTCAGTATAAGGTATTTAAAGTGAACACACTGGATCTATGTGTATTGACCTAAGATAAACCATGGAAACAATTTAGAAGGAAGTAAGATGCAAATGATAGTATATGGATTAATATCTCAGTGGATAAAAATCAAAGTTCAAACAGTGGCTTGCAAGCTTACATCATATTATCCCTGACTGTCTAACTCTGCCAGCTTCTCTTAGCATTCTCCCCTTAAATTATTGTGGCCTATTCACAACTGACCTTTTGCAGTAACTGAGCCAGTGTGTCTTCATGTCGGTGCCATTCACTCTGCCTGAAAAGTTCTTCCTTCAGATTTACATGCACCTGTTTCTGCACTTCATTGAAGTCTGCTCACTATCACCCATCAGGGAGGCTTTTCCTCCCCACTCTAACATCACATCTCCTATTTTGGGTGTGCTCCCTTCCTTTATTCTGTCCCCTGACATTCGATTAGATACTTAATTTTAAAATTATATATTTTAAAGCCATTTTATTGTAGTAGGGTTGGTACAAAAAGCTGTGTATCTGTAATGTATACATCTTGATGAGCCTGGTGACAGAGAAACCCAAAAGATGGTTAAAAGGTGGTGGAGACTCATGGACAAGAGAATGTGAGTGAAGATTTTTTAGTCGTGGGCAGAATAGGAGGTTAACCAACCATGTTCCATTGGTGTTAAAACACAGAATGAGTTTGCTGCTACTGCTAACTCGCTTCAGTCGTATCCGACTCTGTGCGACCCCATAGACGGCAGCTCACCAGGCTCCACCGTCCCTGGGATTCAGGCAAGAACACTGGAGTGAGTTGCCATTTCCTTCTCCAGTGCATGAAAGTGAAAAGTGAAAGGGAAGTCGCTCAGTTGTGTCCGACTCTGCGCAACCCCATGGACTGCAGCCTGCCAGGCTCCTCTGTCCATGGGATTGTCTAGGCAAGAGTACCAGAGTGGGGTGCCATTGCCTTCTTCACAGAATGAGTTTAACTACTTAGAATTCTGATGAAAATTCCTGTTTCTGGGGACAGAGAGAGAGAGAGATGAAGAGAATATTTTTAAATTATTGTACTAGTAACTTGACTAATGGTAGATAATCTAGATAGAAAACATCTTTTTGAAGATAAGAAAACATAAATGGACATATTTATGAACAGTAATCCCCACAAAATGTTGAAAGCAAGAGCAATAACTTCATTGCTGCTTCACTGTGGGAACAAGAGGCCTAGGTTTAAAGCTGAGCTTACACACATCTTAGTGACACATGGAGACTGACAGTCAAGCATTCTACTGAAATATTTTCTGTTAAACCTATTACAATACATTTATTGATCAGTTGAATGCCTTCACTCATTAATTTATGCATTTATCATGTATTTAACTACAGACTTACTCATTAAGTAAATGGAGTAAAGCAGTAAGATAGAGTGAAATTAGCAAGAGTTAATTAGACCATTCATTCTTCACATTTAGAGTGCATATCATATGCCAGACACTAGGACTGTGGTTAATAAGTAAAGCTCCTTTTCCTTCAAGCAGATCACAAAATAAAAGAGGACTGTACATAAATGCATATTTATGAAATCAGAATGAGTGCTACAGTAGATAAATGTTTGCATTGTGCAGTGATGTCCAATGGAAGGAGGAACATACATTTTTTGCAGGCGTTCAAAAAAATGACATACCTGGAATTTCAGAGTGAAGAAACAGTGTGGCAAAAGCAGAGATAAAACATTGTCACAACTAAACAACCCAGTAACAAAGTGAGCTTCAGGCAACTGAATTTTAAGTCATCAGCATAACCAAACAAATATGGTTACTTTAAAATGTCAATTTTTAAGGAAGCTATTTTGGTCATCAATGAAATTTCCTGTTTATTATCTGCCATCTTACCTCTTCTAAGAATGTGAAGACTTGCATTTGAAATACCACCACTCTTATGCTGCTGCTGCTAAGTCACTTCAGTTGTGTCCGACTCTGGGCGACCCCATAAATGGCAGCCCAACATACTTCCCCATCCCTGGGATTCTCCAGGCAAGAACACTGGCGTGGGTTGCCATTTCCTTGTCCAATGCATGAAAGTTAAAAGTGAAAGTGAAGTCATTCAGTCGTGTCCGACTCTTAGAGACCCCACTTTTATACAGGACTATTAAGAGGTATTTCCTATATGCTAAGTAAAATCTTATGCAGAAAATTTTAGCGCTTTTCATGACTTCTCTCCTGAATTGTGATTTCTTCAAAAGCATAAATGTACAGATTAACTGTACTGATTAATGACTTATTTTTCATAACAATTTTCCCCACTGTCTATCAGAATAAAAGGTAATTATTGCAAAAGTATTCAGTCAATGGCTGAGAACTTAAACAGAAGTTTATCAATATTATCATGAATAACATTGGCACATTATTTAGTGTATATAACCTTAGCTCAGTCATACTGAAAAAGATACACTCTCATCTGTGACAAGAGAACTAAAAAGAGAACTAATAAAGAGACATTATTGGTCTTTCCAGGTGGCTCAGTGTTAAAGAATCTCCCTGCCAATACAGGAGATACAAGAGACATGGGTTTGATCTCTGGGTTGGGAAGATCCCTGGAGTGAGAAATGGCAACCCACTTCAGTATTGTTGCCTGGAAAGTTCCAAGGACAGAAGAAATTGGTGGAGAACAGTCCATGGGGTCACAGTCAGACAGGACTGAGCAATTGAAAACATGCACACATACACATGCCGTTGCCCACAGAGCAAAGAAGAGGAAACAAAAGGAGCTCCAGGAGTCAGTAACCCGCAGAATGACCTTCAATTTATGGCCTTGCTATGCCAGAAGTCCCATTAACCACAGGTAAAGCAAGGAAAAATCGCAGTAACAACTCTCACCACATATTTCCTGGA
Organism: Nanger dama; assembly: GCA_917880005.1. NCBI lineage: Eukaryota > Metazoa > Chordata > Mammalia > Artiodactyla > Bovidae > Nanger > Nanger dama. The sequence continues at coordinate 27,277,027 of CAKJTW010000021.1, forward strand.
GATGAAAGTAGAGTTAATGAGAAAATGTTAGTAAAACATTTTAAGCTTCTTTGTAGGAAGACACTATATAAATACAGAGCAATATTATTAGTCATTTTAATGGGCTGGGAATTTTTACTGCTTGAGAATTCTACCCCGTTTGACTTATGCTGGTCTTGCATTGCTGTATATTCTTTGCTTTACAGCTCAGCAAAGGTATTTTAAATTTCTAACTTCCTATTATCTCTGAGTATTAGGGCTGTGCCAACCAGCAACTCTGTGCTTAAGAGTTCCAAACGTAGATATTTGATATTTAATTACTTTGGAATTCCATGGCTGGGTAGCTGTGTTGAGAGACAGATTATTCATTATTGTGCTGTGTACAAATGAAAATCACAGTGAAAAAGGCAAATGCTTATCTAGAAAATATAACTTCTTGGTTGGGTAGGTGGCTGCAGAAATCCCAGGGCAAAACCTTTTATTATAACTCAAGAGCCCCACTCTCCTTACTCTCTGAGTCAGTAACAGGCCAAACAAATGATTACAGGTTCAACCAAAGAGCAAAGCTTTCGAGGATGACAATCTACTCTTCATTCCATGTTAACTGCAAACAGTTATGTTGGGGTCCTGATTAGTAAGGTGGTGTTAAACATTTCTTAGGGAACTAGATTTTACCAATATATTTCAGAAAGTGAAACTTCAAAGCTGAGTTTGTGTGAATATATTCAGGGAGCCACACTTCACCTTTTCCTCTGATAGATATATCAAAGTGGGTAGTGCTGCTAGGATAAAAGATTTTGTGGTAAGAAGATTTCTTATTATTTTAAGGGCTGCAGCACACAGTAGCAACAGGCTTTCTCCTTTATGAGTCTTCCTGCTTGAAGCACAGTGAAAGTATAGCAACTAGCATAAGGACGCCCCCATTTCTCCTCTGCCTTTAACTTTCGAAAGGTTTGACACCTATGCTCTTTATGTGGCCATTCTTTGGTCATATTTCTATATCACTTGAGTCATGTATTTTTTTCCCATTCTGTATCCCTCCATCTTCATGCTAACTTACAATGTCCACATCGATACCATCACTTTGGCCTCACAGAGCTTCAACCCTCTCAACTCAGGACACATTTTTTTTGCCTCTCTTAACCTTCTCCTGTGACTGGTCATTAGATCATATCATCTCTCAGACTATTCAGTTTCTGGAAAAAAAAAAAAAATCTTTTCTCTATACTTATTCCTTAAATGTGGAGCTTTCTTAGAGGTATGTTCTCAGCCCTATTCTTTCTGTTCTTGATGCACTTCCCAGGTTCTGTTAACTCAAGACTGCAGTTTGGGATACGTAGCTACCCCATATTCTTACATAAATAAGTACACTTTTGCTACACATACCCACACAAAGACCCCCATACAACTTGGGGCTTATGTTGTTTAAGTTTATACATACTAGCTGTGATTGTCTTTACTTTAATCTTACTTGGGATTTACTGAGTTTTGTGAGCCTACACATTTAAAATTTTTATAGTATTTGGGAAGTGTTTGGTCATATTTTAAATTTTGCTGTCTGCCAGATGTCTCTCTCTTATCTTTTGGGAATTTTAGTTACTGCTCTATTGGAATGTTGAAAATTATTCCATATTTTACTTATGGTCTTGTTTTTCTTTTTAAAAAGATTTATTTTTCATAGTGAAAAACTTCTATTCCTCTAACTTCCTGGTTAATGATTCTTCTCCATCTCAAATCTTCTGTTGTGTTCTCTGTGTTTTTTTTTTTATTTCAGATATTATACTTTGTAATCTCTAGAATTTTAATCTTTTTCATAGTTTCCTCTTTCTCACTGATATTACCTATGTACTCAAATTTAGCAATTTTTCATTATCATTTCAACATATCTTCCTTTGATTATTTGAGCCTATATATTATACATGTTGTCTACTAAATCCAAAATCGGTGCCTACTCAAGAGTTTCTATTGACTTTTGTCAGGAGGTGGGGGGCTGGTCTTTTTGTATATTATAATTTTTGTTTGAATATTAAGCATTGTAGACAATACCAGGTAGCGACTCTGGATTCTGTTTTGTTCTTCAGAAGGTTGTTAGTTTTGTTTTGTTTGTTTTCTTTTAATAATCCAGGAACTTGCCTGACCTTGAACTGCATAACAGTGTGCAACCCCGAATATCTCATATCAGACTTTTTCTTTGAATTTCCTCCTGGTTGCTTTCCTGAGGTCTTTCATTCAGCTCTGATAAATATTTATGCAGAGGTTATGTTGAGACACACAAAGCCAGCAAGGATTCCACTGTTTGCCACCTCAGCGTTGCTCAGGCTGAGGAATGCACTCAAAGACGCAGCACAATTACATCTTTCCAGAGTTTCTTTTTCATGGTACTGCCAAGTTCCCTGGAGAAGGAAATGGCAACCCACTCCCATTGCCTGGAGAACCCCCATGGACAGAGGAGCCTTATAGGCTACAATCCACGGGGTCGCAAGACTCAGACATTGCTTAGCAACTACAACACCACCATCACCAACCTCACATCTCCTCCACGTGTGTACAGTTTAAAACTTGTTCAATCTGTTTATTGTCTCAGCCCTTTGGCATGTGTTTTCTCTATGAGTGAGAGTTTCTCACTATAACAATATTGTTCTATAATATTTAGTTGCTCTCTTGGTTACCCTCAAACTGAATCTAACCCCTCCACACCTCCAGTTGGCAAAACAAAGTTTGAACTGCCTAGGTTTGGGAGAATGTGAATATCCTTGGTTCAAAAAAAGCAAAAGTTCATTTCACTTGATGCAGCAGGTGATTTTCATAAACAAACACTTCACATTTTGTTGCTGGCATTTGGCCACTTTTCTGTACCCTGAATTGATCGTTTCACTATTCTTGTCTATATTTATTTTTAGATCCTACAAATAAGAATTGCCTGACTTCTTCACAATGCCCTCAGAAAAAGTAGAGCCCAGATTACCACTTTAAAATACAAATATTTAGTCTTCAATTTTGTTGAAAATTTGCTCTGAGGTGCAAAAGCAAATTACCTCACCTTCAAATTCCTTAAAGGCTAAAAATAATCCCCTTAATTGTTATGATCAGCAAAAAGAATGACCTGGTTGTATTACAGATAAGAAAATACAAACAAGATCTAACCACTTATTTTGTAATTTTATTTTATGCTTTACTCATCTATTTGATAAGTACTTTTTCAGTGCTGGTTTTTCTCCACAGAGCTACTTTTGGAATCCATGGACATACATACTCAGGAGGCACTGCAGAGCAACTACCTCTAGGAGCCTTCCCTCCCTTCCTCTGAACATCAGTACAGCTCATACCTTCTTCAAACGTGTCTGCCTCTGCCTGGTTAAAATAAGCTCCTTAAGCGAAGAGCATAAAAATCTATGTGTTTCTGCATGGTGGCATAGTACACAAACAGAGAAGATACCAACTAGACCAGTATATGGGCTCATTTTCACCCTCATCACTGTGTAGGACTTTATTTTTAGTCATTTTACTCACGTTGCTCATGCTCTAAATTTACCAGCAGAGCAAATTTCTAAATAGTATGTCCAAGTTTCTAAATAGTATGTCCAAGTTTCTAAATAGTGTATCTTATCGGAGTCAGAACGATAACAGATATCAGGACATGCATTCCCATCTTTGGTTCAGAATATGTGGTCAAGTGAGTCATTGCTAAGTATTGAAAAGAAAGTTCCTAAACTATGAGTTATTTAAGGTTTTGTAAACGTAGAAACTCTCTAGTAGATAACAGTAAAACTCTACTTCCTCTTTTACTGTTATGTTTTATGTCTCATTTTACTTACACCTAAGAGAAAAATCTCTTACATAATTAAGCTGAGGCAATCTGTTGGGATATCTGAGTGAAACTCATCGCAAAATACTCAAACATATTTACGGAAGAAAAACCAGCATAACGGTTATCAGCATCATGTGTGATGTTTTGACATAATTCAGTTGTTGTCTTTTCTTTCCCCTAACCTGTCACTAACTTTACATTACATATCTGTTTTGTATTATTTCTCTTAGTAAAGCAAAAAGGAAGCTGTAGCAAGGAAGCCGTAAATTGCTTTTTAAAAACTGCCTTTCGGCAATTAACTTTTCCTTGTATTATGAAAAGCAAGTATTGATAAAGAAACTCCTCTGTGTTTCCTCTTTCAATATTAAAGCAATCTAAGATGTTTTAGTTGTACTCTTCAGGCTAAATTCTCTGTACACATGTCCCTATAAGATCAATTGCAATGCCTTTTTCTTGAAAGGACTCCAAGTAAACAACAGTAAATCATGCAGCTTGTTTTCCAGTGTTGCACATCTGCATAGGAATAACAGTAAACAGTAGATTGAAAACAGTTCTCTGAAACTTGAGAGAATAAAATCAATTCAGAGGACATGCAATTATGAGCTATACTGCAAAGCTCGGCTTAAAGAAGATACCTTTGCTTGGGAACAATATTTGAAGTTTTTAGATTTATATTTTATTGCCACATGGTTAAGAGTTTTCTTTGAAAATATTGACCAAAATGTAGTTGAGCACATATCACATCAAGATGTAGCAGAGACAAATCAATGCACATAAATATTGTCACAACCTAGTCAGGTAAGAAGTCCTTCTTTTAGATGTAAGCAGAAGGACAACATTTACATTTGTAAATCCTTGCCTTTCAATAGCATGCTTGCATGCTAAGTCACTTCAGTCCTGTCTGACTTTTTGTCACCCCATGGACTATAGCCCGCCAGGCTCCTCTGTCCATAGGATTCTCTAGGCAAGAATACTGGAGTGGGTTGCCATGCTTTCCCCAGAGGATCTTCCTGACACAGGGATCAAGCCAACATCTCTTGTGTCTCCTGCATTGGCAGGGGGATTCTTTATCACTAGTACCACCTGGGAAGCCCCATTTTTTAAAATGACATTAATTACTAGAAACTTACATGTATGAGATAGGAAACTTGTATTGTTGTTTCCACACATTAATTAAAGACATTTCATCAGCTTAGTGATTTTTGGCCACTGCCTTAGTGGCACATTACTCTTATATTTTTCTTTTAATTTTATTTCATTAAAAAAGAATCACCAAAATTTAGAAACTGAAGGATGATGATGATATCAAATCCACACAGCAACATCTTTTCCAACAAAAATTCCTTCAGGTGGTGCCAATCTTTATAAAGCTGCAAAAATTAAAATTTTAATGTTATAACAGATAATACTTCAGGCTGAGTGCCAAACTCTTTTCAATCAAGATCAAAACAATTCCAAAAGATAATGAATCCATAGGAATGCTTTCTGATGTATTAACATCATTATGTAAGTTTAAATCAGCTTCCAATATGTACTTCTGAGTTTAGTTCAAAGAATTCTTGAGAATGTAAATAAGAGACAAGTTGATCAAGTGTGTATGCAAGCTATCAATAGTTTAGTGATCTTGGTAGATCTTTAAAGGCTGAAATGAGAAAATGTGTGTTTATTTTTATTAAATAATCTTACAAGTCACAGTGACTCCATAATACAGAATTATATGCTTAGTCGGTGAATGAAAATTTCTGAAACTGTGAGATTTCACAGTGTTACAATATGCGTTAGGTCCCTACTTGTAGTCTACTACATACAATAGCTATTTAAAAATTTCACTGCTAGATAGTGGCTGGTGAGAAGTCAGACAAATTAAAAGAAAATTCCAACTGAGCAAAGCCAGTGTACCCCAGAATAAGCCACCTTTGTCTTGTTTTTGTTACTATTTTCTCATACTTCTTGAAGGGATAGATTAAAAAAATTTGCATTAGCCAAACATTCTTCTTTTACCTTCCATTACTAAAACTAAATAGATAAATAGATTTTAAAATAATATTTGACAAATGTAATGTACCCAAGGATTCCAGAAAAAAATTTGCTGTCTTGAAGTTTGTATCATAAACAAAACCACCGCAAAGCATGATCACCATTCCCCTAACCGCAGGAGAATCTTTATATGTGTTTGCACTGTTTTAATGTGTATTTGGTTTCAGTTTTGTTTTTCTAATGGTCTTACATCTGTGACCACATTGCTGTCTCCAACTAATGTTTTACTTGGTAGCACGTCATTGCTGGAAATGGAGCAGTATGCTTTTTCAGTTCATGAATACAGCATTTACTGAAAAGGGATATTTTCTGCTATGATAATTTTCCTGGCCAGACAGAGTCTAACAATAAACATTTGTTTTACTTCTGATCCCCACAACAAGAAGACATCTGCCAAAACTGTGGTTATGAAAAGCATTTCCTTAGAAAGGGATAAAGGGTATAACCATAAATTTGATTGTATACTCTAGTCTCTAAAATGACTCAGAATCACCAACTCTCAGCCACTTTCCCCTTCCTTTTTACCCCCTTCCCTTCCATTTGATAAAACCATGAACTCTGAGCAGAGGAAGCAATATGGGGCACTTTATCAAACAAATCTGTTATAAAATTGTCACCCAATGTTAAAACATTTTGTTATAATGAAAGTGATAAGTAAAAATATTTCTAACTACATTGTTGTAAGGGAGAAACCTGTGTTATTCTCTAGGTCTATTTTTGCTAAGAAATTACATGAATGATACTGCCTCTAAAACTTTTGGACTTTCTGAGATACACATAAAAGAACAGAGAGTCATTTTCCCCTCCATCTGATACTTTTAATTAAACAAATAATTGTAGTACTGCTGGCTAGGTCCTTCTCATTGGAGAGTTAGAGCCTTTGAGGCCAACTACTTCTAATCTTAGTGGTCAGATAGTAGGAATCCAAAGTACATGGAAGGTCAAATACTCGTATTGGAGATGATATAATAATAGAATCAAATAATAGATGATAGAATAAAAATCCCAATGTTAGAAAGAACTTGTAGATCAAGATTTCATCATTTTTTAAACCTCTCCTTGTACCTTTCTTCCCTATCTTTGCTTCTAAAAGGGTTGGATACTGTCTTTATTGTTTCTTGTACCTTTTCCATCTTTGCATATCTTGTGCTTAGTTGCTCAGTCGTGTCCAGCTGTTTGCAACCCCATGGACTGTAGCCTGCCAGGCTCCTCTGTCCATGGGGACTCTCCAGGCAAGAACACTGGAATAGGCTGCCATGCTACTGTCCAGGGATCTTCCCAACCCAGGGGATCAAATCCAGGTCTCCCACATTGCAGGCGGACTCTTTACCATCTGAGCCACCAGAAGCCCATGAATACTGGAGTGAGTAGCCTTCTCAGGGGATCTTCCCTGACCCAGGAATCAAACTGGAGTCTCCTGCCCTACACATGGATTCTTTACCAGCTGAGCTGCCAGGGAAGCCCTGAATTGAATATCTTGTCTTTTAATATTATTCTGTAAATTGAGTTGTAGCTGTTAATGATTAAACAAACATCTTACTGGTCCCAGTTCTACTTGATGTGCTAATACAGTATGAGCACTGTCTTTTTTTTCCCATTCTGTAGTCTTTTAAACATTTAAAGAAATCTGCTAGATTTCTGGTTAAGTCCTCCTATCTACATGCTTTAAGCCATCATTTCAAGTCTTGTCTCCACAATGCATTTCATTCCTGGTTGTTCTCTTCGAAACTTGATCCAGTGTATCATTTCACATGGTCTCAGATTTGAACACAGTTCTCCAGATTTATCAAGGAATAAAATTAGAAACAATGCTTTCCTATAATTAGGATTCAAAAACATTACTGTCTGTTGGTTTATAATGTTATTCAAGTCTTCTATTTTTATGTTGATTTTCTCTCTAGTTGTTCCATTCATTATTAAGAGGAGAGTATTGAAATCTCCCCGGAAAAGGCAATGGCAGCCCACTCTAGTACTCTTGCCTAGAAAATCTATGGATGGAGGAGCCTGGTAGGCTGCAGTCGATGGGGTCACGAAGAGTCGGACACGACTGAGCGACTTCACTTTCACTTTTCACTTTCATGCTTTGGAGAAGGAAATGGCAACTCACTCCAGTGTTCTTGCCTGGAGAATCCCAGGGATGGGGAGCCTGGTGGGCTGCCGTCTGTGGGGTCACACAGAGTCGGACACGACTGAAGTGACTTAGCAGCAGCAGCAGCATTGAAATCTCCAAATATTTTTAGTTGAACTGTCTATTTCTTCCTTCAAGTCCGACATCACTAAACTATCACATCAGGAGTTAGAGTTTCATTATATGAATTTTGGGGAGACACAAACATTCAGTTTCTAAAAAAAATCTGGAAAGTCCTACTAGCATCATACTTCATGGTGAATGCTTTACCTCTAAGGTTAGGAAAAGAAAGCTATTTACTGCCATTTCTGTTCAACATTGTATTATAGATTTTATGTAGGAAAACTAGGCCAAAAACTAAAATAATAAGGCATCTAAATTGAATGGAAAATATAAATCTATGTCTATTTGCAGATGACACAATACTGTATATAAAAAAATACAAGGACAGCAATTCAGGATGCTTAGAGATAATAAAGCAGAGTGAAAGAATATCAAGTGATATACAAAGTTCAATTACATTTCTGTATACTATCAATGAACAATCCAAAAATGAAATTAGGAGAACAATTCCAGTTCTAATAACATTTAATATATATATAAGAATCTTTCATTAGATTCTTTCATTAGTTCAAGACTTGTATACTTACAACTACAAAACATCATTGAAAAGAATTAAAGATGATCTAAATAAAAAGGAATATATCTGTATTCAGGAATTGGAAGGCTTGATATTGTTAGTATGGCAAATTTATCTACAGTATTCTAAGTGAATGAGGCCCCAAACAAAAGGCCACGTATTATGAGTCTACTTATATGAAATATCAAGAAGAGGCAAGCCAAGAGACAGAAGTAAACAAGGTTTGGAAGAGGGAATTGAGAGGAGTTACAGCTAGTATTTGGTGTGCATTTTCATTTTGGGGTGATGAAAATGTTCTGGAATTAGATAACAGGGATGGTTGCATGAATACATGAAAAAGCACTGAATTATATACTTTAGAAAGTGTAATTATATGGTATATGAATAGTGTCTCTAAGCTGTTCTTGTTGACAAACCATTTTTGGTGTGTATTTGAATATTTCTCTATGCCTCCACTAAAACATAAAACTGTCCACAGTTATGGAGGTCTTTATTTCAGATATGCTTGCATGATACACAGATGCTGTGATAAATACTCTCTACATAAATAAAGCCCTAAAAAAAATGTGATCCCTTGGCCTTTCTTCAAAGTAGTCCTTTAGGTTCCACATTAGGGAAATGTTTCTGATCTCTAGCATGCTCTGAAAATTGCTCTTTAAAAAAAAATTGTAATGCCAGGAATTACATAACTCTCTTATGGAGCACTTAATACATTTTATGTTCTTTCTCAAGTACAAAGATAAAGAGAAAGCTTTTATTATGGCCTTTTGAAAGATTTAGGTAGTTCCCAACAAGGGCCAAACTGAGCAAGTGACCCTACATGTAGAGTGCAATTTTATCTTCACTGACACCGTGTAAACACAGTATAAATTTCACCGTTCTAACATTTTATATGGAAAGTCATGTAGGATACACTTTCCCTCATGTCTTCCCACACTGCTGCTGCTGCTGCTAAGTCGCTTCAGTTGTGTCTGACTCTGTGCGACCCCATAGATGGCAGCCCACCAGGCTCCTCTGTCCCTGGGATTCTCCAGGCAAGGACACTGGAGTGGGTTGCCATTTCCTTCTCCACTGCATGAAAGTGAAAAGTGAGAGTGAAGTTGCTCAGTTGTGTCTGACTCTTTGCAACCCCATGGACTGCAGCCCACCAGGCTCCTCTATCCATGAGATTTTCCAGGCAAGACTAATAGACTTAGTATAATGGAGTTTGGGTTGTGTACCTTTGTTACTTATTTAATGCTTCTGGTGGTGAAAGTTGCTCAGTCATGTGTGGCTCTTTGAAACTCATGGACTATATGGTCCATGGAATTTTCCAGGCCAGAATACTGGAGTAGGTAGCTGTTTGCTCCTCCAGGGGATCTTCCCAACCCAGGGATCGAACCCAGGTCTCCGGCATTGCAGGCGGATTCATTACCAGCTGAGCCACCATGGAAGCCCATTTAATGCTTGTAATATGACTAAAAGTATAACAAGGTAGGTGGAAACACGATTCATCTATCCAGTGCATTTATGTGAATATTTGTTGCTTAGATGCTTAGTCGTGTCCAACTCTTCGTGACTCATGGACTGCAGCACGCCAGGCTTCCTGTCCTTCACCATCTTCCATGGTTTGCTGAAAGTGATGTCCATTAAGTCAGTGATGCCATCCAATGATCACATCCTCTGTCATCCCCTTCTCCTGGCTTCAGTCATTCCTCGCATCAGGGTCTTTTCCAGTGAGCAGTTCTTCATATCAGGTGGCCAAAGTATTGGAACTTCAACTTTAACATCAATCCTTCCAATGCATACTCAGGACTGATTTCCTTTAGTAGTGACTGGTTTGATCTCCTTGCTGTCCAAGGGGCTCTCAATAGTCTTCTCCAACACCATAGTTTGGAGGCATCAGTTCTTCAGTGCTCAGCCTTTTTATTGTCCAGCCTCACACCCACACATGACTACTGGAAAAATCATAGCTTTGAATAGATGGACCTTTGTTGGCAAAATAATATCTCTTATTTTTAATATACTGTCTAGGTTTGTCATTGCTTTTCTTCCAAGGAGCAAGAGTCTTTTAATGTCATAGCTGCAGCCAATGTCCACAGTGATTTTGGAGCCCAAGAAGATAAGGTCAATCGCTGTTTCCACTGTTTCCCCATCTATTTGCAATGAAGCAATGGAACCAGATGCCATGATCTTAGTTTTTAGAATGTTGAATTTTAAGTCAGCTTTTCCACTCTCCTCTTTCACTTTCATTAAGAGGCTCTTTAGTTCCTCTTCGCTTTCTGACATAAGGGTGGTGTCATCTGTGTATTTGAGGTTATTGGTATTTCTCCTGGCAATCTTGATTCCAGCTTGTGCTTCATCCAGCCTGACATTTCTTTTGCTGTACTCTGCATCTAAGTTAAATAAGCAGGGTGACAATATACAGCCTTGATGCACTCCTTTCCTGATTTGGAACCAGTCTGTTGTTCCATGTCCAGTTCTAACTGTGGCTTCCTGACCTGCATACAGATTTCTCAGGAGGCAGGTCAGGTGGTCTCATATTCCCATCTTTTTAAGAATTTTCTGCAGCTTGTTGTGAAGTCAGTTTCTTTTACAAAATCTACTGAAGGTGATGTGTAGCAAAATCATGTCATCAAATAAAGATATGTTAAAAATATGAGGAAGTATTATCAAGGGAATGGCTTAAATAGACCCAAAGCTGTTAAACACTCTCATCATTTAATGACTAAATTACTGAAATGTCTCCAAATAAGATTCTCACCTTCTAACCTAGTCCACTTAGCACATTCTTTATGCATCCAATAGATTTAAATTCCTGAAATACTTTTTATTAAGACCAATAAATAAATAATGATCATACTTAGGGCTTACATAACTTTTTTCATATAAATTATCTAACCTTTACAATAACCCTAAGAGGCAGACAGAATAGCTGATATATCTTTAACAGTGAAGAATACCATGATACAGAAATGGAAAGTTACTGATCAAAAATATGTCAGGGACAAAAAGGTTAAGGTGAAAAGTGTGGAAAAAGGTATACCAGACAGTAACAGAAGAAAGTAGATTTCAGAGCGATAAACATCATATACTGTATTTTATAGGACTAAAGGGTCAATTCATGAAGAAGCCATCATGATAATAAATGTATGCACAGCTAACAAAGCTTCCAAATATATAGAGTTTAAGCTACTAGAAATTAAAGAAAAATAGCCAATTACAGTTAATTTGTAGATAATAGTCACAGTTATGGTAAGGATCTTTAATACTTCTCTCTCAGTAATTAAGATCAGTTCAGTTCAGTCGCTCAGTCGTGTCCGACTCTTTGCGACCCCATGAACCACAGCACGCCAGGCCTCCTGTCCAGCACCAACTCTCAGAGTTCACTCAGACTCAAGTCTATTGAGTCAGTGATGCCATCCAGCCATCTCATCCTCTGTCGTCCCCTTCTCCTCCTGCCCCCAATCCCTCTCAGCATCAGAGTCTTTTCCAGTGAGTCAACTCTTCGCATGAGGTGGCCAAAGTACTGGAGTTTCAGCTTTAGCATCATTCCTTCCAAAGAAATCCCAGGGCTGATCTCCTTCAGAATGGAATGGCTGGATCTCCTTGCAGTCCAAGGGACTCTCAAGAGTCTTCTCCAACACCACAGTTCAAAAGCATCAGTTCTTCGGTGCTCTGCCTTCTTCACAGTCCAACTCTCACATCCATACATGACCACAGGAAAAACCATAGCCTTGACTAGACGGACCTTAGTCGACAAAGTAATGTCTCTGCTTTTGAATATACTATCTAGGTTCGTCATAACTTTTCTTCCAAGGAGTAAGCGTCTTTTAATTTCATGGCTGCAGTCACCATCTGCAGTGATTTTGGAGCCCCCCAAAATAAAGTCTGACACTGTTTCCACTGTTTACCCATCTATTTCCCATGAAGTGATGGGACCAGATGCCATGATCTTCGTTTTCTGAATGTTGAGCTTTAGGCCACCTTTTTCACTCTCCTCTTTCACTTTCATCAAGAGGCTTTTTAGTTCCTCTTCACTTTCTGCAATAAGGGTGGTGTCATCTGCATATCTGAGGTTATTTGTATTTCTCCCGGCAGTCTTGATTCCAGCTTTTGTTTCTTCCAGTCCAGCGTTTCTCATGACGTACTCTGCATAGAAGTTAAATAAGCAGGGTGACAATAGAAGACAGTGGCACCCCACTTCAGTGCTCTTGCCTGGAAATTCCCATGGATGGAGGGAACCTGGTAGGCTGCAGTCCATGGGGTCGCGAAGAGTCGGACACGACTGAGTGACTTCACTTTCACTTTTCACTTTCATGCATTGGAGAAGGAAATGGCAACCCACTCCAGTTCTTGCCTGGAGAATCCCAGGGACGGGGGAGCCTGGTGGGCTGCCGTCTGTGGAGTCGCACAGAGTTGGACACAGCTGAAGTGACTTAGCAACAGAAGCAGCAGTAGCAAATTAGGAAGGGTATCGAAACCCCGGAAAACACTAATTGCATTTATAGATCACACAATAGCAGGATAAGTCACATTCTTTTCAAGATCACAAGGATCATTTGCAAGACAGAGCATATTCTGGGCCAGAAAATAAGTCATAGTAAATTTCACAAATTGAAATCAAACTGTACTTCCTGGACCTTGTAGAATTAAAATATAGACAAGTAGTAGGAATATATGTGAAAAAAACTGAAAATATTTTAAAAATAAAACTTATAATTATAAATAGCCCATTTGGTGAAAAACACAACATTCGAAATAACTAAATGAATGAAAACTCACAGTACTTCAAAATGTATAAGAAGCTGTTAAAGTAGTGCTTAGAGTGAAATGTGTAGCATCAAATACTTGATTAGAGAATGGGAAAAGTCAGGTATCAGTTATCTAAACTTCCACATTAAACAGTTACTAAAAGGAAGTAAGTTGAAACCAAAATAAACAAGAAGGAACGAAACAGTAAAGATGGAAGCATAAATTAATGAAATTGAAAGCAGAAAATCAAAAAAATCAATAAAAGCCAGTTTTTTAAAGATAAAGTTAATTAATAAGCGTATAGTCAGACCAAAAGAGAGAAAGAAGATACAGATTAACAATATCAAGACTAAAAGAAATGGGGAGGGGAAATGCCAGATTCTGAGGTTTTTAAAATATGAGAAATATTAGGAAATGTTTTATGTCCTTATGTCCCTAGATAAACTGGACAAATTCCTTGAAAACTATGAAGTACCAAAGCTCATGAGGAAAAAAATAATCCAAATAGTCTATGTGTATTAGAAAACTTGAGCTATAGTTTAAAACTTTCTGAAAATGAAAGCTCCATGTATAAATGATTTCACTCATGAATTCTTTAAAAATAATATAAATTCTGTAAAAGCTTTCTCTGGAAAGGGAAAAGGAAGGGATCTTTCCCAATTCACTTTATGGCAGCATAATTACCCTGTTACCAAAACCGCAGGAAGACATTTCAAGATAAGTCAGCTATAGGCCGTTACGTGATCTCTCTTGAGCATAAACACAAAACTTATCAGGACAGTTTTATTAAGTAGAACCCAGTGACACATAGTATGGATAATAGATCGTAACAAAGCATGTTTCATTTTGGACATGAAGGATTCACTTAACAGCTGAAAATCAAACAGTGTAATTTGCTTGATCAATGTACAAAAGAAATAAAACCATACAATCATGTCATTAGATGCAGGAAAATCTTAAGCCGCATTCCTTACAAAAACTCTCAACAAGATAAGAATATAAAGGAATATCTTCAGTCTCCTAAAGGGCATCAACAGTGTATGGTTAACAATATAATATGTTAACCTATTAAAAGATAGTAATTTGGGTATTATGAATAAAGTTTCTATAAATATTCACAGGTGGATTTTTGTATGTACATAAGTGTTAACTTCTCCTGGATAAACATCTAGGTGTGAATTTTCGGACCCTTAGGATAAATATATATTTAACTTTGTCAGGCAAACTTCCAAACCATTTTCCAGTTTTCATTCCCACCAGCAATTTCTGAGCATCTGAGCTCACATCCTTGCTGGTACTTTGTGTACTGTGGAGAACAATCCTACAATACCCCACTGTCTTTCAGTGTCTCATTGGATCATTGCTTCAAGGACTTTTTAATCCCTCCAGGAGAGATCTTTAAACATTGTGGGTAAAGGATTCTCTGTGAGGCTTGAATTCCCTGGAGGGTGTGTGGCACTCTGCTTGCTGGGCTCTTACGTGACTGCTATCAGACCAGATCTCTCAATTTCAGGAGATGCCATGTTACTGTTCCTTTAGATAAGCAACTCTCTGCTGTCGTCTGCTCTTTAATCTCTGGTATCTTTCCTGAATGGTGTTCAACAGACCCCCTGGATGTGATTAAATGTAGTGAGGAGATTTAGAAACCACTGACACTGGCCAATGATTGTAGTTCTAACAGGAGCGCAGCCTCCTCTTGTATTCTTAAATCGCTCAAAATGGTTGGATAAAGCTCCTACCAGTTGTCACCTGGGAAAGGCTCATGGTCTTTCTAGAAGTAACAAACCCCTTTTTTAGATGTATTCGACACTTTTTCTGCAGGTTACCAGTTGGTTATTGAGTAATAAGAAAAAACTAAAACCAGCCCTTTGAACTTAGAGGATGGAGTAGCTTTCCTCAAAGGTTATTTTAGACTGCAGATGGTGCATCACTGAGATCTCTGTTTTTGCAGGTTCATAAGACACTGTAGCTTATTATGCATATCCAGAACATTTACAGATAAACAATGGCATAGAGCACTACTCTTTGTGGAGAAATGTCACTGTCCAACTTTGAGAATACTTCAGAGAATTAAATAAAGTACTATAAAAATTATTGATTTTTTTTTTTGATGGGGAAACTATATGGTAGTTAAGAGTTCTATTACATCTTTTCATGAAGAATGAAGAATGATTTTCCTAGTGAAATGTTCATCATTATGGTTATAATGCTACTTCTGATATTTGTGTCATAGATATTTTCTAATATTGCTGGAGACTTTTGAATGCAAAACTTCAAATCATACAGATACTTCAAAAGGACACTCGGTAGCAAAAGCTCTAATCTTTTCAGGATTTTTCAGTAGTGTCTGAAACTTTTGACTTAAAAGCTATTCATACATGTACAAAATAGATGTATCTTCAGTAGCAGAAATCTTGATATGCACATATTTTAATTTTTTAACTTTTTATTTTGTATTGGGATATAGCTAATTAACCAGCAGTGTTGTGAGTTTCAGGTGAACAGTGAAGGTGGTCAGCCACGCATATACATGTATCTATTCTCCCCCAAACCCCCTCCCATCCAGGCTGCCACATGACATTGAGCAGTTTCCTGTGATAGACAGTAAGTCCCTGTGAGTTATCCATTTTGAATATAGCAATGTGTGCATGTTGGTCCCAAACTCCCTAATTATCCCTTCCCCCATCCTTCCTCCTACGACATAAATTCATTCTCTAAGTATGTGAGTCTCTCTGTTTTGTACGTTCATTTGTATCGTTTATTTTTAGATTCCGCATATAAGGGGTGCCATATGTTTTTTTCCTTCTCTGCCTGACTTCACTCAGTATGACAAGCTCTAGGTCATCCATGTTGCTGCCAAATGGCATTATTTCATTCTCTTTTATTGGCTAATATTCCACTGTGTATATGTGCCACATCTTCTTTGTCCATTTCTCTGTCAATGGACATTTAGGTTGCTTCCCTGTCTTGGCTATTGTAAATAGATATATGCCCAGAGTGGGCTTGCAGGGACACATAGTAGCTCTATCTTAATTTTTAAGAATCTCCATACTGTTCTCCATAGTGACTGTATCATTTACATTCCTACCGATAGTGAAGGAGGGTTCCCTTCTCTCCCCATCCTCTCCAGCATTTACTGTTTGTGAATTTTTTTGATGATACCCATTCTAGGTGGTGTGAGATGATAACCACATTGTAGATGTGATTTGCATTTCTCTAATAGTTAATGATCTTTTCATGTGCCTCTTGGTCTTCTGTATGTCTTCTTTGGAGAAATGTCTGTTTAGATTTTTGCTCATTTTTAAGTGGGCTGTTTGTTTTAATGGTGTTAAGCCTTGCTACTGCTGCTAAGTCGCTCCAGTCGTGTCCAGCTCTGTGCGACCCCATAGATGGCAGCCCACCAGGCTTCACTGTCCTGGGATTCTCCAGGCAGGAACACTGGAGTGGGTTGCCATTTCCTTCTCCAATGCATGAAAGTGAAAAGTGAAAGAGAAGTCGCTCAGTTGTGTCCAACTCTTTGCGACTCCATGGACTGCAGCCCACCAGGCTCCTCTGTTCATGGGATTTTCCAGGCAAGAGTGCTGGAGTGGGGTGCCATCGCCTTCTCCAGTGTTAAGCCTCACATGTGTGCTAAGTTGCTTCAGTCATGTCCCACTGTTTGTGACCCCATGGACTTTAGTCCACTAGGCTCCCTCTGTCCCTGGGATTCTCCAGGCAAGAAAACTAGAGTGGATTGCCATGCCCTTCTCCAGGGGATCTTCCCAACCCAGGGACTGAACCTGTGTCTCTTATGTCTCCTGCACTGGCAGGAAGCCCTGTGAGTTGTTTGTAAATTTTGGAGACTAATCCTTTGTTGGTCACATCAACAAATATGCAAATATTTTCTCCCAATCTGTGGAATGTCTTTTGTTATGTTTATTTTGCTTCCTTTGCTGTGCAAAAGCTTTTGAGGGTAAGTAGGTCCCATTTGTTTATTTTTGTTTTTACTTCCATTATTCTGGGAGACAGATCAAAAAGATATTGCTGCAATTTATGTCAGAGAGTATCCTGCCTATGTTTTCTTATGTTTTATAGTGTGGTCTTTAATTCATCCTGAGCTTATTTTTGTGTATGGTGTGAAAGAATGATCTAATTCCATTTTTTTTTCTTTACATGTAGTTGTCCAGTTTTCCAACCCCCATTTGTTGAAAAGACTGTCTTTGAAACATTGTGTAGTCTTGCCTCTTCTGCCATAGATTAATTGATCATAGGTGCATGGGTTAATATATAATTTTTAAATCAAAACAGTTATCTCAAAAATCTGGCTATTGATTTTGTTCTTATTTTATGGAGTAACAAAGACTTATGAAATACATGGAGGAAATGAAGGAATGTCAGTGGTAGTCATTTTATTTTTTTCTTTTAAATTCTTAATCGAAGGAACTGATGATCTGAAGATAATGTTGACATTTCTGGTACTGTGGCAGCTGACTGCCTTTCTGACAAAGGGCGCCTCAGCTTGAGATTGGTGCTACAAGTTAATTCTGTGTGTCCCTTTCTGACCCGGAGCAGAAGGGCAGCAAGACAAAGGCAGACATGAAGGGAAGAAACCAGTGCCTTAGTTAGCTCCCCTCAGTCCGTGTGTTCTCTAGTTTTCTTCATGTCTAAGAACTTGTCTCCCTAGTTGAGCTTCCCTGATTAGCCATCAGTGGTGACCATCAGATACTGGTTGTATTGAGTTGACCGCAGTAGGGTTTCTCCATCAATACCGTTGCAGGGGCATGAGAAGCTAAGGTCTTTCTCCAAGCACGCACCTTTATGTTTCCAGGTGAAGCTCCCTCCAATTATCTACAGTTACTGGCAACCATTTGTTCACCAAATCTGGGGGCCTTTTATCACTTCTCATTCTCCTTACTCTCTTTGCATTAGCTAGCACTGTTTTCCAGTTCCACTATCTTATAACTCTGTCTTCTCTTGATCTCCATAACATCATACCCACTGAACATTCTTCTATCCAATGAGCTGCTTCCTTTTCCTAAACATAGCTCTCCCTAAGACTCCATCCTCTGGAAAGAAAGAATGCACCTTATTATGTGTACCTAAAAATACATGTTAGTCAGAAATTTTACCAAGACTTAGCACTATGTAGCTTTTTACACACAGTATATGCTGATAAATACTTGTTGATAATGAGGATTTGGGGGTAAGACTAGCTCATTTAGAATAAAGGAACAAATAACATTACTTCCCAGGATCTCTGCCAGGAACAGAAATATACCTAGAATTCTGTTTACCTGGATTGTGCCAAAGTGGTATGGAAGCAACTTAAAATATCTGGATTACTAAAGAAAGAAAAGAATCAACACCTTTGGCAGTAGATGGAGAGATATTTAAGCATGGTAGCAGGCATAAGAGAATTGGAAATACCCACTATAAATACATTAAAAATGCATTATAAGGTACAGTTACCATGATACTTATATTTTATATACATGCTAAAGAAATAAAAAAAGTCATTAATCTGAATTTTGTCAATGAAGGAAATAGTGGGCCTAGTCACTACCATTAGACCAAGATAATAGTATTTCTCACTCATAATCTTCCAAGGGGACTAGAAATTTAAATTACATTTGTAGCTCGAGTTGGAAACAGACAACCAAAAAATTGCCAAGTATAGTAATTGGAATTTTGTTAATGACGCGATAATAGAGGTCCAGAAAATTGTTGATTGCCTGGCACACAACTGCTCACTGACCAAATAACAACTCAGGGCTTACTGCCAAATGAGTAGCTTAAGATTCTTCTGGTCATTCCTCTGTCCCAACCTGTAGTCTTTTCATTCTCCATTTTTAATGAGATATTTAGTGTGGGCTTATGCATACAAATACAACTAAGCTTATCAGATTCAATAAGAATACATGTTTGAACATGGTTTAAAATACAGTTACATGTTGTCTGTTCTATCTTTCATCTTAAATTTTATATTATTGTAAGTTCCTAATATAGAGTTTTCTTCCTTTCATAATTATTTCTAATTATTCTTAACTATGTTCCATGTATAGTAAATGCTGTTCCATTTTTGTTTAGGGATTATAAATGATTATGATTGGAAGGAAGGTTTTCTAAAATTTTTATACCCCATTTTATTTTGGATCTGCTTACAAAGGAAAGAATCCTTAAAATATTCCAGTTGAAAAAAATAATAAGCTACTGTCAGCAGGCTGACTTGTTTTGGTTTGGACTTCTCTATATTTTAAGGTATATTTACCTTGGAAGGGGCCTAACCTCTCATGATTCTTGCTGGCCTGTTTCTCTGCTGCTACCTCCAACTCCAGCTGTTTATGGAAAAGTTTAGCACTTTTAAAGCGTTGACTTGTCTGATAACGTCTTCCCTCGGTTATTTTAAGCCAAGCAGAAAAGGAGCTGCTGCTGAACACCTGGCAGCTTTACTCTTCTTATTTACTACCAGGGCTGGAACACACATACACAAAAAATAATCACCCACCACGTTTCAGGCCTTCCCAGGGGTAGGCTGCTGGAGGTGGTGCATGGTGTCAAGAGCGTGGATTCAGAGTCAGATACCAGAAATGCAGTCCCGACTCTGCTGTTTGCTTGCTGATCAGCTTTGGGAAATGTTTCCAATCTCTCTAAAACCTGTAAAATGGAGATGAAAACAGTTTGGATCACTTGAGGTTATCTTCAAATTAAATAAGGCCATCAATGTGGCATCAGTATTAGCATAGTGACTGGTGCATAATATATGCTCATATGTGTTAGCTATTATTACTTTCAGTTCAGTTCAGTCGTTTAGTCCTGTCCAACTTGTTGTGACCCCATGAATCGCAGCGTGCCAGGCCTCCCTGTCCAGCACCAACTCCCGGAGTTCACTCAGACTCACGTCCATTGAGTCAGTGATGCCATCCAGCCATCTCATCCTCTGTCATCCCCTTCTCCTCCTGCCCTCAATCCCTCCCAGCATGGGAGTCTTTTCCAATGAGTCAACTCTTGCATGAGGTGGCCAGAGTACTGGAGTTTCAGCTTTAGCATCATTCCTTCCAAAGAAATCCCAGGGCTGATCTCCTTCAGAATGGATTATTACTTTAGTCCCACTTTTAAAAAGATAAGCTTTATTCAATAGGTATAATCCACATACTGGGGCTTCCCAAGTGTCACTAGTGGTAAAGAAGCTGCCTTCCAATGCAAGAGACTTAAGAGATCTGTTTAGATCCCTGAGTCAGGAAGATCCCCTGGAGGAGGGCACGGCAACCTACTTCAGTATTCTTGCCTGGGCCATCCCATAGACAGAGGATTCTGGCAGGCTATAATCCATAGGGTAGCATAGAGTCGGACATGATTGAAGCGACTTAGCGCACAGCACACATTTCACAAACTATAAAACTTACCCTTTAAAAGTATACAGCTTAGTTGGTTTTGTATATTAATGACGTTGTTCAGCCATCACCACTAAATCCAAGATATTTTCATCATCCCAGAGAGAAACTCTGTATTTAGTAGTCATTTTCCATAATCTCCCCCATCCAGGTTCCTCATAACACTAATCTTTTGATCTCTGTGAATTTGCCTATTCTGGACATTTAATGTAAATATAAGTCATATAATTTGTGGCCTTGGTTTGCCTTCTTTCACTTAGGATATTACTTGCAAGTTTCATCCATGTTGTAGCATCAGTTAATGGTGTATTTCTTTCTTGGACAAATGCTGTTTCACTGTATGGATATCCTGGAGATGGAGCATCCCCCATATGGAAGCTAAAGGCTGAGCTGCTGTTTGGTCCCATGTTCTTCTTCCGTACTAGGAAGAAGTTTTCTTCCCTTCTGGGTACACATTGAACTTTCTTATGTTGTTAACTCTCTATTCATACGGCACCTGATCAGTCCACCAATGTGTCTGCTTCCCACCCTCCACACATACCTGGGAAGGGAATGGGTCTTGTTTAGTCCAGGAGAAGGGGTGTGTTTAGTCCAACTTCCATGATGGCTCATCAAGAGGGACTGTGGCCGTGGGAGATAGGAACAGACTACAGATGCTGATTTTTTTTTTTTAGTTGAACTATAATTAATTTACAATGTTGTGTTAATTTCTGTAGAGCAAAGTCCTTCAGTTATAAATGTATGCACATTTTTTATTCTTTTCCATTATGGTTTATCATATGATCTTGAAGGTAGTTTCCCTGTGCTATGTCTTAGGACCTTGTTGTGACCCCTTCTATACATAGTAGCTTACACCTGCTAGCTCCAACCTCCCACTGCATCCCTCCCCCAAGCCATGTCTGTGATTCTGTTTCTGTTTTATAAATAGGTTTATTTGTGCCACATTTTAGATTTCACATGTAAGTGATATTATATGGTATTTGTATTTATCTTGCTGACTTACTTCAGTTAGTATGACAATCTCTAGTTGCATCCATGTAGCTGCAAATGGCATAATTTCATTCATTTTTATGGCTGAGTGATATTCCATTGTGTATATGTACTATATCTTCTTTATCCATTATCTGTTGACGGATAGTTAGGTTGCTTCCATGTCTCAGCTGTTGGAAATAGTGCTGCTAAAAACATAGGGATGCAAATATCTTTTTGAATTATAGTTTTCTCCAGATATATGCCCAGGAATGGTAATTTTATTTTATTTTTTAGTTTTCTGTGGAATCTCTGCATTGTCTTCCATAGTGGTTGCACCAACTTACATTCCTATCAACAGTGTCGAAGAGTTCCCTTTTCTCCACACCCTCTCTGGCATCAGTTATTTATAGAGTTTTTAATAATGGTCATTCTGGTCAATGTGAAGTGGTACTGCATTGTAGTTTTAATTTGTATTTGTCTAATAATTAGTGATGGGGCTTTCCAGGTGGCACTAGTGGTAACGAATCCACCTGCCAATGCAGGAAACATAAGAGATGCCAATTTGATCCCTGGGTCAGAAAGATCCCTTGAGGAGGTCATGGCAACCCAGTCTAGTATTCCAGTATTCTTGCCTGGAGAATCCCATGGATAGAGGATCTTGGCTATAGTCCATGAGGTCAGAAAGAGTTGAACACAACCAAGTGACTAAACCCAATTATTAGTGATGTTGAGCATCTTTTTATGTGCCTGTTGGAAAAGACCCTGATACTGAGAAAGACTGAGGGCAGGAGGAGAAAGGGGTGACAGAAGATAAGAAGGTTGGATGGCATCACCAACTCAATAGACATGAGTTTGAGCAATCTCTGGGAGAAAGTGAAAAACAGGGAAGCCTGGGGTTCTGTAGTCCATGGGGTCACAAAGAAATGGACACAACTTAGTGACTGAACAACAACGGTTGGCCATATAGATGCTGATCTTGTATTTTCTGTCACCAAAGCATGGCTCTGACCGATGCCTTGCATGTCGAGTCCACCCTGGTCCATCTGAACCCGTAGAACAGTCAAGGGGCCAGTCTGCAGGCTCCTACTTCTGGTGATTGGCAGTGTTATGAACTTTGGTGTCTCTCATAGGGTAAAGGTCTTCACTTCAGATTGGCAGCTGGATCTTTCTGCCGCACAGATTGCATATATGCAGATAGGAAAGAAAATAGGTACTGTATTCTTTATATTTAAAACTTTCATCATATAGCATAATAGTTATTGTCTAGAAAATGTTTTAAATGTGTTGATATCCAGCTAGAAGTAGTAGCTGAGAATTTCATTAAAAATCCAGACTGCAATATGGGCCTTTGGTGATGAGGTGATTAGTGATAGTGTCTAAAGTCATTCCTATCATGCCTCTGTGCATGCTCAGTCATATCTGACTTTTTGCAACCCCATGGACTGTAGCTTGCCAGATTCCTCTG
The DNA here is from genome assembly GCA_917880005.1 of Nanger dama. Lineage (NCBI taxonomy): Eukaryota > Metazoa > Chordata > Mammalia > Artiodactyla > Bovidae > Nanger > Nanger dama. The sequence continues at coordinate 27,300,160 of CAKJTW010000021.1, forward strand.
TCCATGGAATTGTCCAGGCAAGAATACTGCTGTGGGTTGCTATTTCCTACTCCACATTCCTGTCATAGGTTGTCAGTAAAGATGTCTCCTAGTCTTTAGGGCCCTGAAATCACAAGTGTTTATCTCATGTTCACTGGCCTATAAAACAAGCAGTGCAGTTACCTGTCTGGGGTTAGTGATCCAAAATATAAGTAACATCAAAGCTGAAACCATAACTAAGATCAGTGGTCTTGTCAGAAAGGACTTGAGTTTGTCATGCACTGCAATATGTCTACCTCGCCCTGGTCCAGCAAAGCTGAGACATTGATATAGAAATACAGCCCAGGTGATGGCTTGAGGGCTGGAGTTGCCCTCATTCCAACTTTGATTCTTTAGTGAAAGTGAAGTCGCTCAGTCATGTCCAACTCTTTGCAATCCCATGGACTGTAGTCTACCAGGCTTCTCTGTCCATGGGATTTTCTGGGCAAGAGTACTGGAGTGGGTTGCCATTTCCTTCTCCAGGGGATCTTCCTGACCCCAGGGATCAAACCCAGGTCTCCTGCATTGCAGACAGATGCTTTACCCTCTGAGCCACCAGAGAAGCCCCTTTTATTCTTTAAGGGTGCCCACAAAATATCTTTCAATTCAGCTTTTTTAAAGGGATCTTGGTGGTTTTCTTTTTGGTCTTGTTTTTATCTCAGAAGAACCCTTAACAAATGGAATTATATTCAGAGCATGTTAGGGATTTGTCCAGTTGCATCAAATATAATCTGATTTTAGGCCCTGTGTGAGCTAAGGCCTATAGGAGGAAGGTACTGCAAGACCCAGTTTTTCACAGTGGTCTTCAACTTTGTGCTGTGTCAGGCAGACTGGAGGGGCTGAGAGTGCTTCATCATCCCTCCTAATGTCAGCGGTGACACTCCTCCTGATGTTACAGTTGCATCAAGATTATGTTCTATCACTGAGTTCTAAGCTCAGGAATTCAAGTTTGAGACCCAAACCAAGAACACAAACAGCATTTCAATCAAGGTGGACCATTTGGCATTTTAAGAGTGGTTATTTAATAGGGAGGGGAGCCTCCCACATGGCTCAGCACGTAGAGAATCCACTTGCCAATGCAAGAGAGACAGGAGACACAGGTTCAGTCCCTCGGTTGGGAAGATCCTCTGGACAAGGAAATGGCAACCCACTCCAGTATTCTTGCCTGGGAAGTCCCATGGACAGAGGAGCCTAGTAGGCTACAGTCCATGGGGTCACAAAGAGCCGGACTTGACTTAGCAACTAAGCATGCATTCAGTAAGGAATGTGAAAGATATTTCCACAATTTCATATACTACCCTGTAATGGTCTTGTTTGTAACTTCATTTTTTCCATTGTAATTCCATTTTTTCTATATAATTTTAACCTTGTGATATTATAGATTTTATATCTCTGAATAGATTCAAACAGAAGTGAGTTTTTAATAAATATATTGAAAAAAACTCTTGTAGCATAATCCTACATCCTTTTAAAGCTAAGTAGTAGTTAGGAGAATTAATTCCCAAGATGAAAGATAAGACATGGATTTACATTTCAGATATTTAACTACTTTCATAAAAGATCTCAAAACTTTGCTTAAATCATTCCTTGAGACTTTATTTCACTGTTGAGATCTAATGTCTGAAAACACCCTTATAAAAAACAATTTGATTAGATTCTAGGGTAGGAATATAACTATATAAGATTAAGTGATCATAATGAAAATTTAAATAAATGATGTCTTTGGAATGATATTTCTTGTTTTTAAAGGAATATTTTTCTTATTTTTCTTTCAACAGTTTTGAGAACTTTTCCTTATCAATTTAAACTGGAATGCAGATGTAGAAAGTAAGGAAAAGAAATAAAGTCTCTTGAGCATCTTTCACGTGCTGGGTACTAAGGTTTATATTTTACATAAATAACTTTATTTAATCTTAAAGTGAAATTGGGTACAATTATGCCCATTTTATAGATGACACAAAAGGTGAGGTAACTAGTTCAAGATTATATCTTCAATTTCTGGTGAACTGGATATTTAAACCCTATCTGTTTTGTTCTGAATGCTAGGTCTATGGAGATTTTCATTTCCCTCTTAATAATGCATTCTAACTAATAGAATAGAGATTTTAATTTATGCTATTTAGAATACTTAGTGGAACCAAAAACATAGCATATTAAGAGAACATGTTCCTTCAAAGAATGTTTATTAATTCAGTGTTGGTATAACATTATGCTCTCAATAAATCCTCAAGTTAAGAAAGCTTAGAAAAACAGTTGTGTGATGATGCCAGGAAACATATATATATGTGTGTGTGTGTGTGTGTGTATTGAAATCTGTGGCATTTTAGTGCCGCTGAGCTCAATGACTTGAAAACAACTTTAGGGCTACTTCCAAAAATAGTAGACAGCAATCATTTACCACGGAAATAAAATAAGAACTGCCCCAGTGGCTTTGTATTTGTATGAAACCATTTGGAAGCTGGAGAATCATTTTCCACACAGGAAACATTTTGCTCATTAATGGAACACATCTGATTCATTGTGCATCACAGGCCTTTTGGCGTGTTGTGTTAGACAAATAAACTTAAGCTCAATTTGATGGAAAGAAAGTTAATGTGTAGAGATGCTACTTACGATCAAGTGTGAATGGTGCCATAAGGAACAATAATTTGTCAACCTCCATAAGAATTAAGAACTCAAGGCTATTAATTCTGAAACGTGACAGGATTTGTATTACATGTTGCTTAGAAATATGGTTGATCAAATTGATGGGAAAATACAATTTAAACATCAACTGCTCCTTTGTAGCTTTCATTTTTGATACTTTATAAGCACTGTTTCTCTTGGGAATTTCCAACCCTGCTTTTGAAAGTTATCACATAGATTTTCCTATCTATACAGTGCTGCATATTTATTAATTCAACAAATGTGGATTAACTTCCTGCTATGCTGGATCTGGTTTTATGCTGATGATAGAAGCATCGCATATGCCGCAGTTGCTCTGGAAGTTTGACGTTCTCATTATTAGAGTTTACAATTCAGGGTAGATATTTGAGTTGCCACAGACGTGTTTTCATTTCTAAAAATGGCAGTCACTGCATTACTGTGCCGTAATTGAACATATGCTCAAGGTGGTTTTGTTGCCAGATGATCTGAAATTGAAATGCCCGCAATGAGTTGTTCTGCATGTTAATATTTCATAACTTCTCCAATACTATCACATTTCTATTATTACAAAATGATATATTTGATAATCAATGGTGTGATTTCTAAATTCATGGGCTTTCTTCTGCTTTTTCTAATATGTGAAAGTCAATTTAAATGTAAAATCTATAAAAATGCTTTGGTAAAGGAAAAAAAAAAAGTCGACCCAGTTTCACTTTTCCAGCTACAAGTTTGTAGCCAATTTCAGGCCTGCTGTGCTAAGTTGCTCAGTCATGTTCAACTCTTTGTGACCCCATGGACTATAGCCTGCCAGGTTCCTCTGTCCATGGGATTCTCCAGGCAAGATGCCAGAGTGGGTTGCCATGCCCTCTTCCAGGGAAATCTTTCCAACCCAGGGATTGAACCCTACCTAGGTCTCCTGCATTGCAGGCTGATCTTTATCATCTGAGCCACTAGGGAAGCCCAATTTCATGTCTAGATTGCTCATAAGTGGGGGTTCTATTTCCTTTTTATACACTCTTATTCTGAAATCTGCTTTAATTTCACTTGCTCATCTAAATCTGGCATTCTGTTCTATTCAAATATAGTTTGAAATTGCTCACATACAGTCTGGACCTGATGCTTAAATTTGACTTATTATATAGTACTAGAAACCTGAAAATGAGTATGGTTCATTACTTTAGAAAAAAGAGATTTAACACAAGTTCAGCAATGGTTGATGATATTGCTATTTCAAGTTATTTTGGTTCATTGATTAAATGTAAGGCAATGCGTAAACTTTTAACTATATTTATATGAGATGAACAGGTACTAATCTGTGATTTCAGATATTTCTGGGTGTAAGTTTATCCTCTGTATTTTAAATCTGAATAGTAAATACTGCACAGTGATATGAACTATCAGGATACAAAACATAATTCTTACCTATGATATATTGAATTACTTTTCAAGTCTTGAAGATATCTTTTTATAATTTTAGGCATCTACTTTACAGTGCTTATTCTCCCTAAGAATACATAAAGCATCCTCTTATTAATTTTCTGTATCCAAGTGCAACTCTGATTATAGTTTTTAGGTACTCCAAAGATGCTTAAGAAAATTATAACAAGGCTAACCATTGATCATACCAGTGAATTCTGTAGGTTTATGAGTATAGCCCAACTCTTTCTTCTCCTGTGAGTGGAATATAATACAATGAGCATAGCCAAACCTGGTTCAAACCCTTGTTTTGCACATGTCAGCTGTCTGATCTTGATCAAACCACTAAGTCTGCATGATTATCTCTTAATTCATTAAATAGGACCATTGGTTTCTATAAAATCTCTGCACCTAATAAGTGACCAAAATGTCTCGATTCTGATAGTGTCTCTATTCAATACCTTATCTATCAGTTCAGTTGCTCAGTCGTGTCCAACTCTTTGTGGCCCCATGAATCGCAGCACACCAGGCCTCCCTGTCCATCACCATCTCCCGGAGTTCACTCAAACTTAGTCCATCGAGTCGGTGATGCCATCCAGCCATCTCATCCTCTGTCATCCCCTTTTCCTCTTGCCCTCAGTCCTTCCCAGCATCAGGGTCTTTTCCAATGAGTCAACTCTTTGCATGAGGTGGCCAAAGTACTGGAGTTTCAGCTTCAGCATCAGTCCTTCCAAAGAAATCCCAGGGCTGATCTCCTTCAGAATGGACTGGCTGGATCTCCTTGCAGTCCAAGGGACTCCCAAGAGTCTTATCCAACACCACAGTTCAAAAGCATCAATTCTTTGGCACTCAGCTTTCTTCACGGTCCAACTCTCACATCCATACATGACCACTGGAAAAACCATAGCCTTGACTAGATGGACCTTTGTTGGTTAAGTAATGTCTCTGCTTTTGAATATGCTATCTAGGTTGGTCATAACTTTTCTTCCAAGGAGTAAGTGTCTTTTCATTTCATGGCTGCAATCACCATCTGCAGTGATTTTGGAGCCCCCCAAAATAAAGTCTGACACTGTTTCCACTGTTTCCCCATCTATTTCCCATGAAGCGATGGGACCGGATGCCATGATCTTAGTATTCTGAATGTTGAGCTTTAAGCCAACTTTTTCACTCTCCTCTTTGACTTTCATCAAGAGGCTTTTTAGTTCCTCTTAACTTTCTGCCTTATCTATGCTGCTGCTAAGTTACTTCAGTCATGTCCGACTTTATGTGACCCTATAGATGGCAGCCCACCAGGCTCCTCTGTCCCTGGGATTCTCCAGGCAAGAATACTGGAGTGGGTTGTCATTTCCTTCTCCAGCCTTATCTATAGATTGGTGCAAATTTTCCCTGCCTGTTTTGAGTGATCTTATATAATGCGGAAGCAGACTTTGACTCAAGGAGGACATTTAGAATAGGGAGTAGAGAATAATTCCTTTTCCCTTTGTGTTAAGACATTCCTATTTCTTGTGTCCTACTGTAGAAGAAAAGAAAGAACTAAGGCCAGTGTCTAGAAATATGTGGTGGAACACTTGAGAATCTGGGGCTTCCAAGATAAAACCTGGATTGAAGACATTAGTGCCTTAAAGAAGTGAAGAAACTCATGGATATGAGTATAATCTCATGGTTGTCCACTACCCTCAAATCTTGTATCTTCCCAGGGGTTCACTGAAGGTGGACAGCATCCGTGAACTCCATGGTTTGTTTTTGTCATTGTTCGGTCACTCAGTCATGTCCAACTCTTTGTGATCCTATGGACTGCAGCACACCAAGCTTCCCTGTCCTTCACTATCTCCCAGAGTTTGCTCAATCTCATGTCCATTGAGTCGAGGATGCCATCCAACCATCTCATTCTCTCCCAGCCTCCTCTCTTGGCTTCAACCTTTCCCAGCATCAGGGTCTTTTCCAGTGAGTTGGCTCTTTGCAGCGTGTGGCCAAAGTATTGGAGCTTCAGCTTCAGCATCCATCCTTCCAATGAATATTTAGTATTGATTTCCTTTAAGATTGACTGGTTTGATCTTGCAATCCAAGGGACTCTCAAGAGTCTTCTCTAGCACTACAGTTCAAAGGCATCAGTTCTTTGCCACTAAGCCTTCTTTATAATCCATCTCTCACATCGATACCTGACTACTGGAAAACCGTAGGTTTGACTATATGGACCTTTGTTGGCAAAGAGATGTCTCTGCTTTTTAATATGCTGTCTAGGCTTGTCATCGCTTTCCTTCCAAAGAACAAATGTCTTTTAATTTTATGGCTGTAGTAACCATCCACAGTGATTTTGGAGCCCAAGAAAATCAAATTTGTCACTGCTTCACTATTACCCCATCTGATTGTTGTGAACTCCTCAGTACCTACATGAGATGGGATGCCACTACTGGTTTTGCTCATATAACCTTGATTCTTCTTTTAAAAATATAGTTAGTAAAATCCACATTTATACCCTATGTTTACAGAGCCACTTATTACTTTTGTATATCATGCTCATAAGTAGAATGTTTTGGTAGAAATTTAACTCACTCAGAGTGTTTATTGAGGCTAACTTAATGTTTACTGCACTGATGCATAGCTTACAATTTGAGAGTTATGAGTTCTTATGTCTTTGAGTTCTGTTGAGTGATGCTGAGAAAGGAAAGGATATGATGTGTATCATGGACAAGGTATGTATCCTAAAGGCTAATTCTGATCAATGTAAAATAAATAGTCTTGGGGATCTTCATGGAGATGAGGGCACAGACATCCCACCTTGTTATCAAAAGAACTGTTGAAGAAATAGTTTCTATTGTTTGAGAGGCAATGACTACCTCAGCAGTTTGATCCACTCAGTTTTTACAAAAATTGTTCTTTGGTTCTTGGCCAAACTTCTTCCCATACCAAAAAGTCCTAGAGCTGTAAAGTGGTATTAAATACCCAGGTGAAGACCAAAGAATGTTGGCATTAACAAAGTGTGAATTGGTGTGGATAAATTCCTGGCATTTACGCTCAGTTCTAAATGTAACTGTATCACTCTTATCTGGAAATGTGATTTGAGAGCATACGAAAAAGGAATCTGGCCAGGGCCACAGTTTGTCATGGGTATATCAGAAATACCATAAGCACGATCTTCTTTTACCATATGATATTTTATTGTTTGGACATCTGGCTGATTTGCTGAAAACATGCATTTGTGGGAAATATATGGGAACATTTCTTTTTGATAAATAAGGAAATACTTGAGTAGAGATTTAGTTTTGATTCTTACTTACTTGTATGTGCTATTTTTGTTCAATAACAGTATTTTGCTTTTTCTTTGCTTATGTTGGGAGAAAAGACTCAAGTTTTATGCAGTCACACTTGCTTTTACATTTTAGCAAGTTGCTCTTAGAAAGCAAACTAGGAAGCTTCATATATTATTTCTACATGTTTCCAACTGTGTGGAAAATTAGTATTTTGAAACTTCAGTTGATTATATATACATACACATATGTTGTTCATCTCACAGGTAACAGTGATGTCTCCTTGGCCCAGTGATTTGATCAGGCAGTAAAAGCAGTAGAAAAAACACTTATCTTTAAAAGATTGTTCTGCTAAAAGTTTCTGTTTCTCTTTGCTAAAGTACTGTTTTAACAAAATATTTCTAATTTAAATTCTGGGACACTCTCATTTTTCTCAAGTATTGAACAGCTTCTCTAATCTGTACTGTGTGTATAGGTGGCAGTGATCTCTCACTGTTGCAGTGATGTGGATTTAAATGTACTGGATTACAAATGGAAGGTGAATTTATGAGATACAAACAAATCCCACGAGTCTATTTTTGGGTAGATTTATTTAGTTTTATGAAAGTATGAGCTTATGCTGATTAAAATGTTGTTATGAATAAGGGTAAACTTCAGTGACCAGCTTTAAGTGTGATGTAGGTCTCTTCTTCTTTCTGATCTTGAGCAGTTGTAGACTTCCGATGGGAGATTGGAGTAGGGGGCCATCATTTCTTCTTAATACACCAAAAACAAAATCACGACCCATTGAGCAACATGTTTCCCATACCCCTTGCTCCAGGAGGTCGTAAGCGGCTAAGCATTAGTGTAAAAACTTTTTTGTTAATACAGAGAATATACTAGAAGACATGACATTTTTCTTTTCTAAAATTCACAGTTTCGTGAGTGCCATAATGACTCTACAGATCCTTCAAGTAGGACTTCTTACACCACAGGTATTTTGGGGTTTTTTGTTTGTTTGTATTTTTGGCTCTGCCATGTGGCATCTTAGTTCCCCTGCCAGAAAAGGAACCGTGCACTCCCTGCACTGGACAGGAGGAGTCCTAACCACTGGGCCACTAGGGAATTCTGACAATATGGTGTTGATGCTCCATATATTTCTATTTTCAAGAAAACCTGGTTTAATCTTCAGCATAATAGAAGCCATTGATCAGAGATGTTTGTTTAGCATTTATTAATAATTTTCTAAGTAATGTTCCTTGTTTTTAGGGAGCCAAAATATGCAAGACTTGTGGAGTAACATTTTCTTAAACTAATTAACCAGCCGTAGCTTATGACTGTGTGTTAGGTCAGCTAGTAGTAATAGTGACTGACTGCATGTGGCATATTCTTACAAAGCATCAGCCACTGTTCTAAGGTCTTCAGATTATTTGATTCATTTAAATCCATATGTGCTTAGTCACTTCATAGTATCCAACTCTTTGTGACCTCATGAAGTGTATCGCCTGCCAGGCTCCTCTGTCCATGGAATTCTCCAGGCAAGAATATTGGAATGGATAGTCATTTCCTCCTCCAGGGGATCTTCCTGACCCAGAGATTGAACCTGGGTCTCCTGCATTGCAGTTGAATTCTTTACCATCTGAACCACCAGGAAAGCCTGTATATCTATGTAATACCTCTATTTCCCACTGATTCTATGCTGAATACATTAAAAAAAATTTTTTATAGTTTTAAAATCTGGATATGTCTTAAGATGGATGATTTCTTACAATTGCTATCCATGGGGCAGAAGTTAAGATGGTATTTGTTATTACCTGCACATGTCAAAACATCAAAACCACCAGTCTTAAAATATTCAGAAGAGATGTCAGCAGCTAGGAAGGACATCCCAAGAGGGGTAAATAAAATACTGTAACTCCTAAGAACCACTTTGTTAGCAGATAATAGAGGTAGTGGTGAGCCACCCGGGTTGAGCAGTGTTCCTGAAGCCAGAGTTAGCACTAGGCTGGTTCTGGAAGTGTAAAGCCAGATGGGGAGCCCAGCACCAGTGGTGTTTAGTAGGATTTGTGTGAAAAAGTGCTGTACCATTAACACTTCTGATAGCACAGTGGACCATGTACTATAAGGAAAAACTCAGATACTGACAAATCCAATTCAAGAACTAGTGTGGAGGAGTTTGAATCTGAATATGAAAAGTTTTAGGAATTTCTAATTCCAATTTATGATGCCTATATTTTCCTCTGTGTATTTGCATGATATTGGCATATGATTAAAATACACAGTTCTAAAAGAGTACTTTTAATTTGCATACAAAATAAAATTCATAGCATTAAGAGCTTTCTGTCATATTTTAATTGGCTCTGGCTTACTTCCCAGTGGCATTTAAAATTTTGTCTAATTATTAGGAGTTTTTTAGACTGTATATTGACAGCATCATTATCTCTATTTTATATAGATGAGGAAATTGTGATAGAAGTGACAGAACTCGAATTTAGATTAAGCCTGTTTCACCACATATGATACCTTTGTACAGTACTGTTTCTGATGATGTCATTACAGAAAAGTTATAATGTTTTTATTAAACCATTTACAGTGAAGTTAAAATACATTTTCAGACTTCTCTTTTATGAGTTCCTGTCTCAGACCAAGATTCTAGGCACTCTGTCCCTCTAAAGAGAAGCTAAAAAGGAAGTTTAATCCCTTTCTCTGCACCTTTGTAGCTCCTTCCTTTTCAAGTGCACTGAAGCACATTTAGTCAGAGAATTCAACTCAGGGCAGAAAGTGGAGGGAGCCCATTTTTGCTGCCAGACCAAGTTGCACTCTAATCCAGAAACTGTTACTAAGGCAGGCAATGTATTTTAATTCCCCTCTGGCTTCTATGCAGAAACGCCACGTATGGTTGCACAGGTTGTGTCTATTCTTAATTGGTTCTGCTCCTCTATCTACTTTTAATCAGTTGGAAATCTTCAGAGGAACGTGGCTGAAGGATTAAGTCCTTCCAATCTCCCAACATATTTGCCTTTCTAAATCTATGCCAGAAAAACAAAGATATTTCATTTTATATTCATTTAAAAACTGTGCAAAGAGAAAGTAAATCATCTTTCATTTTTTATCATTCTTATGAAATATGACTTACAGAAAATAGGTTAAAATTAAAATTCTTCCTTGGGATCTTTTTATCATGTATATGTCAAATATTAGAAATCAGTTTGCTTTTTGTGATCTTCAAATGCAAACATAAAACCAAGTTTTTATTTCTAAAGTATTTTCATTTCAGTGTGATATGAAGATTTGATATCATCCAGGTATATGGTCTGAAAAAGAAAAACAGAAGCTATATATTTTGTGCCTATCAAGTTTATCATATTGGGTTAACTGAAAACTCAGCCATTTCTTTTTCCTGTAATTGCTTTACTCCAAAATTTTAAAAATAGGATCTTACAATCAGTGATCATTACTTTTGAGTATCACTTTTCTCCTTCATCTTTAACAAACAAGTGGGAACCATGATACTCTGCTTTTCATTAAAACACATACGTAACACAAACCCAATTTAATTTCATCTCTTTAATTTCACTCTAGAGGCAACAAGTTTGGTAAAAATATTTAGTATGCAACAAACAATATTATCATCACAGTTTTGTGCTGAAGTTAAAGGAAAAAGTACATATACGTGGAAACTCAAATTGATGTCCTTATCAGTGTGACAGAAAGTTGGCGAGTAAGTCCCTTGTGGTTTTACAGCAAGTTTTCTTTCACATGATTCTCCATTATTCTCAGATGTGGCTCACAACTATTATTAAGAAAAATAGTCATTTCTAACAGTGGATTCAGTATCTGCCATATCTATTCCATTATATAAAAATTAAATTTCAGGAGAAAATAATGTCAAGATAGTCTTTTGTTTTATTCTCAGAGGTCATTTAATATACATTTATAAAATTAATCTTAAACACAGAATATCACTTTGGAAATACTACTACAAGAAAAACTGAATGAGTAAGTAAATGGGAAACTTCTATAAATGCAATCTATACATTGGACATATCCAGAAAGCATTAAAATAAAGTGAATTATTATCATTATTATTAACAAAAAACTCAAGGCTGTCCCTAAAGGGACATGAAGATAGGAACATCTGATGAAAATGTGAGTGAAGAGTTAGAGAAAAGCAGGTTCCTCTGTTCTGTTTGTACAACTGTTTTGCTTTAGGGCTTCCCTGATAGCTCAGTTGGTAAGAAGATGTCTTGCTTTAATATTATAGATATTTTATAGTTTAATTGAAATGGAATGTAAAGAACTTGATACTCTTCCCTCCTTAAAAGAAAAAAAGTCCCACTTTGTTCATCAAAGGCACAAAGCATGTTTATCCTGTTAGGATGCAGTTTTTCAATAGTATTAAATCCTATGATTTTTAAAAGAAAATTGACATAACCAAGTGTGCTTTTAAATGTTAGTCCATCATACAGGCAATATAGTTTGGGATTTAAGCTGAATTCTACCTTCAACAGCTCTATCTTGTGTCTCCTAAAATCACACGATTACACTGCAGCCTTTTTGTGACTTTTTGAGGCGCATGTTGTATTTTGGTCATCTGGTGGTTTGTGAAATATCTGGCTCAGATTAACAGGGAGATTGGATGCTTGAGTTTTGCTTCTCTCAAGGACTCCAGATATCTTTTGCTTCTGAGTATGATAACATTTCTGTGATTTGTTCCCTCAGTCTCATACTATTTCTCATGTAAGTCCTTCAGACATGTTTGAACTTCTAGCATTGGTTCCAGGATCTTAGTAGAGTTATATGTGCACATTTGATGAAAAATTTGCATTATTATTAAACAATGGAAAAGACGTGTGTGTGGTATGTTGCTTTGCTGCTAAGAAAAATAAAAAGGTGGGGCTTTAATTATCCAGTGGCCCAAGGGTCAGAGTTTTTATCACTTATCATTATTTAGGATCTTGAATTGTGCTTCTAGTAATATCTGGAGAACTGAGTGGATCTGATGGAGAGAAAAGTATCATATGGGGATATTGGTAATCAATACTTTCACAATACCATCCATATTCATGAATCTTTCTGAAAGGCTGAAGACAGTCTTTCCAGGAGTTTCATCCATCCTGGGAAGTTTCTCCTAGGAGAATGTGCTCTGAGCAAGGATTGTAGTTGGTGTTAGCCTTAAATAGGGAAAAGCCAGACACAGTCTGTCTAACACTCAACTTGAAAGCAAATAAGAGTCGAGTAAATATGAACCAAATGCCTCTGTTAACAATCCTTATAGTGTTTTTGAATATTTTGTAATTTGTTAGTGTCAGATGTTGAAATCAGGGCTCGCTTGCATAATCGTTTATGGTAGACAAACTGCAAAGATTTCATTGAGTAAGTAAACACATCTCTTTATTGTGTCAGTTTCCAACTCTCTTCTATTATCGGTTGAAAAGAGACATCATGCATTGTGGCTGACACTCATTGTTATTATCCATGCATTCTTTGGAAGTGTAAAAGCAGATAATGCTGAAAGCAGTTGGCATTTTCTTGTATAGTCCTTGTTTCACCATAACTGCCTCTAATTGTCATTTTATTCAGAATTGGTCCCTTTAGGGGTCAATGAAATCAATTCAGAAATATCTTGGATCTGGAGGCTTCTTTGAGCTGAGCATGCCTAAGTTCCCCCATCCCACATTTATCTCATTAACATAACTTTTTTCCAAAAATATGTAGTGGACTTTTCAAAAATATATACTATACAATTTTTGCAAAAAACACTGCAATGTATAATATTGTCATAAGCTACAAAGTTTGTTTCTTTGACAAGTAAAACTTGTATTAAGAATATATTTTATGACTGGTGAAGTGATATGTTTATTCATTACTAAGAAGAATTCCTGAATTTTCCAGAAACTCAGTCTCAGCATATGAAAGGTCTCCCTGAGAATGTGACAGTGGAGCAAGGATGTGAGAGAGGTGACAGAATGATCCATGAGACTGTCTGGGAGAAAAGCTTCACAGACAGAAGGTGAGGGTGTGACAAGCACATTGGCAGAACTCAGAGGAGCCTGTAGAGCACTGAGCAGGTGGAACTCTGCATTGTCCTTCTGTTGTTCAGTTGCTAAGTCATGTCTGACCATGGACTGCAGCAGGCTAGCCTCCTCTGTCTCCTAGATCTTGCTCAGATTCTTCTCCACTGAGTCAGTGATGCTATATAACCATCTCATTGTGATTCTGTTCATGTTTTAATGACCCTCATCAATCAAGCGGAAAGAACATGTCATAACATGTTTATATCCCCACACTTGCAAGAAAATAAACGTATTTAATACATGTTTGTTTGAAGTCTAACGATAGGGACTTGAGGGAGTTTAAGAATTAGTATCCCAGGCATACACCTAAAATACAGAAAAATTAAAAGGAAAGAATGAAGCTTCTGTGTACACAGATTCCCCCCCCCCTCCGCCCCGCCAAAGACATTTGATTCCCATTCTTGTTATTTTTTTGTACACAGATTCTGAGTGGCAATTTTTTCCCAAGCCTGCATTAGTATATAGATTTTCTTCTGTAATTTTTGCATGAACCTTGAATATTTGATTGTGAAGATTAAGCCAAGTAATAAATAGTCTGGTATTAGCAACATGTTACCACGTATACCCTCACATAAAGCTGAAACAGTAATCTTTTATGGAAGTACAGACACATTGGAAGATGTCTAATCAATGCTCAAATGGAGGTTAATTTCCAGAATCTGTTGAATAGAAGAAATTGGATAAAATTATCAACCAGGTTCCAATTGCAAGAAATCAGTGTAAAGGTTTTTGAACCTTACTCTGTTGAATTCTTAGATAGCAACATGATTTGCCTGGAAGAGAACTGTTCTGTGGATAGGAATATGGGACTACAAAATGAATATTTGGGATTCTAGTAAGTGGGAAACTGAAGGACCCAATGCAGAGAAGTGTGTATGTAGTTACAGAACAGAATGGATCCTTAGGCTATTGTAGATGTTGTAACCTGAGCCAAAATTTGTTTCACAGTTTGGAGTGGAGCAGACGATACAGGTGATTTATGTGAGTCTAAAGACAAAGAGCCAAGTAACCCATTACTGTAAAAATGGACTACTAAGAGTTATTAATAATGAGGAAGAGTAATATCAGTATTTCACCTTGGAAAACAGAAAATAATCACTTGCGATCATTTAAAGTGAGTGTAACATATGAGAAGCAGAGCATTGACTCATAAATGGTTTGGCAGGCTTGAGTTGTGTCCATTTGAAATAAACTTTATCTGTTTAGGTTGGAGCCCTCTCTCTTTTTTTTTAAGAGTTGGCTTCACATAGTGGAGGGGGATGGCTACATAGATGTATTTTGTATAGTCATTAAAATGATTGTGGTGGGATAGATGTGGCACAGCTTTCAATACATGACTTAACTGTTGGAACAGGCCAGGTGTGGCGATCTTACTTTTAAGATAAATCCTCAGACTTTAGATGGTGTAAGTCCAATGTATAAGGTGAATTGTTTCATTTTGTTGTTGTCCAGTTGCTAAGTTGTTCACTTCATCACACTCACACACACACACACACACACACACACACACACACACACACACACAATTTTCTAAGCATGCTTTATATTTTCCGGTCCATTTTATCTTCCCAGCTCTTCTGTGATGTCCTGTTATTCTTTTTCCCACTTTCTAGATGGGAAAATAGAATCAGTGTCATCAACTCCTTGCACTTGTTCAGTTATCACACACTACTATATGCAAGGACTTGCCATGTATTGGGAATAAAATGATGACTACTTTAATCCTTACCTTTTGAAAAATCATGGTCTAGTTAGGAAATGGCTTAATCGGCTTGGGCTGCTCTAACAAAAATACCATAGACTGGATAGCTTATAATAAAATTGACTTCTCACAGTTCTGGGGACTGGAAAGTCCAAGATTAAGGTGCCAGCAGATGAACTATCCTGAGGGCATACTTCCTGGTCACATATGACCACCTTCTGGCTGTGTGTTCAGATGTTGGAAAAAGTGAGAGACCTCTCTGGGGGCTCTTTGATAAGGACACTGATTCCATTTGTGAGGACTCCATCCTCATGACTTAATCAACTCCCTCAGGCTGCACCTCCAAGTATTACCACAGTAGGTTTCAACATGTGAATGTTGAAAGAACATATACCTCCAGTCTATTGCTGGGAGGTAGACATGAAATTCATTTGATATGTACAATAATAGAGGTAACTTCCAAATGTCTTAGGAATATAGGGGAAGGAACCCGGGTATACACAAGCATACAGTCAGGGTTCATATTAAAAATGCTTTACAAGATGCATGCATGGATTCCAGTTGTGACCATATTCTGAGAACTTGAGTAGCAGCCCTGCAAACAGATGAGAGAAGATGCTCCACATGGATATGTGTGTGCTCAGTCACTCAATTGTGTCAAATCTGCAACCCCGTGGACTGTAGCCCACCAGGTTCCTCATGCCCAAGGGATTTTCTAGGCAAGAAAATGCTGGAGTGGGTAGCCATTTCCTTCTTCACTACATGAATATTCAGTTCCAGTTGAGTTCAGTCACTCAGTCATGTCCGACTCTTTGCGATCCCATGGACCGCAGCACACCAGGCCTCCCTATCCATCACCAACTCCTGGAGTTTACCCAAACTCATGTCCACTGAGTCAGTGATGCCATCCAACCATCTCATCCTCTGTCATCCTCTTCTCCTCCTGCCTTCAGTCTTTCCCAGCACCAGGGTCTGTTCAAATGAGTCAGCTCTTCTCATCAGATGGCCAAAGTATTAGAGTTTTAGCTTCAACATCAGTCCTTCCAATGAATATTCAGGACTAATTTCCTTTAGGATGGACTGGTTGGATCTCCTTGCAGTCCCAGGGACTCTCAAGAGTCTTCTTTAACACCACAGTTCAGAAGCATCAATTCTTCAGTGCTCAGCTTTCTTTATAGTCCAACTCTCATATACATACATGACTACTGGAAAATCCATTGCCTCGACTAGATGGACCTTTGTTGGCAAAGTAACGCCTCTGCTTTTGAATATGCTGTCTAGGTTGTTCATAACTTTCCTTCCAAGGAGTAGGCATCTTTTAATTTCATGGCTGCAGTCACCATCTGCAGTGATTTTGGAGCCCCCAAATAAAGTCAGCCACTATTTTCACTATTTCCCCATCTATTGGAGGAAGCTAATTTAAAATGAAAATTTTATTTTGGAGAATACAGAGAAAATTTTCTGTTATTTAATCTTTGTGTGCTTGTCTATAAAATAGGAATAACAGAAAATTCCTTCATAAAACTATTGGTAGGATCAAAGAGTCAGACACAACTCAGTAACTGAACAATGACAATTTGTAAGTACATTTATAAATTAAGTCTAAATGCATTTAACATATAAAGTGTTTAAAACATCAGTACTCAAAAATGTTACCTCATTATTATTGCTACAGCTTTTATGCATCTTATTTGCATTTTAGAGATTTATGCATCTTAAAAATTATGTATCGATGTAAATATAAATATAGAAGTGATTCACTTTGACACTGATGATGAGGCCTTTGATATGGGGTGACTTCTTTTGAGACTCATTTCCAAAACTGAGGTACATGAACATATGTACAACAATTTTTTTCTCTAAGATGTTTGGAATATCAGTTATCAGTTGTCTGCTGCCTTCCTGTGTGACTGATGTGATGTGATGTAAAATATGGACAGACAATCCAGGTCCTCAGGATGACCAGTGCTCTAGCTGGTCTGCTGGTATTATACCAGAGAGTGGCCATGAGTGAGATCACTAATAGCCTGTGCAATTCAGAGAAATCCACTCAGTAATAGCACCGGGACACAATCAGAATGAGAGATGCCGCTGACTCCCCTTTGAAATCACCACTCATTTCTCGTGCCCTAATAATAGCTAATGCACATGAGTTTGAGCAAATCAGGAGATGGTGAAGGACAGGGAAGCCTGGCGTGCTGCAGTCCATGGGGTCACAAAGAGTTGGACACAACTTAGCAACTGAACAAAAAATAGCTAATGACATTTTCAGCCCCCCTTCCAAATCACAGAGAGAAGTTTTGTGATAGATTTTTATTGTTTTCACTCCAACAAAGAAATGTGTGTTGTATTGACAGATCTTGGGGTACAACATGCATTTCTCTTTCTGCCTCAAGAAAGCATCACCTTTATTTCCAAACTAAATAAAACTGCTACAAGAAAATAGTAACAGACGTATTTTCTTGTTGTGTTTCAGAGCATCTAAATAGTTAGATTTGTGTTTTCAAAAATCTGCGGGACTAAAGACTCCCTGAGGTTGAGCTGCTAAATATAGTAGTAGCTGGTCCAGTTTCTGGGTCTTATTCAGTAGATGAAAGCAGTTGGTTTTTGTCATGGTTGCAAGCTCCAAGCCTGTGAGCAGAGACATCCCTAGTTGATGGGAATAATGAATACAGTCCAGTGTAAAATATGCCAGGAATATCTTAGAGGCAAAGCACGGAATACTCTGACATTGTGATTTTTTTCAGACATCTAAAACATGTTTTATGAAAACTGAATATCTTTTAGATGTTGATATGATTGAATATGAGTATTACATCATTCGTTTTCTTTCATGTAACTTTATGGACATGAAGCAGGAGCTATCATTTCAAAAATAAATGCTATAACCTAAAGCACAAGGCCACATCGAAAATTGGTGTTTTTGTTCATTGTATCTTTGACATTTTTGCATTTACATCAGAAACCTAGCTTTAGTTTGAATATCTTTAGAAGATTTTGCAGGATCTAATTATTTGGCAGTTAATCTACCACTCTGACCCACACTTAATGATGTGCCTTGCATTATTTCTGAAGAGCAACCTGTGTATTTGAAATATTTAAATTTGATTTAGAGGAAACTATTTTAGTGAAAAAGTGACTCACTATAGGTTTATAAAACAGCATAGTAACGGGTACAAAACTCTCTAATGGGTTTACTAATGCAGATTTTTTAATTTAAATAAAGCAAGCCTTTTGACTATACCCCGTCTTTTTAAATTAAACTATATCTTGGATTAGCTATGATGCATGTGAAATAAAAACAGACACAAAACAGTGGAGAAAAAGGAAACAGTGTTGAGGGAGGAAAGGAGACGTGTGATGTATTATACATCCACCTTTGTACTTGAGATTTGCTGAGACAGTGACGGCTGCCAAAGGCTGTACTTGCTTGGACATTTGATGGTTCCTCTTAATTCTAGCTCACTGCTTGCATCCTTATTACATCTAACGAGCCGGTTGCTCCACAATATACTTGTCATCTCTTATTAGCCAAGTGTTCAATTAACACTTTTCTCTACTTCCCTTTGACCTTGGATACTTTGAGAATGCTGCACTGTGATAGATGTAAATGGATATAAGAACAACACAGGCAGTGGTTCCCAACTCACACCTGTGACATCCTCAATAATATTAGAGAACTAATTATTAGGAACCTGAGAATTTTTGTTGACTTGCTGCCACAGGAAAGCAGACACTACAGTCATTATTTCTCCATGCTTTGCTATTGTAAGGAGTATTTAAATAATTAAGGAATATGAACAACAAAATATGAAGTAAAAACCTTGGTCATGTTTTGACTTCCCTAGGCTAAAAATTCATATAATGTACCCTTCAGTTCACTTGCTCAGTTGTGTCCGACTCTTTGCTACCCCATGAATCGCAGCACACCAGGCCTCCCTGTCCAGCACCATTCCCAGAGTTTACTGAGACTCTCGTCTATCGAGTCAATGATACCATCCAGCCATCTCATCCTTGGTCATCCCCTTCTCCTCCTGTCCCCAATCCCTCCCAGCATCAAAGTCTTTTCCAATGAGTCAACTGTTCACATGAGGTGGCTAAAGTACTGGAGTTTCAGCTTTAGCATCATTCCTTCCAAAGAAATCCCAGGGCTGATCTCCTTCAGAACGGACTGGTTGGATCTCTTTGCAGTCCAAGGGACTCTCAAGAGTCTTCTCCAACACCACAGTTCAAAAGCATCAATTCTTCAGCACTCAGCCTTCTTCACAGTCCAACTCTGACATCCATACATGACCACTGGAAAAACCATAGCCTTGACTAGACGGACCTTAGTCAGCAAAGTAATGTCTCTGCTTTTGAATATGCTATCTGCGTTGGTCATAACTTTTCTTCCAAGGAGTAAGCATCTTTTAATTTCATGGCTGCAGTCACCATCTACAGTGATTTTGGAGCCCCCAAAATAAAGTCTGACACTGTTTCCACTGTTTCCCCATCTATTTCCCATGAAGTGATGGGACCGGATGCCATGATCTTAGTATTCTGAATGTTGAGCTTTAGGCAAACTTTTTCACTCTCCACTTTCACTTTCATCAAGAGGCTTTTTAGCTCCTCTTCACTTTCTGCCATAAGGGTGGTGTCATCTGCATAGCTGAGGTTATTGATATTTCTCCTGGCAGTCTTGATTCCAGTTTGTGTTTCTTCCAGTCCAGCGTTTCTCATGATGTACTCTGCATAGAAGTTAAATAAGCAGGGTGACAGTACTTGACGTACTCCTTTTCCTATTTGGAACCAGTCTGTTGTTCCATGTCCAGTTCTAACTGTTGCTTCCTGACCTGCATACAGATTTCTTAAGGGGCAGGTCAGGTGGTCTGGTATTCCCATCTCTCTCAGAATTTTCCACAGTTTATTGTGATCCACACAGTCAAAGGCTTTGGCATAGTCAATAAAGCAGAAATAGATGTTTTTCTGGAACTCTCTTGCTTTTTCCATGATCCAGCGGATGTTGGCAATTTGATCTAGTTCCTCTGCCTTTTCTAAAACCAGCTTGAACATCTGGAAGTTCACGGTTCATGTATTGCTGAAGCCTAGCTTGGAGAATTTTGAGCATGACTTTACTAGCATGTGAGATGAGTGCAATTGTGCGGTAGTTTGAGCATTCTTTGGCATTGCCTTTCTTTGGAATTGGAATGAAAACTGACATTTTCCAGTCCCGTGGCCACTGCTGAGTTTTCCAAATTTGGTGGCATATTGAGTGCAGCACTTTCACAGCATCATCTTCCAGGATTTGAAACAGCTCAACTGGAATTCCATCACCTCCACTGGCTTTGTTTGTAGTGATGCTTTCCAAGGCCCACTTGACTTCACATTCCAGGATGTCTGGCTCTAAGTTAGTGATCACACCATCATGATTATCTGGGTCGTGAAGATCTTTTTGTACAGTTCTTCTCTGAATTCTTGCCACCGCTTCTTAATATCTTCTACTTCTGTTAGGTCCAGACCATTTCTGTCCTTTATCGAGCCCATCTTTGCATGAAATGTTCCCTTGGTATCTCTAATTTTCTTGAAGAGATCTTTAGTCTTGCCCATTCTGTTGTTTTTCCTCTATTTCTTTGCATTGATCGCTGAAGAAGGCTTTCTTATCTCTTCTTGCTATTCTCTGGAACTCTGCATTCAGATGCTTATATCTTTCCTTTTCTCCTTAGCTTTTCGCCTCTCTTCTTTTCACAGCTATTTGTAAGGCCTCCCCAGACAGCCATTTTGCTTTTTTTGCATTTCTTTTCCATGGGGATGGTCTTGATCCCTGTCTCCTGTACGATGTCACGAACCTCATTCCAGAGTTCATCAGACACTTCATCTATCAGATCTAGGCCCTTAAATCTATTTCTCACTTCCTCTGTATAATCATAAGGGATTTGGTTTAAGTCATACCTGAATGGTCTAGCGGTTTTCCCTACTTTCTTCAATTTGAGTCTGAATTTGGCAATAAGGAGTTCAGATCAGAGCCACAGTCAGCTCCTGGTCTTGTTTTTGTTGACTGTATAGAGCTTCTCCATCTTTGGCTGCAACGAATAAAATTAATCTGATTTCAGTGCTGACCATCTGGTGATGTCCATGTGCAGAGTCTTCTCTTGTGTTGTTGGAAGAGGGTATTTGCTATGACCAGTGCATTTTCTTGGCAAAACTCTTATGTAAGTCTTTGCCCTGCTTCATTCCACATTCCAAGGCCAAATTTGCCCGTTACTCCAGGTGTTTCTTGACTTCCTACTTTTGCATTCCAGTCCCCTATAATGAAAAGGACATCTTTTCCGGGTGTTAATTCTAAAAGGTCTTGTAGGTCTTCATAGAACCGTTCAACTTCAGCTTCTTCAGCTTCTTCAGCGTTATTGGTTGGGGCATAGACTTGGATAACTGTGATACTGAATGGTTTGCCTTGGAGATGAATAGGGGTCATTCTGTCGTTTTTGAGATTGCATCCAAGTATTGCATTTTGGACTCTTTTGTTGACCATGATGGCTACTCCATTTCTTCTGAGGGATTCCTGCCCTCAGTAGTAGATATAATGGTCTTCTAAGTTAAATTCACCCATTCCAGTCCATTTTAGTTCTGTGATTCCAAGAATCTTGATGTTCACTTTTGCCATTTCTTGTTTCACCACTTCCAATTTGCCTTGATACCCTAAACAAGTGTGAATTTGCATTTTCCCACTACTTCAATTATCATTGATATTTAAAAATTTTTACACCTCATGCTGGAAAATAACATTATTAATTATGCCCATAAACCTGGCCAGATCACAGGACACTTCTCAAACTTTAGTGCACTCAAATTCCAAAAGAGAAATTTATTGAAAATTGAGATTTCTAAACCCATTTACAGAGTGCTAATTAGTAAGTATGGGATAGGGTCCAGGAATTTATCCTTTTAGTAAGCATTCAGATAATTTTCATGTGAGTGGTCCATTATCCACACTCTGAGAGCTATTGCTTTAGGATATTCCAAAAATTGTTAGAGTGTTTCTTTCTTCAGCTCTGTTGCTCAGTTGTGTCCGACACTTTGCGACCCCTTGGACTGAAGCATGCCAAGCTTCCCTGTCCGTCACCAAATCCTGGAGCTTGCTCAGGCTCATGTCCATCTAGTTGG
Source organism: Nanger dama (assembly GCA_917880005.1). Taxonomy (NCBI): domain Eukaryota; kingdom Metazoa; phylum Chordata; class Mammalia; order Artiodactyla; family Bovidae; genus Nanger; species Nanger dama. The sequence goes on from CAKJTW010000021.1 coordinate 27,322,386, forward strand.
TGATGCCATCCAACCATATCATGCTCTGCTGTCCCCTTTTCCTCTTGCTTTCAATCGTTCCTCGCATCAGAGTCTTTTCAAATGAGTCAGTGCTTCCAGTCAGGTGGCTAAAGTATTGGAGTTTCAGCTTCAGCATCAGTCCTTCCAATGAATATTCAGGACTGATTTCCTATAGGATGGACTAGTTGGATCTCCTTGCAGTCCAAGGGACTCTCAAGAGTCTTCTCCAACACCACAGTTCAAAAGCTTCTATTCAGTGCTCAGCTTTCTTTATAGTCCAACTCTCACATCCAGACATGACTACTGGCAAAACCATAGCTTTGACTAAACAGGTTTTTTTGGCAAAGTAATGTCTCTGATTTTTAATATGCCATCTAGCTTGTCAGAGCTTTTCTTCTAAGGAGCAAGCATCTTTTAATTTCATGGCTGCAGTCACCATCTACAGTGATTTTGGAACTCAAAAAAATAAAGTATCTCACTGTTTCTATTATTTTCCATGTATTTGCCATGAGTGATGGAACCAGATGTCATGATCTTAGTTTTCTGAATGTTGAGCTTTAAGCCAATCTTTTCACTCTCCTCTTTCACTTTCATCAAGAGGCTCTTTAGTTCTTCTTCACTTTCTGTCATAAGGGTGATGTCATCTGCATATCTGAGGTTATGGGTATTTCTCCCAGCTATCTTGATTCCTGCTTGTGCTTCTTCCAGCCCAGTATTTCTCATGATGTACTCTGCATATAAATTAAATAAGCAAGGTGACAATATACAGCCTTGACATACTGCTTTCCCAATTTGGAACCAGTCTGTTCCATGTCCAGTTCTATCTGTTGCTTCTTGATGTGCATACAGATTTCTCAAGAGGCAGGTCAGGGGGTCTGGTATTCCCATCTCTTTAAGAAGTTTCCATAGTTTGTTGTGATCCACACAGTCAAAGGCTTTTGTAGTCAGCAAAGTAGAGTAGATGTTTTTCTGGAACTCTCATGCTTATTTGATGATCCAACAGATGTTGGCGATTTGATCTCTGGTTTCTCTGCCTTTTCTAAATTCAGCTTGAACATCTGGAAGTTCACAGTTCACGTACTGTTGATGCTTGGCTTGGAGAATTGTATTACTTTACTAGCATGTGCTGCTGCTGCTAAGTCGCTTCAGTTGTGTCTGACTCTGTGAGACCCCCTAGACGGCAGCCCACCAGCGTCCTCCATTCATGGGATTTTCCAGGCAAGAGTACTGGAGTGGGTGCCATTGCCTTCTCCATCACTAGCATGTGAGATGAGTGCAATTATGTGGTAGTTTGAGCATTCTTTGGCATTGCCTTTCTTTGGGATTGGAATGAAAACTGACCTTTTCCAGTCCTGCGGCCACTGCTGAGTTTTCTAAATTTGCTGGCATACTGAGTGCAGCATTTTCACTGCATTATCTTTTAGAATTTGAACTAGCTCAACTGGAATTCCATCACCTCCAATAACTTTGTTCGTAGTGATGCTTCTTAAGGCCCACTTGACTTCACATTCCAGGATGTCTGGCTCTAGGTGAGTGATCATACCATCGTGATTATCTGGCTCATTTTTAGCATGGCATGTAAGTTAAATAAGCACTGTGCGCTTTACAACTTCAAACTTGACCTCTCTCTTAGAATGTAGCAGAATCACCCAGGAGTTACGATCCTCAAGCATTTATTTTCATTCTTAAGTTGTATTTATTTGTTTTGACTGTGCTGTGTCGCATTGCCTTGCGGGCTCTTCTTTAGCGGGCGCCACGTGGTTGCAGTGGTCTGCTCTGCAGCTACAGCCCTCGCGTTTCCCCTTGCGGTAGCTTCTTTGGCTGCGGAGCAGAGGTTCTAGGGCGTGCGGGCTCAGTTGGTCTGCCTCCTAGACGCTGTTGTTGCAGCTCCCAGGCTCCAGAGCACAGGCTTAGTGCTTGTGGTCATGGGCTTGGCTGCTCCATGGCAAGTGGGTCCTTCCTGGATCAGAGATGGAACCCATGTCTCCTGCATTGACAGGTGGATTCTTTACCACTGAGCTGCCGGGGAAGTTGGATCATCATTCACTGAGGGCCAGACATCATGCCAAGTGTTCTGCATGCATTAAGGCCTTTAACCCTCAGTCTGGTATTGTCACCTTACCAAGGGGCCATGGAGACAAGTCCAATTCTGTTCACTCACTGGCTGTGAATCTCTGAGAAAACAGTAATTCCAAGCTCCCTAAATCAGTGCTGTCATCTGAAAAATAGGAGCAATACAGAACCAGCTGGAGGATTAATGAGAAAGTACTTGGAGTAGAGTGAGTTTCACCTGGGAAAAATGATTTAAATAACAAACACACATTTCCCCAAGGAACTTCAAATACAGTCAGGGCAAAATGTAGTGCAGTGGTGTTCCTTTCTGCTGGATAAAGCTCTCCGTCTCTACCTCCGTTCTGTACATTGCTGCTGTTGCTCTAAGTCGCTTCAGGTGTGTCCGATTCTTTGCCACGCTATGGACTGTAGCCCACCAGGCCCTTCTGTCCGTGGGATTCTCCAGGTGAGAATACTGGAGTGGGTTGTCATTTCCTCCTCCAAGGTATCATCCTGATCCAGGGATCGAACCCACGTCTCTATGTCTCCTGCATTGGCAGGTGGGTTCTTTACCACTGGTGCCACCTGGGAATCCCATTCTGTCCAATACTGGTGAGAAACCAAGAAGAGATGAAATCAAACAGCCATGATCATAAATGACTTTTCTTTTACTTGACTTTTTCTTCATAATTCAAGAACAAGATCTATAACAGCACAATAATGTTTGGAAAGGAATTATAACTAATTCTTGGGATTAGTGTTCCAAGGAGAAAAATGAAGATTTGCTACATATTTATCTTTAAAATAAAATGAAATGTTTTTTATATTTTGTGTATTTTCCTTTTCCTCTTTTGGAATTTTGAGGTTGTTAAAAGCTGTCTCATATTAATAAGTCTCATGGTGATAGTGGAAATACACAAAACTTCAATTGTGGGGTTTAAGGAATCTAATAAAAGAAGTCAACAGGAAAGCAGTGATGAGAGTTGAGACAACCATGATGGGAAGAGAAAAAGTAATCTGGTTTGAAGCACCAGTTAAGTTTAATGTTTTGAATAAATGGACAATCTCAAAAGATTAGCTTGACTTAAATTGCTCATTTAAATGTTTATACTCTGTGGTCTAAAACCTTGACAAATGAAACAGTAACCCCGACTTACATTTGCAAATGTAACGCTTATATTGATTTTTTTTCTCCCATAAACTACCTGCCGTTGAATGCCATAAAGTGCCTCTCGATTACAACTTATTCCTTTATGGACTCTGCTCCCTTTAAATTTAGCCGCCTGTCTTCTTTGAGTGAAGAATGGTGTCAGCATTTCTTTTTCTAGTTCCACATCAATCCACAGATCATGCATTTATTATCCATCTGTGTTTGTCTCTCTGTCTGTATTTTAAAATGACAATTTATTTTTAACTACTTGTAGCAGTATTTAACCACTGAACCTTTTAATTACTTACATCGCTGACAAGCAGAGTACATTTAGAGTTGGGAGGAAAAATTCCTGGTGCATGCAAACTGAATTGAAATAGAAAATGACTGCTCCTTTCCCATTAGATATCCTGCTAAATTTATAGTGCAATAAGAAAATCCAAGGATAATGTCAACAGCAATCAAGGGCACATTGTCTATTGTGAATAATATTAGAATGTAATTGACGCCTTCAGTTTGAACCAGGAGTAAGTATAGACAAGAATAAACAACAAAGCAAGAATCCTTCCCGTCTTCCAGTTGATCAGTTGAGCATTTCAATCACATGGGCCTTTTCCTAGTGGGTCATTCTGAAGAACTGTGGTGCTCTCACAGGTTTCTAGGTTTGTGGAATGAATGTTCAGCATATATCAGTCATCTAGCTCTAATTAATTGAGTGAAAGGTGGCTATTTAGCATACTTCATCCATCCTTAAAACACTGTGAAGTGAAGTGAAGTGAAGTGAGCTCGCTCAGTTGTGTCCAACTCTTTGCGACCCCATGGACTGTAGCCCATTAGGCTCTTCCACCCATGGGATTCTCCAGGCAAGGATACTGGAGTGGGTTGCCATTTCCTTCTCCAGGGGAACTTCCCAACCCAGGGATCAAACCCGGGTCTCCCACATTGCATGCAGGCGCTTTACCCTCTGAGCCACCAGGGAAGCCCCTTGAAACACTACTTCATCTTTATTCTGTGAACAAGCAATAGTCCTCAAAAATAATGAGTTTAATTTCTGGTTTCAGATAGCATTTATTTAATACCTAATGCATGCATCCTATTATTATTATAATTTTTTGCATAAATTATCCCATTAATTTGAAAAATAATCTTCCAGCATTCCCTTAGCTAAGTGATAAAATTGTCACAGCATGCCTGAGAGAGTTGGATTGTCAAAATAGTCAGAGACTAAACAAATACCCCACTAGCTAAGTACCAGGACTAGTATTTGATCAGACAGTCTTAGTTTGATTATGGTGGTGGAGGCTGATTTGGGAATTACAGATTTCAAATTACTTTTCTACCACTTTGACTTAATTTATTTTTATTAAATGCATTTATGGTTTTAGAATTAATAGTTTCACATATAAACAATACATAAAATATATAAGAAACAATTGCCTATAAATCTATTGCCTAACAACCTCTAGTCATACTTTTCTATATTTCATTCCATTTTTATTTTATATAAATATAAATGGTAGATTGTATAACTTGAATTTGGTGGGGCACAGTTATAAAAATGGACTTCCAGGTGGTACAGTGGTAAAGAATCTGCCTGCCAATGCTGAAGACGCAAGAGATGCAGGTTTGATCCCTGGGTTGAGAAGATGCCCTGGAGAAGGCAATGGCAACCCACTCCCATATTCTTGCCTGGGAAATCCCATGGACAGAGGAGCCTGGTGGACTACAGTCCATTGGGTCACAAAGAATTAGACACAACTGAGCGAGTGTGCACGCACACGTGCACGCGCGCACGCGCACACACACACACACGCACACACACACACACAGAGTTATAACTAATTTATATTGAACACTTCATATTAAATGTGTTCTTTTGAATAGATTTTTTTCTTTGCTCCTGGTGAAATCTCAGGCAGTTCTCCCACTTTTCTGTTAACTCCAAAATAAATGCAAGTCTAATGTGACATCATAACTCTAACTTCAGAGGGCCTATCACTCTGAGATTGGGTCTCAGGCTGAAGGTATTATGGGAAATTGGCACATGGATGGTAGAGTACTAGTCTGGCGGGTACATGTGTAATCTAATACTGTATGCAGTTGATGCATATAGTTGCTGCTTTTTTCCCTCTTGGGATACAGTTTCTCCAGAACACCCTTTGCATACCTAGCTGCAGTGTCTTTGACGTTGGCAGCATCTTGCCAACGGCTTACCTGTCACCCATCATACAACCTCTGGGCCTTCAGCTTCAATCTCTTCCGCTGAGGTCTCCTCTCTTTCCCATGGCTCCTTTGCGCAGGAGTCCTGCTCCACCACTTGAGAAAGGACAGCTCCCGCCCAGCTGAGCTGGCATTTTCCCCCTTTGTTAGCTAAGCCAATATGTCACAGGAATTCATGCCAGCCTCTGAGTGCAGGTCCATCTCATTTCACTTGGATAAGGAGAGGCACATTATATGCTCAGACTAGCAGGATGCAAAGAACACTGACCCCTCTCACCAAATACTGCTTTTTTACCCTCCAGGGAGATATTGGACTGATGTGGAACAGTTTTATGATCTGTAGTCATGCCCTGTACAATATTAAGGACAGAAATTTAGGATGTGCTGGGTACTTGACATATATTTATTTTGGCTTCAGCTGATGTTGAGAGAGAAAGAACCTTAGTTTAAGTGTTACATGTGGTCTGGAATACATACAAATAAGTTCTTGCTTTTTTCATTTAACAGTGCATTAGGAGTATTTTTGTATATTGGAAGAGGCTAATATAATATCTGAAGACTGTTTCATAATGCATTATAAGAAAATACTATGTTTTGAAACTATTCCCATATTGTTATTTTCATTTTTATCAAAGTTAAATATATCTTTAATAATCATTTTAGAATGTAAATTTAAAACATTTAGAATGAATTATTTGAAACAGAATCATTGGATCAAGGGATAGGAACGTTAAGATTTGATATGCTTTTTACAATTTTCAGAACAAATTTACATTTTTATCGAGCATTTGATAATGCTCACATCTCTATCCCTTACAAACAGTGGGTGTTATTTCTCTGTGTTCATTGAATGACAAGTTTACTAAATTCTATTGTGAATTTTTGTTTAAATTTTTATTCTTGTATGTATTTCCTAAATGGAACTATCCCTACAAAATGATCACCTTTTTCCCCTTAAATACACATATGCTAATTCCCTCCTTGTTTCTCTTATTCACTTGGATAAGATTCAAGTGACAGTGGTAAGTGATTATGGAGAATACAAGTGAGATAGGGTGGATTTGAATGCCTACTGATACAATGGCAGCTAGCATCTGCAGCTTAGAACAGAGTAGACCAGAGTGATTGGAACAGAGTGATTCAAAACACCGCCATGTCATGAGGTCAGTCTCCTCGTCTTAGAGCTTGTTGAGATGTGTGAGCCGGCAAAATCAGAATTACCCACCACACACAATTCTGACGCCGTAGTCAATAAAAATATGACAAAGGAAGTATTTGAGTTTTAGGAACAACATAGTGGCCACGAGGGGAGACTGTTTTCTCCCCTTCAGCTCATGTTGGGCTTGAGGTTTTGTTTTTATTTATTTTTTTTTTAAGGAAAGATTTACAGTGTCTGAACTTTCCACTCTTCCTCTTGGTTGGAAAACAAACATCTCATTTGAATGTTGCTCTGTCATTAAGCCCCTAGGTCTTCCCTGGTGGCTCAGAGGTTAAAGCGTCTGCCTCCAATGCGGGAAAGCCGGGTTCAATCCCTGGGTCGGGAAGATCCCCTGGAGAAGGAAATGGCAACCCACTCCAGTATTCTTGCCTGGAGAATCCCATGGACGGAGGAGCCTGGTAGGCTACAGTCCATGAGGTCACAAAGAGTCGGACACGACTGAGTGACTTCACTTTCACTTTCTGTCATTAAACACCTGGACTTCCCTAGGTGGAGCTAGTGGTACAGAATCTGCCTGTAATGCAGACATGGGTTTGATCCCTGGGTTGAGACCATCCCTGGAGCAGGAAATGGCAACATCCTCCAGTATTCTTGCCTGGAAAATTCCATGGACAGAGGCGTCGACAGCTCATGGGGCCTCAAAGAGTTGGACACAACTCACCGACTGAGTACAAGATACTGTCATTAAGCTGGTCAGGTGTACAGTGTTAGGCAAAGGCAGAGAAAGGAGGGGAAGACAGAGACTTGCTCCTGGGCAGCCTGCATTCTCCCTGTGCATTCTGTGTGCATTCTCAGTCCTTCAGTCCTCAGTCCTTGCGACTCCATACGCTGTAGCCCGCCAGGCTCCTCTGTCCATGGGATTCTCCAGGCAAGAATACTGGAGTGGGTTGCCATTCCCTTCTCCAGGGGATCTGACTGACCCAGGGGGTCGAACGTGGGTCTCCTGTCTTGCAGGTGGATTCTTTATCATCTGAGCCACCAGGGACACAGAAACCACAAAAGGCTGATGGAGCTTGAGGCACCCCACTGATATCATAGCAGTTATGATGGATCACTCACGTGAGAGAGAGGAAATGCTGACTCCCAGAGTGGATACCCCATGTCAAGAGCTAGGCCCCAGAGCATCCTCTGAAATAATCTGCAAATCTGGAAATAAAAGAATCGTGCCGTGCTACCAGAGCAGCGGTGGTCTCAGCAGCGTTCTCGCCCTCTTCAGCAGTGATCCCAGGGAGACCTATCCCGTTCCTTTATTCTCTTCCCCATGTGAACACTGGAGTGAATCATACTTGCTAGAAAACACTGGTCTCCCCACACACGTACACACAAAAGACACTTTTAATTAAATGTGTGGGTGAGTGGGAAGAAGTTTGTTTTTGTTTCGATGGTGTTAGGTCTTTGTTGCTGTGAGGGTTGTTTTCTAGTTGCAGTGTGCGGGCTTCCCATTGCGGTGGCTTCTCTTGATGTGGAGTACAAGCTTTCGGTGAACGGACTTCAACAGTTTCAGCACGTGGGCTCAGTAGTTGTGGCAGGTGGACTTAGTTTCTCTGCAGCATGTGAGGTCTAGACTTTATTTTCTAATGCTTCCATGACTTTTGATTTGGATAAATCTAACAGCTTTTCACTTTCTGATCATTCTTACATTGTACCATTCTGTTCACATTGTATGAATGAAATATCTATTTGATCTTATTCTAAGGATAGCATTTCAAGTGTTGTGATGCCCTCACAGTCTCAGAATGACATTTTCCTCATCTATTTTTGTGTTTTTCATTTTGATTAGCTTTTGAGTTTGTTTTCTGTTTTGTTCTGTGCTTTTTTCTCTTATATTTCACCAACTCTGTGTTAAAATGTGAAATATATTAGTTGTCTGTGTTTTGGTTTATTATTGGGGAGAAGGCAAAATGCTGGGAAATCCTATGTTTCTTGAAGGGTCCAAGTTTTTATTTTGGGACTATACAGCAGTTGTCTGTTAACGCATTTTCCTCTTATGTTCAGTGTCTTGCAACTAAACACATTTCTTCTGTATATATGGAGTACTATTTTCTCCTCATATTTAAGGATTAGTTTTATAGCCCTGTGGTAGTATTATTTTATATCTAGGCCTGGTGTTGGCTAAGGGTAGGGTGTTCCATTTCCTTTCAGTCCACACTCCTGTTGATTAGGTAGTAATAGTTTTCTCAGAATTCAGATGGGGGAAGGGGTGATATGAATATTTCCCATTCAAGATTCTGGTATTATGCAGTATTTGTGGGTAATTTGGAAAGCAGTTCTTTCAGGTTGCAGAAGCATTTCCTCCAGATCATGCTATCTAGTGTTCTGACATGAGGAACACAGATTATTCCTGGACTAAACATTCCCACAGTTCATTTTTGACTGATGGCATCCTCATATTCATTTCCACTGTCTTTCACCTTCCACTCTTGGATATGTTTTACTTATCAGTTCATATAAAATGTTTACTGAATTTTAAAGCAATTATCATAAGCTTATGGCACAGAATAAGTCAAAATACATGAAGTGCAGAAATATGCATATTAAATAAATTATGTAGTTCAGCATCTCTGGAAGTTTGTGAGAAACTGAGTATCCTGTTTTTAAAATCATCATTCAAAAGTCATTAACTATTGATAGGTAATCAATAGATTTTCACTAGAAAACCATTTTGTATTTTCAGTAGAAAACCATAAGCTATGGATAGGCAATCAATAGATTTTCAGTAGAAAAGAATTTTGTATTTTCAGTAGAAAACCATTAACTATTCATACATAATCAATAGATTTTCAATAGAAAACCACTTTGTATTTTCAACAGAAAACCATCAACTACTGATAGATAACTTATGATAAGTCACTTCTCTTATGAAAATTATGTCACTAAAGTATTACTCTGTATGTTTTAGATTCCCCATCTCAAAAGACATTTTCTTTCAAAAACAGATTTAGAATCTGATGCACTATATACTTAGAAAATATATTCAAAATATTAAACAGTAAGTCTTTGTCTTAGGACAATATATAGATAATACAAGCTTTTCTGCACCTACATTTTGTAGAATACAGGATTGACCACATACTTAACACTGTGTCACGTAAATGTGTGACCCTAGAGATAGGAAACCATTAAAGGCCACCTTGATGAAACATTCAGAGAATGTCTGGGAACCGCTACATAACTACAGTGGCGGAAATCCTCCCATCTACCCTCTCATCCATCGCCTTGAGGCCACTAAAATATTATCAGCTCTTCACTTAGGGAGGCATATATGAGAGTTCAAAGGTCATCTCCAAGGCAATCAGTAATTTATATTGTTGTTGTTGTTCAATTTCTCAGTCTTGTGTGACTCTTTACAACCATGTGGACTGCAGCACGCCAGGCTTGCCTGTCCATCACCATCTCCCGGAGCTTGCTCAAATTCATGTCCGTGGAGTCAGTGATGCCATCCAACCGTCTCATCCTCCGTCGTCCCCTTCTCCTCCTGCCTTCAATCTTTCCCAGCATCAGAGTATTTTCCAGTGAGTCAGCTCTTCGCATCAGGTGGCCAAAGTATTGGGGCTTCAGTTTTAGCATCAGTCCTTCCAGTGAATATTCAGGATTGATTTCCTTTAGGATTGACTGGTTTAATCTCCTTGTAGTCCAAGGGACTCTCAAGAATCTTCTACAACACTGCAATTCAGAAGCCTCAATTCTTCAGTGTTCAGCCTTCTTTATGGCTTTATATTCTATATGCAGATAATATCATATGGACACATACACACACAGAAATACATAAACACTTCTAGAACATTTATTTTTCATATAAGCATGAATATATATGAATATAGATGTATGCATATTTAGTATATAATTGGAATTTTGATCAGTATATAGATAGAAAAATGGACACATTTTCAAGCCACTTGGTGGGAACATGGATCCATATTATATTACTGCACTCCTTACACAGTAGAAATTTTATTTTCAACTTTGATTATTTTTTTCTTATAAAAATGATCTTTGGTAGTTTGTTATGAGCTATTAATATTGTAATTGGTGTTTTTCCTTCATAGAAAGTACACTATGGGGTATTCACTTAGCCTGTGCCTCTTTTGTGAAAAATACTTCCAGTCCACCGTCTCTTCTAAAGAGGTGGGGACTAGCCAGAGAGGAATGCACTATTTTACCTTATCTCCGTCTTCACCTGCTTGGACCTGTAATGAATTCTTGTCTTGAAGTAAACTAATATATGTGGTAGGCCATTCAGATGTTCTCTCTGGAGATTTTGAGCCAAAGGACTCAGAGGAAGTCATCAGACAATGGTGAGTGTGAGACTCACAGAGAGTTGACACTGGACAATTCAAAGCCACATGCAAATAAAAATTATAGAGCAGAAGGAAAAGTGAAAGTGTTAATCACTCAGTGGTGTCCTTCTCTTTACGACCCCATGGACTGTAGGCTGCCAGGCTCCTTTCTCAATGGAATCCTCCAGGCAAGGATGTTGGAGTGGGTAGGATATTGGAATGGATAGCCATTCCTTTCTCCAAGGAATCTTTCCAGCCCTGGGATCAAGCTCATGTCTCCTGCATTACAGGTGAATTCTTTAACATCTGAGCTACCAGGGAAGCCCAAAGTAGAAGGGGGAAACCATTATAAAACAGGACACGTCGCTGAGCAGAAGGAAGACAGGAGTGAAAAGGGGTAGTTACACGTTTCTGGGTAGGGTGATGAGATTGCACTTTGTCCTCGGAACTCCAAGGGAGTCCCCTTTCTCTCGAGACAGGCTGACTGCTCTGTTCTTCTTTGTTTCTAAATGTTCCTGTCCAGAGTTTCTATCTTGTTTAGGGCTAGGATTTCTCTCATTACATATATTTTCCCAAATTTCCTCCTTTTCTAACTGTGCAATTTGTTCATGTTAATATATTTTAAAGTATTAAGTAAAATAATCAAGCAAATTAGAAGGTAAATGAGGAAGTATGAAAAGTACACACTTGGAAAAACAAAATGTATTTCTGTGTAGAATGTGTCTGATTATGTAGCAAAACTTGCTGTTTTTTGTTAATATGTATATTGATATATATATATATATATATATATATAGTTAATTAATATACTACCATGGAGTTTTACTATTTGTGGGATAATTTTGGCAGATACTGTAAAAATTGCTGGCTTATTAGATGTATAATTTAATGAAATTTAGTATTTAAAAGTTTTGAAACTTAAATTTTTTTATTCACAAGTTCTTTAGCAAAGATTGATGCTATCGTTGTTGCTGCCCAGCTGCTAAGCCGTGTCCCCCCTCTTTGTGACCCTGTGGACTGCAGCATGCCAGGGACATCTGTCCTTCAGCACCTCACTAGAGCAAGCATGAAAATCCCTACATATAAAAAATAATTGTAGTGAGCTGACAATTCATCTCAACGTTATTGGACTCTAAATGACACTTTCATAGTTTGAGGCCAAGGTCAGTTTATTTAATATAATTATTCATTGACGTTGAACATACCTAATGGAAAATTCTAATTTAATTTGTCTCATGAACTGAGTTTAATAGTGTCATTTGCTACAATAAGGGAGCACTAACACCAAACAGCCAAATAGCATCAATAGCCAAATCTTATACCAGACCTTTGCTCAATGTAGTTTTATTTACGGACATGATTTTATCTCTAATAGTTTCTTTTTCTTTAAAAAGACTCTGAATGTTCTTTTATTATAATAGTGCTGAAGTAATAGAAACTTGAATGTTGTTAGATCATGCAGTAAAAAACACAGTTTCAACGATCTTTCTTAGAAAATATAAACTGCATTCAGTTTATGATTGAAGGCAATTTGTGGCATAATACACATGGAGGAAACACCATGTAAAAACCTTCTTGCTGTTAATATTAGTGTATGTTAGCTCTGCGCTGCTCCAGCTGTATTTGCAGCTGTTCATGCCAAATCTGAGAGCCCAGAAACCATCACAAATGAACATCACTTGTCAGAAAGGAAAATGATCATACCAGTGAGGTCTGAAAGAGAAGAATAAAGAAGTCAAAGAGAACTGGTAGAATCAGGACATATAAGTGTGAAAATTGGGGATTACTTACAATGCTCATTTGGAAATATGAAAATATGGTCGTATTCCACACTGCTACTATTTTAAAGAAAAATGTTGAGAAACAAAGTTCTTTTTCCTCACTATTAAAATTAATTGACAAATGTCACAGCTGATTTCAGAAACAGTTAACACTTAGGGAAACGAAAAGTAAATCCTTTACATTTCTTTATCTCATGGTTTTTAGTGACACAAATCAAAGGATCCCATAAATTAATCTTTTCCTTTCAATTTTTCACAATTAGGTCCTCTCAGAAGTCAAAGTAACTGCAGTGAGAAAATGAGCTTTAATATCAAAATTTTCTAGCAATGCTACTATGTTAGTACTTACATTGTCCTAAAAAATGAATATTTCAGGTGTTGAAATAGTTAATAGAAGGAAACAATGCCATTTGTGCTGGAGTCACTATAACAACATACGAGTAATTAAATTTTCCAATAAATGTTCAACTATGGCTCACTTGTGTTTTGTGAGACACAGTGATATTTTTAAGAATATTCAGTCCTGAAATAGTGAAACCCATGACAGAAGTAAATATTGTGATTACTGTTGCATGTAAACATAATATTAGGTTTTTCAGGGTTTTGTGGTCCTGTAGTTAATATCTATTGATACAAAGGATTACAAATACGGATTGTCAGAAGGCAATAGATAGGCTTATTTCTCTTATTAAGCATTGAATTTATAAACATGAAAATGTTAAAGCAATCTTTAACAGCAGCATGAAGAGTAAATATATATGTTTCCATAATAGGATTTATTTAGTCTCCAATCGGGGACTTGGAGTAGCCTAATTAAAATATAATAGCTAAACTTCTCAATAACTTTTCTTTTTCTCTCAGATGATTTATTTGTTTTACTTTTTCAGTGTGGAAATCTCATTTTAACATGATATACTTTCGGAATATCAAATGTATTCCTGTGATCATAAATTCAAAGAGACTGGTAGAGTATAAAATCACTCTGTTATTGTAACTACATTTTAGGATGTTGCAGGCTTAAGAACACATGATGGATTTGCTGTCTGTGCTCTGATATAATGGTATTTAGGGTGTACAGGCTTTAATGTTCTATTAAAGGCAGTAATTGGTGCCCTGTCACTTTAACTCATCCCCTGCAGCATATTGGACTTCCGTGGTAGCTCACATGGTAAAGAATCACCTGCAATGCAGGAGACCCCACTCGATTCCTGGGTTGGGAAGACCCTGCAGAAGGAAATGGCAGCCCACTCAAGTGTTCTTACCTGCATCATATTAGAATCATCTTACTTAGTATTTGTCTTATTACAATACCTTTCCTACATTTATTAAGAAAATTGAAACTTAGTTTGTGATTAATTGTGTTCACCCTTCCTTGAAATCAAAGGTCTTCCTGAAAAAGCTTCATGTTTGTACTAACAATTTGCCCCTTTTCCAAAGATGTTATGCTGGTTAGATTGCAAAGGGAAGGATAGATAGAAATTATATTGAAAATATTTTGACAACTATCAGATAAATTTGATCATCTTTTAAATTCTAGGAACAATAAAATACCTTTTCCAGTATTGAATAGATTTATTTTGGATAAATTATTTTTTCTGCATTAAGGACTGAGTTTAATCATATAAGAAACGATTATGAACTAATATATAAAGAAATTAAGAAAAATGGGTCAAATTAAAGAAAACTTGTAAAGTTTTTATGTAAAAATAACACATTGGCTTAGAAGAAAAAGATGAGAGAGAAGATTGAAACTTACTCTTCAAAATAGCAGGCATTAGATTCTTGAGATTAAAAAGAGAAGAAAAGTATTAAGTGTTGAATTTAAAATTCTGAACAGCATAGTCTCTCTCTCTCTCTCTCTCTTTTTTTTTAACTACAGATCATTTATAATGGAGATTCCCCAAAACAATCTTACAAAATCACTAAAAATCCCTTTTATTGTTTCTTAAAATATGCAAAGAAGAGAATGAATAAAATCAGTGTTTTTACTACTGAAGGGCTGACAATGCTATGCAACACAGAACATGTATTTTTCTTACAAGTTTGTGTTTTCTATATTTTGTAAGAAGGCTTCATTCACTGGGATAATAAAGGCTTCCAGTCTTGCTAGAATTGTAAGATGATTTGTCTTCATGAAAATTTCTTTGTTTTGTCTTTTTACATTTTTAAATGAAAAAATCTCTGGTAGTGGTTATATCTCACACCAGTCAAAAAGTAGAGAACACCATAAAAGTTTCATGTGTTCATTAAAGTTTTACAGGCACTGCAATGCCTGGAAAAATAGTTGTTACTATAATCCCCTGCAGTAGTTCTGGCTGGGCGGTATCTTATTCGTTACTGGATGAAGGATTGGGTAGAGGATTGAAAAAGGACAAAGAAGATT
Source organism: Nanger dama (assembly GCA_917880005.1). Classification (NCBI taxonomy): domain Eukaryota; kingdom Metazoa; phylum Chordata; class Mammalia; order Artiodactyla; family Bovidae; genus Nanger; species Nanger dama. Next base: position 27,337,468 of record CAKJTW010000021.1, read on the forward strand.
CCACAGCCAACCACTGATAGGTTATTTGGACTGTATTCAAGGTTCTCATAGCTTCCTGTGCTGCCATGTGTAACTTGACAAACACTATCTGGGAGCAAATAGGGCTGTGGGAACTTAAGCCACAGCTTAAAGATCACAGGGGGTTATTCAGTGGAAACTCTATAAGAGGATGCAGTATTTTGCTAATTTCAAGATCAAGGTTTAATATTTCTCAAAATTATCCTTCCTAATTTAACTTTTAAAAATAATTTCTCTTGGGTTAAATTTATTTAATTCTTTGTGATTTGTGAATATCCCTTAGTATATACTATATCTGGTAACTTCCACCAAGATTTTCAGTTCAGTTCAGTCGCTCAGTCGTGTCTGACTCTTTGGGACCCCATGGACTGCACCTGTCCATCCCTGTCCATCACCAACTCCCAGAGCTTACTCAAGCTCATGTCTTTGAGTCGGTGATGCTTTTGGTGTCACTTATTTTTAATAGCGTGTGTGTGTGAGCTCAGTCGTGTCTGACTCTTTGCAATCCCATGGACTGTAGCCCACCAGGCTCCTCTGTACATGGAATTTTCCTAGCGAGGATACTGGAGTGGGTTGCCATTTCCTTCTCCATTTAATAGCACAGACATAAGCATAAATTGTATAGAAAAAAGTTTGTATTTAACTAATTTTAAAGGCTTACCACTGAATACATATGTTTGAATGGCAGTAATAAATCGTTAAGGAAAGAAAGGAATGAATGACTAGTGAAATCACATATTACTGTAGAAAGCTGAGAAATCTTCAGGTAACTCAGTAATGCTACTATTAATAAGAAATTAATGTAGCCTACCAGGCTCCTCCGTCCATGGGATTCTCCAGGCAAGAATACTGGAGTGGGTTACCATTTCCTTCTCCAGGGGCTCTTCTCGACCCAGGGATCGAACCCAGGTCTCCCACATTGGAGGCAGACGCTTTAACCTCTGAGCCAGCAATAGTACAATAAGAAATTAATTAAGAAATTTTAGAAAACATTTGTTACTTACGAATAATGAAAGATCAGCAGTAAATATAATACCTAAACAATATAAGAAGTTAATAATGTGACCAGATGCTAAATATTTTGCATTCTCTTTCACAACTAGATAGAGCCTGCCTTAGACTAATTGTTTTGGAATATTCTTTTCTTACTTTCAGCTTTTAGGGAGAAGTGGTAACTGGGATGGTATATTGCATAGCTACTTACTAGGTCTGCTAATGTCTTAATTGGCTCTCTTAAATTTCTTAGGTCTAATTTATTTCTCCAGTCTTGTGGAGTAATTAACTCCTGCAGAATTATCAACTCTTCCCATGAAGTTTCTTTTGAATGACTTTGAACTCTTTCTTATGCTAAAAGTTCCCTCCACGACCTCCCTCCCCTACCCGGCTCCGTTTTTACTCAGGCTTGTGAAGTTTCCACGCAGGCGGCAAAAACAATGTTGAAGGCCTTGGCAATGCCTGGTTCCTTCAGATCTTCCAGGCATCAGTTCATGTCCTCAGATAGGTTCTCTGACTACTCTGTGATCATGCCTTTTCACCCATCGTCTTTCTGGAACATAACTTCTTATTTCAAAGCAAGAATTCTTTCAGACTATCCGGATGTAGAAAATAAATTGAGAAATAGATTTTCCCACTATTCCATTCCTCTTGTCACAGTGAAGTGGTTAACAGTTATGCATTATTTTTATCCATACATCACTGGATTTTTTCCATTCAAAACCATTTATTGAGCAGCTATATTCCAAGTACTGTATTCATTTCTTGGCCTATAAAATCTAGTAATACATAGTCTATACTGTCCAGAGGATTACAATGTAATATTAAGGATAAATATGAAAAAATGCAATAAATCTAGTAGATTAAAAAAATGAAGCAAGCCTAATATTGACAGGCCTCAAGACTAGAATGTGTAATTGTCTTTATATGTGTACATATTTGATTTTTGAACTTAATGTAGTCTCTATTTTGATTATCCCTTTTCATCTAATGACAGAAACCACAGTCTCCACCAGTTTCCACATTTTTAGTAATTTTAGATGTAATACTTTCTCAATTCCCACTTAAATATCAGTGCTTGAATTTTCTCTTCGTTATTATGATTGCCTCTGTAAGCCCCGAAGTCAAGGGCATCTCCTTTAATTGTGTGATACTTAACCACTGTCTGTTAAAAAATGGAGATGTCTGACCAAAGCAGCAAAGGCGGGGGGGGGGGGGGAGGCATAGGCATACTGCTAGCAAAGGAAGACCACACTGCAGAAATCAGACAAGAGTTAATACGGTCCCCACCACAAGGAGATTCGGCACTGTTTTGACGGTGGGGGTTGCTAAAGACACTAGTTTATTTGTACAAACTTGCTGAGTTTCCACAAGGAGACAAAGCACAAGTCACCTACTGTACAATATCCTGATGGAGACTCCACTCCATCTTTCTCTCCTACAGAGAGCAGATGCGTGCATGTCCTCCAAGCTCACACCCAGTCCTGTTTCACTGCCTTTGTTCTGAGGTGGGAAATCCTGTAGATTTCTCAAAAACAAAGTTATTGTTATTCAGTGAGTCAGTCATGTCTGACTCTTAGCGACCCCACAAACAGCAGCACACCAGGCTTCCCTGTCCTTCTGCTAAGTCACTTCAGTCTTGTCCGACTCTGTGCGACCCCATAAATGGCAGCCCACCAGGCTCCGCCATCCCTGGGATTCTCCAGGCAAGAACACTGGAGTGGGTTGCCATTTCCTTCTCCAATGCATGAAAGTGAAAAGTGAAAGGGAAGTTGCTCAGTCGTGCCCGACTCTTCACGACCCCATGGACGGCAGCCCACCAGGCTCCTCCGTCCATGGGATTTTCCAGGCAAGAGTACTGGAGTGGGGTGCCATTTCCTGTCCTTCAGTATCTCCCAAAGTTTGCTCAAACTCATGTACATTGAGTCAATGATGTCATCCAACCATTTCATCCTCTGTTGCCTCCTTCTCCTCATATAATGAAGCCTGTTTCTTCTTCTATGCTCTTTGCAATTCCATATAGTGCAGCATTCATTGATATTGTTGTAGTTTTCTAATTATGAAAAACATTTTGAAAAACACACAGGCAACCAGCATAAAACAAATTTTAACTTTCAAAGTTATGCAGTTCCAAGTCTCATCAAAAAATTACTTTGGATGTCTAGGACAAAGATCACACATAATGAGACAGGGAAACTAAAGACATAAAGATTAATATAGGAATACATCATGTCATTAAACAAATAGGCGCTCCATCATGTCTGGGTTCCCCCATTCTCCGTGATTTCCACATTATCTATAATCTTGGGGTCTCCTTAAGGTCATTGCATCTCTAGATAATGTCTTGCTTCTGGTCGTCATCAGTGACTCTGGATGGCTTTTACTGAGCTATAACTAGTTCTGTCTGGTTCTGATCCCATTTTCTTCTCAAATATCCATAATCATCTTTATTGACTTCTATTGAATTTCCCATTTTCACTTTATCTCTGACATGTGGTATATAAAGTTTTCGACTATGGTGTCCCTGGTTATATTTATCAGATTTCTGCACAGTTTCTAACCTTTTTCTGTCACTAAATATTTGACATTCCTATAGTGTAGATAGCTTCATGTACTTTATTTTACTTTTTTTCAGCCACAGGAAACCCAGTGGACCTGCTTCATACTTAGAATCTGACAACATACTTATCGCCTTTAATTTATTGCTCCCATGAAAATTAGCTGATAGAGAAATGAGTCTCTCTCATTTTTTTTTCTGGAATCTCCATATTCAACTAGAAATGTTGAGTTAATGTTAATCTTACAATCTCTCCATTTCTTTTTATTTCCAAAAACAATACCTTAGAAGATCACAGGTTATTATTCCTTCTTGAGAGAGTTATAGCATTAACAAAATTTCTGGATCTCCTTTTCATTTCTCCAACTTGTCCATCTAAACAGAGTTGGGAAATCTTCTCTGTGAAGATGTGTGTGTTAAATCACTTATGTACTAGCCCACCAGGCTACTCTGTCCATGGGATTCTCCAGACAAGAATACTAGAATGGGTTGCCATGCCCCCTCCAGGGGATTTTCCTGACCCAGGGATTGAACCCACTCTCCTAAGTCTCCTGCAATGGCAGGCTGGTTCTAACCCATTAATGCCACCTGGGAAGCCCCTATGAAGATGAAGGATAAGAATAATCTAGGCAAGAGTATTGGAGTTGGGATCCAGCACCTAAGCATGGGAGTTCATCCATTGTTAAAGGATTAAAGGGAGACAGAGAACGTTGCTAAGGAGGTGGGAGAGTTGATGATGGGAAAATGTGGATACTATTGAATAATTTTCTTTTCTAACTGAAATAATAATAAAGATTATCAGCCGAGGATGCAAAGAGGGAGCAGATATTTAGAAGTTTAAAGACAGAACAAAGTCAGAACTGAATGTCTTAGAAAGACGGATGACCAAGGGACTGTGGAAATGTGCTCTGATTACCATGAAGTACTGAGGACTCACATGAGGTTTATGTTTGTGAACTTAAATATAAGACTAATCAGCATGGTCTTTTTGTTTGTTTGTTTCCAAAGCCGTGTTCGTTTCCTTCAGGTTATATAGAATTATGAACGGAGTAGATCGGGTGAGGTTTTTGCAAGACAAGTATATGTAAGGAAGAGAAGGTTAAGACAGTTGAAGGTAGAGACAAAGAAGTGGTTATAATTATGGATTATGGAGTCTAAATTAAGCGCATGGTGGAAGTTGAAAAGGTCATGAAGTAAAAATTTTGGAAATCTAAAGGAGGGACTGATATCAGATTTTTTGTGAGGGATATTGAATATCCAAGAGATAATTATATCTCTAAAAGAGAGTTGGTATAAAGTTACAGAGGAAGTTATAACAAGATTCAGTGTTACTATTGTATAAATATGGTGGAGATGTAGAGAAATGGACATCAAAGACATTTATGGATTTCTGAAATATATGGACATTTTTGTGCTTCTGGATCATGCTTGTATTCTAGTCTATCGTGTTTAAATGTGTAAAGTAATTTCTACAATTTAAATCAGAGTGTCAGTTATCTTTAGGATGCTTTGTGTGTTTTTTTCTTTGACCAGAAATAATAGTTTTTATATAACTGCTACTCTGAAACAGTCTAGCCAAAAAGAATGTCATCACTTACTTTAAACTGAAAGAGGAAGGGGAGAAAAGATAATGTATTACAGACTTATTGTGCCAAGATATATTCTAGAATAATATTCAAAATCCAATTTGATCCACACAATAACTTTTCATTATAGGCTTATATAGACATACCATAAGCAGTTTTTTCAAAATACGTCTTAATATGATAATGTTCAAGATGAAAAGTGTGAAGACTAGAATCAACCTAGCAAAGATTCCTTTTATACTATTTTTTCAAAGATAAATTTGTGTCATTGTAAAGCCTGGCATGTTGCAGTCCGTGGGGTCACAAAGAGTTGGGCACAACTGAATGACTGGACAATTAACAACTAAAATACGCAGTTACAATAGAAATCCCTGAGCATAACGTATCACAGTTTTTATCCATAATCAGCAGTACCATTTCACACCAGTCAGAATGGCTGCAATCCAAAAGTCTACAAGCAATAAATGCTGGAGAGGATGTGGAGAAAAGGGAACCCTCTTACACTGCTGGTGGGAATGCAAACTAGTACAGCCACTATGGAAAACAGTGTGGAGATTCCTTAAAAAACTGCAAATAGAACTGCCTTATGACCCAGCAATCCCCCTGCTGGGCATACACACCGAGGAAACCAGAATTGAAAGAGACACATGTACACCAGTGTTCATTGCAGCACTGTTTATAATAGCCAGGACATGGAAGCCACCTAGATGTCCACCAGCAGATGAATGGATGAGAAAGCTGTGGTACATATACACAATGGAGTATTACTCAGCCCTTAAAAAGAATAAATTTGACTCAGTTCTAATGAGATGGATGAAACTGGAACCGTTTATACACAGTGAAGTAAGCCAGAAAGAAAAACACCAATACAGTATACTGACACATATATATGGAATTTAGAAAGATAGTAATGATGACCCTGTATGTGAGACAACAAAAGAGACACAGAGGTATAGAACGGACTTTTGGCCTCTGAGGGAAAGGGAGAGGGTGGGATGGTTTGGGAGAATGGCATTGAAAGATGTATACTATCTTGTAAGAAACGAAGTGCCAGTCTATGTTCAATGCAGGATGCAGGATGCATGGGTCTGGTGCACAGGATGATTCAGGGAGATGATGTGGGGTGGGAGGTGGGAGGGGGCTTCAGCATTGGGAGATCATGTTCACCTGTGGCTGATTCATGTCAATGTATGGCAAAACAAATATAGTATTGTAATGTAGAATAAAGTATTAAAAAAAAAGAAATAAAAAAAAGAGAAATCCCTGAGCATAACGTATCACAAACAGTTTTTATCCATAATCAGCAGGGCATAAAGATGATTTGCCCTTTATGACGAATTTATATGATGAAGTCAAAAGAAAGGAAGTGTAATTTGAGTTAAAGTAATAAAAATTATTCTCTTTAATTGTGGAAAATTCTGAAAGAGATGGGAATACCAGACCACCTGATCTGCCTCTAGAGAAACCTGTATGCAGGTCAGGAAGCAACAGTTAGAACTGGACATGGAACAACAGATTGGTTCCACATAGGAAAAGGAGTAGGTCAAGACTGTATATTGTCACCCTGCTTATTTAACTTACATGCAAAGTACATCATGAGAAGAAACACAAGCTGTAATCCAGATTGCCAGGAGAAATATCAATAACTGGAAGAAACACAAGCTGTAATCCAGATTGCCAGGAGAAATATCAATAACCTCAGATATGCAGATGACACCACCCTTATGGCAGAAAGTAAACAAGAACTAAAGAGCCTCTTGATGAAAGTGAAAGAGGAGAGTGAAAAAGTTGGCTTAAAACTCAACATTCAGAAAACTAAGATCATGGCATCTGGTCCCATTACTTCACGGCAAATAGATGAGGAATCAGTAGAAACAGTGGCTGACTTTATTTTTCTGGGCTCTAAAATCACTGCAGATGGTGATTACAGCCATGAACTTAAAAGACACTTACTCCTTGGAAGGAAAGTTATGACCAACCTCAGTTCAGTTCAGGCGCTCAGTCATGTCTGACTCTTTGCGACCCCATGAATCGCAGCATGCCAGGCCTCCCTCTCCATCACCATCTCCCGGAGTTCACTCAGACTCATGTCCATTGAGTCCGTGATGCCAACCAGCCATCTCATCCTCTGTCGTCCCCTTCTCCTCCTGCCCCCAATCCCTCCCAGCATCAGAGTCTTTTCCAATGAGTCAACTCTTCGCATGAGGTGGCCAAAGTACTGGAGTTTCAGCTTTAGCATGATCATTCCTTCCAAAGAAATATTACTGCAGGCAGGAATCCCTCAGAAGAAATGGAGTAGCCATTATGGTCAAAAAAAGAGTCTGAAATGCAGTACTTGGATGCAGTCTCAACACGAGAGAATGATCTCTGTACATCTCCAAGGCAAACCGTTCAATATCACAGTTATCCAAGTGTATGCCCCAACCAGAAATGCTGAAGAAGCTGAAGTTGAACGGTTTTATGAAGACCTACAAGACCTTTTAGAACTAACACCCAAAAAAGATGTCCTTTTCATTACAGGGGACTGGAATGCTTAAGTAGGAAGTCAAGAAACACCTGGGGTAACAGGCAAATTTGGCCTTGGAATGCAGAATTAAGCAGGGCAAAGACTAATAGAGTTTTGCCAAGAGAATGCACTGGTCATAGCAAACACCCTCTTTCAACAACACAAGAGAAGACTCTACACATGGACATCACCAGATGGTCAACACCAAAATCAGATTGATTATATTCTTTGCAGCCAAAGCTGGAGAAGCTCTATACAGTCAACAAAAACAAGACCAGGAGCTGACTGTGGCTCAGATCATGAACTCCTTATTACCAAATTCAGACTCAAATTGAAGAAAGTAGGGAAAACCACTAGACCATTCAGATATGACTTAAATCTCTTATGATTATACAGTGGAAGTGAGAAATAGATTTAAGGGCATAGATCTGATAGATAGAGTGCCTGATGAACTATGGAATGAGTTTTGTAACATTGTATAGGAGACAGGGATCAAGACCATCCCCATGGAAAAGAAATGCAAAAAGCAAAATGGCTGTCTGGGGAGGCCTTAGAAATAGCTGTGAAAAGAAGAGAGGCAAAAAGCAAAGGAGAAAAGGAAAGATATAAGCATCTGAATGCAGATTTCCAAAGAATAGCAAGAAGAGATAAGAAAGCCTTCTTCAGCGATCAATGCAAAGAAATAGAGGAAAACAATAGAATGGGAAAGACTGGAGATCTCTTCAAGAAAATTAGAGATACCAAGGGAACATTTCATGCAAAGATGACCAACCTGGACAGCATATTAAAAAGCAGAGACATTACTTTGCCAACAAAAGTCCATCTAGTCAAGGCTATTGTTTTTCCAGTAGTCGTGTGTGGATGTGAGAGTTGGACTATAAAGAAAGCTGAGTGCAGAAGAATTGATGCTTTTGAACTGTGGTGTTGGAGAAGACTCTTGAGAGTCCCTTGGACTGCAAGGAGATCCAACAAGTCCATCCTAGAGGAGATCAGTCCTGAGTGTTCATTGGAAGGACTGATGAAGCTGCAACTCCAATACTTTGGCCACCTGATGCGAAGTGCTGCCTCATTTGAAAAGACTCTGATGCTGGGAAAGATTGAGGGCAGTAGGAGAAGGGGACAACAGAGGATAAGATGGTTGGATGGCATCACTAATTCAATGGACATGGTTTTGGGTGGACTCCAGGAGTTGGTGATGGACAGGGAGGCCTGGTGTGCTGCAGTTCATGGGGTCACAATGAGATGGACATGACTGAGCGACTGAACTGAATATTTCCTACTTGAATCCGTGCTGTACATTCATGATAATCAACACACCCCAAATTCAATTCATATCTAGTGTCTACCAGCCAAATGACCACCAGGAACATATGTGCAGTTAAACAGTTGGGTTTACCTCTTCTTATAGCAAGTGGGGCCACCAGCTTTGGAGAACTATAGGGTGTCTCAGAAGTGTGAGGATCTTTTATAGAAACTGAGCATTAGTTTGGTGATACGGAGATAGGGAGCAGGGGATGTGTGCCCTAAATAAGGACTTTCAGAAAACAGGGTCATTTCTATGATTGGTCATCTAAATAAATCTTATGCATAAGGAGGAATGACTACAGTGAGGGTAAACATATATTTGGTTTAGTAGCATGCAGTTGTATGAGTTGATAGAGGAAGAGGCTTAATGTTTTGTGGGTGCTACAGTGACTTTGTTTTTGTCTGCTCTTAAAAGAATAGACAAACATTTCTGAAGTGGTTTTACTTAGTCTTATTTTTCATATTTTCAGAGTAACCTTGTCTGAACTTATTATTCTGTGACACTTTTTAATGGACTTTAATAATGGCAAATATAAATAGAGATGTAGGACTCTAGTTCTAGATATAAAAGTAGTATTTATTAATAATACAGTAAGATAATGAAGCAAAGGCCTGAGTGCATCTGTTATCAAGAAATCTCAAAGAACATTTTTATCTTATTTTTTAAATAATTCAAGCTAATTTATTTTATTTTTTTAATACTTTATTCTACGTTACAATACTGTATTGGTTTTGCCATACATTGACATGAATCAACCACAGGTGTACACGATCTCCCAATGCCAAAGCCCCTCCCATCTCCCACCCCATATCATCTCTCTGGATCATCCCGTGCACCAGACCCAAACATCCTCTATCCTGTAGAACATAGACTGGCGCTTCGTTTCTTATACAATAGTATACATGTTTCAATGCCATTCTCCCAAATCATCCCACCCTCCCCCTCTCCCTCAGAGGCCAAAAGTCCGTTCTATACCTCTGTGTCTCTTTTGTTGTCTCACATACAGTGTCATCATTACTATCTTTCTAAATTCCATATATATGTGTCAGTATACTGTGTTGGTGTTTTTCTTTCTGGCTTACTTCACTGTGTATAACCGGTTCCAGTTTCATCCATCTCATTAGAAGTGATTCAAATTTATTCTTTTAAGGGCTGAGTAATATTCCATTGTGTATATGTACCACAGCTTTCTTATCCATTCATCTGCTGATGGACATCTAGGTTGTTTCCATGTCCTGGCAATTATAAACAGTGCTGCAATGAACACTGGTGTACATGTGTCTCTTTCAATTCTGGTGTCTTCGGTGTGTATGCCCAGCAGGGGGATTGCTGGGTCATAAGGCAGCTCTATTTGCAATTTTTAAAGGAATCTCCACACTGTTTTCCATAATGGCTGTACAAGTTTGCATTCCCACCAACAGTGTAAGAGGGTTCCCTTTTCTCCACATCCTCTCCAGCAATTATTTTTATCTTATTTTTAAAAGAAATGTCTTTTTTCCCACTCTTTCTTTCGTCTCATGGAAACTGCTCAGTAGATTAGTACTTAGGAGTTAATTGATATTAATTACCTCCTATTTTACTGATTACTGAGCTATCCAGGTGGCTCACTGGTAAGAATCCCCCAAGAGATGAGGGTTCAATCCCTGAGTTGGGAAGATCCCCTAGAGGAGGGCACAGCAACCCACTCCAGTATTCTTTCCTGGAGAATACCATGGACAGAGGAGCCTGGTGGGCTACAATCCATGGAATCACAAAGAGTCGAATATGATTGCATGAGTGAGCACTCACAGGGTTCTAGATTTAGATAATTCTAGATACAGGGATATTTTTAAATTCTAAGTCTACGCTCCCTAAACATTTGGCCTAAGCCAACCTTCTTAATCTTTCCAAGCCCCAGTTTTTCTTTGCATCTTTACAATATAGATATTGAAGAATGGGGTCTTGAGAAGATATACTAGGTAACCTAGGGAAGAGACGTAGTATAGGATATGTACCACAAACTAAATATTCAGAATATATATTTTTAATACTTTATTCTACTTTACAATACTATATTGGTTTTGCCATACGTTGACATGAATCAGCCACAGGTGTACACGATATCCCAATGCTGAAGCCCCCTCCCACCTCCCACCCCACACCATCTCCCCGTATCATCCTGTACACCAGCCCCAAGCAACCTGTATCCTATATTGAACATAGACTGGCACTTCATTTCTTATATGATAGTATACATGTTTCAGTGCCATTCTCCCAAATCATCCCACCTCTCCCTCTCCCTCAGAGTCCAAAAGTCCGTTCTATACCTCTGTGTCTCTTTTGTTGTCTCACATACAGGGTCATCATTACTATCTTTCTAAATTCCATATATATGTGTCAGTATACTATATTGGTGTTTTTCTTTCCGGCTTACTTCACTCTGTATAATTGGCTCCAGTTTCATCCATCTCATTAGAACTGAGTCAAATTTATTCCTTTTAAAGGCTGAGTAATATTCCATTGTGTATATGTACCACAGCTTTCTTATCCATTCATCTGCTGATGGACATCTAGGTTGTTTCCATGTCCTGGCAATTATAAACAATGCTGCAGTGAACATTGGGGTACATGTGTCTCTTTCAATTCTGGTGTCTTCGGTGTGTATGCCCAGCAGGGGGATTGCTGGGTCATAAGGCAGTTCTATTTGCAGTTTTTTAAGGAATCTCCACACTGTTTTCCATAATGGCTGTACTAGTTTGCATTCCCACCAGCAGTGTAAGAGGGTTCCCTTTTCTCCACATCCTCTCCACATTTATTGCCTGTAGACTTTTGGATTGCAGCCATTCTGACTGGTGTGAAATGATACCTCATTGTGGTCTTGATTTGCATTTCTCTGATAATGAGTGATGTTGAGCATCTTTTCATGTGTTTCTTAGCCATCTGTATGTCTTCTTTGGAGAAATGCCTATTTAGTTCTTTGGCCCATTTTTTGATTGGATCGTTTATTTTTCTGGAGTTGAGCTGCGTAAGTTGCTTGTATATCTTTGAGATTAGTTGTTTGTCAGTTGCTTCATTTGCTATTGTTTTCTCCCATTCAGAAGGCTGTCTTTTCACCTTACTTATAGTTTCCTTTGTTGTGCAGAAGCTTTTAATTTTAATTAGATCCCATTTGTTTATTTTTGCTTTTATTTCCAGTATACTGGGAGGTGGATCATAGAGAATCCTGCTGTGATTTATGTTGGAGCGTGAACCCCAGAGTTAGTAGAGGGAAAGAAATCTTAAAAATTAGGGCAGAAATAAATGCAAAAGAAACAAAAGAGACCATAGCAAAAATCAACAAAGCAAAAAGCTGGTTCTTTGAAAGGATAAATAAAATTGACAAACCATTAGCCAGACTCATCAAGAAACAAAGAGAAAAAAATAAAATCAATAAAATTAGAAATGAAAATGGAGAGATCACGACAGACAACACAGAAATACAAAGAATCATAAGAGACTACTATCAGCAATTATATGCCAATAAATTGGACAACTTGGAAAAAATGGACAAATTCTTAGAAAAGACAAATTTCCAAAACTGAACCAGGAAGAAATAGAAAATTTTAACAGACCCATCACAAGCATGGAAATTGAAACTGTAATCAGAAATCTTCCAGCAAACAAAAGCCCAGGTCCAGACGGCTTCACAGCTGAATTCTACCAAAATTTTCGAGAAGAGCTAACACCTATCTTACTGAAGCTATTCCAGAAAATTCCAGAGGAAGGTAAACTTCCAATCTCATTCTATTCAGTATATTTTATCTGAGAATATTACTACTCTTCCAAATACCCAGTAAGTTTTGATAACTATCAAAATCAATTAAGTGGACCAATGAATCAAAATTCCCTTTGTAGTTTAATTATCCTTAGCATACTTGATTACTTTCAATAATTATTTCAGAAAATGAAGAGAATAGAAGAATTTTCCATGGGTTAAGCTTAAGTGAAATCTGTAAAACCAAGCTTGAAAGTGAAAGTGAAGTTGCTGTCATGTCCGACTCTCTGTGACCCCATGGACTGTAGCCTACCAGGCTCCTCCGTCCATGGGATATTCCAGGCAAGAGTACTGGAGTGGATTGCTATTTATTGAAAATTATTTCATAACTGTCACAAAGTATTTTCTAATCAATATATTTTGAAAGTATTTTCCTTTAAAATACTTGCATGTTTAGGTGATGTTACATATGTCAAAACTTATTATATTTCAAACACATGTCAGCAATATCATATAGCAAGAACTCTTCCTAGTCAAATGTATTCCTTTTCTAATCAATATATTTTGAAAGCATTTTTTTAAAATACTTGCATGTTTAGGTGATGTTACATATGTCAAAATGTATTATATTTCAAACACATGTCAGCAATATCATATAGCAAGAACTCTTCCTAGTCAAATGTATTCCTTTTGTTTTACTATTTTTCCAGTTTATCATGCCAGAATTTCTGTGACTAGCACTATTACAATTATATATACCTACAACAAATGTCCGTCTAGTCAAGACTATGATTTCTCCAGTAGTCATGTATGGATGTGAGAGTTGGACTGTGAAGAAAGCTGAGTGCCAAGAATTGATGCTTTTGAACTGTGGTGCTGGAGAAAACTCTTGAGAGTCCCTTGGACTGCAAGGAGATCCAACTAGTGTATCCTAAGGGAGATCAGTCCTGGGTGTTCATTGCAAGGACTGATGCTGAAGCTTAAACTCCAACACTTTGGCTACTTGATGTGAAGAGTTGACTCATTGGAAAAGACTCTGATGCTGGGAGGGATTGGGGGCAGGAGGAGAAGGGGATGACAGAGGATGAGATGGCTGGATGGCATCACTGACTTGATGGACGTGAGTCTGGGTGAACTCTGGGAGCTGGTAATGGACAGGGAGGGCTGGCATGCTGCGATTCAAAGGTTCGCAAGAGTCAGACACGACTGAGCAACTGAACTGAACTGAATAACACATTTATTCATTATTCTAATGTATCCTAATGTAAAATACATATCTGATTGATTTATATTGACTTCTGAAAATAAATCTGAATATCCTAGAACATATCTTATAACCTTATTTTATACTATTTCAGATCAAAATACTATTGCAAAAAATATAGCATTTCAATAATGTAATTTCAAACAAAACAAAAATTCTAACTGGGAATATTGGAAAGGAAGATTAAAGATGGAATAACTATATCATACTAGTATATAAGCTCACAAACTCATGAATTTTTTGTTTACTCCTAATATTTTGCAGACCCTACTAGATTTTTGCCTGATACAAAATAAGTCCTGAAAATATGTATATATGTATTGTTGACTAAATAGGTGAAACATTAAAAGTGTTTTGTAAATGCAAATTTGCCTAATATAAAAGACATATAGTGCTTATGGTAATTCTGTGTAAAACTTAGTTCACATTTTATATACTTTAATTATCTGCTATATAAAGTATCCTATATTTACAATTATTATATTAGCAATTAAACACTCAGAAGAAATTAAAGACCCAAGGAAATAACCTCAAAGCCACACAATAGATTTAAATATTTGGAATAGCTATTTTAAGCAAAATATTATGAAACAATTATTCTTCTAATAAAGAGGGGAAAATGGTTTTCCATTTTAGTAACAACATTATAATTATTCAAATAGTTTTTCCGTGGGATGTTTCAATGTAATTTTCATACTGCAGACAATTAAAATAAGTCATAAATCTCACAGAAGTTCCGTGCTTTCCTTAACATTTAGTGTTGACTTCTCAGTGAATACCATATAGTATAATTCTTTATTTTAAATACTTACAGTGTACTAAAGTTAACTTACTGTAATAAAATTATTTAAAGGAATTTTGAAAGTACTTTACTGACATATAAAATACATAGTACAAAATTGGCTCTTTTATGTGTACAATTCAATGATTTTTAGTAAATTTAAACAGTTGTGCAACCATTAATATTGTCCTATGTTAGAACATTTCCACTACTCCAAAAAGAGTCTTCTTGACCATGTAACTAAGGTGCCATAACCTACCCCACCTACAAACCCACGTAAACTCCAGTTAAATGGAATCACGTGTTGTCGTTTGCATGTGACTCATTTACTGTAATGTTTTTGAGATTTCCCTGTATTGTAGCATCCATGAATTCTTTTTAATTGCCAGATGGTACTTAATTGTATGACTGCACATGTTTTGCTTATCTGTTCATTAGTCAGTGGACATGTGAATTGTTTCCAATTTTGGACTATAAAAAATAATAGTATGAACATTTAAATGCATGTCTTTGTGTGGGTGATGGACAGGGAGGCCTGGCATGCTGCGGTTCATGGGGTTGCAAAGAGTCAGACACTACTGAGCGACTGAACTGAACTGTGTGAGCATGTTTTCATTTCTCTCGGGTAGATTATTAAGAATGGAATTGCTGGGTCTATGGTAAATTTATGTTTAATTATTTTGTGGAACTGTCAGCCTGTTTTCAAAGTGGCTGCACCGTTTCACAGCCTATTGTGATAAGGTATGACGATTCCTATGTCTTCATATTCTCACTAACATTTGCTATTGTATATCATTTTTATTATAACCAACTAGTGCATGTAAAAATATGTCATTTGGCTTTAATTTTCTTTTTCCCTGTAAATAATTATATTGAGCATCTTTTAATGTATTTGCTAGGCATTTTTTCTCTTGTCAGTCATGGTTTTGGTGTCATGTATGAGAAGTCTTACCCTCACCAAAGGTTTAAAGTTTTATACCTGTGTGTTCTTCTAAATCTTAGAGTTTTCGTACTTATGTGTAGATCTATGATCATTGTTAGTTAGTCTGAGTAAAGTTCTATAAATTCATATTGTTCATGTGAATTCCCGGTTGTCTCAGCATTATTTGTTAAAACGATTATCTTTTCCCCCATAATAGGGAAATGTTAAAATTTGGCTCTATTGTAACAAATTAGCTATAAATTTAAAGCTATATTTCTAATCTTTGAACTTATGTCCCATTTATCTATAGTTCTATGCATAATAAAATGTCTTATGTCCTGATTGAATTTCTATATAAATTTTAGAAACTGCAAAAATTTTATCAGTTTCTCCAAAAATCAACCAACCAACCTAACAACAAAAAGCAATGATAGCTCAAACCAATGACAAGCTTAAAGCTCCTAAAGAGACTTTAATAAGGAATTGTGTTGAACCTTAGATCAATTTGGGAAGAAATCCATGTTAACAGTATTGAATCTTTCTCTCCATAAATGGTCTGTCTCTATTTTTTAAGATGTGTTTAATTTCTTCCTGCAGTGATTTGTAGTTTTCAGTGTGTAAGTCTTACACTATTAAAAAAAAATCATCCCAAAGTATTTTATATTTTGATGCCATTAGGAATGGATTTATTTCTTAGTTTTATTTTTGTATTATTCATTGATAATATTTAAATACTTGTTGACATTGGTATATGGATCTTAGATCTTTTAATGTGCTGAACTTGTTTGTTACTTCCTAGAAGTGTTCCTGTTCATTTCTCAGAATTTTTAAACCTAAAGGATATACATAAAGACAATTTTATGTCTTTCTTCATAATATTGATGCCTTTATTTCCTTCTGTTGCTTCATTACATGTTGAGCTTTCAGTACAAGATTCAGTACGAGTCACTATCCTTGCATTATCTCCAATTTTGTAGAGAAAGCATCCATTAAAAAAAAAAAAAGAAGTGTGATGTTAACTGTAGGTTTGTCATGCTTGCCCTTTATCATGTTGGGGAGTTTTTTGTCAAGTGTTTTCTTTCATTTTGATGTAATTGGCTTCTTAATTAAATACTGGACTCATAGGATCAGCTGATAATTGTTCCCTCCACTTCCACTTGTATGGGAAATTTGGTAAGTATTTCTTAAATATTTGAATGAATACATCCATGAAGCCAACAGGGTCATCTGAGTTTACTTTGAGGGAAAATTTTTAGTTATTAACCTAATTACTTTACATTTTATTGTTTTATTCAGATTTTCTATTTCTTCTTCAGTTAATCAGAAAACTGTTAGTTTTGAGGAAAATGTTTCATTTTATCTATGCTGTCTAATTTGTTAATATAAAGTTTTCCATATTATTCCTTTGTAATAATTTTAATTTCTGTTATATCAGAAATGATACCCATTCTTTCATTCTTGATTTTGTTAATTTAGATCATCTCTTTTTTTAAATGTCAGTCTACCAAAATATTTATCGATTTTATTGATTTTTTTTAAAACAACCAACTTTTGGTTCATTGGTTTTTCTATTAATTTTTTGTTTTTCTTTCAAATCTTTACTATTTCTCTATCCTTACTTGACGTTTGGTTTACTCTTCTTTCTTGAACTCTTAAGGAAGGTAGAAAGTTAGGTTGTTCAAATGGATTCAGCTTACTGTCTGCTGTCTTTTCATTTTAGCTTGAATATTTCACTTAGTGCTTTTTTAAAGGCTGGTTTGCAACGGTGAATGAGCTCTTTCTTGATTTATTGTAAATGCTGTATTTTTGAAGAATAGTCATTTGAAGCAATTACATTTTGGATACTTTTTTAAGCAGCCGTTTTATTATTTTTATTTATTTTTTGTATTGATTCCAGAAATGATTTATTTTATAACAGTATATTGATGATTTGAAAAATCTACAGTTCATTGATGACTTGAATTTGACTGACAATCTAATTTTTTACTTAGTAGATGGGAAGAAAATGCTGTAGTGACTGTAGGAATATAAACATTCTCACACAACATTTTGCAGAGGTTTAATTTTTTACAAAAATTGCCCAATACTTATGTCTGAACAATTCATTTACTAATAATGTCACTTTTATGCTCAGAAAATAATCACAACAAACTAAATCCAAGAATTTATATTTTGGGGTAAGATATTTTAAAATTTTAAGATTACAAGAAAAAGCCAAAAAAAAAAAAAACCAAAATATGTCAAAATAGTCTGTCACTAGTTTTTGTGGTGGTAAATCAGATGCCTTAGACTATTTTTATTTTCCGGTTAATAAAATTATTAATTAACACTCAATTACTGATTCAATTATAATCTAATTTCATAGGTGTAAGAATTAATATCATTGCAATTTCACAGAAAATATTGATAACAGCAACAAAAGGTATCACAGTATTTTTGAATACATTTTTATTTTTTTATTATTAAAAATTTTTTTTTTTACTTTACAATACTGTATTGGTTTTGCCATACATCAACACAACAAAGGAAACTATAAGCAAGGTGAAAAGACAGCCTTCAAAATGAGAGAAGATAATAGGAAATGAAGCAACTGACAAACAACTAATTTCAAAAATATAAAGGCAACTCATGCAGCTCTATTCCAGAAAAATAAACGACTCAATCAAAAAATGGGCCAAAGAACTAAATAGACATTTCTCTAAAGAAGACATACAGATGGATAACAAACACATGAAAAGATGGTCAACATCACTCATTATATCAGAAATGCAAATCAAGACCACAATGAGGTACCATTTCACACCAGTCAGAATGGCTGCAACCCAAAAGTCTATAAGCAGTAAATGCTGGAGATGGTGTGGAGAAAAGGGAACCCTCTTACACTGTTGGTGGGAATGCAAACTAGTACAGCCACTAGGGAGAACAGTGTGGAGACTCCTTAAAAAACTGGAAATAGAACTGCCTTATGACCCAGCAATCCCACTGCTGGGCATACACACCAAGGAAACTAGAATTGAAAGAGACAAGTGTACCCCAATGTTCATCACAGCACTGTTTATAATAGCCAGAACATGGAAGCAACTAGATGTCTATCAGCAGATGAATGGATAAAAAAGCTGTGGTACATATTTATTTATTTATTTTTAATTACAATACTGTATTTGTTTTGCTATACATTGACACGAATCAGCCATAGGTGAAGATATTTATTTTTTATTTTACTTTACAATACTGTATTGGTTTTGCCATACATTGACATGAATCCACCACGGGTGTACATAAGTTCCCAATCCTGAACCCCCTCCCACCTCTCTCCCCATATCATCTCTCTGGGGATGATGCTTGGGCACCAGCCCCAAGCATCAGCATATATGCATTTTCTAATGCCTATTACTCTTTGTATCTACATAGCTTTGCTGAAGAATAAGTCAAACGAGAAGTAAACCTCTTGATAACTTTCATGTGAATACTGAAGGTAACACAGCTTATCACCAAAAGGCTATTGGCAGCTCATTCTCTCTTAAAAGAGAGAATATGATGACCTGGTGTCCAGTAGGGCTTCCCTCAGGGGAGCCTGGTGGGCTGCCGTCTCTGGAGTCGCACAGAGTCGGGCACGACTGAAGTGACTTAGCAGCAGCAGCAGCATGGCTTCCCGGTGGCTCAGTGGTAAAGAACCCACCTGCAGTACAGGAGACTAGAGTTTGATCCCTGGGTGGGGAAGATCCACTAGAGTAGAGGAGGGAAAGGGCAACCCACTCCAGTATTCTTGCCTGGAAAATCCCCTGGACAGAGGAACCTGGTGGGCTACAGTCCATGGGGTCATAAAGAGTTGGACACTACTGAGTGACCACCCTTATGGCAGAAAGTGAACGGGAACTAAAAAGCCTCTTGATGAAAGTGAAAGAGGAGAGTGAAAAAGTTGGCTTAAAGCTCAACATTCAGAAAACGAAGATCATGGCATCCAGTCCCGTCACTTCATGGGAAATAGATGGGGAAACAGTGTCAGACTTTATTTTTGGGCTCCAAAATCACTGCAGATGGTGACTGCAGCCATGAAATTAGAAGACGCTTACTCCTTGGAAGAAAAGTTATGACCAACCTAGATAGCATATTCAAAAGCAGAGACATTACTTTGCTGACTAAGGTCCGTCTAGTCAAGGCTATGGTTTTTCCAGTGGTCATGTATGGATGTGAGAGTTGGACTGTGAAGAAGGCTGAGCGCTGAAGAATTGATGCTTTTGAACTGTGGTGTTGGAGAAGACTCTTGAGAGTCCCTTGGACTGCAAGGAGATCCAGCCAGTCCATTCTGAAGGAGATCAGCCCTGGGATTTCTTTGGAAGGAATGATGCTAAAGCTGAAACTCCAGTACTTTGGCCACCTCATGAGAAGAGTTGACTCATTGGAAAAGACTCTGATGCTGGGAGGGATTGGGGGCAGGAGGAGAAGGGGACGACAGAGGATGAGATGGCTGGTTGGCATCACAGACTCAATGGACATGAGTCTGAGTGAACTCCAGGAGATGGTGCTGGACACGGAGGCCTGGCGTGCTGCAATTCATGGGGTCGCAGTGAGTCAGACACGACTGAGCGACTGAACTGAACTGAACTGAGTGACTAACAGTTTCACTTTACTTATATATTTAGTTTTTGGATCTATCTGTCTTTTCATGATCTCAAAGAGTGGTCTACAAATGTTTTACACATGTTTATCAGGAGGAGTGGAAATCAATGTGAACTGTTAAAGGCCTCAAAGGGATGCCTGTGTCTGAAGCAATCACAGCCAAAATATATGCTTCTACTATGTCATCTCTGACAGGTTAATGTCTCTAAAAATATACCACTCATTTCTTTTTGGCATTTGCGATTCTTTACCATTGAGCCACGAGGAAAGCCCCACGAATCTCTGTTAAAGTAATTACTTAAATTTCAGCTGTCCTCCTTTTAGGTGGAGTAATTTAGCAATGAATTTAAAATCAGTTATTTTAAATTTAAAAAAAAATCAATTGCCCTGCATTCATTCCCTATTCCTCCAAAGATTAGGAGGTTCACTACTACTAGAAACCATCTTTCTTTCTCTTTCAGATGTAAGTCCTTTTTAGCTATATATCTGTCCTGGTATATTCAAAACAAATTAGGCTAGCAACACAAAGAACAGAGAACATTTGGCCCTTTCAAATCTTTTGTCTTTAGAATTCAAAGGCAGAATTTCCCTGAAGCAATTTGGCTGGAATGTGACATGTTGCACTGGCCAGTCATTACCCTTTGTTTCTAGTGACCCTAATACTCTAAATGGACTTAGCAGAATTACGTATTCACAAACCAAGTGACTACCCACAGGGCTATTCAGAGATTGCTATGCGTCCACAGAGTACCATCTCCCTGAACACACACACATACACACTGGTGCATACAGTGTCCAACTTTGTGGATACTGCTGCTCCCTAAACTGAAGGAGAAGATGGGATGAGGGAGAAGGGAACCAAATCTTGCACCCCACTTCATATGCAGGTTATTAGCTTGAGTATCTGGAACTCTCCAGGGCTCTAGCAATTCCTGTCCCACCATTCCGGTGACCTTACAAAATCATACTCGTAATTCTGGGTTGATTTTTGCCAACTGTTTGATTAGAAGTGAAATCATGTTCCTGTGCCAATTTAGAAGTCTCTAGAGTGACTGTAGACTCAACTATTTTTCCTTTTCTTGTTCAGTCTCTAAGTCATGTCCGACTCTTTGCAACCTCATGGATTTCAGCATGCCAAGCTTCCTTGTCCTTCACCATCTCCTGGAGTTTGCCCAAACTCATGTTCATTAAGCAAAGATGCCATCCAACCATTTTATCTTCTGTCTCCCCCTTCTTCTCCTGCCTTCAGTCTTTTCCAGCATCAGGATCTTTTCTAGTGAGTCAGCTCTTCGCATCTGGTGGCCAAAGTATTGGAGCTTCAGCTTCAGCATCAGTCCTTCCAATGAATATTCAAAGTTGATTTCCTTTAGGATGAACTGGTTGGATCTCTTTGCAGTCCAAGAGACTCTCAAGAGTCTTTAGCACCACAGTTAAAAAGCATCAATTCTTCTGCCCGCAGCCTTCTTTGGGCTTCCCAGGTGGTACTAGTGGAATCCACCTGCCAATGCAGGAAACACAAGAGGTGGTTCGATCCCTGGATTTGGAAGATCCCTTGGAGTAGAAAATGGCAACTCTCTCCAGTATTCTTGCCTAGAGCATTCCATGGACAGAGGAGCCTGGCAGGCTACAGTCGATTGGGTTGCAGAGTCAAACACAAGTGAACACACACACACAACCTTCTTTATGATCCTTCTCTCAAATACATACATGAGTAGTGGAAAAAAACATAGCCTTGACTATATGAACCTTTGTCAGCAAAGCAATGTCTCTGCTTTTTAATATGCTGTCTAGGTTTGTCATTGCTTTTCTTCCAAGGAGCAAGGGTCTTTTAATTTCATGGCTGCAGTCACTGTCCACAGTGATTTTGGAGCCCAAGAAAATAAAGTCTGTCACTGTTTCCATTTTTCCCCATCTCTTTACCATGAATTGATGGGCCCAAATGCCATGATCTTCATTTTGGAATGTTGAATTTTAAGCCAGCTTTCCACACACCTCTTTCATCTTTATCAAGAGGTTCTTTAGTCTCTTTGCTGTCTGTCTTTAAGGTGATATCATCTGCCCATCTGAGGCTTTTGACCCTTCTCCCAGAATTCTTGATTCCAGCTTGTGATCACCCAGTCTGGCATTTTACATGTTGTACTGTGCGACAGCCAGTTCCCCCACAGCCAGTCCCTTCCTGTCTTGATAAACCGTCAGCTTCATCTCTGCAGTTGTTTGAGGGATCTTGTCATGAGCAGGTTGTCTGTTGGCTGAGAAAGGACTGCCAACTGGCTGACTCTGGTATGGGTCCACTACTACCCAAAGTCTATTTCTTTTGCTAAACTTCTGGGCTCACCTCACCTGTACCCCACTTCCATACACCTTCAGCTACCAGAAGTTCCACTTTTATTTTACTCTAATTTTTAATATCCTATGGTTCTCTTATTTTCTATATCATATACTGTTTGGTGCATATATCTGATTACTTCAGCATCTGCTAAGGCATTTTCCATATAAAGCCATAATGTAGCTAAAATTATTTTAAGATTGAAGAGTTATTCTGAGAAAATAGTAGCCCTCCCTGGATTTTTGTATCTTAGCTTTCAAACCATACCTAACATGCCAAGTATTTTCTCACTTTAAGTTTCTTGTTCAGTTCAGTCACTCAGTCGTGTCCGACTCTTTGCAAACCCATGAACCACAGCATGCCAGGCATCTTTGTCTATCAGCAACTCCGGGAGTCCACCCAAACCCATGTCCATTGAGTCGGTGATGCCATCCAACCATCTCATCCTCTGTTGTCCCCTTCTCCTCCTGCCCTCAATCTTTCCCAGCATCAGGGTCTTTTCCAATGGGTCAGCTCTTATTGGAGTTTCAGCTTCAACATGAGTCCTTCCAATGAACACCCAGAACTGATCTCCTTTACGGTGGACTGGTTGGTTCTCCTTGAAGTCCAAGGGATTCTCAAAAGTCTGCTCCAACACCACAGTTTAAAAGCATCAATTCTTCTGTGTTCAGCGTTCTTTATAGTTCAACTCTCACATCCATACATGACCACTGGAAAAACAATAGCCTTGACTAGATGGAACTTTGTTGGCAAAGTAATGTATCTGCTTTTTAATATGCTGTTTAGTTTGGTCATAACTTTCCTTCCAAGGAGTAAGCGTCTTTTAATTTCATGGCTGCAGTCACCATCTGCAGTGATTGTGGAGCCCAGAAAAATAAAGTCAGCCACTGTTTCCACTGTTTCCCCATCTATTTCCCATGAAGTGATGGGACCGGATGCCATGATCTTTGTTTTCTGAATGTTGAGCTTTAGGCCAACTTTTTCACTCTCCACTTTCACTTTCATCAAGAGGCTCTTTAGTTCCTCTTCACTTTCTGCCATAAGGATGGTGTCATCTGCATATCTGAGGTTATTGATATTTCTCCTGGCAATCTTGATTCCAGCTTGTGCTTCTTCCAGCCCAGCGTTTCTCATGATGTACTGTGCATAGAAGTTAAATAAGCAGGGTGACAATATACAGCCTTGACGTACTCCTTTTCCTATTGGGAACCAGTCTGTTGTTCCATGTCCAGTTCTAACTGTTGCTTCCTGACCGGCATACAGGTTTCTCAAGAGGCAGGTCAGGTGGTGTGGTATTCCCATCTCTTTCAGAATTTTCCACGGTTTATTGTGATCCACACAGTTAAAGGCTTTGGTACAGTGCATAAAGCAGAAGTATATGTTTTTCTGGAACTCTTTTACTTTCTTGATGATCCAGCGGATGTTGGCAATTTGATGTCTGGTTCCTCTGCCTATGACCCAGCAATCCCACTGCTGGGCATACACACCGAGGAAACCAGAATTGAAAGAGACACATGTACCCCAATGTTCATTGCAGCGCTGTTTATAATAGCCAGGACATGGAAGCAACCTAGATGTCCATCAGCAGATGATTGGATAAGAAAGCTGTGGTACATATACACAATGGAATACTACTCAGCCCTTAAAAAGAATAAATTTGACTCAGTTCTAATGAGATGGATGAAA
Source organism: Nanger dama (assembly GCA_917880005.1). Taxonomy (NCBI): domain Eukaryota; kingdom Metazoa; phylum Chordata; class Mammalia; order Artiodactyla; family Bovidae; genus Nanger; species Nanger dama. Next base: position 27,361,766 of record CAKJTW010000021.1, read on the forward strand.
TTGGAACCGATTATACAGAGTGAAGTAAGCCAGAAAGAAAAACACCAATACAGTATACTGACACATATATATGGAATTTAGAAGACAGTAATGATGACCCTATACATGAGACAACAAAGAGACACAGAGGTATAGAACGGACTTTTGTACTCTGAGGGAGAGGGAAAGGGTGGGATGGTTTGGGAGAATGGCAATGAAACATGTATATTTTCTTGTAAGAAATGAAGCGCCAATCTATGTTCAATGTAGGATGCAGGATGCATGGGGTTGATGCACAGGATGATTCAAGTAGAGGATGTGGGGTGGGAGGTGGGAGGGGGCTTTGGCATTGGGAGCTTGTGTTCACCTATGGCTGATTCGTGTCAATGTATGGCAAAACAAATACAGTATTGTAATTAAAAAAAAATAAATTTAATAATAAAAAAGAAAAAAAAAAGCACATGAGGCATATATAAAAAGTTGAGTTTTTTTTTAAAAAAGCCTGCATCTCTAATTCTTAAGTAGTTAGTGAAAATTTAATTCAGTGTGGATTTTTGGTGGCACAGGTGGAAAGGGTTTGTTTTGATTTCTAGCTATTATTAAATCAGACCTACTAATAATCTAAAGTTTCAATTTTTGGGAAATTTATGGAATTTATCCGTTAACTGAATTAAAACTTGATTAATGGTACAAGGAAATGTAAGAAGAAATAAAATATCTTTAACTATTTTAAAAATAAAAAATAAAACCAGTTTGAACATCTGGAAGTTCACGGTTCACGTATTGCTGAAGCCTGGCTTGGAGAATTTTAAGCATTACTTTACTAGCATGTGAGATGATTGCAATTGTGTGGTAGTTTGAACATTCTTTGTAACCCATAATCATTTGTTGGCTTAGTACTGATGCCTGCTTACGACCCTGTTTCCTATTGCTACTTCTCCTTAGGGAGATTTAAGGGTCTTTTTGATTTGTTTGTTTGATAATTCCTGCAGCTCCATATACTTCATTACAATCTTTGGAAACATTCAAATAAATAGAAAGATGAATATTTGGGTAGGCTCACAATGAAGCCATGGTGGCACTGGGGGCAAGTATTCATGCCGCTGTGTTTATGAGTGGGTGTGTGTGTATGTGTGTGTTTCTTAAAGGGAGTTTCTTCAGGGATGATGAGGCAGGTCTGTGTATTGTGTCTAGGATTGATACGCATATCATTAGCTTTGCCAGTTATGTCATACTCAACCTTAGATCTAAATGTAACTTTGTATTCTTCACACAAATTGCTAAGGATCAAGATTATAGAGTTGTGTATTATGTCATCCAATCACCCATTTTGAGATATTTGGGGAACACAGACAACAGTCTTGGCTTACTGTGAGAATGGCCCACTGTTGGATCCTCCATCTTTCTGAAAAGAGTATTGCCACATGTCAGTTGCCCACTTAGTTGAAGGGAAAATGTGCTATTACATGATTACAAGTACCATGTAAATTAGGTTTTCAAAAGTAAAGAAAACTGAAGTCAAGTCCAACTGCATTCTCTCAGTCATTGAGCTAAGCAATTTGGTACAGAGACTGGGCTGCCAGAGGCCCACAGAAATCTAACTGCTACAAGGCACAGGGGATGCAGTTAGGTTCAGCACCGTGGTGCTGAAATGAAGCTGGCCCTGCTTTTAAAGTGCACCTTGAGACAGTAGAATACCAAGGTGGTGCGAAGCAATTCTGACGCTGAGAATAACCCATATGTACTTCAAGGAGTTCCCTGGGGGTTAAGAATGCTTATCTTTGTATCCCCTAAATGTGATTTCTGTCCTTTATTGTGCCCGTCTTTGCATGAAATGTTCCCTTGGTATCTCTAATTTTCTTGAAGAGATCTCTAGTCTTTCCCATTCTATTGTTTTCCCCTATTTCTTTGCATTGATCGCTGAGGAAGGCTTTCTTATCTCTCCTTGCTCTTCTTTGGAACTCTGCATTCAGATGGATGTATCTTTCCATTTCTCCTTTGCATTTTGCTTCCCTTCTTTTCACAGCTATTTGTAAGGCCTCCTCAGGCAGCCATTTTGCTTTTTTGCATTTCTTTGTGGGGGGATGGTCTTGATTCCTGTCTCCTGTACAGTGTCATGAACCTCCATCTGTAGTTCATCAGGCACTCTATCTATCAGATCTAGTCCCTTAAATCTATATCTCACTTCCACTGTATAGTCATAAGGCATTTGATTTAAGTCATATCTAAATGGTCTAGTGGTTTTCTCCACTTTCTTCCATTTCAGTCTGAATTTGGCAATGAGGAGTTCATGATCCAAGCCACAGTCAGCTCCCGGTATTGTTTTTGTTGACTGTATAGAGCATCTCCATCTTTGGCTGCAAACTATATAATCAATCTGACTTCGGTGTTGACCATCTGGTGATGTCCATGTGTAGAGTCTTCTCTTGTGTTGTTGGAAGAGAGTGTTTGCTATGACCCGTGCATTCTCCTGGCAGAACTCTATTAGCCTTTGCCCTGCTTCATTGTGTACTCCACGGCCAAATTTGCCTGTTACTCCAGGTGTTCCTTGACTTCCTACTTTTCTCTTCCAGTCCCCTATAAACAAATACAGTATTGTAATTAAAAAAATAAATAAATTTTGAAAAATAAAAAAAAAAAGAAAGAAAAGGACATCTTTTGTGGCTGTTAGTTCTAAAAGGCCTTGTAGGTCTTCATAGAACCATTCAACTTCAGCTTCTTCAATGTTACTGGTTGGGGCATAGACTTGGATTACTGTGATATTGAATAGTTTGAATAAAATTAGAGATACCAAGGAAATATTTCATGCAAAAATGGGCACAATAAAGGACAGAAATGGTAGGGACCTAACAGAAGCAGAAGATATTAAGAAGAGGTGGCAAGTATACACAGAAGAATTGTACAAAAACGATCTTCTGACCCAGATAATCACTGTGTTGTGATCACTCACCTAGAGCCAGACATCCTGAAATGAGAAGTCAAGTGGGCCTTAGGAAGCATCACTACGAACAAAGCTAGTGGAGGTGATGGAATTCCAGTTGAGCTATTTCAAATCCTGAAAGATGACGCTGTGAAAATGCTGTACTCAATATGCCAGCAATTTTGGAAAACTCAGCAGTGGCCATAGGACTGGAAAAGGTCAGTGTTCATTCCAATCCCAAAGAAAGGCAATGCCAAAGAATGCTGAAACTACCACACAATTGCACTCATCTCACATGCTACTAAAGTGATGCTCAGAATTCTCCAAGCCAGGCTTCAGCAATACGTGAACCGTGAACTTCTTTCCAGATGGTCAAGCTGGTTTTCGAAAAGACAAAGGAACCAGAGAGCAAACTGCCAACATCCACTGGATCATTGAGAAGGCAAGAGAGTTCCAGAGAAACATCTACTTCTGCTTTATGGACTATGTCAAAGCCTTTGACTGTGTGGATCACAATAAACTGTGGAAAATTCGGAAAGAGCTGGGAATACCACACCACCTGACCTGCCTCTTGAGAAATCTGTATACAGGTCAGGAAGCAACAGTTAGAACTGGACATGGAACAACAGACTGGTTCCCAATAGGAAAAGGAGTTCATTAAGGCTGTATATTGTCACCCTGCTTATTTAACTTCTATGCACAGTACATCATGAGAAACACTGGGCTGGAAGTAACACAAGCTGGAATCAAGATTGCCGGGAAAAATATCAATAACCTCAGATATGCAGATGACACCACCCTTATGGCAGAAAGTGAAGAAGAACTAAAGATCCTCTTAATGAAAGTGAAAGAGGAGAGTGAAAAAGTTGGCTTAAAGCTCAACATTCAGAAAACGAAGATCATGGCATCTGGTCCCATCACTTCATGGCAAAGAGATGGGGAAACAATGGCTGACTTTATTTTTCTGGGCTCCACAATCTCTGCAGATGGTGACTGCAGCCATGAAATTAAAATATGCTTACTCTTTGGAAGGAAAGTTATGACCAACCTAGTTCAGTTCAGTTGCTCAGTCGTGTCTGACTCTTTGAAACCTCATGAACCGCAGCACACCAGGCCTCCCTGTCCATGAATAACTCCCTGAGTCCACACAAACCCATGTCCATTGAGTTGGTGATGCCATCCCACCATCTCATCCTCTGTCATCCCCTTCTCCCCCTGCTCTCAATCTTTCCCAGCATCAAAGTCTTTTCCAGTGAGCCAGGTCTTCACATCAATTGGCCAAAGTATTGGAGTTTCAGCTTCAACGTCAGTCCTTCCAATGAATACCCAGGACTGATCTCCTTTAGGATGGACTGGTTGGATCTCCTTGCAATCCAACGGATGCTCAGGCATCTTCTCCAACACCACAGTTCAAAAACATCAATTCTTCTGCACTCAGCTTTCTTTATAGTCCAACTTTCACATCCATACATGACCTCTGGAAAAGACCAACCTAGACAGCATATTCAAAAGCAGAGACATTACTTTGCTAACAAAGGTCCGTCTAGTCAAGGCTATGGTTTTTCCAGTAGTCATGTATGGATGTGAGAGTTGGACTGTGAAGAAAGTTGAGTGCTGAATTGATGCTTTTGAACTGTGGTGTGGATAACACTCTTGGGAGTCCCTTGGACTTCAGGGAGATCCAACCAGTCCATCCTAAAGGAGATCAGTCCTGGGTATTCATTGGAAGGACTGATGTTGAAGCTGCAACTCCAATACTTTGGCCAGCTGATGTGAAGACCTGGCTCATTGGAAAACCCTGATGCTGGGGAAAGATTGAGAGCAGGAGGAGAAGGGGACAACAGAGGATGAGATGGCTGGATGGCATTACCAACCCAATGGACATGGGTTTGGGTGGACTCTGGGAGTTGCTGATGGACAAGGAGGCCTGGTGTGCTGTGGTTCATGGGGTCACAAAGAGTCAGACATGACTGAGCAACTGAACTGTACTGAATGTGATTTGTTCAAAGCAACTGAATTACAAAGCAGAGAAAAAAAAAATCAACCATACCAAGATAAAGCAGAGACTTTGGTTATGTTGGTATCTGCTCTACTTTGGATTCCTTAAATTCATACCTGAACTTAGAGGACATCATCTTACAACAAATAATGCTTCCCACAAATGCTGATCAGGTGCATGTGCCTGAAGACCAACGGTGAAAAGGGAATGTTTGCTGCAACATGACTGCTGTTGCTGCTGCTAAGTTGCTTCAGTCGTGTTCGACTGTGTGAGACCCCATAGACAGCAACCCACCAGGCTCCCCCGTCCCTGGGATCCTCCGGGCAAGAACACTGGAGTGGGTGCCATTTCCTTTTCCAATGCTTTGCAACATGATTAACAGTCCCTTAAACAAAACACATTCTGATTATAGTATAACAGGAATTCTAAACCCTTAGCTATGATCTACTTATCAGTTAAAATGTTTTTTTTTAACATATTTCCAGTACAAGCACATTTAATATTTCATTGCGCTAGTTTGTAAGAGGAGTTTTCTTCACTTTGCATTATATAAAAGAACAACAGAATAGACATTTTTCAGATTACATATTTGAAGTCGTCTTTATTGTTGTTAGCTTTTGACCTTGAAAGTGGATTCTCCATTTCTCAGCTTCTTTTCTTTTTCATATTGATTTCTTCTTTTGCCTGTGGTGAAGCTTCTTTTTGTCAGTATTCCTGAAGCTCTGTGGCATGCTCTCTCTGAGCTTTGTTCTGGTAGACAGAGTGTCAGTTACCTTCTTTTCTCCAGTCTAGGTACCACCTGACTGTGTTCCCCAGCATCACCGCTTGGTATTGCAATCACACTGCACTTGTCTTAGTTGATAATCTCCCAGCACTTCAGTCACACCTGGGTGCTGATTAGGTTCAATTGCATCTCGCCTTTATCCTGTATCTGTGTCTTCTATGTGATTATTAAATGCTGCTCTTATTCCTACTGGGTAACTATTTAAAGTTATCCTGATTGTGTCTTCTTGAGAAACTTCTGAGAATTATTTAGCTTTCTCCAAAAGGTACCATTGACTATATCACAGTGATTCTTTGAACTTGAAAGATTCAAACTTTGAAATTCACATTTCATACTTAGTTTGAGGGTCAAACAATATTTTGCTGTACCACAGCTTCTAAAAGAAATACAGTCTTACTTTCTCAAGGAAAACCTGTGGCTTAGCACCAGATATATAACAGAAAATAGAGACACAGAGGAGAAACTTGGTGACTGAATATTTTAGAATAGTAAGTTGAAAACGTGGTTGAAATGGGAAATGTCTCCCTCCTTTTGCTATTTTTTGAGTGTATACCTATTATTAGTGTAACCAAATTGGAACAATCTTGATGGAACTCTGTTAGAAGATTTTTATAGATTTCTAACTCTGAAGAAATAAATATTCCACTGTAAAGGCACTGGTTATTTTCTTATAATCCAAAGGTAATAAAGTGGAACTTTCAAACTTCCTATGACCTTTAAGTGGAAATATCAATAGTGAATGTCTTTTAGTTTTGATTTTTTTAATAAATAATTTTTGAGCATTTTTTACCTTACTTCTATATACATTTTGTCAGTGTTGCGAACCCAGCAATAGGTTGTCACAGATGATTTGAGATAGAAACACTTGGATTCAAGACCTATTCCTATAACTCTGTACCTGAATGAGTAACTGAGAAGTTTAAAGTAAGTCAGTTAGCTGGACTCCAAAAACCTGTTTTCTTTTGTCTAAAAAAGGGACATTAAACCATCTCCTCCTCTTTACATACTGAATTTGTATACACAGATACACACAAAAGTTTATATAACTTATTACTAAATCCTAAGTATAAGTCACTTATAATTTCCCCCAGCACTGGAGGAAATCTGCCATATTGAGTAATTAAGGGTTCATGTGTCAGTCTTCAATGGGAAAATTTTCTAACGGATGGACCCCCATTGTTTGTTTTGCATTTTGATTATTTTCACTTTATGCTCTCATTTTTTGCATTTTACTTTGGAATCGAACTGCTGAATAAGATAATAATGTAGGATGCTGGGAGTTAAACTGCACTGAATAATGAGGAGTTCTGTCTTAATAAGAAACTACCACGAGATAATACAGAGATGCAGAGGGGGTGGCTGACACGGCCAGCTCTAGCAGAGAGGCAGTGGTGGGAAGGGGCCTTGAAGGACGCCTGCAGCTCACAGGCTTATGGTAGAGGTGGGAGAGAAGGGCACCGTGGGCAGAAAGCCTAGCTCGTGGAAGGCATATGGTCTAAAAGGGTAGGTTCTATTTGGTGGTTGCTGAATAACTGGGTATGGCGGAAATCTGCCCGCATGAAAGACCCCAAAAAATGAAACTGGGAACTTGGGGCAAGATAGTGATGACAGCTCTTTTTATATCCAACTAAGGGATTTTATTTTATACCAACTAAAGAGCCTCTTGATGAGGGTGAAAAAGGAGAGTGAAAAAGTCGGCTTAAAGCTCAACATTCTGTGCCATCTGCCTTATGCCCCTCTCTGTTGGGCTGGCCATGTCAGCGGCTCCCTCTGCATCTCTATTCTCTCATGCCAATTTCCTATTAACCCATAACTTCCTATTATTCAGTGTAGTTTAACTCCCAGCATCCTACATTATTACCTTATTCACCTTCACCAACTCAATGGATATGCATTTGAGCAAACTCCAGGAGACAGGAAAGGACAGGAAAGCCTGGCATGCTGTAGTCCATGGGGTCACAAAAAGTCAGACAGGACTTATCAACTGAACAACAGCAAAGGAATTTTGAGTTTACTGTGGGAAAAATTGGCTACTTTGAAGAAATATTAAGAAAAATACATGTGGGGGATTTCTTTATGAAAAGAGATGAGAAAATGATAAGAATTAGAATACTTAGAAATTATATGCTAAACTGAGAAATAAAAATGAACTAAAGCAGTAGTAACGAAATGATAGAGGTTGCATGTGGTAAATACACATTTTTTTTTAAAAAGTATTCATATCTAATAGGTGGGAGTTCAGAGACATTTGGTGTAATGAAAAATGATGTCAGTAGGAATGTTTTGTGTGTGTCAAAAAAGAAACACTGAAAAATATATTGCTGAGGTATGTGGGAGTATAGGGAAAAATTAAATCAAGAATGCCTTTGATAGCAGTATGGGGTTAAAAAAAAAAAGCAACATGGGAAGATTTCAGAGGAAAAGAACCCTAGCTAGGCGTATTCCAGTGAAAACTTTTACTTCTGCCTTAATTCTCCCCAAACTTATATGACGGGAATTTAAATAAGAAAGCAAGAATATTAATTCATTTGAAGGCTGAGTACACGATTGGAAGGAGCTCTAGTAACTGGCATCCCAGTGCCTTTCACACATGAAAATCACTATATAATATGAGCATTATGGATATAAAATCGTATATAATTAATTAGAAACAGTACTTATGAATTAAGTGAAATTAAATCTACTTGTAGAAAGGCACAAAGAGCTCACCTAACTTTATTTTTTTACTTAGTACAATTATTTCGCTTGAGCTTGGTGAAGAAAAGAAGATCAGTAAATTCAATATCAGAAAATACAGAGTGTTCAGGATCCTAGATGTGAGCTATAGATTAGATTCATCTGTCTGTGTATAAAATTCTGCAATACATCCTTAAAAATATTATGTATTGGCCTAAAGAACTTTCTACACACGTAATGCCAGAGAGAAGAGAGAAAGAGTAGACACTGCTTCACCTTGTATCCATGTATTCTGGAGATATTAAAATATTTTTAATTTGGGGTGTAAGAGCTAATTTCATTTTTTATGCTACTGCCCCTTCTCATTAGTAGTTATGAGTGTGTTAAACTGTGAATGTTGAGTTTTAATATAATGAACTAGATTTCCATGCAGCGCTAAACTATGCAAACCCATGATCTTCTAAACTACTCTTTAGAGTAGTGCTAATAGACTATATGACAAACAGAATAGGTAAAAATCAGAAGATGGACAACATCAAATCTTAGCAAAAAAAAAATAAGGTATAGCACTAAAATTCTCCTTTCTTGCTAGTGGGAGTGTGAAATGATATACTTTGGAAAACTATTCAGCAATGCCATAAATTTAAACATACATCTGTCTTATTGCACAGTCATTTCACTCCTATGGAAGGAAAAGATATGTCCACAAAAATCTGCACATTTTCATAGAATGTTTATAGTGTCCATAAATGTTATGTGCTTAGTCACTCAGTCGTGTCCAAATCTTTTCAATGCTATGGACTGTAACCCACCAGGCTCCTCGCAGGATTTTTCAGGTGAGAATACTGGAGTGGGCTGCCATTTCCTCCTCCAGGAGATCTTCCCAACCAAGGGATGGAACCCCCATCTCCTGTGTCTCATGCTGGCAGATTCTTTACCCACTGAGCCATGGGGAAGCCCATCTGTAAATGGACATAAACCAACTTAACATCAGTAGAAGAATGGACGGATGCATATTATTCAACAATACAAAGAAAAGATTCGCTAATATGTACAGTAAGTCAGTATCAAAACCAATGAGGAAGTGAAGCTAGACTAAAATTGACACATTGCATTTCATGCCTCTTACATATGGTTAAAAAAAAAGACAAAACCAATCTATACGAACAGAAATTAGATCTGTTATTGTTTATGAAGGAGCAGAAAAAGAGAAGAAAGGAAATTTCTGGGAGAATGGAAACGTTTGTGTCTTGTTTAGGGTATTATTTGGTAGTTTACACTATTAAGATTTATTGAATCATGTGCTTAAGTTCTTTGCATTTTACTGATCAAAAAAGTGCTAGGATCATTGCTTCCAAGTCAATTGTCAAGTAACCGCCAAACTGTAACAACACAAATAGAGATTCGCAGATATTTCATCATATAATGTATTCCTGAAATTAATCCTCTTTAAAATTTTATGCAGATGTAATTCATTCATAGGAAAGTAATTAACATTTATAGAGTAATAAATAGCTTCTCAGGCCCTGAAATAGTGAAATAAAATATCCATCAATATCGATGTATGAAAGTCACACCTTGAATATTGCCCAAGATGGGATATGATCAAGGATATCTCTATAAAGAGCAATCTGATCCAAATAAAGTGATAGCCTGAAAAAAATACTTGTTGATGGGTAGCAGAGTCAATTTCAGAGGAGTGTCAAGAAGGAAAGCATATTTAGGATGAAGCAGATAAGAGAAGTAACATCTGGTCTCCTTATGGAACATGCGCGAGTGCCTCTGTCAGCTCATTTGTCAATCTAGACTTTTATGTAAAAATGATGACATATGATTAAAATTTGGGGAGCAGAAATATCAGAACATTAGGGATCAGGATGAGCAAGATGATACAGTTTTATGCAGTACAATCTAACCACCAGCCCAAGTTCTCATCGGCTAGGGAGCCCCTTGGGAGAAGGAAATGGCAACCTACTCCTGTATTTTTGCCTGGAGAATCCCACAGACAGGAGACCTGGTGGGCTGCTGTCCACAGGGTCACACAGAGTCAGACACAACTGAAGCGACTTAACATGCATGCATGCATTGGAGAAGGAAATGGCAACCCACTCCGTATTCTTGCCGGGAGAATCCCAGGGAGAGGGGAGCCTGGTGGGCTGCCGTCTATGGGGTCGCACAGAGTTGGGCACGACTGAAGGGACTTAGCAACAGCAGCAGCAGGGGAGCCCCTTGCATTGTTCCTAGTCTCGTAGCTCTTATCCCTGCCTTACTTCTTACCTAAGTTCTTCACCTGTCTAGAAGTACTGAATTGGATGACACAAAATTGACATTTAAAAAAAAAAGAATAGAGATCAGATGGCAAGTAGGAGTTACTTCCATCAGTTACAATAAGCTGGTAGCTATTACCTGGAATTCAGTACTAAGAAGGGATGGAAGTCTTGTCTAAGCTCGGGAGGAAAAAAAATTATTGATTGGCAATGACTGACTAGCAGTATCTACACAAGCTCATACATGGTGCATGCAGTCGGGGATCCTAGGCTAGAGGCTATCTCAGCTTAAAGGTGTATGCTTTTAACCTTGATTTTCTGGTGCAGTACTTTCTGCTGACATCCTCATTGCTGCTTCTGATAATGAGAAACACAGTTCATGCAGGATCTTCCAGCATTTAGTGGCACTCTGCAAACCACTCTACTGCTTTATAAGAGTTTTCACCAAGCTGTTGCTCTGACCCTATGTATGGGTCGTAAAATCAGTTTAGTAGGGTGTAACTATGATGTCTTTAGGGATAGAATAAAAGAATAGAGAATGAATAGAAACAAATTAAATTTTCAATTATACATACACATTTGTATTATGTGATTTAAATACAATTATGAAATATTTATTACTAAGGAGAAGGGTCTAGAATACTTGAAATCTGCTTATTTGTGGGATCATTCCTAGTAAAGTAGGCTTTTTCACTACTTGAATTATCAGTGACCTGAAATTTTTCAGTAGATGTTCAGAGAGCTGAAGTACAGGATAAGGCCTGTGGGTCACAATGGATACCCATATGATACCAGTATTCAGACTTCTTGATTTTAGGAGAAATAGATAACAAATGTCACATTAACATAATTTAATATTAAATCATTATCAAAGGTTATGCTTGCGCTTGCTGTGCTCTGAGTTTGAGGTTAATGAAAAGAGTTGGGTCTGGAGTATAATTAACACTGTCAGATGCTCAAGGGCAAAAGTGTGGCCTAGGTCAAACTTGTCACGTGAAAGTCCTGGGGTGTGGTCCTGAGAGGCCTGAGAGCTATGTGTGGGGAAGTCGCTCCGCTGAGTTAAAGCCTGAGCATCACTTTAATGTAGGGGCACTGATGCTTCAAAATGATACATTGATTCTTGGAAGATTACCTAAGATGAATGTCTCACACTGAAACACATAGCTTCAAGTTCCTTCTAGTAAATATCCAGCCCATAAGTTAGAAGCTAACCTCCGCCTGCCCCCCACCCTCTGGACAGACTCTGGATAGTCTCTGAAGACAGCTGCACCCCTTGAGTGCCGTCAACTAAAGGAAGCCCCTGGGAGTCATAACAGGCTCATGTCAAGAGCTAATGCCTTGTGGGGACATCTTGATGTTACTGTTTCTTTGCTGAAGAGCAAACCACAGCTTTTTCCCTGGAGACGCCACTCAGCAAACATTTCCATGCATAAAGAGCCTTTTACAGCTATGCTAGAGACAGAAAAGGAAGCTGTCAATCTGCTTTAGAATTTCCACCTTAGGCTAAGGATGGTAGAATTTCCGACCTGTGAAACACTCTTGTTCCAGCCCAGTCTGCTGCACACCAAGCATCATATCCGAATTTCCCAAACCAAGTGTAAAGGAAAGAGAGGTTAAGTGCCTACCTGCAGCCAATGTTGGTGATTGTATTTTAAAATTCCTTGAAGAGTGATTCTGATTCTCACAGGGCACTTTGCAAGAAGGTGATTTCAGCTGGTAGGAAACAGAGCTTTCTGCCCCTGGATTGCTTGTTCTGTGAAGGAGCAACCTGAGAAGCCTAATATAATGACATTGTCACTCCCGGAAACGGCGGTTCTTATTAGAAGGTTAAATTTTATAGTCTCAGTAGAGACATGGATTGTGCTCAGTATGTAGTGCGGGTTCAAATGCCAAATGAAATTTAAAAAATGGAAGTTCCTGTCCCTTAGGCACTTGCAAACTCACCTACTAGTCACGCACGCTAAAAGGTATTACGCCAAGGCTGGTGATGTGCTCACTTTGATATGCATGCCTGTCTTAGCTGTTGTCCTTTCAATATGGGGATGGGGACAGTGGGATTTGGTTATTGGCTATGATATACAGCAAAGCAAAGTAGCAGTTGTGTGAACCCACCAATGTGGCCTTTTAGCACCATACCATGTAGGTAAGAAAGAAATATCTGATACAGAACCCCAGATTGTTTTATGTAGTTCTCTTCTCTGAGAAAGTAAATTATGACATGTATACCCAAAAATGCATGAAAAAGGAAAGATGCTGTGGATGGCTTGCAAGGCTTGAACATGGAATTGTTGGCTGGTACACACATTTGCTTCCCGGGTGACTCAGTGGTAAAGAATCTGCCTGCAATGCAGGAGACCAGACGTGGGTTTGATCCCCGAGTCAGGAAGATCCTCTGGAGAAGGAAATGGCAACCCACTTGCCTGGGACATCCCAGGGACAAAGGAGCCTGATGGGCTACAGTCCATAGGTCGCAAAGAGTCAGACATGACTTTGGGACTAAACAACAATGCAGATTTGCAAAAGCACTTGCAGTCAAACTGTGTAGATCAGAGCTGAGAACATGTTCATGCATATTTCTTCACGCAACATCGCTGGAGCTCCGAGACCCAGAGCTTATAGCCATAATGGTGCGTGGACTGGGTCTGAGTTGTCCAGTTCATGTAGGACTGAGACTGCCCTAGAGTGAGCAAGGGCACTCAGGACCTTTCTCAGATGCCTAGCCCTGTTACAGTTTCTCAGCTGGATCTTTAGTCTCCTCCCACACAGGCCCTGCTTTGTCCCGGATCTGAGGCCAATCCTGAATGGAGGCCAGAAGCACCTAAGCACGTTAACAATATTGAGGACATTTTTACTGTGCTGCCTTGAGACATCATGGTGCCCCATCTCCTACTGTGAGGTATTTTTGTGTTACTTTAATCACATATTTCAAACCTCACCTAGACGTTATGATCCCTGTGAAGGTTTCTGGAATGCTGTAGCATTCCCCACATAGCATTCTCACATTCTCCTTTCCCTGACCCAGTAATTCTGTCCTGATTCTGCATCTCCAATTCTTAAGCTCTTGAGCACACTGATGCCAGATTTATCAAAACCATGGCACCTAGCCTAGAGGGTATTTTCTGCAAATTATAATAAAGAGCATCTTCTGAGTGGCCTGTGTCCTGTGCATGTGGTGAGTGTCTTAGTGTGTGGACCCATATATTATGCAGCTTATAAAAGAGGGCTTATTCTCTGTGGAGATGCAACTCCATGCCAGGCTAGATGGCTTGGAAAGTAGAGTAGGCCCTGGATTCCAGGCCCAGCCATTCCTCAGCTGGCTGTCCATGTGCACTGGACAACCTGTATAACTATACAAATGGCTTAGGTCCATTTTATGAATTATTTTTCTGGGAGGATGTTTAGTCCAGAAATTGCTTTAGTAGGTGTTTTTGCTCCTATCTAGATCTTGACTTAGCATAGACAATTCAGTTGCTCAGTCGTGTCCCACTCTTTGCGACCCCAATGGACTGTAGCACGCCAGGCTTCCCTGTCCATCACCAACTCCTGGAGTTTACTCAAACTCATGTCCATCGAGTCGGTGATGCCATCCAACCATCTCATCCTCTGTTATCCCCTTCTCCTTCTGCCTTCAGTCTTTCCCATCATCAGGGTCTTTCCCATGATTCAGTTCTTCGAATCAGGGAGAATCATTAGGTAGAAATTCTGGTTGCTCACTACTGCTAAAATGTGAAATTCTACATCATCTAGATTTAGCAAATAATATATTCCTAATAGTCATTTGCACCACTCTTGTCACATAGGCATCCATATTAACCTAATGCCTAAAACAGTACCTAGCATATTTTGGTAGAAATATAATAGAAAAGATACGAGTGAAGCTAATGATCAATTGCTTCTCTCCACCATTCGCACCTTCCTACTTGCCAAGTACCAGATGTAAACTTCTCCTACCATTGGCTGTATTTTGCTGCCAGGAAAACCACCCTACCTGGTCAAGAAATACCTCGATATGAGTAAGGATTAAAAATTGCATTAAAATGATATTAAATGAAAGTACCAATTGAAGTCATAAATACTGTGGATTGAAGGGAATATTTTGTTGAATGGTTTTGGGTGCAGTTGCTAAATTATTTTACCAGAAAGATTAAGGATGTCATAGCAATCTGCAGATACCGCCGAACGTTATAGTTCTGCCTTAGATGGTTAATAAATGTGAAGTTTGCTCTTGGGAAAATCCACACTAGTTGTGCAGATCTTAATATCCATTTTTTTCTCCTTGTACCTTCCCACTTGTTACCTCTTTAGCATCTTAAAATCCCTAGTAATGAAGTTGCAGCAATTTTTGCTCATGTTTCTGTTGTGCAAGGTGTTTTTTTTTTTTTTTGCTTTTACTTTTTATACACACAGTGTGTGCACTTTGTAGTGGCAGTGTGATGAGAGCTGTTTTCTTTTTCGAGCCTGAAGGACTGTGTATCAGGGACAGCCACTGAAGATTATTTGTGGCCTTTTTTAATGTAATAGGAAATTTCAACTTCTCAGACAGCTTGGAAATGCACCAGGAAGGAAATGAATGTTTTCTTCTCAAATGTGTCATTCTGTATTAGCAGAACCTGGGCAGTTTGAGAATTATTGCTTGTATATCTGGAATTAAATTTCAAATGCTTTGAATGCTCATTCTTTACAAGGGTGCCACATTCTCATAAGTTTAGCCATTAATAGTGTTTTCTGCCACAACAAATATATGTTGGAGGGAGTTCATCACAGCCACTTTTCTTCCTTATTGAATAAAATGAATGAGCATCCATTGCACAGATAACAAAGCAATCAAGAAAGAATTTTTGTTTCTTTTTAGCTCAACTGAAAAGTGATAAGCATGCTTGGCTGAAAACTGGTGGCCAAAGAAGCCATTAAAATAAACTTGAGGATTTGTTCTCATTTAATGAACAATAGGCTGAAATGCTGTGATGCCTTTCTGAAATGAACCATGTGGGAATTGGAGATACAAAATGGTTACTAAAGGGGGCAGTAAACTGATCTTCCATGAGAACATATGTGCCATTTTCCTCAATCGCTTGTCTTTGCTCATTCTGTTGAGGTGAAAATCAGTCGCATATATTACTAAGGAAGGAGGGAGGATCTCATAAAAGATCAAATTATCAGAATGCAAAAAAAAAAAAAAGAAAATATTAAAGCAGAAGATGAACTGACTCTGGTAACAGAGTAAAATCCATGAAATGATGCTATAAACCTACCATTGCAGCAACATGATGGATACAGTGACATTTGAGTTGGGCCTTAAAGAGCAGATGGGGTTTTGACAGGTAGAAATGAAGAGAGCAGATGAGACAGCTGACATAGGATGATGGGTGCAAAGGAGAGACAAGGGCTCGGAGGACACAGGCTTCAGGCATGTAGATGGGGCTTGTGAATTCCAGCACCCACAGGGAGCAGGCCCCAAGATGACTAGGGGACTAGGCTGGCGTGGGCAGAGCCAGCTGAAGGGCATGGGGCCCATCAAAAGGACAGCAGATATGAAATTCCTGCTTTTTGCCATTTCTAGACACAGTTCCATTTTATCAAAAGATCTTTAGGTGATATTTCCTGTTGCTGCTGTGCTTTGTTTTGTTGGAAGATGGAAGATAAGAGTCTTCTGCCAACTGCTAGTCAACATATGACTCTACCACATCCAGGACATGCCTGGTGCCACCTCCTCAGGTTGTACCCTTGTGGTTCAGCTGGTAAAAGAATCCGCCCACAGTGCAGGAGACGTGGGTTCAGTCCCTGGGTTGGGAAGATCCCCTGGAGAAGGGAAAGGCTACCCACTCCAGTCTTCTGGCCTGGAGAATTCCATGGACTGTGTAGTCCATGGGGTCACAAAGAGTGGAACACGACTGAGCAACTTTCACATGCTCCCTGCAGCTGCCTCTCCCATCCCTGACCCAGCTCTCTGAGCAGAAGCTGCTGCAGGCAACACCGCCTTCTGCCTCCTCCAAAAGTCTGACCACTAATCATTTCTCTTTGCACCAGCATGGGCGCCCACTTTGAGAATATGTCGATATCATTTATTCCCAAAGTTCTTTTTTCATTTTTGAAATCGGCTTTATTGACATGCAACTTAACGTAAGTATCAGCAATTGTCATTGTATATGATTTATTGTTTTTTAATTGAGTATTAATATTGATTTACAACATTATACGTTTCAGGTGTGCACTGTAGTGATTCATAAATTTTATGCTCCATTTACAGTTGTTAAAAATATTGGCTATATTCCCTGTGCTGTGCCATGTATCTTTATAGCTTATTTAATTTGTACTTTGTAGTTTATACCTGTTAATTCCCTACCCCTACCTTGTCTCTCCTTCTTTCCTCTCCCCATCGGTAACCACTAGTTTGTTCTTTATATATGTGGGTTTTAAAATTCTGGTTATGTTCACTAGTTTGTTTTACTTTTACATTCACCATATAAGTGGTATAAAAGCTTTGGCATTCTCTGACCTATCTCACTAAGCATAATAGCCTCCAGGTCCATCCATGCTATTGCAAATGGCAAATTTCACTCTCTTTATGGCTGAATAGTATTCTACTGTGTGTGTGTGTGTGTGTGTGTGTGTGTGTGTGTGTACACGTACATACATACATATACTGCAACTTCTTATCCACTCGTGTGTTGATGGACACAAGTTGCTTCTCTATCTTGGTTTTTCTAAGAAATGCTGCTATGAACATTGGGGTGCATGCAGCTTTTTGAATTATTGTCTTCATTTTCTTCAGACATATACCCTGGGGTGCAATTGCTAGATTATATGGCGGTTTTATTTTTAGCTTTTGAGGAACTCCATGCTGTTTTTGACAGTGAGTGTAGCAATTTACGTTCCCACCACCAGTGTACGAGGCTTACCTTTCTCCACAGCCTCACTAGCATTTGTTATTTGAGGTATTTTTGATGATAGCCATTCTGACAGGTGTGAGATGATGTCTTATTTTGGTTTTGATTTGCATTTCTCAGTGATTAACAATGTTGAGCACCTTTTCATGTGCCTGTTAAACATCTGCATTTCCTTTTGGAAAAATGTCAGTTCAATTACTTTGCCTTTTTTTTTTTAAATTGGATTATTTGTTTTTTGGATGTTGAGCTCTATGAGCTATTTATTAATATATACTGAGGACATTAGCCTATTATTGGTCATATCATTTCCACATATTTTCTCCCATTCAGTAGGTTGTCTTTTCATTTTGTTGTTGATTTCCTTTGCTATGCAAATGCCTGTGAGTCTAATTAGATTCCATTTATTTAGTTTTGCTTTCATTTCCTTCTGACTTAGATCGAAAAACATACTGCTATGACTTATGTCAAAAAGTGTCTGCCTAAGTTTTTCTCCAGGAGTTTTCTGGTTTCAGCCTTACATTTAAGTCTTCAATTAATTTTGAGTTTACTTTTGTATATGCTGCTGCTGCTTTCGCTTCAGTCTTGTCCAACTCTGTGTGATCCCATAGACGGCAGCCTACTAGGCTCCGCTGTCTCTGGGATTCTCCAGGCAAGAACACTGGAGTGGGTTGCCATTTCCTTCTCCAATGCATGAAAGTGAAAAGTGAAAGTGAAGTCGCTCAGTCGTGTCCAACTCTTAGCGACCCCATGGACTACAGCCTACCATGCTCCTCTGTCCATGGGATTTTCTAGGCAAGAGTACTGGAGTGGGTTTCCATTGCCTTCTCCAGTATATGGTGCTAGAAAATGTTATAATTTCATTCTTTCACATGTAGTTGTCCTATTTCCCCAACATAACTTGTTAAAGAGACTGTTCCTGCCCCACACCACCCTGTTCTTGCCTCCTTTGTCATAGATTAAATGATTGTAAATAGGTGGGTTTAGTTCTGGTATGTGGGATTTTTTGACATATATGTGGTGGTGGTGGTAATGGTGGGTTAGTCACTAATTTGTGTTATCCCATGGACTGTGGCCAGCCAGCCTCCATATGAATAGGCATATTTTCACCACCACATCTCAATATGTTCCTATCTTAAGCCTGAAAATAATTTTTAAAAATAAATATTGTGAGGATCATAAAGAATGCACTTGTGGTGTCTCAATGTAAGCTCCTTTGGGGAAGAATGAATCAGCCATTGACACTGAATAAAGATGCTGGAGAGTGGAAGTAGGACTAGCCTTGAAGATACAGTCTTGAGGATATCTAGGAACCTTTTTCATGAGTATCATAGGGCAATGTGGGGATCAATTACATAACAATAACAATGGGAAATTTTCAACATTATTGCTGATGATAGAACTTAAGTTACTCATACCTAGAAAAATGAAGAATGTTGTTACTTTATCAAAAATAATGCTATTTACCAAGACTAGTGTTCCTAATCATTTATACAAGATTGTCTCTCATCAAAATAGAAATCATATGTATCATTGATAATAGTAGATGTTCTTGGAGGAAGTTTATTTCATTGTTACATTAAGGACATTTTTCAGTGCTAAAATGTGAGGCAATTGAGCATGTTGTGTGAACTTAAATTTATTGTATTAAAAGGTTCACTGGAGCAACTAAAAGTTTCTATGAGTTAAGATTTTTATTTATTTTTTTCCTAAGCTAGTGTGAATACTTTTCACACACAGAGATGACCATGAGGGTTCTGTGAGACAGCAATGCAACCTCAAATGCAGGTGTACATGGCCTTCACTTAATTATTTAAAAAATGATTTTTTACATACTCTTAGGTAACTGGTCCATACCAAGAGGGGGAAATAGAGACTACTTCTGTCTCCATTGAGCTTTAAAACTGAGTGGAGAAAAATAGATGTTTATCAAATGATGCTATAAAAATATAGCTTAAGTGATAAATACAGGGAATAAAATGTATAAGCAGCTAGTCTATACAGTAGCCCCCACCCCCATCCATGGTTTTGATTTCTGCACTTTCAGTTACCTGAGGTCAACTGAGATCTTTAAATATTAAATGGGAAGTTCCAGAAAGAAACAAATCATGTTTGAAGTTGTACATCATTCTGAGGATCACGATGACATTTCCCGTAATCCTGCTCCTTCTCCACTGGACATGAAGCCTTCCTTTGTCCAGCTTTTACTCACAATTGACCACTCAGTAGCTGCTTCGCCACAGCGACTGTTGCAGGATCCAGGGCTTGTGGTCAAGTGACCCTTATTTTATATGATGGCCCCAAACCACAAGAGCAGTGATGCTGGCGATGTGGAGATGCTACAGAGGAGCCTTCAAGGGCTTCCTTCAAGTGAGACTGTGAACATTCTTGACTTAATAATGATAGAAAAATATCGTATGTTGAAATCTACAATAAAAATGAATTTTCTTTCCATGAAATTGTGAAGAAAGAAGAAAAATATGCTCTGGTTTTGCCGTCAGCTCATACTGCAAAAGTCACATCCACTGTACGTGATAAATGCTCAGTTAAGATGGAAAAGGCCTTAAGTATGTACAGCAAGATTTTGAGACAGACTACATTCACCTAACTCTTATTATAGTATATGGTTATCATTCTCCTATTTTCTTATTAGTTACCATTGTTAATTTCTTACTGTGCATGAGAGTCGGACATGACTGAATGACTAAGCATGCGCGTGCCTAATTTATAAATGAAGCATAATTGTAGATGTGTATGTACAGGAAAAAAATAATAGCTTATGTGAGGTTTGGTACAGTCCATGGTTTCAAGCATCCTCTGAGGGCCTTGAAAAAGGAAAACTGCTGTACTGGGAAATCTTAAAACTCTGGGAATATTCTGAAAACTTTCCTTGGGAACGAGATAGTTGAATTGAAATCTCAAGGTCAGGATCCTAGAAAGAGGGTGAGAGGACAGAAGAGACCCCCTTTAAGGGACTGTGGTTTGGGGGACATCACTGGAGAAAGATGGTCAGTGGGGCTGAAGTGCATGGAGAGAGAAGGTAAAGTAGAAAAGGCAAGCCGAGCAGAGGTCTGGCGCTGAGGGCATTTATCAGCCACGTCACAGACCCAGCCTTTATTATATGAGAATGGCAAGTTTGAAGGATTATAAGCAGAAGAGCAGCAGGATCTGGTTTTGAAAATGTTGTTCAGGCAGCAGTGTGGAGAATCATTTAGAAGAGGACAAGAGGAGAGGCAAGACACCACTTAGGAAGCAACACCAACGTGAGAGATGTGTGTGTGTGTGTGTGTGTGTGTGGCTCAGTCGTGTCTGGCTCTGTGTGAGCCCATGGACTGTAGCCCACCAGGCTCCTCTGTCCATGGGGTTCTCCAGGCAAGAATACTCGAGAGGGTTGTCATCCCCTTCTCCAGGGGATCTTCCCAACCCAGGGATCGAACCCAGGTCTCTTGCTCTGCAGGCAGACTCTACCACCTGCGCTACCAGCTGAGAGAGTGATGTGGTGGTAACTGGATTATTCACACACCCACAAATTGCAGTGGAGCGAGCACTTTGCACATTCCAAACATGACTCAGTGGCTGGAGAAAGACAGGGTTGTGGGGAAAAGTGACAAAATTCCTGCTTTTCATTCTGGACTTGCAAGTCAAGAACAAGCGAAAAATGAAATATCCAATAGTCAGGGTGTATCGAGTGCTAAGATGAAAATAAAGGAACTGTGGGGCAGCCACAAGAAAGGAGGAAAAAATAACCAATATAAAAGTGGGTATACAAATTTCAATTAATAGTCTGTGTATGGAGATAGGGTACCTACTGTGCACTAGGGTCATACAATTAATTAGCAAAGTACAGGAATTAGTGTGTATGTGTGTGTTTGTAACATTTAAGATGGTGAGAAGTGTTTTATTAGAACTTTCTTTTCTGGAAAGGGTGATCACTCGGTTGTTAACTTCCTGAAATCTGCAGCTCTGTAAATCTGTTTGCACTAATTATTAACTCTGTGTCCTCAGATTCACAAGTGAAATTCAATAAATACATAGGATCTGAAAATGAAAAGCATTTATTAAATACAATTAATGTCTATTGTTCAAATTGTGTTCTCAGTTTAAACATGAGATCTTGGTCAGGTTAACTACTGGGGTTAATAAAAATAAATTATGCCAAATAAATAAATGATGTCTACTGAAATTGATATTTAAGAAATTGAAATCAGAATAAGCACCAACCCACAGTTAGTAACAGATAGTCTAATATTATCTAATGTACTTTTTTATGGACTATTTACAGAAAGAGAAATGGCTGATATTAATTTTTGAAGACGATTTTGTAGCTCATGCCAGTAGTACTTAATTTTATAATATTTGGCAATCTAGAGCTTTCACAGTTAAGTGTTCTAAGTTACTTAGAGAAGATTTAGGATTAATGCTCCTTCTGAAATCATACTGTCTAGTTCAATTTTTAAGTATCTTTTCCTTGATATTTACATTTCTGTGGTTTTCTTTAGAGACCACTTAGATTTACTACTGAATAAAACCAATTTGCCTGTATAAAATTACATTATATATTTTAACTTTATTATTAACTGGAGAAGAAATGTTCATTCATTTTAGTTTTCAGTTTATATACTTGAAGACTAAAGTACTGGGAAAACATGCCATGCACAAAGGATGAAGAAATAGAATATTAACATTCTGTTACATAGAAAATGAGAAAGAAGTTGTCATTTATTTGATGACCAAGAAGTATGATTCAGTACCAGTTTATACCTTAGGGTTGCGTAAGTGACCAAGTTATGTGAACAGTTGCTGCAGTTTGCACAGTGAGGATACCATAATGTAATTTTAAACAGTGAAACCTCCAAAGTCTTATATGATACCATCAATCTTTTCATCCAGTTTTAGGACCCAAATGTTCATGTTTAATTTGACAGCTTAGCTCAGAAAAACTGGTTAAGCAACAGTTCACTATTAACTTGGTGATCCCAACATCAACTTCTTTTATGTGTATGTGATTTTGACAGAGAAGTTATTAAACAGGAGAAAATCGTTTTCTAAGTAAACCCAGTCTAAAAATTTTTTTAAATAAGCACTGTAGGAGATTTATGATAATAATGGATCACAACTGAATAGATAACATGGAAATCAAACTAGCACCTCAATAGTGTCCTCGCACTTAGATCTGCTTAGTTTCCATAGAAATGTTAAGGAAAATTATACTGGTGCTTATTTAATTTTTTTAAATATCTAAAAATAATACGTTTCAGAGATTTATTTTAAAACTATATACATACATGCTACATACGCATAGACACTTATACACACTGGCGTGTGCAAATACAAATATATTTTTCCAAAATCCTTTCACATTTGGTATCTTTGTCATCAGCATTACCTTACATGATCTCAAAGACAATTTTACTATTTTTTTGTACAAGTGAGTCAACTAAGGTGCACCAGTTATAAAGGATTCACTTGTGACCCATTGTCTTAGAAGTATATCTAAAATTATACCATAGTCTTTTGAGGTATAATTTTAAGCACTTTTTACTATATTGCCCTGCTGGTATATTTTTCAGAGCTGCGAACTGAAGTTTCATGTGACCTTCTTCTCCAAATCACATATGTCGAATAGATACTATTTGTCCACCCAGTGTCACTGTCTCTGTTTTCTATGCATCCAACATGAAGGATGCAGAGCTTCCCAGTGGTAAAGAATCCACCTGCCAATGCAGGAGACAGAGGTTGCATCCCTAGGCTTAGAAGATCCCCTGGAGGAGAAATGGCAATCCACTGAAGTATTCTTGCCTAGAAAATCCCATGGACAGAGGGAGCCTGATGGGCTACAGTCCATGGGGTTGCAAAAGAGTTGGACAGGACTAAGTGACTAAGCTACAGTAAAGTGTATGTTCAAGTTTCATTTGTAGGTGGGTGTGGGCCTTGTGTCTAAATTCTGGCAAAACAGCAGCATTGTCTGGGACTCCTCTGAAAGCTACATTAGTGTTGCCACAGGGGCAAGATGGGACATTCTGTGCTTTTCTTTGTCTACCCTTTTGCTTCCTGGAAGGCAGGCTGGTGGCTGAGGTTCCAGCTGCCATGTCTTTGGCCATGAAGCAATCATGCAGATGAGACTCACGTGCTAAGGATGGAGAAAGCAAGGAATGGATAAAGGGTTTCACTTCACAATAAATTCATGAAACCTATTTGTCAACTTTGTATCTTAAACCACCTGACTACTTTTACATGGCAGAGTACCTTGTATTCCAGCCACTGTTATTTTAGATTTTCTATTATATACAGACCAACCAAATCCTAACTGATATGATGTTGTAACCGTTCACCTTAGATTGAGACTTGAACCCATGTGGCCAGGACTTGAACCTAGCCAAAACCCATGGTCTTCCAACTGAGATCCCATGCCTGGTTTTAGGATCTAGTGAAACTCAGGTTCTTGATGTCTCATCACATGAAGAACTCAGCAAGAGACACAGTGTAGGTAAGAAGTGGATCTATTTAGAGAGAGACACACTCCACATACAAGCATGTGGGCTATCTCAGAGGGCAAATGCAGCCTCAAAATGTGGCCTGGCTAGCTTTTATGGGCTGGGTAATTTCATAGGCTAATGAGTGGCAGGATTATTCCAACTGTTTTGGAGAAAGGGTGAAGAAATCCAGGAATTGGGCCCACATTTTGGTCTTTGACAGTCAGTCTTGGAACTCTCATGGTGCATCTGGGTTGTCATTTAGCTTGCTGATGTTACAATGAGCATGCCCTGAGGGTCAAGGTCTAGTTGAAGTTGACTTATCTACCACCTTGGACTCATTTGATTCTAATCAGTTTATGTTTTGGCCTTGGGATAGGTCATTCTTTGAAAGGTGGTGCCCTGCCCTCTTCCCTTCTTTTTCAATATTAAAAGTGTGAATATTAGTAATCTATGCATAAAAGTGTTGTTCAGTCTCCTCAGTCGTGTCTGACTCTTTGTGACCCCATGGACTACAGCACACCAGGCTTCCTGTCCTTTACCATCTCCCAGAGCTTGCTCAAACTCATGTCCATTGTGTAGTGATGCCATCCAATCATCTTGTCCTGTCGTCCCTTTCTCCTCCTGCCTTCAATCTTTCCCAGCATCAGGATCTTTTCTAATGAGTCAGCTCTTCGCATTAGGAGGCCGAAGTATTGGAGCTTCAGCTTCAACATCAGTCCTTCCAATGAATATTCAAGATTGATTTCCTTTAGTATTGACTTGTTTGATCTCACAAAAGTTGGGTTTTGCCTTATAGGAAGATGACTTACATTTTTGTCTTTTCACTAATGAGTCAAATGTATATCAATTTCTGTGTGCTTATCAAATATTCTAAAACTAAAGAAAATCATCTTACTAGATATAGTATAATTTTCAAGTCTAATATTTAATGTGGATTTTTGTAGAATACTCATACAGTGATTATGAACATAATATTTCACCCGTAGCCCAAAGGAAAACTGGGATAGTCTGTCACAGCACAGATTAATGAAATAAACTCCCAACACACAGGCAAGTGAGTTATTTCTCTTCCACACTCTTTATCTAACTGTGACTTTGAGCAGGTCACTCAAGATCACTGGGCTTTTACTTTCTCTGTTGTAAAGTAGGTGAATGAGCCTTCTGTAACTTCACTTCTAGCTTTAAAACTATTGAGAAATAGTATAATGAGAATCCTTATATCATCATTAGTTTTGAAAACAGAAAAAGTAAAGCAGGAAAAGTCTTAAATAGACAAAGTAGATAATAAACATAGTTTAAGAAATACAGTATATATTTATGTGTAAAACTTTTATTCTTTTAATAAACATCATTACATAGTCAATTTTCACATTTTTCCAGCTCACTGCCTTTTCCAAATCATTGAATTAGTCAGCGTAAATGGAAGAGAAAAGTTATTTTCTTTAACTCAGATTTAGTTAACCAGAGATGCTATGTAAGGAAGAGGACATAAAAATCACTGTAATAGGAGTTTTTAAAATCTGAAAATTACATATTGTCTCCTGATTCTTGTGAAAAATGTTTTCAAACATCCTCATGTTTCTTCACATTTGCATTTGTTTCTAGTGAATTACTAGCTTATTCCAACAAGCAAGTAATTATCTAAGTTTTAGGGGAAAAAAATCACAATACTATTAACTAGATACTGGACAGATGTTAATAGCACTTCATTTCATGGTTCTCTGATACAGATGCTCCTGATTATTTATAGAATTTGTTGTCTGGGAAACATTAACCGAAATGCCCAATGTATAAGGAAACACATTTATGGCAATCACATGCATGCATGCTAAGTCACTTCAGTCACATCCAACTCTTTGCCACCCTATGGACCATAGCCCAGCAGGCTTCTCTGTCCATGGGATTCTCCAGGCAAGAACACTGGAGTGGGTTGCCATGCCCTTTTCTAGGAGATCTTCCCGGCCCAGGGATTAAACCGGTGTCTCTTACATCTCATGCCTTGGCAGGTGGGTTCTTTACCACTAGTACCATCTGGGAACTCCTAGGGCAATCATATGGGTATTCAAAGATAGTTGGCACAGATTCGAGATTTTTATGTTTTAATCGAAAGTTCCAAAGAGCACTAATTTCAGACTAATGCTGAATCAAGCTTATTTTACAGAGGAACTCTTTAAGTGAGAGAGAAATAGGAAACAGATTTATAGAGATCCATTTTCCCAAACCAGATACTCTTCAGCAGAGGCCCCCAACACCGACTGTCTCAAGAGCACTTAAGCTTTTAAATTGAGTTTAACGGTAATGAAAATAAAAATGAAAACTTTTAGACAAAACGTCATTACTAGAAGTTGCTGCAGCAGTTGAAATACAGCACTCTAAATAGAGTTTTGTTTGGTTTGATTTTTGGTTGTTAAAGTTTTTCTGTTAAGAGCCAGGGCTCCCACCTATGATGTCAAGGAAGTTGCAACTGTGTTATAATATGCTAAAAATGAGTCTGTTGAAGTTTAAATGTGAATAACTTCTATTAGGACAGCCAAGGGCAAAGGGCTTGGAAGCACAGTCCTTTAATTCAAGCTATTAAAAAATATTTTCCTTTTCAGTTTACACCTTTATTTTTCTTGGGGCCCATTGCCTAATTATACATCTGATAATGGAAGTGCATTTCTAAAAGTACTTAAGGAACACACTTACTTGCAATTTGAAAGGTAGACAGACTTTTTGTTAGAGATGCGGGGACCCATTATGTGGATTTCCCTGTGGGTAACCACACTTTCAGCCTTTACGATATCATCTCTTTACAGGAGACTCTAAAATGAACCCAAAATTGAGATCAGAAGAAATGCTCTTGATTCTGTCTTTTGTAATGAAAAGGATATGGACCAATAAGTTCAATGTATTCCAGTGGGAGAAGGAGGGCTAAAACAAAACAAGCAAACATAAGCAATGAGCAAATATAGGAAAGATAAACTCAGTTGTTCGTTTCCTTTTGGTTGCACAGTGTAGCATGTGGGATCTTAGTTTCCCAACCAGGGATCAAACCTGTGACCCCGGCAGTGGAAGCACAGATTCGTAACCACCGGACCACCAGGGAAATCTCTCAGTTGTCCTTTTTGTCATTGCTCTAGGATACTACTGAAATTAAAGAGGTGTATAAAAGAACTAGCTTATAGAGGAAGAAAATAGCATTTATTTTTGTTAGGTTCTGCTGTATTGGCAGAACTAACTAGATACAGCTGATAAAGTGCTAAAAATTGGAAGGTAAACAATAAAACCAATAAACAGTAACAAAAACTCACTGGAAATTTTCAGTTTATTAAATGGCATGTTTTGAAGAAAATGATTTAAAGATAGCCAAAATTGATAGAAATTGACTTTCCTGGGTGGAAATACATATTTGATAACATTGAAGCCCTATATGTGGTTTGGGTTACCCTTGTTTATTCATTTTTAAATGTGTAGAGCATTTCCTAGGAAGTAAGAAGTGGTGCTAAATTCTCTAAAAACTACTACTTCATTTAATCTTCTCAAGAATTCTGTGGAATAGATATTGTTATCATTAACCTATCTCATTTAAACATTTAAACCCTAAAACATGGAGAAATTATTTAAATTTATGGATTGTTGCTGAATAATATCTCATTATTTAAGCATTAACATGCTACATATGTCTATACTGGAAATAAGCTTATATTTTAAAGTTTTTTGATTATACAATTGTTAAAATAAAATTCTGTTGTTGCCTAGTGTAGAATGTTTCAGGCATAGAAAAAAATACATTTGTTTACTGTTGCTGCTGCTGCTGCTAAATCGCCTCAGTTGTGTCCGGCTCTGTGTGACCCCACAGATGGCAGCCCACCAGGTTCCCCTGTCCCTGGGATTCTCCAGGCAAGAACACTGGAGTGGGTTGCTATTTTCTTCTCCAATGCATGAAAGTGAAAAGTGAAAGGGAAGTCGCTCATTTGTATCCGACTCTTAGCGACCCCATGGACTGCAACCTACCAGGCTCCTCCATCCATGGGATTTTCCAGGCAAGAGTACTGGAGTGGGGTGCCATTGCCTTCTCTTACATTTGTTACTACTAAAAGTTAAATCAACATGATGAAAATGTTTTGTATCATTTTGTTCAGTTGCTTAATTCTCTTTTAGTACAGTCTGTTCAGTCACATTTTGCAACCACATGGACTGCAACATGCCAGGCCTGCCTGTCCATTGCCAGCTCCCAGAATTTATTCAAACTCATGTCCATAGAGTTGGTGATGCCATCCGGCCATCTCATCCTCTGTCGTCTCCTTTTCCTCCTGCCTTCAATCTTTGCCAGCATCAGGGTCTTTTCCAGTGAATCAGTTCTTTGTATCAGGTGGCCATAGTATTGGAGTTTCAGCTTCAGCATCAGTCCTTCCAATGAATATTCGGGACTGATTTCCTTTAGGATGGACTGGTTGGATCTTCTTGCAGTCCAAGGGACTCCCAAGAGTCTTCTCCAAAACCACAGTTCAAAAACATCAATTCTTCGGTGTTCAGCTTTCTTTATAGTCCAACTCTCACATCCATACATGACTACTAGAAAAACCATAGCTTTGACCAGACAGACCTTTTGGCAAAGTAATGTCTCTGCTTTTTAATATGCTGTCTAGCTTGGTCATAACTTTTCTTCCAAAGAGTAAGCATCTTTTAATTTCATGGCTGCAGTCACCATCTGCAGTGATGTTGGAGCCCAAAAAAATAGTCTCTCATGGTTTCCATTGCTTCCCCATCTATTCCCCATGAAGTGATGGGACTGGATGCTATGATCTTCGTTTTCTGAATGCTGAGCTTTAAGCCAACTTTTTCACTGTCCTCTTTCACTTTCATCAAAAGGCTCTAGTTCTTCTTTGCTTTCCGCCATAAGAGTGGTGTCAGCTTCGTATCTGAGGTTATTGATATTTCTCCTGGCAATCTTGATTCCAGCTTGTGTTTCTTCCAGTCCAGCATTTCTTATGATGTACTCTGCATATAAGTTAAATAAGCAGGGTGACAATATACAGCCTTGACGTACTCCTTTTCCTATGTGGAACCAGTCTGTTGTTCCATGTCCAGTTCTAACTGTTGCTTCCTGATCTGCATACAGATTTTTCAGGAGGCAGGTCAGGTGGTCTGGTATTCCCATCTCTTTAAAAAAATTTTCCAGACTTTGTTGTGGTCCACATAGTCAAAGGCTTTGGCATAGTCAATAAAGCAGAAGTAAATGTTTTTCTGGAATGCCCTTGCTTTTTGGTGATCCAGCAGATGGCAATTGGATCTCTGGTTCCTCTGCCTTTTCTAAAACCAGCTTGAACATCTGGAAGTTCATGGTTCACGTACTGTTGAAGCCTGGCTTGGAGAATTTTGAGCATTTCTTTGCTAGCGTGTGAGATGATTGCAATTGTGCTGTAGTTTAAACATTCCTTGGCATTGTGTTTCTTTCAGATTGGAATGAAAACTGATCTTTTCCAGTCCTGGGGCCACTGCTGAGTTTTCCAAATTTGCTGGCATATTGAGTGCAGCACCTTCACAGCATCATCTTTTAGGATTTGAAATAATTCAACTGGAATTCCATCACCTCCACTATCTTTGTTTGTAGTGATGCTTCCTAAGGCCACTTGACTTCGCATCCAAGATGTTCAGCTCTAGGTTGGTAATTACACCATCATGATTATCTGGGTCATGAAGACCTTTTTGTATAGTTCTTCTCTTTAACTTGTGTTTAATGACAAAACTGGAGTGTACCCTTAAAAATGTCAGATTGGTGAATCATGGAGAGACTGTCTCCCTAAAATGCCCCAAAGAGACGGTCAGAAAAAGCTGAGGCTAGTGAAGGTATAGTTTATATTTTTAAAAAGCATAAGGTGACAAAGGATTCATTCTGGAAGCTAGGATTATACACACAGGTTTTTGAAAGTTCCTTTCTCTCAAAGATGAAACTGAGCATATTGAAACACACCAGCAAATTGACTAAGACGTGAAGCGAGTGAAACTCCCATACCCTATTGTAGGGAGTGCACAATGTATAAACACTCAGAAAGACTTACAGTTACTTATAAGTTAAATATACATATACTTACTGTTTGTCACAGCAGTTCCTCTTGTAGGCATTTACCCAAGAGGTGTGAAAACATGTACACAAAAAGATGTGTCTTATTCACAGAGCTTTATTCATAATATCCAAGCACTGCAAATAGCCCAGATGTTTATTAATAGATAAGTGGATTTTTAGAAAAGCGTATTCATGCAGTTAAAAGGTACTCTCCAAAGAATAGAAACAGATAGCTAATGTACACAACTATAGGGATGATTCTCAAAAACATTTTTCTAAATGAAGAAAGCAAGACGCACACACAAAAGTAATACTATATGATTGCATGTATATGAAATTCCTAGATAGGCAAAGCAATCGGGATGGAAAGCAGCGGACAGGTGGTCCTCTGGGGGCTAGGGTTGGGAGTGGTTTACTACAAAGGGATGAGAAAATTTGGGGCATGATGGGAATGTTCTTTAACTTGATTGGCGGGATTATGTAAGTATATATTTTGTCAAAACCCTTTGATCTGTAGACTTAAAATGAGTTTAATTTTGTGTGTAAACTATATCTTTATAAGAAGAAATGCTAATATTGTATTTCATATTTTAACAACCTAGCCAGAAAGAATAAGACATGGAGAGAACTAAAGTGATGAAAGAAACTGAGTAAGCAAAAGCCAAATAATGAATTCAGACTTAATTTTATCTTAATTCAGAGCTGATAGGGCACCGTTTTTCTAAAATGTTCTGCATTCTGTGCTGTATCTGTAGTCTTGTTTGCTATCTCATGGTCTTTGACACTCAGTTCAGTCATGACCAGTCTCCATTGATTTGAGCTGGCATTGGTTTGAGTGTAAACTATTTTCAAGTTAGTTTAAATAATTAGAAGAACAAGTAATGATGTTAAAAATAAGCACAAGTTAAAAGTGAAACACACCTGATGCAAACATTATGTTCCATTTATTATTAATATGAGAATTGAGCTACACATGTGCCAGAAGTGAAGAATATGAATGTAGTGATGTGTGAACCAGTTTTAACTGTTAGAAAATTTTGCATCAGAATTGAAATTTTCATGGTTTCTTTTTCTGTTTTTTCATTATTGCTGTCTGGACTTGCTTTCCATTTATAATCGTTGATCATTAAGTGTTTTTTGAGATTTCTGATTTCTCTATATTTGAGGTGACCATATAAATTGTCATGCAAATTTTGATACTTTTTGAGAGAAAGGGAATACTAGGAAAATAGACTTTAAAAACTACAGCGTTCTGGGAAAATTAGGCTATAAAATTGTCCTGTGTAAAATCCTTGTTTGGGAGGATTGGGAACATATAAATGTTCTTATTGGAGCTATATTAAACTATAAAGTGTTCCACCTTCATTTTATATACCACTTCGTATAGGACTGCATACAAATTTGGACTCAGTAAACACTTGTTGAAAGATTTAAATTTTACTTTTTCTTACCTAGAGAATAAAATGCTATTGTTTGTTACTAGAATTAGGAATTTGTACAGACTTAATATTGAATTTCTTCGTATAGGGGCCCATTAAGCTGCATATTTGTTTAAAATTATGCTATCATGCCTTGAACTACTGTATTCTTTTGAGAATAGCTTTATTTTTCCAAATTATTTGAAAGAGCTTCTCATGGAATTCTTATGGAGAGAGGAGATGACCTGTTCATGCCATGAAAACAGGATTTCAAACTTTGAGCAGATTCTTATTTATTTGAATAAAAGTTCTCTGGTATGTGGCATTCATCAGTTTATCACAAGTCAGGGGTCAGGTTACACTTCTCTCTTTTCCATTCATGGGCTGTATGGCAGCTGGTACGGGATGACTTGGGTCCCTCACACAATTCACATGTTAAAGCCATAGCTCTCGATACCTCAAATGTGGCTGTATTTGGAGATGAGGTATTTAAAGAAGTAATAAAATGAAAAGTGTGAGCTTTAGCACGGTCCTAAGGTCTGTCTAGTCAAGGCTGTGGTTTTTCCAGTGGTCAGGTATGGATGTGAGAGTTGGACTATGAAGAAGGCTGAGCACTGAAGAATTGATGCTTTTGAACTGTGGTTTTGGAGAATACTCTTGAGAGTCCCTTGGACTGCAAGGAGATCCAACCAGTCCATTCTAAAGGAGATCAGCCCTGGGATTTCTTTGGAAGGAATGATGCTAAAGCTGAAACTCCAGTACTTTGGCCACCTCATGCGAAGAGTTGATTCATTGGAAAAGACCCTGATGCTGAGAGGGATTGGGGGCAGGAGGAGAAGGGGACGACTGAGGATGAGATGGCTGGATGGCATCACGGACTCGATGGACGTGAGTCTGAGTGAACTCCGGGAGTTGGTGATGGACAGGAAGGCCTGGTTGCTGCGATTCATGGGGTCACAAAGAGTCAGACACGACTGAGTGACTGAATTGAATCTAATCTGACTAGTATCCTTGTCACTGGAAGAAATTTAACAAGAGAGAATGTGTACAGATGAGAGACCATGTGCAGACAGAGGAAGAAGAAGAAGGCTATGCACAAACCAAAGTGAGGGGTCAAGAAACTTAATATAGCATCTAGATCTCCATTGCTATTGCCTGGCTACACTGTGTGGACTACTTACAGGCCTAGCTAGACCAAACTGCTCCATGAACTCCTTCTGACCCAGTCTGGAAAGACCATTAAGTCACTGCTATAGAAACTGCTGGGTATATGGCCCCCAAACCTTTCTTTCTCCACACCCAGACCAGTGGACCCAGATGAGCCTTGCTTGATGCATGGCCCGCCCGCCTTTTTTTTTTTAATCAATCACAGTATGGAAGAGTAACTTTCTATTGTAACATGTTTCATAGGAGAGGTTTAAAATAGAGAAAAGGTGACTTATTTGATATTGTCTTTATCATCATATGCATGGGAGAAGGAATCCCTTCAATAACTGTGTTTGAGAGCTAATTAGCCTGATTAGAAAGTGCTGCTCTCCATGTGCTAGCATGTAATTTCCCAGCACGGTTCAGTAGCAGGATATTAAAGAACCCAGCTAAAAGGATCATCCTGTTCTATATCTCAAGGTCTTCATTGTTCTGCTGTACAATCGCATAATGAGAATGACTGGCCTAATTCAATGAGAGGACTCTACTATTTCCTCTTGGCTTTCGTGAGATAGAAATTATCTGCTAATGTGGAAATGCCAACTGTGCTGATCTGTGCTATCATCTCCATGTAATAGGACTCATGAGAGCAAGCAACCACATTTGCCCCTTTTTCTGAAATCCCTCAGTGACACACATTAGGATGTTCTACACAGAACACACTTAAAAACCCATGTGTCTGTTCACCTTGTGGTGTGTAAACAGTATGCATTGAGTCAACCACCATCTGAATTTCTATATTCTGTTGTTCAAATCTTAACATGTTACTTTATTTAGGAACAGGCAAAATGATAGAATACTGAAAAAGGAACTCTGCAGGTCAGTAAGTCCCCAGTATGCTACTAGAGATCAGTGGAGAAATAACTCCAAAAAGAATGAAGGGATGGGGCCAAAGCAAAAACAATACCCAGTTGTGTATGTGACTGGTGATAGAAGCAAGGTCCGATGCTGTAAAGAGCAATATTGCATAGGAACCTAGAATGTCAGGTCCATGAATCAAAGCAAATTGGAAGTGGTCAAACAGGAAATGGCAAAAGTGAACATCAAGATTCTAGGAATCAGCAAACTAAAATGGACTGGAATGGGTGAATTTAACTCAGATGACGATTATATCTACTACTGTGGGCAGGAATCCCTTAGAAGAAGTGGAGTAGCCATCATGGTCAAAAAGAGAGTCCGAAATGCAGTACTTGGATGCAATCACAAAAATGACAGAATGATCTCTGTTTCCAAGGCAAACCATTTAATGTCACAGTAATCCAAGCCTATGCCCCAACCAGTAACACTGAAGAACCTGAAGTTGAATGGTTCTATGAAGACCTATAAGACGTTTTAGAACTAACACCCAAAAAAGCTGTCTTTTTCTCTATACAGGACTGGAATGCAAAAGCAGGAAGTCAAGAAACACCTGGAGTAACAGGCAAATTTGGCCTTGGAATATGGAATGAAGCAGGGCAAAGGCTAATAGAGTTTTGCCAAGAGAACACACTGGTCATAGCAAACACCCTCTGCCAACAGCACAAGAGAAGACTCTACACAAAGACATCACCAGGTGGTCAACACTGAAATCAGATTGATTACATTCTTTGCAGCCAATGATGGAGAAGCTCTATACAGTCAGCAAAAACAAGACCAGGAGCTGACTGTGGCTCAGATCATGAACTCCTTATTGCCAAATTCAGACTTAAATTGAAGAAAGTAGGGAAAACCACTAGACCATTCAGATATGAAGTCCCTTATGATTATACGGTGGAAGTGAGAAATAGATTTAAGGGACTAGATCTGACAGACAGAGTGCCTGACAAACTATGGATGGAGGTTCGTGACATTGTATGGGAGACAGGGATCAAGACCATCCCCATGGAAAAGAAATGCAAAAAAAGCAAAATGGCTGTCTGAAGAGGCCTTACAAATAGCTGTGAAAAGAAGAGAAGTGAAAAGCAAAGGAGAAAAGGAAAGATATAAGCATCTGAATGCAGAGTTCCAAAGAATAGCAAGAAGAGATAAGAAAGCCTTCTTCAGTGATCAATGCAAAGAAATAGAGGAAAACAACAGAATCGGAAAGACTAGGGATCTCTTGAAGAAAATTAGAAATACCAGGAGAAAATTTCATGGCTTAAAGCTCAACATTCAGAAAACTAAGATCATGGTATCTAGTCCCATCGCTTCATGGGAAATAGATGGTGAAACAGTGGAAATAGTGTCAGACTTTATTTTGGGGGCTCCAAAATCACTGCAGATGGTGATTTCAGCCATGAAATTAAAAGACAGTTACTCCTTGGAAGGAGACTGATGACCGACCTAGACAGCATATTAAAAAGCAGGGAAATTTCTTTGCCAACAAAAGTCTGTCTAGTCAAGGCTATGGTTTTTCCAGTGGTCATGTATGGATGTGAGAGTTGGACTGTGAAGAAAGCTGAGGCCGAAGAGTTGATGCTTTTGAACTGTGGTGTTGGAGAAGACTCTTGAGAGTCCCTTGGACTGCGAGGAGGTCCAACCAGTCCATTCTAAAGGAGATCAGTCCTGGGTGTTTATTGGAAGGACTGATGCTAAAGCTGAAACTCCAGTACTTTGGCCACCTCATGCGAAGAGTTGACTCATTGGAAAAGACTCTGATGCTGAGAGGGATTGAGGGCAGGAGGAAAAGGGGACGACAGAGGATGAGATGGCTGGATGGCATCTCCGACTCAATGGACATGAGTTTGAGTAAACTCCGGGAGTTGGTGATGGACAGGGAGGCCTGGCATGCTGAGATGTCAGACAACGCTGAGTGACTGGACTGAACTGATAGTAGTATAATTCGTCTGTTTTCAGTGTGGTCCATAACCTCTATTGACATTCATTCAGAATGTTTTTTATTAAAGGCCCAAAGTACGGGATATTGCTTACTTTTTAGTCATATTGGCTTATTTTTGAGGTACTGTGGTCCAGTCCACTATTACTCAAAATTGAGTGCTGAAATCAGGGATCTACAATTTACTGTGGGGATAATTCCCCTTATGGCTCAGCTGGTAAAGAATCTGCCTGCAATGTGGGAGAACTGGGTTTGATCCCTGGTTTGGGAAGATCCCCTGGAGAAGGGAAAGGCTACCCACTCCAGTATTCTGGCCTGGAGAATTCCACGGACTGTATAGTATATGGAATCACAAAGAATTGGATATGACTGAATGACTTTCACACAATCACAGGGATAATTCACATATAAAATTTACAGTCACTTAAGACTTTAGACTTCCGAGGGTATGTTCTAAACAGTGCATTTTCACTGTTGCATTTCGATATTCAGAAACTGGTAGGAGATTCTAAAAAACTTGATTAACCAGAAAATGTCAGTTTCCATTTTTCATTTCCTTCCAGTGCATTTAGTACAGAAGTGTTAGGTTCAGGGATAGATAACTATTTATGTATTGGAGGAACTAGTAAATTTTCTCCCATTCAGATAGCATGCTGGAAAACTTTTTGGAGTGAGTAGTGTAAAGCTAATTATACTTGACATAGAAATATTAAAGAAGAAAAATAAAAAAGCATGATGGTTGAGGACTCACAGCTAGAAAGAGAAAAGGGTTTTGATTTTTTAGGATGGCAGTCTTCTACTTTCAGATGTTGATAGTAAATCACATTTTAAAATCCCTCTTAATTAAATCAGAACTTGAAAAAAATCTCTCTTCTGAGTAATCTATCCTTGTGGTAGTGCTGGTGGTAGGATATGGTGCAGAAAGAGGGCATAGCAGTCATTAGAAATGGGTCAGAATAGAATCAATAATTTAATGAACAGAAAACTCTAATAGAAGAAAATAATTTATCAGAAAAAAAAAAAAAAACAAACGTAAGGTATACCAAGCCCCCAACCTAGAGTTAGTGGAAGAAAATATATGTTTCCCACTAATTACAGAACAAGACTGTCTCTCAAGACATCCTACCTGGTTGGGAAAGTAAAGGATAACCAGATGCCCTAAGGGAAATGCAAAACAGGAAAATAAACATCTGGATTATAGTATTAAATGACCTCAAAATGATTCATAGAGCTCAAAGTATATTCCGGTAAGGAGAGAACAGTCTTCCATGAGCCCTTAACCGAACGTGTGTTCAGTGATTACCTCCGGCTGCTGCTGCCTGGGACATTCCCTGAAACCTTCCTTTTCAGGAGTATTCTTTTCTGCCCTATTTTTCAGGCCTCATTTTACCAGTTACAAAACTCAATTCTCCTCTGATTTTGTTGCAAATCATTATAATTTAACCAGTCTCAAATCTATGCAAAATCTGTTCCTCTTCATAGACAAAGAAATAGCAAATTATTTTATCCCTAACCAACAAGTCTAAATATCAAAATTCTAAAATATAATACAATTGAAATGTTCATGTGTGAACATTTCACCTATGAAACGTGCATATGTGAAACAGCAAAAGTGAACATTTATGAACAACAAATTTGTTCATAATTTGTTGCATATACTACAAAGTTCTCCATTCTAGATATTTCCCTAGTCTGCCTAATTACATATATCATTGTTGCTGCAAAGGCCTGAAACCACTAACTGTAACACTTATCAAAGTACAATATATATATGGCCAAATATTAGCAAAATAAATACATAAAATTAAAACCTCAGTGATTCTATGGGTTGTTTAGAAAAAGAAGGTTCTGTAACTTTGTAGTAGCATCAGTTATTATCTTACCATCTCCATAGACCCTTTTAAATATTTTCCATACGGTCCAGGACCCATAAGGAAAAATCAGTCTCAGTTAAGTGTGTATGTAGTTATGAAGTCATTTTATAATTTCACATATTTTAAAAATTCATTTATTTTTAATTGAGGGACAATGGCTTTACAATATTTGTTTGGTGTCTGCCATACATCATCATGAATTAGCCATAGGTATACAAATGTCCCCTCCCTCTTGAACCTCACTCCCACCTCCCACCCTTTCCCAGCTTTCTAGTTTGTTGCAAAGCCCAGGTTTAAATTCCCTGAGTCATATAGCAAATTCCCTTTGGCTATCTAGTTTATGTATGGTAGTGTATATGCGTTCATGCTCCTCTCTCCATTAGTCTCATCATCCCCTTCCTCCCCCTGCACCCCGCTCCCCGTGTCCATAAGTCTGCTCTCTGTGTCTGAGTCTCCATTGCTGCCCTGAAAACAGGTTCATCAGTACCATTGTTGTAGATTCCATAGAAGTATATGTTAATATATGATATTTGTTTTTCATTTCTGACTTACTTCACTCTGTATAATAGGCTCTAGGTTCACCTGCCTCGGTAGAACTGATTCAAATGCATTCTTTTTTATGGCCAAGTAATATTCTATTGTATATATGTACCACAGCTTCTTTATCCATCCATCCTTTGATGGACATCTCGGTTGCTTGCGTGTCCTAGCTATTGTAAATAGTGCTGCAATGAACATTGGGGTACATGTGTCTTTTTCAGTTTGGGATTCCTCAGGCTATATGCCTGGAAGTGGTATTGTTGGGTCATATGGTAGGTTTTAAGGAGTCTCCACACTGTCTTCCATAGTGGCTGTATCAATTTACATTCCCACCAGTAGTGCAAGAGGGTTCCCTTTTCTCCACACCCTCTCCAACACTTTTTGGTTGTGGATTTTGCTGATGGCCATTCTGACCAGTGTAAGGTGATATCTCATTGTAGTTTTGATTTGCATTTCTCTAATAATGAGCAATGTCGAGCATCTTTGCATGTATTTATTAATCATCTGTATGTTTTCTTTGGAGAAATGACTGTTTAGGTCTTTTGATCACTTCTTGATTGAGTTGTTTGTTTTTCTGATATTGTGTTGCCCATTATTCATATCAGTGGTATTTGATGGAAAGAGATAGGCGCGTCTCTGGAGTAAACCGTTACTATGTGTCAAAGGGTTTGGAGAACACTGATTAAGGAAGAGTTTTCCTGGTTGATGCAATTAATCATTGGTCAGTTGTTTCCTTAGCTATTATATTCTCCCATTCTGAGAGTTGTCATTTCACCTTGTTTATAGTTTCCTTTGCTGTGCAAAAGCTTAATTAGGTCCCACTTATTTTTGGTTTTGCTTCTGTTATTCTAGGAGGGGGTCATAGAGGATCTTGCTGTGATTCATGTCATCAGTGTTCTGCCTGTTTTCCTCTAAGAGTTTTATAGTTTCTGATCTTATCGTATAATATTTTGATAAAATGTAATAAAATTACAATTTCATAAAATGCATTGTCAGTCTTTATGTCATGTCTGTATTACCTCAGTATCCTGTACCACAAACTTTGAGGTAGATACTATCACATCTGAATTTTACACGTGAATGAACAGAAGCACAGAGGGGCTGAGTAACCCCTGCCAAGTCATCATCATCTAGTGTGTTGTGGGCTCATGCTTGAGCACAGGAGTCTGACCCCTGGATTAATACTTTTATCCACCATTCTTGGTAGCCACACACTTACGCATTATTATAGATTAACTTTTGGAAGCAATGCTGTGTATCACTTCAGTTCAGCAAACATTTAATGAGTGCCTGGCCTGTTCTCTGGACTGGTGATACAAAGATGAGTATTAATGAGTAAAAGTCAGGCACTCTTCTGAAACTTTACTTCCAACCAGCAGTTAATAGGAGAACAATCAATTCTTTTCCCACTACAAGGTTAACTCAGAAGTCTGTATGACTGTTCTGTAAGATGGCATATGACTAACCTAGAGAGACAATTGTGCAAGAATGTATCTGCTTTTTTATATCATAATTCATTTCATTATAAATAAATCATGGCTCTTAAAGTGGATAGGTTTTAGCCCCACTCCTGACATCTACTCCTTTACTAAAGTCATTCCTGGGAAGATGGAGTGACTGATCTGATTGAATTTGGAAAAATGATGTATGCTCTGTTCAGCCCTTCTGTCCGCCAAGGGACCAGCTGCTATTGGGGGCTGGATTCCTATGCTTCCTCAGAAACTGTGCTCCTGGGGAAAGGAGGGATGCAGGGACTGGATGGGGAAGCATGTCTTGTTCTGGGATTCAATATTAATAGCTCAATTCAGTCAACAGGCTTCAACTATGTCCTCCTACGTGATTTCTCTCAGTAAGGGGAGTGGAAAAAGGAGTATTTTTGTTGGCAAACTCACAAGCATTTATTAGACATAATTCTATTCTCCAACAAGAAACAGACAACTGATGAGTGAGTATATAGGCATTATTACCTAAGAAAACACTTAAAATTTGCTGAAAGTTGTTATCTTTCATATATATATAAATATTCCCATATATGTATGTATATATATTTCAGTCGTGATCCCATGGACTGTAGCCACAACAGGTTCCTCTGTCCATGGAATTCTCTAGGCAAGAATACTGAAGTGGGTAGCCATTCCCTTCTCCAGGGGATCTTCCTAACTCAGGGATCAAACCCGGGTCTCCTCCATTGCAGGAATAGTCTTCTTACTGTTGGGGCCACCATGGAAGCCCCATATATATATTCACTTACAGGTATATATACACACTTACATGCACATATATGTGTATATAAAAAGGTGCATATATGCACACATATGTGTACATATAGATAAGGAGATACATAGTCCTAAAGAATAGTAGCCAAACTCTTAGTTGCTTCTTTCTTTCTAATGATTGCAAAGTCTTAAAATTTGCACTTCCTTGCCCAGAATTACCTCTAACCACATTAATAACTAAGATTACTTGGAAATTGAAAT
The DNA here is from genome assembly GCA_917880005.1 of Nanger dama. NCBI lineage: Eukaryota > Metazoa > Chordata > Mammalia > Artiodactyla > Bovidae > Nanger > Nanger dama. The sequence goes on from CAKJTW010000021.1 coordinate 27,402,109, forward strand.
CTTAAATCATAGGAACATCAGTTATAGAAAATAGAAATTTCTTAGATACTAATCAAAGTATTCATCTTTGTCCCATACATTTGACATTTTAACTTTCATGAAATCTAGCTTTCCCCAAGAGATGGACCTGTCTCTATAGCCTGTCAACTTCCAACCTTAGTGCATTCATTGAAATTTTAGTGTCAATATTGTAGCTATGTAATAAAGTTTATAACTCATATCATTTTAGTATAGTCATAGAGAACAGAGTGATATCATAATTGCACAAAGGGATCATTAAGTCGCTGGCTAGAGTGAAAATGCTTATGAATGAGCCCCGAATAAACTCTGTGAGACAGGTGAAGGATTCCATGCTAAAAGGCCAAGGGATGTGACACTTTGTCCTTCTTGCCTGAGGTGTGTGCAAGTCAGCTTTTAGGAGGCACTTATGAAATTGACATTTCTGCACATGGTATCCATGTGGCTATGTTGCAAATATGCTGAATTCTGGCCCCTTTTGCAATGTTGAAAAAGTAAAGTCATTTCATTACTGATTTACATGGGAGTTATTATCTGCAACATCTGTACACCCAACACAAGTTGATTTAATTTGCTCAAATTTCCTGGTAATCATACACATTGACATGGAAAGGACATTCTTTCCCTCCTTTCTTGGGGAAAAAAAAAAAGGAACAACCACCCATTTCCTCCACTTGAATTTAATACACATTCACCAATGGCAGCCTTGGAGAGTAGTTTGTTAAAGAGTTAGAAGGGTTAAGGTAGCATTACTTGGCATCATTCTAGGAAAATAGAATCCAAGCATTTTTGCCTTTAGAGTTTCCTTATTGGACAGTGAAATGCAAGACTGAAGGAAGATAAACGGTCAGTTTGCAGTGTTGCTACATGAAAGTGGAGGGTGTTCAATCACTGAAGAGATGAACTGTGTCATCTTTTTTTTTCCCTCCCTTAAATTCAGGATTGTTCCCTCTGGTATAATCTTCTTTTTTCCCTCTGTCCAGTTCAGACTTAAATGATACCAGATGTTGGCTGTCCAGCAATATTTTGCTCATTTCTCAGTTGGAAAATTGGCTCTCTTTGCTTGCTCATTTCTTTCAAATCAAAAAGATTTTTTTAAATTAACAAATTATTGTTGCCTGCAGCAAACCATGAGTTAATGTCTATCATATTCTGCACCAATTATTAAAGAAACATTTATTAGGTGGCCACTCTGAACAGGACACTACCCCAGACTCAATTTGACCCCAACCTACTAGTATGAAGGTCTCAAGGATTTCCAGAATTAGCAACTTTATATGAACAATAATCATAGGGCCTTCCATGGTGCTCCAGTGGTTAAAACTACACACTTTTGCTGTAGGGGGCCTGAGTTTGAACCCTGGTAAGGGAACTAAGATCCTACATGCTATGCAGTTCAGCCAAAACAAAACAAACAGAAAGCTCAAAACAAAAACCAATAATAATTTGTATAAAGTGAACATAGGGCTACACCTGCCAATGCAGGAGACATAAGAGATGCTGGTTTGACCCCTGGGTCAGGAAGTTCCCCTGGAAGATGGCATGGCAACCTACTCCAATATTCTTGCCTAGAGAATCCCATGGACAGAGGAGCCTGGCAGGCTACAGTCCATGGGGTCACAAAGAGTTGGACATGACTGAAGCAACTTAGAAGATGGCTGCTTGGGCTGCCATAATGAAGAACCATAAGATCAAGTGATTTAAACAATAGGAACGCATATCCCCACAGCCCTGGAGGCTGGGAGTCTGAAATCAAAGTGTTGGCAGGTTAAGTTTCTCCTAATACCTCTCTCCATAGCTCTCAGATGACTGCTTTTTACTGTGGCCTCATATGATGATTTTTCTGTGCACACACATCCCTATTATGTCTAAATTTTCTCCTCTTGTAAGGACACCAGTCAGATTGTATTAAGGTTCATGTAAATGGCCTCATTTTAACTCAGTCACCTCTGTGAAGGCTCTGTCTCTAAACACAGTCACATTCATTGGTACTGAGATTTAGGGCTTCAGCCTGGGACTTTGGACGGAGTGGACACACTGTAGCCTGTAATGATGGCCATGAATCTGGACAGGAAATGAGGCGTTGGATTGCCTGCCAACAGGGATTGGTGACAAGTACAGAGAGACAGAATCTTCTCCCTGCCCAGCCTGTGTCTTGTAAGCCCCATGATCTAGAAGCAACCCTGAGACTGCAGACAGGGTGAGATCTTAAACTGAATGAAGAAATACTGAAATGACTAAGATTGCTTTGAATTTTAAAAGACTGGTTTCTTACCATCTGAAAAACATAGCCATTAAGTGCAGATATAGGAAAAAAATTTTTAAGTAGCTTTTCTCCGGCCAGTATCTGTGACTTGGGATTGCACACGCAGCGCCCATACTGTGTGGCTGCACCAGGAGCCTGGGCTGCAAAGAGCTGAAAGAAGTTCAGGCGCACTGAAGAGAAGCAGCGTATTGAAAAGTTTCAGAGGATTCACAGACTCGAGTGGAAGGCTGTCTGGAGCAGAAAGAGGAACGCCAAGAACCAGAAATCTCCAGAGACGAGCAGCAGGAAGCAAAAGGAAACAGCTGAACAGGACTAGAAAGTCTGCTAAGAATACCATCGCCGCCGGCTGCCACTGCTAGGATGAATGACTTCCGGGCATTCTGCTAGTCCTTGCATCACTGGCTCCAGGAGGAAGTACATTCTTATTTCCTGTGAGACGAGGAAGAGAAAGGTCTGGCTCCTCAGCTTTGTCCTGGAAGACAGTCTCTTGGAATTTTCCTCAATTCTAGGCTGTACACACCAGGCAAGTTAATTGTTCAGTAGGAAATAGGGATGACAAAGTAGAAGTCATTTTGGTTTTGGGAAATCCAAAATCTGACATCCCCTACATTCTTAGCACGGAAAAAACAGCCAGTGTAACAACCGTTGTTGTTTTTCTAATAATTATTATTGCGTATTTTCAATTCCAAAATTTCCTTAAGAAAAAGCTACACAGCTAGCTATCGGTAGACTGTGCTTAGCCGTTCAGTCGTGTCTGACTCTTATGACGCCATGGACTGTAGTCCACCAGGCTCCTCTGTCCATGGGATTCTCCAGGAGGGTGGGTTGCCATTTCTTCCTTCAGGGGATCTTCCCAATCAAGGGGTCCAACCAGCATCTCCTGTATTACTGCACTGCAGGTGGATGCGTTACTCACTGGGCTACTGGGGAAGCCCCAATAATTATTAGTGCATATGATTAACTCCAAAAGTTTCCAAAGAGAAAGGGAAGTTCAGTGTTGCCTAGAATAGTTAGAATTTAAAGAGGGTGTTCTAGGTGAGCAGATCTTGAATGCATAGGATTTGAATAATTAGAAGATGAAATTGAGCATCTGACATATTCCAGGGAGTAGTATGAGCCCAGGCAGGTAGTTGAGTGTGAAGATGAGTGCCTGAACTGAATGGGGGCTGCTTCTGGAAAGTTCTGACAGACCAGGTTGAACACTTCCAGAAGGAGCTCTAGGGAGGCTCCTGTTTCCACAAGGAGGGGTTTGAGTTGCTGGTTCAAAGGAAGCCACTGTAGATTCTCCAGCAGCCATTCCCAGTGGCACAACATCCACCTTGCTTGAAGTTTAAGGACAGAACAGCATAAGTTGTTCAGGATCTGGAAACCACCATTGTCCTCAATTTTCCTTTAAGCTACTGTTAAGCAGTTCCCTGATACCTAGGTTTTCTTTTTCTTTGGAAATTTTGTTAGCACGCTTCATTCTTTGTATTTTTCTTTCAGTTTCAACAATAACAACAACAACAACAAAAACTATCCTATCTGCTACTTATTTCTGTTTATAAAACAATTTGAAAAATTTTTGTTTCATCACAACAAAGAAAATAAGCTTTTTGAATTTTTTTCCTGATGCAAACTGGTTTTCATTTAGAGCCAGGAAATATTTTTGTTCCTAAACAGAAACAAGAAAAGCATGAACAGGGTAGCTGGGACAATATTTGGTATTCTAAGGTTTGCACGAAGTATTGACTTGTGAAACCCATGTTCAATGTAGGTGTCTTTAAGTGGAAATTTTGTATTTTATCTTTACAGTAGGCATTTACTTCCCTGCATGCCTTACTTTATGGAATACTTTTCAGAGTTTATTTTTCTCTTAAGTCTTTGATCCATTTGACTGAGTTTGTTCTGTGTGAAGGTCAACACAGATCTATGATTTTTTAAATAGAGATTTGGATTGAAAACAACAACAAATACCTCTTCAATTACTACCAGAACTCCTGCCCTCTGCTTTCCATGTTGCCCACCTTTGATCCTACATGATTCTGAACTGAGATGCTGGGCAGGCAGTGAAGGGCACCATGAGAACTACTAGGGGAGAAGGCCATGGAAATTGCTGTGAGTGAGTTATACCTCCAGTGAAGAAAACTGCTGTATGCCTGCCCCTTTGTGATGCCCTCTGGTTGCTGCTGCCACCAGGAGGTGGGGTCTGTTTCTCCAGCTCCTTAAGACTCAACTGGCCTTTGGATTGATTTTGATCAGTAGAGTGTGATGGAAGGGCCCTGTGGAGGAGCCTGAGGTGCCCCAAACAACAGGCAACAGAGAACTGGAAGCCTCCAGCCCCATCAGGTCATCTGATCACTGCAGCTCCGTGAGTGAGCCCCAGTTAGACCAGCAGAAGAACTGCCCATATTTCCACTGCACAGAATTATAGAGGACGCTAAATCACTGCTGTTTTATGCCACTATCTGGAAAGGACTTTATAAGGAGCAATAAATAACAGATACACCTGCTTATTATTTTGGGGGGCTTAATACTGAGTTCAGGCTACTTATGTACATAATAGCAAATATGAATCACTTTAATTTACTATGTGCCATAGTTAAGAGCTTTTCAAATACAGAGAGGCTGTCTCTACAGACAGAAGTGTTTGCTGAGGCTGTTATACCTATAGAGGGTGATCAAGATCCAGAGTCTCATCCTCAGTTTTGTACATCAAGCCTACAGGACCGACTCATGTTATTCAGTCTATCTGACAACAGATTGAGTATCTATTCAGAATTCCGGTTGCTTCCAACTTATATTGCAAGGTGGTTACAATTGTTCCACTCTGTTGAGAAAATTCTGAACTCTGCATGGCAATCTGAATGAAAAGCCAAAATAATCCAGAGGTAAACAGGATAATTTTGCATGGTATTATAGCATCATAGAGCTCCCTCAGGGGCACAGTGGTAAAGAATCTGCCTGCCAATGCAGGAGACGTGGGTTGGTTCTATCCCTGGTTCAGGAAGAACCCCTGAAGAAGGAAATGGCAACCCACTCCAGTATTCTTGCCTGGGAAATCCCATAGACAGAGGAGCCTGGTGGGCTACAGTCCTTGGGGTCCCAATGAGTTGGAAAAAACTGAACACACACACACATGCAGTATTACAAGGTTCTGTTGCCCCCTTTTCAGTGATAAACAATGGAATCTAGTAGTTCACCCCAGTGTATAGGACCACTTCCACTCTGGATAGTCCTAGAAATAAGAACAGGCCCTGGTCCTTCTATTATACTTGCTAAAACTCCACATGAGCATGGTTTCTAGAGAAACCAGCATCACATTACTGACATTATCACATTGTGACACCATTTTCCTGGCTATGAACTCTAAATAGAGACTTGAAGAAACTCACTGGGTAGCACATGTATCACCTTTCAAATATTTATTTTATTTAATATTGAGTGAAAGATTCTGTAAATTCTAATGTGCTTTACGATTTTCAAAAGTTTCACAAAGGTAATTTCACATGTTCCCATAATAGCCCTTCCTTTATCCCTGCTCCTGTATTGTTCCTCCTCCCTTCTCTCTCCCCAATGATAACTGCTCATTTGTTCTCTTTACCTGTGTCTGTTTCTTTTTTTTGTTGTTTATTTCATTAGTTTGCTCTGTTTGTAGGTTTTAGATATAAGTGATCATGCAGTCTATGTCTTTCTCTGTTGGGCTTATTGAGCGTAGTGACACCCATGTCCCTCCGTGTTGCTGCAGATGGCAGTTTCCTTCTCTTTTATGGCTGAGTACTATTCCATTGTGTGCGTGTGTGTGTGTGTGTGTGTGTGTGTGTGTGTGTGTGTGTGTGTCTCACATTTTCTTTATTCATCTGTTGATGGACACTTAGGTTGCCAGTCTTGTCTCCACGTTTTATAGTATGTCACTGTCTCTCGCCTATGTTCCGATTCAATTAACCACAAATCCCTGAGCCACTTTTACATTCATCAGCACATTTTTAAAATTGATTTTCCTCTAAATACGTGCAAACTATGGCCTTTTTCATTATATTGGGAGCTCCAGTCCCCCAAAGTAATATATTAGCACATTATCTTAATATAATAATGAAGCTAAAATATTTTTAAAGAGTTACAGCTTAAAAAGATTCAGCTCTATGCTGATTTATAGCTCTCTTGTGCAGTATGTAATTACTGGATATCTTTACCCAAGTGGAGAAAATATATTTAAGATACTGAATTAAGCATTTTTCCTCAAAATTAATGCCTTTGCTTATATTTGCACATTCTTAATTTTTTATATTTCTTTCTCTTCTCATTCTATCGGTAAAACCATCACACAACCCTCTTCTTGTCCCTCATCAAAACAAACAGAAATGAATTAATCAGTCAAAATGATCAAGACATAAATATAGCTTTTCAAAAAAAAATTTTTGTCATCCAATACATTAGTAAACATCTTCAATAGTGTACCAGATTTGTTAAAAACTTCAAATGCAGTGTATATAACCAGTGCAAAAAAAAAAAAAAAGTTTCTGCTTCATCTTTGTATTTTTATTTCTTTGAATATAGTTGCTTTATAGTGTTGTGTTAGTTTCTGCTGTACAACAAGGTGAATCAGCTATATACAGTCACATATCAGTGCTAAGCTGGCTGCAGTCCCGTCCGACCCTTTGTGACCCTATGGACTATAGCCTGCCAGGCTCCTCTGTCCATGGGATTCTCCAGGCAGGAATACTGGAATAGGTTGCCATGCCCTCCTTCAGGGGAGCTCCCTAACTCAGGGATTGAACCTGCGTCTCTTGTATCTCCTGCATTGGCAGGCGGGTTCTTTGCCGCTAGCGCCACCTAGAAAATGTATATCCCCTCTTTTTGAATTTCCTTCTTGTCTGGATCACCACAGAACGGTGAGTAGACTTGCCCGAGCTATACAGTAAGTTCTCATTAGTTATCTATTTATAATAGTAGTGGATATTTGTCAATCACATTCTCCCAATTCATCCTGCCACTCCCCTATCCCCTTGGTGTCCATGCATTTATTCTCATTGTCTATGTCTCTATTTCTGCTTTGCAAATAAGGTCATCTATACCATTTTTCAGGCAATAGCAACCTACTCCAGTACTCTTGCCTGGAAAATCCCATGGATGGAGGAGCCTGGAGGGCTGCAGTCCATGGGGTCGTGAAGAGTCAGACACAACTGAGCGACTTCACTTTCACTTTTCACTTCGTGCATTGGAGAAGGAAATGGCAACCCACTCTAGTGTTCTTGCCTGGAGAATCTCAAGTTCGAGGGCGCCTGGTGGGTTGCCGTCTATGGGGTTGCACAGAGTTGGACATGACTGAAGCGACTTAGCAGCAGCAGCAGCGGCATACCATTTTTCTAGATTCTACATCTATGCTTTAATATGATATTCATTTTTTTTCTTTTAAAAACACAAAAATGTCTTGTATTTTTAAAAAGAACACCTGTAACTTATTAAAATAAAAAACAAAGTTTTAGGAACAAAGTTTTATGCCACTATATTCTCAGCATTCTTGCAGTAATAATTAATTTTCTATTCTCTATGATACATGTAATTACTAAGGGACACACTCCATTTTAAAAGTTGAAAATATCATTTTCTATCACTGTAGGGGAATTTTCAGCCATCATGTTTGAGTGGCACTTGTGAGGACAGCTGGGCCCTTAGGAACTTAGGCATTATCTTCAGATACTTGGAATGAGCTCTAGTATGTAACAGCCTCCAAGACCTCCCCTTTCTGCCTCAAACCAATAAGACATTTTTTGCCATGATCCCATCGCCAGGTGTCCTAACTACTTATCGAAGGGATAGATCATTTTCTGCTCAGTGATTCAAAATTGCCTCTGATGCAGCTGGCAGGCTGGAATCAGGGGTCCTCAGCACGGAACCAGCATCACAGGCACAGTGGCTCTCAGTCCAGGTCAGCGTTGTCTCGCTGATAGTCACTGATATCATCACCATGAAGTTAGGGATAAAAGTTACAGTGACTGCAGATTTTCATTCTTTGTGTCAACAAAGAGTAAAAGGACAGCCAAGACACCTTCAATAACTATCTGTATCTTAAAATCTTGTAGAGGAAACTACACTTGATAAGTGTACCAACATTCCTGATATGTTATACAGGTACTTTGGTCCTTGTGTGTATCTTTTGATTAGACGTTAGACTCTTGATTGATTATGGCTTTTGAAAGTTGTCATGTATATTTAGATATGTCTACATTGGACATGTAGTTGTTAGAACCTTTTATAACCTTTGCACTGAGAAATGGATATAATACCCGACATGGAGGCTGGAAATGGGACACACCATATTTTCCTTTCCTTTGGTCTTTTTGTGAACAGGAATATCATACTAACATCTATTTACCTAGAGAGAAATAGGTATATGAAAATATCTTCTTTTAGTTTATTTTTAATTGTAGGATAGTTGCTTTACTAAAAATATCTTTAAGACAGATTACCTGGCATTCACTTATAATTATCATATGTAGTGTATGGTATGATTACTTTTTAAGATGTCAGTGTATTTTAATGTACTAACTAGTCTATGAGCTAAATGGGGATAAACACTTTTTAACATGTCATTATATGGACGTAAGTCTGAGTGAACTCCGGGAGTTGGTGATGGACAGGGAGGCCTGGCGTGCTGTGATTCATGGGGTTGCAAAAAGTCGGACACGACTGAGCGACTGAACTGAACTGAACTGAACTGAACTGAACTGATAGGTGGCTCAGTGGTAAAGAACCTGCCTGCAGTGCAGGAGATGTGGGTTCAGTCCCTGGGTCAAGAAGATTCCCTGGAGAAGGAATTGACTACCCACTCCAGAATTCTTGCCTGGGAAATCCCATGGACAGAGGAGCCTGGCAAGTTACAGTTCATGGGGTTGGAAAGGAGTCAGACATGACCTAGCAAATAAACCCAACAGCAAAATACCTCCAATAGTAAAATTAACATGAGTAATAAGAGCAATGTATAAATAGAATCTGGTCACTAAGTTCTTTGTTTCAGGAACAATGCTAAATACTTCTCATATATCTCATTTAACCCTCAAAACCTTTCTACAAAACAGCTATTATCCATATTTTACAGATAATGAAACTGAGGTTCAAGTAAGCAACTTGCTCAAAGTCACATTTTGCTAAAGGGAAGGTTCGATTGTTTTTATTAGAGATAATAGCAGCAGCAGTGGCGTCAGGAAGCTGTTTACTCTTCCTTCCTTCCTTTCATTAGATTGCTTGCATCTTGAGGTCCTCTGGCTCACAGTTTTATCCCGCGTGAAACTCTCATACATCATTAATATATGCTGAGGACTTAATATAGACTGTTGGTATGATTCTGGCTCAAGCCCCACTCCTGGAGGATCACATCTCTGTAAATCAGGGGCTTCTACATGTGGAAAATCGTTAAGTAGGGAAACATTATGAAGAGGTTTTGCTGTACACACTTTGTAATAATTTACAGTGTTTGCTCAAATGCATGTCCTACATGGTAGAGCAATTACACAGGTAATAAACCATGTATCTGAGAACAGAATACATAACATCTAACCTCTCCACACACACTTGATTTCTCCTGATTTATTTATAATTTTCTTAGGTTTAAGTGATTTCTCTTATTATGTTTTGCTTCATATAACACCGTGGCAAGACCTTAGCCAAACAGTTGCTATACTAAAATTATCTCATACTTCTTAATCCTACATTTGCTGGCATATAAAATGTTCTGTGTTATAGTCGACAGTATGGTTGAGCAATAGGGAAGAAAGGTGAAAGCAGAAACGTACAAAAAAAGAAAAACCGTTGAGAAGCTTATTAACAAGTAAAAATGTACAGAAACTGGAACCAATTCATTCTCTTCTCCTGCAACCAGTTATAAGCACATCATGGCATTTTCTGAAGCAGAAAACATTTCTACAATGCTGTTTTCAGTGCTGTATCAAACACCGTGCTAATTTGAACACAAAGTTCTCCAAGTGCCAGGTGATACGTTGTAACAATATAATTTTTAAATGTTGTTCAAAATACAAATGACAAAGGGAGCAAAACCACTGGCATTCTCAGTTTATAAGCTAACTTGTTTATCTTTGTACTTTAATGATGATACTACTTTCATAAGTGAATTTGAATAAGCTCTCATCTTGGGTTGACAATAAGTCTATTTTTTTGTGTTTGTTCTTAGAAGCTTTTTCACTAAGTGAAAGTAATGTGATGGAGGTTCTAAGTAACTGAGACCATGCCAACATATGACACTGAATAAATCATAAGTGCTGATTCATTTTCATCACTAAATAATTTGATTTGTTACAGTTATCCCTATTTGATTACTGAAGCAGGTAAGATAGTCAGATACATTTTTAATAATGATATTGCAAAAATGAAAGTGAATCTGTTTTTAAATAAGTGCCTGAAAAAAATCAAATATGACCTTTAAATATTTGAATCATCTGACTTCCTATGACTCATTAAACTATCTTTGTCAATGAAAAACTAGTATTTTTAATAGCAATTTTTCTGACTCTCTAACTTAAATGTATTATTACTTCTAATTCTTGAAAGGACATCTGAGAAGTAAATCCTATTATTCTTCTTTTATAGATGAGGAAGCAGATGGCCAGAATAGTTCAGCAAATTGACCCTAAAGTCAGTAAGTAAACGTTATAGCTAAGATTTCAGCCCAAATCTGTCTGGGTCTAATGTCTATTCTCTTTCCAACATACCATTCTACTTATTGAATTACAGTAAATTAGAGAAACCAAGCCTGTTTCTATCAAATTTTATCTAACGTATGATTGTAGTCCTCAATAAGTTTTAAAACAATTAGTCACTATCCATTCAAAATCAGTCTGAAAAGAGAGCAAAACCAGCCAAGACATTTTATCATTGCAACTGCCCGCACAGATAGACTAAGTCTACCTAAAAGTTAACTAATTTTTCAAAGCTTCACTGGTATTTTAGAATATCTTAAGACTTGTATATAGTTGAGCATTTTTATCTCAGAGCTTAAAATACCTAGTATTTATTTCTGGTAACAAAGAAAGTACTGTTAGGTCAGCTGAAATCTCAAACTAGGTAATTTAAATCTTTCTTACACTGGGATATGATACGTGATTAAAACTCTCCACCAAAACAAAATAAGTATTATAGGCTCCTATATTACAAGAGAGTTTCCTACTGGATTCTTCAGTGGAAATTCAAAATTAGGAGAAACTAACAATAGACAAGATAAGTATTATTTTATATATAATCATATCTCAAATATGTAGTTATATACAATAATCCTCTGTGTGATTCAAAAAAGGCATTCTGTATGTAGTCAGTAAACATTTCAGGAGCATACTTTCAAAATAGTGCTTTTGAAGTTATCTCTGGTTTTAATACACACAAGTGTTGTAGTAAAAATAAGAGAATAATTGCCAAGAATGAACATTTCCTTAGTACGTAAATTTTCATGACACTTCACCCAGCCCTACAGGTATTTATTACATAGAATCAAGACCACCTTCTTCAAGCAATTTTAAAAAATCTAGCAAATGGAGTCTAGAAACATAATTCGCTGGGGAAGTTTTTATATGAAATGATCTTTAAGTCTCTTTCCAAGTCCCAGTGCTATATTTTCATGATTCTAATTGTAAAAACTGTTTTGTTGATTGGGAGATGGCAAGGAAACATTTGTTGTTTCTTCAAAAACAGTGAAAGTTGTACTGTTCATGCGGTAGGAATAATGGAATGGTGGGGATGGATGAACCCTTAGCCAAAGGCTGGGGATCTTTGTTTACTCCTCTGCAGCCACTGGTGGAATGATATAATCTTGGTTGAATAATTTTTGAATTCTTTGATTTTCGGTGTTTCTCCATAATCTATGAAATTGAAGTTTAAAAACTAATGTGGGGGATTTTTCAAAAGCCAGGTTTGTGTATATGTTGCTGGTAACATCAACTGTTAACAGATAACTGGACCTAAGTCAGAGCATTCTGCCGCTGTCATGAAGCAGAGGCCTTTTGTCACAGGGATATGTGTTCACCTGAGATCCTGTTTCCACTCTGACACTGACCATCCCAGACAAGGCCAGTGCCCCCTTAGGTGTAGAAGGAGGCTGGGGATACAATGTCTCCAATGATTATTGCTTATTCTTTTTGATCCTTGAAAATCCTCACCTTCCCTAACAAAAGAATTGGAGTTCATGTTTTAAAGAGACAGAAACAGGGGATGGTACCAAAAATATCTTGGACTAAAATTACACAAGAATGATTGAAAGCCTCCAGGGAAGTCATTTTTTTTTTTTCATCCTTTTAAACTCTTTTCTCTTGTGAAAGCTCTTAGTATGGAGGTAATAGTGCTTTCTAATCCAGACTAAGAAAGTCATAGCATTTTGGGGGAATATTGTTAAGTTTTTATAAACCATCTAAGTTAATAATATGTATGTTTTATGTGTATGAATTGATGACTTAGTACTTGGTTAATATAACTGATTTAGAAAAAAACACTTTACAAAAATAAAGTTTAAAAAATGTGATTAGTGCTTAAGAACAGTAACAGATATAAAAACCAATCTCCCATACTTTTAAAAGTGAATGTGGTTTATTGGCTTACAAATAAAAAGTCTAAGGATAGATGGACTTTAGTCGAAGTGTGAGGAGAACTCTGTCTCTATGTTTCCTGGATTTACTTGCATTTCCATCTCTTGTCGGTCATCTTCATCCTTAAAATGTTATCCTGTGTTCATACGATGTCCGTCAGCTTTGTCTGCACATCCAGTGTGAGAAAATGGCCACTGCCTTCTATTGCTGAACAAATGCCCCACATTTGCTATCAGTGACCCATCTCGAAGGTGCTCAGCTTTGGACTAATTTGTTTGAGCACAGTGGTGCCTGGTCTTGGTTTAGGATAGAGTTAGATAATGAAACACTGATGAAACAATAGTAAAAAGTAGTGGGAAATCAGGAGCTACCCTTGGGCCTGGTGAGGAAGTAAATCCCACCCAAATTCCCTGGCTGCTGAGCAAAATGAATGCAGTGGTGGTAGGTGGAATAGAAGGTTGGTAAGATAACCACAGTACCCACTGGAGAGTTCTGTCACTTCAGTAAACATTATCAGGAGTAGTCTGTTTCCCCATAGGAAACTTGGAGATCAAACAAGAACTCCATGCTTTCATAGCGTTATAGTGGTAGAGGGAAATTTAAAGACAACCCAATCTAGTCCTCATACTTGGAAGATGGGAAAAGTGAGACACAAAGAGGTTAGATAATTTGTCCTAGAAAATATAGCAGAACTTGGAGGTAGTCTCCACGTCACTGCCCCCATCTAGCACCCTTTCAATGACACATTTGTCATTTATTTATTCATTCAAGATGTAGTGACCATTGTTATCTCCAGCGCTGCCTATTGAAAAGTGTCTGGATATCTACCACCGCTTCATGTTGATACATAGCAGACACCAACACTATAATTTAAAGCATTATTCTCCAACTAAAGATAAATAAATTAAAGAAAACCTACTACAAAGGCCACCTTGTCCATTAGAATTTTTCAGTCTTTGAGTCAAAATTTTCTTTTTCATGTTATACGTGGTCCTGGAATGTTTTGCTTCTCTCAACCACTTTCTACATTGTATTACATTTTTGTCTTTATCTCTTTCACTGAAGTTTAAGTTCATTAAAAAGGCTGTGCTGTTCATTTCTCTGTCTTTCAGAGTGCTGCCTACATATTAATGTTTGAATATGTGAATGAAAATGTAAATATTAATATTTTGCTCAGGAAATGGTGATTTGAGAATTTCTTAGGAGTAGACAGTTTGCACCCTTTACAACTAACCAGAATCATGTCTATCATCCCTTAGTTGTAGCTGGGACTGAACCAGTCTTGCTATCGGTGACCCAACATTTGGAGTCAGGTCAAATGTTGAAGTGAGTGAGGCCTGCCTTCTTCCCTTCTGCCCAGTTGTTTGGGGCCATCACTGTTCCCCTGAAGAAGCCATTGTGTTACAGATATCAGCACCACAGGTAGCTTTCCCCAGCCCTCAGTCAGTTCAGTCGCTCAGTCATGTCCAACTCTTTGCAACCCCAAGGACGGCAGCACCAGGCTTCCCTGTCCATCACCAACTCCTAGAGCTTGCTCAAACCCATGTCCATTGAGTCAGTGATGCCATCCAATCATCTCATCCTCTGTCATCCCCTGCTCTTTCCCGCCTTCAGTCTTTCCCAGCATCAGGGTCTTTTCCAATGAGTCAGTTCTTCGCATCAGGTGGCCAAAGTATTGGAGTTTCAGCTTCAGCATCAGTCCGATGAATATCCAGGTTGATTTCCTTCAGGGTTGACTGGTTTGATCTCCTTTCAGTTCAAGGGACTCCCCAGCCCTATCAACATGTAAATTGTTCTGTTCTACTCCAGCAGACTCTTCTAGGAATCGTTTGAAATACATTTATTCTAACTTTATGTTCCTAATACTCTCAGTGGTATTTGATTTTTATAGGCACTCTTGAGGTAGAAGTTCTATGAAATCTAAATTAAAGTTTGAGTTTGAAATAGCATGATAAGGTAACAGTATGACCTTTAAACACAAGATGGTCTTCTTTGTCTTTCTTCTGTTTAATTTGCATCCCTACTTGCCCATTCATAAAGCCAGCCCAGCCTTTACTATGTCCTGGCTCATTTCATAATATCCCTTGAAATTATGTCATGATGCAGAGAGGAGCGGGGGTTGAGGGATCATGGAAAGCTTCTCTACAATAAAATACACTTCGTTGGACCCACTGGGACACCAGTCTTTTTGACAAGTACAAAATTGATGATATATCTGTGATGGGAGAAGCTGAAATAACTCTAACAGAAGTGTCACAGCCTCAAAGTCAGACCAGAAGTACTGCAGACACTGTTATGTGAAAAGGAATCTATGTTTATTAAGAGGCCACGCATTAAAACTTTTAGGGTACTGAATCTGCCCAGAGAGAAATATATGGAGACATATTGAGATGGGCCCCTTCTTTCTGTCAATATTACATTATGATTAATTTGAACAGGATAGTAAATCTTGAATTGCAAATGAGATAGCTAAAACTTAGCTGTTTATCTTTGCTGTCACAGTACCACATATCAAAAGAATACCCTTCAGATTAAATGAAAATGGTCTCTAAAAGCAATTTTACTGCACCATTGGAAATGGTGGGTGTGGAGTGAGTAAATTATTTCATGAATAGCAGTCTATAGGAAAAAAAAAAAAACTTTAGTGACTTTTTAAACTCTCCGCCCTTCCCTTAGGTTATATTTTTACTTTATTTTTCATATATTTTGCCAGAAAAATATAGATTGACTTCTTAATAGATATCTAAACAGCAAAGGTTTGTATCATAACAATAAGGCCAGAAAATAAACTCAGCATGTTAAAAGCAGTGTTTGTAGTGGCAAGCACAATATAAAAGCGTGGATTCAAGTTGCTTTTTATAATCCTGTTTTCAGTCCTTTGGACATTTATAACCTTGTTGGCTTTAGAATTCAACTTTTCCACACTTCATCTAAGTGATAAGGTGTTTCTTTCGGAAAGCTGTAGGAAAAATAATCCTTTCAGTTATTTTTGAATTATGAAGGCATAGTTGCACCAATAACTAAAATGCCTGAGCACAACCATTTCAAATCTGGCACGTGGTTAAGCCTCCAAAGAAATAGTTGCATTTAACAGAAAGCATACAAAGAAGGGCACCAAATAGTCTAGCCCCGACTAAGTGGCTCACTGGCGTCTGATTCCCAGTGAAAGGAGACTTTCTGTCATTGCTTGCATTAGATGTGACTTATTTCTGAACAAAATATTTAAGGTCACATGATTCTTTTGGAATGCCACCTTGGCTTTTGAAGAGATGTGGAATCTTCAGTTCATTTTGTACGTCATTCAGATCTGCACTTCAGACGACAAGGGGGCTTGAAATAGGATGCAATTCTGTCTTGCTGGGTTCAGGAACCTCATTCTGTTTTACTACCCAGCCCCACCCTGCACTTTGAATATGGGAAGAACACGTTACACATTATCATTGTTCTGATGGAAATAAAGATAAGCCAACTCACATCATTTGTATTCTTTCCATTCAAGCTTCATGTGGAGCAAATCTAACCAACACACAGTGATATATCAACACCTCATTTATTTTTTACTGTCATATTTTTTCCATAAAATAAAATGTTAAGAAAACTAAAATCTATACCTTTAAGCACTGAAGGATCTTCCGGTTTTCTATTTAAGTAGTTTTTAATCCCAAAATGCCTTACAAATTTATCTCTTATTCTTGTCAAAAATAAGTAGCTATCTATAATCTACTATGATTTTATAATATCTCAAAATCATTTATTATAATATTTAGTGCAAGCTACTAAAATATAGTATGTTGTGGATCATATGAGTATATAAAATTATAAATAAATGACTAGATATTTATTGTTCTATTTTAGTAGATGTTGAATAATAAAAAATTACTTGCCCCTGCAGTTAGTGGTCCAGAGGTACTCATGTGCTTTCGTTTTTACCTTTTTGATGACGTTGCCTCTTATATCTCAATTTTAAACTGCCAATTTTTGGCTTCTATAAATATGATCCCTCTAGCAGTCATTCACTCCATCTAAAGCATTTCTTCTAATTTTCTCTTTGGTCTGGAAAATAGAATAATTGACTGTTTAAAAAAAATCAGTCTTTTTAGAATATGAATCTGATCATGTTCACAACCCTGCAGTAACAGCCTATCTCATGCAGTCAGAAGCGTGGCGGATTCAGGTCAATGTATGGCAAAGCCAATGCAGTATTGTAAAGTAAAATAAAGTAAACATAAAAATTAAAAAAAAAAGAAGCTGTTCCTTCTCGTGGTCTCCCAGCGCCTCCATGACCCGTTCACGCTGATTCCACATCGCCCTTCCTCCCATTCTTGCCCTTGTTCACTGTGCTCAGACCCGGGAGTGATTTACTGTCCTGGAAAACACTATGTTTTCTCTCACCTTAGGGTGTTTTCACTCGTTCGTTCCCTCTTTCTGAAACAGTCTCCCCGGTATCCATCTGGTTAACTTGCTTGCACCCTTTAAACCTTTATTCAAGTTTTGCCTTCACAGTGATGTCTATTGTGCATTCTCCACAGTGTCATGTCCTATTATTTTTTTCAGAGTATTTATCACCTTAGAACCTATAATATACTTTAATAATGCATTATGCTTTTCTTTCTTTTTCCTCTTACTAAAATATTAGTTCCAGGAGGCAAAGATATTGGTGTTTCTCATTTACTTATCCCCTGGCACATACAATAATGGAACATCATGAAGAACATCAAGCAATATGAACACATTTTCAAATTAAGTCCAACATTTTAAAAGCCAGTGAGAGCTGCCACAGTGCACCTGTTTGAACTCCCTGAGTCACACAACAAAATTCCCACTGGCTATCCATTTTACATACGGTAATGTATATGTGTCCATGCCACTTCATGCCCTGTGACCACCTAGAGAGTGGGAGGTAGGAGGGAGGTTCAAGAGGAAGGGGGCACAGATAGATCGGTAGACAGATATACATACCTATGGCTGATGCCTATTGATGTGTGCCAGAAGCCAACACAACATTGTAAAGTGATTATCCTTCAATTAAAAATGAATACAGGTTTTTAAAAAGTCAGTAAGAGTAGATAGTGTTCCTGCTGATCATGAATGGTTCAAAATTTTGGTCAAAATTATTTAATCTTTATTGTGACTGCTCAGATTCATTCTATATTAATTTAAAGATTCTTCTGTTTGAGTTAGTGAGATTTGCAGATATCTTTGGATTAAAAAATGTTCTATTAATAGAAAGTGAAGCTATATAATCCAAAACTTAACTTTTATCCTATGTATGAACTCTAAACTTTAGCCAAAGTCATAGAAAGAAATAAAAAGCTTGATATTCATTTATTCTTTGCTGTCTAAGACTTTTCCTAATCATTAAGGAAAAATAGTGAAAAATGTTAGAAATAAACAAAATGTATAATTCTCCAAGATCACCACCTCATAAGCTCCCTGCTGAAATACCCCTCTTATAATACCTTTGGAGTTATAGTCTTCTCTGCATTTATTCTGATTATTCACTGATGATTGAGCTATTCCACCTGAATCTTGGACTCATCCTGTCTCAGCTTTGATCTGTCTCTTCCCTATGCTTTTGCTTCTCTGGACTGATTTATGACTCTTGAGCAATCTTAAGGCCTTCTCTTCTGTAATTTCTACTACTGAAATAAATATGCTCTTGCTTTGCTCAACTTAAGAAATCTCAGGCCTTCGCCCTACTTAGTTGTGTTTGGAATTCAGTTCCAGTTTACTCTGGCCAGGATTTTCCTGATGCCACTTGAGTTCTGGTTATATCATCTTTCTGAACTGGTGTTTTACAAAATAGCCTCTCAGAATAATAATTTCAAGGTGAAAATAAACTAAGGTAATTTACATAGAAGGAAAGAGAGCATCACTTTTACCCTGCCCATGATAAAATAAACATATACAACTTTCCTTAGAAAAAATTTAAATAACTACAATTGTGGATCAAAAGTAATCCTGTCTGAAAAACTGCTTTATGACTACTCACTGTAGACAGTGGTTGGTGTGTAGCTTAGTGTTTTTGTTACCCAGACAAGATACAAAGTCCTTAGTGGTTTTGTTACCCAGACAAGATACAAAGTCCTATTGATGTGTTTACAAAGTCTGGTATTATACACTCTTGTACTCCCAGTCAGGCTCCTTTCCAAGTTGCTCTTTTTATTTTAGGCTTCAGACTGTAATGCTTATTTTAAAGTATTCCACACCAAGATGTAACATGGCACCTACAGCACATTTAATAGCTAGTATATATGGTTGCGACAAGACACAATGGCAAGTATTAAGAAATGATGAAGTGTCAATGTTATAGTGGTTAGCATAGCTGCCTTCCAAAAATGATATTGCTTCTGGCTCTTGATGCATGAGTTAGCTATGCAGAGATGTCAGGTAGAACTCTCCATTGACCCCTTGTTGAAGTGGAGATTCATGAGTTTAAGAGTCTGCTTTGCTTTGCTTTGTAACTCCTTTGGTAAAGGACACTTGAACTTTGGTTTGGTTGAGTTCATTAAACTGCATGAAATCTCCAAGTGCCAGAGAGCAAGCCTGGCAGTATCAAGGGGGTATTAGCTCTCTTAATATAGTTGCTATGACTATGAGAGAGTCAGTTCCTAGGCAGGTTGATAAGAAGTCCAGGGTCCCTGAGGAGGTGAAAGGGGTCTGGGGCTCTCAAAGAGGAGATAGGGGTCTGGAATTTTCAAGGAGGAGTAAAGGACAAATGCCTTTTCCTCCTACTTTCCTTAGTCTTAGTCACATAAAAAGTTTTTTTCTTTAAGCCCAGAAGTGATGCTTACACAACAAACTCAGTCTAAACTCCATACTAAGTATTTTTAACAACAATGTATCCTGCTTGAGGACAGCTTCTCCTTTCTGAAAACCTTCTGACTAATTCTGTTGTCTTAAAATGTATGTTATGGGAGTGGGTCTGGTAAGATCTTTTGTTAGTTCTAATCCTGCATCTTAAAATGTAAACTGTGAGAGTGGGTTTAGTAAGATTTTTACAGCCTTGAGATATTCTTTTGACTTATTATAATAATGAATTAAAACAGTGTATAAAATTCCCTTGCTAAGACTAGTGGGGCGAGCACTCTCCATCCCCCTTCTGATGCCTATGTCAGGAGCTTTCTCTGTTTCTTTTCATACTTTAACAAAACTCTACTACGCAAAAGCTCTTAAATGATCAAGCCTGGCCCCTGGTCCAGAAGCTAAATCTTCTTCAGAGGTCATGAATGCAACATCGTTCACCATAAGCTATCAAATATCCAAAATATTTTTCAAGTCCCATGAGAAGGATTCCTTCATGTAACAGGTATTATTATGCTAGTACTGAGAATATTAAAACCTTAGTCCCAAAAGTCTTGGCTAACATCTTATTAGAAAACTCACATCAATTCATGTTTCTCAGTACGGATGCCCTGAGAGTTCAGTTTGCTTTCTTCTCCCTAAAACTGAATAAGGAACCAGAGCAGAAAAGATAGAGTAATTCTGGTAGTTTAGGTTTTAGCGGTTCAGATTCACTTAAATTTGAATTATTGCTCAACTAACACACTAATCTCTGTTTAACTGGCTGTTTGTCATCATTTTGTGACCTAAACTGCCCTGAGTATGGTAAACAGTATGGAAATAGGATTGCCTCATAAGTATGCCCAGATTTTCCTCACATAAGCTAAATTGTCAATCAGACATATAGTGCGCTAGAGTGAGTACAAGGCTTGTATGATGATTCAAGCAAATCTTTCCTGTTTGAGAAGATATGATTCCTATTGGAAAATATGGTTTCTATCCATGAAGAAGTAAATGCTACGCTTTGTTTTTTTCCTGATATCACAGAATATCTACTGAATGCCCTAACATTAATTAGAAACAGCTTGGATTTATGCAGAATTTGAGTTTATGCTTTTGTGCCCTGTCTGATGTACACACAGGTAATCTGTTTCTCCTCCAGGCTACAGTCTATCTCCCTCTATTCCCTTAAGAGTATATTTAGGTATCTTACCCTGGTCATGGTCTGTGACTTCAAGGCAGGGATTATATGAGAGGCAATCAGTATTTAACTTGCTTTTTATTTCTGTTCTTCCTCAGGTAAAATAATAAAACATTTATGCTACAACAGACCAATAGTTTGGGCCCCAAAACAGCCTCCTTTCTTTACAAAGGAAATTTTTATGAGCTCACCAAAATGAGCAGTAACTGCTTTTCAGAGGGACAATTAGTGTAGTAAAATAAATTCCAGGTTCTGATTTTGCCGTCACGATGGATTCATTAATAACATTCCAGGCATCCTTTTGACACTGAGGAAAACCAAATATTTTCAGGTGTGGCCAGCTGTCAGGTAAAGGAAAAGTCTCCTTCAAGGTGTTCTCAGACATTTTATTTACTTTTTCTCCACTGAAACATTCTTTTTAATTGTCAACCACATAGTTGCAGTTGGGCTTAGCCTTTGTAATATGGATTACTTGGAAAAAAATGAAAAAAATATTGACTGGAAAGCTGATCTTTTAATAATCTGGACAGATCTTTATGAGGGTATGTTTTATTCACATGAAGCCTCTGTCCTTCTAATCAGGTAATTTTGTAGGCTTACCCTTTTTATTCTCTCAATACTGCATGTCCTGGTAATTGATAAAAGCCCATAGTAGGTTGAGGGAGCAATAGAGGTAGCAGATATGAGTGATCATTAAAGCTACTAGAGGAATACATTAACTAAAGAGAAAGAAAGAACTTGACAATAAATAATTAACTGAGTGATGAGTCATGAGATCCTGTTGTATGCAGATATTTTGCATACTTTTTGTACTTTGTGGTCAGTTGCTTGCCCTATACTTTTATTTGACAGTGATCAGGAAACTGGCACATTAAGTGGTATCTTCTTTTCCCTCTCATTCACTCTGGTTTTCACTATCAGCATCTGAGTTATTTATTTCTAATCTGGAATCTCCGTTGAATACTAAGAAATATGAACACAGTGGATAATTTGGGGGAAGAAATTATTATTTATTTGACTGATTGCTTCCAAGCATTCAAAATATATACAAATAACAATTTAGTGAAGCCTCATGATATCAAACTTTATGCGCCAGAGCACCTTCACAATTCAATTGGCATGTAACTAAACTAACCCTCCTTCTTCTCTCCCTCCCTCCCACCCCGTTTCCTCCATGCATTCTCCTTTCTATCCTTTGCTTCTCCTCTCTTCTTCTTTCCTATCTTCACTTGTCCATCTTAACTAAGTTTTCTTGTAATTCCCCAAATCATACTTTGTTATTGAATGTTGTTCCTTTTGTTCAATTTAATATTATTTAGTCTGAAGTGAATTACTTTATACAAGTCATATTCAGATATTACTGTGAATCTTTGTTTTGTTGCTGAACTGCGTGCTTAGTTGTTCAGTCATGTCTGACTCTCTGTGGCCCTTTGGATTGTAGCCTGCCGGTCTCCTCCGTCCAGGGGATTCTCCAGGCAAGAATACTGGAGTGAGCTGCCATGGCCACTTGCAGGGGATCTTCCTGATCCAGGAATCGAACCCACGCCTCTTGTGTCTCCTGCATTGCAGGCATATGCTTTAGCTGCTGAGCCATCAGGGAAGCTATTCTATCAGAAACGCTGAAATATCTAATAAACCACTTACACACGTCACAATGCTTTAGGGCATACTCAAGAGGAATACAGCTTTTCAAATAGCCAAACATCACATTAGAAATCTGAATATATGTTACCATTGTTCTCAAATTCCATGTACAGTCACTGTTAATTTCAATAAGTCAGCTTGATTTTGAGTTCATTCACTTTTCCATTTGAGAGGACATGTTAATTTATTAATACGTCACAGGGAGTAGTGGGTTGAGAGTAAAGATGATTACTGAGGAAAAGTTAAAGAACAAATTCAGTTAACAACTTGGAAAAAAAAAGAGCTGTGTATACCTCAGCTTAAATTTCAGATAGAACTCAATTAAATAGCCGTTATTTGCATAGAACTGAGGTCTTAACTTTCTATTACATTTTTCATAATATCACACCTAAAGTAGTGGGGCAGAAACTGACATGCATATTGTTTTATCTTAGAATGGTTATATTTGATTGAATTGTCCATGCACTATCAACATTTCTGTTTTAGAAGAAAAAAAATATCCAAGGAAAAATAAACGTATTAAAAAGTGAGAAAGAGCTTTCCAGATTAAGCGCTATTTTGCAACATTGATACATATTAGTTGACTTTTTATGACAGGAGATAGCAGACGTTGTTGATTCACTACTCATTAACTCTTTCTTCTTTCCATGCTACCAGAATTCCATTTTTTCAGTGATGCTACATCAGGGAGCAATACCCTATACACAGTTTGGTTTTGGTCAAAGCCAATTATAGTAATTCCATTCCTTTTGTGGTGTCTTCTATGGGTGTGGACATGTAACTCACCAACTCAATTCTGTTCCATGAAATTTGAGGACAAATTGAAGAAAAACAGGAGTGGGGGCTTCTAGAAAAGGTTTTTGTTAGTCATAAAAGGATACTAAAAAGATGATCTCATTGTACTACTGATCTGTCTGAAATATGGGGCTTTCTAGGTGGCACTAGTGGTAAAGAACCTGTCTGCCAGTGCAGGAGACGTGTGTTCAGTCCCTGAGTCGGGAAGATCCTCTGGAGGAGGACATGGCAACCTACTCCAGTATCCTTGCCTGGAGAATCCTATGGACAGAGGAGCCTGGTGGGCCCCGGTCCATAGGGCCACAAAGAATCAGACACACTGAAGTGACTGGGCGCTCATGCACTATCTGATTATGATTCCTGGAGCTGCTTCGGCCATCGTGCTAGCAAAATGAAAATGAGACCAATAGAAGGGAGAAAACAGAGCCAAGAAAGTCACGGAGACGTGAGAACATTCTGGCAAGATGATGCCAGGTGTGACTCTGCCTCTGGGCCTATGGCTTTGCGAGGCAATATATTATAGCTACACTATTCAAGTTAATTTGAGTTGGCTTTTCTATTGCTTTTAACCACATTTTTTCTATCTGATAAAACTTATTTCTTTTTAATTTAATTACCAGGCTTGTTCCTGGACTTTCTGTTTAGTAAGCCTTAGTTTAAATAAGTATTGTTAATTTTCTTACTTTAAATCAACTAAATGAAGCCAAAAGCATTTCTAATTTAGGTTGGCATGCCTCTAATCTTTCCCCACTTTAATCCCCCCCCACCCCCCACCCCCACTTACCACACCAGAGAGATTCTCACAAATCTACTCATATAACCCATCAGGTTGAAAACCACTTCATTGTGTTCTACCATGTAAATAGTTGCAGAAAAACCCTTAGCACATTTTAAAAAATATGATCTCTCAATCATTATTTCTTTAGTGATTTGAATACTGGAGGCATTTGAGGCTTTATTGTGTCAAAGACTGTCAGATTATATAATTTACCAAATGCAGTCAGGGTGCTTATTCTCCTATACTTCAGTCACATAGACTACTTGGAGTTAGTTCGTGGTAATATTTAGAATAACAATGAAGAAATCTATTAAATATACACTTGTCAATAGCATCAAATGCTTCTGAGATCAATCTATGAATCTGATATTGCTTTATAGCATTTAAACTTGACTTGTTGTGCAACACTGTATTGCCTTAGTTCCTTGTAACTTTTAAAATCCCTGTCTTAACAATATTCCATAATAAAGTTGACAGTGACGAAGCTTTATATCTTTTCAAAGTGGTCCCTACACTATTACTACATGATTCTAAAGTTTTTAGCAGCTTTCATAATAATAAGTGCTACTTATTTATTGCTTAATATGGGCTAGGTACGTACACAGGCGCACAGAGGCACGTGCACACACACCTGAAATAAAATATGCCGATGTATTGACAATTCACTAGGAAATGGAAAAACAAGACTATTTTTGTTGACTGCTATCTTATAACATCACTCGCAGTTATAGTACCTGTCACAGCAGCACCAGATTACTTTTCTGTGTTTCTAAAGGTAATGCAAAATTTTATGTCTAAAACTATATTACATTTTTATGAAACAATTTGCCTAATATAGCACTTGTATAATTCTAGGGTATGCAACCCGGAGAGTTTTGAAGGTGGTTGTTATTTTGAGCAACATGAAGACCTTTTTAGCTCTATTGTCTATTTTTAAATATATTTACTCCCTATGTCTGCTCGGTCAGAGTTGAATGAGTAGTATAATACTCTCATTCTGAAATGTTTCCCATGCATGGCTGTTGTTCTTATCCTTGGCTCCAAGGAAAATCTGTTCTACAAAGCAGCAGGGATCAGGGTTGACACTAGCTTTCTTGTAATACCTTGAAGGTGTCAGAGAAAATTTTTAGAATAGAAAGAGTGCTGTGGTTGCTTCCCAGAGAGAAAATCAGTTGCACATGTAGTTATCCCTGTACCACAACAGAGGCTAAGTAAGACTGGTCCTGTGTAGAAAGCGGTGGTTCTTGCTGCATGCTCCAACTTGCATCTCTAGGTCAGAGCTTTAAACATGCTGAAATACACATGTACCTTACCATTTTGCACATTTGCCACAGCTTTCTCCTTCTATTTTGTATCATTGCATACAGAGCAACCACAGAGCAAATGGGGGCGATCAGTTTGTCTGGATTCATCAAGGATAAGGAACTTAAGACAAAAATCTGCCGTGTGGGCCCGAAGAGATGTCTTCAAGGTTATAGGTCACATTTAACCAGAAAGACAAAGAAAATAAGAATTAACAGATTTATCCTGGGATCAATGGTAAATTTCAGTGAATTTTGAGAGTACCTGAGGCATTTGTCTACTTCTTGTAGAGGATAAAACAAGGTGATACCTGCATACTTTGGCTTCTTGAGTTCAAAAGGATTCTGACCAATAAATGTAGAAAGTGTGTCAGCTGTAATATAACTTCCTCAGAGTGCTAATAGATAGTAGAGGGAAGAGGGCACGATTTATTTATATAACTTTGTGGAATTCTGGTTCAAATATAGTAAACATGATTCCTGTATGACTTTCTGGATCTTTTAATGGATGCTGAAAATATAACAGGTTGCTATAACTTTCTATATTAAATATATGGTGGAACTAGCACTCTGTATAAAATTCTTCAGGAAACCTTAAAGTTAACTCTTGAACAACACACATTTCAACCATGTGGGTCCACTTATATGTGGATATCTTTCAGTAAATATATACTATATTATGGGCTACAGTGCTGCACAACCAGAGTTGATTGAGTATGTGGGTGCTGAACTCTGGATCAGTTCAGTTCAGTCACTCAGTTGTGTCCCATTCTTTGTGACCCCATGAATCGCAGCACGCCAGGCCTCCTTGTCCAGCACCAACTCCTGGAGTTCACTCAGATTCACGTTCATCGAGTCAGTGATGCCATCCAGCCATCTCATCCTCTGTCGTCCCCTTCTCCTCCTGCCCCCAATCCCTCCCAGCATCAGAGTCTTTTCTAATGAGTCAACTCTGCTCATGAGGATGAGTTTGTTTGCCAAAGTACTGGAGTTTCAACTTTAGCATCATTCCTTCCAAAGAAACCCCAGGGCTGATCTCCTTCAGAATGGATTGGTTGGATCTCCTTGCAGTCCAAGGGACTCTCAAGAGTCTTCTCCAACACCACAGTTCAAAAGCATCAGTTCTTCGGCACTCAGCCTTCTTCACAGTCCAACTCTCACATCCATACATGAGCACAGGAAAAACCATAGCCTTGACTAGACAGACCTTAGTACGCAAAGTATTGTCTCTGCTTTTGAATACGCTATCTAGGTTGGTCATAACTTTCCTTCCAAAGAGTAAGCGTCTTTTAATTTCATGGCTGCAGTCAATATCTGCAGTGATTCTGGAGCCCAAGAAGATAAAACCTGACATTGTTTCCACTGTTTCCCCATCTATTTCCCATGAAGTGATGGGACCAGATGCCATGATCTTCATTTTCTGAATGTTGAGCTTTAAGCCAACTTTTTCACTTTCCTTTTTCACTTTCATTAAGAGGCTTTTTAGTTTCTCTTCACTTTCTGCCATAAGAGTGGTGTCATCTGCGTATCTGAGGTTATTGATATTTCTTCCGGCAATCTTGATTCCAGCTTGTGTTTCTTCCAGTCCAGCGTTTCTCATGATGTACTCTGCATAGAAGTTAAATAAGCAGGGTGATAATATACAGCCTTGACATACTCCTTTTCCTATTTGGAACCAGTCTGTTGTTCCATGTCCAGTTCTAACTGTTGCTTCCTGAACTGCATACAGATTTCTCAGGAGGCTGCTTAGGTGGTCTGGTATTCCCATCTCTTGAAGAATTTTCCACAGTTGATTGTGATCCACACAGTCAAAGGCTTTGGCATAGTCAATAAAGCAGAAATAGATGTTTTTCTGGAATTCTCTTTCTTTTTCCAACTGTGGGTCAACTGTAAAGTTACACGGAGGTTTTCTACTAGTTGGTAACCCTAACTCCTGAATTGTTAAAGGTAAATAAAAGTATCTTGGCCCCTTTAAGAAATGGATTCTACTACTTAGGCACATTATTTTTGTTCAGTTGTGTCCAACTCTTTGCCACTCCATGGAATGTATGACACCAGGCTTCCCTGTCCTTCATCATTTCCTGGAGTTTGCTCAAACTCATGCCCACTGAGTCAGTGATGCCATCCAACCATCTCATCCTCTTCTATCCTCTTTTTCTCCTGCCTTCAATCTTTCCTAACATCAGGGTGTTTACTAATGAGTCAGCTCTTCACATCAGGTAGCCAAAGTATTGTAGCTTCAGCTTCAGCACCAGCCCTTCCAATGAATATTCAGGCTTGACTTCCTTTAAAGATTGATTGGTTGGATCTCCTTGCAGTCAAAGGGACTCTAAAGAGTCTTCTCCAACACCACAGTTCAAGAACATTAGTCCTTCAGCCTTCTTTATGTGTTTCTATATTCCTTGCATAAGAGTCAGTTCAGTTCAGTCGCTAAGTTGTGTCCAACTCTTTGAGACCCCATGGACTGTAGCACACCAGGCTTCCCTATTCATCACCAACTCCCGGAGCTTACTCAAACTCATGTCCATCAAGTTGGTGATGCCATGCAACCATCTCATCCTCTGTCATCCCCTCCCCTCCTGACGTCAATCTTTCCTAGCATCAGAGTCTTTTCCAATGAGTCACTTCTTCAAATCAGATGGCCAAAGTATTGGAGTTTCAGCTTCAGCATCAGTCCTTCCAATGAATATTCAGGACTGACTTCCTTTAAGATGGACTGGTTGGATCTCCTTGCAGTCTAAGGGACTCTCAAGAGTCTTCTCCAACACCACAGTTCAACAGCTTCAATTCTTTGGTGCTCAGCTTTTTTATAGTCCAACTCTCACATCCGTACATGACTATTGAAAAAACCATAGCTTTGACTAGATGGACCGTCATTGGCAAAGTAATGTCTCTGCTTTTGAATATGCTGTCTAGCTTTATCATAGCTTTTCTTCCAAGGAGCAAGTGTCTTTTAATCTCATGGCTGCAGTCACCATCTCCAGTGATTTTGGAGCCCAAGAAAATACAGTCTCATACTGTTTCCATTGTAGATTGTCTCAATTCCTAGTGTGTGATTGTGGTTTAACCACTCTTATTGTGTAAACAAAGTAGAAGTTTGACTTCCTCTGTTTTTATTTTACCTCATCCTAGTAAAAGATATTCAGTCCTATGATGTGAACTTTTACCTCATTTTAATTCTTGTCAGTTCCATATTTCAGGCTGTGAATCATCCCTAGACTTCAGTCACATATCTCTAAGCAGCCTCTACAATAACTCAGTATGATATCTTAAACCATACTCAAATATGTCCCTCAAATGAATTGTCTAGTAGGTCCTCTAAAACACAGCCAGATAATCATCACCACCACAACAGCAGTAATTACAGTTACTAACATTGATTGAGACATCATGTGTTAGGCAGACTTCCCCAGGGGTGCTAGTGGTAAGAGCCCACCTGCTAAGGCAGGAGACATAAGAGACCTGGGTTAAATCCCTGAGTCAGGAAGATCCCTGAATGGCAGCCCACTCCAGCATGCTTGCCTGGAGAATCCCGTGGACAGAAGAACGTGGGGACCCCAAAGCCCTTAGGGTCACAAAGAGTTGGATACAACTGAAGCAAGCTAGCCCAAACACATATGTCAAGCACTTACATGAACTAGCTTTCTTAATAACAGGAATCCTCAAAATGAATCTATTAGGTAGGCAGTTATTTCTTTTTTTTTGTTGACAAGAGAACCTCAGAAAAATCATGTAATTTGCTCTGTGTTCCTCAATAGCAAATTGTTGAAGCAAGATTTAAACCAGATAATTTACTTTTCAGAGCACATGTGTTTAATTGCAGTTATCTCATCTCTTAACGTTTACTATTGCTGTCTACAACAGTATGAAACTGTAAAAAGCTTTAGTCACTTTGCAACCCCATGCGAAGACTCGTTGCAACCCCATGGACTGAAGCCTGCCAGGCTCCTCTGTCCATGGAATTCTCTGGACAAGAATACTGGAGTGGGTTGCCATTCCTTTCTGCAAGGGATCTTCCCAGTGCAGGGAGTGAACCCGGGTCTCCTGCACTGCAGGCAGATTCTTTACTGTGTGAACCGTCTCAGAAGCCCCTTCACCAGTATAGTTTTCTGATAATAGAGGCTTAATAAACATTATGGAATTGTCAAATCTAAATTAAAATTCCATTAAGCCATTTAGTGTTGTAAACTTCTTTAATTATACTTCTCACATTTGGACTATTCTTTTCATTCTTATGACCAATACCAAAGTTTTCCTTCATGTGATTTTTTTAATTGAAGGTAAGTTGACTTAAAATGTTGTGTTTCAGGTGTACAGTAAAGTGAATATGAATATATTACATATTCTTTTTTTAGATGCCTTTCCATTATAGGTTAATACAAAATATTGAGTATAATTCTCTCTTCACTCAATTTTTAGTAAAAGTTTTACTAATCTCTAAGAGGTGATAGCCCTCTCAGTTCCAACATGATTTGCATATACCTGCCAGATTAATCTTCTGCAGACATTGCTCTCAGCATATCACCTACTGGTCAAGCATCTATATTTGTCCTTTTCTTAAAGATAAATACCGTAACCCATAAATGGTTTACAAAAGTTTTCACATATAGTTTTCATTATCCTTATAAACTGAGGTTCCATTCCAATAAAGAGCTCTACCAGTCATGGCATCAATGCATCCTCCAAATTCCTGGCTTAAGTTTTGGTATTTTGTTGTTGTTCAGTTGCTAAGTCATGTCTGGCTCTTGCAACCCCATGGACTGCAGCACGCCAGCCTTCCTTGTCCTTTACTATCTCCCAGAATTTACTCAAATTCATTTCCATTGAGTCAGTGATGCTATCCAGCCATCTCATCCTTTGTCACCCATTTCTCTTGGGGCCCTCAGTCTTTCCAGGAATCAGGGTTTTTTCCCAATGAGTCAGCTTCTTGCATCAGATAGCCAAAATATTGGAGCTTCAGCACCAATCCTTCCTATGAATATTCAGAGCTGATTTCCTTTAGGATTGACTGATTTGATCTCCTTGTAGTCCAAGGAATCTCAAGAGTCTTCCCAGTACCACAATTTTAAAGCATCAATACTTTGACGCTTAGCCTTCTTTTAGTGTTGTATATGACTCTCACATCTGTATATGACTATTGGAAAACTCATAGCTTTAAATATACAGGCCTTGTCAGCCAAGTGATGTCTCTGCTTTTTAATGTGCTGTCTAGGTTTGTCATAGGCATTCTTCTAAGGAGCAAGTGTCTTTTAATTTCGTGGCTACCCTCACTATCCTTAGTGATTTTGGAGCCCAAGAAAATAAAATCTTGGCATGCAATCCTTTGATTCTAGAGCAGACTCTTTCTCTTCAGTATTCACATTCCACCAGTGTATAATAGATCCATTAGAATTATTTTATAAACCGCCATATTCAAGAGTGTCAAGATATTTTGTAAGGCACAATTATGAGAAATAATTCAAATTATCTATTTGGTCTTGCTTCAGCCTTCAGTACACTTTGGCCACACTGCAGTGGCAGTGTGCAGTATAGCTACTATCCTGAACGGAAGCTGGTCCTGTGATACAAGACTCTTTATCCACTTAATATACAATCATCTACAGATAATAAATTTTTCTTGCTGTAATAATGAGATAAGCCACTTAGCTGATTATAGAAGAAGGAGGGAGCTTATAAACTCCTTGGAAGACTTTGCCCATTTATTTTGTGTGATACACAAAAATTCTAAGGATAAACTGCTTTCTCTCACTCTTCCTCTAAAATTAAAAATTATATGGTTAAATAATTTGGAGAAATTACTCAGACATCCATAAGAAAATAAAGCATTAAGTCGTGTCTAACTCTTGTGATTACTACAGCCCTCCAGGTTCCTCTGTCCATGGGATTCTCCAGGCAAGAATACTGGAGTGGGTTGCCATTTCATTCACTTAAAATTCCCACCAAAAGAATGAGGAAGGCAAATAAATAATTTTGAGAGTATCTTGTATATCTTATTTCTTAGATACCCACTTAGAAACTGTTGCACACTTGGTTCTAGGATAATTCAGAGCTTACCTGCAAAATTGAGCTCAATAATTTATCAACATTTATCAACACTGGACCCCACTGGCTGAGAATTTGGTAAGTGAGGAGGACAAGAAAGGGAGAAGGGGGTTCCCTTGTATCTCCTCCTGGAATTGCCCTCAGCTTTGGCCTTTCTCTCCTCCATCCTCTGAAACACTGGACTTGGGGGTGATCCCTACCCCCACCCTTTTGCCTCCCCACCTCCCACCTGCCGTGTTGTAGCTAGAACTTGGCATTAATATAATCCATGCCTACAATTTATATAGGAGTATTAGAGCTGATTTTTCAAATTTTTAAGCAATATGTATATAATGTTCCATCCATCCTTTGTAAATACAGTGATAGCATTTTTCTGTAGGTCTAAAGTTGGCTAGGTCTACGAGAATAGAGGGATCTGGGGACTGAACATATTATGATATTTAATTTGATTATTTACCTCATTATAGGTTTAGTTTCCCATCTCCTTCTGAGAGTGAAACATATACAGAATATAAGTTTTTTGAAGTATTCTAGGTATGAAATTACAGGCAGATTAAAATCTCATGAATTGTATCACCTAACCCAAGTTAAGTGTGTATCAGTGGGAGGAGATGATGAATATTCACTTAAAATCAGTTTGCATCCTTCAATCAATCTTATAATATTATATTTCCTATTCAATTAAATGGAGGGTTGAATCAAAAAGCCTACTTTTATTTTCTCCTGTGTGAACATATACATACTGGGAATCTCAATGCTGGCTCCATTCACAGTGAGTTTACAAATCAATCTAACATACAGCTTAAAATGATCTGCAGTTTGATACTTAAATTTGTAAATGCCAGGCTTGTGAATTGGACCTGAAAAGAAATGTTAACAGGGGTTTCAAAGTCTGAATGTAAAACACAGAACACTTTGTATGTGGACGAAATTACTTGCTTCTGTTACACCGTATATACTCCAGAGAGACTTTTGTCTAAAATGAAAGAAAATATTCCAATCATTTTTAAGCTATTAACTTGTGGACCTTCTGATCTGTGTGATTTATTACTATTCCCACAAGCAGTTACATATCAATCTACTATGAGCTGAGAAATATTCCCAGTTCTACGATAATTTTGGTTTTCAAATTGGAGCAGAGCAGCTGAGGTACTGTCATCATTAGGAGAACAGACCATAGGTTTTTGTAGTGAAACCTCACTTATCAATCAATACCCTTTCCTTCTTTCCCTTGCCTCTTCTCAGACATTGAGTCACATTGAATCTAATATACACCTTTCCTGATAAAACATACAAGAAGGCAACGTGATGTTGATAGAACACACTTGTAATAACTACCCTATCCAACTCCAGTTTCAAATAAGATGAATGACCCACCTAGCCATTTCAGCTGAAATGAGAATCTCCCATGTCCTTTCTTGGCATTGATTCCAAAGACCTAGCATTTAAAGGCTACGCCTACTGAACTTAAATCATGTTAAGTGTTTTGCAATGCAGAGATGGGAATTTGAAACTAGTAAGTGTATAAAGTTTGTAAAACAAAAATTTACTTCTGATTTAAACTCAAAAGTCAGATTAAAAAAAAAAGAAAATTCCCATGTTGATAAAGTGAAATAGAAAATTGGGAGTTTGCGAGCTCACAAAAATATTTTTCCTTCATTTTTAAGCTTTTCTCTTCATGATCAAATAAATTCAGTTTTTAATTGGAATTCATCCATGCCGCTGACAGATTAGCAAATTTATACTACTAATTGCCTCAATAGTCCTTGCACTGTAAAAGATAAGGCTGAGTAATTAAGCCTTAGAAAGAAACTGTGTATCTGAGTTCTACCTGAAATAAACTGAAATTAATATCATGAACTCACATGTGCATATGCATATAAATGTCTTATCATGAACTTGTATGTACATATGCATATGACTGTCTTCAATAAATTCCATATTCAAAACTTATTTTCTTTCACCATGAAAACAGCACGTTGAATAATGTGCCTAATTATTTATTATCTCTAATATACTTCCTTCTCAAGCAAATAGCTAGGTTAGTTCCCAGCCTCCTTTTGGCTGAGACAGCAAAGTGCGTGCCTGAATTCTGACAAATAGTATGTGATCAGAGCAACTTAAAACACTTTCAACTCTTTATGTTTTCTTGGCTTCGAACCTCTGAGTGTTCTGAATTAGCATTTTTCTCAGAAATCTATGTAAGGGCAGGAAGCAGGAAATAGCCACACTTGAATATTTCTTATGCCCAACATATATATGCTCTATAGAAAGTGAAAGTGAAGTCAATCGGTCAGGTCCGACTCTTTGCGACCCCATGGACTGGAGCCCACCAGGCTCCTCTGTCCATGGGATTTTCCAGGCAAGAATACTGGGGTGGGTTGCCATTTCCTTCTCCATATGCTCTATAATGGAAAAATAAATTGTGTTTTTAAATAAATCAGCAATGAATTATACATACATTTGCCCTAAGTTCTAGCTCACCCAGGATTTACCAAGTTTGTATACATTTCTCTGGCATGATTATTAATATGGCCACTTTTCACTAACTATCCTCTGCTAAAGAGATTTTGGACTATCTGGTAGCTCAGCTGGTAAAGAATCTGTCTGCAATGCAGGAGACCTGGATTTGATCCCTGGGTTGAGAAGATCCCCTGGAGAAGGGAAAGGCTACCCACTCCAGTATTCTTGGGCTTCCCTGGTGGCTCAGATGGTGAACAATCTGCCTACATTGCGGGAGACATGGGTTGGATCCCTGGGTTGGGAAAATTCCCTGGAGAAGGGAAAGCTACCCATTCCAATATTCTGGCCTGGAGTACTCCAAGGGGGTTGCAAAGAGTCGGACATGATTGAGTGACTTTCACTATACTTAACTTCACTCTCAACCTATTGTCTTGGTTGCAGTGACCTAGCCGTTGTCTTGCCTTTCCTGTATAAACCAGTCTCCAGGATATGCACAGATGAAATGATGAGTGTTGGTTCTCTTTGTGGACACATTCTCATTAGTAAGTAAGTATTGACACAGAGGAGATTCCCACTTTGCAAAACCCGCTAAACACAGTAATGGATTTAGGCAGCATCATCAGTGGCTGCTGACACAAATCAGAGAGCTACCAGACAAGCTCCCCACACTTAGATACCTTTCTTGCAAAACATCCAACCCTAATCTGATTAAGCCTCCAGTTTTAAATAACAGTGTACAGGAACAAAGGACATGATAAGTGACAGTTCTGGAAGAAACTGCAAAATCCGATGGGTAGAATATTCTACACGACAAAATAATTAGTCTTTCAAAAAAATCATAAAGAGAAAGAAAAAAACTGGGGGAACCTAAAGACCAAAAGAGAGTTCAAACTATATCAACCATTTGCAACATATGGATCTGATCTAGATCCTGATTCAAATAAGCTTAAACAAATATGATAAACATAGAAAATGTCTGGATATTTAATTATATTAAGGAATGCCTTAATTTTAGTTATATGCTGAAATATTTATAGATGAAATGATATAAAGTTGGAAATGTGATTCATAGTAATCCAGGACAGAGGAGAAAGGAGAGGTGGAATAGATGTAATGAGATTGGCCATAGCTTGATAATTGCTGAAGCTGTGTGATAGATACAGTAGTTTCATTATACTATTCTCTCTGCTTTGTCTATGCTTCAGTTTTTACATGTTGGATTTATATATATGTATAAAGGAATATGTGTGTGTTTCCTGTACTGTGTCTCTGCTATCCTGCCTTATCAGTTGTCACAAGTCATGAGGGATCAGAGAGCACCTTTCTGAGGCTTCAGCCCCATTGCTTTGGTTTCAGTTTCAGATACCAGCCAGCCCTTCACATCTTTTTGGTGAAGATTCTAGAATGCACTTCTCATTCCCTGTGAAAGTAAGTGGTTATAAATTATAAATGAGCAAATAACTGGTAAGGAATAGGGAAAAAAAGAACACACAGAACAGCCATTAGTGGAAGAAATAAACAAAATGCAATAGATTCAAAATAGGAGCCAGAATATATGTAACATCTATATAGTATAAACACCATCTAGCGGCTCAAGGTTAAAATCTGATGTTTACTAGATAACCTTTGACAAATCTTGGAACAACTGTTCAGTCTCATTCTGTTAATTTATAGAATAAGAAATTAGAACTCCTGTGTGATAAACTCGTATGAGCATTAAATTACGTACATGAAGATACTTGGCATGTAGTATGAGGGATTATTTTGAATTTTTATGGGCTATTGAGTACAAGTACAGGAAGGTATTGATTAATAGATAATCGTACACACACTCAGTTATTCTACCAAATATTCATCAAGTATCTACCACAAGCTATGCATTTTTCTCTGAGGATATAGCAGTGAACATGGCAGAAAAATGCCTGCCTTCATAAAGCTTGCATTCTAGCAGTAATGACTCACATACAATACATGATTAATACAGTTTTCAGTATCTATTTCTCAAGTTTCTTTAAACTACTGTTTGAAGCAACACACATTCACACACTCTAAGAATGAAGCTCCACTCTGATCTTTCTCTCATGAGAAGAGATGAGTAGTGAAACTGAGGTTTAAGAGCCGCTTCACGCATCAGTATTCTCGGAGGCTGAGAGTGCTGGCCGGTGTGTTTTCTAAGAACTTGGCCGTGTACTTTCAGCGCTCCCTGAGCCAGACAGAGGCAGGTGGTTACAATCTGTGGCAGTTTTACTTAACTACCCTCCTCCATTTGCGAGCTTTGCTTTTCTCAAGTTCAGCGGCACTGCCCCTGAGAACTCATCCGTATGTGGAGACACGTCCTCCTACAGTAAACATAAATCCCTCTTAAAAAAAAAGGAAAAGTTAGAACAGCAAAACACAGCACTTTCCTTTGTAGAATGTGTCACTCATCATTTCAAAGATTGTGTTTTTCTGGGGGAAAGCTTGTCTTGTTTTGTTTTTAAATTTGTCAGTGAGCCAAATGGTGAAGACGCACAGGTGTGAGGATTTAAATGGCAGTGATTGACCTGCCCACCCACAACGAATTCTAACTAGGAAATTAAGGATGTTGCCAGTGTTTGCCAGCCTGATTGCTCTATCCAACGTTAATTTATGAGCTCTGTGATGCCTAGCATGTCATGAGGAGATTCTCCCCATTTTTCTCTAAAACCTGCTGGGACATATCATTATACCTGTGACTAAAAATAACATACCCATTCCAGGCAATGTAGTTGAAGTGATTTATTTTAATTGTTTGAAAAAATAATTTGTTAGATAGTTTCAGTCTGTCCCAGTTACCATGATCCTTGTGACATTAACGTTCTGAAGTACCTTGGCCCCTCTTTTTGAGCAGTTAGCAAACAGTGTTCAGTTAGGTGAGTGTTTCCACAATGGCTGGGTTGCAAAAATTTTTCTAAAATAATTTTGAGCTTCCTCAAATCCAAAAATCTTAATTTTCATAATAGGGATTTGGGAACTCGTAATTTCACAATACTTGGTGGGGGGGAGGGGGTGGGCCTGGTATCCAACTTAGAGGATATAGGCGCTGAAGACCACAGAGAAACTAGAGACATATAAACATATTATGCAGGGAATCCAAACTGGCCAAACCATGAGAGACACTGGATTATGATGGTGAAAGCAAATGGTGTTTCTGATTTCAAAGTGCTTGCAGTCAAGTGCAGTGAATGGAGTGGGACGTAATAGATACAGTCTTAGAATAGAAGATTACAGCTAATATTTGGGAAATGGCTGGTGAAGAAGTTGAATGGGATAAACTGTAGATGAAAAGGCAATAGTTGAGATTAGAATATGTGTTGAGTCCCAGTGTTGATGATTTGACCTTTGAAATATAATAAAGCCATAAAGGTGGCCCTCCCAGTTCCAAAAACAAGAATGTGAAAGAACATGAAAGATGAAAACTTATTTAAAGTAGGATTATATAAGTTGGAGAGGGAAATGGCAACCCACTCCAGTGTTCTTGCCTGGAGAATCCCAGAGATAGGGGAGCCTGGTGGGCTGCCTGTCCTTGGGGTCGCACAGAGTCGGGCACGACTGAAGCGATTTAGCAGCAGCAGCATATAAGTTGTACATAGGGTACTTGTTTGAGATCATAGCAGGGTAATCTTTCCAAAAATAATTCTATCCTTAAAAGCATTGACTTGCAATTTGGAACCCCAAGAAGAAATATATAAATAGAATTATTTGAAATTCTAAGAGAGAATATATGCATAAAATTTTTCATCTTCACATAATCCTTTCATATTTTTCATTTCTAATTTGGTTGTCTTTTTTTCCCAGTGATCTGTTTATCTGCCTAATAAGTGGATATTCATATAAAGCTGAACTTATCTAATATTAGAAAAATATTTTTAAAAATTCTATCTGTGTTCTTCAAATATTTTAATTTCACAGAATGAAAGCTCTTTCTCAGAATTTCAGATATGTAAATCAGTTATTTAAAAATTGATTAAAAACTCTTTATAGTGAATGACATGTGGTCAAAGAGTAATAGGCATTTGCATATCCTTTAAATGACAACTAAATGTAAAAAACACCTAGCTTCTTTAAAGAAAAATTTAATATCCACACTGCACATCTTTCTTATCCTCTATGGAACTGCTCTTGAATTTATATGTGTGGTTCATCTCTAAAATGAAGGTTTTGTGAAATCAATATTCCTGGAATTTTCTAAGTATTAATTAGTGTTAATAAATATAATCTAAAATAATTATTCATAGAATTTTTTTTAGTTTCTTTAGAAACAGAAACATTCCATGTGAAACTAATCAGTGGTATGTTATCTTTGAATTCACAAGCACAAGGAAAAAATTCCATAAACAGAGACTTCAGAAATAGATATAAATAAGTTATTCTGATTTTTATTAAGATATAACCAAGACATACATTTGTGTAAATTTAAAGTGTACAACTGGTTGATTTGAAATATTTATATAGTGCAAAATAATTACCATCATTGTATTAGCTAACACCTCCATCCCATCATACATTTACCATCATTTTGTGTGTGATAAAAACATTAGAGTTTACTTTCTTACTTAATTTTTAAGTATATAATATAGTATTCAGTTCAGTTCAGTCGCTCAGTCGTGTCCGACTCTTTGCGACCCCATGAATCACAGCACGCCAGGCCTCCCTCTCCATCACCATCTCTTGGAGTTCACTCAAACTCATGTTCATCAAGTCCGTGATGCCATCCAGCCATCTCACCCTCGGTTGTCCCCTTCTCCTGCCCCCAATCCCTCCCAGCATCAGAGACTTTTCCAATGAGTCAACTCTTCACATGAGGTGGCCAAAGTACTGGAGTTTCAGCTTTAGCATCATTCCTTCCAAAGAAATCCCAGGGTTGATCTTCTTCAGAATGGACTGGTTGGATCTCCTTGCAGTCCAAGGGACTCTCAAGAGTATTCTCCAACACCACAGTTCAAAAGTATCAATTTTTCGGCGCTCAGCCTTCTTCACAGTCCAACTCTCACATCCATACATGACCAGAGGAAAAACCATAGTCTTGACTAGACAGACCTTAGTCGGCAAAGTAATGTCTCTGCTTTTGAATATGCTATCTAGGTTGGTCATAGCTTTTCTTCAAGGAATAAGCGTCTTCTAATTTCATGGCTGCAGTCACCATCTGCAGTGATTTTGGTATTATTAGCCATAATTATCATGCCCTATATTAGATATTTATTTTTTTAATTTTAATTAAATTTATTTTTTTAATTACAATACTGTATTTGTTTTGCCATACATTGACACGAATCAGCCATAGGTGAACACAATCTCCTTAAAGCATATTCATCTTATAACTAAATGCTTCTACTCTTTGACTAAAATCGTCCTGTTTTCCTCACCCCCTTAGCCCGTAGTAACCACCACTGTACTCTTTATTTATCTGAGTCAACTTTCCTAGATGTTGCATATACATGATATCATACAGTGTTTCTTTTTCTGTCTGCCAGATTTCATTTAGTGTAACGCCCCCAAGTTTTATGCACAAGACGTAACTCCTTGTGAAAGAAAGTTGAGGGCTTTCTGGACACTTTGGTTGCTTTCATGTCTTGACCGTTGTGAATGATGCTGCAAACACATGGGGGTGCAGAGGGCTCTTCAAGATCCTGTTTTCATTTCTTTCGTATATACAGATAGAAGTGGCTGGATCATATGGTAGTTTTATTGTTAAATTTCCGACCCACCGTACTGGATCCATAGTTTTCCATAGTGGCTACATCAATTTTACTCCCACCATCAACGGTTCCCTTTTTCCACACCCTCACCAATATTTGTTGTATCTTGTCTTTGATGATAAACATTCGAATAGGTGTAAGTTGCTCAGGGTTTTGCTTATTTGCTTCTTTTGCTATTGAATTGCATGAGTTCTTTATATACTTTGAATATTAACCCCTATCTGATACATGGCTTGAAATATTTTCCCCCTTTCCACAGAGTGCCTTTCATTTTGCTGTTTATTTTGCTGTGCAAATGCTCTCTAGTTTAATACAGTCCCACACTATTTTTTCTTTGTAGCTTGTGCTTTTGTTGTATCCAGGAAATTTCTTCCAAGACAAATAAAAAATAATTTTTATTTATATTCTAGGAGTTTTATGGTTCAGGTATTTAATCCATTTGAGCTTATTTTTGTAAGTGGTGTAAGATAAGGGGGTCCAATTTTATTCTTTTGCCTGTGATTATCTAGTTTTCCCAACATCTTTAACTCAAGAGACTGTCCTTCTCCATTGAGTATTCTTGACTTGCTTGTCAAATAATCGTTGACTGTATATTGAGGAATTTATTTCTGGGCCCCAGTTCTATTCCATTGATTTATGTGTCCATTTTATGCCAGAACTATAATGTTTTTATTACTACAGCTTTGTAGTATAGCTTGAAATCAGAAAGTGTGATGCCTCTGGCTTTGTTGTTCTTTCTCAAAATTACTTTGGGTATTCAGGGTCTATTGTGGCTCCAAGTAATTTTTAGGATTGTATTCTCTATTTCTATGGAAAATGACGTTGGAATTTTGGTAGGGATTACAGTGAATTAGTAGGTAGCTAAATGTAATGTGACCATTTTAATAATGTTAACTCTTCTGATCCATGAACACAGAATATTTTTCACTTTTTGTTTCTTCAGTTTCTTCATCAAAGTCTGTAGTTTTCAGCATACACATGTTTTGCCTTCATGGTTAAACTTATCCTCACTGTTTTTCTTTGATGTGATTGTGAATAAGATTATTTTCTTTATTTTTAAAATATTGTGCTCAGTTCAGTTGTGCAGTTGTGTCTGACTCGTTAAGATCCATGGACTGTAACACGGCAGGACTCCTGTCCATGCTGACTCCTGGAGTTTACCCAAACTCATGTCCAAGGAGTCAATGATGCCATCCAACCACTCATCCTCTGCCGTCCCCTTCTCCTCCCACCTTGAATCTTTCCCACCATCAGGGTCTTTCTTATGAGTCAGTACTTCCATCAGGTGGCCAAAGTATTGGAGTTTCAGCTTCAGCATCAGTCCTTCCAATGAATGTTCAGGAATGATTTCCTTTAAGATTGACTCATTTAATCTTGCAGTCCAAGGGACTCTCAAGAGTCTCTCCAGCACCACAGTCCAAAAGCATCAATCTTCAGCGCTCAGCTTCCTTATAGTCCAGTTATAACATTCATACGTGACTACTGGAAAACCATAGCTTTGACTAGATGGACCTTTGTCGGCAAAGTAATGCCTTGCTTTTAATATGCTGTCTAGGTTGATCATAACTCTTCTTCCATGCAGCAAGCATCTTCTAATTTCATGGCTGCAATCACCATCTGCAGTGATTTTGAAACCCTCAAAATAAAGTCTGTCACTGTTTCCATTGTTTCCCCATCTATTTGCCATGAAGGGAGCGGACCAGATGCCATAATCTTCATTTTTGAATGTTGAGTTTTAAGCCAACTTTTTCACTCTCCACTTTCACTTTCATCAAGAGGCTTTTTAGTTCCTCTTCACTTTCTGCCATAAGGGTAGTGTCATCTGCATATCTGAGGTTATTGCTATTTCTCCCGGAAATCTTGATTGCACCTTGTGCTTCCTCCAGCCCAGTGTTTCTCATGATGTACTCTGCATATAAGGTAAATGAACAGAGTGACAATATACAGCCTTGACGTTCTCCTTTCCCGATTTGGATCCAGTCTGTTGTTCCATGTCCAGTTCTAACTGTTGCTTCCTGACATGCATACAAGTTTCTAAGGAGACAGGTCAGGTGGTCTGGAATTTCCATCTCTTTCAGAATTCTCCACAGTTTGTTGTGGTCCACACAATCAAAGGCTTTGGCATAGTCAATAAAACAGAAATAGATGTTTTCTGGAACTCTCTTGCTTTTTTTGATGATCTCTTGCTTTTTGATGTTGACAATTTGATCTCTAGTTCCTTTGCCTCTTCTAAATCCAGCTTGAACATCTGGAAGTTTATGGTTCACGTACTGTTGAAGCCTGGTTTGGAGAATTTTGAGCATTACTTTGCTAGCATGTGAGATGAGTGCAATTGTGTGGTGGTTTAAACATTCTTTGGTTGCCTTTCTTTGGGATTGGAATGAAAACTGACCTTTTCCAGTGCTGTGGCCACTGCTGAGTTCTCCAGATTTGTTGGCATATTGAGTGCAGTACTTTTATAGCATTATCTTCTAGGATTTGAAATAGCTCAACTGGAATTCCATCCCCTCCACTAGCTTTGTTCATAGTGATGCTTCCTAAGGCCCACTTGACTTTGCATTCCAGGATGTCTGGCTCTAGGTGAGTGATCACACCATTGTGATTATCTGGGTCGTGAAGATCTTTTTGTATAGTTTGTACAAGTGGCAAGTGTATTCATGCCACCTCTTCTTAATATCCCTTAATATCTTCTGCTTCTGTTAGGTCCATACCATTTCTGTCCTTTATTGTGCCCATCTTTGCATGAAATGTTCCCTTGGTATCTTTAATTTTCTTAAAGAGATCTCTAGTCTTTCCCATTCTATTGTTTTCCTCTATTTCTTTGCATTGATCCCTGAGGAAGGCTTTCTTATCTCTCCTTGTTATTCTTTGGAATTCTGCATTCAAGTGGGTATATCTTTCCTTTTCTCCTTTGCCTTTTGCTTCTCTTCTATTCACAGCTGTTTATAAGGCCACCTCAGACAGCCATATTGCATTTTTGCATTTCTTTTTCTTATATTTTGTTAATATATAGAAAAACAACTGTTTTTAGTATGTTGATTTCATAGTCTGCAACTTTACTAAATGTGTAGACTAGTCCTAGCAGTTTTTGGTATAGTCTTTAGGATTTTCTATAGATATACACTACACATCACACACACACACACACACACACACACACACACTCACACTTATATATATACATTTATCATTGGTCAACAAAGATAATTTTAAGTCCTTCTTTCCTATTTGGATGCTTTAATTTTTTTTTTTTTCTTGATTTCTCTGGCTAGGACTTGCAGCAATAGGAGTTGAGAACAGGAGTTAGTGAAATAACTGAACAAGAGTAGTGAAAATAGGCA
This sequence comes from Nanger dama, assembly GCA_917880005.1. Lineage (NCBI taxonomy): Eukaryota > Metazoa > Chordata > Mammalia > Artiodactyla > Bovidae > Nanger > Nanger dama. The sequence goes on from CAKJTW010000021.1 coordinate 27,445,023, forward strand.
GCCTTGTCTTGCTCCTGATCTTAGAAGAAAAGCACTCAATCTTTCATCATTGAGGATGCTGGTAGCTGTGGACATGTCTTGCTTGGCTTTATTACGTTGAAATATTTTCCTTCTATTATATATATATTATATATATATATATATTTGTTGAATGTTTTATCATGAAAAATATTGTATTATGTCAAGTACTTTTTCTGTATCTATAGAAATAGTCATGCAGTTTTTTATTTTTCATTCTATTCATGTGGTATATCATAATTATAGATTTACATATGTTGAACTATCTTTACTGCACAGGAACTATTTTCACTTGACCACAGTGTATGATTTTTTAAATGCAGGTTAATTAGTTTTATGTTTTGTTAAGAATCTTTGCCATTATCAGGAATATTCCAATCTTATTTTCTACATTATACTTAGTAATGTTTTAGTGAGTGATTACCTACTAATGGGACCTAATAATGAGAATTTTTTAAGAATCCTGATAAAAACAGATTCAAATTGGAAATTTGAAGACTATTAGTTTATGCCATCAGTAAGTGTAATAATACTGTATTTACTTTGTATGTTATACAGAGGACAATATACAAAATAGTACCGCTGATTTTGGATTATAGATTGCTTTAATAGACTTTTAATATTTGGCTTCATCTGATATACATTATGATGTATGAAATCCGTTCCTCTGTTTGATGTTTATCAGACAGCTGTGTGATAGACTCCATGTGACATTCCCAGTTGGAGTGGCCCCTAGAGTAGTCAGTGCCCACTTAACATTTGTCTAGTGAGATTTGTCCATAATAGGAATACAAAGCTATCCGTGATCTGGGGACCATTACATATCTAGGAAACTTTTCTACAACAAAAACAGCAAAGTATGTTTTTGTCAAAATATTTTATATTCTTTACAAAGCTGTTGCTCTAAATAAGATAAAAACATTTTATCAGGATTTTATTTAGGATTGACCTGAAGGATTCTTTTCCTAAGGATTTCAGCCACACTGATTTTTTAAGATTTTTCTCTTTAAATCCTATTTGTGTCAGATAATGTGGCTGAACAAAAGATGAAACAACTGTTAAGGTAAATCTTAAAAACCAATAATTTGAAACATACTCTCCTAATAACCAGTAATTTAGGAGGTACTCTGTTTTATGTTCTTAAAAACTAACTTTTTAATTAAATGCCTCCAATTCCAAATTCTTTAATGTTTAGTGTATATAAGAAGGCTTAAATATGTATTTTAACAATCAAAATTCTCCCAATTTACAACTTATAAGTTTATTTTTGAGAGATATTATCAGAAAGTTGTTTATTCATTCACTCATTCATCTATTTATTTATTTATATATTTTAGGACCAATATCTTATCAGTTCTCCATTGACTACTTTTATTTTACTATAAGCATGAATGATGTAGAACATTGTTCTAACAATGTAAATGTTCTGTGATTGATTGAAACAACTCTATCAGAGTTGAAAATAAAGTAAAATTGTTATATTTGACATTTGGTACAACTGGACTTCACATTTTTAAATATTAAGCATAGTTTTTCTTTAAATAACACTTTAAAATGTATGATTTTTTTATACTGTATTGGAAAAAAAAGAGATTTTGACGATTTTTCAGTCATTCTGGATTCTAGTTCTGATTCTACTGCTAAGTAGATGTCTAATCTTAACGTATTTCTTAAACTTTCTGTGTACTTACTTTACTCCCCTGATAAATGTAAATCTGGACCAAGTCCATGATTTTGTATAATTTTTTTCTGCTTTGAAATACATGATGGAATCTATTTACCTTGGGATCACACTTCCAACTTGTTTCTAAGAATGTGCTCCATTCCCAGGGTAATTATTAACTCCGTGAAAAATTGCAAGTATATTAATGCTGCTGAATTTCAGTTTGCTCATTATTAAATTAAGATGTTATTAATAATACAAAGAAAGGTATGAAAAGAGTACAAGGTTTGGCATAGAATAAATACTTATCAAATGATAGTTATTATAATATTAGGTATAAATCTTATATAATTATAAGTTCATTCACTCAGTCATGTCCTACTCTGCAACCCCATGGACTGTGTGCAGCACACCAGGCTTCCCTGTCCATCACCAATTCCCGGAAGTTGCTCAAACTCATGTCCATTGAGTCAATGATGCCATCCAACCATCTCATCCTCTGTTGTCCCCTTCTCCTCTTGCCTTCAGTCAGTCTTTCTCAGCATCAGGGTCTTTTCCAGTGAGTCAGTTCTTCACATCAGGTGGCCAAAGTATTGGAGCCTCAGCTTCAGCATCAGTCCTTCCAATGAATATTCAGGACTGATTTCCTTTAGGATTGACTGATTTGATCTCCTTATAGTCCAAGAGACTCTCAAGAATCTTCTCCAACACCACAGTTCAAAAGCATCAATTCTTTGGTGCTCAACTTTCTTTATAGTCCAACTCTCACATCCATACATGACTATTGGAAAAAAAACGCAGCTTTGACTAGATGTACTTTTGTGGACAAAGTAATGTCTCTGTTTTTTAATATGCTGTCTAGTTTGGTCATAGCTTTTATTCCAAGGAGCAAACATCTTTTAATTTCATGGCTACAGTCACCATCTGCAGTGATTTTGGAGCCCAAGAAAATAAAGTCTCTCACTGTTTCCCCATCTGTTTGCCATTAAATTATGGGACCAGTTGCCATGATCTTAGTTTTCTGAATCTTGAGTTTTAAGCCAGCTTTTACAGTCTTCTCTTTTACTTTCATCAAGAGGCTCTTTAGTTTCTCTTCACTTTTCTGCCATAAGGGTCGTGTCATCTGTATATCTGAGGTTATTGATATTTCTCCCGGCAATCTTGATTCCAGCTTGTGCTTCATCCAGCCCAGCATTTTGTATGATGTATTCTGCATAAAAGTTAAATAAGCAGGGTGTCAATATATAGCCTTGACCTACTTCTTTGCCAATTTGGAACCAGTCCATTGTTCCATATGTGGTTCTAACTATTGCTTCTTGACCTGCATACAGATTTCTCAGGAGGCAGGTGAGGTGGTCTGGTAGTCCTATCTCTTTCAGAATTTTCCACAGTTTATATAAAATATGTATTGTTACTACTATTGTCAATATTATTGAGTTAACTCCAGTAATATATTCCACATTAAAAAAAAAAGTGTGGGCACAGTATTTTATGGAATAATTTTATATCTTATAACATTTTGTAATGAAGTAAATAACCTGAACTTCTAACCTGCAAACAGAAGTGACTGTTGTTCAGTCACTAAGTTGTATCTGACTCTCTGTGACACCATGGACTGCAGTGTGCTGGGCTTCCCATCCCTTTAGAAACCCTGAAATAGATGGTTAGAAAATATCCTTTGTGTGCTGTAAATCTGTTTCCAAGCACCTTTGTATTAACTGACCAGGGTTGAATAATAAAATACCATAGACAGGTGGCTGAAAATACAAAAATTTATTTCTTATATTTCTGGAGGCTGGAAATCCAAGATGCTGGCAGATTTGACTTCTCCTGAGGGCTCTCTCCTTGGCTTACAGACAGCTACCTTCTCTCTGCATTTTTACATGTCTTTTTCTCTATGTGCACTATTTCTCTGGTAAAGGTCCCTGAGGTGAAAGTCGCTCAGTCATCCGACTCTTCGTAACCCCAGTCTCTAGTCCTGTTGGATTAAGAGCCTATCTAAGTGACCTTACTTAAATCTCTATCTCCAAATACAGCCACACTGGGAGCTTGGTCTGCAATATGTAAGTGTTGGGAGATATAATTCAGTCTGTTAAAATCCATTACTCAGCCCTGGAGAATTATCAAAGCATTTTCTAGGATATATGAACTCTGTATAATGTCTTGTTGGTTCATGTGGAAAACAAAGACTAAGTTCGGAGAGCAGATTTCATAGTTGCACGTGTGCCTTTAAGTTATGTTTGGTGGCTCAGGTGGTAAAGAATATGCCTGCAATGCAGGAGACCCAAGTTTGATCCCTGAGCTGGGAAGATACCTGGAGGAGGGCGTGGCAACCCACGCCATAGACAGAGGAGCCGGGCAGGCTACAGTCCATGGGATCGCAAAGAGTCAGACATGACTGAGCCACTGGTGGTGGTGGTGGTGAAGTCGCTCTGTCGTGTCTGACTCTTTGCAACTGTAGCTACCAGGACTGTAGCCTACCAGGCTCCTGAGTCCATGGGATTCTCCAGGCAAGAGTACTGGAGTGGATTGCCATTTCCTTCCCCAGGGGATCTTCCCAACCTGGGGATCGAACCCAGGTCTCCTGCATTGGAGGCAGATGCTTTAAACTCTGAGCCACCAGGGAAGCCCTAAGAACACACGAACAACCGGAGTTAGCTCAGACCCCCAGGGGGAGGACCCAGTCCAAGACTGACGCCTCTTTCAGATGCCAATTTGAAGTAGCAGGTTCCCTGGTTACCGCCAACTTCTACAAATTAGAGGTTCCTACTGCCCTTTCCTTGGGTTCTATAATTTGCTAAAGAAGTTCACAGCCCCAAGAAAACAGCTTAAGTATTGCTAATTTATTACAAAGGATATTTTTAAAGATATTATTGAATGGTCAGATGAAGAGAGTCATATGTGGTGAACTTTGGTAGAGTCCAGACCCCAGGATCTTTTTTCTCTGTGGAATGAGGTTGTGCCATATTCTTGGTATGTACATGTGTTCACCACCCCAGAAGCTCTCGGAACCTCATATATGGGGGATATTTATGGTGGCTGCATCACGATAGGCATGATCAATTAATACCTTAATTTCTAGCTCCTTTATTTCTAAAAAAAAAAAAAAATACTGGGGAGTGGGGCTTACTGTTCTAAGCTTCTAATCATGACAAAATTAAAAGACACTTGATCCTTGGAAGAAAAGCTGTGACAAACCTAGTCAGCATATTAAATAGCAGGGACATCACTTTGCCGACAAAGGTCCATCTAGTTAAAGCTATGTTTTCTCCAGTAGTCATGTATGGATGTGAGAGTTGGACCATAAAGAAAGCTGAGCGCCAAAAAATTGATGCTTTCGAATTGTGGTATTGGAGAAGACTCTTGAGAGTCCCTTGGACAGCAAGATCAAGCCACTCAGTCCTGAAGGAAATCAATCTTAAATATTCCCTGGAAGGACTGATGCTGAAGCTGAGGCTCCAATACTTTGGCCACCTGATGCAAAGACTGACTCACTGGAAAAGACCCTGATGCTGGTAAAGATTGAGGGCAAGAAAAGAGGGGGATGACAGAGGATGAGATGATTGGATGGCATCACTGACTCAGTGGACATGAGTTTGAGCAAGCTCCGGTAGATAGTGAAGGGAGAGGGAAGCCTGGTGGGCTTCAGTCCATGGGATCACAAAGAGTTGGACATGACTTAGTGACCGAACAACAACAATGATTTGGCCTTTCTGAGACCAGCCACCATCCAGAAGCCCACTAACAGTCACCTCATTGGAACAAAAGACATTCTTGGCACACAGGACATTTCAAGGGATTTAAGGACTTTGTGTGAAGATCCAGGGCCAAAGATCAAATATTAGAACAGATGATTCTCATACTATTTCTACTTACAAGGGTTTTAGGACCTCAGTCAGTAACCCAATATATATTTCTTATTATTTCATAGAAATTATTTCAAAGAAAATATTTAAGCATGGTGTGATCCAGACTGCATGTTCAGCAGAGGGGCAGAACACATACTCTGAAATATACTCCTGCCATAAAACACACATGTGCTGGATAAATTACAACCATAAACATTTAAATGCGTACTGAGTCTGTAAGAAAGTACCAGAGATTCACAAAGGCTCCTAGGCCAAGGTTGGCTTGTGATCCAAAGGAAGGTGGAACCTCTCTTGTGAAACGAGAGAAGCAGTTTTCTCAATGACTGATCCTGGTACACAAGAACTCTTCTGTCACATGCAGACATAGGAATACAATGCTCAGCAGACAAGGCTCCCATTCAAATCATCATAAAATATGATATATCACATCCTATTAGGAAAAACATCTTTGAACTATCTATATACTAGGATAAATATGAAAGCTAAATTTAAACTAACGGATGGAATCTTTTTACTTCATTAGCCCAGACTTTCCCATGAACTCTGTTTATTCAATTCTTTGTGTAATCCCAAAAGTTCCATTTTTCATGCTTATCATGTTTCACGGAAAATATAACATTAAAAGGAACCCCCAAACTTTCAAGATTTGCTTATGTTAGTAATATTTTTAAAAGGATAATCCAGCTTCGAGTTACCTCATTATTCCTTCACCACAAATCATGTGATCAGTGCATGTAGTTGCTGGGCTATGCTTTTGACTGCAAACCAGATAAACTCCTTAGCAGTTTTGCGTTGTATGCATGCTCAGTCGTGGCCGACTCTTTGGGACCCCACAGACCATCAACGCTATGGACTGTAGCCTGCCAGACTCCTCTGTCCATGGAATTTTCCAGGCAAGAATACAGGAATGGATTACTTCCCTCCTCCAGGGGATCTCCACAACCCAGGGATCGAACCCTTGTCTCCTGTGTCTCTTGCGTTGGCGGATGGGTTCTCTACTACTGCACCAGAGAAACCCCACATTAAAATCAGATGAACTCAGTCTCTGTGCAGTACAAAATAAGATAATAAAAGTTGCATTCAAGAAAGTTAAACGCTTTCAGAAGGCCACATTTTGAATGGAATTGGAGCAGTGCTACGATCATGGAGAATACAAAATGCAGACACCGTAACTGTTAAAGTCAAAGTAAGCCAGAATTTATTTGCATTTTTTAATGGGCATGCAGACGGAGGCAGGTGATATTACAGTGTTTACACCAAACCGCATGAGCTGAATGGGCTAAAAGAAACAGTTGGATTATCATGTGTCAGCATTTTAATCCTATCAGGCTTGTCAGCACTATAATTTCCATCACTTAGTTTAAAATACAGTAGTGGAAAGTGGGAATGTTTGTTTTCTTCTGATGAGTCATATGACTCAGAGCAAAGTAAGGACTTAGAAATAGAATACTTCAGAAAATGACAGAGTGTTGCAAATTATAGTGGTTTGTTCACAGCTGTATAAATTTATTTTTTCTATAAAGCAGGTACACATTGAGCTGTATTTCCTAGGGTCCAAATTCCTGAAGCAGTAATTTTCCACTCCTCTGGTTGCAGGAAACCAAGCAACTTCCACGTTTGTCTAACTCCAGTGAAACAATTTTGGAAATGAAAGAATCTTAAACTTTTACTTTTGGACGAAAATTTTCAAATGCAGCAAAACTTGTCTCTACAACATAGACATATGCCTACTTATATCACTGCCTGAGTGCCCTTATATAATATTTAAGGAATCTTTAAGAAAATAATAAAGGCCATGGGAGTCTATACTTATATTTCCATCAGAATGGCAGACTAGATATTCTGAAATGCCCTTTTGGTATAAAAATATGCGGATGTCAGATAAATTATAACCATAAGCTTTTGACTGCATTACTAAGTTTACAAGAAGGAGGTGAAATACCCAAGAGACTCCATACCCTGCTTCTCCCATAAAACTGTAAACTGATATCAGAGTGGTAAATAAATGTGAAAACTGGGGCTGCCCTGAATACAAGGACCTTTGGCAGGAATAAAGAGCTTTAATGGAAATTGGACACTAGAACTTAGATCTGGCGGAGGAAAATCTAAATCTGAGGATGCTATATAAATAGAGGATAATTCAAGTATAAGTTTTAAGCTGTGAACTGTCCTTTTGAAAGAAATAAAATCAATTCAGAAAACAGCTTATTTTTATAGGCTTCAGGTGAGAAAAAAAATGATGGTACTAATTTTTCTCTGAGAATTGCTAAACTTTTCTCAGGAGGGTCTGTGGTTTGAATTTACATTACGTGCACAATCAAGGAAATCTCAACTATAAAAATTAACTTAAAATTCTGGAAAATAGGTACACCTCCTATCAGGAGTAAAGGAATATCCTTTTAATGGACATCATCCTCAAGCCAAGGCTTCAAGGTTCATAAGAATAAGGTTTTTACAAATAAAATTTGCCAGTTAAAATATAACAAATATATGAGTAATCAGGACCTATTAGACTTATATTACCAAGGACTTTATAGATTGGAATGTTAAATGTCAATAAAAATCATTGACATTTATAACTCCATGGAAAAATTAAATAGAAATTTAGATATACTTGAAAAGAGAATTATGAGGCAGAAAACAGTTTTGAGAAAATTACATATGTATGTATTTCCACTAAATAATTGATAAATATACCTTAAAAGTACAACTAAGACATATCAAAATGCTTGGCCAGACATTTTTGAGTTCAAGTATAATAAGCAGCAAAGATTTTAAGGGTGCAGATGTTATCATTTAGTAGGATGTTAACTATAGGTTTAATAAGATGCATTTCATCTGACCAGGGATTTTCCTTTTGCTACTAGTTTTCTGCATGATATTTAGAAATCAAATGTCTAATGATTTTATGAAATGATTTATCCACATCTTTGAAAAGGATGATATGCATTTTTATTTATTGTTTCAGTATGGTGAATACATTGGTCAATCTTTACATATTTTAAACAATCTTGTTTAAAAATCTTAAACAAGATTTGTTTAAAAATCTTAAGATTTTGGAATAAACCTCATTTGCCCATTGTGCTTTTGTTATTTGCTGAATTCTAGTTTTTTATGTTGTAATGCTTTTCAGTCTATATTCAAGAAAGATACTTTTTATAATTTTCTTCCAATTTCTTTATCATTTCTTCTTTATCAGGTTTTGAAATCAGTTGCATGATGACTTTATTACATAAGTTATAAATTTTTCTTCTTTCACTATTTCAGAAAGAATTTATAAGATTGTTATTCTGTCTTCATATAACTTACAGTGGAGTTTACCAATTAAACCAGTCACAACAACATTCTTTAAAGTGTAAATTTTAGATATACAGCTTTTCTATATCTTGTTAGGTCCATTTGTGTTTTAAAAGGAGTTTTCCATGTTATCTAATTTGAATTTATTAACATGAAGTTTCTAGTGTTTGGGTGATAGAAAGTGACATCCTTCTTTCATTCCTCATATTAGTAGATAATTTCATTTCTTTTCGGTTGATCACTCTTGCTAGGTATTAATCAATTTTATTAATCCTCTCAAAGCATTAGGTTTTTATTTTAATGACTTTCTCCATTGTCAATTTTTCTATTTTACCTATTTCCATTTTCATTTTATTGAATCCTTTTTCCTGCCTTTGTGTTTAATTTGCTCTTCTTTTGTAACCTTTTAAGATATAAACTTAAATAATTCTACTATACATTTCAAAAGAAATAAATAGAAAATATCTTTTAATTTCCCTTGTGTTTTTTTCCTTTGATCTGGGAAATTTAAAGTTGCTGTTTAATTTTCAAGTATTGTGATATTTTTAGCTATTTTATTATTTGTGATATCTATTTTAATACTGCTAAATTAAGAGAGTAAGAACATATGCTCCTTAATAATTTAGATCCTTTAATGTTTATGAAGGCTTAAATTCCTGGAGAAGGAAATAGCAACCCACTCCAGTATTCTTGCCTGGGAAATACCATGGCGAGAGGAGCCTGGTGGGCTATATTCTATGGGGTCGCAAAGAGTCGGTCATGACTTAACAACTAAACAACAACAAAGGCTTGAGTTATAAACTTGCATGTTCCTTTAAAAAACTGTATACCCTGAAGTTGTGATTAATGTTCTATAAATGTCAATTAGGCAATTTGGCTGATAGTGCTTTTCGCATCCTCTATATCATCATTATTTCTGTTTCTCTGTGGTTCTATGTTAATCAATGACTAAATGATAAATATTAAAATTATAAAGTGATGGGAATTAAAATATAAAAATTATAGATAATAAAATCTCTGTTGATTGGTCTATTCCTTTCCTTAGTTCTGTCAGTTTTGCCTCATATTTCTTGGAAACATTGTTATAGATTGAATTTTTTTATAGCTTCCTATTTCATTGACTTTTATGATTATGAAATTTTTATCTTTATTTTTAGATATGCTGAATGTCTTGAAGTCTAATTTTTTTCGGTAGTTGTTAGCCATACCAGTTTTCTTGTGCCTAATATCTTGGTCTGTATTTTCCTTCCCATGTATGTATGTTTCACTTGTCCTTTTCTTTTTATTTAAAATGTATTTGTTTAAACAGTATATTACAAGTTTAAGCTTTTAAAAATAATTAATTGTGTTTAGTATGGCTAATTCTACTTTTATGTGGTGTACTTAGTATATTTTAGTTCATGTTAGTAATCGATAATGTATTGGCTTAAGTCTACCAGCTTAGGATTTGTTTTCTATTTGTCTCACTTCTGTTTTTTGTTTAAAGAGATAGGAATACCAGACCACCTGACCTGCCTCCTGAGAAATCTGTATGCAGGTCAAGAAGCAACTATTAGAACTGTACATGGAACAATAGACTGGTTCCAAATCAGGAAAGGAGTACATCAAGGCTGTATATTGTCACCCTGCTTATATAACTGAACTGAACTGAACTTCTTTTCTGCCTTTATTTGGATGAATGAATTATTTTTTAGTGCTCCGTTTTACCTCTTCTGCTATCTGTTAGTTATAAATCTTTGAGTATATGTCTATGTGTGTTGAGCATTATTCTAAAGAATAAGTATGAATTTTGCAAAAGTATTTCAATAATATAGTAATAATGGAAAAGATACATAGTAAGGAAAGAAAGTAGGCAAGTAACAAAATATTATATATATAGTTTTATCACTATTTCTCATCACACACACAAACACACAGAATCCATTTTTAACACATACTTAGGACATACTGAATTTTCCTCTCTATTGCATGTGAAATAATTATGATAGGATAAACAGTTTTGAAATTTTAAAAAACAAGAAGAAATGTTAAAGGCTTATTCCAGTCCCCTATTGTATCTTCAATATTTACTTGCTTCCAAGTTCTTAAATTATGAATTTAAGAAGGCAAAGCTTGTACTTTCTATTTATTTCTCTAAATCATGCTTATAGTACCTAATAGCTAAAATTAGGTAAAACTGCTTGGAAAATTATTAATATGTTAAGCACTAACATTATGCAAGCTATTAATGAATAATAATTTATTTTACTCTTTTGGGTAATATAGAATTTGGGCAATTGTGATAATCATGGAATTTAAGTGATGAGTACTCTGTGTATCATTTTACTATGCTTTTTCAGTATGACAAATGATCAACATTATATATAAAGTAATATTTGTGCCCAACTCAAATCAACTTTAAAATTAACTTAATAAGCAAAGCCCACATTTAACAAGAAGACTTTAGTTCAGCACTGGTCATAGCAAACACCCTCTTCCAACAACATAAGAGAAGACTCTACACATGGACATCACCGGATGGTCAACACCGAAATCAGATTGATTATATTCTATGCAGCCAAAGATGGAGAAGCTCTATACAGTCAACAAAAACAAGACCAGAAGCTGACTGTGGCTCAGATCATGAACTCCTTATTGCCAAATTCAGACTCAAATTGAAGAAAGTAGGGAAAACCGCTAGACCATTCAGGTATGACCTAAATCAAATCCCTTATGATTATACAGTGGAAGTGAGAAATAGATTTAAGGGCCTAGATCTGATAGATGGAGTGCCTGATGAACTATGGAATGAGGTTCGTGACATTGTACGGGAGACAGGGATCAAGACCATCCCCATGGAAAAGAAGTATAAAAAAGCAAAATGGCTGTCTGGGGAGGCCTTACAAATAGCTGTGAAAAGAAGAGAGGCGAAAAGCTAAGGAGAAAAGGAAAGATATAAGCATCTGAATGCAGAGTTCCAGAGAATAGCAAGAAGAGATAAGAAAGCCTTCTTCAGCGATCAATGCAAAGAAATAGTGGAAAAGAACAGAATGGGAAAGACTAGAGATCTCTTCAAGAAAATCAGAGTTACCAAGGGAACATTTCATGCAAAGATGGGCTCGATAAAGGACAGAAATGGTCTGGACCTAACAGAAGCAGAAGATATTAAGAAGAGGTGGCAAGTATACACGGAAGAACTGTACAAAGAGATCTTCATGACCCAGATAATCATGATGGTATGATCACTCATCTAGAGCCAGACATCTTGGAATGTGAAGTCAAGTGGGCCTTAGAAAGCATCACTAGGAACAAAGCTAGAGGAGATGATGGAATTCCAGTTGAGCTGTTTCAAATCCTGAAGGATGATGCTGTGAAAGTGCTGCACTCAATATGCCAGCAAATTTGGAAAACTCAGCAGTGGCCAGAGGACTGGAAAAGATCAGTTTTCATTCCAATTCCAAAGAAAGGCAATGCCAAAGAATGCTCAAACTACCCCACAATTGTACTCATCTCACACGCTAGTAAAGTAATGCTCAAAATTCTCCAAGCCAGGCTTCAGCAATACGTGAACCGTGAACTCCCTGATGTTCAAGCTGGTTTTAGAAAAGGTAGAGGAACCAGAGATCAAATTGCCAACATCTGATGGATCATGGAAAAGGCAAGAGAGTTCCAGAAAAACATCTATTTCTGCTTTATTGACTATGGTGAAGCTTTTGACTGTGTGGGTCACAATAAACTTTGGAAAATTCTGAAAGAGATGGAAATACCAGACCACCTGACCTGTCTCTTGAGAAATCTGCAACAGTTAGAACTGGACATGGAACAACAGACTGGTTCCAAATAGGAAAAGGAGTACGTCAATGCTGTATATTGTCACCCTGCTTATTTATCTTATATGCAGAGTACATCATGAGAAACGCTGGGCTGGAAGAAACACAAGCTGGAATCAAGATTGCCGGGAGAAATATCAATAACCTCAGATATGCAGATGACACCACCCTTATGGTAGAAAGTGAAGAGGAGCTAAAGGGCCTCTTGATGAAGGTGAAAGAGGAGAGTGAAAAAGTTGGCTTAAAGCTCAACATTCAGAAAACGAAGATCATGGCATCCGGTCCCATCACTTCATGGGAAATAGATGGGGAAGCAGTGGAAACAGTGTCAGACTTTTTTTTTTGGACTCCAAAATTACTACAGATGGTGACTACAGCCATGAAAATAAAAGACGCTTACTCCTTGGAAGAAAAGTTATGACCAACCTAGGTAGCATATTCAAAAGCAGAGACATTACTTTGCCAAGTAAGGTCCATCTAGTCAAGGCTATGGTTTTTCCTGTGGTCATGTATGGATGTGAGAGTTGGACTGTGAAGAAGGCTGAGTGCCGAAGAATTGATGCTTTTGAACTGTGGTTTGGAGAAGACTCTTGAGAGTCCCTTGGACTGCAAGGAGATCCAACCAGTCCATTCTGAAGGAGATTAACCCTGGGATTTCTTTAGAAGGAATGATGCTAAAGCTGAAACTCCAGTACTTTGGCCACCTCATGCGAAGAATTGACTCATTGGAAAAGACCCTGATGCTGGGAGGGATTGGGGGCAGGAGGAGAAGGGGGATGGCAGAGGATGAGATGGCTGGAAGGCATCACGGACTCGATGGACGTGAGTCTGAGTGACCTCCGAGAGACAGTGATGAACAGGGAGGCCTGGTGTGCTGCGATTCATGGGGTCGCAAAGAGTCGGACATGACTGAGCAACTGAACCTACTGACTGAACTGAACTAAAATGATTCATTTTTGAATTCCTTTAACTATCAATCTTCCCTCAAATATTTAAGTTGTGAATAATTTACTAAGAAAAAAGAAATAGCTATTTAGAAATTCATTTATTGCATGAAATGAAGCTTGCCTGCTGTTGAAAGTATGATGTGAAAATATTCTTTCAATCCTTTCCTTTAATCTCCCCTTAAAAAAATCATAGTGACTGTAATTTTGATTTATAAGAATTGCTACTCTAAGATCTTTATTTGAGCAATGTTTTCAATCTTATTATCCTTTATAAGTTGATGTCTTCTAACATTCACTGTTACAGTATTAGGGATATCATACATTATCTTATGCAAAGTAAAATGTTTATCTTTAACCTATTTTTTTGCTCACCACATTCTGTTTTGTTAAATTATCTCTCAGTTGTTACTCAGGTAACAACTGTAATTTATTAATTAAAAATTAGAAATTTTATTTGCTGTTTTCAGGAAAATGGTGCAATCTACAATATAAAATGAAACTAATAGTATGTATACTAATGAAATGAAATATGTTGTATAACATATTTATAAATATACTTTCAACAAATCTGTACCATTATGTTATTAGACAGATGGTGTATATAACAAGCCATGTGTATTATGAAAACATTCACACAGATTCATAACTTTGCAGGTAATTATCATGAAAGGTACTTTTTATATGGGAAAGTACGATGATGTATGTTTTATATATATATATATATATATATATATATATATATATATATATACACACACACATACACATACATAAAATAAAAATTTACCAGTACATGAAGTAATATATAAATGATAAAAATGACAAAAGTAGATAAACCTTTCTGTGGCTGTTGTCTGTTTCAAATAATATTTTGCCCATGTAAATATAACTTTCACCAAATTAACTAGTAAAACATGAAGTACAAAGAGTGGCTCTGATAATACCCTAATATTCCATAAATACAGCTTGACAAGCTTCCCAGTAAGGAGTCTTATTATCAGAATTAAGTATATTATCATCCTTTATCATATTTTATAACTTATAAAGAGAACTCAAAGTGTTTATAAAGAGCCTTGTATAACTTTGGTTCTATTGAGTGGAGATGGTCCAATTTTCCATCTTCTCTGAAAGATCCATTTTAGTTATATAACTAAAGATTTTTTAAGATTTTGTTTTCATTTCGTTTTAGTTAAACAAAACTCCCAGTTTTTCCGTCGCTTATTCTTGATTATCAGAATGACAAATCACAAGTGTGGTCTCAGATTTTGTTCTTTAATTGCTGGGAAGATTTGGGAAGATTTGGAGTGGATTCCTTCAATCCTACATTGTAATATTTGGGATATTTGATCATTCAGTTCAATTCAGTCACTCAGTTGTGTCTGACTCTTTGCAACCACATGGAATGCAGCACGGCAGGCCTCCCTGTCCATCTCCAACACCCAGATCCTACTCAAACTCATGTCCATTAAGTTGGTGATGCCATCCAACCATCTCATCCTCTGTCGGCCCTTTGTCCTCCCTCCTTCAGTCTTTTCCAGCATCAGGATCTTTTCCAGTGAGTCAGTTCTTTGCATCAGGTGGCCAAAATGTTGGAGTTTCAGCTTCAGCATCAGTCTTTCCAATGAATATTCAGGACTGATTTCCTTTAGGATGGATTGGTTGGATCTCCTTGCTGTCCAAAGGACTCTCAAGAGTATTCTCCAACATTACAGCTCAAAACCATCAATTCTTCAATGCTCAGCTTTCTTAATAGTCCAACTCTCACACTGTACATGACTACTGAAAAAACATACCTTTGACTAGACAGACCTTTGTCAGAAAGGCAGTGTCTCTGCTTTTAATATACTGTCTAGTTTCTACCAAGGAGCAAGCGTCTTTTAATTTAATGGCTGTAGTCACCATCTGCAGTGATTTTGGAGCCCCAAAAAGCAAAGTTTCTCACTATTTCCATTGTTTCCCCATCTATTTGTCATGAAGTGATGGGGGGCCATGTTGATCTTTTTTTTAATTTTGCTACATGTCACCTATGGCTGATTTTTGTCATTTTTTGAATGTTGAGTTTCAAGCCAGCTTTTTCACTCTCCTCTTTCACTTTCATCAAGAGGTTCTTTAGTTCTTCTTTGCTCTCTATTATAAGGATGGCGTCAGCTGTGTATCTGAGGTTATTGATATTTTTGATGTAATTTGATCATTAAAGTGAAGTCGCTCAGTCGTGTCTGACTCTTTGCGAACCCATGGACTGTATAGCCTATCACGCTCCTCCGTCCATGGGATTTTCCAGGCAAAAAGTGCTGGAGTGGATTGCCATTTCCTTCTCCAGGGGGTCTTCCATATGTACCTGTGCACTGAAGCAAATAATTAATCTGGTGAGAAGTTTCTCCATAATGCTGTCTTCTTTAGTGCTGAGGTATTTTTTCAGAGAAAAGTATTTCTCTGTATGAGTAGCTCTTCTGCACAGCCAAATATTCAGTCTTCAAGGAGCCAAGTGGGTCCAGATTAGCTGTGTAAGAGAACAGCTTTTGTTTCATAGACTCATCATTTGCAACTAAAAAGGAGAGGAGATACCTTGGATGGAGCAAGTTTTCTTTCATATGCAAATAGTACTGCCCCTAGCAGCTGAATTGCAGACTTCTCTAAAGGCAAAATGACAAGCAGATGCTCATAGAGTATTCAGAAAATTTAAATAGTCAAGTTCTCTGTCCACTATATGTGGAAAAGATAGTTTTCTTTCACTGATTCTTTACAATTTCTATCAGCGTATCAACAGAAATTAGGTGCAGTGTTCAACAATCTGACTTTCTAGTCGATGCAATAAGTATGCATATAAAGCATGTAATACAAATTCTTTGGGTTGATCTGTGGATTACTCTGCAAATAAAGTCAGCTCAAAGTTGTAAAATAGCTTTGGAAATAAAAGAGTTCATAACATTTGTAATATATTCTTCATATAATATATTCCATAATTCCTTATGTGTATCCAGAATCTCTGATTTCAATCAGACTTATAGAAGAGGCTGTGGATGCCAGTCCTTCCTGACAGACATGCCAGCTCTTTATGTAAAGGCTGGGGCAGGGCAATAAAACCCATCTCTAAACTTTACACGAAATATGAAAGCCTAAATATTCAGAAAAGATCAGTCAGCACTTAGGTTTCCTGAACTGCTTTATAAAACCCACAGGAGTGTCTGAGAAGAAAGTGAATTTGAGGGGCCATTGAACACAGACCATTTTCCAATTACAGGCACACCTGTGCTGCATAGCTTTCTGCTGATCTGTTATGAGCATTTTACAGAGTGGTTTCATAGTCCTTCAAATTCCTCATTCTTCAGTCCAAAATGGTCTGAGGGTGTTGCTGGCAGGCTTGGACTTATCAGAGACTTCTCTCTGAGATAATTTGATACCCTACCCACAGTGTAAATTGTTTGGCCTGGTTGAGTCTCAGATGCCACCCATTGACACTCTAATTAACAGCCTCAGCGCATTGGCTTCTGGGGAAAAAAGGAGTTGTTTTCTTTCAGTTAGTGAGAACCAATTGCTGGAAAAACCAATGACTCAGCTCTTTGCGGTGAAACTATTTACATGGGCAAGAAAGGCTGCTGCAGACTTATAAAAATCTTGCTGCAGATACTTTTTTTTCTTTCCTTATGAAACTGTGGTTCAGGTGGAGTCATGCATTTTCAAACTTTTTTTTTTTTAACATCTATTACTTGAAATAAACATGTGCTATGCTTCCAGAGGATCTGAACAACAATTACCTTAATTATTTCTGTTTACCCTTGGAGTATCCAAAACCGCAGTTTGAGAGCTGCTGGGCTTTTAAATACCCCCTTTCTATGCAGTTAGTAAACAGTAAAGGATGAATATAAACTGTATCTGTATTTATGTGGTGGTTTCAAAAAAACCCTACATTTTTGAGTTGCAGCTTCAGCATTTTTTAAAATCCTTCCAACTATATTTTGGATATCTCCTCCGGAGAAAAAATGTTAATGAAATAACATAGCTGTTTTCTAAAGCTTAAACTACATTTTGGAATCTTTTCCAGCATCACTGTTGCTGTTGCTCAAGATTTCCGAGGAAGAATATCCTATAAGTAGTGAAACACAAGACAAAAATAATATGTCTGAGACTCTTTATAGATGTGATTAAGAAAAGGCACACACTACCCTTCTTATGTTTTGTTGGGCAAGTTTGTGCCTTTATGCTCTTGACTATCACATTAAAGGAACTATTCCAGCGCTGAAGGTTGTGCCTCCTTTTGGCTCTCTAAATTCACTTAGAGTCTAATTTTTTTTTCTTCAGCATATTTAAGTTCACTGTAGAAAAAAGCTAAATTTAATAACCTACTGTCAAGTATTTTGTTTAAAAAGTCACATTGCAGAAAAAAATAAAGATATCTGTCATCATACCAATAAAGCCCCAGTGGTAAAGCCAGAAAATGCAAAATGTGTTTTCCTCTAGCAATGGAAACAGTGGTCGGGGAACACCAGTGTACACTTCCCCTTGTGAAATGAAAGCCAAAATGGAGTTGGGATTGCTAAGAGACCTCTCTAAGTAGAGCCAAGAAGACATTAAGGATGTGTTACTCATGTACTTGTTAGCGGACAGAGAACCTGACTCTTGACCTGATGAAGGATCGAGAATATCCGGCAGGCTCTTGTGAGAGTCTCACTACTTATCAGACTCCTATCCTAAACGTATGGCCCCTTAAGGACAGATGCTTCCTGACTCACATCAGAGTCGATCACAGTTCTTATTAGGTATCTGTTGACAGCCTCATGGTTTTTTGTCTGTATAAACAAGCCCCTGACTCTTTCTAGTCCCTGGAATACTCTTTTGAGATAACCTGAATCTTTGTCTCCTGAATTGAGACACCTTATAAACTCTTCTCTTATTGGCAATCTCCTGCATTATTTGGGGGAGGGAGTTTGGCACTCTAAGAGATAATTAAATATTACTTTTAGAATCAGGGTAATAACAAGCCTCATATTAACATTGGCTGTACCATTAAAGTTGCTGTGTATTTGAGGATACAATTTCTTTTTGTGTCTTAGTTCCTCATCTACAACATAGAAATATTACAAAAATATGTGCCCACCTCTGGTAAGGGAATACTGTAAGCCTAACTCTTTTCACATTGAATCAGTTTCCATATGTATGAAGGTGTCCTGAAGGTAAATAGACTCTTGGGTAACACTGTTAATTCTTACAGCCATTTCAGTGAATATATTGAGGTAGTAATTTATTTGTTGGCCTTTCAGCTGAGGATAGTGGGGGAGTCGAAAGACTTCTCAGGTTATAGCAACAACTTTAGAAATAGCTGTAAATAGTGTTTAGTTCATCACTAGTCAACACTGGTTCTATAAAAGTTGGAGTGATTCTGACTGTTTTATAAATTTCAGGTGTATATTCTATAAAAAATTTGAAATTATCAATACTTTTTCCTCTTTCTTAGTCATCCTTTTCCCAACAACATAAAAAGAGGTTGAATAAGAATTAAATTTAAAATTAAATTATTTATAAAACCAATGGGAATAGGCTTGTTAATAATATCTAGAGGCACCTTTGTGATAGTGGTAGATGGCTTTGGATTGTACTCCTCATTTCACCTGACATAGCATTCTCTCTCTTGGTTTCTTATGTATTTTTTCTAAGCAATTAAAACTGTATCAGTTCTTAATTTAGCTCACTTTACAATTGAATATATTAAGGTTAAATCTGTGTTCTTTACAATGATCGTAATCTTGTAGAAAATGTCTTGCATAAAAGGAATTAAGTAATACTTGCTAATGAGCTTTACTTCATTTTTATTCATTTACAAATGACATTAGATACTCAGGGGAGAAAACATACTTGTCCTTGTCATATAGCAAAACAAGGACACTCAGAGATCTAATGCAGGAATATTGTGTCTACCTGACAAGAAAACAGCAACTAAAGTGTTCATTCCTTCCTGGGGGTCTTCAGTCAGTGAGGTTCTGTTTTAGAAATGGTTGTAGGTAGAAACTGGAGAAGGCAATGGCACCCGACTCCAGTACTCTTGCCTGGAAAATCCTATGGACGGAGGAGCCTGGTGGGCTGCAGTCCATGGGGTCGCTAAGAGTTGGATATGACTGAGCAACTTCACTTTCACTTTCCTTTCGTGCATTGGAGAAGGAAATGGCAACCCACTCCAGTGTTCTTGCCTGGAGAATCCCAGGGACGGGGGAGCCTGGTGGGCTGCCATCTATGGAGTCACACAGAGTCGGACACGACTGAAGTGACTTAGCAGCAGCAGTAGGTAGAAACAGCTAATGGCAAGCCCTATACAGTATCATGTACAAACTCAGAATTCAGGACATTTTGTGGATAACAATGGCCAACACAAGGCACTGTCATCAGAGTGCATTCAGGGGCTTCCTCGGTGGTCCAGTGGTTAAGACACAGCTTCCCATGCAGGGGTACAGATTTGATCCCTAATTGGGAAAGTAAAATCCCACATGCCTCCCAGCCCCAAAAACAAAGCATAAAACAGGTACAACGTTGTAACAAATTCATAACAGCTTTAAAAATGGTCCACATTCAAAAAAAAAAAAAAACGTTTTAAGGTAGACATTTAAAGTAATTTCTGATGATCCATTGGCAAAATCACTCTCTGGGAAATATGTAAAGTAATACGCCGTCTTGTAGGCAGACCTTAAAACCAGC
This sequence comes from Nanger dama, assembly GCA_917880005.1. Taxonomy (NCBI): domain Eukaryota; kingdom Metazoa; phylum Chordata; class Mammalia; order Artiodactyla; family Bovidae; genus Nanger; species Nanger dama. The sequence goes on from CAKJTW010000021.1 coordinate 27,465,310, forward strand.
ACACTGCATTAGCCTCTTGACCAATCACAGAAATAATCTCGCTTTCATTCACAATGGCTTTCAATTAGAGATAGTTTGTTAAAGCATTGCAGCTCTTTGAATGCCAGTTTTATAAAAGCCTTACCTGGTCTCTCTCACTGATGTAGATCTATAATAGACTGAAACTTCTTGGAGTTCAGTTAAGTACTGAATTATCCCAGGGACAATTTATTAGGACTCTGTTTTAAATGCACCACAGGAAGCTAAGGCTGACTTCAAAAAAATCTTTGATTCTTAGGACCCTGGAAAATAGAATCCGGTTATTGCAGGTTTTCTCACTATTATACCCCAAAGACAAATACATGTTTATTAAACTTGGGAGCTTTTCCTTTCAGACTTTGCATAATCAGGCTAGTATCCATACAGCCTGTGCAAATATTTGGTGGTGAAACAACACTAGGCTGGCAGGGACCTCTCTAAGGAGATTTTGGTTTGGACAGGAAGGACACACAGATTCTGTCTGCCATATTGGTCACTGATCTTGTTTGTTTGTTTTTTAACAGTGTTTTACCCTATTATATTGCAGATGCTGTATCTTCATACAAGTGGTTTGAGGGAATGCTGACTTCCAATAAAAGTAATACTGATTTTATTAACGGTATGTACCTAAAATATATTTTAAATTCTTCTACTTTGGTAAGTGTGATTTTGAAGGATCACTACAGAGATCCAGGGAGGAAAATGGAAACCATTTCAGAGAGAAGAAGCAGCACAAAGAAAAGTCAAACTTTTCAATTTGTTGTTTGAGAAATGAAATTTTCCTTCTACAGTGCTAAAATATCACATGATAACATTTAATTTTAAACAATGATACAGATGGATTCAAAAACACAAGCCAACTCATTAGATTCTCACAAGGTATTTGCTAGAAATTTATAAGAAGCATAGAAACCCTTCTATTCATGTGAAATGTGGGGTCAGCTACATTTCTGTGTTTGCTTCCAAGACAGTTTGACTTTCTTACAGATTTGATCTAACTGGGTTAACCAAGCAGAGTAGAAAGATTGCTGATGTGCACACAACACATGAAAACTGGTATTGTTATGAACTTGGTGTAAACAGGACTAAAGAAACAGGGATTTTAGTCCCTGCCTCAAAATTTTCAAGTTTTTAATTTTGAAAATATTACCTCTGTATTTCAAGGTGTAACACAAATGAAAATCTGAAACTGTATGTCAGAAGGAACTAGAATGTGTTTTTGGAAATACTGTACAGATTTTTGACAAGGTCCAAGGGGGAAAAAAGGTAGAAAAAGAAATTACTTTTAATATGCAATATAGATACTTGGAACCCTGGATTCAGATGATAGGCTCATGATGAATAGATACTTTGGGACAGCTCAGAAGTCCCCTGGCTTTAAAATTCCTTGATACTGTACTTAACCTTTAGAACTTTCCAAAAGCATACTGCACTCAAGTTGCTCCCTTGAAAATTTCCATTTTGAAAACAAAGTCTAGAATTACAGAGAAAATATGACCCAGAGCCCATGTCCAAAATGTATGTACGTGGCCTCTGAAGAAGGGAGGACTATAGGAGAGCAGTGCTGACTAGAAGCAGAGGTGAGCTGGGGAGTTGGACTTGAAAATCGCGCTCTCTTTCAAGTTGGAGGACATGTCTTTTCCATTGAGGAGTATCCATATGATTTTCATTTTGTAATCATTGCCTCATATTTCCTGTCTGCATATATTCATTTTCTGAATGAAAATTTATATTGCAGAGGTTCTCCTTGATTTAGAATTTTGTTTTGCTCAATCAAAATTTGTTATCCCAGAGAATAGATATTGGTGAGTTTCACACTCTTGAGAGACACTGTAAATCTCAATTTATGGGCCCTTTGAACAAGGGACTGGTCAAAGGCAATTCATGAAGTAAGACAGCCAAAGGGAGCTTCTGGTCCAAACTTCTTTTTAACAAATTAGAAAGTAGATGTTTAGGTGTTTATTCTAGATCAGTTAGCTTGAGAATTTACAGAACTAGAACTTAAGCCCCTCCTACCACCTGTTTAGTTTCATCCCTTGAAATCAATTACAGTTTATGTGGATTTCTTTGATATTGCTTAAATTTACAGAAAAATATATAATCACACCATTACTGATGATCTATCCTAAAGGTAGCATATATTTTTTTTTCTTTTTCAAATCTTAAAGCATATGTTTGACTTTTAAAGCCATTACTAAAGGTCCATAAATTAGAGAAATCTCAATTCTCATTTACCCCAGACTATGCAGTGTATTGTGACTCCAAATTGGGCACATACAATTAAAGGTAAAATTGTGTTTCAAGAGATTTTCAGGAATCAGCTAAAGCGCATGGAATGTAAGCTCTTTAAAAAAATGAATGATAGGAAGCCACTCATGTGTCCATTAAGAAATGAATGGACTAAAAGCTACAATATATATTCATGCAATGGAATATTTTGCAGTCTTAAAAAGGGAGGAAATTCTGATGTTATGCTACAACATGGATTGTTGTGCATTGAGACTGTTGTGCTAGGTGAAGTAAACCAGTCACAAAAAGATGAATACTATATGATCTCACTCATATGAAGTTTACTGGGTAGTGAAATTCATAGAGACAGAAAGTAGAATGGTATTTCCAGGGGCTGGGGGAAAGGAGAAATGGAGAGTCTTAGTTTTGCAATATAAAAGCTTTCTGGAGATTGATTGTACAGCAGTGTGAGTGTACTTACCACTACTGAACTGTACATGTTAAAATGGTTAAGATGGTAGATTGATGTTATGTACATTTTACCACAATAATTTAAAAAACAAATAAACATAAAAACAAAACAAGAAACATTAGATGAAAGTAAACAAAATAATCCTAAAGGAAAACTCAAGCCTGATGGTGAGAAAAAAAACTAAAGTACAAGTTTTTTTTTAATTTTTGCTTCATGTGGTTTTCAGAGAAGAGATAGTTAGCAAGCCTGACCATTGAAAGAAAATAGAGAAGCTGGGACTAATGGCACAGTGGTATGTATTTATCTAATTATTGATTTTATTCACTTATATGTTTGTTTATTATTAAGAAATTATTGCCATTTGAATGTGTAAAGAGTCAACATAGTTCACAGGTTAAAGTCCAAAGTTTACTCTGACTGTTTGGATCCTAGCTCAGCTATTTAGTGATCACTACCCTTGGACATGTTACCTAATCTCACAGTGCTTAGATTTCTCATAATAATATGGGAGTAATTATACTGCTTGTCCCAGAGAGTTGTTGCAAGGACTAAAAGAATTAAATATCTACTGTCAAGGCTGTGGTTTTTCCTTGGTGGTCATGTAGGGATGTAAGAGTTGGACTATAAAGAAAGCTGAGCACAGAAGAATTGATGCTTTTGAACTGTGGTGCTGGAGAAGACTCTTGAGAGTCCCTTGGACTGCAAGGAGATCCAGCCAGTCCATCCTAAAGGAGATCAGCCCTGGGTGTTCACTGGAAGGACTGATGTTGAAGCTGCAACTCCAATACTTTGGCCACCTGATGCGAAGACCTGGCTCATTGGTAAAGACCCTGATGCTGGGAAAAATTGAAGGCAGGATCCTGGAAGAGGGGATGACAAAGGATGAGATGGTCGGATGGCATCACCAACACAATGGACATGGGTTTGGGTGGACTCCGGGGAGTTGGTGATGGACAGGGAGGCCTGGCATGCTGCAGTTCATGGGGTCGCAAAGAGTCGGACATGACTGAGTGACTGAACTGAACTGAACTGCACATAGGAGCATTTAAAATCGGATACTTGATAAATATATAGTATATGCTATATTTAAAAAATTAAAATAGATACAAATTTAGAAAATAATTACCAGTTAATATAGTACTCAATTATTTGTAGAAATAATGATCGAAATAACGCTTTTGTTCATTTTGTCATCTAAAACCTCTCTCCTGTCAGAAAATTTCAACAGATCATTCCAATGTTTTTGCATTTTCTTCTTTTTTATAATGACACTACTATACAGTGTTTATCATTGAAAGAAAGAGAAGAAAGAAGTAGGGAATTCACATTTATTATCAGGAATACCGGGCTGAGGAACAACAATTACATTTCTATTGTTAGGTATCAAATGTTGCAATCACAGTGACAGTCGAATGATTCATTGGTTAGTTGTGCTCATGTTTAGTTTTGTTTTTTATGCCTTAGAATCAAAACATCAGCAAGTGGTTTAGATTCAATAGTGATGATACTATGTCATTAAAATGATTCAAGGAACATGAATTAGGAATATTGCATGTCACATTTAAGATGAGTTCACTGTTAAGAGTGGGCAGTGTATTTTGAATAATGTACTACTGATGTGCCTTCAGCAATATGTAAGAAATTAGAACACAATCATTAGTCAAATTTAATAGGATCACTTGTATAATTAATATTAGTACAGAGAACATATAATAGCAAGAAGAAGAAAAAATTCCTAAGAAATGCATCTGAAACATCTTTCACATATGATCAAGTAAATGTCGGGGAAGCTATAGTAAAATCCTTGAGATAGAGGCTAATCCATATCAACCAATGAATCAGTCTTTCAGGGGAGAGTATCATTAAAACCTCGGAATTAAACATATGTTGAGACCATTATTACATTCATAATGTTAAAACTTTAACTATTTCAAAATTTAATTCTTCACATTAGACTTGTGCCTCAAAGTAAGGATCATAAAATATTACAGACTGCTGAATTCATCATTCAGCAGGTCATCTCTAATTTTCAACCAAAACAAAACCCCACCAGCAAAAACCGAAACCCAATGTAAATGAGGCTAGATTTAAATTATTTTTAGTAATATAAAATGCTTTAGAAAATACATTACTAGATTCCAGTTGTTAAAGTCCCTATTAAAAATTAATATCTCTCCAAACTTTACAGATCTCCAAATGGTGAGTCCACAAACTCTTAGAAGGCTAGGATCGTATTTATAGTAATAGAGAACCTGATTGAAAGAATGACAGCCTTAACTGGTTTTTATTCATTAAGTTCAGTTCAGTCGCTCAATCGTGTCCGACTCTGCGACCCCATGAATTACAGCACGCCAGGCCTCCCTGTCCATCACCAAGTCCCGGAGTTCACTCAGACTCATGTTCTTCGAGTCAGTGATGCCATCCAGCTATCTCCTCCTCTGTTGTCTCCTTCTCCTCCTGCCCCAAATCCTTCCCAGCATCAGAGTCTTTTCCAGTGTGTCAACTGTTTGCATGAGGTGGCCAAAGTATTAGAGTTTCAGCTTTAGCATCAGTCCTTCCAAAGAACACCCAGGACTGATCTCCTTTAGAATGGACTGGTTGGATCCCCTTGGAGTCCAAGGAATTCTCAAGAGTCTTCTCCAACACCATAGTTCAAAAGCATCAATTCTTCGGCACTCAGTTTTCTTCACAGTCCAACTCTTACATCTATACATGACCACTGGAAAAACCATAGGCTTGACTAGACGGACCTTTGTTGACAAAGTAATGTCTCTGCTTTTGAATATGCTGTCTAGGTTGGCCATAACTTTCCTTCTAAGGAGTAAGCATCTTTTAATTTCATGGCTGCAGTCATTACAGATATATATAATTGATTGTTATTTAAAAGTCAAGGGAATGAGTTTGAGAAACACATAAAGTGACCTGGCTCCTATTGACTAGAGGAAGGAGCCAATCATAGTATGAAATCTTCATGCTCCTGCTGCTAAGTCACTTCAGTCATGTCCGATTCTGTGCAACCTCATAGACAGCAGTGTGCCAAGGCTCCCCCCGTCCCTGGGATTCTCCAGGCAAGAATACTGGAGTGGGTTGCCATTTCCTTCTCCAATGCATGAAAGTGAAAAGTGAAAGTGAAGTCGCTCAGTCGTGTCCGACTCTTAGTGACCCCATGGACTGCAGCCCATCAGGCTCCTCCATCCATGGGATTTTCCAGGCAAGAGTACTGGAGTGGGGTGCATAAATCCTTATAAATCTTCATATAACATCTTCATGTAACTCAGTGGTGAAATTCATAAGGAAAATATATTGAAATTTCCCAGCTATATTCTTGTCTAGTTTTCTGGGTGTGGCTGGCTCATTCAGAGATGGGTAAGTTGTGAACATGTGGAATAGCTTGGGCAAACCTTCCTGATCAGACTTCTCTGTCAAGAGAAGTTTGTTGAGTACATCATGCTGGTGAGATAGGGGGCTCTCACACTATCAGGTGATACCTAAACGGAACTTTTGACTTTTTTGTTCCAAAGTTTTCTAGTATACAGCATGACAACCAATGAGGATGATTTAGCCCAGTCTCCCAACTCCCAGTGTGCACTGCACATTGTCACCAAGCCACTCTGGAAACCCTGCTTCAATCTTGTCATTCTCTTGCTGAAAGACGTCAGTGGTTCATCATTTATAATAGATTTCTTGGCAGTGTAGTTGAGGCCCTGCACACTAACCTATTTAATAAGCTTGTCTCTTACTATCCACCTATTAAAAGCCTTCATTTCAACTAATCATTTATCAGCTTTCAAATATGATTATGTATTTTCTTTGCCCATATGTCTTAGATACCATGAATTTGGCCCATTTTTTATAACAAAAAAAAAACCTTAATTATCTTTTGAAATGAATCAAGCCTGTATTTCTCCATGAGAAACAGAATCTACAGTGAATTTCATTCCCTTTTAATTCCTGAACCTTTTATTGTTCATTTTCACTTAGCTTATTCATCCCTGCACTGGTAACACTGTGTTTAATTTTCCCATTCTTCTTAAGCATTTCAGCAATTTAATAGATATATGCCCACTTTTCCTTAGTTTTCATTACACACATATATGTATAATATATATAATATATATATGTATATATAGGTACTACATGCAGGACTATACATATATAGTGTATATGTCTATATGTCTAGACACATGTCTATATGTCTAGACATATATATGTCTATATGTCTATAGTCTATACATATGTAGCTATATATATATATATGTATAGTCCTGCATGTAGTACCTATTACAATGTGTTTCCTTCATTAGACACTTAACAAATATGTGCTGATTGATCTCTAAATATGTCATAAACCTACAAAAGATAATTTTGGGTAGTGAAGAATTGGTTTATCTGGTGGAGGCAAAAAATCGTAGGTCTAAACCAACTCTTTCCCCTAGCAACCAGTAATGCTGAAAGAATGGTAACCAAGCTGGGTAACCCAATGAATAGACTCAGCACATGCTTAGGACAGCATTACACCATTACACAAAACTAGATACTTTGTGAAAGACTATCTGTATCCAAACTCAAAGCACATCAAATTAGTCACCATTAGGAAAATCAGAACTTGGATGGCTTTCTCTTAATTTATAATTTAACATTATTTTTACCTTGGATCGCTGTGGTGGCAGCAAAGTGAAGGAGTGATAATCAATACTTTAGTTCAGTCACTCTGTCATGTCTGATTCTTTGCGACCCCATGGACTGCAGCATGCCAGGCTTCCCTGTCCATCACCAACTGCCGGATCCTACTCAAACTCATGTCCATCAAGTGGGTGATGACATTCAACCATCTTATCCTCTGTCGTCCCCTGCTCTTCCCACCTTCAATCTTTCCCAGCGTCAGGGCCTTTACCAATGAGTCAGTTATTTGCATCAGGTGGCCAAAGTATTGGAGTTTCAGCTTCAGCATAAGTCCATTCAATGAATATTCAGGACTGATTTCCATTAGGAAGCACTGGTTGGATCTCGTTGTAGCCTAAGGGACTCTCAAGAGTCTTCTCCAACATCACAGTTCACAAGCATCAATTCTTTGGCACTCAGCTTTCCTTATAGTCCAGTTCTCACATCTGTACATGACTACTGGTAAAACCATAGCTTTGACTAGATGGGCGTTTATTGGTAAAGTAATGTCTCTGCTTTTTAATATGCTGTCTAGGTTGGTCATAGCTTTTCTTCCAAGGAAAAAGTGTCTTTTAATTTTATGGCTGCAGTCACCATCTGCAGTGATTTTGGAGCCCCCTCCCCCAAAATAAAAGTCTCTCAGTGTTTCCATTGTTTCCCCATCTATTTAACTGTGAAGTGATGAGACCACATGCTATGATCTTAGTTTTCTGAATGTTGAGTTTTAAGCCAACTTCTTCACTCTCCTCTTTTACTTTCATCAAGAGATTCTTTAGTTCTTCTTCACTTTCTACCATAAGGGTCGTGTCATCTGAGGTGTCTGTATCTGAGGTTGTTGATATTTCTCCTAGCAGCCTTGATTCTAGCTTGTGCTTCATCCAGCCTGTAATTTTGGATGATGTACTCTGCATATAAGTTAAATAAGCAGGGGGCAATATACAGCCTTGACATACTCCTTTCCCAATTTGGAACATGTCTATTTCGTGTCTAGTTCCTGTTGCAACTTGACCTGCATACAGATTTCTCAGGAGGCAGGTTAAGTAGTCTGGTATTCCCATCTCTTTTAAGAATTTTCCACAGTTTGTTTTGATCCACACAGTCAAAGCTTTTGGCATAGTCAACAAAGCAGAAATAGATGTTTTTCTGGAACTCTCTTGCTTTTTTGGTGATCCAACAAATGTTGACAATTTGATCTCTGGTTCCTCTGCCTTTTCTAAATCCAGCTTGAACATCTGGAAGTTTGCGGTTCACGTACTGTTGAAGCCTGGCTTGGAGAATTTTGAGCACTAATTTGCTGCAATATTACTATGCTAAAGTATTACTATGCTAAAATACATAACCCGACCCCGAATCTGGACAAGAGACAGTAGACTTTTATGGTTGTTTTCTACATCCTTTTAAAAATAATATGAACAGTTACAGAATTAGTGTATATATTCCTTTTCAGTAAATTTCCAAGTAGAGAGAATGGAAGTAGCCCATGAAATTGTGAACTTAGTGATTGATGGGTGTTTCTCAGTGTTATGTGTGTTTGGCAGGAATATACTGTATCAGGAAAATTACTTGATCTTGTCAGTAGCTCTGACAGAAAGAAAGAAATGAAAAGGAGGGAGGAAAAGCAAAAAGAAGGAAAATCTTAAAAAGGAAGGAAAGAAGGAAACATGAAAGAAATCGTAAAACAGATATATTTTCTCTGTTTCAATACGAAACAAATTAATCATGTTAAAATCAAAATATAAATTCTGTATTTATAGACATTGGGAGCTATAAGGAAAGCTACTATAAGGAAATATTACAGTAAGGGGGAAGGTATTAGAAATAAACTTTTAAAATATTATTTTTAATATCTCCTATGTACCCCTTGAATTTTTATACCTGAATGGTAGCATTTGAGTCAAGTGTAGAGAAATTGGGTCTGGTGCTCTGCAATCATCACCTGCTTCTGGGCAGAGGATTCAGTGCAAAGTAGAATAAAGCTGCAGATTGTCTTCAGATTCTCAAATATTCCGTAGGGTAGTTTCTGAAAATTGTACCACCTCTTTATGCTTTTCTTAAAAGAATACTGGGTGGAAGCTGCAAATGTTTCATTCGTAGAGAAAACAGGTAACTTAGGGAACCAAAATTGTTGTGCCAAATCTTGGATAGAAGTTCTGAGCTGGTAAATAGAATTTTTAGAAGATAGTGTGAAGAACTCAGTGGTCACCCAGGATATTCCCATCATCCCCACCCCCTTCAGCCTTGCAAATCACCATGTGTATGCAGAGCACATAGTCCTCTGTCTTTTCCTCCACTTGGGTACGCACTTTGTGTATTGTATTTGGCAAGATTATGCTTTCAGATGGCCCCCGGGTGGGGAATACTTACTCATATTGTGGCAGATGGACCACTGAAAATCACTGGTGTGAAACAAATATTTTGAGAGACTACCTCCACCTCTGATCCAGGCCTGTGTTCCCCCCCTTTCATCTATTATGCTGATATTCTGGATTTTGAGAGAGCTTATCTGGCTTCTTGGCCTTTTGGCTAAGATCATAGTGGTGGCTCAGACGGAAAGCATCTGTCTACAATGTGGGAGACCTGGGTTCGATCCCTGGGTCGGGAAGTTCCCTGGAGAAGGAAACGGCAACCCACTCCAGTACTCTTGCCTAGAAAATCCCGTGGAAAGAGGAGTCTGGTGTCCATGGGGTCCCAAAGTGTTGGAAATGATTGAGCGACTTCACTTTTTCAATTATCTAGCTTCCCAAGACTGCCTCAGGGCACTCTTATCTATTACATTTAGTTCAGTTCAGTCTCTCAGTCCTGTCCTACTCTTTGCAACCCCACGCCAAGCCTCCCTGTCCATCACCAACTCACAGAGTTCACTCAAATTCATGTCCATCGAGTCAGTGATGCCATCTAGCCATTTCATCCTCGGTCGGCCCCTTCTCTTCCTGCCCCCAATCCCTCCCAGCATCAGAGTCTTTTCCAATGAGTCAACTCTTCTCATGAGGTGGCCAAAGTACTGGAGTTTCAGCTTTAGCATCATTCCTTCCAAAGAAATCCCAGGGCTCATCTCCTTCAGAATGGACTGGTTGGATCTCCTTGCAGTCCAAGGGACTCTCAGGAGTCTTCTCCAACACCACAGTTCAAAAGCATTAATTCTTTGGTGCTCAGCCTTCTTCACAGTCCAACTCTCACATCCATACATGAAAAACCATAGCCTTGACTAGACGGACCTTTGTTGGCAAAGTAATATCTCTGCTTTTGAATATGCTGTCTAGTTTAGTCATAACTTTCCTTCCAAGGAGTATGCGTCTTCTAATTTCATGGCTGCAGTCACCATCTGCAGTGATTTTGGAGCCAAAAAATTAAAGTCTGACACTGTTTCCACTGTTTCCCCATCTATTTCCCATGAAGTGATGGGACCAGATGCCATGATCTTGAATGTTAAGGTTTAAACCAGCTTTTTCACTCTCCCATTTGGCTTTCATCAAGAGGCTTTTAGTTCCTCTTCACTTTCTGCCATGAGGGTGGTGTCACCTGCATATCTGAAGTTATTGTTATTTCTCCCGGCAATCTTGATTCCAGCTTGTGCTTCTTCCAGTCCAGCGTTTCTCATGATGTACTCTGCATAGAACTTAAATAAGCAGGATGACAATATACAGCCTTGACGTACTCCTTTTCCTCTATGGAACCAGTCTGTTGTTCCATGTTCAGTTCTAACTGTTGCTTCCTGACCTGCATACAGATTTCTCAAGAGGCAGGTCAGGTGGTCTCGTATTGCCATCTCTTTCAGAATTTTCCACAGTTTATTGTGATTCACACAGGCTTTGGCATAGTCAATAAACCAGAAATAAATGTTTTTCTGGAACTCTCTTGCTTTTTCCATGATCCAGCGGATATTGGCAATTTGATCTCTGGTTCCTCTGCCTTTTCTAAAACCAGCTTGAACATCTGGAAGTTCATCGTTCATGTATTGCTGAAGCCTGTCTTGGAGAATTTTGAGCATTACTTTACTAGCATGTGAGATGAGTGCAATTTTATTAGCAATAATCAATTCCAGTCTTGAATATAAGGAAGGCACCTTCTCAGGCTGGGTGATGCTAACTGGTGTTCAGGAATCTAGACTCTTTTAGGACGCTGTGCTATCAAACTGGAAGAAGTGTGACTAAGGGCAATAGGAAAGTACATAGAGCAGCTTTGCAATCCAAATTCTGACTTACATGCTAAGTTCTGGAGCATGGTATTTATAAACCTAGGGTCATGTCTGTATTGATAGTTCTGTGAAATGAAACAGTACTCCTGTGCTATATTTTATCATGAGTCATTTTGTTTCTCTCAGGAAGAGTGTACTGCCCCTGCTTTACACATGAGCTTAAATGCAAGGCATTGAAATACATTGAATGATCTGAGAGTGGAAAAGTTCTTGAAGTCTGTGTGCTAATGGAATTTGTTTAGTTGATGAGAAATGTGTAAAATATATATATATATTTCAAAGGTTGAATGTTGCATGACTCTGTACCTAATCAACAATAATTGCTATACCAAGCTAATTTAAGATAATATTCCAAAAAGTTAAAGTACACATTTAAGAATCATTAGGTTAGAAATTTCCCCTTTATTTGCTGAAAATATAGATGTTTTTGTATATAATTTCTTTCTAAGCTCTTAGAAATAAAACTACATCATAAGTGGAAAATGTTATTACAGTAAAATGTATTTCAATCTTAGGTTAGGTCTTTCTCCATTATTCCATTAAGTTTTACAATGCAATACATTTTTTCTGAGAAAATTCTAATATAATGGAATAAAACTGGCAGGATTTTTTTTTTCAAATGAGAACACTGCCTCGTATGCTTATTGTTTTAATGATGACTTTTGAATTGTAGATACCATATGATTATTTCTAAATATATCAATCACTCTTTCAACATGTAACATTAACTCCTCTATGTGCAATGAAACTTTATATGTAGTCCTTAATTGCCTAACATAATATAGGTTAAATTCAGATATTCACAGTGTTTATTAGTAGTAGATTGTGTAATAAAAGTGAAAGTGTTAACTGCTCAGTCATGTCCAAATCTTTGTGACTGCATGGACTGTAGCTCATGAAAATTCAGGTATTCACAGTGTTAATGAGCAATAGGTTGCTATTTTTATGAAAATGGTTGATATAACTAACGGTAGGATATTTACCTTTCCTTCTCAGCAACATTTTGTCTGTGACCTGTGAAACGATGTTCTAATAATTAGCTCTGACCAGTTAAGAAAGTCTTTTAAATAAACCGTATTTTAAAGGAGTAAATACATTAACTTAAAATGATAGCATGACCAGTACCCAGTGTTGTATGGACATGCCTATCCAATGTGTTCAGTGCCAGAAAAATGTTTTAAGGCCCAGGATAAAGATAAAAACACATGGCAGTAAGTGGTTATACCAAATAAGAGTTTTATCCTTCTGTCATAAAATACACCACCTCTGTTTTCACCCGGGCTTTAATAACCCTTGGCAATCATTCAGTCTGTCTCTAATTGCCTCAATTTTTCCATTTTCCAAAATTGATTCTTGTGTTTTCCTTTTCCTCCCTGGACCTTCCTACCTATTTTTATGGAGAAAATGAGTCCAATGGACAGACGAAGACTTTTCAACTTCTTGAAAGTCATTATAAAATCATCAAGCTTCCCTCTTTTCTTTTTTTCTAATTTAGTAGAAGTGTTATCTCTTTTTTGGCCCAAATCTAATCCATCTTTCACCTTAAAACTGTGCACATTCGTCACTCTTGACTTTATCATCACCTCTCTCACCACAGGTTCCTCATTCTCTAGACCACAGAACATACTCATGTCTCTTACATTTAAATCTCTCCCCTCCCTTAATTTCACCCTAAATAACACCTTCATCTATTCCCTTCCTTCTACTAAGCTATTTGTTCAAGAGTGTCTGATACTCTGCATTCAGTTGAGTATATCTTTCCCTTTCTCTCTTGCTTTTGACTTCTCTTCTTTGCTCAGCTATTTCTAAGTCCTCCTCAGACAACCACGTTGCGTTGTTGCATTTCTTTTTCTTTGGAATGGTTTGGTCACTGCCTTCTGTACAGTGTTATGAACCTCTGTCCATAGTTCTTTGGACAGTCTGTCTACCAGACCTAATCCTTTGAATCTATTTGTCACCTCCATTGTATAATCATAAGGGATTTGATTTAGGTCATACCTGAAGAGTCTAGTGGTTTTTCCTAGTTTCTTCAATTAAAGTCTGAATTTTGCAATAAGGAGCTGTCGATCTGAGCCACAGTCAGCTCCAGGTCTTGCTTTTGCTGACTGTGTAGAGCTTTCTCCATCTTTAGCTGCAAAAAACATAATCAATATGATTTCATTATTGACCATCTGGTGATGTCCATGTGTAGAGTCGTCTCTTAGGTTGTTCGCAAAGGGTACTTGCTATGACCAGCATGTTTTCTTGATAAAATTCTATTAGTCTTTTCCCTGCCTCATTTTGTACTCCAAAGTCAAACTTGTCTGTAATTCTGGGTAACTTTTGACTTTCTACTTTTGCATTCCAATCCCCTATGATGATACGGACATCTTTTTAGTGTTAGTTCTAGAAAATGTTGCAAGTCTTCATAGAACCAGTCAACTTCAGCTTCTTTGGTGTCAGTGGTTGAGGCATAGACTTGGATTACTGTGGTGTTGAATGGTTTCCTTGGAAACTAACCTCCAAATGTTTATATGATCTGCTCCTGACCATCTGTCCAGCATATCTTGTGCCATTCCCCTTGGGAAATTACATGCTTTACCATTTGCAATTCTCAGAAAGTTGCACGATCTCTTAAATTAGGGCCTTTGCATCCAAGATGTCCTGTGTCTGACACTGACATCCTCATCTGAGTTACTCCTAGTCATCCTATAAGATTCAGATCAGAAGATTCTGAAGATCATCACAAAATAGGCTGAAAAATAGCAGAAGGTTTTAAATGTTACCAAGAGTAGATGGGAAATATTAAGATAAAATTCAAAGCAAAAATAAAGTTAGTATATTTCTTACCCATAAATAAACAGATCAGGAAAAATAGGTCCAAAAATCTTAGAAACACAGAGAGGTATCTTTATTTTATGTATATCTGGCATTTCAAAACAAGGGTGGAAGGAAGATATGAAAAAATATTGCTGGAACAATTTTTTTCAGTTAACAGAGGAAACTAGACTGGCCTGTCTTATCACAAACCCCAACAAAAATGTAGATAGAAAAAGATCAAACCTAAAATTACAAAGTAATAAACATTTACTTTAAATGAATAAATATTTATTTAGAATAAGAATTCTAAATATTTAGAATGGGTGGGGAATATTATGGCTTATTAAAATATAGAACTAAAAGCAGAAATCATAATTAAAGTGATGAAAATGACTATTGAAGTCCTAATAGTAAAAACAGTATTAACCAAATGAAGTCCTGAAGAAAGCATGAAAATCAGCTTTAACATTTTCTAGTCCATGGGATTCACCAGGCAAGAATACTCAAGTGAGTTGCCATGCCTTCTTCCAGGGGATCTTCCCGATCAAATGTGGGTCTCCTGTGTTGTGGGTGGATTCTTTTCCATTGAGCCACTGGGAAGCCCTTTCTAGGCCCACAAAGTCCAAAACTAACTTACAATATTCCCATGTGAAGGTGATTTTATTTTATCCTACTTATATCTTGGTTTATTTTAACAAATTCTTATAGAGTAATGTTATTAGTCATTGTTCAAAACAGTTTATAAACCTTTTCCTCCTATTTGAAGATTAAAGAAGGTGGGAAATATGGTATTAAGAGTCATGGTATTCTAAATTTAGGAAAACATAAGGTATTAAGGTATATCAAGTTTAGGGAAAAAGAAAAAAACTAAAAACAAGTCAATTTTCTTTATCCCTTGAGAGAAACAATAACTCATTATGACTAGAAAAGCTCTGTTTTTTTTTCTTTCAGTTTATTTGAATAAGATATAAATAGTATGTTTATAGATGGCATTGAGTCAAGGAAATAGTGCATGTAGATGTTGGAAATAAAATTCATTATAAAAGAATTTTTTAAATAGAAGAGGTCCTTAATGTTGATACAGTCTGCTTTTTGAATAACTCATACTTTAATAGATTACAACATCATTATTACAGTTCCATATATCAGCTAAGACATGGCTATTTTTTTATTATCGTATATTGGTTCAGCCTGGTGATAACCAATACAGTCAGTAGCATTATCTATCACTGGGTTTGCATTCAGTAGAAATATTAAAATATTATACTGTGCTTATATAACTATGCAAAAATTTTAAAATATTGTTGCTGGGGGAAAAGGCAAGGTTTAACAAACTTCATAAAATTGAGAGGAGTTGTAAATCAGCAGATATGCTGAGAACAGAGAATCTTTAGCCTTAATGAGTTGCTTGTTGGACTGAAGCCAGGTGAGTCTACATTCAATTAGGAGAGAAAAGAACAAAATTAAAACTATTGATGAAAGCTAAGCAATAAACCATATAATCTGTGTCTAAAGGAAATGAGTAATTAGGGCTTAGGTACTGTGTAGCTCCCAGAAATTAAATCCTAACTTTCACATATTTTAATTGAGTTTATAGTTCTGAAATGCACATTTTAAATTGAGCATTCATTGAATGATAACATCAGGTAAAGTTTGCAAGTCATAAGTGTATATAGATGGATTGATTATTTTATTGAACACACCTGTGTAATCCACACCCAAGGCAAGAAATAGAACATGACTAGCATCCCCTAAAACTCCTTTAATTCTCCTCACCTTTCTCTTCCCCTAGTGGATCCACTAGCATGGACTATTTTTGCCTGTTTTTAATTTTATGTGTTTTATTTCTCCTTCTTTTCTTCCTTCCTCCCTTCTGTTTTCCTCTATTTTTTTTTTTTTTGGTAGTTGATTCCTTGCATGTATGTAAGATTTACATCATGTATGTAAGATTTACCCATATTATTATGTTAGAGAACTTTATTCATTTTCATCACTGTATATACCATCCATATACTAAAATTTATTTATCTAGTCTAGTTAAGAAAATTTTCATTGTTTCCAGGTACATATAATGCTGCCAACTAAAGGCAATGCTGCATATATCCTTTGAGCTCATATATATATATACATTTGTGTTGACCATGTGTAGGGATGGGACTTCAGGGCCATAAGGTATGCATATTTAAACATTAGTCAACATTAGCCAAACAGTTTTCTAAAGCAGAGTTTTAAATTTATATTTGCGTACTTACATTATATTTTAACCAACACTTGGTTTGAATGCTTTTTACTTTAAATCATTCTGGTGGGTGTGTAGAAGTACTTATTTTGGTTTTAATTTGCACTTCTGAAATGACTGATGGTCTTGAGCATTTTTTTATTTATATTCATATGTATTGTGGGCAATCTCATTGGGAAATGACTGTTTAAACCTGTGTTCTTTCTCTTATTGAATTGTGGGAGTTGTTTTCATTTCTGAATACAGCCTTCTGGAAAGTTATATGTGTTGAAATGTCTTCTCCAAGTCTGTGGCTGGGCTTTTCACTCTCAGTTCTTGCTCTCAGGCTTGCAAAGAACAATGCCTTGTTTAAGTTACATCTTTTCTCAGGGATGCTTTCAACAGAATGAGTGTTTTGGTATTCAGAGATTCTTAAGTGTAATGAAGTTGAAATATTTGAATAGTTTTGATTCTTTCCAGTCAGAAAGTTTTTTTATCACATACAATAATCTGAAATCAGTAGGGATCTGAGTTTTCTCTGTGTTCTAATGTAGAAGGTATTCCCTGTTTTGTTTTGTTTTTTTTAAGGGTATCCAGCTGATGTAGAGCCATTTATTGAAATTGTCTTCCTATTTCTACTACTCTGTAATTCCACTTCTATCATGCATTTACTGCCTGCTTATATGTAGGTTTATTTCTAAATTTGCTCTTCTGATTCACTAGTCCACTCACTTCTCCAACCTATTTTAATAGGATAATTTTGTTACAAATCTTACTGTTAGCTAGGAGTAAGTCGTCTCTTTTATCTTCAAAATTGCCTTGGCTAGTCTTGATTTCCTAAAAACTTCATAACTATCTTGTCTTATTTTCACAAGAAATCCTTTAAATTTTGACTGACATTTTACTGAATTCACAACTTGTATCTGTGAGAATTGATAACTGGTCCCCAAGATTTTTAATGGCAGTGGCATTATTTCTGTGAAGTAGAATCTTGCCAGATCTAAGCAGCTCATTAATTGCTGTGCTACATCCTTATTACAGATAAGGCTAGCACACCTTTCAGAAAGATAGCTACAAATGTATGGCCTTAATGTTGAGTATTTACTGATACATGAAATATTCCATGTTCTAGAGCATTCTCTAGACTGAGGAACTACTCTAGGACTGGAGAACTGTAGGAACTCTAGGACTGGGGAAACAATTCACTGATGAACAGCTGTCGACAGGAGAATGTTGGATCCCACCAAAACAACACCTCGCATCCAAGGTCAAAGAAGAAGCCCAAGCAATATGGTAGGAGGGGCGAAATCATGATTAGACTCAAACCCCATACCTGCCAGAGATGCTCGGAGGGCTCAAACAAAACCTTCTGCGACTTCACAGAGACTGAGCCAGACCTGCCTTTGAGTGTTTGAGTGTCTCCTGTGGAGATATGGGCTAAAGTGGCCTGCTGCAGGGACAGGGGGCTCTGGGTGCAGAAGACCTGGGTATGACATAAGCCTGCTTGGAGGAGGTCACAATTAACCCCATGTAGAACTGCCAGAACTTACACAGGACTGGGGAAACAGATTCTTGAGGGGTACACACAAAACCTTGTGTGTGCCAGGACCCAAAATAAAGGAGCAGTGACGCCAAAAGAGACTAACCCAGACTTGCACATGAGTGTACAGGAGTCTCCAGCAGAGCGCAGGTTGGTTGTGGCCTGCTGAAGGGTTGGGGCACTGAGTGTAGCAGTATGTACATGAGATCTTTTGAAGGAGTTTGCATTATCTTCATCACCTCCACCATAGTTTGGCCTCAGGTCAAACAACAGGGAGGGTACACAGCCCTGCCCACCAACAGAAAATTGGATTAGGATTTACTGAACATGGCCCCACCCATCAGAACAAGACCCAGTTTCCCCCTCAGTCAGTCTCTCCCATCAGGAAGCTTCCATATTCCTCTTATCCTTCTCCATCAGCGGGTAGACAGAATGAAAACCACAATCACAGAAAACTAATCAAATTGATCACATGGACCACAGGCTTGTCTAATTCAATGAAACCATGAGCCATGCCCTGTAGGGCCACCCAAGACAGACGGGTCATGGTGGAGAGTTCTAACAAAATGGTCCACTGGAAAAGGGAATCGCAAACCATTTCAGTATTCTTGCCTTGAGAACCCCATGAATTGTATGAAAAGGCAAAAGGAGACTGAAAAATGAACTCCCCAGGTCAGTAGGTGAACAATATGCTGCTGGAGAACAGTGAAGAAATACTCTAGAAAGAATGAAGAGCCAGAGCCAAAGCAAAAATAACACACAGTTGTGGATGTGACTGGTGATCGAAGTAAAGTCCAATGCTGTAAAGAACAATATTGCATAGGAACCTGGAATGTTAGGTCCATGAACCAAGGTAAATTGGAAGTAGTAAACAGGAAATGGCAAGAGTGAACATCGGCATTTTAGAAATCAGTGAACTAAAATGGACTAGAATGGGTGAATTTAACTCAGATGACCATTATATCTACTACTGTGGACAAGAATCCCTTAGAAGAAATGGAGTAGCCCTCAGAGTCAATAAGAGTCCAAAATGCAGTCAGTCAGCCAGTTCACTCGCTCAGTCGTGTCTGAATCTTTGCGACCCCATGAATCACAGCATGCCAGGCCTCCCTGTCTATCACCAACTCCCAGAGTTCACTCAGACTCCACACCCATCGAGTCTGTGATGCCATCTAGCCATCTCATCCTCGGTCGTCCCCTTCTCCTCCTGCCCCCAATCCCTCCCAGCATCAGGGTCTTTTCCAATGAGTCAGCTCTTCTCATGAGGTAGCCAAAGTACTGGAGTTTCAGCTTTTGCATCATTCCCTCCAAAGAAATCCCAGGGCTGATCTCCTTCAGAATGGACTGGTTGGATCTCCTTGCAATCCAAGGGACTCTCAAGAGTCTTCTCCAACACCACAGTTCAAAAGCATCAGTTCTTCAGCACTCAGCCTTCTTCACAGTCCAACTCTCACATCCATACATGACCACAGGAAAAACCATAGCCTTGACTAGACGGACCTTAGTCAGCAAAGTAATGTCTCTGCTTTTGAATATGCTATCTAGGTTGGTCATAACTTTTTTTCCAAGGAGTAAGCGTCTTTTAATTTCATGGCTGCAGTCACCATCTGCAGTGATTTTGGAGCCCTTGGATGCAATCTCAAAAATGACAGAATGATCTCTGTGCGTTTCCAAGTCAAGCCATTCAATATCTCAGTAATCCAAGTCTATGCCCCAACAAGTAATGCTGAAGAAGCTAAAGTTGAATGGTTCTATGAAGACCTACAAGACATTCTAGAACTAACACACACACACACACACACACACACACACACACACACACACAAGATGTCCTTTTTATTACAGGGGACTGGAATGCAAAAATAGAAAGTCAAGAGATGCCTGGAGTTACAGGGAAATTTGGCCTTGGATTACAGAATGAAGTGGGGCAGTGGCTAACAGAGTTTTGCCAAGAGAACACACTAGTCATAGCAGACACCATCTCCCAACAACACAAGAGAGGACTACATATGAATATCACCAGATGGTCAATACTGAAATCAGACTGATTATGTTCTTTGCAGCCAAAGATGGAAAAGCTCTATATAGTCAGCAAAAACAAGACCAGGAGCTGACTGTGGCTCAGATCATGAACTCCTTATTGCAAAATTCATACTTAAGTTGAAGTAAGTAGGGAAAACCACTAACCATTCAGGTATGACCTAAATCAAATCCCTTATGATTATACAGTAGAAGTGGCAAATAGATTCAAGGGATTAGATCTGATAGACAGAGTGCCTGAAGAGACATGGACAGAGGTTTGTAACAAAGAATGCAGTATTCAAGACCATCCCCAAATAAAGAAATGCAGAAAAGCAAAATGGTTGTCTGAGGAGGTCTTACAAATAGCTGAGAAAAGAAAAGAAGTGAAAGGCAAAGGAGAAAAGGAAAGATACCCATCTGAATGCAGAGTTCCAAAGAATACCAAGGAGAGGTAAGAAAGCCTTCCTCAGTGATCAGTGCAAAGAAATAGAGGAAAACAATAGAATGGGAAAGACTAGAGTTCTCTTTAAGAAAATTGGAGATACCAAGGGAATATTTCATGCAAAGATGGGCCCAATAAAAAACAGAAATGGTATGGATCCAACAGAAGCAGAAGATATTAAGAAGAGGTGGTAAGAATACACAGAAGAACTATATAGAAAAGAACTTCATGATCCAGATGACCACGATGGTGTGATCACTCACCTAGAGCCACACATCCTAGAATGCCGAAGTCAAGTGGGCCTTAGGAAGTATCACTACCAACAAAGCTAGTGGAGGTGATGGAATTCCAGTTGAGCTATTTCAAATCCTAAAAGATGATGCTGTAAAAGTGCTGCACTCAATATGCCAGCAAATTTGAAAAACTCAGCAGTGGCCACAGAACTAGAAAAGGTCAGTTTTCATTCCAATCACAAAAAGGGCAATGCTCAAACTACTGCACAAATGCACTCATCTCACACACTAGCAAAAGTAATTCCTAATTCAAAATCCTCCAAGCCAGGCCTCACTGGTATGTGAACTGTGAATTTCCAAATGTTCAAGCTGGATTTAGAAAAAGCAGAGGAACCAGAGTTCAAATTGCCAACATTCATTGGATCATCAAAAACACAAGACAGTTCCATAAAAACATCTGCTTCTGCTTTATTGGCTACACCAAAGCCTTTGACTGTGTGGATCACAAGAAACTGTGGAAGTACTTACAGAGTTGAGAATACCAGACCACCTTACCTACCTCCTAAGAAATCTGTATGCAGGTCAAGAAGCAACAGTTAGAACTGGACATGGAACAACAGACTGGTTCCAGATTGGGAAAGGAGTACGTCAAGGCTGTATTTTGTCACCATTCTTATTTAACTTATATGCAGAGTACATCATACAAAATTCCAGGCTGGATGAAGAACAAGCTGGAATCAAGACTGCTGGGAGAAATATCAATAACCTCAGTTATACAGATGACACCACCCTTATGGCAGAAAGTGAAGAGGAACTAAAAGCCTCTTGATGAAAGTGAAAGAGGAGAGCGAAAAAGTTGGCTTAAAACTCAACATTCAGAAAACTAAGGTTGTGGCATCCAGTTTCATCACTTCATGGCAAATAGATGGGAAAAATGGAAATAGACTATTTTTAGGGGCTCCAAAATCACTGCAGATGGTGACTGTAGCCATGAAATTAAAAGACTTGCTCCTTGGAAGAAAAGCTATGACCCACCTAGACAGCGTATTAAAAGCAGAGGCATTACTTTTCTAACAAAGGCTCATCCAGTCAAAGCTATGGTTTTTCCAGTAGTTATGTATGGTTCTGAGATTTGGACTATAAAGAAAGCTGAGCACCGCAGAATTGATGCTTTTTAACTGTGGTGTTGGAGAAGACTCTTGAGAATCCATTGGACTGCAAGGAGGTCCAACCAGTCCATCCTAAAGGAGATCAGTCCTGGGTGTTCTTGGAAGAACTGATGCTAAAGCTGAAACTCCAATACTTTGCCTACCTGATGTGAAGAACTGACTTACTGGAAAAGACCGTGATGCTGGGAAAGACTGAAGGTGAGAGGGAGAAGGGGACGACAGAGGATGAGATGGTTTGATGGCATCACTGACACAATGGATAAGAGTTTAATAAGTTCTGGGGAGTTGATGATGGACAGGGAAGTCTGTTGTGCTGCAGTCCACGGAGTCACAAACAAATGGACTTGACCGAGTGACTGAACTGAGCTGAACAGAGCCATATTCAGTATCGTTAAACACATTATTATCTGGTGGAAGTGATGTGAACTGGTATGCCCCCATGTCTCTACAAATTATCTAGTGTCTCAGAAATTCAATTTCATTACATATATATTGACTACAGTTTGGTGTATGTAAGAGAGTGGAGACTTGATTGAAATAAATATTGAGGATGTGATGAGCTGTATGAATTGTCAAAGTTTCCAGATAATATGAAAAGAAAAGTTATGTTTGTATCCTGGAATGAGATGAAGTAAAAATATGTGATCTGAAATTTTAAAATAAAAAAGAAGTAATATAGTCTTCTAATAGCTAACATTCTTTATCGAAATACTCTAGAGTTAAGGATATAACTTTAGAGAGTGACTCTAAAACCAGGAAAACTTCATTTTTCTCCGTATCCTGAATGTTATATGAAAAGTCACAGTTGCCTCCTTCCACTGAAGGAAGAATTTCCCCCTCAGACACAGGATGCTGTGCTGCTTTTTAATATGTAGTTATACCTGATTTCCAGCTAGTTGATGTTGGTGTTTTATATGCATAATAACTCCATTTGTGGCAAGCACCATTCAGAACAAATGAGATCTAGGAACAGGTTGGAGATGCCTCTCAGGTTCAAGGATGCTGTGAGGAACTTTT
Source organism: Nanger dama (assembly GCA_917880005.1). Classification (NCBI taxonomy): domain Eukaryota; kingdom Metazoa; phylum Chordata; class Mammalia; order Artiodactyla; family Bovidae; genus Nanger; species Nanger dama. The sequence continues at coordinate 27,488,326 of CAKJTW010000021.1, forward strand.
GGGGAAAACTCCTCATGACTCATCAAACTCCTCAGACCTCACATCATGGTGAGTTTTGGGTGTAACAAATTCATAGGCTCTGTCAATCATTTTCATCCTAGTTCTTGTGCTGATTCTTCTCTGACTCAAATATGAGTTACTGTTCTCCCGCCTCAGTGTATCTGCTGACCACTCTGGAATCCTCAGTGTCCTTACTGAATGTTCCCTCCATCTCTTTGCACTGAGAGCAAAATATACATGGCTGATTTTGCCACTCTTCATCTCACTCATTATTAGGATTAAACGTGAGTTTTTCGTGCTGCCCAAAACACTTCCAGACCACCCCTTTCCCATATTTCTCAGAGTACACGTTGAGTATGCCTCCTTGACACTTGTTCTCATTCACTGCAGATGTTATCTCTCGGATAATACTCTTTCTATATATTCCACATTTTGCCATCAAGCTACATGCATTGCATAACTCACGTAATATTAGTCTTTGAGTTCTTTTGCCTCCTAAACTCTAATGATCTTGCAAATGTTTTATTTCTCCCATTGACTTGACTGCAATATTTTCTCTTAAATCATCAGCTATTTCTTATCTTCAGTTCTTTCTTTAGCAAGCTTATACTTTGCTAAATTACTTCAGTCAGTATTTTCACTTTTTCACCTGATTATTCTAAAAACTGGACTGAAACACCTTCATACCTGGATTAATCTTTAGTTTCCACTACTCTAATCATCCCTACTTCTGCTTTTCCTCAGAGTGATGCTGGAGAAAATTTCAGTGTTACAGATTGATGTCATGGCAAATTACAATTACAATTTCATGACAATACCCAGCATCAAACACATTGTCACACTATTCAGGCAAATATCCATATTTCTCTAATTCATTTGTTCTTCCTTTATCCAAAATAGCTTTGTTCAGCCTTTTGCATATCTTAAAGATTTTCAATATCACCATCAGATACTTCACTCTTTGCTGATTTCCCTGCTTTCTATTTATGTAGATTTTTTTAAAAAAAGCTATCAAATATGAACTTCTGTAGTTCTGCTTTTACTTAAGGTGTAAAAAGCTGCAGGAGAGCATCTCTCACACCCTAACAATGAAAGAAAGCAGGATAATCTGTAAAATTAGAAGTTACTGTTGAGCACATCATACAGCAAATTTCACAAAATAACTAGCTAAACTGAGGAAATTGTAGGACGAGAAGCTCATTCAGGAGAAGTTAGAAATGGTGAACTGTTTAACATTTGGCAGACCATGGGAAGAAGAGACAGCCACTATTAAAGCAGGTAAGAGGTAAAATGCTTCGTTTTCATAAATTCTAAAAGAATGGGACAGAATATGTGTCTGAAGAGAACAAAGACTTCTGTCAGAAACTATACATGCAAGGAGACTGCAAAAACATCTGTAAAGTACTGTGAGGAAAATATATGACTTAGAATTGCTTATTTACCTACTGAAAAAGGCTTTCAAAAATAAAAATGAAGTGAACTTTTTCTGACAGGCAAAAATGAGGAGAATTCTTTGCCGGCAGACCTGAACCACAAGAACCACTTCAGACAGAATGAGCATGTATACAGTGAACATTTGGATCAATACTAGAAATAAAAGTCACAAGAAATAGAAAAGCTGAAGATGAACATGAAAAGATAATTGGCTACTTGTAGGAAAAATAAGGGGCTTCCCAGGTGACACAGTGATAAAGAATCCACCAGCCGGTGCAGGAGACACAGGAGACATGCTTTCCAGTCCACCCAAGGTCAGGAAGATCCCCTGGAGGAGGAAATGTCAACCCACTCCAATATTCTTGCCTGGAAAACTCTGTGGGCAAAGGAGCCTCACAGCCTACAATTCATGGGGCTGTGAAGTCAGACACAATTGCACGACTGAGCATGCAGGAGAAATAAAAACAAGGTTTTGGAACATGTATAGAGATAAACTATGTGACAAGTGAAGCACAAAGAAAGGAATTGTGGAAGGTGAAGTACAATGCTGGAAGATTCTTATACAATACAATGGAATGGTATGATGTCATGTGAGGATAGATTGTGAAAAGCCAAAGATGCATACTGTAAACACCAGACAGTGACTGAAAATATTTTTGAAAGAAGTAAAACTAAAAAGCAAATAGATCAAATCGAGAATAAAAAAAAAAGGTCAGTCCCAAAGAAGAACATAAAAGTGGAAAATAGAAACAATGCAGGCAGGAGGAAGAAACTAGTAAGGTGGCAGGTTTAAAAATCCAGTACTGCCAACAACTGCATTGAGTATAAATAGTCTAAACATAACAATTGCAGGTTAGTAATTGTTTGAGTTGATAAAACAAGACCAAAGTATGAGAAACTGATTTTAATATGACGATATATGTAGGTAAAAACTATCAGAAAAGCCCCTGATGCTGGGAAAGATTGAAAGCAGGAGGAGAAGGGGACGACAGAGGATGAGATGGTAGGATGGCATCACTGACTCAGCGGACATGAGTTTGAGCAAGCTTCAATAGATGGTGAAGGACAGGGAAGCCTGGTGTGTTGCAGTTCATGGGGTTGCAAAGAGTTGGACATGACTGAACGACTGAATAACAACAAAGTCGGTAAAAGCTAAAAAATGGAAAAATAAATAATGCAAACTTTAATTATAAGGGAGTTGTAATGGTTATGTTTATACATATAAAAATGTAGACTGCAGATTAAATATGCTTTTCAAGAATGATGGACATTATGAGAAAGGAGTCAATTCATAAAGAAGATTTAATAATTTAATATATATGCAAAAAATGAAAGGGCTTCAGAAATGCTTGCTGAAAGAACCTGGGAAAGAAAGTAGCTTCGATTCTTTGAAAGATAAGATACAAACTGCCAAAACTTACTTATGTCATAATAGATGAATGATCTTAAATCTATTGAAACAATTAAATTCTTAGTTCAAAAACCTTCCCACATGGAAAACTCTAGGCCTAGACTTTTCTGGTAAGGAAGGCAAGATAAATGGCCTTTGTAGCCGCTCATTTATTATATGCTTCTTTGTAATTTAATTGTTAGGTGCTGTATTTGATTTTGGTGAAGCAAAAGTGAGTATAAAACATTCTGCATCTTTTTCAGTTATGAAACGATAGGAGACAGGAGAAATGAGAAGCAGTGCCAGTTTGTAACCTTTTGCTAAGAAGTCTAAAACTGTTTAACCTAGAATATGCTGCTGATTGACTTTGCTGATTTTACTTGTCTACCTGTGTGTTCCTATCATCTTTTTCTTTTGATTTATTTTTTAAACAATTAATTGTCAGTTGATTTTCTAAGTAATAAAAAATACATTGTATTTCATTTTGAGCCATTGCAAAACCAGTTTTCTATATAAAATTTTTTCAGGAGCAATTTTCTGCTAATACTGCACTGATCTCACATGCTAGCAAAGTAATGCTCAAAATTCTCCAAGCCAGGCTTCAGCAGTACCTGAACTGTGAACTTCCACATGTTCAAGGTGGATTTAGAAAGACAGAGGAACCAGAGATCAAATTGCCAACATCTGTTGGAAAATCAAAAAAACAAGAGAGCTCCAGAAAAACATCCATAAAGCTTCTGCTTTATTGACTATGACAAAAAGCTTTGACTGTGTGGATCACAGCAAACTGTGGAAAATTCTGAAAGAGATGGGAAAACCAGACCACCCTACCTGCCTCCTGAGAAATCTGTATGCAGGTCAAGAAGAAACAGACTGGTTCCAAATCAGGAAAGGAGTATGTCAAGGCTGCATATTGTCACCCTGTTTATTTAACTTATATGCTGAGTACATCATGTGAAATGCCAGCTGGATGAAGCATAAGCTGGAATCAAGATTGCCAGGGGAAATATCAATAACCTCAGATATGCAGATAGCACCACCCTAGTGGCAGAAAGCGAAGAAGAACTAAAGAGTCTCTTGATGAAAGTGAAAGAGTAAGTGAAAATGTTGGCTTAAATTTCAGTATTCAGAAAGCTAAGATCATGGCATCCGGTCCCATCACTTCATGGTAAATAGATGGGAAACAATGGAAACAGTGAAAGACTTCATTTTCTTGGGCTCCAAAATCACTGCAGATGGTGACTGCAGCCATGAAATTAAAGATGCTTGCCCCTTGGAAGGAAAGGTATGACCAACCTAGAGAGTATATTAAAAAAAAAACAGAGATATTACTTTGCTAACAAAGGTGCATCTAGTTAAACCTATGGTTTTTCAAATAGTCATATATGGATGTGAGAGTTGGACTATAAAGAAAGCTGAGCACCGAAAAATTGATGCTTTTGAACTGTGGTGTTGGAGAGGACTCTTGAGAGTCCCTTGGACTGCACGGAGATCCAACCAGTATCCTAAAGAAAATCATTTCTGAATATTCATTAGAAGAACTGATGCTAAAACTCCAGAACTTTGGCCACCTGATGCGAACAATTGAGTCACTAGAAAAGACCCTGATGTTGGGAAAGATTGAAGGCAGGAAGAGAAGGGGCCAGCAGAGGATGAGATGGTTGAATGGTCTTACGGACTCAATGGACATGAATTTGAGTAAGCTCTGGGAGTTGTGATGGACAGGGCGGACAGTGTGCTGCAGTCCACGGGGTCACAAAGAGTCGGACATGACCAAGCAAATGAACTGAACTGTGTGCTTCACAGCTGCGTCCATGTGTGTTATAGTTTCAGAAAACCTAAATAATTGATTTCAGTTTTTAAAGAGTCTTTTCACCATAAATTATGAACCCTCCAATCATGAAAACTATTAGGTCATTAAATAATTGCATATCTGAAATATGTTCATGTTATAAAAAAATGACAGATAATTGGCAACCTGTTAATAAAATTTGAAAATGCATACTTGAAAACAATAATGATTCAAAACCCTTAGGGGTATAGCACTAAACTGCTTTGAATTCTGTTATTTTCATGTATCAATTTTAAAAACAGTTTTCAATTTTTAATCAATACATAGTTTGATTAGAAGGTGGTTTAAGTTTTTTTAAGTCCTGCTTTCTTCTCTGCACATCACATATCTTCTTTATCACACAAAATGGTCTTATTTAACTATTTTACTGCTTTTCTAACTATCCTGAGGAAGCATGGTTTAGAAGGAAATCACTGGACAGGAGTCTGAATGCAAGATTTCTAGTCCAATCTCATGACTTACTTCCTCAGGGCCAGAAATTTTTATTTCTATGTTTTATAGAAATATATTTTCCCATAGCATACAAATGAATAATAGTAACTCCTAACCTTGAATATTGCTTTGTATTTTTAAATGCATCTTATATCATAATACTGCATGAGGCAGTTTCATGCTTACTAACAGTGTCAGACTTTATTTTTGGGGGCTCTAAAATCACTGCAGATGGTGACTGCAGCCATGAAATTAGAAGACGCTTGCTCCTTGGAAGAAAAGTTATGACCAACCTAGATAGTATATTCAAAAGCAGAGACATTACTTTGCTGACTAAGGTCCATCTAGTCAAGGCTATGGTTTTTCCTGTGGTCATGTATAGATGTGAGAGTTGGACTGTGAAGAAGGCTGAGTGCCGAAGAATTGATGCTTTTGAACTGTGGTGTTGGAGAAGACTCTTGAGAGTCCCTTGGACTGCAAGGAGATCCAACCAGTCCATTCTGAAGGAGATCAGCCGTTGGATTTCTTTGGAGGGAATGATGCTAAAGCTGAAACTCCAGTACTTTAGCCACCTCGTGCGAAGAGTTGACTCGTTGGAAAAGACCCTGATGTTGGGAGGGACTGGGGGCAAGAGGAGAAGGGGACGACAGAGGATGAGATGGCTGGATGGCATCACGGACTCGATGGACGTGAGTCTGAGTGAGCTCCGAGAGATGGTGATGAACAGGGAGGCCTGGCGTGAGGCATTTCATGGGGTTGCAAAGAGTTGGACACGACTGAGAGATTGAACTGAACTGAAGTATTAGGAAGACAATAACAATATCACCAGTCCATAGAGGAGCCCAAACTGGAGGTTATCAGGTTCATGGCCAGGGTATGGTCTGGGACTTCAATAAATGCATCTCAGTATGATTCTTTCTACTGAACACAGAAAGTAATAAGTGTCTATTGAGAAAATGAACAAGTTTACTAAGTGAACTGTAACACATAAATGAGAGAAACATTTTCAGAGCGGTGCTACACCTCCAAGGTCATAGCCCAAACTCCCATCTGGGGTTTTCAAAACAATGAATTGCTCACTACTATGCTGATAAATTCCCTCCCATAGTTAGCCTTAAACTTCCAGAGGTCAAGTAGATGTAAATGATCCCAAGTTCTTGGTTTCTTTGCTGAACTGAACCAATTACCCTTTCCTCCACTGTTGTTGCTGTTTTGTTGCTAACTTGTGTACACCTCTTTGCAACCCCACAGACTGCAGCATGCCAGCCTCTCCTGTTCTTCACTATCTGGTGGAGTTTGCTCCAACTCATGTATATTGAGTTAGTGATGCCATCTAACCATCTCATCCTCTGCTGCATGCTTCCTCCTTTTGCCTCCAGCCTTCCCAGCATCAGGGTGTTTTCCAGTGAATTGACTCTTCACACCCGACTAAAGTGTAGGAACTTCAGCTTCAGCATGAGTTCTCCCCCACCCAACCCCCCCCACCCCCGACCCCCAGTGAATATTCAGGCTTGATTTTTTTTCAGATCACTAGTGTGATCTCCTTGCACTCAAGGGACTCTCAGGCATCTTCTCCAGCATCACAATTCTAAAGCATCAATTCTTCAGTGCTTTGCCTTCTTTATGGTCCAACTGTCACATCCATACATGACTACTGGAAAAACCATAGCTTTGATTATACAGACCTTTGTCAGCAAAGTAATGTCTTTCCTTTTTAATAATATCTCTAGCTTTGTCATAGCTTTCCTTCCAAGGTGCAAGTGTCTTTTAATTTCTTGGCTAGAGTCACTGTCCTAAATGATTGTGGAGCCCAAGAAAATAAAATGTCACTGGTTTACTTTTTCCCCATCTAATTGCCTTAAAGTGATGGGACAAGATACCATGATCTTAGTTGGTTGAATGTTGAGTTTTAAGCCAGCTTTTTCACTCTTCTCTTTCACTTTCATCAAGAAGCTCTTTAGTTCCTCTTTGCTTTCTGCCATTAGCGTGGTATTGTCTACATATCTGAGGTTATTGATATTTCTCTCAGCAATCTTGATTCTAGCTTATGATTTATCCAGCCTGGCATTTTGCATGATGGACTCTGCATACAAGTTAAATAAGCAAGGTGACCATACACAGCCTTGTCATACACCTTCCCCAATTGTGAACCACTAATTTGTTCCATGTCCAATTCTAACTGCTGCTTCTTGACCCACATACAGGTTTCTCAAGAGACAGGTGAGGTGGTCTGGTATTAAGAATTTCCATCTGTTTAAGAATTTTCCAATTTGTTGTGATCCATATAGTCAAAGGCTTTAGTGTAGTCACTGAAGCAGAAATAGATGTCTTTCTGGAATTCTCTTGTTTTTCGATGATCCAACAAATGTTGGCAATTTGATCTCTGGCTCCTCGGCCTTTTTTAAACCCAGCTTGTGCATAATTGAGTTGTGCAAGCCCCTTTACCATGACAAGGCTATAATCCACTAAGGGGACACTTTCCTCCTAGGAATTTGGAATTGGGTCTCAAGAGGATCTATCATTAGAATAAGTGTGCAGATATGGAAATAAGCTGAGTCACACACAAGGTAAATTACTTAGAATTAAGACTCATTAACTTTTACTGCAGATGTCCCAGGTGGCATCTGATTTCCTACCACCCTGGATACTTTTTTTATTTTTATTTAAATAACTGTGATACAATTGGCAAATAAAATTGTAAGATATTTAAAGTGTACAATGTGATGATTTGATATATGTACGTATTGTTGAAATATCCCCCTACTTAGTTAAATGATACATCTACTCTCTCAACAAATTTTAATTATACAATACAGTGTTGTCAATTATAGTTACCACATTATATATTTGATCCTCAGACCTTATAACCAGACATTAGTATCTTTTTACTAACATTTCCCTATTTGCTCCACCCCTGAGCTCCCTGGCAACCAGTTTTCTATTCTCCATTTCTATTATTTCAAAAGTTTTTAAATTCTACATATTAGTGAAACTATACAGTATTCTGTTTTTCTGCCTTACTTATTTTACTTAGTGTAATGCCCTCAAGATCCATCCATATTGTTGCAAGTGCCAAGATTTCCTTATTCTCTAAGGCTGAACAGTATTCTGCAGTGTGTGTATTTGTGTATATAGACACATTTTATTTATTTATTCATCTGTCTATAGACACTTAGGTTGTCTGAGTACCTTTAAATATTCATTGAATTACATGTTATTTGTAGCTTTATGATAATGTCTCTCTTCTCAGTCCTCTCAATCTGCCCACACATTTTGAGAAAGACTAAATGGTTTCTTGTTCCTTGCCACCATAAAATTCTTGTACATTAGACTTTATTATTTCTCAGATAAAGAAATTAAAGAGATCAAACACTGTCAAAAGTCCCACAACTAGGAAGAGGCACAGTCTAAATACAAAAGAATAAGAGTGATTATTTTTCAGAAAGACGCATTGCTAGAAATGATGCTCATTGATAATAACAGATTCTTTAAAATTTAACTTCTGTGAAAGTGGGGAGGGGAAAATCAACTTTACCTCAGAAAATGTATATCAACTGAAGTTTAGTAGACAAGATAATAGTAGTGTTAGTCGCTCAGTTGTGTCCAGCTCTTTGCGACCCCATGGACTGCAGCCCGCCAGGCTCCTCTGTCCATGGGATTCTCCAGGCAGGAATACCAGAGTGGGTTGCTGTGCTCTCCTCCAGGAGATCTTTCCCAACCTAGGGATTAAACTCAGGTCTGCTGCATTCCAGGAAAATTCTTTTTTTTTTTTTTTTTACTTATTTACTTTACTGTATTGGTTTTGCCATACATTGACATGAATCAGCCACAGGTGTACACGAGCTCCCAATCCTGAAACCCCCTCCCACCTCTCACCCCATATCATCTCTCAAGAAGACAAGATGCGTGAGTACACCTTCCTTCCTCAAGACATGACAGCTGCAGTCGCCACCACTGGTCTTCTCTGTGTCTTCCCAAGTCTCTCATCCCCAGAGAGCAGGCATTAGTTGGATGAGCACTTTCTCACCTTAAGGTGTCAAACTGCTATGTCCTATGACAGAGGTGAGAAACCTAAGCTAGTAATATTTTGAAGTAAGAGAACATCCATAGGATTTCTTTTAATCGGCCTTTGGAAGCCACTTCTAGTACAGATTTTCATAGCTCTGGTTTATCACTGATTTAATTATGCTTCTGGAATGGATTATGTGTTAATTTTAAAATTCCTTAGGCTTGGTTATAATTTTATGGCTACCTTAAGCCTTCCTCAAGGGCCTAATTTTCATAGAGCAATCAAGTGCAAGCATTAAGTAAGACCAGGGTCATTCATTCTCTCCTCTCTTTTCTGCAAGCAGTACTTTTATAGAGCTTTCAGAAGCTGTGAGGAGGGAGTACATGAAACCATTTCCTTTTACTGCTGAACTGCTTTTCCTATCCGACTGCTCATTAATTATGCCAATTACATTTTGAACAGTACTAGAAAGTGCAAAGGGTAAAATACGAATCAACATATGATTTTAGTACTTGATTTTGTCCAGAATTTTATATTCCTTTAGGGTTATTTCTGTTCAAAAACAAAGTGTCTATAAAACTTCTATTATTATTTTTGCTTCTAAACTGCATGTATTGACTACCTCCAGAGCTCTGCCGTACAGAGCTTAATAAAGTCTTTTATGTTCAAGACATATACATGTATGCTTTGTAATAAGACAAGCCATATGTAAAATAAGAATCTCCTCTGTGAATGTTGTGCTTGATAAATAAAATGGACACCATGCAACCACCCCCAGCTTAAAAATAGATTTTTTTCGCCCATAACCTAAAGCCCCCTTGTGTCTCTAATAATCCTCTCGCATGACCTAATGGTAATCTGTCCTTATCCTGAATTGTGTATCCTTTGTTCCTTTTCTTTTGTTTATAATGTATCCATTTTATGTGTACTTTCACACCCCTGTGTTTGAATTGTATACCAATAAAAGTGGCTCAGATGATAAAGACTCTGCCTGCATTGCAGGAGGCCCAGTTTCAATCCCTGAGTTGGGAAGATTCCCTGGTGAAGGGAATGGCTATCTACTCCTAGTATTCTTGTCTGGAAAATTCCACAAACAGAGGAGATTAGCAAGCTATAGCCCATGGGGTTGCAAAGAGTCAGGCATGATTGAGTGACTAACACTAACAAAATTACTGTATATTTTTAAAAACTTTTTTGCTCAAAAATACCTAAGATTTATCCATTTTGATTCATGCAATATGCTAGAGGCCCATTCTATATATCATTCATGCTATTCATTATTACTGTTGTAAAGCATTTGATTATATGGTCATGAGACTTTGTTTACTCAGTTCATAGATACTTAGGTTATTTGAAATGTGTTGCCCTTATAAACAATGTGGCTGAGAACATTCTCATATGAATCACTATTGCCACTTACAAGAGTTTCTCTAGGGAAATTATCCCACCTCCCCATTTCCATGTAATAAAACACAAATATCCATTTATCATACTGGAAAAACAGATGCACTCACTGGAGAGGGTGACTCACCTAGGGACTCTGGCTACTCTCAGCCCTATTTTCTCCCCGTAAAGTGGAGCTCTCAGGCACATCCATAACCCATTCATGGTATCATATGCCCAGATGATGTCCAGGAATGAATTGTGCCATCTTCAGGAATAAACATCCTAATTTTTCTGAATGCCAAATGGTTTTGAAAAAAAAAGATTTATCAATGCAACAGGAAAAGACTGTTACAGATAGGGATAACTGAAAAGAACTTAAGAAATATTAAGTTAATAAATGAATATTTTTAAAATTATAGGCAGAGAAAAGAGTAGGGCAGAGCACCCTGGGACTAGGAGCCTCTTGGAGTTGTCTGGACCAGAAGAAAAGGGTCAGAAGAATGAGCTGCTGTAAAAACCGAGAGACTGCAGCTACAGGAGAGCATCAGTGGCCTTACTCAGACACAGCCTGAGACATTGAGGCCTCTAAGGAAGGAAGCCAGGAAATCAAAACTCTTGATTCCACTTCCTCCACATCTGATCTGCTGGTCTCTCCCATTGACCAAAGCCCCTAGAAGCAAAAAGCAAGAAACAAACTCAGTGTAGAAATTAAAATCACCCTTTTGGCCTTCAGGGAAGGATGGAGGAAAAGTAGAGAATGGATAGAGTGGCAACGAAAAATCACAGTAATACTAATTTACACACCTGTTAGACATGTGTATTCCAGTGATTCCTACTCTTGCTAGCGATTTTTATTATGCAGCAATTATACATGATATCTATTACATAGATATTATGTCTTGATTTATTTAGATATTTTAAAATCTTTCAGCAAACTTTTCTCCATAGAGATTTAGTGCATCTTTTGCTAATTTAATCTTTGGGATAGCAGTTAATCAAGAGCTCAAATTATCACTTTAAAATGGTTGTTTTAACTAGTATTGTTTTTAATGACAAATTATTGTACGTTTTCTTATTTTTATTGGACATTACTTCTAATTTTCTCTTCATTTTTGTTCATTTTTCTATTGGGCTTATTATCTTTTTACCTTTTGGCACATTCATTAAATATATCAGATTTTTACTGCAAATGCAACAAATGTGTTTTTACTATAAATGCACAAATATTTTCTCTGAGTCTGTGAAGCTTATGAACAGAAATTCTTAATTTTGTCATGATTTAATGATCAATTTCTCCCTTCTTATATTTATTTTTCAGTGTTTAAGAAATGTATTTCTTGAAGTCATAAGTTTATTCTTTATTATTCTTCCCTAAATTATCAAAATTTAAGTTTTTAGTCCATCTAGAATTTGTGTGTGTGTGTATGGTATGAGCAAGAGATCTGATTTTACCTTTTGCTATATGATTTTTTTCCCAGATGCGTTTATTGAACCATTAATCTATGTGACAAATGCTAATAATTTCAAATATCAAACCCCCCCAAAAGTATGAGACTGCTTCAGGGCACTGTAGCAATTTTATTCCATTATTTATTGTGCTCATGTTGAACTAATAGAAAACCAGCTTAATAAAAATTTTAAACAACTATTGAACTTTGGTCAGGTAACCCATCTTCTTTAATCTTTTCTGTGAATTATCTAGATTGATGTGATCAAATAGATCTTTCTATGATGATGAGGCTGTTCTGTATCTGAACTGTGCAATGCACTGACCTCTAGCTATCCATGACTCATGAGCACTTGAAATTTGTTTATGTGAGTGAGTAACTGAACTTTTAATTTGTCAGTTTTCAGCTACCTTATTGGGCAGCCCATATCCATGATCCCTAGCATGTTTTGTCTTTCATATAAATATCTTATAAATTTCCATGAAATATGCTGTTGCAAGGCTGCTTCAGATAGCATTGTATCAAGTGTTCAAATAATTGTAACTAAGATCATTAATATGGAAATTTCTATTCATAAATTTGGAATATTTCTCAATTTACAGAGATATTATAAAGTCTTTTAACAAAACATTATAACATTTTCCATGTATTGTTAACTTTTGTCCATGTATCCCTGTCATTTTGTTGCTATTGCTAATGGAAATAGCATATTTTATGTTACATTTTTAATTGATTTAGTGCTGGTATATAGAAATAGATTTTTATGTCTTACAGATTGATAAACTATTATTTCTGATAATTCATGGGATTATATTTGCATAATTTGAAGATGTACAAATAATATTTTTTTCTTTTCTAATTGAAAAAATATTTCCCTTGTCTCATTATACTGACCAAAATGTTGAAAGTGCTAAAAGAATACTTTTGTAATGATCAAGATTTTAAACAGAATTGATTTTGGTATTTCACCACTCGGCTTAGAGTTTTTATAAGCATCTTTTATTAAGTCAAATGTTAATTTCTATTCCTGGTTTATTGTAAGTTTTTATTATGAATTGGGTTCGATTTTATTATTGCTTTCTGTATGTCTATTGATACAACCACATAATTTACTTCCGTTAAGGTAGTGTAGTGAATTATATTAATAGATTTCCTTGGACTAAATTACCTTTGCACTTTTGGATAAACACAATTTGCATTTTGCTAGATTTGATTATTTTAATGTTGTTTTGGACTTTTATGTTGAGAGGTATAAACCTGTAATCTTCTTTCTTAGGTTACAGTTTTCTGAGTTGGGTGTCATAGTATACAAGAGGCATAAAATATTTCTCCTCTTTTCCTGTTTTCTGGAAAAGTCTGTGTACTGTTTCAAACCCCTGGTCCATGAGTGTTAAGCAGAAAATTTCCTTGGCCTGATACTTTCCTTTGTTAGATGTCTAACATGTTACTAAATATTTTACTAGATATAAGATTGTTCGAATTATCTGTTTGTTAAGCTAATTTTGAAATTAAAAGTTATTTTTAAATTTGTTCTATAATTTACCTATTTCATATAATTCTAAGACTTATTGCCATGATGTTGTCCAAATATGCAGTTTATATTCTGCACTTCTGCGTGTTGTTATATCTCTCTTTCCATTCTTGATAACATTTGTTCCATTTCTCTCTCTCTCTCTCTTTCTCAGCTGGGATCATTCATGCCAAAGAAATTTGTCAGTGTTGTTATTTTCATCAGTAAGCTAATTTTGGGCTTGGTTGATTGTCTAGATATGGTTTTATCTCAGTCTTTCATTTTATTATATTTTTATTTTTAAAAATTTTATTATTTTCATTTCTTCTGCTCTCATGTGGACTTTTTTCCTGTTTGGCTTACCTTCTAATTTAGGCATTTAACTTCCCCATATTTACTCTTCTTTCTTTTCTAAAATAATGTTAATACTTTCAGTTACAAATTCCCCTTTAAATAGCATCTTCTCTATATCCATGTATTAAGCTTATAGAAGCATTATAATTAAGTTCAAATGATAATTTGGCATTTTTGAAGTTCAAGCATATTCTTCTTTCACCAATGAGCTTAATGTCGCCTTTTGTGTAATTTCCTAGTGTCTAGTTGTGGGGGTTTTGTTACTTTTTGATATTTAGTTATGTTTATATATAATTTCAGTTTCACCAGAAAATATTTTCTTATGAGATTAATTATTTGATATTTACCAACGTGTGAATTATGATCTCCTTCTTGGTTTTGCTCTCTGATATGTAAATTAAAGGAATGTGTATTCTTCAAAATGGGAATGTAATTAATATTTCATATACTCCCATAGATGTTCCTCAAAGTATCAGTTTCTTACTGACCCACTTGGCCTTTAATTACTGTAAACTGTTCATTAAAATCTCCTCCGTTTGGTGATGGTTCTTTTCCACTTTGAAATTATATCATTAGGTGCATGAAAGTTTAGAATTCCTACATACTTCTGATAATTAGAGTATTTATTAATAAAGACCTTTCTTATCTCTAGTAACATTGAAACTCTATATTGTAGGATAAATATAGTTACTCTATTAGTAACATTGTATGATACAATCAGTGTTTGTCACTTTCTTGACTGATTATTCCTTATTTTCTCTGCCATCTTTTCAGCTCACTTTGCTTCTTCCTGACATCTATTGTTATAGTTCCCTTTATAAATATTTTGGCCTTTGCTTAGAATGTATTTCATATTCCCCTGATATTGAAAGAGTTCAACCAGTTTTTCATATTAACTTGATTGTTAATTTATATCCAAGTGGCTGAAGATATTGCTGTTTTAATGGATTAACTTTTACTGCTAAGAAATCAGCTATCTGCCTGGTAATCTGGTTTCTCTTTGATTTATTATGGAAACTTTCCTCTAGTATTTTGCGTTTGACACCTTTACTACAATGCATCCAAGTACTGACTTCTTTCTATTTATCTCTTTGGAGATTTTTAGTTTTCTGCATCCAACAGTTGTGTGTTGTTGTTTTTATTTTTAATTTTCAAACATTCTAAGCTAATATCTCTTCAAATACATCCTCTAATTTTTAATTAGACTTTATCTATTGCCTGTGGCTATGTGTGCCTCATCCATGTTTCACATAATTATCTTCCTTTGCTATATTCTGTTATTTCTTTAGGTAACATATTTTCTCCCTCAGTCATTTTTTTTTTTAAACTGTGCTTAATCTAGTGCTTAATTAGTCCTAGAATTTCTTTAGAAAATGATATATATTTTTCAATTTTAGAAGCTTTAAAAATTATTTTTCATTAGTTTCTAGTATACACAAGCAAGTTTATAGTTTCTGGTCTCATTATACTGTAAATATCCACTAATATTCATTAAACATTCTAAAATACTTATTATATTTTCAATCATATGATTCTAGTAGCTATCTTGCAGTATCTTTTTCTAGTTTCACTCATTTTGATTTGTTTTTACATGCATTTTGTAATCTTTATTTCAAGTGCAATTTTTATGAAATATAGTTTAAATGGATTCCTCTAGTCTAGAGAGTATTTTCTTTTCTTGTGTTGGAATACATTGCAATGTATTGCAATGCAATACATTGCATTACCATCCCAGGGAAAATTTAATTCTCAACTTACCTTTTGGTGGGATGGATTATGAATTCCGGTGCAAACCCACTTGAGAGCCAGAATTTCTTATAAGTTATAAGAGAGAGTTCTCCACCACACACCTTGCCAATACTCAAAGGAATTTCTTTACCACTTTTCTTTGAGGGTCAGTTTCCCTTGACCCTCCTTTCAGCCACTCTAACAACAATTGCTTTCAGTCTTTCTTAACTTGATATAGGAGTATAGAATTTTGTGTTTCTTGTAAGCCTCGGCCTTTGTCTCCTGTTAGACTTAAAATTTTGAAAAGACATTTATGTGGAAACTACTGAAAGAGACAAAAATTTGTATCTTTATTTCCCCTGTATTACATGTGATACTGAAATGATTTATAGTTAAGAAAGATGAATTCTACTTTAATATATTATTCAGAATATAGCATCTCTGGAATCCTCATAACATCTGCAAGGTTAGTATTTCAGAATCAGGAAAAATTATTTACTTGATTTATTTCTGGTAGTTCTAGGGTGTAGAATTTTGTAAATTACTGAAAGGATGACATATTACAGGAAATTAGGAGATATGAACCCTGCCATCTTAGATTCATAAAAATCATCAACTAACACAAGACAGAAGGCATTTTGAATGTATTAAACTTAGTAGTTAACATTTGTTTTTCGTTTTTTTTTCCTTTTTTTAAATTTTACTTTACAATACTGTATTGGTTTTACCATACATTGACATGAATCTGCCACAGGTGTACATGAGTTCCCAATCCTGAAACCCCCTCCCACCTCTCTTCCGAGATCATCTCTCTGGGTCATCCCAGTGCACCAGCCCCAAGCATCCTGTATCCTGTATTGAACCTAGACTGGCGATTCATTTCTTACATGATCAGTCAGTTCAGTTCAGTTCAGTCACTCAGTCGTGTCCGACTCTTTGCAACCCCATGAATCGCAGCATGCCAGGCCTCCCTGTCCATCACCATCTCTTGGAGTTCACTCAGATTCACGTCCATCGAGTCCGTGATGCCATCCAGTCATCTCATCCTCTGTCGTCCCCTTCTCCTCCTGCCCCTAATCCCTCCTAGCATCAGGGTCTTTTCCAATCAGTCAACTCTTCTCATGAGGTGGCCAAAGTACTGGAGTTTCAGCTTTAGCATCATCCCTTCCAAAGAAATTCCAGGGTTGATCTCCTTCAGAATGGACTGGTTGGATCTCCTTGCAGTCCAAGGGACTCTCAAGAGTCTTCTCCAACACCACAGTTCAAAAGCATCAATTCTTCGGTGCTCAGCCTTCTTCACAGTCCAACTCTCACATCTATACATGACCACAGGAAAAACCATAGCCTTGACTAGACAGACCTTAATCGGCAAAGTAATGTCTCTGCTTTTGAATATGCTATCTAGGTTGGTCATAACTTTTCTTCAAGGAGTAAGCGTCTTCTAAATTCATGGCTGCAGTCACCATCTGCAGTGATTCTGGAGCCCCCAAAAATAAAGTCTGACACTGTTTCCACTGTTTCTCCATCTATTTCCCATGAAGTGATGGGACCAGATGCCATGATCTTCGTTTTCTGAATGTTGAGCTTTAAGCCAACTTTTCGCTCTCCTCTTTCACTTTATCAAGAGACTTTTAGCTCCTCTTTACTTTCTGCCATAAGGGTGGTGTCATTTGCATATCTGAGGTAATTGATATTTCTCCCGGCATTCTTGATTCCAGCTTGTGTTTCTTCCATTCCAGCGTTTCTCATGATGTACTCTGCAAAGAAGTTAAATAAGCAGGGTGACAATATACAGCCTTGACGTACTCCTTTTCCTATTTGGAACCAGTCTGTTGTTCCATGTCCAGTTCTAACTGTTGCTTCCTGACCTGCATACATGTTTCTCAAGAGGCAGGTCAAGTGGTCTGGTATTCCCATCTCTTGAAGAATTTTCCACAGTTGATTGTGATCCACACAGTCAAAGGCTTTGGCATAGTCAATAACGCAGACATAGAGGTTTTTCTGGAACTCTCTTGCTTTTTTGATGATCCAGCGGATGTTGGCAATTTGATCTCTGGTTCCTCTGCCTTTCTAAAACCAGCTTGAACATTAGGGAGTTCACAGTTCACGTATTGCTGAAGCCTGGCTAGGAGAATTTTGAGCATTACTTTACTAGCATGTGAGATGAGTGCAATTGTGCAGTAGTTTGAGCATTCTTTTGCATTGCCTTTCTTTGGGATTAGAATGAAAACTGACCTTTTCAGTCCTCTGGCCACTGCTGAGTTTTCCAAATTTGCTGGCCTATTGAGTGCAGCACTTTCACAGCAATCATCCTTCAGGATTTGAAACAGCTCAACTGGAATTCCGTCACCTCCACTAGCTTTGTTCTTAGTGATGCTTACATGATAGTATACATGTAAGCATGCATTCACTTTATTTTAATTCTTTTTCATGAACATATATTGTCTTTATCCTAAAACTAAATTCCTTACTAATTTAGAAGAATAAAAGAGATTTTTTTAATTTTGAGTGAGGCATCAATAAATTTGACAGCCAGACATTCTATCTGGATCTTGTCTTAATAAAATCTTTTTCTTTTAATTGTCTCTGATCTGACTTGTACTCATTTCTTCTTTCAGCCTGGTCAGCAATTGTCTGCCTTGCTGATGGATATACAGAATATGAGGGTGAGAGGCATCAGTAGTCACTGAAGACTGTCATCTCATCATCAGACATTATTTTGGTTTTAAACTGTCTTTCTTTTATTCTGTCATGAGATGCATGCTTCTAAGAGGAAGTTGCTGCAATATCCATTTACAGTTTCTCTTTGTCCCTTTATAGTTATAGAGAAAATCAGAATAATAGGCAAGCAAAGTCCATCAAAAGAGACTAGGACCAATAGTACTGAAAAAAAGATTATGGAAAGTTTAAAGTAATGAATAATCATACATTTACTGAGGTGACTTCTTAATTTCTTTGATTGAAGTCTTTTACTTGAGAAACAGTTTTTCATATCAACCAGTTTTGTTAAGTAGTCACAAATAAATCTAAGATTCATATAAATTATTAAGAAAAGAAATTAAGGTGACCATACCAGTTTTTAAAGAATTAGTGAGAAATTTTGATTCTTATTAGCAATTCCACATTGTGTAGGGGTTTCTGAGAAATATATATGAGCTGAAGGAAGGAAAGAACCTTCACTGTCATGAATGGTGCCCATAAAGCATGGATATTTTTAAGAATATTGCGATTTATAGTTCGTATAGTAGTGATTTTGTATATAATTGGATTACATGTTTAATTCTGTTTATTTGTAGAAAAAACAGTTCACATGCTTATTAACAACTTTGCATAGCTTTTATTATTTATAAATCACTTTAAATTCATTGCTCTTCTAATCTCTAAATCAAGCCTATAGTTAGGAAAGACAGATACTGGATTTCTAAAACACTGGACTGAAAGACCAGTCAGTTTTTTTTTATTTCACAAATTAGGAACTTTTCAAAGATTTGCTCATGGACAAAGAGCTAGTTTGTGGACATATTAAAGTCATTTTAGGTTTTAATGAGGAGGCTTGAAGAAGTTAAAGATTTACTAAGAGCAAAATTGGCATGGCACAGAACAGACATTTAAAATAAAGCCTTCTATCTTGTCTATATTATTTTCCATATTATCATGCTGGCCTATGTTTAATCTATTTTTTAAATTTGTTTTAACATTTCTGACAAAAAATTTCTTGATTTGTTAAAGAAAAATCAGTCTGGCTCCTTCATAATCGACTATGATTTATCTCTTCAATTTGATATATATTTTTAATTTATCAAGTGGAAAATTGAGTATCTCTTGCTATTTTTACAAACTGCATGCTGACCTCAACCTTGATTTGAACATATTATAGGAAGTGCCCTTAGGAATGTTTGGACCAAAAATCCCAAATCCTGACCCATAACTTGAATTGACCTTCATGAGTGCACAGGAAATTTCTTAGAAGATTTATTTCCAGATGAACCAAATTGCTTTCACAGAGAGGGTGCAATCAAAATTTCATATGGGGAATTTAAAATGTATCAAAACACAGCCTTTGTTTTTGTGATTCTAAATTTTAAAGTAAAAGTTTTCTATTATACCACTCACAAAAATTAACTCAAAGTAAATTAAAAAGTAAATGTTAGTCCTGAAACCAAGAAAATGTACAGAAGAGGAAAAAAATTGCAAACCATATATCTGATAAGGGGTTGATATCCAAAATATAGAAAGAACTCTTAAAACTCAATAGCAATAATAATAATCTAATTTTAAAATTGTCAAAGAACTGAAATAGACATTTTTCCAGTGAAGATATACATATGGCCAACACACACATAAGATTTTCAGCATCACTAGGTTTAGGGCAATGCACATTAAAATCACAATGAGATATCACTTCATGCCTGTTAGAATTTTCATCAGAAAGACAAGAGATGGAAAATTCTGTGTGGATATAGAAAAAGGAAACCCTGATTCACTTTTGGTGGGATTGTAAATTGGTACAGCCACTATGGAAAATGCTATCTAGGATTCTTAAAAATTAAGACTGGAACATGGTGAGGTGAGGTGAAGTCACTCAGTCGTGCCCAACTCTTTGTGACCCCGTGGACTGTAACCTACTAGGCTTCTCTGTCCATGGGGTTCTCCAGGCAAGAACGCTGGAGTGGATTGCCATTTCTTTCTCCAGGGAACTACAATATGACCCAGTAATTCCATCTGGGAATGTATTTAAAGGAAAGAAAAACACTAACTTGAAATGATATCTGCACCCTCATAACAGCATTGTTTACAACATCCAAGACATGGAACCAATCTAAGTGTCTATCAAAGAATGAATGGATAAAGAAATTGTGACATATTTGTGTACATGTGTGTGTATATATACACACACAGCGGAATATTATTCAGCTATGAAAACAAGGAAATTCTACCATCTTCAACACTATGGATAAACCTTAAAGGCATAATGCTGAGTAAAATAATTCATACATAGAAAGACAAATATTGCATGATCTCACCAATATGTGGAATATTCAAAAACAAACAAAAAGCACCAAATCCAAGTGCTGGTAGAAAAGAAAAGGGAACGAGATCAGATTTGTGGTTGCCAAAGGTGAGGACAAGGGAAAATTGGAGGAAAGTGCTCAAAAGCTGCAAACTCCTATTCGTGAGATAAGTAAGTACTAATGATATAATTCATGACATGATGACTATAGTTAACACTGCTCTATCATATGTAGGAAAACTGTTATGTGAATAAATCCAAGAGTTCTCATTACAAGAAGAAATTTTTTTCTTTCTTTTCAGTGAATCTATAGGAGATGATCAATGTTAACTGAACCTTTTATGGTTATCATTGCATGCTACTAATATATGTAAATCAAACCATCACACTATACATTTTAAGCTTATAGAGTGATTTATGCCAATTATTTTTCATCAAAACTGGAAGACAGATGCTTGCCATTAAATATCTTCAGAAGCATTTATTTATTTTATGAAAATAATATAAACTAAAGTGAATTTCCATAACTTTTAAGTTTTAAATATCAATAACTCAATTTCTATCAAACAAAAACCTCATTCATAGTTTGAATTGTGTGCACATCCTTACTTCATGAGTAGCTTTGTGACAAAAATTGTTTAGGTTTTTATTACTTTACTTATCTGGAGAAATACATCAAGCAACTAAGAATACAATTATAATTAAAACTGAAAAAGTTGTAATGAATGAATGAACAGGGTAGAAAAGGATGGTAAATTATAGAACTTAAGTTCAAGTCATGCATGGAATGCTCTTCTGTGACATTCAACCCCTTTAAAGTTGAAAAACATAATTCCCTAGTTCTTGAGAAGGTTGCCAGCTGAGAGATTTCAACTGTCAACTTTATCCCAGATTAACTCTTACTTTGGACAGCCTCTTCACTTTCTTAAGGTCATACCACTTCTTCTAAGGGCAACCAATATCCCATAGGTCCATCAGCCAATTTTTCCTGAGTATTCCATCTTGTTCCTGATCAAATACCCTAGCTTCTCATCACTACATGAGTCAATATATAGTTTTAGCCTAAGGGTGCTTCTCTTTTTACACAAAACCAACAGCTGATGCACCACCCAAAATTCTATGAGTAAGAGGGTTTCTTCTTCCCCATTGTCTCTCAAGACTGTCTGCAACCAGGGCTACAATGAACCAACACATCTGGGAACCAAGGTTTGACTTCTTTCTTTGTTCAGTTCAGTTTAGTCACTCAGTCGTGTCCAACTCTCTGTGACCCCATGAATCACAGGACACCAGGCCTCCCTGTCCACCACCAACTCCCGGAGTTCACTCAGACTCATGTCCATCGAGTCTGTGATGCCATCCAGCCACCTCATCCTCGGTCGTCCCCTTCTCCTCCTGCCCTCAGTCCCTCCCAGCATCAGAGTCTTTTCCAATGAGGCAACTCTTCGCATGAGGTGGCCAAAGTACTGGAGGTTCAGCTTCAGCATCATTCCTTCCAAAGAAATCCCAGGGCTGATCTCCTTCAGAATGGACTGGCTGGATCTCCTTGCAGTCCAAGGGACTCTCAAGAGTCTTTCTTTGTTAGTTGGTATATAATATTCTCTTGAAGGTGGCATGGCCTTGCTCCAGAATCTCGGGAGTCTGCATCGTGGTTGTCCCGTTGGGACTTGTCAGAAATGCCACACATATCCTTTCTTGCTATTGATGGATCTAATAGATTAGTTCATCTGAGCCAGGAGATGGGTCACTTGAACCTTAACGTGGCCCTTCCAGGCTCTAGATTCTATCCAATGCTGACAACACTCATATCATCCTGTTTGGTTAAAATTTATTTTCCTTGGTAAAAGTGTGTTTCAGAACCCAAAGGAATCTACCAGACATTATGCTTCATTGCTCTGTGGTAGTCTGCTTCTGGGGAAGAGTGTGGACTTGGGCAAGTTAATCCAAGAAAGGACTAGCAGCTAAGATTAATTGCTGAACAATTTTCTTAGGTTCTGGGGGGAAAAAAATCACAAAACAAGAGATATGGATACAGGGCACAGAATTCATGACACTGAGGGTATGAGTGTGTGGGTAACTTTCCCATGGTCACAATTCCAGATATGAGGTTGAGACTGATTTTGCTTTGCTCTGTGTCTAACAGGTCATGATGAATTAACTCTCATGTTCAGACAGATCTTGTGTTAACTTACCATCATTGCACAAATATTTCTGTTGTTGTTTGTATGTTTATTTAGTGTCTACCTTAGATGAGCATAACATTTTTAGCTTTTCAAAGTCATACAAATAAGTAGTGTTAATTGTACACATAAATCTCTTACGTATACTACTTATTTTGTTATTTTTCTGAACAGGCACCTTCCTCTCCTTTGCACATATCCAATGGATTTATTTTAACCAATAAATGAACGAGGTCAAATCTGGTAAACATTACTCTAGCTCATTTTTGGCATTTCAAAAGTGAATTATAGCAAACGATAATAGTGCCTGTGAAAGCACAGACAAGCAAATACAGTGATCTCCCAGGGCAGACATTTTAAATCATTTAGCTTTTTGAAATATAGGTATTGAAATAGTGACTTGCCTCATTTTTCCCCTTAGAAGAAAGATAATTATTTCCTTGTAGGAGCTCATCATGTGGCAAGTGCCTAAAGAAAATGGTATAATGGAAAGTGAATGCATTATAGTTCTCTTTGTCTCATTTCTGGAAAAAAAAAAAGTAACATTCCAGTAAATTATGGTCAATTCACAATTTATCCAGACATTCCAGCAATGAATAGAGAAATTAGTTCTATTAATGACAAGTATTTTCTGGAGACAGATATAATTTAATTTGATTTAATTTTATATTTTATTACAAAATCTCCACAAAAAGGGAAAGATTAAATTAATAGGAGACATATCCTTGTACTTCTTCATGAGTAATTAAAAATTAGAAATGAGATTTTGAGTAAGACTTTTGATAATCTGTCAGCCTATGTGTTTCTGTCAAGCACTGAGAGACCAACTTTGACATGCACATAATTTTTTTGTCAATTTAGTTTGCCATTTACAGTGCAGTAGAGGAGAAGAGATTTTTAAAATGTATTTGACTAAGAAAAATTAGCTTGCCTAATGGAATAATCTTTCACATATGTCAGTCAAATGACCACTAAATCTATGAATCATCTTAAATAGCAAACTACAGGGAATAAAATAAAATAACTTGAGCATTTGAAGTGAAAAAGAAACACTTTAGGATCCTTTCACATTAATAAATATCATTCTTATTGCCTTCCATTGGTATTGACCCTTTTTCCCACAAACAGTAAGAATACTTAGCATATTGTCTTTAGTTTTTGGTTTTTTTGCATTGAAAATGGAGGCAGTGCTTCACCATGCTCTGCAGATTACAGGAAATAGTTTTAGTGGCCCCATAAGGTGATTTTCTCAGGTCAAAGAAATAATCAGCATTTGACAGTGATAACTGAACAGACTGAAAACTTCACAGAAGTGTATACAGGATTGCCAGGGTTACCTTAGATGAGAGTTTGAAAAGTACTTCCTGAAATCAAAGGTAAGTACGAATTAATACCAAATACCAGTAGTTTTGTTAAGATGAAATTAAAAATCAAGTATTAAATATATTTTAATTTAATCCTACTATGTCAAATTGTCATCACTCATAGTCTTTAGCTAGTCAATCTTTTTTTTTTTGCTATCGTCATGACAAAAAAAACTAATCATACCTTTTCAAACTTAAAATTCTATAAAGTACTATTTTAATGACTTATTAGGATATCTGGAAAAAAACAACTAACTTAAAATTAGTAGGTTATCATTTTTAAATAAAGTAATCACCCACTATATTTAGTAGAAAAATACAGGTATTAATGCAAGACCCAGCTTGTTGGGATATCATTTCTCTGTGTATTCTCCATAAGTTGATTCCTTGGATATCCCAAAATAATCTTGAATTCTAAATAATTGGGATCATTGATTGGATGTTGCCATATTATTATTGAATATTTTCCACAAACTACTACTGATAATCTGTTTGAAAGCAAACAAAAATATTAAAAAGCCTTTAATTTTAAAAAAGTACATAATTCAGTTAAACATATCTTTTTATTTCTCATTTTGTTCGGAGATACTGCTGTTATTGCAGTTTTCTTACATTGTGTTAAAACAGCTATTTGAATTATTTAATTTTATTTTTCTTAGGAACTTCTGATAGACTATTCAGATAGGCACTTTTCAATGAACTGTAAACTTTTGTGCAATTACAAGAAGATTTTCCCATTTACCCTTCCCACTGTAGAATGGATAACTAGTGTGTTTTGAAAAGTCTGTAGAGGAGAAAGTTAATTGCCATAATTTCTGGATAAGAAAAGAGAAGTCAGACAAACCACTGAGAAGTATTCTCTAGATTGCCCATTGCCACCCCGTCCAAGTGTTTTATGATTGTTTGTTTTTGCTGATCGAAGCTAGGAACGTAAGTATAAATAAAGAAACACTAATACCTTCCTAGGAAGGCAGAAACTCTCTTCCTTTGTGTATTACATATATCTTTTTAAACAACTAATTTAAAAAGATATATATACCTCTATATTAATCATAGCATTATTTATAAGCTTATTGTTATATTAAAGATTCTACTCCTTTGTTTTCTCTGATACCAGATTTTACACTAACAATCTGTGCTTAATTTAAATCCAAATATATATTCAAATTTTGATTTATGTCAAAGGAATATTAAAGTGATTATTTTATAAACTAATTCAACAAATTCTCAGAGATGCTAAAATGCACATTAATTTCAGTTACAAGTAAACAATCTCTTCGATGTCAGTTAAAATGTTTTTAGTTCCAAATACTGGAAGCTATCTTAGTCTTTTTAAAAATAGCTGTTAAGAATATATAGCTCAAGAGACTTAGTCTAGATGAGACTGAAATACTATGTCTAAGACTTAGGTCCTCTTAATCCCTGATGCCTTCTACTGTATTTCCCCTTCATCAGAAGTCTTTATCCTTATGATTCAAGATTTATTTGAAGGCATAGAAATTACAGAAAAAATGGAATAATGTTTGAAATTAAGGTTGCCAGATAAAATACAAAATATCCAACTAAATGTCAATTTCAAAAACACAAATAATATATTGAAAGTGACATTTATTCAAAACATACTCATTTTTACATAAAATTCAAATGTAATAGAGTATTCTATATTTTGACTTTCTAATTAAATCTGATAACCTTAACTGCTGCTACTGCTAAGTCACCTCAGTTGTGTCCGACTCTGTGCGACCCCATAGACGTCAGCTCACCGGGCTCCCCCACCCCTGGGATTCTCCAGGCAAGAACACTGGAGTGGGTTGCTATTTCCTCCTCCAATGCATGAAAGTGAAAAGGGAAAGTGAAGTCTCTTAGCCATGTCCGACTCTTTGCGACCCCATGGACTGCAGCCTACCAGGCTCCTCCATCCATGGGATTTTCCAGGCAAGAGTACTGGAGTGGGGTGCCATTGCCTTCTAAAGCAGACATTTCAAATCAGTAAACCGTCTTTCTTTTTTTTAAATTGGTGCTCAAACAATTGATAAACTCTGAGAAGTGTAACTTTTAATCTCACACTGTATACTACAATAAATTCCACGTGAATTTTGAAGCTAGAGGTGACAAAACTGCAGTTAGAAAAATATATGTGGGAAAACAGATATGATTTGTATGCGGAAGAGCTTTACAGAGACAAATCCACAAGAAATAGAATGCTTTATTAAAATGTATAGAGTATATATATTCTTTAGAGCAATTTAAAGGAATTGACTTGTGCAGTTGTTGAGGCTGGCAAGTATGAAAACTGCAGAAAAAGGCTGGCAGGCTGGAAGCTCAGGGGAGAGTTGGTACTGCATCTCAAGTCTAAAATGTGCAGATGAAACCGTAGCAAGATTTCTGTGTTGCAGTTTTGAGGTACATTTGTTCTTCTTTAGGAAACCTCAGCTTCTTTAGGAGAGCTGGCTGATGAAGCCCACCTACTGTGTACAGCATAATCTTCTTGACTCAGAAGTGTTCTTTAAATGTTCAGGTTAGCTCAGTTCAGTCACTCAGTCATGTCTAACACTTTGCGACCCCATGGATTACAGCACACAAAGCCTCTCTGTCCATCACAAATTCCCAGAGCTTGCTCAAACTCATGTCCATTGAGTCAGTAATGCCATGGAACCATCTCATCCTCTGTCATCTCCTTCTCCTCCTGCCTTCGATCTTTCCCAGCATCAGGCTCTTTTCCAGTGAGTCAGTTCTTCACATCAGGTGGCCAAAAGTATTGCAGCTTCAGCTTTAGCATCAGTCTTTCCAGTGAATATTCAGGACTGATTGCTTTAGGAGGGGCTTCCCTGGTGGCTCAGGTGGTAAAGAATCTGCCCACAATGCAGGAGACTTGGGAAGATCCCCTGGAGGGAACGGCAACCCACTCCAGTTTTCTGGCCTGGAGAATTCCATGGACTGTATAGTCCATGGGGTCACAAGGAGTCAGACATGACTGAGCGACTTTCACTTTCACTTCCTTTAGGATTGACTGGTTTGATCTCTTTGCAGTCCAATGGACTTTCAAGAGTCTTCTCCAACATCGCAGTGCAAAAGCATCAATTCAGTGGTGCTCAGCTTCCTTTATGGTCCAACTCTCGCATCCATACATGACCACTGGAAAAACCATAGCCTTGACTAGACACACATTTGTTGGCAAAGTAATGTCTCTGCTTTTAATATGCTCTCTAGGTTGGTCATAGCTTTTCTTCCAAGGAGTAGGCGTCTTTTAATTTCATAGCCACGGTCACGATCTGCACTGATTTTTAGAGCCCAGGAAAATAAAGACTATCACTTTCTATTGTTTCCCCGCCTATTTACCATGAAGTGATGAGACCAGATACCATCCTTTTCGTTTTCTGAATGTTGAGCTTTAAGCCAACTTTTTCACTCTCCTCTTTCACTTTCATCAAGAGGCTCTTTAATAGTTCTTCTTCACTGTCTGCCATAAGGGTGATGTCATCTGAATATCTGACATTACTGAATATTTCTCCTGGCAATCTTGATACCAGCTTTTGCTTCAACGAGCCCGGCATTTCGCATGATGTACTCTGCATATAAGTTAAATAAGCAAGGTGACAGTATACAGCCTTGACATACTCCTTTCCCAATTTGGAACCAGTACATTGTTCCATGTCCAGTTCTGTTACTTGCTGACCTGCACATAGATTTCTCAGGAGGCTGGTAAAGAATTATAATTACATGGTAAATATTAATTAAATCTAAAAAATAACTTCACAGCAATATCTAGTCTGATGTTTGGTCCAACAACTGGGCACCATGAACCAAGTTGACTGATGAAATTCAGCTAATGGAGATATTTTTAAAAGATTTTTAAAATTATAATGTAATTTAAAATATAGAATTTTAAAAGGAACATATACTCAACAAGCAAGATTTTAGTCAACCCTACTAATGACAAAATAAAGATATTAAACCCAAAATCAATATAACAGCATAGCTACTTCTTACATTAATATAGGTCTAAAGTATCTTAATCTGTTTTCTTGGACTCAGGGACACCTTTGAAATGTACATCTCACCCAACAAGGAAATATCAATTTTAAGTTTCTTTATGCCAAACTTGTTAAATTACTATAATGCATGATTCAGTCTTAACTTTTATGCTTAATTATATTCCTCTGTAAGTATAATATCTTTGTTTAGTTCCATTTTGTTTAGCTGTTGAGTCAGAATGTACATTTTCCTCCTGTAGCAGATCTCACTTATAAATATATAATGATACACATATAAAGAGATAAATTGAGTAGGAAATGAAATGAGTTTCTGGTCCCCTTTAACTAGTAAACTTCCCTAGTTCTTTAAAGTAATTTATTTTAAAATTTGTTTTTAATTAGTAAACTAAATTTTCATCAGTAGTATTAATATATTAAAAAGAATAATTGTTAAGGAGTTCTCTTAGGGAAAGCTAAGGAAGGGGACTAAAATCCTTTCTGGGTAAATATACACAGAGCGAGAGAGTAAAGAAAGTTTTAGCAAGTGTTACAAAATTATTTTGTCTAAGAAAACTTAAGAATAAGTTATACTTATTATGTATTCACCAGGCTCGACTTTTTATAAATGCTATAAATTTAATGAATGCCCCTTAAGGCTTCTCAAAGTCGCTTTGACAATAGCCTGAATTATATAGTGTAAAAAGGCAGACACCAGTTGGGACAATATTATACCAAAAATTAAATGTCAGTGAACACTAGCATTACAACATCAAAGCTGTAAGCCACATAAAATCCATGTTTTGCATACTAAGAATATGTATTTGCATCTTATTTGTGTTGTTAATATTTATCTTCAGTGCAATCAAGGATATAGTATTCTCCATGGAAAAACCAACGTATTTGTTTTTAATGTTCAATAAGCCTTATTTATTTAAAATTCTGGGCTTTATGCATCTTGGTTCCCCTACGGCTTTATTATTTAGCCTCCATGTTTTTTCTTTATAATCCAGGGATAAGTATTTCTCAAGTAGACAACTTCCATCAAAGTGATAGATTCTTAAGTTTATATTACACATGCAGTTGTCTCACGGCATGTTAGTTACACGAACTCCATGGCCAAATATCGTCAAATGGTCTAAGGGATCATTGAAAGAAAGAAGGAAGGAAGGAAATAAGGAGGGAGTAGGAGGGCGAGGAGAAAGAAAGGAAATATGTTGAGTGCTTGTCATGTACAATTGCTATCTCTACATTTGTACTTTTCATAGTTTTCCTCTATTCTATATATTATCTTGCAAATTATATAGCAGTAACTTGATTTGTTAAAAAAAAAAAGGAAAAAATTTTGAGTAGTCAAGGAACTTTCTTGAGGTCATACAAAATGAGTTGAAAGAACCAAAATTTGGTCAAAATAAAAGCAAAGATGTGGTCTCAACTCAACATCATCATGCTCATGCTTAGTCCATGTCTGACTCTGTAACTCCATAGGCTGTAGCCCACCAGGCTCCTCTGTCTATGTGATTCTCCAGGCAAGAATACTGGAGTGGGTTGTCATTTCCTACTCCAGGGGAACTTCCCCACCCAGGGATCAAACTTGAGTCTCCTGCAGCTCCTGCATTATCAGACAGATTTTTTTATCAGTGAGCCACCAGGGTAGCCCTTATTTGAAACCAGGAGTTCAAACTTGAAACCCCTAGGAAAGTGTGGCATGAATCGAAGCAAGAGGTTTGGCCCTTTATACTTCCTGGTAATCAGTTATCATACAAGGTTCACCCCAAGCAATGGGAGTGGGTGAATGTGTGGATAAAACAGTTAGCGGGTGAGATAAGTCTTTAGGGTAATAGGAATTTCCTAGAGAAGAGGAAAATGGTAAATGACCAGCCAACACTACACCCAATGAAAGTAGCGAGCTTGTCTGGCCCTGATAACATCCACTTCCCAACTGCATTAAAAAAAAATAGATTCCCAAATCACCATATTAGTAGGAAGCAGAGTCTTTGAGACTATCTCTCTGCCTCCTCCCCTATGTTAAAAAAACCTGGAGGCACTCACTTATCCAGTCAGAAGGTCTATGGACATATATATTAATATATCATGAATAAATAAATCAAAATAATGAGGGAGGAAAAAGCATAATTATTAGAAAGAGACATGTTTTTTGTATATGATTTGATTTTCTATACACATAATCAAATAAAAATTTTTAGATAGAAAAGTTAAATAATCAAATAGTTCTATTCAAAGTAATAAAATACAGAAAAATCAGATAGACAAAATTAGAAACGGTATGAATGTACTAAGAGTTAAAAGGTCAATATATGAAAATCAGTTCTATATGCCACTAGAATCTAATTAGAAAGTATGATATATTGGAGAAACACCTTATTCATCATAAAAGCAAATATTATACCTAGGAATAAATCTAACATAAGTGGGCAAGATGTTCATGAAAATATTCCAAAGACTTTTTGAGGGCAGTAAGACCTGAATAAGGATACAGATATACCACATTAAAGTACATAAGGACTAAGATTGTAAATATATCAGTCTTACCGTTATAATATAAAATTATACACACACACACACTCCAAGTTGATTTTTAAATGAAATATATTGAGGCTATAAAATAAAACATAATTAAGGCAATTTTGAATTACTGGTTTGTTTTCCTACTTTGATGTTGACTTTAAAATGTGATTATAATTATTTCAGGAAAGCATTATCACAAGGATGAGCAAATGACCAATAGAATCTAAAGAACATTTATGGAAACAGCACAATAGAGCTGACATTGAAGATTGAGGAAGTAGTTACTTGTGCATATTTAGTTATGCAGAGAACAATGAAGTAAAAACAGATTCTTACTGTACTCAACAAGTCCAGATAAGGATTGAAGACCCTAAGGTGATATGTGACTTTATGAAAACTCTAGAGGAAATTATGGAATAACATCTTTGTGACATTGGTAGAAATGTACACTTTTAAAAAGATATAGAAGCTGAAAGTCATGAGTAAAATTTGAAAGTAAATGTTCTGTATACATTAAAAATAACTTAACCTGGGTACCCCTTATTGGAGAACTCAGAAGACATTTACTTAGAACCTAATATAGTAAAATAAAAGTCATTTTTAAAGTTACATAAACCTTTCTTAAAGAAATTCATGTTATATATTACATATATATTGAGTAATATATTATATACATTTTTCACTCTTCTAAAAGTCCATGGGATTTTTATCCCTTTTGAGCTCCAAAGAAAGAAAAGAAACTGAAATCACTCAGTCGTGCCCGACTCTTTGTGACCCCATGGATAGTAGCCTTCACCAAGCTCCTCTGTCCATGGGATTTTCAAGGCATTTGAGCTCCAAACTAACCAGTAATATGCCTTCTCATATTTTCTTAATTCCTTTCCCAAGCAATCTTTTATCTATTTAGTCAAATATCTAAGAAATGAAGACAATGAATAAATTTTCCCTGGATAGTCACCAATTCAATGTTTATATTCTCATCAGAAACAAGTACCAACTATTATCAACATTTTGCAGAGTACAAGCGCATATAGCTTTTTATAAAGATTCACAGGATGAATATTAAATTGTCCTTATCAGAAGTTTTTAAAACTACCTATAGGAAAGCAAATATCAGTAAGTTTGAGGGTATAAAATTTAGCTGCCAAATTGATATTTTAGAGATTAAAAAAGGAGGCATTGACTATCTTTTGAATGTAGACATTTTGTTCTTGATGCAACCAAACTGTTGATGAAATACAAAACATTTCAAGAAGAACTATTTTATATTTTAGTAAACTGCATCTAAATCCAAGCTACAGGGAATAACCCACTGACATCCGATACAGAACTGAAAATCAAAGTGTTTGTAATGTACTGTTTTAAAGAATAGAAGAATCAGAGTTATTTGTTGTATCAGACTTCAGTTCAAATACCAGTTCTTTAAGGAAGTCTTTCCTCACTAGTAGCATGCTATACCTCACTGCTACATTTTTCACAGGTGAAGATTTCACTGTAACATTTTTCACACTAGGCTCCATGCGCCATGTTGGCAGTGGCAGTGTTAGAATTTGCTTACCATTGAAGCATCAGTTATCACCTCCCACAAGATTGCAATAGGACAGATATCGTCTAAAATTTTCAAGGATTAACTCATTTGATCATCACAATAATCTTGTAAGTACAATTATTTGTCCCTGATTTAAAGGTGAAGAAACAGAGGCAGAAAGTTAGTTTATCCCAGATTGTACATCTATTGGCTGGCAAAGACAGGATTTAAATCTAGACAAGAGACACTTTGTCAACAAAGGTCCATCTAGTCAAGGCTATGGTTTTTCCAGTGGTCATGTATGGATATGACAGTTAGACTATAACAAAAGCTGAGCACAGAAGAATTGATGCTTTTGACTGTGGTGTTAGAGAAGACTCTTGAGAGTCCCTTGGACTGCAGGGAGATCCAACCAGTCCATCCTAGAGGAGATCAGCCCTGGGTGTTCATTGGAAGGACTGATGTTGAAGCTGAAACTCCAATACTTTGGCCACCTGATGCAAAGAGTTGACTCATTTGAAAAGACTCTGATGCTGGGAAAGATTGAGGGCAGGAAGAGAAGGGGATGACAGAGGATGAGATGGCTGGATGGCATCACTGACTCAATGGACATGAGTTTGGGTAAACTCTGGGAGTTGGTGATGGACAGGGAGGCCTGGCGTGCTGCAGTTCATGGGGTCGCAAAGAGTCCTGAGCAACTGAACTGAACTGAGTAGAGCTTGCCCATGAATGAAGTGGTGATCGATGTTTAGGATTCCAAGATGGCTGAAAAGTATGGGGTTACTACCAGAAATAAGGGAAGCAAAAGACAGAAAGAGCTCCACTTCTTTGTAGGAAGGTTTCCATAAGTCTTTGGTTGAGTCCTGGAATACCAGTCTGTACAAGCCTAGGATAAAACTCTTGGAAGTTTGAAAAGGAGCTACTGCAAAAGAAAGTATAATTCCTAGGAAATCAAAACTGAACCATTGCAAAAACTCATATATAGCTGGGAATCAATTTTTTTACCTGCTATTAATTGAATAGAGATACCTTGATACATACCTCAGGCATTAAATGGAAATGGCCCGGTGGATCATGTTTTAGCTGTGGGGGAAAACTAACCTTAGAATAGAGACTACTCAAGCTCATTTTCAAATTAAAACACACGTATACACTTAGAAAGTATGTTTAAGTAGTTTTTGTCTTCATAAGCTAAGTCGTTTCAGTCGTGTCCAACTCTGTGTGACCCCATAGACAGCAGCCCACCAGGCTCCCCCATCCCCAGGATTCTCTAGGCGAAAATACTGGAGTGGGTTGCCATTTCCTTCTTCTCATCCAAAACCCTTTAAAGAAACACAACACTATTTGTCAGTCAACAATGGAATTTCACAATGTCCAGAATCCAGGCAATAATTTTTGGTTATCCAAAGAAATGGAAAAGTTACTACTGAGTTTTTTCAGAAGTAGTCAATAATAGCAAATCTTGATGACAAAATGAAGAATTGTTATATAAGAATTTTAAAAGAACCATTTTAAGCCTTTAAAGGAAAATGTGAACTTAATGAAAATATAAATAGGAGATATGAAAATATATATATATATTGAAAAGTGAATATAGGAAATAAAAATATACTTTAGTAAATTAATACCAAATTAGGTATTTCAGAAGGAAAACAAACTAGTGAACTCAAACATATAGTAATCATGGCTATCTAAATGAGATACAGAGAGAAAAAAAGAACTGAAAAGAAGAAAAAAACTAAGTGATCTATGGGATAGATGTAACAACGTTAGAAATCTATGATAATAGATTTCTGGACGGAAGTAAGAAATATGGAATCAGAAAAGTAAAATATTTGGGAAATAATATAGAAAATGTACTAACTAGAAAAAGTAGGAAACTGTGTGTGTTGATTTACTTTGATTTCAGGGAGGTTTAAACAGTTGTTATGTCAGATCAGCAAACTTATTTCCTAGTTTTATGAGGTATATTTGACATATAAAATTATATGAGTTTTACATATAAAGCATAATAATTCAATATTTATATGTATTATAAAATTATCACACAGTAAACTAGTTACTATTTGTTATCATTCATAGTTGGGCTTCCCTGCTGGCTCAGTGGTAAAGAACCTGCCTTCCACTGCAGGAGATGAGAGATGTGGATTCAATCCCTAAGTCGAGAACATCCCCTGGAAAGGCAGTGGATTCCCATTCTAGTATTCTTGCCTGGGAAATCCCATGAACAGAGGAGCATGGCAGGCTATAGTCCATGGGGTTGCAAGAAAGTCGAGCACGACTTTTGACTGAACAACAACAGCCATTCATAATTACAGAATTAATTTTCTTGTGATGGTAACTGGTAGGATTTCCTCTTTTAGCAACTTTCAGATACACAATGCAGTATTTTTAACTGATGATCACCATGCTGTACATTACATCCCCATTATTTATTGATTTTATAACTTGAAGTTTGTACCTTGTGACCCCTTTCACCCATTTGACCAACATGCCCCCTCAGCCCCTTGCCTTTTCACAACCACCCATCTGTTCTCTGTATCTATGAGGTACTCCACCACCGCCACATTCCATATATAAGTATTTGATATTTATCTTTCTCTGTCTGACTAATCCTAAATAACCACACAATATATGGAAATGTGTAGGATGCAGCAGACCCAAGTTTGTATGGCTCAAGAGCCCCTGCCCTGAATCACTGTCCCTACTTCATTAGGTCTGTTTATGCTGTGAGACTGGCAGGCAGGAGACTATTTTCCTCATTTACACCTAAGAAATCCAAAGCCTGAAACAATCTGAAACCCTCATGAATGTCCTAGTAGTAGCACTAACACAGCTGTGTTCCGATTGCCTGTCTACTTCTCCTTGCACCACACTGCACCCTCTTATAGCAAGATCTATAGATTGAAAGACATAACCAGTATGTCCATATTATACACATATATTAGAGACATAGGCTTATATATGCAAAGAATGTCTCTGGAAAACTACAAAGTCATAGGTGAAGAGGAAGATCGTTCCCTTCCAATGCAAAGGGAAACTTAAGTGGCTAGAACGCTATGGTCACGTGAGGGGGTCTTCTTTCCACTGTGTATCAGTTTATATATCTCGTAAATTATATATCATCTCAAATGTGCCTATATTTCAAAATAAAATTTAAATAAATGATAAGAATAAAACAAAAGTAATTTTATGTCAAATTTTATTCAAATTTGATTGTAAAAAGAACTATGTGTACTATAAATACATAGAAATAGAGATATATCATCCTTTTTATATTTATTAAGTCATTTTGTACAATTGATGTAGTTTAAATCCTAAAAATAGCATTGTGCTTGAAATCCTTTACTTTTTCTTAAAATTGGCATTTTGGCATATAGATTATCCCATTTTGCTCCTTTTTCATATATATTATTTTTAATGACTGCATCTTATTCCTTTGTATATTTGTATGATAATTTTTTGGCAGTTATTCCAAACATTGGCATTTTTATTGCTCATAATTTTTCACTTTGTAAATAATTAACTGTGCAATGAAAGTTCTTAACACATAAAACTTTATTTATTTGTAAGTTTATACCAAGATAAATTCCTATAGTTTTAATTCCTATGTGAAAATATATAAACATTTTTGAAAACTAGATTTCATCCATCCAACCTGTATTTCCTCTATTTTAACAATAACCTCACTATCTATCTTCCCAGTAGAAGGCTCCATGACATCAGGGACAATTTGTGTCCGTTTCTGCCTTTTCCTCGGTATCCAGCATGTGGTGATGGCTGATTTTACCTTCGCTGCTGTTGCCGTTCAATTCCTAAGTTGTGTCCAACTCTCTTGAGACCCATGGACTGCAGTCCACCAGGCTTCCCTGTCCATGGGCTTTCCCAAACAATGCTGGAGTGGGTTGCCATTTTCATTCCCAGATGTTACCAATAGATTTCTCCCACTCTGTGCAATTTCCTTTTCTTTCCTACAGTGGCTGGGAATGTCTCTTTCAGCTAACTTCTTTATTACTTCTTTTTTTTTAAATTTATTTTTAATTGGAGGATAATTGATTTACAGTGTTGGTTTCTGCTGTACAGCAACGTGAATCATCTGTGCGCGTGGTCATGTGTATACGTCAATGCTATTCTAATTTATTCCACTCTCTCCTTTCCTCCCTGTGTCCACAAATGCATTCTCTATGTCTGTGTTCTCTACTCCTGCCCTACAATAGGTTCATATCTACCATTTTTCTAAATTCCATATTAAGTTTTCATCAAGAGTTATTTTACAAGCTTGATAGATGAATGTCATATATGTCTTTGATTTTTAATAAGTCCAAAGCTGCCCAATGTCAGCTCCTGTTATTTGTAGGCTTTTGTTTTTCCCTCTGTCTAAAATTATCTATCTATACTCTTTGGTATGGATCTAATCCATTAGAATAAACTCATCATATGTTAACAATTCTAATCCTTTGACTTTTATATTTCTTTTAAATATATCCTCAATTGCTAACTGCTACTTAATTCAGTTTAATTAAAAAGAAATTTACTGTTAATTTTTCAAGTTAATATTCAGGGAAATACTACTTCAAGAACATATATCACAGTCAGAAGAAGCTGCTGCAAGGAGCATATAATTTTAAACATAATATGGTAGTTATTTTTCCTACCTCATAGCACAGCCATGCTGTTTTTCTCTCACCAGACCAATTAGTTGTTATGCCAAACTATTTTTGTGTATTGTTTAATCTCTTTTTGTGGCAACATGATTTTTCCAAAATAAAGATAACAGAGACTGGTTAAGAAACTAAAGTCAAATGAAAATATCTTCCGTAAAGCATTACTAGTTTGAGCCAATTTAGATTTTGAAAATTACCCAGAATATTAATACAAAAATGTTTAGAAGTGTGGCCAAAAAGAGAAAGAGAGATCATATTTTCTAACTCCCGTGGAGTCCCCATGCCCATCACACAATAACCAGAACCAGAAGTGCTCAGCTCAGCCTCCCACAATCACACTGAGCCCTTCACTTGGACACTTAAACCCTCTACCCTCTACCTGAAAAAAAAAAGAACATAATAGACCTTTACATGAAGAAAATAAATGCAGTTCTCAGATAAAATAGACGAGACAGGCATGAAGTGAAGGAAACTTTGTACTATGTTCATGCAAGAGAACTCTTCACATTAAACATGAAAAAGAAACAAAGTGAAATGGCAGGCAGCCAAAAATAGTACAATAAATGAAAAAAATAAAAAGACTAGACTCAAAGAGGAAAAATCCATTCTAGATTAAAATAAAGCCAAGAGGGGGATGTTCTTTCAGTTTAGATGAAATACATGTGGATATAAATTAAGCAGAAAAATATGCCAACATAATGATAAAATAACAGAGAGGGGAAAACACAAGTTTCCTAGTGCTAGGAACTGGGGGAGAAAAATAACATTACAGCACAAATAATAAATACATGAAAAGAAATATGCATTTATAACGATGACCCTGTATGTGAGACAACAAAAGAGACACAGAGGTATAGAACGGACTTTTGGCCTCTGAGGGAGAGGGAGAGGGTCAGATGATTTGGGAGAATCACACTGAAACATGTATACTATCATATAAGAAACGAAGCGCCAGTCTATGTTCAATACAGGATACAGGATGCTTGGGGCTGGTGCATGGGATGATCTGGGGAGACTGTGTGGGGTGGGAGGTGGGAGGGGCTTCGGCATTGGGAGATCGTGTACACCTGTGGCTGATTCATGTCAATGTATGGCAAAACAAATACAGTATTGTAAAGTAGAATAAAGTATTTTAAAAAAAGAAATATACAATTAAAAGTATAAAATAGAATGATTTAAAATATTCATAGTAAATATAGAGGGAAAAGTACCAAGGTAGATAATAGGTAATAACTAAATAAATTTAATTATAAAACAACTAGAAAATAAATGCAGAAGATAGAAAACAAATATGCAGATAGTTTTTTTTAAATGGCATCCAGAAAAACACAATTTTAATGTGGATCATAGTTTATTCAGTGAACAATGAATGAGACTATCTCTTTGGGAGAAAAAAAGAAAATTGGAACTCTTCCTCATTTTTTACATAAAATGTTTTATAGTTTTAGGCTGTTTTGATATGTGAAAGATTTCCAAAAACTCAATAGGCTAATATGAGAATCCTATTAGCATAATGTTTTGTTGAGCAATATGAGTAGTTCTGTATTTCTACAGAAAAAGGGACTTAAATTAATTGGAGTTTATAACTTTAAAAATGTTACATTTATGTATCTTAAAATACATAAAACTAAAACTATTTTTAAGAGTTAAGTAATACATATTCCAGATTCTATCTGCCACAATAGTAAGGAATCAATACTTCATCATAACTGTGAGCCAACATCAATGATCCACGACGGGTTTTATCTGCAACTACTGTTTTTGTTTTATCTATTATAGCTGTTTTTATTGATTTGCATTTCAGTGGTACTTAGGTCAACAATCATATAAATAAATGGTTGAAAAATATTATCTAAGATTTTTATTTGACATCTGTACTAATAGGTTTAACTGAATCAAAATATAGACATTGAACATACAGTATTACTATTTTTTTAATTTTATTTTTACTTTATTCTATGTTACAATACTGTATTGGTTTTGCCATACATTGACATGAATCAGCCATAGGTGTACACGATCTCCCAATGCCGAAGCTCCCTCCCACCTCCCACCCCATATCATCTCTTACTATTAATAAAAAGATTATAAACAGATAGCTGTCCAAACTTACATCAGCAAGTATTGAGTCCAGTTTTTTATTTGGGGGAAAAAATGACAAGATTTGTACAGTATACATTTTGAGTAAAATGCAAAGAATCAGTCTGGCCTAGGAATGTTATAGAACCTTATCCTGAGAGACATTTAGTGACTATCATAAAGCATTTCTCTAATTTATGACCATTTGCTCTAATGTGGGTAATTAACATGACATAGATATTATAGTATTTTTAATACATTTTGAGATGAAGGTTCTTAAAAGGACATCAAGATGTCTATTTACTCCCTAGGAAATTACACCAAAATTCAACTTATAAAGGTTTAATTTTATTTAATTGAATAACTATGTTATCAAATAATTGCATTTTGCTTTTAACTGTATCACTGTTATGTAATATTCTTACCCTGTCAGTAGGGAAAATCATGGTCCATTATTTAACCAAAATTATATTTAGGGCACTTCTATGTTACATAATTAGGTGTCATTCTAATATTGTAAAATTGAATAAAACAATTGATCCAAATATTTTATTTCTATTTATTAAGGGATTGCAAGTCTTTATTATTTAAAGGAAAATAATAAACTCTTGCACATATTTTTTCTATACTAAATGAATAGAAGAGATATTACTATATCCTATTCTATGGTAAATCAAGGAAATGAGTGCTTATAGTTCTTCCTGCAAGTAAGGAACTAGGGCTCAGAGATAATGGCCTTGAAGAAAAAGTGACAACAGGGTGATATAAACTAAGAAGAAATAGGAAGAATATAAGTTGAAATGTATTCAAATTTAAAAGTCAGAAATAAAAACAGAAGGAAGGTAAATACGATTGCAAGTTTTGATCATTTATTATATAAAACAAATATATTCCTCTTGCCCTGCATGTCTTGCTGTTCAGTTGCTCAGTCATGTATGACTCTTTGTGACCCCATGGACTGCAGCACACCAGCCCTCCCTGTCCATCATCAACTCCCGGAGTTTCCTCAAACGCATGTCCATTGAATTGGTGATGCCTTCCAACCATCTCAGTTGCTGTCATCCCCTTCTCTTCTTACCTTCAATCTAGTGAGTCAGCTCTTCACATCAGATAGCCTAAGTATTGGTGCTTCAGCTTCAGCATCAGTCCTTCCAATGAATATTCAGGACTGATTTCCTTTAGGATAAACTGGTTTGTTCTCCTCGCTGTCCAAGGGACTCTCAAGAGTCTTCTCCAACACCACAGTTCAAAAGCATCAATTCTTCAGTGCTCAGCTCTCACATCCATACACAACCACTAGAAAAACCATTGTTAGTTGTTGTTCAGTTCCTCAGTTGTGTCTGACTCTTTGGGACCCCATGGGCTACAGCATATCAAGCTTCCTTGTCCTTCACCATCTCCCAGAGTTTGCTGAAACTCATGTCCTTTGAGTCTATGATGCTGTCCAACCATCTTGTCCTCTGTCTTCCCCTTTCCTTCTGCCTTCAGTCTTTCCCAGCATCAGGATCTTTTCCAATGAGTTGGCTCTTTGTATCAGATGACCATACAGACTTTTCTCAGAAAAGTGATGTCTCTGCTTTTAATATGCTGTCTAGGTTTGTCATGGCTTTTCTTCCAAGGAACAAGAGACTTTTAATTTCTCCACCTAACCTGCCTCTTGAGAAATCTGTATGCAGGTCAGGAAGCAACAGTTGGAAATGGGCATGGAACAACAGACTGGTTCCAAATAGGAAAAAGGAGTACAGTACGTCAAGGCTGTATATTGTCACCTTGCTTATTTAACTTATATGCAGAGTACATCATGAGAAATGCTAGACTGGAAGAAACACAAGCTGGAATCAAGATTGCCGGGAGAAATATCAATAACTTTAGATATGCAGATGACACCACCCTTATGGCAGAAAGTGAGGAGGAACTAAAAAGCCTCTTGATGAAAGTGAAAGAGGAGAGTGAAAAAGTTGGTTTAAAGCTCGACATTCAGAAAACGAAGATCATGGCATCTGATCCCATCACTTCATGGGAAATAGATGGGGAAACAGTGTCAGACTTTATTTTGGGGGCTCCACAATCACTGCAGATGGTGTCTGCAGCCATGAAATTAAAAGATGCTTACTCTTTGGCAAGAAAGTTATGATCAACCTAGACAGCATATTAAAAAATAGAGACATTACTTTGCCAACAAAGGTCCATCTAGTAAAGGCTATGCTTTTTCCAGTGGTCATGTATGGATGTGAGAGTTGGACTGTGAATAAACCTGAGTGCCAAAGAATTGATGCTTTTGAACTGTGGTGTTGGAGAAGACTCTTGAGAGTCCCTTGGACTGCAAGGAGATCTAACCAGTCCATCCTAAAGGAGATCAGTCCTGGGTGTTCATTGGAGGGACTAATGTTGAAGCTGAAACTCCAACACTTTGGCCACCTGATGTGAAGAGCTGACTCACTGGAAAAGACCCTGATGATGGGAAAGATTGAGGGCAGGAAGAGAAGGGGACAACAGAGGATGAGATGGCTGGATGGCATCACTGACTCAATGCACATGGGTTTGGGTAGACTCTAGGAGTTGGTGATGGATAGGGCAGCCTGGCGTGCTGTGATTCGTGGGGTCTCAAAGAGTTGGACACGACTGAGCAACTGAATTGAGCTGAAAAAATAATAATGCTGCTGAAAAAATGGTACCAACAGACTTGCTTGACACAGGCTTGTTACCAACCTTCAAAATGCAAAACAGAACAAAACCAGTATCTAATAAATGCAATTAAGGGAAGAGCAATACAATGAAGTGTTCCTGTCTTAGTAGAAGCTTAAATTAAGAAAGGTTCTTGTCCTTACTAAACTCAAGGGATAAAGAAATACTGCCCTGTGTAATCATGGTCCACTAAGCAAGAGAGCTTTTACACACCCCTAGAGGCAATGGAAAACCCAGCAAGGGACTCTTTCCCAGGAAAGGAAATACTGGGCAAGAGTAGTTGAAGTGGTTTAACAATAAGACTGGTTTACCTACATGAGATACAGTAAAACTCTTTGAACCTGTTATTGGTGGTTAGACAAATTATAGAACAGATATTTAGGCCACTTTAGGTTATTAAAAATTGCAAAGTGTCATTTTTACTGTCTGGCTACTTTCCAACAGGAATGAGTGACATTTCTTGTTACCTTAGAGACCCAGATAATGTTGTAGGCCCTGTCCTGAATTATGCAGTAATGTTCATATGAAGTGTGCAAGAGTCAATATGCTTGCTTCACAAAAAGAATAAATTTAGAATCATCATAAATGGTTCATTATGCTTCAGTTTACAAATTAATGGAATTAACCTAAAGGTATCAGCAGAGAACAGAGGTAGGAATTACGGTATATCCCTTTTATTGTAATGAGG
Source organism: Nanger dama (assembly GCA_917880005.1). NCBI lineage: Eukaryota > Metazoa > Chordata > Mammalia > Artiodactyla > Bovidae > Nanger > Nanger dama. The sequence continues at coordinate 27,530,565 of CAKJTW010000021.1, forward strand.
GATATATTTGCTTCTTTGATTTCTTGCTCTGGCTTAGTTTGTTTTCAAATAAAACATGCCTAACAAAAGTTTCATTGGATGATAAAGGAAAATGAAGTGTAGGAGTTCACTGTAAGAAAAACCAATATAAAAATTAATTAGGGAATTATTTAATTTACAAAATAATCTGAGCTCTTTTAGAAAAATAAATGAATTATGTAGTTAACCATTCAGTTTTTCATTCATTAATCCATTCATTCAACTGATTTATTCATCTCCCTATTATTTCCCTATTTTCCAGACATCATTCATGGAAAGAGATGCAAAAATGAATAGTACACTGGCCCCACTCACAAAGAAATAAATGGAATAAATTTGTAAACAAGTAATCTTGTTTATACTAATAAAAATATGTTAGTGCTATACTTATTTTAGTATATAATGAGGTGTACAAAGGTGTTGTGCTATTTTACTTTATAAAAGCACTCAGTTCAATTCAGTTCAGTCGCTCAGTCGTGTCCGACTCTTTGCGACCCCATGAATTGCAGCATGCTAGGCCTCCCTGTCCAAAACCAACTCCCGGAGTTCACTCAGTCTCACATCCATTGAGTCAGTGATGCCATCTAGCCATTTCATCCTCAGTCGGCCCCTTCTCCTCCTGCCCCAATCCCTCCCAGCATCAGAGTTTTTTCCAATGAGTCAACTCTTCGCATGAGGTGGCCAGAGTACTGGAGTTTTAGCTTTAGCATCATTCCTTCCAAAGAAATGCCAGGGCTGATCTCCTTCAGAATGGACTGGTTGGATCTCCTTGCAGTCCAAGGAACTCTCAAGAGTCTTCTCCAACACCACAGTTCAAAAGCATCAACTCCTCGGCACTCTGCCTTCTTCACAGTCCAACTCTCACATCCATACATGACCACAGGAAAAACCATAGCCTTGACTAGACGGACCTTAGTCGGCAAAGTAATGTCTCTGCTTTTGAGTATACTGGCTAGGTTGGTCATAACTTTTCTTCCAAGGAGTAAGCATTTTTAATTTCATGGCTGCAGTCACCATCTGCAGTGATTTTGGAGCCCCCAAAATAAAGTCTGACACTGTTTCCCCATCTATTTCCCATGAAGTGATGGAACCGGACCCCATGATCTTCGTTTTCTGAATGTTGAGCTTTAAGCCAACTTTTTCACTCTCCTCTTTCACTTTCATCAAGATGCTTTTTAGTTCCTCTTCACTTTCTGCCATAAGGGTAGTGTCATCTGCATATCTGAGGTTATTGATATTTCTCCCAGCAATCTTGATTCCAGCATGTGTTTCTTCCAGTCCAGCATTTCTCATGATGTACTCTGCATATAAGTTAAATAAGCAGGGAGACAGTATACAGCCTTGACGTACTTCTTCTCCTATTTGGAACCAGTCTGTTGTTCCATGTCCAGTTCTAACTGTTGCTTCCTGACCTGAATATAGGTTTCTCAAGAGGCAGGTCAGGTGGTCTGGTATTCCCATCTCTTTTAGAATTTTCCACAATTGTGATCCACACAGTCAAAGGCTTTGGCATAGTCAATAAAGCAGAAATAGATGTTTTTCTGGAACACTCTTGCTTTTTCGATGATCCAGCAGGTGTTGGCAATATGATCTCTGGTTCCTCTGCCTTTTCTAAAACCAGCTTGAACATCTGGAATTTCACAGTTCATGTATTGCTGAAGCCTGGCTTGGAGAATTTTAAGCATTACTTTACTAGTGTATGAGATGAGTGCAATTGTGCAGTAGTTTGAGCATTCTTTGACATTGCCTTTCTTTGGAATTGGAATGAAAACTGACCTTTTCTAGTCCTGTGGCCCCTGCTGAGTTTTCCAAATTTGCTGGCCTATTGAGTGCAGCACATCAGAGCATCATCTTTCAGGATTTGAAATAACTCAACGGAATTCCATCACCTCCAAGCGCTAGTGTATATTAAAATCTCATTTTAGGTCATAAATCGTTTCTTCACTGTTGTACTGAAGTTAGAATGTGACATGAGATAATGAACATGAGCTTTTGAATCTGAAGATTTTAGTTCATAGTCCTTAAATGAACTTTAATTTCCCCAGGTCTTGGGTTTTGTGTTTTTTCAAACAGGAATATTTTTTTCTTATTTGGCAAGTATTTCTTTCTCAAAATCTTAAAACAAAGGAAGAAAATAAAGAACTATGTATACCTTAAGAATCGAAATATTTTTATCATTATTTTAATTGTACCAAACTCCTAAGAGTCCAAAAGAATTAATACAACTTTCAAATTATCGGATGTATCATATAGAGAGAATCTGAGAACATAAGTCAATAACTTTTTCTTTTGAGAGATTTTGTGACTTGTTTAAACTCATAATCCTAACTTGATAGTAAAGCATGTGAAACACTTGTTATTGCTGTTATGATTTCCATTTCTACAGCTTCTTCTGCTATAGCTACTCTTTATCACCACCACTATTGTTACAAATAGAAGTTTGCATAATTCCAGATGTTCTATTTTTATTTGCTATCAACTCTACAGAAGACTACCAGAAAATTTTGTTACAGGAGGTTAAGTTCTTTACATTTGTTGCAATAAAACAACATTGCCTTGACATAGTTTTGCTGCTACTGTTCTTTATAGTAGCTGAGTTGCGTCCAACTCTTTGCGACCCCATGGACTGTCGCCTGCCAGCCTCCTCTGTCCATGGGATGTCCCAGGCAAGAATACTGGAATGGGGATCCATTTCTTTCTCCAGGAGATCTTCCTGACCCAGGGGTCGAATCTGAGTCTTCTGCTTGGCAGGTGAATTCTTTACCACTGAGCCACCTGGGAAGCCCTGACATAGTCTTACTAGTGTCTTAAAAGGGGAAAGTCAGGAGAAGATATACTGTTTTTAGCTCTTTGGGGTAGGTGATTTTTAAGGTATTTCTTAAAAGACTTGAAATTCATTGGAATTAGACAGAAATTGTGATACAAAGCTTAAGATTGATGGGCACAGTGAAGTGAGTGAGTCTCGATAAATAAGAGCAGCCATTAGTGTTGATAAACAAGCTATTTTGCTTCTTTCAGTCTTATCTTCAAGAGCAAGTAGTTAATTTTGTTTGTTTTCAGTAAATTTTAACACATGTTGGTTTAATATTCATAGCCATGAGCTTGAGAACACATTCCAGAATCTGACTACCAATTTGAAATTTTGAGAACAAAAAGATGAGAAAAATATTATGGGGAAAGTAAATGTAAATCATAGTCAAAAATGTTTCTAGCAACCTCTCTAATAAAATTTATATGTATACACATATATGATGTGATCATATTAAGCAAATGTATATACATTTGCAAGATATGAATACTCAATACTTATAATAGAAGTCAATGGCTTGAAAAGGCTTTATAATGAGATATACTAGATATTTTTCCATATCATAAATTTAATTTCAGAGGAATATGTTATCTATTCTGAAATTTCAAAGATGAAGTCACAGAAGAGCTGCCTGAATTAGAGGTGAGGTTTCATAAAACATCTGTAAGCTTGTATCTTTTTCACTAGTGTCTTTTGAGTTAAGACTTAGGAAGACCAAGTTTGAATATTACTTTCTATTTACTACTTATCCATATGATGCAGATAAACTATCAAAAAAAAAAAAAATCTTTGGGTGATAAATAGAAACATTTCATTTTAAATATCTACATGGTATTCCTCTACCCCAGTCTTTTTTTCTCTTGTCGCTCATTTCTATTTATTTTTCGCTGTTGCACTCCTTCTTTTATAGGGGTGTAACTGACATACAAAACAGTTGTGCATGTTTCGTACATGCATCTTGATGGGTCTGAAGTCAGTATATACCTATGAAACTGCCACCATAAGCAATGCTGTAAATATAACCATCCTTTTAAACAATTACACTTGCAAATACGTATTGGTATCTTCAGACATATGTCAGTAATGAAACTGGTTTGAAAGTTGTAATTTGTTTAAAAGTTTCCAAATGTCACTCTAAATACATGAGGCTCAGGTTCAGTTAAATCTGGTTTTAACTCCTGAACCTGACATTTGCCACTGTGTAACTGGATAATTTAATTTACGTAAACTACTGAAGTCTGTTTACTCTAAAGTGGAAATAATGACACCTTTTATAGGGGTTGGTATGGGGATTAAATTAAAGGCAAACGCTTAACATATAGTAAGAGTTATCACTTGAATTATATCCCCACAAAATTTCACATGTTGATGTTCTGATCCCCAATGCCTCAAAATGTCACCTTATTTGGCAATAGGATCATTAAAGATGTAAGAGTTACCATGAGAACATCAAGGTGGACATCAGTACAGTATGACTTATAAAACAGGGGAGACCTGTGCATAGGGACCTGTATGCAAGGAAAGCATCACATGGAAAATGAAGACATGTGATGATTGGTATGATGCTTCTAATAAGCCAAGAAAGGCCGAAGATTGCCAGCAAGCCACCAGAAGAATGTCAAGAGTCCTGGAATGGATTCTCTCTCACAGCCCTTCAGTTCAGTTCAGTTCAGTCACTCAGTTGTGTGCGACTCTTTGTGACCCCACGCTTTGTGTGACTCGCAGCACGCCAGGCCTCCCCTGTCCATCACCAACTCCCGGAGTTCACTCAGACTCACGTCCACCGAGTCAGTGATGCCATCCAGCCATCTCATCCTCTGCCGTCCCCTTCTCCTCCTGCCCCCAATCCCTCCCAGCATCAGAGTTTTTTCCAGTGAGTCAACTCTTCACATGAAGTGGCCAAAGTACTGGAGTTTCAGCTTCAGCATCATTCTTTCCAAAGAAATCCTATGGCTGATCTCCTTTAGAATGGACTGGTTGGATCTCCTTGCAGTCCAAGGGACTCTCAAGAGTCTTCTCCAACACCACAGTTCAAAAGCATCAATTCTTCAGTGCTCAGCCTTCTTCACAGTCCAACTCTCACATCCATACATGACCACTGTAAAACCATGGACTTGACTAGAAGGACCTTCGTCAGCAAAGTAATGTCTCTGCTTTTTAATATGCTGTCTAGGTTGGTCACAACTTTTCTTCCAAGGAGTAAGCGTCTTTTAATTTCATGGCTGCAATCACCATCTGCAGTGATTTTGGAGCCCTAAAAATAAAGTCTGACACTGTTTCCACTGTTTCCCCATCTATTTCCCATGAAGTGATGGGATCAGATGCCATGATCTTCGTTTTCTGAATGTCGAGCTTTAAACCAACTTTTTCACTCTCCACTTTTACTTTCATCAAGAGGCTCTTTAGTTCCTCTTTACTTTCTGCCATAAGGGTGGTGTCATCTGTATATCTGAGGTTATCGATATTTCTCCTGGCAATCTTGATTCCAGCTTGTGTTTCTTCCAGTCCAGCATTTCTCATGATGTCCTCTGCATATAAGTTAAATAAGCAGGGTGACAATATACAGCCTTGATGTACTCCTTTTCCTATTTGGAACCAGTCTGTTGTTCCATGTCCAGTTCTAACTGTTGCTTCCTGACCTGCATACAGAATTCTTAAGAGGCAGGTCAGGTAGTCTGGGACTCCCATCTCTTTCAGAATTTTCCACAGTTTATTGTGATCCACACAGTCAAAGGCTTTGGCATAGTCAATAAAGCAGAAATAGATGTTTTTCTGAAACTCTCTTGCTTTTTCCATGATCCAGCAGATGTTGGTAATTTGATCTCTGGTTCCTCTGCCTTTTCTATAACCAGCTTGAACATCAGGAAATGCACTGTTCATAGAAAACACCCTGTTCCAACAACACAAGAGAAGACTCTATACATGGACATCAGCAGATGGTCAACACCGAAATCAGATTGATTTTATTCTTTGCAGCCAAAGATGGAGAAGCTCTATACAGTCAACAGAAACAAGATCAGGAGCTGACTGTGGCTCAGATCATGAACTCCTTATTACCAAATTCAGACTTAAATTGAAGAAAGTAGGGAAAACTGCTAGACCATTGAGATATGACCTAAATCAAATCCCTTATGATTATACAGTCAAGTGAGAAATAGATTTAAGGGCCTAGATCTGATAGAGTGCCTGGTGAACTATGGAATGAGGTTCCTAACATTGTACAGGAGACAGGGATCAAGACCATCCCCATGGAAAAGAAATGCAAAAAAGCAAAATGGCTGTCTTGGGAGGCCTTACAAATAGCTGTGAAAAGAAGAGAGGCGAAAAGCTAAGGAGAAAAGGAAAGATATAAGCATCTGAATGCAGAGTTCCAGAGAACAGCAAGAAGAGATAAGAAAGACTTCTTCAGCGATCAATGCAAAGAAATAGAGGAAAACAACAGAATGGGAAAGACTAAAGATCTCTTCAAGAAAATTAGAGATACCAAGGGAACATTTCATGCAAAGATGGGCTCGATAAAGGACAGAAATGGTATGGACCTAACAGAAGCAGAAGATTAAGAAGAGGTGGCAAGAATACACAGAAGACTTGTACAAAAAAGACCTTCATGACCTAGATAATCATGATGGTGTGATCACTCACCTAGAGCCAGACATCCTGGAATGTGAAGTCAAGTGGGCCTTAGAAAGCATGACTATGAACAAAGCTAGTGGAGGTGATGGAATTCCAGTTGAGCTATTTCAAATCCTGAAAGATGCTGTGAAAGTGCTGCACTCAGTATGCCAGCAAATTTGGATAACTCAGCAGTGGCCACAGGACTGGAAAAGGTCAGTTTTCATTTCAATCCCAAAGAAAGGCAATGCCAAAGACTGCTCAGACTACTGCACAGTTGCACTCATCTCACAGCCATTAGAAGGAACCAACCCCACTGACACCTGATCTTGGACTTTAGCCTCCAGGGTTGTGAGGCAATACATTTCTGTTGTTTAAGTCACCCAGGCTGTGGTATTGAATACTTTGTTATACAAACTATACAGTGAAGTGTATCGGGGTTTTCAAGGTGGCACAGTGATAAAGAATCCACCTGCCAGTGCAGAAGATGCAAGAGACATGGGCTCGATCCTTGAGTTGGGAAGATCCCCTGGAGAAGGAAATGGCAAACCACTCTAGTACTCTTGCCTGGAGAATCCCATGGACAGAGGAGACTGACAGGCTGTAGTCCATTGGGTTGCAGAGAGTCAGACATGACCAAGCGACTGAGCACCCACACACACAGTGAAGGATCAACAAATCTTCATGTCTTGGAGTTGTTCTACTACTGACCACCAGATGATTCAGACCTTTCAGTTTCCTAAAATATTACATGCCGCTGCTGTTGCTACTAAGTTGCTTCAGTCGTGTCCAACTCTGTGCAACCCCAAAGACGGCAGCCCACCAGGCTCCCCTGTCCATGGGATTCTCAAGGCAAGAACACTGGAGTGGGTTGCCATTTCCTTCTCCAGTGCATGAAAGTGAAAAGTGAAAGGGAAGTCGCTCAGTCGTGTCTGACTCTTCACGACCCCATGGACTGCAGCCTACCAGGCTCCTCCGACCATGGGATTTTCCAGGCAAGAGTAATGGAGTGGAGTTCCATTGCCTTCTTCGAAAATATTATATAAGAGCATCTAATTAGTTTTCAAAAAAATCACAAAAGTGAGAAATTTATTATTAATGAACAATAAAATTTCTAGTTGCCTTATTTTCTACATTCTTATACTATTATATCACTTATATATTATTCCTGGATAGGAAAAGATGTTCCCAGCATCATATTTATGTAAAACAGCAAAGTTTTATTATGTCCTAATGGAAGCCAAAATGATATTCTGTATTTCAACAACAGCTCATTTATTTAAATGCATATTTATACCCTAAGTTACTTGAATTATTATATAAATATCTTCCAAAATATAAATTTAAATATATGCATTTTAAAGTGATTTCTGAATAATTTCAAGAAATAGTCTTTGCTTTTTTTATACACACTATTTTTTGAAAAGTGTAACCTAAAAAAAATGTGCAATTTTATATCTTTTGCCAACCTTAAGGGTATGAAAAGAAACTCTCATTTAAATTGCAGTATTGTGAAACTGGAGGGCTTCAGGCTGAAGAAGGATTCCAAAAAACATTATGGAAAATTCAAGGATTTATTGGCTATGCCAGCTGGGAAGGTTTCTTGATTGAATATGTTTGGAAAGCAGCAGAAATGTACTGTCAAATGTATAAAAGTCAACATCTTTCTAAGAGGGAAGACAAGAATGGGATTGGTATTTTATTACATACTTTCCTATGAGGTATTTTAAAGTAGCTGCAACATAGCATTTATATGACCTGAATGCAGGGTAAATTGGTAATTTTCAAGAGGACTCCTCATTGGAAATGACTTCTAAGAGTGAAATCATGCTAGCATCAAAGCATTTTCTGTCATTATGACTCCTTACTAGCATGGAGAGAAACACATAGCCCAGTTCCCTTAGGAGCTTGCATCTAGCAAGAAATCCACTTTGCCATCATTGGAGTAAATTATGTAGTGAGAACAGGCATGTGTCAGGATAATTTATTGTTTGGGGAGATACAGAAAGTAGCAGTAAGATAACCCTCTGTGATATCTTGATTTATAATAAATATGCATTCAGTCTCGTCCCCATTTCTGGTGTGGAGCTCCTAAAACCTTTGGAATTTCTTCAGTGATAAGAGACATAATGGTGTTTTTTGTTCCTTTAATAAGGTGACTTTTAGAAAGCCCCTAACCAAGTTTTCCAGATGACTAAGTGGGTAAAGAATCCACCTGCAGTGGAGGAGATATGGGTTGGATCCCTGGGTCAGGAAGATCCCCTGGAGGAGAGTATGAAAACCCACTCCAGTATTCTTTTCTTGGAGAAACCCTTGGACAGAGGAACCTGGCAGGCTACAGTCCACTGGGGTCACAAAGAGTCAGAGCTAACTGAAGCAACTGAGCACAATCAGGTGTTTAGAGAGTTGGCAACTCCAGTCTCAGTCCTGCCCCCAGCCCCTAGGTATAGAGAGGAGCTGGAGGTTGAATTGATTGCGACTGACCAATGATTTAATGATTCATGCCCATAAAACAAAGTCTCCATAAAAACCCAAAAGGAGAGGGTGCAGAGAGCTTCCAGTTGGTGAATGCATGGAAGGTCTGTGAGGATGGCCCATCCAGAGGGCATGGGAGCTCTGCGCCCGATGATGGTTTCCAAGAAGCGCTGGGTGGTGTGTGAGGAAGTCCACCCTGCCCCCGACACACACAACGGAATTGGATCCAGGAACCCTAAAGTACCCTTGTTCTTTGGAAACTAAATGTGAGGACAATAGGGACCTGATAATCATTCATTAATTCATTTTTAAAATATGCACTGGGACTTGTTCAATGAAAAGCACAGATGAGTACACGATTATGGATAAAGAAAATAAAAGTGTCTGCTTCCATAAGATGCATCTGCTATGAAAGACAAGTGATAAAACATTATATAATCTACAAATTCTGGAATTCTGTAAAGGAAGCGAAGTAGGTATATTAATAGTGAATATTGAGGGCCTGGAAGAAGGGAAAGAGTTGTTTTGATTTTTTGGTCAAAAGTCTCAAAGGGAGAGTAATATTGAGATTGGGACCTGACCAATGAAGAGGCAGGACTTGAAAATAGCAGGTGAGGAGTGCTCTAAATCTCTGAAGAAAACATGCAGAAATCCTAAGATGGGAAAGAAGTTGCTGTGTTTTCTGAGAAGAGAGCAGTGAGTTAAAGACAGAGATTCAGTAGGTTACAGAGCACGGAAGTTTGCATTATAGGGCATGGTAGTATTTTAACTTTAAAGTATTGAAATGAGATTGAAAGTTTAACAGCAGGAAGATTTTTTAAGCCTATTATTTGCCTTTTGATTTAGGTCCTGTGTAGAGATTCCTTCAAACGAAGACTTGAGATTCAGTGGGAGATGGGTGAGTAGACTACCACAGAGGTGGAAGACCAATGATAATTGTTTGAATCAGGATGATCAGGTGGAAATACCGGAAGCATTAATGTGTTTGTGGAGGTGAAATGAACCAAAACATTTAGAACTGGTTTGGGGGAATGAGCACACGTTCTTGGTGTAGTCATTCAAAAATCAGGGAGAAACATTAGCCAATGTGAATACATTTTCAGCTCCTTTACTATTAATACATGTTTAAAATACAAGAGTTTTGCAGGTGGAGTCTGAGTTTTGGTAGTCTTTCTGATAATTAAAGGATTTAAGCCATTCCATTTGTTAGGCAGCTGTTATACTTAGAGCATACACCTATAGTTTTCATCTCTTCTCATTCTCACTCCAGTTCTCACCAGAGTTAACAAAGTTAGCAAATGGAAAAGTGAAGTTCTGACGATTACCATCTTCACTCTTGATAATTTACTTCTTGTAAAAATTGTTAGTTGTGTTTCTAAGATCTCTCTGCTTTTTGTTTGTTTTTAGTTTTATTTAGTTGCATTTGAATTATGTATGACTGGGTTATCTAAGCAAATTTAGTTATTTGAAAACCAAAATTCTTTTAAGGTGCTTTACATACCTATAAACACAACATGGAGCCAATATTCCAAGTAAGACTAATGGCAAATACTGGTATAAAGATTCTAGGAAGTACCACCAGTGCCTTCTCTCAAAGAGTGTATGGACATGGATGGGCTTTTAAATTTTGATGGGATTCAGACACCTTGACAATTATCTAGAATGGGTTTATAGAAAATATTGTGCAGAGTACATACAAAATTCAAGACGACTAATATGACTGTCTTTTTTGAAAATATGGGGAACTATAAAGATTGAGTATTGTGGTTTGTGTTCTCACATTGATTTCCTGATGGCTTAGCTTTTAAAAATATTGCCTTCAACCAGGGTTTAGAAAATCTTTGCTTTTTGTTGCTTTGTACTTTTTTAAAACTACTTTATCAGCCACAGAATCACTCCTTTTGTGTGAAGAGTGAGCTTCTGTATTGTTACTGGGCAAATGCCTTCCATTCTCCTTATATTATTAATCAGGAGATGTAAGGGTACTGGGGAATTCATGGTAAAGACATTAGATTTTCATCAAATATTCACTGAGTGCCTACTTGATTTCAAAGTGGCACAGGATTTCTTTAGGATTTTGCTCTGGGAATTACTGAAAATATGGTAAATAATAGTGTCTAATTCATAACTATTGTGACGATTCTGTGGAATAATATGTATTAGGGGACTTATTTAGCATGATCATTTGCTATTTGTAATTGTTCAACAAAGATAAACATGAAATAATTAAAAGCTACTTTGGTTGTTACAATATTACACAGATTAAAAATTCACAATCCTTTGAGTGACAAGGTAGAAAAAAAAAAAAAAAAAATCTGAAGGACTCTTGGCCAAAAGATGATCAAGTTCTTATTAAGGAAATGTTTGCGAAACTGGACAGTAGAATCAGCAGATTGTGTGACTGCCTGGAGGGTGTGAAATGAAGAAATGGGAAGAAAGCAGGAGATCCAGAGTGTCTGGATTACCTGGTGGATGGTGCTGCCCCATCTGTGTTGGGTTGAAAACGCAAGTTTAATGAAGTTTTACTTTCAGTGACACTGCAGGTAAGTTTCAGTGACAGCATCAGCAAAGACTTCATTCTTCACAGCTTTTTCTATGAAGACCCAAGGTGAGTACAAGCAGTCATCTATGACTACTTGTCATTGATTGACCTTTTAAAAGTACATATTTTAGCATTTTTTTCAGGTACTAGTTTTGTGTTTGCTTGGTTTTTTTTTTTCCATGTTTACATGTTAAACCTGCTTGTAATAATTGGTAATATTAAGTAATTGTATGAAGCTTGTGATGACCGTCAATGTTTGGAGGACTGGAAAAATAATCTGTGATTTTGTTGGGGGATAGAAGAAAGGAATTAAAGAGAGGAAAAGCATTTATTGATTGTTCTATGAACTTAAATAGCTGTGTATTCTCCATGTAAAAAATTAAATCAGACATTTTTTTCAGTTAAAGACATGAAATTGAAAAAAGTTAACTACTTTTTAGTGAAAGCTGGTGTCTAGAGATATGCTAGGAGAAGTTGAAGGTATATTAGTGAAGAGTAATTTAATTTTCATAAATGAGTTTTCTTAGTATTGTTTCCAGATGGTTTAAGTAGATTTTAATCTTTGAAATTATCTCTAATATGACTAAGTAACTGGTGTGATTCACAGTTTAGTTTCTGCTGCAGAAATTAGCAAAAAAACATTATTGAAATCATATATTCTTCGAACTTCTGTGAGTTCTAAATCTCTATTTCATCTCTGTCCTTCACATCCCTTTTTTCTTGGTTTCTGTCTCTTCTCAAATACTGGGCCATAGCTCAGACAGTTGCATGGAGCAATATGTTTAGGGGACTGATCATTTGGCATGATCATTTGCTTTTGTAATCATTCAACAAAGCATAACCATAGAAAACTTAAAAGTTACTTTGATGTTATAATAGTACAAAGATTAAGAAGTATCATAATCCTTTGGTAACAAAAGTAGAAAATAAAGGATATGAGAAGAGTTTGAAAGAGTCTTGGCCAAGAGATGATCAAGTTTTAACTAGAGAAATGCTTGTAAATTTGGGCAATAGCATTACCAGATGGGACTCTCTGGAGGGCATGAAATAAAGAAAAGGGATGAAAATGGGGATCCCATAGCCTGTCTGGATACTTGGTGGATGGTGCTACCCCTTCTGTGTTGGGTTGGAAACACGAATTTAACTAAGTTTTACTTTCAGTGACACTGCAGGTAAGTTTCAATGACAGCATCAGCAAAGACTTCATTCCTCACACCTTTTGCTCTGGAGACCCAAGGTGAGTTCAAGTCGTCATCTATATTTCATTTATTGGCCTTTATTAAAGTGCATGTTCTATAAACTATAACATCTTTTACTTGACAGTTTTGTGTTTGCTTGTTTTGTACATATTAAATTTCTTGTAACAATTGGTAATATTAAGTGATCATATGAAGCTTCTGATGAATGTCAATATTTAGAGGATTGGAAAATAATCTGTGATCTTATTGATGGAAAGAGAAAGAAAGAGAAGAGAGGATTTTGTTGACTGTCTATAGCCTTGAAACAGCTGTCTACTTTCCCTGTGAAAAAATTAAATCATGCAGTTTTTCAGTTGAAAGACATCATATTGAAAAGAGGATTGTTAACTAGTTACTTTTTGGTGAAAGTTGATGTCTGAAGATATACTAGTAGAAGTTGAAGGTATACTAGTGAAGAGTAATTTAATTTTCCTAAATAGGTTTACTTATTGTTTCCAGATGGTAAAAATAGATTTTCTCTTTGAAATTATCTCTTATATGACTGAGTAACTGGTAAGAGTCACAAATTAGGTTCTGCTGCAAAAATTAGAAATGAAATATTATTGAAATCACATCTTCTTAGAAGTTTAGTGAGTTCTAAATCCCTATTTCTTCTCTGTCCTTTTCCATCCCCATTTCTCAGTTTGTGTCTCTTCCTCTCTCCTCAATTATTGGGCCAAAGTTCAGATAAAATAACTTAAATAAAAAGAAAATAGAGCTCCTTTAATAAAGAGATGTCAAGATCACATCCATAATTCCATTCATCTGTTTGTCACAGGGATCAGTGACAAGGCCAGGTAAAAATCAGGACTGGCGATTAAAACAAAAAAAAAGACCACTAATCACTGGGGTTTTTGCACACAATTAACACTCAGCACAAGTTAGTCAAAGCAGGAAAATAAAGAAATACAAAGTAGTTTTTTATGGTTTGTGTTCTCACATTGGTTTCCTGATGGCCTGGCTTTTAAAACTGTTGCCTTCAACCAGTGTTGAGAATAGCTTTGCTTTTTGTTTCTTTCTACTTTAAAAAAATCTATTTTATGAGATAAAATTGCTTCTGTGATTCTTTATAGATATTTTAGATGAAAAGTGAACTCGCATGTTGATTGTAACTTGGCAAATGCCTTCCCTTCTCATTATTTCATTATTCAGGAGGTGTTGGGTGCTATGGAATTCATGATAAAGACATTTGACCTTCATCAAATATTAACCAATTGCCTACTTGATTTCAAAGTGGCATAGGGTTACTTTGTGGTTCTGGCTCTCTCATTTCCTGCAAATGTGGTAAATAATGATGTCTAACTAAGAATTATTGTGAAAATTGCATGGAGTAGTATGGGTTTGGGGACTTATCTAGAATGGTCATTTGCTATTAGTAATCATTCAACAAAGCATAACAGAAAATTTAAAAATTACTTTGGTTGTTATAGTATACAAAGATTGAAAAAAAAATCAATCCTTTTGGTGACTAGGTAGAAAATAAAGGATCTGGATCAGTCTTTCTGGATTACTTGGTGGGTGGTGCTGCCCCTTCTCTGTTGGTTGAAATATGAGCTTTAACAAAGTTTACTTTCAGTGACACTGCAGGTAAGTTTTCATGGAGGCATCTGCAAAGATTTCATTCCTCACACCTTTTCCTCTGAAGACCAGAGGTGAGTACCAGCAGTCATCCATGATTATCTGTCATTTATTGGCCTTGTTCTATAAAATATAACAACTTTCAGATACCAGTTTTGTATTTGCTTGTTCTATTCATGTTTCTGTATTAAACTTGCTGTGATAATTGGTAATATTAAGTGATCATATGAAGCTTGTGATGGTTGTCAGTGTTTGGAAGATTGGAAAAATAATCTGTGATTTTACTGAGGGTATAGCTATTGACTCTCCATGTGAAAAAAATTAAATCATACAGTTTTTCAGCTTAAAGACATAATATTGGAAAGGATTTTAACTAGAGTAACTTTTTTAGTGAAAATTGGTGTCCGCAGATATTCTAGTAGAAGTTCAATGTATATTAGTCAACAGTAATCCAGTTTTCATAAATATTTTTCTTATTGTTCCCGCATGGTATAAAAAGACTTCTTTCTTTGAAATTATTTCTTATATGACTAAGTAACTGGTTAGATTTGTAGTTTAGATTCTGCTGCAGAAATTAATGAAGAGATGTTATTTAAATCACATCTTAATAGAACTTCTATGAGTTCTAAATCCCTATTTCTTCTCTATCCTTCTCTACCTCTTTTTCCCAGTTCCTGTCTCTCCCTCTCTCTGGAAATACTGGGCCAAATTTCAGGAAAAAGAACTTAAATACAAAGAAAATGCAGCTCCTTAATAAAGAGATGTCAAAATCACATTCATAATTCCATTGGTCTGTCATGGGCCCCAGTGGCACAGCCAGGTCAAAAATCACAGGATATTTTAGGTGAAAGTGAGCTTCTGCATTGATTGTTACTTGGCAAATGCCTTCCCTTCTTCTTGTCTTTAGTGAGGAGGTGTGAGAGTGCTGGGGAGTTCATGACAAAGACGCTGGATCTTCGTCAAATACTCGCCAAGAGTCTGCTTGATTTCAAAGCGGTTCATGGCTTCTTTGGGTTCTGGCTCTGGCATTTTCTGTAAATATGGTAAATAGTGATGCCTAACTCAGAATTATTATGATAATTGCATGGAATAATATGTGTTCGGGGACTTATTTATCATGCTTATTTGCTATTTGTCATTCAATAAAGCATAACATAGAAAACTTAAAAGCTACTTTGGTTGTTACAATATTGTAAAATTAGAAAAATCACAATCCTTTTAGTGACAAGGTAGAAAATAATGAGTCACAGAGTTTTTGCCAGGAGATAATCAAGTTCTAACTAGAGAAATGTTTGTGAAGTTGGGCAGTAGAATTACCAGACAGTCTGACTGTCTGGAGGATGTGAGATGAAGAAACAGGATGAAAACAAGAGGATCCCAGAGTACAACAGTCATCTATGGCTGTCATTTATTGACTTTTATTAATTTCCATGTTCTGTAAATTAAAACATCTTTTCAGTACTATTTTTTCCCCTATTGTGTTCATGTTCATATTAACCTGCCTGTAATACTTGGTAATATTAAGCAATCACATGAAGTTTGTAAAGATTGTCAGTGTTTAGTGGATTGAAAAAAATTATCTGTGATTTTATTGGGAAATGAGAGAAAGAAAGCAAAGAGAGGAGAGGCATTTATTGAGTGTCATATAACTTGAAACAACTGTCTGCTCTCCATGTATAAAATTAAATCATACAGTTTTTCAGTTTAAAGACATAATGTTGAAAGGAAGGATTTTAACTAGAATTACTTTTTAGTGAAAGCTGGTGTATGCAGATACGCTAGTAAAAGTATAGTAGTCAAGAATAATCTAATTTCCATAAATAGGTTTCCTGATTATTGTTTCCAGATGGTATAAATAGATTTTCTTCTTTGAAATTATCTCTTATATGACTAAGTAACTGCTAATATTCACAGTTTGGTTTCTGCTACAGAAATTAACAAAGTGATGTTATTGAACATGTCTTAATAGAACTTCTATGAGTTCTGAATCCCTATTTCTTCTCTGTTCTTCTCCAACTGTGTTTCTGACTCTCCCTCTCTCTGGAAATATTGAGCTAAAATTCTGGTAAAACAAATGCAAAGAAAATACAGCTCTTTAATTAAGCCATGTGAAGATCATATCTATAATCCATTTGCCTATCACAGGGCCCATTTGGCAAGGCCAGGTAACATAGAATTGGAGATAAATAAAAATCGGCCTCTAATCATTAGGCTTGTTGCCCACAGTTAGCATGCAACACAGTTAGATAAAGTGGGGAAAATAGGACAGGAGGTCACAAACCACTCCAAGGAGAGGTCTTCAAAGGAGGCTCCCTAGTATGTCCTGTGGTCTCTGTTTCAGCAAGGGACAAGACAAACTAAGTGGGAAGTCATCATCTGCTTCTCGGAGCCTCTAGCAGGGTCTATCTGAACCAACTCTCTGCAGATGGAGTTGGAAACTCAGCAAAGAGCCTCTAAGTTTCTTGGCTTTTAAGGAGTCTGTCAGTGCAGTGTAATGGTTATGCTGCAGGTAGTCTTGTCTATCAGTTGCTCCTTCTGTCCCAGCAACTCATGTTGCCAAATAAATTTCTTATCTAAAGATAAGACACTCACAGTCCTATAGCACATGTATTAATTTGTATTTAGTACTGGTTCCCTTTTGTTTATGACATGAGTTAGGTTAAATAAAATGTCTTGATCTTACTTTCTTCTTTAGGATAAGTCAGCAAAGGTTTTCTATGAAGTACTATTTCTGAAGATGGTCCACCTGTGGATGCAAAATGCTACACAAACATTGTGGTCTGAGAGATTCACACTGCACATGGAGTTCTAAAGGCTCTGTGAGGATAGTCAAAAACAGTTTAAAAAAAGGAAAAGCTTAGCTTGTTCAGCTTGGTTTTTTTCAAACATGTTTAATGATGTGCCATCTTTTTATCTACTATCTCAGAAACACTGAGATAGATCGCTGAAAATACCTTTTAGAGGTTAATGTTTATGAGAATTTTTCCAAGTCCTCTACAGAAACAAGGCATGCTTTAGTGAAGACTCTTAACTGCAGCAAACAAGAATCTAGCCCAATTAACTTGAAAAGAAAATCAGTAGATTACTTGAATTTGGGATGAAAATAAAGAGGAAAAATGTTGCAGGGTCTCAGGAATAAAATAAACCCTTGAATAAGCACTAGAAACCCTAAAATAAGCACTTGAATAAGAACAGGGTTCTATCTCCATCTTATACCTCTTGCTTCTTCTGCGTGCATGTCTAAGCCTGGCATTATCTTCTTTCTTAGTCCACACGATTGAAAGCTTGATTACAACAAATTCCAACTTTACATGTTCCCATTAATTCTCCTGGAGAAACACTCCATAAATTTTTTTTGGCTCCAGTATGACATTTTTGTGAAGAGACCTGATTGCCCAGCTTGAGTCAAGGACCCATCCCTGAGCATATTGCCTGTTATAAGATAAATAAGGTCCTCTTATAAAAATATGTATTATAACATGTTTGTCACATTATTATTATGTTATTTTATTATAATATTATATACATCATCATATTATTGTATAATATACATACATTTATTTATTATGTTATAAAACATTATTTTGACATGTAAGCATAGCAAGGAAAAGTAAGGTGATTCCAGAAATGGGGTAGTGAACTGGACACAGAACACAATACCTATTTTGGTCAGTTCATGGTGTTCTCACAGCAAGAATACTGAAGTGGTTTGCCATTGCATCCAGTAGTCATGTATCCATGTGAGAGTTGAGCTATAAAGAAAGATGAGTGGCAAAGAATTGATCGTTTTGAACTGTGGTGTTGGAGAAGACTCTTGAGAGTCTCTTGGACTGCAAGGAGATCCAACCAGTCCATCCTAAAGGCGCTCAGTCCTGAATATTCATTGGAAGGACTGATGCTGAAGCTGAAGCTCCAATACTTTGGGTACCTGATGCGAAGAACTGACTCATTGGAGAAGACTCTGATGCTTGGAAAGATTGAAGGCAGGAGGGGAAGGGGATGACAGAGGATGAGATGGTTGGATGGCATCACCAATTCGATGAACATGAGTTTGAGCAAGCTCCAGCAGTTGGTGATAGGGAAGCCTGGTGTGCTGCAGTCCCTGGGGTTGCAAAGAGTTGGACATAACTGAACTGAACTGAATACACATAAACAGTGATCAGTGATATTAATTGTTTAATTTGCTATTTTTGCTATGCATGCAGTCTTCCCTTCTGGATATTCTGTGCTTCATTGCTGACCCAGTCGATTTCCTAGAAATCTAAATCTTGTGAGATTTGTTTCTGCCTTGCTTTTGCTCAGTTCGGTTCAGTTGCTCAGTCGTATCTGACTCTTTGCGACCCCATGAATCGCAGCATACCAGGCCTCCCTGTTCATCACCATCTCTCAGAATTCACTCAGACTCACGTCCATCGAGTCCATGATGCCATCCAGTTGTCTCATCCTCGGTCGTCCCCTTCTCCTCCTGCCCCCAATCCCTCCCAGCCTCAGAGTCTTTTCCAATGAGTCAATTCTTCGCATAAGGTGGCCAAAGTACTGGAGTTTCAGCTTCAGCAACATTCCTTCCAAAGAAATCCCAGGGTTGATCTCGTTCAGAATGGACTGGTTGGATCTCCTTGCAATCCAAGGAACTCTCAAGAGTCTTCTCCAACACCACAGTTCAAAAGCATCAATTCTTCGGCGCTCAGCCTTCTTCACAGTCCAACTCTCACATCTAGCCAACATTGTTCTAAAGTATAAACTACAGTTTTGTCTCAGAACACCATCACAATTTCTGGGGCCAACTACTTAAGTGCTGTAGTGGAAGGTCCAGGCCCCTGAATTGATTACATGCTTTTTCCTATTTTAGTTTACCCTTAAAAATATCACTGTTTATTCCTGCTTGGATTCCCATGAAAATAAATATCTATTTTCTTTCTTGTCAGATTTCCTGAATACCTTCTTTGGCGCCACACTCATTGATTCTGTCCCCTGAGAGCAAAATTTAAATTTATCATCTAAATTCTGACATATGAGAGTAAAAGTATGCATTATTAACTAATAATTATGCCAGGACTACAGACATATAGTGAATCTGTCCTAAGGAAAAAGGTTAAATGATTACTTTTAGGGACTTTACGGAGTATTGCTATCTGCTCAGTCTTTCACTAGAACTTCTGTTCCAGTCAATATCTGCTCAGTCTTTGACTAGAACTTCTGTTAACAGTGGTTTAAAAATTTATAACACTAATTATAATAGCTGCATTTATTGACCTATAAGACAGGAATATCAATAACCTCAGATATGCAGATGACACCACCCTTATGGCAGAAAGTGAAGAGGAGCTAAAAAGCCTCTTGATGAAAGTGAAAGAGGAGCGTGAAAAAGTTAGCTTAAAGCTCAACATTCAGAAAACAAAGATCATGGCATCCGGTCCCATCACTTCATGGGAAATAGATGGTTAAACAGTGGAAACAGTGTCAGACTTTATTTTGGGGGCTCCAAAATCACTGCAGATGATGACTGCAGCCATGAAATTAAAAGATGCTTACTCTTTGGAAGAAAAGTTATGACCAACCTAGATAGTATATTCAAAAGCAGAGACGTTACTTTGCCGACTAAGGTCCATCTAGTCAAGGCTATGGTTTTTCCTGTGGTCATGTACGGATGTGAGAGTTGGACTGTGAAGGAGGCTGAGCGCCAAAGAACTGATGCTTTTGAACTGTGGTGTTGGGGAAAACTCTTGAGAGTCCCTTGAACTGCAAGGAGATCCAACCAGTCCATTCTGAAGGAGATCAGCCTTGGGATTTCTTTGGAGGGAATGATGCTAAAGCTGAAACTCCAGTACTCTGGCCACCTCATGCGAAGAGTTGACACATTGGAAAATACTCTGATGCTGGGAGGTACTGGGGGCAGGAGGAAAAGGGGATAACAGAGGATGAGATGGCTGGATGGCATCACTGACTCGATGAACGTGAGTCTGGGTGAACTCCGGGAATTGGTGATGGACAGGGAGGCCTGGCTTGCTGCGATTCATAGGGTCACAAAGAGTTGGACACGACTGAGCGACTGAAGTGAACTGAACTGAACTGAATACATATAAAGAATTTTACTAATCCTATATATGCAATTGATTTATCCTCATGTGAAATACTACTAAGTATTTACTATAATTGTGGCTGTTTTTATATATGAAATAGTATTGCTTAGTAGTTAGTTCTTTGATGCCAAGTTTATTCCTATAGTTTGTGGTGTTGATGTTTAATGGATTTTGATGAAATTGAGAAATTTTTTGGTTGAATTATTCTTCTAAGACATATTCTCTCCCTCTAATGAGATGAATAAAATGGTTCCTAACTTGGAAACCAATTGTGCAACTTGCTTGGATAAATAAGAGAGTAGGTAAGAACCCCCAAGTGGGTGGTAAATCTCATGTGGCAGACACTGTCTCAAGGAAAAGTAATTCAACAGAGAGTTTTATCAAGGATAGCAAGAAATGGTGTGGACCATATGTCCAGGGCCAGAAATAAAGATTATGCTGGCTACACCAACGTGAAAGTCCATAGGCGGTACTTGAAGCTGAAGGAAGAAAAACAGGGACTGCAGAGACAAAATAAAACACTGCCTCAGTTGAGGAGTATAAAAATATTATCCAGAGTGAGAGAGTGTTCTTTGATGATCCTGCTAAGTCAGAGTTCTTGCTGACCATCCCTCAGACCCATGGCCCATAGCTCATCCCACAAAAGTTACCACTTTGCTTGCTTGTGTTGGACATACAAAGCTTTCCTATTTCACTCCTCATGGATTAGTATCTGCCCATATGTGAAGTACAGATTTCATATGTCATTTCCTTTTCTTATTGAATGTATATGTTAATTTTTTTTTTTTTTGTAAAAAGAGAAATCTTTTAAAGTACTCTGACAATTGTGTTGCCAGTCAACATGTATGCAGTTCATCTCAACACTGTTTCAGTATTCAAATTTGGTGAGCATCCTGGCCATGTTATGAGAATGGGATTTATTTTCGCCATCATGTTATATTCAGAGGGGTTTTCACAGACAAGTTGCATAACTAAGTTTGTCTCTTACTTAAAATATACCATCATGAAGTGCATGCTTAAATCAGAACACCAATACCCCATATCCTTATTTTTGAATTCAGTTCAGCACTCCAGGCTTCCCTGTCCATTACCAACTTCTGGAGTTCACTCAGACTCACATCCATTGAGAGTCAGTGATGCCATCCAGCCATCTCATCCTCTGTCGTCCCCTTCTCCTCCTGCCCCCAATCCCTCCCAGCAGCAGAGTCTTTTCCAATGAGTCAACTCTTTGCATCAGGTGGCCAAAGTATTGGAGTTTCAGCCTCAGCATCAGTCCTTCCAAAGAACACCCAGGACTGGATTTTTGAATTAGTATGTGGTAAAACGAAGTGAAAAATAAAGACTCAGGAATAACATACATGAGTATTTGAAACAATTTTCAAATGAGGAGGAACACAAAAATCCTTTCTTTCTTTTAAAGACATTAAATTCAGTTTAGTAGTTTAAAGCTATCTTTCAGCAATTGTGTTTTAGTATATGTTATTCAGCAACTTTTCATCAAAATATGTCACTTTTCACTTAGTGAGTCCCTATAAACATTGTTTAAGAATTAAATCTAAAAGTAATTCACATTTTTAGAAGGAACTATATAAATGCCAGCAATCTTGTCTAATTTATTAAGGAAGTTTTACTGGATAAATACATGTAACAGGTAGGAATTAGAGAATATTTCAGTTATTACCCTGAGTAGACATGTTCACTACAGAGAAGGGATTGTGTCTTTAATTAGCATTGAGCTTTATATAGATAGCATCAGAAATAAATAGCAAAAAAACCCCAAGTATTTGAATTCTGAAGATGTTTAATACTTTATTATGGCCACTTGAGATTAGATAATAGATATCAAAATATCTAAGAGTGTCTCTCGCTACATCTTCCCCCAAAGCTCAAAAGGTCTTATGGTCCTTAGTCCCACTATCTCACTCTGAAGATCAGCACTGTCAAGGAATTTGTCAATAATTACGCAATAACTAAATCCAGTTTTGCTTCAATGTATGTATAGTGTTTTTTCCACTCTCTTGTGTGAAGTCATAAATGTTATGTGTTGTCTATAGGCAACCTATTTTGCTGGTTTGCCATTTTTTAAATATATCAAAGTATTTTATTTCCAACAAGATCCTAAGTTCCTGGAGAGAAAACACTGCCTTCTACTCATTTCAGTATGTCCCCCTAATACCTGGCACAATCTTGAAACAAATAGAAGAAAATGGATATTAATCATCATAACATTGTATTCATTTAGGTCACAAACATTCATGGAGCACTGGCCATATGGATGAGCAGTGTTTCAAGCACTGTGGATGCAGCAGCAAATAAATGATGCTTTTATGGAATGTATGACTTATCAACTCACTTGATTCAAAGATCTTATTGAACACTGCCTAGTGCTCTTAGTAAGATTATAAAAGTGAAAATTTAGTCCAAAGTCTCAAGAAACTTTTAGTGCAGTTGGATAAATAAATCATCATGCTCCAATGCTGTGATAGAGATAAACACAGGGGTTCAGTAAGCACTAGTGATGGACCCCGGTTCACATCTGGGCAGAGAGCAGTACAGAAATGCTTCTTGGAGGACGTGATGCTTAAGCTGACATACAAAGTACTAGATTGCTTTGCAGGTGGGGAGACATTAGAGAGGGTGGAGGTGGTGAAGGTGGGAATTGAGAGTGGAGAGTCAGTCCAGGCAGACCCAAGGGCATGTGCAAAATCAAATACTGAGGGCATATCCTGTGACTAAAAGTGAAAACAGTTCAATGTTGAATAGTTCAATATGGCTGAATAATAGAAATGTAGACAAGAGAAGCCGCCAAGGGGAGGCCAAAGACTGATCACAAAGAGCTTTGAACACCTGTGAAACAATGCAGTCTTTTTCTAGAGGGTAATTGGAAGCTACTATGATCAATACAGACTCAAGCAGTAAACTGTATTCTGAGGCATAAATAAAATGTCTTCTCAAATTCTATAAACACATGAACAATTTTTGTGTTCAAGGCATTCCATTAGATTTGTAGAGAGCATAAAAATAATGTAGTATTATAAATCTTATCCTCAGTAAATTTGCAGTTTATTAGAGGGCACAAGCTAAGTACACAAATGAACACATAAAATTGGAATGCAGTCAGAATCCCAAGAGACAAGTTCTAAAGGGCAGAAAGAAACCACATTATTTTGATGAAAGGTGGAAGCTTCAGGATTATATCTGTATCGGGTTTTGAAGGATGGGTTTCATTTCAACAAAGAGAATTAGAGGAGCAGTCATGAACATGAACCATGCAGTAATATGGGATATTAGAAAGCAAGCCAAAGTAAAGGTTATGAATCAGCCGGAAACCAAAATTTGCCTTGAGTGTGTAAAAGTGTATGTGTAAAATTTGAAAGTGTAAAGTTTGAGTGAGTAAAGTTTGTTGGGGGGTTAACTTCGCGGCTTGTCTGGCTTCTCTCAGCGAAACTCTGACCTCAGGCTTAGGTCGTAGGTGGCTTCTTGTTGTCATTCAGATCTTAGTGCAAATATCTGCTCCAGAAAGACTTCTCCTACTTAGGTACCTCAAATGGAAGCTTCTATTTATCCTCTGTCATGACATCCTGCTTTATTTTCCTAATTTCTTTTTCATGATAGACCTCCCTTTTTTTTCATTTTTTATTTATTTATTTTACTTTACAATACTATATTGGTTTTGCCATACATTGACATGAATCTGCCACAGGTGTACATGAGTTCCCAATCCTGAACCCCCTCCCACCTCTCTCCCCACATCATCTCTCTGGGTCATCCCAGTGCACCAGCCCCAAGCATCCTGTATCCTGTATCAAACCTAGACTGGCGATTCATTTCTTACATAATAGTATACATGTTTCAATGCCATTCTCCCAAATGATCCCACCCTCTCCCTCTCCCACAGAGTCCAAAAATCTGTTCTATACATCTGTGTCTCTTTTGCTGTCTTGCATACAGGGTTATCATTACCATCTTTCTAAATTCCATATATATGTGTTAGTATACTGTATTGGTGTTTTTCTTTCTGGCTTACTTCACTCTGTATAATCGGCTCCAGTTTCAACCACCTCATTAGAATGGATTCAAATGTATTCTTTTCAATGGCTGAGTAATACTCCATTGTGTATATATACCACAGCTTTCTTATCCATTCATCTGCTGATGGACATCTAGGTTGCTTCCATGTCCTGGCTATTATAAGCAGTGCTGTGATGAACACTGGGGTACATGTGTCTCTTTCAATTCTGGTGTCCTCGGTGTTTACGCCCAGCAGTGGGATTGCTGGGTCATAAGGCAGTTCTATTTCCAGTTTTTTAAAGAATCTCCACACTGTTCTCCATAATGGCTGTACTAGTTTGCATTCCCACCAACAGTGTAAGAGGGTTCCCTTTTCTCCACACTCTCTCCAGAATTTATTGTTTATAGACTTTTGGATTGCAGCCATTCTGACTGGTGTGAAATGGTATCTCATGGTGGTCTTGATTTGCATTTCTCTGATAATGAGTGATGTTGAGCATCTTTTCATGTGTTTGTTAGCCATCCATATGTCTTCTTTGGAGAAATTCTATTTAGTTCTTTGGCCTATTTTTTGATTGGGTCGTTTATTTTTCTGGAATTGAGTTGCATAAATTGCTTGTATGTTTTTGAGATTAGTTGTTTGTCAGTTGCTTCATTTGCTGTTATTTTCTCCCATTCTGAAGGCTGTCTTTTCACCTTGCTTATAGTTTCCTTTGTTGTGCAGAAGATTTTAATTTTAATTAGATCCCATTTGTTTATTTTTGCTTTTATTTCCAGTATTCTGGGAGGTAGACCTCCCATTTTTATAATGTAAATAGAATGAATATACTTTGTACATATTTCACTACTATACCATAGGTACAGATATGTAAATTTGTACATATTTGCATGCCTGTAACAGGCCCCCAATACCTATTTCTGGAATGTGTGAAATAATTGACCAGATCAATAAGATCAGAAAACAGTTTGAAGCTCTAGAACAGAAAGTTTGCAAGCCAGGCAGAGATGCTCGCTAGAGCAGTGTCTGTAGAAGTCTTTGCCGAGGGAATGGTCTGACTGGAGTTCTGTTTCTGAACACCTGGAAGCCCTAAAGAGGCTGGATTCGAGACTGAAAGATCAAAGGGAAAGGAAATATCCAGAAGCTTCCATAAGAGCTCTGGCAGAAGAGACTGAGCACCAGAGCACGGACTGTCGCAGTTGAATCAGGAAGAAGGAGAGGTGGACCAGCTAGAATGGCTGGATTTAGTGGCCTTGACTCAATGTGCAGGCAAGAAAGTTAAGGAAGAGTCTCAAAGTTCTGGAGTCAATAAATAAGATAGCAGTTAATCCAGGGATAGTTTGAGTTTACAGTGTGGTGAAACATTCAGACAATGACATCCGCTTGGAAACTCAGCTGTTGAGAAGAGAATTAGGGCTGCAGACCCACACCTGACAACTGATTTACGGAGGTGAGTCCTGGCTTCCCACCCATAGCCATCCTTCCAGCAGGAAAACCTTTCAAAAGTATCAGCAAAACTCAGGAGTTAAGCGTACTTATTACTGCCTTCCCTGTATCATTTTTTTTTCCCCAACTGACAGAAGCGTTTAAGCCACTTGAGCTCAAGATACACAACCTGATAGCACACTCTATTCCTCCCCTCTCTGGCAGGTCACTTTTTCCTGATGCACAGTCATGTTCAGCCTCATGCATCCCTGCGCAGCTTCTCTCAGATCTCCCTTGGCAGAGGTATTTTGTTTGATTCAGTTGTACATACCTGAGACTTTACTATGATTTCTCCTCCTTTCAGGAGACAGTCTGCTCTCATGATTCATCTCTCTCTCTCTCTTTGCATTCCTTCTGCTGCTAAGTCGCTTCAGTCATGTCCAACTCTGTGCAGCCCCATAGACAGCAGCCCACCAGGCTCCCCCGTCCCTGGGATTCTCCAGGCAAGAACACTGGAGTGGGTTGCCATTTCCCTCTCCAATGCATGAGAGTGAAAAGTGAAAGTGAAGTCGCTCAGTCGTGTCCAACTCCCAGTGACCCCATGGACTGTAGCCTACCAGGCTCCTCCGCCCATGGGATTTTCCCAACTCCATTTCCTTTATCCAAAAGTGTGTTGTGACTTATTCCTCTGTTTAAGGCAGACACATTGGATTCACATAAAATGGAAGCCATGTGCAATTTTAAAGAAAAAGACTGGTGAGGGAAATGGGTGTGCCCTTAATGATATGGATGGGCTGTGGTACCACCAGGAACTGAAAAATGATTGGGTGGAACTCTTAGTATAGCAAGTAGGGCTCAGTCTTTCTGTTGAAGAGGAGCTAAAATAATGACTGCAGGTTTTTAATAATTTGATTTAATCATTTAATTCTTTGATATGGATATTTCTGTGAGACTGCAGTAAAAAGAGAGTGAAACAAGGCAAAAAGTATCAAGAAATGGATAAGTTTATAAATTAGGATTTAGAAACAGAAAAGGAGCCAGGTCAGAGATAGAGGAACCAGAATAGAATAGTGTTGATGAATAATGATAATGATGATGAGTAATATTTATTATCCTTTTACCGAGGACCTGCTATAGATATAATCACTTGATACATATTATTCTTTTAAGTAATGTCCCATTATTTTAATGTACATTGGATACTGGAGGTTTTAAAATTAGAAAAGTTAAGTAGATTTACAAGGTCACAGAGCTAGTGTGTAGATATGCCTATTGGTTGGTTGGACTTCAGATTTCTAAGCCAGTAGTCAGTAGGCTAAAGCACAAAGACAAAAACAAACAGAAATGTTTGAAAAGAAAAGAGAAGGGCAGGCAAGTGTCTTAAATGCTACAAATAATCAGTGAAAATAACGACAGGGGAATAGGCCGCTGGGTTTGTTAATTAAAATGTCATTATTAATCCTTGAGAGAGCAATATTTTTAAGAAAGAAGGAGGTTTAAAAATCAGATTGTATCCTATAGAAAGAAAATGGTGTTTTCTGTAAATGAGAAATATTAGGGAAGCTGAAAACAAAGTAATACTGAACTGAGCATTCAATTCAAATTCCCATTTGATTTTTTTATTCCAGATTTTCATTTATACATGCAATATGCTAACAACTACACATTAATAAAGTTGTAATTTGTTTAAATCTTTCAAAATACTTTGTTCTAATCTTAATGAGTAAAGAGAGAATGATTATCATGGACTAGCTAATTTAAGCTGCATGCTAAGGGCCAATGTTCTGGGTAGAGCAATTTTTAAGAAGAATAGCAAGGATTGCTTTAAAAATGTAAGTTAACACTGTGCAGAGGGTCTTCCATTTATCTTCATTTCTGAGGTCAGAAGCTAAATTCAGTTGTAATTCACAATCTGGCAGGAGAGCAACCTTTAAGGTGAGCTGTTTCAGTCTCCAACATGTCCTTGTATATTCTCAGTTTAAATGTCAATACCTTCAGTAATAAGACTGTCTTTTTCGTTAAAATTTTGTTGCAATCATTATATATACATATTTCATTTTGGACATAGATAACTTTTAAAAAGTAGTATCTGTGTTTGACTCTAGATTCTATTTTTATGGCACAGAATAAGTTTAAATGTCATTGGACATATATTTACATAAAATTCAGTCTTATTTCTTTGGGGAGGTATGAGAGATCAATTGGGTCTTAAATTTGTAAAAGATGCTGTTTCCCCAAGATGAGAGTAATGGCAGATAAATTGGGTTTCCCACTGTGGAACTCCCCAGAGATTTGTGCTGTAATACAGAGTGGAAGGGTTGCCTTGGAGAATTTTCTTGCTAAAGTACCTATTTCTGCACTTACTTATATGACTATCTGCCATGAATTAAGGAGTATAGAAATTTAAAAGAATAAGCTGAACTCTAAGAATATGCTATAACTGAAGATCTTTTTATTTTGAAGATTAAGCAACATATAAATGAATATAAGAAAATGCTTTATCTGAAAATTAGAATCTTTGAAAAAGATAAAAATGCACAATAGCTTAAATATGGATGTGAACTTAGAATATTTGTAATAAAATTCTCTTTTTGTTGGCAACAAATAAGTTATTATTTAACTTATGTGGAATTACCAAGACTATGTACCTTTAAGCTATTATGATTTATTGATGAGGCTCTAGTGATTTTGGAGTTCTTGGGCTCAGCTGAACAACAAATGTACCTTTAAAACTCTCCAGGAGTCAACAGATTCAGAGGTAGAAGAATAAATAATGACTTTATTTCTTTGTTATTGTTTGGGAGGTCAGGAGAAAGACAATACAATTGATTTTGAATGCATATTGGCTTATATTGTATTACATTCTAATTGTGCTGATAAATAGTAAAATGAACTCTATGTTTTATTTGGCTTCAATGCCAAATTCTTGACAGTAATTAGTTCTTTGAATCAGCAGGAAGTATGGATAATTGTTAAGTATTATTTCAACAATTTTTGTAGAGTAATCATTTTTTCAGTCTGCTTTTTATTTCAACAGAAGATCTTATTGGGCTTAAGGAATATAGTCATGTTCAGTTCCTATTCACTATTAACTATAGAATGCTTAGCTTGAGGCTCCATGATCAGCCTCAAGTGAAATGTGCTGCCTTACTTTATTTCCATTAAAAAATGAAAATATGTTTATGACAGTAGCATCATAATTGGATTCTCACCTGAGTGTAGCTTTTAAAAGTTTTTTTAATATTTTTTATCATTTAACTTTTTTGTGATGTTCCTTCCTCCCCCTTTCTCCAAAATATAGTGTATATATATATATTTACATTTATATATATATACACACACACATACATATTTATCTGCATTAAAAATAGTCTGTATCTTGTCTACTAAAATAGTTCCTTCTTTGTACCAAATAACCACTGATTCACAATTTATTGTTTAGTAGGTTTATACAGAAAAATGAGTTTATCATTAACATGCATCCAATTTTGTACTTGATTTATGGTCCCTAAAATTTTTTTTTTTTTAAGTGAAAACTTCTAGTAATGTAAAATGTTTTATAAGGAGGGTTCAATGGTCTCAGTTGAGTCTGAATCTTACCAGTATCTTCTATAAGTCAATCCAGTCATTGTGATCTCAGTTTGTATCCTAGAATCAGTAGACTTCACTTCATCACTTATATTCTATGTCTTTACTCTGTCTCTTATTTTAGGTATAATGTTGGTGTGCAGAACAACTGTGTGTGTGTGTATGTTTTTTAAGTTTTTCCATGCTAAACAGACAAGTTCTTTAAAAACCCTTGGGGTAGTTACTGTTTTCTCTGTGCTTTGGATATCCTGGTTCTGCTTAAATTACTTCTCAGACACTCTGCTGTGTAGTGTGATGGTTACAAATTTCCTCTCCAGCAATGTTGATGTAGTTTGTTTGTGCCTTACCTATAATTAGGTTTGAAAGACTCATCCTATAAATGTTCTTTTCTAAATACTCCGGTCTTCATCACAGACACTGGGAAAAACAGGGAGTCAGGCCAAAGGGAATAGTCACTTGGATAAACAGGTGAGCTTTAGTCCAAAACACTTCTTTGTTTAGAGACATTTGTGTTTTGTTCAGCAGATAAAATGGCATGACTATGATCTCAGAATATACATGACATTTGAAAATTTGTAAGTAGTTATCCACCCTTAATCATCAGCTTCATCTGACACTGGTGGAATAGCCAAGGAAACTCAGTGGAATATCTCTGAAGTTGCCTCTGACCAATTGCAGATCAAGTGACTGAGTGAAAATAGAATTTTAATTCTGAATATCAGACCTATAAGGTCGAATGACATTCTAGAGTACTTGAACAACGCTGACCATTTATATGGCCTCTGCTGATACTGCTGCTAAGTCGCTTCAGTCGTGTCCGACTCTCCGCGACCCCAGAGACAGCAGCCCACCAGGCTCCGCAGTCCCTGGGATTCTCCAAGCAAGAACGCTGGAGTGGGTTGCCGTTTCCTTCTCCAATGCATGAAAGTGAAAAGTGAAAGTGAGGTCACTCAGTCGTGCCCGACTCTTCGTGACCCCATGGACTGCAGCCCACCAGGCTCCTCTGTCCGTGGAGTTTTCCAGGCAAGAGTACTGGAGTGGGGGTGCCATTGCCTTCTCCTCTAGACATTGCTAAATAGTCCAACTTTTTCAAAAGGCAGAAAGTTTCCTCTGGTATTTCCAGAGCCCGAAAGTCCCCCTTAAACACCTTTTGTGTCTGTTAAGAACATGACTTTAGGAAATTATTATTAAAATATGTTCTTATATGAGAAGAAGGAGAAATAAGATATAAAAGAATAAAGGTATGGGGTTTTATGAGAAAGTCAGTGATAGAAGGCCTGAAATATGAGTTATCACATAAAGGACAATTATAATGGAGTAATGAAGGGTGGGAGGAGAGCAAAAGAGGCCTGGGCATCAGGTGAGGGGTGAAAGGGAGGTGGAATGGCAAAAAGAAAAAGAAAGCTCATTCCAAAGGGTGAAGGGCCCCCAGTATCACATCAGTAATTACCTACACCCCTCATCCAAAGCTTACAATTTTTTCCCAACCCTGAAGGAACTTAATTCCTTAACCCAACCCAGTTGACGCTTTCTTTTCGGACCGCCCCAGCAGCCACAGGGCGCCGCCCCCCCCCCCCCCCCCCGCCCGGCCCAGCCCCGCCCCCCGCTGCGCTGGCGCCCGCCCAGAAACGTTTCAATCCATTCTCCAGCACACACCCAGTTTCCCCCCCCAGGAGACTGTTCTATACCTCTTCTAAGATAAATATATTTTCTCAACATCAATGAGTTTTTTTATTAATGTATTGTCAATTGTCTCATCACTTCTATTAGTATTTCTTCTACAACATAATATTATAAATGCTTCAAGTGATCCTAGTGATTAAAAAAATTAAGCATAGGAAAAAGATTAAAAGAATCTGTATTAAATAATAGTATAAAGAATTAGTAGGTACAATATAGTTCTTAAAATATTCCAATGAAATGCTGGGCTCCAGAGGCAAAGTTACTAAGTCATTTTTGGTTATATAAAATAATCTATAACATGATAGGTAGAGATACCCACTATAAGGAATTGAACGAATTGGTCAAGAGGAAATTTCTCAAAATGTACTCCAATTTCAAATGTCTGAAAGAGGTATGAGATCTGCTCACCAACCTTCAGGGAAAGCTGAGGACAAAGGAGCATGTTAAAAAGCACCACGTAGATAAACTCAGCCAATTTAGACTGAAATTACAGAATAAAAGATCCAATGTCTTCAGCAAACACAGTGCAGAGGGGGTGTGGAGAGAGACAGGGAGAAAGAGAAAGATGAAAAGAGAACTATAGCTTAAAGAGATAAGACTACAGTGTGTGGTCTATGATTTTATTCTGATTCAGAGGGATAAATTAAATGCTATGTATGTGAAGAAATGTGTATAAAATATAATATTTATAAAATAATTATTAAATTTGAACACTGATTATTCAAGAATCATCCTTAAGGCTTTTCAGTGTGAAAGCAATACTGTGTTTATGTTTTTTAAAGTTATCTTTTCAGAAATATGCAGTGAAATAGCTATTGATGAAATACTGTAATATTTGGGAGTAGAAAAAGTTGGGAGAATCAAATTAATCAGATTTTCCATGAGCTGTAACTATTAAGGGTTGGATAATTAGAAGATGGAGTTGATTGTACTCTTCCACTTACTTCTCTAATCATTCGAAATTTTCCAAAGTAAAGTTATCAAATATATATGAGAGTCGTAAAGTATATAAACACAACATATTTTTGAATCACTATTTTTCTAGAGAAAAATCTCTTCACAAAAGAAAAAAGAACCTGAGAATTCACAACTCTTTCCTCTCAATCTTTATTTTTGGCAATCTTTAATGTTTTCATTGACCAAATATATATCTATTACCTTGAGATGTATACACTATAGAACAGTCTCTACCCATTAAAGATTACCTTGTGGGGAAAAAAAATAAAGCATGTAAAATGATCCTGAATTTCACTCAGGCAGATAGATCATTCCACAATTATGTTAAGGGAAAGATCACATTGTACAATGTTTGTGATATCAAATACGATCATTGCAAAATATCTTTAAAATATTTTTAAAAGAACATTTTAATTGCATTGAGTATTTCTAACTTAATTTTTGGTTCTCAATTTTGTATTTTCTGTTCTTTGTTTAATCTGTGAAACAGGATATAAAATGATAAAAATCATGTCCCTTTTTTTTGTTCTGTCCTAAGCCATGTTTCATTGCTCATTTTCACAACCTCTCTAAATCTTAGATATTTATGATCATTCCTGTGTTTTATATATGAAGAAACAAAACAAGGAGAAAAATGTACCCAAGAAAATGACTGTGCACATCTATGTTCTTACTTGGGGGCATTTTGAGGATGAATATAGGACTTTAAATGTATCTGAGAAATGAAGTATTAGATAGTAATAGCAATCTTGGTACACGTAAAGAAGCTTCCTTTGCTTTAGCTATTAGTCACAAAATATCCCTTTTATATGGGCTTCTCAGATGGTGCTAGTGGTAAAGAACATACCTTTGACAATGCATGAGACATGGATTCAATCCCTGTGTCAGAAAGATCCCCTGGAGGAGAGCATAGCAATCCACTCTGGTATTCTTGCCAGGAGAATCCCATGAACAGAGGAGTCTGGCAGGTTACAGTCCATAGGGTCACAAAGCAACACAACTGAAGTGACTTAGCCCACATTCATCCCTTTATATATAATTGTTTGGTTACCAAGTTGATTAGTAGACAAAGGTTAGTAGAAGATTTCAGATTCTGATAAAGTATTGGTAGAACGATTTTTACATTACCTTTTCGGAACAACTCCTGGATAATATTCATAGAACTTTGGTTAACCTTCCTTGTTAACAAGAGTTTGACGTTTAATTTGCAATGACATGGTATACTCTTTCATCTATACATCAAATAAAATCGTTGCTAGAACTTTGCAGTTTGAAGGTATCATAAAAGAAGAGTTAAGTTGGAACAGTGAAGAATGCCTCTCCCCAGAGGCTTGGATAAGGGAGTCAGGCTAACTCAAGACCAGAGAAAAATGAAGCAGTATTCAAGTAACAACATTGCTGTTCAATGCATTGCTATTTGGTGCAGAAAAATACAGTATCAGCACTAATTCCAGAATATTCTTGCTTATATACTTAGAAAACAATTTATCCTGACTCTTTATTTTCTAACAGTGCTTATGCTAGCTTCTACCAATGAGAAAAACCTACTTGCAATTCTTTCAATGTTTTGCCTTTACAGTTTTTGCATTTTGCATATTTCAAAGTAACCTAAGTATTTTTTTCTGAATGCTTTTAAAGTTTGGTTTAAAAAAAAATATTTCAATTCTTCAAGCTTTTTGAAATCTTTTTTCAAAGTAGCAGAATAAGATCATTAGAAGAGATAAGCGAGATACAGGAGCTGACATTTCGTGAAATTTTATCTGGAGCCCCAATATTCTGAGATTTGTGTCTCTATGAAAATATCATTAATGATGGATGGACAGTACTGGGACAATACCATGATCCCAAGAAGAAACTGCAGATTGTTGGGGAGGGAAGATTTGGGTGAGCAAAGGGCACGATATGCTAGAGTAATAGCAGATCTCTCCACAAGATGGCGGTCATGGTTTAATAGTAGGTTTTAATTAGGATATTCAGAATTGACACTACAAAACACAAACAGATACTTGAAGGTTACATAGATAAATATGACAACTTTCTAGAGTGTTGCGTAATCTAGTATATTTTCAGCAGATATACTTGAAGGTTACATAGATAAATATGACAACTTTCTAGAGTGTTGCGTAATCTAGGATATTTTCAGCAGATATATTTCTGACAGCCCTTGGAGAAAACGTAGTCAAAACACCCAGTGCATTCATTAGACACCTAGAAGGGTGTCTAATATGTTTAAACTAGACCTAGAAAAAGGCTACTGTCAATGGGTTGAAATATAATTTAGAAATTATCCTCAGAAGGAACAAACTAATTTTTAAGTTTCTTAACTAAAGGCCCAAACAGAATTCAAAACTATTTAAGGAATATAAGACCCAGGCACTCAACAGTGTAATATTTACAATATCCAGAATTCATTTTTTAAAGTAAACAGCCAAAGAAGCAGGAAAATGTGACCCACACATCTGGGTAGAAAAAGGTCAATAGAAACTCATCATGTAGCTATAGAGGTGATGGAATTACTAGCAAAGATTTTGAAATAGCTACTATAAATATACTCAAAGACTTTAAGAGATGTAAATATGGAGAAGAGAAAAGGAAGCTAATAATAGAGAACCAAACTTCTAGAGTTTAAAGATATAATATCCAAAATTTAAAAATTAAATGAATAGGTCTAGAGACAGATTAGACCCTGCAATAGGAAATGATTAATTAATTTAAGGACATAGGCATAGAAACTATCCAAATTGAAATACAGAGGAAAAAAAATAAGATAAACATATACTAAATATCAGTCAACTGTGGGAAAGAATCAAGAGCTTACATATTATATGCAGTTCGGTTCAGTTCAGTCGCTCAGTCGTGTCCGACTCTTTGTGACCCCATGAATTGCTACATGCCAGGCCTCCCTGTTCATTACCATCTCTCGGAGTTCACTCAGACTCACATCCATCGAGTCTGTGATGCCATCCAGCCATCTCATCTTCTGTCGTCCCCTTCTCCTCCTGCCCCCAATCCCTCCCAGCATCAGAGTCTTTTCCAATGAGTCAGCTCTTCTCATGAGGTGGCCAAAGTACTGGAGTTTCAGCTTCAGCATCATTCCTTCCAAAGAAATCCCAGGGTTGATCTTCAGAATGGACTGGTTGGATCTCCTTGCAGTTCAAGGGACTCTTCAAGAGTCTTCTCCAACACCACAGTTCAAAAGCATCAATTCTTCGGCGCTCAGCCTTCTTCACGGTCCAACTCTCACGTCCATACATGACCACAGGAAAAACCATAGCCTTGACTAGACAGACCTTAGTCGGCAAAGTAATATCTCTGCTTTTGAATATACTGTCTAGGTTGGTCATAACTTTTCTTCCAAGGAGTAAGCGTCTTCTAATTTCATGGGTGCAGTCACCATCTGCAGTGATTTTGGAGCCCCCAAAAATAAAGTCTGACACTGTTTCCACTGTTTCCCCATCTATTTCCCATGAAGTGATGGGACCAGATGCCATGCTCTTCATTTTCTGAATGTTCAGCTTTAAGCCAACTTTTTTCACTTTCCTCTTTCACTTTCATCAAGAGGCTTTTCAGCTCCTCTTCACTTTCTGCTGTAAGGATGGTGTCATCTGCATATCTGAGGTTATTGATATTTCTCCTGGCAATCTTGAGTCCAGCTTGTGCTTCTTCCAGTCCAGTGTTTCTCATGATGCACTCTGCATATAATTTAAATAAGCAGGGTGACAATATACAGCCTTGACGTACTCCTTTTCCTATTTGGAACCAGTCTGTTGTTCCATGTCCAGTTCTATATGCAGTTGATGTCCCAGAAAGAGAGGACAGAGTCAGGGTAGATGCAGAAAGAAATATTTCCAGAAATAATTTCAATATTTTTTCAAACTTGATAAAACATATAAAATCAAAGTCCCAATGATATTGATAAACCATAAGCAAATAAGCATAACACAGATATCTAAGGACACCATAATCAAACTGGTTTAAAAAAAAAAAAAAGGATAAAAGCAGCAAGAAAAAAAGATACCTGTTATGTAGGGAAACAAACAAACTGCAAAATCTTAACCAGAAATAATGAAATTCTGAAGTCAATGGAATAACATCTTAAAAGTATACAAACAAAATTCAAAACTGTTAATCTAAAATTACCTATCCAGTAAATGCTACTTTAAAAGTGAAGGAATGTATAAACTTACTTGGTGCACACACAGAGTAACAAAATTTGTTTCTAATAGACCAGTACAATCTGAAATATTAATGATATTTCTGCATGTCAAAGAGAAATGATATAGGATGAAGGATTTAAACTACAGAAGTAGTATAGAAAATGTTAAATATTTTAGTAAATATAAATATAATTTTAAAATTTATCTTTTAAAATTTCTTTAAAAGATAACTGTTAAGAGTAAGTATAATAATGTATTTTAAAGTTGCTAACGTAAACTTCAAATGTGTTACAAAATAAAGTCAAGGTACAGGATGTCAAGAGGAAAGTATACTATTTGTAGATCTCTTACATTGTATGTTGGAGTAGGAAATGGCCACCCACTCCAGTATTCTTGCCTGGAAAATTCCATGGGCAAAGGAATCTAGTGGGTTACAGTCCATGGCGTCTCAAAGAGTCATACATGACTGAGTGACTGAGCAGTGAGCACATACGTTGTATGTAAAATAGACAGATAATATTTATTTGAAGATATACCATAATAACCAGTGAAAGTGAAAGTTATTCAGTCCTGCCTGACTCTTTGTGACCCCATGGACTACACAGTCCATGGGATTCTCCAGGCCAGAATACTGGAGTGGGTAGCCTTTCCCTTGTTCAGGAGATCTTCCTAACCCAGGGATTGAACCCAGGTCTCCTGATTGCAGGCAGATTCTTTACCAGCTGAGCCAAAAGGGAAACCCAGCTTAACCATATATAAACTCTAGACCAACCACTACAAAAAAATAAATAAATAAAACATAGTATAAACTATTAATAAAGATTAAATCAAGTCACAAAACAGTCTCAATTATTACCAAAAAGAAAGAAAGAGAGTTAAAAGAACAAAGAGAAGATGGGCAAAACTAGAAAATAAAAGGCAAGATGATGGGGCAAAATGCAGCATATTAATACTCAATGAAATAGAAATGATCTAAATAATCCAATTAAAATTAAAAATTATCCGAGTGAATACAAACAGCACCAATTATAGGCTATCTAAAAGAAATAGCATCTCAATATAAGTGATAGTTAAAGAGTAAAGTAATTTATAAATTATACCATGAAAATAATAATCAAATAAGTTTGTGCTAGCTATTAATATATTAATACCAAAGCAGACTTCATAAAAGCAGTATTACCAGTGACAAACAGAACAAACATTATTATACCATTTTAAATATGTATGCATCAAATTACAGAGCTTCATGTATGAAACAAAAATGAGAAGCTGGTAAATCAACAGTGATATTTGAAGATTTCTACATTCTTTTATTTGTAACTGATAAGTAGTGTGAAAAATAGATAAGTGTATAGAATATTTGAATATTTTTATTATTCTGACATAATTGACATTTATAAAAGAGTTCATCCAGCAATGGCAGAATACACATTTTTTTCCAGTTAAACCAAATAGCGTGCTCTGATACCAGTATAAAAAACAAGTCCACTGGTTCTTTTAAACAATAATGCAAAAATCCTTAAAAATATTAACAAATTGAAAGTAGCAATATGCCAAAAAATGGTGATACAAAGAAAATGAAAACAGAAAAAATTACACTTCATCACAATTAAAACTCATCTTCATTCATATTTATATTAGAGGTTGCTAAGATTTTTGAAATATAAATATACAACTTTCAAAAATTTGAGGGACTATTTTGCCATCATGTTTTCACATTATGTCTGTCTCATTCTCCATGTGGGAATTCAATTACACATTTGTTAGACCTTTTGATACTGTCCCATAAGTTTCTGGGCCTCTGTCCATTTGTTTATAAAATTTTTCTGTTTTCTCCAGATCAGATAATTCTGTTTAACTATCTTAATTTGTACTGATACATTCCTCTGTCATCTACATTTCAACCTTCATTTCATCTGGTAAAAATTTAATTTCAGGTGTCATAGTTTCTGT
Organism: Nanger dama; assembly: GCA_917880005.1. Taxonomy (NCBI): domain Eukaryota; kingdom Metazoa; phylum Chordata; class Mammalia; order Artiodactyla; family Bovidae; genus Nanger; species Nanger dama. The sequence continues at coordinate 27,568,689 of CAKJTW010000021.1, forward strand.
ATTAAAATTTTCTATATGGTTCTTTAAAATTTTTTCTGTTTCCTGACATTTTCTATTATCTCCTTTATTGTGAGAATATTTCTGTTTATGTCACAAAGCATAGCAGTAATAGTTACTCTGACTCCTTTGTCTGCTAATGCCACATTCAGATCATCTTAGGATATGCTCTTATTAATTTTCTTCTGTCTTAGACTAACATATTCATGGCTCCTTATACATCAAGTAATGTTTTATTTTATCCTGGACATCACAATATAATATTGTGGAGATTCTAGGTTCTGGTCTAGCCACCAAAATGTCTTGATGTTTTGTTTTAGGAAGCAGTCAGCTCGCTTGGAGTCAAGCTGCAAATCTTATTGCTTGGACAGGACCTCAAATCTCTGTTCATTTATTTTCACTGCAGTTGCGTGATTACAGAATAATAAACTGAAGCTTGTATTGTAGTAATTGAATGATTTGCCTGTAGTAACACAAGTGAAAGAACAATTTTTAAATTCATGCTTGTGCGATTTTACAATATCCCCAAATTTCTAACCACTATTGTACTTTCATATATCTGATTACTACATAAATGTTTTGAATTCTAGTATTAGAAATTTCCCAAAAATATTTTCAGAAAATATATTTTATTATTGTAGGAAATCCCAAAGAAAAAAATCAGCAACTTCCAAGTTAGCTTATACTTCAGGGTAGATTAACTTTGTACATTTTTGTAATGTTACCTGTTGTTCAGTCGCTGAGTCATGTCTGACTCTTTGTGACCCCATGGACTGTAGCACACCAGGCCTCCCTGTCCATCACCAACTCCCGGAGTTTGCTCAAACTCATGTTCATCGAGTCTGTGATGCCATACAATCATCTCATCCTCTGTTGTCCCCTTCTCCTCCTGCTTTCAATCTTTTCCAACATCAGGGTCTTTTCTAGTGAGTCAACTCTTCGCATCAGTTGGCCAAATATTGGAGCTTCAGCATTAATCCTTCCAATGAATATTCAGGACTGGTTTCCTTTTTGATTGACTGGTTTGATCTCCTTGCATTCCAAGGGATTCTCAAGAGTCTTATCCAACACCACAATTCAAAAGCATCAATTCTTCAGCACTCAGCCTTCTTTATTGTTGCCATTTAAAATAGTAAAATGAACATGATACAGGCCTAGAAAAGCATTATATTAATTATAAAAATCTTAAAATTATATAATCTTCTGTAGGAACAGAATGATGAAAAGATTTGGGGATTTGATAGCTATCATTGATTAATCATATGTAGCATTATATAACATAAGAGTCTCAATATTTTGAGGCAGATCCATAGATGGAATAAAGCATAAGAAGGACCAAGTGTCATGAAAGAGGCCCTAATAAATATACTTTCCAAATCTACCATAGATGAGAATTTCCACCAAACTCCACCTCTCCTACAACTGATACAGGAGAGAGAAATCCTGAATTAATCACTAACTGACTTATTCCCCAGTATCACTTCTGGGGCAATTTTCAGCCACTCCTCTTATAACTGCCTCTGGAGACTAAATGATAGACAGTAGCTACCTGGGCAATTGCTAGATGATGCAGCAGAAGCAGGGGTAAGAGGAAGATCAGAAAGTTCAAGTTTGAAACACAGTTGATGCTTTGTGGGGAATGCCCCCAGGATTAGAATTCATTACGCATAGAAACAGCTTTGACAATAAAAAGGAGAGAGGACTAAAAGCACACAGAAATTAAAAGTGAGAAAGGAAAACAAACAACTGGGCACAGTGTTTACAAGGGAAATAGTCTGTGTTTGGGGAAGGAGGAGGATTTTAATTATGCCATTCTGATAACAAGTAGATCATGTGATTTAAATACAGTTTCTGTTTCCCACATGTTGTTTTTCACTTTGACAGTGATCTATCTATTCACCTATAATTAACATATTTGAACACTTAACAACAAATCACCACTGTTGTCTTGTGTGTGTGTGTGTGTGTGTGTATGTGTGTGTGTGTGTGTGTGTGTGTGTGTGACTGACTGACTGACTCATGTCTGACTCTGTGACCCCATGGACTGTAGCCCATCAGGCTCCTCTGTCCATGGGATTTTCCAGGCAAGAATACTGGTGGGTTGCCATTTCCTATTCCAGGAACTCTTCCTGACCCAGGGACTGAACCCACATACTTTTTCATCTTCTGCATTGACAGGCATATCTTTACCACTGCTTCACCTGAGAAGTCTACTTTTCTCTTTATCTTCCAGCTAAAATTAATACAAATTATTCCTCTTATTAATGGCTATTATATATTTAAAAACATAAATTGAAAAAATATGTCATTATTTCTAACAGTCTTAGGGAGGACTAGTGTAAAAGATATTCTTTCCTTTTAATTTTTCACTCATTTAGAAACTTTTAAAATCATTAGAAAATACATTTAAAATGTATAAAGTTATCCCATGATCTAACACTATTATAGTTATTTGGGATAGATTGGCAAACTAATTATATCATATTGTCAAGCAAAATTTGCACCCATTGTCCCTCCCAGCCTTTTAAAGTTCTTGAACAATTTTACTTTGTTTAGGACAATGTGTTTATTATACTCTAGATATAAATGTATTTTTCAAGAAATTCTGAAAGAATATAATATTCCTTTCCATTAGTCCTTGTATGAATAACTCAAAGTTTTGGGATAAGCACATAGTCATATTTCCCTCCATGGTTTTCTTAATATTAACATAGAAATTTATCATATAACTATGATATTTTTAAAAAAAAAAAAATCTGTATAGATAGTAATGAATCTTAATCTACAAAGAGAATGGTTGACCTTTGACTTATTTTAATTGATTTTATTTTTCACTGAAAGTCCTATGGTGAAAAATACATATTCTTATAGTTTATGTTTCACTTTCTCTTTTTCTTAATATGGAAAATTTAAACACTTGATATATTAGTATTATAAGGAGCATTTTTTCTGTATTAGATTCTTTTTGCTAATAATTCTATTTACATAACTACCAGGGACATTTATGTTCTACTGTTACACTTTGGATTTATTTTTGTATCAGAAATATACCCCAAATATAAGTAATTATGAATTTGAAATAACAGGCAGAACCTTGCGACACAGAAATGAGTAGATGAGAATTCTGAGAAAGAATATACTTCTAATTTTAAGTAAACACCAAGAAATGTCAGTGGAAATCATTACAACTACTACTAAGTCATTTCAGTCGTGTCTGACTCTGTGCAACCCCATAGACAGCAGCCCATCAGGCTCCCTCATCCATGGGATTCTCCAGGCAAGAACACTGGAGTGGGCTGCCATTTCCTTCTCCAATGCATGAAAGTAAAAAGTGAAAGTGAAGTCACTCAATCGTGTCCGACTCCTAGCAACCCCACGGACTGCAGCCTACCAGACTCCTCCATCCATGGGATTTTCCAGGCAAGAATACTGGAGTGAGGTGCCATTGCCTTCTCCTTACAATGACTACATTATATTAAATTTCAATTTGTAAAGATAGTCTTATTTTGTTTCAGTTGCAGAAGTAGCTATTTTAAAAACCTACCGGTGTTTTGTTGTTTTGCTGTTGTAATGGTAGTAGTAAGTTGCCTTAATAAATCTATATACACTATCATTTTTGAAAAAGACCTAATTTCAAACTGAAAGGAACCATAAAACTCAAAACATTTAAGAAAAAATTGGAATTTTAGAAAGCATAGGTATAATTTTCTTTGAAATCAAATGCATAAAATAAATAGATAGACATTCACTATCTTGATTATGGTGGTCATTGCACTGGTATGTAAAAATATTTAAAGTTATCAAATTGTACAATTTAAATATTTGACTTCAGTTCAGTTCAGTCACTCAGTCATGTCTGATTCTGCGACCCCATGAATTGCAGCATACCAGGCCTCCTGTCCATCACCATCTCCAAGAGTTCACTCAGACTTATATGCTAATTATACCTCAATAGGTCATTTAAAAAACAGGCACACTAGAATCTCACTTTAATGTAAAATTGCCCAGAGGTCTTGCCCCTTGTCCTTTCAAAAATACAACAAAAATCTTACCAGTCATTCAGTTATAAAGACCCCTTGACCAGTTCCCTCAGAATTATATATTATAATACAGTAAACAGTTTTGTAATGAGGTTATAATGAATAAATATTAATGATAATTTTGGTTTATTCCTATACAAAACAGTTGTCCCCTGGGTAAGTCAGGAATTTTAAAGATTTTGTAACAAGTTCAAGCTCATTGAAATATTTTATAATCAGCTGGATAATATAAAGTCTGATTAGCAAAGTACAGATTGACAGCAGGAAAACAGTGAGGCTATTTCATTTGTGAAAAGAATTTAAATTATGAAAGTCAATGAAAATAGTTAGTAAAAGGTCTCTATCACTGGGAATTAAACAACAGTAGATGGCATATTATATCTATTACAGCTTGAAAATATTCCTTAAGATAATTAGTTAATATTGGACTCGGGCAGCTCTTGTTTAGTTTTCTCAGTTTTGCAGAGGAAGTCAAGAGTAAGGTTTAATGGGCCACATTATTCCCTAGGAAGACGCTCAATTGATATAGAATGTCCTTATGGATTTGGAGATGAAAGAAAAGAGCCTCAAAGAACATAATTCTGCTTCATAGGTTATAAATTCCAAAATTGATGTCTTGCCTTAAAATAATATTATTTATACAATTTATCCCTTATATAAATATAGAAAAATAATTTCTGAGTGATTATGCTAATGGGAATGATAATTTAATAATTATACTGATTTAAGACTCAATTTAACCTAATGAAATTAAATTTCATTTCTTTTGATGTGATCTTTTGATGTGATTTCTTTTGATGTGATCTTTGTCACATCAAATTGGTTGTATATCAGTTATTTCATATAGCTCCTTGTAATATTTGAGGCTAGGATTTGGGCCCTGATCTTAATGACACAGTGTGTCTGGAAAGAAAATTAATAATGAAACAGCAAATTTGAATAACACTGTAGACCAGATGAACCTAACAGACAAGTCCAAAATATCCCATTCAACAGCAGCAGAATAAATACTTTTCTTAAGTACACACAGAACTTCTTCCTAGATAGATCACAGACTAATTCACAAAACAGTTCTTAACAAATTTAAGAAGTTGGAAATCATTCTAACTATCATTTATAATTAGAATGTAATAAAGATAAAAGTCAATAATAAAAGGAAAATGGGTAATGTCTCAAATGCATAATGATTAAATAACAGATTCTTGAACAAAAAAAAAAATGGATCAAAGAAGAAATCAAATAAAAATTAGAATATATCTCCTGACAAACTACAATGAAAAAATACATATCAAAACTCAAAGGATACAGCAAAAAGAAGTATTCAGAAGGAATTTTATAGCAATAAATGCCTACATTTAAAGTGATGACAAATCTCATGTTAGTAACCAAACTTTACACCTCAAAGAATTAGAAAAGGACTAGAAAACTACATCTAAAGTTAGCAGAAGGAAATAATAGAGATAAAAGTAGAAATCAGAGAATAGGAAAGCAATGCAAAAGTCCACAGAAGTGAAATTTGGTTGTTTTTGTTTTTTAATACAGAAATAAAATCATCAAACCCTTAGGAAGACTACCTGAAAGTAAAAATGAAGAGTCAAATATGTAACTACCAGAAATAAAGAAATATATTACAGCTGATGCTATAGAAATTTTAAAAGATCATTAGAAACTATTATGAACAAGTATACATCAACATATTGAATAACATAAAATAAAAGGATCAATTCCTAGAAATATACAGCCTACCAAGATTGAATTATAAAGAAATAGATAGCAGGGATTCATTACTCAAAGGGTACTAAGTTTCATCTCTGCCATATGAATAAGTCCCAGAGCACTTCTGTACAGCATGGTGTCTGTAGTAAACAATATTCTATTGTATACTTGAAAGTTTGCCAAGAGACTCAGTCATACTTGTTGTGTTCTTATTACAAAAATAAAACCCCATAAATAACAAATAAGGGCAGGAGCAAACCTGTGAATGTGAAATTGCTGAGTCATGTCCAACTCTTTGTGACCCCATGAACTATACAGTCCATGGAATTCTCCAGGCCAGAATACTGGAGTGGGTAGTTGTTCCCTCCTCAGGGGGATCTTCCCGACTCAGGAATCAAACCCAGGTTTCCTGCATTGCAGGTGTATTCTTTACCAGCTGAGCCACCAGGGAAGCCCCAAAATATTGGGAGTGGGTAGCCTATCCCTTCTCCAGGGTATCTTCCTGACCCAGGAATCAAACCAGGGTCTCCTGCATTGCAGACAGATTATCAGCTGTGCTAGCAAAGAAGCCCAAACGTTTGAAGGTGATGAAAATGTTTTTGGCACACATAACATATGTACAGCTTTTTTCTTTGTCAATCATACCTTGATAAAGTGGTCTAAAAATAACATTATCCTGAACGTGAATAATGAATATTGTGAAACCTTCCATCTATCTCAAATTAACATATGGATAATACACAACCCCCTGAAACATATCTTATGAGTGCTTTTAAAAAGTTTAACAAAATAGTTCTAAAGTTGATCCACAGGAGCAAACCTGCAAGAATAACTAGACATTTATGTGAAAAATAAAAAGCAATGAGGGAGACAGGATACCAGATGGTAAAATGTCATAAAAGCCTCATAAAAAGACAGTGTAAGGCAATGCCAAATAACACCAATAATAAGCAAAAGACAGCAGATAGCCCTGAACTAGACTTACTGGGTGAAAATTATGCTTTTTGAAATTAAGTGGCACTAAAGCGTATTATTCGGGCTTCCCTGGTGGCTCAATGGTAAAGAATCCTCCTGCCAGTGCAGGAGACACAAGTTTGATCCCTGGGTCAGGAAGATCCTCTGGAGAAGGAAATGGCAACCCACTCCAGTGTTCTTGCCTGGGAACTTCCATGGACAGAGTGGGATACAGTCCATGTGTTCACAGGAAGTCGGACAGTACTGAGCAACTAAACAACAAATGTATTATTCATTCATTATGTTTGGGAAATGGCTAATTAATTTGAAATTTTTCTAAGTCATTCTTTACCTATTCCATAAAATAGTATTATCAGCCATCATTTATAGAGAAAATATAATTACTGGACATGAAAAAAAGCTTATGTTTTACCTTATTGACTCTAGTAAAAGTAATGAAAGATTTAAAACTTTTCTAGTGATAGATTATTATAGCTCCATTGTTAAATAATCAGAAATAAAGAGGCAGAAATATAGTAAAGAGATATTTACTAGAATAGGTAATGGAGTTATATTATGAAACAATTAAAAGTAATTTCCATTAATGATCATAAAAAATAGTCATTAATACTTCCAGAACATAATTATTTTGATAGCTAACCTATGCACTCCTGGTTAGATTTGTTAAAACATCATAATTTATCTCAGTAAACACAATTAGCATCAACCCCAGTCTTACGAATGGACCTCATACCTCATAAAGCAAGGGGCTTTCTATTGGAGTGTTTTAATTAGTGATGGACTGTTTCTCCTTGTCCCTTGGTAGATATAATAGAACGAACTACCGTAAGTTAGAGCTTTTTTTTTTCATCCCCAGAGATCTTTAATATGAGTTTTTGGGAAAGTTTCTCAGTTATTAAAGTTTAAGGCATGACAATTGAAAGAAATGAATTTAAGTCAAGGGTATTAGATTATCACCTCAATGAGAAGTGAAATCAGCACTTTCAAAATGCTGGAGAGTCTAAACATTTTTCCTCCCAGTGTGAGAAACAGTGAACAACTTAAAATAGCAGCTTTTGCTGTTATTTAAGATTATTAGTTTAGATAAGCAGTAGACTTAGCAGCAGCAGCAGACATTATCATAGTACTAAAATAATTACAGGCTTTATTCAGTTTTAACTTGTCACTAATAACAGTCTTTCATTGCATTGGTCAGTGTTGAAATGTATAAAAGATTTTTCTTTCTGCTCTCAACATTGTTAAATAAACACACACACACACACACACACACGTATAAAACACAGAAATTGCCAAAGATGTGCATTTCTTTCTTTCTGTATATGTTCTTGCCTTTTTCTCCCTAATAAATACTGAGGCACACAAAGTATGGTGCCGCTGTAAAGACCCTCTCAGGAAACTGGGACAGAATTTCCTCGAATTAATCCTCCATTAATGCTGAAGAAGCGTAGGTTCATTTGGTTCAGAAAGGTGTTTTTTTTTTTTTTACTTGAGAGTTTCTATTGTAATTTTGATAATATCTTACTTGGAAAGTTAATAAGTTTGATTGGGAATTGTGGAGATTTTGTCCTGAAAGTAAAATAATAGATTTTTCAAGTCTAAGTTTAACTTGGTTTTGGTGGATGGGTAGGTTAAGGGAATATAGATCTAATCTGGGACAAGAAAACATATGCATGAACCTTGTGTATTTGCCCAGAGTCTCTTTATTCCCATACTGAAATGAAATGAAACAATAACACAAGCACATAGCCTGTGAGTTTGTATGAACTTGCTTTATCACCCGAAAGCTCTCTATATTTCCTTTGGTTTCATATTTTAGATGAGCTGTAAGGTCCACTGGAAACTCCTGTCATCTCATTTTAATGAAATCTTCTTAAGCAATTGAATTGCTTAACTGAAGCACTCTTACAGCAAGGGATCTCACATTGGAGACCACTGAAAACTAGCAAAAGTGAAAGTGAAGTCACTCAGTCGTGTCCGATTCTTTGCGACCCCGTGGACTGTAGCCTACCAGGCTCCCCTGTCCCTGGGATTTTCCAGGCAAGAATACTGGAGTGGATTGCCATTTCCAAGTTGTAAATAGCGAAAGATTCCCTTGGTCAAAGAGAATTAGGGAACTTCTTTGAAACTGACTTTAAATTTTGGCTTGCTCTGATCCAGCCCCTCCCTGGGGGTGCTATGAAGACGGAAGAGTTGTCATCCTGTACCTTATGCTAAGCTGTTGAAATTAGCTTTTAAGTTTTATTAAATAAGAAACTTGTAGTGCTTTCTGATTAAATAAAAACATAGTCATGGCTGATAATACTTCATGTGTGTGTGAGTATAATTCACTAGATTAATTAGTAACAGAAACTAACTTTATCATTACCTGAATCTTAACAAAATCCAAACATTATATCTCAATTTTCTCCAAGTTAACTGTCTTCTAATACTGTGTTGGAAATGCCAATTCGCTGCCTCTCTCTTTCCCATTCAAACACTAGTCCTATTCTTTCCTGAGAACATTATTTTCTGAATAAAGTACTTCGGAATATAACAATTCCAATTAATATGAAAAGTCGACATAAATGCAAAAGGAAAAGTGGATATTTGAGGTTATACAGAGTATAGCATAGAGTAACATTTGGTCAGTTTGTTAAGGTTTTTTACTTTTCTCAGGTTGGAAACCCTTTATAAATCAAGATTATATCCAAAATTTTACCAGCCAACTGGGGCTGAGCCTGAGCTGATGTGGCCATAGCAGGGGAATGGTTAGACCTGTGTGTTATGCTGGCCTCCCATCATCCCAACTTATGAATTACATATACACTGAAATGAGGTGTTTATTGTTTTGTCTTTGTTTGATTTTTTAAGTGGGCTACTACATGTCAACATCTTTCCTACTCCTGTTACTTGCAGTTAACTAAATCATTTTTTCTCGCACAGTTCTAGATTCAGTGTACACAATATGATTAAAGGAAATAGAAGTGACTTTCCTGAATTTTGACAGAAATATGTATATACAAAACTGTTTAGTAAAAATGTTAAGAGACTGTGTTTAAGAGAGGTGTGTTGTCAGAATTCAGCCTGGGAATAGATCAGGGAGGAGATATTCTGAATTGAACGCTAGATACCTGCCACTACCTTCTTCTATAGTGCACAAATGTTAGTAAAGCATTTGAGACTGAGTGATTGATTCTGAGAGTAAAACAATAACAACAATGATACCAACAACTGTGAACTTTTTTTTTCTTTTTTTTCTTCCTGGGTTTTTAAGAACAAACAAAATATAATGCAAGACAGCCACATCAGAGCCTTTCAAACAAGGTGGAATATTAATAAATATATAACATAAAATAGCTAAGAACTTGTTTATAAATACTTTTTATTACTATAGTTTTCTCTTTCCCTTCCTCCATAAAGACTGCATTTCTCTTTTACAGCATATGTTAGATTGAGAGTGAACGAAGTGCTAAAAGAAAACAGAACTATCTGTGTAACCATAAGATGAAACAATCAAGTGATATTTTTGCAAAGAAATATGAGTCACTCTTCAAGTGGCTAAGAGAATATGGGAACAGATGCTGAAATAATAAACATCTTGCATTATTTCATTTAGAGGAAGCTGTATAAATTCCATCATAAAATAAAGTACTTGGTACACTCTGAGAAATATGTCATCATCAAACAAATGCCTTTTTATTACCAGCAGGAAGAACACAGATGGCTTGCTTGCTCATTTTGGTATTTATTAAAATAAAGTTGCTAAAGAGCAGGTAGATGCCTTTCTATTTTTGAGACACATTCAATGCTATAGAAATATATTGAGATCTCTTACAGAAAAACTGTTCCGGACCCATATGACATTGTCATGTACTATGAAGATGTTTGATGGAAAAAAATGATTTCTTTTTCCATTCAATTGTGGTAGTCAGTGTGGTTAAAATATTCTGACATTTTCAAATTGTACCAAGGTGAGAAGTACCAGGAAGAGTTTGAGGAATGAGTCATTATATCCATTCCTTTCTCAGTACAAAAAAGCAGGAGTGTGTAGCTTACAGTGTTCACAGTCACACTTCACACTACTGTTAAACTGAGTTACAAGCTGAAAGAGAACTACTTTAGTTTTTACATGGAATTCAACACTCTGGAGAAAAGATGCTTCCCATACTTTTCTGGCTTGTCATTGTTTCAGGATGTCTCTAATGTCTTTGGTTTAAAAATATATATCCTTTATTTCCCTTATATTTTACCCATATCTTTCTCTCCATATTATGTTATATCATCATATCTTGGATTTTTATGTTATCTTAATATATTTAAGCCCTTTTATCATATTTTTCTAAAAGTAAAATGCAATGCCTATTTTGAAATGTCAAAAAAATATGTGTTGGAATACATACAGAGTTTTAATCTACAAAGTTATCCATTTCTATTCTGGTGAAAATATAGGAATAGCTCATGAAATGCATTGCTGAGTATCAGAATAGTCAAATAAATGACAAATGTAGTTTGGCTTGAAGTTTTTAGGAATAGAATTGCCTGTATTTTCTATTTCCCGAAATTGATGTACATAGTCAATGATACATGCTACATTTTATGCTCAATGGATATGAAGTACAATAGTCACTAAAAAAGGGAAAAAAAGCAAATAGTGTGTTAGTGAACATTTGTAATAAAAGTAATTTTGTATAATTAGTTATCTTTGGTTTAGTGGTTATTTTTTAAGCCAAGGATATATTCAGTCATTTGAATATTAATATCTAATGATGTGATATAACTCTAACTTATTCTGGTCTATTTATGAAAAGGAAAAATAATCCTTAACACCCCAAGTATATTAATAGTCAGTTATTCCCTTCATTTAATATATTTATTGAGCAAGAATGCAATTTTGAAAGAATTATATGATGGTAGAAAGTGACACTAAGTATTATTTTCTAAAAATCATAAGGATACTTATTCACTTTCCTAACAGTTTTCACTGCTGAGATCAGAGCTTCTTCCTGTTGATAGCACTACCTGATATATATTTGATGAATGACCCATAATATCTTACCAATGATGATAACACAGCTTTGATGATGGAGTATATATTTAAAAACATCTGTTCTGAGGTAGAAATTATATTTTATTGAGCAGAGTTTTAATGCATTGTTAATTCAGAAGCTCCCTATATAGCCTCCAGGTTTAGAAATGCAAGCCCATGAAAGAAGATTTAATGTGGGTTTTGTATTTGTCTGCCGAGTTGTTTATACAGTTTCAGCTACAGTTGTAAAATATATATATATATAGCTTCTAGTCAAGGCTATGGTTTTTCCAGTGGTCATTTATGAATGTGAGTTGGACTGTGAAGAAAGCTGAGTGCCGAAAAATTGATGCTTTTGAACTGTGGTGTTGGAGAAGACTCGTGAGAATTGCTTGGACTGCAAGGAGATCCAACCAGTCCATTCTGAAGGAGATCAGCCTTGGGATTTCTTTGGAAGGAATGATGCTAAAGCTGAAACTCCAGTACTTTGGCCAGCTCATGCGAAGAGTTGACTCACTGGAAAAGACTCTGATGCTGGGAGGGATTGGGGGCAGGAGGAGAAGGGGATGACAGAGGATGAGATGGCTGGATGGCATCACAGACTCGATGGACATGAGTTTGAGTGAACTCCAGAAGTTGGTAATGGACAGGGAAGCCTGGAGTGCTGCGATTCAAGGAGTCACAAAGAATCGGATACGACTGAGCGACTGAACTGAACTGAACAGAACTGAGCACTATTAAAAATATTTGTTTTATTAAATGCTAAATGTTATCCATTATAGTTACAAGTTTTGGAGAAGGAAATGGCACCCACTCCAATATTCTTGCCTGGAGAATTCCATGGACAGAAGAGCCTGGTGGGCTACAGTCCATGGGGTCACAGAGTCAGACACTACTGAGTGACTAACATTTTCACTTTCTTTCAGAGTTGAAAGTTTAGGCAAATTCAAAGAACTAAATAGACATTTCTCCAAAGAAGACATACTGATGGCTAACAAACACATGAAAAGATGGTCAACATCACTCTTTATCAGAGAAGTGCAAATCAAGACCACAATGAGGTACCATTTCACACCAGTCAGAATGGCTGCGATTCAAAAATCTACAAGCAATAAATGCTGGAGAGGGTGTGGAGAAAAGGGAACCCTCTTATACTGTTGGTGGGAATGCAAACTAGTGCAGCCACTATGGAGAACAGTATGGAGATTCCTTAAAATTGCAAATTTTGACCCAGCAATGTCAAATTTTGGGGTCATAAGGGTCAAATTTTTGACCCTTATGACCGAGCAATCCCACTGCTGGGCATACACACCAAGGAAACGAGAACTGAAAGAGACATATGTACACCAATGTCCATCGCAACATGTTTATAATAGCCAGGACATGAAAGCAACCTAGATGTCCATCAGCAGATGAATGGATAAGAAAGCTATGGTACATATACACAATGGAGTATTACTCAGCCATTAAAAAAGAATACATTTGAGTCAGTTCTAATGAGGTGATTGAAACTGGAGCCGATTATACAGAGTGAAGCAAGCCAGAAAGAAAACACCAATACAGTATACTAACACAAAATGGTAATGATGACCCTGTATGCGAGACAGCAAAAGAGACACAGATGTATAGAACAGACTTTGGGACTCTGAGGGAGAGGGAGAGGGTGGGATGATTTGGGAGAATGGCATTTAAACATGTATGCTATCATGTAAGAAACGAATCACCAGTCTAGTTTCCATGCCGGATACAGGATGCTTGGGGCTGGTACATTGGGATGACCCAGAGAGATGATATGGGGAGGGATGTGGGAGGGAGGTTCAGGATTGGGAACTCATGTACACCCGTGACAGATTCATGTTGATGTATATGGCAAAACCAATACAGTATTGTAAAGTAAAATAAAATAAAAAAAGAAAGTTTAGGCAAATTGAATTTAACATTTCTAATTTTCAGTTTATAAAAATGTAAGGCCCTTCTCTGGGGTGCAGATGTATAATAAGGTGGTTTCCTTTTGAGGCCCCAAAACTTTTCTCTTTAAGGAAATCATCTTCATTGAATAAACAACCAAATGACATTTGCTTATTCATTTGCATTTTCATGAGGGTTGGCCTATTTATAGAAGAAAGCACTTTACTAGATGTATTAACCAATAAATTAGCAGATAACCAAGAATAACCACGACCAAGTAGAATTTGTTACAGAAAAGCTGTGTTGGTACAACATACAGAAATTAATTGATATAATATGCCACATTAACAGAGTGAAGATGAAAAGATTTACATGATCATCTCCATTGCAGAAAAAATAAATTGGCCAAAATACAACATCTTTCATGATGAAAATACTCAGAAACCTAGAAATAGAGACTCCCTCAACATAATGAATATTTTTGAAATATCGCCTGCTTGATAATATCAAATAGAGAAAGAATGATGCTTTCCCCCTAAGATTAGGAGAAACAGAAAGATGCCCTTTTATCACTTCCTTTCAACTGTGTCCTGGACATTTTAGCCAGATCAATTAGACAAGAAAAATAAAAGCTTCTAAGTTCGAAACAAGTAAGTAAAACTACCTGTTTTTTCATATGACATAATCTTATATAAAGGAAATCCTAAAGAATCCATATAAACTATTAGCACTTACAAATAATAACAAAATTTCAGGATTTAAAATGAATATGTAAAATTTATTTGTATTTTTATAAACCCATAGCTAACAAGCTAAAAGGAAATTAAGAAAACAATTCTATTTGCCTTAACATTAAAAATAACAAAAACCCGTGAAACTCTTAGAAAATATAAAACACATATTCATGATGCTGTATATGATATCAGTTCCTAGCTATAACACTGGAAGTATAAAAAAGGGGGAAATAGATAACTTGAATTTTAAAATCAAAAACCTTGTAAATCAAAAATACTATAAAGAAAGTAAAAAGAGAGTTTGCAGAGTGGGAAAGGAACATTTGCAAATCATATATCTGATAAGTGTCTAGTACCCATAATTTATGAAGAATCTTACAAATTATCAACAACAATAAATAATCTAGTTTTAAAATGGGAATAGGACTTGAGTAGACGTTTCTCCGAAGACAATATACAGATTGTCAACAAGCATGTGAAAGATGTTAAATAGTATTCAGGTAAATATAATTCAAAAGCACAAAGAAATACCATCTCAAACTCACTAAGATGGCTAAAACCAAAAATAAAAAATGTAACATAACAAATATTGGTAAGAATGTTTAAAAATCAGTGACTTCATATATTTCTAGTGGGAATATATATTCCCCAAATAAAATGGTGGATACACTGTGGAAAACACGTTGACGTTTCCTCGTTATGCTCACCACAGAATACCCCTGTGACCTAACAATTCCAGTCGTCGGCATATAAATTTCTATGTTGAAACAAACATCTGTATGTGAATATCCTTTGAAGTATTATTGAAAATAGCCAAAAAGTGGGAACCTCCTAAATGTCCCTCAGTGGATGAATGAATAAGTAAAATGTCACACTTACATAATGGAATATTATTCAGCAATTACAAGGAGTGATGTTTTTATAAACGCATACACCATAGCTAGGGAGAGGAGCCAGAGCATCAAACAAGATACTAAAAATAATTTGGACAACGTGTGTATGTTTTTAATGGGGAAAACATCTTAGATTTAATGTCACTTCTGTATTTTCCTCATAAAATGAGTTAGCAGCTTTCAATATGCTCCCAGGTTTTGGAAAATATTCATAGAAGTCTATTACACTTGGGACTAACCAAACCTCATATTAACTTTTTCATGTGTGTGGCCCATAGTCATTCCTATGAAAATCAATTTTGCAGCCTTTATGAAGGAATGCTGCCCCAGAGTGATTTTCTCTTCACTGGTGAGCCACATTCCCCAATGGAATCACTGATCCAGGTATATTTTTCTGTTATTTTTCCCAGTATAAGAATTTCCTTACCATGGAGGTAGTGTAAATTCACATTTTATAACCACAATATCATCTTCCCAGTCCCAAACAGAGGCCAGAGCTTTGAATTAGCAATAGAACTATAATATCCCCCTACTCAGAGCCTAAAGAAAGGACAAGCTCTTTGTCATTTTACCGGCACTTTTCAGTATTTTTTGATATCCCTTTCATGGTGGAAGGAACCCCTTGAGTGCTCTGTGTTAGGTGGGAGATTATCTTATAAGTCTCGGCTTTAAATTGTTCCCATAGCTTGCTTCTTCTGCACCTATAAGCATAAAAAACAAAGCTCGTAATTATGAGGAAATATGTTCAGGTCAGGTTTCTATCAAAGTGCCTCCAACTGCTATATGTATTTAAAGCAAATTCTTTGCAATTCATACCCTCTTTGTGTCTGTTCCATAGAGATTCCACTTTTCTTTCCTTTTCTTTTTCTTGCAAGCATAACCATGCATTTAAATGTGTTTTTGTTGTTATTGTTTAGGAGTTTGTAACAATAGAATTTATTCTTTAGTCTCTGAATCCATTTAGCTAGAACAAAATATTTCACCCCAATGTGGTGTTTATTATAGTGCGTAGCAAATTTGAAGGTCTAACAGACATGAAAATTTTATATTATATTATATAGGTATAGGTTAAAGTTACTATGATGTTAGTAAGAAATTAGAAAAAAGGTAGTTTATTAGAAGAGAATAGAGACCACCCTAATGCATGAGAATTTTATGCATAAAACGATAATAGTTCATAGATAAACTTAACTTTAAGTTCACCTGTGTAACAAAACTAAAAATATACTAGTTAAAAACACTTTAATTTGTTTAGTATATTTTTGATTTTGTTTCACAGGAAAACTTTAAGCTACTAAGAATAAAGACAAGTGATGATTCTAAAGTCTTTTTATTGTGAATTTGTGATCTAGGAGAAAAATAAGAAAATTGAACGTCAACTTTAACACCTGCTCAGATATTTGTAATGAAAAAATAATGGCCTTAGAAATCAAGAGGGGTTGTTATGAGATTAATGTGATCTAGCGAACTGAAAAAAATTAAAATGTTTTTGCCAATTTTCCTTAAATGACATTTTATATAAGCCAAAAAATATGGAAACTAAGGAGTAAGTATTTCAAACAGTATTGCTCCTGATGAACTAAATATTTAGGTTACTATTTTCATTTTCACTCCTTTCACTAGAAAATAGCTTAAAGGTAAGTTAATTTCCATGTTACACTGAAAGTTGGCAAGGCCCCTACTGCTAAATCAGAGTTGACAAGGAAGAAAAATCAGAGCTTCAATTATAACACATTTTGCTGTATTTAATGTCTGGCTCACATGAATTGAGACACAGCTCATATTTTAGATGCCAAAATATTGTAATATAAACCATTCTTAAGAGTCACAAGTATCTTTAGCTCTTGTTCACAAATAGAAATTGAAATAATATAAAAACTCAAGTAGAAAGTTATCTTTTATAGAAATTATGACTTAAAAATAGTCACAACCTAAAAGTGGAGAGTTACATTTTATTTGGTAGGAATTTTTAGGACGTCAAGCCTAGGAGGCAGCTTCTCAAATAATCCTGAGAGAACTCCTCTGAGGATGCAAAGGGAGGAGCCAGGTTATATAGAAGTTGTACAACAAAGGGCAGGTAGCCTGAACATCAAGACATTGCTGTTAATTAAAGGAAACCAGATGTTCCAAGTTAAAGAAGTTAGCATTTTTCTATGTGTGGGAAGACACAAGAGTCTGGGCTCACTGAAGTCAGCCCTTTCATGTGCATCTCGGCTGTCTGGGGCCAGTATCCTGTATTTTCACATCCTGAGTTCCTGCAGCCGCCCCTGGGAGTGGCCACAGCATGATCTTCCAGGTATTCTCCTTTCTGAGTGTCCTGGAGGGCGGAATTGGTGATGTCTGTGACTTCCTTGTTTACTGACATGGCAGGAAATACTTCATTTCTCAAAAGAGCGTATTTGTTTATTTGATTTGTTGTCTCAGGCATTCAAAATAGCTTCCCAAATTCTCAGCCTCTACAAATTCATTTTTTCCCGTTGGATCATTATCTTCTGTTCAGTTGGAGCACAGAACCATAAAGGAGGGAAGACCTCTGTTGAAGCCAAAATGTCCTATAGCTGAGGATAAGGAACTAGGAGAAAATTCTTTCATCAAATTATAGCAAAGTGTTTTAGTTGAACTTTATATTAGCAGTTAAGCCTCGCTGTTTGCTGTGCTAGTGGTCAGCCACCCAAATGATGTGTACTTACTGTGTTCATATGCATGGGCGTGGGGTAGGATTGAAAAACAGCATTCTGTTCAGGGATACTTGTGGACCTGAGTAAAGTAAATATCAGGAATAGTGATAGATATGTTTGTTTGATCTATATGACAGATTGTTTCATATCAACAAATAATAATAGATTTGTTGCCTGTCTATCCTAATAGACTTATTTTAAGCTCCAGTAAAGAGTGGATTGGGACCATATCTTACCAAACAGTTTTATAAGAGCCAATGTGAGACTCAGACACATTATATAATGCTTCACTCTTGTTGCATTATTGTCTCACTGCTGAACCATTGTCTTGTGATGCCCTGGACTTGGAGTGTCTGGCTCAAAACAGTCAGATAGCACTGTTACTTGATTGGAGTAACATACCATCTTTACAAAGAAGCTTGAGCGGCCAAAAATAATTGGCTACAACTTCGAGGGCTGAGACATTTCTCAGTCATAAGAGTAGGGGCCAAGAAAAATAATATGTTATTATGGTCTCATTTGTACCCAGACTGGTGAAAATTAAGAACATTCAACTTGCCTTTCTCTAACTGGCAGCTTTGAAAGGAATTAGAAGTAAGCATAATGTACCATTTTGTCTTTTCAGATTTTCTATTCATGATGTTTTGTGCTTCATATAACCAACAGTTTATTATCTTTCTCTTCAAACTTGCTCTTTCTACTTTTCCCATCTTGATTTTAAAAATGTGAACTCAGCTTCCAGGGTGCTCAGACAAAAAAGCCTTGTCATCACTGACTCCATACTTTCAATATATTATCCATCTATATCCAATCCATTCTGTTGGCTATGCATTCTAAATATATATAGGAGTCTAATAACTTCTGAATAAATCAGAATTGTCCAATGGAAATATTATGCAAGCCATATATGTAATTTAAAGTTTTCAGGCAACGTGAAGTGAACGTTGCTCAGTCATGTCCAACTCTTTGTGACCCCATGGACTCTGCAGTCTGTGGAATTCTCTAGGCCAGTATACTGGAGTGGGTAGCCTTTCTTTTCTCCAGGGGATCTTCCCAACCCAGGGATCGAACCCAGGTCTCCTGCGTTGCAGGTGGATTCTTTACCAACTGAGCCACAGATAGCTACATTAAAAGAAAACCAAAGAGGTGAAATTAATTTTAATATTTTATTTAACTCAAAAGCATCTAAAATATCTCAACATGTAATCAACTTTCATGAATATTAATGAGATATTTAATTTTCATATCATATGTTTGAATTCTGGTGTGTGTTTTTTTTTACAGTTAGACTCCATCTTAGTTCAGACCTGGCCACATTTCACATGTTCAACAGTAAACAATAGGAGATTTCAAATTGGACACAAGAGCTCCAATTAATAGTTTTCTGAGGTCACTTTCTACCTTTCCCTCTTACACACGTATTCTCCATGTTTTAGCAAGAGACATTATAAAATCTATTAAACAGATCCTTATATGAACATATACAATATATATGATGCTTATTTCTTTAAATACGCAGTTTCACATTTGTTACGTGCGATGGAGCTCAGGGCACTGTACCCCAAAATATGGCACCTTGCCACACTGCAATCTTAAACTAAAGGAATTTGAGAAAATGGTAGAATTAAGAAGGTCACTCTGACCTCCCTTCACCTTGCTCTCTTCCTGGAAAATAGGAGATAAATCATCCATATGAAGGGCATCCTCAATACACCAGAAGGAAGGACTTCATTTTTATCACCAGCGATGGGGAATTTAGGGGCCAAGAAACTAGTACAAAACTTGTTAAATCAGTCCATATCTTTCTAATTACTCTTTACATTTAACCCCACAGCTCAGAATTCTGTCAGTTCTTCACAATCTATTTTTTGTTTGTTTGTTTATAAATTTTCAAAGTTTCCTGCTCTGGTCACGTCTTTGCAATTTCATGCTCTTGTGAAGGCACCCATACACATGTAAAAAATTAATAAAATTTGTATCTTTTTCCCCTATTAATCTGTCTTTATCAGTTTAATTTTAAGACCTAGCCAGGAAACCTAAGAAGGAATAGGAAAATGTTGTGCTTCTCTACATAATTCACTAGTGCTCTTTAGAAAATAAAGCTATTTAACTATTCCAAATATATAGATTTTAACAATTTATTATCATTGACAGTATAGGTCATCTCTTTGAAGGGAGAAAGGCTCTAAACAATGCATAAAGCAATGTAAAACCATTTCATTGTTACAAAACAATTAAGTGAAGAATACATTAATTGACAATTCTTTTGTCTTTCCAGTTACTTGACCTGCACTTATCCATTTCAAAAGAATCATGTAGACTTGTAGTCTTAACTTTCGTAAAATAAACAGATTTTTCTACTTGAGGAGCTTCCCAAAGGAGATTTTTATATTCTGTAGAATGGAAAAATACAGCATAAGAATGTTTAAATAAAAATAAAGATATGAACCCAAATTTTTCT
The DNA here is from genome assembly GCA_917880005.1 of Nanger dama. Taxonomy (NCBI): domain Eukaryota; kingdom Metazoa; phylum Chordata; class Mammalia; order Artiodactyla; family Bovidae; genus Nanger; species Nanger dama. Next base: position 27,589,096 of record CAKJTW010000021.1, read on the forward strand.
TTAAAATTTGGCTCCAAAAAAAGAGTAAAAGGAAATTAGTATAGCACTTTGCTTTTTGAATGCATTGTTTTTCAATGAAATGGTGGTAAACAATACAGGAAAATAATAAAACATGTATAAACTCTTCTTAGTACCACTTATTAAAATAGAAAATGAAAATTAAATTATATCAGCCCTTAAAAATACTCTGGGCAGTATAATTCTTACATCACCTACCTTCAAATTCTGATCTTTCGAATTAGGAAAAAACATGCCAAATGACAATTTGAGAACAATTTGCTCTCTGATTAGGTATATTTAAATATAAAGCTTATTCCTATCAAAATACATTTCAGATTTTGCCAAATTAATGCTTTGCTTAAGTCAGTAGTTCTCATACGCATCATGTCTAAATTATCATAATTAGGTAAAATTATATCACAGTTATATTCATTAGCCAGATATTTTTTGGAAAAGATCTATTCGTTAGTCCTGTTAGTGGGATCTGTTGTTTTCCTGTTGTCCTCCTGAAAGTGTCTTCTTCAATTATTGAGAATAGAGATGAGTTAGGAGGATTGTAATTGTTAGACTGTGACAGGAGTTTATTTTTATGTCCTTGATAACTAGGACCTACATGATAGAGGAAAGCATTTTGGCAAAGTGTGAACTAGTGCATCTGGTTTATGACCATATGTCCTATCATTATCAGTAGAGAATTGACCAGATGAAAAATTTCTTGAAATGACTTTTTGTGGAAGTCAGCTCTATCATTAAATGGTGATTCAAGAAGAAAAACAAAATGTGTTGGCTCCCCTATAAATGAAAGGATGAATCAAAATCGATTTCCTTTTTGCAAAACCACCCACCATTCTGAGATATTGTACAGTAAATCTTACATTTTTAAGTAAATAGTTTTGAATTGAAGTCATGGCAACTAATTATTTCTAATCATATCCTTATAATGTTGTTGTTGTTCAGTCGCTAAGCTGTGTCCAATCCTTGCAGCCCCATGGACTGAAGCATGCCAGGCTTCCCTGTTCTTCACTATCTCCCAGAGTTCTCTCATACTCATGTCCATTGAGTCAATGATGCCATCCAACCATCTCATCCTCTGTCATCAATCTTTCCCGGCATCTGTGTCTTTTCCAGTGAGTCAGCTGTTTGCATCAGGTGGCCACATATTGGAGCTTCAGCTTCAACAACAATCCTTCCAATGATTATTCAGGGTTCATGTCCTTTAGGATTGAATGGTTTGATCTCTTTGCTGTCCAAGGGATTCTCAACTCCAGCACTACAATTGGAAAGCATCAATTCTTTATTGCTCAGCTTTCTTTATGGCCCAACTCTTATATCTGTACATGACTACTGGAAAAACCATAGCTTTGACTATAGAGACTTCTGTCAGCAGAGTAATTTCTCTGCTCTTTTAATACACTGTCTAGGTTTGTCATAGCTTAGGGCTTTGCTGGTGGCTCAAATGGTAAAGAATCTGCCTGCAATGCAGGAGACCCAGGTTCAATCCCTCGATTGGGAAGATTGCCCTGGAAAAGGAAATGGCAACCCAATCCAGTACTCTTGCCTGGAGAATTCCATGGACAGAGGAGCCTGGAGGGCTACAGTCCATGGATTGCAAAGAGTCAGACACCACTCACTTTCATGTTTTCTTGCAAAGAGCAAGCATCTTAATTTTATGGCTGCAGTCACCATCTGTAGTGATTTTGAAGCCCAAGAAAATAAAATCTGTCACTGTTTACCCTTTCTCCCCATCTATTTGCCATGAAGTGATGGGACCAGATGCCACGATCTTAGTTTTTGAATATTGTTTTGAGCCTAGTTTTTCACTCTCCTCTTTCACCCTCATGAAGAGGCTCTTTAGTTCCTCTTCACTTTCTGCCATTAGAGTGGTATTATCTACATAGCTGAGTTTGTTGATATTTTTCCCAGCAGTCTTAATTCCAGCTTGTGATTCATCCAGCCTGGCATTTTGTATGATGTATTTTGCTTGTAAGTTAAATAAACAGGGTGACAATATACAGCCTTGTTGTACTCCTTTCCCAATTTTGAACCAGTCTGTTGTTCCACGTCCGGTTCTAACTATTGCATCTTGATCTGCATCTGTGTTTCTCAGGAGACAGATGTGGTGGTTTGGTATTCCTGTCTTTTTAAGAATTTTCCACAGTTTGTTGTGATGCACACATTCAAAGACTTTAGTATAGTCAATGAAGCAGAAGTAGATGTTTTCCTGGAATTCTCTTGCCTTTTCTGTGATCCAGGGGATCATACCTATAATACTAATTATCAATTTCAACATCATCTATTAACATTTTTGAGAATTTGTCCCTTTTAAATATTGTTTTGCAACCTCTTCCCATACTTCAATATTGTTAAATCATATATTTTTGGTTAAGTCAAGAGTTAGTGCTTACATTAATATGACCTGTAAATATGACTATCTTTATAGAGAGCATTTGAATTTTTATTTTATTTTTTCCTTGAAAGCTACTGCATTTTTAATATTATTTTGTAGGCTTGGTTGTTTATGCATTTCTCACTGTTCATCACAAAACCACTTTCACATTAAACTAATCTAAATTTTTTTTTCATATCATAAATGTGTGTGTATGCTTAGCCGCTCAGTCGTATCCAACTCTTTGTGACCCCATTGAGTAGCCCACCAGGCTCCTTTGTCCGTGGGATTCTCCAGGCAAGAATACTGGAGTGGGTTGTCATGCCCACATCTAGGGCATCTTCCCAACCCAGAGATCAAATGCAGGTCTCCCACATTACAGGTAGATTCTTTATGAGCTGAGCCACCAGGGAAGCTCAAGAATACTGGGGTGGGTAGCCTATATCTTCTTCAGAAGATCTTCCCAACCCAGGAACTGAACTGGGGTCTCTTGCATTGCAGGTGGATACTTTACCAGCTGAGCTGCCAGGGAAGCCCATCGTAAATCTGTCCATAAATTTTTTTCCTAGAGACCTACCTCCTATACCGTCTGCTCAATGTAAGACGTATATGTTATTTTAGTCTTCAAGTATCTTTTTCTGTTAGTTTTAATCATTCTGAATATTTGCCACAAATAACATAGAAGTTATATGTATTTTAGCCCTAGGATTTTTGAAAATAAACTCTATCATCACACTTACATGATAATATGGATGGTATGGGATTCTAGATTTAAAATATATTGCTCTAGGGATTTAAAGCTTGACTCCATCATTTTCTAGAATCTAATTATACTGTTGAGAATTCTTTTTAATTAAAGTATACTTGATTTACAGTGTTGTGTTAATTACTGCTGTACAGCAAAGTGATTCAGTTATGCACATACGTGCATTCCTCTTTTTAATATTCTCTTCTGTTATGGTTTATCATAGGATATTGACTGTAGTTCTCTGTGCTAGCCAGTAGGACGTTTTCCATACTGATTGTGTCCTCAGAAGGCATTCTAATATGAGACAACAGAAATTTGTGCAGAGAATACAGTGTTGGAGCCAGACACACTTAGATTCAAAACTCAGCTTTCACTACTAAGAAAGAGAAAAATGAAACCTTTTTCTAATTTGTAAAATAAGTGTAGTGATTTCTACTTGTGAAGGCATATGTGGATTAAATGAAATAACAAAAATAAAATGCAGAGCATATATATGCATGGTTTAACTATATTTACAAAACCCACAAACTATCAGTGGCATAATTATGATAAGTTCATTTTTCTCTTATACAGAGTACAAATATAAGCATTCAGAGAATGGTTGTTTAAGAAGTTTCTAGATACACCCCTTTCTCAGGAGCATTGCAATACTATATATGAAATTTTAAGTTATTAATAATTTTTCTACCTTTTTCCAATCAATAAACATTACTTTTATCTTCCCCATAGTTCTTGAAACAGGCATACTTTTAGTATCATTATCCTTAAACCTATTAAACTATTTCTGCAATTAAGTGACAAATGAAGATTTTCTTCTGTATGGAACAGTATCTTCCCTTGGGTTGTTTTGGTTTCAGCCCAATGTACTTTATTCCCAGATACTCAGTCACAGTTATAGCTGAAGAGAGGCTATAAAACAAATGTAAATAATTACCCTTAGTTATGTGTTAAAAGGAAACATGAGGTTATTATGAGAAATGTATTTATAAATGACATTTGTATCTGTATCTTATCAATAGAGATGGATAGAAAGATATAGACTGAGATTACCATTTACTTGAATTCTAGTGGTCATTATCCTAAGGGCTACCAGCAGCACTAGAACACTGATGCCGTGTGTGTCTTTAGGCACATTCTGTCTCTGGACTTAATTAAAACAAATATAATTTATTGCTGAGCACAGTGGTACTCTCAAGTTAATATCTCTGCAAATTCACCAATCTATTAGGATGTTTCTGCCTACCTCGATAGCTTAGATTGCATATCAAAATCATTGATTAGTTTCCATAGATTTGGTACCTCACTGTAATATATTTCGAAGTTATATTTTATCCAAACTTTAAAAGCATAACTCAAGGACTAGTTGAAAAAGATGTTAGAGAGTAAGTATAGTGGAGTCACTAAGAGTTGGACATGGCTGAGCGACTTCACTTTCACTTTTCACTTTCATGCATTGGAGAAGAAAATGGCAACCCACTGCAGTACTCTTGCCTGGAAAATCCCATGGATGGAGGAGCCTGGTGGGTGCCATCTATGGGGTTGCACAGAGCTGGACATGACTGAAGCAACTTAGCAGCAGCAGCAGCAGCATAGTCATATACGTGCTTATAGTAAGTCATAAGTAAAGTTATATACACATTACTAATTATATATAAGTGCAATCAAAGCAAGGCAAGTGTGTCAGTCATTCAGTTGTGTCTAACTCTTTGTGGCTCCTCTGTGCATGGAATTCTCCAGGCAAGAATATTGGAGTGAGTAGCAATTCCCTTCTCCAGGGGATCTTGCTGACCCAGAGATTGAACCTAGGTCTCCTGCCTTACAGGGAGATTCTTTACTGTCTGAGCCAATTTACCAGGGAAGCCAATACAACTAGCATATTCTAGAAACCTGCCTCTCTAGAATGATGGGAAACTTTCATTTAGTAGTAGATAAAGAGCTCTCTAGTCATGACTGAGATAGTCTTTCTATGTGGTTCTGATTTTTATGCTACAGCCTCTAAACTGTACTTTGATTTTGAATGTTTGGGATAAATTTATTTCCTTGAATCATAATGAATTACTAACTGCTAATAGTTCTGACCTCTGTCTAGAGTTCTTCAAAGCTCATCATTTAAATTATTGAGATGATCTGTTAGATAAACTTAATCAGCCTTATAAAAGTGCCCTATATACATGCATTCCTGTTATCACACAACACTGTGTAGTAGTTAGTGACAATGAGCATACAAAAAGGATATAAAAATCCCCCACTTTCAAATATCTGTGAATGATGTATAAGCCTTAGAAAGAAATTTTATAAAATTTTATGACTCAGAAGGAGCACAGATATACGAGAGATCAGTAGACGTGTTATTGGATAGGAACATATCTCAAAGAGAGTGGTAACTTGGGATATGGGTGTGGACAGACTGATATTCATAATAATGTGTTGTTGAGCCCACTGAGCTAATTCTGAAGGCACTGTGTGATCCTGATGGGTTTGTGGTCTGAGTCATGGGACTATTAGCCAAGAAAAAAACCATTTTATTCCCACTTTCTCAATCCAAAGAGATGGGTGTTGTTCGGTTGATTAGATTTGCTGGAAAAACATGACCCTCTACATGAAGCCAAAAAAGATAGATGGTGAGATTGAAAACACATTGCACTGTGTTAGAAAAGGAGTCTGAGTACTGAAGTCACTTTTTTATACCTTACCTACCACTTGAGGTGGAGCCACCTGATGTGAATGGCTGACTCATTTGGAAAGACCCTGATGCTGGGAAAGATTGAGGGCAGGAGGAAAAGGGGATGACAGAAGATGAGATAGTTGGATAGCATCATCGAATCAATGTACATAAGTTTGGGTAAACTCTGGGAGTTGGTGATGGACAGGGAGGCCTGGCCTGCTGCGGATCACGGGGTCGCAAAGAGTTGGACACAACAAGTGACTGAACTGAACTAAGGTAGAGATATAGTCTGAATATTTAAGAACATGCAGTCTTCCAAATTGAAACAGTTACAATTTCTACAATAACTTCTGATTCATTTTCCTGAGTGTTTTCTTCTGTCCTAATAGACCTTAGCATAAATATGGTACAATAGGGTATAATGTACTTATAAGACAATAGACTTGAACCACTTGGCCAAGAGTTAGCTCCATTATATGTCTGTGTGATCTGAGATATATTATTTAAGCTCTCTGAGCTGTAGGTTTCCCATCCTGAAAATATTGATAATGATAGTATCTCTGACATAGGGTTGTTAAAGAAAAAAAAATTTTAAAGTATTGTTTTGCAAAATGTTCAGTAAATTATAGATATACAAAATGTTTCAGCTACATTTTTTTCATGGTGGGAAAAATAATGCAGTCCTAGCTATTTTGGAGACATCATCTTCACCTTTTAATTTTAAAAGGGAGAACTGAATCACCTGATTTCATGATAGTTCTTTGGTTTAAATGTAATTATATTACAACTTTTAAATTTTAATTTGATCAAGAGATGAGTTCAGTTTTTACAGTCTAAGATATACAGAGTAAATGCTGTGACAGAGCTTTAGTTTGTTATTGCAATATCTAGAAATCTCACATATATTAAATATTCTGATTCTACATTTTGGATTGTTGATAAATATACCTTTGCTGTATAATCCAATCATAGAAAAATAATTTTAAACTATTTTTGTCATTAATCTGCTATAGAAAAAAGTTCAGAGGCTTGCCATTGATTATATTTTTTTTCCATTTTATCATGCTTCATTGTATAGTATTTAGCATACTAAAGAATTATAAGTCTCTAACATAATTTTCTTTATATTTTACTTGCTTTGGTTGTTTTATAATTTTGCATATGCCTGCATGTATACAAATATTACCAATTGAGACACTTTTATAATCCACAATCTGGCTTACTAATGCCTTCCCAAATGCTTCTGCTACAAATACTTGTCTTGTTAATTTTTGTTATAGCTCTTGAGAACTTATTCATTTGTACAAATCTTTGTATCCAAATAAAAATGAGTAATGATAGTAAATGTTGAAAGTTGGGTAAGTAATGATATACAGTGTGCTGTATAAAACAACAGTGAACTCCAGAAGCAAGATCAAATTTGTATTGATTTTCTTCACTACTTAACACATGAGATAAGTTGTGGATTTGTGAACAAACCTTAAAGAAACCAAACCTATGTAAAATATTAGGTAATATGAAATTATTTTTGTTGAAGTTCACAAACTCTGCAGACTGAAGCAACTATCCTTAAACCATTTATTTTAACAAGCATGGAGTGTAGTAGCTCTGTATCATAACATGATACTCCAAATTAAACTTTTGCATCTCAAGTGACCTTTAGAGCAGTTTTACAGTTCATAAATTCTCTACAATATTGCTCTGTGGAGTGGTTCTAATAAATCTTAATTCTGCTGTAAACATTAGTACACCTATTAAAAGTTGCATTTTCAGTCCAAACAAACACAAATGCAGGAATGGGTCTCCTCTGCCATATGAGGAATTTACAATAGAATTCATAAAATAGTAGATATAATTTTACTAAAGAGAGAAAGCACTACAAATTACCTATCATTGACATAGGGGAAAATGAGAAAATCAGGTGGTCAATATTTACACATATTTAAAACATGTTTAAGAGTCATAAAGTTCCATGTCTACCATGGAGGGGGGACTAATTTGTTAATGTGATGAAGATTTGAGATTGCATGATGGAGAAAGAAGAATTTAAGACATAAAAGCCTTAATTCCTTATAGCTTGCAAACTTTCTGTATTGAGCACATGAGAGGGTTCAGCACATTGGTTATGTTTGATTGGCAAAATCTCAGTGTATTCATTCCATGAAAATTTGATTCATCTGGAATTTTAAGTTTGTGATTACATTCGGAAAAATTTATGGAAATCCCTATGTTGACTAAGGTGAGCATACTCTTTTATATCTGAGTTCTTGAGACCAGGAGAACAGTATTGGGTAAAGACACGTGCAAATGCTGAGATTTAATTAACGATCTGTGTGACCACTGTTTTCAGTGTAACATTTTACAAGACTATTTCAAAATCAGGAATATAAATAAATATTATTTGATCCTTTCAGACTGTGCTGAAGCTGTCAACATGGAGAAAATGCTTCTAATGGACTAAAAGGGAAAAGCAAAGGACTTGAAATATGTATTTCCTTCTCATTTCTTGTAGGCAGCCCCTCCCCCTGCTTCCTACTTCCTCTTCCCAACTTTCAAATAGATTGTTGGGCTTCTGGATATAGCTTCCGTGTTCCTTAATGTATGACCTGTTTCCTTCACTTTTTGCCTGATATTCCTAGGAAATGCCTAAATATAATCATCTACTTGATTCATTTTCTCTTCAGAATTGTCCATTCCACTATTTACTCCATTGGTTGAGCTTTAAAAAAATGAACATTTTAATTCTGAAAAATTGTCTGTGCAGATCCTTTATTAGGGGTAGAATATCTTGTTGTTTACCTCTGAGGATTTCAACACATCTCTATTTTGTCTCAAGTCTCTGTTAACTCTATTTGTTCCATTGAATATTAGTTCTGCTATGATTATCTTTTTAGTTTGGTTTTCTTCCAATATTGAGGATTTGAGGTTGTCTGCTCAAACTTATATTTAAGAATTCCTATTTATCTTCCTATTACATTTCCTTAAGTCTGAAAGGCAGGACTTGACCCCTTGTGTGAGAGATCTCAGCCCTTTCGAGGATCAGGAATTACCTGGAGAATTGTGCAGAATCTCTGGTCTTGTTCCTGCATTTGTGCTATAACCGGGAGATAATTTCATCACTATTTGCTTTCTTAGCATGAGTGTACCCGTAGGTGTCCGTATTTGTCAAATGTCCTGCTTCTCTTAATTCCTCTCCACTTAATCATGACAAATTTCTCAGGGCATGAACTGAGAAATGACTGAGAACTGAACTGAGATCTCTCACCCACTGACTCTTGACCTTAAACTTCCACACATTTTTCCTATCAATAAAAACACCTCTCCTACACTTGTTGTGGACTTTTACTTCTTCGACTTTATTTCTCCATAGGCTAGATATTGTGTTTTTCTGTCTTTCATGGATCCCATAAATTTTTTTGCTTTAATGACACTATCTTTTTTTCCTGCTCTGCATTACATTTATCGTATAAAAAATCATCTTTTCTGTCACACTATGGAATTTGAGGCCCAGGGATATATGCCCTGTCTTAATGCAACATATTGATTATTTTGTAAACTAATTACGATGGTAATCCTGATATCACGAATTAGTATAGCAACCTTCTAACATAAAGTTTTAAAATCAGATAATGTGTCTTATTTACTCAGTGCTATGGAAACTTGAAAGAGAAAATAAAACTTTTTAGTCTTTGTGAGGACTGTTTAATATGGGATCCCAGAAGATCAATCACAAAATAGGCCCTATAGAAAAGATTTAGACATTAATTACCATTCAGAAAACTTACTTTATTTTAGGCTTATTTTAATTATGATTCAATTACAATCATTTGTATACTAGTCTTTAAGAAGTAGGCTTTTCTAGAAGAGAACATTACAAACAATTTTATTAGATAAAAATTTTTATTAATGTCGTTTAAAAACTTCTCCTACTTAAGAGAGTATTTGACTCATGAAAATGTTACACTGATTAAAGTTTGTAAAATTTACAGTGTCAAAATTAAGGGGATCCATTAGTCTGCATTGTTAAATCATTTCAAGTACTTTTCAATAACTTAACTGTTAATCCAAGTAGCAAATTAATTCAGTATGAGTTATATCTGAAGATTGACTTTTCTTATGTAGAAATAAAAGTTCATTGAGCTGTGTGATGGTTTTAAGGATGATAATTTTCACTATGAGAAAAAGGTAGCCTGTTGATATATTATCCACAAAAGATGTCAAACAGCCATAGAGAACAGACTTATGGACACAAGGAGGGGGAGGAAGGAGAGGGTAGGATGTACAGAGAGAGTAACATGGAAATTCACATTACCATATGTAAAAACAGAGAGCCAATGGGAATTTGCTGTATGACTCAGGGAACTCAAAGTGGGGCTCTGTGACAACCTAGAGGGGTGGGATGGGGGGAGGGAGGTTCAAAAGGGAGGGAACAAAGGTATACCTATGGCTGATTCATGTTGATGTTTGGCAGAAACCAATGCACTGCTGTAATATGATTATCCTTCGATTAAAAATAAATTTAAAAGAAATGGCAAATGGCAAAGTGAAGTCGAATTATACCGAAATTGCTTCTAGTGAAGTGATTTATATTGGTACAATGTCTGACCTTCCTCCCCAGACACTAGAGGTCTAGGAAGCTGCTTGAGAGCATCATGTAGAGTGTAGGCTCATAACTTCCCTGTTTATTACTTGAGGCCCTGAGTAATAGTAGATAATCAGTAACAGTACTGACACTTCTTGCCTTCTCATTTCTGGACCCATGTTTTTCCAGGAGATGAAGGACTAAAGCATAGATCTTCTTAGCCAGTCTATCTTGTTCCAGACAAGGGAACATGCGATGTCCACATTTCTGAGATCTAGTTGGAAATTTTCTGTCTGTATGGTGGTGATAATTATGTCTGTTCTTGACTATGATGTCTGAGTTATATGGTTCCCAAAATGCTCTTCATGATCCAAGAATGAGAGGGAGATACAGGGGCTGAGGTTTCTCGGAGAACTACTTATTAAGCAATAAAGAGGAGGGTCCTGAGAGATAGTCTTTCTCCCCCAGTTGATAGCTTGTATCATACAAATGGACAGTACCTTGCTCTCTTGAACTCATCCAAGACTCTGTTGGTAGGTGAAGCTTACAGATAAAGCAAATTTGATTATAGTAATGATTCACAACTTTTCTGTTTCCATGTTCAAAGTACAGACGGTGTTCACAGTTTCTTCATTATACCTAAAATCCAAATTAAAAAGAGAGAAATTTCTGTTCATTGTAACAAGAATAAACTCATAGCTCATAGACAAGGTGAGCTAAAAGTAAAATCAAGGTTATTAAAGGTCAGTGCCTCAGATGACTGCATATTATACAAAGGAATGTTTCTAACCACACATGGAAATGAAGATCAAAATAAAGGGCAAATTCTTAACACTGCTGGTAGCTGATGTCCTAAGGAAAGACAGCAAGATTATCTGAGAGTGTGCCTCCATTCTCTAGAGGAAAAACCACTAGAGTGGGAGCAATTGTCGTGTGGCCACTGCTTACACCAGTGGCTTCTAAGTTTGACTGCACACTGGAATCATCTGGGATCTCCAGAAGTCACTGGTAACCCACTCCCAGTCAATCTCATTTTTTAATATAGGATGTGACTTGGGATTTGAGAATTTTAAAAGGTCCCAGATGATTTTACTGTGCAGCAAAGATTGAGGACTACTGGCTTACGTGACTATTAACATGTGACTTTTCAGCAGTTTCATTTTCTCGCTGGCCAATCGATTATTAACCCAATTCTTGCCTTGTAGAGTGGTTGGCATGATTAAACAAAGATACTATGTGAAAAATACTTTGGAAATGGGTAAGGCAATACTTAAAGGTAAAAAATCACTTAGTAGCTTATAAGAGTCTCAACGGTTTATTAAAGTTTTCCTGATGAGTTTGCAACTCTGGTGATAGTCAAATATTGAAAGGTTTAGAGTCTTGACAGATTTAGAGAGCTAACTGTGCTTTGAAATGTGTTTCTGTTTGTATTACACTCATATTCTGATACTGAGCTATCAAGTTGTGACTAATGCAGTGTGGAACACCAGTATGTATATAAGTTGGAAACCAGAGGTTGGTCCAGCTCTCTGATTCACTTGACATCTTGAGCATGTCATTTAACATTTCTATGCTTTACTTGTCCATAAAGTGCAGAGAAATATGTGTACTATTTCTAAAGTGTAGGAGAAGAATCAAATGTGCTGATAGATGAAAGTCCTTTGAAAAGTAAACACTGTTAACCTTCTACAAAAATAAAAATTAGCAATAATTCCAAACTGAGAAACAAGCAGCAGGGTATTGTGAATGGAATATAGACCTGGGAAGTTAGTATCCTTTCTCTTTCATTTTCTTCTTAAAGACAGAGATCTGAAACAAATATAACAAAAATCTTATCACTTGTTAAACAGTCCCATAATTGGCACATAGCTGGTTTTTATAGTATTACCTATATTCTACCAAGGAATATAGGTGAAGACTCTGCCTGCATTGCAAGAGACCCAGGTTTAATCATTGGGTTGGGAAGATCCTCTGGAGAAGGGAATGGCTGCCCACTACAGTATTTTTGCCTGGAGAATTCCATAGAGAGAGGAGCCTGGCGGGCTGCAGTCCGTAAGGTCACAAAGAGTTGGACCTGACTGAGCAACTAATACTTTTAACTTTTCCTACTATTATATGTTTAAAATAATTTACAATTAAATTAAAAATTAGAATATGACTTGCAATATTATAATTGTTTCAGCTTTCACAAGTCATATAACCTTTCTGGTCCTTTCCTTGTCATTTTATGAACGGAGAGTCTTTACTATCCCTTCTGAACTGTAGCATTCAGGTTCAAGTGGTAAGTTGATAACCTGATGTAGAATTTTAAATATTTATGCTGATTACAATAGAATATTTACATGCTTTGAAAAAAAGAAAAAATATATTTTATCATTTGAGGCAATTGAGAAATGAATTCAGAGATGCGGTCATCCAGGAAAAAATTGCCAGATGCCGTGGTGACTCCTTTACAAGAAAGACATAAATTATAAAGGTAATGACAAGAGACACTGAATTTGGGCAAATGTAAAATGTACAAGATAAAGCTATTATCTTTGGAAAACCAAAGATTTAGTCAACAACCTTAGTTCAAAAAGGATCCCAGGAGTACACTGGAAGGCATCAGTTATAAATTAAATTTAATGGACTTCTAGTTCTGTGTATGTGTTTATAATTAGAGGTAAAATATGGATATTAAAATAAGCAAAAATATTGGTATGGGTATACAACACAGATATAAAATCATGGATATATTCAGTCCCCTTCTGTTTAGCAATATTGCACATTTATGGCCTCAGTGTAAAGCCAAATCCTCTCACACAATATATAATTGTCAACATTTATAAACCTTAGCTTGGTTTTTATGATTTTCTTCTAGGTTCAATCCATAGACTTTATCTTTAGTTAATGTTTCACTATCATTGCCTCTGTTCAATAGAGTGAAAGTCCGATTTTCAATTAAGAATTTCTGGTCTCATGTGTTACTTGAATTAACAATTTAATCAATTACTTTTTGAAGTCCTAACCAGGCCAGGCCCTGATTAACTTCTGAGATCAGACAATATCCTGTGCATGATGTGGCTGTAGACATTTTTTGTAAGGCAGGGGACATAGGACTGAAAGGCATCTCATTTACTATAATCTCCCGTTTTCAAGTACTTGTACAGAAAGCCTGACAGCTGAGTGTTCACGTACATGTACACTCTCTACACTCTCTCTCTCTCTCTCTCTTGTTTGCAATGACAGCCAAGCTCCAGAGAGAAACCTGATAGGGACGGAGGAAGATCAAGTGTGGCTCCCCTGCTTACCAGTCAGATTCTCCAAACACACACCCACCTACATGCACACACACATTCATATCCCAGTCTTTGCTGTAACTTAGTAATAGTCCTAAAAGTTTTTAAAATGCTTTGTGCTTCATGTAAGGACTGCATTGCTATCTCATGCTACAGTGGACATCTGCGTTTCCTGCACGCTTTTTGTGGGTTTAAGATACAAAGCATTTAATTCTCACAATTTTGTGGGCAGGAATTAGAGCAGGGCTCAGCAAGCACTTCTTTGTCACATGGTTGGCAGAGGCCACTTGGGGATATTTAGCTGGCGCATAAGCCCTTCTGGAAGGTCCAGCGTGTTTGTCCACTTGTCTGATATCTTGGCAGAGGAGTTGGAATGCTGGGCTCAGCTGGACTGTGAATGAAAGCACTTACATGCGACCCCTCCAGGCAGCATTCCAGTAAGCCAGATTTCTTACATGGCAGGTCAGGGTTCCTTGGAAAACATCCCAAGAGTTTTGTTTATTTGTTTTGTTGTTTTACCAATAAATCTGTGTACTTTCCATATTGCTTTTATGATACATGTGTGTTTTAATCTTGCTTTTCTTTATATCTTGATCTTAAGCCTTAAGTTCAATTCTTCCATGTCACTTCAATTATCATTTTTCTTGAATTTCTACCCCTGTTATTCTCAAACATATGCCAGTGAGAAACATTTTCAAGATAAAAGTAGGTTATTACTGCCACTTTACTTTATATATGTGCTTTTGAAATGTTGAAGCAGATATGGACTTTTATAATTGCCCTTTTGCATTCAATGACCAAGATAGGCTTTCATTCAGCTAGTACTTTTAGACTTCACTGTAATAAATTGTGCACTTAGCTGTATTCAAAAATGTTGGAAGAAATGGTCTGTATATTTTTGTGCTTTGTAATCTATTTCAAGTCTGATAAATATGAAAAAAGTAACAGTGGAAATTTCCAGTAATAAAGAAAAATGAGCATTTTATGCAGAAGTGCTATAAAATATAAAACTAAATGATTGGTTTGTCAGAAATAGAGCAGACAGGCATTTGTATTGAGACAGAGGACTCTGAGCCAGTTACTGCAAGAATGCTGGTTGTAAGTCATCACAGACGAGGATGTGGACTTTCTCTGAAGAGTTGAAGGGGAAGGGATGTGTCCTTGGGTTATGGCCAGATACAGTGAATAACCATAATGAGCAATGTGCCTAGATATGATAAGTATAAGAAATTGCAGAAAGTTAAGGGGCTTATATGGCAAAATAAAGGTCAGATTATCTCATTTTCATGTAAACTGAAGTCATTTATTACTCCTTTCATATTTGCTTGAGGAAATGAAACTACATCTATCTATTATCTATCTTACCTTACCTATTACATGGACTCTCTTTCTTTACCTCTCTATTTCTCTATTACTTAAATGTTTTTTTCCTTGCATACACCTGAGTTAATACTATTATAACTATGTTAATTTCCTGGTTCTGATAATATTGTTCGTTATGGAAGGTATTGTAACTGGGACAAGCTGGCTGAAAGGTACTTGGGAACTGTCTGTAGTATTTTTGCTATTTATTGTGAGTCTTAAATTGCTTTTAAAAAGAAAAGTTATGCTTAAAAAAATTTAATGCCTTTTTCTTGAGTATGGCTGTAGGTAGCCAATATACATTGAGAAGAAAATAGGAATAAAGGTTATCAAATTATCTATTGTTTAGTAAAAGTCATTCTCTTTAAGGAAAAGGTTAGTTTGTAAATATATCTTCATCCAAGCTAAATAACTAAATTCCTAAAACATTCTCTAGAAATCTGTTAGTCTTAAAAAGCAAACTACTCTGTGAGGAAGGGAAATTTAGGTCAATGCAGTTTCTTATTAACATGATAAAAAAAGAAGATAATAATTGTACCCATCTTTATAATTATTATGAGGAGGAAATGGCAACCGACTCCAGTATTCTTGCCTGAAGAATGCCCATGGATGGAGGTGCTTGGCGGGCTACAGTTCATTGGGTCACAAAGAGTCAGACAAGACTGAACGACTAAGCACAGCACATAATTATTATATTCTCTTTTCTTATATTTAATATGGAAACTACCTCCTATGTTATTTGATACTTAAAAAGTTATATCAAAGCAGTTGGAAAATGGAATATTTTATGCTCTTATTTTGTTATTCTTTCTATAACTACATTTTGTGTTGTTATAAAGCATGCTTATTTCTGCTTTCTTTGGCACTTTTTTGTTTACTTCCATACTAAGTAACTAATCTTATTACATTTTAAATTTACGAAAAGAATTTGATTTTTAGCAAGGGTGACATGTTTATGACTTGCTTATTTGTTTCCTACCCAAGCTGGCATTTTTTAAAGTTCTAAAATAATCACTCGGACTTTAAGAGCTAAATCGAAGCACTTCTTTAAGCACTTCTTAGAATTAAACCTCTCTTGTGAATGGCTGTTAAATGCACTGTTTCTCTAAAATTCTCATCATCTTGCATCTCTTAGCAACTTTAATCTGCAAATTTGCTGGTGTTTTAGAAGTCATTATTTCATTATCCACTGTCCCCAAAGCTCTTCTGAAGTGTTAGGCAAATATTTCTTTCTTAAATCTTTCTTCAGTTCCCAAGTGAAAAAGTTAAGACACACAAAAAGAGTGACTTTCCTGGGACCATTCTCATTAGGAAGTGTGAAGGCGCTGTTAGTCCATTCAAAAGAGAGAAAAGGGTGTGTAGTGGCTTTTGTTTGTCTTTTAATCAGAGACAACAGTCATGAAACAGTTTATCTGGGGAAGAATAGTATTCTGTAGGTGATCTCAGTAACCTGACCGTCCAAGAACAGTGTTTTTTATTTAAAAAAATTTTTTTTCCTTTTCTTGTTTTTGTTATTTTGGGTTTCTTTTCTAGTCTTGAGATCCAACCAGTCCATCCTAAAGAAGATCAGTCCTGGGTGTTCATTGGAAGGACTGATGCTAAAGCTAAAACTCCAATACTTTGGCCACCTCATGTGAAGAGTTGACTCATTGGAAAAGACCCTGATGCTGGGAGGGATTGGGGACAGGAGGAGAAGGGGACGACAGAGGATGAGATGGCTGGATGCCATCACCGACTTGATGGACATGAGTTTGAGTGAACTCCGGGAGTTGGTGATGGTCAGGGAGGCCTGCCGTGCTGCGATTCATGGGGTTGCAAAGAGTCGGAAATGACTGAGCGACTGAACTGAACTGATATGTAAACAACAAGGCATATTATAGCAAGAACTTGGTAAATTTATTTAATGAATATTTATATGAGTTCAGGACTCTTTTCAACCCTTGAGTTCTGCCCATCATAGTGCTTGAATAAAATCTTTATTATAGTGTCTATATAGGGTGAAACGTACTACTGAGAGCTCATTCATTTCATAACCAATGTTTATAGAATGTGTACTGTGTGCCAAGCACCATGTATCAAGATTACAGCATCAGCTACTTTAGCAGTTGAGTGTGAGCTTTGGAGTCTCATGTTCTGTGCTTGATTTCTGCCTCTGCCACTTACTCATTGTGTGGGCTTTGTTCATTGTGTGTTTTTAATTTTCTTTCCCTCAACTTATCGTCTATAAAGGGGGCAGAATAATAGGATAACTTCTTCATAAGTTTGCTGTGAGAGTTAAATTAAGCTATATATGTTAACTGTATGGATGTGAGAGTTGGACTATAAAGAAAGCTGAGCACTGAAGAATTGATGCTTTTGAACTGTGATGTTGGAGAAGACTCTTAAGAGTCCCTTTGACTGCAAGGAGATCCAACCAGTCCATCCTAAAGGAGATCAGTCCTGGGTGTTCATTGGAAGAACTGATGTTGAAGCTGAAATTCCAGTGCTTTGGCCACCTGATGCAAAGAGCTGACTCATTTGAAAAGACTCTGATGCTGGGAAAGATTGAGGGCAGGAGGAGAAGGGGATGACAGAGGATGAGATGGTTGGATAGCATCACTGACTCGATGGACACGGGTTTGGGTGGACTCCGGTTCATAGGGCTGCATAGGGTCGCAAAGAGTCGAACACGACTGAGTGACTGAAATGAACTGAACTGAAGTGTTACTAAGTATTACTAAGACATAACTTCACTCTGAAAGATAACAGCACCAATACAGAGATAGAGAAAATCTCTACTGGGGATATTGTTGTACAGAGGATATAATACAAGATGAAAATGTTGAACTAAGTATGTGCTGCAGAACAGAGACATCTTTGAGTAGCTTTGATACTAGAGCTGATTTGAAGGATGATAAGAGATAGATGAGAAAGTTGGAGAACAAGTACAAGTGAATGCCAGGGTCAGTATGTCTGAACACACAGAAATACAGTCATACCAAACTGCAGAGTTGCAGGAAACTTCATTCTACTGGAGAAAGCATATAACATATATCTATGGAGGGGGGTGAAAAAGATAACTCTTGGAAGTTATGACCAAACTGAGGCTGCCTTTGGAAAGCAGGAAGTTTACAAAGCAGAAAATTGACTGATACAGACTGCATATTAATAAAAAAAAAAATCAGCCTGTCAGCTGCAGGGAGGATGGCGAGGCAGTACCACACTGGACATGGGAAAGCTGGTCAGTGGCTTTAGGCAATTGTTTAAGGCAAGGGTTAAGTAATGGTAATGTAGGGGAAAAAAGTACTTTCTGAAAGCTGTTAATATAGATGGAATGCGTGGAGTTGAATATGAGGTGATGAAGTTAAGCAAGGACTTGAAATACTGAATCTGAGAAACTTGCTAGATTTGCAAGGGAAGATAGACTGAGGACACTGGAATACGGGGAGGGGTTTAGAGTTTAGAAGCATATTCTAGTCTAGAGATGTAGATTTGAGAATCTTAACCAGTTAAGTAATTGTTGAGGCCAAGTAAAAGTTTCAGAAGGCTAGTGAACATTATTATTTGAAGAAAGAATCAATAAGATCAGTAATATAGGAAGGGTCCAGAAAATGTCAGTATAAGGTAGCTTGAAAGACATGATACTAGCCACTGGGGTTCCGTGGTGGCTCAGTGGTAAAGAATCCACCTGCCAATTTTTGCCCATGCAGGAGACAGGGGTTCGATCCCTGGGTTGGGAAGATCCTCCGGAGAAGGAAATGGCAACCCATTCTAGTATTCTTGCCTGGGAAATCCCATGGACAGAGGAACCTGATTGGCTACAGGCCATGGGGTCACAAAGACTCAGACACAATTTAGTGACTAAACAACAGCAAACTAGTCATCAGTGTTAAATGATTCCAGGAAGGTATGTGTTCTCTGGATTTACCAATTTGGATGTGACTAAACACTTTATTCAAGGAGAAGGCAATGGCAGGCCACTCCAGTATTCTTGCCTGGAAAATCCCATGGACAGAGGATCCTGGTGGGCTGCAGTCCATGGGGTTGCTAAGAGTTGGACACGATTGAGTGACTGCCCTTTCACTTTTCACTTTCATGCATTGGAGAAGGAAATGGCAACCCACTCCAGTGTTCTTGCTTGGAAAATCCCAGGGACAGGGGAGCCTGGTGGGCTGCCGTCTATGGGGTCGCACAGAGTCAGACATGACTGAAGTGACTCAGCAGCAGCAAACACTATTCAGAGCAGGTCCCCCTCTTATGAGATGGTAACTAGCACATATATTTTCTTTCCATGCATCAGTTATAAAGTTAAATATTTGTTTAAAGTTTTTAAACATGCATTTACCCTTCTTCACTGTGGTGTTTTCTAAAAAATATATTCAACTAGTTCTCACTCCCTGGTGTGAAATAAACGTTTTTTATAGTCTGAACTTTGATTTATCACTGACTACCAATGGTTGCAAAGAAAGTAGAACCTCTTAGAATAAAGTAGGACTGAAACAAATTATATAAATAGAATTTATCTGGAAACTGTGACAATAAGCATTTGGTCTTGGTTAGTTTGCATAAGCTACCCGTTTTTCTTTTCCAGAATCTAGACTACAATTTCAGGCTTCCTTTCACCTCACCCAAAGAAAGTGACAAAATTGTGAGGTTGATTTCATCTTCATGGAGTTGAAGACTATGCCACATTCCTAATTCTACCCAGGACATCCATTCAAGCTTGAATTATTACTGTTCCTTAGAATAGTTTTCAAATTTCTTTCTCAAAATATTCCTCAAATGGAGAAACCACCAAAAAGCTTTTACTCAACTCAAAATGTATAAAAACAACTCTTCTTCACATGTAGTGCAATGATACTCAAAGAATACAACAAAAAATAATTTCATAAGATATTCCCTATCATTTAAAATCTAAGGAATTTTTCCTAGCTAGTGAAATTTCACTAGCTAATAATCACTACAGCTGATTATTTTCAAAGAATGCTGTTGCAGTTTTATATATACAAACATTAAGTAAAGATTTTTAAAAATAAAATGCTGGGAAAATACTGCTCTTAGTAGCTTAAAAAAGAAAAAGATGTGCCTTGAAGAAGACAAACACATCTTAACTCTAGGGAGTCAAAAGATAACCAACCTTTGATCTGAGTGCCTGTATTTCAGGGATGAGAACAAGAAGTTAATGGAAATGTTTTCATGCATTGGAGATGCATTTTGAAGCTGGGGTGAGGAACAGACAATGTGTAACTCTTTTTATGATACCTTGTGAGACTTAAGCATATGCCAAGCTACTCTGGGGCCTAACCACTCTCTAACTGACCCCAGATCGGAAGTTTATAGAGAGGCTGTTTGGTATTTCACAAAGGGCATCCTAAGTGAAGTTTCTGCTATGAGTTTCACTGTTAATTGTAGCAACAAAGAAATGATTGAAAGTAAAATAATACATTTGATCCAAATCAGAACACACCACACAATGGGGAAGAAAATCCAGGTATTCGTGTTTCAATCCCCTGAAGTTATGCTGGCATGATTCTGTCCATGAAGGCTGAGCTACAGCTAGTGTGGCCTGAAAAGGGGCCCTGGCCTGAGACAACCCTATTCCTACCCCTACTCCCATCCCCTGCTCCCATCCCCCCCTCCCATCCCCCT
Organism: Nanger dama; assembly: GCA_917880005.1. Lineage (NCBI taxonomy): Eukaryota > Metazoa > Chordata > Mammalia > Artiodactyla > Bovidae > Nanger > Nanger dama. The sequence goes on from CAKJTW010000021.1 coordinate 27,609,745, forward strand.
GCTCCCATCCCCCCCTCCCATCCCCCTGCTCCCTTCCCCCCACCCCCCCTCCCTTCCCCCTGCTCCCTTCCCCTTACTCCCATACCCCAGCAGAGAACCCCATTTCCACCAGCACACCGACTCATCTCTAAGTTAGCCAACCAGTCTTACCTCTTTCAATTAATTGCAAGTTTATTTGAAGGTCTTCTTGGTCTTTTTCTTCCATAGTGACAGGACAGGGCCCTCTGTTTAAATCACAGTAAGGATCTCATATTTCTTTTCTAGGCAAGCGGGACTGGGGCTCTCTGACAAGTTTGTGGGATTCCTTATATCAACCAGTTTACTTCTACTCGGCAAATGTGTGTAGCTGGTTTAGATATACAGTTGTTAGGATGTTGTTAAACCCTTCATCCAGAGTACTTCTATTTTGTGTAACCAAGAGGATCATTGCATTGTCGACACTATTTTAAAAGCAAACAAACACCAACAAAACCCTAAAATACCACTGAGCTCTAACTGGAAATCAAATAGATGAAGCCACATTAATCAAATTTCATTTGTTCTATATAAAAACTGGTGAATTACTCTGAGGACACATAAATTGCTAGATATTAAAAATAGAGTAAATTTCAGCTGCACTGCTTTAGAACAAATAATCACCAGTTTTTCAAAAAAACATGAAGAGATTTGAAGTGAGAGAAAAGTTCACTACAGGACTTTGGATAAAAGTCCTGGCTTGCAAAAGCTGCTCTCCTAAGCAGTAGCCTGTGGGATATTAGGGTGACCAAAATTTTCCTGAAAAGTATCCTATTATCAGAAATTCCCCAAGTTTTGAAAATTAGTCTTTTTAATTTAAAGCAATCTACAGGAGAAGGCAATGGCAACCCACTCCAGTACTCTTGCCTGGAAAATCCCATGGACGCAGGAGCCTGGTAGGCTGCAGTCCATGGGGTCGCGAAGAGTCGGCCACGACATTAGCGACTTCACTTTCACTTTTCACTTTCATGCATTGGAGAAGGAAATGGCAACCCACTCCAGTGTTCTTGCCTGGAGAATCCCAGAGACAGAGGAGTCTAGTGGGCGGCCATCTGTGGGGTCACACAGAGTCGGACACGACTAAAGCGACTTAGCAGTAGCAGCAGCAGTATAGAATAAAGAAAAACATGAAGCGGGGTGGGGCGGGGAACAACATAAAGTGCTGGAATATTAGCTTTTAATTGTCCATTGAGATTGTTTAGTAGAAATGCACTAGCTCATTTTTGAAGTTATTTAAGATGTTACATTAGTAGTGATACGTAGCAAATGTTTCATCCAACAAATTCTAAATAACTGTGAAAAGATTTAATGAAGTGCCAACTGGATATTAGAGTGCTCTGTGGGTTATTTTGTTTCCAATTTGTTATTCTTGTTTCAAAATAGTATTCAGTTCTCCCTACAGGTAAATACAATGCATGAATAATTGCCTCTATATAATTCCAATTAATAGCTTTAAGCAAAGCCAAATTTACTAAAAATGTGCTAAAACTCAGTATGTATATTGAACCAGAACTCAGAGACTAAAAGTGAAATAATATTTTTAGAGAGATCCTTTCCTCTATGAAAATTTTGCTGTATCAGTTCTCAAAACCAAGCTGTGCATATATTTTTTTCTAAAGCGTAATAAAGAACAATTATTTCTAGCAAATATCAAGAAAGCATAAATACTAAAACTGAGTGCATTTAATTTTTATATGTTCCTTATTCCTTGTATAAAGAGGAAATTACCAAATCCTCCTTTTGGTGGAAATACTTATTGCTTTCCTGCTAATATTCTCTCTTATGACAGTGGTGATTGCTGCATATTCTCTTGAATATTTGCACCAAGGTATTCCCAGTTACCTCTTAAATGTTCAGTAGATATAACTGTCTATATTATCCTCTGCTTGCTCATTTTAACTGTATCAATTCTAGACTCAAGATAAGTTTATAGTCATCAACCATGTCTATAGAACTTAAAGGTATTCAGCTGAATTCATACCATGTGTCTTCACAAATTATAGCCTTCACCATAAACATTTTTCTATTTCTCTTTATTTTCTGGCATAAACAAATTTTTTTGTATTATGTAAAGTAATAAAATTAGTATTCTATGTCTTACAAAACATTAATTTCTAGTTAGTTAGTCTATTTTTCTGATTTATTGTTTAGTGGCTGAGTTGTGTCTGAACTGTTTGTGACCCCCAGACTGCAGCACATCGGGCTTCCCTGTCCTTCATCGTCTCCCAAAGTTTGCTCAGACTCATGTCCATTGAGCCAGTGATGCCCGTCCAACCATCTCACCCTCTATCATCCCTTTCTCCTCCTGCCTTCAGTCTTTCCCAGCATCAGAGTCTTTTCCAATGAGTTAGCTCTTTGCATTAGGTGGCCAAAGTACTGGAGTTTCAGCTTCAGCATCAATCCTTTCAAAGAATATTTAGGGTTGATTTCCTTTAGAATTGATTGATTTGATCTCCTTGTTGACCAGGGAACTCTCAAGACTCTTCTCCAGCACCACAATTCAAAAGGATCGATTCTTCAAAGCTCAGCTTTCTTTATGGTCTAACTCTCACATACTGTTCATGGGCTTCTAAGGGGACAACAGAGGATGAGATGGTTGGATGGCATCACCGACTCAATGGACATGAGTTTGAGCAAGCTCCAGGAGTTGGTGATGACAGGGAAGCCTGGCATGCTACAGTCCATAGGGTCACAAAGAGTCGGACATGACTGAGTGACTGAACTGATCTGAACTCTCACATATGTACATTAGTACTGGAAAACCCATAGCTTTGACTGTATAGACCTTTGTTGGCAAAGTATTGTCTCTGCTTTTTAATACATTGTCTAGGTTTGTCAGAGTTATTCTTCCAAGGACAAGCATCTTTTAATTTCATAGCTGCAGTATCATTGCTTGTGGTGATATTTTATTCGTTCAGGACACTTGTATCAACCACTTACTTGAAATAAAATACTAAGTGCATGTCAGGAAATGGGTGAAAAAGACAACCTATGTCCTTATGAAATTTACTAACCATGGTAGATACAAATGTACTATTATCTTTATAGTTTTGTAACAAATTCCATTAATGAGATATGTACTGTTGAACATACTAAGTAAACACTCCAGTTTTGTTTTGTTTTTTTAAGAGAAAGTATTTTTAGAATCAGTAATAACTTCTAAATACTTAAACTGAGAAATTCAAGCATACTTTGTTTCTTTATCGTAAGCTATCTTATTGTACTATCTAGTAATCCTTTAAAAAGCCTGGCTGAAAAAAAAATCACATTATGTGTCTATTGAGAATATTCCTGATTACATCAATGCTAGTTCTGGGAGAACTGTCTCATTAAATTACAGCAGGTTAACTAAGAGTTGATCCATAAAATGTTTAAATTATATTTTCTAAATCAGGATGTAAAAGATGTTATCTCTGTTTCCAGAGCCCCCCAAGAATCCTTTGCCCACTTAAAGTATATTGGAAAGAAATTGTATAAAGTATAACAGAAAAGAACACAATTGTTGAATTGATAGTAAACACCTACACATAAATGCCAGATTCATTCATTCCTTATGATGTTTTGATAAACAATTTCTATTACCCAGATGATATGAATTATTACTTTATTATCACAGATCAAATCATAAAAGAATAACTCTGAGAAGCACTGTGGGATTAAAGCCTTCCACACCTCTCCTCACACCTATCCATCCACACGTTATTCATGACCTCAGGCTGAGTATTCATACAGGTTGAAACACCACCCACGCACCAAACAAGTTAATTAAGCCATCCTTTTTTTTTTTTTCTTTTATCACTGTTCATATTAAACCAACTCTAGCAAACAGTAAGATTTATTGTAAATGTATATCACTTACAATAATACGTATGTTATTCGTAAATGAAATGTCCTAAACTTGAAATACTTTTCATCTTATTATTTAATGATGTGCAGCAGTAATTCTACTTGAAGTCTGAATTGTGATAAACATCATCAATTTTATAATACATTAAAGGAGAGTTCTCTTGGGTTTCAAAAACTCAGCACAATCTTATACAGTTACCAGTAAACCTTTTCAATTGGAAGAACAGTGAAATCACATTTAATGCTAAATCTGGATTTCACATTGATAAGAGTTCACTTAAAAATAATCTCAATTCCTTCCTTACTGGAGAAGTAAGAGGGAACTTATATACAGGAAGACAAACAGAGAATGTTTAGACTAAGAATGATCATATCTCATGCGGACTGAAATTGCCGAAGTGTTCTGAAAGCAGAATGGGAGGCCAGAAGACAGTTCTTTGGTTACCAGGATATGAAACTATTTTTTATCTTGAAGATAAAAGATGATTTAAAAATCTTCCAGTATCCTAGGCATTCAAAGTAGAGACATAATACATATATCTAAACCTGTTTTAGATTATTCAGTTTATTATCAAAGGAACTTCAGGAATTAGGTCAGAAGTAGAAAAATAAGGGCATATGACTGCATCTAAGGAAAAAGTGCACAGGAAACTAATCTGTTTCTCATTCTTTTCCCCTGGAGATGTTGACTTACAAAATTTCCATTTATGCTTACTTTGGATTTGGTGTATATATGTGTGTGCGCACATGTAAATGCAACTAATTCATAGTAGATAAATTTTTAAAAGTAGCAAAAAACTTTTATATCAGCAGAGTCTAACTGTAAAGCAGTGGAAGTCCTCTTTTATGCCTCTTCATTAATATCCTTTTAGGAAGACAAACTTATTTGGGCATGAGGAGGAGTCAGCAATATACCCATTCAACCAACACTTGAGTGACGATTATGTGCCTCTTGTGACTGCTCAAGTAATTGACAGCCGTCCATATAATCACCATCAGGGAGTTAGGAAGCTCTTCAACTCCAGTGAATTCTTGTCATTAACAAAAACTGTACAACTTCTATAATATTGTAAGTTCAGTTCAGTCTCTCAGTTGTGTCCGACTCCACAACCCCAAGGACTGTAGCACACCAGGCCTCTCTGTCCATCACCAAATCCTGAAGCCTACTCTAAACGCATGTCCATCACGTTAGTGATGCCATCCAACCATCTCATCCTCTGTCATCCCCTTCTCCTCCCACCTTCAATCTTTCTCAGCATCAGGGTCTTTTCCAATGAGTCGGATTTTCATACCAGTTACCAAAGTATTGGAGTTTCAGCTTTAGCATCAGTCCTTCCAATGAACATTCAGGAATGATTTCCTTTAGGATGGACTAGCTGAATCTCCTTGCGGTCCAAGGGACTCTCAAGAGTCTTTTCCAACACCACAGTTCAAAAACATCAATTCTTTGGCACTCAGCTTTCTTTATAGTCCAACTCTCACATCCATACATAACTACTGGAAAAACATAGCTTTGACTAGATGGACCTTTGTTGGTAAAGTAATGTCTCTGCTTTTTAATATGCTGTCTAGGTTGGTCATAGCTTTTCTTCCAAGGGGCAAGCATCTATAAAATTTCATGGCTGCAGTCACCATCTGCACTGATTTTATAGCCCCCAAAATGAAGTCTCTCACTGTTTCCATTGTTTCCTCATCTATTTGCCATGAAGTGATGGGACTGGATGCCATGATCATTTTCTGAATGTTGAGTTTTAAGCCATCTTTTTCACTCTCGTCTTTCACTTTCCTCAGGAGGCTCTTTAGTTCTTCACTTTCTGCCATTAGGGTCTTGTCATCTGTATCTCTGTGGTTATTGATGTTTCTCTGGCAGTCTTGATTCCAGCTTGTGCTTCCTCCAGCCCAGCATTTCACATGATGTACTCTGCATATGAGTTAAATAAGCAGGGTGACAATATACAGCCTTGATGTACTCCTTTTCTTATTTGGAAACCATCTGCTGTTCTATGTCTTGTTCTGTTGCTTCTTGACCTGCACATAGATTTCTCAGGAGGCAGGTCAGATGGTCTGGTATTCCCATCTCTTTAAGAATGTGCAGTCAGTACTACTGACTGTCCCAGTTAGGTCTCTTAAGTGCTAAGGAAAAGAAAGAAAATGAGGTCACTCAGTCATATCTGACTCTTTGTGACCCCATGGACTCTATCCTGCCAGGCACCTCTGTCCATGGGATTCTCCAAGCAAGAAGGCTAGAGTGGATTGCCATTTCCTTCTCCAGGGGATCTTCCCGACCCAGGGATCAAACCTGGCTCTCCTGCATGGAAGGCAGATTCTTTATCATGTGAGCCACCTGGGAAGCCCATTCATTATCCAAGGGAGATGCCAATACCTCAGTGCTCACTTAAGAAAGATTTTCAGAGTAATAATAAACATGCTATTAAACTACTATTTATTCTGTTCAAAAATCTTTAAAAATCACCTAAAATATGGGACAGCATGTTCATTTTCATTCATCTACCTTGGATATGAAATCTTTCTTAAGTGGGCACTGAGTTCTAGGCAACTATGGCAGTCAAAATAATCATCCCTCCCAAAACGTCCACATCCTTTTCCCCAGAACTCAAACTAGCTATCTTAACTGACCAAAAGGACTTTGAATATGTGATTAAGTTAAGGACTTTGAGATGGGAGATCACCCCAAATCAGCAGCATGGGTCAGTGTAATCCAAGGGTGCTTATAAGGAAAGAGGGAGGCAGGGGAGGCCGAGAAAGGGATGTTATAACTGAGATTGTTATACAGAGATTGTCAGTTCAGTTCAGTTACTCAGTCGTGTCCGACTCTTTGTGATCCCATGAACCACAGCACGCCAGGCCTCCCTATCCATCAGCAACTCCCAGAGTCCACCCAAACCCATGTCCATTGAGTCAATGATGCCATCCAACCATCTCATCTTCTGTCATCCCCTTCTCTTCCTGCCCTCAATCTTTCCCAGCATCAGGGTCTTTTCAAATGAGTCAGCTCTTTGCATCAGGTGGCCAAAGTATTGGAGTTTCAGCTTCATCATCAGTCCTTCCAATGAACACCCAGGACTGATCTCCTTTAGGATGGACTGGTTGGATCTCCTTACAGTCCAAGGGACTCTCAAGAGTCTTCTCCAACACCACAGTTCAAAAGCATCAATTCTTCAGCACTCAGCTTTCTTTATAGTCCAACTCTCACATCCATACATGACCACTGGAAAAACCATAGCCTTGACAAGATGGACCTGTGCAGACAAAGTGATGTCTCTGCTTTTTAATATGCTGTCTAAGTTGGTCATAACTTTCCTTCCAAGGAGTAAGCGTCTTTTCATGGCTGCAGTCACCATCTACAGTGATTTTGGAGCCCCCAAAAATAAATCTGACACTGTTTCCACTGTTTCCCCATCTATTTCCCGTGAAATGATGGGACGAGATGCCATGATCTTAGTTTTCTGAATGTTGAGATTGTGGGCAGCCTCTAAAAGCTGAAAAAGGCAAGATAATATCCTCTGCCAGAGCTTCCAGAAAACGCAACCCTGAAGACCCACTTAGATATATGACCTCCACATAGGTAAAATAATACATGCGATTCTTTTAAGCTACTGCATTTGTGGTCTTTGGTTACAGAAGCAATAGGAAACTCATAGAACAATGTAAAGCCATTTTAAGTACTTTAAAATTTACATCTATCTATAAAGTAAGGAGAATACATAGTATTTAGAGAGAATTTATAAGTATTTGTAGAGTATAAATAATTTGATATTAGACATAGTTGAAAAATGCTAACAATCCATTAAAAGGTAAACCACTTCATTGTTTGAATATGGTCAGTTATGAAAATAACATAAGAATTTTTTTTTCAGTCTACTGGGAAAATATCCTAAAATTTGCATTCAAATGAATTGCAATATTGTGAGTTACATCTCAAAAAAGATACAAATTGCTATCCCTTTCAGCTTGATTTTTTGGTAATGTGGCCATCAAAAGTTAATAAACACAAAAGTGAGAGTTAACAGATATGGAAAACAGAAGAAGGAAATATTAAAGACATCAGTGTATCAAATATAAATCCCATCATAATGTCATTTTAAAACTGAGATCAGTTTTTAAGTCAATCTAAAAAAAAAACAGAAACATGATCCCTTCCAAATCTATAAAGTGGAGTATTTCTAAAAAGAATGTAACATAAATTACTTTTCACCAATTATACTTCAGAGCAACAAAAGCATTATCTCAGGGATTTTGCTTCCTCACTTTTATGGTATTTTCTTTTTAACACTCTTGGCTGTTTCATGGTGCTCTGAACTAACAACCCTTCCTTTTTCCCTGTAAGTCTGATGATAAATTAGTGCTTCTTTTCAACACCTCTAAAACAAGAAAAATACTTTCATTTGCTTTTTTATGAGAAGAAAATGATTAATTATTTCTTTAGACCATAGAGATAAAAAGGTAAGAATTATATTTTAAAACTATATGTTTTGTAAATAGCTATATGATATGGCATGCTGTGCTGTGCTTAGGCGCTCAGTCTTGTCAGACTCTTGGCAATCCCATGAACTGTAGCCTGCCAGATTCCTCTGTGCATGGGATTCCCTAAGCAGAAACACTGGAGTGGATTGCCATTTCCTCCTCCAGGGGATCTTCCCAACCCAAAGTGAGCCCAGGCCTCCTAAACTGCAGTCTGATTCTTTACTGTCTGAGCTGCCAGGGAAGCTTATATTATATGGAACCAATATCAAATAAAACAGTTGCTCAGAGGCTTTAATTGTAAATTGCTGAAGAATTATTAACATTATCTCTTATTGTGTCATTTGTTCCCTCCCTCATCCCACATTTAAAATATCTGGGCATCTGGAAATTCTGGGTTTTCAAGTAAACAAAAAGCTTTCCTCAGCATAGCCTAGAATGTCCATGAAGAGCTGGGAAGTCAGAAATTCTCAGGCCTCAGATGGGGACAAAAATGAACAAGGAAAAGGGAGGGAAAAAAAGTACTAAAAATGTGTACTTGGGCTGGAAGTTAAGTGGTTTAACTGTTAATTGTCTGTTTTACAAGAAATACTCTGCCATTTTCCCCATCCTAATATTTTGGACGGGGACATTGTAAGAAACCTTTGACTCTGAAGCTTTCATCCACCTATAGACTATGGATTTCATCCTTTGAATTTAGGTCATGTTTATCTGACACTTCACAACTTCTGTCTTCGACAATGTCCCTGTCCTAAAGGGTGATCAGATAACAAAATATGACCTGAAGTGAACGAATGTATGTGGTTCTCCCTCCTTTGAGCTTAACGGACAAACTTGGACAATAGTTATTTAAGTCTTGCTCTAACAGTGGAGGCCTTAGACACTGCATTTCAAAACTTTGGTCACTAACAAAGTTGAGGCTCAAATGGATGTAGATATTGATATCTGTTGATTGAGCTTTGTATGTGTGAGAATCGTACCTCTCACTGGACATTACTCAGTTGATCTTAATTCTCAGTGCATTAATCAAGGGTCTTCTTTGGTTTCTTGAATTAGAGTTAGTCTCTGTGAGGCTGCCAATACCCAGTTCTGGGAGAAATTGCCCTTCAGGGGAGAGACAGAGAGACACAGCTTTGCACTTTACCTCTTGTAGTTCACATTCTCAAAACCGTTGAGGAAATATCTCTTAAGCTCATATTAATATTTATATATGTGTATGTATATACACACACACATGTGTATCTTTCTCTCTCTCTCTGTGTGTATATGTACATACACAAACACATGGTAAAGAAGTCAGCTGCCATTACAGAGAGAACAGACACAGGTTTGATCCCTGGGTCAACAAGATCTCCTGGAGGAGGGCATGGCAACCCCCTCCAGTTTTCTTGCCCAGAGAATTTCTTGCATTTCTTGCCCAGATTGTAGTCTGGCAGGCTACAGTCCATAGGGTTGCCAAGAGTCGAGCATGACTGAAGCGACATAGCAAAGAAGCAAATATATATTTTTAAAAGTATATCTTCAAGTATGAAGAAGACAATGATTTTCTTTTTTCCAGAAATAATATGCTGTTATCTTTATCAAAGGGACAGCATGAATAAAAAAGAGCTGTGTTTCCATAAGTTGTCTGGTTGCAGTGGCGTTCTGTGGACACATAGTAATTAGCTCTGTATTTCTTACAGAGGTGATTGTCTTGTTGCTTTCTTAATAAGCCTTAATGTTAATACTATGTTTTCATAAACTTACTTGAAAATTTCCCAAAGGAAACTTTTATAAATCTGTCATTTGGTTGAGTTTTATGTCTTTATAACTTCTAAAGTCAACAGCTAGCAATTTTCTTTCCTTATGCTTAGACTATTTTCAATACTTACATTTAAAAATACCCTGCTGTAGAACAGATCTGAGTATAAAAACCATAATAAACAATTAGGATTATATTCTTAGAACATCATTCACCCAACAGGAAATTATTTAATCTAGTTTTGTAGGTACAAAATACTAACTTTAAAATGTACTTCTGGTGAAAATTGAAGAAGAAAATGGCAACCTACTCCAGTATTCTTACCAGGTAAATCCCATGGGCAGAGAAGCCTGGTGGGCTGCAGTCCATGGGGTTGCAAAGAGTCAGACATGACTGAGTGACTGTCACTCACTCCTTCCCTCTGGTGAAAATCATGGGAGTTCTCCTTTAAAGAGAAGAATATAAAGATAATCATTCTGGCTCTAAAAAATGAAAATTTCCTATAAATACCATTGAATGAGTGCTATTGTTAATTATAAATTGGAAGAAATCCATAATGTGTATAATATTGCTCACAAGGTCATCTTGATGTCTGTTACAAGTTACTGTTACTTGTATGAATACTCAAGATTTTGCTCTGATTGAGGAGATCCAAAAGTTTCTTGCCTGAATGCAGCATAAGCCTTAAGCCTATCCATATGGAACCCAGTCACACAGGCGTGTGCCTTAGGGAGTGTGTGGAGGAACCACAGGACTCTGGCAAGGAGCTGGAAGATACAAATCAAAAGCATCATGTTAGGGAATTGAAGCTTGGTGTTCGGGAGGCAGAGGTTAGGCAAATACTTGTTGGCAAAGTTACAATAAGATTTAAACACAAAAACGTATTCTACAAATCCTGGTAATCCAAACCAGATCTGAACCTCTGTTCAGGTGACCCTAATTCCACCACACCTCTAAACGAGCCCTTGTAACTTAGGCACATGAAATCTGCTCGTTTATTCTAGGAATTTGATCTAAGTGATGTTAGTGTTCTTGACAGCACTGTGTGGTTTCTAACCAAATATTTGTTGCAATTTTATTTCTGCAATGTTAAGTAGAAGAAGTTTTACTTCACCATTTTTTAAAAGAAATATATAAGAATATGATGATTTATCAGCCCCCATTACTGGGATTCAAAAAGAGAAGTTTCCAGTTATTTGCATGAATCTGAATCTTTTCTATTGATACCTGACTGCTTGCTCATCTGCAGCCCAGGGAAGCAGCTCTAACGTGAAAGACAGGGGTCTGTGATGCTGTAACTGAGACAGCTTCTGATTCTGACTGAACCTTCATAGAGCTACATTTCCTAAAGAGACGAATGCTTTGAGAGTGTCAGAAAAAAATCTCACTTTAACACCACAATCAATCCTGGAATCCAGGACATCCAGGGTCCAATCCTGGACCCTAAGTCAGGCTTTTAAAATCTGTATTTTGAGTCTTCCTTAACTGTGATAATGATAGAACGTTGTCATATAAAGGAAGAGTTACCTTTTTTTTTTTTTTTTTACCTTTTGAATGGTCCTCAGAGGCCTTGGAGAAGGAAATGGCAACCCACTCCAGTATTCTTGTCTTGGAAATCCCATGGACAAGGGGCATGGTGGGTGTGGTCCATGGGGTTGCAAAGAGTTGGACATGACTGAGCAACTAAACAACAACAGAGGTCTTATTGAATCCATAAGTAGAATTAACTCAATAAATCTAAACAGAAGACACTGTCTGTGGAGAAGATCTGGCTCTCAAAGCACGGAAGACATAGATGCTGAGAGCACTGTGTGCCGTGAAGCTAAAACTCAGTCTGCATGCAGAGACTCAGCTTCAGATTTAGTTCAGGAGTGATGTGCAATTACATTGCTTCCTCACATTCTAAATGCATCAGATGGGCAGTGATTTAGGTTAAGCAGCTGTAACAACATACCATATGAGCTTCCCTGGTAGCTCAGCTGGTAAAGAATCCACCTGCAATGTGGGAGACCTGAGTTTGATCCCTGGGTTGGAAAGATCCCCTGGAGAAGGGAGTGGCTACCCACTCCAGTATGCTGGCCTGGAGAATTCCATGGACTGTATAGTCTATGGAGTTGCAAAGAGTTGGACACCACTGAGTGACTTCCACTTTCACTTGAACAACAGATGATTTTGGAGAGCACTCTCTTCCTGGCTTGCAGATGGCCACCTGCATAGTGTCCTAACATGGCAGAAAAAGACTAAGTAAAATCTCTAGTGACTCTTATAAGGGCACCAGTTCCATCAAACTTAGTTATTCCCCAAAGACCACATCTCTCATAACATCACAGCTGGGCTTGGAGCTTCAACGTATGAATTTTGGAGGAACACAGTTTAGTCCCCAGCAGGAAGGCATCCCAAATTCTAATTCACTTTTTTTTTTTAACTTTCCAAACCATCCAACACCAAACTGAAGAAGAGATTATGAACGGTTCTATCATGGAGTGTCCCAACTGTGACTCATGATTGGGCAAAATCTTAGTTAAAAGTCATATGATGTTTAATGTAACAAAAACTATTTTTAGTAAAGCACAAAAGGAAATCAATACTAGGATTCCTATCTTTCATTTTGATCTATGATGAATAGAAAAACCCAGCACATTTTCCATCAAGATAGCACTCTCAAAGAAAGTACTTTGTACTTGTCATTAACTAATTCTCCTTGAGAGAAAAATTGAAGCTGCTTCGTATCAGAGTCATTCTCCACCTGCCTTCAGAACAAAAGGTTTTTAATAAAAGATTTACTTCTTCTTCACAAATACAGAGTCAGAAATTTATCTTGAGGTTCCACTCTATTTTTGTAGCTCTCTGTGAACCCTAGGAAATGGGGGGGATTTGCAACATGTATCCCCTGACTGAACAACCAAAAACAGTTTTAGTGCAGACACCATCCAGCATAGATGCTGAGGGAGCTGCATGGATGAAGAAGATACAAACCCTGTCTTGGGTTTTGTTTCCTAAGAGAAAAGTAGAGAAAGGCCTTCCCCTCCATGAAGACACCAAAAGAGTTGGAATTGGATAGGATGTGTATCAATGCACCTTGTTTAAAAACATGAAATTTTGGCAGCTTCCTTTCCTGGACTAGTGGGGAAAAAAAAGATAAATAGGTTAATAATATATTTGATATAAGTCCAAATGTGCCTTCATAAGAAATTACCCATCACAGGGTATATTTAATTAAATGAAGAAATTTAAAATACAGATATTTTTCTTTCAGGCAATCAGAGCAACCACAAGAAAGAACAACCCACTCAGGGACTGTTAGATTATATGCTGTCATTCAAAACAATTAACAATAGACGTATTTAGAAGAAAAGCTTTGTCTGTGTCAGACAAGAAACATATTGGGCTTTTTCTTTTTCTTTTCAAACATCACTTATAGATTTATTAGCCATGAAATGTTGAAATAGTTTCAGAAATCCTGCAAGTAGAATGTCTTGTATGGGAAGTAGCACACAGTAGGCACTCCGTTATTTTGGCTTTCTTCTGTGATTGGGACAAGTCTGAGGAAGAGGCAGGGAGAAAGACATGGGAAGAAGAAAAGCGTGACTGGCCAAGCTTCTTTGCTATTTTTATATGATAGAAAATATTATACTTCATTATATTATCTCATATCATATACTTAGTTCTTTACTACAAATCACTTCCCAGGCTAGCCCTTTCCATGGAGTCAAGAGCTGATCCTTGGAGTCATACATTTACTGGAGCAGTCATTTCACTTACAGATTTGATACCCTCTCTTGAGAGGCAGAACACTCTACATCAAAAGTTTGAAAAGACTTAAGGTTAATGAACTTATGGTATGACTTGCTCTGAGAGGAGATGTGTATACCTACATATATGTACATATAGGTGTGTACATATGTACATGTACATATACTACATGTACACACACACACATATATATACACCAATATAACTATTTTAAAATATATTTATTTATTTATTTGGCTGCACTGGTCTTAGTCGCAGCATGCAAACTCTTAGTTGAGGGATGTGGGATCTAATTCCCTGACCAGGAATCGAACCTGGGCTTCCTGCATTGGAAGCCCGGTGTCTTGGCCATTGGATCACCAGGGAAATCCAAATGTAATAATTTTATAATATCCAACTACTTGCATTTCAAAGAAAAAAATCTGATATGTCCTCTCTAGTGTAGCTTTATTTCATTGCTAGGCTTTTGGAGTTCTTGGGAAATAGAATTTAATTTTTCAATAGATCTTTTAAAAAGCTGTTTAAATAATTCCCAAACTCATGTTGTTATTTATGTAAATATTTGTAGGAATCAGAGTGTATTTTCTTTCCATTAGTGAGCTGTGAATACCAAAATTCACTGCTCTACCAGTTATTAGTATTTTTCCTTCTTCTTAAAATAAAAACCTATTATGGGCCTTTTTCTTTTGATACTGTAATAATATTAACAATGGCAAACCCATTTTTTCAGTGTTGCTTTACTGAATGGAAACACTAAGTTAAAAATACAATACTTTCCTTGCAGTCCAGTGGTTATACTATACTATCTATCCTATCAAAGTCTTTGCCTTCCAACTCAGAGGATGAGAGTTTGATCCCTGGTTGGGGGAGGTAAGATCCCACAAGCATCACAGCAAAAAAATACACAAAACATTTTTTTTAAGATGCAATATTATAACAGATTCAGTAAAGAATTTTTTTAAATGGTCTATTTCAAAAATATCTCTAAAAAAAGCAATAAAGAAAAGTACCGATATATATATTATTTTTTTAAAATACAGTGACTCTGCTGTTTCCAGTACAGAGAAGCAGGTTGCAATAGATACTGTCTTTGACCTGTGCAAGTACCACAATACTATATTCTCACCTGGATAGTTAAATCTGGGTGTTCAGCAGAAGAAACACATTTATTCTTTTTTATTTTATTTTATTTTATTTTTACTTTATTCTGCTTTACAATACTGTATTGGTTTTGCCATACATTGACATGAATCAGCCACAGGTGTACACGAGCTCCCAATCCTGAAACCCCCTCCCACCTCCCACCCCATATCATCTCTCTGGATCATCCCCATGCACCAGCCCCAAGCGTCCTGTATCCTGTATCGAACATAGACTGGCAGTTCATTTCTTACATGATAGTATACATGTTTCAATGCCATTCTCCCAAGTCCTCTCACCCTTTCCCTCTCCCTCAGAGGCCAAAAGTCCATTCTATACATCTGTGTCTCTTTTATTGTCTCACATACACACACATTTATTCTTAACATCTGTTTTTCAGAGAACTGTACATCAGACAAATGCATTTTCTTTAAAATTTCTTTTAGATGAAGGTGCATGTGCATATGAATGGTGCGCTTTTACAAGTTGCCAAAGAAACTATGAAATTTATTCACTACTACAGATAAAAGCATCCTAGTGTTAGAGTTTCACCTTTATCCTGAAATTGTAGAACTTCTGAAATAAAAATATGCACCCAGTAGACCTTAGTGTGAAATTTGCTTTTAAAAATATATTCAATGTCTGTATTAACAAAGTTTGATATAATTTAACTCCTGAAGGTCCATTTTCCCAAAATATTTTGGCACCATTGTTCCATTGTAAATAAAAGAGCTCACCTAATTAACAGATGGGATGGGACAATTTCTGAAGCAAGTGTGAAAGTGAAAAGCAAGTGTATGCTTTCTCTAAACAGAACATGTATCGTTTAAACAAAATGTCTCTGTTGATCAGATATTATAGGATTTGATTTGCTTCACACTGTGAGGCAAATCTGGCGATCCATTCAAAATCAACATGAAGGTTTGTAAAGCAATTTGCGGTCTGCAGTAAACAGTGCTGGGTTGAACTCTAAATAAGAAAAAAGGTTGCCCCTGAGGACAAGAAGTACAGGATAACGCACAGAAAATGTCCTGTTTTTCTCTACACTTCCCAGTGGGTGCACGTTTTAATAAACTAGCCTAGCACTGGTATAAATGCCACGGGTCTTGCAGAACTTCTATTTCTAATTTGCATTCACTAACTCATCTCTCTTCTAGCTTTGCTTTTCTAACACATATATGGTTGGGCTAACGTATCTGTTTTGGCTTTCCAAAATGTGTGTATTTTTAGTCCACTCTCAAAAGATGGAAGGATGGCTTTCCCTCAGTTAGTCTCTTGATTCGGCAAACTCTCTCCCCATTGGCTTGTGCAAGCCTGGGAGGGAGCACAGAGCAGGTGACTGCTGCTCATTATTGAGCTGTCATGTAAACTGCTTATTTAAATTGCTCTTGACTTTCCAAGTAATATCTCTCTTAAAAATAGCTGTTTACTTTCTGTAGTGCTGGCTTGTGCTACTATATATTTTAGTCTTCATCTTTTCATCATTTATTCACAAGGCTACCCATCACCTGAACTAACATTAATCAGACAAAAATTTATCTAAAGAGTGACTGTCTCTGTATATGCACACTGGCAAGCTAGCTGACTGGATTTCCTCAGAGGCATGTGCACTTCGCTCTAATTCTAGAACTTTGTTTTAGCTTAAGTACATAATGGCAAATTTAAATCAGAAAAAAAAGAAAAAAAGACTTGATCCTTTAACCCTACATTTCCTTATGTGCACTACTCATGTTAAGACACATAAGATGCTATTGGCTATATTTAGAGAAAGCTGGTGATAATATAACTGAAGTTGTTCTTTTAAATTTGTACTGGTGAATCTTTATTGCTGAAACATAATGCGAAAATGTCAGGCTCAGGAGAGATTTAGCCATAACATGGGGATACCAACTTTTACTGTGTTCTGATTAATTTCACAAATAGAATTTGAAGAATCCAAAGTTTAATAAATTTTGGCCATAATTCCCTACTGAGTAAATCTGGTGGAGCTGTTTCTACTTCTCCAAGGCTCAGCTTAATGTCCTTTGGCAAATAGCCTACTCTTGTTGCTATGCCAGCTGGAATATGAGAGTGGGGCCCGTTATCCTTTTTTGCTAACATGTTATTATATCATTTGACATAAGTCCCAGGCACAACACACACTGCAGTTCACCCACTCAGGATCAGTGAGACCATCTTCTACAAAATGAAGTCATGGATGATGTATATGTATGTTCAATACGCTATGCTGTTCCCTTCAGACTTGTACTTCAGAGTATTTTAGACAATGACATGTGCCAAATCAAGTTAAAGATACCACTCCTGTTCACAGAATATGCCACTTACATGTCTTTACTTCCTAGTTTCAAGTAGAAGCTACTAGTAGCTTCAAAGACTGTCAGTCCCGAAACAGCATTCATATGCCTCAAAGGATCTATTGTTTATTTTTTTTTAATAAAGAGGCAGGGAAATAGCATTCAATGAATCCTGTCAAGTCTGACATTAACCTAGCTATCTAGAAGGGATGCTGGTTTCTTAAGAAATATTATGGTATAGTATGGTGGTAAGAATGTGGTTGAGAAGATTATGGAACTAGATTCCCAAGTTTGAATTCTGGTCCCAGTACTTGATTGATGCTTAATTATGGATCCATCACCTAAATTCTTTCCTTAACTGTGAAATGGAACGAGTGCTGTTGCCAGCATCAAAGGATTATGAAAGGAATTACATAAATTGGTGTGTATAAAATGCTCAAAGCAGGGTTTGCCACAGGGGAAGTACACAATAAATGTTAGATGCTACTGTTGCTATTTATACCATTGTTATGTCATCAGGATTATTTAAGGTAAAGTGACTCTTATTGCACAGATTCATGCAGTTTCATTTAAGTGTCTTCGAGTTGCATGGTCACTCCCAAAACTGCATCCTCAAAAGAAGATGAAGTTCTGAGAAGGTGGGAAAAACTGAGGGAGTAACATTGACTTATATACACCAGCATATGTAAAACAGACAGCTAGTGGGAACCTGCTGCATGGACAGGGAGCTCAGCTCAGGGCTCTGCAATGACCAAGGCGTGGAACTGGGGTAGGAGGTGGGAGGGAGGCTGAAGAGGGAGGGATATGTGCACACTTGCAGCTGATTCTTGTTGTCAGAAACTAACACAGCACTGTAGAGCCATTATCCTTCAATTAAAAAATTTTAAAAATAAGACATTCTCCCCCAAGTTCTGATTTTAGCATTGATTTCATGGTTATATTCTCAGACTCACAACGGCCCCTGTCTCTTTGAACGTTATTACTTGTAGCATATTCCAAAGAACTGGATGGTCATGGTTGAAGTAGGTTCTTGGCGGGATATAAAAGCAATGCTTTTACTCTGAGGTGAAGCTGAATGAATACTGCAGCTTAAGTCGCAAATCTTATATGCTTGCCCCTCCCAATGGAATCTTAATAAAATGAGCATCTTACATGGACCAAACTTTGCAAATAGTCTATAAAGCAGCACAGTCCAATCAGCAAAAATTTGTTTTAAAAGGCTTTCCAATACTTAAATGGTTCTTCTAGGAAAAGGTCAGTAAAACACACAGCAACATTTGTTGAAAATACTTTTTTTTTCCTTCCCATTGCTCTTCCCAGTTCTTCTTCTCTTATTCTTCGCTTTCCCCTTCCTTTCTAATGTAGATTGATTTAAATTCTCACATTAAGGAACCACATTGATCAAAACATAATGCTTTCAGTCAGCGAGTGCATGCGTGCGTGTGTGCGTGCATGTGCTGGGAGGAGAGGAGATGGGTATTTACACATGTTAATAAATTTGGTCCTGAAATAAACTTGGCAAATCATCAAAGGTAACATAAAACCAGGGAATTTATTGTGAATATCCATAAAACAGCTATTTTGAAATATAAGAAAGAGTCAGTTATTCAAGATATTTTGAGCAGTTACTATGTGTTAGAAATCAGGAATTTTTTTTTTTTTCAATTAGGTTAGTGGGAGAAACACACAAGCGAAGCAACATCAATTTAATGATAGAATTATGTGCCAGGTGATATCAAAGTGTGAGTCCAAAGCCAGGCAGAGGAAGGGGTCAGTTTCCTTCAGGTGGCATGGCAGCCGAGGGAGAAAAGTCTTCCTTGAGAAGGTGACACAGAAAGTAACCATCTTTGTTATTTATTTCAGGTTGTCATTATCTCATCTTCTTAGAGATACTGTTACTTTTATTTGGTATGAGTTGTAATGTTCTGTTACACTTTTTTGTTTTGTTTTTGACCTTTTAACTCTGTCACAGTATATTGTTTGCTCGTATTATTATTTTAATTTCTTAAAACATTTCCTAAAAGGAGTTTCTTTTTCATAAGCAGGATTTATATATGGTTGTCTAAACATATGATGCTGTAACACAATACTACCCTCAAAAACACGTTACAGATTAAGTGAGGCTCCCTGGGTAGACAAACACATTAAGACAAACACATTAAGTCATCACGTATGACATTGTTTCTAAAGGAAAACCTACTATGAATTCAAGAAGACTCAAGCCTAAGTCTAGAATGTCATCTTAATGTCATGTTCTCTCTTTGCATAATGCTAATTACCCTGTACAAAGAGCCTGTGTTTGGTTTATAACCTGCTGGTTTTTATCCAAAATACATAGTTGCATATTTTCTTATATTTTCTATAATGTGCTTGAATTAAAATTATTAGTGAATGCTGCTGGTTATTAGTTAGAGGTCATATTTATTTTGTCCTCTATGCCCTAGTCATCTCTTAAGCTGGTTTCAGGTTTATTTTCTTACTTTGAACTGTGAATGGTGAGGGAAATGAATTGGTGCAGATGAAATTTAATCACAGATAATACAACTGCTGTTAATTAAATGGTCAAGTAAGCCTCAAGCAAAATGAGAGACTACTTCCAGCAAAAATGGAACTTTAAAACATGCTGACATTAATAGGAAAAAAGGGATATAAATTCATTTAAAAAGTACAGCAAAGAAAACTCTAATATTGGTACTAGAGTGGGTAGCAATTAGCTTCTCTGAGGGGTCTTTCTGACCCAGGAATTGAACCCTGGTCTCCCACATTACAGGCAGATTCTTTACCATCTGAGCCACTGGGAAATCCCAAATGTTTTCTAACAAGCTCAAAAGGATAGAAGCAAATCTTTCAAGCTTTACAGCGCTATTCTTTCAAAAATTACCAACTGCACTTCCCAAACACATCAGTTCAGTTCAGTTCAGTCGCTCAGTCATGTCCGACTCTTTGCGACCCCATGAATCGCAGCACACCAGGCCTCCCTGACCATCACCAACTCCCAGAGTTCACTCAGACTCGCGTCCATAGAGTCAATGATGCCATCCAGCCATCTCATCCTCTGTCGTCCCCTTCTCCTCCTGCCCCTAATCCCTCCCAGCATCAGGGTCTTTTCCAATGAGTTAACTCTTTGCATGAGGTATCCAAAGTACTGGAGTATCAGCTTTAGCATCATTCCTTCCAAAGAACACGCAGGGTTGATCTCCTTCAGAATGGACTGCTTGGATCTCCTTGCAGTCCAAGGGACTCTCAAGAGTCTTCTCCAACACTACAGTTCAAAAGCATCAATTCTTTGGTACTCAGCTTTCTTCACAGTCCAACTCTCACATCCATACATGACCACTGGAAAAACCATAGCCTTGACTAGATCAACCTTTGTTGGCAAAGTAATGTCTCTGCTTTTCAATATGCTATCTAGGTTGGTCATAACCTTTCTTCCAAGGAGTAAGGGTCTTTTAATTCCATGGCTCCAGTCACCATCTTCAGTGATTTTGGAGCCCAGAAAAATAAAGTCTGACACTGTTTCCACTGTTTCCCCATCTATTTCCCATGAAGTGATGGGACCAGATGCCATGATCTCAGTTTTCTGAATGTCGAGCTTTAAGCCAACTTTTTCACTCTCCTCTTTCACTTTCATCAAGAGGCTTTTTAGTTCCTCTTCACTTTCTGCCATAAGGGTGGTGTCATCTGCATTTCTGAGGTTCTTGATATTCCTCCCGGCAATCTTGATTCCAGCTTGTGCTTCTTCCAGCCCAGCATTGATCATGATGTACTCTGCATAAAAGTTAAATAAGCAGAGTGACAATATCCAGCCTTGACGTACTGCTTTTCCTATTTGGAACCAGTCTGTTGTTTCATATCACTGTTTATAAATTCTTGCAATTTTTACATTTTCCCAAACTCATTAAAAGAAATACCTGAACAAATAAATATAAAATTTCAAATTGTATTGTTACCATGAAATTTTTTTAAAGATTAAAAAGGACTTTAAGAAAGTGTCATCTCATAAAAGTTTTCAATGACACCCCCCAAACTGAAATTTAACTTTTCCTATTGAGATCTCTTGTATCAATCTTTCTCTTTTATAGTACATCTAAGAGTTAGATGTTTTCTTGTTAGTTTACTTTTAATGGCTATCAGTAGAATGTTAACTCCATAGGACAGGAAATAGTCTCTTTTATTTAGCTTTAAATGTCCACCACTAGAAAATGCCTGATGCATAGTTGGGGATCATTCAGAATTTACTGAAAGAGTGAGATGGAAAAGCTCTATACAGTCAGCAAAAACAAGACCAGGAGGTGACTGTGGCTCAGATCATGAAATACTCATGTCAAATTCAGACTTAAATTGAAGAAAGTAGGGAAAACCACTAGACTATTCAGGTATGACCTAAATCAAATCCCTTACGATAACACAGTGGAAGTGACAAATAGATTCAAGGGATTAGATCTGATAGAGTGCCTGAAGAACTATAGACAGAGGTTCGTGACATTGTTCAGGAGGCGGTGATCAAAACCATTCCCAAGAAAAAGAAATGCAAAAGTGCAAAATGGCTGTCTGAGGAGGCTTTACAGATAGCTGAGAGAAGAAGAGAAGTGAAAGGTAAAGGAGAAAAGGAAAGATACACCCATTTAAATGCACAGTTCCAAAGAAGAGAAAGGAGAGATAAGAAAGCCTTCCTCAGTGATCAATGCAAAAAAAAAAAAAAAACACCAAGGAAAACAATAGAATGGAAAACACTAGAGATCTCTTCAAGAGAATTAGAGACACCAAGGAAACATTTCATGCAAAAATGGGCAAAATAAAGGACAGAAATAGTATGGGCCTAACAGAAGATATTAAGAAGAGGTGGCAAGAATACACAGAAGAACTGTACAAAAAGATCTTCATGACCCAGATAACCACAGTGGTGTGTGATCACTCACCTTAGAGCCAGACATCTTAGAATGTGGTCAAGTGGGCCAGCGGAAGCATCTCTACAAACAAAGCAGGCGGAGGTGATGGAATTTCAGTTGAGCTGTTTCAAATCCTGAAAGATGATGCTCTGAAAGTGCTGCACTCAATATGCCAGCAAATTTGGAAAACTCAGAGGTGGCCACAGGACTGGAAAAGGTTAGTTTTCATTCCAGTCCCAAAGAAGGGCAATGCCAAAGAATGTTGAAACCATCGCACAATTGCACTCATCTCACATGCTAGTAAAGTAATGCTAAAAATTCTCCAAGCCAGGCTTCAGCAATACGTGAACCGTGAACTTCCAGATGTTCAAGCTGGTTTTAGAAAAGGCAGAGGAACCAGAGATCAAATTGCCAACATCCACTGGATCATCAAAAAAACAAGAGAGTTCCAGAAAAACATCTATTTCTGCTTTATTGACTATGCCAAAGCCTTTGACTGTGGATCACAATAAACTGTGGAAAATTCTGAAAGAGATGGGAATACTAGACCACCTTTCCTGCCTCCTAAGAAATCTGTATGCAGGTCAAGAAGCAACAGTTAGGAATGGATATGGAACAACAGATTGGTTCCAAATTGAGAAAGAAGTGAATCAAGGCTATATATTGTCACCCTGCTTATTTTAAATTATATGCAATGTACATCATGTAAAACACTGGGCTGGATGAAGCACAAGCTGGAATCAAGATTGCTGGGAGAAATATCAATAACCTCATATAGGCAGATGGCACCACCCTTATGGCAGAAAGTGATGAACAACTAAAGAGCCTCTTGAAAGTAAAAGAGGAGGGTGAAAAAGTTGGCTTAAAATTCAACAGTCAGAAAGCTGAGATCATGGCATCTGGTCCCATCACTTCATGGCAAATAGACGAAGAAACAATGGAAACTGACAGATTTTACTTTTTTGGGCTCCAAAATCACTGAAGATGGTGACTGCAGCCATGAAATTAAAAGATGCTTCCTCTTTGGAAGAAAAGCTATGACCATCTTGGATAGCATACTATAAAGCAGAGACATTACTTTACCAACAAAGGTCCATCTAGTCAAAGCTATGGTTTTTCCAGTAGTCATGTATGGATGTGAGAGTTGGACTATAAAGAAACCTGAGTGCTGAAGCACTGATGCTGTTGAACTGTGGTGCTGGAGAAGACTCTTTATTTTTAAATTGATGCATTAATTTATTCATTCATTCATTCATTCAATTTAATTCCAGACTCAATGACTTTAATTTACACCGTGGATTATAATCTATTATTTCTCTTATAATTTGTTAAGTACTTTTTAAATTTTGATGATCAAATTTTCCCAGATTGTCCAATGGGTTCACCTCCAAGCTGGCTCCTGTGTCATTTTAATCATTTCCATTGTTTTGGGGGTCCTTCTTGTTGTCCATGAAGATGCTCTGGGCTCATTTTGTGTGCCCCAGGCCTGGAGCCATCCACATCAGAAGACTCTTGAGCATCCCTTGGACTGCAAGGAGATCTACCCATTACATCCTAAAGGAAGTCACTCCTGAGTATTCATTGGAAGGACTGATGCTGACGTTGAAACTCCAATATTTTGGCCACCTGATGTGAAGAACAGACTCATTGGAAAAGACCCTGATGCTGGGAAAGACTGACAACAGGAGGAGTGGATGACAACAGAGGAGGAGACGGTTGGATGGCATGACTGACTCAATGGACATGAGTCTGAGCAAGATGCAGGAGTTGGTGATGGACAGGGAAGCCAGGCGTGCTACAGTTCATGCAATTGCAAAAAGTCGGACACGACTGAGCAGCTGAACTGAACTGAATTCGATGGACGCTGGGAGCCTTCTAAAATCTGTATATAGTGTCATTTAAATAATAAAAAGTTGATTATAGTGGTTTTGGGTTCTGAAAGTTGTGACAAAAGATTATCAATAGGAAATTAGAGGGTCTAGATTTTTTATAGATAGAGGTTTTAGACTTCAGTGTTAGAAGACAATCAGCAGAAATCATGGAATAATAAAATTTCCAGATGAAACTAGGACATCTGCTCCTTAGAAATGAGTCTAATACCCACTGAGATTTTGATGAGTCTGCTCAGAGAAGAAAGGGAATTTAATTTGTTTTATACACATATTTTACAATTTGTAGGTTGTTTTTAGGGATGCCAGTGTAATTGACCTCACTTTCAGAGAAATTCCTCACAAAAAAGAAATACTAATCTAATAACTAAAGCATTGATAAAAATGTAAATTTTTTCAAGAGTTTCATATGGGAAAAAAGGGAAGCATATGGCACCTCATATCACAGAGCATCCCAAACATGCCTGTTTTTTTTTTTCTCTTGTTTATAAGATTTTCTCACAATTTTAAATCTGACACAAATTTCGCAATCCTTTCCTCCATTGGAAAGTGTCTTTTCTTCTTTGATCCTCATTCTTATCCTCTTACAGACATCCTCTACCTAAAGTTTTTACTGTCAGTCCTCTCTAATCCTTTCTAATCATTCTTTTTCTTTTATTAATGTGGATAAACTCAGCCATTTTTACTACTGCACTTTTCATCTTCACTTGTCACCTCACTTAACAAAATGGTTTTCCTCACAATTCATCCTTTTAAAAGGCATGGGGGAAAGGAAAAGGGAATTATAAATGGCTAGCAAAATAATTTAAATGCTTTATCACCATATTAGAAAACCACATATATTAATAGTAAGTGTCCTAGAGGGAATAATCAGCAAGCTCTCCTTGGAATCTCTAAATGCTGAACGTCTATTGCTGGAAAATAGAGCAAAAGATTCTTTGCATGAGGGCCTCTAAGTCTGGTTGGAACATTTACAGAGGACTTCTTGATTGATAGGTGTGTGGAAATCAGTTCTGAATATTCTCTTGAAGGACTGATGCTGATGCTGAAACTCCAAAACTTTGGCCACCTGCTGCAAAGAACTGATTCATTTGAAAGACCCTGATGCTGGGAAAGATTGAAGGCAGGAGGAGGAAGGGATGACAGAGGATGAGATGGTTGGATGGCATCACCAACTCGATGAAGATGAGTTTGAGCAAGCTCCAGGAGTTGGTGATAGACAGAGAGGCCTGGCGTGCTGCAGTCCACAAGGTCGCAAAGTCGGACATGATTGAGCGACTGAACTAAACTGAATTGTGACTGATTTTTAGTTGGTTAAAGGGGTGAACAGTTTGCATTGTGACACTGAGTAGGGTCAGATGAGATAAAGAGGAACTTAATTGGCCACACATTCTTGAGAAAGTTGGTTTAAATACTGGAATGGCCATGATACTCTTTAAGATCTTAAGATTTACAATCAGTGCCGAGGAGACCCAGTCCCCTTGTGTTAGTGAGAGAATTGAAAACACTTCCAGGAGAGGTATACCAGCACCTCTGTTAGTCTGTTTGGCTGCTGTAATAAATAGCTCAGACTGAGTAGCTTATAAATAGAAAATTATTGCTCACAGTTCTGGAAGCTGGAAGTCTGAGGCCAGGAGGCCAGCATGGCCTATGAGGGCCCTCTTCACAGTCAGATTCTCTGGTTGTATCCTCTCATGCCAGAGGGGCTGGGGAGCTCTCTGGAGCCTCCTTTGGTTGTCCTGTCACTCAGTCACGTCCAACCCTTTTCAACCCCATGGACTGCAGCACACCAGGCTTCCCAGTCCTTCACCTTCTGGAGTTTGCTCAAACTCATGTCCATTGAGTCAGTGATGCCATCCAACCATCTCATCCTCTGTCTCCTTGTTCTCGTCCTGCCCTCAATCTTTCTCAGCATCAGGGTCTTTTCCAGTGAGTCAGCTCTTTGCATCAGGTGGCCAAAGTATTGGAGTTCCATTTATAAAGGCACTAATCCCATCCATGAGGGTGGAACCCTCCTTAATACCTACCTCTTCGAACACCACCACCTCAGGGAGCTGAGATTTCAACATGTGAATACTGAAGAGACAGAAGTCTTCAGAGGCTAGCAGCAGCTCACTAGGGTACCACAGCTGGTGATGGGCTAAGCTGCCACCAGCACCAGCCATTCTGACAGAGTGTAAAAGTCAGGGTTGCTTTCAGAACCCTAAAGATTTTTCCTCAGTCTGGATTATTTTCCCCAATGTCAACCAAATTTCTCATTCAAAAGAGATTTTTCACTTTTCAAAAATTTTAATATCTGACACAGCCAAGAATATAGTATTTAGGGAAAGAGAAAGCTCTTTGAGTTTTCAAAATTCATTGCAGAACATGTCTATTGATATTCAGATCCATTATATTAACATCATCTTTATATAGTGCTGAATTATTACTGATAATATTGAATTGACACTAAATGAATCCAAACATCTTTGATTTTTCCAATATCTGTAACTTTTCAGATTGCATGACTGTTTTTCATGAATTTTTGTTCTCCTACTACTTTCAGAATACTGTCACTTTTTTTATTTTGTCATATATATATGTATAAAATATCTTACATATAAAATGTATATATTATACAGTCCATGTACTATACAGTCCATGGAATTCTCCAGGCCAGAATACTGGAGTGGGTAACCTTTCCCTTCTCCTGAGGATCTTCTCAACCCAGGGATTGAATCCAGGTCTCCCATATTGCTAGCAGATTCTTTACCAGCTGAGGCACCAGGGAAGCCCAAGAATACTGGAATGGGTAGCCTATCCTTTCTCCAGTGGATCTTCCTGACCCAGGAATCAAACTGGGGTCTCCTCATTGCAGGCAGATTCTTTACCAACTGAGCTATCAGGGAAGCCCTGAGAAGATTCAGAATTACAAGCGATCAGACCACTTAGAAGATAGTTGCACCAACACAGAAACAGCATACTGGAGTGGGTTGCCATGCCCTCCCTCCAGGGGATCTTCCCAATCCTGGGAGGAGCCCGGGTCTCCCGCGTTGCAGACAGATTCTCTACCAGTTGAGCCACAAGGGAAGCCCAAGAATACCGGAGTTGGTAGCCTATCCCTTCTCCAGCATCTCTTCCTGACCCAGGAATCAAACCGGAGTCTCCTTCATTGCAGGCAGATTCTTTACCAACTGAGCTATCAAGAAAGCCCCTTGTCATATATATGTATGTATATATATATGCGTGTGTGCAAAATGTCATTTATATATAAAATGTTAAATGTGTATGTGCTACGTGATTTAAAAAGCCAATCTCGCTAAATGAATACAATTTATATTCCGCTTATAGAAATTGTCAATATATTATATTGCAGCACTGTTTATAGTAGCCAGGACATGGAAACAGCCTAGATGTCCATCAGCAGATAAATGGATAAGAAAGCTGTGGTACATATACACAATGGAGTATTACTCAGCCATTAAAAAGAATACATTTGAATCAGTTCTAGTGAGGTGGATGAAACTGCAGCCAATTATACAAAGTGAAGTAAGCCAGAAAGAAAAACACCAATACAGTATACTAACACATATATATGGAATTTAGAAAGATAGTAATGATAACTCTGTATGCGAGACAGCAAAAGAGACACAGATGTATAGAACGGACTTTTGGACTCTGAGGGAGAGGGAGAGGGTAGGATGATGTGGGAGAATGGCATTGAAACATGTATACTATCATATAAGAAATGAATCACCAGTCTGTGTTTGATACAGGATACAGGATGCTTGGGGCTGGTGCACGGGATGATCCAGAGAGATGATATGGAGTGGGAGGTGGGAGGGGGGTTCAGGATTGGGAACTCATGTACACCCGTGGTGGATTCATATCAATGTATGGCAAAACCAATACAGTATTGTAAAGTAAAATAAAGTAAAAATAAAAATTTATATATTTGTCAATATATTATTTTGTCAATATATAAATTTACCAAGCTACAGTTTAGGATACATTTATTTCAGAGTTTTTTATTTAGTTAAAATAACGTGGTCTAAATTTCAGTGTAGTCTAAGGTAAATTCATGAGAGACAAACATTTTTGTTCTTCAAAAGTCAAATTATTCTCTATTAATTGAAGTCAGTTTTCTTTCTATAATTTACAATTTTGGTAGATGATTAAGAAATTATGAAGTTTGAACCTGCTACATAGTTAGAAGTTCTTTAACATATCTGTGCTTTTAGAAAGAAATTTTAAGTAACCTTATTAGCTCATTTATTTGGACTTTTACCAATACTCTAGAGAGAGATAAATAGCTTTTATGAAATTCATTTTGTCCTTTGCAATTTAAGGAATTTAGCAGTTAATGGAATTTAAAAATAATGTAGAGCCTGAGGGAAAACAGAGATTTTTAGGTTAACCTTATTAGTAAAATTTTGATATAAGATACTGTTTTCCAAATTACTGCTTCTTGTAATCATAATGTTAATAGATGACTTTGTTTATTGAACCATAGCCATAGCATATGATAATTTCTGAGTATATATTAATTACATATGTATATATAAAATCATTTGTAGATAGAGATTTAAATCTTATTTTCAGTTATAAAATGCTTAGGCTATATTTAAAGACTGAGAAAATTACTGTGTAAATAATTCATTTTTAATATTTTGTAAGATAAAATTTCTTTACAGAGTAGTTCATTTTTTCACACATATTTACATTTCAGGAAAAACAAGCAATTAAATTTTTATCTATTACAATAATGAATATTTTAATAAGCAAAAATGTTTTTCTTATATGTTACTGTCATTCTTAAATCGATCCTAGTCTTAATGATATTAAAATGAATGTCCCCAATGAGATTAGGATATCAACACTAGCTTCTCACTAGTTCTTTTTCCATAATATAATTTTTTATCTGTGTTTTTCAAAATTTACTGCCATGTACATTACAGTTTTACTTTCGTGCTTTCATAATTACAGTGATATATCAAAGCAACTAGATGTCTGCCAGCTAAAATGAGTTTATACTTACAGGATATACTTAGAAAGTTACATGAAATCTTTTGGAGTAAATTTAAATGACAAATGTGCAACTCGCTATTTTTTAAAATGTATTTTCCTTTTGTGCTTCAGTTGCAATGATAATTTGGAGAAGTTGAGGGTGCATTCTAAATTGCAGGGCACACATTTCTCACGTTTTTATTTTATATCATGAATTGTCAACCTATTCAACCAACTTGATTGAACTTTTTCTATGCAAAGTTGCCATATAAAAGAGCAACAATCCTGCTTAGTGTCTAAGCAATAGTAATTTAGATGTGTAAGGAAGTAATAACGTATTTCAAGAAATAACTTAGCAGGAAGGAATTGCTTAAAAACAAATGACGATGTAAAATGACGTTATATAACCAAAAATTTACCCCATTTTACATACACAAGTTTACATGGTTAAAAAAGGAACAGTTCTCTAAATAGCAAAGTTAACTTTTTACATTTTTGGAACAAAGCTCAGTGTTCTTTACATCTCTTTTTAATGCCTTTAGCTAAACTTCATTGATCATTGTCTATTATAGGTATACAGGGCCCCATGTGAGTCAGAGTACTCGCATGATATGCGAATATATGAGCTCAGTTCCTGAACACGGCATATTGATTTCTAACATCTACAGAGGCTAAGGCAGTGATGACGGCTTCTGAATTGCCACCCTCAGTAAACCTACAGATCTGCTGTTCATACTGGTAAAAGTACAGAGGGACTTTATTGCCGAGCTGACCCTTTTCTGACTCCATTCACCTGATTCCTGTTTCATATTGTTTCATTTGCTCCTCATGCTTCTCTGAGGTAGAGAGGAGCAGTCTGCTTTTAGAAGGTACATTTTTGACATAATCAAGTGTTCAAGTTTTTCTCCACTGAGGAACATAAAAAGGTACTTAAAGGGCTAATGTACTCTTGACCAAGCCTCACTGAAAGGTAATTTATCTTAAAGGGTAAAATTTTTAAGTTACATAAACCTAATCAGTTGTTTAAAAAAAAAAACAAAAAACCCAGTAGCCATGCTGGTACATCTCAGCATTTTGTTCCAGATCATGGCGATAAAAGCAATATAATAATAAAACAAAACACCTTTTTTGATTTACTGGTGCATACAAAAGTTACGTTTACACTCTACTGCCATCTATTAAGACTACGATAACATTATGTCTTAAAAAATGCACATACCTTAATTTAAAAATACTTTATCACTGGAAATGCTAACCATCTTCTGACAATGCAGGGTGGCCGCAAATCTTCAATTTGTAGAAAACTCATTACTGTGCAATAAAACAAAGTGAAGTCGCTCAGTCGTGTCTGACTCTTTGCGATCCCATGAACTGCAGCCTACCAGGATCCTCGGTCCATGGAATTTTCCAGGCAAGAGTACTGGAGTGGGTTGCCGTTTCCTTTTCCAATAAAACAAGGTATACCTATATTTGCTTGGAAGTTGGCATATTGCTTGCTCAGTTATCTGGGACATTTCACGATTTGCCAAGAAAAATATTTTCTAATACTTATTAGCCATATTAAAAGACTTAAATGTCAGAATTGGCTATTTTTCCACAATAGTAACAATTCTTTATCCAACAGATATTTTGTTAAAGACTGTTTTCTCTCCCTATTTTAAACCATGCTACAAGGACACAAAAACCTGGTCGTTTAGTTCACTCTTATCAGAAGCAAATATTAAGAAGGCTGAGACTTGTAACTTATTGGGAAGGAGGGGACGGCCAGTGATTATAAAGGACGAGGGAACTGTCCAAGAGCCTGAGGGTCAAGAAGTAGATCTAGCACTTAGGAAAGGGAAGACAGAAGCAATGCTACCGACGAACTGCTTCAGACTGCAGAGCATTTCTAAACGTCTCAACCTGAACAAGTGTTCCTCTCCTCCACTAAAAATGGCCCACTGGAGAGCAAGCAGGAGCAGCCTGCCCTGCAGCCGTGCCCTCACTGTGTTAGTTGCTGACCGGAATAACCCGGGGAAAGCATGGCCTCTGCATGAGCGCAGTGAGGAACCCAGAGAGGAAGAAGCCCAGAGGCCACCAGTCAGCTGTGCTCCCTCCTGCGGGTGCTCTTGAAGGAGATTTGAGAGGCTTACTTCCATCCTGCCATCCCTGGGAACATTATCAGTAAGATGTTGCTTTGTGAAGCAGTGACCGTAAGGATGAGCCAGAGTAGCTCATATATATATATATATATATATATATATTTTAATTTGGGACCAGTGTGTCAAAACATTATGAAAATCTTTTTATTATTTTTCCATTAAACATTCCTATAAATGCTAAGCTAGTGTGTGTGTGTATACATATATATATATATGTATACACACAGAGAGAGAACCAGATTCTAAAGAGCTGAGAGCCTGGATGCCAGAAAAATAAGACAAAGCTCGATGTCACAGCTGTAAGTGGAAGAGGGGTCCTGATGACCACGGTACACCCTTGACCGTCCATGGGAAGCCAGATCAGCTACAGACCAGAGTGATGGGGACTGAACTCTGAACAGGTCTGTTCTAGTACTGTATGAGCACAAGGCTAGACATTTCCCCATAATAATGATTAGTTCTTTGAATGTATCATCCCCCTTAGGGCTTCTGTTGTTTGCGATGAGAAGTCAGATGTTAGTTTTACTGGGATTCCTTTATGTCTGGCAGGTCATGCTACTCTTGCTATTTTCAAGAATTGCCTTTGTCTTTCACATTTTTACATGAACTGTCAGGGTGTAGATATAATTTTACCCTCCGTGGAGTTCACTGACCTCTGTGGTTGTGCAGATGAATGTTTTCCATCAACCTGGGAATTTCCAGTCATGATTTCTTTGAATACTTTTTTTCAGTCCTTTCTCTCTCTCTTGGCTTTCTGCTACTCATGTTACACATATGTTGGTGAGTTTATGTCCCGCATTTCTCTGAGTGTCTGCTTATTTTTCTTTGTTCTTCTTTTCTCTCGACAGATTGCACAGCCTCTGTCAATCAACTGTTCAGCTGATTCTTCGGCCAGTTCCAAGTGTACTGTTGAATCCCTCTAGTAAATTTTTCATTTCAGTCATACTTTTCAAGCTCAGAGTTTTCATGTGGTTCTTTTGTATTTTTAATAATTTCTCTTTATTTATATCCACTGCATGATGAAACACTGTTGACATTCCTTTACTTCTTAAGCCCGGTTTGCTTTAGTTTTTTTTAATGTATTTATAAAGGTTGCTTTGAAGCCTTTGTCTATTAAATCGAACATCTGGGCTCCCTGACAGGCAGTTCCTGTCACCTTGCTCTGTCTCCCTGTGTGTGTCACACATTCCAATGTATGTCACCTGTTTTTGTTGTCACTGTTGAAAACTGAACATTTTAGACAATATGTTGTACTAGCTCTGGATACTGAACCCTATCATCAAAGCTTTTTAATGCTGCTATTTGTGTATTTGTTTAGCCACTTGGCGAGACTGTTTTAGGAAGTCTGGTCAACCCCCTGCTGTAGATCCTTTGAAAGCACAGCCTTTGGCGATGTGCACAGGCACGGAAGGATGAGTGCCATCAGTAGGGCTCTTTTTGCCTGTTTCTTTCCCTTTCTCTGTGTTTCTCTCTGCCTTTGTGTGTATAACACCCACCTCTTAGGCTCTGCTAATTTCTGACTCATTGCTCTGTCATTTTCAACAATATCTTGGAGCATAAATAGTTTCACAAACTGATTCAAATAAATGTGGGCCTCATTGTTGCGGTACTTTTTGAGTTCAACTTTTGAGGTCTCTTTTGACCCAGAAGAGCTCTTTTTAGCAGTCTCTTTCCATGATGCTCTCCAGGAAACTAGGTAATCTCTGGTTTAGCTTTGTGCTCTCATGGTTGTCACCAGCTTTCTCTTAATCATTCACAGCTAAGTTCTCCATTATATTCTCCAGCATCGTTAAACTTGAACTTACTGCGTTCTGTTCAAATAAAGTCCATTTCTTCAAGGAACACACCAAAACTCTGTTCTTAAGGCTGCCTCTTTGTGTAGAATCCCTGGCTCACTGTCCTGGAACTGGGATCAGGGTCATGATCTGCTCCTCTTGGAGTAACATGCATACTTTTCCACTGGAGGCAATAGTCTCTGATCTCTTAAGCTTGACTCTAAAATTCAAGTTGAAATTCTGTCCTATAAAAGATCTGGAGTGGTGCACTTGTGGCCCTAGAGTTCTTGATCTGCCAGTCCTGGGGGTATGCTCTCCATCTTATGATTTCAAGCAAATGCTTGCCTCAGTTGTTTGACCATGTTTTTATACTTTCTTCCAGAGATAGATTGTGATCTGTTTTTGGCTACATCTGGAGAAAAAGGGAATTGTCCCAGGCAATCAGGCAATTCCACAAGTCTAGATTGAAAATTTTCACCACATACTGAGAAATTCTGCCAAAAGCCATTGGAAATATGTGATATTTGAGAATCTGTCAAACAAACATTTTAATTAACCTTTTCTTCAGATTCCCTGAGGTCTATTCTTGTATGATGTCATCATGAACCAAAATACTTGGACTATATTATCTCAGGTGCTCACAAAGTACTGCTTTCGCTGAGTTAAGATTTAGCGTAGCACCCAACACAAAAATATTAGTGGAAGTGGCCAAAAGAAATGGTTATTTGAACCATTTATTTTTAAGTCTACAACTTGTCAAGATTGTTTATTTTTTTCCCCACTACCTCAAATGTAAGTGCCTTCTTTACAATAAATTCCTCTTTGAAAAAAAGAAAAAAAAACCAATAAATTCCTCTTTGAATTCTGTGGTCATATAAAATGTTCATTTCTTATAATGAATTTATATGCCTTCTCTCTTGCCCTTCTCAACTTGTTTTCCTTTGCGTTGTAAGTTCCAGAAAAACAGGACCTAATGTCAGTACCTGAAGTTTTCAACTCAGTGCAGGTCTCCTGGTAACAATCATTTTTTTGCTCTTTTTCTTTCTTTTTTCTTAATCATCCTGTTTTCAAAATATCAAGGTATACACTGAAAGAAGTCCCAGTTGCCCTGAGACTTTAAAAGAAACATATGACATACCGTTCACTAAAAATTAATGGCAGACCTACTGTTACAGCTCTATAATACAATTCTAGAAAAGTTTTGTTTCCATCCTTTTCTTCTGTACCTTCTGCTCTGGTAGCCCAAGGCAAATCTCTCCGCAGTGTACTTATAATGTTGCCTCCCTGCAGACTGAAATTTTTTCTCTCCTTCATGCTATCATTACATGATTTCACCTCATCTCTTGAAAATTCCTTTTTCCCTGATTTTAATTTCTCCCATTTCTTATTACATGCCTCTTGATTCTCAAATGGCAAGGTTATGACTTCAAACGCTTGGCAAATAATTTCTGTCAGCTGAATGATCGTGGCGTATACTTCCCTAAAGGTAGCAGAGAAATATTCCTTCATCTTTCCACTCCAGACAGACAGACTTACTTACCCTCATTGGGCACTGTATTTCCTGCCTTTCCTTTTAGTTAATAAAAGAATGCTGGTTCCAGAAGCTAGTTTCTCCCTCTTGTTCCCATCTCATCATCTTCTGTAAGTGTGATTTATCCTCTATGTGTCCGTGTTGTTTGCTGCACATTTGAGCATTTCTGTAGAATATAAAATAGGAAAAAAAAAATTCAGATCAAAGGCTAGGTGCATGTTTAATCTGGGTACATCCTAACAGTTTTCCATGGTGTCAAAGGGTTTGGTTATTTTAAGGTTTTCTCATTTTTGTTTGAGAGTCCATATACTTGCCAATATTTCTTAGTATTACCAGGCTAATTTTTCCCCCATTCTGATTAAGGCTAGTCATATGTCAACTTTGGATTTAATTTTCATTTCCCTAACTTCTGATATTATTTTGCCACTTTTCACGTTTTTGTTGGCCTTTATAGAGAATTTTCTGTTGTTGAGTCTCCTATTTAAGCCTTTTCTCTCCATTTTTTCTATTGTGTTCTTTAAAAACAACTTATGAGTCTGTTATATGTCATGAATTTGAATTCTTGGTCAGAAATATAAACTATTACTTTTTTTTCTACCTCTGGCTTACTTTTCATGCTCTTAATGATACCTTGTGATAGAAAGAATGTTATTAATTTAACAAGTCTATTTTTTCAGTGTTGTCTGTCAGGTATATGTGTTTTGTGATATGTTTATGGAATTTTGCTACTTCAAGATCATAAATGTATTCTTCTCTGTTATACTCTGGTTTTATTACCATAGACATTTAAATCTGTAGCCCATCTGGAATGGATTGTTATGTATCGTATGAAGTAGGGGTTGAAGATCACTCCCCTGTTGGAATATCCAGTGATTCACAGATGATGATTTAAAAGATCACAAGTCCTTTCTGTGTTATAACAATACCTTTGCTATCAATCAGATGACCGTGTGTATTTTTTTTCCATTATTTTATCTTTTCTTTTGCTATACAACACTTTGTTCAATAATGTAGCTTTTGAATTAGTGAAAGTATTAGTTTCTCAGTCATGTCTGTCTCTTTGCGATCTCATGGACTATAGCCCATCAAAATTCTCTGTCTGTGGAATTCTCCAGGCAGTGGGTTGCCATTCCTTTCTCCAGGGAATCTTTCTGACCCAGGGATTGATCTCAGGTCTCCCACATGGAAGGCAGATTTTTACCATCTGAGCAACCAGGGAAGCCCTTTAGAATAATATGATTTCTCCTAATTTTTATCTTTTCAAAGTATTTTTTAGCTCTTATTGACCATTTACTTCATAAACACAACATCTTGTTCATTTCCATAAACTTTTCATTTTCATTTAAAATTAATTGAACATATAGAATAATTAGAAAATTAACTTTTATATTATTAAGCCTTCAAACCTATATAAGATATTTTTAAAAGCTTTTAAAAATAATGTACAGGTATATTGGACTTTTAAAATAAGTATTTAAATTGTTCTGAGTCATTTTTATGGACACTATTACTTTATATATTTTCAAACTTAGAGAAAAGTTGATTTAATAGTCAA
This sequence comes from Nanger dama, assembly GCA_917880005.1. Lineage (NCBI taxonomy): Eukaryota > Metazoa > Chordata > Mammalia > Artiodactyla > Bovidae > Nanger > Nanger dama. Next base: position 27,645,782 of record CAKJTW010000021.1, read on the forward strand.
GGAACTCCCATATACCCTAATTCAGATTTGCCAGTTTCTTTTAGTGTTTCACTGTTTGCATTATTCTTGTTCTCTTTCTCTCTCATATTGTTTTTCTGAATCTTCTCCACTCTACATTCAAATTTCAGCAATTGGTCCAATAATGTATTTTACAGTAAATTTTTACTAGTTCAACATCTAATTGAGAATAATGCATTGCATTCATGTAATGTCTGTTTTTACTCCTCTAATTTGAAGCAGTCCTTCGGCCTTTCTCTTCTTTAGCCTTGGCATTTTTGAAAAACAAAGGGCAGTAATTTCAGTTATTTTGTAGAATTTTCTTCAATTTTGGTTTTCTACGGTTTCCCCATTATTTGTTTTAGCTTCCATGTTTTTAAGGAGGAGTAGGGTTGGGATGGTAAGTTCAGAAATGCCAAACAAACAATGCATCCTCAGTGAATGATAAAGAAGGCACATGTCAGTTTATCTCCGTTTTAGTCATGTTAACTTTGGTCACGAGTTGCAGATGGTGTCTGGCAGTTTCTTCGCTAGATCATTTTTTTTTTTTGCTTTCTGATTAATAAGAAATTTATGTGATGATACCAAGTAAACATTCAGTCACTCATCAAACTTTCACCTATTTCACATACACTGATAATTTCCAAAATCCTTCCCTTCTTCTCTGTTAGTTGGTATTCTTCTGTAAGAAACACCTTACCCACCTTTGCAATTATTCATTCATTCATTTATTTATATCAGCATGAAGTTTTACATATATTTTTAAATTTATTTGGTTATATTATTCATTTTAATATTTAAATTGTCTCAGATTCAGTCTGAGACACAGTCTTTAATCTGTGTACTTTTGACAGGGCTCTGTTATTTTTTGAAAACTTCCTAAACTTCCTTACATTCTAGAAGCATAGACTGTCTCTGACTCATCCCATACTGTTCTTGCCGCAGTCCTGGAATCAGCCATTTTTTCAAGGAGCCCAGATTTCTCTTCATGAACAGTATTATTTATAAATAAAGATTTGGGCAATAGGAAGGTCATGTGTCTCAGCCTTCTGAGGAGAGGGGACCAGGAAATATATTTGTATATATAATCTCTATTATTGTAGTTATCAAATATCTATCGACCTATGTATATACATATATGTGTGTGTCTATACACAAAATTCATAAATTCATATTTGCTATGTGTTTATATACAAATTGTGTAAATTTGAGTCCCTTCATATTTATAAGTCCCCTTCCTTGACAGTGAGAAATCTAATTCCCATTATACACAGTGAATGGATTCATTTCATGAGCCTGAACATAGAAAGTAGTTTCAGAGTTGTTAATAAAGACCATCACCAAAAGCAAGCCTACTAACAAGAATCAATATTTGTTTAGGGTTTTTTCTTCTTTTTCAGTAAAATATACCTATAGTGAAAAACAAAATTCATAAATTTTAAGTGTTTAATTCAATGAGTTTCAACAAATAGATATCATATCCCTAAGAAATAGAACTTTCTATCTCCCAGAAAATTCTCTCCTGCCCTATCCCAGGAATTTCTCCACGCCCTGCCCCCTCATACACACGCATACACACGCAGATGTGTGTGCATCTATATATAACTATCTTTTAAGAGGTGACATTTCCAGAACTGTTGCTGAATACCCTGACTGATGAGCACTCTGCTTTCTATGTGATAAAAACCTGAATGTCTAAAGCCACAATTGTACAATAAATTTGATATCTTTCAACAGTCTTTTATTGGACTTTTATAATCAAATAGTATATAACGTTAAATTTTTATTCAGTTATTCTGGAGAAAAACAAGCTTCAGAGTTTTAGGGTGTTCAAATGAGTTAGTAAGATTATTTCTTAGATTGGTGAGCAATGGTATTTAAACACACATGGTCAGTGAATATAGATGTAAGTTCATTTTGATAAAATGTAACTGCAATTCCAATGGCCATAATTGTGTCATATATTAAACAGTTAAAGAGTAGTGATTCTATAAAGTCAGCTTATATAGCATACCTGATATTGTGCTTCTTATGACAGGAGAGAGCCTGTTGTATGTATATAAGGCATTCACTAATTTGGCTTTTCCATCATTTAGTATTGTAGGTGGTCTTCAACTGAAAGATCTTAAAGTGCACCTGTCATTTTTTTCTCATCAGACCCAAACCTGGAGTGTTGCTGTACAGCACTGTCTTTAGTGTCTCTTGCCCTTTGTAGGAGCTTGCATATTCCTCCTTGACCCCTCTCTCTTTTTCTTGCCTACTGTGGTTATTCTGTAGCTGCCATGACACCTTGACTCCTGCCTTTTCCAAGTGTCCTCACTCACACAAAACAGAGCTATTTCTTGGAAACACACAGTCACCAGTCAAGTTATATAGAAGGTTATGCAAGATGAAATGCTAATAAATACATCAGCCAGAGTTCTGTAAAAGAAAAAGTATTAAAATTTTAACACAGGGTGATAGAAATTTATAAAATTGTTTGAGATGCATAGGGAAAAATTTACAAAGGCTGTTGTAGAAAATTCCAAACTGCTAGAACTATAGCACTGAAGTGGGTAATTCAGTGGAGGGTGCTTGAAAGTCATGGACAAGTTCCCATATCTGCCATCTGCTGATGTTTACTCATGTCCCAGCAAATACTACCAGAAGTAGTGGGTTTTTTCTTCTCCTTTATCTTTCAGGTCTCATATGCTAACTCACATTTCTAAAATCTAATGGGAGCGCTGTTGGCAACTGAGTTTGGAAGGTCTTATGCTCTGGTCGGTACCAGGGGAGAGACTAAAGGGTGGAGATGTTACTGAGCATCAGCGTGTATATCTCACATAGTAGACTTTAGTGTGAAAGTGCAAGTGTTAGTCACTCAGTTGTGTCCAACTCTTTGTGACCACATGGACTGCAGCCTGCCGAGCTCCTTTGTCCATGGAATTCTCTGTATACCTTGCTTCAAATAATATTTTCATTTATAAAGCAGTCTAAGTTTTTCCATGGAGATTTGGTCATGTAGTCATGTAAGTAGAGATGAACCGATTGCCATATATGGTTTCCTCAATGAATCAAATTAAGTGTTAACTAAATTTTAACATCCTGAACAGTATTTTTATTTCCAAAGGACTTGGTGTCACTTTAACTTTTTTTATATCAAGCTTAATGGAAAGTCTGTTATTTAACTTCAGAGTAATGAAAAATAAGGTTCAGTACTCTAAATGCCATCTTTTCTGAGGCATACTAGTGAATGGATTAGATGGGAAGACACAAAATGATGTTTTAAGAAGGACTTCAGACTTTGGTGATTGCAGTGCTTTATTTAAAGATGTGGCACAGGAGAATAAGCCTGTAAAAATATGCTAATCAAGAGACTGATTTATGACTGGAAGAGACAACTATGAGCTCAGAATCATTAGTGCTCATGACTGGGCTCTGTTGCTTCTGACCTCATGGACCTTAGTCTGCCAGGCTCCCCAAATTGTCTAATTCCAAGAGACAGTGTCTGCTGATCTAGAGGTATGATTAGTGGACAGCAACTGGCCACAGTACCCAGTCAGCAATTCAGATCCTGAAAGGTTTGTCAGAAAACATTAAGGACATTTTCAATAAAACTGTAGATCAAGGATTCAGAGGCCGAAGTAACAACTCTCTGAGTACACAGGTAGGGAGAGCAGACTATAAGACCCTGATATAACATATAAAAGGACTTCCCTGGTGACTCAGATGGTAAAGCATCTGCCTATAATGTGGGAGACCAGGGTTCAATCCCTGGATTGGGAAGGTCCCCTGGAGAAGGAAATGGCACCCCACTCCAGTATTCTTGCCTGGAAAATCCCATGGTCGGAGAAACCTGGTGGGCTATAGTCCATGGGGTTGCAAAGAGTCAGACAAAACTGAGCAACTTCACTTGCACTATAACATATAAAATAAGGATATGGAGCTGGTGAATTAAATGCACAGAATCTTATGCTAAAAGACAATGACTTATCAGAGCTACCTTCAAAATAAACAAGGGGAAAGGAATGTGATTACAGTCTCTGAGTAAGTGCTCTCACAAAGTCAAAGCAGATGAGAGGGGAGATTACCTGGATGTTGAATCACAGAGATGCTAACATCAACCTCCCTCAACAAAAGGATAGGATTGCCTCAAATTCCTTGCAGGATACAGAAAACTCTTGTTAGAAGACTGATGATGGTAGACATGAGAGGCAAATGAGATTATTTGTTCTTCATAATCCAAGTGGGATGGTATCAAACGAAAAGGTTTCTGCACAGTAAAGGAATTGTCAACAAAATAGAGCGACCTACCAAATGGGAGAAAATATTTGCAAATCATAGATCTAGAAAGGGGTTAAAATCCAAAATACATTAAAAATCATTATAACTCAATAGCAAAAAAAAAAAAAAAATTCAAAACTGGGCAGAAGGCCTGAATAGACATTTTTCAAAGAAGACATACAGATGGCCAACAGGCACATGAAAAGATGCTCAGCATTACTAGTCATCAGGAAAATGCAAATCAAAACCACAATGAGACATCACCTCACACTTGTCGGAATGTTAGCTCATCAAAAAGAGATAACAAATGTTCATGATGATGTGGAGAAAATAGAACCCTTGTGCACTGTCGGCAAGAATGTAAATGGGTGCAGTCGCTATGGAAAACAGTGTGAAGATTCCTCAAAAAAGAAAAAAATAGAACTGCTATATGATTCAGAAATTCCACTTCTGAGTATTTATCCAAGGAAAATGAAAACACTAACTTGAAAAGATATCTGCACCCACCTCCTGTTCATTTCAGCACTATTTATAATAGCCAAGATATGGAAAGAACTAAATGTCCATTGATAGATGGATAAAGATATTATGGTATATGTAGCATATGTATATATAGTATATATAATGGTACCCCACTCCAGTATTCTTGCCTGGAAAATTCCATGGACAGAGGAGCCTGGTAGGCTGCAGTCCATGGGGTCGCTGAGAGTTGGACACAACTCAGTGACTTCACTTTCACTTTTCACTTTCATGCATTGCAGAAGGAAATGGCAACCCACTCCCATATTCTTGCCTGGAGAATTCAGGGACGGCGGAGCCTGGTGGGCTGCCGTCTATGAGGTGGCATGGGGTCAGACACGACTGAAGCGACTTAGCAGCAGCAGCAGCAGCAGCAGAGAGAATAGAATATTATTCAATCATAAAAAGGAATGAAATTTCTCCATTTGTGCCAACATGGATGGACCTCGAGGGCATTCTGCTAAGTGAAGTAAGTCAAACAGAGAAAGACAGATACCTTATGATTTATCTTACACATAAAATCTAAAAAGGAAAAAATAAGCTCAGAAACACAGAGAACTAATTAATGACGTCCAGAGGCAGAGGGCGGGGGGTGGGGAAAATAGTGAAAAGGTCAAAAGGCATAATAATAACACTTGAAGGACTGATGCTGAAACTGAAGCTCCAGTTGTTTGGCCACCTGATGCAAAGAGCTGACTCATGGGGAAAGACCCTGATGCTGGGAAAGACTGAAGGCAGGAGGAGAAGGGGACGACAGAGGATGAGATGGTTGGATGGCATCACTGACTCAATGGACATGAGTTTGAGCAGGTTCTGGGAGACAGTGAAGGACAGAGAAGCCTGGTGTGCTGCAGCTCATGGGGCTGCGAAGAGTCGGACATGACTTAGCTATTGAACAACACCAACCATGTAAAAGTAATTTTTAAAAAGTTTTACATTGCCATATCAAAAGCAAAATGCATATCAAAAGGCAATATAAATACATTTTTTTTGGTCTAATGGGGACCTTGTGACTACTTACACTTTCAGGCATCACAGGACCGATAAAGAGAATAGCAGGAGCGTGCAGGATGCTCTGAAGAGGAGGCTTATAAGGGGACCACATCAGTGCTACTCACATTCCAGTATTCAGAAATCTCTCTCTTGATCACAATCTAGTCACAACGGAGGTTGGGAAATCTAGTCTTCTGTGCCTAGGATGTTCTTATTTTATTTTATATTTGGTTGAATTTTGAGTTTTCACTTCAGATTTCGTTAGTCACCCATGATAGGCTTCTCAACAGCACCAATTTCAACAAACCTCACTTGCCTTCTGTTTGAATTCTATGACCCTATTAAGTGTTCATTTTTAAAAACTGAAATATAGCTAACTTACAATGTGTATTAAAGTATACGGCAAAGTGCTTCAGTTATACATTTAGTGTATATATTTTTCAGATAATTTTCCATTATAGGTCATTATAAGATACTGAATATAGTTCCCTGAGCTATACAGTAGGTCCTTATTTATTTTATAGGTAGTAGTGTATATATGTTAATCCCAAACTCCTAATTTATCTCCCTTACTCCCACTATCCTTGTGAGTAACCAGAGTTTCAACAAACCTCATTTTTATCTTGGATGCATGCTCTTCTAATACGTTAATAGAAATAAAGTTTTCTCCTTTAATTAATTGAAGATGCTCCTCCCCTGAATTCCTGTTCTTTCTCATCCTAATTGGCTTTTTATCAGAAATAATCATTCAGTTATTCACCTTTTATTAAGTTGTTTTATGCTAGTTTCTGGGACCTTCTTACTTTATATACCCCAGATTGAAAGGGACCTAGAGACATTGCCTCAGGAAATCTCTATATAATTGAATATCTTCATGGCTCTTTATGTTTTACAGATGTGGTAGGTATGACCCAGAGATGTTAAGCAACCCTAGGAAATCTGACTAGCGAGTTCAGTTCAGTTGCTCAGTCATTTCCGACTCTTTGCGACCCCATGGACTGCAGCATGCCAGGCCTCCCTATCTACCACCAACTCCTGGAGTTTACCCAAACTCATGTCCATTGAGTTAGTGATGCCATCCAGCCATCTCATTTTCTGTCATCCCTTCTCCTCCTGCCTTCAATCTTTCCCATCATCAGGGTCTTTTCAAATGAGTCAGCTCTTCGCATCAGGTGGCCAAAGTATTGGAGTTTCAGCTTCAGTATCAGTCCTTCCAATGAACAGACTCCTCTGTTTATCTTTGGAGACCTCATAAACCAGCTTTTTGAAGCTATTTCTTATTGAAATTGGGCTTCAGTGCTTACTTAGGGGGTGGTAATTTAAATCAATTTTGTTACTTTTTCTTTTCTTTTCTTTTTTTTTTTAACAAAGTCTCTTATTGAATGTCACTTCTGTTATGGCCAAACTAGCCACAATGGCAACACACTCCAGTACTCAGGCCTAGCAAATCCCATGGGTGGAGGAGCCTGGTGGAGTGCAGTCCATGAGGTTGCTAGGAGTCGGACACGACTGAGCAACTTCACTTTGACTTTTCACTTTCATGCATTGGAGAAGGCAATAGCAACCCACTCCAGTGTTCTTGCCTGGAGAATCCCAGGGATGGGGAAGCCTGGTGGGCTGCTGTCTCTGGGGTCTCACAGAGTCGGACACGACTGAAGCGACTTAGCAGCCACAAGCCTTAAAGGAAAAAACACCTAGTTTTAACATTTACATTCTGAAGCTCATAACCAAGGATTTTTCTATAATAGTCTCCTCTGCTGTGAATTTTCACACTCATCTTTATTTGCAATAAAAACTACCAAAACCAACACCAAGTGAAGTCACTCAGTCGTTTCTGACTCTATGACCCCATGGACTGGAGCCTACCATGCTCTTCCATCCATGGGGATTTTCCAGGCAAGAGTACTAGAGTGGGGTGCCATTCCCTTCTCCAAATAAAGACTACATTTGCCACTAATGTTTGTTCCTTCTGATTGTCTATGGATCAATTTAGTTCAATTCAGTCGGTCAGTTGTGTCCGACTCTCTTGCAACCCCGTGAACTGCAGCACCCCAGGCCTCCTTGTACATCACCAACTCCTGGAGTTCACTCAAACTCACATCCATCAAGTCAGTGATGCCATCCAGTCATCTCATCCTCTTTTGTCCCCTTCTCCTTCTGCCTGCAAGCCCTTCCAGTATCAGTCTTTTCCAATGAATCAACTCTTCCCATGAGGTGGCCAAAGTTTCAGCTTTACCATCATTCCTTCCAAAGAACACCCAGGACTGATCCCTTCTAGAATGGACTGGTTGGATCTTCCTTGTAGTCCAAGGGACTCTCAAGAGTCTTCTCCAACACCGCAGTACAAAAGCATCAAATCTTTGGCACTCAGCTTTCTTCACAGTCCAACTCTCACATCCATACATGACAACTGGAAAAACCATAGCCTTGACTAGATGGACTTCTGTTGGCAAAGTAATGTCTCTGCTTTTGAATATGCTATCTAGGTTGGTCATAACTTTCCAAGGAGTAAGTGTCTTTTAATTTAATGGCTGCAGTCACCATCTGCAGTGATTTTGGAGCCCCCCAAAATAAAGTCTGACACTGTTTCCCCATCTATTTCCCATGAAGTGATGGAACCAGATGCCATGATGTTCGTTTTCTGAATGTTGAGCTTTAAGCCAACTTTTTCACTCTCTTCTTTCACTTTCATCAAGAGGCTTTTAGTTCCTCTTCACTTTCTGCCATAAGGGTGGTGTTATCTGCATGTCTGAGGTTCTTGATATTTCTCCAGCAATCTTGATTCCAGCTTGTGCTTCTTCCAGCCCAACATTTCTCATGATGTACTCTGCATAGAAGTTAAATAGGCAGGGTGACTAGATACAGCCTTGACGTACTCCTTTTCCTATTTGGAACCAGTCTGTTGTTCCATGTCCAGTTCTAACTCTTGCTTCCTGACGTGCATATAGGTTTCTCAAGAGGCAGGTCAGGTGGTCTGGTATTCCCATCTCTTTCAGAATTTTCCACAGTTTATTGTGATCCACACAGTCAAAGGCTTTGGCATAGTCAATAAAGCAGAAATAGAGGTTTTTCTGGAACTCTCTTGCTTTTCCCCGGAACTCTCTTGCTTTTTCCATGATCCAGCAGATGTTGGCAATTTGATCTCTGGCTCCTCTGCCTTTTCTAAAACCAGCTTGAACATCAGGAAGTTCACAGTTAACGTATTGCTGAAGCCTGGCTTGGAGAATTTTGAGCATGACTTTACTAGCATGTGAGATGAGTGCAATTGTGTGGTAGTTTGAGCATTCTTTGGCATTGCCTTTCTTTGGGATTGGAGTGAAAACTTATCTTTTCCATTTCTGTGGCCACTGCTGAGTTTTCCAAATTTGCTGGCATATTGAGTACAGCACTTTCACAGCATCATCTTTTAGGATTTGAAATAGCTCCACTGGAATTCCGTCACCTCCACTAGCTTTGTTTGTAGTGATGCATTCTAAGGCCCACTTGACTTCACATTCCAGGATTTCCGGCTCTAGGTGAGTGATCATACCATCATGATTATCTTGGTCACGAAGATATTTTTTCTGCCTATGGATAAACAACAAAATGTTTAGTTAGTTTTCAAACTTTACAACTTTTTTTATCCCAATGTTATTCAGAGAAACTAAACTTTAGGCTAATTTTAAAAGGTGGCCACAACCTCTTTCCTTGACTTGTGGTGATCACTGCAATTACGTTTAATGAGAGCTGCTGCTGCTGCTGCTAAGTTACTTCAGTCGTGTCCGACTCTGTGCGACCCCATAGCCAGCAACTCACCAGGCTTCCTCGTCCCTGAAGTCGCTCAGTCGTGTCCAACCCTCAGCGACTCCATGGACTGCAGCCTTCCAGGCTCCTCCATCCATGGGATTTTCCAGGCAAGAGTACTGGAGTGGGGGTGCCACTACCTTCTCCATAAATGAGGGCAAGATACGTTAAAGAGAAGCTATTTTCTACTTAACATTGTGTGGCTAAACTAATCAATGGGAGAAGCATGAACATGAGCTTTTCTTACTTAATGAATATAAATTTATGTGTCATTATTAAGTGATTTTGATATCCTTTGAAGCTTTTTACAGATCTTTCTACCATCTCAGTCGTATGGTTCCTGAAGATGCTCACTGATTATGAGCAAAGACTCCCAAGATTTTATGTTAATTTGACTGTGTCATTTTGTCCTATTGATTAGGATTTCCTGAATTAAGTCTTCTTCAAATGCACATCTTTGAAAAGATGAAATCTGCTTTCAGCAACACCACAAAGCAAGCCTTGTATAATTGTTATTCCATAGGTGGATTCAGTTCATACATATACTTATCGTGAATGTTTAACTGATTTTAATTTATATGATTGATATAACTAGAAATATTTATAGGATTACCTTTAATGATTAAATTTGCATTTTTATATCTGTTTCAAGCTGAAAAGATGATGTGATATTTTATTTCACAGTTACTCATTTGCTTTAAAACTGCTTTAAATACTCTCTTGTGAGCTAAAAATTGATTGCAATTGTGGAAATTAATGAATCTCAGCACAATTGATTCAGTATCTCCAAGCAGCCCACAAGTATACTGAATATTCACTTTATTTGTAGATGGAAAAGCTATCTAGATTTTATTTTAAATTTATTTGAACTTAGATCTCTTAAAAGTGTTAAGGCCAAAGTTTTGTATGTGCAAGGAAAAAAAAAGAGTAGCTATGAACCAAGGCATTCATTGTGAGTTACAAAACAGATCATTTCACTAAGTTATAAATTCTAAGTCATTTCAAGCTTTTTTTGTTTCTGATATTTACATCCTAATTCTTAACACTGTAAAAATGATATTGTAAAACACAAAGCTGGCAGTTAATTAAGTAACAAAATTTTTTTAGGATTGTAATCCGCTTATAAAATAAAGCAAAAGAAATACAAAACCTGAAGCAGCAGCAAAACTGCTTCAGTAATAACAACAAGCATTCATTGCTACAAACAGTAAGCCTTCAGGGGACAAGGAATTATACAGATTCATAAAAATCAAGTCCAGACGCTATAGGTAAGGGTCCGACTTGTGTGTATGCATGTATGTATTTTCTTATCAGGTTAGAAAGTGCTTCAGTTTCACAACTTAACAAACAAGGCAGTCGCATAATTCAATTCCTTTATTTCCTTTAAAAGAGTATTAATTTAAATTTAGGAGAAAGGCATAGAACATATGCTCTTTAGAGCATAATCATAAAACACAGCTTTATTACGTATGCTTTAACTTCAGACATTCACCATTTTTTAAATTAAAAGAACCCACCCTAAAGCATGAAAACTGAGAAACACCATTATTGGAAGATTTTTATAAACTTTTCAGGGCCACCTGCATGAATTTTTATCAATATTCAGAAATCACCCGAGACTCTCTGGTTACTCAGGATTATTTTATTTAGGCAGGGCACACTGCTAGTCTCTCTGGAACATCTTGAGGACTGTTTCAAAGGTCCTTGAATAAAACCCTAAGTAGAATGGGATTGAGGGTGGTAGTGGTGATGGTCAATAGAAAGGTATAGCCCTGAGAATTTCTAAGTGCTGGCTGAGCACCAGGGCAGCGTGAAGTATGTGTGGGTAACATGGGCCAAGACCTTCAATGATATCTCTAGTGAGTGAAATGTGGCAACTGTGGAGACAAGTGTGTGGGTGCCTGCAAGCCCACACACTTGGAGAGGTGGTGAAGTTTTCAGAAGGTTTTGTTATTTCAGCTGGGCACCAAGAGTAGTGGATCAGCCCTCATCTATATCAATTTACCTCACTGAGCCTGAAATTTCTAAGCTATGAAATAGCTGATCTTTTAAATCCAGCAGCCATGAGGGATCATTGTTCAAAAATCACTTGGATTATGCAGTGCTGGTCTTAAGCTGTAGTAGGACCTATGAGGTTTTTGAAGACTAAGGGAGTCACAGTGGCATTAACTGACTGATTCACCATTGGCAGGCCAAGGAAAACGGGAAAGGAGTTAGACCTTGTAAGACACCAAAGTCAACCCAGCTGTATAAAACAGGAATCCTGAAAATGTGTGTGGCAACTTATTCTCTAAAAGTATGGCTTTTCATGGCTTTCTTTCAGTGAATTTCATATTAAAGAAAAAGGAGATCTACCTTCTTCTTGTAGAAATAAATTATGCAAACCTGAAGTCTGATAAACACGCTCAGAATTCTTGATCCAATAACCTTGAGATCAATGTCTTAGATTTTAGAAAGGTAAAAATGGGTGTATAGAATATATTAAGTAATACCTCAGAGTCTGGGGAAACACCCTACACTGTTAACACATTAATAGTTCTGCAATGAAATGTATCAGTATTTACAGTGGGCGGGACAAAGACCAAGAATAGCTTAGTGTCAGATTGGAATAGGTTTTATTGTCATAATCTGCAACAAATTCTTTAAGATATTTATGATCTACAGAACTTTGAGATACTGGAATTACAGACCTGTACTGATTCAATTTAGTCACTTAGAGGTCCCAAGTCTCTTCACTTTTTATTTCTAAAATGACACAGAGGGAATGTAAAATGTAATTTCATGAACACTGGAAGGACTCTTTGCAAAAGAAAATTCTGACCCTAAAGTAACAGTAGAAATGGCTTAAAAACAATCACCTTTGGAAAGATATAAAACTGATTTAAATTCCCTCCAAAGTATAATTTGCTAATATAAGTTCATTTCCTGAGAATGTTTTGATAATGAGGTCAGATGTTTTAATGATATTAGAATGAGGACAAGTAAAGAGAAATTTTCTTTAAAATCTGGCAAACACTAAGTTTATTGTCTTTTTGTCTGAATCCATTCTAGATAATGAACTCAGTATTGAGACTGTTGTGTTGAAGTTTTCTGTGTTGTACCCATATGGAAACATCCATCTGACAGTTAGCTTTAATACTTGAATCTTCAGGGGAGGCATATACACTGGTGATGTAAATATTTTCTCAGGAATATTTGTGGGTTAGCTAGCTCAGGGAGAATATAAAGCATCAGGTGGACCTTAAGATCACCGTTCATTTACAGTTTGGTTTCAGGAAGGGGCACCAGCAAAGCTGACCGGAAAGAAGGGGTGAGATGTTTAGGAAGAAAAGTAAAAGTGCACAGGGGCTTGTATAAGAAAGGAAGAGAATGTTGCAAAAAGATCATATAATTAGATGAAGAAATTAGCTATTTGTAGAAAAGAGGATTAAACACTCACTGGATATAATAGCAAGGAGGTCTTTAGCAGTCATAGGCAGTTGCTTCGAGGAGTCACGGGCAGAAGACAGACTGCGTTAGGGAGAGTTAGTAAAAAGAGCTAGTGAAAAACTCAATGGACATGAATTTGAGCAAACTCCAGGAGACAATGAAGGACAGGAAGCTTAACATGTTACAGTCCACGGGGTTGCAGAGTCAGAAAGGTCTTGGGGACTGAACAACAAGTAAAAAACTCTGGTGTGAAGGTGAAAGAGAAAAAGACAGGAGTTGTTTCAAAAGGGAAAAACTAGCATAGATATGAGCTCATTTAAGAAAGAAATTAACATAGTGAAAAATATTGAACATATATGAAAAACAAAGAGTAAAGTAGAACAGAGTCTCCTGGAAGGGAAGACATTCTGGAAACTGTATAGGTTTGTACCAGTGAGTTCATGGCTTATGGCTTCTATTTTCTCCAAGAAATAGAAGCTGAGAGTGAAAGGAGCCTGTAGATATATGAAGTTTGAAGTAACAAGAGGATATTTGAAATAACAGCTCTGAAAAATAAGAGTGAATTGACTAGGGAAACATAAGAATGAATTCCAGTATAGAGTTTTGCAGTGGAAGTGGCAGACTGAATTATGGTGGCCTAGCAGTATCAATCTGCACAATTAATTAATTTATTTAGCAGGACCACCAAGGAGGAATAAGGGTGATTGCTATATGTGGGATGAGAGATGTTCAAATATTCGAACCAAGAAGGTATATACTGGTGAAAACTACATTGATATTTTAAAGCCAAGTCAGTTCAGTTCAATTCAGTCAACTCAGTCATGTCTGACTCTTTGTGACCCCATGGACTAGCAGCACACCAGGCTTCAAACTCATATCCATTGAGTCGGTGATGCCATCCAACAAACTCATCCTTTGTTGTCTCCTCCACTGAGTCAGTTCTTCGCATCAGGTGGCCAAAGTATTGGAGTTTCAACTTCAGCATCAGTCCTTCCAATGAACACCCAGGACTGATCTCCTTTAGGATGGACTGGTTGGATCTCCTTGCAGTCCAAGGGACTCTCAAGAGTCTTCTCCAACACCATAGGTCAAAAGCATCAATTCTTCTGTGCTCAGCTTTCTTTATAGTCCAACTCTCACATCCATATATGACTACTGGAAAAACCATAGCTTTGACTAGATGGACCTTTGCTGGCAAAGTAACGTCTCTGCTTTTTAATACTCTGTCTAGGTTGGTCATAGCTTTTCATCCTGGGAGCAGGCGTCTTTTAACTTCATGCTGAAATCACCACCTGCAGTGATGAGCCCAAAAAAACGAAGTCTGTCACTGTTTCCATTGTTTCCCCATCTATTTGCCATGAAGTGATGGGACCAGGTGCCATGATCTTAGTTTTCTGAATGTTGAGTTTTAAACCAACTTTTACACTCTCTTTCACTTTCATCAAGAGGCTCTGTAGTTCTTCTTTGCTTTCTGCTATAAAGATGGTGCCACCTACATATCTGAGGTTACTGATATTTCTGCCAGCAATCTTGATTCCAACTTGTGCTTCATCCAGCCTGGCATTTCACTTGATGTACTGTGCATATAAGTTAAATAAGCAGGGTAACAATGTACAGCCTTGATGAACTCCTTTCCAGATTTGGAACCAGTCTGTTGTTCCATGTCCATTTCTAACAATTCCTTCTTGACCTGCATACAGATTTCTCAGGCGGCAAGAATGGTGGTCTGGTATTCCCATCTCTTCTAGAGTTTGTTGCTATCCACACAGTCAAAGGCTTTGGCATTGTCAATAAAGCAGAGGTGGATGTTTTACTGGAACTCTTTTGCTTTTTTATGATCTAACGGATGTTGGTAGTTAGATGTCTGATTCCTCTGCCCTTTCTAAATCCAGCTTGAACATCTGGAAATTCACAGTTCACGTACTGTTGAGGCCTGGCTTGGATAATTTTGAGCATTGCTTTGCTAGCATGTGAAATGAGTGCACGTGTGGTAGTTTGAATATTCTTTGGCATTGCCTTTCTTTGGGATTGGAATGAAAACTGAGATTTCCAATCCTGTGGCCACTGCTGAGTACTCCAAATTTGCTGGCATATTGAGTGCAATACTTTCAGAGGATCATCTTTTAGTAGCTCAACTGGAATTCCATCACCTCCACTAGCTTTGTTCGTAGTGATGCTTCCTAAGGCCCACTTGACTTTGCATTCTACAATGTCTAGCTCTAGGTGAGTGACCACACACCATTGTGGTTATCTGAGTTAAGGTCTTTTTTGTATAGTTCTGTGTATTCTTGCCACCTCTTCTTAATATCTTCTGCTTCTGTTAGGTCCATACCATTTCTGTCCTTTTTGTGCCCATCTTTAGATGAAATGTTCCCTTGGTATCTCTCATTTTCTTGAAGAGATCTCTAGCCTTTCCCATTCTCTTCGTTTCCTCTATTTCTTTGCATTGATCACTGAGAAAGGCTTATCTGTCCTTGCTGTTCTTTGGAACTGTGCATTCAAATGAGTATATCTTTCCTATTCTCCTTTGCTTTTCACTTCTCTTCTCTTCACAGCTATTTGTAAGGCTCCTGCAGACAACCATTGTGCCTTTTAGCATTTATTTTTCTTGGGGATGGTCTTGATCCCTGCCTCCTGTACAATGTCATGAACTTCCATCCATAGTTCTTCAGGCACTCTGTCTATCATATCTAATCCTTCGATTCTATTTGTCACTTCCACTGTATAATCATAAGGGATTTGATTTAGGTCACACCTGGATGGTCTAGTGATTTTCCCCACTTTTTTCAATTTAAGTCTGAATTTGGCAAAAAGGAGTTCATGATCTGAGCTACAGTCAGCTCCTGCTCTTGTTTTTGCTGACTGTATAAAGCTTTTCCATCTTAGGCTGCAAAGAATATAATCAATCTGATTTTGGTATTGACCATCTGGTGATGTCTATGTATAGAGTCTTCTCTTGTGTTGTTGGAACAGGGTGTTTTAAAGTCAAAAACATGTAATTGAACTGAGAATTTTACAGAAGAAAGAATTGAATAAGAATACGTCATATTAAACTAACCCTTCTCTTTCAGTAGGATTAGCAAACTAGTAGACAAGATAAATGTTACAGATATAATATATATTGTTTTTGATAAGGCTTTAATTTGTTCATTAATTACACTCCACAAGTGATTAATCTTTATATTGCTGCAAAAGACAAATATGACTTTTGGCAGAGGGCAGGTCCACAATAAATGTGTTGAGTGAATTAATGAATTACTTTTTGATCAAAGATGTGGTTTAGACAATCATGTGCTAAGTCTCTTCGGTCGTTTCTGACTCTTTGCAACCCTGGAAACTGTAGCCAGCCAGGTTCCTTCATCCATGGAATTCTCCAGGCAAGAATACTGGAGTGGGCTGCCATTTCCTCCTCCAGGGGATCTTGTTAACCCAGGGATCAAACTTGCAGCTCCTGTGGCTCCTGCATTGCAGGCAGATTCTTTACCACTGAGCTACCAGGGAAGCTCGTAGACAGGAAAATAGGTTAATTAAGACTAAGTGTGTTTGCTCTAGGATTAATGTCAATCTAGAACAAAATTTCCAGTTATTTGTCTTTCTTGATCTTATCTAATACAATCTAGATAAGAAAAAGACAGGATGGATGATTATAAAATTTTTATTTGATATACAGACAAAATGACCTTGAATTAAAATGAATAGAAAATCCTGTATTTCCATCTAAATTTAACTATACAAGTACAGGGTTCAAGAGGTTAATAAAAGGTAAACTCATGTGATGCCAGAGGCATACCTATAAAATAGTAATCCAATTATAATTCCATGTCAAAAAAAATGCTCTTATTTAGGGTGGCATTACTGTCCTATGCACTGATGTGAACATATTTGAAATACTTTGTTCAGTTTTTTGTGTGCCATTTTGGGAGATTAGATGGTGACTGTCTGAAAAATGTAACTAAGAGCTCTGGACTGCTGAGGGAAATAGACATGATGATCATGAAGAATGAGAGGCATAGGAAGAAAATTATAGCATTGTTAAATATAACAAAAGAAAAGACCCTTGTCTGGTGTATTGCAGAACTCCCCCACTTTAGGAAAGAGGTTGGACGCACTGACCTTTAAAGATACTGTCATACTCCAGGATTTCTCTACATCACTTGTTCTAATGGAAACCTAGATGGTTTTATAGAAAGGATACAAAGGATAAAATAAATATTTCTATTCTTTCTCACTAGTAGAAGTACCACAAAAGCAATCAGTTTCTCTTCTATTGAAGCTTTTCAATAAGATATTTTAGTTTCACAATCTTATTGAGCCAAGCGTACTTTTTCCCTATATTTGTCTACTTTGCAATTGAAGGAGAGTTATAGTTAACAGATCCAGATTTACTGGGTGTAATCTTGTCTTGCCTACATTTATGAGATATGAATATTTTCCCAGAAGATAAATTCACTTTCAAGCAAAACTGTTGAAATCATTATACTCTATAGATTTTTTACATGTGGTTTCTCAAATTTCCTAAGTGAAAATGCAAGCCACAGTTTTATCTGAATCAATTTGAAACAGTCACTAGTCAATGTATACATCAGTTCAACTCAAAAAATGGTTCAAGTATTCAACTTAGAATGGTGGTGGTGGTTTAGTCACTAAGTTGTGTCCGATTCTTGTGACCCCATGGACTGTAGCCTGCCAGGTGCCTCTGTCCGTGGGTTTCTCCAGGAAGAATACTGGAGTGGGTTGCCATTTCCTTCTCCACAACTTAGAATAAATACTACTAAAATAGTGAAACCCAATTATTCATTTATTTAAAGTACTTTTTAATGATCTTCTTTCCTATAAGTATATAATATAAAAATGGAATTAAGCCAGAGTTCATGTTTATGTCTGGCTAATATTTCTTTTTGATAACTAGAATTTCACTAGTAATATTTATATCAGATAAAATCCTTATAAGTACATTGTTTCTGATGTTTTACTAGTTACATACTTTATACCTTTAAAGATTCACTTAGCAAGAATTAATATTAGAAAAAGTAGATTTACCTATATAATTGCATTTAAAATTTTTTAGGATTTTTAGAGATTGACAGTGATATTCTGTTAAATAGATTATAAACATGTTTTGTGTCTTAGACAACTTAATATAAATAATGTGGGCCTAGACCATTAAAATTAAATAAATTTAAATTTAAAACTATTTCAAGTTGAATTGCACATAAACATGTATATCTGTCTGTCTACAGCACACACACTTTCTAGATTGGTTTTCTTCACTTTCTGTTATTGACTAGGCAAAACGTTTCAACTTTATTTTTCTTGGACCAGTCAGAAAATTTTTTGTAAGGAGTATTTGAAATTATTAATGAGAGGGAAAAATTGCCTTGGTTTATACAATAGTTAGTTGTTTTTTTTTTTAATAGTTAAGAACCAAGTGCAAAATGAGTTTGGATGAACTTAAGAGGGAAAAATATAAACCATAACTAGGAAAGTCATCATATGGGTTAATTTTACACATATTATTTAACTCTCATGTCATTAAATTTGCCTTTTGTGTTTTAATTTATCCTAAATGAGTAGTTGCAGTAATGAGAGAAAAAAATTAACACAGAACTCAATCTAATATTTTTCTCTAAATTTACAAAAGTTGCTGACTTAAAATACAAATAACTATGTAAACATTGGCTGTTGTGAGAAGAAAAATAGTGGAAAAAGTATCAGCTTAAGTCAAAGCAGTTGAATTCCATGGCTATGATCTCAACTTGCCAGCTGTAATATCCTGCGTTAGTCCATCTCCTTAAGACTCAGATGAAGCTTCCACCTCTATAATGGAAAATAATGTGTTCTTAGTTTGTCTTTAAGTGTTTTTATGGTAAAACTGAATTATAAGCCAACTATACTGCAAATAAGGAATCCCTGGTGGCTCAGGTGGTAAAGAACTCACCAGCAATGTAGGAGACCCAGGTTCCATCCCTGGTCAGAAAGATCCCCTGGAGAAGGCACTGCCAATCCACTCCAGGATTCTTGCCTGGAGAATCCCATGGACCAAGGAGCCCGGCAGGCTACAGTCCATGAGGTAGCGAACAGTCAGACATGACTGAGTGACTGACACATATACTGTAAATAAATCACGGAAGTAAGTGCTGTTATACTAAGAATCAGTTATGGGATGCATCTGTGTTTCACCAGTCTGGAGGCTTATAGAGAGCACTTTCTGAAAATATGTGGTCCCAGATTCCCTTTCTATGTCAGAGCAGTTCCTACAATGTATGTTCTGTGTGTGTGTGTGTGTGTGTGTGTGTGTGTGTGTGTGTGTGTGTGCGTGCCGGGATCCAGCATGAGGAATCCCTCCCGTGACAAGGTCATCCGGCAGAGGCCTGATGGGCAAGGCAAATCAGACCTCAGGGTTTCCCCTGGTATTTCCTGAGCATGTAACCCCCAAAATAAGAATCTGCCTGCCTTATTATTGTGCTTTTCCACTCTACTGACACACTCTGGAAAAAGTCAACTCTAGGCTTTAGTCTTCTGCATTTGAAAGGGATGTTTCAGTTAAACCTCCTCTGATAACTCTCTAGCCTGCCTAACAGGTTCCCCCGGACCTCTTACATCTTGTGACTTGCTTACAGCCGCCCAACGAGAGGCACAAAGCTTAAAAGCATCTTAAGATACAGAGCCTTTTCTAAAGAGCTAAAAATCATATTGGTGACGGGTTTTCACTGCTGACTCAATGATTGCTGCCAGGCCTCCATATTCTTTATCTTTTAGGCACCTGGGAGGATATTAATGAATGTAATCGGGATATGGAAAAAAGGTATATAATAGTTTTGATGTTAGCAACACTAGACTTTTGAGTTAATTACTTTTCTTTTTTATAAATCACTGTACTCCTTTTACTTGTTATAAATTGCTGTATCTTTGCTATGTAAGAATGTAACTTTATTTAGTGCTTTCTGAGAGTGGCACCAGACTTTGGGAAGATCAACACAAAAAGGCTCCTGGTTGACAAACCCTTATCAGAAAAGGGCTGTAAAATGTTAATTGGCCCTTTTGGACAGAAGATGATGTAAATCACCTAAGACCTGTGTATACAACTAGGTATGCAGAGAGAAAAGCCTGGTCTTGATAAGAGTCTGGGCTGCTAATGCTGCATAACTTTATATTACCCATTGATCTCTATGTACAGTCAAAACGTTATAAAAGGCCTTTCTAGACAATAGAGGCCGGGCCAGTCATTGGAAGGACTGGTTTCCCCGTGTCTCGTCTCCTCTTTACTCTAATTTCAGGCTTAATTCCCATTTGGGGCGTGGAGGCTCGCCATGTCTGCTTACTTGTCCTGGCTTCTAAGATCTGTAAGAGGGAGAACCCAAGGCGGGGCACTCTCCGATATTCAAATGGGCACCAGCGGCCTAACGTAGATGGTGCAAGTTCCTTCTCTGGAACTTTATTGGTTTTCATGTAAATCACGTTATTCAGCATCTTTTCTCCACTTAGTTTTCCTACTACATTATTTCTTCCTAATCTAATCTTATATTAATAAATAAGTTTTCCTCGCCCTACGCCGTCCACGCTTCGAATTTCCCTGGATCCACCAGGGCTGGACCCCGGCATGTGTGTGTGTGTGTATATATATATATATATATGTATATCACATTCTTCTGAAGTAATATAAATGATAGAATAGAATTAGTAAGACATCATCGACAGAAATTTAACTATTGAGTGTATTTATTAAAAAGATCAAAGCTAGGTGTCTGTGGAAAGGCGTTTTTGTCTTTTCACTACTTCATTTATTGTTAATGAATGACTGTGCCACTCTTTGCAGAGTTACATGTGCCAAAGCTGGTTGGATTTTGAGCTTGCATTTTTCCCTGGCAAGTTTCAGAAATGCTTCAGGCCTGAGCCCTGGTGTTTGAGGAAGAAATGTCAGTAACTCCTCATGATATGTGGTCTTTTAATAAGCTATTTCAGTCCTGCATTCTGAATTCTAACACTCTTGCTAACAGTTGGTCTCAGCTTCTAAGAAAAATTCATATTCTTTGTAGCTCAATGGAATTATACACAGAACATATGAATAAGTCATGAACGAATTTCTACCAATAAAGAGTGAGGTGTCATGTATGGATTCTTATTTCATTGAATTTTACTAGAATCAGTTTTTATATCTAACACACAGAACAGTACAGTGAAAAAGATGCTGGATTTGGAGTTAAAACTTGAGGTTAGATTCTGAGTAAACATTTAGAATGTGCAGTTTCAGATAAATCACATCTTCTCTGTGCCTTAATTTTCTAATCTTAATGAGAACATAGAACTGCAGAATTTGTGAGCTTCTTCTAAAATTATTGATTCTACAAGTCAAATATTGTAGATAATTTTCTTCTTTGAAAAACATTTTGTTGAAATCAGTGCAAGCCAGTTTTTAATATTCTAATTTCAGCATATATGACAGAAATTCTGAAATTGGCTTTGTCACTGTTGAAATGTGTTATTATTTAGGTAACCTCCTAAACTGCAATATGACTCTTTAATTATAACGTCACGCCAAAAAAAAAAAAAAATGTGAAAGGCTCTATGCCACACAATTAGCACAGGTGTTGCTATAAGCATCTTAGAGGAAAAGAGAATATATATGTTTTGGTTTCATGGAAAAAATGTATTTTACAGCTTGGCTTAAATACTTAATCATTATGCTCAGCATGTAGCTTAAAATTTTACTATCCAGACCAATAAATGCTAAATATGTACAGAGAATTTAATATACTGTAATTTCAGCATTTTGGAATGAATATGTATATGTTTTTAAATAAAAACAACTTTACAATACATGAATATTCCCAATTTTTTTCACCTTCCATTAAAACAAATCATCAGATTGGTTGACACCTTGGAAATTAATTCTGATTTTTATTAGTGGGAGGAGAAGGGGATGACAGAGGATGAGATGGTTGGATGGCATCACCGACTCACTAGAGATGAGTTTGGGTAAACTCCAGGAGTTGGTGATGGACAGGGAGGCCCGGCGTGCTGCAGTCCATGGGGTCGCAAAGAGTCGGACATGACTGAGCGACTGAACTGAACTGATTTTTATTAGCATCATCAGTCTTTACATCTATCATATAATCTAAAGTTTTTGTGGTCTTTCAGGGTCCCTTGCCCTACTCACCTACCTCTACCCACTCTTTGGGTCAGTCCTGTCTTTTCCTTTCTTTGTTTCTTTCTTTCCTATTTCCCACTTCTGTGTCTCTGTCAAGAATATTTTTCTCCTGCCTAAAATTACCTCCCATCTTCTCTATTCTCATACACACCAAACATCTTTTTTCAATCACTTTGTTGTTTTTAAAAAAATCATACATGCCCATTACAAAATTCAGATAATATACAAACATTAGGAAAGCAACACATTATTCCAGATCTTACCACTCACAAGTAGTAAGTGTTGACATTCAGTGAATGTAACTTGAGATATCTCATTATGCAGGTATATGAATATAATGGCTGGATCAAAATGTCCTAAATATTCTAGCAAAATTTAAAAAATTATTAACCCGATTTAAAAGACACACTCCTACTCAATTAAGAGGGAGAAAACACAAGCTACAGACTGGGAGAAACTATTTGTAAACTACTGTTGCATCAAAAGAATTATAACTATGAAGAGAATATATAAAGAATTCTAAAAACTGAACAGAAAGAGAACAGTAAATGGGCAGCATGAGGGAGCTTTGGGCTGATGGAGCTGTGCTCTGTATTGACTGTGGTAGTGGGTACACAACTCTGCATTTCATACACACGTACACATGCAAATGAGTGCATATAACACTAGTGAGATCTGAATAAGCTCTGTGCATTGTCCAGTGTCAGTTCCCTGGTTTGGCTATCATTCTATAGCCATGCAAGATGTTACCATCAGGCAAAGGGTACAGGAGACCTCCCTCTTCATTTTTGTAACTTCTTGTGAATGTATAATTATTTCAAGATAAAAAGTTGGAAAACAATAAAAATTTTAAAAGACACACATTATTTTTTCAGCCACATATTTCCATTTTATATATTATGAATTGCCCCAGTATCTTTTAAGTAGCATGCGTGATACGCTTGCTCCAGCCTTCTTTTCTTTGAACTCTCATTGCTCTAAGACAATGCCTGAGTTTAGAACTTGTTGTATTCCCATCTTTTTGTATGTTTTTGTGATTAAAATCAACCTGCATTTTAGTTTTCTGAAAGATAAGGGCTCTGTCATATTTCTTTGTATTTCTCTCAGTCTCTGCCTTACCCGTGTCTCCAAGTCATTAGAGACTCAATAAACATTGGCACCCCACTCCAGTACTCTTGCCTGGAAACTCCAATGGACAGAGGAGCCTGATGGGCTGCAGTCCATGGGGTCGCTAAGAGTCAGACACAACTGAGCAACTTCAGTTTTACTTTTCACTTTCATGCATTGGAGAAGGAAATGGCAACCCACTCCAGTGTTCTTGCCTGGAGAATCCCAGGGACGGGGGAGCCTGGTGGGCTGCCATCTATGGGGTTGCACAGAGTCAGGCATGACTGAAGCAACTTAGCAGCAGCAGTAGCAAACGTTTGTTTGTGGAGTAATAAATAGAATTAAAGAGTATATGTAAGTTCTGTAATTAGATGTCAATTTTTTGTCTTCTCTACATCCCTTCTACCCCCCGTCCTTTGAGTAACAGCCATCAGAGCCATTGATGGCCTAATTCCTTGATATAACACAACTCCTTGGGCCCAATAGTTGGTTCCAGAGTGCATGTATGAAGTCAGTTGTTCCAATCAGACTAATGCTTAGGATTTTCCTTTGATGATTAAGGAAAAGGAAGCTTTTTCTTCTGAATGCTTTGGTGTATGGGGATTGGATTTAAAATGCTGCATCCTTTTGCCACCAGTGATATACATGACATTGAAAAACATGTCAACCTATTTACATCCCAACTGCTATTTAGCAACAACTTTGCATTAGGTAATTCCTAAGAAATATAATATGGAAGGTTACATACCATATTTTCATATTTGTTTGAATAAGTTTTAAGTGCTATACTTAGAAAATACCATATAATCTATTCTAGTACCTCATGCCTATATTTGTGAGTCTGTGTGAGTCTGTATGAATCTACGTGTCCATGTGAGAGAGGGAAAGAGAGGAATTAAGAGGAAGCAATACTGCCAGTTGTGATTTATTCTAATAAAATTTTTTTTTTGAGAAGCTGGTAATCCAATTCTAAGGAATAAAACTTTTTGAGGTTGGTTATTAAAATGATATTCTTAAAATGGTTGTTTAAAGAATCAACAAATTGGATGAATAAGTATAAACATGAGTCTTTTGAATATAATATTGTATTTATTATTTTGCAAATACAATTTTCTCACTTTTAAACTCCTGCTGTCTGCAAAAGAACAATAGTTTTAAATATGATTTAAACTCAGGTATTACTGAGAAGTGGTCTTTTTCTGTTTCTTGGAAGTGAGCTTTCAGCCCCAGGCAAAATGCTTTAGATTTTTAGGAATAGTCAAGCTACTTTGTAAGTTAAGGGTGATAGAGTTAGCTTCCAGGGAGAAAAAGAAAAGAAGAGATCCATTCCAAAGGTGGTTAACTGCTGCGGCAGTTTCTACTAAAGATTAGTATGTTATGCACAGCATGCAGCAGTGATAAGAACAAATGTTGTTTAGTCTCTAAGTCTTGTCCGACTCTTTGGGACCCCATGGACTGTTGCCCATCAGGCTCCTCTGTCCATGGAATTCTCCAGGTAAGAATACTGGAGTGGGTTGCCATTTTCTTCTCCAGGGGATCTTCCTGACCCAGGGATCGAACCTGGGTCTCCCACATTGCAGGCAGACTTTTTACCCTCTAAGCCACCAGAGATGCCTGTGTTACTTAGAAAGTTTGTCTTTTTGCAGGTTTTGAAATTCACAGCAGATGGTTTCAAATTCTTTTCTTTCTCCCATCCCTCTTCCCCTCCTTCCTCTCCAACCCTCCTCTTCCTTCTCCTATTATAGTAAATATATTTTAAATATGTTCATTTAGCTAAGCCTTAAAAAGAAATACAACTTTATTTTGTTCTGTAATATTGGCAAAGTCTGCAACGTTGATTTTTTTTCGCCTGTACTTATTTTTGAGGTGGTGGGGGATGGGGGGGATTGAGTTATGCAGAACCAGTATTAACCAACTGCTCACATCTGGTACCATGTTCATGGTTCACTTGATCTTCTGGATTCAGCACCTTAGATCTAGACTCAAGTTCAGAATGCTAGATAGATCTTTCCCTGCTTCATTCTTGATGTCCATCAAGAATCTCCTGGACCAAGGATATTTTTTTTGCTCTGAATGCTGGATTCTCTGATACTGGCTTATTTTGCATGTTACATTGCAAAAGACTAATTGTGTATAATTCAGAATTATTCCATAGTTGAGCCCTATCAAAGCCATACTTCATGGAAATTTCCTGAAAATCAAGATAGAATTCTATCTACTACACTTTTTAGAACTATTGTTATACTTTTGTTGGTGAATATCTTCCTCAAAATTTCTTTATGTGCTATGTGCTTATTTTAAAATTATACTTTGAATTTTAAATATTCATAAAGTGTTTATAATATAGTTTTAAAGTGCAACAATAACTTTATAAATTGTATAATGTGGCAGTGGTTCAGTTGCTAAGTCATGTCCAACTCTTTCAACCCCATGTCCTGTAGTCCACGGAAATCCTCTGTCCATGGAATTCTTTAGGCAGGAATACTGGAGTGGGCTGCCATTTCCTTCTCCAGGGGATCTTTCCAACCCATGGATAGAACCTGGTCTCCTGCATTGCAGGCAAATTCTTTACCCACTGAGCCTCCAGGGAAGCCTGTGTAGCATACTATGGGTCCATGAAATACTGCCTGGTGACCATGCTAGCCCAGGAGCTGCTCTAATAACTTCTAACCAGAAACCTGTAGGTTTCTTATTTCCTATGCACTAGAAGTGACTTAGCAGCAGCAGCAGCAGCATGACTAAAACGTAAAAGTCCAAAACCTAAAAGTTTGTGAGGATGCAGAGCCACGGTAACTCTCACACCTTCCTGGTTAAAGTTTCACATGGTATAATGACTCCTAAGAACTGGCTGTTTCATATACAGCTAAGTCTGTATTTACTCTATGATCCATTTCTAGATACTGACCCTCAGTTAAAACACAGGCCACAAAAAGACATATTCAAGATGGTTTGTTGCATCTATATTCATTAAATGTAAAAAAAAAAGAAAAGAAAATGGAAGTGACCTAATACCCCCAAAACAGGAGAATGATTTCTTAAAAATGATATTTTCATATAGTGAGATATTATTTAGGAATACTGAAAAATGGCACCATAAGAGAGACTTTTAAAAATTACAATGTTAATTCTTAATACTACTTGAATAAAGAGAGAAATAAGCAAACCAAATGTGTGATGACAGAAACCAAAACAGTGGTTGCCCTTGTGCCTTGGAAATTGAAGAGACAGATGCGAAGGATGTTCTGAGGTGATGAATCTGCTCTATGTCTTGATTGGGATGGGGGTTTCATGAGTTTATATAATTACCAAAACTCACTGAAATGCACACTCAAGATCTATACACACAAAATAAGTATATTTTACCTTAATAAAAAAAGATTTAAAATGCTAACCTCTAAATCCTAGGTTAACTCTTTTTCCTAAAATGGATATGTACCAGCAAAACTAAAACACTAGTAAAGTTTAGGGGCTTCCCTGGGGGCTCAGATGGTAAAGAATCTGCCTGCCATGCAGGAGACCCAGGTTCAATCCTAGGTCGGGACAATCCCCTGGAGGAGGGCATAGCAACCTACTCCAATATTCTTGCCCCCGGAGAATCCCATGGACAGAGGAGCCTGGTGGGCTACAGTCCATGGGGTCACAAAGAGTTGAACACAACTGAGTGACTAAGCACAACGCAGTAAAGTTTAGAAATAAAAATATTCATTTTCATTAATTCAGTTTGTTTTGTTCTTTAAAATAACATCCTTAAAGATCAATTTGCCATTTTATTGTATTTCACTGGATTTCACTATTTTTCTCAAAAGAAGTATTTTCACTATCAAAACAGTCTCATTTTTATTAGAGCCTTTTGTAAGTATAAAAGGGTAAACAGTCATTAAAATATAATTATGAATAACTGCATAAATATTTAAAAGGTCATTAAAACAATATTACCTGTTGATTTTTTATTTAAATTACAACATTAATTTTAATATGTATATTTTATTGAAGTATAGTTGACTTGCAATGTTTCAGGTACACAGCAAGGTAATTCAGTTATACATATGCTGCTGCAAAGTCACTTCAGTTGTGTCTGACTCTGTGCGACCCCATAGACGGCAGCCCACCAGGCTCCCCCGTCCCTGGGTTTCTCCAGGCAAGAACACTGGAGTGGGGTGCCATTTCCTTCTCCAATGCATGAAAGTGAAAAGTGAAAGGGAAATCGCTCAGGCATGTCTGACTCTTAGTGACCCCATGGACTGTAGCCTACCAGGCTCCTCTGTCCATGGGATTTTCCTAATTTTTGAAATGATTTTCCATTATAGGTTATTAAAAGATATATAACATTAATTTTTGAAAAAGAGCATCACATATTATCATATTTATTTCTCTATGATTTTAAATAATATATCCCACAAACACATCCCCTTTATGTAACAGTGTAATTATCTGTCCAGTTCTACTTAAAACCATCCATGACTACAGTTTAATTCTCATTGTAATCTTGACTAATATTTAAAATTTCAAGATAGGCTATTGGGACCAAAGACATTGTCTCTAAACTTCTAAAATAAATTATTCTTAGCAAAATCAAAAGGAATCATTTCTCTTTACCAGCACTATGCTATGATGTATACTGTGCCATTGGTTGAAAACAAAATTTGGTTGATGGAAACATGTATTTTAGATATGGATTAGATTTTAGTAAACACAGCATTATATTGAAAAATGTTATTTTGGCAGTAAATAGACATAATCCTTATATAAATGTTTTAAAAATATGAGAAAAGAGCTGCTTTGGAATTATTTTGAAGGCTAACGATGATACAATTGTAATATTATTTTTTATAAAAGTTATTTCATATATCATTATCTAATTACTCGAGTAATTTCAATTGCAGATTTCTAAGTTCTTAGTCGGAGAAAGCAATGGCACCCCACTCCAGTACTCTTGCCTGGAAAATCCCGTGGACCGAGGAGCCTGGTAGGCTGCAGTCCATGGGGTCGCTAGCACTCAGATATGACTGGGCGACTGACTTCCCTTCTTTCACTTTTCACTTTCATGCATTGGAGAAGGCAATGGCAACCCACTCCAGTGTTCTTGCCTGGAGAATCCCAGAGACAGAGGAGCCTGGTGGGCTGCCATCTATGGGGTCGCACAGAGTCGGACATGACTGAAGTGACTTAGCGGCAGCAGCAGCAAGTTCTTAGTAAAAATAAAATCATCTGGAAAGAAATGAAAAGAAAATGAATAAACATAGTATGTAAAAGAGAAGCTATATAGAATGAAGCAAGACCTGATCAAATAAATAAGCAAGTTTTTCAAATGCAGATGATTTTATAATATTTAAATCTATATAAATGGCAAGTAAATTGTTATGAGTGAAAGAGAATAACCCTCAAAAGCAGGTCATGATAGCAATTGCATTCTTCAAAAATTTAATATGAATCCTATGCCCTATTACATTATGATTATTCCAAACTTCTTATTCTTTAAAGAGCATATTATACATTCAGTCTGTCATAATTTCAAATATATTAATTGCCATACTCAGGGAAGTAATCCTGTCAACTGAAAGTAATGAATTTTGTCACTTGTTAAGAAAATCCTCTTTAGCTTTAATACTGATACTACTCCCCATCTTCTTTACTGAAAAGATTTCAAAATTAATAGATTCTAAAAAGTCTACAGGCAAATGTTTGGCTGCTTTCAGCAAATGCCATATCTGGTGTATTTTCTTTAAACTAAGTGACATGTTTTTCATAAGGTCTGCATTGCTGGACAGGACCAAAGTATGTGTCTGATTTACATTTAAATTGCATACATACATTTGATTTCCTACAGTTCTAGCAACCATTATCATCTATTAAGCCAGAGGACTTACATCTTGTTGGAAACTGATATTTTCAGTGAACAGTTTTATCTAATAATTTTATTTAGTTTCTCAGGAAATAGTCCCATTGCAAGAAGTAATATTTTGACTTTTTAGGGACCTTTATGAACTGTGTATTACAAATATCTTTCCATTTTAAGCTCACATCAAGGAATATAAAAAGGAAAGAAAACTGAAAGTAAGATATTAGGTATGAAAGTCACTTTTCTTGATAAATTTTTAACAGCTTCTTAATCTCAATGTGATAAAAAAAAAGATACATGATTTTCATTGTACATATTGTATTACCATTGGAGTGCAGTGCGTTCCTGGTAAATATTTAAAGGCATTAACAGGAACTTAGATCAGTAGCTGAGCTGGCTTCTTCAGTGAATACAAGTTGTCCAAAGCTCAATTACAAATCTCATACAAAAAA
Organism: Nanger dama; assembly: GCA_917880005.1. Taxonomy (NCBI): domain Eukaryota; kingdom Metazoa; phylum Chordata; class Mammalia; order Artiodactyla; family Bovidae; genus Nanger; species Nanger dama. The sequence goes on from CAKJTW010000021.1 coordinate 27,675,312, forward strand.
CAGCTTTGCTGGTCAGGGACCTATCCGCAATACTGATTATCTGTTAAAGATTTTCCAAACATTGCATTCAAGGTAATATCTTTAATGATGCTGTGATATTATGCCATACCAATAATGATAATAAATGTGCCTTTTCAAATATCAGTGAGAGTCTTATTTAATAATTTTTATTTTACTTCTGTGCCTAATGTAGGACATGCTGGGAACAAAAGATGAGAGCGTTCAATTTAGTCTATCCCTCAAGTCTCTCTAAAGGAAATCAGTCCTGAATATTCATTTGGAAGGACTGATGCTGAAGCTGAAACTCCAATACTTTGGCCACCTGATATGAAGAACTGACTCATTTGAAAAAACCCTGAGGCTGGGAAAGATTGAAGGCGGGAGGAGAAGGGCATGACAGAGGATGAGATGGTTGGATGGCATCACTGACTAGATGGACATGAGTTTGAGCAACCTCTGGGAGTTGGTGATGGACAGGGAGGCTTGGCATGCTGCAGTCCATGGGGTCGCAAAAGTCGGGCATGACTGAGTGACTGAGCTGAACTGAACTAAACAAGTCTCTCCTGGAAAATTGAAAGGATGGTGTCATACTAGCAGACATTTGAATTTGACATAAATTATTTCTCTTAAAGATATTAGTAAAAAACATGGTGTTTTTATTTTTCAGTACTTTGGGGGAAATTCTAATTGTTCAACAGCTCAATTATAGTGTACCCTGTAGTGTAATTGTGGATGAACAGCAAAAGATTTGTAAGTAATTTTAATATGTTGGACTGGCAAAAGATTCAGTTCAGTTCAGTCACTCAGTCATATCCAGTTCTCTGCAACTCCATGGACTGCAGCATGCCAGGCCTCCCTATCCATCACCAACTCTCAGAGTTTACTCAAACTCATGTCCTTTGAGTTGGTGATGCCATCCAGCCATCTGATCCTCTGTCGTCCCCTTCTCCTCCTGCCCCCAATCCCTCCCAGCATCAGGGTCTTTTCAAATGAGTCAGTTCTTCACATCAAGTGGCTAAAGTATTGGAGTTTCGCCTTCAACATTGGTCCTTCCAACACTCAGGACTGATTTCCTTTAGGATGGGCTGGTTGGATCTTGTTGCACTCCAAGGGACTCTCAAGAGTCTTCTACAGTACCGCAGTTCAAAAGCATCCGTTCTTCAGTGCTCAGCTTTCTTTATAGTCCAACTCTCACATCCATATGTGACTATTGGAAAAACCATAGCCTTAACTAGATGGACCTTTTTTGGCAAAGTAATGTCTCTGCTTTTTAATATGCTCTCTAGGTTGGCATAACTTGTCTTCCAAGGAGTGTCTTTTAATTTCATGGCTGCAGTCACCATCTACAGTGATTTTGGAGCCCAAAAGTCATCCACTGTTTCCACTATTTCCCCATCTAGTTCCCATGAAGTGATAGGACCAGATGCCATGATCTTAGTTTTCTGAATGTTGAGCTTTAAGCCAACTTTTTCACCCTCCTCTTTCACTTTCATCAAGAGGCTCTTTTGTTCTACTTTGCTTTCTGGCATAGGAGTGGTGTCATCTGCATATCTGAGGTTATTGACATTTCTCCCAGCAATCTTGATTCCAGCTTGTGCTTCATCCAGCCCAGCGTTTCTCATGATGTACTCTGCATATAAGTTAAATAAGCAGGGTGACAATATGCATACAGCCTTGACGTACTCCTTTTCCTATTTGGAACCAGTTAATACTATGTAAATGAAATACTCATCATCACATTAAATAACAGACTGTTGACTATAGATATATACAACTGTTTTCAGATATTTTATGATCCAAAGGGAGACAATGGAAAAGTTAGTTAGGAACATGAAGTTTGAAATGAAACTTCCTGATTTTATGCTCTAAAAGAAATACTTCTTAGCTATGTAACTTTGATCAAGTACTCTAATTTCTCTGTGTTTCATTGTGTTCACCTATAAAATAACTGTAGCCAACTCTCAAGGTTGTTATGAAGACTAAAAGTGTTAAAATAGTATGCATACTTATATTCCTTATTATTTAAAAAGAATAAACTTTATATTCATTCATCATTGTAGTTTTTAGACAGCTATATAGCTTGGATTAACTCTAATAACTTATTCCCTGTAATTTATGTTCTGAAAAATTAAATTATGTTTTAGGAGTGCCTTGAAGAAGCATTTATCCTTCCAAGATCCCTGGAAACATCTGTTATAAGAAAGGCCAGGTACACCCACCTTTTCTCTCTCTAATTTCCTCTTTCCCAGCGCTACTATCCACACTATAGGAGATGTGTATAAATATTCACATTTATCTATGTACCAGTGTACTTTATTAGTGTTTGTGTAAAGACATACATTTAGGTGCAGCATTACTTAATGCATGAATTTAATTATTTCTTTTGTCTATGTAACTATTTAAATGATTATATAACATGAATTTTCTCTGTGTATTTTACACAAACACTGATAAAACACAATTGTATTAACTTTCTTCATGTGTACTATCAAGTACTGAGAAAGCCTAGTAACTTTAATGCATGATTTATGTATTAAATATGATTTAACTTCCATGAATCAAGTTCCATGAATTTGGGTTTTCAAGAGATCTTGACTAAGTGGAAAATCGGTCATTGGCATTTGTGAGCCCAAAGGAGGTATCTTTAGAAGGAATTCTGTCTCCCAGGAAGCTGGCAGACATCCTTCCTAAAGTTGAAACTGCTTAATAATGAAGATTTTGCAGACCTCTGTTTACCAGGTCATTGTCTGATGTTTAAATTCATCTTTCCCTGAAGTCTGACTTTGTCCAGCCAGCAGATAATTTAGAGTACTTGTCAAACATCTTTTGGTGATTCTTGCCATTAATCTTCCCTTGAAGTTTCTCATCTTTTCCTGTGGCCTTGATATTGAATGTATATAATTCAATATAAGTCTTTGAAGGCATGTCTTATCTCTGCTTCTCAACTGCAGTGGCTGTAATTCTCAGCCTCCTCCACTAGGTGCTCAGTATCGTCCTTGCTTAAGCAGCTTTGGTCAGTGGTGGTTATAATTCTGTCTAAGGTTCCTATCCTCTCATCCACCATGGGTACTTTAAGGACACCATGCCCATTAGCATCATAGGTGATTTCAATCTGAGCAATGCCATGTGGCTTGTAACAGATGCCTGGGATTCAAACTTCCCAAGTAAGGTTACCCCTTCATCTTTGCCTCTCCATCTTTATAAATCCAAATTTATGGAGTGACACCTGGAGACAAAAATTTCTAACATTTGCTCACTTGTTTCCAAACAATTTGGCTTCCTGAGAAGCTGCTCTATCAACAGTAGTCTTATTTGAGTTTATGCTTTTGCTTAATTATTGACCATTTAAGAAGTCCTACAGAAGTTTCTGAGATCTGGGGATGCATATAATGTTCCAAGTTGTTGTCAGCTGCTGGCATCTTTGACACATTTGCTAAGGAGGGCAGATCTGGCTCATAGGAGAAAGATGTAGAGAAAACATTGAAGTTAGTGTCAAGTTCAATTCACTGAAGATATTTTTGAAAGTGAAATGGAAAGGACACTCAAGAACAACTGTTTCAAAATGTTATCAGATTCTAGAATTCTAAACCCTACTCCAGGGAAGTTGCCAAGTGGAACATACGGTTATTTCTACAGGGCTGGGGAAGGAGTTGGAGGTGAAGGTGCCTCCTGCTTGTAGCAGTGGTGCAAAGGATCTAGGGGAGAGTCAAAAAGGCATCCACCAAGTGAACTGGGGGTCAAAATATGAACAAAAAGGAAGCAAGGATGTCTTAAGTGAAACGAAGCAAGCCGAGGGATAATGCTTGGTAATGTTGGAAATAGGGAATAGGGCTTAATAAAAAGAGCAGGTCAAAAGAGATAAAGTGAGAAACAGCACTGGCAAGTTCTGTAAATGTTGAGCTGATATCTCTATGCAATTTTATATACACCGCTCATATTTTAATCCATGTAATGGGCCCAGAGACAGTGTCAACCAACTGAGAGAAGCTTCCTGTGAGTGGGGATCGATTCCCTTTGAGGCCTTCTATTTCATCTTTATAACATTTCTCAAGTGACGTGGATTAAATACCCTCATCAGCAAAATTCTGCTATAAATTTGAAGCTCTTTATTAACATCCTTTTTATAAAGAAGAATCCAAAATTAAGTTGCTCTAGGAATTTTCTATCCAATATGTTACAGATCAATGATCTTAACTCATCTCTAATGGATTTATATTTCTAATAAATTGCAACAAGTATCGGGCATTTTGGCACTACTTCACAACCTAGTACTCATTGAATCTCTTGTCAATTCTGTTCCTTACCGTTTTCCCTTCTTCTAAGCTATATGCATGCCCTTAGTTAGTTAGGTATAATCGTGATGCTATATTTAAGTTCTGTTTTCTTTGTTTTAATTTTGCATGCTCATTTCCTAGCGAGTGAATAATTTTACAAAAGAGGGGCAAAAATGTGGGTTCATGGTCAGAAAACATAAAGTAAAAATATCTTTGTACTTTAAATTTAACAGTATCTTTAATTCACACTCTCTGAAAGCCAATGTATTACTCTCTGAAATCCAAATGTATTGAATACAGAAACCTATTATTAACAGAGCATCCAGCTGGACAAGTATTTTCAGGAAGTATTCTTAGAAGTTCTGTTCTATTAAGTATGATTTGAACTTGGATTATATTTTCAACATTTTTACAATCCACTCCAAGTTTGCGGCAGTGACACGTAAGTTTTCTATGCCTCTGGAATGCCCTCTGGACTCAGCAAACCTTGAGGCACTTACTACTAACCTACCCAATCGTACTAGCATCCATCTTTCATCTTTTTCACAGGGTCACGAGGTTGTGTGGATCATTCTAGTATTCCTATCGAGGGAAGAGATATCCCTGGTTTCATAAAATTATTTTCAGAATTATTCTAGGAGGTTGAAACTAACTTCATAATTCTTACTCATTGAACTTAAGTCCCACCGGTTTTCTGAAAATCCTCTGAAGTTGAAGCCAATTTTAAACTGTAAGTACTCAATTAATTAACTTGATGATCTCTGAAGATGGTTTGTCATGGACTCTTTTTGAAGGGCCACCCACTCATTGACATTCTTCCCTTTGAGAGCTGGGAGTCTACATTCCCTGCCCTTGAATCTGAGTGGGCCAGCCACTACTTCAACCAATATAACACAGCCAAAGTCACATTAGGTGAACGCTGAAGCTGCTTTTAAAAGCCAACCCATTTCCTCCTGCTTCCCTGGGAAAGCTCACTGTGAGGAAAATCAGGGGTTGTGTAGCATGTCCAACTGCCCTGAGATCATAGGCGGGAGAGAGCACGTGTATGTATTCCAATAGAAAATCTCCCTCTGGGCTCAGTATTCCAGCTATCTTTACCAAGACGTTTGAGTGAAGCTGTCTTGAACCCTCTAGACCATCCTATCCACCAGCTAAGTCCCACCAAGTGGTCCCAGGCGAGGCCATCAGCAAAAAGAATCACCCCAATCTGAATGATATTATAAAATTGCTTGTTGTGTGAAGCTTCTCAATCTTGGGGTAATTTGGTATGCAGTAATAGTGACTAGAAGACAGAATATGTCACTTTCCCCTTTTTTTAAATTAATGACCTTGTGGCACTGGTCAATTTGGAGTCAGAATACAAGTACTATTAACCAAGTGCTCAGTTGCATCTGACTCTTTGTGACCCCATGGACTGTAGCCTGCCAGGCTTCTCCATCCATGGGATTATCCAGGCAAGAACAGTGGAGCAGGTTGCCATTTCCTTCTCCAGGGAATCTTCCCAACCCAGGGATCAAACCCATGTCATTTGTGTCTCCTGCATTGGCCAAGTGGATTCTTTACTACTGTGCCACCAAGAAGCTGGTAAATGCTTTCCTTCTATCAAAATTCTTACCTTTTTATGTGATATCATTGTAGCAATTCTTTGTTTTTATTTGGGTATGTATTTTAAAAGTTAAAACTGTAATCAAACTCAATTTTGTAATTTTGAATACATTACAAATCATTATATCAAGAAACATAATACTCTCAATTTTACAGATTTAAGGGATCAGATATTAATACCTTCTAGCGTGGATCAGTTCAGTTCAGTTACTCAGTTGTGTCTGACTCTTTGCAACCCCATGGACTTCAGCACACCAGGCTTCCTTGTCCATAACCAACTCCAAAGCTTGCTCAGACTCATGTCCATCGAGTCAGTGATGCCATCCAATCATCTCATCATCTGTCATCTGATTTTCCTCCTGCCTTCAATCTTTCCCAGCATCAGGATCTTTTCCAGTGAGTCAGTTCTTCACATTAGATGGACAAAGTACTGGAGCTTCAGTTCAGCATCAGTCGTTCCAATGAATATTCAGGACTGATTTCCTTTAGGATGGACTGGTTTGATCTCCTTGCAGTCCAAGGGACTCTCAACAGTCTTTTCTAACACCATAGTTCAAAAGCATCAATTCTTCAGTGCTCAGCTTTCTTTATAGTCCAACTCTCACATCCATACATGACTATTGGCAAAACCATAACTTTGAACAGACAGACCTTTGTTGGCAAAGTAATGTCTGCTTTTAAATCTAGCATGGGTATCCTATGTGAAATGAATTAACTATGATGTTACAGATATAAACAAATATTTTAACTGATGGTATTTATCAATCTTACAGAGTTTATCAAATTGAGATTTCAGAATTCATTTTTTTCTTTTGTCAAAAAATAGCTTCAAAAATATTCCTAGATTAGGTGAGTCACCTTGAAATTTAATTGCATCACATAGTCAAATATGCCAAGCTACTAACCTGGCAAAGAAGATACTTGCAACAAATACATATAATCTGACAGGTTGATATTCTTTTTTTTATTTTTCTTGTATGTAAATTTATAAACTTCACAGAGCATTGGGATATCAGAGCTGTAACCATCTCAGCTAGAAATTCAATGTAAAGCAAATACATTTAGGTAAATAGGAATTTTTAATTTGTGAAAAGTCTAGTTTTCCCTCCTCCATAGTTCAGTTCCTGACCAGAAAGTAGGATAGCTCTACATATTAGAATTTGGAACCCAGAATATCGAATGTAATTTTATCTAAGCCAACTTTTCCACTTATCTGTTAGATTCCTGAATTCTCACCTACTCAAAAACTTACTCCAGTAATTGTTCCTTCTCCTAAAATTGAATCTTTTTCCTCTCTCCTGAATCCTTCTGTATCAGCAAGTAAGACAAATTCTTCCATTATAAAGAAACATTTTCCCTTTATTCCATATTTTCATTTAGCTATTTTCCATTCCTCTGCTACCTTTAAAGCCCAGCTCTCTGTCTGAAATCCCTTTCCTTTTATTCTCTCTGAAGCCCATGATCAGCTAAATATGCTCTTCGCTCCACCAAACTGTCATCAAGATCAGCAGTAACTGTCCCATTGCTAAAGTCAATGATCAGTTTTCAATCTTCATCTTACTTATCAGCAGGATTTTATGCAACTGATTGCTTTCTTGTGTTGCAACTTTTTAAAAAACTTGCCTTCATAAAATCCACATCTTTTTGTTTTCCTCCATCCTGTTTGGCTATTTATTTTCAGTCTTCCTTTCTGGCTTGTCCAGACATCTAACTGCTCTACTTCTCTCCTCCAATATCTTCCCTTTTCTGCTGGTACTCACTATGTGATGATCTCATGGCTTCCAGTATGACTTCTGTACTGATGAATTCCAAATTTTATGCCTTCAAACTGTGCCTCCCTTACAAACTCCAGAGTTGGATAGTTAGTTGTTTACTCAACATTTTAACTGGCTATCCCAAAGAAGCCTCAATCTTAGCATATCTAAAACTTAACTCTTGACTTTTTCTCTCTCCTCTCTCAAATTTTGCATAACTTGCATTTTATTGTAGAAAGTTTATCTCAGAGTGCTGTTTGTGGATTTGGAAATTTGCAATGATTTAATGACCTTTACCTTATAAATTCCAAAGTTCTATTCTCCCAATAATTACCGTTTTGTATGTAAGTCCTAGTTGTCCTCTGCCTACGTTAAAAAATTCTGATCCAAAGACAATTGCATCCATATATTATTTTATGAATTGTGGAAGATTTTTATATAGTTGATTTTATTTGATTCTCCCTCAAACATTACAGACTGGGGGAAAGACTTTAAAATTATTCTTATTTTTCATTAACACTGATAGACTAAAAAGTTATATGACTCATCCAGGGTCATTAGCACTGTGTCAACAAAAAGATTAGCACTCATTAAATTTCAGTTCCATGGCTTCCCAACAATAGGCACTTTCTCCTATTTGATTTCTGAATAACCAATGCAGAGCAATTTCAGGGACTTCACACAATTCTCAAAAACTTTTAAATATGAAATTCTCATATATGTTGCATCTCTCTACTTTTAAACTCAATTGTGTTGATCTATTTGCATATTCCTCTATCTAAATTGATTGCTTCAATGACTGGATTATAATCTAACATATAGGGTCATCACTCACTCACTCACTCACTCACTGGACTGTTTTAAAAATTATTAGTTCTTTTGACTTTTCAGAATAATACTGCAATCAGCATGTCAAGTTCCATAAAATATCCTGTTGGGACTGCAATGGGGTTTTGCACTAAATTTATATTTTAATTTGTAGACATTTGACAGTTTCCTCTCAACCAAAAATCATCTGTTTATCCATTTATTCAAGTATTTGAAAATGTCTTTCGGTAGATTTTTATGATTTTAATATTTTTATGGTATTCATAGTTTTTTTTTGTCTGGCTTATGTTATGTTAGGCTTATTGTCTCCTCCCTTTTTTTATTTTTTAGGAATCTTGATTGCTAGATTATGAATTCCTTATTGCCAAATTCAGAATTAAATTGAAAAAGTAGGGAAAACCAATAGACCGTTCAGATATGACCTAAATCAAACCCTTATGATTATACAGTGGAACTAAGAAATAGATTTAAGGGACTAGATCTGATAGACAGAGTGCCTGATGAACTATGGATGGAGGTTCGTGACATTGTATAGGTGATAGCGATCAAGACCATCCCCATGGAAAAGAAATGCAAAAAAGCAAAATGGCTGTCTGAGGAGGCCTTACAAATAGCTGTGAAAAGAAGAGAAGTGAAAAGCAAAGGAGAAAAGGAAAGATATACCCATTGGAATGCAGAGTTCCAAAGAATAGCAAAGAGAGATAAAAAAGTCTTCCTCAGCGATCAATGCAAAGAAGTAGAGGAAAACAATAGAATGGAAAAGACCAGAGATCTCTTCAAAAATTTAGAGATACGAAGGGAACATTTCATACAAAGATGGGCTGAATAAAGGACAGTAATGGTAGGGACCTAGCGGAAGCAGAAGATTAAGAAGAGGTGGCAAGAATATGCAGAAGAACTGTACAAACAAGAGCTTCACGACCCACATAATCATGATGGTGTGATCACTCACCTAGAGCCAGATATCCTGGAATGTGAAGTCAAGTGGGCCTTAGGAAGCATCACTACAAATAAAGCTAGTGGAGGTGATGGAATTCCAGTTGAGCTATTTCAAATCCTAGAAGACGATGCTGTGAAAGTGCTGCACTCAATATGCCAGCAAATGTGGAAAACTCAGCAGTGGCCACAGGACTAGAAAAGGTCAGTTTTCATCCCAATCCCAAAGAAAGGCAATGCCAAAGACTGCTCTAACTACCGCACAATTGCACTCATCTCACATGCTAGCAAAGTAATGCTCAAAATTTCTCCAAGCCAGGCTTCAGCAATATGTGAACTGTAAAATACCAGATGTTCAAGCTGGATTTAGAAAAGGCAGACGGATCAGAGATCAAATTGCCAACATCTGCTGGATCATCAAAAAAGCAAGAGTTCCAGAAAAACATCTATTTCTGCTTTATTGACTATGCCAAAGCCTTTGACTATGTGGATCACAATCAACTGTGGAAAATTCTGAAAGAGATGGGAATACCAGACCACCTGACTTGCCTCTTGAGAAACCTATATGCACGTCAGGAAGCAAGAGTTAGAACTGGACATGGAACAACAGACTGGTTCCAAATAGGAAAAGGAGTGTGTCAAGGCTGTATATTGTCACCCTGCCTATTCAACTTCTACGCAGAGTACATCATGAGAAATGCTGGGCTGGATGAAGCACAAGCTGGAATCAAGATTGCTGGGAGAAATATCAAGAACCTCAGATATGCAGATAACACCACCCTTATGGCAGAAAGTGAAGAACTAAAGAGCCTCTTGATGAAAGTGAAAGAGGAGAGTGAAAAAGTTGGCTTAAAACTCAACATTTAGAAAACGAAGATCATGACATCCGGTTCCATCACTTCATGCCAAACAGATGGGGAAACAGTGGCAGACTTTACTTTTTGGATTCCAAAATCACTGAAGATGATGATTGAAGCCATGAAATTAAAAGACATTTGCTCCTCGGAAGAAAAGTTATGACCAACCTAGACAGCAAATTAAAAAGCAGGCACATTACTTTGCCAACAAAAATCTGTCTAGTCAAGACTGTGGTCTTTCCAGTAGTCATGTATGGTTATTAGAGTTGGACTATAAAGAAAGCTGAGCACCGAAGAATTGATCCTTTTGAACTGTGGTGTTGCAGAAGACTCTTGAGAGTCCGTTGGACTGCAAGGAGATCCAACCAGTCCATCCTAAAGGAGATCAGTCCTGAGTGTTCACCTAAAGGACTGATGCTGAAGCTGAAACTCCAATATTTTGGCCACCTGATGCAAAGAGCTGACTCATTTGAAAGACCCTGCTTCTGGGAAAGATTGATGGTGGGAGGAGAAGGGGACAACAGAGGATGAGTGGTTGGATCGCATCACTGACTCAATGGTCATGAGTTTGGGTAAACTCCAAGAGCTGGTGATGGACAGGGAGGCCTGGCGTGCTGAATGGGGTCACAAAGAGTCAGACATAACTGAGCGACTGAACTGAACTGATTGCTATTGTGAGTAGGATTATGTTTCATTACATTGTCCAATTAGTTTTGCTCTATCAGAGGAAATTATTAATTTGTACATGTTGATCTAATATGGGACCACTTTACTAAACTGAAGCCCTACAAGTTTTTCAGTTAATTACCTTAAAATCTCTAGGCAAACAATTTAACACTAACAGTCAAGATTTTGCCGCCTCTTTTTTTTTTTTTTTTATCTTTGGGCATCATCTTAACTGTCTAGTTCAGTGATATAGTGCTGATAGCATTTTTGATTACTCCTGAATTTAATGGAAAAGTTTATACAATATGTATGACAGTTTGTGGAATTCTGAATAATAACTTTTATCAAGTTAAATACAATATCTCTGTTTCTTAATCTTTCACTTGTAATTATCATTATTACTGCGTTCTGAGAGAAGACTTCAGCTCAATTTCATAGCTTATTAATTTGATTTTCAACTCGATTCAATCTCCTCTTCTACCCTGTTAATTTTTGCTTGAATTTTATAAATAGATTTTATTATCCAAGAAATTTCTGATCTTTTATACAGCAATCTAATCTATTTCTAAAAATATTCACTGTAATCTTAGTTAAAATTCTAATTATAGTTTCTTTTATCTTTTTGTAACAAGTTTTGCTTTGGATTTTTATTGAATTAGATGCTTTTCCCACAATATTAGCTTTCCCTCAATGTTGATTTTTGGTTGTTGTTATCTTTACCAATAAGTGCCTAAATAATAAAGAATACTTCCTTCAGACTAGGTAAAATATCATTATGAGAGTGTATGCGGGTTTTTATTAGGAGAGCATCTGTGGTTGATTCTCTCAGTGTCGAGAGTGCATATTCTTTCTGCTATTTGTGATCATTGATTCAGCAGCATAACTTCTGTAGGCTTCAGTTTCTCATTTAGCAAAATGAAAATCATACCTGTCTGTTAGCATATACGCAAAATACTGAATATATGTAAGTAAGCACCCAATGAATGGAAAGAGTAAGGAAAATTGAATTTTTAATAGTCTTTTAAAACACAGGATCAACTGCATTATTGAGATTAATACTGAAAAGCACTGCCTCCATCTAGGAAATAGCTTGGCCTTGCCACCTTACGTGGTACTGTGTAATGGCTTTCCAAACAGCTTTACTATTATAAGGCTTACCAAGCTGAAGGTGAAGTCGCTCAGTTGTGTCCGACTCTTTGCGACCCCATGGACTGTAACCTACTAGGCTTCTCCATCCATGGGATTCTCCAGGCAAGAATACTGGAGTGGATTGCCATTTCCTTCTCCAGGGGATCTTCCCGACCCAGGGATCGAACCTGGGTCTCCCGCATTGTAGGCAGACGCTTTAACCTCTGAGCCACCATGGAAGCCCAGGGCTTACCAAAACAATAGCAGTAAAGAAACTATAGGTTTTTGTTGTTTTTGCTTTGTTTCGTTTTGGTGAACATGTATTATGTGCTTTTGGCTTCTAATTTTGCGCAGTCTTCAGATAGCTGTATGTATGCGCTGCGTTGCTCTGTTTTCCTCTTCTTTGCAACCCGATGGACTGTAGCCTGCCAGGATCCTCTGTCCATGGGTTCTTCAGGCAAGAATACTGGAGTGGGTTGCCATTTCCTTGTCCAGGGAATCTTACCAACCCAGGGGTCAAACTCTTGTGTTTCCTGTAATCTTTATAATAACCATATAATAAAAGAACTATTATTGATTGAAACTTGAGGCAAAGAGGGTTTAAGTAACTTTACCACAGTTTCATTTTCATTAGTGAGAGTCTGATGTTATCCACTATATTATCTGGCCTGGGGATGAAAGCACATTGAGCCAACCTGAGCTCACAGATGATTTTATTACCCCTGATACTAATAATTGGAGAAGGCAATGGCACCCCACTCCCGTACTCTTGCCTGGAAAATCCCATGGACAGAAAAGCCTAGTAGGCTGCAGTCCATGGTGTTGCTAAAAGTCGGACATGACTGAGCAACTTCATTTTCACTTTTCACTTTCATGCATTGGAGAAGAAGATGGCAACTCACTCCAGTGTTCTTGCCTGGAGAATCCCAGGAACAGGGGAGCCTGGTGGGCTGCCGTCTATGGGGTCTCACAGAGTCAGACATGACTGAAGCGACTTAGCAGCAGCAGCAGATACTAATAATTACTGATAGTGATAATAATAGCTATAATAAATATTAATCTATTAGTTCCATAAACGTATTTCTCCTAGACTCTCATGACAGTAGTATGCCATATTCATCATTATATCCCCAGCTCAACACATGGTAATAAATATACTCTGAATGAGTGGCCACTCAGATGGAGAATCTATGGTAAAGATAATTAGATTGATCTTGCACATTACCTTTGAATTCTCAAAGAAATTTTGTTAAAATTATAGTAAAGGTGTGAAAAAATTACAAAGGCTGACAGAATGAGAAAATCACTCATTCGTGTCCGACTCTGTCCATGGAATTCTCCAGGCCAGAATATTGGAGTGAGCTGACTTTCCCTTCTGCAGGGGATCTTCCCAACCAGGGATTGAATTCAGCCAGCCGGTAAAGAATCTGCCCACAATGCAAGAGACCTGGGTTTGATCCTTGGATTGGGAAGATTCCCCTGGAGAAGGGAAAGGTTACCCACTCCTGTATTCTGGCCTGGAGAATTACATGGACAGTCCACGGGGTTGCAAAGAGTCAGATACAACTGAGCAACATTCACTTTGACAGAAGGAGAAAATAGAAAACAAGATGCAAAATATAAAAATAATGGTTAATGGTAATTTACTTGGTATGCCAGAAAAAAAAAAACACAGTAATTTATTTGATATTCAACAGTAATAGAGGTTTCAGTACTGCGTTTTCAACAATGGATAAAACAACTAGACAGAACTTCAACAAGGAAATGAAGTCTTAAAATAATATAAACTAAGTAGACCTAATGGATATCTATAGAAGACTCCACCCTCAGAACAGCAGGACATACATTTTTCTAAATTATATAGAAAGCATTCTTCAGATATGTCAAGCCATAAAGTCTCAATAAATTTCAAAAATTAAAATCATACAAAGGTTGTTTTTGTGACTTAATTAGAAATAAAATAGGATATTTAGGAAACCTACAAATATTTGGAAATTAAATAAGATACTTGTAATTAACCAATGGAAATTGATCAAAGAAGAAATCACAGAGAAATCATGAAATGCTTTGAAATGACTAAAAATGAAAGCATACATTCCAAAACCCATGTGCTGTGCTGTGCTTTGTTGCTCAATCATGTCCAGCTCTTTGTGACCCCATGGACTGCAACATGCCAGGCTCCTCTGTCCATAGGGATTTTCCAGGCAAGAATACTGGAATAGGTTGCTCTGCCCTCCTCCAAAAGATTTTCCCAATCCAGAAATTGAACCCAGGCCTCCTGCACTGTAGGTGGATTCCTTACCAACTGAGCTACCAGGGAAGCCCAAGAATACTGGAGAAGGTAGCCTGTTCCTACTACAGGGGATCTTCCTGACCCAGGAATCAAACCAGGGTCTCCTGCATTGTAGGCAATTCTTTACCAAGTGACCTACCAGGGAAGCCCTCAAAACTTGGAGCATGCAGCAAAAATCAGTGCTTACAGGGAAATTAGTCGTTGTCAACACCTATACTAAAAACAAGAAAGACTTCAAACCAATAATCTAATCTCCTACTTATAAGAAACTAAACTTTTAAAAACGAATAAACTAAACACAACACAAGCAAGAAAATGGAAATAATAATTATTTGAGAGGAAACAAATAGAAAGGCACAGAAAAATATCAACAAAATTGAAAGTTGGGTCTTTGAAAAGATATAAAATGTTGACAAAATTTGGAGTAGACTGATTAAGAAAATTCGAGAGAAGACTCAAATTACTAAATTCTGGAATGAGAGAGGAAACATTGAAATTAACTCTATGGAAATAAGGATCATACAAGTGTATAATGAACCAGTATATATCAATAAAATAGACAACATACATGAACAGACAAACTACTAGGAAAATGAAACCTACTGAAACTGAGTCAAGGAAAAAAACAGACAATCTGAACAGACCTACAAATAAGTAAATTGAATGAATTCATAATTTAGGAATATCCCAGAAAAATAAATCCAAGAACGTATGGTGTCAGTGGTGAATTCTAGCAAACACTTAAAAATGAATATCAATTATTCATAAGCCCTACCAAAATGTAGATGAGGGAACACTTCCAACCTATTATAAGACCAGCATCACCCTAAAATGATAATTAGATAAAGATATCACAAGAAAACAGAACTATAGAAATATATTCTTTTATCAATATAGACATAAAACTCAACAAAATACTAGCAATCTGAGTAACAACACATGAAAGGGATTATAATGGCCACATAGGACTATACCAGTCATGGGACATTGGTTAAAGTCTACATACGTATCAGTGTAATACAACATGCTAATAGGATAAAGGACAAAAATGATATGATTGTCCCAGGAGAGGCAGAGCAGGATTTACAAAACATCTGCTATGGATAAAGGACTTCGTTTTGGGATGATGAAGATATTCTAAACTCAGATTATGGTAATAGTTATACAGTTCTTTAAAACTGGGTGAATTGTATACTTAGATAAATTCTGTATCTGTAAATTGCATCTCAGAAAAGCTTTTTTTTTTTTAAGTTTCAGGGAGAAAAAGACACTCAAGCTCTTATTCCATGGCTCATAAGTGATTTCCATAATGTGGCATATATAGACGGATATTACTGTCAACAGTTACATCAAGACTCACTTCTCATACTATGATGTTAACACCTTTTTAAAACATGGACTACTTCATTCTCACATTAGTCAGACCAGGGCCTTCCACAAAAATAATTCTTCAGTTTAGAATGGCTCACTGAGTGGTTACTGATTGAAATGACTGTCTTTGATTTAACATACAGGCTTCCTTGTAAAATCCACTTTAAGATGTTTACAAGGCGCGAAATGTCTTTCACACTGTCGTATTCTCCTTCATTGGGTACAGTTGAGAAAATGCAGCAAAGCATGTTCGCTCATAAGATTTTGTGGCATTTTCCTGTGTGATAATCCATGCTGTTTCCTTTATTATTGAAAGTCACTGGATGGGATGAAGAAAATCGTGTTTCTTGTGCACATGTGAAGCACAGTTTGAAGAAGGCTGAAATGTTGATTCTGAATTATAATGCTGATTTTAGAAACTCTGCTCTCAGTATTTCCTTGAGAACTCTTTGACTATCTAATAACTATAATAGCAAATCTTTAGTGAGAGCTTACTAAATGCATGGCACTACTCCAAATCTTTAAGCTGCCATGCCTAAATTGTTGTTGTTCAATCCCTAAGTCGTGTCCAACTCTTTGAGACCCCATGGACTGCAGCACACCAGGCTTCCCTGTCTTTCACTATCTCCCTGAGTTTGCTCAAGCTCATATCCATTGAGTCAGTGATGCCATCCAACCATCTCATCCTCTGCTACCCTCTTCTGCTCCTGCCTTCTTCCCTCTTTCCCAGCATCCAGGTATTTTCCAATGAGTTGGTTCTTCGCATCAGGTGGCCAAAGTATTGGTTGGAGCTTCAGTTTTAATTCTGCACAGAAGTACATATGAGAATCATTATCATCATTTAATAGTGAGAAATCTGTGACATGGAGAGCTTAATAGTTAAAAATTATAAGTTGGATAGATATAAAGTGAAGTGAAGTGAAGTGAGTGAAGTGAAGTCGCTCAGTCGTGTCCGACTCTCTGTGACCCCATAGACTGCAGCATACCAGGCTCCTCTGTCCATGGGAGTGGATTTCCATCTCCTTCTCCAGAGGATCTTCCCAACCCAGGGCTCGAACCCAGGTCTCCCGCATTATAGATTGATGCTTTACCGTCTGAGCCACCAGGGAAGTCCTGGATAGATATAGATGATATAAATTATATAAACACAGACATATTTTTAAATGTGATATAACCTCTGATAAGGTTAGAAATAATGCGTCTATTCCAAAACTTTGTGATTGGTCATTACTTTTTGTATATTCTTACATTGAACTTCAGGTTTTCCTGTGTATGTTTAAGTTAATAGCTTTAGATACAGTTAAATTTTTCAGGTGAAAATACATTTAAAATCAATGGTTATAATTGTTAGCATGCAAATGCTAAAGCTGAAACTCCAGTACTTTGGCCACCTCATGCAGAGAGTTGACTCACTGGAAAAGACTCTGATGCTGGGAGGAATTGGGGGCAGGGGGAGAAGGGGACAACAGAGGATAAGATGGCTGGATGGCATAACCAACTTGATGGACATGAGTCTGAGTGAACTCCGGGAGTTGGTGATGGACAGGGAGGCCTGGCGTGCTTTGATTCATGGAGCTGCAGAGTCGGACACAACTGAGCAACTGAACTGAACTGAACTGAAATGTGTCCTTGGGATCTTGCAAACTATTAACATTGCCTGAATTAATTTTCAGTATGATTCTACAATCTAAAATACTATCTAAAAATGAAAATAAGACTTTATCTGAATTACAAGTATGAACAAGTATTTTTTAAAGCTAGTACTTATTTATGCTAATATTAATAAGACACTAATGTGATGCCATCATCCCTCGGAACTAAAAAGGAAAATTTTCAAAAGCAACAGAACTCCAATGTGGTTTTCCTTATGTTTACAACATTTTCAATATAATGCTTTAAAAGATAACAATGCATCTTTCTTTTTAAGTCTAAAGGAATCCTTTCCTCATAAAAATTATTTTATCAAGAAAAACAGTGAAATTATATTTAACTGGCATTTTATTATAGTATACTCCTTATTACAAATAGTCATGTTGTCATTTGAACAATACAATAATAATTTAAAACTGCATATAAGTTTTAACTTTCATGTGTATTTGAGTTGCTTGTATATTTTGGAGATTAATCCTTTGTCAGTTGTTTCATGTGCTACTATTTTCTCCCATTCTGAGGGTTGCCTTTTCATCTTGCATAGTTTCTGTTGCTGTGCAAGAGCTTTTAAGTTTAATTAAGTTCCATTTGTTTATTTATTTTTTATTTCCATTACTCTAGGAGGTGGGTCATAAAGGATCTTGCTGTGATTTATGTCAAAGAGTGTTCTGCCTATGTTTTCCTCCAAGAGTTTTATAGTTTCTGGTCTAACATTTAGATCTTTGATCCATTTTGAGTTTCTTTTTGTGTATGGTGTTAGAAAGTGTTCTGATTTCTTTCTCTTACACGTGGCTGCCCAATTTTCCCAGCACTACTTATTTAAAAATACTTCTTTTTTAAAGAGTGGTGTACGTTGGGTGCAGGTAGGGGACTGTAGATATGTCATTTGCTGACCACTGAGTGTACATCAGTGTTTTTCTTTCTGTTTTCTTCTTTTTGATTTCTCTTTTCCACCCCAAGGACATAGCATCTGTAAAATGTCATGTCTTCACAGAGATGGATATCTCTTTTAGAAGTACTAGTAGACTTTGTTAATAAATGAATTAATCTGTGGACTCAGACAAGGGAATAATCAGAAACCAAATTAATTAAGTCATATGAAGTGGAAAGCTCATTACACCAAACTGTAATGATAAATGTATCTGCATTATTTAGAGAATAAAAAGAAAGGGAAAAAGGCTTATTTGATGGCCATCCAACTATTCTTTTGGGATTAATGAGAAATAGGTGTATTCTATTACTCTGGATAAAAAAAATATTAGAAAGTTTTTTATTGATAGGATACTGACATCATCTGCCAAATTACATACATGACAAACACTATATACATATAAAATGTTGGTATACTTGTCCTATGTTTAAGGCTGAAAATCATTTTAAGATATAGTAATATGTACTCTCATTCAAAAAGAAGTTACTTAAATGATTTGTTAGTAAGGTTTTTCAAAATGTTATGCTTCAGGATCATAGAAAAACAACTTAGAAAAACTGAGTTTGACTGTTTATACACTATAAAACTGTATTATAAAGAGAACAGAGAAAGCATGCCATTTGTTTATTGATGTATCTAATTCATGTAAATAGTGGTGCCTCTTTACCTGGGCTGTAGTAAACAGCAACAGTTTACTCTACAACTATACTGTACACCTGTTGCTGTACTACAAACAGCAACAGTAAGAAAACTTGGTTCTTCCATTCATGAAAGAGAAAGATATCAAACAAATCCCCCAACTATATATAATTACTAGTTGTGGGAAGTGTTTTGGAGGGAAAATACAGGACTCAACATCAAATAGAGATAGGGAAAAAGGGAGGCAGGGAATGCCTCTCAGAAGAAATTATACTATTCCTGAGTATATTATAGCATTATACTATACCATAGTAAGGGCTTCTCTCCTAGCTCAGTAGGTAAAGAATCCTCCTGCAATGCAGGAATCCGCCTGCAATGCAGGAGACCCAGATTCAGTTCCTGGGTCCAGAAGATCCCCTGGAGAAGGGAATGGCAACCCACTCCAGTGTTCCTGCTTGGAAAATCCCATGAACAAGACAGCCTGGAGGGCTATAGTCCATGGTGTCGCAAGAGTCAGACACGATTTAGGGACTAAACCACCACCATACTATGTTATGCTATGCTATGCTATGCTATACTATACTATTCTATACTATACTATACTATTCTATACTATACTATACTATTCTATACTATACTATACTATTCTATACTATTCTATACTATACTATTCTATACTATACTATTCTATACTATACTATACTATACTGTACTATACTATACTATTCTATACTATTCCATACACTATACTATTCTATTCTATTCTATACTATACTATACTATACTAGGACCTGGCAAAGAGAGAGGGATGTTGAGGGTTCTAGGCTGAAGGCAGAATGAGTGGAAATCTTTCAAGATAAAGAGCTTTATAAACATCCCAGTATGATTAGAGTGTATGCGAGCAAGGGAGGGAAAGGGAGCTCTTTAGAGTTAAAAAGTTAGATAGGACCCTTAAAGTTTAATTAATAAACATATCCTAAGTGCAACAGAAAACATTTGAATGTGAAATAACTTATGTTCTGAAAAGACTAGCGTGACTGAGTTGTGGGGGGGTGATTAAGAATCAGGAATGGCGGTGGGGGAGCCAGTTAGTCACATCGCCGTAGACAGTGGAGAAGCACAAAGTTGGAGAGAGTTTAAGGGCATTTGGGATATTCCATGTTATCAATGAAATCAAGGCAACTTAGAGGGGATGTTGGGATGGATGAGGAGGAGGAATTAAAGAGACTGTCGGTTTTCTGGTGTAAACCACTGAGAAAGTTCAGAATGACACAGGTTATCTTCCACAACATTATAGTCGTTTATTCTGCAAAGGGTTACGGTTAAAATTAAGAGGATTCACTAATTGAAAATAAATTATGGTATAACCGAGTTTTAGGAAGACTTTCAAGAGCAAAAATTATATGCAATACTTTGAGTGAAGTAATATTTAGGAAGTTAACTGTACTGTTTGATTTTCAGTGAATCATTTCTGTAAAGAGTGGTAATGGGCTTTGAATTACTTTAAACAACATAAACAATTTAGTCTATGAACATAACTATATTCACTGAACATAAACCAGAACACCCGTGCAGGGAATCCCAATATCCATATAAGGACAAAACTCAGGTGAGATACAGTGTTGGGCTGCCAACTCATTGTGGATATTAGAAATTGCCTGACAGAAAGTGAAGTACAAATAGAACAGACAAGATGAAAAGATACCCAACCTCACTATTATAACATGAAAATAAAGTAAAAAATATAATGAGAGAGAACTGATCCCTTGTTAAATTATCAAATACCAAATATTTTGTTAATACTTTGCCTTGAATAATGTGGGGAAAAGCACTTTCATGCCTTTTTGACACAAGCATAAATTAGTAAGAACTTTATAGAGGCAATGTGGCAATAACTAGAACAGAAAGCACGTGAATCTGAACACATGGAATGCACTTGCTGATGCATTTATACATGTACATGAAAACTGCTGTGACTTGAGGTAGCTCCCTCCCAAATGAAGCTTTATTCATTAAAGCATAATAGACTATATGACATCTAATACACTATAAGATATATGTAATATACTATATGACATATATGAACAACACATGTATAACATTAAAATGATGTCATTTTTCCCCAAAACATATTTTAGTAAAAGTAAATAAAGTACACAATCATATGCAGAATAAGCTAGAACTAACTAGGGTACAAATGAAATAGGAAGTCACTGCAGATGGTGACTGCAGCCATGAAACTAAAAGACGCTCGCTCCTTGGAAGGAAAGCTATGACAAAGCCAGACAGCACTTTAAAGAGCAGAGATATCACTTTGTCAACAAAGGTCTGTGTAGTTAAAACTGGTTTTTGCAGTAGTGTACAGATGTGAGAGTTGGTCCACAAAGAAGGCTGAGCACCGAAGAATAGATGTTTTTGAATTGTGCTGGAAAAGACTGAGAAGACTCTTGAGAATCCTTTGGACTGCAAGGAGATCAAACCAGTCAATCCTAAAGGAAATCAACCCTGAATATTCATTGGAGGGACTGATGCTGAAGTTGAAGCTCCAATACTTTGGCCACTTGATGCAAAGAGCCAACTCACTGGAAAAGACCCTGATGCTGGGAAAGATTGAGGGCAAAAGGATGTGGCAGAGGATGAGATGGTTGGATGGCATCACCGACTCAATGGACGTGAATATGAGAAAACTCCAGGAGATAGTGAAGGACAGAGGAGCCTGGCATGCTGCAGTTCATGGGGCTGCAAAGAGTCGGACATGACTTAGCAGCTTCAAAGTTTAAGAAAAGTAACTCAGCCTTTGTCTTGGACTCTTTCCATAGTAAATTTAAAATATTTTAGGAAGTGCGTTTGTAAGTTTTGACCAGATCTGCAAGGCCAGAATGGAGAAGGCAATGGCACCCCACTCCAGTACTCTTGCCTGGAAAATCCCATGGACAGAGGAGCCTGGAAGGCTGCAGTCCATGGGGTTGCAACTGAGTAACTTCACTTTCTTGCATTGGAAAAGGAAATGGTAACCCACTCCAGTGTTCTTGCCTGGAGAATCCCAGGGATGGGGGAGCCTGGTGGGCTGCCGTCTATGGGTCACACAGAGTCGGACACGACTGAAGTGACTTAGCAGCAGCAGCAGCAGCAGCAAGGCCAGAATAATGCAGCATTTTCAATCAGGCTAGCTTGTTCATCCTCATGAGAATCAGCAAGGCCTCCTGAGTGAGCGGCCATTATCACCACCAGTCACTTTGTTAGCTAATGATCTATTGAGGCTTTGCCTCTCCTTCTCCTTCTTCTCCTTCTTTTTCTTCTTCTTCTTTTTCATTTTCTTTAAATAGTTTTGTACATTCTTGTGGTAAGAACAGTTAAAAACCTTCACAAGAGAAAATAAGATCTCATTCTCACTCCCCTATCCCAGAGACAGAAATTCTTACCAGTTCCCTGTTATCCTTTCAAACATATCTTAAACTGAGACGGGTATCTTGGCACTAATTTTCATTATTGTTAAAAATATCAAGAGCAATTGAGGGACCAGCTTATGGTCTCTTCATCTTACATGATTTCTTAAATTTCTTAGGAATCATTACTGCTACCTAGAAACACTATTTGCCTAGAAATAGCAAGAAACACTATCTTTCTCTCTGTTTCTCTTTAATATCATTCTTGGATTTGAAATCAGACATGCTAATAATTTGAGGTGTTTTTTTAATTCTATTTTTAGTACTTAGGAACATTCTCTACTTTGATTCTTAGAAATCAGACTTTATGGTGCAAATATATTTAAAACAAAATTCCTTAGCCACACACATTAAAAAAAAAAACAACCCAATGTTAAATTTAAAATATACTTTAAATTCCATAGCATGTTTTTATGACTTCAGATAAATAGATAGAGTTTTTAAAAATAGACCACGCTATACAAAGTATGTTCTGGAAATGATGAGAGTTTTCTGTAGTATTATCATGCCTATTAATAAGACATAGGATTGTTTATAGTATTTACTTGTACCTATCCATTCATTGTTAGCTCTCTGTGGAAACATTTTCTAACATAATACAGTTTGAGTATAATTTAACAGATTTCTTAAGGCTTGTATATTTTAAGGTGAAGTTTATTTACTCTCTCTAACATTTTTCTAGAGCATATAATTACTATCTGATTTTGTTTATACATTTCAAGAAAATGCTAAAAGAGCTGATAAACTCCACTTTAAAACATGCAAACTTTGAAAAGATAGGTAGATAGACATATTTGAGACAACTGCAGTTTTCAAATTCAAGTAATTGTATCTGACTGATATATAGTGTAAGCCATGCTGTTTTGTAAGGAAGCAATTCTTCTTCTTTGCCAAGATAATTTCATTTTTTAAGTTATAAAGTATTTGATCTGAAGTTAGTTTATGCTATACATGCTTCCAAAGTTCTAGAGGGGGAATTTTAAAACCTAAGTTTTTATATCATCTTAAAAATTACTTGAAATCTTCAGATTTTAAATCCATGTAAAAATGTTGATTAAGAAAAATGAACAAAGAAGTGCCTCATGCACTGTGACAACTACCGCACAAAACTCCTGTCTTGCCTTTCTGAAAGTGAGCATAGTTCTAGGTGTAACCCGCCTGATTTAATTTTGCTTGTCTCTATCATGAAGTTCACTTTATGAAGTAGGCTCAAAAATACCTTTCTTAAAGAATTGAAAGTTAAGTTGAGGAGATCAAATAACCTGCCTCGGCTCCTTGGGGCTTTCTTTAGTGGTTTCTCTGCCGGTGGGAGACACACTGAGCTGAAAGTTGTCAAACCCAGTGCAATAAGATCTAGCTATAAA
This sequence comes from Nanger dama, assembly GCA_917880005.1. Classification (NCBI taxonomy): domain Eukaryota; kingdom Metazoa; phylum Chordata; class Mammalia; order Artiodactyla; family Bovidae; genus Nanger; species Nanger dama. Next base: position 27,699,054 of record CAKJTW010000021.1, read on the forward strand.
TTGTTTAAACCTGACTACTTCTGAGTCCTCAAGGACCAGGTGGATAAGAAGATTAAGATGTAGAAATTATAATCAGTAGATATATTTTTACAGGTACTTTTAGCTTTCCAAAAATGGCTAAGATAACCAAACTGAGAAAAATCTAAGCCTAAAAGTGAAAGTGTTAGTCGCACAGCCATGTATGACTCTTTGCAACCTGCTGGACTGCAGTCTGCCAGACTCCTCTGTCCATGGGATTTCCCAGGCAAGAACACTGGAATGAGTTGCCATTTCCTCCTCTAGGGTATCTTCCCAACTGAGGGATCAAACCTGCATCTCTTATGTTTCCAGCATTTGCAAGGAGGTTCTTTACCAATAGCACCACCAGGGAAGCCCCCAAAGTACATTTGCTATAGCTCAAATATTGCATTGTTAAACATGGTTAATTTAGAAAATACTAGCATCCGAAAAATAGCATTTATTTTACTATATTTACTTATTATCAACCCACTATTGACACTTAAAAAAGACGCAAAGTATGTCACTATTTTTACAAAGAGTTTAGTCAGTTATACTGTGATCAATGGTGTTTTAAATAAGATTTATTTAAAGTTTTGCAAAGTATTTAATGGGCTTCTCAGGTGGTACTAATGGTAAAGGACACACCGGCCAATGCAGGAGATCCAAGAGATGCAGGTTCGATCCTTGGGTTGGGGAGGTCCCCTGAAGGAGGACATGGCAACCCACTCCAGTATTTTTGCCTAGAGAATCCCATGGACAGAAGAGTCTAGAGGGCTACGGTACACAGAGTCACAAAGAGTCAGACTTGATTGAAGTGACTTAGCACACACACAAAGTATTTAATATAAAAAAATTTGAATGCAGGATATTCTGAGTGAGAATTTAAGGTCAGATTCATACTATAAATAAAACTCATTTTCTCTTACTAAATATTTTTATGTCCTCATCTGACTGAATATATGCACTAAAGAGTATTAGCTGAATAAATATTTTAAAAATAAAGAAAATTCTGCAATTTATAAGAATATAGCATCTGGGGTACCTGCAAAAATTAGCATGCATTACAAGGAATAGATGAGTAAATGCAAAGGATCCTCTAAAAACAACTGATGAAACCGGGAAAATTGAACTATTCAGGAAAAAGTCGAGAAACATAAAGGATGACCCATTTTCAGAGAAGACAAGGATTATGAACTATGAAAGTCCAGAACAGCAAACCTGGGCCAAATGCAGGATCAATTTCTCAGGTGGTATCCATGAGATTATAACATTTGGGTTCAGTTCTTATCTCTCAGCCTTCCTTCTGTGTAATTCAGTCTTTCATACCTAGTAGCTAAGCAATTAACTTGGCTTGTGCTTCTTGAAAGCAAAAGCATGAAAGTATTAGTTTCTCAGTCGTGTCCAACTCTTTGTGATCCCATGGACTGTAGACCGCCAGGCTCCTCTGTCCATGGGATTCCCCAGGCAAGAAGACTGGAGTGGGTTGCCATTCCTCTCTCCAGGGGTCTCCCTATCCAGGGATTGAACCGCGGTCTCCTGCACTGCAGGCAGATTCTTTACCAGCTGAGCCACCAGATAAAGCCAAAGCTTTGTCTTAGCTCCTTTAATGAAATGATGAGACTGTTCATTTATTCGGCCAATAAATAGTCATTGAGAAACTAAGTTCTACATACTTTAGTAGCATTAAATAAGACAAAGTTCCCACAGGAAAACAGAGTATTTGTCAAAAGCAGAAACAGCTGCCTGATCCTGCTGCTGCTGCTGCTGCCACCGCTAAGTCGCTTCAGTCCTGTCGGACTCTGTGTGACCCCATAGATGGCAGCCCACCAGGGCCCCCATCCCTGGGATTCTCCAGGCAAGAACACTGGAGTGGGTTGCCATTTCCTTCTCCAATGCGTGAAAGTGAAGTCGCTCAGTCATGTCCGACTCTTAGTGACCTCATGGACTGCAGCCCACCAGCCTCGCCGGCCATGGGATTTTCCAGGCAAGAGTACTGGAGTGGGGTACCATTGCCTTCTCTGTGCCTGATCCAAGGAGCCTTGAAATAGCAGAGAGGTGTGAAAAAAAAAAGTCACATAGTTATCAGACATGATGCATTCCCTTTTCCCCAAATTGATTCAAGAGTATTTCTTTTCATAAATAAAGGCTACCCTAACCAGTCACAAATCAGGGATTATGAATTGGAAAATTGGGCTGAATTAACGTTACATTGTTTGAGAGCATATTTCTTCAGAAATGCATAGGTGTAATGGATGTCAAAGGTCTTTCTATCAGCCTCACACCACTGAACTTTAATCTCTTTAAAACACTGGCTGTAAAGACTGTTAAGGCACAATTTGTTGCCTAAAATCAAAAATGGTTTCTGACTTCTCTCATGTCTCAACCATTAAGTGGTTTCCACAACTATCTTTATATAAGTCAGTGTTTCTGTAGCATGGACAGTGTTTAAAAGGTCAGGTGTTTTCACTGGCATTTGGCAGTAAGGTCAGCTGCAACTGACCTTATTTTCCTCTTCAGTGTACTAGGATATATTTTATCTCTAGGAATTTAGTCAAGCAATAAATTTTAGTTCTGGACTTTGGGAAGAAAGCAAAAAAACTTGTCAGAGAACAGCAGATAAGACCTATATTTCTCTGTTAAATAAAATTAAGAAAGATATTTATAGATATGCAATTTGAGGAAAAAAAAAGTATAACTCATTATGTCCATGAATACAGAACAAAATATTTAGAAAATTTCTCATTCCTTACGACAGTTCTAGAGTCTTATTTTGGATAATCTCAATTTTCATAAATGTTCCATGTCTAGGCCATGATTACTGTATGATGTCTTTTGAAAAAGCAGGAAGATGTGTGTCAAAAGGAAAACTTCTAGAGATGAGAAAGGTGACTGTCTCTTGAATCTAACCCATTAATGTCATCTCCAGGGTATAGCGAAGGACAAGGAAGCCTGGTGTGCTCAAGCCCATTGGGTCACAAAGAGTCAGGCACAAATTAGCAATGAACAACAACAACATCTCATGTAATCGTTCCCTAAAAGGGAAAACTGGACAGAGAAGAAATATGGATGGCTTGGAATTTTTATTCCCTTTATTTTTGAAGAATATTTTCTGTAAGGAGATGGGGTTAAGGGGTGATGGGTGAACAAGAAGGTCTGGACAATAGAGATTATAAAGACTATTAGGTAGAAGGGCAGAGAATCTTAAGAGAAGAGTGAGTGATACAAATGGCAGAGCAACCTATAAATTAGCACATTTAGAAAAAGAATTATCTCACATCTAGACACTATGTTTTTTTATGTTTTCTGTTTATCTGCTTTGGGGAATTTTCTCTATCTAGAAGATATGGTTGTTGAGTTTCTAATAGAATCCACTTTTGCTAGCTTCATTTGTAATCCAAGAAAACTGTGTTCAGTTCAGTTCAGTCACTCAGTCATGTCCGACTCTTTGTGACCCCATGAATCCAGGCACGCCAGGCCTCCCTGTCCATTACCAACTCCTGGAGTTCACTCAGACTCACATCTGTCGAGTCAGTGATGCCATCCAGACATCTCATCCTCTTTCGTCCCCTTTTCCTCCTGCACCCAATCACTCCCAGCATCAGAGTCTTTTCCAGTGAGTCAACTCTTCGCATGAGGTGGCCAAAGTACTGGCATTTCAGCTTTAGCATCATTCCTCCCAAAGAAATCCCAGGGCTGATCGCCTTCAGAATGGACTGGTTGGATCTCCTTGCAGACTCTCAAGAGTCTTCTCCAACACCACAGTTCAAAAGCATCAATTATTCGGCATTCAGCTTTCTTCATAGTCCAACTCTTGCATCCATACATGACTACTGGAAAAACCATAGCCTTGACTAGACTGTTGTAGTCTTTAATTTGACTCAAGAGTTCAGTTCAGTTCTGTTCAATCATTCAGTCATGTCTGACTCTTTGCAACCCCATGGACGGCAGCACTCCAGGCTTCCCTGTCCATCACCAACTCCCAGAGTTTACTCAAACTCATGCCCATTGAGTCAAGTGGGTTCTTTACCACTAGTGCCACCTGGGAAGCCCCTTTATTATACTTGTAAGTGGCTCAGATGGTAAAGAATCTGCCTTCAGTGCAAGAGATGCAGGTTTGATCTCTTGGTTGGGAAGATCCCCTGGAGAAGGGAATGGCAACCCACTCCAGTATCTTGCATACAGAATCCCATAAACAGAGGAGCCTGGTGGGTTACAGTCCATGGGGTTGCAATGAATCAGACATGACTGAGAGACTAACACTCACTCATTCAAACATAAGTAAGTGCTTCCCTGAGTTCTATGAGCCATTCTAGCAAACTGTTGAACGCAAGGAGCTGGTTGTGGCAACTAGGACTTATAGTCAGTTGGTCAGAAACATCGTAACAACCTGGGACTCGCAGTTGGCATCTGAAGTGGGGCCAGTCTTCTATGACTGAACCCTTCAGCTGTGGGATATGACAGGAAGTACAGGTAGTCAGGTCTGAACTGAATTGTAGGACATATAGCTGGCGTCACAGAACTGCCTCCCAAGTAGAAAACATGCGCATCTGGTGTCAGGAGATCTGTGAGTCTGGTAGCAGCAAGAAAATAACAGAAACACACAGGAGGGTTACGTTTTTCCTTACTCAGTGGCCTTACTGGTGTCCCTACCTCAGTAAAGGGCAAAAAGTGACCATTTGTCACATTCATCACCAATCATCACCAATCTTACTGCTAGAATTCTTGCAAGGCTTGCTCCCCCCCACCCCCGGACTACAGCTGATTTACAGTGTTTTATTAACTTCAAGTGTACAACACTGTGCCTCAGTATTTTTACAGATTATACCCCATCACAAGTTATTATAAGATAATAGCTTTAATTTCCTGTGCTATACAATATACTCTTGTTGCTTATCTAGTTTATACATAGTATTGGTATCTCTTAATCCCAAACCCCTAATTGGCCTTACTCCCTTTCTCTCTCCCCACTGGTAACCACTAGTTTGTTTTCTATATCTGAGTCTGTTTTTTTATGTACAGTCATTTGTATTATTTTTTTAGATCCCACATATAAGTGACATCATATAGTACTTGTTATTTTTTTTTAATTGGAATATAATTGTTTCACAACACTGTGTTATTTTCTTCTGTACAACAAAGTGCATCAGCTATACATGTATATATGTTATATATATGTATACATATATGTGTATATATACATGCACATATATATACATATGCATATATATGTGTGTATGTATGTGTGTGTATATATGTATGTGTATATATATAATATATATATACCCACACATATGTGTATGTGTATATATATATATACACACACATATACACACACATACCCCCTCACTTTGGAGCGTCCCTCCTACCCACTCCCCATCCCACTCCTCTAGGTCATCACAGAGCTGAGCTCGCTGTGCCTTATCACAAGTCCCCACTAGCTATCCACTTTATACATGGTAATGTATTTATGTCATACCTAATCTCCCAATTCATCCCACTCTCCCCTTCCCCAACTGTGTCCACAGGTCTTTTCTCTATGTTTTCATCCCTGTTCCTGTGAATAGGTTAATCTGTACCATTTTTGTAGATCCCACATACATGCATTAATATATGATATTTGTTTTTGCTTTCTGACATCCTTCACTCTGACAAACTCTAGGTCCATTCACATCTCTACAAATGACCCAATTTCAATCTTTTTTATGGCTGAGTAATCATTTGAATCTGGTCCCATCACTTCATGGGAAATAGATGGGGAAACAGTGGAAAGAGTGGCAGACTTTATTTTCTTGGGCTCCAAAATCATTGCAGATGGTGACCGTAGCCATGAAATTAAAAGACGCTTACTCCTTGGGAGGAAAGTTATGACCAACCTAGACAGCATATTCAAAAGCAGAGACAGTACTTTGCCAACAAAGGTCCGTCTAGTCATCTTTGGTTTTTCCAGTAGTTATGTATGGATGTGAGAATTGGACTGTGAAGAAAGCTGAGTGCTGAAGAATTGATGCTTTTGAACTGTGGTGTTGGAGAAGACTCTTGAGAGTCCCTTGGACTGCAAGGAGATCCAGCCAGTCCATTTTAAGGAGATCAGTCCTGGGTGTTCTTTGGAAGGAATGATGCTAAAGCTAAAACTCCAGTACTTTGGCCACCTCATGAGAAGAGTTGACTCATTGGAAAAGACTCCAGTTCTGGGAGGGATTGGGTGCAGGAGGAGAAGGGGACGACCGAGGATGAGATGGCTGGATGGCATCACTGACTCGATGGATGTGAGTCTGAGTGAACTCCGGGAGTTGGTGATGGACAGGGAGGCCTGGTGTGATGTAATTCATGGAGTCACAAAGAGTTGGACACGACTGAGCAACTGAACTGAACTGAATCATTTGAAAAGACCTGATGCTGGGAAAAATTGAGGGCAAGAGGAGAAGGGGACAACAGAGGAAGAGACGGTTGGATGGCATCACTGACTTGATGGACATGGGCTTGGGTGGACTCTGGGAGTTGGTGATGGATACGGAGGCCTGGCATGCTGCTGTTCATGGGGTCTCAAAGAGTCAGACATGACTGAGCGACTGAACTGAACTGAATATTCCATTGTACACATCTACCACATCTTCTTTATCCACTCATCTGTTAATGGACTTTTAGGTTGTTCTTAAGTAACAGAACTAACACCCTAAGCTGAAGCCTGTGGCATGACCAGGTTGCTCCATTCTTGCTCTGTTTGGAACAAAGAATTACAGAGGGAAGTATATGGACACCGCACACTGGGATGTCCTTACTAGCTGTGAGATACAACAGTAGGTGACAAATAATTTGTTACTACTAATAATTAAAGTGCAAAAATTTGCAAATGCTTTGCTTTTAGAAATTATTAAATAATTAATGTTTCTCCCACAGGCTAATATCATATTTTATGTAGGATGAAGTTAAAACAAAACATTCAAAAATTGCTGATCCAGAGGTAAACAGATTCCATAACTTTAAAAATTGTCTTCTGTGCCAAGTTTACCTTGGGTTCTTTCTTTGTATGTATTTGTACTTAATGAAAATAGCTTGTTTAAGAGGGGAGGAGAGGGACTGTGTTTAGGAACTTCTGAATGACAACACTATAGCCCAGGATATATTACGGCATCATTTTGGTGGCAGGGGGGTGGGGTGGGGGGAGTGGACTTTGCTTATATTTTTTGAGAACGGGTCTTGTGACTTCCCTGGTTATCTGCCTAGTTTGCGTTGTTATCACATCACATCTCCTCACTCCTGGGACATAGCCTTTATCTCTGCTTCTACTTTTTAAAAATTTCAAATCACCCTTTTCCTAGCTGTTCAAAGTACTAAGCTCTCTTCATTGTTTTAAGTAATTCACTTGAAAAGACTTGCATTCATTACAACAGGGAACTCTGCTCAGTGTTATGTGGCAGCCTGGATGGGAGGGGAGTTTGGGGGAGAATGGATACATGTACAGAAATGGCTGAGTACCTTTGCTGTTCACAAAACTGCCACAACACTGTTAATCAGCTATACCCCAACACAAAACAAAAAGTTTAATAGAAAGACAAAAAAACCTTACATCATAAACAAGCTCATAAATAATAACAAAGTAGAAATAAAACATAAAATAATTAGAATAAATGAAGTATGACCTTCAAATTCAATATTATTTGAAGATAATATTGTTATTTACCTTGGAAAACCAAAATAATTAATGGAAAAGCTGTCTATAACCTGGGGAATATATCTTCTCTAATATGATCCTGGCTCCCAAATTGAATTTTAGCACTATTTCATTTTTAAAATGTCAGTATGGGATATTCTAAGATAGGGAAAAACTGATCAAATCTTATTATATGCCAGGCACTATGCCAGCCACTTGAGACTTAAGGAAATTGAGTCTCAGAGAGGTTAAGCAATTTGCCAAAGGTCACAAAGCTAGTGCGTGTCAGAGCCATACCTGCATCCAAGGCTAACTAACTCACAGGTCACATGGGAACCAATTAAGTATAAAAGGCTTGGGCTTTTTAGCAAGTAAGTTTTCTATATTTCAACTGCTTTCCTTATTAGTTTCCATTTTTATAAATGTATGCTATTCAAACCAATATAATGGCTACTGTAAAATCTAGTGAAAATTTAATAACAATGAAAACATTTCATAGAACTGGTAAATTCTTACAATGCCACTGAAATCCTTTCCTGCCTAAAATAATTTGTGGTTTTTAATAGTGCACTCATATGCTGGTTTTTTTTTTTTACCTTATTACAACATTGGCCCATGATATGCTTTAAATTGCATTTAGGAAACAAAAATAATAATATCTGAACATATGAAATAACCTTTCTTAACCTGACTATCCTTTGTATGAACATTCAATACTTTTTCTTCCTTTAACATGGTGAATTCTTGCAGTGAGTTTTCAGTAATGCTTGCTATGTCAGTTATCTATTGATGTCTAACGTCATACCCAAATAATATTTTAACTGGGGTACAGTTGCTTTACAATGTTGTGTTAGTTTCTGCTGTACAATGACGTGAATCAGCTCTGTGTACACATGTATCCCTTCCCTCTTAGCCTTCCCTCCACTCCATCCAGCCCCTCTAGGTCATCGCTGAGCTCCCTGAACTACGCAGAATGCTCCCACCCGCTATCTGTTTTACACATGGCAGTGTACATGTGTCATTCCCAATCTCCCAGTTCGTCTACCCACCCCCAGCCCCCCGTCCACTCCTCCGTTCTCTACGTCTGTTTCTCTGTCTCTGCCCTGCGGCTAGGTTCATCCTTGCCGGTTCTTGTTTCCACTGACTCTGTAGGTCGATGGCGTTTCTTCTGCTGGTCTCGCCTGGGTGCGCTCCTGCAGGTGCAGTCAGCAGGGCGCCTGGCTGGATGGGCTGCTGGCATACTTCTCAGAAAGCTGGAATGCTTGATGCGGCTGGGCCTCTCTCTCCACATGGTGTTTCACCCTAGGCTTCCTCACAAACTGTCAGCAACGTTCCGAGAAAACGAGATGGGAAACTTCAAGGCATCTTGAGGCCAGTTCTTGGAAGGCATGAAATATAACTGATAACTTGATCTAAGCAAGTTACAAGGTCAGCCCGAATTCAGGGGATGGGGAAGTATTTTCCACTTCCTGAATGGAGGAGCTAAAAAGTAACTGTAGTCATGTTTAACGAAGCACTGTTGAAGTAGTCGGATTAGCCACAAATAGAGGTGCTGTAGTGATGTCCAAGATACCATGAGAGGCAGGGTGGCATAGAGAAACAGGCGCATGTGGCATGGCGTCCCAGTGTTCTCACTGAACGGACGTGTGTGAGCCATGACTTTCAACTCTGTAACCCTTATTTTCCTCAACTGCAAAACAAGGGTAATAATTTCTACCTCACAGGGTAGTCATGATTTAGGAAGATTTTATACACAAAAGATTCTTACCAAGTATTAGATACTGAATGAATATGAAAAATTCCTATAAATAACAAGATGGGAGCATTTCATTTCCTTATATGTCCTCTTAGGAAGAGCACCATTAATTATTTGTGTCAGATATTTTTGTGAGCTATAGGAGTGGAGAGTGAGATCTCAAGGGCACGCTCAGATTGTAAAGGTGATTGCTAATCCCCACAAACGTGATCAATATTTGACAAGGGAGCCAAGAACACTTCATGGGAAAAGTATAGCCTCTTCAACAAACGGTTTTGGGAAACCTGGACCTCTGCTCTACTCACACGAAAAATTAACTTGAAATGGATTAAAGACTTAAACAGAAGATCAGGTAAATCCTACAAGAAAAAATAGGCAAGATGCTCCTTGAGAGTAGTCTTGGCAATGAATTTGGGGTATGACACTAAGAGCAGAAGCAGCAAAAGCAAAATCTAAATTTTGCTAAATTTTTTCTGCACAGCAAAATAAACCATTAACAAAATGAAAAGGCAGTCTACAGACCTGGACAAAATATTTGTCAATCATGTACCTGATAAAGGGTTAATTTCCAAAATATATAAAGAACTCATACTACTCAATGACAAAAGAGACAGACAATTCAATTTTAAAATGAACAGAGGTCCTGAATAGACATGTTTCCAAGAAGACATGGAGATGCCCAACAGGTGCATGAAAAGATGTTCAACATCATTAACCATAAGGGAAAGACAAGTCAAAACCATGATGAGCTATCACCTCACACACATTACAAAAGCTATTATCAAGAAAATAAGAAATAACAAGTGTTGGCAGGAAACCCTCTATTTGATAGGAGGAAATGTAGAGTCTGAAAAAGGCAAACTTGTAAAAACAGAGGGTAGAATGGCAGTACCAGGGCTGGGGTAGGGAATTGGGGAGATACTGTTTAAGAGTACAAACTTACAATTTATCTACAACCAGTAGATAAGTCCTGGGGATCTAATGCATAGTGATTCCAGTCAACAGTACTGTATTATATAAAACTTCAAAGTTGCTACGAGCCTAGATCCTAACAGTTCTCACAAAGAAGAAATGATAATTATGTGACATGACTGAGCTGTTAGTTAACCCTGTAAACCATGATAATGATAACCGTGGTAATCATATTGCAGTATATAAAGGTATCAAATCTATACATTTTACAGCTTAAACTTGCACAATGTCATGTGAATTATATCTCAATTTTGAAAAAGGTGATTGCTCTACTACCCATGTCATTATGAAGAAAGGAGTTTATAGGAATTTGAAAGGAAAAGAAAAAGAGATGCAAGGAGCGGAGCAAAGCGGGAGAAAAAGTTAGGATGGTGGAAAACTGAATTATATACAATGCAGTTCCTTCCACGACCACCAAATTTTACTTTTGGTTAAGTGCTCTAACTTCACTGAACACTTGTTGAAAGTGAATTTTATTTTATCAGTTAACAAAAAAAACCACGTCTCATTAGAGTCGAATGGGATATAACAGAAGCAGCGCTCACAGACACAGGAGTCCAGGAAATGGACCGTGAGAACATAAATTCACAGTAATTCACATAAATCATGAGGAGGGCTTCGGATGACAGGCTGTGGAATTGGGTGTTTCAAGCTAAATTTACCCCTTCTCCAAAGGGCAGGGATTTAGCAGCTGACTGCTAGATTACATCCAAACAAATCAGAGAAAGATTCGCTTGATTTCTTTGTGATCAAATTTCAAAGTATTGATTCAGTTAAACAAGAGGCTATAACTCCAGTTTCCTTTTGAGTTAAATGTACGACGGCTCTCATTAGAAAACAAATGCTAGAAGCTTCATGGACCATAAAACACCATAGAATTTTGCCCTTCTCAGTTCGGCAGAACTGAGAAGAAAGGTGCAGCTTAGAAAACAACTCAAGTTGATTAGCCTCCAGAAGACCAGATCTGTGGCTGTCAGTCTTACTAAGACAGCTCTCACTCACTGGCTGCTCTCGAGTTACAGAGCAATGAGGCTTGCAAAGAAAAGCAAATACAAGTTTTATGGGCACAAAGAGAACAACGCTGCAAAATAATGACTTCTGTCCCGTTAAATTATGGCTGGCAGGGGTTTGATACAGCAAACAGATCGCTTTCGAATAGCCCATCAATATCACCTCAACTTGCATCAGCGTCATTTGTACCCTGCCCTTTAGCCGGACCATCTCTCTGGGGGCCTCTGACTTGGGGCTAAGTTTTAACTCTGAAATATTACAAGGTTTACAATGGATTGGAGACTTCTTGTCTTCGTATTGGGTTTTGTTTTTAGGTAAAATTTGTGAGCCTTTCTCAAAACGACCAGTGAATATAAATTCCAGACTTGCCAGAGACCAAGTGTTATAAACGAAATTTACTCTTAGCGCTGCTGTCCTCGTTTTCTGCCTTCCCTTCCAGGCATGTCCTTGCCTCCAATGACCCTCAGTGGCGGCACGGGCGCCCACTGGAATCCTCTGATTTCCACTCTCTTACATTTGCCTGCTTCTTCCTTCCTAACTCTTAGTGTAATTTGTGGTTTTTCTCCTTCATGGAGCATTCTTCCGGGGCGTAGCTCAGCTAAACTAATCAAATTATTTTAAAACAGATCATGGTGAATGTTGACATGATGTGATGTTTTAAACCAAACTCTTTAATGCTGGCCCTCACCCTGACATGATGTTCATATTTAAAGAACCTGTCCAAGTATTTACGTAAATGAACAAGGAAATGCGAACTCTGCCTTCTTCAACATGGCAAAAAGAAAGCCACATTCATATTGATGCCTATGGTATGATCCTACCAGCAAGGCCTCCGCTGCCCTCCCTGGTATTTCTGCAGGTTCCTAGACCTGTGTGTCACGTGTTCTGGGCAGAAGTCCCTGGCGTTTCTCCCTGCTCTGGCTTTCTGTTCGCTCGCCACGTCTCCTCCGCTGTTCAGTAGACACAGCGATGTTGCTCTGCAGGGAGTGGCCCTTGTGTGAATGCCACTGTGGGTTCTGGGGTGCGGGGTGCTCACTCTTGTGCCCGTGAAGAAGGCCTTCATCACCAAGGAAGGCCTGGTTCAGCTTCCTTCATCACACAGTGCCCGGCTCAGCATCACTTATGACAGACTCGCAGTCGCCCATGAAAAAGAGAATCTTCAACTTTCCAGGTCCTCAGCTACACTGAAAATAAAAAGACATCTCAAAAAAAAAAACAAGCAACACTTTTCAGACACATAACGATCCCAATCCTTACTTAGGAGAAAATAAAAGCATTCTCGAGGGAACAAAAGGAAAAGTAGCTCAACGGGATACAGAGATACCATTTTCTGTTATTACACAGAGCAATTTCTTCCTCAGAACAGAGCATTTCAGAGATTCCTTTCTTGTTGTGGTCTCTGAAGTGTATTTGCATAATTGAAGATTCCCGTCAGGATGAGGCTTCCCTCCTCTGCCTCTAAGGCGGGCTTCAAAGCTGTATTCAAGCCTTTGCTTCCTCTAAGTCAGGGCTCTGCATTTCGCTTTCCTTCCATATCAATGTTTCAAAAATCTCCAGGCTGTTAAAAGATGACTAAAACAGATTCAATATTTTAAGAGTTTCTTTGAGCAAAAATTGGATGAATTTGGACAGTGCTAAACCAGAAACGGTTAGGGAGAGCCCCACCCACAGAAGCTGGGGAGAGACTGGCAGAGAAAAGGTAGAAGCCAGGTAAAGAAATTGATTGGCTACAGATGAAAACTTGGCTGCTTGTGATTTGTGTTTCCGCACTTTGATTTCATAACCTTGAGGCATTTGCAGGATTAGGTTTTGGTTCGTTTACATGGGCTGCCAACATTAGAGCCACCCCAGGGTAACGGCCTCCTTGTTTCATCCTTTGACAAGGCCAGGTTTCAGTCCAGACTCAAGCTCAGTGAACCAGGAGTGAGTTTCTTTTGCTTATGGCAATGTTGGCAACAGATTGCCTAGAAATGGAGACTGAGTCCTTTCTTTGGTATTTTTTAATTGGAATGTAATTGTTTTACAACGTTGGGTTAGTCTCTGCTGTGTCTTGGTGGACAGTCCAATGTGTTATGTTAAGAGGACTCACTTTGTGTTTCTGAGTCTTCCTTGCTGCCAAGTTGCTTCAGTTGTGTCCGACTCTGGGGACCCCATAGACAGCAGCCCACCAGACTCCCCTGTCCCTGGGATTCTCCAGGCCCAGCAACTATAAAAGGCAAATCTGGCCCACTGTTTGCTGATGAGTGTTCAGGGCAGAGGCAGCTGTGCTGTCATGAAGATGGAGGTGTTAGGGAATGGGCTGTCCTTTTCCTTTTCATGCACCCCCTCTCTTCTACCAGCTTTTCCCTGACTGTGGCCAGAGCTTGATGCTCTAATGCTCCCTCACTGTTCTCTGGAGCCCAGAAAGCACATCAATTTGTTCTTGGAGACAGCACTGGTCACCGCTCTTGGGCTCTCCCATTCCCATAGCTCCATACTTGATTTGGATAAGGAACTCAACGCCACGTCCTTGCTCAAAGGAAAATCCTCTTTTATTTAAAGACAAGTATATGAAAAGTACGAACTTCTGCGCATTTGTACGGTAATTCTCAATGAGGCAAACAAGATGCTTAGCTAAACAGTCTCAGAAATAATTTCAATAACTTTTTGCTCTGTGCTTTGGCTTTAAAATATTTAGTCATGCTATCAAGTCCTTTCAAATTAATATGTTAGAGTATTCTGTTCAGAGAGTTTTCCTTTCTTTTGGCTTCTCTTTGGTAGTCCTTCTCATGCTGCTTAGATGCATCGACAGGAGACTGTGAGGCATTTTAGAACCAAGGGATGAGTGGCTGAGAAACTAATGCTTTACAGTCTGTGAGACATTTAGCTGTCAGAGGACAGAGCATTCAACAGGATTAAGTAGAACAAAATGCCGTCTTTTTATTTTTTATTTTTCTTTAATGACTAAAGGAATAAAAAAAAGAGAAGGGCAAATCTACAAATCAACCAAAACGAGAGGGGTTCGTATATTTCCAAGTGCTTGAAATGCTTCTTTTAACTTAATGCCTTTATTTTTCCCTCTCCTGGCCCATTGCTAATGCCAAAATCAGTATTTAAATGAACAGTTCACTAGAGTACTAAGTTGCTTCAGTTGTGTCTGACTTTTTGAGACCTTCCTTATAGACCTAGCTCACCAGGCTCCTCTGTCCATGGGATTATCCAGGCAAGAATACTGGAGTTGGGTTGCCATTCCCTTCTCCAGGGGGTCTTCCTGATCCAGGGACTGAATCCATATCTCCTAGGTCTCCAGCACTGGCAGGTGGGTTCTCTACCATTAATATCACCTGGGAAGCCCAATAGTTCACTAGACCCAATGCAAATTAGATAATAACTGAGGAAAAATGAGTATCAGCTTCTTTCCCCACAAATTCAAGAGCTCCATTTTTATGTAAATGATCCAAGTATTCATTATGTTTATTTCTTTTATGAACACAGAGCTAAGGTAAAAATCTATCCTGCCTGTTTTCTTTAATTTTGGTGGCAAATGACTTTCAGTACTAATTCTTTGCTAAACATTTCATAGCCACAATGAAATGTTTTCAAATGATTTTTTTAAATGAATTAAAATTTAAGAATATGAACTTTACTAGAGCTTTCAGTATTGGATCTTTGCTGAGATTGGGATCAGCTGCTGGGAAGAACAGTCTAAGATTTCAGTCCAATAATATCAGAACAAAAGGTCTTACAAACAGTATAAAACCAAAGGTCATATCATTATATATGCATATAATATAGATTTATTATGTAATTCTGTGTGTGTATACACACAAATGCAAGTTCAACAGTACAAATTGACTTAAGAACCAGCATTTACCCTGCTTACAGTAGATTGCTGAAATGTCAACTAGTAAGTGTGTAAGAGTAAAGGAGCTAGAAAATCACTGTTTGTCTGTCACAGTAACGATGTGTTCAGGGCAATATTTTGATGAGAAGTAGAACATTTGCATGCTATTAAAGAGTCTTTCCTGGTGACTCAGAGAAGAATCTGCTTGAAATGCAGGAGTTGCGAGTTTGATCCCTAGTTCAGGAAGATCCCCTGGAGAAGGAAATGGCAACCCACTCCAGTATCCTTGCCTGGAGAACCCCGTGGACAGAGGAGCCTGGTGGGCTACAGTCCATTGGTTGCAAAGAGTCAGACACGACAGCAAATAACACTAAGGAGTCTCCACATGGATTACCTGCTAATTACATTAAAAAAATATTCTAACTATAATGGTGGAAAAATTGAATAATATCTTGACAGATGGATCAAAACACAAAAACACATCTCAGATCAAGCAGTTTGAGTCATGCCTGATTTGGGCAACAACAGTGTCTCATGAGGAAATGGTGGTGTCTGGTTTCCAATGGCTGGAAGGAAAGAAATAAACGATGCTGGACATTCTACTGGATTTCACTCACACGAGAGCTGACCACACTCACTTCAAATGCTCATCAAAACTCCCAAAGCTCTGATCTCAGGGGAAAAAAAAAAGTCAAATTCAGTAACTGCCACGACTGCAAGCCATTGACCCACAGGCCAATGACTTCTTGAAAAGCTCACTGCTTACAATTATATGTGAAACCTACATTTACACATTTTCCTGTGATACAGGCAACCTGTTACCACAATCAAGAGAATGACCTGCATATGATAAAGGAAGGTATTCTTCATACATTTTTACATTCATAAATACAAAAGCCTCGGCAGAACAGAAAATCAGTGTAACACTAGGAGAAGAATGCAAGTCTCCCATTTTTGCAATCAAACATTCTGCCTGGAAAACACTGCCTTCATTTCAGTTCAGTTTAGTCGCTCAGTCGTGTCTGACTCTTTGCGATCCCATGAATCATAGCATGCCAGGCCTCCCTGTTCATCACCAACTCCCAGAGTTGACTCAGACTCACGTCCATCGAGTCCGTGATGCCATCCAGCCATCTCATCCTCTGGCGTCCCCTTCTCCTCCTGCCCCCAATCCCTCCCAGCATCAGAGTCTTTTCCAATGAGTCAACTCTTCCCATGAGGTGGCCAAAGTACTGGAGTTTCAGCTTTAGCATCATTCCTTCCAAAGAAATCCCAGGGTTGATCTCCTTCACAATGGACTGGCTGGATCTCCTTGCAGTCCAAGGGACTCTCAAGAGTCTTCTCCAACACCACAGTTCAAAAGCATCAATTCTTCAGCACTCAGCCTTCTTCACAGTCCAACTCTCACATCCATACATGACCACAAGAAAACCTTAGGAAACATTAAAAAAAAAAAAAAAGAAAGAAACAATGAAAACTATTCATCACACAGACACTGTTTCTCTACCCTCCTTTAGCAACAAAACTATGCTAAATGTTAATTGGTACTGTTTTCTCTGTCAGTGATCATACCTGTACCTACTGAGAAGAAAAGAGAAAAACTAGCTAGATTTTAATCACATAACCGTGGCAGAGGCTTTAGAAAGATCTGCCCTTCTACTAGGACTATTCAGGAAATGAAGAAGCAAAGACTGGAAAAAGGGAGGTGGTGTCAGCGTGGGTAGGTTACAAAAATATTGAGAAGACAAGAGTTCATCTGAAGGAAAAAAAAAAGGAAAGATAGAAAAGAAGGTCATAGGAAGGTAATTTATTATGCCCCTGCTTCCTTCAAATTGATTTTTCAGTCATCTTCTATTTAGACTGCCCATTGCAAAGAAACAAACAGAAAAACTCTAAATTTCTGGCAAAAACATGCTTCTCAGTATGGCAGGATGTAATTTTTAATTATCTCATTTAAAAAAATGGACTAGTGAGGCAAAAATTAAGGGTGCCTCCTGCTCTCTATGACTGCTAAAGAGCCAGTGGATTTATAAAACAAAAGATGCTTATGTAAGTTTCTCTGGTAATGAAATAAGCATCCATAGACATATTTAGAAATGAAATGCCATTTTTGTGTGTGTGAGTTCAACTTATAAACATGATAATTCAAATCCCATTTACTCAGAAGCCTAACTTATGAAAAAAATAATGTTTTTTCCTTAGCCAGGGGTTAAAGATACCTACAAAGAAACTGAAAAATATATATTTGACTAAAATTTATATATATATATATATATATCACTTTTGAGATGAATCATTTTACCAAGGACATAACTGTACCACAGTCAGGTTTAAATGAGCTGAAATGTTCTTTTGTGTGCAAAGATAATGGATTCAGGTCGTAGGAATCTTATATGTGAAGCAAAGTGGAAGTCTCTCAGTCATGGCCGACTGTTTGCAACCCCATGGACTGTACAGTCCATGGAATTCTCTAGGCCAGAATACTTGACTGGGTGGCCTTTCCCTTCTCCAGGGGATCTTCCTAACCCAGGGATCAAACCCAGGTCCCCCACCATTGCAGGAGGATTCTTTACCAGCTGAGCCACAAGAGAAGCCCAATCTTATGTACTCAGTATAATAACACACTGGAGTTCTTGGCCATTACTGATGGAAACGTACAGGAGAAGACTGGCCCACTAACACCATGGTGTCCAGTCAGCCTGGGCACCAACATGTCCTCGTTCCTGTGGTCCTTCATCTCTGACTCTCATGCCTGTCAACAGCCTGCCCAAAACTTTCATATCAGCTTTTTAAAAATACCATCAAAATCTCTCTCAGAAAATAAGTCCATTGCTTTTTTTCATTGAGAAAAATAAGGTCATTAGGCAAGATTCTCCCCCTAAGCTTCTTTGGGTTTCCTTCTTTTCCATCCCCACCCTGTCTACACAGGCATTTATATGAGTATATTTCTGTCTGACCTTTCTCTTCAGTCTGGGAAGCTGTTGGTAACTGTTTTCTTTTACACAAGATAGAAAACAGAGAGAGTTAGTTTTAAGTAGAGAGAAGCATGGAGCGGAGGTATACAGATGAGCAGAGACAAGAAGCTTCCCACCACCTCTAACATGACTATCTTCTGTTTCCTTCTATTCTTAATATCCAGCTCAACTGAGGGCTGTCTCAGGATTCTTGAAACATCATTTTTGCTTACTTGAGTTTCTGACGCATGCCACAAGACATCTTCACTAACATAACCACTATAAAAATTCTAGGTTTAGGAGTTAGTATGGATTGCATTTTGTTCCCATGAAAGATGTACTCAAGTACATCGTAAACCCCAGTAACTGTGACTGTGATTGTGTTTAGAAATAAAGTCTGTGCTGATATGAGTTTGCGTGCTAAGTTGCTTCAGTCGTGTCTGACTCTCTCTGACCCCATGGACTGTAGCCCACCAGGCTCCTTTGTCCATAGGATTCTCCAGGCAAGAATACTGGAGTGGGTTGCCATCCCTTCTCCAGGGGATCTTCCTGACCTGGAGATTGAACCTGTGTCTCCTAAAACTCCTGCAATGCAGGCAGATTCTTCACCACTGAGCCATAAGGGAAGCCCATGCTGATATAGGCAAGTGAAGATGAGATTGAACTGAGTCACTGAGTCCCAAACCAACACCCTGTACCTGTATAAGATGAGAGGAATTAAACACAGACATCTAGAGAAGAGGATGCCATGTGAAGACTCTGGAATCTCAGAGGAAATCAGCAATGTACCATCAGATAGTATATAAAAAACCAAACACACTTTTTGGCCAACCAAGAAGAGTAGACTCATGGGATGGATCCAAAAGACCCTGATGCTGGAAAAGACTGAAGACAGGAGAAGGGGATGACAGAGGATTAGATTGGTTAGATGGCATCACCAACTCGATGGACATGAGTTTCAGCAAGCTCAGGGAGATAGTGAAGGACAGGGAAGCCTGGTGTGCTACAGTCCATGGGATCGCAAAGAGTTGGACGGGACTTAGCGATTGAACACCACCACCGTAAGTCCAGGGATGTCAAGCATTGCTGGTTGTTACCAGAAACCAGGAGGAGGTCAGGAAGCAGATTCTCCTTCAGCCTCTGAAGGACCCACCAGTACTGAGGCTGAGTTTGGACACCTAGCCTCAGAATTGAGAAAATAAACTCCTGCTGTAAGCTACTTAGTTTGTGAAACATTATTACAGCGGTTCAAGGAGACTAATACAGGAGAAAATACTATTCTGGGTTTAGAATTGAGAACACTCATGCTAAATGTGAAAGTGACTGGCTTTTATATAATAAAAGGGGTGGGGGACTTTTTATTTGGTACAGGGGTATAGCCGAGTAACAATGTTGTGATGGTTGTTGAACAAAAGGTGAACAGGAAAGGGACTCGGCCATACATATCCATGTATCCAATCTCCCTCAAACTCCCCTCCCATCCAGGCTGCCACACAACCTTGAGCAGAGTTCCCGAGCTACACAGTAGGTCCTTGCTGGTTATCCATTTTTAATACAGCAGCATGTACATGTCCACTCCAAGCTTCCTAACTATCCCTTCCCCCTGTCCTGCCCCCTGGAAACCGTAAGTTCGTTCTCTAAGTCTGTGAGTCTCTTTCTGTTTTGTAAGTAAGTTGATTTGTATCATTTCTTTTTAGATTCCACATAAAAGGGACATCATATGATATTTCTCCTTCTCTGTCTGACTTACTTCACTCAGTATGACAATCTCTAGGCCCATCCATGTTGCTACACTTGGTATTACTTCATCTTTCTAATGTTGGAAATATATTCCATTGTATAAATGTGCCATTATCCATTCCTCTGCCGATGGACACTTAGGCTGTATCCGTATCTTAACTTTTGTAAACAGTGCTGCGATGAACACTGGGGTATATGTATCCTTTCAGATCATGTTTTTCTCTGGATGTATGCCCAGGAGTGGGATTGCAGGGTCATGTGGTAGCTATAGTTTTAGTTTTTAAGGAAGCTCCATGCTGTTCTCCATAGAGGCTGTGAATTTACATTCCCACCAACAGTATAAGAGGGTTCCCTTCTCCCTTCTCGCCACACCCTCTCTGTCACTTATTGTTTGTGGAATTTTTGATGATAGCCATTCTGACTGGTGCGAGGTAATATCTCATTGTAGCTTTGATTTGCATTTCTCTAATAATTAGTGATATTGAACATCTTTTCATGTGCCTCTTGGCCCTCTGTATGTCTTCTTTGGAGAAATGTCTATTTAGGTATTCTGCCCATTTGTTGATTGGAGTTTTGTTTTGATGCTGTTAAGCATCATGAGCTGTCTGTAAATACTGGAGATGAATCCTCGTAAAGTGACTGGCTTTTTAAAGCAAAGTCAACATCTGGCAAGAAGAAAACCAGCTAGGTCCTGAGATATGCCATTCATGCCATCCAAGTACCACCACTGAAAAACTGTCATTGAACCTAATGTATCTCGTATTATTCTATAATCGATCTCCTGCTTCCAGGTAACACCTAATTTATCTTCATTTTAATCAATCAATTTTATATAGAATAAGAGAGAAAACATTATTAAAAGCCAAGGTGTTAAGCAAGAAAGCTGTAATGTAAAATGCTGTCACCATTCCATGTGACATTTTATAAAATCTCAAGGTAGCACTCAGCAGTGATAATATTATATGCACCATTGCCAAAGCTGTCACATTGTTAAGCCACATTAAAAATATACCAGGCTTCACTGAATCTTTAAGGTTTTT